>OX465597.1:208271015-213271015 GCA_950022295.1 Bromus sterilis
TATTAAAGCGGAAGTATCTGGGAAGAAGCATACAATGAGATAACCAACATAACCAAGTACCAAAATCCTTGAACCTAACACTGGTAAACAGTTTCACAACTGGCAGATTTAGGGGCTTGCCAAACCCAAAAAGCAGAGAAAAACCAATCATTTAAAGGAGTGATAGAAGAGTCCTGTGGATTAGCCATAAGCTTCTCCTCGGTGAGCTGAGATGCAGGAATCTATAGGTCTTCACCAATAGCCTGCATCACCCTGTTCGGAGTGGGAGGTATGGTTTCTTTTTGCTACTGCTCTTCTTCAGGTATATTTTGCTACTGGGTTGGAGGGAGTGGCACCATTAACATGGGCTTGGACCTGGGCTTTTTCTTCTTGGGTTGTGAAGGTAACTCTTGAAGAGACACAACTTTGAATCCTGCATTTTTTATCGCGCTCCTAGTGCATCGCCTCACAGTCGTATCCACCAGTGGAGTTTTGGACTTCCTCTTCTTGCTCTGAACCTTGGGTGCTTGCTATGTTGTGAAGGTTTGCACTGCTGATAATGTAGGGACTTCAGAAGGGAACAGCTCACGCGCAGTAGGCAGCAATGGTTAGGGAGCAAGATCTTGTTCATCAATGAATATAAAGGATGTCGACATAGATGTCTCATCAAAAGCAACATGCCAGGACCTTTTGGAGAAGATGATTTTCTTCGGCAATAGAAAAACAGAGGCCTGGGCACCTCCAGAGTACTGATATCTTCCTTCAGGGAGGCAAAGGTACGCTACCAAATCATGGCAAGAGGAAGAGCAGGCCCAGCCACAATGCTGATACGACACAATGGCAAGAGCGTCGTCCGGCTCAGCATCACCTTGTAGCTGAACCTCTAGTTGCACACCATCGTCTTCAACCACAATCACTTGATCTACAGAGTCAGATTGGTTTGGATGATCAAGGACCATGGACTGCTGCTGTTCTGCTATTACCTCTACAGGTTCTGGGATAGAAGGTTCTGGCTGGGCGTTGTCCTCCAACTTTTGTCCATCCTGCCAGACTGCATGTCCCCAGTTTGGAGCATCATCAACTGGTGCAGGCGGTGGTGCAGGCACATCATTCCAGCCTATACCCGGATACAGTGGAAGAACAAAATTCAGATTATTTGGCTGAAGCTGTCCTGGTAGAGGGTGGGGATTTCCATCTAGCGGCATCGGATCTTCCTCCTGTGGAAGCTGATTGTTCCAGTCAGTCCCCAGGATATAGCATGATGTCGTCCAACTGACCTTGGTGCCACCCCATTCCGCAAAGTCATTGAAAACTACATCCCACGGGACGAGTTGAGTGTCAGGGAAAGACGCATATACCATGGCATGAGCAAGGTAGGGGTCTTTCTCATGCCAATAGTGGAATTTTCCAAAAGTTTTTACGGCCTCCCTTATGTTGTTTCCATTGCGGTACTCCAGCGGAATCCCCTCAAACATAAGCCACCCAGGCCTTGAATCAGCAGCTGCCAGAAAACCTTCACCCTCATCGTGATTAAAAAAGCGCAGAAAGTGGTCATCTTTTAAACCCAATACTTTTTGTATATTCAACATTAAGCATTCACACTAACATGCTGAAATTTCAAATGTTTCTGACTTCATTTGGCAATTTTAATGTATTCAATGTATTATTTTCGAGCATAATGACATTGAAATTGGAAATCAATTCAAATGAAATCTAAAAGGGACAATACTTGGCATGCTGTCATCATTTCACCAACCTGGTTTGTCATAAAAGTTTCAGTGGATCACTAAAGAAATTAGATACACTTCGTGTACAAACTAGGCCATTCCTTTTGAAGTGTCGAGGTTTTGATCGCAAACAATCACGTCACAAAGGCATCACGTTATAATTAAATCTTTTAAACCGCAAACTTTTTATATGTTCATCATTAAGCATTGACACTAACATCCTAAAATTTCAGGAGTTTCTGACTTCATTTGACAATTTTAATGCATTAAATGAATTGTTTTCGAGCATAATGTCATTGAAATTGAAAATCAATTCAAATGACCTCTAAAAAGGACAAGATTTGGCATGCTATTATCATTTCACCAACATGGTCTGTGGTAAAAGTTTCATTGGATTACTAAACAAATTAGATACACTTCTTGCATAAAATGGATTAGTTGAATGTTCGTCAAACCCTAGAAAACCCCGTTGACCGTCTCAAAACCCAGCAGAGTATCTCGCAACCCTACCGAACAACTGTGTCCATTGGATGTAACCCTATCGCCGAACGATAGTCGTTGGATCTTACCGCAATCCGCGACAAGCTGGTTACGCGACCTGATTGGTTGCATATTTGCTCAGGTATATTACACACAATTTATAATGCACAAACGTTTGTGATCCTCTGACACCAATGGATTTTTCGTATCATCTCTCTCTCAAAAAAAATGTCCGTTTGCGATAAGGCTATAACCCGTACAATTGTATCAAAACACATACCCAGCACGGGTTGTTAAAACAGACTGTTTGCAATACGCAATTTTCCTTACCGAAGAAGCTTTGGTAGAAGGGCTGGTAAAGTACAATCGCGTATATAGATTCCAACTATCTTGTTTTCGCAACTAATTTTTTTGAGGGTCACAACTAAATAACTTATATAAACGCTTCGTGCATACATGGAGACAAGTAATATAATAATAAAATAACTGAGATGAGCTAAAAAAACGGAGGATTACATTGTTCATCAGAGTTTTAGCTAAATAAATATGGACTACCAGTACCCCGGATGTCTAGGTACGCAACCACATACAAAGAAATGCTCCCTGGACCTCTTCATCATCCTTCCTCGCACATTGGGGTCTAGATCCTTATCTTTGACCATATTCCCCTCGAGGAAGAGAAAGGCATCTTCAGTAGTCTTCATGGTGGATCCGAGCTTCTCGATGGCAGAGGCGGCGGCCAGATCCACGTGTTCATCGGCCTGTTGGGCTACATCCGCCTTCTCTTCGTCTAAAGTCTCCTGAAGGTGGACAGATATGGAGAGATTAGCCGCTGCTTCATAAACTTTGATGGCCTTGGCTTTTCTCTTACTAGCAGCCCGCGTAGCCATATAGGCCCTTGCCGACCTCTCGGCGGTCTCGCTGGCCAAGTCCGTCGCTTTATGGGCGATTTGGTACAAGCAAGCCTCTTCCGCCGCCGCGTTCTTGGCGTCCTCGGCCCGGACTTCCGACTTGGCCTGCCATTATGGCGATGGATAGTCCTAAGGAGGTGAGGGTGACGGTGAGGGTGGTTGTCGGGACCCGGGGTTAGCGTATGCAAGTCCCGCTACGACATAGTCATATGGAGAGCCGAGAACCGTACCCACTTGTCTAAGCAGACAAGGCCAAGCACAGAACGTTCTCGGAAAGCATCATACGTGAGGGGCATCCCATCCAGGCCGGATGATCAACTGATATGGGTCCTCATCGTTCACACACAAGTCTAAATGATATGGGTGATGAACTCCCATATTCCTAGACAAGTCGCCTCAACCATACTATCGACTATCTCATAACTCTTACATAGACTTACTCTAGCCCGATCACTTAGTCGGGGTCTAGGGCGGGCTCGATCATCCATCAAAGTGTGCCAAGACAGAGTCTCGAGCAATCGCATCGCGATGCCCCAAGCTGCGCACATCTAAGGGCCACTTGGTGTATAAAAGACCGCCAGCCAGATCACAACTAAGGTCTCGAAAACCCATACAAAGACATGCATGTTATAAACATACACGCATCACACATGCCTTATATGAACAGCAGGTATCATTGCAATTCTCTACAAAGTATACACTTTATTAATAACTCTTACAGAGTGCACACAGAGATCACAAGCATGTGATCCAACATTACATCAAACAGGCGGAAGCAAAGTAGGTCTGAGTACAGACAAGTTTAACAAATGGCTTAGAGAAGCCTTATCTAAAAACAAGCCCTCCACGAGGGAACCAGTCGTCTGACTGGGACTACACTAGCTTGGTCTTGGTCTGAATCTTCAATCTTCGAGCTTCGTGTAGAAATCACCAACGGGGTCGGTGGGTTCATCTAAAACATAGATTAAGCAAACGTGAGTAAAAAATCATACTCAGCAAGACTTACATAGGAGCTATACTACTCATGCATATGTATCAAGGTAAAGGGAGGTGGGGTTTCACTTGCAGAAGTGCCAGCTTTGACTTGGCTAGTCCTGAACTACGAGTACCAGACTTGAGGTAAGAAGCGTACACGAGTCCACTACATCTCTTCAACCAATACACCACTATGGTTACTTCCTCGACTTCCCCACGAGAAGCACACCATAGCACTCACACTTATCTTGGTGTATTTTAGGAGTATCCGGTTCAAGTTGTCTAATAATCAAGCTAAGTTTTCCAAGAAGTCCTTAACCGCGGACGCGGCTATTCGAATAGTTTTGTTAACCCTGCAGGGGTGTACTACTACACACACATGACCATCAGTTACCGCCTTTTGCGTTTCACCGTTAAAGAGGTGACAGCGAGGATGCCACCACAACACTTCGCCCACAGCTCCGTTCTAGTCCAGAGAGTCGCCTATCTGAGGGGGATCCGTATGGAAGTCCGGCCGAGGTTCCAGTACAGCCTCAAACGATGTGTACAGGGTCCCAAGCCGGTCTTGAAAAGCCGTTCATCCACTTCGCAGACCGTGCCACAGCCCTACCAGAACTCCGAACTACTACGACTCTTGGGGTTCGAACGGGGTGAGGTACTAGGATGAGAGGGGTCAGTGAGCCCAATGTGTGGTTTTACTCTTCTTCTTGGATCACTACACAAGAACTCGGGCTTAGGGCGGTGTTCAACGAGACAACCCACTGTGTACTCCTACACAGCCTCTCATCGTTCACCTTGTATTAGGGTGGATTCACCAACACATTTCACTTTCATCAACACCATGTTTATCATCATCCCGACTCACATCATAAGCAACCTCATTGTACCACTAAGCATGCAATAAGCATTAACAGTTGCAGGGGTCACATGATATCAACCAACTCCTACATCTGCTAGGATTGTGGTTTGCTTACTACTGTGACAAGATGATAGGTCATGCAAAGGGTATGGGTTCAACTATGCGATAGAAACGTTATCATGGTGATCATCCTAAACAATGCATAAGCGAGACATGAGAGGGAAGTGGGATTTTATCGACATGATCAATGGGGGTTTTCTTGCCTTGCTGACGAGGTTCAGTCACGGGGTCTTCAACGAAGGGGGTGATCTCGGGTTCCGGATCCACTTCTATCAGCAACATGACAATCATAGGATCAACATAATGTACAATGCACAATCACATGAATAATATTGTAATGGTGATGTTCAAGGTACTGATGTGTTGAGCATTCCATTTAAAAGGAGTATATTGCATTTGAAATGCAAATTCAAACTCCAGTTGATTTATCGATGAAATTCAAATGCATTTGAATGCATGAAAGTTCATTTGAAAAGTTTGATCATGAAGTGATGTTGTATAGTTGAAGTAATGTTTCTGATGTGTGGATGAAACCATTGGAATTAAGGGTGTTGCAAAATCATTTGCAAAATCGCTCCAAATTTGAATTTGAAAAGGATCCATATGCATGTTTGCTACTGTTCACCCATTTTAAAATGGTCAAACATGAAAACAAATTACATATTCATAATCCTTGTATTTTTTTGATAATTTTAGACATATTATTTGCTATATTTGGAGTTAGGATGAATTAATTATGAATTTCCAAAGTTTATTGCATTTTCCGGAATTTCTTTGATTTATTAATTAACTAGAAATTAATTTATGGCGTCATGTTGACATCAGCATGACGTGGGGGGGGGTCTGACGGCTGGGTCCACTCTGTCAGCCTCAGTGAGGTTAAACCCGGTTTAAATTAACCCCCTGGTTTAGTTTAGGGGCACTGGGGCCCAGGGGTCAGTGGGTTTAGGGGGTGATTAGGGGTGGGGTTAAGGGCTAGGTGCCCGGCGGTTAGCCGCCGGTGCCACTGGGCACGGCGGCTCACCGGAGCTCACTCCCGGCCTCTTCTTGGCACGGGGAGGCCACTGGGAGGTGCCCCGTGCACACCCGCTTCCCATAGAGCACGAGGGGGTCACGCGGGAGCTCCACGACGACGATAGCATCAACGGAGGCGGCGGTCGGAGCCACTGGATCGACGAGCTCGTCGTCCAGGGCACGAGGAGAGCAACGGGGAGGGGGAAAACGATCGCAATCTCACCCTAAACGCGTTGACGAGCTCGACGGGGCCGGAGGGGGCGAGACGGTGACGAATTCGAAGGCGGAAGCTTGCGGTTCCGGCGAGGAGAAGACGAAGGGGACGGTGTGCTCCGGGCTCCCGGGGACGATTCCTCTGGCACGGAGAAGAAGACGACGTCGAGGAGTCTTCTGGACACGGCGGTGCGGCTAAACGGAGGCGTTGGCCACGTCGGGGCGTTGGCGCGCTCCGGCTAGGTCACGGGGGCGCTCGGGTTTTCGTCGCCGGAGGGGAAGGAGGGGGCTGGGGTGAGCTGGAGGTGCGGGGGGGGGGGGGTTCTGCGGCGATGCGAGACGCAAGAGAGAGGGAGGGGGAGGCCTAGAAGCAGCTCGGCGTCGTCGTGGCGCCGTGTCCTTGCTCTGCCTCTCCAGCGAGGTGCTTGGAGGGGCGGGGAGGAAGACGACAGCGCTTCGGGGTGGGCTGGGCCAGGCCAAGGCGAGTTGGGCCTCGCCTGAGGCGCAAGGTAAGGTTCCTCTGCTCTGTCTTTTCTCTTTTCTTTTTATTTTTCTGCAATATGTTTGGCCTAGCTAATAAAAATAGCTAGGCATTTTATAAAATGCCACAATTTTTTATATGGCCTCATAAAATAGAGAGCTAGCGACTTATAAAATTTGAGCATTTTTTAAAAATTCAAAACACTTGAATTTTAAATCAAATAGGGTATCTATTTAATTTCCAAGCCATTATTTGAAAATTAGAAAATTCCATGAGCATGGTGTTGCTCCCAAACCATTTTAAAAATGATCAGCACCATTTATAGGAATTTTCCAAATGTTCAAATGAATTTTGGAAAAATATTTTTATCTGGCCATTTGATTTAAATTCTCAGGGCTTTTCTGTTCCCCAATTTTGAATTTTCTTTTGAATTTTTTCATGATGCAAAGGAGCACTTGATCCTAGCACATACCTAACTTGGGGTTGTGACAACTCGCCCCCACTCAAAAGAATCTCGTCCCGAGATTTAGAAGTCTGCGGGAGGAAGGAGGGGTACTCGGCACGGAGACGGTCTTCTCTTTCCCACATGGCTTCTTTCTCTGAGTGATGAGACCACTGAACTTTCAGAAACTTGATCTTCTTTCGGCGAGTGCCACGCTCTGCTGAATTAAGAACACGAACAGGGTATTCTCGATAAGAAAGGTCATCTTGGAGATCAAGCGTTTCATGGTCGACTTCGCGGATGGGGTCCTTGAAGCAACGCCTGAGTTGTGACACATGGAATACATCATGTACTCGGAAAAGGTGCGGGGGTAGTTCAAGTTGGTAGGCAACTTCTCCATGTTTAGAAAGAATGCGGAAAGGTCCGATGTAACGTGGGGCCAACTTGCCTTTGATACCGAATCGTTGGGTTCCCTTCAGAGGAGTAACCCGGAGGTAAGCCTTCTCATCCAGATTGTAGCTTTCTTTCCTATGATGACGATCATAGTAGCTTTTCTGACGAGACTGGGCTGCTTTCAATTGATCACGAACAATGCGAACTTGCTCTTCTGCTTCCCTGATCATATCCGGTCCAAAGAATTGTCTTTCACCGGTTTCTGACCAGTTTAGGGGTGTTCGACATCGTCGTCCATAAAGGAGTTCAAAAGGAGCCATGCTCAGACTAGATTGAAAACTATTGTTATAAGCAAATTCGGCAAATGGAAGAGACTTCTCCCAATTCTTTCCGAATGAGATAACACAAGCTCTGAGCATGTCTTCCAGAATTTGGTTAACCCTTTCGACTTGAGCACTAGATTGAGGGTGGAAAGCTGTACTAAAGTAGTGATGAGTTCCCATAGCACGCTGAAAGCTTCCCCAAAATCTAGAGGTGAAAAGGCTACCACGATCAGAATTGATTTCCAAAGGAACACCGTGAAGAGACACAATTCTAGAGACGTACAAGTCCGCTAACTGGCTAGCAGTTATAGGCTCGCGAACCGGAAGGAAGTGAGCAACTTTGGAAAGCCTATCTATGACAACGAAGATGGCATCGTTTCCTTTCTGGGTTTTTGGAAAGCCGGTGATGAAGTCCATACCGACTTTGTCCCATTTCCACTCTGGAATAGGCAAAGGTTGAACTGTACCAGCAGGTCTTTGATGTTCTGCCTTAATGCGACGACAAACATCACATTCGGCAACAAATTGAGCAATGTCTCTCTTCATCCTAGTCCACCAAAATCTCTGGCGTAGATCTCGGTACATTTTTGTGCTACCGGGATGAATCGAGAGGGGTGTGTCATGGGCTTCTTTGAGGATGAGTTGCCTTAGTTCCCTATTCTTAGGTACTACCAAACGATTTCCAAAGAATACCGTTCCTTTACTATCTGCGGAGAAACATTTAGCAACTCCGCTAGCAATGTTCTCCTTCATCCGGCGTACGCCTCATGCACGTCTTTGGGCAACTATGATTTGATCCTCAAGGGTTGGTTTCGCCACCAAGTTGAAAAGAGATCCACGAGGAACAATCTCGAGATTAAGCTTTCGAAATTTCTCATGAAGAAGTGGTTGATACTGTTGTAACATTAGGTTGTTACAATACGACTTACGACTTAGTGCATCAGCCATGACATTGGCTTTTCCTGGGGTGTAAGAAATTCCTAATTCATAATCTTTTATCAACTCAATCCAGCGTCTTTGCCTGAGATTAAGATCTGGCTGGGTGAAAATGTATTTGAGGCTTTGGTGGTCGGAATAGGTATCACAACGATTACCAAGGAGGTAATGTCGCCAAGTTGTTAGGGCATGAACTACGGCAGCGAGTTCAAGGTCATGGTAGGATAGTTTTCTTCATGTGGCCGCAACTGGCGTGAAGCATAAGCTACCACATGTCTATCTTGCAGAAGTATGCATCCTAACCCTTGCCGTGATGCGTCACAATAGATCTCGAAATCCTTTTTGGTGTCTGGAGGTGCAAGTACGGGTGCAGAAGTCAATCTTCCTTTTAGCTCTTGAAAGCTTTCCTCGCACTTGGGAGTCCATAAGAATTTCTTATCTTTCTTGAGGACTTCAGTAAGAGGCTTTGCAACTTTAGAGAAGTTCTCGACGAAGCGGCGGCAATAGCTAGCTAGGCCAAGAAAATTCCTAACTTGCTTAACCGATTCAGGTGGAGTCCAGTCAAGGACGGCCCGAACTCTCTCGGGATTCACAGCAATGCCTTTTGCAGAAATCACGTGGCCTAAGTAGGTCACTTCTGGTAGCCAAAATTCACACTTGGAGAATTTAGCATACATGCAATGCTCTCTAAGTTTCATCAATACCAGCCTTAGGTGTTCGACATGTTCTTCTTCGTTCTTCGAGTAGATGAGAATGTCATCAAGATAAACTACAACAAATTTATCTAAGTACTCCATGAAGATCGAATTCATCATGCGTGAGAAAGTGGCGGGGGAATTGGTTAAACCAAAGGACATGACAGTATACTCGTAAAGACCATAACGAGTAGTGAAAGCCCTCATGCAATGCTCTCTAAGTTTCATCAATACCAGCCTTAGGTGTTCGACATGTTCTTCTTCGTTCTTCGAGTAGATGAGAATGTCATCAAGATAAACTACAACAAATTTATCTAAGTACTCCATGAAGATCAAGCTCATCATGCGTGAGAAAGTGGCGGGGGCATTGGTTAAACCAAAGGACATGACGGTGTACTCGTAAAGACCATAACGAGTAGTAAAAGCCGTTTTGGGAATGTCCTCGTTTCGGATTTTGATTTGATGATAACCTAATCTCAAATCCATCTTGGAGAAGACAGAGGATCCTGCAAGTTGATCATAAAGATCATTGATCCTGGGCAATGGGTACTTGTTCTTTATCGTCGCTAGATTTAGCGGGCGAAAGTCTACGCACATCCTTTCTGTTCCATCTTTCTTCATTACGAACAGAACGGGGCAACCCCATGGCGATGAGCTAGGGCGGATGAAGCCTTTTTCCAACAAAGCTTCCAGTTGGGTTTTAAGCTCAGCTAACTCACGTGGGGCCATTTTGTATGGGCGTCTGGAAATTGGTGCGGTTCCTGGGGCAAGATCCACTATGAACTCTACACATCTGTCGGGTGGCATTCCCGGCAGCTCTTCAGGAAAGACATCCGGGAAGTCACGAACCACCGGAACATCTTCAAGGTCGGGAAGGGGAAGCACATTCAAAGAATGCACCTGGGTTCTTGTTCTTGGTGAGGAGTAAACTATTGTCTGGCCTGAAGGGTGTGTAAGTCTTAGTGACTTGGATTTACAATCAAGAAAAGTATGTTGTCTTGATAACCAATCCATACCAAGGATGACATCAATGTCTGAAGACTTGAGGGCTATGAGTGAAGCAAGGAATACTAAACCCTCAATTGCAATTTGATTACCATGGCTTACTCTATTAGTTTGCCACTTGGAACCAGGAGTTTGAATGATCATAGGGGTGAACATTTCTTCAAAGGATACATCATGTCGAAGTGCATAACTTTCCGACATGAATGAGTGAGATGCTCCTGGATCGAAAAGAACAGAAGTGGGAACAAAATTGACTGGGAGCGTACCAAGAATGACGTCAGAAGTACTATCAGTTTCCTCAGCTGAGATTTGGTTCACACGTCCAAGATTTTCTGAGGTGGATGGCTTAGCGGTGGGAACCTTCGGGGGTGGTTTGGCACGAATAGTGGGGTTTCCTTTGGCATGGGGTGGAGCATTTTGGTTGACGGGGCACTCACGAGAGTAGTGACTAGGCTGGCCACATCTAAAGCAGGCTCCAAAGATAGTGCGGGAAGATAGGTTGTTTGGTGGAGCTGGTGGGCGAGGCGGCACAAGGGATGGCCTCGGTGGGTTGTTTTGGTGGATCAAACTGTTAGGAATCCAGATCATACGCTTCTGAGGGCGTGAACTGGAAGAAGGGGCAAGCTCAAGAGCATGCTTACGAGACTTCTCGAAAACTTCATTGCCATGCTCAGCTCTAAAGGATCTGTTGACTAAATCCTCAAAGGTGGCAAACTCGATGAGGTTGAGATCATGACGAAGGATGGGGCTAAGTCCCTTACGGAACCTTTCCTGCTTTCTGGCATCGGTGGTGATCTCATCTTGGGCATACCGAGCAAGACGGTTGAATTCTCTCACATACTCATGGATGGACATCTCTCCTTGATTCAGATTGCAGAACTCTTCCTTCTTGCGCTCCATCAACTAATCCAGAATGTGGTACCCTCGAAAGGCAACACAGAACTCCTACCAAGTCACTATGTGACCATCTGGATGGATTGAAACATAGTTCTCCCACCACTGAAGAGCAGCACCTTCCAAGAAGTATACCGCGAAAATAACTCGGTCATTGGGAGCAACATGTGCAGTGTCAAGCTTACGCTCGATGGAACGGAGCCAATCATCAGCTTCAAGGGGCTCAGAAGAACATCGGAATACCGGTGGCTTGAGGAGGATGAAGTCCTGAATGCTGACCACCACATTACGATAGTGGGCGGTATTCTGCTTGATGAGCTCCAGAAGGCGTGTTTGATCACGTCTATTCCGCTCGGCTTCCATCATGATTTCCGCCGCAGAAGGCGGGGTTGGAGGTTCATCATCATTTCGATTCCGATCACGGTCTCGATTCCGAAGAACAGCACTACGAGTTCCACCTGACATCCCGTGTGATAAAAATCAACAATCAGAACAGGTTGTACGATGGAGTCAAGGATAAAAGGATATGATTTCAGAAGGAGAAGACTATAATGCAAAGGCAATGATTCAAAGAAACACGGGATAATTTCGGCAGCATAACGGCTACACCGGGATGGAAAATGAAACAACCTCGAAGAATTGGACAGAACTTCTTCAAGGAACTCAAAACACGGAGACTTTGGATATCCACAACAATCCTACGGCTATAAGGAGGCAATCAACGAGATGTTCTAGTCAGAGATAGATGAGCCTAGTCCTATCATCCTGTAGAAAAGATAAGGGTGACTCAGAACTCAGATCGATGAGGGTAAGGAGAAAAAAGAAGCCTTACGTTGTTCCCTTATATACCCAGAGTAACTATATAACTATAGCAAGCTAGAGTCAGTCCTGCTCGGATACCAAGTCTGTCGGGACCCGGGGTTAGCGTATGCAAGTCCCGCTACGACATAGTCATATGGAGAGCCGAGAACCGTACCCACTTGTCTAAGCAGACAAGGCCAAGCACAGAACGTTCTCGGAAAGCATCGTACGTGAGGGGCAGCCCATCCAGGCCGGATGATCAACTGAGATGGGTCCTCATCGTCCGCACACAAGTCTAAATGATATGGGTGATGAACTCCCATATTCCCAGACAAGTCGCCTCAACCATACTATCGACTATCTCATAACTCTTACATAGACTTACTCCAGCCCGATCACTTAGTCGGGGTCTAGGGCGGGCTCGATCATACATCAAAGTGTGAACGAGACAGAGTCTCGAGCAATCGCATCGCGATGCCCCAAGCTGCGCACATCTAAGGGCCACTTGGTGTATAAAAGACCGCCAGCCAGATCACAACTAAGGTCTCGAAAACCCATACAAAGACATGCATGTTATAAACATACACGCAGCACACATGCCTTGTATGAACAGCAGGTATCATTGCAATTCTCAATAAAGTATACACTTTATTAATAACTCTTACAGAGTGCACACAGAGATCACAAGCATGTGATCCAACATTACATTAAACAGGCGGAAGCAAAGTAGGTCTGAGTACAGACAAGTTTAACAAATGGCTTAGAGAAGCCTTATCTAAAAACAAGCCCTCCACGAGGGAACCAGTCGTCTGACTGGGACTACACTAGCTTGTTCTTGGTCTGAATCTTCAATCTTCGAGCTTCGTGTAGAAATCACCAACAGGGTCGGTGGGTTCATCTAAAACATAGATTAAGCAAACGTGAGTACAAAATCGTACTCAGCAAGACTTACATAGGAGCTATACTACTCATGCATATGTATCAAGGTAAAGGGAGGTGGGGTTTCACTTGCAGAAGTGCCAGCTTTGACTTGGCTAGTCCTGAACTACGAGTACCAGACTTGACGTAAGAAGCGTACACGAGTCCACTACATCTCTTCAACCAATACACCACTATGGTTACTTCCTCGACTTCCCCACGAGAAGCACACCATAGCACTCACACTTATCTTGGTGTATTTTAGGAGTATCCGGTTCAAGTTGTCTAATAATCAAGCTAAGTTTTCCAAGCAGTCCTTAACCGCAGACGCGGCTATTCGAATAGTTTTGTTAACCCTGCAGGGGTGTACTACTACACACACATGACCATCAGTTACCGCCTTTTGCGTTTCACCGTTCAAGAGGTGACAGCGAGGATGCCACCACAACACTTCGCCCACAACTCCGTTCTAGTCCAGAGAGTCGCCTATCTGAGGGGGATCCGTATGGAAGTCCGGCCGAGGTTCCAGTACAGCCTCAAACGATGTGTACAGGGTCCCAAGCCGGTCTTGAAAAGCCGTTCATCCACTTCGTAGACCGTGCCACAGCCTTACCAGAACTCCGAACTACTACGACTCTTGGGGTTCGAACGGGGTGAGGTACTAGGATAAGAGGGGTCAGTGAGCCCCATATGTGGTTGTACTCTTCTTCTTGGATCACTACACAAGAACTCGGGCTTAGGGCAGTGGTCAACGAGACAACCCACTGTGTACTCCTACACAGCCTCTCATCGTTCACCTTGTATTAGGGTGGATTCACCAACACATTTCACTTTCATCAACACCATGTTTATCATCATCCCAACTCACATCATAAGCAACCTCATTGTACCACTAAGCATGCAATAAGCATTAACAGTTGCAGGGGTCACATGATATCAACCAACTCCTACATCTGCTAGGATTGTGGTTTGCTTACTACTGTGACAAGATGATAGGTCATGCAAAGGGTATGGGTTCAACTATGCGATAGAAACGTTATCATGGTGATCATCCTAAACAATGCATAAGCGAGACATGAGAGGGAAGTGGGATTTTATCGACATGATCAATGGGGGTTTGCTTGCCTTGCTGACGAGGTTCAGTCACGGGGTCTTCAACGAAGGGGGTGATCTCGGGTTCCGGATCCACTTCTATCAGCAACATGACAATCATAGGATCAACATAATGTACAATGCACAATCACATGAATAATATTGTAATGGTGATGTTCAAGGTACTGATGTGTTAAGCATTCCATTTAAAAGGAGTATATTGCATTTGAAATGCAAATTCAAACTCCAGTTGATTTTTCGATGAAATTCAAATGCATTTGAATGCATGAAAGTTCATTTGAAAAGTTTGATCATGAAGTGATGTTGTATAGTTGAAGTAATGTTTCTGATGTGTGGATGAAACCATTGGAATTAAGGGTGTTGCAAAATCATTTGCAAAATCGCTCCAAATTTGAATTTGAAAAGGATCCATATGCATGTTTGCAACTGTTCACCCATTTTAAAATGGTCAAACATGAAAACAAATTACATATTCATAATCCTTGTATTTTTCTGATAATTTTAGACATATTATTTGCTATATTTTGAGTTAGGATGAATTAATTATGAATTTCCAAAGTTTATTGCATTTTCTGGAATTTCTCTGATTTATTAATTAACTGGAAATTCATTTATGGTGTCATGCTGACATCAGCATGACGTGGGGGGGGGGGGGGTCTGACGGCTGGGTCCACTCTGTCAGCCTCAGTGGGGTTAAACCCGGTTTAAATTAACCCCCTGGTTTAGATTAGGGGCACTGGGGCCCAGGGGTCAGTGGGGTTAGGGGGTGATTAGGGGTGGGGTTAAGGGCTAGGTGCCCGGCGGTTAGCCGCCGGTGCCACTGGGCACGGCGGAGGCTCGCCGGAGCTCACTCCCGGCCTCTTCTTGGCACGGGGAGGCCATTGGGAGGTGCCCCGTGCACACCTGCATCCTCTAGAGCACGAGGGGGTCACGGGAGAGCTCCACGGCGACGACAGCATCAACGGAGGTGGCGGTCGGAGCCACTGGATTGACGAGCTCCTCGTCCAGGGCACGAGGAGAGCAACGGGGAGGGGGAAAACGATCGCAATCTCACCCTAAACGCGTTGACGAGCTCGACGGGGCCGGAGGGGGCGAGACGGTGACGAATTCGAAGGCGGAAGCTTGCGGTTCCGGCGAGGAGAAGACAAAGGGGACGGCGTGCTCCGGGCTCCCGGGGACGATTCCTCTGGCACGGAGAAGAAGACGACGTCGAGGAGTCTTCTGGACACGGCGGTGCGGCTAAACGGAGCCGTTGGCCACGTCGGGGCGTCGGCGCGCTCCGGCTAGGTCACGGGGGCGCTCGGGTTTTCGTCGCCGGAGGGGAAGGAGAGGGGCTGGGGTGAGCTGGAGGTGCGGGGGGGGGGGGGGGGGGGTTCTGCGGCGATGCGAGACGCAAGAGAGAGGGAGGGGGAGGCCTAGAAGCGGCTCGGCGTTGCGTGGCGCCGTGTCCTTGCTCTGCCTCTCCAGCGAGGTGCTTGGAGGGGCGGGGAGGAAGACGACAGCGCTTCGGGGTGGGCTGGGCCAGGCCAAGGCGAGTTGGGCCTCGCCTGAGCAGCAAGGTAAGGTTCCTCTGCTCTGTCTTTTCTCTTTTCTTTTTATTTTTCTGCAATATGTTTGACCTAGCTAATAAAAATAGCTAGGCATTTTATAAAATGCCACAATTTTTTATATGGCCTCATAAAATAGAGAGCTAGCCACTTATAAAATTTGAGCATTTTTTTAAAATTCAAAACACTTGAATTTTAAATCAAATAGGGTATTTATTTAATTTCCAAGCCATTATTTGAAAATTAGAAAATTCCATGAGCATGGGATTGCTCCCAAACCATTTTTAAAATGATCAGCACCATTTATAGGAATTTTCCAAATGTTCAAATGATTTTTGGAAAAATATTTTTATCTGGCCATTTGATTTAAATTCTCAGGGCTTTTATGTTCCCCAATTTTGAATTTTCTTTTGAATTTTTGCATGATGCAAAGGAGCACTTGATCCTAGCACATACCTAACTTGGGGTTGTGACAGTGGTGGTGAGGGTGATAATTTTGAGGGTGATGATGAGAATGTACGAGTTGACAATATAGACTTAGACGGAGAGGCCATGATGTGTGCGATGGCAAACAAGAAGATCGGGGGCGAGGGCGGATGAGTGTATTTATGAGGTCTGCTCACTGTCAACGTTTATTTTTTCAGCAGACTATTTTATTTTGGAAAACCTTTCATGGTGCCGCGATTTAACTTCATTATGCAGTGGGCTCTATGTTCAGTGGAATGCGCCGTAAGAACATGTGTATGTAATTGTTGCTGCGTGTAGCTTTTGAATGCATCTTGTGCATTTTTTATTATTAAAAACGACTTTGCAATTGAACATTTTTAGATCTTTTAGGCCCCAAGCTTTTTATATGATCAACATTAAGCATTCACACTAACATACTGAAATTTCAAACATTTCTGATATCATTTGGAAATTATAATGCATATAATGAATTTTTTTTGAGCTTAATGGCCTTGGAATTGAAAATAATTTCAAATGACCTCCAAAAAATTATGAGACTTGGCATGCTGTCGTCATTTCACGATCGTGGTCTGTGGTAAAAGTTTAAGTGGATTACTAGACAAAATAGAAATACTTTCTTCACAAACCGGACCATTCAGTTGAAAGTATCAGGGTTTCGATCGGAAACAATCACAATACAAAGGTGTCACGTTATTCTTAAATCCTTTAAACCCCAATCTTTTTATATGATCAACATTAAGCATTCACACTAACATACTGAAATTTTGAAGATTTTTGACTTCATTCGGCAATTTTAATGCATATAATGAATTTTGTTGAGCTTAATGGCCTTGGCATTGAAAATCAATCCAAATGACCTCCAAACAAGAATGAGACTTGGCATGCTGTCATCATTTCACAAACATGGTCCGTGGTAAAAGTTTCAGTGGATTACTAGACAAATTAGAAATACTTCCTTCACAAACCGGACCATTCAGTACAAAGTATCAGGGTTTCGATCGAAAACAATCACAACACAAAGACATCACGTTATTCTTAAATCGTTTAAACCACAAGATTTTTATATGATAAACATTAAGCATTCACACTAACATACTAAAATTTCAAAAGTTTCTAACTTCATTCGGCAATTTTAATGCATTTAATGAGTTCTTGAACTTAATGGCCTTGTAATTGAAAATTAATTAAAATTACCTCAAAAAATGGATGAGACTTGGCATGCTGTCATCATTTCACGAACATGGTCCGTCGTAAAAGTTTCAGTGGATTACTAGAAAAATTAGATACAATTCGTTCACAAATCGGACCATTCAGTTCGAAGTTTCAGGGTTTCGATCAGAAACAATCACAACACAAGGGCATCACGTTATTCTTAAATCGTTTAAACCCCAATATTTTTATATGATCAACTGTAAGCATTCACACTAACATACTGAAATTTGAAATGTTTTTTACTTCATTTGGCAATTTAAATGCATATAATGAATTATTTTTTAGCATAATGACCTTGGAATATCTCGTAAACCATAACATAGGACACTGGCCTTCGGATTTAACCTTCCCTGAAAGATAGTCATTGGATCATACTGCGATCTGTGGAAAGCAGGTTCTGCGACCCGATTGGCTGGATATTTCTTTAGGTATATTACAAACAAATAATTATTCAGAAACGTTTGCGGTAGCACTTACCGAAAAATATCGTTGGCCGCGTCAATATCTAATCCGCCCATGTCTCCATCCACCACCAATTTTTCAATGTTCCCGTATCATCTCACTCGGGTTAAAAAATTTCCCGTTTGCGATAAGATGGTAGCCCATACTAATTTATTTTTAGTTTCGTCTGTGATACCACTTCTCCCGGCTATCCTCCACACCTACCAAAAAATTTCGCCAGCTGCGGGAATACCTAAGCCGACCCCTCCTTCCTTCCACCACCAAAGGCCGCATCCCCCCCTTCTTGTTCAAACCCTCCCCTGCTCCTCCTAGCGATGCGGCCTAGACAGCGCAGACAACTCTAGAGAAGTGCTACACGGCGCAGCCCCACCCATGTTCCGCATACCGGGTGCCGCGGCCTACACGGCACAACCACCACCGTCTCGTATACCCACGCGCGGCGGCCTAGACTATGTAGGTCGGCCGCCCCCTCCCTGCTAGCCGCGCCGCTCTCCCTACTCCAGTAGGATCCCGGACGCCCTCCTCATGCGCATGCTCTTACTCCGCCATCGATCCTAATGCTTATGTTATAGTTACTTGATCGACTTTTCATGTCTTGAATCTGCTCGATTTTATGTTTTTTGCGGATTGGTTTTATTGTTTGTTTCCATGAGCGAACCAGTCATCATTGATCGCCTCTGCTTTTATGTCGTTCTTCACTCAAGGGGCAAGAGAGATACCACTGTACTATGTTTAGACTATGAGCATTGCAATCTTGAAATAATTTTTAGTTTCATATCATCCATTCTTAGCCTGTTTGTTCTTTTTCACGATCTTGAATTTTCGCTTTGTGCAAGATATTCGTAAAACTGTCATTTTAGCGCACGTCACAAACAACAACTTTCATTTTGGGGTCGACTTCATACGAGCTATAGATCTACCACAAGCATTGTCGTGAATAGTACAAATATTAACAGATCACCAGGGACTTATAAATATCAGATGGGCTCGGGCTAGCTCACCATGGGTCAGGTCCAAGTCGGCGAGCGAGGGATAGCAGTCGTGCGCCTAGCGAAGGGGATGCATGGGCCGTAGCAGTGGGCTGGGGACGCGCTGGTGCTGGGCCTGCCCACATCGGCGGTCAACGGCGGCGGCCTGGTCGCGTCCCTCATCTCCAGCCAAGATCCGCGATGGCGGAGGCTGTGCCGGCGATGGGGCGGAGGGACGCAGGGCAGGGAGGCCGGGATGGCACCACGATGCGGCGGCGGATCTATCCGGGTTGAGTGGAGAGGGCGGCAGAGGGCGGTGGCTCGGCTCGGCTTTGGCCATGGCTTGGCGGTGGCGCGGCTGCTCTAGCGACCATGCGAGGAGGAGAGGGAGGAGGTGAGGGAGGCGCAAAAGAAGGAAAAGGAGGCGAGAGGAAGGCGATGACCTGGCGGGCGAACGGCGGCCCAACAGAGGGCTCGTCACCGACAGCCAGGGCGCGGCGTCCGCGGGAGGCTGGGAGGAGCTCGGCCACGAGCGGCGTCAGATGGGCTCGGCGGTCCCGCGACTACGATGCTCGTTCCTGCGGCGCCTGGTTCGGCTGGGGATGGTTTGGGGGCGATGTGGCCGGTTCTTAGCCTTAGATCTAGAGATCTGACGACTGTGATCACCTGGGGCTAGGGTTTCAGTGAGGAGATTGGTTTTGGGGCAGATCTGTTATTTTTGGAGGGGGTTGGCTGCAAATATGTCTTAGGAAAACCATAAAATGTGTAGAAGGGTTTGGTGGTCTACTTATAGGCTGGGGTGGGTGGGAGTTTTACACAAACGCCCCTGGTTTCTCTCTCGCATCCGGTGTCGCATGGTTCATACCACCGGGAGTCCGTACGACCTCCGATTCTGGTAAAACTTCGAACCACGCGATCCATGCAACAAGCCGGTCAATTCTACCTCACTTCGAATCTGTTCTGAGAAAATTTTCCGGCGCCCAATAAAAATCCATTTAATTAATAAATGTGGTTTTCATTCCGATGGCTATGGTTGGTCTTATGCTGGAAGTTGTGATGGTGCTCGGGTGAAACCCGGTGTCGCAAAAGGGTCGTGTGCGATGGTGGAAAGGCTCGGTCACGCATGCCGGTAAGACAAGGAGGGGTAAATATATTCACCAATTAATAAATTGGAGAAACAAATACTCCAAACAGTTCTAACAATCAACAAAATAAAGCAACAAGAATTTTTTTAATATGTGTGAAAATCCTCGGCTGTTACAATACAACACCACCAACAAGGGATCTCATCCGAAGATCCAGGACAATCTGGGGGAGAGGAGGGGGAAGGTAAGAGAGATGACTTTCCTCGACACCACAAATAAGGCACTCTGCTCCATGTCGAACGATGACCTTCCGTCGAGAAACTTTCTGTAGAGAGACAGAAACATCGGAGAACGAGACCATCAAGTGTCAAGAGGAAGAACGACAACGAGATCCAGATCAAAATGATAGTGTTCCCACTCAATATCGTGAAGACACTAAGAAAGAGGTTGGAGGGCAAGGAATGACCATGATGTACACCAGAGTGGGAGAAGCTAAAGGTACTATAGGATTTCCCAAACCTGAGATCGGAATCGAGACAATACGCTGCAAGCAAGGCATTGTAACTATTCTAAAACTCCACACACTCGATATCCTAAAGTTTGAAGGGGATAATGCGAGAGTAAACACTTACGCCACTTGTCCTGACTAGAGCAAGGGTAAGGAGTAAAAATATTCCTACTCTCCGATAACTAACTTAGTAACTACCAAATAGTTTTTGTCTAGACTCGACATTGACCAAAAAAGGGATCCTATAGTCGGTAAGGCTCTGATACCAAGTTGTAAGACCCGATATGTTGTACTATTTCAGATCTCGACATTTCCGCCCAAACCCGAGGGTGAAGCACATATCGAACCCATCGCAAAATATGATGAAGCCATATGTCTCGAAATTCAACATGATATCACAATATTATAGCTACACGGATACAATATCTCATACAGTCGCATTTAACTGCCTTAAATACAATACATCAATGGAAGATATATGTCTGAGTACAGACTACAATCAAATGCCTAGCGGAAAATAGAAAATACACCATTCCCATAACCGCACGGGTCCAGGCTCTCCGCCGGGGTCCGCCTAACTAGTCATCGTCGAGTCTCCACGAAGGTGTCCGGAAAGGGAGTGCATCAGGCTACTTTGTAGTCCAAGATCATTTGCATAGAGTACATAAAAAGAGAGAAGAAGGGTGTGACCTATATCAACATCAAATAGCTTAACTTCTCACAGTAAGATGTGGGTAGTGGTTGAGTTTGCAGCCGCACTAGCAATATATGAAGCTGCTAACGATCTATTTAGAGTAATATGAGAATCCAAGCATTCAATGAGGAATCGCCTCCAACAAGTATGCTATTTGCTACTTACGCAAACATAACACCCGTCCTATCATTGTCCTCATCTTCGCATCCCGAAAAAGAAGAAGCAATCAAGGCACACACACGTTGATCAAGTTTTAGTTATGATTCAGTTGATGTTATCTATGAACAAGGAGTAAGTCTCAAGTTGTCCATAACCGTGGACGCGAGTTCTCGAAAAGATTTAACCCTGCATTGGTGTACCAACTTCCCACTACAAAGCTCCACAAGCACGCCAAGCTCTCTCAGTCGGGCCCGTTAAAGACACTCATTGAAGGGTTGTTCCGAGAGAACCGGACGTCATAGCCCTCTAACTAACAACACCCAATTCCGGGTGGCCCCCGGTGAGTCGACATCTGTCACATCCCAACTTTTACTCTTCTTGTTAATCTAGTTAACCAAAAATTAGAGCCAACAAAAAAAAACCTTGCATGAATTGTTAGGTCGTGTTTCAATGCTTGAACTTGTGTGCTTAGGGTTAGTCATGTTGTTGCTTGATGATGCACTTATGATGATGATCATTTTGTGTTGCATGTGCCTAATGTCTGCCATGCATGCAACTCCTCTTGAGATTATCTTAAAAATTGGTAACTTGTCAAATTCTAAAAACCGCTAACACCTAGTAAATTTTCTATATAGTATTAATACTAAAAGTTTTAGCCACTACAAAAATCCCTAGGCATCAACCTTTTGGTTGTTTCTAATAACTAAAATATTTATCAATAAAAACTCCTAGCTACATAAAATCATAAGGAAATGCATGCATGATCTTTATATCTAACCTAATAATAATAACAACAATAACAATAATACCAATAATAAAAGAGTTTTGTATTATTTTTATTATTTTATCTCTTAAAAAAATAGGTGTTTGGTGCTAAAAAAAAGAAGAGAAAAACACCCTAACTACCCCCCCCACTAATCTCTCTCCCCTGATCTCTCTCTCCCGTAACCCCCCCCCCCTCTCTCTCACGTATCTCTCTCTCCCTCTCCCTGGTATTCTCTCTTCTCTCTCAAACTCCCCACCTGTCAGCCCCATGGCCTTCACGTGCCCAACCAGGGGCCATCTCAAGGATCGCCCCCTTGGCCTGGCACCCCGAGTGTACCCCCAACCCTTGGCTGCGATGTGACCGGAGGTCTCCCCCGTGGAATCGACCTGCTCCCTCTCTCTCACGAGCTCGCCCACCTCCTGTCTTCTCCAATGGCGCCCGAGGCCACGGATCGCCAGCTTGGCTCTCCCTCCCGTTGCAGCCCCGCTCCTCTCGGCTATAAAAGGAGGCCACCCCGGCTCTCCTCTCCCCACTCGCCACACATCACCACACCACCCCGCTCGTCCGTTTGACAGCCCGAGCAGAAGGAAGAGGAGAAGAAGAGGTTGGAGGAGAAGAGGAGGAGGGAAGCCAGAGGAGGAGGAGGAGGGGAGGCCGGAGCTCCGCCTCTCTGCCTCACGCCGGAGCCGCCGGCGAGGGACCAGAGGAGCCGCCCCAAGCACCCCCACTGCCCCAACGTCTACCCCAAGCCGACGCCGCTTCCGACGACCGCAGCCGCCTCCGAGCCCCAAAAACGGGACCCCTGCCCCAAACCGCACCCCCGCCGCCCCTCGCCGTCACCTGCAGCCGCCCGGAACGGCTCCCCCGGTGAGCTCCCGTTTCCTGTTGTACACATGGCGCCGTTTTTTTTCCGCGAGGCATGCCATGTTTTAGGGAAAAAATGGAACCCCCTCGACCCCCCCTACCTCCGCCGCCCCCTGCCTCCGGCCTGCGGCCACCGGAGGGCCGCCGGCGAGGTCCGCCCCCTCCTCTGTCCGCCATGGGAGCCACTCCCGTTCCTGCCCTAGCGGGAGGAAGAAGAAGCCCCCTGGCCGTTCGATCACACTTGATCCAACGGCCAGGAAAGCCCCATACCCCCTCGTTTAAAAAAAAAAGAAAAAAACGCTGTCGCGCTAAGCTGGGCTCCGCCCGCGAAAAAAAAAGGGAACTTTGCCCGTGGGCGCCAGATAGCCGGGCCAGCCTGCGTTTTCCTTTTCCTTTTTCTTTTACCAGCAACACCATTTTATTTCTAGAAGATTAAATACAACTCCAAATTCAGTGAAACAAATTTTGTTGTGTGCATAAAATTAATATCTATAATTCTGCATGTTTAGAATAATTTTTGTGCAGTGCCAAATTAATTGCTTTAGTTTTTATTAGTTTATTGTGCTTTTTAGCAGCTAAGAATAGTTTTAGTTAAATCCTTGTTGACTCTAAAAATGTGTTGTTGACTTGTTTATACTCCTATGATTATACTTTATTTTCTGTATGATTAGAATTGTTGTTTGTTTAAATAAAATTAATGATCATATTACTATTATTGCTAGCATTCTATGTTAGGATAATTTTAGTTTATTCTTTGTTAATCAATCAAATAGGTTAAAAAATTTATTATGCTTGTGTTTGGACAGTAGCTAATTATGGTTGTTATTGAAATAAATTTAAGCATGATCTAAAGTTATACAAAAGTAACTTGTGTAAAATCCCTTGTGGTGTATGGCATAATTTTTTGCTTAGCCCTATGAACTTGTTACATCACCACTAACATTTTTGCTCACCTGTGTTAATCCTAATATGATTGCTTGGTATGCCTCATTTGTTGTTTGATTGGGTGCCAAGTGATTGTTATGTTGGTTGAGTGTTGCTTGGAATTAAAGTGATTGTAATGAGTGTTATTTTTCCGCAACGTGTAGACGAGACGCCTGACGTTGCAGGTGAAGACTCCTTCCAAGCCGAAGAAGCCGTACCGGGAGACATCGCCGAGGAAGGCAAGCCATCTTCAAAAACTTAACCTTGTCCTACATTTTTACTTCCTTTGTACCATATTATATATCATGATCTTGTTATATCATTTTTGGGTTGGGATTTGTATTAGTTTATTAGGTGAACCCCACATACCTTGTAAGCCTTCCTATTTGGGAGAAATAAACTAGACACTGATAATCTTGGTACTATTACAAGCCTTGCTAATGAACTAGTGACAACATAATAATTTGGTTAATCTTGCTCCCCCCTAATGTATTGGCATACATCTAAGAAGATGTGATGGCCAAGGTTGTGGTTGTTGGAAACATCGTTGAACATATTCAAAGTCTAGAGGGACTCTCTATAAGTGCCGCCAAAACCTAGTATTACAGTACAACCACAATACTCTGGTATGGGACAGGGCTAGTTGGAAGCTTGCTTATCTTAGTACGGGGATCTCATAACTACATGAGTGAGGTACACGATGGTACCCAGAAGCCGGAATCCTGCCGATGCGTCGGGGGTGTAATACGCTGGACTATATCAGTGTCGGTACGGAACTTTGACGCACCTCTACTACGGTGAAGGCTTGCGTCCACGAGGAGCATGACCTTGCACGCGGACAGTTCAGGATGTGGGCATCGGGTAGATCACCTGTACTAGGGTAGGCAAGGGGAAGACTACGGTCGATTATCCGAAAACCGCATACTGAGGTATGACGAACCGTGGGAACTCCCGGCGGATGTATCGAATGTTGTGGGTAAAGTGTACAACCTCTGCAGAGTAAAAACTATTCGAGTAGCCGGAGTCCACGGTCATGGACAGCTAGTGAGGCCACACTTTGTGGGGAATAGATGAGAAATTCTAGTACTGAGATTATGGTTCACGATGATGATGTTGGTATTATGAAAAGGGTTGGACGTGATTCAATCAAATATAAATTGTGGGATTAAAATTTGTCAAGAGTAAAATATTGCCAACTTAACTAATATTGAGTAGTTAGGTTCCCCATGTTAAACCCCACCATATAGCCATCCCATTATTTTCTTGTACAAAAATCTTTGTTCCTTTCTTTAGGTGGTTTGCGAGTACTTTGTATGTACTCACGGCTTTGTCCCTGGTTATTCAATCGGCCAGGCTTGGAGGAGCAGGTATTTGACGATGACGCGACTGACGAGTACTAGGATGTGCTACGCTCTGAGCTTTGCCTGTGGATTGTGATGCTGCTATCTATCTTGCTTTTTTTTATTCCGCTGCCATTTGAGCCCGATGAGGCCGTGTAAGACTATGTTTATGTATGACTTTGTATTCGGTACCGTATGAACTTGTGACTGTGATATCCATTGTCGAGTTGTGCGTCATGCGACACTGATCATGGGAGCATGACGGTATGCACAGCTGGCCGCTTCGGACATATAGTCCGGGGTGCCCACAGACTTGGTATCAGAGCCCCTGTTCCGACCGTAGTAGCCTAGTTAGAATGGACGATAGATAGGATGGGGGAAAATCAAAAACTATTTTCTAAAATAAAGAGATGGTAATCTGCATAGTATAAAATGCTTACCTCTCTTACCCCTTCTATAGTAAACCATTTATAACTATTTTGTTATGTTTAAAATATTGCACACTTGTCATCTAACTTAAACTTATAAAAATTGTAGATGGCTGGAGTTCCGGTGCACCACCTGCAGCTGACTTGATTACATTATAAAAATCAAGAATAATCACAGGAGTATATAAAAATCAACATTACATTTTTAGGGTTAACAGTGATTTGATTAAAACTAATCTTAGCTGCTAAAGAGCACAATTAACTAGTTTAAACTAAAGCAATTAATTTGATATTGCATAAAAACTATTCTAAGCATACAGAAAAATAAAACACAATTTTCTAAGCCACACAAAATTTATTTCAAAATTTTATGAGCTACGGTTATTTGTTTAGAATTATTTAAGTGCTGAAGTTTATGAAAAAGGAAAAAAAATGACAGCCGGCCCATGGCTACTTGGCGCACCCGGGCACTGTTTCTATTTTTTTTAAACGGGCCGAGCCCAGCGCAGCAGTAAGTTTTTTTTTTAGAAAACGAAGGGGTATGGGGCTAATCCGGCCGTTGGATGGCGCCTGATCGGACGACCGTGGGGCATCTTCCCCACGAGTTCGGTCCTGACCAGGGCCGACGCGGCCATGGCGCAGGGGAGGTGCAGGGGCCTCGCCGGCGGCAAGGGGCGACGGAGTTAGGGGACCCCTGGGGGGGTTCCATTTTTGCCCAAAAATGGGGCATGCAACGTGGAAAAATGGCGGCGCTCGCGGAGGACAGTAGGGGCTCGAGGCGCTCACCGGAGGTGGTTCCGGCGATGGCGGGCGGCGTGGAGGGGCGGCGGGCGCAGAGGACGGCGTGGCGGATCCGTTTTTGACGAAGACGGCGGCCGGGGGCGACGGGTTTGACCACGGGCCGGGCTAGACGGCGGCGTGCAGGGGCTTCTCCGGCTCGGGGACGTCGGCTCCTCCAGGCGGCGGCTCCTAGCCGGTGCAGCTCCGTCGTGGGGCGGAGGTAGAGAGGCGCGCCGGCCTCTCCCTCCTCTCCTTCTTCTTCTTCCTCCCTTCTTCCTTCTTCTTCTTCCTCCCTTCTTCCTTCTTCTGCTTCTCTTCTCCTTCTACGAGTGCTGGGGTGGAGCGGGGTGTGGTTTTCGGGTGAAGGGGAGTGAGGTGAGGAGGGGCGCTGGGGGTGGGGTTTTATAGCGTGGAGGGAAAAGGGGAGGGGTGCAGGAGAGGGAGGCGAGCGAGCGGGCGGCCTCCTCACCTACTGGCCAGCCGAGGCGGTGGGGAGGGCTGGCGTCAGTCTGGCTACGTCACAGGGGCCCTTCGGGCTGACGTTAGCAGAGAGGGGGGTGCGGGGGTTAGGGTAGTTTTCTCTCTCTCTTTTTTTTAATAAAAGTTCCTTAATAAACAATTTCAAGCAATATAGAAAGTGCATCCCATGTGTTTGTTAAAATGCCTATACAATAAGTCTATTTAAATTCTGTAATTCCTGGGTATTGTGAGTGGATTATGGTCATGTATGAATTTTATTAGATCTCAAATATGTTCATAGGATTTTAAATGATTATTGTTTTAGTTCTCTTCATCGAGAGAAAAGTTATTGCCTTAGGGCTTTTTGGTGATCAAAATCACTATTAGTATAATTTATACCACGGAAAATATATAAGGTTTTATATCCCTTATATAAATGCATAACAAACAAAAGCAAACGAAATGCAAAACCATCTATAAGTGAAAATGTGATAGAGTGCAAAAGTGTTACGTGATGTGACGGTCTTAAATATATGCATACTAGGGTGTTAGTGTGACCGTGCTTATGATCATGCTAAGATGATCAACAAGGTAGTATGGATAACCTATGCTATTCACACAAGTACATTGACCACAAACGACAACCACTCAAGTTTAGCATGATCAACACTAAGCACACACATTCAAACATGGATTCAACATCACAACACTACAATCATGCAAAGTTTTTTGTTAGCCCTAAATATTAGCATTCTAATAAAGGAACTACAAAAGTTGGGATGTGACAGACCTCCCCCCCTTAAAAGAATCTCGTCCCGAGATTCACAAGCTAGTGAAGAGATGCGGGAACTCGCGCTTGAGGTAGTCCTCCTGTTCCCTGGTGGCTTCCTCCTCTGTGTGGTTTGTCCACTGGACCTTGTGGAACTTGATCGCGCGCTTTCGGGTGACTCGGGTGGCTTCTTCCAGGATACGAAGGGGTGTCTCACGGTACGTGAGATCCTGGTTGATGTCCACCGTCAGTGCGAGACGTGGAAGACATCGTGCACATCGGATAGCTTTGCTGGCAGTCTCAACTGATAGGAAACTTGTCCTCGCCTGGCTATCACCTCAAACGGTCCGATGTATCGGGGTGCTAGCTTTCCCTTCACATGGAATTGCTGCATTGCTTTCAATGGGGTGACTCGGAGATACACAAAATCTCCAACTACAAAAGTCACTTCTCGACGCTTGGGGTCGGCATAACTCTTCTGACGAGACTGGGCGGTCTTAAGACGCTCACGAATCAACTGGACCTGCTCTTCAGCCTGCTTCAGAACATCGGGTCCAAAAATCTTCCCTTCTCCGGTCTGAGACCAGTTCAGGGGCGTGCGACACTTCCTTCCATACAGAGCTTCAAATGGTGCCATCTGCAAACTCGACTGGTAGCTGTTGTTGTAGGAGAATTCTGCATAGGGCAAGCAGTCCTCCCACTTGGAACCGTAGGCTAGAGCACATGCGCGGAGCATATCCTCTAGTATCTGGTTCACTCGCTCAGTCTGGCCTCCAGTCTGCGGGTGATAGGCTGTGCTGAACGTAAGCTTCGTGCCTAGTGCCTCCTGAACTTGCTTCCAGAACCTCGAGGTAAACTGGGTACCTCGGTCTGACACAATCTCCTTCGGAACTCCGTGCAGGCATACGATCCTCGACATCTACAAATCCGCCAGCTGATCTCCTCGATAGGTGGTTCACACTGGGATGAAGTGCGCTACCTTGGTGAGTCGATCGACGATAACCCAGATAGAGTCATGTCCTTTGCTCGACCTCGGTAGACCTGTGATGATGTCCATGCCTATTTGTTCCCACTTCCATTCAGGAACTCGGAGGGGTTGCAGCAATCCTGCAGGTCGTTGGTGCTCTGCTTTCACTCTCTGGCAGATGTCACACTTGGCGACATACAAGGCAATTTCACGCTTCATACCGTGCCACCAGAACAAGTCCTTCAGGTCTTGATACATCTTAGTCCCTCCAGGGTGGATGGAGTAAGGTGTATCGTGAGCTTCCTTCAGGATAGTGAGCTTCAACTCCTCTATATCTGGCACACACAATCGTCCATCGAACCAAAGAACTTCGTCATCATCTAACATGAACTTCGGGGCCTTGCCGAGGGTATCTTCTTCTTGATTCCCTCGATACTATCGTGTCCCTTCTGTGCCTCCTTGATCTGATCAAATAGAGTCAGAGTCAGCTCGAGGTGAGCCAGAAAACCGGGTGTAACAAGTTCCAAACACAGCTTCTCGAACTCCTCGTGCAGAGCTGGCTGCGTCTCCCTGATCATCGCATTAAGTGTGCAGGGCTTGCGGCTGAGGGCATCTGCTACCACATTGGCCTTGCCAGGATGGTAGTGAATCTCGAGATCGTAGTCTTTGATCAACTCGATCCATCTCCTCTGCCTCATGTTCAACTCCTTCTTCGAGAAAATGTACTTCAGGCTCTTATGGTCTGTGTAGATGTCGCAACGGTGACCCATCAGGTAATGTCTCCATCTCTTGAGAGAAAGCACAACAGCGGCTAGCTCCAAGTCATGTGTGGGGTAGTTCAACTCGTGCGGCTTCAACTGTCGTGACAGGTACTCAATCACCTTGCCCACTTGCATAAGAACGCAACCCAAACCAATCTTCGATGCATCGCAGTACACATAAAAGCTCTTGGTCAGGTCAGGCATCGTCCACACTGGGGCGGATACCAATCTCCTCTTCAACTCCTGGAAACTGGCTTCACACTTTTCCGTGCACACAAACTTCTGGTCCTTCTTTAGCAGCTGGGTCATGGGTCGGGCGATGCTGGAGAAGCCTTCCACGAACTTGCGGTAGTTTCCCGCTTGTCCGAGGAATCCTCTAACTTCAGTCTGAGTGGTCGGAGCTGTCCAGTCTATGACGGACTGAATCTTGGTGGGGTCGACGGATATGCCTCCTTCTGACAATACATGTCCCAAAAATCCGACTTCCTTGAGCCAGAAATCGCACTTGCTGAACTTGGCGTACAACTGGTGCTCACGCAATGTCTCGAGGACTAAGCGCAAATGATCAGCGTGCTCTTCTTTGGTCTTGGAATATATCAGGATGTCGTCAATGAACACCACCACAAACTTGTCGAGATAGTTCATGAAGATCTTGTTCATGAGATTCATGAAATAGGCCGGGGCATTGGTAAGTCCGAAAGACATGACAGTGTACTCGAACAAACCATAGCGGGTCGTGAAAGCTGTCTTGGGGATGTCCGACTCGCTAACCTTCAACTGGTGATATCCGGTCCTTAGATCGATCTTGGAGAAGACTCGGGCTCCGTTCAACTGGTCGAACAGATCCTCGATCTTGGGGAGCGGATACTTGTTCTTGATGGTAACTTCGTTCAGCTTACGGTAGTCCACACACATGCGTATGGTGTCGTCTCTCTTGTCCACAAAGAGAACTGGCGAACCCCAGGGTGAAGCACTGGGTCGAATCAGTCCCTTCTGGAGCATGTCATTCAGCTGTTTCTTCAACTCAACCAGTTCTTCAGCATTCATCCGGTAGGGTCTCTGTGCTATAGGGGCTATGCCAGGCACTAACTCGATGATAAACTCGATATCCCGATCAGGCGGCATACCGGGTAGCTCCTCCGGAAAGACGTCCGGGAATTCACACACAACCTTCACCTCCTCAAGTGGTGGCACCGAGACACTCTGATGACAGAAGGCTCGGACAGTCTCTTCCTTGTCGGTGTACTCTATCTGAACTCCATCGGCACTTGTGAGTTTGAATGTCCTCTCAGTGCAATCTATTCGGCCTCGATATCTGGACAAACAATTCATGCCAAGTACCACATCTATACCTTCTGTCCCTAACACGATCAGGTCAGCTGGGAACTCGACTCCATGAATTGCTATGGGAACTCTGGAACAAGCTAAACTGGCTCGAGTTTTGGATCCGGGTATTTGGACTATCATGGGCCTCCTCATTTCACTAGGTGACAACTTACTTCTATCCATAAATGTCTTCGTAACAAATGAGTGTGATGCACCAGAATCAAACAATACTTGAGCAGGTACTGAATTAACTGGAAACGTACCCAAGATAACGTCTGCTGCCTCCAGGGCTTCCTCGGCTTGCACATGGTTCAGACGTCCCTTGGCGGCGTTGGGCGCACCGCGGTGGGCATTGTTGCGGCCAGGGTTCCCTCTGGCTGGTGCTGGAGCATTGGGGCGTGGGGCAGCATTCGCCTTATTGGTGCAGGTAATGGCATAGTGACCCTTCTGGCCACACTTGAAGCAGATCACTTATGATGCAGGGTCGCGGGGAACTCCGCCTGCTGGGCGCTGAACTCCACCAGGGCGAGCAGGAGCACTGGGGCTGGCCTTGGTGGCTGTGTTGGACGCAGTCGGTGGTTGCTGGATCCACCCTGCTGCATCATGTGACGCTTGTGGTTCTCAGAGGCCGTCTTGAGCTTGCCCTCCATCATGATAGCAGCATCGGCAAGAGACTCAAGATCGGGGAACTGCATAGCCACCAGGACAACCTGCAGCTCATCGTGCAATCCATCCAGGAAACGGTCCTTTCGCTTCTCCTCGGTTTCCACCTCCTCCGGGGCATACCTCGACAGCTGAGTGAAGCGGTCAAGATATCCAACCACAGTCATGCCCCCTTGCTTGAGGTGGCAGAACTCATCCTTCATCCTCCTGATCAGTGCAGTCAGGATGTGTGCCTTCTTGAACTTCTCGGAGAACTCCGCCAAGGTGAGTCCTTGCCCCTCAGGGAGACGGGCACGCACTCCTTCCCACCAGCTCCTTGCGGTGCCGGTGAGATAGTGGGTGGCATACATGACCTTCTCGTTGTTTCCAACAGCGGAGACAGCGAGATTGTTCTCCATGGTGCGGAGCCAATCCTCAGCATCCAATGGCTCCTTCGTCTGCGAGAACACGGGCGGGTTGGTGTTCTGGAAGTCTCGGAGCCGAGACCTGGGCTCCTCATTCCCACCAGCTCCTTCGCGTCCTTGGTTGGCATTGGTGGCGGCCTGAACTAGCTGCTGGAGTGCAGCCACGTTTTCCTGGCGCTCGTCACGAGCGGCCTGGCGCTCCTCCATCAGAAGTCGCAGAAGCTGCGCCATGTCCGGGTCGGGTGGTGGCGGTGGCGCGTCACCGTGTAAGAGCAAAGTTTTGCCCCCGTGTGTTTTGGATATTGTTGGACAAGACAGTAGAGGAACTAACAATGTTTTCTACTGTAAATAGTTGTATAGGTTCCTGAAGGACAAGCTAGGTGATAAAGCTTCAGTGAAGGTCTTGAAGTTATCGAAGCATTACCCTCGGAGCGAAGCTTAATCACGAAGGATGACCCCCAAAAATGAAGGTGTCCTGAAGCTCTACTCTTTGAAGGAAATGAAGAAGACGGCGCAAGACTTAGATTTTTTTGTGTAGTTATTTTTCTGTTCCTTGAGTCATAGGACAAACCGTACTATCAAGAGGGGTATTTAGTTTGTGGACATCGAAGTCATTGAGAAATGCTCAGATCAAATCCAGACCAACTGAGAAGCCCGAGTGAAGAAATCTCATGTGCACTAAGTTAAGCTTCGGTAGCAAAGACTTCGTTCTTTTGCTACTGAAGCAGAACTAAGTCCGTGAGTCAGCTTTACTTGTTCCTCAAGTAAAGTTGCGCATTGATGACAAATCCGACCTTTGTGGACACGTGTCAACCTGTCACCTCGGGTCAGTTTGGTCATTCCGCACCTCGGGATCGCCAACTATAAATACGCCGCCCCCTCCTCCATTTGCGGGTGGCTGCTCCAAGATTATTCCTGAGAGAGATTGCTGAGAGCACCCCAAAAATTCCAACGAAGCAAAACCCAAAATCCAGATACTTTAACCTAAGTCCCATTGATCTGAGTAGATTCGAGATGACTTAGGTGAAAGCTTACTAGCCTTTTTATCTTGGAGAACTGCAATTCTCCTAGACGGTTAGAGTGTTGTTCTTCAGAGAGAGAAGAGTAATTGTCGCCTCGAAGTCCAGTTTGTCAAAGGTTTTGGTGATTTCCTCAATAATCAACCACGAGTGAAGAACTGATCAAGCTCAAGGAGTTTGATGCAGTGGATCAATGGACGGAGAGAGATTTTCTCCAGGTGTTCAATCACCAGTCCCTCCAACCAGACGTAGCGCTTTGCAGAGCATGAACTGGTCGAACAAACATCACCGAGTCCCAGTTCGTGTTACTTCAAGCATTTATCTTCAGTATTGCATTTTCTTCACTGTTATGCTTCAATGGGTTTTGATTCACTGCATTAAGTTTCGCTTCCAGTTATACTTCGCTCTTCCGCACTGTTTATGCTTCACTTCAATAGTTTCAGTAGAAAATTTTGAAGTGATCATTCACCCCCTCCCCATCTGATCACATACTTGGACTTTCAATTGGTATCACAGCTAGTCACTCCCTACACTCTGTGTGTTTTGGATTAACCTCCTGGAGTGTCTTCAAGTATGTCTTTCGCAGCTATTCGCTCCGGTGAACCTATTCCTATTTTTAATGGGAAGGACTACCCGTACTGGAAGGACAAAGATGAAAAGAAATATCATGGCTATCAACTCTTTCGCCTGGCAAGTTGTCTTGTATGGTGTCACTGTTGCAAACGAGAACGCCATCACTGCTGAAGAAGCAAAACTGATTGATCTTGATTCTGTAGTTTGGGTTTTCATCACCAATCACTTGACACCAGAAAAGTATCATGAAGTGAAGAATATTCCTACTGCCAAAGGTGTCTGGGACTATCTTGAAAAGATTGGTGAAGGTGTTTCTACCCAAAAAGATGCCAGAATTGACACACTCCGAAGCAAATTCTATCGCTTCAATAGAAACGAGGGTGAAAAAGTCAGCTCCATTTACAGCAGACTCACAGCTCTTGCTAATGAGTTAATTTCCCTCGGTACTGATGACATTACTCCTCACTCTGTTGTGAGAACTTTGCTTCGCTCATTGGATGACTCGTTTGATCACATTGTGCTGTTGATCAAGGAAAGGACTGATTTCAGACGTCTTGTTGCCGCTGATATTTTTGAGAGACTCACTACCTTTGAAATGGAAGAAGATGAGAAACGTGACATAAATGGCTCTCGAAGAAAATCTCATGCCTCGAAAGCAAAAGCTTCGCGTCATTCTTCACCCGAAGTCAGTTCTTCTTCAGGTGTCGAATCAGATGATCCTGCAAACATTGGAAAAGATTTAGCACTGATCATGAAACGCTTCAACCGCTTTCAGAGAAAAGGTTTTTCTTCACCAAAGAAGAGTTATTCTTCAAGAAGCTCAACTCACTCATCTCACCGCTCATCCTCAAGAAGCTCTCCATCGAAGGACAACTGTTGCTACAAATGCAAGAAACCAGGTCACTACATTGCTGATTGCCCTCTGTGGGAAGCTTAGAACAAAGCAAAGCATTCGCTCAGAGACTCCTCAACCAAGTCCCACAGATCTTCCAGAAGCTATGAATCCAAGAGACATGATTCCAGTTCTAGAAGAGATAAGAAGAAAGATTCTGATGATGACAAGAGAAAGAAGTATCACAAGAAGCGTGAGGGTTCTTCATCGAAGACTCACTCGTCTCGTCGAAGCAGCTCTCACCAAGCCAAGGCCTATCTGGGAAAGGAGATGAACTCCGAAGACGAAGCCTCTGGGTCCGAAGCTCATTCAGGCTCAAGGTGTGGGTCAGGATCCGAATCAGATGGTGTTGCTGGTTTGGCATTCGCTTCAGCAGATGCTTCGGCAAAAGCTTCGAGCTCATTCTTCACCAACAACAGTAGTGAAGATGAATCTCCTGCATATTGCTTCATGGCCAAGGCGAAGGTATCCTCATCAAAGCCTAACTATGATACTTCTGATTGTTCTTCATATGACAGTGATTCAAAGATAAGCTATGCTAAACTTGCTAAAATTGCTTCAATCCAACAAGATGAACTTGATTCACTAAGCAAAACCATTAAGAAATCAGAAACTCTGTTGATCGATGAGATAGAGAAAGGTCAAACATTAACTAATGAGCATGAAGCTCTGAAAGAAAAGTTTGAAGAATTATCCTCTCGGCATGATCTTCTTTCAGTTGATTATGAGAAGCTCACCTATGAATTTCTTCAGAGGAAAATGGCTCTTGAAAAACTCAAAGAGGCTCATGAAGAGTTGGAAAATGTCAATCTCTCTCTCATGGCTCAACAAGGTTCTGAAGTAAATCATAAAACTGAATCACCTTGTTTGGATTGTTTGGAACGAAGCAAAATTGATTCCAAAGGCAAAGCTCCTATTGTTATTGATGATACTAATGCCTCTGATGAGGAAAATCCTGCTGTTACCGAGGAACTCCTCAGGTTGAAAAACTTATTTGAAACAGGGATGTTCAAAAGTGTGCAAGGTCACCAGTATCTCTGTGATATCCTGAGGAATGCTCTCCTTCACAGGAATCCTAGGAATGAAGGTGTTGGTTTCGAGAGAAAGATAAACCCTGATGGCACCTATTGGGAACCTGAGCAGTATCCTAAGACTGTTTGGGTCCTTGCGAAAGGGAACCCCATTGATATAGCTAATCTTTCAGGTTTTGATTGCAAGATGAACAAAGCTATTGTAGACGAATCACTTGATTCTGACTACAAACTCATCAAAGATGAACAGGGAAAGGTTACAGCTGAATATGTTGGTACTCCTCCTAAGAATGGCTTCTATAAGAGGCAAATATGGGTGCAGAAAGCACTCGTGGAAAAACTGCCTGCTAACCATACCATGCAGGGAATGTCTTCGGTACCACCGAATCATTTCTATTCTCTAGAAACGAGAAATAATCCTCTGGTGACCGAATCAAATGTTCCGCAGAAGCAATACTATCGCACTGGTCGTATGCTAACCATTCGCAGAGGACTTACATTTATGGTGTGCTTGATGGTACACCGAAGCAATACACTCCTGTTCGATTTAATATTGCTTCAACATCTTCTCAGTCACCTGCTCGTTTGTGGGTGGTTAAGAAGAACTAATTCTTCTGCAGGGCTATGTCTCCGGTGGATCCGAATGGGTCATGGATAGTGGTTGCACAAATCATATGACCGGAGACAAGGAGTTATTCACCGAAGAAAAACTATCACACTCTTCTCAGAAGTACATTACCTTCGGTGATAACAACAAGGGTAAAGTTTTAGGTTTGGGTAAGGTTGCCATATCGAAAGATAAGCACATTGACAAGGTTATGCTAGTCCAATCACTTGGATATAATCTTATGTCTATTTCGAAGTTATGCGATATGGGTATGCTTGTTCTATTTTCTGTTTCGCGTTGTGTTGTCTTTTCATAGGATGACTATGCGTTTGTCTTCGAGGGTTACCGAAAAGGAGACTTATACATTGTTGATTTTTCTTCGGGCCCTGCTGTATCCACATGCTTAATGGCAAAAGCTTCATCTGGGTGGTTATGGCATCGAAGACTTGGTCATGCAGGGATGAGGAATCTTCATAACCTTGTGAAGAAGAATCATGTTATTGGCCTTAGCGAAGTAAAATTCGATAAGGATCGTCTCTGCAGTGCTTGTGAAGCTGGTAAAATTACGAAGAAACATCATTCAGCGAAGACTATCATGTCTACCACTCGTCCTCTTGAATTGCTTCATATGGATCTCTTTGGTCCTCAAAATTATGCAAGCCTGGGAGGAAATAAATATGGTCTAGTTATTGTTGATGATTTCTCTCGTTATACTTGGGTTTTCTTTTTGGATGACAAGAGCAAAGTTGTTGAAATCTTCAAGTCATTCGCCAAGAGATCTCAAACAGAATATGAATTATCTCTGAAGTGATAATGGAACTGAATTCAAAAACACTCATATTGAAGATTTTCTTGATGATCATGGTTTTACTCATGAGTTCTCTGCTGCTTATACACCTCAACAAAATGGTGTTGTTGAAAGGAAGAATAGAACTCTCATTGAGATGGCCAGAACTATGCTTGCTGAATACAAGACTCCTATTAGGTTCTGGGCCGAAGCAATTAACACTGCTTGTCATATCATCAACAAGGTTTACCTTCAAAAATTTCTGAAGAAGACTTCACATGAGCTTATCACTGGTAACAAACCAAATGTTTCGTACCTTAGGGTATTTGGTGCTCCATGCTTTATTAGAGATATGAATCATAGCTCCAAATTTGCCCCTAAGGCACATGAAGGTTTTCTTTTAGGTTATGGCTCAAACTCTCATACTTACAGAGTCTATAACTCTCACTTTGGGAAAGTTATGGAAACTGTGAATGTGAGGTTTGATGAAACTAATGGCTCTCAAAAAGAGAATTTGCCTCATGATCTATATGAACCCCCTCTTGATGAAGTGATCAGGTCCATGGCTATTGGAGAGATTCGCCCTGTTGAAGCCAATGCTCGTCAAGATAATAGGGATGATGATGGCCCAATGTTCCCACACATAGCCCGGGGCGCTGGAGATCAACATCCTGAAGCTAATGATGTACAGGACGAAGAAGAACAAAGGAACGAAGGAAATGCTAATCCCGAAGGAAATGCTGAAGCTGAAGCTGAAGCAGATCCTGAAGCAGAAGCTGAGCCTGAAGCTAATGATTCGACTCTATCACGAGTCCGAAGACGAGTTGATGTTGATTCGATCCTTGAAGAAATTCAATAACCAGGTCGTCCCACAACTCGCTCTCGTACTAGTTTGGCTAACTTCTGTGGAAACTTTTATTTTGTCTCCATGTTAGAACCGTCAAAGTTTGATGAAGCCATGAAGGATCCAGATTGGCTGACTGCCATGCTCGAAGAACTTAACCAGTTCGAGCGAAACAAAGTCTGGTCCTTAGTTGATAGACCTGATCCCACGAAGCACAACATCATTGGTACAAAGTGGATTTTTCGCAACAAGCAAGATGAAGATGGTATAGTGGTAAGAAACAAAGCACGACTGGTAGCACAAGGTTACACCCAAATTGAAGGTATCGATTTCGGTGAAACTTATGCTCCTGTTGCTCATCTCGAATCCATTCGTGTTATGCTTGCTTTTGCAAATTTCAATGGTATTCTGCTTTATCAAATGGATGTGAAAAGTGCTTTTCTTAACGGAGAAATCGAGGAAGAAGTGTATGTTATGCAGCTTCCAGGTTTTGATGACCCGAAGAAACCCGACATGGTGTACAGGTTACACAAGGCCCTCTATGGGTTGAAGCAAGCACCTCGTGCTTGGTACGACACATTGAAGGATTTCCTTCTGAAGAAAGGCTTCAAACCAGGAACCACTGACCCAACACTTTTCACTCGATCTTATAATGGTGATTTGTTTGTATGTCAAATATATGTAGATGATATCATTTTTGGATGCACTAACACTGAAATCAGCGAAGAATTTTCCAAAATGATGTCGAAGAAATATGAGATGTCTATGATGGGTGAATTGAAGTTCTTCCTTGGACTTCAAATCCGTCAACAGAAGAATGACACCTTTATTTCTCAAGAAAAATATCTCAAGGATTGCCTGAAGAAATTTGGTCTTACTGAATGCAAAACTATTAAGACGCCTATGCCTACCAAGGGCTTCTTAGATGCAGATGAGAAGGGCAAAGCCTTCGATCAGAAGAAATATCGGTCTTTGATTGGATCCCTTTTATATATTTGTGCATCTAGACCTGACATTATGCTTTCAGTTTGTATTTGTGCTCGTTTTCAGGCAAATCCAAAGGAATCACATCATACTGCTGTAAAGAGAATTCTTCGTTATCTGGCTCACACACCTACCTTGGGGTTGTGGCATCCCAAGGGAGCACAGTTTGATCTTATTGGCTATTCTGATTCAGACTGGGCTGGTGATCGTGTGGATAGGAAATCAACTTCAGGGACTTGTCATTTCCTTGGAAGAGCTCTTGTGTGTTGGGATTCAAAGAAGCAAACCTGTGTTTCAATATCTACTGCTGAAGCCAAATACATTGCTGCTGGGTCATGTTGTACTCAGATTCTATGGCTGAAGCAAACGCTGAAGGATTATGGTATTCATGTGAAGAAGATTCCGCTCCTATGTGATAATGAGAGTGCAATCAAAAATGCTCACAATCCTGTGCAGCACTCTCGCACGAAGCATATTGACATTCGCCATCATTTTCTTCGTGATCATGTTCAGCGTGAAGATATTGTTATTAGTCATGTCAGGACTGAAGATCAACTGGCAGACATATTCACGAAACCATTGGATGAGAAAAGATTCTGTGCGTTAAGGTGTGAGCTCAATATATTGGACTCACGACATGTACTATAAGACCGAACTTTTTTTACTTCTGTATATATTCAGTTACTTTGTCGCTTACTTATTTAGTTTCGTTGTTTGTTTTTGCTTCGTTAAGTTTATTTTTATTTCACTTGGTTTTAGTCCTCTATGCTTATCACCTTTTGCTTCGTTCGGTTTTTCTTCGAGGTGATAAGTTTCGGATCCTACCCTTTCTATTCTTTTTCTTTCTTATTCTGTCTGTCCAAAATGGGTGAGCACAATTGAAAAGGAAAACATTTGCTTCAAACATCATTGAGTTCCGAATCAAATGCTTCCAATTCTTATCGAATTTTTTACTCAAGTCGAGGACTTATTCTTCGGTCGTTGAGATCCCGTCAAATCCGGGTCGTTGAGATTTTATCGCGATTCGCCACAAAATCCTCGCCGCAGAATCCGGAGAGACAATCGCTGGGGGCCGTTCGATTTGATTTGACAGCTCTTGTCAGACCTGCCTATATAAGGCATCCCACCCCAGCGAAGCCTTCCCACGTCCTCATTCGCATCTCCCCGGTACCCTATCTCCCGAGCGCTGCTGAGCTCTTCGTCTCCGTCGCCGCTCTCGCCGCTTCACTGCCGGAAGAGCGCCGCCGTGGACTTCACGCCATCGACGAGCACATCCTCTCCGCTCTTCGCCGCCGTAGTTGCTTGACGCCACCGAGTTAGGGTACGCCAAGCTTCGGTCCAATCTCCATCTCTAGTGTTCTTCTGTTCCCAGATTGGATCCGTGTTCATAGTTTGTCTGTTTTTGAATGATTTCCGTAGGTTTCCTTGATCCGTTGGATCGTTGCACCGTTGCGAAACCTGTTTCTGCTAGTCAAGGTTTCCTCCTCGATTCAGGTTAGAAGTTAGGGTTAGTATCTATCTGTTCTGTGTTAGGGTTTCTGTGTAAGGTTAAGTCTAGCTCAGAACAGACCAGAGTATTTACCCAAAAACTCTTCACTGAATCTCTTGTCAAAATTGTTTTTGGATTGAAACTTTTGCTGGTGCTCATTCCATACTCGCCTTTTTCCCTCGCTACCTTTGTGCTGTTCACAGGATGTCTGGAGAGTTAGGCTTCGGAAATGAGTCTCCAAATCTCGATCACATCAACGAAGCAGAACAGTCTGCTCCGAAGATGAAAGGAGGCAGAACGAAGGAAACCAGCAACGCCAGAGGCATCCCCGAATCAATTCGCATTGCTCTTGGTTATGACACACCTCCTAAAGAGACCAAGGAGCAGCGCAAGAACCGCTTGCAAAACATTCGCCGGTACTGGGCTGTACGATGGTACAAATACAAGAGCATTCCCACATGGAAATGGACTATGCAACTTGCCTTCAGTCCACCCTATCAGTATACTTCAGCCATGTGCAGTCAGTACACTGAAGAGAATCGTCACCTGTACTACCTAGTTCCACCAAAGCTTCCTCACCCCAACACTCTCAAGACACCAGATGATTACCCAGAAGAGAAAGAACGATTGAGACTCGCTGCTGAAGCCAAGAGGCTAAAAGAAGAGAAGAAGGCAGCCAAGTTGGCTGAAGCAGAAGCCCAAGGTGCTGGGCCAAGCTCAAAGAAGAAGAAGAAGCTGAAGAAGAAGTCTGCTTCTCCACCCCATGCTACAACAGAAGATGAAGAACATGCCAGATTAGAGCAAGCTGCTCTGGAATATTCCATCATGGATGAATCCAATGCTGCAGATGACGAATCTGAACACGAAGCAGATGACGAATCGGATGATCCTGCTCCCCCCAAGAAACAAAAACTTCAGATCCCACTGAAGAAAAAGCCAGGAGAGAAACCTGATGCTAAGGTCAAGCCTTCTGCTCGTCCCACCATTGATCTCTCCAACTTGGTTGTCACGAAGCCCTTGGCCTCCAAGCCACGGACTGATGCCCCCGACTCTGAGAGGCGATCAAAGCAGAAGCACGACCCCGCCAAGAAACAACCTGCAAAGGCTTCAGCACCAACGAAGCCCAAGAAGTCTGCTGCAACAAACCCTTCAGCGAAGCACAAGCTCACTGAAGAAGAACTGAGATAAAAAGACCTCGCGGAGGCACTTGAGCGCAACATCCATGCCAGAAGCGCAGCTGAGAAGAAGAAGGCAGATGTGGATGCTGCCAGACAGAAAAAGGAGTTGGACTCAGCCAAGATGGCTGCAGAGAAGGCTGAGACGAAGCGCAAGCTCGCCGAAGCCGCAAAGAACGAAGAGAAAGCTGCTGCTGAAGCTCAACAGCTAGCTGACCATGAAGCTAAACGCAAGGCTTCATTAGAAAGCCTCAGAACGAAGAAAGCTGAGAAAGCTGCTAGGGCAAGTCAGAAGAAGCCTGTAGTTGATATGACTCCCTCAGCTATTCCATCGAAGCAGAAAGGCATATCTTTGCCTGAAGCTCAAGCTGAAACTGATCTTCAGAGTGACCATCCATTCCCTGACTCACGTGAAGGCGAACTCTGGGATCAGTTGGGCATCACTGAAGCCCTTTGGGAGAAGTGTGCTGCTGAAGATCCTGATGCTGTTGACATTGGAGAAGTGTACATCTCCAGGTCTATCGAAGCTATGATCTCCACCATGATCAGTCAGCTGATGGATTTGCATTCAAGAGATAGGGCTGAAATGAAAAAGATTCACAACTATCAGAAGCGAGCTGAATCAGAACCTAATGAAGAATTCAAACAGCACACCCTGAAATTGCTTCAACAAGTGACAGAAGTCAATTCTACCACCAAGGACAATATCAAAATCTTCAAAGGCAAAGTAAAGTCCGCTGTAGATGACATGGTGAAGACCCATAATGCTTCCATTATGGAAAGGGATTCGAGGAAACGCAAGGCTTCGCCCGAAGCTTAATGAGTTGTTACACCGGCTCAATCTCCTAAGCCTGCTCCATCAAAGGCAACAGGATCCTCACCGAAGAAGAAAACCACCAAGAGGCGCAAGGTTACTTTGGCCTCAGCCGCAGACATGGATACAAGTGATGAACAGCTTCAGGGATCACCTGAAGCAGTTCCCACCCCTGCACCGAAGCCAAAGCCGTCCAAGCCCGCATCAAAGTCGTCAGCTCCACCCACCAAGAATCCTACACCTCCTCCTACCAGAACCACCCCCAAGCAAACTCCACCCCAGAAAGCTCCTACCCCCACTCCAATGCCTGCTCGAACACCCACACTCATACCACCCCGTGTTCCCACACCCATCCATGATCCAACCCCCGAACCACAAAGGATTCCCACTCCACCAGTTGCCCCCGCACCACCTCCATCACCTCCCCATGAAGCTTCTGCACCATCCCCAACCCACTCCAGAACCCATGTTACTCGAGATTTTTCCCCCGCCAGAACAGTTCAAGAGTCTGAAGCACATGAGCCCGACACCGAAGCACATGATGACGAAGACGAACTTGTCCAAATTCTGAATCTGTCGCAAGAGCAAGCGCTTGTAGTCGCTCAATCTGCTGGCCCTTCAAGAGCCAATCAAATTGCTCCTCTGCAAAGAATTCGCGAGCGTTTGCGCCCCTGCCAAGATACCCAGCTTGACTCCAATTACCCGCGTGAAACTTTTCCTATATTCAAGGGTGCTGGTTATTCTTCAAGGCATGGCCCGGAATTCAACCTGGAACAACATAGGAAGCGCCATCGATTCTTTGGTGTTAGTCCTTATGCTTCTGACCGAACAGCGGATGATCTTCGTTTTTGGACTGCTGAACAACAAGTCTTATACACCAAAGTCTTCTGCCAGCAAGGAGTTCTGTTTAGGCACAAGTTTCTGGACTTGCGAAGTCTTTCCACTGCATCCTGCTTTCAGAACGTTCTCGAAACTATTGAAAATCAGAATTTGACTCGGTTGTTTGCGTTGAGCACTCCTTTCAACTCAGAGCTCATCAAGAAATTCTATGCAACCCTTTATGTGTCTGGTGATGCCAATGAACCCAGCTCATGGACGCTGGAATGGATGATTCAAGGCAAAGTCTTCAGGATGTCCTCTGCCGAATTCGTGGAAATTGTTAACATTCCAAGGCATTATGGAGTTCATGAAAAGATTCATGCTGAACCTGATCTGTCTGAAGAAGAATTTGCAACTCTGTTGGATCCTGAAGCCACTGATAACCATATTCCTCAAAACATTCGCCCGAAGCACTTGAACTTCATTTCAAGGACTTGGTTCTTCATCCTGTCAAACTCATTGATTCCTTTGAGTACAGCTTCGGAAGAATCGAATCTTTATCCAGAGAAAAGGCATGCTATTATGAAACTCACTCATGGCCTTCTCTTCGACTTTGAGGATTGCTTCATTAGGAATTTGGTTCATGTAGCAGAGCTACCTTTCACACTGAAACCCTATGCTACCTGGCTGCAAGTAGTATGTAACTATGGTTGGAACGAAGAATTTGTGGCACGCCATCATCCGAAGCTTTTCCTCCCACCAGTGCGTGACTCCTTGGAACTGCTAAGGAAACCCAATGATCCATTTTCCACATTTGTTGGTGTGCGCCATGAAGTCAATGAGCGAAACTTATCCAAGACGTTCCAGAAAGACTGCCATCATTTTGAAGTTAATCTTCGCACGCAGCAAATGCTTGACAACTTTATTGAAGCAAATCAACGCCAGATGCAGTTTCTTGCTGATGAGATCAACCGTGTTGGCAATATAGCACTCAACAACAATAAGTACTTGCGTGTGCTCAAGCGTCATTCCTGGAAAGGGGTTAGGAAGTTCAACTCTGTCAAAGGCCTTCGTAAAGATCGCATCCACAAAGACCGCCCGAATCAGAAGATCCCTCGCCTGCACAAGATTGATGAAGTATTCTTCGTCAACGAGCCTGAACCCATCCGGCCAGATACCGTCTCCGAGAATGACTCCATCACCTCAAAGGACGATGACGGCCTCGACGACAGCGACCTCGACATCAACCTCATCACTCAGTCGCGCCACGAAGCTATTCCAACATCATCTTCCGAAGAAGAATCCTCAGGCGATCAGTCTTCGTCGGATGAGTCTTCGTCAAGCTCAGCTTCGTTGGGTTCTCAGGGTGCTGATGCTGCGTAATAGATCTCTCGAACCTCTTCTCAACCTTTTGTCCAATCATTGACAAAAAGGGGGAGAATGAGGGCATCGATGAGTTAGTTTTGCATCGGGGAAAGGGTTCTTGCTATCTGTTTTTGCTTCGTTTGGTTAAGTTACGACAAACATTCCATTCCTTTCGATTGGGTTGTAACTTAAGTTTTACTTCGGTCATGCTACTCCTGTGCTACACTCAAGTTTTAATAACCCCTTTGCTTTCAAGTATTGCTTCGTATCTTCTATCTTGCAGGTGGTTATTATTTTCTTAGTCACAGGTCATTGGAAGCAATTGCATACATACCTGGATATATATCTTCAATGCAATGGTATTCGCTAAGATATTTTGTTTTGCTCTCCACCGAAGAAAATTATCTCAAGAATTAACTTCGATTATATAAATCTTTGATGCTTGTATTCAGGGGGAGCGAAAAACTTCATATCTTAGAGTTTCTCCCATCCTTCACAAAAACTTCAATATCTTTTATCGATGTCTGTTTTGTCAACAATAGTCCAAAAAGGGGGAGATTGTAAGAGCAAAGTTTTGCCCCCGTGTGTTTTGGATATTGTTGGACAAGACAGTAGAGGAACTAACAATGTTTTCTAGTGTAAACAGTTGTATAGGTTCCTGAAGGACAAGCTAGGTGATAAAGCTTCAGTGAAGGTCTTCAAGTTATCGAAGCATTGCCCTCGGAGCGAAGCTTAATCACGAAGGATGACCCCCAAAAATGAAGGTGTCCTGAAGCTCTACTCTTTGAAGGAAATGAAGAAGACGGCGCAAGACTTAGATGTTTTTGTGTAGTTCTTTTTCTGTTCCTTGAGTCATAGGACAAACCGTACTATCAAGAGGGGTATTTAGTTTGTGGACATCGAAGTCATTGAGAAATGCTCAGATCAAATCCAGACCAAGTGAGAAACCTGAGTGAAGAAATCTCATGTGCACTAAATTAAGCTTCGGTAGCAAAGACTTCGTCCTTTGGCTACTGAAGCAGAACTAAGTCCGTGAGTCAGCTTTACTTGTTCCTCAAGTAAAGTTGCGCATTGATGACAAATCCGAACGTTGTGTACACGTGTCAACCTGTCACCTCTGGTCAGTTTGGTCATTCCGCACCTCGAGATCGCCAACTATAAATACGCCGCCCCCTCCTCCATTTGCGGGTGGCTGCTCCAAGATTATTCCTGAGAGAGATTGCAGAGAGCACCCCAAAAACGCCAACGAAGAAAAACCCAAAATCGAGATACTTTAACCTAAGTCCCATTGATCTGAGTAGATTCGAGATGACTTAGGTGAAAGCTTACTAGCCTTTTTATCTTGGAGAATTGCAATTCTCCTAGACGGTTAGAGTGTTGTTCTTCAGAGAGCGAAGAGTAATTGTTGCCTCGAAGTCCAGTTTGTCAAAGGTTTCGGTGATTTCCTCAATAATCAACCACGAGTGAAGAACTGATCAAGCTCAAGGAGTTTGATGCAGTGGATCAATGGACGGAGAGAGATTTTCTCCAGGTGTTCAATCACCAGTCCCTCCAACCAGACGTAGCGCTTTGCAGAGCGTGAACTGGTCGAAGAAACATCGTCGAGTCCCAGTTCGTTTTACTTCAAGCATTTACCTTCAATATTGCATTTGCTTCACTGTTATGCTTCAATGGGTTTTGATTCACTGCATTTAGTTTCGCTTCCAGTTATACTTCGCTATTCCGCACTGTTTATGCTTCACTTCAATAGTTTCAGTAGAAAATTTTGAAGTGATCATTCACCCCCTCCCCATCTGATCACATACTTGGACTTTCACACCGGATCCACTTGGGTTGGCGTGGGAGCTTCTCGGCATCCTGAGGTTGTTGCGCAAGATAAGAGGGAATTTAGTCTCCAAGGGGATAAGTCCCTAACAATCTATTTATTACACACAAACAAGACTTATAACATAGATAATAATCATGCAACTAGCAATCACCACATGGTAGCATAACGATAGCATAAGTCTCATACATAATCAAGTATTACAGGTAACCAACCACACATGCAATGTCTAACGCAATCTCCAAAAGGGCATCCAACAACTAACGACGCCTAGAGCTCATCCTCATCGCGATCATCGATGTAGTCCTCATCATCAATGTCCGGAACCTCCTCGTACTCCTCATCCATCCAGTCCTCATCATCAATGATATGTGCGTTCTCCCCCTTCTGGATGTCCTCGCCATCATCCAGAGCATCAATCTCATCCTCCAAATCGTCGCACTTGCGCTTCAGGTTCCTGGTCTTCTTCCTCAGCATCTTGTTACTCTCCTCCAGACTGGCGACCTTGTCCTGCAGCTCCTTGATAATCTTGTCCCTAGTCTCCAGCTCGATGGGGGCGACGGGAGCGGGACCCTCGGTCTGGAGGTTGTAGTCATGCTTGACCCTGACCTCGTCCAGCTGAGCCTGAGTCAGAGCAAGGTGTGTCTCTAGAGCGAACAAGTGGTCCTTCAGGACCGGGTGAAGCACACCAGGAGTGGGATCTCCCTCACCATCGCGCATCCCGTAGTGACGGAACCGCGTGGTACCCATCTCGTACTGGTGAAACCTCACAAGGCGAGCAATCGCCTCCTGGCAAGCTCGGCCCAGACCCTCCTCCCAGGTACGAGCGTACACCGTGAAGCTGATAGGATCCGACTGTGGGGTCACATCCGAACCTCGGAGCTCACACCGCACAATCTGGCGGAGCTCGGTGTCCTCCCCACTGGTGATCTGGAAAGCCCTGAACTCCGCAGCTGGGTGGTGAACGAACGCAAGCAGATCCATCAGATCCTGAGCAAAGGGCATCCTTCCAGCTGAGTCAGCTGGACGTGGTGCACAGGAACTCCAGCCATCTAGAAGTTTTAAGAGTTTAAGTCAGATGACAAGTGTGCAAAATTTTAACATAGTAAAACATTTAATAGTTTACTATAGAGGGGATAAGAGAGGTAAGCATTCTATACTATGCATTTGACCATCTCTTTAGTTTAGAAAATAGTTTTTGATTTCCCCCCATCCTATCTACCGACCAACCTAACTAGGCTGTTATGGTCTGAACAGAGGCTCTGATACCAAGTCTGTGGGCACCCCGGACTATATGTCCGAAGAGACCAGTTGTGTATACGGTCATGCTCCCATGATCAGTTCGCATGACACACAACTCGACATGGATATCATAGTCTCAATGTTCATACAATATCGAATACAAGTCCTACAACAATGAAGTCTTACATGGCCTCATCGGGCTCAAATAGCAGCGGAAAAGCAAAAGCATCAAAGGTAGGGCGTCACAATCCACAGGTTAGATCAGAGCATAACACGTCCTAGTAGTCGCCGGTAGCATCGTCGTCATATACCTGCTCCTCCAAGCCTGGCCGATGGAATAACCAGGGACAAAGCCGTGAGTACATACAAAGTGCTCGCAAACCACCTAAAGAAAGAAACAAGGTTTTGTATACAAAAAAAAATAGGGTGGCTATATGGTGGAGTTTTTCATAGGGATTTCCCATCTACTCAATATTATTATTAAGTTGGCAAAGTTTTAAACTTGGCAAGTTTTATTTCCCACATTGCATTTGGATAAGTCAAGTCCAACCCTTTTTCAACTATAACAACACCATGATCGCGAACCATAAACTCAGTACCGGGATTTCTCATCTATTCCCCACAAAATGTGGCCTCACTAGCTGTCCATGACCGTGGACTCCGGCTACTCGAATAGATTTACACTCTGCAGAGGTTGTACAGTTTACCCACCACATTCGATACATCCGCCGTGTGTCCCCACGGATCGTCATACTTCAGTATGCGGGTCTCGGATAATCGACCTTAGTTTTCCCCTTGTCTGCCCTAGTACAGGTGAATCCACCCCTTGCGTACTGCATGGACTTTTCGTGTGACAGGTCAGGTTCCTTCCGACACTAAGCCTAGCGAATTTCACCCATCGACTTCGAGGGCTATCGGATTCGTGGAATCACGCATCCATGTGTAGTTATAGGACCCCCGTACTAAGACAAAAAAGCTTCCAACTAGCCCTGTCCCATACCAGAGTATAGTGGTTGTACTGTAATGCTAGATTTTGGCAGCACAAATAGAGAGTCCCTCCAGACTTTGTCCATGTCTGACGATGTTCCACAATCCCGGCTATACCACCTTCTTAGGTGAATGCCGTACCAAATAGGATGAAGTATGACTTTCTAAGTTGTTATGTAATGCTAAATACTAGAGCTGAGTGATAGTCTCGACAGAATGCCGGGATCATCGGTGTTCTACTTAGTTTTTCCCAATAAGGTAGGCTATGGGGTGGTGTGGAGTTTCTCTAATATAACTAGTACAATCCCAAACCATATGAATATAATACTAGTATGATACAATATAAATGATATAAAGAAAGCAAAAATGGGTAAAGCGGAGTTTGAGTTTTGACGGTGGCTTGCCTTCCTCGACGATGTACCCTGGATCGGCTTCTTCGGTGGCAAGGGAGGAGTCTTCACCTGCAACGTACGGCGTATCGTCTACACGTTGCGGAAGAAACAAATTCACCATTACAATCGGGCAAAACAAACAAGGCACACAACACTCATCTCCACTATCAAACAACAAGTAAATAAAAGAACCATTTGTACTAGTATTGAAATACTAAACCAACACTTCAAGTCGAATACCACAACAAGGCATTGGAATAAATTTAATAGGATTACCACAACAAGAGTATATTAAAGCAATTCTTAACTTGAGTTATGTTAAGTTATTCATTAACAACTTACTAACTTGTTTTATTTCCATAACCAAGTTCATAGCAATAACATACTAACCATATGCTAGTTTAATAATAAACTAACAACCAAATAGCACTAACATAAGATACAAAGGAAATAACTAGCAATATTAGTAATAATAATAATAATAAAAAGGTCACAAATTTATTTAAGCCAAATAATATTATACACATACAGAAAAATCAAGAATAATCACAGGAGTATATAAAAATCAATATTACATTTTTAGGGTTAACAATGATTTGATTAAAACTAATCTTAGCTGCTAAAAAGCACAATTAACTAGTTTAAACTAAAGCAATTAATTTGATACTGCATAAAAATTATTCTAAGCATACAGAAAAATAAATCACAATTTTCTAAGCCACACAAAATTTGTTTCAAAATTTTATGAGCTACGGTTATTTGTTTAGAATGACAGCCGGCCCATGGCTACTTGGCGCACCCGGGCACTGTTTCTATTTTTTTAAACGGGCCGAGCCTAGCGCAGCAGTAAGTTTTTTTTTTTAGAAAACGAAGGGGTATGGGGCTAATCCGGCCGTTGGATGGCGCCTGATCGGACGGCCATGGGGCATCTTCCCCACGAGCTCGGTCCTGACCAGGGCCGACGCGGCCATGGCGCAGGGGAGGTGTAGGGGCCTCGCCGGCGGCCCTCCGGCGGCCGGCGGCCGACGGCAAGGGGCGGCGGAGTTAGGGGACCCCTGGGGGGTTCCATTTTTGCCCAAAAATGGGGCATGCAACGCGGAAAAATGGCGGCGCTCGCGGCGGACATTAGGGGCACGAGGCGCTCACCGGAGGTGGTTCCGGCGACGGTGGGCGGCGTGGAGGGGCGGCGGGCGCAGAGGACGGTGGGGCGGCTCCGTTTTTTACGCTGACGGCGGCCGGGGGCGACGGGTTTGACCAAGGGCCGGGGTAGACGGCGACGTGCAGGGGCTTCTCCGGCACGGGGTCGTCGGCTCCTCCAGGCGGCGGCTCCTCGCCGGTGCAGCTCCGGCGTGGGGCGGAGGTGGAGAGGCGCGCCGGCCTCTCCCTCCTCTCCTTCTTCTTCTTCCTCCCTTCTTCCTTCTTCTTCTTCCTCCCTTCTTCCTTCTTCTGCTTCTCTTCTCCTTCTACGAGTGCTGGGGTGGAGCGGGGTGTGGTTTTCGGGTGAAGGGGAGTGAGGTGAGGAGGGGCGCTGGGGGTGGGGTTTTATAGCGTGGAGGGAAGAGGGGGGGTGCGGGAGAGGGAGACGAGCGAGTGGGCGGCCTCCTCGCCTACTGGCCAGCCGAGGCGGTGGCGAGGGCTGGCGTCAGTCTGGCAGAGAGGGGGGTGCGGGGGTTAGGGTAGTTTTCTCTCTTTTTTTTAATAAAAGTTCCTTAATAAACAATTTCAAGCAATATAGAAAGTGCATCCCATGTGTTTGTTAAAATGCCTATACAATAAGTCTATTTAAATTCTGTAATTCCTAGGTATTGTGAGTGGATCATGGTCATGTATGAATTTTATTAGATCTCAAATATGTTCATAGGATTTTAAATGATTATTGTTTTAGTTCTCTTCATAGGTATTGTGAGCGAAAAGTTATTGCCTTAGGGCTTTGTGGTGATCAAAATCACTATTAGTATAATTTATACCACGGAAAATATATAAGTTTTTATATCCCTTATATAAATGCATAACAAACAAAAGCAAACGAAATGCAAAACCATCTATAAGTGAAAATGTGAGAGAGTGCAAAAGTGTTACGTGATGTGACGGTCTTAAATATATGCATACTAGGGTGTTAGTGTGACCGTGCTTATGATCATGCTAAGATGATCAACAAGGTAGTATGGATAACCTATGCTATTCACACAAGTACATTGACCACAAACGACAACCACTCAAGTTTAGCATGATCAACACTAAGCACACACATTCAAACATGGATTCAACATCACAACACTACAATCATGCAAAGTTTTTTGTTAGCCCTAAATTTGAGCATTCTAATAAAGGAACTACAAAAGTTGGGATGTGACAGTATCTTCATCCAAAGTTTCATATGAAACTTCAGATTGCTCATCCTATGAAAGTGACTCTAAAATGAGCTATGCTAAACTTGTTAAACTTGCTTCTAAATAACAAGATGAATTAGAATCTCTAAGAAAAACCATTGAAAAATCAGAGGTCCTATTGATTGATGAGATGGACAAAGGTCAAACTTTGACTAATGAGCATGCTGCTCTGAAGGAGAAGTTTGATGAGCTTCAGTCTCGGCATGATTTTCTTTCAGCTGATCATGAGAAGCTCACCTATGAATTCCTTAAAAGGAAGGTGGCTCTCGAGAATCTGAAAGAGGCTCATGAAGAACCTGAGAGGATGAATCTCTCTCTCATGGCTCAACAGTGTTCTGAAGCTAAAACTGATTCTGATTCACCATGTTTAACCTGCTTAGAGAGAAGCAATACTGATTCTAGAGGCAAAGAACCTATGTTTCCTGATGCTACTAATGCCTCGAATGAGGAAAATCCTACTGTTACCGAGGAACTCCTCAGGTTGAAAAACTTATTTGAAACAAGCATGTTCAAAAGTGTGCAAAGGTCACCAGTACCTTTGCGATATCCTGAGGAAGTCTCTCCTTCACAGGAATCCCAGAAATGAGGGTGTTGGTTTTGAGAGGAAGCTAAACCCTGATGGCACTTACTGGGAACCTAAGTGGGGTCCTAAGACTGTGTGGGTCCTAGCGAAGGAGAAACCCATTGGTATTGCTAACCTTTCAGGATTTCACTGCAAAATGGATAAAGATATTGTAGATGAATCACTTGATTCGGACTACAAGCTCATTAAATATGAATAGGGAAAGGTTTCAACAGAGTATGTTGGTACTCCTCCTAAGAATGGCTTCTACAAGAGGCAGATATGGGTGCGGAAAGCACTTGTGGAAAAATTACCTACTAACTATTCTATGCAGGGAAAGTCTTCGGTGCCACCGAAGCATTTCTATTCTTTAGAGGAGAGAAATGATTCGCTGGTCAATAAAGAAAACGTTCCACAAAAAGAGTACTACCACACTGGTCGTCATACTTATCGTCACCGAGATAACAATACTAAGATTGCCTATGCTCATACTTACCCTAACCCCCTTAAGAGGAATTTTTTTATGGTGTACTTGATGGACCTCCATGTCGTTATAATACTGTTCGTTATGAAGCTAATGCTTCGTCAAGTGCTTCATTGCCTTCTAAGTCACCTGCTCGTTTGTGGTGATTAAGAAGAACTAATTCTTCTGGAGGGCTATGTCTCCGGTGGATCCGAATGGGTCATCGATAGTGGTTGCACAAATCATATGACCGGAGACAAAGAGTTGTTCACCGAAGAAAATCTCACTGAATCTTCACAGAAATACATTACCTTCGGTGATAACAATAAGGGTAAAGTTATTGGTTTGGGTAAGGTTGCTATATCAAAAGATAAACATATTGATAAGGTTATGCTTGTCCAATCTCTTGGATACAATCTAATGTCTATTTCAAAGCTATGTGATATGGGTATGCTTGTTCTATTTTCTGCTTCGCGTTGTGTTTTGTTTTCACAGGATGACTACACGTTTGTTTTTGAGGGTTACCGAAAAGGAGATTTATACATTGTTGATTTTTCTTCGGGCCCTTCTGTATCCACATGCTTAATGGAAAAAGCTTCATCTGGTTGGTTATGGCATCGAAGACTTGGTCATGCAGGAATGCAAAATCTTCAAGGTCTAGCGAAGAAAAAACATTTTATTGGCCGCACCGAAGTAAAATTCGAGAAGGATCATCTCTGAAGTGCCTGTGAAGCAGGAAAGATTACTAAGAAACATCATTCAGCGAAGACAATCATGAACACTACTTGTCCTCTTGAATTGCTTCATATGGATCTCTTCGGTCCTCAAAATTATGCTAGCCTGGGAGGAAATAAGTATGGCCTAGTGATTGTTGATGATTTCTCTCGTTACAGTTGGGTTTTCTTCTTGGATGACAAGAGAAAAGTTGTTCATATATTCACGTCATTCGCTAAGAGATCTCAAATTGAATATGATTCGAAGCTGAAGCATATCAGAAGTGATAATGGAACTGAATTAAAAAATACTCATATTGAAGATTTTCTTGATGAATATGGTTTCACTCATTAATTCTCCGCAGCTTATACACCACAGAAGAATGGTGTTGTTGAAAGGAAGAATCATACTCTTATTGAGATGGCCAGAACAATGCTTGCTGAATACAAGACACCCATCAGGTTCTGGGCCTAAGTAATCAACACTGCATGCCATATCATCAACAAGGTTTACCTTCACAAGTTCCTGAAGAAAACTTCACATGAACTTATAACTGGTAACAAGCCTAATGTGTCTTACCTTAGGGTATTTGGTGCTCCATGTTTTATTAGAGATATGGATCATAGCTCTAAATTTTCCCCTAAGGCACATGAAGGTTTTCTTCTAGGTTATGGCTCAAATTCTCACACTTACAGAGTGTATAACTCTCACTTTGGGAAAGTTATGGAAACTGTAAATGTGAGGTTTGATGAAACTAATGGCTCTCAAAAGGAGCATTTGCCTCATGATCTAGATGAACCTCCACTTGATGAAGTGATCAGGTCCATGGCTATTTGAGATATTCGCCCTGTCGAAACAAATCCACGTCAAGCTAACAGGGATGATGATGATCCAATGTTCCCACACCTAGCCCGGGGCGCTAGAGATCAACATCCTGAAGCTAATGATGAACATGCCGAAGAAGAGCAAGGGAACAAAGAAAATGCTGATCCTGAAGGAAATGCTGAAGCTGAAGGTGAAGCAGATCCTGAAGCTGAAGCAGATCCTGAAGCAGAAGCTAAGCCTGAAGCAAACGATACTACTTTATCACGAGTCCGGAGAAGAGTTGATGTTGATTCGATCCTCGAAGACATTCGTCAACCAGGTCGTCCTATTACTCGAACTCGTACTCGTTTGGCTAACTTCTGTGGAAGTTTTTCTTTTGTTTCCATGCTAGAGCCTTCAAAATTTGATGAAGCCATGAAGGATCCAGATTGGTTATTGGCTATGATGGAAGAACTTCACCAATTTGAGAGAAACAAAGTTTCGTCTTTAGTTGATAGCCTGATCCCACGAAGAACAATATTATTGGCACTAAGTGGATATTTTGCAACAAGCAAGATGAGAATGGTATTGTGGTAAGAAACAAGGCTAGACTGGTAGCACAAGGTTACACCCAAATCGAAGGCATTGATTTCGGTGAAACCTATGCTCCAGTAGCCCGTCTCGAATCCATTCGTGTCATGCTTGCTTTTGCTAACCACAATAACATATTGCTATATCAAATGGATGTAAAAAGTGTTTTTCTTCATGGTGATATAGAAGAAGAAGTGAATGTTATGCAGCCTCCAGGTTCTGAAGACTCAAAGCTTTGTATGGACTGAAGCAAGCACCTCGTTCTTGGTATGAAACATTGAAGGATTTCCTCCTGAAGAAAGGCTTCAAACCTGGAACCACTGACCCCACTCTTTTCACTCGATCATATAACAATAATCTATTTGTGTGTCAGATATATGTAGATGATATTATTTTTGGCTGCACTAACCTTGAAATCAGCGAAGAATTTGCAAGGATGATGTCAAAGAAATACGAGATGTCCATGATGGGTGAATTGAAATTTTTCCTTGGACTTCAGATTCGACAACAGAAGAATGGCACCTTTATTTCACAAGAAATATATTTGAAGGATTTGCCTGAAGAAATTTGGACTTACTGATTGCAAGACTATCAAAACTCCCATGCCAACCAATGGTTTTCTTGATGCTGATGAGAAGGGGAAACCCTTCGATCAGAAGAAGTATCGGTCTATGATAGGTTCACTCTTATACTTATGTGCATCTAGACCTGATATCATGCTCTAAGTTTGTATTTGTGCTCGTTTTCAGGCCAATCCGAAGGAATCACATCATACTGCTGTAAAACGGATTCTTCGGTATCTAGCACATACTCCTTCATTGGGACTTTGGTACCCCAAAGGAACTCACACTACTGGAGAAAGGGAATTAATGGCGCACTTCATTTGCATGTTAACGGCGCACATATGGTGCGCCATTACTACCACGCCACTACTAGCACTTAGTAATGGCGCATATTTGGTGCGCCATTACTAATCCAAACAATAATGGAGCACCAGGACTGCGCTATTACTAAGGCCCCAGGTGCGCCATTACTAAGAATTATAGGTTTTTTTTATTTTCTGTATTTGCATCACATATAAACAACTCACAGAAACAAAATACATCACACACAGATATAAACAGCATCATCATGACATGACAACTATTGTAACAGCTACATTAGAATTCAACCAACACCATTATTAATAAGAGCAAATCACAAAGTATAGCATGCGAGTACACAAATTATTAACCAACATGTTATCAATGACATGCACTACTTCACTCCTCGTCAGAAGATATGACGATGAGATTGTTCTCTCTTTCGGCCTGAGCTGCTTCCCATACAACTGCTAGGCGCGCCGGGTCTCGTCGAGGGTCATCGAATATGCCCTGCGCTCCCATATGGCATTGAACTCCGCCTCCTCTGCTGCGTCCTCCTCTTCTATCTCCCGCCTATTTCGAGAAAACTCTGAAGCAGTGGGGTGAATGTCAGAGCTTGCCGTCGAACAGCCGGAGACATGCGAGGACGCCATCGATGCATAGAGGCGCGAGCCCGTGGAGCAGCCCGACAAGGCGGGTGCGGGAGCGAGCGCGGGAGCGAGAGCGCGAGTGGGCGCGGGTGCGGGAGCGGTCGCGGGCGCGGGAGTGGGAGCGGGCATGGGCGTGGTCTCCAGCTCGGGGGTGCCGGCATGGGGGTGGGGTGGTATACGGATGCTGGTGGTGATGCGGCAGGTTTGGCGAGAGCGAACCATTTCTGCAAGATAAGAAAATCACAACATCAATTAAAGTAGAGTGCTTCACATTCAAAAGACTTTTAAAAACACCAACTTTAGTCACTGAAAACAAAGTGTTAACTCACAGGAATGAATTAGAAGGAAAAAATAATTTGGCTAGATTCTCTTCTTTAGATAATAGGAAACACCATATTCTTCACATCACTGAGATTGCATATTTCTACCAAGCTGAGCACACACATGAATCAGCTTGTGGCAATATTTTACAAGAACTGAAGAAGAGAGATACTTTTTTTAGACCATTTAGCACTACATTAGATCAAATAAATACACATCTATAAAAATAGGTGAGCCGATACCCAGACAACTCCTATGAAGAGTTTAACAGGATGCGGGGCGCAAATGATGCTTACCACCAAGCAGTGCTCAAGCAGAAGATGAATGGTGAAGGCTTTTGTGGGATAAAAAACTTCATCATCGTATTCTAGTTGTGGTGTTGTTGTACAATTGTGCTAGTTGTGATTGTGTATAAGGTGTGTTAATGTCACCACATAGGGCACAAAGGAAAGCCCACCTTGGCGCATGTATGCTGCAAAACACTGGGCACTACACCAGTACAACCATATGCAGGTTACCAAATGTGACTCATAACACGTGACCAGGTTGCAAAATTTCAGCTACGCTTCGATGAAAAACCCCTGGTTCGGTTTACTCTTTAAGTGCATTCACTTTTTTCTTAATTAAAAAAGTTGCAACCCTGCTTCAGTGTAGTATTTTCCTGAATTTTTTCATCATAATTGATTTCCAATGTTGAACAAAAATGTTCGGTTTCAGTATTATTGGGTACAAAAATCAGTGAGGGGAGTTAGCCAGAGTTCAAAGTTATGCCACCATGTTTCTTCCAAAAACGTTGCTGATGGATCTACTTGTGTTGCAATGTCCATAGCATACCGAAGATTTGATAGGTGTTCATCAACATTTTTCAACTCATGGTAATATAGATTTAGATGGTCGAAGTTTTGGATGCAATGAATGATGATATTTCTTCTCAACCGCCAGTACCATATTCAGATGGTGAAGCTTCAGTGCAGCATTGGACTACCATGACGGGGCTCCATGGTGTCCACGTGGCCGTGAAGCGGATTCATGTCAGTGAAGGTGTATGTGTGTGTGTGTGTGACAGAGAGAGAGCATGACCATCACACAGACATCTCGCCACTGGTGGCTAGTGCATCAAAAGCAATAAATCACAGATTTATTTTGGGGAAAGAAAATCAACAGCAGTGAGCATGCGCACGAACGGTAAGGAAAAATCCACAGCAGCAGGTGGACTACTCACCTAGGGTGGCTTGGAGACGATCTCGAGCACGCCGTAGGGGTGGTCGCGGGAGAGGTGGATTGGATCGGGAGGGGGAGGGGGTGGGCGCGGCACGGGGGGGGAGAGGGGTTCGTTAGGCTAGGGTTGCGGGTGCATGTGGGGGGGATGATAGATGCTAGGGTTATGACGTTGGGCCGTAGGTATGTTGGGTCCATGCATGCCAGAGAGGGGGCAGCCCAGGCCCAGAGACATACCAATAGCGCATCCCGAAGAAGTGCGCCATTAGCGTCCCTGGTTGCTAATGGCGCATTTCAGAGAGGTGCGCCATTGCTATGTAAGGGGAAATGGGCTGGTCCAGGAGCAATTTAGTAGTAGCGCACCTGATGAGAAGTGCGCCATTAGCAAAGTGGACACTAATTGCGCACTTGGTGACGGTGCGCCATTGCTATATAGCAGTGGCGCACCTCATGGGCAGTGCGCCATTAGCTGCCATATTATCTATAGCCTATTTTCCAATAGTGTTAGTTTGATTTGATTGGATATTCTGATTCATATTGGGCTGGTGATAGAGTTGACAGGAAATCTACCTCAGGCACATGTCATTTCCTTGGTAGATCTCTTGTGTGTTGGGCTTCAAAGAATCTAAACTGTGTCTCAATATCTACTATTGAAGCCGAATACATTGCTGCTGGCTCATGCTGCACTCAAATTCTTTGGCTTAAGCAGACGCTGAAAGATTATGGTATTTATGTGAAGAAAATCCCCTTGATGTGTGATAATGAGAGTGCTATCAAAATTGCACACAATCATGTGCAACACTCTCGAACGAAGCATATTGACATTTGCCATCATTTTCTTCGAGATCATGTTCAAGCGAAGACATTGAGATCAGCCGTGTCAGAACTGAAGATCAATTGGCAGATATATTCACGAAGCTATTGGACGAGAAAAGGTTCTGTGCATTGAGATGTGACCTAAACATCCTAGACTCACACAATGTTCAGTAAGATCGAAACTTTTCCCTTGTATATATTCACCTTCGTTGTGTGTTTAGTTTCGCTTGTGTTCCCCTTCGTCCTTGGTTAAACTAGAAGGGTGACCCGCACATTTGCGCGGCTAGACTTTATATGAACATTATCATAGTCAAACATGATATAACTTCTCTTGCACAACCATCTAATAGTTAGCAAAACTATAATTAGGATCATGCTCTCAATATGATGTTTCTTCTAACATATATGGATATTGCAACAACATAGTTTATTGAGTATGCCATACTTATTTTAACACATAACACATTCTTATGATTTGGTTCATGCATATTTTTTTCTCTTAGATATGCATGTATATATTATTTGATTCTTTTCATTGTAGCATATTTCCACCCACTTTGATGTAGTGAACTCCAAGAGCGACAACAATTCACTCATGAATTATTCGGTTCATCTTGATCCTATCCATGTTGTATATTTTGTATAAGATTTTTTCTGGGAAGAACAAACGAATGTATGATAATACATCCTAGTACGTTGTTATTCTTGCTTAGATTTATAAGTATTATATTTCAGTATTCATAATTTTTTTATAGTAATATACGAATGAAATTTCATAATTTCAATCGATTCGTATCTTGCGTGTATGATATATAGTATTTTTTACATATTATATAATAGTATATTCTAACCTTAACTAAAAATTGAAATGGCAGAGTCCATATGAAAAAAATAGTGATTCAAATTCTTAGGTTCTGCTCTTTGTACATTCAATAAGGATTTTTTGATAGACAATTTATTTAGCAGTTAGTGATTAATATATATATGTAATATACTTTGAATATATTTAATGAGTATTTGATGTGGACATCTTCTCATTTAACATATTTACATATAACTAATGTGGAGTTCATATATGAATATATTTTTATGTTATTTATTTATTATTTGAAAAATCATATATCTACTCATTGTCCTAATGAATAGAAAATTCCAATACATTATGTTAAAATACAACTTTTATTGGATTGTGATTTTGAATTTAGTGTGTGAGAATTCATGGCTAGCAACATTTATAAAAAATATGCATGCCAATGAATTTATAAATAAAAGTACACTACTATGTAAAACTACTCGATTAACCGATGATACAATAAGGATTGTTTTAAATTCCAAAATTCATTGTGTAAAAGAATAAAAATATTATATTTCTATTCTGGTTTCCAGTTTTTAATATTATGGAATTTGGGACCATGGAAATTTATTATATTTCCAAACGGCATTGAATGTGCAAAAGCTATAATTGTATAATTTTGTTAGTTGTTATCGAACGACCTCGATTATCATAGAATAAGGTAAGTTTTCTTTATTCTATATATCCTTGACGTATTGCTCTTGACGCAACTCCTATGAAAAAATTTCACGTCACCCAATCTGTACTTTTTATCACAGAAACTGAATCTATGTTGCATTATTTTTATTAATTGATAAGAATAATGCGTGGCAAATTTACAATATGTGTACATAATATTATTGTACGCAACTCTTACAGATTTGTAATCTCGACCATGAAAAATAAAATCAACGAAGAATATATTTTAATCTATGCGGGACAACGTGATGTCTTGTTTATCTTTTGTTTTTAATAATATAAAAGATTGATTTATCTCGATTTTACGTATTAAATTTTTCTTTGCTAATTTGCTTTTTATTATTATTTCAATTCCTTCTATAATATATACTTTGCATCCTACCTTGTTAGAATTATCGAATATCTCACAAAAAATTTCATATCGAGTTCTTGAAGTAACCAAATAAATCACTATATTTTTTACATTTTAAATTTTGTATCAAATAATGTTTTTATCCATTCAATATTAGAAATGTACTTCCCCGCAAAAAGAATATATATTAGAAATGTACTAAAATTTATCAATATGTTTTTTACTACCTCCCCCGATTTTATTTCTCTTTGGAATTATCCGATTTTCTGTAGTATGAAGTGGTGCCGGTAGGCATCACGTTCGCCTTTTTTTGGCGTGGCTTGCAGTGTTGTTCTCGATGGAATTTATTATTATATTTTTGAGGCAGTAACCGTAGAACAATTGTTCTACGGTATATTTTCTATTTTCTCATGTAAATAAAGTACAATGGTATATTACAATGGGAATTGAGGGGATTGGGATGAAGAGGGAGTTATTAACCTATGCCAGTTTTAGCAAACATGAGTTACAGAAGTTATTAAACAAAATGCCTCAAAAAACAGTTTAAGAAAGTTGCTGGTCTATCCAGTCTTGGAGCTTGGGTTTTAGACCCTCTTTTATTCTAATCATCAGGAACTTTAGATCTTGCACCATGTTTCTCCTCCAGTCTTGCATTGAGTGTTGTTCATTTCTGAATACTTTCCCATTTCTCTGCATCCAAATGTTCCAGCAACCCAGTATAACAATTTCCATTCCAAACTGTTGTGGCAGTTGATTCATAGCAAGCATAGTTTCTTCATATATTGAAGTTCCTCTTTGTTTAAAAGGGATGATAGTCCTCCAGCATCTATTAGCAAAGTTGCAGTCCCACATTAGGTGCAGCAAAGTTTCATTGCAATGACTGATGCAACAAGGACAGTCATATGTATCTAGATGCATCCCTTTTCTCTGAAGCATTCCTCTTGTATTGATTCTATTTTTAAGCATCAGCCAAAAGAAAATTTTGTGTTTGAGCCTACTTGCGGTTTTCCATATCTTGCTCATCAGTTCAGATCCTTGGTTATCTGCTCTTATGTGCTTGTAGATGGTCATGGATGAGTATGCTTTTTTACCTCTGCATGTCCAAGTATCTTTGTCCAGTGTATCAGTTGGAATTATCAGGTGTAAGTCTTGTAATTGGTTCCAGGCCTGTGTTGACAGTGGTGTATGAAACATCTCAGTCCAATCAGTGCATTATCTAAATTTATATAATGTGATTCTGTCATCTTTTGCAAATGAATATAGCTCAGGGAATTGTAATTTCATTTGGTCTGTGTCCCAAGTGTCCTTCCAAAGTAATATGGTGTTTCCTTGCTGAGGAATGATTGTGGCTTGTTTCGTGTAAATGGGTATCAATGGAATGTGAGCTTTCCACCAAAAAGACCCCAGTATCTGATTATCAGGAGGCCAGTTTCCATAAGCAGTTTCCCAGAGGTGGGCTACCCATGGAAAGTCTTCTTTGTTAAGGAATTTATGTATGTTTTTCATTAGTAGGGCTTTGTTGTGTGTTACAATGTCCAATAATCCAAGCCCTCCTTTTTATTTTGGTCTACATACTTTATCCCAGGCAATTAATGGAGATCCTCCTTGTTCATGTCCATATTTTCTGCAGAAAAATGTCCTCAGATATTTATTGATTTGATTGATGATCCCAACTGGCAATGAGAGTGAGAACATGAAGAAAGTTGGTAGATCAGAAAACACTGCTTTTATGAGAAGCATTCTTCCATCATAGGAAAGCATGGTAGTGCATCCAGATATCCTCTTGTCTATTCTTTGAAGGACATGAGCAAAATGTTCAGTTCTTGGTTTTGTGAGTCCCATTGGAAGCCCCAGATAAGTAAAAGGAAAGGATCCAAGCTGACACTGAAGGCTATTGGTCAATGCATTGATTCTTCTTTCATCAACATTAATAGGGACCAAAAATTATTTGTGATAGTTGATTTTGAGCCCAGTAAAATCAGTGAAGAATTGCAATAAGCTTTTCAGGTGTTCCAATTGGATACAATTGGCTGGAAGTACCAAAATTGTATCATCAGCATATTGTATGATGGGAAAATCAGGGCAAGCAATGGATTGTATGGGTGGTTCTATTATTTTGGAAATCATTGCCTCTTTACAAATGGTCTGAATCAGATCAGCAGCCAACACAAAAAGCAGAGGAGAAAGAGGATCTCCTTGTCTTACACCTCTTTTGCAGTGAATGATTTTTCCAGGAATGCCATTGAGAAGAACAGCAGAAGTTCCTGTACTGAATATCAATTGGATCCATTTGCACCATTTTCCCCAAATCCTTTTGCTTTCATTATTTCAAGAATTGTGGAGTGTTCAATCATGTCAAAAGCTTTCTCAAAATCTAGCTTCAAAACCACTGTTTGCTTTTTAGAAATGTTGCAGAGATGGAGATATTCATAAGTCCATGCCACACAATCTTGGATAGATCTTTTCTTAATAAATCCATACTGATTGGCACTGATCAAGGATTGAATCACTTTTTGTAGCCTGTTTGCCAGCAGTTTGGTAATGATCTTGATAGTATAGTTAAGAAGTGAGATTGGTCTAAAATCATTAGCATTTCTGGGAGTGTCAATTTTGGGAATCAGAGCAATGAAGGCTGAGTTTATACTCTGAAGATTGATTTGACCTGCATGAAAATCAGAGATCATCCTGTAGAAGTCTTGACAAATAATGTCCCATCATTTCTTTATAAAAGCTCCATTAAAACCATCTGGTCCAGGTGCTTTATCTGTTGGCATTTGCTGAATCACCTCATCAATTTCTTTGGTGGTGAATGGTCTTTCTAGATCATCAAGGTTATCCATTTTTTGAAGTGTGGAAGTTAATTCCAGTTGATTGCTTGTTGGGATGGTGACACGAAGTCTATTTTTGAATGCTTGCCAGAGAACACTTGCTTTATCTTCTTGTTCCGTGAGCACATTTCCATTCTCATCAGTTAATTCATTGATTTAATTGTTTCCGAATTTGATTGTTGCCTTTGTTTTGAAGAAATGTGAGCTTTCCTTGTCAAAATTAACCCATATGATTGTTGCCCTTTGTTTCCAGTATGTTCTTTGAAAATTCAGTAAATTTGTCAGGTGTTCCTTCAGAATTTCTCTACCATTGGCTTCAATATCAGACAAAGGTCTAAATTCTTCAAAGAAATCCCACATGTGAATAACATCATTGCATGCCTTGATGGATGATGCCAAGTTGGACAAATTTTTTGACCATATCTTTAATCCTTGTCTAAGTCTTTTAAATTTTGCTGTAACGATCTTGGCACTATCATCTTCTTGTACTGGTTGATTCCAGTTGTCTTTCACAGTCTTTTTAAAATCCTTGTGATCTAACCAGAAGTTCTCAAATCTGAAAATCTTTTCTCTTGGAATGCTTGTTGCAATGGTGATGCAGCAGGGAGTATGATCAGAGCTGGTTTTGGCTAAGGTTTTAACAGTGGTGTTGGGGTAAGAAATTGTCCAGTGTTCATTTGTAAAAATCCAATCTAGTTTTTCTAGCAATGGAGCATCCTGCATGTTGCTCCAAGTGTAACTTCTATCCTTCAGCGGGATTTCTACCAGTGCAAGGGAGTGTATTGCTTCATTAAATTGCAACATGTGAGAAATATCTCCAGTGCCCCTGTTTCTGTTGTGTGGATATCTTTTGTGATTAAAATCCCCCACAATCATCCAATCTGATGTGTCAGGCATTTGGATGTTTTTGAACCACTCAATAAACTCTAATCTTTTGGCATTGTCACATGGTCCATAGATGTTAGTGAGGATCCATGATTTTTTGTTTTTCAGTGAGGTAAGCCTGACAGATAAGGAGAAATTGTTTTTATGTAAACATTCACCTTGAAATAAACTTCCATTCCACATAGTTAGAATGCCTCCAGAAGCACCACAAGATGGGATACATTCAAAATCTCTTAGTCTGTTGGGGATGAAATTTGCTAAATAGGATTGGTCAAAATTCTCTTTTTTTTGTCTCCTGAAGGCAGACAATGGAGCAGTTGGATTCATCAATCTTATTAGAAAGAGCCAACCATTTATCTTTAGAGTTGATGCCTCTGATGTTCTAGTTTAAGACATTCCAGTTGATAGCCATATATAGAAATAAGTTATGAATATTCTCTTTCTAGTCATTGCATACCAGATTCTCATACAGCAAAAGGAGCAGTACATAGTCATATCTGAAATTATTATTACAATACCTAGGAACAGCAAAAGAAAACTAGTTCCTTCTATCCTCTTCATCTTGTCTTCCTTCATCCACCCTTGCAGGATTAAGACCTTTTGGGAGGCCTGGCTCCCTTTTCAGATGCTATTTTATTTCCCTTATTTTTATTTTGCAGTATTTCCTCAGTTGTGTCCTTTGCATTGACCTTGCAATAAGAAATGTTCAAATTTTTTACTGCTTTGCTTTTAACAACAGGAGGGACTATTTGGCAGGCTGTGCAAGATTTGTTCATACAAAGTTCAGGTTTAAAGCCATTTTCTTCACAGGTTAATCTTGCACTCCTTCTTACCTCAGATTCAACCAGTGGTGCTCTCTCTTTCCTTTTTCCTTTGGCATGCATAGACTTGTGGAGGATGCCTGATTATCTCCCTTGTCAGATACTTTGCTGGATTTGCCCTGGGGAGTGTTAAATAGATTAGGTGCATTCATATCATCTAACCTATGTTGGGAATTTCCATTTCAATGAGGTTCAGAATTAACAGGGCATTTATTAGGTATGTAAATGGTCATTAATTCCTCAAGTTCTGACCCATCCAAAATAATATTCCACATTTCAAATTGTAGAAATTTGCAAATCCAATCAAATTTCCCAGGACATAACAACTGACTAGCAATAAAATGGGCCCATTCCTCAGGTACCTGGAGATGTAGGGAATCATCTTGTCTGGGAAGGAATAAAGAATTCCAAGTGTCAGTGGATAAGGAAGCAGAGAAATCCTCCTGCTCCTGCATACGAGAGGCATGTGAATATTTTCCTTTTATATAAAATCCAGGTGGAGGTGAGAAGTTTGATGAGGAGGCATAAGATTGTAACCTGGTAGGTCTGTTTTCCTTCTATCTTTTTTTTTCTTGAGAGCTTCTACCTCTTCTTGCTTTGCACAGTTTCCATCGTGATACGCGTACATGGCATATTCCTCTTCTATTAGACTTTGAACTGGAAGAGACATGTCTCCTTATTTGCACGTACAAACTTGTAGGTTTCCTTCTCTTATACATCTCCTTGTCCTATACAATACATGATTGTGTTTTACACTTTCCATCATAATACATGTAGTACATGAGTTCTCAACAAAATTGTACGTGACAGACTTGCTATGTTGCAAAAAAGGCAAATATACAATATTAGTATGTAACATTTACATCTTTAAATCTTAGCCATTAATCTCTAAAAATAACGATTGATATAATTTAATATATGTGGATTAATGTGATGCCTTGTTTGTCTTCTGTCTTAATTATATAACAGATGTCTAGCTTCGATTGTCATTTGCTTCCAGTTTTGTTTTGTTTTTTATTCGTTTCGTTTGTCCCCTGTACTTATCACTTTTAGCTTCGTTGTTGTTTCTTCAAAGTGATAAGTTTTGGACCCTATCCCCTCCATTCTGATTCGCTCCCAATCTATTATGTCTTGTATGGTTAAGCACATTTGAAACGGAAAGCATATTGCTTCGAACATCATTGAGTTCCGAATCAATTTCTTCCAACTTTATTGAAGCTTTTTCTCTCGGTCAAGAGTTGAGTCCCCGTCTTTTTCGGTCCGATGAGATTTGCTCACGAATCGCCACTTCATCCCCACCGTAGAATCAGAAGAGACAATCGTCGGGAGCCGTCCGACGTGATCTAATTCCCTAGTCAGATCGGCCACTATACAAGGCAAATCCCTCCCCTGTGAACCGCCACCCCATTCATTCGTCTCCTCCGATCCCCATCTCCCTCCTCGAGTTCGCCGACGAGCTCTGGCCCCCGACGACGACTGCGCCGCTTGACTGCTGGACCGCCGTTGCCAAGGACATTCCCGTCGTCGAGGAGCACTTCTCCGCCGCTCATCATCGCCTTAGTCGCTCCGCGTCACCGAGTTAGGGTACGCTGGGCTCTCCTATCCAACTTCCCCTCCGTATTCTTCTTTTACAGTTTGATCTGAGTTCTAGGGTATGTTTGTGTCTTTCTAGGGTCGCTCAATCTGGTTTGAGATCATTGTCACTGGGAAACTTGTTTATATCATCAAAAGTATCCCCTCGATTAAGGTCAGTCTTAGGGTTAGATCTATTTGAGATTGAATCAAGTTAGAACTTGTTCTTGGATTTGTTCTAGCCTAATTCAACTCCAGATATGCATCTGATCTTGGTTTTTCCCTGAATTCCTATCAAAATAATTTTTGGTCGAAACCTTTGCCTGTGCTTATCCTTCCCCATTCTCTTTTCCCTCTCTTCTGTCATTCTATTCACAGGATGTCTGATGCAGAGGTTTCCTTCGGTGATGAATCACCTGCTGTTGATGGACTTGAGAACATCCCTGATCCTCCAAGGTAGAAAGGCAAAGGAGGCAAAGCGAAGGAAGTCAACAATGCCCGAGGAATTCCCGAATCCATTCGCGACAAAATGGGCTATGACACTCCACCCGGCGAATAAAATCACATGAGAAAGATTCGCTTGCAAAAGATTCGCCGATACTGGGCGATTCGGTGGTACAAGTACAAGAGCATCCCAGATTGGAAGTGGGCAATGCAGTTCGCCTTCAACCCACCATACCAGTACACTTCTGCTATGTGTGGTGAGTACACAGCTGAGAATCGAAGGAAATACTACCCCAAGCCACCAAAGGTCCCTTACCCCAATTCTCTTAAGACACCTGATGACTACCCCAAGGAGAAAGAAAGACTCGCTCTTCTTGCTGAGAAAAAAGGCTCAAAGATGAGAAGAAAGTCAAAGCACTCGCTGCTGAAGGCAATGCTGAAGAGGCTGGCACATCGAAGCCTGAGAAGCGCAAGCGGAGGAAACCAATTGCTTCGCCGCCGCCTGCTCTCTCTGATGAAGACAGAGCCCATGCTGCTGTTGTTGATGCTGTTGCCGAACAGCTTGAGGATTCCATTTATGAGGATCCTTATGCTAATGCTGACGATGAATCTGAGCACACCCCAATTGCTCGAAATCCCAAGAGGAAAAAGCTTCGGAAGTCTCTGAAGAAAAAGGCTGGAGAGAAACTGCCTGCTTCGAGAGGCATAAGAATTCAAGACCCCACAAATCCTCCTGCTCCGCGGCCACAAATTGACTTAACTCATCTAGTAGTAGAGGCTCCATTGGCTTCAAAGCCCCCTCGCCGCCCGGTCCCAGCAAAACAAAGGACTAAAGAGATGCATGACCCATCGAAGCAGAATCCTGCTGGTCAGCCCGAAGCTGCTGCTCCAGAGACTGTCAAAGCATCAAAAGCTTCAAGGTTGAAGACAACTGTTGCAAAGCCTGGCCAAACTTATGCCCAGGTTGGCACCAAGAAACTTTCTGAAGCTGAACTGCACAAGAATGACCTTGCCGAAGCTAAACGACTATACACTGCAGCCAAAGCCCAAGCTAAGGCTGATAAAGAAGCTTAAGCGAACGAAAAGGCTGACAGAGAAGCTGCGATGCTTGAAAAGCAAAGGAAGGACTTAGAGAAGGAAAACCAGAAAGCTAAAGCGAAGCGTAAGCTCACCGAAGTAAAGGAGAAAGAAGCTAAGGTTGCTGCCGAAGCTAAACAGCTCAGTGAAGCCGAAGCCAAGTGCAAGGAAAAACTAAATTCTTTTAGAACGAAGCAAGCCGAGAAAGCTGCTCGAGGTGCTCAAAAAGAGGCTGCTGTGGACATGACTCCCAAATATATTGTTCCGAAGCAAGCCACAACACCTGCCCCCGAAGCTCAAGAAGAAGCTGAACATAGTCACCACAACTTCCCTGATCCAAGAGAAGGTGAGCTATGGGATTGTTTAAGCCTGCATCAGTCTTCTGCCAGCAAGTTGAAGCTGTTGATCCCAAAGCTGTTGACGTTGGAAATGTGTACATTCCACCAACTATCACTGCAATGATTGAAAATCTTTACAATCAGCTAAGGGCCTTGCATGCAAGGGACAGGGCTGAATCTGCCATGGTATTGAAGTTCAAGAAGAAAGCCAACAAAGAATCTGATGAAGACTTCAAGGCTGAAGCCGAAGCTGCTTCGAAGAAAATTGCTGATGTTAATGTGACGACTAAGAAAAATATTCAACTCTATCAAGGAAAGATTAAATCTTCTGTTGAAGAGTGTTGCAAGAATCACAATGCTTCAGTCATGGCACTTGCTTCTCCTCTTCCCAAGCTGCGGCCACGAAAACGATGTTTAATCACTGATGTTAAAGATGAAGTTGATGAGGTTAACTCTCATCCCCTTGAGAAGTTACCACGACATGCTTCACCTCCCCGATGCAAGATCATCTGACTCCCCTCTCCACTTGCAAATCGACCTGCACCCGAAGCCGTTACACCCCGTGCTCCACCTCCACCTCAAGTTGCTCCACAACCTTCACACCATGACAATTTTGAACCACAGCCTTCATCCCATGCTCATGACAATCCTACTCCTTCGAGAGATTATTCTTCGGCTCACTCTGCGGATGATTCCGAAGAAGAAGAAGAAGCTGAAGAACATATTGTTCCAGAAGAGCCCGAAGCCAATGCCGATGCTGATGAAGAAAATGAATTGGCCATTATGACTCAACCACAAGAACGAGCTTTAGTTACTCGAAGACCGGCGTCCCATTGCATTCCTGCCCAGGATACTCAACTTGACTCCAACTATCCGCGTGAAACTTTTCCAATTTTTCTGGGTGATGGTACTTCAGCAAGACACGGGCCAGAATTCGATGTCGAAGCGCATCGCCACAAGCCCATATGATTCTCCCAGAACAGCCGATGACCTTCGGTTCTGGACTGCAGAACAACAGATCCTATACACGAAGCTTTATTGCCAGAAAAGTGTCCTGTTTCAGCACAAGTACTTAGACATGAGAAGCCTTTCATCTGCAACGTGCTTCCAGAATATCATGGAAACTATTGAAGCACAAAATCTGCAAGTCTGTTTGCCATGGAGACACCATTCAACTCCGAATTAATCAAGCAATTCTATGCCACCTTGTATGTATCCGGAAATCCTGATGATACTAATACTTGGATACTGGAGTGGATGATTCAAGGCAAAGTATTTCGCATGCACTCTCAAGAGTTCATGGAACTCGTCAACATCCCTCGGCATACTGGCAAACTAGCAAAGGTCCATTTACTGCCTGATCCCACAGACGCTGAATTTTCTTCACTACTGGATCCCGAAGTCACTGGTGATCACATGCCAGAAAACATTCGCCCGAAGCATCTGGTTTTCATTTGAAAGACTTGGTTTTATATCTTGTCTCATTCCTTGATGCCTCTCAACACTTTCTCTGATGAATCAAACATTCACTATCATGTACGTCATGCACTGCTGAAACTCACCCATGGCCATGTGATTGACTTCGAGGACTGTTTTCTTCGATACATGGTTCAAGTTGCTGAACTGGTCCATCAATTGAAGCCTTATGCTCCCTGGCTCCAAGCCATATGCAATTATGGACGCAGTGTGTCACAACCCCAAGTTAGGTATGTGCTAGGATTAGCAAGTCACTTTGCATCATGTTAAAAATTTCAAAAGAAATCAATTGAAATCAAATTCAAATGCAAAATGGGAGAAGGAACCACCCCAGATGAATTAATTCAAAAGGCCAGAAATAAATCTTCTCCAAAAATTCATGTTTGATTTTTGAAAAGTCTTATAAATGAGTGTGATCACATATCAAGTGATGTGGGACCCACCCCATGCTCATGGATTTTTCAAATATTCAAACAGGACCTTGGAATTAATCAAAAACCCCTATTTGATTTAAGATTCAAATAATTTGAATTTTAAAAAGTGCCAACTTTGCAAATGGCTAGTATATATTATTATAGGGCCATATAAAAAGTTTTAGCATTTTACAAAATGGTTTGCTATTTTATTTAGCAAAACCAAAACAAAGACAGAAAAGAAATTAGAAAAGAAAAACAGAAAGGAGAGAGAAAGGCTTACCTGTCGCCTAGGCGAAGGCAGCCCAGCCAGCCCACCCGGCCCAAAGGGGCAAGGTGGTCTTCTTCCCCGACCCCGCGCCTCCAAGCTGCTCGGTGGAATGCCACCGAGCAAGCCGAGCACGGCGACGTCCCTGCTGTAGCCACCTTCCGCTCTCAAGCCTCCAAGATGTGCCACGGAGACGCCCAGGACACGCCGCATCCATTCCCCCCGTCCAGAGCTTCCTCCCCCTCCTCCGGTGCTCGATTTCGTCGCTGCCCGAGGACTCGCCGGAACGCACCACCGTGGAAGACGCGGCCGACGTGCGCTAGAGCCCAGGAGAGCTTGTCCATCAGCTTCACCACCGTCGACTTCATCGCCATGCAAGGAATCAAAATCCCGGAGCCCCCGTAGAAGCCGGAATCGCCACAGCAACCTCGTCGGACCCGCAAGCTCGCCGTCTTCGATTCGTCGTCGTCAAGCCCTCCCCGCCTCCATCGACTGCGCCGCTGCACTCCATGCGTCTGGGTGATTGGTTCCCCTAACCTAGCCCGGGCCCTCTTGCCCTCTGTCGCCTATTTCCATGGGAACCGAGCTCCGTCGCCGCCATGGACGACCTAGAGCTCGCTCTTGTGCCCCTACGTCCTCCCCAGCGCCACCGTTTTTCTTCTTGAGCTCCCAGCTTTCGAACGCGCTATCTCCCGCACTAAACCGTGCCCATCAGCATCACTTACGTCAACGCCTTGGTTCTGCTTCCGCCGACGAGCTCACCGCCGTCTCTCTGGCCTCCCCGTCGACGCCTGCTTGCACGAGGAGACGCGCGCGAGCCTGAGCTTCCCCCTGGTGGTTGCAGCGCGTCAAGTGGACCACGGGAACGCCATCCCGTGCGAGCACCGCCGTGCTGGATGGTCGCCGGCGAATTGCCGCCGGTGAGATCCACGTGGCCGACATGGTTAGCCACTAACCACCCCCTGTGACACTGACCAGTGGGCCCAAGGCCACTTAATCCCTAGATTAATTTAAATCGCTGGATTAATTAAACAGAGACACTGACAGAGAGGCCCGACATGTCAGCACCCCCCACGTCACCTTGACGTCATGCTGGCGCAATAAAGGTTTTTCTATTAAAAAGAAAATCAGAAATTCCAGAAAATGAATTAAACTTTGGAAATTCATAACTAATTCATTTTAACTCCAAATTTAACATATAATATATGAAAAATGATCAGGAGAAAATAATCTATCCAAATATACAACTTTCAACTTTGTTTGAGTTGAATTTAAAATGGGACCAGTAGCATTTTCTATTTGGTTTAATTGGAATTTAATCAAATTAAATTCAAATGCTTTTGCAATTTGAACCTTAGCAACATGCCACATTTCACTTGAACATCAGAGGCATGTCATACACATATCAAGATGAGTTACTTTGATCAAATAATAGCATTTTCCACTTGGCTAAATTGAATTAAAATTGGAGTTTGAATTTGCAATTCATTTGCAATATACTCCATTTAAATGGAATTGCCTCACCCATCAGAAGCATGCAAACCAAGTTTCGACCTTCAACCATGTGCTTGTGCATTGTATTTACTTTGCTACCTTGTTTGTTGTTTGTCGAGTAGAAGTTGAACCGGAACAGGAGGCTGCCCCCTTCGTTGAAGATCCCGAGTCTGAACCTCGTCATCAAGGCAAGCAAACCCCCATTGATCATGTCGATAAAATCCCACTTCCCTCTCATGTATCGCTTATGCATTGTATAGGATGATTACCATGCTACGTTTCTACCGCATAGATGAACCTATTCCTTTGCATGACCTATCATTTGTCACAGTAGTAAGCAAACCACAATCCTAGCAAATGTAGGAGTTGGTTGATATCACGTGGCCCTTGCAATTGTTACTGCTTATTGCATGCTTAGAGTGATACAATGTTGTTACTGTTATGTGAGTCGGGATGGTAGTGATTATGTTGATGATGGTGGAAATGTGTTGGTGAATCTACCCTAATACAAGGTGAACGATGAGAGGCTCTGTAGGAGTACACAGTGGGTTGTCTCGTTGAACACCGCTCTAAGTCCGAGTTCTTGTGTGGTGATCCAAGATGAAGAGTACAACCACACATTGGGCTCACTGACCCCTCTCAACCTATTAACTCATCCCTTTCGATGTCCAGATGTCGCAGTAGTTCGGAGTTCTGGTAGGTTTGTGGCCTGGCTGCTAAGTGAGAGAACGGCTCAACCGAGACCGGCTTATGCACCACGCACACATCATCTGGGTCCACTTCGGTAAACCGGCCAGGTTCACGATAGTGGTAGCCAACCCAGGTAGGCGGCTTTCTTGGATTAGATCGGCTATGAGGTAATAGTTGTGGTGAGCATCCTCGCTGACACCCCTTGAATGGTGTCGAGATCAAAGGCGGTAACTGATGGTCATGTGTGTGTAGCGGTACACCCCTGCAGGGTTAACAAAACTATTCCAATAGCCGCGTTCGCGGTAAGGGACTGCTTGGAAAGCTTAGCTTGATTATTAGACAACTTGAACTGGATACTTATAAAACTTACCAAGATAAGCGTGAGTGCTATGGCGTGCTTTCTCGTGGGGAAGTCGAGGAAGGCACCATAGTGGTGTAATTGATTGGAGATGTAGTGGACTCGTGTACGCTTCTTACCTCAAGTCTGGTACTCGTAGTTCAGGACTAGCCAAGCAAAAGCTGGAACTTCTGCAATTGAACCCCACCCCCCCATTACCTTGATACATGTGCATGAGTAGTATAGTTCCTACGTAAGTCTTGCTGAGTACGACTTTGTACTCACGTTTTCTTATTCTATGTTTTAGATGAACCCAGTGACCCCGAAGGTGGATTCTTCCTCGAGCTCGACGACTGAAGACCAAGCTAGTGTAGTCCCATTCAGCAGACTGGTTCCCTCGTGGAGGGCTTTGTGTTTAAATAAGGCTTCTTAAGCCATTTGTTAAGTTTGTCTGTACTCAGACCTACTCTGCATCCGTTGAATGTTGTAATGTTGGATCACATGCTTGTGATCTCTGTGTGCACTCTGTGAGAGTTATGAATAAAATGTATACTTTGTAGAGAATTGCAATGATACCTATTGTTCATACAAGGCATGTGTGTTGCGTGTATGTTTATAACATGCATGTCTTTGTATGGGTTTTAGAGACCTTAGTTGTGATCTGGCTGGCTGTCTTTTATACACCAAGTGGCCCTTTGATGTGCGCAGCTTGGGGCATCACGATGCGATTGTTCGAGACTCTGTCTCGTGCACACTTTGTGGTATGATCGAGCCCGCCCTAGACCCCGACTAAGTGATCGGGCTGGAGTAAGTCTATGTAAGAGTTATGAGATAGTCGATAGTATGGTTGAGGTGACCTGTCTGTGAATATGGGAGTTCATCACCCATATCATTTAGACTTGTGTGCGGACAATGAGGACCCATCTCAGTTGATCATCCGGCCTGGATGGGATGCCCCTCACGTACGATGCTTTCCGAGAACGTTCTGTGCTTGGCCTTGTCTTCTTAGACAAGTGGGTACGGTTCTCGGCTCTCCATATGACTATGTCGTAGCGGGACTTGCATAAGCTAACCCCGGGTCCCGACAGATTTGGTATCAGAGCAGGACTGACTGTAAGATTATCAGCCTTGGCCGAAGTCGATTCTATCTTGCTATAGTTATATTGTTACTCTGGGTATATAAGGGAACAACGTAAGTCTTCTTTTTCTCCTTACCCTCATCGTTCTGAGTTCTGAGTCACCCTCATCTTGTTCTACGGGAAGATAGGACTAGGCTCATCTCTGTCTGATTAGAACATCTCGTTGTTTGCTTTTTTGTAGCCGTAGGACGGTTGTGTTCGGTTTACTAGCGTTGTTGTGCTTCCTGATTTCTTACATCGTATGTAAGTGTTGTTTTCATGTTGTAAGAAATTGTCTTTTCTTGCAATTACAGCCGTTATGCTGCCCGAGTCATCCCAAGTTTCTTCATAATCTGATGCATTTGCAAACTCCTTCTTTTTGTTTCAGATGGCAGATCTTCCCCCTCGGAAGATTGTTCGTTTGACTAGGTGCCTCAGTGTGCGTGGGCATCCCGCCAAGCTAATCGAGATGATGTCCTTCATTGGATACCTATGGTACCCTGAGTACACAGTTGAGGAGAAGTTCCTTGACTTCAACCAGACCCAGTTCCACTGCATTGTCAGGATCTACCCGCACCACACTAGAGTCACTCATCCTATCCACTTTGGACATGGCATTGGCATGACTGAGAACATGGCTGTGCAGGATGCTGCATACTCATCTATTACCCTGCTGAGAGAGGAGCACGCTATGCTTGGAGGCACATCTTTCCTCTATATCCCTGCTGCACTTCCAGGAGAAGAGGGGTATTACACCGGACTGTACACAGATCACTCTTTGGAGGATCCTTTGCTTCAGATCACTGCTCGGCACGCTTGTGATAGAGATCGTGATGCACGTGCCCTTCGTTTTGAGCTTCACGCCACCCGTGTCCGTCTGTATCGAGCACTTACACTTCTGGCTCCATTTGTGAGTGTTGGATCAGTGGAGTATGATGCTATCTACCAAGTCAGGACACAGATTCCTTCTCGAGTTGCTTGGCCCGAGATTGGAGGCATTTTCCACCCCGTGGTCCTCTGCTTCCACCCTACGCTGGACCTAGGCCCCATCCTTGCCCAAATGGATATCAGGGTCCACAGGCCTCCGTGTTTTCCGATGGTCACCTTCAGCTACCGGGTTACGCGGGTAACTTTTATGAGGACTACTATGGAGATGGAGATGAGTGAGACCGCCTGTGGTGTTACTTTAGTGAGGATGTAGTAGTGTCTTTAGTATATTGTACGCAAGGTGTTCTAAGTTCGAGAGGCTTAGATAAATAATGTATAGGAAGTCAGAGTGCCTCTGAAGGATGTATCATCTTCATCACGTTTGTATTAGCTTGGAGCTTGTACTAAAACGATGTATGGTTTGTATGACAGCTTGTGAATATAAGGCTTGTATGCTTTTATCACCATGTTGTCAAGATGATTACTTCCTTTGCTCTGTGATTCTTCCAGTACCTTCAATACCTTGTTTAGACTCTTCCAATCAACTCTGTTTGACTTTGGTTTTCACCTTCAGGATGTCTCAAGGAACCCGTGGCCAGCTTGGTCATGCCCATGGTCGTGGGAATGATCCGGAGGAAGGCAATCTTCCACCCCCACCCATGATGGCTCAGGTTCTGATGGAGATTGAGAGGAACCGCCGAGACTCTCACCAGTTGCTGGAGGTCATTGCCCGCAACACCACTCAGCAGCGCAACAAGTTGGTGTCCTTGAATGACTTCATCCGGCTTCATCCCCCGGTTTTCAGCTACTCCACCGAGCCCCTTGACGCCGATGACTGGCTTCGCAGCATCGAGAGGAAGCTCCAGGCAGGCCATGTTGCAGATGGTGAAAGGGTCAGCTATGCCACCTACCACCTCAAGGGTGCAGCTAGCTCTTGGTGGGAGAATTTCCTGAACATGTGTCCCGTTGGACCGTCCACTACTTGGGATGAGTTCTGCACTTAATTCTGTGAGCACCACTTTCCAAAGGGTCTTATGGACCGCAAGCGTGAGGAGTTCTGCAACCTCACCCAGGGCAGAAGGACTGTTGACGAGTTTAGTCATGAGTTCAACCGACTTGCTCGTTATGCTACTGAAGAGGTCTCCACCGACGCCAAGAAGCAAGAGAGGTTCCGTCGTGGACTCAATTCCGGACTCCGTCGTGAGCTCAACCTACATGACTTTGCCACCTTCCAGGTCCTTGTCAAAGGGGCCATCAAGGCAGAGGACATGAACACCCCCAATGACTTCCGCAAACACCCTAGAGATGATGGTTCGTCCAGTTCAGGCTCTCAGATGCGCAAGATCTGGATCCCCAACAGCATGTTTCGCCAGAACAACCCACCGAGGCCATCCTATGTGGCGCCTCGTCCACCAGCTTCGTTCCACCCCGCTCCACCGAACAACCCTGCTCCACGCACTGTCTTTGGATCCTGCTACAAGTGTCGTCAGGCAGGCCATTACTCCCGCGAGTGTCCCCAGAACCAGCTTCAGAATCAGAATGCTCCACCCCGTGCCGGAGGTAACAACAATGGTCGTGGAAAGCCACCCCCGAAGGTCTACACCACCAAACCCACTCCTCCCGCCACCCGTGGACGTGTGAATCAGATTTCCGCCGAAGAGACTGACGACACCACTGACGTCATTCTTGGTACGCTCCCAGTCAATTATGTTCCTACTTCTGTTCTTTTCGACCAAGGAGCATCTCATTCATTCATGTCGGAAATTTATGCACTTCGTCATGAGTTATCCTTTGTTGAATTGTCCACCCCAATGATTATTCAAACTCCAGGGTCAAGATGGAAAACTAATAGAGTAAGCCATGGTAATCAAATTGCAATTGAGGGTTTAGTATTCCTTGCTTCACTCATAGCCCTCAAGTCTTCAGACATTGATGTCATCCTTGGCATGGATTGGCTATCAAGGCAGAATGCCTACCTTGATTGCAAAGGCAAATCAGTGAAACTAACCCACCCTTCAGGAAAGACAGTCAACTACACCTCACCCAGAACAAGAACCCAAGTGCATTATTTGAATGTACTTCCCCTTCCCGACCTTGAAGATATTTCGGTGGTTCGTGACTTCCTGGATGTCTTTCCTAAAGAGCTGCCGAGAATGCCACCCGACAGAAGTGTAGAGTTCATAGTAGAACTTATGCCAGGAACCGCACCAATTTCCAGACGCCCATACAAAATGGCCCCACGTGAGTTAGCTGAGCTTAAAATCCAACTTGAAGCTTTGTTGGAAAAAGGCTTCATCCGCCCTAGCTCATCGCAATGGGATTGCCCCGTTCTGTTCGTAACGAAGAAAGATGGAACAGAAAGGATGTGCATAGACTATCGCCCGCTAAATCTGATTCGATCTTTTGTGTGCTAAGTTACAACAAACTTTCCATTCTCTTCGATTGGGTTGTAACTTAAAGTTTTACTTCGTCTGTGAACTACTACATGTTATGTGTTAATAATCCCCTTGCTTTCCAGTTGCTCTCGTATATTTTGTCTTGCAGGTGGTTATTTCTATTAAGTTCACAGGTCATTGGATGATTGCATATTCTTCAAGACTAATATCTCTTAAATGCAATCGATTCGCTAAGATATGTGTTTTGATTCCCACCAAAGACTTTCTCCATCCGGCATTTACTTCGATTATATAAATTTTCGATGCTTGCATTCAGGGGGAGTCAAAAGCTTCATATCTTAGAGTTTGCCCTCAACTCAACTCAAAATTTCATATTTTTATCGATGCCTGTTTTGTCAACAATAGTCCAAAAAGGGGGAGATTGTAAGAGCAAAGTTTTGCCCCCATGAGTTTTGGATATTGTTGGACAAAACAGTAGAGGAACTAACAAGTTTTCTAGTGTAAAACAGATGGTTAGGTTCCTGAAGTTATAGGTTGGTGATGAAGCTTCAAGGAAGATTTACATATTTACTGAAGCATATCCTCTGGAGCGAAGCTCATCACGGATGTCGACCTCGAAAACGATAAGGAATCCTGAAGCACGTCTCATCGAAGTTGATGATCAAGATGGCGCAATACTTAGTAGTTTTTGCGTAGTTCTTTTTCTGTTCCTTGAGTCATAGGAAAATCCGTACTATCAAGAGGGATTTAGTAAATGTACTCCGAAGTTTTTGGTGAAAAGACTCAGATCGAATCCAAAGCTATGAGAAGCCAGAGATGAGAAATATCATGTGCACTAGGTAATGCTTCACCATCGAAGACTATATTCTTTCGGCTCCTGAAGCTTAACCAAGTCCCTGAGTCAGCTTTACTTGTTCAACAAGTAAAGTTGCGCATTGATCAGAAATCCGACCGTTGCGGACAGGTGTCAAGCTGTCGCATCGGGTCACTTTAGTCATTTCGCACCTCGGGATCGCCACCTATAAATAGGCCACCCCCGCCCTCATTGGCGGGTGGCTGATCGAAGATTATTCTCTGACAGATAAGAGAGAGAGCACCCCACCGAAGCCAAACCGAAAACCATCCACTGAAGCATAAGTCCTACTGATCTGAGTTGATTCACTATGACTTAGGAAGAAGTTTGATAGCCTTGTTATCTTGGAGAACTGCAATTCTCCTAGATGGTTAGAGAGTTGTTCTGTAGAGACCGAAGAGTAATTGGCGCCTCGAAGTCCAGTTTGTCAAAGGTTTCGGTGATTTCCTCAATAACCAACCACGAGTGAAGAACTATCCAAGATCAACGAGATTGGTGAAGTGGAGATACGGACGGAGAGAGGTTAGTTCCTGTGTTCAATCACAGGTCCCTCCAACCAGACATAGCACTTTGCAGAGTGTGAACTGGTCGACCAAACATCGCCGAGTCAAGAGTTCGTTTTACATTCCGCACTTACATTCAGTATTGCAATTGCTTCTGTGATTTGATTCAATGCAATTGATTTGATGCTTTTGATTCTCTATGTTGTGCTTCACTCTAGTTCTGCTTCATTGTCTTCCTTCCTGTTGAGTTACTTTTGCTGCTAAGTTATGCTTCACTTCAAAGTTTCATGCGAAAATTTGAAGTGATCATTCACCCCCTCCCCCTCTGATCACATACTTGGTCTTTCAGTCGGGATGGCTAACCCTCGCCCGGCAGGCATCCCTAGCTCTGTAGGGTGGACCAACTGGATATACCAACCCACTGGCCCGGTTTGTTTAAAATATGCTAGGGGGCCAACCAAGCACACACACGGTTTCAAATGGTAAAATCATCTTGGGCCACCACTGGAATTGTTTGGAGCTAGATAGGTAAGATAAGGGGACCCCATAGTATCCCACACGCGGTTAGGCATGCTTGTCAAGAGACAGAATACCCGGAACTCGGGACCTATCCTGACCTACCACACTTCTTCGAATATAGTCAGCATTATAATAATCACATCATCCACAACAATATAATAGTGTGATAGCCAATCCAAGGAGTAACTGGATAACATAAGTAGCATCCTTAGCATGCATACTAAGCAGTGGTTAAGCAAGAAAGGTATATGGCCAAACAAAGGTTTGCTGGGATGTGGGGGACATGTCTATTTGGGTTTTAATATGTATTCATTAATGTGAGGTGGTAGGATCAAGCAATGTTTCTTTCCTATACCTAGGCAAGTGAGCTGAAAGTTATAAACATGATATATGCTCCCCCTTATACCTGATAAGAATACGAAGCCGAAGGTGTAGTCGATCACAAGCTCGTATCATCTTTGAGAGTAACCGCGGGAGCACACAAGAAGGAAACACTGGAAAGGAAATCGATGAGAAATCATCTATTACTATGACGAAATCACCAGCAAGAAACATCAAGACGGCAACACGAGACAACGCACTACGGTATCACATCTATCGTCGAGAGCGGTTACTAACAGGTTAAGTGGAGATTCTGTCATACACGACGATACCGCACGGTTACAAAGGTTCAAGTTGTATAGCTACACAACATGAGAAATGGTTCTTAACATGGCATCTCACTCAAGAATTTCATATCACTCAATCATGGAAAGAGGTGAAGCATAAGATAAACTATCTATGCTAGTCAATTTAAGTGGGGAAAAATCCTAAACATGGCATATCACTAAGTACCCCACGACAGTTAAAGCATTTGGTACTGTACTTCCCTAAACCATATTTTAGATTGGTTAATAACAGAAAACAATAGCACAATCACAATCTACACGAAATTCTAGTCAAGTTACATATAAAGAACACCCCAAACGGAGTTACGGTTGAAAAGATACAAGCACCACAAGTTATGAGCGCAATCTGCCAACATCAGGTAGCACACTTAAGTGCAATGAAACAACATGCTATATATTGCAAACATGTATAAACATGATATTCACTTACAGTAGACATGACAAGAAAGACATGTCACAAAGGTTTCGTGTACAAAATCATCAAGATTACATAATTATAACCCATGGAAAAAAGCTAATTTATGCTACTGGTTTATGCTACTGGTTTAGGAATCAGACAAACTGTTATAATCATGCTCCATATAAACAGTAGCAAAAGTGATATCAATATGTTGGGGTTCGGGGAAGAAATGTCGGGACCCGGGGTTAGCGTATGCAAGTCCAGTTAAGACATAGTCATATGGAGAGCCGAGAACCGTACCCACTTGTCTAAGCAGACAAGGCCAAGCATAGAACGTTCTCGGAAAGCATCGTACGTGAGGGGCATCCCATCCAGGCCGGATGATCAACTGAGATGGGTCCTCATCGTCCGCACACAAGTCTAATGATATGGGTGATGAGCTCCCATATTCAAAGACAAGTCGCCTCAACCATACTACCGACTACCTCATAACTCTTACATAGACTTACTCCAGCCCGATCACTTAGTCGGGGTCTAGGGCGGGCTCGATCATACCACAAAGTGCGCACGAGACAGAGTCTCGAACAATCGCATCGCGATGCCCCAAGATGCGCACATCTAAGGGCCACTTGGTGTATGAAAGACCGCCAGCCAGATCACAACTAAGGTCTCGAAAACCCATACAAAGATATGCATGTTATAAACATACACGCAACACACATGCCTTGTATGAACAGCAGGTATCATTGCAATTCTCTACAAAGTATACATTTTTATTGATAACTCTTATAGAGTGCACACAGAGATCACAAACATGTGATCCAACATTTCAACACAAGTGGAAGCAAAGTATGTCTGAGTACAGACAAGTTTAACGAATGGCTTAAGAAGCCTTATTTAAACACAAGCCCTCCACGAGGGAACCAGTCGTCTGACTGGGACTAGACTAGCTTGATCTTCAGTCGTCTAGCTCGATGAAGAAGCCACCTTCGGGGTCAGTGGGTTCATCTAAAACATAGATTAAGCAAACGTGAGTACAAAGTCGTACTCAGCAAGACTTACATAGGAGCTATACTATTCATCCATATGTATCAAGGTAAAGGGAGGTGAGGCTTCACTTGCAGAAGTGCCAGCCTTGACTTGGCTAGTCCTGAACTACGAGTACCAGACTTGAGGTAAGAAGCATACATGAGTCCACTACTTTCTCCAACCAATTACAACACTATGGTGCCTTCCTTGACTTCCCCACGAGAAAGCACGCCATAGCACTCACACTTATCTTGGTGTGTTTTAGAATTATCCAGTTCAAGTTGTCTAATAATCAAGCTAAGCTTTCCAAGCAGTCCATAACCGCGGACGCGGCTATTCGAATAGTTTTGTTAACCCTGTAGGGGTGTACCGCTACACACACATGATCATCATTTACCGCCTTTGATATCGACACCGTTCAAGAAGTGTCGGCGAGGATGCTCACCACAACTGTTACCTCATAGCCGATCTAGTCCGAGAAAGCCGCCTACTTGGGTTGGCTACCACTATCGTGAACCCGCCCGGTTTACCGAAGTGGACCCAAGTGATGTGTGCGTGGTGCATAAGCCGGTCTCGGATGAGCCGTTCTCTCACTTAGCATCCAGGCCACAGACCTACCAGAACTCCGAACTATTGCGACATCTGGACATCGAAAGGGATGAGTTAGTAAGCTGAGAGGGGTCAGTGAGCCCAATGTGTGGTTGTACTCTTCATCTTGGATCACCACACAAGAACTCGGACTTAGGGCGGTGTTCAACGAGACAGCCCACCGTGTACTCCTACACAGCCTCTCATCGTTCACCTTGTATTAGGGTAGATTCACCAACACTTTTCTACCATCATCATCATGATCACTACCATCCCGACTCACATAACAGTATCAACATGGTATCACTCTAAGCATGAAATAAGCAGTAACAATTGCAGGGGCCACATGATATCAATCAACTCCTACATTTCCTAGGATTGTGGTTTGCTTACTACTGTGACAAAATGATAGGTCATGCAAAGGAATGGGTTCATCTATGCGGTAGAAACTTAGCATGGTAATCATCCTATACAATGCATAAGCGAGATATGAGAGGGAAGTGGGATTTTATCGACATGATCAATGGGGGTTTGCTTGCCTTGCTGACGAGGTTCGGGTTCGGGGTCTTCAACGAAGGGGGCAGCCTCCTGCTCCGGTTCCACCTCTACTCGACAAACATCAAACAAGGTAGAAAGTAAATACAATGCACAAACACATGATGGAAGGTTGAAATTGATGTATATGCTTTGATGTGTTTAGGCAATTCCATTTAAATGGAGTATATTGCAAATTGAATTGGAAATTCAAACTCCAATTTGAATTCAAGCTTAGCCAAGTTACAAGTGACATTGTTGGATCAATTTGAATCGTTTGTAAAGGTGTATGATATGCCTCTGATGTGTGGTTGAAATGTAACAAGTTTCCATGGTCCAAGTTGCAAAATCATTTGAATTAAATTTGAATAAATTCCAAATAAATCAAATGACATATGCTACTGGTATCAATTTAAATTCAACTCAAACATAGTTGAAAGTTGGATTTTTCATATATTATTTGTCCAATTTGGAGTTAATATGAATTTTCTATGAATTTCCAAAGTTTGAGCTATTTTCTGGATTTTCTGGAATTCTTTAAATCATTTCAAATTCTGTAAATTCAATTATGGCGTCAGCATGACTTCATGCTGGCGTCAGGGGGGGGGGGGCTGACGAGTGGGCCAAGGCTGTCAGTGGGTCTGGGTTAATCCCCGTTTGATTTAAACTAACAGGGGGTTAAGGGGTCCAGGGCCCCACCTGTCATCGGCTGTGGGGAGTCATTAGGGGGTGATTAATGGATAACCCACCGGCGATTAACCGGTGGCGACCACGGGGACAACGGCGTCTCGCCGGAATCAGCTAGAGGCCACGGGAGAGGAAACGGAGGGCATTGGCGTGCTCCTGGAGGTCGTCCGCGTCGAGAGGAAGCATCAGGGGGTCACGGGGAGGTCGGGATGGACGACGGCGACGTGCTGGGCAGAAACAGAACGATGGCGAGGTTTGGGGGAAGGCTAGCGTGCACGGCCTAAGCTAACCTTGCGCGCGTTCGAAAGCTGGCAGTGCCAGGAGTCAGCTGCGCGCTCTGGGGCAACAAGGAGGGCACTGGAGCGAGCTCTACTTCGACCAAGGCGGCGGCGGAGCTCTGCGTCCATGGCGTTTTCGGCTAGAGCTACGGAGGGGATCGAGGAAAATCACCGGGCGAACCATAGGCTCACCGTGAATCCAACGGAGGCGGTCGCGTGCTCGGGGAAGCTCGGCGTTGGCCGAAATTTGAAGACGACGCGCGGCGGACGGAGACGAAGGCGATGAAGGGCGCGGCGACTACAAAGCTTCTTGGCTCGATTACTCCTGCACGGCGACGAAGACGAGCATGGCGCTCGTCCTGGACATCTCGTGGCAGCTCGATGAGGCCGGTGGCCACGCGGTTGCGGCGGCGCGCTCCGGCGGTTCCTTCTGTCGATGACGAACACGGCGAGGGAGGAGGGGGAGGTGGCTCTGGAGGAAGGGGAACGAAGCCGGGAGTCTTCCAGACGTCTCCGGGCGAGGAGATAAGCCCAGGGCAGGCAGGCAGCTGCCTGGCGCGCCCACGGTGCTCGCCGGCGACCTGGGTGCCTGCCTGGCCGGGGTTGAAGACGCATGTGCCCCTCGTGGGCTGGGCTGGGCCAGGGTGGGGGAGAGTTGGGCCGAAACCAGGTGAGCCTCTTTTCCCTTTTTCTGTTTCTTTTCTATTTTCTTTTCTGTCTTTGTTTTGGTTTTGCTAAATAAAATAGCAAACCATTTTATTAAATGCTCATAATTTTTATATGGCCTCACCTAATAATATACTAGCCACTTATAAATTTTGAACATTTTTAAAATTCAAATAATTTGAACTTTAACTCAAATAGGGGTATTTGATTAATTCCAAGGCACTGTTTGAATATTTGAAAAATCCATGAGCATGGGGTGGGTCCCACATCACTTGAAATGTGATCTCACTCATTTATAAGACTTTTCAAAAATCTAACATGAATTTTTGGAGAAGCTTTTTATCTGGCCTTTTGAATTAATTCATCTGGGGGGTTCCTTCTCCCATTTTTGCTTTTGAATTTGATTTCAATGATTTCTTTTGAAATTTTTAACATCATGCAAGAGGACTTTGATCCTAGCACATTACCTAACAGAGGGTTTTGACAAGAAAACACAAAAATTTCATAACCTACGATACCCAATCCCAAGACCTATGCCATGGCGATGGAAGTAACAGATGGAAATAGGTCACATACCAGTATGTAGTCCGTTAAGCGGGAAACGTTCCCGCGTGAACGTGGTTGGTGTAGTCGTACCGGCAATCCCCGATGCCGCGCAGTTCCACGATGACTCCGATAGCCACCCGGTCCTTCAGACCGATGACGGGATGAAGTCCCCGTTCGGAATGTTGTCGGTGAAGATGTCGTGATACGACCACGACGATGAAGTAGCACCACAAGTGTAGTGCCTCGCGGGATTATACACATACAATATACCCGACGTCCCTCTACGCTCTGAACCAGCAGAGCAATGGAAAGAAGATGCATTCGGATCCCGATTCCAGTAGCATGACGACGTGCGTATGGTGGAGAAATCCCCAACCAAGTATAGACTCCAAACAAGGGGAGTCCACGCAAGGAAGGAGAAAGGAGGAAGAGAGAGAATTAATTGGATGAATCAAAAGGGCACCCCTACCCCTCCTTATATAGGCTGACGGGGGTGGGAACCTTCATCCCTACCCGAGGTGGGACTAATGCCACCAAGGGGGGGTGGTGCGCCGGCCAGGCGGGAGTGGCCCCCTCCCTTGGCGCAAGGCCCAAGGGGGGAGGCTCCTCATTCCCCTAATGGGCCCTATGAGGCCCATGTACCTGTTTAATTCATTTTTAATTATATTTTAATATTTAATTTAGATAATTAAATAATAAAACATTAGTTAAACATTAATTAAATATATTTTGAACCTTTCAAAATACCCAAAACAACTTCCGGCCTTCACCGGAACAATTCCGGTGTTCTCTCCTATTTCTTCGGTGATCCCGAATCTATCCTTAATGCGTCGAATACCCTGAAGTGTAACACCCTACGGTCCGGGAAACAACAGACATGATCGAGACAATCTCATTGATCAATGACTAATCAATTGGACAAGGTTACAATTCTTGATAGCCCATGCGCTTCCATCGAATGAACTTCAATCGATGTTGGATCCGTTAACCGTGTGCTTGTTCCCTTTGTCCTACGGTACTTTGCTTGTCCGAGGTTTGATCATCAGTATCCAATATATCCAATATCACCGAGTGGGCCCAGAGTTCCTATCCGTCACTCGGATGGACAAATCCCGCTTTGATTTGCATACTCATCAACCATCTATTTCGGAATACCCAAAGTGCACTATTATGGCCAGCATATTTCAGCCAGGCGGTGGGATACAAATCAAAGTGTCCTCATAGATGACAATTACGTATGATCATTACGGTCAAAGGATCTAGGAACTACGTTATAGTTATCGCAATGTCGAACTATGTGACTTGATCACATCGCAACACTTCTGGTGGGTGTATGCCCATCATATCATTATCCCAATGATACGACTCCATTGCTAACAGACTTATTTGTCTCATGATCAGGAAACCTTGATCATCAACCACCCAATGGACTAGTATACTAGAGTTAACTAGGGACCTCGTTGTTTTTATACCACACCTGTATTAATGTTTCCGCTTAATACAGTTGTAGCATAGTATAAAATGTATTATGAACCAATTGAATATGCTCAATAAAACATATTTTACTTGCCTCTAGGGCACATTCCCAACAGTCTCCCACTTGCACTAGAGTACATATAGTCTAGCTGCATTTTTCTGTGGATCATAACTCCATATCATGTATATGGTAATAGATCATGCTTGCTTGTGGAAAAGGTTGTATCAACGGTCTGAACCATTCAGATTCGTATGTCTTTTGCAAATCATTAATGTCACCTAGTTTGACATTCCATCATTATCCATTATAATGATGAGGTATATATATTTGGCGGCGGAGTGAGACTGCGTTCGTTGTGTTTCAGCAATGACGTACGTTGGATCACGCGGACCTTCACTTATTCATGCACACTAAAAACTCTAGTCGGAAGTCAAACTTCTCCAGCCAAATTATAACTCCTGCCACTTCTAAAGTAGTGTCAAAACCCCAACTAGGGTAAGTGCTAGGGTTGCTTGTGCCCTTTGCATCATGCAAAAATTCAAATGAAATCCAAAAATGGGGAAAAGAAAAGCCGTGAGAAATTAAATCAAATGGCCAGATAAAAATCTTTTTCCAAAAATCTTTTGAACATTTGAAAAATTCCTATAAATGATGGTGATCATTTTAAAAGTGGTTTGGGATCAATCCCATGCTCATTGAATTTTCTAATTTTCAAACAATGCCTTGGAAAATAAATAAACCCCTATTTGATTTGAAATCAAATTATTTGAATTTCAAAAATGCCCAAAAGTTATGAGTGGCTAGCTACTTATATTCTAAGCCCACATAAAAGTTTTGGGTATTTTATAAAATGCCTAGCTAATTTTTTTAGCACAGCAAAACAAATAACAGAAAAGAAAAGAAGAAGAAAAAGAAAAGAGAACCCCCTGGCTAGTCTAGCCCAACTGAACCCCCCAGGTCCACCTAGCGCGGCCCAGCCCACCTCCCCTTTGTCTTCTTCCCAAGCTGCTCGGTGTCGCCCCGAGAGCGCGCGGCGGCCGCGACGCCACGCCACCAGCCTGCCTGGCTCTCCCCCTGCCCTCTCCTACACGCCATGGCGACGCCCAGAGGTCGCCACCTCACTTCCCCCTCCTCCAGGTCGCTCTCCCTCTCCTTCCTCTCCATTCTTGCGCAAGCCGAAGCTCGCCGGAGAGCACGACCGTTCGCAGCCGCGGCCAACGGGCTCCAACCGCCGGGAGACCATGTCCATCGAAGCCCTCATGCTCTTCTTCCTCAAGTAGCCGACGCCCGCAAGCTGCAACACCTTGGAGACGACGAATCGGAGAAGAACAAGCCGCCGACCGCTGTGGACCTCGTCGGCAAATTTGTCGTCGCCATGCCCTACAAGGCCTCGCCGTCGACTCCTTTGGAATCACGGTGAGCTCGCGCCCTTTTCCCCTCTGCCCGTGCTCGAAAAGGAGGCCTAACTCTCCGTCTTCCTCCCGGTCGTGCGCGCGCCGCCGCGGGAGCTGTCGCCGGCCAAGCTCCGGTGCCTCCTGTGGTCGCCCGAGTGCACTGCTCGACGAGTGCAAGCGCGAGGCGCCGTTTGCCAAAATTTTTGGTCGTCCCCGTGGCCTGTAAGCGGACTCCGCCGTGACCTGTGGTCTCCGGCGTTGAGCCGCCGGCCACTGCCAGCGTGGCGAGGCCATTAGGCCTTAATGACCTTGCTAATGACCCCCCACAACCACTGACAGTGGGGCCCCAAACCCCCTAACCCCTCTGCTAACTAAAACAGAGAGGGATTAATCCCCTCTCCCACTGATATGGGGGCCCCAGCAGTCAGACCCCCCCACGTCATGCCGATGTCAGCATGACACAGTAAACCAATTTCCAGAGTTTTAAAATAATCCAGAAATTCCAGAAATTCATTTAAACTTTCAAAAATCATAGAAAATTCAAATCAACTCCAAATTAAACATATAATATATGAAAAATTATCAGAAAAATGCAAGGATTATGAATATGCAATTTGTTTTTATGTTTGACCATTTTAAAATGGGGCAACAGTAGCAAATGTGCATATGGCTTAATTTGAATTCAAATTTGAAGTTTGAATTTGCATTCCAAATGCAATATACTTCAATAAAATTGAATTTGCCAAAAATCAGTACCCTTTACTTCATGTCACAACAATATCATGTGCTTGTGCATTTTACTTCCGAAGTTTTCCCCCCTTGTTGATGATTGTTTCCGGTACCAGCTATTCCGAGACGGTGATCACCCCCGAAGAAGAAGACCACCGTTAAACCCCGTGTATCGTCAGCAAGGCAAGCAAACCCCATTGATCATATCTATAAAATCCCAATTCCCTCTCAGTCTCGCTTATGCATGTTTAGGAGATCACCTTGTATCGATTCTACCGCATAGTTGAACCCATATCCGATGCATGACCTATCATCTTGTCACAGTAGTAAGCAAACCACAATCCTAGCTGACATAGGAGTTGATTGATATCATGTGGCCACTGCAACTGTTAATGCTTATTGCATGCTTAGTGGTACAATGAGGTTGCTTTTGATGTGAGTTGGGATGATAGTGAACATGGTGTTGATGAAAGTGAAACTGTGTTGGTGAATCCACCCTAATACAAGGTGAATGATGAGAGGCTGTGTAGGAGTACACAGTGGGTTGTATCGTTGAACACCGCCTTAAGCACCGAGTTCTTGTATGGAAATCCAAGACAAAGAGTACGACCACACATTGGGCTCACTGACCCCTCTCGGCCTAGTACCTTGATCCGTGTCGACGTCCAGGAGTCACATTAGTTCGGGCTTTCCATTTGGCATCTGCATAGAAAAAGAATGAAGGAATGGTTGCATGATATAGATATGTGGGTGCACCTGTGAGGCAGGAAAACCATCTGCCAGAGGTGGCGTCTCAGTCACTTACATTGTTTGAGTCCGTTTCGTTGATCCGGCCGGGCTCTCGAGCGGAGTCAAACTCAGATAGTCGACTCCTGGAATAGACCGGTTGTGAGCGAAGTGTCGTGGTGAACATCCTCGCAGTCACCTCTTGAACGGTGGCGAGAACTGGCGGTAACCGATGGTCATGTGTGTGTAGCTTACAGCCTTGCAAGGTTAACGAAACTATTCGAATAGCCGCGTCCGCGGTTAAGGACTACTTGGAACCTGTACCTGATTATTAGACAACTTGAAATGGATACTTCTAAAATACACCAAGATAAGCGTGAGAGCTATGGTGTGCCTCCTCGTGGGGAAGTCGAGGAAGTAACCATAGTGGTGTATTGGTTGGAGACTTGGATAGTGGACTCGTGTACGCTTCTTACCTCAAGTCTGGTACTCGTAGCACAGGACTAGCCAAGTCAAAGCTGGCATTTCTGCATGTTGAAGCCCCACCTCCCTTTACCTTGATACTTGAGCATGAGTAGTGTAGTTCTGATGTAAGTCTTGCTGAGTACGACTTTGTACTCACATTTGCTTATTCTATGTTTTAGATGAGAAACCGGACCCCGATGGAGTCACCTTCGTGAAGCTCGACGTTGACTAAGTTAGCATAGTCCCAGACAGCAGTCTGGTCCCTCGTGGAAGGGCATGTATGTTTACAAGGCTTCTCTAAGCCATTTGTTAAACTTCTCTATACTCAGACCTAATTTTCTTCCGTTGTATCATGTAATGTTGATCACATACATGTGATCTTTGTATGCTCTATGTGTAAGTAAATAAAGAAGTACTTTGTAGAGTTATGTGATGATACCTGGTGTTCATACTAGGCATGTGTGCTGCGTGTATGTTTATAACATGCATGTCTTAGTATGGGTTTTCGAGACCTTAGTTGTGATCTGGCTGGCGGTCTTTTATACACCAAGTGGCCCTTAGATGTGCGCAGCTTGGGGCATCGCGATGCGATTGCTCGTGCCTCTTCCACGTGCACACTTTGTTGTATGATCGAGCCCGCCCTAGAACCCGACTAAGTGATCAGGCTGGAGTAAGTCTATGTAAGAGTTAGGATTCAATCGATAACATGGTTGAGGCGACTTGTCTATGATTATGGGATTCACCACCCATAAACACTAGACTTGTGAGCGGACGATGAGGACCCATCTCAGATGATCATCCGACCTGAATGGGATGCCCCTCACGTTCGATGCTTACCGAGAACGTTCTGTGCTTGGCCTTGTCTGCTTAGACAAGTGGGTACGGTTCTCGGCTCTCCATGTGATTGTATCGTGACTGGAATTACATACGCTAACCCCGGGTCCCGACAGACTTGGTATCAGAGCAGGACTGTCTGTAGGATTATTCAACCCTTGGTCGAAGTCGAGTCTAGCATTCTATAGTTATATAGTTACTTGGGTATAAAGGGAACATCGTAAGGATTCTTTTTCTCCTTACCTTCATCGATCTGAGTTCTGGGTCACCCTTATCTTTTCTATGGGATGATAGGACTAGGCTCATCTATGTCTTACTAGAACATCTCGTTGTTTGCCTCCTTGTAGCCGTAGGATTGTTGTGGTTGTCCAGAGTCTTCGAGTTTTTGAGTTCCTTGAGGAAGTTCTGTTCAATCTCCTCGAGGTTGTCTTGTTTTCCATCCCGGTGTAGCTGTTATGCTGCCGGATTTATCCCGTGTTTCTGTGGATCATTGCCTTCGCATTATGATCTTTTCTTCCGAAATCATGTCCTCTTGTCTTTGATTCCATCATACAACCTGTTCTGATTGTTGATTTTTATCACACAGGATGTCAGGTGGAACTCGTAGTGCTGTTCGTCGGAATCGAGACCGTGTTCGGAATCGAAATGATGATGAACCTCTACCACCGCCTTCTGCGGCGGAAATCATGATGGAAGATGAGAAGAATCGACGTGATCAAACACGCCTTCTAGAGCTCATCGAGCAGAATACCGCCCATCATCGCAATGTGGTTGTGAGCATTGAGGATTTCATCCTCCTCAAGCCACCGGTATATCCGATGTTCTTCTGACCCCCCTTGAAGCTGATGATTGGCACCGTTCCATCGAGCGTAAGCTTGATACAACACATGTTGCTCCCGATGGCCGAGTTATTTTCGCGGTATACTTCCTGGAAGGTGCTTCTATTCAATGGTGGGAGAACTATGTTGCTATGCAGCCAGATGGTCACTTAGTGACTTGGCAGGAGTTCTGTGTTGCCTTTCGAGGGTACCACATTCTGGATGAGTTGATGGAGCGCAAGAAGAAAGAGTTCTCCAACCTGACTCAAGGAGAGATGTCCATTCATGAGTATGTGAGAGAGTTCCACCGTCTTGCTCGTTATGCCCAAGATGAGATCACCACCGATGCCAAAAAGCAGGCAAGGTTCCGCAAAGGACTTAGCCCCATCCTTCGTCATGATCTCAACCTCCTTGAATTTGCCACCTTTGAGGATTTAGTCAACAGATCTTTCCGAGCTGAGCATGGAAATGAAATTTTCGAAGAGTCTCGCAAGCATGCTCTTGAGCTTGCTCCTTCTTCAAGTTCAGCCCCTCAGAAACGCCGAATTTGGATTCCAACCAGAGCCATACCTCAAAACTTTCTTCAGAGGCCACCATCTAATATATGCCATCCACCTCAACACATTGTTCCTCCCAGGAATGATGGTGTGCAACCAAGTAATCCCACTCCCAGCATTTCAGACAGGGTATGCTTTAATTGTGGTCTTCCAGGCCATTACTATCGTCAATGCCCTCAGGTCTTGATGGCACCACGTCATTCTCGACCCAAGCCTCCATAGAAATCCACCTCCAAACCCTTGCAAACAAAGCCTTCATCCACTAGTAGTGGTTGTGTGAACCAAATCTCAGTTGAGGAAACCACTGCTGCTTCTGACGTCATTCTTGGTACACTCCCAGTCAATCATGTTCCCGCCTCCGTTCTTTTCGATCCAGGCGCTTCTCATTCATTCATGTCGGAGAGTTATGCACTTCGTCATGAATTCCCTTTTGAAGAAAAATTTTCTCCAATGATCATTCAAACTCCTGGTTCAAAGTGGCAAACTAATAGAGTAAGCCATGGCAATCAAATTTCAATTGAGGGTTTAGTATTCCTTGCTTCACTTATATCCCTCAAGTCTTCGGACATTGATGTCATCCTAGGAATGGATTGGTTATCAAGGCAGAATGCTTTCCTTGATTGTAAAGCCAAGTCAGTTAAACTCACCCATCCTTCAGGCCAGACCATTGACTACACCTCACCCAGCTCTAGAATCCAGATGCATACTTTGAATGTGCTTCCCCTTCCAGACCTTGAAGATGTTCCGGTGGTTCGTGACTTCCCGGATGTCTTTCCTGAAGAGCTGCCGGGAATGCCACCCAACAGGTGTGTAGAATTCATAGTTGATCTTATACCAGGCACAACCCCAATCTCGAGACGTCCATATAGAATGGCCCCACATGAGTTAGCTGAGCTAAAAACCCAACTTGATGCTTCGTTGGCAAAAGGCTTCATCCGCCCTAGCTCATCGCCATGGGGTTTCCCCGTTCTGTTCGTAACGAAGAAAGATGGAACAGAAAGGATGTGCGTAGACTATCGCCCGCTAAATCTAGCGACGATAAAGAACAAGTACCCACTGCCCAGGATCAATGATCTTTATGATCAACTTGCTGGATCCTCTGTCTTCTCCAAAATGGATTTGAGATTAGGTTATCATCAAATCAAAATCCGAAATGAGGACATTCCAAAAAAGGATTTCACTACTCGTTATGGTCTTTACGAGTACACCGTCATGTCCTTTGGTTTAACCAATGCCCCCGCCACATTCTCGCGCTAAATGAATTCGATCTTCATGGAGTACCTAGATAAATTTGTTGTAGTTTATCTTGATGAAATTCTCATCTACTCGAAGAACGAAGAAGAGCACGCAGAACATCTTAGGATGGTATTGATGAAACTTAGAGAGCACCGCCTTTATGCCAAGTTCTCCAAGTGTGAATTTTGGCTACCAGAAGTGACCTACTTAGGCCACGTGATTTCTGCGAAAGGTGTTGCAGTCAATCCCGAGAGAGTTCAGGCCGTCCCTGACTGGACTCCACCTGAATCGGTTAAGCAAGTTAGGAGTTTTCTTGGCTTAGCAAGCTATTGCCACCGCTTCGTTGAGAACTTTTCTAAAGTTGCAAAGCCTCTAACTGAACTCCTAAAGAAAGATAAGAAATTCAAATGGACCCCAAGTGCGAGGAAAGCTTTCAAGAGCTAAAAAGAAGATTGACTTCTGCACCCGTACTTGCACCTCCAGACACCAAAAGGGATTTCGAGATCTATTGTGATGCTTCACGGCAAGGGTTAGGATGCATACTTATGCAAGATAGACATCTGGTAGCTTATGCTTCACACCAGTTGCGGCCACATGAAGAGAACTATCCTACCCATGATCTTGAACTCGCTGCCGTAGTTCATGCCCTGAAGACTTGGCGACATTACCTCCTTGGTAATCGTTGTGAGATCTATTCTGATCACCATAGCCTCAAATACATATTCACCTAGCCAGATCTTAATCTCAGGCAAAGACGCTGGATAGAGTTGATAAAAGATTATGACTTAGGAATTTCTTACACCCCAGGCAAAGCCAATGTCATGGCTGATGCACTAAGTCGTAAGTCGTATTGTAACAACCTCATGTTACAACAGTATCAACCACTTCTTCATGAGGAATTTCGAAATCTCAATCTCGAGATTGTTCCTCGTGGATCTCTTTTCAACTTGGTGGCGAAACCAACCCTTGAGGATCAAATCAGAGTTTCCCAAAGGCGTGCACGAGGTGTTCGCCGGATCAAGGAGAACATTGCTAGAGGAGTTGCTAAATGTTTCTCCACAGATAGAAAAGGAACGGTATTCTTTGAAAATCGTTTGGTAGTACCTAAGAATAGAGATCTAAGGCAACTCATCCTCAAAGAAGCCCATGATACACCCCTCTCAATTCATCCCGGTAGCACAAAAATGTACCAAGATCTACGCCAGAGATTTTGGTGGACCAGAATGAAGAGAGACATTGCTCGATATGTTGCCGAATGTGATGTTTGTCGTCGCATTAAGGCCGAACACCAAAGACCTGCTGGCACACTTCAACCTTTGCCTATTCCCGAGTGGAAATGAGACAAAGTCGGTATGGACTTCATCACCGGCTTCCAAAAACCCAGAAAGGAAATGATGCCATCTTCGTGGTCATTGACTGACTTTCCAAAGTTGCTCACTTCCTTCCCGTTCGCGAGTCTATAACTGCTAGTCAGTTGGCGGACTTGTACGTCTCTAGAATTGTGTCTCTTCACGGTGTTCCTTTGGTAATCAATTGTGATCGTGGTAGCCTTTTCACCTCTAGATTCTGAGGAAGCTTTCAGAATGCTATGGGAACTCATCTATCCTTTAGTACAACTTTCCATCCTCAGTCTAGCGGTCAAGTTGAAAGGGTTAATCAAATCTTGGAAGACTTGCTCAGAGCTTGTGTTATCTCATTCGGAAAGAATTGGGAGAAGTGTCTTCCATTCGCCGAATTTGCTTATAACAATATTTTTCAATCTAGTCTGAACATGGCTCCTTTTGAACTCCTCTATGGACGACGATGTCGAACACCCCTTAACTGGTCAGAAACCGGTGAAAGACAACTCTTTGGACCGGATATGATCAAGGAAGCAGAAGAGCAAGTTCGCATTGTTCGTGATCGATTGAAAGCCGCCCAGTCTCGTCAAAAGAGCTACTATGACCGTCATCATAGAGAGGAGAGTTAAAATATTGATGAGAAGGCTTACCTTCGGGTTACTCCTCTGAAGGGAACCCAAAGATTCGGTATCAAAGGCAAGTTGGCCCCATGTTACATCGGACCTTTCCGCATTATTGCTAAACGTGGAGAAGTTTCCTACCAACTTGAACTACCCCCTCACCTTTCCCGAGTACATGATGTATTCCATGTGTCACAACTCAGGCGTTGCTTCAAGGACCCCATCCGCGAAGTCGACCATGAAACGCTTGATCTCCAAGATGACCTTTCTTATCGAGAGTACCCTGTTCGTATTCTTGATTCAGCAGAGCGTGTCACTCGTCGTCAGAAGATCAAGTTCCTCAACGTGCAACGGTCTCGTCACTCCGAGAAAGAAGCAACCTGGGAAAGAGAAGACCGCCTCCGTGCCGAGTACCCCACCATCCTCCCGACGACTTCTGAATCTCGGGACGAGATTCTTTTGAGTGGGGTCGAGTTGTCAAAACACCAACTAGGGTAAGTGCTAGGGTTGCTTGTGCCCTTTGCATCATGCAAAAATTCAAATGAAATCCAAAAATGGGGAAAAGAAAAGTCCTGAGAAATTAAATCAAATGGCCAGATAAAAATCTTTTTCCAAAAATCTTTTGAACATTTGAAAAATTCCTAGAAATGATGGTGATCATTTTAAAAGTGGTTTGGGATCAATCCCATGCTCATGGAATTTTCTAATTTTCAAACAATGCCTTTGAAAATTAATAAACCCCTATTTGATTTGAAATTCAAATTATTTGAATTTCAAAAATGCCCAAAAGTTATGAGCGGCTAGCTACTTATATTCTAAGCCCACATAAAAGTTTTGGGTATTTTATAAAATGCCTAGCTAATTTTTTTAGCACAGCAAAACAAATAACAGAAAAGAAAAGAAGAAGAAAAAGAAAAGAGAACCCCCTGGCTAGTCTGGCCCAACTGAACCCCCTAGGTCCACCTAGCGCGGCCCAGCCCACCTCCCCTTTGTCTTCTTCCCAAGCTGCTCGGTGTCGCCCCGAGAGCGCGCGGCGGCCGCGACGCCACGCCACCAGCCTGCCTGGCTCTCCCCCTGCCCTCTCCTGCATGCCATGGCGACGCCCAGAGGTCGCCACCTCACTTCCCCCTCCTCAAGGTCGCTCTCCCTCTCCTTCCTCGCCATTCTTACACAAGCCGAAGCTCGCCGGAGAGCACGACTGTTCGCAGCCGGGGCCAACGGGCTCCAACCGCCGGGAGACCTTGTCCATCGAAGCCCTCATGCTCGTCTTCCTCAAGTAGCCGACGCCCGAAAGCTGCAACACCTTGGAGACGACGAATCAGAGAAGAACAAGCAGCCGGCCGCCGTGGACCTCGTCGGCAAATTTGTCTTCGCCACGCCCTCCAAGCCCTCGCCGTCGACTCCTTTGGAATCACGGTGAGCTCGCGCCCTTTTCCCCTCTGCCCGTGCTCGAAACGGTGGCCTAACTCGCCGTCTTCCTCTCGGCCGTGCGCGCGCCGCCGCGGGAGCTGTCGCCGGCCAAGCTCTGGTGCCTCCTGTGGTCGACCGAGTGCACTGCTCGACGAGCGCAAGCGCGAGTCGCCGTTTGCCACAATTTTTGGCCGTCCCCGTGGCCTGTAAGCGGACTCCGCCGTGACCTGTAGTCGCCGGCGTTGAGCCGCCGGCCACTGCCAGCGTGGCGAGGCCATTAGGCCTTAATGACCTTGCTAATGACCCTCCACATCCACTGACAGTGGGGCCCCAAACCCCCTAACCCCTCTGCTAACTAAAACAGAGAGGGATTAATTCCCTCTCCCACTGACATGGGGGCCCCAGCAGTCAGACCCCCCCCCACGTCATGCCGATGTCAGAAATAATCCAGAAATTCCAGAAATTCCAGAGTTTTAAAATAATCCAGAAATTCCAGAAATTCATTTAAACTTTGAAAAATCATAGAAAATTCAAATGAACTCCAAATTAAACATATAATAGATGAAAAATTATCAAAAAAATGCAAGGATTATGAATATGAAATTTGTTTTTATGTTTGACCATTTTAAACTGGGGCAACAGTAGCAAATGTGCATATGTCTTAATTTGAATTCAAATTTGAAGTTTGAATTTGCATTCCAAATGCAATATACCTCAATTAAATTGAATTTGCCACAAATCAGTACCCTTTACTTCATGTCACAACAATATCAGGTGCTTGTGCATTTTACTTCCGAAGTTGTCCCTCCTTGTTGATGATTGTTTCCGGTACCAGCTTTTCCGAGACGGTGATCACCCCCGAAGAAGAAGACCACCCTTAAACCCCGTGTATCGTCAGCAAGGCAAGAAAACCCCATTGATCATATCTATAAAATCCCAATTCCCTCTCAGTCTCGCTTACTTGTATCGATTCTACCGCATAGTTGAACCCATATCCGATGCATGACCTATCATCTTGTCACAGTAGTAAGCAAACCACAATCCTAGCTGTAATAGGAGCTGATTGATATCATGTGGCCACTGCAACTGTTAATGCTTATTGCATGCTTAGTGGTACAATGAGGTTGCTTTTGATGTGAGTCGGGATGATAGTGAACATGGTGTTGATGAAAGTGAAACTGTGTTGGTGAATCCACCATAATACAAGGTGAACGATGAGAGGCTGTGTAGGAGTACACAGTGGGTTGTCTCGTTGAACACCGCCTTAAGCACCGAGTTCTTGTATGGTAATCCAAGACGAAGAGTACAACCACACATTGGGATCACAGACCCCTCTCGGCCTAGTACCTTGATCTGTGTCGACGTCCAGGAGTCACATTAGTTCGGGCTTTCCATTTTGCATCTGCATAGAAAAAGAATGAAGGAATGGTTGCATCATATAGATATGTGGGTGCACCTGTGAGGAAGGAAAACCATCTGCCAGAGGTGGCGTCTCGGTCACTTACATTGTTTGAGTCCGTTTCGTTGATCCGGCCGGGCTCTCGAGTGGAGGCAAACTCAGATAGTCGACTCCTGGAATAGACCGGTTGTGAGCGAAGTGTCATGGTGAACATCCTCGCTGTCACCTCTTGAACGGTGGCGAGACCTGGCGGTAACCGATGGTCATGTGTGTGTAGCTTACACCCTTGCAAGGTTAACAAAACTATTCGAATAGCCGCGTCCGCGGTTAAGGACTACTTGGAACCTGTACCTGATTATTAGACAACTTGAAATGGATACTTCTAAAATACACCAAGATAAGCGTGAGTGCTATGGTGTGCCTCCTCGTGGGGAAGTCGAGGAAGTAACCATAGTGGTGTATTGGTTGGAGACTTGGATAGTGGACTCGTGTACGCTTCTTACCTCAAGTCTGGTACTCGTAGCACAGGACTAGCCAAGTCAAAGCTGGCATTTCTGCATGTTGAAGCCCCACCTCCCTTTACCTTGATACTTGAGCATGAGTAGTGTAGTTCTGATGTAAGTCTTGCTGAGTACGACTTTGTACTCACGTTTGCTTATTCTATGTTTTAGATGAGAAACCGGACCCCGATGGAGTCACCTTCGTGAAGCTCGACGTTGACTAAGTTAGCATAGTCCCAGATAGCAGTCTGGTCCCTCGTGGAAGGGCATGTATGTTTACAAGGCTTCTCTGAGCCATTTGTTAAACTTGTCTGTACTCAGACCTAATTTGCTTCCGTTGTATGATGTAATGTTGATCACATACATGTGATCTTTGTATGCTCTATCTGTAAGTAAATAAAGAAGTACTTTGTAGAGTTATCTGATGATACCTGCTGTTCATACTAGGCATGTGTGCTGCGTGTATGTTTATAACATGCATGTCTTAGTATGGGTTTTCGAGACCTTAGTTGTGATCTGGCCGGCGGTCTTTTATACACCAAGTGGACCATAGATGTGCGCAGCTTGGGGCATCGCGATGCGATTGCTCGTGGCTCTGCCACGTGCACACTTTGTTGTATGATCGAGCCCGCCCTAGACCCCGACTAAGTGATCAGGCTGGAGTAAGTCTATGTAAGAGTTAGGATTCAATCGATAACATGGTTGAGGCGACTTGTCTATGAGTATGGGATTCACCACCCATAAACATCTAGACTTGTGAGCGGACGATGAGGACCCATCTCAGATGATCATCCGGCCTGAATGGGATGCCCCTCACGTTCGATGCTTACCGAGAACGTTCTGTGCTTGGCCTTGTCTGCTTAGACAAGTGGGTACGGTTCTTGGCTCTCCATGTGATTGTATCGTGACTGGAATTACATACACTAACCCCGGGTCCCGACAAGTAGACACATCAATGTAGACTTATTCCTTAGTGCATTGTATGCAACTTTGATGTCTAACCATGTTTCTTTCAACTTAGGCATTCATTAGTATGATATCTCAATTTTCTAGGTTAGTGTCAGAACTTGAACCAGCATAACATTTATGGTCAAGTCCACTATCCTTTACAAATTTGAGATGTATCCTCAGTTCTCTCCAGATACTGAAGGATAAACTTAACTCTTTGTTCAATGATTTACTCATAAATCATATCACAACATGTTCTTACTACTAAGAACTTGGGTCACATTACGTCGAGTACATAACTCTGGTTTTATATGAAAGAACCTATGACAAAGGCATAGAGGATCCAACACATCCATTTCTTTCATTTAACCATTGTTCTTGTACTGAGATTAACTCGATACTTCTCTTGGATATACAAGCAAGAACTACTTCTTGACTTGTCACATTCTGAACTACTTAAGAATCTTATCCAGGAAAGTATTCCGACTCAATGTTTATCAAACACATTAATCTATCTTCATAGATTTCAATGCTTAATAATTGTTCATCTTAATTTATGAAAGATTCAAATAATCATTAATACTAACTACACCATTCAAAATATGTTATCCATATATGAGAATGTTGCCATGCTCCCACTCAAATATGTCATGCACATATTAAGTTCAGCATAACACTCACATAGCTCCCACTCAAACATGTCAGTAACATATAAGATATGGATAACATCCACATGGCTCCCACTTAGATATGTCAAACACATATTAAGTTCAGGATACTAACCACATGGCTCCTACTCAGATATGTCAGTTACATATAAGGATAGGATAATACTCCCATAGCTCCCAGTCAAAATATGTCGTCTACATATTAAGTTTCAGGAAACTATTCTTCTCCCACTCAGTTTCATGCAAATGCATGTTTCCTCGATATCCTAGCTAAGTACAAAATCATTTGATCATTCATCAAATTGAGATTCCCGGTTACGAGACACTATTATCCATATGTTTTTAAAAACCTTCTTGTTGTACCAATTACAACACTTCTTCAAATGCAGGATTTGAGGAAGTCACGATTTTGATGACAATTTGGATCAACCGTAGTGAATATCCCATTGACTCAAGCATTGCTACATGTTGTAGTCAACCTATTGAATTTGACGGAGACATTTTTGTGATAAATCAATCTTAATGTCCTCTTTGATGTTCACATTTATTCCTTATAACCATGAAGTTATTGGAATATCAAGTTACCTCCTTACTGGATAAGATTCAGGCAATCTTAAATGAAACCAATATAGGATTTCATGACTCATAGTCATATCTCGTACTTAGGTCCACCATCGCTTCTTTGTAGTTCATAGGTATGTCTTGTTCCATTAACTTGACAAGTGAATCATGAATATCATTTTGCACAAGGGGAAAATATGTATTCTTGAATCCTACTTTGTTCAGTAAAAGCTTTAATAAAAACATCATGATCATTATCATTAGTTTCTCCTCTAATTGTAGAGTTTTTCTTCCGGAACATATTTCGTTGTGCTACTCTGACATTTGGAGGCAAGGTCAATTACCTTGGTTGAACTTTCACTTTTCTTCCATTACCACATTTATCAAGAACAATTCTTGACAAACACCAAGATTAGCAATACAAGTTTTGCTCCTTTTGGTTCTAGTTGTGGAAGATATATCCATAGTTGTCTAAGGATACACTACAAAGGTGATTTATCATATAAATCAGGCTTCCTAGAAACCACGATACACCATGACATATATAGTGTTGGTTTCCACAAAGTCAGATGGTTCCCTATACTGGAGTGAGTGTTTGCATATCAAATTAATAACTCTAAACAATAATAGCATAACTCGACAAGAGATAACTTAGACCATACACTATTCTATACAGCATGATTACGATGTTCAGGCACATCAACGATATTGAAGTGTCCAAGCATTGTAATTTGTGAAACAACTTTCACAAGTCTTTATGCCCAAGACTAACTCAAAACGTTTCTCACTTTGATCAAATCGCAGAGACTTGTCATTCTTGTTCATTTAATATACATATTTAATTTGAAATCCCTTTTAATCATATCAAATTATTTCAGACTCATGTTTCATTAGTGAATACACATATTCATCTAAGTCCACATACGAAGTTCACGAAATAATGAAATTCACTACATGTTGATATACGATACATCTCAATGTATCATATTCAACAATCAGTACACACTCTATTTTACCAGAACGCGAGGTTTTAGTCATCTCACCTCAAGACATGGATTGCATGTGTCAAGAGATCAAGTATCTCAAGACTTCATCAAACCATTCATGACTTAAACTATAGTGTCATTATTAAGTTTGAATAATTTCTTGGCATCAGAATATTTCTTATAAATGATCAAACTACTATCATCAATATAAGAATAACTCATTCATAATCGTAATGTGACCATAAAAGATATCATTCATAAAAGGAGAACAACTAGCTTGTTTCTCACTAATATGAATTATTGTCTTTGCAAGATGCAAGACACACTAATAAAGTTCACACTCAAACGATCATAAATTTATTCATATATTAAACAATTGATAGATGTAGAGGGAGAGTGTTGTCGACCATCAACTATCTTGATTATCGTGAGCACACATTGTCACCTCATCCCTTCCAAGCCACTCTCAAACAGTATGTTCAAGCATCAAATACATAATCAACCGCAATTAGTGTTTTATGGGGAAAGACATTTATAACTCGGATATCAAATATACTTTCTCCGTCAATGACTATTCCTGCATTGGTTCTACTCTTAAAGTTCTTAACTTTAACCATGACCTGACGACAGGTGAACAATTCTCCTTAATGACATAGTCTAGACATGGTCTTTGTAGCTGGAAGTAAGCGGATGCAACTCCCCAACTATCACAAAGTAACCAGTCATTTAGTAGTCCAAGTTATGCACAAGGTGTTCATGTATCTTATACAGGTTCCAAGTGACTTTCTCAGCAGTTTGTTCCTTCCACCATGGTTGAAAGAAACCCCGTCCATATACTCATATTCCATTACTCTGATTTGTGACTTAGTGCTTTCAAGTTCACCTAGCACGTCATACGTGTTGGTTAACATGCATTCACAATTCAGATTCCATAGAATGAAGTATGGTGTATTGGAAAGTCATTCATAAGTGACGGTGAGTACGATACTCATCATCATTTTCCTTAATTACGGAGTTATCAGGTGTATCTCCTAGCCTTTCTCGTATTATGTTTAGCAAGTCATTACTAACGAGTATGTCTCTAACGGTGTTGGTACACGTCAATGAAGTAACACCCATCTACCTTAAGTTCTTCATAACGCTAAAGACCCATAGTTATAAACATTTTGGGCATGACATTATCTACAATGATATTTGCTAAGACATCCAAAACTCCCAATTAGTTCAACATCTCTCAAATTTACTAAGTGGTCACACAATCCTCGAAGAACATACACCCCCCGATCGTCATGGCCATCGGTATTTTTTTCAAGGTAGGCCATCATGCCAATCACATCATCTATGTGACTCGTGCTCGATCTTTCAATCTTCTGTGTTCCAAGCCTGCATCTACATACGTCAAGCCAGCCAATCCAACGTTAATGTTAGCTGTTCAACAAGGCCATATCTGCATATTCCAGGCTCGCCGAACCCAACCTCATTCGAACGCCATTTAATATGTGTGACACCCGATATGTACAGAATGTCGGCCATATGGGAGATCCTTCCATGTGGTGCCCATTAAGGGAGAACACAATGTTGTTATTGTGAGATATTATCCTATTTATGCTACCGTTGTTATATCTAGCATATTAGCAAAACAGGATGTAAAACAATAAATCATACAAACCATACCCAATCCCATGACCGATGATATGGCGATGTAAGTAACGGATGGAACTAGGTCACATACTAGTATGTAGTCCGTTAAGCGGGAAACGTTCCTGTGTGAACGTGGTTGGTGTAGTCGTACTGGCAATCCCCGATGTCGCGCAGTTCCACGATGACTCCGATAGCCACCCGGTCATTGAGAGCGATGACGGGATTACGTCCCCATCGGAACGTGTCGGTGAAGACGCCGCGATACGACCACGACGATGAAGTAGCACCACAAGTGTAGTGCCTCGCGGGATTATACACATACAGTATACCCGACGTCCCTCCGGGCTCCGAACTAGTAGAGCAACGAAAAGAAGATGGATTCGGATTCTGATTCCAGCAGCACGACGGCGTGCGTATGGTGGAGAAATACCCAACCAAGTATAGACTCCAAACAAGGGGAGTCCACGCAAGGAAGGAGAAAGGAGGAAGAGAGAGAATTAATTGGATGAATCAAAAGGGCACCCCTACCCCTCCTTTATATAGGCTGAGGGGGGGGGGGGGGTGGGAACCTTCATCCCTCCCCGAGGTGGGACTAATCCCACCAAGGGGGGGGGGGGTGGTGCGCCGGCCAGGTGTGGTATACAAACTAATGGGCCCTATGAGCCCCATGTACCTTTTTAATTCATTTTAATTATATTTTAATATTTAATTTAGACAATTAAATAATGAAACATTAGTTAAACATTATTAAATATATTTTGAACCTTTCAAAATACCTAGAACAACTTCCGGCCTTCACCGGAAAAATTCGGGTGTTCTCTCCTATTTCTCCGGTGATCCCGAATCTATCTTTAATGCGTCAAATACCCTTAATTGTAACACCCTACCGTCTGGGAAACAACAGACGTGATCGAGACAATCTCATTGATCAATGACTAATCAATTGGACCTGGTTACAATCCTTGATAGCCCCTGCGCTTCCATCGAATGAACTTCAATCGCTGTTGGATCCGTTAACCTTGTGCCTGTTCCCTTTGTCCTACGGTACTTTTCTTGTCCGAGGTTTGATAATCGGTATCCAATATACCTAGTTCGTCCTTTTTCTCAACAAACAAGTTTACTCGTTCCCGTGATATTATAACTCCGTGACCTAGTCACATGTTTGCGCAAACCTTATGATGCAATATCACAGAGTGGGCCCAGAGTACCTATCCTTCACTCGGATAGACAAATCCCGCTTTGATCTATTTTCATAATCATCAACCATCTATTTCGGAATACCCAAAGTGCACCGTTATGGCCAGCATATTTCAGTCAGGCGGTGGGATACAAATCAAAGTCTCCTCATAGATGACAATTACGTATGATCATTACGGTCAAAGGATCTGGTCACTACGTTATAGTTATCGCAATGTCAAACTATGTGACTTGATCACATCGCAACACTTATGGTGGCTGTATGCCCATCATATCATTATCCCAATGATACGACTCCATTACTAACAGACTTATTTGTCTCATGATCAGGAAACCTTGATCATCAATCGCCCAATGGACTAGTATACTAGAGTTAACTAGGGACCTGGTTGTTTGTATACCACACCTGTATTAAGGTTTCCGCTTAATACAGTTATAGCATAGTATAAAACGTATTATGAACTAATGGAATATGCTCAATAAAACATATTTTATTTTCCTCTAGGGCACATTCCCAACACAATACTACAACAATATGACAATAAAATACATGAACATGGATTCTACATAATGCTCAACAATCCATACATAGCACTTGTGGTCAAAATAACCATGGATCAATATATAACAAGCATGCAAAACTGGTTAAATATACTCCAGACTTAGAAGATTTCAGAGTAGTTGACAGAAAACAGCAAGTATGCACTTTGAGAGCTCAATATATACATCAACATGAAAGATAACATGGCAAACATTTACATGTTATTAAATTAGACATGATGTTAATCAATCCACATGAAGGAAACATATGCATATGATGCATGGATGCAAAGAAATATTCAAGAAAACATTGCTAAATATAACAGTTTTCAGCAGTAAACAGAAAGTAGCAGTGTTCAATGGGGAATTACACCACTCAAACATGCTCAAACACAAAAACGTCCTAAATAAACATTGTAGAGCACATCACAAACATCAACTTTTATTTTGGGGTCGACCTCATACGAGCTACAGATCTACCACAAGCATTGTAGCAAATAGTACAAATATTAACAGATCACCAAGGACTTAGAAATATCATAGGTGCTTGGGATGGCTCACGATAGGTCAGGCCCATGTCGCGCGAGCGAGGGATAGCAGTCGTGCGCCTAGCGCGGAGGGGAGGCACGAGCCATAGCGGTGGGCCGAGGACATGCTGATAACCCACAACTGCAGGGGATCGAGATAGTCTTCGTGGGTAAGAATAACCCAATTTATAGATTCGACTCAAGGGGAGCCAAAGAATATCCACAAGCTTTAACAGTGGAGTTTTCAATTCCACCGCACCTGAGATACACTTATTTGCAACAAGATATTAATAGCAACTGCGATAATAGTGGTGGTGATAGCAACGGTAATAGTAAACAGCAAAAGTAAACAACTAGTAACCAGCAGAATTAAAGACACTTTAGGCTAGGGAGATGGATGGTCGGGCGCTGCATGGATAAGACACATCATGTACTTAAATTGGGGAAAGGCACAAAGAAAAGAAAAGATCATCTAGGCATAAATCAAACATCAGGCATGTATCCCACAGGTAGTTGTACGTGCTTGAAATAAGAACTTGCCCAACATATTTTGTCCTACCATCCCTCTACGAACGGGGCCAAAAGGAACTTATGGAGATTAAGGTGCTCCTGTCAAAGAGCACCGGAACAAAGTATTAAAAATCAATGGATACATGGAATCCTCAAAGTATAGTCCATCCCCTTTGGTGTCCCAAGCTTTCACCATTGGGATCGCCGGTTCCAGACTATAACAGGTGCAAACAACTCATAGATAAGATCAAGAACACAAATATACTCATGAAAACACAAAGGGTTCAGATCTGAAATGATGGCACTCGGGCCCAAAGTGACAAGGATTAAGAGCAACAAGTTGAAGCAAAGATGATAAACACCAATCTAGATGATAGGCAACATGCCCCCAACAATCTGATAAACTATTACATGATCTAACTCATCCAATCCCTACTATCCCCTTTGCCTCCAGCAGGGAATTACTCACACGTGGATGGACAAGTCATGGAGGGAGGATGGAGTGGTGATGGTGATGATGATGGTGATGATCTCCCCTCTCTGGAGGCCAAATCAGCCTCCAGATTAGCCCTCCCGGAGAAGAACAGAGAGTGGCGGAGGCTCCGCGACAAGAACTGGGAAAACGACTTCTGTTCTGGGGTTTTCGTGTCACGGGAATAAATAGGAGCATCGGTAGGGCACCTGAGGAGGGGGGAGGCCCCCAGGCGGCCAGATGGCGCGGCCCCACCGCTGGCCGCGCCTGGGGGCGCCTGGGGCCCCCTGGACTCCCCTCTGGTCTCACTTCTGGCATCTGGCTCCTTCGGGTGCGTGGATTTTCTGGTATTTTTCTGGGAATTTTATGGGACGTCCAAAAATCCATTTTCCTGCGCACAATAAAACCATACAGACAGCTCTGCTGAAAACAGCGTTAGTCCGGGTTAGTTTCGTCCAAATCATGCAAGAATGAGGGAAAACAATAGCAAAAGTGTTTGGAAAAGTATATACGTTTGAGACGTATCAACCCCCCAAGCTTAGCATATTGCTTGTCCTCAAGCAATTCAGTACAACGAACTGAACGCGACAAAGAAAACTTTGACAAACTCTTTTGCTTCAATATTTGTATATAAGCATGTACTATGAAAAGAATTTAGCAAGTATCAAAACAATGCTATGAGGACAATACACAAAGCAATCCTTCTTTCAAGTGATCAATCACAAACAACTAGAAGTAAATAATACGCTACTGAAAATCAAGACAGGATTAGAATGCACAAAGTTCGATCATACTAGAGTGGTATTTCGCTAGCCTCCATGAGTGAAGCAAAACATAAATGCAGAAACTCCTCCGGCGTTTTAAAGGAGACTAGAACTAAGAACTTCAGAATAAGTAATACCACAATCATGCAAAAGACAATGTAATACTTTGGGACAATGCACATTACACTCAAAATGACAATTATGCTCTCCTAGTTGATGCTTTGAAGAAAGAAGGCGGAGACTCTCGAACCTTGGAGTTTGATGGAAAGGTTGAAAACCCGTGAAAGAAGCAAAGACTAAACTTGTACCAGAGCTCTTGGTTTTGAAAACAGAGATAAAAAGTGTTTTGGGAGGTGCATGCTTTGTCAAAGAATGCTAGTAGACAACTCAATCGCCTCTTACGCTAGACATGTTTCGAGGAACGTCTCCCAAGATGGAGACGATCACATCCCCTTAATCTCATTTGTTTATCACTGCCAAAGTTTTCTGATTTCTCATAGACAAAGCGTGAAGGAGGGTTTGTTGGTTGTGATTATCTTTTGTGAGCTGGGCGCACTCATGCCAGTCCCTCCTCGTATTGGGGTTTGCAGATTAGACATGCAAACCCGGAATAAAACATGTCTAACATAAGACGGTCATGAATTACCTACTACTTCCTCATGAGCTAAAACAGAGGCACAAAACAGGAGCGCTTTTGAATAATTTCGAGATGGTACAAGAAAGTCTTCGTTAGGATGGCCGGTAAATACCACATAGGAAGGTATGGTGGACTCATATGGAAAAACTGGTTTCAAGAATTTAGGATGCACAAGCAGAAATTCGCCTAGTGCGAGTGAAGGCTAGCAAAAGACTGGGAAGCGACCAACTAGAGAGAAACAACAGTCATAATCATGCAGAGCGACAAAGTAACATTGAATTGGGAATGAAAATGATATGACTATTCTGAAACTCAAAGATCATCAAGGCATAGTAGACTTTTCAGTCATAAACATGTGTAAGCATGTGCCAAGTCAATCCAAGAATTCTCCAAAGGGAAATACCACTTCAGTATGCAGAACCTTGAAAAATGCAATGCATGTAAATCATTTCAACAATGCATTATGCACTCTAGCTATTTCGGATTAGCCACAAAGAAAGCATGAACGCTGGGCAAGCATTGTAAACATAGCACTATGTCGCTACAAGCTGGTCTCTAAATCATAAGTACAAGCATATGTACGAAAGTAGAAACAAAAAGAGTTCATACCGGTTTTCCTTGTTGCATCCCTTTCGTCAATCTTCGTCATTACTGCCTTGTCACTTGCACGGTTTTAGCATAGCAAGTGTAAATGCCATCACGGTCTCGAGCTAAAATCTGCAACAAAGAAAACTAAAGAGAGAAAAGAAAATATTTTTGGATTTTTTCAAAGGTTAAACGAAAGAAAAAGAAAAGAGAAATCTTTTTGTTATTTTTGCAAAATAAAAGAACAAAGAAGAATGGGAAAAAACTTCGAAAAGATCAAGGCAAACAAAATAAAAACGGATAATACAATGGAAAAGTGAGAAGGGCACGTACTCTCCCAAGATTAGGCTTTTGGCCTAAGTTGGTAGCAGCTACTGCCCCCAGGAGCCTCCTGCTCCTGGGTTATGGTACGTCCAGGGGTCGTATGAGCCCTCCGGTGCGTACACCGAAGTCCTCGGATCCTCCCATGAGGAAGGCTTTGCGCTCCAAGCGGAGGAAGATCCCTCGCCATGCTCGGTGAAGGTCTCTCCCTGGAAAGGTGGGAACTCACCATGCTCCTCCTCATCGGGCACAACCTCCTCCATGGGGTTATGCGGCTGGTAATTATCCAAGAACTCATCGAACTGAATTTCGTTGAAGGACCATCCGTTCCTACGAGTGTTATCAAACAAAAGTGGTGCAGGTAGACGGATCTCACTAGTAATGGTCCTTTCAAACCTCAAAATATAATCAAGGTTACCAAACTGAGAAGTCATGGTAACAAACTTATGCCTCTTCATGGTCGCAAGATCAAGACTCGTGTATGAAAATGGAACATCATCAGGATGAGGGGTGCACTCAAGAGACTCAAGGAAAAGTGTGGCGTAAACGCCACCATATAAATCGCCCTTGTTACTGTTCGTAACAAGGCGCCGAGCAATCAAGTCACCCACATTATACTCATTCTTACCAGAAAGGGCGTCCGCATAAATAGAGAAATCTGGTGCAGACCCATTGCTCGTGTTGTCACGAGCCAACACCCCTCTAGAAATAAAATACGAAAAATACCTGAGGTGTGGAAACAAGATGCTGGAAATCTTCGTGCGCCGAATTTGGATCTCCTCCTGGCAGAAAAGGGAGTTGAAGAGGGTCCTCAACCAGGAAGGCTGCATGGTCATCTTAGCTGTCTGACCAACGTTCGGCACACCTATTATATCACAAAACTGTGCCAAAGACATGGTTATGAGATCATTATAAAGTTTGAACTCAACGATTCCAGCATCATGGTTATAACAAAAACTGTTAATAAAATAGGAGGTAAGCCTTTTGTACTGCACCACACGGCATAAAGCTAGCCTTGTCAAACCTGCGTTGGCACAAAGGCCATAAAATTCCTCCTTAATTCCTGCAGCTGTAAGAAAATCATCGCACGGATACATCATTGCGCATGCTGGATTTGTTTCTTCCAACAGCTCCAAGGGCACATGATCTTCATTGTAGCTCACCCTAACAGCTGAGGGTGAAGCTGCAGCTCTAGTGACTCGATCGGAGCGCTCGGGATTCTTCTTCCCAAGCCACCCCTTTGCTTTTCCAAAGAAACTCATTTCTGAAAAAAATACAATTCACAAATACAAGGATTTAAACAAAGTGAGTTGGCAAACTACTTTACTCACTTACATAGGGCATAAACTTGCATCAAAAATTGGAAAATAAATTTCTACACATGCATGCAAGCTCATAAGAACAACACCAAGAGCTACTAAATACTCACAAATGAAGCCACCAATCAAAAATCTAATTGGAGGGGTGAAGGAGTTACATACCATGGAGTATTTTCCCAAAATCTCAGCTCAAATGATGGGTCGTAGAGAGAGATCGCAATTCTGGACGGAGAGCAGCAAGAAAGAAAGAACAAAGTGCAGAACTCGTGTTTTTGGAGAGAGAGAAGGGAGGAGGAAGAAGACTTACCTGGCTGGCTGCCCTGTGGGCCCCAGGCGCCCTGTGGGAGCGGCCAGGGGCTAGGCCGCGCCAGCTGGCCGCTTGGGCCACTGGTGGCCCCCCTGGTCAGCCCCAGGTGCCCCTGGGTCACTCCCGGCATGGAAATTTTTTATATAATTTTTCTGACAACTTCACTATAGAAAAAATTTCGAAGTTCAAAAAGCTGTGAAACTTTCTAAAAAATTGAAACAGTGATTAGAGTTGTGAAGTTTCAAAAACTTATAAACTTGGTACAACAAGGAGAATAAAAACTCAGGCAAATGAAAACATAACAATCTCCACTTTTTACCTATATAAAACATGCTTACTAGCAAGGTTGATCAAGTCTTACCAAGAAACCGGCGATATATAGAGCAAAAAGACTCACCCCTTATGTAGTGAACATTGAACCTTTACTTTAATGGACATTGTCCCCACCATGATGGTTTTGTTTTTGTGGTGCACATGTAGAGGACAATCCCATTCTCCAATCTTCACGGTCTCGATATTCTCTAAAGAGTTGAGGGCATGCCTCTTGTCAATCTTCTTCGGAAAATACACTGTGTGTTCTTTGTCATTCACATTGAAAGTAACCTTTCCTTTATTGCAATCAATAATAGCACCTGCGGTGTTAAGAAAAGGTCTACCAAGAATAATAGACATGCTCCCATCCTCGGGCATGTCAAGCAAAACAAAATCAGTGAGGATTAAACAATTAGCAACTTCAACGGGAACATCCTCACAAATACCTATAGGAACGGCTGTTGACTTGTCAGCCATCTGAAGAGAGATATTTGTAGGGATTAGTTTCTCTAAACATAATCTCTTGTAAATAGAAAAATGCATAACACTCACTCCTGCTCCAAGGTCACATAAAGCTGTCCTGACATAATTATTCTTTATGGAACACGGAATGGTGGGTATACCTGGATCACCAAGCGTCTCAGGAATCTTGCCACTAAAAGAGTAGTTTGCAAGCATAGTAGATATTGCTTCATTATGAACTTTTCTTTTATTAGTAACAATATCTTTCATATATCTCGAATAAGGAGGTAACTTAATACCATCAGTCAAAGGAATTTGAAGAAAAATAGGTTTCATCCATTCACAAAACTTATTGTAATGCTCTTCCTCTTTAGTTTTGAGAGACTTACCTGGAAAGGGCATGGGTTTCTACACCCATGGTTCTCGTTCCTTCCCATGTCTTCTTGCGATAAAATCTTCTCTAGTGTATTTCTTGCGTTTGTCGGGTGCTTCTTCTTCTTGAACCTCGGGTGGATCATTCTTCTCACCATCCTTTTCAGGATCAGCACCATCTTTAGTCTCAGCATCGGGGGTAGATATACTATTTCGATCATTGGAATTTTCAGCTTCTTTGTGCTTCTTCTTCTTCTTCATCGGAGAGCTAACAATTTCTTCTTCCTGCATTTGAGAATCTTGCTCGATCATCTTCGGATGCCCCTCCGGATAGAGAGGATCTTGAGTGCTAGTTCCTCCTCGGGTTTTAATCCCGAAGGCCTGTATATCCTGTTTGGCATTATTAGCAAGAAAATCTTTTTGCACATTAGAAATTTGATCAAGATGAGTTTGAACCATATGAAAATGCTTCGCAAGACATTTAACATCATTAACTGTTCTACCTAGAACATCAAGCAAACTTTTGATAGCACGGGAATTATCATGCAACTGACTTTGTATCGTCTCATTAAAATGATTTTGCTTCATCATGAAATTATCAAGCTCATCTAAACATTGATCAGGAAGCTTACCATGAGGAATGTCACTTGCATTGAAATCTAAAAGAGAGTGTACCTCCACCATAGGAGGGTGATTGGTAGGCTCACACAACTTCTTGATGGGGGGTAGATTCTTCACGTCTTTAGTTTTAATACCCTTCTCTTTAATAGACTTCTTAGCTTCCTGCATATCTTTTGGGCTTAGGACAAGCATGCCCCTCTTCTTTGGTGGCAGAGGTGGTTCAGGGATGGACCAATCTTCATGGTTCTTGGCAATCTTGCCCATTAATTCTTCTGCATCGTCCGGTGTTCTTTTCCTGAAAACACAACCAGCACAACTGTCCAAATAGGATCTAGATTCCTTAGTTGGACCAGCATAAAATATATCAATTAATTCATTCTTAGGGACTCCATGTCCCGGTCTAGTCTGGATCAGACTGCAATACCTCCCCCAAGCTTTAGGGAGGTTCTCATCCTGGAACTGTGTAAAGTTATAAATTCTTCGTAAAGCAGCATGTTGCATATGAGCAGGAAAGTACTTATCAACAAAAGATTGAGCTAAGTCTTGAGGACTCCTAATAAAACCACATGGTAGTGCATCGTACCATGCTTTAGCACCTTCCTTTAAAGAGAAAGGAAAAAGCATAGTAACATAGAAGTTTCGTATCTTCTCATCTGTAGTAAACAAGCCACCTAACTCAATGAGTTTGGTCAGGTGTGCAATAGCATCATCATTTTCTCTGCCATAAAAGGGGTCAGCTTCAACCATAGATATAAGTGAAAGATCAACAGAGAAATTATAATTAGGATTATTGATGCATATAGGCGACGTAGCAAAAGTAGGATTATGTACGGTCTTGTTCTTCAGAGAATATTTTTCGAGAAGCTTCTTAATAGCGTCAGGGTCAGAGTCGTCAAACTCTGTTAGCTCCCTGCATAAATCATCATCAAGTATAATATAATCATCATCAAGGAGTCTCTCCTTGAGTTTACTCAAATCGGGATAAGTGCAGGTCCCATCAAAAGGATAGCAACTCTTGGGAATATCAATCCCAGATTTCTTGGCAGCAGCAGCAATCTGTTTCTTAAGAGTGTGACTAAGTGAAGCAATATCATATAGAGTAGTAGAAGCATCATCAAAAGTATCAGACATAGTAACACATTCAGTAGAGGCATCATGTTGTGGAGCTGAAGAAAACTTACTCATAACTGAAGGTGAATCAAGTGTAGCGCTAGTATTCAGAATAGTACCTTTTCTTGTACGGGATGGTAAGATCGGGACCTTGGGGTCTTCTTTCTTGCCCATAGCGGATAAATTGCAGCAGGTAAAATACTTCAAGTAGACTTTTGAATAAAGCTATGCTCCCCGGAAACGGCGCCAGAAAACAGGCTTGATAACCCCCAAATGCAGGGGATCGAGATAGTCTTCGCGGGTAAGAATAACCCAATTTATTGATTCGACTCAAGGGGAGCCAAAGAATATCCACAAGCTTTAACAGTGGAGTTGTCAATTCCACCGCACCTGAGATACACTTACTTGCAACAAGATATTAATAGCAACTGCGATAATAGTGGTGGTGATAGCAACGGTAATAGTAAACAGCGAAAGTAAACAACTAGTAACCAGCAGAATTAAAGACACTGTAGGCTAGGGAGATGGATGGTCGGGCGCTACATGGATTAGACACATCATGTATTTAACTTGGGGAAAGGTACAAAGAAAAGAAAAGATCATCTAGGCATAAATCAAACATCAGGCATGTATCCCACAGGTAGTTGTACGTGCTTGCAATAAGAACTTGCACAACAGCTTTTGTCCGACCATCCCGCTACCAACGGGGCGAAAAGGAACTTATGGAGATTAAGGTGCTCCTGTCAAAGAGCACCGGAACAAAGCATTAACAATCAATGGATACATGGAATCCTCAAATTATAGTCCATCCCCTTTGGTGTCCCAAGATATCACCATTGGGATCACCGGTTCTAGACTATAACAGGTGCAAACAACTCTTAGATAAGATCAAGAACACAAATATACTCATGAAAACACAAAGGGTTCAGATCAGAAATCATGGCACTCGGGCCCAAAGTGACAAGCATTAAGAGCAAAAAGTTGAAGAAAAGATGATAAACACCAATCTAGATGATAGGCAACATGACCCCAACAATCTGATAAACTTTTACATGATCTAACTCATCCAGTCCCTAACATCCCCTTTGCCTACAACAGGGAATTACTCAAACATGGATGGAGAAGTCATGGAGGGAGGATGGAGTGGTGATGTTGATGACGATGGTGATGATCTCCCCTCTCCGGAGGCCAAAACAGCCTCCAGATTAGCCCTCCCGGAGAAGAACAGAGGGTGGCGGCGCCTCCGCGATGAGAACTGGGAAAATGACTTATGTTCTGGGGTTTTCGCGTCAAGGGAATAAATAGGAGCATCGGTAGGGCACCAGAGGAGGGGGGAGGCCCCCAGGCGGCCAGAGGGCGCGGCCCCACACCTGTCCACGCAAGGGGGGCGCCTAGGGCCCCCTGGACTCCCCTCTGGTCCCACTTCTGGTATCTGGCTCCTTCGGGTGCGTGGATTTTCTGGTATTTTTCTGGTAATTTTCTGGGACGTCCAAAAATCCATTTTCCTGCGCACAATAAAACCATACAGACAGCTCTGCTGAAAACAGCGTTAGTCCGGGTTAGTTTCGTCCAAATCATGCAAGAATGAGGGAAAAACAATAGCAAAAGTGTTCGGAAAAGTAGATACGTTTGAGACGTATCACACGCTGGTACGACAATGAGGGGGAAATATATTCACCAATTAGTAAAATTCACGAAACAAATACTACAAACAGTTCTAGCAATCAATAAAATAAACCAACAAGCAAAATTTTAATTTGGGTGAAAATCCCTGGCTGTTACAACGTCCGACACCTTTAGGCCGACGAGGTAAACTGCGAACCTTTGTGGTTCTTCCAGATCAATCGCACGTACGGGGCTCGCTGCCGGCTAATGTAGCTCAACCGACGAGGCGGTGCGCTGGGACTCAACTTCTGCAAGGATTTGCTTGAGACATGTGCTGACGCGCTGCAGCGTGCTTGGGGTTAGTAATAATGCTGCAATGGTGTCGCTCTGGTCGGCCTACTGACTTTTTATTGGCACTCGATGGTTCCCCTTGATGAGGTCCCCATGACGCCGGTCGTACTGGGTTGTGCGTCATGGCCGCATGCCCGGGCCCATTGACAGAGGGACATAGAAATATTTTAGCCATAATTTTTTAAATCAATCAATTTAATTTATATCTATCATTCAATTTAATTTTAGCACACAGTTCATTCAATTTATTTATTTTGCCTAAAATTGATAAACTAAGCAGACGTTGAAAATTGACAGATGTTTCTCCATCCTACACGCAAAATTACAGTGCTGCGACTCGTCGTACATCAAACCGTCAACAAATATTTTCTCCATCGAACACGCAATGCTTTACAGAGTCTGTGTGGGTTGTCTTCTCATTCACCCCGCCGGTCATGCTGGTACACGTCAATCACGAGTAAATGAAGTGGGAAGTCATCGCATTTGCTTCAAAAATTGTCGGTTACCAGATAACGGGGGGGGGGGGGGGTACCATGTTTCCTTGGTTCCGATTACGTCTCTCGGACAGCTCAAGTGCGACCGTGAAAGATTCCGGCAAGGACATGCCGGGAGCGCTGCGGAAGAGTCCCTCGGACCAGCTCCGGAACATTGGCCCCAAGTGCGATAGTTGGCTCCCACTGCCCGACAAAGAAGACAGTGCATTAAATGCACTAGAAGACAAGAATGCACCGCTGATAGGAAGCAGCTTACACCTAGCAGGCTCCCCCGAGCGTACTCAGCGCACGCATGCTCCCACTGTCCCCGCAACTCCATGAGACCTTCGCGGAACACCCCGGAGAGCCTCGTATCCACGAGCATAAGATAACCTCCCTTACTGTAACTGTAAGATAACCACATCAGAAGGGGGGCTAGATCAGAGGAGAGGAGAAACAATAGAGGCAAGGAGGAGAAATAAAAAGAAGGGAGAGAAGAAGGAAGATCCATCACAGAGAGAAGCCTCCACCCTCATGCATCCACCTCTGGATGTATCCACACCAAAGAAGACAGGGAAGTTCATCACAAGAGCTTCCCGGGAAGAACTCTCAAGGATTTCCCTTGATAGGGCGAGCATCTCCATCAAAAGAAGAGGAGTATAGTGGAGTGTAGTGTAGGATATCTTCCCCTAGAAGATTACCTTGCACTGTGTTCTACTTCACCACCAGCAAGAATATAAGACATGTAGGAGTAGGGCTTTTAGTCTCCGAATGGACCGAACCTGGGTAAACCCCTGTGTCTACTCGCATTAACCCATTGCCTTTTTGACGCTGCAGCAACCTTCGTCAACTTCAAGCAACAGGGAACCCAGCGTATTCCCCGTCCCGCACGGTCTCCGGGCCGTGCTTTCCCGGGAGCGGCCCTGCCGGAATGTGTTTTCGGGGAATCATCGCTAGAAGGAGGGCAGGCGATCAAGTCGGCCGTAATATTTGTTCCTTCTGCAGGTTGTGGATTTTATTCATATCTTCGCCGAGCTATAGCAAGCACTACCGTTGCGGGCATCGCACGAGCGGCTACTCACCCTTTCCGTCACGGTGGTCGAATGGTTTTTACGCTCGGGGGCTTCTCGAGGCTCTTTCGTGAGTGCTTCGTGAAATGTCGCCTCCCAGATTGTACGGCCCGATATGCGGTACTGTTCCAGATCTAGATGTTTCCATCCAGATCTGGGGACGAAGCACATATCGGTCCCACCGCGACATATGAAATAGCCATATGCCCCGGATTTCCAACATGATATCACAACATTACAGATACAAGGATACAACATCTCATACAATTGGCATACAACTGCCTTAAATACAATACATCAGCGGAAGGTATATGTATGTGTACAGACTACAATCAAATGCCTACTGGCAAAGAGAAAAACATCGATCCCCTTAACCACACAGGTCCAGGCCCTCCGCCGGGATCCCCCTAACTAGTCGTCGTCGAGTCTCCACGTGAAACGTCGATCACCGTACCTGTTGTCCATCAATGGTAGTATCATGAGTACAGAGGTACTCAGCATCCATCTATAGGGGTCATCTGACCCAGCAAGGACTTCATCACTCGTCATTCTAGGACAACTAGTAATTTATGGTAAGGATGGGGTAAGTGGTGAGGTTGCTGCCGCACTAGCATTTATGAAGTGGCTAACGATATAGAGAGTAAGGTAAGAAGCCAAGCATTCGATGAGGAATCTCCTGCAACAAGTCTTGCTATCAACTACTTATGCAAACATAACACCTATCCTATCCTTGTCCTCCTCTTCGCATCCCAACGAAGAAGAAGAAGTCAAGGAACACACACGCGTTGATCAAGCTGTATTAAGATTAACTCAGTTGTTGTTGTCTATGAACAAGGAGTAAGTCTCAAGTCGTCCATAACCATGGACACGGCTTCTCGAAAAGATTTAACCCTGCAGGGGTGTACCAACTGCCCATTACAAGGCTCCGCACGCACGCCCATCACTCTTAGTTGCTACCCATCATAGGCAACCATTTTATGATTTAGTTCCGAGAGATCCGAAACGACAGGTCCCTCTAGCTAACAACGAACAAATCCGGGTGGCCCCCGGTGAGTCGATATCCAACTCAAAAGCCGGTCGCGCTCTCGAATCGGTCTCTACCATATGACTCTAGGTTTGTATTGCCGGTTAACCACACATGGGAAACCGGGTCCTCAGCCGGTCATGATGGGCCAGCAAGGAACCATGTCCTCACTGGTCCGGGTTGGTTTGAAAACTACTGGCGGCCGACCAGCACACACACTGTTTCAAATGGTAAATCAGCTTGGGCCACCACTGGAAATGTTTGAAGCTAGGTACGTAAGAAAAGGGGACCCCATAAAATCCCACACGCGGTTAGGCACGCTCAGTCTTAAAACCAATACCCGGAACTCGGATCCTAGGTGATTTGAATGGAACAAAGCGTCTGGGCGGGATAGCCTAGACCTTCCATCCTTCGTCGAATATAGTCAACATTAATAATAATCATATCATCAACAACAATATAATAATGTGATAGCCCAAACCAATGACTAACAGGGTAACATCGCCGGCCAGAGCGGAGGCGAGGCGGCGAGGTCGTCCACGGGAGGCGAGGCAGAGGAGGCCGTGGAGCTCGGGATGGAGGAGAGAGGAGGGCCACGCGGCGGCTTCTGAGCCACAGATCTCGCGATCTGACGGCCAGAATCGCCTGGGGATTTGGGTTTCGGGATTTGGGGCTTATCTGGGCAATGTGGAGGGGGGTGGCTGCAAAATTTTTTCTAGGGAAACCCTAGAAAGGGGTGGGAGTGTGGTGGTCTTTATATAGCCCAGGTGGCTAGCAGTTAGCAAAAGCATCCCCGTTTTTTCTCTCGCGTGCGCGGTGTTTACGTTTCTGACCGCCGGGGGTCCACAGGACCTCCGATTCGGGTAAAACTTTGAACTGCGCGATCAGCGCGTTGAGCCGGCGGCGTTCACCTCACGCTGGAACCGTTCTGAGAACACTTTCCAGCGCGCTATATAAATATCTCATTTAATTATTAAATGGGGTTTTTCGCTCCATTGGCTGCGGCTGGTCTCGTGCGGTCTCGCGACGGTGATCGGGCGTAACCCAGTGTCGCAAATGCCGTGTGTCAGGGTGGCAAGGTTCGGTCCCCGTACGGTACGAGATAAGAGGGGAAAAAATAATCCCCAATCGATAAATCGGGGATGCAAACACCGCAAACAAATCAGAAAATCAAACAATTCACACCGAAAACAAAAATTTTAATTTTTGTGAAATCTGGGCTGTTACAATACACCACCACCAACAAGGGATCTCGTCCCGAGATCTTGGACGATCCTAGGGAGAGGGGAAGAGAAAAGAAAGACGACAATCTTCAACACCACCAACAAGGGATCTACTCCATGTCGATGTCGAACTTCCGTCGAGAAACTTTCCGCGGAGAGATGGCGACGTCGGAGAACGAAACCATCGGGAGATCAAGAGGAAGAACAATAGCGAGAAACGGCGTTCAAGGGAAGCATAATCATGTAACCCATGAGGACACTGGGCAAGAGGACTGAAGTCAACAGACGACCAAGATATCTACCTAGAGTCGTAAGAACTAAAGGTACTACCGGATTTCCGAACCTGAGATCGTAATCGGGACAATACACTTCAACCAAGGTATTGTAACGGTTCCGATACTCCACACACTCGAGATCCTAGAGGTTTGAAGGGGATAAGACGAGAATTCAAAACACTTACGACACTTGTCCTGACCAGAGTAAGGGTAAGGAGTAAAAATATTCTTACTCTCCGACAACTAACTTAGTAACTACAAAATAGTTTTTGTCTAGACTCGACTTCGGCCAGAAAAGGGGTCCTACGTACGGTAAAGCTGTGATGGCAAGTTGTAAGGCCCGATAGCAGTACTTTTCAAGATCCAGATCCGGGGACGAAGCACATATCGGTCCCACCGCGACATATGACATAGCCATATGCCCCCGGATTTCCAACATGATATCACAACATTACAGATACAAGGATACAACATCTCATACAATCTGCATACAACTGCCTTAAATACAATACAGCATCGGAAGGTATATGTCTGAGTACAGACTACAATCAAATGCCTACTGGCAAACAGAAAAATATCGATCCCCATAACCACATGGGTCCAGGCCCTCCACCGGGATCCGCCTAACTAGTCGTCGTCGAGTATCCACGTGAAACGTCGATCACCGTACCTGTTGTCGACCAAGAATCCTGAATAGAGTTTGGGGGTAGTATCATGAGTATAGAGGTACTCAGCATCCAACTGTAGTAGTCATCTGACCCAGCAAGGACTTCATCACTCGTCATTCTAGGACAACTAGTAGTTTACGGTAAGGATGGGGTAACTGGTGAGGTTGCTGCCGCACTAGCATTTATGAAGTGGCTAATGATCTAGAGAGTAAGGTAAGAAGCCAAGTATTCAATGAGGAATCGCCTCCAACAAGTCTTGCTATCAACTACTTACGCAAACATAACACCTATCCTATCCTTATCATTCTCTTCGCGTCCCAACGAAGAAGAATCAGTCAAGGAACACACACACGTTGATCAAGTTGTATTAAGATTATCTCAATTGTTGTTGTCTATGAACAAGGAGTAGGTCTCAAGTCGTCCATAACCGTTGACACGGCATCTCGAAAAGATTTAACCCTGCAGGGGTGCACCAACTGCCCATTACAAGGCTCCGCACGCACACCCATCACTCTCAGTTGCTACCCATCATAGGCAACCATTTTATGATTTAGTTCCGAGAGATCCAAAACGACAGGTCCCTCTAACTAACAACGAAAAAATCCGGGTGGCCCTCGGTGAGTCGACATCCAACTCAAAAGCCGGTCGCGCTCTCGATCGGTCTCTACCGTATGACTCCAGGTTTGGATTGCCGGTTAATCACACATGGGAAACCGGGTCGTCAGCCAGTCATGATGGGACAGCAAGGAACCATGTCCTCACTGGTCCGGGTTGGTTTGAAAACTACTGGCGGCCGACCAACACACACACGGTTTCAAATGGTAAATCAGCTTGGGCCACCACTGGAAATGTTTGAAGATAGGTAGGTAAGAAAAGGGGACCCCATAAAATCCCACACGCGGTTAGGCACGTTGAGTCTTAAAACCAATACCCGGAACTCGGATCCTAGGTGACTCGAATGGAACAAAGCGTCGGGTGGGATAGCCTAGACCTTCCATCCTTCCTCGAATATAGTAACCATTAGTAATAATCATATCATCAACAACAATATAATAATGTGATAGCCCAAACCAAGGAGTAACAGGGTAACATCGTAGCATCCTAAGCATTCATACTAAGCAGGGGCTGAGCAACGAGAAATAGTAACATAGCAGTACAAGGTTTGCTGGGAGGGGACATGGCTGTATCGGTTTGAAAGAGGATGTAAAGATGTGGTAGGACCAAACATCGAACCTAACCTAGACTAGCATGCAAACCGCTAGTTGAAATAGAATGGGTCATATGTAATGCATAGTCCTTGCTTGTTGATAAGTCGGGTTCCGAAGGTGTAGTTGATCGCAAGCTCGCAATGTCTCCGAGAGGTACCCGCGGAAGCACACAAGAGGGTAAACACTGGAAAGCAATCAACGAGCAAGCATCTATTACTATGAAGCAAACACGAGCAAGCATCAACAAGAAGGAAACACAAGACATGGCACCTACCGTCGAGAGCGGTTACTAACAGGTTAAGTGGAGTACTCGTCACACACGATGATACCGCACATTTAGAACGGTTCAAGTTGTTTTGCTACACAAGGTGAGCAAAGGTTGTTAACATGAAAACTCAAACAAGCATGTCATAGAACAAACATAACAAGAGGTGAAGCATAAAGGGAACTATCTATGCTAGTCAATTTAAGTGGGGGGTAAAACCTATACATGGCAACTATTACGGAACCCACAATAAAAGTGGAATTTGGTATTGTTCTTCCCTAAACATAATTTTATTATTTTTATTAGCAAGAAAGAGCAGCAAAATCACAATCTACATGCAATTCTAGTCAAGTTACATATAAAGAACATTTTAAACGGATCAACGGTTAAAAAGTTATGGCAGTTACAGTTTACAGTGGCAAGGGTTGTAATTAGCAGTTAAATAGCATGTAAACAAAGTCAAACATGGAAAAAGAGCACATTTTATTAAACTAGACAAAATTCCAAGCAAGTTCCATGTTTAAAGCGTCGCGATCCGAGTTATGGGTGAAAAGATATGGCTACCGCGAGAAAATAATACAATCTGCCAATTAAAATCTAACAGGAAAAAAAAGGTCTACTGGGCCGAAAGCTAGTGGTACTGGCTAAACAGGGGCAAGCGCTACTTAACTATCCAGCGCTCAGGGCGAGGTACATCTACTTGGCCGAGCCCAACCCGAAACAGAAATGATAAAAAAATAAGAAGAAGAGGGGCCTCACCATGGGCCTTTGGCCTAACTGTAGAGGGAGCCACGCGAGCTGGGCCGGGGACAGGTGGGCCGCTGCGGACGCCGACCCGCAAGAGCGGCTGCTTGCTCGACCGAGCAGGCGCACGGGCGCCCGACGGCAACGGTCGGTGGCGGCGCCAACCGGCGAGCAGGCGGCGCGAGGGCAGCCAGGAGGAGGCAGAGCAGGCGCCGCGGCCGCGGAGTGGCCGGATCCGGTGAGCTGTGGGGTGCAGGGGCGTGGGGAGGCCGCCGGCGAGCAGATCGGGGGCGTGGCGAGCTCCATGGCCGGTCATCCATGGCGGCGGCTCCTTGCTGCTGCGAGAGAGAGAGGGTGAGGGGGAAAACAGGGAGGAGAGGAGGAAGGTGCGGCGCAGACGGGGCCGACCTGGGGGGTGCTGCGGTGGCTCGGCTCGCCGGCCAGAGTGGAGACGAGGCGGCGAGGTCTTCCACGGGAGGCGAGGCAAAGGAGGCCGTGGAGCTCGGGCTGGAGGAGAGAGGAGGGCCACGCGGCGGCTTCTGAGCCGCAGATCTCGCGATCTGACGGGCAGAATCGCCTGGGGATTAGGGTTTCGGGATTTGGGGGTGTTTGGGGCAGATCTGGGCAAAATGAGGGGGGGTGGCTGCAAAATTTTGGCTAGGTAAACCCTAGAAAGGGGTGGGATTGTGGTGGTCTTTATATAGCCCAGGTGGCTGGCAGTTTGCAAAAACATCCCCGGTTTTTCTCTCGCATGCGCGGTGTTTACGTTTCTGACAGCCGGGGGTCCACACGACCTCCGATTCGGGTAAAACTTCAAACTGCGCGATCAGCGCATTGAGTCGGCGGCGTTCACCTCACACTGGAACCATTCTGAGAACACTTTCCTGCGCGCTATAAAAATATCTCGTTTAATTATTAAACGGGGTTTTTCGCTCCATTGGCTGCGGCTGGTCTCGTGCGGTCTATCGACGGTGACCGGGCGTAACCCGGTGTCCCAAATGCCGAGTGTCAGGGTGGCAAGGGTCGTTCTCCGTCCGGTACGAGATAAGAGGGGGAAAAATAATCGTCGATCGATAAATCCGGGATGCAAACACCGCAAACAAATTAGACAATCAAACAATTCACACTGAAAACAAAATTTTTAATTTTTGTGAAATCCGGGCTGTTACACAGATCCGCAGGGACGACATCTAAGATGGTTTTCGTGCCGGATGTCTCTCCCCGACATGTTGTTGGACGCTTTCCCCCGAACGGTCTCTCGACAGCCTAAGGAGGGCCATCTTAATAATCCCGGAAGATTGGGCCGGATGGTTTGTCCTTCTCGGATGATAATTCAAGGAACAAACCTTTCCACCCAAAGGCGGAGAGTGCACGAGGCCTCACCCTCGCTTTGCCTTGGCAAGAGATTCGCGCTATACCATGTCGTCCGTCGACGTTCGTTCTCCGCGCAATCAACCCCACTCGGGTGACTGAATCCGCTGAGCGCGGACAGTAAGAAGCTGTCACTATCGGTTCGCCCGATAGAGCTCTTCTCTGAGTAGCCATTGGAGGCTCCGTACCTGCCCAGGATAAGGTTCCAACGGTTCGTCCTCGCCCTCCGGGATCTAGCCATCCCAGAGAGACCAGGCTGGAGTCCTTGTCAAGCACCCATGCACAAGGATGTACCAGTCTCCCGGAAAGAACCACACAACTCGGACCTCAAACCGAGGCACCCTCACAACACCCTTATGAGATTGCGCTTCCACGAACCACTACGAGGAAACTGCTTATAGAAAGAAATGGATTCTGTGGCGCACGAAAAAGTGCGTGCTTCAAAGAAATATTTTTGTGGTGCATGGTGCATAGAGCGCAACAGAAATATAAACATTTCTGTGGCGCATGGAGTCAAGGTGCGCCACTGAATCCATATTTCTGTGGCGCATGGAGACTAGGTGCGCCACAGAAAATTGTGCGGGGCCCACCACGTGCAAAAGTGGTCGAATTTCTGTGGCGCATGTGTCCCCGTGTGCCTAAAAATTATAGAATTATGTGGCGCATCTGACAGGGGTGCGCCACAGAAATATGATAATTCTATGGAAAACAAATCCCACCCCCCTCATGGACCGCCTTTTCAGTTTTTCAAAAATAAAAGAAAATGATGGAAATATCAAAAAAATAAAAGAAAATGAGATTCCCATGTGATATGTGATCTAGTTGTTAGGGGAATTGAAAAAATATGAATTTTGATTTTTTTGCAAAATCTCTAGAAAATTTGTAAAATGGGAATAAGTTTTGCATACGAATTCCGTTGAGGATTTTTAGAATCCCCAAAAACCTCACAGAAAAAAAGTTATGGGGCTTTAAATATCTCGAGGGACTTTTTTTTGAAAATTTGGGGACACAATTCTGTGGCGCATATGTAGGTGGTGCGCCACAGAATTGTGTGGCAGGATTCGGAATACATATCCTTCTCCTCCCTCCTCCTCTCCTCCACTTCTCCTCTTCTCCTCGCCTCCACTTCCCCTTCTCCCCTTCTCCTCCCTCCTCCTCATCTCCTCCACTTGCCCTTCTTCCCTTCTCCTCCCTCCCTCATCCTCCTCCACCTCCGGACATGGCCTCCTTTCCTCCGGCCATGGCATCCTCCACCTCCGGCCATGGCGACCTCCTCCTCCACCCACCGGCGACCTCCTCCTCCTCCACCACCTACGGCGACCTCCTCCTCCTCCACCTCCGGCGATGGCCTCCTCCACCACCTACAGCGACCTCCTCCTCGTCCTCCACCCAAAGGCAACCTCCATCCTCCTCCTCCACCTCCGGACATGGCCACCTACGGCGACATCCCCCTCCTCCACCACCTGCAGACACATTCTCCGGCGAGCCCTCCTCTACCACCTACGGCGACTCCCTCCTCCTCCTCCACCACCTCCGGCGCCTCCCCCTCCTCCACCATCTCCGGCGGACCCTCTCCTCCACCCCACATCCTCTAGCAACCCCCACCTCCAGCGAATGCGGTGAGATCTAGATCTGGCCCCACTTTTTTTTGAAATTTGAAAAAAAAATATGTGGCGCATGTGGGCTAGGTGCGCCACAGAAATATTTCTGTGGCGCATGTGGGATAGGTGCGCCACAGAAATATTCCTGTGGCGCACGGCTACATGTGCCACAGAAAACAAATTTTAGTGGTGGGCTTTCTGTGGCACACCCACATATGCGCCACAGAAAGTGAAAATAGGTGCGCCACAGATAGCCAGTTTCGTAGTAGTGAACCCCTCGGTTTTCGAAGTCGCTTTCTCCACGATGATAACCAATGGAAATGAGTACTCACTACTCATATCGCCATCTGCGTTCTCATTAAAATGCACCTGCCGCACGCAATGGAGAATTCTTGCAATGCTCCTTCAATAAGCCGTGCATGAGGTCAACGCAAAGTTACCGGAATCCGCTTGTTGGATGTTCTCTCTCTTGGAGACCAAGGAAACGGAAAGGTATCCATGAGGTATGAAAAGGAGCAAGTTCCCTAAAGAGTTACTGCATCCATTACTACTACCCCGTAGGGGATTTTACCGGAAACCGGAACCAAAGCACTGCTTGGGTCTTTCTAGATTGCCATTTACTTCTTGCGCTAACCGGACGGAGTGGTTACACCGCCACCATTATCCACCTACTACTAAGTACAAAAGTGCAGGGCCAAAATCAGAAGATCCCTACAGGGGTGAACAGCCGGATCTAATCCACGACCCTCGCTCAGACCTTTCCGACAGCGTCCCGCCTCCTCATTCTTCAGCGGTGGGTTCAGCACCCATGAAGTCGTGGACAACTCCCACGGCGCCTTCCTCACCGGGATTTCCTCCGGCGACCTCCTCACAGCATTCCATGCGAGGTCCCCATGGATGGAAGACCTTCAGCCAGAGGGTGTCCTGGCCGTCAAAACGGAAGAGGATGGCCTGGAACTGTTGGATGTTCCTCCAACGGACAAATGCCGCCCAGCCTTGATCCAGGTACATGGTGCCGCCGTTTTCAAAGTTGCGGCCGCCCACTCGGAGGCGTGGGGCATCCCTCCATATGGAGTTACAAGCATTGCGGCCTGCGTCCCGCCATTTTCTGCGAGAACGGCTCAGGAAGCTAAAGCTTGCCACACGTCGGGTCGGCCGCCGCTATGAAGAAATCGTGGGCTGGCACCGCCGTGTGCGCCCTCGTCAGGGCAGAATACATCGCCCCGCCGCGGCCATGGCCACGTCCGCGTCGGACCGCCGCTCCACCTCGCCCCACACCGCCGCCTCGGACTCCCAAGATCGCTTGGGTCGCAGCGTCCAGAGTGTTGGGAGACGTCGGGGGCTCCATGGGATCACGGAGCTTGAAGGAGATGGAGAGGAAGATGGAGGAGGGGAATTGACTCCTCCGCTTAATGCCGGCTCACTTAAATACAAAACGGACGCTCACCGGGGAGTGATTTATCTACTCTAATGTAAGAATATTTAATTAGCATGGGGTCAGACACTGCATTACCTCGAGTCTTGCAATCTTTTGCAGGGGCATCATTATCATCCGTCAAATCTGACTGGAGGCACACCGCGTGGCACCTCCTGCTCAGTCTCCATGACATGACAGCCAGTGCACAGTCTACAAGAACTTCTCGGACGACTCGACTTCGATTCCGGGAAGCCTCCATCAGAAGCCTATCCCGGGAGCTACTGCCGGTAACCGGATACCGGGGGTACCACATTTCCCTGGTTCCAACTACGTCACTCGGACAACCCAAGTTCGATCATGGAAGATTCCGGCAAGGAGATGCCAGGAGCGCTGCGGAAGTGTGCCTCAGACCAGCTCCGGAACGTTGGAGTCATCCAGTTGGCTCCCACCGCCCGACAAAGAAGACAGTGCATTCAATGCACTAGAAGACAAGGATGCACCGCTGACAGGAGGCAGCTTATACCTCTCTGGCTCCCCCATGCGTACTCACCGCATGCATGGTCCAACCATACCGCAACGCCATGAGACTTTCCCGGAACACCCCGGAGCGCCTCATGTCACGATCATAAAATAATCTCTCTTACTTAACTGTTAGTGGGACTGTGGCGAGCCCCTTTCTCTATAAAAGGGAGACACCAACCACATCAGAAGGGGGGGGCTAGATGAGAGGAGAGGAGAAAGAATAGAGGCAAGGAGGAGAAACGAAAATAAGGGAGAGAAGAAGGAAGATCCATCACAGTGAGAAGCCTCCACCCTCATGCATCCACCTCTAGATGTATCCACACCAAAGAAGACAAAGAAGTTCATAACCAGAGCTTCCCGGGAAGAGCTCTCAAGGAATCCCCTTGAGAGGACGAGCATCTCCAACAAGAGAGGAGGAATATAGTGGAGTGTAGTATAGGATATCTTCCCCTAGAAGATTTCCTTGTACTGTGTTCTACTTCACCACCAGCAAGAAGTTCAGACATGTCGGAGTAGGGCTTTTAGTCTCCGGACGGCCCGAACCTGGGTAAACCCCTGTGTGTACTCGCATTAGCCCATTGCCGTTTCGACGCTGCAACAACCTTTGTCTACATCAAACAACCGGGAACCCAACGTGTTCCCAGTCCCGCATGGTCTTCGGGTCGTGCCCTCCCGAGAGCGGCCCTCCTGGAATGTGTTCTCGGGGAAGTGTCGCCGCTGTTCTCCCCTGCTTCTGGCCCGACAGGAGAGTGGTACTAGAAGGAGGGCCTGAGAAATTCAACTCCCCGACAAAAATATAACCGTGCGTTATAGTTAAGTATGCAAACACATTTATCTTTCCACCCGTCTGCTTCACTTTACCCCTCATTAAACAACATACACTCTTCAAATTTTCTCTCTCGCCCTACCGGCCATATCCACCATGAGTTCTTGGGCTCATCCGGAGGACTGGTACGGTCACACCAGTGACTCCAGAAGCGACGACGACATTGGTAGTGGCCATATGAGTGAGGACGACATGCTGCTGTCGCCGCCATCCCCGCCATCCGACCCTGATGACCCCGCATTCTTGTAGATCATGGAAGGGCCAGCCCCAGAGCCCAAGACCGAATCGACACTTGAGTGGCCAGAGTGGGAAGAGCAGCACCAGAGGGAGGAGGAGGAGGAGGATGAGGAGCATCCGCAGCCGCAACAGCAGGAGGATCATTTGCATCCACAACAGCCGAAGGAGGAGGACGATGATGCCGCCTACGCCCCCGCCGCCGACGACGACGAAAAGCCATCGCCCAACAAGCGCCCTCACAACAACGACTAAGTAGTACTAATGATCGATCATCTATCATTGGCGCTAGTGGCGATCAGGCGGTTACCTAGTTAGGTAGTTATAGATTTAGATGTTCAGATCCTTTCATGTATATGCACTGGGTAATTAATTTAGATGCAATATTTTTTTCGTTGCTTCGCTCTACAACGCATGCACCTTTTCCGCAATATTCTGATGCAAACTTCATTAGTATAATTATTTCCATGCTCACAAAGGACATATGTATCTTTCTCACTAGTTCTGGGGCCATTTATGTTGTGACTTGTTCTAAGCATATTTTTGGTACGGAGTCTATCATTGAGTAATAACTAGGCGAATACTTTGAGCTTCACTTGGACTTCCAGATGCTTCATAGTGTTGTGGGTGGGAAGATCAGCGAAGGAGCAAATGCAAAATTTTGCTCAGGTGTATTTCGATCCCCAATCGTATAGCCACCAATCATGAACCTCCAGATGAATATGAAAATCAGCAACCTCATCCTGCAGATTACAAGTTTCGGACATCGCTTAAGTAGATAGAGGGGTGTTGAAAATTTCCTCTGCTTCATCCAATAGCAGCAAAGAACGAACTAACGCATCCTCATTTAGTTTTCTTCCATATGAAGTGGAATATGTCATTTCTTTAGTTTGCTGGGATGGTAACAGAGGAATAACATCGTCCCCACTTTCGGAAATCAATCTGTCGGAGATACGAATTACTATGCTCACAGGTCATTCAGTTTAGTTGTTTGGCAGAGCAGACAATTCTCAATACAGAAACTTTTTTTTGTCAAGTATATATCAAACGAGTGGAAGTTGCAAAAGTGTGTGCCTATATAGCAGACATTTTCAATAACTAACCTGTTTATGTTGCACCACATCATTGCACACAATTTTGTATTTCCGAACGTCTGCAAGAGAAGCTATCCATCTTTCAAAAAACAAATAAAATAAAATGAAGAAGTCATGCATCACCAACTCTCAAATTTTCAGAAACGTTCCTGATATGTTTTACATCACACACTATGTTTTAATTCAGAACGTTTATTTTAATAAGGTAGCGATTCATTTGTTTTAAACCGTAGGTGTTCTTAGGAGAAATCACAAACACTTGATTGTAGGAACTATGTGCCGTGCATAACCAACACTAAGTTTTTCAGAAATGTGCCTGATAGATTTCACATTCCACACATTTCATAAATACAAATTATTATGAAGAAGGGCTAGGGGTTCATTCTTTGCAACAGTGGGTTTTCTGACCGCTCATGCAGATGGTTTTTTTAACGAATCGTCAGCCCTTGTTTCACACATGAAAGGATTTTCAGAAGCATACCTGATAGATTAGGCAGTCCAAACATTTCGGTAACTATGAATGATTGCGTAGACAGGCTGGCGGTCCTTTATTTGCAACCATGGGTTTTCACCCTAAGGATCCCAAACGGGTTTTCAAAGACCCGTCTGCCCTACATGACCCATGCAATAACTTTCATAATTGTGGCCGTTGGCGTACGTTTCCCAAACGGTTCAGTTTCGGGAACACGGTTTTTTATTTATACCGTTTGCGTTGATAGCGTCACAAACAGTTTCGGACAAGGGACTGGGAAAGGAGTATCGTGTTAGCCCCTCTTTGCACTAGTGTGTTATGCAAGACTACAACATATATGAAGTTTTGGTGTTGAACAAACTCTATCTATTCCCACAATGGGTATAATTCCCACAATCTCTTTTTACCTCTGGTGATCAAAAGTTTTAACTCAAATTTAAATTCAAACTTGTGCTAGCGCAAACGAGTCTACAAATTTTTATTAAAGAAAATGGATCCAACACAAATGTAGTCCAAATAAAAGGTGAATTTTGTCTATTGTGGGTGTATTAGTTAGCGCCAACGAGTAGCGCAAACGAACGGTGATTGTTTGGTTGGTGTTTGATTTTCGAAGTCATGTTCAAAATGGATCGTTTAATGTAAGATGGACGGCCTCTATATTTTCTGACGACTGGAATTCCTTTTTTTAACGTTGACGACTTGATTTCCGTGAAAAGCACGCACCACCCGATGGAGGATGGATGACTGGTTCTTGACATGCCCTCTAATCTTCCTTCTCTCACAAGCCTCATCGGTCTCGGGAAGTTATACAGAACATCCTGCTGTGTTTGCCCCACTCCCCCACTCTTATTAGAAGTCAGTATTGTCGCTCCATTTTCCCCTTCTTCGTTAGAAATCTGCACATTTGAATCTGCTTCATGGATCCCAGGACCTTCGGCGACGATTACAACGGTAAGGTAAATCCATCCATACTACATGCTAGTGTTTTGTTTTTCAATCATTCCAGTGAGTCAAATGTCCAAATGTGATGTCGGGACCCGGGCTTAGCGTATGCAAGTCCCGGTACGACATAGTCATATGGAGAGCCGAGAACCGTACCACTTGTCTAAGCAGACAAGGCCAAGCACAGAACGTTCTCGGAAAGCATCGTACGTGAGGGGCATCCCATACAGGCCGGATGATCAACTGAGATAGGTCCTCAACGTCCGCACACAAGTCTAAATGATATGGGTGATGAGCTCCCATATTCACAGACAAGTAGCCTCAACCATACTATCAACTATCTCATAGCTCTTACATAGACTTACTCCAGCCCGATCACTTAGTCGGGGTCTAGGGCGGGCTCGATCATACAACAAAGTGTGCACGAGACAGAGTCTCGAACAATCGCATCGCGATGCCCCAAGCTGCGCACATCTAAGGGCCACTTGGTTTATGAAAGACCGCCAGCCAGATCACAACTAAGGTCTCGAAAACCCATACAAAGACATGCATGTTATAAACATACACGCAGCACACATGCCTTGTATGAAGAGCAGGTATGATTGCAATTCTCTACAAAGTATACATTTTATTGATAACTCTCACACAGTGCACACAGAGATCACAAGTCTGTGATCCAACATTACAACAAACAAGCGGAAGCAAAGTAGGTCTGAGTACAGACAAGTTTAACAAATGGCTTAAGAAGCCTTATTTAAACACAAGCCCTTCACGAGGGAACCAGTCGTCTTACTGGGACTACGCTAGCTTGGTCTTCAGTCATCGAGCTCGAGGAAGAATCCACCTTCGGGGTCAGTGGGTTCATCTAAAACATAGAATAAGCAATCGTTAGTACAAAGTCATACTCAGAAAGACTTACATAGGAGCTATACTACTCATGCACATGTATCAAGGTAAAGGGAGGTGGGGTTCAAAAGCAGAAGTGCCAGCTTTGACTTGGCTAAAATCCTGAACTACGAGTACCAGACTTGAGGTAAGAAGCGTACACGAGTCCACTACATCTCCAATCAATTACACCACTATGATGCCTTCCTCGACTTCCCCACGAGAAAGCACACCATAGCACTCACGCTTATCTTGGTAAGTTTCATAAGTATCCAGTTCAAGTTGTCTAATAATCAAGCTAAGCTTTCCAAGCAGTCCTTAACCGCAGACGCGGCTATTCGAATAGTTTTGTTAACCCTGCAGGGGTGTACCGCTACACACACATGATCATCAGTTACCTCCTTTGTACTGAACACCGTTCAAGAAGTGTCGGCGAGGATGCTCACCACAACTGTTACCTCATAGCCGATCTAGTCCAAGAAAGCCGCCTACCTGGGTTGGCTACCACTATCGTGAACCCGACCGGTTTACCGAAGTGGACCCAGATGATGTGTGAGTGGTGCATAAGCCGGTCTCGGTTGAGTCGTTCTCTCACTTAGAAGCCAGGCCACAAACCTACCAAAACTCCGAACTACTGCGACATCTGGACATCGAAAGGGATGAGTTATTAGGTTGAGAGGGGTCAGTGAGCCCAATGTGTGGTTGTACTCTTCATCTTGTATTACCACACAAGAACTCGGACATAGGGCGGTGTTCAACGAGACAACCCGCTGTGTACTCCTACACAGCCTCTCATCGTTCACCTTGTATTAGGGTAGATTCACCAACACATCTCCACCAGCATCAACATGATCACTACCATCCCGACTCACATAACAATAACAACATTGTATCATTCTAAGCATGCCATAAGCAGTAACAATTGCACGGGCCACATGATATCAAACAACTCCTACATTTGCTAGGATTGTGGTTTGCTTACTACTGTGACAAATGATAGGTCATGCAAAGGAATGGGTTCATCTATGCGGTAGAAACGTAGCATGGTAATCATCCTATACAATGCATAAGCGAGACATGAGAGGGAAGTGTTATTTTATCGACATGATCAATGGGGATTTTCTTGCCTTGTTGACGAGGTTCAGTCTCGAGATCTTCAACGAAGGGGGCTGCTTCCTGGTCCGGTTCCACCTCTACTCGACAAACAACAAACAAGGTAGCAAAGTAAATACAATGTACAAACACATGGGTGAAGGTTGGAACTTGGTTTGCATGCTTCAGATGTGTGAGTCAATTCCATTTAAATGGAGTATATTGCAAATGAATTGAAAATTCAAACTCCAATTTGAATTCAATTTGGCCAAGTTTCAAATTCTATTGTTGGATCAATGTAATTCATCTTGAACTGTGTATGATATGCCTCTGATGTTTAAGTGAAATGTGGCATGTTTCTAAGGTTCAAATTGCAAAAGCATTTGAATTTAATTTGATTAAATTCCAATTAAACCAAATAGCAAATGCTACTGCTCCCATTTTAAATTCAACTCAAACATAGTTTAAAGTTGTATATTTGGATAGATTATTTTCTCCTGGTCATTTTTCATATATTACATGCTAAATTTGGAGTTAATATGAATTTTCTATGAATTTTCAAAGTTTGGAATAATTTCTGCCAAATTCTGAATTGATTTAATTAGAAAAATAGTTCAGCAGGGGACTCGCTCTACTCGGCAGGGGCAGAAGTTCCAGCAGAGGGGGGCAGTTGTCCGCACTTTTTCCGCCCTCCCGTCCCAGTTCAGCAGGGGCCTCGCTCTACACCACCACACGCGAGGCCACCCAGGCTGCAGCAGCAGCCCAAGCCAGGCGTGATCTGCTACAAGTGCAGAGAGCCGGGGCACACTTCTCCCAACTGCACCGATCCGCGCTTTGCTCGGCTCCCACCGCCTCCACCTCGCTCTACTCCGAGCACTGCGATGGTGAAGGCACAACCACGTGCAGTTCGTGTGAACAACGTGATGCTCTCAGATGCTCAGCAGTCTTCAGAGATCGTTTTTGGTAGGTTGCTTGTTAGTTCTATTCGTGCGACAGTTCTGTTCGATTTCGGAGCATCTCATTCCTTCATTTCCAAGTACTTCGCTCAGCAGTTTGATTTCCAAGAAGAGGTGATGCCTTCTCCGTTGGCCATCTCTACCCCGGGCTCTAAGTTCAGTTCAGCTGTCAGAGTTCCGAGTGCTCACATTCAGATTTAGGGTCTCCCTTTCTCCCGCTTCCTTTATTTTGCTTCCACATTCCGACATTGATGTCATCTTGGGCATGTATTGGCTTGTGCAGCACAGGGCCAATATTGATTGTCCGACCAAATCAGTGAAGTTGACACATGAGTCAGGCGCAGAAGTCTTGTACACTTGTGGCTCTATGACAGGACCAGCACAGTTGTACGCCTTGAACGCAGGAGTTACACCTTTTCTCGAAGAAGTCAAAGTTGTCTGTGAGTTCCGAGACGTCTTTCCGGAGGAGTTGCCAGGAATTCCCCCAGTTCGAGCTATTGAGTTCGTTATTGAGCTAGAGCCTGGTACCCAGCCGATTTCTCGGCATCCGTACAAGATGTGTTCGAAGGAGTTGATTGAGCTCAAGAAGCAATTGACAGAGTTGGAGGAAGGCGGTTTTATCCACGCAAGCACTTCCCCTTGGGGTGCACCAGCTTTGTTTGTCCAGAAGAAGGATGGGACTAGTCGCTTGGTCCAGGACTATCGTGGTAACAACAAGAAGACCATCAAGAAAAAATACCCTTTACCCCTCATCAATGATCTGTTCGAACAGTTGAATGGGGCTAAGGTGTTTTCCAAGCTTGACTTGAGGATGGGGTATCACCAAATCCGTGTTCGTGAAGAGGACATTCCCAAAACCGTGTTCAGCACACGTTATGGGCTGTATGAGTTCACAGTCATGACTTTCGGCTTCTCAAATGCCCCTCCGACATTCATGAGAGCTATGAACTATTTGTGCCAAGAATGGCTTGATGTGTTTGTGATCCTCTACCTCGACGACATTCTTGTCTATTCCAAGTCAGAGGCTGAACATGAGGAACATCTACGCCTGGTGCCGCAGAAGTTGAGAGAGCACCGGTACTACGCCAAGTTCTCCAAGTGTGAGTTCTGGCTGGACAAGGTCAATTTTCTGGGTCATGTTATTTCCGCTGAAGGAATTGTTGTTGATCCAGAGCGAGTTCACACTATTCAAGAGTGGGCTCCGCCAAAGAATGTGAAGCAGCTAAGGAGTTTTCTCGGCCTCGCCAGTTATTGCAGGAGGTTTGTGCAGAATTTCTCCAAAATAGCGAAGCCAATGACTGAATTGTTGTGCAAAGGGAAGTGGTACACTTGGTCACCAGCTTGCCAGTCAGCCTTCGAGGAGTTGAAAGAGAAGTTGACCACAACTACAATTCTCACGCCGCCAGATGAGTCACAGCCTTTTCATGTGTTTTGTGATGCTTCCTTGCAAGGTCTGGGCGGATTTTTTGATGCAAGGCAGGAATATTGTGGCTTATACCTCACGGCAGTTGAAGACGAGTGAGAGGAATTATCCCACGCACGACTTGGAGCTTGCAGCAGTTGTGCACGCGTTGATTACTTGGCGACACCTCCTCTTAGGGAGGAAGGTGGATGTGTTCACGGACCACAATAGTCTGAAGTACTTGTTCACTCAGCCAAATCTGAACTTGAGGCAAAGAAGATGGCTTGAAACCATTACTGAGTACACAGTTGATATTCAGTACACGCCTGGGAAGGCGAATGTCATAGCTGATGCGCTGAGCCGCAAGGGCGATTGCAATAACATCCAGGTGTAGAAGATCCACCCTGATTTGTGTGAGTCCTTTCGAAGGCTCAATCTCGAGCTAGTTCCAGTAGGCTACCTTACCAACCTTGTGGTACAGCCCACTATCCATGACAAGATTCGTGAAGCTCAGTCTGGCAGCTCAATGATACAAAAGATCACGCAGGTTATTGCCGACTTAGTTCCAAAGTACGGTTTCTTTTCAGTGCATAATGACGGCACCGTGTTGTTCGAAGAAAGAGTTGTTGTTCCCAAAGAGGGAGATCTCAGAGAGGTCCTCATGAAGGAATCCCATGATTCCAAGCTATCTATTCACCCTGGCAGTACAAAGATGTATCAAGATCTCAAGCAAAGATTTTGGTGGACTCATATGAAGCGGGATATTGCCCGTTACGTGTCTCAGTGTGATGTGTGCAGGAGACTGAAGGCACAACACCAGAAGCCTCCAGGGTTGCTTCAGCCACTTGAGATTCTGGAGTGGAAATGGGATCACATAGAGATGGATTTCATCACAGGCTTCCCCTTGTCGCAGAAGAAGAAAAATGCCATCTTTGTTGTCATTGACAATCTTTCCAAAGTTGCCCACTTCTTTCCAGTGAAGGACTCCATTACTGCAGCTCAGTTGGCGGATTTGTACACCGCAAGAGTTGTATCTTTGCATGGCATTCCCAAGAAGATCAGTTCTGATAGAGGCAACCTTTTCACCTCTAAGTTCTGGCAGGCCTTTCAAAAGGCGATTGGTACGACAGTGTTTATTAGTACCGCTTATCACCCTCAGACAAGTGGGCAAGTCGAGCGCGTGAACCAAATCCTCGAGGACATGCTTCGAGCATGTGTCATCTCCTTTAGCATGAAGTGGGAAGAATGCTTGCCGTATGCTGAGTTCTCTTACAACAATAGCTTTCAGGCAAGTTTGCAGGCAGCGCCATTTGAAGTCTTGTATGGCCGCAAGTGCAGGACACCTTTGAACTGGTCCGAGACAGGTGAGAGGCAGTTGTTCGGTCCAGATGTGATCCAAGAGGCAGAGGACAGAGTGAAGATTGTCCGAGAGCACCTAAAGGCAGGACAGTCTAGGAAGAAGCCCTATTATGACAAAAGTCAGCGTGGTGTAGCGTTTCAGGTTGGTGATTGGGCGTACCTGAGAGTGTCTCCGTTGAGGGGAACTCACCGCTTTGGTTTCAAAGGAAAGCTCTCTCCAAGATTTGTCGGACCTTTCCGCATCCTTGAGACTAGAGGACCTCTTGCCTTTCGGCTCGAGCTTCCAAAGAGTCTGTCCATGGTGCATGACGTGGTCCATGTGTCCCAGCTAAAGCAGTGCTTCAAGCAGCCAGAGCAGGCTGTTGACTTGGGCGAGATACAGCTGAGTGCAGACCTTTCCTACTCAGAGCGTCCAGTCCGTGTTCTTGAGATGTCCGAGCGGAAGACTCGCAACAAGACCGTCAAGTTCATGAAAGTTCAGTGGGCACATCATTCGGAGAAGGAAGCAACGTGGGAGCGTGAAGATCATCTCTGTTCTGAGTTACCTGAGTTGTTTCAGGCTTAGATCTCGGGACGAGATCCTGTGTTGGTGGGGGAGTGTTGTAACAGCCCACTTGCAATAATTATAAAACATCATGTAACTTTACTTTGTCTGTTGGCTTTGTAACTTCACATGGTGGTTGTCCATGACATTTCATGTGGTGCTTTTAAATTGCATTGGGATTTCAGCCCATTTGGTTTGATTCAAATTGCTCCCAAGTTGATTCAAGTGCCATGTTCATGCAATGGTTCTGTTTGCATGTCAACTCTCCTAGATCCCAATGTTGGCCCATCCTTTTCTTCTGCAAAGCCAATAGTTTTAAAATGGTCAAATCATTTTTGTCATCACCAAAAACAGTGGCGATAGTTCAAAGTGAAATTTGAATTCAAAAATGAGCTCACATTTTGTTGTTGCCAAAAATGCCCAAACCATTTTTGGAAATTGAGGAATAATGCAAGGTTAATTATACATATTTTTATGTATTTTTCTTCGTTGTATTTAAATCCAGAAAAACCCAAAACCCTCCTCAGTTTTTTCTAAATGGAAAAGGAGGGGCAGAGGGCCTGATTCCTTCTTCTTTTTCCTACCCTATCGCTGGCCCAGTCCAACTGGGCCTCCATATCTCTCCTGGATTCTAGCCCACGCCGAAGGGGTAAGTGGCGGAGCTCCTCAGCCGTAGGATCTTCATCGGACGGCCCCCGAGCGTCGCCTTTCCAGCGTGTCTGGGGGGACCTCGCCGGGCTCTCTCACACCGGCGTCCACGCAGGCGAGCGCTGCCTTCGACGTGGCCGGGGACATCCCCTTTATATGCGAGGCCCCGTGACCGGATCCATGAGACCTAGGGTTTCGATCCCCCCCTCCGCTCCTCATCGACCGCACGGGCCTCCCCTGTTCCGTCGTAGCTCAGGTGAGCAGAGACGAATTCATCGCCGTCTTCGCTCTCTCGCCGATCCCGTGCTTGCGCACGTTCTTCTCTGCGCTGATGCGCGTCTTGTCCTCCCCGCAGGTCCCAGCCTGGTGAGGTGGAGCGCCTCCCCGTCGTCGACCCCGCCTCAGCCTTCTTCGTCTCCGGCGACGGCCGTCCTCCTTCCTCGTCTCTGCGGCATTCCTCTCGTCAACGGGCCCCCCTAGGTGAGCTGGGACCTCTTCCCCTCTCAGTAGAGCTCGCCTGTTTCGCCGGTGTCGGATGGCCCGTGCCTTGTCCGCGGCGAGCGTAGCCGCCGAGCTTGCGTGGTCGCCATGGCCCGTGCGTGTGTAGACGTGCGCTGCGAGTGCCGAGAGCACAGTTTTGGCAGCCAAGGCAGGCCCTTTGGGCGTGCCGAAGCAAGTGGAATGTTGTCTGAACCTCTTCAAGCCGTCTCGCCGCCGTGTAGTTCCGCTTAGCCTAGCATCATCGTCGTTGCTTCTCCGGCGAGGGTACCGTGAAGGAAGATGGAGATGGAAGTCCCCTCTGCGTGCCGAGCCCCTCCGCGTGCCTGGTGTCACGTTGTAGGTGTAGCTAGCTTTGTTGTAGTTTGCCGCCGTGCTCGGCCTACGTCGTCAGGTTCAGAAAGCACCGAGCCGCGCCGTCATCAGTCGAAGCTAGCACCGCGGTCGTTCAACTTCCGGCCAGATCCCGGCGCATGTGCGTGCGTGGATGTGCTAGCAGGGCCTCCCCACTGGACGTCATCGTCGTGCTGCCGCGTAGTGCTCGCTAGGTTCACCGGCGTTCGTCGCCGTGTTCGTCTGTCAGGCCAGCAGCTGGTTTATTCAGAGTTGGTGTAGGGGTGCAGCAACCTCACCTTTCTCTGCTAGCCAATTCTGTCGAGATTCGACGAGTAGTGCAGTGGCAAGGGGGGCAGTGGAGTTGGGGCACGGCCTGGGTTCGAATCCCAGCCGGGGCACCCCCGCCCTTTATTTTTGCCTTTTCTCTTTGGAATGGGCCTTTTCCTAGTGGACCTGCAGGCTGGCCGGGATGGAGAAGAGAGAATGGGCCTGGCGCCCGAATCCAGCCCAGTGCCTGACGCCCAGCTTTTTTTCCCTTTTTCTTTTCTGTTTTTCCCTTTTTCAAAAATTGAATTGAATTCAAATTCAAATCTATTTTGGACTTTCGATCTTTTATGCCTCGAGCATATCATGCCATATATGAATTTGGGGTAGAATTTCCCACTGGTCAGCATGGTGAATTTAGATTTCCTGTTTGCCCCCTCTAATTTTGGAGTGATGGCAAATTGCAATAAGGCCCCACTTCTCTTTTAACTGGCAAAGTGTTTTGCAAAAATTCAAAGTGGGGCATACCATATATAGTTTTGGGGTAGAAAATTGCAAGGATAACAATGGTGATGTCCATGTGATGTTTTGTGCAACTCATGTGGACATGGTGTGAAACACCTAGCCATATCAGCCTGTTTGTTTTGCCTTGCAGTCATTCAACTTCAATGCATGTTGAATTTTGATTATCTTTTCATTCCAAGTCTCTTTTCATGTCATCTTCAATCTGTGCATCATGAAAACGAGCCCCTAGCATATTGTCATATGCAATGTGGCTGGGTTCCTTTCTTTTGTTGCACCTTTCCGATGTCAAGTTCGTCGACATCTCTCCGTCTTCGGAATCGATGTTTTACTTTCACGTTGTATTTATTTCTGGTATTTGCTTTGTTGATCATGCCATGTTGCCATGTTACTTACACCACAAATTAAGGCTAAGGCCAAAGCCATTCAACATAAATAAATTGCATGTGGAGTTGTTGATGTGTCGTCACCACCTCCATTTAAATCTGACTAGATAGGGTCACATCATGTCTATTAAACTTGATCATACCATCTTTGCCCGTGCATTGCACCCGTTGCTTACTTGTGTGACTTTTCCTTGCCGGTACCTTACGTTAGCACCTGAGACTGCCGAGGAGACTTACGTGGAGGTTTCCGACACCGAGCCCGAGGACCCTGCTACGTCTGCTTCGACGACCGATTACCCAGGCAAGGGGAAGATTTATACCATTACTTGATACCTTTCTGCCTACCTTCCTAACTGTAGTCTAGAACGTTTATCTGATCCCATCCACCTTGTTCATTCCATATTCAAACCAAACAGCCATGATCCCCACATCCCATCAAAACATTGTATTGCTAAGTTACCGCTGCTCAGCCATTACTTAGTATGAGTAGGAAAACTTGCTGCTTACCCTATGCTATGGTTTGGGATATCATGCTATTTAAAGAAATTGGTTGATATTTATTATTATTATGATGTTAATTATATACTTGACGAATGATGGGAGACCAGGCTGTTCCCGCCAGGTGTTTTGTTCCATTTGAGTCACCTAGGTCCCGAGTTCCGGGTATTGTGTTTCTTGACGAGCGTGCCTAATCGTGTGTGGGATTCTATGGGGTCCCCTTGTCTTACCTATCTAGCTTCATACAAATCTAGTGGTGGCCTGAGCTGATTTACTATTTGCAAACGTGTGTGTGCTTGGTTGGTACCCTAGCAGTTTTCAAAACAACCCGGACCAACGGAGACATAGTTCCTCTGGTTGGTCCACACTGGTGAGCTAGGGAAGTCCCCTGTTATATAGGTGAGACTAAACCCGACCTTAGCCATGAGGTAGAGGCCGATTCGAGACCGCGGCCGGATTTTGAGTTGGATGTCGACTCACCGGGGGCCACCCGGAATTGTTCTTTGTTAGTTAGAGGGACTCTGACATTCCGGAGTTTCAGGCGCTTACCTAGCCTAGTGGAAACCGGGCGTACATGTGAAGCCTATGATGGGCAGTTGGTGCACCCCTGCAGGGTTAAATATTTTCGAAAAGCCGTGTTCGCGGTTATGGACGACTTGAGACCTACTCCTTGTTCATAGAATAACATCAATTTGAATCATAATTAAAACTTTCCTACCGTGTGAGTGCCTTGGTTGCTTTTCTTCGTCCAGGGGGACCGAGAGAAGATCCAAGTTGTGTTATGTTTGACGTAAGTAGGTGAATAGCAGACTTATGACGCGATGTCACGTGCATTCTTGGATCTTACCCCCTACTCTACTAGAACGATAGCCACCATATATGCTAGTGCGGCTGCAACCTGTACCTTTACCTTGTCTTACTATAGGGAGTTAGTTATCCTGTAATAATAAAATCTCACCCCTGTTTTCCTTTTGTGCTTTTACTGTTTTGCCTGATCGGCCGCTGCAGTTGACTACTACCTCGACCCGAGTACCGGACGATACTTCATGGAGGTGCCCCCGGAGGACGGCGATGAGGATGACTTCGTTCAGTAGATCCTGTAGTTGGGTTCCGACGATCCGTGGGTGGACTATTTATGTGCAGCCCTCTCTAGGGTCATTTGGATTTTGACCGTACTCGGTCGTGATTGTCTTCCGCTTGTTGCATGATGTACTTATGGGTCTATGGACCTCTGAGATGATGTAATAAATACCAGCGACAATGTATTCCCTGGACTCTATATATTTATGTCTTAGTAAAGTTCATTGTTCTTATACCTGTTGTCGAGAATCCGACAGCGACACGAGTGCGAGTGTCGTGAGTCGGTGGCCTTTTATGCGCTACTAAGTTGAGCGGGGCGCGAAAGCGACTAACTCGAGTTAGCACCGCATCGGGGGCCTTACACCATCTTTTGGGAGAGAGACATCAGTAGTGAACATAATGGGACCCCGGTCCATATTTCCACCTCTTTTTAAACCCTCTATTTACTTCTTTCTTTTACTTTCTAGTTGTAACTTTCACTATGCATTATCTCTTGTGTTTGATCCTTTCTAAACAACAAGAACGGCGAAATTGACAACCTCTCTGAACTTCATTGGGAGCAAAGTTACTTGTTGTGTGTGCAGGTCCACGTCTTCTATAACCGCCAGAGCAGAAGACACCTACTTGTCATTGTCGGAGTCCTACGAGAGACAGTCTTTAAACCTTGGTATCTTTTCCAAGGAAAATTTGCCGCTATGCTACATCTGACCTTCCACTTGGAATAACCAACGAATGACGACAAGCCATTAACATCTGTCTCGCATCAAGAAATTTTCTGGCGCCGTTGCCGGGCACTCCACTCTACAAGATAGGGGAGTTGCACACTATCTTTTATCTTTGATTTTTTTCTTCTTAGTTTACCTTTTAGTTTTTATCTTTGTGTCCTTTATCAAAAACCACAAAAAAATTGCCTGTCCTCCTTGCTGCTACTATGGGTACCACTGAAAAAACTAAGTTGTGTGACTTCACTAGTCACAACAACAATTATTTTCTGCACTCCTATTGCTACACCTGCTACTTCAGCAGTCTCTTATGAAATTAAACCTGCTTTGCTAAACCTTGTTATGAGAGATCAATTTTCCGGTGGTGGAGATGATGCTTCTTTACACTTAAATAATTTTGTTGAGCTTTGTGATATGCAAAAGTATAAAGAAGTAGAAGGTGATATTGTTAAACTTAATCATTTTCCTTTCTCTTTGAGGAAGGAGCTAAAATTTTGTTTCAATCCTTGCCTAGGAATAGCATAGATTCTTGGGCTAAGTGTAAGGATGCTTTTATTGGGAAGTACTACACACCTGCTAAAATTATCCAATTGAGGAGTAACATTATGATTTTTAAGCAATTGGATAATGAACATGTTTCCCAAGCTTGGGAACGTATGAAATCTCTTGTTAAGAAATGCCCTACACATGGTTTGACTACTTGGATGGTTATCCAGATTTTTTATGCAGGCTTGATCTTTACCTCGTGGAACCTGTTAGATTCGGCTGCGATAGGAACCTTTATGTAAACAACACTTGGTGCTGCCCCAAAATTTCTTGATGAGATGATGACCAACTATTCCCAATGGCACACCGAGAGAGCTCCAACAGGTAGGAAGGTAAACTATGTCGATGAGATCTCCTCCCTAAATGAAAAAGTTAACTTGATTATGTCTCTACTTACCAAGCAAGCTCCTATTGATCCTCATGATGTTCCTTTAAATCACTAGGTTGCTCAAGAACAAGTAGATGTGAACTTTATCTCTAGAAACAACTTCAATAACAATGCTTATAGGAGTAACTTTGCTAGCAATCCTAGACCTGTGACGCCCCCAAAATCAATCCGTGTACAGTAATCATACACGCAGGGTACACGGCTGAGATTAGGGTGCCACGGTGAGAATAACACAGCACAACACTAAACACAAAAGGATAAACCAATATGTTACAATAAAGGGGGTCACACGGACCCGAATACATAAGTTATACAAGCCATAATATCTGAGTACAGACATAGTTAGTCAAGTTTTGACTTAAGAAGGCTAGCACAAATAACATCAGAGATACAGATCGAAAAGGCAAGGCCTCCTTCCTGGGAGCCTCCGAAACTACTCCTGGTCCTGGTCAACGGGGGTCTCGACGTAGTAGTATCCGCCTCTGGGGTACTCCTGCTCCTGGGCTCCAACGTCGACTGCAGCGGCCGATCAGGCAAAACAGTAAAGGAAATAAAGCAGGTGAGTATCTAGTATACCCGCGAGTCTTACGTCCGCTACTAAGCATTATGCATTTGTATCAAAGGAAAGGGGAGGCCGTATATAGTGGACTGCAAGATAGAAATCAGAATAAGGGTAAGGAGCTAGGCCTATCGAAGACTAGCATCTTCTGACGATGTCTTGCAGCATGAGAAGAGAAACATCCAACAGTTCATATAAAGCAATAAAGTAACAATGAAGCAGAAGTTGCTGCAACATTGAATAATATAAGTTGTAATGATTAATAATAATAATGCCTCCGAGTTCCACTCCTCGACTCCCATGCGAGGAAGAAAACCCGAAACCATACAATTTAATAGTAATAGTTTCTAGTGGTAAGATCCAGCTTCAGCATAAAGCGTCCTGTTACCGTGGACACGGCTATTCGAATAGATTAAACTCCCTGCAGGGGTGCACTACTGTTCAGCCTGCACGCTCGGATCTACAGGGTGGCGTACACCTTGTTAGGGAATGCCCCACCGAGGCTATCCGACACATCGCAGCCCATCCTAGGCTCAACAGAGAGGCCATCCGCCGGACTATATCCTATGCACCAAGGGGTCTAGGTCCCTCACCCTTGCACGCTCCTGCACGGTGCGAGTCTGGCCGGTGAAGAAAAAGCAAATCTAAACACACCTGCTGCAGAAAAAATACAAGACCACTTCCCGGCGATCAGGCCGCAGTACTGCTGACGTCTGAAGAGCTTTCGGACGAACTACGACGCGTAGGGCCCACACCGTAATCCCACGTGTAGGTAGTGCGTACAGACCAACGGGTCTCTCAAGTCATCCGCCGAACCATTTAGCATTTTAATATTATCTCGCAGACAACCGTTATCGCTGTCTGACTAACAACACAACGGACAACGAACAGTAACAAGGCCCACCGGTAACGTCGGGGCCTGCCCTGTCGTCCCGTCAAAGCGCGCGGTTACCGACAAGGTGAACCGTCTCCTTACCTTATCTCGCGTGTGCTCTTGGTAGAGCTCGACTTTTTCGTGGTTTGGTAACTCTCGCGAGATACGAGCAGGGGCCAAGCACGCCAGTAACGTCGGTCGTACCCTCCCTGTCGTTCCCGACAATATACCGCTCGCGGGCACCGTTGGGCCGCCCGACTTCTTACCTTAAGGACAACCGCTGTTCAGGACCCTATGGAGGCAAGACAAAGTCAGCCTCGAGTGGAGTACAAGGATTACTCCTTGATAGCTCACACTTGAGGTGACTAGGCATAACCCAGATAGGGGCCTTTGGCGGTGTCTGCTTTGTACCGTACCTGTGCAGTTGTATATATTGTATTCGTGTTCACCCCCTTGAGTGATCACGGCCCGCTATGTAGTCCTAGCTAACAATGCGCAGGGTTCATTGTTGAATATATGCATAATTATAACAGGCAGCATAGGATAAGAAAGGTACATCAAGGGGCGACAAAATCAGGCTATGCAATTGAATAGGATTGTAATCGTAGCAGCAGCAGTAACAATGCCTAGTGCAAGAAAGTATGGAAAGGAAGTCGATATCTGGGGAAGAGAATGGCTCTTCTTGCCGGGAAGCTCGACGGTAGGGGCAGGGTCGTCGACGAAGTAGTCGTACCCGGCAGCAGTGTAGTCGGCGGTAGCAGCAGGGTCTACCGAAGATTAAGGGGGGAGGAAACAGTAAATACACAGAAATAATATACAAACATATGCATGACATGACAGATGAAATGTTAACGGTGCTCTAACGCAGTGCAATGCACGTTGCTCGGAGGGGGAATTCATCCGGGGATGATATACCGGCTCCGGGTGATTACCGGACAGGGTGTCCGGAGGGGGGAAAGATGAAGCCGGGGGTGTCGTGGACATCCGACAAAGATAAGGGGGGTGTATCCGTGTTAGTTGAACCATTCCGGACAACTTTCGTGTTCGAAATAAATTCATCCGGCAGGTTTTTACCGGCACCGGGAATTATCGGCAGACAGCCCGGAGGGGGAATGTCGATGATCGGTGTGTTAGGGGGTGGGGTAGACATACGGATAGCGTATTCGTATTAGTTATATTTTTCTGATCAATTTTCATGTATAAAGTTTTTGAATCTGAGTTAAGGTTTAAAAGATATTGAATTTTAAAGTTTAAAACATTTTAAATCAATTTCTGGAATTATTTTAATTGTTTAATGCACATTATCCAGAACAGTACTGGTTGACTGGTCAACTGACAGAGGGGACCCACCTGTCAGCCCCACAACATTTATAATCATTTTAATTAAATCTAAATATAGCCAGGGCCCACCTGTCATGGGCACATTTTAATAATTGCATTTTCATTAGACTATTTAACTAACCTAATGACTAGGGGCCCACAAGTCAGTCCAGGAGTTATTTATCTTAGTTATATTAATTCTATTAGGGACTGATTAGTGGTTAACTAAACCGAGTGGGGCCCACACGTCAGTGGGACACCCACAGGATTAACCACGAGGCCGCGCGTCTACGGGTAGGCGAGGCGGACGCCGAGGACGACCACCTCGACGGCGGTGAGTGCACAGGCGGCGGCCGGAGGACGATGGATGCGGGGACGGCGCGAATACGAGCGGGAGTGAATACGGCGATGGGCAAAACGAACGCAAGCTCACCGGGGGGGCTTTTAGCGGTGGCGAGGAAGCCGGGGAAGCTCTGGGGCGATGGACTTGTCGCCGGAGTTCGGGGGCCGTGGGGACGGTGAACGGCTTGGATCGGGCGCTGCTGCGCGTCTCGGTCGGAGCTTGAGGGCCGAGGCGAAATGGAGGAGCGAGGCGGTTCTCCAGGACAAGCTCCGGTGGCACGGGGAGCACAGTGGCCGCGGTGGTGCTCGGGCCGCGGCGACGGCCGAGCGCCGGTTGCTGCGTAGTGAGGCAACGGAGCGCGAGCGGGAGGACGGGAATGGGCAGGGGGTGGCTAGGGTTTCCAGGGTTCGGGGGCGGGTCGGCCTTATCCCCTCGACGCCAAGCCGGGATGGGCAACACGGCGGCCATGGCAGCCGTGGGATGGCTGCCACGCCATGGCCGGCCTTCCTGTAGCCAGAGGAAGGGGAAAATAGAGATGGGCCGGGGTTGGGCTGGTTGTTAGCTGGGCCGGGGACCCAGTGGGGGAGGGGGGTAGATTAGGTTGCCTTTTATCTATTTCATTTCCTATTTTTCCTTTTTTTTATTTCTGTTTTGTAATTGTTTTCAACCCTAGGCATTTTTGTAAAGTGTTATAGGTTGCCCAAAATTATTCTTATAACATAGGCTAGTGCCACAAAAGATTTGGGCACTTTTAAAAGTCATTTAATATTTCTATTAAATATTAAATGATTTAAACAGGGTTTTTATCCACTGTTTTGATTTGTTTAGAATTATTTAGGGAATAGAAAAATCTCCAACTTGGTGATACATGCTCCACTGAATTTTTGTGATTTAATAAAAGTGGTAGCACAATTTTTGGACCAAGTTTTATTTTGCACATTGGTTTAATATTCCACCAAAAGAATTTTTTAGATTTGAATTGATTCCAAAAGTTTATGGATTGGACTTTGTTTTCATTCATGATGATCAAGGCCCATGGTTCACATTGCTTGCAACAATATGAAAGGGAAATTTGAATTTGAACTGAACCATATTGAGCAGACAAAATTTTTGAACAGTACTGAGGAACAGTAATGGTGATTACTGTTCACTTGACAGTGAGGGTGTTACAAGACCGTTCCCATCCAACAACTATGGGAACAACACTTATCCTAGAAACAAGAACTCCACTTATGAATTAGAGAGCATGCTTAAGTAATTTATCACCACCCAAAAAGCCTTCAACAAGAGTGTAGAGGAAAAATTAGACAAATTAGATAATCTGTATTTGAAGGTAGACAACATAGCCCTTGATGTTGAGATGCTTAAAATTAGAAATTATCCCCTCGAGGAGAGGAAGGCCACTCCTATTAATTCTATCAAGTGCAAATTAATGAAAACATTAGGATGATGGCTAAACTTAAAGAAAGATGGGCTAGAGAAAAGGAGGAAGAAGATATAATTAAGAGCCTTCCTACACATCACACCATTGCTACTATCCAAGTTGTTGAGGATACCCAAACTTTTAGCACCAAACACACTCCTAGTCCCATAGGACCTATTACTGGTGATGCTAATGCCTCAACCGTAGAAGAAGAAACTCCTATGAACATAGAAGCTTTAAAAAAAGTGAGCCTAGATGACACCACTACCACCTTTGATAGTAGTGACATTGATTTTGGTAGTTGCACCCTTTCTGAAGTTATTATCTTACTAAACAAAATGTCTAGAGACCCCCACACTAGCACACTAAATCTTGCCTTCACGGAGCATATTACCAATGCTCTCATTAAAGATAGGGAGGAAAAGCTTAGGGTAGAAGCCTCCTGATGGCTTCTCGCCCTTAGTTGGTTACCCCAAGTGGAAGGTTTGAGATGTAGTGCAGCAGCCGTTTTCCCTCGGTGAAGATACCAAGGTTTTTCTCCAGTAGGACTCCAGAGATGATAAGTAGGTGTCAGCAGCGCAACTGACGCGGACCTGCACACAGACACAGATAACTTTGTTCCCAACGAAGTTCAGAGAGGTTGTCAATCTCTCCAGTCTTGTTGTTCACAAAGGATAAAACGCAAGGGGTAATCATAGCAAGTAAAAGCAGTAAAGTAAATATAGCTGGGAAACAGTAATGAGGATATGGACCGGGATACGTGATGTTCACTAGTGATGTCTCTCTCCCAATAGACGATAAAACTGCTATGCGAGGTAAACAAATTACAGAAGGGCAATTGACAGGATTATGAACGCACCGCAATGCTAACTATGCTACAAAAGAAAGTAAGAGGCTCAAAAGCACAGGCAGTACGCCAAAATAAGTAGACCGAAATCCATCTGCATCTACTACTAATCATCCACCTTGAGATATCTATCCAGAAAATCTCGCTGGTATTAAGTTGCGAGCCCCACCCAAAGTGTAAACCCAAAGCAACAGACAACTACATTAAAAAGAACTTTGCGTAAAGTAAACAATCCTTGTAACCGCGGTTACAAGCACCGTTGTTTTCCCCCTTGTGGCAACATCACATCCCCTAGACTCATGTTTTTGTCACTCAAGCGTGTCATCGGGGGGCATGAACCCACAATCTAGCACAACGTTCCCTCTTGGAGTCACTACCTACTACTTGGCCAAAGCAATAAACAGCAACGGAGAACATGCAAGAATTACTTAGGAACAAAAATATAAAAGATAAGAACCAAATATATTACTCAATCACAATCTTAACATAGTCTCATAATCCATCAGATCCCAGCAAACTCAGCATAGCAACAACAGAAAATTACATATGTGCCTCGATCATGTAGGGAAGCTCACGAGGTCTAAACCATGAAGAAAAAAGAGAGGAGGAGAACATCATGTAGGGCAGCTCACGAGGTCTAAACAATGAAGATCAAAGAGGAGAGGAGAACATCACATAGCTACTGATCACGGACCCATGGTCCAAGGAAAACTACTCACGAGACATCCGGGGAGCATCCATGGTGGAGAGGAGACTCCTGGAAGTCAATCCTCCCTCCGGCAGGGTGCCGGGAAGAGGTCCTCTGGTGCTCCCGATCTCGAAAGCGCGGCGGCGGCGGAGCAGAGGCGAGTTTGCGGAATAGGGTTTCTCTTCTGGAGTTTTCCCGTGACGGAGAATAAATAGGCGAAGGGGGCAGCCAGAGGTGGACCAGGGGCCCCAGGCGCCCCCCTGGCGCGGCCAGGGGTGGGGCCGCGCCGGGTGGCCGCCTGGGCCCCCCTGGCTCCCCTCTGGCCCCTCCCGGGCTCTTCTCAAAGCTTCCTGTACGCTGATTTTTCCTGTATTTTTCCCGGAATTTTTCTGGCACTTTTTATTTGGGGGAAAACTGAAATAGAAAAACAGCAGAAAACAGGAACTGGCACTGGGGTGCACTGAGTTAATAGGTTAGTCCAAATATGATCAAAAGTGTATGAAAGTGTATCTAGATCATACCAATATCACACAAAACATGCATGGAGCAAGAAGAAATTATAGATACATTTTGGACGTATCAACATCCCCAAGATTAATTCCTGCTCGTCCTCGAGTAGGTAAATGATAACAACATAATTTCTGTGGTGACATTCTAGCAACCATAAAAGAACTTTGAAAAGTAAAGCAATCAAGGGTAGAGATTCAATTCAAGTCATAACATGCAAGAGTCTATATTAACATTGAAATAAGTAACAAAAGAACAATAGGTGCAAGAGCTCTCGCTGTCCGTGACTCGAATGTCTCCAAATGATATTTGCATGCAAGAAGGGGGATAGGGTATACGAGAAAAAGTAATTTTTGTGCTGAGAACTCAATCTACTAAAGTTTCCCACTTGGTCTTCTTTCGAATCTTATCTTGACTCGTCCCCAGACCACTAGCCAGGTACAAGTCAATTTGATCCACTCCCTTTCGATATTTTGAGCACTCATGCAATGGATGAGCGTAAGCACGAGAGTTGACACTTAAGATGGCAAAGAGAGAAGTATGGTGGAGGAGGAACACAAAAGGGATGAGAAAGGCTCGCATCAATGAGGACAATCATAGGCAAGAGATGCCAAATGATAGATATGATGTGAGGAGTAGGGATTGCCATGCAACGGATGCACATACGAGCTAAGAAGCTCTACAAAGGAACTAGTGGGGGTGTATCTAACTTGCTCTCTCATGAAGACCTAGAGCTCGTTTGAGGAGGCTCATCCTTGGAATATGCAAGCCAAGTTCTATAGTGTGAAGGTCTCCACGTAGCTATATGCATAACGATCATCTCTATGGAGTACAAGGATATAAAGGGAGTACTAGTGTGGATCTCTCAAAAGGATAGTAGTGTTGCCCCTTTCTCTCTTTTTATTTCTTTTTCTCTTTTTATATTTTTTTATATTTTTTTGTGGCCTCAATGGCTCTTTATATTTAACTCTTATTTGTCCTCTTTGGGATCTTTTAATGTGTCCACTTTGGGATCTTTTCCTCACTTAAGGGCAACACTCTATTTTACAAGAAGGTAAAGGAGATCTTTCACACTTTACAAGGTACTCAAAACATAAAGAAGATGTAACTATCATGATGTATGCAATGTATGTCGCTGCCAGTGTAGCAAAAACATGTATGACATGAAGATCAAGTCATGAAGAGGTGGAAGTTGCATGGCAATATAACTCGGAAAGGCTATGGAAATGCCTTGATAGGTAGGTATGGTGGCTGTTTTGACGGAAGATATAAGGAGGCTTATGATGACAGAGCGTATCATGCCAAGGGTTTGGATGTACCGGCGAAGGTGGACACCAACTCTCGGAGTGAGAAGAAGGCAATGCACGGCACGGGAGAGGCTAGAAAAATATGGGAAGGTGGAAGTGTCAACTTTCAATACTTACATTAGTCCAAAGAACTCATGCACTTATTATCGATAACTCTCAATCTAATAAGGAGGTTCACAAAGAGACAAGTACCCCGAGGAGGAGTGTATGGGGGTTTGGTTATCCTTGCGCATCCTCGACTCATGGTACGTGAGTGTTCTCTGATATTCGACCCCTCAGAAGAGTAGTGATCCATCTAGTAGCTAGAGTTCTCAACTAGTTTTGAAAATACACACGGATTGCCCAAAATACGACACCTATCACTAATAGGAAAGAGCTCTTGACACCAAAAGTTCAAACATTACTCACAACAATACCTCAAAACTATTGCAAGTTACTACTAAAATTAAATAGCAACCTCAATTACCTACTCTCAAGACACAATTCAGTGCAACAACCAACTCTCTTTAACAAGATAAACATGAAAACTAAAAAGAGTTCCAGCAACAAACTAAACAAAATCCAAGGCTCTTGCTAAAGACAAACTAAGACTAAAACTAAACATGGCAGTAGCTACGAAAAGATAAAGAACACACAACAGCAAAAAGATAAGCAGGAAAAATCCTATGATGTGTTCTAAATTTTGAAAGTGGAGCGTGTTTCTCTCCCACACAAAGTAAGACGGGATCTAACTTGTTCTGAACAGCAAGCAAAGCTAAAGAAAACTAAAGACAAAACCTAAGAGCGAGACGCTCCAAGCATAGCAGATAATGGATGAAGTGATAAAAATATAATGAGACAAAGGACGAACTGATGATTGTTGATGGAGAAGGGGATGCACGGGGGCATCCCCAAGCTTAGACGCTTGAGTCCCCTTGAATATTTATTGGGGATTCATGGGGGCATCCCCAAGCTTGAGTGCTTGACAGTCCTGGATCTTCTTTCATCATCTTCTATCGCACACTTGAAAACTCCCTTCCTACATAACTCATCATAAGTTGATTAGAGAGGTTAGTACCCTTAATAAATAATTTTTACCACTGGATATAAAGATATTCTTGAATATCTACTGTTTCTCAAGAGTTCCAAAAAGTTTTTGCAAAGAGAAAGCAAGCTTAAGGTTTGCAAAATTTAGGAGAGACAAAACGTGGCAGAATCTGTGAAAAACAGAACATCAGATAGTAAAGAATTTTTTAGGGGAACTTCTGCAACTCCAATCAAAAAACTCAGAACATACGGAAGTTTCTTAATTGTATACAACATACTGTGTAAAAATTTCAGCTCAAAAAGATGAACTGGGATTTTTCTGGAATTTTTCTGGTCACGAGGACAGAATCTGTTTTCTGGACAGCATGTCACAACTTTTACTTCCCTTGCCGTAAGAGGCTATAACTTGGCACAAAGCTGAAAAATAAAGATACAATGATGTTGCTATAGAAGTAAAAATCATCAAGACACAACAAAAGCAAAAAGAAAAAACCTAAATTCGTTGCGGGCTGCCTCCCGAAAGCGCTTCTTTAAAGCCATTAGCTAGGCATGATGCAAAAGAAGAATAAAGTTTTATCAAGAGAAAGAGAATAACTAGTCCGTGTAACGGAATCAAAAGGTAACTTGATTTTCCTTCTAGGGAAGTGTTCCATCCCCTTTTTGAATGGGAATTGGAATTTTATATTCCCCTCTTTCATGTCAATAACCGCACCAACGGTGCGAAGAAAAGGACGTCCCAAAATAATTGGACACAAAGGTTCACACTCTATATCCATAACAATAAAATCAACGGGAACATATTTGTCATTGACAATGATAAGAACATCGTCGATCTTCCCCAAAGGTTTCTTTATGGAAGAATCAACAAGACGAACACCAAAAGAACAAGGCTCAAAGGGCTTCAATTCAAACATATCAAATATTCTTTTGGGCATAACGGAGGTACTAGCTCCAACATCACATAAAGCATAGCAAGAGAAGTTATTTCATTTAATTTTGATCATAGGGTCCCAACCATCATCTAGCTTCCTAGGTATGGAGGCTTATACTCTAAGCTTCTCCTCCCTAGCTTTGATGAGAGCATTTTTGATATGCTCCGTGAAGGCAAGATTAAGTGTGCTAGTGTGGGGGTCTCTAGACATTTTGTGTAGCAAACTGATAACTTCTGAGAGGGTGCAACTATCAAAATTAATATGACTACTTTCAAAGGTGGTAGTAGTGTCATATAGGCTCACTTGTTTGAAACCCTCTATGTTCATAGGAGTTTCTTTTTCTACGGTTGAGGTATTAGCATCACCATTAATAGGTCCAACGGGACTGGGAGTGCATTGGGTGCTAATAGTTTGGGTGTCCTCAGCAATTTGGATAGTGGCAACTGTGTGGTGTGTAGGAAGGCTCTTAATTCTATCCTGTTCCTCTTTTTCTCTAGCCCATCTTTCTTTAAGTTTAGCCATCATCCTAATATTTTCATTGATTTGTAACTAGATAGCATTAATAGGAGTGGCCTTATTCTCCTCAAGGGGAGAGGTTCTAATTTTAAGAATCTCAATATCAAGGGCTAAGCTTTCTACCTTCAAAGAAAGATTATCTATTTTAGCTAATTTCTCTTCTACATTTTTGTTGAAGGCTTTTTGGGTAGTGATAAAGTCTCTAAGCATGCTTTCTAATTCAGAGGAGGGGTTCTTGTTGCTAGGGTAGGTATTGTTGTTCCCATAGTTGGATGGAAACGGTCTAGGATTGCTAGCAAAATTTCCCCTATAAGCATTGTTGTTGAAGTTGTTTCTAGCAATAAAGTTCACATCTACTTGTTCTTGGGCAACCAAAGAATTTAAAGGAACATCATGAGGATCAATAGAGGGTTGCTTGGTAAGTAGAGACATAATAAAGTCAACTTTTTCATTGAGGGAGGTAACTTCCTCGACAGAATTTACCTTCCTACCTGTTGGAGAGCGTTCGGTGTGCCATTGGGAATAATTGGTCATCATTTCATCGAGAAGCTTCGTGGCAGCACCAAGTGTAGTTGACATAAAGGTTCCTCCCACGGCCGAATCTAACAGGTTTCGTGAGGTAAAGTTCAAGCCTGCATAAAAAGTCTGGATAACCATCCAAGTAGTCAAACCATGTGTAGGGCATTTATTAACAAGAGATTTCATTCGTTCCCAAGCTTGGGCAACGTGTTCATTATCCAAGTGCTTAAAATTCATAATATTACTACTCAATTGGATAATCTTAGCAGGAGGGTAGTACTTCCCTATAAAAGCATCTTTGCACTTATCCCAAGAATCTATGCTATTCCTAGGCAAAGATTGAAACTAGAATTTAGCATCTCCCTTAAAGAGAAAGGAAAGAGCTTGAGCTTAACAACATCACCTTCTACTTCTTTATACTTTTGCATATCATAGAATTCAACAAAATTATTCAAGTGTAAAGCAGCATCATCTCCAGCACCAGAGAATTGATCTCTCATAACAAGGTTTAGCAAAGCAGGTTTAATTTCGTAAGAGGTAGCTGAAGTGGCAAGTGTGGCAATGGGAGTGCAGATAAAGTCGTGGTTGTTGTGACTAGTGAAGTCACACAACTTGGTGTTTTCAGTGGAACCCATAGTAGCAGCAAGTGTGGCAGGTTTTTTTGTAAATTTTGATAAAAGACACAAAGATAAAAACTGAAAGATAAACTAACAAGACTAAAAAACAAAGGTAAAGGGTAGTGTGCAAATCCCCTATCTTAGCACTCGGAGTCCCCGGCAATGGCGCCAGAAAACTTGCTTGTAGTGCAGCAGCAGTTTTCCCTCGGTGAAGATACCAAGGTTTTTCTCCAGTAGGACTCCAGAGATGATAAGTCGGTGTCAGCGGCGCAACTGACGCGGACCTGCACACAGACACAGATAACTTTGTTCCCAACAAAGTTCAGAGAGGTTGTCAATCTCTCCGGTCTTGTTATTCACAAAGGATAAAACGCAAGGGATAATGATAGCAAGTAAAAGTAGTAAAGTAAATATAGCTTGGAAACAGTAATGAGGATATGGACCGGGATACGTGATGTTCACTGGTGATGTCTCTCTCCCAAAAGACGATAAAACTGCTATGCGAGGTAAACAAATTACAGAAGGGCAATTGACAGGATTATGAACGCACCGCAATGCTAACTATGCTACAAAAGAAAGGAAGAGGCTCAAAAGCACGGGCAGTATGCCAAAATAAGTAGACCGAAATCCATCTGCCTCTACTACTAATCATCCACCTTGAGATATCTATCCACAACATCTCGCTGGTATTAAGTTGCGAACCCCACCCAAAATGTAAACCCAAAGCAACAGACAACTGCATTAAAAAGAACTTTGCGTAAAGTAAACAATCCTTGTAACCGCTGTTACAAGCACCGTTGTTTTCCCCCTTGTGGCAACATCACATCCCCTAGACTCATGTTTTTGTCACTCAAGCGTGTCATCGGGGGGCAGGAACCCACAATCTAGCACAACGTTCCCTCTTGGAGTCACTACCTACTACTTGGCCAAAGCAATAAACAACAACTGAGAACATGCAAGAATTACTTAGGAATAAAAATATAAGAGATAAAAACCAAATATATTACTCTATCACAATCTGAACATAATCTCATAATCCATCAGATCCCTCCAAACTCAGCATAGCAACAGAAAAAATATTACAAAGGTGCCTCGATCATGTAGGGTAGCTCACGAGGTCTAAACAATGAAGATCAAAGAGGGGAGGAGAACATCACATAGCTACTGATCACGGACCCATGGTCCAAGGAAAACTACTCACGAGAAATCCGGGGAGCATCCATGGTGGAGAGGAGACTCCCGGAGGTCAATCCTCCCTCCGGCAGGGTGCCGGGAAGAGGTCTTCTGGTGCTCCCGATCTCGAAAGCGCGGCGGCGGCGGAGCAGAGGCGAGTTTGCGGAATAGGGTTTCTCTTCTGGAGATTTCCCGTGACGGATAATAAATAGGCGAAGGGGGCAGCCAGAGGTGGACGATGGGCCCTAGGCGCCCCCCTGGCGCGGCCAGGGGTGGGGGATTTTTCCTGTATTTTTCCCGGAATTTTTGTGGCACTTTTTATATGGGGGAAAACTGAAATAGAAAAACAGCAGAAAAAAGGAACTGGCACTGGGTGCACTGAGTTAATAGGTTAGTCCAAATATGAGCAAAACTGTATGAAAGTGTATCTAGATCATAGCAATATCACACAAAACATGCATGGAGCAAGCAGAAATTATAGATAGGTTTTGGACGTATCACCTCCATACCTAGAAAGATAGAAGATGGTTGGGATCCTATGATAAAAATTAAATTTAATAACTTCTCTTGCTATGCTTTATGTGATGTTGGAGCTAGTACCTCCGTTATGCCCAAAAGAATCTATGATATGTTTGAATTGAAATCTTTTAATCCTTGTTCTTTTGGTGTTCGTCTCGTTGATTCTTCCGTAAAGAAACCTTTGGGGAATATTGACGATGTTCTTATCATTGTCATTGACCAATATGTTCCCGTTGATATTACTATTATGGACATTGAGTGTGAACCTTTATGTCCAATTATTTCGGTCGTCCTTTTCTTCGCACTGTTGGCGCTATCATTGATATGAAAGAGGGGAATATAAAATTTCAATTCCCTCTCAAAAAGGGGATGGAACACTTCCCTAGAAAGAAAATCAAGTTACCTTTTTATTCTGTTACATGGGCTAGCTATTCTCTTTTACTTGATAACACTTGATTCTTCTTTTTGCTTCTTGACTAGCTTAAAGGCGTAAAAGAAAGCGCTTGTTGGGAGGCAACCAAAGGATTTTTTTTCCTTATGTTTTTAGTGGTGTTGATGATTGCTACTACTGTATCAGCATCATTGTATCTTTATTTTCAAGCTTTGTGCCATGTTTAGCCTCCGATTGCATGAAATTTCAAAAGTTGTGACATGCTGTCCAGAAAACAGATTCTTTCCTTGGACGGAAAAAATCACGATCAATCACCAATTCATCTTTTTTATCTGAATTGTTTTGACAGCATGCTCTATACAATTAGCTTTCGAGCATATGTTCTGAGTTTTTTTATTTGAGTTGCAGAAGTACCCCAAAAAATTATTTACTACCTGCTGGTCTGTTTTTCACAGGTTCTGCCATGTTTTTCCTTTCCCCAATTTTTCAAGTCTTGCGCTAGCTTTTTGTTTGCAAATTTTTTTTGGCAGTCTTGAGAAACAGAAGCCCTTCAATAAAATCTTTATTTACATTAGAGGAAAATTGTTTTTTTATGGGTACTAACCTCTCTAATCAGCTTATGATGATTTATGTATGAAGGGAGTTGTCAAGTGTGAGAAGGAAGATGATGAAAGATGATTCGGGAGTGTCAAACGCTCAAGATTGGGAATGCCCCCATGCACTCCCAAGTAATATTCAAGGAGACTCAAGCATCTAAGCTTGGGGATTCCCCCATGCATCCCCTACTCCATCAACAATTATCAGTTCGTCCTTTGTTACACTATATTATTATCACTTGAAGCGTTATGTGCTATGCTTGGAGCGTCTTGCTCTTTAGTTTTCTTTTTTAGTTTTTTTAGCTTTGCTTGCTGTTCATAACAAGTTAGAACCTAGCTTTCTTTGTGTGGGAGAGAAACACGCTCCAGTTTAAACTAGAACACATCATAGGATTTTCATGCTTATCTTTCTTTTGTTGTGTGTTCTTTATCGTTTCGTAGCTGCTGTCATGTTTAGCCCTTAGTTTTCATGCTTATCTTTTTAAGAGATTTTTGTTTATTTTGTTGCTCGAACTCTCTTGAGTTTTTATGTTTATCTTGTTTAGAGAGTTCGCTTGTTGCACTGAGTTGTGTTTATTGACTTGAAGTAGGTAATTGAGATTTCTATTCAATTGTAGTAGTAACTTGCAATAGTTTTGAGGTATTGTTGAGGTAATGTTGGAACTAGCCTATTAGTGATCGATGTCGTATTTTGGGAAATCCGTGTTTATTTTCAAAAACTACAAAAACTAGTTGAGAACTCTAGCTACAAGATGGATCACTAATCTTTGGTACCATGAGGCGAGGATGTGCAAGGATAACCAAACCCCCATACACTCCTCCTCAGGGTACTTGTCTCTTTGTGAGCCTCCTGATTAGATTGATAGTTACTGATAATAAGTGCATGAGTTCTTCGGACTAATGTAAGTACTGGAAGTTGACAATTCCACCACCTCATATTTTCTAGCCTCTTCAGTACCGTCCATTGACCTCTTCTCACTCCAAGAGTTGGCGTCTACCTCGCCGGTGCATCCAAACCCTTGGCATGATAAGCTCTGTCATCATAAACCTCCTTATTTCTTTCCTCAAAACAGCCACCATACCTACCTAGCAAGGCATTTCCATAGCCTTTCCGAGATATCTTGTCATGCAACATCCACCTTCTCATCACTTGATCTTCATGTCATACATGTTCCTGCTACACTGGCAGAGGCATACATTTTCATACATCATGATAGCTACATCTTCTTTATGCTGAGTACTTTTGTAAAGTGTGAAAGATCTTCTATACTTCTTGTGAAATAGTGTGTTTCCCCTAAGTGAGGAAAAGATCCCAAAGAGGAAAAATTAAAAGATCCCAAAGAGGACAATTGATAGTTAACTAGAAAGAGCCATTGAGGCCACCAAAAAATATAAAAAAATAGAAAAAAGAGAAAAAGAAAATTGAAAGAGAGAAGGGGGCAACACTACTATTCCTTTTGAGAGATCCAAACTCGTACTCCCTCTTATACCTTGTACTCCATAGAGATGATCATACATGCATATAGCTATTTGGGGACCTTTACACTATAGAACTTGGCTTGTATATTCCACTGATGAGCCTCCTCAAATGAGCTCTAGGTGTTCGTGAGAAAGCAAGTTGGATTCACCCCAACTAGTTCCATTGGAGAGCTTTCCATAGCTCACATGTGCATCCGTTGCATGGCAATCCCTACTCCTCACATCATATCTATCATTTGGCTTTCTCTCGCCTATGATTGTCCTCATTGATGTGAGTCCTTCACACCTTTTTGTCTTCCTCCTCCACCATCTCTCTCTCTCTTTGCCATCCTAATTGGCAACCTTCTTGCTTACGCGGATCCGTTCCATGAGTGCTCAAAATATCGAAAGGGAGTGGATCATTTTGACTTGTACCTGGGTAGTAGTCTGGGGACGAGTCAAGATAAGATTCCAAAAAGACCAAGTGTGAAACTTTAGTATATTGAGTTCTCAACCAAATAAATATTTTTCTCTCTCGTATTCACATCCCCCACTTCTTGCACGCAAACACCATTTGGAGACATTCGAGTCACGGAAAGCGAGAGCTCTTTCACCTTTATGTTCTTACGTTGATTGTTTCAATGCTAATATAGACTCTTTCTTGTTATGACTTGAATTGTACATGCCTTACTTGATTTACTTAAAAGTTCTTTTATGGTTGGGAGCATATCACCACAGAAATTATGCTTGTTATCATTTACCTACTCGAGGACGAGCAGGAATTAAGCTTAGGGATTTTGATACGGCCCAAACGTATATATAATTTATGCCCTCTCCATGCATGTTTTGGGTGATATTTGCATGCTTTTGATACACTTTCATACACTTTTGATCATATTTGGACTAACCTATTAACTCAGTGCCCCCAAGTGCCAGTTTCTGTTTTCTACTATTTTTTTTATTTCAGGTTTTCTGATTAGGTAAAATGCCAGAAAAATTCCGGGAAAATATATAAAAAAAATCAGCGCAACAGAACAAAGAGGGGCCCCACCTGGTGCCCAGGCGTCCAGGTAGCGCGGCCTAGGTGGGGCCTCGCCGGGAGGCCGCCTGGACCCCTGGTGGCCCCCTGGCTGCCCCCTTCGCCTATATTTACCTCGTCCTCTGAAACCCCCGAGGACAGAACCATTTTTCGCGATCTCGCCTCTGTTCCTCCGCCGCTGCGATTCCAAGATCGGGGGCACCAGAAGACCTCTTCCCAGCACCCTGCCGGAGGGAGGATTGACCTCCGGGAGCTTCTCCACCACCATGGATGCTTCCCGGATGATCTATGAGTAGTCTACCTTGGACCATGGGTCCAAGATCAGTAGCTATGTGATGTTCTCTCCCCCTCTTTGATCTTCATGGATTAGACCTTGTGAGCTTCCCTACATGTTCAACGAACATATGTAATTCTTTCTGTTGTTGCTATGTTGAGTTTGTTGGGATCTGATGGATTATGAGACTATGTTATGATTGTGATGAGTAATATATTTGGTTCTTCTTTTTTATATTTTTGTTCTTGAGTAATTCTTGCATGTTCTCCGTTGCTATTTATTGCTTTGGCGACTTGTAGGTAGCGACTCCAAGAGGGAGTGTTATGCTTGATTGTGGGTTCATGCCCCCTGATGAATAGCTTGAGTGACAAAAACATGAGTCTAGGGGATGTGTTGTTGCCACAAGTGGGAAAAGAACGGTGCTTGTAACTGAGGTTGCAAGGATTGTTTACTTTACGCAAAGTTCTTTTAATGGAGTTGTCTATTGCTGTGGGTTTACACTTTGGGTGGGGCTCGCATCTTAATACCAGCGAGATGTTCCGGATAGATATCTCAAGGTGGATGATTAGTAGTAGATGCATATGGATTTTTGTCTACTTATCTTGGCGTACCGCCCATGCTTTTGAGCCTCTTCCTTTCTTTTGTAGCATAGTTAGCATTGGTTTGCGCCCGTAATCTTGTCAATTACCCAGCTGTAATTTGTTTACCGTGCATAGCCTGTTTCCCATATTTTGGGAGAGAGACATCACTAGTGAACATCATGGAACCCCGGTCCATATTTCCACCACTGTTTACACCCTCAATTTACTTATTGCTTTTACTTTCTAGTTGTAGCTATCACTATCCATTATCTCTTGTGTTTGATCCTTTGTAAACAACAAGACCAGATAGATTGAAAACCTCTCTGAACTTCGTTCGGAGAAAAGTTACTTGTTGTGTGTGCAGGTCCACGTCCTCTGTAAGCGCTAGAGCAGAAGACACCTACCTGTCGTTGTCGGAGTCCTACGGGAGACGATCTTTTAACCTTGGTATCTTTGCCAAGGGAAATTTACCGCTACGCTACATCTCATCTTCCACTTGGGGTAACCAACAAAAGGAGAGAAACCATTATCATCTCTCGGGCATCACCGCCATCACGTCGGGCCTCCCCGTGTTCACCCGAATCATCTGGGTGACGCGCGTGTGCGAGCACTGCCCTCCAGTGCCATCGGAGCCGTCATCCACAAGGATGCCGCCGCCTCTGTGTGTCACCGGTGTTGAGCCGCTGGTGAGCTGACGTGGCCGGTGTTGTTAGCCACTAATTAAACAGCTCCTGACTCACTTACATGTTGGCCCAAGACCCCTATTAACCCACTGTTAGTTAAATCAAATCAGGAATTAACCCTAAGACACTAACAAGCTGAACCCACTAGTCACTTGACCAGTCAGCCCCCCTGATGCCAGTATGATAGGACAGTGACACCGTAAATGATTTCTATTTCAAAAGTAATCCATAAAATGCTATAAACTTTGAAATGCTATAAGGTTTAAACCTTAACTCCAAATTAAATAAATTATATATGTAGAATAATCCTAAAAATTCAAGAATTATGAATATGCAATTTGTTTGCATGTTTGAACACTTTTTTTTTCTGAAAATGTGCATATGGAACCTTTTTTAATTCAAATTTGGAGTTTGAATTGCAATTTTTTTGCAATGCACTTCATTTAAATGGAATCATCAAACAATTCAGCACCCTTTACATCATGTTACAACATCATAACATGTTCTTGATCATTGTATTTGTATTGATATTTCCTTTTCCGCATTGCTTGCTATAGAATAGAAGTTGAGCCGGAACCCAACTTCACCCCTGCAGTTGAAGAATCCCAGTACGACCCTCGTCAGCAAGGCAAGCAAACCTCCTGTGATACCCCCTAAATCAAGTCGTGTATAGTAATCATACACGCATGGTACACGATCGAGATCAGGGACTCAAGGTAAGATATCACAACACAACTCTACAAATAAAATAATACAAGTTGTTTCATACAAGCCAGGGGCCACGAGGGCTCGAATACAATAGCTCGAAAGGACAATTTTAGCGAAAGAAATAGTATCTGAGTACAGACACAAGAATACAAGGATGCCATAGGAAGGCTAGCACAAATAACAACAGATCGAAAAGGCGAGGCCTCCTGCCTGGGAACCTCCAAACTACTCCTGGTCAACGGGGAACTCGACGTCGTAGAAGGCATCGGGGATCTTCATGTTGTTGTGGTCGGCATCGGGGATCTCCTGTTCCTGGACTCCAAGGCTCCAACGTCGACTGCAGCGGCCGATCAGGCAAAACAAAAAGGGGAAATAAAGCAAGGGTGAGTATCTAGCATACCCGCGAGTCTTACATTCGCTACTAAGCATTTATGCATTTATATCAAATGGAAAGGGGAGGCTGTATATAGTGGACTGCAAGGTAGAAATCAGAATAAGGATAAGAAGCTAGGCCTATCGAAGACTAGCATCTTCCGACGATGTCTTCCAGCATGAGAAGAAATAGCCAACAGTTCAAATAAAGCATAAAGTAACAATGAAGCAGAAGTTTCTGCACCATTGTATATTAGTAAGTTGTAATAATTAATAATAATATATGCCTCCGAGTTTCCCTCCTCGAATTCCCTGCGAGGAAGAAAACCAGGAACCAACAGATTAATAGTAGTAGTTTGTAGTGGTAAGGTCCAGCTTCAGCATAAAGCGTCCTGTTACCGTGGACACGGCTATTCGAATAGATTAAACTCCCTGCAGGGGTGCACTACTGTTCAGCCTGCACGCTCGGATCTCCAGGGTGGCGAGAACCTTGTTAGGGAAAGCTCCACCAAAGCTATCCGACACGGCGCAGTCCATCCTAGGCTCAGAAGAGAGGCCATCCACCGGACTATATCCTATGCGCTTAGGGGTCTAGGTCCCTCACCCTTCCGCGCTCCTGAACGGTACGAGACTGGCCGGTGAAGCAAAAGCAAATCCAAATACACCTGCTGCAGCAAAGAAGACAAGACCTCTTCCCGGCAATCAGCCCGTGGTACTGCTGACGTCTGAAGAGTTTTCGGAAAAACTACGACGCATGGGAGCCCATAACTCCTTATCCCACGTGACGGTAGTGCGTACAGATCTACGGGCCTCTCAAGTCATCCGCCGAACCATTTAGCATTTGAATTAACCTGTGTGACAACCGTTATCGTTGCCTCAACTTAACTGACCCGTGGACAACGACAGCAGTCAGGACCACCAGTACTGTATCCATTGATTGTTAATGCTTTCTTCCGGTGCCCTTTGACAGGATCACCTTAATCTGCATAAGTTCCTTTTGGCCCCGTTCGTAGCGGGATGGTAGGACAAAAGATGTTGTGCAAGTTCTTATTGCAAGCACGTACAACTACCTGTGGGGTACATACTTGATGTTTGATTTATGCCTAGATGATCATTACTTTTCTGTGTGCCTTTCCCCAAGTTAAATACATGATGTATCTTATCCATGCAGCGCCCAACCATCCATCTCCCTAGCCTACAGTGTTTTAATTCTGCTGTTACTAGTTGTTTACTTTTGCTGTTTTATTGTCGCTATTTCCCCACCACTATTACTTCGATATCATCACCTCCATATTGCAGTTACTACTAATATCTTGTTTCAAGTAAGTGTATCTCAGGTGCGGTGGAACTGACAACTCCACTGTTAAAGCTTGTGGGTATTCTTTGGCTCCCCTTGAGTCGAATCTATAAATTTGGATATCTTACCCGCGAAGACTATCTCGATCCCCTGAAGTTGTGGGTTATCAAGCCTTTTTTCTGGCGCCGTTGCCAGGGAGCATAGATTTATTCACAAGTCTACTTGAAGTATTTTACCTGCTGCAATTTGTCTACTATGGGTAAGAAAGAAGACCCCAAGGTCCCGATCTTACCATCCCGTACGAGAAAAGGTACTGTTCTGAACACTAGTGCTACACTTGATTCACCTTAAGTTATGAGTAAGTTTGCTTCACCTCCACCACATGATGCTTCCACTGAATCTGTTACTCTGTCCGATACTTTTGATGATGCTTCTACTACTCTTGATGATATTGGTTCACTTGGTCACACTCTTGAGAAACAGATCGATGCTGCAAAAAAATCTGGAATTGAAATTCCCGATACTTGCTACCCTTTTGATGGAACTTACAATTATCCTGATTTGAGTAAACTCAAGGAGAGACTCCTTGATGATGATTTATGCAGGGAGCTAACAGAGTTTATCGACTCTGACCCTGATGCTATTAAGAAGCTTCTCGAAAAAATCTCCCTGAAGAACAAGACCGTTCCTGATCCTAAATTTGCTACATCTCCTATATGCATCAATGATCCTGATTATAATTTATCTATTGATCTTTCACTTATATTTATGGTTGAAGCTGACCCCTTTTATGGCAGAGAAAATGATGATGCTATTGCGCACCTGAACAAACTCACTGAGTTGGGTGGCTTGTTTACTACAGATGAAAAGATACGAAACTTCTATGTTACTAAGCTTCTTCCCTTCTCTTTAAAGGAAGGTGCTAAAGCATGGTATGATGCACTACCATCTGGTTCCATTAGGAGTCCTCAAGACTTAGCGCACTCTTTTGTTGATATGCAACATGCTGCTTTAAAAAAATTATAACTTTAAACAGTTGTAGGATGAGAACCTCCCTAAAGCTTGGGGGAGGTATTGCAGTCTGATCCAGGCTAGACCGGGACATGGGGTCCCTAAGAATGAATTAATTGATATATTTTATGCTGGCCTAACTGATGAATCTAGATCCTATTTGGACAGTTGTGCTTCTTGTGTTTTCAGGAAAAGAACACCGGACGATGCAGAAGAATTAATGTGAAAGATTGCCAAGAACCACGAAGATTGGTACGTCCCTGAACCACCTCCACCACCAAAAAAGAGGGGCATGCTTGTCCTAAGCACCGAAGATATGCAAGAAGCGAAGAAGTCTATTAAAGAGAAGGGTATTAAAACTAAAGACGTAAAGAATCTACCCCCTATTGAGAAGTTGCGTGAGCCTACCACACACCCTCCAATGGTAGAGGTCCACTCTCTTTTAGATTTCAATGCAAGTGACATTCCTCATGGTAAGCCTCCTGATCAATGTTTAGATGAGCTTGATAATTTCATTATGAAGCAAAATCACTTTAATGAGAGGATACAAAGTCAGCTGCATGATAATTCTCTTGCTATCAAAAGCTTGCTTGATGTTCTAGGTAGAACAGTTAATGATGTTAAATGCCTTGTGAAGCACTTTCATATGGTTCAAACTCAGCTTGAACAAATTTCTAATGTGCAAAAAGATTTTCTTGCTAATAATGCCAAACAGGATATACAGGCCTTCGGGATTAAAACCCGAGGATGAACTAGCACTCAAGATCCTCTCTATTGAGAGGGACGTCCGAAGAGGATCGAGCAAGATTCTCAAATGCAGGAAGAAGAAATTGTTAGCTCTCCGAAGAATAAGCACAAAGAAGCTGATAATTCCAATGATCCAAATAGTATATCTACCTCCGATGCTGAGACTGAAGACGGTGCTGAGCCTGAAAAGGATATTGAAAAGAATGATCCACACGAAGTTCGAGAAGAAGAAGCACCCGATAAATGCAAGAAATACATGGGAAGGAAAGAGAACCATGGGTACAGAAACCCATGCCCTTTCCAGGTAAGTCTCTCAAAACTAAAGAAGAAGAGCATTACAATTAGTTTTGTGAGTGGATGAAACCTCTTTTTCTTCAAAACCCTTTGACTGATGCTATTAAGTTACCTCCGTATTCGAGATATATGAAAGATATTGTTACTAATAAAAGAAAAGTTCCTAATGAATCAATATCTACTATGCTTGCTAACTACTCTTTTAGTGGCAAGATTCCTGAGAGGCTTGGTGATCCAGGTATACCCACCATTCCTTGCTCAATAAAGAATAACTATGTCAGGATTGCTTTATGTGATCTTGGAGCAGGAGTGAGTGTTACGCCCTTCTCTATTTACAAGAGGCTTTGTTTAGAAAAACTAATCCCTACATATATCTCTCTTTATATGGCTGACATGTCAACAGCCGTTCCCATTGGTATTTGTGAGGATGTTCCCATTGAAGTTGCTAATTGTTTAATCCTTACTGATTTTGTTGTGCTTGACATGCCCGAGGATGGGAGCATGTCTATTATTCTTGGTAGACCTTTTCTTAACAACGTAGGTGCTATTATTGATTGAAATGAAGGAAAGGTTCTTTTAATGTGAATGATAAAGAACACATGGTGTATTTTCCGAAGAAGATGGACAAAAGGCATGGCCACAACTCTATAGAGAATATTGAGACCATGAAGATTGGTGATTGGGATTGTCCTCTACATGTGCACCACAAATACAAAACCATTATGGTTTGGACAATATCCATTAAAGTAAAGGTAGCATGAAAGCTTCATAGTAAGTGAAACTTTTTTGCTCTATGTATTGCTAGTTTGGTAGTAGGACTTGATCAACCTTCCTATTAAATAAGTTTTATATAAGTAAAAAGTAGAGGTTGTTATGGTTGCATTTATTTTAGCTTTATATTTCTTGCTGTGCCAAGTTTATATGTTTTTGAAGCTTCAAAACTCTAATCACTGCTCCAGGTTTTCAGAAAGCTTCGCAGCCTTTTGAACTCCGAAAAGTTTTCAATAGTGAAGTTGTCAGAAAAATTCCAGAAAAATAAAAATAAAAATTTCCATGTCGGGAGTGACCCAGAGGCACCTGGGGCTGACTAGCGGGGGCCACCAGTGGCCCAGGCGGCCAGCTGGCGCGGCCTGCCCCCTGGCCACGCCCACAGGGCGCCTGGGGCCCATAGGCCCCACCTTCTTCCTCTCTCTCCAAAAACACGAGTTCTGCTCCAGGTATGTATTCTTCCCCCTTCTTCCTCTCTCTCCAAAAACACGAGTTATGCTCCATTTCTTGCGTTCTTGCTGTTCTTGGAGGCGATTTTCGATATCTCTCTACAGCCCATCATTCGAGCTGAGATTTTGAGCAAATACTCCTTGAAATGAGTTTCTTTGGAAAAGCAAAGGGATGGCTTGGGAAGAAGAAGCCCGAGCGCTCCGATCGAGTTACTAGAGCTACAGCTTCACCCTCAGCAATTAGGGTGAGCTACAATGAAGATCATGTGCCCCTGGAGTTGTTGGAAGACACAAGTCCAGCATGCACAATGATGTATCCGTGCGATGATTTTCTTACAGCTGCAGGAATTAAGGAGGAATTTTATGGCCTTTGTGCCAATGCAGGTTAGACACGGCTAGCTTTATGCCGTGTGGTACAATACAAGAAGCTTACCTCCTGCTTTGTTAACAGTTTTTGTTATAACCATTATGCTGGCACCGTCGAGTTCAAACTTTATAATGATCTCATAACCATGTCTTGGCACAGTTTTGTGATATAATAGGTGTACCGAACGTTGGCCAGACAACGAAGATGACCATGCAGCCTTCTGGGTTGAGGACCTTCTTCAAATCCCTTTGTTTCTAGGAGGAGACCGACATTCGGCGTGCGAAGATTTCCAGCATTCAGTTTCCACACCTCAGGTATTTTCCGTATTTTGTTGCTAGAGGGGTGTTAGCTTGTGACAACATGAGCATGGCTCTGCACCAGATTTCGCTATTTATGCAAACACCCTCTCTGATAAGAATGATTATAATTTGGGTGCGTTGATTGCTTGGCGCCTTGTTAAGAACAGTAACAAAGGCGATTTATATGGTGGCGTTTACGCCACACTTATCCTTGAGTCTCTTGAGCGCACCCTGCATCCTGATGATGTTCCTTTTCATACGCGATTCTCGATCTTGCGGCTATGAAGAGACATAAGTTTGTTACTATGACTTCCAAGTTTGGCAACCTTGGTTATATTTTGAGGTTTGAAAGGACCATTACTCGTGAGATCCGTCTACCTGCACCACTTTTGTTTGATAGCACTCGCAGGAACGGATGGTCCTTCAACGAGATTCAGTTCGATGAGTTCATGGCTCATTACCAGCCGCATAACCCCATGGAGGGGGTTGTGCCCGATGAGGAGGACCACGGTGAGTTCACACCTTTCCAGGGAGAGACCTTCACCGAGCAAGGTGAGGGGTCTTCTTCCGCTTGGAGCGCATGGCCTTCCTCATGGGAGGACCCGAGGACTTCGGTGTACGCACCGGAGGGCTCATACGATTCCTGGACTTACCATTACCCCGGAGCAGGAGGCTCCTGGGGGCAGTAGGTGCTACCAACTTAGGCCAAAAGCCTAAGCTTGGGGGAGTACGTGCCCTCTCACCTTTCCATTGTATTATCCGTTTTCATTTTGTTCGCATTGATCTTTTCGAAGTTTTTGCCCGTTCTTTGTTGGTCTTTTATTTTGAAAAATCAACAAAAAGATTTCTCTTTTCTTTTTCTTTCGCTAAATCTTTGAAAAATCCAAAAATATTTTCTTTTCTCTCTTTAGTTTACCTTGTTGCAGAGTTCAGCTCGAGTCCGTGATGGCATTTGCACTTGATTATATTTTCCTACGTTCAATCGTGCAAGCAACAAGGCAGTGATGACGAAGATCGACGAAAGGGATGCAACAAGGAAAACCGGTATGACCTCTTTTTGTTTCTACTTTTGTACATATTCTTGTACTTATGATTTAGAGACCAGCTTGTAGCGACATAGTGCTATGTTTACAATGCTCGCCCAATTTCATGCTTTCCTTGTGGCTAATCCCAAATAGCTAGAGTACATAATGTGTTGTTGAAATGATTTACATGCATTGCATTGTTCATAGTTTAGCATACTGAAGTGGTATTTCCCTTTGGAGAATTCTTGGATTGACTTGGCACAAGCTTACACATGTTTATGACTGAAAAGTCTACTATGCCTTGATGATCTGTGAGTTTCAGAATAGTTATATCACTTTCATGCCCAATTCAATGTTACTTTGTCGCTCTGCGTGATTATGACTGTTATTGCTCTCTAGTTGGTCGCTTCCCAGTTTTTTGCTATCCTTCGCTCGCACTAAGCGGATTTCTTCTTGTGCATCCAAAACCTTTGAAACCAGTTATTCCTTATGAGTCCACCATACCTTCCTATGTGATATTTACCGGCCATCCTAACGAAGACTTTCTTGTACCATCTCGAAATTATTCAAAAGCACTCCGGTGTTGTGCCTCTGTTTTAGCTCATGAGGAAGTAGTAGGTAATTCATGACCGTCTTATGTTAGACATGTTTTATTCCGGGATTTCATGTCTAATCTGCAAACCCCTAATACGAATAGGGACTGGCATGAGTGTTCCAATCTCACAAAAGATAATCACAACCAACAAACCCTCCTTCACGCTTTGTCTATGAGAAATAAGAAAACTTTGGCAGTGATAAACAAAGGAGATTATGGGGATGTGATCGTCTCCATCTTGGGAGTCGTTCCTCGAAACATGTCTAGCGTAAGAGGTGATTGAGTTGTCTACTAGCATTCGTTGACGAATCATGCACCTCCCAAAAAATTTTTATCTCCGTTTTCAAAACCAAGAGCTCTAGTACATGTTTAGTCTTTGCTTCCAACCACGGGTTTTCAACCTTTCCATCAAACTCCACAGTTCGAGAGTCTCCACCTTCTTTCTTCAATGCACCAACTAGGAGAGCATAATTGTCATTCTGAGTGTAATGGGCATTGTCCCAAAGTACTACATTGTCTTTTGCATGATTGTGGTATTACTTATTCTGAAGTTCTTAGTTCTAGTCTCCTTTAAAACTCTGGAGCAGTTTCTGCATTTATGTTTCTCATGGAGGCTATCGAAATACCACTCTATTATGTTCAAGCTTTGTGCATTGTAATCTTGTCTTGATTTTCAGTAGCATATTATTTACTTTTAAGATGTTTGTGATTGTTCACATGAAAGAAGGGTTGCTTCGTGCATTGTCATTATAGCATTGTTTAAATACCTTCTGGACTCTTTTCGTAGTACATGCTTATATACATTTATTGAAGCAAAAGAGTTTGTCAAAGTTTTCTTTGTCGGGTTCAGTTCGTTGAACTGAATTACTTGAGGACAAGCAATATGCTAAGCTTGGGGGAGTTGATACATCTCAAACGTATCTACTTTTCCAAACACTTTTGCTATTGTTTTGCCCTCATTCTTGCATGATTTGGATGAAACTAACCCGGACTAACGCTGTGACGGGGATCAACCCCGGCAAATCCCATGGTCAGGGACCCTGGGTTAGTCATAGAGATGGCACAGGTTGGACGATACTCGTCGGCTAATAGGAGAAGCACTTCCTGCTCGATATTATTGCGTGAGGGGCCAATTACAGTGGAGGCCAAGGCGAGTTCTCGCAAGGCAAGGATGAGTAGATGCGTAATGAGTTGATCTGGACGTCTCCCCTCCCAGCCTTTATATACTAGGATAGGTCTTGGGGAGTTCGTACTAGGTTACAGAGAAGGTTTCCTAGTTCTAGTCTTGCCTTGTACGCCAAGTTGCACCTTCCATATTAGTCGCGGACTCCTACGTCGGTGCCTGGTTGGGCCAATCGTGGGCTTGTCATAGCTTCCCAGCAGGCCTTCTATCTTCATACGCACCAGGAAGTCTCATATGCAGGAGTCGGGGGGTCACCCCCTCGTTAGTAGCCCCCGAGTGCCTGGGGGACTCGAAGATTCGCGCACAGACTCGAATTCATCTACGCTTTATTGTTTGTAAGCGTGGCATCGCCACGGGTCGCTGGAAGTTTTGAGCCATGACAATATTTGTTTCGAGGGATTGCTAAGCTGAAAGGGCCGAAGGAGTCGACTGGTCGAGCCTTGGTGAATTGTTCTAGTGACAAATACCACAGTAGCCCAATCAAGCTCACGTCCCTCGACAAGAACTTGGAACACTGGTGTCAAGCAAAGTCATGCCGCTGCAGGTCTTATAGGATCAATTGCCGCCAGTCTAAGCACATAGCCTGAGCGCGTCCGCTCGGCTCTTTATACCATGCGAGCGCATGGAAAAGATCGGGAGTGAAATCGCTCTGCGACAAGTCCCGGCCCGGCCGTTCTGCGCAGCGGGGTCTTACCTACACGCTAAGCTTGTGTGGCATCTGGGTACAGTGTGTCGTGGCCCAGGCATAGTTATTTTTTGTAGAGGCACGGAGCCTTGATTAGCGATGCACCCACTTGGAATAAACGATCAAGTGAGTTGTTTAGTCGTCACTCGCGGAGTTGGTAGTGGACTCAGACGAGGAAACAAAGATAGCACCCACTCGGAATATCGTCGAGTGCGCGAGTAAATCATGTTTTGCTGAAGTGCTAAGTCTTTTTCGCGAGTGGTCACTCGAATGCTTTTCTTCTTTCGGGGTGAGGGAGCACCCGAATTCTGAGAGTATGTTGTTTTTGCTGGTGCGAGTGATCTCCGAGCAGATCTTGCCTTCTGGGTGAGTGAGCACCCGAGCTCGAATAAAGGTACTCCCGATGGGAGTAAGAATTTTGTAGAGTCAGAAAATTTGAACGTATAGCTGGCTTTTGGAATCTTTTGGTTTTTGACCAACTGTTTGTGTCTTGATCCGTCCCTCTTTAGATGCCGTGCTGACTTGCATTGTCCTGTTGCTTGATGACGCATGATGATGATTGATTTTTTTTGTTCGATCACGTCAGCTAGACCGTCATGATGATGATTTGGAAGTCGCGCAGCCTGTTGTCTGTTGGGTTTCCGAGACTTGTATGGGAAACATGCGAGATTTGACGCGTCCTGTAAGTAATGCTGACCATGTGAATGCATATTTTCCTTGGAAATCGTAACGCCCGGTCCGGTGGCCTTTGATGCAATGATGACGCCGCCTGAGCTTCCGCGTGCTTTTCCTGGTTTGCCCTTGGATTGCGCTATAAATACTTGGCATCCTTGGCATCCATTATTCACATCTTTCTCTTCTTCTTCTTCATATGACACCCAAGCGTGGTAGAGGTGTGGCTGGGCGAGGTCATGGCCGCCGTGGTCGTGGTGGCCGCACGCCTCGTTCTTCACGAGTTGGACGCCATGGTACCACGTTGGTGCCTTCTTCTTCTTTCTCCATGGAGGAGGGTTTTTGGCGCCATGACTTTCTTTTGCGTGTCCTTAACCGGGTTGCTGCCTGGATTCCTCTTCCTCTCTCGTTTGCGTCTATTGCTTCTGAGCTTAACTTGAGGGGCTTCTGGTTCTGTCTTCACAGATGTGCTCGTTCTTCTTCTTGGGTGGAGCTGGATACTAATAGTTCATCCTTGATTTTCCTTGGGCTTGGCTGGGGGGCGTTTTCTCGTCAGTTGAATCTGCGCGGCAGAGATAACCTTCGTTGTCATTTTGACGGCGAAGATACTGTTATTATTCGCGCATTTGATGCTAGTGGCAACCGCCTGGATCCATACTGTAGGGAAACAAGTAGCAACGATTCCGATGGCTCGAGCGGTGGCTCGCCTGCTTCTGCCGTGTCTTCGTCTTCGGTTGATCCCTCGGGCGATGGTGTTTGCTCTTCTAGTTCTAAGGACGAACTGGACATCAAGCCAATCGTCAAGCGGCTGCGTCAGTAGGCGAGGCACCTTGTAGAACAGGAGGACATCGAGCTTCTTCCTCGCGGGGCTGGGTTGCTACTTTGTCTGTGGTGATGCCCGTCAGGTGGTGGCACAAAATTGCCAATTATCTCATCATAAGCACACATGTAGAAACTGAATGTAGCCTGTCTTGTAGTTCCACAGGTCCTTATGTAGCGACAAACTGTCGTTTCGACTTCTTTGTAATGAGAATGTCTTCGACTCCTTAGTAATGAGAATGTCTTCGACTCCTCTGTAATGAGAATGGCTTCGACTCCTTTGTAATGAGAATGTCTTCGACTCATTTGTAATGACAATGTCTTCTCGGGTGCGCGCCAGCGCTCCCGATGGGAGTAGCCCCCGAGGCTGCGTTTGATTTGCAGAATCAAGCGCAAACTTTACAAATTTTTGTCTCACAGGTTTGTAGTTGTCTTTGAATTTTTCCAAGTTTGGATCGGGTGCGCGTCGGCGCTCCCGATGGGAGTAGCCCCCGAGTCATTAGGTGATCGCTTGTGATCGGGTGAAGACTAAATAATCGTGCGCTTTCTTTTGCCTGAGCTTTGTTGGCGGGAGTCTTGCGTTTTTGGCCTCCCGATAGTTGTGGACAGTTGCGCTTTGAGCGAGGATAACGTCTTTCAGGGGAAGCTTACACTCGGGCCCCCGAGTCTTTTAAGTAAGAGTCGCGTGAGCGAAAATAGCGTCTCTCGGGGGGAGTTCTAGGCTCGAGCCCCCGAGTGATTGTAAGTACGAGTCGCTTTTGCAAAGATAGCGTCTCTCGGGGGGAGTTCTAGGCTCGAGCCCCCGAGTGCTTGTAAGTAAGAGTTGCGTTTGCGAAGATAGCGTCTGTCGGGGGGAGTTCTAGGCTCGAGCCCCCGAGTGCTTGTAAGTAAGAGTCGCGTTTGCGAAGATAGCGTCTCTCAGAGGGAGTTATAGGCTCGAGCCCCCGAGTGCTTCTAAGTAAGAGTCGTGTTTGCGAAGATAACGTCTCTCGGGGGGAATTCTAGGCTCGAGCCCCCGTGTGCTTGTAAGTAAGAGTCGCGTTTGCGAAGATACCGTCTCTCTAGGCGAGTTCTAGGCTCGAGCCCACGAGTGCTTGTAAGTAAGAGTCGCGTATGCGAAGATAGCGTCTCTCGGGAAGAGTTCTAGGCTCAAGCCCCTAAGTGCTTGTAAGATGTTTTTTGGGAAACATTCTTTTATTCCTGCGAATTTTTACATGAGTTGCCGATCGGTGCTGCCGCTGATGTCTTGATAGTGTCTAGAGGACTATGGGTAGAACAGGCGCAGGTTCGCTACGTTCCATGGATTTCACACGTCCTCATTGGACTTTGGATTCTTCAATCTGTATGCTCCTCCTCCTATGACTTCCGAGATGATGAACGGCCCTTCCCATTGTGGGGCAAGTTTGTGCACTTTTTCCTGTATTAGCCGTAGCATAAGGTCTCCTTTGTTGAACGATCTGGTCCGCAGGCGATTGCTTTGATAGGTGCGGAGCTTGTCCTGGTATCCTTCAGATTTTGTGATGGTTGTGTATCGTGCTTCGTCTGTTACATCTTTGTCATTCTGCAATGCTTCTTCTGCCTCTTCCTCTTCGTACCCTGAGATTCTGGGTGCTCCGAATTTTAAGTCGTGCGGCAGCATTGCTTCTGCCCCGTATACCAAGAAGAAAGTTGTATACTGGGTCGAGCTGTTTGGGGTGGTGCGCGGGCTCCATAGGACTGCAGGGAGCTCTTCTATCCAGTTGCCTGCGGCTTGCTCGAGTGGTGCCAGGAGTCGCTTCTTTATTCCTCCGCATACTAAGCCGTTTTCTATCTCCACTTGGCCATTGGACTACTGATGTGCGACTGATGCGTAGTGTATTTTGATGCCTAGTTCCTGGCAGAAGTTCTAGAACTATGCTGCTATGAAGTTTGTACCATTGTCCGTGATGATGTTGTGTGGTACTCCGAATCTGAAGATTATTGATTTGATGAAGTTGACTGCCGTGAGGGATGTTGAGATGGTGATTGGTACTGCTTCAATCCACTTGGTGAACTTGTCTACTGTGACCAGTAGGTGTGTTTGTCCTCCTTTTGATGATTTCTTGAGTGGGCCTACCATGTCGAGTCCCCATGTGGCAAATGGCCGTGATAATGGTATGGTTTTGAGTTCCGATGCTGGGGCGTGCGGCCTGCTGGCGAACTTTTGGCAGGCGATGCAACGCCGTACGATATCCTCTGCATTTCTCATAGCGGTCAGCCAATAGAAACCTGCTCGAAAGGCTTTTGCCACGAGTGCTCGACTGCTGGCATGGTGCCCGCAGGTGCCTTCGTGAATCTCGAGTAGTAGGGCTTTGCCGTCTTCTTCGTCTATACACTTTGGAGGACCTAGGAGATGCTGCTCTTGTAGAGCTTCCTGTTGATTACCGTGAATGCTTTAGATCGTCGTCTGATGCGTCGGGCTTCTTCAACGTCTTGTGGTAAAGTGCCTTCGACTAGGAATCGAAGGAAGGGCCTTGCCCAGGCTGGGTCTTCGAGTGCTGCTGGTGCTTCAAATTCTATTGCTTGATTGTTTGTATCGTCAGCTGCGCTCACTGCTGCCGCCTGTGCTGGTTCGTTTCTGTCGTCTTCCTCTGCGACTACTTTGGGCTCCGCTGGATTTGCTTTTATTGATCTATGATTAATTCTCTCGAGGAAGACACCTGGTGGTATTGGTCCTCGTGTCAGAACCCTCTGTTAGGTAATGTGCTAGGGTTAGTCAGTACTCTATCATCATGTCAAAATTTCAAAAGAAATCTTTGAAATCAAAAATCAAAAAAAATGGGAGAAGGAACACCCCCAGATGAATTAATTCAAAAGGCCAGATAAAAATCTTCTCCAAAAATTCATGTTAGATTTTTGAAAAGTCTTATAAATGAGTGTGATCACATATCAAGTGATGTGGGACCCATCCCATGCTCATAGATTTCTCAAATATTCAAACAGTGCCTTGGAATTAAAGAAATACCCCTATTTGATTTAAGATTCAAATTAATTGAATTTTAAAAATGTTGAAAGTTTATGAGTGGCTAGTCTATATTATTATGAGGCCACATAAAAGTTTTCAGCATTTAATAAAATGTTTAGCTATTTTATTTGGCTCAACAGAACAAATGTCAGAAAAGAGAAATAGAAAAGAAATCAGAAAATCCTTACCTGGCGCCAGGCGAAGTCGGCCCACCCCAGCCCAGCCGGCCCACAGGGGCAGCGGGGTCTTCTTCCCCGTCCCGCGCCTCAAAGTTGCTCGGTGGAATGCCACCGAGCTAGCTGGGCACGTCGCCGTCTCTCCAGACGCCACCTGCCCCTCCCGCGCCTTCTAGCGACGCCACGGAGACGCTGGCGACGCCGTGCGTCCATTCCCCTCCTCCCCAGTGCCTATCCTCCTCTCTCTCGCTGAACCCCGCGAAGAAGAGGACCCCGCCGTCGCCATAGCTTGAAGCCTGCGTGGCCAACGTCGTTTCCGAGCTGCGTCGTGTTGTCCATCCTCCTCGCCATCCTCGACTTCGTCTTCGTGCAGAAGGAATCGAGCTCGGACGCTCTGTAGCCGCCGGAATCATCTCCACGTCGCCGCCGGACCCGCGAGCTCGCCGCCGTCGATTCGCCGCCGTTGAAGCCTCCCCAAGCTTGCCGTTGCTTCCGTTCGAACCGCGGTGAGCTACTGAGTGTTTTCCCTAAGCTTCCAGCACCCCGCGACCCCTCTATCCGTTTTCGCCATGGATGCCGAAGCACGTCGCCGCCATGGACGACGATGAGGTCGCCCCTGTGCCCCATCATCACGTCCAGCGCGCGGGTTTGACTACCAGTGACTCTAGCTTTCGAACGCACGCGAGCTCAGCCCAAACCGTGCACTACAACTTCAACTACGACCTCGCCGCCGTTCTGTTGCCGCCGGAGTCGTCGCCGTCGTCGCTCCCGACCACCCCGTGACCCCCTGTTGCCTCCAGAAGATGAGGACGACGATGCTGAGCAAGATGGTGCCCTCCCCGTGGCCTCCCGTGGCCCCTAGGCCATTCCGGCGAGTCGCCGCCGCGGCTCCAGTCGCCGGCGGTTAGCCGCCGGTGGGTTAGCCCTTAAGCACCTGGCTAATGACCCCCTGGGTCACTGACCAGTGGGCCAAGTGGCTTAATTAAGCCACTGGATTAATTTAACCCACGGGTTAATTGACCCAGTCACTGACAAGGTGACCCCACATGTCAGCCCCCCCCCCCTGACTTCAGCACTTGCGCAATAAATCAGTTAAATGAATTTCCAGAGAATATTTGAATTAAAAAAATTCCAGAAATTCAAGAAAATACCCCAAACTTTGGAAATTCATAGAAAATTCATATTAACTCCAAATTGGACAAATAATATATGAAAAATGATCTGGAGAAAATTATCTTTCCAAACATGCAACTTTCAACTCTGTTTGAGTTGAATTTAAAATGTGATCAGTAGCATTTGCTATTTGATTTAAATGGAATTAAATCAAATTCAAATCAAATAATTTTCAACTTGAACCATGGCAACATGCTACATTTCAATCACACATCAGAGGCATATCTTACACATTTCCAAAAGGTTCAAAATGATCAAACTATATCACATACAACTTGGTTAATGTTGAATTCAAATGTGGAGTTTGAATTTGCAATATACTCCATTTAAATGGAATGCTCAACACATCAGTACCATGAACATCACCCTTTCAATCTTATTCATGTGATTGTGCATTGTACAGTATGTTGATCCTATGATTGTCATGTTGCTGATAGAAGTGGAGCCGGAACCCGAGGTCACCCCCTACGTTGAAGACCCCGAACCCGAACCTCGTCAGCAAGGCAAGCAAACCCCCATTGATCATGTCGATAAAATCCCACTTCCCTCTCATGTCTCGCTTATGCATTGTTTAGGATGATCACCATGTTACGATTCTACCGCATACATGAACCCATTCCTTTGCATGACCTATCATTTTGTCACAGTAGTAAGCAAACCACAATCCTAGCAAATGTAGGAGTTGTTTGATATCATGTGGCCCCTGCAATGTTACTGCTTATTGCATGCTTAGTATGATACCATGTTGTTACTGTGATGTGAGTCGGGATGGGAATGATCACGTTGATGTTGATAGAAAAGTGTTGGTGAATCGACCCTAATACAAGGTGAACGATGAGAGGCTGTGTAGGAGTACACGGTGGGTTGTCTTGTTGAACACCGCCCTAGTACGAGTTCTTGTGTGGTGATCCAAGATGAAGAGTACAACCACACATTGGGCTCACTGACCCCTCTCAACTTACTAACTCATCCCTTTCGATGTCCAGATGTCGCAATAGTTCGGAGTTCTGGTAGGTCTGTGGCCTGGATGCTAAGTGAGAGAACGGCTCATCCGAGACCGGCTTATGCACCACGCACACATCACTTGGGTCCACTTCGGTAAACCGGCCGGGTTCACGATAGTGGTAACCAACCCAAGTAGGCGGCTTTCTCGGACTAGATCGGCTATGAGGTAACAGTTGTGGTGAGCATCCTCGCTGGCACCCCTTGAATGGTGTCGAGATCAAAGGCGGTAAATGATGATCATGTGTGTGTAGCGGTACACCCTTGCAAGGTTAACAAAACTATTCGAATAGCCGCGTCCGCGGTTATGGACTGCTTGGAAAGCTTAGCTTGATTATTAGACAACTTGAACTGGATACTTCTAAAACACACCAAGATAAGTGTAAGTGCTACGGCGTGCTTTCTCGTGGGGAAGTCGAGGAAGGCACCATAGTGGTGTAATTGGTTGGAGAATGTAGTGGACTCGTGTACGCTTCTTACCTCAAAGTCTGGTACTTGTAGTTCAGGATTAGCCAACTCAAAGCTGGCACTTCTGCAAGTGAACCCCACCTCCCTTTACCTTGATACATGTGAATGAGTAGTATAGATCCTATGTAAGTCTTGCTGAGTACGACTTTGTACTCACGTTTGCTTAATCTATGTTTTAGATGATGCCACTGACCCCGAAGGTGGCTTCTTCATCGAGCTGGACGACTGAAGACCAACTAGTCTTGTCCCAGTCAGACGACTGGTTCCCTCGGGGAGGGCTTTTTGTTTAAATAAGGCTTCTTAAGCCATTTGTTAAACTTGTCTGTACTCAGACATAATTTGCTTCCGCTTGTAATGTAATGTTGGATCACATGTATGTGATCTCTGTGTGCACTCTATAAGAGTTATCAATAAAATTGTACACTTTGTAGAGAATTGCAATGGTACCTGCTGTTCATACAAGGCATGTGTGCTGCGTGTATGTTTATAACATGCATGTCTTTGTATGGGTTTTCGAGACCTTAGTTGTGTTCTGGCTGGCGGTCTTTCATACACCAAGTGGCCCTTAGATGTGCGCAGCTTGGGGCATCGCGATGCGATTGTTCGAGACTCTGTCTCGTGCACACTTTGTGGTATGATCGAGCCCGCCCTAGACCCCGACTAAGTGATCGGGCTGGAGTAAGTCTATGTAAGAGTTATGAGATAGTCGATAGTATGGTTGAGGCGACTTGTCTTTGAATATGGGAGTTCACCACCCATATCATTAGACTTGTGTGCGGACGATGAGGACCCATCTCAGTTGATCATCCGGCCTGGATGGGATGCCCCTCACGTACGATGCTTTCCGAGAACGTTCTGTGCTTGGCCTTGTCTGCTTAGACAAGTGGGTACGGTTCTCGGCTCTCCATATGACTATGCCTTAACTGGACTTGCATACGCTAACCCCGGGTCCCGACAGACTTGGTATCAGAGCAGGACTGACTGTAGGACTAGTAGCCTTGGCCGAAGTCGAGTCTAGCCTTCTATAGTTATATAGTTACTCTGGGTATATAAGGGAACAACGTAAGGCTTATTTTTTTCTCCTTACCCCCTTCGTTCTGAGTTCTGAGTCACCCTCATCTTATTCTACGGGAATATAGGACTAGGCTCTCCTCTGTCTGATTAGAACATCTCGTTGTTTGCTTCCTTGCAGCCGTAGGAAGGTTGTGTTCGGTTTGTTAGAGTGGTTATGCTCCCTGTTTCATTACATCGTATGTAAGTGCTGTTTTTCATGATTGGAAGAAATTGTCATTTCTTACAATTACAGCCGTTATGCTGTCCGAGTCATTCCAGTTTTATCTCATAATCTGATGCATTTGCAAACTCCTTTCTGTTTCAGATGGCAGATCTTCCCCCTCGGAAGATTGTTCGTTTGACCAGGTGCCTCGGTGTGCGTGGCCATCCCGCCACGTTGATCGAGATGATGTCCTATGTGGGATATCGATGGTACCCTGAGTACACCGTCGAGGAGCAGTTTCACCACTTCAACCAGACCCAGTTCCACTGCATTGTCCGGATCTATCCGCACCACGTTGGAGTCACCCAGCCTATCCACTTTGGACATGGCATTGGCATTACCGAGAACATGGCTGTGCAGGATGCTGCATACTCATGTATGACACTGCTGAGAGAGGAGCATACTTTGCTGAGAGAGACTTCTTTCCGCTATATCCCTGCTGCACTTCCAGGAGAAGAGGGATATTACACCGGACTCTACTCAGATCACTCTGCAGAAGATCCAGCACTTCAGGTGACTGCTAGGTTTGCTAGTGACCGAGATCGTGATGCACGCGCTCTCCGTTTTGAGCTCCACGCCACCCGTGTTCGTCTGTATCGAGCACTAACACTCTTGGCACCCTTTGTGAGCGTGGGATCCGTTGAGCATGATGCTATCTACCCAGTGAGGACTCAGATGCCTTCTCGAGTTGCTTGGCCCGAGATTGGAGGTATTTTTCCACACCGTGGTCCTTTGCTTCCACCCTACGCTGGACCTAGGCCCCATCCTTGCCCAAATGGATATCAGTGTCCACAAGCCTCCGTGTTTTCCGATGGTCACCTCCAGCTACCGGGATACGCGGGTAACTTTTATGAGGACTACTATGGAGATGGAGATGAGTGAGACCGCCTGTGGTCTTACTTAGTGATGATGTAGTAGTATCTTAGTATATTGTATGCAAGGTGTCTAAGTTCCAGAGGCTTAGATAAATAATGTATAGGAAGGCAGAGTGCCTCTGAAGGATGTATAATCTTCAGCACGTTTGTATTAGCTTGGTGCTTGTACTAGAACAGTGTATGGTTTGTATGATAGCTTGTGAATATATGGCTTGTATGCTTTTATCACCATGTTTTCAAGATGATTACTTCCTTTGCTCTGTAATCCTTCCAGTAGTTCAATACCTTGTTTAGACTCTCCCAATCAACTCTGTTTGACTTTGGTTTTTCACCTCAGGATGTCTCAAGGAACCCGTGGCCAGGTTGGTCGTAACCAGGGTCGTGGGAATGACCAGGAGGAAGGCAACCTTCCACCCCCACCCACGATGGCACAGGTTCTAATGGAAGTCGAGAGGAACCGCCGAGACTCTCACCATCTGTTGGAAGTCATTGCTCGCAACACCACTCAGCAGTGCAATGAGTTGGTGTCCCTGAACGACTTCATCCGGCTTCAGTTACTCCACCGAGCCCCTTGACGCCGATGACTGGCTTCGCAGCATCGAGAGGAAGCTCCAAGAAGGCCGTGTTGCAACTTGTGACAAGGTCAACTATGCCACCTATCACCTCAAAGGTGCAGCTAGCTCTTGGTGGGAGAACTTTCTGAATATGCGTCCCGTTGGACAGCCTACATCTTGGGAGGAATTCTGCACGTCCTTCCGCGAGCACCACATTCCCAAAGGTCTCATGGACCGCAAGCGTGAGGAGTTCTGCAACCTCACTCAAGGCAGAAGGACCGTTGATGAATTTAGTCGTGAGTTCAACCGACTGGCTCGTTATGCTACCGAAGAAGTCTCCACCGACTCCAAGAAACAAGAGAGGTTCCATCGCGGCTTCTGGTAGTGTGGGTACCGTTGTTGTGGCTTCAAGAGTAGCGTGCTGAGGTAGTAGATTGGTCTTTGCATGCTCTGGATTTTCCCTTCTTCTGCCCGCTCGATGATGAGTACTGTGCTCACGACACTGCTGCGCGCTGCTATGTAGAGATACAACTTTTCCCTTTCTTTAGGCACCACCAAGATTGGTGGGGTCGAGAGTGTCTTCTTTAAGTCTGCGAATGCGTTGCTTGCTTCCTTGGTCTATTCGAATTGTTCTCCCTTTCTCAGCAGCTTGTAAAACGGCAAAGTTCTTTCGCCCAACCTGCTGATGAAGCGGCTCAGTGCTGCGAGCTTTCCTGTGAGCTGTTGTACTCCTCTGATGTTAGTTTTCCTTTGCATCTTGGCGATTGCTTGGACCTTTTCGGGGTTTTCTTCGATTCCTCGGGCAGAGACCATGTATCCGAGTAGTTTTCCAGCTGGGACGCCAAACACGCATTTTTTGGGGTTGAGCTTAATCATGTACTGGTTGAGGGCCGCGAATGTCTCGCGGAGGTCGTCGAATAGCGTGTTTGCGCTGTATGTTTTGATGACGATGTCATCCACGTAGACTTGGACGTTCCTGCCAACCTGGTCTCTCAAACATGCTTGCATCATCCGCTGGTACGTCGCTCCCGCGTTTTTTAGGCCAAAAGGCATTGTTTGGTAGCAGAATACTCCATAGGGGGTGATGAATGAGGTGTTCTCTTTGTCTTCTTCCTTCATCCTGATTTGATTGTATCCTGAGTATGCGTCGAGGGAGGAGAGGAGGTCGCATCCTGCTATGGAGTCGATTATCTGATCGATTCTTGGCAGGGGGAAGTGGTGTTTTGGGCAGTGCTTGTTGATAGGTTTGTAGTCGACGCACATCCTGAGTACCTTGGTGTCCTTTTTAGGGACTAGGACTGGGTTTGCTATCCATGTTGCTTTCTTAATGCCCTTCGCCTTTAGTACTTTTTTCTTATATATATTATGTTCTATACTAAATGTGTCAAAGCAATAGAACTTATTCTAAAAAAAAACAAGCCCATCTTTCTCAAAAAGGAAGAGAGGGTGCGCCCCCCCAGAGAGAACCCCATTCTTTCAAGAAAGTTCTAATTAATTATGTCGAAAAAGAAATAAGGAAAATAGGAGTAAGCGAGTAGGGTCAACAAGATTCTAAACGAATACCACAAGTGACGGAACCGACGATGATGAAGAGATAAGGGGCGAAGGATATTTTTTCTATTATTCAAATTCTTATTTATTGATTGATTATCTAATTTATTTAGATCCATATTCATTTTCATTTGCAAATACAAACTCTCTTTCATTTTCTGTCTCTCGAATGAACTGTGCGTGGAGTAGTCGGTTTACTTCTTCTCCGATTGCTCTGCCCTTGGGTTCTGAGAATCGTCGCAGTTCCTGCTTTACTGGCTTGGTGTTTGGCTTGATGTGGAGCGCGTGTTCTGTGAATTCTCGTGGTATCCCGGGCATGTCGCTGGGCACCAGGCGAAAATTTTCCACTCTTCGCGAAGGAAGGTTATGAGGGAGGTTGCTTGCTCTTCTGGAAGGTGGGCATATACGCGGACTGTCTTCTCTGGGTATGTTAGGTGGACTTGGTGTGTGATTGTGTCGCTGTCTATGCTGAAGTCGCTGCCGAATTCTTTTGTCTCGCTTCGGTTTGCCAGCGGGAATATGCTTTTGTCCTTTACCATGGCAATTTCTTTTAGTTGTTGTCGGGCTCCGAATGTGTCGGAGACTTTGTGGAAGTCGCGGTCGCACTGGTCCGATTTGGTGAAGCTTCCCTTGACTGTGATGATTCCTGCGGGTCCTGGCATCTTGAGTTTGAGATATGCGTAGTGAGGGACCGCCATGAACTGTGCGAACGCTGGTCGCCCGAGTATGGCGTGATACTGCGACTGCCAGTCGAGCACTTCAAACTCGAGCGCTTGTTTTGTGAAGTTGCGCTTGCTGCCAAATATCACATCAAGCTGTATTGTTCCGATGGAGGTGGCTGCTTCGCCCGGAACTACACCGTGTATTGTGGTGCCTAACTTCTTCCAAACTGATCGTGGGATTAACATCTTGCGTAGGGTGCTGGCGAAGATTATGTTGAGACTGCTGCCTCCGTCCATGAAGATTCTGTCCATGTCGTATCCTCCGATCTGAGCCTCGAGGACCAGAGGTGCATGCCTGGGTCTCGGGACTGCAGGTGGAAGGTCGCTCTGTGAGACGGTGATGCTGTTCTCAGCGCCGCTCAGTTGGTAGGTTTCAGTTGTCTTTTAGGCCTCCGGCTTCTTCGGCTTGCAGGGTGTAGGCATCTTGCTTTGCTTTCGAGGGTCTTCCTTCTTGGATCATGCAGATTCGTCCCTGGGACGCGGGGTATTGCTGCCCTGCACTTGGTGCGGGTGACTGCGTTCTTCTTCGAGTGCGTTTGGCTTTGCGCTGCTTCTCCTCCTTGAGGCTGTTAGAGAGTTCGGCGAATAGGCGACAATCTCCCAGGGTGTGTCTTGCTCTGAGATGTCCTCGACTGTCTTCAAAACAGTGGATCGCGCAGGGTCCTTCGAGTTTCTCTTTAGCTATGAGTTTACTGGAGCCGGCGTGCCTTCTTCTCCTTGAGACTTGGAAGGTCTGCGAGTGGTCTTCTGCTCGGCTGTGTACTCTTGGGTCAAGTTCTATCCCGTCACTGAGTGATTGTCTTCGGATGAAGTTGGCGAATTCGTCTGGCCTTCGATCGGGGTCGTAGTATTCTCCGGTCTGGGTTTCGGAGTCGCTGTCTTGGCGTGTGGTGGGAGTCCGGGCGGCGGCGGGTCGTCGACTGATGGGTGAGTCTTCGGCCGCGCGCCACGGCTCTTCGAGTGGTGTCCCCGAGTAGGGTCCTTGCGTTTTCCTTCTGAGTCGTCGGGTTCTCTTCCATCGTCGAGGTGCTGGACTCGGCTCGGCCGCAGGCTAGATGATCTTGATGTGATGATCATCACCTCCATATCGCAATTACTACTAATATCTTGTTGCAAGTAAGTGTATCTCAGGTGCGGTGGAACTGACAACTCCACTGTTAAATCTTGTGGGTATTCTTTGGCTCCCCTTGACTCGAATCTATAAATTGGGTTATCTTACCCGCGAAGACTATCTCGATACCCTGCAATTGTGGGTTATCAGGTGGGGGGCCACATGTCAGTGAGGGGGGCATTGCCCACGACTGAGCCACTCGTGCCCACCGCCGGCGAGGGCCACGGCGGCGTACGGCTGCCGGAGCAGCAACAACGCGACCGCTCCCGGCGGCGGCAGGCTGGGCGTGGACGGCGGAGGGGCCACCGGGGCGTGCGGGCGTGGAGGCACAGCCTGGCGCGACACCCACACCGCGGCACGGCTCGGCCATGGCCATGGCCACAGCTAGGCGTGGTCATTCCAGCCAGTAGGGGCGCGGGGACGCGGCCCAACGCGAACGGACGCGCGTGCGGATGCCACAGAGCACAGGGCTTGCGCGGGCGGATGCAGGGGTCGACCGACGTGCGGTTTTAAGCAGCAGTGGGTGCAAGGTTGGACGGAGACTGAACACGGACGAGGGCGGGCAGCGATGATGGCATCTACGGCGACGAAATCGAGAAAATGGGCTAAGGGGAACGAGGGAGAAGCTCACTAGGAGGGCGTAGGGGCGGGCAACTAGCTCGGGGAGGTGTTGCCGGCGACGCACGGGTCACCGGATTCTGCAGCGGGCGGCGTGATGCCGAGCGTACGGGGTGCGGCAGCTTGATTCCGCGAGCTGGGAGACGAAGACGACGACCGGCAAACTCCTGGACAAGGTCCCGGCCACCGTGGAGACGTTGGCCACGGGGGTTCGCCGGCGCAGCCATAGTTCCGCCATGGCCGAGGACGGGAGATCTCGGGGCCAAGCAGAGGCGGCGCGAGGGGAAAGGGAGGGGCGCCTAGGGTTCCTGGGAGGCTCGGGGCTCTTATACATGTCGGCGAGCCCCGGGATGCACGACACGGCGCCGGCTGCGGCCATGGCACCACGGATGGGTGCCACGCACGGGGAGAGAGAGAGGTTAGGGACGAGGGTGGGGTGGGCCGGCTAGGTGGGCTGGGTTTCCCCCAAGCGATAGTTAGGTGTTTTCTTTTGTTTATTTTATTTTGTTTTTCTCTCTCTTTTCTTTTCATGTCTGTAATACTTTAGATGCTTTTGTATTTTTGTATAATGTGGAACACGCACCAAAATTAGTGATGCACTTTATACTAAAGCCACAAAAAGTTTTGCTATTGTTTTGATTTTTTTACAATATTTAAACCTTGTAATAAATGCCCGCCATTATTTTAATAATACCTAATGATTATTATGCATTTAATAAAATTGTTTGCAACATTTTTGGTTTCACTTTTATTTCCACTTTGTTTTTTTTCAGATGAGTTTGAATTTAAACTAGCTTTGATCAAGGGGGATTATCCCTTGCTTAATCATGAAGATATGACCATTAAAAAGGTGATTACAGTTGAGTTACTGTGGCATGACACCCGGGGTGTTACAAATCTCCACCACTACAAAGAATTCTCGTCTAGAGAATTAAAAAGTAGGGTAAGGGGTAAGGTTTCGGTTTCGTATTCTAACGATTCTTCTAGTTCTAGTTGACCTTCTCGAAGAAGTTAATCCTTCACGTTGTCGTCTTCATTTCCCTGCATCAGTGCATCTCGACGTGTTGTCATCCTTCCTTCAAGGTTTTCATCGTACCTATAGATAGGCTAGGAGGGAAATTCAAGGGGGTCGGATCGGTACAAGGTTAATCAACCGGGGTGGTCCAATGGAATGGAGTACAAAGTATCTTTCGAGTTTAACTCAGGGGAACACATCGAGAGAAAAAAAGGAAGGCATGAGATGTTTCAGGAGGATAGACATGCACTCGATGCCGACGACAGATGATGAAAAGGGGTCCAGAACATCAGGCATAAGCACTAAGTCTGATATCGAACTGAATATCACAAGGTAGAGGACTCGTGAGTTTCATACGAGGTCAAGAAAGGGGAATAACCTCGAGAACAGAAAGGTACAAGAGAGTCAGGTTTCGATCATGTGGAACTATGGGTTATGGGCCCACATTGAATAAGAAGGGTGGTGACAAACAATGCGATCAAGTTGCAAGGTAAGTCAGAGAACATCTTGTTAGCTATGTCGGCAACAACGTCGGTGCCAAGGGCGAGGGACGAAGAGAACCATTTTCCTGCTCGTTATCACGAGTCGGACCAGTAGTCAAAGTTCTCGTCCATCGGTGGTCACCGAAAATTTATCAACAATCGTAACAGGTTGTACGGACAAAGTAGTAAACCGAAGTGTTTACATCAGCAGGGAATTATCACTGCTCGGATAATTTATATTCAAAGAAAGTTTAAACAGACCAATGGAAAGGAAAATGGGATGATACACAAGTATTAGGTGTATATCTTTTCCAAGGGAACGCAGACCAAGATATATACGACCAAGTTTGTATTGGCGGGGGGGGGGGGGCGAAGGGGGTCAAGAAGGTTGTCGATGATAAAACAAATCATCGAGGGGCAAGGATGGTGCTCCTCACGATGAATCCAATTAACACTTGGAAGTGGAAAAAATGTTGATGATGACCACGACACTTTATGTCGAGAGATTTCAAGAGAATGCAATCGATTAGCAACATCACCAAACAAAAGGGGTGGTGGAGCAAGAGGTAAGCGGTGTTCTTGGTTGACGACAACCCAGAACCATGAAATGGCTATGGTAGGGATATGCATTGTTTCATCACAATCCATAAGATGCGGAGCAAAGGCATGATATCCTCGAGATACCAGGGGTAATACTCGAAGGTAGAATGGTGGATCATAGGTGTAGAAGAATTTATACCAAGGGGGTTAATTATCTTTACGAGAAGCTTTCATGATAAGTTCTACATTGTATCCATGGGCATGAACACAAAGGTTCAGGGTCGACTCCCATTTCTTCAATGCATAACCTTCCATCTTCTTCTCGATTCGGATTTTGATTTGATGATAACCTAATCTCAAATCCATTTTGGAGAAGACAGAGGATCCAGCAAGTTGATCATAAAGATCATTGATCCTGGGCAGTGGGTACTTGTTCTTTATCGTCGCTAAATTTAGCGGACGATAGTCTACGCACATCCTTTCTGTTCCAGCTTTCTTCGTTACGAACAGAACGGGGCAACCCCATGGCGATGAGCTAGGGCGGATGAAGCCTTTTGCCAACGAAGCATCAAGTTGGGTTTTTAGCTCAGCTAACTCATGTGGGGCCATTCTATATGGGCATCTGGAAATTGGGGCTGTGCCTGGTATAAGATCCACTATGAATTCTACACATCTGTCGGGTGGCATTCCCGGCAGCTCTTCAGGAAAGACATCCGGGAAGTCACGAACCACCGGAATATCTTCAAGGTCGGGAAGGGGAAGCACATTCAAAGTATGCATCTGGATTCTAGAGCTGGGTGATGTGTAGTCAATGCTCTGGCCTGAAGGATGGGTGAGTTTAACTGACTTGGCTTTACAATCAAGGAAAGCATTCTGCCTTGATAACCAATCCATTCCTAGGATGACATCAATGTCCGAAGACTTGAGGGCTATAAGTGAAGCAAGGAATACTAAACCCTCAATTGCAATTTGATTGCCATGGCTTACTCTATTAGTTTGCCACTTTGAACCAGGAGTTTGAATGATCATTGGAGAAAACATTTCTTCAAAGGGGAACTCATGACGAAGTGCATAACTCTCGGACATGAATGAATGAGAAGCTCCTGGATCGAAAAGAACGCAGGCGGGAACATGATTGACTGGGAGTGTGCCAAGGATGACGTCGGAAGCAACAGTGGTTTCCTCAACTGAGATTTGGTTCACATAACCACTACTTGTGACTGAAAGCTTTACTGGGATGGTTTTGGTGGTGGATTTCTTTGGAGGCTTATGACTAGGTCGACGGGGTGCCACAAACACTGTAGGGCATTGTAGGAAGTGATGGCCTGTCAGACCACAAGTGAAACACACCCTGCCTGAATTGCTGGGGGTGGGGTTACTTGGTTTCACATCCTCATTCCGGGGTGGAATAATGTGTTGAGGTGGATGGCATATATTCAGTGGTGGCCTCTGGAGAAGGTTTTGAGGTATGACACTGGTTGGAATCCAAATTCGGCGTTTCTGAGGGGCTGAACTTGAAGAAGGAGCAAGCTCAAGAGCATGCTTGCGGGACTCCTCGAAAATTTCATTGCCATGCTCAGCTCTGAAGGATCTGTTGACTAAATCCTCAAAGGTGGCAAATTCAATGAGGTTGAGATCATGACGAAGGATGGGGCTAAGTCCCTTGCAGAACTTTGCCTGCTTTCTAGCATCGGTGGTGATCTCATATTGGGCATACCGAGCAAGACGGTTGAACTCTCTCACATACTCATGGATGGACATCTCTCCTTGGGTCAGATTGCAAAACTCTTCCTTCTTGCGCTCCATCAACTCATCTAGAAGGTGGTACCCTCGAAAGGCATCACGGAACTCCTGCCAAGTCACTAGGTGACCATCTGACTGCATAGCAACATAGTTCTCCCACCATTCAGCAGCAGCACCTTCCAGAAAGTATGCCGCGAATATAACTCGATCATCGGGAGCAACATGTGCAGTGTCAAGCTTACGCTCGATGGAACGGAGCCAATCATCATCTTCAAGGGGCTCAGAAGAACATCAGAATACCGGTGGCTTGAGGAGGATGAAGTCCTGAATGCTCACAACCACATTGCAATGACGGGCGGTATTCTGCTCGATGAGCTCCAGAAGGCGTGTTTGGTCACGTTGATTCTTCTCAGCTTCCATCATGATTTCCGCCGCAGAAGGCGGTGGTAGAGGTTCATCATCATTTCGATTCTGAACACGGTCTCGATTCCGACGAACGACACTACGAGTTCCATCTGACATCCTGTGTGATAAAGATCAACAATCAGAACAGGCTGCATGATGGAGTCAAAGACAAGAAGGACATGATGAAGGCGGAAATATTGTAATGCAAAGGCAAAGATCCACAGAAACTCGGAATAAATCCGGCAGCATAACGGCTACACCGGGATGGAAAACAAGACAACCTCGAGGGGATTTGAACAGAACTTCCTCAAGGAACTCAAAGACACGAAGACTCTGGACAACCACAACAATCCTATGGCTACAAGGAAGCAAACAACGAGATGTTCTAGTAAGACATAGATGAGCCTAGTCCTATCATCCCGTAGAAAAGATAAGGGTGACTCAGAACTCAGATCGATGAGGGTAAGGAGAAAAAGAAGCCTTATGTTGTTCCTTTATACCCGGAGTAACTATATAACTATAGAGTTCTAGACTCGACTTCGACCAAGGTTAAATAATCCTACAGACAGTCTTGCTCTGATACCAAGTCTGTCGGGACCCGGGGTTAGCGTATGTAATTCCAGTCACGATGCAATCACATGGAGAGCCGAGAACCGTACCCACTTGTCTAAGCAGACAAGGCCAAGCACAGAACGTTCTCGGTAAGCATCGAACGTGAGGGGCATCCCATTCAGGCCGGATGATCAACTGAGATGGGTCCTCAACATCCGCTCACAAGTCTAAATGCTTATGGGTGGTGAATCCCATATTCATAGACAAGTCGCCTCAACCATGTTATCGATTGAATCCTAACTCTTACATATACTTACTCCAGCCCGATCACTTAGTAGGGGTCTAGGGCGGGCTCGATCATACCACAAAGTGTGCACGTGACGGAGTCACGAGCAATCGCATCGCGATGCCCCAAGCTGCGCACATCTAAGGGACACTTGGTGTATAAAAGACCGCCAGCCAGATCACAACTAAGGTCTCGAAAACCCATACTAAGACATGCATGTTATAAACATACACGCAGCACACATGCCTAGTATGAACAGCAGGTATCATCACATAACTCTACAAAGTACTCTTTATAGATATACACATAGAGCATACAAATATCACATGTCTGTGATCAACATTACATCATACAACGGAAGCAAATTAGGTCTGAGTACAGACAAGTTTAACAAATGGCTTAGAGAAGCCTTGTAAACATACATGCCCTTCCACGAGGGACCAGACTGCTGTCTGGGACTATACTACCAAGGTCAACGTCAAGCTTCACGAAGGTGACTCCATCGGGGTCCGGGTTCTCATCTAAAACATAGAATAAGAAAACGTGAGTACAAAGTCGTACTCAGCAAGACTTACATCAGATCTATACTACTCATGCTCAAGTATCAAGGTAAAGGGAGGTGGGGTTTCATCATGCAGAAGTGCCAGCTTTGACTTGGCTAATCCTGAACTACGACTGCCAGACTTGAGGTAAGAAGCGTACACGAGTCCACTACATCTCCAACCAATACACCACTATGGTTACTTCCTCGACTTCCCCACGAGGAAGCACACCATAGAACTCACGCTTATCTTGCGAGTTTTATAAGTATCCATTCAAGTTGTCTAATAATCAGGTACAGGTTCCAAGTAGTCCTTAACCGCGGACGCGGCTATTCGAATAGTTTTGTTAACCTTGCAAGGGTGTAAGCTACACACACATGACCATCAGTTACCGCCAGGTCTCGCCACCGTTCAAGAGGTGACAGCGAGGATGTTCACCACGACTGATAGAGGCGAAGGTGTCCCGATGTTTCGATGAGATGGTGGAGATCGATTATGGTGGAGACGACTTTCACGATCCGACTACGAACGTGCGAAGACGTTGCGCCTTAGCGCTCGATAAACCAACTCCGAGAGGTTATTGATCCCGCGGATGCACGATCAACCTGACCACGGAGGTCTAATTCCTGCAAGCAATCGAAGAACAAGCAAGAACTAAGAATTGCAATTTGGATATTGCGAATATAAGATGAATGATTACGAAAGTTGGGGTTCCAATGAGGTCTTGGCCTGGTCGGATGACACAAACGAAGTGCTCGAAGTTCCGGCTATGGCTAACTTAAATCTAATTAAAACCCAAGTCTAAACGACGCCCTAAGGGCTGTATATATGGGGGAACAGAGGGGAATTTCGTGGCCCCTTGGAGGAGAGGTCCGAAAACAACCCTAACTCGGTTTCCCCACACATACGAACTCTAAAAAATAGCCTATTAAGTGTATTTCGAAATTACATGGGCCTGGCCCAATAATAAGGTGACGCAACACCTATAATAACCCTTGGACGAAAATATTAATGTGGCGTCTTGTGTCTCTCGTCCAGGTCTTCATGCACGCCTTATGGTGGCCTCAAAGTGCGAAAATCACCACTAGAAGCTCCATTGTCCTTTCCCGCGCGCACACCTCCTTCTCCATGCTTGATCCCGCTCCAATGACCATCCTTCTTATCCATGCTAGGTCCTTCATTCATAAGACAAACAAAAGTATCTAATTTAGGCAGCATCATATGTTCCTGAACATTAGAAGGATTCGCAAGAAACGAAAGTACCTGATAATTTAGTTGACGTGCGCGTGCTCTAGTAACTGGTCCAGTATGTGTAGTTGGTGAAGATGTGGGTGTAACATTAGTAGAGATGTCCTCATCATCCTCCCCTTCTTGAATTGAAGTCGTCCTCGACGGAAGCTCATCATCTTCTCCCAAATAAGGTTTCAAATCTGCAATGTTAAATGTGGGACTAACCCCAAAATCTGCATGTAGCTCAAGTTTATATGCATTATCATTAATTTTCTGTAAAACCTTAAAGGGACCATCAGCTCGTGGCATTAACTTAGACTTGCGCAAATCAGGAAACCTATCTTTATGTAGATGTAACCAAACAAGATCTCCTGGTTCAAACACAACATGCTTTCTACCCTTATCACCAGCAAGCTTGTATCTAGCATTCATTTTCTCAATGTTTTCTTTAGTTAACTCATGCATTTTTAATATCAATTCAGCACGTTGCTTAGCATAAAAATTAACCTTCTCCGAAGATGGAAGAGGCAGCAAATCAATAGGTGCACGAGGTAGAAAACCATAAACAATCTCAAAAGGGCACATTTTAGTGGTAGAATGAAATGAACGATTATAAGCAAATTCAATATGAGGTAAACATTCTTCCCACATTTTCAAGTTACTCTTTAAAACATCCCTAAGCATAGTAGACAAAGTCCTATTGACTACTTCAGTTTGTCCAACAGTTTGGGGATGACAAGTAGTACTAAAAAGTAGTTTAGTCCCCAACTTAGCCCATAAGCATCTCCAAAAATGGCTAAGAAACTTAGTATCACGATCCGAGACAATAGTATTGGGCACACCATGTAAGCGAATAATCTCACGAAAGAATAAATCAGCAACATTAGCAGCATCATCGCTTTTATGACATGGTATAAAATGTGCCATCTTAGAAAATCTATCCACGACAACAAATATGCTATCCCTCCCCTTCGTTGTTCGAGGCAAGCCTAAAACTAAGTCCATGGATATGTCCTCCCACGGAACACTAGGTACAGGTAAAGGCATGTATAAACCATGAGGATTGAGTCGTGACTTAGCTTTTTGACATGTAGTGCAGCGAGCAACAAAACGCTCAACATCCCGTCTCATCTTTGGCCAAAAGAAATGTGTAGCAAGTACGTCCTCCGTCTTCTTCACGCCAAAGTGTCCCATTAATCCTCCTCCATGCGCCTCCTGCAACAACAAAAGACGAATAGAGCTAGCTGGAATGCATAGCTTGTTAGAACGGAACACAAAACCATCATTAAGCACAAACTTGTTCCATGTTCTACCCTCTCTACAATTCTGCAATACATCTTTAAATTCCGCATCATGTACATATTGATCTTTGAGTGTCTCTAAACCGAATATCTTGAAGTCAAGTTGTGAAAGCATAGTATAACGACGAGACTAAGCATCAGCAATAATATTATCTTTCCCCTTCTTGTGTTTAATGACATAAGGGAAAGTCTCAATAAATTCAACCCACTTAGCATGTCTACGATTAAGTTTTGCTTGGCTTCTTATGTGTTTCAAAGATTCATGATCAGAATGTGTAACAAATTCTTTGGGCCATAAATAATGTTGCCAAGTTTCTAACGTCCGAACAAGAGCATATAATTCCTTATCATAAGTAGAATAGTTCAGACTAGGCCCACTCAATTTTTCAGAAAAGTATGCAACAGGTTTAGCATCTTGTAATAACACACCTCCCAAACCAATCCCACTAGCATCGCATTCAAGCTCAAAAGTCTTATTAAAATCAGGAAGTTGGAGCAAAGGAGCATGTGTTAACTTATCTTTCAATACCGTGAAGGCTTCTTCCTGTGCGGTACCCCAAGTAAAAGGCACATCCTTGCGTGTAAGCTCATTGAGAGGTGCAGCAATGGTGCTGAAATCTCTCACAAAACGCCTATAGAATCCAGCGAGGCCAAGAAAACTTCTCACTTGTGTGACCGTTTTGGGCTGCGGCCAACTCTCAATCGCCTCGATCTTGGCTTTATCAACTTCAATTCCCTGCGGAGTAACAACATAGCCAAGAAACGATACTCGGTCGGTGCAAAAGGTGCACTTCCCAAGGTTACCAAACAAACGTGCATTACGTAGAGCAATAAAAACAGCACGTAAATGATCCAAATGTTCCACCAAAGATTTGCTATAAATCAGTATATCATCAAAATAGACTACCACAAATCGTCCAATGAAAGCACGTAAAACCTCGTTCATTAATCTCATGAAAGTGCTAGGTGCATTAGTTAACCCAAAAGGCATGACTAACCACTCATATAATCCAAACTTAGTTTTAAATGCCGTTTTCCATTCATCCCCTAATTTCATGCGAATTTGATGGTATCCACTACGCAAATCAACTTTCGAAAACATGGTAGAGCCACTTAATTCATCAAGCATATCATCTAACCTAGGAATAGGATGACGATAACGAATAGTAATATTATTAATGGCTCTACAATCAACACACATACGCCAAGTTCCATCCTTTTTAGGCACTAATATAACAGGAACAGCACAAGGACTAAGGGATTCACGTATGTAACCTTTGTCGAGTAGCTCTTGTACTTGACGCTGAATCTCCTTCGTCTCCTCCGGATTGGTACGGTATGGCGCACGGTTGGGCAGCGAAGCACCGGGAATTAAGTCAATCTGATGCTCAATCCCTCGAATAGGTGGTAATCCCGGTGGTACGTCTTGTGGAAAGACGTCAATAAACTCCTGCAAAAGGTCAGTGACAACAGGAGGCAAAGAAGGAGGCAATTCCTCAAATGAAAACAAAGCTTCTTTGCACACAAAAGCATAGCACACATATTGACTAACATCCAAATCCGAAATATCAACCTTAGTAGCAAGCAAAGTTGGACTAGTCAATTTAATTTCATTAGAAACAGCAGAAGAAGATTTGCTATTAGTCTTATGTTGTTGCTCAAATTCTTTAGCTGCTATCTCATTCTCACTCTTATTTTTCTCCTGTTTAGCTTTACTAGCTCTAGCAAGATCATCTTTCACAATTTGTTCAGGAGACATAGGAAGTAAAGCAATAGTTTTATCCTGATGAACCAGAGTAAACTGATTTGTCCTACCATGGTGTACAACATTCCTATCAAATTTCCATGGTCTACCAAGTAAAAGAGAGCATGCTTGCATGGGTACCACATCACAATCAACATAATGAGCATATGCAGCAATGCTAAAGTGCACACGAACAGAACGCGTTACCTTAATCTTACCACTATTGTTAAACCACTGAATATAGTACGGATGGGGGTGTGGTCTTGTGGTGAGAGATAGCTTCTCCACCAACTCCATGCTCGCCAAGTTGTTGCAACTCCCTCCGTCAATGATGATGCGAACCGAACGTTCTTTCACCACTCCCTTTGTGTGGAACAAATTATGCCTCTGGTTTTGCTCGGCCTTCGATACCTGCACACTTAACACACGTTGAGCAACCAAACTAGCATATTGATCTGCATCATCAGGAGCCATATACTCTATATCATGAGCATCATCATGGGCACCCTGTTCCTCGTGAGCAATGAGAACTAAAGTCTCCTCATCATAGTCGCTCGCTGACTCATACCCACCATCCGCCGTAATAATCATCACACGCTTGGAGGGACAGTATTTTGCGAAGTGACCTCCACCTTGGCACCTGCGACATTTAATATCACGATCTCGTGTTTGCCCTGTGGAAGCCATGGATGAAGAAGAACTCGCTGCTGGACCACTCTGTGCACCCTTGAATGGTGGCGCTGGCTGTTTTGGTGGCTCCCTGTAAGAATGAGCGGTTGAAGTAGATGGTGGTGCAGCAGGACGTGTGGATGTAGAAGGTCCACGCGATGTCCATGATGTATTTCGTCCTGCAGAAAAGTTAGGTCTCGTAGCGGCCTGTCGATCCTGCACTTCAAGTTCAGCTTTACAAGCAAGATGAAACAAACGAGTAATAGTAGCATAGTCCTTGTATTCTAGAATAGTTTGTATCTCCCTGTTTAAGCCACCTATAAAACGTGCAAACATAGCTTCATTATCCTCTACTAGGCCACATCTAATCAATCCAGTTTGTAATTCTTGATAATATTCCTCTACAGAATTTTTTCCTTGTCTCAAACGCTGTAATTTTTGTAGCAATTCACGTTGATAATAAGGAGGAACCCAGCGAGTACGCATAGCATCTTTTAAAGCAGCCCAAGTAGCTGGAATATTATTAGCATGCAATCTACAATGTTCAGACCACCAAATAGATGCAAAACCCGTGAATTCACAAACAACAGCAGTAACACGTCTATTCTCAGGATATTGTAAACATGTAAAGCGTTGTTCAGTTTCTAACTCCCAAGTAAGATAAGCATCAGGAATATATCTACCCTCAAACGGCTTAAGATTCAATTTAAGTTTAGGCACATGTTCATCATCGCGTACCTGAGGGGGTGGTTGGTGTCGACCGTGGCGAATGTTGGGACGTGGACGCCCAGCTGGCTGCTCATAGGCCGCTTCCTGTTCCACCTCCTCCTCGTAATCACCCTCGTAGTTGTCGTCCTGGCCGACGTCAGAAGCAGCAGCAGTAGCAGCAACTGCAGCAGCCGCAGGAGCACCAGCAGCTTGTCTGCCCGGAAACAGAATACGTCGTGCACGTCGTGGTGGCGGTGGCTGTGCTGGAGCGGCCGCAGGCTGTGCAGGTAGGCGTGCGAGCAACTCAGTAAACTTGGCGTCGAGCTTGGTGTCGATCATCTTCTCCACACCATCAATCGCCTCTGTAAATCTGTTCTCGATGTCATTCACCTGTTCAGACATCATTTGTGCAAATTTATCATGTAACACTTTGTTTGTCATATTCTCCCAATTGGGTGCATCCCGCGCCACTTCATCATGGGATCCTGGCATGGTTAGCAGAAATAGAAAACACACAGAAATATGATCCTACTTCTACTAATGGGATGTGGGGTGGTGGAAAGCACAAATCCGTCAAGCTTTTCTTTCGTTCTTACCGATTCTTACCTAGCAGCAGGTGGTGATGTACAACCAACGGGTCAAAACTCTGAGAGATGTGGTAGAGCGATGGCCAGGAGGTGTCAACCGCACGAAGTAGAATATATGTGGAGCTGTAGGTAGGCTTGACAAATATGGTAGCAAAAATATCAACAGTAATCAAAACAGAGATGCAAAGCTGAATAAACACTCAACGTCGGTACTGTGCTGATCCTAGGCTAGACCGTACTAGAGACGCGAGCCTAAAACACCAACGAAAGCACGGCGCGGCACGTAAACAACTGAGAAGCACACTCTGAATTTTTTTTTCTCTCTCTCTTTTTTTTTTTTTGCAAATCACCCCCCTTCTCTGTACGGAAAAAGTTTGATGAAATCCGACTCTAACAACTGAAAACTAATCTGGCTACAGAGAGATCAGGAACCGTACTGATGGTGGAACTCAACTCGGACTCGTGAGACGTGGTCGTGTATATGGACTCTGCTTGGCGGAACGTGGTGGTGTATCTGGACTCGGATTAGCGGAACGTGGTAGGATGACTACTTGTGCGACGGCGACGTGGCAAACTGTGCTCAGAACTCGAAACTCTAAGGGAACTAGACGCTAAGATCAGCAACTTGACACAACGATGCAACCGTAAATTCAACAAAGCAAGTACTGAAAAGAAAACTGGACAAAGGCTAGGACTGCCTTGGGACGTGATGATCTAACCCTAATTTTTTTTTGTTGGCTTTTTCGTGGACTGTAGGTATGAAGAACAGAACCAATCTAGACTATGAAAACTGGTAAATCTCACCGAGCAACCTGGAAATCTGATACCACTTGATAGAGGCGAAGGTGTCCCGATGTTTCGATGAGATGGTGGAGATCGATTATGGTGGAGACGATTTTCATGATCCGACTACGAACGTGCGAAGACGTTGCGCCTTAGCGATCGCTAAACCAACTCCGAGAGGTTATTGATCCCGCGGATGCACGATCAACCTGACCACGGAGGATTCCTGCAAGCAATCGAAGAACAAGCAAGAACTAAGAATTGCAATCTGGATATTGCGAATATAAGATGAATGATTACGAAAGTTGGGGTTCCAATGAGGTCTTGGCCTGGTCGGATGACACAAACGAAGAGCTCGAAGTTGCGGCTATGGCTAACTTAAATCTAATTAAAACCCAAGTCTAAACGACGCCCTAAGGGCTGTATATATGGGGGAACAGAGGGGAATTTCGTGGCCCCTTGGAGGAGGGGTCCGAAAACAACCCTAACTCGGTTTTCCCACACATACGAACTCTAAAAAATAGCCTATTAAGTGTATTTCGAAATTACATGGGCCTGGCCCAATAATAAGGTGACGCAGCACCTATAATAACCCTTGGACGAAAATATTAATGTGGCGTCTTGTGTCTCTCGTCCAGGTCTTCATGCACGCCTTATGGTGGCCTCAAAGTGCGAAAATCACCACTGGAAGCTCCATTGTCCTTTCCCGCGCGCACACCTCCATCTCCATGCTTGATCCCGCTCCAATGACCATCCTTCTTATCCATGCTAGGTCCTTCATTCATAAGACAAACAAAAGTATCTAATTTAGGCAGCATCATATGTTCCTGAACATTAGAAGGATTCGCAAGAAACGAAAGTACCTGATAATTTAGTTGACGTGCGCGTGCTCTAGTAACTGGTCCAGTATGTGTAGTTGGAGAAGATGTGGGTGTAACATTAGTAGAGATGTCCTCATCAACGACACTTCGCTCACAACCGGTCTATTCCAGGAGTCGACTATCTGAGTTTGTCACCGCTCAAGAGTCCGGTCGGATCAACGAAACGGACCCAGACAATGTAGGCAACCGAGACGCCACCTCCGACAGATGGTTTCACTGTCTCACAGATCCACCCACATATCTAGGATGATGCAACATTTCCACTCACTCTTTTTCTATGCATATGTCAAATGGAAGGCCCGAACTAATGTGACTCCTGGACGTCAACACGGATCAAGGTACTAGGCCGAGAGGGGTCAGTGAGCCCAATGTGTGGTTGTACTCTTTGTCTTGGATTACCATACACGAACTCGGTGCTTAAGGCAGTGTTCAACGAGACAACCCACTGTGTACTCCTACACAGCCTCTCATCGTTCACCTTGTATTATGGTGGATTCACCAACACAGTTTCACTTTCATCAAAACCATGTTCACTATCATCCCGACTTACATCAAAAGCAACCTCACTGTAACACTAAGCATGCAATAAGCTGTAACAGTTGCAGGGGCCACATGCTCATCATTCAACTCCTAAATCTGCTAGGATTGTGGTTTGCTTAATACGGTGACAGAATGATAGGTCATGCATCGGATATGGGTTCAACTATGCGGTATAATCGATACAAGGTGATCTCCTAAACATGCATAAGCGAGACTGAGAGGGAATTGGGATTTTATAGACATGATCAATGGGGTTTGCTTGCCTTGCTGACGATACACGGGTCTTAACGGTGGTCTTCTCCTTCGGGGGTGATCACCGTCTCGGAAAAGCTGGTACCGGAAACAATTATCAACAAGGGGGGACAACTTCAGAAGTAAAATGCACAAGCACATGATACTGTTTTCCATGAGGTGAATGGTGCTGGTTTGTGGTACATTTGATTTAAATGAAGTGTATTGCATTTGAAATGCAAATTCAAACTCCACATATGAATTTAAATTTAACCAAATTGCATTTGAAAATGTTTGATCATTTGAAAACATGCGATCATGTGGGTGATATGCTTCTGAAGTTCAGGTGATCATGTTTGCATTGTAATGGTTAAAATTTGAATTGCATTTGAATTAAATTTGAATTAATTCCATTTTATCCAAATAGCAAAAGCTACTGGTCCTATTTTAAAATCAACTCAAACAAGGTTGCAAGTTGCATATTTGGATAGAGAATTTTCTGCTGATCATTTTTCATATATTATTTGTCTAATTTGGAGTTAATATGAATTTTCTATGAATTTCTAAAGTTTCACCTATTTTCTGTAATTTCTGGATTTCTTTATTTCTTTCTAATTAAATTTAATCAGAGAAACTGATTATTGCATCAGCATGACCTCAGCATGACATCAGCAGGGGGCTGACATGTGGGTCCACCCTGTAAGCCTCATTGGGGTTAATACCCTCTCTGTTAACTAAACAGATGGTTCATTAGGGCTGAGGGCCCCACTGTCAGTGGGTGGGGCGTTAGTTTAGGGGGTCATTAGGGTTGGGGTTAGGTTAAACTCTCCGGCTAGTCGTCGGTGGCCTCAACAGACGGCGGTGGCTCGCCGGAGTTGAGCTCCCGGCTACCATTTGGCGCGGGGAGGGCTCCAAAAGGATGCCCGTGCACGTCCGCATCACTAGGTGCACACGGAAGGGCCCAAAGATGGCCGGAGCCTCGCCGGCGTCGAGGTGCGGCGGCAGCCGGAGCTCGGCTCGACGGGCATGGCGATTTGGGGCGTGGGGAGGAGCGCGGACATGGGGGAAAGGTGTATTAGCTCACCCCGAGCGCGATGGAGGGGTCGGGGAGGCCGGAGGAAGCGTGACGGCGGCGCAATCAACCACGGTGGCCGGAGGCTTGCAGCGGACGACGGCGATGATGGCGTCTAATACAGAGCTCCTCGGCTCGATTGGCTGCTCGGGAAGACGTAGCCGTCGACGGTGGTTCTTCTGGGCACCACGGCGGGGCAGATGGAGGCCGTTGGCCACGGGTGTTCACGGCGCGGCGCCCCGGCGAGTTCTCTGACGACGGCGAATTCGCGAGAGGGAGAGGAGGGAAGCGAGCTCCGAGAGGGGGATAGGGTGCGGGGGCTTCTGGGCGAGCTGCGTGGCGCGAGTAGGAGGCCTGGGGGGTTCTAGACCGCATGGTTGTCGCGGTGGCGTCCTCGCCGCGCTCCCAGCTCCAGCGAGCTGCTTGGAGCCGCGGGGGAGGAAGACGACAACAGCGCGGCTGGGCTGGGCCGGCTACTGGGCCAGGTAGGCCTCGCCCCTAGGCGACAGGTAGACCCTGCCATTTTATTCTTTTCTTTTTATTTTTCTGTTTCATTTGTTTTGCCTAGATTTAAAATAGCTAGGAATTTTAGTTAAATGCCCAAATAATTTTATAAATACTAGGTGACCATTAGCTAGCCACATATAGAATTTGGGCATTTTTGAAATTCAATATATTTTGAATTTCAATTCAAATAAGGGTCGAATTTAATTTCCATAGCACAATTTGAATTTTAGAAAATTCCATGAGCTTGGGATTGAACCCAAACCACTTTTGCAATGATCAGCAATAATTCTAGGAATTTTCCAAACATTCAAATGATTTTTGGAAAAAGATTTTTATCTGGCCATTTGAAATAATTTCTCAGGGCTTTCTTTTCCCCATTTTTGAATTTCATTTGGAATTTTTGCATGATGCAAAGGGATCAAACAAACCCTAGCACTTACCCTAGTTGGGGTTCTGACAACTCGCCCCCACTCAAAAGAATCTCGTCCCGAGATTCAGAAGTCGTCAGGAGGAAGGAGGGGTACTCGGCACGGAGGCGGTCTTCTCTTTCCCACGTAGCTTCTTTCTCGGAGTGATGTGACCATTGCACTTTGAGGAACTTGATCTTCTGACGACGAGTGACACGCTCTGCGGAATCAAGAATACGAACAGGTTACTCTCGATAAGAAAGGTCGTCTTGGAGATCAAGCGTTTAATGGTCGACTTCGCGGATGGGGTCCTTGAAGCAACGCCTGAGTTGTGACACATGGAATACGTCATGTACTCGGGAAAGGTGAGGAGGTAGTTCAAGTTGGTAGGCAACTTCTCCACGTTTAGCGAGAATGCGGAAAGGTCCGATGTAACGTGGGGCCAACTTGCCTTTGATACCGAATCATTGGGTTCCCTTCAGAGGAGTAACCCGGAGGTAAGCCTTCTCATCAATATTGTAGCTCTCCTCTCTATGATGATGATCATAGTAGCTCTTTTGACGAGACTGAGCGGCTTTCAAACGATCACGAACAATGCGAACTTTCTCTTCTGCTTCCTTGATCATATCCGGTCTAAAGAGTTGTCTTTCACCGGTTTCTGACCAATTAAGGGGTGTTCGACATCGTCGTCCATAAAGGAGTTCAAAAGGAGCCATGTTCAGACTAGATTGAAAACTATTGTTATAAGCAAATTCAGCAAATGGAAGAGACTTCTCCCAATTCTTTCCGAATGAGATAACACAAGCTCTGAGCATGTCTTCCAAGATTTGATTAACCCTTTAGACTTGACCACTAGACTGAGGATGGAAAGCTGTACTAAAGGAGAGATGAGTTCCCATAGCATGCTGGAAGCTTCCCCAAAATCTAGAGGTGAAAAGGCTACCACGATCAGAATTGATTACCAAAGGGACACCGTGAAGAGACACGATTCTAGAGACATACAAGACCGCCAACTGACTAGCAGTTATAGACTCGCGAACTGGAAGGAAGTGAGCAACTTTTGAAAGTCGATCAATGACAACGAAGATGGCATCATTTCCTTTCTGGGTTTTTGGAAAGCCGGTGATGAAGTCCATACCGACCTTGTCCCATTTCCACTCAGGAATAGACAATGGTTGAAGAGTACCAGCAGGTCTTTGGTGTTCTGCCTTAATGCGACGACAAACATCACATTCGACAACAAATTTTGCAATGTCTCGCTTCATCCGGGTCCACCAAAATATCTGGCGTAGATCTCGGTACATTTTTGTGCTACCGGGATGAATTGAGAGGGGAGTGTCATGGGCTTCTTTGAGGATGAGTTGCCTTAGATCCCTATTCTTAGGTACTACCAAACGATTTTCAAAGAATACCGTTCCTTTGCTATTGGTGGAGAAACATTTAGCAACTCCGCTAGCAATGTTCTCCTTGATCCGGCGTACACCTCGTGCACGTCTTTGGGAAACTATGATTTGATCCTCAAGGGTTGGTTTCGCCACCAAGTTTAAAAGAGATCCATGAGGAACAATCTCGAGGTTGAGCTTTGGAAATTCCTCATGAAGAAGTGGTTGATACTGTTGTAACATGAGGTTGTTACAATACGACTTACGACTTAGTGCATCAGCCATGACATTGGCTTTGCCTGGGGTGTAAGAAATTCCTAAGTCATAATCTTTTATCAACTCTATCTAGCGTCTTTGCCTGAGATCAAGATCTGGCTGGGTGAATATGTATTTGAGGCTTTGGTGATCAGAATAAATCTCACAACGATTACCAAGGAGGTAATGTCGCCAAGTCTTCAGGGCATGAACTACGACAGCGAGTTCAAGATCATGGGTTGGATAGTTCTCTTTATGTGGATGCAACTGGCGTGAAGCATAAGCTACCACATGTCGATCTTGCATAAGTATGCATCCTAACCCTTGCCGTGAAGCATCACAATAGATCTCGAAATCCGTTTTGGTGTCTGGAGGTGCAAGTACGGGTGCAGAAGTCAATCTTCTTTTTAGCTCTTGAAATCTTTCCTCGCACTTGGGGGTCCATTGGAATTTCTTATCTTTCTTGAGGAGTTCAGTAAGAGGCTTTGCAACTTTGGAGAAGTTCTCAACGAAGCGGCGACAATAGCTTGCTAGGCCGAGAAAACTCCTAACTTGCTTAACCGATTTAGGTGGAGTTCAGTCAAGGACGGCCTGACCTCTCTCGGGATTGACTGCAACACCTTTCGCAGAAATCACGTGGCCTAAGTAGGTCACTTCTGGTAGCCAAAATTCACACTTGGAGAACTTGGCATAAAGGAGGTGCTCTCTAAGTTTCATCAATACCAACCTAAGATGTTCTGCGTGCTCTTCTTCGTTCTTCGAGTAGATGAGACTGTCATCAAGATAAACCACAACAAATTTATCTAAGTACTCCATGAAGATCGAATTCATTAAGCGCGAGAAAGTGGCGGGGGCATTGGTTAAACCAAAGGACATGACGGTATACTCGTAAAGACCATAACGAGTAGTGAAAGCCGTCTTTGGGATGTCCTCGTTTCGGATTTTGATTTGATGATAACCTAATCTCAAATCCATTTTGGAGAAGACATAGGATCCAGCAAGTTGATCATAAAGATCATTGATCTTGGGCAGTGGGTACTTGTTCTTTATCGCCGCTAAATTTAGCGGACGATAGTCTACGCACATCATTTCTGTTCCATCTTTCTTCGTTCCGAACAGAACGGGGCAACCCCATGGCGATGAGCTAGGGAGGATGAAGACTTTTGCCAAAGAAGCATCAAGTTGGGTTTTTAGCTCAGCTAACTCATGTGGGGCCATTCTATATGGGCGTCAGGAAATTGGGGTTGTGCCTGGTATAAGATCCACTATGAATTCTACACATCTGTCGGGTGGCATTCCCGGCAGCTCTTCAGGAAAGACATCCGGGAAGTCACGAACCACCGGAATATCTTCAAGGTCGGGAAGGGGAAGCACATTCAAAGTATGCATCTGGATTCTAGAGCTGGGTGATGTGTAGTCAATGCTCTGGCCTGAAGGATGGGTGAGTTTAACTGACTTGGCTTTACAATCAAGGAAAGCATTCTGCCTTGATAACCAATCCATTCCTAGGATGACATCAATGTCCGAAGACTTGAGGGCTATAAGTGAAGCAAGGAATACTAAACCCTCAATTGCAATTTGATTGCCATGGCTTACTCTATTAGTTTGCCACTTTGAACCAGGAGTTTGAATGATCATTGGAGAAAACATTTCTTCAAAGGGGAACTCATGACGAAGTGCATAACTCTCCGACATGAATGAATGAGAAGCTCCTGGATAGAAAAGAACGGAGGCGGGAACATGATTGACTGGGAGTGTGCCAAGGATGACGTCGGAAGCAACAGTGGTTTCCTCAACTGAGATTTGGTTCACATAACCACTACTTGTGACTGAAAGCTTTACTGGGATGGTTTTGGTGGTGGATTTCTTTGGAGGCTTATGACTAGGTCGACGGGGTGCCACAAACACTGTAGGGCATTGTAGGAAGTGATGGCCTGTCAGACCACAAGTGAAACACACCCTGCCTGAATTGCTGGGGGTGGGGTTACTTGGTTTCACATCCTCATTCCGGGGTGGAATAATGTGTTGAGGTGGATGGCATATATTCAGTGGTGGCCTCTGGAGAAGGTTTCGAGGTATGACACAGGTTGGAATCCAAATTCGGCGTTTCTGAGGGGATGAACTTGAAGAAGGAGCAAGCTCAAGAGCATGCTTGCGGGACTCCTCGAAAATTTCATTTCCATGCTCAGCTCTGAAGGATCTGTTGACTAAATCCTCAAAGGTGGCAAATTCAATGAGGTTGAGATCATGACGAAGGATGGGGCTAAGTCCCTTGCAGAACTTTGCCTGCTTTCTAGCATCGGTGGTGATCTCATATTGGGCATACCGAGCAAGACGGTTGAACTCTCTCACATACTCATGGATGGACATCTCTCCTTGGGTCAGATTGCAAAACTCTTCCTTCTTGCGCTCCATCAACTCATCTAGAAGGTGGTACCCTCGAAAGGCATCACGGAACTCCTGCCAAGTCACTAGGTGACCATCTGACTGCATAGCAACATAGTTCTCCCACCATTCAGCAGCAGCACCTTCCAGAAAGTATGCCGCGAATATAACTCGATCATCGGGAGCAACATGTGCAGTGTCAAGCTTACGCTCGATGGAACGGAGCCAATCATCAGCTTCAAGGGGCTCAGAAGAACATCGGAATACCAGTGGCTTGAGGAGGATGAAGTCCTGAATGCTCACAACCACATTGCAATGACGGGCGGTATTCTGCTTGATGAGCTCCAGAAGGCGTGTTTGGTCATGTTGATTCTTCTCAGCTTCCATCATGATTTCCGCCGCAGAAGGTGGTGGTAGAGGTTCATCATCATTTCGATTCCGAACACGGTCTCGATTCCGATGAACGGCACTACGAGTTCCATCTGACATCCTGTGTGATAAATATCAACAATCAGAACAGGCTGCATGATGGAGTCAAAGACAAGAAGGACATGATGAAGGCGGAAATATTGTAATGCAAAGGCAAAGATCCACAGAAACTCGGAATAAATCCGGCAGCATAACGGCTACACCGGGATGGAAAACAAGACAACCTCGAGGGGATTTGAACAGAACTTCCTCAAGGAACTCAAAGACACGAAGACTCTGGACAACCACATCAATCCTACGGCTACAAGGAAGCAAACAACGAGATGTTCTAGTAAGACATAGATGAGCCTAGTCCTATCATCCCGTAGAAAAGATAAGGGTGACTCAGAACTCAGATCGATGAGGGTAAGGAGAAAAAGAAGCCTTACATTGTTCCCTTATACCCAGAGTAACTATATAACTATAGAGTGCTAGACTCGACTTCGACCAAGGTTAAATAATCCTGCAGACAGTCCTGCTCTGATACCAAGTCTGTCGGGACCCGGGGTTAGCGTATGTAATTCCAGTCACGATGCAATCACATGGAGAGCCGAGAACCGTACCCACTTGTCTAAGCAGACAAGGCCAAGCACAGAACGTTCTCGGTAAGCATCGAACGTGAGGGGCATCCCATTCAGGCCTGATGATCAACTGAGATGGGTCCTCAACGTCCGCTCACAAGTCTAAATGCTTATGGGTGGTGAATCCCATATTCATAGACAAGTCGCCTCAACCATGTTATCGATTGAATCCTAACTCTTACATATACTTACTCCAGCCCAATCAGTTAGTCGGGGTCTAGGACGGGCTCGATCATACCACAAAGTGTGCACGTGACGGAGTCACGAGCAATCGCATCGCGATGCCCCAAGCTGCGCACATCTAAGGGCCACTTGGTGTATAAAAGACCGCCAGCCAGATCACAACTAAGGTCTCGAAAACCCATACTAAGACATGCATGTTATAAACATACACGCAGCACACATGCCTAGTATGAACAGCAGGTATCATCACATAACTCTACAAAGTACTCTTTATTGATATACACATAGAGCATACAAAGATCACATGTCTGTGATCAACATTACATCATACAATGGAAGCAAATTAGGTCTGAGTACAGACAAGTTTAACAAATGGCTTAGAGAAGCCTTGTAAACATACATGCCCTTCCACGAGGGACCAGACTACTGTCTGGGACTATACTACCAAGGTCAAAGTCAAGCTTCACGAAGGTGACTCCATCGGGGTCCGGGTTCTCATCTAAAACATAGAATAAGCAAACGTGAGTACAAAGTCGTACTCAGCAAGACTTACATCAGATCTATACTACTCATGCTCAAGTATCAAGGTAAAGGGAGGTGGGGTTTCGTCATGCAGAAGTGCCAGCTTTGACTTGGCTAATCCTGAACTACGAATAGCACACTTGATGTAAGAAGCGTACACGAGTCCACTACATCTCCAACCAATACACCACTATGGTTACTTCCTCGACTTCCCCACGAGGAAGCACACCATTGCACTCACATCAAAAGTAACCTCACTGTAACACTAAGCATGCAATAAGCTGTAACAGTTGCAGGGGCCACATGCTCATCATTCAACTCCTAAATCTGCTAGGATTGTGGTTTACTTAATACAGTGACAGAATGATAGGTCATGCATCGGATATGGGTTCAACTATGCGGTAGAATCGATACAAGGTGATCTCCTAAACATGCATAAGCGAGACTAAGAGGGAATTGGGATTTTATAGACATAATCAATGGAGTTTGCTTGCCTTGCTGACGATACACGGGTCTTAATGGTGGTCTTCTCCTTCGGGGGTGATCACCGTCTCGGAAAAGCTGGTACCGGAAACAATCATCAACAAGGGGGGACAACTTCGGAAGTAAAATGCACAAGCACATGATATTGTTGTCCATGAGGTGAATGGTGCTGGTTTGTGGTACATTTGATTTAAATGAAGTGTATTTCATTTGAAATGCAAATTCAAACTCCACATATGAATTTAAATTTAACCAAATTACATTTGAAAATGTTTGATCATTTTAAAACATGTGATCATGTGGGTGATATGCTTCTGAAGTTCAGGTGATCATGTTTGCATTGTAATGGTTAAAATTTGAATTGCATTTGAATTAAATTTGAATTAATTCCATTTAATCCAAATAGCAAAAGCTACAGGTCCTATTTTAAAATCAACTCAAACAAGTTTGAAAGTTGCATATTTGGATAGAGAATTTTCTGCTGATCATTTTTCATATATTATTTGTCTAATTTGGAGTTAATATGAATTTTCTATGACTTTCTAAAGTTTCACCTATTTTCTGTAATTTCTGGATTTCTTTAATTCTTTTCTAATTAAATTTAATCAGAGAAACTGATTATTGCATCAGCATGACCTCAGCATGACATCAGCAGGGGGCTGACATGTGGGTCCACCCTATAAGCCTCAGTGGGGTTAATCCCCTCTCTGTTAACTTAACAGAGGGTTCATTAGGGCTGAGGGCCCCACTGTCAGTGGGTGGGGGGTTAGTTTAGGGGGGTCATTAGGGTTGGGGTTAGGTTAAACTCTCCGGCTAGTCGTCGGTGGCCTCAACAGACAGCGGTGGCTCGCCGGAGTTGAGCTCCCGGCCACCATTTGGCGCGGGGAGGGCTCCAAAAGGATGCCCGTGCACGTCCGCATCACTTGGTGCACACGGAAGGCCCCAAAGATGGCCTGAGCCTCGCCGGCGTCGAGGTGCGGCGGCAGCCGGAGCTCGGCTCGACGGGCATGGAGATTTGGGGCGCGGGGAGGAGCGCGGACATGGGGGAAAGGTGTAGTAGCTCACCCCGAGCGCGATGGAGGGGTCGGGGAGGCCGGAGGAAGCGTGACGGCGGCGCAATCAACCACGACGGCCGGAGGCTTACAGCGGACGACGGCGATGATGGCGTCTAATACAGAGCTCCTCGGCTCGATTGGCTGCTCGGGAAGACGTAGCCGTCGACGGCGGTTCCTCTGGGCACCACGGCGGGGCAGATGGAGGCCGTTGGCCACGGGTGTTCACGGCGCTGCGCCCCGGCGAGTTCTCTGACGGCGGAGAATTCGCGAGAGGGAGAGGAGGGAAGCGAGCTCCGAGAGGGGGATAGGGTGCGGGGGCTTCTGGGCGAGCTGCGTGGCGCGAGGAGGAGGCCTGGGGGGTTCTAGACCGCATGGTTGTCGCGGTGGCGTCCTCGCCGCGCTCCCAGCTCCAGCGAGCTGCTTGGAGCCGCGGGGGAGCAAGACGACAACAGTGCAGCTGGGCTGGGCCGGCTACTGGGCCAGGTAGGCCTCGCCCCTAGGCGACAGGTAGACCCTGCCCCTTTATTCTTTTCTTTTTATTTTTCTGTTTCATTTGTTTTGCCTAGATTTAAAATAGCTAGGCATTTTAGTTAAATGCCCAAATAATTTTATAAATACTAGGTGACCATTAGCTAGCCACATATAGAATTTGGGCATTTTTGAAATTCAATTTATTTTGAATTTCAATTCAAATAATGGTCAAATTTAATTTCCATAGCACAATTTGAATTTTAGAAAATTCCATGAGCTTGGGATTGAACCCAAACCACTTTTGCAATGATCAGCAATAATTCTTGGAATTTTCCAAACATTCAAATGATTTTTGGAAAAAGATTTTTATCTGGCCATTTGAAATAATTTCTCAGGGCTTTCTTTTCCCCATTTTTGAATTTCATTTGAAAATTTTGCATGATGCAAAGGGATCAAACAAACCCTAGCACTTACCCTAGTTGGGGTTCTGACAACTCGCCCCCACTCAAAAGAATCTCGTCCCGAGATTCAGAAGTCGTCGGGAGGAAGGAGGGGTACTCGGCACGGAGGCGGTCTTCTCTTTCCCACGTAGCTTCTTTCTCGGAGTGATGTGACCATTGCACTTTGAGGAACTTGATCTTCTGACGACGAGTGACACGCTCTGCGGAATCAAGAATACGAACAGGGTACTCTCGATAAGAAAGGTCATCTTGGAGATCAAGCGTTTCATGGTCGACTTCGCGGATGCGGTCCTTGAAGCAACGCCTGAGTTGTGACACATGGAATACGTCATGTAATCGGGAAAGGTGAGGAGGTAGTTCAAGTTGGTAGGCAACTTCTCCACGTTTAGCGAGAATGCGGAAAGGTCCGATGTAACGTGGGGCCAACTTTCCTTTGATACCGAATCGTTGGGTTCCCTTCAGAGGAGTAACCCGAAGGTAAGTCTTCTCATCCAGATTGTAGCTCTCTTGCCTATGATGACGATCATAGTAGCTTTTCTGACGAGACTGGGCTGCTTTCAATTGATCACGAACAATGCGAACTTGCTCTTCTGCTTCCTTGATCATCTGCGGTCCAAAGAATTGTCTTTCACCGGTTTCCGACCAGTTTAGTGGTGTTGGACATCGTCGTCCATAAAGGAGTTCAAAAGGAGCCATGTTCAGACTAGATTGAAAACTATTGTTATAAGCAAATTCGGCAAATGGAAGAGACTTCTCCCAATTCTTTCCGAATGAGATAACAAAGGCTCTGAGCATGTCTTCCAAGATTTGATTAACCCTTTCGAGTTGACCACTAGACTGAGGATGGAAAGCTGTACTAAAGGAGAGATGAGTTCCCATAGCATGCTGGAAGCTTCCCCAAAATCTAGAGGTGAAAAGGCTACCACGATCAGAATTGATTACCAAAGGGACACCGTGAAGAGACACGATTCTAGAGACATACAAGTCCGCCAACTGACTAGCAGTTATAGACTCGCGAACTGGAAGGAAGTGAGCAACTTTTGAAAGTCGATCAATGACAACGAAGATGGCATCATTTCCTTTCTGGGTTTTTGGAAAGCCGGTGATGAAGTCCATACCGACCTTGTCCCATTTCCACTCGGAAATAGACAATGGTTGAAGAGTACCAGCAGGTCTTTGGTGTTCTGCCATAATGCGACGACAAACATCACATTCGGCAACAACTTGTGCAATGTCTCGCTTCATCCGGGTCCACCAAAATCTCTGGCGTAGATCTCGATACATTTTTGTGCTACCGGGATGAATTGAGAGGGGAGTGTCATGGGCTTCTTTGAGGATGAGTTGCCTTAGATCCCTATTCTTAGGTACTACCAAACGATTTTCAAAGAATACCGTTCCTTTGCTATTGGTGGAGAAACATTTAGCAACTACGATAGCAATATTCTCCTTGATCCGGCGTACACCTCGTGCATGTCTTTGGGCAACTATGATTTGATCCTCAAGGGTTGGTTTCGCCACCAAGTTGAAAAGAGATCCATGAGGAACAATCTCGAGGTTGAGCTTTCGAAATTCCTCATGAAGAAGTGGTTGATACTGTTGTAACATGAGGTTGTTACAATACGACTTACGACTTAGTGCATCAGCCATGACATTGGCTTTGCCTGGGGTGTAAGAAATTCCTAAGCCGTAATCTTTTATCAACTCTATCCAGCGTCTTTGCCTGAGATTAAGATCTGGCTGGGTGAATATGTATTTGAGGCTTTGGTGATTAGAATAAATCTCACAACGATTACCAAGGAGGTAATGTCGCCAAGTCTTCAGGGCATGAACTATGGCAGCGAGTTCAAGATCATGGGTTGGATAGGTCTCTTCATGTGGACGCAACTGGAGTGAAGCATAAGCTACCATATGTCGATCTTGCATAAGTATGCATCCTAACCCTTGCCGTGAAGCATCACAATAGATCTCGAAATCCCTTTTGGTATCTGGAGGTGCAAGTACGGGTGCAGAAGTCAATCTTGTTTTTAGCTCTTGAAAGCTTTCCTCGCACTTGGGGGTCCATTGGAATTTCTTATCTTTCTTGAGGAGTTCAGTAAGAGGCTTTGCAACTTTGGAGAAGTTCTCAACGAAGCGGCGACAATAGCTTGCTAGGCCGAGAAAACTCCTAACTTGCTTAACCGATTCAGGTGGAGTCCAGTCAAGGACGGCCTGAACACTCTCAGGATTGATTGCAACACCTTTCGCAGAAATCACGTGGCCTAAGTAGGTCACTTCTGGTAGCCAAAATTCACACTTGGAGAACTTGGCATAAAGGAGGTGCTCTCTAAGTTTCATCAATACCAACCTAAGATGTTCTGCGTGCTCTTCTTCGTTCTTCGAGTAGATGAGAATGTCATCAAGATAAACCACAACAAATTTATCTAAGTACTCCATGAAGATCGAATTCATTAAGAGCGAGAAAGTGGCGGGGGCATTGGTTAAACCAAAGGACATGACGGTATACTCGTAAAGACCATAACGAGTAGTGAAAGCCGTCTTTGGGATGTCCTCGTTTCGGATTTTGATTTGATGATAACCTAATCTCAAATCTATTTTGGAGAAGACAGAGGATCCAGCAAGTTGATCATAAAGATCATTGATCCTGGGCAGTGGGTACTTGTTCTTTATCGCCGCTAAATTTAGCGGACGATAGTCTACGCACATCCTTTCTGTTCCATCTTTCTTCGTTACGAACAGAACGGGGCAACCCCATGGCGATGAGCTAGGGCGGATGAAGCCTTTTGCCAAAGAAGCATCAAGTTGGGTTTTTAGCTCAGCTAACTCATGTTGGGCCATTCTATATGGGCGTCTGGAAATTGGGGCTGTGCCTGGTATAAGATCCACTATGAATTCTACACATCTGTCGGATGGCATTCCCGGCAGCTCTTCAGGAAAGACATCCGGGAAGTCACGAACCACCGGAATATCTTCAAGGTCGGGAAGGGGAAGCACATTCAAAGTATGCATCTGGATTCTAGAGCAGGGTGATGTGTAGTCAATGGTCTGGCCTGAAGGATGGGTGAGTTTAACTGACTTGGCTTTACAATCAAGGAAAGAATTCTGCCTTGATAACCAATCCATTCCTAGGTTGACATCAATGTCCAAAGACTTGAGGGCTATAAGTGAAGCAAGGAATACTAAACCCTCAATTGCAATTTGATTGCCATGGCTTACTCTATTAGTTTGCCACTTTGAACCAGGACTTTGAATGATCATTGGAGAAAACATTTCTTCAAAGGGGAACTCATGACGAAGTGCATAACTCTCCGACATGAATGAATGAGAAGCTCCTGGATCGAAAAGAACGGTGGAAGGAACATGATTGACTGGGAGTGTGACAAGGATGACGTCGGAAGCAACAGTGGTTTCCTCAACTGAGATTTGGTTCACATAACCACTACTTGTGACTGAAAGCTTTACTGGGATGGTTTTGGTGGTGGATTTCTTTGGAGGCTTATGACTAGGTCGACGGGGTGCCACAAACACTGTAGGGCATTTTCGGAAGTGATGGCCTGTCAGACCACAAGTGAAACACACCCTGCCTGAATTGCTGGGGGTGGGGTTACTTGGTTGCACATCATCATTCCGGGGTGGAACAATGTGTTGAGGTGGATTGCATATATTCGGTGGTGGCCTCTGGAGAAGGTTTTGAGGTATGACACTGGTTGGAATCCAAATTCGGCGTTTCTAAGGGGCTGACCTTGAAGAAGGAGCAAGCTCAAGAGCATGCTTGCGGGACTCCTCGAAAATTTCATTGCCATGCTCAGCGCTGAAGGATCTGTTGACTAAATCCTCAAAGGTGGCAAATTCGATGAGGTTGAGATCATGACGAAGGATGGGGCTAAGTCCCTTTCAGAACTTTGCCTGCTTTCTAGCATCGGTGGTGATCTCATCTTGGGCATACCGAGCAAGACGGTTGAACTCTCTCATATTCTCATGGATGGACATCTCTCCTTGGGTCAGATTGCAAAAATATTCCTTCTTCCGCTCCATCAACGCATCTAGAAGGTGGTACCCTCGAAAGGCATCACGGAACTCCTGCCAAGTCACTAGGTGACCATCTGGCTGCATAGCAACATAGTTCTCCCACCATTCAGCAGCAGCACCTTCCAGAAAGTATGCCCCGAATATAACTCGATCATCGGGAGCAACATGTGCAGTGTCAAGCTTAGGCTCGATGGAACGGAGCCAATCATCCGCTTCAAGGGGCTCAGAAGAACATCGGAATACCGGTGGCTTGAGGAGGATGAAGTCCTAAATGCTCACAACCACATTACAATGACAGGCGGTATTCTGCTCGATGAGCTCCAGAAGGCGTGTTTGGTCACGTTGATTCTTCTCAGCTTCCATCATGATTTCCTCCGCAGAAGGCGGTGGTAGAGGTTCATCATCATTTCGATTCCGAACACGGTCTCGATTCCGACGAACGGCACTACGAGTTCCATCTGACATCCTGTGTGATAAAGATCAACAATCAGAACAGGCTGCATGATGGAGTCAAAGACAAGAAGGACATGATGAAGGCGGAAATATTGTAATGCAAAGGCAAAGATCCACAGAAACTCGGAATAAATCCGGCAGCATAACGGCTACACCGGGATGGAAAACAAGACAACCTCGAGGGGATTTGAACAGAACTTCCTCAAGGAACTCAAAGACACGAAGACTCTGGACAACCACATCAATCCTACGGCTACAAGGAAGCAAACAACGAGATGTTCTAGTAAGACATAGATGAGCCTAGTCCTATCATCCCGTAGAAAAGATAAGGGTGACTCAGAACTCAGATCGATGAGGGTAAGGAGAAAAAGAAGCCTTACGTTGTTCCCTTATACCCGGAGTAACTATATAACTATAGAGTGCTAGACTCGACTTCGACCAAGGTTAAATAATCCTACAGACAGTCCTGCTCTGATACCAAGTCTGTTGGGACCCGGGGTTAGCGTATGTAATTCTAGTCACGATGCAATCACATGGAGAGCCGAGAACCGTACCCACTTGTCTAAGCAGACAAGGCCAAGCACAAAACGTTCTCGGTAAGCATCGAACGTGAGGGGCATCCCATTCAGGCCGGATGATCAACTGAGATGGGTCCTCAACGTCCGCTCACAAGTCTAAATGCTTATGGGTGGTGAATCCCATATTCATAGACAAGTCGCCTCAACCATGTTATCGATTGAATCCTAACTCTTACGTATACTTACTCCAGCCCGATCACTTAGTAGGGGTCTAGGGCGGGCTCGATCATACCACAAAGTGTGCACGTGACGGAGTCACGAGCAATCGCATCGCGATGCCCCAAGCTGCGCACATCTAAGGGACACTTGGTGTATAAAAGACCGCCAGCCAGATCACAACTAAGGTCTCGAAAACCCATACTAAGACATGCATTTATAAACATACACGCAGCACACATGCCTAGTATGAACAGCAGGTATCATCACATAACTCTACAAAGTACTCTTTATTGATATACACATAGAGCATACAAAGATCACATGTCTGTGATCAACATTACATCATACAACGGAAGCAAATTAGGTCTGAGTACAGACAAGTTTAACAAATGGCTTAGAGAAGCCTTGTAAACATACATGCCCTTCCACGAGGGACCAGACTGCTGTCTGGGACTATACTACCAAGGTCAACGTCAAGCTTCACGAAGGTGACTCCATCGGGGTCCGGGTTCTCATCTAAAACATAGAATAAGCAAACGTGAGTACAAAGTCGTACTCAGCAAGACTTACATCAGATCTATACTACTCATGCTCAAGTATCAAGGTAAAGGGAGGTGGGGTTTCATCATGCAGAAGTGCCAGCTTTGACTTGGCTAATCCTGAACTACGAATACGAGACTTGAGGTAAGAAGCGTACACGAGTCCACTACATCTCCAACCAATACACCACTATGGTTACTTCCTCGACTTCCCCACGAGGAAGCACACCATAGCACTCACGCTTATCTTGCGAGTTTTATAAGTATCCATTCAAGTTGTCTAATAATCAGGTACAGGTTCCAAGTAGTCCTTAACCGCGGACGCGGCTATTCGAATAGTTTTGTTAACCTTGCAAGGGTGTAAGCTACACACACATGACCATCAGTTACCGCCAGGTCTCTCCAACGTTCAAGAGGTGACAGCGAGGATGTTCACCACGACACTTCGCTCACAACCGGTCTATTCCAGGAGTCGACTATCTGAGTTTGTCACCGTTCGAGAGTCCGGCCGGATCAACGAAACGGACCCAGACAATGTAGGCAACCGAGACGCCACCTCCGACAGATGGTTTCACTGTCTCACAGATCCACCCACATATCTAGGATGATGCAACATTTCCACTCACTCTTTTTCTATGCATATGTCAAATGGAAGGCCCGAACTAATGTGACTCCTGGACGTCAACACGGATCAAGGTACTAGGCCGAGAGGGGTCAGTGAGCCCAATGTGTGGTTGTACTCTTTGTCTTGGATTACCATACAAGAACTCGGTGCTAGAGGCGGTGTTCAACGAGACAACCCACTGTGTACTCCTACACAGCCTCTCATCGTTCACCTTGTATTAGGGTGGATTCACCAACACAGTTTCACTTTCATCAACACCATGTTCACTATCATCCCGACTCACATCAAAAGCAACCTCACTGTAACACTAAGCATGCAATAAGCTGTAACAGTTGCAGGGGCCACATGCTCATCATTCAACTCCTAAATCTGCTAGGATTGTGGTTTGCTTAATACGGTGACAGAATGATAGGTCATGCATCGGATATGGGTTCAACTATGCGGTAGAATCGATACAAGGTGATCTCCTAAACATGCATAAGCGATATTGAGAGGGAATTGGGATTTTATAGACATGATCAATGGGGTTTGCTTGCCTTGCTGAGGATACACGGGTCTTAACGGTGGTCTTCTCCTTCGGGGGTGATCACCGTCTCGGAAAAGCTGGTACCGGAAACAATCATCAACAAGGGGGGACAACTTCGGAAGTAAAATGCACAAGCACATGATATTGTTGTCCATGAGGTGAATGGTCCTGGTTTGTGGTACATTTTATTTAAATGAATTGTATTGCATTTGAAATGCAAATTCAAACTCCACATATGAATTTAAATTTAACCAAATTTCATTTGAAAATGTTTGATCATTTGAAAACATGTGATCATGTGGGTGATATGCTTCTGAAGTTCAGGTGATCATGTTTGCATTGTAATGGTTAAAATTTGAATTGCATTTGAATTAAATTTGAATTAATTCAATTTAATCCAAATAGAAAAAGCTACTGGTCCTATTTTAAAATCAACTCAAACAAGGTTTAAAGTTGCATATTTGGATAGAGAATTTTTTGCTGATCATTTTTCATATATTATTTGTCTAATTTGGAGTTAATATGAATTTTCTATGAATTTCTAAAGTTTCACCTATTTTCTGTAATTTATGGATTTATTTAATTCTTTTCTAATTAAATTTAATCAGTGAAACTGATTATTGCATCAGCATGACCTCAGCATGACATTAGCAAGGGGCTGACATGTGGGTCCACCCTGTAAGCCTCAGTGGGGTTAATCCCCTCTCTTTTAACTTAACAGAGTGTTCGTTAGGGCTGAGGGCCCCACTGTCAGTGGGTGCGGGGTTAGTTTAGGGGGGTCATTAGGGTTGGGGTTAGGTTAAACTCTCCGGCTAGTCGCCGGTGGCCTCAACAGACGACGGTGGCTCGCCGGAGTTGAGCTCCCGGCCACCATTTGGCGCGGGGAGGGCTCCAAAAGGATGCCCGTGCACGTCCGCATCACTTGGTGCACACGGAAGGGCCCAAAGATGGCCGGAGCCTCGCCGGCGTCGAGGTGCGGCGGCAGCCGGAGCTCGGCTCGACGGGCATGGCGATTTGGGGCGTGGGGAGAAGCGCGGACATGGGGGAAAGGTGTAGTAGCTCACCCCGAGCGCGATGGAGGGGTCGGGGAGGCCGGAGGAAGCGTGACGGCGGCGCAATCAACCACGGTGGCCGGAGGCTTGCAGCGGACGACGGCGATGATGGCGTCTAATACAGAGCTCCTCGGCTCGATTGGCTGCTCGGGAAGACGTAGCCGTGGACGGCGGTTCTTTTGGGCACCACGGCGGGGCAGATGGAGGCCGTTGGCCACGGGTGTTCACGGCGCGGCGCCCCGGCGAGTTCTCTGACGGTGGCGAATTCGCGAGAGGGAGAGGAGGGAAGCGAGCTCCGAGAGGGGGATACGGTGCGGGGGCTTCTGGGCGAGCTGCGTGGCGCGAGGAGGAGGCCTGGGGGGTTCTAGACCGTATGGTTGTCGCGGTGGCGTCCTCGCCGCGCTCCAGCTCCAGCGAGCTGCTTGGAGCCGCGGGGGAGGAAGACGACAACAGCGCGGCTGGGCTGGGCCGGCTACTGGGCCAGGTAGGCCTCGCCCCTAGGCGACAGGTAGACCCTGCCCTTTTATTCTTTTCTTTTTATTTTTCTGTTTCATTTGTTTTGCCTAGATTTAAAATAGCTAGGTATTTTAGTTAAATGCCCAAATAATTTTATAAATACTAGGTGACCATTAGCTAGCCACATATAGAATTTGGGCATTTTTGAAATTCAATATATTTTGAATTTCAATTCAAATAAGGGTCAAATTTAATTTCCATAGCACAATTTGAATTTTAGAAAATTCCATGAGCTTGGGATTGAACCCAAACCACTTTTGCAATGATCAGCAATAATTCTAGGAATTTTCCAAACATTCAAATGATTTTTGGAAAAAGATTTTTATATGGCCATTTGAAAAAATTTCTCAGGGCTTTCTTTTCCCCATTTTTGAATTTCATTTGGAATTTTTGCATGATGCAAAGGGATCAAACAAACCCTAGCACTTACCCTAGTTGGGGTTCTGACAGTATAGGTAATTATCCATACGCACTTATCGGTGCCAGAGGGTTGCAAGGGCGATGGGAACATGGGGTCTCGGCAATTCATCAGAGAATATCTTCGGCATCTTTTGGTGAATCCAGGTGATCATCTGTAATGAGGAGCTCTCCGAAGGATGTGATCACGAGAACCTAGAGATAGTGTTAGCAAAAATATTTAACCCGAAAGAGAATAGAGATGAGAGTCCCAGAGTAAAGATGTGGAGGAAAAGATCCTAATACCACCTAGTTTTGCGACGTGGGCCGATAAGCCACACGCCACTGTTAGTAAAGTAGTTTTCCCAAGACTAGACTCGACTTCGACCAAGGAGTTGGAAGGGAGTTACCTACAGGCAGTCGGCTCTGATACCAACTTGTGACGCCCCCAAATTCAAGTCGTGTACAGTAATCATGCACGCAAGGTACACGATCGAGATCAGGGACTCATGGTAAGATATCAAAACACAACTCTACAAATAAAATAATACAAGGTGTTTCATACAAGCCAGGGGCCACAAGGGCTCGAATACAACAGCTCAAAAGCAAAAAGTTAGCGGAAGCAATAGTATCTGAGTACAGACACAAGAAGACAAGGATGCCTTAAGAAGGCTAGCACAAATAACAGCAGATCGAAAAGGTGAGGCCTCCTTCCTGGGAACCTCCAAACTACTCCTGGTCAACGGGGAACTCGACGTCGTAGCAGGCATCGGGGATCTTCATGTTGCGGTGGTCGGCATCGGGGATCTCCTTCTCCTGGACTCCAAGGCTCCAACGTCGACAGCAGCGGCCGATCAGGAAAACAAAAAAGGGGAAATAAAGAAAGGGTGAGTATCTAGCATACCCGCGAGTCTTACGTCCGCCACTAAGCATTTATGCATTTGTATCAAATGGAAAGGGGAGGCTGTGTATAGTGGACTGCAAGGTAGAAATCAGAATAAGGATAAGAAGCTAGGCCTATCAAAGACTAGCATCTTCCAACGATGTCTTGCAGCATGAGAAGAGAATAACCAACAGTTCAAATAAAGCATAAAGTAACAATGAAGCAGAAGTTGCTGCAGCATTGTATAATAGTAAGTTGAAATAATTAATAATAATATATGCCTCCGAGTTTCCCTCCTCAACTTCTCTGCGAGGAAGAAAAACCGGAACCAACAAATTAATAGTAGAAGTTTGTAGTGGTAAGGTCTAGCTTCAGCATAAAGCATCCTGTTACCGTGGACACAGCTATTCGAATAGATTAAACTCCCTGCAGGGGTGCACTACTGTTCAGCCTGCACGCTTGGATCTCCAGGGTGGCGGGAACCTTGTTAGGGAACGCTCCACCAAAGCTATCCGACATGGCGCAGCCCATCCTAGGCTCAACAGAGAGGCCATCCGCCGGACTATATGCTATGCACTCAGGGGTCTAGGTCCCTCACCCTTCCGCGCTCCTGAACGGTACGAGACTGGCCGGTGAAGCAAAAGAAAATCCAAATACACCTGCTGCAGCAAAGAAGACAAGAGCGCTTCCCGGCAATCAGCCTGTGGTACTGCTGACGTCTAAAGAGCTTTCAGACAAACTACGACGCAGGGGAGCCCATAACTCCTTATCCCACGTGAAGGTAGTGCGTACAGACCAACGGGCCTCTCAAGTCATCCGCCGAACCATTTATCGTTTTAATTAACCTGCATGAAAACCGTTATCGTTTCCTCGACTTAACTGACCCGAGGACAACGACAGCAGTCAGGACCACCAGTACATCGGTGCCTGCCCTGTCGTCCAACCAAGTCTCTGCGGTTACCAACAAGGTGAACCGGATCCTTACCTTATCTAGTGTGTGCTCTTGGTAGATCTCGACTTTCGTGGTTTGGTAACTCTCGCGAGATACGAGCAGGGGCCAAGCACGCCAGTAACGTCGGTCGTACCTTCCCTGTCGTTCCCGACGCAATACCGCTCGCGGGCATCGTTGGGTCGCCCGACTCTTACCTTTAAGGAGAACCGTTGCTCAGGTACCTAGATCGGCTATACAGAGCCAGCAATGAGTGGAGTACAAGGATTACTCCTTGATAGCTCTCACTTGATGGTGGCTCGGCAGAGCCGAGCTAGGGGCCTTAGAAGGTGTCTGCATTGTACCGTACCTATGAAGTTATATATATCGTATCTGCGTCACTCCCCTGAGTGATCACGACCCGCTATCTAATCCTAATTGACTAAAAATGCGCAGGTCTCACTGCTGAATAATATATATGATAAAGGAGGTACATCAATGGGCGACAAAAACAGGCTATGCAATTGAATAGGATTGTAACGTAGCAGCAGCAGTAACAATGCCTAGTGAAAAATATGTACGGAAAAGATAGGCGATATCTGGGGAAGAGAATGGCTCTGCTTGCCTAGAATCTCGACGGTAGAGGTATGGTTGTCGTCGACGTAGTGGATCACAGGGGCATCGGCAGCGGACGTCAAGACTATCGGACAATAAGAGAGGGGGAAGAAACAATAAATAGACGGAAATAATAGCAATACAAATTCAAGACATGGCAAACGCAGTGTTGGCACTGTTCTAACGAAGTGTTAAGTATTTTAGTCAGAGCGGAATTTTATCCGGGGTTGAATCATCGGTACCGGTTGATTACTGGACCGATGATCCAGAGGGGGAAGGTTCCATGTCTGAACTGTTAGAGACATCTGACGGACATGTGGATAGTGTATCCGTGCTAGCTGATCCATTCTGAATAAATTTCATGTTCAGAACATTTTCATCCGGACAGCTTTACTGGCTCCGGTCATCTGACAGATAGACGAACCAGAGGAGAAATGTTCGATGTTCGGTAGGTTAGAGGGGTGCGGTGGGTATACGGGTAGCGTATCCGCATTCGTGATATATTTTTTGATCATTTTTTATAGATAAATTATTTTCATTCGATTAACGGTTTAAAAGATATTAATTTTCTAAGTTTTAATCAATTTAAAAGAATTTCTGAAATTTCTATTATTATTTTAACTGCAACATTATCCACAACCTTATCCAGACAATGCTGACAGAAGGAGCCCACTTTTCATACACAAGAGGTGTTTGACTGGTCAAACTGACCAGTGGGTCCCATGTGTCATAGACACATATATAATATCCAATTTATTTAATCTAAATAACCAAAGGGGTCCACGTGTCATTCACACTAGTGTTAATAATCGTTTAAATTAATCCAGTGATTAGTTTAAGTGCCAGGGCCCACATGTAAGTCTAACAGAGTAATTTCTAACAGTTTTCTCTTAGATTTAATCAACTGGCCTTGGGCCCACCTGTCATTCTAACATGGGGGGAATTTCCATCTATTCTTATCTGTGATTGCTGATTAATTAGGAGGGGGTGGGGGGCCACATGTCAGTGAGGGGGGGGCATTGCCCACGACCGACCCACTCGTGCCCGCCGCTGGCGAGGGCCACGGCAATGTGCGGCTGCCGGAGCAGCAACAACGCGAGCGCGCCCGGCGGCGGCAGGCTGGGCGTGTAGGCCGGAGGGGCCACCGGGGTGTGCGCGCGTGGAGGCACAGCCTGGCGCGACAGCCGCACCGCGGCACGGCTCGGCCATGGCCGTGGCCACAGCTCGGCGTGGTCAGTCTAGCCAGTAGGGGCGCAGGGACGCGGCCCAACGCGAACGAACGCGCGTGCGGATGCCAAAGAGCGCAGGGCTTGCGCGGGCGGATGCAGGGCCGGCCGGCACGCGGTTTGAAGCAGCAGTAGGTGCAAGGTTGGCCGGAGACAGAACACGGACGAGGGCGGGCGGCGATGATGGCATCTACGGCGACGAAATCGAGAAAATGGGCCGAGGGTAACGAGGGAGAAGCTCACTAGGAGGGCGTAGGGGCGGGCATCTTGGTCGGGAAGGTGCTGTCAGCGACGCACGGGTCGCCGGAGTCCACGGCGGGAGGTGTGATGCCGAGCGTACGGGGTGCGGCAGCTCGATTCCACGAGCTGGGAGACGAAGACGACGATGGGCGAACTCCTGGACAAGGTCCCGGCCGTTGGCCGCGGGGGTTCGCCAGTGCAGCCACAGTTCTGCCATGGCCGAGGACGGGAGAGCTCAGGGCCAAGCAGAGGCGACGCGAGGGGAAAGGGAGGGGGCGCCTAGGGTTCCTGGGAGGCTCGGGGCTCTTATACATGTCGGCGAGCCCCGGGATGCTCGACACGGCGCCGGCTGTGGCCATGGCGCCACAGATGGACGCCACGCACGGGGGAGACAGAGAGAGGTTAGGGACGAGGGTGGGGTGGGCCATCTAGGTGGGCTGGGTTTGCCCCAGGCGATAGTTAGGTTTATTTTTGTTTTTTATTTTATTTTTCTTTCTCTTTCCTTTTTCTATTTGTAATACTTTAGATGCTTCTGTATTTTTGTAAAATGTGGAACATGTACCAAAATTAGTGATGCACTTTATAACAAAGCCACAAAATGTTTTGTGCCCATATAAAAACAATTGCATTTTTGTTTTATTTCAAAGGGGTCAAATTCTACTATTTTTCTATTGTTTTGATTTGTTTACAATATTTAAACCTTGTAATAAATGCCCACTACTATTTTAATAAGACCTAATGATTATTATGCATTTAATAAAATTGTTTGCAACATTTTAGGTTTCACTTTTATTTCCACTTTGTTTTTTCTTCAGATGAGTTTTAATTTCAACTAGCTTTGATCAAGGGGGATTATCCCTTTCTTAATCATGAAAATATGACCATTAACAAGTTGATTACAGTTGAATTACTGTGGCATGACTCCCGGGGTGTTACAAATCTCCACCACTACAAAGAATTCTCGTCTCGAGAATTAAAAAGTAGGGTAAGGGGTAAGGTTTCAGTTTCGTATTCTAACAATTCTTCTGGTTCTTGTTGACCTTGTCGAAGAAGTTAATCCTTCACGTTGCCGTCTTCATTTCCCTACATCAGTGCATCTCGATGTGTTGTCATCTTTCCTTCAGGGTCTTCATCGTACCTACGGATAGGCTTGGAGGGAAATTCAAGGTGGTCCGATCGGTACCAGGTTAATCAACTGGGGTGGTCCAAGGGAATGGGGTACAAAGTATCTTCCGAGTTTAACTCAGGGGAACACATCGAGAGAAACAAAGGAAGGCATGAGAAGTTTCAGGCTGATAGACATGCACTCGATGCCGACGACAGACGATGAAAAGGGGTCCAGAACATCAGGCATAAGCACTGTGTCTGATATCGAACTGAATATCACAAGGTAGAGGACTCGTGAGTTGCATACGAGGTCAAACAAGAGGAATAACCTCGAGAACAGAAAGGTACAAGAAAGTCAGGTTTCGATCCTGTGGAACTAGTGGTTGTGGGCCCACATTGAATGAGAATGGTGGTGACAAACAATGTGATCAATTTGCAAGGTAAGTCAGAGAACATCTTGTTAGCTATGTCGGCAACAACGTCGGTGCCAAGGGCGAGGGACGAAGAGAACCATTTTCCTGCTCGTTATGATGAGGCGGACCAGTTGGCAAAGTTCTCGTCCATCGGTGGTCACCGAAAAATTATCAACAATCGTAACAGGTTGTACGAACAAAGTAGTACACCGAAGTGTTTACATCAGCAGGGAATTATCACTGCTCGGATAATTTATATTCAAAGAAAGTTTAAACAGATCAATGGAAAGGAAAATGTGATGATACACAAGTATTAGGTGTATATCTTTCCCAAGGGAACGCAGAGCAAGATATATACGACCAAGTTTGTATTGGCGGGGGGGGGAGCGAAGGGGGTCAAGAAGGTTGTCGATGATAAAACAAATCATCGAGGGGCAAGGATGGTGCTCCTCACGATGAATCTAATTAACACTTGGAAGAGGAAAAAATGCTGATGATGACCACGACACTTTATGTCAAGAGATTTCAAGAGAATGCAATCGAATAGCAACATCACCAAACAAAAGGGGTGGCGGAGCAAGAGGTAAGTGGTGTTCTCGGTTGAGGACAACCCAGAACCATGAAATGGTTATGGTAGGGATATGCATTGTTTCATCACAATTCATAAGATGCGGAGCAAAGGCATGATATCCGCGAGATACCAGCGGTAATACTCGAAGGTAGAATGGTGGATCATAGGTGTAGAAGAATTTATACCAAGGGGGTTAATTATCTTTATGAGAAGCTTTCATGATAAGTTCTACATTGTATCCATGGGCATGAACACAAAGGTTCAGGGTCGACTCCCACTTCTTCAATGCATAACCTTCCATCTTCTTCTCAATTTCGATAAAGTTGTCATGTTGGAAATATATCTGGTGTAACACTAGTAGAGTTTGATCCATAGCAGTTATTGGGTTCACACAGATGGATGAAGCATATATACAACCCATAGGGAAAATTCACGAATCTATACGACAAACAATTAGAACAAGATATACAAGTTTGAAAGCAAAAGGCCAACGACACCGAGTTGATGATATCATTCGCCAGAGGCATCTGATATTCGGGAAAATTCGTTAATGACTTAGCGCACAAGGGGACGGTAGGTAGTAATCCACCAAAAGGTTAGGTGGGGGTACAAAGACTCTGGTGTGACTATCGATACTCAACCATAAGAAGAAAGAATGCCAAAGCATTGGAGATAGAAGCATCGAAATAATTTGATGCTTAAATACAATGGAAATATGGCTTCCAAATCGGTGTATCAGATTTAGATACATCGGTCAAACATGAATAAGTCGAACAGAAGATTGATGGTCAATCAATTAAAGTTTGATTTACCGAGAACCAGCTCATGTCCGGAATGACGTCTGAGCTAGAAGAATGGATCCATAGGGATCAACTGATGATTGCGTGCACTAGCACACACGATGATTCAATAAATCAGAATGGCAATGGCAAGGGAGGTCATCGAAGACCACAAGACAACCGAGATTAATCATAGTGCAAGCAGGGAAGAAGAATCTCCAAAGCAGTAGGTTGGAGAGGATTGTCACGAGATCGAATAGTATTTCGAAGTATTTTGGGAATCATAGGAACCACTTAGGATGAACAGATCCTCCATAAAGGTGAGGAATTGTCCCAAGGGTGAAAAGAAGCTGCAAGGTAGTAGGCTCAAAGGATTCCCGAAACAACGGAAAGTATTTCCATGCCTCTTGTGAAGACAAGAGCAAATGGGATTTAAATCATGAACGGAAGGTATAGGTAATTATCCATACGCACTTATCGGTGGTAGGGGGTTGCAAGGGCGATGGGCACATAGGGTCTCGGAAATTCATCAGAGAATATCTTCGGCATATTTTGGTGAATCCAGGTGATCATCTGTAATGTGGAGCTCTCCGGGAGGATGTGATCACGAGAACCTAGAGATAGTGTTAGCAAAAATATTTAACCTGAAAGAGAAGAGAGATGAGAGTCCTAGAGTAAAGATGTGGAGGAAAAGATCCTAATACCACCCAGTTTTGCGACGTGGGCCGATAAGCCACACGACACTTTTATTAAAGTAGTTTTGCCAAGACTAGACTCAACTTCGACCAAGGAGTTGGAAGGGGGTTACCTACAGGAAGTCGTCTCTGATACCAACTTGTGATGCCCCCAAAATCAAGTCGTGTACAGTAATCATACACGCAAGGTACACGATCGAGATCAGGGACTCACGGTAAGATATCACAACACAACTCTACAAATAAAATAATACAAGCCGTTTCATACAAGCCAGGGGCCACAAGGGCTCGAATACAACAGCTCGAAAGCACAAAGTTAGCGGAAGCAATAGTATTTGAGTACAGACACAAGAATACAAGGACGCCTTAAGAAGGCTAGCACAAATAACAACAGATCGAAAAGGCGAGGCCTCCTGCCTGGGAACCTCCAAACTACTCCTGGTCAACGGGGAACTCGACGTCGTAGAAGGAATCGGGGATCTTCATGTTTCGGTGGTCGGCATCGGAGATCTCCTTCTCCTGGACTCCAAGGCTCCAATGTCGACTGCAGCGGCCGATCAGGCTAAACAAAAAGAAGAAATAAATCAAGGGTGAGTATCTAGCATACCCGCGAGTCTTACGTACGCTACTAAGCATTTATGCATTTGTATCAAATGGAAAGGGGAGGCTGTATATAGTGGACTGCAAGGTAGAAATCAGAATAAGGATAATAAGCTAGGCCTTTCGAAGACTAGCATATTCCGACGATGTCTTGCAGCATTAGAAGAGAATAGCCAATAGTTCAAATAAAGCATAAAGTAACAATGAAGCAGAAGTTGCTGCAGCATTGTATAACAGTAAGTTGTAATAATTAATAATAATATATGCCTCCGAATTTCGCTCCTCGACTTCCCTGCGAGGAAGAAAACCCGGAACCAACAGATTAATAGTAGTACTTTGTGGTGGTAAGGTACAGCTTCAGAATAAAGCGTCCTGTTACCGTGGACATGGCTATTCGAATAGATTAAACTCCCTGCAGGGGTGCACTACTGTTCAGCCTGCACGCTCGGATCTCAAGGGTGGCGGGAACCTTGTTAGGGAACGCTCCACCAAAGCTATCGGACATGGCGCAACCCATCCTAGGCTCAGCAGAGAGGCCATCCGCCGGACTATATCCTATGCACTCAGGGGTCTAGGTCCCTCACCCTTCCGCGCTCCTGAACGGTACGAGACTGGCCGGTGAAGAAAAATCAAATCCAAATACACCTTCTGCAGCAAAGAAGACAAGACCGCTTCCCAACAATCAGCACGTGGTATTGCTGACGTCTGAAGAGCTTTCGTACAAACTACGACGCAGGGGAGCCCATAACTCCTTATCCCACGTGAAGGTAGTGTGTACAGACCAACGGGCTTCTCAAGTCATCCGCCGAACCATTTAGCATTTTAATTAACCTGCGTGACAACCGTTATCGTTGCCTCGACTTAACTGACCCGTGGACAACGACAACAGTCAGGACCACCAGTACATCGGTGCCTGCCCTGTCGTCCCACCAAGTCTCTGCGGTTACCAACAAGGTGAACCGACTCCTTACCTTATCTCGCGTGTGCTCTTGGTAGAGCCCGACTTTCGTGGTTTGGTAACTCTCGCGAGATACGAGAAGGGGCCAAGCACGCCAGTAACATCGGTCGTACCTTCCCTGTCGTTCCCGACACAATACCACTCGCAGGCATCGTTGGGTCGCCCGAATCTTACCTTTAAGGAGAACCGTTGCTTAGATACCTAGATCTGCTATACAGAGCCAGCAACGAGTGGAGTACAAGGATTACTCCTTGATAGCTCGCACTTGATGGTGGCTCGGCAGAGCCGAGCTAGGGGCCTTAGACGGTGTCAGCATTGTACCGTACCTATGCAGTTATATATATCGTATCCGCGTCACTCCCTTGAGTGATCACGACCCGCTATCTAATCCTAATTGACTAAAAATGCGCAGGGCTCACTGCTGAATAATATATATATATTTAAAGGCAACATAGGATAAAGGAGGTACATCAAGGGGCGAAAAAAACAGGCTATGCAATTGAATAGGATCGTAACGTAGAAGCAACAGTAATAATGCCTAGTGCAATAAATGTACGGAAAAGATAGGCGATATCTGGGGAAGAGAATGGCTCTGCTTGCCTGGAATCTCGACGGTAGAGGTACGGTCGTCGTCGACGTAGTCGATCACAGGGGCATCGGCAGCGTAGTCCAGACTATAGGACAATAAGAGTGGGGGAAGAAACAATAAATACACGGCAATAATAGCAATACAAATTCAAGACATGGCAAACGCAGTGTTGGCGGTGTTCTAACGCAGTGTTAAGTATTTTAGTCGGAGCGGAATTTTATCCGGGGTTGACTCATCGGTACTGGTTGATTACCGGACCGATGATCCAGAGGGGGAAAGTTCCATGTCTAAATCGTTAGAGACATATGACGGAGATGTGGATAGTGTATCCGTGCTTGCTGATCCATTATGAACAACTTTCATATTCAGAACATTTTCATCCGGACAGCTTTACTGGCTTCGGTCATCTGACAGACAGACGAACCAGAGGAGAAATGTTTGATGTTCGGTAGGTTAGAGGGGTGCGGTGGGTATACGGGTAGCGTATCCGCATTCGTGATATTTTTTTGATCATTTTTTATAGATAAATTATTTTCATCCGATTAATGGTTTAAAAGATATTAATTTTCTAAGTTTTAATCAATTTAAAAGAATTTCTGGAATTTATATTATTATTTTAATTGCAACATCATCCACAACCTTATCCAGACAATGCTGACAGAAGGGGCCCACGTGTCATACACAAGAGGTGTTTGACTGGTCAAACTGACCAGTGGGTCCCATGTGTCATAGACACATATATTAAGATCCAATTTATTTAATCTAAATAACCAAAGGGGTCCACATGTCATTCACACTAGTGTTAATAATCATTTAAATTAATGCAGTGATTAGTTTAAGTGCCAGGGCCCACATGTAAGTCTATCAGAGTAATTTCTAACAGTTTTCTCTTAGATTCAATCAACTGGCCTTGGGCCCACCTATCATTCTAACATGGGGGGAATTTCGATCTATTCTTATATGTGATTGTTGATTAATTAGGAGGGGCTGGGGGCCACATGTCGGTGAGGGGGGGCATTGCCCACGACCGACCCACTTTTGCCCGCCGGCGGCGAGGGCCACGGCGGCGTGCGGCTGCCGGAGCAGCAACAACGCGAGCGCGCCCGGCAGCGGCAGGCTGGGCGTGGACGGCGGAGGGGCCACCGGGGCGTGCGGGCGTGGAGGTACAGCCTGGCGCGATAGCCGCACCGCGGCACGGCTCGGCCATGGCCATGGCCACAACTGGGCGTGGTCAGTCCAGCCAGTAAGGGCGCTGGGACGTGACCCAACGCGAACGGACGCGCGTGCGGATGCCACAGAGCGCAGGGGCTTGCGCGGGCGGATGCAGGGTCGGCCGGCGCGTGGTTTGAAGCAGCAGTAGGTGCAAGGTTGGCCGGAGACAGAACACGGACGAGGGCGGGCGGAGATGATGGCATCTACGGCGAAGAAATCAAGAAAATGGGCCGAGGGTAACGAGGGAGAAGCTCACTAGGAGGGTGTAGGGGCGGGCAGCTTGGTCGGGGAGGTGCTGCCGGCGACGCACGGGTCGCCGGAGTCTACAGCGGGCGGTGTGATGCCGAGCGTACGAGGCGCGGCAGCTCGATTCCGCGAGCTGGGAGACGAAGATGACGACGGACAAACTCCTGGACAAGGTCCCGGCCGCCGAGGAGGCCGTTGGCCGCGGGGGTTCGCCGGTGCAGCCACAGTTCCGCCATGGCCGAGGACGGCAGAGCTCGGGGCCAAGCAGAGGCGGCGCGAGGGGAAAGGGAGGGGGCGCCTAGGGTTCCTGGGAGGCTCGGGGCTCTTATACATGTCGGCGAGCCCCGGGATGCCCGACGCGGCGCCGGCTGTGGCCTTGGCGCCACGGATGTGCTCCACGCACGGGGGAGGGAGAGAGAGGTTAGGGACGAGGGCGGGGTGGGCCAGCTAGGTGGGCTGGGTTTTCCCCAGGCGATAGTTAGGTGTTTTTTTTTACTTTATTTTTCTTTCTCTTTTCTTTTTCTGTTTCTAATACTTTAGATGCTTTTGTATTTTTGTAAAATGTGGAACATGCACCAAAATTAGTGATGCACTTTATAGCAAAGCCACAAAATGTTTTGTGCCCATATAAAATCAATTACATTCTTGTTTTATTTAAAAGGGGTCAAATGCTACTATTTTGCTATTGCTTTGATTTGTTTACAATATTTAAACCTTGTAATAAATGCCACTATTATTTTAATAAGACCTAATGATTATTATGCATTTAATAAAATTGTTTGCAACATTTTTGGTTTCACTTTTATTCCACTTTGTTTTTTTCCAGATGAGTTTGAATTTGAACTAGCTTTGATCAAGGGAGCTTATCCCTTGCTTAATCATGAAGACATGACCATTAACAAGGTGATTACAGTTGAGTTATTGTGGCATGACACCCGGGGTCTTACACCTCCTTGATCATGTCGATAAAAACCCAGTTCCCTCTCATTCTCGCTTATGCATGTTTTGGATGTTTACCATGATGTGTTTCCACCGCTTAGCTGAACCAATCCTTTGCATGACCTATCATCTTATCACCGTAGTAAGCAAAAAACAATCTTATCAGATCTAGGAGTTGGTTGATATCATGTGGCCCCTGCAACTGTTATTGCTTATTGCATGCTTAGAGTGTTACAATGAGGTTACTCTTATGTGAGTCGGGATGGTAGTGATCATGTGATGGTGGTGGAAATGTGCTGGTGAACTTGACCTAAACAAGGAGAACGATGGGAGGTTGTGTAGGAGTACACATTGGGTTTTCCTCAACAACAGGAGCATGCTCACAACAAGGGTGACAATAACATGGTGTATCAAGCACAATGATAGGAGGGAAAGTAGTAATATCTTTAGTGAGTTGAATGTTTACTTCCTCATGTGCCTTCTTGTGGTTCATGAGTTCATGCTTTAAGGATTTGTGATCCTTTTCGATCTCCTCATGATCAGCAAGAAGTCTTTCATGAACCTCAACTAGTTCTTCATTTTTAGTTTTGAGATCACAAGCAATAACATTGGCATGTTTGAGGTCAAGTTTTATCTTAGCAATATCACCATCATATGTCTCCTTGATGCTAGCGAGGAGGTAATAGCTCTCTCCCTTCGTTGGTTAACCCAAGTGGAAGGTTGACATGTAGCGTAGGGTCAAATTTCCTACCTCATGCAGCCGTCCTAGGTGAGATCTCTCGCCTCCTCCCCACTCCCGCATCCACCTCTACCTCATGCATTGTTAGGGTTTGAAAAATTTCTATTGCTATGAAAAATTGCTATTGCTATGGATGCATTGTTAGGGTTCATATTATTGCTAGGGAAAAATATTATAACTTGAGCAGCACACAAGATCATTAGTGATCCTCCTCTAGTTTAAATATGTGTGTGTGGTGCTTGTGTAGTTTAAATTGTCCTTTTGTTAGCATATTGAGTAATTAGGATCATTGTTTGCAGGGTTATGAGTGACCAATGTTTTGCCGGAATGTCGATTAATTTCCATGACGGCAAATTTCTGGCGCTCGATATGTCTATTTTTTAGCAAATGTCATGCCGAAAATTTCCGTGGATTTTGGCGTGACTTGTGCTAGAAAATTAGGACATATCGAGTGCCCGAGATTTGTCGAAACGGGAGTTAAATTTGTCGAAACGAAAAATTTTCCGGAAGTATTTTTGTCTTATTTTGTTAATTTGTTAGTTAGTATAAATTTTTCACGCATTCATTTTAATAAAAATTTGTATATTAAATAAGTTCTCGACAACGATGTCTGGCCTGCATCCCCGTCATCGCCGCGTCGAAGAGCACCTGCTTGATGGGATGGGCGATGTCCGGGACTGGGCTCCCCCAGGCTGGCACTGGGAGGTGATCTTAGAGGCGCGCCGCTTAGTGAGAAATTCGGGTCCTGTCGTTGACCCGTATCTTCTTTGGTGGCGGTTGCGTGGAGTAAAGTCGGTGCAGAGGCAGCCGGCCCCCGAGTGGAATGTACGTCGACATGTCAGGGAGGAGGACGAGCACGTCCGTCGCTACTTGGTGGCGTTGGACACCGGGTCATGGAGAACCTGGAAGGTTCTTCAGGGATCTCACCCGAGCTACGAGTTCGGTGTGATTCCTTCTCTTTGGGTGGCCGCCATCCGCACCCGACGTTGTTTACTGTATTAGTCATCTCTACCCCTTAAGGGGGAGTTCGTACATCGACACCGTCGTATCCTGGCAACCCCATCGAACGAAACCCCCCCTCCCAGCGAGACCACATATTTCTCCCGGATTTTTCTCTTCTTCCTTTCCTTTCGTTCATCCCACCGAATCAGGGATCTCCCCCAATTATCTATCGCCCCTTTCTTCTTTCTAATCTCCAGGAAGGAAATCGCCGCCTGCCGCCTAAGACCGAGCTGGCCTTCTTTACGCTCGCGCACCAGAGAGGAGGGGATGGCCATTGTTTCCTTCGCTATGTTCCACCGCCACCGGGCCTCTTCGATTTTTTACCAAACAAAACCCCACCCCGCCTACGGATTTACCCCATCTCTCTTCTTCCTGCCATGATTCCCCGAGCGCAGCCCCATATTCACGCACCAATGAGATTGTCGTCCAGCGCACCACTTCCTATCTGCCTCTCTGGGCGCCCAGATTTGAGTCTTCTCTCAATGCCCATGGAGCCTTAAAGAGGATCCGGTACCATGTAGAGAAAGAGAGGGGATGGAGGTGGAGGCGGCGGCGAAGGGGGATGAAGATGATCGGTACATCTTGTAATTCATGTCAGGGGACGAGGGCATGGCACCGCGTTCTGTATGGGATGGTGTCGTAGAGTCCGACCACCTCAAGCTCGACGCCGATCACATCGTCCGGTACGAGCACGACCACTCACCCCATAAGGCCTCTTTATCCTCCTCCCTGAAGCTTTGTCACCATAAGATGAAACACACATGCCAGATAATTGATTTTTCCAGTTCTAAATCAAGCATCACGACTCACCCCAGTTCTAAATCTACATCACAAGTTCACAACCCCAGCAATGGATCTTGATACTCATACATGGATCTGATGTTCAGATTGTCTTCTCAGAAGCTTGTCTTTTTCATCCCTCGAGTTCTCCGGCATGGCTTTCAATCTCTCTTGCGGATGCCATGGACAGTTTTTGTTCACCTCCGAGCGCTCCTGCATGCATCCCAGGAATGGCTGAGGTGGAAGACGGCCGGGAGCGTAGGCCTTTCAATCTGCTTCTCCTTTCCAAAGCCAACACAGAGGGAAAACTTCGGCTACTGAGGCAGAATCTGAAGTTTCTGAGACCAATCCAGATTTTTCCACTGTCCCAGATATTGACTTCATGAATCGCCACATTCTTGCTATGTGACTAGGAAGGTACGATCTTTCATCATATTACTGTTTGTCCTTGATCATGTTTTTTTCTCCCGAAATGGATGTGTCCTAAATAGTACAGTTATTGTGTTGAGAAATAGTATCACTAGACTGTTGTGTTCAATTTTAATATTAATCTGAAGAAATATGTACAGTCAGACCAAATTTATTGTGTTAGGTTCGATCTGGACTTGTGTGTGTAGTAAGACTATCTCGATAGCTGTCTAATTTTTAAGATTTTTATCCAGATGATTTTTGTTGCAAAAACCATGCATATATTGTGAAGCATATTTGCAGACACATACATCCCAAGTGAGGATCTTTACCACCAATTTTTTTATTCTTTGGAGCAAATTGTTATTATTGTTGTTTATTAGTATATAATTCATAACTCTTGATGGCCATATATGATTTTGTGGATCGTCATCTATACTTCTGAAGGGACTTCATACGCCGTATCGTTAGCACAGCTCCCACCGATCGATACCTTCCCCATAGTTGCCAAGTTCCGGGGTCAAAGGAGTCGAGGGACGAGAACGAGGAACGAGGAATGAGGGTCACCTGTGGCTAAAACTCGGGAATGACAGGGGTATACATCTTCAGAACAACTCATCAACAGCAGGGATGCGATCCCATTAAATTGGGGACGATCAGTCCGGGTCGATCAAATCCTTTACATAGTATACTCATGATTCATACATAGAAAAGAAAAGATAAATTAAGGAAATGTAACAAGGAAAGAAAACAGTAGCTTGTAAGGAAAAATACTCGCTCCTGGTCGCTCTCGCGGGCATCTGGGAGCGAACTCAGCCGCCGCCAGAATTAGCCCGTCCGCCCGCCTCCCCTCGCCGTCGCCGGGCAAAGCCCTCGCGGCTCGGCGGCGGCGGGGCCTCCTCTTCCTCCCGGCTGGGGTGCGTCGGCACGGGCTGGCCTCTTCGATGGGAGAACGATCGTGAGGCGTTGCGGGGGCAACGAGCGAGCGCGGAGCACGCGCATGAGGGCGTGCGCAGGCGGCGCAGCCTGCGCGGTGAGCGTGCGTCGGCATTCGTGTACGCGGCAAGCAGACGTCGGTGGGTGAGTCATCGCAGGATCTGGCGCGGGGGGTGTTGCGGGCGTGCATAGGGATGACAGTGGCATGGATCTGGTGTTGCGGGCGTTCATTGGGAGCCTGGTCGCGCGGACCTGGTGAGGCGACGGTCGAAGGTTTGTTGTGCGGCGCGGCGGCTTGAGTTGTAAGTGGTTGGCGCGGTGCTGGCCGTGGTCCTGGGCCGGGAGGTATGTGCAACGACGACTACGGGTTGCGCGTGGACGGAGGGATCGTCGTGGTGGCGCGGGCTCGCCCAGAGCTTGATGTGGGCCTCCAAGGAGGTGTTTGGTGGTGGCGATCCTCAGTTCTTTTCCGTGGTGGTGGTTGCCCGGGTTCGCTCTCGTTGTTCTTCGGCAACTATCTCGCTGGCAGCGGTGATGATCCGAACGGCGAATTTTGTCGCGGTGAAGGGGACCCTAGGCATGGCGGCGGGAGGGTTTCTTGATGATCTTCGGGTGCATGGAGGGGGCGAGGAGGTGTGGTGTCTGTTCCGGTCCTAGATGGGCGGGCGTGAGATTCGGGAACCATTACTGGGCGAACGCCTTGTCTCGACGGCTGGCCGTATCGGACGACTGTGACGTCTGTGGGCGCCGCATCCTTCTTGAAGTCGTCGTTGAAGCGGTGTTCTTGATCGCGGGGGCAGCGCTCTTGTGTCGCTGTGCCTCTTGGGGCCTCTCTTTGGACGTCCACCGGACAGAGGGACTTTTTTTGGAAAAGTAGAATATATTAATATCAAAGGACAAAGGGACCTGTGGAGTGTTTTGGTGGTTTGGCGGAGGCGAGTTTTTCTTCTGCTAGGCGGGGCGCGGCCCTGGGGCCAGCGTGGTAGTTGGAGCGGTGTCGCGGTTTGTCTTTCGCCTCCGCCTGTTGCGTTGAGGTGTGGTGTCGACCTGGTTGCTCGTCGACCCTTTTGGAGCGCAGCCTTGGGGCTGGCGTGTGATGTTGTATTGTAACGTTTTTTCGATCAATTTTCCTCATAAACGGATCAGCTCTTTTCTTCTATATCAATGAAATGCAAAGCTTTTGCCTCGTTTCAAAAAACAAAATAAAAGAAAGAATTAAGGAAATGACGTGGTGCAGTCTCTCCTGCGTCTTAGCACTCTCTCTCGTACCTGCAGGGTCCTGTTTTCCCTGGAACGCGTAGGCCAACGAATCCACTCGACCCTGAACCGTACGCGGCGTCGACCCATGTTGCAGGCTACTATGACCATTATACTCCCAAACTTCATGGTGATGGTGATGGCGTTGCGCGGTGGGCGGGGAGAGGAGGAGGTTGGGAGCCAAGGAGGGGTTGCGTATCGGGCGTTGGCAAGTGCAGATGCAGCGGTGCTGCGGCGAAGGGTAATGGTGCAGGTGCGGTGGGCTTGCACAAGGTCAACGCGGGGCGCTTGTGATCTGGCGTGGCTACAATGGCCGTCACCGTCTCGTCTAAAGAGGGTTGCTCGGGTACAAGAGAGCACAACTTGGAAACACATGGGTATGTAATATCAGCAAATTCTCCTTTCCCATTAGTTAGGATTTGCATGTAAGCTAAATAACCTATGAGAGTATTGTCTATCATGGATATATTATTGACATGCTTATATGTGTATACATGCATGCATAATTACTTATCTATGCATCCATATTCATGCCTTCAGTGGTTTACAAAGCAAGTACTCTATTTTTTCTAAGAATTAGGATGAAATGGATGATGGTCAGCACTACTACCTATTTGAGATGTTAGCATGCAGTGCCTTGTACTGATTTCTTCCAAAAATTATAGCACAAGGCGTGGTATGTTACAGGTCTTCTCAAGAGCTCCCAGGGAGGCAAGTAAAAATCTCAAATGTGTTTAGTGTTCACCAATGTGGTCATATCACATCACCACTCCAAGATGGAGAAGGATTACATCTTTACTGAAGTTTTTCTCACTGGTTTCACTCCACACTTGGGTGTGTTCTTCTTTAATTTAAGTAAACATGGGTAATGGAGGGATCCAAAGACTTGATGAAAAATTCTATCATTGTTTGCTTAGTTAAGACCTGTTTTTTACTAGCAGAACCCTCTCCTGAATGCATGATGCTCCATCTCCCATTGTGGTTCCGTATCATGATATCCTTCTACGACCACAACATTGCTCGTATAATCTCCGGTCTCAATTTAGGTTACTACTGCATGCTTCATTTGTTTATTTTCAAAGATTAATCCAGGATAACTTGTGACTATTAGGAAATCGTTGAAACATCCATGTCCAAGAGAGAAAGCAACTGTGCACGAATTGTTTAGGTGCAACAATAAGTTTGTTGGTATGCTGCTCTTTTGGGTCAATGGCTTTACAGATGTTCATTTCTCGTATATTTTGAGGCTATTCAGTCGTGTTTTTTTATTTAGGGGTTATCTAAAGCAACTTTTACTATATGGTGATATAGTACAAGAGCCTTGAGTAATTCATAGTTTTTACTAATTAAGTTTCAATATAAAGCTTATGCCAAACCAGGTTTCGTTTCTTCTGATACTTAATTGGTAATAGACAGTCTTGTTCTTGGCATAGAGGGGTTAAAATTTGTTTTGGTTTAATTATGTGCACATAAAAAACTAAAAAGGAGTGTTTTCTTGCTCAAAAGGTTTTCACATTGATCACCTCTTACATTTTTTTAGGAAAATGGTGTTCGATGGATGTTGATAATCCAGCTCTAGCAGTTAAAATGCAATCAAGCATGGTCTGCTAATATAAAGAGCGCAAGATTGTCATGTGGATGTGATGTCCTCACTCTACTACCTTTCTTCATTCAACATCGGTTGTGGGTCAATGTGGCAAGGTTGGCATGGCTACAAGGACCGACTGAAGGTATGGACGGACATTGCGTGGTCGAGTGTGAGAAGACAGTCGAAGAATGTCTATGTTTGTCATTGCGAACAAATGTTATGGTGCATACGGGGTGAAAAAACTCCCATTTTTTAGGAGGTGGGAGACAAGGACTATCTTGTATATATGACATACACTTGATTATTTGTGTTATGTTTTCTAGAGCTACTGATGCTCCTATTTGTCTAGAGAAATACCGTGAGAGGTAAAAGCATCTTTATTTGAGAGGAATTTGTAAGTTTAATTTATAGTTTCCTTTTCTAGATATATAGGGTGACACAATTTATTTACTTTATTTCATTTTTGGGTTGTAGCCAGTCGGATGTAATCTTGCATGTATAGTCATGTAATATTCAAATAAAGCCATATCACTAATTAAGCTTAATTTTCATTAGAAAAACCTTTTTTTCTTGCGAGAATACGTTGTACAATATTCTTGTGAACTAATACATGACTACATGGTATTTTCTAACATTTGATATACACAATGCATGAAAACCATTTAGTAGTTAGAACCATGGTTTTATGGGTAAAATCATCAATTGTTATTAATCCACGACAATTCTTAGGTATATATCAAATGCACGTGGCAACGCACGGGCATTCTACTAGTGTATTATATGTATGAGTCTTAAGATATATATGTATGACCAAGCACTACGCAAGTCACGTTGTTTACCGTTGTATTACTCGATATATATGTATGAGTGATATTATTGTTGCATTCGCTAATATTATTGTTCATCATTATTTTCCTTCTTTTTAGAATATCGATGATTAAAATACATTATTGTGACACTATGTGATGTTAGGGATGGGCCTATGATCCTTGTGATATGCACAAGTACGGAACTTGTGCATCCTACTTGGGTCACTGGCTCCATCCTTGAAATCACTTGTGTGTGTCCAATGTAAGTACGAGACAAAAACTGATATGCCGATGATTAAAACACCGTTGTGACACCATGTAACAGCAGGGATGGGTAAGCGAGCCTTGTGATATACACAAATACGAATCGTGTGCATCCTACTTGGCTCGCTTACGCCATCCCTGTAGTTGTTTGTGTGTGTTCAACCTAATTAAGTATGAGGCAAAAACCGATATGTGTGTTCCTTTTTAAGAATGCCGATGATTAACACCATTGTGACACCATGTGACAACAGGGATGGGTTAGCGACCCTTGTGATATACACAAATACAAATCTTGTGCATCCTACTTGGCTCGCTAACGCCATCCCTGTAGTTGTTTCTGTGTGTTCAACCTAAGTATGAGGCAAAAACCGATATATTGCATTTTTATTCGAGTTCATCCTTTTTTTCCTTTCGTTTTAAATGCCGATGATTAAAACCGTTCTGACACAATGTGACATCGGGGGAGAGCGTGCAACTACCCTTGTGATATGTACAAGTACGAAACTTTTGCATCCTACTTGGGTAGCTGCCACGCTCCCCCCTGATTCGCTTATGTGTTCAATCTAAATATGAGCCACTAATTGAAATTGTATCATCCCATATTATTTTTTGTTAATTTGTTAGTTAGTATAAATTTTTCTGAGCAGAAGGAATGTAGTGACATATGCTAGAATCATTTTCCTACTTTTAATCATTACTTTTTATATTTGAGTTCATCTATTTTTCCTTTTGTTTTAAATGCCTAATTTTTGAATTATGAACACAAAAAAATGGCTGACGACGATAGAATCCCCGAGTGCGACTATTGTGGCAATGACTCGGGTCGGTGCGACAAGTTTCCAGAGTTGGATGGGGAGGAAGAAACATATTTCTCCATCACTCTTAGGGAGGGCTTCGAATTTCAAACGGTATGAAACTTCATCGACATCTTCTTATTTAAGCATGCTTCACTTACTTTTTGTGTTGACATGTATTTTTTTTATAATCAACTAGCACATCCCTTGCTACGGAAGACCTCATGTCTGCGACTTTGTCAAAATCGATGAGTGGCGTGAGAATGCCAAAAAAGATGTCAATATTAAGACGAAAGATGATATAACTGTAAAGGTCGAGGTCTTGAATGAACCAAATAACACATATTTTGATTGTCCAAATTGGTATGAACTATGCAAGGCATATGCATTAGAGGATGATATGCAAATAATATTTGATCTTGGACTTCGTCGTCGAGATGGTCAAACATTTCGAAATAAGGACATTTGGATGCTAGTGGACGACATTAAGCTGGTTCTATCTCCACGTGAGTTTCTTAAACAACTTTGACTTGTTTACTTCCTTATTTTCTTGCTTCCTAAGTTGACAACTTATTTATAATTGTTAGTTTATCTCCAAGCTCCAAAATAATTTCGGAAGATGTTTGATAATACTTTTCATAATGGTGGATTTGTCCTGACAATTGATGAACAAGATGATTTCATCAATGTTCTTAAAGGTGTTCCTTCGTTTGTGAACTTGAATAATATTGGCGAACCTTATACACCATATGTTCCATTTTTTGTCAAGTTGTTTCCAGGACATGTAAAAGATACTATCATGGTAAGATTTTTCACTATTCTATCAACCTAGTCCATTTTCATAAATCTTTTGACCTAACATTAAGTATAATGTATTACTAAGTATTTTACTCGTATGTTTTCAACAGAGAATCCCGGCAGCATGTACGCCTAAGTGGATGCCTCCTCAAGGCGAGGTTACAGTTGTTTCTGCACGGGCATGGAATGTCCTCTTCAGCACTGACTACTCCACTGAAGCTGAAGATGATGGCTGCATAAGAATAAGTGGATGGAAAAGGATAGTGAATCGCATGAACATCAAACATAGAGACAAGTTGTTCTCCATATTACATAATGGAATGTGGGGTGTCTTTTGGTTTTTTTTTCATTTCACCTTGTGGTCGTGATAAGTAGGTTGGTTCGTAGTTGTAGTTAAACATTATGTTGTTGGATATTAGCGAAGTTAAACTAGGAAAAGTTCACCTTTGTGTTCGATATTAACCTTTGTGTTAGATATTATGATCATGTGATAATATATATGAGATGATCGATTTAGACTATTGTCTGTGTATGAGTTATTGAGATGTGTATGTCTATAAATTGATGATACTATTGTGTGCATTATACTATGAAACCTGTACAAACAAATATGAGAAAATAGGTAGAAAAGGAAAAAAATTGAAAAATATTACTAGTAGCGCCTGACAGAGGCAGGCGCTGCCGCTATATCTATTAGTAGCGCCCAATCCAAGAGGCTCTACTGCTAACCTTACGTAGCAGTAGCGGTTGCCAGCGCGCGCTACTGCTACAAGTTAGCTGTAGCGTGCTATTAGTAGCGCGTCGTGGGGCGCTACTAACAAGCCAAAATGGGGCGCTACTAGTAGCCTTTCTCCTAGTAGTGTTCCCCTTCTCCCCTTCTCCTCCTCCCTCCTCCTCCTCCACCTCTGGCCATGGCCTCCTGTAACAGCCCAGTTTTCACAAAAATTAAAAATTTTGTTTTCGGTGTGAATTGTTTGATTGTCTGATTTGTTTGCGGTGTTTGCATCCCCGATTTATCGATCGGCGATTATTTTTCTCTCCGTATTCTCGTATCGGACGGAGACCGACCCTTGCCACCCTGACACTCGACCTTGCGACACCGGGTTTCGCCCGATCACCGTCGCGAAAACCGCACGAGACCAGCCGCAGCCAACGGAACGAAAAAACTCGTTTAATAATAGAACGGAATATTTTTATAGCGCGCCGGAAAGTGTTTTCGGAACGGTTCCAGCGCGAGGTGAATGCCTCCGGCTCGACGCGCTGATCGCGCAGTTCGAAGTTTTACCCGAATCGGAGGTACTGCGGACCCCCGGCAGTCAGAAACGTGAGCACCGCGCGCGCGAGAGAAAAACCGATGATGTTTTTGCAAACTGCCAGCCACCGGGACTATATAAAGACCACCACACACCCACCTCTTTCTAGGGTTTCCCTAGCACAAAATTGCAGCCACACCCCCAGACGTGCTCCAAATTTTTGTCCAAAAGCCCCAAATCCCGAAACCCTAGATCAGGGGCGTTCCCAGCCCTAGGATCTGTGATCCGACGGCCCTCGTTGTGCCACGTCAGCGCCCTGGACTCCCCACCTAGCCCTCTCTCTCATCTCTCCCGCTGCACCTGAGCCGCCTCTCCCCGCGCGCCGCTGCGCCCGCTCCGGCCGTCGCCGGCGTGCCGCCCCTGCAGGTCTCCCTCTCCTCTCCTTCCCTCATCCCTTCTCCTCCTCACCCCCTCCTTCTCTCCTCGCAGGGACGCCGGAATAGCAGCGCCAGCCGCCGCTGCCATTGGAGGTCGAGCGGAGCTCGGGCCGCCGTGGGAGGCCGAGCAGGAGCTCGCGCCGCCCATCCCTCGAACGCCACGGCCGCTGCCCCTGCACCCCGCTCCGCCCCTCCAGCCGTCGCCGCCTCGCGCCCCCGCACGGCCGCCGGAGGCTGGCCGGCGAGCCATCCGCCGCCGTTGCCGGTTCCCGCTGGATCGGGACGAGCCGGCCAGGCCAACCGCCCCGTCGCCTAGTGGGCCGGCCTCGCCCCCGCGCGGCCCACTGCCACAGCAGCCCAGTCCAGTCCGGCCAGTTGAGCTTGGCCCGTTAGGGTGAGACTTCTTCTTTTTTTTTATGCTGTGCTAGTTGGGCCGGCCCAGTAGTTTCGGCCTTTCAACTGTTTTTTTTTTCTTTCTCTGTTTATTTATTTATTTAGACAGATTGTATTAGTATTTTGCGGTAGCTATAACTTTTCATCGGTAGCTCCGATGGAGACGCTTTCTACATGAAAGTTGCTCCGTTTTGCGCGTAGATTATTAAAATGTTGCTTGTTGCCATGTTTGAGCTTGTTTAATGTTGTTTACCTGCTAATTACAACTGCTTGCCACTGTAAACTGTAACTGCTATAACTTTTTATCTGTTGCTCTGTTTAAAATGTTTCTTACATGTAACTTGACTAGAATTGCATGTAGATTGTGTTTATGTTGTTCTTGCTTGCTAATAAAAATAATAAAATATTTTTTAGGGCAAAACAGTACCAAATGCAATATTTATCGTGGGGTCCGCAATAGTTTGCCATGTCTAGGATTTCACCCCACTTAAATTGACTAGCTTAGGTAGTTTATTTATGCTTCACCTCTTGCCATGTTTGTGTGCTATGCCATGCTTCTGTGCTTGCCATGTTAACAACCTTTGTTGATCACCTGTAGCTAAACAACTTGAACCACCGTAAATGTGCGGTATCGACGTGTGTGACGAGTACTCCACTTAAATTGTTAGCAACCGCTCTCGACGGTAGGTGCGATGTCTCGTGTTGCCTTCTTGTTGATGCTTTCTCGTGTTTGCCTCGTAGTAATAGATGCTTGCTCGTTGATTGCTTTCCAGTGTTTCCTTCTTGTGTGCTTCCGCGGGTACCTCTCGGAGACGATGCGAGCTTGCAATCAACTACACCTTCGGAATCCGACTTATCAACAGGCAAGGACTATACATTACTTATGATCCATTCTATTTCAACCAGCGGTTTGCATGCTAGTATAGGTTAGGTTCGATGTTTGATCCTACCACATGTTTACAGCCTCTTTCAAACCGATACAGCCATGTCCCTTCCCAGCAAACCTTGTACTTCTATGTTACTATTGCTCGTTGCTCAGCCCCTGCTTAGTATGCATGCTTAGGATGCTACGATGTTACCCTGTTACTTCTGGGTTTTGGATATCACCTTATTATTATATTATTGTTGATGCTATGATTATTATAATGTTGACTATATTCGACGAAGGATGGAAGGTCTAGGCTATCCCGCCCCGACGCTTTGTTCCATTCGAGTCACCTAGGATCCGAGTTCCGGGTATTGGTTTTAAGACTGAGCGTGCCTAACCGCGTGTGGGATTTTATGGGGTCCCCTTTTCTTACCTATCTAGCTTCAAACATTTCTAGTGGTGGCCCAAGCTGATTTACCATTTGAAAACCGTGTGTGTGTCTGTCGGGTAGCTGCTGGCAGATATTATTTAAAATAACCCGGACCAGTGAGGACATAGTTCCCTTGCTGGCCCATCATGACCGGCTGAGGACCCGGTTGTCCCATGTGTGATTAACCGGCAATCCAAACCTGGAGTCATACGGTAGAGACCAGATCGAGAGCGCGGCCGGCTCCTGAGCTGGATGTCGTCTCACCGGGGGCCACCCGGATTTGTTCGTTGTTAGTTAGAGGGACTTGTCGTTTCGGATCTCTTGGAACTAAATCATAAAATGGTTGCTTGTGATGGGTAGCAACTGAGAGAGATGGGCGTGTGTGCGGAGCCTCGTAATGGGCAGTTGGTACACCCCTGCAGGGTTAAATATTTTCGAGAAGCCGTGTCCACGGTTAAGGACGACTTGAGACCTACTCCTTGTTCATAGAAAACAACAACTGAGATAATCTTAATATAACTTGATCAACGTGTGTGTGCCTTGACTGCTTCTTCTTCGTCGGGATGCGAAGAGGAGGACAAGGATAGGATAGGTGTTATGTTTGCGTATGTAGGTGGATATCAGACTTGTTGGAGGCGATTCCTCATCGAATGCTTGGCTTCTTATCTTACTCTCTAGATCGTTAGCCACTTCTTAAATGCTAGTGCGGCAGCAACCTCACCACTTACCCCTTCCTTACCGTAAACTACTAGTTGTCCTAGAATGACGAGTGATGAAGTCCTTGCTGGGTCAGACGACCACTACAGTTGGATGCTGAGTACCTCTGTACTCATGATACTACCCCCAAACTCTTTTCAGGGTTCTTGATCGACAACAGGTATGGTGATCAACGTTTCGCGTGGAGACTCGACGACGAATAGTTAGGCGGATCCCGGCGGAGGGCCTGGACCCGTGTGGTTATGGGATCGATGTTTTTCTCTTTGCCAGTAGGCATTTGCTTGTAGTCTCTACTCAGACATGTATCTTCCGCTGTTATATTGTATTTAAGGCAGTTGTATGCCGATTGTATGAGATGTTGTATCCTTGTATCTGTAATGTTGTGATATCATGTTGGAAATCCGGGGAATATGGCTTTGTCATATGTCGCGGTGGGACCGATATGCGCTTCGTCCCCGGATCTGGGTGGAAACACCTAGATCTGGAACAGTACCGCATATCGGGCCTTACACCTCCACCACCCGGGCGACCTCCTCCTCCACCCACCGGCCACCTCCGGCCATGGCCTTCTCCACCCACCGACCTCCTCCTCCTCCTCCCACCGGAGACCTCCTCCTCCTCCCCCTACCGTCGACCTCCTCCACCTCCGTCCATGCCTCCTCCTCCTCCTCCAAATACAGCGACCTCCACCTCTGATGACATCCCCTAGAGAGCTCTCCTTCCCCACCTACGGAGACCCCCTCCTCCTCCTCCACCACCTCCGGTGGCCTCCCCCTCCTCCACTACCTCCGGTGGCCTCCCCCTCCTCCACCATCTCCGATGGCCCCCTTCCTCCACCCCACATCCTCCAGCAACCCCAACTCCGGCGGATGCGGGTGGCATGTGGAGCATGTGGCATAGGTGCGCCAGAGAAATATTTCTGTGGTGCACGGCTACATGCGCCACAGAAAAAAAAATAGTGGCGAGGTTTCTGTGCTGCACCCACATATGCGCCACAGAAAGGAAAAATAGGTGCGCCACAGATAGCCAGTTTCCTAGTTGTGAAACTCGGGGGCTATCTTACATGCATTCAAGCTATACACGGATGCCTAAAAAGATTAGTTACCACGTTGCAACAAGTCTAAACATGGGCATCCGACTTCCTTACCGATATATTCGATGTTTGTTTCTTTATTAAGCCAGGTACAAGGAGTCTCCAGCCGACTCCTCAAGTCGACTCAAGACTCGGGGGCTATACCTCCTCTGGGATCCTTCGGAGATTGATATTGATATATTATATTTCAAAACGGCGGATTATAATTGAACCATACGCATTGGGGCCGGTTTGCAGAAAATTCTGCAGAAATCAATCCATCCTTCACACTTGGAAAAATTTCGGCCATTGTTTCCGGTTCATTCAAAAATCCCGGCTAAGATTCCGCTTCATTGAAAAATCCCAGCTCAGATTCCGGTTCGTTAAGAAATCCCGGCTCAGATGACGGTTTGTGGAAAAACCTCGTCTCAGATTCCGTTTCATCAAAAAATTTGGCTCCTCGATGAGTTACGGTTCATCCAGAATTCTGGCTCGTTTATGAATCCAGGTTTATTACAAAATACCGGTTTCACAAAAAATCTCGGTCAACTCGGCACTTCTAGAACCCAAAGTTTTTCATCTTATGCATTGTACTTTTATTTTATATCATTATGCATTGCATTCTTGCACTTCATTATCTATTTATCTGGACACATGGGGGCTTGATCAACCCTTTATTGGTACCAGGCATATATATGACCTTATTAACGGAACCTGGGGGCTTGATATCTTTGGAGTTCAGCTCTTTATCTGGGGACTCAGCATATATATGAAATTGGCCTATTGTGGCATTATTTTCGCCTGTATAGCTGATGCAAACTCGCACTCATATGACCTCAGTGACCCGTCTTAGTTAAGTCATCGACCAGCTCTATAAGATGCCCATTTAGACTGTATCTATTAAAGGGAACGGTAGAATAAGTTATGCGATGCCGTCTTACAGATAAGTTTCGACCTACACGCAAATAAGTGATCGAAAATTCCTTTCTGTGAAGTCAATCAGAAGCATCCTATTGCGGAGCCAGCTGACATTGAACTCCTGCAGTTAGAGGATGTCGCATAAATCACACGTACGGCCGGCTTCTATATGAGCCTTTACATTTTTTTGCATACATAGTGTATCTATTATATACTTAAAACAACAAACATTGAACAGTTGGGATTTATAACTTTAAAGTTATGATGAATCAATGGCCTAGATTTATCATCATCCACCAACCCGTATAGCTTCTATTTTTTATAATAACTTAACCAATCTGTATAGCTACCTTTGTCACGTGATTGACTTCCATCAAGATGTGTGTACGCGAATAGAAAAAAAACATGGTCAAGTATTGATCCATTGGACGATTGGTTTGCATGGCATGATTGAATCTTCCATGAATACACAACGTACGTCAATTGGAGAAGCACACGGACAAGCGGTCGTAGAACCATCAGAAGCCACAATGTTTTTCGTATAATAATATTTACATCGGGCAACACACAAGAAAATCGAATCATTGTCAGCATAAACCGATGTCATCACGTCGATAGCAAGAATCCACCGTGACGGCTACACGCCTGACGATCGAAGATGTAAAATACATACCTGCAACCCTCCGGCGGCTGACGAAGCCCAGGTTTGATTGCACCGCAGCCAATACACGAACAACAGGAAGCCTAACGGAACGCACTCTGTGCAGTTTGTCGTATTACTAGCAGTAGCTGATTTGCTTGGTTTTCAGTCAAAATCGCAGCATGAGATCCAGAATCGTTCCTCTCGGTGGAGTACCTTTATGTGATGCATACAAGGAGGAGGAGGTTCTATACAGTAGGTATTGTCGTACGGCTGTACCTCGACGGCCTCGCATGGACCCAACCGAGAACAACTAAGGTCGGAAGAAACCGATGAATCCAATGTGTTCGACCGTGTTTGAAATTTATCGAGATCAAACCATTGCGTTCTACAGGCTTCGGTTGTAAGTGTAAAATTTATTTCCACTGGTTTTTACATTGACCGAGATTGAACCATTGCGTTCCACAAGCTTCAGATGCAGGTGTAAAATTTATTTCCACAGGTTTTTACATTGTTATGTTTCTGGGTTACGAAATTTGTGTGAGCGTATTTCATAAATATGAACGGGTATGGGTATCATTATGTCTTATTTTATTTTTGATTGTCATTACCTTTTCTAGCAAATCATTTTTTTCTTGCAGAAAACATTTATTTGCTTGAATAATTAGAAAATTTTCTACTTCAGGTTGCCCTCTACAACAGAAACAACAAATGAAAGCTTACAGCCGCAACTCAACATGTATTTATATATTTCAATTGTTCTTGATTTTCGCAGCTCTTAGATCCTTTCTGATAATGGTTTCTGAAAATCATGATAATGAAGTATCCGAAAAAATCTTTTGGGAGGATGTCAGGTAAAGTCCACGTTGTTGCTCAAAACATCTGGTTAGTTGTTCGTGTATCTTTAGTTAAAACAATAAATATATGCATAATATCTTTGATCCATCCTATTTCTGTAGGAAGTGCAGTTCATACAAGGAGGAGGAGGTTCTATACAGTAGGTATTGTCGTACCACGGCGGCCTCGCAAAATATTACAATCAAGTTTCAGAAAAATCTTTTGACAGGAGGTTAGGTAAACTTCAGGTTGTTGCTCAAAACAGTTGGTCAGTTGTTCGTGTATCTTCAGTTAAAACAATAAATATATGCATATTATCTTTGATCCACCCTATTTCTAAGGGAAGTGTAGTTCTAATCTCCAAAGCAAGATTTTGCAATTGCAAAAACTCATGAAAGGCTTGCCCTAAGAGGGACTCTGAAAACTCAATGCGGATGCAATGACTCCAACAGTTGAGTCAACGATAGATCTTCATCATGTGTGAACGCCTAGGGGAAATATCAAGAAAATCCTTACTATCACAATGATGCTCTAGGAACAAGGTCAATGCACCATACTGTTGATTATTCCAAAATTATGATGCCAGTGTAAGTGCAAGGGATATAATAGTGGAAAGTATAGGGTGAGACTTAAACTCTGTTCATTATATGGTAGCTTCATTATATAAGATAAGAAATACGTCAACATATTATACACTCTTTTAATTATATGTTAGCTTCATTATATAAGATTGGTAAATAATCAACATATCATACACGGATACACTCAAAACCCAAATCAAGTTTAATTGTAAAGTCCACTGTTACATAATAGAACTAGGAGCCTAAGCGATGATATTTCTCTAGGTTTGCATTTCACATTTCAGAATTGTTATCACCTGACCATAAACATGGGGGCAGCAAAGATGTTGTACAAACTATATATAACAAATTAAAAATATGTTTTGGATCCATATCTAGCTTAAATTGTTCAATAAAGGTACCAATGATAATTAATACATTAGTTATGAAAGTTCAGATATAATGGTGCTAGCTGCGCAATTGTGTGGGTGTCCCAGCTAGTTTTACTAAAGTTATCAAGCATATGTTGAAACATGTTTTCTTCTCATGCCATGAGCACATTATGATATGCACGGTTTTCTAAAAACTGACATCTTGATAGATTGATAGAATTTATTTCCAGCTCTTTAGGCTTTTACTAGCCAACTTCTAAAGCACAAATAAACCAAAAGGGCTATCAAGTCAATTTTTTGTGATGGAAGTAAATAAATTCATTACATAAATATACAATCCCATCGGGTATAATATTATTATTTGTGCAGAAAATACCTTATTATGCTGCAGGTACATCTTGCATGTGTTCAATAGAACCCCGGGTCGTTGCAAAACTTCAAAGGTCGGTACCTGAGGGTTACAATATTTGAAGATGTCCACAAAGTCAGCACAAGGATCTGTCCTGGGAAAGACCCGACAAGACATGATAGTTGGCACACGTTATTTCGGGTTGCTGAAGGAAATATATCCAGTACTCGAAGAACCACTGTATTTGGAAGTTGGGAACACAACCCAACATATTATATTTACCGGCGTCTGCAAATAGGCACTCAACGGTATTCATCAACAAGCAAAAATTTGCCGACTTCAACAAAAATTCGCCAACTTTGGTAGACAAGTGTTTGCCGGCTTCATGAAAGAAAATATCCTGCAAAAAATCAAGACAAACCCGGTGCTTTGGCGCATTGATGAGATAAAAATTACAAGATTATAGCAGAAGTGAGTCCTAGGTTGCTACAGGCAAGACAACCTGGCACTTGGGGGCTACACTACTTCAAAGCAATTTTCACAAGGACAAGTTCTAGGTTGCTGCAGGCAAGACAACCCGACACTTGAGGGCTACACCTGCATGGCTAGTTTATATACAAAACTCCAAGTCATCACGAGGTGCTAAACTCGGAGCTTGGGGGCTATAGGTGATATGGATATAAATTACCGTAAAAAAATTTGAGTCCTTTGACAGACCTAGCAGGGCAAGAAGCAACATTGGACTTAAAGACGAAAGAACTCAACTGGATAGTATCGGGATTGTTGACATGAACCGATGGAGTAAGCCGGACTATTGACTCGGCCTCCAGACCCGGGCTTTTATTCTTATAATTACCTATTTTGGCAATTTAAAATGGACGCGCACCTGGCGTTCTCTTCCACAACAATCTTGCATTGACACAGACAAGCAGAGAAAAAATGAATCCCACACCAAGGTAACGTCCAAGCTAAATTTGGGGGCTACTGTCGGGGGAAAAAATGAAACCCTGCCAGGAGACAGAGCCGGCTTAATGAGAAGACTCGGACTGGAGAAGGAGTCGTCCTAATGAAAGGACCCGGCCCGGAGATAAAGCCGGCCGGATGAAAAGAGTCGTCTCGTAGAGATGGAACCCGGCAAGAGGAATCAAGATGAAGTCCACCTAACTTGGAAGATACAAAAGGCTACAAGACTTAGAGTAGGACCCCGATTGCTATCCGACTTGTAATAAAAGAATATACTAGTTTGTATGCTACTAGGACTCTACATTTAAGCCTCCCCCTTCCACCTATATAAGGAGGGGTAAGGTGCCCAAAGAGTTCAGTTCTCAATAGACTTAGTGTGAGCACCCGGAAATAATTTCGAAACCCTCCTGTGAAATAGTTCGTCAGATTGTTGGGGGCATGTTGCCTATCATCTACTTTGGTGTTTATCATCTTTGCTACAACTTGTTGCTCTTAATGCTTGTCACTTTGGGACACCAAAGGGGATAGATTATAATTTGAGGATTTCATGTATCCATTGAGTTTATTGCTTTGTTCCGGTGCTCTTTGAAAGGAGCACTTTAATCTCCATAAGTTCCTTTTGGCCCCGTTCATAGCGGGATGGTAGGACAAAAGATGTTGTGCAAGTTCTTATTGCAAGTACGCACAACTACCTACGAGATACATGCCTAATGTTTGATATTTGCCTAGATGATCATTACTTTTCTTTGTGCCTTGCCCCGTGTTAAAATCTATTACATGTTCACTCGTATCCAAGCAGCGCCCAACCATCCATCTCCCTAGCCTACAGTGTTTCTTGATGATGATTATATTATCCTTGATGATGATTTCTGCAGGGAATTTACAGAGTGTGCTAACTCTGACCCTGGTGCTGTTAAGAAGCTGCTTGAAAAGCACTCCATGAAGAACAAGATCACTTCTAATCCTGTATTTGCTAAATCTCCTATATGCATCACTGATCCTAATTATGATTTCTCTGTTGATCTTTCACTTATATCTACAGTTGAAGCTGACCCCTTTTATGGAAGAGAAAATGATGATGCTATAGCACACCTGACCAAACTCACCGAGTTGGGTGGCTTGTTTACTACTAATGAGAGGATACATAACTTTTATGTGGCTAAGCTTTTTCCTTTTTCTTTGAAGGAAGACGCTAAAGCATGGTATGATGCACTACCTTATGGTTCCATTAAAAGTCCTCATGACCTAGCTCAATCTTTTGTTGATAAATATTTTCCTGCTCATATGCAACATGCTGCTTTACAAAGAAGTTACAACTTTAAACAGTTGCAGGATGAGCACCTCCCTAAAGCTTGGGGGAGGTATTGTGGTTTAATTAAGGCTAGACTGGGACATGAAGTCCCTAAGAATGAATACTTCATATATTTTATGCTGGTCAAACCGATGAATCTAGATCCTATCTGGATAGTTGTGCTGGTTGTGTTTTCAGGGAAAGAACACCGGACAATGGTGAAGAATTAATGGGCAGGATTGCCAAGAACCACGAAGATTGGTCCGTTCCTGAACCTCCTCCACCACCAAAGAAGAGGGGCATGCTTGTCCTGAGCCCCAAAGATATGCAAGAAGCAAAGAATTCTATAAAGGGGAAAGGCATTAAAGATGAAGACGTGAAGAATCTACCTCCCATTGAGAAGTTGTGTGAGCCTACTACTCACCCTCCCTTGATAGAGGTACACTCTCTTTTAGATTTCATTGAAAGTGACATCCCTAAACGTATGCCTCCTGATCAATTTTTATATGAGCTTGATAATTTCATTATTAAGCAAGACCATTTTAATGAGAGGATACAAAATCAGTTGCATGATAACTCCCTTGCTATCAAAAGTTTACTTGATGTTCTAGGTAGAACAGTTAATGATGTTAAATGTCTTGTTAAGCATTTTCATATGGTTCAAACTCAGCTTGAACACATTTCTAATGTGCAAAAAGAATTTTTATCTAATAATGCCAAACAGGATATACAAGCTTATGGTATAAAGACTAGGGGTGGTACACACACCCAGGACCCTCTCTATCCCGAGGGGCATCCAAAGAGGATCGAGCAAGATTCTCAAGTGCAAGTAGAAGACGAGATTGTTGGTTGTACAAAGAAGAAAAAGAAGAAGAAGATACACAAGGAAGCTGACAACCCAAATGATGCTATTACAAGTGAATAACCAGCTGTTGATCCTAACAGCATATCTACCTCTGATGCTGAAACTGAAGACGGTGTTGAGCCCGAGGAGGATAAGGAGAAGAATGATCCTCTCGAGGTGCGAGAAGAAGCACCCGATAAACGCAAGAAATACACAAGAGAAGACTTCATCACAAGAAGACATGGGAAGGAAAAAGAAGCATGGGTGCAGAAACTCATGCCCTTTCCAGGAAAGTCTCTCAAATCTAAAGAAGAAGAGCATTATAATAAATTTTGTGAATGGATGAAACCTTTTTCTTCAAATTCCCTTGACTGATGCTATTAAGTTACCTCCTTATTCCAAATATATGAAATATATTTTTACTAATAAAAGAAAAGTCCCTAATGAGGCAATATCTCCTATGCTTGCTAACTACTCTTTCAATGGAATGATTCCTGAGATGCTTGGTGATCCAGGTATACTCACCATTCCTTGCTCCATACAAAATAATTATGTCAAAACTACCTTATGTGATCTTGGAGCAGCAGGGAGGGTCATGCCTTTTTCTCTTTATTAGAGGCTATGTTTAGAAAAGCTAATCCCTACAGATATCTCTCTTCAGATGGCTGACAAGTCAACAGTCGTCCCGATTGGTATTTGTGAGGATGTTCCTGTTGAAGTTGCTAATTGCTTAATCCTTACATATTTTGTTGTGCTTGACATGCCCGAGGATGGGAGCATGTCCATTATTCTTGGTAGACCTTTCCATAACACCGCAGGTGCTATAATTGATTGCAATAAAGGAAAGGTTACCTTCAACGTTGATGATAAAGAACACACATTGTATTTTCCGAAGAAGATCGACAAAAGGCATGGCCTTAACTCTATAGAGAATATCGAGACCGTGAAGATTGGAGAATGGGATTGTCCTCTACATGTGCACCACAAATACAAAACCATTATGGTGGGGAACATGTCCATTAAAGTAAAGGTGCAATGGTCACTTCATAAGAGGTGAGACTTTCTACTCTACATATCGCCGGTTCGTTGGTAATACTTGATCAACCTTGCTAGCTAGCATGTTTTATATAGGTAAAAAGTGGAGCTTGTTATGTTTTCATTTTCTTTAGATGTTGTTCTCCCTGCTGTACCAAGTTTTTATGTTTTTTTAAGCTTCACAATTCTAATCACTGCTTCAAGTTTTCAGAAAGTTTTGCAGCTTTTTGAACCTCGAAAAGTTTCCAACAGTGAAGTTTCCAGGAGCACCTTTGGCTGACCAGGGGGGCCACCAATGGCCCAGGCAGCCAGCTGGCGCATCCTGCCCCTTGGCCGCGCCCACTGGGTTCCTGGGGCCCACAAGGCAGCCATCCAGGTATGTCTTCTTCCTCTCTCTTCCTTTCTTCCCCAAAACACGAGTTCTGCACCTGGAACTTGCGTTCTTGCTGCTCTCCGTCTAGAATTTTGATCTCTCTCTACAGCCCATCATTTGAGGTGAGATTTAGGGCAAATACTCCCTGGTATGTAATTCCTCCACCCTTCCAATTAGATTTTTGATTGGTGGCTTCATTTTTGAGTATTTAGTTGTTATTGGTGCTGTTCATATGAGCTTGCATGCATGTGTAGAAATTTATTTTCCAAGTTTAAGCCTTAGGTAAGTGAGTAGAGTAGTTTGCCTCAACTCACTTTGTTTAAATCCTTTTTTTTGTGAATTGTCAAAAATTTCATAAATGAGTTTGCTAGGAAAAGAAAAGGGGTGGCTTGGGAAGAAGAAGCCCGAGCGCTCCAATCGAGTGAGTAGAGCTGCAGCTTCACCCTCGGTTGCTAGGGTGAGTTACAATGAAGATCATGTGCCCCTAGAGTTGTTGGAAAATACAAGTCCAGCATGCGCAATGATGTATCCGTGCGATGATTTTCTCGAAGTTGCAGGAATCAAGGAGGAATTTTATGGCCTTTGCGCCAATGCAGGTTTGGCACGGCTAGCACTATGCCATGTGGTACAGTATAAAAAACTCACCTCATGTTTTGTTAATAGTTTCGTATATAATCATGATGCTGGGGTTATTGAGTCTAACATTTATAATGAGCTTATGACCATGTCTTTGGCAAGATTTTGTGATATAATAGGTGTGACGAACATTGGTCAGACGGCGAAGATGAACACTCAGCCCTCTGAGTTGAGGACTCTCTTCGACTCTCTTTTTAGCCAAGAGACGAGGGATATCCGGCGTACAAAGATTTCCAGCATCTTATTCCCCCACCTGAGGTATTTTGAGTATTTTATTTCTAGAGGGGTGTTGGCTCGCGACAACACGAGCAATGGTTCTGCAAGAGATTTTGCTATCTATGCGAACGCCCTCTCAGGTAGGAATGATTATAATGTGGGTGCCTTAATTTCTCGATGCCTTGTTATGAATGGTAACAAGGGAGATTTTTTTGGTGGCGTTTACGCCACACTTATCCTTGAGTCTCTTAACGGCACCCCACATCCTGATGATGTTCCTTTTACTTACTCAAGTCTTGATCTTGTTGCTATGAAGAGGCAAAAGTTTGTTACAATGACTTTCGAGTTTGGTAACCTTGTTTATATTTTTAGGTTTGAAAATACTATTATTCGAGATATTTGTCTACCTGCACCACTTTTGTTTGATTATACCCACAAGAAAGGATTGTCCTTCAATGATGTCCAGTTCGATGTGATCATGGCCAAGTATCAGTTGCATAACCCCACGGCGGGGGTTGTGCCTGACGAGGAGGAGCATGGTGAGTTCCCACCTTTCCAGGGGGAGACCGTCACCCAGTTTGGTGAGGGGTCTTCCTCTGCTTGGAGCGCAGAGCCTTCCTCATGGGAGGATCTCAGGACTTCGGTGTATGCATCGGAGGGCTCGTACTACTCATGGACTTAACCGTACCACCCCGGAGCAGGAGGCTCCTAGGGCAGTAGCTTCTACCAACTTAGGCCAAAAGCCTAAGTTTGGGGGAGTACTTGCCCTTCTCACCTTTTCCACTATATTACCCGTTTTATTTTGTTCGCTTTGATCTTTTTGAAGTTTTTGCCTGTTCTTCTTTATTATTATTTTAATTTGCAAAACAACAAAAGATTTCTCTTTTCTTTTGCTTTCTTTAGCCTTCGAAAAAACTCAAAAAGATTTCCTTTCTCTCTTTAATTTGCTTTGTTTTCAGAGTTCAGATCGAGTCTGTGATGGCATTTGATTATATTTCCCACGTTCTTCGTGCAAGTGACAAGGCAGTAATGACGAAGATCGACGGAAGGGAAGCAACAAGGAAAATCGGTATGAACTCTTCTTGTTTCTACTTTTGTACATATGCCTGTACTTATGATCTAGAGACCAGCTTGTAGCGACATAGTGCTATGTTTACAATGCTTTCCCAGTGTTCATGATTTCTTTTTCGCTTCTCCAAAATAGCTAGAGTGCATAATGTGTTGTTTAAATGATTTACGTGCATTGCATTATTCATGGTTTGGCATGTTGAAGTGGTATTTCCCTTCGGAGAATTTTTGGATTGGCTTGGCACATGTTCACACATGATTATGACTAAAAAGTCTATCATGCCTTGATGATATTTTTATTTTAGAATAGTTATATCACTTCCATGCCCGATTCAATGTTGCTTTGTTGCTCTACCTGATTATGACAATTATTGCTCTCTAGTTTGTCGCTTCCCAGTCTTTTGTTAGCCTTCACTCGCACTAAGCGGAATTCTGCTTGTGTACCCAAACTCCTTTTCAAACCAGTTATTCCACTTCAGTCCACCATACCTTCCTATATGTGGTATTTACCGGCCACCCCTAACTTAGACTATCTTGTGCCATCTCAAAACTTATTCAAAATCTTCCCTTTTGTAACCGTTCAAGCTCATGGTATGGTGAGGCAAAATCAGTATCTACCATGCAAAAAATATTTTGACGGAAGTTTTAACTAGTCAAATTTATATATATATATATAAAGAGAGAGTTACACCTCCCCCATACTTGATGATGGAATGAAATGGACCAAATGCTGCTAACGATAGATGGAACAAGAAAACTTCCTTCCATACTTGAGGCAAAATAAAAGGCACCATACACCGTCAAATGATGTATGGATAAGGGAACAAAAGTGTAAGCAAAAAGCATTAATATAGTTGGCATCAAAGATATTGAGAGACCTTTACCATTCACCGTTGACTGGAAAGTTGCACTTCTCAAAAGAATTTTATCTCTCTTTTCAAAACCAAGAGCTCTAGCACATGTTTAGTCTTTGCTTCCAACCACGGGTTTTCAACCTTGCCATTAAAAGCCACGGTTCGAGAGTCTCCCCTTCTTTCTTAAAAGCACCAACTATTGAGAGAGCATAATTGTTATTCTTAGTGTAACATGCATTGTCCCAAAGTACCACATTGTCTTCTGCATGATTGTGATATTTCCTGTTCAAAAATTCTTAGTTCTAGTCTCCTTTAAAACTCTGGAGGAGTTTCTGCATTTATGTTTTGCTTCACTCATGGAGGCTAGAGAGATACCACTCTAGTATGTTCAACCTATGTGCATTGTGATCTTGTCTTGATTTTCGGCAGCATATTATTTACTTTTGTTTGTTTGTGATTGATCACTTGAAAGAAGGATTGCTTCGTGCATTGTCCTTATAGCATTGTTTCAATACTTGCTAAATTCTTTTCGTAGTAGATGCTTATATACATCTTATGAAGCAAAAGAGTTTGTCAATGTTTTCTTTGTCGCATCCAGTTTGATGAACTGAATTTCTTGAGGAAAATCAATATGCTAAGCTTGGGGGCGTTGATACGCCTCAAACGTATCTACTTTTCCAAACACTTTTTCTATTGTTTTGCCCTTATTCTTGCATGATTCGAACGAAACTAACCCGGACTAACGATGTTTTCAGCAGAGCTGCCTGTATGGTTTTATTGTCTGCGGGAAAATGGATTTTTAGGTATCTCGGAAAATTCAGGAAAAATCCACGCACCCGAAACTTCCACGAACCAGAAGTGGGGCCAGAGGGGGCCCACAGGGGCTCTAGGCGCCCTGCTGGCGTGGCCCCACCCCTGGCCGCGCCAGGAGGCTGCCTGGAGGCCTCCCCCTCCTCTGGTGCCCTACCGAGGCCCCTATTTATTCTCGTGATGGGAAAACCCAGAACAGAAGTCACTTTTCAGTATCCGTCGCGGAGCGGCCGCAACCCTCTGTTCTACCTCGGGAGGGCTAATCTTGAGGTTGATTTTCCCTCCGGTGAGGGGAGATCGTACCCATCGTCATCATCATTACCACTCCATCCTCCCTCCATGATTTATCCTCTAATGTGTGAGTAATTCCCTGATGTAGGCAAGGGGATGATAGGGATTGGATGAGTTTGATCATGTAATAGTTTTTCAGATTGTTGGGGGCATGTTGCCTATCATCTACTTTGGTGTTTGTCATCTTTGCTACAACTTGTTGCTCTTAATGCTTGTCACTTTGGTCCCGAGTGCCATGTTTTCAGATCTGAACCAATTGTGTTTTGATGAGTATATTTATGTTCTTGATCCTATCTATGAGTTGTATGCACCTATTATGGTCAGGAACCGGCGATCCCAAAGGTGACAGCTTGAGACACCAAAGGGGATGGATTATAATTTGAGGATTTCATGTATCCATTGAGTTTATTTCCTTTTTTCGGTGCTCTTTGACAGGAACACCTTAATCTCCATAAGTTCCTTTTGGCCCGTTCATAGCGGGATGGTAGGACAAAAGATGTTGTGCAAGTTCTTATTGCAAGCACGCACAACTACTTACGGGATACATGCCTAATGTTTGATATTTGCCTAGATGATCATTACTTTTCTGTGTGCCTTGCCCCATGTTAAAATCTATTACATGTTCACTCGTATCCATGCAGCGCCCAACCATCCATCTCCCTAGCCTACAGTGTTTTAATCCTGTTGGTTGCTACTAGTTTGCTTTCGTTGTTTTACTTTCGCTGTCGCCACTACCATTATCATATCACCGTTACTATTAATATTTTGTTGCAAGCAAGTATATTTTAGGTGCAGTTGAATTAACAACTCAACTGTTAAACCTTATAAATATTCTTTGGGTGCCCTTGTGTCGAATCAATAAATTGGGTTATCTTACCCGCGAAGACTATCTCGATCCCCTACAATCGAGGGTCATCAAGTACTGTTTTCTAGCTTCGTTGTCGGGGAGCAGAGCTTTTTTTACAAGTCTACTTGACGTATTTTGCCTGCTGCACTTTATCCGCCATGGGTAAGAAAGGATACCTGATGAGGACATCCCTACTAACGTTACACCCATATCCTCACAAACTACACATATTGGACCAGTTACTAGAGCACGCGCACGTCAACTAAATTATCAGGTACTTTCGTTTCTTGCGAATCCTTCTAATGTTCATGAACATATGATGCTGCCTAAATTAGATACTTTTGTTTTGCTGATGAATGAAGGACCTAGCATGGACAAGAAGGATGGTCATTGGAGCGGGATCAAGCATGGAGAAGAAGGTGCGCGCGCGGGAAAGGACAATGGAGCTTCCAGTGGTGATTTTCGCACTTTGAAGCCATCATAAGGCGCGCATGAAGTCTTGGACGAAATACACGAGATGCCACTTCATTATTTTCGTCCAAGGGCAATTATAGGTGCTGCGTCACCTTAATATTGGGCTGGGCCCATGTAATTTCGAAATACCACATTATATGTTGTTTTTAGAGTCCGCATGTGTGGGGAAACCGAGTTAGGGTTGTTTTCGGACCCCACCTCCAAGGGGTCACGAAAATCCCCTCTATTTCCCCATATATACAACCCTTAGGGCGTCGTTTAGACTTGGGTTTTAATTAGATTTAAGTTAGCCATAGCCGCAACTTCGAGCTCTTCGTTAGTGTCATCCGACCAGGACAAGACCGCATTGGAACCCCAATTTCTGTTAATCATTCATCTTATATTCGCAATATCCAGATTGCAATTTTTAGTTCTTGCTTGTTCTTGTCGATTGCTTGCAGGAATTAGACCTTCATGGTCAGGTTGATCGTGCATCCGCGGGATCAATAACCTCTCGGAGTTGGTTTAGCGATTGCTAAGGCGCAACGTCTTCGCACGTTCGTAGTCGGGTCATGAAAGTCTACTCCACCAAAATCGATCTCCATCATCTCATCGAAACATCGGGACACCTTCGCCTCTATCAAGTGGTATCAGATTTCCAGGTTGCTCGGTGAGATTTACCAGTTTTTCGTAGTCTAGATTAGTTCTGTTTTCATACCTACAGTCCACAAAAAAGCCAAAAAAAATTAGGGTTAGATCATCACGTCCCAAAACAGTCCGAGCCTTTGTCCAGTTTTCTTTACAGTAGTTTGCATTGCTGAATTTTCGGTTGCATCGTTGTGTCGAGTTTCTGATCTTAGCGTCTAGTTCCCTTAGAGTTTCGAGTTCTGATCACAGTTTGTCACGCCGCCGCCGCACAGTAGTACACCACCACGTTCCGCCAATCCGAGTCTAGATACACCACCACGTTCCACCAAGCCGAGTCCATATACACCACTACAACCTACCGATCCGAGTTGAGTTCCATCACCGTTCGGTTTGTGATATCTCCGTAGCCAGAATAGTTTTGAGTTGCATAGAGTCGGATTTCACCAATATTTGTCGTACGTAGAAGGGATTGATTTCCAAAAACAAAAAGTCTGGCACGCTTTCCAGAGCAGTTTTTAGGCCAAAAATTTCAGGGGTGAAAAAATTTCGTGCCCATACCTTCCTTAGGTCCAGAAACTCATTTTGAGACGTTCGCTACCATAGTGATTTTTTCGCACTTTTTCAGCCACCGCAGTCCCGCATCGCAAAAAAAAGCAAAAAAAAGAGAAAAAAAATTCAGAGTGTGCTTCTCAGTTGTTTACGTGCCGCGTCGTGCTTTCGTTGGTGTTTTAGGCTCGCGTCTCTAGTACGGTCTAGCCTAGGATCAGCACAGTACCGACGTTGAGTGTTTATTCAGCTTTGCATCTCTGTTTTGATTACTGTTGAGCTTTTGCTACCATACTTGTCAGCCTTCCTACATCTCCACATATATTCTACATCGTGTGTTTTGACACCTCCTGGCCATCGCTCTACCATATCTCTGAGAGTTTTGACCCGTTGGTTGTACATCACCACCTGCTGCTAGGTAAGAATCGGTAAGAACGAAAGAAAAGCTTGACGGATTTGTGCTTTCCACCACCCCACATCCCATTAGTAGAAGTAGGATCATATTCCTGTGTGTTTTCTATTTCCGCTAACCATGCCAGGATCACATGATGAAGTGGCGCGGGATGCACCCGATTGGGAGAACATGACAAACAAGGAGCTACATGATAAATTTGCACAAATGATGTCTGAACAGGTGAATGACATCGAGAACAGATTTACAGAGGCGATTGATGGCGTGGAGAAGATGATCGACACCAAGCTCGATGCCAAGTTTACTGAGTTGATCGCACGCCTACCTACACAGCCTGCTGCCGCTCCAGCACAGCCACCGCCACCACGACGTGCACGACGTATTCTGTTTCCGGACGGACAAGCTGCTGGTATTGGTGCTCCTGCTGCTGCTGCAGTTGCTGCTACTGCTGCTGCTTCTGACGTCGGCCAGAACGACAACTACGAGGGTGATTACGAGGAGGAGGTGGAACAGGAAGCGGCCTATGAGAAGCCAGCTAGACGTCCACGTCCCAACATTCGCCACGGTCGACACCAACCACCCCCTCAGGTACGCGATGATGACCATGTGCCTAAACTTAAATTGAATCTTAAGCCGTTTGAGGGTAGATATATTCCTGATGCTTATCTTACTTGGGAGTTAGAAACTGAACAACGCTTTACATGTTTACAATATCCTGAGAATAGACGTGTTACTGCTGCTGTTTGTGAATTCACGGGGTTTGCATCTATTTTGTGGTCTGAACATTGTAGATTGCATGCTAATAATATTCCAACTACTTGGGCTGCTTTAAAAGATGCTATGAGTACTCGTTGGGTTCCTCCTTATTATCAACGTGAATTCCTACAAAAATTACAGCGTTTTTGAGACAAGGAAAAAATTATGTAGAGGAATATTATCAAGAATTACAAACTGGATTGATTAGATGTGGCCTAGTAGAGGATAATGAAGCTATGCTTGCACGTTTTATGGGTGGCTTAAACAAGGAGATACAAACTATTCTAGAATACAAGGACTATGCTACTATAACTCGTTTGTTTCATCTTGCTTGTAAAGCTGATCGTGAAGTGCAGGATCGACAGGCCACTACGAGACCTAAATTTTCTGCAGGACGAAATACATCATGGACTTCGCGTGGAGCTTCTACATCCACACGTCCTGCTGCACCACCATCTACTTCAGCCGCTCATTCTTACAGGGAGCCACCAAAACAGCCAGCGCCACCATTCAAGGGTGCACAGAGTGGTCCAGCGGCGAGTTCTTCTTCATCCATGGCTTCCACAGGGCAAACACGAGATCGTGATATTAAATGTCGCAGGTGCCAAGGTGGAGGTCACTTCGCCAAAGACTGTCCCTCCAAGCTTGTGATGACTATTACGGCGGATGGTGGGTATGAGTCAGCGAGTGACTATGACGAGGAGACTTTAGTTCTCATTTCTCATGAGGAATAGGGTGCCCATGATGATGCTTATGATATAGAGTATATGGCTCCTGATGATGCGGATAAATATGCTAGTTTGGTTGCTCAACGTGTGTTAAGTGTGCAGGTAACGAAGGCCGAGCAAAACCAGAGGCATAATTTGTTCCACACAAAGGGAGTGGTGAAAGAACGTTCGGTTCGCATCATTACTGACGGAGGGATTTGCAACAACTTGGCTAGCATGGAGTTGGTGGAGAAGCTATCTCTCACCACAAGACCACACCCCCATCCGTACTATATTCAGTGGTTTAACAATAGTGGTAAGATTAAGGTAACGCGTTCTGTTCGTGTGCACTTTAGCATTGCTGCATATGCTGATTATGTTGATTGTGATGTGGTACCCATGCAAGCATACTCTCTTTTACTTGGTAGACCATGGAAATTTGATAGGAATGTTGTACACCATGGTAGGACAAATCAGTTTACTCTGGTTCATTAGGATAAAAATATTTCTTTACTTCCTATGTCTCCTGAACAAATTGTGAAAGATGATCTTGCTAGAGCTAGTAAAGCTAAACAGGAGAAAAATAAGAGTGAAAATGAGATAGCAGCTAAAGAATTTGAGCAACAACATAAGACTAATAGCAAATCTTCGTCTGTTGTTTCTAATGAAATTAAATTGACTAGTCCAACTTTGCTTGCTACTAAGGTTGATATTTCGGATTTGGATGTTAGTCAATATGTGTGCTATGCTTTTGTGTGCAAAGAAGCTTCGTTTTCATTTGAGGAATTTCCTCCTTCTTTGCCTCCTGTTGTCACTGACCTTTTGCAGGAGTTTATTGACGTCTTTCCACAAGACATGCCACCGGGATTACCACCTATTCGAGGGATTGAGCATCAGATTGACTTAATTCCCGGTGCTTCGCTGCCTAACCGTGCGCCATACCGTACCAATCCGGAGGAGACGAAGGAGATTCAGCGTCAAGTACAAGAGCTACTCGACAAAGGTTATATATGTGAATCCCTTAGTCCTTGTGCTGTGCCTGTTATATTAGTGCCTAAAAAGGATGGAACATGGCGTATGTGTGTTGATTGTAGAGCCATTAATAAAATTACTATTCGTTATCGTCATCCTATTCCTAGGTTAGATGATATGCTTGATAAATTAATTGGCTCTACCATGTTTTCCAAAGTTGATTTGCGTAGTGAATACCATCAAATTCGCATGAAATTAGGAGATGAATGGAAAACAACATTTAAAACTAAGTTTGGATTATATGAGTGGTTAGTCATGCCTTTTGGGTTAACTAATGCACCTATCACTTTCATGAGATTAATGAACGAGGTTTTACGTGCTTTCATTGGACGATTTGTGGTAGTCTATTTTGATGATATACTGATTTATAGCACATCTTTGGAGGAACATTTGGATCATTTACGTGTTGTTTTTATTGCTCTACGTAATGCACGTTTGTTTGGTAACCTTGGGAAGTGCACCTTTTGCACCGACCGAGTATCGTTTCTTGGCTATGTTGTTACTCCGCAGGGAATTGAAGTTGATAAAGCCAAGATCGAGGCGATTGAGAGTTGGCCGCAGCCCAAAACGGTCACACAAGTGAGGAGTTTTCTTGGCCTCGCTGGATTCTATAGGCGTTTTATGAGAGATTTCAGCACCATTGCTGCACCTCTCAATGAGCTTACACGCAAGGATGTGCCTTTTACTTGGGGTACCGCACAGGAAGAAGCCTTCACGGTATTGAAAGATAAGTTAACACATGCTCCTTTGCTCCAACTTCCTGATTTTAATAAGACTTTTGAGCTTGAATGCGATGCTAGTGGGATTGTTTTGGGAGGTGTGTTATTACAAGATGCTAAACCTATTGCATACTTTTCTGAAAAATTGAGTGGGCCTAGTCTGAACTATTCTACTTATGATAAGGAATTATATGCTCTTGTTCGGACTTTAGAAATTTGGCAACATTATTTATGGCCCACAGAATTTGTTATAGATTCTGATCATGAATCTTTGAAACACATAAGAAGGCAAGCAAAACTTAATCATAGACATGCTAAGTGGGTTGAATTTATTGAGACTTTCCCTTATGTCATTAAACACAAGAAGGGGAAAGATAATATTATTGCTGATGCTTTGTCTCGTCGTTATACTATGCTTTCACAACTTGACTTCAAGATATTCGGTTTAGAGACAATCAAAGATCAATATGTACATGATGCGGAATTTAAAGATGTATTGCAGAATTGTAGAGAGGGTAGAACATGGAACAAGTTTGTGCTTAATGATGGATTTGTGTTCCGTTCTAACAAGCTATGCATTCCAGCTAGCTCTATTCGTCTTTTGTTGTTGCAGGAGGCGCATGGAGGAGGATTCATGGGACACTTTGGCGTGAAGAAGACGGAGGACATACTTGCTACACATTTCTTTTGGCCAAAGATGAGACGGGATGTTGAGCGTTTTGTTGCTCGTTGCACTACATGTCAAAAAGCTAAGTCACGACTCAATCCTCATGGTTTATACATGCCTTTACCTGTACCTAGTGTTCCGTGGGAGGACATATCCATGGACTTTGTTTTAGGCTTGCCTCGAACAAAGAAGGGGAGGGATAGCATATTTGTTGTCGTGGATAGATTTTCTAAGATGGCACATTTTATACCATGTCATAAAATCGATGATGCTGCTAATGTTGCTGATTTATTCTTTCGTGAGATTATTCGCTTACATGGTGTGCCCAATACTATTGTCTCGGATCGTGATGCTAAGTTTCTTAGCCATTTTTGGAGATGCTTATGGGCTAAGTTGGGGACTAAACTACTTTTTAGTACTACATGTCATCCCCAAACTGATGGACAAACTGAAGTGGTCAATAGGACATTGTCTACTATGCTTAGGGCTGTTTTAAAGAGTAACTTGAAAATGTGGGAAGAATGTTTACCTCATATTGAATTTTCTTATAATCGTTCATTTCATTCTACCACTAAAATGTGCCCTTTTGAGATTGTTTATGGTTTTCTACCTCGTGCACCTATTGATTTGCTGCCTCTTCCATCTTCAGAGAAGGTTAATTTTGATGCTAAGCAACGTGCTGAATTGATATTAAAAATGCATGAGTTAACAAAAGAAAAAATTGAGCGAATGAATGCTACATACAAGCTTGCTGGTGATAGGGGTCGAAAGCATGTTGTGTTTGAACCCGGAGATCTTGTTTGGTTACATCTACGTAAAGATAGGTTTCATGATTTGCGCAAGTCTAAGTTAATGCCTCGAGTTGATGGTCCCTTTAAGGTTTTGCAGAAAATTAATGATAATGCATATAAACTTGAGCTACCTGCAGCCTTTGGGGTTAGTCCCACATTTAATATTGCAGATTTGAAGCCTTATTTGGGAGAAGATGATGAGCTTCCGTCGAGGACGACTTCAATTCAAGAAGGGGAGGATGATGAGGACATCCCTACTTATGTTACACCCATATCCTCACAAACTACACATATTGGACCAATTATTAGAGCACGCGCAGGTCAACTAAATTATCAGGTACTTTCGTTTCTTGCGAATCCTTCTAATGTTCATGAACATATGATGCTGCCTAAATTAGATACTTTTGTTTTGCTTATGAATGAAGGATCTAGCATGGACAAGAAGGATGGTCATTGGAGCGGGATCAAGCATGGAGAAGAAGGTGCGCGCACGGGAAAGGACAATGGAGCTTCCAGTGGTGATTTTCGCACTTTGAAGCCATCATAAGGCGCGCATGAAGTCTTGGACGAAATACACGAGATGCCACTTCATTATTTTCGTCCAAGGGCAATTATAGGCGTTGCGTCACCTTAATATTGGGATGGGCCCAAGTAATTTCGAAATACCACATTATAAGCTGTTTTTAGAGTCCGTATGTGTGGGGAAACCGAGTTAGGGTTGTTTTCGGACCCCACCTCCAAGGGGTCACGAAAATCCCCTCTGTTTCCCCATATATACAGCCCTTAGGGCGTCTTTTAGACTTGGGTTTTAATTAGATTTAAGTTAGCCATAGCCGCAACTTCGAGCTCCTCGTTTGTTTTATCCGACCAGGCCAAGACCGCATTGGAACCCCAACTTCTGTTAATCATTCATCTTATATTCGCAATATCCAGATTGCAATTCTTAGTTCTTGCTTGTTCTTGTCGGTTGCTTGCAGGAATTAGACCTTCGTGGTCAGGTTGATCGTGCATCCGCGGGATCAATAACCTCTCGGAGTTGGTTTAGCGATTGCTAAGGCGCAACGTCTTCGCACGTTCGTAGTCGGGTCGTGAAAGTCTACTCCACCAAAATCGATCTCCATCAGCTCATCGAAACATCGGGACACCTTTGCCTCTATCAATACCCCAAGGTTCCGATCTTACCATCCACTTAAAATCCAAGACTTATTGGGACTCATGCGGCATGGACGACGGATTTCCCCCTTCACCTTGTGATGGGAAGCCAATCGTTCCATCAATCCTTGATCCAGCTGTTGCCCGCGCCAGTATTTAGATGGTAAGTTTCACCCAGAGTAGAAGAGAGTAGAGGAAGTAAAAAAGGGCCAACCGGCCTAGCTTAGCGAGCTCAGTAACAAGTTTCAAGTGTTAATGATCCGGAGATCATTCAGATAAGCACCTATAGAATAATTAGCATGGCTAAGCATTTCTACTCTACTAGATTACTATATAGTTCTACTCAGGTGTAAAGTAAATAGGCGACAAGCGGATCAGGGTAATGTGTCAATCGACACGCTAGCAATAAGATAAAATAGCATGCATATAGTGGTTATAAAATACAATGCAATTTTGTAAAACATAGGATAAACATGATCAAAGAGGGAGGCATGCCTTCATTGTTGAGTCCATATTTGGTAACTTGAATCTGCCCATGTCCAACATCGTCGCTCCCTATTGGTCGTAACGATAACAAATGAAAACAATAAATAACAAAGCAAAAGTAAATTAAAATAACATCCAAAATATATTAAGATTGGATGGATAGCAAGATATTGATCAAGATGGGGATTCCAAAATGAGTTAATTTATTGGAAGGTCAGAGAGATGATTCAAGAAAGTGACTGGGTTTAGGTTGAAGACGACTAAAAAAGGCTCGACGATCAAGACTGGCGTTCTAATATGAACTATGACAACAACCACAGTAGTGCCCCCTACACACCACGTTTGACTATATTAGAAGCTACCATCACTACTAGAGAAAAGGCTTATGGTGGCACCCTTTTTAACCTTTAGTGGCGCATTATGGATGCGCCACTAAGGACAAGCCACTAATAAGGGGGTGGCGAATTTCGAAATGTGCCACCCATAAGCCCTTTTGGGTGGCGCATTTTGAGTCTTAGGGGAGGCGCATTCTGAAAATGCGCCACTATTAAAAAAAATTAATTGTGAATCTGGATAACATTTTTTTTATTTTTTTCTTAATCTCAGGTTAGTATGCTTAATGACCGGTCACTATGCTTAATCACAAGTGAAACTATCCTCCGTGGTCAAACTTCCCGGAGGGTCACCCATCCTAACACTACTCCAGCCCCAGCACGCTTAACTTCTCGGTTCTATTCAACTCCCACCCCAGCTCACTTAGCAGGAAATTATTGATATATCTATCATATCTATCCTATTAAACAATGTTGATGCCTAGGATCTTGTTGATGTTCATGGGTGTGCTAAAATTTTCAACATTTTTTCGAAACTTCTCCATCGGTCCTCTAGCCTATTTTGAACTTTTTTAAAAAAATGAAAAAAATATTTTTAAATTTTTTATTTTTTCTTATTTTTATGTTACTAGCTACTTTTTTTTGAAAGTCCCCGAACGGTCCTCTAGCCTAGTTTGATTTTTTTCTGTTATTAGTGGCACATTTCATACAAAATACGCCACTAATAGGTTTTGAAAAAATTTCAATTTTTTTGGCTCTAGATCTTGAAATGCCCATAACTTTTTTTCTGTTAGGTTTTTTAGGATTCTAAAAATGTTCAACGGGGTTTGGGTAGATGATTTTTTATATAAATTTTTTTTTCATCGGAGTTCGTATGCAAAAGTTATGCCCATTTTACAAATTCTCGAGAGATTTTTCAAAAAAAAGTCGAAATTCATGTTTCTAAATTTTCCTAATAACTAGACCACGTATTACATGGAAATCTTATTTTCTTTTATTTTTGGGCATTTCTATCATTTTATTTTATTTTTTTTCAAACTGAAAAGGTGGTCCAGGGGGGGGGGGGAGGGGGTGTATTTGTGTATTGCAAATTTCCCCTCAAATTTTTTAGGTTAGTAGTGGCGCATATGCAAGATGCGCCACTAATAAGTCCTTATGGGTGGCGCAATCTGAATGCGCCACTAATAATTTCGTAGGGGTGGCGCATTTCCAGAATGCGCCATCCATAAGCTCTTAGGGGTGGCGCATTTCCAGAATGCGCCACCTATAAGGTTATTAGGGGTGGCGTATTTCTCAAAATGCGCCACGTACAAGAGGATCCAGATCTGGAACACTCTTAGGGGTGGCGCATTTTAAAAATTGTGCCACTTATAAGAGCTTATAGGTGGCGCATTTTGAACCAATGCGCCACCCCTTACAGCATAGTGGCGCATTACATATAAAATGCGCCACTAATAAGAATTCCATGTATAGCCTTTTCTCTAGTAGTGCATATAACAAACACAATGTCATCAACACAAATGGAATGGAACCATCCTATGCATTATAAATACACAATCACAACATGGCACGAAGAAGATAAAATTTAACGACAAATAAATATTTAGATAGAATCTAAATACTTATAATGGTTAATAGAAGCCACACATATATATCATATATATAATAATTCGAAAGCTTGCTTTATAAGACAAACAAACCAACATTACAAACTATACTAATTAAACAATAAAACATCATGCAACAACATCAATTGAGTGGAATCTAGGCTCGGTCCTTAAGAAATAGTAAATCATATAGCTCCAATATCACTAACCAAACACATGTCAACTAATATAAACATATTAAACAAGACATCAAATAAACAACAATTGTTCTACGCATGACATGGTAATACATGCTACTGTAACATCATCCTACCATAAGCAAGAACATGTGATGTTTATATGCTTCTAAATAGTCATAATGGTTAACATCAAGCATAATTAAAGATCAACCATAACAACTATTACCAAGAATTTCTAAAACAAGAGTCAACCCAACACTATGGTGAAACATAATTAAACAACTAAATAATAAGACATGTATCATACAAGGGATATGAACAATGAATCATAGAGATGTCTTATTTAATAACACAAGCATCAAACATACGAGTTATCATGATAAGATACTAAACTAGGACATGATTTTACAAGAAGAAACCAAAAATATCCAATAACAATTCAACTAGCTATAGGATTACATCTACATACTTGAAATAAGAGCTTTGCTACATGTACACACAATTACAGGGTGAAGGGATTTACAGGATGAGGTGGCTGCCTTTCATTGGGTATTAATGGGCCAAAGGCCCCACCCCTTTTAATTTAGCGGGGGAGTTATGATTAGGAAACAAGCAGCCCGTAAATGCATGTATTAATTTTCTGTAAGTCTAGCATTTTTGTTGAAATAATATACCAACCTATGCACACTAAGCATACGAGAAAGGCATAAGCAAACCACCATGAAAGTTTAACTACTCAAGCATACGATGAGTTATTGCAACACAAACAACACACATAATACCACCATGAGACATAGGAAATCGTCTACAAAAAGAACAAGAAACTAAGTACCCTAATACAACACATGAAACATGATAAAACATGAAAGATTACTATCATGATATAATGTCTAGTCTCAGTCATACCACAAATGAATATAAGATAAACATGGTATGATGCTAAGTATGGAGATGATGATCAGGTGAGATATCATACTATGCTACAAATACAATATAAGTCATAACCATAAAAACTTAGGTGATATCATCTAACAAAAAACATCAAGCATGACAATATCACAACTCTATAATATTAATTAGGAAATTTATGAACAAAGAAGCATGGAATTATCGCACAACAATAGCAGGCTAGTTATGAGAAATAAACATATGAATGTACCGCATACTAAGCATGTGGGAAAGTAAACAAATAGATCATGATATCAAGGGAATCAACATGCAATTTGCAAGTATGAATAACAAGATGACATGAACTTCTACATAATACATCCTACGCATGCAAAGACATAAGGTACACAACTAGGCATTATACGAGATACAAATAGGTACACCCATACAATGTATCCTACTCATTACAATCAGAACATCATGCATGACATAGTATTGATCAAGAAAAATAAATCTTACTTACAATATGAATAAACTACTAGCATTCCAATCTAGAAAGAAATAATAACCATATTCATGTACTTATAATAGTAACTAGCAATTTATAACACAAAACAAGATACAATCAAAACATGAATTTGACTTTCAGCAAGCACTTAAATGTGATACGTCCCAAACGTATCTATAATTTCTGCTTGCTCCATGCGTGTTTCGAGTGATATTGTTATGATCTATATACACTTTCATATACTGTTGATCGTATTTGGACTAACTTATTAACTCAGTGCACCACAGTGCCAGTTCCTGTTTTTTGTTGTTTTTCTATTTCAGGTTTACCCCATATTAAAAGTGCTTCAAAAATTCGGGAAAATCAGATAAAAAATCAGCGTGAAGGAACCTTCCGGAATCACCTGGGTGGGGCCACAGGGCCACCACCAGGGACACACGAGGCCACCTGGTGCGGCTTAGGGTCTGGCCGCGTCGGGGGGGCACCTGGACCCTTGGTGGGCCCCCTGGCTTCCCCCTTCGCCTATTTATTCCCCGTGTCGCGAAACCTCTAAGGACAGAACCCTTTTTCGTAATCTCGCCTCTGTTTCGCCGCCGCCGCGTTTCCAAGATCGGGAGCGCCAGCAGCCCTCTTCCCGGCACCCTTCCGGAGGGAGGATTGACCTCCGGGAGCTTCCCCTCCGCCATGGACGCTTCCCGGATGTGCCGTGAGTAGTCTCCCTTGGACCATGGGTTCGTGATCAGTAGCTATGTGTTCTCCTCCCCTCTTTGTTCTTCATGGTTTAGACCTCGTGAGCTTCCCTACATGATTGAGGCACATATGTAATTTTCTGTTGTTGTTATGCTGAGTTTGCTGGGATCTGATGGATTATGAAACTATGTTCAGATTGTGATTGAGTAATATATTTGGTTCTTATCTTTTATATTTTTTTCCTAAGTAATTCTTGCATGTTCTTTGTTGCTGTTTATTGCTTTGGCCAAGTAGTAGGTAGTGACTCCAAGAGGGAACGGTATGCTCGATTGTGGGTTCATGCCCCCCGATGACAAGCTTGAGTGACAGCAACATGAGTCTATTGGATGTGTTGTTGCCACTAGGGGGAAAACAACGGTGCTTGTAATCGCGGTTGCAAGGATTGTTTACTTTACGCAGAGTGCTTTTTAATGAAGTTGTTTGTTGCTTTGGGTTTACACTTTGGGTGGGGCTCGCAACTTAATACCAGTGAGATATTCTGGTAGATATCTCAAGGTGGATGATTAGTAGTAGATTCAGTTGGATTTCGGTCTACTTATTTTGGCGTACCGCCCATGCTTTTGAGCCTCTTCCTTTCTTTGTAGCATAGTTAGCAATGCGGTGCGTTTTTAATCCTGTCAATTTCCCAACTGTAATTTTTTTACCTCGCATAGCAGTTTTATCGTCTTCTAGGAGAGAGACATCACTAGTGAACATCACGGGACCCCGGTCCATATTCTCATCACTGTTTACACGCTCATTTATTTTCCTTCTTTTACTTTCTAGTTGCTATCACCATTATCATTATCCCTTGTGTTTCATCCTTTGTAAACAACAAGACTGGAGAGATTGATAAACTGTCTGAACTTCGTTGGGAGCAAAATTATTTGTTTCTGTGTGCAGGTCCATGTCAGTTGCGCCGCTGACACCTACTTATCATTGCCGGAGTCGTACGGGAGACGAACTCTATCCTCTACATAGGGGAAATTTGTTGCTATCCTACATCTCACCTTACACTTGGGGTAACCAACGAAGGGCGAGAAACCATTATCATCATCTCGACCATCAAGCAAATTTCTGGCGCCGTTGCCGGGGACTCCGAGTGCTAAGATAGGGGAGATTCACACTATCTTTTACCTTTGCTTTTTAGTCTTGTTAATTTACCTTTCAATTTTTATCTTTGTTTCCTATATCAAAAACGACAAAAAAAGTATTTATCTTTCTTTTAGTAGTCCTCCTTGTTTAGATAAACATCTTAGACTTGGTGCTTTGAGGGAATCGGAAGTTCTAGATTTCTGTCAAAGGGATGGAGAAAATATGAAGAATGCATGGGACAGAATTTCTGAACCACATAAAAGAATTATGCCTTGGATACCTATAAAAATTGTGCTTAGAATTTTTTACCATGGTCTTTTTAAGTGTTGTAAACACTCTCTTGATATTATAGCTGAAGGAGACTTGTTAGAGTGTGATGAAGCTAGAGATCTTGATATTTTTCATGGTCTTTCTAGTTATTTCATTTATGATCGTGGTATTGTTACTGTTGTAGATAGACTTGCCACTATTTAAAAGTGGATGGATGTTCTAGACTTTAGGAAGGTAGAGGAACCTAAATCCAACAAAAAAGAAATGTTGGAGATAGATGATGATTGGGAGCCCTTTGTTAGGATCAGCATCTCTAACCAAGACTTCCTTTCTTTTTGTGATCTTGGATCCATAGTTTCTACAATGCAAAAAATAGTTTATGATTCTTTGAAACTAGATATAGATAAATTGTCATATTATCATGAACATGCTAATGGAGATATTTTAGAAGTTAAAGGAAAAGTAAAAGAATTCCAAGTTGCATTCCTTCATAGGGTTGCACCGATGGATTTCTTCATCATGGAGCCAAACCAAAGCAACATCGTGCCTGGAAGAGACTTCCTTTGAGCTATGAAAGGCTTCATTGATATTTGTAACCGGTGCATACACTTACGCGGTAAGGCTAAAGGTAATCACCTCTTTCCTAGGAAGAAGAAGAATGAGCATATTGAAAATCAATTTGAAGGTTTTTACGACTCCGATGATCTCGGAGACCTTTGATTCTTCTTTCGCTTTATGCCTAGCTTAAAGGTGTAAAAGAAAGAGCTTGTTGGGAGGAAACCCAAGATGTTTTCACTTCTGTTTTTAGTGGTCTTGATGATTGTTACTACTGTAGCAACATCATTGTATCTTTATTTTCAAGCTTTGTGGCAAGTTATAGCCTCTTATGATAAGGGAAGCAAAAGTTGTGACATGCTGTCCAGAAAACACATTATGTTTGCTTGACGGAAAAAACGGAACAAATCACCAATTCATCTTTTTGAGCTGAATATTTTACACAGCGTGATCTATACAATTGTGAAACTTTCGTATGTTCTGAGTTTTTTAATTTGAGTTGCAGCAGTGCCCCGAAAAAATTATGTACTACCTGATGTTCTGTTTTTCACAGATTCTGCCACGTTTTGCCTTTCTTTACTTCTGCACACCTTAAGCTTGCTTTTTCTTTGAAAATACCTTTTGGAAATCTTGAGAAATAGTAGATCTTCAAGAATATATCTTTATACAGTGGGGAAAAAATATTTTATTAACTGTACTAACCTCTCTAATGAGCTTATGATGAGTTATGTATGAAGGGAGTTTTCAAGTGTGCGAGGGAAGATGATGAAAGAAGATCCTGGAGTTTCAAACGCCAAGCTTGGGGATGCCCCATGCATCCCCAAAAATTATTCAAGGAGAGTCAAGCGTCTAAGCTTGGGGATGCCCCCGTGCATCCCCTTATGCATCAACAATCATCAGTTCGTCCTTCGTCTGACTATATTTTTATCACTTCATGCGTTATGTGCTATGCCTGGAGTGTCTCGCTCTTAGGTTTACCTTTTTTTTAGTTTTCTTTAGCTTTGCTTGCTTTTCATAAAAAGTTAGACCCCAGCTTAATTTGTGTGGGAGAGAAAGACGCTCCACACCAATCTAGAACACATCATAGGATTTTCATGCCTATCTTTCTGCTATTGTGTGTTCCTTATCTTTTCGTAGCTACTGCCATGTTTAGTTTTAGTTTTAGTTTTTGTCTTTAGCAAGAGACTTGGCATTTGTTTAGTTTGTTTCTGGAAATCTCTTTAGTTTTCTAGTTTATCTTTTTAAGAGAGTTGGTTGTTGCACTGAGTTGTGTCTTGTCTTGAAAAGTAGGTAATTGAGGTTGTTATTTAATTATAGTAGTAACTGGCAATAGTTTAGAGGTATTGTTGTGAGTAATGTTTGAACTTTTGGTGTCAAGAGCTCTAGCCTATTAGTGATAGGTGTCGTATTTTGGGAAATCCGTGTTTATTTTAAAAACCTACAAAAACTAGTTGAGAACTCTAGCTACTAGATGGGTCGCTACTCTTTGGAGGGATCGGATATTAGAGTACACTCACGTACCATGAGTCGAGGATGCGCAAGGATAACCAAACCCCCATACACTACTCCTCAGGGTACTTGTCTCTTTGTGAATATACTTATTAGATTGAGAGTTATCGATAATAAGTGCATGAGTTCTTCAGACTAATGTAAGTATTGAAAGTTGACACTTCCACCTTCCCATATTAGCTAGCCTCTTCCGTACCTTGCATTGCCCTCTTCTCACTCCGAGGGTTGGCGTCCACCTTCTCTGATACATCCAAACCCTTGGCATGATACGCTCTGTCATCATAAACCTCCCTATATCTTTCCTCAAAACAGCCACCATACCTACCTATCAAGGCATTTTCATAGCCTTTCCGACATATATTGCCATGCAACATCCACCTCTTCATGACTTGATCTTCATGTCATACATGTTCCTGCTACACTGGTAGAGGCATACCTTGCATACATCATGATAGCTACATCTTCTTTATGTCTCAGTACCTTGTAAAGTGTGAAAGATATTCTTTACCTTCTTGTAAAATAGAGTGTTGCCATTTAGTGAGGAAAAGATCCCAAAGTGGACAAAATTAAAAGATCCCAAAGAGGAGAAATGAGAGTTAAATAGAAAGAGCCATTGAGGCCACCAAAAAAATACAAAAAAAGGATAAAAAAGAGAAAAATAAATAAAGAGAGAAAGGGGCAACACTACTATTCCTTTTTGAAAGATCCACACTAGTACTCCCTCTTATCCTTGTACTCCATAGAGATGATCATTCATGCATATAGCTATGTGGGGACCTTCACACTATAGAACTTGGCTTGCATATTCCAAGGATGAGCCTCCTCAGACGAGCTCTAGTTCTTCATGAGAGAGCAAGTTGGATGCACCCCCACTAGTTCCATTGGAGAGGTTTTCTGAGCTCATATGTGCATCCGTTGCATGGCAATCCCTACTCCTTGCATCATATCTATCATTTGGCCTTCTCTCGCCTATGATTGTCCTCATTGATGATTGCCATCCTAAGTGTCAACTTTCATGCTTACGCTCATCCATTGCATGAGTGCTCAAAATATCGAAAAGTAGTGGATCAAATTGACTTGTACCTGGCTAGTGGTCTAGGGACGAGTCAAGATAAGGTTAAAAAGAAGACCCAGTATGAAACTTTAGTAGATTGAGTTCTCAACAAATATATTTTTTCTCGTATTCCCATATCCCTTTTCTTGCACGAAAAAACCATTTGGAGATATTCGACTCACGGACAGGGAGAGCTCTTGCACCTGATGTTCTTTCGTTGCTAGTTTCAATGCTAATATAGACTCTTGCATGTTAAGACTTGCATTGAATCACATACCTTGATTGCTTTACTTTCAAAGTTCTTATATGGTTGCTAGCATGTCACCATAGAAATTATGCTTGTTATCATTTACCTAATCGAGGACGAGCAGGAATTAAGCTTGGGGATGTTGATATGTGCCAAACGTACCTATAATTTCTGCTTGTTCCATGCATGTTTTGTGTGATATTGATATGATCTAGATACAGTTTCATACACTTTTGATCATATTTGGACTAACTTATTAACTCAGTGCACCACAGTGCCAATTCCTGTTTTTTGCTGTTTTTCTATTTTAGGTTTCCCCTATATTAAAAGTGCTCCAAAAATTCGGGAAAATTAGATAAAAAAATCAGCGTGAAGGAACCTTCCGGAATCACCTGGGTTGGGCCAGAGGGTCACCACCAGGGACCCACGCGGCCACCTGGCGCGGCATAGGGTCTGGCCGCGCCGGGGGGCGCCTGGACCCCTAGTGGCCCCCCTGGCTGCGACCCTTCGCCTATTTATTCTCCGTGTCGCAAAACCTCCGAGGACAGAACCCTTTTTCGTGATCTTGCCTCTGTTCCTCCGCCGCCGCGCTTCCAAGATCGGGAGCGCCAGCAGCCCTCTTCCCGGCACCCTGCCGGAGGGAGGATTGACCTCCGGGAGCTTCCCGTCCGCCATGGACGCTTCCTGGATGTGCAGTGAGTAGTCTCCCTTAGACCATGGGTCCGTGATCAGCAGCTATGTGATGTTCTCCTCCTCTCTTTTTTCTTCATGGTTTAGACCTCGTGAGCTTCCCTACATGATCGAGGCACATATGTAATTTTCTGTTGTTGCTATGCTGAGTTTGCTGGGATCTGATGGATTATGAGACTATGTTAAGATTGTGATTGAGTAATATATTTGGTTCTTATCTTTTATATTTTTGTTCCTAACTAATTCTTGCATGTTCTCCGTTGTTGTTTATTGCTTTGGCCAAGTAGTGGGTAGTGACTCCAAGAGGGAACGCTATGCTCGATTGTGGGTTCATGCCCCCTGATGACATGCTTGACTGACAACAACATGAGTCTAGGAGATGTGTTGTTGCCACAAGGGGGAAAACAACGGTGCATGTAACCACGGTTGCAAGGATTGTTTAGTTTACGCAAAGTGCTTTTTAATGCAGTTGTCTGTTGCTTTGGGTTTACACTTTGGGTGGGGCTCGCAACTTAATACCAGCGAGATGTTCTGGATAGATATCTCAAGGTGGATGATTAGTAGTATATGTAGTTGGATTTAGGTCTACTTATTTTGGCGTACCGCCCATGCTTTTGAGCCTCTTCCTTTCTTTGTAGCATAGTTAGCATTGCGGTGCGTTTTTAATCATGTGAATTGCCCAGCTGTAATTTGTTTACCTCGTATAGCAGTTTTATCGTCTTTTGGGAGAGAGACATCACTAGTGAACATCACGGGACCCCGGTCCATATTCTCATCACTGTTTACACGCTCATTTATTTTCCTTCTTTGAATTTCTAGTTGCTATCACCATTATCATTATCCCTTACGTTTGATCCTTTGTAACCAACAAGACTGGAGCGATTTACAACCTCTCTGAACTATGTTGGGAGCAAAGTTATTTGTTTCTGTTCGCAGGTCCACGTTAGTTGCGCCTATGACACCTACTTATCATTGTCGGTGTCCTACGGGAGTCAAACCCTATCCTATATATAGGGGAAATTTGTTTCTATCCAACATCTCACCTTCCAATTGGGGTAACCAACGAAGTGCGAGAAACCATTATCATCATCTCGACAATCAACATGCCATGGAAATAAAGTAGGACAAATAAGCTCACGTGGTAATTATTAAATTGCAATAAACTAAGTTATATTCCACAAGCACAAACTATATGTAGAAATGATAAGCTAAGTATGGCATACAAATATCAATCATGAAATCTTGTATAACAAGCATCTACAAGATAGGATTAACCACTCATGTGACTAATTCCTGCTCGTCCTCGAGTAGGTAAATGATAACAAGCATAATTTCGGTGCTGACATGCTAGCAACCATATAAGAACTTTGAAAGTAAAGCAATCAAGATATGTGATTCAATTCAAGTCATAACAGTCAAGAGTCTATATTAGCATTGAAACAAGCAACGAAAGAACATTAGGTGCAAGAGATCTTAGTTGTTCGTGACTCGAATGTCTCCCGATGGTGTTTGCATGCAAGAAGGGGGATATGGGAATAAGAGAGAAAAATATATTTGTTGAGAACTCAATCTACTAAAGTTTCACACATGTTCTTCTTTGGACTCTTATCTTGACTCGTCCCCTGACCACTAGCCAGGTACAAGTCAATTTGATCTACTCCTTTTCGATATTTTGAGCACTCATGCAATGGATGAGTGTAAGCACGAGAGTTGACACTTAGGATGGCAAAGAGATAGATATGGTGGAGGAGGAAGACAAAAAGGTGAGAAAGGCTCACATCAATGAGGACAATCATAGGCGAGAGAAGGCCAAATGATAGATATGATGTGAGGAGTAGGGATTGCCATGAAACAGATGCACATATGAGCTAAGAAAAGCTCTCCAATTGAACTAGTGGGGGTGCATCCAACTTGCTCGCTCATGAAGACCTAGAGTTCATTTGAGGAGGCTCATCCTTGGAATATGCAAGCCAAGTTCTATAGTGTGAATGGTCCCCACATAGCTATATGTATAGATGATCATCTCTATGGAGTACAAGGATAAGAGGGAGTACTAGTGTGGATCTTTCAAAAGGATAGTAGTGTTGCCCCTTTCTCTATTTTTATTTCTTTTTGCTCTTTTTTATCTTTTTTGTATTTTTTGGTGGCCTCAATGGCTCTTTCTATATAACTCTCATTTGTCCTCTTTGGGATCTTTTAATTTTCTCCACTTTGGGATCTTTTCCTCACTTAAGGGCAACACTCTATTTTAGAAGAAAGTATAGAAGATCTTCACACTTTACAAGGTACTCAAACACAAAGTAGACGTAGCTATCATGATGTATGCAAACGTATGCCTCTGTCAGTGTAGCAGGAACATGTATGACATGAAGATCAAGTCATGACAAGGTGGATGTTGCATGGCAATATATCTCGGAAAGGCTATGGAAATGCCTTGATAGGTAGGTATGGTGGCTGTTTTGAGGAAAGATATAAGGAGGTTTATGATGACAAAGCGTATCATGCCAAGGGTTTGGATATACCGGCGAAGGTGGACGCCAACTCTCGGAGTTAGAAGAGGGAAATGCACGTTACGGAAGAGGCTAGAAAATATGAGGAGATGGAAGTGTCAACTTTCAATACTTACATTAGTTCGAAGAACTCATGCACTTATTATCGGGAACTCTTAATCTAATAAGGAGGTTCACAAAGAGACATGTACCCCGAGGAGGAGTGTATGGGGGTTTGGTTATCCTTGCGCATCCTCGACTCATGGTACGTGAGTGTACTCTAATATCCGATCCCTCCAAAGATTAGTGATCCATCTAGTTGTTAGAGTTCTCAACTAGTTTTGTAGCTTTTTGAAAATACACACGGATTTCCCTAAATACGACAACTATCACTAATAGGCTAGAGATCTTGACACCAAAAGTTCAAACATTACTCACAACAATACCTCAAAACTATTACAAGTGACTACTACAATTAAATAGCAACCTCAATTACCTACTTCAAGCCAAGACACAACTCAGTGCAACAACCAACTCTCTTAATAAGATAAACATGAAAAATAAAGAGAGTTCTAGCAAAAAACTAAAAAAAATCCAAGGCTCTTGCTAAAGACGAAAACTAAAACTAAAACTAAATCTAAACATGGCAGCAGCTACGAAAAGATAAAGAACACACAATAGAGAAAGATAGGCATGAAAATACTATGATGTGTTCTCGATTGAGGTGGAGCGTGTTTCTCTCCCACACAAAGTAAGATGGGGTCTAACTTGTTAGGAACAGCAAGCAAAGCTCAAGAAAACTAAAAAGGAAACCTAAGAGCGAGACATTCCAAGCATGGCACATAACGCATGAAGTGATAAAAATATAGTGAGACAAAGGACGAACTGATGATCGTTGATGGAGAAGGGGATGCACGGGGGCATACCCAAGCTTAGATGCTTGAGTCTCCTTGAATATTTATTGGGGATGCAAGGGGCATCCCCAAGCTTGAGTGTTTGACACTCCCAGATCTTCTTTCATCATCTTCCATCGCACACTTGAAACTACCTTCATACATAACTCATCATAAGCTGATTAGAGAGGTTAGTACCCTTAATAAAATATATTTTTCCCACTGGAAATAAATATATTCTTGAAGAGCTACTGTTTCTCAAGGTTGCCAAATTGGTTTCTGCAAAGAAAAAGCAAGCGTCAGGTTTGGAAAAGTAAGGAAAGGCAAAACGTGGCAGAATCTGTGAAAAACAGAACAACAGGTAGTAGAGAATTTTTTCGGGGCACTTCTGCAACTCAAATCAAAAAACTCAGAACATACGAAAGTTTAACAATTGTATAGAGCATGATGTGTAAACAATTCAGCTCAAAAAGATGAACTGGTGATTTTTTTTCCGTCAAGCAGACAGAATCTGTATTCTGGACAACATGTCACAACTTTCGTTTCCCTTATCATAAGAGGCTATAACTTGGCACAAATCTTGAAAATAAAGATACAATGATGTTGCTACAGTAGTAACAATCATCAAGACCACTAAAAACAGAATAAAAAACATCTTGGGTTGCCTCCCAACAAGCGCTTTCTTTTATGCCTTTAAGATAGGCATAAAGCAAAAGAAGAATCAAAGGTCTCCGAGATCATCGGAATCATAAAAACCTTCAAATTGATTTTCAACAAGCTCATTCTTCTTCTTCCTAGGAAAGAGGTACTTACCTTTCGCCATACCACGTAAGCGTATGTGCCTGTTACCAATATCAATAAAACCTTTCATAGCTCGGAGGAAGTCCCTTCCAAGCACGATGTTTCTTTGGTTTGGCTCCATGATGAAGAAATCCATCGATGCAGCCCTATGAAGGAATGCAACTTGGACTTCTTTTACTTTTCATTTAACCTCTGAAATATCTCCATTAGCATGTTCATGATAACATGACAGTTTATCCATATTTAGTTTCAAAGAATCATAAACTATTTTTGGCATGGTAGAAACTATGGATCCAAGATCAAAAAAAGCAAGGAAGTATTGGTTAGAGATGCTAATCCTAACAAAGGGTTCCCAATCATCATCTATCTCCAACATTTCTTTTTTGTTGGACTTAATTTCCTCTATCTTTCTCAAGTCTAGAGTATCCATCCTCTTTTCAATAGTGGCAAGTCTATCTACAACAGTATCAATACTACGATCATAAACAAAATAACTAGATAGACCATGCAAAATAACAAGAGCTCTTGCTTCATCACACTCTAAAAAATCTCCTTCAGCTATAATATCAAGAGATTGTTTACACCACTTAAAATGACCATGGTAAAAATTTCTAAGCACTTTTTTATAGGTATCCAAGGCATAATTATTTTATGTGCTTCAGAAATTTTGTCCCATGCCTTCTTCATATTCTCTCCATCCCTTTGACGGAAATCTAGAACTTCCGATTTCCTCAAAGCACCAAGTGCTAACATGTTCATCTAAACAAGGAGGACTACTAAAGCAAGATAGATAATGTTTTTGTGATTTTTGATATAGGACACAAAGATAAAAACTGAAAGGTAAACTAACAAGACGGAAAAGCAAAGGTAAAATATAATGTGCAACTCCCCTATATTAGCACTCGGAGTCCCCGGCAACGGCACCATAAACTTGCTGGATGGCTGAGATGATGATAATGGTTTCTCTCCCTTTGTTGGTTACCCCAAGTAAAAGGTGAGATGCAGCGTAGCAGCAAGTTTCCCCTATGTAGAGGATAGGGTTTGTCTCCCGTAGGACTCCGGCAATGATAAGTAGGTGTCAAAGGCGCAACTGACGTGGACCTGCACAGAACACAAATAACTTTGCTCCCAACAAAGTTCAGAGAAGTTGTCAATCTCTCCGGTCTTGTTGTTTACAAAGGATCAAACGCAAGGGATAATGATAACAACTAGAAAGTAAAAGCAGGAAAATAAATGAGCGTGTAAACAGTGATGATAATATGGACCGGGGTCCCATGATGTTCACTAGTGATGTCTCTATACCAAAAGACGATAAGACTGCTATGCAAGGTAAAAAAATCACAGCTGGGCAATTGACAGGATTAAAAACGCACCGCAATGCTAACTATGGTACAAAGAATGGAAGTGTCTCAAAAGCATGGACGGTCCGCCAAAATAAGTAGAACGAAATCCAACTGCATCTACTACTAATCAACCACCTTGAGATATCTATCCAGAACATCTCGCTGGTATTAAGTTGTGAGCCCCACCCAAAGTGTAAACCCAAAGCAACAGACAACTGCAGTAAAAAGCACTTTGCGTAAAGTAAACAATCCATGCAACCGCGGTTACAAGCACCATTGTTTACCCCTTGTGTCAACAACACATACCCTAGACTCATGTTTCTGTCACTCAAGCGTGTCATCGGGGGGCATGAACCCACAATCGAGCATAACGTTCCCTCTTGGAGTCAGAAACTATTACTTGGCGAAAGCAATAAACAACAATGTAGAACATGCAAGAATTACTTAGGAACAAAAATATAAAATATAAGAACCAAATATGTTACTCAATCACAATCTAAACATGGTCTCATAATCCATCAGATCCCAGCAAACTCATCATAGCAACAACAGAAAATTACATATGTGCCTCGATCATGTAGGGCAGCTCACGAGGTCTAAACCATGAAGAACAAAGATGGGAGGAGAACATCAAATAGCTACTGATCACGAACCCATGGTCCAAGGGAGACTACTCACGGCACATCCGGGAAGCGTCCATGCTGGAGGGGAAGCTCCCGGAGGTCAATCCCCCCTCCGGCAGGGTGCCGAGAAGAGGGCCGCTGGCGCTTCCGATCTTGGAAGCGCGGCGGCGGCGGAACAGATGCGAGATCGCGAAAAAGGGTTCTGTCCTCGGAGGTTTCGTGTCATGGAGATTAAATAGGAGAAGGGGGGCAGCCAGGGGGGCACCAGGGGTCCAGGCGCCCCCCGGTGCGGCCAGACCTTAGGCCGCGCCAGGTGGACGCCTGGGTCCCTGGTGGTGGCCCTCTGTCCCTACCCAGGTGATTATGGAAGGTTCCTTCACGCTGATTTTTCCCGAATTTTTGGAGCACTTTTAATATGGGGGAAACCTGAAAGAGAAAAACAGCAAAAAACAGGAACTGGCACTGTGGTGCACAGAGTTAATAAGTTAGTCCAAATATGATCAATAGTGTATGAAAGTGTATCTAGATCATAGCAATATCACACGAAACATGCATGGAGCAAGCATAAATTATAGATACGTTTGGGACGTGTTAGTGACACACCTTAGAGAACTAATAAAGTGATTTTGAACCATGGTGCGGCAAATAATATAAATGCTAATAGTATTCTTGCAACAAGCAATTCATAACAAGCATGACTATTTTCTAAGTTAATATATCGATTCATTACAAGTATAAAACACAAATTAGATATTGCACATAATTAAAATAGCATAAACCTAGAACAAGACATGTCACTAAAACTATAAAAGTAATTACATGATTAGTTAGAAAGAACAATACTTGAAAAATTCTTAGAACTATAAGCATGGCGTACATTTACTAAATTATGTATGCATGCATAACAAAAGTCACAAAGATGTATAAAACTTTATCAACATGAGTCAACACATAAACTTTATTTAGAAACTCAATAAAATCAAGATTAAATATATGAAACACCAAACATGGCAATCATTCATAAAAAATGAGTACACATGCATAAAAAAGAACTATATGCGGTAACAAAATTATCAAGACGAAACAACACACACAAATATTCTAATAATTTAAACAGGAGTAAAATAAATATAATATATTATATGTCACTTCTAGGATTATAACAATTAGAAGCGAGTCGTACGCATATCACAGACTTGTGGCAAACATCATACTAACACAAAATTCATTGATCAACTACTACACATGAAAATAATTCACAGGAACTAATACTAAGATATATCACACTAGTACATGATCTACAAAATTATCTACATGAAACCATACAAAACTATATAAAAATCTATTGTTTTAATTAACAAGAACGACTAAATAAAATCTACACTAAACCTCTATTCACCAAACAAGTAATCTAACTTCATCATACAATCACATGAATCATTTCACCTATTTTGCATGAAGTCATCCGAGGAATGAAAACTAGGGAAAATATACGATGCCATCGGATGGTCATCGATTTGTGTGCGCGAGGTCAACGAGAGAAATAGATCAAACTATAAAATAGACACGATGAACTCGATGAACAGTGTACACGTACAAATAAAATTGTCTGCGTTTTTTCAACTAATCGAGTTCTTTCTTCTCTGAATGGAGTGGAGGCAAGGACTAGAGTGTCCTGGAGCAAGAATGCAGATGGGGATGATCTACGTCAACGGAATCGAATATCGGCGTCAATGGAGCACCATTCTTTGGAGAGAGATTTCTGGAGAGGTCGGGAAGCACGTATATGTATACTCAGTTTTGGAAACTGCTCAGATTTATGGGAATTAAGGAAGGCAACAATCAAAGAACTTGTTGGCTATTTCTCTCGTGTAGGTTGTAAGGTAGGGAGAAGAAGAGATGGAGATGTGGCGTTTGGAAAAGATGACCAGTTCGATCGGCGCATGTAGGAAATGGTGTAACAATTGGGTTGTGCCCAATTAGGTTTGGAAAAAAACAGGTTTTCATACAAGAAAGAAAACCAAATAAGAGATATTGTGCTAGAGAATTTTTGCTAGAGTTTGAGAAAGGAAAGGAATCAGATTTTTCCTAAAAGGGAAAATCTAAAAATAATAATAATAGACGATCTAACAAAAACAAAGTAAAGTTCTAAAATAAAAATGCGCATAATTTAATATGGCAAAGACAAGAAAAATATTCGGCAAAAAGAGAACAATAAAACTCAAATTTTAATTTAAGTTGGAATTAGCTCAAATTAAACTACCAAATTTATGAAAACTTAATTTAAGCTTTTAATAACCAAATAAAACATATGAAATTTTCTAGCCCTACTTTTTTAAAATATTTTTCTTAAACATTCCGAACACCGGGATGTTAGAAATCAACCCCCCTTAAAAGAAATCTCATCCCCGAGATTTGGGCTAACTAAATGGAATGGGTTTTGGTTGCTTATCCTCAACACAATTCTTCTCAAAAAACTTGAGGAATCATGATCGATTCTAAACTTGGTGAAAAACAACTTTGGGATTTTTATTGGAGATACATCGATTGTTTCTACTATATCCATCTTGCTCAAGGCTTGTAAATAAACCTTCGGTGTTGGCGATGGAGATCTGATAGCTTCTCTTAGTGGTTGACCACTCTTCGGTCTTGTCGTTCTTCTATAGGTCAAGCTTCTGTGCGGCTGGACTCATTTATCCTTCCTTTGGTTTGTAGTTTGTGGTAGGCACCGGGAAGGTATTCAAATCTTCGTCTTCTTTGCGAATGAAGGTTTTCAAATCTTTCAACTTGACACCAATCATCGTTTACTACCCCCCTTAAAAGAGTTTTTCCATAGGGTTCACATTGATAATAAACCTCCATGCAAAATGATGCAACGTATTTACTCTCAAAGTGTCCTCCAAGGTTTACAGAAAAGAGGGAAAGCGCATAAGAGAAGTAGACGAATCCTATAGAAGGCGAAGATATTCGAGAAGAAAAATGAAAGGTAAACACCAAGATAGCCATGGAGCTATCAAAATAAGATTCAAAAGAACATAGTTTTGGTAAAATATGATTTTAGTATGACTGCATAGAAAAATGCCAAAAGAAAATATGCAGTCGATACTCATACACAAAATAAGGGTATTAACCAACCTAATCCTATATGGCAAGTCACAATAAATCTTGGGGTAAATCTTCGACATTGACGATTGAAGAATGATTGACGGATGTTGACTTCTAGAGGTCTCGAGGTGTCTTCTCTCGCCAAGATATTGCTACTTCGAGTTTCAGGGTTGAAATAATGTTGAAATACCTGACATGTCTTGTGAAACTTCTGACTTTCCAAGACCATTGGGCGGAGAAAAGGTTTCACAAACTACGAAGAATCTGGTAGAGAAGTAGAGCTTAGACTTTACTTGAATAAGATAAGATAAGAAGAGGAATAGTGAAAGAGAAGACTACCAAAATATTTCTTTTTCGAAATAGTTTTCTCTTATACAAAATAGTCCTAAAGGCTTTCCATTTCTAACTAAGGTCACATGACTAGATCGACATCGGCTCTGATACCACTTCTGTGAGAACCCAGAAACAATTTCCAGACTCTCCTATGTTCAATTGTCAACCCCAAGATCATTGTTGACAAGTGTATCATTGTAGAGTACTTAAATTATTACAAGTAGCATAATATGCCATAAGGCTTACATATCACTAATGTCTCATGATATTTATTACAATCAGAAGACATCGGAAATTATTATGCGTAGCAACTCCATCTCAGCTACAGGAACGTCGATGTAGTCCACATGACCTCATGCCTTAGGATCATCATTATAGTCATAGTCTGCGCCGTGATCTTCATATATCTCTGGAGTAAAATAAAATGATTGCCTTGAGTACGTTTCATACTCAACGTGCCTCCCAGGAATGCCCTAATAACTACATGAGGCTTGAAAGGAAGTCTATATGGTTCATTTGCATAAAGCTAATTTTGTTTGAAAAAATATATTGTTGGATAACACTACTGGAATTCTGTCGTTTTCCATCTGCCTTGGCAGTCGGCAAACATAGGAGAAGAGGACGGCAAAGCGCATTGCCATCTATCGGCGGACGACAAAGCAATTGTCATCCATTTCTCCGGCAAAGAGGCGCTTTGTCGTCTGCTTAATATCGACAGATGGAAAAGAGGTTTGACATCAGGTATTTATCCTAGCAAACGGCAAAGTAATTATTACACATTTTTGCTCGTGTGTGAATCCAATAACCCGTTAATACTTTTAGTAGACAACAAAGAATTTTTTTCAATTAAAAAAAAATCTTTCGACCCCGTTTTGGTTCTGTCCCCAACCACGATTATGTTATGTTCTTTACATGCAACCCACGGCAACACGAGACATGGTAGGGCATGACGGGCTTGAGGGGCAGGGCAACCTGGCGTGGTCAGCGGGAGGAGGGTGAGGCACGCGAGTCGACGTGTTGGGGAAGGTGGGGCAGTCAGCGATGCAGGCCGGCGAGGTGGACAGGCGGCGTCACGGGTCGATAAGGTGGTCAGGAGGGGCAGACGGCGACACGGGAGGACGAGTTGGCAGCAAGGTGAGCCGGCGAGGCTGGCGGGTGGCCGGCGATGCGAGTCGGTGAGGGGGGCAGGTGGTACAGGAAAGGCGCGGGCCGACAAGGTGGCTGTGAGGTCAGCTGGCGAGGCAGGCGGGTGGCCGACATGCGGTTCGACGAGGTGGGGCAGGCGGGGCGGCTATGAAGCAGGCCAAAGGGGAGGGGCAGACGGTGAGACTTGCGGGGCAGCTGTGAGGTGGGCGGGCCAGGGGGGCAACTGGCGAGGTGGGGAAGGAGAGCCATGCCTGCGAGCTGGGGAAGTAGATGAGTCGAGCGTGGGTTCGTGGAAGAGAGGAGAGGATAAGGGTGAGATTTCCGGTTCCTGGTGGGGGCGTGGGGCCGATGGGAAATGGTTGGTGGGGAGGTTGCGCTTGCTATGTCATCAATCTGCGAGAGTAGTTTCCAGCCAATAGAAAACCAATCCAAGTTTTGTGTTTGTTTACCCTATAATAACTAATAAAATAACTATTATAAAAATTTCAAAAAAAATTTAATTTTTTTCCAAACCTTCTAAGAATCATAAAACAACACCACCGTAAAATTTATATTATTTAAACATTGTTTGAATCTTAAAAAAAGCGACACAAATATTCACCTAAAACTATCTTTGCCTTCAGCAAAAAAAAAAGATGGCAAAGAGCCGTCTTTGCCATCCGCCATATAAAAATAGACGACAAAGACTTTGTTTGCCATGTGTGAAAAAAAGTAGGCAAAGAACTCTTTGCAATGCGTGAAAAAAAAAACAGACAACAAAGCACTCTTTACCGTCAGCCAATCTTTCCCGTCTGCAGCTGATGGCAAAGACCCTATTTGCCGCCCGCCCAGAAAAAATGCAGACGACAAAGAAAAGACGCATGGCAAACAAGCAGATTCCAGTAGTGTAAGCAGTTTAGACGTAACCAAGAATTTTCCAACACAAATTTCATCATGGTGAGGATCCTCGATCCACTCACATTCTTCATAGGTTCCATGAATAGGGGAAAAGAGGGAATAAGCAAGACAGATTATGTATGTCAAGAAAGATTCATGTGTCGTCTATGACCGTGGACACGGCTATTCGAATAGTTTTACACTCTGCAGAGGTTGTACCCTTTACCCACACGACACAATCTCGTCTTGTTGCCACCAGCGTCGCTGACGTAGTAAACTATTTTGTATACCGGCAGGGAGATTGCGACGAGGTCTTTCATTAGACTCACCCTTACTTTGACATGCCCACTAGGTTTCACAAGGTAGTAACCGCAGTTCACAGTCCTTGCCCCCTTTTGTGTCGGGGTTCTCCTTGCTAGGCAGCTCTCCCATCTGCAGTACGGTGATGACGATAATAAGGGTGAACTAACTAATTGACCAAGCCAGTGCCCATATAACATGTGGTTGTACTATTATCACATTCTTCAAATCCAAGACTTATTGGGCCTAATGCAGCACAGACGACGGATTTCCCCCTTCATCTTGTGAAGGGCATCCAATCGCTCCTTCAATCCTTGATCCAGCTGTCCCCCGCGCCAGTATTTAGATGGTAAGTTTCACCCAGAGTAGAAGAGAGTAGAGGAAGTCAAAAATAGCCAACCGACCTAGCTTAGCGAGATTAGTAACAAGTTTCAAGTGTTAATGATCCGGAGATCATTCAGATAAGCACCTATAGAATAATTAGCATGGCTAAGCATTTATACTCTACTAGATTACTAGGTAATTCTACTCAGGTGTCATGTAAATAGGCGAACAGCGGATCAGGGTATTGTGTCAATTGTGTTGGGGTTCGTAGCAGAAAACACAAATGTTTCTAACTAGCGTTCCCATAACCCAAGATCTAGCTAGCCGTATTACCGTAACGGAAAGGAGTGCGGAAATAACATACCTCGGGGTGTAGTTCGTTGCGCGGGAAACGTTCCCGCAAACGTGGTTGATGTAGCCGATCAAGTTTCACAGCCCCCTGGCTGTGTTGAGCACCCGGATGGGTGTAGTGCCACACGTGTAGCACCTCGTAGTACTCGCACACGTACGAGACTCGATGACTACCTCCGTTCTCCGGTCCAGCGAAGGTGGCGGAAGCAGACCTCCAGACGGAGCTTCGGCAGTACGACGGCCTTCGATTCTAGCAGAGAAGCCTCAATTCCACTATAGGCTCACACTAGGGATCCCACCGTGAAAGAGACAAGGGAGGGGAGAAGACCGGAGAAAACCAATCTCAATTCGGAGTAAATACTAATTTAATCCGATTTATTGTGTATTTTTATTAAATTAAATATGTGCACCATGGCCCTCTTTATATAGGGGTAGGGGAGGGAGTCAACCCCCCTCCCTTAGCAATGTGGGACTATCCCACATGCTAGGGGGGGCACCGGCCAAGGGGGGAGAGGGGGCGCCACCCTCATGGGCCCTAGGGCCCATGGCACAACCCCCCCACTCCCTTTTTTTTCTTTTTCTTTTTCCCTTTTATTTCTTCCCCTAATGGGCCTTTTTCTCCACTAAGGCCCATTCCACATATTAATTAGAAATAAAATGATTTTAGTTATTAATTCAATTAATTAATAACTAAAACATAATATTCCATCTCCCGGTGCTCCGGAACACCTTCCGGTTCACTCCGAACTTGTTCGGTTCAACACGGTACTTCTCCGATGTTGTTTCCTTTATTCTCTGGTTACTCCGATGGTTCCGAAAAAGGTCTCCAATTTCATCGAGCCCTTAAGTGTGTTACCCTACGGTTCGAGAACACTCCAGTCATGACCGAGATGAGGCTACGGTCAATGATCATCAGCGGGACCTGGATGCCCATAATGACCCCTGTGCATTCCGGATATCAAACACCGATTGTACCTTACGCCGTATAGCATTCCCTTTGTCAGCGATACTGGATTGTTCCGAGATTCGATCAATGACATCCGATGTCTGGTTCAACCTCGTTCTGCACTAATCCTCATTCACTCGTTCCTGTGATATTCATCCCCGTGACCTAGTCACACGCTGCAGCTTTATGGATGGAATCTCACCGAGTGGGCCCCGAGTATCTATCCATTATATGGATTGACAAATCCCGCTCTTGTAACAATACTCCTCAACATATCTCCACGGAATACCCAAGATACAACCGTTATGACCCGCATATTTCAGTCAGGTGATGGGATGTAGGTCAAAGCATCCGGGAAGATAGCAATTATGCATGTACTCACGGTCAAAGGAACGGTCTACCACGTTCTGTAATTACAACACTGAACCTTCACAAGATTTGATCATGCTGTAATGCTTATTTTGGGTAATGTTCATCACGTCACTTAACTAGTGAGGTGATCTCATAGTCAAGAGACTTAATTGTCCATGATCGCGAAACCACGACCATCATGTTGACCATGAACTAGTTATCGATGTAGAGGCTAACTAGGAACTCTGGGGGTTACTATACCACACCTGCATCATTGTTTCACTGACACAGTTCTAGCACGGTATGAAACTGGTTATGAACTTGCTTAGATATATTGGAATAATCATATATTATTTGCCTCTAGAGCATATATCCAACTGTCTCCAAGTTTCACTAGAGTACTAATAATCTAGCCGCATTTTTCCGATCATAATCATCTTATCACATAAGTTTTTATTGATCATGCATGCTCATGGAAGAGGTTTCGTCAACGAACTGCACCAATTCAGATTCGTATGTTTCCTTTGCAACTGGTACAGGTCAAAAGCTCTTTTGACATACCACTCATTATCATATAATGGTTGGATATAAGTTTCGCGGGAGAGTGAGACTATTATTTCACAGTATCCTCCAATGATCTCTTGGTTCAGTCTTTAGAAGACTCATCCATAGTCATATATACTGGGAAATACACTCAACCAGAAGTCCAATACTTCTAACGCTAAACTTTTATCCATGCGTCTACTTTTTTAAGTAGCATTATGTTTGTAGTGTCGTGAATTTTGCTCACATTTCTTTCATGTCTTGGTGATGTCTCTAGTTCCATATAGACCCATAATATGGCTTGAAATTGTAATCTTGCATTACATTCAAGTCTATTATCCTTTCTATATTTTAGAGAATAGTCCTCAGTATTCCTCATATACTTAATGCATGGACTTTGTTCAGATTATGTGTTTTACTCCTAAAGCACATCGGAATCTGTTCTTCTTCCAAGAACTTTTGAGTCATTCTGTTGTTGGATTCACAATGCATGTTATATGGTAGAATCATATCTCAAGAACATATAAGATCACATGTCCAGTACATGGTGCATCTCTATTCTTCCATCAAGACATTGCTTGTGATATTTGGATTTCATCCATTATATAATTTCTAGCCACAAGAACCTGTTTCTTGTCTTAGAAGATTATTCCAACCTTCACTTCGTTTCATTATCCGTATCTTAATCTACTCATATAGATTTCAACGTGTAATGTGTTGGTATTTCACATAGAAGAAGATTCTTGCAATCTTGTATTTTATTTGCCTTATGCTCTATATATCATAATGCACATATGTATATAAGACGATTCTCTATATACACAATCAATGCATATCCATATATATACATATGAGATCATTCTTCACACATATCAATGCATATATGTTTGAGACAATGATCATGCTCCCACTCAAATATATCCAGCATATACTCATATATTTGTGGTTCAGCTTTCATCAAGTCATTTTATTGTTCACTATGTCTCAACTAATGACAAAGCTTCCAAAGCTCCCACTCAGAAAATTCCATCTGCATTCCAAGTTTCCGGGAAGTCTTCAAAGCTCCCACTCAGTTTCATGAAACTGCAAGCCCACTCAATATTATGGTCATCACAAAATCACTTGATCAAATCAAGGTTGAGGGTTCCTGTCTTGAGGTACTATAGTCCATCCTTTTAACGAAATAACCTTCGTCATGCCCATTGCAATTCTCTTTCAAATCCCAAATTTGACTGAGATGAAATTTCAGGCTATGGTCTATCGTAGTGTAAATGAAATATTTTATTGATTAAAGCATTCCTACGTTCCCGTAGTCAATCACCATTGAACTTTGGTCATAACCAAATAATGCCTTATGCCCATTACATTATTCTCAATAACTCTCCAGTTTGTCAAGAATATGAAATAACCGATTTATTTCAGGGACGTGAGCCATCCTATAGGTAACTCAATATTATTTCATTTCTCCTCGTGTTCTAGGCTACCATCATTCCTTTGTGTCTCAAGCAATGTTATTCTTTATTGTTTTATTAAGAAGACTCATGATTATTGTTCTGTACAGAGCGTATTCATGACAACCTTCTAAATTCAACAATGGCTTCAATTCATATACCAAGATTAATCATCTATGGCATATCCTTCCTTATACAGTGTCATTACAGCGGAACATGCTTCCGTTGCAATACTCTGATATTCTGAAGGCAAGGTCCAATACCCCGGTCAAAGTTTCCATTATCTCCCATTGGATCCGTGTCGAGAGACTTCTTCTCGCATTACCAATCAAGCAACACACATTTTGCTATTCGGGGAGAATATGTAATTTCAATTGCTTGTAGTTTTATTACAAAGAAATTCTTTCTTTTAAGAAACCTTATAACACCATCAGTTATGGAGCTATCATGTCTCGTTAGATTCAGGATGGTTTCCTATTCATGAAGTGGGTGTTTTAACTTAATGAATTAAACAACCTTATTCGACAATAACTATAGTGCTAGGGGAAAGAACGTTTAGACCATACTACGGTTTAGTATGACTACGAATGGTTTAAGTAGTCTAGCACTTTCAACTTCCATCGTAGTTTGTGGTACAACTTCCACAAGTCTCCCATTATGTCAATATCAATACTTATCACTTCGGATCGTAGCGTAGTGATATGTATCCTTGTATTCTCACTTCTCACTGTGATTCCTGAATCTCAGTTTTATGATCTCAATTGAATACAACTTTCAATTAATCATATGGAGTCTTTAATGATAACTCACGTGCCCATTTAGTACATCATTTATGTATAATGATTGGCACAAGTTCTACTTGCTAGAACCTTGTCATGGTTATATTTATAGCAGAGGTTCATAGATCGTGTATCTAATCCATCTCATGCAATCAAGTTATGACTTTCATTCGATAATGAACTCACAAGTTAATAGATCATACATTTAATGAATTCATCAGTTATGAAGTCATCTCATGCAATCAAATCTTTGACTTGTTATAATCAAGACAACTTTATCATTAAAAATTGAATATTTCTTGACAATAATAGAAGTATTATAAATGCTTTCTATCATATCATAAATCAAGACGTAATCAAAGTATAAGCACACTTTTATTCATAAAGATGGAACAACTGACTTGTCTCATTACATGAATAACTTTGTCTCGCGAGATGCAAGACACACAACAAAGTGTTCATACTATAATGATTGCATAAGATTTATCTAATACTCTAAGTATCTCCTATGATAGATGTCTCGGCGGAATCCATGCTGGCCATCAACTGACTTGATATCCATCAATCCTCGATGTCACCTCTTCCCGTCCATGCAACGGCAGGTCCTGTTTTCATAAAACAGAATAAGTATCAGATACTCATTTATTGAAAATGTTGTATAAGGGAATAAACATTTATAAAGTATATCAAGTATATACCTTCTCCATCAACAACTTCTCCTTCAATGGGTTCAACCTCCAGGTACTGAAGTCTATCCGTGAAGTCAGAGAACTCGAGGCTTTCACCTCTGCCGACATAGCCATGGACATGGTCTGTATAGCTCGGTGGAAGCGAGTGTAACACCGTGTATATCGCAAACTCATCTGTGGTCCCATAGTCAAAGTCATCTACGAGGCTCAGATGTATCTCATGCATCTTGGCCAAGTGTGCCTTCAGGCAAGAGCCTTCTTCCATATTTGTAGAGAGAAACTCACTTTCTAACTCAAATATGGCAACTCTAAACCGATGCAAGTTTGATGACTTCAGCTCATCGATCATATCATATGTATCCAAATCAGCATACTCCTCACGCAAAGGTTGCGGAATGCTGGTTTCTATGATACCCTTAGCTATGGCATATGTCCTTCGACGATACTGATAATCAATCGCCGCTTGTGCATCCATGTCGTTTGCTGGAGGGTTTCCCACATGCTCTTTAGTTAAGAATGAAAGGTTGATTCTCTTGAGCACGGCTCTAAGGCGTAAGTACCAACTAATGAATTTTCACCCATTTTCTTTAAGTCTTTCACCATGTAAGAAGGAAACCATTTCAAGGTACTGGGTACTATCCATTTTCTACAAACATAATTGCAAGGAACACAGTTAAGACTAGTTCACAACAATGAGTTCATATAATCATATTATAAATGAGCTCGCACTAAAACAATTCATCCCTAGGAAGTTTTAGTGATTACATGATCCAGATTCACTGCCCGACCTCGAATATCACACGGCCGACGGGTCAGTTTCAAAGGTAGACAACAACTTGTGCGATCACATTATCTTATATGTACTATGACTCATGCTTGATCTTTCGATCTCTAGTATTCCGAGGCCATATCTGCATATGCTAGGCTCGCCGAATTGACCTCCATGTTATATGCTGCTCAGCAAGGCCATATCTTCATATGCCAGGCTTGCCGAACTCAACCTCATGCGAACTCCATTGAATATGTAGGACAACTCCGGTATGTATGTAGCATCAAGCCATATGGGAGAACCTTCCAGGCGGTGCACACTTCGGTAGAATACTTGTGTTTGGCTTTGTTAAGGGATCATCTTATCACATGCTACCGTCGTGTATCCTATACTAGCAAGTTTTAAGATGTCTGAGCTATGGCAACACTAAGTCTACAGTGTCTCCATTTTAGTTTGTTTTATGATGACGATTACTACTTACTAGTAACACATAGCAAAGCTATCGCTACATCACAAACAAACGAATGATAGCCCCCACTTAGCAATACAAGGTTTAGACGGTCCAGTTGTATATTGCAAGTTTTACGTGGCTGCTAGGGCTTTCATAGTTAAACAGGTTTTAACCTACGAGTCAACCACAACGTCAACCATACGATTGTCTCTATTACACCCCGCACGGGGCCCTCCGTTGCAAATGCCACATCTGCTAAAGTAGAGAGACAAACACCCCCCAGCCACTTTATACGGTACAAGCCGTATGTCAAGCGTGGAACCAGTCTCGCGTAAGCGTACGCGTAAGGTCGGTCGGGGGCCGCTTCATAAAACAATGTCGCAGATGTGAACAAGTACACGTGGGAGGGTAACAATCATACAATCAATGCCCACATCCCCGATACCACTGTTGGGGTTCGCAGCAGAAAACACAAATTTTTCTAACTAGCGTTCCCATAACCCAAGATCTAGCTAGTCGTATTACCGTAACGGAAAGGAGTGCGTAAATAACATACCTCGGGGTGTAGTCCGTTGCGCGGGAAACGTTCCCGCAAACGTGGTTGATGTAGCCGATCAAGTTTCACAACCCCCTGGATGTGTTGAGCACCCGGATGGGTGTATTTCCACACGTGTAGCACCTCGTAGTACTCGCACACGTACGAGACTCGATGACGACCTCCGTTCTCCGATCCAGCGAAGGTGGCGGAAGCAGACCTCCGGACGGAGCTTCGGCAGCACGAAGGCCTCCAATTCTAGCAGAGAAGCCTCAATTCCACTATAGGCTCACACTAGGGAGCCCACCGTGAAAGAGACAAGGGAGGGGAGAAGACCGGAGAAAACCGATCTCAATTCGGAGTAAATACTAATTTAATCCGATTTATTGTGTATTTTTCTTAAATTAAATATGTGCACCATGGCCCTCTTTATATAGGGGTAGGGGAGGGAGTCAACCCTTCTCCCTTAGCAATGTGGGACTATCCCACATGCTAGGAGGGGCGCCGGCCAAGGGGGGAGAGGGGGCGCCACCCTCATGGGCCCTAGGGCCCATGGCGCCTCCCGCCCCCACTCCCTTTTTTTTCTTTTTCTTTTTCCCTTTTATGTCTTCCCCTAATGGGCCTTTTTCTCCACTAAGTTCCATTGCACATATTAATTAGAAATAAAATGATTTTAATTATTAATTCAATTAATTAATAACTAAAACATAATATTCCATCTCCCGGTGCTCCGGAACACCTTCCGGTTCACTCCGAACTTGTTCGGTTCAACACGGTACTTCTTCGATGTTGTTTCCTTTATTCTCTGGTTACTCCGATGGTTCCGAAAAAGGTCTCCGATTTCATCGAGCCCTTAAGTGTGTTACCCTATGGTCCGAGAACACTCCAGTCATGACCGAGATGAGGCTACGGTCAATGATCATCAGTGGGACCTGGATGCCCATAATGACCCATGTGCATTCCGGATATCAAACACCGATTGGACCTTACGCCGTATAGCATTCCCTTTGTCAGCGATACTGGATTGTTCCGAGATTCGATCAATGACATCCTATGTCTGGTTCAACCTCGTTCTGAACTAATCCTCATTCACTCGTTCCCGTGATATTCATCCCCGTGACCTAGTCACACGCTGCAGCTTTATGGATGGAATCTCACCGAGTGGGCCCCGAGTATCTATCCATTATATGGATTGACAAATCCCGCTCTTGTAACAATACTCCTCAACATATCTCCACGGAATACCCAAGATACAATCGTTATGACCCGCATATTTCAGTCATGTGGTGGGATGTAGGTCAAAGCATCCGGGAAGATAGCAATTATGCACGTACTCACGGTCAAGGGAACGGTCTACCACGTTCTGTAATTACAACACTGGACCTTCACAAGATTTGATCATGCTATAATGCTTACTTTGGGTAATGTTCATCACGTCACTTAACCAGTGAGGTGATCTCATAGTCAAGAGACTTAATTGTCCATGATCGCGAAACCACGACCATCCTGTTGACCATGAACTAGTTATCGATGTAGAGGCTAACTATGAACTCTGGGGGTTTGTATACCACACATGCATCATTGTTTCACTGAAACAGTTCTAGCACGGTATGAAACTGGTTATGAACTTGCGTAGATATATTGGAATAATCATATATTATTTGCCTCTAGAGCATATATCCAACAAATTTACACACTAGCTATGATATAAAATAGCATGCATATAGTGGTCGTAAAATACAATGCAATTTTGCAAAACATAGGATAAACATGATCAAAGAGGGAGGCATGCCTTCGTTATTGAGTCCATATTTGGTAACTTGAATCTTTCCATGTCCAACATAGTTACTCCCTACTCGTCGTAACGATAACAAATGAAAACAATAAATAACAAAGCAAAAGTAAATCCAAATAACATCCAAAATATATTAATCTTGGATGGATACCAAGATATTGATCAAGATGGGGATTCCAAAATGAGGTAGTGTGATAGGAAGGTGAGAGAGATGATTCAAGAAAGTGATTGGGTTTAGGTTGAAGTTGACTAAAAAAGGCTCGGCGATCAAGACTGGCGTTCTAATATGAACTATGACAACAACCACTAGTTGTACCGACTACACATCACGTCTAACTATATTAGAAGCTACCATATAACAAACACAATGTCATCAACACACATGGAATGGAACCATCCTATGCATTATAACTACACAATCACAACATCGCATGAAGAAGGTAAAAATTAACCACAAATAAATATTTATATAGAATCTAAATACTTATAATGGTTAATAGCAGCCACATATCTATATCATATATATAATAATTCAAAAGCTTGCTTTATAAGACAAACACACCAACATTACAAACTATACTAATTAAACAATAAAACATCATGCAACAACATGAACTGAGTGGAATCTAGGTTCGGTCCTTAAGAAATAAAAAATCATATAGCTGCAATATCACTAACCAAACACATGTCAACTAATATAAACAAATTAAACAACACATCAAATAAATAACAATTGTTCTACGCATGACATGGTAATACATGCTACTGTAACATCATCCTACCATAAGCAAGAACATGTCATGTTTAAGAGTAACAATTAACCACAAATATATATTCAGATGATTATAAATATTTCTAATGGTTAACATCAAGCATAATCAAAGATCCACCATAACAACTATTACCAAGCATTTCTAAAACAAGAGTCTACCCAACACTATGGTGAAACATAATTAAACAACTAAATAATAAGACATGTATCATACAAGACATATGAACAATGAATCATAGATATGTCTTATTTAATAACGCAAGCATCAAACATATGAGTTATCATGATAATATACTTAAACTAGGACATGCTTTTACAATAAGAAACCAAAAATATCCAATAACAATTCAACTAGTTATAGGATTAAATCTACATACTTTAAATAATATACCAACCTATGGACACTAAGCATACGAGAAATGCGTAAGGAAACCACGATGAAAGTTTAACTACTCTAAGCATGTTATGAATTATTGCAACGCAAACAACAAACTCATAATACCAGCATAAGACATAGGAAATCATTTACAAAATGAACAAGAAACTAAGTACCCTATTACAACACATGAAACATGATAAAACATGAAAGATTACTATCATGATATAATATCTAGTCTCAGTCATACCACAAATGAATATAAGATAAATATGGTATGATGCTAAGTATGGAGATGATGATCAGGTGAGATATCACACTATGCTACCAATACAATATAACTCATAATCATAAAAAATTAGTTGATATCATCTAACAAAACCATCAAGCATGACAATATCACAACTCTATAATATTAATTAGGAAATGTAAGAACAAAGAAGCATGGAATTATGGCACAACAATAGCATGCTAGTTATGAGAAATAAACATATGAATGTACCGCATACTAAGCATGTGGGAAAGTAAACAAATAGATCATGATATCAAGGGAATCAACATGCAATATGCAAGTATGAATAATAAGATAACATGAACTTCTATCCAATACATCCTACACATGTGAAGACATAAGGTACACAACTAGGCATTATACGAGATAGAAATAGGTACACCCATACAATGTATCCTACTCATTACAATCACAACATCATGCATGACATAGTATTGATCAAGCAAAATAAATATTACTTACAATATGAATAAACTACTAGCATTCCAATCTAGAAAGCAATAATAACCATATCCATGTACTTATAATAGTAACTAGCAATTTATAACACAAAAGAAGATACAATCAAAACATGAATTTGACTTTAAGATAGCGCTAACATGCCATGGAGATAAATTAGGACAAATAAGCACACATGGTAATTATTAAATTGTAATAAAATAAGTTATATGCGACAAGCACAAACTATATATAGAAATGATAAGCTAAGTATGGCATAAGAAATATCAACCATGAAATCTTGTATAACAAGCATCTACAAGATAGTATTAACCACTCATGTCACAAATAATATAAATGCTAATAGTAGTCTTGCAACAAGCAATTCATAACAAGCATGACTATATTCTAAGTTAATATATCGATTCATTACAAGTATAAAACACAAATTAGATATTGCACATAATTAAAATAGCATAAACCTAGAACAAGACATGTCACTACAACTATAAAACTAATTCCATGATTAGTTAGAAAGAACAATACTTAGAAAAATTCTAAGAACGTACATGTATACTCAGTTTTGAAAACTGCTCAGATTTATGGGAATTAAGGAAGCCAACAATCAAATCACTTGTTAGTTGTTTCTCTCCTGTAGGTTGTAACGTAGGGAGAGAAAGAGATGGAGAGGAGGTGTTTGGAAAAGATGACCAGTCCGGTCGGCCCATTTAGGAAATGGTGTAAAACTTGGGTTGTGCCCAATTAGGTTTGGAAGAAAAAAACAGAGAAGGACTTCATACAAGAAAGAAAACAAAATAAGAGATATTGTGCTAGAGAATATTGGCTAGAGTTTGAGAAAGAAAAGGTATCATATTTTTCCTAAAAGGTAAAATCTAAAAATAAAAATAATAGACGATCTAACAAAAACCAAATAAAGTTCTAAAATAAAAATGCACATAATTTAATATGCCAAAGACAAGAAAAATATTCGACGAAAAGAGAACAATAAAACTCAAATTTTAATTTAAGTTGGCGTTAGTTCAAATTAAATCTACCAAATTTATGAAAACTTAATTTAAGCTTTTAATAACCAAATAAAACAAATGAAATATACAACAACAAATGCAGCTTGGATCGAGAAGTTCGTGATTGGACGGACGAAGAAGCACCGGCACGAACAAAATTTATCTACAACAACAAAATCGACGTTCTGTCGGTTCTTGCGGGACTCGATCCAACTCGGATTTATCGCAATTCCGGTTTATTTGACATCTACATCAAACTCAATCTCACGATCACAACAACATGCATCAGGTTGCACATCAGATCAAATAAAATTTTAGGCAACGATGGCGGATTGCAGCACCTATCACCCCTTATCTAACTTAGGGAAAAGTGTTATGCAGCGCAGCCGGGATCAATGCAATCTGCATTACATGCGTATTCATCTTCGTATAAAACCCGAAGTCGCCCACTTGCCAGACGCCGGATTAGCGATTTGTTCCGCATACAGACTTCAAGTCCTGAAGAATTGCTGCTCCCTCTTTTCTAATGAAAAGGTCGAATAATTTCAAAGCACAAACCGATTACGTACTAGTACTATAGTACTAGGTCACGTGAAAGCACATCCAAGCCGGCTACCAAAGCTAGTACTACGACTGTTCCCTACGGCAAAGATTTGCATGGATCATCGTAGGAAAATTAAGAAGCGGTCGCCGCAGCCCTGTCAGTGTGGCAGCCCTGACTCCACTCGTGTCGACTAGAGAGAAGAAGAGGAGCGGGAACGACTTGATGGTAGTGGGCCAGAAGTGTTCAAATGTTGGGCCATGGGCAGAGAGTGTGTGCGGTGGGGGTGCTCGTTATAAGCCCGACTGACTGGTGTAACGGATATCGATTAAGAATTAGCTGACGTCTCTCACCTTCTTCCTTCTCTCTTGTTCGCATGCTGTCCACCTGCTCCCGATCCCTTCTCTTCACCTCTTCTCGATCCCGATCACGTCGCCTCTTTCCAAACCCTAACCTGCGATCCTCTCCGACGACGGGTACGTGACAATCTGGTATCAGAGCGGTCGATCGTTGGGTGGTCTCGGCAGCTGCGCGTACCCGGCAAATCCGAGGTGACGGTCGTGGATCGCCTCGGGCTTGATCTGCGTAATTCCCGATCGGAGGTGGGTTATGCAGCCGGCGTTCACCACGGCTCCATTCACACCCAACGCGCAGACGAGGCATTTGGCGGACAGCATGGAGGCGTTCCAAGCGCTCATGCTCAAGGAATTTGCCGAGTTGCGGGTGGAGCAGAGCAAGTTCTCGGGCGTGGAGAGCATCACCGAGCGATTGCAAGCCATGGATGCGAAGTTAACTGAGCAAGCTCGCCGATTGGACCAAGTTCAGGTAAAAGTGAATCTGCCATGTGATACTCTGGGCTAGAACATGAGGCCGGATCGGAGTATGCTGGGGGATTTGGGGACGAGTTCCTCTACTTCTGGGGTCACGGGTGATGGTCTGTTAGGGGTCGCACCAGCGCACGGAGGGTGACAGGCTCCTAGAGGAGTGGTGAATCTGCAGGTTCAGGGTAGTGGACAGGTAGTTCCTACAGTTCAAGCAGAGGATGTTGTCGGGCGGCGAAGCTGGGCACCTAAGATGGATTTTCCTAAATTTTACGGATCAGGTGTGCGCATTTGGCTAGATCAGTGCGAGTCCTTCTTTCAGTTGTACAACATTTCAGAAAATTTCAAGGTCACATCAGCCTCTCTGAATTTGGTGGGCAATGCTGCACATTGGTGTCAGGCGTTTAAGCATAGTGGTACTTGGCCTACTTGGGAACAGTTCTCAACTGCAATCACTGAGGAATTTCATGTGAACATTCACCGCGGTCTCATGAAGTCCCTGATGTTGCTGAGGAAGAAAGGATCTGTTGAGGAGTACAAAAATCATTTCTATCAGTTAGTTTAAAATATTCGTTTGTATGAACCCTACATCAGTGATACATTTCTAGTCACAAGGTTCATCATGGGCCTGAAGGAGGACATTCGTGCTGCTGTTGAAATGCAGTTGCCAGAGACGGTGTTGTCTGCAGTCTCATATGCCGTGGTGCAGGAAGGACTTCAATCCGGGGCGAAAAGTTTCAAACCAGGGCTGGTCCGTGGACCATATAATAAGCAGGATCGTCACACTGAATTTTCCCCAGGGGAATTGTGGAAGGCTAAGCAACTGAAAGAGTACATACGTGCCAATGGGTTTTGCTATAGTTGTGGGAAAAATTTTGTTCCAGGACACACGTGCACAGTTTTTGGTGGCCCACCAGCTCATCTCAAGGCCACTGAACGGATGGATCCCCATGAGCTAATTATAGATGCAGTCTTAGATGCACTAGTTTCAGATTCTGCCGACGAATGCGCAACTATTTCAGTGCAAGCAGTTTCAGGTGCCCCCTCCCCAAAACAATTTAGCTTCGTGCCTTAGTGGGCAATCAGGTGGTGCTGATTTTTTTAGACTCCGGTAGTACGCATACATTTGTGAATTCAGTTTTATTGGATAGCATTCAGGTCACACCTCTGCAGATGTCTGCTCCACTTTCAGTTAAGGTGGGTAATGGTAACCAGGTTCAGTGTACTGATTACGTTCCTAGTCTGACTTGGTGGGTGCAAGGCACCAGTTTCTCTGCACCAATGCGAGTGCTCACTTTGGGCAGCTATGACATCATTCTCAACATGGATTGGTTGGAACGTTGGGGGGGTGATGCAGTGTCACTGGTCTGAAAAGTGGATTCAGTTTCAGTACGAGGGAAAACGAGTGAAACTCCAAGGTGTTCTTCCAATAGTCACTTCTGAACTTTCTGAAATTTCCTCCGAACAATTGTTGAAATGGGATAAAGGAAACGACATTTGGGAGGCGGCTCTTTTACACCATGTGGTTGCTTCTCCTTCCCCTGTTACTCATCTGCCTGTTTCTGAAGTGTTACTGCAGTTCGAGGATGTGTTTTCCGAACATAAGGAATTGCCGCCTCGCCGAGCTTTTGACCATGCTATTCACCTATTACCTGGGTCTGTGTCTGTTAACTGTGGACCTTATAGATACTCTCCTCTACAAAAGGACGAGATTGAGCGCGAGGTTGCTGAAATGATTGCTGCTGGTCTGGTTACTCCTAGCATCAGTCCCTTTGCCTCCCTTGTTCTGTTGGTTAAGAAAAAGTATGGATCCTGGAAATTTTGTGTGGATTACAGGAAGCTTAATTCCATGACCATTAAAACCATGTTTCCTCTTCCAGTTGTGGATGAGTTGTTGGATGATATGGCAGGAACTCGGTGGTTTTCCAAACTTGATCTTAGAGCTGGATATCATTAGATTCGCATGGTTCCTGAAGATGAATTCAAAACAGCGTTTAAAACTCACCATGGTCTGTTTCAGTTCAAAGTTATGCCATTTGGTTTGGCCACTTCACCATTTTCAGTGTGTTATGAATTTCACCTTGGATGATTTCATTAGGAAGTTTGTTTTAGTGTTCATGGATGATATTCTCATTTATAGCAAGACTATGGAGGAACATATCACTCATTTGCACTTAGTTCTGACTTCTCTCAGAAAGGCCAAGTTATTTGTGAAAATGAGCAAATGTGGTTTTGCCCAGCAATCTATGGAATATTTGGGTCATGTGATTTCACATAAAGGAGTTACCACAGATCCTTCTAAAATAGCTGCTATGCTAGCCTGGCCTTTACCTACCACTATTACTGAGTTGAGGGGATTCCTTGGTCTGACAGGATACTATAGAAAAAAATTCAGAAATTATGGGTTGCTGGAAAAACCTCTAACCATGTTGTTAAGAAAACAAGCCTTTCAGTGGTCCTCTGAGGCTATGGTTGCTTTTACTCAACTCAAACAAGCAATGGCTTCCACTCCTGTGCTGGCCCTACCGGATTTCTCTCAAACATACTGCATTGAAACAGACGCCTGTGACCCTGGAGTAGGAGCTGTGCTCACTCAAAATGGCCATCCTATTGCTTTTTATAGTAAATCCTTGGGGATTAAAAACAAGCAACTGGCCATATATGAGAAAGAGTTCTTGGCATTATGATGGCCATTGAAAAATGGAGGCGGTATCTCTGTAGAGGACACTTTGTTATTAAAACTGATCATCAAAGTCTATGCCACTTAGGGGATCAGAATCTGACTTCTGATTTACAGAGAAAGGCCATGACCAAATTGGTGGGTTTACAATTCACTATTCAGTACAAAAAGGGTGTGGAAAATACTGTTGCTGATGCCTTATCTAGAGTTTCACATCTCTTAGCTACACAAGCAGTGTCCACTTCCCAACCTATTTGATTGCAAGAAGTTTTAAATTCTTACACTGTGGATTTAGCTGCCCAGGATATGTTAACAAAACTGGCTGTGCAAGGGGATGCAGTTCCTGATTTATCCCTTCACAATGGCTTAATCATGCACAAAGATTAGGTTTGGATGGGAGCTAACTCTGGGTTACAAACTAAATTGATTCAGGCTTTCCATTCTTCTCCAGTTGGGGGACATTTAGGTGTTTTGGCCACATACCATCGGGTGAAACAGTTGTTCAGTTGGCCTAACCGGAAACAAGACGTGGAACAGTTTTTCAAAAAGTGCAGTGTTTGTCAACAAGCCAAACATGAACAATGCAAACATCCCAGACTTTTGCAACCCTTGCCAATACCTGACGGACCTTGGCAATCTATCAACATGGATTTTGTGGAAGGTTTACCCAAGTCTGAAGGTTATAACGCAATTCTGGTGGTGGTAGGCCGTTCCACCAAAGTGGACAACTTCTTACCACTGAAACACCCCTTTTCGGCTGCTTCGGTTGCTAAAGTTTTCCTGAATCATATTGTGCGCTTGCATGGTGTGCCATTTTCCATTGTGACTGACAGAGACAAGATCTTCACCAGTGCCTTCTGGAAAGAGTTGTTCCGCGTATGGGGTACTGAGTTGCAGATGATCACGGCATATCATCCTCAAACGGACGGCCAGACTGAACGGTTGAATCAGTGTTTAGAAATGTATTTGCGCTTTGCAGTTCATGATACACCGGCAAAGTGGGCAGCTTGGATTCCATAGGCCGAATATTGGTATCATTATTCATATCACTGTTCGCTCGGGTGTTCTCCTTACAAGGCCTTATATGTACATGATCCTCACCAAGGCAATCTTCCAAATTTGCAAGTTTCTATGAACTCGGATGTCCAACAGTGGAGTTCTTCTCAGTCTGAACATACTGCTCGCCTCAAAGAACATTTGGCTCGTGCTTAGTTCAAATACAAGCAATATGCTGACCGCAAGCGTTCTCCTCGGGAATTTTCTACGGGTGACAAGGTATATCTGCGACTTCAACCATATGCTCAGTCATCTGTGGTCAATCGACCTTGTCCGAAGTTGGCTTTCAAGTTCTTTGGACCATTTTCTATTCTGGAGCGCATTGGCAGTGCGGCTTATCGGCTGGAGCTTCCGCACGACAGTTTGGTCCATCCGGTTTTCCATGTGTCGCAGCTTAAGTCCCACATTCCGGATCATACTCCAGTTTTTCAGACTCTGCCAGTGCCAATCGACTTGTCCTTGCCGGGAGTGTTCCCTGAGGAAATTCTCGGTCGCCGTTTGGTTAAAAATGGCAATGCGACTCACTTCCAGGTTTTGATCAAATGGTGCTCAATTTCGGCGGAATCGACAACTTGGGTAGATTACAACAATCTCAAGCTCAGGTTTCCAACAGCACCAGCCTGGGGACCAGCTAGTTCTCAAGGGGAGGACCCTGTCAGTCAGGCGGCCCTGACTCCACTCGTGTCGACTAGAGAGAAGAAGAGGAGCGGGAACGACTAGATGGTAGTGGGCCAGAAGTGTTCAAATGTTGGGCCATGGACCGAGAGTGTGTGGTCGAGGTGCTCGTTATAAGCCCGAGTGACTGGTGTAATGGATATCAAATAAGAATTAGCTGTGGTATCTCACCTTCTTCCTGCTCTCTCGCTCGCCTTCTGTCCACCTGCTCTCGATCCCTTCTCTTCCCCTCTTCTCGATCACAATTGCGTCGCCTCTTTCCAAACCCTAACCTGCGATCCTCTCCGGCGACGGGAACGTGAAAATCCCTACAGTTATCCAGATCCGACAATTTTGCAGGAACCATCGACTTCCTCCCGAAAGTCAACAACAAATGGTGCAAGCTTTACTCGTAATCATGTAGTGGTAATGGGTACTACTAGTAGTACCAAAACTATCTCACGTACGAAGGTCGTCGAAGATCAATTAGCCGAGATTTTAATCACCCAGCTATCATTCCAGTGTAGAGTATATACACACGAAGTAATCAAGCGGATCAAATCCCAAGCCATCGATTGGACCTCTCGTTGTTGCTGCATGTTGACAAGTATCAATCCAGCGGATCAAATCAAGTGTAGCTCACAAGTGTATATGTCCTAGTAACTCGACAGGAGGAAACCTAGGCCCCTCCACCGGACCACGCCGACGGCCACTCCGGCCTCGGAGTCCACCTCCACCCCTCGCCGTTTTCTGCCCCGGACACGGCGACCACCATCATCTACGCTGTAGTTCACTCCGACTATAACGTCCACCATACTCTTGGTCTTAGTGACCTCTGTTTCATTGTAGGGTGCGTGTGATCCTCTTATCATGGCACTCTCTGATCTGAGATTTGAGCAAGGCCTGGCGTTCGGGAAGCACATCAAGGAGAAACATGGTGTTGATATCAATCATCATGCCAGTGACCGTGCCAAGGAATTCATCCTGGTGGTCGAAGTCTTTAGTTCCAAGATCCGCATCAATCAAGATTAAGTGGGTTTGATTCTTCAAGCCTGTCTTGGTGGTAAGGATGAGCTTTTCAAAGTGGTATGTCTCCAAAACATGTCTTTCAGATTCTGCGTATCATCACTACTGGAATTTATCAGTTTGCCATGTGTCAACCTCTTTGCCGTCTGTATTTCGTCGGGGCAGACGGCAAAGAGGTTGTATGCCGTCTGTTGACCTAATTACAGACGGCAAAAATCTTACACATGGCAAACTCAAGGTATGCCGTCTGCTTCCACATAGGCTGACGGCAAAGGTCTCATTGCCGTCTAGGTACAGACAGCAAAGGCGAAGTGGGCCCAGCCAGGCCCTCCCACCCGGCCTGGCTAACAGCCCCGTGGTATGTCGTCTGCCAGCAGACGGCAAAGAGGCGTGTGCCGTCTGCTGGCAGACGGCATACTGAAAGTCTCGTTAACTGCTAGCAGAGCAGAGAGAGGAGGGGCCCTATCCACACCTCTCACTCTCTGCCGCGCCACACAAGCCCCCGCTGCCAGCAGGTCGCCGCCGTCGCCCCCCGCACGCCGCCGCTTCCCCCCGCAGGTCGCCGCCCCGCCCCGACGCCCGCCCCTCCTCCTCCCTCCTCTCTCTCCTCTCTCTCCTCTCTCCTCTAACCGCCGCTACCCTATTGCAGCCGACGCCGCCGCCCTATTGCAGCTGCCGCCGCCGTTCACCCCCGACCCGGCCGGCCTCCTCCACCACCGCCCTCCTCCACCACCAGGTGAGCCCCCTTTCCTCTTTTTTTTTCTCTGTTTTATTAATTTTTGTTAGCCTTTTATCTGTTTTAGTAATTTTAGTATTGTAGTTAGTCATTGTATTGTAGTTAGTTAGGTTAGAAGAAGAAAAAATAATTAAAAGAAGAGGAGAAAGAGAAAGAAGAGAAAAAATAATTAGTTAGGTTATTGTATTGTAGCTATTTCTTTTAGTAATTTTATTAGTGTTATTTTCTATGTACTGTTAGTACTAGTATTGTTAGCAATTAGTTTGATTTTGTTTTAATTAGATGTAGTTTTAGTTAGAAAAGAAGTGAAAGAAAAAATAGGAGAAGAATAAAAGGATATAAAGAGAAGTAGAAGAAAAGGGAAAAAGAAGAAGGAGGAGGAGAAGAAGAAGAAGAAGAAGAAGAAGAAGAAGGAGAAGGAGGAGGAGGAGAAGAAGAAGAAGAAGAAGAAGAAGAAGAAGAAGAAGAAGAAAAGAAGAAGAAAAGAAGAAGAAGAAGAAGAAGAAGAAGGGGGAGGAGGATAAGAAGAAGAAGGTGAAGAAGAAGAAGAAATAAAAAAATAAGAGGAGAAAAATTAGGGGTAAAAGTAGAATAAGAAAAGAAGAAAAGAAAAAAGATATAGGAAATAAAAGAAGAAGAAGAAGAAGAAGAAGGAGAAGGAGGAGGACGAGAAGAAGAAGAAAAGAAGGAGGAGGAGGAGGATAAGAAGAAGAAGGTGAATAAGAAGAAGAAGAAGAAGAAGAAGGAGAAGGAGGAGAAGAAGAATAAGAAGTTGGGGTGAAGAAGGAGGAGGAGGAGAAAAAAATATAAATGAAATAAATGTAAATAATAGGAAAAAAAAAGATGTAATTACCGGTATATCGAGTCTCCTTGTTGATTGGGTTCATTTTAATGTGCAGGTCTTTCCCTGTTGTGTGGGTCCGGTGTTCGACGACCTCCGCCCCCTCCATTCGACGACCTCCCTGAGTTCGAGGGTGAGCAAAACAATTCTTATCCTCTCTCCCCCTTTCGTTTGCTCAATTCTGGCCTTAAAATAGCTAACTAGGTACATTTAGTATATTCATATGTAAAGTCGCGTAACCAGTATGCGTCTCCCGTTCGAAAGGGTTACAGTTATAAGTATGCATTAATTTGCATATTTATAATAGTGATTCTTTCGAATTGTCCAACGTTATCCATGGACAGCCCGAGTATGTGTAGATTGGGTCGGTTTTCCATGCTTTGGTCCCGACCTGACGCGGTATTTCGTCAGCGCCTCCCTGTTGTTCTCCAGATACACAACCTCTCGGCTTGTTGTCGAGACGTGTATTAGGAGAACAGCGGGGAGGTGCTGCCGAAATACCGCGTCGGATCGGGACCAAAGCATGGGAAACCGACCCAATCTACACATACTTGGGTGGGATTAGGACCTATCTTTACCTATTAGTGTGTAGGGTAATTGCATATGCCGTAGCTATGTATGATAAAAGCAATAAAAAGTGGACGTAATAAAATGGTATATTTGTTGTTTAGTAGCTAGCTGTAGCGACAAGATGAGCGATGATCGTGAGTGGATGTACACTGGTCGCCCTAATCAGAAAGAGATATCCAATGAATGGGAAATGAAAACCAAGGAGTTTCTGAGAGCGGCGTTTGCAAATGGGCAGAGAAAAACCTGGTGCCCCTGCGTTAGGTGCGACAATTATAAACAGGCGACAGAGGTGGATATGGGTAAACACTTGCAGAAGTGGGGTTATAAGCCTGGTTATACGGTGTGGACCTTCCATGGAGAGTCTGGCGGACGACGGAGAGAGGAGGTGGTCCGTCAGCGCACGGATGAGTACGGAACCGGGATCGAAGACATGATGCAGGACTTTGACGATGCGCGGGATGAGGACGATGAGATGGAGGAATCTGCGAAGGCCTTCTATGAGATGTTGGAGTCTTCGAAATGTCCGCTGCACGCTCACACTGAGATTTGTCAGCTCGATGCCATCGCACAGTTGATGGCTTCGAAGGAACAATTCAACTTGGGCACAGATTGCTACAATGCGATCACGACCCTAATTGGGCGGTTTCTACCAAAAGATCATGTTATGTCTGCAAACCTGTACCAATCGGATAAAATCCTCAAGGTACTTAAGATGCCCTATGAGCAGATACATGCTTGTGAAAATGGATGTGTTTTATTTAGGAAAGAGTATGCGGACGAAGACTATTGTCCCAAATGCAAGTCATCCAGGTATGTTGTGGTAGACAATGGTCAAGGTGAGAAGACGCAGACCAAAATACCCGTAAATGTTCTTCGGTATCTTCAAGTGATACCAAGAATTCAACGCCTTTACATGATGGAAGAGACAGCCAAACAGATGACATGGCACAAACATGGGAAGAGAATAGAATTTGATGCAGATGGGAAGCCGATGTTGACTCACCCATCGGATGGTTCAGCATGGAAGCACTTTGATGAAAAACATTCAGAAAAATCTAAGGAGCCAAGGCATTGCCGAATCGCCTTCGGCACAGTTGGGTTTAATCCTTTCGGTCTGATGGAAGCCTCATACAGTTGTTGGCCTGTATTTGTCATGCCACTCAATCTCCCCCCTCAGAGATTATGAAAAGGAAGAACATTTTCCTGACGTTGATAATACCAGGGCCCAAATATCCGGGGAAGAATATGGATGTGTACATGCAACCGCTAAAGGAGGAATTGCAACAAGCTTGGGACGAAGGGTTCAAGACATACGATGCAGCTAGCAAAAAGACCTTCACAATGCATGTTTGGTACCAGTACTCGATGCATGACCTGCCGGCGTATGCGCTTTTCGCTGGCTTCTGTGTTCATGGAAAGTTCGGGTGCCCAACATGCAAGGCTGCTCTTTAGTTTCATTGGCTGAAGGCGGGTTGCAACTATTCCTGCTTCGACTTGCATAGACAGTTTCTGCCTCCTAAGCATCCTTTTAGAAAAGACAAGAAGAACTTCATCAAAGGCAAAGTTGTCAAAAACCTGGCAGCACCTACGATGACGGGCGAACATGTCTTGGCGTAGTTGAACTCTCTCGAGCCTGATCCAGAACGTCCCGGGTATTTTAAGGGATATAATTCGGAACACGCCTGGACTCACAAGACATGCTTCTGTGATCTCCCCTACTTCCAAGACCTCGAACTTCCACACAATATTGACGTGATGCACACTGAAAAAAATACCGGCGAGGCCCTGTCGGCATAGATGGGAAGTCAAAGGATAATCCTAAAGCTAGAGTCGACCAGGAGAATCTATTTGATAGACCCTCACAGAACATGCGACAGCCGAAAGGAAAGAAGAATTGGTCCAAGCCAAGGCCCTGGTTCAATCTTGAAAGGGGGCATATCAGGGAAATTCTCTTGTGGGTGAAAAACAGTTTGATGTTCCCCGATGGGTATGCAGCGAATCTGAGGAGGGGAGCGAGTCCTGAAAAACATAAAATATTTGGGCTGAAGAGTCATGATTGGCACATATGGCTTGAGAGGGTAATGAAGGTGATGTTGCGCGGCTATATCCCCGAGGAAGAGTGGCTAGTTCTGGCAGAACTGAGCTATTTCTTTCGTGTTCTTTGTGCTAAAGAACTATCCGATGGCGTGCTAGAAGACATGGAAGATACGGCGCCGGAGTTGCTCTGCAAGTTAGAGAAGATCTTTCCACCGGGTTTTTTTAATCCGATGCAGCATTTGATATTGCATCTCCCGACCGAGGCAAGATTAGGGGGCCCTGTGAAAAATCGTTGGTGCTATTCAACGGAGAGAATGCAGAAGACACTTCGAGCAAAATGTAAAAATAAACGTAGAATTGAAGCATCGATGGCCGAGGCTTTCATTACCGAGGAGGCGGCAAACTTCGTGACAGCACATTATGAAGCCAAAAATCGCCATTTGCATAATCCAAAGCCTCGGTACAATACTGGCGACCCCCAACGGCGTCAATCCAACCTCAGCCTATTCAAAGGGAAGCTCGGACCTGTTGGTGCTTCGAGAAATAAGATTTTGGATATCGAAGAATGGCGGACTCTTACATTGTATATCTTCACCAACCTAACAGAAGTGCGACCGTACATCGAGTAAGTGCTCGGTACGTACATTGTTTCGCAACTTCTAATAATTTTTGTTTCTTATTAATTCCCATGAATTCATACATTCGATACGTCGCCAAATTCTCGAATGGAGTGGTTATTGAAAGTGATTCTATCGCAGAGTATGAGCTTCTTGCCAATCAAGGAGACGGAAATCCTGGTTTCATCTTTTGGTTCAAACGAATGGTAACTATCATTCATATATAGGGTTTCATTTGTTGGTTCTTCCTATTTTTCACTAATATACCAATCCTTTCCTATTAAACTTATAGGCAAATGAGGAGCCTATGGACGCCGAATTGAGACAAGTCGCTAATGGTTTTGACAATAAGGTCCATGTATTTGAGAAATACGACATCAAAGGGTATCGCTTTCGTACCGTTGATAAAGAGCGAAAAATGGCCGATCGAAAAAGTACAAATTCGGGTGTCTCTGCTGTCGGCGATGGAGGTATTGAGTATTATGGAAGAGTTGAAGCAATATACGAACTTCTATTCTATGGTGAAAATCCTCCCAACGTCGTTGTCTTCAAATGTCATTGGTTTCTCCCGTTGAGGACTAGACGGACTCATGAACATGTAGGTCTAGTCGAAATTCGACAAGACACCCATTTAAATGTCCCCGATGTCTATATTACGGCTCAACAGGCCACCCAGGTTTTCTATATATCCTACCCCTGCCAAACGGTTGAAAACCTGAAAGGTTGGGATGTCGTTTATGATGTGCAACCACATATTAGACCACCTCCCCCCAATGAAGAGGATTATGTACTCCACATTGACCCAGAGACATATGAAGGAGAATTTTCCAAGAAACACGCGTGATAAAAAAACGTTTCCGAAACCGATCTACTCAACCCCAGAACATGGAAGAAGACAATGAGAGTGAACCCGATAACGATGATGAGAGTGAACCCGCTAACGAAGATGTTGAAGAGCCTGAAGAAGAAGAGGTTACTTCTCCAAATGACCTGTCAATGCTTGACCGTTTACATAAAGGCCTTCTGTAAGGCCCGATATGCGGTACTTTTCCAGATCTAGACGTTTCCATCCAGATCCGGGGACGAAGCACATATCGGTCCCACCCTGACATATGACGAAGTCATATGCCCCGGATTTCCAACATGATATCACAACATTATAGATACAAGGATAAAACATCTCATACAATCGGCATACAACTGCCTTAATACAATACAACAGCGGAAGATATATGTCTGAGTACAGACTACAATCAAATGCCTAGTGGCAAAGAGAAAAACATCGATTCCCATAACCACACGGGTCCAGGCCCTCCGCCGGGATCCCCCTAACTACTCGTCGTCGAGTCTCCACGTGAAACGTCGATCACCATACCTGTTGTCGATCACGAACCCTGAAAAGAGTTTGGGGTAGTATCATGAGTACAGAAGTACTCAGCATCCAACTGTAGTGGTCATATGACCTAGCAAGGACTTCATCACTCGTCATTCTAGGACAACTAGTAGTTTACGGTAAGGAAGGGGTAAGTGGTGAGGTTGCTGCCGCACTAGCATTTGATGAAGTGGCTAACGATCTAGAGAGTAAGATAAGAAGCCAAGCATTCGATGAGGAATCGCCTCCAACAATTCTGCTATCCACCTACTACGCAAACATAACACCTATCCTATCCTTGTCCTCCTCTTCGCATCCCGACGAAGAAGAAGCAGTCAAGGCACACACACGTTGATCAAGTTATATTAATATTATCTCAGTTGTTGTTGTCTATGAACAAGGAGTAGGTCTCAAGTCGTCCATAACCGTGGACACGGCTTCTCGAAAAGATTTAACCCTGCAGGGGTGTACCAACTGCCCATTACAAGCCTCCGCACGCACACCCATCACTCTCAGTTGCTACCTATCACAGGCAACCATTTTATGATTTAATTCCAAGAGATCCGAAACGACAGGTCCCTCTAACTAACAACGAACAAATCCGGGTGGCCCCCGATGAGTCGACATCCATCTCAAGAGACGGCCACTCTCTCGATCTGGTCTCTACCGTCTGTCGCAGGTTTGGATAGCCGGTTAATCACACATGGGAAACCGGGTCCTCAGCTGGACAAGGTGGGCCAGCAAGGGAACTATGTCCTCACTGGTCCGGGTTGGTTTGAAAACTACTGGCAGCTGACCAGCACACACACGGTTTCAAATGGTAAATCAGCTTGGGCCACCACTAGAAATGCTTGAAGCTAGGTAGGTAAGAAAAGGGGACCCCATAAAATCCCACACGCGGTTAGGCACGCTTAGTCGTAAAACCAATACCCGGAACTCGGATCCTAGGTGACTCGAATGGAACAAAGCGTCGGGGCGGGATAGCCTAGACCTTCCATCCTTCGTCAATATAGTCAACATTATAATAATCATATCATCAACAACAATATAATAATGTGATATCCCAAACCAAGGAGTAACAGGGTAACATCGTAGCATCCTAAGCATGCATACTAAGCAGGGGCTGAGCAACGAGCAATAGTAACATAGCAGTACATGGTTTGCTGGGAGGGGACATGGCTGTATCGGTTTGAAAGAGGCTGTAAACATGTGGTAGGATCAAACATCGAACCTAACCTAGACTAGCATGCAAACCGCTGGTTGAAATAGAATGGATCATAAGTAATGTATAGTCCTTGCCTGTTGATAAGTCGGGTTCCGAAGGTGTAGCCGATCGCAAGCTCGCATCGTCTCCGAGAGGTACCCGCGGAAGCACACAAGACGATAAACACTGGAAAGCAATCAACGGTGCACCACTATTACTACGGAGCAATACAAGATCAAAGAGGAAACACAAGGCACGGCAACGCGATACGGATCTATCGTCGAGAACGGTTACTAACAGTTTAAGTGGGGTATCGGTCACACACGACGAATACCGCACGTTTACGGTGGTTCAAGTTGTTTAGCTACAGGTGATCAATCAACGGTTGTTAACATGGCAACTCAAGCAAGCATGGCAAGAAAACAAACATGTCAAGAGGTGAAGCACAAAGTAAACTATCTATGCTAGTCAATTTAAGTGGGGCACAACCTAAACATGGCGTAACACTAAGTGTCGCACGATGATTAAAAGATTTGGTACTGTTCTGTCCTAAACCATATTTTAGGTTGGTTAACAACAGCAAACAATAGCATAAACACAAAGTACATGAAAAACTAATCAAGTTACATATAAGGCACACTCCAAACGGAGTTAAGGTTAAAAAGATATAAGCAAAACAAGTTTGGAACACAATCTGCCAACATCACGAAGCACACTTTAGAGCAATGCATAAATAGGTTAATGAATGCAAACATGTTCAAAGATGATATGGAACTAAAGTAGACATGACAGGGAAGGCATAGCAACAAGAATCAAGAAAATAGGCATCATAGATCAAAAGATATTAAGCAAACAACATGGCATCGCAAAGTAACAGACTTAGTGAAAAACTGAGGTGGCTGTCAAAAACAGCAGCATAGCAACTTTGGAGCTAAATATCTATATGAACAGCAAACATATCATGGCAATGCAATACATGGGACGAAAGTAGACATGATGCTTAACAATATTCAATTGGAATCACTCAATTCCGATAAACGGTTGCGAAGCAATCGTCACCCGAAGTTGCAACAAAATAACAGTTTCAGCATCAGCAGCACATTAACATCAGGATCACCACTTTGGAGCAAGATTTAATATAGCTAAAGCACCCAAACATGACAAGTTAAATCATGGAAATGAAGTACACATGATGCTTAACACATAGGAAAAAGAATCAATGCAATAGGCCTCATGGATTTGTTACAATCATCATGCAAAGTTGCAACAAAATATAAACAGCAGCACTTAACATGAAAAAGTAGCAGTTTAACGGCCTGATGCCCACTTTGGCACAAAATTACACAATCAAGATGACCTCAAACGGAAAAACTTTCTACATACGAAAGCTAGAGCACGCAAAACTGAGCAACTTTCATTTTGGGGGCACGTTCATCGGAGCTACGGATCAACGGGAATTAACGTTGCAAAAACAGTAAACAGATAACAGATTTCCAGACTTAGCAGAAATTCGCAGGGGTGAGACAGGGAAAAAAATAAACAACAAAAAAGAAAAAGGGCCTCACCCCTCTATTGGGCTCGACCCAAGAGGCAGAAGGCGGCCTGGGCTGGCTTGGCACTAGGCTGAGGGGCAGCTGGGCTAGCTGGGCCGCCACAGGCCGGCCCACCTGGGCGTCCACGGTGGAGGCAGGGGCACGGGTCATGCGAGGAGCTCCCGCTCCCGATGAAGGCCGCGACCGCCGCGGCTACGCCGGCCACCGGCGGCGAGCTAGGAGGCGGGGAAGGGCGCAGAGGGCGGAGCAGGTCGGAAGGAGGCGGGGCTCGCCGGATCCGGCTGCTGGCGTTCCAAGGCGGGGCGGCGACGAGCTCCTCGAGAGCGAGCGCGAGCTCGGGCCACGGATCCCATGGAGCGACGGCGGGCGCGGTCCTCTCCGGCGGACCTGCGGGCAGAGAGGGAGGCGGGGGTGAGAGAGGGAATAGGGAGGAGAAGGCGCGGGGAGGAGAGGAAGGGATCCGGCGGCGCGGCGAGCTCGCCGGAGCAACGGCGGCAGGGTGGCTGGAGGAGACCGGCGGCCGAGGGCTTCCAAGCCCAGATCGGGCCCGAGCGGCGGCCCGGCGGGACCCGAATCCAGCTGGAGGTGGGAGGGGGCTACGTGGCGCATCTGGAGCCTCAGATCTTCAAATCTGACGGCCAGAAATGCCCAGGGGCTAGGCTTTCGGATTTGGAGGCCTATGGGGCAGAATTAGGAGCAACTTTAGGGGGGTGGCTGCAAATTTTACATGGGGGAAACCCTAGAAGGCCTAGGGGAGCGTGGTGGTCTATATATAGGGCAGGCTAGGTGACCAGTTTACGCAAACGCCCTCGGTACCCATCTCTCGCGTCCGGTGATCGCGTTCGTGACCGTCGAGACTCCGTACGGACTCCGATTCCGACGAAATCTCAAACCACGCGCTCAGCGCGTCAAGCCCTTTGATCGTACCTCACTGCGGTGACATTCCGACAACATTTTTCGGCACCCCAATAAAATAATCCGTTTATTAAATAAACGGGGTTTTCGTTCCGGTGGCGATGGCTGGGCTTGTGCCGGTCGCGACGGTGCTCGGGTGAAATACCGGTGTCGCAAGGTCGTGTGTCGTGGTGGAAAGGGGTCGGTCACGCATCCGATACGAGAATACGGGGAGAAATATTCACCGATAATTATTTTGGCGAAGCAAACACTGCAAACAATACAGACAATCAAACAATTCACGCAGAAAACAAAATTTTTAATTTTTGCAAAACCTGGGTTGTTACACCTTCCAAATGTTGGTGTTGTTGAACCTAATGAGGCCGTCATTATCGACGACACGCGTGATAGTGATGACGATCCTTCAATTGATCGCGGAGAAGATACCGATGATCCTGACTATTGTTAGTTGTATGCATCTCAACTTTAATTATATATATATATACATTATTGCAGTAATTACTTTTTTATTATTAATTCTTTTTCTCATTGTACTAATTATTTTATTTTAATTCTTGGCAGGTTCGTGACAGATATGGAGGGCGAGACCTCAGGCTCGCGAGGGAGGGGTCATGCGCTCCCACCTCTGGCTCTACGGAGGTCTTTGCTCGAGAGTATTTCCTCGCCTCCTCCTTCTACTTATGAGGTTCCCAGGGGGAGAGGAGGTCGGAAGAAGACCGGGAGAGGAAAAGCAGGTGGTGGTCGCGGGAAAGGGAGACGGACACCTTCCGCTGCTTCCTCGCCGCCACCTCCGACTGATTCACCAGAGCACTGCAGGGTGGATCCCTCCTCGGACACTCCGGTCCACCAGCCTGAGGTGGAGGAGGAGGCTACTTCTACCCGCACGACCTGGAGTCCCTGGCCGGACCAGCCGGATCAGCACACGCCTGAGGGGGAGGCTGGTGCCGAGCTGGACACTACGGATGAGGAGGAGGTGGCTGAGGGTACCACCGTGTACCAGCGTGGGGGTACAAGGCTCCCGTCCGTGCCGGTGACTCCCGCCCATAAGTGGTTGATTACGCCTGATGGAGAGACGTAAGTGCACTTATACTCTCTTCCGGTACCTTCTATACTTATGTCTATCTGATGGATTTGTCTTTTTATACTGCAGGGGTTGGATATACGGCAATGGTGTCTGCAATCCCAACTCCATCCTTGGTGTGCTCGTCAGGGAGAACTTCCCGGGGCTGGTTCAATTGCCCGGACCGGATGAGGTTCCGCAGCCTGGACTCAAATGGGATCACTATTGTGCTGCCCCGGCCCCGCCGGAGACGACCATCAACGGGGTCGAATGCCACACCAGAGCCGACATGGTGATCAACGGCTTTTGGGTAATTTCGGTTTCACACAATAAAATCTTGATAATATCTTGTTGGTGCACTCATCAGTGTTGTCTCATGCTATTGCAGGTATACTACAAGGTCGATGAGTCCAAGGAGCAGGAGGCGGCGGATGTGATAGTTGCAGAGGCCACACGCCTCTTGCAGAACACAAGGCACGATATGCGAGTGCAGGCGGTCCGTGACTACTACACCAAGCAAGGGCGCAAGCGTAGCAAGAAGGACTTCCGCAAGAAGTTTCTGACCAGGGCCAAGTACATGAAGGTAACCCTTCTTAAGTCTTGTATACTTTGCTTGATTTGATTCCTATCTAGGCTACTTATTAGTTTCCTTGTTTACTAACTTAGGCGCCGCCGAGATGGTGTGCTGACAAGATGGATTGTTGGGAGGTCATTATGGTGCTCAGATGCCTGGTTGGCCGTCCACAACAATGCCAAGGACCGGCGCGCCCAAATGGTTGGTATGCCACACCATCAAGGCAGCCGTAACTTAGCTGGTTACGGGCATAAATGGGTATGTGCAAATTATTGTTTGTTTTGTCTTTTAGGCACCCACTTACTAATATCATGCTTTGCTTTGTCTTTTAGGCGGAGCATAATAAAACGGAGGTGCCTAAGGTGTTCGACATGTATGGCATGGCCTATACAGCGTCGTACAAGAAGGCCAAGGCGCTCCCAGAGTCGGATCTCGCCACTCCTTCGAATTTGACCAACATTGCCGCCTATAGTAAGCTCAAGGCTTATACTGACGTGGCGAAGGAGAAGCACGGGGAGGCTTACACCCCGATTGGGAAGCCTATTGACCCGGAGCTGGTGATGATCTCTGGTGGCGGAAGGCGCCATGGCGCCATGGCCATTGGAGATAAGTTGATTAGGTGTGATAAGACTCTTCCTGAGATCAAGGCGCGCCAAACGAGTTCTTCTCCTGCTATAAGGACTCGTCCGTGGCCAGTCGACCTCGCTATCCAGGTTATCCATAAGGACTCTTGCATTCTTGTTTTCTCTCATCGAATATTACAATGCTAACTAGAGGAGTGGGGTTGCAGGAAGCTCTTGAGAAAGAGCGACAGAACACCCAACGGCTACTGGAGGAGAAGGAGCGGTTGGCAGAGGAGAAGGCAGCGGAGAGAGAGCGGCTGGAGGAGGAGATGACGGCGAAGGCTCTCGAGGAGGCCGCGGCACGACACGATGCATCGAACCGGGCCTTGTATGAGCTCTTCGTGGTAAGTCACTTGTTCATATTCACCCAAAGAATGCATGTTATAATTTTTGTTTATATTAGTAACTAATATGATTGACTCATGGAAAACAAATGTGCAGACTATGTGCGAGAAGACTGGTCAGGCCGCTCCACCGATGTCGATCATTTCTCCTGTGGGGACGGTGAGTATCTTTCGATGATCATCAATACCATATTGAGTGGCGTCGTGCTAACCTCTAGTTGATCTTTTCGTGCAGCATAACTCTCGGGCTACGTCCCATGACCCTTCTCCCCCGTCAACGTCGGCCAACCCGACGGATGCTTCTCAGCCACCTCAGCCTTGAGTGCTTCTCGGACACTCCGGTAAGTTGTCTTGTATATCTTTCTTTTTAAATGCTTAGTTAGTTTGAAAATGCATATTTAGCTTCTGAAATATTATGAAATTCTTAAATATAGCTAAGTTAGCCTAATAATAGCATGATTAGCCTGATTTGCTCACAATATGATGAACTTAGCTTGATTTTCTCACAAAATGCTAAAGTTACCTTAATTGGCTCAAAAAATGCTTAAGTTAGCTTCATTTGTTCAAAGTTGCCAAAGTTAGCTTAATTTGCTCACAAAATGGTAAAGTTAGCTTGATTTTCTCACAAGATGCTAATGTTAGCTTGAATCGCTCACAAAATGCTAAAGTTAGCTTGATTCAATTAAAAAATTCTAAAGTTAGCTAAAGGAGTTTGCCGTCCATCGATTTCCTGCAGACGGCAAAGCACCTCTTTGCCGAAGAAATGGCTGACGGGCGCTTTGCCGTGCGGGGGCAGATGGAAAAGGGCTTTGCCGTCCGCCATACAGGTGTTTGCCGTCCGCCAAGGCAGACGACAAATAGGTGAATTCCAGTAGTGCATCTAGGGATGTTGGATATGCCATTATCAAGAATGGCAACATTGCGAACTCTCTATTCAACATTGACTTCTTATTTTGGAATCATGGAGGACCAAATTATGAAGCTGAATTCAGATTATACCAGCTAGAATTGGAGAAAGAATGGACCACTGTCAATCGCAATAGATCTAGGAAAACATATGCTCAAGTGGTTCAGTCTCCACGAATTTCCACACCCATGGCTAGTCGCCCACTGTTCAGCATAATTCGAATTCTTCTTTGAATTCAAATTTTCCCCATGATGCCGCCACATCTATTGCCAATAATTATCATTCATTTTTATTAACTTCCCCTAACAATGACCTTCTTGGTAGGGCAGGAAATCAACACTTTCAAAACCAAGGGATATTGGGCCCTCGCCCTCATCACGCCAGGAACGGAGGAAGTACTGGAGCACCTTTCTGATCTAGATGTCTGTCGACGGCCCATTGGCGGACCAGTTGCAAATCCAGAATCCGCTGCCATAAATGTAAACAATTGGGCCATATTCAAACTGATTGCAACGATCAAGGCACCATTAACAGTTTGGCTTCTTCTTTGGTCCGTAACAGGAAACTGACAAAGGCTAACCGGGCACCTTCTCGTAATGGACGCCTGGCTGCTCCCTCTGGTCCCACCCGCATTGACACCCCCATCCAGTCCCATCATCTAGCGCCTCCCTTCATAGCACCAACACATCGATTCTCGCGAGACTCAGAGCACAGTACTCCACCGCCCCTTCGCTCGCCACCTCCATGGCCACCTTCCCCTTCGATCCCACCCCGTTCGTCCCTGAGGGATGCCAGACCATTGAGGTTGAAGGTAGACCAGCAAGATGCAGGGTGATTCACGGTCACCTCTCCCTCGCCAATGAAGATTTAGCCATTGTGAATGTGATTCCAATGCCAGCTGGTCAGGTGAGCTTTACCAATATCAGATGCATACTTCAGGAGTTTTCGGTATCAAGCGCAATACGGTGACTGATATCCCCAAATGCCCTTTCAGACAAGCTTTTGTCAGATTTGAGAGTGTCGCCGAGTGAGACCTTTATGTTAATCGCAGCCCGCACCCATTTGATGATGTTCAACTTGTTTTCCAAAGGCACAATGAGGGGCTGAATTGGAGGAGTTACAATCTTAATAGGGAGGTTTGGATTCTGATAGTTGGTTATCCTGCAGACCTGAGAAACTCTCATGAGATTAATCATGCTACTACTAGCTTTGGTAAATTCCTGGTGTGGGACAAAACCAAAACTACAGATGCAACCATTGCCATCAAAGTCAGAGTCGTCGCACTTGAGGATATCCCTGCTAGTGTAGTTGTGTCTTGAGCCAATAACCCCATGGGACAATCCCGGACCTGCCCTATTATTATCTGTTAGGATCATCTTTTGGGGGTACTTACTACAGATGAAGAACATGTGCCTGCAGATGGGGATCGACATCCTCGACCCATTGAATATTTTCACCACCCTAATCAGAACATAGTTTTGGGGCCTGTACCTTTCCATTTGAACCAAAATGGACATGAAGAAGTTGTGGAAGAGAATTCAGATGAGTGGGTCCACTGGGCCATGCCACTACCCCCATCTGGGCCGCTGCAAGATAACCAGGAAGGTGCATTATTGGAATTAAATGACCTACTAGGACCACAAGGTCTGTAAGCTATGAACCAACATGGGTATGACAGTGAAGCCACACTCTCTGAAGAACATAACATGAGCATTAACATCAATGGCTTTTCTGGTGGCGCCTTACTGAACCTTATGGACTTTGATGCCCTTCATCCACCAAACAGCAACATAGAAGCACCTAAGATCATTTTTGAGATTGCACAGAGCAACATTGATCTGAACATCCCCACTTCTGAAGTTGTACTTTGTGATCCTAAGTATGACTTGAATAATACCATGCTTAGTCTGGCTGATATCTCTGTCCCCAAAGTTAACATGGATGCTCGTACTACAGAACACATCATGTCTGCTACCTTACTTTCATCTGGCCAAGGACAAAACAACAATGTGGTGGAGCTTTCTCTGGAACCACCTATCATTTCCAATACTACAGACACAAGGATTACTCAAGAAATCAGGCAGCAATACAAAATCCCATCCTCTCATTCAGCTTTCACCCCTGTTATTTGTGCCTTTACAGTGGACACATCAACTACTATCAATCCTGATACACCAACACAGGAAAACATTGTACAAACTGAGGTGGTTGGTAATATCATGGATAACACACCCACTAGTGATGCTTTTATGCAACAAAACACTGAGACTGAACCAACCATGACAGCTCCAGAGATTTCTCACACTGATATGCACCCTGAGATTGAGCTTGGAGAACCTGTTACAGAAATTGCACCTTCAGACACTGCAGAGATTCCACTGGGCAGAGAGAATGTGTACAAAGGCATGAGCAATATACCAATTGAGGGATCATCCAATGAAGGTACCAGTTTAACTGCACCTCCTGGTTTTCCTTTCCGTAACTTCAGAAATTATGACAGTAATGACAGCTCATCTGCTCATACTACTCAAGAAAAATCGTATATTATTGTAGAGAAAGGACTGGAACTCTGGAAGAACTTTGAACCAGCTTTGGATTCCCATGATTGAATCAAGGTACTATTTGAATGGTTTAACTTAATCATTATTTCATTATTATCCCCTGATAATTTTGAATGGTGTAAGTCACTATTACAGTCACAAATCTGGAGAATTCTTACTGAGGGCTATGAGAGGGATAATGTTATACTTTTTTATTTACCTGATGCATGTCCCCCTGATCAATTCCCAACATGCATTTCACAGGAGGGCACTGATGAGGAGGGGGACAGAGAAGTTCCACCTGAAGATGAGGTAGTAACACCTACTACAGGTGTTGTGGTTCAATATCACAGGAAGAGGAGAGGAAAATCCCACATAGTGGAGACTGAGGTAAGAAGGAGTTGCAGAATACAAAAGATCAATATGGTTTTCAAACTGAAAACATGCAACAAAATCAATTGTTTCTCCTGTTCTGCATCTCTCCCTGACATTGCTCCTAAAATCATAAAAAATCTATCTGTGTCATTTTGCAAGATGGATGACAAGGATTGTACTGAGGAGATGCTGAAGCAGAACCAAAAAGAAGAAAGCTGACAAGCCTAGTAAGAAGAAGGGCAACAAAAAGGACAAGGAATAACTGTTCTTCTCAGTTTAGGATCAGAAGTCTAGTTACCTATTTTCTTATGATGACATCAATCATGTATGATATTTGGTGGTGGCCCTGGGCCAAGTTATGTGGACCCTCTTGCTCTCAGATGTTATATGTAACAGACATGTTTAATAACCTATATGCTATCCTTATGTGTGTGAATGTTGTTGCTCAGCACCTCTCTTCTAGTACTACTGAGTTGTCACCTATATCTAGCTGGACACAGAGATTGAGATGCAGCTATTATATGATACATGATGAATAACAAGCTGTAACTGCATCAAGTGCCCTCCCCTTGAGGTTTTGGAGTTTGATGACAAAACGGTTAAGGGACTGATGTGTTTGTGAGTATACACAGGAGAACAGTCCCTGATGAGGTGTTTAACCACCAATGTCGACCCCCCAAAATGTTGAGGAACATTGGAGAAATCGGTGCGTTTCCAGAAGAATGAAGTTGCGCGAAATCCTGAGGAATCAGGATCCTGAAGCGTTCGGTTGAAGCTGAAGCTGAGGACGATCCTGAGGACGTTCGCGCTGAAGACGAAGTTGAAGCGTAGTCTTCTCTAAGACTTTTTATACTTCTTGAGTCGTTGGAAAACACCGCACTGTTGGAGGGGTTTAAGAAAACAAGTTCCGAAGTTCTGAGGAAGTGCTCAATTAGGAATCCTGAAGAAAAACCCTGAGGAAATCTCCTGCAGTAGAAGTTCAGTTCCTCGGGTGTCTGAGACCTTGTTCTTCAGGACACTGAGGAATCTGTCTTCGGTTGAGGAGTCTGGAGACTGCGAGTGCAGTTCTCCTGAAGAGAGTGTTATCTCCTGCGGTAGAAGTTCAGTCCTCATGTGTCTGAGACGTTGTTCTTCAGGACACTGAGGTAACTAACTTCGGTTGAGGAGTCTGGAGAGAGAATAGTTTGACCGTGCCACGTGTTGCGTGGTGAGAGTCTAGAACCTGTCTAGCAACGGTCATTTTCGAGGGCATGAGAGTAATTTCATGCATGGGCATTTATGTCCTTTCACCTCGGGTTGCTCCGCGGCTATAAATAGCCACCCCCAGCCCCATTTGTGGGTTGGCTGCGCCGAGAGAAAAACTGACACTTGTCATTTGAGAGCAACCCACCTCTGAGGAAACTGAAGAACCTATGTGAGGAAAACCACCAGCCTAAGTAGTTGAGCATTTCTGAGGAAGTCGGTTCGAGTGATCCGAAGCTTTTTACTCTTGAAGACTGTGATCTTCCAGCCGGTGTAGAAGTCTTCAGTCTGAGGAAATCAAGATGCAATTGTGACTTCCCGGAGTGACTGAGTCTGTGAAGGTTTCGGGAGTCTACCTTGAAGACTCACCTGAGTTATTGGACGGAGTCTGAGGACTTTAGTTCAAGGAGAACAAGGTGAAGACTATGTCTTCTGAGTTGAATCTCAGCCTCTCCAACCAGACGTAGAGTTGTCACAGCAACTTGAACTGGTCTACCAAATCAATGTCTTCAATCTCTGGTGCTATCTCTTCAACCTCTTAAGCTTCAATATTTGCTATGTTGACTTCTTATGCTTCAGCTCTCCCTCCGCTCTTTGTCTTCATACTATGCATCTGAAGCACTTCTGCGTATCTGAATTGATTTATTTCTGTTGCATTATGATGAGCTGCCCTAATGATTACATTCTGTGAAGTTTTATTTCTTCATCATTTTGGTTACTTCTTCAGCTTCATAATTGCTTCAGTCCTGAAGAAAACCAAAATCTGGTAGTAAAATTGAAAATCTCCCATTCACCCCCCTCTGGTCGATATATTGCTCTTTCAATTGGTATCAGAGCAAGGTACTCCCTTGTTCTGTGTGATTCGGTTTAACCACCTGGAGTTTTAGTTATGTCGACCTTAGGTACAATGAGTGTTGCCTCAAACTGCCCTATCTTCGACGGGACAGACTATCCATACTGGAAGAACAAGATGAGGATGCATCTTGAAGCCATTGACAAGGATATGTGGGATATTGTTGATCAAGGCATTCCTGAAGCAAATTTGATGGCTGCTCCTGAAGTTGTCAAGAAGAACTGGCAGCTTGATGCAAAAGCTCGAAGCATCATTGGTGGCCATCTCAACAAGGCCCAGTTCAATCGTATCAGTGGTCTGGATACTGCAAAGAAGATATGGACAAGACTGTCTAAAGTCAATGAAGGAGTCTCTGCTCAACGAGACTCACGGGTTGATACACTCCGCAGTCTCTTCAACAGGTTCAAGAGGCTGGACAATGAGCACGTGCAACAAACCTTTGACAAACTCACTGACATATCCAATGAACTTCAAGCATTAGGTGTCGCTGATATCACAGACCATGAAGTTGTGAAGAAACTACTGAGGTCACTGGATGACTCATTTGAGTTCCTATCGTTGATGATTCAAGAAAGTCCTGACTTCAAGACTCTGGGTCCAGCGGACATTCTCGAGCGCCTCAATGCTCATGAACTGAAGCTCTCTGAAAAACGAGATTTATACAGCACCACGCCTAAAGTCCACGCGCTAAAAGCTAGAGCACGAAGAGTGTCCTCTGATGAAGAGTCTGAGGCTGATACTGATAATCCTGAAACTCTCAGCCGTGAACTTGCTCTCCTCACCAGAAAGTTCCAGAGATTCACGAAGAAGAATCGCTTCGGAAATTCCTCAAGATCGTCCTCAAGAAAAAACAAAGATGATGACTCTGTTGAAGCAAGAAAGAGAGTCTACCACAAGTGCAAGAAACCTGGGCATTACATCGCTGAGTGTCCTTTATGGGAAAAGGAAGCTAGACTGAAGAAGAAGAAGAAGAAGAAATGGAAAGATGACAGTTCTGATGAAAAGACAAAGAAGAAATCCTCAAGATCCTCAAAGTCTGCTGGATACAGGAACAGCAGTTCCCGTAAGGCTGGCGCATATCTCGGCAAAGAATTGGACTCGGAAGAATCTGGTTCCAACCCTGATGCTGAGGAAGGAGAATCTGAAGAATCTGAGGGTGTGGTCGGTCTAGCTCTTTCCATGACGCTTGTCTCAAAGTCAATCTTCAGCACTGAGGAATCTGGTCTATCACATGTTGATGATGAAGCTGAAGACACAACTCCTGCCTTTTGCTTCATGGCCAAGTCCTCCAAGGTATCTTCTTACTCATCATCAGATGAACCCTCTGATGAAGAACCTGATGAAAACAATGCTAAACTTGCATCTAAGCAACAACGTGCACTTGAAAAGACTCAGATCTCACTAAACAAAATTGATGATATGTTGGTTGAGGAAATGACGAAGACACAAAATTTGACTGAAGAATCAAAAACTCTTCAGTCAAAGTTTGATGACTTGTTCAATCGTCATGAGGCACTCCTTACCGATCATGAAAAGCTGTCTCATGAGTTCCTCATGAGGAAACAAGAACTTGAACGTGTAAGGATGTCTCATGACGATCCGAGGAAAGAAAATGATTCACTCCTCTCCCAACAGATCATCATGCCACAAGAAGGATTTAATCCTCCCTGTTTAAAATGCATTGAACATGATCGTATCATCTCTGTGTCTAGTTCCTCAATGTCTTCAGACTCTGTTATTTCTATTGCCTCTGTGGTATCTAACCCCTCATCTGAGGATACCATAGACATTGCTGAACAAAATGCTAGGTTGAAGAGTCTACTGGAAACAGGCATGTTTAAGTGTCTGAAAGGACATCAGACCCTTTGTGACATCCTCAAGAAAAAGATCCTCAACAGAAACCCGAGGAAAGAAGGTGTTGCATTCACTCGGAAACTCAACCCCGATGGGTCTTACTGGAAACCTGAACAATATCCAGAGACCACTTGGGTTCGGGCAAAGATGCCCCCTCCTGATCCCTATAACTTATCTGGTTATGATGCTGTTTCTTCAGATGTGATGATTGAGTCATTTGACTCAAACTATAAACTGCTTAAGAATGGTAATGGCGAGGTATTTTCCAGATACATCGGAACTAACTGCAGGAACGGTCCTCCAGTCAAGCAGATCTGGGTTCCGAAGGACCTCATCACTAACCTTCCTGTGAATGCAGATGCAAATGAGATGAGGAGATCATCTGAGGACGATACCTCAAAAGGAAATGATTATAATCATGTATCTGCTAACCATTTTGTTCACAGGGAAGCTCCACATAATAATTCTTATTCATTTGTTTATCCTGATGCTACCATCTCACACCCCATTAGGTCTCATCACCCTCATCAATCCTCATGTGCCTCAAGACCACCCATAAAGATGTGGGTGGTTAAGAACTAATCATCCTTGCAGGGACATGTCCTGTGGCAATTACAATTTCTGCAGATCATATGCCCAGGACAACAACATTTGAGTCAGTTGAAGGATAATTATATTGTTTGGTTTCATAGAATCAATCCTGAGGAACATCCTGAGGAATTAATTCTGAGGAATCTTAAATTCCTCAAACTAAGACTGGCTCATAACTTGCTGTATGAGATACTAATTCATTTGCAGGGAAGACTGAATGGGTGATGGACAGTGGATGCACAAATCACATGACTGGTGACAGAAATCTTCTTATGGAATCATCACTGAGTCCTTCTTCAAAGAAAACCATCACCTTCGCTGATAAAGGTAAAAGTAAGGTATTGGGTCTCGGTAGAGTGGCTATCTCTCGAGAACAACACATTGATAAAGTCATGCTTGTTGAATCCCTTGGATACAACTTGATGTTTGTATCTATGTTGTGTGATCTTGATCTCGCTGTTCTCTTCGGAAAACATGGTTGTATTGTCTTCATGGTTTGCGATAACTCCGTTGTCTTCAGTGGGGTTAGGAAAGGTGACCTGTATATTGTAGATTTCTCTGAAGGTCCTCAGGTTGCTACATGCCTCATGGCACGAGCCTCAGAGTGCTGGCTATGGCATCGAAGACTCGGCCACGCTGGAATGAGAAATCTTCAGAAGCTGGTACTGAAGAAACATGTCCTCGGGATTGAGGAAATCAGATTCTCAAAGGATCGGCTCTGTGGTGCTTGCGAAGCTGGAAAGATGACCAAGGCCAAGCACCCAGCGAAGACCATCATGACTACTACGAGACCACTGGAATTGCTTCACATGGATCTATTCGGTCCTCCAAAGTATTCAAGGTTTGGAGGTAATATGTATGGTCTTGTTATTGTTGATGACTTCTCACGATACACTTGGGTGCATTTTATTCTCTATAAGTCAGAAACCCCAGCAATCCTCAAGCGCTTCACCCTGCGAGTCATGAACAACTACAACCTGAAGATCAAGCACATTCGAAGCGACAACGGCACTGAGTTCAAGAACTTTGGTGTGGAAGAATTCCTCGATGACTTGGAATCACTCATGAATTCTCTGCTCCCTACACTCCTCAGCAAAATGGAGTTGTTGAGAGGAAGAATCGAACCCTCATCGAGATGGCTCGCACGATGCTGGCTGAGTACAATACTCCACTCAAGTGGTGGGCTGAAGCAATCAACACTGCATGCCACATCGTCAATCGAGTTATCTTCATAAGTTCTTCAATAAAACATCATACGAGTTAATGGTCGGTAAGAAACCCAATGTAAGTTACTTCAAAGTATTCGGTGCACCCTGCTGGATTCGTGATCCTCATCATGAGTCCAAATTTGCACCCAAAGCATGTGAGGGCTTCATGCTTGGTTATGGTATCAACTCGCACACCTACAGAGTCTTCAATATTAGTCATCATTAAATTGTCGAAACTGTAGACGTGCGATTTGATGAATCTGATGGCTACCAAAGAGAGCACCTGTCACATGATTTAGGTGAAGCACCACCCGAAGAACAGATCAAGAAGATGGGTGCTGGTGACATCATTCCTGTGGATCATCCTGAAGAAATCCACATACCTCCTGCTCCTGAAGAACATCCAAATCCTGATAACGATCCTGATCCTGAGGCTCCTGATACCCCTGAAGCTCCCGAAGCACCTGAAGCTGATGCAAATGAATCTGACACCAGTGACGAAGTTGCGCCTCAAGATCATCCTCCTCGACTTCCTCGTGTGGCAAATGAAGTTCAAGTGGACAAAATCCTCGCTGATGTCAATCTACCAGGTCCTCTTACTCGTGTAAGAACTAATCGTATAGCTAACTTTTGTGGGCATTTCTCGTTTGTATCAATTTCAGAACCCACCAAAGTCACCGAGGCATTCCAAGAAGCGGAATGGATTCAGGCAATGCAAGACGAACTTCTTCAGTTTAAACTGAATGATGTTTGGGAACTTGTCAAACGTCCTAATCCTCGAGTTCACAATGTCATCCGCACGAAGTGGATCTACCGCAACAAACTCGATGAAGATGGACATGTCGTCAGAAACAAAGCCCGTCTCGTAGCTCAAGGATATACTCAAGTCGAGGGGATCAACTTCGGTGAAACCTTCGCTCCTGTTGCTAGACTTGAGTCTATTCGTATCATGCTTGCATTCGCTAACCATCATAATATCAAGTTATATCAAATGGATGTGAAAAGTTCTTTCCTCAATGGTAATATCGAGGAAGATGTATATGTTTCTCAACCTCCAGGTTTTGAAGACGCAAAGAAACCTGATATGGTGTACAGATTGAAGAAAGCCCTCTATGGACTGAAGCAAGCCCCTCGGGTTTGGTATGACACACTAAGGGACTTCCTCATCAGCAAGGGCTTCAAATCTGGTTCCCTCGATCCAACTCTTTTCACAAAACAATATGATGATGCATTATTCATATGTCAAATTTATGTTGATGACATAATATTTGGATGCACTAACAAGAAATACAGTGAAGAATTTGCATTCTTGATGAGTCAACAGTATCAGATGTCCATGATGGGCGAACTGAAGTTCTTCTTAGGGCTCCAAATTCGTCAACAACGCAACGGCATCTTCATCTCTCAGGAGAAGTACCTCAAGGAGTGCCTGAGGAAATTCGGGATGCAAGACTGCAAGGGCATCAAGACACCGATGCCCACAAATGGACAACTTGGCCCTGATGAAAATGGCAAGGACTACGATCAAAAGGTATACCGCTCCATGATAGGTTCTCTGCTATATCTATGTGCATCTAGGCCGGATATAATGTTGAGCGTTTGCATGTGTGCCCGATTCCAAGCGGCACCAAAAGAATCGCATCACCGAGCGGTGAAACGAATTCTTTGATATTTGGCTCACACCCCGTCGCTAGGCTTATGGTATCCAAAAGGCACACAGCTGGATCTCGTCGGGTACTCAGACTCTGATTATGCTGGAGATCGAGTGGATCGGAAGTCTACCTCAGGAACATGTCATTTCCTCGGACGTTCTCTTGTGTACTGGTCATCGAAGAAGCATAACTGCGTCTCCCTCTCCACCGCTGAAGCTGAATACATTGCTGCTGGCGCTAGCTGCTCACAGCTTCTTTGGATGAAGCAAACTCTGAAGGACTACGGCATCAACTTGAAGAAAGTACCACTGCTATGTGACAATGAGAGCGCCATCAAGATCTCTCAGAATCCAGTACAGCACTCGAGGATGAAGCATATTGAGATTCGGTATCACTTTCTTCGGGATCATGTATTGAAGGAAGATATCGTCATCAGCCACATGAAGACTGAAGACCAACTTGCTGATATATTCACTAAGCCTTTGGATGAGAAGCGATTTAGCACTCTGAGGTGTGAGCTAAATATCTTAGATTCCTCAAACGTCCAGTGAATGGACACACATCCTAACGCTTAAACAATATTGAAGAATCCTGATGCACAACACACGATGCGTCGTACTCCTCAAATCATGAGGAACTACCTTGCTAAGTGTGAAGAAATTAACGTGGAATTGACTCAAGATCCATACGAGAATTGTATGGTATCAAGTGTCTCATTCCCTATAAGGTGGGTAGCGCCACCGCCCAAACACCTCAGGATTGGTTGTTCCTCAACTTCCTCAGGATTTGTTGTCTCTCAACTTCCTCAGGATTTGAAGTCTTCATTACTGATGATTATCGTGTTTGTCCTCAACAGCGTTCACCTATAGTTATTGTTCTTCAACTTTTGCTTCTTCATCTAGGTGAACGTGATCGGACCCGTCCCTCTGTGCTCACTTATCTAATAGTCTATCTCATATGCGTTCATCCGGAAATCATATATTCCTCAGACTGAGACCACTTGTCTTCATCCTCAGCCCATGTCCTCAAGTTCCTCAAATCACGGATTTTCTGTTACAACTGTATTCAATTTGTTGTGATTTTTCCGCACGTCGTGATTATCCACCATTAAGATATCCACTGAGGATCCCAACAATCCGGGGAAATCTCGTCCACAAATTTCGCAACCCCCTCAGCCTTTCACCCCTCTATAAATAGCCCTCTACCCCCCCCCCCCCCCGCCCCGGTCATTTCCCCCACCGCTTATCTCACTCTCGCGCCGCCGCACTTGAGCTCCTCAAGCTCGTGCGCTCACGTCGCCTGAGTTCGCCGTCGCCGGGGACGAAGACTCGTTGTTCCTCAGCATTCGCCTCAAGTCTGGTATGCTTCTTCCTCAGTGGATTATTCCTCAGCGTATTATTCCTCAGTACTGTTGTGTCCTCAAGCCAGCTAAATCCTCAACTGTACTGCTAGATTTCTGAGACCTATACCTATGCCTCATTCCTTTGTTTTCCTCAGCCTATTCCTCATGAACTCATATAACCGTACCCCACTTCCCTCGCAACTTAACTCTGTCATAGGTACATGTCAGCTGAGGAATCGTATGGTTCTCATAGTCTCACTTCATTTGCAGCTCAGCTCGAACGTACAATTTCTCAGTCACCACCGCTGAAGCAAATGGCTCCTCGACGTAAGCACACTGATACCGCTAAAGACTTGCCCCCGAAGCTATATGAGAAGCTGAAGACTCCCGAATGAGAAACTGCTGATGATCGTAAGAAAAGAGTCCAGAAGATCACAAGAGAATGGGCCAAGCGTTGGGTGGCCTATCAATGGCTTAATCCTCAACATGAGGAGATGTTTGCAGTTAATCCGCCACTGAAGACCTTGGGTATCAAGGATCGACCTCCACCTGCACCAGGCGTCATTCCTGATCCCACAACAATACACACTCCTGAAGACTTTCCTGCGGCATATGAACAGTACCTAAAGCGCACTCGCAGCCGTGTCAAGAATCTTGTCTGTGACTTGACTGCTTCAATCCAGATTCCGCCTCAGGATCAGTCTCAACCCACACAACAACCTCAGCCTCAGCACCGAAAAAAGGCTCCTGGCATGAAACTCTCCCAGAAGACCTCAGCTAAGCCTCAAGTTGTTGGCTCCTCATGTCAACACACGGATGGTTCTGCCCCCTCCTCAAGGATTCGCACTGATGAATCTGGTGCTCCTGAGGCCTCAACCACAATGCCTCAATCTCAGCTGAAGACCAAAACTGTTCTTCAACGCGGCCCTCGCCCTTCACCAAAGAAAACTGCTATGTGTGGCGCCATTCACCATTCTCCTCAATCCTATGATGATGAAGATGAATTTGAGGATTTGGCCGGCTTCGTCGCCACTGAAGCTGATAAGATTGAATATGTGTGTGCTGCGGCCAGACGCAAACCTGAAGCAACGGGTTCCTAAATCCCGCTTCTCCTTGATCCCAAGAAGATCTTGGAGTACATTGACATTTGGTCTGTCAAGCCTGACACTCCGCTTGATGATTTGGACATCCCTAAAGACATCAAGTTCTATGTTCAACAGTTCCTCATAAATGAGATTCATCAACGTGATCTTCAGAAACAGTTGAAGGCCAAACTGAAGAAAGTCCTCAGTGACTTCAAGAAGAAACCCATCACTGAAGTTACTCCTCAAGAGTTTACTGAGCATCAATGTGAAGTTCAACGCCTCAACATTGAGTTCGCTGCCAACCGTACTTATATTGGAAAATCCAAGGAACGCATCTCCCAACAGATGGCCAAGTTGATGAAGCTTCGACAGCCTGCTTCCTCAGTACCCACTGATGCCTCTGCCAAAAGCCTCAAGCACATGCCTGAAGCCCAACCCTCAACTCCACCTGCTGCAAAGAAGCCTGCTGTTGAGGACCCCATTGATGCTACACCACTTTCCTCAGCTCCTCCTACAACTCAGGCCGCTGATACCACCATTCACATTACTGCTGCCTCAACTCCACCTCAAAATCCTCAGCGCAGCTTAATCGTCTTCACTCCGCCCCATGCCGCAACACCCATTGTTCCCACTCCTTCGTCCCCACCACAACCAGTTATCACTGAGGTTGAAGACATGGACGTCGATATTATGGATGATGGAACTCCTCGCGTTCATGATGAGGACTATGGGCTGACAAACTCACCCACTCATACTGTCTTCTCACCTGAGCCTCACTCCAACACCGTGACCGAGGTGCTTCCTGATACTTCTCTACAGTCTGAAGAATCAGTTGGTGCATCGTCCTCAGCGTCTGATGCTAATGACCCTGAAGCCACAAGGGCTCCCACAAATTCTGCTGCTGATATTGATGCTGCAGCAACCACTACAACTGATACTGATGCTGCTGAACCTACCACTGCTGATCCTCAGCCCGACCCACCAGCCGCTGAAACTGAAGCTGAAGCTGAGCAAAGCACAAATGCTCCTCCTGAAGCAGAAAACAGTACAAATGCTAATGTTGAAGCCTCAAAGGATGGCTCTGAAGACAAACAGGCCACATCACCTCGTCTTCCAAAGGACCTTACCACTTCTGTGCCTGTAGCATCTGTAGAGGTTCCGCCTAAGCCTCAAGCCTCTCTTCAGATTGAAGTGCCTCAAGCGCCTTCACCACCTCAAGGCCCAGTTCAAGCTAGGTCCTTGTGTCCGAAGCAGAAACAACCGTTCTTCCGTGATCTTGATGCTGATGATACCCCAAGCTTTGATGCTACTGATTTCTTCAATGCCATGAGTTTCTTCCAAGAGGGGATTCAAAATCCATATCATTCTGCTCCACCTCAAAAGCTGCTGAGGTTCTGGACTGCCACTCCAAAGAACTATTATGCTTCAGTACTCTACAAGCAAAACAAACTGTTTCCTCATAAGCATATTCCTCTGATGGATATGGAAGCTTTTCCCTGCTTCAACAATGTGCTTCAGGATCTGCATCATGCCAAGCTGCTTCAGTTCTGCTCTGAATGCATCCACTGGAATGAAGAGCTTGTGCTTTAGTTTTATGCAACTTTATATGTTTCAGGCGATCATCTGGATATCAACACCTGGGTCCTCGAGTGGATGACTGAGCATCATCACTACACCATCACTGTTCCTGAAGTAATTGACATTCTTGAGTTGCCTCAGTGCACTTCCTCAACTGCTTGATCCTATGGGTCTCAACTTCTTCGAGATGACCTGATGAACATGCTCATGAAGCCTCAGGCCCCTGAAGCCCCAGCTCGCACAAAGTTTCCCGTTTCTGAGCTTCTGTACCTACCAAGTACATTGTATCGGATTCTGGCGAAGACTTTTTGCCCCATTAAAGGCTACGAATCCACTGCTGAAGAAGTCATTGGCATCATGAAGAACATACTCCACAACCTCTGCATGTCTGGGCCAATCAACGTTCCTGACTTCTTCTTCAGAACTCTGGTTGATGCTGCACAGAATCCTCATATCCTGAAGCCATACGCGCCATGGATCATGAAGCTCATCCGAGCCACGACTGGTATTGATTTTCAACCTGATCACCCGAATCATAGGAGATATCTGCCGCATGTCGAAGTGCTTCAGCATACAATTGCTTCAAATAACAAGGGCAAAGGAAAATTCTATGAAGAAGTTCTCCCGACCAATTCCCTTGGTGGAAACATTCGTCATCCTCAGTCTCGAACTACTGATGAAACAAGAACTCATGCCTCAACTGAGGATACAACTCAGGCTCGAGTGATGACTGAACGAGAGCTTCTGATTAGTCTTCATCAGAAGGTTGACCGAAATCATGATTGGGTGAAGCGTCAGTTTACTGAAATCCTCAGCTACATGGCTCAGACGCATTCTTCAGTGAAGAAAGTGCATCAGTATGCTCATCATACATATCAACATCTTGATGCCTTGATGAGAGAAGTAATAACCCCTGAAGACCTTGCAAAATTGGAGCTTCAACAGCCTCCGAATCCTGCAATCAGACCCCCAAGGAAATTCAGACGCTGCACAACTCCTCCTCCAGCCATGGATTCTTATTCTTCAAACCAGGAGATGACTGCTGAAGAAGCTGAAGACACAGCGGCCTGCCCTCACACTGCAAAGGATTGCCTCAGGCGTGACTCACCTCAGCCTTGAAGCAACTTCAAAGGGGCGTTAGCTTCAGTTTTTCCTTTTTTTGTTCCTTTTATGACAAAGGGGGAGAAATATGTTTGTCTTCAAGCGGGTTTTAGTTATGGGGTTCTTCAGTTACAACTCTCGTTCTTCAGATTTTTTTTGTACGAGTTGTAAACTGTAATTTTGGTGTTTGCCTGATACTATTCCTCAGTTACCTCATGCTATTTCCTCAAGGTTATCATATATGCATGTGATTGTCTCTGCAAACACCTCTCTCAGTGCGTTGTTTAATTTCCTCAAACACTTCATAACATGCACTGCTTCAGAAATGCCTGGATATAGGGGGAGCTCCTCATATACCTCAAAATGCTTTAGATATTAAACATTCTTCAACTTAAATGCATATCCTCAGGGGGATCTTCATTATATCCAGCTTAATAAAAAAATTGTGTTCTTCAAAGTTTTTATTCTTCTTCAAACTCATAATTTTATCCCCGTTGAAGCTTAACCTGATTGTCATCAAATCACCAAAAAGGGGGAGATTGTAAGTGCATCAAGTGCCCTCCCCTTGAGGTTTTGGAGTTTGATGACAAAACGGTTAAGGGACTGATGTGTTTGTGAGTATACACAGGAGAACAGTCCCTGATGAGGTGTTTAACCACCAATGTCGACCCCCCAAAATGTTGAGGAACATTGGAGTAATCGGTGCGTTTCCAGAAGAATGAAGTTGCGCGAAATCCTGAGGAATCAGGATCCTGAAGCGTTCGGTTGAAGCTGAAGCTGAGGACGATCCTGAGGACGTTCGCGCTGAAGACGAAGTTGAAGCGTAGTCTTCTCTAAGACTTTTTATACTTCTTGAGTCGTTGGAAAACACCGCACTGTTGGAGGGGTTTAAGAAAACAAGTTCCGAAGTTCTGAGGAAGTGCTCAATTAGGAATCCTGAAGAAAAACCCTGAGGAAATCTCCTGCAGTAGAAGTTCAGTTCCTCGGGTGTCTGAGACCTTGTTCTTCAGGACACTGAGGAATCTGTCTTCGGTTGAGGAGTCTGGAGACTGCGAGTGCAGTTCTCCTGAAGAGAGTGTTATCTCCTGCGGTAGAAGTTCAGTCCTCATGTGTCTGAGACGTTGTTCTTCAGGACACTGAGGTAACTAACTTCGGTTGAGGAGTCTGGAGAGAGAATAGTTTGACCGTGCCACGTGTTGCGTGGTGAGAGTCTAGAACCTGTCTAGCAACGGTCATTTTCGAGGGCATGAGAGTAATTTCATGCATGGGCATTTATGTCCTTTCACCTCGGGTTGCTCCGCGGCTATAAATAGCCACCCCCAGCCCCATTTGTGGGTTGGCTGCGCCGAGAGAAAAACTGACACTTGTCATTTGAGAGCAACCCACCTCTGAGGAAACTGAAGAACCTATGTGAGGAAAACCACCAGCCTAAGTAGTTGAGCATTTCTGAGGAAGTCGGTTCGAGTGATCCGAAGCTTTTTACTCTTGAAGACTGTGATCTTCCAGCCGGTGTAGAAGTCTTCAGTCTGAGGAAGTCAAGATGCAATTGTGACTTCCCGGAGTGACTGAGTCTGTGAAGGTTTCGGGAGTCTACCTTGAAGACTCACCTGAGTTATTGGACGGAGTCTGAGGACTTTAGTTCAAGGAGAACAAGGTGAAGACTATGTCTTCTGAGTTGAATCTCAGCCTCTCCAACCAGACGTAGAGTTTTCACAGCAACTTGAACTGGTCTACCAAATCAATGTCTTCAATCTCTGGTGCTATCTCTTCAACCTCTTAAGCTTCAGTATTTGCTATGTTGACTTCTTATGCTTCAGCTCTCCCTCCGCTCTTTGTCTTCATACTATGCATCTGAAGCACTTCTGCTTATCTGAATTGATTTATTTCTGTTGCATTATGATGAGCTGCCCTAATGATTACATTCTGTGAAGTTTTATTTCTTCATCATTTTGGTTACTTCTTCAGCTTCATAATTGCTTTAGTCCTTAAGAAAACCAAAATCTGGTAGTAAAATTGAAAATCTCCCATTCACCCCCCCTCTGGTTGATATATTGCTCTTTCACAAGCAATGGAATATACTTAACTGGAACATCAGAGGCATTAATGGCCAATCCAAATGGCTTGCTTTGAGAAACAAAAATATCAGTAGTTGACTGTGATATTATATGCACTCAGGAGACTAAGAGAGAGAACTTTGACAATAGATACTTACAGAAATTCTTCCCTAGAAATCTTAACAAATTTAATTATATTCCATCCCAAGGGGCATCAGGGGGTATTATTACTGTGTGGAATGATAATTTATTTGCAGGTGAAACTATATTCAAGAATGATTATTCTATCTCCATTAGATTCACTGCTAAGCAGACAGGTGACAGCTCGATTTTAACTAATATATATGGGCCATGTCAAGAAGACAGAAGACAAGATTTCATTCAATGGTTTCAGGATATTGATATGCCTAAGGAAACTAAATGGATGATCATGGGAGATTTTAACTATATCAAATATCCTCACAATAGAAATTTTCAAGGGGGAAATATTTCTGACATGCTCAAATTTAACGAGGCTATCAACTCTCTGGGACTAGTTGAAATACCACTCAAGGGAAGATCATACACTTGCAGCAACATGCAAGATGCTCCACTTCTTCAGAAATTGGATTGGATTTTCACATCAGAATCATGGACTATTCAGTACCCTAGTACTTGGGCCCTGCCTATTACCAAACCTATATCAAACCACACTCCTTGCATGGTGCAGATTGGTACCTCTATACGAAAACCAACCATTTTCATATTTGAGAACTACTGGATGAAGATTGAGGGCTTTCAGGATTTTGTGCAAGATAACTGGAACAAACATATTAACTACAAGAACAGTGCACACAAAATTACTACCAAATTCAAACGGCTAAGACAGGGACTCAAGAAATGGGCCAAGAGTATAGCCAGTTTCAAACAATCTATCAAAGCTACCAATGAGATCATATTCTTGTTTGACAAATTCGAGGAATTCATAAATCTGACAGATGCAGAATGGAGTGGCCAGATGATATTGAAAGAACATTTTCTGAAGTAATTGAGATTATAGATGATAGAATGGAAACAAAGGGCTACCATTAGATGGGTCAAGTTTGGAGAAGCTAACACCAAATTCTTCCAAGACAAAGCTACTATGAAATTCAGAGTGAATCACATCAATAGATTAAGTAAGGAAGGTGGCACCAGTTACTCTGATCATCACAACAAAGCATCCATATTATGGCAAGCATTCAAGCATAGATTGATCACCATCATACCTACTTTTGATAATCTATGGATTACTGAACTGATAGCCAGAAGCAGTCATTTGCAGGACCTTGATGCTCCTTTCACAAAAGATGAGATTGATAGAACAGTTAAAGAGCTCCCTAATGATGAAGTGCCTGGACTAGATGGTTTCAATACCAACATCTTTAAAAAAGATGGCACATCATTGACACAAATTTCTATGCACTCATTGATGATTTTTATCATGGAAGAATTTCTTTTCATGGCCTCAATGCATCATTTATTGCACTGATCCCCAAAAATGAGGCACCAACTACAGTTGCTGACTTCAGACCCATATCCCCGCTTAATTGTTCCATCAAACTCATCACCAAATTACTGGCTAATAGATTGCAGAAAATCATTTTGAAGCTTGTCCGTGACAACCAATATGGATTCCTACATAATAGATCTATTCAAGACTGCATTGCATGGGCATATGAGTTCGTACACCAATGTCATAGCACACAACAGGAGATTTTGATTGTTAAGCTTGATTTTGAGAAGGCGTTTGATATTGTTGAGCATAAAGTAATTAAAGACATATTGAGGGATAGGGGCTTTGGGGAGAGGTGGATGAATTGGATGGATATGATACTTGATTCTGGATCATCTTCACTGTTACTCAATGGCATTCCTAGAAAGCAATTTACATGCAAAAGAGGTGTCAGCCAAGGAGATCCTTTGTCTCCATTGTTATTTGTTATGACAACTGATATCCTACAAACTATGCTGAATGAAGCTATGCTGAATAACTTAATTCAACACCCTATTGATAACCATCCTTGCAGGGACTTCCCAGTTGTCCAATATGCTGATGACACTGTAATCATTATGAAAGCATCTACCACTGAAGTCCATCAACTGAAATGTATCCTCCACCACTTCAACCTTTTCACTGGCATGAGCATCAACTTCAGTAAATCTATGATAGTGCCCATCAACACACCACTGGAAAAGATGCAAACTTTGGAAGATATCAGGGGATGTAAAATAGGAAGCTTCCCATTTCCATACCTGGGATTACATCCCAGATTAAACAAGCCCAAGATGGAAGACTTCATGCCCATCATCAACAAAATTAATAAAAGGCTTTCAGGCTGCTCTACAATGCTCTCATATTGAGAAAAATTGGTTCTTATCAAATCTGTTTTTACCACTCTGCCAACTTTCTACATGAGCTCCCTGTTATTGCCAATGGGTATTATGGAACAGATTAATAAATATATCAGGCGTTGCTTCTGGAGAAAATATGGTATGGAGGAAAAGGGAACTGCACTAATTGCCTGGAACAAAGTATGCAAATCCAAAGATAGAGGTGGTTTGGGAGTTCTAGATCTCTCCACTCACAAAAAATGCTTGCTCATGAAACATGCTCATAAATTCCTCAATATGATGGATCTGCCATGGGTTCACCTCATATGGAACTCTTACTATCCAAATGGTGTATTGACTGATAGATCAGTAGGATCTTTTTGGTGGAAGAACATCAGTAAATTGATACCTTCTTACAAAGAGATGGCACAATGCACCATTGGCCAAGGCAATACTATACTACTATGGAAAGATGACTGGGGACAAGGGACTTTGCAGAATGAATTTCCACATCTATATTCCTACAGTATTCATCCATCCATCACCATGTCACAATGGTTACGCGCTGAGGAAATCACTGATATCTTCCACACACCAATGTCCACAGAAGCATATCAAGAATTGCTACTGCTATAAGACATCGAACCCACTGTACAGCTTCAGGAGGCACCTGATTCCTGGACTAATGATACAAAGAACAGTTCCTTCTCTGCTAGCAAAATATATCGTGCGATGTTCCCTCAAGCTTGTATTCACCCAATATAAAAATACATATGGTATAATGCATGCATTCTCAAATACAAGATCTTCATGTGGTTAGTAATACAGGACAGGATCAACACCAGAAATCTGCTAAACAGAAAATCTTTCCACATCCCGAGCGTTGCATGTGTACTCTGCAACTATATGACTCAAGTAACATGTCTGCATTTGATTTGGGACTGTGATTTTGCCATTAATTGCTGGGAATCCATTTGTCCCAATCGTCGAAGAGGTATATCAGTTTTGGATAACATTATCCTACTGAAAGAAGATCTAGCATGTGTAGTTTCAATGGATATCATCATCATGGGATTATGGAATCTATGGATGCAAAGGAATAACCTCATATTTCAAAATGTGAGGCCATCGATCAGCAACTGGAGACAACAACTCAAGAAGGATTTAATACTTCTTGATCACAAAATCAAAGACAGACACAGAAACATTTTAACCTCATGGATAGATACACATCCCACATTATGAATGTATTTTTTTACTTTCCCAGAGCCGGTATTGGCTGATTTTCTGAAGCTATGTATGTGACTATCTCTGTATTAATATAAAAGCCATAGAACGATTGTTCTATGCTTACTTAGCTTCAAAAAAGTATCAATCCAGCAAATTAAATCAACTATGAAGGTTATCATTTTGTCAAGACGTCGTGACGTTTTTACGATGCTGAATCGTCACACCACCCGCCGTCCTACACCAAGCAACATCAATACGCCGGTTTACAGCGTTGCGCTCAACTTTCACATCCAAGCCGGCTATTAGTGCCGCACCTAACACCGATGACTGTGCCGGCTTTCGGTGCCACGCACGACGTCCATGTCTATATCGGCTTCCAACGCCACACTTTACATCCACATCCGCGCCGGCTCACAGTGTCGTGCTCGACGAAAACATTGACGTCGGCTTATAACGTCACGCTTAACATCTACATCTATGAAGGGTTACAGTACCATACCTGACGCTCACGCCCATGCCAAATTCTAGCGCCGCACCCGACGGTCACTTCTGCGCCGGTTTTCACCGCCAATCGATATGTCGGCTGGATTATCAACCGTATACTCCTCCTCCTACACCACCTCCGACGGCCTTCCCCTCCTCCACCACCTCCGTCGGCCTCCCCCTACTCAACCATCTCCGGCGGGCCCCCTCCTCCACCCCACATCCTCCAGCAACCCTAACTCTGGCGGCTGCGGACGAGATCTAGAGCTTGCCTCGCTTTTTTTTTAATTTGAAAAAAAAAATTGTGGCGCATGTGGCATAGGTGCGCCACAGAAATATTTCTTTGGCGCATGCGGGTTAGGTGCGCCACAGAAATATTTCTGTGGTGCACCGCTACATGCGCCACAGACAAAACAATTTAGTGGCGAGGTTTCTGTGGCGCACCCACATATGCGCCATAGAAAGGCAAAATAGGTGCGCCACAGATAGCCGGTTTCCTAGTAGTGAAACTCGGGGTCTATCTTACATGCATTCAAGCTATACATGGATTCCTAAAAAGATTAGTTGTCATGTTGCAACAAGTCTAAACATGGGCATCTGACTTCCTTACCGATATATTAGGTGTTTGTTTCTTTATTTAACCAGGTACAAGGAGTCTCCAGCCGACTCCTCAAGTAGACTCAAGACTCGGGGGCTATACCTCCTCTGAGATCCATCGGAGATTGATAATGATATATTATATTTCAAAATGGCGGATTATAATTGACCGACACGCATTGGGGCCGGTTTGCAGAAAATTCTGCAGAAATCAATCCATCCTTAACTCTTCTTGGAAAAATTTCGGTCCATTGTTTCCGGTTCATTAAAAAATCCTCTCTAAGATTCTGGTTCATTGAAAACTCCCGGCTAAGATTCCGGTCCATTGAAAAATAACAGCTCAGATTCCTGTTCGTTAAGAAATCCCGGCTCAGATTCCGGTTTGTTGAAAAACTTCGTCTCAGATTCTGTTTCATCAAAAAATTTGACTCCTCGATGATTTTCGGTTCATCCAGAATTCTGGCTCCTTTATGAATCCAGGTTCATTACAAAATACCAGTTTCACAAGAAATCTCGGTAAACTTGGCACTTCTAGAACCCAAAGTTTGTCGTCTTATGCATTGCACTTTTATTTTATATCATTATGCATTGCATTCTTGCAATTCATTATCTATTTATTTGGACACCTGGGGATTTGATCAACCCTTTATTGGTACCAGGCATATATATGACCTTATTAAGGGAACATGGGGGCTTGATATCTTTGGAGTTCAACTCTTTATCTAGGGACCCGACATATATATGAAATTGGCCTATTGTGGCATTATTTTCGCCTATATAGCTGATGCAAACTCGCACTCATATGACCTCAGTGACCCGTCTTAGTTAAGTCATCGACCAAGTCTATATGATGCCCATTGAGATTGAATCTATTACAGGGAACGCTAGAATAACTTATGTGATGCCTGCTTACAGAGAAGTTTTGACCTACACGCAAATAAGTGATCGACATTTCCTTTCTGTGAATTCAATCAGAAACATCCTATTGCGGAGCCACCTGACATTGAACTCCTACAGTTAAAGGATGTCGCATAAATCTACGGCCGACTTCTATATGAGCCTTTACATTTCTTTTGCATACATAGCATATATATTATATACTTAAAACAACAAACATTTAACGGTTGGTATTTATAACTTTAAATTTATGATGTATCAATGGTCTAGATTTATCATCATCCACCAACCCGTATAGCTTCTATTTTTTATAATAACTTAACCAATCTGTATAGCTACCTTTGTCACGTGATTGACTTCCATCAAGATGTGTGTACGCGAATAGAAAAAAAACATGGTCAAGTATTGATCCATTGGACGATTGGTTTGCATGGCGTGATTGAATCTTCCATGAATACACAACGTACGTCAATTGGAGAAGCACACGGACACGCGGTCGTAGAACCATCAGACTCCGTAATGTTTTTCGTATAATAAATTGGGCAACACACAAGCAAATTTAATCATTGCCAGCATAAACCGACGTCATCACGTCGATAGCAAGAATCCACTACATACCCTGACGGCTACACGCCTGACGATCGAAGATGTAAAATACATACCTGCAACCCTCCGGCGGCTGAGGAAGCCCAGGTTTGATTGCACCCCAGCCAATACACGAACAACAGGGCGCCTAACGGAACGCACTCTGTGTGAGTTTGTCGTATTGCTAGAAGTAGCTAATTTGCTTTGTTTTCAGTCAAAACCGCAGCATGAGATCCAGAATCGTTCCTCTCGGTGGAGTACCTTTATGTGATGCATACAAGGAGCAGGAGGTTCTATACAGTAGGTATTGTCGTACGGCTGTACCTCGACAGCCTCGCATGGACCCAACCGAGAACAACTAAGGTTGGAAGAACCCGATGAATCTAATGTCCAGTGATGTGGTTGACCGTGTTTGAAATTGATCGAGATCAAACCATTCCGTTCCACAGGCTTCGGCTGTAAGTGTAAAATTTATTTCTAACAAAATTTCTGGGACTTAGAAATATATATGGGGTGGAGCTCGGGAAGCTCGGATCTGGCCGAGCCATGGCGGGCTGAAGGTGGCCGGCGGTGCCCGTAGCGGCCGGAGGACAGGCTAGGGCCGTCGGGGACAGCCAGGGACGGCGGAGGGCGACCAGATCCGGCTGTGGGCCGCCTGATCTAGGCCGAGGATGGCCGAGGCGGTGGCGGGGAACTCCATGGCGGAGAGCTCGAGCTCGAGCCCGGCCATGGCTTCCATGGAGGTCCTGCGCGAGGGAAGTGGGAGGGGATGAGGTAGAGAACAGAGAGGAGAAGAAGGAGGGGCGCGGGAGGACTTCAGCGGAGTGGGAGGGCGGCGGCTGGAGGCTCGCCGGCGTGCAGCGGCACGGGAGTAAAGGAGCTCCACGGGAGCCGCGGCGAGGCGGGCTGGCTGTGGGCCGGTTCTGGCCCTGCGACGGCCCTGCGGGGCCGTGCGGCGGTCGGATGGCTGGTGCTGGCCTGGGAGGGATTTGGGGGTGACGTGGCGCATCCAGAGCCGTCGATCTTCAGATCGGACGGCTGTGAGGCCTCTGGATCTAGGGTTTCGAGGTGGAGGGGGTCTAGGGGCAGATCTGGATATTCTCCAGGGGGGCGGCTGCAAATTTTTGTTTAGGGAAACCCTAGAAGGGCTAGGAGAGTGTGGTGGTCTATTGATAGGAAGACCTGGATGACAAGTTTACGCAAAGTCCCTCTGGTTTCTCTCTCGCGTCCGGTACTCCACGTTTCTGACCGCTGGGAGTCCAGACGACCTCCGATTCAGGAGAAATCACGAACCACGCGCTCAGCGCGGCGAGCCCGGCAGTCCTACCTCACTTCTATACCGTTATGAGAACATTTTTTCGACGCCCCATAAAATAATCCGTTTATTAAATAAACAGCGTTTTCGTTCCGATGGCATTGGTTGGTCTCGTCGCGAAAGTTGCGACGGTGCTCGGGTGAAACCCAGTGTCACAAAAGGCCGTGTGCCATGGTGGAAAGGGTTAGTCACGCATGCCAGTACGAGAAACAGGGGGAGAATATAATCACCAATTAACAAATTGGTGAAGCAAATACTGCAAACAATTCTAACAAGCAACAAAATAATGCAACAAACAATTTTTTTAATTTGGGTGAAAATCTCAGGCTGATACAATACAACACCACCAACAAGGGATCTCGTCCCGAGATCCTGGATGATCCGGGGGAGAGGAGGGGAGAGAAAAGAGAGACAACGATCTTCAACACCATCAACAAGGGACTCTGCTCCATGTCGACGACGAACTTCCATCGAGAAACTTTCTGTAGGGAGATGGCAATGTCAAAGAACGGAACCATCGGGAGATCAAGAGAAAGAACGATAGTTGAAAGTGACGATCAGGGAAGCATTCTCACTAAAATCGTGAGGATACTAGGCAAGAATACTGAAATAAACGGACGACCAAGATGTAAACCAGAGTCGGATAGACTAAAGGTACTACATGATTCCCAACCTGAGCTCGGAATCGAGAGAATACGCTGCAAGCAAGGTATTGTAACGGTTCTGAAACTCCATTTACTCGAGATCCTAGAGTTTGAAGGGGATAAGGCGATAATTAAAACTCTTACGTCACCTGTCCTGACCAAAGCAAGGATAAGGAGTAAAAAGATTCCTACTCTCCGATAAATAACTTAGTTTTTGTCTAGCTTCGACTTTGGCCAGAGAAGGGTTCCTACGGTCGGTAAGGCTCTGATACCAAGTTGTAAGGCCCGATATGCGGTACTGTTCCAGATCTAGATGTTTCGATCCAGATCCGGGGACGAAGCACATATCAGTCCCGCTGCGACATATGACAATGCCATATGCCCCGGATTTCTAACGTGATATCACAAAATTACAGATACAAGGATACAACATCTCATACAATCGGCATACAACTTCCTTAATACAATACATCAGCGAAAGATACATGTCTGAGTAGAGACTACATTCAACTGCCTAGTGGCCTAGGTAAAACAGACCATTCCCATGTCCACACGGGTCCAGGCACTCCGTCGGGATCCGCCTAACTAGTCGTCGTCGAGTCTCCGTGAAGACATCCAGAAGAAGGGTCGTCGAGCTCCTCTGAAGTCCAAGATCGTTTGCATAACGTGCGTAAAAGAGAAAAGAAGAGGTGAGCTATATAACCAAGTCTTGTAACCAACTTCTCACGGTAAGATGGGGGTAATGGTGAGGTTGCAGCCGCACTAGCAATATATGAGTGGCTAACGTTCTATTTAGAGTAAGATGAGAACCAAGCATTCGATGACGAATCGCCTCCAACAAGTCTTGCTATTAGCTACTTATGGAAACATAACACATATCCTATCCTTGTCCTCCTCTTTCTTCATCACCCGATTAAGAAGAAGCAGTCAAGTCACACACATGGTAATCAAGTTTTAGTTATGATTCAGTTGATGTTATCTATGAACAAGACGTAGGTTCAAAGTCGTCCATAACCGTGGACACGGCTTCCCGAAAATATTTAACCCTGCAGGGGTGTGAAAACTACCCATTACAAGGCTCTTCACGCACGCCCATCTCTCTTAGTTGCTACCCATCACAAGCAACCATTTTATGATTTAGTTCCAAGAGATCCGAAACGACAAGTCCCTCTAGCTAACAACGAACAAATCCGGGTGGCCCCCGGGGAGTCGACACCCAATCCAAAAGCCGGCCACACTCTCTGATCGGACTCTTCCGTCTGGCTAAGGTCGAGGTAACTGATCCCCTCACATGTGGGAATCCCCTTAGCTCACCAGTGTGGACCAACAGAGAAACCATGTCTCGACTGGCCCAAGTTAATTTAAAGAATATCCGCTAGGAGCGACCCGACAGACACACACACGGTTTGCAAATGGTAAATCAGTTTGGGCCACCACTAGAAATGTTTGAAGCTAGGTAGGTAAGAAAAGGGGACCCTCTAAAATCCCACACGTGGTTAGGCACGATCAGTCTTAGAACCAATACCCGTAACTGGATCCTAGGTGACTCGAATGGAACAAAGCGTCGGGGCGGGATAGCCTATAGACCTTCCATCCTTCACCGAATATATTCAACATTATAATAATCATATCATCCACAATAATATAATAGTGTGATAGCCCAATCCAAGGAGCAACAGAATAATAGTTGTAGCATCCTAAGCATGCATACTAAGGAGTGGTTAAGCAAGCAAGGTACATGGCCAAACAAAGGTTTGCTTGGATGTGGAGGACATGGTTGTTTGGGTTTTAATATGGAGGCTTGAATGTAAGGTGGTAGGATCAAGTAATCGTTCTATCCTATATCTAGGCACAAGTGAGCTGATAGTTTTAAGCATGATATATGCTCCCCCTTACCTGATGAGAAGACGAAGACGAAGGTGTAGGTGATCGCAAACTCGCAACGTCTCCGAGAATACCCGCGGGAGCACACAAGAACTAAACACTGGAAAGGAAATCGACGAGCAAACATCTATTACTACAAAGCTATCACGAGCAAGCAACATCAAAAGTTAACATGAGGCAACGCACTTCGATCGCATCTATCGTCGAGAGCGGTTACTAACAGGTTAAGTGGAGTACTCGTCACACACGACGATACCGCACATTTAGAATGGTTCAAGTTGTTTAGCTATACAACATGATCAAAGGTTCTTAACATGGCATCTCACTCAAGAATGGAATATCACACAATCATGGCACGAGGTGAAGCACAAAGTAAACTAACTATGCTAGGCAATTTAAGTGAGGCACAATCCTAAACATGGCATAACACTATGGGCCCACGATAATTAAAGCATTTGGTACTATTCTTCCCTAAACCAAATTTTAGGTTGGTTAACAATAGCAAACAATGGCATAAAAACAAAGTACATGAAATTCTAATCAAGTTAAATGTAAAGAACACCCCAAACGGAGTTACAGTTAATAAGATACAAGCATCACAAATTATGGGCAGAAGCTATTAACATCAGGTAACACACTTTAGAGCAATGAACAATAAGCTACAGATTGCAAACATGCACCCAAAAGACATGTATTTACAGTAGACATTACAAGGAAGGCATGGCATCAAAGTTTTATGTATATGAGCATCAAGAAATAATAAGTACAACCCAAGCAAGAAGCTAAAAATACTACTGGTCTAGGACTTAGTGAAAAATAGAGGCAGGGCAAACTGTTATAAACATGCTATTTAAACAGGACCAAAAGAAATATCAAATAAGCTCCGAAATGAACATGCAATACATCTACAGAAAGCCTTCATGATGCCCATGAGTTCATAAATTTCACTTATGGTCAAAAGACCCATGGATAAATCTAACCTATAAACCCCGATGGGCTCCTAGGTGACAAAGTTGTGGCCACGTCTCCTCAAAATCGTTCATTGGCTGTTGGGTCTCATTCAGATCGCTCATTGGCTGCTATAAACAGTGCACGCCGACTACTGTAGCGACGAGGGAAGATATAAGGTCCCGAGCGCTCGTGGGTCCTCTCCTCTCCCTTTCCACTCGCTCCCTTCCTCCACCCTCTAACCCTAGACGCATCCGCCTTCTCCCTCTCGCCCAGAGCAGGACGGACGACGCCCCCCCCCCCTCTTCTCCCCACTGACGCTGCTGCCGTCCGGTCGAGCACCTCCCCATCCGCCCGTGGCTCGAGCCGCCGTCGGTGGTCCTCCCATCCGGCAAGGCTCCGGCGAGCCATGTTGTACCCACAGGTCACGGCCCCGACTTCTCCCTTTTCGCACCTCCTCCTCTCCCCGTCCTCCCTCTCATCTATATTCCCTCCCTCAACCTCACCGCCATGGACGCCCGAGGAGCTCGCTGACATGGCCTTGAGGACCGCGTAGATTTATCCTGCGCACGCTGTCCCTGGCCTGCCTTCTCTTCTGCCCGCGCCGCCTCCTGCTCGTCCTCCGGTGAGCACTCCTCCTCTCAATTTCCTCCTCCTCTAGCCCTCTGCCTTCTCGATTAAATTCCCGCCTGGGTATGTGTTATTTTTTATGTTAGATCTTCTGTGTGCTGCTCCTAGGAGATAAATACATGGGTTTGGTTGGATTAAGCCATGTCTATCTTCGTTTTTTACTAATAGATTATCTGTCAGTTGAGCTAATAGACCATGATCCGCCTCATCTTCTTTCACTGTTAGATTTTATTGCCCTCCTTTTCCTGAATTTCATGTCCTAGACTATTGTTCGTCCTAAGTATGGTCGTAGTTGTGGTCTTGTAGGCTGTACACTGACATTTTTCTCTACGTATCTAGTCGTCCCCTCTTTTTTCCTCGAGGGAGAAGCTTGAACTGGCAAAAAATTCATCCTCTTGGGTTCAAACTGAAACTGGAGAAAGGAAGACGTTATCTCCTAATTAAGTTATGCTTTTGTTGCATTGGGAATTTGAATGATCACCACATAAATATTGTGTCACGAGCCTCTGTTTTACTTTGTTTTTCACTAGTAGTATCCATGCAATGATTTAGTCTATTAGTGGCTTCAAAACTTTGTTGTTTCATGCATTGTGTTCCGCTGAATCTGCAAAATTTAGAATTTTACTCCTCTGTTACTATCCCAGAAAACTGAAGAAATAACATACTCCACTTCATATGCAAGAAAGGATCTGACGAAGCATATAACATACACCTCTGTTACCATTCAGGCTAACGATTTTACGAAAGGAAATATTCATACTGACGAAGTTTGCATCAGAATAGTGCGGACAAGGTGCATACATTGTAGAGCGAAGAAACGAACAAAAGATTGCATCTAAATTACCCACTACATATGTATGCATGAAAGGATCTGAACATCTAAATCTATAACTACCTAAACCTAGCTAGGTAACCGCCTGATCGCCGCTAGCGCCAACTACTTGGTCTTGGAAGGGCCCGTGCCATCGTCGTTGCGACGGTGCTTGTTGGGCGGAGGCGACGGCATAGGCGGCATCATCGTCCTCCTCCTTCGGCTGCTGCATCATAGAGCAGGCAGAGCACACTCTCCCGCTCCCCACTCCAAACACCTTCGGGTGGAGGAGTAAACACCGCAATAGCCCCTCGATGTTACCATGAGTGCAGATGGGCGCCTTCGCAACAGTGCTGCCGTTGATGCACGGCCACTCATTGCGCGCATGCTGGACATGGAGAACGACTCCGACACTGACGCCGACGAGGAGCTCTACATCACAGAGCCGGCGGAGCGTGCTCTCCCGCTCCCCCACTCAAAACAGCGTCGGGTGGAGGAGTGCACACCGCAACAACCCCTCGAGGTTACCATGAGTGTAGATGGGCACCTTCTCCGTAGTGCCAACGTCGATGCACGACCACTCATTGCATGCATGCTGGACATGGAGAACGACTCTGACACCGACACCGACGAGGAGCGCTGCATCACAGAGCAGGCGGAGTGCGCTCTCCCGCTCCCCCACTAAAAACACCTGATCGTGGAGGAGTGCACACCGCAACAGCCCCTCAAGGTTACCATGAGTGCAGCTGGGCGCCTTCGCCGCAGTGCCATCGTCGAAGCAGGTCCACTCATTGCGTGCATGCTGGACATGGACATGGACTTCGGCTCCGACTCCAACTATGTCGGCGATGTGCGCCCCATCGCTAAGCATCAGCGCGCAACCCCGATCCTCCGCCCCAGACAACTTCACAATCTGGAGTGCACGCCCCAGCCGGAGGAGTGCACACCGCCACAGCCCATCAAGGTTACCATCAGTGCGGCTAGGCGCCTTCGCCGCAGTGCTCGACTTCGACTCCGACTAGGGAATTAATTTAGTCTCTTTTTAGTTTCGTATGGCCTTAGCAAGGAACTTTTAGTGGTCTATTTTGGTTGTAATAGTGGAAAACCTCGCATTATATGCGGGGAGAATGAAATTAATTAATATGAAATCAAGTAAACGTACACGGATCTAATTGAATAGTTGTCGGTGATGAGTTCTGTCGTACTAACACCAACGAGTGGATGGGAACAAACGTTTTCTACGCGTTGTCACCTCCACTTCTCTCGCCGGCAGACTAGCTTCCTCATCACAGCACGCTTGTCGCGGCAGCCAAAGCATGGGCTCCACATGGATTTTCGAACTTTTGTTATTACCTCCCGCGCGCTTTAGCCAATCCTTCCCGCGCAAGCGCCCACCAGGGAAAATATCGACCCCAAATCCGACCGCTAGCTCTACAAATAAAGCTCGCCATGGCAAGCGGTAGCGGCAACACACAAACACACGCTCATCCTTTAGTTCGCCACCACTACCACCACACCCTTCACCTCATCACCTATAGCTCGCCACCCCCACCACCACACCCATTGTATATGGACCGTGCCTTCATGGAGGTGGAGGACGGAGGAGTGGACGTGTCCAGCGCGCTGCTGGCCGACATTGTGTTGGGTGCACAACCCACCACTCCCGACGACGACGATCCCAAGTTTAATCGCATGATGAAGATGGCCATATCCCAGTCCCTCGAGGATTCAAGCTTCAACGTGGACCTGCGTGACCTAGACGAGCGCGAGCTCCAACTTGGGTTGGAGAAGTCTGTCGCTTTTGTCGAGGCCCTCGCCGTGACTAGGGATCGGCATCGATTGGTACTCCGTGAACGAGAGAGGCTTGATCGGAAGAGGATTCGGGAAGAGGAGGGGGAGGAGTGCACCCGAAGGCGCCGTCGCAGGCTCGTGTACGAGTTCGAGCTGAAGGAGCAGACAGATGCGGAGGCCATGACGGCAGGCCAGGAAATGTCGTCGTCCGAGTCAACAGCACCGCTGCGCGGGCAGGGACCCCATGCGCGTTCCTTGGCCACCGCATTCGGGCATGGTATGGAGATCGTTGACCTGACAAGCTCATCCTCCGCCAGTGCCACCTACTAAGAGCACGCAGAGAGGATCTGTGATGGTAAAACTTTGACACCCGATGATCGAGTACACGCACGGCAACGCTATATGGATGCACGACGAATAACTTAAGGGTAGTAGCTATATTATTCAGTTCATAATTATCTAGATGTGTGTGTAATAGTGAACGGTTTGTAAATTATTAATTTTGAGCATGATTGGTGATATTTAATGTATGGCTGGACCTATGTTGATTTCCCTATATGTACTCATTGAAATTCCACGAGCCCATGACTGGTTGATCACCATCAACATCACAATTCAGAATCATACATGACCAGAAGGCAACTTCATTTGCCATCACTATGTTGATTGTAATTTAAAAACCACCGAACTCCATGTTTCATGATCGAAAGACGTGACCGAGGTCCAGCAAGTTCACTCCAATCCCACGTTGTGTGCTTCAAGTTAACCCGAGAGCACATACATGATATTTCAGCACAGATTTGGTAAAATTTCATTGCACTCATAGTTCAAATGCGAATAAATTCATATCGAGTACACATGAAGCTTCCTTAGCGCCATATATCAAACGGAAGATGAAAATGACAAAAAAATCATAGCTCCAGCGTAAAATAAACCCATAGCAACTGTCTAATATACACTTAATGACTTACATGTATCAAACACGTCCGGTAAGATGAAAAAAATTCGGTAACACGGTAAAGCACACGGTTCGTGTTCTACAACCATTTGCTTAACCTCTGCCCTACAAAATTCGCTGTTGCGTTATGATTGGCCAAAACACAGCACCACGAATCGCATGGCCTGCACCATCCAATGCGCGTGGATCGAACGGTCGCCAATGAACCAACTTCATGCTGCTGCAATTCCGATGGATATTGTATTTAACTCTTTTTCCACGGTTTTTAAGTGCAAAAAAAGTTTATAAATACCAAAATAACAAGGAATGCGTCAAAATTCGAAGGCATATTACATATAGACGCGTGGCAGTTGTGAAAAAAAATCAACCATAATCGACGAAGTAACGATATAATCGACTTGTAACCCGAACATTTCACCACTCATTCCATAAATATCGAAACCATGGTCCTTCATGTGAGATGCCCCTGTTTGCAAGGCAGTCGCATGATAGCCTTTCTCAAAATGTCTGGAAATTTTACCACATCATGGTTTTACCTTCTTACGGCGCCACGCAAAGTCTCGTGTATTTCCGAGCGATTGTCAATTTTTTTGATTTTTTTTAATTTAAAAACCACTGAACTCAATGTTTCACAATCGAAAGACGTGACCGAGGTCTAGCAAGTTCACTCCAATCCCATGTTGTGTGCTGCAAGTTAACCCAAGAGCACATACATGATATTTTAGCACACATTTGGTCAAATTTCGTTGCACTCATAGTTCGAATGCAAATAAATTCGTACCGAGTGCACATGAAACTTCCCTAGCGCCATATATCAAACGGACGATAAAAATGACAAAATAAATCATTGCTCCAGTGTAAAATAAACCCATAGAAACTGTCTAATCTCCACTTAATGACTTACATGTATCAAACACGTCCAGTTAGATGGCAAAATTTTGGTGACACGGTAAAGCACATGGTTCGTGTTCTACAACGGTTTTATTAACCTATGCCCTGTGAAATTCGCCGTCGCGTTCTGATTGGCAGAATGCAGCACCACGGATCGCACGACCTGCACCGTCCAATGCTCACGGATCGAACGGTCGCTAATGAACCAACATCATGTTGCTGCAATTCCGATGGATATTGTATTTAACTCATTTTTACCGGTTTGTAAGTGCAATTTTTTTATATATACAAAAATAACCAGGAATGCTTCCAAATTAGAAGGCATATCACGTATAGACTCGTGGCAGCTATGAAAAAAAATCAACCACAATCGATGAAGTAACGATACAATCTACTTGTAACCCGAACATTTCACCACTCGTTCCATACATATCGAAACCATTGTCCTTCAGTGAGATCCCTCCGTTTGCAAGGCGATCGCATGATAGCCTTTCTCAAAATGTCTGAATTTTTTACCACATCATGGTTTTACCTTCTCACGGCGCCACGCAAAGTCTCGTGTATTTCCGAGCGATTCTCAATTTTTTTTAATTTTGTTTGTAATTTAAAAACCACCGAACTCCATGTTTCACGATCGAAAGATGTGACCGAGGTCCAGCAAGTTCACTCCAATCCCACGTTGTGTGCTGCAAGTTAACCCGAGAGCACATACATGATATTTCAGCACATATTTGGTCAAATTTTGTTGCACTCATAGTTCAAATGCGAATAAATTAATATCGAGTACACAGGAAACTGCCTTAGCGCCATATATCAAAAAGAAGATGAAAATGACAAAAAAATCATAGCTCTAATGTAAAATAAACCCATAGCAACTGTCTAATATACACTTAATGACTTACATGTATCAAACACGTCCGGTAAGATGATAAAATTTCGGTGACACGGTAAAGCACACGGTTCGTGTTCTACAACCGTTTGCTTAACCTATGCCCAGCGAAATTCGCCGTTGCGTTCTGATTGCCAGAACACAGCACCACGGATCGCACGGCCTGCACCATCCAATGCGCACGGATCGAGCGGTCGCCAATGAACCAACTTCATGCTGCTGCAATTCCGGTGGATATTGTATTTAACTCTTTTTTCCCGGTTTATAAGTGTATAAAAAGTTTATAAATACCAAAGTAACAAGGAATGCGTCCAAATTCGAAGGCATATCACGTATAGACACGTGGCAGCTTTGAAAAAAAATGAACCACAATCGACGAAGTAACGATATAATTTACTTGTAAGCCGAACATTCCAGCACTCGTTCCATACATATCGAAACCATGGTCCTTCATGTGAGATGCCCCCGTTTGCAAGGCGATCGCAGGATAGCCTTTCTCAAAATGTCTGAAATTTGTACCACATCATGGTTTTACCTTCTCACGGCGCCACTCAAAATCTCCTGTATCTCCGAGCGATTCTCAATTTTTTTGTTATTTAAAAACTACCGAACTCAATGTTTCACGATCGAAAGACGTGACCGAGGTGCAGCAAGATCACTCCAATCCCAAGTTGTGTGCTGCAAGTTAACCCGAGAGCACATACATGATTATTTTTGAAGCTTCACATACATGATATTTCAGCACACATCTGGTCAAATTTTGTTGCACTCATAGTTCAAATGCAAATAAATTCATATCGAGTGCACATGAAACTGCCTTAGCGTCATATATCAAACGGAAGATGAAAATGACAAAAAAACCATATCTCCAGTGTAAAATAAACGCATAGCAACTGTCTAGTCTACACTTAATGACTTACATGTATCAAACATGTTCAATTAGTTGAAAAAAATTCGGTGACACGGTAAAGCACACGGTTCGTGTTCTACAACCTTTTGATTAACCTATGCCCTGTGAAATTCGTCGTTGCGTTCTGATTGGCCAGAATGCAACACCACGGATAGCACACCCTGCACCGTCCAATGCGCACGGATCGAACGGTCGCCGATGAACCAACATCATGTTGCTGGAGTTCCGGTGGATATTGTATTTAACTCTTTTTCCCCGGTTTGTAAGTGAAAAAAAAGTTTATAAATACCAAAATAACAAGTATTGCATCCAAATTCGAAGTCATTTCACGTATAGACGCGTGGAATCTATGAAAAAAAAATATCAACCACAATCGACGAAGTAACGATACAATCTACTTGTAACCCGAACATTTCACCACTCGTTCCATACATATCGAAACCATGGTCAAGATCCCCCTGTTTGCAAGGCGATCACATGTTAGCCTTTCTCAAAATGTATGAAACTTTTACCAAATTATGGTTTTACCTTCTCACAGCGCCACGCAAAGTCTCGTGTATTTCCGAGCGATTCTCAATTTTTTCGTAATGTAAAAACCACCGAATTCAATGTTTCACGATCGAAAGACGTGACCGAGGTGCAGCAAGTTCACTCCAATCCCACGTTGTGTGCTGCAAGTTAACCCGAGAGCACATACATGATTTTTTCTGAAGCTTCACAGACATGATATTTCAGCACACATCTGGTCAAATTTCGTTGCACTCATAGTTCAAATGCAAATAAATTCATATCGAGTGCACATGAAACTTCCTTAGAGCCATATATCAAAAGGAAGATGAAAATGACAAATTAAACATAGCTCCAGTGTAAAATAAACCCATAGCAACTGTCTAATCTACACTTAATGACTTAAATGTATCAAACACGTCCGATTAGATGAAAAAAATTCAGTGACACGGTAAAGCACACAGTTCGTGTTCTACAACCGTTTGCTTAACCTATGCCCTGTGAAATTCGTCGTTGCATTCTGATTGGCCAGAACGTAGCACCATGGATCGCACGCCCTGCACCGTCCAATGCGCACGGATCGAACAGTCGCCAATGAACCAACATCATACTGCTGCAGTTCCGGTGGATATTGTATTTAACTCTTTTTCCCCGGTTTGTAAGTGCAAAAAAAGTTTATAAATACCAAAATGACAAGTATTGCATCCAAATTCGAAGTCATTTCACGTATAGACGCGTGGAATCTATGAAAAAAAATATCAACCACAATCGACGAAGTAACGATACAATCTACTTGTAACCCGAACATTTCACCACTCGTTCCATACATACCGAAACCAGTGTCGAGAGCCCCCGTTTGCAAGGCGATCGCATGATAGCCTTTCTGAAAATGTCTGAAATATTTACAACGTCATGGTTTTACCTTCTCATGGCGCCACGCAAAGTCTCTTGTTTTTCTGAGCGATTCTCAATTTTTTTGATTTTTGTAATTTAAAAACCACGGAACTCAATGTTTCGCGATCGAAAGAGGTGACCGAGGTGCAGCAAGTTCACACCAATCCCACGTTGTGTGCTGCAAGTTTACCCGAGAGCACAAACATGATATTTCAGCACACATTTCACTACTGGAATCTGTAGGTTTGCCATAGCTGATGGCAAAGGCACAGATAACCGACAGCAACGGCGTTGCCGTCAATGTACCAACGACAAAGAAGCTGGCCATGATTTTATTGGAAAACGCTTCCTTTGCCGTCATCTCAAAATCGATCGACGGCAACGTCATTGCCGTCAGCCAGAACGAGCGAGCGAACGACAATGCGCCTTGATGGCAACGTCACAAGACGAGGCCCGTTAGGGGATTAACGGCGGACGATGCCATCAGCCCGCCCATTGGCTGACGGCAAAAATTCTACCTGGTGGGCCATATGTGGCAGGCCTGTCCTCACGACGTGCATGTGGGTCCATTCTTTTCCGTCAGCTCAGCAGGCCAGCTGACGGCAAAGCCGAAAACTTGGGAAAACCTGGACGTTTTCTAGTTTCCAGGTTACACAGGCTGCTGCCACGTGTCCACCATTGCCGTCAGCCCACCGACGGCATAGTCTTTGCCGTTTGTGAGATGACGGCAAAGAACATCATTGTTTTTTTAATATTTTTTTTTCTGTTAATTCGCTGCATTTGAAAAATGTATATACAAACAATAATATATAACAGGACCACAAGTGCATCTCTTGGATCTAAACAGCACCAAAGTGCATCACAAAGTGCAAAGCACCACAATATATACAAAGTATCACAATTGCATCACACAAGTGCATCACAAAGTATGACAAGTGAAAACAACAAAGTATCACAAGTGCAAACAACAAAAGTATCACAAGTGCATTACAAATGCATCACAAGTTCATCTAAGACTACATGACAAGAGTGCTCGAGAATCCATCCATATCCCATCCTGCTGAGAAGAGAAGCATCCATCCATATCACAAGTTCAAAATCTGCATAATGAAAGAACACAATAAGAAAGAAGTAATTCAAATTAAGCTAAGAAATTAGACTAAAAACAATGAGAAGAATAAGAAGAAGATGGAGAAAAAGAAAGAAGAGAAAAAGGAAGAACTTGAAGATTTGTTCTTCTTATTCTATCCTTTTCTCCTCTTTCTTCTTCTCTTCTTTCTTCTTCTCTTCTTTCTTCTTCTCTTCTTTTTCTTTTTAAGCTTTATAAAATAATTATGTCATTTGTGAGCTCTAATATCAACTAATTGTGCTATTCTTTATGTTATCGAGTAATTATGTCATGTTTGTAAAAAATAAGCAAAGTCTATATCATTTTTTAGGTAAGTAAGCTAATTATCTTTTTTTTCCTAACTAGCATTAACTAATCTAACTAATGCATGGCATAATCTAAATTGAGCTAACCAATAAGAAGAATAAGAAGGAGAGGAATAACTTACCGAAGGCCAAGTCACGGAGGAGAAGCACTATCTCGATTGGTCGTCGGGTTGGAAGGTCTCTCACGAGGAGAAGTGCCGGGATGGTGGGATGCGGCTCTGGAATGAAGTTGCAACAAGGCAAGATGAGTTGAAATATGTGGTTAGCACGGCGACAGACAATGGTATAAGACGGTGCAAGGTTGGTCATTGAAAGGGAACTCACCGTTCCCACCGGAGAAGGCATTGGCGGAGGGGGCGACAAACCTTGCTTCTCACACATAGCCTGCAAATTAGTTTTCGAGTCAAATAAATAGCCTTGCTTCTCACACATAGCCTTGCTTCTTACATAACTGACTTACCGCAAAAAAATCGTGCATGGCCTTCGCATGGGCACTATTGCGTGCCCTCTCCTCCTCAAGCAACCTCTTTGTATTTCGGTCCCTCTTCTCCAACAAGATTCTGGTGGCCTCCCTCTCCTTCTCAAGTGCGTCCTGCAACCACTCCTCAAAAGAAATTGTCATCATCCATCCAGGGACAAATGAACGGAAGAAATAATGAAGGAAAACTAACCTCGATGGCAAGATCAACTGGGCTCGCGCATTGTCGTATTACATGAGCCGAGCTCGTTTGCCTCGCCTTGATCTGAAACAGAGTCTCGGTGATAGGTACGAAGCCATCACACATGGCCATCGTGCCATGACAATTACCGCCACCAGAGATCATCAACGCCTCCGCATCCATAGGATTCAGGCTCGGGGCAAAGTCAGGCCCGCGCAGCTGTTTGACCACCTCAGAATAAGCCGCCATCTTGTTGTAGGCGGACCGGCTTGCGTACGCCGATGGCCCGTCCACCTCAGAATATGGTGTCGCCGTCTTGTACGAGCCCTTATGGGCCATGCCAAACGCGGCGTATCCCTGATGCTCGGACTTGTTATGGTGTTTGGCCTACAAGAAAAGGCAAAGAATTAGTACAAGAAAAATCATGCACAAATGAATAATGATGAAAGAAAACAAGGCACACATACACATTTTTTGGCGTATTGCTTGATGTTGATGTTGGCATTGCCTTGGTGGTGTGGCACACCAACCAATTGGGCATGACGCTCCTTGGCCACATTGTGGGTGGTCAACCAAGCCTCTGTGCACCACTTGTTCACTATCATCTCCCAACAATCCATCTTATCGGCCAACCATCTCGGGGGCACCTATGAATGTATGTTAATGAATAATGTGTCGGGACCCGGGGTTAGCGTATGCAAGCCTCGCTACAACACAATCATATGGAGAGCCGAGAACCGTACCCACTTGTCTCAGCAGACAAGGCCAAGCACAGAACGTCCTCGGAAAGCATCGAACGTGAGGGGCATCCCATCCAGGCCGGATGATCAACTGAAATGGGTCCTCATCGTCCGCTCACAAGTCTAAATGATATGAGTGATGAACTCCCAAACTCATAGACAAGTCGCCTCAACCATACTATCGATTGTATCATAACCCTTACATAGACTTACTCCAGCCCGATCACTTAGTCGGGGTCTAGGGCAGGCTCGATTATACATCAAAGTGTGCACGAGACAGAGTCTCGAACAATCGCATCGCGATGCCCCAAGCTGCGCACATCTAAGGGCCACTTGGTGTATAAAAGACCGCCAGCCAGATCACAACTAAGGTCTCGAAAACCCATACTAAGACATGCATGTTATAAACATACACGCAGCACACATGCCTTGTATGAACAGCAGGTATCATTGCAATTCTCTACAAAGTATACATCTTTATTAATAACTCTTACAGAGTGCACACAGAGATCACAATGCATGTGATCCAACATTACAACAGACAAGCGGAAGCAAGTAGGTCTGAGTACAGACAAGTTTAACAAATGTCTTAGAGAAGCCTTATCTAAAAAACAAGCCCTCCACGAGGGAACCAGTCGTCTGACTGGGACTACACTAGCTTGGTCTTGTTCTGAGTCTTCATTCTTCGAGCTTCGGTTATAAGCCACCATCGGGGTCGGTGGGTTCATCTAAAACATAGATTAAACAAACGTGAGTACAAAATCGTACCCAGCAAGACTTACATAGGAGCTATACTACTCATGCATATGTATCAAGGTAAAGGGAGGTGGGGTTTCACTTGCAGAAGTGCTAGCTTTGACTTGGCTAGTCCTGAACTACGAGTACCAGACTTGAGGTAAGAAGCGTACACGAGTCCACTACATCTCTCCAACCAATTACACCACTATGGTTACTTCCTCGACTTCCCCACGAGAAGCACACCATAGCACTCACGCTTATCTTGCGAGTTTTAGAAGTATCCAGTTCAAGTTGTCTAATAATCGAGCACAGCTCTCCAAGTAGTCCCTTACCGCGGACGCGGCTATTCGAATAGTTTTGTTAACCCTGCAGGGGTGTACTGCTACACACATGAAACTATTAGTTACCGCCTTTGTACTCGACACCGTTCAAGAGGTGCCGGCGAGGATAATTCCCACAACTTTTACCTCACAGCCAACTCAAATTCAAAGGAGACGCCTATCTGGGATGGAATCCACATCGTGAACCCGGCCGGTTTACCGATGTGGTCCCAGAAGATGTGTGCAGGGTCCCAAGCCGGTCTGAATAGCCGTTCTTCCACTTCCCAGACCGTGCCACAGACCTACCAGAACTCCGAACTAATGCGACTCATTGAGCTGAGAAGGGGTGAGTTAGTAGGTTGAGCGGGGGTCCATGTGCCCAACATGTGGCAGTACTCTTCGTCTTGGATCACCACACAAGAACTCGGGCTTAGGGCGGTGTTCAACGAGACAACCCACTGTGTACTCCTACACAGCCTCTCATCGTTCACCTTGTATTAGGGTAGATTCACCAACACGTTTCACTTTCATCAACACCATGTTTATCATCATCCCGACTCACATCATAAGCAACCTCATTGTACCACTAAGCATGCAATAAGCAGTAACAGTTGCAGTGGCCACATGATATCAACCAACTTCTACATCTGCTAGGATTGTGGTTTGCTCACTACTGTGACAAGATGATAGGTCATGCAAAAAATATGGGTTCAACTATGCGATAGAAACGTTATCATGGTGATCATCCTAAACAATGCATAAGCGAGACATGAGAGGGAAGTGGGATTTTATAGACATGATCAATGGGGGTTTTCTTGCCTTGCTGACGAGGTTTCGATAACGGTGTCTTCAACGAAGGGGGCAGCCTCCTGCTCTGGTTCCACCTCTACTCGACAAACAACAAACAAGGAAGCAATATAAATACAATGCACAAACACATGGTTGAAGGTTGAAACTTGATGTATATGTTTCTGATGTGTTTGGGCAATTCCATTTAAATGGAGTATATTGCAAATTGAATTGCAAATTCAAACTCCAATTTGAATTCAAACTTAGTCAAGTTATGTGTGACATTGTTTGATCATTTTGAACCTTCTTCAAATGTGTATGATATGCCTCTGATGTGTGGTTGAATTGTAGCTTAATTCCATGGTCCAAGTTGCAAGATCATTTGATTTGAATTTGAATTAAATTCAAATAAACCAAATGACATATGCTACTGGTCCCAATTTAAATTCAACTCAAACATAGTTGAAAGTTGCATATTTGGAAAGATAATTTTCTCCTGATCATTTTTCATATATGTAACACCCTCACTGCCAGTGAACAGTGATCACTGTTACATTTCATCTGTACTGTTCAAAACATTCGTTGATCAACTTGGAACAGTTCAAATTTCAAATTTCTCTTTGATGTTCTTGAATGCATGGTGATCATGGACCTTGATCATCTGGGATCAAAACAAGTACAAGACATTTGAAATAAAATTCAAACAAACCCTAGAATGCCTTGGATGAATATTAAAAATATGGTGACCATAAAATATTTTCCAAAAATCTTGGAACCACTTTTATAAAATCCCAAATAATCATGGGACCATGCCCATGTGATCATTGGTATTTATTGGGCTACTGAAAATTGTAAACTATTAATAATAGTAGCAATTCCAGGCCAATTTCTCATTTAATAATAAAGTAAATTAGCAAAAAGGGTTTAGAAAAACCCTAAACTTTTTGTGGTACTCCAGATATATGTTCTAATAATTATGGAACAATATTTGTATTTAACAAAAATGCCTAAGCATTTAAATAAAATGCAAATAAGCAATAACAGAAAGAAAAAAAAGAATAAAAAAACAGAATAATGAAAACCTAAACCTACGCCTGGGGGCGAAGCCCACCAGGCCACCTCCTCCTTTTTCCCCTTGGGCTGAGCCCACCCCAGCCCACCCCGCGCCTCCTTCTCCCTCCTGTTCATCCCCTCCCCCCGTGTCACCCATCCCGTGGCCAAGGCGCCATGGCCATCGGCGTGGAGGGCATCCGCCGGCTCCCGGCGGCCTACAAGGCCAAGCCGCCCCCCTGGAACCCTGCCCCGACCCCTCCCTCAACCCTAGCCGCCAGTCCCTGTTCCCCTGGTACTCTTCCCTCCCCTCCCGCGCGAATCCGAGCGCGTCTGTGGCCACGTCGCCGCAGCCGACGCGGCCACCGGCCACCTCCGGCCCGGCCGTCTTGTCTGGGGGCTAGCCCGCGCCCGACCCCTTCTTCCCGCGCCCCCAATCGAAGCCGGCGTCTACTGGGGCCTCGCCATCGCCGCCGTTTCTCCACCGCGGCCGCTGCGCCATTGACACCGTGGAGCTCCACCCCGACCACCTCCGGCTGACTTGAGACCACCCCGCGCTCCACGGTGAGCATGCGCGTCTTCGCCATGCTATGTTTGCTCGATTTCATGCCCCGTCCCCTTGCTCGCCGTGGACTCGCCGCCGGCCGAGCTCCGTGGAGCTCGTGCTCCCCACGGCCACGCCCACGGGCCCCTTTGCCCACGCCCTAGGCCACGCTCACACGCGGTCGCGCCTCCGGCGTCCGCCGCGTTCTTCCCCCTTCTCCCGCCCGGCGCGGCTCCTCCACCGGCGTGAGTCGCCGGCCGGCCGACATGGTCGTGACCGCCTGGGGCTAACCCCCCTAGTTAACCCCCCTAAGTTAATCAAAGAATAAATTAACCCCCCTGTTAATTAACCAGTAGATTAAAACAATAAGAAAACTGTTTAATTAAAGTGTTAGGCTGACACCTGGGACCCCACTGCCTTTTATTAATAAAAACAATTTTAGATTTATTCCAGTGTATGACATGTGGGGTCCTCGGTTTTGTTAATTAAATAAAATGAATTAAATGTCCCTCACTATGACATGTAGGTCCCACTGGTCAGTTTGACCAGTCAACTGTGCTGTGGATAGTGTTCTGTTAATAAATAAAAATAATCTAAAATGATTTAGAAAATGATTTAAATTGCTTAAAACTTTAGAAAATCATAGAAAATAAACCGTAGCTCAGATTCAAAAACTTTGTACATGAAAGTTGATCAGAAAAATATAACGAATATGGATACGCTATCCGTATGTCTACCACACCCCCCTAACACACCGATCATCGACATTCCCCCCCCCTTCGGGCTGTCTGTCGAAAATTCCCGGTACCGATAAAAAGTACCCGGATGAATTTATTCCGAACACGAAAGTTGTCCGGAATGGTTCAACTAACACGGATACACCCCCCTTATGTTTGTCGGATGTCCACGACACCTCCGGCTTGATCCTTCCCCCTCTGGACCCCTGTCCGGTAATCACCCGGAGCCGGTATTTCATCCCCGGATGAATTCCCGCTCCGCGCAACGTGCATGACACTGCGTTAGAACACCGTTAACTTTTCATCTGTCATGTCATGCATATGTTTGTATATTTTTGCTGTGTATTTACTGTTTTCCTTCCCCCCTTAATCTCCGGTAGACCCCGCTGCTACCGCCGACTACACCGCTGCCGGGTACGACTACTTCGTCGACGACCCTGCTACTACCGTCGAGCTTGCAGGCAAGCAGAGCCATTCTCTTCCCCAGATATCGCCTATCTTTCCGTACTTTTCTTGCACTAGGCATTGTTACTGCTGCTGCTACGATTACAACCCTATTCAATTGCATAGCCTGATTTTGTCGCCCCTTGATGTACTTTTCCTTTATCCTATGCTGCCTATTATTACTTATGCATTATTCAGCAGTGAGCCCTGCGCATTGTTAGCTAGGATTAGATAGCGGGCCGTGATCACTATGGGAGTGAACACGGATACAATATATACAACTGCCCAGGTACGGTACAATGCAGACACCGCCAAAGGCCCCTATCTGGGTTATGCCTAGTCACCTCAAGTGTGAGCTATCCAGGAGTAATCCTTGTACTCCACTCGAGGCTGACTTTGTCTTGCCGCCGTAGGGTCCTGAACAGCGGTTGTCCTTAAAGGTAAGAAAGTCGGGCGACCCCACGGTGCCCGCGAGAGGTAAATCGTCGGGAACGACAGGGAGGGTACGACCGACGTTACTGGCGTGCTTGGCCCCTGCTCGTATCTCGTGAGAGTTACCAAACCACGAAAGTCGAGCTCTACCAAGAGCAAACGCGAGACAAGGTAAGGAGTCGGTTCACCTTGTTGGTAACCGCAGTGACTTGGTTGGACGACAGGGCAGGCACCGATGTACTGGTGGTCCTGACTGCTGTCGTTGACCGCGGGTCGGTTAAGTCGAGGCAACGATAACGGTTGTCACGCAGGTTAATTAAAATGCTAAATGGTTCGGCGGATGACTTGAGAGGCCCGTTGGTCTGTACGCACTACCTACACGTGGGATTACGGTGTGGGCCCTCCGCGTCGTAGTTCGTCCGAAAGCTCTTCAGACGTCAGCAGTACTGCGGCCTGATCGCCGGGAAGTGGTCTTGTCTTTTTGCTGCAGCAGGTGTGTTTGGATTTGCTTTTACTTCACCGGCCAGACTCGCACCGTGCAGGAGAGTGCAAGGGTGAGGGACCTAGACCCCTTGGCGCATAGGATATAGTCCGGCGGATGGCCTCTCTGTTGAGCCTAGGATGGGCTGCGTCATGTCGGATAGCCTCGGTGGGGCGTTCCCTAACAAGGTTCACGCCACCCTGGAGATCCGAGCGTGCAGGCTGAACAGTAGTGCACCCCTGCAGGGAGTTTAATCTATTCGAATAGCCGTGTCCACGGTAACAGGACGCTTTATGCTGAAGCTGGATCTTACCACTAGAAACTATTATTATTAAACTGTATGGTTCCGGGTTTTCTTCCTCGCGGGGATGTCGAGGAGGTGAACTCGGAGGCATTATTATTATCAATCATTACAACTTATATTATACAATGTTGCAGCAACTTCTGCTTCGTTGTTACTTTATTGCTTTATATAAACTGTTGACCGATTCTCACCTCATGCTGCAAGACATCGTCAGAAGATGCTAGTCTTCGATAGGCCTAGCTTCTTACCCTTATTCTGATTTCTATCTTGCAGTCCACTATATACAGCCTCTTCTTTCCGTTGATACAATGCATAATGCTTAGTAGCGGACGTAAGACTCGCGGGTATACTAGATACTCACCTGCTTTATTTCCTTTACTGTTTTGCCTGATCGGCCGCTGCAGTCGACGTTGGAGCCCAGGAGTAGGAGTACCCCGGAGGCGGATACTACTACGTCGAGACCCCCGCTAACCAGGACCAGGAGTAGTTTCGGAGGCTCCTAGGCAGGAGGCCTTGCCTTTTCGATCTGTATCTCTGATGTTATTTGTGCTAGCCTTCTTAAGGCAAAACTTGACTAACTATGCCTGTACTCAGATATTATGGTTTGTATGACTTATGTATTCGGGTCCGAGTGACCCCCCTTTTATTGTAACATATTGGTTTATCCTTTTGTGTTTAGTGTTGTGCTGTGATATTCTCACCGTGGCACCCTAATCTCAGCCGTGTATCCTGCGTGTATGATTACTGTACACGGATTGATTTTGGGGGCGTCACAAGTTGGTATCAGAGCCGACTGCCTGTAGGAAGCCACCCAACCACTACCTGGTCGAAGTTGAGTCTAGACTTTGAAAAACTATTTTTCTAACTTAATATTTGGCTTACGGGCCCACATTGATGTCACTACGTGTGATATCTATGGTATTAGGATCCTTTTCTCCTTACCTATGCTCTGGGAATCTGCTCTCTTATCCTTGCTGGTAAGTTTTACAAAATCTGACATTAGGATCACGTTCTCTTGATTCCACCCGGCGTTTTTGGTGATTCCCCCATTGATTGAGTCGTGTCGCAGGCGTCGTACGCCAGATCCCAGACCGCGGATCCCATTCTCATTCTGGGCAGGCCGCGCGTTCTCTGGCATCAACTCCTGTGGCCAACAGTTTTCTTGCGGCGTGATTGACATAGTGGAATCTATGTCGCGTCGTGTAATCCTAACCGCGGTCTGCGCGCCGCCTAGTGTGTCCTTTTTCCTTAATTTCTACGACGTTACGCTGCTCGATTTTCGATTGATTCTATGTGTGGATGTGTATGTCTTATATGACTACTCCTATATATCCGCGCCTCCTCTTTGTTGTCGCTTTACCTCTTACTCGTTTCCGGTATCTCGTTAAGATGTTCATCGCTGAAATACCCCTGTTAAATTCTAGCAGGATGGCTGGTCGTGGTGGTCGTGGTCGTGGTCGTGGTGCCAACGATCCACCTCCGCCGCCGGACTACATGGCCGCGATGATGCAGCATTTTCAGATGAACCAAGTTTTTATGCAAGGAGTCATAGATCAGCTCCAGAATCAGAACCAGAACCAGCACCAGAACCAACCTCCTGTGGTTACTCTGCGGGATTTCTTGCGTCTCAATCCCCCTCTCTTCCACCAACCGGAACAGCCACTGGATGCCGATGATTGGCTTCGTGACATCACTCGTCAGCTGGAGTTCGCTAATGTGAGCATTGCTGATTATGTCACCTTCGCGTCCTATTTCCTGCGTGGTCCCGCTGCTCAGTGGTGGGACACTTACAAGGGCTCGCTAGCTGAAGGGACTATCGTCACCTGGAACGACTTCAAGACTGCCTTCCGTGCTCGTTATGTCCCCCAGGCGATTATGAGCCGTATGAAGGCCGAGTTCCGCAACCTCGTTCAGGGCAACAAAACTGTCGAGGCTTACCAGAGGGAATTCCTCCGCCTCTCCTGCTATGCTGCAAGTGACCTACCCAATGATGCAAGTAGGCAAGAGAAGTTCCGTGATGGACTCAACCCAGATCTCCAGCTTGCACTGGCTTTGCACGTCTTCCCCGACTTCGCCACCATGGTGAATCAGACTATCACTCTGGAGACCGCTCAGCTTAAGTTCGGTGGTTTGCCCAAGTGCCCCCGTGATGCTGGCTCATCTTCGGGCACAGCACAGAAGCAGCGCGTTTGGCTTCCACACAGTGTGTTTCGTCCAACTGCCCCGGCAGCAAGGCCGTCGTATGTTGCACCCCGTCTGCCTCCGCCCCCGCCGAGACAGCCGAAGACTGAGACTACAACTCTCCGTCCGCAAGATGGCCTGTGTTTCAAGTGCCGTCAGCCAGGCCATATTTCCAGAGACTGCCCTCAGCGACAGAATCAACTGGTAGTTCACCCTGCTGGCCGCGGAAATGGCCGTGGCAACAATGGGACCCTCAACTATAATACTGGGTCAAATCCTCATGCTCATGGTCATGCTTACAACATTGATGTTGAGGCAGCTCAGGAACAGCCCGCTACTGTGATGGGTACACTCCTCGTTAACTCATTACCTGCTACTGTTTTATTTGATACAGGAGCATCGCATTCATTTATGTCTGGAGCGTTTGCTTCTAAGCATGGCATTTACCACGAAAAGATGCATACCCCCTTAATAGTCCGGACTCCCGGTACCCAGTGTCGTGTCGACATGGTTGCACCTAACCTCACTGTTGAGATCGAGAGATTAGAGTTCATGGTTTCTCCGCACATTCTGAAAACCTCCACCATCGACCTTATCCTTGGCATGGATTGGCTGAAAACCCACAATGCCGCACTTTATTGTGGCACCAAGGTCATCCAACTTTTTCATCCTTCTGGCGCGATTTTGAGTCACACTGCCATTGTGTCGATGAATGCCGAAGCTCGTATATATGCTCTGAATGCCTTGAATGTCGCACCTCTCGAAGGGATTGAGAAAGTCCCAATCGTTTGTGAATTTACCGACGTATTCCCAGAAGAACTTCCGGGGATACCCCCGATTAGGGAAGTTGAATTCGTCATCGACTTGAAGCCTGGCACCGTCCCTATTGCCAAGCGCTCGTATAAGATGCCACCTCACCACCTCCTTGAATTGAAGAAGGAGATTGACACGGCCCTTGAGAAAGGCTTCATCCGTCCAAGTTCCTCTGCTTGGGGAGCACCTTCGCTCTTTGTCAAGAAGAGTGATGGCACGAACCGTTTGGTCCAAGATTACCGACCTATCAACTAGGCCACGATACAGAACAAGTACCCCCTCCCTCGGATCAATGATCTTTATGATCAACTTGCTGGATCCACGGTGTTTTCAAAACTCGACTTAAGGTTGGGTTACCATCAGATCCGGGTCCGTGATGAGGACATCCCGAAGACTGCATTCATTACTCGCTATGGGTCATACGAGTACACTGTCATGTCCTTTGGCTTGACGAATGCACCAGCCACCTTCTCCAGATTGATGAACTATATATTCATGGAATACCTCGACAAGTTTGTCGTGGTTTATCTGGATGATATATTGATTTACTCCAAGACCGATGCAGAACATGCTGAACATCTTCGCCTTATACTTGAAAAGCTTCGAGAACACAAACTGTATGCTAAGTACTCCAAGTGTGAGTTCTGGCTTCCTGAAGTAACCTACCTTGGTCATGTGATTTCCAAGGATGGCGTTGCCGTCAACCCCGAACGTATCCAGGCTATTCTTGACTGGACTCCGCCCAGGACTGTCAAGCAAGTCAGAAGTTTCCTCGGCCTTGCCAGCTATTGCCGCCGTTTTGTTGAGAATTTCTCCAAGATTGCCAAGCCTCTGACTAATCTGCTTCACAAAGGCGTCAAGTTTGGGTGGACTGATAAATGTCAAGAAAGTTTTCAAGCTCTCAAGGACAAGCTCACTTCACCCCCAGTGCTTGCTCCGCCTGATACTAAGAAGGACTTCGTGATATATTGCGACGCGTCTCGTCAAGGCTTAAGCTGTGTCCTAATGCAAGAGCGCAAAGTGATTGCTTATGGCTCTCGTCAGTTGCGTGCTCACGAAGAAAACTATCCAACACATGATCTCGAATTGGCAGCAGTAATTTATGCATTGAAGCTGTGGCGACATTACCTCGTCGGTAATCGTTGCGAGATCTTCACCGACCACCAAAGCCTGAAGTACCTGTTTACGCAACCAGACCTGAATCTCCGCCAACAGAGATGGCTCGAGACAATAGCCGACTACGACATGGGAATTTCTTACACCCCCGGCAAAGCTAATGTGGTGGCCGATGCCTTAAGCCGCAAAGCCTATTGTAGTGAACTTGAAGTTCAGGTGCAACAACCACGTCTGTATGCAGAACTCCGCAAGCTGAACATCGAAATTGTTCCGCAGGGATATGTGAACTCCCTGGTGGTCCAACCAGACCTCGACACCCGCATCAAGACGGTACAACATTATGACTCTGACATTTGGAAGATTAAGCGTCGTGTCGCGCGCGGAGAGCCCTCATTCTTCACTATTGATGCAAATGATGATAATGCGGTGTACTTCAAGGGTCGTTTAGTGGTTCCGGTAGCCAAGGCCAACCTGAATTACGCCTCTGATGTCATGAAAGAAGCTCATGATACACCTTTGTTGATTCACCCTGGTAGTACCAAGATGTACCAAGACATTCGTCAGCGGTACTGGTGGTCCAACATGAAACAAGACATTGCTCGTTATGTTGATGAGTGTGACGTTTGTCGTCGCGTGAAAGCCGAACATCAAAGACCTGCTGGTACTCTGCAACCACTCTCTATTCCTGAATGGAAATGGGACAAGATTGAAATGGACTTCGTCACCGGATTTCCCCGATCACAGAAAGGTCATGATGCCATCTTTGTCGTCATCGACCGATTCTCCAAGGTTGCCCACTTTCTGCCTGTCAAGGAGACGATCTCTGCTAGTCAGTTGGGAGACTTGTATGTTTCCAGAATTGTTTCCCTCCACGGTATTCCGTTGGAGATCAGTTCAGACCGTGGCAGCATTTTCACCTCGAAGTTCTGGGATAGTTTCCAAGAAGCTATGGGCACTCACCTAAATTTCAGCACCGCTTACCACCCCCAGTCGCAAGGCCAAGTCGAACGAGTCAACCAAGTACTTGAAGATATGCTTCGAGCGTGTGTCATTTCATTCGGTAAGAAGTGGGAGGAATCTCTTCCATTTGCCAAATTCTCGTACAACAATAGCTATCAAGCTAGTCTGAAGATGGCACCCTTTGAAGTTCTCTATGGACGTAAGTGTCGAACCCCCCTGAATTGGTCAGAAACTGGAGAACGAACTCTCATTGGTCCGGACATCATACAGCATGCCGAAGATCAGGTTCGCGTTATTCGTGAACACTTGAAAGCTGCTCAGTATCGTCAGAAGAGCAACTATGACCGCAAGCACAAGGAAATGGTCTATCAACCTGGCGAATACGCGTACCTCCGTGTCACTCCCATGAGAGGCACTCATCGTTTCGGAATCAAAGGCAAGTTAGCTCCTCGCTACATTGGCCCGTTCCGTATTCTTTCCCGGAGTGGACCAGTGGCATACCGATTGGAATTGCCGCCGAACCTCTCTCAAGTCCACGATGTATTCCACGTATCGCAACTCCGACGCTGCTTTAAGGACCCTATTCGCGAAGTGGAACATGATATGATCGAGCTGCAACAGGACTTGACTTATCAAGAGCACCCGAGTCGTATTCTCGATCAGTCTGAACGCAAAACACGCAACAAGACAACCAAGTTCCTCAAAGTTCAGTGGTCAAATCATTCTGAAGATGAAGCCACTTGGGAACGCGAAGATCGTCTTCGTGAGGAATACCCCGATCTTTTTCCCTCTACCACCTAAATTCTCGGGGCGAGAATTCCTGTAGTGGGGGAGATTTGTAACACCCTCACTGCCAGTGAACAGTGATCACTGTTACATTTCATCTGTACTGTTCAAAACATTCGTTGATCAACTTGGAACAGTTCAAATTTCAAATTTCTCTTTGATGTTCTTGAATGCATGGTGATCATGGACCTTGATCATCTGGGATCCAAACAAGTACAAGACATTTGAAATAAAATTCAAACAAACCCTAGAATGCCTTGGATGAATATTAAAAATATGGTGACCATAAAATATTTTCCAAAAATCTTGGAACCACTTTTATAAAATCCCAAATAATCATGGGACCATGCCCATGTGATCATTGGTATTTATTGGGCTACTGAAAATTGTAAACTATTAATAATAGTAGCAATTCCAGGCCAATTTCTCATTTAATAATAAAGTAAATTAGCAAAAAGGGTTTAGAAAAACCCTAAACTTTTTGTGGTACTCCAGATATATGTTCTACTAATTATGGAACAATATTTGTATTTAACAAAAATGCCTAAGCATTTAAATAAAATGCAAATAAGCAATAACAGAAAGAAAAAAAAGAATAAAAAAAAGAATAATGAAAACCTAAACCTACGCCTGGGGGCGAAGCCCACCAGGCCACCTCCTCCTTTTTCCCCTTGGGCTGAGCCCACCCCAGCCCACCCCGCGCCTCCTTCTCCCTCCTGTTCATCCCCTCCCCCCGTGTCACCCATCCCGTGGCCAAGGCGCCATGGCCATCGGCGTGGAGGGCATCCGCCGGCTCCCGGCGGCCTACAAGGCCAAGCCGCCCCCCTGGAACCCTGCCCCGACCCCTCCCTCAACCCTAGCCGCCAGTCCCTGTTCCCCTGGTACTCTTCCCTCCCCTCCCGCGCGAATCCGAGCGCGTCTGTGGCCACGTCGCCGCAGCCGACGCGGCCACCGGCCACCTCCGGCCCGGCCGTCTTGTCTGGGGGCTAGCCCGCGCCCGACCCCTTCTTCCCGCGCCCCCAATCGAAGCCGGCGTCTACTGGGGCCTAGCCATCGCCGCCGTTTTTCTCCACCGCGGCCGCTGCGCCATTGACACCGTGGAGCTCCACCCCGACCACCTCCGGCTGACTTGAGACCACCCCGCGCTCCACGGTGAGCATGCGCGTCTTCCCCATGCTATGTTTGCTCGATTTCATGCCCCGTCCCCTTGCTCGCCGTGGACTCGCCGCCGGCCGAGCTCCGTGGAGCTCGTGCTCCCCGCGGCCACGCCCACGGGCCCCTTTGCCCACGCCCTAGGCCACGCTCACACGCGGTCGCGCCTCCGGCGTCCGCCGCGTTCTTCCCCCTTCTCCCGCCCGGCGCGGCTCCTCCACCGGCGTGAGTCGCCGGCCGGCCGACATGGTCGTGACCGCCTGGGGCTAACCCCCCTTGTTAACCCCCCCTAAGTTAATCAAAGAATAAATTAACCCCCCTGTTAATTAACCAGTAGATTAAAACAATAAGAAAACTGTTTAATTAAAGTGTTAGGCTGACACCTGGGACCCCACTGCCTTTGATGAATAAAAACAATTTTAGATTTATTCCAGTGTATGACATGTGGGGTCCTCGGTTTTGTTAATTAAATAAAATGAATTAAATGTCCCTCACTATGACATGTAGGTCCCACTGGTCAGTTTGACCAGTCAACTGTGCTGTGGATAATGTTCTGTTAATAAATAAAAATAATTTAAAATGATTTAGAAAATGATTTAAATTGCTTAAAACTTTAGAAAATCATAGAAAATAAACCGTAGCTCAGATTCAAAAACTTTGTACATGAAAGTTGATCAGAAAAATATAACGAATATGGATACGCTATCCGTATGTCTACCACGCCCCCCTAACACACCGATCATCGACATTCCCCCCCCCCTTCGGGCTGTCTGTCGAAAATTCCCGGTACCGATAAAAAGTACCCGGATGAATTTATTCCGAACACGAAAGTTGTCCGGAATGGTTCAACTAACACGGATACACCCCCCTTATGTTTGTCGGATGTCCACGACACCTCCGGCTTGATCCTTCCCCCTCTGGACCCCTGTCCGGTAATCACCCGGAGCCGGTATTTCATCCCCGGATGAATTCCCGCTCCGCGCAACGTGCATGACACTGCGTTAGAACACCGTTAACTTTTCATCTGTCATGTCATGCATATGTTTGTATATTTTTGCTGTGTATTTACTGTTTTCATTCCCCCCCTTAATCTCCGGTAGACCCCGCTGCTACCGCCGACTACACCGCTGCCGGGTACGACTACTTCGTCGACGACCCTGCTACTACCGTCGAGCTTGCAGGCAAGCAGAGCCATTCTCTTCCCCAGATATCGCCTATCTTTCCGTACTTTTCTTGCACTAGGCATTGTTACTGCTGCTGCTACGATTACAACCCTATTCAATTGCATAGCCTGATTTTGTCGCCCCTTGATGTACTTTTCCTTTATCCTATGCTGCCTATTATTACTTATGCATTATTCAGCAGTGAGCCCTGCGCATTGTTATCTAGGATTAGATAGCGGGCCGTGATCACTATGGGAGTGAACACGGATACAATATATACAACTGCCCAGGTACGGTACAATGCAGACACCGCCAAAGGCCCCTATCTGGGTTATGCCTAGTCACCTCAAGTGTGAGCTATCCAGGAGTAATCCTTGTACTCCACTCGAGGCTGACTTTGTCTTGCCGCCGTAGGGTCCTGAACAGCGGTTGTCCTTAAAGGTAAGAAAGTCGGGCGACCCCACGGTGCCCGCGAGAGGTAAATCGTCGGGAACGACAGGGAGGGTACGACCGACGTTACTGGCGTGCTTGGCCCCTGCTCGTATCTCGTGAGAGTTACCAAACCACGAAAGTCGAGCTCTACCAAGAGCAAACGCGAGACAAGGTAAGGAGTCGGTTCACCTTGTTGGTAACCGCAGTGACTTGGTGGGACGACAGGGCAGGCACCGATGTACTGGTGGTCCTGACTGCTGTCGTTGACCGCGGGTCGGTTAAGTCGAGGCAACGATAACGGTTGTCACGCAGGTTAATTAAAATGCTAAATGGTTCGGCGGATGACTTGAGAGGCCCGTTGGTCTGTACGCACTACCTACACGTGGGATTACGGTGTGGGCCCTCCGCGTCGTAGTTCGTCCGAAAGCTCTTCAGACGTCAGCAGTACTGCGGCCTGATCGCCGGGAAGTGGTCTTGTCTTTTTGCTGCAGCAGGTGTGTTTGGATTTGCTTTTACTTCACCGGCCAGACTCGCACCGTGCAGGAGCGTGCAAGGGTGAGGGACCTAGACCCCTTGGCGCATAGGATATAGTCCGGCGGATGGCCTCTCTGTTGAGCCTAGGATGGGCTGCGTCGTGTCGGATAGCCTCGGTGGGGCGTTCCCTAACAAGGTTCACGCCACCCTGGAGATCCGAGCGTGCAGGCTGAACAGTAGTGCACCCCTGCAGGGAGTTTAATCTATTCGAATAGCCGTGTCCACGGTAACAGGACGCTTTATGCTGAAGCTGGATCTTACCACTAGAAACTATTATTATTAAACTGTATGGTTCCGGGTTTTCTTCCTCGCGGGGATGTCGAGGAGGTGAACTCGGAGGCATTATTATTATCAATCATTACAACTTATATTATACAATGTTGCAGCAACTTCTGCTTCGTTGTTACTTTATTGCTTTATATAAACTGTTGGCCGATTCTCACCTCATGCTGCAAGACATCGTCAGAAGATGCTAGTCTTCGATAGGCCTAGCTTCTTACCCTTATTCTGATTTCTATCTTGCAGTCCACTATATACAGCCTCTTCTTTCCGTTGATACAATGCATAATGCTTAGTAGCGGACGTAAGACTCGCGGGTATACTAGATACTCACCTGCTTTATTTCCTTTACTGTTTTGCCTGATCGGCCGCTGCAGTCGACGTTGGAGCCCAGGAGCAGGAGTACCCCGGAGGCGGATACTACTACGTCGAGACCCCCGCTAACCAGGACCAGGAGTAGTTTCGGAGGCTCCTAGGCAGGAGGCCTTGCCTTTTCGATCTGTATCTCTGATGTTATTTGTGCTAGCCTTCTTAAGGCAAAACTTGACTAACTATGCCTGTACTCAGATATTATGGTTTGTATGACTTATGTATTCGGGTCCGAGTGACCCCCCTTTTATTGTAACATATTGGTTTATCCTTTTGTGTTTAGTGTTGTGCTGTGATATTCTCACCGTGGCACCCTAATCTCAGCCGTGTATCCTGCGTGTATGATTACTGTACACGGATTGATTTTGGGGGCGTCACAATATATTATTTGTCCAATTTGGAGTTAATATGAACTTTCTATGAATTTCCAAAGTTTGGGGTATTTTCTGGAATTTGTGGAATTTTTAATTCATTTTGATTTTCTGGAAATTCATAAAATGATTTATTGCGTCAGCTGACATGTGGGTCCAGGGTGTCAGTGACTGGATCTAATTAACCTGTGGGTTAAATTAATCCAGTGGCTTAATTAAGCCATTGGGCCCACTGGTCAGTGACCCAGGGGGTCATTAACCAGGTGATTAAGGGGGGAGGTTTTGGCTGACACGCCGGCGCCCTGGCCACGGCGGCGCAGCACGGAGAGGGTGCTCCCGACCACCAGAACGCTGGCTGAGACCACCAGAGGGTAGCCCTCGAACTCGCGCTCCACCTAGGCGAGTCGGGCGACCACGGGGAGGCTTAACGCGACGACGGCGACTTGAACGGCGGCGGTCCGAGGCACGGCTTGGAACGGGATCGAGCTAGGGGGCTCGTCAAGGCGCTGGGCTGGTCGGGATCGAGCCAGAAGAGCTCGGCGAAGACGATGGATAAGGTGACGGGGTTGAATGCTTAGCGTAGCCTCATCGACGACGAGCACGGCGGCTCGGTACTCCGGCGTCCATGGCAGCTCGAGCTAGAGGAGGAGAAGGAAGCCGTGGCTTGAGGGGAAACGCTCACCAGGCTACAGGGAACTCGACGAAGTAGTCGACGGAGCCGGTGAGGGAACGTGGACGAAGTATTGAACGGCGACGAGCAGCGGATCCGGCGAGCTCTCGGTGACGATTCCGACGACTAGAAGGGCTCCGGGATCTTGATTCCTTGCAGGGAGACGTAGTCGAGGGTGGCGAAGCTTATGTACAAGTTCTTCTGGTCCCTAGCACACGTTGGCCGCGTCTTCCACGGTGGCGAGTTCCGGCGAGTCCTCGGACGACGACGAATTCGGGCGAGGGAGACGGGGAGGGAGTTCGTGGCGAGGGGGAATGGAGCGAGGCGGCTGCGAGGAGTCTCCAGACGTGAAGAGGTGGCGAGGGGGAAGCAGGAGGTGGCCAGGGGGCTCGTCGGCGGCCACGTCATGGTCGCCACGCAGCTCCCTGCGTGCTGGCCGGGGAAGACGACAAGGAAGAGGAGGTGGGCTGGGCCGGCTGTTGATGAGTTGGGCTTCTTTGAAGGTAAGCCCTTCTTTCTTTTTCTCTCTGTTTTCTTTTCTGCTATTTGTTTTGCTGTGCTAAAATAATTAGCTAGGCATTTTATTAAATGCTGAAAATTTTTATGTGGCCTCATAATAATATTGACTAGCCACTTATAAAGTTTCAACATTTTTAAAATTCAAAGAATCTGAATCTTAAATCAAATAGGGGTATTTGATTAATTCCAAGGCACTGTTTGAATATTTGAAAAATCTATGAGCATGGGGTGGGTCCCACATCACTTGATATGTGATCACACTCATTTATAAGACTTTTCAAAAATCTAACATGAATTTTTGGAGAAGATTTTTATCTGGCCTTTTGAATTAATTCATCTGGGGGGTGTTCCTTCTCCCAATTGGATTTTGAAGTTGAATTTCCTTTGAGATTTTGACATGATGCAAGGTTACTTTGATCCTAGCACATTACTTAATAGAGGGTTCTGACAACTCGCCCCCACTCAACAAAATCTCGTCCCGAGATTCAGAAGTCTGCGGGAGGAAGGCGGGGTACTCGGCAATGAGACGGTCTTCTCTTTCCCACGTAGCTTCTCTTTCAGAGTGGTGTGACCATTGCACTTTCAGAAACCTAATCTTCTGACGACGAGTGACATGCTCTGCGGAATCAAGAATACGAACGGGGTATTCTCGATAAGAAAGGTCATCTTGGAGATCAAGCGTTTCATGGTCGACTTCGCGGATGGGGTCCTTGAAGCAATGCCTGAGTTGGGACACATGGAATACATCATGTACTCGGGAGAGGTGCGGAGGTAGTTCAAGTTGGTAGGCAACTTCTCCACGTTTAGCAATAATGCGGAAAGGTCCGATGTAACGTGGGGCCAACTTGCCTTTGATACCGAATCTTTGGGTTCCCTTCAGAGGAGTAACCCGAAGGTAAGCCTTCTCATCCAGATTGTAGCTCTCTTGCCTATGATGACGATCATAGTAGCTTTTCTGACGAGACTAGGCTGCTTTCAATTGATCACGAACAATGCGAACTTGCTCTTCTGCTTCCTTGATCATGTCCGGTCCAAAGAATTGTCTTTCACCGGTTTCTGACCAGTTTAGGGGTGTTCGACATCGTCGTCCATATAGGAGTTCAAAAGGAGCCATGTTCAGACTAGATTGAAAACTGTTGTTATAAGCAAATTCGGCAAATGGAAGAGACTTCTCCCAATTCTTTCCGAAAGATATAACACAAGCTCTGAGCATGTCTTCAAGAATTTGGTTAACCCTTTCGACTTGACCGCTAGACTGAGGATGGAAAGCTGTACTAAAGGAGAGATGAGTTCCCATAGCACGTTGGAAGCTTCCCCAAAATCTAGAGGTGAAAAGGCTACCACGATCAGAATTGATTTCCAAAGGAACACCGTGAAGAGACATAATTCTAGAGATGTACAAGTCCGCCAACTGGCTAGCAGTTATAGACTCGCGAACCGGAAGGAAGTGAGAAACTTTGGAAATCCTATCTATGACAACGAAGATGGCATCGTTTCCTTTCTGGGTTTTTGGAAAGCCGGTGATGAAGTCCATACCGAATTTGTCCCATTTCCACTCTGGAATTGGCAAAGGTTGAAGAGTGCCAGCAGGTCTTTGATGTTCGGCCTTAATGCGACGACAAACATCACATTTGGCAATGAACTTAGCAATTTCTCTCTTCATCCTAGTCCACCAAAATCTCTGGCGTAGGTCTCGGTACATCTTTGTGCTACCAGGATGAATTGAGAGGGGAGTGTCATGAGCTTCTTTGAGGATTAGCCTCCTAAGATTGTGTTTTCGTGGTACAACCAATCGAGTGCCAAAGAAAACAACACCTTGATCGTTTATGGAGAAACATTTAGCAACTCCGCTAGCAATGTTCTTCTTGATCTCTCGAATACCACTATCACGTTTCTGGGCGGCTATGATTTTATCCTCAAGGTTTGGTTTCGCCACCAAGGTAGAAAGATAGCCATGAGGAATAATTTCAAGGTTGAGCTTGCGAAAGTCCTCATGAAGAAGTGGTTGATACTGTTGTAACATGAGGTTGTTACAATACGACTTACGACTTAGTGCATCAGCCATGACATTGGCTTTGCCTGGGGTGTAAGAAATTACTACGTCGTAATCTTTTATCAACTCAATCCAGCGTCTTTGCCTGAGATTAAGATCTGGCTGGGTGAAAATGTATTTGAGACTTTGGTGGTCGGAATAAATCTCGCAACGGTTACCAAGGAGGTAATTTCGCCAAGTTGTTAGTACATGAACTACGGCAGCGAGTTCAAGGTCATGGGTAGGATAGTTCTCTTCATGTGGCCGCAACTGGCGTGAAGCATAAGCTACCACATGTCGATCTTGCAGTAGTATGCATCCTAACCCTTGCCGTGATGCGTCACAATAGATCTCGAAATCCCTTTTGGTGTCTGGAGGTGCAAGTACGGGTGCGGAAGTCAATCTTCTCTTTAGCTCTTGAAAGCTTTCCTCGCACTTGGGAGTCCATAGGAATTTCTTATCTTTCTTGAGGAGTTCAGTTAGAGGCTTTGCAACTTTAGAAAAGTTCTCGACGAAGCGACGGCAATAGCTGGCTAGGCCAAGAAAACTTCTAACTTGCTTAACCGATTCAGGTGGAGTCCAGTCAAGGACGGCCTGAACTCTCTCGGGATTCACAGCAATGCCTTTTGCAGAAATCACGTGGCCTAAGTAGGTCACATCTGGTAGCCAGAATTCACACTTGGAGAATTTAGCATACAGGCGATGCTCTCTAAGTTTCATCAATACCAGCCTTAGGTGTTCGGCATGTTCTTCTTTGTTCTTCGAGTATATAAGGATGTCATCGAGGTAAACCACGACGAACTGGTCCAAATACTCCATGAAGATCGAATTCATCATGCGTGAGAAAGTGGCGGGGGCATTGGTTAAACCGAAGGACATGACGGTGTACTCGTAAAGACCATAACGAGTAGTAAAAGCCGTTTTGGGAATGTCCTCGTTCCGGATTTTGATTTGATGATAACCTAATCTCAAATCCATCTTGGAGAAGACAGAGGATCCTGCAAGTTGATCATAAAGATCGTTGATCCTGGGCAGTGGGTACTTGTTCTTTATCGTCGCTAAATTTAGCGGGCGATAGTCTACGCACATCCTTTCTGTTCCATCTTTCTTCGTTATGAACAGAACGGGGCAACCCCATGGCGATGAGCTAGGGCGGATGAAGCCTTTTTCCAACAAAGCTTCCAGTTGGGTTTTAAGCTCAGCTAACTCACGTGGGGCCATTTTGTATGGGCATCTAGAAATTGGTGCGGTTCCTGGGGCAAGATCCACTATGAATTCTACACATCTGTCGGGTGGCATTCCCGGCAGCTCTTCAGGAAAGACATCCGGGAAGTCACGAACCACCGGAACATCTTCAAGGTCGGGAAGAGGAAGCACATTCAAAGATTGTACTTGGTGTCTTGTTCTGGGTGAGGTGTAATCTATTGTCTGGCCTGAAGGGTGTGTAAGTCTAACTGACTTGGCTTTACAATCAAGAAAAGCATGCTGTCTTGATAACCAATCCATACCAAGGATGACATCAATGTCTGAAGAATTGAGGGCTATGAGTGAAGCAAGGAATACTAAACCCTCAATTGCAATTTTATTACCATGGCTTACTCTATTAGTTTGCCACTTGGAACCAGGAGTTTGAATGATCATTGGGGTGAACATTTCATCAAAGGATACATCATGCCGAAGTGCATAACTTTCCGACATGAATGAGTGAGATGCTCCTGGATCGAAAAGGACAGAAGTGGGAACAAAATTGACTGGGAGCGTACCAAGAATGACGTCAGAAGTACCATCAGTTTCCTCAACAGAGATTTGGTTCACACGTCCAAGATTTTCTGAGGTGGATGGCTTAGCGGTGGAAACCTTCGGGTTTGGTTTGGCACGAACAGTGGGGTTTCCTTTGGCATGGGGTGGAGCATTTTGGTTGACGGGGCACTCACGAGAATAGTGACCAGGCTGGCCACATCTAAAGCAGGCTCCAAAGATAGTGCGGGGAGTTGGGTTGTTTGGTGGAGCTGGTGGACGAGGCGGCACAAGGGATGGCCTCGGTGGGTTGTTTTGGGGAAACAAACTGTTAGGAATCCAGATCATGCGCTTCTGAGGGCGTGAACAGGAAGAAGGGGCAAGCTCAAGAGCATGCTTGCGAGACTTCTCGAAAACTTCATTGCCATGCTCAGCTCTGAAGGATCCGTTGACTAAATCCTCAAAGGTGGCAAATTCGATGAGGTTGAGATCATGACGGAGGATGGGGCTAAGTCCCTTGCGGAACCTTGCCTGCTTTCTGGCATCAGTGGTGATCTCATCTTGGGCATACCGAGCAAGACGGTTGAATTCCCTCACATACTCATGAATGGACATCTCTCCTTGATTCAGAATACAAAACTCTTCCTTCTTGCGCTCCATCAACTCATCCAGAATGTGGTACCCTCGAAAGGCAACACAGAACTCCTGCCAAGTCACTACGTGACCATCTGGCTGCATTGCAACATAGTTCTCCCACCACTGAAGAGCAGCACCTTCCAAGAAGTATACCGCGAAAACAACTCGGTCATCGGGAGCAACATGTGCAGTATCAAGCTTACGCTCGATGGAACAGAGCCAATCATCAGCTTCAAGGGGCTCAGAAGAACATCGGAATACCGGTGGCTTGAGGAGGATAAAGTCCTGAATGCTGACCACCACATTACGATGGTGGGCGGTATTCTGCTCGATGAGCTCCAGAAGGCGTGTTTGATCACGTCTATTCCGCTCAGCTTCCATCATGATTTCCGCCGCAGAAGGCGGGGTTGGAGGTTCATCATCATTTTGATTCCGATCACGGTCTCGATTCCGAAGAACAACACTACGAGTTCCACCTGACATCCTGTGTGATAAAAATCAACAATCAGAACAGGTTGTACGATGGAGGCAAGGATAAAAGGATATGATTTCAGAAGGAGAAGACTATAATGCAAAGGCAATGATTCAAAGAAACACGAAACAAATCCGGCAGCATAACGGCTACATCGGGATGGAAAACAAGACAACCTCGAGGAGATTGGACAGAACTTCCTCAAGGAACTCAAAACACGAAGACTCTGGACATCTACGACAATCCTACGGCTATAAGGAGGCAATCAACGAGATGTTCTAGTAAGACAGAGGTGAGCCTAATCCTATCTTCCCGTAGAAAAGGTAAGGGTGACTCAGAACTCAGATCGATGAGGGTAAGGAGAAAAAGAAGCCTTACGTTGTTCCCTTATATACCCATAGTAACTATATAACTATAGAAGGCTAGACTCGACTTCGGCCAAGGCTGATAATCCTACAGTCAATCCTGCTCTGATACCAAGTCTGTCGGGACCCGGGGTTAGCGTATGCAAGCCTCGCTACAACACAATCATATGGAGAGCCGAGAACCGTACCCACTTGTCTCAGCAGACAAGGCCAAGCACAGAACGTCCTCAGAAAGCATCGAACGTGAGGGGCATCCCATCCAGGCCGGATGATCAACTGAAATGGGTCCTCATCGTCCGCTCACATGTCTAAATGATATGGGTGATGAACTCCCATACTCATAGACAAGTCGCCTCAACCATACTATCGATTGTATCATAACCCTTACATAGACTTACTCCAGCCCGATCACTTAGTCGGGGTCTAGGGCGGGCTCGATCATACATCAAAGTGTGCACGAGACAGAGTCTCGAACAATCGCATCGCGATGCCCCAAGCTGCGCACATCTAAGGGCCACTTGGTGTATAAAAGATCGCCAGCCAGATCACAACTAAGGTCTCGAAAACCCATACTAAGACATGCATGTTATAAACATACACGCAGCACACATGCCTTGTATGAACAGCAGGTATCATTGCAATTCTCTACAAAGTATACATCTTTATTAATAACTCTTACAGAGTGCACACAGAGATCACAATGCATGTGATCCAACATTACAACAGACAAGCGGAAGCAAGTAGGTCTGAGTACAGACAAGTTTAACAAATGGCTTAGAGAAGCCTTATCTAAAAAAAAAGCCCTCCACGAGGGAACCAGTCGTCTGACTGGGACTACACTAGCTTGGTCTTGGTCTGAGTCTTCATTCTTCGAGCTTCGGTTATAAGCCACCATCGGGGTCGGTGGGTTCATCTAAAACATAGATTAAGCAAACGTGAGTACAAAATCGTACTCAGCAAGACTTACATAGGAGCTATACTACTCATGCATATGTATCAAGGTAAAGGGAGGTGGGGTTTCACTTGCAGAAGTGCCAGCTTTGACTTGGCTAGTCCTGAACTACGAGTACCAGACTTGAGGTAAGAAGCGTACACGAGTCCACTACATCTCTCCAACCAATTACACCACTATGGTTACTTCCTCGACTTTCCCACGAGAAGCACACCATAGCACTCACGCTTATCTTGCGAGTTTTAGAAGTATCCAGTTCAAGTTGTCTAATAATCGAGCACAGCTCTCCAAGTAGTCCCTTACCGCGGACGCGGCTATTCGAATAGTTTTGTTAACCCTGCAGGGGTGTACTGCTACACACATGAAACTATCAGTTACCGCCTTTGTACTCGACACCGTTCAAGAGGTGCCGGCGAGGATAATTCCCACAACTTTTACCTCACAGCCAACTCAAATTCAAAGGAGACGCCTATCTGGGCTGGAATCCACATCGTGAACCCGGCCGGTTTACCGATGTGGTCCCAGAAGATGTGTGCAGGGTCCCAAGCCGGTCTGAATAGACGTTCTTCCACTTCGCAGACCGTGCCACAGACCTACCAGAACTCCGAACTAATGCGACTCATTGAGCTGAGAAGGGGTGAGTTAGTAGGTTGAGCGGGGGTCCATGTGCCCAACATGTGGTAGTACTCTTCGTCTTGGATCACCACACAAGAACTCGGGCTTAGGGCGGTGTTCAACGAGACAACCCACTGTGTACTCCTACACAACCTCTCATCGTTCACCTTGTATTAGGGTAGATTCACCAACACGTTTCACTTTCATCAACACCATGTTTATCATCATCCCGACTCACATCATAAGCAACCTCATTGTACCACTAAGCATGCAATAAGCAGTAATAGTTGCAGTGGCCACATGATATCAACCAACTTCTACATCTGCTAGGATTGTGGTTTGCTCACTACTGTGACAAGATGATAGGTCATGCAAAGGATATGGGTTCAACTATGCGATAGAAACGTTATCATGGCGATCATCCTAAACAATGCATAAGCGAGACATGAGAGGGAAGTGGGATTTTATAGACATGATCAATGGGGGTTTGCTTGCCTTGCTGACGAGGTTTCGATAACGGTGTCTTCAACGAAGGGGGCAGCCTCCTGCTCTGGTTCCTCCTCTACTCGACAAACAACAAACAAGGAAGCAATATAAATACAATGCACAAACACATGGTTGAAGGTTGAAACTTGATGTATATGTTTCTGATGTGTTTGGGCAATTCCATTTAAATGGAGTATATTGCAAATTGAATTGCAAATTCAAACTCCAATTTGAATTCAAACTTAGTCAAGTTATGTGTGACATTGTTTGATCATTTTGAACCTTCTTCAAATGTGTATGATATGCCTCTGATGTGTGGTTGAATTGTAGCTTAATTCCATGGTGCAAGTTGCAAGATCATTTGATTTGAATTTGAATTAAATTCAAATAAACCAAATGACATATGCTACTGGTCCCAATTTAAATTCAACTCAAACATAGTTGAAAGTTGCATATTTGGAAAGATAATTTTCTCCTGATCATTTTCATATATTATTTGTCCAATTTGGAGTTAATATGAATTTTCTATGAATTTCCAAAGTTTGGGGTATTTTCTGGAATTTCTGGAATTCTTTAATTCATTTTGATTTTCTGGAAATTCATAAAATGATTTATTGCGTCAGCTGACATGTGGGTCCAGGGTGTCAGTGACTGGATTTAATTAACCCGTGGGTTAAATTAATCCAGTGGCTTAATTAAGCCACTGGGCCCACTGGTCAGTGACCCAGGGGGTCATTAACCAGGTGATTAAGGGGGGGAGGTTTTGGCTGACACGCCGGCGGCTAAACGCCGGCGGCCTGGCCACGGCGGCGCAGCATGGAGAGGGTGCTCCCGACCACCAGAACGCTCGCTGAGACCACCAGAGGGTAGCCCTCGAACTCGCGCTCCACCTAGGCGAGTCGAGCGACCACGGGGAGGCTTGACGCGACGACGGCGACTTGAACGGCGGCGGTCCGAGGCACGGCTTGGAACGGGACCGAGCTAGGGGGCTCGTCAAGGCGCTGGGCTGGTCGGGATCGAGCCAGAAGAGCTCGGCGAAGATGATGGATAAGGTGACGGGGTTGAATGCTTAGCGTAGCCTCGTCGACGACGAGCACGGCGGCTCGGTACTCCGACGTCCATGGAAGCTCGAGCTAGAGGAGCAGAAGGAAGCCGTGGCTTGAGGGGAAACGCTCACCAGGCTACAGGGAACTCGATGAAGTAGTCGACGGAGCCGGTGAGGGAACGTGGACGGAGTATTGAACGGCGACGAGCAGCGGATCCGGCGAGCTCTCGGTGACGATTCTGACGACTAGAAGGGCTCCGGGATCTTGATTCCTTGCAGGGAGACGTAGTCGAGGGTGGCGAAGCTGATGGACAAGTTCTTCTGGTCCCTATCACACGTTGGCCGCGTCTTCCACGGTGGCGAGTTCCGGCGAGTCCTCGGACGACGATGAATTCGGGCGAGGGAGACGGGGAGGGAGTTCGTGGCGAGGGGGAATGGAGCGAGGCGGCTGCGAGGAGTCTCCAGACGCGAAGAGGTGGCGAGGGGGAAGAAGGAGGTGGCCAGGGGGCTCGTCGGCGGCCACGGCATGGTCGCCACGCAGCTCCCTGCGTGCTGGCCGGGGAAGACGACAAGGAAGAGGAGGTGGGCTAGGCCGGCTGGGGATGAGTTGGGCTTCTTTGAAGGTAAGCCCTTCTTTCTTTTTCTCTCTGTTTTCTTTTCTGCTATTTGTTTTGCTGTGCTAATATAATTAGCTAGGCATTTTATTAAATGCTGAATTTTTTTATGTGGCCTCATAATAATATTGACTAGCCACTTATAAAGTTTCAACATTTTTAAAATTCAAATAATTTGAATCTTAAATCAAATAGGGGTATTTGATTAATTCCAAGGCACTGTTTGAATATTTGAAAAATCTTTGAGCATGGGGTGGGTCCCACATCACTTGATATGTGATCACACTCATTTATAAGACTTTTCAAAAATCTAACATGAATTTTTGGAGAAGATTTTTATCTGGCCTTTTGAATTAATTCATCTGGGGGGTGTTCCTTCTCCCAATTGGATTTTGAAGTTGAATTTCCTTTGAGATTTTGACATGATGCAAGGTTACTTTGATCCTAGCACATTACCTAACGGAGGGTTCTGACATAATGAAACTAAGTATTGTAACTAAATAGACCTAACTATCCCTAAAAAAACTTATTAATAAAGAATGTAACTAAAGAATGTACGTACCTCCATGTAATCGGTCATATCAGGGTAAAGCTTTCGACATTCAGCCTTCGTCTTCGGCTCGTTTTTCTTGGCGTACCAATCTCGAACGATCTGAACATGCATCTCATGCCTCGTGTTATTCAATAACCTCTTCCACTCTTTCTCGAGGTTCTTCTTCGACACCTCCTCTGTTCCCTCCTCGACCCTATGGTAACTCTGCAATTATTTCATATAGATGCATAAATGAATAGGAAATAACAAGATATAACATTGTATACTTTTTATTGGGTAAAATAATAGTTACCCAAAAATCAGCCAACACCTTGTCGGCCACGCTCGCGCAAAGAACACCGTTCACGTGTGTGTTTTACTGGAGCCGAGCGGCTTGGTAGTGATCCCACTTGAGTCCTCGCTCGGGAACCATACCCTCACCGGGCAACTGCACTATCCTCGGAAAGTGCTCCCTAAGCAAAGCACCAAGGAGGCAGTTTGGATTCCAGGTATTCTCCGGGTAATTCCACCCCCTGCATAATGAGAAGGCAAAGACATTAGATACTTAGTGAAACATAATGATATAAGGTACAGAATATATATCAACTTACTTCTCTCCATCTGGCACAATCAACGCCCTATGTTGGGACTCCAATCGGTCTAGAACTCGTGTCATACCACGTTGGTAGATCGACTTGCTGGCAGACGGGCTCTGCCTCTCTCCCGCAGCCTCCGCCTCAGCTTCCTCAACCTCCGCTCAGCCTCCGCCTCTGCCTCAGCTTCCGCCTCAACCCCCTCGCCGTCCAATCAACTCCCCCACTCCTCGTGTGCTGGTGTCGGCTCCTGGACGGGAGGATCCTGCATCGGTGTCGCCTCCTGGACGGGGGGATCCCGCAACGGTGACACCCTCATCTGCAGGGTTGAAGTGGCTGAGACTGAAGTAGTTGAGGGTGGTGATGACTGGCTCCTATCAGCCTGCCTCCCTCTCATGCGACCACCTCCTCTGCCTCTCTTCTTTCCCCCTCCTCTCCCACGGTCGGGCTCCTCGGCAAAGCTCTTGAACAAATCTTTCCGTAGCTGCCCAGGTGCTATCTCAACTTATCCCCGCCTGCCATGTCTCACCACCTGCAATGATAAATAGTTAAATAATTAGTACAAATTCAAGGACAATAATTAAACAAACAATAATAAATACATGAATAATTAAAAAAAGAATTGAATAATTAAACACCAATGTTTGGATGCATACAAAGTACTAATAGTCGGGATCATTTGTCTCTTCTGCATGGTCAATTTAAGCATAATCATCATCAGTATCACACGTGTCGTCATGAATGACATCGTCGTCGGGTTCAAGGACATCATGTGGAAGGCCTTTTTGTAACCAATCAATCATTGATAGCTCATCCACATTGGTAACCTCTTTGACTTCCACTGCTTCCTCATCATCACGTGGTTCTTGTTCTTTCGTGTTCAGGGTGGACGTAGAGCAGTTGCGGAGAAGACGTCTCACACCACGTGATTCTTGGAAGAACTCTCCATCATATGTTATTGGGTCAATTTGAGGTTCATAATCGTCTTAATTTGGGGGAGGTGGTGTAACATGTATCGGCACATCGTACACGACATACCAACCTTCCAGGTTCTTAACACTTTGACGACTGTATGGCAGATAGAAAACTTGGGTGGCCTGTTGAGCCACAATATAGACATCGGGACCGCTTAACTGCATGCCTTATCGAATTTCGTCTAGCCCAACATGTTCATGAGTCCGTCTTGTCTTAGTAGGACCGAACCAATGACATTTGAACACGACAATGTTCGGAGGATTTTCACCATAATAATGAAGTTTGTATACTTCTTCAAGTCTTCCATAATACTTGACACCTCCCTCGCCTATAGCAGAGACACTGAAATTGGTTGTTTTTCGACCGGCCATTGAAAGCTCTTTGCTAGAAGTACGAAAGCGATACCCGTTGATGTCGTAGTTCTGAAATGTATGGACCTTAAATTCAAAACCATTAGCTATCTGTCTCCATTCATCGTCGACTTGCTCATCTAAATTACCCTAGTAATAGCAACAATGGAAATCACCTATTATATATATAGGGGAGGTACCATTATTTCAACCAAGAGATGAAACCGGGATAGCCACCTCCTGTCTTTTCAAGAAGTTCATACTCGAGAATGGATTCTTTTTAGATTGCAACACCATTCGAGAATTGTGCAACGTATCGACTGTCACTACTAGAATTCGCCAATTTGTCGTCTGCCCTGGCGGAAGGCAAACACCTATATGGCGCATGACAAAGACCTTTGCCGTCTACCCCCGCACGGTAAAGCTCTCGTCATGCATTTCATCGGCAAAGAGGTTCTTTGCCTTCTGCAGGAAATCAACGGACGACAAAGCACTTTGTCGTCGGCTTATTTTGAAGCAGACGGTAGCGCGAGCGTGACGGTGAAGCTTTGCCAGTCGGCTCCGTCAGGCCGTTAACGGCGGCGTTTGCCGTCTGTCGACAGACGACAAACACGATGACGTCATCTAGCAAATTCACGAATGTAATCCCCCCCTGCATAGTTTGCCGTCTGCTGGTAGACGGCATCCTCCTTGTCTTTGCCGTCCGCCTGGCCGCAAGGCATACGGCATAATGACCAAATGGTCACCCAGCTGTTGCCAGATTGCACAGCTGGGCCCCACGTGTCCCCTTTGCCGACCACCAGCAAACGGCAAAGTTATTTGCCGACTACCAGCATACGGCAAAGAGCCTATATTGTCTCTGTTTTTTCTGTTTTTCTTTTAATCCCTGCATTTGACAAAAAAGCAATACATATATATATATAGCAGCAGTACTAGAAGCACATCAAACTACATCACATCATATCCAAAAACATATGAATGTCCAAAACATTAAATGGTCTCCAACAAGGATAACAACAATAAACACATTGTTTCCAAACAGTTCATAACAACAATAAACTGTTTCTAAGCTATATTAAAAGTGAAAAGACAACAACACCGTCGATGCACGACCCCCATAAAGCAAATCTGCAAAACAAAAATAAGAAAGTTAGTGGAAGAAGGGGGGACAAGAAGAATAAGTAATAAGAGAAGGAGAAGGACAAAGAGAAGAAGAAAAAGAAGAGAGAAGAAGAACAAGGAAAAGATGAAGAAGAAGAGAGAAGAACTCTTCTCTCTTCTCCTTGTTCATCTTCGCTCCTCTCCTTGTTCTTCTTCTCTCCTCTCCTTGTTATTCTTCTCTCTTTAGCATTTGTGAGAAATTAAGCAAACATTAGTATGTTTTGAGCCAATGAAGCTAACTTTATCATATTGTGAGCAATTTAAGAGACTTTAGCATGTTTTGAGGAATTAAGCTAACTTTAGCATATTGTGAGCCACTTTAGCTAACTTTAGAATTTTTTAAGTGAATCAAGCTAACTTTAGCAGTTTGTGAGCGATTCAAGCTAACTTTAGCATATTGTGAGCAAATCAAGATAACTTCACCATTTTGTGATCAAATCAAGCTAAATATGCATTTTCAAACTAACTAAGCATTTATAAAGCAAAATATACAAGACAACTTACTGGAGCGTAGCCCTCAAGGCTGAGGTGGCTGAGAAGCATTAGTCGGGCTGCCCGAGATTGACGTGGGAGAAGGGTCATGGGATGCAACACGAGAGTTATGCTTCACAAAAATATTAACTAGCGGTTAGCACGACGCCACTCAATATGGTATTGATGATCATTGAAAGGTACTCACCGTCCCCACAGGAGAAATGATCGGCATCGATGGAGCGGCCTGACCAGTCTTCTCGCACATAGTTTGCACATTTGTTTTCCACGAGTCAATCATATTAGTTACTAATATAAACAAACATTATAACATGCATTCTTTGGGTGAATATGAACAAGTGACTTACCACGATGAGCTCGTACAAGGCCCGGTTCGAAGCATCGTGGCGTGCCGCGGCCTCCTCAAGAGCCTTCGTCGTCCTCTCCTCCGCTAGCCGCTCTCTCTCCGCTGCCTTCTCCTCCGCCAACCGCTCCTTCTCCTCCAATAGCCGCTGGGTGTTCCGTCGCTCTTTCTCAAGAGCTTCCTGCAACCCCACTCCTCTAGTTAGCACTGTAGTAACCGATGAGATAACAAAAGAATGGAAGATTCCTTATGGCTAACCTCGATGGCGAGATCGACGGGCCGCGCACGAGTCGTTATAGTAGGAGAAGAGCTCGTTTGGCGCGCCTTGATCTTAGGAAGAGTCTTATCGCACCTAATCAACTTATCTCCAATGGCCATGGCGCCATGGCGCATTCCTCCACCAGAGATCATCACGAGCTCCGGGTCAATAGGCTTCCCAATCGGGTTATAAGCCTCCCTGTGCTTCTCCTTCGCCACCTCAGTATAAGCCTTGAGCTTACCGTAGGCGGAAATGTTGGTGAAAGTCGAAGGAGTGGCGAGATCCGACTATGATAGCACCTTTTCCTTTTTGTACGACGTTGTATGGGCCATGCTCCGCCTAAAAGACAAAGCAAAGCATGATATTAGTAAGTTGTGGGTGCCTAAAAGACAAAGAAAGGAAGAATTTTCATGAAAATTGAAGCGAAGCACATACCCATTTATGCCCGTAAGCAGCTAAGTTGCGGCTACCTTGATGGTGTGGCACACCAACCATTTGGGAGCGCCGGTCCTTGGTATTGTTGTGGACGGCCAGCCAGGCATATGAGAACTAGTGGTCCACAATGACCTCCCAACAATCCATCTTGTCCGCACACCATCTCGGCGGCGCCTAAGTTAGTAAGAAAGAAAACTAATAAGTAGCCTAGCTAGGAATCAAATCAAGAAAACCATAGAAGACTTAAGAAGGGTTACCGTCATGTACTGGGCCCTGGTCAGTAACTTCTTGCGGCACTCCTTCTTGCTACACTTACGCCCTTGCTTGGCCTAGTAGTCACGGACCGCCTGCAGTCGCATCTCGTGCCTTATGTTCTGCAAGATGCGCGTGGCCTCTGCAACGATCACGTCTTCCGCCTCCTACTCCTTGGATTCATCGACCTTGTAGAAGACCTGCAATAGCACGAGACAACACTAATGAGTGCACCAACTAGCTATTGTCAAGTTTTTACTGTGTGAAACAGAAATTACCCAAAATCCGTTGACCACCATGTCGGCTCTGGTGTGGCATTCGACCCCGTTGATGATCGTATCCAGCGGGGCCTTGGCAGCACAATAGTTCTCCCAAAAGAGTCCAGGCTGCGGAACCTGATCCTGTCAGGGAAACTGAATCAGCCCTGGGAAGTTCTCCCTGACGAGCACACAAAGGATGGCGTTGGTATTGCGGAAACCATTGCCGTATGTCCAACCCCTGCAGTATAAAAAGTCAAAGCTATCATATAGACATGATTATAAAAGGTACAGAAAGAGAGTATAAGTGCACTTACGTCTCTCCATCAAGTATAATCAACGACTTATGGGCGGGAGTCACCGGTGGGGGCGGGAGCCGTGTACCCCCACGCTGGTACACGGTGGTACCCTCAGCCACCTCCTCCTCATCAGTAGTGTCCACCGACCCCTCGGCACCAGCCTCCCCCTCAGTCGTGTGCTTCTCCGACTGGTCCGACCAGGGATTCCAAGTCGTTCGGGTGGACGTAGCCTCCTCCTCCAAATCAGGTTGGTGGACCGGAGTGTCCGAGGAGGTATCCACCATGTGCTCTGGTGAATCAGCCGGAGGTGGTGGCAAGGAAGCAGCAGCAGCAGTCTGTCTCCCTTTCCCGCGGCCACCACCTGCTTTGCCTCTCCCGATCTTCTTCCAACCTTCTCTCCACCTGGGCACCTCAAGAGTAGGAGGAGGCGAGGACATACTCTCGAGCAAAGACCTCCATAGAGCCAAAGGTGGGAGCGCAGTACCCCGACCCCTCTCTCGTGAGCCTAAGGTCTCGCCCTCCATATTTGTCACGAACCTTCCAATAATTAAAGTAAACTAATTATTACATTGAGAAAAAGAAATAATAATACAAAAGTAATTACTACAATAATGAGAATAAATATATATATTTAATTAAGGTTGAGATGAATACAACTAACATTAGTCGGGGTCATCTGTCTCTTCTCTGCGATCAGTTGAAGGATCGTCATCACTATCACGCATGTCGTCGATAATGACGGCCTGATCAGGTTCAAAAACACCAACAATTGGAAGGCCTTTATGTAAAAGGTCAAGCATTGACAACTCATCTGGAGCAGTAACCTCTTCTTCTTCAGGCTCTTCCACATCGTCATTAGAGGGTTCACTCTCATCATCGTTATCATGTTCACTCTCATTGTCTTCTTCCATGTTCTGCGGTTGCGTAGAGCGATTTCGAAAACTTTTTTTTATCACGCGTGTTTCTTGGAAGAATTCTCCTTCATATGTCTCTAGGTCAATGTGGGGTAAATAATCCTCTTCATTGGGGGGAGGTGGTATAATATGTGGTGGCACATCATAAACGACATCCCGACCTTTCAGGTTTTCGACCGTTTGGCACGGGTAGGATAGATAGAAAACCCGGGTGGCCTGTTGAGCCGTAATATAGACATCGGGGACATTTAAATGGGTGTGTTGTCGAATTTCGACTAGACCTACATGTTCATGAGTCCGTCTAGTCCTCTATGGGAGAAACCAATGACATTTGAAGACCACAACGTTCGGAGGATTTTCACCATAGAATAGAAGTTCGTATATTGCTTCAACTCTTCCATAATACTCAATACCTCCGTAGCCGACAGTAGAGACACCCGAATTTGTACTTATTCGATCGGCCAATTTTTCGCTCTTTATCAACGGTATGAAAGAGATACCCATTGATGTCGTATTTCTCAAATACAGGGACCTTATTGTCAAAACCATTAGCAACTTGTCTCAATTCAACGTCCATAGGCTCCTCATTTGCCTATAAGTTCAATAGGAAAGGATTGGTATATTAGTCAAAAATAGGCCGGACCAACAAATGAAACCCTATATATGAATGATAGTTGACGTTCGATTGAACCAAGAGATGAAACTAGGAATGTCGTCTCCTTGATTGGCAAGAAGCTCATACTCTGCGATGGAATCACTTTCAATAACCTCTCCATTCGAGAATTTGGCGACATATCGACTATATCAATTCATGGGAATTAAGAAGAAACAAGAACTATGAGAAGTTGCGAAACAATGTATGTCCCGAGCACTTACTCGATGTACGGCCGCACTTCTGTTAGGTTGGCGAAGATATACAGTGTAAGAGTCCGCCATTCTTCGATTTCCAAAATCTTATTTTTCGAAGCACCAACAGGTCCGAGCTTCCCTTTGAATAGGCTGAGGTTGGATTAACGCCGTTGGGGGTCGTCAGTATTGTACCGATGCTTTGGGTTATGCAAATGGCGATTTTTAGCTTCATAATGTGTTGTCACGAAGTTTCCTGCCTCCTTGGTAATGAAAGCTTCGGCCATCGATGCTTCAATACTACGTTTATTTTTACATCTTTCTCGAAGTGTCTTCTGCATTCTCTCCGTTGAATAGCATAGTCTTCGAGCCGTACTATTCCAGATCTAGATGTTTACATCCAGATCCGGGGACGAAGCACATATGGGTCCCACCGCAACATATGACATTGCCATATGCCCCGGATTTCCAACATGATATCACAACATTACAGCTACATGGATACAACATCTCATACAATCGGCATACAATTTCCTTAAATACATTACATCAGCGGAAGATACATGTCTGAGTACAGACTACAATCAAATGCCTAGTGGCAAAGGTAAAACACATCATTCCCGTAACCACAAGGGTCCAGGATCTCCGCTGGGATCCACCTAACTAGTCGTCGTCGAGTCTTCGTGAAGGCGTCCAGAAGAAGGGTCGTCGAGCTCCTCTGAAGTCCAAGATCTTTGCATAACATGCTCAGAAGAGAAAAGAAAGAGGTGAGCTATATCAAAAGTCTTGTAAATAACTTCTCACGGGTAAGATGGGGGTAGTGGTGAGGTTGCAGATGCACTAGCAATATATGAATGGCTAACGGTCTATTTTAGAGTAAGATGAGAATCAAGCATTCGATGATGAATCGCCTCCAACCAGTCTTGCTATCAGCTACTTACGGAAACATAACACCTATCATATCCTTTTCCTCCCCTTCGCATCTCGACGAAGAAGAAGCAGTCAAGGCACACACACGTTGATCAAGTTATTAAGATTATCTCAGTTGTTGTTGTCTATGAACAAGGAGTAGGTCTCAAGTCGTCCATAACTGTGGACACGGCTTCTCAAAAATATTTAACCCTATAGGGGTGTACCAACTACCCATTACAAGGCTCCGCACGCACGCCCATCTCTCTTAGTTTCTACCCATCACAGTCAGCCATTTGTGATTTAGTCCCGAGAGATCCGAAAAGACAGGTCCCTCTAACTAACAATGCACAAATACGAGTGGCCCCATGTGAGTCGACATCCAAATCAAAAGCCGGCCGCGCTCTCGAATTGGCCTCTACCGTCTGGATGAGGTCGGGTTAGATATCCAAACCATGTGGGCATCCCCCTAGTGCCGTGAATCTTGCTCACATTTCTTTCATGTCTTTGGTGATGTCTCTAATTCCATATAGGCCCATAATATGGCTTGCAGTTGTAATCTTGTATTACATTCAAGTCTATTATCTTTCTATACTTTAGAGCATAGTCCTTGGTTTTCCTCATATACTGAATTCATGGACTTTATTCAGATTCTGTGTTTTACTCCTAAAGCACATCGGAATTTGTTCTTCTTCCAAGAACTTTTGAGTCATTCTGTTGTTGGATTCACAATGCATGTTATATGGTAGAATCATATGTCAAAGTACATATGAGATCACATGTCCTAGTACATGGTGCATCTCTATTCTTGCATCAAAGACATTGCTTGTGATATTTGGATTTCGTCCGGTATATAATTTCTAGCTAGAAGAACCTGTTTCTTGTCTAGAAGATTATTCCAACTTTTCTTTGTTTCATCATACGTATCTATCACTATAGATTTCAACGTGTGATGTGTTTAGTACTTCATATAAAGGAAGATTCTTGTAATCTTGCGTTATATCTACCTTATGTTATATATATATATCATAATGAATATACGTTCATATGAGACGATTCTCCATATACATATATCATTTGCATGTCCATATATACATACACGTGATCATTCTCCACATATGTCATAACATGCATGTCTAAGATAATGATAATGCTCCCACTCAAATATATCCATCATATAATCATATATTTGTGGTTCAGCTTTCATCAAGTCATTGTATTGTTACTATGTCTTACATAATGACAATGCTCCCAAAGCTCCCACTCAGAAAATGCCCTCTGTATTTCTAAGTTTTGGGAAGTCTTCAAAGCTCCCACTCAGTTTCATGAAACTGCAGGCCCACTCAATATTTTGGTCATTCACAAAAACTCACTTGATCAAATCAAGGTTGAGGGTTCCTGTCTTGAGGTACTACAGTACATCCTTCTAACGAAATAAACCTTCGTCATGCCCATTGCAATTCTCATTCAAATCCCAATTTGACTGAGACGCAATTTCAGGCTATGGTCCACTGTAGTGTAAATGAAATATTTTATTGATTAAAGCGTTCCTACGTTTTCGCAGTCAATCACCATTGAACTTTGGTCATCCTATATGTAACTCAATATTATTTCATTTCTCCTCGTATTCTAGGCTACCATCATTTCTTTGCGTTTCAAGCAATGTTATACCTTTAGTTTTATTAAGAAAACTCATGATTATTGTTCTGTACATAACGTATTCATGACAACCTTCTAAGTTCAACTAAGGCTTCAACTCATATACCAAGACCAATCGTCTTTGGCATATCCTTCCTTATATAGCGTCATTACAGCGGAACACGCTTCTGTTGCAATACTCTGATATTCTGAAGGCAAGGTCCAATACCTTGGTCAAAGTTTCCATTATCTCCCATTGGATCCGTGTTGAGAGACTTCTTCTCGCACTACCAATCAAGTGACACAAATTTTTGTATTCGGGGAGAATATGTAATTTCAATTGCTTGTAGCTTTATCACAAAGAAATTCTTTCTTTAAGAAACCTTATAACACCATCAATTATGGAGTTATCTTGTCTCATTAGATTCAGGATGGTTTCCTATTCATGAAGTGGGTGTTTTAACTTAATGAATTAAACAACCTTGTTCGTTAATAATTTTAGTGCAAGGGGAAAGAACGTTTAGACCATACTACAGTTTAGTATGACTAGGAATGGTTTAAGTAGTCTAGCACTTTAAACTTCCATCGTAATCTGCGGTACAACTTCCACAAGTCTCCCATTATGTCATCTTTAATACTTATCACTCGGATAGCGTACTGATTTGTATCCTTATATTCTACTTCACACCGTGATTCCTGAATCTCAGTTTCATGATCTCAATTGAATACAACTTTCAATTAATCATATGAAGTATTTAATGATAACTCATGTGCCCATTTAGTACATCATTTATGTATAATGATTGGCACAAGTTCTTCTTGCTAGAACCTTGTCATGGTCATATTTATTGCAGAGGTTCATAGATCGTGTATCTAATCCATCTCATGCAATCAAGTTATGAATTTTATTTGATAATGAACTCACAAGTTAATAGATCATACATTTAATGAATTCATCAGTTATGAAATAACCTTATGCAATCAAATCTTTGACTTGTTATAATCAAGACAACTTTATCATTAAACATTGAATATTACTTGACAATAATAGCAGTATTATAAATGCTTTCTATCATAACATAAATCAAGACGTAATCAAAGTATAAGCACACTTTTATTCATAAAGATGGAACAACTAACTTGTCTCATTACATGAATAACTTTGTCTCGCGAGATGCAAGACAAACAACTAAGTGTTCATACTATAATGATTACATAAGATTTATCTAATACTCTAAGTATGTCCTATGATAGATGTCTCGGCGGAATCCATGCTGGCCATCAACTGACTTGATATCCATCAATCCTTGATTTCACCTCTTCCCGTCCATGCAACGACAGGTCTTGTTTTCATAAAACAGAATAAGTATCAGATACTCATTAACTGCAAGTGTTGTATAAGGGAACAAACATTTATAAAGTATATCAAGTATATACCATTTCCATTCACGACTTCTGCATCCTCGATAGGAGCAATGTCTGCAGCCAAGAGATTAGTCATGAAGTTCTGGAGACTCATTTTAGCTCCACTTCCGACATAGCTATGAACATAATCACCATAACTCGGAGGAAGCGAGTGCAATAACGTGTTTATTGCAAACTCTTCTGTGGTGGTTTCGTTCATTGTCCAATATTCATAGTCCTCCACCATGGTCAGGTACATCTCATGCATCCTGTCTAAGTGATCATCAAGGCTTGTGTGTTCTTCCATCTTTGTAGATAGAAACTTGCTTTCTAACTCAAAGCTGGCAACTCTGAACTCACGTATGAACATTGTCTTTAGTGTGTCCATCATGTCATATGAGCGAGTGTCCTGAAACTGAATACCCAAATCCTCTGACATGCTGAAAATCATGACATTCCTGACTACAGAGCACTTCTGTCGGTGAGCATAATGATCAAGTATCTCCCGATCGCCAACATCGTCGTCCGGATGTTCTTCCACATGCATTTCTATTGTGAAAAAGATGTTTGCTCTTTTGAGCGAAGTACTAAGGCGTAAGTGTTTCACCCTCCATGAAGAAAGATAATTCACGTTGCTCTAGTGCATTCATTTTATACAAACATAATTGCAAGGAACACAATTAAGACTAGTTCACAACAATGAGTTCATATAATCATATTATAAATGAGCTCGCACTAAAACAATCATCCCTAAGAAGTTTTAGTGATTACATGATCCAGATTCACTGCTCGCCCTCGAATATCACACGGCCGACGGGTCAGTTTCAAAGGTAGACAACAACTTGTGCGATCACATTATCTGTATATTGTGACTCATGCTCGATCTTTCGATATCTAGTATTCCGAGGCCATATCTGCATATGCTAGGCTCGCCAAATTAACCTCCATGTTATATGCTGCTCAGCAAGGCCATATCTTCATATGCTAGGCTTGCTGAACCCAACCTTATGTGAACGTCGTTTAATATGTGTGACACCCGATATGTACGGAATGTCAGCCATATGGGAGATCCTTCCAGGTGGTGCACACTTTGGTAGTATACTTGTGTTTGGCTTTGTTGAGGGATCATCGTATCACATGCTACCGTCGTGTATCCTATATGAGCAGGTTTTAAGATGTCTAAGCTATGGCAACACTAAGTCTAGAGTGTCTCCATTTGAGTTTGTTTTGTCATGATGACGTTTACTATTTACTAGTAACATATAGCAAAGCTATCACTACATCACAATCAAACAAATGATAGCCCCCCCTTAGCAATACAAAGTTTAGACGATCTATGGTATATTGCAAGTTTTACGTGGCTGCTAGGGATTTTATAGTTAAATAGGTTTTAACCTACGAGTCAACCACAACGTCAACCATACGATTGTCTCTATAACACCCCGCATGGGCCCCTCCATTGCAAATGCCACATCCGCTAAAGTAGAGAGACAGACACCCCCCAGATCCACTTTATACGGTACAAGTCGTATGTCAAGCATGGAACCAGTCTCACGTAAGCGTATGCGTAAGGTCGGTCGGAGGCCGCTTCATCAAACGATGCCGCAGATGTGAACAAGTACACGTGGGAGGGTAACAATCATACAATCAACGCCCAAATCCCCGATATGTTCTATCCGTACAGTAATACTAAGCATAGACCTAGCTCATGATAACACTGTTGGGGTTCGCAGCGGACAACACAAATTTTTCCTAACTAGCGTTTCCCATAACCCAAGATCTAGCTAGTCGTATTACCGTAACGGAAAGAAGTGCGGAATAACATACCTCGCGGTGTAGTCCGTCGCGCGGGAACCGTTCCTGCAAACGTGGTTGATGTAGCCGAACGAGGTTCACAACCCCCTGGCTGTGTTAGCACCCTGATGGGTGTAGTGCCACACGTGTATCACCTCGTAGTACTCGCACACGTACGATACTCGATGACGACCTCCGATCTCCGATCCAGCGAAGGTAGCTGAAACAGACCTCCAGAACCAGAGTTTCAACAGCACCACGGCGTGCGTATAGTGGAGACATCTCCAACCTAGTGCAGCCTCCGAACAAGGGGAGTCCGCTCATAGGAGGGAGAAAGAGGGAGAGAGAAATCAACATAATATATCTGTATTTTTTTGGATTTTTCTGTGTTGAAAAAGAGCTACCCTCCATATCTATATATAGGGGCAAACGGAGTGCACGTGCACTTAACTAGGCGAGGTGGTACTATTACCACCACCCTAGCCGTGCATGCACGCTAATGTCCGAAGCCATGCTTGTGGTCGGCAGCGCACAAGGCCAAATGGCCAAGTGGCCTTGGTGGCCGTGGTGGCACATGGGCCCAATGGCCCATCGCGCCACCCACCCCCTTTTCTTTCTCTTATTCCTTTTTTTCTTATTTCTTTAAAGAAAAAACAAAAACCAAAAAGAATATTGTTTCATTAATTATTTAAATTATATTTTAATATTTAATTCATTTAATTAAATAATAAAACATATCTAAATAACTTTTCGAACAATTAAAAAACCACGGAACCTTTTCCGTCTCCCCTCCGAAACGATTTCGGAGTTCTGTCTCATATCTCCGATAACTCTGATAGTTCCGAAAAGGTCTCCGATTTCATCGAGCCCTTAAGTTTGTTACCCTACGGTCCGAGAACACTCCAGTCATGACCGAGATGAGGCTACGGTCAATGATCATCAGCGGGACCTGGATGCCCATAATGACCCCTTTGCATTCCGGATATCAATACTGATTGGACCTTACGTCATACAACGTTCCCTTTGTCAGCGATACTGGATTATTTCCGAGATTCTATCCATGACATCCTATGTCTGGTTCAACCTCGTTCTGAACAAATCCTTATTCACTCACTCCCGTGATATTCATCCCCGTGACCTAGTCACACGTTGCAGCCTTATGGATGGAATCTCACCGAGTGGGCCCCGAGTAACTATCCATTACATGGATTGACAAATCCCGCTCTTGTAACAATACTCCTCAACATATCTCCACGGAATACCCAAGATACAACCGTTATGACCCGCATATTTCATTCAGGTGGTGGGATGTAAGTCAAAGCATCCGAGTAGATAGCAATTATGCACGTACTCACGGTCAAAGGAATGGTCTACTACGTTCTGTAATTACAACACTGAACCTTCAAAAGATTGATCATGCTGTAATGCTTGCTTTGGGTAATGTTCATCACGTCACTCGTCCAGTGAGGTGACTCATAGTCAAGAGACTTAATTGTCAATGATCGCGAAACCACGACCATCATGTTGACCATGAACTAGTTATTGATATAGAGGCTAACTAGGAACTCTAGGGTTTTCTATACCACACCTGTATCATTGTTTCACCGATACAGTTCTACCACGGTATGAAACTGGTTATGACCTTGCTTTGATATATTGGAATAGTCATATATTATTTGCCTCTAGGGCATATATCCAACAGTTTCTTAACGTCATTTTCATCTATCTCTCTTACCCAAAATGTTTTACCCAAAATCAAGTCTGGTCCGTGCATAACGGTATTCTTCTCTTGTGAGAACCTTTAATGCTCTCTGGCATCATGGAAACGGTGCCACATTACAGGATTAGTTAGCCTCCACCATATATCAAGAAGGATCAAGTGAATCCACATACAGTATCTCTCAGGTGTGTTATACAAGGTCCTTACTAGAGATGGCTACCGTTATGCACAAATATATAACTTAGTTCTTGCTTCAGCATTTTTGGGGACGAAAATCATATACATACCTCTTTGTAACTCATTCCAAGTTTCTAAATGGTGCTAATATGATCTACTTATTCATTGACACCGATGCCATGATATGGAATATGGCGAAGGCACATGACACTTATCAACACAAAACATACTACCGATACGGAATATGGCGAAGGCACATGACTATCTCTCCCGTGTGTCCTCAAGAACGTTTTAGCCTTTATAAGTTTATATCTTTTGGCTTATCCTTTGAACAAAAGGACCGGGCCACCTTGCTGCACTTTATCAAAATTTACCTTGTTTGCTTTTATCTCCTTATTGCTTATACCAGAAAACCCGTAAAAAGTTACCTTTCAGTACTTGCAGTTATTCCTATCTCAAGTTCACTTGTCAATACCTTCTGCTCCTTGTTGGGTTCGACACTCTTACTTATAGAAAAGGATATGATAGATCCCCTCCACTTGTGGGTCATCAATAACCATATATCTAATGGTAGAAGACCTCAGCCCCAAAGGGGAATTTCGAGGGCCTCCCGGAGGGGACCATGTTCTGGGATAAGTGTGGGGCGTCGGGAGCCCACACATGGATGGAGGCGGCACACCTCACCGATCCGGCTGTCGACAGCGAGGGTGTGGCCGGAGGTAGTGGTGGCGTCGAAACTTCAATGATGAATGAACACATGTAGACACTGGTTTTTTACCCAGGTTCGGGCCGCTCGTAAGATGAAAACCCTACTCCTGCATGTATAATTCTTTTCGTTTAGCTAGAATGTCCTATTTCTATTACAAAATGGCCTCCTCCTCTACTGGTGGTTGACCTCTCCCTTTCATAGTCCAAGGGGATGATCACAGGATACCAGTTGCTGATGTACAAGGCCGCGTATGGCATGATGACATAATATCCGGAAAGGGGTGATGACGAGGGATCTCGTGTAACACGTTGCTCCATGCGCGGGGAAGGTGGTGAGACTTCTCTGGAGGTCGGTGGCACTTGTCTCTGTCTGCATTTAATGCTCTGTCCCCCTGGTCCGGCGGTGGTAGTCAAAGATGGGCCCCCATGGCTTAGGAGCGTGCTCATATCTTCTCAGAGGCGCCCTGCAAGCTCCAACGATTTCTTCGGCTTTTATCACAATACCTTTTCGGAGGGTACCCCTAAGATCCATACATCGACAGTGGCCCCCGAGCCTGGGCGCGGCCGTCGAGCTTTGGAGGCCGTGGCTAGGACCAACGGTAACCATCGAGTATTCCCAAGAAGAGCGTACTTTCCAAAGCGTGTAGTGATGGCAAGGCGGACCCAAAAAAGTAACCGTTGCAAAGAACGCGGCGATGCTAAGCGGTTACAGTATATCAATCAAGCCCCACAGGGAGAGACGTTACTTCTCTTTCTTCTCCCCTTTATGTCCTTCTCGCTGCCCACGCCCTCTCGACCCTGCTGTGAGATCCGGCCATGGTCCCCAAGAGGAAGCGCACGTCGCAGCAGAAGCCGCCACAGGGCGTCGTTGCTCCGGCGGTCGATCGGAGGCTAGTTTCTTTGTGCTTCCCGTCGGCGCACAATTCCCAAGAGAAGATGGATCTTCTCAAAGTGTTTTTTGCTGACGCCAACAGCGAGGGGGGTCGGACCATCACGGAATCGCCCGTTGGGAGAGACCCAGTGTAACCAGGGACATGGTGCTCATTTATGTTGCTTTCCTCGAAGCATGTCTGGTCGCCCCTTTCTCTCAATTCTTCCTGGCTATCTTGGATACGTTCCAGATCCAGGTAATGCACCTGCACCCAAACGGGGTGGCTGCTCTAGCGGTGTTCGCGTATTTGTGTGAGAACTTTGTGGGTGTTGTGCCGTCAGTCGCCTTGTTCCGGTACTTTTATACCCCCAGAGTGAAGCATGACATGGTCGCGGGGGGATTCTCTTACAAGATCCGGGACGAGATGTCCGACGAATACCTGGAGTCCCATGTGATCACCAAGAGGGCAGAGTGGCGGGATGAATGGGTGTTCGTGAAGGTAAACCCTGTCCTCCCTGCCTACGAGGTGCCTGGCACTGTGCTGCAACCGACCAAGGAGCAAGACGAGGTGTTGCGCACTCGTTCTGACCTGGGCGTGCATTTCGACCTTCCGCTGGCTAGGATCAAGTAGCTAAGGGACGACGGGCTGACGCTGGACATGGTTGTCGTGGACTACCTCTGCCGCCGGATTGCTCCCCTGCGGCACCGTTCTCGGATGGCGTGGGAGTACAACGGCCCGGCAGACAAGATGCTGCTCCATCCGGGTGCTGAGCACAATCTGAGTGTGCTTAGATTATACAACACGTTCAAGGAGATGTTTTCCGGAGGGTGGCAGATGGCGCTGGCGGAGACAGTGATCCCCTAGCACAACAACAAGGTGAAGGATGACTTGGTGGGAGCCATGCCTCCTTGCGATTCCAGGGGGCTAATCGATCCGGACTGGCGCGGTGCAACCGAGGAGCAGATCAGGGCTCTACTGGAGTCGATCGACGAGCTGCCCGTGGATCCCAGTGAGAACAGGATGGCTCTCACGAGCTTGGAGGAACTGAAGCGGATGCATAAACGACAGCAGATGTACTTCCAATATGGCAAGACCCAATCCGGCAAAAAGATGTTCTAGGAGGCGCCCCCGGAATCTAGGCAAAAGGGAAGGGCTCTAGGAGCATCCGAGGAGCAGGCGTGTAGTCACACACGGTGGTACGCGAGGTTGTGGAACTCACAGGTACTTCGTCTACACGGAAGTCGACCCGGAAGAAAGCGGCTGATCGCGACAAGAGGCTCGTGGTGGAGGAGGACCTGGAACAATCCCCGGAGGAGGGGGTGACTCGGAAGAGAGTTCCTCGGAGGAGTCATGGTTCAATGAAAGCGGAGGGTCGTTCGAATTCCCTCAGGCCAGCAGCGGTGAGGAGGAAGAGTGGGGCGACGGATAGCCGCGGACGGCAGTTTACACTCCCCTTCCAGGAGGGGACGTGCCACTAGTGGACCTAGAGGAGGCTTCTGGCTGAGGCTCTTGTTGTTTTTAGGAGCGCTGCGCCGTCGCTGGGCGTATCTTCACGCAAGAGGCCGGCTTCTCGGAAGATACAGGGAGAGTCTTCCCAGACGCGAGGGGAGGTCTCGGAGCCCTCTGTCGTGCCGGAGGACGAGTGGAAGATAGGCCTTCCAGATTCGACGTTGTCTCCCCCGCTGGATGACGACTAATTCATGTCTACGCACATACCTTCTTCTGCTTCTAAACGAAAATAACGATTGAAAAATTTCTGATGCAGGGAGGAGGCCGGCGAGGCTCTGGCTAAGAGGGCCCGCACATCAGAGAAACCGACTAGGGCAGAGCGAGGACCTTAGCACGAAACAAGGGTGCGCCCAGAAACTGATATGGAGCGGAATCCTGTGGGTCCTCCGACCATGGGGGGACCTCTCTTTCTGCACAAGGTACGCGTGCTCTCCCAGGACACTCACCTCCTAGGGTAGTGGTGGTTTTCGGTGTTAACTTGGCACTCGCGGGGGGAGTTTCCGGCAATGCGACACAGGAGGCTCCATCGGCACCGCGAATGGAGGATGAGGGGCGCCCTCTGAAGATCATTATGTACCAATGTGGCAGGGAGGCTCCGGCGCCGAAGGGGACGGGCCCGACCGGACCTAGCACTCCCCAAGGGACTAGATCTCATGGCGGTGAGGGCTCTTCAGTTGCGAGGGTGAAACATGCTAGCCCCAGCGTGATACAGGTACGCGGCGCAATTGTTCCGATAAGTTCGAGGCAGTGCCTTAGCTCCGGAAAGCAATTAACATTCGGGTTATATCCATGTTTGTGCCATCCGCAGACCAACATTGCTGCATCCACATTGATGATGAGCAAAGGGAAGGAATGCGTAGCCAGTGTGAGGGCACTGGAATAGGCCCTTCGCAGAAGCGCTCCGAAGGCGGCTGATCTGGATGACATCATGGCTCCGATTGAGGCAGAGTTCTGGATCAACATCCAGAAGGAGTACGACGAACTCAGGAACAAGCATTTCACGCGCGAGAAATAGGTGACAGACTAGCCTCAGCAGGTGTCCTCCACAGAGGAGGCCGTGACCAAGCTGATCTCTGATAGCAGGAAGGCCCTGTCCAAGTGGGCCGCTCAGCTGAAGGAGGTTCACGCGACTATGGCGAGTCACGAGGCGGAAAGGTTGCTTGTCTGGAAGGATCTAGAGGAGGTGAGGAAGGCCAAAGAACAGAAAGCAGAAGAACTCAAGGCCGAGAGAAAATCCCTCACCTTCCGAGAAGAGACCTTGAGGGCAACGCTTGATGAAGCGTGCAACTACCTGAAGAGGCTACACAAAAAGGAAATGGAGGCCGTCCAAGGGGCACACGCAGAGACCCAGCGTCAGCTTCGGGAGGAGAGCGATAGCCTGAAGTCGAGCTTCTCGGAGAAAGAGGCTACAATCTGGAGTTTAGAGGCCTCCCTTGCCGAGAAGGACAGGGAAAGCTCGCTCACGCGTGAAGAAGCGATTCAAGCGCGCCAAATGCAAGAGTCTACCGGCAAGGCATATGACACGCTCAAGGAGATGTACGTGGAGCTCTTCGGATCGAGTGAGCAGGGGTTGGTGTCCCTCCGGAGCGTGGCGGACAGGCTTGCGGTGGTCCTTTCCGAGATGCAGCTGGCCCATGTAGGATTACCTGAAGATCTGCTGGACTGCAAGGTTGGAAGTCTAATGGCCTTCTAACTCAACGCAGCAGAGGTGTTGGACACATACCATATGGGGTGCACCGAACGGGCGGCCCGGATAATTTAAGAGGTATGTTCAGAGGTTTGCAGGTGGGCATTCGCGAGGCTGCAGTTTCACAACCCTAACTTGAACCTGAACACCATGTACACCAACATCCCGGACCCGGAAGAGCAAAAGCGCATGAAGGAAAATTGCCGCAAGCATGCCGAGAAGATCAGCACTATAATGATCCGCAGGGGGTGATTTCGGGTGTATATTTTAGTACCTCATTCGTACCTTTGTCTCGTCAAAATGCTTGAGTTGTAGTAATTGTACAGAATAGCTTTCTTCCCATGGGACGGGACGCATGATATTTGGAAGCAATGGCTTCATTTGACATATTCTTATAGTCTTGCATGCGTATTTTGTGAATCCGGAAGAGGTTCTGTGTACATTTTGTCAATGGAGGCAAGGGAGTGCATCACCCGGATGGCGTTGTTGGACTACTCCTTCCATCTCCTGAGATAACCGCATTCTAACCCACGTTGTAGGCATGTTGATAGCAGCATCCGGGCACCGAACCCCGAGATGGGGAAAGGTGTCCGGGAACTATGATCCCAATCCCGGGAAAAACTTCTCGGAGATGCGAAGTTCTCGGGAATTGGGGACACGGAAAATTGGGTTTCCATGCCGCACCTGACTGGTGGGAATTTTCCGTTGACAATACACCTGCGCGTGCCCAGAGGGGGGCGAATGCAATGAAGGAACTTTGCCCCTTGTTTTAGGACAGACCCAAAACATAATCCACAAGAAGATGGATCATCCCATAGCACCCTGTGTGGCACACTTCCGGAACCTTGCCGTGAAGGAAAGGGGTAGCCAGGCTCAAGGTTCTCATACGTTGTGGGACCGGGGTCACCTCGATGAGACCACTCTTGGGGCGCATCTCTCTGCATGAGTATGATGCTCCCTGGGCATCTGCAACATTCTAAGTCAGTTGCATCCGCTGATAATTCGATTTGAAAGCGCAGTATATCGACCAGAGGGGGGTGAATGGAAGATTTTTTAATTTTACTACTAGATTTTGGTTTTCTTCAGGACTGAAGCAATCATGAAGCTGAAGAAGTAACCAAATGATGAAGAAATAAAACTTCACAGAATATAATCATTAGGGAAGCTCATCATAATGCAACAGAAATAAATCAATTCAGATAAGCAGAAGTGCTTCAGATGCATAGTATGAGGACAAAGAGCAGAGGGAGAGCTGAAGCATAATAAGTCAACATAGAAAATACTGAAACTTAAGAGGTTGAAGAGATAGCACCCGAGATTGAAGACATTGGTTTGATAGACCAGTTCAAGTTGCTGTGACAACTCTACGTCTGGTTGGAGAGGCTGAGATTCAACTCAGAAGACATAGTCTTCACCTTGTTCTCCTTGAACTAGAGTCCTCAGACTCCGTCCAATAACTCAGGTGAGTCTTCAAGGTAGACTCCCGAAACCTTCACAGACTCAGTCACTCCGGGAAGTCACAATTGCATCTTGACTTCCTCAGACTGAAGACTTCTACACCGGCTGGAAGATCACAGTCTTCAAGAGTAAAAAGCTTCGGATCACTCGAACCGATTTCCTCAGAAATGCTCAACTACTCAGGCTGGCGGTTTTCCTCACATAGGTTCTTCAGTTTCCTCAGAGGTGGGTTGCTCTCAAATGACAAGTGTCAGTTTTTCTCTCGGAGCAGCCAACCCACAAATGGGGCTGGGGGTGGCTATTTATAGCCGCGGAGCAACCCGAGGTGAAAGGACATAAATGCCCATGCATGCAATTACTCTCATGCCCTCGGAAATGACCGTTGCTAGACCAGTTCTAGCCTCTCACCACGTAACACGTGGCACGGTCAAAGTATTCTCTCTCCAGACTCCTCAACCAAAGTTAGTTACCTCAGTGTCCTGAAGAACAACGTCTCAGACACATGAGGACTGAACTTCTACTGCAGGAGATAACTCTCTCTTCAGGAGAACTGCACTCGCAGTCTCCAGACTCCTCAACCGAAGACATATTCCTCAGTGTCCTGAAGAACAACGTCTCAGACACCCGAGGAACTGAACTTCTACTGCAGGAGATTTCCTCAGGGTTTTTCTTCAGGATTCCTAACTGAGCACTTCCTCAGACCTTTGGAACTCGTTTTCTTCAACCCCTCCAACAGTGCGGTGTTTTCCTATGATTCAAGAAGTATAAAAAGTCTTAGCGAAGACTACGCTTCAACTTCCTCTTCAGCGCGAACTTCCTCAGGATCGTCTTCAGCTTCAGCTTCAACCGAACGCTTCAGGATCCTACTTCCTCAGGATTTCGCGCAACTTCATTCTTCAGGAAACACACCGATTTCTCCAATGTTCCTAAACATTTTGGGGGGTCAACTTTGGTGGTTAAACACCTCATCCGGGACTGTTCTCCTGTGTATACTCACAAACACATCAGTCCCTTAACCGTTTTGTCATCAAACTCCAAAACCTCAAGGGGAGGGCACTTGATGCACTTACAATCTCCCCCTTTTGGGTGATTTGATGACAATCAGGTTAAGCTTCAACGGGGATAAAATTATGAGTTTGAAGAATAAAAACTTTGAAGAACATTTGTATCATTAAGCTGGATATAATGAAGCTCCCCCTGAGGATATGCATATAAGTTGAAGAATGTTTAATATCTAAAGCATTTTGAGGTATATGAGGAGCTCCCCCTATATCCAGGCATTTCTGAAGCAGTGCATGTTATGACGTGTTTGAGGAAATTAAACAACGCACTTAGAGAGGTGTTTGCAGAGACAATCACATGCATATATGATAAACTTGAGGAAATAGCATGAGGTAACTGAGGAATAGTATCAGGCAAACACCAAAATTACAGTTTACAACTTGTTACAAAAAAATCTGAAGAACAAGAGTTGTAACTGAAGAACCCCATAACTAAAACTCGCTTGAAGACTAACAGATTTGTCCCCCTTTGTCATAAAATGAACAAAAAGGGAAAAACTGAAGCTAACGCCCCTTTGAAGGTGCTTCAAGGCTGAGGTGAGTCACGCCTGAGGCAATCCGTTGTAGTGTGAGGGCAGGCAGCGGTGTCTTCAGCTTCTTCAGCAGTCATCTCCTGGTTTGAAGAATAAGAATCCATGGCCGGAGGAGTTGTGCAGCGTCTGAATTGCCTTGGGGGTCTGATTGCAGGAATCGGAGGCTTTTGAAGCTCCAACTTTGCAAGGTCTTCAGTGGTGATTACTTCTCTCATCAGGGCATCAAGATGTTGATATGTATGATGAGCATACTGATGCACTTTCTTCACAGAAGAATGCGTCTGAGCCAAGTAGCTGAGGATTTCAGTAAACTGACGCTTCACACAATCATGATTACGATCAACTTTCTGATGAAGACTAATCAGAAGCTCTCGGTCAGTCATCACTCGAGCCTGAGTTGTATCCTCAGTTGAGGCATGAGTTCTGGTTTCATCGGTTGTGCGAGACTGAGGATGACGAATGTTTCCACCGAGGGAATTGGTCGGGAGAACTTCTTCATAGAAGATGCCTTTGCCTTTGTCATTTGAAGCAATAGTATGTTGAAGCACTTCGACAGGCGGCAGATAAGTCCTGTGATTCGGGTGATCAGGTTGGAAATCAATTCCAGTCACGGCTCGGATGAGCTTCATGATCCAAGGCGCATATGGCTTCAGGATATGAGGATTCTGTGCTACATCAACCATAGTTCTGAAGAAGAAGTTAGGGACGTTGATTGGCACAGACATGCAAAGGTTGTGGAGTATGTTCTTCCTGATGCCAATGACTTCTTCAGCAGTGGATTCATAGCCTTTAATGGGGCAGAAGGTCTTCGCCAGAATCCGATACAAAGTACTTGGCAGATACAGAAGCTCAGAGACTGGAAACTTTGTGCGAGCTGGGGCTTCAGGGGCCTGAGGTTTCATTAGCATGTTCATCAGGTCATCTCGAAGAATTTGAGCCCCATAGGAGCAAGAAGCTGGAGAAGTGCACTGACGCAGCTCAAGAATATCAATTGCTTTAGGAACAGTGATGGTGTAGTGATGATGCTCAGTCATCCACTCGAGGACCCAGGTGTTGATATCCAGAGGATTTCCTGAAACATACAACGTGGCATAAAACTGAAGCATAAGCTCTTCATTCCAGTGTATGCATTCAGAGCAGAACTGAAGCATCTTGGCATGATGCAGATCCTGAAGCACATAGTTGAAGCAGGGAAGAGCTTCCATATCCATCAGAGGAATGTTCTTGTGAGGAAACAATTTGTTTTGCTTGTAGAGCACTGAAGCATAATAGTTCTTCTGAGTGGCAGTCCAGAACCTCAGCAGCTTTCGAGGCAGAGCAGAGTGATATGGATTTTGAATCCCCTCTTGAAAGAAACTCATGGCGTTGAAGAAATCAGTAGCATCAAAGCTTGGAGTATCATTAGCTTCAAGGTCACGGAAGAATGGTCGCTTCTGCTTCGGACACAAGGACCGAGCGTGAACTGGGCCTTGAGGTGGGGAAGGAGCTTGAGGCACTTCAATCTGAAGAGTGGCTTGAGGCTGAGGCGGAGTCGCTGCAGATGCGTCAGGCACAGATGTGTTGATGTCCTTGGGGAGACGAGGTGATGTGGCCTGTTTGTCTTCAGAGCCATCCTTTGAGGCTTCAGCATTTGTACTGTTTTCTGCTTCAGGAGGGGCATTTGTGCTTTGTTCGGCTTCAACTTCAGTTTCAGCAGCAGGTGGGTCTGGCTGAGGAGCAGCAGCTGCATCAGTATCAGTGGTAGTGTTTGCTGCAGCATCAGTATTAGCAGCATAATTTGTTGGAGCACTGGAGGCTTCGGGGTCATCAGCATCAGACGCTGAGGACGATGCACCAACAGAGTCTTCAGACTGCAGAGAAGTGTCAGGAAGCACCTCGGTTACGGTGTCGGAGTGAGGCTCAGGTGAGAAGACGGTATGAGTGGGTGAGTGTGTCAGCCCATAGTCATCATCATGGACACGAGGAGTTCCATCATCCATAATGTCGACGCCCATGTCTTCAACTTCAGTGATAGTTGGTGGCGGTGGGGACGGTGGAGTTGGAACAATGGGTGTTGCAGCAGGGGGTGGAGTGAAGACGATTAAGCTGCGCTGAGGATTTTGAGGTGGAGTTGAGGCAGCAGTAATATGAATGGTGGTATCAGCGGCCTGTTTGGTCGGAGGAGCCGAGGAAAGTGGTGTAGCATCAACGGGTTCTTCAACAGTAGGCTTCTTCGCAGCAGGTGGAGTAGAGGGTTGGGCTTCAGGCAGGTGCTTGAGGCTTTTAGCAGTGGCATCAGTGGGTACTGAGGAAGCAGGTTGTCGAAGCTTCATCAACTTTTCCATTTGTTGAGAGATCCGTTCTTTGGATTTGCCAATATAAGTACAGTTGGCAGCGAACTCAATGTTGAGGCGTTGAACTTCACATTGATGCTCTATAAACTCCTGAGGAGTAACATCAGTGATAGGTTTCTTTTTGAAGTCACTGAGGACTTTCTTCAGTTTGGCCTTCAACTGTTTCTGAAGATCTCGTTGATGAATCTCGTTTATGAGGAATTGTTGAACATAGAATTTGATGTCTTTCGGGATATCCAAATCATCAAGCGGAGTGTCAGGCCTAACAGACCAAATATCAATGTACTCCAAGATCTTCTTGGGATCAAGGAGAAGCGGGATTTCTGAACCCGTTGCTTCAGCTTTGCGTCTGGCCGCAGCACGCACGTATTCAATCTTATCAGCTTCAGTGGCGATGAAGCCGGCCAAATCCTCGAATTCATCTTCATCATCAGAAGATTGAGGAGTATGATGAATGGCACCACGCATAGCAGTTTTCTTTGGTGAGGGGCGTGGGCCGCGTTGAAGAACAGTTTTGGTCTTCAGCTGAGGCTGAGGCATTGTGATTGAGGCCTCAGGAGCACCAGACTCATCAGTGCGTATCCTTGAGGAGGGGGCAGCACCATCTGTGCGTTGACATGAGGAGCCAACAACTTGAGGTTTCATGCCAGGAGCCTTTTTGCGGTGCTGAGGTGGAGGTTGTTGTCTGGGTTGAGACTGATCTTGAGGCGGAATCTGTATTGAAGCAGTCATGTCACGGACCAGATTCTTGACACAGCTGCGAGAGCGCTTGAGGTACTGCTCATATGCCGCAGGAAAGTCTTCAGGAGTGCGCATTGTTGTGGGATCAGGAATGACTCCAGGAGCTGGTTGAGGTCAAGCCTTGATACCCAAGGTCTTCAGTGGAGGATTTACTGCAAACATTTCCTCATGCTGAGGATTAAGCCATTGATAGGTCACCCAACGCTTGGCCCATTCCCTCGTGATCTTCTGTACCCGTTTCTTTCGTTCATCAGCAGTTTCTCGTTCAGGAGTCTTCAGCTTCTCATATAGTTTCGGGGGTAAGTCTTTAGCGGTATCAGTGTGCTTACGTCGAGGAGCCATTTGCTTCAGCGGTGGAGACTGAGGAATTGTACGTTCGAGCTGAGCTGCAAATGAAGTGAGACTATGAGAACCATACGATTCCTCAGCAGACATGTACCTGTGACAGAATTAATTTGCGAGGGAAGTGGGGTACGGTTATATGCGTTCATGAGGAATAGGCTGAGGAAAACAAAGGAAGGAGGCATAGGTACATGTTTCAGAAAGCTAGCGGTACAGTTGAGGATGAACTGGCTTGAGGACACAACAGTACTGAGGAATAATATGCTGAGGAATAAATCACGGAGGAATAAGCATACTAGACTTGAGGCGAATGCTGAGGAACAATGAGTCTTCGTCCCCGGCGACGGCGAACTCCGGCGACGTTAGCTCTCGAGCTTGAGGAGCTCAAGACCGGCGGCGTGAGAGTGAGGAAGGCGTTGGGGGGTAAATGACCGAGGGAGGGGGTAGAGGGCTATTTATAGAGGGGTAAAAACTGAGGGGTTGCGAAATTTGTGGACCAGATTGCCCCTGATTGTTGGGATCCTTAGTGGATATCTTAATGGTGCGGTAAAATCGCAAAAAATTGAAGACAGTTGTAACAGAAAATCCGTGATTTGAGGAACTTGAGGACATGGGCTGAGGATGAAGACAAGTGGTCTCAGTCTGAGGAATACATGATTTCCGGATGAACGCATATGAGATAGACAGATTAGATAAGTGAGCACAAAGGGACGGTTCCGATCACGTTCACCTAGATGAAGAAGCAAAAGTTGAAGAACAATAACTATAGGTGAACGCTGTTGAGGACAAACACGATAATCATCAGTAATGAAGACTTCAAATCCTGAGGAAGTTGAGAGACAACAAATCCTGAGGAAGTTGAGAAACAACCAATCCTGAGGTGTTTGGGCGGTGGCGCTACCCACCTTATAGGGAATGAGACACTTGATACCATACAATTGTCGTATGGATCTTGAGTCAATTCCACGTTAATTTCTTCACACTTAGCAAGGTAGTTCCTCATGATTTGAGGAGTACGATGCATCGTGTGTTGTGCATCAGGATTTTCAATATTGTTTAAGCGTTAGGATGTGTGTCCATTCACTGGACGTTTAAGGAATCTAAGATATTTAGCTCACACCTCAGAGTGCTAAATTGCTTCTCATCCAAAGGCTTAGTGAATATATCAGCAAGTTGATCTTCAGTCTTCACGTGGCTGATGACGATATCTTCCTTCAATACATGATCTCGAAGAAAGTGATACCGAATCTCAATGTGCTTCGTCCTCGAGTGCTGTAATGGGTTCTGAGAGATCTTGATGGCACTCTCATTGTCACATAGTAGTGGTACTTTCTTCAGGTTGATGCTGTAGTCCATCAGAGTTTGCTTCATCCAAAGAAGCTGTGAGCAGCTAGCACCAGCAGAAATGTATTCAGCTTCAGCGGTGGAGAGGGAGACGCGGTTCTGCTTCTTCGACGACCAGCACACAAGAGAACGTCCGAGGAAGTGGCATGTTCCTGAGGTAGACTTCCGATCCACTCGATCTCCAGCATAATCTGAGTCTGAGTACCCGACGAGATCCAGCTGCGTGCCTTTTGGATACCATAAGCCTAGCGACGGGGTGTGAGCCAAATATCGAAGAATTCGTTTCACCGCTTGGTGATGCGATTCCTTTGGTGCCGCTTGGAATCGGGCACACATGCAAACGCTCAACATTATATCAGGCCTAGATGCACATAGATATAGCAGAGAACCTATCATGGAGCGATATACCTTTTGATCGTAGTCCTTGCCATTTTCATCAGGGCCAAGTTGTCCATTTGTGGGCATCGGTGTCTTGATGCCCTTGCAGTCTTGCATCCCAAATTTCCTCAGGCACTCCTTGAGGTACTTCTCCTGAGAGATGAAGATGTCGTTGCATTGTTGACGAATTTGAAGCCCTAAGAAGAACTTCAGTTCACCCATCATGGACATCTGATACTGTTCACTCATTAAGAATGCAAATTCTTCACTGTATTTCTTGTTAGTACATCCAAATATTATGTCATCAACATAAATTTGACATATGAATAATGCATCATCATATCGTTTTGTGAAAAGAGTTGGATCGAGGGAACCAGATTTGAAGCCCTTGCTGATGAGGAAGTCCCTTAGTGTGTCATACCAAGCCCAAGGGGCTTGCTTCAGTCCATAGAGGGCTTTCTTCAATCTGTACACCATATCAGGTTTCTTTGCGTCTTCAAAACCTGGAGGTTGAGCAACATATACTTCTTCCTCGATATTACCATTGAGGAAAGCACTTTTCACATCCATTTGATATAACTTGATATTATGATGGTTAGCGAATGCAAGCATAATACGAATGGACTCAAGTCTGGCAACAGGAGCGAAGGTTTCACCGAAGTCGATCCCCTCAACTTGAGTATATCCTTGAGCTACGAGACGAGCTTTGTTTCTGATGACTTGTCCATCTTCATCGAGTTTGTTGCGGTAGATCCACTTCGTGCCGATGACATTGTGAACTCGAGGATTAGGGCGCTTGACAAGTTCCCAAACATCATTCAGTTTAAACTGAAGAAGTTCGTCTTGCATGGCCTGAATCCATTCCGCTTCTTGGAATGCCTTGGTGACTTTGTTGGGTTCTGAAATTGATACAAACGAGAAATGCCCACAAAATTTAGCTATATGATTCGCTCTTGCACGAGTAAGAGGACCTGGTAGGTTGACATCAGCGACGATTTTGTCCACTTGAACTTCATTTGCCACACGAGGAAGTCGAGGAGGATGATCTTGAGGTGGATCTTCGTCACTGCTGTCAGATTCATTTGCATCAGCTTTAGGTGCTTCAGGAGCTTTAGGGGTTTCAGGAGCCTCAGGATCAGGATCGTCATTAGGATTATTTGCATCAGGATTTGGATGTTCTTCAGGAGAAGGAGGTATATGGATTTCTTCAGGATGATCCACAGGCATGATGTCACCTGCACCCATCTTCTTGATCTGTTCTTCAGATGGTGCTTCACCTAAATCATGTGGCAGGTGCTCTCTTTGGGAGCCATCAGATTCATCAAATCGCACGTCTACAGTTTCAACAATTTTATAATGACTAATATTGAAGACTCTGTAGGTGTGCGAGTTGATACCATAACCAAGCATGAAACCCTCACATGCTTTGGGTGGAAATTTGGACTCGTGATGAGGATCTCGAATCCAGCAGGGCGCACCGAATACTTTGAAGTAACTTACATTGGGTTTCTTACCGACCATTAACTCGTATGATGTTTTATTGAAGAATTTATGAAGATACACTCGATTGACGATGTGGCATGCAGTGTTGATTGCTTCAGCCCACCACTTGAGTGGAGTATTGTACTCAGCCAGCATCGTGCGAGCCATCTCGATGAGGGTTCTATTCTTCCTCTCAACAACTCCATTTTGCTGAGGAGTGTAGGGAGCAGAGAATTCATGAGTGATTCCCAAGTCATCGAGGAATTCTTCCACACCGAAGTTCTTGAACTCAGTGCCATTGTCGCTTCGAATGTGCTTGATCTTCAGGTTGTAGTTGTTCATGACTCGGAGGGCGAAGCGCTTGAGGATTGCTGGAGTTTCTGACTTATAGAGAAGAAAATGCACCCAAGTGTATCGTGAGAAGTCATCAACAATAACAAGATCATACATATTACCTCCAAAGCTTGAGTACTTTGGAGGACCGAATAGATCGATGTGAAGCAATTCCAGTGGTCTCGTAGTAGTCATGATGGTCTTCGCTGGGTGCTTGGCCTTGGTCATCTTTCCAGCTTCGCAAGCACCACAGAGCCGATCCTTTGAGAATCTGATTTCCTCAATCCCAAGGACATGTTTCTTCAGTACCAGCTTCTGAAGATTTCTCATTCCAGCGTGGCCGAGTCTTTGATGCCATATCCAGCACTCTGAGGCTCGAGCCATGAGGCATGTAGCGACCTGAGGACCTTCAGAGAAATCTACAATATACAGGTCACCTTTCCTAACCCCACTGAAGACAACGGAGTTATCGCTAACCATGAAGACAATACAACCATGTTTTCCGAAGAGAACAGCGAGATTAAGATCACACAGCATAGATACAGACATCAAGTTGTATCCAAGGGATTCAACAAGCATGACTTTATCAATGTGTTGATCTCGAGAGATAGCCACTCTACCGAGACCCAATACCTTACTTTTACCTTTATCAGCAAAGGTGATGGTTTTCTTTGAGGAAGGACTCAGTGATGATTCCATAAGAAGACTTCTGTCACCAGTCATGTGATTTGTGCATCCACTGTCCATTACCCATTCAGTCTTTCCCTGCAAATGAATTAGTATCTCATACAGCAAGTTATGAGCCAGTCTCAGTTTGAGGAATTTAAGGTTCCTCAGAATTAATTCCTCAGGATGTTCCTCAGGATTGATTCTATGAAACCAAACAATATAATTATCCTTCAACTGACTCAAATGTTCTTGTCCTGGGCATATGATATGCATAAATTGTAACTGCCTCAGGACATGTCCCTGCAAGGATGATTAGTTCTTAACCACCCACATCTTTATGGGTGGTCTTGAGGCACATGAGGATTGATGAGGGTGATGAGACCTAATGGGGTGTGAGATGGTAGCGTCAGGATAAACAAATGAATAAGCATTCTTATGTGGAGCTTTCCTGTGAACAAAATGGTTAGCAGATACATGATTATAATCATTTCCTTTTGAGGTATCGTCCTCTGAAGATCTCCTCAGCTCATTTGCATCTGCATTCACAGGAAGGTTAGTGATGAGGTCCTTCGGAACCCAGATCTGCTTGACTGGAGGACCGTTCCTGCAGTTAGTTCCGATGTATCTGGCAAATACCTCACCATTACCATTCTTAAAAAGTTTATAGTTTGAGTCAAATGACTCAATCATCACATCTGAAGAAACATCATCATAACCAGATAAGGTATAGGGATCAGGAGGGGGCATCTTTGCCCGAACCCAAGTGGTTTCTGGATATTGTTCAGGTTTCCAGTAAGACCCATCGGGGTTGAGTTTCCGAGTGAATGCTACACCTTCTTTCCTCGGGTTTCGGTTGAGGATCTGTTTCTTGAGGATGTCACAAAGGGTCTGATGTCCTTTCAGACACTTGAACATGCTTGTTTCCAGTAGACTCTTCAACCTAGCATTTTCTTCAGCAATGTCTATGGTATCCTCAGATGATGGGTTAGATACCACAGAGGCAATAGAAATAACAGAGTCTGAAGACATTGAGGAACTAGACACAGAGATGATACGATCATGTTCAATGCATTTTAAACAGGGAGGATTAAATCCTTCTTGTGGCATGATGATCTGTTGGGAGAGGAGTGAATCATTTTCATTCCTCAGATCGTCATGAGACATCCTTACACGTTCAAGTTCTTGTTTCCTCATGAGGAACTCATGAGACAACTTTTCATGATCGGTAAGGAGTGCCTCATGACGTATGAAAAAGTCATCAAACTTTGACTGAAGAATTTTTGATTCATCAGTCAACTTTTGAGTCTTCGTCATTTCCTCAACCAACATATCATCACTTTTGTTTAGTGAGATCTGAGTCTTTTCAAGTGCACGTTGTTGCTTAGATGCAAGTTTAGAAAGTTTAGCATAGTTTTCATCAGGTTCTTCATCAGAGGGTTCATTTGATGATGAGTAAGAAGATACCTTGGAGGACTTGGCCATGAAGCAGAAGGCAGGAGTTGTTTCTTCAGCTTCATCATCAACATGTGATAGACCAGATTCCTCAGTGCTGAAGATTGACTTTGAGACAAGCGTCGTGGCAAGAGCCAGACCGGCCACACCCTCAGATTCTTCAGATTCTTCTTCCTCGGCATCAGGGTTGGAACCAGATTCTTCCGAGTCCAATTCTTTGCCGAGATATGCGCGAGCCTTACGGGCACTGTTGTTCCTGTATCCAGCAGACTTTGAGGATCTTGAGGATTTATTCTTTGTCTTTTCATCAGAACTGTCATCTTTCCCTTTCTTCTTCTTCTTCTTCAGTCTAGCTTCCTTTTCCCATAAAGGACACTCAGGCCTTTCTTGAATCATCAGCGATAGGAACTCGAATGAGTCATCCAGTGACCTCAGTAGTTTCTTCACAACTTCATGGTCTGTGATATCAGCGGCACCTAATGCTTGAAGTTCATTGGATATATCAGTGAGTCTGTCAAAGGTTTGTTGCACGTGCTCATTGTCCAGCCTCTTGAACCTATTGAAGAGACTGCGAAGTGTATCAACTCGCGAGTCTCGTTGAGCTGAGACTCCTTCATTGACTTTAGACAGTCTTGTCCATATCTTCTTTGTAGTGTTCAGACCACTGATATGGTTGAATTGTGCCTTGTTGAGATGACCACCAATGATGCTTCGAGCTTTTGCATCAAGCTGCCAGTTCTTCTTGACAACTTCAGGAGCAGTCATCAAATTTGCTTCAGGAATGCCTTGATCAACAATATCCCACAGATCCTTGTCAATGGCTTCAAGATGCATCCTCATCTTGTTCTTCCAGTATGGATAGTCTGTCCCGTCGAAGATAGGGCAGTTTGAGGCAACACTCATTGTACCTGAGGTCGACATAACTAAAACTCCAGGTGGTTAAACCGAATCACACAGAACAAGGGAGTACCTTGCTCTGATACCAATTGAAATCGCAGTATATCGACCAGAGGGGGTGAATGGAAGATTTTTTAATTTTACTACTAGATTTTGGTTTTCTTCAGGACTGAAGCAATCATGAAGCTGAAGAAGTAACCAAATGATGAAGAAATAAAACTTCACAGAATATAATCATTAGGGCAGCTCATCATAATGCAACAAAAATAAATCAATTCAGATAAGCAGAAGTGCTTCAGATGCATAATATGAGGACAAAGAGCAGAGGGAGAGCTGAAGCATAATAAGTCAACATAGCAAATACTGAAACTTAAGAGGTTGAAGAGATAGCACCCGAGATTGAAGACATTGGTTTGATAGACCAGTTCAAGTTGCTGTGACAACTCTACGTCTGGTTGGAGAGGCTGAGATTCAACTCAGAAGACATAGTCTTCACCTTGTTCTTCTTGAAATAGAGTCCTCAGACTCCGTCCAATAACTCAGGTGAGTCTTCAAGGTAGACTCCCGAAACCTTCACAGACTCAGTCACTCCGGGAAGTCGCAATTGCATCTTGACTTCCTCAGACTGAAGACTTCTACACCGGCTGGAAGATCACAGTCTTCAAGAGTAAAAAGCTTCAGATTACTCGAACCGATTTCCTCAGAAATGCTCAACTACTCAGGCTGGTGGTTTTCCTCACATAGGTTCTTCAGTTTCCTCAGAGGTGGGTTGCTCTCAAATGACAAGTGTCAGTTTTTCTCTCGGAGCAGCTAACCCACAAATGGGGCTGGGGGTGGCTATTTATAGCCGCGGAGCAACCCGAGGTGAAAGGACATAAATGCCCATGCATGCAATTACTCTCATGCCCTCGGAAATGACCGTTGCTAGACCAGTTCTAGCCTCTCACCACGTAACACGTGGCACGGTCAAAGTATTCTCTCTCCAGACTCCTCAACCGAAGTTAGTTACCTCAGTGTCCTGAAGAACAACGTCTTAGACACATGAGGACTGAACTTCTACTGCAGGAGATAACTCTCTCTTCAGGAGAACTGCACTCGCAGTCTCCAGACTCCTCAATCGAAGACATATTCCTCAGTGTCCTGAAGAACAACGTCTCAGACACCCGAGGAACTGAACTTCTACTGCAGGAGATTTCCTCAGGGTTTTTCTTTAGGATTCCTAACTGAGCACTTCCTCAGACCTTCAGAACTCGTTTTCTTCAACCCCTCCAACAGTGCGGTGTTTTCCTATGACTCAAGAAGTATAAAAAGTATTAGCGAAGACTACGCTTCAACTTCGTCTTCAGCGCGAACTTCCTCAGGATCGTCTTCAGCTTCCGCTTCAACCGAACGCTTCAGGATCCTACTTCCTCAGGATTTCGCGCAACTTCATTCTTCAGGGAACACACCGATTTCTCCAATGTTCCTCAACATTTTGGGGGGTCAACATTGGTGGTTAAACACCTCATCCGGGACTGTTCTCCTGTGTATACTCACAAACACATCAGTCTATTAACCCTTTTGTCATCAAACTCCAAAACGTCAAGGGGAGGGCACTTGATGCACTTACACGATTCCCGGGGGAGATAAATCCAGGGAACACCATAAGTGAGCACAATGGGGAAGATAAAGGGGGATTCACATCATGGGCTCACGTGCATATTCAAGCTCAACACTCGGGGCAAGGTTGGAGGGTTCTCAGGGCACGGAGCGCAAGGGGTGATCTGTAGCAAGGTTCCCAACTTTGGTCGCGCTGCTGAGTTGATCCACAGAAACTAGCGACTGGTGTTTCTTCAGTAGAAGATGGCCCCTCGGAGGGGTGATTGCAGCGGTTACGGCCTATGTGATCGACGTCCCTCCTTCTAGCGCCAAATGTCGGGGGCCTCCCGGAGGGGACCGTGTTCCCGGATAAGCATGGGGCGTCGGGAGCCCGCACATGGATGGAGGTGGCACACCTCACCGATCCGGCTGTCGACAGCGCGGGTGTGGCCGGAGGTAGTGGTGGCGCTGAAACGGCAATGATGAATGAACGCATGTAGACACTTAGTTTTTACCCAGGTTCAGGCCGCTCGTAAGATGAAAACCCTAATCCTGCCTGTCTGATTCTTTTTGGTTAGATAGAATGTCCTATTTCTATTACAAAATGGCTTCCTCCTCTACTGGTGGCTGAACTCTCCCTTTTATAGTCTAAGGGGATGATCCCTTGATACCAGTTGCTAATGTACAAGAGCGCGTATGGAATGGTGACATAACTTCCGGAAAGGGGTGATGACGAGGGATCTCGTGCGACATGTTTCTCCATGCGCGGGGCAGGTGGCGAGATTTCTCTGGAGCTCGGTGGCACTTGTCTCATTCTGCATTCAATGCTCCGCCCCCCTGGTCGGCGGTGGTAGTCAAAGATGGGCCCCCATCGCTTAGGAGTGTGCTCGTATTTTCTCGGAGGCGCCCGTCAAGTTGCAACAATTTCTTCGGCTTTTATCACAATGCCTTTTTGGAGGTTACCCCTACGATATGTACACCGATAGTGAACTACTCCTACATCATTATGGGGAGGAAGCAACATAAATGCAGGGTGCCGGAACAGGAACTTCTAGTCCCCCAAAGCATGCTTGCGATGGCGGCGGAGATCGGAATTGTGTCTGTGAAAACCATCTGGATATTCAGACTTTTCATGATCGGGGGTAAATATAGGCCAAAGGATGGCCTGAGGGGAGGTCCCACCTAGCTAAGCGGCGAGGGGGCACAGATATGTACCTGGCCGCACCCTCAAGTCTCCTGGAACAGGGTGGCCCCCCTTCATAAGTCCTTCGTCCTCCTGGGGTCTTCTAGTGAATAAGAATTGTAGGATTTTTTCAAGATTTTTCTGAGCGCTCTGACTTTTTACCTTTTTTGCGAAGCACAAACAATAATAGATAGAAACTAGCACTGGGAACAAGGTAACAGGTAGCCCCAAATATGTTGTACAAAGATATAAAACTGCATCAAAACACATAGCAATGTCACACAAATAATCATGGACCAAACAAAATTATGGATACTTTGGAGTGGTATCAGCATCCCCAAGCTTAATTCATGCTCGTCCTCGAGTAGCTAAATGATAGCAAAGATAATTTTTGTCGTGACATGCTACCAACATAAGAAACAACATCAAGTAAGGCAATCAAGATGTATAAATGGAGACAAAGTAATTATAAAGCAAGAGTCTATATGTAGCATTGAAACAAGTAAAGTAAGAACATAATGGTAGTTGAGCTCTTGCGGTCCATGACTCAAATGTATACAATCGTGTTCTCATGCAAAGTGAGGAGGGTTGAGAGTTTAAAAATATCAAATAGTGTTGAGAATTATGTCTACTAAGTAGCTCACACGGTTGATACGTCCCAAACATATCTATAATTTCTTCTTGTACCATGCTTATTTGGGTGACATTACTATGTGTTTTCCTACACTTTTTACACATATTTGGACTAACCTACTAACTCAGTGCACCCAGTGCCAGTTTTTGTCTCCTGATGTCTGTGAATTGAAGATTTTTTACCCATATTTACAGTGCCCAAAAAATTCCAAGAAAAATATAAAAAAAATCAGCTTAACAGAAGCTTCCAGAACACCGAAGGGCTGCCAGAGAGGGGCCACCTGTAACACCCTGGACACACCCACCGGTTCCCGGCGTACGCCTGGCGGGATCTAGACTGTCCCCACAGACCAACACTAGTCTTTCCTGCGCACTTTGTCCTCACTCATGCGCACCCGGGAACAACTTCCCGGTCGGTCACCCATCCTCAAATCGCTCCAAGCCAAGCACGCTTAACTTTGGAGTTCTTTGGATCTGGGCTCCCGGAAAAGAAGGTGCACCTTGTTGATATGAGTAGTCTTTCATTCCTACTAAGCCAGGATGTGACACCACCCCCCTCTTAGGAGGCCACCTGGCGCTACCAGGGGTGGGGCCGCGTCTCAAGGACGCCTGAGAGGTTGGGCCCTCCCCTGGTGCCCCCCTTCGGCCTATATTACCTCCTCGATGCAGAAACCTTGAAAAGAGACCCCACATGGAAAATTTCCCCTCTGTTCCATCGCCGCCACGTTCCCGAGATCCGGAGCACCAGAAGACCTCATCCCGGCACTCTTCTGGAGGGAGGATTGACCTCCAGGAGCTTCTACACCACCATGAGCACTTCCACATGTGCCATGAGTAGTCCCCCTTGGACCATGGGTCCATGACCGATAGCTATGTGATGACTTCTCTCCAATCTTGTGCTTCCACTCTTAGCCCTTGTGAGTTGCCCTACATAATAAAGGCACTTATGTAATTTTCCTGCTGTTGATATGCTGTGTTTGCTGAGATCCGATGGATTATGAGATTATGTTCACATCCTGATGAGTTATATATTTGGTTCCCATTTTATATTTTGTTCTTGAGTAATTCTTGCATGTTCTCTGTTGCTTTTTATTGTTTTGGCCAAGTAGTAGATAGTAAATCAAAGAGGGAGCGTTTATGCTTGATTGTGGGTTCATGCCCCCCGATGTCTAGCTTGAGTGATAGAAACATGACACTAGGGGATGTGCTATTGCCACCAAGGAGAAAACAACGGTGCTTGTAACCGCGGTTGCAAGGATTGTTTACCTTACGCATAGTTTGTTAATGCAGTTGTCTGTTGGTTTGGGTTTACACTTTGGGTGGGGCTCGCAACTTATTACCAGCAAGATGTTCTGGATAGATATCTCAGGGTGGATGATTAGTGAGTAGATGCTGATGAATAACCGGTCTACTTGACTTGGCGTACTGCCCATCCTTTTGAGCTTCTAACTTTCTTGTGGCATAGTTAGCATTGCGGTGCGTTTATAATTTTGTCAATTGCCCAGTTGTAATTTGTTCACCTAGCTTAACTGTTTTATCATATTTTGGGAGAGAGACGTCACTAGTGAACATCATGGGACCCCGGTCCATGTTTACACCTCAGCTCTTTACTGCTTTATTTCCTTTCAGTTGCAATCACCATCACTATTTCCACCGTGCGTTTGATCCTTTGTAAATGACAAGTCCGGAGAGATTGACAACCCCTCTGTACTCGCTGGGAGCAAAGTTACTTGTGTCGTGTGCAGGTCCAGGTTAAGGGAGGAATATCCCCAACGGCGTGTCGCTCGCCTCAACACCTTCTTGTTGATCTTCATAGTCCTACTGGATTGATAACCTTGGTATCTTCACCGAGGAAAATTTTGTGCTAGCTACATCTCGAACTCCCACTCGGGGTAACCAATGAGGGGCGAGAAGAAGATAATCTCACGTGCCATCAAGAAAATTTCTGGCGTCGTTGTCGGGGACTCCAATCTTCAAGATAGGGGAGTTGCACACTATCTTTTACCTTGGCTTTTTAGTCTTGTTAGTTTACTTTCTAGTTTTTTCTTTAGATTCTTATACCAAAAACCACAAAAAAAAAGTTACTTTGCTTTGTTCGGTCAGTATGTCTAAGTTCTTTGCCTTTGGTGTTGCACCCGAAGGAGAGATTCTCACCTTCAAACAAAGGGGTGGAGAAAGTCTAAAGATGCTTGGTATAGAATTAATGATTCTCAAAATAGAGCCACCAAGAAGCAATCCACCACTATCTTGCTTACAAATTTTTATGTTGGTATTACTTCTTGGAATAGGTTTGTTTTGCTATCACAGAAGAAATATCCAAGGAGATCAAGCATCTCAACTTGCGGATACCCCATGCATCCCCTTCTCCATAAACAATCATAAGTTCGTCCTTCTCCATGCTATATTTTTATCTCTTCATGTGTTGCCATGCTTGGAGCGTCTGGCTCTTTACTTTTTAGTTTGTTTTACTTTTGCTTGCTGTTTTGGAGAGAAACACGCTTCACCTCACACTAGAACACAACATAGGTTTACATGCTCATCTTTTTGTGTGTGTTCATTATCTTTTTGAGGCTGTTGTCATGCTTAGCTCTTGTTTTCATGCTTATTTTTTGAAGATCTTTTATTTAGGTTGTTGCTTTTGGAACTCTCTTGAGTTATCATGGTTATATTGTTTAGAGAGTTGGTCTGTTGGGCTGAGTTGTGTGTCCTGCATGAGTATGTAATTGAGTTTGCTATTATAAGTGTAGTAGTAACTTGCAATAATTTTGAGGTATTGATTTGAGTAATGTTTGGACTTTTGGTGCCAAGAGCTTGAGCCTATTAGTGATAGGTGTCGTATTTTGGGCAATCCGTGGTTATTTTCGAAAAATACAAAAAATTAGTTGAGAACTCTAGCTACTAGATGGATCGCTAACCTCTAGAGGGGTTGGAAGATATAGAATACCCTCACGTACCAATTACCATGGGTCGAGGATGCGCAACGATAAGAAAACCCCCATAAATTCCTCCTCGGGGTACTTGTCTCTTTGTGAACCTCCTGATTAGATAGAGAGTTACCGATAATAAGTGCATGAGTTCTTCGGAGTAATGAGAGTCTTCGATTGTTGGCACTTCCACCTTCCATATTTTCTAGCCACTTCGGTACCGTGCATTGCCCTTTCTCATCTTGAGAGTTGGTACAAACTTCGCCGGTGCATCCAAACCCTTGGCATGATACGCTCTATCATCATAAACCTCCTTATATCTTCCTCAAAACAGCCACCATGCCTACCTATCAAGGCATTTCCATAGCCTTTCTGAGATACATTGCCATGCAACATCCATCATCTCATGACTTGATCTTCATGTCATACATGCTTTTGCTTGATCGAGGAGCCGCATGCTAGTTGGGCATTTCCCTAATCATTGCTACATGATGCGATAGTATCATTGCATATCTTGCTACACTAGCAGAGACATACATTTGCATACATCATGATAGTTTTCAGTTTTCATTATGTTGAGTACTTTTTGCAAAGTGTGAAGATCTTCTATATTCTTGTAAAATATATAGTTTTGCCCTTAAAGTGAGGAAAAGATCCCAAAGAGGAAAAAATGAAAGATCCCAAAAGCGGACAAATTAAAAGAACCCAAAGAGTACAAATGAGAGATAAATAGAAAGAGTCAATGAGGCCACAAAAATACAAAAAGAGAAAAAAAGAAATAAAAAGAGAGAAGGGGGAAACACTACTATTCCTTTTGAAAGATCCACACTCATACTGCATAGTCATATTTGTACTCCATAGAGATTTTCATATCATTCATGCATAACTATGTAGAGATCCTTACACTATAGAAATTGGCTTGCATCTTCCAAGGATGAGTCTACTCAAAAGAGCTCTAGGTCTTCATGATCAAGCAAGTTGGATGCACCCCCACTAGTTCCATTGGAGAGCTTACCTTAGCTAATATGTGCATCCGTTGCGTGGCAATACCTACTCCTCACATCATATATGTCATTCGGCTTTCTCTCGCCCGTGATTGTCCTCGTTGATGTGAGCCTTTCACACATTTTTGTCTTCCTTCCCCATCATTTTTCTCTTTTCCATCCTAAGTACTAACATATCTTTCTCGCGCTCATCCATTGTATGAGTGCTCAAAGTAGAAAGGGAGAGGATCATTTTGACTTGTGCCTGACTAGTGGTCTGGGGACGAGTCAAAATAAGATTTCGAAGGAGACCAAGTGTGAAGTTTTATAAGATTGAATTCTCAGTTAAACTATATAGTATTTTTACGCTCTAAACCCATCTCCCACTTCTTGCACGCAAACACCATTTGGAGACATTCGAGTAACGGTCAGCGAGAGATCTTGCACCTTTATGTTCTTACTTTGCTAGTTTCAATACTAGATATAGACTCTTGCTTGTTATTGTCTTGACTTGAATTGAATATTTTACTTGCTTTACTTTGAAGTTATTATATGTGTGTTAGCATGTCACCACAGAAATTATCTGTGTTATCATTTACCTACTCGAGGACGAGAAGGAATTAAACTTGGGGATGTTGATACGTCCCAAATGTATCTATAATTTCTGCTTGTTCCATGCTTATTTGGGTGACATTGCAATGTGTTTTGCTACACTTTCATACCTTTTTACACATATTTGGACTAACCTACTAACTCAATGCACCCTGTGACAGTTTCTGTCTGCTGATGTCTGTGAATTGCAGGTTTTACCCATATTTACAGTGCCCAAAAAATTCCAAGAAAAATACATAAAAGTTTCAAGGTAAAGGGAGGTGGGGTTTCATCATGCAGAAGTGACAGCTTTGACTTGGCTAGTCCTGTACTACGAGTGCCAGACTTGAGGTAAGAAGCGTACATGAGTCCACTACCAAGTCTCCAACCAATACACCACTATGGATACTTCCTCGACTTCCCCACGAGGAAGCACACCATAGCACTCACACTTATATTGAGAGTTTAAGAGTATCCACTCAAGTTGTCTAATAATCAAGCACAGCTTTCCAAGTAGTCCTTAACCGCGGACGCGGCTATTCGAATAGTTTTGTTAACCTGCAGGGGTGTACCTCTACACACACATGACCATCAGTTACCGCCAGGTCTCGGCACCATTCAAGGGGTGTCGGCGAGGATGTTCACCAAAACACTTCTCCCACAGCTCCGTTCTAGTCCAAGGAGTCAACTTTCTGAGTTGCAAACCCAACTGGAGTTCCGGCCGAGCTTCCAGCCAAGACCCAAACCATGTAGGCACGACTGACAAGCCCACCTCGACGGATGGTTCTCCTCTTGACAAGCCATGTTCTACAAGCCCTACCATGAATGCCACATTTCATTTCCTTTATCTTTCTATGAATATGCCGAATGGAAAACCCGAACTAGGTGTGACTCCTGGACTTGGATCGGGGTGAGTTACTAGGTCGAGAGGGGTCAGTGAGCCCAATGTGTGGTTGTACTCTTTGTCTCGGATTACCATACAAGAACTCGGGCTTAACGCGGTGTTCAACGAGATAACCCACTGTGTACTCCTACACAACCTCTCATCGTTCACCTTGTATTAGGTAGTTTCACCAACACAGTTTCACTTTCATCAACACCATGTTTACTATCATCCCGACTCACATCAAAAGCATCCTCATTGTAAACTCTAATCATGCAATAAGCAGTAACAGTTGCAGGGGCCACATGATATCAATCAACTCCTATGTCAGCTAGGATTGTGGTTTGCTTATTACTGTGACAAGATGATAGGTCATGCATCGGATATGGGTTCAACTATGCGGTAGAATCGATAACAAGGTGATCTCCTAAACATGCATAAGAGAGACTAAGAGGTAATTGGGATTTTATAGACATGATCAATGGGGTTTGCTTGCCTTGCTGACGATACACGAGTCTTAACGGTGGTCTTCTTCTTCGGGGGTGATCACCATCTCGGAACTTCCGTCACTGAAGCAATCATCAACAAAGGGGCAACATCAAAATAAAATGCACAAGCACATGATATAGTTGTCCATGATGTGAATGCTACTGGTTTGTGGCAAATTCAACTTAATTGAAGTGTATTGCATTTGGAATGCAAATTCAAACTTCAAATTCAAATTCAAATTATTCCATATGCATGTTTGCTACTGTTCACCCATTTTAAAATGGTCAAACACGAAAACAAATTTCATATTCATAATCCTTGCATTTTTCTGATAATTTTTCATATATTATTTATTAAATTTGGAGTTACGATTAAAAAGTTATTGAATTTCAAAGTTTACTCTATTTTCTGGAATTTTCTGGATTTTAATTTAAATAGAAAATGACTTATTGCGTCATGCTGGTGTCATGCTGACGCAGGGGGGCTGACAAGTCAACCTGACACGTGGGGCCCATCTGTCATTGTCTCTGGGGTTAATCCCGAATTAATTAAACTAACAGTGGGTTATTAAGGGGACTAGCCCCACCTGTCATTGACGCTAGGGTTAATTAGGAGGGGGGTTAGGCGTAAGTGGCCGGCGGCTTGACGCCGGCGCCACTGGGCACGGCGGCGGCTCACCGGAGCAGTGCTACGGGACACAGGAGACTACGGGGAGGGCACTGGAGTGTGCCTCGCGCGCTCCCGCGTTAAGTGGAGCCATCCACTACTGGAATCTGCTGGTTTGCCGTCAGCTAAGGCCACTTTAACCGACGGCAAAGGCTTTGCCGTCAGTTTGCTGCAAAGAGGCTGGCCACGATTTTATCGGCAAACAGGTTCTCTGTCGTCAGCCGGAAATCGACCGACGGCAAAGACGGTGCCGTCAGCTAGGGGGCCGAGGCTGGCGGCATAGAGCCTTGACGGCAACGTCTTCAGCCCAGCCCCGTTAGAGGGTTAACGGCAGGCTTTGCCGTCAGCCACAACCCAGCTGACGGCAAAGGTTGCTGCTGCTTGTGGGCCATGCTTGCCAGGGGAGCTACGGCCTCTGCCACGTAGGTCCCCTCTTTGCCGTCAGCCACAGTCCAGCTGACGGCAAAGCCGACAACCTGGGACATTTGGCCGTCCCAGAGTTGCCAGATTGAACAGTTTACTGCCACGTGTCCTTCTTTGCCATCAGCCCACCGACGGCAAAGGCTTTGCCGTCAGTAAGCTGACGGCAAAGACCCTCTATGTTTTTTTTTATAATTAATTTCTGTTAATTCCCTGCATTTTCAAACAACAATATAAATAACACAATATATATTTCTGCTAGGCCCTAAACAGCACCACAAGTGCATCACAAGTGCATCACAAAGGACTTAAAGTGCAAACAACAAGATGGCATCACAAAGCCTCACAAAGAATCACAAGTGCATCCGCAAGTACAAGTGCATTACAAAGTGCATTACAGAGCATCTAACACTACAAGTAGAGTCCCTGGAGCATCCATCCATGTGCCATGCTGCTTTATCAAAATCTGCATAATGAGAAGAAGAAAGAATTTAGCGATAAGTAATTAGAAGAACAAGAAGAAGAACAAGAAGAACACAAGAATAATAAGAAGAAGAAGAACACAAGAACAAGAAGAAGAAGAAGAAGAAGAAGAAGAAAAAGATGGAGAAAAAGAAAGAAGAGAAAAAGGAAGAATAAGAAGATTTGTTTCTTCTTAATCTATCTTTTTCTCCTCTTTCTTCTTCTCTTATTTCTTCATCTCTTCTTTGTTCTTCTCTTCTGTTTTGTTCTTCTCTTCTGGTTTCTTTTGAAACTTTCTAAAGTAATTATGTCATTTTTGAGCTCTAATATCAACTAATTATGCTATTTTTGGTGTTATCAAGTAATTATGTCATGTTTGTACCAAATAAGCAAAGTCTATGTCATTATTGAGGTAAGTAAGCTAATTATGTAATTTTTTATGTAATTAAGCTAATTATGCAATTTTTTGCCTAACTAGAATTTACTAAGCTAACTAAAGCATGGCATAGTCTAAGTTGAGCTAAACAATAAGAATAAGAAGGAGAGGAATAACTTACCAAATGCCAAGTCACGGAGGAGAAGCACCATCTCGGTTGGTCGCCGGGTTGGTAGGGCTCTCACCGGGAGAGGTATTGTGGGATGCGACTCTGGAATGATGCTGCAACAAGGCAAGAGTTGAAATATGTGGTTAGCATGGCAACATACAATGATATAAGACTGTGCAAGGTTGGTCATTGAAAGGGAACTCACCGTTCCCACCGGAGAAGGCATCGGCGGAGGGGGGGCAAACCTTGCTTCTCACACATAGCCTGAAAATTAGTTTTTGAGAAGTCAAATAAATAGTCTTGTTGCTTCTCACACATAGCCTTGCTTCTCACACAACTGACTTACCGCAACGAAGTCGTGCATAGCCTTCGCATGGGCATTATTGCGTGCCCTCTCCTCCTTCAGCAGCCTCTGTGTATTCCGGTCCCTCTCCTCCAACAAGAGTCTGGTGGCCTCCCTCTCCTTCTCAAGTGCGGCCTGCAACCACTTCTCATCATCATCCATCCAGGGTCAAATGGACTAAAGAAATAATGAAGGAAAACTAACATCGATGGCAAGATCAACTGGCCTCGCGCGTTGTCGTATTACAGGAGCCGAGCTAGTTTGCCTCGCCTTGATCTGAGATAGAGACTCAGTGATAGGGACGAAGCCATCACACATGGCCACCGTGCCATGAATCTTACCGCCACCAGAGATCATCAACGCCTCCGCATCCATAGGATTCAGGCTCGGGTCGAAGTCAGGGCCGCGCAGTTGTTTGACAACCTGAGAATAAGACGTCATCTTGTTGTAGGCGGATAGGCTTGTGTACGCCGATGGCCCGTCCCCCTCAGAATATGGTGTCGCCGTCTTGTACGAGCTCTTATGGGCCATGCCAAACGCGGCGTATCCCTGAGGCTCGGGCTGGTTATGGTGTTTGGCCTACAAGAAAAGGAAAAGAGTTAGTACAAAAAAAATAATGCACAAATGAATTAATGATGAAAGAAAACAAGGCACACATACCCATTTTTTGGCGTATTGCTTGATGTTGGCATTTCCTTGGTGGTGTGGCACACCAACCAATTGGGCACGACGCTCCTTGGCCACATTGTGGGTGGTAAACCAAGCATCTGTGCACCACTTGTCCACTATCATCTCCCAACAATCCATCTTATCGGCCAACCATCTCGGGGGCACCTATGAATGAAACTAAGTATTGTAACTAGCCCTAACATAACTAATAAAGAATGTAACTAAGGAATCTACGTACCTCCATGTACTGGGTCTTGTCAGGGAAAAGCTTTCGACATTCAGCCTTCGTCTTCGTCTCGTTTTGCTTGGCGTACCAATCTCGAACGGCCTGAACACGCATCTCATGCCTCGTGTTATTCAATAATCTCTTGCACTCTTTCTCGAGATTCTTCTTGGCCGCCTCCTCCGTCCCCTCCTCGACCCTATGGTAACTCTGCAATTATGCCATATATATACACAGATGAATAGGAAATAACAAGATATAACATTGGATATTGTATACTTATTATTGGGTAAAATAATAGTTACCCAAAAATCAGCCAACACCTTGTCGGCCACGCTCGCGCAAACAATACCGTTCACGTGAGTGTTTTCCGGGAGCAGCGCGGCTTGGTAGTGCTCCCACTTGAGTCCTGGCTCGGGAACCATACCCTCCCCGGGCAACTGCACTAGCCCGGGAAAGTGCTCCCTAAGCAAAGCACCAAGGAGGCAGTTTGGATTCCGGGTATTCTCCGGGTAATTCCACCCCTTGCATAATGAGAAGGCAAAGACATTAGCTACTTGGTGGAAAATAATGATATAAGGTACACAATAGACATCAACTTACTTCTTGCCATCTGGCGAAATCAACGCCCTGTGCTGCAACTCTAATCGGTCTGGAACTCGTGTCATACCACGTTGGTAGACCGACTTGCTGGCAGACGGGCCCTCATCCTCCGCCTCAGCCCTCTCATCCTCCGCCTCAGCCCCCTCATCCTCCACCTCAACGTCAGCCTCCGCATCCGCCCCAGCCCCCTCACCGTCCCCCCAACTCCCCCACTCCTCGTGTGAGGGTGTCGGCTTCTGGACGGGAGGATCCTGCATCGGTGTCCGCTCCTGGACGGGAGGATCCCGCACCGGTGACACCCTTGTCTGCAGGGGTGAAGTGGCTGAGACTGAAGTAGCTGAGGGTGGTGGCGACTGGCTCCTATTAGGCAGCATCCCTTTCCCGCGACCACGTCCTCTGCCTCTCTTCTTTCCTCCGCCTCTCCCACGGGGCTCCTCGGCAAAGCTCTGTAACAACTGTCTCCGTAGCTGGCCAGGTGCTATCCTCAACTTATCCCCGCCTGCCATGTCTCACCACCTGCAACAATACATAGTTAAATACTTAGTACAAATTCAAAGACAATAATTAAATGAACAATAATAAATACATGAATAATTAAACAATTGATTAAATAATTAAACAACAATGATTGGATGCATACAAAGTACTAATAGTCGGGATCATCTGTCTCTTCTCCAAGGTCAACTGAAGCATAATCATCATCAGTATCATACGTGTCGTCATGAATGACATCGTCATCGGGTTCAGGGACATCATGTGGAAGGCCTTTTTGTAACTGATCAAACATTGTTAGCTGATCCGGATTGGTAACCTCTTCTACTTCCACTTCTTCCTCATCATCACGTGATTCTTGTTCCTCCGTGTTCAGGGTGGACGTAGTGCAGTTCCCAAGACGACGTCTCACACCACGTGATTCTTGGAAGAATTCTCCATCATATGTTATTGGGTCAATTTGAGGTTCATAATCCTCTTCGTTTGGTGGAGGTGGTCTAAGATGGGGCGGCACATCGTACACGACATACCAACCTTCCAGGTTCTTAACACTTTGACGACTGTATGGCAGATAGAAAACTTGGGTGGCCTGTTGAGCCACAATAAAGACATCATCACCGCTTAACTTCCTGTCTTGTCGGATTTCGACTAGCCCAACATGTTCATGAGTCCGTCTTGTCTTAGTAGGATCGAACCAATGACATTTGAACACAACAACATTTGGAGGATTTTCACCATAATAATGAAGTTCGTAAACTTCTTCAAGTCTTCCATAATACTCGACACCTCCCTCGCCTATAGCAGAGACACCGGAATTGGTTGTTTTTCGACCGGGCATTGAAAGCTCTTTGCTAGCAGTACGAAAGCGATACCCGATTATGTCGTACTTCTGAAATGTCCGGACCTTAAATTCAAAACCATTTGCTATTTGTCTCAATTCATCGTTGACTTGCTCATCTGAATTAGCTATTTTTTTGAACCAAGAGATGAAACCGGGATAGCCGCCTCCTGTCTTTTCAAGAAGTTCATACTCGAGAATGGATTCTTTTTCGATTGCAACACGATTCGAGAACTGTTCGACGTATCGACTGTATCAATTAATAACAGTTGTTAGACACAAAACTTGTTAAAAAGTTGCGAAACAATGTATCGAGGACTTACTCGATGTACGGCCGAACTTCTGTTAAGTTGTTCAATATATACATCGTTAGTGTGCGCCACTCCTCGACGCCCAGCAACTTTGATTTTCCCACACCAGAAGGAGCGAGCTTCCCTTTGAAGAGGCTGAGTTTGGATTCACGTCGTTTGGGGTCGCCCACATTGTACCGAGGCTTTGGATTATGCAAGCTGTGCAAAGTGGCATCATAGTGTGCTGTTACGAAGTTTGCCGCCTCCTCGGTAATGAAAGCCTCGGCCATCGATGCTTCAATTCTACGTTTATTTTTACATTTTGCTCTAAGTGTCTTCTACATTCTTTCAGTTGCATAGCACCAACGATTTTGCACAGGGCCACCCAATCTTGCCTCGGTCGGGAGATGCAAAATCATGTGTTGCATCGGATTAAAGAAGCCCGGTGGAAAAATCTTCTCTAACTTGCAGAGCAACTCAGGCGCCAACTCTTCCATGTCATCTATCACGGCACGCGACAACTCTTTAGAACAAAGAACACGAAAGAAATAACTTAACTCTTCCAATACTAGCCATTCAGACTGGGATATAGCCGCGCAACATCACTGGCATTATCCGCTCAAGCCATATGTGCCAATCATGACTCTTGAGCCCAAAAATTTTCATTTTTTCAATGCTCGCTCCCCTCGCTAGATTCGCAGCATACCCATCAGGGAACAACAACTTTTGTTGCACCCACAAGAGGATTTCCCTTATTGCTTCCTTCTCGAGATTGTACCAGGCAGGTGGCTTGGACCAATTTTTTCTTCCTTTCGGTTTTCGCATGTTTAGTGATGGCCTATCACAAAGAGTCTCCTGGTCAACTCTAGCCTTTGTATTATCTTTGCCCTTATGAGTGCCGAAAAATGTGCCAAGAAGGGCCTCGGCGATATTCTTTTCAGTGTGCATCATGTCAATGTTGTGTGGTAGTAAGGGGTCTTCGAAGTAGGGGAGATCCCAGATGCATGGCTTGTGGGTCCAGGCGTGTTCCTCATTATAACCCATGAAATACCCTGGACGGTTTGGATCAGGATCCATAGATTTTAACTGTTAATGAATTTGTGTGCCCGTCAACGCAGGTGTTGCCGAGTGTTTGACAACTTTACCTTTCATGAAATTCTTCTTGTCTTTTCTGAATGGATGGTCCAAAGGCAAGAACTGTCTATGCAAGTCAAAGAAGGAATACTTTCCACCCGCCGGCAACGAATGAAACTTAAGAGCTGCTTTGCATTGTGGGCATGGGAACCTTCCATGCACACACCAGGCAACGAAAAGAGCAAATGCCGGCAGATCATGCAACGAGTATTGGTACCAAACATACATTTGAAAGTTCTCTTTCTTAGCTGTGTCGTATGTGTTGACCCCATTCACCCAAGCTTCTTTCAAGTCATCCATCAGCGGTTGCATGTACACACTCATATTCTTCCCCGGATAGTTTGGCCCTGGAACTATCAACGTCAGAAATATGTGCTTTCTTTGCATAATGGATGATGGTGGAAGATTGAGCGGAATAACAAACACAGGCCAGCAACTATATTGGGTAGCCGTCATACCAAAAGGATTGAACCCATCGAGACCGATGGCGACTCGGCAATTCCTTGGCTCTTTAGCTTTTTCTGTATGTTTACGATCAAATGCCTTCCATGCGTCACCATCCGAAGTGTGTACCAACATCGGATCTCCGTTTTCATCTAATTCTTTCCTAATTCCATGTTTGTGCCATGTCATCTGTTTTGCTGTTTCTTCGAGCATGTAAAGTTGTTGAAGTCTTGGTAGGATCGGCAGATACCGTAGAACACTCACAGGGATTTTGCTCTGCTTCTTCTCACCTTCACCGTTTTCTACCTCAACATATCTGGAGGACTTGAAAAATGGACAATATGTTTCGTCTGCATACTCTTTCCTAAATAAGGCACATCCTTTCTCACAAGCATGTATCTGCTCATACGGCATCTTGAGTGCACTAAGGATTTTGTTTGACTCATATAGGTTTGAAGGCATAATATGACCTTCGGTTAGAAACCGCCCAAATAGGGTCATCATTGGGTCAAACAGGTCTCTTCCAATGTTGAATTGGGCTTTCAGAGCCATTACTTGTGCGATGGCATCTAACTGAGAAATCTTAGTGTGCTCCTGAAGAGGACGTTTTGAAGACTCCAACATGGCATAGAAGGCCTTTGCGGATTCCTCCATCTCTTCGTCCTTGTTCCGAGCATCATCAAAATCATTGACCATGTCTTCAATCCCTGTACCATAATCGTCGGTGCGCCGACGCAAAACCTCGTCTCTATTACGTTGGGCCGACTCACCATGAAATGTCCACAAGGTATAGCTGGGAGTAAAACCACGCATCTGCAGGTGTTTACCCATTACATCCTTTGTCTGTCGCGAATAATTCTTGCACTTAGTGCAGGGGCACCACGTTTTTGGCTGGCCTTTAGAAAATGTCGTTTGCAGGAATTCATAGGTTTTGCTCAACCATTCATCGGTCATGTCTTTCTGACTAGGGTGACCGGAGTACATCCATTCACGATCAGTCATTCTGTCAAGCTAGCTATATAGTATCCACATATGAACAATATAAATTATCAGTTCATCAAGTATGTCAAATTAATTATGGTCATTTTTTAATCATGGTTAAAACATTGGGATGCACGGCATGCACACCTACCAGCTACTAGGTAAAGATGGGTCCTAATCCCACCCGAGTATGTGTAGATTGGGTCATTTTCCCATGCTCTGCTCCTGATCCAACGCAAAATTTCGGCAGCACCTCCCCGCTGTTCTCCTAATACACGTCTCGGAAACTAACCGAGAGGATGTGTACTCGGAGAACAACAAGGAGGCGTTGTCGAAACTCTGCATCGGATCCGGAACAAAGCATGGGAAAATGACCCAATCTACACATACTCGGGCTGTCCATGGATAAGGTTTGACAATTCAAAAGAATCACCGTTATAAATATACAAATGCATGCATAGTTATAACCGTAACCCTTTCGAACGGGAGACGCATATTGGTTACGCGAAGACTTTGCATTTCAATACTAAAACTACCTATCTAGATAGTGTCATCGGCACGAAGGCCGGAACAGAGCAATATAAAGGTGGAGAAGGAAGAGTTAACAAATGTGCTCACTCTCGAATGCAGTGGAGGTCGTCGAAAACCAAACCCTCGCGACGCTACTGCACATTAAATGCAATCAATCAAAACAAATACGCACTCGCGATATCACTACTATAAAGCTAATTAATATCAGTATTATAAAGCTAATAATTCTTATTCTTCAGATCTCTTCTTCTTTTTCTTTACTCTTCTCTTCTTCTATTTCTTTTCTTCTTCTTATTTTCTTCTTTTCTTCATTATTCTCTCCTTCTTCTTCCTCTTTTTTCTTTTCTTCTTATTCTCTTAATCTCCTTCTCCTTCTTCTTCCTTTGACATGAACATTTTGATAGGCTTATTTGACATGAATATTTTAATTGAAGATGCCCATAAAGAGTTTGTCAAATGTATAGAAAATTTTCTGCTTTGCATCTCACAATATTCTTCTTTTCTATTCTTCTATCCTATTTGCTAACAACTAATAACTAATAACTCCTCTCCTCCTCCCGCAACGCTCTCCGTCGTCAATCTTTGCCGATGAGCGGCTACTTCTGGTATGGACGCGCAAGGCAGCAAGCCAGCGTCACCAGCAAATCAACCTCCAGGCCATGTTGCCATTTTCGAGGCCCTTGTGCTCCTGCAGCGCGACGATCTTCGGCATCTTCATCCCAAGTGGCGAGTTCCCCGATGATGAAGAAGCTGGTCGCGCCGGGAGGCATCGACGCGTCGATTGCGGTGAAAGAGGATCCGATTGCGTTTTCTGTTTTTATTTTAGGGTTCTCTTTGTAAGTTTCAAGCCCCTACGTGTTTTTACCAGTTTTATTAGGGGCTTCTATGTAATATGTACCACCGCCTGGGATTAATGCAGTGGGTCTTCGAGACCCTTCTTTGTTTGTTAAAAAAACTAATAAAAACAGAAGATAATTAATAGTTTGTAATTTGCTAACAACTAATAACTAATAAAAACAGAAGATAATTAATAGTTAACTAAGAAGGAAAATGTTGCTAAACTAATTACACTAAACTAATAACTAATAAAAACAGAAGAAAATGTTGCTAAACTAATTACACTAAACTAATAACTAATTACACTAAACTAATAAAAACAGAAGATAATTCAAATAATAATACAAAAGAAAAATAAAAAAATTAACAGGGAGGAGGGGGTGGTGGCGGTGGCTCACCTGAGGCATGGTGGAGGAGGTGGTCGCCGGCGGGGGAGGGGGGCGGGGGGTGGGGCCGGGGGTGGGCTCCGGCGGGGGAGGGGGGCGGGGGCAACGGCGGCGGCAGCAGGGGCGGGCTCCGGAGGGGGAGGGGGGCGGGGGCGGGGGTGGGCTCTGGCGGGGAGGGCTCCGGCGGGGGAGGGGGCGGGGGCGGGTTCCGGCGGGGGTGGACTCCGGCGGGGGCGGCGGCGATATTGAATCGCCGAGGAGGCGGCGGCGGCTGGGGCTCGGGGTGCGTGGTGTGTGCGCGTGATAAAGAGAGAGGGGTTGGGGCTGGGGTTATCTGTTCGGGTGTTTGCCGTCAGCTAGCTGACGGCATAGGCTCGCCGTTGTCTGGGGGCGTGGCGCTCTCGTTGCCGTCGGGTCGCCTTTGCCGTCAGCTTGGCTAGTCATTGCCGTCAGCTGGCTGAAGGCAAAGCCACAGCTGACGGCACACCATCCCTTTGTCGTTAGCCCAGTCTATGCCATTAGCTTTTAGTCCGGCTGACGGCGCATATCCTATGCCGTCAGCCCCGTGAAAATGCTGACGGCAAAGCCGGATGCTGACGGCAAATTAGGTTTTTCCAGTAGTGATCAGAGGGTCTTGGGGACGCTCCAGTGCATGATGGCTTCAACCGTGGCGGCGGCCGGAGCCACTGTATCGACGAGATCGTCGTCCAGGGCACGAGGAGAGCAACGGAGAGGGGGAAGCGGACCAGCTGCTCACCCTGAACTCGAAGACGAACACATCGTGGCCGGGGAGCGGCTGTCCGGTGAGGAATTCCTCGCCGGAGGTCCGCGGCGGCCGTAGCTGCTCGGTGAAGGGGGCGTCCTCTCTGGCGTCCTCGGGCTCGATTCGATGGCGCGGGGAGACGAAGAAGTCTTCTGCGGAGCTTCTGGACACGGCGTTTCATCGAGGGAAGCACGGTCGCCGCGCGGGCGCACGACGGTGGCCGACGATGAGCTTCGGGTGCGCGCTGAAACGAGAGGGGGAAGAAGGGGAAGACGTCTCTAGGAGGGGGAAAAGGCAGGGGGCGTCCAGGGGAGATTCCAGGCGCGTCTATGGCGCCGGGGAGCAAGCTTCTGCGTGCCCGACGTCGAGGCATGCTTGCCACGCATTGGCGTGCTTGGGTGGCCTGGAGGAAGACGACCCTGCCCCTGGTGGGCTGGGCCAGCCAGGCTGGCTAGGCTGGGATTCTTTTTATTTTTTTCTTCTGATTTTGTTTTCTGTTTTCTTTTTCTTCTATTTGTTATGCTCTAAATTAATTAGCAGAGCATTTTTATTAAATGCCTAATTATTTTTATAAATCCTAGGTGACCAGTAGCTAGTCACTTTTAGGATTTGGGCATTTTTGAAATTCAATACATTTGAATTTCAATTCAAATAAGGGTCAAATTTAATTTCCAAGGCACATTCTGAATTTTAGAAAATTCCATGGGCATGGGAATGAACCCAAACCACTTTTGAAATGATCACCATCATTTATAGGAATTTTCCAAAGGTTCAAATGATTTTTGGAAAAAGATGTTTATCTGGCCATTTATGTAAATTCTCAGGGCTTTTCTTTTCCCCATTTTTGAATTTCTTTTGAAATTTTCACATGATGCAAAGGGGCACTCAAATCCTGGCACTTACCCAAGTTGGGGTTCTGACAACTTGCCCCCACTCAAAAGAATCTCGTCCCGAGATTCAGAAGTCGTCGGGAGGAAGGTGGGGTACTCGGCACGGAGGCGGTCTTCTCTTTCCCATGTGGCTTCTTTCACGGAGTGATGTGACCATTGCACTTTGAGAAACTTGATCTTCTGACGACGAGTGACACGCTCTGCGGAATCAAGAATACGAACGGGGTATTCTCGATAAGAAAGGTCATCTTGGAGATCAAGCGTTTCATGGTCGACTTCGCGGATGGGGTCCTTGAAGCAACGCCTGAGTTGTGACACATGGAACACATCATGTACTCGGGAAAGGTGCGGGGGTAGTTCAAGTTGGTAGGCAACTTATCCATGTTTAGCAAGAATGCGGAAAGGTCCGGTGTAACGTGGGGCCAACTTGCCTTTGATACTGAAGCATTGGGTTCCCTTCAGAGGAGTAACCCGGAGGTAAGCCTTCTCATCCAGATTGTAGCTTTCTTGCCTATGATGACGATCATAGTAGCTTTTCTGACGAGACTGGGCGGATTTCAATCGATCATGAACAATGTGAACTTGCTCTTCTGCTTCCTTGATCATATCCGGTCCAAATAATTGTCTTTCACCAGTTTCTGACCAGTTAAGGGGTGTTCGACATCGTCGTCCATATAGGAGTTCAAAAGGAGCCATGTTCAGACTAGATTGGAAACTATTGTTATAAGCAAATTCGGCAAATGGAAGAGATTTCTCCCAATTCTTTCCGAATGAGATAACACAAGATCTGAGCATGTCTTCGAGAATTTGGTTAACCCTTTCGACTTGACCGCTAGATTGAGGGCGGAAAGCTGTACTAAAGGAGAGATGAGTTCCCATAGCATTTTGGAAACTTCCCCAGAATCTAGAGTTGAAAAGGCTACCACAATCAGAATTGATTTCCAAAGGAACACCATGAAGAGACACAATTCTAGAGAGATACAAGTCCGTCAACTGACTAGAAGTTATAGACTCGCGAACGGGAAGGAAGTGAGCAACTTTAAAAAGTCTATCTATGACAACGAAGATGTCATCATTTCCTTTCTGGTTTTTGGAAAGCCGGTGATGAAGTCCATACCGACTTTGTCCCATTTCCACTCAGGAATAGGCAAAGGTTGAAGTGTACCAGCAGGTCTTTGGTGTTCTTCCTTAATGCGACGACAAATATCACATTCAGCAACAAATCGAGCAATGTCTCTCTTCATCCTGGTCCACCAAAATCTTTGGCGTAGATCTCGGTACATTTTTGTGCTACCGTGATGAATCGAGAGGGGTGTATCATGGGCTTCTTTAAGGATGAGTTGCCTTAGATCCCTATTCTTAGGTACTACCAAACGATTTTAAAGAATTCCGTTCCTTTGCTATCTGTGGAGAAACATTTAGCAACTCCGCTAGCAATGTTCTCTTTGATCCGGCAAACACCTCGTGCACGCCTTTGGGCAACTATGATTTGATCCTCAAGTGTTGGTTTCGCCACCAAGTTGAAAAGAGATCCACGAGGAACAATCTCAAGCTTGAGCTTTCGAAATTCCTCATGAAAATTGGTTGATACTGTTGTAACATGAGGTTGTTACAATACGACTTACGACTTAGTGCATCATCCATGACATTGGCCTTGCCTGGGGTGTAAGAAATTCCTAAGTCATAATCTTTGATCCACTCTATCCAGCGTCTTTTCCTGAGATTAAGATCTGGCTGGGTGAATATGTATTTGAGGCTTTGGTGGTCGGAATAGATCTCACAATGATTACCAAGGAGGTAATGTCGCCAAGTTGTCAGGGCATGAACTACGGCAGCGAGTTCAAAATCATGGGTAGGATATTTCTCTTCATGTGGACGCAACTGGCATGAAGCGTAAGCTACCACATGTCGATCTTGCATAAGTATGCATCCTAACCATTGTCGTGAAGCATCACAAAAGATCTCGAAATCCTTTTTGGTGTCTGGAGGCGCAAGTACGGGTGCAGAAGTCAATCTTCTTTTCAGCTCTTGAAAGCTTTCCTCGCAGTTGGGAGTCCATTCGAATTAATTATCTTTCTTGAGGAGTTCAGTCAGAGGCTTTTCAACTTTAGAAAAGTTCTCGACGAAGCGGCGGCAATAGCTTGCTAAGCCAAGAAAACTCCTAACTTGCTTAACCGATTCAGGTGGAGTCCAATCAAGGACGGCCTAAACTCTCTCGGGATTGACAGCAATGCCTTTCGTAGAAATCACGTGGCCTAAGTAGGTCACTTCTGGTAGCCAAAATTCGCACTTAGAGAACTTGGCATAAAGGCGGTGCTCTCGAAGTTTCATCAATACCAGCCTAAGATGCTCGGCATGTTCTTCTTCGTTCTTCGAGTATATAAGGAAGTCATCGAGGTAAACCATGACAAATTTGTCCAAATACTCCATGAATATCGAGTTCATCATGCGCAAAAAAGTGGCGGGGGCATTGGTTAAACCGAAGGACATGACGGTGAACTCGTAAAGACCATAGCGAGTAGTGAAAGCCGTCTTAGGAACGTCCTCGTTTCGGATTTTGATTTGATGATAACCTAATCTCAAATCCATCTTGGAGAAGACAGAGGATCCTGCAAGTTGATCATAAAGATCATTGATCATGTGCAGTGGGTACTTGTTCTTTATCGTCGCTAGATTTAGCGGGCAATAGTCCACACACATCCTTTATGTTCCATCTTTCTTCGTTATGAACAGAACGGGGCAACCCCATGGCGATGAGCTAGGGCGGATGAAGCCTTTTGCCAACAAAGCTTCAAGTTGGATTTTAAGCTCAGCTAACTCACGTGGGGCCATTTTGTATGGGCATCTGGAAATTGGGGCAGTTCCTGGGGCAAGATCTACAATGAATTCTACACACCTATCAGGAGGCATTCCTGGCAGTTCTTAAGGAAAGACATCCGGGAAGTCACGAACCACCAGAATATCTTCAAGGTCAGGAAGGGGAGCACATTCAAAGTATGCATCTGGATTCTAGAACTGGGTGAGGTGTAGTCAATTGTCTGGCCTGAAGGATGGGTAAGTTTAACTGACTTGGCTTTACAATCAAGGAAAGCATTCTGTCTTGATAACCAATCCATTCCTAGGATGACATAAATGTCTGAATACTTGAGGGCTATGAGAGAAGCAAGGAATAGTAAACCCTCGATTGCAATTTGATTACCATGGCTTACTCTATTTATTTGCCACTTGGAACCAGGAGTTTGGATGATCATTGGGGAAAACATTTCTTCCAAGGCGAACTCATGACGAAATGCATAACTCTCCGATATGAATGAATGAGAACCTCCTGGATCGAAAAGAACGGAGGCGGGAACATGATTAACTGGGAGCGTACCAAGGATGACGTCAGAAGTATCAATAGCTTCCTCAACTGAGATTTGGTTCACACAACCACCAACAGTGGCTAAGGACTTTGCTTGCAAGGAGTTGGAGGTTGATTTCTGTGAAGACTTAGCTTTGGAAGACCTGGGTGGGGTGGCATCATGTCTTGGACGAGGATCAACTTTCACCGACAAGGAACATTTCCGTGCGATGTGGCCAGGCTGACCACACTTTTAGCAAATTTTGGTGTCAGGGGGTGGAGCAATGATGGCAGGCTCACTACCATAGTGGTTGGGGTTCGTGTTTGGTGGAGGAGGTTGAGGCACCTTGTAGGATGGCCTTGAAATAAGGTGTGAAGGGATGGCACTAGTTGGAATCCAAATACGGCGTTTCTGAGGGGCCGAACTAGAAGATGGATCAAACTCACGAGCATGCTTGCAAGACTCTTTGAACACCTCATTTCCATACTCAGCTCTGAAGGATCTATTGACTAAATCCTCAAAGTTGACGAACTCATGAAGATTGAGATCATGACGAATAATAGGGCTAAGTCCCTTGCGGAACCTTGCTTGCTTCCTGGCATCAGTGGATATCTCCTCTTGGGCATAACGAGAAAGATGATTGAACTCGGTCATATACTCGTGGATGGACCTATCTCCTTGAGTAAGATTGAAAAAATCTTCCTTCTTTCTTTCCATCATCTGATCCAGAATGTGGTACCCTCGGAAGGCATCACGGAATTTCTGCCAAGTCACTACGTGACCATCAGGTTGCATTGGAACATAGTTCCCCCACCATTCACCAGCAGCACCTTCCAGGAAGTATACCGCAAACATCACACGATCATTGGGAGCAACATGCGCCGTCTCAAGCTTATGCTCGATGGAACGGAGCCAATCATCGGCTTCAAGGGGCTCGGAAGAGCATCGAAATACGGGTGGCTTGAGGAGGATGAAATCCTGAATGCTGACAACCACATTGCGCTGACGAGCGGTATTCTGCTCGATGACCTCCAAAAGGCGTGTTTGATCACGTCGATTCCGTTCAGCTTCCATCATGATTTCCGCCGCAGAAGGCGGTGGAGGAGGATCATCATCACTTCGATTCTGATCACGGTCTCGATTGCGACGAACAGCACTACGAGTTCCACCTGACATCCTGTGTGATAAAAATCAACAATCAGAACGGGTTGTACGATGGAATCAAAGACAAGAAGGACACGATGAAGACGGAAAAGATTATAATGTGAAGGAAATGAATCAAAGAAACACGGAACAAATCCGGTAGCATAACGGCTACACCGGGATGGATAATGAAACAACCTTGAGGAGATTGGACAGAACTTCCTCAAGGAACTCAAAGACACAAAGACTCTGGACAACCACAATTGCCCTACGGCTACAATGAAGCAATCAACGAGTTGTTCTAGTAAGACATAGAGGAGCCTAGTCCTATCTTCCCGTAGAAAAGATGAGGGTGACTCAGAACTCAGATCGATGAGGGTAAGGAGAAAAAGAAGCCTTATGTTTTTCCCTTTATACCCAAGTAACTATATAACTATAGAATGCTAGACTCGACTTCGACCAAGGGTTGAATAATCCTACAGACAGTCCTGCTCTGATACCAAGTCTATCGGGACCCGGAATATGCGTGTGTAATTCCATTCACAACTCAATCATATGGAGAGCCGAGAGCTGTACCCACTTGTCTAAGAAGACAAGGTCAAGCACAGAACACTCTCGGAAAGCATTGTACATGAGGGGCATCCCATCCAGGCCGGATGATCAACTGAGATGGGTCCTCATCGCCCGCTCACAAGTCTAAATGATTATGGGTGGTCAAATCCCATACTCGTAGACAAGTCGCCTCAACCATATTATCGACTGAATTATAACACTTACATAAACAGACTCCAGCCCGATCACTTAGTCGGGGTCTAGGGCGGGATCGATCATACAACAAAGTGTGCACGTGACAGAGTCACGAGCAATCGCATCGCGATGCCCCAAGCTGCGCACATCTAAGGGCCACTTGGTGTATAAAAGACCTCCAGCCAGATCACAACTAAGGTCTCTAAAACCCATACTAAGACATGCATGTTATAAACATACACGCAGCACACATGCCTAGTATGAACAGCAGGTATCATCACATAACTCTACAAAGTACTTCTTTATTGACTTACACATAGAGCATACAAAGATCACATGTCTGTGATCAACATCACATCATACAACGGAAGCAAATTAGGTCTGAGTAAAGACAAGTTTAACAAAGGGCTTAGAGAAGCCTTGTAAACATACATGCCCTTGCACGAGGGACCAGACTGCTGTCTGGAACTATACTATCTTAGTCAACGTCGAGCTTCAGGAAGGTGACTCCATCGGGGTCTGGGTTTCCAACTAAAACATAGAATAAGCAAACGTGAGTACAAAGTCGTACTCACCAAGACTTACATCAGAACTATACTACTCATGCTCAAGTTTCAAGGTAAAGGGAGGTGGGGTTTCATCATGCAGAAGTGCCAGCTTTGACTTGGCTAGTCCTGTACTACGAGTACCAGACTTGAGGTAAGAAGCGTACACGAGTCCACTACTAAGTCTCCAACCAATACACCACTATGGATACTTCCTCGACTTCCCCACGAGGAAGCACACCATAGCACTCACACTTATCTTGCGAGTTTTAGAGTATCCATTCAAGTTGTCTAATAATCAAGCACAACTTTCCAACTAGTCCTTAAGCGCGGACGCGGCTATTCGAATAGTTTTGCTAACCCTATAGGGGTGTACCGCTACACACACATGACCATCAGTTACCGCCAGGTCTCGGCACCATTCAAGGGGTGTTGGCGAGGATGTTCACCACAACACTTCGCCCACAGCTCCGTTCTAGTCCAAGGAGTCAACTGTCTGAGTTCCAAACCCAACTGGAGTTCCGGCCGAGCTTCCAGCCAGGACCAAAACCATGTAGGCACGACTGACAAGCCCACCTCGACGGATGGTTCTCCGCTTGACAAGCCATGTTCTACAAGCCCTACCATGAATGCCACATTTCATTTCCTTTATCTTTCTATGCATATGCCGAATTGAAAACCCGAACTAGGTGTGACTCCTGGACTTGGATCGGGGTGAGTTACTAGGTCGAGAGGGGTCAGTGAGCCCAATGTGTGGTTGTACTCTTTGTCTCGGATTACCATACAAGAACTCGGGCTTAAGGCGGTGTTCAACGAGACAACCCACTATGTACTCCTACACAGCCTCTCATCGTTCACCTTGTATTAGGTGGATTCACCAACACAGTTTCACTTTCATCAACACCATGTTTACTATCAACCCGACTCACATCAAAAGCATCCTCATTGTAAACTCTAAGCATGCAATAAGCAGTAACAGTTGCAGGGGCCACATGATATCAATCAACTCCTATGTCAGCTAGGATTGTGGTTTTCTTACTATTGTGACAAGATGATAGGTCATGCATCGGATATGGGTTCAACTATGCGGTAGAATCGATAACAAGGTGATCTCCTAAACATGCATAAGCGAGACTGAGAGGGAACTGGGATTTTATAGACATGATCAATGGGGTTTGCTTGCCTTGCTGACGATACACGGGTCTTAACGGTGGTCTTCTTCTTCGGGGGTGATCACAGTCTCGGAGCGTCTGTCACCGGATTAATCATCAACAAAGGGGAAACATCAAAATAAAATGCACAAGTACATGATATAGTTTTCCATGACGTGAATGCTACTGGTTTGTGGCAAATTCAACTTAATTGAAGTGTATTGCATTTCGAATGCAAATTCAAACTTCAAATTCAAATTCAAATTATTCCATATGCATGTTTGCTACTGTTCACCCATTTTAAAATGGTCAAACATGAAAAAAAAATTGCATATTCGTAATCCTTGGATTTTTCTGATAACTTTTCATATATTATTTATTAAATTTGGAGTTAGGATTAAAAAGTTATTGAATTTCAAAGTTTACTCTATTTTCTGGAATTTTTTGGATTTTAATTTAAATAGAAAATGACTTATTGTGTCATGTTGGTGTCATGCTGACGCAGGGGGGGCTGACAAGTCAACCTGACACGCGGGGCCCATCTGTCATTGTCTCTGGGGTTAATCCCGTTTTAATTAAACTAAGAGTGCGTTATTAGGGGGACTGGCCCCACCGGTCATTGACCCTAGGGTTAATTAGGAGTGGGGGTTAGGTCTAGGGCACGAGGAGAGCAACGGAGAGGGGGAAGCGGACCAGCTGCTCACCCTGAACTCGAAGACGAACACATCGTGGCCGGGGAGGGGCTGTCCGGTGAGGAATTCCTCGCCGGAGGTCCGCGGCGGCCGTAGCTGCTCGGTGAAGGGGGCGTCCTCTCTGGCGTCCTCGGGATCGATTCGATGGCGCGGGGAGAAGAAGAAGTCTGCTGCGGAGCTTCTGGACACGGCGGTTCGTCGAGGGAAGCACGGTCGCCGCGCGGGCACACGATGGTGGCCGACGATGAGCTTCGGGTGCGCGCTGAAACGAGATTGGGAAGAAGGGGAAGACGTCTCTAGGAGGGGGAAAAGGCAGGGGGCGTCCAGGGGGCTTCCAGGCGTGTCTATGACGCCGGGGAGCAAACTGCTGCGTGGCCGGCGTCGAGGCATGCTCGCCACGCAGTGGCATGCTCGGCTGGCCTGGAGGAAGACGACCCTGCCCCTGGTGGGCTGGGCCGGCCAGGCTGGCTGGGATGGGATTCTTTTTCTTTTTTTCTTCTGATTTTGTTTTCTGTTTTCTTTTTCTTCTATTTGTTTTGCTCTAAATTAATTAGCAGAGCATTTTTATTAAATTCCTAATTATTTTTATAAATCCTAGGTGACCAGTAGCTAGTCACTTTTAGGATTTGGGCATTTTTGAAATTCAATACATTTGAATTTCAATTCAAATAAGGGTCAAATTTAATTTCCAAGGCACATTTTGAATTTTAGAAAATTCCATGGGCATGGGAATGAACCCAAACCACTTTTGAAATGATCACCATCATTTATAGGAATTTTCCAAAGGTTCAAATGATTTTTGGAAAAAGATGTTTATCTGGCCATTTATTTAAATTCTTAGGGCTTTTCTTTTCCCCATTTTTGAATTTCTTTCGAAATTTTCACATGATGCAAAGGGGCACTCAAATCCTATCACTTACCCAAGTTGGGGTTCTGACAATCTTTTTCTTCAATTCTTAGCCCTTGTGAGCTGCCCTACATGATAAAGGCATGTATGTAATTTTCCTGTTGTTGTTATGCTGTGTTTGTTGGGATTCGATGGATTATGAGATTATGTTCAGATCGTGATGAGTTATATACTTGGTTCTCCTTATATATTGTGTTCTTGAGTGATTATTGCATGTTCGCTGTTGCTTTTTATTGCTTGGGCCAAGTAGTAGATAGAACTCCAAGAGGGAGCATTTATGCTTGTTGTGGGTTCATGCCCCCCGATGTCTAGCTTGAGTGATAGAAACATGAGACGAGGCGGTGAGATGTTTCCATCAGGGAGAAAACCACGGTGCTTGTAACCGCGATAGCAAGGATTGTTTACCTTATGCGTAATTTGTTAATGCAGTTGTCTATTTCTTTGGGTTTGAACTTTGGGTGGGGCTCGCAACTTAATACCACCGAGATGTTCTGGATAGATATCTCAAGGTCGATGATTAGTGACTACATGCTGGTGAATAAACCACTACTAGGAAAATGCTTATAGTAGAAATGGATTTTGACGCGCCCCCACATATGCGCCACAGAAAGGGAAAATGGGTGCACCACAGATGACCAGTTTCCTAGTATTGAACGGTCTAGTTGTCTTGGCGTACTGCCCATACTTTTGAGCCTCTAACTTTCTTGTGGCATAGTTAGCATTGCGGTGCGTTTATAATTCTGTCAATTGCCCAACTGTAATTTGTTCACCCAACTTAGTTGTTTATCTTCTTTCGTGGGCAGGTCCACGTTAAGGGAGCAATATCTCAAATGGCGCGTTTCTCACTTCACTACCTTCTTGGTGATGTTGAGAGTCCTACTGGATTGATAACCTTGGTCTCATCACTGAGTGAAATTTGTTGCTAGCTACATCTCAACCTTCCACTTGGGTAACCAACGAGGGGTGCGAAGAAGATAATCTCTCGCGCCATCAATGTTCTCTTTGGAATCTTATCACGACACTTCCGCAAAGCGTCGTCCAGGCACAAGACTATCTCATTATTTCATTTTTCGACTTTGAGAAAGTCATGCAATGAATGAGCGCGAGCAAGATAAATGGCACTTAGGATAGCAAAGAGAATAATGATGGGGATAGGAAGAAAAAAATGAGGAAGGCTCACATCAATGAGGACAACCATTGGGCGAGAGAAAGACTTATGATAGATATGGTATGAGGAGTACATATTGCCATGCAATGGATGCACATAGAGCTACAAGTATATGAAAGCTCTCCAAAGGAACTAGTGGGGATGCATCCAACTTTATTGCTTATGTAGACCTAGAGCTCTTTTGACAAGGCTCGTCATTGGAATATACAAGCCAAGTTCTTTAGTGTAAGGTCCCCACATAGTTATGCAATAATGATATGAAAACTTCTCTCTTTTTATTTTAAAAAGAGAAAAGTGGTAACACTACTATACCGACAAACTGAAGTACAGGTGCTACTTTGAAGCACAAGTGTGAATTTAAAGGATAGTAGTGTTGCCACTTATTTATTTTCTTTTTCTTTTTTCGTGGCCTCCATGGCTCTTTTATATATATATTCTCTCATTTGTACTCTTTGAGAACATTTTCTGTCCTCTTTGGGATCTTTTCCTCACTATAAGGGAAACACTCTATATGAACATAATCAGCACACTTTTAGGTACTCATAACTCAAAATGAAACAAAATCATGATGTATGCAATATATGCCTCTTCCAGTATAGCAAGATGAGCAATGATGCTAGCGCGTCATGTAGAAAAATATGAAAAAAGTCAAGGCCAAACTACCATGCGGATGTATGATCATGCAAAGAAATATGATGATGAAGAATAACATCAAGTCATGTAATGAAAGATGGATGTTGCATGGCAATGTATCTTGGAATGGCTATGGAAATGCCATTATAGGTAGGTATGTTGACTGTTTTGAGTAAGATAAAATGAGGCTTATGTATGAACGAGCGTCTCATCCCAAGGATTTGGATGCACGTTGAAGTTTGAACCAACTCTCAAGATGAGAAATGGAAATGCACGGTACCGAAGAGTCTAGCTAACGAGGATTAACCTCGGCAAGTCACATGGTTACATACCCTGGGTTTGATCGTAGAAGAAGGAGTACAAGCTTGGTGATCTCGATCGATAAAACCCCTACTTCCTGCTCGATGTATTATATGGTGGAGGCAATTACACTATACGTTTCGGCAAGATTGCTCAATGCGATGGATCTTGGGATATTGGATGCCCTAGATGTCCTCTCTCCCAGCCTTTATATACAAGGATGGGTCTCGAGGAGTCCATCTAGGTTTACAAGGGGACTTTCCTACTCTATCTAGTCTTGACCTCCAAGTCTCGGACTTCATGTCGGTTTGGGCCCCATGTCGGAGCGGTCGTTAGTGTTTCGGGTGGGCTGATCTTGGTCCTTTCGAAGCATCTAGTGGGCCACCAATCTTGACACGCACCAGGTACCCTCACGGTGAGGAGTTGTGGGGGTAACCCCTCGTTAGTAGCCGCGAGTGCCTGAGGGACTCAAAGAGTCACGTAGGGACTCAATCTGCATTAGCTGCTTTAGTGCGTGTCATCTTATGAATTTCATGATGTTTGTATGATGTAACTTTTAATTTTTCAGAGGAATGCTAAACTAAAGGGCCTGAGGCACTCGACGGATCGAACCCTAGTGAATTGTGCTAGCGGCAAATACCACAGTAGTCCATTCAAGCTCGAGTCCCCCGACACGAACTTGGCGAGACTGGTGTTAGTAAGGTACAACCCGTGAAGGTCTTACAGGATCAATACCGCCAGTTATCATGATTAATTGACCCAACACGTCTGTCATGATGTACTTCATAGACCTGTGCATGGTAACAACGGGAGTGAAATCGCGATGTGGAAAGTACCGGTCCGACCAACGGATCAGCGGGTGCTTACCTACATGTTTTTGTATGTGGCTTCTAGGACGCTTCGTTTCGCAGCCTAGGTCATAGTAGCGGCGAGTGCCATATAGAATGCATCCACTCGGAAAAAGATCGAGTGAAGTTTTCGTATGATCAGGTTCCTAGTAAAGTCTCGGGTGAACACTTGACAAAACGGTTGAGTAACTATCATAGCTTGTTTTCTTGTGTTATCTTGCGAGTCAGTACTTAAGCGTCGAGTCGAATTCTTGTTGGTGATTATGCCGGGGCGAGTGAGCACTCGAGCCTTTGTAAAGTGCTTTGGGTTGTCTTTGAACCTTTAGGAGAATCAGTGCACTCCCGATGAGAGTTTATTTGATGAAATCAAAGAAAAGAAAATATTATGAATAAGAAATACATTCTGGGGAAAAGGTAAAACTTCCTTCCTGTTTTTACTGAGGTCAACATTGTTGTATTGCTACTTTGTGTCTTTTTTTACGTATATGTCATTGCACAAAGATAAATGAGGCGTCGATGACGTATTGTCACGCATCCAGTGTAGCTATGAGTTGTCACGTCTGCTTATGAAAAGACATGTGTTATGATGACGCTTTGGATAATGTCATGGTTGATGTCACGCTAGCCGCGCCTATTGGATTTCGTAGTGGTGTGAATGCGTTATTCACCGTCGCATTAAACGGGAGAGAATGGCTTCCTTTGTCTTGGAATCTGTAGGGTTCCCTCTTTTATTATTTTTGCGATTTTTGCAGTTTCCCCTTCTTGTATACTGGTATCCAAAATCCCCGTTTTACCCTTGAGGGGGTGTACATATATGGGTGGATAGTTTGTTGCTTTTGGAAATCCATCTTCTTCCCTTTCCTTCCTCCTTCTCTTCAGTTTTCTCCCATGCCTCCTAAACGCCGTGATCGTGGTGCTACTGGTGTCAGTGCTACGCGCGGAGCTGCAGGTCGTGGCCGTCGGGTTCGTGGTGCCTGCGCTCCTCGTTCAACCCGCGGCCACCGGGATTGTGGTGGATCTTCAAGGGGCTCGCCCGCGGGGGCTGCGAATGAGGGTGCTCTTGCCCATGACAGGGATCACATCTGTGGCCTTATTTCTCGATGAATTTCTCTTCCTTCTTCCTTATCTGCTATTTTCTGTGATTTGAGACCGGAGGGCCTGTGGCTTCGTGCCCAAGTTTACCCACACTGTTGTGACGCCCCCAAAATAAATCCGTGTACAGTAATCATACACGCAGGGTACACGGCTGAGATTAGGGTTCCACGGTCAGAATATCACAGCACAACACTAAAAACAAAAGGATAATCCAATATGTTACAATACCAGGGATCACGAGGATCTGAATACATAAGTTATACAAGCCATAATATCTGAGTACAGACATAGTTAGTCAAGTTTTTCCTTAAGAACGCTAGCACAAATAACATCAGAGATACAGATCGAAAAGGCAAGGCCTCCTGCCTGGGAGCCTCCGAAACTACTCCTCGTCCTGATCAGCGGGGGTCTTGCGTAGTAGTATCCGCCTCCGGGGTACTCTTGCTCCTGGGCTCCAACGTCGACTGCAGCAGCCGATCAGGCAAAACATAAAGGGGGAAATAAAGCAAGGGTGAGTATCTGGTATACCCGAGAGTCATACGTCCGCTACTAAGCATTTATGCATTTGTATCAAATGGAAAGGGGAGGCTGTATATAGTGGACTGCAAGGTAGAAATCAGAATCAGGGTAAGAAGCTAGGCCTATCGAAGACTAGCATCTTCTGACGAGTCTTGCAGCACAAGAAGAGATCAGCCAACAGTTTATATAAAGCAATCAGTAACAATGCAACAGAAGTTGCTGCAACATTGTATAATAGTAGGTTGTAATAATTAACAATAATAATGCCTGCGAGTTCCCTTCCTCAACTTCCCTGCGAGGAAGAAGACCCCAAACCATATAGTTTAATAGTAGTAGTTTGTAGTGGTAAGATCCAGCTTCAGCATAAAGCGTCCTGTTACCGTGGACATGGCTATTCGAATAGATTAAAGTCCCTGCAAGGGTGCACTATTGTTCAGCCTGCACACTCGGATCTCCAGGGTGGCGGGAACCTTGTTAGGGAACGCTCCACCAAAGCTATCCGACACGGCGCATCCCATCCTAGGCTCAACAGAGAGGTCATCCACCGGACTATATCCTATGCGCTAAGGGGTCTAGGTACCTCACCCTTCCACGCTCCTGCACGGTGCGACTCTGGCCGGTGAAGCAAAAAAGCAAATCCAAATACACCGTCCGGACGAAGAAGACACGCCACTTCCCGGCAATCAGGCCGCGATATTGCTGACATCTGAAGAGCTTTTGGACAAACTACAACGCAGGGGAGCCCATAACTCCTTATCCCACGTGAAGTTAGTGCGTACAGACCAACGGGCCTCTCAAGTCATCCGCCGAACCATTTAGCATTTTAATATTATCTCGAAGACAACCGTTATCGCTGTCTGACTAACAACACAACGGACAACGAACAGCGACAAGGTCTACCAGTAACGTCGGGGCCTGCCCTGTCGTCCCGTCAAAGCGCGCGGTTACCAACAAGGTGAACCGTCTCCTTACCTTGTCTCGTGTGTGCTCTTGGTAGAGCTCGACTTTTCGTGGTTTGGTAACTCTCGCGAGATATGAGCAGGGGCCAAGCACGCCAGTAACGTCAGTCGTACCCTCCCTGTCGTTCCCGACGCAATACCGCTCGCGGGCACCGTTGGGTCGCCCGACTCTTACCTTTAAGGACACCAGTTTATTCGAGTGCCTAGCATTTAGTGAAACCAGGAGGTATCACCCTCGATGGTACACTTAAAGAGGTTCGACAGAGACATCAGCGGAATGAACTAAAGAGGTAAACCTCGTATCACCCCGGTGATGCTATGCTACTGAGCCGACGAGAGCGAAATATGAGTCCATCCACTCGAAAGTCAAACTCGAAGCGACTCGGCAGAGTCTCGCCGTTGTAGGTTCCCTAGCGCGTCTGCATTGATCCGTACCTGTTGCAATTATAATATTTTGTACCCGTGTCACTCCCTTGAGTGGTCACGGCCCCTATTTTAAACCTAGCTAACAAAGCGCAGGGCTCACTTCTGAATATAATATGTATTTGTAGGCAACATAGGATAAAGGAATGTACATCAAGGGGTGACAACGATAGGCTATGCAATTCAATAGGTAAGCAATGTAGCAGCAGTAGTAACGATGCCTAGTGCAAGAAAAGTACGGAAACATAGGAGATATCTGTGGAAGAGAATGGGTCTGCTTGCCTGGAAGCTCGACGGTAGGGGTAGGGTCGTCGACGAAGTAGTCGTACCCGGCAGCGGTGTAGTCGGCGGTAGCAGCGGGGTCTACCGGAGAATAAAGGGGGGGAGAAACAGTACATATAAAGCAATCATAGAAAACAGATGAATGGCATGACGTATATAATGTTAACGGTGTTCTAACGCAGTGCATTGCACGTTGCTCAGAGCGGAAATTCATCCGGGGATGAAATTCCGGCTCCGGGTGATTATCGACAGACGGCCCGGAGGGGGGGATGTCGATGTTCGTTGTTTTAGAGGGGGGTTGTTGACATACGAATAGCTTATCCGTATTTTTTATATTTTTCTGATAAATGTTCATGTATAAAGTTTTTGAATTTGACTTACGATTTAAAAGATATTCAATTTTTAAAGTTGAAATAATTTTCTTGATTATTTTTATTATTAAATAAAGCATTATCCAAAACTGTGGTTGACGAGTCAAACTGACTAGTGGGTCCCCCTGGTCAGCCTCACATTATTTATAATAATTTTATTAAATTAAAATAGATCCAGGGCCCACATGTCATTCTCTGTTATAAAACTAAATTCAATTTTAATTAATAAACTGCCAGGTGGGGCCCAGGGGTAAGTCTAACAGGACTAACTAACAGATTTTTATACTAACTGATGCCTAGGGCCCACCTGTCATAGACAGTGGGGTAAACTAACAGTTTTCAAAAAAAATTAAACTCAGATTAATTAACAGGGGGCGGCCCACAGTCCGTGACTCATTTATCTAAAAGGGGCGGGTTAGTCTCTAATTATCCTCCCTTATAGGGAGGGCCCACCTGGCGGTGACCCAGCTCGACGCCGGCGAGGACAGAACGCGACGAGGTCGCCGTTCCGGCCGACTCCGGCGACGGCTTGAGGTGGAGAGGGGTGTGTTCGAACGGGGGGACCGAGCCGCATCGTTCGGTGGGCTCGGGGTGGCCGGGGGCTCGCCGGAGCCACGGCAACGACAAGCGCGGCGGAGTGCAGTGAGAGGGCAGCGGCTTTGGCAGAGCAGCCATTGAAGCTTGCGACCACAGGTGATGCGGGCGTGCGGGCACACGCAGAGCGTGGCCGGGGCGCGACCAGCACACGAGAGCGCGGGCATGGGGTAAATGTGCGGCGAGCGCGCGCAGCCATGCCGGCGGCCGGAACACGTTCGAGGCAAGCACAGCGTCCGGGCCATGATTCCATGCGCTAGGGGAGGGCAAACGGTCGTAGGCTCACCGTGAAGCACGTCGAGGAGGCAGCGGGCTCGGGGAGGGGTCGACGGCGAATAATTCTTCGTCGTCCTCGTTGGGGCAAAGGAGGAAGTTGACATTGATCTGCGCCACGAGGTGGCTCCTGGGCACGGCTTCTTCTGCGTGAAGACGAAGGCGACGTCGGCGCATCTAATGGATAGGGTGGCTTGAGCTGGGAGGCAAGGTGTCCGCGAGCGTTCATGGAGTTGCTCCCATGGCGGATTGGCTGCGTTGGGGAACGAACAAGGGAGGGGGGAAAGATCTAGGGCTCGTCCTTGTAGACCATGAGGTGTTCTTATCCTCCCCGGCACACTATAGTGGTGAGAGCGGCGAGCTGGTGCGGCTGCGACGGCGCTCTTGGCCGGTGGCCATGGCGACCGAGCAGGGAACAGTGCGCGGGGAAGAAGGAGAGAGGGGTGGATTGGGCCCGGGGTGGGCCTCGCCTAGGGCGAGGGATAGATTTATTCCTTTTTTTATTATTCCTTTTCTTTTTTGTTCTATTTTATTTAGCCACCAGGTGGTTTTTGTCAATTATGAAACTTGCTCTATTATTAGTGTCACATAGAATAACAATGCTACAAAAAGTTTTGTGCCAAAATAAAATCAATAGTATTTTTGTTTTATTTAAAAGGGATTTAATGCCACTGGTATGCTACTGTTTGAATTGTTTTATTTATTCTATAGCTTAATAAATTCCCAAAACCATATGGATGTGACCCACTGATTTTTAGGCATTTTACAAAATTGCTTTCACAATTTTTGGACAATGTTTTATTTCCACTTATTTTTAATAGCAACCAAAAGGTTATTTGAATTTGTTTTGATTCAAAGTTGATCCAAGCATGAGTAGTAACCGTGATTAGCAACAGTAATCTTCATTATCAAAAGTGTTACTGTTCCATAACACTGAGGGTGTTACAACTGCCCATTATGGGTAGAAATCCGCATTGAGGGCTCTGCCTCATTTTTCTTGGAGGCTGGTTGGAAGGTTTTTGCCCGCTAGTTTAATCTGCGCAAACGAGAGGAGACCCTTTCCGTTAGGGCTTTTGATGCTGATGGAAATTGCATGGAGCCGTGATGGGAGAGTTCGAGCGAAGGTGACTCTAGGGGCGCGAATGACTCTCGAAGCTCTTCGTTTGGCGACGGCTCCCCTGGTCGGGGCATCACTGGCTGTAAGACACGATATGCAGTATTGTTTCAGATCTGTACGTTTCTGTCCAAACCTGAGGACGAAGCACATATGGGACCCACTGCGACATATGACGAAGCCATATGTCTAGGATTTCAACATTATATCACAACATTACAGCTACAAGGATACAACATCTCATACAATCGGCATAAAACTGCCTTAATAAAATACATCAACGGAAGATATTATCTGAGTGTCTGAGTAAAGACTACAAGGAAATGCCTAATGGCAAAGGTAAAACATACCATTCCATAACCACATGGGTCCAGGCTCTACGCCGGGATCCGCCTAACTAGGCGCCGTCGAGTTCCCGCGAAGGTGTCCAGAAGAAAGATCGTCGAGCACCTCTATAGTCCAAGATCGTTTGTACATGGTACATAAAAGAGAAAAGAAGGAGGTGAGCTATATCAAAATCAGTAAAACTAATTTCTCACGATAGGGTGGGAGTAGTGGTGAGGTTACAGCCGCACTAGCAATATATGAGTGACTAACGTTCTATTCAGAGTAAGATGAGAGCCAGCATCCGATGAGGAATCGCCTCCAACAAGTCTGTGATCAACTACTTACGCAAACATAGCGCATGTCCTATCCTTGTCCTCCCCTTCATCACCCGGTGAAGAAGAAGCAATCAAGGCACACACACACGTTGATCAAGTTTTAGTTATGTTTGAGTTCATGTTATCTATGAACAAGGGTAGGTCTCAAGTCATCCATAATCGTGGACACAGTTTCTCGAAAAGATTGAACCCTGGAGGGGTGTACCAACTGCCCATTACAAGGCTCCGCACGCACGCCCATCTCTCTCATTTGCTACCCATCACAAGCAACCATTTTATGATTTAGTCTCGAGAGATCCGATACGACAAGTCCCTCTAACTAACAATGCACAAATCCGGGTGGCCACCGGGGAGTCGACACCCAATCAAAATGCCGGTCGCTCTCTCGGATCGGACTCTTCCATCTCAACAGGGTATGAGTTACCGGGGCACATCACTGAGTCACGGGCCCTCGCTGGGCAAGGATGGACCAACAAAGGGACTTTATCTCCGCTGGCCAGAGTAGTTTGAGATGTGCGAGGTCAAAAACTCACACACACACGTTTTCAAATGGTAAATCAGCTTGGGCCACCACTAGAAATGTTTGGTAAATCATCTTGGGACACCACTATAAATGTTTGGAGCTAGGTAGGTAAAAAGAGAGGACCCCATTGCATCCCACACGCGGTTAGCCACGCTCGTCAAGAGACACAATACCCAGAACTCGGATCCTAGGTGACTCTAATGAAACAAAGCATCGAGACGGGACATCTTGACCTTCCATCCTCCGTCGAATATAGTCAAAATCATAATAATCATGTCATCCACAACAATATAATAGTGTGATAGCCCAATTCAAGGAGTAACAGGATAACATAAGTGGCATCCTAATCATGCATACTATGAAGTGGTTAAGAAAAGCAAGGTACATGGACAAACGAAGGTTTGCTGGGATGTGGGGGACATGGCTATTTGGGTTTATTTGAGAGGCGTGAATATAAGGTGGTAGGATCAAGCAATCGTTCTATCCTATACCTAGGCAAGTGAGTTGGAAGTTATAAGAATGATATATGCTCCCCTTACCTATTGAGAAGACATTTCTAAAGATGTAGGCGATCGCAAGCTCGCATCGTCTCCGAGAGTATCCGCGGGAGCACACAGGAAGGAAACACTGGAAAGGCAATCAACGAACATGCATCTATTATTACAAAGCAATCATAGGCAAGAAAGATCAAGAAGGCAACACGAGACACGACAACACGATATGGATCTGTGAAGTGTCTGTCACACACGACGATACTGCACATTTACAAAGGTTCAAGTTGTTTATCTACACAACATGAGCAAAGGTTGTTAACATGGCATCTCACACAAGCATGACATGTCACACAATCATTACAAGAGGTGAACCATATCTTATAATATACTAAACCCCCTCGGGGTAAAACCATGAGAATCAATTGAGGATTCAATTTTGACTTGGTCATACCCCTTGGTGATGTATATAAATTATTATTTTATTTTTCTTTTTAAGCTTTCTAGGGGTGGAAGTCATGGGAGTCATTAGAGGATTCAATTTTGACTTGGTCATAACCCTTGACCATGTATGTAAACTATTATTTTTTCCTTTCATTTTTGTGTTAGAATTTTCTTATTTTTTTACATGAACATTATTAAATTTTGTTTTTTTCCTAAAAAATGAATATCAATTTTTGTTTGTTTTGTACGTCAGTGCTATAGTGAATTTGTCTTGAGTTTACAATCGAGACCTTATAGTAAATAATTATCTATTTCGCGATCAAACAATTTAGCTCATGCAATAGATGTCGTTCAAAAAATTAATTATGACATACACAATTACTTGATACTCTTTTTTAACGTTACCTGGCGTTTTTGAACTAATATATCTTTAACTTTACTAAACCTTATAATTTTGAAGTCTCCTCGTTCAGTTGAGGTCTTTGATTTAAAATTGGATACAAAAAAAATTATATTGTTACCTTAGGCTTTATGATGAAATATTTCGATGGATGTGCCCTTTTAATATAAAAAATGTGTCTTTAGTTTAAAATTGGATACAAATTTTATTATATTATCACCTTAGGCTTTATGATGAAATATTTTGATGGATGTGCCCTTTTAATATAAAAAATGGGTGGTATGAGTCTTGGTTGACGAGAAGAAAACGATGCCTACGATAGATTTAGTACCATCATAAGACACATGATCAACAATATAGTAAACTTCATCGTGTGTACACATTAAAAATTATCTTCTGATCAAACGATAAGAAGCATCCATCCAAACAACAAAGAAAATTCAAACTTAAAAACTAACAAATAAAAATAAATCTTATAGAATTCAAAAACGTAAACGGCGCGACAAAGCGCGCATTACACTTCTAGTAGTATATTATCTATGCTAGTATCCACTACTATTAAAAGAGAAAACACTTTTTTGAACGTAAAAAAGAAAACTTGAATTCCTCTAAAACCACACCACAAAATGTACATGAGGTAATAAGGATCCTTGGATCTAATGCATCTAACGTGATCTATGAGTCAATATTACTTTATGGTTTGCCTCTCAATTGAACGACAAAATGGTCTGCCTCTCAATTAAACGACTCACGATCAATGTTTTGCCTTGGTGTGCCTTCCATCGAGCGAAACAACTCCATGATCCCCTCCCCACGATCCCTCCTGCTTCCTAAACTCTCGCATGGTTACCTAAAAAAGGACGCCATAGTCCTCCTTGCCAGCGGGAGTTCCCACCGCTCTCTTCCCTGGCGCCCTTCACATGCTACCCTCCCGGCGCGGGTGAGCGTCGGGTGATCCTTGAGAGCGATGGGGTCACATGAGAGTAGTTCCTCCTCACAGCCATCCCCACTTCCTCGTGTCGCGACGTTCTCCCGACGTCTCGCCGTCTCCTTTTCTTCCCAACGTTGGTCAATGCTGATGAGCCCATGGGCGTGAATCTCGCCGCCGCTAGAGAAACTAGCTGGAATCGCCCTTATTGATGACGGCATGTACTGGTCTCCCTACAGTCTTGCGTCCATATTCCTTCGTGTTCCAGGGATATCGCAAAGGTGATCTTTATATTGCTGATTTCTCTTCGGGACCTTCTAGGTCCACATGCTTAATGGCTAAATCCACATCTGGTTGGTTATGACATCGAAGACTTGGTCATGCAGGGATGAAAAATCTTCAAACTCTTATATCGAAGAAAAATATCGTTGGTATTGAAAATGTGAAATTCGATAAAGATCGTCTATGCAGTGCCTGTGAAGCTGGAAAGATTGCCAAGAAACATCATTCAGCAAAGACTATAATGATTAATACTCGTCCTCTTGAATTGCTTCATATGGATTTATTCGGCCCTCAAAATTAGGCTAGCCTTGGAGGTAACAAGTATGGTCTAGTTATTGTTGATGATTTCTCTCGATATACTTGGGTTTTGTTTCTAGATGACAAGAACAAAGTTGTCGAAATCTTCAAAACTTTTGCTAAGAGAGCACAGACTGAGTATGAATTATCTCTCAAGCATACCAGAAGTGATAATGGTATGGAATTCAAAAATACTCATATCGAAGAATTTCTTGATGAATATGGCTTTACTCATGAATTCTAGGCTGCCTACACACCGCAACAAATTGGTGTGGTCGAGAGAAAGAACTGAACTCTTATTGAAATGGTCAGAACACTGCTTGTTGAATACAAGACTCCTATCAGATTCTAGGCCGAAGCAATTAACACTTCATGTCATATCATCAAAAAGGTTTATCTGCACAAATTTATGAAGAAAATTTCACATGAGCTTATCACTGGTAAAAAGCCCAATGTGTCATATCTCATGGTTTTTGGTGCTCCATGCTACATCAGAGATATGAATCATAGCTCCAAGTTTGCCCAAAGGATCATGAAGGTTTTATCTTAGGTTATAGTTCGAATTCTCACACTTACAGAGTGTACAACTCCCATCTTGGCAAAGTTGTAGAAATTGTAAATGTTCGATTTGATGAAACTAACGGCTCTCAAAAGGAGCAATTATCTCTTAACCTAGATGAACCACCTTTGGATGAAGTGATTAGGTACATGGCAATTGGAGATATTCGTCCTGTCCAAGGAAATGCTCGTCAAGTCAACAAGGATGGTGATGATCCAATGTTCCCACACATAGCCCGGGGCGCTGGAGATCAACATCCTGAAGACAACAAGGAACAGGACAAAGGAGAACACTATAATGAAGAAGATGCTCAACCCGAAGGACAAGCTCAAACCGAAGGAAATGTTGATCCCGAAGGACAAGCTAATCCCAAAGGCTAAGATGATTTCGAAGGAGAACATGAGCCACAAGCAAATGAAGTAGCACTATCTCGAGTCCGAAGAAGAGTGGACGTCGACTCAATGCTCGAAGAGATTCGTCAACCAGGTCGTCCCACCACTCGCTCTCGTACTCGTTTAGCTAACTTATGTGGAAATTTCTCGTTTGTATCTATGCTAGAACCGTCAAAATTTGATGAAGCTATGAAGGAATCAGACTGGATGACTGCCATGCTCTAAGAACTTAATCAGTTCAAGAGAAATAAAGTCTGGTCCCTTTTTAAAGACCTGATCCCAAGAAGCATAACATCATTGGTACAAAGTGGATTTTTCACAACAAGCAAGATGAAGATGATATTGTGGTAAGGAATAAAGCTCGACTGGTTGCACAAGGTTACATCCAAATCGAAGGTATTGATTTTCGGTGAGACTTATGCTCCAGTTACTCGACTTGAATCCATTCTCTTCATGCTTTCTTTTGCAAATTACAATGGTATATTGCTATATCAAATGGATGTCAAAAGTTCATTTCTTAATGGTGAAATCGAAGAAGAAGAAGTATATGTTATGCAGCCACCAGGTTTTGAAGACCCGAAGAATCCAGAAATGGTGTACATGTTGCACAAGGCCCTCTATGGATTAAAGCAAGCACCTCGTGCTTGATATGAAACACTCAAGGATTTTCTTCTGAAGAAGGGCTTCAAACCAGGAACAAATGACCCGACTCTTTTCACTCGTGCATACAAAAATGATCTTTTTGTGTGTCAAATTTACGTCGATAATATTATCTTTGGCTGTACTAACCCTGATATCAGCGAAAAATTTGCTCGAATGATGTCAAAGAAATACGAAATGTCAATGATGGGTGAATTGAAGCTCTTTCTCGGACTTCAAATCCGTCAACAGAAGAATTGGACATTTTTCTCTCAAGAGAAGTGTCTCAGAGATTGCCTAAAGAAGTTTGATCTTTTCAACTTCAAAACTATCAAGAATCCAATGCCTACAAATGTTCACCTAGATGCAGATGAGAAGGGCAAACCTTTCGACCAGAAGAAATATCGCTCCATGATTGGTTCGCTTCTTTACCTTTGTGCATCTAGACCTGATGTTATGTTATCAGTTTGTATGTGTGCTCGTTTTTAGGAAAATCCAAAAGAATAGCATCATATTGTTGTCAAGCGAATTCTTCGATATCTTGCCCATACACCTACCTTGGGACTTTGGAATCCCAAAGGTGCCCAGTTTGATCTTATTGGATATTCTGATTCTGACTGGGCTGGTGATCCTGTCGACCGAAAATCTACCTCAGGCACATGTCATTTTCTCGGTATATCTCTTGTCTGTTGGGCTTAAAAAAACAGAATTGTGTATCAATTTCTATGGCTGAAGCCGAGTATATTGTTGCGGGCTTATGCTGCACTCCAAATTTGTGGCTCAAGAAAACGATGAAAGATAACGGTATTCTAGTGAAGAAAATTCCTCTGCTATGTGATAACGAGAGTGCCATCAAAATTGCTCATAATCCTGTGCAACACTCTCGAACGACGCATATTGATATTCGTCATCATTTTCTTCGAGATCACGTTCAGCGAGAAGATATTTTTATCAGTCATGTCCGTACCAAAGATCAATTGGCTGATATCTTTACGAAGCCACTGAATGAGAAAAGGTTTTGTGCACTAAGGTGTGAGCTGAACATATTGGACTCAAGCAATGTGCAGTAAGATATAATCCATCTATACTCTGTATAATATGTATACTTGCTTGCAATAGTTTAATTTCGTTGGTGTTTCTTTTCGTTTCTGTGTGGTACTTGTTCGTTTGGTGTTCGTCCTATACATTTATCACTCCGAATTTTCTATCGGTTTTTTTTCTATCGGATTGATTAAATATCGGACCCTATTTTCGCTCTATTCTATCCCTACCCCCTCTATGCTTTTTCTCTCATGAACATGTATATTTTTATTCGATTAGATTCCCTTCGAATGTCATTGATTCCAAAGGAAAATCGGTCGAACTTTTATCTACTTTTTCTCTCGATATTCGATGAGTTTGTTCTTAGACGTGGAGAAACTTTCTCTCGGTTCGTTGGGATTTTCCCGCGATTTCCGCCACAAAATCCGCCCGTTGAATTCAGAGAGATGCGAGATCTGCGCCGTTGGATCAGATATGACAGTTATCTCAGACCACCCCCTTATAAATATTGATCCACCCCACAGGCACAGCTCTCTCATCCTCGACTTCGTCTCTTCCCCTCTCGCCCCCGAGGTCTTGCGCACTGATACGTCCAAACGTATCTATAATTTCTTCTTGCTCCATGCATGTTTTGTGTGATATTGCTATGTTCTAGATACACTTTCATACAATTTTGATCATATTTGGACTAACCTATAAACTCAGTGCACCCTAGTGCCAGTTTCTGTTTTCTGCTGTTTTTGTATTTCAGATTTTCCCATTATTAAAAGTGCTCAGAAAATTCCGGGAAAATATATAAAAAATCAGCGTTCCAGAAGCTTCCTTACGCCAGAAGGGGGCCAGAGGGGCCCCACCTGGTGCCTAGGCGGCCAGTGGGCGCGGCATACGGGGTGGACGCGCCGGGAGGCCCCCTAGACTCCTGGTGGGCCCAATGGCTGCCCCCCTTGGCCCTTATTTTTACTCGCGTCGCGAAAACCCTGATTCCAGACCCCTTTTCTCTAGAAGTAATTCCGATCTCCGCCGCCATCGCCAACAAGCTTCGAGGGACCAGAATTCATGTGTCGGCACCCTGCCGGGATGGGGAAGTGCCCCTGGATTCATCTCCATCGACGTTGCTTCCTCCCTCCATGATGCGGGAGTAGTTCCTCCCCGGGGTTGAGGTTTCTACCAGTAGCTATGTGGTCTTATCTCTCTCCCATGATGTGATCTTGATTGTGATCATAGGCTATGTTAATCTAGGGTGATCCCATGATGTTTCCCCTTCTTCTATGTATTGGATTTGATGTACTCACTTGATCTTATCTAGTATAATCCCCGAGACCATGGTGACAGCGATCTATTGGACATGGGTTAGAAGAATATTTTCATGAGTGATTTCCTCTTTTGTGTGTTGATTGAAGATTGAGAGTCTCTTGGTGCTTGTCTTTGACTATCCTTTAGATATGTTGTGGTGATTGTGGTACTCTATTTGGATGGCCGCGGTGACATTGGGAAATCCATAGATTGAGAACTACGAACTTTGAGGTGTGCTTTTGTAGCCCTATATAATTCTCGTCCTCTCTTGACCACAAAGGAATGACCTCCGAGTACGTCGCCAATGCATGTTTTAGTGAAATATCATGTGATTAGACTATGTTAATGTTGTTGAGAGTTGCCACTAGTGACAGTATGAAGCCTAGGCCTTGTTTCCACCAGTGTTACACCGTTTGTTCTCACTTTTATTACATGTTTTCTTGCTGCACTTTTTATTACAGATTTATATTACCTTGTTTTGTCACACCTATCACCCATATTTTATCATCTCTTCGCCGAACTAGTGCACCTATAAATCTCCTAGTTGTATTAGGTGTGTTGGGGACACAAGAGACTTCTTGTATCTTAATTGCAGGGTTGCTTGACAGAGACCATCTTCAACCTCTACTTCCCTGAGTTCGATAAACCTTAGGTCATCCACTTGAGGGAAATTGCTGCTGTTTTACAAACTTCTGCGCTTGGAGGCCCAACATAGTCTACAAGAATAGAAGCGTGCGTAGACATCAAGAAATTTATGGCGCCGTTGCCGGGGACTCCGCTCTTCAAGATAGGGGAGTTGCACACTATCTTTTATCTTTGCTTTTTAGTCTTGCTTTAGTGTCCTTTGTCAAAAATCAAAAAAATAGTTATCTTGATTTTAGTTATCCTTTCTTCTTAGTCGAGCATGTTAGGATTTGGTGCCTTAAGGGAATCTGAGGTTTTAGATTTCCATCAAAGGGATGGAGAAAATATGAAGAAGGCTTGGGACAGAATTTCTGATGCACACAGAAGAATTATGCCTTGGATACCTATAAAAGTTGTGCTTAGAAATTTTTACCATGGTATTTTTAGATGGTGCAAGCACTCTCTTGATATTATAGCCGAAGGGGATTTCTTAGCTTGTGATGAAGCTAGATCTCTTGAAATTATACATGGTCTATCTAGTTACTTTGTTTATGATCATAGTTTTGATACTGTTATAGATAGACTTGCTACTATTGAAAAGAGATTGGATGCTCTAGACTTGAAAAGAGTAAAGAAACCCCAGCCAAACAAGAAAGATTTTTATGAGATAAATGGTGACTGGGAACCCTTTGTTAGATTTAGCATCTCTAACCAAGACTTCCTTGCTTTCTGTGCCATTGGATCCATGGTTTTTACTATGCCAAAAGTTGTTTATGATTCTTTAAAATTTAACATGGAAAAATTATCATATTATCATGACATGCTAATGGAGATATTTCTGAGATCCAGGGAAGGATAAAAGATGTACCAGTGACATTCCTTAAGGGGATTGCAATGGTTGATTTCTTCGTCATGAAGCCAAACCAAGGAAACATAATGCTTGGGAGGGACTTCCTCCGGGCCGTAAAAGGCTTTATTGATATAGGTAAGGGACAAATACGCCTACGCAGGAAAGCAAAAGGTATATACCCCTTTCCTAAAAGAAACAAGGATGAACTTGTTGAGGAACCATTTGAATCGATTTACAACTCCGATTATTATGATGATCTTTGATTCCTCCTATTTGCATTAAGCCTAGCTAATGGCTTTAAAGAAACGCTTTCGGGAGGCAGCCCGCAAGGAATTTAGGATTTACTTTTGTTTTTTCTTCTGTTTTTAGTGGTCTTTATTATTGTTACTACTGTAACAACATCATTGTATCTTTACTTTTCAAGCTTTGTGCCATTTATAGCCTCATATGACAAGGGAAGTGAAAGTTGTGACATGCTGTCCAGAAAACAGATTATGTCCTTGTGACTAGAAAAATCAGAGAAAAATCTCAGTTCATCTTTTTGAGCTTAATTATTTACACATCTTGCTCTATACAATTACGGAACTTTTGTATGTTCTGAGTTTTGTGATTTGAGTTGCAGAAGTATTCCTAAAAAATTCTTTTCTACCTGCTGGTCTGTTTTTCACAGATTTTGTCCTGTTTTGCCTTTTCTTCGTTTTTCACACCTTAAGCTTGATTTTTCTTTGAAAAAACTTTTTGGAAATCTTGAGAAATAGTAGCTCTTCAAGAATATATTTATTTCCAGTAGAGAAATTTTTTTTTTTGGTTACTAACCTCGCTAATCAGATTATGATGAGTTATGTATGAAGGGAGTTTTCAAGTGTGCGATGGAAGATGATGAAAGAAGATCCAGAAATGTCAAGCGCTCAAGCTTGGGGATGCCCCCATGCATACCCAGGAAATATTCAAGGATACTCAAGCGTCTAAGCTTGGGGATGCCCCCATGCATCCCCTTCTTCATCAAGAATTATCAGTTTGTCTCTCGTCTCACTATATTTTTATCGCTTCATGCGTTATGTGCTATGCTTGGAGCGTCTCGCTCTTAGGTTTTGTTTTTAGTTTTCTTTAGCTTTGCTTGTTGTTCATAAAAAGTTAGAACCTAGCTTTCTTTGTGTGGGAGAGAAACATGCTCCACTTTCAAAATCTAGAACACAACATAGGACTTTTCATGCTTATCTTTGCTGTGTGTGTTCTTTATCTTTTCATAGCTGCTGCCATGTTTAGCTCTTAGTTTTCATGCTTATCTTTTTAAGAGCTTTTGTTTAGTTTGTTGCTAGAACTCTATTGCGTTTTCATGTTTATATTGTTTAGAGAGTTTTCCTGTTGCACTGAGTTGTGTGTCTTGACTTGAAGTAGGTAATTGATGTTACTATTCAGTTGTAGTAGTAACTTGCAATAGTATTGAGGTATTGCTTTGAGTAATGTTTGGACTTTTTGTGTCAAGACCTTTAGCCTATTAGTGATAGATGTCGTATTTTGGGCAATCCGTGTTTATTTTCAAAACTTACAAAATTAGTTGAGAACTTTAGCTACTAGATGGATCACTACTCTTTGGAGGGATCGAATATTAGAGTACGCTCACGTACCATGAGTCGAGGATGCGCGAGGATAACAAAACCCCCCATACACTCCTCCTCAGGGTACTTGTCTCTTTGAGACCTCCTTATTAGACTGAGAGTTACCGATAATAAGTGCATGAGTTCTTCGGACTAATGTGAGTATTCGAAATTTGAAACTTCCACCTACCCATATTTTGCTAACCTTTCTTGTGCCGTGCATTGCCTCCTTCTCACTCCGAGAGTTGGTGTCCACCTTCGCCGGTACATCAAAATCCTTGGCACGATACGCTCTGTCATCATAAACCTCATTATATCCTTCCTCAAAACAGCCAGCATACCTACCTATCAAGGCATTTCCATAGCCTTATCGAGATACATTGCCATGCAACATCCATCTTCTCATGACTTGATCTTCATGTCATACATGCTACTTGCTTGATCGATGAGTCGCATGCTAGTTGGGCCTTGCCCTAATCATTGCTACATGACGCGCTAGTATCATTGCATATCCTGCTACACTGGTAGAGTCATACATTTGCATTCTTCATGATAGTTACATCTTCTTTATGATTTGAGTACTTTTGTAAAGTGTGAAAGATCTTCTATACTTCTTGTAATATATAGAGTGTTTCCCCTAAAGTGAGGAAACGATCCCAAAGAGGAGAAAATTAAAAGATCCCAAAGAAGAAAAATGAGAGAAATAGAAAGAGCCATTGAGGCCACCAAAAAAATAGAAAAATAGAAAAAAGAGAAAAAGAAATAAAAAAAGAGAAGGGGGAACACTACTATTCCTTTTGAGATATCCACACTCGTACTCTATCTTATATCTTGTACTCCATAGAGATTATCATTCATGCATATAGCTATGTGGGGACCTTCACACTATATAACTTGGCTTGTATATTCCAATGATGAGCCTCCTCAAATGAGCTCTAGGTCTTCTTGAGCAAGCAAGTTGGATGCACCCCCACTAGTTCCATTGGAGAGCTTACCTTAGCTCATATGTGCATCCGTTGCATGGCAATCCCTACTCCTCACATCATATCTATCATTTGGCTTTCTCTTGCCTATGATTGTCCTCATTGATGTGAGCCCTTCTCACCTTTTTGACTTCCTCCTCCACCATATTCTCTCTTTGTCATCCTAAGTGTCAAATTTTTTTCTTACGCTCATCCATTGCATGAGTGCTCAAAATGTCAAAAAGGAGTGGATCATTTTGACTTGTACCTGGCTAGTGGTCTGGGATGAGCCAAGATAGGATTCCAAAGAAGACCAAGTGTGAAACTTTAGTAGATTGAGTTCTCAACACAAAAATAAATTTTCTCGTATATCCCTATCCCCTTTCTCGCACGCAAACACCATTTGGAGACATTCGAGTCACGGACAGCGAGAGATCTTGCACCTTTATGTTCTTATGTTGCTTGTTTCAATGCTAAATATAGACTCTTGCCTATTATGATTTGAATTGAATTACATGCCTTGATTGCTTTACTTAAAAGTTCTTATATGTTTGTTAGCATGTCATCATAGAAATTATACTTTTATCATTTACCTACTCGAGGACGAGCAGGAATTAAGCTTGGGGATGTTGATACGTCCAAAACGTATCTATAATTTCTGCTTGCTCCATGCATGTTTTGTGTGATATTGCTATGTTCTAGATACACTTTCATACACTTTTGATCATATTTGTACTAACCTATTAACTCAGTGCACCCCAGTGCCAGTTTTTGTTTTCTGCTGTTTTTGTATTTTAGGTTTTCCCATTATTAAAAGTGCTCAGAAAATTTCAGAAAAAATATATAACAATTCAGCGTTCCAGAAGCTTCCTTATGCCCGAAGGGGGGGCCTGAGGGGCCCCACCTGGTGCCTAGGCGGCCAGTGGGCGCGGCCTAGGGGGTGGCCACGCTGGGAGGCCGCCTAGACTCCTGGTGCCCCCCTGGCTGCCCCCTTGGCCCTTATTTTTACTCGCGTCGCGAAAACACTGATTTTGGACCCCTTTTCTCCAGAAGCAATTCCGATCTCCGCCGCCATCGCCAACAAGCTTCGAGGTACTAGATTTTGGACCCCTTTTCTCCAGAAGCAATTCCGATCTCCGCCGCCATCGCCAACAAGCTTCGAGGTACCAGAACTCCTGTGCCGGCACACTGCCGGCACGAGGAAGTTCCCCGGATTCAACTCCATCGACGTTGCTTCCTCCCTCGATGATGAGGGAGTAGTTCCTCCCCGGGGCTGAGGTTTCTACCAGTAGCTATGTGGTCTTCTCTCTCTCCCATGATGTGATCTTGATTGTGATCATAGGCTATGTTAATCTAGGGTGATCCCATGATGTTTCCCCTTCTTCTATGTATTGGATTTTATGTACTCACTTGATCTTATCTAGTATAATCCCCGAGACCATGGTGACAGCGGTCTATTGGACATGCGTTAGAAGAATATTTTCATGAGTGATTTCCTCTTTTGTGTGTTGATTGAAGATTGAGAGTCTCTTGGTGCTTGTATTTGACTATCCTTTAGATATGTTTTGGTGATTGTGGTACTCTCTTTGGATGGCCGCGGGGACATTGGGAAATCCATAGATTGAGAACTACGAACTTTGAGGTGTGCTTTTGTAGCCCTACATAATTCTCATCCTCTCTTGACCACAAAGGAATGACCTCCGAGTACGTCTCCAATGCATGTTTTAGTGAAATGTCATGTGATTAGACTATGTTAATGTTGTTGAGAGTTGCCACTAGTGAAAGTATGAAGCCTAGGCCTTATTTCCACCATTGTTACACCGTTTGTGCTCACTTTTACTACATGTTTGCTTGCAGCACTTTTTATTAAAGATTTATATTACCTTGTTTTGCCACACCTATCACCCATATTTTATCATCTCTTCGCCGAACTAGTGCACCTATACAACTCCTAGTTGTATTAGGTGTGTTGGGGACACTAGAGACTTCTTGTATCTTAATTGTAGGGTTGCTTGAGAGAGACCATCTTCAACCTCTACTTCCCTGAGTTCGATAAACCTTAGGTCATCCACTTGAGGGAAATTGTTGTTGTCCTACAAACCTCTGCGCTTGGAGGCCCAACATAGTCTACAAGAATAGAAGCGTGCGTAGACATCACGCACCGCCGTGCCAATTCTGTCGCCTTCGATTCCCTCGCCGCTTTGCTGCCGGAAGGAAATCGCCGGAGACCTTCCCGCCGACGCAGATCATCATCCACGCCGCCTTAGCCGCCCTAAATCACCGAGTTAGGGTATGCACGGCACTGAACTCGATTCCAATCTGTTATGTTAATCGAGATCAAATTTGTTCTTGATTTTCTTTCATTTTATTATGTCTATTAGATCCGTCCGGATCTTTGCACATGTGGAATCTGTTTCTAGCGTTTCCTATCGAATTCCCATCCGATCTTGGTGAAAAATCCGTCGTCCCGTGGAATTTCTCACTTAGGCAAATCTCTCAGATTCATATCGATAGATTTTCGCCTTGAGCACCTTATTCATACCAGTTCTTCGTTAGATTTGCACCCGATGGAAATCTAGCTTAACACTCGTATGAAAATCTGTTTCAAAGATAAATCCCTCTATATGATTGTTGCGTTCAAAATAATTTCCTTCAAAAAATATCTAGTACATGTTCATACCATGCCTATTTTTCCCTCGTACCTATCTGTTTCACGGGAAAATGACTGAGAACGCAGGAAATGTCAGGCAGCCCAAGCGTGTTGGAGGTCAAACAAATATAACCAATAACTCTGAGAGCATGTCTGAGGATCTGATTATCGAGAAAAATCTGAGAACGCCTGAAGGCTCTGTTGAATATGCCAGAATGAGAGATAATAGGTTGCAAGAAATTCGAAGACTTCAAGATCTTCGTTGCTATGAGTACAAGGTTATTATCCCTCGATGGGAAAGACTGTTTGCTTTGAAGAACCCCTGGTCTGATGTCAAAGCATTGAAGCCAGGATGGACTCGAGAAAATAGGCCCCATCAAATAGCAGATGCTCACCCATCTACTCTAAAGACTCCCGCTGATTTTCAAGATCATGTTGATGCTCGAGCTTAACGAGAAAAAAAGCGAAAGGAAGCAAAGGCCAGAAAAGTTGTTGCTGCTGCGGACAACGAAGAAATTTCCCAAGAAGATGGTCTCAGTACCAAGTCAAAGGCTGGAAAGAAATCTGCCAAGCGCCAGAAAAAGGTCGTTGTTGTTTCACCACCTGAAGCAACATCAGACGATGAAGAAGCCAGTACCGAGCAACAAGATCCAGGTACTGAGGCAGATGTCGAAGATCATCCTCCTCCCGCTTCGAAGAAGAAACCTGACCACAAGGGAATAAGGATCCAGGAGCCAGTTGCAGAGGCTCCACGAGCAACAATTGATACTACAAACTTAGTCACGGATCCACCGCTTGCCACTGCTCCCCCTCGTCAATAAAATCCCTCGGCTAAGTCCAAGGGCAAGCAAGAGGTTGTGGGTGAAGATGATGAAACTTTTCTCAAGAGGAAGGAAAGATTGGCCAAGCAATAAGAACTTGAGGCCAAAGAGTAGGAGAAGTCAAAGCTTCTCAATTTCCATAGCCAGCCCGAGGCAAAGAAAGCTATGGTTGCCAAGAAGTTGCAAATACTTCATCTGGTCTCTGACAAGTACAGACTCCAACTTGAGAAAAACCCTGCCTCAAGTGCACCGACATAAAAGGTTGTGGCCCCTAGTGCCACCAAGAAAGTTGTGACTCCCACAGTCACGAAGGAAAAAGTTGCAGCCACTAGTGTTGCGAAGAAAAATATGAGACTGCTGGAGCATCGAAGGAGAAGGCTGCGGCTCCAAGTGTCGTACCAAAACCAATAACTGCTGCCAAGGCCACCAAGGAGGCCGAGAAGAAAGACAAGGAGGCTAGGCTGAAGCCATAGGCAGCTCAAATTCCTCGAGCTGCTCAGGCACCCGCTGCCCCAGCTGCACCTTCTGCTCCTAGCTCTCGAGCAGATGAAGAGAGATCCAACGAAGGAGATTCCACTAACAAGGTTGTATGGGATGCAGCAACAATCTCTAATATTCTTTGGCGGATGGTCACCACACCCAGAAATGTAACACTCGAGGACGTTGTTCCCAAGGAAATTCCAGAATGTGTGGCTCAATACATGCTTCAATGGGATGGATATCTTGCCCAGGACCGCAAGGACCATCGGCAAGAAACCTTCTATACAAATCAACTTCGAGAAGAAACTGAGGACGTTGAGTCTCCCAAGTTTTTCAAGTCCAAGATCGCAACACTTGCTGAATCAAGAATAACTCAGAAACAAAACATCTCTTCTTTCAATGACAAGGTCAGACAGATTGTGACTGACATGTGGAGAGAATACAATTCTGCCCTCACCGAGTGACAATCTCGAAAGAGAAAGTCCACCGAGAAACATGCTGACACATCCTCTGGGCGTGGGACGCCAAAGACCTCGAAGAAGAAGAAGAAGAAATCTGCTGATGTCGACACTGCACCAACTCGACAAGAAATCGCTCCACCTGCCCGACAAACTACTCCACCAAGATCCCCAACTCCTCCACCACGCCAACCCACTCCACCCAAAGCATCACACCACCAGCCGCCCCTTCACCACCCCGACAAACTATAACATCACCCCACCAAGTTGTTGAGCCTGCTACTCATGTTGAGACCGAGCAGAATGCTCAGGTCGAGCAAGAATCTCCTACCCCATTTCCATCTGTACAAAAGGATAACTCCTCTTCCCACGCCTTGCATGAAGAAGAAGAAGAAGAAGAAAATTTGGATGTTACCACAATTTCCTCTCGCCAAGAGGCACCGCCTGTCACGGATGAGGCGGATGCCGAGGAAGATGGTTCTGGGAACGAAAGTTCTGACGCCAGCTCCTCATCCTCATCTTCTTCCTCCAATGAAGAGATGTTAGATGAATTAGATGTCGATGTAGAGTCCATGGAAACAGAAGAGGCCAAGAATCAAGCTGCAGCCAAAGAATTTTCTACCAATAGAAGTGTTGATGTAGAAATGACCGAGGGAAATCAGGAAATCATCAATATACTCTCTTGAAACCCTCGAGTTGATATTACTCGCTTAAATTTCAAAGGAATGTGAACAAAGAATTTCCGGTTGATGAATTTCTTCGCTCCAATCACCCGAGGGAAATGCTGCCGCTCTTCTGGGGAGTTGTTCCTCGTGGAGGCCCAATCTTCAATCCCCGTGAGCATAAGCCCAAATTCTTCGGTGCTAACCCATACTTGAAGGCTCGTGATTCTTATTCGCTTCGATTTTGGACTCAAGAGCAAGCTATATATTATGCTTGCACTTTGTTGAACAAGGACAAGATTTTCTAGCATCAATACTTGGATATTGTTTCGTTGTATGCCACCAACTGCTTCTAGAACTTGGCTGAGACAATAGATGATTTTCACTCCCATCGTATGTTTGCTCTCAATAGTGGCTATAATCCTGAAGTTATCAAGCAATTCTTTGCTACTCTTTATGTCACTGGAGACCATCGAGAACCATCTACATGGAAGTTTGATTTCATGATTCAAGGCAAGGATTTCCACATGACAATTGATGAACTTTTATCTGTGGTAAATCTTCCTCGGTTTGAAGGGTTGCCCGCCAAGATTCACACTTTGCCACCCATTACTCCAGCTGAATTCCCTATTCTCATGGATCCTGATGTCGTTGGCGATGCATATCCTGAAGAAGCCATGCCAAAGCAGTTAATCTTCGCAGAAAAGTCATGGTTTTATATTCTATCATGAAGCTAGTCAATGGTAATCCCTTCGATTTTGAAGACTGATTCATTCGAGTGTTAGTGTCTTGTGCTGCTGATCTTGCTTCACTCAAGGCATATGCACCTTGGCTGATGTCTCTATACAATTACTCTCGAGAAGAACCATTTCCTACGACTAAATATCCTCTGATATTTACTCCACCTGTTCAAGAGGTTCTGAAGGTTATTGCTCGTCATAATGGCCCCTTTGCTGAATACACTGGCATTCGGGCACATATCATCGAAAGAAATATGCGCACCAGATTCATCAAACATGTGCATCACATGGAAGTTTCTCTTCTCAGCCAGCAAATGCTTCAACATCACATCGAAGAAGATAAGCTTCAGATGAAAGAGATCATGAATGAGCTGAATTTACTTAGGAACATTGTGGTAAACAATGGATAACTTCTTCGAGAATCTCTTCGTCGCCACTGGAAAGGCCATCGAAAGTTTAACTCCGTGGGCCAACTGCAACGCTCTGGATTTGTCCAGTATCCACCCCATCTTGATCGTCGTTGGTCTCGCAATGACCGCGTGGACATGCCAGATAGAGATATTCCGACTCTGCCGAATAATAAAGACGTCTTGTGGGTCGATGATTTTTATCATATGGCCATCGAAGAAGAATCATCTGAAGCCGAAGTTGAAGACCAAAATGCTCGCTACATCTTTCAGCCGTTCCCCACAACTCCAACGACCCATGCTTCACCAGCTCTCAACTCTTTGGGTGACCATCATTCATTCCCTGCGAAGCTGAAACCACAGCTTGATCTTTCGAGTCGTCGTCAAGCAATCAAGCCAAGGCCAAGCTCTCCACCGCCGGAATTTTCACACTGTCGCCGCCGCCATTCTGCCGAGCCATAGTTTCCTTTCGGACATATTCTCAATCTTTTTGTTCGTTGTGACAAAAAGGGGGAGATGTAGTGGCATCGAAGAAATAGTTCGCATGCAGGGTTAAGGGATTTTCTTTTGGTCGATGAACCTTAAACTTTGAGTTTCCGAGTAGTTTCAACACACATTTGATTCTTATTCGATCTGGTTGTAACTAAATCTAAGTAGGTCTGTGAACTTCTATATTTATCGTAAGATATCTATCTGCTATGGTTGCGATACATAACTCTTCCAGGAATTTATCTATCACAAAATTTCACAGGTTAATCGAGGAGATTGCATATTTTTTAGTGGATATTTTCTGGACTGCAATCTTGCTCGCTAAAATTATGATGCTTTTCCTCGACTCATCATGTATAAAATGTGCACTTCACTGGAAACTATCATCTTCCGTGCATACATCAAGGGGGAGTACATCATCGATCTTAGCACTGGTTTATCATCGAAAACTCAAAACTTGTCAATTATTCACCGATGCATGTTTTGTCAACAATCGTCCAAAAAGGGGGAGACTGTAAGAGCAAGATTTGCCCCCGAAGGTTTTGGAGATTGTTGGACAAAGTAGTAGAGGAACTAATGTTGTTTTTGAGTATAAAAAGATACTTAGGTTCCGAAAGAATGGAGTTTGCAGGTAGAAGCTCGAAGGACAACTCACTGCAGCAAAGCTGCAGTCCCATACTGAAGCCTTTGGAGGAAGACGACCCCTAAAAATGTCGTAGAGAAAGAAGATTCTCTCGAGTAAAAGTGAAACGAGGAGAAAGCTGAAGCTGGATGAAGACGTAGTCTTTTTACTATTTTCTCTTTTAATTTCTTGAGTCATAAGAAAAATTGTACTATCAAGAGGGTTTGCTAGTTGAAATCATAGTCAAAGTGAATTTTCTCTAACTCAACCTGAAACCCAAAGATAGCCTGCCGAGAGAAATCTTACTGAGTCGAGTAATTGCTCGAAGACAAAAGTCATCGCACTTGGTGTCTTCAAGAGAGAACTTCTTCGGTAGGTCAACTTACTTGTTCCGCAAGAAAAGTTGCGCAGTGATTGAAAAATACGACTGTTGTGGACACGCGTCAAGCGGGTGCATCGGGTCACTTCAGTCATTTCACCGTCGGGATCACCACCTATAAATACCTCGCACCCACCCGCCATTTGCGGTTGGCTTCTCCACTCAATATTCTAAGACAGAAGAGTTGTGAGCTTCCCGAGAAAGATTTTGAGAGAAAACCAACACCCAAGTCCAAACTAAGTTGAGAAATTCACAGAGACTTAGGTTAAGATTAGCCGATCTTTTTATCTTGGAGAACTGCAAGTCTCCTAGACGGTTAGGCATCGCATGTCAAGCAGTCGAAGAGTAATTGTCACTACTGAAAGAAGTCTGTAAAGGTTTCAGAGATGTCCTGAATCATCTACCCCGAGTGAAAACTGGACAAGCTCGAGGAGTTTGTTGCAGTGGAGAATAGGACGGAGAGAGTTTTGCTCCAGGTGTTCAATCACCAGTCCCTCCAACCAGACGTATCACTTTGCAGAGTGTGAACTGGTCTACCAAACATCGCAGTGTCAGGCTCGTTTTCTTACTCGCATTTACCTTCAATGTTTACTCGCTTGCCTGTTTACTTTCTATGTTGCCCCTCGTCCCCAATCCTTTTGATCCATGCATGAATTTCGATACTGCAATTCCTTCGAGATTCACTTAGTCCTTCGTTGTTTGCGTGAATTCCTTCTAAGTTCCGTAGAATTTTTAGAAGTGATCATTCACCCCCTCCCCCTCTAATCATTATTGAGCTTTCAAGACTTGTTGGAGTCGATTCCTCATCGAATTCTTGGATCCTCATCTTACTCTAAATAGAACGTTACCCACTCATGTAATGCTAGAGCGGCTGCAACCTCAACCACTACCCCCATCTTACCATGAGAAGTTAGTTATCTGATTTTGATATAGCTTACCCCCTTCTTCTCTCTTTTATGTACTCTATGCAACGATCTTGGACTACAGAGGAGCCTGATGCCCTTCCTTCTCGATGCCTTCGCGGAGACTCGACAACGACTAGTTAGGCGGATCCCGGTGGAGAGCCTGGATTCGTGTGGTTATGGGAGCGATGTCTTCTCTCTTTTCCACTGGTCATTTGATTGTAGTCTGTACTCAGACATATATCTTCCGCTGTTGTGTTGTATTAAGGCAGTTTTATTCCGATTGTATAAGATATTATATCCTTGTAGTTGTAATGTTGTGATATCAGGTTGAAATCCGAGACATATGGCTTTGTCATATGTCGCGGTGGGTTCGATATGTGCTTCGTCCTCAGATCTGGATGGAAACATCCAGATTTGAAACAGTAACACATATCGGGTCCTACAACTTCTGTGTGTCAAGAGCTCAATCCTATTAGTGATAGGTGTCGTATTTTGGTTAATTTTGCTTATTTTTGAAAACTACACAAAAATTAGTTGAGAACTCTAGTTACTAGATGGATCAGTAACCTTTGGAGGGGTTGTAATATATAGAGTACCCTCACGTTATCATGGGTCGAGGATGCGCAAGGATAATCAAGCCCCCATACACTCCTCCTAGGGGTACTTGTCTCTTTGTGAATATCCTGACTAGATAGAGAGTTGCCGATAATAAGTGGATGAGTTCCTTTAATATATGTGAGTATTCAATTGTTGGCACTTCCACCAAACCATATTCGTTGGTGCATCCAAATACTTGGCCTGATACGCTATGTCATCATAACCTTAATTATATCCTCCTCAAAACAGCCACCGTACCTACCTATCAAGGCATTTCCATATCCTTTCCGAGATACATTGACATGCAACATCCATCTTCTCATGACTTGATCTTTCATAGTCATACATGATTTTGCTTCATCATAGAGTTGCATGCTAGTTGGGATTTGCCCTTTATAATTTCTACATGACGCCCTAGTATCATTCCATATCCTGCTACACTGGCAGAGGCATACATTTGCATACATCATGATTTAATTTCAGTTTTCTTTATGTTGAGTACTTCATGGAAAGCGTAAGGCCCTCAATACGGTACTATCTCGAGTTAGTCTCTTTTGCGTCCAACCTGACATAGAAGCGCATGAGTGGCCACCGACACACGATACTCGCACTCGTATCGCTATCGGATCCTCGACAACAGGTAAATGAAGCATGAACAACTAAGACATAAAATATATAAGTCCAGGGCATACACTCGCCACTGGTATTTATTACATCATCTCGGATATCATAAGATCCAACAGTACATTATAACATCATGCAAAAGACACACACGACCGGGTACGGTCAAGATCCAAATGGCCCTAGAGAGGGCTGCGCATAAACATGTCCACCCACAGAACGTCAGAACCCAACTATAGGCCTACTGGGCGAAGTCCTCCTCACCGTCATCCTCCACGAAGTAGAGTCCGGTGCTTGGTTCGAGGTAGTAATCAACTGCAGCGGCCGATCAGGAAAAACATAAAGGGGAAAAGAAAAGCAAGAGGTGAGAATATATCAATGCAGTATAACTAACTTCTCACAGTAAGGAAAGGTAGTGGTTGAGTTTGTAGACGCTCTAGCATATATGAGTGGCTAACGATCTATTAGAGTAAGGGAAGATCCAAGAACTCGTTGACAACGTGTCATAGGTCTACTATCCACCTACTTACGCAAACATAACACAACCTTGTCCCCTCTTAGTCGCCCCGGACGAAGAAGAGCAATCAAGGCAACTCACACGTTGGCAACTTTTAAAGCATGATTAAGTTGATGTTATACTATGAATAAGGAGTAGGTCTCAAGTCCTCCATAACCGCGGACACGGCTTTTCAAAAAGATTTAACCCTGCAGGGGTGCACCAACTGCCCATCATAGGCTTCGCATGTACGCCCGGTTTCCACTTGGCTGGGTAAACGCCTGAAACTCCGGTACGTCAGAGTCCCTCTAACTAACAACGCACAATTCCGGGTGGCCCCCGGTGAGTCGACATCCAACTCAAAAGCCGGTCGCGCTCTCGAATCGGTCTCTACATAATGTCTAAGGTCGGTTTTAGTCTCACCTGAACATCAGGGGACTTCCCTAGCTCACCAGTGTGGACCAACAAGAGAAACCATGTCTCCGCTGGTCCGGGTTGTTTCGAAAACTGCTGGGGTACCAACCAAGCACACACACGTTTGCAAATAGTAAATCAGCTTGGGCCACCACTAGAACTGTTTGAAGCTAGGTAGGTAAGACAAAGGGGACCCCATAGAATCCCACACACGATTAGGCATGCTCGTCAAGAAACTCAATACCCAGAACTCAGGACCAAGGTGACTCGAATGGAACAAAACACCTGGCGGGTACAGCCCGGTCTCCCACCCTTCGTCAAATATAAGTTAACATCATAATAATAAATATCAACCAATTTTTGATAATAGCATGATAATCCACCAAGCAGCAATGGGTATAAGCAACAGGTTAAGGGCCTACACATACTAAGAAATGGTTAAGCAAGCAAGGTACATAGCCAAACAAGGTTTTGCTAGGAGGTGGGGGCATGGCTGTTTGGGTTTACTTGAGGGGCAAAAGTATATGGTGGTAGGATCAAGCAACCGTTCTAGATACAGCTAGGCAAGCGAGTTGAAAGCTATAAAGAATGATATATAAACCCCCTTGCCTGGGTATGTAGTCGACGAAGCAGACGTAGCAGGGTCCTCGGGCTCGTTGTCGGACAGCTCCACGTAGGGCTCCTCGGTAAGCTCAGGATCTAACATACATTACCGGCAAGAGAAACACCACAAGTAAACATCGAGATCAAATTTTGAATTTTGAATCTGGATCTGGATCTGGAAAAAAAAAATTATTTTTTTATTTTTTCTTAATCTCAGGTTAGTATGCTTAATGTCCGATCACTATGCTTAATCTCAGGTCAAACTAACCTCCGTGGTCAAACTTCCCCAAGGGTCACCCATCCTAGCACTACTCCAGCCCCAGCACGCTTAACTTCTCGGTTCTATTCAACTCACACTCCAGCTCACCTAGCAGGCACTTGTTGATATATCTAACATATAAATCCTATTAAACCATGTTGATGTCTAGGACCTTGTTAATGTTTATAGGTGTGCTAAAATTTTCAACATTTTTTTGAAACTTTCTCGATGGGACCATTAGCATATTTTGAACTTTAAAAAAATTGATTTTAAAAAAAAAATTAATTTTTTTAATTTTTTTTTAATGTTACTATCTAAAATTTTCAACTTTTTTTAACTTCCGATTTGTCTCTAGCCTATTTTTTAATTTAAAAAAAAAAGTAAAAAAAAAATTTGTTAGTACTGGCGCATTTCATACAAAATGCGCCACTAATAAGTTTTGAATTAGTTTTGAATTTTGTTCAATTTTTTTGGCCTCTAGATCTTCAAACGCCCGTAACTTTTTTTCTGTTAGGTTTTTGAGGATTCTAAAAATGTTCAACGGGTTCCACCCGGTTGAATTTGGATATAACTTTTCGAGTAGATGATTTTTCATATAAAAAACGTTTTCATCGGAGGTCTTATGCAAAAGTTAAGCCCATTTTACGTAATTCTCGGGAGATTTTGCAAAAAAAGTCGAAATTCATATTTGTAAATTTTCCTAACAACTAGACCACATATCATTTGGAAAACTTATTTTCTTTTATTTTTTTGACATTTCTATCATTTTCTTTTATTTATTTTCAAATTGAAAAGACGGTCCACGGGGGGGGGGGGGGGGGGGGGGGGGATGTATTTCCCGCCCAATTTTTTGTTATTAGTGGCGCATATGGGAAATGTGCCACCCCTAAGAGCTTATGGGTGGCGCATTCTGGATGCGTCACTAATAATTCCTTAGGGGTGGCGCATTTCCAAAATGCGCCATCTATAAGGTTCTTAGGGGTGGCGCATTTCTCCAAATGCGCCACGTATAAGGCGATCCAGGGCTGGCCCACTCTTAGGGGTGGCGCATTTTGGAAAATGCGCCACCTATAAGGGCTTATAGGTGGCGCATTTTTTACCAGTGCGCCACCCCTTACAACATAGTGGCGCATTACATATAAAATGCGCCACTAATAAGCTTTCCATGTATAGCTATTTCCCTAGTAGTGCAGGGACTCACGGTGAGATATCACAACACAACTCTACAAATAAAATAATACAAGATGTTTAATACAAGCCAGGGGCCACGAGGGCTCGAATACAACAGCTCGAGAGCACAAAGTCAGCGGAAGCAATAGTATCTGAGTACAGACACAAGGGTACAAGGTTGCCTTAAGAAGGCTAGCACAAATATCACAACGATCGAAAAGGCGAGGCCTCCTGCCTGGGAACCTCCAAACTACTCCTGGTCTTGGTCATCGGGGATCTTCACGTTGCGGTGGTCGACATCGGGAACTCCTGCTCCTGGGCTCCAACGTCGACTGCAGCGGCCGATCAGGCAAAACAGTAAAGGAAATAAAGCAGGTGAGTATCTAGTATACCCGCGAGTCTTACGTCCGCTACTAAGCATTATGCATTGTATCAACGGAAAGAAGAGGATGTATATAGTGGACTGCAAGATAGAAATCAGAATAAGGGTAAGAAGCTAGGCCTATCGAAGACTAGCATCTTCCGACGATGTCTTGCAGCATGAGGTAAGAATCAGCCAAAAGTTTATATAAAGCATAAAGTAACAATGCAGCAGAAGTTGCTGCAGCATTGTATAATAGTAAGTTGTAATAATTAACAATGCCTCAGAGATCCCCTCCTCGACCTCGGACAGTTTAATAATAATAGTTTGTAGTGGTAAGATCCAGCTTCAGCATAAAGCGTCCTGTTACCGTGGACACGGCTATTCGAATAGATTAATCTTCCCTGCAGGGGTGCACTTGTGTTACGCTACACGCACGGATCTCCAGGGTGGCGGGAACCTTGTTAGGGAACGCTCCGCCGAGGCTATCCGACACTTCATATCCCATCTTTCAAACTCAACAGAGAGGCCATCCGCCGGTCTAAATCCTAAGTACGCCGGGCCTTGGACCCCAACCCGAACGTACTCCTGCACGGTGCGTGGCTGGCCGGTGAAGTTAAAGCAAATCCAAATAATACACCACCGCGCGAGCAAATAAGACAACACCACTTCCCGGCGCAGGCCGCGGTACTGCTGACGTCTGAAGAGTCCTCAGACGACACTACGAAGCAGAGGAGCCCATAACTCATAATTCCCACGGGTAGGTAGTGCGTACATGGCATATAGCCAACTCAAGACATCCGCCGAACCCTTTAGCATTTTAATTAACCTGTGTGACAACCGTTATCGTTGCCTCGACTTAACTGACCCGCGGACAACGACAGCAGCCAGGACCACCAGTACATCGGTGCCTGCCCTCTCGTCCCACCAAGTCACTGCGGTTACCAACAAGGTGAACCGTCTCCTTACCTTGTCTCGCGTGTGCTCCTGGAGGAGCTCGACTTTCGTGGTTTGGTAACTCTCGCGGCCAACGATCAGGGGCCAAGCACACCGGTACACTGGTCGTACCCTCCCTGTCGTCCCGTCGCAATACCACTCGCGGGCACCGTTGGGTCGCCCGACTTCTTACCTTTAAGGACACCAGTTGGTTCGAGTTCCTACCATTAAGTGAAACCAGGAGGTATCACCCTCGATGGCACACTTAAAGAGGTTTGACAGAGACATCAGCGGAATGAACTAAAGAGGTAAACCTCGTATCATCCCGGTAAAGCTACGCTACTGAGCCGACGAGAGTGAAATACGAGTCCGTCCCCTCGTAAGTCAAACTCGAAGAGACTCGGCAGAGTCTCGCCGTTGTAGGTTCCCTAGGGCGTCTGCATTGGACCGTACCTGTTGCAGTTGTATATATTTTGTATCCGCGTCACTCCCCTGAGTGGTCACGGCCCGCTATCTAATACTAGCTAACAAAGCGCAGGGTTCATTGCTGAATATTATATAAGTAACAATAGGCAGCATAGGATAAAGGAAGATACATCAAGGGGCGACAAAAACAGGCTATGCAATTGAATAGGATTGTAATCATAGCAGCAGCAGTAACAATGCCTAGTGCAAGAAATGTACGGAAAGATAGGCGATATCTGGGGAAGAGAATGGCTCTGCTTTCCTGTAAGCTCGACGGTAGGGGTACGGTCGTCGACGAAGTAGTCGTACTCGGCAACGATGTAGCCGGCGGTAGCAACCAGGTCTATCGAAGAATAAAAGGGGGGGAGAAACAATAAATACACAACAATAATAGAAATACAATTGTATGACATAGCAGGTATACAGCAACGGGGCTCTTACGCAGTGTTAAGTATTTTAGTCGAAGCGGGAATTTATCCGGGGATGACTCATCAGTACCGATTGATTACCGGACAGATGATCCGGAGGGGAAGGTTCCATGTCTGCATTGTTAGAGACATCTGACTAACATGTGGATAGTGTATCCGTGCTCGTTGATCCATTCTGAACAACTTTCATGTTCAGAACATTTTCATCCGGAAAGTTTTACCGGCTCCGGGTGATTACCGGACAGTGCAATCGGAGGGGGAATGTCTCGTGTTCGGTATGTTACAGGGGTGTGGTGGGGGTATGGGTAGCGTATTCTTATTCTTTGTATTTTTTGATCAATTTTGATGTATAAAGTTTTTCGATCCGATATACGGATTAAAAGATATTGATTTTATAAGTTTAATCAGTTTTAAAACATTTATAAATCAATTATTATTTCTTTTATTATTTTAGTAACATTATCCAGAACAGTGCTGACATGTGGGACCCACATGTCAGCCTCTGTTTATTAACAAAAAAAATTATTAAATCAAAAGCCACTAGGCCCACATGTCATAGGGACATAGTAAAAAACATTTTTATTAAAAATAATTCTGACAAGGGGGCCCAGGTGTCATACTCAGTGAGGGGCTTATCTGCTAACAGTTTTTATTTAAACATAGAATTAGTGGCTATTAAGTGGGGGTGGACCCACTCGCCAGTGGGTGGAGGGGGTGTGATTAGGGGGGGATTAGCCCCTAATCAAATCTGGGAGGGCCCACCGGCCAGTGAGCTACAGGGAGCACGCCGACGACGGCGTACAGAGGAGCTCCGGAGAGCTCGATGCTGCCATCGCGGTGGCGCACGGGAGGCTGCGTGTAGGGGCTTGTTCGACGGAGGGGATCACGCCGCAACGTCCTGCAGCCGGGGGCGCGACGGAGACGGCCGGAGCAGAGCTCTAGCTCAACAATGGCGGATCCCGTGCCACGACGTCCATGTCAAGTTCTACTATGCTACGAAATCGAGCGCGCCGTGGGGTGGAATCGATCCTGGGAGTTGCCAGAAATGCGTTAGCACACGAGCGCTAGTCGGAGTGGCACCAGAGCGCGCGTACGACTGACCATGGTGGCGGCCGGAGTGGGCGAAAGAGGGACAGCGCCTACGGTCCTAACGGGCTCCAACGAGCACCTGGCGACGGTGAGGTTGCTCACCGGGGACGTGTTGAGGGGGGCAGCAGGGTCGATGAGATACTGGCGTCGCCGGAATTTTCTCGGCGCTGCGGCGGTCCGAGGAAGAAGACGGCCTTGATCCGCTCCGCGTGGTGGCTTCTGGCCCAAATCCTTCCGCCTGCAGACGAAGTCGAGGGTGGCGCATCGAACGGACACAGAGGGGAGGGCTGGAGTGGATTGTGGCTACGCAAGCTCGCGAGGTGCGCCCATGGTGGCTCGGGCGGCCCGGGTTAGAGGTGAGGCAGGGGAGGTAGAGGGACGTGGGTGTGGGGGGGGATATCTCCCTCTCCACGGGGGCACGGCCCCGTCCTTATCTCCTCCGAGGAGGCCACTGCAGCGACCCGGCGACGAGCTGGTGCAGCCGCACCATGGCCACGCGGTCGGCACAATGAAGACGATAGGTGAGGGGTGAGAAAAAAAAGGAAAAAGGTCCGGGTGGGCCAGTCCAGGGGGAGGTGGGCTTCTGCCCATGGGCGATAGGTAGGTTTTATTTATTTCTTTATTTTGTTTCCTTTTTCTTTTTCTGTTATTTCTTTTTGCATTTATTTTATACACCTAGGCATTTTATTAAAATGTGGCAAGTGTCCCATAATTGAGTATCCACCAAAGGCCAGTGCCACAATAGTTTTGGGCAATTTTAAAAGTCGTTTAATATTTGCATTAAATATTAAATTGTTAATTCGGGGTTTTAGCTGTTGTTTAGGTTTATTTGAATTAATCTAGAGATTAATAAAATCCCCAAATTGGTGTGACATGCTCCACTGAATATTAGTGATTTAATAAAAGTAGAAGCACAATTTTTGGACAAGGTTTGATTGTCACCTATTTTTAATATTCCTCAAAGGCAAATCAAGCTACTGTTTTAATGGTTTTTATTAATCTATAGCTCACAAGAAATACCCAAGTTGGTGTAACATGGTCCACTTAATATTAGTGGATTTATATAAGTGGTTTCATAATTTTTTGGGCAAATTTTATTTTGCACTTTGATTTTAATATTCCACCAAAGGCAATATGAGCATTTGATTTGAATTCAACTCAAAGGCAATTGACTTGAGCTTGGAATTGTTTTGATTCATGATGACCAAGAACCATGATCACATTGCATTCAACAATATCAAAAGGAGAAATTGAATTTGAACTGAACCAAGTTGATCAAAACAAAATTTTGATCCAGGCCATTTTGAACAAGAGAGATTATCAACAGTGATTAGCAACAGTAATCCTGATTACTGTAGGTGATTACTGTAGCGTGACACCCGGGGTGTTACAATAATCATGTGACAAGAAGATGCAATGAAAATAGATGCATTGAGTGTGCCAACTTGTGGGGTGTAAGTGCATCAAGTGCCCTCCCCTTGAGGTTTTGGAGTTTGATGACAAAACGGTTAAGGGACTGATGTGTTTGTGAGTATACACAGGAGAAAAGTCCCTGATGAGGTGTTTAACCACCAATGTCGACCCCCCCAAAATGTTGAGGAACATTGGAGAAATCGGTGTGTTTCCTGAAGAATGAAGTTGCGCGAAATCCTGAGGAAGTAGGATCCTGAAGCGTTCGGTTGAAGCTGAAGCTGAAGACGATCCTGAGGAAGTTCGCGCTGAAGACGAAGTTGAAGCGTAGTCTTCGCTAAGACTTTTTATACTTCTTGAGTCATAGGAAAACACCGCACTGTTGGAGGGGTTGAAGAAAACAAGTTCCGAAGGTCTGAGGAAGTGCTCAGTTAGGAATCCTGAAGAAAAACCCTAAGGAAATCTCCTGCAGTAGAAGTTCAGTTCCTCGGGTGTCTGAGACGTTGTTCTTCAGGACACTGAGGAATCTGTCTTCGGTTGAGGAGTCTGGAGACTGCGAGTGCAGTTCTCCTGAAGAGAGAGAAATCTCCTGCAGTAGAAGTTCAGTTCCTCGGGTGTCTGAGACGTTGTTCTTCAGGACACTGAGGAATTTGTCTTCGGTTGAGGAGTCTGGAGACTGCGAGTGCAGTTCTCCTGAAGAGAGTGAGATCTCCTGCAGTAGAAGTTCAGTCCTCATGTGTCTGAGACGATGTTCTTCAGGACACTGAGGTAACTAACTTCGGTTGAGGAGTCTGGAGAGAGAATACTTTGACCGTGCCACGTGTTACGTGGTGAGAGGCTAGAACTGGTCTAGCAACGGTCATTTCCGAGGGCATGAGAGTAATTGCATGCATGGGCATTTATGTCCTTTCACCTCGGGTTGCTCCGCGGCTATAAATAGCCACCCCCAGCCCCATTTGTGGGTTGGCTGCTCCGAGAGAAAAACTGACACTTGTCATTTGAGAGCAACCCACCTCTGAGGAGACTGAAGAACCTATGTGAGGAAAACCACCAGCCTGAGTAGTTGAGCATTTCTGAGGAAGTCGGTTCGAGTGATCCAAAGCTTTTTACTCTTGAAGACTGTGATCTTCCAGCCGGTGTAGAAGTCTTCAGTCTGAGGAAGTCAAGATGCAATTGTGACTTCCCGGAGTGACTGAGTCTGTAAAGGTTTCGGGAGTCTACCTTGAAGACTCACCTGAATTATTGGACGGAGTCTGTGGACTTTAGTTCAAGGAGAACAAGGTGAAGACTATGTCTTCTGAGTTGAATCTCAGCCTCTCCAACCAGACGTAGAGTTGTCATAGCAACTTGAACTGGTCTACCAAACCATTGTCTTCAATCTCTGGTGATATCTCTTCAATCTCTTAAGCCTCAGTATTATGTATTCAGTATCTATGTTGACTGCTTGTGCTTCAGCTCTCCCTCTGCTATTAGTCTTCATACTATGCATCTGAAGCACCTCTGCTTATCTGAATTGATTTATTTCTGTTGCATTATGATGAGCTGCCCTAACGATTACATTCTGTGAAATTTTATTTCTTCATGATTTTGGTTACTTCTTCAGCTTCATGATTGCTTCAGTCCTGAAGAAAATCAAAATCCGGTAGAAAAATTGAAAATCTCCCATTCACCCCCCCCCCTCTGGTCGATATATTGCACTTTCAATTGGTATCAGATCTTGGTACTCCTTTGTTCTGTGTGATTCGGTTTAACCACCTGGAGTTTTAGTTATGTCGACCTCAGGTACAATGAGCGTTGCCTCAAACTGCCCCATCTTCGACGGAACAGACTATCCATACTGGAAGAACAAGATGAGGATGCATCTTGAAGCCATTGACAAGGATCTGTGGGACATTGTTGATCAAGGCATTCCTGAAGCAAATCTGATGACTGCTCCCGAAGTTGTCAAGAAAAACTGGCAGCTTGATGCAAAAGCTCGAAGCATCATTGGTGGTCATCTCAATAAGGCTCAGTTCAACCGTATCAGTGGTCTGGATACTGCAAAGAAGATATGGGCAAGACTTTCTAAAGTTAATGAAGGAGTCTCAGCTCAACGAGACTCACGAGTTGATACACTCCGCAGTCTCTGCAATCGGTTCAAGAGGCTAGATAATGAGCCCGTGCAACAAACCTTTGACAGACTCACTGACATATCCAATGAACTTTAAGCTCTTGGTGTTGTTGATATCACAGATCATGAAGTTGTGAAGAAACTGCTGAGGTCACTGGATGACTCATTTGAGTTCCTATCACTGATGATTCAAGAAAGGCCTGACTTCAAGACTCTGGATCCAGCAGACATTCTCGAGCGCCTCAATGCTCATGAACTGAAGCTCTCTGAAAAACGAGACTTATACAGCCCCACGCCTAAGGTCCGAGCGCTAAAAGCTAGAGCACGAAGAGTGTCCTGAGAGTCTCAGCCATGAACTTGCTCTCCTTACCAGAAAGTTTCAAAGGTTCACGAAGAAGAATCGCTTCGGAAATTCCTCAAGATCGTCCTCAAGAAAAAGCAAAGATGATGATTCTGTCGAAGCTAGAAAGAGAGTTTGCCACAAGTGCAAGAAACCTGGGCATTACATCGCTGAGTGTCCTCTATGGGAAAAGGAAGCTAAACTGAAGAAGAAGAAAGGGAAAGACGAAAGTTCTGATGAAAAGACAAAGAAGAAATCCTCAAGATCCTCAAGGTCTACTGGATACAGGAATAGCAGTTCCCGTAAGGCTCGCGCTTATCTCGGGAAAGAATTGGACTCGGAAGAATCTGGTTCCAACCCTGATGCTGAGGAAGAAGAATCTGAAGAATCTGAGGGTGTGGCTGGTTTGGCTCTTGCCACGACACTTGTCTCAAAGTAAATCTTCAGCACTGAGGAATCTGGTCCATCACATGCTGATGATGAAGTTGAAGACACAACTCCTTCCTTCTGCTTCATGGCCAAGTCCTCCAAGGTATCTTCTTACTCATCATCAGATGAACCCTCTGATGAAGAACCTGATGAAAACTATGCTAAACTTGCTAAACTTGCATCTAAGCAACAACGTGCACTTGAAAAGACTCAGATCTCATTAAACAAAAGTGATGATATGTTGGTTGAGGAAATGACGAAGACTCAAAAGTTGACTGATGAATCAAAAATTCTTCAGTCAAAGTTTGATGACTTGTTCAATCGGCATGAGGCACTCCTTACTGATCATGAAAAGTTGTCTCATGAGTTCCTCATGAGGAAACAAGAACTTGAACGTGTAAGGATGTCTCATGACGATCTGAAGAAAGAAAATGATTCACTCCTCTCCCAACAGATCATCATGCCACAAGAAGGATTCAATCCTCCCTGTTTAAGATGCATTGAACGTGATCAAATCATATCTGTGTCTAGTTCCTCAATGTCTCCAGACTCTGTTATTTCTATTACTTCTGTGGTATCTAACCCCTCATCTGAGGATACCATAGACATTACTGAAGAAAATGCTAGGTTGAAGAGTCTACTGGAAACAGGCATGTTCAAGAGTCTGAAAGGACATCAGACTCTCTGTAACATTCTCAAGAAACAGATCCTCAACAGAAACCCGAGGAAAGAAGGCATCGCGTTCACTCGGAGACTCAACCCTGATGGGTCTTACTGGAAACCTGAACAATATCCTGAGACCATTTGGGTTCGAGCAATGATGCCTCCTCCTGATCCCTATACCTTATCTGGTTATGATGTTGTTTCTTCAGACGTGATGACTGAGTCATTTGACTCAAACTATAAACTGTTTAAGAATGGTAATGGTGAGGTATTTGCCAGATACATCGGAACTAACTGCAGGAACGGTCCTCCAGTCAAGAAGATCTGGGTGCCAAAGGACCTCATCACTAACCTTCCTGTGAATGCAGATGCAAATGAGCTGAGGATATCATCTGAGGACGATACCTCAAAAGGAAATGATTATAATCATATATCTTCTAACCATTTTGTTCACAGGGAAGCTCCTCATAAGAATGCTTACTCATTTGTTTATCCTGATGCTGCCATCGCACCCCATTAGGTCTCATCATCCTCATCAATCCTCATGTGCCTCAAGACCACCCATAAAGATGTGGGTGGTTAAGAACTAATCATTCTTGCAGGGACATGTCCTGTGGCAATTACAATTTCTGCAGATCATATGCCCAGGACAACAACAAATGAGTCAGTTGAAGGATATATTGTTTGATTTCATAGAATCAATCCTGAGGAACATCCTAAGGAATTAATTCTGAGGAATCTTAAACTCCTCAAACTGAGACTGGCTCATAACTTGCTGTATGAGATACTAATTCATTTGCAGGGAAAGACTGAATGGGTGATGGATAGTGGATGCACAAATCACATGACTGGTGACAGAAGTCTTCTTATGGAATCATCACTAAGTCCTTCTTCAAAGAAAACCATCACCTTCGCTGATAAAGGTAAAAGTAACGTGTTGGGTCTCGGCAGAGTGGCTATCTCACGAGACCAACACATTGATAAAGTCATGCTTGTTGAATCTCTTGGATACAACTTGATGTCTGTATCTATGATGTGTGATCTTGATCTCGCTGTTCTCTTCGGAAAACATGGTTGTATTGTCTTCATGATTAGCGATAAATCCATTGTCTTCAGTGGGGTTAGGAAAGGTGACCTGTATATTGTAGATTTTTCTGAAGGTCCTCAGGTTGCTACATGCCTCTTAGCACGAGCCTCAGAGTGCTGGCTATGGCATCGAAGACTCGGCCACGCTGGAATGAGAAATCTTCAGAAGCTGGTACTGAAGAAACATGTCCTCGGGATTGAGGAAATCAGATTCTCAAAGGACCGGCTCTGTGGTGCCTGCGAAGATGGAAAGATGACCAAGGCCAACCACCCAGCGAAGACCATCATGACTACTACGAGACCACTGGAATTGCTTCACATGGATCTATTTGGTCCTCCAAAGTATTCGAGCTTTGGAGGTAACATGTATGGCCTTGTTATTGTTGATGACTTCTCACGATACACTTGGGTGCATTTTCTTCTCTATAAGTCAGAAACTCCAGCATTCCTCAAGCGCTTCACCCTGCGAGTCATGAACAACTACAACCTGAAGATCAAGCACATTCGAAGAGACAACGGCACTGAGTTCAAGAACTTCGGTGTGGAGGAATTCCTCGATGACTTGGGAATTGCTCATGAATTCTCTGCGCCATACACTCCTCAGCAAAATGGCGTTGTTGAGAGGAAGAATCGAACCCTCATCGAGATGGCTCGCACGATGCTGGTTGAGTACAATACTCCACGCAAGTGGTGAGCTGAAGCAATCAACACTGCCTGTCACATCGTCAATCGAGTGTATCTTCACAAGTTCTTCAATAAAACATCATACGAGTTAATGGTCGGTAAGAAACCCAATGTAAGTTACTTCAAAGTATTCGGTGCACCTTGCTGGATACGTGATCCTCATCACGAGTCCAAATTTGCACCCAAAGCATGTGAGGGTTTCATGCTTGGTTATGGTATCAACTCGCACACCTACAGAGTCTTCAACATTAGTCATTACAAAATTGTTGAAACTGTAGACGTGCGTTTTGATGAGTCTGATGGCTCCCAAAGAGAGCACCTGCCACATGATTTAGGTGAAGCACCACCTGAAGAACAGATCAAGAAGATGGGTGCTGGTGACATCATTCCTGTGGATCATCCTGAAGAAATCCACATACCTCCTGCTCCTGAAGAACACCCAAATCCTAAAGCGAATAATCCTGATGACGATCCTGATCCTGAGGCACCTGATACGCCTGAAGCTCCTGAAGCACCTGAAGCTGATGCTAATGAATCTGACAACAGTAACGAAGATGCGCCTCAAGATCATCCTCCTCGACTTCCTCGTGTGGCGAATGAAGTTCAAGTGGACAAAATCCTCGCTGACATCAACCTACCAGGTCCTCTTACTCGTGCAAGAGCTAATCGCATAGCTAACTTTTGTGGGCATTTCTCGTTTGTATCAATTTCAGAGCCCACCAAAGTCACCGAGGCATTCCGAGAAGCGGAATGGATTCAGGCAATGCAAGACGAACTTCTTCAGTTTAAACTGAATGATGTTTGGGAACTAGTCAAACGTCCTGATCCTCGAGTTCACAATGTCATCGGCACGAAGTGGATCTACCGCAAAAAACTTGATGAAGATGGACAAGTCATCATAAACAAAGCTCGTCTCGTAGCTCAAGGATATACTCAAGTAGAGGGGATCGACTTCGGTGAAACCTTCGCTCCTGTAGCTAGACTTGAGTCCATTCGCATTATGCTTGCATTCGCTAATCATCATAATATCAAGTTATATCAAATGGATGTGAAAAGTGCCTTCCTCAATGGTAATATCGAGGAAGAAGTATATGTTGCTCAACCTCCTGGTTTTGAAGACGCCAAGAAGCCTGATATGGTGTACAGATTGAAGAAAGCCCTCTATGGACTGAAGCAAGCCCCTCGGGCTTGGTATGACACACTAAGGGACTTCCTCATCTGCAAGGGCTTCAAATCTGGTTCCCTCGACCCAACTCTTTTCACAAAACGATATGATGATGCATTATTCATATGTCAAATTTATGTTGATGACATAATATTTGGATGCACTAACAAGAAATACAGTGAAGAATTTGCATTCTTGATGAGTGAACAGTATCAGATGTCGATGATGGGCGAGCTGAAGTTCTTCTTAGGACTCCAAATTCGTCAACAACGCAACGGCATCTTCATCTCTCAGGAGAAGTACCTCAAGGAGTGCCTGAGGAAATTCGGAATGCAAGACTGCAAGGGCATCAAGACACCGATGCCTACAAACGGACAACTTGGTCCCGATGAAAATGGCAAGGAGTACGATCAAAAGGTATACCGCTCCATGATAGGGTCTCTGCTATATCTATGTGCGTCCAGGCCTGATATAATGTTGAGCGTTTGCATGTGTGCCCGATTCCAAGCGGCACCAAAGGAATCGCATCACCAAGCGGTGAAACGAATTCTTCGATATTTGGCTCACACCCCGTCGCTTGGCTTATGGTATCCAAAAGGCACACAGCTGGATCTCGTCGGGTACTCAGACTCATATTATGCTGGAGATCGAGTGGATCGGAAGTCTACCTCAGGAACATGTCACTTCCTCGGACGTTCTCTTGTGTGCTGTTCATCGAAGAAGCAGAACTGCGTCTCTCTCTCCACCGCTGAAGCTGAATACATTGTTGCTGGTGCAAGCTGCTCACAGGTTCTTTGGATGAAGCAAACTCTGAAGGACTACGGCATCAACCTGAAGAAATTACCACTCCTATGTGACAATGAGAGCGCCATCAAGATCTCTCAGAATCCGGTACAGCACTCGAGGACGAAGCATATTGAGATTCGGTATCACTTTCTTCGGGATCATGTCTTGAAGGAAGATATCATCATCAGCCATGTGAAGACTGAAGACCAACTTGCTGATATATTCACTAAGCCTTTGGATGAGAAGCGATTTAGCACTCTGAGGTGTGAGCTAAATATCTTAGATTCCTCAAACGTCCAGTGAATGGACACACATCCTAACGCTTAAACAATATTGAAGAATCCTGATGCACAATAGACGATGCATCGTACTCCTCAAATCATGAGGAACTACCTTGCTAAGTGTGAAGAAATCAACGTGGAAATTGACTCAAGATCCATACGACAATTGTATGGTATCAAGTGTCTCATTCCCTATAAGGTGGGTAGCGCCACCGCCCAAAACACCTCAGAATTTGGTGTTCCTCAACTTCCTCAGGATTTGATGTTATTGATCTTACTCAGGATTCGAAGTCTTCATTAGTGATGGTTTGTCCTCAACAGCGTTCACCTATAGTTATTGATCTTCAGTTTTTTTTGCTTCTTCAACTAGGTGAACGTGATCGGACCCGTCCCTCTGTGCTCACTTATCTAATCTGTCTATCTCATATGCGCTCATCCGGAAATCATATATTCCTCAGGCTGAGACCTTAAGTCATCATCATCAGCCTGAGACCATTTGTCTTCGTCTTCAGCCCTTGTCCTCAAGGTCCTCAAATCACGGATTTTCTGTTACAGCTGCCTTCAATTTGTTGCGATTTTACCGCACATCGTAATTATCCACCATCACGATATCCACTGAGGATCCCAACAATCAGGGGCTATCTCGTCCACAAATTTCGCAACCTCCTCAGCTTTCACCCCTCTATAAATATCCCTCTACCCCCCCCCCACCCCCCCACCCCCGGTCATTTATCCCCCACCGCTTCTCTCACTCTCGCGCCGCCGCCCTTGAGCTCCTCAAGCTCGAGCGCTAACATCGCCGGAGTTCGCCGTCGCCGGGGACGAAGACTCATTGTCCCTCAGCATTCGCCTCAAGTCTGGTATGCTTATTCCTCAGTGGTTAATTCCTCAGCATATTATTCCTCAGCACTGTTGTGTCCTCAAGCCAGTTCTTCTTCAACTGTACTGCTAGCTTTCTGAGACCTGTACCTATGCCTCATTTCTTCATTTTCCTCAGCCTATTCCTCATGAACGCATATAACCGTACCCCACTTCCCTCGCAACTTAATTCTGTCACAGGTACATGTCTGCTGAGGAATCGTATGGTTCTCATAGTCTCACTTCATTTGCACCTCAGCTTGAACGCACAATTCCTCAGACACCTCAGCTAAAGAAAATGGCTCCTCGGCGTAAGCATACTGATACCGCTAAAGACCTGCCTCCTGAACTCTATGAGAAGCTGAAGACTCCCGAAAGTGAAACTACTGATGAATGAAAGAAACGAGTACAGAAGATCACGAGGGAATGGGCCAAGCGTTGGTTGGCCTATCAATGGCTTAATCCTCAGCATGAGGAAATGTTTGCAGTAAATCCGCCACTAAAGACCTTGGGTATCAAGGCTCGACCTCCACCAGCTCCTGGAGCCATTCCTGATCCCACAACACTGCATACTCCTGAAGACTTTCCTGCTGCACATGAATAGTACCTCAAGCGCACTCGCAGCTGTGTCAAGAATCTGGTCCGTGACTTGACTGCTTCAATACAGATTCCGCCTCAAGATCAGTCTCAACCCAGACAACAACCACCGCCTCAGCACCGCAAAAAGGCTCCTGGCATGAAACCTTCTCAGAAGACCTCAGCTAAGCCTCAAGTTGTTGGCTCCTCATGTCAACGCACGGATGGGGCTGCCCCCTCCTCAAGGACACGCACTGATGAATCAGGTCATACTCCTGAGGCCTCAACCACAATGCCTCAGCCTCAGCTGAAGACCAAAACTGTTCTTCAACGCGGCCCTCGCCCCTCACCAAAGAAAACTGCTATGCGTGGCGCCATTCATCATACTCCTCAATCCTCTGATGATGAAGATGAATTTGAGGATTTGGCCGGCTTCGTCGCCACTGAAGCTGATAAGATTGAATACGTGCGTGCTGCGGCCAGACGCAAAGCTGAAGCAACGGGTTCAGAAATCCCGCTTCTCCTTGATCCCAAGAAGATCTTGGAGTACATTGAAATTTGGTCTGTTAAGCCTGACACTCCGCTTGATGATTTGGACATCCCGAAAGACATCAAGTTCTATGTTCAACAGTTCCTCATAAATGAGATTCATCAACGTGATCTTCAGAAACAGTTGAAGGCCAAACTGAAGAAAGTCCACAGTGACTTCAAGAAGAAACCTATCACTGAAGTTACTCCTCAGGAGTTTACTGCGCATCAATGCGAAGTTCAACATCTCAACATTGAGTTCGCTGCCAATCGTGCTTATATTGGTCAATCCAAGGAACGGATCTCACAACAGATGACCAAGTTGATGAAGCTTCGACAGCCGGCTTCCTCAGTCCCCACTGATGCCTCTGCCAAAAACCTCAAGCGCACACCTGAAGCACAACCCTCAACTCCACCTGCTGCAAAGAAGCCTGCTGTTGAGGACCCCATTGATGCTACACCCCTTTCCTCCGCTCCTCCTACAACACAGCCCGCTGATACCACCATTCATATCACTGCTGCCTCAACTCCACCTCAAAATCCTCAGCGCAGCTTAATAGTCTTCACTCCACCCCCTGCTGCAACACCCCTTGTTCCAACTCCACCGTCCCCACCGCCACCAGTTATCACTGAGGTTGAAGACATGGACGTTGATATTATGGATGATGGAACTCCTCGCATTCATGATGAGGACTATGAGCTGACAAACTCACCCACTCATACTGTCTTCTCACCTAAACCTCACTCCAACACCGTGAACGAGGTGCTTCCTGACACTCCTCTGCAGTCTGAAGCCTCTGTTGGTGCATCGTCCTCAGCGTCTGATGCTGATGACACTACAAATTCTGCTGCTAATACTGATGCTGCAGCAAACACCACCACTGATACTGATGCAGCTGACACTACAACTGCTGATCCTCAGCTAGACCCACCTGCTGCTGAAACTGAAGCTGAAGCCGACCAAAGCACAACTGCCCCTCCTGAAGCAGAAACCAGTACAAATGCTGAAGCCTCCAAGGATGGCTCTGAAGACAAACAGACCACATCACCTCGTCTCCCCAAGGACATCAACACATATGTGCCTGATGCCTCTGCAGCGACTCCGCCTCAGCCTCAAGCTACTCTTCAGATTGAAGTGCCTCAAGCGCCTTCCCCACCTCAAGGCCCAGTTCAAGCTCGGTCCTTGTGTCCCAAGCAGAAGCAACCATTCTTCCGTGACCTTGAAGCTGATGATACTCCAATCTTTGATGCTACTGATTTCTTCAATGCCATGAGTTTCTTTCAAGAGGGAATTCAAAATCCGTATCACTCTGCTCCACCTCGAAAGCTGCTGAGGTTCTGGACTGCCACTCAGAAGAACTACTATGCTTCAGTGCTCTACAAGCAAAACAAACTGTTTCCTCACAAGCACATCCCTCTGATGGATATGGAAGCCCTTCCTTGCTTCAACAATGTGCTTCAGGATCTGCATCATGCCAAGCTGCTTCAGTTCTGCTCTGAATGCATACACTGGAATGAAGAGCTTTGCTTCAGTTTTATGCCACGTTGTATGTTTCAGGAAATCCTCTGGATATCAACACCTGGGTCCTCGAGTGGATGACTGAGCATCATCACTACACCATCACTGTTCCTGAAGCAATTGACATTCTTGAGTTGCCTCAGTGCACTTCCCCTGCTGCCTGCTCCTATGGGTCTCAAATACTTCGAGATGACCTGATGAACATGCTCATGAAGCCTCAGGCCCCTGAAGCCCTAGCTCGCACAAAGTTTCCAGTCTCTGAGCTTCAGTATCTGCCGAGTACAATGTATCGGATTCTGGCGAAGACCTTCTGCCCCATCAAAGGCTATGAATCCATTGCTGAAGAAGTCATTGGTGTCATGAAGAACATACTTCACAACCTCTGCATGTCTGGGCCAATCAATGTTCCTGACTTCTTCTTCAGAACTCTAGTTGATGCTGCACAGAATCCTCATATCCTGAAGCCATACGCGCCTTGGATCATGAAGCTAATCCGAGCAGTGACTGGAATTGGTTTCCAACCTGATCACCCGAATCACAGGACTTATCTGCCGCCTGTCGAAGTGCTTCAGCATACTATTGCTTCAAATGACAAAGGCAAAGGCATCTTTTATGAAGAAGTTCTCCCGATCAATTCCCTCGGTGGAAATATTCGTCATCCTCAGTCTCGCACAACTGATGAAACAAGAACTCATGCCTCAACTGAGGATACAACTCAGGCTCGAGTGATGACTGATCGAGAGCTTCTGATTAGTCTTCATCAGAAAGTTGATCGTAATCATGATTGGGTGAAGCGTCAGTTTTCTGAAATTCTCAGCTATATGGCTCAGACGCATTCTTCAGTGAAGAAAGTGCATCAGTATACTCATCATACATATCAACATCTTGATTCCTTGATGAAAGAAGTACTCACCGCTGAAGACATCGCACAATTGGATCTTCAAAAGCATCTGATTCCGGCGATCAAACCCCTGAGGCAATTCGGACGCTGCACGACTCCTCCTCCGGCCATGGACTCTTATTCCTCAAACCAGGAGATGACTGTTGAAGAAGCTGAAGACACTGCTGCCTGCCCTCACACTGCAACGGACTGCCTCAGGCGTGACTCACCTCAGCCTTGAAGCATATTCAAAGGGGGCGTTAGCTTCAGTTTTTCCCTTTTTGATCATTTTATGACAAAGGGGGAGAAATCTGTTAGTCTTCAAGCGGGTCTTAGTTATGGGGTTCTTCAGTTACAACTCTCGTTCTTCAGATATTTTTTGTAACGAGTTGTAAACTGTTATTTTGGTGTTTGCCTGATACTTTTCCTCAGTCAACTCATTCTATTTCCTCAAGTTTATCATATATGCATGTGATTGTCTCTGCAAACACCTCTCTCAGTGCGTTGTTTAAATTCCTCAAACACTTCATAACATGCACTGCTTCAGAAATGCCTGAATATAGGGGGAGCTCCTCATATACCTCAAAATGCTTTAGATATTAAACATTCTTCAACCTATATGCATATCCTCAGGGGGAGCTTCACTATATTCAGCTTAATGTTAAAAATATTCTTCAAAGTTTTTTTACTCATAATTTTATCCCCGTTGAAGCTTAACCTGATTGTCATCAAAATCATCAAAAAGGGGGATATTGTAAATGCATCAAGTGCCCTCCCCTTGAGGTTTTGGACTTTGATGACAAAACAGTTAAGGGACTGATGTGTTTGTGAGTATACACAGGAGAACAGTCCCTGATGAGGTGTTTAACCACCAATGTCGACCCCCCCAAAATGTTGAGGAACATTGGAGAAATCGGTGTGTTTCCTGAAGAATGAAGTTGCGCGAAATCCTGAGGAAGTAGGATCCTGAAGTGTTCGGTTGAAGCTAAAGCTGAAGACGATCCTGAGGAAGTTCGCGCTGAAGACGAAGTTGAAGCGTAGTCTTCGCTAAGACTTTTTATACTTCTTGAGTCATAGGAAAACACCGCACTGTTGAAGGGGTTGAAGAAAACAAGTTCCGAAGGTCTGAGGAAGTGCTCAGTTAGGAATCCTGAAGAAAAACCCTGAGGAAATCTCCTGCAGTAGAAGTTCAGTTCCTCGGGTGTCTGAGACGTTGTTCTTCAGGACACTGAGGAATCTGTCTTCGGTTGAGGAGTCTGGAGACTGCGAGTGCAGTTCTCCTGAAGAGAGAGAAATCTCCTGCAGTAGAAGTTCAGTTCCTCGGGTGTCTGAGACGTTGTTCTTCAGGACACTGAGGAATTTGTCTTCGGTTGAGGAGTCTGGAGACTGCGAGTGCAGTTCTCCTGAAGAGAGTGAGATCTCCTGCAGTAGAAGTTCAGTCCTCATGTGTCTGAGACGATGTTCTTCAGGACACTGAGGTAACTAACTTCGGTTGAGGAGTCTGGAGAGAGAATACTTTGACCATGCCACGTGTTACGTGGTGAGAGGCTAGAACTGGTCTAGCAACGGTCATTTCCGAGGGCATGAGAGTAATTGCATGCATGGGCATTTATGTCCTTTCACCTCGGGTTGCTCCGCGGCTATAAATAGCCACCCCCAGCCCCATTTGTGGGTTGGCTGCTCCGAGAGAAAAACTGACACTTGTCATTTGAGAGCAACCCACCTCTGAGGAGACTGAAGAACCTATGTGAGGAAAACCACCAGCCTGAGTAGTTGAGCATTTCTGAGGAAGTCGGTTCGAGTGATCCGAAGCTTTTTACTCTTGAAGACTGTGATCTTCCAGCCGGTGTAGAAGTCTTCAGTCTGAGGAAGTCAAGATGCAATTGTGACTTCCCGGAGTGACTGAGTCTGTAAAGGTTTCGGGAGTCTACCTTGAAGACTCACCTGAGTTATTGGACAGAGTCTGTGGACTTTAGTTCAAGGAGAACAAGGTGAAGACTATGTCTTCTGAGTTGAATCTCAGCCTCTCCAACCAAACGTAGAGTTGTCACAGCAACTTGAACTGGTCTACCAAACCATTGTCTTCAATCTCTGGTGATATCTCTTCAATCTCTTAAGCCTCACTATTATGTCTTCAGTATCTATGTTGACTGCTTGTGCTTCAGCTCTCCCTCTGCTATTAGTTTTCATACTATGCATCTGAAGCACCTCTGCTTATCTGAATTGATTTATTTCTGTTGCATTATGATGAGCTGCCCTAATGATTACATTCTGTGAAGTTTTATTTCTTCATGATTTTGGTTACTTCTTCAGCTTCATGATTGCTTCAGTCCTGAAGGAAATCAAAATCCGGTAGCAAAATTGAAAATCTCCCATTCACCCCCCCTCTGGTCGATATATTGCACTTTCATGGGGCTCAAGCAAAAGAACAAAAAAGAAAAGGAATGGGGTTACAAATGCTGGAGTGCACTACATCCACGTTGGGTTTTGCCCCAAACACAAGATGAAGGTCACCAAACAACTCCTTGCCCTTTGCTGCCCCAAAATCATATATGGCATGGACCCTTTAGTTTACAAGACAAAGTTTGCAAAATCAAAAGAGCTGGAGGGCCTAAATGAAAGTTGACACCACCTCATTAATTGAGGGCTCAATTTGCAAAACAGACCTCACCATGGGCTTCCTTGGGAAATTCTACCCCAAAAACATATATGGCATGATAAGGTTGAGGTAAAATTCCCAAGTCAATTGAAACAGATTTGAATTTGAATTCAAATAAAATTTGGAGGGAAAACAGAAAAGGAAAAAGGAAAAGAAAAAGGAAAAGGGGAGGCCCGGCACCTTGGGCTGGTTTCGGGAACAAAAGGCCCAGCCTCACCTCTCGGCCTGGCCCATCAGTGGCTCAGCCCACTAACTCCTGGGGCCTGGGTGTCAGCCAGCGCAAAAAATGGAAAAAGGGGGCGCGCTGGCTGGGACTCGAAACCACGCCGCGCTGCTTATATCCACTGCCCCCTTGCCACTGCGCTATGAAGTGTTTTCTGAACAAACAGACGCCGCAGCAAAGATAAGCAGAGATTACGCGAAGCCAAAAGTTCAGACGAGCCTGAACCCGTCGACACCTCAAAAGGTGCTGCCTACAGACTTTCCTGATAGCTGTTGTTGTAAGAAAACTCAGCATACGACAAGCATTCCTCCCATTTCATGCCAAAGGAAATGACACAGGCTCGAAGCATGTCTTCGAGGATTTGATTCACACGCTCGACCTGCCCACTGGTCTGAGGGTGATTAGCGATACTGAACAACATTGTCGTACCAATCGCCTTTTGAAAGGCCTGCCAGAACTTGGAGGTGAAAATACTGCCTCTATCAGAACTAATCTTCTTGGGAATGTCATGCAAATATACAAATCTTGCAGTATACAAGTCCGCCAACTGAGCTGCTGAAATGGAGTCCTTCACTGGAAAGAAGTGTGTAACTTTGGAAAGATTGTCAATGACGACAAAGATGGCATTGTTCTTCTTCTGCGACAAAGGGAAGCCTGTGATGAAATCCATCTCTATGTAATCCCATTTCCACTCCGGAATCTCAAGTGGCTGAAGCAACCCTGCAGGCTTCTGGTGTTGTGCCTTCACTCTCCTGCACACATCACACTGAGAGACGAAACGGGCAACATCCCGCTTCATACGAGTCCACCAAAAGCTTTGCTTGAGTTCTTGATACATCTTAGTGCTGCCAGGGTGAATCGATAGCTTGGAATCATGGGCCTACTTCATGATGACCTCTCTGAGATCTCCCTCCTTGGGAACAACAACTCTCTCCTCGAAGAACACGGTGCCGTCATTATGCACTGAAAAGCAACCGTACTTGGGAAATAAGCCGGCAATACCCTGTTTGATATTTCTATCATTGAGCTTCCAGACTGAGCTTCACGGATCTTCTCATGGATAGTGGGCTCTACCACAAGGTCGACAAGGTAGCCTGCTGGAACTAGCTCGAGATTGAGCCTGCGAAAGGACTCACACAAATCAGGGTGGATCTTCTGCACCTGGATATTATTGCAATCACCCTTGCGGATCAGCGCGTCAGCTATGACATTCGCCTTCCCAGGCGTGTACTCAATATCAACTATGTACTCAGTAATGGTCTCAAGCCACCTTCTTTGCCTCAAGTTCAGATTTGGCTGAGTGAACAAGTACTTCAGACTCTTGTGGTCGGTGAACACATCCACCTTCCTCCCTAAGAGGAGGTGCCGCCAAGTGATCAAGGCGTGCACAACTGCTACAAGCTCCAAGTCATGCGTCGGATAATTCCTCTCACTCATCTTCAACTGCCGTGAGGTATAGGCCAAAATGTTCCTGCCTTGCATCAAAACTCCGCCTAGACCTTGCAACGAGGCATCACAAAACACCTGAAAAGGCTGTGACTCATCTGGCGGTGTGAGAATTGGAGTTGTGGTCAACTTCTTCTTCAACTCCTCGAAGGCCGACTGGCAAGCCGGTGACCAAGTGTATCGTTTGCCTTTGCACAACAATTCAGTCATTGGCTTTGCTATTTTGGAGAAATTCTGCACAAACCTCCTGCAATAGCTGGCGAGGCCGAAAAAACTCCTTAGATGCTTCACATTCTTCGGCGGAGCCCACTCTTGAATAGTGCGGACTCGCTCTGGATCAACCACAATACCCTCAGCGGAAATGACATGGCCAAGAAAGTTGACCTTGTCGAGCCAAAACTCACACTTGGAGAACTTGGCATAGTACCGGTGCTCTCTCAGCTTCTGCAGCACCAAGCGAAGATGCTCCTCGTGTTCAGCCTCTGACTTGGAATAGACAAGAATATCGTCGAGGTACAGGATGACAAACACATCGAGCCAATCTTGGAACAAATATTTCATAGCTCTCATGAATGTTGGAGGGGCGTTTGAGAAGCCAAAAGTCATGACTGTGAACTCATACAGCCCATAACGTGTGCTGAAAGCGGTCTTGGGGATGTCCTCTTCACGAACACGGATTTGGTGATACCCCATCCTCAAGTCAAGCTTGGAAAAAAACATTTTCCCCATTCAACTGTTCGAACAGATCATTGATGCGGGGTAAAGTGTACTTGTTCTTGATGGTCTTCTTGTTGATACCGTGATAGTCCTGGACCAAGCGGCTAGTCCCATCTTTCTTCTGGACATACAAAGATGTTGATCCCCAAGGGGAAGTGCTCGCGTGGATAAAACCGCCTGCCTCCAACTCTGTCAACTGCTTCTTGAGCTCAATCAACTCCTTCGAACACATCTTGTACGGATGCCGAGAAATCGGTTGTGTACCAGGCTCAATAGCTCGAAACTGGGGAATTCCTGGAAACTCCTCTGGAAAGACGTCTGGAAACTCATAGACCATTTTGACTTCTTAGAGCAAAGGCGCGACTCCTGCATTCAGGGTATACAACTGTGCTGCTCCTGCCATTGAGCCACAAGTGTACAAGACTTTTGCCCCTGAATCATGTGTCAACTTCACGGATATGGTCGGTCAATCAATATTGGCCTTGTGCTGCACAAGCCAATCTATGCCCAAGATGACATCAATGTCGGAACGCGGAAGCAAGATCAAGGAAGCGGAGAAAGGGAGACCCTGAATCTGGATCTGCACATCAGGAACTTTGACGGCTGAACTCGTCTTAGAACCCGGGGTGGAGATAGCCATTGCCGAAGGCATCACCTCTGACTGGAAATTGAATTGCTGAGCAAAGGACATGGAAATGAATGAATGTGACGCTCCGGAATCGAAAAAAACTTTCGTAGGAACAGAACTAACAAGCAACCTACCAAACACGATCTCAGAAGACTGCTGAGCATCTGCCATCATCACGTTGTTCACCCGAACTGCACGTGGTTGTGCCCTCACCATCGCAGTGCTCGGAGTAGATCGAGGTGGGGGTGGTGGGAGCCGAGCAAAGCGTGGGTCAGTGCACTTGGGAGAAGTGTGCCCCCGGCTCTCCACACTTGTAGCAGATCACGCCCGGCCTGGGCTGGGGTTGCGGCCTGGGTGGCCTCGCGTGTGGTGGTGTAGAGCGAGGGACCTGCTGAACTGGGACAGGAGGGCGGGCAAAAGTGCGAACAAGTGCCCCCCCCCCTCGGTTGGAACTGCTCTCTCTGTTGTGGCCTCTGTGACCCAAGTCTTTGCCTTCTTGTGGACCATCGCTGTGGAGCTGTACTCTCTCTGACGCTTTCTGTCTGCGTCCCACTCTGCTCTAGCCAACTCCTGGCGGATAGTTGAATCCACGAACTCTGAGAACAGCGTAGGGTTGCACTGGGTGAGCGCATACTTGATCTATGTGCTGAGACCCCCGCGGAACCTAGCAATCCGCTTGGCCTCTGTGAAGACCTCCTCAGTAGTGTACCTGGCGAGCCTGACGAAGGCCAGGTTGTACTCCTGGACTGACCTCTCACCCTGTCTCAGAGCCAAGAACTCCTCTCTCTTCCTATCCATCAAGCCACTCGGAATATGTGCTTCTCTGAAGTCTCTGACGAAATCCTCCCAGGTGATCTCAGCATCGCCTTTGTTGGCCTTGTAGGTAGAGTACCAGCTTCCTGCTGTACCCTGAAGCTGGAAGGAGGCGAAGGTGACGTAGTCGACTGGGCTGGCGGTGTTTGCGTTGAAGTGCTTCTTGATTTCTGTTGTCCAATCATCCGCTTCCAGCGGGTCTCGAGCCTCTGAGAACCTAGGGGGGTTGATAGCAAGAAACTGCTGCAAGGTCATGTTATGTGGTCGATCATTCCTCTGGGTAGTCTGGTTCTGGAGCATCTGCAAGATCGCAGTTGTGCCCTAAGCCACTGCGGCCACAACGTCCCCAAGGATAGGGTTCTCCGGCGGCGGCATACTTACTCTCGGCATCCTGTATACAGGAACACTTATGAGAACATGGCAGAAATTTGATGAAACCAGAAGACAAATCAATATTGACAACAAAACTTCCTCACGAGGTATGAGGAAGCTAAAATCTGAATATCCACCAAGGTTAACCCAGAAAGTCCGAAAGCTAGGTGCTACTTGAATCCCCAAACCGAGATCATCTGAATCCAAGATAATAATCTTCTAGCGAGCACACAACAACATATATACGAGTGGTTGAAGACCTGAATGTTGAGACATCTTCCCTGAGCGGCCCGCCGAGGAGGTCTCCTATAGGGGGAGGAACCACGTCCGTAGGATGCCAACCATCCCTGTATAGGAGTTTCACCTGAGGTTCGCCGTAAGAGAGGTGGAGCTGTCAACCCCAAGTGGCGGCTCAGTGTTCTCAACGTACGCCAACGCTTATCGTTGCTAGCAAAAAATTATAGAGGAATCGGAACCTCATGTAAACGAGAACCTAGATTTGTTTTGAAAGGATAAGTTGCAAAGAGAGAACAGCGTTTCACTTCCTCACAGAAAAAGGGGTGGGAGGGTGGGGTAAGAAGAAAAATAAAGAGTTCCTACTCTCCGATTTTTCCTTAGTAACTACAAAATAGTTTCTAGACTCGACTTCGGCCAGTAACGGGTCCTACAGTCAGTCCTGCTCTGATACCAAGTTGTAAGGCCCCCGATGCGGTACTATCTCGAGTTAGTCGCTTTCGCGTCCAACCTGAGATAGAAGCGCATAAGTGGCCACCGACGCACGATACTCGCACTCGTATCGCTATCGGATTCTCGACAACAGGTAAATGAAGCATGAACAACTAAGACATAAAATATATAAGTCGAGGGCATACACTCGCCACTGGTATTTATTACATCATCTAGGAGATCATAAGATCCCACAGTACATCATAACATCATGCAGAAGACACACATGACCGGGTACGGTCAAGATCCAAATGGCCCTAGAGAGGGCTGCACATAAACATGTCCACCCATGGAACGTCGGTACCCAACTATAGGCCTACTGGGCGAAGTACTCCTCATCTTCATCCTCCGGGGGCACCTCCACAAAGTAGCGTCCGGTGCTCGGGTCGAGGTAGTAATCAACTGCAGCGGTCGATCAGGAAAAACATAAAGGGGAAAAGAAAAGCAAGAGGTGAGAATATATCAATGCAGTATAACTAACTTCTCACGGTGCGGAAAGGTAGTGGTTGAGGTTGCAGACGCGCTAGCATATATGAGTGGCTAACGATCTATTAGAGTAAGGGAAGATCCAAGAACTCGTTCACAATGTGTCATAGGTCTAGTATCCACCTACTTACGCAAACATAACACAACCTTGTCCCCTCTTAGTCGCCCCGGACGAAGAAGAGCAATCAAGGCAACTCACACGTTGGAAACTTGTAAAGCATGATTAAGTTGATGTTATTCTATGAACAAGGAGTAGGTCTCAAGTCGTCCATAACCGCGGACACGGCTTTTCGAAAAGATTTAACCCTGTAGGGGTGTACCAACTGCCCATCATAGGCTTTGCATGTATGCCCGGTTTCCACTTGATTGGGTAAATGCCTGAAACTCCAGTACGCCAGAGTTCCTCTAACTAACAACGCACAATTCCGGGTGGCCCCCAGTGAGTCGACATCCAACTCAAAAGCCGACCGCGCTCTCGAATCGGTCTCTACCGTATGGCTAAGGTCGGGTTTAGTCTCACTTGAACAGCAAGGGACTTCCCTAGCTCACCAGTGTGGACCAACAAGAGAAACCATGTCTCCGCTTGTAATAGCCCGGATTTCACAAAATTTTAAAATTTTGTTTTCGGTGTGAATTGTTTGATTGTCTGATTTTTTTCGGTGTTTCATCCCCGATTTATCTATCGGCGGTTATTTCCCCCTCTTATCTCGTACCGGACGAAGACCGACCCTTACCACCCCGACACTCGACCTTTGCGACACCGGGTTTCGCCCGATCACCGTCGCGAAAACCGCACAAGACCAGCCAATGCCAGCGGAACGAAAAAACACGTTTAATGAGTAAACGGGATATTTCTATAGCGCACCGGAAACTATTCTCAGAACGGTTCCAGCGCGAGGTGAACGTTGCCGGCTCGACGCGTGATCGCGCAGTTTGAAGTTTTACACGAATCGGAGGTCCTGCGGACCCCCGTCGGTCAGAAACGTAAGCCCCGCACGCGCGAGAGAAAAACCGGGGATGTTTTTGCAAACTGCCAGCCACCTGGGCTATATAAAGACCACCACTCTCACACCCCTTTCTAGGGTTTCCCGTAAGCCAAAATTGCAGCCACCCCCTCCACTTTGTTCCAAAACTACCCCATTTTCGTCCTTTTGCTAGCCCATCAGATCTGGACCGTCAGATCGCCCGATCTGACGGCCAGGAAGCGCCACGTCACCATCCATACATCCTCCTCTCTCCTCTCCATCTCCACCGCGAGCCGCCACCGTGGAAAGCCCACTGCACCGCCGCGCGCCTCCGGCCAACCGGGTCGCTGCCCTCCGGCGGCCTCCCTCCCTCTCTCCCTTCTCCTCCTCCCTCTCCCGCCTTTCCTCTCGCCTCACCTCTCCTTCTCTGACCGCAGGAACGCCTCCGCGCACCATGTCCCAAGGCTGAGCTCGGCCGCCGCCACCGGGTGCCCCACCGTGGCCGGATCCGGCGAGATCCGCTCGGGCCCGCGCTGCCCCGTCGCCTGCGTCCTCCGACCGGCCTGCCCCACCTCCTCGCCGGAGGCCATGGACTCGTCGGCGGGCGCCGGCGCCGCCTTCATGATCGGGATCGAAGGATCCCGATCCAGCGATCCCCTGCCACCGTGGGCTGGCCTACCAGGCCTCGGCCCACCTCCCTTCCAGCCTAGCGCCATGGGCCGGCCTCCCTGCGGCCCAGCCGCCAGCCGCCTCAAGTGGGCCGAGCCCAGTAAGGGGTGAGGCCCTTTTATTTTTTTTCCCCTTCCCTCTGCTCAAATCTTTCTGAGTCTGGAGTTAATTGTGCTGCTGTTTCAGTTTTGCGCTGAAGTTTGCGAGTAAACCGTAGCCCGGATGACGTTGCGCCCAAAAGGAAAATTGCTTAGAATTGTGTGTACTTCAATCCATATTTTGTGAGCATTTTGATTTGAGGCCATCTTGATGTTTTTAATCACTGTTTAAGTGGGCATCAGACTGTTAACTGTTGTTAGTTTCTGTCAAGTGTTGTTGTTGTTATTTTATTGCAACTTTGGTTGATTATTGTGACACATCCATGAGGCCTATTGCATTAATTCTTGTTGCATACTGTTAAGCATCATGTCTAATTAAATCCTATGCATTCACATGTCATATTTGCCTGCTACATGATGTTTGTTTCATCACCCAAAGTAACTACCCTTCTGTTAGTGTGCTGCTGTTTACATAAAGTTGCTACTTTGTTGCCTTGTATCTTTTAACCGTGCATCCTATTGAGCATTGTAATATGTCATTTTGATCTATGCCATGTCTACTTTCATTATATGTATTGCATTTTCATGTTATCATTCCTGTTGATAGTTATATTCAGCTCCAAAGTTGCTATCCTGCTGTTGTTGACAGCCACCTCTGTTTTTCTCTAAGTCTGTAACTTTCCGATGCCATGTTGCATGCTTAATATCTTTTGATCTGTTATGCCTATGACCATGATTCTTGTTTGTACCTGATCACCATCATGCCTACTCCATGCTCATATATTGCTATGTCATGTTGCTGCATATTTGCATATAGTTTTACCCCTGTTTATACAGCATGAAAATAACAGTTTCTGCCATGTTTTCCTGATTTCCACTAAGTCCTAGACTAGTAATGTTTTATTGCATTTTGCTTGGGCTATAATTAGTTGTTCATGATTCCTATTTGCATGATTCATTTTGCCATGTCTTCCCTGCCATGTCTACTTTTAGTTGAATATCATTTTTGAGCATGTTTGCATTCATTGTCCTGTTTATGCATTGCTCTAAAGTGTGCTCCCTGATGTTGGCAGATTGTGTGCATAACTTGTTTTTCTTGTATCTTTTTAACCGTAACTCCGTTTGGAGTGTTCTTTATATGTAACTTGATTAGAATTTCATGTACTTTGTGTTTATGCTATTTTTTTCTTCTGTTAACCAACCTAAAATATGGTTTAGGGCAGAACAATACCAATTACTTAAATTGTCGTGGGGCACTTAGTGAAATGGCATGTGTAGGTTGTGCCTCACTTAAATTGACTAGCATAGATAGTTAACTTTGTGCTTCACCTCTTGCCATGTTTGTGTGACATTACATGCTTGAGTGAGATGCCATGTTAACAACCTTTGCTCGTGTTGTGTAGTTAAACAACTTGAACCTTTCTAAATGTGCGGTATCGTCGTGTGTGACGAATGCTCCACTTAATCTGTTAGTAACCGCTCTCGACGGTAGGTGTGATGTCTCGTGTTGCCTTCTTGTTGATGCTTTCTCGTTTTTCCTTCGTAGTAATAGATGCTTGCTCGTCGGTTGCTTTCGAGTGTTTTCGTCTTGTGTGCTTCCGTGGGTACCTCTCGGAGACGTTGCGAGCTTGCGATCGACTTCACCTTCTGTTTCGTCTTCTCATCAGGTAAGGGGGAGCATATATCATGCTTATAACTTGCATCTCACTCGCGCCTAGGTTTAGGATAGATCGATTGCTTGATCCTACCACTTTATATTCATGCCTCTCAAATAAACCCAAACAGCCATGTCCTCCACATCCCAGCAAACCTTGTTCGGCTATGTTACTTTTGCTCGCTTCTCAGCCACTGCTTAGTATGCATGCTAGGATGTTATCAACTATTCCCCTGTTACTCCTTGGATCTATCACATTATTATATATTTTTTGATGATATGATTATTATAATGTTGATTATATTCGACGAAGGATGGAAGGTCTAGGCTATCCCGCCCCGACGCTTTGTTCCATTCGAGTCACCTAGGATCCGAGTTCCTGGTATTGGTTCTAAGACTGAGCGTGGCTAACCACGTGTGGGATTTTATGGGGTCCCCTCTTCTTACCTACCTAGCTTCAAACATTTCTAGTGGTGGCCCAAGCTGATTTACCAATTGAAAACCGTGTGTGTGTCTGTCGGGTCGCTCCTAGCAGATATTCTTTAAAATAACTTCGGCCAGCTGAGACATGGTTTCTCTGTTGGTCCACACCTAGAAGCTAGGGGTCTGCCCACATAGTTTGGGTAGCTAACCCGACCTCGTCCAGACGGTAGAGGCCAATTCAAGAGCGCGGCCGGCTTTTGAGTTGGACGTCGACTCACCGGGGCCACCCGGATTTGTTCGTTGTTAGCTAGAGGGACCTGTCGTTTCGGATCTCTCGGGACTAAATCATAAAATGGTTGCATGTGATGGGTAGACACTGAGAGAGGTGGGCGTGCGTGCGGAGCCTTGTAACGGGCAGTTGGTACACCCCTACAGGGTTAAATCTTTTCGAGAAGCTGTGTCCACGGTTATGGACGACTTGGAACCTACGTCTTGTTCATAGATACCATCAACTGAATCATAACTATAACTTGATCAACATATGTGCGCCTTGACTGCTTCTTCTTCGTCGGGATGCGAAGAGGGGGACAAGGATAGGATAGGTGTTATGATTGCGTAAGTAGTTGATAGCAAGACTTGTTGGAGGCGATTCCTCATCGAATGCTTGGATCTCATCTTACTCTAAAATAGACCCTTAGTCACTCATATATTGCTAGTGCGTCTGCAACCTCACTACTACCCCCTTCTTACCCGTGAGAATTTAGTTACAAGAGTTTTGATATATTCTCACCCCTTTCTTTTCTTTTCCCTTTTATGTTTTTCCTGATCGGCCGTTGCAGTTGGTTACTACCTCGACCCTTCTTCTGGACACCTTCCAAGCGCCCCCCTGGCGCGGCCAGGGGTGGGGCTGCGCCCTCTGGCCGCCTGGGGCCCCCTGGCTCCCCTCTGTCCCCTCTCAGCCTCTTTGCGAAGCTTCCCGTACGCTGATTTTTCCTATATTTTTTCTGGAATTTTCTGGTACTTTTAACAAGGGGGAAACCTGAAATAAAAAAACAGCAGAAAAAAGGAACTGGCACTGGGGTGCACTGAGTTAATAGGTTAGTCCAAATATGATCAAAAGTTTATGGAAGTTCATCAATATCATAGCAATATCACACAAAAGAGGCATGGAGCAAGCAGAAATTATAGATACGTTTTGGACGTATCAACATCCCCAAGCTTAATTCCTGCTCTTCCTCGAGTAGGTAAATGATAACAAGCATAATTTCTGTGGTGACATGCTAACAACCATATAAGAACTTTAAGTAAAGCAATCAAGGCATGTAATTCAATTCATGTCATAACAGGAAAGAGTCTATATTTAGCATTGAAACAAGAAACATAAGAACATAAAGCTGCAAGAGCTCTCGCTGTCCGTGACTCGAATGTCTCCAAATGGTGTTTGCGTGCAAGAAAGGGGATAGGGATATACGAGAAAAAGTATTTTTATTGTTGAGAACTCATTCTACTAAAGTGTCACACTTGGTCTTCTTTGGAATCTTATCTTGACTCATCCCCAGACCACTAGCCAGGTACAAGTCAAAATGATCCACTCCTTTTCGACATTTTGAGCACTCATGCAATGGATGAGCGTAAGTAAGAAAATTGACACTTATGATGGCAAAGAGAGAATAAAGTGGAGGAGGAAAACAAAAAGGTGTGAAAGGCTCACATCAATGAGGACAATCATAGGCGAGAGAAATCCAAATGATAGATATGATGTGAGGAGTAGGGATTTCCATGCAACGGATACACATATGAGCTAAGGTAAGCTCTCCAATGGAACTAGTGGGGTGCATCCAACTTGCTTGCTCAAGAATACCTAGAGCTCATTTGAGGAGCCTCCTCATTGGAATATACAAGCCAAGTTCTATAGTGTGAAGGTCCCCACATAGCTATATGCATGAATGATAATCTCTATGGAGTACAAGATATAAGAGGGAGTACGAGTGTGGATCTCTCAAAAGGAATAGTAGTGTGCCCCCTTCTCTCTTTTTATTTCTTTTTTCTCTTTTTTCTGTTTTTCTGTATTTTTGGTGGCCTCAATGGCTCTTTCTAATTCTCTCTCATTTGTCCTCTTTGGGATCTTTTGATTTTGTCCTCTTTGCGATCTTTTGATTTTGTCCTCTATGGGATCTATTACTCACATTAGGGGAAACACTCTATATATTACAAGAAGTATAGAAGATCTTTCACACTTTACAAGGTACTCAAATCATAAAGAGGATGTAACTATCATGATGTATGCAAATGTATGCCTCTGCCAGTGTAGCAGGATATGCAATGATACTAGCGCGTCATGTAGCAATGATTAGGGAAAGGCCCAACTAGCATGCGGCTCATCGAGCAAGCAAGTAGCATGTATGACATGAAGATCAAGTCATGAGAAGGTGGATGTTGCATGGCAATATATCTCGGAAAGGCTATGAAAATGCCTTGATAGGTAGGTATGGTGGTTGTTTTGAGGAAGCATATAAGGAGGTTTATGATGATAGAGCGTATCGTGCCAAGGGTTTGGATGTACCTGCGAAGGTGGACGCTAACTCTCGGAGTGAGAAGAAAGCAATGCACGAAACAGAGAAGGCTAGCAAAATATGGGAAGGTGGAAGTGTCAACTTTCTAATACTCACATTAGTCCGAAGAAATCATGCACTTATTATCGGTAACTCTCAGTCTAATAAGGAGGTTCACAAAGAGACAAGTACCCCTAGGAGGAGTGTATGGGGGTTTGGTTATCCTTGCGCATCCTCGACTCATGGTACGTGAGTGTTCTCTAATATTCGACCCCTCAGAAGAGCAGAGATCCATATAGTAGCTAGAGTTCTCAACTAATATGTAGGTTTTTTTTAAAATAAACACGGATTGCCCAAAATACGACATCTATCACTAATAGGCTAAAGCTCTTGACATCAAAAGTCCAAACATTACTCAAAACAACACCTCAAAACTATTGCAAGTTACTACTATAGAAAGAATAGCAACCTCAGTTACCTACTTCAAGTCAAGATACAAAACTCAGTGCAACAGGCAAACTCTCTAAAGAAGATAAACATGAAAACTCAAGAGAGTTCCAGCAAAAAACTAAACAAAATATCATAAAAAGATAAGCATGAAAGCTAAGATCAAAACATTACAGCAGCTACGGAAAGATAAAGAACAAACACAGCAAAGATAAGCATGAAAAGTCCTATGTTGTGTTCTAAATTTCGGAAGTGAAGCGTGTTTCTCTCCCACACAAATAAATCTGGGTTCTAAATTGTTATGAACAGAAAGAAAATCTTAAGAAAACTAAAAACAAAACCTAAGAGCGAGATGATCCAAGAATATCACATAACGCATGAAGCGATAAAAATAAAGTGAAACGGGACGAACTGATAATTGTTGATGGAGAAGGGGATGCATGGGGGCCTCCCCAAGCTTACACGCTTGAGTATCCTTGAATATTTCTTGCGGATGCATGGGGGCATCCCCAAGCTTGAACGCTTGACACTTCTTAATCTTCTATCATCATCTTCCCTCGCACACTTGAAAACCCCCTTCATACATAACTCATCATAATCTGATTAGCGAGGTTAGTACCCATAATAAAATAATTTTTATTTATTGGAAATAAAGATAATCTAGAATAGCTACTGTTTCTAAAGATTTCCAAAAAGTTTTTGCAAATAAAAAGCATGCTTAAGGTTTGCAAAACGAGGAAAAGGCAAAACAGGACAGAATCTGTGAAAAACAGACCAGCAGGTAGTAAATAACTTTTTAGGGATACTTCTGCAACTCAAATCAAAAAACTCAGAACATACGAAAGTTTCGTAATTGTATAGATCATGATGTGTAAAAAATTCAGCTCAAAAATATGAACTGGTATTTTTCCATGATTTTTCTACTCACGAGGACAGAATCTGTTTTCTGGACAGCATGTCACAACTTTCACTTCCCTTGTCGTATGAGGCTATAAAAGGCACAAAGCTTGAAAAGTAAAGATACAATGATGTTGATACAGTAGTAACAATCATCAAGACCACTAAAAACAGAAGAAAAACAAAAAGGAAAACCTAAATTCGTTGCGGGCTGCCTCCCGAAAGCGCTTCTTTAAAGCCATTAACTAGGCTTAATGCAAATAGATCAAGTTGTATCAATTGAACCATCATCAAGCTCATCAAAAAGCTCTTCAATAATACAACCACTCTTAAGAGGTCTTTCAAATAAAGGCCTAATAAATATACTTCTAGGAATAAAAGCAAAAGGCGGAAAATCAATTGGAGTCTCATTTATTTTATTAAAGAGAGGTATCTCTTCCAAAATCTTCACAGTTTCAACCCCTTTTGCAATAGATAGATCATTTTTGAAACGAGTATCCTTTGGAACGTAAATGAACCTAGGTTCCTTCTTTGCCGGAGTTTCCACATTTTTGGTTTTGATTTAGGAGAAAGTAGTTCCTAGAGTGTCAATAATTTCCTCAATCTTATCGATCCTAGAAGGGTCCAGGTCATGGGATTTGATGGTCTCCAAGGTTTTGAAAATTTTATGCATGGAGCTATCTAATCTATTCAAATTCCCTTGAACCTTACGATCCAACTCACTTATCTTATTAATACTTGGCATCTCTAGCTCCATCTTTTCAAGTTTTTTCATAATATGAGCTAGGGTAATGTTCTCTTGAACACTATCAACAGGGAGATTTCCAACAAGATTTTCCATAACACTAAGAGCTTCCCAAACTGGGGCTTCTATGAAATTCCCATTGATAGCAGTATCTAGAATAAACCTATTCCAAGAAGTAATTCCAACATAAAAGTTTCTAAGCAGGATAGTAGTGGTTTGCTTCTTGGTGGCTCTCTTTTGAGAATCATTAATTCTATACCAGGCATCTATCAGATTTTCACCACCTCTTTGTTTAAAGGTGAGCCCTTCTGACTCACCAAAGGCAAAAGAACCAAACATAATGATAACTAATAGCACTGTAACTTTTATTTTTTATTTTTGACAAAATACACTAAAGCAAAAAACTGAAAGGTAAACTAACAAGACTAAAAAGCAAAGATAAAAGATAATGTGCAACTCCCCTATCTTGAAGAGTGGAGTCCCCGGCAACGGCGCCAGAAATTTGCTTGATACACGAGATAGCTTCTCGTCCCTCGTTGGTTACCCCAAGTGGAAGGTGAGACGCAGATAGCAGCAAGTTTCCCTTAGCAAAGATGCTAAGGTTGAATATCGAACCAGTAGGACTCCAACAGATACAAGTAGGTGGTGAAGTGAAAAATTGGCACCGTTGACAATCTAAGGATTGCTAACTTCATCTGGACCTGCACACACAGCAAATAGCTTTGCTCCCAACAAGTACAAAGGAGTTGTCAATTCCTCCGGCCTTGTTGTTTACAAAGGATAAAACGCACGGGATAATAATGATAGTCATACCAACTGCAAAGTAAATACTGAAAGTAAATTGAAGGTGTAAACAGTGTTGGTAATATGGAACGGGGTGCTATGATGTTCACTAGTGATGTCTCTCTCCCAAAAGACGATAAAATAGCCATGCGAGGTAAACAAATCACAGCTGGGCAATTGACAGGATTATGTGCGCAAACCAATGCTAATTATGCTATGCAGAAAGGAAGAGGCTCAAAATCATGGGCGGTACGCCAAGACAAGTAGACCGAAATCCATCTGCATTACCTACTAATCATCCACCTTGAGATATCTATCCAGAACATCTCGCTGTTATTAAGTTGCGAATCCCACCTAAAGTGTAAACTCAAAGCAACGGACAACTGCATTAAAGAACTTTGCGTAAAGTAAACAATCCTTGCACCCGCAAGTACAAGCACCGTTGTTTTCCCCCTTGTGGCAATAGCACATCCCCTAGACTCATGTTTCTGTCACTCAAGCTAGTCATCGAGGGGCATGAACCCACAATCAAGCATAACGCTCCCTCTTGGAGTCACTACCTACTACTTGGCCAAATCAATAAACAGCAACGGAGAACATGCAAGAATTACTCAAGAACATAAATATAAAAGAGAAGAATCAAATATATAACTCAATCATAATCTGAAAATAATCTCATAATCCATCGGATCCCAGAAAACTCAACATAGCAACAGCAGAAAGATTACATATGTGCCGCGATCATGTAGGGCAGCTCACAACGTCTAATCGATGAAGAACAAAGAGGGGAGGAGAACATCACATAGCTACTGATCATAGACCCATGGTCCAAGGTGGACTACTCACGGTTCATCCGTGAAGCATCCATGGTGGTGGAGAAGCTCCCAGAGGTGGTTCCTCCCTCCGGCAGGGTGCCGGGAAGAGGTCTTCTGGTGCTCCCGATCTTGGAAGCGCGACGGCGGCAGAACAGAGGAGAGATCGCGAAAAAGGGTTCCGTCCCCGAGGGTTTCTCGTCACGGGGAATAAATAGGCGAAAGGGGGCAGCCAGAGGTGGGCCAGGGGCTCCAGGCGCCCCCCCTGTCACTGCCAGGGGTGGGGTCGCGCCCTCTGGCCGCCTGGGGGCCCCCGGCTCCCCTTCTGGCCCCTCTCGGGCTCTTTGCAAAACTTCCGGTAAGATTATTTTTCCTATATTTTTCCCGGAATTTTTCAGGTACTTTTAATAAGGGGGAAACCTGAAATAAAAAAAACAGCAGAAAACAGGAACTCGCACTGGGGTGCACTGAGTTAATAGGTTAGTCCAAATATGATCAAAAGTGTATGGAAGTTCATCAATATCATAGCAATATCACACAAAATAGGCATGGAGCAAGTAGAAATTATAGATACGTTTTGGACGTATCATAAGCTCAGGCTCTAACATACGGTACCGGCAAGAGAAACACCACAAGTAAACATCGAGATCAAATGCACAAGCATGGATGGAATGTTCAAGTTAAATTTGGACATGGGGTGACCCTATCTAGTCAAGTTTAAATGAAGGTATGCAATTATTTAATATTTTTATGGCTTTGGTCATAGCCTTAACTTTGGTGTAAATAACATGGCAACATGGCATGGCATGAACAATCATAACAAGTCAACTATAAGAAAAGCATCGTGAAATAAATCTATCGATTCCGGAGACGGAGGGGTGTCGATGATATTGACACCAAGGGAGTGTCAAAGGAAAGGTCACATGGGAACTCCGGATGTGATAATCATGTGACAAGAAGATGCAAGGAAAAGGGATGCATTGAGTGTGCCAACTTGTGGGGCTCAAGCAAAAGAACAAGAAAGAAAAGGAATGGGGTTACAAATGCTGGAGTGCACTACATCCATGTTGGGGTTTGCCCCAAACATAAGATGAAGGTCACCAAACAACTCCTTACCCTTTGCTTCCCGAAAAGCATATATGGCATGGCCCCTTTAATTTACAAGACAAAGTTTGCAAAATCAAAAGAGCAGGAGGGCCTAAATGCAAAGTTGACACCACCTCATTAAGTGAGGGCTCAATTTGCAAAATAGACCTCACCATGGGCTTCCTTGGGAAATTCTACCCCAAAAACATATATGGCATGATATGGTTGAGGTAAAATGCCCAAGTCACTTGAAAAAGATTTGAATTTGAATTCATATAAAATTTGGAGGGAAAACAGAAAAGGAAAAAGGAAAAGAAAAAGGAAAAGGGGAGGCCCAGCACCTTGGGCTGGTTTCGGGCACAAAAGGACCAGCCTCACCTCTCGGCCTGGCCCATCAGTGGCTCAGCCCACTGACTCGTGCGGCATGGGTGTCAGCCAGCGCAAAAAAATGGAAAAAGGGGGCGAGCCGGCTGGGACTCGAACCCACGCCGCGCTTATTATATCCACTGCACCCTTGCCATTGCGCTATGAAGTGTTTTCTGAACAAACAGACGTCACAGCAAAGATAAGCAGAGACTACGTGAAGCCAAAAGTTCAGACGAGCCTGAACCCGTCGACGGCGAGACATTGCGGCGAGGCTAGCCTCACGCACACGACACCGGCGACGTTGCTGATTCCTGGAAACGGAACCTGGCACATACGGCTACATGGGGAGCACTTCCCGGCCACTGGGAGGCCACGGTGAGGACGCAGGGCTCACCCAAACAGCACGGTGGCAGAACCCGCAGCGCAACCAAACTTCAGGCGACCCGTGCGTCAAGTACACGGCGACTCCGGCCACGGGATTGCTTGCAAATGTGAGAGGGCAGTACCACGATCACGTGGGTGCCCTGGCCTAGACCTAGATATCACCGGAGGGGAGGCTAGGTTCGCCTGAATTCATGGCGGGTATGACAGACACACACGCGCAAGTTCAGACGCGGGCGATGCCATCTGGCTACACGAAAAGGGAGCCCCTTTGGTGCCAAAGACACGCTCTGGACGCTCCTAGAGCACGCGGGAGGTCGTCCGAGACGCACCACGGGAACGGTGATCACGAACTCCTCGCCGGCGACGAGCTACGCGGCGGACAACCTACTGCTAACGCAAACAGAGGAACCACGGGCGTCTACGGGCAAAGGGGAGGCTTGAGCTCACCTTGTGGGTCACGCAGCGTGTCCCAACCTTGCCGTAGAAGAAGGAGTCGGGCTAGAATACGGCAACGCGGTGCAGGGGCTCCACGGCGACGTCCACGGCTCCGTGACGAATTTGTGCACCCCTCCGCTACCTACGACCGGGAACGGCTCAAAACCTCATAGGAGAAGGTGCGTTCAAACGCACGTCCAAGGATTTGAGCGCAGGGCGACGAATTTGAAGGAATTGGCCGGAGGCCATGGAGGGTCAGGGGAGAACCTGTGGGGTCAAACAGGACGGCGGCGGCGGAAACCTGAGGGGGGAACGAGTCCTCTAGGGTTCCAGGACGGCTCAGGGGCGCTGATTATAAAGGAGGGGGCTCCTGGCCACGTCGACGATGTCGACGTCGATGCCTCCCGCCGGCTGTGAGAGAGGAGGAAGAGGGGACCTCTCCACGCTGGAAAGGCGATGAGTGGTGCCCCTCGGATCAAGATCTAACGGCGCAGAGAGAGCCTGTGTACCGCTTCCCTGGACGGGGCCAGGTGGGCTGCGGGGGAAGTGGGGCGAGGCCTGCTGGGCTGGGCCTGGCAGGTCCTCTGCCTCCAGAAAAGAATTGGGGATTTTCTATTTACAAAAACAGAGAAATCCCAAGAATTGTTGGGGGCAAACCATGACAGAGAAAACATATTAAAATATGTTTTGGGATCCTTGCAATACTCTCCAATTTATAAAATTGGTTTGGCCATTTTTGGAACAACTAAATTGTGGGGCCATTTTGAAATTCAAACTCACTTTGAAATGTGGCCCACATTTTTGGAGGTGGCAAAAATGATGCAAGGTTTTTGAAAAGATTGGGAAGGGGAAAGAATTGGCTATGCCAAGTTTGGGGTCAAGGGGAGCACATATGCAACATGGGTAAATCTCCAAACACCTCTCTTTAACCATATTGTTTGAATTCAAAAGCAATTCAAATGAACTCAAAACCCTTTGGCATTTTAAATCACCACATGGAATTACAACATCTAGCTCCATGTCAAGTCTGATAGCCATTGGGGAAAGAAAAATTACATGATGATTCCAAGAATTGTCCTTGGGATGTTACAGAAAGTGTGTGATCTTCTTCATCCTTGTAAAATATAGAGTGTTGCCCTTAAAGTGAGGAAAAGATCACAAAGAGGACACAAATAAAAGATCCCAAAAGAAGAAACATGAAAAGATCCCAAAGAGGACAAATGATAGATAAATAGAAAGAGCCAAAGAGGCCACAAAAATACAAAAAAAAATAAAAAAGAGAAATAAAAAAAGAGAAAAAAGAGAGAAGGGGGCAACACTACTATTCCTTTTGAAAGATCCACACTCGTGCTTCAAAGTAGCATTTGTACTTCATAGAGAGTTTTCATATCATTCATGCATAACTATGTTGGGACCTTACACTATAGAACTTGGCTTGTATATTCCAATGATGAGCCTCCTCAAAAGAGCTCTAGGTATTCGTGAGTAAGCGAGTTGGATGCACACCCACTAGTTCCATTGGAGAGCTTTCATATTCATAGCTCATATGTGCATCCGTTGCATGGCAATCCCTACTCCTCACACCATATCTACCATTAGGCCTACTCTAGACTAAGGTTGCCCTCATTGGTGTGATACTTTCATACTTTTTGTGTTCCTTCCCCATCATTTATTCTCTTCACCATCCTAAGTGCCAACCAATCTTTCTTGCGCTCATTCATTGCATGAGTGCTCAAAATCAAAATGGAGAGGATCGAATTGACTTGTACCTGGCCGGTGGTCTAGGGAGGAGTCATAATAAGATTCCAACGCAGACTAAGTGTGAAGTTTTAGTAGATTGAGTTCTCAACAAATATTCAGTATTTTTATGCTCTAAACCTATCTCCCACTTTTTGCAGAGGAACAACGATTGTAGACATTCGAGTCACAGACATCGAGAGCTTCTTGCATCTTTAAGTTCTTACTTGGATAGTTTGAATACTAGATATAGACTCTTGCTTGTTATTGTCTTGACTTGAATTTCATATCTTGCTTGCTATACTTTAAAGTTCAAATCTTTGTTGGTAGCCTGTCACCAGAGAAATTATCTTTGTTGTCATTTAGCTACTCGAGGACGATCAGGAATTAAGCTTGGGGATGTTCATACGCCCCAAACGTATCTATAATTTCTGCTTGCTCCATGCTTATTTTCGTGATATTGCTATATGTTTTGATGCACTTTCATATAATTTACAACATATTTTGGAAAATCCTACTAATTCAGTGCCTAGTGCCAATTTCTGTTTGTTGTAGTCCTCGCATTGCAGAAAAAGGTCAAAAATAAAAGTGCTCGAACAATTCCACGAAATTTACCAAACAATATCCACAACAGAAGACTCCAAAATACCAAAGGAGGCCCCGAAGGGGCCACCCCCTGTCCAGGCACCTGCCTGGCGTGACCTGGGGGTGGTCGCGCCCTCTGGCCACCTGGGCCAGGGGGGCACCCCTAAGGCCCCCCTTTGGCCTATATTTACGTCTCGAGACAGAAACCCACGAGGAGCACTCGTTATGAGATTTCATCCATTGTTCCGCCGCCGAAGTGAGACCGATCTCGAGATCGCCAGGAGAAGTTGTACCGGCACCCTGTCGAAGGGAGGATTGACCTCTGAAGGCCTCTCCATCACCATGATCGCCTCCGGTATGTGGCGTGAGTAGTGTTGGGGGCATAGTTCAGAGACGCGACAGGAATGATAAGGAGGCCTGAATCCACAAGACGAACGGAGTTGACTTATGGGATGGCTCATTGGAGAAGAAAACCTAGATGAAGGCCCGGCCTGTAGAAGAGTCGACTTACAAGATGAAGGTTACGTACAAGGGACGAAGTCGGATCAACTTGGAAGACAAGGTAGTTGTTGAAGATATAGAGTAGGACTCCATCTTGTATCGTACTTGGACTCATTGTAAAACACTAGGACCTGGCGTGTATATAAGCCGAGGTCCTGGGACGTCCTAAGGGTGAATCATCTTAGACTAGTTCTCGACACACCGACGACTTCTACCACCCTTGTAATCAAGATCTCCCACATATAAAACAAGAAAGGCAAGAAGTAGGGCTCTACCTCATCCAGGGGCCGAACCTGGGTAAATCTCCATGTCTCTTTTGTGCCGACTCATTGTTGCCGACTCTCCACCGATCGACTCTTCCTCCTCGTATCCACTCATAGCCAAGGCCCCGCTTAATTTCTCCTATGAGGATATCTGATGTGTTTTCCCCACGACATTTGGCACCCACCGTGGGGCCTATGCGCAAGGGTGTCGAGATCCAGGAGGGAGCTCGACACGGCATGGAGGGAATCGTCGTCGGTCGGATGCCAGAAGCCGGCGTGGGAAGCTCTACATCGACACTGCAGCTTGGGGCCCCGAGGCCGACTCCGTCGAGTCAGGTTACCGGGTCCCCATCGGATCTATACATCTTTTCACCGGCCGGACCGACGGATCTGAGCCAGATCCAGATCTGGACGTTCCGACCGAACACGCGAGCCGATCTCCAAATCGGCCCACCTGTGCCTTCGTCGGATTCATCAACGGATCTGTAGAAGAACTGGAGGTATCCATTGAAACCCTCGACGGAGAAGCCGACCCAGAGCTTTCCGATGCCAGGTCGCATCCGAGCGACAGAAACCACACAGATACCGGGTCAATCCATCCCCTTAGGGAAGATAAGCTCGGAGGAGATCTGAACGAGGATGAATACTATCCCCTTCCCGTATCACCCCGGCGCACAATTGTATAGATGGCCATCTCTCTTAATGGAGTGCAGCCTAACAATGGAGCAGGGGCCAAAGTAGAAGCAACTCGAGCAACAACAGACGATGGAGCTAAGGCTGACTCAGAGATAGTTGGAACATCGGCCAACGGGGGAGCCGGAGGACCGACTTCCAACAACCTGGGAGTGTAAGAGCAAAGTTTTGCCCCCGTGTGTTGGATATTGTTGGACAAAACAGTAGAGGAACTAACAATGTTTTCTAGTATAAACAATTGCTTAGGTTCCTGAAGGACAAGCTATGTGATAAAGCTTCAGGGAAGTTCTTCAAGTTATCGAAGCATTACCCATGGAGCGAAGCTTTATCACGAAGGTTGACCCCCAAAAATGAAGGTGTCCTGAAGCTCTACTCATTGAAGGAAATGAAGAAGATGGCGCAAGACTTAGATGTTTTTGTGTAGTTCTTTTTCTGTTCCTTGAGTCATAGGACAAACCGTACTATCAAGAGGGGTATTTAGTTTGTGGACATCGAAGTCATTGAGAAAATGCTCAGATCAAATCCAAACCTAGTGAGAAGCCTGAGTGAAGAAATCTCATGTGCACTAAGTTAAGTTTCGGTAGCAAAGACTACGTTCTTTGGCAACTGAAGCAGAACTAAGTCCGTGAGTCAGCTTTACTTGTTCCTCAAGTAAAGTTGCGCATTGATGACAAATCCGACCGTTGTGGACACGTGTCAAGTTGTCACCTCGGGTCAGTTTGGTCATTCCGCACCTCGGGATCGCCAACTATAAATACGCCGCCCCCTCCTCCATTTGCGGGTGGCTGCTCTGAGATCATTCAAAGAGAGACTGAAGAGAGCAACCCCAAAAACGCCACCGAAGCAAAACCCAAAATCCAGAATACTGAAGCCTAAGTCCTATTGATCTGAGTAGATTTGAGATGACTTAGGTGAAAGCTTACTAGCCTTTTTATCTTTGAGAACTGCAATTCTCCTAGACGGTTAGAGTGTTGTTCTTCAGAGAGCGAAGAGTAATTGTCGCCTCGAAGTTCAGTTTGTCAAAGTTTTCGGTGATTTCCTCAATAATCAACCACGAGTGAAGAACTGACCAAGCTCAAGGAGTTTGGTGCAGTGGAGCAACGGACGGAGAGAGATTTGCTCCAGGTGTTCAATCACCAGTCCCTCCAACCAGACGTAGCGCTTTGCAGAGCGTGAACTGGTCGAACAAACATCGCCGAGTCCCAGTTCGTTTTACTTCAAGCATTTACCTTCAGTATTGCATTTTCTTCACTGTTATGCTTCAATGGGTTTTTATTCACTGCATTTAGTTTGGCTTCCAGTTATACTTCGCTATTCCGCACTGTTTATGCTTCACTTCAATAGGTTCAGTAGAAAATTTTGAAGTGATCATTCACCCCCTCCCCCTCTGATCACATACTTGGACTTTCAATTGGTATCAGAGCTGGTCACTCCCTACACTCTGTGTGTTTTGGATTAACCTCCTGGAGTGTCTTCAAGTATGTCTTTCGCATCTATTCGCTCCGGCGAACCTATTCCTGTTTTCAATGGGAAGGACTACCCTTACTGGAAGGACAAGATGAAAAGAAACATCATGGCAATCAATTCAACTGCCTGGCAAGTTGTCTTGTATGGAGTCACTGTTGCCGATGAGAAGGCCATCACCCCTGAAGAAGCAAAACTGATTGATCTTGATTCTGAAGTTTGGGTCTTCATCACCAATCACCTGACACCAGAAAAGTATCATGAAGTGAAGAACATTCCATCTGCCAAAGGTGTCTGGGACTATCTTGAAAAGATTGGTGAAGGTGTTTCCACCCAGAAAGATGCCAGAATTGACTCACTCCGAAGCAAATTCTATCGCTTCAAGAAAAACGAGGGTGAAAAAGTCAGCTCCATTTACAGCAGACTCACAGCTCTTGCTAATGAGTTGATTTCCCTCGGTGCTGATGACATTACTCCTCACTCTGTTGTGAGAACTTTGCTTCGCTCATTGGATGACTCGTTTGATCACATTGTGCTGATGATCAAGGAAAGGACTGATTTCAGACGTCTTGTTGCCGCTGATATTCTTGAGAGACTCAATACCTTTGAAATGGAAGAAGATGAGAAACGTGACATAAATGGCTCTCGAAGAAAATCTCATGCCTTGAAAGCAAAAGCTTCGCGTCATTCTTCACCCGAAGTCAGTTCTGCTTCAGGTGTCGAATCAGATGATCCTGCAAGCAATGGAAAAGACTTAGCACTGATCATGAGACGCTTCAACCGCTTCCAGAGAAAAGGTTTTTCTTCACCGAAGAAAAGTTACTCTTCAAGAAGCTCAACTCACTCATCTCACCTCTCATCCTCGAGAAGCTCTCCTTCAAAGGATAACTGTTGCTACAAGTGCAAGAAGCCAGGTCACTACATTACTGATTGCCCTCTGTGGGAAGCTGAGAACAAAGCAAAGCTTTCGCTCAGAGAATCCTCAACCAAGTCCCACAGATCTTCCAGAAGCTATGAATCCAAGAGACATGATTCCAGTTCTAGAAGAGATAAGAAGAAAGATTCTGATGATGACAAGAGAAAGAAGTATCACAAGAAGCATGAGGGTTCTTCATCGAAGACTTACTCGTCTCGTCGAAGCAGCTCTCACCGTGCCAAGGCTTATCTGGGAAAGGAGATGAACTCTGAAGGCGAAGCCTCTGGGTCCGAAGCTCAATCAGGCTCAAGGTCTGGGTCTGGGTCCGAATCAGATGGTGTTGCTGGTTTGGCATTCGCTTCAGCAGATGCTTCGGCAAAAGCTTCGAGCTCATTCTTCACAAACAACAGTAGTGAAGATGAATCTCCTGCATATTGCTTCATGGCCAAAGCGAAGGTATCTTCATCGAAATCTAACTATGATACCTCTGATTGTTCTTCATATGACAGTGATTCAAAGATAAGCTATGCTAAACTTGCTAAAATTCCTTCAATCCAACAAGATGAACTTGATTCACTAAGCAAAACCATTAAGAAATCAGAAACTTTGTTGATCGATGAGATAGAGAAAGGTCAAACTTTAACTAATGAGCATGAAGCTCTGAAAGAAAAGTTTGAAGAATTATCCTCTCGGCATGATCTTCTTTCAGTTGATTATGAGAAGCTCACCTATGAATTTCTTCAGAGGAAAATGGCTCTCGAAAAACTGAAAGAGGCTCATGAAGAGTTGGAAAATGTCAATCTCTCTCTCATGGCTCAACAAGGTTCAGAAGCAAATCATAAAACTGAATCACCTTGTTTGGATTGTTTGGAACGAAGAAAAAATGATTCCAAAGGCAAAGCTCCTATTGTTATATATCATACTAATGCCTCTGATGAGGAAAACCCTGCTGTTACCGAGGAACTCCTCAGGTTGAAAAACTTATTTGAAACAGGCATGTTCAAAAGTGTGCAAGGTCACCAGTATCTCTGTGATATCCTAAGGAAGGCTCTCCTTCACAGGAATCCCAGGAATGAAGGTGTTGGTTTCGAAAGAAAGATAAACCCTGATGGCACCTATTGGGAACCTGAGCAGTATCCTAAGACTGTGTCGGTCCTTGCAAAGGGAAACCCCATTGATATAGCTAACCTTTCAGGTTTTGATTGCAAGATGAACAAAGCTATTGTAGATGAATCACTTGATTCTGACTACAAGCTCAGCAAAGATGAACAGGGAAAGGTTACAGCTGAGTATGTTGGTACTCCTCCTAAGAATGGCTTCTATAAGAGGCAAATATGGGTGCAGAAAGCACTTGTGGAAAAACTGCCTGCTAACCATACCATGCAGGGAAAGTCTTCGGTACCACCGAATCATTTCTATTCTCTTGAAACGAGAAATGATCCTCTGGTGACCGAATCAAATGTTCCGCAGAAGCAATACTATCGCACTGGTCGTCATACTTATCGTCCTCATAATAATCATACTAAGATTGCATATGCTCATTCTTATGCTAACCATTCGCAGAGGACTTACATTTATGGTGTGCTTGATGGTACACCGAAGAAATACACTCATGTTCGATTTAATATTGCTTCAACCAGTGCTTCAACATCTTCTCAGTCACCTGCTCGTTTCTGGGTGGTTAAGAACAACTAATTCTTCTACAGGGCTATGTCTCCGGTGGATCCGAATGGCTAATGGATAGTGGTTGCACAAATCATATGACCGGAGACAAGGAGTTATTCACCGAAGAAAAATTATCTCACTCTTCTCAGAAGTACATTACCTTCGGTGATAACAATAAGGGTAAAGTTTTAGGTTTGGGTAAGGTTGCCATATCGAAAGATAAGCACATTGACAAGTTTATGCTAGTCCAATCCCTTGGATATAATCTAATGTCTATTTCGAAGTTATGCGATATGGGTATGCTTGTTCTATTTTCTGCTTCGCGTTGTGTTGTCTTTTCACAGGATGACTATGCGTTTTTCTTCGAGGGTTACCGAAAAGGAGACTTATACATTGTTGATTTTTCTTCGGGCCCTGCTGTATCCACATGCTTAATGGCAAAAGCTTCATTTGGGTGGTTATGGCATCGAAGACTTGGTCATGAAGGGATGAGAAATCTTCATAACTTAGTGAAGAAGAATCATGTTATTGGCCTTAGCGAAGTTAAATTCGACAAGGATCGTCTCTGCAGTGCTTGTGAAGCTGGTAAAATTACGAAGAAACATTATTCAGCGAAGACCATCATGACTACCACTCGTCCTCTTGAATTTCTTCATATGGATCTTTTTGGTCCTCAAAATTATGCAAGCCTGGGAGGAAACAAATATGGTCTAGTTATTGTTGATGACTTCTCTCGTTATACTTGGGTTTTATTTTTGGATGACAAGAGCAAAGTTGTTGAAATCTTCAAGTCATTCGCCAAGAGAGCTCAAACAGAATATGAATTATCTCTGAAGCATATCCGAAGTGATAATGGAACTGAATTCAAAAACACTCATATTGAAGATTTTCTTGACGATCATGGTTTTACTCATGAGTTCTCTGCTGCTTATACACCTCAACAGAATGGTGTTGTTGAAAGGAAGAATAGAACTCTCATTGAGATGGCCAGAACTATGCTTGCTGAATACAAGACTCCTATTAGGTTCTGGGCCGAAGCAATTAACACAGCTTGTCATATCATCAACAAGGTTTACCTTCACAAATTTCTGAAGAAGACTTCACATGAGCTTATCACTGGTAACAAACCAAATGTTTCGTACCTTAGGGTATTTGGTGCTCCATGCTTTATTAGAGATATGAATCATAGCTCCAAATTTGCCCCTAAGGCACATGAAGGTTTTCTTTTAGGTTATGGCTCAAACTCTCACACCTACAGAGTCTATAACTCTCACTTTGGGAAAGTTATGGAAACTGTGAATGTGAGGTTTGATGAAACTAATGGCTCTCAAAAAGAGCATTTGCCTCATGATCTAGATGAACCTCCTCTTGATGAAGTAATCAGGTCCATGGCTATTGGAGAGATTCGCCCTGTTGAAGCCAATGCTCGTCAAGCTAATAGGGATGATGATGGTCCAATGTTCCCACACATAGCCCGGGGCGCTGGAGATCAACATCCTGAAGCTAATGATGTACAGGACGAAGAAGAACAAAGGAACGAAGGAAATGCTAATCCCGAAGGAAATGCTGAAGCTGAAGGTGAAGCAGATCCTAAAGCTGAAGCAGATCCTGAAGCAGAAGCTGAGCCTGAAGCTAATGATTCGACCTTATCACGAGTCCGAAGAAGAGTTGATGTTGATTCGATCCTTGAAGAAATTCATCAACCAGGTCGTCCTACAACTCGCTCTCGTACTCGTTTGGCTAACTTCTGTGGAAACTTTTCTTTTGTCTCCATGCTAGAACCTTCAAAGTTTGATGAAGCCATGAAGGATCCAGATTGGTTAACTGCCATGCTCGAGGAACTTAACCAGTTCGAGTGAAACAAAGTTTGGTCCTTAGTTGATAGACCTGATCCCACGAAGCACAACATCGTTGGTACAAAGTGGATTTTTCGCAATAAGCAAGATGAAGACGGTATAGTGGTAAGGAACAAAGCACGTCTGGTAGCACAAGGTTACACCCAAATCAAAGGTATTGATTTCGGCGAAACTTATGCTCCAGTTGCTCGTCTCGAATCCATTCGTGTTATGCTTGCTTTTGCAAATTTCAATGGTATTCTGCTTTATCAAATGGATGTGAAAAGTGCTTTTCTTAACGGAGAAATCGAGGAAGAAGTGTATGTTATGCAGCCTCCAGGTTTTGAAGACCCGAAGAAACCCGACATGGTGTACAGGTTACACAAGGCCCTCTATGGGTTGAAGCAAGCACCTCGTGCTTGGTACGACACATTGAAGGATTTCCTTCTGAAGAAAGGCTTCAAACGAGGAACCACTGACCCAACGCATTTCACTCGATCTTATAATGGTGATTTGTTTGTATGTCAAATATATGTAGATGATATCATTTTTGGATGCACTAACACTGAAATCAGCGAAGAATTTGCCAAAATGATGTCGAAGAAATATGAGATGTCTATGATGGGTGAATTGAAGTTCTTCCTTGGACTTCAAATCCGTCAACAGAAGAATGGCACCTTTATTTCTCAAGAAAAATATCTCAAGGATTGCCTGAAGAAGTTTGGTCTTACTGAATGCAAAACCATTAAGACGCCTATGCCTACCAATGGCTTCTTAGATGCAGATGAGAAGGGAAAAGCCTTCGACCAGAAGAAATACCGGTCTATGATTGGATCCCTTTTATATCTTTGCGCATCTAGACCTGACATTATGCTTTCAGTATGTATTTGTGCTCGTTTTCATGCAAATCCAAAGGAATCACATCACACTGTTGTAAAGCGAATTCTTCGTTATCTTGTTCACACACCTACCTTGGGGTTGTGGTATCCCAAGGGAGCTCAGTTTGATCTCATTGGCTATTCTCACTCTGACTGGGCTGGTGATCGTGTGGATAGGAAGTCAACTTCAGGGACTTGTCATTTCCTTGGAAGATCACTTGTGTGTTGGGCTTCAAAGAAGCAAAACTGTGTTTCAATATCTACTGCTGAAGCCGAATACATTGTTGTTGGGTCATGTTGTACTCAGATTCTATGGCTGAAGCAAACGCTGAAGGATTATGGTATTCATGTGAAGAAAATTCCACTCCTATGTGATAATGAGAGTGCAATCAAAATTGCTCACAATCCTATACAGCACTCTCGCACGAAGCATATTGACATTCGCCATCATTTTCTTCGTGATCATGTTCAGCGTGAAGATATTGTTATTAGTCATATCAGAACTGAAGATCAACTGGCAGACATTTTCAGGAAACCTTTGGATGAGAAAAGGTTCTGTACGTTAAGGTGTGAGCTCAATATATTGGACTCACGACATGTACTATAAGACCGAATCTTTTTACTTCTGTATATATTCATTTACTTCGTTGCTTACCTATTTAGTTTCATTGTTTGTTTTTTCTTTGTTTATCTTATTTTTATTTCGCTTGATTTTAGTCCTCTATGCTTATCACCTTTTGCTTCGTTTGGTTTTTCTTCGAGGTGATAAGTTTCGGACCCTACCCTTTCTATTCTTTTTCTTCCTTATTCTGTCTGTCCAAAATGGTTGAGCACATTTGAAACGGAAAGTATTTTGCTTCGAACATCATTGAGTTCCGAATCAAATGCTTCCAATTCTTATCGAAGTTTTTACTCAAGTCGAGGACATATTCTTCGGTCGTTGAGATCCCATCAAATCCGGGTCGTTGAGATTTTCTCGCGATTCGCCACGAAATCCTCGCCGTAGAATCCGGAGAGACAATTGCTGGGAGCCGTTCGATCTGATCTGACAGCTCCTGTCAGACCGGCCTATATAAGGCATCCCACCTCAGCGAATCCATCCCACCTCATTCGCATCTCCCCGGAAACCTCTCTCTCACGAGCGCCGCCGAGCTCCTCGTCCCCGTCGCCGTTCTCGCCGCTTCACTGCCGGAAGAGCGTCGCCGTGGACTTCACGCCGTCGACGAGCACATCTTCTCCGCTCATCGCCGCCGTAGAAGCTCGACGCCACCGAGTTAGGGTACGCCGAGCCTCGATCCAATCTCCATCCCTCTGTTCGTCAGTTTCCCGATTGGATCCAAGTTCTTAGTCTGTTTGATTTTGGATGAATTCCTTAGGTTTCTTTGATCCGTTGGATCGTTGCTCTGTTGGGAAATCTGTTTCTGCTAGTCAAAGGTTTCCATCTCGATTCAGGTTAGAAATTAGGGTTAGAATCCATCTGTTCTGTGTTAGGGTTTCAGCTCAACTTGTGTGAGATTGAGTCTAGCTCAGTACAGACCAGAATCTCTACCCAAATTCTTCACTGAATCTCTTGTAAAAACTCTTGTTTTTGGACCGAAACTTTTGCTGGTGATCATTCCATACTTGCCTCTTTCCCTCGCAACTTCTATGCTTTTCACAGGATGTCTGGTGAGTTAGGCTTCGGCAATGAGTCACCAAACCTTGATCACATCAACGAAGCAGAACGGTCTGCTCCGAAGAAGAAAGGAGGCAGAAGGAAGGAAACCAACAACGCCAGAGGCATTCCTGAATCCATTCGTATTGCTCTAGGATATGACATGCCCCCTGAAGAAACCAAGGAGCAGCGCAAGAATCGCTTGCAAAATATTCGCCGGTACTGGGCTGTTCGATGGTACAAGTACAAGAGCATCCCTACCTGGAAGTGGACTATGCAGTTTGCCTTCAGTCCACCCTATCAGTATACTTCGGCCATGTGCAGTCAGTACACCAAAGAGAATCGCCACCTGTACTACCCAGTTCCACCGAAGTTTCCTCACCCCAACACCCTCAAGACACCAGATGATTACCCAGAAGAACAAGAACGATTGAGAATCGCTGCTGAAGCCAAGAGGCTGAAAGAAGAGAAGAAGGCAGCCAAGTTGGCTGAAGCAGAAGCCCAAGGTGCTGGGCCAAGCTCGAAGAAGAAGAAGAAGCTGAAGAAGAAATATGCTTCTCCTCCCCATGCTACCACAGAAGATGAAGAACAGGTCAGGCTAGAGCAAGCTGCTGACGACGAATCAGAATTCGAAGCAGATGATGAATCTGATGATCCTGCTCCCCCCAAGAAGCAAAGACTTTAGATCCCTCTGAAGAAGAAGCCAGGAGAGAAACCTGTAGCTAAGGGGATTAAGTTTCAAGACCCCAAGGACAAGTCTTCTGCTCGCCCCACCATTGATTTGTCAAACTTGGTGGTTGCGAAGCCCTTGGCCTCCAAGCCACCGGCTGATGTCCTCAACTCTGAGAGGCGATCGAAGCAGAAACACGACCCCGCCAAGAAACAACCTGCAAAGGCTTCAGCATCAACGAAGCCCAAGCAGTCTGCTGCAACAAACCCTTCAGCGAAGCACAAGCTCACTGAAGAAGAGCTGAGACAGAAAGACCTCGAAGAGGCACTTGAGCGCAACATCCTTGCCAGAAGCTCAGCTGATCAGAAGAAGGCAGATGAGGATGCTGCCAGACAGAAAAAGGAGTTGGACTCTGCTAAGATGGCTGCAGAGAAGGCTGAGACGAAGCGCAAGCTCGCCGAAGCCGCAAAGAATGAAGATAAAGCTGCTGCTGAAGCTAAACAGCTTGTTGAACTTGAAGCTAAACGCAAGGCCTCTTTAGAAGGTCTCAGGACGAAGAAAGTTGAGAAAGCAGCCAGGGCAAGTCAGAAGAAGCCCGTAGTTGATATGACTCCCTCAGCTATTCCATCGAAGAAGAAAGGCATATCTTTGCCTGAAGCTCAAGTTGAAGCTGATCGTCAGAGTGACCATCCATTCCCTGAATCACGTGAAGGCGAACTCTGGGATCAGTTGGGCATCTCTGAAGCCCTTTGGGAGAAGTGTGCTGCTGAAGATCCTGATGCTGTTGACATTGGAGAAGTTTACATCTCCAGGTCTATCGAAGCTATGATTTCCACTATGATAAGTCAGCTGAAGGATTTGCACTCAAGAGATAGGGCTGAAAACAAAAAGATTCACAACTATCAGAAGCGAGCTGAATCAGAACCTGATGAAGAATTCAAACAGCACGCCCTGAAGTTGCTCCAACAAGTGACAGAAGTCAATTCCACCACCAAGGACAATATCAAAATCTTCAAAGGCAAAATCAAGGCTGCTGTGGATGACATGGTGAAGACCCATAATGCTTCCATTATGGAAAGAGATTCGAGGAAACGCAAGGCTTCGCCCGAAGTTGAACGTGTCGTTGCACCACCATCTCCTAATCCTGCTGCATCAAAGGCAACTGGACCCTCACCCAAGAAGAGAACCACAAAGAAGCGCAAGGTTACTTTGGCCTCAGCCGCAGACATGGATACAAGTGATGAACAGCCACAGGAATCTCCTGAAGCAGTTCCCACTCCTGCACCGAAGCCAAAGCCATCCCAGCCCACACCAAAGCCTTCAGCTCCACCCACCAAAACTCCCACACCTCCTCTACCAGAACCACCCCCAAGCAAACTCCACCACAAAGAGCTCCTAACCCCACTCCAACGCCTGCACGAAACCCCTCACCCATACCACCTCGAGTTCCCACACCCATTCGTGCTCCAACCCCCGAACCACAAAGGGTTCCCACTCCATCAGTTGCTCCCGCACCACCTCCATCACCTCCCCGTGAAGCTAATGCTCCATCACCAACCCACTCCAGAACCCATGTATCCCGAGACTTTTCTCCCGCCAGAACAGTTCAAGATTCTGAAGCACATATGCCCGATACCGAAGCACATGACGACGAAGACGAACAAGTACAAATTCCGAATCTGTCGCAAGAGCAAGCGCTCATCGTCGCTCAATCTTCTGGCCCTTCAAGAGCCAATCAAATTGCTCCTCTGCAAAGGATTCGTGAGCGTTCGCGCCCCTGCCAAGATACCCAGCTTGACTCCAATTACCCTCGTGAAAATTTTCCTATATTCAAGGGTGCTGGTTATACTTCAAGGCATGGCCCGGATTTCAACCTGGAACAGCATCGAAAGCGCCATCGATTCTTTGGTGTTAGTCCGTATGCTTCAGACCGCACAGCTGATGATCTTCGATTTTGGACTGCTGAACAACAAATCTTATACACCAAAGTCTTCTGATGATTCAGGATGTCCTCTGCTGAATTCATGGAAATTGACAACATTCCAAGGCATTCTGGAGTCCATGAAAAGATTCATATTGCGCCAGATCTGACTGAAGAAGAATTTGCTACTCTGTTGGATCCTGAAGTCACTGCAAACTATATTCCTCTAAACATTCGCCCGAAGCATTTGAATTTCATCTCCAGGACTTGGTTCTACATCTTGTCCAACTCATTGATTCCTTTGAGTACAGCTTCGGAAGAATCGAATCTTTATCCTGAGACAAGGCATGCTATTATGAAGCTCACTCATGGTCTTCTCTTTGACTTTGAAGACTGCTTCCTTAGGAATTTGGTTCATGCAGCGGAGCTACCTTTCACACTGAAACCCTATGCTCCCTGGCTGCAAGTTATTTGTGACTATGGCAGGAACGAAGACTTTGTGGCTCGCCATCACCCGAAGCTTTTCTCGCCACCAGTGCGTGACTCTTTGGAATTGCTGAGGAAACCCAATGATCCATTTTCCACATATGTTGGTGTACGCCATGAAGTCAATGAGCGAAACTTATCAAAGAAGTTCCAGAAAGACTGCCATCACTTTGAAGTTAATCTTCGATCGCAGCAAATGCTTGAAAACTTCATTGAAGCAAATCAGCGCCAGATGCAGTTTCTTGCTGATGAGATAAACAGAGTTGGCAACATTGCACTTAACAACAATCAATATTTGCGTGTTCTCAAACGCCATTCCTGGAAGGTACTCCGGAAATTCAACTCTGTGAAAGGCCTTCGTAAATATCGCATCTACAAAGAGTATCTGCACCTCCAGCGAAACTTTTCTCGTGATGACTCAGTGGACCGCCCGAATCAGAAGATCCCTCCCCTGAACAAGATTGATGAAGTATTCTTCGTCAACGAACCTGAACCCATCCGGCCAGATACCGTCTCCGAGAATGACTCCATCACTTCAAAGGACGACGACGGCCTCGACGACAGCGACCTCAACATCAACCTCATCACTCAGACACGCCACGAAGCTATTCCTACGTCTTCTTCCGAAGAAGAATCCTCAGGCGATCAGTCTTCGTCGGATGAGTCTTCGTCAAGCACTGCTTCGTCGGGTTCTCAGGGTGCTGATGCTGCGGAATAGATCTCTCGAACCTCTTCTCAACCTTTTGTCCAATCATTGACAAAAAGGGGGAGAATGAGGGCTTCGATGAGTTAGTTTTGCATCGGGGAAAGGGTTCTTGCTTTCTATCTGTTTTTGCTTCGTTCGGTTAAGTTACGACAAACATTCCATTCCTTTCGATTGGGTTGTAACTTAAGTTTTACTTCGGTCATGCTACTCCTGAGCTACACTTAAAGTTTTAATAACCCCTTTTCTTGCAAGTATTGCTTCGTATCTTCTATCTTGCAGGTGGTTATTATTTTCTAAGTCACAGGTCATTGGAAGCAATTGCATACTTCCTGATATATATCTTCAATGCAATTGTATTCGCTAAGATATTTTGTTTTGCTCTCCACCGAAGAAAATTTATCTCAAGCATTAACTTCGATTATATAAATCTTCGATGCTTGTATTCAGGGGGAGCCAAAAACTTCATATCTTAGAGTTTGTCCCATCACTTCACAAAAACTTCAATTTCTTTTATCGATGCCTGTTTTGTCAACAATAGTCCAAAAAGGGGGAGATTGTAAGAGCAAAGTTTTGCCCCCGTGTGTTTTGGATATTGTTGGACAAAATAGTAGAGGAACTAACAATGTTTTCTAGTATAAACAGTTGCTTAGGTTCCTGAAGGACAAGCTATGTGATAAAGCTTCAAGGAAGGTCTTCAAGTTATCGAAGCATTACCCACGGAGCGAAGCTTTATCACGAAGGTTGACCCCAAAAAATGAAGGTGTCCTGAAGCTCTACTCATTGAAGGAAATGAAGAAGATGGCGCAAGACTTAGATGTTTTTGTGTAGTTCTTTTTCTGTTCCTTGAGTCATAGGACAAACCGTACTATCAAGAGGGGTATTTAGTTTGTGGACATCAAAGTCATTGAGAAAATGCTCAGATCAAATCCAAACCTAGTGAGAAGCCTGAGTGAAGAAATCTCATGTGCACTAAGTTAAGTTTCGGTAGCAAAGACTACGTTCTTTGGCAACTGAAGCAGAACTAAGTCCATGAGTCAGCTTTACTTGTTCCTCAAGTAAAGTTGCGCATTGATGACAAATCCGACCGTTGTGGACACGTGTCAAGCTGTCACCTTGGGTCAGTTTGGTCATTCCGCACCTCGGGATCGCCAACTATAAATACGCCGCCCCCTCCTCCATTTGCGGGTGGCTGCTCTGAGATCATTCAAAGAGAGACTGAAGAGAGCAACCCCAAAAACGCCACCGAAGCAAAACCCAAAATCCAGAATACTGAAGCCTAAGTCCTATTGATCTGAGTAGATTTGAGATGACTTAGGTGAAAGCTTACTAGCCTTTTTATCTTGGAGAACTGCAGTTCTCCTAGACGGTTAGAGTGTTGTTCTTCAGAGAGCGAAGAGTAATTGTCGCCTCGAAGTTCAGTTTGTCAAAGGTTTTGGTGATTTCCTCAATAATCAACCACCAGTGAATAACTGACCAAGCTCAAGGAGTTTGGTGCAGTGGAGCAACGGACGGAGAGAGATTTGCTCCAGGTGTTCAATCACCAGTCCCTCCAACCAGACGTAGCGCTTTGCAGAGCGTGAACTGGTCGAACAAACATCGCCGAGTCCCAGTTCGTTTTACTTCAAGCATTTACCTTCAGTATTGCATTTGCTTCACTGTTATGCTTCAATGGGTTTTGATTCACTGCATTTAGTTTCGCTTCCAGTTATACTTCGTTATTCCGCACTGTTTATGCTTCACTTCAATAGGTTCAGTAGAAAATTTTGAAGTGATCATTCACCCCCTCCCCCTCTGATCACATACTTGGACTTTCAGGGAGCTTATACGGCAACTCTCAATACGATGAACGCGTTCCTGACTACTGAGATCACCCCTTAAAACCAAGACGCCCTAAACGCAGAAATAGTCAAACAAAGGGAGGAGATGGTCCGGCTACAGAAAGAAACCGATAGAGAAACTCAGATCCTGTCGGCCGCACACCACCAGATCACAGAAGATGCATCCCGGCTACGAGATGAGGTGACTCGCCTCAACATGCAAATACTAAACCCGGTGACAACGCCGCTAGAGAGACATGCGAGCCGGCTCCGTCCCGGCATGACATGCAAATCACTCTTCAACAACCCTCATCAACTAGTTCACCGGATAGATAGGGCGAGAAGAAATCACGCCCCCAATGTGATTCTGCGGGCACACGTCGTCGTCCCTCCGCCGAATGCCCAGCTATCGCAAACTCTCTTTCAGTTTCTTACACCACCGGGACACTACAACAACCCGATGGCGAATGTCATGGCAGCCACCCAATACCTGACAAGCCTACCCATCGTGGGAAACTCCCACGAAGATCAGGTGGCCCGACAAGTTGTGGATCTACTAAAAACAGTCATAACTCAACAAACCCAATATTCCCAGGGCTACTCATACCTCCACGGGACCCCAGACCGAGCCCCGGTATGGGCCGGAGAGCCGGATCCCTTGTTTCCGTCCAGCAACCATCGTACACTACAAAATTTAGGATATCTGTTGACGGGTACCTTATATAACATATTACCATTTTTCTTCACATAATATAAGTTATTGACAGTTTTGGTCCGTCAAGGTGTCGTCACTGACGCGGTTAGGATATCTGTTGACGGGTACTTTATATCACATATTACCATTTTTCTTCAGATAATATAAGTTATTGACAGTTTTGGTCCGTCAAGGTGTCGTCACTGACGCGGCGTCAAAAAAGATCAAAATATTAACGGTACCACTTTTTCGTGAACTAAGATTGCATCTTTGTTGGTGAAGCTAATTTTATCACCAATGATATCCTTTGATGACGGCTGAATTTTTCACCTATGATAGTCTGATTTTTCACCTACAATCGTTATTGTTGACGATAATATGTCATCAGTAATCGATTATTCAATTTGTCCAGTCAACCAATGATGATGTGGCTAGTGACATGGATGCTTGTGTGGATGCTTACATGTGGGTCCAAACACTTGTGACAGCAATACATTTTTGTCACTATTTTATCACAAACTGAAGAGGATATAAATCCATATAATTTTCAAATTTGCATTCCATTATGAATTTAAATTTAATATTCAACAATATTTAAAATAGAAGCCAAAGAATATTGAAGCTTTCAATTATACTGAAATTTCACAAGTCTTAATACAAAGTGTTACATGACACAATATTACACACGAAGAGAACTAAAACTATTACATCATCATCTACACATGCACATATAGAAAACAAATGCTTTCATGAAGGCCGCTTGCTAGTGTTAAAGGCATGAGCTAAGACCTCATTTGCTTCCAGCAAGGAAAGAGATGATGAAACGGAGGCAACAACGCATGTGGACCACCATCTACTTTTACCTCACACTTTCTCCTTACTAGATGACCCGTTGCGCCAATGGCGCAAGGGGCTACAGAAAACCATGTACTCATAGAAATGTTGTTTGAATCGAGATGAGCCATAATCATTAACAATAACTGATAGCACGTGATATACATAATAATAAAGCTTGATAGGTAACCGACTATTGAAAGCTGATGATATGCATAATAACACAGTATACACTGAGTTGAGGCTGGCATTTACAATGGGAGCTTACATACTTAGGAGTTCGTAAGGTTAAGGGCAGCAACATAGCAGTAGCCCAAAGACTTCACAAAAGCACTTATTTCTTCGCAATACCGATCTTATCTTCAAAATCAGAGTTACTTATATCACTTTGATTGGAGTAACTATTAGTGGTGAATTCATCTTGAAATGACATAGTGTCAGCGCTTGTTTCTTCTGTCTGAATGGTTATTCCCTGCATATTAGGCATAGTAGTGTGAGCGGTTGAGCGCTTGTTTTTCTGTCTGAGATGTAAAGGAAGCATGTAGACATGGATATGAATTTCATAGAACTGAGTAAGTGTAGGCTATTGAACTTGCTTGGCTGTTATATGGATGGGTAATTATTAGAATGCCTCAATTAAACCAGCAAAAACTATTAGTAGGCCCATGTACATCGCAGTTCTATTGAAATTATGTAACCACAGGAATCATAACCAAAAAAGAAGGGAGCTAACACAGGAAACAACCATTAAGATGGTAATAGGGAATAAACAAATCAAATGTGCATGAATTAGAATGTACCGGACTAAAGTAACAAGCACATTGTTTATGGCATCTACACTTTTTTGAGTAAAGAACTAATGCACAACATTGACTTAATTCAGGGTCTACACGTGAACCTTGCTTATAACAGAACTATAATGCAGGCCACCAATTTAATTGAGCAAGGCATATCATTTGAATGAAAAGAACAAAGGTATCAAGCATCCATGTGCGAATAAATAAATTAAAACCCTAGACACACCTTCTTAGGAGCACACTTATAACCGCACCAACTAATTCAGTTAGCAGTTCATGGCAACTTAGAGAAATGAACAACATGATAACTTGAGATAGGAGGGTGGTCTTTGAACATGCACGAGTCAGGAAGAAGATTTGTGTGTTTTTGAAGCACAAGGTTGTTTTTTTGCATTAGAAGAACACTAAAAGATTGAATTATATCAAATACAGGTTTGTGGAAGATCCCGACAGTATGTACCTGATTGGAAGCAGATCAAGGCTTCCACTGGTCGGATCCACGGGTGATGCGCTTGCTGTCGGCAGGGATCTCATTGGATCGAAGGCCCCGGTGTTCGGCCTTGCGCGACTTCCACCGCTTCCTGGTGGCTGTAGCAACATCGCAAGCAGCTGGCCTTCTCATAAAAGGCTAGCATACGACAGCTAGCATGGCCTTGCCAAAACACCGACAATGGAGTGGCTAGGAGGGGAGAAGGGAATGGGAAGCGGAGCCTACTTTTGAATCAGTAAGCATGTAAATCATTTTGACCTGACTTGTAGCATATGAAATTGACTCATACAGTGGGAATCTCCTAAATTTATCCTGGACTGTGACGCAAATCCCATGTACCATACAGGCGAAATACATGTGAAATTGAATCAATATAGAGTTGAGCTTATTTCTGGTAAATAAGGAAATTCAAGCTATCCAGTAGACATTATAGGAGCCCAAATAACAAAATCGGCAAGTGGACCAATAGGTGAAATGTATACTAAACAAAAAAAAGACAATGTGTTAAATGGAAGACAGTCTTAGCTTCTAAAAAGAACTTATAGTGAATACACTAATATTTATTATAGGATATATAGAAACTTCTCAGAACAAAAACTCAGGATCCCAGAAAATAAAAATATGTTTTTCCTTGCAATAGTAGGGATAATAAGAAATAGTAGAGGCAAAGGTGTTAGCCCCTGTACTATTTTTCTACCAACATGATGTGGCCTAGAACAGAGAATAGCAGCAACTTCTGAAGGGTTATGACCTATGAGATAATCTCACCTGCGATGCTCATATAAGCTAGTTTGCAGTCAGTGAGATTGAGATTATATTAAGCAACAAAACTTGAAGAATAAATCCTAGGTTCATAGAAGAACATTGCAAATAACATTTTGGCTGTTTAGATGAAGGAAAAAAGTTAGAATTAATAGTTGCAGTAGACTAATGAATACAAAAAAACCATATCTTCTCCTAAGAGGGTTTTACCAACGCAGCAATAACATATATTTTGAATCTTCTCAAAATGTACAGAATGGGAAGAAGGCAAAAATGAATTAACATTAGCGCTGCAATGATACAATTTGGTTGAAACTTGCTCTTAAGTTTAGGAAATCTTGAGCTGAGACAATCTTTACATGTCCAAGTACATATTTCATGCTCATTTATATCTCCTTGGGTCTTGACATGTTAACCAAAAAAGCTAGCATGGTTAAATTTCAGCTAGCATGGTTCCACAAACAGAAACTTGTAGCGAAGTAACAAATCAAATAGAAATGAACCTCAGCAGATCTACTTCCCTTCCTAGTTTCCAGACTTATTATTTCTCTCTCAGACCTGTCTAACCAACCTTGGCCATACACCAAGGAGTAGCCATCAAATGCTTTTTCCTTTTTTACTCGTTGTCAATTAGTGTAATGATGGTAGTGTAATTAGTATCACACACATCTCAATATTCGGATATTGTAAGCATCGGTTTGCACCGGGCTGTTAAGAAATGTTGTGCAGCTAGTAATTAGCCATGCCATGTTAACATACAAGGAAATTATTTGCATGAAACAAGTATTCTCCGGGAGCATACATCAAATAGATATAGTAGAGGTTCCACTAATAATATCATACATGTATAATCGATCCATAGAAAATGAGATCATTTAGATTGCAAGCATCCAATCAAAGACCGTATGAACCAAAGATAGCAGTGACCGTCCAATAGGCGACCATGTGAACCAAAGAAGTCCATTCGACGACCATATGAACCAAAGAAAGCAGTGAGGGTCCAGCCGATGACCATATGAACCAAAGATAGCAGCGAGCATTCAAGTAGGCAACCATATGAACAAAAGAAGAGCAATGAGAATCCAAAAAATGACCATCTGAACTAAATGTATTCGTTATATAAGCAATACACTTTTCATTACATCTTGGTATTGTTGTGGTGAAGGATGTAGCTCGAATCTGGATAAGAGATTCATGTGTACCTGCAGATGTGTTACCAAATCAATGAACACTTGAAACTGCGGATGAGTGTAATTGCCTGAGCACAACAAATTCTTAGAAGGGAGAACCAATTACATGTTAAATTACAAAAAGTTTTGGATAGTAAGTAGAAAGCACACACAGGGTACGTATGAGGAGGGAATAAAGATTACACTGTAAATAGTATAATACAATGTATTTTTCTTTCTACACTCCGTGTGACCATACAAATATCAAAGCATACGCCCAAAGAATTTCCTAAAAGAAAAAATTGAATGGCTATTCTGCAAGCTGGCAAGTAATCTACGGATCAACAAAAAAACTCAAAAATAAACAGTGCAAGCATACTGCGTTTTATTTTTGTTTAATAATTGATGGACAAATTGATACCTAATTAATTCGGCAACAACTGAACTCGGTAATATTATAGACAATCTAATTAAATTCTTGTGAACTCTCTTTGTAAGCCATCACCGTTAAATTCATATGAGGCCGGCGCGGCTGCTGCTCCCCTCCTCCTGCTGAGTCCGGATCGAGGGCGCGCTCAATAAAGAAAATAGAGGGTTATACATATAGAGCTGCACAGAATTGCTACAGGCAAGCAAAGGCGGCATGGAAGGAGAAGAATACAACAGTGGCAGGTCTAGGAATATCAACATGTATCATGCATTCCCAAATTTCTATGGTATATGTAATGACATGCCTTTTATTTGATCACCTCCCAGCATAACGAAATAGTTTCTCATATGCTCAATAATTGCTTGCTGAAATGCATGTCATAATCCTTGATTTCTATAATGGCCATTTTAGTGCATGTCATTTCAATTGTTTCTTTTGCTGCTGGATTAATTCTTTAAGAACAACAATACTCAAAAAAGCGGTCATTGCCTTTGTCTATTCAGCGAAGGACCGAAGGTAAATAACTGCATGTTGTGGTGGTTATAGATTGAGAACTAAACTGAGCAGGTTGTCGAGATAAATTATTAGTAGACGATGCAGGACCTGTTGGAAGCTGATCACATATTTCCTGAATGTCCATTGACCTGTGTTGTGACATGCATGAAACTGAAAACTGTTCTTCAGACTGTCAAATAAAGAAAACTGAAACTATGGTGTTTCCATATATATATTAATTAGAAATTACTAAGCTTACTGAACATGTAAATAATCCATAACAGAAAACATGAATTCAAATGCAACAACTAAAACACTTCTACAAACCAGATAAGAGCACACAGCCGCCTACAGACTATTCGTGAAGCTGCGGATTGGAAGGAAAAACAATATCGGTGTAGGGGTTATAAAAGTTGACCTTGATTTATAATAAAAGACATATGTGCATTCATATCACAATCTGGCGATAGTTATATACTCCCTCCGTTCCTTGATATAAGGTGTATAGCTTTTTTTTAAAAGTCAAACTTTATTAACTTTGACCAAATTTATAGCAAAAACTATCAACATCTATGATATTTATTAAATACAATATGAAAATATATTTCAAGATGAATCTGATAATATTGTTTTGGTATAATTTATATCAATAATTTATCTACAAATCCGGTCAAAGTTACCTAAGTTTGACTTTTTTATGAAAACTATACACCTTATATTTAGGAATGGAGGGAGTATTATCAAAGGATTAAAAACCAGGCTAGCACATATATTACACGAAGGCTATAGCAAAACATGAAATTTTCATTAGAATATTACAAGATACAAAATCCTATGCAGTTATGGACTGGGGGGAATGGTCAGAGGAGGTATAAAACCAGTAGATATAGCCGGCACGTGTGTGTGCGTGGGGGGGGGGGGGGGGTGTGGAGGGCTCGCCCTGCTCCGCCTGGTTTCGCGCGCCCTCCGACTTGCTCTGGTCCGGGCGAGAGGGGGGAGGTGGTGACGGCGATTGGAGAGAGGCAGCGCGGGGTGGGGTGGGCGAGAGGCGGCTAGGGTTGAGAGAGAGCAGTGGCGAGGAGAGGAGACGACAAGGGAAAGCGAGAGGAGGGACAGCTGCGGCGCTCGGGCCTTATCTTTCTAGCTGAATGGCCCCACCCGTAAGGCTTCGTTTGTTTCTCGTGGGTTGAAAGGGATTGGAGGGGAAAAACCTCGCGTGGGCCAAAATCCTCTAGAATCCACTTAGGTCAGTTTGTTTCTCGTGGTTTGCCCAGCCCATTCCCTCTCAATCCCCTCCGATCCCCTTCTTTCCACGTGCTTCAGGAGCGCCCAGGGGAGAGGCAGGGAAACAGACTCACGACTCGCGACGCCGAAACGAACGCCACCCGCCGCCGCCTGCCGCCTGCCGGGAGAGGATGAGCGTCGCCGCCCCATCGTCGCCGCCGCCGCCCAGTCGTCGCCGCCACCGCCTCCTCCGCCGTCATCTCAGGTACTTCCTCTCTTCTTCTCTACTTCTTCAACCCCTCCTTGCAAACCCTAGAACTATAACTGGCGACCATGCGAAGTGCCGGCCTCCCTGCCGTGCCGGAGACGGCTGCCTGGCCGACCAGCGGTGGCAAGCCCATCCCAACAGCGTCGTCCTACTGCTACCTGCCGCCCCACCAGCAGCGTCGGCCTACTGCATCATGCCTGTATTTCTCTGAAATTGTTACACTTTGAAAAATTGTGCACTGAAATTGCTTGTGGGCAGCGCCGACCCGTTCTGTTCAAACTCGTCTGGGTTTACCCATGAAAAATTATCACAATCCCTGTTTGTGACCCGTTCTGTTTGGCGTCACCGTCAAGGTTAATTAGGACACCATGTGTTGTGATCTGCGCAGCAGAGACTGTTGCGTTATTGTCCAAAATTAGCCAGTAGAGTGGTTAATTAATTAGTACTAGCACAAGTGTAATTTCCCCGAAACGAAAGAGATTCGCTGACTAAGCCTGGTAAAAGTTTGGACTGAGACTTTAGTTTTAGATTGGTTTTACTGTTGGACTCTTTTGGTTTGGATTAAATGGACCGAGCTCCTAATGTAAGTTGGTTTGGTTTGGTCTTTTCTTGCTGTTTATTTATTTTCGCATCGATCTTGGGGGCATTTTTCTTCTTTTTATTTAGTTGTCTTGTGTGATTACCTTGTTTATGTTATGTGATGGAGGGCTGTGATATCCTTGTCTCAATGTAGTAGTGCTACCAATTTAGAAGAACGACAACTTTGTTGCAGCTCAATGTAGATAGATAATTCACAAGCAAACCAAAGTAGTGTTGGGTTTAATTAGTTCAATCTACCTTACTTAGTAGCTTTGCTTAACACAAAAGAAGAGTAGTCTGAAACCCAAGCAGCACAACATCAACAGCACAACACACATGAGTGATTGAGCTCAATCTACCTTACTTAGTAGCTCTGCCGCTGCACAGTGCATCCCATGCATCTGAAATGATCTAATAGTATATCCTAATGAACATACCAAAAGCAGCATCAAGCTTGAAGCCAGCAGTTCACTGAATAGGACCTGCAGATTATTTATATTTCATGGATGTATGCCATTGTCAGTTCTCAGTTCCTGTTATTTTGCTTCCCTAGTTTTATTCCCCACACAACTTGTTTTTAGCTGGGGCAGGCTAGCACGCCACACACCTTTGTTTAGGTTTTTGCTATTAGCATAGCATCCCTATCTTCAGAAATGATATTGTCTGATTAACACCAACGAAAAATTCTACTCTATAGTCTTCAAGCTTATTTCCTAGTAGTTTCAGTAGCAGCCATTATATAACATAAAAATGTGTAAAACCATCTGCTTGCCATGCATGTTCTTGTAGCAAGTGGGACATAAAGGAATGAACAAAAAATACATCATTAACATAGAAATGTGAAAGCAATGACCAGAGAAGTAACTATCCATTGAAGCTTGTCTTGGTTTTGTTCAGAAGCCATTATTGAATCTTGTTGTCCTTGCACATTATATTATTTCAGTTTTTTCCCTTTTGATCTTGTTTGTTATTTGGTCTTCCGCCTAACTGACCATTATTTCTGTCATCCAGCCTGTGATGCGTTGCGGTACCCAGATGTTGATGCAGAGTAGAGAAAGATCAGAGTAGGAGTCCTGTCAGTTCACCTCTTCAGAAGTTTTGCCTTGTGGTTGATGATAGCAGAACTGGCCTTGTTATTTAGTTGATGACAGCAGAACTGGCCTTGTGGTTGTAGTAGTTGATGCAGTGTTGCTCTTCTGACATTCATTCATCTCTGTAGTGTGGTTGGTACTGCTTCTTGGATGAAGCATTTTAGTGTGTTGTTCTTGCAATGAATCGATGATCCTGCATTCCTTTTTGATGATACACCTGCTCTTTGTAGATGGACATGCTGCTTTTATTGCTTTGTTGATTCCTGACTTGTTGTAATGGTAAAGATTGCATTTTTCGATGTTTGCCTAAAATCGAATCCACCTCTAACAAATAAGTTTTTATATGGAAGGGATTCTGGTTGAAGGTATTTGGGGGGTTTGAAGGGGATTTGAGAGGATTGGATGAAAGGGGGGGGGGATTCACCAAATCCTCTGAAGTCCCTTCCTCCCCAATCCCTTTGAAACAAACAAAGCCAAAGGATTACCATTCATAGCCGACGTGGATTGGCTGAGAAGCTTGGTAGGCTAGGAGGAATTTAAGCAACAAACCATGGTACATTATAGTATCTGCCTTTTTACCCCTTCTCTTATGCTTTTGTCAAGGAAGAAGCTGCCTCTTCGAGGTCCTTTTTTTCCACAACCTTTGTCGGCGAGTCCGGTCCAAGGGCGTGGAGCGAGAGCGTAGTCGAAGTAGTTGTACACGCGGCATAATCACAAATGCGAAAAGTGAAGGGACACAGAGAAATAGTCTGTACTTGATCTTTCTTATCAATTGGTGTCTCTCTTCATATAATACATGGGTATATATAGGGGGAGAGGGGGTAGGTGAAGAGAACCAAACCTTAGAGGGAAAAACCCCCCACCCAAGAAAGGGTGGGCCCGCATGGGCAATAGTCGATTTCCCAACACTCCCCCTTGGTCCGTTATCCCGTGTTGCCTATGTCTCAAAAATACGAAAAACCCAGTGAGAAAAATATAGAGAAAAGCACATAGAATACGTCTCCTCATGTTGCACGAATTGCCTCATCAAAAATCTTAATGTGAGAAACATCAGAAAAGCTCATATAAGGGAAAAAGAGTACAATTTACTCAACATCAGGTTGAGTACTTTATCATCTGGATCGAGAATTACAGATAAGGGTGTGAAGAATCTCTCCCAGGAATCTGACATTGCTCTAAGTCTTATCATACCGATTCCACGAACACACCTTTCAAAATATGATGTCAGTAATGATTTAGTGAACAAATCAGTGAGATTGTCACACGACTTAGTATGAAAAATCCTCACCTCGCTAATCTTTTGCATCTTATGTGCATAGAAAAACTTGGTGCTGATAACATCTTCCACAACCTTTGCCGGCGAGTGCGGTTCAAAGGTGTGGAGCGAGAACGTAGTCAAAGTAGTCGTACACGCGGCACAATCACAGATGCGAAAAGTAAAGGAACACAGAGAAATAGTTTGGACTTGAACTTTATTATCAATTGGTGTCTCTCTCCATACAATACATGGGTATATATAGAAGGAAAGGGGTAGGTGAAAAGGATCAAACCCTAGAGGAAAAACCCCCACCCAAAAAGAGGTGAGGCCCGCATGGACAATAGTCGTTTTCCCAACACTTTTGACCTGCAAGCTAGAGGTTTTGGCAGAGCACACTCAACCGCCTATTCAATCTTTTGACCGCTATTCAATCTTTTGACCGTTTATCCAATCTGCAATAATTAGGGAGTAACCAGTAAGATAGATAGATATAGCTCACAACAGAATCTCAAAAAATCAATTAGACTAAACTAATGTGAGCATGTACGAAAGGGAATACTAATTCATAAAACTGAGTGAACTACCCTCTTGATATACTGTCGGTTTCTAACTCATCGACTCAAATTACTATACTATTGATCTCGTCTGCTCCTAAAAATCCCAAAGTACAAACAAACAAGCATATATAGTTGTTAATATCAGGACCTGAAATCTTGCATAGGAAGATAAAGCATGATCGATCACACCAACAGAATTAGCAGAACAGAAGTTGCAAATCATGTATTTTGTGTTGACCAAACCACTTGAGAAATGCTACTGAAATTCATGGTAAGGATCAAACAAGATAAGTTCTACTTCTCTCGGTTTTCAGAATCATGAAAGGGACAATGACATGGTCTCCCGGCAATGATTACATAAATAACAGCAGGTTCACATATAAGATCTCATAAGATGGATGTATTAGGAATCAGTAGCAGAATTTATTTATTATTAAGTTCTTACAGGATCATTCGCTGTGTAATACAAAGCTCTACTCAGCTTATTCAAAAGTTACTGCAGAACACCCAATAATATACAGTTGAACATAGTTCGCTCTCAGTGTAATAAACATGATATTCAAATGTGCTTGCTACTAGTTGCCATAGAGGGGGGGGATCCTGAACGGAGTAAGGTATTGAACTCTGAACTTTAGGGAAATGCTTCAGGTGGAGCAGGCTGGCTATAGCTCAGGTCAGATCGTTCACAAATTATTAGCACACTAGTAAGAATATAAAATGAGGGGGCATCAGGAAGTAGTATGCAAATGGATTCTCCAAAAAACATGAATTAAGCACCCAAACAACAATCAAACCTAATAAAAAAGGTATCCTCCTGAATAACAAGGTTTATAGTTGAGGTCTGGCTAAAATCTGAAGATTTCAACTTTTTGCAGGAAAAACGAAGGTTGCTGGCCAACATCATGTTGTGTTAACCTCAATGTGCCTGAACACGTCACGTTAGTTTTGCCGCTGTATCTCTGTTTTATTTAGGTAAAGCCAGAGACGTACTTGCTTACGTTGCGGCAGAACGGGTCTAGGTTGTTGCATTCCTTAGCTAGTTTCTCGTAGATACTGGCCACGATCAGAGTCCGTGGGATGGTGCGGGTAAAACGGATCAAGGCCAGGTAGTTTGTTTTGAGTGAATAAATGGAAAAGCAGAAAAGGCGCAAATAGTTACGCGTCGCAAAAATCTCTTTCAGTTTTTGCGTTGGCTCACTGAAAACTACACCGTTCATGTCCACCTCGCGTGTGTGATCCTGTGTTTTCCCCAACAATTGGTATACAGAGCTTAAGGTTGACGGAGGCGTTTCACGGCGGCAGTGATAGGAGGAGTTTTGGCGGCGGTGATCAGCGATGGGTGACCAGTCGCAGACGAAGGATGGATCCAGCGCCAGCAGCGAAAAGTACACGCCGCAGGCAAAGACGGCTGGGGACGAGGGCACATGATGACACTCGTGGGTGAAATCCTCTCCCTCGGAGAGAAGATCTCAGATGAGACAGTGGTCGAGACCTTGTTCAACGCCGTTCCCACACGGTTCGACGATATCGTTAACATGATCGAACAATGGGGCGACCTGACGATGATGTCAGTGGCCAAGGTTGTTGGGCGCTTGTCATCGTTCGAGGAGAGCCAGCGTGGGCGTCGCCGTCAGTTAGGCGGCAAGGAGGACCAGCTTATGTTGATGACCCATGTCAGAACCCTCTGTTAGGTATGTGCTAGGGTTTAGCATCAACATGCATTTATGTCAAAAATTTCAAATGAAATTGAAATGGGAGAAGAAACCCCCCGAGATGAATTTAATTCATTTGGCCAGAATAAAAGTTGTCCAAAAATTCCTTTTGAATTTTTGAAAACTCACATAAATGAGTGTGATCACATATAAAGTGATGTGGTAGCATTCCCATGCTCATGGAATTTTCAAAAATTCAAACAGGAGCTTGGATTTAAATTTAAACCCCTATTTGAATTAAAGTTCAAATTATTAGAATTTTAAAATTCCCAAACTTTATAAGTGGCTAGCTATATGCATTACAAGTCCACATAAAAATTTGGGGCATTTTAGAAAATGCCTACCTATTTTTTTAGCAAGGCAAAACAAAATACAGAAAAGAAACAGAAAACCAAAACGAGGACTTACCTGGCCTCGGGCCCAACTAACCGTACCTGGCCCAGCAGCAGCCCAGCCCAGCCCAGGGGGGCACATGCGTCTTCGTCCCCCCTCCAGGAAGGCAAGCATGTCGTCGGCGAGCGCCGTGGGCGCGCCAGGCAGCTGCCTGCCTCCCCAGGGGTTATCCCCTCGTCTGGAGACGTCTGGGAGACGCCCAACTCCATTCCCCTCCCTCCAGAGCCACTTCCCCCTCCTCCCTCGCCGTGTTCGTCGTCAACAGAGGAGATCGCCGGAGCACCGACGCGCCCCCCGTGGCCATCGACTTCGAGGAGCCCATCCAAGTTGTCCCCTGTATCCAGCGTCGAGCGCTTCGTCGATCTGCAGAAGATGGCGTGGCCGGAGCCTCTGTAGCCGCCGAATTTGAGCCCGAGCCCTCGCTGGAGCCGAGGAAGATCGACGACGATTGCGACGCCGTCACCACCGTTGAACTCCTGGTGATTAGGCGGTTCAAACCCCTCTCTTTCCGCCCCCTGTTGATGCCTCTGTCGCGATCTTCCATGGGAGCCACAGAACAGTGCCGCCGCAGTGCTCGTCAGCGAGCACCCGTGAAGCAATAGAACCCGAGACCATGTCTAACGTCTTCGCCATGATCTGCTGCTTCGTTTGATCCCAGCCCCGCTTCAAATGGTGCAGTGTAGTGAGTTCCACCCCGAGCCAGTAGCTCCGCCGCCGCTAGGGCTCGTCGCCGACGACGTTCCAGTGCACCCCAGCCCTTGATCTTGGTCCCGTTCGACGTGAGCAAGTGAGAGCTTCATTCTGGAGGAAGCAGCGCTCGTTTTGGTGCCCGGAATCGCCCTCCCGTGCAACGCCGCCGTCTCTGTTGGTCGCCGGCGACATGCCACCGGTGAGCCCACGTGGCCGGCGTGTTTAGCCACTAATCAACCCCCAAGTAAGGCTGCCATGTGGGCCCTACCCCCTGCTAATCCACTGGATTAGTTTAAATCAAAACTAAACAGTTCACTTAAGCACTGAGTCACTTACAGGTGGGACCCCCTGGTCAGAGCCCCCATGACGCCAGCATGAGGTCATGCTTGCGCAATAAAGAGAATTTCTATTTAAAAGAAAATGCAGAAAAGTCAGAATTTGATTTAAACTTTGGAAATTCATAACTAATTCATTTTAACCCCAAATTAAACAAATAATATATGTAAAATTATTAGAAAAATGCAAGGATTCTGAATATGCACTTTGTTTTCATGTTTGACCATTTTAAAATGGGGGAACAGAAGCAAAAAATGCATATAAACCCTTTTTAATTCAAATATGGAGTTTGAATTTGCAACTCAAATGCAATATACTTCATTTAAATCCACCACTGAAGACCTTGAGCATCAAGGCTCGTCCTCCTCCTGCACCGGGTGTTATTCCTCATCCTTCAACCCTGAAGACCCGTGATGACTTCCCTGAGGCCTATCAGCGTTACCTCAAGCGAACGACACATCTCGCTCGTAAGCTGGCTCGTGATTTGGCTGCCTCAGTGCAGATTCCGCCTCAGCTAAAGCCACAACCTCAAGCACAACATCGAAAAAAGGCTCCTGGCATCAAGCCCTCAAATAAGTCTTTAGCTAAGCCTCAAGTTCCAGGTTCCTCATGTCAACGCACGGACGGTGCTGCCCCCGCCTCAAGGATTCGAACTAATGAATCTGTTAGTGCTCCTGAGGGCTCAACCACAATACCTTAGCCTCAGCTGAAGACCAAAACTATTCTTCAACGCGGCCCCCGACCCTCACCAAAGAAAACTGCTATGCGAGGCACCATTCATCATACTCCTCAGAGCTCTGATGATGAAGATGAATTTGAAGATTTGGCCGGATTCGTCGCCACTGAAGAAGACAAGATTGAATATGTGCGTGCTGCAGCCAGACGCAAAGCTGAAGAAACGGGTTCTGAAATCCCACTTCTTCTCGATCCCAAGAAGGTCCTGGAGTACATCGAAATTTGGTCAGTCAAGCCTGATACTCCTCTTGATGACTTGGACATACCTAAGGACATCAAGTTCTACGTTCAACAGTTCCTCATCAATGAGATACATCGACGTGATCTTCAGAAACAACTAAAGGCTCAACTGTAGAAAGTCCTTAGTGACTTTAAAAAGAAACCTGTTACGGATGTTACTCCTCAGGAGTTCATCGAGCATCAATGTGAGGTTCATCGCCTCAACACCGAGTATGCCGCCCAACTGTGCCTACATCGGCAAAACCAAGGAACGGATGTCTCAGCAGATGGACAAATTGTTGAAGCTTCGACAACCCGCTGCCTCAGTACCCCCTGCTGCCTCAGCCGCTACTGATTCTGAGTCTGCGGATCCCACCAAAGGCCTGAAGCGCCTGCCTGATGCCCAACCCTCCACTCCACCTGCTGTGAAGAAGCCCACACTGGGGTCCACGACTGAGGAGCCAATTGATGCTACACCACTCTTCTCAGCTCCTCCGGCATCTCGGGCTGTTGAGACCACCACTCATTCCCCTGCTGCTCACACTCCACCCACAAATCCTCAACGCAGCATCATCGTCTTCACTCCACCAACTACTGTCACACCCATTGTTCCAACACCTCAGTGCCCACCTCCCCCAATTATCACTGAGATTGAAGACATGGATGTAGATATTATGGATCATGGTACTCCTCGCGTCCATGATGAGGAATATGGGATGACAAACTCCCCCACTCATACAATCTTCTCTCCAGAGCCTCACTCTCCCACTGTGGCTGAGGTGCTTCCTGATAGCTCTCTACGGTCTGAAGAATCTGTTGGTGCATCGTCCTCAGCCTCTGATGCTGATGAACTTGAAGCCACGAGTGCACCCCCACAATTCTGCTGCTGATACTGATGCTGCGGCGACAACAACTGCTGAACCTGAGACTGATCCCCCCGCAGCTGAAGCTGAAGCCGAGCACAACACCAATGCTGATACTGAGGCTGCACCAGATCGCACTAAGGATAGACAAGTTAAATCTCCCTCAGCGTCTGCAACTTCGCCAAAACCTGTGCCTGAGTCGCATGCTGAAGACCATGCCTCTCCACAGCCGCCACCTTCTGCTTCAGCCTTACCATCTCCTCAGGAAACTGCCTCAGCCATTTCTCTGTGCCCGAAGCAGAAGAATCCATTCTATCGCAATCTTGAAGTTGATGCACGTCCAAACTTTAACACTAATGCATTCTTCAACGCAATGAGCTTATTTCAGGCTGGGATCCAGAATCCGTATCACTCTCCTCCACCCAGCAAGCTCCTGAGGTTCTGGACAGCTACACAGAAGAACTATTATGCCTCAGTCCTCTACATGGCACAAAAGGTGTTTCCTCATAAACATATTCCTCATTTGGCTATGGAGAACATCCTTTCAACAATGTGCTGCAGAACTTGTATCATGCCAAACTGCTTCAGTTATGCTCCGAGTGCACCATTGGAATGAAGAACTTGTGCTTCAATTTTATGCCGCACTATATGTCTCAAGGGACCCCAAAGACATCAACACTTGGGTTCTTGAATGGATGACTCAGCATCAGCACTACACTGCCTCAGTACCTGAGATTGTGGAGATTCTTCAGCTCCCTCCTTCTGAAGCCTCAGTCCCCAGCACATACGGTGCTCCACTTCTTCGGGACGACCTGATGAATATGCTGATGAAGCCACAAGCCCCTGAAGCTCCACCCCGGACACAGTTCCTCGTTTCTGAACTTCAGTATCTGCCCAGCACCTTATACCGAATTTTGGCTAAGTCCTTCTGCGCCATCAAGGGATATGAATCATCTGCTGAGGAAGTCGTGGGCATCATGGAGAACATTCTATATAGTCTCTGCATGTCGGCTCCAATTAATGTCTCAGACGTCTTCTTCAGGACGGTGGTGGATGCTGCTCAGAATCCTCATATTCTGAAGCCATATGCTCCATGGATTATGAAACTCATCTGCATCAAGACTGGCATCAACTTCAAGACTGATCAGGCTAATCATCGTCCATACGTTCCACTTGTTGAAGTGCTTCAACACACTCTTGATGCTAATGCCAAGGGCAAAGCGCCTTTTTATGAAGCAGTACTTCCTCAGGACTCGCTTGGTGGAAACATCCGCCAGCCTCAGTCCCGCACCATGTTGGGAAACGCAGTAGAAAACAAAAAATTCGTGCCTACGAATCAAGAACCCAAGATCATCCATGAAGATTGCATCCAAGGTTTTAGGTCATGGCTCACCAACCGATGTAGCGGAAGTAGAGTTGGTGAAGACCGTCGGTGCAGATCCCTGCAGCTAGGAATTTCAATGACCTCCCAAGCGCGAGGATATCGATTCCTCGAACCGTCCCGCGATCTAGTCCCACGGACAAGTCCCACGAACAAGCTCCTCGAAGAAGGGTCGAAGGTACGACCCCTCCATTAGTATCCACACATCCCGTAGCAGCAATCCAGCAGCGCTCCACCGTCCAGATATGAACACCACCGAGAAAACTAGAGGGAGAAAACCCTAACGGATTCCGATCTAGAACAACGTCTAAACCGGGGTCTAATTGTGGAGCAACGGGGTTTAGAGGAGGGAGGGTGGCGCATAGGACTTGAGGACAAGTTGTGTGCTGCGCCCCACCCCCTCCCCTCATTATATAGGTAGCCAGGAGGCCCTTGGGGCGCAATAAGGGGGTTGGGGAGTCCAACTTGGACTCCCAAACCTCCCAAACCTTCCCACCGGAAACCTGCCATATTGGAGAGTTGGACTTCCCACCTGGAGGGGGATTCCTTCCCCTTGGTGCGCCCCCACCCCTTGTCCGGCCAGGGCAGCCTAGGTGGCTTGCCCCCAAGGCTAGGGGCGTGGGGTAGTGGGTGGTACTGCCCGGAACCTTCCAGAAGCTTCCATGACCTTCCGGGATCGTTACGGGACATTCCGGAACCTTCTGGAGCACTTTCAGGACCTTCCGGGACCGTGCTCGGACGTTCCGGAGCCATCCGGATAGTTTCCAAGACCATCCGAGTTACAGTTTAAGCCACCCGATGACCACGAAGGTTGTTTGGATGCCCAGCGATTATCCGGAAACTATTCCGGTTGATCCAGGACTTCCCCAGTACCATTCTCATATGTTACGGAACCACCTGGGACTACTCCAGAGTGATCCGGACATATCCATAAATACCAAAAACTACTTCTGGTGCCCTTATGAACTATTCCATAAATCACCGAAACTACTTCCGGTACCCGTATGAACTATTCTGCTTTGCTTCCACTAAACCTTCTACCATTCCAGCATTCTAACAGACTACTGCTCGTTAAGTGTGTGACCCAATAGGTTCGGTATAACGCGGACATGACTCAGAACATCTTCCGGACATAGGTCAGCAGCCTTTTGTCAATAGCCAATAATCAACAACGGAGCCATGGACACCCATGTTGACTCCCGCACATACACGAAGAAACTTCGAGTGAACCATTATGTTTAGTCATGTACCATTCCCTTTGCTTCGCGATATATGACAAAGTTAGAGGAGAGAAGTTTGGCACCCATGTGTAACAACTTTTGAACACAAGCCACTCGTTATCCTCTTTGCTCGTTTGTCCCTTTTCTCGTTATCGTATTCCGGTATCCCCGTGACTGAATCACAATGCGTCTGGCGAGACTATAATGGATACCGTCGTACCGAGTGGGCCCGAAGTGAATATCTTCTTCACCGTGAAGGAGCAAATCCCATTCTTGAACTATCACAGTCACTAGCCACACCATCTAACATACCCAGAACTTATTTTACTACTTCCCATTTACGGGAGGATTCATCTAAGAACCAAAGCATGTCTTCTTGTGTGAAGCACCTCGATACTCTCATGGTCTAAGGAATTACGTATATAATAACATTTCATGATATGACTTATAACGTAGTTACGATGTGATCTCTAAGTATATCATTCAATACTGGGGTCGGTTCAACATCATTGTTCTGCTAACAATATGTTCCCATTGCTACTGACATCCTTGTTACAAGAACAATGTCCATGATTAAGAAAACGTAATCATCAGTTAGCACATGAGCTGGTCTTAGAGGCTAAACCAGGAACTCTTGGTGTGTACATTTCCACACATGAAAGTGAGTTTTCTTCTGAATCTCATAGTCAGGGTCATTGCAATTATAGCACAGAAATATAAACATTAATTACGAACGTGGAAATATATATATAATAACATTTTATTATTTCCTCTAGGGCATATTTCCAACAGTCTCCCACTTGCACTAGAGTCAATAATATTATCAGTGCTTGAGCACTTTACACCTATGGCATACCGGTGTAATACATGCTTCATTTGTGGTATAGACTTCATAATCAGATCTGACGTTTCAGGCCCGTTTGCATCTTGCATATCTTTTCGTTTTCACGCTATCATAAAATTCACTAATTTCATCAGTTTAGCTTTGTATATGTTTGAATCATTTGGTAGGACCTTGGTTCCTTTAGAATAAGTCATGAAATCATTCCTCAATGTTCCATGAGCTTCAAGCATCTAGGAAACCATACCATGTTCATAAATGAACTGATGATTCAAAATACCCTCCCTTGTTACTTCTTTAAGCAACAATATACTTAGCCTCTATTATAGAATTCGCCACAGTATCTAACTTAACACAGTTCCTCCATACTGTGCCACGCTTACGTGTGAAACACATAATCCCAATTAAAATCGAAAATCGGTCGGAGTAGGTATGAAGACTGAATTGGTGTAACTGATTTACATCAAAAATTCAGCTGGTGTAACTCATTACAATGAGCTCTTCATTATCTCCATTTTTGGAGAAACATATCTTATCTTTCATAAGTTTAACTTTTCACTGTTTGTCCAATGATCAACATGTTGATCACTTTGGTATCTTGCTCATAACATTTTGGAGCACTAGACATATCTGGTCGTTTTACATATTATGGTGTACATGATTAATCCAAACACACATGTGGGTGAAATTCAATTCATGTGTTTTGCTTATCTGTGTTCATAAACACCGATTTTTGCAAACAAGTTTTCACCATGACCTTGGCAAGAACATGTTTCTTGGTGTTTCATACTAAACTACTTTAGTATCATGTCAATATGTACTGTTGGCTTTAGCATGATCATGCACTTACTATCTTCATAGATCACTGTGCTCAATACTAATGCTATATTAGCCCAAGTTCTTCAACTGAAAACTATTTCCAATGAAGTCCTTATTCGTGTCAAGAAATTTATATTATTTCCAATCAACAATATGTCATCTACATAAGGTTTTAGAAAAATCATTCAGCTCCCACTTACTTTCTTGAACATTCAAGCATCTTCGTTTATTCCCGATGAAAACAAACTCTTTTGGCAATTTCATCATAACGAAAATACCAACTCCATTGTACTAGCTTCAGTCCATCACTGGATATCCAAGGCTTGCATCTATTTTAGCATCCTTTGAATCGACAAAACATTCCGGTCGTATCACATATACGTCCTTTGTTATTTCCGTGTAGGAACTTTGTTTTGACGTTCATTCTACCATATCCTATAAATGAGATATGTAGTAATTGCTAATATAACCCGAACTGACTAAAGCATCTCTACGGTCGACACTATTTCGCCGTAGTCAATGTTTGAACTTGCTAGAAAACAATTTTCCAACGAGTTGAGCTTTGTGGATAAAACAATTTCATCCGAATCCATTATAGATCCATATATATTCTTCAGACTTTTAGTCTTTCGGAGGGTCTACCAAGTTCAAAACTTGACTTACTTCCATGGATACTATCTCGGATTATTTGGCATTTAGCCAAATCCCGGAGTCAGGGCCCATCAATGCTTCTTTGTATATCACAGGTTTATTATTGTCGAACAACAATATCTCGTTTTACATATTATGAATGTTTGTACGAGTTATGTCTAACCTGTGTGGTTCAGCTGCGCACTTTGCTGAAGATTCAACAATCTTTGACAAGTTGCACTGTCCTCCCACTCCCTCTTTTGTAAGAAACTATTTTTCTTCAAAACACAACATTCTTAACAACAAACAATTTTGCTTTTGTGTAGTGATAGAGGAATACCAAAACTTTTGGCATAACCTTAACAAAGTAGCACTTATCTGATTTGGGGTTTTGAGTATGTCAAACATATGCCTCATATACCCAAATTTTAAGAAAAGACAACATGGTTTTAACAGTTCATACCACATCTAATATGGTGTCATTTCAACAGATTTGATGGTGCTCTTTTTAGTGTAAAAGCCGTAGTCATTACACTACTGGAATCTGCGAATTTGCCATCTTCTGCCCTCTTTCCCGTCTGCATATTATCGAGGCGGACGACAAAGACCCTCTTTGCCGTCAGCCGCTAGTTTGCCGTCTGTTATTTTTTTCACATATGGCAAAGGGGTCTTTGCCGTCTGTTTTTTATTCACGCATGGCAAAGAGGTCATTTGCTGTCCATTTTTTTTCACACATGGCAAAGTGGTTCTTTGCCGTCTGTCTTTTTTTCAACACATGGAAAAGTGGTCTTTGCCGTCTGTATTTTTTTCGCGCATGGAAAAGAGAGTTTTTCTATATCTGTTTTTGTATCGGTTTTTATTTTTTTTGAAAATTCAAATAAGATCTAAATAATTTGAAATTTGGAGGGTTGTTGGTTTATGATTCCTAGAAGGTGTGTAAAGAGTTTGGAATTTTCTGCTAAATATTAACATTATTTCTTTATATAAATATGTAGGTTAAAGTTACACAATTCGTATACTTATTTCTCATTGGTTGGCAGTGCCTCACAAGGATTGATGACATGGCAAGGAGGAGCACCAAGCCACCAACCGCACCCCTATAGGCTGGCCCCACCATGCATGCCATCAACCCCACACGTCCTTCTTATCTCTATCTCTCTCCCCACCACACAACGTCCTTCTCATCTCTCCTTATCTCCACAACACGCACGCATGCATGGCTTCAGCGCCTCCAACTCCCGTGCTTATCTCCCTCTTCTCTGCCCCTTGTCCTACTTGCTCCGCCGCTCCAACTCCGGCGGCAGGAGGCTCCTCTCCCTCCTCTTTATCTCCCTCCCCCGGTTCTTTCCTTATCTCCCCCTTCGAGCTCGAGCATGGAGCCACCACCGTCTCTCGTGTCGCCCCGAGCTCAAGCATGGATAACGCCGCCGCCGGTCTCTCGCCCTGAGCTAGGCGTCCTCCGCCACCGGTCACCATTGATGCCGCCGTCGGTCGCTCTCGCCCCAAGCTCGCCATCCTTCGCCACCAGTTGCACCCCCCGCGAGACGCCCGCCCGCCAGCCCAACTGACATCGTTTCAACCGGTTGTTTGCCCTGTTGTGCCCCGCCGGCCGCCCCCACCTCGTTTCGACTCATCGGCCGCCAACCTCGTTGGTCTCGCTGGCCTCGCCTCGCCGGACAGCAGCGCTCCCGTCTTGCCTGCTCCCCTGTGACCGGTCTTGCGTCACCGGGCAGCAACGCCTCCGTCTTGCCACACTCACTGGACCGCAGTGCCCCCTGTGTCACCAGACAACAGTGCAGGAAGAAGAGCAGATGCAGCAGCGTGTAACGGTTGTTTCATTTTTTTTATAACAAAAATGTCTTTGCCATCCGCTACATATTTAACAGACGGTAAAGCCGTGTCGGACCCACCTATTAACACAGTAACTATATTATTTACTTTGCCGACAGCCAGAAAAAAACCGGATGGCAAAAAGCTTTGCCGTCCGTCGATAATATGCAGACGGCAAAGAACCTCTTTGCCGGAGAAATGGCTGACGAGTGCTTTGCCGTCCGCCGACAGATGGCAAAGGGCTTTGCCGTCCGCTTTATCTATGTTTGCCGACCGCCATGGCAGATGGCAAACGGTAGAATTCCAGTAGTGTTAACGCATAAATTTAATAAGTATAATGGAAAATTGATAAACGTCATATTTGATCTTACCGTGTCATACATGGCTTGATTACACCTCTCGAACACTTTACTCATAGTGGTGTTCCGGGAGACGCAAGTTATGACACTTCTTCACAACTCATCAGACGTTTGCTAAACTTGTAACTCAAATATTACTTTCTACAATCTAATTTGTAGAAGCTTTATTTTCTTGTTACAATGAATTTCTATTTCACTCTAAATTCCTTGAACATTTCAAAGATTTCAGACGTATGTCTCTATTGAACAGATATCCACATATCTACTTCAACTCATGAGTGAAGATAGGGAATCCACTGCACACAACTACACTTATTGGACTACACACATCATCATGTATGATTGATTACCAATGGTTTAGTTGCCCGTTCATGTATGGCCTATCAACGGTGTTTTAGTCACATTACTTCGAGACAAAGATCGCAAGCGTCAAGTGATTCATAATCATATGACTCGAAAGTCCATCCCTTATGGAAATTCTTCATGCATGTTATGTCACTTGTGATAAACGGCAGTGCCAAATCTATGTGGTATTCTTGTCAGTCTTGCGACGTTTAGCGTCAGTGTTATGGATTTTTAGTATTATTATCAAGATTCATAACATACAACCTATTCATAATGGAAGTATGGCCTTTACGTTATTCATAGCTTTGAACAACTCTCTTGCAACAAACATGATTCAAAATGATGTTTTGCAACAAGGCTAAACTGTAGTAACAATTTACTCAACTCTAAAATGAATTTTGAAGATAATCATAGAGTCAACACACGGTATAGTAAACCTTTTACCGTGTTCCCAAGCGTGTCAAAACTCATCATTAGCTAGTCATAAAGGCCATAGTATTTCTTGCATCGAGTTGCAACAATATGCAATCGATGTGATATTCCGGTGATCACAGTTTAATCACAATATACAGAATCCACAATTAAGTGCTTAATCATGATTCCCAAGAATTACATCTCTTGACCAGCAATGAATTCATCTATAACTCTGTATGACTTTCATTTCTGAGCTGGTTATTCCAGTCTTCTTTCGTTTTGCCTTTATACGTATCATAGTTCTATTTCCAATGTCACTCCTACTCACAAAAGCTCACACATGATTAAGGATGGCGCGGGCCATGGACTTTCCGGCGTGTAAGTCTTACTAACACCCTTTGGACTTCCTTTCCCTTAATTCTCATCATCATATGATCGGTGTTCTTCTGGATCCCACACTTATTAGTTTTGTTTAGAGCAAAGTGAACATTTTCACTAATACTTACAATCATACATTGTACTAGATATCTTATATCCAACATTAATTGTCTTACTACTGAAAACAATTTTTCAGTTCCATGAATATAACATAACTATCCCAAACGTTTCGAAGTTTGGGTTTCATGGTGGTGAAGACAATGCACTTAGCTGTGGTGGAATTCTAGCATTTTGGATTATGGACGTAAGTCACATCATCCATAGCATCAGCGGGAGAGCATCAAAAATTTGCGATAGGACAAGCTCCTTCTCGACACTATTGAGGATAGTCCTCACAATACGGTACCAATCGTAAAGTTTTTACCAGATAATACAGTTAATCAAAATCAATTGGGGAGGTGGTAACGCGAGCCATTATTCTACAACGATAATGCAAATACTAAGACTTTGTTCATAATTAAGTTGCACTTGTGATTAATCAATTTAATTACTAAGTGCGCTCCCACTCAGATCAATATCTCTCGTAATTGATGCTGGAGTGATTCAAGATCCAACCCAATCGTCCGCCATTGATGTGACATCACTGATGACTTAGACTGGACCGGTAGGCCAACTTGCCAATCACGCCAAAGGTGATTCTTGTTCATCTTTCGATGGGCGTGTTCCGGTAGCAAACTTTTATCCAAACCGTCAAGACAACCAAGTGTAATTGCAGTGTGTTCTTAGCACACCCGCCTTTTATGCGTCACACTGTGTGCACCCATGTGACATGACCTACTCCGGTGTGAAACATAGTATAGACGGTGCTACAGTTGGAAGAACACTATCAACTTGATATTGTTTTGCGGGAGATCACCCTAATAAAATACGATTACCGCGCATCAAACAAGGGTGCATCAAAGGGATAAACATCACAGGAAGTTCATAAATTATGTGATATAGTATAGCCCTTTGCTTCGTGAAGTCTTCATTGTCTTCACGTCGTCGTGGTTGAAGTCACCATGTCCACCAACTTTGTCCTTGGCGCCGGGAACATCACCACGGCTTTCGGCATGTGCGTCGGGGTCCACCTCCGCATCGTATATCATCACCTTGCATCTATCTATTGCTTTGCCTCGAGCTAATAAACAGTTCTGGCACGCAGGCCATAATTAAGTGAAAATCATATGACTCCAGTCATCATGCCGTACCACGACACGCAGGTCGCGAATAAATATTACATCATATAGCATCTCATACAAACACATTGCAAATCTTGAAGGCTATACCACATCACATGCATACTCTGCAAAAACAAGTTAGATCGCTATCTACACGGGTTGTTGAAAATTTTATCGTGGTTGATTAGCAGGTTACATGCAAACTTTGTTCCCTATACAAACCAAACACGATACTTCAATGTTACTAGTTTAACGTTCGGGGTGCGTGTAGCAACTAATGCCACAAGCCAAACTTCGTTCAACGCGTGACCCCCGTGTGGATTTGAGTTCATAAAATCCACAAGCCCCTCCATGTTAAATATTCTATTGCGAGAGTAAGATGAGATCCAAGGAGTTTGATGTAGACCATGATCAAGGCAACCAGCATACTGAAAGCAGCATAGAGGGATCGATGGAAAACTCAATCCTTGTAATAAAACCTCAACTTGCCATCAAGCATAGAAAAAATCACATGACAGGGAAGCAACAAGAAAATAAATGCCTCATATCACACATATGATCTAGACCTAAACATGCATCTAATCAAGGATCGCTCATGATACCACTGTTGGGAAACGCAGTAGAAAACAAAAATTTACGTGCCTACGAATCAAGAACCCAAGATCATCCATGAAGATTGCATCCAAGGTTTTAGGTCATGGCTCACCAACCGATGTAGTGGAAGTGGAGTTGGTGAAGACCGTCGGTGCATATCCCCGCAGCTAGGAATTCCAATGACCTCCCAACCGCGAGGTTATCGATCCCACGAACCGTCCCGCGATCTAGTCCCACGGACAAGTCCCACAAACAAGCTCCTCGAAGAAGGGTCGAAGGTACGACCCCTCCATTAGTATCCACACATCCCGTAGCAGCAATCCAGCAGTGCTCCGCCGTCCAGAGATGAACACCACCGAGAAAACTAGAGGGAGAAAACCCTAACGGATTCCGATCTAGAACAGCGTCTAAACCGGGGTCTAATTGTGGAGCAACGGGGTTTAGAGGAGGGAGGGTGGCGCATAGGACTTGGGGACAAGTTGTGTGCTGCACCCCCACCCCCTCCCCTCATTATATAGGTAGCCAGGAGGCCCTTGGGGCGCAATAAGGGGGTTGGGGAGTCCAACTTGGACTCCCAAACCTCCCAAACCTTCCCACCGGAAACCTGCCATATTGGAGAGTTGGACTTCCCACCTGGAGGGGGATTCCTTCCCCTTGTTGCGCCCCCACCCCTTGGCCGGCCAGGGCAGCCTAGGTGGCTTGCCCCCCAAGGCTAGGGGCGTGGGGTAGTGGGTGGTACTGCCCGGAAACTTCCGGAACCTTCTAGAAGCTTCCATGACCTTCCGGGATCGTTTTGGGACATTCCGGAACCTTCTGGAGAACTTCCAGGACCTTCCGGGACCGTTCTCGGACGTTTCGGAGCCATCCGGATAGTTTCCAAGACCATCCGAGTTACAGTTTAAGCCACCCGATGACCGCGAAGGTTGTTGGGACGCCCAGCGATTATCCGGAAACTATTCCGGTTGATCCAGGACTTCCCTAGTACCATTCTCATATGTTCCGGAACCACCTGGGACTACTCCAGAGTGATCCGGACATAACCTTAAATACCCAGAACTACTTCTGGTGCCCTTATGAACAATTCCATAAATCTCCGGAACTACTTCCGGTACCCGTATGAACTATTCTGCTTTGCTTCCACTAAACCTTCTACCATACTAGTATTCTAACAGACTACTGCTCGTTAAGTGTGTGACCCAATAGGTTCGGTATAATGCGGACATGACTCAGAACATCTTCCGGACATAGGTCAACAGCCTTTTGTCAATAGCCAATAATCAACAGCGGAGCCATGGACACCCATGTTGACTCCCGCACATACACGAAGAAACTTCGAGTGAACCATTATGTTTAGTCATGTACCATTCCCTTTGCTTCGCGATATATGAAAAAGTTAGAGGAGAGAAGTTTGGCACCCATGTGTAACTACTTTTGAACACAAGCCACTCGTTATCCTCTTTGCTCGTTTGTCCCTTTTCTCGTTATCGTATTCCGGTATCCCCGTGACTGAATCACAATGCGTCTGGCCAGACTATAATGGATACCGTCATACCGAGTGGGCCCGAAGTTAATATCTTCTTCATCGTGAAGGAGCAAATCCCATTTTGAACTATCACAGTCACTAGCCACACCATCTAACATACCCAGAACTTATTTTACTACTTCCCATTTACGGGAGGATTCATCTAAGAACCAAAGCATGTCTTCCTGTGTGAAGCAACTCGATACTCTCATGGTCTAAGGAATTACGTATATGATAACATTTCATGATATGACTTATAACGTAGTTACGATGTGATCTCTAAGTATATCATTCAATACTAGGGTCGGTTCAACATCATTGTTCTGCTAACAATATGTTCCCATTGCTACTGACATCCTTGTTACAAGAACAATGTCCATGATTAAGAAAACGTAATCATCAGTTAGCACATGAGCTGGTCTTAGAGGCTAAACCAGGAACTCTTGGTGTTTACATTTCCACACATGCAAGTGAGTTTTCTTCTAAACTCATAGTCAGGGTCATTGCAATTATAGCACAGAAATATAAACATTAATTACGAACGTGGAAATATATATATATATAATAACATTTTATTATTTCCTCTAGGGCATATTTCCAACACACCACTCATGAGGAGCACACCCATGCCTCGATTGAGGAAACTACTCAAGCTCGCCTGATGACTGTTCGCGAGCTCCTCATCAGTCTGCACCAGAAGGTGGATCGGAATCATGACTGGACGAAGCGTCAGATCGGTGACATCCTCAGCTATATGGCGCAGATGCATACAACTCAGAAGAAAGTTCATCAGTATGCTCATCATACGTATCAGCGACTTGATTCTCTTATGACTGAGGTGATCACTCCTGAAGACCTCGCCAAGCTTGGCCTCAGACAGCCTCCACTTCCTGAGATTCGCCCTCCACGTCAGTTCACCAAAAGCAAGACACCACCTCTTGCGATGGACTCCTTTTCTTCAGCGCAAGAATTCTCTCCTGAAGAAGTTGAATACACCGCGACTTGTCCTCACACTGCCTTGGCGTGCCTCCGTCCTGATGCTCAACCCTGAGGCACTTCTATGGGACGTTAGCAGTAGTCTCTCCTTTTTGTTCATTTAATGACAAAGGGGGAGAAATAGTTGTCTTCAAGCGGGTTCATATGGGTTCCTCAGTTACAACTCTCGTTCTTCCGATCATTTTTATAATGAGTTGTACACTGATATTTTGTGTGGTTTCTGATACTCTTAAGTTACCTCATGATATTCTTCAAGTTTATCTATTACTCATGTTATTCGTCGGCAACCACATTACTCAGTGCTATGTTTGATTCCTCAAATTACTCCATATCATGCACTGTTTCAAATAATCCGGGATATAGGGGGAGCTCCTCATGTTTTTCAAAAATTATATCAAGTCCTCAAAAACATGCATATCCTCAGGGGGAGCATCTCTATATCCGGAAACAATGAATTGTTTTCTTCAAGTTTTACCTCAAAATTATTTATTTTATCCCGTTGAAGCTTTAACCTGATTGTCATCAAATCACCAAAAAGGGGGAGATTGTAAGTGCATCTAGTGCCCCCTTTGAGGTTTTGGAGTATTTTATGACAAAACGGTTAAGGGACTGACGTGTTTGTGAGTATACACAGGAAAACAGTCCCTGAGGATGAGGTTAACCACCGTTGTCGACTGTAACAACCCAGATTTCACAAAAATTAAAATTTTTGTTTTCGGTGAGAATTGTTTAGTTGTCTGATTTGTTTGCGGTGTTTGCATCCCCGATTTATCGATCGACGATTATTTCCCCCCTCTTATCTCATACCGGACGGAGACCGACCTTTTCCACCCTAACACTCGACCTTTGCGACACCGGGTTCCAACCGATCACCGTCGCGAAAACCGCACGAGACCAGCCGCAGCCAACGGAACGAAAAACCCCGTTTAATAATTAAACGGGTTAGTTTTATAGCGCGCCGGAAAGTGTTCTCAGAACGGTTCCAGCGCGAGGTGAACGCCGCCGGCTCGATGCGCTGATCGCGTAATTCGAATTTTACCCGAATCGGAGGTCCTGCGGACCCCCGGCGGTCAGAAACGTAAACACCACACGCGCGAGAGAAAAACCGGGGATGTTTTTGCAAACTGCCAGCCACCTGGGCTATATAAAGACCACCACACTCCCACCCCTTTCTAGGGTTTCCCTAGCCACAAAATTGCAGCCACCCCCTCCACTTTGCCCCAAAAATAGCCCCATTTTCGCACCAAACCCTAGCCAGATCTGAAAACCCAATCCCAGGCGATCTGGACCGTCGGATCGGCCGATCCAACGGCCCAGATCCACCCAGCCTCCCACCTACCTTTCCCTTTCCTCCAACCTCCTACCCATGGGAACGCCGCCAACGCCGCCGGCTACCGACCACCGCGCGCCGTGCCACCCTCTTCTCCTTCCCGCGGCCTCCGTCTCCCTTCTCTTCCTCTCCCCGTCTCCTCTCACCACCCTCCTCTGTCCTCGTAGGACCGTGGTGCCGAGCTCCATGGGCGCTGCCGCCCAAGCCGCCATGGCTCCGGCCACCCCGCATCCTAAGCCAACCGCCGCGACCTCCCACGCCGGCGACCGCCCCTCCGGCCACCTGCTCTCCACCGCGACCCCTCCCAGCCGTCCTGAGCCCCCGCACAGTGCTGCCCTCCCTCCTCGCCGGAGTTCGCCATGGAGATGTCCGGCGGCGCCGCCACCCGTGCGGTCGGGATTGACCTCCCGATCCAGCCGCACCAACCGTTCGGCCACCATGGGCCAGCACGCCTCCAGCCCGCCAGGCGGCCCTACACCACCGAGCCTCCAGCGGCCAGATGGGCTTCAGCCCATGGGTGAGGCCCGTTCCGTTTTTTTCCAGATCTAGTTTTCTTTTTCTTTTATTTATTTCTGCTAAGTCCCTGACATTTTTCTAAGTCTGAAAGTTTTGTACCGCTAATTCAATTTTGCGACGTAATTTGCGATCAAATCGTAGCTCGGATGACGTTGCGCCCAAAAGGAAAATTGCTTAGAACTGTGTGTATTTCAATTCATCTTTTGTGAGAATTTTTATTTGAGGCCATCTTGATGGTGCAAACCTGTGTTGAAGTGGGCACCAGGCTGTTAATTGCTACTAATTTCTGTTAGTGTGCTGTTGTTGTTATTTTATTGCAACTTTGATTGATGATTGTGACACATCCATGAGGCCTATTGCATTGATTCTTTTTGCATACTGTTAAGCATCATGTCTACTATCATTATATGTATTGCATTGTCATGATATGCTTCCTGGTCATAGATATTTTTAGCTCCAAAGTTGCTACGCTGCTGTTGTTGACAGCCACATCTGTTTTTCTCTAAGTCTGTAACGTTCCGATGCCATGTTGTTTGCTTAATATCTTTTGATCTACGATGCCTATGACCTTGATTCTTGTTTGTACCTGATCCTCATCATGTCTAGTTCATGCTCATATATTGCTATGTCATGTTGCTGCACTTTTGCATATAGTCTTACCCCTGTTTATACAGCATAAAAATAACAGTTTCTGCCATGTTTCTCTGATTTTCACTAAGTCCTTGACCAGTAATGTTTTATTGCATTTTGCATGGGCTATAACTAGTTGTTCATGATGCCTATTTGCATGATTCTTTTTGCCTTGCCTTCCCTGCCATGTCTACTTTAGTTGCATTTCATTTGTGAGCATGTTTGCATTCATTATCTTGTTTATGCATTTCTCCAAAGTGTGCTTCCTGATGTTGGCAGATTGTGTTCCAAACTTGTATTGCTTGTATCTTTTAAACCGTAACTCCGTTTGGAGTGTTGTTTATATGTAACTTGACTATAATTTTGTGTACCGTGTGTTTATGCTATTGTTTGCTGTTGTTAACTAACCTAAAATATGTTTTAGGGCAGAACAGTACCAAATCCTTTATTTGTTGTGCGACACTTAGTGTATGCCATGTTTAGGTTGTGCCTCACTTAAATTGACTAGCATAGATAGTTTATCTTATGCTTCACCTCTTGACATGTTTGTGTGCTATGCCATGCTTGAGTGAGATGCCATGTTAACAACCTTTGTTGATCACCTGTAGCTAAACAACTTGGACCGTTGTAAATGTGCGGTATCATCGTGTGTGATGAGTACTCCACTTAACCTGTTAGTAACCGCTCTCGACGGTAGGTGCGATCTCTCGTGTTGCCTTCTTGTTGATGCTTGCTCGTGTTTGCTTCTAAGTAATAGATGCTTGCTCGTTGATTGCTTTCCAGTGTTTACCTCTTGTGTGCTTCCGCGGGTACCTCTCGGAGACGATGCGAGCTTGCGATCAACTACACCTTCGGAACCCGACTTATCAACAAGCAAGGACTATACATTACTTATGATCCATTCTATTTCAACCAGCGGTTTGCATGCTAGTCTAGGATAGGTCCGATGTTTGATCCTACCACATGTTTACAACCTCTTTCAAACCGATACAGCCATGTCCCTTCCCAGCAAACCATGTACTGCTATGTTACTATTGCTCGTTTCTCAGCCCTTGCTTAGTATGCATGCTTACGATGCTACGATGTTACCCTGTTACTCCTTGGTATGGGATATCACATTATTATTTTTATTGTTGTTGATGATATGATTATTATAATGTTGACTATATTTGAAGAAGGATGGAAGGTCTAGGCTATCCCGCCCCGACGCTTTGTTCCATTCGAGTCACCTAGGATCCGAGTTCCGGGTATTGGTTCTAAGACTGAGCGTTCCTAACCGTGTGTGGGATTTTATGGGGTCCCCTTTTCTTACCTACCTAGCTTCAAACATTTCTAGTGGTGGACCAAGTTGATTTACCATTTGAAACCGTGTGTGTGCTGGTAGGCCGCCAGTTGTTTACAAACCACCCTGGGCCAGGGGGACTTGTTCCTTGGCTGGCCCACTTTTTCCGGCTAAGGACCCGGTTTCCCATGTGAGATTAACTGGCTATCCAAACCTGCGACAGACGGTAGAGACCGATTCGAGAGCGCGACCGGCTTTTGAGTTGGCTGTCGACTCACCGGGGGCCACCCGGATTTGTTCGTTGTTAGCTAGAGGGACCTGTCGTTTCGGATCGCTTGGAATTAAATCATAAAATGGTTGCCTGTGATGGGTAGAAACTGAGAGAGATGGGCGTGCGTGCGGAGCCTTGTAATGGGCAGTTGGTACACCCCTGCAGGGTTAAATCTTTTCGAGAAGCCGTGTCCACGGTTATGGACGACTTGGAACCTACGTCCTGTTCATAGATAACATCAACTGAATCATAACTATAACTTGATCAACGTGTGTGTGTGCCTTGACTACTTCTTCTTCGTCGGGATGCGAAGAGGAGGACAAGGATAGGATAGGTGTTATGCTTGCGTAAGTAGTTGATAGCAAGACTTGTTGAAGGCGATTCCTCATCGAATTCTTGGCTTCTTACCTTACTCTCTAGATCGTTAGCCACTTCATAAATGCTAGTGCGGCAGCAACCTCACCACTTACCCCTTCCTTACCATAAACTACTAGTTGTCCTAGAATGACGAGTGATGAATTCCTTGCTGGGTCAGTTGACCACTACTGTTGGATGCTGAGTACTTCTGTACTCATGATACTACCCCCAAACTCTTTTCAGGGTTCTTGATCGACAACAGGTATGGTGATCAATGTTTCACGTGGATACTCAACGACGACTAGTTAGGCGGATCCCGGTGGAGGGCCTGGACCCGTGTGGTTATGGGAATCGATGTTTTTCTCTTTGCCACTAGGAATTTGTTGTAGTCTGTACTCAGACATGTATCTTCCGCTGTTGTATTGTATCAAGGCAGTTGTATGCCGATTGTATGAGATGTTGTATCCTTGTATCTGTAATGTTGTGATATCATGTTGGAAATCCAGGGCATATGGCTATGTCATATGTCGCGGTGGGACCGATATGTGCTTCGTCCCCGGATCTGGATGGAAACATCTAGATCTGGAATAGTACCGCATATCGGGCCTTACATCGATCCCCAAAAATATTGAGGAACATTGGAGAAATCGGTGTGTTTCCTGAAGACTGAAGTTGTGCGAAATACTGAGGAATCAGGATCTTGAAGCGCTCGGCTGAAGCTAAAGATGTACCGGATCCTGAGGACGATACTGAGGACTTTCGCGCTGAAGACAAAGTTTAAGCGTAGTCTTTGCTAAGACTTTTTATACTTCTTGAGTCGTAGGAAAACACCGCACTGTTGGAGGGGTTGAGGAAAATGAGTTCTGTATTTCTGAGGAAGTGCTCAATTAGAAATCCTGAAGAAAACCCTGAGGAAATCTCCTGCAGTAGAAGTTCAGTCCTCGGGTGTCTGAGACGTTGTTCTTCAGGACACTGAGGCAACTAACTTCGGTTGAGGAGTCTGGAGATCGCCAGTGAGATTCTTCTGAAGATTGTGAGGAGAGAGAATAGTTTGACCGTGCCACGTGTTGCGTGGTGAGATGCTAGAACTTGTCTAGCAACGGTCATATCCGAGGGCACGAGAGTAATTGCGTGCATGGGCATATATGTCCTTTCACCTGGGATTGCTCCGCGGCTATAAATAGCCACCCCAGCCCCATTTGTGGGTTGGCTGCTCCGAGAGAAAAACTGACACTTGTCATTTGAGAGCAACCCACCTATGAGGACACTGAAGAACCTAAGTGAGGAAAACCACCAGCCTGAGTAGTTGAGCATTTCCGAGGAAGTCGGTTCGAATGATCCGAAGCTTTTTACTCTGGAAGACTGTGATCTTCCAGCCGGTGTAGAAGTCTTCAGTCTGAGGAAGTGAAGATGCAATTGTGACTTCCCGGAGTGACTGAGTCTGTGAAGGTTTCGGGAGTCTACCTTGAAGACTCACCTGAGTTATTGGACGGAGTCTGAGGACTTTAGTTCAAGGAGAATAAGGTGAAGACTTTGTCTTCTGAGTTCAATCTCAGCCTCTCCAACCAGACGTAGAGTTGTCACAGCAAATCGAACTGGTTCATCAAGTCTTCGTCTTCAATGCCCGGGTGTTATTTCTTCAACCTCAGTTATTATGTTTATGCACTGATGAATTATCCTGATGCCTTACTTTCTGAGTTCACTCTGTACTGATTCCTCAGTTCGTGCTACAATCTTACCTTAGCTATGCAATAGGTTGTTTTCAATTCACGCCAGTGCTTTTGTACTTCATTTGTTCTTCCTCGGGTTTCAACTTCCTCAATTTCACATTGCCTTAGTCTTGAGGAAATAGAAATTACTCGAGATATTTGAAAATCTCCCATTCACCCCCCTCTGGTAGATATATTGCACTTCCAACATCGATGTGAGATACCAATTTGTTCGAGACTGTGTTGAAGAAGGCAGATAGAAGTGGAGCATGTCAGAACTGAAGAACAACATGCAGATATTCTGATAGGTCGTAGAGAGAGATTGAAATTATGGACAGAGAGCAGCAAGAACGTAAGAACAAAGTGCAGAACTCGTGTTTTTGGAGAGAGAAGAGGGAGGAGGAAGAAGACTTACCTGGCTGGCTGCCATGTGGGCCCCAGGCGCCCTGTGGGCGCGGCTAGGGGCCAGGCCGCGCCAGCTGGCCGCCTGGGCCACTGGTGGCCTCCCAGGTCAGCCCCAGGTGCCCCTGGGTCACTCCCGACATGGAAATTTTTTAAATATTTTTTCTGGAATTTTTCTGACAACTTCACTGTTGAATTTTTTTCGAAGTTCAAAAAGCTGCGAAACTCCCTGAAAACTTGAAGTAGTGATTAGAATTGTGAAGTTTAAAAAACATATAAACTTGGTACAGCAAGGAGAATAAAAGCTAAAGCAAATGAACACATAACAAGCTCCACTTTTTACCTATATATAAAACATTCTTACCAGCAAGGTTAATCAAGTCTTACCAACAAACCGGTGATATATAAAGCAAAAAGTCTCACCTCTTATGAAGTGATCATTGCACCTTTACTTTAATGGACATTGTCCTTACCATGATGGTTTTGTATTTATGGTGCACATGTAAAGGACAATCCCATTCTCCAATCTTCACGGTCTCGATATTCTCTATAGAGTTGAGGCCATGCCTCTTGTCAATTTTCTTCGGAAAATACACCGTGTGTTCTTTGTCATTCACGTTGAAAGTAACCTTTCCTTTATTGCAATCAATAATAGCACCTGCGGTGTTAAGAAAAGGTCTACCAAGAATAATAGACATGCTCCCATCCTCGGGCATGTCAAGCACAACAAAATCAGTAAGGATTAAACAATTAGCAGCTTCAACGGGAACATCCTCACAAATACCTATGGGAACGGCTGTTGACTTATCAGCCATCTGAAGAGAGATATCTATAGGGATTAGTTTTTCTAAACATAATCTCTTGTAAAGATAAAAGGGCATACCACTCATTCCTGCTCCAAGATCACATAAAGCAGTCCTAACATAATTATTCTTTATGGAACAAGGAATGATGGGTATACCTGGATCACCAAGCTTCTCAGGAATCTTTCCACTAAAAGAGTAGTTAGCAAGCATAGTAGATATTGATTCATTAGGAAATTTTCTTTTATTAGTAACAATATCTTTCATATATCTCGAATAGGGAGGTAACTTAATAGCATCAGTCAAAGGAATTTGAAGAAAAAGAGGTTTCATCCACTCACAAAACTTATTGTAATGCTGTTCTTCTTTGGTTTTGAGAGACTTACCTGGAAAGGGCATAGGTTTCTGTACCCATGGTTCTCGTTCCTTCCCATGTCTTCTTGCCGTGAAGTCTTCTCTAGTGTATTTCTTGCGTTTGTCGGGTGCTTCCTCTTCTCGAGCCTCGGGTGGATCATTATTTTCACCATCCTTTTCAGGCTCAGCACCGTCTTCAGTCTCAGCATCGGAAGTAGATATACTATTTGGATCATTGGAATCTTGCTCGATCCTCTTAGGATGCCCCTCCGGGTAGAGAGGATCTTGAGTGCTAGTTCCCCCTCGGGTTTTAATCCCGAAGGCCTATATATCCTGTTTGGCATTATTATCAAGAAAATCTTTTTGCACATTAGAAATTTGATCAAACTGAGTTTGAACCATATGAAAATGCTTCACAAGACATTTAACATCATTAACTGTTCTACCTAGAACATCAAGCAAACTTTTGATAGCAAGGGAATTATCATGCAACTAACTTTGTATCCTCTCATTAAAGTGATTCTGCTTCATAATAAAATTATCAAGCTCATCTAAACATTGATCAGGAGGCTTACCATGACGAATGTCACTTGCATTGAAATCTAAAAGAGAGTGTACCTCTACCATAGGAGGGTGAGTGGTAGGCTCAAACAACTTCTCAATAAGGGGTAGATTCTTCACGTCTTTAGTTTTAGTACCCTTCTCTTTAATAGACTTCTTAGCTTCTTGCATGTCTTCGGGGATTAGGACAAGCATGCCCCTCTTATTTGGTGGTGGAGGTGGTTCAGGGACGGACCAATCTTCGTGATTCTTGGCAATCTTGCCCATTAATTCTTCTATATCGTCCGGTGTTCTTTTCCTGAAAACACAACCAACACAACTATCCAAGTAGGATCTAGATTCATCAGTTAGACCAACATAAAATATATCAATTAACTCATTCTTAGGGACTCCATGTCCCGGTCTAGCCTAGATCATACTGCAATACCTCCCCCAAGCTTTAGGGAGGTTCTCATCCTGCAACTGTGTGAAGTTGTAAATTTTTCGTAAAGCAGCATGTTGCATATGAGCTAGAAAATACTTATCAAAAAAAGACTGAGCTAAGTCTTGAGGACTGCTAATAGAACCACATGGTAGTGCATCGTACCATGCTTTAGCACTTTTCTTTAAAGAGAAAGAAAAAAGCTTAGTAACATAGAAGTTTGGTATCTTCTCATCAGTAGTAAACAAACCACCCAACTCAGTGAGTTTGGTCAGGTGTGCAATAACATCTTCATTTTCTCTGCCATAAAAGGGGTCAGCTTCAACCATAGATATAAGTGAAAGATCAACAGAGAAATTATAATCAGGATCATTGATGCATATAGGAGACGTAACAAAAGTAGGATCAGGTACGGTCTTGTTCTTCAAAGAATGTTTCTCGAGCAACTTCTTAATAGCATCAGGGTCAGAGTCGTTAAACTCTGTTAGCTCCCTGCATAAATCATCATCAAGTATAATATAATCATCATCAAGGAGTCTATCCTTGAGTTTACTCAGACCGGGATAAGTGTAAGTCCCATAAAAAGGATAGCAAGTATCGGGAATTTCAATCCCAGATTTCTTGGCAGCAGCAACAATCTGTTCCTCAAGAGCGTGACTAAGCGAACGAATATCATCAAGAGTAGTAGAAGCATCATCAAAAGTGTCGGACATAGTAGCAGATTCAGTAGAAGCATCATGTGGTGGCGGTGAAGCAAACTTACTCATAACTGAAGGTGAAGCAAGTGTAGCACTAGTGTTCAGAACAATACCTTTTCTTGTACGGGATGACAAGATCGGGACCTTGGGGTCTTCTTTCTTACCCATAGCGGATAAATTGCAGCAGGTAAAATACTTCAAGTAGACTCGTGAATAAAGCTATGCTCCCCGGCAACGGCACCAGAAAACAGGCTTGATAACCCACAACTGCAGGGGATCGAGATAGTCTTCGCGGGTAAGATATCCCAATTTATAGATTCGACTCAAGGGGAGCCCAAGAATATCCACAAGATTTAACAGTGGAGTTGTCAATTCCACCACACCTGAGATACAATTACTTGCAACAAGATATTAATAGCAACTGCGATAATAGTAGTAGTGACGATAGCAACGGTAATAGTAACATCAAAAGTAAACAACTAGTAACCAGCAGAATTGAAACACTTTAGGCTAGGGAGATGGATGGTTGGGCGCTGCATGGATAAGACACATCATGTAATCAACTTGGGGCAAGGCACACAGAAAAGCAAAGATCATATAGGCATAAATCAAACATCAGGCATGTATCCCACAGGTAGTTGTACGTGCTTGCAATAAGAACTTGCACAACATCTTTTGTCCTACCATCCCGCTACGAACGGAGCCAAAAGGAACTTATGGAGATTAAGGTGCTCCTGTCAAAGAGCACCGGAACAAAGCATTAACAATCAAAGGATACATGGAATCCCCAAATTATAGTCCATCCCCTTTGGTGTCCCATGCTGTCACCTTTGGGATCGCCGGTTCCGGACCATAACAGGTGCAAACAACTCATAGATAGGATCAAGAACACAAATATATTCATGAAAACACATAGGGTTCAGATATGAAATCATGGAACTCGGGCCCAAAGTGACAAGCATTAAGAACAACAAGTTGAAGCAAAGATGATAAACACCAATCTAGATAATAGGCAACATGCCCCCAACAATCTGATAAACTATTACATGATATAACTCATCCAATCCCTACCATCCCCTTTGCCTACAACAGGGAATTACTCACACATGGATGGAGAAGTCATGGAGGGATGATGGAGTGGTGATGACGATGACGACGGCGATGATCTCCCCTCTCCGGAGGCCAAAACAGCCTCCAGTTTAGCCCTCCCAGAGAAGAACAGAGGGTGGCGGCGGCTCCGCGACGAGAAGTGGGAAAACGACTTTTGTTGTCGGGTTTTCGCGTCACGGGAATAAATAGGAGCATCGGTAGGGCACCAGAGGAGGGGGAGGCCCCCAGGCAGCCAGAGGGCGCGGCCCCACCCCTGGCCGCGCCAGGGTGCCGCTTGGGACCCCTAGGACTCCCCTCTGGTCCCACTTCTGGCATCTGGCTCCTTCGGGTGCGTGGATTTTCTGGTATTTTTCCGGGAATTATCTGGGACGTCCAAAAATCCATTTTCCTGCACACAATAAAACCATACAGACAGCTCTGCTGAAAACAACGTTAGTCCGGGTTAGTTTCGTCCAAATCATGCAAGAATGAGGGCAAAACAATAGCAAAAGTGTTTGGAAAAGTAGATACGTTTGAGACGTATCACGACCGCGTCGGCGCCCGGAGCCGGAGCCGGAGGCCTCGTGGTCATTCTTTCCTTTGCCAAACAACTTTGACATGGCGGCGCTCTGGTGGCACTCCGGTGGCGCTCTGGTCGGAGCGCGGGAGGAAGTTCTGGGCGCGGGCGTGGGGATAGCGACGGGCCGCCGCGTGCTCGTCTTATAAAAAGACGCCACACACGCTAGCAAGCGGCCCGGCCCGGACGCGAAGGGTCGAGTGCAGACGTGAAGAGGACGTTCAACGCGTCTACTCGGTGTCCGCGCCGGCGCAAAATCGGCGCACTTTTATGTGGGGTTTGCGTCGGTGATACGTCCCAAACGTATCTATAATTTCTGCTTGCTCCATGCATGTTCTGTGTGATATTCCTATGATCTAGATACACTTTCATACACTTTTGATCATATTTGGACTAACTTATTAACTCAGTGCACCACAGTGCCAGTTCCTGTTTTTTGCTGTTTTTCTATTTCAGGTTTCCCCATATTTAAAATGCTCCAAAAATTGGGAAAAATCGGAAAAAAAATCAGCGCAACGGAAGCTTTCAGAATCACCAAAGTGGGGCTAGAGATCCACCACCAGGGACCCAGGCGGCCACCTGGCGTGGCCTAGGGCTTGGCCGCGCCAGGGGGTGCCTGGACCCCTGGTGCCCCCTTGCTGCCCCCCTTCGCCTATATATTATCCGTGACACGAAACCTCTGAAGACAGAACCACTTTTCGCGATCTCGCCTCTGTTCCGCCGCCGCCGCGCTTCCAAGATCGGGAGCGCCAGCAGACCTCTTCCCGGCACCCTGCCGGTGGGAGGATTGACCTCCGGGAGCTTCCCCTCCACCATGGACGGTTTCCGGATGCGCCTTGAGTTGTCTCCCTTGGACCATGGGTCCGTGATTAGTACCTATGTGATGTTCTCCTCCCATCTTTGTTCTTCATGGCTTAGACCTCGTGAGCTTCCCTACATGACTGAGGCACATATGTAATTTTCTTCTGTTGCTGTGCTGAGTTTGCTGGGATATGATGGATTATAAGACCATGTTCAGATTGTGATTGAGTAACATATTTGGTTCTTACCTTTTATATTTTTGTTCCTAAGTAATTCTTGCATGTTCTTTGTTGTTGTTTATTGCTGTGGCCAAGTAGTAGGTAGTGGCTCCAAGAGGGACGTTATGCTCGATTGTGGGTTCATGCCCCTCGATGACACGCTTGAGTGATAGAAACATGAGTCTAGGGGATGTGCTGTTGCCACAAGTGGGAAAACAACGACGCTTGTAACCGCGGTTGCAAGGATTGTTTACTTTACGCAAAGTGCTTTTTAATACAGTTGTATGTTGATTTGGGTTTACACTTGTAAGGCCCGATATGCGGTACTATTCCAGATCTAGATGTGTCCATCTAGATCCGGGGACGAAGCACATATCGGCCCCACCGCGACATATGACAATGCCATATGCTCCGTATTTCCAACATGATATCACAACCTTACAGCTACAAGGATACAACATTTCATACAATCGGCATACAACTGCCTTAATTATATTACATTAGTGGAAGATACATGTCTGAGTACAGACTACAATCAAATGCCTAGTGGTAAAGGTAAACACACCGTTCCCGTAACCACATGGGTCCAGGCTCTCCGCCGGGATCCGCCTAACTAGTCATCATCGAGTCTCCGCGAAGGCGTCCGGAAGAAGGGTCGTCGAGCTCCTCTGAAGTCCAAGATCGTTTTCATAACGTGCGTAAAAGAGAAAAGAAGGGGTGAGGTATATCTACAAGTCTTGTAACTAACTTCTCACGATAAGATGGGTGTAGTGGTGAGGTTGAAGCCGCACTAGCAATATATGAGTGGCTAACGATATATTTTAGAGTAAGATGAGAACCATGCACTCGATGAGGAATCGCCTCCAACAAGTCTTCTATCATCTACTTATGCAAACATAACACCTATCCTATCCTTGTCCTCCCCTTCGCATCCCGACGAAGAAGTAGCAGTCAAGGCACACACACGTTGATCAAGTTGTTAAGATTATCTCAGTTGTTGTTGTCTATGAACAAGGAGTAGGTCTCAAGTCGTCCATAACCGTGGACATGGCTTCTCGAAAAGATTTAACCCTGCAGGTGTGTACCAACTGCCCATTACAAGGCTCCACACGCACGCTGTTTCTCTTAGTCGGGCCCGTTAAAGACACTCATTGAAGAGTTGTTCCGAGAGTCCAGATGTCATAACCCCTCTAACTAACAACGAAAAAATCCGGGTGGCCCCCGGTGAGTCGACATCCAGTTCAGGAGCCGGCCACGCTCTCGATCTGGTCTCTACCGTCTGCCTCGGGTTTGGATTGCCGGTTAATTCTCACATGAGGCCGGGTCCTCAGCCGGACAGGTTGGACCAACTAGAGAAACCATGTCTCTGCTGGACCGAGTTGTTTTAAATCTGTTGGGTGCTCACCAGTCACACAAATGTTTTCAAATGGTAAATCAGCTTGGGCCACCACTAGAAATGTTTGAAGCTAGGTAGGTAAGAAAATGGGACCCCATAATATCCCACACGCGGTTAGGCACGCTCAGTCTTAAAACCAATACCCGGAACTCGGATCCTAGGTGACTCGAATGGAACAAAGCGTCGGGGTGGGATAGCCTAGACCTTCCATCCTTCGGCGAGTATAGCCAACATTATAATAAGCATATCATCCACAACAATATAATGAAGTGATAGCCCAATCCAAGGGGTAACAGGATAACAGTTGATATCACCCTAGCATGCATACTAAGCAGCGGCTGAGCAGCGAGCAATAGTAACATAGCCGGACAAGGTTTGCTGGGATGTGGAGGACATGGCTGTTTGAGTTTATTTGAGAGGCATGAATATGAAGTGGTAGGATCAAGCAATCGTTCTATCCTATACCTAGGCTCAAGTGAGATGAAAGTTATAAGCATGATAGATGCTTCCCCTTACCTGATGAGAAGACGAAGTGGAAGGTGTAGCCGATCGTAAGCTCCCATCGTCTCCGAGAGTACCCGCGGAAGCACACAAGAAGGAAACACTGGAAAAGCAATTCGACGAGCAATCATCTATTACTACGAAGCAATCACCAGCAAATAAAATCAAGAAGGGAACACGAGACAATGCACGGTATCGCATCTATCGCCGAGAGCGGTTACTAACAGGTTAAGTGAGGTACTCGTCACACACGATGATACCGCACATTTAAATGGTTCAAGTTGTTTAGCTACACAACATGAGAAAGGTTGTTAACATGGCATATCACTCAAGCATGGCATGTCACACAAACATGGCAAGAGGTGAATCACAAGGTAAACTATCTGGTTGTTAACATGGCATATCACTCAAGCATGGCATGTCACACAAACATGGCAAGAGGTGAATCACAAGGTAAACTATCTATGCTAGTCAATTTAAGTGAGGCACAAACCTAAACATGGCATTCACTAAGTACCCCATGACAAATTTAAGCATTTGGTACTGTTCTGCCCTAAACCATATTTTAGGTTGTTTAACAACAGTAAACAATGGCATGAACACAAATTACATGAAAATCTAGTCAAGTTACATGTAAAGAACACTCCAAACGGAGTTACGGTTAAAAAGATACAAGCAACACAAGTTATGGCCACATGCTGTTAACATAAGGGAGCATAATTTAGAGCAATGTACCAACATGCTACAGGTTGCAAACATGCATCAAACTGATGTGGATTAAACAGTAGACATGACAAGGAAGGAATGGCAACAAAGTTTCATGTATATGAGCATCAGGAACAAGTCATTGTAACCCATGCAAAATGCAAGAATATACTACTGGTCTAGGGACTTAGTGAAAATCAGGGCATGTGACAGCAAACAGCAGGGTTGCACTTTGGGAGCTTGATAACTATATGAATAGCAAACATATCACGGAATCAAAATACACATAACAAGGAGCAAATAATTACATTGGAGCTACTGCATATGAGGCATGGATCAATAGCTATAAGGCAGCAAAGTAGCAACTTTATATGAACATCAGCACATGTTATCAGGGTCACCACTTTGGAGCAAGAAATAAAATAGCTACAACAGGTAAACATGGCAAAGGGATGCATCTAATTGAAGTACACATGATGCTTAACACATACAAGAAAGAATGAATGGCATAGGCCTCATGGATGTGACACAATCATCAACCAAAGTTGCAAGAAAATAACAGCAGCAACAGTAAACATTCTGCTGCCCACTTCAATAGAGATTTGCACCATCAAGATGACCTCAAATCAATTAACTCACTAAAGCAAAAAATTTAGAGCATACCACCAGTAATAATTTTCATTTTGGGCGCAGCTTCATCCGACCTACGGTTCACTCGCAAACGCTAGCGCAAAACAGAATACATCAACAGTTTTAAACAGAAAAGACCTGGCCAAAATAACAGAAAGAAAAAGAAAATGAAAGAAGAAAAAAGGGTTGGGCGACCTCACCATGGGCCGGCCCAAACCGGCAGGTGGGCGCGGGATAATTGGATCTCGCCCGTGGGCGACGAGGACGTGTTGGTCGTGATCGGCTGGGCCGCTGGAGCGGTGTTGGGCCGCAGGGGCGAGGCCAGCCCACGTCGGCATCCAAGGCGGTTGGATCGGGAGGCCGACCTCGTCGGCCATGGCGTCGGGCACGGCTGCGGCAGCCGGCCTCCGGCGAGGTGGGTCGTGATCGGCTGGGCCGCTGGAGCGGTGTTGGGCCGCAGGGGCGAGGCCAGCCCACGTCGGCATCCAAGGCGGTTGGATCGGGAGGCCGACCTCGTCGGCCATGGCGTCGGGCACGGCTGCGGCAGCCGGCCTCCGGCGAGGTGGGTCGCGCCGGCTAGAGTGCTAGATTGGGCGGTGCCGGCCGGATCCGAGCGCGACGTGGCGGCGGTGCGACCCCGAGCTCGAGCTCGGCTCGCACATGGCGGGTGGCGGTGGCTTCTGACGAGCGGCGATCTGCAGCAGGGAGGATGAGAGGTAGGAGATGATGTGAGGGAAGGAGAAGAAGGCCGCGGGGCGGGCTATCCTGGTGGCGGGCGGCGACGATGCCGGTGTTGGGAAACGTAGTAGAAAACAAAAAATTTCGGCCGACGAATCAAGAACCCAAGATCATCCAAGAAGATTGCATACAAGGTTTTAGGTCATGGCTCACCAACCGATGTAGCGGAAGTAGAGTTGGTGAAGACCGTTGGTGCAGATCCCTGCAACTAGGAATTTCAATGACCTCCCAACCGCGAGGATATCGATCCCTCGAACCGTCCCGCGATCTAGTCCCATGGACAAGTCCCACGAACAAGCTCCTCGAAGAAGGGTCGAAGGTACGACCCCTCCATTAGTATCCACACATCCCGTAGCAGCAATCCAGCAGCGCTCCGCCGTCCAGAGATGAACGCCACCGAGAAAACTAGAGGGAGAAAACCCTAACGGATTCCGATCTAGAACAGCGTCTAAACCGGGGTCTAATTGTGGAGCAACGGGGTTTAGAGGAGGGAGGGTGGCGCATAGGCCTTGGGGACAAGTTGTGCTGCGCCCCCCACCCCTCCCCCACTTTATATAGGTGGCCAAGAGGCCCTTGGGGCACAATAAGGGGGGTGGGGAGTCCAACTTGGACTCCCAAACCTCCCAAACCTTCCCACCGGAAACCTGCCATATTGGAGAGTTGGACTTTCCACCTGGAGGGGGATTCCTTCCCCTTGGTGCGCCCCCACCCCTTGGCCGGCCAGGGCAGCCTAGGTGGCTTGCCCCCCAAGGCTAGGGGCGCAGGGGAGTGGGTGGTACTGCCCGGAACCTTCTGGAACCTTCCATGACCTTCTAGAAGCTTCCATGACCTTCCGGGACATACCGGGACCGTTTCGGGACATTCCGGACACTTCTGGAGCACTTCCAGGACCTTCCGAGACCGTTCTCGGACGTTCCGGAGCCATCCGGATAGTTTCCAAGACCATCCGAGTTACAGTTTAAGCCACCCGATGACCGCGAAGGTTGTTGGGACGCCCAGCGATTATCCGGAAACTATTCCGGTTGATCCAGGACTTCCCTAGTACCATTCTCATATGTTCCGGAACCACCTGGGACTACTCCAGAGTGATCCGGACATAACCTTAAATACCCAGAACTACTTCTGGTGCCCTTATGAACAATTCCATAAATCTCCGGAACTACTTCCGGTACCCGTATGAACTATTCTGCTTTGCTTCCACTAAACCTTCTACCATACTAGTATTCTAACAGACTACTGCTCGTTAAGTGTGTGACCCAATAGGTTCGGTATAATGCGGACATGACTCAGAACATCTTCCGGACATAGGTCAACAGCCTTTTGTCAATAGCCAATAATCAACAGCGGAGCCATGGACACCCATGTTGACTCCCGCACATACACGAAGAAACTTCGAGTGAACCATTATGTTTAGTCATGTACCATTCCCTTTGCTTCGCGATATATGACAAAGTTAGAGGAGAGAAGTTTGGCACCCATGTGTAACAACTTTTGAACACAAGCCACTCGTTATCCTCTTTGCTCGTTTGTCCCTTTTCTCGTTATCGTATTCCGGTATCCCCGTGACTGAATCACAATGCGTCTGGCCAGACTATAATGGATACCGTCATACCGAGTGGGCCCGAAGTGAATATCTTCTTCATCGTGAAGGAGCAAATCCCATTCTTGAACTATCACAGTCACTAGCCACACCATCTGACATACCCAGAACTTATTTTACTACTTCCCATTTACGGGAGGATTCATCTAAGAACCAAAGCATGTCTTCCTGTGTGAAGCAACTCGATGCTCTCATGGTCTAAGGAATTACGTATATGATAACATTTCATGATATGACTTATAATGTTGTTACGATGTGATCTCTAAGTATATCATTCAATACTGGGGTCGGTTCAACATCATTGTTCTGCTAACAATATGTTCCCATTGCTACTGACATCCTTTTTACAAGAACAATGTCCATGATTAAGAAAACGTAATCATCAGTTAGCACATGAGCTGGTCTTAGAGGCTAAACCAGGAACTCTTGGTGTTTACATTTCCACACATGCAAGTGAGTTTTCTTCTGAATCTCATAGTCAGGGTCATTGCAATTATAGCACAGAAATATAAACATTAATTACGAACGTGGAAATATATATATAATAACATTTTATTATTGCCTCTAGGGCATATTTCCAACAGTCTCCCACTTGCACTAGAGTCAATAATATTGTCAGTGCTTGAGCACTTTACACCTATGGCATACCGGTGTAATAAATGCCTCATTTGTGGTATAGACCTCATCTTCGGATCTGACGTTTCAGGCCCGTTTGTATCTTGCATATCTTCGCGTTTTCACGCTATCATAAAATTCACTAATTTTATTATTTTAGCTTTGTATATGTTTGAATCATTTGGTAGGACCTTGGTTCCTTAGAATAAGTCCTGAAATCATTCTTCAATGTTCCATGAGCTTCAAGCATCTAGGAAACCATACCATGTTCATAAATGAACTGATGATTCAAAATACCCTCCTTGTTACTTCTTTAAGCAACAATATACTTAGCCTCTGTTATAGAATTCGCCACAGTATCTAACTTTAACACAGTTCCTTCATACTGTGCCACCCTTATGTGTGAAACACATAATCCCAATTAAAATCGAAAACCGATCGGAGTAAGTATGAAGACTGAATTGGTGTAACTGTTTACATCAAAATTCAGCTGGTGTAACTTGTTACAACGAGCTCTTCATTATCTCTATTTTCCGAGAAACATATCTTATCTATAATAAGTTTAACTTTTCACTGTTTGTCCAATGATCAACATGTTGATCACTTTGGTATCTTGCTCACAACCTTTTGGAGCACTGGACATATCTGGTCGTTTTACATATTATGGTGTACATGATTAATCCAAACACACATGTGAGTGGAATTCAATTCATGTGTTTTTCTTATCTGTGTTCATGAACACTGATTTCCGCAAACAACTTTTCACCGTGACCTCGGCAAGAACATCCTTCTTGGCGTTTTCATACTAAACTACTTTAGTATCATGTCAACATGTAACGTTGGATTTAGCATGATCAAGCACTTACTATCTGCATAGATCAATGTGCTCAATACAAATGCTATATTAGCCCAAGTTCTTCAACTGAAAACTATTTCCAATGAAGTCCTTATTCGTGTCAAGAAATTTATATAATTTCCAATCAACAATATGTCATCTACATAAGATTTTAGAAATATCATTCAGCTCCCACTTACTTTCTTGAACATTCAAGCATCTTCCTTATTCCTGATGAAAACAAACTCTTTTGGCAATTTCATCATAACGAAAATTCCAACTCCATTATGCTAGCTCCAGTCCATCACTGGATATCCAAGGCTTGCATCTATTTTAGCATCCTTTGAATCGACAAAACATTCCGGTCGTATCACGTATACGTCCTTTGTTATATTTCCATGTAGGAACTTACGCGGTCGTGATACGTCTCAAACGTATCTACTTTTCCAAACACTTTTGCTATTGTTTTGCCCTCATTCTTGCATGATTTGGACGAAACTAACCCGGACTAACGTTGTTTTCAGCAGAGCTGTCTGTATGGTTTTATTGTGTGCAGGAAAATGGATTTTTGGACGTCCCAGATAATTCCCAGAAAAATACCAGAAAATCCACGCACCCTAAGGAGCCAGAAGCCAGAAGTGGGACCAGAGGGGAGACAAGGGGGCCCCAGACGCCCCCCTGGCGCGGCCAGGGGTGGGGCCGCGCCCTCTGGCCGCCTGGGGGCCTCCTGTCTCCCCTTTGGTCCCACTTCCAATGATCCAAATAGTATATCTACCTCCGATGCTGAGACTGAAGACGGTGCTGAGCCTGAGAAGGATATTGAAAAGAATGATCCACCCGAAGTTCGAGAAGAAGAAGCACCCGGAAAACGCAAAAAATACACTAGAGAAGATTTTATCGCAAGAAGACATGGGAAGGAACGAGAACCATGGGTACAGAAACCCATGCCCTTTCCAGGTAAGTCTCTCAAAACTAAAGAAGAAGAGCATTACAATAAGTTTTGTGAGTGGATGAAACCTCTTTTTCTTCAAATTCCTTTGACTGATGCTATTAAGTTACCTCCTTATTCGAGATATATGAAAGATATTGCTACTAATAAAAGAAAAGTTCCTAATGAAGCAATATCTACTATGCTTGCTAACTACTCTTTTAGTGGCAAGATTCCTGAGAAGCTTGGTGATCCAGGTATACCCACCATTCCTTGCTCCATAAAGAATAATTATGTCAAGACTGCTTTATGTTATCTTGGAGTAGGAGTGAGTGTTATGCCCTTTTCTCTTTACAAGAGATTATGTTTAGAAAAACTAATCCCTACAGATATCTCTCTTCAGATGGCTGACAAGTCAATAGCCGTTCCCATAGGTATTTGTGAGGATGTTCCCGTTGAAGTTGCTAATTGTTTAATCCTTACTGATTTTGTTGTGCTTGACATGCCCGAGGATGGGAGCATGTCTATTATTCTTGGTAGACCTTTTCTTAACACCGCAGGTGCTATTATTGATTGCAATAAAGGAAAGGTTACTTTCAATGTGAATGACAAAGAACACACGGTGTATTCTCCGAAGAAGATTGACAAAAGGCATGGCCTCAACTCTATAGAGAATATCGAGACCATGAAGATTGGAGAATGGGATTGTCCTCTACATGTGCACCACAAATACAAAACCATCATGGTGGGGATAATGTCCATTAAAGTAAAGGTGGAATGATCACTTCATAAGAGGTGAGACTTTTTGCTCTATGTATCGCCGGTTTGTTGGTAAGACTTGATCAACCTTGCTAGTAAGCATGTTTTATATAGATAAAAAGTGGAGCTTGTTATGTTTTCATTTGACTTAGCTTTAATTATCCTTGATGTACCAAGTTTTTATGTTTTTGAAACTTCACAACTCTAATCACTGCTTCAAGTTTTCAGAAAGTTTCGCAGCTTTTTGAACTTTGAATTTTTTTCAATAGTGAAGTTGTTAGAAAAATTCCAGAAAAATTATATTAAAAATTTCCATGCCGGGAGTGACCCAGAAGCACCTGGGGATGACCAGGGGGGGGGGCACCAGTGGCCCAGGAGGCAAGCTGGCGCGGCCTGGCCCCTGGCCGTGCCCACAAGGCGCCAGGGGCCCACATGCCCCACCTCCAGGTATGTCTTCTTCCTCCTCCTTCATCTCTCTCCAAAAACACGAGTTCTGCTCCAGTTCTTGCGTTCTTGCTGTTCTTGGAGGCGATTTTTGATCTCTTTCTACAGCCCACCGTTCGATCTGAGATTTGAAGCAAATACTCCATGGTATGTGCATCCTTCACCCCTCCAATTAGATTTTTGATTTGTGGCTTCATTTGTGAATATTTAGTAGCTCTTGGTGCTGCTCATATGAGCTTGCATGCTTGTGTAGAAATTTATTTTCCAAGTTTTGATGCCAGTTTATGCCTTAGGTAAGTGAGTAGAGTAGTTTGGCTCAACTCACTTTGTTTAAGTCCTTGTTTTTGTGAATTTTCAAAAATTTCAGAAATGAGTTTCTTTGGAAAAGCAAAGGGGTGGCTTGGGAAGAAGAAGCCCGAGCGCTCCGATCGGGTCACTAGAGCTGCAGCTTCACCCTCAGCAGTTAGGGTGAGCTACAATGAAGATCATGTGCCCCTGGAGTTGTTGGAAGACACAAATCCAGCATGTGCAATGATGTATCCTTGCGATGATTTTCTTACAGCTGCCAGAATTAAGGAGGAATTTTATGGCCTTTGTGCCAATGCAGGTTTGGCACGACTAGCTTTATGCCGTGTGGTACAATACAAAAAGCTCACCTCCTGTTTTGTTAACAGTTTTTGTTATAACCATGATGCTGGAACCATTGAATTCAAACTTTATAATGATCTCATAACCATGTCTTTGGCACAATTTTGTGATATAATAGGTGTGCCGAACGTTGGTCAGACAGCGAAGATGACCATGCAGCCTTCTGGGTTGAGGACCCTCTTCAACTCCCTTTGCTGCCAGAAGGAGACCAACATTCAGCGTACGAAGATTTCCAGCATTTTGTTTCCACACCTCAGGTATTTTGCTTTTTTTTGTTGCTAGAGGGGTGTTAGCTCGTGACAACACGAGCAATGGTTCTGCACCAGACTTCCCTATTTATGCGAACGCCCTTTTTGGTAAGAATGAGTATAATGTGGGTGCCTTGATTGCTCGAAGCCTTGTTACAAACAGTAACAAGGGCGATTTATATGGTGGCCTTTACGCCACACTTATCCTTGAGTCTCTTGAGCGCACCCCGCATCCTGATGATGTTCCCTTTTCATACGCGAGTCTCGATCTTGCGGCTATGAAGAGGCACAAGTTTGTTACCATGACTTCTCAGTTTGGTAACCTTGATTATATTTTGAGGTTCGAAAGGACCACTACTCGTGAGATCCGTCTACCTGCACCACTTTTGTTTGATAACACTCGCAGGAACGGATGGTCCTTCAACGAGATTCAGTTCAATGAGTTCATGGCTAATTACCAGCCGCATAACCCCATGGAGGGGGTTGTGCCCGATGAGGAGGGGCATGGTGAGTTCCCACCTTTCCAGGGAGAGACCTTCACCGAGCATGGCGAGGGGACTTCTTCCGCTTGGAGCGCAGGACCTTCCTCATGGGAGGACCCCGAGGACTTCGGTGTACGCACAGGAGGGCTCATACGACTCCTGGACTTACCCTTACCCAGGAGCAGGAGGCTCCTGGGGGCAGTAGCTGCTACCAACTTAGGCCAAACGCCTAAGCTTGGGGGAGTACGTGCCCTTCTCACCTTTCCATTGTATTATCCGTTTTTATTCTGTTCGCTTTGATCTTTTCAAAGTTTTTTCCTGTTCTTCTTTGTTCTTTTATTCTGCAAAAACAATAAAAAGATTTCTCTTTTCTTTTTCTTTCGCTAAATCTTTGAAAAATCCAAAAAGATTTTCTTTTCTCTCTTTAGTTTGCTTTGTTGCAGAGTTCAGCTCGAGTCCGTGATGGCATTTGCACTTGATTATATTTTCCTACGTTCAATCGTGCAAGTGACAAGGCAGTGAAGACGAAGATCGATGAAAGGGATGCAACAAGGAAAACCGGTATGAACTCTTCTTGTTTCTACTTTTGTACATATGCTTGTACTTATGATTTAGAGACCAGCTTGTAGCGACATAGTGCTATGTTTACAATGCTTGCCCAGTGTTCATGCTTTCCTTGTGGCTAATCTCAAATTGCTAGAGTACATAATGTGTTGTTGAAATGATTTACATGCATTGCATTGTTCATGGTTTGGCTTACTGAAGTGGTATTTCCCTTTGGAGAATTCTTGGATTGACTTGGCACATGCTTACAGATGTTTATGACTGAAAAGTCTACCTTGCCTTGATGATCTTTGAATTTTAGAATAGTTGTATCATTTTCATGCCCAATTCAATGTTACTTTGTCGCTCTGCATGATTATGACTGTTATTGCTCTCTAGTTGGTCGCTTCCCAGTCTTTTGCTAGCCTTCTCTCGCACTAAGCGGATTTCTGGTTGTGCATCCAAAATCCTTGAAACCATTTTTTCCATATGAGTCCACCATACCTTCCTATGTGGTATTTACCGGCCATCCTAACGAAGAATTTCTTGTACCATCTCGAAATTATTCAAAAGCACTCCTGTGTTGTGCCTCTGTTTTAGCTCATGAGGAAGTAGTAGGTAATTCATGACCGTCTTATGTTAGACATGTTTTATTCCGGGATTGCATGTCTAATCTGCAAACCCCTAATACGAGGAGGGACTGGAATGAGTGCGCCCAACTCACAAAAGATAATCACAACCAACAAACCCTCCTTCACGCTTTGTCTATGAGAAATGAGAAAACTTTGGCAGTGACAAACAAAGGAGATTAAGGGGATGTGATCGTCTCCATCTTGGGAGCCGTTCCTCGAAACATGTCTAGCGTAAGAGGTGATTGAGTTGTCTACTAGCATTCGTTAACGAAGCATGCACCTCCCAAAACACTTTTTATCTCCGTTTTCAAAACCAAGAGCTCTGGTACAAGTTTAGTCTTTTCTTCCAACCACGGGTTTTCAACCTTTCCATCAAACTCCACGGTTCGAGAGTCTCCACCTTCTTTCTTCAAAGCACCAACTAGGAGAGCATAATTGTAATTCTGAGTGTAATGTGCATTGTCCCAAAGTACTACATTCTCTTTTGGATGATTGTGGTATTATTTATTCTGAAGTTCTTAGTTCTAGTCTCCTTTAAAACTCCGGAGGAGTTTCTGCATTTATGTTTTGCTTCACTCATGGAGGCTAGCGAAATACCACTCTAGTATGTTCAAGCTTTGTGCATTGTAGTCTTGTCTTGATTTTCAGGAGCATATTATTTACTTTCACTTGTTTGTGATTGATCACTTGAAAGAAGAATTTCTTCGTGCATTGTCCTCATAGCATTGTTTTGATACTTGCTAAATTCTTTTCGTAGTACATGCTTATATACATCTATTGAAGCAAAAGAGTTTGTCAAAGTTTTCTTTGTCGCGTTCAGTTCGTTGTACTGAATTGCTTGAGGACAAGCAATATGCTAAGCTTGGGGGAGTTGATACGTCTCAAACGTATCTACTTTTCCAAACACTTTTGCTATTGTTTTGCACTCATTCTTGCATGATTTGGACGAAACTAACCCGGACTAACGCAGTTTTCAGCAGAGCTGCCTGTATGGTTTTATTGTGCGAAGGAAAATGGATTTTTGGACGTCTCAGAAAATTCCCAGAAAAATACCAGAAAATCCACGCACCCTAAGGAGCCAGAAGCCAGAAGTCGGACCAGAGGGGAGCCAAGGGGGACCCAGGCGCCCCCCTGGCGTGGCCTGGAGTGGGGCCGTGCCCTCTGGCCACTTGGGGGCCTCCCCCCTCCTCTGGTGCCCTACCGACGCTCCTATTTATTCCCGTAACGGAGAAACCCCAGAACAGAAGTCGTTTTCCCTATTCTCGTCGCGGAGCCGCCCCCACCCTTTGTTCTTCTCCGGGAGGACTAATATGGAGGCTGTTTTGGCCTCCGGTGAGGGGAGATCATCGCCATCGTCATCATCACCGCCACTCCATCCTCCCTCCATGACTTCTCCATCCATGTGTGAGTAATTCCCTGCTGTAGGCAAAGGGGATGGTAGGGATTGGATGAGTTAGATCATGTAATAGTTTATCAGATTGTTGGGGGTATGTTGCCTATCATCTAGATTGTTGTTTATCATCTTTGCTTCAACTTGTTTCTCTTAATGCTTGTCACTTTGGGCCCGAGTGCCATGATTTCAGATATGAACCCTATGTGTTTTCATGAATATATTTGTGTTCTTGATCTTATCTATGAGTTGTATGCACCTGTTATAGTCCGGAACCGGCGATCCCAAAGGTGACTGCTTGGGACACCAAAGGGGATGGACCATAATTTGAGGATTCCATGTATCCATTGATTGTTAATGCTTTGTTCCGGTGCTCTTTGACAGGAGCACCTTAATCTCCATAAGTTCCTTTGGGCCCCGTTTGTAGCGGGATGGTAGGACAAAAGATGTTGTGCAAGTTCTTATTGCAGGCACGTACAACTACCTGTGGGGTACATGCCTGATGTTTGATTTATGCCTAGATGATCATTGCTTTCTATGTGCCTTGCCCCAAGTGAAATACATGACGTGTCTTATCCATGCAGCGCCCAACCATCCATATCCCTAGCCTACAGCGTTTTAATTCTACTGGTTACTAGTTGTTTACATTCGCTGTTTTACTGTCGCTGTTTCACCACCACTATTACCATTGCTATCATCACATCCATACCACAGTTGCTACTAATATCTTGTTGCAAGTAAGTGTATCTCAGGTGCGGTGGAATTGAAAACTCCACTGTCAAAGCTTGTGGATATTCTTTGGCTCTATAAATTGGGTTATTCTTACCTGCGAAGACTATCTCGATCCCCTGCAGTTGTGGGTTAACAGAGATCAAGAGGAAGAACAATAGTCCAAAGCAACGTTCAAGGGAAGCACTCTCACTCACATGTTGAGGACACTAAGAAAGAGGAATGAAGACAACGCTGAGATCGGAATCGAGACAATACGCTGCAAGCAAGGCATTGTAACTATTCCTAAACTCCACTTTCTCGAGATCCTACAGTTTGAAAGGGGATAAGGCGAGAGTAAAACACTTACGACACTTATCTTGGACAGAGCAAGGGTAAGGAGTAAAAGTGTTACTACTCTCTAATAACTAACTTAGTTACTACAAAATAGTTTTTGTCTAGACTCGACTTCGGCCAGAAAAGGGATCCTACGGTCAGTAAGGCTCTGATACCAAGTTGTAAGGCTCGATAGGCGGTACTGTTGTAAAGCCTGCGATGCGGTACCATCTCGAGTTAGACGCTTTCACATCCGACTTGAGATGGGAGCGCATAACTAGCCACCGGCACATGAAACTCGCACTCGTTTCGCTGCCAGATTCTCGACAACAGGTAATAAGTGCATGAACATAAACTAACCCATTAATATATAGATCCAAGGCATACAATTGCCAATGGTATTATTAAATCATTCCGAGACCTCATGGTCCAACAGTACATCACCTCATCATCTCAAAAGAGACACACGTCCGAGTATGGACAAGAGGCAAATTTCTCTAGAGAGGACTACACATAAAGATATCTTCCACCCGCGGATCGTCGAAACCCAACTGTAGGTCTACTGAGCGAAGTCGTCGTCCTCCTCCTCCGGCGGAACCTCCAAAAATTACTTGCCGGTGTTCGTGTCGAAGTAGTAGTCTGAAGGTCCAATCGTTTTTACATAACGTGAAAGAAAGATGCAAAGGGTGAGAATATATCAATGCAGTATAACTAACTTCTCACGGTAAGGAAAGGATAGTGGTTGACGTTGCAGCCGCACTATCATATATGAGGTGGCTAACGATCTATTTTAGAGTAAGGAAAGATCCAAGAATCCGTTGATGATCGCATCAATAAGGCTCTATTCACCTACTTACGTCAAACATAACACAAGCTTGTCCCCTCTTTGGCGCTCCGGACGAAGAAGAGAAATCAAGGCAACTCACACGTTGGCAATTTTTAAAGTATGATTAAGTTGATGTCATTCTATGAACAAGGAGTAGGTCTCAAGTCGTCCATAACCACGGACACGGCTTTTCGAAAAGATTTAACCCTGCAGGGGTGTACCAACTTCCTATTATAGGCTTCGCATGTACGCCCGGTTTCCGCTTGGCGAGTGAAGGCGCCTGAACTCCGGAACGTCAGAGTCCCTCTAACTAACAACACACAATTCTGGGTGGCCCCCGGTGAGTCGACATCCAACTCAAAAGCCGGCCGCGCTCTCGAATCGGCCTCTACCGTATGACTCGGGTTTGGATTACCGGTGAATTCTCACATGAGTTTGGGTCCTCAGCCGGCCAGGTTGGACCAACAAGGGAACCATGTCCCCGCTTGCCCAAGTTGTTTTAAAAATGCTTGAGCGCAAACCAGACACACACACGGGTTCAAATGGTAAATCAGCTCGGGCCACCACTAGAATCGTTTGGAGCTAGGTAGGTAAGACAAGGGGACCCCATAGAATCCCACACACGATTAGGCACGCTCATCAAGAAACACAATACCCGGAACTCGGATCCTAGGTGACTCGAATGGAACAAAACACCTGGCGGGAACAGCCCGGTCTCCCATCCTTCGTCAAATATAAGTTAACATCATATTAATAATTTTCAACCAATTTATGATAATAGCATGATAATCCACCAAGCAGCAATGGGTATAAGGAGCAGTTAAAGGGCCTATACATACTAAGAAATGGTTAGGCAAGCAAGGTACATAGACAAACAAGGTTTTCTAGGATGTGGGGGCATGGCTTTCTGGGTTTAATTGAGAGGCACAAGTATATGGTGGTAGGATCAAATAATCGTTCTAACTACATCTAGGCAAGCGAGCTGAAAGCTATAAGGAATGATATATAAACCCCCTTGCCTGGGTAGGTAGTCGACGAAGAAGACGTAGCAGGGTCCTCGGGCTCGGTGTCGGACATCTCCACGTAAGTCTCCTCGGCAAGCTCAGGCTCTAACGTACGGTACCGGCCAAGAAATACACCACAAGGAAGCATCGGGATCAAAGATGCACAAGCATGATTGCATGTAGATACGTCCCAAACGTATCTATAATTTATTCTTGCTCCATGCATGTTTTGTGTGATATTGCTATGATCTAGATACACTTTCATACACTTTTAATCATATTTGGACTAACCTATTAACTCAGTGCACCCTAGTGCCAGTTTCTGTTTTCTGCTGTTTTTCTATTTCAGTTTTCCCCCATATTAAAAGTGCTCCAAAAATTTGGGAAAAATCAGATAAAAAATCAGCGCGAAGGAACCTTCCGGAGTCAGGAAGGAGTACCAGGTGGAACCCACCAGGGCCCCAGGCGGCCACCTGGCACGACCTAGGGCTTGACCGCACCAGGGCGGGGGGGCTCCTGGACCCCTAGTGGCCCCCTAGCTTCCCCCTTTGCCTATTTATTCCCCGTGACGTGAAACTTCCGAAGACAGAACCCTTTTTCGTGATCTCGCCTCTGTCTCGCCGCCTCCGCGCTTCCAAGATCGGAAGCGCCAGCAGACCTCTTCCCGGCACCCTGTCGGAGGGAGGATTGACCTCCGGGAGCTTCCCCTCTGATACACGAGATAGCTTCTCGTCCCTCGTTGGTTACCCCAAGGGGAAGGTGAGATGTAGCGTAGCGGCAAATTTCTCTTAGCGAAGATGCTAAGGTTTAGATTGTCTCCAGTAGGACTCCAACAGATACAAGAAGGTGGTGAAGTGAACAATGGCGCCTCAAGGTTGCTTACTTGACCTGGACCTGCACAAACAATAGATAGCTTTGCTCCCAACGAGTACAGAGGAGTTGTCAATTCCTCCGGCCTTGTTGTTTACAAAGGATAAAACGCACGGGATAATAATGATAGTGATAGCTACGGAAAAGTAAATACTGAAAGTAAATTGAAGGTGTAAACAGTGTTGGAAATATGGACCGGGGTCCTATGATGTTCACTAGTGATGTCTCTCTCCCAAAAGACGATAAAATAGCCATGCGAGGTAAACAAATCACAGCTGGGCAATTGACAGGATTAGTGCGCAAACCAATGCTAATTATGCTATAAAGAAAGGAAGAGGCTCAAAAGCATGGGCGGTACGCCAAGACAAGTAGACCGAAATCCATCTGCATCTACCTACTAATCATCCACCTTGAGATATCTATCCAGAACATCTCGCTGGTATTAAGTTGCGAATCCCACCCAAAGTGTAAGCTCAAAGCAACGGACAACTGCATTAAAGAACTTTGCGTAAAGTAAACAATCCTTGCACCCGCAAGTACAAGCACCATTGTTTTCCCCCTTGTGGCAACAACACATCCCTTAGACTCATGTTTCTGTCACTCAAGCTAGTCATCGGGGGGCATGAACCCACAATCATGCATAACGCTCCCTCTTGGAGTCACTACCTACTACTTGGCCAAAGCAATAAACAACAACAGAGAACATGCAAGAATTACTCAAGAACATAAATATAAAAGAGGAGAATCAAATATATAACTCAATCACAATCTGAACGTAATCTCATAATCCATCGGATCCCAGCAAACTCAAGATAGCAACAACAGAAAGATTACATATGTGCCTCGATCATGTAGGGAAGCTCACGAGGTCTAATCCATGAAGAACAAAGAGGGGAGGAGAACATCACATATCTACTGATCATAGACCCATGGTACAAGGTGGACTAGTCATGGTCCAAGGTGGACTAGTCTACTGATCGGAAGCATCCATGGTGGTGGAGAAGCTCCCAGAGGTGATTCCTCCCTCCGAAAGGGTGCCGGGAAGAGGTCTTCTGGTGCTCCCGATATTGGAAGCGCGACGGCGGCTGAACAGAGGAGAGATCGCGAAAAAGGGTTCCGTCCTCGAGGGTTTCTCGTCACGGGGAATAAATAGGCGAAAGGGGGAAGCCAGAGGTGGGCCAGGGGCTCCAGGCGCCCCCTTGGCGCGGCCAGGGGTGGGGCCGCGCCCTCTGGCCGCATGGGCCCCCCTGGCTCCCCTCTGGCCCCTCTCGCACTACCAAGGAAATAGCTATACATGGAAAGCTTATTAGTGGCGCATATAGATGGCCATGCGCCACCATCTGTTAGGGGTGGCGCACTGGAAAATAATGCGCCACCCATAAGACCTTATGGGTGGCGCATTAGTTTCCAGTGCGCCACCCCTAAGAGTGGGCCAGCCTGGATGATCTTATACGTGGCGCATTTAGTTATATGCGCCACCCCTAAGAACCTTATAGGTGGCGCATTCCCAATATGCGTCACCCCTAAGAGCTTAGGGGTGGCGCATTGTGGTAATGCGCCACCCATAAGAGCTTAGGGGTGGCGCATTTCACCAATGCGCCACCACTGACTTGCTATATGCGCCACTAAATGCCTAGAGCTGCCCTTATCTACTCCACCCCACGTACCACCTCTCATTCACTCCACACAATTCTCAAACTAGATCCACTCTTCTCACCCTAGATCTATTCGGTTTTCTCCTCCTCCCCACCTCATTTCTTCCATTTATCCATCGATACTTAGCATTACATCTATTTTGTTTCATATCGAAGTAAGTGGACCTCCTCCAAAACACTTTTGTTCCATTTATGACCCATATACTTGCCTTTATTAGCTTGGGGTTTGTTGTATATGTGAAGCTTGGGTTCGATGCATATGTGAAGCTTGTGGTGGTTTGATGTATATGTGAAGCTTATGGTGGTTTGATGTATATGTGTATCTTGAGTGGCCAATGTTTTTGCCGAAATGTCGATTCATTTCCGTTTCGGCAAATTTCTGGCGCCTCTCCGCATGCTCCCATGCATTATTAGGGAAGGTCATGCCGAATTTTTCCGGCGACGACTGTGATATATAATTGTGTTGCTCTCTCCGTGCACGCAGGTGACCGACCATGGTCCGCGAGATGCTGAGCGATATCACCGTGGCTAGGTGGATGCAATGTGCGACAAACGACATGCTAAGGAATAATAGGTCGGATATAAGATGTCCGTGTCAGAGATGGAAAATGCAGTGCGTGACCGATCCTGATTCCGGAATATTGCAAAGACACCTGAAGCGTAATGGTTTGATGGATGGCTACACACGGTGGATAAGTGATGAAGCTGGTGAGGAGGAGGACGTCAATGGTGGGGCGCCAGTAAATGAGGAAGGGCAACCAGACAACAGCGGCGGGCGAGAAGACGAAGAGCATCCCGTACATGATCATGAAGAAGATGCCAAAGTAGATCATGTAGATCAAGATGCCGGACATGAAGATCAAGATGTCGGACATGATGAGGATTCAAGCTGGGTGCGGGACCCTCATGTTCAAGAGCTGCTTGTCAAAGAGGGTTTGAACGCAAGAGGTGCAGCTAGAGAGAAAGCCAAGATGGCGCAACTCGAGAAATACGCGATTACGAAGTTGAACGAAGGATGCAACAACGGGGATACCCGCTTGAATGTAACACTTGGGGCTATGGAGATGAAGGCAAAACACAAATGGACCGACGAAAGCTTCGATGATAACATGGCGTTCTGGCACGATCGTCTTCCGAAGGGCAACACGTGCCCAACTAGTATCGCTGAGGCCAAGAAAGTCCTTTGCCCTATCGATCTTCCGCACGTTAAATACCACGTCTGCATAAATGATTGCATGATCTATCGGGGTGAGGACGAAGATAAAACCACATGTTCGGTGTGCGGTGTTAGTCGATACAAGAGAGGGAAGAAAGTTCCTAGAAAAGTGGTATGGTACTTTCCGATCACTCCTCGTCTGCAGAGGTATTTCGTAGATCCCGAGGAAGCAAAGCTCATGACCTGGCACGCGGATAGAAAGAAGCTAAAATAGGATGACCCGAACCCGGATTCGGAAAAGGAGGACATGCTGAGGCACCCTTCAGATGGTAGCCAATGGACTGCGTTAGATCTCGAATACCCAGATTTTGGGAAACAACCAAGGAACCTCAGGATTTGTGTGAGCGCCGATGGAGTCAATCCGTTTGGTGGACAGAGCAGCAAACACAGTACCTGGACCGTGTTTGTATGCATATACAACCTTCCCCCTGGAAGTGCATGAAGAAAAAGTATATAACAATGTGTATGCTAGTTCAAGGGCCGAAACAACCAGGTATGGACCTCAATCTATATCTGCAGCTGTTGAAAGAGGAGCTAGAAACTTTATGGAAAGACGGAGTCAATACGTGGGACGCCACGGCAAAACAATATTTCCCAATGAAAGCCGCGGTGATCACGATGGTGCACGACTATCTCGGATACAGATATTTCTCTGGGCAGGTGGTCCAAGGATTCTTTGCATGCGTTAGGTGCATGGATAATACAACGTACCGCCAGCTACCAAAAGATCCTAGATCTTCAAAAACCGTGTTCCAGGGGTCTCAGAGGTGGCTTCCCAAGAAACACGCGTGGAGAAAACAGGGACATCTGTTCGATGGAAGCGAGGAGCTCCGACCACCCCCAGCTCGAAGGAGCGGCAAAGAAATCGACAACTTGCTGAAATCTTGGAAAGAGTGCCCCGCGCCGGGAAAGAAAAAAAAGAAGACTCAGCCGTTGACGAGGGTATGGAAAGCGAGGTCTGTTTTTTTGGATTTGGAATACTGGAGTCTCCTCTGCAGTCCTCATAGCCTTGATCTCATGCATATCACAAAGAACGTGTGCGAGAGCTTGTTTGGCACGCTGCTCAACATGCCGGAGAAGACCAAGGACGGGCCAAAAGCAAGGAATGACTTTAAATTTATGGGCATCAGGAGGGAACTTCACCCCCCTAGTGACGACGATGATGAGCCGGAGGAGGAAGAGGATACGGAAACGCAAAACTCTCGCAAACAAAAAAGGACGACCAAGAAGAAGACCGGTATTGATCACTGCCCCCCGGCATGCTTCACTCTGTGCGAGGAGGAGATCAAGCGATTACCAGAACTGAGGGGTAACAGGGATATTCTACACCGATGACGTCAAGGAAAGATTCTATGGAAGGATCGAGGACATATGGGAGCTCGATTACTGTGGAGAGAAGGTCCCGATGTTCCATGTGAGATTGGCCAAGAGCGTCGTAAAAGAAGACCGGTACTTCACCACCATGGTTATACCCGAAGCCAAATCCAAGTCTGGGGCGCAAACATCACAGCGAAAAATGAGCCATGGGTACTGGCTAGCAAAGTGGACCAATGCTTCTTCATTACCGACCCATCAAAGCCGAGTCGCGTTGTAGTGAGGAGAGGCAAAAGAAACATCATCGGAATGGATGGAGTCGCCAATGAGCATGAAGGATGACTACGCCACTCAGGATACATATACCACAACCCTACCGAAGAAAGGTCTCCTCCCGTTCAAGAGGAAAAGTGAAGGCATCCCGGGCCTAAATTATTCAACCACGACAAATAAGGGCAAGAAGAAGATCGTGAGGAAACGATAGCTAGATAGCTAGCTCTAAATTTAAGAAAAATATTTTGTAATTCATGATCACATTCTTATGTTGGGCATTGGGTGGCATGATTCCATTCCACTAGAATGCATGGATGAGTTTCGTCTTTTTATTTAGTGGTGCTTAGGGGTGGCGCACTTTATAGAAATATAATGAAATGGTTAAACTTTAATTAAAAACGAAATGGTTAAACAAATATAATGAAATGGTTAAAATTTAATTTAAAAATGAAATGGTTAAAATTTAATTAAATGGTTAAACTTTAATTAAAAAAATGAAATGGTTAAACAAATATAATGAAATAGTTAAAATTTAATTAAAAAATGAAATGGTTAAACTTTAATTAAATGGTTAAACTTTAATTAAAAAAATGAAATGGTTAAACAAATATAATGAAATGGTTAAACTTTAATTTAAAAAATGAAATGGTGCTTAGGAGTGGCGCATTCAGCCTATATGCGCCACTAAGTGTTCTTAGCGGTGGCATGCTTTGTAGAAATGCGCCACCAACCGAATACTTATGCGTGGCGCATTTCTACAGAATGCGCCACGCATAAGGATTCATTTGGTGGCGCATTTCTGAAAAATGCGGCACCCCTAAGCCTTGACCTAACCAACTACCCCTCTCCTGCTCGCACAACCACCATTTCCCCCTAGCAGCCGTCGCCTCACCGGAGCCCTCGCGCGCCCCTTCCTCTCGACGCCGGAGCCTCCCTCGACGCCACCGGAGCCGCCATCCCGGAGCCTGAAGTCGCCGCCGCGCCCCTGCCTCGCCTCCGGCCGCCGCCGCATTCAAGCACGCGCCTTCACGAGCCCGCGCAGTCGCCGCCGCGCCTCAGCCTCGACGCCCGCAGTTGCGGCCGCGCCTCAGCCTCGCCTCTGTCCGCCGCCGCCATCAAGCACACGCCTACTCCCCGCGGTGAGCAGCCGCATCTCCATCCTCCATCCTCCCCGTGGTGCTTCTCGATTTGGTTCAGTTACAGAGGACTGGTAGCTTAGAGGGTGTTTTTATTTTTTTTTGTTTTGACAAATGCAATGCTCTCTGTGCTGATCATTGTAGTTTGAAAGCTAGGATTAAAACACTCAAAATTTCCGCACTTGAAAGCTAGCTGTTGGGATCATTGTAGTTTGTGTGGCATAGTAGTGAAAAATTGCTTGGTTATGTGCTCCAATATTAATTTTGCTACTGTACATTCAATCTAAATAGCTAGGATTATTGCTTAGTGCACAAAATTGCTAAATGAAGAACACACATGCTGTTGGGATCATTATAGGATCTGTGTGTGTGTGTACTGTGTGTGTGTGTGTGTCCTGTGTGTGTGTGTGTGTTGTGTGTGTGATGTGTGTGTGTGTCCTGTAGCTAGGGAATTTGCTTAAGTAGCTAGGGAATTTTTGTAGCTAATGTAGCAAAAGTAGCTAAAGTTTAGTCCATGCAGAATTGAATTAAAGAGTTAATCCTAAAAAAAGAACTAAGTATTTAATAGGTTTCTTATTGATATGCTGATAATTAAATAAAGTCTGAAAAGATAGTGGTCATGTGTAGAATTTGTTCTTAACAAAATTAAATGGAGAGGGAAATCTAAGTAGAATCTGTTCTTAACAGAATGCAAGCAGCTTTAAAAAATGCTACTAGCTTTGGTCATTCCTTGGTTCTCTTTAAAAAAAATGCAACACATGGGTTATGTACTAGTTTTACTAGAATTTTAGGACAGTGATGAAGTAGCTATATCATTTGTTCTTATAAAAATCCAGCACTTGTCATATAGATGTTGTTAAGCATATATCAATCCACTGTTTTACTTGATATTTGGTGACTCTGTTTATGAAATATGATAAGAACAAATGCTATGTTGCTGGTTATTGTCTCATGTATAGCCTATTTATATGTTGTGCAGGTACAAATCATTATCCCCTTTCTCCCGAAATGTTGATTAACTTCCGTTTCGGTTGAGAATGGGGCACTCTCATGTTAATAAAAAGAGCAAAGGTCATGCCGAATTTTTCCGTGAATTCGTGCATGACCTTTTCTATTTTTCTTAACATGAGAGTATTTGCATTTATTTATTGTGCTAATTAATTAATTAGTTGCATTCCTTAATATTGTACTAGTGCAAACATGTCGACCGGAGCCGACGCCGGTCCTTCTTCTCAGCCGGGAAAAAAAAGGAAGAAATTTTGGGACTACTCCGAGGAGGAGGTCGAGGAGCAGAGAGAAGAGGAAGTACCTCCGGCCGAGGAGGAGTAAGAGGAGGAGATAGAGTCGGAGTCCGACTCATCGGATGATGACTTGGAGGAGGACACTACTAGGGAAATAGCTATACAGACGAGGAACATCGGCAAGGATGATGGTACCGGTGGCTCCAACACAGATGGTACCCAGTTGAAGAAGAGGAATCGGAAACCGACCAAGGTCGGCGCCATCAGGCAAGAGTTTATTGTTGTGACCGCCGTCGGGATTCCTAAACAGCCCGAACATTTTTTGGAAGGGTACGGCTGTCAAGTCGCGACGATCCTCCGCAACACCGTGCCGATCACCACGATTAACCTCAGGAGTCGTGAAAATATTCATTATTGTCAGCTTCTTATCAACAAGCTGCACGGACGATACAAGTTTCCGGAGCCGTACGATAACACCAAACTCAGAGGGAACAAAGTAAAAACATGGGCCCTCAGGAAGATGAGAAAGGCCTTGTCCAGTTGGAAAACCCGGGTGAAGAGGGCAATTTTTGAAAAGAACAAAACCTGGGAGGAGCTCAAGGAGAAAGAGCCGTTGATCGACGAAGCTACCTACAACCTTTTCAAGGCTAGGTGTGAGTCCAAGCAAGCCAAGGCCGCGAGTGCAAAGGGAAAGGCCATGCGGTCGCAGGTCATAGGTAACCACCGTCTCGGAGCCGGTGGTTACAAAAGTTCCAAGCCTAAATGGGACAAGGAGGATGCCAAGTACGCCGCTGCGGGAATACCTAACCCCTTCCAGCAATACAAAGTTGATCCGCAGACCGAATTATTTGTGAGGGCCCGGAGCTATAAGGACAAAGAAACCTCGAAAATAATTATCGATCCTAAGATTCAGGAGTTTACGACTGCCGTGGTAAGTAGTTTACCACGCGACCTTGTTGATTGAATTCTCGAGTGAAGTTCACAATTTCTTAACGTTTCACATTATTTTTGCAGCAAGCGGAAATGAAAATCGCCTCATCGCAGGAGTCGTCGGTTAAGCCGGCCGGCCCGTGGGACAACGCCTTTAATAGGGCGTTGAACAAGGTCAAGAAGGTTGACGACGTGACGGCGAAGCCATCGTCAGCCGGCCGTGTGGTCGGCTTTGGTGCGGACCTAAATTGGTCCGAATATTATGGAAAACCGGCGGAGCAGTCCGGTTCGAGGGGGAGCAAGGCGAGAAGGACCGAAGAAGACGCCGCTTATGTTCGTGGACTGGAGGAGAAGGTGAACATGCTTCCGCAGCTTGTCCAGGACGAAGTGGCGATGACGATGAACGCTCTCCTTCCAGATATGATGCATTCACTCGTGAATTGGTAAGCGCGTGGTGGACAAGGGACCATACCAGTCCCCAGCAAGGTCGGGACCAACTCGGGCACCACGGTGCCTGCAATCCCGACTCCCGCCGTAGTGGTGGCTCCCGCACCGACTCTCGGCGTATTGGTGACTCTGGCTGCCAACACCGCGGCGGCGGCGCCGGACCTGATTGTAAATCCTCCAGCCACGATCGAACAACCGGGGCATAACAATAATGCACCCGGCGGCAGCGCAAATAGTGCGACCGACGCCACGGGAGGCAGCGTGCCCTCCGTCTCTTGCATGCCTGCCGCCATCGGCGGGGGTCTCTTCACTAGCCGACCTCGACGCCCTCAAGGTAAATATAAGCGTCCGCAACTCAAACGAGGACTTCATCTCCTTTCCTTTTTTAGTGGAATCTCTCTGATGCCCTACATGCATATATCTCTTTCGTAGGAGGACACTCCATGCATTCTATTACAAGTCGTGGACGGCGAGTTGAAGGATGTTGCCAAAGGTAAAATCATTCAACCACAAAATCGAATCATGCACAATATGCCGATGGCACCGGAGATGCATAGGGTTCAAATCTCTCTCGTGATTTCGGGCTACGCGCGAGTTGAACCTCCCATTCAACTCCCCGGATACGATGAGGATGAGCCGGCAGTCCTCAGTGACCGTTTCGTTCAAATATGCCTATGGCCGAAGAGCCAAATGCGTTTCATGACGGGGGAAAGGGGCACCACACCTAGGAAAACACCGCTAGTCATCGTGTCGGCGCCACATGATCGCATCGGCGCACAACAAGAAGACGATGATCTTGATGATGATATCAACGCCGACCAGTTCATCAATACTTTGTATGATGCTGATGAATTATTCATGCCTCCTGCTGAAGGAGCCTATCAGCATGACGAGCAAGCTCGCGGTCCAGCTGATCCTGCGTCGAAGCCTGCTTGCTCCACGCGTCTCTCTGCTGCTTCTCAGGACATGTCTCCAGCAGCTTGCGCCTTCACCGAGCCTCAAGCAGATGCCACAAGGAGATCTATTCTCAGCCCGTCCACACTCCATAAGGCGGCCACTGAGCAGATAAATGCCGATGACTGCTCAAAATCAGAAAAGAAGAAGGGACGGAAAAGAAAGAAGAGCATCACTTAGAGTAGCCAACCTTCAATGCCGATCCGGGCTCAGGACGGGCCACCAAGACCCAAGGATCTCTTGTTTGAAATCCATGTGGCTGGTAGGGCGATGCTACCTAAGGACATGCTCGACCTTGCAACTTCGGATATGAAAAGAGTGCATCATAGTATTATGGCATTAGAGAAGATTCTTATTCGAGAAGAGAATCCCTCGTACCCGGTTTTCATGGCCAAGGTGCCACTCAACATGGGCTTCATCACCACTATCCCCGCGGATATGGTAATCCTGCGGTTTTCGGAGATCTTCAATTTGTACCATCTCAAGCGGCTGGACCATAGCCTTATCCATCTGTTCTCGCTCAGCCTTTATATGAGTATCAGGAGAGATAAGACCCCGAGCGTCGCGATATTGGACCCCTTCTACATGCGTGAAAGCATCTTGATGGATGACGGGGACGTGGCTATCACGGCGGGGTACATCACAGACTTCATGCTACAGAACGCCGACAAGGATTCATTTCTTATGACCTACTCTCCCAAGTAAGTCATTCGCTCGCCTCCGTAGCATATATGCTTTCTTAGCTTTCCATTGTCCTCTTCCAACATTCCTTTTGGATTGTCTTAATTATGTAGTGAGGATCAAGACTGCGTGCTCATCTGCTTTTCACCGCAACACTCGCATGCCGTGTATTTAGACTCAGGGAGTGTGAACAAGAAAGATTACAAGTATATCATGAGAGTTTTGGATGATTCTCTCGCCGGCTACATAAAAGCCGGAGGCAAGATGGTGAAGCACAAGTTCATGAAGAATCAGCCTGACGTGAACGTGTTCAACCACGTAACGCAGTTCCTGTGCGTCAAGCAGCCGGCTGGCAGTGTGAGGGATGCGTACTACGCCCTTCATCACATGAGGGCGATTGTACAGGAACAACGCAACCTTACGCTGCCAAGTCATCTCAGAGCGTGGGCCGAAAGGAAGGCGGAAATAGCCGATGCAAATCGGAAGGAGGAGTTCTTTCACATCCAAGCGCAGATGGCGACTATCATCTGTCATGAAGTACAAATGAGGGGGTCGATCTTCCACTCGAACATTGCACCATCCAATGGGGAGATAGAAGTCCGCCTAAAGGCCTTGCGTGACACAAGGCGTTTCATGACGAAAGAAGGATGCCGCCCATTCCCCGAGCCGAGTCAGAACAATTGAACAATTTATGTTATATATGGAAGTCGTTTGATGAATGTGTGCCCTACATGTAATTTGGATGTACTCTTTCTGTAGTAGATGGTAGTGTCAAATACTCTTGGTGCTCTTTGTGTATAAAGGTCACTGCATATGCATTTTTATGCATATGTGCATGCTCCTCGATTGATCGACTTGCTTTAAGTTGTTGATAAGAATAGATGCTATATTGCTTTGTTCTCCTTTGGTATGATTTCATATGGATGTGACCTCTAAAGCTTTGTTTTGTGCAGGTTGAAGAGCAAACAAGATATGATGACAAAAGTAGCTTTCGGTTTTCAATAATTGTTGGACTCATTGTAATATTGTGATGGATGTAATCTTGTGAATCTTGTTGGCCTCTAAACCTTTGTAAATCTTTGTAATAATAATTATAATGCAATTCTTTTGTATCAATAATTGTTGGGCTCATTGTAATATTGTATTTTGCATTTCTGTAATATAATAAAAATATCTGTAATATTTTTATTCTTTTCTGTAATTCTTTTTTTTGTTTTCTATAACCCATTTAGTGGCGCATTTTGTCTGGCTTTAGTGGCGCACTGGGAATGCGCCACCCCTAAGTCCCTTAGGCGTGGCGCATATCAGAATGCACCACCCCTAAGAGCTTAGAGGTGGCGCATTCTGAGATGCGCCACGCCTAAGGGCCTTAGGGGTGGCGCATCCAGAATGCGCCACCTCTAAGCCCTTATTAGTGGCTTGTAGTTAGTGGTGCATCCCTAATGCGCCACTAAACACAAAAAACAGCGCCACTAAAAGGGCATTCCCTAGTAGTGTCGGGCTCTTCGCGAAGCTTATGGTACGTTGATTTTTCCTATATTTTTCCCGGAATTTTTCTAGCACTTTTAATAAGGGGGAAACCTGAAATAGAAAAACAACAGAAAACAGGAACTGGCACTGGGGTGCACTGAGTTAATAGGTTAGTCCAAATATGATCAAAAGTGTATGGAAGTTCATCAATATCATAGAAATATCACACAAAAGAGGCATGGAGTAAGCAGAAATTATAGATACGTTTTGGACGTATCAACATCCCCAAGCTTAATTCCTGCTCGTCCTCGAGTAGGTAAATGATAACAAGCATAATTTCTGTGGTGACATGCTAACAACCATAAAAGAACTTTTTAAGTAAAGAAATCAAGGCATGTAATTTAATTCAAGTCATAACAGGCAAGAGTCTATATTTAGCATTGAAACAAGCAACATAAGAACATAAAGGTGCAAGAGCTCTCGCTGTCCGTGACTCGAATGTATCCAAATGGTGTTTGCGTGCAAGAAAGGGGATAGGGATATACGAGAAAAAGTATTTTTATGTTGAGAACTCAATCTACTAAAGTTTCACACTTGGTCTTCTTTCAAATCTTATCTTGACTCATCCCCAGACCACTAGCCAGGTACAAGTCAAAATGATCCACTCCTTTTCGACATTTTGAGCACTCATGCAATGGATGAGCGTAAGCAAGAAAGTTGACACTTAGGATGGCAAAGAGAGAATAAGGTGGAGGAGGAAGACAAAAAGGTGTGAAAGGCTCACATCAATAAGGACAATCATAGGCGAGAGAAAGCCAAATGATAGATATGATATGAGGAGTAGGGATTGCCATGCAACGGATGCACATATGAGCTATGGTAAGCTCTCCAATGGAACTAGTGGGGGTGCATCCAACTTGCTCGCTCAAGAAGACCTAGATCTCATTTGAGGAGGCTCATCATTGGAATATACAAGCCAAGTTCTAAAGTGTGAAGGTCCCCGAATAGCTATATGCATGAATGATAATCTCTATGGAGTACAAGATATAAGAGGGAGTACGAGTGTGGATCTCTCAAAAGGAATAGTAGTGTTCCCTCTTCTCTCTTTTTATTTCTTTTTCTCTTTTTTTCTATTTTTTCTATTTTTTGGTGGCCTCAATGGCTCTTTCTATTTCTCTCATTTTTCCTCTTTGGGATCTTTTAATTTGTCCTCTTTGGGAAATTTTCATTTGTCCTCTTTGGGATCTTTTCCACACTTTAGGGGCAACACTCTATATATTACAAGAAGTATAGAAGATCTTTCACACTTTACAAAGTAATCAAATCATAAAGAAGATGTAACTATCATGAAGTATGCAAATGTATGCCTCTGCCAGTGTAGCAGGATATGCAATGATACTAGCACGTCATGTAGCAATGATTAGGGAAAGGCCCAACTAGCATGCGGCTCATCGATCAAGTAAGTAGCATGTATGACATGAAGATCAAGTCATGAGAAGATGGATGTTTCATGGCAATATATCTCGGAAAGGCTATGGAAATGCCTTGATAGGTAGGTATGGTGGCTGTTTTGAGGAAGGATGTAAGGAGGTTTATGATGACAGAGCATATCGTGCCAAGGGTTTGGATTTACCGGCGAAGGTGGACGCCAACTCTCGGAGTGAGAAGAAAGCAATGCACGGCACAGGAGAGGCTAGAAAAATATGGGAAGGTGGAAGAGTCAACTTCGAATACTCACATTAGTCCGAAGAACTCATGCACTTATTATCGGTAACTCTCAATCTAATAAGGAGGTTTCACAAAGAGACAAGTACCCCGAGGAGGAGTGTATGGGGGTTTGGTTATCCTCGCGCATCCTCGACTCATGGTACGTGAGTGTACTCTAATATTCGACCCCTCAGAATAGTAGTGATCCATCTAGTAGCTAGACTTCTCAACTAATTTTTAGGTTTTTGAAAATAAACACGGATTGCCCAAAATACGTCATCTATCACTATTAGGCTAAATCTCTTGACACCAAAATTCCAAACATTACTCAAAACAACATCTCAAAACTATTGCAAGTTACTACTACAAAAGAATAGCAAGCTCAATTACCTACTTTAAGTCAAGACACAAAACTCAGTGCAACAGGAAAAATCTCCGAACAAGATAAACAGGAAAAATCAAGAGAGTTCCAGCAACAACCTAAAAAAAAGCTCTTTGAAAAGATAAGCATGAAAGCAAAGAGCAAAACAAGACAGTAGCTACGAAAAGATAAAGAACACACACAACAAAGATAAGCATGTAAAGTCCTAAGTTGTGTTCTAAATTTTGGAAGTGGAGCGTGTTTCTCTCCCACACAAAGAAAGCTGGGTTCTAACTTGTTATGAAAATCAAGCAAAGCTAAATAAAACTAAAAATAAAACCTAAGAGCGAGACGCTCCAAGCATAGCACATAACGCATGAAGTGATAAAAATATAGTGAAACGAGAGACGAACTGATAATTGTCGATGGAGAAGGGGATGCACGGGGGCATCCCCAAGCTTAGACGCTTGAGTCTCCTTGAATATTTCTTGGGGATGCATGGGGGCATCCCCAAGCTTGAACGCTTTGACACTTCTTAATCTTATTTCATCATCTTCCCTCGCACACTTGAAAACTCCCTTCATTCATAACTCATCATAATCTGATTAGCGAGGTTAGTACCCATAATAAAATAAATTTTCTCTACTGGAAATAAATATAATATTGAACGGCTACTGTTTCTCAAGATTGCCAAAACGTTTGTTTAAAGAAAAAGCAAGCTTAAGGTTTGCAAAACGAAGAAAAGGCAAAACAAGACAGAATCTGTGAAAAACAGACCAGCAGGTAGTAAAGAATTTTTTAGGGGTACTTATGCAACTCAAATAAAAAAACTCAGCACATACGAAAGTTTCATAATTGTATAGAGCACGCTGTGTAAACAATTCAGCTAAAAAAGATGAACTGGGAGTTTTCTCTGATTTTTCTAGTCACGAGGAAAGAATCTGTTTTCTGGACAACATGTCACAACTTTCACTTGCCTTGTCGTATGAGGCTATAAAAGGCACAAAGCTTAAAAAGTAAAGATACAATGATGTTTCTACACTAGTAAAAATCATCAATACCACTAAAAAAAGAAGAAAAAAAAGGAAAACCTAAATTCGTTGCGGGCTGCCTCCCGAAAGCGCTTCTTTAAAGCCATTAGCTAGGATTAATGCAAATAGATCAAGTCTTTTCGAGAAAATAACTAGCCCGGGTGACGGACTCAAAAGGCAACTTAATCTTTTTCCTAGGGAAGTGTTCCATCCCTTTCTTGAGAGGAAATTGTAATTTTATAATCCCTTCTTTCATATCTGCAACAGCACCCACGGTGCGAACAAAAGGACGTCCCAAAATAATTGGACAAGAAGGTTCACATTCAATGTCCATAATAGTGAAATCAACGGGAACATAATTTTCATTGACAATGATAATAACATCATCTATCTTCCCCAAAGGTTTCTTTACGGAAGAATCAACGAGACGAACACCAAAAGAACAAGCATCAAAAGGTTTCAATTCAAATATATCATACATTCTTTTGGGCATAACAGAGGTACTAGCTCCAACATCACATAAAGCAAAGCAAGAAAAATTATTCAACTTAATTTTAATCATAGGATCCCAACCATCTTCTAGATTTCTAGGTATGGAGGCTTCTACCCTAAGCTTCTCCTCCCTAGCTTTGATGAGAGCATTAGCGATATGCTCCGTGAAGGCAAGATTAAGTGTGCTAGTGTGGGGGTATCTAGACATCTTGTGAAGGAAACGAATAACTTCAGAAAGAGTGAAATTATCAAAATCAAGGTCACTACTATCAAGTAGATTGGTAGTTGTGTCCTTTAGGCTCACTTTTTTGGTAGCTTCTATAGTCATAGGAATTTCTTCTTCTACGGTTGAGGTCATAGCATCACCATTAATAGGTCCTATGGGAGTAGGGGTGCACTGGGTGCTAAGAGTTTGGATATCCACAACCACTTGAATAGTAGCAACAGTATGGTGTGTAGGAAGGCTCTTAATTCTATCTTCTTCCTCCTTTTCTCTAGCCCATCTCTCTTTAAGTTTAGCCATCATCCTAATTTTTTCATTAATTTGCAATTGGATGGCATTCATAGGAGTGACTTTCCTCTCCTCAAGGGGAGAAGTTCTAATTTTAAGAAATTCTACTTCGTGGGATAAATTGTCTACCTTCGACGAGAGGGTATCTAGTTTGTCTAGTTTTTCCTCTACACTCTTGTTGAAGGCTTTTTGGGTAGTGATAAATTCTTTAAGCATATTCTCTAATTCAGAAGTGGAGTTTTTGGTGCTAGGATAAGTGTTGTTGTTCCCATAGTTGTTGGAGGGGAACGGTCTAGGATTGCTACCAAAGTTACTCCTATAAGCATTGTTGTTGAAGTTGTTTCTAGAGATAAAGTTCACATCTACTTGATCCTGAGCAATCAAAGAATTTAAAGGAACATTTTGAGGATCAATAGGAGATTGCTTGGTAAGTAGAGACATAATCAAGTCAAATTTTTTATTTAGGGAGGAGATCTCCTTGACAGAGTTTACCTTCCTACCTGTTGGAGCTCTTTCGGTGTGCCATTGGGAATAGTTAGTCATCATCTCATCGAGAAGTTTTGTGGCAGCACAAAGTGTAGTTGACATAAAGGTTCCTCCCGCGGCCGAATCTAGCAAGTTCCGCGAGGTAAAGTTCAAGCCTGCATAAAAAGTCTGGATAACCATCCAAGTAGTCAAACCAAGCTTGGGCAACGTGTTCATTATCCAATTGCTTAAAATTCATAATAAAGCTCCTCAACTCGGTAATCTTAGCAGGGGGATAGTACTTCCCAATAAAAGCATCCTTGCCCTTATCCCAAGAATCTATGCTATTCTTAGGCAAGGATTGAGACCAGATCTTAGCTTCATCTCTCAAGGAGAAAGGAAAAAGCTTAATCTTAACAATATCACCATCTACTTCTTTGTACTTTTGCATATCACAAAGCTCAATAAAATTATTTAAGTGCGAAGCAACATCATCTCTAGCACCAGAGAATTGATTTTTCATAACAAGGTTCAGCAAAGCAGGTTTAATCTCATAAGAAGGTGCTGAAGTAGCAGGTGTAGCAATAGGAGTGCAGATAAAGTCACTGTTGTCTTGACTAGTGAAGTCACACAACTTGGTGTTCTCAGAGGAATCCATAATAGTAGCAAGCAAGATAACTATTTTTTTTGATAAAGGACACTAAAGAAAAAACTGAAAGGTAAACTAACAAGACTAAAAGTAAAGATAAAAGATAGTGTGCAACTCCCCTATCTTAAAGAGTGGAGTCCCCGGCAACGTCGCCAGAAATTTGCTTGATACACGAGATAGCTTCTCTTCCCTCGTTGGTTACCACAAGTGGAAGGTGAGACGTAGCGTAGCGCCAAATTTCCCATAGCGAAGATGCTAAGGTTTAGATTGTCTCCAGTAGGACTCCAACAGATACAAGAAGGTGGTGAAGTGAACAATGGCGCCTCAAAGTTGCTTACTTCACCTGGACCTGCACACACAACAGATAGCTTTGCTCCAAACGAGTACAGAGGAGTTGTCAATTCCTCCGGCCTTGTTGTTTACAAAGGATAAAACACACGGGAAAATAATGATAGTGATAGCTACGGAAAAGCAAATACTGAAACTAAATTCAAGGTGTAAACAGTGTTGGAAATATGGACCGGGGTCCTATGATGTTCACTAGTGATGTCTCTCTCCCAAAAGACGATAAAATAGCCATGCGAGGTAAACAAATCACAACTGGGAAATTGACAGGATTATGTGCGCAAACCAATGCTAATTATGCTATAAAGAAAGCAAGAAGCTCAAAAGCATGGGAGGTGCGCCAAGACAAGTAGAACGAAATCCATCTGCATCTACCTACTAATCATCCACCTTGAGATATCTATCCAGAACATCTCGCTGGTATTAAGTTGCGAATCCCACCCAAAGTGTAAACTCAAAGCAAAGGCCAACTGCATTAAAGAACTTTGCGTAAAGTAAACAATCCTTGCACCCGCAAGTACAAGCACCGTTGTTTTCCCCCTTGTGGCAACAACACATCCCCTGGACTCATGTTTCTGTCACTCAAGCTAGTCATCGGGGGGCATGAACCCACAATCATGCATAACGCTCCCTCTTGGAGTCACTACCTACTACTTGGACAAAGCAATAAACAGCAAAGGAGAACATGCAAGAATTACTCAAGAACATAAATATAAAAGAGGAGAATCAAATATATAACTCAATCCCAATCTGAACATAATCTCATAATCCATCGGATCCCAGCAAACTGAACATAGCAACACCAGAAAGATTAAATATGTGCCTCCATCATGTAGGGAAGCTCACCAGGTCTAATCCATGAAGAACAAAGAGGGGAAAAGAACATAACATAGCTATTGATCATAGACCCATGGTCCAAGGTGGACTACTCACGGTTCATCCGAGAAGCATCCATGGTGGTGGAGAAGCTCCCGGAGGTGATTCCTCCCTCCGGCAGGGTGCTGGGAAGAGGTCTTCTGGTGCTCGCGATCTTGGAAGCGCGACGGCGGCGGAACAGAGGAGATATCGCGAAAAAGGGTTCCGTCCCCGAGCGTTTCTCGTCACGGGGAATAAATAGGCGAAAGGGGGCAGCCAGAGGTGAGCCAGGGGCTCCAGGCGCCCCCCTGGCGCGGCCAGGGGTGGGGCCGCGCCCTATGGCTGCCTGAGGCCCCCTGGCTCCCCTCTGGCCCCTCTCGGGCTCTTCGCGAAGCTTCCGGTACGCTGTTTTTTCCTATATTTTTCCCGGAATTTTTCTGGCACTTTTAATAAGGGGGAAACCTGAAATAGAAAAACAGCAGAAAATAGGAATTGGCACTGGGGTGCACTGAGGTAATAGGTTAGTCCAAATATGATCAAAAGTGTATGGAAGTTCATCAATATCATAGCAATATCACACAAAAGAGGCATGGAGCAAGCATAAATTATAGATACGTTTCAAACGTATCACCCTCCACCATGGACGCTTCCCGGATGTACCGTGAGTATTTTTCTTTGGACCATGGGTCCGTGATCAGTAGCTATGTGATGTTCTCCTCCCCTATTTGTTCTTCATGGTTTAGACCTCGTGAGCTGCCCTACATGATCGAGGAACATATGTAATCTTTCTGCTGTTGCTATGCTGAGTTTGATGGGATCTGATGGATTGTGAGATTATGTTCAGATTGTGATAGAGTAATATATTTTGTTCTTATCTTTTATATTGTTGTACCTAAGTAATTCTTGCATGTTCTCCGTTGCTGTTTATTGCGTTGGCCAAGTAGTAGGTAGTAACTTCAAGAGGAAACGTTATGCTCGATTGTGGGTTCATGCCCCTCGATGACATGCTTGAGTGACAGAAACATGAGTCTAGGGGATGTGCTATTTCCACAAGGGGGAAAACAACGGTGCTTGTAACCACGGTTGCAAGGATTGTTTACTTTACGCAAAGTGATTTTTAATGCAGTTGTCTGTTGCTTTGGGTTTACACTTTGGGTGGGGCTCACAACTTAATACCAGCGAGATGTTCTTGATAGATATCTCAAGGTGGATGATTAGTAGTAGATGCAGTTGGATTTCGGTCTACTTATTTTGGCATATTGCCCATGCTTTTGAGCCTCTTCCTTTCTTTGTAGCATAGTTAGCATTGCGGTGCGTTATAATCCTGTCAATTGCCCAGCTGTAATTTGTTTACCTCGCATAACAGTTTTATCGTCTTTTGGGAGAGAGACATCACTAGTGAACATCACGGGACCCCGGTCCATATTCTCATCACTGTTTACACGCTCATTTACTTTCTTGCTTTTACTTTCAGTTGCTATCATTGTCATTATCCCTTGCGTTTGATCCTTTGTAAACAACAAGACTGGAGAGATTGACAACCTCTCTGAACTTCATTGGGAGCAAAGTTACTTGTTTCTGTGTGCAGGTCCAGGTCAAGGAAGCAACCCACGGTGCCATTGTTTCCTTGCCACCTACTTATCATTGTCGGTGTCCTACTGGATTGAACTCAACCTTGGTATCTTAACCGAGGGAAATTTGCTGCTATCCTACATCTCACCTTCCACTTGGGGTAACCAACAAAGGGCGATGAACCATTATCATCATCTCGCACATCAAGAAAATTTCTGGCGCCGTTGTCGGGGAGCGAAGCTCTACACAAGTTTTGCCCTATCAACTTTGGCACCAGCAAGTAAATTTCTGGCGCCGTTGTCGGGGACTCCGAGTGATAAGATAGGGGAGTTTCCTACTACCTTTTACCTTTGATTTTTAGTCTTGTTAGTTTACCTTTAAGTTTTTATCTTTGTGTCTTATATCAAAAATCACAAAAAATATATTATTTATCTTGCTTTTAGTAGCCCTCCTTGTTTATATGAACATGTTAGGACTTGGTGCTTTGCGGGAATCGGAAGTTCTCGATTTCGGTCAAAGGGATGGAGAAAATATGAAGAAGGCATGGGACAGAATTTCTGAAGCACATAAAATAATTATGCCTTGGATACCTATAAAAATTGTGCTTGGAAATTTTTACCATGGTCCTTTTAAGTGGTGTAAATACTCTCTTGATATTATAGCTGAAGGAGAATTTTTAGAGTGTGATGAAGCTGGATCTCTTGATATTTTGCATAGTCTATCTAGCTATTTTGTTTATGATCGTAGTATTGATACTGTTGTAGATAAACTTGTCACTATTGAAAAGAGGATGGATGCTCTAGACTTGAGGAAGGTATAAGAACTTAAGTCCAACAAGAAAGAAATGTTGGAGATAGATGATGATTGGGAGGCCTTTGTTAGGATTAGCATCTCTAACCAAGACTCCCTTCTTTTTGTGATATTGGATCAATGGTTTCTACTATGCCAAAAATAGTTTATGATTCTTTGAAACTAGATATGGATAAATTGTCATCTTATCATGAACATGCTAATGGATATATTTCAGAGGTTAAAGGAAAGGTAAAATAATTCCAAGTTGCATTCCTTCATAGGATTGCACCGATGGATTTCTTCATCATGGAGCCAAACCAAAGCAACATCGTACTTGGGAGGGACTTCCTCCGAGCTATGAAAGGCTTCATTGATATTGGTAACGGGCATATACGCTTACGCGGTAAGGAGAAAGGTAAGTACCTCTTTCCTAGGAAGAAGAAGAATGAGCTTGTTGAAAATCAATTCGAAGGTTTTTATGACTTCAATGATCTTGGAGACCTTTGATTCTTCTTTTGCCTTATGCCTAGCTTAAAGGCGTAAAAGAAAGCATTGTTGGGAGGCAACCCAAGATGTTTTTAATTCTGTTTTCATTGGTCTTGATGTTTGTTACTACTGTATCAACATCATTGTATCTTTATTTTCAAGCTTTGTGCCAAGTTATAGCCTCATATGAGAAGGAAAGCAAAAGTTGTGACATGCTGTCCAGAAAACAGATTCTGTCTTCTTGACGGAAAAAATCGTAACAAATCACCAGTTCATCTTTTTGAGCTGAATTTTTTACACAGCATGCTGTATACAATTTTGAAACTTTCGTATGTTCTGAGTTTTTTGATTTGAGTTGCAGAAGTGCCCCGAAAAAATTCTCTACTACCTGCTGTTCTGTTTTCAACAGATTGTGCCACGTTTTTCTACTCCTTACTTTTGCAAACCTTAAGCTTGATTTCTCTTTGAAAAAACCTTTTGGAAATCTTGAGAAACAACATCTCTTCAAGAATATCTTTATATAAAGTGGGTAAAAATTATTTTATTAAGGGTACTAAACTCTCTAATCAGCCTATGATGAGTTATGTATCAAGGGAGTTTTCAAGTGTGCGAGGGAAGATGATGAAAGAAGATCCGGGAGTGTCAAGCGCTCAAGCTTGTGGATTCCCACGTGCATCCCGAATAAATATTCAAGGAGACTCAAGCACCTAAGCTCGGGGATGCTGATATGTCCAAAATGTATCTATAATTTCTGCTTGCTCCATGCCTCTTTTGTGTGATATTGCTATGATATTGATGAACTTCCATACACTTTTGATCATATTTAGATTAACCTATTAACTCAGTGCACCCCAGTGCCAGTTCCCGTTTTCTGCTGTTTTTCTATTTCAGGTTTCCCCCATATTAAAAGTGCTCCAAAAATTCGGGAAAAATCCAATAAAAAAATCAGCGTGCAGGAAGCTTCGGGAATCACCGAGGGGGCTAGAGGGGACCCACCAGGGCCCCAGGCGCCCTCCCGGCGCGCCCTAGGGTGGGGCCGCCTGGACCCCTGGTGGCCCCCCTGAATGCCCCCCTTCGCCTATTTATTCCCCGTGATGCAAAAACCCCGAGACGGGAACCCTTTTTCGCGATCTCTCCTCTGTTCCGCCGCCGCCGCGCTTCCAAGATCGGGAGCACTAGAAGACCTCTTCCCGGCACCCTGCCGGAGGGAGGAACCATCTCCGGGAGCTTCTCCACCACCATGGACGCTTCTCGGATGAACCGTGAGTAGTCCACCTTGGACCATGGGTCTATGATCAGTAGCTATGTGATGTTCTCCTCCCCTCTTTGTTCTTCATGGATTAGACCTCGTGAGCTGCCCTACATGATCGAGGCACTTATGTAATATTTCTGCTGTTGCTATGCTGAGTTTGCTGGGATCCGATGGATTATGAGATTATGTTCAGATTGTGTTTGAGTATTATATTTGATTCTCCTATTTTATAGTTATGTTCTTGAGTAATTCTTGCATGTTCTCCGTTGCTGTTTATTTCCTTGGCCAAGTAGTAGGTAGTGACTCTAAGGGGGAGAGTTATGCATGATTGTGGGTTCATGCCCCCCGATGACTAGCTTGAGTGACAGAAACATGAGTCTAGGGGATGTGTTGTTGCCACAAGGGGGAAAACAACGGTGCTTGTACTTGCGGGGTGCAAGGATTGTTTACTTTACACAAAGTTCTTTAATGGAGTTGTCTGTTTCTTTGAGTTTACACTTTGGGTGGGATTCGCAACTTAATACCAACGAGATGTTCTAGATAGATATCTCAAGGTGGATGATTAGTAGGTAGATGAAGATGGATTTCGGTCTACTTGTCTTGGCGTGCCGCCCAAGCTTTTGAGCCTCTTCCTTTCTTTATAGCATAATTAGCATTGGTTTGCGCACATAATCATGTCAATTGCCCAGCTTTAATTTGTTTACCTCGCATGGCTATTTTATCAACTTTTGGGAGAGAGACATCACTAGTGAACATCATAGGACCCCGGTCCATATTTCCAATACTGTTTACACCCACTATCAATTTACTTCTTTTTTTACTTTTCCGTTGCTATCACTATCATTATTATCCCGTGCGTTTTATCCTTTGTAAACAACAAGGCCGGAGGGATTGACAACCCCTTTCTACTCGTTGGGAGCAAAGTTATCTGTTGTGTGTGTAGGTCCACGCCAACCGCCAATCTCTGGCGCCGTTGTCACCTACCTGTCGTTGCCGGAGTCCTGCTGGAGACAAACCTTGGTATCTTCAACGAGGGAAATTGCCGCTGTCTACATCTCAACCTTCCACTTTGGGTAACCAATGAGGGGGCGTTAATTCGTACCATCAAAAGAAATTTCTGGCGCCGTTGCCGGGGACTCCGCTCTTCAAGATAGGGGAGTTGCACACTATCTTTTATCTTTGCTTTTTAGTCTTGTTAGTTTACCTTTCAGTTTTTGCTTTAGTGTCTTTTATCAAAAATAAAAAAAATAGTTACCATGCTAGTAGTTGTCATTATGTCTGGTCCTTTTGCTTTTGGTGAAGCAGAAGTGCTCACCTTTAAACAAAGGGGTGGTGAAAGTCTGAAAGATGCCTGGTAGAGAATTAATGATTCTCAAAAAAGAGCCACCAAGAAGCAATCCACTACTATCCTGCTTAGAAACTTTTATGTTGGAATTACTTCTTGGAATAGTTTTATTCTAGATACTGCTATCAATGAGAATTTCATAGAAGCCCCAGTTTGGGAAGTTCTTAGTGTTATGGAAAATCTTATTGGGAACCTCCCTATTGCTAGCATTCAAGAGGACATTACCCTAGCTCATATTATGAAAAAACTTGAAAAGATAGAGCTAGATATGCCAAGCATTAATAATATAAGTGAGTTGGATCGTATGGTTCAAGGGAATTTGAATAGACTTGATAGCTCCATGCATAAATTTTTCAAAACCTTGGAGACCATCAAATCCCATGACTTGGACCCTTCTAGGATTGATAAGATTGAGGAAATCATTGACACTCTAGGAACTACTTTTTCCTCAATCAAAACCAGAAAGGAGGAAACTCAGGCAAAGAAGGAACCTAGGTTCGTTTACGTTCCAAAGGCTCCTCGTTTCAAAAACAATCTATCTATTGCCAAAGGGGTTGAAACTGTGAAGACTTTGGAAGAAATACCTCTCTTTAATAGAATAAATGAGACTCCAATTGATTTTCCTCCTTTTTCTTTTATTCCTAGAAGTATCTTTATTAGGCCTTTATTTGAATGAACTCCTAAGAGTGGTTGTATTATTGAAGAGCTTTTTGATGATCTTGATGATGGTTCAATTGATACAACTTGAGCTATTTGCATTAAGCCTAGCTAATGGCTTTAAAGAAGCGCTTTCGGGAGGCAGCCCGCAACGAATTTAGGATTTCCTTTTTGTTTTTCTTCTGTTTTTAGTGGTCTTGATGATTATTACTACTGTAGCAACATTATTGTATCTTTATTTTTCAAGATTTGTGCCATTTATAGCCTCATATGACAAGGGAAGTGAAAGTTGTGACATGCTGTCCAGAAAACAAATTCTGTCCTCATGACTAGAAAAATCATAGAAAAATACCAGTTCATATTTTTGAGCTGAATTTTTACACAGCGTGCCCTATACAATTGCGGAACTTTCGTATGTTCTGAGTTTTTTGATTAGAGTTGCAGAAGTATCCCTAATAAATTCTTTTCTACCTGCTGGTCTGTTTTTTACAGGTTCTGTCCTGTTTTGCCTTTTCTTCATTTTGCAAACCTTAAGCTTGCTTTTTCTTTGCAAAAACTTTTTGGAAATCTTGAGAAACAGTAGCTCTTCAAGAATATCTTTATTTCCAGTAGAGAATTTTTTTTTTATTATGGGTACTAACCTCGCTAATCAGATTATGATGAGTTTTCTATGAAGGGAGTTTTCAAGTGTGCGAGGGAAGATGATGAAAGAAGATTCAGGAGTGTCAAGCGCCCAAGCTTGGGGATGCCCCCATGCATCCCCAATAAATATTCAAGGAGACTCAAGCGTCTAAGCTTGGGGATGCCCCCGTGCATCCCCTTCTTCATCAACAATTATCAGTTCGTCTCTCGTTTCACTATATTTTTATCACTTCATGAGTTATGTGCTATGCTTGGAGCGTCTCACTCTTAGGTTTTATATTTAGTTTTATTTATCTTTGCTTGCTTTTCATAACAAGTTAGAATCCATATTTATTTGTGTGGGAGAGAAACACGCTCCACTTCCAAAATCTAGAACACAACATAGGACTTTCCATGCTTATCTTTGCTGTGTGTGTTCTTTATCTTTTCATAGATACTGTCATGTTTAGCTCTTAGTTTTCATGATTATATTTTAAAGACTTTTTTTAGTTTGTTTCTGGAACTCTCTTGAGTTTTCATGTTTATCTTGTTTAGAGAGTTTGCCTGTTGCACTGAGTTTTGTAGTAGTAACTTGCAATAGTTTTGAGGTATTGTTTTGAGTAATGTTTGGACTTTTGGTGTCAAGAGCTTTAGCCTATTAGTGATAGATGTCGTATTTTGGGAAATCCGTGTTTATTTTCAAAAGTTAAAAAATTAGTTGAGAACTTTAGCTACTAGATGGATCACTACTCTTCTGCGGGGTTGAATATTAGAGTACACTCACGTACCATGAGTCGAGGATGCGCAAGGATAACCAAACCCCCATACACTCCTCCTCGGGGTACTTGTCTCTGTGTGAAACCTCCTTATTAGATTGAGAGTTACCGATAATAAGTGCATGAGTTCTTCGGACTAATGTGAGTATTTGAAAGTTGACACGTCCACCTTCCCATATTTTTCTAGCCTCTCCTGTGCCATTCATTGCTTTCTTCTCACTCCGAGAGTTGGCGTCCACCTTCGCCGGTACATCCAAACCCTTGGCACGATACGCTCTGTCATCATAAACCTCCTAATACCCTTCCTCAAAACAGCCACCATACCTACCTATCAAGGCATTTCCATAGCCTTTCTGAGACACAGTGCCATGCAACATCCATCTTCTCATGACTTGATCTTCATGTAATACATGCTACTTGCTTGATCGATAAGCCGCATGCTAGTTGGGCCTTGCCATAATCATTGCTACATGACACGCTAGTATCATTGCATATCCTGCTACACTGGCAGAGGCATACATTTTCATACATCATGATAGTTACATCTTCTTTATGATTTGAGTACTTTTGTAAAGTGTCAAAGATCTTCTATACTTCTTGTAATATATAGAGTGTTGCCCCTAAAGTGAGGAAAAGATCCCAAAGTGGACAAATTAAAAGATCCCAAATAGGACAAAATTAAAAGATCCCAAAGAGGACAAATGAGAGAAGTAGAAAGAGCCATTGAGGCCACCAAAAAATACTAAAAAATAGAAAAAAGAGAAAAAGAAATACAAAGAGAGAAGAGGGCACACTACTATTCCTTTTGAGAGATCCACACTCGTACTCCCTCTTATATCTTGTACTCCATAAAGATTATCATTTATGCATATAGCTATGTGGGGACCTTCACACTATAGAACTTGGCTTGTATATTCCAATGATGAGCCTTCTCAAATGAGCTCTAGGTCTTCTTGAGCAAGCAAGTTGGATGCACCCCCACTAGTTCCATTGGAGAGCTTACCATAGCTCATATGTGCATCCGTTGCATGGCAATCCCTACTCCTCACATCATATCTATCATTTGGCTTTCTCTCGCCCATGATTGTCCTCATTGATGTGAGCCTTTCACACCTTTTTGTCTTTCTCCTCCACCATATTCTCTCTTTTCCATCCTATGTCAAGACCCTGACCTAGGTTTGTGCTTAAGGCTAGTTGCATTTTAGCATCTTGAAAAAAATTGCAAAATAAAAAGAAATGGGGAAAAGAAAATCCCTAAATGAATTAAATAAAAAGGCCAGAAATAAATCTTTTTCCAAAATTCTTTTGGATATGTTGAAAAGTCCTAAAAATGAGTGTGATCATTTTAAAAGTGATTTGGGATTAATCCCATGCTCATAGCTTTTTCAAAAATCCAAACAGTGGCTTGGAAATTAAATCAATTGTCTATTTGAATTGGAATTCAAATAATTTGAATATCAAAAATTCCCAAAACTTGGGGTTGACTTCTATAGAGTCATCTAGGTTTTATAAAAATAATTGGGAGTTTTTATAAAATGCCCTAGTATTTCTTTTAAAGGGCAAAACAAATTAACAGAACAGAAAATAGAAACAGAAAGAGAGAGAAGTCCCCCCAGCCCACCTTACCTGGCCTAGCCTGGCTAGAAGCCGGCCAAGCCCACCAGGGGCAGGGTCGCCTTCTACCCGTGTCCAGGCAGGCAGCTCGCCGCCGTGGCGAGCATGCCGTCGCCCAGGCCACGTCCTGCTTCCCCTCGTCCTTATCCCGCGCAGGAAGACGCCCCCGAGCCCCTTGTGCCTTCTCCCCTCTCTCTCTGGCCCTCCCTCTCTCTTCCCCGCCGAGTTCCCACGGCAAACCGGACCGCAGCCGGAGCACCGACGAGAGTTAGCGCGGTCACCGTGCCCTGTTTGATGCAGTGAACTGTATAGGAGGCTCACCGGCGACGACCACTTCGCGAGGCGCCATCAATTTTTCCCGAGAGGCAACGGAGGCGACGACATCTTCGACGAGCCGCCGCGGCAACCGAGGACTCCGGCGACGAATCGAGCCCTCTCCAGCTCCTCCTCGATGTCGCCGAGCTCACCATCGTCGCCGGGGTGAGCCTCTGCTTAATTCCCCCTCTCTATTGTCCTCTCCGGGATCTGTACGCCGTTCCCCTCCCAACCAGAATATCTGGCCGCCGCCTCCTTGTCGCAGCCATGGCCTGAGGCCTCCTCCTCGAACCCTACCTAGCCCAACAGACGCGCGACGTCGCGAGGAGCACCCCAGCACCCTTTGCCCCCTCTCCCGTGCCTCCTAGCCGATTCTGGCGAGGGCGCCGCCGTGGCCAGAGGCCACCGGCGTCAAGCCGAGGCCATTAGGCCCTAAACCGTGCACTAATCCCCCTCCTATCTCTATGACACGTGGGCCCCAGGCCCCCCTAATTAAACCAGCCGGTTTAATTTAAACCGGGGATTAACCCCAGCCACTGACCAGAGGGCCCCACTGGTCAGTTGAACAGTCAACCCCCCTTGCGTCAGCATGACGCAGGCATGACATAATAAAGCTTAAATGATTTAATTTAAATCAGAAATTCCAGAAAATAAGCAAAACTTTGAATTTGAATAACTTTTAAACCGTAACTCAGATTGAAATGATTTTTATATGAAAATTGATCAGAACAAAATTCTCTATCCAAATATCAGACTTTCATCCATGTTTGAATTGTTTATATTGAGGAACCAGTAGCATTTTGCTATATGGATCATTTGATATAATTCAAATAAATCACTAAAGCCATTCCAACTTCAACCAAAGCAATGATAATATGATCAGCTACACTTTAGAAGCATTTGACATACATGATCACATGGTTTACAATGAACAAACTTTAGCAAATGCAACTTGGACCAATTTGAATACATTTGGAGTTTGAATTTGAATTCACTTTTCAAATCAACTTCAATTAACATGTTGCAAATTAAACATAGGTCACATCAGTACCTTTCCATGCTATGTTTTGCATATTGCTTGAGCATTGTAGTTCATTGATTGTGCTTTACTTCCAGTGCTTCGGTGATTGCTTCTTCTCGGTAGAGTTGATCTCGGAGACGAGTTCAACCTCACGTCAAAAGTACAATACCTCGTGATCGTCAGCAAGGCAAGCACCCCCTCTTTGATCATGTCGATAAAATCCCAGTTCCCTCTCTTTCTTGCTTATGCATGTTTAGGATGTCACCATGATCCATTCTACCGCTAGTTGAACCTATTCCTTTGCATGACCTATCTTTTTGTCACAGTAGTAAGCAAACCACAATCCTAGCAGATGTAGGAGTTGGTTGATATCATGTGGCCCCTGCAAATGTTACAACTTATTGCATGCTTAGAGTTTACAGTGAGTCTACTTTGATGTGAGTCGGGATGGTAGTGATCATGTGAATGATGGTGGTAACGTTTTGGTGAATTTGACCTAAACAAGGTGAACGATGAGAAGCTGTGTAGGAGTACACAGTCGGTTGTCTCGTTGAACACTGCCTTAAGCCCGAGTTCTTGTGTTGTTATCCAAGACTAAGAGTACGACCACACATTGGGCTCACTGACCCCTCTCGGACTAGTACCTCACCCCGGACCTGTCCAGGAGTCGCAAGTAGTTCACCCTTTAACGATCTCAAGAACGTGGAACCAAGGTAAGTGCTTGGCGTAGGTTGTGGTCGAGTTGAATCAAGTGATCATGATCGAGTTGAGCTTGATGGCTTGTCTCGCAACGTTTGAGTCCGCATCGGAAAAATTGGCCGGATTACGATTGTGGTCCCAACTCAAATAGGCGACTCCCTAGGACTAGAAATGGTGCTGTGAGTGAAGTGTCATGGAAGAATCCTCGCCGATACTCACTTGAAGGGTCCATCCCCAGGCGGTAACTGATGAGGCGTGTGTGTAGCAGTACACCCCTGCAGGGTTAATGAACTATTCGAATAGCCGTGTCCGCGGTTATGGACTACTTGGAGACCTTTACTTGATCATAGACAACTTGAACAGTTACTCTTAAAACTTTCCAAGATAAGTGTGAGTGCTATGGCGTGCTTCCTTGTGGGGAAGTTGAGGAAGTAACCATAGTGGTGTATTGGTTGGAGACTTGTTACTTGGACTCGTGTACGCTCCTTACCTCATTCTGGTATTCGTAGTACAGGACTAGCCAAGTCAAAGCTGGCACTTCTGCAATGAAACCCCACCTCCCTTTGCCTTGATACATGTGCATGAGTAGTATAGTTCCTATGTAAGTCTTGCTGAGTACGTCTTTGTACTCACGTTTGCTTATTCTATGTTTTAGAGATGAGACCACTGACCCTGATGGTGGCCTCTACCTCGAGCTCGACGTGGACCAAGTCTTATAGTTCCAGACAGCATCCTGTGCCCTTTGGAGGGTCGTTGTATTTTCTTTCAGGATTCTTAAGCCATTTGTTAAACTTGTCTTTACTAAGACATAATTTGCTTCCGTTGATGTTTGATGTAATGTTGGATCACAGTCATGTGATCTCTGCTTGTAATAAAACTACTATGTCTGCTCTGTTTAGAAGAAGTTATGAAGACTATGAGTTTGTAGAGTTCATGTTGTGATTACCTGCTGTTTACACTGGACATGTATGCTGCGTGTATGATTATAACGTGCATGTCTTAGTGTGGGGTTCGATAGCTTAGTTGTGTTCTTGCCGGCGGTCTTTCATACACCAAGTGGCCCTTAGATGTGCGCAGCTTGGGGCATCGCGATGCGCTTGCTCGTGACTCTGTCACGTGGCACACTTTGTTGTATGATTGAGCCCCCCGAGACCCCGACTAAGTGATCGGGCTGGAGTCTGTTTATGTAAGTGTTATAATTCAATCGATAATATGGTTTAGGCGACTTGTCTATGAGTGGGATTTCACCACCCATAATCATTTAGACTTGTGAGCGGGCGATGAGGACCCATATCAGTTGATCATCCGACCTGGATGGGATGCCCCTCACGTTCGATGTTTTCCAAGAGTGTTCTGTGATTTTCCTTGTCTGCCCAGACAAGTGGGTACGTCTCTCAGCTCTCCATATGATTGAGTTGTGACTGGAATTACATACGCAAACCCCGGGTCCCGACAGACTTGGTATCATAGCAGGACTGCCTGTAGGATTATCTAACCTTGGCCGAAGTCGAGTCTAGCATTATATAGTTATATAGTTACTTTGGGTATAAGGGAACAACGTAAGACTTCTTTTTTCTCCTTATCCTCATTGATCTGAGTTCTGAGTCACCCTCATCTTGTTCTATGGGAAGATAGGACTAGGCTCATATATGTATTTACTAGGACATCTCGTTAGTTGCTTCTTTGTAGCTATAGGAGTGTTGTGGTCTTTCTGTGTCATCATTCCATAGTGTTCCTGTGGAAGTGATGTCCGTTATCTTGCTGTTTGTCTCATTTTTCATCCCGACACAGCCGTTATGTTGTCCGACTGTGACTTCGATGCTGTTGGATTATAGTCTTATTGTCTTAGCTTAGAAGTGTATCATAAATCCTATTCTGACTGTGGATTCTTATCACACAGAATGTCAGGTGGAAATCGTTGTGATGATTTCAGTCCTGGTATTAGAGATGATGAAGATCCTCCACCACCGCCTTCTGTGGAGGAAATCATGATGGAGGCTGAGCAAAATTGTCGTGATCAGACACGCCTTCTTGAGCGTATTGAGCAGAACGCTTCTCGTCAGCGTAATAGTGTTGTTACCATCCAAGATTTCAGTCTCCTCAACCCGCCAGTTTTCCGATGTTCTTCCGAGCCCCTTGATGCAGATGATTGGCTTCGTTCCCTCGAGCGTAAGCTTGAGACAACCCATGTTGATCCCGGTGATCGTGTGCTATTCGCGGCATACTTTCTGGAAGGTGCTGCTCTTCAGTGGTGGGAGGATTTGTTAGCAATGCAACCCGTTGGTCACGTGGTGACTTGGCAAGAGTTCTGTGATGACTTCCGAGGATATCATATTCCGGATCAGCTGATGGAGCGCAAGAGAGAAGAATTTTGCAATCTGACCCAAGGAAAGATGTCTGTTCATGAGTATCGGACTGAGTTCACTCGTCTAGCACGTTATGCACAAGAAGAAGTATCCACCGATGCCAAGAAAGAAGCAAGGTTCCGCAAGGGACTTAGCCCCGTCCTTCGTCATGACCTGAATCTTCACGAGTTCGTCAACTTCAGGGACTTGGTCGACAAATCCTTCAAGGCCGAGTATGGAAATGAGTTGTACGAAGAGTCTCGTAAACGTGATCGAGAGTATGCATCATCTTCTAGCTCAGGTTCTCGGAAACGCTGTGTATGGATTCCCTTCAGTGACGTTAGTCATGCTGTAAGTGCTTCTAGACCACCAACCACCATATATTGTCCACCTCAACCCAATCTTCCTCCTTGGAATTTTGTTGGACAATCAAGTGCTCATGTTCCTTTCGTTCCACGTGGTGTTTGTTCCCAATGTGGACAATCAGGCCACAATTTTCGAGAATGTCCCTAAAATCATGTAGCCACCACACCTAATCCAAAGCAAGCCTTTCGTCGTGGTAAGCCACTACCCAAATCTTCCAATGTCAAGCCTCCTGTTTATGAATATGGTTATGTGCATCATGTATCCATTCTAGATTCCCACAAGGCAACCGACGTTGTGCTCGGCACCCTTCCTGTCAACTTCATTCCAGCTTCTGTTCTTTTTGATCCAGAAGCCTCTCATTCTTTTATGTCTGAGAGTTTCGCAACCGAGCATGGTATTCCTTTCGAATCCTTGTGTACTCCTTTAGTAGTGCGCACCCTAGGATCTGAATGGTGCACCACCATGGTGAGTCATGAGAATGAAATTGCTATTGAGGGTTTAGTATTCCTTGCTTCACTCATAGCCCTCAAATCTTCAGACATTGATTTCATCCTAGGAATGGATTGGTTATCAAGACAGAATGCTGTCCTTGATTGTAAAGCCAAGTCAGTTAAACAAACCCATCCATCAGGCCAGGCAATTAAGTACACCTCACCAAGCTCTAAAAACCAGGTGCATTCTTTGAATGTGCTTCCTCTTCCAGACCTTGAAGATATTTCGGTGGTTCGTGACTTCCCGGATGTCTTTCCAGAAGAGCTGCCAGGCATACCACCTGAAAGATCTGTAGAGTTTGTGGTAGATCTTATCCCAGGAACCGCCCCAATATCCAGACGCCCATATAGAATGGCCCCACGTGAGTTAACTGAGCTCAAAATCCAACTTGAAGCTTCGTTGGCAAAAGGCTTCATCCGCCCTAGCTCATCGCCATGGGGTTGCCCCGTTCTGTTCGTAACGAAGAAAGATGGAACAGAAAGGATGTGCGTAGACTATCGCCCGCTAAATCTAGAGACGATAAAGAACAAGTACCCACTGCCCAGGATCAATGATCTTTATGATCAACTTGCTGGATCCTCTGTCTTCTCCAAGATGGATTTGAGATTAGGCTATCATCAAATCAAAATCAGAAACGAGGACATTCCCAAAACGGCTTTCACTACTCGTTATGGTCTTTATGAGTACACCATCATTTCCTTTGGTTTAACCAATGCCCCCGCCACATTCTCGCGCTTGATGAATTCGATCTTCATGGAGTACCTAGATAAATTTGTTGTAGTTTATCTTGATGACATTCTCATCTACTCGAAGAACGAAGAAGAGCACGCAGAACATCTTAGGTTGGTATTGATGAACTTCGAGAGCATCGCCTATATGCCAAATTCTCAAAGTGTGAATTCTGGCTACCAGAAGTGACCTATCTAGGCCACGTGATTTCTTCCAAAGGCATTGCTGTCAATCCCGAGAGAGTTCAGGTTGTCCTTGAGTGGACTCCACCTGAATCGGTTAAGCAAGTTAGAAGTTTTCTTGGCTTAGCAAGCTATTGTCGCCGCTTCATCGAGAACTTTTCTAAAGTTGCAAAGCCTCTAACTAAACTCCTCAAGAAAGATAAAAAATTCCTATGGACTCCCAAGTGCGAGGAAAGCTTTCAAGAGCTAAAAAGAAGATTGACTTCTGCACCCGTACTTGCGCCTCCAGACACCAAAAAGGATTTCCAGATCTATTGTGATGCTCCACGACAAGGGTTAGGATGCATACTTATGCAAGATAGACATGTGGTAGCTTATGCTTCACGCCAGTTGCGTCCACATGAAGAGAACTATCCTACCCATGATCTTGAACTCGCTGCCGTAGTTCATGCCCTGACAACTTGGCGACATTACCTCCTTGGTAATCGTTGTGAGATCTATTCCGACCACCAAAGCCTCAAATACATATTCACCCAGCCAGATCTTAATCTCAGGCAAAGACGCTGGATTGAGTTGATAAAATATTATGACCTAGGAATTTCTTCTACCCCGGGCAAAGCCAATGTCATGGCTGATGCACTAAGTCGTAAGTCGTATTGTAAAACCCTCATGTTACAACAGCATCAACCACTTCTCTATGAGGAACTACGAAAGCTTAATCTTGAGATTGTTCCTTATGGATTCCTTTCCACCTTGGTAGTAAAACCAACTCTTGAGGATGTAACGACCCGATTCACTGAAGAATCCAAGTCTCTGTGCATTCTGTGCTAGTTCCTGGATCAATAGCTAGCACACACAGTACATGATGTAATATCAAGAATAAACCACATGTCATATATATTACATCGAAGATCCAGTATTACAACATATCATACCTGCATAGCTCAAGGCTAGCTTACAATAAAATACAGCGGGAAACAATAAAGAGCTTCGTGGCGTCCATCAACTCCACCGGCATAGTTGAGTATAGACATCGTGACCCTACAACGCATCACTTACTCGTCGTATACAATCCTGCAACACCGAAGGTTACAACCCGACAACGAGCCAGTACATCTGATTTGTACGGCAAGTCACACGAAAAAGTATATAACAGACCTACATATACATGCAAGGTAAGTCAAAGGAACGGCTTATGGTTTTGTTTTGCTGAAAGCTGATTTTCCCTCACATACTACAACTAATTAAATTTTAATTTATCATGCTAGTCCTAAGTATGGTTGAATCGGGCTACACCAATTCCAACCATCCCTTTATTAAAAGTTTCCTCTCAAATTCTTATTAAAGTGAATTATCTGTCAAGACCATCCAACAACAATAATGCCCAGTTGCTCAAAGTTGTTCGTAACCGTGGACACGGCTAATCATGATCAGTTTTTACACTCTGTAGAGGTTTGTACACTTTCCCCACTGGACTCAACCCGAAGATTGAGACATAGTCTTTCAGAAGAGGTTGCCTCCACCTTTTGGTAGCCGGTACACCTATCATATCTACATCAGCTAGCTACCAGGGCCAGGTTCCCCACAACTTACTCATCTAAGACAGAGCCCATATAGCCAGTGGTTGTACATGGAAGCTACTAGTCACACTGTCTGTCCGATCTTTTTGAGCCTAGACGGCGCCCACTGCGTCAGAGGGTACTCGCCATGACGCACCCGGTTCACCACCAAAACAACCATTCGGGATGCATTTAGCCCTGGTCCCTCCTTATCCAAGGCATGAGCACCAGGATGCACTCCCTGCCCGTCCAGAGGTGATTTCTATTTAAGTTTGCTAGTCAAGTCATTAATCCTCACATAGCTCAATCATAACTCAATCAATCCCCGTCTACAAAGCAATAGCAGTATATAACAACCACGATCCTAGGGCGACAATGAAATACAAGTTCAGAGCATATGGCTATCCTACTAGGTTTAAAGCATAACTAATATATAGTCCTACACATGCATAGAGTGATAATTTGCTACATGCATAATAGAAAATATAGGTTGAGGTATGGTCAAAGTGTAACTTGCCTTATACATTCGATGAAGTTTTTCGCTCTCGCGGTCCAGTCAACTCTATTCGTCACACTCCAAGAATCTATCGCAACGAAGGAACTCAAATAAGCAATCACATCACAAGGACAAACAAAAGATCAAAAAAACAAACACAAAGGTTTTAGCAACAAAACAAGTGCCTTGACACGGTACAAGTGTCGATGTGCTCGAAGGTGATCGGTGGAACGTGAACTCGAGAGATTCAACGGACAAAGAATTGTCGATACAAGATTATGATCAAGGCATCATGACATCAAGGTAAAGATTATAGCAATATGAATGGTGTGTGGATATTACCGATAGGATGTCTCATATGATTCAATATGCAAAAAGAATCACGTGAAACGGAATACTACAACGCAGGTCATAGTAATTGCAAAAATTGAATTGAATTTGAAATTAAACAGATCAAGAAACATTTGAATTTTTTGTGTACACATGGTATAGAAAGAAAGTACATGGAACGAGTGATCCAACGCAAAAAGAATCACTCGATTTGGATCAACAGTTTACAAGATATGGCCTCCGGAATTCGAATTTGAATTTGAAATAAATTCAAATTCAATGGTGTGCAAAGGTGTGAAAAGTTGATTCCATGCTAAAGTACAGAACAACACGAGTGCGTAGGAAAAAGTTTCACCTCGATCCGACTTAAGGTGTAGAAGAGGTTGCAGGCACGAGAACGGGGTCTTTTCTGCCAGAAGGACCTATCCGCAAATAAGGTTTTTTTCAGAAAAAGCGATCGGGTCCCCGGCGGCGGTTGACCAGATCTGGATCGGGGTTGCTCCGGCGAACTCGCGAACTCCGGCGAATTCGCGAACTCCGGCGAGGCGGTTTCCGGCGAGGATAGTGGAGGCGGCGATGCGGCACAGGGGCGGCACGACGGCCTGGCGCGGCGCACGGGAGGAGGCAGCGCGGCGGTGGCCACGGGCTCCGCCGAGCGGGCGCGGGCGGCCGGCGAGCAACTAGCCGTGGCTGCTCCGACGGCACCGGCTCCGGCGGCGCGGTTCCGCGGCGCGCGACGCACGGGAGGAGGGCGGGCGCGGGAGGCGGGGGGGGGGGGGGGGTGGCGCGCGGCGGCCGGATCGGCTGGCCGTGGCGATTCCGGCGTCGGCGGCGCGATTCCGGCGACGACGACGTGGCGGCGGGGCCCGCGGCTAGGGTTTCCAGGTTTAATAAAAAAAAGAAAAAGAAATTTCCTGGAAATTGATATATATATATATATATACAGAGAAAAGAAAAAAAAAACTGGATTCGACTCGGGCTCGAATTGCGCTCGCGGGCGGATATAAGTTATTGGGCCGGGCTACGGATTTTTCTTTTTATTAAAAATCCGCAACTTCAAACAATTAAATCAAATCAACCGTAACTCCGAAAAATATGAAACAAAATCCTAAATTCATGAAATAAACTAAAGAAAATTATTTAAAGAATACATTTTCCAAAAATAAAAATAAAAATAAAAACATTTTCTAAATGCTTTATTTAAATAAAAAATACTTTTCATAAATAAAAAAATGCAATAAATTATTAAAACATTTTTATTTGGTCAAAAGCATTGACAAACCATTCCCAAATAATAAAATATAATTATTAAAATTGTCACACCAATAAATAATTTGGTAAAATATAGATATCCCATTGGAATACTTTTTCAACTCTTTTGAAATATTAAATAAATTATTTTAATGAAATAAAAACTCTCTTAGCATTATAAAATCTCTAAATTTTTTTTAGAGTTGTTTATAATACTCATAATAAATTTTAAAAACTTTAAAGTAATACTCTAACTATTTTCCAACTTTATTAAAAAGGGGATAAGTCATTTTATATCCTCTCAAATGAATTTTCTTTAGTTGAAAAATGTTTTGAATATTCAAAGGAATTCCAATAATGATTTAAAACATTTTCCAACCCTTTAATATGTTGAAGGAGTCATATTACCTTCTCTCATTTTGTTTTGTTGGTTTTGTTTTAAAATAATAAATTCCAAAAACACAATTATGAATATTAGGGAAAGTCCTTTTATTCCCTCTCTTTTTAATATTCAATAAACTCCAAAAGTTTTTAAATCCCAGGGAAAATCAAACACATCAAGCAAACAATCATTATCTATTTAATTTTATTAACATTCCAAAATTCGGAGAATTTTGGGATGTTACAGAGGATCAAATCAAAGCTGCACAGAAACATGCTCAAGGTACCCGATACATCAAAGAAAACATTGCTAGTGGTAAGGCTAAATGTTTTACCCTAGACAGTGAAAGTATTGTATACTTTGAGAACAGGATAGTAGTACCGAAGAATAAGAACCTTAGACATCTGATCCTTAAAGAAGCCCATGAATCTCCTGTCAGATCCCTCTGTTAGGTATGTGCTAGGGTTAGCTAGTGCCTTTGCATCATGTCAAAATTTCAAGAAGAAATCTTGGAAATCAAATTCAAAATCAAATGGGAGAAGGAACACCCCCAGATGAATTAATTCAAAAGGCCAGATAAAAATATTTTCCAAAAATTCATGTTAGAGTTTTGAAAAGTCTTATAAATGAGTGTGATCACATATCAAGTGATGTGGGACCCACCCCATGCTCATAGATTTTTCAAATATTCAAACAGTACCTTGGAAATAAAGAAATCCCCCTATTTGATTTAAAATTCAAATCATTTGAATTTTAAAAATGTTGAAAGTTTATGAGTGGCTAGTCTATATTATTATGAGGCCATGTAAAAGTTTTCAGCATTTAATAAAATGGTTTAGTATTTTTTTTATCAGAGCCAAAACAAATTACAGAAAAGAAAGGAAAGATTAAACAGAGAGAAAAAGAAAAGAGGGCTTACCTTCAAAGAAGCCCAACTCATCCCCAGCCGGCCCAGCCCACCTCCTCTTCCTTGTCGTCTTCCCCAGCCAGCACGCAGGGAGCTGCGTGGCGACCATGCCGTGGCCGCCGACGAGCCCCCTGGCCACCTCCTGCTTCCCCTCGCCACCTCTTCGCGTCTGGAGGCTTCTCGCAGACGCCGTGAGCCCATTCCCCCCTGCAGAGTTTCCTCCTCCTCCTCCCGTGCTCGTTTCCATCGCCACCCGAGAGCGCCGCCGCTCGCCGTTGCAAGAACTCGTGGCCATCGACGTCGAGGAGTCAAGCCAACGTGTCCAAGCCCTTCATCGTCGTCGTCCTCGTCGATCTGCAGAAGGAATCGAACTTGGAGCCCTCCTAGCCGCCGGAATCGAGCTCGAGCTGTCGCCGGACCCGAAGGACGCCCTTGTCGATTTCGTCACCGTCGAGCCCTCCCAGCTCAAGCCGCCACCTCCGTCGAGTTCCTGGTGAGTTCACGCCCGGAACCCCTAAGTTTTCTGCTTCGATTGCGTCCTCTAGCCGCGGCTGCCATGGACGCCGGAGTACCTCGCCGCCCCAGTCGTCGTCGTCGAACAACCACAAAGCAGTCGACCCCGTCACCTTGTCCGTTGTCACCGCAGCACTCCTCCGGTTCGATCCAGCCCAAAACCACCCCAAATGGTGCCCCGTAGCCGAGTTCACCTCGAACCCGTGCCACAGCCGCCGCTAGGGCTTGACGCCGGCGACACTCTGATGAGCTCCAGGCCCTCTGGCTGGCTCCACTCGACGCGGCGCTCCTCCAGCTTCCGTTTGATGCCACTGGCGCGTCAAACGCGTGCCCAGAGCACGCTGCCGTGCCGCGCCGCCGTGGCCAGGCCACCGGCGTTTAGCCGCCGGTGCATTAGCCCTAATCCGTGATTAGTTTAATACTAATCCCCCCCGTGCTGAGACTGACATGCGGGCCCAACCACTCTAATCCCCCTGTTAAACCAAAAGATTAAATCAAACCGTTTTAATTAACCCTACAGAGGCTGACCAGTGGGACCCCTTGTCAGTTTGACTCGGGTCAAACCACCTGACGCCAGCATGACATCACAGTGACGCAGTAAATACAATTCCAGAAAAGAAAAATGGTTTAATAAATCCAGAAAATCCAGAAACTACCCCAAACTTTGGAAATTCATAGAAAATTCATATTAACTCCAAATTGGATAAATAATATATGAAAAATGATCAGGAGAAAATTATCTTTCCAAATATGCAACTTTCAACTCTATTTGAGTTGAATTTAAAATGGGACCAGTAGCATATGTCATTTGGTTTATTTGAATTTATTTCAAATTCAAATCAATTGAGTTTGCAACTTGGACCATGGATTTAAGCTATACTTCAACCACACTTCAGAGGCATATCATACACATTTGAAGTTAAATCAAATTGATCAAACTATATCACATATAACTTGGTTAATGTTGAATTCAAATGTGGAATTTGAATTTGCATTTTAAAATGCAATATATTCCACTTAAATGGAATTGCCTCACACATCAAACTTATACTCCAAGCTTTAACATTCAATCATGTGCTTGAGCATTGCATTCATATTGATTGCTACTTCGTGCTTTGTTTGTCGAGTAGAGGTGGAACCGGAGCAAGAGGTCACCCCCTTCGCTGAAGATCCAGAACCCGAACCTCGTCAGCAAGGCAAGCAAAACCCCATTGATCATGTCGATAAAATCCCACCTCCCTCTCATGTCTCGCTTATGCATTGTTTAGGATGATCACCATGTTACGATTCTACCGCATAGATGAACCCATTCCTTTGCATGACCTATCATTTTGTCACAGTAGTAAGCAAACCACAATCCTAGCAACTGTAGGAGTTGTTTGATATCATGTGGCCCCTGCAAATGTTACCGCTTATTGCATGCTTAGTATGATACCATGTTGTTACTGTGATGTGAGTCGGGATGGGAATAATCATGTTGATGATGGTAGAAAAGTGTTGGTGAATCGACCCTAATACAAGGTGAACGATGAGAGGCTGTGTAGGAGTACACGGTGGGTTGTCTCGTTGAACACCGCCCTAAGTCCGAGTTCTTGTGTGGTGATCCAAGATGAAGAGTACAACCACACATTGGGCTCACTGACCCCTCTCAACTTATTAACTCATCCCTTTCGAGGTCCAGATGTCGCAATAGTTCAAAGTTCTGGTAGGCTTGTGGCCTGGATGCTAAGTGAGAGAACGGCTCACCCGAGACCGGCTTATGCACCACGCACACATCGCTTGGGTCCACTTCGGTAAACCGGCCGGGTTCACGATAGTGGTAGCCAACCCAAGTAGGCGGCTTTCTTGGACTAGATAGGCTATGAGGTAACAGTTGTGGTGAGCATCCTCGCTGGCACCCCTTGAATGGTGTCGAGATCAAAGGCGGTAAATGATGATCATGTGTGTGTAGCGGTACACCCTTGCAAGGTTAACAAAACTATTCGAATAGCCGCGTCCGCGGTTATGGACTGCTTGGAAAGCTTAGCTTGATTATTAGATAACTTGAACCGGATACTTCTAAAACACACCAAGATAAGTGTGAGTGCTATGGCGTGCTTTCTCGTGGGGAAGTCGAGGAAGGCACCATAGTGGTGTAGTTGGTTGGTGAAAGTAGTGGACTCGTGTATGCTTCTTACCTCAAAGTCTGGTACTCGTAGTTCAGGACTAGCCAAGTCAAAGCTGGCACTTCTGCAAGTGAACCCCCACCTCCTTTTACCTTGATACATGTGCATGAGTAGTATAGCTCCTATGTAAGTCTTGCTGAGTACGCCTTTGTACTCACGTTTGCTTAATCTATGTTTTAGATGACGCCAGTGACCCTGAAGGTGGCTTCTTCATCCAGCTGGACGACTGAAGTTAAGCTAGTCTAGTCCCAGTCAGCAGACTGGTTCCCTCGCGGAGGGCTTTATGTTTGAATAAGGCTTCTTAATCCAATTTGTTAAACTTTTCTGTACTCAGACATAATTTGCTTCCGCTTTATGTTGTAATGTTGGATCACATGTACGTGATCTCAATGTGTACTCTATAAGAGTTAAATAAAATGTACAATTTGTAGAGAATTGCAATGGTACCTGCTGTTCATACAAGGCATGTGTGCTGCGTGTATGTTTATAACATGCATGTCTTTGTATGGGTTTTCGAGACCTTAGTTGTGTTCTGGCTGGCGGTCTTTCATACACCAAGTGGCCCTTAAATGTGCGCAGCTTGGGGCATCGCGATGCGAATGCTCGAGACTCCGTCTCGTGCACACTTTGTGGTATGATCGAGCCCGCACTAGACCCCGACTAAGTGATCGGGCTGGAGTAAGTCTATGTAAGAGTTTTGAGATAGTCGGTAGTATGGTTGAGGCGACTTGTCTTTGAATATGGGAGTTCACCACCCATATCATTTGACTTGTGTGCGGATGATGAGGACCCATCTCAGTTGATCATCCGGCCTGGATGGGATGCCCCTCACGTACGATGCTTTCCGAGAATGTTCAGTGCTTGGCCTTGTCTGCTTAGACAAGTGGGTGCGGTTCTCGGCTCTCCATATGACTATGTCTTAACTGTACTTGCATACGCTAACCCCGGGTCCCGACATCTCCCCTCTCGATTCATCCCGGTGGTACAAAAATGTATCAAGATCTACGCCAAAGATTTTGGTGGACTAGGATGAAGAGAGAAATTGCTCAGTTCATTGCTGAATGTGATGTTTGTTGTCGCGTTAAGGAAGAACATCAAAGACCTGTTGGTACTCTTAGACCTTTGCCTATCCCTGAGTGGAAATGGGATAAAGTCAGTATGGACTTCATCACTGTCTTTCCAAAAACCCAGAAAGGAAATGATGCCATCTTCGTTGTCATTGACAGACTTTCAAAAGTTGCTCACTTCCTTCCCATTCGCGAGTCTATAACTGCTAGCCAGTTAGCGGACTTGTATGTCTCCCGAATCGTGTCACTTCACGGTGTTCCTTTGGAAATCAATTCAGACCATGGTAGTCTTTTCACCTCTCGATTTTGGGAAAGTTTTCAGAATGCTATGGGAACTCATCTCTCCTTTAGTACAGCTTTCCACCCGCAGTCCAGTGGTCAAGTAGAAAGGGTAAATCAAATTCTCGAAGACATGCTTAGAGCTTGTGTTATCTCTTTCGGAAAGAAATGGGAGAATTCTCTTCCTTTTGCCGAATTTGTGTATAACAATAGCTTCCAGTCTAGTTTGGGCATGGCTCCTTTTGAATTTCTCTATGGACGGAAATGTCGAACACCCCTAAACTGGTCAGAAACCGGTGAAAGACAATTCTTTGGACCGGATATGATTCAGGATGCAGAAGAGAAGGTTCGCATTGTTCGTGAGAAATTGAAAACAACCCAGTCTCGTCAGTAAAGCTATTATGATCGTCATCATAGGGAAGAAAGCTATAATCTGGATGAGAAGGCTTACCTTCGGGTTACTCCTCTGAAGGGTACCAATCGCTTCGGTATCGAAGGCAAGTTGGCCCCACGTTATATCGGTCCCTTTCGCATTATCGCTAAACGTGGAGAAGTTGCTTACCAATTGGAACTACCCCCTCACCTCTCCCAGGTTCATGATGTCTTCCACGTCTCTCAACTCAGGCGTTGCTTCAAGGACCCCATCCGCGAAGTAGACCACGAAACACTTGATCTCTAAGATAACCTTTCTTATCGAGAGTACCTTGTTCGTATTCTTGATGAAGCCGAGCGTAGCACCAGACGTCAGAAGATCAGATTCTTCAAAGTGCAGTGGTCACATCATTCAGAGAAAGAAGCCACCTGGGAACGAGAGGATCGTCTATGAGCTGAGTACCCCACACTCTTCCCGTCGACTTCTGAATCTCGGGACGAGAATCTTTTGAGTGGGGGCGTGTTATCAAGACCCTGACGTAGGTTTGTGCTTAAGCCTAGTTGCATTTTAGCATCTTGAAAAAAATTGCAAAATTAAAAGAAATGAGGAAAGGAAAATCCATAATTGAATTAAATAAAAAGGCCAGAAATAAATCTTTTTCCAAAATTCTTTTGGATATGTTGAAAAGTCCTAAAAATGAGTGTGATCATTTTAAAAGTGATTTGGGATTAATCCCATGCTCATAGCTTTTTCAAAAATCCAAACAGTGGCTTGGAAATTAAATCAATTGTCTATTTGAATTGGAATTCAAATATTTTGAATTTCAAAAATTCCCAAAACATGGGGTTGACTTCTATAGAGTCATCTAGGTTTTATAAAAATAATTGGGAGTTTTCATAAAATGCCCTAGTATTTCTTTTAAAGGGCAAAACAAATTAACAGAACAGAAAATAGAAAAGGAAAGAGAGAGAAGTCCCCCCAGCCCACCTTACCTGGCCTAGCCTGGCTAGAAGCCGGCCCAGCCCACCAGGGGCAGGGTCGTCTTCTACCAGTGGCCAGGCAGGCAGCTCGCCGCCGTGGCGAGCATGCCGTCGCCTAGGCCACGTCCTGCTTCCCCTTGTCCTTATCCCGCGCAGGAAGACGCCCCCGAGCCCCTTGTGCCTTCTCCCCTCTCTCTCTCTGGCCCTCCCTCTCTCTTCCCCGACAAGTTCCCGCGGCAAACCGGACCGCAGCCGGAGCACCGACGAGAGTTAGCGCGGCCACCGTGCACCGTTTGATGCAGCGAACTGTCTAGGAGGCTCCCCGGTGACGACCACTTTGCCAGGCGCCATCAATTTGTCCCGAGAGGCAACGGAGGCGACGACATCTTCGACGAGCCGCCGCGGAAACCGAGGACTCCGGCGACGAATCGATCCCTCTCTAGCTCCTCCCCGACGTCGCCGAGCTCACCATCGTCACCGGGGTGAGCCTCTGCTTGGATTCCTGTAATAGCCCAGTTTTTGAAAAATTAAAAATTTTGTTTTCGGTGTGAATTGTTTGATTGTCTGATTTGTTTGCGGTGTTTGCATCCCAGATTTATCGATCGGCGATTATTTTTCCCCCTCTTATCTCGTACCGGACGGAGACCGACCCTTGCCACCCTGACACTCGACCTTTGCGACACCGGGCTTCACCCGATCACCGTCGCGAAAACCGCACGAGACCAGCCGCAGCAAACGGAACGAAAACCCCGTTAAATAATTAAACGGGTTATTTTCATAGCGTGCCGGAAAGTGTTCTCGGAACGGTTCCAACGCGAGGTGAACGCCTCCGGCACGACGCGCTGATCGCGTAGTTCAAAGTTTTACCCGAAGCGGAGGTCATGCGGACCCCCGGCGGTCAGAAACGTGAGCACCGCGCACGCGAGAGAAAAATCGAAGATGTTTTTGCAAACTGCCAGCCACCGGGGCTATATAAATACCACCACTCTCCCACCCTTTTCTAGGGTTTCCCAAGCACAAATTGCAGCCACCCCCCTCACAATAGGCCCCATTTTCGCATTTTGCCCATTTTTGTAGCAAAACCCTAGCCAGATCCATCCTGGACCGTCAGATCTCGCGATCCGACGGCCCAGGGAGCACCCCACCTACCCACCTCTCTCTCTCTCTCCTACCTCCAGCCCGAGCGCCGCCGCCTTCCCGTGGAGCCACGCCGCCGCCTCCACTCCGGCCAGGGAGCCGCAGGCGACTCCTTCTCCCCTTTCTCTCTTCTCCTCCTCCCTCTCACCCTCCTCTCCCTCTCCTTCTCACAGGTACAGCCTCCATGGCCATGGAGGCCGCCGGCCGCCCGAGCGCGCCCCTGGAGGTTGACCCCGCCGCCCTAGGCTCGCCGCCGCGCCGGATCCGGCCGACTCCGGCCGCCGCCTGCCTCCCTCCGCCCGCCTGACGCCTCTCCACCGAGCCGGCTCGCCGCTCCTCGCCGGAGGGTGCCGCACCACTGTGCCGCCGCTGCCTGGCTCTCCTCGCTCGGGAGGAGCCCCTGCTCGCTGGGGATCCAAGGCCCAGCCGGCCAGCGAGGCCCAGCTGGCCACCCCGCGGCCTAGGCCGACTCTAGGCCAGTGGGCCGGCCCGTTTGGGTGAGGCCACCCCTTTTTCTTTTTCTCTGTTATTTTTTTCCCTGTTGCTAAAATCTGCCAAGTCCTTTATTATTATTGCTGCTGATCCGTTTTTGCGCCGTATTTTCCCGTTAATCTGTAGCTCGTATGACGTTGGCCCCAAAAGGAAATTTGTTGTGCTTGATGTGGTGAAACTTTTATCTTTTGTGAGCATTTGCATCAGAGGTCATCTTGATTGTGTAATTGTGTGCTAAAGTGGGCATCAAGCCGTTAAACTGCTAGTTTTTCCTGTTAAGTGCTGTTGTTATTATTTTGTTGCAACTTTGCATGATGATTATGACTCATCCAGGAGGGCTATGGCATTGATTCTTTCTCCTATGTGTTAAGAATCATGTGTACTTCATTTCCATGCTTTAGCTTGTCATATTTGGGTGCTCTAGCTATATTAAATCTTGCTCCAAAGTAGCTATCCTGATGTTATTGTGCTGCTGTTGCTGAAACTGTTATTTTTATTGCAACTTCGGTCGACGAGTGTGTCGCGACCGTTTATCGGAATTGAGTGATTCCAATTGCATATTGTTAAGCATCATGTCTACTTTCATTATATGTATTGCATAGTCATGATATGCTTGCTGGTAATATAGATTTTTAGCTCCAAAGTTGCTATGCTGCTGTTTTTGACAGCCACCTCTGTTTTTCTCTAAGTCTGTTACTTTGCGTTGCCATGTTGTTTGCTTAATATCTTTTGATCTATGATGCCTTTTTGCATGATTCTTTTTGCCATGCCTTCCATGTCATGTAGAATTTAATTTCATATCATTTGTGAGCATGTTTGCATTGATTAACCTGTTTATGCATAGCTCTAAAGTGTGCTTCGTGATGTTGGCAGTTTGTGCCCGTAATTTGTCTTGCTTATATCTTTTTAACCGTAACTCCGTTTGGGGTGGTCTTTATATGTAACTTGATTAGTTTTTCGTGTTCTTTGTGTTTATGGTATTGTTTGCTGCTGTTAACCAACCTAAAATATGGTTTAGAACAGAACAGTACCAAATCTTTTAATCATCGTGCGGCACTTAGTGTTATGCCATGTTTAGGTTGTGCCTCACTTAAATTGACTAGCATAGATAGTTTAGTTTGTGCGTCGCCTCTTGTCATGTTTGTGTGTTATTCCATGCTTGCTTGAGTTGCCATGTTAATAACCGTTCGTTGATCACCTATAGCTAAGCAACTTGGACCGATTCTAAATGTGCGGTATCGTCGTGTGTGACGAGTACTCCACTTAAACTGTTAGTAACCGTTCTCGACGATAGATCTGTATCGCGTTGTAGTGCTATGTGTTGTCTTCTTGATCTTGTGTTTCCTCGTAGTAATAGATGCTTGCTCGTTGAATGCTTTCCAGTGTTTATCGTCTTGTGTGCTTCCGCGGGTACCTCTCGGAGACGATGCGAGCTTGCAATCGACTACACCTTCGGAACCCGACTTATCAACGGGCAAGGACTATGCATTACTTATGATCCATTCTATTTCAACCAGCGGTTTGCATGCTAGTCTAGGTTAGCTTCGATGTTTGATCCTACCACATGTTTACATCCTCTTTCAAACCGATACAGCCATGTCCCCTCCCAGCAAACCTTGTACTGCTATGTTACTTTTGCTCGTTGCTCAGCCCCTTCTTAGTATGCATGCTTAGGATGCTACGATGTTACCCTGTTACTCCTGGGTTTGGGATATCACATTATTATATTGTTGTTGATGATATATCTATTATAATGTTGACTATATTCGACGAAGGATGGAAGGTCTAGGCTATCGTGCCCCGACGCTTTGTTCCATTCGAGTCACCTAGGATCCGAGTTCCGGGTATTGGTTTTAAGACTGAGCGTGCCTAACCGCGTGTGAGATTTTATGGGGTCCCCTTTTCTTACCTACCTAGCTTCAAGCCTTTCTAGTGGTGGCCCAAGCTGATTTACCATTTGAAACCGTGTGTGTGCTGGTCGTACGCCAGTTGTTTACAAACCAACCTGGACCAGTGAGGACTTAGTTTGCTTGCTGGCCCACTTTGTCCGGCTGAGGACCCGGTGTCCCATGTGTGATTAACCGGCTCTGCGACAGACGGTAGAGACCATATCGAGAGCGCTGCCGGCTCCTGAGATGGATGTCGACTCACCGGGGGCCACCCGGATTTTTTCGTTGTTAGTTAGAGGGACCTGTCGTTTCAGATCTCTTGGAACTAAATCATAAAATGGTTGCCTGTGATGGGTAGCAACTGAGAGTGATGGACGTGCGTGCGGAGCCTCGTAATGGGCAGTTGGTACACCCCTGCAGGGTTAAATCTTTTCGAGAAGCCGTGTCCACGGTTATGGACGACTTGAGACCTACTCCTTGTTCATAGACAACAACAATTGAGATAATCTTAATATAATTTGATCAACGTGTGTGTGTGCCTTGACTGCTTCTTCTTCGTCGGGATGCGAAGAGGAGGACAAGGATAGGATAGGTGTTATGTTTGCATAGTAGTTGATAGCAAGACTTGTTGGAGGCGATTCCTCATCGAATGCTTGGCTTCTTACCTTACTCTCTAGATCGTTAGCCACTTCATAAATGCTAGTGCGGCAGCAATCTCACCACTTACCCCATCCTTACCGTAAACTACTAGTTGTCCTAGAATGACGAGTGATGAAGTCCTTGCTGGGTCAGATGACCACTACAGTTGGATGCTGAGTACCTCTGTACTCATAATACTACCCCCAAACTCTTTTCAGGGTTCTTGATCGACAACAGGTATGGTGACCGACGTTTCACGTGGAGACTCGACGACGACTAGTTAGGCGGATCCCGGCGGAGGGCCTGGACCCGTGCGGTTATGGGGATCGATGTTTTACTCGTTGCCAGTAGGCATTTTCTTGTAGTCTGTACTCAAACATGTACCTTCCGCTGTTGTATTGTATTTGAGGCAGTTGTATGCCGATTGTATGAGATGTTGTATCCTTGTATCTGTAATGTTGTGATATCATGTTGGAAATCCGGGGCATATGGCTTTGTCATATGTCGCGGTGGGACCGATATGTGCTTCGTCCCCGGATCTGGGTCGAAACACCTAGATCTGGAATAGTACCGCATATCGGGCCTTACAACTTGGTATCAGAGCCTTACCGACCGTAGGATCCCTTCTCTGGCCGAAGTCGATTCTAGACAAAACTATTTTGTAGTTACTAAGTTAGTTATCGGAGAGTAGGAATCTTTTTAATCCTTACCCTTGCTCTGGTCAGGACAAGTGTCGTAAGTGTTTTATTTCTTGAATTATCCCCTTTCAAACTCTAGGATCTCGAGTGTGTGGAGTATCGGAATAGTTACAATGCCTTGCTTGCAGCGTATTGTCTTGATTCCGATCTCAGGTTGGGAAATCCTGTAGTACCTTTAGACTTCCAATTCTAGTGTACATCCGGGTCGTCCTTTGCCCTCCCTCCTTTGCCCAGTGTTTTTATGACTTGCGTCGAAAATCACTATCCCTTGATCTGGTTTTCGCGATCGTTCTTTCTCTTGTCACTTAAGTTTTCGTTATTTCGACGTTGCCGTCTCTCTGCGGAAATTTATCTCGACAGAAGTTCGACGTCGACATGGAGCAGAGTCCCTTGTTGGTGGTGTTGAAGATCGTCGACTCTTTTCTCTCCCTCGGATCGTCCTGGCTCTCGGGACGAGATCCCTTCTTGGTGGTGTTGTATTGTAACAGTCCAGTTTTTGAAAAATTAAAATTTTTGTTTTCGTTGTGAATTGTTTGATTGTCTGATTTGTTTGCGGTGTTTGCATCCCCAATTTATCGATCGGCGATTATTTTCCCCCCTCTTATCTCGTACCGGACGGAGACCGACCCTTGCCACCCTGACACTCGACCTTTGCGACACCGGGTTTCACCCGATCACCCTCGCGAAAACCGCACGAGACCAGCTGCAGCCAACGGAACGAAAACCCCGTTAAATAATTAAACGGGTTATTTTCATAGCGCATCGGAAAGTGTTCTCGGAACGGTTCCAACGCGAGGTGAACGCCTCCGGCTCGACGCGCTGATCGTGTAGTTCAAAGTTTTAACCGAATCGGATGTCCTGCGGACACCCGGCGGTCAGAAACGTGAGCACCGCGCGCGCGAGAGAAAAACCGAAGATGTTTTTGCAAACTGCCAGCCACCGGGGCTATATAAAGACCACCACTCTCCCACCCCTTTTCTAGGGTTTCCCTAGCACAAATTGCAGCCACCCCCCTCACAATAGGCCCCATTTTCGCATTTTGCCCATTTTTGTAGCAAAACCCTAGCCAGATCCATCCTGGACCGTCAGATCTCGCGGGGCCCAGGGAGCACCCCACCTACCCACCTCTCTCTCTCTCCTACCTCCATCCCGAGTGCCGCCGCCTGCCCGTGGAGCCACGCCGCCGCCTCCACTCCGGCCAGGGAGCCTCCGGCGACTCCTTCTCCCCTGGCCGCGGCCTCCCTCTCCCTCCCCTTTCCCTCTTCTCCTCCTCCCTCTCACCCTCCTCTCCCTCTCCTTCTCACAGGTACAGCCGCCATGGCCATGGAGGCCGCCGGCCGCCCGAGCGCACCCCTGGAGGTTGAACAGTCACCCCCCTGCGTCAGCATGACGCAGGCATGACACAATAAAGCTTAAATGATTTAATTTAAATCAGAAATTTCAGAAATTAAGCAAAACTTTGAATTTGAATAACTTTTAAACCGTAACTCAGATTGAAATGATTTTTATATGAAAATCGATCAGAATAAAATGCTCTATCCAAATATCAAAATTTCATCCATGTTTGAATTGTTTATATTGAGGAACCATTAACATTTTGCTATATGGATCATTTGATACAATTCAAATAAATCACTAAAGCCATTCCAACTTCAACCAAAGCAATGCTAATCTGATCACCTACACTTTAGAAGAATTTCACATACATGATCACATGGTTTACAATGAACAAACTTTAGCAAATGCAGCTTGGACCAATTTGAATACATTTGGAGTTTGAATTTGAATTCACTTTTCAGATCAACTTCAATTAACATGTTGCAAATTAAACATAGGTCACATCAGTACCTTGCCATGCTATGTTTTGCATATTGCTTGAGCATTGTAGTTCATTGATTGTGCTTAACTTCCAGTGCTTCGGTGATTGGTTCTTCTCGGTAGATTTGATCTCGGAGACGAGTTCAACCTCACATCAGAAGTACAGTACCTCGTGATCGTCAGCAAGGCAAGAACCCCCTCTTTGATCATGTCGATAAAATCCCAGTTCCCTCTCTTTCTCGCTTATGCATGTTTAGGATGTCACCATGATCCATTCTACTGCTAGTTGAACCTATTCCTTTGCATGACCAATCTTTTTGTCACAGTAGTAAGCAAACCACAATCCTAGCAGATGTAGGAGTTGGTTGATATCATGTGGCCCCTGCAAATGTTACAGCTTATTGCATGCTTAGAGTTTACAGTGAGGCTACTTTGATGTGAGTCGGGATGGTAGTGATCATGTGAATGATGGTGGTAACGTGTTGGTGAATTTTACCTAAACAAGGTGAACGATGAGAGGTTGTGTAGGAGTACATAGTGGGTTGTCTCATTGAACACTGCCTTAGCCCGAGTTCTTGTGTTGTTATCCAAGACTAAGAGTACGACCACAAATTGGGCTCACTGACCCCTCTCGGCCTAGTACCTCACCCCAGACCTGTCCAGGAGTCGCAAGTAGTTCACCCTTTAACGATCTCAAGCAGGTGGAACCAAGGTAAGTGGTTGGCGTAGGTTGTGTTCGAGTTGAATCAAGTGATCATGATCGAGTTGAGCTTGATGGCTTGTCTCGCAACGTTTGAGTCCGCATCGGAAAAATTGGCCGGATTCCGATTGTGGTCCCAACTCAAATAGGCGACTCCCTAGGACTAGAAATGGTGCTGTGAGTGAAGTGTCGTGGCAGCATCCTCGCCGGTACTCACTTCCCCAGGTGGTAACTGATGAGGCGTGTGTGTAGCAGTACATCCCTGCAGGGTTAATGAACCATTCGAATAGCCATGTCCGCGGTTATGGACTACTTGGAGACCTTTACTTGATCATAGACAACTTGAACAGTTACTCTTAAAACTTGCCAATATAAGTGTGAGTCCTATGGCGTGCTTCCTCGTGGGAAGTCGAGGAAGTAACCATAGTGGTGTATTGGTTGGAGACTTGTTACTTGGACTCGTGTACGCTCCTTACCTCATTCTGGTATTCGTAGTACAGGACTAGCCAAGTCAAAGCTGGCACTTCTGCAATGAAACCCCACCTCCCTTTGCCTTGATACATGTGCATGAGTAGTATAGTTCCTATGTAAGTCTTGCTGAGTACGTCTTTGTACTCACGTTTGCTTATTCTATGTTTTAGAGACGAGACCACTGACCCTGATGGTGGCCTCTACCTCAAGCTCGACGTGGACCAAGTCTTATAGTTCCAGACAGCAGCCTGTGCCCTTTGGAGGGTCATTGTATTTTCTTTCAGGCTTCTTAAGCCATTTGTGAAACTTGTCTTTACTAAGACATAATTTGCTTCCGTTGATGTTTGATGTAATGTTGGATCACAGTCATGTGATCTCTGCTTGTAATACAACTACTATGTCTGCTCTGTTTAGCAGAAGTTATAAAGACTATGAGTTTGTAGAGTTCATGTTGTGAGTACCTGTTGTTTACACTGGACATGTATGATGCGTGTATGATTATAACGTGCATGTCTTAGTGTGGGGTTCGATAGCTTAGTTGTGTTCTTGCCGGCGGTCTTTCATACACCAAGTGGCACTTAGATGTGCGCAGCTTGGGGCATCGCGATGCGATTGCTCGTGTCTCAGTCACGTGGCACACTTTGTTGTATGATTGAGCCCGCCCGAGACCCCGACTAAGTGATCGGGCTGGAGTCTGTTTATGTAAGTGTTATAATTCAATCGATAATATGGTTGAGGCGACTTGTCTATGAGTATGGGATTTCACCACCCATAATCATTTAGACTTGTGAGCGGGCGATGAGGACCCATATCAGTTGATCATCCGGCCTGGATGGGATGCCTCTCATGTTCGATGTTTTCCGAGAGTGTTCTGTGCTTGGCCTTGTCTTCTTAGACAAGTGGGTACGGCTCTCGGCTCTCCATATGATTGAGTTGTGACTGGAATTACATACGCAAACCCCGGGTCCCGACATCCTAAGTGTCATTTTTCTTGCTTACCCTCATCCATTGCATGAGTGCTCAAAATGTCGAAAAGGAGTAGATCATTTTGACTTGTACCTGGCTAGTGGTCTGGGGATGAGTCAAGATAAGATTCCAAAGAAGACCAAGTGTGAAACTTTAGTAGATTAAGTTCTCAACAAAAAAATACTTTTTCTCGTATATCCCTATTCCCTTTCTTGCACGCAAACACCATTTGAAGACATTCGAGTCACGGACAGTGAGAGCTCTTGCACCTTTATATTCTTATGTTGATTGTTTCAATACTAAATATAGACTCTTGCCTATTATGACTTGAATTGAATTACATGCCTTGATGGCTTTACTTAAAAGTTCTTATATGGTTGTTATCATGTCACCACAGAAATTATCCTTTTATCATTTACCTACTCGAGGACGAGCAGGAATTAAGCTTGGGGATGTTGATACGTCCAAAACATATCTATGATTTCTGCTTGCTCCATGCCTCTTTTGTGTGATATTGCTATGATATTGATGAACTTCCATACACTTTTGATCATATTTGGACTAACCTATTAACTCAGTGCACCCCAGTGCCAGTTCCTGTTTTCTGCTGTTTTTCTATTTCAGGTTTCCCGCATATTAAAAGTTCTCCAAAAATTCGGGAAAATCCAATAAAAAATCAGCGTGTAGGAAGCTTCGAGAATCACCGAGGGGCGGGGGGGGGGGGGGGGGCAGAGGGGACCCACCCGGCGCGCCCTAGGGTGGGGACGCGCCAGGGGGCCGCCTGGACCCCTGGTGGCACCCCTGGCTGCCCCCCTTCGCCTATTTATTCCCCGTGACGCAAAAACCCCGAGACGGGAACCCTTTTTCGCGATCTCTCCTCTGTTCCGCCGCCGCGCTTCCAAGATCGGGAGCACCAGAAGACCTCTTCCCGGCACCTTCCCGGAGGGAGGAACCACCTCCGGAAGCTTCTCCACCACCATGGACGCTTCCCGGATGAACCGTGAGTAGTCCACCTTGGACCATGGGTCTATGATCAGTAGCTATGTTATGTTCTCCTCCCCTCTTTGTTCTTCATGGATTAGACCTCGTGAGTCGCCCTACATGATCGAGGCACTTATGTAATATTTCTGCTGTTGCTATGCTGAGTTTGCTGGGATCCGATGGATTATGACATTATGTTCAGATTGTATTTGAGTAATATATTTGATTCTCCTCTCTTATATTTATGTTCTTGAGTAATTCTTGCATGTTATCCGTTGCTGTTTGACTCCAAGAGGGAGCGTTATGCATGATTGTGGGTTCATTCCCCCCGATGACTAGGTTGAGTGACAGAAACATGAGTCTAGGGGATGTGTTGTTACCACAAGGGGGAAAACAACGGTGCTTGTACTTGCGGGTGCAAGGATTGTTTACTTTACGCAAAGTTCTTTAATGCAGTTGTCTTTTGATTTGAGTTTACACTTTGGATGGGATTCGCAACTTAATACCAGCGAGATGTTCTGGATAGATATCTCAAGGTGGATGATTAGTAGGTAGATGCAGATGGATTTCGGTCTACTTTTCTTCGCGTACCGCCCAAGCTTTTGAGCCTCTTCCTTTCTTTATAGCATAATTAGCATTGGTTTGCGCACATAATCCTGTAAATTACCCAACTGTAATTTGTGTACCTCGCATGGCTATTTTATCGTATTTTGGGAGAGAGACATCACTAGTGAACATCATAGGACCCCGGTCCATATTTCCAATACTGTTTACAGCCACTATCAATTTACTGCTTTATTTACTTTTTCGTTGCTATCACTATCATTATTACCCCGTGCATTTTATCCTTTGTAAACAACAAGGCCAGAGGGATTGACAATCCCTTTGTACTCGTTGGGAGCAAAGTTATCTGTTGTGTGTGCAGGTCCACGCCAACCGCCAATCTCTGACGCCGTTGTCACCTACCTGTCGTTGCCGGAGTCCTGCTGGAGAAAAACCTTGGTATCTTCACCGAGGGAAATTGCCGCTGTCTACATCTCAACCTTCCACTTTGGGTAACCAACGAGGGGGCGTTAATTCGTACCATCAGATGCCCCCGTGCATCCCCTTCTCCATCAACAATCATCAGTTCGTCCTTCGTCTCACTATATTTTTATCACTTCATGCGTTATGTGCTATGCTTGGAGCGTCTTGCTCTTAGGTTTACTTTTTAGTTTTCTTTAGCTTTGCTTGCTGTTCATAACAAGTTAGACCCCAGCTTACTTTGTGTGGGAGAGAAACACGCTCCACACCAATCTAGAACACATCATAGGATTTTGCATGCCTATCTTTTTACTGTTGTGTGTTCTTTATCTTTTCGTAGCTACTACCATGTTTAGTTTTAGTCTTAGTTTGTCTTTAGAAAGAGCCTTGGCTTTTGTTTAGTTTGTTGCTGGAACTCTGTTTAGTTTTCATGTTTGTCTTGTTAAGAGAGTTGGTTGTTGCACTAAGTTGTGTCTTGTCTTCAGAGTAGGTAATTGAGGTTGCTATTTAATTTTAGTAGTAACTTGCAATAGTTTTGAGGTATTGATGTGAGTAATGTTTGAACTTTTGGTGTCAAGAGCTCTAGCCTATTAGTGATAGGTGTCGTAGTTTGGGCAGTCCGTGTTTATTTTCAAAACCTACAAAACTAGTTGAGAAACTCTAGCTACTAGATGGATCACTAATCTTTGGAGGGATCGGATATTAGAGTACACTCACGTACCATGAGTCGAGCATGCGCAAGGATAACGAAACCCCCATGCACTCCTCCTTGGGGTACTTGTCTCTTTGTGAACCTTCTTATTAGATTGAGAGTTACTGTAGCGACCCGATTCACTTAGAATCGGAGTCTCTGTGATCAAGTGCTAGTCCCTGGATCGAACTCGCTAGCACACACAGTATAATAGATGTATATAAAAGTACAAGTGCATCATTATTACATCGTATGATCTAGAATTCAAAACAAATAATAACTTGCATAGCTCAAGGCTTGCTTATTCAATATAACTATAGCGGAAGCAAAACTATTAGCGAGGAGTCCCATCAACATCCACAAGTGATATGATGAGTGTAGACTCGCAACCCTATCATAACACACTAATCTTATGAGAAACCTGCAACACGAAGGTTACAGCCCGAACACGGGTCAGTACATCTGATTTGTACGGCAAGTAACACAAGTGATAAAGCAATCCTACAACTAATTTCAAAACAAGAACATGAATCAAGCTTGGTTTGTTGTACATAAAGTTGGTATTCACCTACTTCTACTTACTACTCAACCTTTTTATCATCTTAAGTTAATATCAACCCACAAAGGACAACATCTAACTAAACCGCCTATGAGAGCCCTCAGGATCATAGGATTTCTAATGGTAGCCATGAGAGCCCTCAGGATCATGGTTTCATGAGTATTGTAGAGCCCTCAGGATAAAATTGCACACGTACCTCCTATTCGTGGACATCATAGATCCCTCAGGATACGATGCCACTACAAACACATTCATGACTGTTACAGAGCCCTCAGGATGCAACATCACCCTATCATGAACACTGTAGAGCCCTCAGGATACAGTGCCACTACCTAGACACCAAGTGAACATTGCAGAGCCCTCAGGGTGCAATGTCATACAAACAATCGTACATGAATATTACAAAGTCCTCAGGATGCAACACCACTCTACAATACCTCAATTGCAAGTTACTATTTTACTAATAATAATGTTGTCACAACACTTGGATAACACAATAATCCCCCCCCCCCATGATTATCATTGCAACAGTAAGCATATAATCACATAGCACAAGAAATACTAAAACATAACAATGTTGGATATAATGATCAATCGAAACATGTGGCTATCCTACCAGGTTTCAGCATAACATAACGACCTTCCCATGCATAGAAACATAGTATGAGCATAATCAAAAGTGAAACTTGCCTTGAACGGTGTTGAAGTACTCTAACACTTATTTCTGATCCTTTCTACACTCCAGAAAATCTACACGATCAACAGTATAACAATGAACATCACACTTCACACATAAACAACTTCAAAATTAAATGATACAAATGAACAACAAGTAAAACCATTAAACAGTAGCTAAAAGATATCTACATGTCACCACGATCCCAACGCAACTGGAACCGGCGAAAACGGATACACCGTACAAAAGATACGGTCACCGGAAGTTTGAATTTAAATCCGTACAAAATTCAAATTCGAAAAGTGTAACAGTGCAAAGTGCATTCTAATGTAAACTGGACTTCACTACGGTCGCAACGCAAAAAGAATCACCTAAAACGGATATACGGTTTAAACGATATAGCCTAAACCGTTCTAGGGTGCAATATGTGAAAAAGGGCCTATTCGCGAATAAAATAAAAGTTTCTGTCGCAAACAGGTCCTTTTTGCTACAGGACAAAATTGCTGACGTACCGCTGACGTGGCGACGGCACGAAAATCGAGGTTTGCCGGCGGCACAAAAATCGAGATTTTTCGGCCACGGAAATCGAGGTTCACCGGCGGTGGCGCGGAAATCGAGATGCGGGTCCCGCTGGGCGAATTAGGGCTTTCTCAAAATACGAAAAATAATTTGTCTGGAATATATATATTGACCAAATTTTTTTTTTGTGTCCGAGTCGGGCTCCAATCGTCCAGCGGCGACAAATAACATGAGTCGGCGCGCTACAATTTTTTTATATAAATCCAACCTTCAAACAATTTTATAAAATCAACCGTACATCCAAAAAATACAAAATAAATTTTTAAATTCATCAAATAATCTCCAAAAAATTATGCCATGAAGAGAATATCCAAAAATATAAATAAATAAAATGACATTTTTCCAATGACTTTATTTAGTTATAATGTATTTTAAAAATCAACAAAACTACTCAAAAAATATTTTAATATATTTCAATCTATTTTTCTGAAGAATTCATTTTATCTCCTCTCAAGTTATTATTATATTGGAAAGGAAAATTAATTAAATAACTCCAATTAAAACAAAAATCTATTAAAACATCTCAACCTTTTTTATATCGAAGGAGTCATATTACCTTCTCTCCTTTTATTTTGCTGCATTTGTTTTAAACAATAAATACCAAAACACTAACAATGAATAATAGGGAAAGTCCTTTTATTCCCTCTTATTTTATTATTCAATTAAAATGAAAAAGTTTCAGATCCCAGTAAAAGTCAAACATATAAAGCAAACAAACACTAATATAATTTACTTAATTAACATTCAAAATTTGGGAAATTTTGGGATGTTACATTTACCGATAATAAGTGCATGAGTTCTTCGGACTAATGTAAGTATTGAAAGTTGACACTTCCACCTCCTAATATTTGCTAGCCTCTTCCGTGCCGTGCATTGCCTTCTTCTAACTCCGAGAGTTCGCGTCCACCTTCGCCGGTACATGCAAACCCTTGGCATGATACGCTGTGTCATCATAAACCTCCTTATATCTTTTCTCAAAACAGCCATCATACGTACCTATCAAGGCATTTCCATAGCCTTTCCGAGATATATTGCCATGCAACATCCACCTCTTCATGACTTGATCTTCATGTCATACTTGTTCCTGCTACACCGGCAGAGGCATACATTGCATACATCATGATAGCTACATCTTCTTTATGATTTTATTACCTTGTAAAGTGTGAAAGATCTTCTATACCCTCTTGTAAATTAGAGTGTTTCCCTTAAGTGAGGAAAAGATCCCAAAGTGGACAAAATAAAAGATCCCAAAGAGGACAAATGAGAGTTAAATAGAAAGAGCCATTGAGGCCACCAAAAAATACAAAAAATAGAAAAAGGAGAAAAAGAAAATAAAAAGATAGAAAGGGGGAACACTACTATCATTTTGAAAGATCCACACTAGTACTCCCACTTTATGCTTGTACTCCATAGAGATGATCATTTGTGCATATAGGTATGTGGGGACCTTCACACACTTGGCTTACATATTCCAATGATGAGCCTCCTCAAAAGAGATCTAGGTCTTCATGAGTGAGCAAGTTGGATGCAGCCCCACTAGTTCCATTGGAGAGCTTTTTTTAGCTCATATGTGCATCCGTTGCATGGCAATCCCTACTCCTCACATCATATCTATCATTTGGAGTTCTCGCCAATGATTTTCCTCATTGATGTGAGCCTTTATCACCTTTTTTTCTTCCTCCTCTACCATATTTCTCTCTTTGGCATCCTAAGTGTCAACTCTCGTGCTTACGCTCATCCATTGCATGAGTGCTCAAAATATCGAAAGGTTGTGGATCAAATTGACTTGTACCTGGCTAGTGGTCTGGGGACGAGTCAAGATAAGATCCCAAAGAAGACCAAGTGTGAAACTTTAGTAGATTGAGTTCTCAACAAAAATACTTTTTTCTCGTATTCCCTATCCCCCTTCTTGCACGCAAACACCATTTGGATACATTCGAGTCACGGACAGCGAGAGCTCTTGCACCTAATGTTATTTTGTTGCTTGTTTCAATGCTAATATAGACTCTTGCATGTTATGACTTGAATTGAATCACATACCTTGATTGCTTTACTTTTCAAAGTTCTTATATGGTTGGTAACATGTCACCACAGAAATTATGCTTGTTATCATTTATCTACTCGAGGACGAGCAGTAATTAAGCTTGGGGATGTTGATACGTCCCAAACGTATCTATAATTTCTGCTTGCTCCATGCATGTTTTGTGTGATATTGCTATGATCTAGATACACTTTCATACACTTTTGATCATATTTGGACTAACCTATTAACTCAGTGCACCCCAGTGCCAGTTTCTGTTTTTTGCTGTTTTTCTATTTCAGTTTTCCATCATATTAAAAGTGCTCCAAAAATTCGGGAAATATCAGATAAAAAAATCAGCATGAAGGAACTTTCGGAGTCCCGAAGGAGGTCCTGGTGGGGCCCACCAAGGCCCTAGGTGGCCACCTGGCGTGACCTAGGGCTTGGCCGCGCCCGGGGGGCGCCTGGACCCCTATTGGCCCCCTTGGCTGCCTCTCTTCGCCTATTTATTTCCCGTGACGTGAAACTTCCGAAGACATAACCCTTTTTCCCGATCTCGCCTCTGTTCCTCCGCCGCTTCGCTTCCAAGATCGGGAGCACCAACAGACCTCTTCCCGGCACCCTGCCGGAGGGAGGATTGACCTCTGGGAGCTTCCCCTCTACTATGGACGCTTCCCGGATGTGCCGTGAGTAGTTTTCTTTGTACCATGGGTCCATGATCAGTAGCTATGTGATGTTCTCCTCCCCTCTTTGTTCCTCATGGTTTAGAACTCGTGAGCTGCCGTACATGATCGAGGCACATATGCAATCTTTCTGCTGTTGCTATGCTGAGTTTGATGGGATCTGATGGATTATGAGATTATGTTCAGATTGTGATAGAGTAATATATTTGGTTCTTATCTTTTGTAATTTCGTTCCTATGTAATTCTTGCATGTTCTCCGTTGCTGTTTATTGCTTTGGCCAAGTAGTAGGTAGTCACTTCAAGAGGGAACGTTATGCTCGATTGTGGGTTCATGCCCCCCGATGACATGCTTGAGTGAAAAAAACATGAGTCTAGGGGATGTGCTATTGCCACAAGGGGGAAACAACGGTGCTCGTAGTCGCGGTTGCAAGGATTGTTTACTTTACGCAAAGTGCTTTTTAAGGAAGTTGTCTGTTGCTTTGGGTATACACTTTAGGTGGGGCTCGCAACTTAATACCAGCAAGATGTTCTTGATAGATATCTCAAGGTGGATGATTAGTAGTAGATGCAGTTGGATTTCGGTCTACTTATTTTGGCGTACTGCCCATGCTTTTGAGCCTCTTCCTTTCTTTGTAGCATAGTAAGCATTGCGGTGCGTTTATAATTGTCAATTGCCCAGCTGTAATTCGTTTAACTTGCATAGCTGTTTTATCGTCTTTTGGGAGAGAGACATCACTAGTGAACATCACGGGACCCCTGTCCAGATTCTCATCACTGTTTACACGCTCATTTACTTTCTTGCTTTTACTTTCAGTTGCTATCATTATCATTATCCCTTGCCTTTGATTCTTGTAAACAACAAGACCAGAGAGATTGACAACCTCTTTGAACTTCATTGGGAGCAAAGTTATTTGTTTCTGTGTGCAGGTCCCGGTCAAGGAGTCAACCCACGGTGCCGTTGTTTCCTTGCCACCTACTTACCATTCTCAGAGTCCTACTGTATTGAACTCACCCTCAGTATCTTCACCGAAGGAAATTTGCTGCTATCCTACATCTCACCTTCCACTTGGGGTAACCAACGAAGGGCGAGAAACCATTATCACCATCTTGCACATCACATGTTCAAGTTTAAGGCATGCTGTGACCCTAGCTAGTCAAGTTTAAATGGAGATTGTGACGACACATCAACGATGATCCATATGCATTTATTAATTTTAATGGCCTTGGTCTTAGCCTTAACTTTGGTGTAGTTGACATGGTTAACATGACATGGCATGATCAACATAATAAAAAATGCAATTGCAATGAGAAATTAACTATCGATTCCGGAGAGAGAGAGATGTCGACGAGGGTTGACACCGGATAAGTTTTCAAAAGAAGGAACGGAGACTAGCCTCTCCCATATAACAATATGTTGGAGGCTGTTTCAAAATAAATCAAAGATCACATATGACATGGTCACTTTGGAATTCAAACAGGAAATTTGAAAATGAGAGAGAAAATGGACATTTGGTCCCATCATTATTATGTGTTGCACAAAACACAAAAGGGACCTCACCATGTGACTCACTGCATTTTGCTACCGCAAAATCATATATAGCATGAATGAACTTGGAGTAAGGATGCCCATGTTTTTTAGAACATATATGAATTTGAAAAGCAATTCAATTTGAAAAGAAACAAAAAAAGAAAAGGAAAAGAAGAGGGCACAACACTTGGGCTGGCCTCGGGTAAACTTGGCCCATCTCTCTTCTGGCCCAGCTGACTAGCCCACTAGCACAGCAGCAACTGGCTTGGCCAGTGGCTCACCCACTGACTTGTGGGTCCAGGTAGTCAGCCTCTCCCAAAAATGAAAGAAAAAGGGGGCTTATTGCCACTGCCCCGGAGGGACTCGAACCCACGACGAAACCCACACAGCGCAAGGAACCAACCACTCGGGCTGAGACGAAGAGTATGCTAGGATAGCATACTGAATCAAGGTGAAGTCTGCGCGGGTGTTCTGTGAACTCCAAATGCAGGCGACCTGCACCCGGTGACAGGAAGACTACGGCGGAGACCATGGCGGCCGCTGCAGTGCTCTTCGAGCTCAATTGCGACGTGCTCCGTGGAGCTGGGAGTATTGCGGCCTCAGAAATTGGTCAAACCAATTTTATAAAATGGAGATAATTCAAGGGTTCAGAAACACATTTTTATGTGTTTTTCTCTTTTGAGTTTTGCTCCCAAAAATCCTTGGATGTTTTCCTAATTTATTCTAAATGGAAAGCCCCCTCTTTTCTTTTATGCGGACAGAGAGACTGCATGGCCCAGCCCAGCAGGCCTCCCCTCTCCTTCCCGCAGCCCAGCTGGCCCCATCCAGCGAAGCGGTACACTGGAGTGCGTGACCGTGGAGGTCCCAGCTACCCAATGGGCATCGTCTTGTGCAAAATTGAGCACGTCGCTGAAGCACGGATAACCTCACGACGGCGACACGGCCACGTCTCTGAAGATCCCACGGCCAGGCGCCCTCCAGTGTACCGCTTCGCTGGATGGGGCCAGCTGGGCTGCGGGAAGGAGAGGGGAGGCCTGCTGGGCTGGGCCATGCAGTCTCTCTGTCCGCATAAAAGAAAAGAGGGGCCTTTCCATTTAGAATAAATTAGGAAAACATCCAAGGATTTTTGGGAGCAAAACTCAAAAGAGAAAAACACATAAAAATGTGTTTCTGAACCCTTGAATTATCTCCATTTTATAAAATTGGTTTGACCAATTTCTGAGCAACAAAAATGTGGAGTCCTTTTGAATTTCAAAATCACTTTGAACTGGAGCCCACATTTTTGGGGGGCTAAAAATGGGTGCAAGGTTTTTGAAAAGCTTAGATAGGAGAAAGATTTGGCTAGGCCAACTTTGCGGCTAAGGGGAGTTGACACGCAAATGGAATAATTGCCCCAACATCTTTCTTTAGCCCCCAATTTTGAAATCAAAACCAAACCAAATGAGCTCAAAACTAAATGGAATTCAAGATCACCACATGGAATTACATCATCTTGCAACATGCCATGTTTGGAAGCCATTTAGGAAAGCAAAATTACAACATGTTTATTACTTTCACTGATGGGCTGTTACAAGTCCGCCCCACCAATTCAGGATCTCGTCCCGAGATCTAAGCATGAAACAACTCTCGATACTCGGAATGGAGATGATCTTCCCGCTCCCAAGTTGCTTCTTTCTCCGAATGATGTGACCACTACACCATGAACTTGACGGTCTTTCTGCACGTCTTGCGCTCGGAAGTCTCAAGAACACGAACTGGTTGCTCTGAGTAAGAAAGATCAGCACTCAACTGGATGTCTCCCAAGTCAACGGCCTGCTATGGCTTCTTGAAACACTACTTCAGCTGGGACACGTGAAACACATCGTGCACCATCGATAGACTCTCGGGAAGCTCAAGACGAAAGGCGAGAGGTCCCCTAGTCTCCAGGATACGGAAGGGGCCGACAAATCTTGGGGCAAGCTTTCCTTTTATTCCAAAGCGGTGAGTTCCCCTCAATGGAGACACTCTCAGGTTTTCCCAATTTCCAATCTGGAAAGCTACACCTCGGTGCCTTTTGTCATAATAGGCCTTCTGCCTTGACTGTGCTGCCTTGAGGTTCTCTCGGACAATCTTCACTTTGTCCTCTGCCTCCTGGACAACATCAGGACCGAAAAATTGCCTCTCTCCTGTCTCGGACCAGTTCAAAGGTGTCCTGCACTTCCGACCATACAATACCTCAAAAGGTGACGCCTACAGACTGGCCTGATAGCTGTTGTTGTAAGAGAACTCAGCATAAGGCAAACATTCCTCCCATTTCATGCCAAAGGAAATGACACATGCTCGAAGCATGTCCTCTAGGATTTGATTCACCCTCTCAACCTTCCCACTGGTTTGAGGGTGATAAGCGGTACTAAACAACACTGTTGTACCATTCGCTTTTGGAAGGCCTGCTAGAACTTGGACGTGAAAAGGTTGCCTCTATCAGAGCTGATCTTCTTGGGAATGCCATGCAAAGATACAACTCTTGCGGTATACAAGTCCGCCAACTGAGCTGCTGAAATGGAGTCCTTCAATGGAAGAAGTGGGCAACTTTGGAAAGATTGTCAATGATGACAAAGATGTCATTGTTCTTCTTCTGCGAAAAAGGGAAGCCTGTGATGAAACCCATCTCTATGTGATCCCATTTCCACTATGGAATCTCAAGTGGATGGAGTAGCCCTGCAGGCTTCTAGTGTTGTTCCTTCACTCTCCTGCACACATCACACTGAGACACGAAACACGCAACATCCCGCTTCATACGAGTCCACCAAAATCTTTGCTTGAGATCATGATACATCTTAGTATTTCCGAGGTGAATCGATAGGTTGGAATCATGGGACTCCTTCATGAAGACCTCTCTGAGATCTCCCTCCATGGGAACAACAACTCTCTCCTCGAAGAACACGGTGCCGTCATTATGCACTGAAAAGCAACCGTACTTGGGCACTGAGGCCGCAATACCCTGTTTGATATTTTGAATCATTGAGCTGCCAGACTGAGCGTCACGAATCTTCTCATGGATAGTGGGCTCTACCACAAGGTTGGCATGGTAGCCTGCTGGAACTAGCTCGAGATTGATCTTCCGTAAGGCTCTGATACCAAGTTGTAAGGCCCGATATGTGGTACTCTTCCGGATCTAGATGTTTCCACCCAGATCCGGGGACGAAGCACATATCGATCCCACTGCGACATATGACAATGCCATATGCCCTAGATTTCCAACATGATATCACAACATTACAACTACAAGGATAAAACATCTCATAGAATCGGCATACAACTTCCTTAATACATTACATCAGCGGAAGATACATGTCTAAGTACATACTACAATCAAATTCCTAGTGGCAAAGGTAAAACACACCATTCCCGTAACCACACGGGTCCAGGCTCTCTACCGGGATCCGCCTAACTAGTCGTCGTCGAGTCTCCACGAAGGCGTCCAGAAGAAGGATCGTCGAGCTCCTATTAATTCAAGGATCGTTTGCATAACGTGTGTAAAAGAGAAAAGAAGGGGTGAGCTATATCAACAAGTCTTGTAACTAACTTGTCACGGTAAGATGGGGGTAGTGGTGAGGTTGCAGCCGCACTAGAAATATATGAGGTGGCTAACGATCTAATTTAGAGTAAGATGAGAACCAAGCATTCGATTAGGAATCGACTCCAACAAGTCTTGCTATCAGCTACTTACGCAAACATAACACCTATTGACGAGGGGGTGACCCCACGACTCCTGCATGTAAGGCTACCTGGTGCGTATGAAGACAGAAAGCCAATGGGAAGCCACGACAGGCCCACGACTGGCCCAACTAGGCACCGACGTAGGAGTCCGCGACTAGTATGGAAGGCACAACTTGGCGTACAAGGCAAGACTAGAACTAGGAAACTATCTTTGTAACCTAGTACGGACTCCCCGAGACCTAGCCTATATAAAGGATGGGAGGGGAGATGTCCAGGACAAGGCAATACACATCTACTCATCTAGCCTTACGAGAACTCGCCTTGGCCTCCACTGTAATCGCCCCCTCACACAATAATATCGAGAAGGAAGTCCTTCTCCTGTTAGCCGACGAGTATCGTGCAACCTATGCCTTCTCTACGACTAACCCAGGGTCCCTGACCATGGGATTTGCAGGGGTTGATCCTCGTCAATTGGCGCCGTTTGTGGGAACTTCGCAGGTTGGAATCGCGATCTTGGCGGCCTCATCACCGGCATCCGTCAAAACAACGACTCCATCAGCATTCATCGACTCCACGGCCCGAGCAAACTCCGAACTATTCGGATCCCTCGGTTTCATGGCTCACCTCCCGTCCTTTCGACCGGCCTTCGCCGACCTGCGCACCGGTGTCAACCTGATTTTTGGGGCATACCAAATCTACATCAACCATTGGGGAGTCCTCCATCTCACGGGTCGCGCTCGAGCACCCGCGGCAACAGATCCTACACCAGCGACGGAAGAAGCACCCGCCCGCGTGGCGACTCCACGAGTCAGCCACGACTCCCAACCCGACTACTCGAGTGGTCCATGGAGGAGGCACAACATGTGCGCAAGCAAGACAACAGTCAAGACACCATCCCAAGTGTTCATGGAAGACGTCCACGAGCCAACCACAGACGACAAAAGCCAAGACAACGACCCGAGCACTCGCCGAGACACTCGCTCGAACAGAAAAAACAATGATCCTGACAACACTTGCCAGGTCACCGTCACACTTGGAGAACCAGGAACCATACCAAAGAAAACATACAAAGGAACGGAGCATAGAAATCACAGGAGCGACGAGCCAGAAAGCAGGAAGCAACAGATCCTGGGGATGGCAAAAGAGGACCATCACGTAGAAAAAATCTACCTATCCAAGGAAGCAATCGCCAGAGTAAGGGATGTAGTAAAACGTGACAAACTACTCCCGGAGAACGCAACACGAGACGAGCTCAGAGCATACAATAAACTGGCGAGCGACGTCACCAAGAGGGCAAGACAGAAACGCTTAAATTAGAGAAGCAAGGAAAAACTGCCATCGACCCAAGGAACAACCACAGGACATATCCCAGAAGGGACTCATCCGACTACGATTCCCCCATCCGAGTCAGATCCAGATTCAGCAATCTGAAACGCGCGGACAAGAAGAAGGTGGCTCGCAAGCTGGATGATGTCTTCAAGTTAGAAGAGGACGACGACGAGGAAGAACAACTCACACCAGCCGAAGCCCTTTTAACTGCCCAAGAATATCTATCTCGTGCTCCGAAAGGCAAGAAAGGAAGCTTAGATCACAACACGACGATGGCACTCAAAATAATGAAAGACACCATTTCATCCCCCAAGAGAGCAGCCGCAAGACGAGTCCCCCGCGAGCAGACCCTGGACAGGGACCCCAGTTCACCCGACGACGACAGCAGCGACGACTAGCGCAAGCACCCAAAAAAATCAAAGACCATGACAGCGAAGGCAACAACAACAGACGCAACAACAATCGGCGAGACGCACGCGACGACATAACACAAAACAAAGTGAACCGTTGAAGGCGAAGGCGAGAAGCCCGCGAAGAGTACTCGTGTCAGAACCCTCTGTTAGGTAATATGCTAGGATATTTTTCACTTTGCATTCATGAAAGAATTCAAAGGAAATTCAACTTCAAAATCCAAATGGGAGAAGGAACACCCCCCAAATGAATTAATTCAAAAGGCCAGATAAAAATCTTCTCCAAAAAATTCATGTTAGATTTTTGAAAAGTCTTATAAATGAGTGTGATCACATATCAAGTGATGTGGGACCCATCCCATGCTCATAGATTTTTCAAATATTCAAATAGTGCCTTGGAATTAAAGAAATAACCCTATTTGAATTAAGATTCAAATTATTTGAATTTTAAAAATGTTGAAATTTTATAAGTGGTTAGTCTTTATTATTATGAGGCCACATAAAAGTTTTCAGCATTTAATAAAATGTTTAGCTATTTTATTTAGCTAAACAGAACAAATGTCAGAAAAGAGAAATATAAAAGAAATCAGAAAATCCTTACCTGGCGCCCAGGCGAAGTCGGCCCACCCCAGCCCAGCCGGCCCACAGGGGCAGCGACGTATTCTTCCCCCTCCCGCGCCTCCAAGCTGCTCGGTGGAATGCCACCGAGCTAGCCGGGGACGCCACGTCGCCGCCGAGAGCTTCCAGGCCTCCCCGTGGCCTCTTCTCGCGTCTGGAGACTCCCCGCAGCCTCCCTGATCCATTCCTCCCCTCCAGCGCGACTCCTTCCTCCTCCTTCGCCGATTTCTTCCTCCACCCGAGAGCGCCGCCGCTCGCCGTCGCAAGAACTCGCGGCCATCGACGTCGAGGAGCCAAGCCAAGGTGTCCAGGGAGTTCGTCGTCGTCGTCTTCATCGACCTGCGAAAGGAATCGGAGCGAGCGCCTCCCCGAGCTCGCTAACTTCGTCGTCTTCATCACCGGCCGCCGTGGATCGACTTCAAATTCCGGCAACTCCAACGCCTCCCCGAGCAAGCCACCACTCCAGATAGATTCAGGGTGAGCTCACGGCCGGAACCCCTCACTTATCCCCCTCGTTTGCTTCCTCTAGCCGGATCCGCCATGGGAACCCGAGCACCTCGCCGCCATGGTCGTCGTCCTCCTCGCTCCAGTGCTCGTCGTGAACCCCCAGTGCACGCGTTTGACTCCTGCACGTACTAGCGTTCGAACAAGCCCCGAATCGACTCCAACCGTGCACCACAACGACGACTACGACCTCGCCGCCGTTCTGTTGCCGTAGGAGTCGTCGCTGTCATCGCTCCCGACCACCCCGTGACCCCCTGTTGCCTCCAGGAGACGCGGACGAAGCTGCTGCATCCTTTGGTGCCCTCCCTGTGGTCTCCCGTGGCCCCTAGGCCATTCCGGCGAGTCTCCGACGCGGCTCCAGTCGCCGGCGGTTAGCCGCCGGTGGGTTAGCCCTTAAGCACCTGGCTAATGACCCCCTGGGTCACTGACCAGTGGGCCCAGTGGCTTAATTAAGCCACTGGTTTTATTTAACCCACAGGTTAATTAACCCAGTCACTGACAAGGTGACCCCACATGTCAGCCCCCCCTGACGTCAGCACTTGCGCAATAAATCAATTTAAATGAATTTCCAGAGATTATTTGAATTTAAAGAATTCCAGAAATTCCAGAAAATACCCCAAACTTTGGAAATTCATAGAAAATTCATATTAACTCCAAATTGGACCAATAATATATGAAAATTGATCAGGAGAAAATTATCTTTCCAAATATGCAACTTTCAACTCTGTTTGAGTTGAATTTAAAATGTGATCAGTAGCATTTGCTATTTGTTTTAAATGGAATTAAATCAAATATTTTTTGCAACTTGAACCATGGCAACATGCTACATTTCAATCACACATCCGAGGCATATCATACACATTTGAAGTTGTTTCAAAATGATCAAACTATATCACATACAACTTGGTTAATGTTGAATTCAAATGTGGAGTTTGAATTTGCATTTCAAATTCAATATACTCCACTTAAATGGAATTGCCTCACACATCAAAACTTATACTTAAAGTTTCAACATTCATTCATGTGCTTGAGCATTGAATTCATATTGATTGTTACTTCATGCTTTGTTTGTCGGGTAGAGGTGGAACCAGAGCAAGAGGTTGCAACCTTCATTGAAGACCCCGAACCCGAACCTCGTCAGCAAGGCAAGCAAACCCCCATTGATCATGTCGATAAAATCCCACTTCCCTCTCATGTCTCGCTCATGCATTGTTTAGGATGATCACCATGTTACGATTCTACCGCATAGATGAACCCATTCCTTTGCATGACCTATGATTTTGTCACAGTAGTAAGCAAACCACAATCCTAGCAAATGTAGGAGTTGTTTGATATCATGTGGCCCATGCAATGTTACTGCTTATTGCATGCTATGTATGATACCATGTTGTTACTGTGATGTGAGTCGGGATGGGAATGATCACGTTGATGTTGGTAGAAAAGTGTTGGTGAATCGACCCTAATACAAGGTGAACGATGAGAGGCTGTGTAGGAGTACACGGTGGGTTGTCTCGTTGAACACCGCCCTAGTACGAGTTCTTGTGTGGTGATCCAAGATGAAGAGTACAACCACACATTGGGCTCACTGACCCCTCTCAACTTACTAACTCATCCCTTTCGATGTCCAGATGTTGCAATAGTTCGGAGTTCTGGTAGGTCTGTGGCCTGGTTGCTCAGTGAGAGAACGGCTCATCCGAGACCGGCTTATGCACCACGCACACATCACTTGGTTCCACTTCGGTAAACCGGCCGGGTTCACGATTGCGGTAACCAACCCAAGTAGGCGGCTTTCTTGGACTAGATCGGCTATGAGGTAACAGTTGTGGTGAGCATCCTCGCTGACACCCCTTGAATGGTGTCGAGATCAAAGGCGGTAAATGATGGTCATGTGTGTGTAGCGGTACACCCTTGCAAGGTTAACAAAACTATTCGAATAGCCGCGTCCGCGGTTATGGACTGCTTGGAAAGCTTAGCTTGATTATTAGATAACTTGAACCGGATACTTTTGAAACACACCAAGATAAGTGTGAGTGCTATGGCGTGCTTTCTCGTGGGGAAGTCGAGGAAGGCACCATAGTGGTGTATTGGTTGGAGAAAGTAGTGGACTCGTGTACGCTTCTTACCTCAAAGTCTGGTACTCGTAGTTCAGGATTAGCCAAGTCAAAGCTGGAACTTCTGCAAGTGAACCCCACCTCCCTTTACCTTGATACATGTGCATGAGTAGTATAGCTCCTATGTAAGTCTTGCTGAGTACGACTTTGTACTCACGTTTGCTTAATCTATGTTTTAGATGATGCCACTGACCCCGAAGGTGGCTTCTTCATCGAGCTGGACGACTGAAGACCAACTAGTCTAGTCCCAGTCACACGACTGGTTCCCTCGTGGAGGGCTTTGTGTTTAAATAAGGCTTCTTAAGCCATTTGTTAAACTTGTCTGTACTCAGACATAATTTGCTTCCGCTTGTAATGTAATGTTGGATCACATGTATGTGATCTCTGTTTGCACTCTATAAGAGTTATCAATAAAATTGTACACTTTGTAGAGAATTGCAATGGTACCTGCTGTTCATACGAGGCATGTGTGCTGCGTGTATGTTTATAACATACATGTCTTTGTATGGGTTTTCGAGACCTTAGTTGTGTTCTGGCTGGCGTTCTTTCATACACTAGGTGGCCCTTAGATGTGCGCAGCTTGGGGCATCGCGATGCGATTGCTCGAGACTCCATCTCGTGCACACTTTGTGGTATGATCGAGCCCGCCCTAGACCCCGACTAAGTAATCGGGCTGGAGTAAGTCTATGTAAGAGTTTTGAGATAGTCGATAATATGGTTGAGGCGACTTGTCTTTGAATATGGGAGTTCACCACCCATATCATTAGACTTGTGTGCGGACGATGAGGACCCATCTCAGTTGATCATCCTGCCTGGATGGGATGCCCCTCACGTACGATGCTTTCCGAGAATGTTCAGTGCTTGGCCTTGTCTGCTTAGACAAGTGGGTGCGGTTCTCGGCTCTCCATATGACTATGTCTTAGCTGTACTTGCATACGCTAACCCCGGGTCCTGACAGACTTGGTATCAGAGCAGGACTGACTGTAGGACTAGTAGCCTTGGCCGAAGTTGAGTCTAGCTTGCTATAGTTATATAGTTACTCTGGTTATATAAGGGAATAACGTAAGGCTTCTTTTTTCTCCTTACCCCCTTCGTTCTGAGTTCTGAGTCACCCTCATCTTATTCTACGGGAAGATAGGACTAGGCTCTCCTCTGTCTGATTAGAACATCTCGTTGTTTGCTTCCTTATAGCCGTAGGAAAGTTGTGTCCGGTTTTCCTAGCATTTTTGTAATGCTGATTTCTTACATCGTATTATGTAAGTGTTGTATCTACATTGAAAGAAAATTGTTTTCTTGCAATTACAGCCGTTATGATGTCCGAGTCATTCCAGGTTTCTTCATAATCTGATGCGTTTGCAAGATCTTTCCCTCTATTTCGGATGTTCTTCCAGAAGAACTTCTAGGTGGCATGCCCGACAGTTCCATAGAGTTTGATGTAGGTTTTCTTCTAGAAACCTATAGTGTTTCAATTGCAACTCTTCCTTCCACTTTAGATGTCTTCTGGAGAGAAGAACCACACTGACTATCACGTTGGGGTACTTTACTACTCTGACATATCTGTTGTAGCCCCTAGTAAACCTTGGTCATCCTCTAGGAAGCTATCCAGAGATCCAACCCCTTAAACCTAGCCACCCGACAGATGTGTAGAGTTTATAGTGGATCTTGCCCCAGGAACCGCAACCATTTCTAGACGCCCATACAAAATGGCCCCACGTGAGTTGGCTGAGCTTAAAACCCAACTGGAAGCTTTGTTGGAGAAAGGCTTCATCCGCCCTAGCTCATCGCCATGGGGTTGCCCCGTTCTGTTCGTAACGAAGAAAGATGGAACAGAAAGGATGTGCGTAGACTATCGCCCGCTAAATTTAGCGACGATAAAGAACAAGTACCCATTGCCCAGGATCAATGATCTTTATGATCAACTTGCAGGATCCTCTGTCTTTTCCAAGATGGATTTGAGATTAGGCTATCATCAAATCAAAATCCGAAACGAGGACATTCCAAAAACGGCTTTTACTACTCGTTATGGTCTTTACGAGTACACCGTCATGTCCTTTGGTTTAACCAATGCCCCCGCCACTTTCTCACGCATGATGAACTCGATCTTCATGGAGTATTTGGACCAGTTCGTCGTGGTTTACCTCGATGACATCCTTATATACTCGAAGAACGAAGAAGAACATGCCGAACACCTAAGGCTGGTATTGATGAAACTTAGAGAGCATCGCCTGTATGCTAAATTCTCCAAGTGTGAATTTTGGCTACCAGAAGTGACCTACTTAGGCCACGTGATTTCTGCAAAAGGCATTGCTGTGAATCCCGAGAGAGTTCAGGCCGTCCTTGACTGGGCTCCACCTGAATCGGTTAAGCAAGTTAGGAGTTTTGTTGGCCTAGCCAGCTATTGCCGTTGCTTCGTCGAGAACTTTTCTAAAGTTGCAAAGCCTCTAACTGAACTCCTCAAGAAAGATAAGAAATTCCTATGGACTCCCAAGTGCGAGGAAAGCTTTCAAGAGCTAAAAAGAAGATTGACTTCTGCACCTGTACTTGCACCTCCAGACACCAAAAAGGATTTCGAGATCTATTGTGACGCATCACGGCAAGGGTTAGGATGCATACTTTTGCAAGATCGACATGTGGTAGCTTATGCTTCACGCCAATTGCGGCCACATGAAGAGAACTATCCTACCCATGACCTTGAACTCGCTGCCGTAGTTCATGCCCTAACAACTTGGCGACATTACCTCCTTGGTAACCGTTGCGAGATTTATTCCGACCACCAAAGCCTCAAATACATTTTCACCCAGCCAGATCTTAATCTCAGGCAAAGACGCTGGATTGAGTTGATAAAAGATTACGACGTAGTAATTTCTTACACCCCAGGCAAAGCCAATGTCATGGCTGATGCACTAAGTCGTAAGTCGTATTGTAACAACCTCATGTTACAACAGTATCAACCACTTCTTCATGAGGACTTTCGCAAGCTCAATCTTGAGATTGTTCCACATGGCTATCTTTCTACCTTGGTGGCGAAACCAACTCTTGAGGATCAAATCATAGTTTCCCAAAGGCGTGCACGAGGTGTTCGCCGGATCAAGGAGAACATTGCTAGCGGAGTTGCTAAATGTTTCTCCACAGATAGCAAAGGAACGACATTCTTTGAAAATCGTTTGGTAGTACCTAAGAATAGGGAACTAAGGCAACTCATCCTCAAGGAAGCCCATGACACACCCCTCTCGATTCATCCCGGTAGCACAAAAATGAACCGAGATCTACGCCAGAGATTTTGGTGGACTAGGATGAAGAGAGACATTGCTCAATTTGTTGTCGAATGTGATGTTTGTCGTCGCATTAAGGCAGAACATCAAAGACCTGCTGGTGCACTTCATCCTTTGCCTATTCTAGAGTGGAAATGGGACAAAGTCGGTATGGACTTCATCACCTTCTTTCCAAAAACCCAGAAAGGAAACAATGCCATCTTCGTTGTCATAGATAGGATTTCCAAAGTTGCTCACTTCCTTCCGGTTCGCGAGTCTATAACTGCTAGCCAGTTAGCGGACTTGTACATCTCTAGAATTGTATCCCTTCATGGTGTTCCTTTGGAAATCAATTCTGATCGTGGTAGCCTTTTCACCTCTAGATTTTGGGGAAGCTTTCAAAATGCTATGGGAACTCATCTCTCCTTTAGTACGGCTTTCCATCCTCAGTCTAGTGGTCAAGTCGAAAGGGTTAACCAAATTCTTGAAGACATGCTCAGAGCTTGTGTTATCTCATTCGGAAAGAATTGGGAGAAATCTCTTCCATTTGCCGAATTTGCTTATAACAATAGTTTTCAATCTAGTCTGAACATGGCTCCTTTTGAACTCCTTTATGGACGACGATGTCGAACACCTTTAAACTGGTCAGAAACCGGTGAAAGACAATTCTTTGGACCGGTCATGATCAAGGAAGCAGAAGAGAAGGTTCGCATTGTTCGTGATCAATTGAAAGCAGCCCAGTCTCGTCAGAAAAGCTACTATGATCGTCATCATAGGCAAGAGAGCTACAATCTGGATGAGAAGGCTTACCTCCGGGTTACTCCTCTGAAGGGAACCCAACGTTTCGGTATCAAAGGCAAGTTGGCCCCACCTTACATCGGACCTTTCCGCATTATTGCTAAACGTGGAGAAGTTGCCTACCAACTTGAACTACCTCCGCACCTCTCCCGAGTACACGATGTATTCCATGTGTCCCAACTCAGGCGTTGCTTCAAGGACCCTATCCGCGAAGTCGACCATGAAGCGCTTGATTTCCAAGATGACCTTTCTTATCAAGAATACCCCGTTCGTATTCTTGATTCCGCAGAGCGTGTCACTCGTCGTCAGAAGATTAGGTTTCTGAAAGTGCAATGGTCACACCACTCTGAAAGAGAAGCTACGTGGGAGAGAAAAGACCGTCTCAGTGCTGAGTACCCCACCTTCCTCCCGCAGACTTCTGAATCTCGGGACGAGATTCTGTTGAGTGGGGGCGAGTTGTCAAAACCCTCTGTTAGGTAATGTGCTAGGATCTTTTTCACTTTGCATTCATGAAAGAATTCAAAGGAAATTCAACTTCAAAATTCAAATGGGAGAAGGAACACCCCCCAAATGAATTAATTCAAAAGGCCAGATAAAAATCTTTTCCAAAAAATTCATGTTAGATTTTTGAAAAGTCTTATAAATGAGTGTGATCACATATCAAGTGATGTGGGACCCATCCCATGCTCATAGATTTTTCAAATATTCAAACAGTGCCTTGGAATTAAAGAAATAACCCTATTTGAATTAAGATTCAAATTATTTGAATTTCAAAAATGTTGAAATTTTATAAGTGGTTAGTCTTTATTATTATGAGGCCACATAAAAGTTTTCAGCATTTAATAAAATGTTTAGCTATTTTATTTAGCTAAAAAGAACAAATGTCAGAATAGAGAAATAGAAAAGAAATCAGAAAATCCTTACCTGGCGCCCAGGCGAAGTCGGCCCACCCCAGCCCAGCCGGCCCACAGGGGCAGCGACGTCTTCTTCCCCCTCCCGTGCGGAATTCCACCGAGCTAGCCGGGGACGCCACGTCGCCGCCGAGAGCTTCCAGGCCTCCCCGTGGCCTCTTCTCGCGTCTGGAGACTCCCCGCAGCCTCCCTGATCCATTCCTCCCCTCCAGCGCGACTCCTTCCTCCTCCTTCCCCGATTTCTTCCTCCACCCGAGAGCGCCGCCGCTCGCCGTCGCAAGAACTCACGGCAATCGACGTCGAGGAGCCAAGCCAAGGTGTCCAGGGAGTTCGTCGTCGTCGTCTTCATCGACCTGCGAAAGGAATCGGAGCCGAGCGCCTCCCCGAGCTCGCTAACTTCGTCGTCTTCATCACCGGCCGCCGTGGATCGACTTCAAATTCCGGCAACTCCAGTGCCTCCCCGAGCAAGCCTCCACTACAGATAGATTCAGGGTGAGCTCACGGCCGGAACCCCTCACTTCTCCCCCTCGTTTGCTTCCTCTAGCCGGATCCGCCATGGGAACCCGAGCACCTCGCCGCCATGGTCGTCGTCCTCCTCGCTCCAGTGCTCGTCGTGAACCCCCAGTGCACGCGTTTGACTCCTGCACGTACTAGCGTTCGAACAAGCCCCGAATCGACTCCAACCGTGCACCACAACGATGACTACGACCTCGCCGCCGTTCTGTTGCCGCCGGAGTCGTCGCCGTCGTCGCTCCCGACCACCCCGTGACCCCCTGTTGCCTCCAGGAGACGCGGACGAAGCTGCTGCATCCTTTGGTGCCCTCCCCGTGGTCTCCCGTGGCCCCTAGGCCATTCCGGCGAGTCGCCGCCGCGGCTCCAGTCGCCGGCGGTTAGCCGCCGGTGGGTTAGCCCTTAAGCACCTGGCTAATGACCCCCTGGTTCACTGACCAGTGGGCCCAATGGCTTAATTAAGCCACTGGTTTTATTTAACCCACGGGTTAATTAACCCAGTCACTGACAAGGTGACCACACATGTCAGCCCCCCCCCCTGACGTCAGCACTTGCGCAATAAATCAATTTAAATGAATTTCCAGAGATTATTTGAATTTAAAGAATTCCAGAAATTCCAGAAAATACCCCAAACTTTGGAAATTCATAGAAAATTCATATTAACTCCAAATTGGACCAATAATATATGAAAAATGATCAGGAGAAAATTATCTTTCCAAATATGCAACTTTCAACTCTGTTTGAGTTGAATTTAAAATGTGATCAGTAGCATTTGCTATTTGTTTTAAATGTAATTAAATCAAATTCAAATCAAATATTTTTTTGCAACTTGAACCATGGCAACATGCTACATTTCAATCACACATCCGAGGCATATCATACACATTTGAAGTTGTTTCAAAATGATCAAACTATATCACATACAACTTGGTTAATGTTGAATTCAAATGTGGAGTTTGAATTTGCATTTCAAATGCAATATACTCCACTTAAATGGAATTGCCTCACACATCAAAACTTATACTTCAAGTTTCAACATTCATTCATGTGCTTGAGCATTGCATTCATGTTGATTGCTACTTCGTGCTTTGTTTGTCGGGTAGAGGTGGAACCGGAGCAAGAGGTTGCAACCTTCGTTGAAGACCCCGAACCCGAACCTCGTCAGCAGGGCAAGCAAACCCCCATTGATCATGTCGATAAAATCCCACTTCCCTCTCATGTCTCGCTTATGCATTGTTTAGGATGATCACCATGTTACGATTCTACCTCATAGATGAACCCATTCCTTTGCATGACCTATCATTTTTTCACAGTAGTAAGCAAACCACAATCCTAGCAAATGTAGGAGTTGTTTGATATCATGTGGCCCCTGCAATGTTACTGCTTATTGCATGCTTAGTATGATACCATGTTGTTACTGTGATGTGAGTCGGGATGGGAATGATCACGTTGATGTTGGTAGAAAAGTGTTGGTGAATCGACCCTAATACAAGGTGAACGATGAGAGGCTGTGTAGGAGTACACGGTGGGTTGTCTCGTTGAACACCGCCCTAGTACGAGTTCTTGTGTGGTGATCCAAGATGAAGAGTACAACCACACATTGGGCTCACTGACCCCTCTCAACTTACTAACTCATCCCTTTCGATGTCCAGATGTCGTAATAGTTCGGAGTTCTGGTAGGTCTGTGGCCTGGTTGCTAAGTGAGAGAACGGCTCATCCGAGACCGGCTTATGCACCACGCACACATCACTTGGTTCCACTTCGGTAAACCGGCCGGGTTCACGATTGTGGTAACCAACCCAAGTAGGCGGCTTTCTCGGACTAGATCGGCTATGAGGTAACAGTTGTGGTGAGCATCCTCGCTGACACCCCTTGAATGGTGTCGAGATCAAAGGCGGTAAATGATGGTCATGTGTGTGTAGCGGTACACCCTTGCAAGGTTAACAAAACTATTCAAATAGCCGCGTCCGCGGTTATGGACTGCTTGGAAAGCTTAGCTTGATTATTAGATAACTTGAACCGGATACTTTTGAAACACACCAAGATAAGTGTGAGTGCTATGGCGTGCTTTCTCGTGGGGAAGTCGAGGAAGGCACCATAGTGGTGTATTGGTTGGAGAAAGTAGTGGACTCGTGTACGCTTCTTACCTCAAAGTCTGGTACTCGTAGTTCAGGATTAGCCAAGTCAAAGCTGGCACTTCTGCAAGTGAACCCCACCTCCCTTTACCTTGATACATGTGCATGAGTAGTATAGCTCCTATGTAAGTCTTGCTGAGTACGACTTTGTACTCACGTTTGCTTAATCTATGTTTTAGATGATGCCACTGACCCCGAAGGTGGCTTCTTCATCGAGCTGGACGACTGAAGACCAACTAGTCTAGTCCCAGTCAGACGACTGGTTCCCTCGTGGAGGGCTTTGTGTTTAAATAAGGCTTCTTAAGCCATTTGTTAAACTTGTCTGTACTCAGACATAATTTGCTTCCGCTTGTAATGTAATGTTGGATCACATGTATGTGATCTCTATTTGCACTCTATAAGAGTTATCAATAAAATTGTACACTTTGTAGAGAATTGCAATGGTACCTGCTGTTCATACAAGGCATGTGTGCTGCGTGTATGTTTATAACATACATGTCTTTGTATGGGTTTTCGAGACCTTAGTTGTGTTCTGGCTGGCGGTCTTTCATACACCCAGTGGCCCTTAGATGTGCGCAACTTGGGGCATCGCGATGCGATTGCTCGAGACTCCATCTCGTGCACACTTTGTGGTATGATCGAGCCCGCCCTAGACCCCGACTAAGTGATCGGGCTGGAGTAAGTCTATGTAAGAGTTTTGAGATAGTCGATAATATGGTTGAGGCGACTTGTCTTTGAATATGGGAGTTCACCACCCATATCATTAGACTTGTGTGCGGACGATGAGGACCCATCTCAGTTGATCATCCGGCCTGGATGGGATGCCCCTAACGTACGATGCTTTCCGAGAATGTTCAGTGCTTGGCCTTGTCTGCTTAGACAAGTGGGTGCGGTTCTCGGCTCTCCATATGACTATGTCTTAGCTGTACTTGCATACGCTAACCCCGGGTCCCGACAACTCGGAAGAGCAAGCTTCAGACGAGGATATAGAACTATGCGGAGCACTGTGCTTCGCACGATCCATACGAGAAACAAGGATGCCGAAAGGTTTCAAGCTAAACTCTACAACGGACAAGTACGACGGGCTGGAAGAGCCAGAAGCAAGGCTCGACGACTACCTAACGACCATCAAATTCCAGCGCGGAACCAATATCATTGCAATGCAATACGTACAACTCATGCTCGAGAGCTCGGCACGACACCGGCTGAAGAACCTATCACGAGGATCAATCAGCTCCTGGAAGCAGTTCCGCAGCGCCTTCATCGAGAACTTCAAGTCCACTTACAAACGACCGACATCACTCGAGGAGCTGAGGGCCTGCAAACAAGGATCCAGAGAATCCCTGTGAGCATACATCCAGCGATGGACCATACTCAAAAACTCAGCCGAGGACATATTAGACGAAAGCGCAATCGACACATTCAGGAGGGGCTTGCAACGCATCGACTTCAAGGAGCAACTCGGGCAGATGAAGATCCGAACACTCGCACGACTGCTAGAGCAAGCCAACAACTGGGCAGACGGAGAAGACTCCGTACAAAATGAATCCGAGATCCAGACAGCGCGCTCAGAACGCGACTACGACTACCACACCAGCGATAGAGGATTCGACAGAAGAAGAAAACGCCCGAGGCGTAACTTCTACGATGACAGAGGACCCGATATGCTCGCGGCCGGCTTCCCGGATGACAGAGAAGGCAGACATCGCGACGACAGGAGAATACAGCACAGGGACAACCAAGAAGAAGCACCCCAAGTTCAACAACGGGATTGGATAACAAGGCAGCCACGAGATGACACCCGAGCATATCGCTCGGCCAAAGAGCAGCTCGACGGACCGTGCACAATACACGGGTACATAAACGAGCGTGGAGAGCTCAGATCAGGACACACCCTCAGGAACTGCAGGCGATTCATCGAGCTCTCAGAAGAAAAAAGGCGATCTACAACAACAGCAGCACAGCCTCTCGCAAGCGTAGTAGTCGGGACCATCGCCCACAACGCACCACCAGCACCTGCAATACCAGCAAGGCATGTAGCAGTAATCCAAGAACGGAGCACGACACCCGAGGAAGAAGAAAAATACCCAGAAGCGCACGGTCGGATCTACATGATAAAAGAAGGAAGACCATCAAACAGGCAACAGAAGCAGGTCACCAGACAAGTCTTCCTCGCACCCTGCCGTCCCAGAATACTTGTGCGGGTCCGAGAATGAAATCACCTTCTCCCGAGAAGACCACTCGCCAGCCATCCCGCTCCCGGGACACGCCGCATTAGTACTCGAAGCAAGAATCGGAAACTACGATATGTCGCGGGTCTTCATGGACGGCGGCAGCGGAATCAACATCATATTCACCAGAACCCTGGAAGAAATGCTTATCCAAAACTCAGCACTGAAAACTTCTGGCACAACGTTTCATGGGATCGTGCCAGGGAAAGCAGTCTACCCCCTTGGAAAAATAAGTCTCGAGGTGGTTTTCGGCAGCACGAGCAACTTCCGCAAAGAGACATTGGATTTCGAGGTGGTCAACTAGAAATCACAATACCATGCCATCCTAGGACGCCCAGCCTTCGCGCGTTTCATGGAAGTGTCACACTACGCCTACCTCAAGATGAAAATGCTTGGCCCACGAGGAGTGATAACAGTCAGCGGTAGCTTCGTCCGATCCGACCGTTGCGACAAAGAGTTCCACAAAATATCAGAAACCTTCGGAGCTCACCATGCCAGCGGAGCTACAGCATCAGAAGAAGAGGACCTACCATAGAAGCAAAAGGGAGCCACAAGAATCTACCATCCTTATGGATACTAAGACATCGATCCAAATAAAGGGGTTGTCTTCAAGCAGCAGCCCCCCTCGTGTAAGAAACAAAAGGGAAAATATTGAAAATATTCTTCCAAAAAATCTTTTTGCTCATTGGCACTCGAGGGCTCGCCACAACAGCCACTCCCCGAGGCGTTCTTCGCATACATGACTCTAAAAAATTGGCACTCATTGGCTCGCTGCAGCAGCCATCCCCCGAGGCGTTCTTCGCATACGCGACTCTAAAAAATTGGCACTCGGGGGCTCGTTGCAGCAGCAACCCCCCGAGGCGTTCCTCACACACGCGACTCTAAAAAATTGGCACTCGGGGGCTCGCCGCAGCAGCCACCCCCCGAGGCGTTCTTCGCATATGCGACTCTAAAAAATTGGCACTCGGGGGCTCGCCGCAGCAGCCACCCCCCGAGGCATTCTTCGCATACGCGACTCTAAAAAATTGGCACTCGGGAGCTCGCTGTAGTAGCCATCCCCCGAGGCGTTCTTCGCATACGCGAGTCTAAAAAATTGGCACTCGGGGCTCGCCGCAGCAGCCACCCCCCGAGGCGTTCCTTGCACACGCGACTCTAAAAAATTGGCACTCGGGGGCTCGCCGCAGCAGCCACCCCCCGAGGCGTTCTTCGCATACGCGACTCTAAAAAATTGGCACTCGGGGGGCCCGCTGCAGCAGCCACCCCCCGAGGCGTTCTTCGCATACGCGACTCTAAAACAATTGGCACTCGGGGGATCGCCGCAGCAGCCACCCCCCGAGGCGCTCTCCGCCTATGTGACTCTAAAAATAGCAAGAGGGGACCCCTCGCCCAAAAACTCAGGAGCCGACAAGACAAGCCTATACCACACAAGATTGATTTACAACAGTTGACTAAAGTAAAGCAAAATAGAACAACAACAAACATTGCTCAGCAAAGGAACCAGTGCCAAGCAAAGACTAATCCCTAGGCTCTGACTTTACTTTGCACAGAGCACCCAACCGACGGTCATTATCCTCGGCCACCCACTTCACAACTTCATTTGCAGGCTTATCCGCCACGGTGTAATGGTCGTCCATCGGCTGAGCTCGACCACCAGGAGGACATCGAGCCGCCTACATAATGTCCACCCCCGGCCAATGACTATGGACAAAGGCAAAAGCACAGCGAGCCCCTGCATAAATTTGGTGATTAACTACGCGCCGAAGATCCACAGGCTGGGAGAACACCCGACAAAGCTTCTCAAGAGAAGAAGGGACATGATCCAAAGGGTAAAACTCAACAAAAATCCTGCCAAACACTCCGCGAAAGTACTCAAGAGCCCGCGGCACCCTCTCAATCCGCATCCGCAGAACGGCGAACACCCGAGCACGCGCCCTATCCATCCAGAAAGGATTGTTCGCTTGCACAACCGGGTCCACCACCCGAAACAACTCAGACTGTATTGGCTCTTCTTCCTCGCGCGAACGTCCAGCAAGCACTTCGCAGCGAAGAACAGGGATCAGCCGCAAAGCATAAGGAAAAGAAGCCGCGCAGTCGAGCGGTCGAAGAAAAGACAAACTCACCCTTCAGGAGATCAGACAGCTTCATCATCCAAGCCGCCAAGCCATCCAAGACAGCCTCAACACGTTCACGTTTCGAGCGATGGGCCGCAACAACACCTTTCAGTCGAACGACCTCACGCTCGGCCTCTTTCATCCTCAAGCAAACAGAATCGTAAGCACCTTCGGGAGCATCCTCCTTCAGAAAATTCCAAGCCCGAGAAACGCCCGGGATGGTCTACCGCAAAGAGAAACAAGTCAAAGGAAACGAGGCAACAAGCAACACAAAAAATCAAAGTAGGTCCATGAAGTAAAAAAGATTCGCCGTCCCATCGGGAGGCACATTACAACTGAAGTTTTCAAAACAAAAACAGGTTCACCCTACTCCTCGGCTGAAGAATTGCTTGAAGCCTCCACGACCAGTTGCAGCTGGCGGGCCAGACGAGTGGCTCGTGCACTCTGCTCATTCGTATAAGAAGGCAAACTATCCACCATGGAATCCTCAATGGGGACACCATGGCCCAGAAGAACAATAATAGACGTGGCAAGCCCACTCACCACGTTCTCACGAACCAAGCCCTCCAGCTCAATATATAATATATCTTTCTGCAGGGATGAATCTTGTTGCTTTATGAGGCATAAACACCTTGCTTTCCAATGTGAGTACAATGATGATGAAACCTTAGCTTCTTATGCTAAGAGAAATTATGATTTTTATGATGCAGAGCAAATAGAAGAATTTGTTGCTTATAAGGGTGCCTATGAAATTACTTCTCTTCTTAAAAATATTGATGATGCCCCTTACAAATCTGAGAGTCTTGCTATACTTAACTATTGCCTTGAAAATTACGAGGCAAATTATTATATTACTGATCATCTTGAGAGAACCTCTCCCCCAAAGAAAGAGACTAATGTTTTGCAGGACTCTATGGAAGAAGAAATTGCTGAACCTGAAAGCTCCTTGGATGAAAAAGATAAGGAGAGTGACGAACAAGAGGAGGAAGAATGGAGCCATCCATGTATACCTTCTAATGAGAGTAACTCTTTGACTCTAACCTTATATTAGTGTTACGATCCTATGGATTCTTTTGAAATATCCCTTTTTGATGAAGTTGATGTCTTCTATGCTTATGGTCATGATGCCACTATGAATGATGCTTACGGAGATGGAATTGCTATAGTTCCTTATGTTAAGCATGAAATTTTTGCTATTGCACCCACACTTGATTGTCCTATTATCCTTTTGAAATCTCCAACTCATATTTCGGAGAATTGTGCTCTTATTAAGGCTCAATGTGATGGGTTGCATTTATCTTATGTTCCTAAAGACCGTGTTGAAAACTATACACGTGTGCTTGTAGGTCATGAACAACATGATTTATGTGATAGTTATATTCTTGATGTTGTTCATGATGCTACTGAAAATTACTTTGAGAGAGGAAAGCTTGGTTGTAGAAACTTTCATATTACAAAAACACCTCTCTTCATGATGAAAGTTTTGAAGTTGTTCTTGTTCCACCTTCCTATGCATGTCACTTTCTGCTTCTTTGATTTATTTTGTTACGAGATGCGTATGCATAGGAAGTGGGTTAGTCTTAAATGTTTTTCATATTTACTTCTTGATGCTCTATTTTGCTTCAAATTCTTTTTCCTTTGTGAGCATCTTTTGAAGTCTTTATGCCAAGCTTAAAGGCGTAAAAGAAAGCGCTTGTTGGGAGGTAACCCAAGATGTTTTTACTTCTGTTTTTAGTGGTCTTGATGATTTTTACTACTGTAGCAACATCATTGTATCTTTATTTTCAAGCTTTGTGCCAAGTTCTAGCCTCTTATGATAAGGGAAGCAAAAGTTGTGACATGTTGTCTAGAAAACAGATTCTGCCTGCTTGACGGAAAAAATCAAAACAAATCACCAGTTCATCTTTTTGAGCTGAAATTTTTTACACAACATGCTCTATACAATTGTGAAAATTTTGTATATTCTGAGTTTTTTTATTTGAGTTGCAGAAATGCCCCAAAAAATTTCTCTACTACCTTGTTCTGTTTTTCACAGATTCTGCCACGTTTTGCCTCTCTTCACTTTTGCAAACCTTAAGCTTGCTTTTTCTTTGCAAAAACTTTTTGGAAATCTTGAGAAATAGATTCTCTTCAAGAATATCTTTATATCCAGTGGGGAAAAATTATTTTATTAAGGGTACTAACCTCTCTAATCAGCTTATGATGAGTTATGTATGTAGGGAGTTTTCAAGTGTGCGAGGGAAGATGATGAAAGAAGATCTAGGAGTGTCAAACGCTCAAGCCTGGGGATGCCCCAAAGCATCCCCAATAAATATTCAAGGAGGATCAAGCGTCTCATCTTGGGGATGCCCCCGTGCATCCCCTTCTCCATCAACAATCATCAGTTCGTCCTTTGTCTCACTATATTTTTATCACTTCATGCGTTATGTGCTATGCTTGGAGTGTCTCGCTCTTAGGTTTCCTTTTTAGTTTTCTGTAGATTTTCTTGTTTTTCATAACAAGTTAGACCCCAGCTCACTTTGTGTGGGAGATAAACACGCTCCACTCCAATCTAGAACACATTATAGGATTTTCCTGCCTATCTTTTCTTTGTCGTGTGTTTTTTATCTTTTCGTAGTTGCTGCCATGTTTAGGTTTAGTTTTAGTTTTTGTCTTTAGGAAGAGCCTTGGATTTTGTTTAGTTTGTTGCTAGAACTCTATTTATTTTTCATATTTATCGTGTTAAGAGAGTTGGTTGTTGCACTGAGTTGTGTCTTGTATTGAAGTAGGTAATTGTGGTTGCTATTCAATTGTAGTAGTAACTTGCAATAGTTTTGATGTATTGTTGTGAGTAATGTTTGAACTTTTGGTGTCAAGAGCTCTAGCATATTAGTGATAGGTGTCGTATTTTGGGAAACCCGTGTTTATTTTAAAAAACCTACAAAACTAGTTGAGAACTCTAGCTACTAGATGGATCACTAATCTTTGGAGGGATCGGATATTAGAGTACACTCACGTACCATGAGTCGAGGATGTGCAAGGATAACCAAACCCCCGTACACTCCTCCTCGGGGTACTTGTCTCTCTGTGAACCTCCTTATTAGATTGAGAGTTACCGATAATAAGTGCATGAGTTCTTCGGACTAATGTAAGTATTGAAAGTTGACACTTCCACCTCCTCATATTTGCTAGCCTCTTCTGTACCGTGCATTGCCCTCTTCTCACTCCGAGAGTTGGCATCCACCTTCGCCGGTGCATCCAAACCCTTGGCATGATAAACTATGTCATCATAAACCTCCTTATATCTTTCCGCAAAACAGCCACCATACCTTCCTATCAAGGAATTTCCATAGACTTTCCGAGATATATTGCCATGCAACATCCACCTCTTCATGACTTGATCTTCATGTCATACATGTTCCTGCTACACTGGTAGAGTCATACATTTGCCTACATCATGATAGCTACATCTTCTTTATGTTGAGTACCTTGTAAAGTGTGAAGATCTTCTATACTTCTTGTAAAATAGTGTGTTTACCTTAAGTGAGGAAAACATCGCAAGGTGGACAAAAATAAACGATCCCAAAGAGGACAAATGAGAGTTAAATAGAAAGAGACATTGAGGCCACCAAAAAAAATACAATAAAATAGAAAAAAGAGAAAAATAAATAAATAAAAAGAGAGAAAGTGGAAACACCACTATTCCTTTTGAAAGATCCACACTTGTACTCCCTCTTCTCCTTGTACTCCATAGAGATGATCATTTATGCATATAGCTACGTGGGGACCCTTCACACTATTGAACTTGGCTTGCATATTTCAAGGATGAGCCTCCTCAAATGAGCTATAGGTCTTCACGAGCAAGCAAGTTGGATACACCCCCACTAGTTCCATTGGAGAGATTTTTTAGCTCATATGTGCATTTGTTGCATGGAAATCCCTACTCCTCACATGATATCCATCATTTGGCCTTCTCGCCTATGATTTTCCTCATTGACATGAGCCTTTCACACCCTTTTTGTCTTCCTCATTCACCATATTTCTCTCTTTGCCATTCTAAGTGTCAACTCTCGTGCTTACGCTGATCCATTGCATGAGTGCTCAAAATATTGAAAAGGAGTGGATCAAATTGACTTGTACCTGGCTAGTGGTCTGGGGACGAGTCAAGATAAGATTGCAAAGAAGACCAAGTGTGAAACTTTAGTAGATTGAGTTCTCAACAAATAAATTTTCTCTCTCATATTCCTATACCCCCCTTCTTGCACGCGAACACCATTTGGAGACATTCGATTCACGGACAGCGAGAGCTCTTGCACATAATGTTCTTATGTTGCTTGTTCCAATGCTAATATAGAATCTTTCCTGTTATGACTTGAATTAAATCACATACCTTGATTTCTTTACTTTCAAAATTCTTATACGGTTGCTAGCATATCACCACAGAAATTATGCTTGTTATCATTTACCTACTCGAGGACGAGAATGAATTAAGCTTGGGGATGTTGATACGTCCCAAACGTAACTATAATTTCTGCTTGCTCCATGCATGTTTTGTGTGATATTGCTATGATCTATATACACTTTCATACACTTTTGATCATATTTGGACTAACTTATTAACTCAGTGCACCACAGTGCCAGTTCTTGTTTTCTGTTGTTTTTCTATTTCAGGTTTCCCCCATATTAAAAGTGCTCAAAAAAATCGGGAAAAATCAGATAAAAAATCAGCGCAACGGAGGCTTCCGGAATCACCAAAGTGGGGCCTGAGGGCCACCACCAGGGACCCAGGAGGCCACCTGGCGGGGCCTAGGGCTTGGCCGCGCCAAGGGGGCGCCTGGACCGCTGGTGTCCCCCTTGGCTTCCCCCCTTCGCCTATATATTCCGTGGCGCGAAACCTCCGAAGACAGAACCCCTTTTCGCGATCTCGCCTCTGTTCTGCCGCCGCCGTGCTTCCAATATCGGGAGCGCTAGAAGACCTCTTCCCGGCACCCTGCCTGAGGGACGATTGACCTTCCGGAGCTTCCCCTCCACCATGGACGCTTCCCGGATGTGTCGTGAGTATTCTCCCTTGGACCATGGGTCCGTGATCAGTAGCTATGTGATGTTCTCCTCCCCTCTTTGTTCTTCATGGTTTACACCTCGTGAGCTTCCCTACATGATTGAGGCACATATGTAATTTTTTGCTGTTGCTATGCTGAGTTTTCTCGGATCTGATGGATGATGAGACTATGTTCAGATTGTGATTGACTTATATTTTTGGTTCTTATCTTTTATATTTTTGTTCCTAAGTAATTCTTGCATTTCTCCGTTGTTGTTTATTGCTTTGGCCAGGTAGTAGGTAGTGACTCCAAGAGGGAACATTATGCTTGATTGTGGGTTCATGCCCCCCGATGACACGCTTGAGTGACAAAAAACATGAGTCTAGGGGATGTACTATTGCCACAAGGGGGAAAACAACGGTGCTTGTAACCGCGGTTGCAAGGATTGTTTACTTTACGCAAAGTGCTTTTTAATGCAGTTGTCTGTTGCTTTGGGTTTACACTTCGGATGGGGCTCGCAACTTAATACCTGCGAGATGTTCTGGATATATATGTCAAGGTGGATGATTAGTAGTAGATGAAGTTGGATTTCGGTCTACTTATTTTGGCGTACGGCCCATGCTTCTGAGCCTCGTCCTTTCTTTGTATGATAGTTAGCATTGAAGTGTGTTTTTAATCCTGTCAATTGCCAAGATGTGATTTTTTTACCTCGCATAGCAGTTTTATCGTATTTTGGGAGAGAGACATCACTAGTGAACATCACGGGACCTCGGTCCATATTCTAATCACTGTTTACATGCTTTTTTATTTTCCTGCTTTTACTTTCAAGCTGCTATCATTATCCCTTGCGTTTGATCCTTTATGAACAACAAGGCCGGAGAGATTGACAACCTCTCTGTACTCGTTGGAAGAAAAGTTATTTGTATTGTGTGCAGGTGTTGACGCTGAATTACGCCCTACACGAACACGTCACGTGTACCCGCGGCGCCGAGGGAGATACTCCGCAGCTTGCACCGTGGGAGGCCAACCGGAAGCGCGGTACGCAAGACAATCCGGTTAGCTCTTTTGAACCAGACGCCCCAAGCCCTCGGGAGGGACCAAATCAGAGAACTCGACGACGATTGGCTGCCCTAGGTCGTCCTGGACGCCCCTGGAGCTTCGTGATTCGTCTTCCTGCAAGAACAAGAGGAGACGAAGAACGAGAAGAAAGAACACGGTAGATTATATGTAAAGGTAGGGTTTGTTGTGTTTTGTGATTGTGTGTTGTTTCAATCGGCCGTCACCTCATCTATTTATGAGGTCGTTGGAATTTCCGTGCAAGAAAAGGGCTCAGATTCCCGTCAAAACTGCCAAAAACCCGATCAAATTCGGACCCGGATCGGGGGTTCGGACGTCCGGACTTTAACCCGGACGGTCCGGACCATAGGGTCGGACGGTCCGGCTTCTAGGTCGGACGGTCCGGCTTCTAGGTCGGACGGTCCGAGCTGAGGTCAAAATATTTCTGTAATCGGGGTCCTCAAGTCGGACGGTCCGGCCTTAGCCCGGACGGTCCGGTTTCCACCTCGGACGGTCCGACCTGGTTTTCCAGTGCTGTACTGTTTTGGCAATAACTTCTTCATACAAACTCAGATTTGGACGTTTCAAATATCAAAATCGACCGTTTCGACGAGACGAAGCCGGCCTATGTAGAACATTTTCTCATTTGAGGATTTCTTGATGTCCTAATTGGCAGAACAGTACTCCAAATGCCAGGGTCTTATTGCTTCAAACATAGTTTCGGCCCTTGAGATGGAATCGGATGATCATGGCTCGAACTACAAAGTTGTTCATATCGAAAATACCCAACTTTTTCATGTAGAGAACTTCTTCATTTGAGGTCATATTATATAAGTTGATTGTCGTGCCAAAAACCGGTGTCAATTGCGCCGTTGGCACCTACTTATCATTGTCGGAGTCCTACGGGAGACAAATCCTATCCTCTACATAGGGGAAATTTCCCGCTACACCACATCTAACATTCCACTTGGGGTAACAAACGAGGATAGAGTATCAGTTGGCGCGGACACCGAGCGGACGTGACCGCGCACAATAAATGCGGATGCGGTTGCGCGTTGGGCGCGAGTTTTCGCGGTTTGACCCAAAAGCGGACGCGCGCGGACAGAAATGAGTCCCGCGTTGGAGTTGCCCTAACTACTCGGTTACACAGTATAAGGCCGGGAGAATTTTCTTAGGTGGTCGGAAACTTTTCGTGATCCCGCCATACTCCCTTGAAAATTTAGTCTTTTTAGAGAAGATTTTATTAGGCTGTTGACTTCAGCGCATCTTCTTTCCTCCGGCGTCCGGCTCCAGATACCTGTTCATCTATACGGGAGGTGTGTTTCTCCCTTTTTTTGTCTATCATCTTATTTTCCCTAAAAATTGATAAAAAATACCACCAATGCCATTTATAAGTAAGAAAAACTCTTCGCTTGAAAGTTGATAGGAATTACCACAAATACCACCTATAAATGAGAAAAATTCTTTGTTTTAAAGTTGATAGAAATTACCACCAATGCCATCTATAAGTCAGAAGAAACTCTTCGTTAAAAAAATGATTTTGTAACGACCCAATTCACACCGAATTGGAGTCTCTGTGCTCAAGTGTCAGTCCCTGGATCGAACTCGCTGACACACACAGTATTATAGATGTATATCAAAGTACAAGTGCATCATCATTACAACGTATGATCCAGAGTAAATAAATAACAAGTTGCATAGCTCAAGGCTAGCTTATTCAATATAAATATAGCGGAAGTAAAAGCAAATAACGTGGAGTCCCATCAACAGCCACATGCGTACATGCTGAGTGTAGACTCGCAACCCCTAAACGCACCTTACTGATCGTCCGAAAAACCTGCAACACCGAAGGTTACAACCCGACAACGGGTCAGTACATCTGATTTGTACGGCAAGTGACACGAAAAAGTTTATATAAAGGACCTACAACTACATGCAAGGTAAGTCAACGGAAAGGCTTATGGTTTAGTTTTGCAGAAAGCCAATTTTCTCCTGAACTAAACTAGTCAAAATTTTAAGTTGAGTTCTACCTGAAACACACAGCAACCCATGCTACTCTTGTCCCAACCAATTATTATTAAGTGTTCATCTGTCAAGATCATTCATCAACAGTACTGACTAGTTGCTCATAGTTCGTCCGTAACCGTGGACACGGCTAATCATGATCAGTTTATACGCTCTGCAGAGGTTTGTACACGTTCCCCACTGGATTCAACCCGAAGATTGAGACAAAGACTTTCTGAAGAGGTTGCCTCCACCCTTTGGTAGCCGGTACACCTAACACAATTCTACATCAGCTAGCTACCAGGGCAAGGTTCCCCACAACTTACTCGTCTAAGCCAGAGCCCATATAGCCAGTGGCTGTACACGGAAGCTACTAGTAATATTGCATGTCTGATCTTTTTGAGCCTGGACGGCGCCCACTGCGTGAGAGGGTAGACACCATGACGCACCCGGTTCACCACCAAACAACCATTGGGTGCATTTAACCCCGTCACTGTCCTCAACCGAGCCACAACTACCGGGATGCAACCCACCCGCCCAGAAGTGATTTCTATTTATTATAAAGTTTCTACATGGTTTATTAAATAGCTCACATGCACTCCATGAATTCTCACAACCCAACCTCGTCTACAAAGCATAGCAATGAAGTAACAACACGGCTAGGTTGATCTACGGTAGACAAGTCAAGACATATGGCTATCCTAACTGGTTTGCAGCAACAGTAAAGTAAACTACCTATCATGCAATAGAGTGATATTTCCTAACATAATGCATATAGAAAATATAGGTATGAGTATGGTAAAAGTATCAATTGCCTTCTTGCTGGTCCTGACGATCACAATCCTCACAAAACGAGGCGGCACACTCCGGACAATCTATACGAGCAAACATAGCACCAATCAATCATATATTCAATACAATTATGCACAAAAAATAATAAACATTCAAAGAACAGTATAAAAACTTGCCTAACAGTAGCTAAACTTAAAGTACTTGTCAAATAAAAACCAACGCAGAAATAAACGGCGCAAACGGGCACACCGGTAAACAGTTACGGCTGCCGGAAGTTCAAATTTGGATCAGCTTGGGATCCAAATTTAAATACTTCAAACTACTGTAACACTAGGTCTACTGGCTAGATAATTTCTACACGGTCGCAACGCAACTGGAATCGCCCAATTCTGAGTTACGGTTAAAACGTAGTCGCGAAAACGGTTTCGGGTGAAAAACGGGGGTACCGGGGGTTTTACTGCAAAAAGGACTGATACATAAATAAAATTTTTGCAAAAAACGCGATCGGGTCCCTGGGCGGTTTTGGATCCAGATCTGGAATTTTTTTTTGCGAACCATTTTCTAATTTTTTTTCCACAACCCTTCTTCTCCACGCGGCGGACTGGACAGAGGGCACGGGCCTTGGCCATGGAGGAGGCCGGCCAGGAGCGCTCCGGCTCCGGGAGCGGCCGGCGGCCGGGCGGCGGCCTGGCGCGCGGCGCGGCTCCGGTGCGGCTCGGCCATGGAGCTCGCTGCCATGGCGCGGCGGCGCGGCGGCGGCGCGGCGACGGCCAGGGCGGCGGCGCGGTGGCTAGGGCGCGGGGTGGCTCCGACGAGGCGCGGGGTCGGGCACGGCACGGCGGCGGCTCGCTAATTACCTCGAAAAAAATGCGAAAAAACGCACTCCGGCGATGCTCCGGCGAAAATTCCGGCGAAGCTCCGGCGATGACGTCGGCGGCGGCGGGTCCCGCGGATTAGATTAGAGCTAACCCTAAACGCTGGCGAAAATAAACTTAGCCTTAATCGGGGCTATTTATAGCCCGCCCCTAATCCCTCTTTTTTTTGTAAATCCGTAATAAAAACAAATTCGGTCTGCTGGAAAAAAAATAGACCAGGCCCATTAGGCCCAAAACAATATTAGAAAAATCACGGAAATTTATTTTAAAATTCCGTCTTCGCCAATATTTTTAAAATAATAAAATTGAATTTTTTGCTTGACCAAAATAATAAAATAAAATAAAAACTTTGCAACTTATTTTTAAATATTTTTAAATACTTTTCTGGCATTTTAAAAATACCGAAAACTCCGAAAATTGATTTAAAAACTTTTCCAGAGCATAAATAAATTCCAAAAATAATTTTAGAAAATATCTATAACTCCAAAGTAAAATTAAAAAGTCTCCCATAAATATTTTAAACTATTTTCCAACAATTTAAAAATGGGGATAAGTCCTTTTATATCCTCTCCAGCGAATTGCCATGTGTTGAAAAATGTTTAAAAATATTTTAAAACTCCAGAAAAATGCGGAAACAGCGTGAGATGCATAAGATGATCTATTAACATCCGAATTTAGAAAATTGGGATGTTACAAACCTACCCCCCTTAAGATGAATCTCGTCCTCGAGATTCGAGCTGGCTAGCAAAGAGATGCGGGTGGTCTTGCTTCAGATCTTCTTCACGCTCCCAAGTTGCCTCCTCTTCGGTATGATGATCCCACTGAACCTTGCATAGTCTGATCGTCTTGGTGCGGGTAACTCTTTCGGCAGTCTCCAGAATCTTCACAGGCCTCTCCTCATAGGTCAAGTCACTCTCCAACTGAATCGCCTCAAGTGGCACTGTATCTCTCAAAGGAATATCTGCCATCTCTGCATGACACTTCTTCAGCTGGGATATGTGAAACACATCATGAACTCCTGACAAAGCTTCTGGCAACTCCAACTGATAAGCTACCTCTCCTCTGCGCTCCAAGATCTTGTAAGGCCCCACAAAACGTGGTGCTAACTTGCCCTTGATTCCAAACCTCTTGATTCCGCGAATTGGGGAAACTCTGAGATACGCACGGTCTCCAACCTCATAGGTTACATCCTTGCGCTTAGCATCTGCATAACTCTTCTGCCTGGACTGTGCTATCTTCAGTCTATCACGGATCAACTTGACTTTCTCCTCAACATCTCTGATCAGGTCTGGTCCAAACAACTGACGTTCTCCTACCTCATCCCACATCAATGGAGTTCTGCACTTCCTGCCATACAGTAACTCGAATGGTGCCATCCGAAGACTAGCCTGGTAACTGTTGTTATACGAGAACTCAGCATACGGTAAGTTGTCATCCCAACTCGAACCATAATCCAACGCACAAGCCCTCAACATATCCTCCAAGTCTGATTGACTCTCTCGGTCTGCCCATCTGTCTGAGGATGGAACGCTGTACTGAACTCCAGCCTAGTGCCCAAGGTCTCATGCAACTGACGCCAAAACTTCGAAGTAAACTGAGTACCTCTATCAGACACAACCTTGCTTGGAACTCCATGCAAACACACGATCCTGGACATATAAATCTTGGCTGGCTTGGCACTGTTATAAGTTGTCTTTACTGGAATGAAGTGAGCAACCTTGGTCAAACGATCAACGATCACCCAAATAGAATCATAACCTGACCGAGTCCTGGGTAAACCAGTAATAAAGTCCATACCTATCTGATCCCACTTCCAATCTGGTATAGGCAAAGGCTGCAACAAACCTGCTGGCTTCTGATGCTCAGCCTTGACTCTCTGGCAAACATCACACAAAGCAATAAACTGGGCTATCTCTCGCTTCAGGCTAGGCCACCAAAATCTCTCCCTCAAATCCAAATACATCTTGGTATTCCCGGGGTGAATAGAATAAGGTGAATCATGTGCCTCCTGAAGAATCAACTTCCCGATCTCTGCATCCTGCGGTACACAAATGCGCTTCTCAAACCAAATGGCTCCATGTTCATCCTCACGGAAACCCTCTGCTTTTCCCTTGGTCATATTCACTTTTATCTCATCAATTTCTGCATCACCCTTCTGGGCTTCTCTGATCCTTTCCAACAGATTTGGCTTCACTTCCAATGTTGCCACATATCCCTTAGGAACTATCTCCAACCTAAGCTTCTTGAACTGCTCACATAACTCACGTGGCATATCATCAACATTAGTAACATTGATATGACTCTTACGGCTCAATGCATCAGCAACCACATTCTCTTTCCCAGGATGATACTGTACATTCAAATCATAATCCTTAATAAGCTCCAGCCATCTACTCTGCCTGAGATTCAAATACTTCTGAGTAAAGATATACTTCAAACTCTTATGATCAGTAAAAACATCACAATGATTACCAATAAGATATTGCCTCCAAGTTTTCAATGCATGAACAACTGCAGCTAACTCCAAATCATGTGTAGGATAGTTCTGCTCATGGTTCTTAAGCTGACGAGAAGCATAAGCAACAACTCTACCTCCTTGCATCAAAACACAACCAAGTCCTCGACGAGATGCATCACAATAAACTTGGAAATCCTTATGTATATCAGGCAAACATAAAACAGGTGCAGTCACTAACCGTTTCTTCAATTCCTGAAAGCTGGCTTCACATGCCTCACTCCAATCAAACTTATTCTCTTTATTCAACAGCTTAGTCATTGGTTTTGCAAGCTTGGAGAAATTCTCAATGAACCTCCTATAGTATCCTGCAAGACCCAAGAAACTGCGAATGTCTCCAACTGACGCGGGCGTCTCCCATTCTGTAACCGTTGAAACCTTAGATGGGTCCACAGCTACTCCTTCTCCTGACACAACATGTCCAAGAAATCCAACCTCCTTCAACCAAAACTCACACTTGCTGAACTTGGCATACAACTTGTGCTCCCTGAGCTTCTCCAATACCAAATGCAAATGTGCCTCATGCTCTTGCTCATTCTTGGAATACACCAATATATCATCAATGAACACCACAACGAATTTATCCAAGAACTCCATAAACACCTTGTTCATCATATTCATGAAGTATGCAGGAGCATTAGTCAATCCAAAGGACATAACAGTATACTCATACAACCCATACCTTGTAGTAAAAGCAGTCTTCGGAATATCCTTCTCCCGAATCTTCACTTGATGATAACCAGAACGAAGATCAATCTTAGAGAATACACAAGCTCCCTCCAACTGGTCAAATAGATCATTAATCACTGGTAAAGGATACTTGTTCTTGATAGTAACATCATTCAGAGAACGGTAATCAACACACATCCTCTGGGTTCCATCCTTCTTCTCAACAAACAACACTGGAGATCCCCAAGGTGACGAGCTTGGGCGAATGAACCCCTTTTCCTGCAACTCTCTGATCTGTTCCTTCAAATCTGCAAGTTCATTAGCGGGCATCCTATACGGTCTCTTAGCAATAGGCCCAGTGCCTGGTATTAAATCAATAAGGAACTCAATCTCCCTATCCGGTGGCATACCTGGCAACTCCTCCGGAAACACATCCGGATACTCCCTCACAATACGCACATCATCCAGGCTACCCCCCTTAAGAGAATTCACCTAGGCGTGATGATGCTTATACTTGGACACATATCTGATCTTCTGTCCACTCGGTGTACGGAGAGTGATAGACCGACTGGCACAATCATGATGCCTTTTTGCATAATTCCTTTTGCCATGCCTTCGCTGCCATGTATACTTTAGTTGCATATCATTTGTGAGCATGTTTGCATTCATTATCCTTTCTATGCATTGCTCTAAAGTGTGCTTCCTGATGTTGGCAGGTTGTGTTCCAAAATTGTTTTGCTTATATCTTTTTAACCGTAACTCCGATCGGGGTGATCTTTATATGTAACGTGATTAGTTTTTCGTGTAGATTGTGTTGGTGCTATTGCTTGCTGTTGTTAAAAAACCTAAAATGTGGTTTAGGGCAGAACAGTAGTAAACCTTTAAATCATCGTGTGGTGCTTAATGTCATGCCATGTTTAGGATTGCACCTCACTTAACTTGACTAGTATAGATAGATTAATTCGATCTTCACCTGTTCTTGGTTGTGTGACTTGCCATGCTTCTGTGCTTTTCCATGTTAACAACTTTGTTGATCACCTGTAGCTAGAAAACTTGAACCACCGTAAACGTGCGGTATCGTCGTGTGTGATGAGTACTCCACTTAACCTGTTAGTAACCGCTCTCGACGATAGATACGATACCGTGCGTTGTCTCGTGTTTCCCTCTTGATGTTGTTTGCCGGTGATTGCTTCTTAGTAATAGATGCTTGCTCTACGGTTGCCTTTTCCAGTGTTTACCTCTTGTGTGCTTCCGCGGGTATCTCTCGGTTGACGATGAGAGTTTGCGTGTGTCTACATCTTTGGCTTCGTATTCTTATCAGGTAAGGGGAGCATATATCATGCTTATAACTTTCAGCTCACTCGCGCCTAGGTGTAGGATAGAACGATGGCTTGAGCCTACCACTTCATATTCATGCCTCTCAAATAAACCCAAACAGCCATGTCCTCCACATCCTAGCAAACCTTGTTCGGCTATGTTACTATTGCTCGCTGCTCAACCACTGCTTAGTATGCATGCTAGGATGTTATCAACTATTATCCTATTACTCCTTGGATTGGGATATCACTTTATTATAATATTGTGGATGATGTGATTGTTATAATATTGACTATACTCGACGAACGATGGAAGGTCTAGGCTATCCCGCCCCGATGCTTTGTTCCATTCGAGTCACCTAGGTCCCGAGTTCCGGGTATTGTGTCTTTTGATGAGCGTGCCTAACCGCGTGTGGGATACTATGGGGTCCCCTTGTCTTACCTAAATAGCTTCAAACCTTTATAGTGGTGGCCCACGCTGATTTACCATTTGAAACCCGCATGCATAAGTGGTCTGCAGCCAGTGGATTTTAAAACTAATCGGGCCAGTGGGATGGTATATCTAGTTGGTCCACCTCAGGGAGCTAGGGGTGCCTGCCCGGGCGAGGGTTAGCCATCCCGACCTCATCCAGACGGTAGAGACTGATTCGAGAGCGCGGCCGGCTTTTGAGTTGGATGTTGACTCATCGGAGGTCACCCGGATTTGTGCGTTGTTAGTTAGAGGGACTTGTCGTACCGGATCTCTCGGAAAAACTCTTCAATGAGTGTCTTTAACGGTCCCGACTGAGAGAGATGGGCGTGCGTGCGGAGCCTTGTAATGGGCAGTTGGTACACCCCTACAGGGTTAAATTTTTTCGAGAAGTCGTGTCCACGGTTCTGGACGACTTGAGACCTACTCCTTGCGTAGGTAGCCGATAGCAAGGATGCGATCAACGTGTGTGTGCCTAGCAAAAATGAGATAATCTTAATAAACTTGATCAACGTGTGTGTGCCTTGACTGCTTTTTCTTCGTCGGGATGAGAAGAGAAGGACAAGGATAGGATAGCTGTTATGTTTGCGTAGGTAGCCAATAGCAAGACTTGTTGGAGGTGATTCGTCATCGAATGCTTGGTTCTCATCTTACTCTAAAATAGACCGTTAGCCACTCATATATTGCTAGTGTGTCTGCAACCTCACCACTATCCCCATCTTACCCGTGAGAAGTTAGTTACAAGACTTTTTATATAGCTCACCTCCTTCTTTTCTCTTTACGCACGTTATGCAAACGACATTGGACTACAGGGGAGATTGACGACCCTTCTTCTTGACGCCTTCGCGAAGACTCGACGACGGCCTAGTTAGGAGGATCCCGGCGGAGAGCCTGGACCTGTGTTGATCTCTCGATAGTTTCGTTCTTCGACGTCGCCATCTCTCTACGGAAAGTTTCTCGACGAAGGTTCGTTGTTCGACATGAATCAGAGTCCCTTGTTGGTGGTGTTGAAGATCGTCAATTATCTTTTCTCTCCCCCTGATCGTCCAGGATCTCGGGACGAGATCCCTTATTGGTGGTGTTGTATTGTAACAGCCCGAGATTTTCACCCAAATTAAATAAATTGTTTGTTGCTCTATTTTTGTTGATTTCTAGAATTGTTTGCAATATTTGCTTCGCCGATTTTTTAATCGGTGAATATTTTCACCCTCCTTCTCGTATCGGATGCGTGACTAAACCTTTTTCCCAAACTGCACACGACCTTTGCGACACCGGGTTCTACCCGAGCACCGTCACAACTTTTGGCAGGAGACCAGCCATCGCCATCGGAACAAAAAACCCCGTTTATATTCAAATGGGTTATTTTATTGGGCACCGGAAAATATTCTCGAAACGTTATCGAAGTGAGGTACGACTGACGGGCTCGCCACGCTGAGCGCATGGTTCGAGATTTCGTCCGAATCAGAGGTCGTATGCACTCCCGGCGGTCAGAAACGTGGAGCATCGGGCGCACGAGAGAGAAACCCGAGAACTTTTGCGTAAACTTGCCAGCCAGACCAGCTATATAAACACCACCACCCTCCCCTAGACATTTCTAAGGTTTCCCTCTTGAAAAATTGCAGCCACCCCCTCACAATTACCCCAAATTTGCCATCTAGTCCCCCAAATTCGTAATTTTAGCCAGATCTAGAAAACCCTAACCCCAGACACTCCTGACCGTCAGATCAACCGATCTAACGGCCAGGGTGCGCCCAACCTCTCCACCTCCCACCTCCAACCCCCCGGACCCCGCAGGGACGCCGCCGGGCCCGACCGGGCCGGGAAGCCCCGCCGCCGCTCGTCTCCTTTGCCCGCAGCCGCGCGCCGGCGAGCAGCCGCGCCTCCCCCCTTCCCTCTTGCTTCCTCTCATCTCCTCCCTCTCTCCCATAGGACAATCGGCGCCATCTCCGTCTACCATGTAGAGCCGAGCTCAAGCCGGCTGGCCTCCCGAGCCCGTGGTCGCCGTCTCCTCCACGCTCGTCGCGCGCCCGGATCCAGCGACGCCGGCCAGCCGCGCCCCCTCCTCGGCCTCCCAGAGCGCCATGCTGCGTCGCCCACCTCGCCGGCGTGGTTTACGCCATTCGCCGCAAGCCACGGCCCCGATCCGATCTGGATCGGGCGTGGTGGAGCCGCCCCGCCCCTGTGGGCTGGCCTGCCAGGCCAACGCGGCCCAGCCGCCCCTCCATCCCAGCACCGAAACTGGCCTCTCCAGCCGTCGCCTTGGGCCGAGCCCATCTGGGTGAGGCCCGTTTTAATTTTTTTCCCTGTTGGATTTTTTCTAAGTCCCTGTAAATTGTTGCTTTTTTTCATTTTGTGAGTAGCATTGTGAATAAATGGTAGCTCGGATGAGTTTGCGCCCAAAAAGAAAATTGTTCTCCTTGATGTGCTCTAACTTTCATCTTTTGTGAGTTTTTTTATTTGAGGTCATCTTGATTGTGTAATTGTGTATTTGTGTGTCAAACATGGCCACTAGTCGTTAAACTGCAAAACTGCTGTGAATCTGTCTGAAAACTATTGTTTTAAGTCAACTTCGGGTGACGGTTGCGTAGCAACCATTTATCGGAATTGAGTGATTCCAGTTGCATTCGGTTAAGCATCATGTCTACTTAAATTCGATGCATTCACATGTCATATTTTCATGTTGCATGATGTTTGTTTCATCACCCAAGGTAGCTATCCTGCTGTTAATGTGTTGATGTTAACGTAAAATGCAAACTTTGCTGCCTTGTATCTCTTTAACCGTTCATCCCATTGATACACGCAATATGTCATTTTGATATATGCCATGTATACTTTCATTATATGTATTGCATTGTCATGTTAGCATTCCTGTTGATAGTTATTTCAGCTCCAAAGTTGCTATCCTGCTGTTGTTGACAACCACCTCTGTTTTTCAGTAAGTCTGTAACTTACCGGTGCCATGTTGCACACTTAATATCTTTTGATCGGTGATGCCTATGACCTTGATTCTTGTTTTTTCCTGATCACCATCATGTCTACTTCATGCCCATATATTGCTATGTCATGTTGCTGCACTTTGTGATATAGTTTTACCCCTGTTTATACAACTTGCTATTAACAGTTTCAGCCATGTTTTCCTGATTTTCACTAAGTCCTTGACAAGTAATGTTTTATAGCTTCTTGCATTGCTTATAACTAGTAAACCACGATGCCTTTTTGCATGATTCCTTTTGCCATGACTTTCCTACAAGTTCTACTTTAGTTGCATATCATTTGTGAGCATGGTTGCATTCATTATCCTGTCTATGCATTGCTCTAAAGTGTGCTTCCCGATGTTGGCAGGTTGTGGTCCAAACTTGTTTTGCTTATATCTTTTTAACCGTAACTCCGATCGGGGTGATCTTTATATGTAATGTGATTAGTTTTTCGTGTAGATTATGTTGGTGCTATTGCTTGTTTTTGTTGACCAACCTAAAATGTGGTTTAGGGAAGAACATTAGTAAACCTTTAAATCATCGTGTGGTGCTTAGTGTCATGCCATGTTTAGGATTGCACCTTACTTATCTTGACTAGTATAGATAGATTACTTCGAGCTTCACCTTTTCTTGGTTATGTGATTTTCCATGCTTCTGTGCTTTGCCATGTTAACAACTTTGTTGATCACCTGTAGCTAAACAACTTCAACCACCGTAAACGTGCGGTATCGTCGTGTGTGACGAGTACTCCACTTAACATGTTAGTAACCGCTCTCGATGATAGATCCGATACAGTGCGTTGTCTCGTGTTGCCCTCTTGATGTTGTTTGCCGGTGATTGCTTCTTAGTATTGGATGCTTGCTTGTCGGTTGCCTTTTCCAGTGTTTACCTCTTGTGTGCTTCCGCGGGTATCTCTCGGATAACGATGAGAGTTTGCGTGTGACTACACCTTTGGCTTCGTCTTCTCATCACGTAAGGGGGAGCATATATCATGCTTATAACTTTCAGCTCACTCGCGCCTAGGTGTAGGATAGAACGATTGCTTGAGCCTACCACTTCATATTCATGCCTCTCAAATAAACCCAAACAGCCATGTCCTCCACATCCTAGGAAACCTTGTTCGGCTATGTTACTATTGCTCGCTGCTGAGCCACTGCTTAGTATGCATGCTAGGGTGCTATCAACTATTATCCTGTTACTCCTTGGATTGGGTTATCACTTTATTATAATATTGTGGATGATGTGATTATTATAATATTGACTATACTAGACGAAGGATGGAAGGTCTAGGCTATCCCGCCCCGATGCTTTGTTCCATTCGAGTCACCTAGGTCCCGAGTTCCGGGTATTGTGTCTTTTGATGAGCGTGCCTAACCGTGTGTGGGATACTATGGGGTCCCCTTGTCTTACCTAACTAGCTTCAAACATTGATAGTGGTGGCCCAAGCTGATTTACCATTTGAAACCCGCATGCATAACTGGTCTGCAGCCAGTGGATTTTAGAACTAATCGGGCCAGTGGGATTGTATATCCAGTTGGTCCACCTCAGGGAGCTAGGGGTGCCTGCCCGGGCGATGGTTAGCCGTCCTGACCTCATCCAAACGGTAGAGACTAATTCGAGAGCGCGGCCGGCTTTTGAGTTGGATGTTGACTCATCGGGAGTCACCCGGATTTGTGCGTTGTTAGTTAGAGGGACCTGTCGTACCGGATCTCAAGGAACAACTCTTCAATGAGTGTCTTTAATGGGCCCGACTGAGAGAGATGGGCGTGCGTGCGGAGCCTTGTAATGGGCAGTTGGTACACCCCTGCAGTGTTAATTCTTTTCGAGAAGTCGTGTCCACGGTTATGGACGACTTGAGACCTACTCCTTGTTCATAGACAAGAACAACTGAGATAATCTTAATAAACTATATCAACGTGTGTGTGCCTTGACTGCTTTTTCTTCGTCGGGATGAAAAGAGGAGGACAAGCATAGGACAGGTGTTATGTTTGCGTAGGTAGCCGATAGCAAGACTTGTTGGAGGTGATTCCTCATCGAATGCTTGGTTCTCATCTTACTCTCAAATAGACCGTTAGCCACTCAGATATTGCTAGTGCGTCTGTGTAACAGCCCCGATTTCACAAAAATTAAAAATTTGTTTTCGGTGTGAATTGTTTGATTGTCTGATTTGTTTGCGGTGTTTGCATTCCCGATTTATCGATCGGCGATTATTTTCCCCCTCTTATCTCGTACCGGACGGAGACCGACCCTTGCCACCCTGACACTCGAAAACCGCACGAGACCAGCCGCAGCCAACGGAACGAAAAACCCCGTTTAATAATTGGCTGCGGCTGGTCTCGTGCGGTTTTCGAGTGTCAGGGTGGCAAGGAAAGTGTTCTTGGAACGGTTCCAGCGTGAGGTGAATGTTGCCGGCTCGACGCGCTAATCGCGCAGTTCAAAGTTTTACCCGAATCGGAGGTCCTGCAGATCCCCGGCGGTCAGAAACGTAAAACACCCCGCGCGCGAGAGAAAAACCGGGGATGTTTTTGGAAACTGCCAGCCATCGGGGCTATATAAAGACCACCACTATCCCACCTCTTTCTAGGGTTTCCCTAGACACAAAATTGCAGCCACCCCCTCCACTTTGCCCCAAAAATTGCCCCATTTTCGCAGTTTTATCCACCTCCAAACCCGAAACCCTAGATCAAAAAAATTCCTGGCCGTCAGATCTGGAGGTGGAGCATCCAGATCGCGCCACCTCGCCCACCGGGGTAGCCATCCAGCTCCACCGCGCCGCCGGGCCGCGTCCGGGCCTCGTGGGCCCGAGAGCGCCGCCGTCGGGCCGCCCCGGGATGATCCACTCGCGGCCACCTCGCCGTCGCGCCATGGCCGCCACCGCTCCACCTCTGGCCGCCCTATGGCGAGGCCACGTCGGCGCTGCCGGTCTCCTCCTCCTCCCAGTGCCCGTCTCCCTCTCCTCTTCCTCTCCCTCACCCCTTCTTTTTCCCTGTGCAGCAACCACCATGGCCACCATTGGAGGCGAGCTCGAGCTCGGAGCTCGAGGCCACGTGCCTCCATGGCCTCACTGGCGCCACCAAGGCCCAGATCCGGCCGCCCTCCTCCGGAACCGGCCATCCCCGACCGTCCCCTGCGCCCCCGGCCCCTCCTCCGGCCACCACTGGCTCCCACGGCCATGGCTATCCCGCCATGACCCGTCCAGTCCGAGCTCCCCCTCTGTAATTTTCTCTAAGTCCCAGATTTTCTGTGTCAAGTACCTTCTTGCAACACGATTTCCCGTTAGCTCGTAGATTGGATTGACATGATTCTCTTTTTGGATTGTTGTGCTCTCTGTGCTCTAGCATCCATCTCTAGTGAGCATTCTGTTTTGAGGTCATCTTGTTTGGGTATTGTTGGTCAAACAGGGCACCAGATCGTTAAACTGCTAAACTGCTGTGAATCTGTCTAAAAACTGTTGTCTTATTGAAACTACGGGCGACGGTTGCGTCGCAACCGTTCGTCGGAATGGAGTGCTTCCTTTTGCATCCTGTTAAGCATTATGTCTAGTTCAGTTCAATGCATTCACATGTGATATATTCCTGCTGCATGATGATTGTATCTTCACCCAAAGTAGCTACCCTGCTGTTAGGGTGCTGCTGTTTATATATTGTTGCAACTTCGGTCGACAAGTGGGTCGCGACCGTTTATCGGAATGTCTAGTTCATGCTCACATATTGCTATGTCATGTTGCTGCACTTTTTCATATAGTTTTACCCCTGTTTATACATCATAAAAATAACAGTTTCTTCCATGTTTCTCTGATTTGCACTAAGTCCTAGACCAGTACTGTTTTATTGCATTTTGCATGGTCTATAACTAGTTGTTCATGATGCCTTTTTGCATGATTCTTTTTTCCATGCCTTCACTGCCCTGTCTACTTTAGTTGCATATCATCTGTGATCATGTTTGCATTCATTATCCTGTTTATGCATTGCTCTAAAGTGTGCTTCCTCATGCTGGAAGATTGTGTTCCAAACTTGTATTGCTTGTATCTTTTTAACCGTAACTCTGTGTACTTTGTGTTTATGCTATTGTTTGTTGTTGTTAACAAACCTAAAATATTTGTTTAGGGCAGAACAATACCAAATTTTTTAATTGTCGTGCGGTACTTAGTATTATGCCGTGTTTAGGTTGTTCCCCACTTAAATTGACTAGCATAGATAGTTTACCTTATGCTTCACCTCTTTAAATGTTTGTGTGCTATGCCATGCTTGAGTGAGATGCCATGTTAACAACCTTTGTTGATCACCTGTAGCTAAACAACTTGAACCATTCTAAATGTGCGGTATCGTCGTGTGGGACGAGTAGTCCACTTAACCTGTTAGTAACCGCTTTCGACGGTAGGTGCGATGTCTCATGTTGCTTTCTTGTTGATGCTTGCTCGTGTTTGCTTTGTAGTAATAGATGTTCGCTCGTTGATTGCCTTTTCCAGTGTTTACCTCTTGTGTGCTCCCGCGGATACTCTCGGAGATGTTGTGAGCTTGCGATCAACTACACCTTCAGAACCCAACTTATCAACAGGCAAGGACTATGCATTACTTATGATACATTCTATTTCAACCAGCGGTTTTCATGCTAGTCTAGGTTAGGTTCGATGTTTGATCCTACCACATGTTTACAACCTCTTTCAAAACGATATAGCCATGTCCCCTCCCAGCAAACCATGTACTGCTATGTTACTATTGCTCGTTGCTCAGCCCTTGCATAGTATGCATGCTTACGATGCTACGATGTTACATTGTTACTCCTTGGTTTGGGATATCACATTATTATTTTTATTGTTGTTGATGATATGATTATTATAATGTTGACTATATTTGACGAAGGATGGAAGGTCTAGGCTATCCCGCCCCGACGCTTTGTTCCATTCGAGTCACCTAGGATCCAAGTTCCGGGTATTGGTTCTAAGACTGAGCGTGCCTAACCGCGTGTGGGATTTTATGGGGTCCCCTTTTCTTACCTACCTAGCTTCAAACATTTCTATTGGTGTTCCAAGCTGATTTACCATTTTAAACCGTGTGTGTGCTGGTCGGCCGCTAGTAGTTTTCAAACCACCCTGGGCCAGGAGGACTTGTTTCTTGGCTGGCCCACCTTGTCCGGCTGAGGACCCGGTTTCCCATGTGTGATCAACCAGCTATCCAAACTCAAGACAGACGGGAGAGACCGATTCTAGAGCGCGGCCGACTTTTGAGTTGGGTGTCAACTCACCGTGGGCCACCCGGATTTGTTCGTTGTTAGTTAGAGGGACCTGTCGTTTCGAATCTCTCGGAACTAAATCATAAAATGGTTGCCTATGATGGGTAGCAACTGAGAGAGATGGGCGTGCGTGCGGAGCCTTGTAATGGGCAGTTGGTACACCCCTGCAGGGTTAATTCTTTTCGAGAACCGTGTCCACGATTATGGACGACTTGAGACCTACTCCTTGTTCATAGACAAAAACAACTGAGATAATCTTAATATAACTTGATCAACGTGTGTGTGCCTTGACTGCTTCTTCTTCGTCGGGATGCGAAGAGGAGGACAAGGATAGGATAGGTGTTATGTTTGCGTAAGTAGTTGATAGCAAGACTTGTTGGAGGCGATTCCTCATTCGAATGCTTGGCTTCTTACCTTACTCTCTAGATCGTTAGTCACTTCATAAATGCTAGTGCGGCAGAACCTCACCACTTACCCCATCCTTGCCGTAAAGTACTAGTTGTCCTAGAATGACGAGTGATGAAGTCCTTGCTGGGTCAGTTGACCACTACATTTGGATGCTGAGTACTTCCGTACTCATGATACTACCCCAAACTGTTTTCAGGGTTCTTGATCGACAACAGGTATGGTGATCGACGTTTCACGTGGAGACTCGACTACGACTAGTTAGGCGGATCCCGGCGGAGGGCCTGGACCCGTGTGGTTATGGGGATCGATGATTTTCTCTTTGCCACTAGGAATTTGATTGTAGTCTGTACTTAGACATATATCTTCCGCTGATGTATTGTATTTAAGGCAGTTGTATGCCGATTGTATGAGATGTTGTATCCTTGTATATGTAATGTTGTGATTGTTGGGGTTCGGGGCAGAAAACACAACATTTTCATAACCTACGAGACCCATACCCAAGACCTATGATATGCTGATGCAAGTAACGGATAGAAATAGATGACATACCAGTATGTAGTCCGTTAAGCGGGAAACGTTCCCGCATGAACGTGGTTGGTGTAGTCGTACCGGCAATCCCCGATGCCGCGCAGATCCACGATGACTCCTGGAGCCACCCGATCCTTGTAGACCGATGACGGGATTACGTCCCCGTCGGAACATTGTCGATGAAGACCTCGCGATACGGCCACGACGATGAAGTAGCACCACAAGTGTAGTGCCTCGCGGGATTATACACATACAGTATACCCGACATCCCTCCGGGCTCCGAACCAGTAGAGCAGCGGAAAGAAGATGGATTCGGATCCCGATTCCAGCAGCACGACGGCGTGCGTATAGTGGAGAAATCCCCAACCAAGTGTAGACTCCAAACAAGGGGAGTCCACTCGAGGAAGGAGAAAGGAGGGAGAGAGAGATGAGAGAAACTTGTCTCAAATCAATTTGTATGAAGAAAAGAGGGCACCCTACCCCTCCTTATATAGGCCAAGGAGGGGTGCCACCCTCCCCTCCACTTCCGGGGTGGGACTAATCCCAAGGGGAGGGAAAATGGCGCAACCCTAGGGGGTGGGCCCCTTTCATGGCGCCATGGCCCATGGGGGAGGACTCCCTCTCCCCCTAATGGGCCCTATGAGGCCCATGTGCCTTTTCTTCCATTTTTAATTATATTTAAATAAATTTTAATATTTAATTCACATAATTAAATAATAAAACATATATTAAACATTATTAAATATATTTTGAACCTTTCAAAATACCCGGAACAACTTCCGGCCTTCATCGGCCTTGTAGTAACCTCTTTCGACGGTAGGTGCGATGTCTCGTGTTTCCTTCTTGTTGATGCTTGCTCGTGTTTGCTTCGTAGTAATAGATTCTCGCTCGTTGATTGCCTTTTCCAGTGTTTACCTCTTGTGTGCTCCCGCGGATACTCTCGGAGATGTTGCGAGCTTGCGATCAACTACACCTTCGGAACCCGACTTATCAACAGGCAAGGACTATGCATTACTTAGGATACATTCTCTTTCAACCAGCGGTTTGCATGCTAGTCTAGGTTAGGTTCGATGTTTGATCCTACCACATGTTTACAGCCTCTTTCAAACCGATATAGCCATGTCCCCTCCCAGCAAACCATGTACTGCTATGTTACTATTGCTCGTTCCTCAACCCTTGCTTAGTATGCATGCTAACGATGCTACGATGTTACCATGTTACTCCTTGGTTTGGGATATCACATTATTATTTGTATTGTTGTTGATGATATGATTATTATAATGTTGACTATATTTGACGAAGGATGGAAGGTCTAGGCTATCCCGCCCCGACGCTTTGTTCCATTCGAGTCACCTAGGATCCGAGTTCCGGGTATTGGTTCTAAGACTGAGCGTGCCTAACCGCGTGTGGTATTTTATGGGGTCCCCTTCTCTTACCAACCTAGCTTCAAACATTTCTAGTGGTGGCCCAAGATGATTTACCATTTGAAACCATGTGTGTGCTGGTCGGCCGCCAGTAGTTTTCAAACCACCCTGGGCTAGGAGGACTTGTTCCTTGGCTGGCCCACCTTGATCGGCTGAGGACCCGGTTTCCCATGTGTGATCAACCGGCTATCCAAATCCGAGACAGACGGTAGAGACTGATTCGAGAGCGCGGCCGGCTTTTCAGTTGGGTGTCGACTAACCGGGGGCCACCCGGATTTGTTCGTTGTTAGTTAGAGGGACCTGCCGTTTCGGATATCTCGAAACTAAATCATAAAATTGTTGCCTATGATGGGTAGCAACTGACAGAGATGTTTGTGCGTGCGGAGCCTTGTAATGGGCAGTTGGTACACCCCTGCAGGGTTAAATCTTTTCGAGAAGCCGTGTCCACGGTTATGGATGACTTAAGACCTACTCCTTGTTCATAGACAACAACAACTGAGATAATCTTAATATAACTTGATCAACGTGTGTGTGTGTGCCTTGACTGCTTCTTCTTCGTCGGGATGCGAAGAGGAGGACAAGGATAGGATAGGTGCTATGTTTACGTAAGTAGTTGATAGCAAGACTTGTTGGAGGCGATTCCTCATCGAATGCTTCGCTTATTACCTTACTCTCTAGATCGTTAGCCACTTCATAAATGCTAGTGCGGCAGCAACCTCACCACTTACCCCATCCTTACTGTAAACTACTAGTTTTCCTAGAATGACGAGTGATGAAGTCCTTGCTGGGTCAGTTGACCACTACAGTTGGATGCTGAGTACTTCTGTACTCATGATACTACCCCCAAACTCTTTTCAGGGTTCTTGATCGACAACAGGTATGGTGATCGACGTTTCACGTGGAGACTCGACGACGACTAGTTAGGCGGAACCCGGCGGAGGGCTTGGACCCGTGTCGTTATGGGGATCGATGATTTTCTCTTTGCCACTAGGCATTTGATTGTAGTCTGTACTCAGACATATATCTTCCGCTGATGTATTGTATTTAAGGCAGTTGTATGCCGATTGTATGAGATGTTGTATCCTTGTATCTATAATGTTGTGATATCATGTTGGAAATCCGGGGCATATGCCATTGTCATATGTCACGGTGGGACAGATATGTGCTTCGTCCCCGGATCTGGATGGAAACATTTAGATCTGGAATAGTATCGCATATCAGGCCTTACAACTTGGTATCTGGCCGAAGTCGAGTCTAGACAAAAACTATTTTGTATTTACTAAGTTAGTTGTCGGAGCGTAGGAATCTTTTTGCTCCTTACCCTTGCTCTAGTCAGGACAAGTGTCGTAAGTGTTTTATTCTCGCCTTATCCCCTTCAAAACTCTAGGATCTCGAGTGTGTGGAGTATCGGAATAGTTACAATGCCTTGCTTGCAGCGTATTGTCTCGATTCCGATCTCAAGTTTGGGAATTCCTGTAGTACCTTTAGCTTCTCCGATTTTGGGTATCATCTGAGTCATCCATTGTCATCCCTCCTTTTACCGGTGTTTTCACGACTTGCGTCGAAAATCACTATCCCTTGATCTGGTTTTCGCGATCATTCTTCCTCTTGTCACTGACAGTTTCTTCTTTTCGACGATGTCGTCTCTCTGCGGAAAGTTTCTCGATGGAAGCTCGACATCGACATGGAGTAGAGCCCCTTGTTGGTGTTGTTGAAGAATCGTCGACTCTATTCCCCCCCCTCTCCCCCGGATCGTCCAGGATCTCGGGACGAGATCCCTTGTTGGTGGTGTTTTATTGTAACAGCCCAGATTTCAAAAAAATTAAAAAAATTTGTTTTCGGTGTGAATTGTTTGATTGTCTGATTTGTTTGCGGTGTTTGCATCCCCGATTTATCGATCGGTGATTATTTTCCCCCTCTTATCTCGTACCGGATGGATACCGACCCTTGCCACCCTGACACCCGATCACTGTCGCGAAAACCTCACGAGACCAGCCGCAGCCAACGGAACGAAAAACCCCATTTAATAATTAAACGGGTTATTTTTATAGCGCGCAGGAAAGTGTTCTCGGAACGGTTCCAGCGCGAGGTGAATGATGTCGGCTGCTGCGGAGTTCGAAGTTTTACCCGAATAGGAGGTCCTGCGGACCCCCGGCGATCAGAAACGTAAAACACCGCGCACGAGAGAGAAAAAACCGGGGATGCTTTTGCAAACTGCCAGCCACCGGGGCTATATAAAGACCACCACTCTCCCACCTCTTTCTAGGGTTTCCCTAGCCACAAAATTGCAGCCACCCCTCCACTTTGCCCAAAAAATCGCCCCATTTTCGCAGTTTTATCCACCTCCAAACCCGAAACCTTAGATCAAAAATTTTCCTGGCCGTCAGATCTGGAGGTGGAGCCTCCAGATCGCGGCAAGCCGCGCACATGGGCAGCCAACCAGCTCCAGCGCGCCGCCGGGCCGCGTCCGGGCCTCGAGGACCCGAGAGCGCCGCCGTCGAGCCGAGCCGCTCAAGGCCACCTCGCCGTCGCGCCATGGCCGCCACTCCTACGCCTCCAGCCGCCCTCCGGCGAGGCCGCGTCGCCGCCACCGGTCTCCTCCTCCCCCCAGCGCCCGTCTCCCTCTCCTCTTCCTCTCCCTCACCACTTCTTCTTCCCTGTGCAGCTACCACCTGTCACAACCCCAAGTTAGGTATGCGCTAGGTCTAGCTTGTGCCTTTGCATCATGTGAAAATTTCAAAGGAAATTCAAAAATGGGAGAAGAAACCCCCCAGATGAATTTAATTAAATGTCCAGACAAAAATTTGCTTCCAAAATTTTCTCTGTTATTTTTTAAAAGTCTTATAAATATGCATGATCACATATAAAGTGAAGTGGGTCCCACTGCATGCACGAAGATTTGTCAAAAATTCTAAATAGGGCTTGGAAATTAAATTAAACTCCAATTTGAATTTAAATTCAAATTGTTTGAATTTCAAAAGTCACCAAAACTTGTGAGTGGCTAATGGCAGGAACCCTAAGCCCACATAAAAGTTTTGGGGATTTTTAAAAAAGTGCTCTGGTATTTTTATTTATTGGAGCAAACAAAATACAGAAAAATAAAAAAAGATGAAAAGAGGAAACCCCTAGCTTCTAGCCCAACTAAACCCCGCGGCCCACCTGGCCTCGGCCCAACCCACCTCTGCTTGTCGTCTTCTTCCCCCTCCCCCGAAGCTTCTCGTTGGAGGCAGGGGAGCACGCCGCGGGTGACACCGCGATGACGAGAGGCGTCCAGGCCTTGTCCTACTCCCCCAGTGCGCCACGACGTCGCCAGAAGAGCCCCGCACCTTCTCCTTCCCTCGCGAGCTCCCTTTCCCCTCTGTATCGCCGTTCCCGCGCCGCACCCGAGAGCTCACCGTCGCCGTCGTGAGTGCCCACCCATGGCCAACGACGACAGGAGGCCACCCGACCGTGTTCTTTCTCCCCTGCGTCGTCTTCCACATCTCCGCGCAGAAGATCAGGCGCCAATTCCACCTCGAGGCGTCGCTTTCGTCCTCGACAGCTCGCCGGAGCCGTCGCACGTCCCCATCGATTGCCTCGTCTCCAAGAAGCCCCGGGCCTCCTCGACTGCTCCTTTGAGCTTCTGGTGAGCCCCCGGTGTTATTCCCCCTAGTTGCGCGTGATTTGGAACCCCAGACCGCCTGGCCACCGTGGACCTTCTCCGTCCGCCGCCTTAGGTGGTCGCAGCCGACGACCTGGCCTCTCCCGTTGACGCTTGACTCACCAGGGAGATGCGCGCGTGCGTGCGGATCCTCCTGGTGGTCACGGCGCCACGATTGGTGGCCGGGAGCCCGCTCCGGCGAGGACGCCGCCGTGCTCTGTTGACACCGGCGACGAGCCGACATGGCCGGCCGCTTAACTTAACCCCCCACCCCCTAATCACCCCCCTAACCCACTGACCAGTGGGCCCAGGCCTTAATTAAACCAAGTTTAATTTAAAACAGATGTTAAACTAACCCCTAGCCACTGTCAAGTGGGACCCCCCTGTCAGGGAGGCCCACACGTCATGCTGACGTAGGCATGACGCCATAATTCCCTTTTCTAGTTAAAAGAAAATCCAGAAATTACAGAAAATAGATTAAACTTCAATAATTCATAGAAAATTCATATTAACTCCAAATTGGACAAATAATATATGAAAAATGATCAGCAGAAAATAATCTATCCAAATATAACACTTTCAGCTATGTTTGAGTTGAATTTAAAATGGGACCAGTAGCTTTTGCTATTTGGTTTAAATGGAATTAATTCAAATTTAATTCAAATGCTTTTCCACTTTGAACCAGTACAATGTAAACTTGGTCACTTGTACATCAAAGACATAGTACACACATGATCACATGGTTTTCAAAGAACAAAAAATATAAAATGCAATTTGGTTAAATTTAATTCATATCTAGAGTTTGAATTTGTATTGCAAATGCAATACACTTCATTTAAATAAAATGTACCACAAACCAGCACCATTCACATCATGGACAACATTATCATGTGATTGTGCATTTAAATTCAATGTTTCCCCCCCCCCCTCTTGTTGATGATTGTGCCGGTAACAGTGCCTCCGAGACGGTGATCACCCCCGAAGAGGAAGACCACTGTTAAGACCCGTGTATCGTCAGCAAGGCAAGCAAACCCCATTGATCATGTCTATAAAATCCTACTTCCCTCTCAGTCTCGCTTATGCATGTTTAGGAGATCACCGAGACACGTTCTTTCGCATAGTTGAACCCATTCCGATGCATGACCTATCATTTTGTCACCGTATTAAGCAAACCACAATCCTAGCAGATTTAGGAGTTGAATGATGAGCATGTGGCCCCTACAATTGTTACTGCTTATTGCTTCTTAGTGGTGCAATGAGGTTACATTGAATGTGAGTCGGGATGGATGATCACAGTGATGCTGATGTTAACGTGTTGGTGAATCCACCCTAATACAAGGTGAACGATGAGAGGCTGTGTAGGAGTACACAGTGGGTTGTCTCGTTGAACACCGCCTTAAGCACCGAGTTCTTGTATGGTAATCCAAGACAAAGAGTACAACCACACATTGGGCTCACTGACCCCTCTCGGCCTAGTACCTTGATCCGTGTTGACGTCCAGGAGTCACATTAGTTCGGGCTTTCCATTTGGAATGTGCATAGAAAAAGAATGAAGGAATGGTTGCATCATATAGATATGTGGGTGCACCTGTGAGGCAGGAAAACCATCTGCCAAAGGAGGCGTCTTGGTCACTTGCATTGTTTTAGTCCGTTTCGTTGATCCGGCCGGGCTCTCGAGAGGAGACAACTCAGATAGTCGACTCCTGGAATAGACCGGTTGTGAGCGAATTGTCGTGGTGAACATCCTCGCTGTCACCTCTTGAACGGTGGCGAGAATAAGGCGGTAACTGATGGTCATGTGTGTGTAGTTTACACCCTTGCAAGGTTAACAAAACTATTCGAATAGCCGTGTCCGCGGCATGGACTACTTGGAACTTGTACCTGATTATTAGACAACTTGAATGGATACTTCTAAAACTCGCAAGATAAGCGTGAGTGCTATGGTGTGCTCCTCGTGGGGAAGTTGAGGAAGTAACCATAGTGGTGTACTGGTTGGAGACTTGGTAGTGGACTCGTGTACGCTTCTTACCTCAAGTTTGGTACTCGTAGTTCAGGACTAGCCAAGTCAAAGATGGCACTTCTGCATGTTGAAACCCCCCTCCTTTACCTTGAAACTTGAGCATGAGTAGTGTAGTTCTGATGTAAGTCTTGCTGAGTACGACTTTGTACTCACGTTTTCTTATTCTATGTTTTAGATGGAAACCCAGACCCTTATGGAGTCATCTTCTTGAAGCTCGACGTTGACTAAGTTAGTATAGTCCCAGACAACATTCTGGTCCCTCGTGGAAGGGCATGTTTGTTGAACAAGGCTTCTCTAAGCCATTGTTAAACTTGTCTGTATTCAGACCTAATTTTCTTCCATTGTTTGATGTAATGTTGATCACATACATGTGATCTTTGTATGCTCTATGTGTAAGTCAATAAATAAGTACTTTGTAGAGTTATGTGATGATACCTGCTGTTCATACTAGGCATGTATGCTGCGTGTATGTTTATAATATGCATGTCTTAGTATGGTTTTTCGAGACCTTAGTTGTGATCTGGCTGGCGGTCTTTTATACACCAAGTGGCCCTTAGATGTGCGCAGCCTGGGGCATCGCGATGCGATTGCTCGTGACTCTGTCACGTGCACACTTTGTTGTATGATCGAGCCCGCCCTAGAGCCCGACTAGGTGATCGGGCTGGAGTAAGTCTATGTAAGAGTTAGGATTCAATCGATAACAAGGTTGAGGCGACTTGTCTATGAGTATGGGATTCACCACCCATAAGCATTTAGACTTGTGAGCGGACGATGAGGACCCATATCAGTTGATTATCCGGCCTGGATGGGATGCCCCTCACGTTCGATGCTTTCCAAGAGTGTTCTGTGCTTGGCCTTGTCTACTTAGACAAGTGGGTACGGCTCTCGGCTCTCCATGTGATTGCATCGTGACTGGAATTACATACGCATATTCCGGGTCCGGACAGACTTGGTATCAGAGCAGGACTGTCTGTAGGATTATTCAATCCTTGGTCGAAGTCGAGTCTAGCATTCTATAGTTATATAGTTACTTGGGTGTAATGGGAACAACGTAAGGCTTCTTTTTCTGCTTATCCTCATCGATCTGAGTTCTGAGTCACCCTTATCTTGTTCTACCGGAAGATAGGACTAGGCTCATCTATGTCTTACTAAAACATCTCGTTGATTGCTTCTTATAGCCGTAGGATTGTTGTGGTTGTCCATAGTCTTCGTGTTGTTGAGTTCCTTGGGGAAGTTCTGTCCAATCTCCTCAAGGTTGTTTCATTTTCCATCCCGGTTTAGCCGTTATGCTGCCCGATTTATTCCGTGTTTCTAGGAATATTTGCCTTTGCATTACAATCTTTTCCTCCTAATCATGTCCGCTTATCTTTGATTCCATCGTACAACCTGTTCTGATTGTTGATTTTTATCACACAGGATGTCAGGTGGAACTCGTAGTGCTGTTCGTCGCAATCGATACCGTGATCGGAATCGAAGTAATGATGAACCTCCACCATCGCCTTCTGCGGCGGAAATCATGATGGAAGATGAACGGAATCGACGTGATCAAACACGCCTTCTGGAGCTCATCGAGCAGAATACCGCCCATCATCGCAATGTGGTTGTGAGCATTCAGGACTTCATCCTCCTCAAGCCACCGGTATTCCGATGTTCTTCTGAGCCCCTTGAAGCTGATGATTGGCTCCGTTCCATCGAGCGTAAGCTTGATACTGCACATGTTGCTCCCAATGACCGAGTTATATTCACGACATACTTCCTGGAAGGTGCTGCTCTTCAATGGTGGGAGAACTATGTTGCTATGCAGCCAGATGGTCACGTAGTGACTTGGCAGGAGTTCTGAGTTGTCTTTCGAGGGTACCACATTCTGGATGAGTTGATGGAGCGCAAGAAGGAAGAGTTCTGCAATCTGACTCAAGGAGAGATGTCCATTCATGAGTATGTGAGAGAGTTCAACCGTCTTGCTCGTTATGCCCAAGATGAGATCACCACCGATGCCCGGAAGTAGGCAAGGTTCCGTAAGGGACTTAGCCCCATCCTTAGCCATGATCTCAACCTCATCGAATTTGCCACCTTTGAGGATTTAGTCAACAGATCCTTCAGAGCTGAGCATGGGAATGAAGTTTTCGAAGAGTCTCGCAAGCATGCTCTTGAGCTTGCTCCTTCTTCAAGTTCAGCCCCTCAGAAACGCAGAATATGGAATCCAACTGGTGCCATACCTCAAAACCTTCTTCAGAGGCTACCCTCCAATATATGCCATCCACCTCAACACATTGTTCCTCCCAGGAATGATGGTGCGCAATCAAGTAATCCTGCTCCCAGCAATTCAGGCAGGGTGTGTTTCAAGTGTGGTCTGTCAGGCCATTACTTTCGCCAGTGCCCTCAGGTCTTGATGACACCACGTCATTCTCGACATAAGCTTCCAAAGAAATCAACCACCAAAGCCTTTCCAACAAAGCTTTTAGTCACAGGTAGTGGATACGTGAACCAAATCTCAGTTGAGGACACCACTGCTACTTCTGACGTCATTCTTGGCACACTCCCAGTCAATCATGTTCCCGCCTCCGTTCTTTTCGATCCAGGAGCACCTCATTCATTCATGTCGGAGAGTTATGCACTTCGGCATGAGTTCCCCTTTGAAGAAATGTTTTCTCCAATGATCATTCAAACTCCTGGTTCTAAGTGGCAAACTAATAGAGTGAGCCATGGCAATCAAATTGCAATTGAGGGTTTAGTATTCCTTGCTTCTCTTATAGCCCTCAAGTCTTCAGACATTGATGTCATCCTAGGCATGGATTGGTTATCAATACAGAATGCTTTCCTTGATTGTAGAGCCAAGTCAGTTAAACTTACACATCCTTCGGGCCAGACAATTGACTACACCCCACCCAGTTCTAGAATCCAGATGCATACTTTGAATGTGCTTCCCCTTCCTGACCTTGAAGATGTTTCGGTGGTTCGTGACTTCCCGGATGTCTTTCCTGAAGAAATGCTAGGGATGCCCCCTGACAGATGTGTAGAATTTATAGTGGATCTTATACCAGGCACAACCCCAATTTCGAGACGTCCTTATAGAATGGCCCCACATGAGTTAGCTGAGCTAAAAACCCAACTTGATGCTTCTTTGGAAAAAGGCTTCATCCTCCCTAGCTCATCGCCATGGGGTTGCCCCATTCTGTTCGTAACGAAGAAAGATGGAACAGAAAGGATGTGCGTAGACTATCGCCCGCTAAATCTAGCGACGATTAAGAACAAGTACCCACTGCCCAGGATCAATGATCTTTATGATCAACTTGCAGGATCCTCTGTTTTTTCCAAGATGGATTTGAGATTAGGCTATCATCAAATCAAAATCCGAAACAAGGACATTCCAAAAACGGCTTTCACTACTCGTTATGGTCTTTATGAGTACACCGTTATGTCCTTCGGTTTAACCAATGCCCCTGCTACTTTTTCACGCATGATGAACTCGATCTTCATGGAGTATTTGGACAAGTTCGTCGTGGTTTACCTCGATGATATCCTTATATACTCGAAGAACAAAGAAGAACATGCCGAGCTTCTAAGGCTGGTATTGATGAAACTTCAAGAGCATCGCCTGTATGCTAAATTCTCCAAGTGAGAATTTTGGCTACCAGAAGTGACCTACTTAGGCCACGTGATTTCTAAAATAGGCATTGCTGTGAATCCCGAGAGAGTTCAGGTCGTCCTTGACTGGAGTCCACCTGAATCGGTTCAGCAAGTTAGGAATTTCTTGGCTTATCAAGCTATTGTCTCCGCTTCATTGAGAACTTCTCCAAAGTTGCAAATCCTCTGACTGAACTCCTCAAGAAAGATAAGAAATTCCAATGTACTCCCAAGTGCGAGGAAAGCTTTCAAGAGCTAAAAAGAAGATTGACTTATGCCCCCGTACTTGCACCTCCAGACACCAAAAAGGATTTCGAGATCTATTGTGATGCTTCACGGCAAGGGTTAGGATGCATACTTATGCAAGATAGACATGTGGTAGCTTATGCTTCACGCCAGTTGCGACCACATTAAGAGAACTATCCTACCCATGATCTTGAACTCACTGCCGTAGTTCATGCCCTGAAGACATGGCGACATTACCTCCTTGGTAATCGTTGGGAGATCTATTCCGACCACCAAAGCCTCAAATACATATTCACCCAGCCAAATCTTAATCTTAGGCAAAGACGCTGGATTGAGTTGATAAAAGATTATGACTTAGGAATTTCTTACACCCCAGGCAAAGCCAATGTCATGGCTGATGCACTAAGTCGTAAGTCGTACTGTAACAACCTCATGTTACAGCAGTATCAACCACTTCTTCGTGAGGAATTTCGCAAGTTCAATCTTGAGATAGTTCCTCATGGTTTTATTTTTACCTTGGTGGCGAAACCCACTCTTCAGGATCAAATCATGGTTGCCCAAAGGCGTGCACGAGGTGTTCGCCAGATCAAGGAGAACATTGCTAGCGGAGTTGCTAAATGTTTCTCCACAGATAGTAAAGGAACGGTATTCTTTGAAAATCGTTTGGTAGTACCTAAGAATAGGGATCTAAGGCAACTAATCCTCAAAGAAGCCCATGACACTCCCCTCTCGATTCATCCCAGTACCACAAAAATGTACCTAGATCTATGCCAGAGATTTTGGTGGACTAGGATGAAGAGAGACATTGCTCGATATGTTGCCGAATGTGATGTTTATCGTCGCATTAAGGCGGAACACCAAAGACCTGCTGGTACTCTTCAACCTTTGCCTATTCCAGAGTGGAAATGGGACAAAGTCGGTATGGACTTCATCACCGGCTTTCCAAAAACCCAGAAAGGAAATGATGCCATCTTCGTTGTCATTGAACGACTTTCCAAAGTTGCTCACTTCCTTCCAGTTCGCGAGTCTATAACTGCTAGCCAGTTAGCGGACTTGTATGTCTCTAGAATTGTGTCTCTTCATGGTGTCCCTTTGGAAATCAATTCCGATCGTGGTAGCCTTTTCACCTCTAGATTCTGGGGGAGCTTTCAGAATGCTATGGGAACTCATCTCTCCGTTAGTACAACTTTCCATCCTCAGTCTAGCGGTCAAGTCGAAAGGGTTAATCAAATCCTGGAAGAAATGCTTAGAGCTTGTGTTATCTCTTTCGGAAAGAATTGGGAGAAATCTCTTCCATTCGCCGAATTTGCTTATAACAATAGTTTCCAATTTAGTCTGAACATGGCTCCTTTTGAACTCCTATATGGACGACGATGTCGAACACCCTTAAACTGGTCAGAAACCGGTGAAACACAATTCTTTGGACCGGATATGATCATGGAAGCAGAAGAGAAAGTTCGCATTGTTCGTGATCAATTGAAAGCAGCTCAGTCTCGTCAGAAAAGCTACTATGATCGTCATCATAGGCAAGAAAGCTACAATCTTGATGAGAAGGCTTACCTTCGGGTTACTCCTCTGAAGGGAACCCAAAGATTCGTTATCAAAGGAAAGTTGGCCCCACGTTACATCGGACCTTTCCGCATTGTTGCTAAACGTGGAGAAGTTGCCTACCAACTTGAACTACCCCCGCATCTTTCCCGAGTACATGATGTATTCCATGTGTCACAACTCAGGCGTTGCTTCAAGGACCCCATCCGCGAAGTCGACCATGAAACGCTTGATCTCCAAGATGACCTTTCTTATCGAGAGTACCCTGTTCGTATTCTTGATTCAGCAGAGCGTGTCACTCGTCGTCAGAAGATCAAGTTCTTCAAAGTGCAGTGGTCACATCACTCCGAGAAAGAAGCAACCTGGGAAAGAGAAGACGTCTCAGTGCCGAGTACCCCACCTTCCTCTCGACGACTTCGGAATCTCGGGACGAGATTCTTTTGAGTGGGGGCAAGTTGTCACAACCCCAAGTTAGGTATGTGCTAGGTCTAGCTTGTGCCTTTGCATCATGTGAAAATTTCAAAACAAATTAAAAAATGGGAGAAGAACCCCCCAGATGAATTTAATTAAATGGCCAGACAAAAAATTGCTTCCAAAATTTTCTCTGTTATTTTTGAAAAGTCTTATGAATATGCATGATCACATATAAAGTGAAGTGGGTCCCACTGCATGCACCAAGATTTTACAAAAAATTCTAAATAGGGCTTGGAAATTAAATTAAACTCCAATTTGAATTTAAATTCAAATTGTTTGAATTTCAAAAGTCACCAAAACTTGTGAGTGGCTAATGGCATGAACACTAAGCCCACATAAAAGTTTTGGGGATTTTTAAGAAAATGCTCTGGTACTTTTATTTATTGGAGCTAACAAAAGACAGAAAAATAAAAAAAGAAGAAAAGAGGAAACCCCTGGCTTCCAGCCCAACTAAACCCCCCGGCCCACCTGGCCTTGGCCCAGCCCACCTCTCCTTATCGTCTTCTTCCCCCTCCCCCGAAGCTGCTCGCTGGAGGCAGGGGAGCACGCCGCGGGTGCCACCGCGATGACGAGAGGCATACTGGCCCTCTCCTACTCCCCCAGTGCGCCACGACATCGCCAGAAGAGCCCCGCACCTTCTCCTTCCCTCGCGAGCTCCCTTTCCCCTCTGAATCGTCGTTCCCGCGCCGCACACGAGAGCTCACCGTCGCCTCCGTGAGTGCCCACCCGCGGCCAATGACGACAGGAGGCCACCCGATCGTGTCCTTTCTCCCCTGCGTCATCTTCCATATCTCCGCGTAGAAGATCAGGCGCCAATTCCACCTCGAGGCGCCGCTTTCGTCCTCGACAGCTCGTCGGAGCCATCGCACGTCCCCGTTGATTGCCTCGTCTCCAAGCAGCCCCGGCCTCCTCGACTCCTCCTTTGAGCTTCTGGTGAGCCCCCGGTGTTTTCCCCCCTAGTTGCGCGCGATTTGGAACCCCGGACCGCCTGGACGCCGTGGACCTTCTCCGGTCGCCGCCTTGGGTGGTCGCAGCCGACGACCTGGCCCCTCCCATTGACGCTCGACTCACCAGGGAGATGCGCGCGTGCGTGCGGATCTTCCTGGTGGTCACGGCGCCACGATTGGTGGCCGGGAGCCTGCTCCGGCGAGGACGCCGCCGTGCTCTGTTGCCACCGGCGACGAGCCGACGTGGCCGGCCGCTTAACTTAACCCACCCACCCCCTAATCACCCCCCTATCCCACTAACCAGTGGGCCCAGGCCTTAATGAAACGAAGTATAATTTTAAACAGAAGTTAAACTAACCCCTAGCCACTGACCAGTGGGACCCCCCTGTCAGGGAGGCCCACACGTCATGCTGACGTAGGCATGACGCAATAATTCCCTTTTCTAGTTAAAAAAATCCAGAAATTACAAAAAATAGATTAAACTTCAATAATTCATAGAAAATTCATATTAAATCCAAATTGAACAAATAATATATGAAAAATGATCTGCAGAAAATAATCTATCCAAATATAAAACTTTCAGCTATGTTTGAGTTGAATTTAAAATGGGACCGGTAGCTTTTGCTATTTGGTTTAAATCTAATTAATTCAAGTTTAATGCAAATGCTTTTCCACTTTGAACCAATACAATGTAAACTTGGTCACTTGTACATCAGAGACATAGTACAGACATGATCACATGGTTTTCAAAGAACAAAAAATAGCAATTGAAATTTGGTTAAATTTAAATTCATATGTGGAGTTTGAATTTGCATTGCAAATGCAATACACTTCATTTAAACCAAATGTACCACAAACCAGCACCATTCACATCATGGACAACATTATCATGTGATTGTGCATTTAAATTCAATGTTGCCCCCCTCTTGTTGATGATTGTGCCGGTAACAGTGCCTCCGAGACGGTGATCACCCCCGAAGAAGAAGTCCACCATTAAGACCCGTGTATCGTTAGCAAGGCAAGAAAACCCCATTGATCATGTCTATAAAATCCTACTTCCCTCTCAGTCTCGCTTATGCATGTTTAGGAGATCACCGAGACACGTTCTTTCGCATAGTTGAACCCATTCCGATGCATGACCTATCATTTTGTGACCGTATTAAGCAAACCACAATCCTAGCAAATTTAGGAGTTGAATGATCAGCATGTGGCCCCTACAACTGTTACTTCTTATTGCTGCTTAGTGGTACAATGAGGTTACATTGAATGTGAGTCGGGATGGATGATCACAGTGATGCTGATGTTAACGTGTTGGTGAATCCACCCTAATACAAGGTGAACGATGAGAGGCTGTGTAGGAGTACACAGTGGGTTGTCTCGTTGAACACCGCCTTAAGCACCGAGTTCTTGTATGGTAATCCAAGACAAAGAGTACAACCACACATTGGGCTCACTGATCCCTCTCGGCCGAGTACCTTGATCCGTGTTGACGTCCAGGAGTCACATTAGTTTGGGCTTTCCATTTGGCATGTGCATAGAAAAAGAATGAAGGAATGGTTGCATCATATAGATATGTGGGTGGACATGTGAGGCAGGAAAACCATCTGCCAAAGGTGGCGTCTCGGTCACTTGCATTGTTTGAGTTCGTTTCATTGATCCGGACGGGCTCTCGAGCGAAGGCAACTCAGATAGTCGACTCCTGGAATAGACCGGTTGTGAGCGAAGTGTCGTGGTGAACATCCTCGCTCTCACCTCTTGAACGGTGGCGAGCAAAAGGAGGTAACTGATGGTCATGTGTGTGTAGTTTACACCCTTGCAAGGTTAACAAAAATATTCGAATAGCCGCATCTGCGGTCATGGACTACTTGGAATCTGTACCTGATTATTAGACAACTTGAATGGATACTTCTAAAACTCGCAAGATAAGCATGAGTGCTATGGTGTGCTCCTCGTGGGGAAGTCGAGGAAGTAACCATAGTGGTGTATTAGTTGGAGACTTGGTAGTGGACTCGTGTACGCTTCTTACCTCAAGTCTGGTACTCGTAGTTCAGGACTAGACAAGTCAAAGATGGCACTTCTGCATGTTGAAACCCCACCTCCTTTACCTTGAAACAAGAGCATGAGTAGTGTAGTTCTGATGTAAGTCTTGCTGAGTACGACTTTGTACTCACGTTTGCTTATTCTATGTTTTAGATGGAAATGCAGACCCCGATGGAGTCACCTTCCTGAAGCTCGACGTTGACTAAGTTAGTATAGTCCCAGACAGCAGTCTGGTCCCTCGTGGAAGGGGATGTTTGTTGAGCAAGGCTTCTCTAAGCCATTTGTTAAACTTGTCTGTATTCAGACCTAATTTGCTTCTGTTGTTTGATGTAATGTTGATCACATACATGTGATCTTTGTATGCTCTATGTATAAGTCAATAAATAAGTACTTTGTAGAGTTATGTGATGATACCTGCTGTTCATACTAGGCATGTGTGTTGCGTGTATGTTTATAACATGCATGTCTTAGTATGGGTTTTCGAGACCATAGTTGTGATCTGGCTGGCAGTCTTTTATACACCAGGTGGCCCTTAGATGTGCGAAGCTTGGGGCATCGCGATGTGATTGCTCGTGACTCTGTCACGTGCACACTTTGTTGTATGATGGAGCCCGCCGTAGACCCCGACTAAGGGATCGGGCTAGAGTAAGTCTATGTAAGAGTTAGGATTCAATCGATAACATGGTTGAGGCGACTTGTCTATGATTATGTGATTCACCACCCATAAGCATTTAGACTTGTGAACGGACGATGAGGACCCATATCAGTTGATCATCCGTCCTGGATGGGATGCCCCTCACGTTCGATGCTTTCCGAGAGTGTTCTGTGCTTGGCCTTGTCTGCTTAGACAAGTGGGTACGGCTCTCGGCTCTCCATGTGATTGCATCGTGACTGAAACTACATACACATATTCCGGGTCCGGACACCACCATGGCCACCATTGGAGGCGAGCTCCAGCTCGGAGCTCGTGGCCACGTGCCTCCATGGCCTCACCGGCGCCACCACGACCCAGATCGGGCTGCCCTCCTCCGGTTCCGATCATCCCCGACCGTCCCCTGCTCCCCCGGCCCCTCCTCCGGCCGCCACCGGCGCCCACGGCCATGGCTTTCCCGCCATGACTCGTCCAGCCCGAGCTCCCCCTCTGTAATTTTCTCTAAGTCCCAGATTTTCTTTCTCAAGTGCCTTCTTACAACGCAATTTTCCGTTAGCTCGTAGATCGGATTGACATGATTCTCTTTTTGGATTGTTGTTCTCTCTGTGCTCTAGCAACCATCTTTTGTGAGCATTCTGTTTTGAGGTCATCTTGTTTGGGTAATTGTTGGTCAAATAGGGCACCAGATCGTTAAACTGCTAAATTGCTGTGAATCTGTCTGAAAACTGTTGTCTTATTGAAACTTCGGGCGATGGTTGCGTCGCAACCGTTGTCGGAATGGAGTGATTCCTTTTGCATCCTGTTAAGCATTATGTCTAGTTCAGTTCAATGCATTCACATGTGATATATGCCTGCTGCATAATGATTGTATCTTCACCCAAAGTACCTACCCTGCTGTTAGGGTGCTTCTGTTTATATATTGTTGCAACTTCGGTCGACAAGTGAGTCGCAACCGTTTATCGGAATTGAGTGATTCTTGTCGCATATTGTTAAGCATCATGTCTACCTCCATTATATGTATTGCATTGTCATTATATGCTTGCTGGTCATCTAGTTATTGAGCTCCAAAGTTGCTATCCCACTGTTTTTGACAGCCACCTCTGTTTTTCTCTAAGTCTTTAACGTTCTGATGCCATGTTGCATGCTTAATATCTTTTGATCTGTGATGCCTATGACCTTGATTCTTGTTTTTACCTGATCCTCATCATGTCTAGTTCATGCTCATATACTGCTATGTCATGTTGCTGCATTTTTTATTATAGTTTTACCCCTGTTTATACATCATAAAAATAACAGTTTCTGCCATGTTTCTCTGATTTTCACTAAGTCTAGACCAGTAATGTTTTATTGCATTTTGCATGGGCTATAACTAGTTGTTCATGATGCCTTTTTGCATGATTCTTTTTGCCATGCCTTCACTGCCATGTCTACTTTAGTTGCATATCATTTGTGAGCATATTTGCATTCATTATCCTGTTTATGCATTGCTCTAAAGTGTGCTTCCTGATGTTGGCAGATTGTCTTCCAAACTTGTAGTGCTTGTATCTTTTTAACCGTAACTCCGTTTGGAGTGTTCTTTATATGTAACTTGATTAGTTTTTCATGTACTTTGTGTTTATGCTATTGTTTATTGTTGTTAACCAACCTAAAATATGGTTTAGGGCAGAACAGTACCAAATATTTTAATTATCGTGCGGTACTTAGTGTTATGCCGTGTTTAGCTTGTGCTCCACTTAAATTGACTAGCATAGATAGTTTACCTTATGCTTCACCTCTGGACATGTTTGTCTGCTATGCCGTGCTTGAGTGAGATGCCATGTTAACAACCTTCGTTGATCACCTAGCTACACAACTTGAACCATTCTAAATGTGCGGTATCGTCGTGTGTGACGAGTAGTCCACTTAACCTGTTAGTAACCGCTTTCGACGGTAGGTGCGATGCCTCATGTTGCTTTCTTGTTGATGCTTGCTCGTGTTTGCTTTGTAGTAATAGATGTTCGCTCGTTGATTGCCTTTTCCAGTGTTTACCTCTTGTGTGCTCCCGCGGATACTCTCGGAGATGTTGTGAGCTTGCGATCAACTACACCTTCAGAACCCGACTTATCAACAGGCAAGGACTATGCATTACTTATGATACATTCTATTTCAACCAGCGGTTTTCATGCTAGTCTAGGTTAGGTTCGATGTTTGATCCTACCACATGTTTACAACCTCTTTCAAAACGATATAGCCATGTCCCCTCCCAGCAAACCATGTACTGCTATGTTACTATTGCTCGTTGCTCAGCCCTTGCACAGTATGCATGCTTACGATGCTACGATGTTACATTGTTACTCCTTGGTTTGGGATATCACATTATTATTTTTATTGTTGTTGATGATATGATTATTATAATGTTGACTATATTTGACGAAGGATGGAAGGTCTAGGCTATCCCGCCCCGACGCTTTGTTCCATTCGAGTCACCTAGGATCCGAGTTCTGGGTATTGGTTCTAAGACTGAGCGTGCCTAACCGCGTGTGGGATTTTATGGGGTCCCCTTTTCTTACCTACCTAGCTTCAAACATTTCTATTGGTGTTCCAAGCTGATTTACCATTTTAAACCGTGTGTGTGCTGGTCGGCCGCTAGTAGTTTTCAAACCACCCTGGGCCAGGAGGACTTGTTCCTTGGCTGGCCCACCTTGTCCGGCTGAGGACCCGGTTTCCCATGTGTGATCAACCAGCTATCCAAACTCGAGACAAACGGGAGAGACCGATTCTAGAGCGCGGCCGGCTTTTGAGTTGGGTGTCAACTCACCGTGGGCCACCCGGATTTGTTCGTTGTTAGTTAGAGGGACCTGTCATTTCGAATCTCTCGGAACTATATCATAAAATGGTTGCCTATGATGGGTAGCAACTGAGAGAGATGGGCGTGCGTGCGGAGCCTTGTAATGGGCAGTTGGTACACCCCTGCAGGGTTAATTCTTTTCGAGAACCGTGTCCACGATTATGGACGACTTGAGACCTACTCCTTGTTCATAGACAAAAACAACTGACATAATCTTAATATAACTTGATCAACGTGTGTGTGTGCCTTGACTGCTTCTTCTTCGTCGGGATGCGAAGAGGAGGACAAGGATAGGATAGGTGTTATGTTTGCGTAAGTAGTTGATAGCAAGACTTGTTGGAGGCGATTCCTCATTCGAATGCTTGGCTTCTTACCTTACTCTCTAGATCGTTAGTCACTTCATAAATGCTAGTGCGGCAGAAACCTCACCACTTACCCCATCTTTGCCGTAAAGTACTAGTTGTCCTAGAATGACGAGTGATGAAGTCCTTGCTGGGTCAGTTGACCACTACATTTGGATGCTGAGTACTTCCGTACTCATGATACTACCCCAAACTGTTTTCAGGGTTCTTGATCGACAACAGGTATGGTGATCGACGTTTCACATGGAGACTCGACTACGACTAGTTAGGCGGATCCCGGCGGAGGGCCTGGACCCGTGTGGTTATGGGGATCGATGATTTTCTCTTTGCCACTAGGAATTTGATTGTAGTCTGTACTCAGACATATATCTTCCGCTGATGTATTGTATTTAAGGCAGTTGTATGCCGATTGTATGAGATGTTGTATCCTTGTATCTGTAATGTTGTGATTGTTGGGGTTCGGGGCAGAAAACACAAATTTTTCATAACCTACGAGACCCATACCCAAGACCTATGCTATGCTGATGCAAGTAACGGATAGAAATAGATGACATACCAGTATGTAGTCCGTTAAGCGGGAAACGTTCCCGCATGAACGTGGTTGGTGTAGTCGTACCGGCAATCCCCGATGCCGCGCAGATCCACGTTGACTCCTGTAGCCACCCGATCCTTGTAGACCGATGACGGGATTACGTCCCCGTCGGAACATTGTCGATGAAGACCTCGCGATACGGCCACGACGATGAAGTAGCACCACAAGTGTAGTGCCTCGCGGGATTATACACATACATTATACCCGACATCCCTCCGGGCTCCGAACCAGTAGAGCAGCGGAAAGAAGATGGATTCGGATCCCGATTCCAGCAGCACGACGGCGTGCGTATAGTGGAGAAATACCCAACCAAGTGTAGACTCCAAACAAGGGGAGTCCACTCGAGGAAGGAGAAAGGAGGGAGAGAGAGATGAGAGAAACTTGTCTCAAATCAATTTGTATGAAGAAAAAAGGGCACCCTACCCCTCCTTATATAGGCCAAGGAGGGGTGCCACCCTCCCCTCCACTTCCGGGGTGGGACTAATCCCAAGGGGAGGGAAAATGGCGCAGACCTAGGGGGTGGGCCCCTTTCATGGCACCATGGCCCATGGGGGAGGACTCCCTCTCCCCCTAATGGGCCCTATGAGGCCCATGTGCCTTTTCTTCCATTTTTAATTATATTTAAATAAATTTTAATATTTAATTCAGATAATTATATAATAAAACATATATTAAACATCATTAAATATATTTTGAACCTTTCAAAATACCCGGAACAACTTCCGGCCTTCATCGGAACAATTTCGGTGTTCTCTCCAATTTCTCCGGTGATCCCGAATCAATCCTTACTGCGTCGAGTACCCTTAAGTGTAACACCCTACGGTCCGGGAAACAGCAGACATGATCGAGACAATTCTCATTGATCAATGACTAATCAATTGGACCTGGTTACAATCCTTGATAGCCCCTGCGCTTCCATCGAATGAACTTCAATCGCTGTTGGATCCGTTAACCGTGTGCCTGTTCCCTTTGTCCTATGGTACTTTGCTTGTCCGAGGTTTGATCATCGGTATCCAATATAACTAGTTCGTCCTCGTTCTCAACAAACAAGTTTACTCGTTCCCGTGATATTACAACTCCGTGACCTAGTCACACGTTTGCAAACTTTATGATGCAATATCACCGAGTGGGCCCAGAGTACCTATCCGTCACACGGATGGACAAATCCCGCTTTGATCTATTTGCATACTCATCAACCATCTATTTCGGGATACCCAAAGTGCACCGTTATAGCCAGCATATTTCACTCAGGCGGTGGGATACAAATCAAAGTCACCTCATAGATGAAAATTACGTATGATCATTACGGTCAAAGGATCTGGTCACTACGTTATAGTTATCGCAGTGTCGAACAATGTGACTTGATCACATCGCAACACTTCTGGTGGGTGTATGTCCATCATATCATTATCCAAAGATACGACTCCATTGTCAACAGACGCCATTGTCTCATGATCAGGAAACCTTGATCATCAATCGCCCAATGGACTAGTATACTAGGGTTTACTAGGGACCTGGTTGTTTGTATACCACACCTGTATTAATGTTTCCGCTTAATACAGTTATAGCATAGTATCAAACGTATTATGAACTAATGGAATATGCTCGATAAAACATATTTTATTTGCATCTAGGGCACATTCCCAACAGTCTCCCACTTGCACTAGAGTACAAATAATCTAGTTGCATTTTCTCTGGATCATAACTCCTTATTGATCATGCTTGCCCGTGGAAGAGGTTGTATCAACAGTCTGGGTACCATTCAGAACCGTATGTCCTTTTGCAAATCATAATTTCACCTAATTTGACATTCCTTCATTATCCACTATAATGATGAGGTATATATATTTGGCGGTGAAGTGAGACTTCGTTTGCTGTGTCATAGCAATGACATCCGGTGGGTCACGCGGACTTTCTCATAGTCATGCACACTTGAAACTCACTCAATCAGAAGTCGAACTTCTTAAGCCATAATATAACTCCTGCTACTTCTAAAGCAGCCACATCAATGTAGATTCAATCCTTAGTGCATTGTATGCAACTTTGATGTCTAACCAAGTTTCTTTCAACTTAGGCATTCATTAGTATGATATCTCAATTTTCTAGGTTAGTGTCAAAACTTGAACCAGCATAACATTTATGGTCAAGTCCACTATCCTTTACAAATTTGAGATGTATCCTCAGTTCTCTTCATACACTGAAGGATAAACTTAACTCTTTGTTCAATGATTTACTCATAAATCATATCACAACATGTTCTTACTACTAAGAACTTGGGTCACATTACGTCGAGTACATAACTCTTGTTTTATATGAAAGAACCTATGACAAAAGCATAGAGGATCCAACACATCCATTTCTTTCATTAACCATTAACCATTGTTCTTGTACTGAGATTAACTCAACACTTCTCTTGGATATACAAGTAAGGACCACTTCTTGACTTGTCCCATTCTGAACTCCTTCAAAATCTTATCCAGGAAAGTATTATGACTCAATGTTATTAAACACATATCTATCTTAATAGATCTTCAATGCTTAATACTTATTCATCTTCATTTATGAAAGATTCAAATAATCATTAACACCAACTGCACCATTCATAATATGTTATCCATATATGAGATGTTATCATGCTCCCACTCAAATATGTCATGCACATATTAAGTTATAGGATAACACTCATATTGCTCCCACTCAAATATGTTGGCCACATATAAGACAACGATAACATCCACATGGCTCCCACTTAGATATGTCAGACACATATTAAGTTCAGGATACTAACCACATGGCTCCTACTCAAATATGTCATTTACATATAAGTCTAGGATAATACTCCCATAGCTCCCACTCAAAATATGTCGTCTACATATATCAAGTTTAGGAAACTATTCAGCTCCCACTCAGTTTCATGCAAATGCATGTTTCCTCGATATTTTGGTTAAGTCCAAAATCCTTTGATCATCCATCAAAATGAGAATTCAGTTTACGAGACACTAGTATCCATATGTTTTTCCAAAACCTTCTTGTTGTACCAATTACAACATTTCTTCAAATACAGGATTTGAGGAAGTCACGGTATTGATAACAATCCTGGATCAATCGTAGTGAATATCCCTTTGACTCAAGCATTGCTACACATTGTAGTCAACCCATTGAATTTGTCAGAAACAATCTTTGTGACAAACCAATCTTCACGTCCCTTTGATGTTCACATTTATTCCTCATAACTCTGAAGTTATTGTGAATATCAAGTAACCTCCTTACTTGATAAGATTCAAGCAATCTTAAATGTAACTCAACATAGGATTTCATGACTCATAGTCATATCTCGTACTTAGGTCCACCATCGCTTCTTTGTAGTTCGTAGGAATGTCTTGTTCCATTAACATGACAAGTGAATCATGAATATCATTTTGCACCAGGGGCAAATATATATTCTTGAATCCTACCTTTCTCAGTAAAAGCTCCCATCAGAAGATCATGATCATTATCATTAGTTTCTCCTCTTATTGTAGAGCTTTTCTTCCAGAACATATTCCGTTGCACTACTCTGACATTTGGAGGCAGGGTCAATTACCTTGGTTGAACTTTCACTTTTCTTCCATTACCACATTTATCAAGAACAATTCTTGACAAACACGAAACATAGCAATACAAGTTTTGCTCCTTTTGGTTCTAGTTGTGGAAGATGCATCCATAGTTGTCTAAGGATACACTACAAAGATAATTTATCTTACATAAATCAAGCTTCCTAGAAACCACAACACACCATGACGTATATGGTGTTGGTTTCCACGAACTCAGATGGTTCCCTATGCTGAAGTGAGTGTTTGCATATTAAATTAATAACTCTAAACAATAATAACGTAACATGGTAAGAGATAACTTAGACCATACACTTTTCGATAGAATATGATCACAATGTTCAGGCACGTCAATCATATTGAAGTGTCTCAAGACATTGAAATTTGTGGAACAACTTTCACACAAGTCTTTATGCCCAAGACTAACTCAAAATATTTGTCACTTTGATCAAATCGTACAGACTTGTCTTTCTTGTTAATTTAATATCCATCTTTACTCTGAAATCCCTTTTGATCATATCAAATTATTTCAGACTCATTTTTCATTAGTGAATACAAATATTCATCTAAGTCCACATACGAAGTTCACGAAATAATGAAATTCACCACATGCTGACATACGATACATCACAATGTATGATACTCAACAATCAGTACACATCCCGTTTACCAGAATGCGAGGTTTTAGTCATCTCACCTAAAAGGCATGGTTTGTATGTGTCAAGATATCAAGTATCTTAAGACATCATCATACCATTCATGACTTAAACTGTAGTGTCATTATTAAGCCTGGATATTTCTTGGCATTACAATATTTCTTATAAATGATCAAACAACTATAATCAATATAAGAATAACTCATTCATAATCGTAATGTGACCATAAGAGATATCATTCATAAAAGGAGAACAACTGACTTGTTTCTCAGTAATATGAATAATTGTCTTCGCGACATGCAAGACACACTAATAAAGTCCTCATTCAACCGATCATAAAATTTATTCATATATTAATCAATTGATAGATGTAGAGGGAGAGTGTTGTCGACCATCAACTATCTTGATTGCCGTCAGCGCACATTGTCACCTCATCCCTTCCAAGTCACTCTGAAGCAGTAAGTTCAAGCATCGAATACTTAATCAACCGCAATTAGTGTTTCGTGGGAAAGACATTTATAACTCGTATATCAAATATACCTTCTCCGTCAATGACCATTCCTGCATTGGTTCTACTCTTAAAGTTCTTACCTTTAACCATGACCTCATGACAGGTGAACGGTTCTCCTTCATGACATAGTCCAGACATGGTCTTTGTAACTGGGAGGAAGCGGATGCAACTCCCCAGTTATCGCAAAGTAACCAGTCCTTCAGTAGTCCAAGTTATGCACAAGGTGTTCCATGTATCTTATACATTTTCCAAGTGACTTTCTCAGCAGGTTGTTCCTTCCACCATAGTTGAAAGAAACTCCGTCCATATACTCATATTCCATTACTCTGATTTGTGACCAAGTGCTTTCAAGTTCACCTAGCACGTCATACGTGTTGGTTAACATGCATTCACAATTCAGATTCCATAGAATGAATTATGGTGTATTGGACAGTCATTCATAAGTGACGGTGAGTGCGATACTCATCATCATCTTCATTGATTACGGAGTTGTCAGGTGTATCTCCTAGCAGTTCTTCGTATTATGTTTAGCAAGTCATTACTAATGAGTATGTCTCTAATGGTGTTGGTACACATCAATGAAGTAAGACCCATTTACCTTAAGTTCTATCAAACTAAAAGAGCCATAGTTCTAAACATTGGTATGACGTTATCTACAATGATATTTGCTAAGACATGAAGATTAAGTTCATAATATGGAGTTCATGTTTCAAAAAACAATTCTTGAACTCCCACTCAGACAAACATCCCTCATAGTTTATTCTAAGTGATTACACGATCCTTGAACACCATACCTCCCCCGATCGTCACGGCCATCAGTATGTTGTTCAAGGTAGGCCATCATGCCAATCACATCATCCATGTGACTCATGCTCGACCTTTCGGTCTCTTGTGTCCCGAGGCCATATCATATACATATGCCAGGCTCGCCACCACACCCTATGTGATTTGTTGCTGTGTCATGCAAGGCCATATCATATACATATGCCAGGCTTGCTACACCCACCTCATGTGAACGAAAAAATGTTTGACACACGTGTGACACGTGGTGCCTCCATAATGTAGAACTTTCCAGGTGGTGCTCACTAGGGTAAGGACACTATGTTGGTTTTAGTGAGGGATCATCCTATTATGCTACCGTCATATATCTAACATATTAGCAAAACAGGATGCAACATAAATCATACATGCTATGATTCCCCCCGACATGCAAATTAAAGTTGTCTCACTAAAGAACCGCTAGGGGTTTCGAGAAAAGAACCGCTTTCTATCCTGCGAAAAACAAGCCACAACACCAATCCCGCAATTGTCTCTATTACACCCCTGTCGGGGCCCTCCGTTGCAAACATCTTCGCATCGCTAATGCAGAGAGACAGACACCCCCCCAGCCACTTTATATGGTACAAGCCATATGTCAAGCATGGAACCAGTCTCGCGTAAACGCGTAAGGTCGGTCGGGGCCCGCTTCATGAAACATTGTCGCAACGCTAAATGAGTACACGTGAGAGGGTAACAATTGGATAATTGATGCCCACATACTAGATGTGTTCTATCCGTACAATACACCTACGCATAGCCTTGCTCATGATACCACTGTTGGGGTTCGGGGCAGAAAACACAAATTTTTCATAACCTACGAGACCCATAACCAAGACCTATGCTATGCTGATGCAAGTAACGGACAGAAATAGATCACATACCAGTATGTAGTCCGTTAAGCGGGAAACGTTCCGGCATGAACGTGGTTGGTGTAGTCGTACCGGCAATCCCCGATGCCGCGCAGATCCACGATGACTCCTGTAGCCACCCGATCCTTGTAGACCGATGACGGGATTACGTCGCCGTCGGAACGTTGTCGATGAAGACCTCGCGATACGGCCACGACGATGAAGTAGCACCACAAGTGTAGTGCCTCGCGGGATTATACACATACAGTATACCCGACGTCCCTCCGGGCTCCGAACCAGTAGAGCAGCGGAAAGAAGATGGATTCGGATCCTGATTCCAGCAGCACGACGGCGTGTGTATAGTGGAGAAATCCCCAACCAAGTGTAGACTCCAAACAAGGGGATCCACTCGAGGAAGGAGAAAGGAGGGAGAGAGAGATGAGAGAAACTTGTCTCAAATAAATTTGTATGAAGAAAAAAGGGCACCCTACCCCTCCTTATATAGGCCAAGGAGGGGTGCCACCCTCCCCTCCACTTCCGGGGTGGGACTAATCCCAAGGGGAGGGCAAATGGCGCAGCCCTAGGGGGTGGGCCCCTTTCATGGCGCCATGGCCCATGGGGGAGGACTCCCTCTCCCCCTAATTGGCCCTATGAGGCCCATGTGCCTTTTCTTCCATTTTTAATTATATTTAAATACATTTTAATATTTAATTCATATAATTAAATAATAAAACATATATTAAACATTATTAAATTTATTTTGAACCTTTCAAAATACCCGGAACAACTTCTGGCCTTCATCGGAACAATTCCGGTCATCACCGGAACAATTCCGGTGTTCTCTCCAATTTCTCCGGTGATCCCGAATCAATCCTTACTGCGTCGAGTACCCTTAAGTGTAACACCCTACGGTCCGGGAAACAGCAGACATGATCGAGACAATTCTCATTGATCAATGACTAATCAATTGGACCTGGTTACAATCCTTGATAGCCCCTGCGCTTCCCTCGAATGAACTTCAATCGCTGTTGGATCCGTTAACCGTGTGCCTGTTCCCTTTGTCCTATGGTACTTTGCTTGTCCGAGGTTTGATCATCGGTATCCAATATACCTAGTTCGTCCTCGTTCTCAACAAACAAGTTTACTCATTCCCGTGATATTACAAGTCCGTGACCTAGTCACACGTTTGCAAACTTTATGATGCAATATCACCGAGTGGGCCCAGAGTACCTATCCGTCACACGGATGGACAAATCCCGCTGTGATCTATTTGCATACTCATCAACCATCTATTTCGGAATACCCAAAGTGCACCGTTATAGCCAGCATATTTCAGTCAGGCGGTGGGATACAAATCAAAGTCTCCTCATAGATGACAATTACGTATGATCATTACGGTCAAAGGATCTGGTCACTACGTTATAGTTATCGCAATGTCGAACTATGTGACTTGATCACATCGCAACACTTCTGGTGGGTGTATGTCCATCATATCATTATCCAAAGATACGACTCCATTGTCAATAGACGCCATTGTCTCATGATCAGGAAACCTTGATCATCAATCGCCCAATGGAATAGTATACTAGGGTTTACTAGGGACCTGGTTGTTTGTATACCACACATGTATTAATGTTTCCTCTTAATACAGTTATAGCATAGTATCAAACGTATTATGAACTAATGGAATATGCTCGATAAAACATATTTTATTTGCCTCTAGGGCACATTCCCAACAGTGATATCACGTTGGAAATCCGGGGCATATGGATTTGTCATATGTCGTGGTGGGACCGATATGTGCGTCGTCCCCGGATATGGATGGAAACATTTAGATCTGGAACAATTCCGCATATCAGGCCTTATAGTCTGCAACCTCACCACTATCCCCATCTTACCCGTGAGAAGTTAGTTACAAGACTTTTGATATATCTCACCTCCTTCTTTTCTCTTTACGCATGTTATGCAAACGACATTGGACTACAGAGGAGATTGACGACCCTTCTTCTGGACGCTTTCGCGAAGACTCGACGACGACCTAGTTAGGCGGATCCCGGCGGAGAGCCTGGACCCGTGTGGTTACGGAAATGGTGTATTTTACCTTTGGCACTAGGCATTCGATTGTAGTCTGTGCTCATACATGTATCTTCCGCTGATGTATTGTATTAAGGCAGTTGTATGCCGATTGTATGAGATGTGTTATCCTTGTAGCTGTAGTGTTGTGATATCATGTTGGAAATCCGGGGCATATGGCAATGTCATATGTCGCGGTGGGCCGATATGTGCTTTTTCCCCGGATCTGGATGGAAACATACAGATCCGGAACAGTACCGCATATCGGGCCTTACAACTTGGTATCAGAGCCTTACCGACGGTAGGATCCCTTTTCTGGCCGAAGTCGAGTCTAGACAAAAAACTACTTTGTAGTTACTAAGTTAATTATCGAAGAGTAGGAATATTTTTACTCCTTACCCTTGCTCTGGTCAGGACATGTGTCGTAAGTGTTTTATTTCTAATCTTATCCCCTTCAAACTCTAGGATCTCGAGTGTGTGGAGTATCGGAACCGTTATAATGCTTTGCTCGCAGAGTATTGTCTCGATTCTGATCTCAGGTTTGGGAATTCATGTAGTACCTTTAGTTCTTCCGACTCTGGGTAAACATCTTGGTCGCTTGTTGACTTCAGTACTTTTTCCCAGTATCCTCACGATTGCAGTGAGCATGCTTCCCTTGATCGTCGCTTTGAAATATCGTTCTTCCTCTTGATCTCTCGATGGTTTCGTTCTTCGACGTCGCCATCTCTCTATGAAAAGTTTCTCGACGGAGGTTCATTGTTCGACATGAAGCAGAGTCCCTTGTTGGTGGTGTTGAAGATCGTCGATTCTCTTTTCTCTCCCCTGGATCGTCCAGGATCTCGGGAAGAGATCCCTTATTGGTGGTATTGAATTGTAACAGCCCGGGATTTTCACCCAAATTAAAAAATTAGTTTGTTGCTTTATTTTTGTTGATTCCTAGATTTTTTGAAATATTTGCTTCGCCGATTTATTAATCGGTGAATATTCTCCCCCTCCTTCTCGTATAAGATGCGTGAATAAACCTTTTTCCCAAATGGCACACGACCTTTGCGACACCGGGTTCCACCCGAGCACTGTCGCAACTTTCGGCAGGAGACCAGCCATCGCCATCGGAACAAAAAAAATCCGTCTATATTCAAATGGGTTATTTTATTGGGCCCCGAAAAATATTCTTGAAACGTTATCGAAGTGAGGTACGACTGACGGGATCGCCGCGCTGAGCGCGTGTGTCGGGACCCGGGGTTAGCGTATGCAAGTCCAGCTAAGACATAGTCATATGGAGAGCCGAGAACCGTACCCACTTGTCTAAGCAGACAAGGCCAAGCACAGAACGTTCTCGGAAAGCATCGTACGTGAGGGGTATCCCATCCAGGCCGGATGATCAACTGAGATGGGTCCTCATCGTCCGCACACAAGTCTAATGATATGGGTCATGAGCTCCCATATTCAAAGACAAGTCGCCTCAACCATACTATCGACTATCTCATAACTCTTACATAGACTTACTCCAGCCCGATCACTTAGTCGGGGTCTAGGGTGGGCTCGATCATACCACAAAGTGTGCACGAGACGGAGTTTCGAGCAATCGCATCGCGATGCCCCAAGCTGCGCACATCTAAGGGCCACTTGGTGTATGAAAGACCGCCAGCCAGATCACAACTAAGGTCTCGAAAACCCATACAAAGACATGCATGTTATAAACATACACGCAGCACACATGCCTTGTATGAAAAGTAGGTATCATTGCAATTATCTACAAAGTATACATTTTTATTGATAACTCTTATAGAGTGCACACAGAGATCACAAACATGTGATCCAACATTACAACACAAGCGGAAGCAAATTATGTTTGAGTACAGACAAGTTTAACAAATGGCTTAAGAAGCCTTATTTAAACACAAGCCCTCCACAAGGGAACCAGTCGTCTGACTGGGACTAGACTAGCTTGATCTTCAGTCGTCCAGCTCGATGAAGAAGCCACCTTCGGGGTCAGTGGGTTCATCTAAAACATAGAATAAGAAAACGTGAGTACAAAGTCGTACTCAGCAAGACTTACATAGGAGCTATACTACTCATACACATGTATCAAGGTAAAGGGAGGTGGGGTTTCACTTGCAGAAGTGCCAGCTTTGACTTGGCTAATCCTGAACTACGAGTACCAGACTTGAGGTAAGAAGCGTACACGAGTCCACTACTTTCTCCAACCAATTACACCACTATGGTGCCTTCCTCGACTTCCCCACGAGAAAGCACGCCATAGCACTCACACTTATCTTGGTGTGTTTTAGAAGTATCCAGTTCAAGTTATCTAATAATCAAGCTAAGCTTTCCAAGTAGTCCATAACCTCGGACGCGGCTATTCGAATAGTTTTGTTAACCCTGCAGGGGTGTACCACTACACACACATGATCATCATTTACCGCCTTTGATCTTGTCCGGACCCGGGGTTAGCGTATGCAAGTCCAGTTAAGGCATAGTCATATGGAGAGCCGAGAACCGTACCCACTTGTCTAAGCAGACAAGGCCAAGCACAGAACGTTCTCGGAAAGCATCGTACGTGAGGGGCATCCCATCCAGACCGGATGATCAACTGAGATGGGTCCTCATCGTCCGCACACAAGTCTAATGATATGGGTGGTGAACTCCCATATTCAAAGACAAGTCGCCTCAACCATACTATCGACTATCTCATAACTCTTACATAGACTTACTCCAGCCCGATCACTTAGTCGGGGTCTAGGGCAGGCTCGATCATACCACAAAGTGTGCACGAGACAGAGTCTAGAACAATCGCATCGCGATGCCCCAAGCTGCGCACATCTAAGGGCCACTTGGTGTATGAAAGACCGCCAGCCAGATCACAACTAAGGTCTCGAAAACCCATACAAAGACATGCATGTTATAAACATACACGCAGCACACATGCCTTGTATGAACAGCAGGTACCATTGCAATTCTCTACAAAGTGTACAATTTTATTGAAAACTCTTATAGAGTGCACACAGAGATCACATACATGTGATCCAACATTACATTACAAGCGGAAGCAAATTATGTCTGAGTACAGACAAGTTTAACAAATGGCTTAAGAAGCCTTATTTAAACACAAAGCCCTCCACGAGGGAACCAGTCGTCTGACTGGGACTAGACTAGTTGGTCTTCAGTCGTCCAGCTCGATGAAGAAGCCACCTTCGGGGTCAGTGGCATCATCTAAAGCATAGATTAAGCAAACGTGAGTACAAAATCGTACTCAGCAAGACTTACATAGGAACTATACTACTCATGCACATGAATCAAGGTAAAGGGAGGTGGGGTTCACTTGCAGAAGTGCCAGCTTTGACTTGGCTAATCCTGAACTACGAGTACCAGACTTTGAGATAAGAAGCGTACACGAGTCCACTACTTTCTCCAACCAATACACCACTATGGTGCCTTCCTCGACTTCCCCACGAGGAAGCATGCCATAGCACTCACACTTATCTTGGTGTGTTTTAGAAGTATCCGGTTCAAGTTATCTAATAATCAAGCTAAGCTTTCCAAGCAGTCCATAACCGCGGACGCGGATATTCGAATAGTTTTGTAATCCTTGCAAGGGTGTACCGCTACACACACATGATCATCATTTACCGCCTTTGATCTCGACACCATTCAAGGGGTGCCAGCGAGGATGCTCACCACAACTGTTACCTCATAGCCGATCTAGTCCGAGAAAGCCGCCTACTTGGGTTGGTTACCACTATCGTGAACCCGGCCGGTTTACCGAAATGGACCCAAGTGATGTGTGCGTGGTGCATAAGCCGGTCTCGGATGAGCCGTTCTCTCACTTAGCATCCAGGCCACAAGCCTACCAGAACTCCGAACTATTGCGACATCTGGACATCGAAAGGGATGAGTTAGTAAGTTGAGAGGGGTCAGTGAGCCCAATGTGTGGTTGTACTCTTCATCTTGGATCACCACACAAGAACTCGTACTAGGGCGGTGTTCAACGAGACAACCACCGTGTACTCCTACACAGCCTCTCATCGTTCACCTTGTATTAGGGTCGATTCACCAACACTTTTCTACCAACATCAACATGATCATTCCCATCCCGACTCACATCACAGTAACAATATGGTATCATACTAAGCATGCAATAAGCAGTAACATTGCAGGGGCCACATGATATCAAACAACTCCTACATTTGCTAGGATTGTGGTTTGCTTACTACTGTGACAAAATGATAGGTCATGCAAAGGAATGGGTTCATCTATACGGTAGAAACGAATCGTGGTGATCATCCTAAACAATGCGTAAGCGAGACATGAGAGGGAAGTGGGATTTTATCGACATGATCAAAGGGGGTTTGCTTGCCTTGCTGACGAGGTTCGGGTTCGGGGTCTTCAACGTAGGGGGTGACCTCGGGTTCCGGCTCCACTTCTATCAGCAACATGACAATCATAGGATCAACATAATGTACAATGCACAATCACATGAATAAGATTGAAAGGGTGATGTTCATGGTACTGATGTGTTGAGCATTCCATTTAAATGGAGTATATTGCAAATTGAATTGAAAATTCAAACTCCACATTTGAATTCAACATTAACCAAGTTGTATGTGATATAGTTTGATCATTTTGAACCTTTTGGAAATGTGTATGATATGCCTCTGATGTGTGATTGAAATGTAGCATGTTGCCATTATTCAAGTTGCAAAAATATTTGATTTGAATTTGATTTAATTCCATTTAAATAAAATAGAAAATGCTACTGATCACATTTTAAATTCAACTCAAACAGAGTTGAAAGTTGCATATTTGGAAAGATAATTTTCTCCTGATCATTTTTCATATATTATTTGTCCAATTTGGAGTTAATATGAATTTTCTATGAATTTCCAAAGTTTGGGGTATTTTCTGGAATTTCTGGAATTCTTTTAATTCAAATATTCTCTGGAAATTCATTTAACTGATTTATTGCGCAAGTGCTGACGTCAGGGGGGGGGGGCTGACATGTGGGGTCACCTTGTTAGTGACTGGGTTAAATAACCCGTGGGTTAAATTAAACCAGTGGCTTAATTAAGCCACTAGGCCCACTGGTCAGTGACCCAGGGGGTCATTAGCCAGGTGCTTAAAGGCTAATCCACCGGCGGCTAACCGCCGGCGACTGGAGCCACGGCGGCGACTCGCCGGAATGGCCTAGGGGTCATGGGAGGCCACGGGGACGGCACCAACTTGCTCAGCATCGTCGTCCGCATCTTCTGGAGGCAACAGGGGGTCACGGGGTGGTCGGGAGCGATGACGGCGACGACTCCGGCGGCAACAGAACGGCGGCGAGGTCGTAGTTGAAGTTGTAGTGCACGGTTTGGGCTGAGCTCGCGTGTGTTCGGAAGCTAGAGTCACTGGGAGTCAAACGCGCGCGCTGGACGCGATGATGGGGCACAGGGGCGACCTCATCGTCGTCCATGGCGGCGACGTGCTTCGGCATCCATGGGCGAAACGGATAGAGGGGTCGCGGGGTGCTGGAAGCTTGGGGAAAACACTCAGTAGCTCACCGCGGTTCGAACGGAAGCAACGGCAAGCTTGGGGAGGCTTCAACGGCGGGGAATCGACGGCGGCGAGCTCGCGGGTCCGGCGGCGACGTGGAGATGATTCCGGCGGCTACAGAGCGTCCGAGCTCGATTCCTTCTGCAGGAAGACGAAGTCGAGGATGGCGAGGAGGATGGACAACACGACGCAGCTCAGGAACGACGTTGGCCACGCGAGCTTCAAGCTATGGCGACGGCGGCGTCCTGTTCTTCGCGGGGTTCAGCGAGAGAGAGGAGGATAGGCACTGGGGAGGGGGCGAATGGACGCACGGCGTCTCCAGCGTCTCCATGGAGTCGCTAGAAGGCGCGGGAGGGGAAGGTTGCGTCTGGAGAGACGGCGACGTGCCCAGCTAGCTCGGTGGCATTCCACCGAGCAGCTTGGAGGCGCAGGACGGGGAAGAAGACCCCGCTGCCCCTATGGGCCGGCTGGGCTGGGGTTGGCCGGCTTCGCCTGGGCGTCTGGTAAGGTTTCTGCTTCCTTTTCTATTTTTCTTTTCTGTTTTCTCTTCTGACATTTGTTCTGTTTAGCTAAATAAAATAGCTAATCATTTTATTAAATGCTGAAAACTTTTATGTGGCCTCATAATAAAATAGACTAGCCACTTATAAACTTTCAACATTTTTAAAATTCAAATAATTTGAATCTTAAATCAAATAGGGGTATTTCTTTAATTCCAAGGCACTGTTTGAATATTTGAAAAATCTATGAGCATGGGATGGGTCCCACATCACTTGATATGTGATCACACTCATTTATAAGACTTTTCAAAAATCTAACATGAATTTTTGGAGAATATTTTTATCTGGCCTTTTGAATTAATTCACCTGGGGGGGTGTTCCTTCTCCCATTTGCTTTTGATTTTTGATTTCAAAGATTTCTTTTCAAATTTTGACATGATGCAAGAGTACTTTGATCCTAGCACATTACCTAACAGAGGGTTCTGACAGATCTCGACACCATTCAAGGGGTGCCAGCGAGGATGCTCACCACAACTGTTACCTCATAGCCGATCTAGTCCGAGAAAGCCGCCTACTTGGGTTGGTTACCACTATCGTGAACCCGGCCGGTTTACCGAAGTGGACCCAAGTGATGTGTGCGTGGTGCATAAGCCGGTCTCGGATGAGCCGTTCTCTCACTTAGCATCCAGGCCACAAGCCTACCAGAACTCCGAACTATTGCAACATCTGGACATCGAAAGGGATGAGTTAGTAAGTTGAGAGGGGTCAGCGAGCCCAATGTGTGGTTGTACTCTTCATCTTGGATCACCACACAATAACTCGGACTTAGGGCGGTGTTCAACGAGACAACCCACCGAGTACTCCTACACAGCCTCTCATCGTTCACCTTGTATTAGGGTAGATTCACCAACACTTTTCTACCATCATCATCATGATCACTACCATCCCGACTCACATAACAGTATCATCATGGTATCACTCTAAGCATCAAATAAGCAGTAACATTTGCAGGGGCCACATGATATCAATCAACTCCTACATTTGCTAGGATTGTGGTTTTTCCTACTACTGTGACAAATGATAGGTCATGCAAAGGAATGGGTTCATCTATGCGGTAGAAACGTAGCATGGTAATCATCCTATACAATGCATAAGCGAGACATGAGAGGGAAGTGGGATTTTATCGACATGATCAATGGGGGTTTGCTTGCCTTGCTGACGAGGTTCGGGTTCGGGGTCTTCAACGAAGGGGGCAGCCTCCTGCTCCGGTTCCACCTCTACTCGACAAACAACAAGCAAAGTAGCAAAGTAAATACAATGCACAATCACATGATGGAAGGTTGGAACTTGATGTAAATGCTTTGATGTGTGAAGCAATTCCATTTAAATGGAGTATATTGCAAATTGAATTGCAAATTCAAACTCCAATTTGAATTCAAACTTAGCCAAGTTACATGTGACATTGTTTGATCATTTTGAATCATCTTCAAATGTGTATCATATGCCTCTGAAGTGTGGTTGAAATGTAGCATAATTCCATGGTCCAAGTTGCAAAATCATTTGAATTGAATTTGAATTAATTCCAATTAAATCAAATGACATATGCTACTGGTCCCATTTTAAAATCAACTCAAACATAGTTGAAAGTTGTATTTTTGGATAGCTTATTTTCTCCTGATCATTTTTCATATATTATTTGTCCAATTTGGAGTTGATATGAATTATCTATGAATTTCCAAAGTTTGGGGTATTTTCTGGAATTTTCTGAATGTCATTAATTCATGTTAATTTCTGGAAAAGGGTTACTGCGTCAGCATGACCTCATGCTGGCGTCAGGGGGGGGCTGACATGTGGGCCAGGGGTGTCAGTGACCCAGGGGGCTAATCCCTGCTGGTTTAATTAACCAGTGGCTTAATTAAGCCACTGGGCCCACTTGGCAGTGACCTAGGGTCACTTAACCCAGGTGGGGTTAAGTCCCTAAGCACGGCCACGTCGGCGGGGCTGCCGGCGGCTAAACGCTGGCGTCACAGACGCGACGGCTCTCTGCGTTCTCCCTCTCCTGGCCACCATTCGCTACGCCGAGACCACAGGGACGTAGCCCATGCGCTCGCACGTCACCTGGTGCACACGGGTGTCCAAGACGATGACCACAGCGACGGCGGTGACCTCGCCGGCGGCAACAGAGACACGGGGAAGATGCAAACGTCACCACAGTGCTCCAAATCCAACAAGCTTTAGCTCGTTCGATGCGTGAGGTCACGGCAAAGACGACGGACAAAAAGACGAGTTCCATGGCGTAAAAGGTGGTCGTCGCCATGGCTCCCGGCGGCGAGGAGCTTCGGCCCTCATGGCGAAATGAGCTAGAGGAGTCAAGCGGGGTCGTGGTTTGAGGGGAAAAGCTCACCAGACGCTGGTGAACACGTTGGAGCAGGCGTCGGAGGCGGGGAAGTTACGGCGGCGGCAAATCGATCAACTCGAGCTCCGGCGACCGGCAGCGATCTGATGAACCTGGCGTCACTCCTAGTCCAAATTGGAGCTCCTGCTTCTGCTAGTCGACGAAGACGAGGACGGCAAGCACGTTGGACATCTTGGGTGGGCTCCTCGGCGTCAATGGCTACGCGGGGGCGCTTCGGTGCTCCGGCGATTCTCCTGTCGACGACGAACACGGCGAGGGAGGAGGGGGAGGTGGTTCTGGAGGGAGGGAAAGTGATCGGGACGTCTCCCAGACGTCTCCAGGCGAGGAGATGAGGCTCGGGGCAGGCAGACAGCTGCCTGTCGTGCCCACGGCGCTCGCCGGCGAGGTGCTTGCCTGCCTGGAGGGGAAGAAGACGCATATACGCCCTCCAGGTGGGCTGGGCCGGCTAAGGTGAGTGGGCCTCGCCCCTGGGCGAGAGGTAAGCTTCTGTTTTCTTTTTCTATTTTTCTTTTCTGTAGTTTGTTTTGTTTAGCTAAATAAAATAGCTAAACATTTTATTAAATGCTGAAATTTTTTATATGGCTTCATAATAATATAGACTAGCCACTCATAAAGTTTCAACATTTTTAAAATTCAAATAATTTGAATCTTAACTCAAATAGGGGTTTTAAATTAATTCCATGGCACTGTTTGAATATTTGAAAAATCCATGAGCATGGGGTGGGTCCCACATCACTTGATATGTGATCACACTCATTTATAAGACTTTTCAAAATTCTAACATGAATTTTTGGAGAAGATTTTTATCTGGCCTTTTGAATTAATTCAACTGGGGGGGTTCCTTCTCCCATTTTGATTTTGATTTTGATTTCAAAGTTTTCTTTTGAAACTTTAACATGAAGCAAGTGACTTACTAACCCTAGCACATTACCTAACAGTGGGTTCTGACAACTCGCCCCCACTCAAAAGAATCTCGTCCCGAGATTCAGAAGTCTGCAGGAGGAAGGTGGGGTACTCGGCACTGAGACGGTCTTCTCTTTCCCACGTAGCTTCTCTCTCAGAGTGGTGTGACCATTGCACTTTTAGAAACCTAATCTTCTGACGACGAGTGACACGCTCTGCGGAATCAAGAATACAAACGGGGTATTCTCGATAAGAAAGGTCATCTTGGAGATCAAGCGTCTCATGGTCGACTTCGCGGATGGGGTCCTTGAAGCAACGCCTGAGTTGGGACACATGGAATAGATCATGTACTCGGGAAAGTTATAGGGGTAGTTAAGGTTGGTAGGCAACTTCTCCACGTTTAGCAAGAATGCGGAAAGGTCCGATGTAACGTGGGGCCAACTTGCCTTTGATACCGAAACGTTGGGTTCCCTTCAGAGGAGTAACCCGAAGGTAAGCCTTCTCATCCAGATTGTAGCTCTCTTGCCTATGATGACGATCATAGTAGCTTTTCTGACGAGACTGGGCTGCTTTCAATTGAGCACGAACAATGCGAACTTGCTCTTCGGCTTCCTTGATCATGTCCGGTCCAAAGAATTGTCTTTCACCGGTTTCTGACCAGTTTAAAGGTGTTCGACATCGTCGTCCATATAGGAGTTCAAAAGGAGCCATGTTCAGACTAGATTGAAAACTATTGTTATAAGCAAATTCGGCGAATGGAAGAGACTTCTCCCAATTCTTTCCGAATGAGATAACACAAGCTCTGAGCATGTCTTCAAGAATTTGGTTAACCCTTTCGACTTGACCGCTAGACTGAGGATGGAAAGCTGTACTAAAGGAGAGATGAGTTCCCATAGCATTCTGAAAGGTTCCCCAAAATCTAGAGGTGAAAAGGCTACCGCGATCAGAATTGATTTCCAAAGGAACACCGTGAAGGGATACAATTCTAGAGATGTACAAGTCTGCTAACTGGCTAGCAGTTATAGACTCGCGAACCGGAAGGAAGTGAGCAACTTTGGAAAGCCTATCTATGACAACGAAGATGGCATTGTTTCCTTTCTGGTTTTTTGGAAAGCCGGTGATGAAATCCATACCGACTTTGTCCCATTTCTACTCGGGAATAGACAAAGGTTGAAGTGTACCAGCAGGTCTTTAATGTTTTTCCTTAATGCAACGACAAACATCACATTCGTCCACAAATTGAGCAATGTCTCTCTTCATCCTAGTCCACCAAAATCTCTGGCGTAGATCTCGGTACATTTTGTGCTACCGGGATGAATCGAGAGGGATGTGTCACGGGCTTCCTTGAGGATGAGTTGCCTTAGTTCCCTATTCTTAGGTACTACCAAACGATTTTCAAAGAATACCGTTCCCTTGCTATCTGTGGAGAAACATTTAGCAACTCCGCTAGCAATGTTCACCTTGATCCGGCGAACACCTCGTGCACGCCTTTGGGCAACTATGATTTGATCCTAAAGAGTTGGTTTCGCCACCATGGTAGAAAGATAGCCATGAGGAACAATCTCAAGATTGATCTTGCGAAAGTCCTCATGAAGAAGCGGTTGATACTGTTGTAACATGAGGTTGTTACAATACGACTTACGACTTAGTGCATCAGCCATGACATTGGCTTTGCCTGGGGTGTAAGAAATTACTACGTCGTAATCTTTTATCAACTCAATCTAGCGTCTTTTCCTGAGATTAAGATCTGGCTGGGTGAAAATGTATTTGAGGCTTTGGTGGTCGGAATAGATCTCGCAACGGTTACCAAGGAGGTAATGTCGCCAAGTTGTTAGGGCATGAACTACGGCAGCGAGTTCAAGGTCATGGGTAGGATAGTTCTCTTCATGTGGCCGCAACTGGCGTGAAGCATAAGCTACCACATGTCGATCTTGAAGAAGTATGCATCCTAACCCTTGCCTTGATGCGTCACAATAGATCTCGAAATCCTTTTTGGTGTCTCGAGGTGCAAGTACGGGTGCAGAAGTCAATCTTCTTTTTAGCTCTTGAAAGCTTTCCTCGCACTTGGGAGTCCATAGGAATTTCTTATCTTTCTTGAGGAGTTCAGTTAGAGGCTTTGCAACTTTAGAAAAATTCTCAACGAAGCGACAACAATAGCTGGCTAGGCCATGAAAACTCCTAACTTGCTTAACCGATTCAGGTGGAGTCTAGTCAAGGACGGCCTGAACTCTCTCGGGATTCACAGCAATGCCTTTTGCAGAAATCACGTGGCCTAAGTAGGTCACTTCTGGTAGCCAAAATTCACACTTGGAGAATTTAGCATACAGGCGATGCTCTCTAAGTTTCATCAATACTAGCCTTAGGTGTTCGACATGTTCTTCTTCGTTCTTCGAGTATATAAGGATGTCATTGAGGTAAACCACGACGAACTGGTCCAAATACTCCATGAAGATCGAATTCACCATGCGTGAGAAAGTGGCGGGGGCATTGGTTAAACCAAAGGACATGACGGTGTACTCGTAAAGACCATAACGAGTAGTAACAGCCATTTTGGGAATGTCCTCGTTTCGGATTTTGATTTGATGATAACCTAATCCCAAATCCATCTTTGAGAAGACAGAAGATCCTGTAAGTTGATCATAAAGATCATTGATCCTGGGCAATGGGTACTTGTTCTTTATCGTCGCTAAATTTAGCGGGCGATAGTCTACGCACATCCTTTCTGTTCCATATTTCTTCGTTACGAACAGAACGGGGGAACCCCATGGCAACGAGCTAGGGTGGATGAAGCCTTTCTCCAACAAAGCTTCCAGTTGGGTTTTAAGCTCAGCTAACTCACGTGGGGCCATTTTGTATGGGCGTCTAGAAATTGGGGCAGTTCCTGGGGAAAGATCCACTATAAACTCTACACATCTGTCGGGTGGCATGCCCGGCAGCTCTTCAGGAAAGACATCTGGGAAGTCACGAACCACCGGAATATCTTCAAGTTCGGGAAGGGGAAGTACATTCAAAGAATGCACTTCGGTTCTTGTTCTGGGTGAGGTATAGTTGACGGTCTTGCCTGAAGGGTGGGTGAGTTTCACGGATTTGCCTTTGCAATCCAGGTAGGCATTCTGTCTTGATAGCCAATCCATGCCAAGGATGACATCAATATCTGAAGATTTGAGGGCTATGAGTGAAGCAAGGAATACTAAACCCTCAATTGCAATCTGATTACCATGGCTTACTCTCGTAGTTTGCCATCTTGACCCTGGAGTTTGAATAATCATTGGGGTGGATAATTCAACAAAAGATAACTCATGACGAAGTGCATAACTTTCCGACATGAATGAATGAGATGCTCCTGGGTCGAAAAGAACGGAAGTAGGAACATAATTGACTGGGAGCGTACCAAGAATGACGTCAGTGGTGTTGTCAGTCTCTTCGGCGGCGATCTGGTTCACACGTCCACGAGTGGCGGGAGGAGCGGGTTTGGCGGTGTAGACCTTCTGGGGTGGCTTGCCACGACCATTGTTGTTGCCTCCGGCACGGGGTGGAGCATTCTGATGCTGGATCTGGTTCTGGGGACACTCACGAGAGTAGTGGCCTGCCTGACCACACTTGTAACAGGCTCCAAAAACAGTGCGTGGAGCTGGGTTGTTTGGTGGAGCTGGTTGGAACTGGGTTGGTGGACGAGGCGCCACATAGGATGGCCTCGGTGGGTTGTTCTGGCGGAACATACTGTTTGGAATCCAGATCTTGCGCTTCTGGGAGCCTGAACTGGATGAACCATCGTCTCTAGGGTGTTTGCGAAAGTCGTTGGGGTTGTTCATGTCCTCTGCCTTGATGGCCTTGTTGACAAGGACCTGGAAGGTCGCAAAGTCATGTAGGTTGAGCTCACGACGGAGTCCAGAGTTGAGGCCACGACGGAACCTCTCTTGCTTCTTTGCGTCGGTGGAGACTTCTTCGGTAGCATAACGAGCAAGTCGGTTGAACTCACGACTAAACTCGTCAACGGTCCTTCTGCCTTGGGTGAGGTTGCAAAACTCCTCACGCTTGCGGTCCATAAGACCTTTGGGAATGTGGTGCTCACGGAAGGAAGTGCAGAATTCATCCCAAGATGCAGGCGGTCCAACGGGACGCATGTTCAGAAAGTTCTCCCACCAAGAGCTAGCTGCGCCTTCAAGGTGATAGGTGGCATAGCTGACCTTGTCGCCATTTGCAACATGGCCTGCTTGGAGCTTCCTCTCGATGCTGCGAAGCCAGTCATCGGCGTCAAGGGGCTCGGTGGAGTAACTGAAAACCGGGGGATGAAGTCGTTCAGGGACACCAACTCATTGCGCTGCTGAGTGGTGTTGCGAGCAATGACTTCCAGAAGATGTTGAGAGTCTCGGCGGTTCCTCTCAACCTCCATCAGAACCTGAGCCATCGTGGGTGGGGGTGGAAGGTTGCCTTCCTCCAGGTCATTCACACGACCCTGGTTACGACCAATCTGGCCACGGGTTCCTTGAGACATCCTGAAGGTGAAAAACCAAAGTCAAACAGAGTTGATTGGGATAGTCTAAACAAGGTATTGAGGTACTGGAAGGATTACAAAGCAAAGGAAGTAATCATCTTGACAACATGGTGATAAAGCATACAAGCCATATATTCACAAGCTGTCATACAAGCCATACATCGTTTTAGTACAAGCACCAAGCTAATACAAACGTGATGAAGATGATACATCCTTCAGAGGCACTCTGACTTCCTATACATTATTTATCTAAGCCTCTGGAACTTAGACCCTTGCGTACAATACACTAAGATACTACTACATCAACACTAAGTAAGACCACAGGCGGTGTCACTCATCTCCATCTCCATAGTAGTCCTCATAAAAGTTACCCGCGTATCCCGGTAGCTGAAGGTGACCATCGGAAAACACGGAGGCCTGTGGACCCTGATATCCATTTGGGCAAGGATGGGGCCTAGGTCCAGCGTAGGGTGGAAGCAAAGGACCACGGGGTGGAAAAATGCCTCCAATCTTGGGCCAAGCAACTCGAGAAGGCATCTGAGTCCTCACTGGGTAGATAGCATCATAATAAACTGATCAAACGCTCACGAAGGGTGCCAAAAGTGTCGGTGCTCGATACAGACGAACACGAGTGGCGTGAAGCTCAAAACGAAGAGCGCGTGCATCACGATCTCGATCACTAGCAAATCTAGCAGTCACCTGAAGTGCGGGATCCTCTGCAGAGTGATCTGAGTAGAATCCGGTGTAGTATCCCTCTTCTCCTGGAACTTATGCAGGGATATAGCGGAATGAGGTCTCTCTCAGCATAGTGTGCTCCTCTCTCAGCAAGGTAATACATGAATATGCAGCATCCTGCACAGCCATGTTCTCTGTCATGCCAATGCCATGTCCAAAGTGGATAGGCTGAGTAACTCCAACGTGGTGCGGGTAGATCCTAACAATGCAGTGGAACTGGGTCTGGTTGAAGTCGAGGAACTGCTCCTCAACGGTGTACTCAGGATACCATCGATATCCACAATAGTACATCATCTCGATCAACGTGGCGGGATGGCCACGCACACCAAGGCACCTGGTCAAACGAACAATCTGCCGAGGGGGAAGATCTGCCATCTGAAAAAGAAAGGAGTTTGCAAATGCATCAGATTATGAGATAAACCTGGAATGACTCGGACAACATAACGGCTGTAATTGTAAGAAATGGCAATTTCTTCCAATATGGAAAACCGCACTTACATACGATGTAATAAATCAGGGAGCATAACCACTCTAACAAGTCGATCACAACTTTCCTACGGCTACAAGGAAGCAAAAAACGAGATGTTCTAATCAGACAGAGGAGAGCCTAGTCCTATCTTCCCATAGAATAAGATGAGGGTGACTCAGAACTCAGAACGAAGGGGGTAAGGAGAAAAAAGAAGCCTTACGTTGTTCCCTTATATACCCAGAGTAACTATATAACTATAGCAAGCTAGAATCGACTTCGGCCAAGGCTACTAGTCCTACAGTCAGTCCTGCTCTGATACCAAGTCTGTCGGGACCCGGGGTTAGCGTATGCAAGTCCAGCTAAGACATAGTCATATGGAGAGCCGAGAACCGTACCCACTTGTCTAAGCAGACAAGGCCAAGCACAGAACGTTCTCAGAAAGCATCGTACGTGAGGGGTATCCCATCCAGGCCGGATGATCAACTGAGATGGGTCCTCATCGTCCACACACAAGTCTAATGATATGGGTGATGAGCTCCCATATTCAAAGACAAGTCGCCTCAACCATACTATCGACTATCTCATAACTCTTACATAGACTTACGCCAGCCCGATCACTTAGTCGGGGTCTAGGGCGGGCTCGATCATACCACAAAGTGTGCACGAGACGGAGTCTCGAGCAATCACATCGCGATGCCCCAAGCTGCGCACATCTAAGGGCCACTTGGTGTATGAAAGACCGCCAGCCAGATCACAACTAAGGTCTCGAAAACCCATACAAAGACATGCATGTTATAAACATACACGCAGCACACATGCCTTGTATGAACAGTAGGTACCATTGCAATTCTCTACAAAGTATACATTTTTATTGATAACTCTTATAGAGTTCACACAGAGATCACAAACATGTGATCCAAAATTACAACACAAGCGGAAGCAAATTATGTCTGAGTACAGACAAGTTTAACAAATGGCTTAAGAAGCCTTATTTAAACATAAGCCCTCCACGAGGGAACCAGTCGTCTGACTGGGACTAGACTAGCTTGATCTTCAGTCGTTCAGCTCGATGAAGAAGCCACCTTCGGGGTCAGTGGGTTCATCTAACACATAGATTAAGCAAACGTTAGTACAAAGTCGTACTCAGGAAGACTTACATAGGAGCTATACTACTCATGCACATGTATCAAGGTAAAGGGAGGTGGGGTTTCACTTGCAGAAGTGCCAGCTTTGACTTGGCTAATCCTGAACTACGAGTACCAGACTTGAGGTAAGAAGCGTACACGAGTCCACTACTTTCTCCAACCAATTACACCACTATGGTGCCTTCCTCGACTTCCCCACGAGAAAGCACGCCATAGCACTCACACTTATCTTGGTGTGTTTTAGAAGTATCCAGTTCAAGTTATCTAATAATCAAGCTAAGCTTTCCAAGTAGTCCATAACCGCGGACGCGGCTATTCGAATAGTTTTGTTAACCCGGCAGGGGTGTACCGCTACACACACATGATCATCATTTACCGCCTTTGATCTCGACACCATTCAAGGGGTGCCAGTGAGGATGCTCACTACAACAGTTACCTCATAGCCGATCTAGTCCGAGAAAGACACCTACTTGGGTTGGTAACCACTATCGTGAACCCGGCCGGTTTACCGAAGTGGACCAAGTGATGTGTGTGTGGTGCATAAGCCGGTCTGGGATGAGCCGTTCTCTCACTTAGCATCCAGGCCACAAGCCTACCAGAACTCCGAACTATTGCGACATCTGCACATCGAAAGGGATGAGTTAGTAAGTTGAGAGGGGTCAGTGAGCCCAATGTGTGGTTGTACTCTTCATCTTGGATCACCACACAAGAACTCGGACTTAGGGCGGTGTTCAATGAGACAACCCACCGTGTACTGCTACACAGCCTCTCATCGTTCACCTTGCATTAGGGTAGATTCACCAACACTTTTCTACCATCATCATCATGATCACTACCATCCCGACTCACATAACAGTATCATCATGGTATCACTCTAAGCATGCAATAAGAAGTAACATTTGCAGGGGCCACATGATATCAATCAACTCCTACATTTGCTAGGATTGTGGTTTTGCCTACTACTGTGACAAATGATAGGTCATGCAAAGGAATGGGTTCATCTATGCGGTAGAAACGTAGCATGGTAATCATCCTATACAATGCATAAGCGAGACATGAGAGGGAAGTGGGATTTTATCGACATGATCAATGGGGGTTTGCTTGCCTTGCTGACGAGGTTCGGGTTCGGGGACTTCAACGAAGGGGGCAGCCTCCTGCTCCGGTTCCACCTCTACTCGACAAAAAACAGGCAAAGTAGCAAAGTAAATACAATGCACAATCACATGATGGAAGGTTGGAACTGGATGTAAATGCTTTGATGTGTGAAGCAATTCCATTTAAATGGAGTATATTGCAAATTGAATTGCAAATTCAAACGCCAATTTTAATTCAAACTTAGCCAAGTTACATGTGACATTGTTTGATCATTTTGAATCATCTTCAAATGTGTATTATATGCCTCCGAAGTGTGGATGAAATGTAGCATAATTCCATGGTCCAAGTTGCAAAATCATTTGAATTGAATTTGAATTAATTCCAATTAAATCAAATGACATATGCTACTGGTCCCATTTTAAAATCAACTCAAACATAGTTGAAAGTTGGATTTTTGGATAGCTTATTTTCTCCTGATCATTTTTCATATATTATTTGTCCAATTTGGAGTTGATATGAATTATCTATGAATTTCCAAAGTTTGGGGTATTTTCTGGAATTTTATGAATTTCTTTAATTCATTTTAATTTCTTGAAAAGGTTTACTGCGTCAGCATGACCTCATGCTGGCGTTAGGGTGGGGGGCTGACATGTGGGCCAGGGGTGTCAGTGACCCAGGGGGCTAATCCCTGCTGATTTAATTAACCAGTGGCTTCATTAAGCCACTGGGCCCACTTGGCAGTGACCTAGGGTCACTTAACCCAGGTGGGGTTAAGTCCCTAAGCATGGCCACGTCGGCGGGGCTGCCGGCGGCTAAACGCCAGCGTCACAGACGCAGCGGCGCTCTGCATTCTCCTTCTCCTGGCCACCATTCGCTACGCCGAGACCACAGGGACGTAGCCCATGCGCTCGCACGTCACCTAGTGCACGCGGGTGTCCAAGACGATGACCACAGCGACGGCGGTGACCTCGCCGGAGGCAACAGAGACACGGGGAAGATGCAAACGTCACCATAGTGCTCCAAATCCAACAATCATTAGCTCGTTCGATGCGTGAGGTCACGGCGAAGACGACGGACAAAAAGACGAGTTCGATGGCGTAACAGGTGGTCGTCGCCATGGCTCCCGGCGGCGAGGAGCTTCGGCCCTCATGGCGGAATGAGCTAGAGGAGTCGAGCGGGGTCGTGGTTTGAGGGGAAAAGCTCACCAGACGCTGGTGAACACGTTGGAGCAGGCGTCGGAGGCGGGGAAGTTACGGCGGCGGCGAATCGATCAACTCGAGCTCCGGCGGCCGGCGGCGATCCGATGAACCTGGCGTCACTCCTAGTCCTAATTGGAGCTCCTGCTTCTACTAGTCGACGAAGAAGAGGACGGCAAGCACGTTGGACATCTTGGGTGGGCTCCTCGGCGTGAATGGGTACGCGGCGGCCCTTCGGTGCTCCGGCGAGTTCTCCTGTCGACGACGAACACGGCGAGGGAGGAGGGGGAGGTGGTTCTGGAGGGAGGGAAAGGGATCGGGACGTCTCCCAGACGTCTCCAGGCGAGGAGATGAGGCTCGGGGCAGGCAGGCAGCTGCCTGTCGTGCCCATGGCGCTCGCCGGCGAGGTGCTTGCCTGCCTGGAGGGGAAGAAGATGCATGTACCCCCTCCAGGTGGGCTGGGCCGGCTGAGGTGAGTGGGCCTCGCCCCTGGGCGAGAGGTAAGCTTCTGTTTTCTTTTTCTATTTTTCTTTTCTGTAGTTTGTTTTGTTTAGCTAAATAAAATAGCTAAAAATTTTATTAAATGCTGAAATTTTTTATATGGCTTCATAATAACATAGACTAGCCACTCATAAAGTTTCAACATTTTTAAAATTCAAATAATTTGAATCTTAACTCAAATAGGGGTTTTTAAATAATTCCAAGGCACTGTTTGAATATTTGAAAAATCCATGAGCATGGGGTGGGTCCCACATCACTTGATATGTGATCACACTCATTTATAAGACTTTTCAAAATTCTAACATGAATTTTTGGAGAAGATTTTTATCTGGCCTTTTGAATTAATTCAACTGGGGGGCTTCCTTCTCCCATTTTGCTTTTGATTTTGATTTCAAAGTTTTCTTTTGAAACTTTAACATGATGCAAGTGACTTACTAACCCTAGCACATTACCTAACAGAGGGTTCTGACAGCGTGGTTCGAGATTTTGTCTGAATCAGAGGTCGTATACACCCCCGGCGGTCCGAAACGTGGAGCATCGGGCGCGCGAGAGAGAAACCTGAGGACTTTTGCGTAAACTTGCCAGCCAGACCACCTATATAGAGACCACCACCCTCCCCTAGCCATTTCTAAGGTTTCCCTCTGGAAAAATTGCAGCCACGCCCTCACAATTGCCCCAAATCTGCCATCTAGTCCCCCAAATTCGCAATCCTAGCTCCAGATCAAGAAAACCCTAGCCCCAAACACTCCTCACGTCAGATCAACCGATCCAACGGCCAGGGTGCGCCCAGCCTCTCCACCTCCAACTTCCAATGCCCCGGGCCCCGCTGGGCCGCCGTCGTTCCCGACGGGGCCGGGAAGCCCCGCCGCCTCTCGTCTCCTTCGCCCGCAGCCGCCACCGTGCCGCGCCTCCTCCGGTGATCTCGCGCCGTGCCTCGCGCCTCCCCCCTTCCCCCTTGCTTCCTCTCATCTCCGCCCTCTCTCCCGCAGGAATATCGGCGCCGCCACCGTCTTCCATGAAGAGCCGAGCTCAAGCCAGTCGGCCTCCCTAGCCCGTGTTCGCCGTCTCCTCCACAGTCGTCGCGCGCCCGGGTCCGGCAAGATCCGGCGACGCCAGCCAGCCGCGCGCCCTCCTCGGCCTCTTGGAGCGCCGTGCTGCGCCGCCCGCCTCGCCGGCGTGGTTGCCGTCGTCCGCCGCAAGCCACGGCCACGATCCGATCTGGATCGGGCGTGGTGGAGCCGCCCCGCCCCTGTGAGCCGTCCTGCCAGGACAACGGGCCCTAGCCGCCTGACGAGGGGATGACCCCATGACTCCTTCGTATGAGGATACCCGGTGCATATGAAGACAGAGGGCCCGCTGGGAAGCCACGACAGGCCCACGACTGGCCCAACCAAGCACCAATGTAGGAGTCCGCGGCTAGTATGGAAGGCACGACTTGGCGTACAAGGAAAGACTAGAACTAGGAAACTATCTTTGTAACCTAGTACGGACTCCCCGAGACCTAGCCTAGTATATAAAGGCTGGGAGGGGAGACGTCAAGATCAATCCAATACACATCTATTCACCTGGTCTTGCGAGAACTCGCATGGCCTCCTCTGTAATCACCCCCTTACGCAATAATATCGAGCAGGAAGTGCTTCTCCTGTTAGCCGACGAGCATCGTCCAACCTGTGCCTTCTCTATGACTAACCCAGGGACCCTGACCATGGGATTTGCCGGGGCCGATCCCCGTCAATTGGCGCCGTCTGTGGGAACTACACAGGTTGGAATCACGATCTCGGAGGTCCCTCCCTCAACAAATCAAGACTCGAGGACTAGAACCAGATCTAGCCCGCTCGAGAAATTCAAGTTCACCGCAAGCATCTCCATCGACCCGTCAAGATCACTTAGCCTGCAGCCAAATCAAGTCCAGCACGTCGACGACCGCCAGATCCATCGCCGACGGAAAAGGACTCGATGACCCAGAAGAAAACCGTGAGGACTCTACTCGGGAACTCCACTCGAAGAGTCGTGGCGCGTGACAGAAGACTCGCCCACCAGTCGACGACCCGCCGCCGCCCGGGCTCCCACCACGGGACAAGACAACGACTCCGAAACCCAGATCGGAGAATACTACGACCCAAAAGGAAGACAAGATGAATTCGCCAATTTCATCCGGAACCAATCACTCAGCGATGGGATAGAGCTTGACCCAAGATTCCACAATCGAACAGAAGAACACTCGCAGATTTTCCAAATCTCAAGGAGAAGAAGGCACGCCGGCTCCAGTAAACTCACAGCCAAAGAGCAACTGGAAGGACCTTGCGCGATCCACTGTTTCGAAGACAGTTGGGGACACCTCAGAGCAAGCCACACCCAAGGAGATTGCCTCCTATTCGCCGAACTCTCCAACAACCTCAAGGAGGAAAAGCAGCGTGAAGCCAAGCGCACTCGAAGAAGCACGCTGTCACCAGCACCAAGTACAAAAAGGCAATACCCGACGTCCCATGGACGAATCTGCATGATCCAAGAAGGAAGACCCTGAAAATAAAAATAAGACGCTTACACCATGCAGGCCAAAGCAGCCGAAGCCCCAAAGATAGCAGAAATTTACCAACTGTGTGGCGCCGAGACCAGCATCACTTTCTCTCAGAGAGACCACCCACCCACAGTCCCAAGGCCGGGGCATGCACCCCTGGTCCTCGAAGCCCAGATCGGAGGATACGACATGGACAGAGTCTTCATGGACGGAGGCAGCAGCCTAAATATAATCTTTGCCAGCACCCTACGCAAGATGCTAATCCCACGATCAGTTTGGAAGAAGTCAGGCACAATAATATATGGCGTAGTTCCGGGCGAAGCAGCCGCCTCAATCGGAACAATCGAGCTTGATGTAATCTTTGGCAGGAAGCGCAACTTCGCAAAGCAAGTCCTTGAGTTCGAAGTGCTCGACTGGCAGTCGCAGTATCACCACATACTCGGGCGACCAGCGTTCGCACAATTCATGGCGATTCCGCACTATGCATATCTCAAGCTCAAGATGCCAGGACCCGCAGGAATCATCACAGTCAAAGGAAGCTTCACCAAATCGGACCAGTGCGACCGCAACTTCCACAAAGTCTCCGACACATTTGGAGCCCAACAACAGCTCACAGAAATAGCCATGGTAACGGACAAAAGCATATTTCCACTGGCAAGCCGAAGCGAGAAAAAAGAATTCGGCTGAGATTTGAGCGTCGTCAGCGACACAATCGCACACCATGTCCACCCAATAGACCCAGAGAAGACGGTCCGCGTATATGCCCACCTTCCAGAAGAACAAGCAACCTCCCTCATAACCTTCCTTCGCGAAGAGTGGAAATTTTTCGCTTGGTGCCTAGCTGAATGCCCGGAATACCGCGAGAATTTGCAGAACACGCACTCCACATCAAGCCAAACACCAAACCAGTAAAGAAGGCGTTGCGACGATTCTCAGAACCCAAGCGAAGAGCAATCGGAGAAGAAGTCAACCGACTACTCGACGCACAGTTCATCCGAGAGACGAAGAAAGCAACCTGGATAGAAAACCCAGTCCTAATCCCTAAAAATGACACCGAGGTACTGAGGATGTGCGTCGACTATGGGCCTATCAACAAGCACTACCCAAAAGATCACTTCCCCTGCTGAGAATCGATCAAATAATCGACTCCACAGCAGGATGCGACCTCCTATCCTTCCTCGATGCATACTCAGGATACAATCAGATCAGGATGAAGGAAGAAGACGAAGAGCACACCTCGTTCATCACCCCTACGGCGTATTCTGCCATCAAACAATTCCCTTTGGCCTAAAAAACGCCGGAGCCACGTACCAGCGGATGATGCAAGCATGCTTGAGAGACCAGATTGGCAGAAACTTCCAGGTACATGTAGACGATATTGTCATCAAAACCTACAGTGCAAACACGCTACTCGACGACCTCCTTGAAACATTCGCGGCCCTGAACAAGTACATAGTCAAGCTCAACCCAAAAAAGTGTGTGTTCGGCGTCCCAGTCGGAAAACTACTCGGGTACATGGTCTCTGCCCGAGGAATCGAAGCAAACCCAGAAAAAGTCCAAGCAATCACCAAGATGCAAAGGCCAACCAACATCAGAGGCGTTCAGCAGATCACAGGAAAACTCGCAGCACTGAGCCGTTTCATCAGCAGGCTAGGAGAAAGGACCCTACCATTCTACAAACTGCTGAGAAAAGGAGAAAAATTCGAGTGGACCGAGGAAGCCCGCAACGCATTCGAAGACCTAAAGAAAACCCTCTCAACCCCACCAATCTTGTCGGTGCATAAAGAACGGGAGAAGTTGTACCTCTACATAGCAGCGCCGTAGTGTTGTGAGCACGGTGCTCGTTGTCGAGCGCGCAGAAGAAGGTAAAATCCAGAGCATACAAAGACCAATTTACTACCTCAGCACGCTACTCACACAGCCACAACAACGGTACCCGCACTACCAGAAACTCCTGCTCGGCATTATCATGACCTCCAGGAAAGTATCGCACTACTTCGGCGAACACTCCATCACAATCGTGCGCAGTGCACCACTCGCGGACATCCTCAACAATCCCGGAGCGACCGGTCGGGTAGCCGAGAGGAACATTGAGCTCAGCCCGCGAGATCTGCAGTTCAAACACCCAACAGCAATCAAAGCCCAAGTACTCCCAGACTTCCAGGTCGAGTGGGCAGAGGTCCAAACACCAGGTCCCCCAGACCTATCCAACTCATGGACGATGTATTTCGACGGATCCAAAAGACAACAAGGAGCCGGAGCAGGCGTTGTACTAGTCTTCCCCAAAGAAACGAAGCTCAAATACATCCTCCGGATCAACTTCAGCAATGCCTCCAACAACGAAGCAGAATACGAGGAACTACTCCACGGCATGCGCATGGCAAAAACTTGCGGAACCACTCGTCTCTCGATCTATGGCGACTCCAACCTCGTCGTCCAGCAGGCGATGAGAGACTGTAATGCAGTCGCAGACAACATGACAGCCTACCAGAAGCTCTATAACACACTAGAGGGAGGATTCGACGGCTGCTAACTCAACTACATCCCCAGAGCAAATAACACAGAAGCCGACGAACTTGCAAACATCGGATCGACTCAAGGACAAATACCACTAGGCGTTTTCCTCAAGAGCATCAACCAGAGATCAATCAAAGAAAAGCCAGCGGAACCCAAGGTAGTCGCAGAGGAAGAGGACACAAAGGAACCAGCACAGGTGGCAGCAACGAACACAACCGACGGCACAAGCAGCCAAGCAACCGAACCCGAAGAGCCGGCAGCACTCGAAGGCCCAGCATGGACAAAGCCTTTCCTTCGATTCCTAATCGATGGCACCCTACCACAAGACGTTGCAGAAGCCCGACGCATTAGTCGATGATCTAAAGCATTCACAGTAATCAACAGACAGCTCTATAAGTGCAGCATTTCTCAGGTCCTCCAAAGGTGTATAGACGAAGAAGACGGCAAAGCCCTATTGCTCGAGATCCACGAAGGCACCTGCGGACACCATGCGAGCAGTCGAGCACTCGTGTCCAAGGCTTTTCGAGCAGGTTTTTACTGGCCGACCGCTATGAGAAACGAAGAGGATATCTTACGGCGTTCCATCGCCTGCCAAAAGTTCGCCAGCAGGCCACATGCCCCAGCATCAGAACTCAAAACCATACCATTATCATGGCCATTCGCCACATGGGGACTCAACATGGTAGGCCCACTCAAGAAATCCTCAAAAGGAGGACGAACACACCTACTAGTCGTATTCGACAAGTTCATCAAATGGATCGAAGCAGTACCAATCACTAGCTCAATAGCCCTCACGGCAATCAACTTCATCAAGTCAATCATCTTCAAATTCGGAGTACCACACAACATCATCACAGAAAATGGTACAAACTTCACAGCAGCAGAATTCCAAAACTTCTGTCAAGAGCTGGGCATCAAAATCAACTACGCATCAGTCGCACACCCACAGTCCAATGGTCAAGTGGAGAAAGCAAATGGCCTAGTATGCAGAGGAATAAAGAAACGACTCCTCGCACCACTAAAACAAGCCGCAGGCAACTGGGTAGAGGAACTCCCCACAGTACTATGGAGCCTACGCACCACCCCAAATAGCTCAACCCCAGTATACACTTTTCTTCTTGGTATATGGGGCAGAAGCAGTACTGCCGCACGAAATAAAATTTGGAGCTCCCAGAATCTCATGGTACGAAGAGGAAGAGGCAGAAGAAGCACTGCAGAACGACAAAGATACCGCAGACGAAGCACGAGACACAGCCATCACAAGATCTGAAGGTTACCTGGACAAACTGCGCACATATCAAAGCAGTCGCCTGCGAACCAGAACTTTCAACAAAGGAGACCTCGTGTTACGACTAATACAGGAAAAAGTGCACAAGCTTGCCACGCAATGGGAGGGGTCGTTCATCATCTCAGAAGTCATAGGAGGAGGCGCATATAGGTTGAAGAACCCCAAAACCAACGAGGACGTGGGAAATCCATGGAACGTAGAAAACATGCGCATGTTCTACCCATAGTCCTCTAGGCATTTTCAGAAGACATCGGCGGTAGCACTGATCGGGAACCCATGTAAACACTTGGAGAAATAAAATAATGCTTCCCAAACACTATACTTAAAAACACTCGGGGGCTCGAGCATAAACTCCCCCCAAGAGACGCTATCCTCGCTCATGTGACTATACTTTAAAGCACTCGGGGGCTCGAGCATAAACTCCCCCCGAGAGACGTTATCTTCGCTCATGCGACTATACTTAAAAGCACTCGGGGGCTCGAGCATAAACTCCCCCTGAGAGACGCTATCCTTGCTCATGCGACTATACTTAAAAGCACTCGGCGGCTCGAGCATAAACTCCCCCCGAGAGACGCTATCCTCGCTCATGCGACTATACTTAAAAGCACTCGGGGGCTCGAGAATAAACTCCCCCCGAGAGATGCTATCCTCGCTCATGCGACTATACTTAAAAGCAGTGGGGGGATCGAGCATAAACTCCCCCCGAGAGACGCTATCTTCGCTCATGCGACTATACTTAAATCGCACTCGGGGGCTCGAGCATAAACTCCCCCTGAGAGACTCTATCTTTAAAAAACACTCGGGGGCTCGAGCATAAACTCCCCCCGAGAGACGCTATCTTCGCTCATGCGACTATCCTTAAAAAACACTCGGGGGCTCGAGCATAAAACTTCCCCCGAGAAACGCAAGTTCATCTGCAAACACCGAAAAAAGAATCATATCGAAAAATGAAAAGTTATTTAGTCTTCACCTGATCGCAAGCGATCACCTAAAGACTCGGGGGCTACTCCCATCGGGAGCGCTGACGCGCACCCGATCAAAACATGGAATAAATAGCAGCGGGAAAAGAAAACGAAGACAAAAATCACAGCCTACGCCTGATTCTACAAATCAAACGTAGCCTCGGGGGCTACTCCCATCGGGAGCGCTGCCGCGCACCCGAAGGACGTCTTCATTACAAAGGAGTCGAAGGAAGTTCTCCTTCACATAGGTGTCGAAGACAGTTCTCCTTCACATAGGAGTCGAAGACAGTTCTCCTTCACATAGGAGTAAAAGACAGTTCTCCTCCACATAGGAGTCAAAGACACTTCTTCATTACAAAGGAGTCGAGCACACTTTCTACATTACAAAGGAGTCGAGCACACTTTTTTCATTACAAAGGAGTCGAAAGCAGTCTTCATTGCAAAGGAGTTGAGCACACTTTTTCATTACAAAGGAAACAAAAGACAGTTATCACTACAGAAGGACTGAGCAACTACAGGACGGGTTACAATTATCCCAAGGAATTGTGACTTCTAAATGTATGCTCATGCTGAGATAATTGGCACTTTCGTACCGCAACATGACGAGCATCACCACAGACAAAGTAGCAACTAAGTCCGCGAAGAAGCAGGTCGATGTTCTCCAGTTCTACAAGGTGCCTCGCATACTAACGCAGTCGCTTGACGACCGGCTTGACGTCCAGCTCATCCTTAGAACTAGAAGAGAAAGCACCATCAGCCGAAGATGAAGACAAGGGAGAAGCAGGCGAACCACCACTCGATCCATCGGAATCACCACTGCTTGTTTCCCCCCAGTATGGAACCAGACGATTGCCACAGGCATCAAATGCATGGACAGTAAGAGTATCTTCACCGTCAAAACGACAACAAAGGCTATCTCCGTCGCGTAGATTCAACCGACGAGAAAACGCCCTCCAGCCAGAACCAAGGAAAATCAAGGATGAATTATCAACTTCCAACTCCACCCAAGAAGAAGACTGAGCGCATCCGTCAAGACGTAGCCAGAAACCCCTCAAATGACGCTCAGAAGCAATGGAGGCAAACGAGAACGGAAGAGGAATCCGGGCAGCACTCCGGCTAAGAACACGCAAAGGAAAATCATAGCGCCAAAAACCCTCTTCCATGGAAGAAGAAGAAGAAGGCGCCGACATAACTCCATGACGTCCACCGCGGGAAGAGCGAGGCGTGCGGCCACCACGGCCACGGCGGACACGACCTCGCGCAGTCACACCACCACCACGCTTGGGCGCCATATGAAGAAGAAGCAGAAGAGAACGATGCGAAGAATGGATGCCAAGGACAGGCAACCACATGAGTTATTTATAGCGCAATCCAAGGGCAAACCAGGGAAAACACGCAGAAGCCCAGGCGGCGCTATCATTGCTTCAAAGACCAAACGGTCCGGGCGTTACGAATTCCAAGACAAGATGCCTTCACATAGTCAACACTATTTAAAGGGCACGTGAAATATCGCCTGTTTCCCATACAAGCCTTGGAAACCCAACAGGCACCAGGCAGCATGACGTTCAAATCGTCATTATGATGGTACAAAAGACGCGATGGATCAAAAAAGTAAGCATCATCATAGGTCATCAAACAGCATGACAATGCATATCAGCGTGACATCTCAAGAGAGACGGATCAAGATAAAAGCAATTGGAAAAAACCAAAAGACTCCAAAAGCCAGCTATTTCTTGATGTCAAAATTTTCTAATTCTAAAAATCTCTTACTCCCATCGGGAGTACCTTTATTCGAGTTCGGGTGCTCCCTCACCTAGAAGGCAAAGACGTGCTCGAGTGATCACTCGCACCAGCAGAAACAACGTACTCTCAGAGTTTGGGTGCGCCCTCACCCTAAAGTCAGTAAAGCATTCGACTGACGACTCGCAAAAAATACTCAACAACTCAACAATATGATCTACTCGCACACTCGACGACTTTACGAGTGGGTGCTTTCTTATTTTCCTCGCCTGGGTTCATTACAAACTCTGCGAGTGACTGCTAAATAGATCACTTGATTGTTTATTCCAAGTGTGTGCATCGCTAAGCAGGCTCCGTGCCTCTACAAGAAAACAATTATGCCTGGGCTGCGATACACTGTACCCAGATGCCACACAAGCTTAGCGTGTAGGTAAGACCCCGCTGCGCAGAACGGACGGGCCGGGAATTTCCGGAGAGCGATTTCACTCCCGACCTTTCCCATGCGCTCGCATGATAGAAAGAGCCGAGCGGACGCGCTCAGGCTATTTGCTTAGACTGGCAGCAATTGATCCTATAAGACCTGCAGCGGCATGACTTTGCTTGACACCGGTCGTTCCGAGTTCATGTCGAGGGACGTGAGCTTGATTGGGCTACTGTGGTATTTTCCACTAGCGCAATTCACCAAGGCTCGACCAGTCGACTCCTTGGGCCCTTTCAGCTTAGCAATCCCTCGAAACAGGTATTGTCATTGCTCAAAACTGCCAGCGACCCGCGGCAATGCCGCGTCTACGAACAATAAAGCACTGAAGAATCCGAGTCCCTACGCGACTCTTCGAGTCCCCCAGGGACTCGGGGGCTACTGATGAGGGGGTGACCCCATGACTCCTGCGTATGGGGATACCCGGTGCATATGAAGACAGAGGGCCCGCTGGGAAGCCAAGACAGGCCCACGACTGGCCCAACCAAGCACCGACGTAGGAGTCTGCGGCTAGTATGTAAGGCACGACTTGGCGTACAAGGAAAGACTAGAACTAGGAAACTATCTTTGTAACCTAGTACGGACTCCCCGAGACCTAGCCTAGTATATAAAGGCTGGGAGGGGAGACGTCCAGATCAATCCAATACACATCTATTCACCTGTTCTTGCGAGAACTCGCCTGGCCTCCTCTGTAATCACCCCCTTAGCAAATAATATCGAGCAGGAAGTGCTTCTCCTGTTAGTCGACGAGCATCGTCCAACCTGTGCCTTCTCTATGACTAACCCAGGGTCCCTGACCATGGGATTTGCCGGGGCCGATCCCCGTCACCGCCCCTCCAGCCCAGCACCGAAGCTGGCTCTCCAGCCGTCGCCTTGGGCCTAGCCCATCTGGGTGAGGCCCGTTTTAATTTTTTTCCCTGTTGGATTTTTGCTAAGCCCTTGTAAATTGTTGTTGTTTTCCGTTTTGTGAGTAGCATTGCGAATAAACGGTAGCTCGGATGAGTTTACGCCCAAAAGGAAAATTGTTGTGCTCGATGTGCTCTAACTTTCATATTTTGTGAGCTTTTTTAGTTGAGGTCATCTTGATTGTGTAATTGTGTGTCAAACAGGGCCACTGGTCGTTAAACTGCAAAACTGCTGTGAATCTGTCTGAAAACTGTTGTTTTAAGTCAACTTCGGGTGACGGTTGCGTCCCAACCGTTTATCGGAATTGAGTGATTCCAATTGCATTCTATTAAGCATCATGTCTACTTAAATTCTATGCATTCATATGTCATATTTTCCTACTGCATGATGTTTGTTTCATCACCCAAGGTAGCTATCCTATTGTTGATGTGCTGCTGTTAACGTAAAATGCAAACTTTCCTGCCTTGTATATTTTTAACCGTGCATCCCATTGATACATGCAATATGTCATTTTGATATATGCCATGTCTACTTTCATTATATGTATTGCATTGTAATGCTAGCATTCCTGTTGATAGTTATTTTCAGCTCCAAAGTTGCTATCCTACTGTTGTCGATAGCTACCTCTGTTTCTCAGTAAGTCTCTAACTTTCCGGTGCCATGTTGCACGCTTAATATCTTTTGATCTGTGATGCCTACGACCTTGATTCGTGTTTGTGCCTGATCACCATCATGTCTAATTCATGCCCATATATTGCTATGTCATGTTGCTGCACTTTGTCATACAGTTTTACCCCTGTTTCTACAGCTTTCTATTAACAGTTTCAGCCATGTTGTCCTGATTTTCACTAAGTCCTTGACCAGTAATGTTTTATAGCTTCTTGCATTGCTTATAACTAGTAAACCATGATGCCTTTTTGCATGATTCCTTTTGCCATGACTTCCCTGCCATGTCTACTTTAGTTACATATCATTTGTGAGCATGGTTGCATTCATTATCCTGTCTATGCATTTCTCTAAAGTGTGCTTCCTGATGTTGGCAGGTTGTGTTCCAAACTTGTTTTGCTTATATCTTTGTAACCGTAACTCCGATAGGGGTGATCTTTATATATAACGTGATTAGTTTTTCGTGTAGATTGTGTTGGTGCTATTGCTTGATGTTGTTAACCAACCTAAATTGTGGTTTAGGGAAGAACAATAGTAAACCCTTAAATCATCGTGTGGTGCATAGTGTCATGTCATGTTTAGGATTGCACCTCACTTAACTTGACAAGTATAGATAGATTACTTCGAGCCATGTTAACAACTTTGTTGATCACTTGTAGCTAAACAACTTGAACCACCGTAAATGTGCGGTATCGTCGTGTGTGACGAGTACTCCACTTAACTTGTTAGTAACCGCTCTCAACGATAGATCCGATACCGTGCGTTGTCTCGTGTTGCCCTCTTGATGTTGTTTGCCGGTTATTGCTTCTTAGTAATAGATGCTTGCTCGTCGGTTGCCTTTTCCATTGTTTACCTCTTGTGTGCTTCCGCGGGTACCTCTCGGATGACGATGTGCGTTTGCGTGTGACTACACCTTCGACTTCATCTTCTCATCAGGTAAGGGGGAGCATATATCATGCTTATAACTTTCAGCTCACTCGCGCCTAGGTGTATGAGGGAACGATTGCTTGATCCTACCACTTCATACTCATGCCTCTCAAATAAACCCAAACAACCATGTCCTCCACATCCTAGCAAACCTTGTTCGGCTATGTTACTATTGCTCGCTGTTCAGACACTGCTTAGTATGCATGCTAGGATGTTATCAACTGTTATCCTGTTACTCCTTGGATTGGGCTATCACTTTATTATAATATTGTGGATGATGTGATTATTATAATATTGACTATACTCGCCGAAGGATGGAAGGTCTAGGCTATCCCGCCCCGATGCTTTGTTCCATTCAAGTCACCTAGGTCCCGAGTTCTGGGTATTGTGTCTTTTGATGAGCGTGCCTAACCGCGTGTGGGATACTATGGGTTCCCCTTGTCTTACCTAACTAGCTTCAAACATTTCTAGTGGTGGCCCAAGTTGATTTACCATTTGAAACCCGCATGCATAAGTGGTCTGCAGCCAATGGACTTTAAAACAAATCAGGCTAGTGGCATGGTATATCATGTTGGTCCACCTCAGGGAGCTAGGGGTGCCTGCCAGGGTGAAGCTTAGCCATCCCGACCTCATCCAGATGGTAGAGACTGATTCAAGAGCGCGGCCGGCTTTTGAGTTGGATGTCGACTCACCGGGGGCCACCCGGATTTGTGCGTTGTTAGTTAGAGGGACATGTCCTACCGGATCTCTCGGAACAACTCTTCAATGAGTGTATTTAACGGGCCCGACTGAAAGAGATGAGCCTTGTAATGGGCAGTTGGTACACCCTTGCAGGGTTAAATCTTTTCGAGAAGCCGTGTCCACGGTTATGGACGACTTGAGACCTACTCCTTGTTCATAGACAACACCAACTGAGGTAATCTTAATAAACTTGATCAGTGTGTGTGTGGCTTGACTGATTTTTCTTCGTCTGAATGCAAAGAGGAGGACAAGGATACGATAGGTGTTATGTTTGTGTAGGTAGCCGATAGCAAGACTTGTTGGAGGCCATTCCTCATCGAATGCTTGGTTCTCATCTTACTCTAAAATAGACCGTTAGCCACTCATATATTTCTAGTGCGTCTGCAACCTCACCACTATCCCCATCTTACCCGTGAGAAGTTAGTTACAAGACTTTTGATATAGCTCACCTCCTTCTTTTCTCTTTACGCACGTTATGCAAATGACATTTGACTACAGAGGAGCTTGACGACCCTTCTTCTAGACGCCTTCGCGAAGACTCGACGACGACCTAGTTAGGCGGATCCCAGCGGAGAGCCTGGACCCGTGTGGTTACGGGAATGGTGTGTTTTACCTTTGCCACTAGGCATTTATTGTAGTCTGTAGTCAGACATGTATCTTCCGTTGCTGTATTGTATTAAGGCAGTTGTATGCCGATTGTATGAGATGTTGTATCCTTGTAGCTGTAATGTTGTGATATCATGTTGGAAATCTGGGGCATATGGCAATGTCATATGTCGCGGTGGGACCGATATGTGCTTCGTCCCCGGATCTGGATGGAAACATCTAGATCTGGAACAGTACCGCATATTGGGCCTTACAACACGTCCTATCCCATTCCCAACGGACGTCCCACCTTTCGCATCGACCCTAGCCACCATCTCCCTCGCATAAACACACCGCCGCACTCATCCCACGCGTCAAAAATCACAATTTTAACCTTTTGTTCAAACTTCGGCACACTTTGACCCTTCGACGAAACCATTTCAAAATTTAACCCAATAGGGTAGCGCCCGCCCAAGTGGCACTACCTTTTATGGGGCAGCTCCATCGTCACCGGTGCTACCATAGTGCCACCGTGGCACGTTGGGTCCCGCACCCTGGTAGGGTAGCGCCGTCACTGGTAGAGCTACCCTCTATAGGGTAGTGCCGTCACTGGTGGCGCTACCCTCCTGGATATTTAATTTTAGTTGTTTTGCGTGTTTGTTATATATTCATCCATAGGTCTTTTGACCATAAGTGTTATATATGAATTCATGTGCATCATGTATGCTCTATGTTAATGTTGTGCATGATCATTTTGGAGTTAGTTTGATAGTACTTCTACTGGTGTTTAGAGAGCATGTTAATACTGCTATTGTATGTTTCTCTGAACATAAAACATTTATGCCGTGTCTTGTTTGTCATGTCTATTGTAAATTCATATCATCGTTGTGCATGTTTGCAATCTGTAGCATGTTGTTTCTTTGCTCTTAAGTATGATATCTAATGTTGGCAGATTGTGATCATAACTTGTGTTGCTTGTATCTTTTTAATCGTAACTTCGTTTGAGATGTTCTTTATATGTAACTTGACTAAAATTTCATGAACATTATGATTATGCTATTGTTTTTTGTTGTAAACCAATGTAAAATATGGTTTAGGACAGACCAATATCAAAAGATTTAATTGTCGTCGAGGGGGTACTTAGTGGTACACCATATTTTCTTGCCATTCTCGCCATTCGGCAATATAAGTCAAGACAATATTTTCTTGTAGTGCATGTAATGCCTGAAAATATACTCTGCATTCGGTAGTATGTCCCAACTGCAAACAGCTACTGTAACCATCAGTAAGAAGATAACTAGAGGATAATTGATATCTACATCAAACACTTCTACTTTCTGTTGGATATGTGCCCTAGAGGAAAATTAATAAAGATATTTGTCACATATATATTTGTTCATAATACGTTGTATACTATGCTAGAATTGTATTAAGAGGAAACATTAATACACGTGTGGTATATAACAACCTGGTCCCTAGTTAACTCAGGCATACTAGCTCATTGGGAAATCGATGATCAAGGTTTCCTGATCATGAGATGTGAACTGTCTATTGACAATGAGGTCATATCATTAGGAGAATGATGTGATGGACACACACCCACCTATAGCATTGCAGTGTGATCAAGTCACATAGTTCAGCATTGCGATGACTTAATAACATAGTGACTCAATCCTTAGACCGTGATGATCGTACATAATTGCTATCTATTAGGATGCTTTGAGTACATCAACCGTTACACTGAAACATGGTAACCATAAAGGTGTGTCTTGGGTAATCCGAAGTAGATATGTTGAGGAGTATGAAATAGATCAGAACGGAATTTTTCCATCCGAGTGACAGATAGGTACTCTGGGCCCACTCGGTGATATTGCATCAACAGCTAGCTAGTGACTAGGTCACATGAGATGTAATATGCACAGACGAGTAAACATGTTTGTCAGAGATTAGGGAGAACTAGGTATTGGATACCGACGATCATACCTCGGAAAAACATAGTACCGCAGCACAAAGGGATCAAGTCATATTGTTAACGATTCAATGGAGAAGAAGTTTATTCGATGGAAGCGCAGGGGCACATCAAGGATTGTAACCAGATCCCACATGATGGTCATTGGTCAGAGAGTGTCTCGATCATGTCTATTGTTTCCCGAACCGTAGGGTGTCACACTTAAGGGAAATCGATGCATTAAGGACAGATTCGGGATCATCGGTGAAATAAGAGAGAACACCGGAATTGTTTCGGGAGGTGCCGGAAGCTGTTCCGGATATTTTGAAAGGTTCAAAATAAAGTTTATTGATGTTTAAATATGTTTTATTCTTTAATTGACAGAAATAAATATTAAAAAGGATTTAAATATTAATTAAAAAGGTGGTAAAGGCATATGGGCCTAAAGAGGCCCATGAGGGGAGAAGGGGGTTTCCCCCCTTGGCCCATGGCGCCAAGGGAGGGGCCTTGGCCCCCTCCCCAGCCGCACCCTTCCCCCCCCCCCCCGCCTTTGGGAGTTTAGTCCCACATGGGGGAGGGGAGGAGGTTCCCCCCCTCCTTGGCCTATATAAGGAGGGGTAGGGTGCCCTTTTTCATCCATCCCATTGAGTTCTTTCTCTCTCTCTTTCTCCGACCTAGAGCGGACTCCCCTTGTTTGGAGTTTGCACCTGGTTGGGGGTTTCACCATCATCCGAACGCGTCGTGCTGCCGGAATCGGGATCCGGATCAGTCTTCTTTCCGCTGCTCTTCACGTTCGGAGCCCGGAGGGACATCGGTTGCAATGTAAGTGTGTAATCCCGCGAGGCACTACACGTGTGGTACTATTTCATCGCCGGAGGTTCTTCAACACGACAGGGAGGTCGTAGGATCAGAGTCTACGCCAACCATGTTTGAGGAACGTTTCCCTCTTTCGGTCTTCAAAGGTATGAACACCGATTCCTTCCGTTACATACATCAGCATAGCATAGATCTTGGGTTTGGGAATCGTAGTTGGAAAAATTATTGTTTTCTGCCCCGTTCCCTAACAATGGTATCATGAGCAAGGCTATGCGTAGATGTACTGTACGGGTAGAACACATCTAGGATGTGGGCATCAATTCTCCAATTGTTACCCTCCCACGTGTACTCGTTTAGCGTTGCGGCAATGTCCTGATGAAGTGGACCCGACCGACCTTACGCGTTTACGCGAGACTGGTTCCACGCTTGACATATGGCTTGTACCATATAAGTGGCTGGGGGGTGCCTGTCTCTCTAACATTAGCGACGCGAAGACATTTGCAAGGGAGGGCCCCGACAGGGGTGTAATAGGGACGATTGCAGGATTGGTGTGGTGGCTTGTTTTCACAGGATAGAAAGCGGTTCTCTCTCGAAAGCCCTTAGCAGCCACGTAAAACTTGCAAAAGATAAAGTAGAAGGCGTTTTAACTTTAATTTGCATGTAAGGGGGGATCATAGCATGTATGATTTAAAGTTTTACTTCCTGTCTTGCTAATATACTAGATATGCGACGGTAGCATGATAGGATAATCTCTCACTATAAAAACCAACCAAGTGTCTTTAGCCTAGTGAGCACCACCTGGAAAGATCTCCATTATGGAGGCATCGTGTGTCACACGGGTGTCAAACATATTTGCGTTCAAATGAGGTGGGTGTAGCAAGCCTAGCATGTCCAGAAACATGGCCTTGTATGACACAACAAGAAATCACTTAGGGTATAGTGGCGAGCCTGGCATGTGTAGACATGGCCTCGAGACACAATGACCGAAAGGTTAAGCATGAGGCACATAACGGATGTGATTGGCATGATGGCCTACCTTAAACACATACTAATGGTCATGTCACACGGGGGAGGTATGGTGTTCTAGGATTGTGTAATCACTTATTAAAACTTTGAGGGATGTTTAACTGAGTGGGAGTTCTAGAATTTTTTTAAAAATTGAACTCCAATTATGAACAAAGTCTAAATATGTATTTTGCAAATAACCATTGTAGATATCGGCACTTTCGCACCCCACATTCAACTTAGGGTCATTCCTAGAGAAAGATAAACTGAAAACCAATGGGTCAAACTTCACGTCCTGGTTCCGCACTCTGAGGATTCTCCTCATTCCCCTAAAAATGTCCTGTGTACTTGAGACTGCATTAGGTGATGCACCAGCAACTACCTGTCTGAACCCTCTGTTAGGTAATGTGCTAGGGTTAGCAAGTCACTTGCATCATGTTAAAAAATTTCAAAAGAAATCTTTGAAATCAAAATCAAAAGCAAAATGGGAGAAGAAAACCCCCAGATGAATTAATTCAAAAGGCTAGATAAAAATCTTCTCCAAAAATTCATGTTAGATTTTTGAAAAGTCTTATAAATGAGTGTGATCACATATCAAGTGATGTGGGAGCCACCCCATGCTCATAGATTTTTTCAAATATTCAAACAGTGCCTTGGAATTAATTAAAAAACCCTATTTGAGTTAAGATTCAAATTATTTGAATTTTAAAAATGTTGAAACTTTATAAGTGGATGGTCTATATTATTATGAGGCCATATAAAATTTTTCAGCATTTAATAAAATGCCTAGCTATTTAATTAGCCCGGCAAAACAAAAGACAGAAAAGAAAACAGAAAAGAAAAAGGGAAAAAGGGCTCGCAGGCAAAAGGGCCCAACTTACCGAGGCAGCCCAGCCCAGGGGCAAGCCCGTCTTCTTCCTCGCGCCATCTAGGCTGCTGACGCCGTGGAGATCATGCCGGCGACGCCTGGCCACCTCCTGCTTCCCCCGTGCCACATCTTCACGCCTCGAGACGCCCAGGAGCTTCCCCGTTCCTTTCCCCCTCTCCACGAACCCCCTCCCCGTCTCCCTCGCTAGATTTCGTCGGCGCCCGAAGCTTCACCGGAGCGCACCGCTGTCGACGACGTTGCCACCGTGCCCTAGAGCTCCAACCCGCAAGTCCAAGGTGTTCCTCGTCCACGACTTCGTTTTCTCGCAAAAGCTGGAACTCCAATTCGGACCAGACGCGACGCCAGGCTCGTCGGATCATCGCCGGACCTGCAAGCAATCTCCGTCGAATTCTCCGTCGCCGTGACCGCCCCGCCTCCAACGACCACCTCGTCGTGTTCCTTGAGCTCTGGTGAGCGTTTCCCCCAAGCTCCCGTCACCCCTCTCGCTCTCTAGCTCGATTCGCCATGAAAGACGAGGAGCACCGCCGCCATGATCGACGTCGAGGAGGCTCCAGTGCTCCTCTGTCTCGTCCGTGACGTCCGTTGCATTCCTAGTGCTCCCAGGGTCACCTAACAGTAGCGCAAGCCCAAGCTCTCCCCTCACAGACACCTCTCCGTCGAGCCTGTGGCTCCGGCCGCCGCCACCTTTGAAGGCGCCGTCGTCCTGGTCACCCCCGAGGCCGCCCGCGTGCACCAGACGACGCGCGAGAGCACGGGCTACGTTCCCGTGGTCTCAGCGCATCGAATGATGCACTGGAGCTGCGGATCCGAGCAGGGCCGCCGCGTACAAGACCGCCGGAGGCTAGCCATTGGTCTGTCGGGTTAAAACCCCCGGGTTAATTAACCTTAATCCCTCCCTGGTGTCACTGACAGTGGGCCCAAGGCCACTAATTAATCCCCCTGGTTAGTTTAACTAACCGGGTAATTTAACCCTCCCACTAACACCCCGGCCCCACTGGTCAGTCCCCTGCTAACGCCATGCTGGCGCATTGCTGACGCAATAAAGACTTTTCCAGAAATTGAAATGAATTAAAGAAATTCCAGAAAATCCAGAAAATAGCCCAAACTTTGGAAATTCATAGAAAATTCATATTAACTCCAAATTGGACAAATAATATATGAAAAATGATCAGGAGAAAATAAGCTATCCAAATATCCAACTTTCAACTTTGTTTGAGTTGAATTTAAAATGTGATCAGTAGCATTTGCTATTTGATTTAAATGGAATTAAATCAAATTCAATTCAAAAGTTTTTGCAACTTGAACCATGGGAACATGCTACATTTCACTTACACATCAGAGGCATATCATCCACATTTCCAAATGATTCAAATTGATCAATCAATGTCACATGTAACTTGGCTAAGTTTGAATTCAAATTGGAGTTTGAATTTGCAATTCAATTTGCAATATACTCCATTTAAATGGAATTGCTTCACACATCAAAACATATACATCAAGTTTCAACCTTCCATCATGTGATTGTGCATTGTATTTACTTTGCTACCTTGTTTGTTGTTTGTCGAGTTGAGGTGGAACCGGAGCAGGAGGCTGCCCCCTTCGTTGAAGACCCCGAACCCGAACCTCGTCAACAAGGCAAGAAAACCCCCATTGATCATGTCGATAAAATCCCACTTCCCTCTCATGTCTCGCTTATGCATTGTTTAGGATGATTACCATGATGCGTTTCTACCGCATAGATGAACCCATTCCTTTGCATGACCTATCATTTTGTCACAGTAGTAAGCAAACCACAATCCTAACAAATGTAGGAGTTGATTGATATCATGTGGCCCCTGCAATTGTTACTGCTTATTGCATGCTTAGAGTGATACCATGTTGATACTGTTATGTGAGTCGGGATGGTAGTGATCATGATGATGATGGTAGAAAAGTGTTGGTGAATCTACCCTAATACAAGGTGAACGATGAGAGGCTGTGTAGGAGTACACGGTGGGTTGTCTCGTTGAACACCGCCCTAAGTCCGAGTTCTTGTGTGGTGATCCAAGATGAAAAGTACAACCACACATTGGGCTCACTGACCCCTCTCAGCTTACTAACTCATCCCTTTCGATGTCCAGATGTCGCAATAGTTCGGAGTTCTGGTAGGCTTGTGGCCTGGATGCTAAGTGAGAGAACGGCTCATCCGAGACCGGCTTATGCACCACGCACACATCACGTGGGTCCACTTCGGTAAACCGGCCGGGGTCACGATAGTGGTAGCCAACCCAAGTAGGCGGCTTTCTCGGACTAGATAGGCTATGAGGTAACAGTTGTGGTGAGCATCCTCGCTGGCACCCCTTGAATGGTGTCAAGATCAAAGGCGGTAAATGATGATCATGTGTGTGTAGCGGTACACCCCTGAAGGGTTAACAAAACTATTCGAATAGCCGCGTCCGCGGTTATGGACTGCTTGGAAAGCTTAGCTTGATTATTAGACAACTTGAACCGGATACTTCTAAAACACACCAAGATAAGTGTGAGTGCTATGGCGTGCTTTCTCGTGGGGAAGTCGAGGAAGGCACCATAGTGGTGTAATTTGTTGGAGAAAGTAGTGGACTCGTGTACGCTTCTTACCTCAAAGTCTGGTACTCGTAGTTCAGGACTAGCCAAGTCAAGGCTGGCATTTTTGCAAGTGAAACCCCACCTCCCTTTACCTTGATACATGTGCATGAGTAGTATAGCTCCTATGTAAGTCTTGCTGAGTACGACTTTTTACTCACGTTTTCTTAATCTATGTTTTAGATGAACCCACTGACCCCGAAGGTGGCTTCTTCATCGAGCTGGACGACTGAAGATCAAGCTAGTCTAGTCCCAGTCAGACGACTGGTTCCCTCGTGGAGGGCATGTGTTTAAATAAGGCTTCTTAAGCCATTTGATAAACTTGTTTGTACTCAGACATACTTTGCTTCCGCTTGTGTTGTAATGTTGGATCACATGTTTGTGATCTCTGTGTGAACTCTATAAGAGTTATCAATAAAAATGTATACTTTGTAGAGAATTGCAATGATACCTGCTGTTCATACAAGGCATGTGTGCTGCGTGTATGTTTATAACATGCATGTCTTTGTATGGGTTTTCGAGACCTTAGTTGTGATCTGGTTGGCAGTCTTTCATACACCAAGTGGCCCTTAGATGTGCGCAGCTTGGGGCATCGCGATGCGATTGTTCGAGACTCTGTCTCGTGCACACTTTGTGGTATGATCGAGCCCGCCCTAGACCCCGACTAAGTGATCGGGCTGGAGTAAGTCTATGTAAGAGTTATGAGATAGTCGATAGTATGGTTGAGGCGACTTGTCTTTGAATATGGGAGTTCACCACCCATATCATTAGACTTGTGTGCGGACGATGAGGACCCATCTCAGTTGATCATCCGGCCTGGATGGGATGCCCCTCACGTACGATGCTCTCCGAGAACGTTCTGTGCTTGGCATTGTCATCTTAGACAAGTGGGTACGGTTCTCGGCTCTCCATATGACTATGTCTTAACTGGACTTGCATATGCTAACCCCGGGTCCCGACACTACCACTACTCTGGCTGAGAAGAATGTCTACCTCATTAAGTCGGATGATTCCTCCCTTTTCCATAAGGGTATGCTCTGTGCCATGGAGGCTGAACTGCAGAAACGGTTTGAGAGCCTCAGTGCTTATGAGATAATCACTAACCTCAAGACCACCTTTGCACCTCAAGCCAGGGTCGAGAGAAATGAAGTTTCTGAAGCTTTCTTTTCGGCAAAGATGGAAGAGCACAGCAGCATGACTAAGCATGTAATCAAAATGTCTAACTACGTTCAACGCCTAAATGACCTGGAATTTAAGATTCCGAATGAAATGGCGATTGATAGGGTGTTGCGTTCGCTGCCCCCTAGCTACGAGAGTTTTTTGTTGAAATACAACACGCAAGGAATGGTTAAGAACCTTTCTGAGTTGTTCACCATACTCAAGATTGCTGAAATGGAAATCAAGAAGGAGCATAGCTGCACCAAGTACTTAGAAGATAAGAAGGCCGGCAAGGTTGCTGGAAGAGACATGGATATATTTGATATACATGTTATTGATATTTTCCTAACAAGTGCTCGGAGCAACGTCTGGATATTTGATACTGGATCAGTTGATCACTTCTGTAACTCCCAGGAGGGGCTATAGAATAAACGACTCTTGCGGAAGAATGAAGTGACGATGCTCATTCGAAACGGTTCCAAGGTTGATGTAATGTCCATTGGCACGCTTCGTCTCAGTCTCCCTTCGGGATTGATTCTTGTTTTGAATAACTGTTATTATGTACCCGCGTTGAATATGAACATTGTGAGTGGGTCTTGCTTAATGAAAGATCATTATTCTTTTAAATCTGAGACAACTGGTTGTTCGATTTATAAGAATAATGTCTTCTATGTTCATGCAGCGGTGCGTAATGGTTTATTCTTAATGGATCTCGAATATCATGACTCCCACATAATTAACATAGAGGACAAAAGATTAAAGCCTAGTAACGAAGAACACATGACGATATGGCATTGTCGTCTTGGTCATATTGGCATAAAACGCATGAAGAAGCTCCATTCTGATGGACTTCTGGAGTCACTAGATTTTGTATCTCTTCACACGTGCGAGCCATGCCTTATGGGAAAAATGACAAGGACTCCATTCAATGGAATAATGGAGCGTGCGGCAGATTTTTTGGGAATCATACATACTGATGTATGTGGACCAATGAATATCACCAGACGCAATGGATTTCGTTACTTCGTGACCTTCACGGATGACTTGACTAGAAATGGGTATATCTACTTAATGAAACATAAGTCTGAAACCTTTCAAAAGTTCAAGGAATTTCAGAGTGAGGTCGAGAATCAACTCGGGAAGAAAATCAAGCACCTTCGATCCGATTGAGGTGGCGAGTATTTAAGTCACGAGTTTGGCACTCATCTGAAGACATGTGCCATTGTACCACAACTTACGCCAGCTAGAACACCTCAGCGAAACAGTGTGTCCGAGCGACGCAATCGTACACTATTGGATAGTGTGCGGTCAATGATGTCTCATACCGACTTACCTACATCATTCTGGGGGTATGCATTAGAAACTTCCGCTTACGTTCTTAATAGGGTACCGTCCAAATCTGTGAAGACAACACCGTTTGAAAAATGGTTTCGCAAGAAACCAATGTTGTCTTACCTGAAAATTTGGAGTTGTGAAGCTTACGTTAGGAAACTTCAGCCTGACAAACTTGAAACTAAGGCGGAGAAATGCATCTTTGTGGGATATCCAAAGGAAACTGTTGGATACACCTTCTACAACCAGAATGAGGGCAAAACGTTTGTCGCCAAGACTGGACGCTTTCTTGAGAAAGAGTTTCTCTCGAAAGAATTGAGTGGGAGGAAAATAGACCTCAACGAGATGATTGATCAATCACTCCAAGTGGAAGACATGGCAATGGAAGTTGTTCCGGAACCACCTTCCGTAGTGGGAGCTGAAGAGAACGGTCATCATGATATTCATAACGATCATGACATACATGATGATCTTGATCAAGATGAAGAGGAACCTATTGTACCCCGCAGGTCATCAAGAGTCCTAAATAAAGTTGAGTTTTACGGACAGCTTGTCAATGCAGTCATGTTAAATGAACCCGACGAACCTGCGAACTACAAAGAAGCAATGGAGGGACCCGAGTCCGAGAAATGGCTGGAAGCCATGAAATCCGAGATAGACTCCATGTATGCCAACAAAGTATGGACTTTGGTGGATATTCCAGAGGACCGAAAGGCCATCGAGAATAAGTGGATATTCAAGAAAAAGACTAACGCAGACGGAAACGTATCTATCTATAAAGCTCGACTTGTCGCAAAAGGTTTCCGACAAGTTCAAGGATTTGACTACGAAGAGACTTTCTCGCCCGTAGCGATGCTGAAGTCTATCCGGATATTTCTAGCAATTGATGCCTATCATGATTATGAAATATGGCATATGGATGTGAAAACCGCGTTCCTTAATGGTAACATTGAGGAAGAGTTGTACATGGCACAACCGGAAGGTTTTTTTGATCCTAAGGACGCTGGTAAGGTATGCAAACTTCAACGGTCCATTTATGGGTTGAAGCAAGCATCTCGGAGCTAGAGTCTTTGATTTGCTGAGGTGATCGCAACATTTGGATTTGTCCAAAATGTCGAAGAATTCTGTGTTTATAAGAAAGTGAGTGGGAGCTCTGTAGCATTCCTAGTACTATATGTGGATGACATATTGTTGATAGGGAATGATGTAAAATTTCTGGAGAGCGTGAAGGAATACTTAAATGGACAGTTTTCCATGAAGGACCTAGGTGAAGCTGCATATATATTAGGCATTAAAATCTATAGAGATAGATCAAGACGCCTATTAGCAGTGAGTCAGATAACTTACCTTGAGAAGATATTGAAAAGGTTCAATATGGATAATGCCAAGAGAGGCCTCTTGCCCGTTATGAAAGGAAGTAAATTGAGTGTGACTCAATGCCCAGCAACAGCAAAAGAAAGGGAGGAAATGTCCTCAAAGCCCTATGTTTCAGCCATAGGTTCTATCATGTAGGATATGCTGTGTACTCGACCAGATGCGACCCTAGCGGTTAGTCTGAATAATCGTTACCAAAGTAATCCTGGAATGGATCATTGGGTTGCAGTAAAGAATGTCCTTAAGTACTTCTGAAGAACTAAGGACCTGGTTCTCGTCTATGGGGGATGTGAAGAAGAGCTTGCCGTAATAGGTTACGTCGATGCAAGTCTTGGTACTGATCCCGATGACTCGAAATCCCAGACGGGATACGTATTCATGTTGAATGGTGGTGCGATTATCTGGAGGAGCGGAAAGCAGTCAGTCGTCGCCCAATCTACGATGGATTCGGAGTATATTTCCGCTTGCGAAGCATCAAATGAAGCGCATAGGTTGAAGAATTCGTCATCGAGCTTGACGTATTCCCTAGTTGCACTGACCCCGTTAGCATTTATTGCGACAATACGGGTGCCATTGCTAACGCAAGGGAGCCGAGGACTCACTCTACAGCCAAGCATATTCTCCGATGTTTCCATGTGACGCGAGACTACGTCATGGATGGTCATACTAGGATTTTCAAAATACATACGGATCTGAACCCGTCAGACCCAATGACTAAACCTCTTCCATAGGGCAAGTTTGAGAAACACCGAGAGACTATTGGTGTTAGATACATACCTAATGTAAACTAGTGTAATTTGTACTCTAGTGCAAGTGGGATACTATTGGATATGTGCCCTAGAGGGAAATTAATAAAGATATTTATCACATATCTATTTGTTCATAATACGTTTTATACTATGCTAGAACTGTATTAAGCGGAAACATTAATACACGTGTGGTATATAACAACCTGGTCCCTAGTTAACTCAGGCATACTAGCTCATTGGGCAATCGTTGGTCAAGGTTTCCTGATCATGAGATGTGAACTGTCTATTGACAATAAGGTCATATCATTAGGAGAATGATGTGATGGACACACACCCACCTATAGCATTGAAGTGTGATCAAGTCACATAGTTCAGCATTGCGATGACTTAATAACATAGTGACTCAATCCTTAGACCGTGATGACCATACATAATTGCTATCTATTAGGATGCTTTGAGTACATCAACCGTTACACTGAAACATGGTAACCATAAAGGTGTGTCTTGGGTAATCCGAAGTAGATATGTTGAGGAGTATGAAATAGATCAGAACGGGATTTTTCCATCCGAGTGACGGATAGGTACTCTAGGCCCACTAGGTGATATTGCATCAACAGCTAGCTAGTGACTAGGTCACATGAGATGTAATATGCACAGACGAGTAAACATGTTTGTCAGAGACGAGGGAGAACTAGGTAATGGATACCGACGATCATAGCTCGGACAAACATAGTACCGCAGCACAGAAGGGATCAAGTCATATTGTTAACGGTTCAACGGCGAAGAAGTTTATTCGATGGAAGCGCAGGGGCACATCAAGGATTGTAACCAGATCCCACATGATGGTCATTGGTCAGGGAGTGTCTCGATCATGTCTACGGTTTCCCGAACCGTAGGGTGTCACACTTAAGGGCAATCGATGCATTAAGGACAGATTCGGGATCAACGGTGAAATAAGAGAAAACACAGGAATTATTTTGGGAGGTGCCGGAAGCTGTTCCGTATATTTGGAAAGGTTCAAAATAAATTTTATTGATGTTTAAATATGTTTTATTATTTAATTGACAGAATTAAATATTAATAAGGATTTAAATATTAATTAAAAAGGTGGAAAAGGCATATGGGCCTAAAGAGGCCCATGAGGGGAGAAGGGGGTTTCCCCCCTTGGCCCATGGCGCCAAGGGAGGGGCCTTGGCCCCCTCCTTAGCCGCACCCTTCCCCCCTTTGGGAGTGTAGTCCCACATGGGAGAGGGGAGGAGGTTCCCCCCCTCCTTGGCCTATATAAGGAGGGGTAGGGTGCCCTTTTTCATCCATACCATTGAGTTCTTTCTCTCTCTCTTTCTCCGACCTAGAGAGGACTCCCCTTGTTTGGAGTTTGCACCTGGTTTGGGGTTTCACCATCATCCGAACGCCGTCGCGCTGCCGGAATCGGGATCCGGATCAGTTTTCTTTCCGCTGCTCTTCTGGTTCGGAGCCCGGAGGGACATCGGTTGCATCGTACGTGTGTAATCCCATGAGGCACTACACGTGTGGTGCTACTTCATCTCCGGAGGTTCTTCAACACGACAGGGATGTCGTAGGATCAGAGTCTACGCCAACCACGTTCGAGGAACGTTTCCCTCTTTCGGTCTTCAAAGGTATGAACACCGATTCCTTCCGTTACATACATCAGCATAGCATAGATCTTGGGTTTGGGAATCGTAGTTGGAAAAATTATTGTTTTCTGCCCCGTTCCCTAACACTTTCTGCCTTGGTTGAAAGAAAAGAAAGAAAGCTAGTCACTGTGAGACTAAGAAAGAAAGAAAGAAAGATACATATGGTTATGTGTTGTGCAAAGAATTTTTCAAATACCTTCAAAGAAGCATCTCTGAGCAGTAGTGGTAGTACTAGTGTATAGATGATGGGTTCGGGAGAAGACTGCTTCCTCCTAGCCCTCGGGTTCCTGCTTCACTTCCTTCTCGTTCTTTTGATGATCTCGTTCTTCCGAGCCAGGCAAAAAGCTCCGGATGTGGCCTTTGAGAAGGGAGGCGTCGTCAAGCTCGTCTGCAACGACAAAACAAAACTCTTGAATTACAATTTTTTTTGTAGTGCTTGGTGATGATGATGCTTTGTACAAAGATTTTTGTAGTACCTTGCGAGAAGCCGCTTGGAGTGACAGTAGTACAGAGGGGGTAGAAGAGTTCTACCTCAAGTCGGTACTCGATACTCCATTATTGCAGTAGGTAAATGCAAAAAGATAGAATGATTCCTAAGATTAAAAGCTCCAACAAAGTTTTCTCCTCATGAAGCGGCTGAATAGTAATAATACCTACCTGCACTCCAGAACACAGTGATCCTCCTCATGAAGCTTGAAGTTCTATAAGTAGCAGTCGTTGTCTTCTCGAGAGGACCTGAAGTTTTCCATGCAGATGTAGGAGTTGTACATGAGGCTGTTTCCATCCCAGCAACCTGTCTACCTATTCTGGCCCATATAGCCCATTAACGCAAGTGACCTAGGAGGGTATATAAGTGGAGCTGGTTGGGTGGAAACCCTAAGACAAATAGAATAGAGATGGAGGTTGCTCTCAGGTTAGCCACTCCCTCTTCTTCTACAGCCACACTCTCTCTCCAACAACCACTCTCTCTTCTTCTACATGGTATCAGAGTGACAGGTTCAGCCAGGGTGGAGATGAGGGTCCTCCCTCATGGTTGATCTGAGGAGAAAGCGTGGGGTGGTGTGTGATCTGCTGCAGGTGCTAGCAGATCCGAAGGAGGCTGAAAGCAGTGGTGTTTGTGGTGGAGTTGTGCTGTTGTGAGTGGATATGGGGGACAATCAGGCCGTGACCAAGTGATACGTCCAAAACGTATCTATAATTTCTGCCTGCTCCATGCATGTTTTGTGTGATATTGCTATGATCTAGATACACTTTCATACACTTTTGATCATATTTGGACTAACCTATTAACTCAGTGAACCAAAGTGCCAGTTCCTGTTTTCTGCTATTTTTCTATTTCAGTTTTCCCCCATATAAAAAGTGCTCCAAAAATTCGGGAAAATCAGATAAAAAATCAGCGCAGAAGAACCTTCCGGAAGAACCTGAGTGGGGCCAGAGGGCCACCACACAGGGCCCAGGCGCCCTGGTGGTCCGCGCCAGGGGGGCGCCTGGACCCCTGGTGGGCCCCTTGGCTGCCCCCCTTCGCCTATATATTCTCCGTGACGAGAAACCCTCGAGGAGAGAACCCTTTTTCGCGATCTCGCCTCTGTTCCGCCGCCGCCGCGCTTCCGAGATCGGGAGCACCAGCAGACCTCTTCCCGGCACCCTGCCGGAGGGAGGGCCGACCTCCGGGAGTCTCCTCTCCACCATGGATGCTTCCCGGATGTATCGTGAGTAGTTTCCTTTGGACCATGGGTCCGTGATCAGTATCTATGTGATGTTCTCCTCCCCTCTTTATTCTTCATGGTTTAGACCTCGTGAGCTGCCCTACATGATCGAGGCACTTTTGTAATCTTTCTGCTGTTGCTATGCTGAGTTTGATGGGATCTGATGGATTATGAGATTATATTCAGATTGTGATTGAGTAATACATTTGGTTCTTATCTCCTATATTTTTGTTCCTAAGTAATTCTTGCATGTTCTCCATTGATGTTTATTGCTTTGGCCAAGTAGTAGGTAGTAACCCCAATTGGGAACGTTATGCTCGATTGTGGGTTCATGCCCCCTGATGACACGCTTGAGTGACAGAAACATGAGTCTAGGGGATGTGTTGTTGCCACAAGGGGGAAACAACGGTGCTTGTAACCGCGGTTACAAGCTTTGTTTACTTTACGCAAAGTGCTTTTTAAGTCAGTTGTCTGTTGCTTTGGGTTTACACTTTGGGTGGGGCTCGCAACTTAATACCAGCGAGATGTTCTGGATAGATATCTCAAGGTGGATGATTAGTAGTAGATGCAGTTGGATTTAGGTCTACTTATTTTGGCGTTCTTCCCATGCTTTTGAGCCTCTTCCTTTCTTTTGTAGCATATTTAGCATTGCGGTGCGTTCATAATCCTCACATAGCAGTTTTATCGTCTTTTGGGAGAGAGACATCACTAGTGAACATCACGTATCCCGGTCCATATCTTCATCACTGTTTCCACGCCCATTTACTTTTTTGCTTTTACTTTCAGTTGCTATCATTATCCCTTGTGTTTGATCCTTTGTGAACAACAAGACCGGAGAGATTGACAACCTCTCTGAACTTCGTTGGGAACAAAGTTATTTGTGTCTGTGTGCAGGTCCGCGTCAGTTGCGCCGCTGACACCTACTTATCATCTCCGGAGTCCTACTGGAGACAAACCTTGGTATCTTTATTGAGGGAAATTTGCTGTTGTGCTACATCACACCTTCCACTTGGGGTTTACCAACGAAGGGCGAGAAATCACTATCATCACCTCGCGCATCAAGCAAGATTTCTGGTGCCGTTGGCGGGGACTCCGAGTGCTAAGATAGGGGAGTTGCACACTACCCTTTACCTTTGTTTTTTAGTCTTGTTAGTTTAACTTTCAGTTTTTATCTCAGTGTCCTTTATGAAAAACCACAAAAATAGTTTCTACCTTTTGCCTTTGTCTTGCTTTGCCTATTTATGCTATCCTCACCATGGCTGATGAACCACCCAAATATGGTAGGATGGACATGTTTCACTTGGATCGTCTTCGATCAATTTGTGCTCGCGCTAAAAACCCGACCGACTTGGTTGAGGGAAAATCATTGGATGAGCATGCTCATTATACGCGGCACCGCCTATCTCAGAAAGGGAAACACTTATGGGATCAAATACATGTTTCTTATTGCCATGCTAAACTTTTGTGCCACATTTATGATTTCAATTGATGTTCTAATATAGATCATAAACACCTCCCTTTCCAATGTGAGTTTAATGAAAATGAAATCTTATCTTCTTATGATAAAGGTGTGTAAGGCCCCCGATGCGGTGCTAACTCGAGTTAGTCGCTTACGCGTCCCGCTCAAGTTAGTAGCGCATAAAGAACCACCGAATCATGACACTCGCACTCGTGTCGCTGCCAGATTCTCAACAACAAGTATAAGAACAAAGAACTTAAACTAAGACATAAGTACATAGAGTCCAGGGCATGCATCGCCACTGGAATTTATTACAACATCTCAGAGGTCCATGGACCCAACAGAATATCATGCAACAAGCGGAAGACAAGCACGACCGAGTACGGTCAAAATCCAAATTGCCCTAGAGAGGGCTGCACATAAAGGGTCCACCCACGGATCGTCGAAGCCCAACTGTAGGATCTACTGAACGAGGTCGATCTCATCGTCATCCTCCAGGGTCACCTCCACGAAGTATCGTCCAGAGCTCGGGTCGAGGTAGTACTCCACTGCAGCGGCCGATCAGGCAAAACAGTAAAAGCACAAAAGGAAAACAGGGGTGAGATTATATCATTACAGGATAACTAACTTCCTACGGTATGACAAGGTAAAGGTAAAGGTTGCAGCCGCACTAGCATATATGGTGGCTATCGTTCTAATAGAGTAGAGGTAAGATCCAAGAAGTACACGTGACATCGCGTCATAAGTCTGCTATCCACCTACTTACGTCAAACATAACACAACCTGGATCTTCTCTCGGTCCCCCTGGACAAAGAAAAGCAACCAAGGTACTCACACGGTAGGCAAGTTTTTATTATGATTCAACTTGATGTTATTCTACGAACAAGGAGTAAGTCTCAAGTCGTCCATAACCGCGGACACGGCTTTTCGAAAAGATTTAACCCTGCAGGGGTGTACCAACTGCCCATCATAGGCTTCGCATGTACGCCCGGTTTCCACTTGGCTAGGTAAACGCCTGAAACTCCGGAACGTCAGAGTCCCTCTAACTAACAACGCACAACTCCAGGTGGCCCCCGGTGAGTCGACACCCAACTCAAAAGCCGGCCGAGCTCTCGAATCGGCCTCTACCGTCTGTCACAGGTTTGGATACCTGGTTAATCACACATGGGACACCGTGTCCTCACCCGGACAAAGTGGGCCAGCCAAGGCACAAGTCCTCCTGGCCCAAGGTGGTTTGTAAACAACAGGGGTACCACCAACACACACACATTGCAAATAGTAAATCAGCTCGGGCCACCACTAGAATTGTATGAAGCTAGGTAGGTAAGACAAGGGGACCCCATAGAATCCCACACACAATTAGGCACGCTCGTCAAGAAACACAATACCCGGAACTCGGGACCTAGGTGACTCAAATGGAACAAAACACCTGGCGGGAACAGCCTGGTCTCCCATCTTTCGTCAAGTATAAATTAACATCATCAATAATAAATATCAACCAACTTCTTTAAATAACATGATATCCCAAACCATAGCATAGGGTAAGCAGCAAGTTTTCCTACTCATACTAAGCAATGGCTGAGCAGCGGTAACTTAGCAATACAATGTTTTTCTGGGATGTGGGGATCATGGCTTTTTGGTTTTTGAAGGTAGTATAAGCAAGGTGGATAGGATCAAACAAACGTTCTAGACTACAGCTAGGAAGGTAGGCAGAAAGGTATCAAGTAATGGTATAAATCTTCCCCTTGCCTGGGTAATCGGTCGTCGAAGCAGACGCAGCAGGGTCCTCAGGCTCGGTGTCGGAAATCTCCACGTAAGTCTCCTCGGCGGTTTCAGGTCCTAACGTAAGGTATCGGCAAGGAAAAGGCACACAAGTAAGTAACGGGTACAATGCACAAGCAAGGATGGTATGATCAAGTTTAAAGGATATGATGTGACCCTATCTAGTCAGATTTAAATGAAGGTGGTGACGACACGTCAACAACTTCATATGCAATTTATTTACGTAAAAATGGCTTTGGTCTTAGCCTTATTTTTGGTGTAAGTAACATGTCAACATGGCATGATCAACAATGCATATAACAGGAATTAAACATCGTGAAAATAAAAATCGATTCCGGAGACGGAGTAGTGTCGGTGAATTTGACACAAGGAAGGTGCAACAAAGGTTGGAATCCAGCCACATTGCAAAGGCAGTATGTTAGGTGCTGGTTGAAGAAAAGATTGGAGATGACATGAAACAGAACTTGAAAGGATCAAAAGAACATCATTTCCAACATGCACTGAAATTGGAATGACGCAAAGGAAGGAATGGACAGATAGCATTTGGATGGGGTGGTCACACCCTGTCCAAAAGAGTTGCACAAAACATCATGAGGACATCATCATTGCATCGCTTGCAAAAATCTACCCCAAACCATATAGGATATGGTATCCTCTGGATTTGCAAACACAGTTGCAACTCAAAGAATTTTCCAGGGGGCTGAGTGCAAAATTGCACTAGATGCATTTTGGAAAAGGCTTAAATGGGTAAACAAATATCACCATGCAGCTCCTTGGTTGAAACTACCCAAAAATCATATATGGCATGGCCATTTTTTTATTTGGTCAAAACTTGGCAAAACAAAAGAAAGGGAGGGCTTAATTGCAAAATTGCCACACTCCAAAAATTCAGAGGGGAAAAATGCATAAAGGACCTCACCATTGCGATCAGTGGACAATTCTACCCCAAAATCATATATGGCAAGATATGTTTGGGGTGGAACTGCTCAAAATCCCAAACTCGGGTTGAATTTGAATTCAAATCAATTTGGAATTTTTAAATAGAAAAGAAAAACGAAAAAGAAAAGAAAAAGGGAAAGAAAAGGACTCAGCCAACTTGGGCTTGTCTCGGGCGAAAAATTGGCCCACCCCAAAAATAAACAGTGGGCTCAGCCCATCTGCCCCTCGGGCCATACCCCACTGACGTGAGGGGCCCGGTTGTCAGCCTCTTGGAGAAAAAGGAAACAAAAATGGGGGGCCTTATCGCCGGCTGGGGTTCGAACCCAGGCCGTGCTCAACTCGACTGCACCCCCTTTCCACTGCACTACTAGTCGACTACTCGACAGAGACGGGCATGCACTTAAGATGAGGTTGCTGCACCCCCATCCACCACACTCTGAACTTGGACACTGTCAGACAGCGTGGCGACGAACGGCGACGACGCTGGGGACACCTGCACGGCGGCACTGTCCCAACGGGCACTGGGGAGGCCTAGCCGGCACATACACGCACGCGCAAGCGCCGGGATCTGGCCGGAGCCCTCACGAAGGCGGCGCTAGGCTCAATTGAAAACGGGATGCCACTGCTTCTGAGCCTGACGACGACAGCCGAACGCGACGACAAACGGCGACGAGGCTAGCCTCACCCATAGCGCGACTCAGGACACGCGACGGGGGCCAACACACAGAGGGGACTCCCAGCTACACGCCCACTCACGCGGCCTCACCGGAAAAGCAGCGGCGGCGACGCTAGCTTAGCCTGAACTTCACGGCAACAAACGGCGGCGTCACTGAAGAAAACTTCAGATCCGCGCGTTACTAGCTACGGGCACGCGCAAGGTCTCGCCTTGGCTGCCATTTGCGTGCTCTCAACGCACACAGAGCACGCTGTCGAACGGCTAGCCCAAGCCACGGTCACGGCGACCACGACAGCCCGGCGGCGACGCTGACCGCAGGCGCGCACACGCTGGACAACCCAAGTGAGGTGGACAAGTGCTACGGGGAGAAGGGGGAGGCGCAGCTCACCTAGGGGGCTCGGTGACGACGGGAACGTGCCGGAGAGGTGGAGGGAGACGAGGTCGTGGTCGGAGACGAAGACGGCCGAGGCGGAGGTCGTCGTCGAGGGGGCGCTCAGCTCCACCTAACTTGAACCTGCGAGGGGGAAACGACGCGGATCAACACAGAGATGAAGAAAGCACGCATGGCTTGGAAGAAGGCGCAAAGGCGGCGGCGGAATTCCTCTGCTCACCGGCGACGGGGGCGGAACAGGGGAGCTCCCCGACGAGCCTACAGGCGGCGACGGCTCAAATATGGGAGAGGAATGGAACCCTAGGCCCCAGGGGGCTCTTATAGGGGGGTCGACGCTTGACGTGACGGCCGGAGACGGCGACAGCGACATCTCCTCTCTCGACGTCCGTGCTGACAGCAGACGGAAAGGGGGTGGCCGTGCCCCTTCGTTATGATCTCGGCCGCGAGTCGGATCCAACGGCTGGGGGCGAGTCATAACGCATCGGTGGGCTGGACTGCGATGAATCTGGAAGGCCGACCTCGATGGGCTGGGCTGCGAGGGAAGAAGGGAAAAAGGGATTTTCCATTAAAAAAAACAGAACCTCCCAGCATTTTTCCAGAGCAAAATTCAACAGAGAAAAACATACAAAAATATGTTTTGGAATCCTTGCAATATTCCCCAATTTATAAAATTGGTTTGGCCATTTTTGGAGCAACTAAACTGTGTGGCCATTTTTAAAATTCAAATCACTTTGAACTGTGGCCCAAATTTTTAGAGCTTAAAAAATGGAGCAAGACTTTTGAAAAACTTGGGAGGGGCAAGGAATTGGCTATGCCAAGTTTGGGGTCAAGGAGAGCATGCATGCAACATTGAAAAGTCTTCAAACACCCTTCTTGAACCATTTTGGATGCAAAAACAAACAAACCAAATGGGCTCCAATCCCAATGCAAATTTAAATCACCACACGAAATTATAATGTTTAGCATCATGCCAAGTTACAGAGTCAACAGACAAGGTACAATCTCATGGTGATTCTTATTTATTGCACATGGGCTGTTACAGTACTCCCCCACCAACACAGGATCTCGTCCCGAGATCTAAGCCTGAAACAACTCAGGATACTCAGAACGGAGATAATCTTCACACTCCCATGTTGCTTCCTTCTCCGAATGATGTGCCCACTGAAGTTTCATGAACTTGACGGTCTTGTTGCGAGTCTTGCGCTCGGACGTCTCAAGAACACGGACTGGACGCTCTGAGTAGGAAAGGTCCGCACTCAGTTGTATCTCGCCCAAGTCAACAGCCTGCTCTGGCTGCTTGAAGAACTGCTTTAGCTGGGACACATGGAACACGTCATGCACCATGGACATACTCTCTGGGAGCTCGAGCCGAAAGGAAAGAGGTCCTCTAGTCTCAAGGATGCGGAAAGGTCCGACAAATCTTGGAGCGAGCTTTCCTTTGATGCCAAAGCGGTGAGTTCCCCTCAATGGAGACACTCTTAGGTACGCCCAATCACCAACCTGAAACGCTACACCACGGTGCCTTTTGTCATAATAGGCCTTCTGCCTAGACTGTGCTGCCTTTAGGTGCTCTCGGACAATCTTTACTCTGTCCTCTACCTCTTGGATCACATCTGGACCGAACAGCTGCCTCTCACCTGTCTCGGACCAGTTCAAAGGTGTCCTGCACTTGCGGCCATACAATACTTCAAACGGTGCTGCCTGCAGACTTGCCTGATAGCTGTTGTTGTAAGAGAACTCAGCATACGGCAAGAACTCTTCCCACTTCATGCCAAACGATATGACACATGCCCGAAGCAAGTCCTCGAGGATTTGGTTCACGCGCTCGACTTGCCCACTTGTCTGAGGGTGATAAGCGGTACTGAACAAAACTGTCGTACCAATCGCCTTTTGAAAGGCCTGCCAGAACTTCGAGGTGAAAAGGCTGCCTCTATCGGAACTGATCTTCTTGGGAATGCCATGCAAAGACACAACTCTTGCGGTGTACAAATCCTCCAACTGAGCTGCTGAAATGGAGTCCTTCACTAGAAAGAAGTGGGAAACTTTGGAAAGATTGTGAATGACAACAAAGATGGCATTGTTCTTCTTCTGCGACAAGGGGAACCCTGTGATGAAATCCATCTCTATATGATCCCATTTCCACTCCGGAATCTCAAGTGGCTGAAGCAACCCTGCAGGCTTCTGGTGTTGTGCCTTCACTCTCCTGCACACATCACACTGAGACACGTAACGGGAAACATCCCACTTCATACGAGTCCACCAAAAGCTTTGCTTGAGATCTTGATACATCTTTGTACTGCCAGGGTGAATAGATAGCTTTGAATCATGGGCTTCCTTCATGATGACCTCTCTGAGATCTCCCTCCTTGGGAACAACAACTAGCTCTTCGAACAACACGGTGCCGTCATTATGCACTGAAAAGAAACCGTACTTTGGAACTGAGGCGGCAATACCCTGTTTGATCTTCTGTATCATTGAGCTGCCAGACTGAGCTTCACAAATCTTCTCATGGATAGTGGGCTCTACCACAAGGTTGGCAAGATAGCCTGCTGGAACTAGCTCGAGATTGAGCCTTCGAAAGGACTCACACAAATCAGGGTGGATCTTCTGCACCTGGATATTATTGCAATCGCCCTTGCGGCTCAGCGCATCAGCTATGACATTCGCCTTCCCAGGCGTGTACTGAATATCAACTGTGTACTCAGTAATGGTTTCAAGCCATCTTCTTTGCCTCAAGTTCAGATTTGGATGAGTGAACAAGTACTTCAAACTCTTGTGGTCCGTGAACACATCCACCTTCCTCCCTAAGAGGAGGTGTCGCCAAGTGACTAAAGCGTGGACAACTGCTGCAAGCTCCAAGTCATGCGTGGGATAATTCCTCTCACTTGTCTTCAACTGCCGTGAGGTATACGCCACAATATTCCTGCCTTTCATCAAAACTCCGCCCAGACCTTGCAAAGAAGCAGCACAAAACACCTGAAAAGGATGTGACTCATCTGGCGGCGTGAGAATTGGAGCTGTGGTCAGCTTCTCTTTCAACTCCTCGAAGGCTGCCTGGCAAGCTGGTGACCAAGTGTACCGCTTGTCCTTGCACAACAACTCAGTCATTGGCTTGGCTATTTTGGAGAAATTCTGCACAAACCTCCTGCAATAACTGGCGAGGCCGAGAAAACTTCTTAGCTGCTTCACATTCTTCGGCGGAGCCCACTCTTGAATAGTGCGGACTCACTCTAGGTCAACCGCAATTCCCTCAGCGGAGATGACATGGCCTAGAAATTTGACCTTGTCCAGCCAAAACTCACACTTGGAGAACTTGGCGTAATACCGGTGCTCTCTTAACTTCTGCAGCACCAAGCGCAAATGTTCCTCATGCTCAACCTGTGACTTGGAATAGACAAGAATGTCATCCAGGTAGAGGATCACAAACACATCAAGCCATTCTTGGAACAAATAGTTCATAGCTCTCATGAATGTCGAAGGGGCATTTGAGAACCCAAAAGTCATGATTGTGAACTCATATAGCCCATGACGTGTGGTGAACGCGGTCTTGGGAATATCCTCTTCACGAACACGGATTTGGTGATACCCCATCCTCAAATAAAGCTTGGAAAACAACTTAGCCCCATTTAACTGCTCAAACAGATCATTGATGCGGGGTAAAGTGTACTTGTTCTTGATGGTCTTCTTGTTGATACCGCGATAGTCCTGGACCAAGCGGCTAGTCCCATCCTTCTTCTGGACAAACAAAGCTGGTGCACCCCAAGGGGAAGTGCTCGCACGGATAAAACCGCCTGCATCCAACTCTGTCAACTGCTTCTTGAGCTCAATCAACTCCTTCGAACACATCTTGTACGGATGCCGAGAAATCGGCTGGGTACCAGGCTCTAGCTCGATAACGAACTCAATAGCTCGAACTAGGGGAATTCCTGGAAACTCCTCCGGAAAGACGTCTGGAACTCACAGACAACTCTGACCTCTTCGAGCAAAGGCGCAACTCCTGCGTTCAACGCGTACAACTGTGCTGGTCCTGTCATAGAGCCACAAGTGTACAAGACCTCTGCGCCTGAATCATGTGTCAACTTCATTGATCTGGTTGGACAATCAATATTCGCCTTGTGCTGCACAAGACAATCCATGCCCAGAATGACATCAATGTCGGAACGAGGCAAGACAATCAGGGATGCTGTGAAAACAACGCCCTGAATACGGAACTCCACATCTAGAACAAGCATGGAAGACTCCACTCTAGAGCCCGGAGAACAAACTGAGAGCGGTTTAGGCAACTGCTCTCTCGGAAGGTCAAGTGACATAGCAAAGGCATTGGATATGAACGAATGGGAAGCTCCAGAATCGAACAGAACTGTCGCGGGAACTGAACACACAAGCAACCTACCAAGAACGATCTCTGAAGACTGCTGAGCATCTGTGAGCATCACGTTGTTCACCCGAACTACACACGTGGCTGTGCCTTCACCATTGCGGTGCTCGGAGTAGAGCGAGGTGGAGGCGGTGGGAGCCGAGCAAAGAGCGGATCGGTGCAGTTCGGTGACGTCTACCCTGGCTCTCTACACTTGTAGCAAATCACTCCCGGCCTGGGCTGTTGCTGCGGCTTGGGTGGCCTCTCGTGTGGTGGTGTAGAGCGAGCCCCTGCTGAATTGGGACGGGAGGGCGGGCAAAAGTGCGGACAACTGCCCCCTCTGCTGGTACTGCTGTCTCCGCGGTGGTGCCTCTACAACCCAAGTCTTTGCCTTCTTGTGGATCATCACTGCGGAACTGTGCTCACGTTGGCGCTTCCTGTCTGCATCCCACTCTGCTCGGGCTGACTCCTGGCGGATAGCCTGATCCACGAACTGTGAGAACAGCGTGGGACTGCACTGAGTGAGCGCGTACTTGATCTCTGTGCTGAGACCTCCACGGAACCTCGCAATCTTCTTAGCCTCTGTGCTGACCTCCTCTGGAGCGTACCTGGCGAGCCTGACGAAGGCCAGGTTGTACTCCTGAACTGACCTGTCACCCTGTCTCAGAGCCAAGAACTCCTCACCCTTCCTGTCCATCAGGCCACTCGGAATATGCGCTGCTCTGAAGTCTGCGACGAAATCTGCCCACGTGATGATCGCATCGCCCTTGTTGGCCTTGTAGGTATCGTACCAGCTGGCTGCTGCACCCTGACGCTGGAAGGATGCGAAGGTGACGTAGTCGACGATTCTGACGGTGTTTGCATTGAGGTGCTTCTTGATCTCTGCGATCCAGTCATCCGCCTCCAGCGGGTCTCGAGCCTCGGAGAACCTGGGGGGTTGATCGCGAGGAATTGCTGCAGTGTGGTGTACTGTGGTCGATCATTCCTGTGGGCAGTCTGGTTCTGCAGCATCTATAAGATCGCAGCTGTGCCCTGAGCCACTGCGGTCACAGCCTCCCCAAGGAGAGGGTTCTCTGGCAGCGGCATGTTCGCTCTTGGCATCCTATATACAGGAACACTTATGAGAACATGATCGAAACATTGACGTAACCAGAAGATAAAGCAATATTGACAAAAAAACTTCCTCACGAGGTATGAGAAAGCCGAAGGCTGATGTAACATCCCAAAATTCTAAATTTTGGAATGTTATAATAATTAAATTATTATGATGTTCTTGTTTGATTTATGTGTAATTGATCTGAGTGAGATAGACTAGGATCTGAAACTTTTGAAGTTTAAATGAATATTAAAAATGAGAGGGAATAAAATGACTTTCCCTAATATTCATTTTTGTTCTTTTACATTTATTATTTAAAAACAAATCCAACAAATAAAAATAGAGAGAAGGTAATATGACTCCTTCAACAAATAAAATAAAGTTGGGAAATATTTCAAATAAAAGTTTTCATCTTTATTTTATTGGATCTTATTTTGAATACTTTTTTTTAAATAAAAATAATTAAATGAGGGAAGATAACATGACTTCTTCAATTTCATTGAAAATGATTTAAAACCTTGCTTCGGATTTATTTGAATTTATTGAATGAAGTTTTTCTTTAGTATTTTATTTGGTATAAATAACTTATTGAAAATATTATTTACGTTTTTCTAATATTTTAGAATTTTATTTCGTATTTTTCCGACTTATATTGTATTTTATAAAACTCTTTGTAGTTTAAGAAAAGTACATATATATTTATATAAATGTAATTACGTTTGCTGTATTTTTTTTATTAAATTTTTTTTTTCGAGGCTATTTTATTATAAAAAAATACCTCTTTTTCTAAAAAAAAATTCACGAAAAAAAAAACCTGGACTGACCGAGGCCGGCCCAGCCGGCCAGCCAGGCCGCCAGCGAGCGGCCGAAGCAGCCCAGCCAGCGGCCGAAGCAGCCAGGCCGAGCGGCCAGCTAGGCATGCACGTGCGCTTCGAAGCGTCTTCAAGCTGAGTCCAACACAAACACGAACACGTACAGAGCTCGCACCGCGTACGCCGGCGACCGTCTTCGCTATGGACTCCGATTCGATTGCCCACTGCCCACGAAATCTTGTCCCTTAAATACCCCATGACCCCCTCCACCGATTCCCCACAAAATTTCGCAGCAAACCGTTTCAAATCGAGCTAATTTCGGGGTAGATCTAGGTCCAACGAAGCTCTATTGTTGGACGATTTTCGTCACCGGTGTGCCTCCCCTGACCCCAAATTCTGCAGACCGACTCTTCTCTTCGTTGTGCTTCTAATTGACATCTTTTTCCATCTTCTTTTCTTGCGCAAGATTGATCCCCAAATTGTACGCGTACCGCGGGAGTTCATCGGAGCGCGCTCGGTTCACCGCGTTGCCACGCCCGTACGGACGACGTTGGAGATCATCACTATCACCATTGTGATCTTCTAATCAAGCCCTACATCCTAGACGTCCTCGTTGACGTCGAAGATCGCCGGAGTTGTCGTCTTCGTCGCGTCTAATTTACACGTCGCGGTTAGTAAAAGCGCCGTGTTTTTTTTATCCGTTGCTCCGTTTTAGACGAAACCAGCGGCCAAATCATTGTTTTGAAACCCTCTAAATATTGTGTACTGTAGATCCAAGTTTTGAGGAAAAAATATTTTTTTTGCGTTTGATCAAAAAAAATATTAAATCCTATGTAAATTTGTTTTTGTAATATCTTTTCGACCGTATATCCGTTTTGCGTGATTCCAAAGCCCACGGTTTTATTTCAGAATCCTCTATCCAGTAGCACCCAAAACTTTTATTTGTGATTTTAGAAAATAATCAGATCTGATCAGATTCAAATTCAAGTTTCTTTTGATCGTATCTCTTATTTTACAACTCGGATTTGATTGATTCTTTTTGCAAACTAAAACCCTAGCTAAACCCTATATTATAGACACTTTGCAACCCACTTTTGAACTCAATTGTGATCTGTTTTGCAAAAACTTTTATTTGGTTTTTTTTTTGAGTTCATGAACCTTGTTTTGACTTTGTTTGTGTATTGATTGTGTGCAACCTTGTGTGCTTGGTTACGATAGATTACTCGGAGTGTGACGAGTAGAATTGTCGGAATTGTGAGCGCGAATAACTTCATCAAGATTCAAGGCAAGTCATATCTTTGATCATATTGCCTATTACCTATGTTTTAATGCATTAGTTTCTCTTCTTTAGATTGCATGATAGGTTATGCTATGCTATTACACCCAGTAGTTCATTGAGATAGGTCTGATCCTTACATCTTTGTCACCATCGTATAATAGGATATTGCTATGCTAAGTAGACGTGGATTGGGAAGTGAATCATTATGAGGTATGAGTGATAAAGTAGTAATTAGGACCAAGATAAAGTTAATGAACTGCCTGGGTAGGATGGTTGCGAGCATCCTGGAGGTGGCAAGTGATGACTTCGGAAAGCCACCCAGGCTCAAAGGGACTGATTGTATTGACATACCTAGAAGCTTACGTGTGCAGCCAGAAGCTACTATGGGCTCTGGCTTGGTTGATCAGTTGTAGGGACTCTTACTAGGTAGCGCTACGAAAGTAGATGTGAGTAGGTGAGATGGGTGCTACCGGAGTAAGGGAAACTCTTCTGAAAGACCATGTCTCGATCTTCCAGGTGTCATACATCATGCAGTGTGACGAACTACAAAGGAGGTGATCGAGTCTTGTGGGGAAAAGTGCACAAACCTCTACAGAGTATAAAACTAATCGATTAGCCATGTCCCCGGTTATGGACAATTTGAGCAACTAGTTGTGGAAATATTGATTTGTATCATCATCTTTAATTAATTGATTGGTTTAATCACTTTGGGATAGATTGAGTGGGGGTTCCCGTCTCAATCGTATGCTATTGTAGAACTTAGTTATTATTATTCTATAAGGAAAAATTAGCTTTTTTGCAAAAATAAATGTAGAAGCCCCACCAGCCAAATTGCATGTATTGTAGGAAATTTTACTTCTTTCTGGGATATGATTTGCCGTACATTCAAAGGTACTGACCCGTTGTCGGGCTGTAACCTTCGGTGTTGCACGATTATATACGACGAGTAAGTGATACGATATAGGGTCGTGAAGTCTACACTCAACTTTGTCGTTGGTGTTGATGGGACTCCACTTATATATTGATTGTTCTGCTGTGTATTCTAGCCCAAGGGCTGTAAGGTAATAAATACCATGTATTTACGTTAATTTATGACATGTGATACTATGGTATTTCATCGAGTACCTGTGTGTGCTAGCATACTGATCCAGGGATAGCACAGAAGCACAGTAGACTTGGTTCCCTTTGGGACCGGGTCGCTACAGCTGAAATTCCACCAAGGTTAACCCGGAAGGTCGAAAGCTAGGTTCTACTGGAATCCACAAACCGAGATCAACCGAATCCAAGATAATAATTTGCTAGCGAGCACACAACAATATATACGAGCGGTTGGCAACCTGAACAATGAGACATCTGCCCTGAGCGGCCCGCCATCACGGTCCTCCATAGGGGAAAAGACACCACATCCATATTACCATAGGATGCCCGCCAATCCTGTATGGACGTTTCACCTGGGGTACGCCGTAAGAGAGGTAGAGCAGTCAACCCCAAGTGGCGGCTCAGTGGTCTCAAAGACACCAACACATCTCGTCGCTAGCAAAAAATTATAGAGGAATCGGAGCCTCATGTAAACGAGAACCTAGATTTGTTTTTGAAAGGGGATAAGTTGCAGAGAGAAAACAACATACCACTTCCTCACGGAAAAGGGGTGGGAGGGTGGGGTAAGAAGAAAAAGAAAGAGTTCCTACTCTCCGATTTTTCCTTAGTAACTACAAAATAGTTTCTAGACTCAACTTCGGCCAGTAAGGGGTCCTACAGTCAGTCCTGCTCTGATACCAAGTTGTAAGGCCCCCGATGCGGTGCTAACTCGAGTTAGTCTCTTACGCATCCCGCTCAACTTAGTAGCGCATAAAGAACCACCGACTCACGACACTCGCACTCGTGACGCTCCCGGATTCTCAACAACAAGTATAAGAACAAAGAACTTAAACTAATTTATAAGTACATAGAGTCCAGGGCATGCATCGCCACTGGAATTTATTACAACATCTCAGAGGTCCATGGACCCAACAGAATATCATGCAACAAGCGGAAGACAAGCACGACCGAGTACGGTCAAAATCCAAATTGCCCTAGAGAGGGCTGCACATAAAGGGTCCACCCACGGATTGTCGAAGCCCAACTGTATGATATACTGAACGAGGTTGATCTCATCGTCATCCTCCGGGGTGTAAGGCCCGATATGTGGTACTGTTCTAGATCTAGATGTTTCCATCCAGATCCAGGGACGAAGCACATATCGATCCCACCACGACATATGACAAAGCCATATGCCCCGGATTTCCAACATGATATCACAACATTCAAGATACAAGGATACAACATCTCATACAATCGGCATACAACTGCCTCAAATACAATACAACAGCGGAAGGTACATGTCTAAGTACATACTAGAATCAAATGCCTACTGGCAAAGATAAAAACATCGATCCCATAACCACAAGGGTCCAGGCCCTCCGCCGGGATCCGCCTAACTAGTCGTCGTCGAGTCTCCACGTGAAACGTCGATCACCATACCTGTTATCGATCAAGGACCCTGAAAAGAGTTTGGGGGTAGTATCATGAGTACAGAGGTACTCAGCATCCAACTGTAGTGGTCATCTGACCCAGCAAGGACTTCAACACTCGTCATTCTAGGACAACTAGTAGTTTACGATAAGGAAGTGTAAGTGGTGAGGTTGCTGCCGCACTAGCATTCATGAAGTGGCTAACGATCTAGAGAGTAAGATAAGAAGCCAAGCATTCGATGAGGAATCGCCTCCAACAAGTCTTGCTATCAACTACTTACGCAAACATAACACCTATCCTATCCTTGTCCTCCTCTTCGCATCCGACGAAGAAGAAGCAGTCAAGGCACACAAACGTTGATCAAATTATATTAAGATTATCTGAGTTGTTGTTGTCTATGAACAAGGAGTAGGTCTCAAGTCGTCCATAACCGTGGACACGGCTTCTCGAAAAGATTTAACCCTGCAGGGGTGTACCAACTGCCCATTACGAGGCTTCGCACGCACGCCCATCACTCTCAGTTGCTACCCAATATAGGCAACCATTTTATGATTTAGTTCCAAGAGATCCGAAACGACAGGTCCCTCTAACTAACAACGAACAAATCCGGGTGGCCCCCGGTGAGTCGACATCCATCTCAGGAGCCGGCCACTCTCTCGATCTGGTCTCTACCGTCTGTCTCGGGTTTGGATAGCCGGTTAATCACACATGGGAAACCGGGTCCTCAGTCGAACAAGGTGGGCCAGCTAGGGAACTAAGTCCTCACCGGTCCGGGTTGGTTTGTAAACAACTGGCAGCTGGCCAGCACACACACAGTTTCAAATGGTAAATCAGCTTGGTCCACCACTAGAATTGTTTGAAGCTAGGTAGGTAAGAAAAGGGGACCCCATAAAATCCCACATGCGGTTAGGCACGCTCAGTCTTAAAACCAATACCCGGAACTCGGGTCCTAGGTGACTCGAATGGAACAAAGCGTCGGGGCGGGATAGCCTAGACCTTCCATCCTTCGTCGAATATAGTCAACATTATAATAATCATATCATCAACAATAATATAATAATGTGATATCCCAAACCAAGGAGTAACAGGGTAACATCGTAGCATCCTAAGCATGCATACTAAGCAGGGGCTGAGCAACGAGCAATAGTAACATAGCAGTACAAGGTTTGCTGGGAAGGGACATGGCTGTATCGGTTTGAAAGAGGTTGTAAACATGTGGTAGGATCAAACATCGAACCTATCCCAGACTAGCATGCAAACCGCTGGTTGAAATAGAATGGATCATAAGTAATGTATAGTCCTTGCCTGTTGATAAGTCGGGTTCCGAAGGTGTAGTCGATCGCAAGCTCGCATCGTCTCCAAGAGGTACCCGCGGAAGCACACAAGACGATAAACACTGGAAAGCAATCAACGAGAAAGCATCTATTACTACGAGGCAAACACGAGAAAGCATCAACAAGAAGGCAACACGAGACATCGCACCTACCGTCGAGAGCGGTTACTAATAATTTAAGTGGAGTACTCGTCACACACGACGATACAACACATTTAGAAAGGTTCAAGTTGTTTAGCCACAGGTGATCAACCAATGGTTATTAACATGGAAACTCAAGAAAGCATGGCATAGCGCACGAACATGTCAAGAGGTGAAGCACAGAGTAAACTATCTATGCTAGACAATTTAAGTGAGGCACAATCCTAAACATGGCATACACTAAGTGTCGCATGATGATTAAAGGATTTGGTACTGTTCTGTCCTAAACCATAATTTAGGTTGGTTAACAACAGCAAACAATATCATAAACACAAAGTACACGAAAAACTAATCAAGTTACATATAAAGAACACCCCAAACGGAGTTACGGTTAAAAAGATATAAGCAAGACAAGCTATGCACACATGCTGTATAAACAGGGGTAAATCTATATGCAACAGTGCAGCAATATGACATAGCAATACATATAATGAAAGTAGACATGATGCTTAACAATATGCAATTGGAATCACTCAATTCCGATAAACGGTCGCGACACACTCGTCGACCGAAGTTGCAACAAAATATAAACAGCAGCACACTAACATCAGGGTAGCTACTTTGGAGCAAGATGAAATCATGATGCAACAAGAAACTATGGCATGTGAAAGCATGAAACTGAATTAGAAACAATGCTTAACGCAACGCAAAAGGAATCAATCAATTCCGACGCACGGTTGCGAAGCAACCGTCGCCCGAAGTTTCAATAAAATAATAACAGCAACACTTACTGGAAAAAAAGCAATTAACAGCCTGATGCCCACTTCAACGCAGAATTAAACTATCTAGACGGCCTCAAACGGAAAAACTTTCTATATTCAAATGCTAGAGCACGCAAAACTGAGCAACTTTCATTTTGGGGGCACGTTCATCGGAGCTACGGATCAACGGGAAATTACATTGCAAAACTGGATCAGCAGCAATTTATAAAAGACTTAGCAAAAAAAAACTGGGTGCTAAGAAAAAAAACAGGGTTCTAAGGAAAAAAAAACAGGGACAAAAAATTAAAAAAATGGGGCGGCCTGGCTCTCACCATGGGCCGGCCCATGAGGCGGCCTGGACTGGGAGGCCGGACTGGGCCCCGAAGTGGCTGGGCCTGGGAGAAGCGTGGCCCACCTGGCCGGGTCGGCCCAGCCGGCGGCTGCTGGCGGCACGTCCAGCCGTGACCGCGGCGGTGGCCGTGCTTCCCGCCGGCGAGGCGGCGCACCACGGAGGAGGACGGAGGGCAGGGGCGGGCTCGGCCGGATCCACCCGTTCCTCGTCGCGGCAAGGGGCTTGGGGCGGCTGCAGGCGACGTCCAAGGGCGGCGGCCGAGCTCGGCTTCCCGGCCATGGCGCGCCGTGGCTGCTGCGGGCGGCCTACAGAGAGATAAGCGGCGTGGTAAGAGGAGAGGGGGAGGAGAAGAAGGGAGAGGAAGAGGGTACGAGGAGAGGGGAGCCGGTGGCGCGGCGGCCGGCCAGAGACGAGGCGGCGGCGGCTGCTGCTCCACGGGCGGCGCGGCTGCAGTCCGCCTCGGCCCAGATTGGGGCACTGCGGGGCCCGGCGGATGGAGGTTGGTGGAGGAGCTGGCTGGGGGTTGCGTGGAAAGATCTGGGCCGTCAAATCCCAGATCTGACAGTCTGGCTCTGATGGGGGCTAGGGTTTCGGGCTAGAGGGGGTTTTGGATGAAAATTTGACCCAGGTCTGGGGGTGTGGCTGAAATTTTGGCTTAGGGGAAACCCTAGAAAGGGGTTGGAGTGTTGTGGTCTTTATATAAGCAGGTTGGCTGGCCAGTTTGCAAAAACATCATCGGTTTTTCTCTCGTACGCGCGGTGCTCACGCTTCTGACCGCCGGGGGTCCGCGGTACCTCCGATTCGGGTTAAACTTTGAACTGCGCGATCAGTGCGTCGAGCCGGAGGCGTTCACCTCGCGCTAGAACCGTTCTGAGAACACTTTCCGACGTGCTATGAAAATATCCCGTTTAATTATTAAACGGGGTTTTTCATTCCGTTGGCTGCGGCTGGTCTCGTGCGGTTTTCGCGACGGTGATCGGGTGAAACCTGGTGTCGCAAAGGTCGAGTGTCAGGGTGGCAATGGTCGGTCTCCGTCCTGTATGAGATAAGAAGGGGGAAAAATAATCGCCGATTGATAAATCGGGGATGCAAATACCGCAAACAAATCAGACAATCAAACAATTCACACCGAAAACAAATTTTTAAATTTTTTGAAAACTGGGCTGTTACACGGGGGCACCTCCACGAAGTATCGTCCAGAGCTCGGGTCGAGGTAGTACTCCACTGCATCGACCGATCAGGTAAAACAGTAAAAGAACAAAAGGAAAATAGGGGTGAGACTATATCATTATAGGATAACTAACTTCCTACGCTATGACAAGGTAAAGGTAAAGGTTGCAGCCGCACTAGCATATATGGTGGCTATCGTTCTAATAGAGTAGAGGTAAGATCCAAGAAGTACACGTGACATCGCGTCATAAGTCTGTTATCCACCTACTTATGTCAAACATAACACAACCTGGATCTTCTCTCGGTCCCCCTGGACGAAGAAAAGCAACCAAGGTACTCACACGGTAGGCAAGTTTTTATTATGATTCAACTTGATGTTATTCTATGAACAAGGAGTAAGTCTCAAGTCTAACATAACCGCGGACACGGCTTTTCGAAAAGATTTAACCCTGCAGGGGTGTACCAACTGTCCATCATAGGCTTCGCATGTACACCCGGTTTCCACTTGGCTAGGTAAACGCCTGAAACTCCGGAACGTCAGAGTCCCTCTAACTAACAACGCGTAACTCCAGGTGGCCCCAGGTGAGTCGACACCCAACTCAAAAGCCGGCTGCGCTCTCGAATCGGCCTCTACTGTCTGTCGCAGGTTTGGATACCCGGTTAATCACACATGGGACACCGGGTCCTCAGCCGGACAAAGTGGGCCAGCCAAGGCACAAGTCCTCCTGGCCCAAGGTGGTTTGTAAACTACTGGGGTACCACCAGCACACACACATTGCAAATAGTAAATCAGCTCGGGCCACCACTAGAATTGTATGAAGCTAGGTAGGTAAGACAATGGGAGCCCATAGAATCCCACGCACGATTAGTTACGCTCGTCAAGAAACACAATACCCGGAACTCGGGACCTAGGTGACTCAAATGGAACAAAACACCTAGCGGGAACAGCCTGGTCTCCCATCTTTCGTCAAGTATAAATTAACATCATCAATAATAAATATCAACCAACTTCTTTAAATAACATGATATCCCAAACCATAGCATAGGGTAAGCAGCAAGTTTTCCTACTCATACTAAGCAATGGCTGAGCAGCGGTAACTTAGCAATACAATGTTTTGCTGGGATGTGGGGATCATGGATTTTTGGTTTTTGAAGGTAGCATAAGCAAGGTGGATAGGATCAAACAAACGTTCTAGACTACAGCTAGGCAGGTAGGCAGAAAGGTATCAAGTAATGGTATAATTCTTCCCCTTGCCTGGGTAATCGGTCGTCGAAGCAGATGCAGCAGGTTCCTCGGGCTCGGTGTCGGAAATCTCCACGTAAGTCTCCTCGGCGGTCTCAGGTGCTAATGTAAGGTACAGGCAAGGAAAAGGCACACAAGTAAGTAACGGGTACAATGCACATGCAAGGATGGTATCATCAAGTTTAAAAGATATGATGTGACCCTATCTAGTCAGATTTAAATGAAGGTGGTGACGACACGTCAACAACTTCATATGCAATTTATTTACGTAAAAATGGCTTTGGTCTTAGCCTTATTTTTGGTGTAAGTAACATGTCAACATGGCATGATCAACAATGCATATAAAAGGAATTAAACATCGTGAAAATAAAACATCGATTCCGGAGACGGAGTAGTGTCGGTGAATTTGACACAAGGAAGGTGCAACAAAGGTTGGAATCCAGCCACATTGCAAAGGAAGTATGTTAGGTTCTGGTTGAAGAAAAGATTGGAGATGACATGAAACAGAACTTGAAAGGATCAAAAGAACATCATTTCCAACATGCACTGAAATTGGAATGACGCAAAGGAAGGAAAGGACAGATAGAATTTGGATGGGGTGGTCACACCCTGTCCAAATGAGTTGCACAAAACATCATGAGGACATCATCATTGCAACCCTTGCAAAAATCTACCCCAAACCATATAGGATATGGTATCCTCTGGATTTGCAAACAGAATTGCAACTCAAAGAATTTTCCAGGGGGCTGAGTGCAAAATTTCACTAGATGCATTTTGGAAAAGGCTTAAATGGGTAAACCAATATCACCATGCAGCTGCTTGGTTGAAACTACCCAAAAATCATATATGGCATGGCCATTTTTGAATTTGGGCAAAACTTGGCAAAACAAAAGAAAGGGAGGGATTAATTTCAAAATTGCCACACTCCAAATATTCAGAGGGCAAAATGCATAAAGGACCCCAAAATCATATATGGCAAGATATGTTTCGGGTGGAACTGCTCAAAATCCCAAACTCAGGTTGAATTTCAATTCAAATCAATATGGAATTTTTAAACAGAAAAGAAAAACGAAAAAGAAAAGAAAAAGGGAAAGAAAAGGACTCAGCCAACTTGGGCTGGTCTCGGGCGAAAAATTGGCCCACCCCAAAAATAAATACTGGGTTCAGCCCATCTGCCCCTCGAGGCATACCCCACTGATGTGAGGGGCCCGGTCGTCAGCCTCTTGGAGAAAAAGGAAATAAAAATGGGGGGGCTTCGCGCCGGCTGGGGTTCGAACCCAGGCCGTGCTCAACTCCACTGCACCCCCTTTCCACTGCACTACTAGTCGACTACTCGACAGAGACGGGCAGACACTTAAGATGAGGTTGCTCCACCCCCATCCACCACACTCTGAACTTGGACACTGTCAGACAGCGCGGCGGCGAACGGCGACGACGCTGGCGACACCTTGTCAGAACCCCAATTTTAGGTTTGTGCTTTTCCAAGCTAGCTTTTTGCATCTTCAAAAAAATTTGCAAAAGAAAAGGAATTGGGGAAAAGAAAAGCCCTAAAGGAGTTAAATAAAAAGGCCAGAAATAAATATTTTTCCAAAATTCTTTTGGATGTATTGAGAAATCCTAAAAATGAGTCTGATCATTTTAAAAATGATTTGGGATTAATCCCATGCTCATAGATTTTTCAAGAATCCAAATAGTGGCTTGGAAATTAAATCTTTTGTCTATTTGAATTGGAATTCAAATAAATTGAATTTCAAAAATTCCCAAAACTTGGGATTGACTTCTATATAGTCACCTATGTTTTATAAAAATGTTTGGGGCTTTTTATAAATGCCCTAGCTATTTATTTTAAAGGGAAACACAAATAACAGAAAAGAAAAATAAGAAAAACGGAAGAAAAGGGTTTACCTTCGCCTAGGCGTCGGCCCACCTGGCCCAGCCCGGTCCCTCCCTTGTCTTCTTCCTCCTCCTGCCAGAAGGAACGCTGGGCGCACCGTGCACTGCGCATGGACGCCAGCTCCTGCTCCTGGCCACGCAAGGCCTCCCCTTCCTCTTTCTTCTTGCTCTGGAGACGCCCAGAAGGCCCCAGGCCACCCTTCCTCCCCTCGCGACCTCCCTCCTCTCCCCTGCCGCCTTTTTCCCGAGCGCAGCCGAAACCTAGCCGGAGCACCGACGCACACGCTCGCGGCCACCGAGCCCCCCCGACACTGTTTTTGTGTCCGCACGACTGCCCGACGACCACCAGTTTGAGCCGTCGCTTCAATTTGGGACGAGGAGCAGCAGGAGCGACGCTAGCCTCAAGAACCGCCTCCAGCCGCGAGGAACCCCGGCGAGAAATCCGGCGCTCTCATCTCCTCTCCGGCTTCCTCGAGTGCACCATCGACTTCAACGTGAGCTCCCGCCCGTTTTACCCCTCCTAGCTTCCCTCCCCGCTCCACCTGTAACCGGTTGCCATGGACAGAAGCAACGGCCGCCGCCGGGCTTGGCCTAGCCGTCGTTCCCGTGCTCCCCTTGGTGCCCTGATGGCACCAGTGGATGCGCGAGGATGTAGGGAACCTGCCCGTGCCCCCCTTTCCCTCTCCCATGCCCGAATCCCCCTCTCCGGCGAAGCTCCGGCGAGCACAGAGCTCACCGGCGACGTCCTGGACATTAAGTCCCTAATGACCAGTCTAATCCCCCCAGGCCCAGTGACATGTGGGGCCAAGCCTCTAACTAAATTAGATTAAGTTAAATAACCCCTGGCTTAACCCACTGACACTGACTGGTGGGCCCCTTTTGAAAGTTTTGACCAGTCAGCCCCCCCTTGCGTCATGCTGACGTCCTTTTGACGCAATAAACAGAAAAACGTTTTAAAAAGAATTAAAGAAATCCAGAAATTCCAGAAAATGGCTGAAACTTTGAAAAATCATAGAAAATTCATTTTAACTCCAAATTTAACATATAATATATGAAAAATGATCAGGAGAAAATCCTCTATCCAAATTTCCAACTTTCAGCTATGTTGGAGTTGATCTTAAAAAGGGATCAGTAGCTTTTTCTATTTGATTTAATTGGATTTAATTCAAAATGAATTCAATTGCTATTCCAACTTCAAAATTTGAAATGCACCCCACATCACTTGTATTTCAGAAGCATTTCACACATATGATCACTTGGTTTACAGTGAACAAATTTTAGCAAATGCAAGTTGAAATTAAATTGAATAACATTTGGAGTTTGAATTTGAATTTACTTTTCAAATCAACTTCAATTAAAATGTGGCAATTCAAACATAGGTCACATCAGCACATTACCATGCTATGTTTTGCATATTGAATGTGCATTGTATTATTTTGATTGTGCTTTACTTCCAGTGCTTCGGTGATTGCATCTTCTCGGTAGAGTTGATCTCGGAGACGAGTTCAACCTCACGTCAGAAGAGTGATACCTCGTGATCGTCAGCAAGGCAAGCAGCCCCCTCTTTGATCATGTCTATAAAATCCCAATTCCCTCTCATTCTCGCAAATGCATGTTTAGGATGTCACCATGATACGTTCTACCGCTAGTTGAACCCATTCCTTTGCATGACCTATCATTTTTTCACAGTAGTAAGCAAACCACAATCCTAGCAGATGTAGGAGTTGGTTGATATCTTGTGGCCCCTGCAACTGTTACAGCTTATTACATGCTTAGAGTTGTTACCTGAGGCTACTTTGATGTGAGTCGGGATGGTAGTGATCATGTGAATGATGGTGGTAACGTGTTGGTGAATCTACCCTAAACAAAGGTGAACGATGAGAGGCTGTGTAGGAGTACACAGTGGGTTGTCTCGTTGAACACTGCCTTAGGCCCGAGTTCTTGTGTTGTTATCCAAGACTACGAGTACGACCACACATTGGGCTCACTGACCCCTCTCGGCCTAGTACCTCACCCCGGACCTGTCTAGGAGTCGCAAGTAGTTCGCCCTTTAAGGATCTCAAGCAGGTGGAACCAAGGTAAGTGGTCGGCGTAGGTTGTGGGCACGTTGAATCAAGTGATCATGATCGAGTTGAGCTTGATGGTGGTCACACAACGTTTGAGTCCGCATCGGAACAATCGGCCGGATTCCGATTGTGGTCCCAACTCAAATAGGCGACTCCCTAGGACTAGAGATGGTGCCGTGAGTGAAGTGTCGTGGCAGCATCCTCGCCGGTACTCATTTGAAGGGTCCATCCCTAGGCGGTAAATGATGAGGCGTGTGTGTGGAAGTACACCACTGCAGGGTTAATGAACTATTTGAATAGCCGTGTCCGCGGTTATAGACTACTTCGAGACATTTACTTGATCATAGATAACTTGAAACGGATACTTCTAAAACACACCAAGATAAGTGTGAGTGCTATGGAGTGCTTCCTCGTGGGGAAGTCGAGGAAGACACCATAGTGGAGTATTGGTTGGAGACTGTTACTTGGACTCGTGTACGTTCTTACCTCTCTCTGGTACTCGTAGTTCAGGATTAGCCAAGTCAAAGCTGGCACTTCTGCAAGTGAAACCCCACCTCCTTTTGCCTTGATACATGTGCATGAGTAGTATAGTTCCTATGTAAGTCTTTCTGAGTACGACTTTGTACTCACGTTTGCTTATTCTATGTTTTAGAGACGAGACCACTGACCCTGATGGTGGCCTCTACCTCGAGCTCGACATGGACCAATGTCGTATAGTTCCAGGCAGCAGCCTGTGCCCTTTGGAGGGTCGTTGTATTTTCTTTCAGGCTTCTTAAGCCATTTGTTAAACTTGTCTTTACTAAGACATAATTTGCTTCCGTTGATTTTTGATGTAATGTTGGATCACATTCATGTGATCTCTGCTTGTAATACAACTACTATGTCTGCTCTGTTTAGCAGAAGTTATAAAGACTATGAGTTTGTAGAGTTAATGTTGTGATTACCTGCTGTTTACACTGGACATGTATGCTGCGTGTATGATTATAACATGCATGTCTTAGTGTGGGGTTCGATAGCTTAGTTGTGTTCTTGCCGGCGGTCTTTTATACACCAAGTGGCCCTTAGATGTGCGCAGCTTGGGGCATCGCGATGCGATTGCTCGTGACTCTGTCACGTGGCACACTTTGTTGTATGATTGAGCCCGCCCGAGATCCCGACTAAGTGATCGGGCTGGAGTAAGTCTATGTAAGGGTTATGATTCAATCGATAACATGGTTGAGGTGACTTGTCTATGAGTATGGGGTTCACCACCCATAAGCATTTAGACTTGTGAGCGGACGATGAGGACCCATCTCAGTTGATCATCCGGCCTGGATGGGATGCCCCTCACGTTCGATGCTTACCGAGAGTGATCTGTGCTTGGCCTTGTCTTCATAGACAAGTGGGTACGACTCTCGGCTCTCCATGTGATTGCATTGTGACCGGAATTACATACGCTAACCCCGGGTCCCGACACACCTGCACAGCGGTACTGTCCCAACAGGCACTGGGGAGGCCTAGCCGGCACATCCACGCACGCGCACGCGCTGGGATCTGGCCGGAGCCCGCACGACGTCGGCGCTAGGCTCAATTGAAAACGGGCGGCCACTGCTTCTGAGCCTGACGACGACAGCCGAATGTGGCGGCAAACGTCGACGAAGCTAGCCTCACCGACAGCGCGACTCAGGACACGCGACGGGGGCCAACACGCAGAGGGAACTCCCAGCTACACTCCCACTCACGCGGCCTCACCGGAAAAGCAGCGGCGGCGACGCTAGCTTAGCCTGAACTTCACGGCGACAAACGGCGGCGGAACTAAAGAAAACTTCAGATCCGCGCGTTACTAGCTACGGGCACGCGCAAGGTATCGCCTTTGCTTCCATTTGCGTGCTCTCAACGCACACAGAGCACGCTGTCGAACGGCTAGCCCAAGCCACGGTCACGGCGACCACGACAGCCCGGCGGCGACGCTGACCGTAGGCGCGCACACGCTGCACTGCCTAGGCGAGGTGGACAAGTGCTACGGGGAGAAGGGGGCGGTGCAGCTCACCTAGGGGGGCTCGGTGACGACAGGAACGCGCCGGAGAGGTGGAGGGAGACGAGGCCGTGGTCGGAGACGAAGACGGCCGAGGCGGAGGTCGTCGTCGAGGGGGCGCTCAGCTCCACCTAACTCGAACCTGCGAGGGGGAGACGACGCGGATCAACACGGAGATGAAGCAAGTACGCACGGCTTGGAAGAAGGCGCAAAGGCGGCGGCTCAAATTGGGGAGGGGAATGGAACCCTAGGCCCCAGGGGGCTCTTATAGGGGGGGTCGGCGCTTGACGTGACGGTCGGAGACGGCGACAGCGACAGCTCCTCTCTCGACGTCCGTGCTGACAGCAGACGGAAAGGGGGTGGCCGTGCCCCTCCGTTATGATCTCGGCCGCGAGTCGGATCCAACGGCTGGGGGTGAGTCATAACGCTTCGGTGGGCTAGACTGCGGGGAAGCTGGCAGGCCGACCTGGATGTGCTGGGCTGCGAGGGAAGAAGGGAAAAAGGGATTTTCCATTAAAAAATTTACAGAACCTCCCAGCATTTTTCCAAAGCAAAAGTCAACAGAGAAAAACATACAAAAATATGTTTTGGAATCCTTGCAATATTCCCCAATTTATAAAATTGGTTTGGCCATTTTTGGAGCAACTAAAATGTGTGGCCATTTTTAAAATTCAAATCACATTGAACTGTGGCCCAAATTTTTAGAGCTGCAAAAATGGAGCAAAACTTTTGAAAAACTTGGGAGGGGCAAGGAATTGGCTATGCCAAGTTTGGGGTCAAGGAGAGCATGCATGCAACATTGAAAAATCTTCAAACACCCTTCTTGAACCATTTTGGATGCAAAAACAAACAAACCAAATGGGCTCCAATCCCAATGCAAATTTAAATCACCACAAGAAATTATAATGTTTAGCATCATGCCAAGTTACAGAGTCAACAGACAAGGTACAATCTCATGGTGATTCTTATTTATTGCACATGGGCTGTTACAAGGTGCTTATGATTACTTTGATGTTGAAAAGATTGAAGAGTTTGTTGCTTTTAAAGGTGCCTATGAGATTGCTTCTTTGATTGAAAAGTATCACGATACTATTTTCGAGTCTGAAAACTTTGCAGTTCTTGCTTATTGCTTCGAGAATTGTACTTCCAATTCTTATATTGAGGATTTTAAAAATAAATTTTTTGCTGCCCAAGAAGAGGCCAATGATGGCTTTGAGGAGGAATCCCATGATTCTGAGGACTCACTTGAAATATCACTTTCTGAAAATTTTGATGCTTGCTTTGTTGAAGGCCAAGATGCCACTATGGATGATGCTGACAAAAATGAACTCTCTATAGTTCCTTATGTTAAGCATGAAATTGTTGCTATTGCACCCACAATTTATTGTCCTATTATCATGTTGAAATCTCCAACTCATATTCCGGAGAATTTTCCTCTTATCAAAGCTCAATGTGATGGGTTGCATTTATCTTATAAATGTGGTCATGAACAATGTGATAGTTATATTCTTGATGTTGTTCATGATACTACTGAAAATTATTTCAAGAGAGGGAAGTTTGGTTGTAGAAACTTTCATATTACTAAAACACCTCTCTTCATGTTGAAAGTTTTGAAGTTGTTCTTTTTTGACCTTCCTATGCATGTCACTTTGTTCTTCTTTGATTTATTTTCTTACAGGATGCCTATGCATAGGAAGTGGGTTAGGCTTAAATGTGTTTAATATTTGCTTCTTGATGCTCTCTTTTGCTTCAAAATTCTTATTCTTGTGAGAGCATCTTCTATAATCTTTAAGCCTAGCTAATGGCTTTAAAGAAGCGCTTTCGGGAGCCAGCCCACAACGAATTAGGTTTCTTTTTGCTTTTGTTGTGTCTTGATGTTTGTTACTACTGTAGAAACATCATTTTATCTTTATTTTTTAGCTTTGTGCCAAGTTATAGCCTCTTATGATGAGGGAAGCAAAAGTTGTGACATGCTGTCCAGAAAACAGATTATGTCCCTTGACAGAAAAATTAGAATAAAATCACAAGATCATCTTTTTCATCTGAATTTTTTGACAGCATGCTCTATACAATTGTGCAACTTTCGTATGTTCTGATTTTTTTGATTTGAGTTGCAGAAGTGCCCCGAAAAAATTCTCTACTGCATGCTGTTCTGTTTTTCACATATTCTGCCACGTTTTGCCTCTCTTCACTTTTGCAAACCTTAAGCTTGCCTTTTCTTTGCAAAAACTTTTTGGCACTCTTGAGAAATAGTATCTCTTCAAGAATATCTTTATGTCCAGTGGGCAAAAATTATTTTATTACGGGTACTAACCTCTCTAATCAGCTTATGATTAGTTATGTATGAACGGAGTTTTCAAGTGTGCGATGGAAGATGATGAAAGAAGATCCAGGAGTGTCAAGCGCTCAAGCTTGGGGATGCCCCGATGCATCCCCAATAAATATTCAAGGAGACTCAAGCGTCTAAGCTTGGGGATGCCCCCGTGCGTCCCCTTCTCCATCAACAATCATCAGTTCGTCCTTCGTCTCACTATACTTTTATCACTTCATGCGTTATGTGCTATGCTTTGAGCGTCTCGCTCTTAGGTTTTATTTTTAGTTTTCTTTAGTTTTTCTTGCTGGTCATAACAAGTTAGACCCCATCTTACTTTGTGTGGGAGAGAAACACGCTCCACTTTCAAAATCTAGAACACATCATAGGATTTTTCCTGCTTATCTTTTTGCTGTTGTGTGTTCTTTATCCTTTCGTAGCTACTGCCATGTTTAGTTTTAGTCTTAGTTTGTCTTTAGCAAGAGCATTGGATTTTGTTTAGTTTGTTGTTGGAACTCTGTTTAGTTTTCATGTTTATCTTGTTAAGAGAGTTGGTTGTTGCACTGAGTTGTGTTTTGTCTTGGAAGAAGGTAATTGAGGTTGCAATTTAATTCTAGTAGTAACTTGCAATAGTTTTGAGGTATTGATGTGAGTAATGTCTGAACTTTTGGTGTCAAGAGCTTTATCCTATTAGTGATAGGTGTCGTATTTTGGGCAATCCGTGTGTATTTTCAAAACCTACAAAAACTAGTTGAGAACTCTAACTACTAGATGGATCACTAATCTTTGGAGGGATCGAATATTAGAGTACACTCACGTACCATGAGTCGAGGATGCGCAAGGATAACCAAACCCCCATACACTCCTCCTCGGGGTACTTGTATCTTTTTGAACCTCCTTATTATATTGAGAGTTACCGATAATAAGTGCATGAGTTCTTCGGACTAATGTAAGTATTGAAAGTTGACACTTCCACCTTCCCATATTTTGCTAGCCTCTCCCGTCCCGTGCATTTCCTTCATCTCACTCCGAGAGTTGGTGTCCACCTTCGCCGGTACATCAAAACCCTTGGCATGATACGCTTTGTCATCATAAGCCTCCTTATATCTTTCCTCAAAACAACCACCATACCTACCTATCAAGGCATTTCCATAGCCTTTCCGAGATATATTGCCATGCAACATCCACCTCTTCATGACTTGATCTTCATGTCATACATGTTCCTGCTACACTGGCAGCGACATACATTGCACACATCATGATAGCTACATCTTCTTTATGATTTCGAGTACCTTGTAAAGTGTGAAAGATCTCCTTTACCTTCTTGTAAAATAGAGTGTTGCCCTTAAGTGAGGAAAAGATCCCAAAGTGGACATAATAAAAGATCCCAAAGAGGACAAATGAGAGTTAAATAGAAAGAGCCATTGAGGCCACAAAAAAAATACAAAAAATAGAAAAAAGAGAAAAAGAAATAAAAAGAGATAAAGGGGCAACACTACTATCCTTTTGAGAGATCCACACTAGTACTACCTTTATATCCTTGTACTCCATAGAGATGATCATTATGCATATAGCTATGTGGGGACCTTCACACTATAGAACTTGGCTTGCATATTCCAAGGATGAGCCTCCTCAAACGAGCTCGAGGTCTTCATGAGCGAGCAAGTTAGATGCACCCCCACTAGTTCCATTGGAGAGCTTCCTAGCTCATATGTGCATCCGATGCATGGCAATCCCTACTCCTCACATCATATCTATCATTTGGCATCTCTTGCCTATGATTGTCTTCATTGATGTGAGCCTTTTTCATTCTTTATTTGTCTTCCTCCTCCTCCTCCGTACTTCTCTCTTTGCCATCCTAAGTGTCCACTCTCGTGCTTACACTCATCCATTGCATGAGTGCTCAAAATATTGAAAAAGGAGTGGATCAAATTGACTTGTACCTGGCTAGTGGTCTGGGGACGAGTCAAGATAAGATTCTAGAAAAATACCAAGTGTGAAACTTTAGTAGATTGAGTTCTCAACAAATAAATATTTTTCTCGTATTCCCTATCCCCCTTCTTGCACGCAAACACCATTTGGAGACATTCGAGTCACGGACAACGAGAGCTCTTGCACCTAATGTTCTTTTGTTACTTGTTTCAATGCTAATATAGACTCTTGCATGTTATGACTTGAATTGAGAGTCTAACCTTGATTGCTTTAATTTTCAAAGTTCTTATACGGTTGCTAGCATGTCACCACAGAAATTATGCTGTTATCATTTACCTACTCGAGGACGAGCAGGAATTAAGCTTGGGGATGTTGATACGTCCAAAACGTATCTATAATTTCTGCTTGGTCCATGCATGTTTTGTGTGATATTGCTATGATCTAGATAAAATTTCATACACTTTTGATCATATTTGGACTAACTTATTAACTCAGTGCACCACAGTGCCAGTTCCTGTTTTCTGCTGTTTTTCTATTTCAGGTTTCCCCCATATTAAAAGTGCTAAAAAAATCGGGAAAATCAGATAAAAAATTAGCGCAGAAGAACCTTCCGGAAGAACCTGAGTGGGGCCAGAGGGCCACCACCTGGGGCCCAGGCGCCCTGGTGGCGCGCCCCAGGGGCTGGCCGCGCCAGGGGGGCGCCTGGACCCCTGGTGGCCCCCCTGGCTGCCCCCCTTCGCCTATATATTCTCCATGATGAGAAACCCTCGAGGAGAGAACCCTTTTTCGTGATCTCTCCTCTGTTCCGCCGCCGCCGCGGTTCCGAGATCGGGAGCACCAGCAGACCTCTTCCCGGCACCCTGCCGGAGGGAGGGCCGACCTCCGGGAGTCTCCTCTCCACCATGGATGCTTCCAGGATGTACCTTGAGTAGTTTCCTTTGGACCATGGGTCCGTGATCAGTAGTTATGTGATGTTCTCCTCCCCTCTTTATTCTTCATGGTTTAGACCTCATGAGCTGCCCTACATGATCGAGGCACTTTTGTAATCTTTCTTCTGTTGCTATGCTGAGTTTGATGGGATCTGATAGATTATGAGATTATGTTCAGATTGTGATTGAGTAATATATTTGGTTCTTATCTCTTATATTTTTGTTCCTAAGTAATTCTTGCATGTTCTCCGTTGTTCTTTATTGCTTTGGCCAAGTAGTAGGTAGTAACCCCAAGAGGGAACGTTATGCTCGATTGTGGGTTCATGCCCCCTGATGACACGCTAGAGTGACAGAAACATGAGTCTAGGGGATGTGCTGTTGCCACAAGGGGGAAAATAACGGTGCTTGTAACCGCGGTTACAAGGATTGTTTACTTTACGCAAAGTGCTTTTTAATGCAGTTGTCTGTTGCTTTGGGTTTACACTTTGGGTGGGGCTCGCAACTTAATACCAGCGAGATGTTCTGGATAGATATCTCAAGGTGGATGATTAGTAGTAGATGCAGTTGTATTTCAGTCTACTTATTTTGGCGTTCTGCCCATTCTTTTGAGCCTCTTCCTTTCTTTTGTAGCATAGTTAGCATTGTGGTGCGTTCATAATCCTGTCAATTGCCCTTCTGTAATTTGTTCACCTCGCATAGCAGTTTTATCGTCTTTTGGGAGAGAGACATCACTAGTGAACATCACGTATCCCGGTCCATATCTTCATCACTGTTTCCATGCTCATTTACTTTTCTGCTTTTACTTACAGTTGCTATCATTATTCCTTGTGTTTGATCCTTTGTGAACAACAAGACCGGAGAGATTGACAACCTCTCTGAACTTCGTTGGGAACAAAGTTATTTGTGTCTGTGTGCAGGTCCGCGTCAGTTGCGCCGCTGACACCTACTTATCATCTCCGGAGTCCTACTGGAGACAAACCTTGGTATCTTTACTGAGGGAAATTTGCTGCTGTGCTACATCACACCTTCCACTTGGGGTTTACCAACGAAGGGCGAGAAATCACTAACATCACCTCGCGCATCACCAAGGTGCTTGAGCATCTAGTTAACTTTCTAGCTGCAAAGAAGGAAGATGGGGCATCTTCTGAGGAAGGTAGGAAAGCAAACTCACGTGGGGAGGTGCGGTATAAGCTTGAGCTCATGCCAAATGAGATCAAGCAAGATGGGGTGAAGAGGATTGACCTCGACAAATCCCATGGTCAGGGACCGTGGGTTAGATCATAGAGAAGATGAGCAGGTTGGCGATACTCGTTGGATAACATGAGACAATACTTCCTGCTCGATGGTATTATGCAGGGGGTGATTACAGTGCGGTCGAGGCGAGTTCGATCAAGATCGGAGGTGTTGATTGAAGATTGGATGTCCTGAGCCGTCACCCCTCCCAGCCGTTATATACTAGGCTGGGTCTCAGGGAGTCCGTCTCAGGTTACAGAGATGATTGCCTAATTTAGCTTTGCCTTGGACGCCAAGTCTTGACTTCCACGTTGGTCGCGGACTCCTACGTCGGTGCTTTGAGTGGGCCAGTCGTGGGCCTCTCGAGGATTCCAGCAAGCCTTCTGTCTTCATATGCACTAGGTATCCTCACACGCAGGAGTTGTGGGGTCACCCCCTCGTCAGTAGCCCCCGAGTGCCTGCGGGACTCAAAGAGTTGCGCAGGGACTCGAATCCACCATCACTTGCCTTCATATGTGCAGCGCGGCTGTGAGTCGTTGGCTGTTAGCTATAAAAATGCTTATTCGAGGGATCATAAGCCTTGGTGAATTGCGCTAGTAGAAAATACCTCAGTAGCCCAATCAAGCCCGTGTCCCTCGACACGAACTTGGAAACGACCGGTGTCTAGCAAAGTCCATGCCGCTGCAGGCGTTACAGGATCAATGCCGCCAGTCTCAGCAAACAGCCTTAATTCGTCCGTTATCGGCTCATCTTTCTTCATGCAAGCGCATGGAAAACATCGGGAGTGAAGTCGCACTGTGGCAAGTCCCGGCCCGACCGACTGCGCAGCGGGGTCTTACCTACGCGCTAAGATTGCACGGCATTTGGGGTGCAGTGTGTCGCCGCCCAGGCATCATTTTTATAGAGGCGCGGAGCCTAATTAGAGATGCACCCACTTGGAATAAACAGATCAAGTGGACTATTAGTAGTCACCCGTGGAGATTTTGCAAGCTCAGGCGAGGAGTCGATAAGCGATGCGCCCACTCGGATAGTCGTCGAGTGCGTGGGCAGATTATCCTCCTGGGTATTAGTCGAGTCTTGCGAGTAGCCACTCGAATGCTTCTTTATCTTCAGGGTGAGGGAGAGCCCGAACTCTATAGAGGTATCGCTTTTTGTTAGTGCGAGTGATCACTCGAGCACATCATTGCCTTCTAGGTGAGGGAGCATCCAAACTCTGTAGATGTGGAGATTATTGTTGGTGTGAGTGGTCACTCGAGCACATCTTTGCCTTCTGGGTGAGGGAGCACCCGAACTCTGTAGATGTAGCGATTATTGTTGATAGGGGGGAATAGCCACCCGCGTCCTCGAGGTTTGGACCTTGCTCTATTTTTAGCAAAGGCAAGGTGCTCCCGATGGGAGTAAATTTTTTGAAATTATCTCAGTTGGTCTAGGAGAGGGATGTTGATTGTGAGGACGAAGTCGATGGAAGGGTACGTGTTGGGAAAGGTCAACGAGCCTGAAGACAAGATTGGGCAGTAATGGAAGAAGTGGAATGCTACTGATTCGCTAGTTGTCACTTGGTTGTTGAATTCCCTGACACCGGTTGTTGCAACATTTGTGGAAGCTCTTTCCACATCAATGGAGGTATGGGATGCTCTATCCAAGATGTACTCAGGCAAGGGAAACGTAATGCTGGTTTCTCAGATTGACGATACAATACATGATCTGAAACAAGATGAAAAAACATTGATGACATACGTGGGAGAGCTGAAACATGCATGGGCGGATCTGGATCATCTTGCCCCCTTGGTGCTGCCTCATTTTGAATGTGTGGAAGCAACGAAGAAATGGATTGAGGATAGAAGGTTGCTGAAATTCTTGAAGGGGCTGAATCATTTATTTGAGGGCAGGAGGGCCGCACTAATGCATCTTCCTCGGTTGCCTACTTTGGAAGAAGCCATTGCTGCTATGGGACAGGAAGAAACTAGGCTGGAATAGATTGAGAAAGTGGAGGTAGTACCTAAACCAGCTTACTATGTGTCTAATAGGAAAGAGTACCGTGATTGTCACAATTGCGGAATAAAAGGGCATCTAAGTTACGATTGTACTGCTCCAACGCGTGGCCAAGGAAGGGGGTATAGTCGAGGAAATTACAGGGGAGTTAGAGGCAGGAATGCGGGGCATTCAAAATATCAAGGGAGGGCTAGAGCAAACATGTCAGTCATGGATGAAGGATCGTCACAGGCTAGTCCAGGCCAGAATGAAGTGAAGAAGGGGGATCAGCCGACTGATGCCAACTTTGGAAGTTTTGCCCACTTTGTCTACACCGATGAAGGTAAGACTGAAAGTGCCTCTCTAGCTTTGCATAGATTAAATTTAGAATGGATACTAGACTCCGGAGCATCAAAACATGTTGCTGGTTGCATTGGGTAGTTCGAGTCATATACGCAATTCCCTTCCATGCATCAAGAAACAATTCAAACTGCAGATGGTACAACTTAGAAAATCAAAGGAACGGGAATAGTTCAGTGTACAAGAAACATTAAGCTATCATCTGTTCTTCATATACCTGCATTTCCTATGAATTTACTCTCTCTAAGTGCGCTGGTTGATCAAATAGATTGTCGGGTAATCGTTGACAAATACATATTCTATATACAGGAGAGGCTGAGTGGAAGGAAGATTAGAAGCGGAACCAGGCGTAGAGGCCTTTGGTACATCGACCGTAATGAATCATGCAAGCTAGGAGGTTCAGCTCTAGTTGCAGCATTGGTGGAGAAGGAGAAACTTGCTATGATTCATCATTGTAGAATGGGACATGTAGCTTTTGATAAATTGAGTAAAGTCTTTCCAGATGTAATGAGTGAAGTTGATAAGAACAACCTGAAGTGTGAAGCATGTGAGTATGCTAAACACACAAGAACCACCTATGTGAGTAAGGGGCTGAGAAATATAATCCTGTTTATGCTTGTGCATTCTGATGTGTGGACATATCCCATTCTCTATCAGTGGGATGAAATATTTTGTGACATTCATTGATTATTATTCTCGAATGACATGGGTGTACCTTCTACAGCATAAGGATGAAGTGTTATCTTGCTTCTAGATTTTTTATGCATATGTTAATACCCAGTTCAAGGTGCAGGTACAGATGCTTCGATCAGATAATGGGACAGAATACATCAACAAAAGGTGTGGGGGGTTCCTATCTGATCATGGTATTCTATACCAGACATCATGTCCTGACACTCCACCTCAAAATGGAGTGGCTAAGAGGAAGAATCGCCACATTCTAGAAGTGGCTTGATCATTAATGTACACAATGAATGTCCCAAAATTCCTCTGGAGCGAGGCAGTGATGACTGCTACGTTTCTTATCAACTTCATGCCCTCAAGAATACTAAATATGAAATATCCCATGCGAATTTTTGCTAGGGAGAACAAGTTTGTGGTTCCACCTAAGGTGTTCGGCTGCACATGCTTTGTTCGTGATCACAGGCCCTTGGTGAAGAAGCTTGATCCTCGAGTTGATAAGTGCATCTTCATCAGCTATCCTGCTGGAAAACGCGGATAAAAATGTTGGAGCCCTTCTGAGCGGCGCACATTTGTAAGTCTTGATGTTACTTTCTGGGAATCTGACCCTTTTATGGTGAAAAAACAGATTTGAGTACTATATTTGAAGTACTTGACCAGCCAACTAATCCTCCTGGTCAAGAGGGGGAGAATGCAAGCAACAACAGTGCCAGTACCAGCAACTCTACTGGAAAACAGTAACAACCTCTTCTCAGTGGGTCCATACCACTTGTTGTACCAGACGTGGCACAAGCGAAAAGCTGGCCAAAGCCAAATGAAGAGTAGGCAACACGTGTGTACTCACGGAGGCCAAGGATTGAAGCACAGGGGGAGCAACAACCACAAGGGGAGCAACAGCCATAGGGGGAGCAACAACCTCAGGCCGAGTTACAGGTTGTTGAGACAGATGTGCCAGAAGAAATTGTTGAGGCTGAGTTGCTAGATGAAAGTTTAGATGACAGCACGGTGGCGTCGTTGGATTTTCCTATTTCCTTAAGGAAGGGGAAACGAGGAGCTACGTTGAAAGTTTTTGATAGAGAAGGCTTGGTACACAACATCAATAACTATGTATAATATGAAGCGTTATCCCCTTCATTCAAGGCATTTGTTGCGTCTCTCCAATCAACTTCAATTCCAAGAGATTGGAGGGCAGCCAAGCATGATCAGAGTGGTTTGCTTCTATGAAAGAAGAATTGGAGGCACTGAGAAAGAACAAGACCTGGGAACTTACTATTTTTCCTAGAGGAAAGAATGAAGTGAGTTGTAAATGGGACTATACTGTAAAGTAAAGCCCGGAAGGGAAGATAGAGAGGTACAAAGCGAGATTTGGGGCTAGAGGATATAGTCAAACGTATGGAATTGACTATGATGAAAATTTTGCACCGGTGGCGAAGATGAACACAGTAAGGGTCCTGATCTCATGTGCAACAAAATTTGGGTGGCCCTTACACTAGCTAGATGTTAAAAATTCATTCCTACACGGCGATCTTCAAGAAGAAGTTTACATGGAAATTCCCCCAGGCCTAGCTTCAGCTGAAACTGAAGGTAAAGTGTGCAGACTAAATAAGGCGATCTACAGATTAAAACAATCTCCTAGAGCTTGGTTTGATCGATTTAGAAGAGTTGCGTGTGAGATGGGATATGTACAGTGTAGTGGAAACCACACTGTATTCTATAGACATTCAAACCAAAAGATCACAATTCTAGCTGTGTATGTGGATGATATTATAATCACAGGAGATGATGCGGTGGAGATAACAAGGGTGAAGAGTTGTTTAAGAAAAGCTTTTGAAGTCAAAGATCTTGGACAACTTAGATACTTTCTTGGGATAGAGGTGGCAAGGTCAAAGAACGGAATAGTCCTATCACAACGCAAGTATACCTTGGATCTTGTCAGTGATATGGGAATGATGGAATGCCGTGCAGCTCCAACACCCATGGATCAAAACCAGAAAGTAACAGCTCAATCTACGGAACTCGTAGACAAGGAGTTATATCAAAGGCTGGTGGGAAGGTTGTTGTAACTATGTCATACAAGACCAGATATTGCATATGCAGTTGGCGTAGTGAGCAGATATATGCATGAACCAAGAAATGGACATATGGATGTTGTTCATCAAATCCTAAGATATTTAAAAGGAAATCCAGGGAAAGGGTTATGGTTTAAACCAAATGGGCACCTAACAGTTGAAGGTTACAGTGATGCTGACTGGGCGAGTTGTTTGGATGATAGAAGATCAACTTTTGGTTATTGTGTATTTGTTGGAGGAAACTTGATCGCATGGAGGAGCAAGAAACAAGCAGTAGTATCAAGGTCAACTGCAGAAGCTGAATATAGATCCTTGTACCTAGGATTAAGTGAGATGCTATGGGTAAGAAATCTCCTAAGTGAGTTGAAGGTCCTAAAAGAAGGACAACTGAATGTATGGTGTGACAACAAGTCAGCAATCTGCATAGCAAAGAATCTAGTCCAACATGATAGGACAAAGCACATTGGGATTGACAGATTCTTCATTAAAGAGAAGCTAGATGCAGGAATTATAATGATCAACTATGTGAGGACAGGGCAGCAAATTGCTGATTGCCCGACAAAAGGGTTGGCTACCAAGGAGTGTGATCGAGCTTGTGAAAATATAGGGATGATATATATATATCACCCATCTTGAGGGGGAGTGTAGTAGTTGTACATGGGTTGTTTCCATCCCTGCAGCATGTCTACCTATTCTGGCCCATATGACCCATTAACCCAAGTGACCCAGGAGGGTATATAAGTGGATATGGTTGTGTGGAAACCCTAAGACAAATAGAACAGAGCTGGTGGCTGCTCTCAGGTTAGCCACTCCCTCTTCTTCTATAGCCACACTCTCTCTTCTACAGCCACTCTCTCTTCTTCTACAATAGACTTGTTGGAGGCGATTCCTCATCGAATGCTTGCGTAATGTTGTGATATCATTTTGAAATCCGAGACATATGGCTTCGTCATGTAATTTGTACTTACTTCATGTTACTTCATATTAACTTTTTGCTCGTAGGCCAAGGAAGGGGTCAAGCGCACTAGGTGGGACTCTTTTCTAAGACCGACTACATGTTGGTGTAAAGATGTTTGCCTTTTGAAGATACTCAAGTTACACAACGAGTTGTTTGGCTACACGACATGAGCAAAGGTTGTTAACATAGTATCTCACACAAGCATGGAAGGTCACACAAGTATGAAAAGAGGTGAAGCATAAAGTAAACTATCTATTCTACTCAATTTAAGTGAGGTAAATCCTAAACATGGCATATCACTAAGTACCCCACTGCAATTTATAGTTTTACTACCGGCTTTCCTAAATCATATTTTAGATTGGTTAACAATAGCAAACAATAGTATAATCATAATCTACATGAAAATCTAGTCAAGTTACATATAAAGAACATCTCAAACGAAGTTACGGTTAAAAAGATACAAGCAACGCAAGTTATGAGCACAATCTGCCAACATTAGGTAACGCACTTAAGAGCAAAGAAATAACATGCTACATATTGGAAACATGCACAACGATGATATGCATTTACAGTAGACATGACAAACATGGCATAAATATTTCATGTTCAGATGCATCAAGATCACATAGATATAAGCCATGCAAAAAGCTAATTTATATTAATGGTTTAGGACTTAGTGAAATCAAAAAACATACAATAGTAGTATTAACTTGCTCTCGAAACAGCAGTAGAAGTACTATTAAACTAAGTCAAAATGATCACGCAAAACAGTAACAGAGAGCATACATGATGCACATGAATTCATATATAACACTTATGTTCAAAAGACATATGGATGAATATATAACAAGCACACAAAACAGGTAAAATTAAATATCCAGGAGGGTAGCGCCACTAGTGACGGCGCTACCTTATAGAGAGTAGCTCCACCAGTGACGACGCTACCCTACCAAGGTGCGGGACCCAGCGTGCCATGGTGGCACTATGGTAGCGCCACTAACGACAGCGCTACCCCATAGAGAATAGCGACACCTGGGCGGGTGCTACACTATTGGGTAAAATTTTGAAATGATTTTGTTGAAGAGTTAAAGTGTGTTAAAATTTGAACAAAAGTTCATAATTGTAATTTTCGACATCCCACGCCCACCCACCCTGAGCCGCCGCCGCACCCCACCTCTTCCGCCTCCGTCGCCACACCCCACAGAGGATAGGCGGCCTCGATGGACAGACGAGGGATGAGAGAGGGCACCTCGGAGGCACTCATCGTCGGACCCTTGCTGCACGCCTCATCATCATCTCTTCTTCCTCGACGACGTCGCGGGCTGGCTGCACCACCACCGCATCGTCATGTAATCCAGCCCACTTCCACAATGGATAAGCGAAGCACATGTTGCTGCTCCATTGCTACTGCCATGCCGCATCTCCCTCTATCTCAGCTCAACATGAGTATCATGGGCCGCAATTGAACTACACGAGGGGGCGCCACCGACATGCTTTTCGTCTCTGCGAGCCAACGATAGTGATGAGCCAAGGGAGATCCATCATGGGTTCGATGCCGTATTTTTTTGCTCACTGTCAGGTTGCAGGTGTTCATAACATATTTTTGTGTAAATGCCCGAGGGAGAAGACTTCTTGGGGAAGATGCTGATGTGTGTGCATTTTTTTAGAGGTGCTAGCTTTTACCCTGAATCATTAGGATAGTGTGCCACATGAAGTTGTAGAGATGGATTAGTTACAAAGATGCGTACTTGAACTACTTATCATGATCCTATTTTGTAATGTTAGAAACCATTTTTTGGTCTCCTGTACTATCATCTCACATTATTAATTTTGGTGCTTTGTATTGTATAGGTAGGGGTTGACTTTGGTGGTGTCGGATGTTTGCAGGTCCAGGGGTTAGAGCAGAGGAACCTGACATGGTTTTCCAAACTCACGTGGTCATGGTCATTGATGAGATGTTGCACCTCATGTCAGGTCGGGCCTCGAAAGATTTGATAGTTGTTCTTACAGAGTAAGAATATGCCTTCAAGTCCTCATTTCCCATAAGCTTGACCACTCCTCCTTTCATAAAGCGTCATTTTATTTCTCTAAATTTGTAATGTGCAGCTCTGAAAAAGAAATAAAAGGAATAATCTATGGCAAGATTTAGCTGAAGAGCATTATTTCCCTAGCTATTGTACAGTACATGGGTTCAACTATTTAATTCCAAACAAACTATGGGATATAAGGCAGGAGCAATCCGTTTTTTATTCAAAATTTTATTACTGAACAATTCATAGTCTGTTTTCCCCTTACTGATACTCGATGCCATGCTTTGATGTTGTTCAGTCAGTCAATTGAAAAACTTATAGAAAATCTGGAGTCATGAAGCTTTGCAACACATTCAAACTAGGTATATCTGAACCAAATAAGATTGGTCACTAACTGGTTTGAGAGTTACAGTTCTTCAAAGTCACCCTAGCAAGCATCACGTGATATTATTTGGAAAAAAGCTTCAAGTCGCAGTAAAAATGGTAACCCTGATGCTACTTCCTACTGGTATGTATGTGCAATGCACTCGCATTATAGCTTTGTCTTGAATAAATCTTTGTACCTGAAAATCAATCATTTTTACTTTCTAAAAAAATGAGATATTGCAATCATCATACTTATCATTATTTTGGTCAATCCTTCGATGGAACCACAGTTTAATTGTGGTTTGTAGATTGACCTGCTTTTGGCATATACACTGTAGACATTTTCTGGTCTTTACTTGATAATAAAATGCACATATTCAGAAGAATTTTTATATGCTTTGTGGGTATGGGGGTAGCAATGGAGAAACATTGTACGTGGTGGCTGAGAGGGAGGGTTCAAAATAAATACATTCTTATTTATAGCTAATTGGTGAAAAACATTGACAACATAGAATAAATGATGCATATAGTCTTGCTTCTTATATTTTCTAGCAATGGAAAAACAAAAAATAAACAACTCAAATATGGTAATACAAAACATTTTTTGACTTTTTTGTCATGGTCAGTAGTAAGGACATGAGGTGTAAACTTGATGGAAGTTTCTGTGGTTTGATTATTATTAGTCTGAGGAAAAAAATTATGTTGTTGTTAGTGTTCTCATACACATTATGTTCGTGCTGACGAGTGGGTTACTTGATGACGATCTGTAAGCTTGGATCACAATTTGACACCCAAAATAGTGTGAGAATTTGTTTCTATGTCTGACTAGATTCTGTAATGTTTACTTCCTGAAGTGCTGCTCTTCCTGCTTTTAGCTATCTTGTTATCTGCTCATTTGTATCTTCCACCATTTCACATACTCCTTGAGGTTAAGCACCATGTACAAGATGCGCAATGCAAGGATGGGGGATGAAGGCGACCGTTGCATGTCTGACACAGATGGGGATAGAGAATGAGTTTGAGAACGTCGTTTGTGAGAAAGGCACCTATGCTGTGAGGCGTTTATCCATCACATGGGGAGTGGACGCTGCCAGTGACCACTTGGGAGGTTTGAGCCTATGCGCTTAAAGAGGAGCTTTCAGGTCTTGTAGGTCTGTCAGATTTTGATGGTGATAGTGGTGAGGGCCTAAATACTTATATAAGTGATAATGGTTGGTGAAAGAGCTACTACGTAGCGGCATATGCTCCTTCCTCTCAGAAATTATATTTTGAAATGTTAAGAATGTTTGAACACAAATTTAGCATGTATATCTCAACATTCTATGTACACATATCAACTTGTATGGAAATCTGATATTTTTTATGACCTCTGTAAAAAGACAAAAAAATGTTTCATGAAAGCCTTTTTAACATTTTTTTACATACGACAAAAGATATGTTGATATTTCGTCAAACGATTTTGTGAACACATTAAATGTCAAATTGTACACCAATTTTTCAATCCAATTTTTATTCTTTAAATATGTTTAAAAATGCATTTTAACAACCTAGATCATATACTCTCATATGCAAAAACACCATGCATACGATTAGAAATAATATAGCTTTCTATCAACACATATTAAGTGAAAACAAAAAAAATTCATAATACATTAGACTATGTTTTTTATAGACATGAATTATCTCATTCATTATGTTTACATGACCGGACGAAAAGAACATGAGCAAAGAGAGATGTGTCTGCTCGTATTAGCCCTATGTTTTGTGTACACAAAACATAGAAACGAGTGGTTAACCAATGCTCAATAGGAGTATATGATGGCATGAAGAGACATGCATTGCATGTACAAACTTACTTGTGTTTTAATTAAATCACATGTAGGTTCATAACCATTACTAGATCCTATTGTTACGAAATATCTGATCATTATCTTTGGAGGTCAAAGATTAATCTTGCTAGCTTCCTTCCATGGGAATGAACCATGCTCCTTGCTAGGCAAGCCAAACTAGTTCCTTCCATGGCAAGCCAAACTAGTTCCTTACATGGCAAGCCAAGGTGAACAGATTTTTGTGGGCTATATACCTAAAATGCCCTTCCTAGTGAGGCTATAAATAGAAGGTATGAGAGGAGAGCTAGAGACAAACATGATATGATTAGATTTGTAATACAAGATACAATAATAAAGAGCTCTCAACTTCTCTCTATATCTGGTGTCTCTTTTCTGTTCTTGTGATTGTTCCCTTGTGTATGTGTTGATTCGAAGCAAGTGTTGAACAACGTAGTTTCACAACATGTTATCAGCACGAGTGCTCTCGAGCAAAGGTATGTTGTTCAAAACTACTTGCTAATCACTCAGTGGACAATACAAGAAGTTTATTCGTTCTGCTGTTTCGAGTACCCTCGATCTTGTTAGCATGCATGCTATAGCTTTGTACATGAGTGATACTACGTAGCAATGCATACTGTATACGCTCATGTGGATCGGCTCGAAAGATAAGCTCAAGGCCAACGGTCCTTGCTAATATCACATGTATATCCTCTAGTCTGTTTGTGGACATGGAACAAACAAATCATGTGTATTATGCTCACCTGAATCCCATATGCCGGACGTTCTTGCGTCGGCACGGGTGAGCAGCTTAACGTCCGGAGTCAGCAGCTCCGTGTATGTCACCCGCGTGTGCCCAGAAGGACGCGTTTGTTTCTATCGACGCTATGGCCAGAACCTGAAGCTCTGGGCCATCGTATCATCTTGGCTAGCTTTGCCGCTTGCCGTTCTTGCAAATTAAATCCTCAAGCATTTGATTAATGCATAAATATCTGGAACTGTTTACATACCAGTATTTACACTATAAGCACTCTTGACATGCACTTATTTACCTGAAGTAAATTGTTGCATGATCTAAATGTACAGGAAATGTCGGGCGTCAACTCCAAGGAATTTGCCGAGCTCGCCCTGGATGCCAGCAACTACCTCACGTGGGATATGGATGCTAAGTTAAGCCTCACATCCATGTCTCTCAGTCATACCATTAACCAGCCGACAGCTGGCACAAATGGTCCTTCTGCCGCTGAAAAGGCAAAAGCGTTGATCTTTCTGAGGCATCACCTCAATTCAGAGCTGAAGCTTGAATATCTGACTAAAAAGGATCCACTCAGTATTTGGAAATCCCTGAAGGATCACTATGACCAGCAAAGGTCAATGGTGCTTCCTCAAGCACAGAGTGACTGGTTAAACCTACGTTTCCAAGACTTCGAGTCTGTGACATCGTATAACTCTGCCTTGCACCGCATTGTTTCCCTACTCAAAATGTGTGGCCAGAAAGTCACCGATGCTGAGATAATTGACAAAACTTTGTCAACATTCCATCCCACCAACATGGTATTGCAAGAGAAATATAGGCATGCTAAATATACTCTGAGTTGATCTCTGTCCTGTTAGTGGCAGAAAAACAAAATGAACTTCTTGTGAAGAATCATAGCGCCCGCTCAACTAGGACTATGGTTGTGAGTGAAGCACATGCGATCACTCAAGGTGTTGGGAGTTCCCATGGCCGCAGAAAGGACAAAGGGAACCAAGGATGGAAGGGGAAGAAGAGCAATGCATTCAAGAGGCAAGGGTAGAGGAAGAGGGAGAGGCAACGAAAAATTCAGAACTGATCCAAATGCTCAGACTAGTGGAAAGACAGGAAAATGCTTTAGATGTGGATGCGAGGATCATTGGTCTCGCAACTGTCGCACACCCAAGCACCTGGTTGAGTTATATCAGCAATCCAGCAAAGGTAGCAACAAGCAGGATAATCACGAGTCCCATTTTGTAGAGCCTGCTGCTCTGCCGGACTCTAAGAAGCTTGAAAACATTCTTCTTGATGAAAATCCTGGTAGTGGTGAATTCAACCTGGATGGTATCGATCTTCTGAAGAAGATATGAATGTGGATGTATATGGAGACCTGGTGTAATCTCCTAGCCTAATATATATTTCCGTCATGAGTCGTAATTCCAGTGTTATATAGTTCCTTCTGAACTTGATCATGTAATAAGCTCCTGAAGAGCATAGTGTTGTATTTTGCATTAGTGTAACTCTTGCTCAATATAAAATCCAGTATGTTATATGTTTATGCTCTTTCCAGTGGAGATGTAAATATGTCTTTTTACACAGTAAGGTGTGCCGAACCAATGGAGGAAGAGGAGATATGTCTTATAGACAGTGCCACCACAAATACAGTTCTTCAGGAGAAAAAATATTTCCAAACTCTAACTAAGAAACCTCGAAATATTATGACCATTTCCGGAAGCAATACTCATATTGTTAGTACCGGAAGTACCACAATAGTTCTCCCCATGGGTACCCAACTTGTAATCAAGGATGCCTTGTTGTATCCTGAATCAAAATGGACCCTACTAAGCTTTAAATCTATCTGTGCAAATGGTTTCCACGTGGAAACTAAAGTCGAGAATGGTACTGAATACCTGATCATGAATAAATTTGAAGGACCCAAGAAGAAAGTGGTTGAGAAACTCCCTTCCTTAGCATCAGGATTGTACTACACATACATAAAGCCCATAAAGGAATTTGTTGCGTTGAAAACAATTTTCAGGAACCCGGAGTCATACAGGGTATGGCATGATAGACTCGGTCATCTTGGGTTGGGCATTATGAGGAAAATCATCAAAGGGTCTGTTGGCCATAACATAGCAGCAAAAGACTTCCCAAATCCTGAAGATTTTATGTGCACTGCATGTGCCAAAGGGAAGTTAATCCTTAGACCTCTACCTGGAAGGTGAAGGATGAATCGCCAATTTTCTTGCAGAGAATTCAATGCGATATTTGTGGACCAATTCAACCCTTGTCGGGCCCTTTCAAATATTTTATGGTCCTGATTGATGCCTCCACTAGGTTGAGTCACGTATGCCTATTATCTACAAGGAACCATGCCTTCGCAAAGCTGGTTGCCCAGATAATTAAATTAAGAGAAAATTTTCTGGACAGCCGGATCAAATCCATAAGGATGGATAATGCTGGAGAATTTACCTCCAAATCATTTGATGACTATTGTCTAGCTCTAGGCATACAAGTGGAACATTCAGTTCCACATGTCCACACTCAGAATGGCCTTGCAGAGTTATTGATCAAAAGGATTAAATTGATTGCTAGGACACTTTTGCAGAACTGCAAGCTCCCAACGACTTGTTGGGGACATGCTGTGATGCATGCGGCAACATTAATCCAACTCAGGCCAACTGCATATCACTCTGCATCTCCCTTACAACCAGTGCGTGGGAAAGAACCAAGTATTTCCCATCTGCGAAGATTTGGCTGCGCTGTATACGTGCCGATCTCACCACCTCAGCGTACCACCATGGGTCCTCACCGGGTGTTGGGGGTCTACGTGGGGTATGAGTCTCTGTCTATAATTAAATACCTTGAGCCTATGACCGGGGATCTGTTCACGGCTCGGTACACTGACAGTATTTTTAATGAGGACCATTTCCCGACGTTAGGGGGAGAAATGTACCAAAAGGAATGGCGGGAAATTTCATGGAGTGCCGAAGGCCTCCAGTCCCTAGATCCACGCACTAGAGAAGCTGAACTTGAAGTTCAGAGGATTTTAAACCTCCAAAGGCTAGCAAATAATTTGCCAGATGCCTTCACCGATCATAGTGGGGTGAAAAAATCACATATACCTGCTGTAAATGTGCCAAAGAGAGTAGAAATAGATCCGAAGGCTATTGACTCAAATTTGGGCCCAACCCCTAGGAAACGGGGGAGACCTCTAGGTGCACAGGATAAACTTCCGCGGAGACGTCCGCAGAAACAAATTTCTGTGCCAGATATGTCACACCTTAAGTCAGTTGAAGAAGCTCGACCTAAAGTTGAGAAGCCCCCTAAAGTGAGCCATCCTAAAGATGGAATGCCCAGTGCAGAATCACGCATGCAAATTGATTTTTGCACAGGGACATGGGAACACCCAGACTCGGTCGTTTTGGGAAATCATGACGAGCTGGTGGAAATGAATGATGAAATCAGCATTAATTATATTGATTTAGGAGAGTTATATAACAGAAAGACTACTATTGTCGACATATATTTTGCCTCAAAAATTGCTTCCATTGAACTGGATCCAGAACCTAAGTCCATGGCAGACTGCCAGAAGCACTAGGAATGGTTAAATGGAAAGAAGCAATTGAGGCTGAATTGCGCTCGCTTTATCGGAGGAATGTGTTCGGCCCTGTAGTGCGAACTCCTCCAAGTGTTACCCCTGTTGGGCACAAATGTGTTTTCGTTCAAAAGAGGAATGAAAATAACCAGGTGGTGAGATATAAAGCGAGGCTGGTAGCACAAGGTTTCTCGCTGAGACCAGGCATCAATTACGATGAAACATACTCTCCTGTGATGAGTGGCATCACGTTCCGATATTTGATATCTATGGCAGCTAGCCTGAACATGCAAATGCAGTTGATGGATGTGGTGACCGCATATTTATATGGATCACTTGACTCAGAGATCTATATGAAAGTCCATGAAGGATTAAAGATCCCACATCCAAATGAAAATCGCAACATGTATAGCTTCAAATTGTAGAGGTCGCTATATGGGTTAAAACAGTCCGGTAGAATGTGGTACAACCGGCTGAGTGACTTTCTCCTGAAGAAAGGTTACACAAATCATGATGATTGTCCCTGCGTATTCATCAAGAAATCCCAGAATGGATTATGTATCATCTTAGTCTATGTCGATGATCTCAATATCATCGGAAATGCAGAGGACATAAAGGAAGCTATGTCTTACCTTAAGATGTAGTTTGAGATAAAAGATTGGGGTAAAACCAAACTTTGCTTAGGCCTGCAGTTTGAGCACCTCCCTAAAGGAGTCTTTATTCACCAGTCCACCTATACAAGAGGGTCCTGGAAATTTTTTACATGGATAAATCTAACCCTCTAAGAACCCCCATGGTCGTAAGATCCCTTGAAGCGGATAAAGACCCATTCAGACATTGTGAAGAAAATGAGGAAGGTTTGGGACCTGAAGTTCTCTACTTGAGTGCCATTGGAGCACTAATGTACCTTGCGAATTGCACCAGGCCTGATATTGCATTCGTAGTAAACCTCCTAGCAAGGTATAGTGCTGCCCCAATGATGACCCTCAACGTAAAAGGATCTGTTGCAGCGTTTTCGATAAGTAAGAGTGTCGAACCCAACGAGGAGCGAAAGGTACTAATAGGTGATTTTGGACAAGGAATAGCTGCAAGCACTGAAAGATGACTTTTTAGGGGTTTTCGATATAAGCGAAAATAAGATAAAAGCAAGCAAAGTAAATAGCGCTGAGGAGCAGCAAGTGGCCCAATCCTTTTGAGCAAAGGATAAGCCTGGCAACTGAACTTATAAAGACTAAAGCGTTCTTGAGGACACATGGAGAGGTAGTCACGTGCTTTCGCCATACTCCGTATTGATAACAAGTGTTGCGCTGATAAGTGTTGAGTGGGTGGATCTATGCTAGCACACCTTATAGACTAAGATAAGTTCACTCTTATGATTAAACATCTTGCAAGCATCCGCAAATAAAAGATAGAAATTAAGGAAAAGCCTAACCACAACAATAAGATCAAGGATCCATTATTCTCTTGTGCAAAAGTGTGCAAACTGGGGTTCAGGTTTCTGTCACTCCGGCAGCCCACCGTAAGCATTCTTTATACACAATGTATTCCCCTAGGTCCTTAATAAGGCGAAGTGTTGAGTGTTCGAGTCACACAACACCACTAGGAAAATAACACCACAACTTAAATATCAAAAAACACAAATTACTTCAACCTCATATGACTACTAACAACTAGACTTCTCCCATGTCCTCAAGAACTAAAGTAACTACTCACAAGACATAAAAGAGATCATGATCAGAGGTGATAAATATATGATAAACAATCTGGACAAAATGATATTTCTCCAACAAAACTTAATAGCATTCACCACAAAGTAGTAATCAACACCGATAGAGTAGAGAGGATAGATAGTACGGATGACAACACAAGATAAAATTGTGAGGTGAGATTGGATGGTGGTGGAGATGGTGCTGATGTTGGGGATGACGTTGATGATGATCTCGATGATGCCCGTGACGATGGTGATGACGATGGCGATGATCTCCCCTTTCGGGAGGTGATATCCTCGGCGGAATCTACCCGCCGGAGAGCCCTTTTCTTCTCTGTAGGTTTCCCCCACGGAGCGGCGGCGGAACTCCGTAAAAGCTTCTCTCTTTAGGGTTTTTTCATAACGAGGGGTATATAGGCCAGAGGGGGGAGCCGGGAGTGGCCCCAGGGCTCCAGGTGCCCTCCCGGCCCGGCCAGGGGTGGGGCCGCGCCTGGTGGCCGCCTGGGGCCCCCGTGGCCCCCCTCTGGCTCCTCTTCGGCGTGTCTTCATTAATCTTCTGGAAAATATCCTCTGTCGATTTTCAGGTAATTTGGAGGTATTCTTATTCAGCATCTCAGCATCCACTTTTTACCGCTGAATCCTGCGTCTGCTGCTTCGGCACCGGAAAGTTGCAAACTGTGTAAAATAAGCCAAAACAACATAAGAACATCATCGTAATGTGAAATATATCAATGAATAAGGATGAATTGCGATATAAAATAGTGATGCATTTTGGACGTATCAACTCCCCCAAGCTTAGACCTCGCTTGTCCCCAAGCAAAAAACTGATCTCGGTAAACCTGTCCACAAGTTTAGAGAGTGAAGTGTCGATAAATAGAATACGGACAAGAAGCATCATGATTTCTTCACCAAACTCAAACATCCTCAATATTAATCTTCAACTCATAAAGCCCTTATGAAAGAGTAATAACAATTATAAACAAGAGTAGGGCTAAGGAAACTCATCAAATCAAGGCAAACATGTCCTTTGGTCAAGAACAACTAATAGCTTTTACTTTTGCTCTTTCTTTTTATATTTTGAAGAGACGATTTAGAACTTTTGAAAGAACAAGCTATTAGTCATGAAGTAAAACTGCTAACACAGAGGAAGATGTTTGCTTGTCAAATGCTTTTCCAAACAACTTACTTATCAACAGATAATGTCAACAATGATATGGCATGGCAAAACTTAATACAACATTATATGGATGAATCCTTATCAGCACCAAGTGTCTGTTCTCTTTGGGAAAGGAAGAAGTAGGAAACTGACTCAACATAAAAGTAAAGGAAAGGCCTTGTTAAAGGCAAGCAGGGAAAACTCAAGTGCTATCCTTAAATCAAACAGAATGAAAGCAAGTTTTGAGAGGTGCATGATTTGTCAACGAATGCTAATATAAAACTCAATTACTTCTCATATTGGACAAGTTTCGAGGAACGACTCCCACACGGGGACGATCACATCCCCGCAATCTCCTTTGTTTATCACTGCCAAAGTTTTCTGATTTCTCATGAACAAAGTGTGAAGGAGGTTTTGTTTGTTGTATTATCTTTTGTGATCTTGGCGCACTCATGCCAATTCCTCCTCGTATTAGGGGTTTGAAGATAGACATGCAATCCCGGGATAAAACTTGTCCAACTTAACAAGATCATGAATTAACTAATACTTCCTCATGAGCTAAAAGAGGGGCACAAAATAGAAGATTTTGAATATTTAAGGATAACACAAAAATTCTATACTTTAGGAGTGGTAGTGGAATACCACGAATAGGAAGGTATGGTGGACTCATATGGAAGATACTGGTTTCAGGGTATGGATGCACAAGCAGAAATCCGCTTAGTACAGAAGTTTTACTAGCAAAGGCGTTGAGAGAACAGACAATTGAAGATGACTTGGATGCAAAGCAATATAAAGCATAAACATTAAAATAAGCATAGCACATCAAGTTGTCTTCCTTGTCAACATAACACTACAAGCATAATAACAAAGAGGGTTTGGCTATGTCGCTACTTTGAGGAAAATAACATGCTTCTTGTTATGACCAAAGCTATGTTTGTCAAGATTAAATAAAGTTTTCAAAGCCATACCTGATATAAGGTCAATACTCCCCATAAGAATCATCATAAGGTCGATGGCGTGAAGAGAATACCGAGTGCAGCGAAGGGATCAATAGACTTCTCATTAATATTCCATCATAGACGACTCCACACTCACGGATACATAATTCTCCAAAAAGGAGTGATAGACCTCAATGCAAACACCTATTTTATAAGATAACTTCCCTAGACATGATACGATTCTACTTGACTCTAAAAGACAAAGATAAAGATAAAGATACCGGGCACTCCCCCAAGCTTGGAACAAGCTAAGGGGATGCCATTACCCAAGGAGATTTACTCCTCATTCTTGTTCTTGTTGGTCACATACTCCTTGGCGAAGCACTTCCATGGCAGTTGTTCTCCAGTCTCAAAGGACATTCCCATCTCCAGGATCCTGCACTCAGCACCCAAACCCATGCGCAGAAACTTTAGTTCATACTCACAGTTCTGGTTCTGCAGATCATAGATCTGTGCTTGGAGTTCATAAACTTTTTCTTCTAGCGCGGCCAAACTTGAACACATCTCCATTATCTCCTTCTTGTGGGAAACTTCTACTTTGTTCATGATGTTGAAGTTAGCTTCAACACCACGCTCCACCATCTTCTTGAACTTGAAGACTTCATGCTCCATCTCCTTCAGCCGCTCCTCGGTGCTTCCCTCCTTGACTGGTCCCTTAAGATCCTCCTTGTGGAGGTCACCATCGGAGACGGGCCCCTGGGTGCCCAGGCGGCCTCCCGGCGTGGACAGGGGTGGGGCCACGCCAGGGGGCGCCTGGGCCCCCTGGAGCTGCTCTCCGGCTCCACTTTGGCCTCAAAATTTCTATATTTTTGCAAAAAACTCGTAATCTGGAACTTTTATGTCGGTTTCGCGATGTTTCCTTACCGTAATACATACCTTTCCTTATTCTTCTTCTGCTGGTATCTGAATCATGGCTGCAACATGTTCTTCATGAGTTGTTGTGTACACCAAATTCACATCAACATTGACAGGGTCTCCTGCTATGTAATGCTTAAGTCTTTGCCCATTCACCACTTGAGGTTTGGTGCCTTCGAAATTGTTAATCTTGATATCACCTGACCGGTAAACTTCCTCAATATGAAATGGTCCTTCCCATCTGGAAAGTAGTTTACCTGGAGAAAACCATAAACGGGATCTAAACAACAAAACTTTATCACCAACATTAAATTCACGTTTCAGAATCCTCCTATCATGCCACTTCTTTACCTTTTCCTTGAACATTTTAGCGCTCTCGTAAGCTTCAATTCTCCACTCATCTAGAGAAGTCAAGTTCATGAGACTTTTCCAACATCTAGTTTTGGGTCAGCATTAAGCTCTCTAATAGCCCAGAAAGATTTGTGCTCTAATTCTAATGGAAAATGGCAAGCCTTGCCATAGACCATTTTATAGGAAGACATGCCCATGGGGTTTTTGTAAGCCGTTATATACGCCCACAAAGCATCTCCTAACTTATTCGACCAATCTCTTCTATTTCTATTGACATTCTTCTGTAAGATCAACTTGATCTCTCTATTGGTGAGCTCAACTTGCCCACTAGTTTGAGGGTGGTACGGTTAAGAAATTACGATTGACATCGTACTTGGCTAAAGCTTTTCTAAAAGCTCAATGCATAAAGTGCGAACCTCCATCAGTCATGAGATACCTGGGTACTCCAAACCTAGGAAAAATTACATCCTTGAGCATTTCCAAAGATGTCTTGTGATCAGCACTTTCAGTGGGGATTGCCTCTACCCACTTCGTTACATAATCAACAGCGACTAAAATGTGAGTGTACTTGTGCGAGGAAGGAAAAGGACCCATAAAATCAAAACCCCAGCAATCAAAAGGCTCAATCACTAGAGAGTAATTCATAGGCATCTCATTCCTTCTACTAATATTACTAACTCTCTGACACTTATCACAGGACAAAACATAACTTATAGAATCCTTAAAGAGAGTAGGCCAATAAAAACCTGATTGAAGAACCTTATGTGCGGTCCTCTCACCAGCATGATGTCCTCCATATGGACTGTCGTGACATTGTTTGAGAATGTCCCTCTGCTCGTGTTCCGGTATGCATCTTCTCACGATCCCATATGGACCTTCTTCGGAAAGATGTGGGTCATCCCAAAAGTAATGCCTCAAATCATGAAAGAACTTCTTCCTTTGCTGAAATGTTAGACCTGGAGGCAAAAACTTTGCCACGATAAAGTTAGCATAATATGCAAACCAAGGATCGGAGAGAGATTGTACTTTTACAACAGCTAGTTGTTCGTCCGGAAAACTGTCGTTGACTGGAATTGGATCATGCGATATATCTTCCATCCTTGAAAGATTATCCGCAACCGGATTGTCTGCTCCTTTCCTATCGAAAATCTGCAAATCAAATTCTTGAAGGAGTACCCATCGGATGAGCCTTGGTTTGGCATCCTTCTTCCCCATAAGATACTTAATGGCAGCATGGTCAGTATGAATAATAATCTTAGAATCAACAATATACTGCCTAAACTTATCACAAGCAAACACTATTGCTAAGAATTCCTTCTCAGTAGTAGCATAATTCTTTTGAGCACTATAAAGGGTTTTGCTAGCATAATATATAACATTCAACTTCTTATCAACCCTTTTCCCTAAAATAGCTCCAACAACAAAATCACTAGCATCACACATAATTTCAAAAGGTAAATTCCAGTCAGGTGGCTGTACTATAGGAGCGGTTATTAAAGATTTCTTAAGAACCTCGAAGGCTTCCTTACAATCTTCATCAAAAACAAAAGGACCGTCCTTCTGGAGAAGATTGGTGAGGGGTCTTGAAGTCTTAGAAAAGTCTTTACTAAATCTTCTATAGAAACCAGCATGACCGAGAAAACTACGAATACCTCTGATGTCCCTTGGGTAGGGCATCCTTTCAATTGCTTCGGTCTTGGCCCTGTCCACCTCAATTCCCCTCTCTGAAATCTTGTGGCCAAGGAAAATTCACTTATTGACCATAAAGTGGAACTTCTCCCAATTACGCACCAAATTTGTCTCCTCACATCTCTGCAAAACATTATTAAGGTTGTGGAGACAATGGTCAAAAGAAGTTCCATAGACGGAGAAATCGTCCATGAATACCTCCAGAATTTCTTCACAAAAACAATGAAAGATAGAAGACATATATGATACACGAGATAGCTTCTCGCCCCTTGTTGGTTACCCCAAGTGGAAGGTGAGATGTAGCATAGCGGATAAAATAGCCATGCGAGGTAAACAAATCACAACTGGGCAATTGACAGGATTATGTGCGCAAACCAATGCTAATTATGCTAAACAGAAAGGAAGAGGATCAAAAGCATGGGAGGTATGCCAACACAAGTAGACCGATATCCATCTGCATCTACCTACTAATCATCCACCTTGAGATATCTACCCAGAACATCTCGCTGGTATTAAGTTGCGAATCCCACCCAAAGTGGAAACTCAAAGCAAAGGACAAGTGCATTAAAGAACTTTGCGTAAAGTAAACAATCCTTGCACCCGCAAGTACAAGCACCGTTGTTTTCCCCCTTGTGGCAACAACACATCCCCTACACTCATGTTTTTTTCACTCAAGCTAGTCATCGGGGGGCATGAACCCACAATCATGCATAATGCTCCCTCTTGGAGTCACTACCTACTACTTGGCCAAAGCAATAAACAGCAATGGAGAACATGCAAGAATTAATGAAGAACATAAATATAAAAGAGGAGAATCAAATATACAACTCAATCACAATCTGAACATAATCTCACAATCCATGGATCCCAGTAAACTCAACATAGCAACAGCAGAAAGATTACATATGTGCCTCGATCATGTAGGGAAGCTCACGAGGTCTGATCCATGAAGAACAAAGAGGGGAGGAGAACATCACATAGCTACTGATCATAGACCCATGGTCCAAGGTGGACTACTCACGGTTCATCCGGGAAGCATCCATGGTGGTGGAGAAGCTCCCGGATGTGATTCCTTCCTTCGGCAGGGTGCCGGGAAGAGGTCTTCTGGTGCTCCCGATCTTGGAAGCGCGACGACGGCGGAATAGAAGAGAGATTGCGAAAAAGGGTTCCGTCCCCGAGGGTTTCTCGTCACGGGGAATAAATAGGCGAAAGGGGGCACCCAGAGGTGGGCCAGGGGCTCCAGGCGCCCCCCCCTGGCGCGGCCAGGGGTGGGGCCGCGCCCTCTGGCCGCCTGGGTCCCCCTGGCTCCCCTCTTTCCCCTCTCGGGCTCTTCACAAAGCTTCCGGTATGCTGATTTTTCCTATATTTTTCCCGGAATTTTTGTGGCACTTTTAATAAGGAGGAAACTTGAAATAGAAAAACATCAGAAAACAGGAACTAGCACTAGGGTGCACTGAGTTAATAGGTTAGGTCAAATATGATCAAAAGTGTATGGAAGTTCATCAATATCATAGCAATATCACATAAAACAGGCATGGAGCAAGCAGAAATTATAGATACGTTTTGGACGTATCAACATCCCCAAGCTTAATTCCTGCTCGTCCTCGAGTAGGTAAATGATAACAAGCATAATTTCTGTGGTGACATGCTAACAACCATAAAAGAACTTTTAAGTAAAGCAATCAAGGCATGTAATTCAATTCAAGTCATAACAGGCAAGAGTCTATATTTAGCATTGAAACAAGCAACATAAGAACATAAAGGTGCAAGAGCTCTCGCTGTCCGTGACTCGAATGTCTCCAAATTGTGTTTGCGTGCAAGAAAGGGGATAGGGATATACGAGAAAAAGTTTTTTTATGTTGAGAACTCAATCTACTAAATTTTGACACTTGGTCTTCTTTGGATCTTATCTTGACTCATCCCCAGACCACTAGCCAGGTACAAGTCAAAATGATCCACTCCTTTTCGACATTTTGAGCACTCATGCAATGGATGAGCGTAAGAAAGAAAGTTGACACTTAGGATGGAAAAGAGAGAATAAGGTGGAGGAGGAAGACAAAAAGGTGTGAAAGGCTCACATCAATGAGGACAATCATAGGCGAGAGAAAGCCAAATGACAGATATGATGTGAGGAGTAGGGATTGCCATGCAACGGATGCACATACGAGCTAAGGTAAGCTCTCCAATGGAACTAGTGGGGGTGCATCCAACTTGCTCGCTCAAGAAGACCTAGAGCTCATTTGAGGAGGCTCATCATTGGAATATACAAGCCAAGTTCTAAAGTGTGAAGGTCCCCACATAGCTATATGCATGAATGATAATCTCTATGGAGTACAGGATATAAGAGCGAGTACGAGTGTGGATCTCTCAAAAGGAATAGTAGTGTGCCCCCTCTCTCTTTTTATTTCTTTTTTTCTCTTTTTATTATTTTTTGGTGGCCTCAATGGATCTTTCTATTTCTCTCATTTGTCCTCTTTGGAATCTTTTAATTTGTCCTCTTTGGGATCTATTAATTTGTCCTCTTTGGGATCGTTTCCTCACTTTAGGGGCAACACTCTATATATTACAAAAAGGATAGAAGATCTTTCACACTTTACAAAGTACTCAAATCATAAAGAAGATGTAACTATCATGAAGTATGCAGATGTATGCCTCTCCCAGTGTAGCAGGATATGCAATGATACTAGCGCGTCATGTAGCAATGATTAGGGAAAGGCCCAACTAGCATGCGTCTCATCGATCAATCAAGTAGCATGTATGACATGAAGATCAAGTCATGAGATGATGGATGTTGCATGGCAATATATCTCGGAAAGGCTATGGAAATGCCTTGATAGGTAGGTATGGTGGCTGTTTTGAGGAAGGATATAAGGAGGTTTATGATGACAGAGTGTATCATGCCAAGGGTTTGGATGTATTGGCGAAGGTGGACGCTAACTCTCGGAGTGAGAAGAAAGCAATGCACGACACATGAGAGGCTAGAAAAATATGGGAAGGTGGAAGTGTCAACTTTCGAATACTCACATTAGTTCGAAGAACTAATGCACTTATTATCGGTAACTCTCAATCTAATAAGGAGGTTTCACAAAGAGACAAATACCTCGAGGAGGAGTGTATGGGGGTTTGGTTATCCTTGCGCATCCTCGACTCATGGTACGTGAGTGTACTCTAATATTCGATCCCTCAGAAGAGTAGTGATCCATCTAGTAGCTAGAGTTCTCAACTAATTTGTAGGTTTTTGAAAATAAACACGGATTTCCCAAAATACGACATCTATCATTAATAGGCTAAAGCTCTTGACACCAAAAGTCCAAACATTACTCAAAACAACACCTCAAACTATTGCAAGTTACTACTACAAAAGAATAGCAACCTCAATTACCTACTTTAAGTCAAGACACAAAACTCAGTGCAACAGGCAAACTCTCCGAACAAGATAAACATGAAAACTCAAGAGAGTTCTAGCAAAAAACTAAGAAAAATATCTTTGAAAAGATAAGCATGAAATCCAAGAGCAAAACAAGACAGTAGCTACGAAAAGATAAAGAACACACACATCAAAGATAAGCATGAAAAGTCCTATGTTGTGTTCTAAATTTTGGAAGTGGAGCGTTTTTCTCTCCCACACAAAGAAAGCTGGGTTCTAAATTTTTATGAACAGTAAGCAAAGCTAAAGAAAACTAAATAAAACCTAAGAGAGAGACGCTCCAAGCATAGCACATAAGGCATGAAGTGATAAAAATATAGTGAAACGAGAGACAAACTGATAATTGTCGATGAAGAAGGGGATGCACGGGGGCATCCCCAAGCTTAGACTCTTGAGTCTCCTTGAATATTTCTTGGGGGTGCATGGGGGCATCCCCAAGCTTGAACGCTTTGACACTTCTTAATCTTCTTTCATCATCTTCCCTCGCACACTTGAAAACTCCCTTCATACATAACTCATCATAATCTGATTAGCGAGGTTATTACCCATAATAAAATAATTTTTCTCTACTGTAAATAAAGATAATCTTGAAGGGCTACTGTTTCTCAAGATTTCCAAAAAGTTTTTGCAAAGATAAAGCAAGCTTAAGGTTTGCAAAACGAAGAAAAGGAAAAACAGGACAGAATCTGTGAAAAACTGACCAGCAGGTAGTAAAGAATTTTTTAGGGATACTTCTGCAACTCAAATCAAAAAACTCAGAACATACAAAAGTTTCGTACTTCTATATAGAAGTCTGTTTAAAAAATTTAGCTCAAAAAGATGAACTGGGATTTTTCTCTGATTTTTCTAGTCACGAAGAAAGAATATGTTTTCTGGACAGCATGTCACAACTTTCACTTCCCTTGTCGTATGAGGCTATAAAAGGCACAAATCTTAAAAAGTAAAGATACAATGATGTTGCTACAGTAGTAAAAATCATCAAGATCACTAAAAACAGAATAAAAACAAAAAGGAAAACCTAAATTCGTTGCGGGCTGCCTCCCGAAAGCGCTTCTTTAAAGCCATTAGCTAGGCTTAATGCAAATAGATCAAGTCTTTTCAAGAAAATAACTAGCCCGTGTGATGGACTCAAAAGGCAACTTAATCTTTTTCCTAGAGAAGTGTTCCATCCCTTTCATGAGAGGGAATTGGAATTTTATAATCTCTTCTTTTATATCAATAACAGCACCCACGGTGCGAATAAAAGGACGTCCCAAAATAATTGGACAAGAAGGTTCACATTCAATGTCCATAATAGTGAAATCAAAGGGAACATAATTTTCATTGACAATGATAAGAACATCATCTATCTTCCCCAAAGGTTTCTTTACGGAAGAATCGATGAGACGAACACCAAAAGAACAAGCATCAAAATGTTTCAATTCAAGTATATCATACATTCTTTTGGGCATAACAGAGGTACTAGCTCCAACATCACATAAAGCAAATCAAGAAAAGTTATTCAACTTAATTTTAATCATAGGATCCCAACCATCTTCTAGCTTTCTAGATATGGAGGCTTCTACCCTAAGCGTCTCCTCCCTAGCTTTGATGAGAGCATTAGTGATATGCTCCGTGAAGACATGATTAAGTGTGCTAGTGTGGGGGTCTCTAGACATCTTGTGAAGGAAATGAATAACTTCAGAAAAAGTGCAATTATCAAAATCAAGGTCACTACTATCAAGTAGAGTGGTAGTTGTGTCCTTTAGGCTCACTTGTTTGGTAGCTTCTATAGTCATAGGAATTTCTTTTTCTACGGTTGACGTCATAGCATCACCATTAGTAGGTCCTATGGGACTAGGGGTGCATTGGGTGCTAAGAGTTTGGATATCCTCAACCACTTGGATAGTAGCAACAGTATGGTGTAAGGGAAGGCTCTAAATTCTATCTTCTTCCTCCTTTTCTCTAGCCCATCTCTCTTTAAGTTTTATCCATCATCCTAATGTTTTCATTAATTTGCAATTGGATGGCATTCATAGGAGTGACCTTCCTCTCCTCAAGGGGAGAAGTTATAATTTTAAGCAATTCTACTTCGTGGGATAAATTGTCTACCTTCGATGAGAGGGTATCTAGTTTTTCTAGTTTTTACTCTACACTCTTGTTGAAGGCTTTTTGGGTAGTGATAAAGTCTTTAAGCATATTATCTAGTTCAGAAGTGGAGTTTTTGGTGCTAGGATAAGTGTTGTTGTTCCCATAGTTGTTGGAGGGGAACGGTTTAGGATTGCTACCAAAGTTACTCCTATAAGCATTGTTGTTGAAGTTGTTTCTAGAGATAAAGTTCACATCTAGTTGATCCTGAACAATCAAAGAATTTAAAGGAACATTTTGAGGATCAATAGGAGATTGCTTGGTAAGTAGAGACATAATCAAGTCAACTTTTTCATTTAGGGAGGATATCTCCTCGACAGAGTTTACCTTCCTACCTGTTGGAGCTCTTTCGGTGTGCCATTGGGAATAGTTAGACATCATCTCATCGAGAAGTTTTGTGGCAGCACCAAGTGTAGTTGACATAAAGGTTCCTCCCGCGGCCGAATCTAGCATGTTCCGCGAGGAAAAGTTCAATCCTGCATAAAAAGTATGGATAACCATCCAAGTAGTCAAACCATGCGTAGGGAAATTCTTAACAAGGGATTTCATGCGTTCCCAAGCTTGGGCAACGTGTTCATTATCCAATTGCTTAAAATTCATAATAAAGCTCCTCAACTGGATAATCTTAGCAGGGGGATAGTACTTCCCAATAAAAGCATCCTTTCACTTATCCCAAGAATCTATGCTATTCTTAGGCAAGGATGGAGACCAAATCTTAGCTTCATCTCTCAAGGAGAAAGGAAAAAAGCTTAAGCTTAACAATATCACCATCTACTTCTTTGTACTTTTGCATATCACAAAGCTCAATAAAATTATTTAAGTGCAAAGAAGCATCATCTCTAGCACCAGAGAATGGATCTTTCATAACAAGGTTCAGCAAAGCAGGTTTAATCTCATAAGAAGGTGCTGAAGTAGAAGGTGTAGCAATAGGAGTGCAGATAAAGTCAAGGTTGTTGTGACTAGTGAAGTCACACAACTTGGTGTTATCAGAGGAAACCATAATAGCAGCAAGCAAGATAACTGTTTTTTTGATTTTTAATAAAGCACAATAAAGCAAAAACTGAAAGGTAAACGAAACAAGACTAAAAATCAAAGATAAAAGATAGTGTGCAACTCCCCTATCTTGAAGAGTGGAGTCCCCGACAAAGGCGCCAGAAATTTTCTTGATACACGAGATAGCTTCTCGTCCCTCGTTGGTTACCCCAAGTGGAAGGTGAGATGTAGCATAGCGGAAAATTTCCCTCAGTGAAGATGATAAGGTTTAGATTGTCTCCAGTAGGACTCCTAGATGGACAAGTAGGTGGTGAAGTAAACAATGGCACCGTTTACAACCTAGGTTGCTAACTTCACCTGGACCTGCACACACAACAGATAGCTTTGCTCCCAACGAGTACAGAGGAGTTGTCAATTCCTCCGGGCTTGTTTTTTACAAAGGATAAAACGCACGGGATAATAATGATAGTGATAGCTACGGAAAAGTAAATACCAAAAGTAAATTGAAGGTGTAAGCAATATTGGAAATATGGACCGGGGTGCTATGATGTTCACTAGTGATGTCTCTCTCCCAAAAGACGATAAAATAACCATGCGAGGTAAACAAATCACAGGTGGGCAATACACAGGATTATGTGCGCAAACCAATGCTAATTATGCTAAACAGAAAGGAAGAGGCTCAAAAGCATGGGCGGTACGCCAACACAAGTAGACCGAAATCCATCTGCATCTACCTACTAATCATCCACCTTGAGATATCTATCCAGAACATCTCGCTGGTATTAAGTTTCGGATCCCACCCAAAGTGTAAACTCAAAGCAACGGACAACTGCATTAAAGAACTTTGCGTAAAGTAAACAATCCTTGCACCCGCAAGTACAAGCACCGTTGTTTTCCCCCTTGTAGCAACTACACATCCCCTAGACTCATGTTTCTGTCACTCAAGCTAGTCATCGGGAGGCATGAACCCACAATCATGCACAACGCTCCCTCTTGGAGTCACTACCTACTACTTGGCCAAAGCAATAAACAGCAACGGAGAACATGAAAGAATTACTCAAGAACATAAATATAAAAGAGGAGAATCAAATATATAACTCACTCACAACCTGAACATAATCTCATAATCCATCGAATCCCAGCAAACTGAACATAGCAACAGCAGAAAGATTACATATGTGCCTCGATCATGTAGGGCAGCTCACGAGGTATAATCCATGAAGAACAAAGAGGGGAGGAGAACATCACATAGCTACTGATCATAGACCCATGGTCCAAGGTGGACTACTCACAGTTCATCCGGGAAGCATCCATGGTGGTGGAGAAGCTCCCGGAGGTGATTCCTCCCTTCGGCAGGGTGCCGGGAAGAGGTCTTCTGGTGCTCCCGATCTTGGAAGCGCGACGGTGGCGGAACAGAGGAGAGATCGCGAAAAAGGGTTCCGTCACCGAGGTTTTCTCGTCACGGGGAATAAATAGGTGAAAGGGGGAAGCCGGAGGTGGGCCAGGGGTGGGGCCCCCTGGCTCCCCTCTGGCCCCTCTCGGGCTCTTAGCGAAGCTTCCGGTACGCTGATTTTTCCTATATTTTTTCCGTATTTTTTCTGGCACTTTTAATAAGGGGAAACCTGAAATAGAAAAACAGCAGAAAACAGGAACTGGCACTGGGGTGCACTGAGTTAATAGGTTAGTCCAAATATATCAGAACCCTCTGTTAGGTATGTGCTAGGATCAAGTCTCACTTTGCATTATTGAAAAATTTCAAAAAAAAAGAAAATGAAATGGGAGAGAGAACACCCCCAGATGAATTTAGTTCAAATGGCCAGAATAAAAGTTGCTCCAAAAATTCCTTTTGCATTTTTGAAAAAGTGTCATAAATGAGTGTGATCACATATCAAGTGATGTGGGACCAACCCCATGCTCATGGATTTTTCAAATATTCACACAGGAGGATGGAATTAAATTTAAACCCCTATTTGAATTAAAGTTCAAATAATTTAAATTTTAAAAATGTTCAAACTTTACAAGTGGCTAGCCTATTATATTGTGAGGCCATATAAAAAGTTTCAGCATTTTAGAAAATTCCTAGCTATTTTATTTAGGAAGGCACAACAAATAGCAAAAAGCAAAACATAAAGAAAAATAGGAAAAAAGGCTCACCTGGTTTCGGCCCAACTTAATCCCCAGCAGTCCACCAGCCTGGCCCAGCCCGCAAGCTCCTCTGTCGTCTTCCTCAAGCTGCTCGGTGGCGAGCAGAGAGCGCACGGCGACCGCCACGGCAACGATAAGGACGTTCCAAGCGTCCTCGAGCCCTGTATCCTCGCCACGACAACCCCCAGAGCCTCCCCGTTCTCTTTCCCTCCTCTGGCTCCTCCTTCCCCCTCTCCCTCTGCGAAACCCAACGACAACCGAGCGCTGCCGTCTCCATGGCTCCAATACCGCGCGGCCAGTGAGCTCCTCAGGCCGAAGCAAGGTGTCCACAGTGCTCCCCAACGACGTCTACGTCCCTGTGCAGAAGGAATCGAGCCCGGGATCTCTGTAGCCGCCGCCCCTCTCTTCGTCCCCGTCAACGGCCGGCCGCCGCGCAACTTGATCGATTTCCTCGCCGTTGGAGCACCCCCGACCCCGCCGTCACATCCATTGCAACCAGGGTGAGATCCCGCTTCGATTCCCCCTACTACCCCCTTCCCATTCGCCCCTACCTCCATCCGCCATGAGAGCAGAGGAACCCCGCCTCCATGAACGTCGTCGCTGGAGCTCCAGTGCTTCTATGCCTCTCCCATTGTGTCCTTCATCCTTCTGGTGATCCCAGGGTTCGAAAACGGTAGCGCAGCTCCAAGCTTGCCCCTTGCAGCAAGCTCCTCGCCGAGCCCGAGCCACGGCCGCCGCTAGGGCACAACGCTGGCGACGATTCAGTGCATCCCAACCGCTGTGGCTTGTCCCGTTCAACTCGCGAGGCTCTCAGCTCTCCAATGCACCCAACCCCGCTTCAAACCATGCCCGGAATCGCCGTCTAGATAAATAATGTATAGGAAGTCAGGGTGCCTCTGAAGGATGTATCATCTTCATCACGTTTGTATTAGCTTGGAGCTTGTACTAAAACGATGTATGGTTTGTATGACAGCTTGTGAATATATGGCTTGTATGCTTTGATCACCATGTTGTCAAGATGATTACTTCCTTTGCTCTGTGATTCTTCCAGTACCATCAATACCTTGTTTAGACTCTTCCAATCAACTCTATTTGCCTTTGGTTTTAACCTTCAGGATGTCTCAAGGAACCCGTTGTCGGCTTGGTCGTGCCCATGGTCGTGGGAATGAACCGGAGGAAGGAAATCTTCCACCGCCCCCACGATGGCTCAGGTTCTGATGGAGGTTGAGAGGAACCGCCGAGACTCTCACCAGTTGCTGGAGGTCATTTCCCGCAACACCACTCAGCAGCGCAACGAGTTGGTGTCTTTGAATGTCTTCATCCGGCTTCATCCCCTGGTTTTCAGCTACTCCACCGAGCCCCTTGACGCCAATGACTGTCTTCGCAACATCGAGAGGAAGCTCCTGGCAGGCCATGTTGCAGATGGTGACAGGGTCAGCTATGCCACCTACCACCTCGAGGGTGCATCTAGCTCTTGGTGGGAGAATTTCATGAACATGCGTCCCGCTGGACCGCCCACCACTTGGGGTGAGTTATGCACTTCATTCCGTGAGCACCACATTCCAAAGGGTCTTATGGACCGCAAGCGTGAGGAGTTCTGCAACCTCACCTAAGGCAGGAGGACTATTGACGAGATTACTCGTGAGTTCAACCGACTGGCTCGTTATGCTACTGAAGAGGTATCCACCGACGCCAAGAAGCAAGAGAGGTTCCACCGTGGACTCAATTCTGGACTCCGTCGTGAGCTCAATCTGCATGACTTCGCCACCTTCCAGGTCCTTGTCAACAAGGCCATCAAGGCGGAGGACATGAACACCCCCAATAATTTCCGCAAGCACCCTAGAGACGATGGTTCATCCAGTTCAGGCTCTCAGAAGCGCAAGATCTGGATCCCCCAACAGCATGTTCTGCCAGAACAACCCAACGAGGCCATCCTATGTGGCGCCTCGTCCACCAGCTTCGTTCCACCCACCTCCACCGAACAACCCAGCTCCCCGCACTGTCTTTGGAGCCTGCTACAAGTGTGGTCAGGCAGTTCACTACTCTCGCGAGTGTCCCCAGAACCAGCTCCAGAATCAGAATGCTCCACCCTGTGCCGGAGGTTACAACAATGGCCGTGGCAAGTCACCCCCGAAGGTATTCACCACCAAACCCGCTCCTCCCGCCAATCGTGGACGTGTGAACCATATCTCAGCTGAAGAGACTGACGACACTTCTAACGTCATTCTTGGTACGCTCCCAGTCAATTATGTTCCTACTTCCGTTCTTTTCGACCCAGGAGCATCTCATTCATTCATGTCGGAAAGTTATGCACTTCGTCATGAGTTGTCCTTTGTTGAATTATCCACCCAAATGTTAATTCAAACTCCAGGGTCAAGATGGCAAACTAATAGAGTAAGCCATGGTAATCAAATTGCAATTGAGGGTTTAGTATTCCTTGCTTCACTCATAGCCCTCAAATCTTTAGACATTGATGTCATCCTTGGTATGGATTGGTTATCAAGACAAAATGCTTTTCTTGATTGTAAAGCCAAATCAGTTAGACTCACCCATCCTTCAGGCCAGACAATAGATTACGCCTCACCAAGATCGAGAACCCAGATACATTCTTTGAATGTGCTTCCCCTTCCCGGCCTTGAAGATATTCCGGTGGTTCGTAACTTCCCGGATGTCTTTCCTGAAGAGCTGCTAGGCATGCCACCCGACAGATGTGTAGAGTTCATAGTGGATCTTATGACAGGCACCGCACCAATTTCCAGACGCCAATACAAAATGTCCCCACGTGAGTTAGCTGAGCTTAAAATCCAACTTGAAGCTTTATTGGCAAAAGGCTTCATCCTCCCTAGCTCATCGCCATGGGGTTGCCCCGTTCTGTTCGTAACGAAGAAAGATGGAACAGAAAGGATGTGCGTAGACTATCGCCCGCGAAATCTAGCGACGATAAAGAACAAGTACCCACTGCCCTGGATCAATGATCTTTATGATCAACTTGCTGGATCCTCTATCTTCTCCAAGTTTGATTTGAGATTAGGCTATCATCAAATCAAAATCAGAAACGAGGACATTCCAAAAACGGCTTTCACTACTCGTTATGGTATTTACGAGTACACCGTCATGTCCTTTGGTTTGACCAATGCCCCCGCCACATTCTCGCGCATGATGAATTAGATCTTCATGGAGTACTTGGATAAATTTGTTGTAGTGTATCTTGATGACATTCTCATCTACTCGAAGAATGAAGAAGAACATGCCGAACATCTTAGGTTGGTATTGATGAAACTTTGAGAGCATCGCCTTTATGCCAAGTTCTCTAAGTGCGAATTTTGGCTACCAAAAGTGACCTACTTAGGCCACGTGATTTCTGCAAAAGGCATTGCTGTGAATCCCAAGAGAGTTCAGGCCGTCCTTGACTGGACTCCACCTGAATCGGTTAAGCAAGTTAGGAGTTTTCTTGGCTTGGCAAGCTATTGCCGCCCCTTCATCGAGAACTTTTCTAAAGTTGCAAAGCCTCTAACTGAACTCCTCAAGACAGATAAGAAATTCCAATGGACTCCCAAGTGCGAGGAAACCTTTCAAGAGCTAAAAAGAAGATTGACTTCTGCACCCGTACTTGCGCCTCCAGACACCAAAAAGGATTTCGAAATCTTTTGTGCCGCCTCACGGCAAGGGTTAGGATGCATACTTATGCAAGATAGACATGTGGTAGCTTATGCTTCACGCCAGTTGCGTCCACATGAAGAGAACTATCCTACCCATGATCTTGAACTCGCTGTCGTAGTTCATGCCCTGACAACTTGGCGACATTACCTCCTTGGTAATCGTTGTGAGATCTATTTCGACCACCAAAGCCTCAAATATATATTCACCCAGCCAGATCTTAATCTCAGGAAAAGACACTAGATTGAGTTGACAAAAGATTATGACTTAGGAATTTCTTACACCCCAGGCAAAGCCAATGTCATGGCTGATGCACTAAGTCGTAAGTCGTATTGTAACAACCTCATGTTACAACAGTGTCAACCACTTCTTCATGAGGAATTTTGCAAGGTCAATCTTGAGATTGTCCCTCATGGTTATCTTTCTACCTTGGTGGAGAAACCAACCATTGAGGATAAAACCAGCCGCCTAGAAACGTGATAGTGGTATTCGAGAGATCAAGAAGAACATTGCTAGCGGAGTTGCTAAATGTTTCTCCATAAATGATCAAGGTGTCATTTTCTTTGGCACTCGATTGGTTGTACCACGAAAACACAATCTTAGGAGGCTAATTCTTAAGGAGGCTCATGATACTCCCCTTTCGATTCATCCTGGTAGCACAAAGATGTACCGAGACCTACGAAAGAGATTTTGGTGGACTAGGATGAAGCAAAAAATTGCTCAGTTCATTGTTGAATGTGATGTTTGTCGTCGCATTAAGGCAAAAAATAAAAGACCTGCTGGTAATCTTCAACCTTTTCCTATTCCAGAGTGGAAATGGGACAAAGTCAGTATGTATTTCATCACTGGCTTTCCAAAAACCTAGAAAGGAAATGATGCCATCTTCGTTGTTGTGGATAGACTTTCCAAAGTTGCACACTTCCTTCCCGGTCGCTAGTCTATAACTGCTAGCCAGTTAGCGGACTTTTATGTCTCTAGAATTCTGTCTCTTCATGGTGTTACTTTGGAAATCAATTCTGATCGTGGTAGCCTTTTCTCCTCTAGATTTTGGGGAAGCTTTCAGAATGCTATGGGAACTCATCTCTCCTTTAGTACAGCTTTCCATCCTCAGTCTAGCGGTCAAGTCGAAAGGGTTAACCAAATTCTCGAAGACATGCTCACAGCTTGTGTTATCTCATTCGGAAAGAATTGGGAGAAGTCTCTTCCATTCGCCGAGTTTTCTTATAACAATAGTTTCCAATCTAGTCTGAACATGGTTCCTATTGAACTCCTCTATGGATGAAGATATCGAACACCCATAAACTGGCCAGAAACCGGTGAAAGACAATTCTTTGGACCGGATATGATCATGGAAGTAGAAGAGCAAGTTAGCATTGCTCGTGATCAATTGAAAGCAGCCTAGTCTCGTCAGAAAAGCTACTATGATCGTCATCATAGGAAAGAAAGCTACAATTTGGATGAGAAGGCTAACCTTCGGGTTACTCCTCTGAAGGGATCCCAACGCTTTAGTATCAAAGGCAAGTTGGCCCCACGTTACATCGAACCTTTTCGCATTCTTGCTAAACATGGAGAAGTTGCCTACCAACTTGAACTACCCCCCGCACCTTTCCCGAGTACATGATGTATTCCATGTGTCACAACTCAGGCGTTGCTTTGAGGACCCCATCCACGAAGTAGACCATGAAACGCTTGATCTCCAAGATGACCTTTCCTATCGAGAATACCCCGTTCGTATTCTTTATTCAGTAGAGCGTGTCACTCGTTTTCAGAAGATTAATTTTCTGAAAGTGCAATGGTCACACCACTCTGAGAAAGAAGCCACGTGGGAAAGACAAGACCGTCTCATTACCGAGTACCCCTCCTTCCTCCCGCAGACTTCTGAATCTCGGGACGAGATTCTATTGAGTGGGGGTGAGTTCTCAGAACCCTCCGTTAGGTATGTGCTAGGATCAAGTCTCACTTTGCATCATGGAAAAATTTCAAAAAAAAGAAAATGAAATGGGAGAGAGAACACCCTAGATGAATTTAATTCAAATGGCCAGAATAAAAGTTGCTCCAAAAAGTCCTTTTGCATTTTTGAAAAGTCTCATAAATTTAAAATATTTCAAATATTCAAACACGAGCAAGGATTTAAATTTAAACCCCTATTTGAATTAAAGTTCAAATAATTTGAATTTTAAAAATGTTCAAACTTTACAAGTGGCTAGCCTATTATATTGTGAGGCCATATAAAAAGTTTCAGAATTTTAGAAAATGCCTAGCTATTTTATTTAGCAAGGCACAACAAATAGCAGAAAGAAAAACAGAAAGAAAAAAAAGAAAAAAGGCTCACCTGGTTTCGGCCCAACTTAATCCCCAGCAGCCCACCAGCCCGGCCCTGCCCGCGAGCTCCTCTGTCGTCTTCCTCAAGATGCTCGGTGGCGAGCCGATAGTGCGCGGCGACCGCCACCACGACGTCGAGGACGTTCCAGGCGTCCCCAAGCCCTGTATCCTCGCCACGACAACCCCCAGAGCCTCCCCATTCTCTTTCCCTCCTCTGGCTCCTCCTTCCCCCTCTCCCTCTGCGAAACCCGACGACAACCGAGCGCTGCCGTCTCCATGGCTCCGATCCCGCGCGGCCAGTGAGCTCCTCAGGCCGAAGCAAGGTGTCCACCGTGCTCCCCAACGACGTCTACGTCCCTGTGCAGAAGGAATCGAGCCCGGGATCTCTGTAGCCGCCGCCCCTCTCTTCGTCCCCGTCAACGGCCGGCCGCCGCGCAACTTGATCGATTTCCTCGCCGTTGGAGCACCCCCAACCCCGCCGTCACATCCATTGCAACCAGGGTGAGATCCCGCTTCGATTCCCCCTACTACCCCCGTCCCATTCGCCCCCTACCTCCATCCGCCATGAGAGCAAAGGAACCCCGCCCCCATGAACGTCGTCGCTGGAGCTCCAGTGCTTCTATGCCTCTCCCATGGTGTCCTTTGTCCTTCTGGTGATCCCAGGGTTCGAAAACGGTAGCGCAGCTCCAAGCTTGCCCCTTGCAGCAAGCTCCTCGCCGAGCCCGAGCCACGACCGCCGCTAGGGCACAACTCCGGCGACGATTCAGTGCATCCCAGCCGCTATGGATTGTCCCAGAATCGCCGTCTACGCGGACGTCGCCGTTTCGGGTGGTCACCGGAGACACACCGGCGGCGAGGTGCACGTGGACAGGTGATTAATCACCCTGGCCCCACCCCTCAGTGGCACAGACATGTGGGCCAACCCCCTTCTAATCCCCCCTGTTAGTTTAAATCGAATTAAACTGTTTTAATTGAACAAACAGAGACTGACATGTGGGCCCCAGGACCTGACTAATCTCTGGATTAGTTTAAATTTAATTAAAACATTTTAATTAACACAGTGACACTTACAGGTGGGACCCTCTGGTCAGAGGTCCCGTGACGCCAGCATGAGGTCATGCTTGCGCAATAAACTGAGTTTCTATTTAAAAACAAATTCAGAAAAGTCATAAAAATCTTTAAACTTTGGAAATTCATAACTAATCCATTTTAACTCCAAATTAAACATATAATAATGTAAAATTATCAGAAAAATGCAAGGTTTCTGAATATGCAATTTTTTTCATGTTTGACCAAATAAAATGGGGTGAACAGTGGCAACATTGCATATGAACCCTTTTTGAAATTCAATTGGAGTTTGATTTTGCAATTCATTTGCAATATACTCCTTTTAATTGGAATAACTCACACATCAGTGACACATACTTCAAGTTTCAACCTTCAACTCATGTGTTTGAGCATTGTCTTATTATTGTTTCGATGTTTGTGTTGTTTGTCGAATAGAGGTGGAGCCGGAACCCGAGATCACCCCCTTCGTTGAAGACACCGTTTGTGAACCTCGTCATCAAGGCAATCAAACCCCCATTGATCATTTCGATAAAAACCCATTTCCCTCTCAGTCTCGCTTATGCATCAAATAGGATGATCACCTTGTTATCGATTCTACGACATAGTTGAACCCATATCCTTTGCATGACCTATCATCTTGTCACAGTAGTAAGAAAACCACAATCCTAGCTGACATAGGAGTTGATTGATATCATGTGTCCCATGCAACTGTTACTGCTTATTGCATGCTTAGAGTTTACAATGAGGATACTTTGATCTGTGAGTCGGGATGGTAGCAATCATGTTGATGATGTTGGAAATGTGTTGGTGAATCTACCCTAATACAAGGTGAACGATGAGAGGCTGTGTAGGAGTACACAGTGGGTTGTCTCGTTGAACACCGCCCTAAGTCCGAGTTCTTGTGTGGTGATCCAAGATAAAGAGTACAATCACACATTGGGATCACTGACCCCTCTCAACCTACTAACTCATCCCTTTCGATGTCCAGATGTCGCAGTAGTTCAGAGTTCTGGTAGGTCTGTGGCCTGGCTGCTAAGTGAGAGAACAACTCAACCGAGACCGGCTTATGCACCACGCACACATCATCTGGGTCCACTTCGGTAAACCGGCCGGGTTCACGATAGTGGAAACCAACCCAGGTAGGCGGCTTTCTTGGATTAGATCGGCTATGAGGTAATAGTTGTGGTGAGCATCCTCGCCGGCACCCCTTGAATGGTGACGAGACCTGGCGGTAACCGATGGTCATGTGGGTGTAGCGGTACACACCTGGAGGGTTAACAAAACTATTCGAATAGCCGCGTCCGCGGTTAAGGACTGCTTGGAAAGCATAGCTTGATTATTAGACAACTTGAACTGGATACTTATAAAACTTGCCAAGATAAGCGTGAGTGCTATGGCGTGCTTTCTCGTGGGGAAGTTGAGGAAGGCACCATAGTGGTGTAATTGGTTGGAGACATGTAGTGGACCCGTGTACGCTTCTTACCTCAAGTCTGGTACTCGTAGTTCAGGACTAGCCAAGTCACAGCTGGAGATTCTGCTTATGAACCCCACCTCCCTTTGCCTTGATACATGTGCATGAGTAGTATAGCTCCTATGTAAGTCTTGCTGAGTACGACTTTGTACTCACGTTTGCTTATTCTATGTTTTAGATGAACCCACTGACCTCGAAGGTGGATTCTTCCTCGAGCTCGACGACTGAAGACCAAGCTAGTGTAGTCCCTGTCAGCAGACTGGTTCCCTCGTGGAAGGGCTTGTTTATAAATAAGGCTTCTCTAAGCCATTTGTTAAACTTGTATGTACTCAGACCTACTTTGCTTCCGCATGTTTGATGTAATGTTGGATCACGGTCCCGTGATCTCTGTGTGCACTCTTTAAGAGTTATCAATAAATTTGTACACTTTGTAGAGAATTGCAATGATACCTACTGTTCATACTAGACATGTGTGTTGCGTGTATGATTATATCATGCATGTCTTAGTATGGGTTTTCGAGACCTCAGTTGTGATCTGGCTGGCGGTCTTTTATACACCAAGTGGCCCTTAGATGTGTGCATCTTGGGGCATCGCGATGCGATTGCTCGTGACTCCGTCACGTGCACACTTTGATGTATGATCGAGCCCGCCCTAGACCCCGACTAAGTGATTGGGCTGGAGTAAGTCTATGTAAGTGTTATAATACAATCGAGAGTATAGTTGAGGCGACTTGTCTATGAATATGGGAGTTCACCACCCATATCATTTAGACTTGTGTGCGGACGATGAGGACCCATCTCAGTTGATCATCCGGCCTGGATGGGATTCCCCTCACGTTCGATGCTTTCCGAGAGCATTATGTGCTTGGCCTTGTCTGCTTAGACAAGTGCGTACGGCTCTCGGCTCTCCATATGATTGTGTTGTAACGGGACTTGCATACGCTAACCCCGGGTCCCGACAAAATATGATCAAAAGTGTATGGAAGTTCATCAATATCATAGCAATATCACACAAAAGAGGCATGGAACAAGAAGAAATTATAGATACGTTTTGGACGTATCAATACACCTTTGAAAAGTAGCAGGGGCATTACATAAACCAAAAGGCATATGCCTATAAGAATAAGTACCATAGGGACAAGTAAAAGTGGTCTTCTCTGATCAGCAGTGTTAACATGAATTTGAGAGAAGCCAGAATAACCATCAAGATAACAAAAGTGAGTATTTTTGGATAACCTTCCAAGCATTTGGTCGATGAACAGCAACGGGTAGTGGTCCTTCCTGGTTGCCTTGTTCAGCTTCCTGTAATCAATAGACATTCTATATCCAATAATAATTCTCTGAGGTATTAGTTCATTCTTATCATTAGGAACCACAGTTGTACCTCCTTTCTTTGGAACACAATGAACCGGGCTTACCCACTTCCTATCAGCTATAGGGTAGATAATAGCTACGGCTAGAAGCTTGAGAATCTCAGTCCTTACAACATCCATCATCTTCGGATTCAACCGTCTTCGGATCCATGATGATCAACAACTGGTTTAGCATTAGGCTCTAGGTTGATGGTATGTTGACAAATAGATGGACTAATCCCCTTAAGGTTATCAAGGGTATGGCCAATTGCACCTCGATGTTTGCGCAGTACTTCCAATAGTCGCTCTTCTTCATACCCTGAAAGGTTAGAATTGACAATAACAGGGTGTACTTTCTTTTCATCTAAATAAGCATATTTGAGCGTATCAGGAAAAGGTTTAAGATCAAGCACTGGCTCTTCTATTGGTTTCGATAAAATTCCCAAAGGCTCAACTGAAAGGTTGTGCTTTAGGATAGCAGGTTGTCTCAAGAATATGTCGTCCAGCTCATTTCTCTCCTGCATATGCAAATCATTCTCGTGGTCCTCCATATATTGCTGCAAAGGATCATTAGGAGGAATAGCAATGGAAGCAATATCTTCAATAATCTTATCATTACTAGGCAAATCAGTACTACGAGGCTGCTTAGAGAACTTAGAAAAGTTAAATTCATAGGGCTCACCATTGAATTCAACAGAAACTTTACCTTTCTTGCAATCTATTATAGCTCCACAAGTTCTGACAAAAGGTCTACCAAAAATAATAGGAAAATTTTTATCCCTTATTGAACCAAGTACTAGAAAGTCGGTAGGATATTTTACCTTTCCGCATAAGACTTCAACGTCTCTAACAATTCCGATAGGAGAGATAGTTGCTCTGTTTGCAAGATGAATACTAACATCAACTTCTTCAAGTTTACAAGGTGAGATCTCACCTATGATCTCTTGATAAAGTGAATAAGGGATATTACTAGCACTCGATCCCAAATCGCATAGCCCATAATAATTGTGATCTCCTATTTTAACAGATACTACTAAAGTACCTGAAATTGGGACTTTATTCTTGGCTGTGACAAGGTTAGTGGAAACAGCACAAAAATTTATATTGGAATCTAAAGCATCATTAGTAATAAGATCCTTAACCAATGCAACTTGAGGATCGACCTTGATCTGGTCCTCGGGCTCATCAATTCTTCTCTCACTTTTATTCATTATTCCTGTCACAAAAGAGTGCTCCCTTATTCTTACGGGAAAAGGGGGCTTTTCATATATAACTGCAGGAAAAATAGGGTCAACAACATGAATATAAATAGGTAATTCTTTGAATGGTTTATGATGCTGATGTTAGGGAACGGGGCAGAAAACAATAATTTTTCCAACTACGATTCCCAAACCCAAGATCTATGCTATGCTGATGTATGTAACGGAAGGAATCGGTGTTCATACCTTTGAAGAACGAAAGAGGGAAACGTTCCTCGAACGTGGTTGGCGTAGACTCTGATCCTACGACCTCCCTGTCGTGTTGAAGAACATCCGGCGATGAAGTAGAACCACACATGTAGTGCCTCACGGGATTACACACGTACGGTGCAACCGATGTCCCTCTAGGCTTAGAACCAGAAGAGCAGCGGAAAGAAGACTTATCCGGATCCCGATTCCGGCAGCGCAACGACGTTCGGATGATGGTGAAACCCCCAACCATGTGCAAACTCCAAACAAGGGGAGTCCGCTCTAGGTCGGAGAAAGAGAGAGAGAAAGAACTCAATGGGATGGATGAAAAAGGGCACCCTACCCCTCCTTATATAGGACAAGGAGGGGGGGAACCTCCTACCCTCCCCCATGTGGGACTAAACTACCAAAGGGGGGGGAGGGTGCGGCTAGGGAGGGGGCCAAGGCCCCTCCCTTGGCGCCATGGGCCAAGGGGGGAAACCCCCTTCTCTCCTCATGGGCCTCTTTAGGCCCATATGCCTTTTCCACCTTTTTAATTAATATTTAAATCCTTTTTAATATTTAATTATGTCAATTAAATAATAAAACATATTTAAACATCAATAAACTTTATTTTGAACCTTTCCAAGTATCTGGAATAGCTTCCGGCACCTCCCGAAACAATTTTGTTCTCTCTTATCTACTTCAGATTACCCAAGACACACCTTTATGGTTACCATGTTTCAGTGTAACGGTTGATGTACTCAAAGCATCCTAATAGATAGCAATTATGTATGATCATCACGGTCTAAGGATTGAGTCACTATGTTATTAAGTCATCGCAATGCTGAACTATGTGACTTGATCACACTGCAATGCTATAGGTGGGTGTGTGTCCATCACATCATTCTCCTAAAGATATGACCTCATTGTCAATAGACAGTTACATCTCATGATCAGGAAACCTTGATCATCGATTTCCCAATGAGCTAGTATGCCTGAGTTAACTAGGGACCTAGTTGTTATATACCACATGTGTATTAATCTTTCCGCTTAATACAGTTCTAGCATAGTATACAACGTATTATGAATAAATAGATATGTGACAAATATCTTTATTAATTTGCCTCTAGGGCACATATCCAACAGTCTCCCACTTGCACTAGAGTACAAATTACACTACTTTACACCAGGTATGTATCTAACACCAATAGTCTCTCGGTGTTTCTCAAACTTGCCCTGTGGAAGAGGTTTAGTCATTGGGTCTGACGGGTTCAGATCCGTATGTATTTCGCAAATCCTAGTATGACCATCCTTGACGTAGTCTCGCGTCACATGGAAATGTCGGAGAATATGATTGGCTGTAGAGTGAGTCCTCGGCTCCCTTCCGTTAGCAATGGCACCCGTATTGTCGCAATAAATGCTAACGGGGTCAGTGCAACTAGGGAATACACCAAGCTCGATGACGAACTTCTTCAACCAATGCGCTTCATTTGACGCTTCGCAAGCGGCAATATACTCCGACGCCATCGTAGATTGGGCGACGATTGACTGCTTGCTGCTCCTCCAGCTAATCGCACCACCTTTCAACATGAATACGTATCCCGTCTGAGATTTCAAGTCATCGTGATCAGTACCAAGACTAGCATCGACGTAACCTATTACGGCAAGCTCTTCTTCACATCCCCCATAGACGAGAACCAGGTCCTTAGTTCTTTGTAAGTACTTAAGGACATTCTTTACTGCAATCCAATGATACATTCTAGGATTACTTGGGTAATGATTATTCAAACTAACCGCTAGGGCCACATCTACTCGAGTACACAGCATAGCATACATGATAGAACCTATGGCTGAAGCATAGGGCTTTGAGGACATTTCCTCCCTTTCTTTTGCTGTTGCTGGGCATTGATTCACACTCAATTTACTTCCTTTCATAATGGGAAAGAGGCCTCTCTTGGCGTTATCCATATTGAGCCTTTTCAATATCTTCTCACGGTAAGTTCTCTGACTCAGTGCTAATAGGCGTCTTGATCTATCTCTAGATTTTAATGCCTAATATATATGCAGCTTCACCTACGTCCTTCATGAAAAACTGTCCATTTAAGTATTCCTTCACGCTCTCCAGAAATTTTACATCATTCCCTATCAACAATATGTTATCCACATATAGTACTAGGAATGCTACAGAGCTCCCACTCACTTTCTTATAAACACAGAATTCTTCGACATTTTGGACAAATCCAAATGCTTTTATCACCTCATCAAATCGAAGATTCCAGCTCCGAGATGCTTGCTTCAACCCATAAATGGACCATTGAAGTTTGCATACCTTACCAGCGTCCTTAGGATCAATAAAACCTTCCGGTTATACCATGTACAACTCCTCCTCAATGTTACCATTAAGGAACGCGGTTTTCACATCCATCTGCCATATTTCATAATCATGATAGGAATGAATTGCTAGTAATATCCGAATAGACTTCAGCATCGCTACGGGAGAGAAAATCTCTTCGTAGTCAACTCCTTGAACTTTTCGGAAACCTTTTGAGACAAGTCGAGCTTTATATACAGATACGTTTCCGTCTGCGTCAGTATTTTTCTTGAATATCCACTTATTCTCGACAGCATTTCAGTCCTCGGGAATATCCACCAAAGTCCATACTTTGTTGGAATACATGGAGTCTATCTCGGATTTCATGGCTTCCAGCCATTTCTCGGACTCGGGTCCCTCCATTGCTTCTTTGTAGTTCGCAGGTTCGTCAGGTTCATTTAACATGACTGCATTGACAAGTTTTCCGTAAAACTCAACTTTATTTAGGACTCTTGATGACCTGCGGGGTACAATAGGATCCTCTTCATCTTGATCAAGGTCATCATGTATGTCACGATCGTTATGAATATCATGATGACCGATCTCTTCAGCTCCCACTACGGAAGGTGGTTCCGGAACAACTTCCATTGCCATGTCTTCCACTTGGAGTGATTGGTCAATCATCTCGTTGAGGTCTATTTTCCTCCCACTCAATTCTTTCGAGAGAAACTCTTTCTCAAGAAAGCGTCCAGTCTTGGCGAAAAACGTTTTGCCCTCAGTCTGGTTGTAGAAGGTGTATCCAACAGTTTACTTTGGATATCCCACAAAGATACATTTCTCCGCCTTAGATTCAAGTTTGTCAGGCTGAAGTTTCCTAACGTAAGCCTCATAACCCCAAATTTTCAGGTAAGACAACATTGGTTTCTTGCCAAACCATTCTTCAAATGGTGTTGTCTTCACGGATTTGGACGATACCTATTAAGAACGTAAGCGGCAGTTTCTAATGCATACCCCTAAAATGATGTAGGTAAGTTGGTATGAGACATCATTTACCGCACACTATCCAATAGTGTACGATTACGTCACTCGGATACACCGTTTCGCTGAGGTGTTCCAGCTGGCGTAAGTTGTGGTACAATTCCACAAGTCTTCAAATGAGTGCCAAACTCGTGACTTAAATACTCGCCACCTCAATCGGATCAAAGGTGCTTGATTTTCTTCCCGAGTTGATTCTCGACCTCACTCTGAAATTCCTTGAACTTTTCAAAGGTTTCAGACTTATGTTTCATTAAGTAGATATACCCGTATCTACTCAATTCATCCGTGAAGGTCACGAAGAAACGAAATCCATTGCGTCTGGTGATATTCATTGGTCCACATACATCAGTATGTATGATTCCCAATAATTCTGCCGCACACTCCATTATTCCATTGAATGGAGTCCTTGTCATTTTTCCCATAAGGCATGGCTCGCACGTGTCAAGAGATCCAAAATCTAATGACTCCAGAAGTCCATCAGAATGGAGCTTCTTCATGCGTTTTATGCCAATATGACCAAGACGACAATGCCACATCTTCATGTGTTCTTTGTTACTAGGCTTTAATCTTTTGGCCTCTATGTTAATTATGTGGGAGTCATGATATTCGAGATCCATTAAGAATAAACTATTACGCACCGCTGCATGAACATAGAAGACATTATTCTTATAAATCGAACAACCAGTTGTCTCAGATTTAAAAGAATAATGGTCTTGCATTAAGCAAGACCCACTCACAATGTTCATACTCAACGCGGGTACATAATAACAGTTATTCAAAACAAGAATCAATCCCGAAGGGAGACTGAGACGAAGCGTGCCAATGGACATTACATCAACCTTGGAACCGTTTCCAACGAGCATCGTCACTTCTTTCTTTCGCAAGAGTCGTTTATTCTATAGCCCCTCCTGGGAGTTACAGATGTGAGCAACTGATCCGGTATCAAATATCCAGACGTTGCTCCGAGCACTTTTTAGGAAAACATCAATAACATGTATATCAAATATATCCATGTCTCTTCCAGCAACCTTGCCGGCCTTCTTATCTTCTAAGTACTTGGTGCAGCTATGCTCCTTCTTGATTTCAATTTCAGCAATCTTGAGTATGGTGAACAACTCAGAAAGGTTCTTAACCATTCCTTGCATGTTGTATTTCAACACAAAACTCTCGTAGCTAGGGGGCAGCGAACGCAACACCCTATCAATCGCCATTTCATCCGGAATCTTAAATTCCAGGTCGTTTAGGCGTTGAACGTAGTCAGACATTTTGATTACGTGCTCAGTCATGCTGCTGTGCTCTTCCATCTTTGCCGAAAAGAAAGATTCAGAAACTTCATTTCTCTCGACCCTGGTTTGAGGTGCAAAGGTGGTCTTGAGGTCAGTGATTATCTCATAAGCACTGAGGCTCTCAAACCGTTTCTGCAGTTCAGCCTCCATGGCATAGAGCATACCCTTCTAGACAAGGGAGGAATCATCTGACTTAATGAGGTAGACATTCTTCTCAGCCAGAGTAGTGGTAGTTGCTGGTGCATCACCTAATGCAGTCTCAAGTACATATGACATTTTGAGGGGAATGAGGAGAATCCTCAGAGTGCGGAACCAGGACGTGAAGTTTGACCCATCGGTTTTCAGTTTATCTTTCTCTAGGAATGACCCTAAGTTGAATGTGGGGTGCGAAAGTGCCGACATCTACAATGGTTATTTGAAAAATACATAATTAGACTTTGTTCATAATTGGAGTTCAATTTTTAAAACAATTCTAGAACTCCCACTCAGTTAAACATCCCTCAAAGTTTTACTAAGTGATATGACCATCAGTATGTGTTTAAGGTAGGCCATCATGCCAATCACATCCGTTATGTGACACATGCTTAACCTTTCGGTCATTGTGTCCCGAGGCCATGTCTACACATGCCAGGCTCGCCACTATACCCTAAGTGATTTCTTGCTGTGTCATACAAGGCCATGTTTCTGGACATGCTAGGCTTGCTACACCCACCTCATTTGAACGCAAATATGTTTGACACACGTGTGACACGCGATGCCTCCATAATGGAGATCTTTCGAGGTGGTGCTCACTAGGGTAAAGACACTTGGTTGGTTTTTATAGTGAGAGATTATGCTATCATGCTACCGTCGCATATCTAGCATATTTGCAAGACAGGAAGTAAAACTGTAAATCATATATGCTATGATCCCCCTTACATGCAAATTAAAGTTAAAACGCCTTCTACTTTATCTTTTGCAAGTTTTACGTGGCTGCTAAGGGGTTTCGAGAGAGAACCACTTTCTATCCTGTGAAAACAAGCAACAACACCAATCCTGCAATCGTTTCTATTACACCCCTGTCGGGGCCCTCCGTTGAAAACGTCTTCGCGTCGCTAATGTTAGAGAGACAGACACCCCCCAGCCACTTATATGGTCGGGGCCGCTTCATCAGGACATTGCCGCACCGCTAAACGAGTACACGTGGGAGGGTAACAATTAGAGAATTGATGCCCACATCCTAGATGTGTTCTACCCGTACAATACATCTATGCATAGCGTTGCTCATGATACCACTGTTAGGGAACGGGGAAGAAAACAATAATTTTTCCAACTACAATTCCCACACCCAAGATTTATGGTATGCTGATGTATGTAACGGAAGGAATCGGTGTTCATACCTTTGAAGACCGAAAGAGGGAAACGTTCCTCGAACGTGGTTGGCGTAGACTCTGATCCTACGACCTCCCTGTCGTGTTGAAGAACCTCCGGCGATGAAGGAGCACCACACCTGTAGTGCCTCGCGGGGATTACACACGTACGGTGCAACCGATGTCCCTCCGGGCTCCGAACTAGAAGAGCAGCGGAAAGAAGACTGATCCGGATCCCGATTCCGGCAGCGCGACGGCTTTCGGATGATGGTGAAACCCCCAAAAAGGTGCAAAATCCAAACAAGGGGAGTCCGCTCTAGGTCGGAGAAAGAGAGAGAGAAAGAACTCAATGGGATGGATGAAAAAGGGCACCCTACCCCTCCTTATATAGGCCAAGGAGGGGGGGAACCTCCTCCAGTCCCCCATGTTGGACTAAACTCCCAAAGGGGGGAGGGAGGGTGCGGCTAGGGAGAGGGCCAAGGCCCCTCCACCTTTTTAATTAATATTTAAATCATTTTTAATATTTAATTCTTTCAATTAAATAATAAAACATATTTAAAAATCAATAAACTTTATTTTGAACCTTTCAAAATATCCGGAACAGCTTCCGGCACCTCCCGAAATAATTCCGGTGTTCTCTCTTATTTCACCGATGATCCCGAATCTGTCCTTAATGCATCGATTGCCCTTATGTGTGACACCCTACGGTTCGGGAAACAGTAGACATGATCGAGACACTCTCTGACCAATGACCATCATGTGGGATCTGGTTACAATCCTTGAGGTGCCCCTGCGCTTCCATCGAATAAACTTCTTCGCCGTTGAACCGTTAACAATTATACTTGATCCCTTTGTGCTGCAGTACTATGTTTGTCCGAGGTATGATCGTCGGTATCCAATACCTACTTCTCCCTCGTCTCTAAAAAAAATGTTTACTCGTCTGTGCATATTACATCTCATGTGACCTAGTCACTAGCTAGCTGTTGATACAATATCACTGAGTGGGCCCAGAGTACCTATCCGTCACCCGGATGGACAAATCCCGTTCTGATCTATTTCATACTCCTCAACATATCTACTTCGGATTACCCAAGACACACCTTTATGGTTACCATGTTTCAGTGTAATGGTTGATGTACTCAAAGCATCCTAATAGATAGCAATTATGTATGATCATCACGGTCTAAGGATTGAGTCACTATGTTATTAAGTCATCGCAATGCTGAACTATGTGACTTGATCACACTGCAATGCTATAGGTGGGTGTGTGTCCATCACATCATTCTGCTAATGATATGACCTCATTGTCAATAGACAGTTCACATCTCATGATCAGGAAACCTTGATCATCGATTGCCTAATGAGCTAGTATGCCTGAGTTAACTAGGGACCAGGTTGTTATATACCACACGTGTATTAATGTTTCCGCTTAATACAGTTCTAGCATAGTATACAACGTATTATGAACAAATATATATGTGACAAATATCTTTATTAATTTGCCTCTAGGGCACATATCTAACAGCGGATCCTTCTTCTTCTTAGAAGAATCAATATGAGAGGCAAAGTCCTTACAAAAATCAATCATCAGATGGGAATCAAGACCAATCTTAGAGAAAAAGGTATTAAAGTAATAAGTTTTCACATAGCTCTCTATATAATCATGCTCATAATTTATAGTGGATTCAATACCTTTATCTATTTCCCAATCCTCGGTATTCTTCTGGATCCTTTCAAGGAGATCCCATCTTTCTTCAACGCTTTTCCTCTGAAATACCCCACTAGAGGAGGCATCCAACATCTCCTTATCCTGACGAGAAATTCTAGCATAAAAAAATGTAAGAATAGTTTTCTTGGTGAGCTCATGAATAGGACATTTGAGCATTAGAGATTTCAATATCACCCTAGCTTGAGCGATGCTTTCTCCGTCACGAGACCTAAAGTTATTGATATAGCTCCAGTCTCGATGAATTTCATGAAGAGGATAAAACTTGGTATAAAAAAAGACATAAGCTTTTGCCAATCAAGAAAATGAGAGTTATCGAGAAGATTATACCAATATGAAGCTTTATCTGTAAGCGATATGGAGAACAATTTCTTCATGACAAACTCCATTGATACACCTGCAAGCTTAAATAGTGAACATAGTTGTGATAAATATAGCAAGTGTTCACTGGGTTGTCTGTCTTTTCATAACGATTAGTCAAAACACAATTGATAATACTAGCTGGTATTTTATAAGGCACAATTTCAGTAGGGGGAGGAACAACCACCACAAATGTGGGGTGTTTCCCTGTAAGCAACGATCTAATAGATAGGTTGTTGTAACAGCCCAAGAGTGGAACTCCTCTGTTCACTATGTATTTGTACCTTTCCCTCTTTTGGTGTTCAGGTTGTGATCATGTTAGGTGTGACTTTTCATGTGGACATGGGGGTCATGAAGAAGTTGTTCCCACTTGTCTTTTCATTTTGTATGAATTGATCAAATGACAAAAGAATGGAATTGTGTTCTGTTGCAAATTCATGTGTGCCCATTTGAACTCCAAACTTTGCCAAGACAATACTTTAGGGTTTAGGGAATTTTTCATGATTTTATAACTATTTTTCACCTTTGAAAAATAGGGAGGAAAAATGGAAAACATTTGAATTTAAATTCAAAAGGTTCAAATTCCACTTGCTCCAAAAATGGTCAAACCATTTTTATAAAATCAAAAATATTCCAGGAAGAATTTTGGTGCTGGAGTTTTGTTTTTATCTCTCCTTTTTCTCTCTGTAAAAGTCTTGGATGGATTTTTTTTGGAAAAGGATTTCTTTTTCCTTTTTTTTCTATTCTCCCAAGGATCATGCCGGCCCGGCCGGTCCAGCAGGCCTTTTTCCTCCTCTTCCCGCAGCCTAGCCCAACGAAGGGGTATGGACCCCGTCCGCAGCCGTTGGATCTGATCCACGGCTGGGATATAACGGAGCAGACGGCCGCCATCCCCTCCATTTGTTGTCAGGCGTGGACGCCGAGAGAGAAGCGACGCCGGGGCCATTTCCCTCGCCGTCTCCGGTCGTCTTGTCGACCCGACGCGCCCTATAAGAGCCCCTGCTGCCCTAGCGTTCTTCTTCCCCCCGTTTTTCCCCCTCGCCGCCGCCTCGCTCGGGATAGCCCTGCCCTGTTCTGCCGTGGGAGCCGGTGAGGAGCTCGAAATCCGTCGCCGCCTCGTCACCTCATCGAGCGCGTGCTCTTCCTTTGTGTTTCCTCTAATCTTCCTCACGCCTTCCCGTCGGCAGGTCGGAGCTAGGAGGCAAGCCGCGTCCCGTCGCCGTGGTCGTCCGCATCGTCGCCTCTCTGCTTCGACGACGACCCCCCCGTCCGCTTCGTCTCCAGCGCCACCGAGTTCACCTCCAAGCACCCCTAGGTGAGGACGCCGTTTCCCCAGTTCCCCGTAGTGCTTCGCGTAGTAGCTCGTCGTGCTCCCCTGTTTCCTCCAGCCGTGAGTTTCCGGCGAGAGGCACGTCGCCGTTGTCGCGTCCCTGGTGTAGGTGTGAGTAAAAATGGGTCCTTTGGGGTCCCATCTTTGAGCGCGCTGCCTCCTTCGAGCCGCCGGAGCACCGTAGCCGAGGAGAGGTCATCGTAAGTCGCCGGCACCGCCCGCGCTGTCGTCGGGTTCAGTTTCGTGAGGCTGTCGCCGCCATGATCTCCCGTCGAAGATAGCGAACCCCCTGGTGCGATTTAGTTGCAATGCGAGGCCGGATCCTGCAGCTGGGTGTACCAGCTTCAGATCCCACGTACCGGAGGCGTCGAGGGTGGCCTGTGCCCGAGGCCAGCCCCGCCGGAATACCTCGCCGTCGTCAGTTGACGCGGGTCTGAACTTCTCTGTCAGAGCGCCTTTTTGAACCCTCACCTTGCCTTAATCGGGGTTCTGTTCAGATCCCGTTCCGTAGCGTAGTGGTAGGAGGGCTGGGTGGTGGAGTGCAGCGGCGTGGGTTCGAATCCCGTCGGGTGCAGAGCCCTTTCTTTTTCTTTTTACCTTTGTTTGTTCAGTGGGTTGCTTGGCGCGATGGGCTCGGCCCAGTGCGGGCAGTGTGAGGTGGAGTAGATGCTCTTGGGCCCGAGGCTACCCGAGGTTGGCCCAGTTGGCCTCCCTCTGTTTCTTTTTTTTGACTTCTGTTTTTCTCTTTTTTTTTGTTTACTACTTCCTTTTGAAATTTGAATTCTGTTTGAATTCAAATGCTTTGTGCTCCTGGCATATATCTTTTTGGGGTAGAAAAATGCATTGATCATCATGGTCACATTGGTTTTTGTGTTTGAGCAACATAAAAATTCAAGTATGTGGAGGGAAGAGATTACCCACATGTGATCATGTCATGTTGATGAGGTGGTGCACACTCTTTTGCCTTGCCCATGTACCCCCTTCTTCTTCTTGTTTGTCGCAACTCTTGCCTTGTGCAGCACCCTCAAGTTGCCATGTGCCTTTTTCCCCTTTGATACTCCCCATGGTGTCAATTTCACCGACACATTCCTTCGTCTCCGGAATCGATAATTATTTCACGATGCTTTTTATTGTTAACATGTTGTTATTGTTTCATGCCATGCGATGTTGCCAGGTTATTTACACCAAAATTAAGGCTATGACCACAGCCATAAAAATATAAGTAATTGCATATGAATTTGTTGACGTGTCGTCAACACCTCCATTTAAATTTGACTAGATAGGGTCACACCATGTCTTTAAACTTGATCATATCATCATTGACTGTGCATCGCACCCATTTCTTACTTGTGTGCTTTTCCTTGCCGGTACCTTACGTTAGCACCTAAGACTGCCGAGGAGACTTATGTGGAGTTTTCCGACACCGAGCCCGAGGACCCTGCTACGTCTAATTCGACGACCGATTACCCAGACAAGGGGAAGATCTATACCATTACATGATACCTTTCTGCCTACCTGCCTAGCTGTAGTCTAGAACGTTTGTTTTCTCCTAACCACTTACTCATGCCACATTCAAAAACCAAAAAACCATGATCCCCACATCCCAGGAAACCTTTGTATTGCTAAGTTATCGCTGCTCAGCCATTGCTTAGTATGAGTAGGAAAACTTTCTGCTTACCCTGTGCTATGGTTGGGATCTCATGTTATTAAAGAAGTTGGTTGATATTTATTATTATATGGATGTTAATTTATACTTGACGAAAGATGGGAGACCAGGCTGTCCCCGCACGGTGTTTTGTTCCATTTGAGTCACCTAGGTCCCGAGTTCCGGGTATTGTGTTTCTTGACGAGCGTGCCTATTCGTTTGTGGGATTCTATGGGGTCCCCTTGTCTTACCTACATAGCTCCAAACAATTCTAGTGGTGGCCCAATCTGTATTTACCATTTGCAAAATGTGTGTGTGTCTGGTTAGCGCTCCAGCAGATTTAAAATAACTCGGGCCAGCAAGGACAGAGTTCCCTTGTTGGTCCACTCCTGGAAGCTCGAGGGCTGCCCACAGTGATGGGTTAGTTACCCCGACCACGTCCAGATGGTAGAGGCCGATTTGAGAGCGCGACCGGCTTTCGAGTTGGATGTTGACTCACCGGGGGCCATGTAACATCCCAATTTTCTAAATTCGGATGTTAATAGATCATCACATGCATCCCATGCTGTTTCCGCATTTTTCTGGACTTTTAAAAATATTTTTTACATTTTTCAACACATGGCAGTTCGCTGGAGAGGATATAAAAGGACTTATCCCCATTTTTAATTTGTTGGAAAATAGTTTAAAATATTTTATGGGAGACTTTTTAATTTTACTTTGGAGTTATAAATATTTTCTAAAATTATTTTTGGAATTTATTTATGCTCTGGAAAAGTTTTTAAATCAATTTTCGGAGTTTTCGGTATTTTTAAAAATGCCAGAAAAGTATTTAAAAATATTTAAAAATAAGTTGAAAAGTTTTTATTTTATTTTATTATTTTTGTCAAGCCAAAAATTCAACTTTATTATTTTAAAAATATTGGCGAAGACGGAATTTTAAAATAAATTTCCGTGTTTTTTTAAAAAATTGTTTTGGGCCTAATGGGCCTGGTCTGTTTTTTTTTTCAGCAGACCGAATTTGTTTTTATTTCGGATTTACAAAAAAAAAAGGCATTAGGGGCTGGCTATAAATAGCCCCGATGTCACGTGTATTCTTGGATCTTACCTCTACTCTAATAGAACGATAGCCATCATATATGCTAGTGCGGCTGCAACCTTTCCTTTTTACCTGTCTTACCGTAGGGAGTTAGTTATCCTGTAATGATATAATCTCACCCCTGTTTTCCTTTTGTGTTTTTACTGTTTTGCCTGATCGGCCGCTGCAGTGGACTACTACCTCGACCCGAGCACCGGACGATACTTCGTGGAGGTGCCTCCGGAGGACGACGATGAGGGCGACCTCGTTCAGTAGATCCTATAGTTGGGCTTCGACGATCCGTGGATGGACTCTTTATGTGCAGCCCTCTCTAGGGAAATTTGGATTTTGACCGTACTCGGTCGTGATTGTCTTCCGCTTGTTGCATGATGTACTGTTGGGTCCACGGACCTCTGAGATGATGTAATAAATGCCAGTGGCGATGTATGCCCTGGACTCTATATATTTATGTCTTAGTTTGAAGTTCATTGTTCATATACCTGTTGTCGAGAATCCGGCAGCGACAAGAGTGCGAGTGTCGTGAGTCGGTGGCTCTTTATGCGCTACTAACTTGAGATGGACGGGAAAGTGACTAACTCGAGTTAGCACCGCATCGGGGGACCTTACAGTTGTCCATACGGACAAAGAGCAGCAACAGCAAAATAAAAAAAAACAATATTTTTTTCCTTACCAGCTTCACTTACCAATAGCGCTATGCTCCCCTGCAACGGCGCCAGAGAACGTTACTTGATGACCCTCAACGTAAAGGGATCTGTTGCCGCGTTTTCGATAAGTAAGAGTGTCGAACCCAACGAGGAGCGAAAGGTATTGATAGGTGATTTTGGACAAGGAATAGCTGCAAGCACTGAAAGATAACTTTTTAGGGGTTTTCGATATAAGCGACAATAAGATAAAAGAAAGCAAAGTAAATAGCGTTGAGGAGCAGCAAGTGGCCTAATCCTTTTGAGCAAAGGATAAGCCTGGAAAATGAACTTATAAAGATTAAAGCGTTCTTGAGGACACATGGAGAGGTAATCACGTGCTTTCGCCATACTCCGTATTGATAACAAGTGTTGCGCTGATAAGTGTTGAGTTGGTGGATCTATGCTACCACACCATCTAGACTAAGATAAGTGCACTCTTATGATTAAACATCTTGCAAGCATCCGTAAATACAAGATAGAAATTAAGGCAAAGCCTAACCACAACAATAAGATCAAGGATCCATTATTTCCTTGTGCAAAAGTGTGCAAACTGGGGTTCAGGTTTCTGTCACTCCGGCAACCCACCGTAAGCATTCTTTATACACAATGTATTCCCCTAGGTGTCAGGCCCGATATGCGGTACTGTTCCGGATCTAGATGTTTCCATCTAGATCCGGGGACGAAGCACATATCGGTCCCACCGCGACATATGACGGAGTCATATGCCCCGAATTTCCAACATGATATCACAACATTACAGATACAAGGATACAACATCTCATACAATCGGCATACGACTGCCGTAAATACAATACATCAGCGGAAGATATATGTCTGAGTACAGACTACAAGCAAATGCCTAGTGGAAAAGAGAAAAACATCGATCCCATAACCGCACGGGTCCAGGCCCTCCGCCGGGATCCGCCTAACTAGTCGTCGTCGAGTCTCCATGTGAAAGGTCGATCACCATACCTGTTGTCGATCAGAACCCTGAAAAGAGTTTGGGGGTAGTATCATGAGTACAGAAGTACTCAGCATCCAACTGTAGTGGTCATCAGACCCAGCAAGAACTTGATCACTCGTCATTCTAGGACAACTAGTAGTTTACTGTAAGGAAGGGGTAAGTGGTGAGGTTGCTGCCGCACTAGCATTTATGAAGTGGCTAACGATCTAGAGAGTACGGTAAGAAGCCAAGCATTCGATGAGGAATCGCCCCCAACAAGTCTGCTATCCACCTACATACGCAAACATAACACCTATCTGTAACACCCTCGCTGTGAGTGAACAATAATCATGGTTACTGTTCATCTCTACTGTTCAAAACTTTTGTCTGATCAACTGGTTCAGTTCAAATTCAAATTCTCCTTTAAAATTGTTGCAAGCAAATATGAACCATGGACCTTGATCATCATTGGCCAACTAAAGTCCAGGCCATTTGAATTGAAATTCAAACAAACCCTAAGTGTCTTTTTGATGAATATTAAAAATATGGTGCCAATAAATCTTTTCCAAAAATGTTGGAACCACTTTTATAAAATCCCAAATAATCGTTGGACCATGCCCATGTAATCATTTCTATTTATTGGGCTACTGAAAATTGTAAACAATTAATAACAGTAGCAATTCTAGGCCAATTGCTCATTTAATAATAAAATAAATTAGCAAAGGAGTTTAGAAAAACCCTAAACTTTTTGTGGTACTCTAGGAATATGCTCTACTAATTATGGAACCAAAATGGCATTATATAAAAATTCCTAAGCCATTTAAATAAATGCTAACAAAATTTTACAGAAATAGAAAAGAACATAAAGGTCACTGGCTATTTGTCGCACGGGGAAAAAGCCCACTGGACTGGCCCACCCGGACCTTTTTCCTTTTTCTTCCCCACCCCTCACCTGTCGTCTTCACTGTGCCGACCGCGTGGCCATGGCGCGGCTGCTCCAGCTCGTCGCCGGGTCGCTGCAGTGGCCTCCTCGGAGGAGATAAGGACGGGGCCGTGCCCCCGTGGAGAGGGAGATATTTCCGCCCCACACCCACGTCCCTCTCCCTCCCCTGTGTCACCTCTAACCCGAGCCGCCCGAGCCACCATGGGCGCACCTCGCGAGCTTGCGTAGCCACATTCCACTCCAGCCCTCCCCTTTGTGTCCGTTCGACGCACCACCCTCGACTTCGTCTGCAGGCGGAAGGATTTGGGCTAGGAGCCACCACGCGGAGCGGATCGAGGCCGTCTTTTTCCTCGGGCTGCCGCTGCTCCGAGCAAATTCCGGCTACAACCATTCCCCCTCAAGCCCACTACCCCTCCCTATGGGATCCCGGTGAGCTTCCGCGACCCCTGGCCTCTCCGTTCTCCCCCTAGTGCCCCTCGTCGTCTCCCCCGCGTCACCATGCTCTGGCCACCGCCGCGGAAGACGAGCCATCACCCTAGTCTATCCTAGCTCACGCCGATGGCACCTGGACTCTCCTAGTGAGCTGCAGGTTAGGCCTGGCTAGCTCACGCTCGAGGAGATACACGGGAGCAGCGACCCCATCTACAACCGGACACAACCGCCGCCGCCGCTCGCCGTTGATGAAGCTCCGGTGCAACCCCGGCGACCCCGCGACCACCGAACGACGCGCGGCCTCCCCCTCTATCGATTGAGCCCAACCCTGTCCTTCCCCGTGGACGGAATCGTGCACACGCACGCCGCCGGTGAGTTCATCATCGCCGGCGTGGACATGGGCCGTTGACAGGTGCCCCCCCCTCTGTCAGTGTTTTGGTTAGCTGCTAATGACCCTCAATGTGTCACTGACAGTGGGCCAAGGCACCACTAATTACCATGGGATTATAACAAATAAAATAACCCTTCAGGTCTATGACATGTGGGCCATAGGCCATTTGTTTAAATTAATAAAACTGTTAGTTGTCTCTCACTGACAACTGGGTCCCACCTGCAAGGAATTAAGTTAAAATAAATAAAAATGCTAACAGTCACTGACATGAGGGTCCACTGGATTTTTAGAATTAATAAAACCATTTTTATTTAACTGTGAGGCTGACCAGTGGGACCCACTGGTCAGTTTGACCTGGTCAACCCCCTCTGTGGATAATATTGGATTTAATATTAAAAGAAATTCAGAAATTCTTTTAAAAATGATTTAAACTTGGAAATTCAATATCTTTTAAACCGTAACTCAGATTCAAAAACTTTATACATGAAAATTGTTCAGAAAAAAATAACGAATACAAATACGTTGTCCGTATGTCTATCACACCCCTCTAACACCACGAACATCGAACCGTCCCCCTTCGGATCGTCTGTCCGATAAACTGTCCGGTACTGTGAGTGCCCGGATGAATTTATTCCGAACACGAATGTTTCCCAGAATAGATCAACTAGCACGGATACACCCCCCTTATGTTTGTCCGGTAAACACGACACCTCCGGCATGAACCCTTCCCCCTCCGGACACCCTGTCCGGTAATCACCTGGAGCTGGCAGTTCATCCCCGGATGAATATCCGCTCCGAGCTAAGTGCATCGTACGATGTTAGAACAACGTCAACATTTCATCTGTCATGTCATGCATATGTTTGTATATTATTGCCGTGTATTTACTGTTCCTCCCCCCTTAATCTCCGGTAGACCCCGCTGCTACCGCCGACTACACTGCTCCCGGGTACGACTACTTCGTCGACGACCCTACTGCTACCGTCGAGCTTCCAGGCAAGCAGAGCCATTCTCTTGCCCAGATATCGCCTACCTTTCCGTACTTTCTTGCACTAGGCATTGTTACTGCTTCTGCTACGATTACAATCCTATTCAATTGCATAGCCTGATTTTGTCACCCCTTGATGTTCCTCCTTTATCCTATGCTGCCTATTATATTTATGCATTATTCAGCAGTGAACCCTGCGCATTGTTAGCTAGGACTAGATAGCGGGCCGTGATCACTCAGGGGAGTGAACACGGATACAATATATACAAATGCATAGGTACGTCACAAAGCAGACACCGCCAAAGGACCCTATCTGGGTTATGCCTAGTCACCTCAAGTGTGAGCTATCAAGGAGTAATCCTTGTACTCCACTCGAGGCTGACTTTGTCTTGCCACCATAGGGTCCTGGACAGCGGTTATCCTTAAAGGTAAGAAGTCGGGCGACCCATCGGTGCCCGCGAGCGGTATATTGTCGGGAACGACAGGGAGGGTACGACCGACGTTACTGGCGTGCTTGGCCCCTGCTCGTATCTCGCGAGAGTTACCAAACCACGAAAGTCGAGCTCTACTAAGAGCACACGCGAGACAAGGTAAGGAGACGGTTCACCTTGTTGGTAACCGCAGTGACTTGGTGGGACGACAGGGCAGGCACCGATGTACTGGTGGACCTGACTGCTGTCGTTGACCGCGGGTCGGTTAAGTCGAGGCAACGATAACGGTTGTCACGCAGGTTAATTAAAATGCTAAATGGTTCGGCTGATGTCTTGAGTAGCCTTTTTGGCTTGTACGCACTACCTACACGTGGGACGAGGAGTGTGGGCTCCCCTGCATCGTAGTCTCGTTCGAGGGTCTTCAGACGTCAGCAGTACCGCGGGCTGATTGCCGGGAAGTGGTGTTGTCTTCTCTTGCTCGAGCGGTGTATTTGTATTTGCTTTGATTTTGCTTCATCGGCCAGTCCCGCACCGTGCAGGAGTACGTTCGGGTTAGGTCCAAAGCCCGGCGTACATAGGATATAGTCCGGAGGATGACCTCTCTGTTGATTGCCGAAGGATGGGCTACTTTGTGTCGGATAGCTTTGGTGGAGCGTTCCCTAACAAGGTTCCCGCCACCCTGGAGATCCGAGCGTCGTAGAGTCACGCCAGTGCACCCCTGCAGGGAAATTTAATCTATTCGAATAGCCGTGTCCACGGTAACAGGATGCTTTATGCTGAAGCTGGATCTTACCACTAGAAACTATTACTATTAAACTGTATGGTTCCGGGTCTTCTTCCTCGCAGGGAGTCGAGGAAGGGAACTCGGAGGTATTATTATTATTAATCATTACAACTTACTATTATACAATGTTGCAACAACTTCTGCTTCATTGTTACTTTATTGTTTTATATAAACTGTTGGCTGATTCTTACCTCATGCTGCAAGACATCGTCGGAAGATGCTAGTATTCAATAGGCCTAGCTTCTTACCCTTGCTCTGGATTTCTGTCTTTCAGTCCACTATATACAGCCTCTTCTTTCCGTTGATACAATGCATAATGCTTAGTAGCGGACGTAAGACTCGCGGGTATGCTAGATACTCACCTTTGCTTTATTTCCCCCTTTATGTTTTTCCTGATCGGCCGCTGCAGTCAAAGTTGGAGCCCCGGAGAAGGAGTACCCCGGAGGCGGATACTACTACGTCGAGACCCCCGCTGACCAGGACCAGGAGTAGTTTCGGAGGCTCCCAGGAAGGAGGCCTTGCCTTTTCGATCTGTATCTCTGATGTTATTCGTGCTAGCCTTCTTAAGTCAAAACTTGACTAACTATGTCTGTACTCAGATATTATGGCTTGTATAACTTATGTATTCGGGTCCGCGTGACCCCCCTTTATTGTAACATGTTGGTTTATCTTTTTGTGTTTAGTGTTGTGCTGTGATATTCTCACCGTGGCACCCTAATCTCAGCCGTGTACCCTGCGTGTATGATTACTGTACACGGATTGATTTTGGGGGCGTCACAAGTTGGTATCAGAGCCGACTGCCTGTAGGAAGCCACCCCACCACTACCTGGTCGAAGTTGAGTCTAGTCCTTGAAAAACTATTTTGCTAACTTAATATTTGGCTTACGGGCCCACATCGATGTCACTACGTGTGATATCTATGGTATTAGGATCCTTTTCTCCTTACCTATGCTCTGGGAATCTGCTCTCTTATCCTTGCTGGTAAGTTTTACAAACTCTGACATTAGGATCACGTTCTCTTGATTCCATCCGGCATTTTGGTGCTTCCCCTTTGATTGAGTCATGTTGCAGGAGTTCTACCCCAGGTCCCGGACTGCGGATCCCATTCTCATTCTGGGCAGGCCGCGCATCCTCTGGCATTAACTCCTGTGGCCAACAGTTTTCTTGCGGTGTGATTGACATAGTGGAATCTATGTCGCGTCGTGTAATCCTTACCATGGTCTGCGCGCCGCCTAGTGTGTCCTTTTTCCTTAACTTCTACGACGTTACGCTGCCCGATTTTCGATTGATTCTATGTGTGGATGTGTATGTCTTATATGACTACTCCTATATATCCTCGCCTCCTCTTTGTTGTCACTTTATCTCTTACTCGTTTCCGGTATCTCGATAAATGTTCATCGCTGAAATAAATGTTAAAATTCTAGCAGGATGGCTGGTCGTGGTGGTCGTGGTCGTGGTCGTGGAGCCAACGATCCACCTCCGCCGCCGGACTACATGGCCGCGATGATGCAGCAGTTTCAGATGAACCAGGTGTTTATGCAAGGAGTCATAGATCATCTCCAGAACCAGAATCAGAACCAGAACCAGCACCAGAACCAACCGCCTGTGGTTACTCTGCGGGATTTCATGCGTCTCAATCCCCCTCTCTTCCACCAGCCTGAACATCCGCTGGATGCTGATGATTGGCTTCGTGACATCACTCGACAGCTGGAGTTCGCTAATGTGAGCGCTGCTGATTACGTCAACTTTGCGTCCTATTTCCTGCGTGGCCCCGCTGCTAGTGGTGGGACACTTACAAGGGCTCGCTAGTTGAAGGGACTGTCGTCACCTGGAATGACTTCAAGGCTACCTTCCGTGCTCGTTATGTCCCCCAGGCGATTATGAACCGTATGAAGGCCGAGTTCCGCAACCTCGTTCAGGGCAACAAAACTGTCGAGGCATATCAGAGGGAGTTCCTCCGCCTCTCCCGCTATGCTGCAAGTGACCTCCCCAATGATGCAAGTAGGCAAGAGAAGTTCCGTGATGGACTCAACCCAGATCTCCAGCTTGCACTTTCTTTGCACGTCTTTCCCGACTTCGCCACCATGGTGAATCAAACTATCACCCTTGAGACCGCTCAGCTTAAGTTCGGTGGTTCGCCGAAGCCCCCCCGTGATGCTGGCTCATCTTCGGGCACAACACAGAAGCAACGCGTTTGGCTTCCACACAGTGTGTATCGTCCACCTGCCCCTGCACCAAGGCTGGCGTATGTTGCACCTCGTCGGCCTCCACCCCCGCCGAGGCAGCCGAAGACTGAGACTGCACCCCTCCGTCCTCAAGATCGCTTGTGCTTCAAGTGCCATCAGCCAGGTCACTTTTCCAGAGACTGCCCTCAGCGACAGAATCAACTGGTAGTTCACCCTGCTGGCCGTGGAAATGGCCGTGGCAACAACAGGACCCCCAACTATAACACTGGGTCTTCTTCTCACACTCGCGGACATGCTTACAACATTAATGTCGAAGAAGCTCAGGAGCAACCTGCTAACGTGATGGGTACCCTTGGTAATTCAGTACCTGCTACTATTTTATTTGATTCAGGAGCATCACATTCATTCATGTCGGAAGCATTTGCATTGTCGCATAACTTCATGGTAGAAAAGATGGATCCACCGATGGTTGTCCGCACTCCAATAGGTCATTGCCACACCTCCAAGATAGTGCCCAAAACAATCGTCGAAATTGAAGGAATTGAGTTCCTTGCTTCTCCCATCCTCCTAAAGTCTTCCACCATAGACCTCATTCTGGGCATGGATTGGTTGAAAGTCCACGATGCCGCACTTTATTGTGGCACCAGTTCTGTCCAACTTTTTCACCCCTCCGGCGAGATTGTTAACCACACCACCCGAATTGCCCGTGATGCTGAAACGCATATCTATATGATGAATGCTCTGAATGTCTCACCTCTTGACGGGATTGAGAACGTTCCAGTCGTTCGTGATTTTCCCGACGTCTTCCCAGATGAACTCCCGGGAATACCCCCGATCCGAGAGGTGGAATTTGTCATCGACCTGAAACCCGGCACCGTTCCTATTGCCAAGCGTCCCTATAAGATGCCACCTCACCACCTCCTTGAACTGAAGAAGGAGATCGACGAAGCACTTCACAAAGGATTCATTCGCCCAAGTTCCTCTTCTTGGGGAGCACCTTCGCTCTTTGTCAAGAAGAGCGATGGAACAAATCGTTTGGTCCAAGATTACCGACCCATCAACCAAGCCACCATCCAGAACAAATATCCGCTTCCCCGGATCAACGATCTGTATGATCAACTTGCTGGATCCACGGTGTTTTCGAAACTCGACTTGAGGTTGGGTTACCATCAGATCCGAGTCCGTGAAGAGGACATTCCGAAGACTGCTTTCATTACTCGCTATGGTTCCTACGAGTACACTGTCATGTCCTTTGGCTTGACGAATGCTCCAGCCACTTTCTCCCGGTTGATGAACTATATATTCATGGAATACCTCGACAGGTTTGTCGTGGTTTATCTGGATGATATCTTAATATACTCCAATAATAAAGAAGAACATGCTGAACATCTTCGGCTTATACTGGAAAAGCTTTGAGAATACAAACTCTACGCTAAGTATTCTAAGTGTGAGTTCTGGCTTCCTGAAGTGACCTACCTTGGTCACGTGATTTCCAAGGATGGCATTGCCGTCAACCCAGAACGTATCCAGGCTATTCTTGACTGGACTCCTCCCAAGACTGTCAAACAAGTCAGAAGTTTCCTCGGACTCGCCAGCTATTGCCGCCGTTTCGTCGAGAACTTCCCCAAGATTGCCAGGCCTCTGACTAACCTGCTTCACAAAGGCGTCAAGTTTAAGTGGACAGATAAATGTCAGGAAAGTTTCCAAGCCCTCAAGGACAAGCTCACTTCTCCCCCAGTGCTAGCTCCGCCTGATACTCAGAAGGACTTCGTGATATATTGCGACGCCTCTCGTCAAGGATTAGGGTGTGTCCTAATGCAAGAGCGCAAAGTGATTGCTTATGGCTCTCGTCAATTGCGTGCTCACGAAGATAAGTATCCAACACATGATCTTGAATTGGCAGCCGTAATTTATGCATTGAAGCTGTGGCGACATTATCTCGTCGGTAATCGTTGCGAGATCTACACCGACCACCAAAGTCTGAAGTACCTGTTTACTCAACCAGATCTGAATCTCCGCCAGCAGAGATGGCTCGAGACAATAGCCGACTACAACATGGGAATTTCTTACACCCCTGGCAAAGCTAATGTGGTGGCCGATGCCTTAAGCCGCAAAGCCTATTGTAGTGAACTGGAAGTTCAAGTACAGCAGCCATGTCTGTATGAAGAGCTCCGCAGGTTGAACATCGAAATTGTTCCGCAGGGATATGTGAACTCCCTGGTGGTCAAACCAGACCTTGACACCCGCATCAAGACGGTGCAACATTATGACTCTGAAATTTGGAAGATTAAGCGGCGAGTCACCAGCGGAGAGCCCTCATTTTTCACTATTCATGCAAATGATGGTAATGCGGTGTACTTCAAGGGTCGTTTAGTGGTTCCGGTAGCGAAGGCAAACCTGAATTACGCCCCGGATGTCATGAAAGAAGCTCATGATACACCTTTGTCGATCCACCCTGGTAGTACCAAGATGTACCAAGACATTCGTCAGCGGTACTGGTGGTCTAACATGAAGCAAGATATTGCTCGTTATGTTGAAGAGTGTGACATTTGTCGTCGCGTTAAAGCAGAACATCAAAGACTTGCTAGAACTCTGCAACCGCTTTCTATTCCTGAATGGAAGTGGGACAAGATCGAGATGGACTTCGTCACTGGTTTTCCCCGATCGCAGAAAGGCCACGATGCTATCTTTGTCGTCATCGACCGCTTCTCCAAGGTTTCCCACTTTCTTCCAGTCAAGGAGACGATCTCTGCTAGTCAGTTGGCAGACTTGTATGTTTCCAGAATCGTGTCGCTCCACGGTATTCCGTTGGAGATTAGTTCCGACCGAGGCAGTATTTTCACCTCAAGATTTTGGGATAGTTTCCAAGAAGCTATGGGCACTCACCTGTATTTCAGCACCGCTTATCACCCCCAGTCGCAAGGACAAGTCGAACGCGTGAATCAAGTGCTTGAAGACATGCTTCGAGCTTGTGTCATCTCCTTCAGCAAGAAATGGGAGGAATCTCTTCCATTTGCTGAGTTCTCGTACAACAATAGCTATCAGGCTAGTTTGAAGATGGCACCCTTTGAAGTTCTCTATGGAAGTAAGTGTCGAACCCCTATGAATTGGTCAGAAACTGGAGAACGAACTGTCATTGGTCCGGACATCATACAGCATGCCGAAGATCAAGTTCGCGTTATCCTTGACCACTTGAAGGATTCTCAGTCTCGCCAGAAAAGCAACTATGATCGCAAGCACAAGGAAATGGTCTATCAACCTGGCGAATATGCTTACCTTCGTGTCACCCCGATGCGAGGCACCCATCGTTTCAGAATCAAAGGCAAGTTATCTCCTCGCTACATTGGCCCGTTCTGTATTCTTTCTCGAAGTGGACCAGTGGCATACCGATTGGAATTGCCGCCGAACCTCTCTCAAGTCCACGATGTCTTCCACGTGTCGCAACTCCGGCGCTGCTTAAAGGACCCTATTCGCGAAGTGGAACATGATATGATTGAGCTACAGCAGGACTTGACCTATCAAGAACATCCGAGGCGCATTCTCGATCAGTCTGAACGCAAAACCCGCAACAAGACGACGAGGTTTCTCAAAGTTCAGTGGTCCAATCATTCTGAAGATGAAGCCACTTGGGAACGCGAAGATCGTCTTCGTGAAGAATACCCCGATCTTTTCACCTCTACCACTTAAATTCTCGAGACGAGAATTCTTGTAGTGGGGGAGATTTGTAACACCCTCGCTGTCAGTGAACAGTAATCATGGTTACTGTTCATCTCTACTGTTCAAAACTTTTGTCTGATCAACTGGTTCAGTTCAAATTCAAATTCTCCTTTAATATTGTTGCAAGAAAATATGAACCATGGACCTAGATCATCATTGGCCAACTAAAGTCCAGGCAATTTGAATTGAAATTCAAACAAACCCTAAGTGCCGTTTTGATGAATATTAAAAATATGGTGCCAATAAATCTTTTCCAAAAATGTTGGAACCACTTTTATAAAATCCCAAATAATCGTTGGACCATGCCCATGTAATCATTGGTATTTATTGGGCTACTGAAAATTGTAAACAATTAATAACAGTAGCAATTCTAGGCCAATTGCTCATTTAATAATAAAATAAATTAGCAAAGGAGTTTAGAAAAGCCCTAAACTTTTTGTGGTACTCTAGGAATATGCTCTACTAATTATGGAACCAAAATGGCATTATATAAAAATGCCTAAGCCATTTGAATAAATGCTAACAAAATTTTACAGAAAAAGAAAAGAACATAAAGGTCACTGTCTATTTGTCGCACGGGGCAAAGCCCACTGGACTGGCCCACCCGGACCTTTTTGCTTTTTCTTCCCCACCCCTCACTTGTCGTCTTCACTGTGCCGACCGCGTGGCCATGGCGCGGCTGCACCAGCTCATCGCCGGTTCGCTGCAGTGGCCTCCTCGGAGGAGATAAGGACGGGGCCGTGCTCCCGTGGAGAGGGAGATATTCCCCCCCCCCCCCACACACCCACGTCCCTCTCCCTCCCCTGTGTCACCTCTAACCCGAGCCGCCCGAGCCACCATGGGCGCACCTCGCGAGCTTGCGTAGCCACAGTCCACTCCATCCCTCCCCTCTGTGTCCGTTCGACGCGCCACCCTCGACTTCATCTGCAGGCGGAAGGATTTGGGCTAGGAGCCACAACGCGGAGCAGATCGAGGCCGTCTTTTTCCTCGGGCCGCCGCTGCGCCGAGAAAATTCCGGCTACAACCGTTCCCCCTCAAGCCCACTGCCCCTCCCTACGGGATCCCGGTGAGCTTCCGCGCCCCCCTGGCCTCTCCGTTCTCCCCCTGGTGCCCCTCGTCGACTCCCCCGCGTCACCATGCTCTGGCCACCGCCGCGGAACACGTAGCCGTCACCCTAGTCTATCCTAGCTCACACCAATGGCACCTGGACGCTCCAGGTGAGCTGCAGGTTAGGCCTGGCTAGCTCACGCTCGAGGAGATACACGGGAGCAGCGACCCTATCTACAACCGGACACAATCGCCGTCGCCGCTCGCCGTTGATGAAGCTCCGGTGCAACCCCGGCGACCCCGCGACCACCAAACGACGCGCGGCCTCCCCCTCTGTCGATTGAGCCCAACCCTGTCCTTCCGCGTGGCCGGAATCGTGCACACGCACGCCGCCAGTGAGTTCATCGTCGCCGGCGTGGACATGGGCCGTTGACAGGTGGCCCCCCCTCTGTCAGTGTTTTGGTTAGCTGCTAATGACCCTCAATGTGTCACTGACAGTGGGCCAGGGCACCACTAATTACCATGGGATTATAACAAATAAAACAACCCTTCAAGTCTATGACATGTGGGCCATAGGCCATTTGTTTAAATTAATAAAACTGTTAGTTGTCTCTCACTGACAACTGGGTCCCACCTGTAAGGAATTAAGTTAAAATAAATAAAAATGCTAACAGTCACTGACATGTGGGTCCACTGGATTTTTAGAATTAATAAAACCATTTTTATTTAACTGTGAGGCTGACCAGTGGGACCCACTGGTCAGTTTGACCTGGTCAACCCCCTCTGTGGATAATGTTGGATTTAATATTAAAAGAAATTCAGAAATTCTTTTAAAAATGATTTAATCTTGGAAATTCAATATCTTTTAAACCGTAACTCAGATTCAAAAACTTTATACATGAAAAATGATCAGAAAAATATAACGAATACGAATACGCTGTTCGTATGTATATCACACCCCTCTAACACCACGAACATCAAACCGTCCCCCTTCGGACCGTTTGTCCGATAAACTGTCTGGTACTGTTAGAGTGCCCGGATGAATTTATTCCGAACACGAATGTTTCTCAGAATAGATCAACTAGCACGGATACACCCCCTTATGTTTGTCCGGTACCCACGACACCTCCGGCATGAACCCTTCCCCCTCCGGACACCCTGTCCGGTAATCACCCGGAGCTGGTAGTTTATCCCCGGATGGATTTCCGCTCCGAGCTAAGTGCATCGTACGATGTTAGAATAACGTTAACATTTCATTTGTCATGTCATGCATTTGTTTGTATATTATTGCCGTGTATTTACTGTTCCCTCCCCCCCTTAATCTCCGGTAGACCCCGCTGCTACCGCCGACTACACCGCTGTCGGGTACGACTACTTCGTCGACGACCCTACTGCTACCATCGAGCTTCCAGGCAAGAAGAGCCATTCTCTTCCCCAGATATCGCCTACCTTTCCGTACTTTCTTGCACTAGGCATTGTTACTGCTGCTGCTACGATTACAATCCTATTCAATTTCATAGCCTGATTTTGTCGCCCCTTGATGTACCTCATTTATCCTATGCTGCCTATTATATTTATGCATTATTCAGTAGTGAACCCTGCGCGTTGTTAGCTAGGACTAGATAGCGGGCCGTGATCACTCAGGGGAGTGAACACGGATACAATATATACAACTGCACAGGTACGGCACAAAGCAGACACCGCTAAAGGGCCCTATCTGGGTTATGCCTAGTCACCTCAAGTGTGAGCTATCAAGGAGTAATCCTTGTACTCCAGTCGAGGCTGAATTTGTCTTGCCGCCATAGGGTCCTGGACAGCGGTTGTCCTTAAAGGTAAGAAGTCGGGGGACCCAACGGTGCCCGCGAGCGGTATATTGTCGGGAATGACAGGGAGGGTACGACCGACGTTACTGGCGTACTTGGCCCCTGCTCGTATCTCGCGAGAGTTACCAAACCACGAAAGTCGAGCTCTACCAAGAGCACACGCGAGACAAGGTAAGGGGACGGTTCACCTTGTTGGTAACCGCAGTGACTTGGTGGGACGACAGGGCAGGCACCGATGTACCGGTGGACCTGACTGCTGTCGTTGACCGCGGGTCGGTTAAGTCGAGGCAACGATAACGGTTGTCAGGCAGGTTAATTAAAATGCTAAATGGTTCGGCGGATGTCTTGAGTAGCCTTTTTGGCTTGTACGCACTACCTACACGTGGGACGAGGAGTGTGGGCTCCCCTGCATCGTAGTCTCGTTCGAGGGTCTTCAGACGTCAGCAGTATCGCGGGCTGATTGCCGGGAAGTGGTGTTGTCTTCTCTTGCTCGAGCGGTGTATTTGTATTTTCTTTGATTTTGCTTCACCGGCCAGTCACGCACCATGCAGGAGTACGTTCGGGTTAGGTCCAAAGCCCGGCGTACATAGGATATAGTCCGGCGGATGACCTCTCTGTTGATTGCCGAAGGATGGGCTACTTTGTGTCGGATAGCTTTGGTGGAGCGTTCCATAACAAGGTTCCCGCCACCCTGGAGATCCGAGCGTCGTAGAGTCACGCCAGTGCACCCCTGCAGGGAAGATTAATCTATTCGAATAGCCGTGTCCACGGTAACAGGAAGCTTTATGCTGAAGCTGTATCTTACCACTAGAAACTATTACTATTAAACTGTATGGTTCCGGGTCTTCTTCCTCGCAGGGAGTCGAGGAAGGGAACTCGGAGGCATTATTATTATTAATCATTACAACTTACTATTATACAATGTTGCAGCAACTTCTGCTTCATTGTTACTTTATTGTTTTATATAAACTGTTGGCTGATTCTTACCTCATGCTGCAAGACATCGTCGGAAGATGCTAGTCTTCGATAGGCCTAGCTTCTTACCCTTGCTCTGGATTTATGTCTTTCAGTCCACTATATACAGCCTCTTGTTTCCGTTGATACAATGCATAATGCTTAGTAGCGGACGTAAGACTCGTGGGTATGCTAGATACTCACCTTTGCTTTATTTCCCCCTTTATGTTTTAGCTGATCGGCCGCTGCAGTCGACGTTGGAGCCCAGGAGAAGGAGTACCCCGAAGCAGATACTACTACGTCGAGACCCCCGCTGACCAGGACCAGGAGTAGTTTCGGAGGCTCCCAGGCAGGAGGCCTTGCCTTTTTGATCTGTATCTCTGATGTTATTTGTGCTAGCCTTCTTAAGGCCAAACTTGACTAACTATGTCTGTACTTAGATATTATGGCTTGTATAACTTATGTATTCAGGTCTGCGTGGCCCCCCTTTATTGTAACATGTTGGTTTATCCTTTTGTGTTTAGTGTTGTGCTGTGATATTCTCACCGTGGCACCCTAATCTCAGCCGTGTACCCTGCGTGTATGATTAGTGTACACAGATGGATTTTGGGGGCGTCACACTATCCTATCCTTGTCCTCCTCTTCGGATCCCGACGAAGAAGAAGCAGTCAAGGCACACACACACATTGATCAAGTTATATTAAGATTATCTCAGTTGTTGTTGTCTATGAACAAGGAGTAGGTCTCAAGTCGCCCATAACCGTGGACACGGCTTCTCGAAAAGATTTAACCCTGCAGGGGTGTACCAACTGCCCATTACAAGGCTCCGCACGCACGCCCATCTATCTCAGTTGCTACCCACGATAGGCAACCATTTTATGATTTAGTCCCAAGAGATCCGGAACGACATGTCCCTCTAACTAACTACGCACAAATCCATGCGTCCCCCGGTGAGTCGACATCCAACTCAAAAGCCGGCCGCGCTCTCGAATCGGCCTCTACTTTCTGGACGAGGTCGGGTTAGTTACCCAAACTATGTGGGAAACCCCCGATCTTCCAGGTTTGGACCAACGGAAAAACTATGTCTCCGCTGGCCCGAGTTGTTTCGAAAACTACTGGCCGCGGAACCAGACACACACACGTTTGCAAATGGAAAAACAGCTTGGGCCACCACTAGAAATGTTTGAAGCTAGGTAGGTAAGAAGAGGGGACCCCATAAAATCCCACACGCGGTTAGGCACGCTCAGTCTCAAAACCAATACCCGGAACTCGAATCCTATGTGACTCGAATGGAACAAAGCGTCGGGGCGGGATAGCCTAGACCTTCCATCCTTCGTCGAATATAGTCAACATTATAATAATCATATCATCAACAACAATATAATAATGTGATAGCCCACACCAAAGAGTAACAGGGTAACATCGTAGCATCCTAAGCATGCATACTAAGCAGGGGATGAGCAACGAGCAATAGTAACATAGCAGTACATAGTTTGCTGGGAGGGGACATGGCTGTATCGGTTTGAAAGAGGCTGTAAACATGTGGTAGGATCAAACATCGAACCTATCCTAGACTAGCATGCAAACCGCTGGTTGAAATAGAATGGATCATAAGTAATGTATATTCCTTGCCTGTTGTTAAGTAGGGTTCCAAAGTTGTAGTTGATCGCAAGCTCGCAACGTCTCCGAGAGTAACCGCGACAGGCACACAGAGAGGAAACACTGGAAAGCAATCAACGAGCAAGCATCTATTACTACGAAGGAAACACGAGCAAGCATCAACAAGAAGGCAACACGAGACATCGGACCTACCGTCGAGAGCGGTTACTAACAGGTTAAGTGGGGCATTCGTCTCACACGACAATACCGCACGTTTACGGTGGTTCAAGTTGTTTAGCTACAGGTGATCAACCAACGGTTATTAACATGGAAAATCACAGAAGCATGGCATAGCACACAAACATGTAGAGAGGTGAATCATAAAGGAAACTATCTATGCTAGTTAGTTTAATTAAGGCACAACCTAAACATGGCATAACACTAAGTACCCCACGACAATTTAATAGATTTGGTACTTTTCTGTCCTAAACCATATTTTAGGTTAGTTAACAACAGCAAAAAATAATTTAAACACAAAGTACACGAAAAACTAATCAAGTTACATATAAAGAACACCCCAAACGGAGTTACGGTGAAAAATATACAAGCAAAACAAGTTACGGGCACAATCTGCCAACATCACGAAGCACACTTTAGAGCAATGCATAAACAGGATAATCAATGAAAACATTCTCACAAATGATATGGAACTAAAGTAGACATGACAGGGAAGGCATGGCAAAAATAATCATGCAAAAATACATCATAGATCAAAAGATATTAAGCATGCAACATGGCATCGGAACGTTACAGACTTAGAGAAAAACAGAGGTTGCTGTCAAAAACAGCAGCATAGAAATTTTGGAGCTCAATAACTATATGACCAGCAATCATATCATGGCAATGCAATACATATAATGGAAGTAGACATGATGCTTAACAATATGGAATTGGAATCACTCAATTCCGATGAACGGTTGCAAAGCAACCGTCGCCCGAAGTTGGAATAAAATAACAGTTACATCAACTTAGCAGCAGTTAATGACAGGTAGTCCTGTTTGAACAGAAATAACTATGTCTAAACAAACTCAAAACAATTAACCCAGGCCGTCGGATCTGACGATCTGACGGCCCAGAACTCATTGGGCTGATCTCAGATCTGAGAATTAGGGTTTGGACGAGAATGGGGGTATTTTTGGGGAAATGTGGAGGGGGTGGCTGCCATTTTTGGCTAGGGAAACCCTAGAAATGGGTGGGAGTGTGGTGGTCTTTATATAGCCCAGGTGGCTGGCAGTTTGCAAAAACATCCCCGGTTTTTCTCTCGCGCGCGCGCTGCTCAAGTTTCTGACCGCCGGGGGTCCGCAGGACCTCCGATTCGGGTAAATCTTCGAACTGCGCGATCAACTCGTCGAGCCGGCGGCGTTCACCTGGCCCTGGAACCGTTCCGAGAACAATTTCCGGCGCGCTATAAAAATAACCCGTTTAATTACTAAACGGGGTTTTTCGTTCCGTTGGTTGCGGCTGGTCTCGTGCGGTTTTCGCGACGGTGATCGGGTGAAACCCGGTGTCGGAAAGGTCGAGTGTCAGGATGGCAAGGGTCGGTCTCCATCCGATACGAGATAAGAGGGGGAAAATAATCGCCGATCGGTAAATCGGGGATGCAAACACCGCAAACAAATCAGACAATCAAAAAATTAACACCGAAAACAAAATTTTAATTTTTGTGAAAACTGGGCTGTTACACTAGGTCCTTAATAAGGCGAAGTGTTGAATGTTCGACTCACACAACACCACTAGGAAAATAACAACACAACTTAAATATCAAACAACACAAATTACTTGAACCTCATATGACTACTAACAACTAGACTTCTCCCATGTCCTCAAGAACTAAAGTAACTACTCACAAGACATAAAAGAGATCATGATCAGAGGTGATAAATATATGATAAACAATCTGGACATAATGATATTTCTCCAACAAAACTCAATAGCATTCACCACAAAGTAGTAATCAACACCGATAGAGTAGAGAGGATAGATAATACGGATCACAACATAACATAAACTTGTGAGGTGAGATTGGATGGTTGTGGAGATGGTGTTGATGTTGGGGATGATGTTGATGATGATCTCGATGATGCCCATGACGATGGTGATGCCGATGGCGATGATCTCCCCTTTCGGGAGGTGATCTCCTTGGCAGAATCTGCCCGCCGGAGAGCCCTTTTCTTCTCTGTAGGTTTCCACCATGGAGCGGCGACGGAACTCCGTAAAAGCTTCTCTCTTTAGGGTTTTCGCGTAACGAGGGGTATATAGGCCAGAGGGGAGAGCCGGGAGTGGCCCCAGGGCTCCAGGCGCCCTCCCGGCGCGGCCAGGGGTGGGCCACGCCAGGTGGCCGCCTGCCCCCCCCCCCCCCCCCGTGGCCCCCTCTGGATCCTCTTCGGTGTGTCTTCGTTAATCTTATGGAAAATATACTCCGTCGATTTTCAGGTAATTTGGAGGTATTCTTCTTCAGCAACTCAGCGTCCACTTTTTACCGCTGAATCTTACGTTTGCTGCTTCGGCATCGAAGAGTTGCAAACTGTATAAAATAAGCCAAAACAATATAAGAACATCATCGTAATGTGAAATATATCAATGAATAAGGATGAATTACGATATAAAATAGTGATGCATTTTGGACGTATCACCCAACGAGAAGACATTGGGTTGGCGTCAAAACTATCCTTAGATATCTTCAAGGTACCCAAGATCTTGGATTATTCTATAAAAGAAACCAAGACTTGTCCATGGTGGGATATCCAGATGCTGGCTATATGTCCGATCCCCATAATGCCAGATCACAGACTGGATTCGTATTTCTTTGTGGTGGTACAACTATTTCTTGGCGGTCTTTCAAACAGACCCTGGTAGCCACGTCTACAAACCACTCAGAGATAATTGCAATGTATGAGGCCGCACGAGAATGTGTTTGGCTCAGACGAATGACAAGTCACATCCTGAAGTAATGTGGACTTAATGTCACCAGTACCCCAACCATTATCTATGAAAATAATGCTGCATGTGTTGCACAAATGCAGATGTGCTATGTTAAGAGAAATCTCACTAAGCATATTGCTCCTACATTCTTCTACCCTCATGAGCTCCAGAAGAGCGGGGAAGTAAAGATCTTATATACTAAGTCATGTGAAAATGTTGCTGATTTATTCACAAAGTCTTTACCTCCACCTAGTTTTCTCTGATGTGTTCACGACATTGGAATGAGGGGGAGCCCTGAACCATAGACCATAATACGATATCTTAAAACTCATATTGACCCCAAAGATCAAAACTAGTCTTGAAGATAAGTTGTTGTACTCTTTTCCCTTAGTGTCCTTTTCCCACTGGGTTTTCTCACGCAAGGTTTTTAACGAGGAAACAAGTGCAACATAGCTTGCGTGTGCCATGTACTCTTTCTTCGATCCCTTTTTTCCACTTGGTTTTTGGGAGGAGTTTTAATGATGCATGTGCATTCCGCGGTATAAGCCCAAGGGAGAGTGTTACGAAATATCTGATCATTATCTTTGGAGGCCAAAGATTAAGCTTGCTAGCTTCCTTCCATGGGAAGTAACCATGCTCCTTGCTAGGCAAGCCAAACTAGTTCCTTCCATGGCAATACAAACTAGTTCCTTCCATGGCAAGCCAAGGTGATCATATTTTTGTGGGATATATACCTAAAATGCCCTCCCTGGTGAGGCTATAAATAGAAGGCATGAGAGGAGAGCTAGAGACACACATGACATGATCAGATTTCTAATACAATATACAATAATAAAGAGCTCTCAACTTTCTCTCTATATCTCGTCTCTCTTGTGTTCTTGTGATTGTGCCCTTGTGTATGTGGGTTGGAAGCAAGTGTTGAACAACGTAGTTTCACAAACACCTATAGCTTTTTATTTTTACGCAGAGAGCGATCTACTTAATATTTCTTGCCTGCACGCCCACTTCTTTCACGGGCCTAGCTGTCCTTTCGTTTTTTGATTTTCTTTTTCGTGTATGCCACGAGGCCATGGGGGATTGACGAACCTATGCCCGCTTGGCAAGATCCTCTTCCTAGCCTGGCTAGTAGATTTATTTCTTGTTTATATTTAGGGAACAAGTGTTTTCTATTTTTTGTTGATTTTTTATGATAATAAAAGAAGAAGGAAATCATGTATCTATTTTTTATTTTACACGTGGTTTCTAGGGAAGACAAAAACATTTTTGGTCAGTTGCAAGTCTACCAGCGAGTCGTAGCTGGCTTCGATTTTTTTCTCAGTTGCAAGTCCACCAACGAGTCGCAGCTAGGTCCGACTTATTACTCTCAGTTGCAAGTCCATCAACGAGTCGCAACTGGGTCCGACTTTTTTTCTCATTTGCAAGTCCAACATAGAGTCGCAACTGGTTCTGACTTTTTTTCTCAGTTGCAAGTCCACCAACGAGTCGCAACAAATTCTGTTTTTGTTTATCATTTCAGTCCACCAACGAGTCGTAAATGTCACCAAATTTTTTTCAGTTCACCAACAAGTCGCAAATGTCTCCGATTATTTTCTCAGTTGCAAGTTCACCAACGAGTTGCAATTGGATCCAAAAAAAAATTCTCAGTTGCAAGCCCACCAATGAGTCGCAAATGGTTCCGACATTTTTCTTAGTTGCACGTTCTTTATCGAGCCGCAACTGAGTTCGAACTTTTTCTCAGTTGCAAGTCCACCAAGGAGTTGCAACTATGTCCGACTTATTATTCTCAGTTGCAAGTCCACCAACGAGTCGCAATTTGGTTCGATTTTTTTCTCAATTGCAAGTCCACCAACGAGTCGCAACTAGGTTCCACTTTTTTCCGTTAGTTGCAAGCCTACCAACAAGTCGCAACTGCGTCTGACTTTTTTTTCAGTTGCAAGTCCACGAACGAGTCACAACTGGGTCTGACTTTCTTTTTCTCTGTTGCAAATTCACCAACCAATCGCAACTGGGTCCGATTTTTTTTCTCAATTGCAAGTACACCAACGTGTCGCAACTGGGTCCGACTTTTTTTTTCTCAATTGCAAGTCCACCAACGAGTCGCAACTGGTTTTGACTTATTTTTCTAAGTCGCAAGTCCACCAACGAGTCGCAACTGAGTTCGATTTTTTTCTCCGCTGCAAATCCACCAACATAATTGTAGCAGATCATTTTTCTTCCTTTTTACTCTTATCCTTTTTACTCCATTGCGGTGGGCTCTGCTTTTGCTCTGCCCGAAATGTTAAATTTACAATAAAATTATAGAAACAATTAAATTTTCATTATTTATCTTGTCAAAAAATAAAAATAAAATGTATTTTCATAATATATACAAACTAATACGCGACTACACGCACAATAAAACCCAACCAAAATTAAAAAATATTTTGACTACACACACCTCTCTATTTTTCCTGTCCATTGAAGCCCACTAAACAAATTATCAGGCTCAAACAAACAAACAAAGACTGAGTTAAAAGAAAAAATATGAGGGCTGACGTCAGCGCTAAGTCACATGCACATACGCCCTAGTCACTCCCTATTTTCAATTTGGATCCATACATCTTTTCCAAACATATGCAACGTACGGTTTATCTGTATTTTATCATTCAACATGGTTAAGTAATTGTTCGTGGATCGATCGAAGTATCTGTTTCTCACAAATTGAACAAGAATATACGGGCGTTTGAATCGTCACCACGCCCGCGTTGAACACCCCGTTCCTACTCAAAACCTTTGGTTCTGACCCTGACCATGGTATTATGATCATATTAAGATTCAATAATAGTCTTTGAATTACTGGTATTTGGATTTTTACGAGAAAGAAATACGATCCGACCACTGCGATAATATGGCGCTCGATCCTTGACACCTAGCCACCAATATATGCTGCATGACGCCAACTATTTCATCATGTATAGTTAAGATGAAGAAATTTGATGTTTGGATTATTTTGATTAGAGACCAAATGTACGACGTGAGTTTTCATCTGAAATCTTGACACTTCGAAATAGCTGTTCCAGTTTGTACACGAAGTTCATCCAACTTTTCTCATGTCCCTCTCAACTTTTTACCACATGGTATGTGGGTGAAATAATGACACCATGACATGTTTAATCCTTTTTAGAGCTCATTTGAGGTGTTTTTTAATTTCAGGGTCATTTTGTTCGAAGAAAATCATTAAATGGATTGAAATTTACAAATGAAGTGGGAACAAGTTGAAATTTGAGGATGTGACTTTCAATGCTTCACATTGAACACATAAAAAGTTTGGACTTGAAATTCTTTACAAATATTGAGTTGTCTTTGTAAGACGTGGGATTTTATCTACAACCCTGATACTTCAAAAGAGATAGTTTAGTTTGTACACGAAGTGTATCCAGTTTTTCTCACAGCCTCTCAACTTTTTACCACATGGTATGTGGGTGAAATAATGATATCATGCAAAGTTTCATCCTTTTTAGAGCTCATTTGAAGTGCTTTTGAATTTCAGAGTCATTTTTCTCAAAGAAAAACATTAAACGGATTAAAATTAGTAAATAAAGTCAGAACATTTTGAAATGTGAAGATGTGACTCTTGATGCTTCACATTGAACAAGTAAAAAGTTTGGACTTCAAATGATTTTAAAATATTGAGTTGTCTTTGTAATTCGTTGATTTTCCTTTGAAACCCTCATATTTCGAAAGAGATGGTTCAGTTTGTAAATGAAGTGCATCCATTTTTTTCTTGTAACCCTCTCAACTTTTTACCACGTGGTTTTTTGGTGAAATAATGAAACGATACAAAGTTTTATACTTTTCAAAGAATATTTGAAGTGATTTTGAATTGTAGGGTCATTTTGCTAAAAGGAAATCATTAAATGGATTAAAATTATAAAATTTCGTCAGAACAAGTTGAAATTTTAGAATATGACTTTCAATGCTTCACATTGACCACATAAAATATTTGGACTAGAAAATATTTAAAAATATTGAGCTGGCTTTGTAGGTCGTTGGTTATCATTTGAAACTCTCATACTTCGAAAGAGTTTGTCTAGTATGTGTAGACATAGTGGATCCAATTTCGGATTAAGATGGCCCCAAAATCAAATTTTTACGCTTCAACATGTTGAACAACCTTTATGCTCAACAATTTTCTTTTTGAAGCCGTCTTGAAGTATAAAACCTTCATGTATTAAAAACAAGTTCATGCGGGGGAAAAGTTGTGATAATGTATCAGTTCTCAAGATTGCATATGAATTCGGATTCAAATGATCCCAATATCAAAGATCTTTGCTTTAGCATGTTCAATAACTTTTATGTTGGACATTTTTCTATTTGAAGTAATCTTGAAGTACAAAACCTTCATATATTAAAGAAATTCATGCGGGCAAAGGCTGCCACAATGTATCAATTGTGGAGATTACATATGATTTTGGATTAAAATGGTCTCAACATAAAAGTTATTCATTTCAGCGGGGTTAATAACTTTCATGTTGAACACTTTTCCGTTTGATGTCATCTTAAAGTCTAAATCCTTCATATATTAATAAGACCATCGAAAGCCATACTACAAAGAAATTTTGCAACACATTGTTATCACTAGTCAAACATTAGCGTAGTGGTACAGTGCCCTTTAGGATGCCGACCACCAGTTTTCAAATCCAATGAATAGAAATTAAATTTTTCCTTTACAATTTTCAAAATAAAACATGACATGTGGTGATGAGGACATCCCTACTATCAACACATCTCCAGTTCATCATGAAGAACAAGTTGATTCAACAAATAAGAACGATGATGAAATTAGAGTTGGACCTATTACAAGAGCTCGTGCAAACTTGATAGAACAACAGGTGAACTCGCTCTTAATAGATTCTGATATGTCATGTACTGAGAAATTTATACTTCCTAAATCTTTGTATGTTTGCATTATCAGGTATCATGACGAAGAAGGGATCCAGAAGGAGGAGAAGATGAAGGAAGCTCCATCTCTCGGACATCCGACGCATTTCGGACGTCCGACATCGGAGGCCAGAACCAATATCAAAACAACCGTAATTCCGACACGGTTCGGACGTCCGGCGCATCGGACGTCCAAAACCCATCGGATGACCGACTGCCTGTGCGCAGATCTGAAGGGCTGCGGCCTTGTATCCGAGTTTGACACCCCTAGCTTGTAAATACCAGACCCCCTACGAGTTGTAGGGTTAGACCACGTTTAGATAAACCCTAGTTCTTGAGAATAGCTCCAAGCTTTCATCTTGAATCATATACTTCAACTCATATCGATGTGAAGTGTTTCTATTGCAAGTTTTGTGTGATCTGTTGTTCCACTGGGAATTAGTAGATTGCAAATTACCGTCTCGTGGTCGACTGCTACATTGCACAAGTGTGTGAAGTTTTGAATATCCAAAGGGTAGAGAGCTGTCGCATTTTTTTAAGCTTTCAAACTGAAGGGTAAAGCACCCCCCAGCAATTTATTACCAGGAACACAATATTTACAAATGTACAGTAAAAGCTTCAAAAAAACACCTTCAAGGTGGAAGGAAGTCAATCCATCTAAGGAAAAGATCCTTAAATCTAGGCTTAATTCTATAACTAAGCAAGGTTAAATCATGGATGAAGCCAACCCTCCACTTAGCAAATGAAGGCCTGACATGCTTAAAACATTTAGCATTCCTGATCAACCAGATGTTCCACCAGGCAGTAAACACCACTTCAGCGAAGAAAGGTTTATAGAAAGACTCCTCGGCGCTCTTGGCAATCCGAATCATGTCAGCACCATGGCTTCAATCAATTTGCAGGTATGCCCAAACCCTAGCACTGAAGTTGCACTGGAAAAGAGGTGATCTCTGGTCTCCAGATGTTGGGTATGGCAAAGCACACACTCAGGACCATCCTAGATGTTCCAGTGTCGTCTGATAAGCATATCCTTTGTATTTAGACGATCCATGATGAACAACCAAGCAAAAACTTTGTTCATTAGGATACAATAGGATTTCCAAATCCAATTTAAAAGAGGATTTGCATGTATAGGATCATCCACCAACCTGTAGAACTTCTTAGCAGAGTATTGCCCCTTGCCATTCAACGTCCATGTCCAGCAGTCCTTAATTTCATCATCACTTTTACTTGGTAAGATTAGTTGAATCTCAGAGAGCTCCTGGAAGGCCTGTGCAGATAGAGGCAGATTGAGAAGCTCAGTGAGGTCAGCCACCTCCATGGCCTCTTTAACAGATAGAAAAGGATCCTTAGCAAAGGAGAACAATCTTTCGAACTTGTGAGCTAAAGGGGCATTAGTGTTGGAGACCCAAAAACCACTCCACAGCAAAAGAGAGTCACCAAGACCAACTTTAACCTGGGACACAGCCACAAAGGTAGCCATCAACTTAGCCACATCTTTCCACCAGAATGAGCCACAGAGCTCAGGAGCATGAGGCACTCTTTCATGGTAATAAGAATCCCATACAAGAGAGACCCAAGGCACATCCTCCTTGTTATAAAACTTATGAAGGTGTTTCATCAAAAGGGCTTGATTTTGCAGCTGTAAATTGAGGATGCCCAGACCACCCTTGTTCTTTGGTATGCAAACTAGCTCCCAAGAAGCAAGTGATTTACCAGAGTCCTATCCATACTTTCTCCAAAGACATTGTCTCTGGATCCTCTCCAATTGATTGATGATGCCAGCAGGAATGTGTAAGGAGCAAAGGAAGTAGATGGGCATGGAAGATATCACAGAGTTGAGTAGCTGCAGTTTTCCCCCTTGAGTTAAAAAACAAGAACTGGCAGTAAGTCTCCTCTCCATGCAGTCCACTAAAGGAAGAAGATCCACAATTTTGGGCCTGGTAGTTCCCACAGGCAGCCCCAAATATGTGAAAGGGAGTTTCCCAACTTGACAACCAAAAACACTGGCGAACTCATCAATAGTGGCCTCATCAATATTGATGGGAATCATGGATGATTTTTTGTAATTGATATCCAGACCAATGGATTGGGTGAAATTTTGGAGTGCTTCCTTGAGTCTGAGGACTTGTGAAGGCTCTGCTGGCATAACCAGAATTGTATCATCAGCATACTGAACAATTGGAAAATCAGTATCATGGCATGGAATGGGCAAGCTGAGATGCCCTTTCCTCAGAAGATCATTGACAACAGATTGCAGAAGATCAGCAGCCAGAACAAAAAGCAGAGGGGATAAAGGATCACCCTGTCTGACCCCCCTTTTGCATTTAAACTGTCTGCCTGGGATGCCATTTAACAGAACAGATGAAGACCCAATGTCCAACAGTTGCTACACCCAGATCCTCCATTTTAAAGGAAAACCCTTGTGCTTTAAAATTTCTAGGATGGCATCATGCTCTATAGAATCAAAAGATTTCTCAAAGTCAATCTTGAGCAGAATTAAGGGTCTTTTGGAATGGTTGCACTGATGCAGATATTCTAAAGTCCATGCAATACAGTCTTTAATAGATCTCTCCTTGATGAATCCATATTGGTTTTTGTGAATGCATCTCCTGATATCCCTCTAAAGCCTATTAGCAGCCATCTTGGTGACAAACTTAATACCCACACTGGTGAGGGAGATAGGTCTGAAATCATTCACTGTCTCAGGAATAGGTTTCTTTGGGATAAGGGTGATGAAAGAGCCATTTAAACCTTCTAAATCAGCATGACCACTATGGAAATCCTCAGCCAACCTGTAGAAGTCATTGCAAATTATAGGCCAACAAGATTTCAAGAATCTTCCATTAAAACCATCAGGTCCAGGTGATTTATCAGGTGGCATGAACTTGATTGCATCATCCATCTCTTTCATATCGAAAGGTGCTACCAAAGCTTCCAGTCCATCCACAGGAACAAGCAGATCATTCAGGTTGCAGGTCAAAAGCAGACCAAAAGGCATTAGCAAGTAAATCATGAGAGGAGCAAGTAGTTCCATCAGCTAGCTGAAGAGAGGCAATTGAATTTCTTCTATGTCTCTCAGAGGCCATTGCTTGAAAAAACTTGGAATTCTCCTCCCCCACTTTGACATATCTCTGAGTGCATCTTTTCCTCCAGTACATATGTTGCCAATGTAAGATTTTCTGCAGATGCAGCTTGACAATTCTCCTAAAATTAGATTCAGGTATAGTCAGCTTCCTGAACTCTTCCAAACAGTCAAGTAAGAAAATGATCCTGTTGCACTTGGAGATAAGCACTCTGAAGTTAGAGAAGTTTTTCTGCCAATGTTTGAGTGCCCTTCTGAGTCTCTTGAACTTGTCCACAATTCTAGCCACCGGAAGAACTTTAGAGGACTCAGCCTCCCAAGAAGATTTTACACAATCAAGAAAACCAGGCATCTCTACCCAAAAGTTCTCAAATCTGAAAATGTTAGCTTTTGGGATGGAGGTGTTGATAGATACTACACAAGGAACATGGTCAGAGGCATTCTTAGCTAAGGGCAGCACTTGAGTGGCAGGGTAAGATAAAATCCAATTAGCAGAGGTGAAGAACCAATCCAGCTGCTCCAGCAGAGGATTGTCCTGCATATTTGACCATTAAATCTTCTACCTTTCAGAGGGAGTTCCAGCAGCCCAAGCTGACCAATTATCTCATTAAAGATGAACATGTCATTGACATCTCCACCAGGAAAATTTCTATTATCCAAAGACCTGATGAAATTAAAATCTCCAAGCAAAAGCCAATTAGCATCAAAGGGGATAGATAGGTGATAAAGCCAATCCACAAAAGTGTCTCTTTGCTGCTGCTCACAAGGGCCATAAACATTCACCAGAGTCTAAGATTCTGCGTTAGGGGAAGAAGTGAACTGGATCACCATCCCAAAAGCTTTGGTATCAACCAACTACCCCTCAAAGATAGATGAATTCCAAATGGTCAGAATTCCCCCAGAGGCTCCTCTCGAAGGAACCACATCAAATTGATCAAATCTCCTGGGGCAAAAGGATTTAATAAAATTGTGGTCAACAATCTCACATTTGGTTTCCTGGAGGCAAAGCACTGCACACAGACCATGCTCAATTTTCTCCCGCACTGCACTTTGTAGAGCTGTTGAATTTAGACCACGAACATTCCAACAAACCACTTTCCAATCTCTAGTATTTGTATAATTCATGGAGAGTAGTAGAAATGGAAAGCAGGATAACTATAAACATTACAGTTATCAACCAGTCACATGAACACCACGGGCCAAAATGAGGCTGCCCAGGAACCGTATCACAAATGGCTAATTTAAAGGCTTGCCAAACCTAGAAAACAAAATGGTAGCTAAACATCATCATCCTCCTCCTGAGATGCAGATGATGGAGCTGCCATAAGCTTCTCCTTCATCAGAAGAGATGGGTCTATCTGCAAGTCCGCGCCATTGGTCTGAATGACCCTGATAGAAGTGGGTGGCACCACATGTTCCTCCTGCTGAGCTGGGCCTTGGGCTTGTTCTTCATATTCTTCCTCCGACACCAAGTGGATGGGCTTGGCCTTGGGCTTCTTCCGCTTTGGAGCCATAGGGAGCTCTGCCAAAGTTCCCGCATTGAAGCCATCCCGCTTGATTGCGCTTCTGGTGCAACGCCTGACAGAAGTGTCAACAACGGGGGTTGCCCTCTTCTTGCGTCTTGGTGTTGACACCTTTGCTAATGGTGGACTGGAAAAGGTGAGCTCCTTGGGTAACTCCACTGCAGGCCTTGAACGAGCCGAAGTAAGTGACCCTGCATCATCCCCAATAAAAGTAATCGAAAGCTCCGTGGAACTCTCATCAAAATCCATGCTCCAAGATCTCTTGGAACAGACCAGCGGGAGAGCCGGACACACGTTCAGGCTTCTGGGGATCTACAGGGAACAAAGTTCAGGCATCACTCTGGAGAAAGCCCTGCTCCATTGCATCTCAGGGGGAAATTCAGGCCCAGCAACAATGTTGATCATCCCCACGAACACTTGTTGAGGGGGAATAGGGGGTGGGGCATAGGGAATCAGGGCCAAAATGGACTCCGCCTCAGCTGGCTGCTGTAGCACAAGATCCTCATCATCTGCAATGTTGACAACTTCCAAAACCGGTTGTTCCACCGATTCAGAGGGTTCCGAATGGTCCAGCACCATGGACATTTAGTCTTGATCGGGGGCGTCCTTCTGGTCCTGGTGCTCCGGCTGTTGGTCTGCAGCATCACTCCAGACTGCATTTCCCCAACCCGGGGGGTCATTTGGGGCTGGAATATTGTCAGGAGCTAGTGCAGGGACTTCGTTCCAGCCAATCGCCGGGAATTGGGGAAACACCCATGGGATGTTATCTGGGACAAGCTCCCCAGGTAGAGGATGTGGGTTTCCATTTAGCGGCATGGGGTCCTCATCTTGCGACATTTGGTTCGCCCAGTCCGCTCCCAAGATGTAGCAGGCAGCCGTCCAGTTAACTCTGTTTCCTCCCCATTCAGCATAATACCCAAAAACCACATCCCGTGGAACCAGCTCATTGGAAGGGAAAGACTCATGTATAATCGAGCGCACCAAATAAGGATCATCAGAGTTCCAAGAATGAAATTTACCAAAAGTAATCAAGAGGTACTCCCACTAGCATGAGCCATCCCGTACGGAAATCATCCGCACCACGGAAGCCAGCCCCTTGGTCGTGGTTGTAGAAGCGCACAAATCTATCACCGCCAAGATCAAAAGGAGGATGCTGTAATAGAGTGTACCTAACATCCGCATCCCGAACTTGAAAAAGCCCCACTCCCAGAAACCATGGCTGCACCGAGCGCACCATAATGCCACGAGCTTGAAGGAAATCCGCTACCTCTTCACGGGCTGGCCCCAAAGCTTCAGGTGGAGGCGGCGGCATGATCTCCGCCACCATGAAGTCCTCATTGCGACTCTCAGGCCTCGCCCCCGCAGTGACAAAGGTGCGTGACAGACGATTGGGCCCACCTTCGACGATAAGATGGCCAGCGGGGAGATACCGATGCGGGTCGAGCTCATAGACCGCCATGGATGCCGAGCTTGGAGTGCAGCGAGAGCAGGGAGAAGCGGCGAGATCGATTGGAGGCGGCAAAGCGCAAGAGGCAGGTGGGGTTTTCTCCTCGGAAACGTTTGGTCAGGGAAGAGAGGTGGCGCGAGTCCCAATATTAGGGGAAGAGTCTGGTGTGTACTCAATGGGATGTTGCGTGTGAATCGGCCTCTAGACGCGTCCCTCTCTACGTGCAATCGCATCGCAGTCCCGTCTACGATGGCCCACGCGGTTGCATGCCATGCAGAGGCGTTTTGACGGGCAAGACGATGACAAGTGGCCCTGAATTTTGCAGATAGAGAAGGTCATGATCCGGGCCGCCATGTCATTCACCATAGCTTCAAAAGCATCCGTAGAAGACTCGCCCTGCGTGGTGAAGGAGGAAACCTGCAACGAATCTTTTTGTTTCTCCTGTAGGGCAACTCCAGATATGGATACTTGTAGATTGCCCACACCAGGCGAGGCACAATGGTTTAAAGATGGCAGTACAGTCCATTGCACCTTATCAGGTAAAGAATCCTTATCACATGCAGAAGATCCGGGATCCGCCATAGAAAGCGGAACTGTTCCAAATTGAATCACCGGCGTTGCCCCCGTCCGGTGAACAACCAATGGCGGCGACAGCGGAGGACATTCGTCCGGGAGGAGATCGTAACCAGCTTGAACCAAATCTTTACGAGCCTCGGGATGCACACGCATATTATAGCTTTTGCAGGCCTCATAATCAATTATAGTAGCAACACATAAGGTTTTGGACTTAGATGGTCCAACTTTCATCTCCGACTTCTTTGGATCCGCACGTAGTGCGTTCATCCCCGCCTGAGCACGTTTCTTGGATGGACTTACCAGTGTCCATTCCTCCTTGCATTGCTTCTGCCAAAGCTTGAACTCATAGATCCATTGAGGTCCTCCATAATTTTGAAGATACAAATAACAAATAAACTTTGGAGAGACAAACTTCCTGCGCTTGGTAAGCAAAAAACCAACATGTTTGTTAGCAACCGTGAAAGTGAAAACACGATCACGTAGAGAAGAAACCTTGAGTGCATCACATCGGCCACCTGTGATGGACTCAAGAGCAACCGCCGCGGAGTCTGCATCCAGCTTAAAAGATGTGCGGCCAAATGCCACCACCATGGTGAAATGGCCCGAATGCATGGTAGGATGCACCGTAGAGAAAAAACTGCGTCGAACCTCCTCCGAGAACTCCTTTCCAGGAGCCAGATCCAAACCCATCTGGAGGGCTGCATAGACCGCCATGAGATGACTACCAATGCAAAAGTTGATGAAGAGGCCCGATCAACGAAGATCTTCGTTGGGGTGACTAGGGTTTAGAGGTGGCGACGTCGTGGGGGTGGGAGAGCGTCCTCTCGTCCTTTTCATGCACGTATATTTTCAAGCCGAGAGCTGTCGCATTGGAAACAGGGATCTAGCGAGGAGAGTTCATCGGCTACATACAAGTTATCTATCATCGCCCTCATATTCACCGTTCTCTTACTGAGAAGATCGGGCCACCCCATATCATCTTGGTATCAGATTTCCACTGTTTCCTCGGTAAGCATCCACCAAATCCATCTATTAGATCGTTTTTGTTTTCGTCCTATCCAGAAAAAGCCATATAAAAATATTAGGGTTTCTAGTTTTGCCATAACTTAGATTGCATTTGAGTCATTGTTTTAGTTTGCTGTTTCGTGTGTTCTTCCCGAAAATTTCTCCGTGGTGCGACATATTGTGGCCTAAAGAGAAAAGTTACTGTAGAAAACTCAAAATTACTGTCGCAGTACTGTAGCAATTTTCGTCAAGTTTGGAATAGTGTCAGAAAAGATTCAAAATAAGAGAGAGAAAGAAGTGTGATCAAAAAGAGTTATCCAAGACTGCAAAGAGATATACAAGTGCTATAAAGGACATATCATCGTGGTGATCTTTTGAGAAGTCTGTCTTCTTTTTTTTCTCCACTGTGTGAGTTTTCCTTGGGTTTGTATCACACGATCAGCACTAGGACTTGACTTCGGTGTAGTTAGGGTGCCATACCTATAGCTCCACCACATATATCATGCTTTGTCGTGTGTTCACTCTTTTACTCGGGTATTCACTTCATCACATCCGTGCACTAGTCCTCCATCCGAACGGGTACGCATTACTATTCACTTTGGAACGGTAAGATTCACCTTTTCTTGTCAGTTTTGAGTGAGTTGTGAGTGTCCACCAAAAGATTTTGATTTAGTGCACTAACCTACTAATCATGTCTCAAAGTGGTTTTGATGTGATGCAGAAATAGGACAAGGATGCGCCAGTTACATGGGAGGCATATGACGGTCTCTGCGATCACTTGACTGGGCTATTTACTAAATCCGCTGATGCGATTGATACAAATGTTCAAGCGGTCCAATTGAAAGTCGACGCGACTGAAGCTGCAGTCACCACTATGCAACAACAACTTGCTGCTATACAGCAGAGCCTACAAAAAATGACCACATCTGTCACTGGCATACAAGAAGCTATTGTACAATGCCAACCTGACGCTCAGGAAGATGATGGTAGTGTCCATGGCGACAATGCCGATTTGAGGGGCAATCAAGGCCGTGGGTGTGGTGCTCAAGGGCCGGTTCGCCAACCTCCACTTGGTTTTGATGCGCGCCGTCTACCCATTCAGGACGAAGATGTTTTGAGCAAGCCCAAGTTTAACATCCCCAAATTTTAAGGTTCCACCGATGTGGAAGAGTACCTCACATGGGAGCTTAAGATGGAAAAATTATGACGTTTGCATGACTATTCGGAGGACAAGAAGATCAATATTGCTTCTTCCGAGTTTGACGGTTATGCATTGCGTTGGTGGGAGAGTGTGTTGACCGAGATACAAGAAACTGATGGGCAGCCTATTCGTACATGGCGTGACATGAAGGAGACCATGAAAGCTCGGTTTGTTCGAACTAATTACTTACGGACAGTTTTTGATAAATTGCAAGAATTGAAGCAAGGTACTATGTCCGTTGATGCATACTATATGGAGATGGAGACGTTGCTGCAACGTGCACGAGTCCATGAAGAGGTTGAGATGACTATGCAACGTTTCTCGATGGGCTGAAATGTAACATCAAGAGTATTGTGCAGCATCACCAATACTATAATATGAATGATCTATTGCATCTTGCAAGGGAGGCTGAATCATAGCTTGCGGAAGAGGCACAACTGAAGGCCAAATACACATCATCTAGCAGATTTTCTCCAAGGACACCGTCTTCTGCGCCTGTGGAGAACTATGGTGCAAATACTCGGGCTTCCTCTTCACTTTCCAAGCCAGCGTCCAATGGTTCTATGGCCAAGAAGCTAGTTGTTCCTGCTACTAGTGCAGGCTCCAACATGTCTACAGCTCTCAATCGCGAGATGACGTGTCACTCTTGCGGTAATCTGGGTCACTTTAAGAGAGACTTCCTGAACCGAAAGGTCATGTTCATTAATGAAGACACCGGTGAGTATGAAACCGGTGATGATGAAGACCCCGAAGCATTCAATGACGAGGGATACAATAGTCAAGAAGGCATGGATGCTTTTCCAACACATGCTCCTACTATTATTGTGTCACAACGTGCTCTTACTGTGCACTCCAAATCTGAGTCTCAGCGCTGCAATTTCTTCCAAACCAAAGCATTAGTTGGCCCCAACAAAGCTTCCAAAGTGGTCATTGATGGAGGTAGCTGCCGCAACCTCGCAAGCAAGGAGTTATGTGCCAAGATGAATCTGAAATACTTACCTCACCCGAATCCTTATTATGTCCAATGGTTGAGTGACAGTGGTGAGATGAAGGTGAATCACATGGTGCGCGTAAATTTTGAGATAGGCCCATACAAGGATTCCATCGATTTTGATGTGGTTCCTATGACAGTTTGCCATCTCTTATTGGGTCGGCCGTGGTTATATGATCGCCATGTGCAACACAATGGCCGAGCCAATACATATCATTTGGAGTTCAAGGGCAAGAAAGTTAATCTCCATCCTATGTCCCCACAACAAATTTTGAATGAGTCTCGTCAGAAGGTAGAGGTGGATATAGAACCAACACGAGAGAACAATGTAATAGCTGTGAGCAATAATATAACAAAAAGTGCGAGAGAGACTAGTTTGCTTACATTAGCCACCAAAGAAGACATGAGGGAATTTAGTGAGGATCTTGCAGCCATGCCACTTGTTCTTATGTACAAAGGCGAGGTTTTATTTTCTAATGATAACAATCCTCTTTCGTCTAGTGTGTCTATTGTTTTGCAGGATTATGATGATTTTTTTTCCGGCGGAGGTTCCAGCAGGATTACCACCCTTGCATGGTATTGAGCACCAAATTGATCTTATTCCGGGAGCTACACTTCCCAACCGGGCACCATACAAGACAAATCCCCAAGAGACGAAGGAAATTCAGCAACAAGTACAAGCGCTTCTGGATAAAGGGTATATTCGTGTCAGTCTTAGCCCTTGTGTTGTTCCTGTTATTTTGGTTCCTAAGAAAGATGGTACATGGCGTATGTGCGTAGATTGTAGAGCTATAAATAATATCACTATGCGATATCGCCATCCTATTCCCCGTTTAGAGGATATGCTTGATGAATTGAGTGGTGCTGCTATTTTCTCTAAAATTGATTTGCGTAGTGGATACCATCAAATTAGGATGAAAGAAGGGGATGAATGGAAAACTTCTTTCAAAACGAAGTTTGGTATATATGAGTGGTTAGTTATGCCTTTTGGTCTTACTAATGCTCCTAGTACTTTCATGCGTTTAATGATCCATGTTTTGCGAAAGTTTATTGGTCGTTTTGTGGTTGTCTATTTTGATGATATACTTATTTACAGCCACAATGAAACTGAGCATGCTGATCATATTAGACAAGTTTTGCAAGTGTTGCGTGATGCTAAAATGTATGCTAATCTTGAGAAGTGCACATTTGCAAAAGATAAAGTCATATTTTTGGGATATGTTGTATCTAAGCATGGGGTAGAAGTAGATTCTTCTAAAATTCAAGCAATTCAAAATTGGCCTAATCCCATGAATGTTAGTCAAGTACGCAGTTTTCACGGCTTCGCTGGTTTTTATCGCCTTTTTGTGAAAGACTTTAGTACTATTGCTTCACCGTTGAATGAATTGACTAAGAAAGGCGTGCCTTTTGTTTGGGGCGTTGACCAAGACCTTGCATTTGATGAGTTGAAACGTTTTCTTACTTCTGCGCCATTACTTGCATTACCAGATTTTACTAAGCAATTTGAAGTTGAATGTGATGCTAGTGATATAGGCATTGGTGGTGTCTTGATGCAAGAAGGTAGATCTATAGATTATTTCAGTGAGAAGCTTTCTGGTGCTAGATTAAATTATCCTGTTTATGATAAAGAATTGTATGCACTTGTCATAGTTCTTGAAGTTTGGCAACATTACTTGTGTCCAAAAGAATCTATCATACATTCTGATCATGAAGCTTTGAAATATCTAAAATCTCAATCTAATTTGCATAGACGCCTAGCTAAGTGGGTTGAGTTCATTGAGTCTTTTCCCTACATCATCAATTATAAGAATGGGAAAGATAATGTTGTTGCTGATGCTCTCTCTAGGAAGAACATGTTATTGACACATCTTGATGTTAAAATTCCTGGATTAGAGCGTTTGTGTGATTTATATGCAACTGATCATGATTTTGCTGAACCATATCGTTTGTGTTTGCTTCGAAATGCATCGGACAAGTTCCACATCCATGATGGCTTTTTGTTTTCAGCTAACAAACTTTGTGTTCCAGAATCGTCTGTGCATTTGCTATTGTTGCAGGAATCACATGTAGGAGGATTGATGGGTCACTTTGGGCGTGAGAAGACACTACTCATGCTTGCTAATAATTTTTATTTGCCCAGGATGAGGCGTGATGTGGACAGGTTTGTTCGACGCTGCATTGTATGCAACACATCCAAGTCCAAGCTGAAGCCTCACGGTTTGTATACTCCACTATCAGCTCCTACCACACCTTGGGAAGATATTAGTATGGAGTTTGTGTTAGGATTGCCACGCACTAAATATGGTCATGATAGTATATTTGTGGTAGTGGATAGATTTTCTAAGATGGCACATTTTATTGCATGACATAAGAGCGACGATGCGTCGCATGTTGCTCACCTGTTTTTCAGGGATATTGTACACTTGCATGGAGTGCCCAAGACAATTGTTTCTGACAGGGATGTGAAGTTTGTGAGCTACTTCTGGAAGTCACTTTGGTGAAAGATGGGGACAAAGTTGATGTTCAGCACTACATGTCATCCCCAAAATGATGGTCAAACGGAGGTGGTGAATAGAACATTATCACAATTTCTGCGAGCTATGATCAAGAAGAATCTGCGCGAATGGGAGGAGTGTTTGCCACATGTGGAGTTTGCTTATAACAGGGCAGTACACACTACTACTCAGCTTTGTCCTTTTGAAGTGGTATATGGTTTCAAGCCTATTACACCTCTTGATTTGCTGCCTCTTCAATTGTAGGAACGAGTTAATATGGAGGCATCCAAACGAGCAGATTATGTGAAGAAGATCCATGAGAAGACCCGAGAGGCTATTGAGAAACAACGCAAGAATGTTGCTGCTGCAAGGAACCAGTCACGGAAGCAAGTTCAATTTCAGCCTGGAGATATGGTTCGGGTGCATTTGCGCAAGGATAGATTTCCAGGGATGAGGGATTCCAAGTTGAAGCCACGTGGTTCTGGTCCTTACAAGGTCTTAGCCAAGATCAATGATAATGCCTACTCGATTGATATTCCCATTGCTGAGTTTGTGGGCACTAGCAACAGTTTCAACGTTGCTGATTTATCACCATATATGGGATATGACCTTGGAGCGTCGAGGTCGATGCCTTTTGAAGGGGGGGGGGAGATGATGTGGACATCCCTACTACCAACACATCTTGAGTTCATCATGAAGAATAAGTTGATTCAACAAAGAAGAAGGATGATGAAATTAGAATTGGACCTATTAGAAGAGCTCGTGCAAAGTTGATAGAACAACAAGTGAACTCGCTCTGAATAGATTCTGATATTTCATGTACTGAGAACTTTATACTGCCTAAATCTTTGTATGTTTGCATTATCAGGTATCATGACAAAGAAGAGGATCCAGAAGGAGGAGAAGATGAAGGAAGCTCCAACTTTCGGACGTCCGACGCATTTCGGACGTCCGACATCGAAGGCCAAGAGCTACGACACCTCGATGACTTCAAGTTACACAAGGTTTGCTATTTTCGGCGGACATCCGACGGGATTCGGACGTCCGACACGACGGACATCCGACATGGAACGGACGTCCGACATGAAGATCTTCGCGACGACCCCCGAGTAAAGAACCGATGTCAAAACAGCCGGAAGTCCGACACGGTTCGGACGTCTGAAACCCATCGGACGTCCGATTGCCTACGCACAGATCTGAAGGGCTGCGGCCTTGTATCCGAGTTTGACACCCCCTATCTTATAAATACAGGACCCCCTGCGAGTTGTAGGGTTAGACCACGTTTAGATGAACCCTAGTTCTTGAGAATAGCTCCAAACTTTCATCTTGAATCATATACTTCAATTCGTATCGGACTGAAGTGTTGCTACTGCAAGTTTTGTGTGATCTGTTGTTCCACTGGGAATTAGTAGATTGCAAATTACCGTCTCGTGGTCGACGGCTACGTTGCACAAGTGTGTGAAGTTGTGAATATCCAAAGGGTAGAGAGCTGTCATATTGGCAACAGGGATCTAGCGATGAGAGTTCATCGGCTACATACAAGTTATCTATCATCGCCCTCATATTCACCGTTCGCTTACTGAGAAGATCGGGCCACCCCATATCATGTGGGGTTTGCTTTTTAATTGGAATAGTTCCAAAGTAAAAAAATTGCTTTTTAATTTATTAAAATGGACGTCTAGTGTTATTATACACTACAAAATAATTAACGTACACAATATTTTCACCAATCAAACATTAGCTTAGTGATAAAACCTTTTGGCCAACATGTATGAAGGATGAGGTTTTGGGTTCAAAACTCATAGACTCCAATTTTTTCCTTTACAGTTTTCATAATAAAACATGACAGGTGCGGTTCACTTTTTAATCTAAATAGTTTCAAAGTAAATGTTTTTTTTGCTTTTTAATTTTAGTAACATGTACGTCTAGTGTTACTATACACTACAAAAGAATTGACGTACAAAATATTTTCACCAATCAAACATTAGCTTAGTGGTAAACCTTTGTGTCCAACATGTATGAAGGCATGAGGTCTTGGGTTCAGAACTCATAAACTCATATTTTTTCATTTAGATTTTAAAATAAAACATGGTAGATAGGTTTGCTTTTTAATCTGAATAGTTTTACTAAATGTATTTATTTATTTTTTCTTCAACTAAAATTTACAAGAATTATAGCGTATTAGTACAGATCTGAGGCCAACGTGTTTAAAAGTTTGTCGTTCCTCGGCTCGAATCTCATACACAACATATTTTCTTGTATTTATTTTCCTTATTCAACCCGACGAACATACTTTTTTTTCTTATGATGTCATCGTGACGCTTTATCAATGTCCCCAGATACGGGGAATCGTCGTAGAAATTCTACGTGCCCAGTGACGGCGAAAATACGTCATCTAAGATCAGGCGGGACTGTCACCAAAGTTGCCGGGGGCACTGGGACGGAAGGGAAATTTCGTGGTGACGGTCTCCTTAAAGAAAGAACAACCTTCATTGACGTTTGCTCCTCCGTCATGCGGGTTTTTGTCAAAAAATATCGCTGATTTTGTAGTGGAAACCAAGGGAGGCTGCAACAGGTTGGTCAGAACCCCCATCGCAACATGGGGGACGAACTGCAGCCAGGAGCGGACATAACCACCGCTCACGCCGTGACCACAACCCCGCGACCAGAATTGGTTGGACGCACAATCGGGACCCAATGCCTGGCACCCGCTTTACGTGATGTCCGACTACCCAAAGACTTTAAAGGGGCCAGAAAGGTGTTAAATTATACAGACGACAAGGACCCGGCCACCTAGATCAAGAGCTACCAATTAGCAATGGATATGCTAGAAGTGTCCGATGAAGTCTGCGCCCGATATCTCACGATGATGCTCGACAAACCAGCTCACACTTGGCTCCAAAATATGCCAGATAATTCGGTTCAAACTTGGGTTGAGCTGAAGGAAACATTCATCAAATACTTCCAAGGCACATGTAAATGCCCCTCTACCATTGTAGACTTGGAGCACTGCGTGCAGAAGGAAGGAGAATCAGCTCACCATTGGGCTCGCCGGTTCGCAGAGACCATAAACTCATCGAACAAAATCACAGCCCAAACGACCGTCCTAGTCCTAGAAAAGAACTGTCGTTTCGAACCGTTGGTTCATAAGCTCGGCCAAATAAAGAGAAAGGTCAAAGAAAAGGGGGAACACATGGACGACATCAATACACCGAGTCCGACAAAACCAAGGACGGCGACTCTGATGAGGATAAAGCCTCCAAGGCGAAAAAGAATGGAACCAAGGCCAACTTCGGAAAAGGCTCTAATGGAAATGGAAGCACCAACAAGCGCAATCGAAAGCAAGGTAGCTCTGAATTTGTAGCAAATACGAATTCAGGTTTTAAAAAAAAAAGCAAGGCGGCAACTTAAAAAACCCGGCCTAGTTTGGCCAACCGACTAACTACGAGCAAGCCATGAAGGGACCGTGCCAAAAACACAATAAGCCAGGCCGTACGGCTAGTCACTCCTGTGGAGGCTTTTACTACATGGAAGACTTTAAGAAAGAACACATACGAGGTAACGGCGGCGACCACGAGGGCCCCCCAGGTGGCGGCCCTCCCGGCTTCGGCAATGGTAACCCGGCACAGCCAAACCCAACTACCGGCTTCCAAGGAGGAGGCTTTCAAACGCAAGGGAACCATGGAGCCTTCCACCACGAAGCATCTGGTGGAAGTCAGCGTCAGGTACCGGGAGATGGTCACCAATTGTAGCCTGGCCTCGTCGGCTTCCAAGAACAACCAAAACAACTCAATATCAATGAACTATATCACGTCTTCACAACCAATAACATCAACAAGGAAAGGAAGAACCTACAACGAGTCGTCTCCCTCTCAGTCGCCGCAGAACCAACATGGCCACGCTAGATTAATTGGTCCGAGCAGGCCATTACCTGCAGCCGGGCGGAGCACCCACCTAGGGTCAAAAATCCTGGAGCACTGGCACTGGTGGTTGCACCTAAGGATATGGGCACAGTTTAGAAAAGGTCCTCATGGACGGCGGAAGCAACATCAACATTCTCTACTACGATGTGTTCCACCGCATGAGTAGATCCAACGAGCAGTTACAACCCTCTACAACCACCTATCACGGTGTTGTTCCAGGCAAGTCGGCTCAACCCATTGGCCGAATTTCCCTACAAGTAGCATTTGGAAACACCACCAACTTCCAATCTAAAATGGACGAGGGGATACCCCCACGACTCCTCTACATGAGGGTACCTGGTGCGTTTCAAGACTGGCGGCCCACTGGAAGCTTCGGCAGGCCCAAGATCATCCCACACAAAGAATACATGGCTGCACCGATGGATTCCAAACCTACATGGATTACGCAACTCTTTATGTAAACCTAAACGGACTCCTCCAGACCTATCCTATTATATAAAGGCTATGAGAGGGGACATCTAGGGCACTCAAGATCACATTGCAATACTTTCGGCTAGAGAAATCTTGCCAGAACCTCCACTGTAAACTCCTCCACCATATAATACATCGAGCAAGAAGTAGGGTTTTTACTGACCGAGGGCCGTGAACCTGGGTAAATCCTTGTCTCCTGTTAGTCGACAAGATCGCCAACCTTTCACTCCTTCTCTTACGATCAAACCCAGGATTCCTAACCATGGGGTTTGCCGAGGCTAATCCTCATCAGAGATCTTTCTTTCGAGGTCGTCAAGTTCCAAAGCCCCTACCACGACACCCTCGGAAGACCGGCTTGTGCCAAGTACATGGCACGACCCTTCTACATCTACCTCAAGCTAAGAATGTCGGGTCCATACGGCGTGATCACATTAAACGGCAGCCGCGACATCGCTATGGCATGCGAAAAAGACGACGCCACCTACGCAGAAGCCGCCTGTAACAAAGAAATAAACAAGGCACAAACTTTTGACAACCCGTCAATTTCGGAGGCAGCCTCACAGATCGGATCCCAACACATAAATTGGCCAGAACGCAATCCTACATGTAAGTCAGAGGAAACTTAGGGCCCCGCTTCATGCTGGAACGCAGAAGTCCCTCCGCAATCCAGGGCATAACGTTCTGCCAAATTCGAGCGTTCTCTCCTCTCCCAACTCGACAACAGAGAACTAACTGCCACCGGCTCTCCCCAAAATTGTGGTTCATTGCACAGTTCCAAAATTGTCCCCCTAGCTATCATACTTTGTATTTACTAATCTTTTCTTTTAAATAACTTATACGCACAATTTTATATTTTTTTTGTTTACATATCACAACCATCCCACCTGCCTATCATGACACCCCACCTGCCTTTCTGCTCGATGCAAACTCACACGCAGATGACCTAGTTGCTTACACATAAGTTCAGTCAACAACGGCTCTGTAAAGGAAGGCACTTTGACCCTGAACCTAAGTTCGCATATCACTAGTACAAGTCATGTGATGCCGGCTTATAGAGGAGTTCATACTTATGCCCACAAATGTGACCAACAATTCCTTTTCATAAGTGAATTGAAGGCATCTGATCGTGGAGCCGACCGACCGTGCACTTACTTGATCAAAGGATGTTGTTTATCACGCGCACGGTTGACTCTCGCCGTCCGTTACCAGACGCAACGTCAGGTAGAACAGTCAAAAATCATAAGAAGAAATGATGGATAAAGACCAAAAACAACAAGAGAAGCACTCAGGGGCTCACCCTTGATTACTTCGGATAATTTACTCCTCCAAGAAACTAATCCTTCAAGCTCTTTCTCCACCTGCTCACGCTTTGAGCGCTCAATGACAACGACACCCTTCAACCGCACAAGTACTTGATCCGCATCTCTAAGACGGGCACGGTCCCTCGCATCCTCTCTCAGTGTGCTCCACGCATGAGTGGTACCCGTCGAGGCCTAAGGTAGAGAAAACAATAACAAAGAAGCATCAAAAAACCTGAGTGATGCTCGGGGGCTTCGACAAGCCCAAAATATTCATCCATCAACAAAAGGAGTTCATTACAAAGAAAAAGCTCTCTATTTGACCCCACCCACCAAACTACAACTATGGCCACAAGCACTTTACTGGGCAGCACCGCTCCTCGACCGAGCACGTTCCTACAAGGTCTTCTGGAGCCGGTGTGCCAAGTCAGCCGCTTGCCTGCCTTGCACGGTGGTGTACTTGAACACAGATGACACCATGGTGTCAAAATCAATTGACACGCCATGACTCAGAAGAAATATGAACCTAGTATTAAGACCACTCACCATGCTATCGCGGACAAGATCTTGCAAGAACTCGTCGTCTTTATCAAAAGCACCCGCCAACGCTTTGAGCTCCTCATGCACGTCCTTGTCGGGTATAAAGATCTCATGCAGCACCCCCCATGGCCTCCATAGCTGCGACTCTCACAATCTCAACAATATCCCCCATGGCATTTATAACACTATGAAGGACGTTAGAGCCCTGAGACCCGTTGGGAGGAGAAGTAATGCCAACATCACCTATGCAACAAAAAAGAATCTACCTTAAAACACGACTCGCAACAGTAAGCCGCCTTAAATACTAAGGACGATAGGCACTCTACCTGCAAGGACACCCGGCAGCGAGGGAAGGTGTTCATCCCCAACCGCATCAGCTTGCTCCAATCGCTCCTCCTCCCTGCAGAGACGCTCAACCTCCTTACGATGAGACTCGACCCCTTTGCTCTTAACCTCCAAATCCTTGCGCAGAAGGGCGAGCTCCTCCTCCAGCTGGGTGTCCCGATCCTCGGCTTTTCCCTCCTCAACTGGAAAGAAATCACAAAAGCACCTTTTTGTGTCAACAACCAATCGGGACGACAAACTGCACTCGCAGCAAACTACAAAAATTACCGGCCACCCGACTGGCTATCTCCTCAATCTCATCGCATTCTGACGAGGGGATACCCCCACTACTCCTCGGCATGAGGGTACCTGGTGCGTGTTAAGACAGAAGGTCCACTAGATGCTTTGGCTGGCCCAAGATCAGCCCACCCGAAGCCCCGACAGCTACGCCTACATGGTGTCGAAGGCGTGCCCGCCAAGCTATAATTAGGCAATCACATTTTTAAACCTAGACGGACTCCTCGAGGCCTCGCCTAGTATATAAAGGCTGGGAAAGGGGAAAGCTCCACTATCGACGGGCGCACTCTCGCAGAGACCTCCACAGTAATCGCATCCACCATATAATTGTTGGAATACGGGGCAGAAAACACAAATTTTTCATACCTACGGTACCCGAACCCAATATCTATGCTATGACGATGTAAAGTAACGGAGGGAATCGGTGTTCATACCTTTGAAGACCGAAAGAGGGAAATGTTCTTGCGAACATGGCTGGCGTAGACTCGGAACTACGACCTCCCTGTCATGTAGAAGACCACCACCGGCGAGGATGACTCCCTGTAAACCTCCAGCGATGAAGTAGCACCACAGGTGTAGTGCCTCGAAGAGATTATACACGTACGGTACAATCGATGTTCCTCCCGGGCCCGAACCAGGCGAGCAGCGGAAGAAAGACGGCTACGGATCCCGACTCCAGCAGAACGACGGCCTGCCTTGTGGTGGAGAACTCCAATCCAGGTGCGGACTCCAAACAAGGGGAGTCCACTTCCGGGAAGGAGAAGGAGGAAGAAGGAGATATTGGTGTGTTGGAAAAAGGGGGGTCTACCCCTCCTTATATAGGCCAAGGGGGGGTGCCATCCTCCTCCCCTCCCCCATGTGGGACTAAACTCCCAAGGGGGGGGGAGTGCGCCGGCCAAGGGGCATGGTGGGCCCCACCCTTGGCGCCAAGCCCAAGAGGGGAGACCCCCTCCTCCCTTAATGGTCCCCATGGGCCCATTTAGCCTTTTTCCCATTTTTTAATTTATTTAATATTTTTTAAATATTTAATTCAAATAATTAAATAATAAAACATTATTTGTCGGGACCCGGGGTTAGCGTATGTAATTCCAGTCACGATAAAATCACACGGAGAGCCGAGAACCGTACCCACTTGTCTAAGCAGACAAGGCCAAGCACAGAACGTTCTCGGTAAGCATCGAACGTGAGGGGCGTCCCATTCAGGCCGGATGATCAACTGAGATGGGTCCTCAACGTCCGCTCACAAGTCTAAATGCTTATGGGTGGTGAATCCCATACTCATAGACAAGTCGCCTCAACCATGTTATCGATTGGATCCTAACTCTTACATAAACTTACTCCAGGCCGATCACTTAGTCGGGGTCTAGGGAGGGCTCGATCATACAACAAAGTGTGCACGTGACAGAGTCAAGAGCAATCGCGTCGCGATGCCCCAAGCTGCGCACATCTAAGGGCCACTTGGTGTATAAAATACCGCCAGCCAGATCACAACTAAGGTCTCGAAAACCCATACTATGACATGCATGTTATAAACATACACGCAGCACACATGCCTAGTATGAACAGCAGGTATCATCACATAACTCTATAAAGTACTCTTCATTGATATACACATAGAGCATACAAAGATCACATGTCTGTGATCACATTACATCATACAACGGAAGCAAATTAGGTCTGAGTACAGACAAGTTTAACAAATGGCTTAGAGAAGCCTTGTACAACAAACATGCCCTTCCACGAGGGACCAGACTGCTGTCTGGGACTATGCTAACTTAGTCAACGTCGAGCTTCACGAAGGTGACTCCATCGGGGTCCGGTTCTTATCTAAAACATAGAATAAGCAAACGTGAGTACAAAGTCGTACTCAGCAAGACTTACATCAGAACTACACTACTCATGCTCAAGTATCAAGGTAAAGGGGGTGGGGTTTCATCAAGCAGAAGTGCCAGCTTTGACTTGGCTATTCCTGAACTACGAATACCAGACTTGAGGTAAGAAGCGTACACGAGTCCACTACATCTCCAACCAAATACACCACTATGGTTACTTCCTTGACTTCCCCACGAGGAAGCACACCATAGCACTCACACTTATCTTGGTGTATTTTAGAAGTATCCACTTCAAGTTGTCTAATAATCAGGTACAGGTTCCAAGTAGTCCTTAACCGCGGACGCGGCTATTCGAATAGTTTTGTTAACCTTCCAAGGGTGTAAGCTACACACACATGAACATCGGTTACCGCCAGGTCTCGCCACCGTTCAAGAGGTGACAGCGAGGATGTTCACCACGACACTTCGCTCACAACCGGTCTATTCCAGGAGTCGACTATCTGAGTTTGTCACCGCTCGAGAGTCCGGCCGGTTCAACGAAACGGACCCAGACAATGTAGGCAACCGAGACGTCACCTCTGACAGATGGTTTCACTGTCTCACAGATCCACCCACATATCTAGGATGATGCAACATTTCCACTCACTCTTTTGCTATGCATATGTCAAATGGAAGGCCCGAACTAATGTGACTCCTAGACGTCGACACGGATCAAGGTACTAGGCCGAGAGGGGTCAGTGAGCCCAATGTGTGGTTGTACTCTTTGTCTTGGATTACCATACAAGAACTCGGTGCTTAAGGCGGTGTTCAACGAGACAACCCACTGTGTACTCCTACACAACCTCTCATCGTTCACCTTGTATTAGGGGGGATTCACCGACACAGTTTCACTTTCATCAACACCATGTTCACCATCATGCCGAATCACATCAAAAGCAACCTCATGTAACACTAAGCATGCAATAATCTATAACAGTTGCAGGGGCTTCATGATATCAATCATCTCCTATGTCAGCTAGGATTGTGGTTTGCTTACTACTGTGACAAGATGATAGGTCATGCATCGGATATGGGTTCAACTATGCGGTAGAATCGGTACAAAGTGATCTCCTAAACATGCATAAGCGAGACTGAGAGGGAATTGGGATTTTATAGATATGATCAATGGGGTTTGCTTGCCTTGCTGTCGAGGTTCGATAACGGGGTCTTAAACGAAGGGGGTGGCCTCCGGTTCCGGTTGCACGTCTATCGAGAAAACAATCAAACAAGGTATAAATTTATTTGCAATGCTCAAACATATGATCAATATTGAAATGGTGATGTTCTTGGTCACAAGGTGGGTACAATTCCATTTAATAGAAGTCAAATGCAAAGTCATTTGCAAATGTGCTTCAAATTTGAATTAGAAATAAAGCCATATGGATGTTTTGCACTGTTCACCCATTTTAAAATTGTCAAACATGAAAACAGAGCCCATATTCATAATCCTTGGATTTTTCTGATAATTTTAGACATATTATATGTCCAATTTGGAGTTCATATGAATTTTCTATTAATTATTGAAGTTTAAAGTAATTTCTGGAATTTCTGTAATGCTTTTAAATGTTTTTCCATTTACTGCGTTAGCAGTGACGCAGGGGTGACGTCACAGGGGCTGACAGGTGGGGCCGGCTGGTCAGTGGCAGTGGGAGTTAACCCCTGTTAGTTTAACTAACAGAGGGGATTAAGGGGCTGTGGGTCCCACTGTCAGTGGGTGTGGGGTTAGATTAGGGGGTCATTAGGGCCTAATCGGCCGCCGGCTAACCGCCGGCGGCTGTGCACGCGGCGGCGCCTCGCCGGAGTTGCTCTGGAGTCTGCTCCCGTGCGCCAAATTGACCGCGAAGACCACCATAAGACGCTCCTCGCTCGCGTGCATCGACTAGGTCAAGGCGGGGAACTCCGAGGTGCTCTGGTTCACGCCAACGTCGACGCGAGCGGCGGCCAGAGCACTGTGAAGGCGGCCTCGAAGAAAAAGTGTGTGGTTTAGAGCGAGGAAAGGGGCGAAGGGATCGCGAGCTCACCCTGAATAAGCTTGTGCAGTCGCCGGAGGGAATGGAGCCGCGGCGGTGGCGAATTCAGTGGAGACCTTCCACGGCGGTCGGCGGGAAGCGGTGAAGCTAGCGACGGCCCAGGGCGTCCTCGGGCTCAATTGAACGCGCTCTTCGACGGAGACGGTGGCTGCGGTGACGATGGACATGAACACGCGGCTCCAGGAGCTTTCTGGCCACGCAGGCGCTCGTCGGCGGCGAGACCTAGTTCTCGGCCATGGCGAGTTCCGACGCGAGGAGAGAGGGAGAGTGAGCTGGAGGAGGGGGAAGGGTGTGGCGACCTCTGGGTGTCTCCGTGGCGTCCTGGGGGAGAAGAGGGGGCCCTGGAAGCTCCTCGGTGGCCTGCGCGGCGGTGAGCACGCCACCGAGCTGCTTCGGGCGCCGGGGAGGAAGACGACACCGGGGCTGGTGGGTTGGGCTGGGGTCCCGTTAGTTGGGCCGGGGTGGCCAGGGGGTTGGGCTTCTTTCTTTTTTTTCAATTTCTCTCTTTACTGTTTCTGTTTTCCTTTTCTGTTGTTTGTTTTGCCCAAAATAAAAATAGCAGAGCAATTTTAAAAATCATGAAAACTTTTATGTGGGCTTATAACATATATAGCTAGCCACTCATAAGTTTTGGTGATTTTTGAAAATCAAACAATTGAATTTAAATTCAAATTGGAGTTTAATTTAATTTCCAAGCCTTATTTGGAATATTTGAAAAATCTTGGTGCGTGCAGTGGGACCCACTTCACTTTATATGTGATCATGCATATTTATAAGACTTTTCAAAAATACCAGAGCAACTTTTGGAAGAAATTTTTGTCTGGCCATTTGATTTAATTTCTCAGGGCTTTTCTTTTCCCCAATTTTTGAATTTCCTTGAAAAAAATTTGCATGATGCAAAGGGGCACTCAAACCCTAGCACTTACCCTAGTTGGGGTTCTGACAACTCGCCCCCACTCAAAAGAATCTTGTCTCGAGATTCAGAAGTCGTCGGGAGGAAGGTGGGGTACTCGGCACAGAGGCGGTCTTCTCTTTCCCATGTTGCTTCTTTCTCGGAGTGATGCGACCATTGCACTTTGAGGAACTTGATCTTCTGACGACGAGTGACACGCTCTGCTGAATCAAGAATACGAACAGGGTACTCTCGATAAGAAAGGTCATCTTGGAGATCAAGCGTTTCATGGTCGACTTCGCGGATGGGGTCCTTGAAGCAACGCCTGAGTTGTGACACATGGAATACATCATGTACTCGGGAAAGGTGAGGGGGTAGTTCAAGTTGGTAGGCAACTTCTCCACGTTTAGCTAGAATTCGGAAATGTCCGATGTAACGTGGGGCCAACTTGCCTTTGATACCGAATCTTTGGGTTCCCTTCAGAGGAGTAACCCGAAGGTAAGCCTTCTCATCAGTATTGTAGCTCTCGTCTCTATGATGACGATCATAGTAGCTCTTTTGACGAGACTGAGCGGCTTTCAATCGATCACGAACAATGCAAACTTGCTCTTCTGCTTCCTTGATCATATCCGGTCCAAAGAGTTGTCTTTCACCGGTTTCTGACCAGTTAAGAGGTGTTCGACATCGTCGTCCGTAAAGGAGTTCAAAAGGAGCCATGTTCAGACTAGATTGGAAACTGTTGTTATAAGAAAATTCGGCGAAGGGAAGAGACTTCTCCCAATTCTTTCCGAATGAGATAACACAAGCTCTGAGCATGTCTTCCAAAATTTGATTAACCCTTTCAACTTGACCGCTAGACTGAGGATGGAAAGTTGTAGTAAAGGATAGATGAGTTCCCATAGCATTCTGAAAGCTTCCCCAGAATCTAGAGGTCAAAAGGCTACCACGATCGGAATTGATCACCAAAGGAACACCGTGAAGAGACACAATTCTAGAGACGTACAAGTCTGCCAACTGACTAGCAGTTATAGACTCGCGAACTGGAAGGAAGTGAGCAACTTTGGAAAGTCGGTCAATGACCACGAAGATGGCATCATTTCCTTTCTGGGTTTTTGGAAAGCCGGTGATGAAGTCCATACCGAATTTGTCCCATTTCCACTCGGGAATAGGCAAAGGTTGAAGTGTGCCAGCAGGTCTTTGGTGTTCGGCCTTAATGCGACGACAAACATCACATTCAGCAACAAATCGAGCAATGTCTCTCTTCATCCTGGTCCACCAAAATCTCTGGCGTTGATCTCGGTACATTTTTGTGCTACCGGGATGAATTGAGAGAGGTGTATCATGGGCTTCTTTGAGGATGAGTTGCCGTAGATCCCTATTCTTAGGTACTACCAAACGATTTTCAAAGAATACCGTTCCTTTACTATCTGTGGAGAAACATTTAGAAACTCCGCTAGCAATGTTCTCCTTGATCCGGCGAACACCTCGTGCACGCCTTTGGGAAACTATGATTTGATCCTCAAGGGTTGGTTTCGCCACCAAGTTGAAAAGAGATCCATGAGGAACAATCTCGAGATTAAGCTTTCGAAATTCCTCATGAAGAAGTGGTTGATACTGTTGTAACATGAGGTTGTTACAATACGACTTACGACTTAGTGCATCAGCCATGACATTAGCCTTGCCTGGGGTGTAAGAAATTCCTAAGTCATAATCTTTTATCAACTCTATCCAGCGTCTTTGCTTGAGATTAAGATCTGGCTGGGTGAAAATATATTTGAGGCTTTGGTGGTCGGAATAGATCTCACAACGATTACCAAGGTGGTAATGTCGCCAAGTCTTCAGGGCATGAACTACGGCAGCGAGTTCAAGATCATGGGTAGGATAGTTCTCTTCATGTGGACGCAACTGGCTTGAAGCATAAGCTACCGCATGTCGATCTTGCATAAGTATGCATCCTAACCCTTGCCGTGAAGCATCACAATAGATCTCGAAATCCCTTTTGGTGTCTGGAGGTGCAAGTACGGGTGCAGAAGTCAATCTTCTTTTTAGCTCTTGAAAGATTTCCTCGCACTTGGGGGTATATTGGAATTTCTTATCTTTCTTGAGGAGTTCAGTAAGAGGCTTTGCAACTTTAGAAAAGTTCTCGACAAAGCGGCGGCAATAGCTGGCTAGGCCAAGAAAACTCCTAACTTGCTTAACCGATTCAGGTGGAGTCCAGTCAAGGACGGCCTGAACTCTCTCGGGATTGACTGCAACACCTTTCGCAGAAATCACGTGGCCTAAGTAGGTCACTTCTGGTAGCCAAAATTCACACTTGGAGAACTTGGCATAAAGGCGATGGTCTCTAAGTTTCATCAATACCAACCTAAGATGTTCTGCGTGCTCTTCTTCGTTCTTCGAGTAGATGAGAATAACATCGAGATAAACCACAACAAATTTATCTAGGTACTCCATGAAGATCGAATTCATCAAGCGCGAGAATGTGGCGGGGGCATTGGTTAAACCGAAGGACATGACGGTATACTCGTAAAGACCATAACGAGTAGTGAAAGCCGTTTTGGGTATGTCCTCATTTCGAATTTTGATTTGATGATAGCCTAATATCAAATCCATCTTGGAGAAGACAGAGGATCCTGCAAGTTGATCATAAAGATCATTGATCCTGGGCAGTGGGTACTTGTTCTTTATCGTCGCTACATTTAGAGGCTAATAGTCTATGCACATCCTTTCTGTTCCATCTTTCTTCGTTACGAACAGAACGGGGCAACCCCATGGCGATGAGCTAGGGCGGATGAAGCCTTTTGCCAACGAAGCATCAAGTTGGGTTTTTAGCTCAGCTAACTCATGTGGGGCCATCCTATATGGGCGTCTGGAAATCGTGGATGTGCCTGGTATAAGATCCACTATGAATTCTACACACCTGTCGGGTGGCATTCCCGGCAGTTCTTCAGAAAAGACATCCCGGAAAGTCACGAATCACCGGAACATCTTCAAGGTCTGGAAGTGGAAGCACATTCAAAGTCTGCACCTGGATTCTAGAGCTGGGTGATGTGTAGTCAATGATCTGGCCTGAAGGATGGGTGAGTTTGACTGATTTGGCTTTACAATCAAGGAAGGCATTCTGCCTTGATAACCAATCCATTCCTAGGATGACATCAATGTACGAAGACTTGAGGGCTATAAGAGAGGCAAGGAATACTAAACCCTCAATTGCAATTTGATTGCCATAGCTTACTCTATTAGTTTGCCATTTGGAACCAGGAGTTTGAATGATCATCGGAGAAAACATTTCTTCAAAAGGGAATTCATGACGAAGTGCATAACTCTCCGACATGAATGAATGAGAAGCTCCTGGATCGAAAAGAACGGAGACGGGGACATGATTGACTGGGAGTGTTCCAAGAATGACGTCAGAAGCAACAGTGGTTTCCTCAACTGAGATTTGGTTCACATAACCACTACTTGTGACTGAAAGCTTTGCTGGGATGGTTTTGTTGGTGGATTTCTTTGAAGGCTTATGACTAGGTCGACGGGGTTGCACAAACACTGTAGGGCATTGTCGGAAGTGATGGCCTGTCAGACCACACGTGAAACACACCCTGCCTGAATTGTTGGAAGTTGGATTGCTTGGTTGCACACCATCATTCCGGGGTGGAACAATGTGTTGAGGTGGATGGCATATATTCGGTGGTGGCCTCTGGAGTAGGATTTGAGGTATGGCACTGGTTGGAATCCAAATTCGGCGTTTCTGAGGGGCTGAACTTGAAGAAGGAGCAAGATCAAGAGCATGCTTGCGGGACTCTTCGAACACTTCATTGCCATGCTCAGCTCTGAAGGATCTGTTGACTAAATCCTCAAAGGTGGCAAATTCGATGAGGTTGAGATCATGGCGAAGGATGGGGCTAAGTCCCTTACGGAACCTTGCCTGCTTTCTGGCATCGGTGGTGATCTCATCTTGGGCATACCGAGCAAGACGGTTGAACTCTCTCATATACTCATGAATGGACATCTCTCCTTGAGTCAGATTGCAGAACTCTTCCTTCTTGCGCTCCATTAACTCATCCAAAATGTGGTACCCTCGAAAGGCAACACAGAACTCCTGCCAAGTCACTATGTGACCATCTGGCTGCATAGCAACATAGTTCTCCCACCATTGAAGAGCAGCACCTTCCAGGAAGTATACCGCGAACACAACTCGGTCATCGGGAGCAACATGTGCAGTATCAAGCTTACGCTCGATGGAACAAAGCCAATCATCAGCTTCAAGGGGCTCAGAAGAACATCGGAATACCAGTGGCTTAAGGAGGATGAAGTCCTGAATGCTCACAACCACATTGCAATGACGTGAGGTATTCTGCTCGATGAGCTCCAGAAGACGTGTTTGATCACGTTGATTCTTCTCAGCTTCCATCATGATTTCCGCCGCAGAAGGCAATGGTAGAGGTTCATCATCATTTCGATTCCGAACACGGTCTCGATTCCGACGAACAGCACTAAGAGTTCCACCTGACATCCTGTGTGATAAAAATCAACAATCAGAACAGGTTGAATGATGGATTCAAGGATAACAAGACATGATGAAGGCGGAAAAGATTGTAATGCGAAGGAAAAGATTCACAGAAACATGGAACAAATCCGGCAGCATAACGGCTACACCGGGATGGAAAATGAAACAACCTCGAGGAGATTGAACAGAACTTCCTCAAGGAACTCAAAACATGGAGACTCTGTACGACCACAACAATCCTACGGCTACAAGGAAGCACTCACCGAGATGTTCTAGTAAGACATAGATAAGCCTAGTTCTATCATCCCATAGAAAATATAAGGGTGACTCAGAACTCAGATCGATGAGGGTAAGGAGAAAAAGAAGCCTTACGTTGTTCCCTTATACCCATAGTAACTATATAACAATAGAATGCTAGACTCGACTTCGACCAAGGGTTTGATAATCCTACAGACAGTCCTGCTCTGATACCAAGTCTGTCGGAACCCGGGGTTAGCGTATGTAATTCCAGTCACGATACAATCACACGGAGAGACGAGAACCGTACCCACTTGTCTAAGCAGACAAGGCCAAGCACAGAACGTTCTCGGTAAGCATCGAACGTGAGGGGCGTCCCATTCAGGCCGGATGATCAACTGAGATGGGTCCTCAACGTCCGCTCACAAGTCTAAATGCTTATGGGTGGTGAATCCCATACTCATAGACAAGTCGCCTCAACCATGTTATCGATTGGATCCTAACTCTTACATAAACTTACTCCAGCCCGATCACTTAGTCGGGGTCTAGGGAGGGCTCGATCATACAACAAAGTGTGCACGTGACAGAGTCACGAGCAATCGCGTCATGATGCACCAAGCTGCGCACATCTAAGGGCCACTTGGTGTTTAAAAGACCGCCAGCCAGATCACAACTAAGGTCTCGAAAACCCATACTAAGACATGCATGTTATAAACATACACGCAACACACATGCCTAGTATGAATAGCAGGTATCATCACATAACTCTACAAAGTACTCTTTATTGATATACACATAGAGCATACAAAGATCACATGTCTGTGATCACATTACATCATACAACGGAAGCAAATTAGGTCTGAGTACAGACAAGTTTAACAAATGGCTTAGAGAAGCCTTGTACAACAAACATGCCCTTCCACGAGGGACCAGACTGCTGTCTGGGACTATGCTAACTTAGTCAACGTCGAGCTTCACGAAGGTGACTCCATCGGAGTCCGGTTCTTATCTAAAACATAGAATAAGCAAACGTGAGTACAAAGTCGTACTCAGCAAGATTTACATCAGAACTACACTACTCATGCTCAAGGTAAAGGGGGTGGGGTTTCATCAAGCAGAAGTGCCAGCTTTGACTTTGCTATTCCTGAACTACGAATACCAGACTTGAGGTAAGAAGCGTACACGAGTCCACTACATCTCCAACAAATACACCACTATGGTTACTTCCTCGACTTCCCCACGAGGAAGCACACCATAGCAATGACACTTATCTTGGTGTATTTTAGAAGTATCCAGTTGAAGTTGTCTAATAATCAGGTACAGGTTCCAAGTAGTCCTTAACCGCGGACGCGGCTATTCGAATAGTTTTGTTACCATTGCAAGGGTGTAAGCTACACACACATGACCATCGGTTACCGCCAGGTCTCGCAACCGTTCAAGAGGTGACAGCGAGGATGTTCACCACGACACTTCGCTCACAACCGGTCTATTCCAGGAGTCGACTATCTGAGTTTGTCACCGCTCGAGAGTCCGGCCGGATCAACGAAACGGACCCAGACAATGTAGGCAACCGAGACGCCACCTGTGACAGATGGTTTCACTGTCTCATAGATCCACCCACATATCTAGGATGATGCAACATTTCCACTCACTCTTTTGCTATGCATATGTCAAATGGAAGGCCCGAACTAATGTGACTCCTGGACGTCGACACGGATCAAGGTACTAGGCCGAGAGGGGTTAGTGAGCCCAATGTGTGGTTGTACTCTTTGTCTTGGATTACCATACAAGAACTCGGTGCTTAAGGCGGTGTTCAACGAGATAACCCACTATGTACTCCTACACAGCCTCTCATCGTTCACCTTGTATTAGGGGGGATTCACCGACACAGTTTCACTTTCATCAACACCATGTTCACCATCATCCCGACTCACATCAAAAGAAACCTCATGTAACACTAAGCATGCAATAAGCTATAATAGTTGCAGGGGCTTCATGATATCAATCAACTCCTATGTCAGCTAGGATTGTGGTTTGCTTACTACTGTGAAAACATGATAGGTCATGCATCGGATATGGGTTCAACTATGCGGTAGAATCGATAAAAAGTGATCTCCTAAACATGCATAAGCGAGACTGAGAGGGAATTGGGATTTTATAGATATGATCAATGGGGTTTGCTTGCCTTGCTGTCGAGGTTCGATAACGGGGTCTTCAACGAAGGGGGTGGCCTCCGGTTCCGGTTGCACGTCTATCGAGCAAACAATCAAACAAGGTATAAATTTATTTGCAGTGCTCAAACATATGACCAATATTGAAATGGTGATGTTCTTGGTCACAAGGTGGGTACAATTCCATTTAAAAGAAGTCAAATGCAAAGTCATTTGCAAATGTGCTTCAAATTTGAATTTGAAATAAAGCCATATGGATGTTTTGCACTGTTCACCCATTTTAAAATGGTCAAACATGAAAACAGAGTGCATATTCATAATCCTTGGATTTTTCTGTTAATTTTAGACATATTATATGTTCAATTTGGAGTTCATATGAATTTTCTATGAATTATTGAAGTTTAAAGTAATTTCTGGAATTTCTGTAATTCTTTTAAATGTTTTTCCATTTACTGCGTCAGCAGTGACGCAAGGGTGACGTCACAGGGGCTGACAGGTGGGGCCGGCTGGTCAGTGGCAGTGGGAGTTAACCCCTGTTAGTTTAATTAACAGAGGGGATTAAGGGGCTGTGGGTCCCACTGTTAGTGGGTGTGGGGTTAGATTAGGGGGTCATTAGGGCCTAATCGGCCGGCGGCTGTGCACGCGGCGGCGCCTCGCCGGAGGATCTCTGGAGTCTGCTCCCGTGCGCCAAATTGACTGCGAAGACCACCATAAGACGCTCCTCGCTCGCGTGCATCGACTAGGTTAAGGCGGGGAACTCGGGGGTGCTTTGGTTCACGCCAACGTCGGCGCGAGCGGCGGCCGGAGCACTGTGAAGGCGGCCTCGAAGAAAAAGTGCGCGGTTTAGAGCGAGGAAAGGGGCGAAGGGATCGCGAGCTCACCCTGAATAAGCTTGTGCAGTCGCCGAAGGGAATGGAGCCGCGGCGGTGGCGAATTCGGTGGAGACCTTCCACGTCGGTCGGCGGGAAGCGGTGAAGCTAGCGACGGCTCAGGGCGTCCTCGGGCTCAATTGAACGCGCTCTTCGACGGAGACGGTGGCTGCGGTGACGATGGACATGAACACGCGGCTCCAGGAGCTTGCTGGAGGAGGGGGGGAAGGGTGTGGCGACCTCTGGGGGTCTCCGTGGCGTCCTGGGGGAGAAGAGGGGGCCCTGGAAGCTCCTCGGTGGCTGCGCGGCGGTGAGAGCGCCACCGAGCTGCTTCGGGCGCCGGGGAGGAAGACGACACCGGGGCTGGTGGGTTGGGCTGGGGTCCCGTTAGTTGGGCCGGGGTGGCCAGGGGGTTGGGCATCTTTCTTTTTTTTCAATTTCTCTCTTTACTGTTTCTGTTTTCCTTTTCTGTTGTTTGTTTTGCCCCAAATAAAAATAGAAGAGCAATTTTAAAAATCATGAAAACTTTTATGTGGGCTTATAACATATATAGCTAGCCACTCATAAGTTTTGGTGATTTTTGAAAATCAAACAATTTGAATTTAAATTCAAATTGGAGTTTAATTTAATTTCCAAGCCTTATTTGGAATATTTGAAAAATCTTGGTGCATGCAGTGGGACCCACTTCACTTTATATGTGATCATGCATATTTATAAGACTTTTCAAAAATACCAGAGCAATTTTTGGAAGAAATTTTTGTCTGGCCATTTGATTTAATTTCTCAGGACTTTTCTTTTCCCCAATTTTTGAATTTCCTTGAAAAAAATTTGCATGATGCAATGGGGCACTCAAACCCTAGCACTTACCCTAGTTGGGTTTCTGACATTATTAAAACAATTAAACTTTATTTTGAACTATTCAAAATGTCCAGAAACCATTCCGTCCTCCTCCGGAACTATTCCGGTGATTCCTCCTATTTCACCGATTGATCCAGTAACTGTCCTATGCATCGATTGCCCTTAAGTGTAACACCCTAACGGTCCGGGAAACAGCAGACATGGTCGAGACTCTTCTCATTGACCAATGAATAGTCAGTTGGACCTGGTTACAATCCTTCACAGCCCCTGCGCTTCCATCGAATGAACTTCGATCGCTTTTGCAAACCGTTAACGATACGACGTAATCCCTTTGTGCTGCGGTACTTTGTTTGTTCGAGGTTTAATCGTCGGTATCCTACATACCGTGTTCACATATCGTTCACAACAAACAACTTCTCTCATCCATGATCATTGCATCTCTTGTGACCTAGTCACGTCCTTGCAAGGTGTTGATGCAATATCACCGAGTGGGCCCAGAGTACCTGTCTTGTCACAAGGACTGACAAATCCCGCTCTGATCTATTAACATACTCATCAACCATCTATTTCGAAATACCCAAAGTGCACCGTTATAGCCAGCATATTTCAGTCAGGCGGTGGGATACAAATCAAAGTCTCCTCATAGATGAGAATTACGTATGATCGTTACGGTCTAAGGACTTAGCCATATGTTACAAAGTCATAGCAACGCTGAACTATGTGACTCGATCACATTGCAATACTTTAGGTGGGTGTACGTCCATCACATCATTCCCCTTAACGATATGACCTTATTGTAAGTGGACTTAAGTGTCGCCATGATCAGGAAAGCTTGATCAATCAATTTCCCAATGAGATAGTTTACCCGAGTTAAACTACGGACCATGTTTTATACTACACCTGTATTAGTATTTCCAAGTAATACAGTTATAGCACAGTATAAAACGTATTATGAACAAAACGGATATGTGACAAATATCTTTATTAATTTGTCTCTAGGGCACATATCCAACAGTCTCCCACTTGCACTAGAGTACAAATTACACTAGTTTACATCAGGTATGTATCTAACACCAATGTTCTCTCGCTCTTCTTCAAACTTGGCCTGTGGAAGAGGTTTAGTCATCAGGTCTTCTGCGTTCAGATCCGTATGTATCTTGTGAATCCTAGTGTGTCCATCCCTGACGTTGTCTCGCGTCACATGGAACTTTCGGAGGATGTGCTTGGCTGTAGAGTGAGTTCTTGGCTCCTTCGCGTTAGCAATGGCACCCGTGTTGTCGCAGAAGATTCCCACGGGGTCAGTGCAGCTGGGAAAGACGCCAAGCTCGATCACGAACTTCTTCAGCCACAGCGCCTCGTTAGACGCTTCGCAAGCGGCAATATACTCCGACTCCATTGTAGATTGGGCGACGACTGACTTTTGCCGATCCTCCAGCTAATTGCGCCACCGTTCAACATGAAAACATATCCCGTCTGGATTTTGAGTCATCTAGATCTGAGCCGAGGCTTGCGTCAACGTAACCCTTTACGGTGAGCTCCTCATCAAGTCCTCCATAAACAAGAAAGAGATCCTTGGTTCTTCTCAAGTACTTAAGGATGTTCTTTACTGCTGTCCAGTGAGACATTCCCGGGTTACTCTGGTAGCGATTAGTCATACTAATGGCTAGCGCTAAATCCGGTCTGGTACATAACATATCATACATGAGAGAACCTATGGTTGAGGCATAGGGCTTTGAGGACATCTCCTCCTTCTCTTTTGTTGTGGTTGGGCATTGAGTCACGCTTAATTTGACACCTTTTATAACTAGCAAGAGGCCTCTCTTGGAGTTACCCATACTGAACCTTTTCAATATCTTGTCAATATAAGTGCTCTGACTCAATGCCAACCGTCGATTAGGTCTATCTCTATAGATCTTAATCCCCAATATGTACGCAGCTTCACCTAGGTCCTTCATGGAAAATTGTCCATTCAGATATTCCTTCACTTCCTCTAAGAATTTATTATGTTCCCTATTAGTAATATGTCATCTACATATAACACAAGGAATGCTACAGAGCTCCCACTCAGTTTCTTATAGACGCAGAACTCCTCGACGTTTTGGACAAATCCAAAAGCATTAATGACCTCATCAAATCGAAGATTCCAGATCCGAGATGCTTGCTTCAACCCATAGATGGACCGTTGAAGCTTGCACACCTTACCAGCGTTCCTTGGATCGACAAACCCCTTTGGTTGCATCATATACAACTCTTCCTCAATGTTTCCATTTAGGAATGCAGTTTTCACATCCATCTGCCATATCTCGTAATCATGATATGCAGCTATTGCAAGTAGGATCCGAATAGACTTTATCATCGCTACAGGAGAGAACGTCTCCTCGTAGTCAACTCCTTGAATTTGTCGGAACCCCTTCGTGACAAGTCGAGCTTTGTAGACAGATACGTTTTCGTCTGCGTCAGTATTTTTCTTGAAAATCCATTTATTCTCGACGGCCTTGGGGTCCTCGGGAATATCCACCAAAGTCCATACTTTGTTGCTGTACATGGAGTCTATTTCGGATTTCATGGCTTCAAGCCATTTCTCGGACTCGGGTCCCTCCATTGCTTCTTTGTAACTTGTAGGTTCATCCGACTCATCAGCCGAGATTGCATTCACAAGCTGTCCGTAAAACTGAGTAGGTTGACGGACTCTTGATGACCTACGGGGCATAAAAGGTTCCTCTTAATTCTCATCATGATCATCATCAATGTCATGATCATTATGAATGTCGTTCTGGCCATTCTCTTCAGTTCCCAATGTGGAAGATGGTTCCAGAACAATTTCCGTACCCGTTTCTTCCAATTGGAGTGATTGGTCAGTCACTTCATCGAGGTCTATCTTCCTCCCACTCAACTCTTTCGCGAGAAACTACTTCTCAAGAAAGTGTCCCGTCTTGGCAACAAACTTTTTGCTGTCAGACTTGTTGTAGAAGGTGTATCCACAAGTTTCCTTGGGATAGCCAACAAAGATGCACTTATCCGCCTTGGATTCAAGTTTTTCAGGCTGTAGTTTCCTAACATAAGCCTCACAACCCCAAATCTTCAGGTGAGACAACTTAGGTTTCGTGCCATGCCATTCTTCAAATGGTGTTGTCTTTACGGATTTTGATGGTGCCCTATTAAGAATATGAGCGGCAGTTTCTAATGCATACCCCCAGAATGACACAGGAAAATCAGTATGAGACATCATCGATCGTACGCTATCCAATAGTGTTCGATTACGTCGCTCAGCCACACCGTTTCTCTGAGGTGTGCCTGCCGGCGTAAGTTGTGGTACTATGCCAAAAGACTTCAGATTATTGCCAAACTCGCGACTCAAATACTCGCCACCTCGATCCGATCGAAGGTGCTTGATTTTCTTTCCGAGTTGATTTTCGACCTCATTCTGAAATTCCTTGAACTTTTCAAAGGTTTCAGACTTGTGCTTCATCAAGTAAATATACCCATATCTTCTCAAGTCATCAGTAAAGGTCACGAAGTAAAGAAGACCATTGCGAGTGGGGACGTTCATGGGTCCACATACATCCGTGTGTATGATCGCCAACAAGTTATCCACATGCTCCATTATCCCATTGAATGGAGTCCTTGTCATTATGCCCATGAGGCAAGGTTCACATGTATCAAGGGATCCAAAATCCAATGACTCAAGAAGTCCATCCTTATGGAGCTTCTCCATGCGCTTTATACCAATATGACCAAGTCGGCAATGCCACATCTTCATGTGATCTTCATCATTCTTCAATCTTTTGGCCTCAATATTGTTAATGTGACACACGTCACCATCGAGATCAAGTACGAATAAACCATGCAACTCCGGTGCGTGAACATAAAACATTTCATCCTTATAAATCGAACAACCAATCGTATCAGACTTAAAAGAATAGCGGTCTCGCTTAAAGTAAGAGCCACTAACGATGTTCACACTCAACGCGGGTACATAGTAGCAATTATTCAGAACTAAAACCAATCCCAAAGGGAGACTAAGATGCTTCGTGCCAACCGCCAAGAATTCAATTTGACAGCCATTCCCCACGCGCATCGTCACTTCATCCTTGAGCAAGCGTCTCCTATTCCTTAGTCCCTGCATGGAATTAGAAATATGAGCGACAGATCCTGTATCAAGTATCCAGGATGTGTTCCCGGCGCTTGTCAAGAGAAGATCAACAATATGTATATCAAATATACCTTCGTCTCTCTTAGCGACCTTGCCAGCCTTCTTGTCCTTTAGGTACTTGGGGTAGTTGCATTTCCAGTGACCTTCACCCTTGCAGTAGAAGCACTCCACTCCGGGTTTAGGCTTGGGTGCCTTGGGAAGAGCGGCAACTGACTTGCCATCCCTCTTGGGGCCACATCTCTTGGCCTTCTCCCGCCTGCTTGACTTCTTGAAGTCAGTGGTCTTGTTGACCATGAAGACGGCGTGCTCCTTCTTGATCTCAACCTCGGCGCTCTTCAGCATGGCGAACAACTCAGAAGGGGTTTTGTTCATCCCCTGCATGTTGTGGTTCAGCACAAAGCCTTTGTAGCTAGGGGGAAGCGACTGCAACACCCTATCAACAGCAAGTTCATCTGGAATCTGGCATTCCAGAGCATTCAAGCGCTGAACGTAGCCAGAAATTTTTACTACGTGCTCACTCACGCTGCCGTGCTCATCCATCATTGCTGAGAAGAAGGCTTTAGAAGCCTCCTACCGTTCAACCCTGGCTTGAGGTGCGAAGACCGCCTTGAGGTCGGTGATAATCTCATATGCACCCATCCTCTCAAAACGTTTCTGCAGCTCAGCCTCCATGGAGTAGAGCATGCCACTCTAGACAAGGTTGTAATCATCAGTCCTGGAGAGATAGACATTCTTCTCGTCCTGACTGGCATCATCTGCTGGTGCGTCACCTAACGCGCCCTCTAGTACGTATGCCATCTTGAGGGTAACGAGGAGAATCCTCAGGGTGCGGAACCAGTTGGTGAAGTTTATCCCATCTGTTTTTAGCTTATCTTTCTCTAGGAATGATCCTAAGTTGAACGAGGGGCGAGGTGCTTCCATCTACAAGGTTGATTCACTAGGATACATATTTAGACTTTTGTTCATAATGTGGAGTTTCAATTTAATCTCAAAATGCTAGAAAGCTCCCACTTAGATAAACACCTCTCAATTTAACTAAGTGATTACACAATCCCAGCCCCCATACCTCCCCCGATCGTCACGGCCATCAGTATGCGAACCAGGTAGGCCTCTAAGCCAATCACATCAGCCATGTGACTCGTGCTCGACCTTTCGGTCTCCTTTGTTCCAGGCCCGCATCTACATACGTCAAGCCTGCCAATCGAACCTTGATGTTAGCTGTTCAGCAAGGCCATATCTGCATATGCCAGGCTTCCCGAAACCAACCTCATGCGAACTCTGTTGAATATGTAGGACAACTCCAGTATGTACGGAGCATCAAGCCATATGGGAGAACCTTCCAGGCGGTGCCCACCAAGGGAGAACACAATGTTGGTATTGTGAGAGATGGTCCTGTTTCGTGCTACCGTCGATATATCTAGCATACTAGCATAAAACAGGAAGTAAAACTGTAAATCATACAACCTATGAACCCCCCCCCTTCATGCAAATCAAAGTTAAAAGCCTTTCTAATTTAGATTGTGCAAGTATTACGTGGCTGCTAGGGGTCTCGAGAGAGAGAACCATTTCTATCCTGCGAAAAACATGCCACAACACTGACTCCCATCCGTCTCTATTACACCCCTGTCGGGGCCCTCCGTTGCAAACATCTTCGCATCGCTAATGCAGAGAGACAGACACCCCCAGCCACTTTATATGGTACAAGCCATATGTCAAGCGTGGAACCAGTCTCGCGTAAACGCGTAAGGTCGGTCGGGGGCCGCTTCATCAAACACTGCCGCAACGCTAAATGAGTACACCTGGGAGGGTAACGAATGAAGATTCGATGCCCACATCCTAGATGTGTTCTACCCGTACAATACATCTACGCATAGATAGCTCTGATACCACTTTTGGGATACAGGGCAGAAAACACAAATTTTTCGTACCTACGGTACCCGAACCCAAGATCTATGCTATGGCGATGTAAAGTAACGGAGGGAATCGGTGTTCATACCTTTGAAGACCGAAAGAGGGAAACGTTCTTGCGAAACTGGTTGGCGTAGACTCGGAACTATGACCTCTCTGTCGTGTAGAAGAACACCACCGGAGAGGATGACACCCGGTAAATCTCCAGTGACGAAGTAGCACCACAGGTGTAGTGCCTCGAAGAGATTATACACGTACGGTACAATCGATGTTCCTCCCAGGCCCCGAACCAGGCGAGCAGCGGAAGAAAGACGTCTACGGATCCCGCCTCCAGCAGAACGACGGCCTGACTTATGGTGGAGATCTCAAATCCAGGTGCAGACTCCAAACAAGGGGAGTCCACTTCCGGGAAGGAGGAGGAAGAAGGAGATATTGGTGTGTTGGAAAAAGGGGGGGTCTACCCCTCCTTATATAGGCCAAGGGGGGGTGCCATCCTCCTCCCCTCCCCCATGTGGGACAAAACTCCCAAGGGGGGGGGAGTGCGCCGGCCAAGGGGGGTGGTGGGCCCCACCCTTGGCGCCAAACCCAAGGGGGGAGACCCCCTCCTCCCTTAATGGGCCCCATGGGCCCATTTAGCCTTTTTCCCATTTTTTAATTTATTTAATATGTTTTAAATATTTAATTCAGATAATTAAATAATAAAACATTATTAAAACAATTAAACTTTATTTTGAACTATTCAAAATGTCCGGAAACCATTCCGTCCTCCTCCGGAACTATTCCGGTGATTCCTCCTATTTCACCGATTGATCCTGTAACTGTCCTATGCATCGATTGCCCTTAAGTGTAACACCCTAACGGTCCGGGAAACAGCAGACATGGTCGAGACTCTTCTCATTGACCAACGACTAGTCAGTTGGACCTGGTTACAATCCTCGACAGCCCCTGCGCTTCCATCGAATGAACATCGGTCGCTTTTGCAAACCGTTAACGATACGACGTAATCCCTTTGTGCTGCGCTACTTTGTTTGTCCGAGGTTTGATCGTCGGTATCCTACATACCATGTTCACATCTCGTTCACAACAAACAACTTCTCTCGTCCATGATCATTGCATCTCTTGTGACCTAGTCACGTCCTTGCAAGGTGTTGATGCAATATCACCGAGTGGGCCCAGAGTACCTGTCCTGTCACAAGGACTGACAAATCCTGATCTGATCTATTAACATACTCATCAACCATCTATTTCGGAATACCCAAAGTGCACCGTTATAGCCAGCATATTTCAGTCAGGCGGTGGGATACAAATCAAAGTCTCCTCATAGATGACAATTGCGTCCCCGTCAGAACGTTGTCGGTGAAGACCTTGCGATACGACCACGATGAAGAAGTAGCACCAATAGTGTAGTGCCTCACGGGATTACACACACACGGTGTACCCGACGTCCCTCTGGGCTCCGAACCAGAAGATCAGCAGAAAGAAGATGGATTTCGATCCCGATTCCAGCAGCACGACGACAGGCGCATGGTGGAGAATCCCCAACCCAGTGCAGAATCCAAACAAGGGGAGTCCGCTCAAAGGCAGGAGAAAGAGAGAAAGATAAGTGAACTTGTCTCACAAAATTGATGATGAGAAAAGGGCACCCTACCCCTCCTTATATAGGCCAAGGAGGGGGGAGACCTCCCTCCTCTTCCCATGTGGGACTAATCCCAAGGGGAGGGGGGATGGAGGACCAAGGGAGGTGGGCCCCTTTATCTTGGCGCCTTGGCCCAAGGGGGAGACTCCCTCTTCCCCTAACGGGCCCTATAAGGCCCATGTTCCTTTTTAATTCATTTTTAATTATTTAAATCATATTTTTAATATTTGATTCATTAATTAAATACTAAAAAATATTTAAAAAATATTTTGAACAATTCAAAATCTCTAGAACCATTTCTGGCCTCGACCGGAACAATTCCGGTGTTCTCTCTTATTTCACCGTTGATCCCGAATCTATCCTTAATGCGTCGAATACCCTTAAGTGTGAAACCCTACGATCTGAGAAACATCATACGTAATCAAGAAACTCTCTTGATTAATGACCATCGATCAGACCTGGTAACAATCCTAAATGGCTCCTACGCTTCCATCGAATGAACTTCATCGCTGTTGGGTCCGTTAACGTTGAGTCATTTTCCCTTTGTCCTATGGTAATTTTCTTGTCCGAGATTTGATCGTCGGTATCCAATATACCTAATTCATCCTTGTTACCGACAAACATGTTTACTCGTTCCTGTGATATTAATACCCCGTGACCTAGTCACATGATTGCAATCTTTATGATGTAATATCACCGAGTGGCCCCAGAATACCTATCCGTCCCTCGGATGGACAAATCCCTCTTTGATCTATTTTCATACTCATTAACGTATCTACTTCGGAATACCTGAAGTACACCTTTATGGCCAGCATATTTCAGTCAGGCGGTGGATGCAAATCAAGGCATCCTAATAGATAGTAATTACGTTGATCATTACAGTGAAAAGGATCTGGTCAATACGTTACAGTTATCGCAATGTTGAACTATGTGACTGGATCACATTGCAACATTTCTGGTGGGTTTATGTCGATCATATCATTCTCCCAATGATACGACCCCATTGTCAATAGGCGATTATGTCATGATCAGGAAACCTTGATCATCCGATTGACAGTGGACTAGTATACCAGAGTTAACTAGGGACCTAGTTGTTTTATACCACACATGTATTAATGTTTCCGCTTAATACAGTTATAGAAAAGTATAAAACTTATTATGAACTAATGGAATATGCTAATAAACATATTTTATTAGCCTCTAGGGCACATTCCCAACAGGCTCACCTTGCGGTCCTCACGAGGTTCGCCTTGCTGGCGCCCTTGTCGGGGGAGTGCACGGTGTGCTACTGCCCCCAAGATGAGGCATTGTGGTTGGCCATTGTCCTCGAGAGTCGCTGGGGCGATGCGAGGTCCAAGCCCTCGACTTCCTTCCGCCTCTACATCGCCCACACACAGAGTTGGGTTATAGTAAGCTTCCACGACTCCAACTGGTCATCTATGGGGAGAAACTGGCTAAGGGCTTGAACCTGAGCCAGGGCTTCTGCGGGGGTGCGCAGGCCTTTGGGAGTGGGGATGCGTGGAGCGCCACCACTTCGGTCTTTCATTCGGCCTTGGCGTGTCTCTTCTCCTGCCTCTTCCTTCCTAGTAGGGGAACGGCGAGAGGGCTCCGTCGTCAGCGTTGCGGAGATCATCGGTTCATCGGGACGAACCGTACGCTTATCTGCGGCAATCTAAGCACGCTGATCTTCAGTGGGACGACGCTCTGACGAGTTCGCCTCCGGGGGCGGATGCGCTGCGGGACCGTCCGCCCTTTGCCTTATGTCATGGTGCTCTGAGGGAGGGAAATCGCTTGCACGACGTCCTACTTTTGAAGCACCCTCACCCCGCAACCTATCACGAGGACAATCCCCCAGGGAGGGGAGATTAGGCCCGACGTCGTGCTGTGGGTGAGCTCTCATGTGCCGTTGTGATGACATCCCAGGGAGAGCTTGGAACTAGTGCTGGTGTATTCAACAACGAAGGAATCCACACTAAAGTGAGTGCGTCGCCCTTCTTCTTGTTCTAGATTTCAGGATCTTGCAAGCAGAGCACGCTCGAGGGGATGATGAATCGTGGGCGCACGTGGAACACAAGGAAACCAATGCCCGGGCAAAGAGACACTGGGATTTACACAGGTTCGGGCCTTCCGGAGACGTAATACCCTACTCCTGCTTGTCTAGACTATATTGAGGAAAGACTACAAGCCTGAAGAACTCTTTCAGAAAGGCTGGCTACAGTTCTTCGCGCTTCTGTGATCTAGGATCAATTGAATCGTTTTTCCGATTGCCAGGGTCTCCTTTTTGTAGTGCAAGGGTGTCCCTACAATAGCCACCGCTCTTATTGGGTTTCTTCAAAGCAAGGCTTATTTCCTACAGTAGCATCGGACGTGTGTTGCCTCCGAGGTTCTTATGAGAAGCACCAGTGGGTTGTCACCACCGCTCGAGATCATGTGCTCCCTGGGCCTTTAAACATCTGGGGGGATGGAGACGCCGCTGCAGTCGATGTCCACTGACTAGGGCGCAATGCATTAAATGCAAGTTGGACTGGTCTGGGCCTTAGTGGGGGTACATGCAGTATCGCATCTCCTTCTAGTCGTACTGGCGAAACCGAGGTTTCATCGGCAAGGACCCGAAGGAGCACTTCTGGTTGAGCGGCCGGCTGTGACACCTTCCGTACTGTGCCTTGCGTCTAGCAGTTGGAGTCTTCTGTAGGTGATCTAGGACAACATACTAGATCTAAGGATGTGCCGCTCTCCACCGACAATTGGAGTGTCCTACTCTTTTGTTTTCATTTTTTTTGTCTAGTTTTTATTGCTGGTCAAAACAAGTTCGACACTATTATTCCTTGTTTGGGTGAGAAACACGCTCCACCTTTGCCTAGAATGCTCATATTTTCACTTTTATATTTTTGAGTGTTCAATTTTATTTCTAGCTGTTGCCATGTTTAGCTCTTGTTTTTTTTTATTTCATTCTAAGAGCTTGATTTAGAATTTCTAGAACTCTCTTGTGTTTCATGATCATCTTGTTAATACAATTGGCTTTGTTGCACTAGGAGTGTATCTTACTTTGAGTAGGTAATCAAGATTTCTAAATTGAGTTTCATAGTAACTTGCAATAGTTTTAAGGTGTTGAAACAAGTAATGATTGAACTTCTGTGTGATTGATCTAAAGCCTATTAGTGATGTTCTGTGTGATTGATCTAAAGCCTATTAGTGATAGGTGTCGTATTTTGGCTCAACGTGCGCATTTTGGGAAACAAAAAATTTAGTTGAGAACCCTCACGAGTTGCGGGGTTGTACACGAGTACCCTCACGTATCATGGGTCGAGGATGCGAAAGGATAACCAAACCCCCATACACTCCTCTTAGGGTGCTTGGCTCTTTGTGAATCTCCTTATTAGATAGAGAGTTACCGATAATAAGTGAATGCGTTCCTTTGACTAATGGGAGTATTCGATTGTTGGCACTTCCACCTATACATATTTTGCGACCCTCTTCAGTATCGTGCATTTCCCTTTGTCAACTTGAGAGTTGGTGCAAACTTTGCGAGTGCATCTAAATCCTTGGCATGATACACTCTATCATACATAAGCGTCATTATATCTTCCTCAAAATAGCCACCATACCTAACTATTATGGCATTTCCATAGCCATCCCGAGATACATTGCCATGCAACATCCGTCTTTCTCATACTTGATGCTATTCATCATCGTCATATTGCTTTTGCTTGATCATAAAGCCGCTTGATAGTTGGGTTTTGCCCTTTAGTCTTTTTGCAACATGACGCGCTAGTATCATTACATATCGTACTACACTGGCAGATGCATAGCTTGCATTCATCATGATATAGTTTCAGTTTTATTATGAGTACCTTGTAAAAGTGTGTTGATCATGTTCATCTTTATATAGAGTGTTGCCCTTAATGGGAGGAAAAGATCCCAAAGAGGACAAAATTAAAAGTTCCCAAAAGAGGACAAATGAGACATATAAAATAAAGAGCCATTGAGGCCAAAAAAAGAGAGAAAAAGGAGAAAAAAATAGAGAAAAGGGGGGGAAACACTACTATTCTTCTTCGAAAGATCTACACTTCTGATCAAAGTAGCACTTGTACTTCATAGAGAGTTTTCATATCATTCATGCATAACTAAGTGGGGATCCTTACACTATAGAACTTTGCTTGTATATTCCAATGAAGAGCCTCCTCAAAAGAGCTCTAGGTCGTATTGAGAAAGTAAGTTGGATGCACCCCCACCAGTTCCATTGGAGGGATTTCATATACTCATAGCTCTATGTGCATATGTTGCATTTCAATACCTACTCCTCACATCATATCTATCATTTGGATCTCTCTTGCCTATGATTGTCCTCATTGATGTGAGCCTTTCTCACTTTTTGACTTCCTATCACCATCATTTATTCTATTCGCCATGCTAAGTGCCAACTAATCTTTCTTGCAACCATTCATTGCATGAGTACTCAAAGTCGAAAGGGACATGATCGGATTGTCTCCTACCTGACCGTTAGGCCAGGGATTAGTCATAATAAGTTTCCAGTAAGACCTTGTGTGAAAATTAGTAGATTGAACTCTAAACCCATCTCCCATTCTCCACGGGAACACCAAGTGGAGACATTCGAGTCACAGACATCGAGAGCTCTTAAAAATTTATGTTCTTACTTTGGTAGTGTCAATACTAGATATAGACTCTTGATTTTTATTATCTTGCCTTGATTTATATATCTTGCTTGCTGCACTTAAATGTTCTACTTATATTGGTAGCATCTCACCACAAAAATTATCTTGTTTGTCCACTACTAGGAGAAAGGCTAGTAGTAGCGCCCCTTTTTGGCTCATCAATAGCGCCCCCCGGCCCGCTAATGATAGCACGCTACAGCTAACTTGTAGTAGCAGCGCGCATACGCACCCGCTACTACTACACATCGTTAGAAGTAGCGCCTCCCGTAGAGCCCACTATTACTAATAGCGGCAGCGCCCACCTTTTTCGGGCATTACTGGTATATGTGCGCTAGTGCTAGATGTAACAGGCGCTACTGGTATTTATTTTTCATTTATTTTTATTATTCCTAGCGTATTTTGGTTGTATTTTTACATGTATTATACAATATAGTCTCATACACATACAAAGGTTTTTTACAGAGTACAAATCTCATCATATCATACACATACAATAATCTGATGATCATATATATATCATCATGATCTCATATCCAACAAAAATGATGTCTCTCATCATGTAATTTCTCTAAAATAACGATAGAAGTTGTCTTAAATATCTTAAATACATGCAACTACAAGAAAGTTTCATCATCCACCTAAACTATTGTAAGACACGATATGCGGTACTGTTTCAGATCTGAACGTTTCCGTTCAGTCCCGAGGATGAAGCACATATTAGACCCACCGCGACATATGACGAAGCCATATGTCTCGGATTTCAACATGATATCACAACATTCCAACTACAAGGATACACCATCTCATACAATCGGCATACTATTGCCTTAATACAATACATCAGTGGAAGACATATGTCTGAGTACAGACTACAATAAAAGGCCTAGTGGCGAAGAGAAAATCATCGTTCCCCATAACCACACGGGTCCAGGATCTCCACCGATATCCGTCTAACTAGTCGTCGTCGAGTCTCCGCGAAGGCGTCCGGAAAAAGGGTCGCCAAGCATCTCTGTAGTCAAAGATCGTATGCATAACTTATACGTCCCAAACGTATCTATAATTTCTGCTTGCTCCATGCATGTTTTGCGTGATATTACTATGATGTAGATACACTTTCATACACTTTTGATCATATTTGGACTAACTTATTAACCAAGTGCACCACAGTGCCAGTTCCTGTTTTCTGCTGTTTTTCTATTTCAGGTTTCCCCCATATTGAATGCTCTAAGAATTCGGGAAAAATAAGATAAAAATTAGCGCAATGAAAGCTTCTGGAATCACCAAAGTGGGACTAGAGGGCCACCACCAGGGACCCAGGCGGCCACCTGGCGCGGCCTAGGGCTTGGCTGCGCCAGGGGGGCACCTGGACCCCTGGTGGCCCCCCTGGCTACACCCCTTCACCTATATATTCTCCGTGATGCAAAACCTCCGAAGAGAGAACCCCTTTTCGCGATCTCGCCTCTGTTCCGTCACCGCCGGGCTTCCAAGATTGGGTGCGCCAGTAGACCTCTTCCTGGCACCCTGCCGGAGGGAGGATTGACCTCCGGGAGCTTCCCCTCCAACATGGACGCTTCTCGGATGATGCATGAGTAGTCTCCCTTGGACCATGGGTACGTTCTCAGTAGGTATGTGATGGTCTCCTCCCCTATTTGTTCTTCATGGTTTAGACCTCGTGAGCTTCCCTACATGATCGAGGCACATTTGTAATTTTCTGCTGTTGCTATGCTAAGTTTGTTGGGATCTGTTGGATTATGAGACTATGTTCAGATTGTGATTGACTAATATATTTGGTTCTTATATTTTATAATTTTTTTTCGTAAGTAATTCTTGCATGTTCTCCGTTAGTGTTTATTGCTTTGTCCAAGTAGTAGGTAGTGACTCCAAGAGGGAAAGTTATTCTCGATTGTGGGTTCATGCCCCCTGATGACACACTTGAGTGACAAAAACATGAGTCTAGGAGATGTTTTGTTGCCACAAGGGGGAAAACAACGGTGCTTGTAACCGCGGTTGCAAGGATTGTTTACTTTACGCAAAGTTCTTTTTAATGCAGTTGTCTGTTGCTTTGGGTTTACACTTTGGGTGGGGCTCGCAACTTATTACCATCGAGATGTTCTGGATAGATATATCAAGGTGGATGATTAGTAGTAGATGCAGTTGGATTTCGGTCTACTAATTTTGGCATACCGCCCATGCTTTTGAGCCTCGTCCTTTCTTTGTAGCATAGTTAGCATTGCGGTTAGTTTTTAATCCTGTCAATTGCCCAGCTGTGATTTGTTTACCTCGCATAGCACTTTTATCGTCTTTTGGGAGAGAGACATCAATAGTGAACATCACGGGACCCTGGTCCATATTCTCATTATTGTTTACATGCTGTTTTATTTTCCTTCTTTTACTTTCTAGGTGTTATCATTATCCCTTGCATTTGATCCTTTGTGAACAACAAGGCTAGAGAGATTCACAACCTCTTTGTACTCGTTGGGAAGCAAAGTTATTTGTATTGTGTGCATGTACACGTCAATTGCGCTGTTGGAACCTACTTATCATTGCCGGAGTCCTACGGGAGAGAAATCCTATCCTCTACATAGGGGAAATTTGTTGCTATCCTACATCTCAACTTCCACTTGGGGTAACCAACGAAGGGCGAGAAAGCACTATCATCATCTCGCACATCAAGCAAATTTCTGGCGCCGTTGCTGGGGACTCCGAGTGCTAAGATAGGGAAGTTGCACACTATCTTTTACCTTTTCTTTTTAGTCTTTTTACTTTACCTTTCAGTTTTTATCATATTCTCCTATATCAAAAATCCAAAATATATATATAATATGTCTAGTTCCTTACTTACCAATCAATGTCTAACTTCTTTGAAACTAGATCTTATCGGCATGGATGATTCACTGAGGATCAACAAGAATGGTACAAGGAACACCGCTTGTCTCAAAAGGGGGCACACTTATGGAAACAAATACATCACTTGTACGAGTATGCTAGAAACTTGTGCTCAATATATAATATATCTTTCTGCAGGGATGAATCTTTTTGCTTTATGAGGAATAAACACCTTGCTTTCCAATGTGAGTACAACGATGATGAAATCTTAGCTTCTTATGCTAAGAGAAATTATGTTTTTTATGATGCAGAGTAAATAGAAGAATTTGTTGCTTATAAGGGTGCCTATGAAATTACTTCTCTTCTTAAAAATATTGATGATGCCCCTTACAAATCTGACAGTCTTGCTATATTTAACTATTGCCTTGAAAATTACAAGGCAAATTATTATATTACTGATCATCTTGAGAAAACCTCTTCCGCAAAGGAAGAGACTAATTTTTTACAGGACTCTATGGAAGAAGAAATTGCTGAACCTCAAAGCTCCTTGGATGCAAAAGAGGAGGAGAGTGACGAACAAGAGGAGGAAGAATGGATCCATCCATGTCTACCTTCTAATGAGAGTAACTCTTTGAATCTTACCTTATATGAGTGCTATGATGCTATGGATACTTTTGAAATATCCCTTTTTGATGAAGTTGATGCCTTCTATGCTTATGGCCGTGATGCCACTACAGATGATGCTTACGGAGATGAACTTACTATAGTTCCTTATGTTAAGCATGAAATTGTTGCTATTGCAATCAAAATTGATTTCACTTTTATCCTTTTGAAATCTCCAACTCTTATTCCGGAGAATTGTGCTCTTATTAAGGCTCAATGTGATGGGTTGCATTTATCTTATGTTCCTAAAGATCGTGTTGAAAACTATACACGTGTGCTTGTAGGTCATGAACAAAATTATTTATGTGACAGTTATATTCTTGATGTTATTCATGATGCTACTGAAAATTACTTTGAGAGAGGAAAGCTTGGTTGTACAAACTTTCATATTACAAAAACACCTCTCTTCATGCTGAAAGTTTTGAAGTTGTTCTAGTTCCACCTTCCTATGCATGTCACTTTCTTCTTCTTTGATTTATTTTGTTTCGAGATGCCTATGCGTTGGAAGTGGGTTAGGCTTAAATGTGTTTCATATTTGCTTCTTGATGCTATCTTTCGCTTCAAATTCTTATTCCTTTGTGAGCATCTTTTGCAGTCTTCATTCCTAGCTTAAAGGCGTAAAATAAAGCGCTTGTTGGGAGGAAACACAAGATGTTTTTTAATTCTGTTTTTAGTGGTCTTGATGATTGTTACTACTGTAGCAACATCATTGTATCTTTATTTTCAAGCTTTGTGCCAAGTTTAGCCTCCGATTACAAAAGTTCAAAAGTTATGACATGCTGGCCAGAAAACAGATTATGTCCTTGGACGGAAAAATTAGCCTAAAATCACAATATCATATTTTTGATCTGAATTGTTTTGACACCGTGCTCCATACAATTTTCTTTCGAGCGTCTGTTCTTATTTTTTTATTTGAGTTGTAGAATTACCCCAAAATATTTATTTACTACCTGTTGTTCTGTTTTTCACAGATTCTGCCACATTTTTCCTTTCCTTACTTTTTCAAAACTTAAGCTTGCTTTTTCTTGCAAAAACCTTTTGGAAATCTTGAGAAACATTAGCTCTTCAAGAATATCTTTATTTCTAGTGGAGAAAAATTATTGTATTAAGGGTACTAACCTCTCTAATCAGCTTATGATGAGTAATGTATGAAGGGAGTTTTCAAGTGTGCGGGGGAAGATGATGAAAGAAGATCCAGGAGTGTCAAACGCTCAAGCTTGGGGATGCCCCAAAGCATCCCCAATAAATACAAGATGGATCACTAATCTTTGGAGGGATCGGATATTAGATTACACTCACGTACCATGAGTCGAGGATGCACAAGGATAACCAAATCCCCGTACACTCCTCCTCGGGGTACTTGTCTATTTTTGAACCTCCTTATTAGATTGAGAGTTATCGATAATAGGTGCATTAGTTCTTCAGACTAATGAGTGCATGGGTCTGCTATCAGCTACTTATGCACACATAACACTCTCCTATCGTTGTCCTCCTGCTCGCACCCCGACGAAGAAGAAGTAGTCAAGGCACACACACGTTGATCAAGTTATTAAGATTAGCTCAGTTGTTGTTGTCTATGAACAAGGAGTAGGTCTCAAGTCGTCCATAACCGTGGACACGGCTTCTCTAAAATATTTAACCCTGCAGGGGTGGACCAACTCCATTATAATCGCCGCATGTACGCCGGCTCTCTCAGTCAGGCCCGCTAAAGACACTCATTGAAGAGTTGTTCCGAGAGATCCGGACGTCATAATCCCTCAAACTAACAATGAACAAAACCGGGTGGCCCCAGGTGAGTCGACATCCTACTCAGAAGCCGGCCACACTCTCGAATTGGTCTCTACCGTCTGTCGTAGGTTTGGATTTCCGGTTAATTCTCACATGAGGCTGGGTCCTCAGCCGTACAGGTTGGAACAATAGGGTATACCATCCCACTAGCCCAGGATGTTTAAAATCTGCTGGTGATGTGCGAGAGATGATAATGGCTTCTCGCCCTTCGTTGGTTACCCCAAGTGGAAGGTGAGATGTAGGATAGCAGCAAATTTCCCCTATGTAGAGGATAGGGTTTGTCTCCCGTACGATTCCGAAATCGGCAAAGTAGGTGACAACGACGCTAGAAATTTAGCGGTTGACGTGGACCTGCACACAGACACAAATGACTTTGCTCCCAATGAAGTTCAGAGAGGTTTTCAATCACGCCGGTCTTGTTGTTTACAAAGGATCAACCGCAAGGTATAACGATAATGATAATAGCTACTGGAAAGTAAAAGCAGGAAATAAATTGAACGTGTAAACAGTGATGAGAATATGGACCGGGGTCCCATGATGTTCACTAGTGATGTCTCTCTCCCAAAAGACGATAAAACTTCTATGCGAGGTAAACAAATCACAGCTGGGCAACTAACATGTTTAAAAATGCACCGCAGTGCTAACTATGCTACAAAGAAAGAAAGAGGCTCAAAAGCATGGGCGGTACGCCAAAATAAGTAGACCGAAATCCAACTGCATCTATTACTAATCATCCACCTTGAGATATCTATCCAGACCATCTCGCTGGTAATAAGTTGCAAGCCTCACCCAAAGTTTAAACCCAAAGCTACAGACAACTGCATGAAAAGAACTTTTCGTAAAGTAAACAATCCTTGCAACCGCGGTTACAAGCACAGTTGTTTTCCCCCTTGTGGAAATTGCACATCCCCTAGACTCATGTTTCGGTCACTCAAGCGTGTCATCAGAGGGCATGAACCCACAATCGAGCATAGCGTTCCCTCTTGGAGTCACTACCTACTACTTGGCCAAAGCAATAAATAGCAACAGAGAACATGCGAGAATTACTTAGGAAAAAAATATAAAAGATAAGAACAAAATATATTACTCTATCACAAACTGAAGATAGTCTCATAATCCATCATATCCCAGCAAACTCAGCATAGCAACAACTAGCAACAGAGAACATGCAAGAATTACTTAGGAAAAAAAAATAAAAGATAAGAACAAAATATATTACTCTATCACAAACTGAACATAGTCTCATAATCCATCATATCGCAACAAAACTCTGCATAGCAACAACTGAAAGATTTAAATATGTGCCTTGATCATGTAGGGCAGCTCACAAGGTCTAATCCATGAAGAAAAATAGGAGAGGAGAAAATCACATAGCTACTGATCATGGAACCATGGTCCAAGGTAGACTACTCACGGATCATCCGGGAAGCGTCCATGGTGGAGGGGAATCTCCCGAAGGTCAATCCTCCCTCCGGCAGGGTGCCGGGAAGAGGTCTCCTGGTGCTCCCGATCTTGGAAGAGCGGCGGCGGAACTGTCGGGACATGGAATAGGCGTATGTAATTCCAGTCACAATACAATCACATGGAGAGCCGAGAGCCGTACCCACTTGTCTAAGCAGACAAGGCCAAGCACAGAACACTCTCAGAAAGCATCGAACGTGAGGGGCATCCTATTCAGGCCGGATGATCAACTGAGATGGGTCCTCATCATCCGCTCACGAGTCTAAATGCTTATGGGTGGTGAATCCCATATTCATAGACAAGTCGCCTCAACCATGTTATCGATTGAATCCTAACTCTTACATAGACTTACTCCAGCTCGATCATACAACAAAGTGTGCACATGACAGAGCCACGAGCAATCGCATCGCGATGCCCCAAGCTGCGCACATCTAAGGGCCACTTGGTGTATAAAAGACCGCTAGGCAGATCACAACTAAGGTCTCGAAAACCCATACTAAGACATGCATTTTATAAACATACACGCAGCACACATGCCTAGTATGAACAGCAGGTATCATCACATAACTCTACAAAGTACTTCTTTATTGACTTACACATAGAGTATACAAAGAACACATGTCTGTGATCAACATTACATCCTACAACGGAAGCAAATTAGGTCTGAGTACGGACAAGTTTAACAAATGGCTTAGAGAAGCCTTGTTCAACATACATGCCCTTCCACGAGGGACCATACTGCTGTTTGGAACCATACTAGCTTAGTCAACGTCGAGCTTCAGGAAGGTGACTCCATCGGGGGTCTGGGTTTCCATCTAAAACATAGAACAAGCAAACGTGAGTAAAAAGTCGTACTCAGCAAGACTTACATCAGAACTAAACTACTCATGCTCAAGTTTCAAGGTAAAGGGAGGTGGGGTTTCATGATGCAGAAGTGCCAGCTTTGACTTGGCTAGTCCTATTCTACGAGTACCAGAATTGAGGTAAGAAGCATACACGACTCCACTACCAAGTCTCCAACCAATACACCACTATGGTTACTTCCTCGACTTCCCCACGAGGAAGCACACCACAGCACTCACGCTTATCTTGCGAGTTTTAGAAGTATCCATTCAAGTTGTCTAATAATCAAGCACAGCTTTCCAAGTAGTCCCTTATCGCGGACGTGGCTATTCGAATAGTTTTGTTAACCCTGCAGGGGTGTACTGCTACACACATGAAACCATCAGTTACCGCCGGGATCTCGTCACCCTTCAAGCGGGTGTCGGCGAGGATAATTTCCACAACTTTTCCCTCACAGCCAATTCTAATCCAGGAATCAACCATCTGAGTTGCTCACCGCTCAAGAGTCCGGCCGGGTCAAAGATACAGACTGAGACGATGCAGGCGACCGAGACGCCACCTTAGCAGATGGTTTTCCTGTCTCACAGGTCCACCCACACATCTAAATGATGCAAACTTTCATTCATTCTTTTTCTATGCATATTCCAAATGGAAAGCCCAAACTAGTGACTCCTGTACATGAACTGGGGTGAGTTAGTAGGTTGAGCGGGGGTCCATGTGCCCAACATGTGGTAGTACTCTTCGTCTTGGATCACCACACAAGAACTCGGGCTTAAGGCGGTGTTCAACGAGACAACCCACTGTGTACTCCTACACAACCTCTCATCGTTCACCTTGTATTAGGGTGGATTCACCGACATAGTTTCACCTTCATCGGTAACATGATCACAACCATCCCAACTCACAGATCAAAGTAACCTCAATGTAACCTCTAAGCATGCAATAAGATGTAACAGTTGAAGGGGCCACATGATATCAATCAACTCCTATGTCAGCTAGGATTGTGGTTTGCTTACTACTGTGACAAGATGATAGGTCATGCATCGGATATGGGTTCAACTATGTGGTAGAATCGACACAAAGTGATCTCCTAATCATGCATAAGCGAGACTGCTGGGAAGTGGGATTTTATAGATATGATCAATGGGGTTTGCTTGCCTTGCTGACGAGGTTCACACACTGTGTCTTCAACGCAAGGGGTGGCCTCCAGTTCTGGCTCCACCTCTATTCGAGCAAACATCACAAACATTGAAATCAATAAAATGTACAATGCACAATCACATGATCAAGTTGTAGAACATGATGTATATGGTACTAATGTGTTGAAAATTCCATTTAATTGAAGTGTATTGCAAAAGAATTGCAATTTCAAACTTCAAATTTGAATTCAAATTAATCCATATGCACATTTTCTTCTGTTGCCCCATTTTAAAATGGTCAAACATAAAAACAAATTTCATATTCTTAATCCTTTCATTTTTCTGATAATTTTTCATATATTATATGTTTAATTTGGAGTTAAAATGAATATTCTAAGAATTTCCAAAGTTTAGCTATTTTTATGCAATTTCTTTAATTCTTTAAAATTCTGGAAATTGATTTATTGCATCAGCATGATGCAATGCTGACGTCACAGGGGGACTGGCATGTGGGGTCAGGGTGTCATAGGCTCTGGTGGTTAATCCCGTTTAATTAAAATCACAGGGGGTTAATTAGGGGCTAGGGCCCACCTGTCATAGGCTGTTAGGGGGATCAATGGGGTGATTAGGGCCCTAATGGCCGGCGGCTTGCCACCAGTGGCTCGGGCCACGACGGCGCCTCGCCGGACTAGGCCATAGGCCACGGGAGGGGCAGAGGAGGGCACCAGGGGGTGCATCTCGCTCTCGCGCTTCGACTGGAGCTACTGGGGGGGACAAGGGGACACCGGAGGGCACGACGACGTCGACTTGGCGCGGCGGCCGTAGCTCTGTACAGGCGGCGATGGAGAAAGCAGGCACGGGATGGAGCTTGGGTTAGGGAAAAAGAAGTGCGCGCTCACCCTAATGACGAAGGCAACACGGGGACGTCGGGGAGGAACTGGCCGGAGCGGAATCGCTCGCCGGAGTCGATGGCACCCGGCGGTAAAGTCCTGACGCGGGAGTCGCCTCGGTTGGTCCCTGGCTCCAATTGAGGCTTCAGCTCGGTGGAGTCGACGCTGGCGAAGAAGAAGGACACGGTGGCGCGGTGTGGGAGGCTCAGTGGCCACGGCGGCGCACGTCGGCGTACTCTGGGCGCCTCGGATCTTGCGGGTGTTCGCCGGAGACGAGGGAGAGGAGGGTTCCAACGGGGGGGGGGGGGAAGGACAGGGGAGACGCCCAGGGCCTCCACGACACAGATAGGGTCGAGGGGGCAAGCAGGAGGTGGCCAGCGGCGTCGGCATGGTCGCCACGCAGCGGCCTGCCTGCCTGTCCTGGGGAAGAAGACGACCCTGGCCATGGGCTGGGTCGCTTCGGCTAGTCGGGCCTCTTTGCCAGGTAGGCCTCTTTTCTGTTTTTCTTCTTTTTTTATGTTATTTGTTTTGCTCTGGTAAAAAAAATACCATAGCATTTTATAAAAATGCCCAAATATTTTTAAAAACCCTAGGTGGCCAGTAGCAAACCACTTATGACTTTTGGGCATTTTTGAAATTCAATAAATTGGAATCTCAATTCAAATATGGGTCAACTTTAATTTCCAAGGCATCTTTTGAATTTTAGAAAATTCCATAGGCATGGGAATGATACCAAACCACTTTCGAAATGATCACCATCATTTATAGGAATTTTCCAAATGTTCAAATGATTTTTGGAAAAATATTTTTATCTGGCCATTTGAATTAATTTCTCAGGGCTTTTATTTTCCCTATTTGGTTTTCTTTTGATTTTTTTGCATGATGCAAAGGGCACAATCAAACCCTAGCACTTACCTAACTTGGGGTTGTGACAACTCGCCCCCACTCAACAGAATCTCGTCCTGAGATTCAGATGTCGTCGGGAGGAAGGAGGGGTACTCGGCACGAAGCCAGTCTTCTCTTTCCCACGTAGCTTATTTCTCGGAGTGATGTGACCATTGCACTTTGAGGAACTTGATATTTTGAAGACGAGTGACACTCTCTGCTGAATCAAGAATACAAACGGGGTAATCTCGATAAGAAAGTTCATCTTGGAGATCAAGCGTTTCATGGTCGACTTCACGGATGGAATAGGTCATGTACCCGGGAAAGGTGCGGGGGTAGTTCATGTTGGTAGGCAACTTCTCCACGTTTAGCAAGAATGCGGAAAGGTCCGATGTAACGTGGGGCCAACTTGCCTTTGATACCGAATCTTTGGGTTCCCTTCAGAGGAGTAACCCGGAGGTAAGCCTTCTCATCCAGATTGTAGCTTTATTTCCTATGATGACGGCCATAGTAGTTTTTCTGACGAGAATGAGCGGATTTCAATCGATCACGAACAATGCGAACTTGCTCTTCTGCTTCCTTGATCATATCCGGTCCAAAGAATTGTCTTTCACCGGATTCTGACTAGTTTAGGGGTGTTCGACATCTTCGTCCATAGAGGAGTTCAAAAGGAGCCATGTTCAGACTAGATTGCAAACTGTTGCTATAAGAAAATTCGGCAAATGGAAGAGACTTCTCCCAATTCTTTCCGAAAGAGATAACACAAGCTTTGAGCATGTCTTCAAGAATTTGGTTAACCCTTTCAACTTGACCGCTAGACTGAGGATGGAAAGCTGTACTAAAGGAGAGATGAGTTCCCATAGCATTCTGAAAGCTTCCCCAAAATCTAGAGGTGAAAAGGCTACCATGATCAGAATTGATTTCCAAAGGAACACCGTGAAGAGACACAATTCTAGAGACGTACAAGTCCACCAACTGACTAGCAGTTATAGACTCGCGAACAGGAAGGAAGTGAGAAACTATGGAAAGCCTATCAACGACAACGAAGATGGAATCATTTCCTTTCTGGGTTTTTGGAAAGCTAGTGATGAAATCCATACTGACTTTTTCCCATTTCCACTCGGGAATAGGCAGAGGTTGTAGAGTACCAGCAGGTCTTTGGTGTTCGGCCTTAATGCGACGACAAACATCACATTCAGCAATGAACTTAGCAATTTCTCTATTCATCCTAGTCCACCAAAATCTCTGGCGTAGGTCTCGGTACATCTTTGTGCTACCAGGATGAATTGAAAGGGGAGTGTCATGAGCCTCCTGAAGAATTAGCCTCCTAAGATTGTGTTTTCGTGGTACAACCAATCGAGTGCCAAAGAAAATGACACCTTGATCATTTGTGGAGAAACATTTAGCATCTCCGCTAGGAATGTTCTTCTTGATCTCTCGAATACCAATATCACGTTTCTGGGCGGCTATGATTTTATCCTCAAGGGTTGGTTTCGCCACCAAGGTAGAAAGATAGCCATGAGGAACGATCTCAAGATTGAGCTTGCAAAACTCCTCATGAAGAAGTGGTTGACACTGTTGTAACATGAGGTTGTTACAGTACGACTTACGAATTAGTTCATCGGCCATGAGATTGGCTTTGCTTGGGGTGTAAGAAATTCCTAAGTCATGATCTTTTATCAACTCTATCCAGCGTCTTTGCCTGAGATTAAGATCTGGCTGGGTGAATATTTATTTGAGGCTTTGGTGGTCGGAATATATCTCACAACGATTACCAAGGAGGTAAGGTCGCCAAGTCTTCAGGGCATGAACTACGGCAGCGAGTTCAAGATCATGGGTAGGATAGTTCTCTTCATGTGGACGCAACTGGCGTGAAGCATAAGCTACCAAATGTCTATCTTGCATAAGTATGCATCCTAACCCTTCCCGTGAAGCATCACAATAGATCGCGAAATCCTTTTTGGTGTCTGGAGGTGCAAGTACGGGTGCAGAAGTCAATCTTGTTTTTAGCTCTTGAAAGCTTTCCTCGCACTTGGGAGTCCATAGGAATTTCTTATCTTTCTTAAAGAGTTTAGTTAGAGACTTTGCAACTCTAGAGAAGTTCTCAACGAAGCGGCGACAATAGCTTGCTAAGCAAAGAAAACTCCTAAATTTCTTAACCGATTCAGGTGGAGTCCAGTCAAGGACGGCCTGAACTCTTTCGGGATTGATAGCAATGCATTTTGTAGAAATTACGTGGCCTAAGTAGGTCACCTCTGGTAGCCAAAATTCACACTTGGAGAATTTAGCATACAAGGGATGCTCTCGAAGTTTCATCAATACCAACCTAAGATGTTCTGCGTGCTCTTCTTCGTTCTTCGAGTAGATGAGAATGTCATCAAGATAAACTACAACAAATTTACCTAGGTACTCCATGAAGATTGAATTCATAAAGCGCGAGAATTTGGCGGGGGCATTGGTTAAACGGAAGGACATGACAGTATATTCGTAAAGACCATAACAAGTAGTGAAAGCCGTTTTGGGAATTTCCTCGTTCCTGATTTTGATTTGATGATAGCGTAATCTCAAATCCATCTTGGAGAAGACAGAGAATCCAGCAAGTTGATCATAAAGATCATTGATCCTGGGCAGTAGGTACTTGTTCTTTATCATAGCTAGATTTAGCGGGCGATAGTCTACGCACATCCTTTCTGTTCCATCTTTCTTCGTTACGAACAGAACGGGGCAACCCCATGGAGATGAGCTAGGGAGGATGAAGCCTTTTGCCAACGAAGCATCAAGTTGGGTTTTTAGCTCAGCTAACTCATGTGGGGCCATTCTATATGGGCGTCTGGAAATTGGGGTTGTGCCTGGTATAAGATCCACTATGAATTCTACACATCTGTCAGGGGGCATCCCTGGCAGTTCTTCAGGAAAGACATCCGGGAAGTAACGAACCACCGGAATATCTTCAAGGTCAGGAAGGGGAAGAACATTCAAGGTATGCATCTGGATTCTAGAGCTGGGTGATGTGTAGTCAATTGTCTGGCCTGAAGGATGGGTGAGTTGAACTGACATGGCTTTACAATCAAGGACATCATTCTGTCTTGATAACCAATCCATTCCTAGGATGACATCAATGTCTGGAGACTTGAGGGCTATAAGAGAAGAAAGGAATACTAAACCCTCAATTGCAATTTGATTGCCATGGCTTACTCTATTAGTTTGCCACTTTGAACCAGGAGTTTGAATGATCATTGGAGAAAACATTTCTTCAAAAGGGAATTCATGACGAAGTGCATAACTCTCCGACATGAATGAATGAGAAGCTCCTGGATCGAAAAGAACGGAGGCTGGAACATGATTGACTAGGAGTGTACCAAGGATGACGTCAGAAGCAGCAGTGGTTTCCTCAACTGAGATTTGGTTCACACAACCACTACTAGTGGATGAAGGCTTTGCTTGCAAGGGTTCGGAGGTGGATTTCCTTGAAGGCTTACGTCGAGAATGACGTGGTGTCATCAAGACCTGAGGGCACTGACGGAGGTAATAGCCTGGCAGACCACACTTGAAACACACCCTGCCTGAATTGCTGGGAGTAGGATTACTTGATTGCACACCATCATTCCTGGGAGGAACAATGTGTTGAGGTGGATGGCATATATGGGATGGTGGCCTCTGAAGAAGGTTTTGAGGTATGGCACTAGTCGGAATCAATATTCGACGTTTCTGAGGGGCTGAACTTGAAGAAGGAGCAAGCTCAAGAGCATGCTTGTGAGACTCTTCGAACACTTCATTGCCATGCTCAGCTCGGAAGGATCTGTTGACTAAATCCTCAAAGGTAGCAAATTCAATGAGGTTGAGATCATGACGAAGGATGGGGCTAAGTCCTTTACGGAACCTTGCCTGCTTTCTGGCATCGGTGGTGATCTCATCTTGGGCATAACGAGCAAGACGGTTGAAATCTCTCACATACTCATGAATGGACATCTCTCCTTGAGTCAGATTGCAGAACTCTTCCTTCTTGCGCTCCATTAACTCATCTAGAAGGTGGTACCCTCTAAAGGCATCACGGAACTCCTGCCAATTCACTATGTGACCATCAGGCTGCATAGCAACATAGTTCTCCCACCATTGAAGAGCAGCACCTTCCAGGAACTATACCGCGAAAATAACTCGATCATTGGGAGCAACATGTGCTGTATCAAGCTTACGCTCGATGGAACAGAGCCAATCATCAGCTTCAAGGGGTTCAGAAGAACATCGAAATACCGGTGGCTTGAGGAGGATGAAGTCCTCAATGCTCACAACCACATCACACTGACGAGCGTAATTCTGCTCAATGAGCTCGAGAAGGCCTGTTTGATCACGTCGATTCCGCTCAACTTCCATCATGATTTCCGCCGCAGAAGGCGGTGGTGGAGGTTCATCATCATTTCGGTTCCGAACACGGTCTCGATTGCAACGAACAACACTACGAGTTCCACCTAACATCATGTGTGATAGAAATCAACAATCAGAACAGGTTTTATGATGGAATCAAAGATAAGAGGACATGACTTAGGCGGAAAAGATTGTAATGCGAAGGCAATGATTCATAGAAACACGGGATAAATCGGGCAGCATAACGGCTACACTGGGATGGAAAATGAAACAACCTTGAAGAGATTGGACATAACTTCTTCAAGGAACTCAAAGACACGAAGACTCTTGACAACCACAACAATCCTACGGCTACAAAGAAGCACTCAACGAGATGTTATAGTAAGACATAGATGAGTCTAGTCCAATCATCCCGTAGAAAAGATCAGGTGACCCAGAACTCAGATCGATGAGGGTAAGTAGAAAAAGAAGACTTACGTTGTCCCCTTTATACCCAAGTAACTGTATAACTATAGAATGCTAGACTCGACTTCGACCAAGGGTTTGAACAATCCTACAGACAGTCCTGCTCTGATACCAAGTCTGTCGGGACCCGGAATAGGCGTATGTAATTCCAGTCACAATACAATCACATGGAGAGCCGAGAGCCGTACCCACTTGTCTATGCAGACAAGTCCAAGCACAGAACACTCTCGGAAAGCATCGAACATGAGGGGCATCCCATTCAGGCCGGATGATCAACTGAGATGGGTCCTCATCGTCCGCTCATGAGTCTAAATGCTTATGGGTGGTGAATCCCATATTCATAGACAAGTCGCCTCAACCATGTTATCGATTGAATCCTAACTCTTACATAGACTTACTCCAGCCCGATCACTTAGTCGGGGTCTAGGGCGGGCTAGATCATACAACAAAGTGTGCACATGACAGAGCCACGAGCAATCGCATCGCGATGCCCCAAGCTGCGCACATCTAAGGGCCACTTGGTGTATAAAAGACCGCTAGCCAGATCACAACTAAGGTCTCGAAAACCCATACTAAGACATGCATGTTATAAACAGACACGCAACACACATGCCTAGTATGAACAGCAGGTATCATCACATAACTCTACAAAGTACTTCTTTATTGACTTACACATAGAGTATACAAAGATCACATGTCTGTGATCAACATTACATCATACAACGGAAGCAAATTAAGTCTGAGTACGGACAAGTTTAACAAATGGCTTAGAGAAGCCTTGGTCAACATACATGCCCTTCCACGAGGGACCAGACTGCTGTCTGGAACTATACTAACTTAGTCAACGTCGAGCTTCAGGAAGGTGACTCCATCGGGGGTCTGGGTTTCCAGCTAAAACATAGAATAAGAAAACGTGAGTACAAAGTCGTACTCAGCAAGACTTACATCAGAACTAAACTACTCATGCTCAAGTTTCAAGGTAAAGGGAGGTGGGGTTTCATCATGCAGAAGTGTCAGCTTTGACTTGGCTAGTCCTGTTCTACGAGTACCATACTTGAGGTAAGAAGCGTACATGAGTCCACTACCAAGTCTCCAACCAATACACCACTATGGTTACTTCCTCGACTTCCCCACGAGGAAGCACACCACAACACTCACGCTTATCTTGCGAGTTTTATAAGTATCCATTCAAGTTGTCTAATAATCAAGCACAACTTTCCAAGTAGTCCCTTACCACGGACGCGACTATTCGAATAGTTTTGTTAACCTTGCAGGGGTGTACTGCTACACACATGAAACCATCAGTTACCGCCGGGATCTCGTCACCCTTCAAGCGGGTGTCGGCGAGGATAATTTCCACAACTTTTACCTCACAGCCAATTCTAATCCAGGAATCAACCATCTGAGTTGCTCACCGCTCAAGAGTCCGGCCGGGTCAACGATACGGACTCAGACGATGCAGGCGACCGAGACGCCACCTTAGCAGATGGTTTTCCTGTCTCACAGGTCCACCCACACATCTAAATGATGCAAACTTTCATTCATTCTTTTTCTATGCATATGCCAAATGGAAATCCCGAACTAGTGACTCCTGGACTTGAACTGGGGTGAGTTAGTAGGTTGAGCAAGGGTCCATGTGCCCAACATGTGGTAGTACTCTTCGTCTTGGATCACCACACAAGAACTCGGGCTTAAGGCGGTGTTCAACGAGACAACCCACTGTGTACTCCTACACAGCCTCTCATCGTTCACCTTGTATTAGGGTGGATTCACCGACATAGTTTCACCTTCGTCAGTAACATGATCACAACCATCCCGACTCACAGGTCAAAGTAACCTCAATGTAACCTCTAAGCATGCAATAAGCTATAACAGTTGCAGGGGCCACATGATATCAATTAACTCCTATGTCAGCTAGGATTGTGGTTTTCTTACTACTGTGACAAGATGATAGGTCATGCATCGGATATGGGTTCAACTATGCGGTAGAATCGACACAAGGTGATCTCCTAATCATGCATAAGGGAGACTGAGAGGGAAGTGCAATTTTATAGATATGATCAATGGGGTTAGCTTGCCTTGCTAACAAGGTTCACACACTGTGTCTTCATCGAAGGGGGTGGCCTCCGGTTCCGGATCCACCTCTATTCGAGAAAACATCACAAACATTGCAATCAATATAATGTACAATGCACAATCACAAGATCAAGTTGTAGAACATGATGTACATGGTAATGATGTGTCAGAACCCTCTGTTAGGTAATGTGCTAGGATCAAAGTCATCTTGCAACATGTTAAAAAGTTCAAAGAAATCAATTGAATTAAAATTCAAACTCAAATGGGAGAAGGAACCTCCCCAGATGAATTAATTCAAATGGCCAGAAATAAATCTTCTCCAAAAATTGATATTTGATTTTTTAAAAGTCTTATAAATGAGTGTGATCACATATCAAGTGATGTGGGATCCACCCCATGCTCATGGATTTTTCAAATATTCAAACAGTGTCTTGGAATTAATCAAATAACCCTATTTAATTTAAAATTCAAATCATTTGAATTGTAAAAAGTGCCAAACTTTATAAATGGCTTGTATATTTTATTATGAGGCCATATAAAAAGTTCTAGCATTTTAGAAAATGGCTAGGTATTTATTTTAGCTAGCCAAAACAAATGTGAGAAGAAAACAGAAAAGAAAAATAGAAAAAGGAAAGAGAACCACTTACCTGTCGCCCCAGGCGAAGGCCCAGCCGGACCAGCCCACCTGGAGGAGGAACATGCGTCTTCTTCCCCTCCAGGCAGGCAAGCAGGTCGCCGGCGAGCGCCGTGGGCGCGCCAGGCAGCTCCCTGCTTCCCTGGAACCCTATCCCTTCGCCACGCACGTCTAGAAGACGCTCCGTTCCATTCCCCTCCCTGCTGTGCCATTTCCCCCTCCTCTCTCGACGGATTTGACGAAGACAGCAGAGAACGCCGGAGCACCGAAGCGCCCCCGCGTGGCCATCGACGTCGAGGAGCCCAGCCAGTATGTCCAGCGTGATTGTCGTCCTCGACTCCGTCGACTAGCGGATGCAGGAGCTCCAATTTGGACCAGGCGGGACGCCAGGCTCACCAAGATCTCGCCGGACCCGCAAGCAAGTCCCCGTCGATTCTCCGCCGCCGTGACCTCCCCGCCTCCAACGGCCACCTCGTCGTGTTCCCTGAACTCTGAGGTGGAACCGGAACAGGAGGAAGCCCCTTCGTTGAAGACCCTAAACCCGAACCTCGTCAACAAGGCAAGCAAACCCCCATTGATCATGTCGATAAAATTCCACTTCCCTCTCATGTCTCGCTTATGCATTGTATAGGATGATTACCATGCTACGTTTCTACCGCATAGATGAACCCATTCCTTTGCATGACCAATCATTTGTCACAGTAGTAAGAAAACCACAATCCTAGCAAATATAGGAGTTGATTGATATCATGTGGCCCCTGCAATTGTTACTTCTTCTTGCATGCTTAGAGTGATACAATGATGTTACTGTTATGTGAGTCGGGATGGTAGTGATCATGTTGATGATGGTGGAAATGTGTTGTGAATCTACCCTAACACAAGGTGAACAATGAGAGGCTGTGTAGGAGTACATAGTGGGTTGTCTCGTTGAACACCGCCCTAAGTCCGAGTTCTTGAGTGGTGATCCAAGATGAAGAGTACAACCACACATTGGGCTCACTGACCCCTCTCAACCTATTAACTCATCCCTTTCGATGTCCAGATGTCGCAGTAGTTCGGAGTTCTGGTAGGTTTGTGGCCTGGCTGCTAAGTGAGAGAACGGCTCAACCGAGACCGGCTTGTGCACCACGCACACATCATCTGGTTCCACTTCGGCAAACCGGCCGGGTTCACGATAGTGGTAGCCAACCCAGGTAGGCGGCTTTCTTGGACTAGATCAGCTATGAGGTAACAGTTGTGGTGAGAATCCTCGCTGACACCCCTTGAATGGTGTTGAGATCAAAGGCGGTAACTGATGATCATGTGTGTGTAGCGGTACACCCCTGCAGGGTTAACAAAACTATTCGAATAGCCGCGTCCGCGGTTAAGGACTGCTCGGAAATCTTAGCTTGATTATTAGACAACTTGAACTGGATACTTATAAAACTTGCCAAGATAAGCGTGAGTGCTATGGCGTGCTTTCTCGTGGGGAAGTCGAGGAAGGCACCATAGTGGTGTAATTTCTTGGAGACAGGTAGTGGACTCGTGTACGCTTCTTACCTCAAGTCTGGTACTCGTAGTTCAGGACTAGCCAAGTCAAAGCTGGCACTTCTGCAAGTGAAACTCCACCCCCCTTTACCTTGATACATGTGCATGAGTAGTATAGTTCCTATGTAAGTCTTGTTGAGTACGAATTTGTACTCACGTTTGCTTATTCTATGTTTTAGATGAACCCACTGACCCCGAAGGTGGCTTCTTTATCGAGCTCGACGACTGAAGACCAAGCTAGTGTAGTACCAGTCAGACGACTGGTTCCCTCGTGGAGGGCTTGTGTTTAAATAAGGCTTCTTAAGCCATTTGTTAAACTTGTCTATACTCAGACCTACTTTGCTTCCGCTTGTCTGTTGTAATGTTGGATCACATGCTTGTGATCTCTGTGTGCACTCTATGAGAGTTATCAATAAAATGTATACTTTGTAGAGAATTGCAATGATACCTGCTGTTCATGCAAGGCATGTGTGTTGCATGTATGTTTATAGCATGCATGTCTTTGTATGGGTTTTCGAGACCTTAGTTGTGATCTGCCTGGCGGTCTTTTATACACCAAGTGGCCCTTAGATGTGCACAGCTTGGGGCAACGCGATGCGATTGTTTGAGACTTTGTCTCATGCACACTTTGATGTATGATTGAGGCGACTTGTCTGTGAATATGGGAGTTCATCGCCCATATCGTTTAGACTTGTGTGCGGACGATGAGGACTCATCTCAGTTGATCATCCGGCCTGGATGGGATGCCCCTCACGTACGATGCTTTCCGAGAATGTTCTGTTCTTGGCCTTGTCTGCTTAGACAAGTGGGTACGGTTCTCGGCTTGCCATATGACTATGTCGTAGCGGGACTTTCATACGCTAACCCCGGGTCCCGACAGACTTGGTATCAGTGTAGGACTGACTGTAGGATTATCAGCCTTGGCTGAAGTCGAGTCTAGCCTTCTATAGTTATATAGTTACTTTGGGTATATAAGGAAACGACGTAAGGCTTCTTTTTTCTCCTTACCCTCATCGTTCTGAGTTCTGAGTCACCCTCATCTTATTCTACGGGAAGATAGGTCTAGGCTCACCTCTGTCTGATTAGAACATCTTGTTGTTTGCTTCCTTGTAGCCGTAGGAAGGTTGTGATCGGTTTGTTAGAATTGTTGTGCTTCCTGATTTCTTACATCGTATGTAAGTGTTGTTTCTACATTGCAAGAAAAGAAATTTCTTACTATTACAGCCGTTATGCTGCCCGAGTCATTCCAAGTTTCTTCATAATCTGATGCATTTGCAAACTCCTTCTTTCTATTTCAGATGGCAGATCTTCCCCCTCGGCAGGTTGTTCGTTTGACCAGGTGCCTCGGTGTGCGTGGCCATCCCGCCATACTGATCGAGATGATGTCCTTCATTGGATACCGATTGTACCCTCAGTACACAGTTGAGTAGCAGTTCCTTGACTTCAACCAGACCCAGTTCCACTGCATTGTCAGGATCTACCCGCACCACAATGGAGTCACTCAGCCTATCCACTTTGGACATGGCATTGGCATGACTGAGAACATGGCTGTGCAGGATGCTGCATACTCATGTATTACCCTGCTGAGAGAGGAGCACACTAATCTGAGAGAGACCTCGTTCCTCTATATCCTTGCTGCACTTCTAGGAGAAGAGGGGTATTACACCGGACTATACACAGATCACTCTTTGGAGGACCCTTTATTTCAGATGACTGCTAGGTTTTCTTTTAATCGAGATCGTGATGCACACGCTCTCCGTTTTGAGCTTCACTCCACTCGTGCCCGTCTGTATCGAGCACTGACACTCTTGGCACCCTTCGTGAGTGTTGGATCAGTCGAGTATGATGCTATCTACCCAGACAGGACGCAGATGCCTTCTCGAGTTGCTTGGCCCGAGATTGGAGGCATTTTTCCACCCCGTGGTCCTCTGCTTCCACCCTACGCTGGACCTAGGCCCTATCCTTGCCCAAATGGATACCAGGGTCCACAGGCCTCCGTGTTTTCCGATGGTCACCTTCAGCTACCGGGTTACGCGGGTAACTTTTACGAGGACTACTATGGAGATGGAGATGAGTGAGACCGCCTGTGCTCTTACTTTAGTATCTTAGTATATTGTACGCAAGGTGTTCTAAGTTCCAGAGGCTTAGATAAATAATGTATAGGAAGTCAGAGTGCCTCTGAAGGATGTATCATCTTCATCACGTTTGTATTAGCTTGGAGCTTGTACTAAAACGATGTATGGTTTGTATGACAGCTTGTGAATATATGGCTTGTATGCTTTTATCACCATGTTGTCAAGATGATTACTTCCTTTGCTCTCTGATTCTTCCAGTACTTTCAATACCTTGTTTAGACTCTTCCAATCAACTCTGTTTGACTTTGGTTTTCACCTTCAGGATGTCTCAAGGAACCCGTGGCTAGCTTGGTCGTGCCCATGGTCGTGGGAATGATCCGGAGGAAGGCAACCTTCCACCCCCACCCACGATGGCTCAGGTTTTGATGGAGGTTGAGAGGAACCGCCGAGACTCTCACCATTTGCTGGAGGTCATTTCCTACAACACCACTCAGTAGCGCAACGAGTTGGTGTCTTCGAACGACTTCATCCGGCTTCATCCCCCACTTTTCAGCTACTCCACCGAGCCCCTTGATGACGATGACTGGTTTCGCAGCATCGAGAGGAAGCTCCAGGCAGGCCATGTTGCAGATGGCGACAGGGTCAGCTATGCCACTTACCACCTCGAGGGTCCAGCTAGCTCTTGGTGGGAGAATTTCCTGAACATGCGTCCAGTTGGACCGCCCACTACTTGGGATGAGTTCTGCACTTCATTCCGTGAGCACCACATTCCAAAGGGTCTTATGGACCGCAAGCGTGAGGAATTCTGCAACCTCACCCAAGGCAGAAGGACTGTTGACGAGTTTAGTCGTGAGTTCAACCGACTGGCTCGTTATGCTACTGAAGAGGTCTCCACCGACGCAAAGAAGCAAGAGAGGTTCCATCGTAGACTCAATTCTGGACTTCGCCGTGAGCTCAACCTACATGACTTTGCCACCTTCCAGGTCCTTGTCAACAAGGCCATCAAGGCAGAGGACATGAACACCCCCAATGACTTCCGCAAACACCCTAGAGACAATGGTTCATCTAGCTCAGGCTCTCAGAAGCGCAAGATCTGGATCCCCAACAGTATTTTTCACCAGAACAACCCACCGAGGCCATCCTATGTGGCGCCTCGTCCACCAGCTCCGTTCCACCCAGCTCCAACGAACAACCCAGCTCCATGCACTGTCTTTGGAGCCTGTTACAAGTGTGGTCAGGCAGGCCACTACTCCCGCAAGTGTCCCCAGAACCAGCTCCAGAATCAGAATGCTCCACCCCGTGCCGGAGGGAACAACAATGGTCGTGGAAAGCCACCCCAGAAGGTCTACACCACCAAACCCGCTCCTCCCTCCACTCGTGGACGTGTGAATTAGATTGCCGCCGAAGAGACTGACGACACCACTGACATCATTCTTGGTACGATCCCAGTCAATTATATTCCTACGTCCGTTCTTTTCGACCCAGGAGCATCTCATTCATTCATGTCGGAAAGTTATGCACTTCTTCATGAGTTATCTTTTGTTGAATTGTCCACTCCAATGATTATTCAAACTCCAGGGTCAAGATGGCAAACTAATAGAGTAAGCCATGGTAATCAAATTGCAATTGAGGGTTTAGTATTCCTTGCTTCACTCATAGCCCTCAAATCTTCGGACATCGATGTAATCCTTGGCATGGATTGGCTGTCAAGGCAGAATGCCTACCTTGATTGCAAAGGCAAATCAGTGAAACTCACCCACCATTCAGGCAAGACAGTTAACTACACCTCACCCAGAACAAGAACCCAGGTGCATTCTTTGAATGTACTTCCCCTTCCCGACCTTGAAGATGTTCCGGTGGTTCGTGACTTCCGGATGACTTTCCTGAAGACCTGCCGGGCCTGCCACCCGACAGATGTGTAGAGTTCATAGTGGATCTTATGCCAGGAACCTCCCCAATTTGTAGACGCCCATACAAAATGGACCCACGTGAGTTAGCTGAGCTTAAAACCCAACTGGAAGCTTTGTTGGAAAAAGGCTTCATCCGCCCTAGCTCAACGCCATGGGGTTTCCCTGTTCTGTTCGTAACGAAGAAAGATGGAACAGAAAGGATGTGCGTAGACTATCGCCCGCTAAATTTAGCGACGATAAAGAACAAGTACCCACTGCCCAGGATAAATGATCTTTATGATCAACTTGCTGGATCCTCTGTCTTCTCCAAGATGGAGTTGAGATTGGGTTATCATCAAATCAAAATCCGAAACAAGGACATTCCCAAAACGGCTTTTACTACTAGTTATGGTCTTTACGAGTACACCGTCATGTCCTTTGGTTTAACCAATGCCCCCGCCATTTTCTCGCGCATGATGAATTCGATCTTCATGGAGTACCTAGATAAATTTGTTGTGGTTTATCTCGATGACATTCTCATCTACTCAAAGAACGAAGAAGAACATGCCGAACACCTAAGGCTGGTACTGATGAAACTTAGAGAGCATCGCCTGTATGCTAAATTCTCCAAGTGTGAATTTTGGCTACCAGAAGTGACCTACTTAGGCCACGTGATTTCTGCAAAAGGCATTGCTATGAATCCCGAGAGAGTTCAGGCCGTCCTTGACTGGACTCCACCTGAATCGGTTAAGCAAGTTAGGAGTTTTCTTGGCCTAGCCAGCTATTGCCGTCGCTTCGTCGAGAACTTTTCTAAAGTTGCAAAGCCTCTAACTGAACTCCTCAAGAAAGATAAGAAATTCCTATGGACTCCCAAGTGCGAGGAAAGCTTTCAAGAGATAAAAAGAAGATTGACTTCTGCACCCGTACTTGCACCTCCAGACACCAAAAAGGATTTTGAGATCTTTTGTGATGCATCACGACAAGGGTTAGAATGCATACTTCTTCAAGATAGACATGTGGTAGCTTATGCTTCACGCCAGTTGGGGCCACATGAAGAGGACTATCCTACCCATGACCTTGAACTCGCTGCCGTAGTTCATGCCCTAACAACTTGGCGACATTACCTCCTTGGTAATCGTTGTGGGATCTATTCCGACCACCAAAGCCTCAAATAAATTTTCACCCAGCCAGATCTTAATCTCAGGCAAAGACGCTGGATTGAGTTGATAAAAGATTAAGATGTAGGAATTTCTTACACCCTAGGCAAAGCCAATGTCATGGCTGATGCACTAAGTCGTAAGTCGTATTGTAACAACCTCATGTTACAACAGTATCAACCACTTCTTCATGAGGAATTTTGCAAACTCAATCTTGAGATTGTTCCTCATGGCTATCTTTCTACCTTGGTGGCGAATCCAACTCTTGAGGATCAAATCATAGTTTCCCAAAGGCGTGCACGAGGTGTTCGCCGGATCAAGGAGAACATTGCTAGAGGAGTTACTAAATGTTTCTCCACAGATAGTAAAGGAATGGTATTCTTTGGAAATCGTTTGGTAGTACCTAAGAATAGGGAACTAAGGCAACTCATCCTCAAGGAAGCCCATGACACACCCCTCTCGATTCATCCCGGTAGCACAAAAATGTACCGAGATCTACGCCAGAGATTTTTGTGGACTAGGATGAAGAGAGACATTGCTCAATTTGTTGTCGAATGTGATGTTTGTCGTCGCATTAAGGCAGAACATCAAAGACCTGCTGGTGCACTTCATCCTTTGCCTATTCTAGAGTGGAAATGGGACAAAGTCGGTATGGACTTCATCACCTGCTTTCCAAAAACCCAGAAAGGAAATGATGCCATATTCGTTGTCATAGATAGGCTTTCCAGAGTTGCTCACTTCCTTCCCGTTCGCGAGTCTATAACTGCTAGCCAGTTAGCGGACTAGTACGTCTCTAGAATTGTATCCCTTCACGGTGTTCCTTTGGAAATCAATTCTGATCGTGGTAGCCTTTTCACCTCTAGATTTTGGGGAAGCTTCCAAAATGCTATGGGAACTCATCTCTCCTTTAGTACAGCTTTCCATCCTCAGTCTAGCGTCAAGTCGAAAGGGTTAACCAAATTCTCGAGGACATGCTCAGATCTTGTGTTATCTCATTCGGAAAGAATTGGGAGAAGTCTCTGCCATTCGCCGAATTTGCTTATAACAATAGCTTCCAATCTAGTCTAAACATGGCTCCTTTTGAACTCCTATATGGACGACGATGTCGAACACCCCTAAACTGGTCAAAAACCGGTGAAAGACAATTCTTTGGACCGGATGTGATCAAGGAAGCAGAAGAGCAAGTTCGCATTGTTCGTGATCAATTGAAAGCAGCCCAGTCTCGTCAGAAAAGCTACTATGATCGTCATCATAGGAAAGAGAGCTACAATCTGGATGAGAAGGCTTACCTTCGGGTTACTCCTTTGAAGGGAACCCAACGTTTCGGTATCAAAGGCAAGTTGGCCCCACGTTACATCGGACCTTTCCGCATTCTTGCTAAACGTGGAGAAGATGCCTACCAACTTGATCTACCCCCGCACCTTTCCCGATTACATGATGTATTCCATGTGTCACAACTCAGGCGTTGCTTCAAGGACCCCATCCGCGAAGTCGACCATGAAACGCTTGATCTCCAAGATGACCTTTCGTATCGAGAATACCCCGTTCGTATTCTTGATTCCGCAGAGCGTGTCACTCGTCGTCAGAAGATTAAGTTTCTGAAAGTGCAATGGTCACACCACTCTGAGAGAGAATCCACGTGGAAAAGAGAAGACCGTCTCAGTGCCGAGTACCCCTCCTTCCTCCCGAAGACTTCTGAATCTCGGGACGAGATTCTGTTGAGTGGGGGCGAGTTGTCTGAACCCTCTGTTAGGTAATGTGATAGGATCAAAGTCATCTTGCATCATGTTAAAAATTTCAAAGAAATCAATTGAAGTCAAATTCAAACTCAAATGGGAGAAGGAACCCCCCCAGATGAATTAATTCAAATGGCCAGAAATAAATCTTCTCCAAAAATTCATGTTTGATTTTTGAAAAGTCTTATAAATGAGTGTGATCACATATCAAGTGATGTGGGACCCACCCCATGCTCGTGGATTTTTCAAATATTCAAACAGTGCCTTGGAATTAATCAAATACCCCTATTTAATTTAAAATTCAAATCATTTGAATTGTAAAAAGTGCCACACTTTATAAATGGCTAGTATATTTTATTATGAGGCCATATAAAAAGTTAGCATTTTAGAAAATGGCTAGGTATTTATTTTAGCTAGCCAAAACAAATGTCAGAAGAAAACAGAAAAGAAAAATAGAAAAAGGAAAAAAAACCACTTACCTGTCGCCCCAGGCGAAGGCCCAGCCGGCCCAGCCCACCTGGAGGGGGAAATTGCGTCTTCGTCCCCTCCACGCAGGCAAGCAGGTCGCCGGCGAGCGCTGTGGGTGCGCCAGGAAGCTCCCTGCTTCCCTGGAACCCTATCCCTTCGCCACGCACGTCTGGAAGATGCCCCGTTCCATTCCCCTCCCTCCTGTGCCATTTCCCCCTCCTCTCTCGCCGGATTTGACGAAGACAGCAGAGAACGCCGGAGCACCGAAGCGCCCCCACGTGGCCATCGACGTCGAGGAGCCCAGCCAGTATGTCCAACATGATCTCCTCCCTCGACTCCGTCCACTAGCAGACGCAGGAGCTCCAATTTGGACCAGGCGCGAAGCCAGGCTCACCGAGATCTTGCAGGACCCGCAAGCCAGTCCCCGTCGATTCTCCGCCGCCGTGACCTCCCCGCCTCCAACGGCCACCTCGTCGTGTTCCCTGAACTCTGAGGTGGAACCGGAAGAAGAGGCAGCCCCTTCGTTGAAGACCCTGAACCCGAACCTCGTCAGCAAGGCAAGCAAACCCCCATTGATCATGTCGATATAATCCCACTTCCCTCTCATGTCTCGCTTATGCATTGTATAGGATGATTACCATGCTACGTTTCTACCGCATAGATGAACCCATTCCTTTGCATGACCTATCATTTGTCACAGTAGTAAGAAAACCACAATCCTAGCAAATATAGGAGTTGATTGATATCATGTGGCCCTTGCAATTGTTACTGCTTATTGCAGGCTTAGAGTGATACAATGATGTTTCTGTTATGTGAGTCGGGATGGTATTGATCATGTTGATGATGGTGGAAATGTGTTGTGAATCTACCCTAATACAAGGTGAACGATGAGAGGCTGTGTAGGAGTACACAGTGGGTTGTCTCGTTGAACACCGCCCTAAGTCCGAGTTCTTGTGTGGTGATCCAAGATGAAGAGTACAACCACACATTGGGCTCACTGACCCCTCTCAACCTATTAACTCATCCCTTTCGATGTCCAGATGTCGCAGTAGTTCGGAGTTCTGGTAGGTTTTTGGCATGGCTGCTAAGTGAGAGAACGGCTCAACCGAGACCTTCTTATGCACCACGCACACATCATCTGGGTCCACTTCGGTAAACCGGCCGGGTTCACGATAGTGGTAGCCAAACCAGGTAGGCAGCTTTCTTTGACTAGATTGGCTATGAGGTAACAGTTGTGGTGAGCATACTCGCTGACACCCCTTGAATGGTGTCGAGATCAAAGGCGGTAACTGATGATCATGTGTGTGTAGCGGTACACCCCTGCAGGTTTAACAAAACTATTTGAATAGACGCGTCCGCGATTAAGGACTGCTTGGAAAGCTTAGCTTGATTATTAGACAACTTGAACTGGATACTTATAAAACTTGCCAAGATAAGCGTGAGTGCTATGGCGTGCTTTCTCGTGGGGAAGTCGAGGAAAGCACCATAGTGTTGTAATTGGTTGGAGACAGGTAGTGGACTCGTGTACGCTTCTTACCTCAAGTCTGGTACTCGTAGTTCAGGACTAGCCAAGTCAAAGCTGGAACTTCTGCAAGTGAAACTCCACCCCCCCCCCATTTACCTTGATACATGAGCATGAGTAGTATAGTTCCTATGTAAGTCTTGCTGAGTACGACTTTGTACTCACGTTTGCTTATTCTATGTTTTAGATGAACCCACTGACCCCGAAGGTGGCTTCTTTATCGAGCTCGATGACTGAAGACCAAGCTAGTGTAGTCCCAGTCAGACGACTGGTTCCCTCGTGGAGGGCTTGTGTTTAAATAAGGCTTCTTAAGCCATTTGTTAAACTTGTCTGTACTCAGACCTACTTTTCTTCCGCTTGTCTGTTGTAATGTTGGATCACATGCTTGTGATCTCTGTGTGCACTCTGTGAGAGTTATCAATAAAATGTATACTTTGTAGAGAATTGCAATGATACATGTTGTTCATGCAAGGCATGTGTGCTGCGTGTATGTTTATAACATGCATGTCTTTGTATGGGTTTTGAAGACCTTAGTTGTGATCTAGCTGGCGGTCTTTCATACACCAATTGGCCATTATATGTGCGCAGCTTGGGGCATCGCGATGCGATTGTTCGAGACTGTCTCGTGAACACTTTATTGTATGATCGAGCCCGCCCTAGACCCCGACTAAGTGATCGGGCTAGAGTAAGTCTATGTAAGAGTGATGAGATAGTCGATAGTATGGTTGAGGCGACTTGTCTGTGAATATGGGAGTTCATCACCCATATCATTTAGACTTGTGTGCGGACGATGAGGACCCATCTCAGTTGATCATCCGGCCTGGATGGGATGCCCCTCACGTACGATGCTTTCCGAGAACGTTCTGTGCCTGGCCTTGTCTGCTTAGACAAGTGGGTACGGTTCTCGGCTCTCCATATGACTATGTCGTAGCGGGACTTGCAAACGCTAACCCCGGGTCCCGACATGATGTGTTGACAATTCCATTTAATTGAAGTGTATTGCAAAAGAATTGCAAATTCAAACTTCAAATTTGAATTCAAATTAATCCATATGCACATTTGCTTCTTTAGCCCCATTTTAAAATGGTCAAACATAAAAACAAATTGCATATTCTTAATCCTTGCACTTTTCTGATAATTTTTCATATATTATATGTTTAATTTGGAGTTAAAATGAATATTCTATGAATTTCCAAAGTTTAGCTATTTTTCTGCAATTTCTTTAATTCTTTAAAATTCTGGAAATTGGTTTATTGCATCAACATGATGCAATGCTGACATCACAGGGGCGGCTGACATGTGGGGTCAGGGTGTCATAGGCTCTGGGGGTTAATCCCGTTTAATTAAAATCACAGGGGGTTAATTAGGGGCTAGGGCCCACCTATCATAGGCTGTTAGGGGGATCAGTGGGGTGATTAGGGCCCTATTGGCCGGCGGCTTGACGCCGGTGGCTCGGGCCACGGCGGCGCCTCGTCGAACTAGGCCACAGGCCACGTGAGGGGCAGAGGAGGGCACCAGAGGGTGCCTCTCGCTCTCGCGCTTCGACTGGAGCAACTGGGGGTCAAGGGGACGCCGGAGGCGCGACGATGTCGACTTGGCGCGGCGGCCGGAGCTTTATACAGGCGGCAATGGCGAAAGCAGGCACGGGATGGAGCTTGGTTTAGGGCAAAAGAAGCGCGCGCTCACCCTGATGACGAAGGCGAACCCGACGACGTCGAGGAGGAACTGGGCGGAGCGAAATCGCTCGCCGGAGTCGATGGTGCCCAGCGGTGAAGTCCTCACGCGGGAGTCGCCTCGGTTGGTCCCTGGCTCCAATTGAGGCTTCAGCTCGGTGGAGTCGACGCTGGCGAAGAAGAAGGACACGGTGGCGCGGTGTGGGAGGCTCAGTGGCCACGGCGGCGCACGTCGGCGTACTCCGGGCGCCTCGGATCTTGCGGGTGTTCGCCAGAGACGAGGGAGAGGAGGGTTCCAACGGGGGGGAAAGGACAGAGGAGACGCCCAGGGCCTCCACGGAACAGATAGGGTCGAGGGGGCAAGCAGGAGGTGGCTAGAGGCGTCGGCATGGTCGCCACGCAGCGGCTTGCCTCCCTGTCGGGCCTCATTGCCAGGTAGGCCTCTTTTCTGTTTTTCTTCTTTTTTTCTGTTATTTCTTTTGCTCTGGTAAAAAAAATACCATAGCATTTTATAAAAATGCCCAAATATTTTTAAAAATCCTAGGTGGCCAGTAGCAAACCACTTATGACTTTTGGGCATTTTTGAAATTCAATAAATTTGAATCTCAATTCAAATAGGGGTCAACTGTCACAACCCCAATTTAGGAAAGTTCTAGGATTTGAGTGCCCCTTTGCATCATGCAAAAATTCAAAAGAACTTCAAAATTAGGGAAAAGAAAAGCCCTGAGAATTTAATTCAAATGGCCAGATGAAAATCTTTTTCCAAAAATCATTTGAATATTTGGAAAATTCCTATAAATGATGGTGATCATTTTAAAAGTGGTTTGGGTTCATTCCCATGCCCATGGAATATTCAAAAATTCAAAAGGTGCCTTGGAAATTAATTAAATACCCTATTTGATTTGAAATTAAAATTATATGAATTTCAAAATTCTCCAAAACTTGTGAGTGGCTAGCTACATGTCATATGAGGCCATATAAATGTTTTGAGGATTTATAAAAATACTTTGGTATTTGTTTTATCAAAGTGAACACAGAGCAGAATAAATTAAAAAAAAAGAGGACACAGAGGGCAAAGTGGCCCAACTTATACCCCCCCCCCGAGCCCATCTAGCACGGCCCAGCCCACCTCCCCGTTGTCTCCTTCCTCAAGCAGCTCGGTGTCACCCCGAGAGCGCGCGGTGGCCGCCGACGCCACGCCACCAGCCTGCCTGGCTCTCCCCTGGCCTTTTCTGCACGCCCTGGAGACGCCCACCAGCCCCCTACCACTTTCCCTCTCCTCTCGTTCTCTCTCCCTTCCTCTGTTCTTCGATCCAGAGAGAAACCGAGCGCTGCGGTCGCCATTGCTCCGTCGCCGGCGTGGCCACTGAGCTCGTCCCACCGCGACATCTTGTGCAGGAGGAGCGCCGATGTCGCCTGCGTCTTCCAGCACTTCGAATCGCGCAAATCAAGGCCTCTGGACGATAACCTCTTCATTCCCTCGCCGTCGGCCCCATAGATTCCGGCGACAAATTCCTCCCCTACGCGCCTCCTACGTCTTCGCCGTCAACGCCGTTGGCCTCACGGTGAGAAGCCTCACTGTTTCCCCTTTTCCGCGCTCGTAGCCGTGCCTTGGTCACCTTTTTCCCCACCGCCACCGTGAGACGCCAACGTGCGGCTCGACGCCGTCGTGCTCTCCGGCCATCCCCTGGTCGCCCGCATGCAGTGGGTGATGCGCGGGAGCACAGGCTACCTCCTGGTGCCCTCCGCGTGCCACCCCGTGGCCGGAACACCACTCCGGCGAGACGCCGCCGTCCTCTGGGTCGCCGTCGTCATGTCGCCGGCGGGCCCGTTTTAGTTAGGACTCAACCCACGCCCTAATCAGCTCACCCAGTCACTGACAGTGGGCCCCCCAGCCCCCTAACCCCCCTCTCTGTTTAATTAACAGAGGGATTAATCCCACTATCACTGACCAGCCGACCCCACCAAACAGCCCCCCCCTGACGTCACAGTGAGCTCAGCATGACGCATTAAACCAATTTTTCCAGAGAATTTAAAATATTCCAGAAATTACAGAAAATTGATTAAAGTTTGGAAAATCATAACTAATTCAAGTGAACTCCAAATTGTACAACTAATATATGAAAAATTATCAGCATAAAATTCTCTATCCAAATATGCAACTTTCAACCTTGTTTGAGTTGATTTTAAAATGGGAGCAGTAGCTTTTGCTATTTGGTTTAAATGGAATTAATTCAAATTTAATTCAAATGCTAATTTAATTTGAACCATTGCAATAGACCACAACTCACTTGTGCTTCAGAAGCGTATCACACACATGATCATATGGTTTACAATGACCAAACATTAGCAAATGCGAGATGACCTAATTTGAATAACATTTGGAGTTTGGATTTGAATTAACTTTTCAAATCAACTTCAATTAACATGTGGCAAATTGAACCTAGATCACACCAATACCTTTCACATCATGTGACAACCTAAACATGTGCTTATGCATTCTATTACATTGTTTCCCCCCCATTTGTTGATGATTGTGCCGATAACAGTGCCTCCAAGACGGTGATCACCCCCGACGAAGAAGAAGATCGGTAAACCCCGTGTATCGTCAGCAAGGCAAGCAAACCCCATTGATCATATCTATAAAATCCCAATTCCCTCTCAGTCTCTCTTATGCATGTTTATGAGATCACCGAGACACGTTCTTTCGCATAGTTGAACCCATTCCGATGCATGACCTATCATTTTGTCACCGTATTAATCAAATCACAATCCTAGCAGATTTAGGAGTTGACTGATGAGCATGTGGCCCCTACAACTGCTACTGCTTTTGCTGCTTAGTGATACAATGAGGATGTTATGATTGTGAGTCGGGATGGAATGAACACAGTGATGGTGGTGTTAACGTGTTGGTGAATCCACCCTAATACCAGGTGAACGATGAGAGGCTGTGTAGGAGTACACAGTGGGTTGTCTCGTTGAACACTGCCCTAGGCCCCGACTTCCTGTTTTGTGATCCAAGACAAAGAGTATGACCACATGTAGGGTTTTATGGGAGCCCCGTTTGGCATCTTTACGTACCCGATCCGGTCCAGGAGTCACAATAGATTCGGGCTTTCCATTTGGCATGTGCATAGAAAAAGAATGAAGAAAAGGTTGCATCATATAGATATGTGGGTGGACTTGTGAGGCAGTGAAACCATCTGGAAGAGGTGGCGTCTCGGTCCCTTACATTATCTGAGTCCGTTTGGTGGAACCGGCCGGACTCTCGAGCGGTGCCAAACTCAGGTAGTCGACTCCTGGATTAGAGAAGGTGATGTGAGGTTAGTGCCTTGGTTTCATCCACGTCCGACACCCGCGTGAAGGGTGACGAGAACGAGGCGATAAGTGATGACACGCGTGTGAAGATGTAAACCCCTGCAGGGTTAATGAACTATTCGAATAGCCGTGTCCGCGGTTATGGACTACTTGGAAACCTCTACTTGATCATAGACAACTTGAATGGATATTTATAAAAGCCGCAAGATAAGCGTGAGTGCTATGGTGGGCTTCTTCGTGGGGAAGACGAGGAAGTAACCATAGTGGTGTATTGTTTGGAGACTTGGTAGTGGACTCGTGTACGCTTCTTACCTCAAGTCTGGTACTCGTAGTTCAGGACTAGCCAAGTCAAAGCTGGCACTTCTGCTTGTTGAACCCCACCTCCCCTTTACCTTGAAACTTGAGCATGAGTAGTATAGTTCTAATGTAAGTCTTGCTGTCATACAGCAGTCTGGTCCCTCGTGGAAGGGCATGTTTGTTGTACAAGGCTTCTCTAAGCCATTTGTTAAACTTGTCTGTACTCAGACCTAATTTGCTTCCGTTGTATGATGTAATGTTTGATCACAGACATGTGATCTTTGTATGCTCTATGTGTATATCAATAAAGAGTACTTGTAGAGTTATGTGATGATACCTGCTGTTCATACTAGACATGTGTGATGCGTTTATGATTATAACATGCATGTCTTAGTATGGGTTTTCGAGACCTTAGTTGTGATCTGGCTGGCAGTTTTTTATACACCAAGTGGCCCTAAGATGTGCGCAGCTTGGGGCATCGCGATGCGATTGCTCGTGGCTCTGCCACGTGCACACTTTGTTGTATGATCGAGCCCGCCCTAGACCCCGACTAAGTGATCGGGCTGGAGTCTGTTTATGTAAGGGTTATGATTCAATCGATAACATGGTTGAGGCGACTTGTCTATGAGTATGGGATTCACCACCCATAAGCATTTAGACTTGTGAGCGGACGATGAGGACCCATCTCAGTTGATCATCCGGCCTGGATGGGATGCCCCTCACGTTCGATGCTTTTCGGGAGTGTTCTGTGCTTGGCCTTGTCTGCTTAGACAAGTGGGTACGGCTTTCGGCTCTCCATGTGATTGCATCGTGACTGGAATTACATACGCATATTCCGGGTCCCGACAGACTTGGTATCAGAGCAGGACTGTCTGTAGGATTATCAAACCCTTGGTCGAAGTCGAGTCTAGCATTCTATAGTTATATAGTTACTCTGGGTATAAAAAGAACAACATAAGGCTTCTTTTTCTCCTTATCCTCATCGATCTGAGTTCTGGGTCACCCTTGTCTTTTCTACGGGATGATAGGACTAGGCTCATCTATTTCTTACTAGAACATCTTGTTGTTTGCTTCCTTGTAGCCGTAGGAAAGTTGTGTTCGGTTGTCTAGAGTAGTTGTGCTTCTTATTTTGAGACTTCCTATGTAAGTGCTGTTGAAATGTTGTGAGGATTTCCAATTCTCTTGCAATTGCATCCGTTATGTTGTCCGAGTCATTCCAGGTTTCTTTATAATCTGATGCATTTGCAAAATCCTTCTTTCCTTTTCGGTTGTCCTTTTAGAAGAACTTCTAGGTGGTATGCCCGACAGTTCCATAGAGTTTGTTGTAGGTTTTGTTCTAGAAACCAATAGTGATTCAATTGCAGTTCTTCCTCCCAGTTTAGATGTCTTCTAGCCAGAAGAACCACACTAATCATCGTGTTGGGGTACTTTGCTACTCTGACATATCTGTTGTAGCCCCTAGTAAACCTTGGTCATCCTCTAGAAAGCTATCCAGAGATCTAACCCTTAAACCTAGTCACCGACATATGTGTAGAATCCATAGTGGATCTTATACCAGGCACAGCCCCAATTTCCAGACGCCCATATAGGATGGACCCACATGAGTTAGCTGAGCTAAAAATCCAATTTGAAGTGTTGTTGGCAAAAGGCTTCATCCGCCCTAGCTCATCGCCATGAGGTTGCCCCGTTCTGTTCGTAACGAAGAAAGATGGAACAGAAAGGATGTGCGTAGACTATCGCCCGCTAAATTTAGCGACGATAAAAAACAAGTACCCACTTCCGAGGATCAATTATCTTTATGATCAACTTGCAGGATCCTCTGTCTTCTCCAAGATGGATTTGAGATTAGGTTATCATCAAATCAAGATCCGAAACGAGGACATTCCAAAGACGGCTTTTCCTACTCGTTATGGTCTTTACGAGTTCACCGTCATGTCCTTCGGTCTGACCAATGCCCCGCCACTTTTTTACGCATGATGAACTCGATCTTCATGGAGTATTTGGACAAGTTCGTCGTGGTTTACCTTGATGACATCCTTACATACTCGAAGAACGAAGAAGAACATGCCGAGAACCTAAGGCTGGTATTGATGAAACTTAGAGAGCACCGCCTTTATGCCAAGTTCTCCAAGTGTGAATTTTTGCTACCAGAAGTGACCTACTTAGGCCACGTGATTTCTGCAAAAGGCATTGTTGTGAGTCCCGAGAGAGTTCAGGCCGTCCATGACTGGACTCCACCTAAATCGGTTAAGCAAGTTTGGAGTTTTCTTGTCTTAGCAAGCTATTGTCGCCGCTTCGTCGAGAACTTTTCTAAAGTTGCAAAGCCTCTTACTGAACTCCTCAAGAAAGATAAGAAATTCCAATGGACTCCCAAGTGCGAGGAAAGCTTTCAGGAGCTAAAAGAGAAGATTGACTTCTGCACCCGTACTTGCGCCTCCAGACACCAAAAAGGGATTTCGAGATCTATTGTGATGCTTCACGGCAAGGGTTAGGATGCATACTTATGCAAGATCAACATGTGGTAGCTTATGCTTCACGCCAGTTGCGTCCACATGAAGTGAACTATCCTACCCATGATCTTGAACTCGGTGCCGAAGTTCGTGCCCTAACAACTTGGCGACATCACCTCCTTGGTAATCGTTGTGAGATCTATTCCGACCACCAGAGCCTCAAATACATTTTCACCCAGCCAGATCTTAATCTCAGGCAAAGACGCTGGATTGAGTTGATAAAAGATTATGACTTAGGAATTTCTTTCACCCCAGGCAAGGCCAATGTCATGGCTGATGCACTAAGTCGTAAGTCGTATTGTAACAACCTCATGTTACAACTGTATCCACCACTTCTTCATGAGGAATTTCGAAAGCTCAATCTCGAGATTGTTCCTCGTGGATCTCTTTTCAACTTGGTGGCGAAACCAACCCTTGAGGATCAAATCATAGTTGCCCAAAGGCGTGCACGAGGTGTTCGCCGGATCAAGGAGAACATTGCTAGGGGAGTTGCTAAATGTTTCTCCAGAGATAGTAAAGGAACGGTATTCTTTGAAAATCATTTGGTAGTACCTAAGAATAGGGACTAAGGCAACTCATCCTCAAAGAAGCCCATGACACACCCCTCTCAATTCATCCCGGTAGCACAAAAATGTACCGAGATCTACGCCAAAGATTTTGGTGGACTAGGATGAAGAGAGACATTGCTCGATTTCTTGCTGAATGTGATGTTTGTCGTCGCATTAAGGCCGTCCTTGACTGGACTCCACCTGAATCGGTTAAGCAAGTTAGGAGTTTTCTTGGCCTAGCCAGCTATTGCCGTCGCTTCGTCGAGAACTTTTCTAAAGTTGCAAAGCCTCTAACTGAACTCCTCAAGAAAGATAAGAAATCCTATGGACTCCCAAGTGCGAGGAAAGCTTTCAAGAGATAAAAACAAGATTGACTTCTGCACCCGTACTTGCACCTCCAGACACCAAAAAGGATTTTGAGATCTTTTGTGATGCATCACGACAAGGGTTAGAATGCATACTTCTTCAAGATAGAAATGTGGTAGCTTATGCTTCACGCCAGTTGGGGCCACATGAAGAGGACTATCCTACCCATGACCTTGAACTCGCTGCCGTAGTTCATGCCCTAACAACTTGGCGACATTACCTCCTTGGTAATCGTTGTGGGATCTATTCCGACCACCAAAGCCTCAAATACATTTTCACCCAGCCAGATCTTAATCTCAGGCAAAGACGCTGGATTGAGTTGATAAAAGATTAAGATGTAGGAATTTCTTACACCCTAGGCAAAACCAATGTCATGGCTGATGCACTAAGTCGTAAGTCGTATTGTAACAACCTCATGTTACAACAGTATCAACCACTTCTTCATGAGGAATTTTGCAAACTCAATCTTGAGATTGTTCCTCATGGCTATCTTTCTACCTTGGTGGCGAATCCAACTCTTGAGGATCAAATCATAGTTTCCCAAAGGCGTGCACGACGTGTTCGCCGGATCAAGGAGAACATTGCTAGAGGAGTTACTAAATGTTTCTCCACACATAGTAAAGGAATGGTATTCTTTGGAAATCGTTTGGTAGTACCTAAGAATAGGGAACTAAGGCAACTCATCCTCAAGGAAGCCCATGACACACCCCTCTCGATTCATCCCGGTAGCACAAAAATGTACCGAGATCTACGCCAGAGATTTTTGTGGACTAGGATGAAGAGAGACATTGCTCAATTTGTTGTCGAATGTGATGTTTGTCGTCGCATTAAGGCAGAACATCAAAGACCTGCTGGTGCACTTCATCCTTTGCCTATTCTAAAGTGGAAATGGGACAAAGTCGGTATGGACTTCATCACCGGCTTTCCAAAAACCCAGAAAGGAAATGATGCCATCTTCGTGATCCTTGACCGACTCTCAGAAGTTGCTCACTTCCTTCCAGTTCGCGACTCTAGAACTGCTAGCCAGTTAGCAGACTTGTATGTCTCTAGAATTGTGTCTCTTCACGGTGTTCCTTTGGAAATCAATTCTGATCGCGGTAGCCTTTTCACCTCTAGATTTTGGGGAAGCTTTCAGAATACTATGGGAATTCATCTATCCTTTAGTACAGCTTTCCATCCTCAGTCTAGCGGTCAAGTTGAAAGGGTTAATCAAATCTTGGAAGACATGCTCAGAGCTTGTGTTATCTCATTCGGAAAGAATTGGGAGAAATCTCTTCCATTCGCCGAATTTTCTTATAACAATAGTTTTCAAGCTAGTATGAACATGGCTCCTTTTGAACTCCTATATGGACGACGATGTCGAACACCCCTTAACTGGTCAGAAACCGGTGAAAGACAACTCTTTGGACCGGATATGATCAAGGAAGTAGAAGAGCAAGTTCGCATTGTTCGTGATCGATTGAAAGCCGCACAGTCTCGTCAGAAAAGCTACTATGATCGTCATCATAGAAAGGAGAGCTACAATCTTGATGAGAAGGCTTACCTTCGGGTTACTCCTTTGAAAGGAACCCAAATATTCGGTATCGAAGGCAAGTTGGCCCCACGTTACATCGGATCTTTCCGCATTCTCGCTAAACGTGGAGAAGTTTCCTACCAACTTGAACTACCCGCACCTTTCCCGAGTACATGATGTATACCATGTGTCACAACTCAGGCGTTGCTTCAAGGACCCCATCCGCGAAGTCGACCATGGAACGCTTGATCTCCAAGATGACCTTTCTTATCGAGAGTACCCTGTTCGTATTCTTGATTCAGCAGAGCGTGTTACGCGTCGTCAGAAGATCAAGTTCCTCAAAGTGCAATGGTCACGTCACTCCGAGAAGGAAGCCACATGGGAAAGAGAAGACCGCCTCCGTGTCGAGTACCCCTCCTTCCTCCCGACGACTTCTGAATCTCGGGACGAGATTCTTTTGAATGGGGGCGAGTTGTCACAACCCCAATTTATGAAAGTTCTAGGATTTGAGAGCCCCTTTGCATCATGCAAAAATTCAAAAGAAATTCAAAATTAGGGAAAAGAAAAGCCCTGAGAAATTAATTCAAATGGCCAGATAAAAATCTTTTTCCAAAAATTATTTGAATATTTGGAAAATTCCTATAAATGATGGTGATCATTTTAAAAGTGGTTTGGGGTCATTCCCATGCCCATGGAATATTCAAAAATTCAAAAGGTGCCTTGGAAATTAATTAAATACACTATTTGATTTGAAATTCAAATTATATGAATTTCAAAATTCTCCAAAACTTGTGAGTGGCTAGCTACATGTCACATGAGGCCATATAAATGTTTTGAGGATTTATAAATATACTTTGGTATTTGTTTTATCAAAGTGAACACAGAGCAGAATAAATTTAAAAAAAAAGAGGACAGAGAGGGAAAAGTGGCCCAACTTATCCCCCCAGCCCATCTAGCACGGCCCAGCCCACCTCCCCGTTGTCTCCTTCCTCAAGCAGCTCGGTGTCACCCCGAGAACGCGCGGTGGCCGCCGAAACCACGCCACCAGCCCCCTACCACTTTCCCTCTCCTCTCGTTCTCTCTCCCTTCCTCTGTTCTTTGATCCAGAGAGAAACCGAGCACTGCGGTCGCCATTGCTCCGTCGCCGGCGTGGCCACTGAGCTCGTCCCACCGTGACAGCTTGTCCAAGAGGAGCGCCGATGTCGCCTGCGTCTTCCAGCACTTCGAATGGAGCAAATAAAGCCCTCTGGATGATAACCTCTTCATTCCCTCGCCGTCGGCCCCCATGGATTCCGGCGACAAATTCCTCCCCTACGCGCCTCCTACGTCTTCGCCTTCAACGCCGTTGGCCTCACGGTGAGCAGCCTCACTGTTTCCCCTTTTCCGCGCTCGTAGACGTGCCTTGGTCTCCTTATTTCCCACCGCCAACGTGAGACGCCGACGTGTGGCTCGACGCCGTCGTGCTCTCCGGCCATCCCCTGGTAGCCCGCATGCACTGGGTGATGCGCGGGAGCACGGGCTACCTCCTGGTGCCCTCCGCGTGCCACCCCGTGGCCGGAACACCACTCTGGCGAGACGCCGCCGTCCTCTGGGTCGCCGTCGTCATGTCGCCGGCAGGCCCGTTTTAGTTAGGACTAAACCCACGCCCTAATCAGCTCACCCAGTCACTGACAGTGGGCCCCCTAGCCCCCTAACCCCCCTCTCTGTTTAATTAACAGAGGGATTATTCCCACTATGACTGACCAGCGACCCCACCAGTCAGCCCCCCCCCTGACGTCACAGTGAGCTCAGCATGACGCATTAAACCAATTTTTCCAGAGAATTTAAAATATTCCAGAAATTACAGAAAATTGATTAAACTTTGGAAAATCATAACTAATTCATATGAACTCCAAATTGGACAAATAATATATGAAAAATGATCAGCATAAAATTCTCTATCCAAATATGCAACTTTCAACCTTGTTTGATTTGATTTTAAAATGGGACCAGTAGATTTTTCTATTTGGTTTAAATGGAATTAATTCAAATTTAATTCAAATGCTAATTCAATTTGAACCATTGCAATACACCACATCTCACTTGTACTTCAGAAGCATATCACACACATGATCATATGGTTTACAATGAGCAAACATTAGCAAATGCAAGATGACCTAATTTGAATAACATTTGGAGTTTGAATTTGAATTAACTTTTCAAATCAACTTCAATTAACATGTGGCAAATTGAACCTAGATCACACCAATACCTTTCACATCATGTGACAACCTAAACATGTGCTTGTGCATTCTATTACATTGTTGCCCCCCCTTTGTTGATGATTGTGCCGATAACAGTGCCTCCGAGACGGTGATCAGCCCCGACGAAGAAGAAGATCGGTAAACCCCGTGTATCGTCAGCAAGGCAAGCAAACCCCATTGATCATATCTATAAAATCCCAATTCCCTCTCAGTCTCGCTTATGCATGTTTAGGAGATCATCGAGACACGTTCTTTCGCATAAGTGAACCCATTCCGATGCATGACCTATCATTTTGTCATCGTATTAAGCAAACCACAATCCTAGAAGATTTAGGAGTTGACTGATGAGCATGTGGCCCCTACAACTGTTACTGCTTTTGCTGCTTAGTGATACAATGATGATGTTATGATTGTGAGTCGGGATGGAATGAACACAGTGATGCTGGTGTTAACGTGTTGGTGAATCCACCCTAATACCAGGTGAACGATGAGAGGTTGTGTAGGAGTACACAGTGGGTTGTCTCGTTGAACACTGCCCTAGGCCCCGACTTCCTGTTTTGTGATCCAAGACAAAGAGTATGACCACATGTAGGGTTTTATGGGAGCCCCGTTTGGCCTCTTTACGTACCCGATCCGGTCCAGGAGTCACAATAGATTCGGGCTTTCCATTTGGCATGTGCATAGAAAAAGAATGAAGAAAAGGTTGCATCATATAGATATGTGGGTGGACTTGTGAGGCAGTGAAACCATCTGGCAGAGGTGGCGTCTCGGTCCCTTACATTATCTGAGTCCGTTTTGTGGAACCGGCCAGACTCTCGAGCGGTGCCAAACTCAGGTAGTCGACTCCTGGATTACAGAAGGTGATGTGAGGTTAGTGCCTTGGTTTCATCCACGTCCAACACCCGCTTGAAGGGTAACGAGAACGAGGCGATAAGGGATGACACGCGTGTGAAGATGTACACCCCTGCAGGGTTAATGAACTATTCGAATAGCCGTGTCCGAGGTTATGGACTACTTGGAAACCTCTACTTGATCATAGACAACTTGAATGGATACTTATAAAAGCCGCAAGATAAGCGTGAGTGCTATGGTGGGCTTCTTCGTGGGAAAGACGAGGAAGTAACCATAGTGGTGTATTGTTTGGAGACTTGGTAGTGGACTTGTGTCTGGTACTCGTAGTTCCGGACTAGCCAAGTCAAATCTGGCACTTCTTCATGTCGAACCCCACCTCCCCTTTACCTTGAAATTTGAGAATGAGTAGTATAGTTCTGATGTAAGTCTTTCTGAGTACGACTTCGTACTCACGTTTGCTTATTCTATGTTTTAGATGGAAACCCAGACCCCGATGGAGTAACCTTCGTGAAGCTCGACGTTGACTAAGTTAGCATAGTCCCAGACAGCAGTCTGGTCCCTCGTGGAAGGGCATGTTTGTTGTACAAGGCTTCTCTAAGCCATTTGTTAAACTTGTCTGTGCTCAGACCTAATTTGCTTCCGTTGTATGATGTAATGTTTGATCACAGACATGTGATCTTTGTATGCTCTATGTGTATATCAATAAAGAGTACTTGTAGAGTTATGTGATGATACCTGCTGTTCATACTAGACATGTGTGATGCGTGTATGATTATAACATGCATGTCTTAGTATGGGTTTTCGAGACCTTAGTTCTGATCTGGCTGGCGGTCTTTTATACACCAAGTGGCCCTTAGATGTGCGCAGCTTGGGGCATCGCGATGCGATTACTCGTGGCTCTGCCACGTGCACACTTTGTTGTATGATCGAGCCCGCCCTAGACCCCGACTAAGTGATCGGGCTGGAGTCTGTTTATGTAAGGGTTATGATTCAATCGATAACATGGTTGAGGCGACTTGTCATTGAGTATGGGATTCACCACCCATAAGCATTTAGACTTGTGAGCGTACGATGAGGACCCATCTCAGTTGATCATCCGGCCTGGATGGGATGCCCCTCACGTTCGATGCTTTCCGGGAGTGTTCTGTGCTTGGCCTTGTCTGCTTAGACAAGTGGGTACGTCTCTCGGCTCTCCATGTGATTGCATCGTGACTGTAATTACATACGCATATTTTGGGTCCCGACATCAACTTTAATTTCCAAGGCATCTTTTAAATTTTAGAAAATTCGAAAGGCATGGGAATGATCCCAAACCACTTTTGAAATGATCACCATCATTTATAGGAATTTTCCAAATGTTCAAATGATTTTTGGAAAAATATTTTTATCTGGCTATTTGAATTAATTTCTCAGGGCTTTTCTTTTCCCTATTTGGATTTCTTTTGAATTTTTGGCATGATGCAAAGGGCACAATCAAACCCTAGAACTTACCTAACTTGGGGTTGTGACAGGAACAGAGGCTAGATTGCGAAAAAGGGTTCTGTCCTCGGAAGAATCCCGTCATGGAGAATATATAGGCGAAGGGCGGCAGCCAGGGGGCAACCAGGGGTCTAGGCCGTCCCTGGCGCGACCAGCCCTCTGGCCCCACCTTGGTGATTCCGGAAGGTTCCGGTACGCTGATTTTTTATCTGATTTTTCCCGAATTTTTGGAGCACTTTTAATATGGGGCAAACCTGAAATAGAAAACAGCAGAAAACAGGAACTGGCACTGAGGTGCACTGAGTTAATAAGTTAGTCCAAATATGATTAAAAAGTGTATGAAAGTGCATCTAGATTATAGCAATATCACACAAAACATGCATGGAGCAAGCAGATACGTTTGGGACGTATCAACATCCCCAAGCTTAATTCCTGCTCGTCCTCGAGTAGGTAAATGATAACAAGCATAATTTCTGTGGTGACATGCTAACAACCATATATGAACTTTGAAAGTAAAGCAATCAAGGTATGTAATCCAATCCAAGTCATAACAAGCAAGAGTCTATATTAGCATTGAAACAAGCAACATAAGAACATAAAGGTGCAAGATCTCTTGCTTTTCCGTGACTCGAATGTCTCTAGATGGTGTTTGCGTGCAAGAAGTGGGGGATGGGAATACGAGAGAATAAATAATTATTTGTTGAGAACTCAATCTACTAAAGTTTCACATTTAGTCTTCTGTGGAATCTTACCTTGACTCGTCCCCAGACCACTGGCTAGGTACAAGTCAATTTGATCCACTCCCTTTCGATATTTTGAGCACTCATGCAATGGATGAGCGTAAGAACGAGAGTTGACATTTAGGATGGAAAGCGGAGAAATATGGTGGAGGAGGAAGGAAAACAGGGTGTGAAAGGCTCATATCAATGAGTTCAATCGTAGGCGAGAGAAGGACAAATGATAGATATGATGTGAGGAGTAGGTATTGCCATGCAACGAATCCACATATGAGCTAAGAAAAGCTCTCCAATGGAACTAGTGGGGGTGCATCCAACTTTCTCGCTCAAGTAGACCTATAGCTCGTTTGAGGAGGCTCATCATTGGAATATATAAGCCAAGTTATATAGTGTGAAGGTCCCCACATAGGTATATGCATATATGATCATCTCTATGGAGTCCAAGGTATAGAGGAAGTACGAGTGTGGATCTTTCAAAAGGAATAGTAGTGTTTCCCCCTTCTCTCTTTTTATTTATTTTTCTCTTTATTCTATTTTTTCTATTTTTGGTGGCCTAAATGGCTCTTTCTGTTTAACTCTCATTTGTCCTCTTTGGGATCTTTTAATTTTGTCCTCTTTGGGATGTTTTCCTCACTTAAGGGCAACACTCTATTTTACAAGAAGTATAGAAGATCTTCACACTTTACAAGGTACTTAACATAAAGAAGATTTAGCTATCATGATGCATGCAAATATATGCCTCTGCCAGTGTAGCAGGAACATGTATGACATGAAGATCAAGTCATGAGAAGGTGGATGTTGCATGGAAATATATCTCGGAAAGGCTATGGAAATGCCTTGATAGGTAGGTATGGTGGCTGTTTTGAGGAAAGATATAGGGAGGTTTATGATGACAGAGCATATCATGCCAAGGGTTTGGATGCACTGGCGAGGTGGATGCCAACTCTCGGAGTGAGAAGAGGGCAATGAACGGTACCAAAGAGGCTAGTAAATATGAGGAGGTGGAACTGTCAACTTTCAATACTTACATTAGTCTGAAGAACTCATGCACTTATTATCGGTAACTCTCATTCTAATAAGGAGGTTCAAAAAGAAACAAGTACCCCGAGGAGGAGTGTATGGGGGTTTGGTTATCCTTGCGCATCCTCGACTCATGGTACGTGAGTGTACTCTAATATCCGATCCCTCCAAAGATTAGTGATCGATCTAGTAGCTAGAGTTCTCAACTAGTTTTTCTAGGTTTTGAAAGTAAGCACGGATTGCCCAAAATACGACACCTATCACTAATAGGCTAGAGCTCTTGACACCAAAAGTTCAAACATTACTCACAACAATACCTCAAAACTATTGCAAGTTACTACTACAATTGAATAGCAACCTCAATTACCTACTTCACGACACAACTCAGGGCAACAACCAACTCCCTTAACAAGATAAACATGAAAACTAAAGAGAGTTCCAGAAAAAAACTAAACAAAAGCTAAATCTCTTGAAAAAGACAAACATGAAAACTAAGAACTAAACATGGCAGCAGCTACAAAAAGATAAAGAACACACAACAGAAGAAAGATAGGCATGAAAATCCTATGATGTGTTATAGTTTGAAGTGGAGTGTGTTTCTCTCCCACACAAAGTAAGATGGGTTCTAACTTGTTATGAACATCAAGCAAAGCTAAATAAAACTAAAAAGGAAACATAAGAGCGAGACGCTCCAAGCATAGCACATAACGCATGAAGTGATAAAAATATAGTGAGACGGAGGACGAACTGTTGATTGTTGATGGAGAAGGGGATGCACGGGGGCATCCCGAAGCTTCGACGCTTGAGTCTCCTTGAATATTTATTGGGGATGCATGGGGGCATCCCCATGCTTGAGCGTTTGACACTCCCGGATCTTCTTTCATCATTTTCCCTCGCACACTTGAAAACTCCCTTCATACATAACTCATTATAAGCTGATTAGAGAGGTTAGTACCCTTAATAAAATAATTTTTCTCCACTGGAAATATAGATATTCTTGAAGAGCTACTGTTTCTCAAGATTTCCAAAAGGTTTTTGCAAATAAAAAGCAAGCTTAAGGTTTGCAAAAGTAAGGAAAGGCAAAACGTGGAAGAGTCTGTGAAAAACAGAACAGAAGGTAGTAAATAATTTTTTGGGGTACTTCTAGAACTCAAATCAAAAAACTCAGAACAGACGGTCAAAAGACAATTGTATGGAGCACGCTGTCAAAAAAATTCAGATCAAAAAGATGATCTGGTGATTTTAGGCTAATTTTTCCGTCCAAGGACTTAATCTGTTTTCTGGACATCAGGTCGCAACTTTTGAACTTTCTTGCAATCGGAGGCTAAACTTGGCACAAAGCTTGAAAATAAAGATACAATGATGTTTCTATAGTAGTAACAATCATCAAGACCACTAAAAACAGAAGTAAAAACATCTTGGGTTGCCTCCCAACAAGCGCTTTCCTTTACGCCATTAAGCTAGGCATAAAGCAAAAGAAGAAGAATCACGTTGTATCAATCGAAGCATCATCAAGATCATCAAAAATATCATCAATTGTACAACTAGTTTTAAGAGGTGTTTCAAATAAAGGCCTAATGAATATACTTCTAGGGATAAAACCAAAAGGCATAAAATCAATTGGAGTTTTATTCATAAATTTATCCAAGATGGGTATTTCTTCCGAAGTTTTCACGGTTTCTACTCCATTGGCAATGCGAGGATTATTTTTAGGTCGAGGAACCTTAGGGACATAATTGAACTTAGGTTACTTCCTTGCCGGAGTTTCTACTTTTTTGGTTTGATTGTGGAGAAAGTATTTCTCAAAGTGTCAACGATTTCCTCAATCTTATCTATCCTAGAAGGATCCAAATCATGGGATTTGATGGTCTCCAAAGTTTTAATAATTCTATGCATGGAGCTATCTATTCTATTAAAATGTCAGAACCCAAAATTTAGGTTTGTGCTTTTCCAAGCTTGCATTTTTGCTTCTTAAAAAAAATTGCAAAAGAAAAAGGAATTGGGGAAAAGAAAAGCCCTAAATGAATTAAATAAAAAGGCTAGAAATAAATCTTTTTCCAAAATTCTTTTGGATGTATTGAAAAATCCTAAAAATGAGTCTGATCATTTTAAAAGTGATTTGGGATTAATCCCATGCTCATAGATTTTTCAATAATCCAAATAGTGGCTTGGAAATTAAATCTTTTGTCTATTTGAATTGAAATTCAAATAATTTGAATTTCAAAAATTCCCAAAACTAGGGGTTGACTTCTAATAAGTCACCTATGTTTTATAAAAATGATTGGCGATTTTTACAAATGCCCTAGCTATTTATTTTAAAGGGCAAAACAAATAACAGAAATAAATAAAAAGAAAAACAAAAGGCAGAGCCTTACCTTGCGCCTAGGGCGAAAGCCCACCTGGCCCGGCCCATCTCCTCCCCTATCGTCTTCCTCCTCGCCAGAAGGAGCGCTGGACGCGCCGTGCACTGCGCATGGACGCCAGCTCCTGCTCCTGGCCACGCAAGGCCTCCCCTCCTCTTCTCCTTCGCGCTGGAGACGCCTTGAAGCTCCCAGTTCCTTTCCCCCTCCCCTCGCATGTTCATCTCCCTCTCTCCTCTACCCGTTCCGCGCACACCCGAGAACCGCCGGAGCACCGACGAGGTTTAGCGCGGCCACCGAGCTCCTTCCGGCGAGCCAAGGTGTCTACGAGGATCCCCGACGACCGCCAGTTTGAGCCGCCGCTTCAATTTGGGACGAGACGCAGCAGACGCGACGTTCCCTTGCGACTTCGCCGCCGGCCGCCGACGACCCTGAGCTCTAATTCGCCGCATCCATCTTCTCCCCGGCCGTCCCGAGCTCGCCCTCGAGTTCAGGTGAGCGCGAGCTTCATTTCCCCCCCCATCCGCACTTCCTCCCGACCCCTCTGTCGTCGTTCGCCATGACCAGGGTCTCCGGCCGCCGCTTCCCGTCGTCGTAGCCGTGGCCCAGAGCCTCCTCGAGGTCCCCGGCATGCTCCACGAGAAGCGCACGAGCGCGAGGCACGCTCCCGTGCCTCCATCTCCCTCCCCCGTGGCCGAAATCACACTCCGGCAGAGCGCCGCCATGGCCCAAGCCACCGGCGTTTAGCCGCCGGCCTGTTAGGCCTAAGCCCCCCCCTAATCTCTCTCTCTCTCTCACTGACACTGGGCCCAGGGCCCCTAATTAATCCGTGTTTTATTTAAACAGAAAACTAACTAACCCAGTGAGGCTGACAGGTGGGGCCGCCCTGTCAGTTGACTAGTCAAACCCCTGGCGTCAGCATGACCTAGTGATGACGCAGTAAATCCTAAATCAATTTAATTTATTCAGCAATTTCCAGAAAATAGCCTAAACTTTGAAATTGAATAACTTTTAAACTATAACTCCAAATTCAAAGTGTAATATATGAAAAATGATCAGGAGAAAATCCTCTATCCAAATTTCCAACTTTCAGCTATGTTGGAGTTGATCTTAAAAAGGTATCAGTAGCTTTTGCTATTTGATTTAATTGGAATTATTTCAAATTCATTTCAAAAACTATTCCAACTTCAACCATTGAAATGCACCACACTTAACTTGTACTTCAGAAGAATTTCACACATATGATCACTTGGTTTACAAAGTACCAACTTTAGCAAATGCAAGTTAAACTAAGTTGAATAACATTTGGAGTTTGAATTTGAATTTACTTTTCAAATCAACTTCAATTAACAAGTGGCAATTCAAACATAGGTCAGTTCAGCACCTTGCCATGCTTTGTTTTGCATATTGATTGTGCATTGTATTATCTTGATTGTGCTTTACTTCCAGTGCTTCGGTGATTGCATCTTCTCGGTAGAGTTGATCTCGGAGACGAGTTCAACCTCACGTCAGAAGAGTGTTACATCGTGATTGTCAGCAAGGCAAGCAACCCCCTCTTTGATCATGTCCATAAAATCCCAGTTCCTTCTCATTCTCGCAAATGCATGTTTAGGATGTTACCATGATACGTTCTACCGCTAGTTGAACCCATTCCTTTGCATGACCTATCATTTTGTCACAGTAGTAAGCAAACCACAATCCTAGCAGATGTAGGATTTGGTTGATCTCATGTGGCCCCTGCAACTTTTACACCTTATTGCATGCTTAGAGTTGTTACCGGAGGCTACTTTGATGTGAGTCGGGATGGTAGTGATCATGTGAATGATGGTGGTAACGTGTTGGTGAATCTACCCTAAACAAAGGTGAACGATGAGAGGCTGTGTAGGAATACACAGTGGGTTGTCTCGTTGAACACTGCCTTAGGCCCGAGTTCTTGTGTTGTTATCCAAGACTAAGAGTACGACCACACATTGGGCTCAATGACCCCTCTCGGCCTAGTACCTCACCCCGGACCTGTCCAGGAGTCGCAAGTATTTCGCCCTTTAACGATCTCAAGCAGGTGGAACCAAGGCAAGTGGTTGGCGTAGGTTGTGGGCACGTTGAATCAAGTGATCATGATCGAGTTGAGATTGATGGCGGTCACACAACGTTTGAGTCCGCATCGGAAAAATCGGCCGGATTCCAATTGTGGTCCCAACTCAAATAGGCGACTCCCTAGGAATAGAGATGGTGCCGTGAGTGAAGTGTCGTGGCAGCATCCTCACCGGTACTCACTTGAAGGGTCATCCCCAGGCGGTAACTGATGAGGCGTGTGTGTAGCAGTACACCCCTTCAGGGTTAATGAACTATTCGAATAGCCGTGTCCGCGGTTATGGACTACTTGGAGACCTTTACTTGATCATAGATAACTTGAACCGGATACTTCTAAAACACACCAAGATAAGTGTGAGTGCTATGGCGTGCTTCCTCGTGGGGAAGTCGAGGAATGCACCATAGTGGAGTATTGGTTGGAGACTGTTACTTAGACTCGTGTACGTTCTTACCTCTCTCTGGTACTCGTAGTTCAGGATTAACCAAGTCAAAGCTGGCACTTCTGCAAATGAAACCCCACCTCCCTTTGCCTTGATACATGTGCATGAGTAGTATAGTTACTATGTAAGTCTTGCTGAGTACGACTTTGTACTCACGTTTGCTTATTCTATGGTTTAGTGACGAGACCACTGACCCTGATGGTGGCATCTACCTCGAGCTCGACGTGGACCAATGTCGTATAGTTCCAGGCAGCAGCCTGTGCCCTCTGGATGGTCATTGTATTTTCTTTCAGGCTTCTTAAGCCATTTGTTAAACTTGTCTTTACTAAGACATAATTTGCTTCCGTTGATGTTTGATGTAATGTTGGATCACAGTCATGTGATCTCTGCTTGTAATACAACTACTATGTCTGCTCTGTTTAGCAGAAGTTATAAAGACTATGAGTTTGTAGAGTTCATGTTGTGATTACCTGCTGTTTACACTGGACATGTATTCTGCGTGTATGATTATAACATGCATGTCTTAGTGTGGGGTTTGATAGCTTAGTTGTGTTCTTGCCGGCGGTCTTTTATACACCAAGTGGCCCTTAGATGTGCGCAGCTTGGGGCATCGTGATGCGATTGCTCGTGACTCTGTCACGTGGCACACTTTGTTGTATGATTGAGCCCGCCCGAGATCCCGACTAAGTGATCGGGCTGGAGTAATTCTATGTAAGGGTTATGATTCAATCCATAACATGGTTGAGGCGACTTGTCTATGAGTATGGGATTCACCACCCATAAGCATTTGGACTTGTGAGCGGACAATGAGGACCCATCTCAGTTGATCATCCGGCCTGGATGGGATGCCCCTCACGTTCGATGCTTACCGAGAGTGATCTGTGCTTGGCCTTGTCTGCTTAGACAAGTGGGTACGGCTCTCGGCTCTCCATGTGATTGCATTGTGACCGGAATTACATACGCTAACCCCGGGTCCCGACATAAAATTCCCTTGAATCTTGCGATCCAACTCATTTATCCTACTTATTCTTGGTATTTCTATTTCTATCTTTTCAAGTTTTTTCAAAATGTGAACTAGAGTGATATCCTCTTGAATGCTAGCAATAGGGAGATTTCCTACAAGATTTCAATAACATTAAGAGACTCCCATATTGGGGCTTCTAGGAAATTCCCATTGACTGCAGTATCTAAAACAAACCTATTCCAAGGAGTAATCCCAACATATTTTTTTAAACAGGATAGTAGTTGATTGCTTCTTGGTGTCTCTTTTCTGAGATTCATTAATTCTATACCAAGCATCTTTTAAACTTTCACCACCTTTTTGTTTAAAGGCGAGAACCTTTGTCTCAACAAAGGCAAAAGGACCAGACTTAATGACAGTTACTAGGAAGGTAAATATTTTTTTTTGTAATTTTTTATAAAGGACACTAAGATAAAAACTGAAAGATAAACTAACAAGACTAAAAAGAAAAGGTAAAAGATAGTGTGCAACTCCCCTCTCTATTCGATTGGAGTCCCCGGCAACGGCGCTAGAAATTTGGCGGTTGGCGGGACCAATCTTTTGTCGCACTCGGAATCCCCTGCAACGACGCTAGAAATTTTCTTGATGTGCGAGAGATGATAATGTCTTCTCGCCCTTCGTTGGTTACCCCAAGTGGAAGGTGAGATGTAGGATAGCATCAAATTTCCCTTATCTAGATGATAGGGTTTGTCTCCCATAGGACTCCGAAAGCGGCAAAGTAGGTGACAACGCCGCTAGAAATTTAGTGGTTGACATGGACCTTCACTTAAACACAAATAACGTTGCTCCCAACGAAGTTCAGAGAAGTTGTCAATCTCTCCGGTCTTGTTGGTTACAAAGGATCAAACGCAAGGGATAATGATAATGATAATAGCTACTGGAAAGTAAAAGAAGGAAATAAGTTGAGCGTGTAAACAACGATGATAATATGGACCGGGGTCCCATGATGTTCACTAGTGATGTCTCTATCCCAAAAGACGATAAAGCTTCTATGAAGGGTAAATAAATTACAGCTGGGAAATTGACAGGATTAAAAACGCACCGCAATGCTAACTATGCTACAAATAAAGGAAGAGGCTCAAAAGCATGGACGGTACGCCAAAATAAGTAGACCGAAATCCAACTGCATCTACCGCTAATCATCCACCTTGAGATATCTAACTAGAAAATCTCGCTGGTATTAACTTGCGAGCCCCACCCAAAGTTTAAACCAAAAGCAATAGAAAACTACAATAAAATAACTTTGCGTAAAGTAAATAATCCTTGCAACCGCGGTTACAAGCACCGTTGTTTTCCCCTTGTGGCAACAGCACATCCCTAGACTCATGTTTCTGTCACTCAAGCGTGGCATCATGGGGCCTGAACCCACAACGAGCATAACGTTCCCTCTTGGTGTCAATACCTACTACTTTTCCAAAGAAATAAATAGCAACGGAGAACATGGAAGAATTACTTAGCAACAAAAATATAAAAGATAAGAACCAAATATATTACGCTATCACAAACTGAACATAGCCTCATAATCCATCAGATCCCAGCAAACTCAGCATACCAACAGCTGAAAGAATTACATATGTGCCTTGATCCTGTAGGGCAGCTCACAAGCTCTAATCCATGAATAACAAAGAGGGGAGGAGAACATCACATAGCTACTGATCATGGACCCATGGTCCAAGGTAGACTACTGACGGATCATCCGAAAAGCATCCATGGTGGAGGGGAAGCTCCCGGAGGTCAATCCTCCCTTCGGTAGGGTGCCGGAAAGAGGTCTGTTGGCGCTCCCGATTTTGGAAGCACGGCGGCGGCGGAACAGAGGCGAGATCGCAAAAAAGGGTTCTATCCTCGGAGGAATCCCGTCACAGAGAATATATAGGCGAAGGGGGGCAGCCACGGATCTAGGCGCCCCCGGGCGCGGACAACCCCTATGGCGCGCCACCAAGCCGCCTGTGCCTCTTGTGGTGGCCCTCTGGGCCCACCTTGGTGATTCCGGAAGGGTCCAGTATGCTGATTTTTTATCTGATTTTTAATGAATTTTTGGAGCACTTTTTATATGAGGGAAACCTGATATTGAAAAATAGCAGAAAACAGGAACTGGCACTGAGGTGCACTGAGTTAATAAGTTAGTCCAAATATGATCAAAAAGTGTATGAAAGTGCATCTAGATCATAGCAATATCACACGAAACATGCATGGAGCAAGCATAAATTATAGATATGTTTGGGACGTATCAGATGCCCGCAGACCAGTCACACACACGGGTTGGCAAATGGTAAATCAGCTTGGGCCACCACTAGAAATGTTTGGAGCTAGGAAGGTAATAAGAGGGGAGCCCATAGAATCCCACACGCGGTTATGCACGCTCGTCAAGAGACACAATACCTGGAACTCGCATCCTAGGTGACTCGAATGGAACAAAGCATCAAGGCGGGATAGCCTAGACCTTCCATCCTTTGTCGAATATATTTAACATTATAATAATCATATCATCCACAACAATATAATAGTGTGATAGCCCAATCCAAGGAGTAGGAGGGGAACAGTTGTAGCATCCTAAGAATGCATACTAACCAGTGGTTAAGCAAGCAAGGTACATGGAAAAACAAAGGTTTGCTGGGATGTGGGGGATATGGTTGTTTGGGTTTTAATATGGAAGCCGCAATGTGAGGTGGTAGGATCCTCTACCTGATGAGCTAAAAGTTATAAGCATGATATATGCTCCCCTTACCTGATGAGAAGACGAAGCCGAAGGTGTAGTCGATCTCAAGCTCGCATCGTCTCCGAGAATAACCACGGGAGCACAAAAGAAGGAAACACCGGAAAGTCAATCGATGAGAAAGCATCTATTACTATGAAGCAATAACCAGCAAGAAAAGTCAAGAAGGCAACACGAGGCAGCGCACTTCGATATGGCATCTATCATCGAGAGCGGTGACTAACAGGTTAAGTAAAGTATAAGTCACACACGACGATGCCACACATTTATCATCGGTTCAAGTTGTTTAGCTACACAACATGAGCAATGGTTGGTAACATGGCATCTCACACAAGCATGACATGTCACACAATGACGGCAAAAGGGGTGTAGCATAAGTAAACTATCTATGCTAGTCAATTTAAGTGAGGCAAAGTCCTAAACATGGCATATCACTAAGTACATCACGATAAATAATGGTTTTATTACTGTTCTTCCCTAAATCATATTTTATATTTATTAACCGCAAGCAAGCACAACATAAACATATTCTACATGGAATTCTAGTCAAGTTACATAGAAAGAACATTTTATTCAGAGCTATGGTTAAAAAGTTATGGCCTATTACATTTTACAGTGGAACAACATGTAAATAGCAGTGAAACAACATGTAGAGAAGTGAAAACATGGCAAAGGAGCACATTTTATTAATCTACACGAAAAACTAAGAAAGTTTCATGTAAAACGCGTCTCGATCCGAGCTACCGTCAAAAAATATTCGCATCGCAAAATACCTAAATAAGTTGCCATTTAAATCTAATCAAATATAAATAAAAGTTCTACAGGCCGAAAGCACTTGTACTAGGCTAAGCAGAGGTGAGCTCAAGATAACTAAACAACGCCTAGGGCGGAACATAGCACATGGGCTAGGCCCAACAGGAGAAGAAGCAATAAATAAAAAAGAAAAGGGGGCGCCTCACCTTGCGGGCCTGTCCCAAATCGTAGTGGTTGAGGGATAGCGCCAGGAGCGCACTAGGCGGAGGTTCTGGTCGGGCCGCGCAATCAGTTGGGCCGTGTGGGCGCGCCGGCACACAAGAGCAACAACGGCGGTTGGATGGTGGCCACCCCCGCAAAGGAACGAGGCCGAGGGGCCAAGGAAATGTGACGGCCGCCGGGGATCACCGGACGGCACTCTGGCGAGGCAGCACAGGGCAACGCGATGGTGCGCGGTGGAGGTGGATCCGTCGGATCTGGTGCAGTGGGTCGCCGGCAGCACAACTGGGATGAGACACGAGCTCGGGATCGGCGGCTCCCGGAGCTTCGTCTCGAGGCGGTCATGGCGGCCTCCGGCGGCTGAAGTGAACAGAGAGAGAGGGACGTGAGAGGAGAGGGAAGGAGGACGCGTGAGAGGAAGGAGAGGGGGAAGGCCTGCCTGCGGGCGCAGCGGCGCGGCTGCCGGAGGCGATGCAGGCTGCCGCGGCGGCGTGGCCCAGATCCGGGCCCGAGCGGGTCTGATGGCGGAGAGGAGGGCACTGCGTGGCCCGTGGTGACTGGAATGCAGCTTGAGGGGCGACGTGGTGCGATCTTAGCCCTCGGTTGCCAGATCTGTTTGCTAGTGTTTTCTGGGAGGCTAGGGTTTCGTGATCCGGGGTTCGTATTGAGAAGATCTGAGTTTGTGGGAGGGGGTGGCTGCAAAATGGACTAGGGGGAACCCTGAAATGGGTGGGAGAGAGTGGTGTTCTATTTATAGGCTGGTTGGCTCGTAGGTTTACACAAACGCCCCTGATTTCTCCAATAGTGAGCGCGATAGCTATCCAAACGGTTTTTGACCCCTATCACCTACGGGAATCGGAACCGTTGCCTTTCCGTCGATTGCGATAGGGGGGCCTAGTCCGCACGATAGCCAGAATCCGTTTCCAATGGACTAGTCCACGCAGACGTACATGATAAATTGGACGTTTGTGTTGACCTTTTTATCATAAACACTTGTCCACGAATGTCCGCCTGAGATAATGATCATATGGCAAACGTTTAGTCCATAAACTACGTTTGAGTTTAGTTATACTATCCGAAATGTGGGTGTGTCAGGAACTGTGTGGGATAGCCGAAGCTATTCCATACAGTTTGCAAATAGTACGTGTTTGTTTTGTTAACACCAACCCAAACGTTTGTGCAAAAATAAATCACAAATGTTCTTTTCAGACAAACTGTGTGTGATATACGCTGAACATTACAAACGGTTGTGCACAAAATATGGTGTGGAATTAGAAATAAATATCCGACCCTCATTTCCTATCGAACGTGTGTGATGTACGCACCTATCTGTGACGAACTTATATACAAAACCGTGTGCAATGATCCAATCGCTCGCAGTTTAATTAGCATTGTATGTATCTTAAATATTTTAGGATATTTTTTAATTGTTGATATAAGCGCATTAATATATATATATATATATAACACAGTATCTTTCATATGCTTGTAATGGTCACCAGGATTTTTCATAATTACTGAAATCACAGTACATCCAGCAGCTAGTACAGTAGGACGCATTACATAAACACGAAATCTATGGTAACAACTAGCAGATAGTACACCAGGCCGCAATACAGAAACAACCTTGTCAAAGTACAGCATGTCAGAACCCGAAATATGTATATGTAATTCCGCCCACAATTCAATCATATGGAGAGCCGAGAGCCATACCCACTTGTCTAAGCAGACAAGGCCAAGTACAAGACTCTCGGAATACTCGAACGTGAGGGGCATCCCATTCAGGCCCGGATGATCAACTGAAATGGGTCCTCATCATCCGCTCACAAGTCTAGATGCTTATGGCTGGTGAAATCCCTTACTCATTGACAAGTCACCTCAACCATATTGTCAATTGAACTATAGCATTTACATAAACAACTCCGGCCCGATCACTTAGTCGGGGTCTCGGGAGGGCTCGATCTTACAACAAAGTGTGCCACGTGATGTCACGAGCAATTGTATCGCGTTGCCCCAAGCTACACACATCTGAGGGCCACTTGTTGTAAGAAAGACCGCCGTTGAGAACACAACTAAGCTATCGAACCCCACACTAAGACATGCACGTTATAACCATACACGCAACATACATGTCTAGTGTAAACAACAGGTACTCATCACATGAACTCTACAAAGTATACATCTTTATTGGCTTACAAATAGAGTACACAAAGAGATCACATAATTGTGATCCAACATTACATCAAACAACGGAAGCAACTTAGGTCTAAGTACACAAAAATTTAACAAATGGCTTAGAGAAGCCTTGTTCAAACATACATAGCCCTCGACAAGGGACCAGAGTGCTGTCTGGAACTATACGACTTAGCCCTCGACAAGGGTCAGGGGTTTTCATCTAAAACATAAAATAAGAAAATGTGAGTACAAAGTCATACTCAGCAAGACTTACATCAGAACTATACTACTCATGCTCAAGTTTCAAGGAAAAGGGAGGTGGGGTTTCAATGCATAAGTGCCATCTTTGACTTGGCTAATCATGTACTACGAATACCAGAATGAGGTACGGAGCGTACTCGAGTCCATCTATCCAAGTCTCCCAATCAATACACCACTATGGATCCTTCCTCAACTTCCCACGAGAAAGCTAACCATAGCACTCACACTTATATTGGCAAGTTTTAGAGTTTCCATTGAAGTTGTCTAATAATCAAGCATGTCTTTCCAAGTAGTCCATGACCACGGACACGGCTATTCGAATAGTTTATTAACCCTGCAGGGGTGTACTACTACACACACATGACATCAGTTATCGCCAAGTACTCATCACTATTCAAGGGCTGCCGGCGAGGATCTTCACCACGACACTTACCTCACGGCACCGTTCCAGTCCAAGGAGTCAACTATCTGAGTTTCAAACCCAACTGGAATTCCGGCCGAGTTTCCTATCAGGACTCAAACCATGTAGGCACGACTGACAAGCCCACCTCGTCTGATGGTTCTCCGCTTTACAAGCCATATGATACAAGCCCTACCATGAATGCCACATTTCGTTCTATGCATATGCCAAATGGAAATCCCGAACTAGGTGTGACTCCTGGACTTGGACCAGGGTGAGTTAATAGGTCGAGAGGGGTCAGTGAGCCCAATGTGTGGTTCTACTCTTTGTCTTGGATTACCATACAAGAACTTGGGCTTAAGGCGGTGTTCGACGAGACAACCCACTGTGTACTCCTACACAGCTTCTCATTGTTCACCTTGTTTAGGTCAAGTTCACCAACACATTTCCACCATCATCAACATGATCACTACCATCCCGAATCACAAAAGAGTAACCTCATTGTAACTCTAAGCATGCAATAATAAGTAACAGTTGCAGGGGCCACATGATCAACAATGAACTCCTAAATCTACTACGATTGTGTTTTTCTTACTACTGTGACAAAATGATAGGTCATGCAAAGGAATGGGTTCAAATATGCGGTATAAACTCATCATGGTGATATCCTAAACATGCATAAGCGAGACTGAGAGGGAGCTGGGTTTTTATAGACATGATCAATGAGGGTTTTCTTGCCTTGCTGACGATACACGGGTTACCGGTCTTCTGCTTCAGGGATGACCTCCGGTTTTGGTTCCACCTCTACCGATAGCAAGCAAAGCAGAAGAGGAACAATCAATATGAATGGACAATGCACAAACACATGATAAGGTTTTGTAATATGAGGTATATGGTTATGATGTATTGTTGGTTCCAGTTAAATGAAGTCCATTGCAAAAGGATTTGCAATTCAACTCCATGTATAAATTTAAAAGGGTTCATATGCACATTTGCCACTTTTGCCTCATTGTAAAATGTTCATACATGTAAACAAAGTGCATATTCTTAATCCTTTCATTTTATCATAATTTTTCATATATTATATGTTTAATTTGGAGTTGTGTTTAAAAAGTTATTGATTTTCAAAGTTTAAGCCTTTTTCTGGATTTATTCTTTACCTGGAAAATGATTTTATTGCGTCAGCATGACGTCACTCTGACTTGGGGCGGGGGGCTGACCAGTGGAGCCTGGGTGTCAGTGTCTCTGGGTTAATTCCAGGTTTGATTAAATTAACAGTGGCTTTATTAGTGGCCTTGGGCCCATTTTCATAGGCACAGGGGGCTGGTTAGTGATAATTCATAGCGGCCACGTCACGGGCTGCCGACGGCTCAACGCCGACGTCACCAGACGTGGCGGCGCCCGCACGGGACGGCGGTGCAGGGCTGCATCGGCCAAACGGAGGGCACGGGCGTGCTCCTAGTGCTCGCCCGTATCGAATGGAGCAGGTGGGGGTCACCTGGGCTGCCGGAATCACCACCGGCGATGACTCACGCGCGGCGGCCAGAGTTGAGCTCGATGGGCGCGGCGGTCTTGGGCGTGGGAGAGGCTAGGGTTAGGGGGAAAAGTAGAGGTGCTCACCCCAGAGTCCATGGCGTCGACGGCGAGAGCTGGGAGGGCGCGGTGGTGGCGGAATCCGGCGAAGAGCCCACGACGGATGGCGGTAAAACGACGAGGAATGTAGCGGCTCGGTGTCGAGGCAGCTCCCGATTCGTTGCGGGCTGACTAAGACGACGATGGGGAACCTCGTGGACAAGGCGACGCGGCGAGAAGAGGCCGTTGGCCACGGCGGCTTGCAGCGGTGCTATCCGGCGAGCTTCGGGCGGCGACGCTTTCCTGAGAGGGAGAGGGGGAGGGTGACCATCCAGAGGGGGAAAAGCAAGGGCCTCTCCTGGGCGTCGTCGTGGCGAGGAGATGAGGCCCGCGGAGCAGCTGCGTGGCCTCGGCGGCCACGGCATGCCCGACCCGCAGCACTGTGCTCGTGCCTGGGGGAAGAGAACAAGGGGGATGGCGGGCTGGGCCGGCCAGATGGGCCAGGGAAGGTGAGTTGGGCCCCTTACAGGTAAGCCTCTTTTATTTATCTATTTCTGTTTTATTTTTCTGTCCATTTGTTTTGCTTTGAATAAAATAGCAAAGCATTGTTATAAAATTGCAAAACTTTAATATGGCCTTATGTCACATACTACTAGCGACTCCCTAGTTTTGAATATTTTTTAAATTCAAATTATTTGAATTTCAATTCAAATACGGGTATTATTTAATTTCCAAGCCCTTTCTAGATTTTTTTGAAAAATCTTGGAGCATGCAGTGGGACCCACTTCACTTTATATGTGATCATGCATATTTATAAGACTTTTAAAAAAGTTCAGTGGATTTTTGTAAGAAATTTTTAGGATGCCCATTTAAATAAAATTCATTTATGGCTTATCTTTTCCCCATTTCAATTTCTTGTTGAAATTTTTCTATGATGCATTGTGAGACTAAACCCTAGCACATACCTCACTTGGGGTTTTGACACAGCATCATAGTCGGTACATAGACAGATGAATCTCATCTGGGAAACTGTCGAAGCGGAATGTGAAAATTGAGCCTTGGAGAAGTTAAAGGCCTTGGCAACTTTAGTCTAGAGCCTGTGGATGATTGCCCGCCCATCGTTTGCCCTCTTCCGGAAGGCTTCCATATTATAGCGTGTGTGTTGTACAAAAACCTTTTCTGCCTCTTGACCTTACAGGTGGTTTGATAGATAATCATCGGTGAACTGCTTCGAAAAAGACTGAATAGAAAGATATGCATAAATATAGTTTTTAGTATGGAAATTGTGTGTGTAGGGGAAAATATGGTTGGAACGCAAATTAGTACCATCATATAGTAGACTGAAGTCTTCTTCATTGCGCAGACAAAGAGTTTGTTGCCTTTCGTGGCCAGTTTCTTTATCCTTACATTTTTCCTAAGTTTCTTCACTTGATTGATAGTCATGGTCACCTCGTTTCCCCAGATGCAAAATGGGTCGAACAGTGGAACTAGTCCTCTGAAAAAGGGAGCTACAAGCAAAATTTAAATATTAGAACACGAGCAGTGTCATTTCTCCTTCATTTGTACACTAATGGGATATAATCCATGTAGACCATGTGCATACCTCGGTTGTAAATATCAGAGTCACCCATTACTGCCCTGAAATTGCATAAAGTACATACTGATTCGGTAATGTAACAGGTTCGTGCATACATAATACACCATACAATCCAACATATTCAAGACATGGAAAGCCCAGCTAAGTAACTACAACATGCCTAACAAATATAGGAAACAAATAGGTTTTCATGTGTTAATGATTGCTAATTAACTTGGGTACCACATTGCATGATAACATTATACAGAGTATGGTTTCAATTACTTGAAGTTGTAGATGCAATCCAAACACAATAATAATTTTCAGAAGCAACCGAAAGAGAAAAAAATAGATGCAATGCATGAGCAACGCATGTGGAAAGGGTGATCTGAATACAATTTAACTCTGTGGCATATCTAACTAAACATATTTATCTAGGAAGCTAATAACGACCTACTCGCTGTCGATTGAGAGGGCAATGGGATCCTTCCCATTGGAAGAAAGGAAGCGAGGTTTCCTCGTGGTGGCTGCCCTCCACACCATCGTAGCAGAAGACTACCAGACCTGTATTCAAGGAAAGCACTCAATGGAGTGCGAGTGCGGTAAGGGTGGCATCCACATCAAGAGTATCCTCCATGATTTGGTGGTCGGGCCATACTTGATCGATGGAGGAGTAAGAGCATGTGCGTGAGGAGGGCGGTCGGGATCTTACCGGAACAGGGCGAGCGGCGCGGCTAGCAGGGGGGGGGCGTACACAGTCTAGGCCGCCGCGCTCGGTATACGGAATGGGAGGGGGTGGTTGAAGCGTTTAGGCCGCCGCGCCCGGTATGCAAAACAGGGGGGGGGGGCTGCATTGTGTAGCACTTCGGTGGAGTTGCCTGCGTCTTCTAGGCCGTAGAGCTAGGAGGATCAGGGGATGGTTTGAACAAGAAGGGGGGGAATGCGGCCTTTGGTGGTGGAAGGAAGGAGGGGGGCTTTGATATTGCCGCGGCTGGCAATTTTTTTGGTTAGGTGGGGAGGATATAGGCGGGAGAAGTGGTATCACAAATGAAACTATAAAAAAATCCATATAGGAACCTTAAAATTTTATGCGAATTATCCTGATTACAGCGAACATCATCAGTGGCATTGAATATATTAAGATCAACTGTTAATTTGATTAAACAACTGAGTCATCGGCAAAGATCACACTTGCTAAATCCAACCAGCTCAATAGTTAAACAAGGTACTTGACTTAACATAGCTCTTATTGAAGATCTACTGGAATAACCAAAGACTGGCGCCTAATTAAACAAATACTACTAGTCTAGCTGGTCAAGGGAGGATTCCGAGGCATCGGCGTATGTCGCCGCCTTGTTGGCCTCCTGACCCTCGATGAGCTGCTCGTTTAGAGAGGCCTCCGAGGCATCGTCGTGTGCAACCGCCCTATTGGCCGTTTGAACATCGCTGAGCTGCTCATCCAGAGAGGCCTCCGCGGCATCGGCGTATGCCGCCGCCCTGTTGGCCCGCTGAACGTCCATGATCTTCTGGTTCAGATAGGCCGTTTCGGCATCGGCGTATGTCGCCGACCTGTTTGCCCGCTAAACATCGCTGAGTTGTTGGTCCAGAGAGGTCGCCGCGTCATCGGCGTATGCCGCCGCCCTGTTGGCCCGCTGAACGTCGATGAGCTGCTGGTCCAGAGAGGCCGCCACAACATCGGTGTGTGCTGTCGCTTTATTGAACTCCTGAACGTCGATGAGCTGGTGCAGAGAGGCCTCCGCAGCATCGGCGTATACCGCCACCCTGTTGGCGGCTTCCGTCTTTCTTCTGGAGGCTACCGCCGCCAAGAGGGCGACGTAACCCGCCCTCTTAGCGGCTTCCGTCGCCCTGGCCACTTTCGTAGCTGCGCGTTGGACGGATGCGGTCGGGATGGAGAAGACAGAGACGGCTGGGGTCCTGTAATAAAAAGGGGTCGCCAATCGGGCATGACCGGCCAGCAAGATGGAAATAGCCATAAAATCGGTGATGCTCGGGGCGGTCGGGCTAATAAAGGAATCAGTCACCAAATGATAAGTCGCTCCAAACGCGCGCAAGGCCGCGCTCAGGGCAGCAACGTCGGAACCACCGCCTCCGGCAGGCATCGGGGCGGCGGCAAAGCCGGCCTTACGAGCCCTCTGGTAGCGAGTTGACGTCCCGATCCTATAGACCTAGGCCTATTGATGGGTTGAGGAATGTATTGTGTGCTTGAATCACCGGAGGTGGGGAAATCTAGCTAGATGTGGATTGAGTATAGCTTCGGGCGGAAGCCACTTGCGTTCTCGCAACCCAAACGCTTCTTCGTTGTAAAATGTGTGCATGTACTTTGATAAAAGCCAACCAACCAGGTTGTTGAACCAGCTCCTCGCGGATCCCGCTGAGATCCAAGGACTACAATTCATCGCTAATGTTACATCCAACGGCCAATATTGTGCGCTAAGGTTACGATATTTTTTCCGGATAGTTTTTGAGACGGTCAACGGGGGTTTTCAGTGTTTGACCAGCATTCAGCTAATGCAGTTTGTACACTAAGTGCCACCAGTTTTTGTCATAATTCTCTAAAATTTTTACAACGTACCATGTTCGTGAAATGGTGAAGGCATGCCAAATCCCATCCTGTTTAGAGGTCATTTTAATCGACTTTCAATTTCATGGTCATTTTGCTAAAAAAATATCAGTGAGTGCACAATATTTATCAAACGAGGTCCAAACTGCTTGAAATTTTAGAATGTTAGTGTGAATGCTTGACGGTGAACACACAAAAAGTTTGGGGTTCGAAACACATAAAAATAATATTTTGCACTTGTAATGTGGATGTTTCCGGTAGAAACATCGATGCTTCGAAGTGAATGGTACAACTTCGTACACGAAGTAGCATTGGTTTTTATCATAACCAGCTTTAAATTTAACCACATACATTGTTGGTGAAATGATGAAAACACGCCATGTTCCATCCAATTTAGAGACCATTTGAATTGATTTTCAATTGCAGGGTTGTTTTGCTCGAAAATGATTCACCTGGTACATTTTATATGTAAAATATAGTCAAAGATGTTCGAAATTGTGGGATACCGGTGTGGGTGCTTAATGCTGAACACACACAACAAATGGAGGCTAAAGGATTTTAGAAAGACATGTTGTCTTTGTGATGTTGTTGTTTCACGTTGAAACCCTGACATTTAGATGGGAATGGCCCAATTTTGTACACTAAGTGCCATCAATTTTTGTCATAATCCTCTCAATTTTTTTTACCACGTATCATGTTCATGAAATGATGACAACGTGTCAAATCTCATCCTACTCGGAGGCCATTTTAATCGACTTTGAATTTCATGGGTGTGTTGGTCAGAAATAAAGCACTAAATGCGTAATATTTATCAAACAAGGTCCAAAATTCTTGAAAATTTAGTATGTTAGTGTGAATGCTTGGTGTCAAACACATAAAAAGTTTGGGGTTTAATCACTTACAAATAATGTGTTGTACTTGTAATGCAGGTGTTTGCGGTAGAAACACTGATGCTTCGAAGTGAATGGTACAACTTCGTACAGGGAGTATTAATTTTTATCATAACCACCTTTAAATTTAACCACATACATTGTTGGTGAAATGATGCAACACGCAAAGTTTCATCCAATTTAGAGACCATTTGAATTGATTTTCATTTGCAGAGTTGTTTTGCTTGAAAATGATTCAGCTGGGACATCATATGTCAAATGAAGTCAAAGATATTTGAAATTTTGGGAACCCAGTGTGAGTGCCCATTGCTTAACACAAAAAAAGTGGGGGTTTAAAGGATTTTAGAATAACATGTTGTCTTTCTAATGTGGTTGTGTCACATAGAAACCCTAATATTTTGATAGGAATTGCCTATTTTGTACACAAAGTAACCCTATTTTTATCACGATAATCTCAAATTTACACAACATTCCGGTCTGGTGAAACGATGACAGCATACAGAGTCTCATACTGATTAGTCATCATTTGAATTAGTTTTCGATTTCAAATTCTTTTAGGGTTTATACCCACCAGCTCTTACAATGCAAACGATTATATTCCTGTATGTGTATGCTTTTCCATCTGTAAGAACTGCAATGCAAACCGTGAGAAATTTGTATAGCTTCGGAAAAAAGCCATCGTTAGGAGGCGTGCCACTTGCGTTCTCGCATCCCAAACGCTACTTCGTTGTAAACTGTGTGCCTGTACTTTGATAAAAGCCAGCCAATTAGGTTGCAGAACCAGGTCCTCATGGATCACTATGAGATCCAATGACTACCATTCGGCGCTAAAGTTAACGGCGACTGTTGTGCGCTATAGTTACGAGATTTTTTCGGATGGTTTTTGAGATGGTCAACGGGTTTTTTCAGTGTTTGACTAACATTCAGCTAATGTAGTTTGTACACTAAGTGCCACTAGTTTTTTTCATAATCCTCTCAAAATTTTACCACATACCATGTTCGTGAAATGGTAACGACATGGCAAATCCCATCCCGTTTAGAGGTCATTTTAATCGACTTTCAATTTCATGGTCATTTTTCTAAAAAATATAACAGTGAGTGCACAATATTTATAAAACGAGGTCCAAACTGCTTGAAATGTTAGGATGTTAGTGCGAATGCTTGACGGTGAACACATAAAAAGTTTGGGGTTCAAAACAATTAAAAATAATATGTTGCACTTGTAATGTTGATGTTTTCGGTAGAAACTCTGATGCTTCGAAGTGAATGGTACAACTTCGTACACGAAGTACCATTGGTTTTTATCATAACCACCTTTAAATTTAACCACATACATTGTTGGTGAAATGATGACAATGCGCCAAGTTTCATCCAATTCTGAGACCATTTGAATTGATTTTCAGTTGCAGGGTTGTTTTGCTCGAAAATGATTCACATGGTACATTTTATATGAAAATGTACTCAAATATGTTCAAAATTTTGGGATACCGGTGTGGGTGCTTAATGCTGAACACACACAACAAATGGAGGCTAAATGATTTTCGAAAGACCTTTTGTCTTTGTGATGTTGTTGTTTCACGTCGAAACCCTGACATTTCGATAGGAATGGCCCAATTTTGTACACTAAGTGCCATCAGTTTTTGTCGTAATCCTCTCAATTTTTTACCACGTATGGTGTTCGTGAAATGATGACAGTGTGTCAAATATCATCCTACTCGGAGGCCATTTTAATTGACTTTCAATTTCATGGGCGTGTTGCTAAAAAATAAAGCACTAAATGTGTAATATTTATCAAACAAGGTCCAAAATGCTTGAAATTTTATGATGTTAGTGTGAATGCTTGGTGTTGAACACATAAAAAGTTTGGGGTTCAAATCACTTACAAATAATTTGTTGTACTTGCAATTCAGGTGTTTGCGGTAGAAGCACCGATGCTTCGAAGTGAATGGTACAACTTCGTAGACGGAGTATCATTGGTTTTTATCATAACCACCTTTAAATTTAACCACATACATTGTTGGTGAAATGATGAAAACACGAAAGTTTCATCCAATTTAGAGACCATTTGAATTGATTTTCATTTTTAGGGTTTTTTTGCTTGAAAATGATTCACCTGGTACATCATATATGTCAAATGAAGTCAAAGATATTTGAAATTTTGGGAATCTAGTGTGAGTGCCCATTGCTTAACACATAAAAACTGGGGGTTTACAGGATTTTAGAATAACATGTTGTCTTTTTAATGTGGTTATCTCACATACAAACCCTGATATTTCTTTAGGAATGGCCCATTTTGTACACGAAGTACCCCTATTTTTTATCACAATAATGTCAAATTTACACAACATTCCGGTCTGGTGAAACGATGACACCATGCAAAGTCTCATACTGATTAGTCATCATTTTAATTGGTTTTCGATTTCAAAGTCCTTTAGGGTTTATACCCACCAGATCTTACAACGCAAACGATTATATTCCTGTATGTTTATGATGTTCCATCTGTAATGCAAAGCAAACGGTGAGGAATTTGGATACATGTGCTAGTGAACACTATCCGACAGCCCGCCCGACCTATACGAACATTGGTTGTGGCCTTTTACGGTTCTTGTCCAGGAAAATATCCTCCACCCCGTAAACGCCCCACTACCGACCCTGGCCTACACCTTCACCACATCTCCCGTTCGTCCTTCGGCCATAGATTCCTGCCGTATTTCCTAGTCCTCTAAAGCCTACATACATGTCGGGAGAAGGGGGAGGTGGAGGATGCGGTGGAGGCAAAACCGACAACGTAATTTCGACCCCTCCGCCCTTCGTAGAGCCGTCGCTCCTTGCGGTCGGTGAAGGACGCGGCGGGGGAAAAGTGGATAAAGGTAGCTCGATTCCTCCACCCGTCGATGAGACATCGAGCCTCGTGGGAGGTGGAGGATGCGGCGGAGGCATAGAGGACGACTGCAGCCAAACCGTCCCTCTGCACGTCGACAAGCCGTCGAGCCTTGTGGGAGGTGGAGGACAGGGCAGAAACATAGCGGACAACGTCGATGGCAACCAAATCCCTCCGCCTATCGACGAGCCGTCGAGCCTTCTGGGAGGTGGAGGATGCGGCGGAGGTGACGTCAGCTCGATCACTCCGCCTGTCGTGGAGCGTTCACGCCGTGTGAAGAGGCCGCGCTATATTGAAGCGGACGGTGAGGGATGGGTGGCCTTCTACCTCGAAGAACACATCTATCCGTCATCCAAGATGCTATACAAGGCTTAGATCGAGCTGGACGACGCGAAGGAAGAGTTGTTGGCCGTTTCGGATGGTGCCGTCGCGGATCGCTTGGACAAGGCGCTACACGAGTATAGGCTCGCCTACACCCTTTACAAGGCGGCGAGCTTGTCCTTCCCCGCAGCATGCAAGCCTTCAGTCTGATTTAACCGCCGTCTTCGTGATCCGCCATCGATCATCGCCTCGAGGCACCATTCCTATGTAGTTTAATTTAGAAGTTTTAAGTTTTTATCGTTTTAGTCGAGGAAGAACTCCAGTGTATCACGGCGATGAACTATGTAGCGGGGAACCTGTAATAAATCTTTCGCATTGTTCGCATCATTTTTTCTCAGTTGTTGCATACTTCACCGGAAAATATTACTACTCCGCATCTATCTACTAGCAGCTAGCCTCGGGACTGTCCACACACACATTATGGTGATTATACGGGAAAGGTGTGGCATGCGAACATGTTTTACTAGACGGCAGTGTGGCAGGAGCATGCGCGGACCAGCACTCCTCGCCGGGAATAGTGCTAGCTCACTGTGAGACATGGCGTTTGATGTCAAACTTCTCCCCCTCACCGCTCCCAAATACTACTACATGTTCTTCCTTCTTTCACATTGCAAGCTCGAAGCCACATGAACAAGTGAAATTGTTTTCCAAGCTAGGCTCGCTAGCTCTGCGATAATGAGACGGGAGAGGCGTGGCGTGTGCTCAGGGTTGACTAGATGGATGTGTGCCAGGAGCATGCACCACCGCTCCTCACCAACTCCTCCAAGCCTACTACCGTAAGGCAACTACTATTACTCCTCGCAAAATGGAGCGAGCGGTCGTGCATTGACAACAGTATATTTTAATGACCCGTGTTTTTTTCATCATCTGTATCTGAACAAGGCTTTGCATTTGGCAATCAATCAACAAAGAGGAATACACGCATAGGATTCACTGACAACAGATTTTCATTGCATAACATAGATCTCCATTGCATAAAGGCGCATGGTTCCTTTTCTCCAATTAGTTCAACTGTAAGAACTAACCCAAAATAAACCCTAAAATAGCATGAAGTACTTACTAAAATAGCTTTTAGCCTCGTATCTAGCTCATTTCAACTATGCTAGCAGTCCATCGATGATATACTGATGAACCCAAAATATTTACTACCAGCTAAAAGCTCACTGCCGCGCGTGCAGATTAGTTGGAGCCACCGGAGGAGAAACTCCTCCATCTACGGGCATTGTCCTCCATCCGCTCCCGATTCCCTACCTCGCAAAATCATGCTGACGATCTTCCTCTTCACGCAGGGAAGCTGCTAGTGCCATAGCCATCTCGTTTGCCTACTCCTGCGCGAGGAAGGCATTGTAGCGCTCGAGGGTGTCGTTGTTGTCGTCGCCGAAGCCCGAAGGACCCTAGGTGGCGCTCTCCGATGTCATGATGGTGCTCACCGGCGCCGGAATGTGCTCGCCGGAGCCAGAATATGCTGACAGACGCCCGGATGTCCTCGTCGGCGCTTGCATGGTGCTCGCCGGTGCCTGCATGCCGACCCCCTGCGGCCAGACGCTGCGCACTTCCTCTTGCCTCCGCCTCCAGGTGCACGCCTCCGCCTCCATTGCACACGCCTGCGCCTGGAGGGTCCGCGCGTGCATGGCATGGCGGTGGGAACGTGTGTTGCGCTCGGCGAGCGTTGTGGGACCGGCGTTGCGAGAGCAAGCATTCAGGCCTGCATATCCTCGGGGAGTGCGGGTCGCCCGCGGTACCACTGGAACTAACAAGGACTTGTCCGGCTCAGCCGGCGGAGTCACTACCTCACCATCAGCTGTTGGGGTCAAGTTGGCTGGGGTACGGCGGACCGGACCCATTGTTGATCTATGGGAGGAGAGGGCAAAATAAGGGGATGTGAATGCGGCTCCTGTGTTCCCGACATTGACGCTCTTTATGGCCCGCATTGGGGATTTTTTTCTACGGGCGGGAAGGATGCATTGTTGCACGCATGACCTATCACCTGCTCCAGATGCATTGCGAGCATATGCATGGCCATCACAAACGATCAAGCGGTGTTCGATCTGTTTTACTAGAAGTCGCGTGCGGGTACAAGCAGAAACGAGGAAGACGAATGAGGGGCTGACGTTGGGCGACCTATATCGCAAGGATTTCGTTACTCTTTCCTTCAAAAATTTTTAAACGTGCACAAGGTATCACACACATGGTGTTTGTAAATAGTCTAGAATTATAATCGTTTGGGTGCAGTGTGCCTATAAAGAAGACATTTTGGAAGACTTACTTGTTTGTGTTACACCATATCATCACACACAATTTTGTACTTCAGAACGTCTGCTAAGAGAAACTAGCGAAATTTTCAAAAAAAAGTCAATACATAGAAGAAGCTAGTGGTTCATTTGAAGCAGCTCTCGGTGTTATTTGTTGTCATCACGCACAGTTGATTGTACGAACTATGTGTTGTCCAACACCAATACTAACATTTTCAGAAGCGTTTCTTATAAAGCACATATCCCACACATTGCAGTAACCACAACCGATTAGTAACAAGGGCTAGTAGTTTATTGTTTGCGACCGTGGGTTTTCTGAATATAAATGTGGATGGTTGCTTGGTTGAATTGTCAGCTTTGTTCCCGCCAACGAAAGGATATTCACGAGCATGCCTGATTGATTAGGTATCTCAAACATTTTAGGAAACATTAATGATTGCGATAAAGGGCTAGCGGTCCATTGTTTGCAACCGTGGGCTTTCACTCTAGGTATCCCTGACCGATTTTCAAAGACCCGTCAGCCCTACATCACCCACAAAATAATTTTTAGAATTCTGGCGGTTCGTGTACGTTTCCCAGATGGTTCAGTTTCGATCACACAAATTTTTATTTCTACCATTTGCGTTGATTGCATCGCAAACAGTTTCTTTCAAGGGATTGGGAAACGAGTATCGTGATAGCTACCTTCTGCACTAGTGTTCTCTCGCGCGTCCAGTGATCACGTTTCTGACTGCCGGGAGTCCATACGACCTCCGATTCGGGTAAAACTTCGAACCACATGATCCACACATTGAGGCGGTCACTTATACCTCACTTTGATACCGTTCTGAATTTTTTTCTGGTGCCCAATAAAATAATCCATATATTAAATACACAGGATTTTTCTTTCAGATGGCGCTAGTTGGTCTTGTGCCGAAAATTGTGACGGTGCTCAGGTGAAACCCGGTGTTGCAAAAGGTCATGTGCCATGGTGGAAAGGTTCGTTCACGCATGCCGGTACGAGAAGGAGGGGGAATTATAATTTACCAATTAATAAATTGGCGAAACAAATACTACAAAAAATTCTAGCAATCCACAAATTAAGCAACATGGAATTTTTTTCATTAGGGTGGAATTTCTGGGCTGTTACAATACAACACCACCAACAAGGGATATCATCCCGAGATCCAGGACAATCCGGGGGAGAGGGGGGAGAGAAAAGAGAGATGACATTTCTCAAAACCACCAACAAGGGACTCTGCTCCATGTTGACGACGAACTTCTATCAACAAGAGACGGCAACGTCAGTGAACGAGACCATCAGGTGTCAAGAGGAAGAACAACAACGAGATCCGGATCAAAAGGATATTTTTCCCACTCAACACCGTGTAGACACTAGGCAAGAGGATTGTAACAGCCCGGAAATTCCACCCAAATTAAAAAAATTGTTTGTTGCTATATTTTTGCGGATTGCTATAACTTTTGGCAGTATTTGCTTCGCTGATTTATTAATCGGTAATATTTCCCCCCTTTTTCTCGTATCAGATGCGGGACCAAAACTTTTTCCCAAATGACACACGACCTTTGCGACACCGGGTTCACCCGAGGAGTGCCGCAACTGGCACAAGACCAGCCATCGCCATCGTAACGAAAAACCCCGTTTAATAATTAAATGGGTTATTTTACTGGGTGCCGGAAAATGTTCTCGGAACTCTATCGAAGTGAGGTACGACTGACAGGCTCGACGCGCTGAGCACGTGGTTCGAGATTTCCTCCGAATCGGAGGTCGTATGCACTCCTGGCGGTCAGAAACGTGGAGTATCAGACACGAGAGAGAAGACCTGGGGGCTTTTGCGTAAACATGCCATCCAGGCTAGCCTATATAAATACCACCACTCTCCCACCCCTTTCTAGGGTTTCCCCTAACACAAAATTGAAACCACCTCTGTTTTTCACTAAGTTTGTAACTTTCCGATGCCATGTTGCACACTTAATATCTTTTGATCTACGATGCCTATGACCTTGATTCTTGTTTGCTTTTGTTAACCAACCTAAAATATAGTTTAGGGCAGAACGGTACCAAATGCTTTAATCATCGTGGGGCACTTAGTGGAATGCCATGTTTAGGTTGTTCCCCACTTAAACTGACTAGCGTAGATAGTTTACCTTATGCTTCACCTCTTGTCATGTTTGTGTGCTATGCAATGCTTGAGTGAGATGCCATGTTAAAAACCATTGCTCATGCTGTGTAGCACTTGAACCGATTCTAAATGTGCAGTATCGTCGTGTGTGACGAGTGCTCCACTTAACCTGTTAGTAACCGCTCTCGACGATAGATGCGATGTCGTAGTGCGTTGTCTCGTGTTGCCTTCTTGTTGATGCTTGATCTTGATTGCTTCGTAGTAATAGGTGCTTGCTCGTCAAGTGCCTTTTCAAGTGTTTCCTTCTTGTGTGCTTCCGCGGGTACCTCTCGGAGACGTTGCGAACTTGCGATCGGCTTCACCTTCGGACCGTCTTCTCATCAGGTAAGGGGGATCATATATCATGCTTATAACTTTCAGCTCACTCGCGCCTAGGTGTAGGATAGAACGATTGCTTGATCCTACCACTTCATATTCATGCCTCTCAAATAAACCGAAACAGCCATGTCCTCCACATCCCAGCAAACCTTGTTCAGCTATGTTACATTGCTCGCTTCTCAACCACTTCTTAGTATGCATGCTAGGATGTTATCAACTGTTATCCTATTACTCCTTGGATTAGGCTATCACATCGAGGCAAGATGGCCTAGACCTTCCATCCTTCATCGAATATAGTCAACATTATAATAATCATATCATCCACAACAATACAATAGTGTGATAGCCCAATCCAAGGATTAGCAGGGCAACAATTTTAGCATCCTAAGCATGCATACTAACCAGTGGTTAAGCAAGCAAGGTACATGGACAAAAAAAGGTTTGTTGGGATGTGGGGGATATGGCTGTTTGCGTTTTAATATGGAGGCATCAATGTGAGGTGGTAGGATCAAGAAATCTGTCAGGACCCGGGGTTAGTGTATGCAAGAATCGCTACAACACAATCACATGGAGAGCCGAGAACTGTACCAACTTGTCTAAGCAGACAAGGCCAAGCACAGAACATTGTCGGAAAGCATCGAACGTGAGGGGAATCCCATCCAGGCCGGATGATCAACTGAGATGGGTCCTCATCGTCCGCACACAAGTCTAAATGATATGGGTGGTGAACTCCCATACTCATAGAGAAGTCGCCTCAACCATACTATCGATTGTATTATAACCCTTACATAGACTTACTCCATCCTGATCACTTAGTCGGGGTCTACAGCGGGCTCGATCATACATCAAAGTGTGCACGTGACGGAGTCACGAGCAATCGCATCGCGATGCCCCAAGCTGCGCACATCTAAGGGCCACTTGGTGTATAAAATACCGCCAGCCAGATCACAACTAAGGTCTCGAAAACCCATACTAAGGCATGCATGTTATAATCATACACGCAGCACACATGTCTAGTATGAACAGCAGGTATCATTGCAATTCTCTACAAAGTGTAATACTTTATTGATAACTCTTACAGAGTGCACACAGAGATCACGAGACGTGATCCAACATTACAACAAGCATGCGGAAGAAAATTATGTCTGGGTACAGACAAGTTTAACAAATGGCTTAAGAAGCCTTATTTAAACACAAGCCCTCCACGAGGGAACCAGTCTGCTGACTGTGACTACACTAGCTTGGTCTTCAGTCGTCGAGCTCGAGGAAGAATCCACCTTTGGGGTCAGTTGGGTCATCTAAAACATAGAATAAGCAAACAAGAGTACAAAGTCGTACTCAGCAAGACTTACGTAGGAGCTATACTACAAATGCACATGTATCAAGGTAAAGGGAGGTGGGGTTCATAAGAAGAAGTGCCAACTTTGACTTGGCTAGTCCTGAACTACGAGTACCAGACTTGAGGTAAAAAGCGTACACGAGTCCACTACATGTCTCTAACCAATTACACCACTATGGTGCCTTCCTCGACTTTCCCACGTGAAAGCACGCCATAGCACTCACGCTTATCTTGGAAATCAGGCACAACTTTCCAAGTAGTCCTTACCGCGGACGCGGCTATTCGAATAGTTTATTAACCCTGCAGGGGTGTACTGCTAGACACATGAAACTATCAGTTACCGCCGGGATCTCGTCACCCTTCAAGCGGTTGTCGGCGAGGATAATCTCCACAACTTTTACCTCACAGCCAACTCAAGTTCAATGAAGACGTCTATCTGGGATGGTTTCCACATTCATAACCCGGCCGGTTTACCGAAGTGGTCCCAGAAGATTTGTGCGTGGTGCATAAGCTGGTCTCGGCTGAGCCGTTCTCTAACTTGCAGCCAGGCCACAAACCTACCAGAACTTCGAAATATTGAGACTCATTGAACTGAGAAGGGGTGAGTTAGTAGGTTGAGCGGGGATCCGTTTGCCCAACATGTGGTAGTACTCTTCAGCTTGGATCACCACACAAGAACTCGGGCTTAAGGCCGTGTTCAACAAGACAACCCACGGTGTACTCCTACACAGCCTCTCATCGTTCACCTTGTATTAGGGTAGATTCACCAACACATTTCCACCATCATCAACATGATTGCTACCATCCCGACTCACATAACAGTATCAACATTGTATCACTCTAAGCATGCAATAAGCATTAACAATTGCAGGGGCCACATGTTATCAATCAACTCCTACATTTGCTAGGATTGTGGTTTGCTTACTACTATGACCAATGATAGGTCATGCAAAGGAATGGGTTCATCTATGCTGTAGAAACGTAGCATGGTAATAATCCTAAACAATGCATAAGCGAGAATGAGAGGGAAGTGGGATTTTATCGACACGATCAATGGGGTTTGCTTGCCTTGCTGACGACGTTCGGTATCGGGGTCTTCAATGAAGGGGGTGATCTCGGGTTCCGGATCCACCTCTATTCGATAGCAAACAAAGCAAACAAAGTGATCAATATAAATACAATGCACAATCACATGATCAAGTGTTATAACATGGTGTAAGGGGTGCTGATGTGTTATCAATTCCATTTAAATGAAGCATATTGCATTTGAGTTGCAATTTCAAACTCCATATTTGAATTTAAAAGGGTTCATATGCATGTTTGCTTCTGTTCCCCCGTTTTTAAATGGTCAAACATGAAAACAAAGTGCATATTCAGAATCCTTGCATTTTTCTGATAATTTTACATATATTATATGTTTAATTTGGAGTTAAAATGAATTAGTTATGAATTTCCAAAGTTTAAATCATTTGTTGGAATTTCTGAATTGTTTTAATTCAAATAAGCATTTAATGCATCAGCATGAAAACATGTTGGCGTCAGGGGGGATCTGACCACTGGGTCCCACATGTCAGTGTCTCAAGTGTTAATTGAATCGTTTTAATTAAGATTTAAAATTAACAGAGGGGTTAATTAGGCCTAGGGCCCACATGTCAGTGTCTGGAAGGGTGGATTAGCAACTAAGATAATCACGACCACGTTGGACTCGCCGGCGGCTAGCAGCTGGTGACCAAAACCGCGGCGGCACTGCTCGGGTTCTCGAATCCGTGGCCCAAATCGAGTGCTGCGACCACTGAGACACAACTCTTGGCGCCGCGCATCGAATGGGACCAAGAACCAGGGCGGGGGTGCACTGGAACATCGTCGGCGACGAGCTCTAGCGGCGGAAGAGCCACTGGCTCGAGGTGATGCTCGCTGTGGTGCGCCATTTGAAGCGGGCGTAGGTGCAAACGGAGCAGCGGAGCAAGGGGATCGCCATGGACATGGCTGCGAGCTCGATAGCGTAGCGGGGGCTCGCTGACATGGACCACGGCAAGGAGATGCTTGGGCCCTCATGGTGCAAAGGCACAGAGGGCGAGCGGGGCTTCGATGGGTTAGGGGAAAAGCTCACCGTGGTGCTAGGAACACGATGGAGCAGCGGATGGAGGTGGGGAGGTCGCGGTGGCACCGGAATTTGAAGTGGATTCGCGGCGGCCGGAGTTGAAGACGATGAAGCTCGCGTCGGCTACACGGTGTCTTGAGGCGATTCCTTCTGCGACTCGACGCAATCGACGATGGCGAAGACGATGGACAAGGTATCGGCGTCGAACTCGAGCTCGGGCTGCAAGTCGCCATGGCCATGGCCTCCTATGTTCGCGGTCGTCGACGAATTCGTCCAGAGAGAGCGAGAGAGTGACGGGAAAGGGGGGAATGGAGGAGGTGTGCTCCTGGGCGTCTCCTGGCGTGGCTAGAAGGCGCGGGAGGGGAAGGTGGAGGCCTGGGAGGTATCGACGTGCTCGGCTGGGTGGGCCGGCTGAGCTGGGCTTCGCCCAGGCGACAGGTAAGCTCTTCTATTTTTATTTTTCTGTTTAATCTTTCCTGTCTTTTTCTGCTTATTTGTTTTGGCTCTGATAAAAGTAGCAAACCATTTTATAAAATGCCCCAAATTTTTATGTGGACTTGAGATGCACATAGCTAGCCACTTATAAAGTTTGGGCATTTTTAAAATTCAAAAGATTTGAACTTTAATTCAAATAGGGTTATTTGTTGAAATCCAACTCCTGTTTGAATATTAGAAAAATCGATGAGCATGGGATTGCTACCACATCACTTGATATGTGATCACACTCATTTATGTGACTTTTCAAAAATGCAAAAGGAATTTTTGGAGCAACTTTTTATCTGGCAATTTGAATTAAATTCATCTGGGGGGTGTTCTCTCTCCCATTTCAAATTATTTTTGAAAATTTTGACATGATGCAAAGTTATTTACTAACCCTAGCACATACCTAACAGAGGGTTTTGACAACTCGCCCCCACTCAAAAGAATCTCGTCCCGAGATTCAAAAGTCTGCGGGAGGAAGGAGGGGTACTCGGCACTGAGACGGTCTTCTCTTTCCCACGTGGCTTCTCTCTCAGAGTGGTGGGACCATTGCACTTTCAGAAAATTAATCTTCTGATGACGAGTGACACGCTCTGCTGAATCAAGAATACGAATGGGGAATTCTCGATAAGAAAGGTCATCTTGGAGATCAAGCGTTTCATGGTCGACTTCGCGGATGGGGTCCTTGAAGCAACGCCTGAGTTGTGACACATGGAATACATCAAGTACTCGGGAAAGGTTCGGGGGTAGTTCAAGTTGGTAGGCAACTTCTCCACGTTTAGCAAGAATGCGGAAAGGTCCAATGTAACATGGGGCCAACTTGCCTTTGATACCGAAGCATTGGGTTCCCTTCAAAGGAGTAACCCTAAGGTAAGCCTTATCATCCAGATTGTAGCTTTCTTGCCTATGATGACGATCATAGTAGCTTTTCTGACGAGAATGGGCTGCTTTCAATTGATCACGAACAATGCGAACCTGCTCTTCTGCTTCCATGATCATATCCGGTCCAAAGAATTGTCTTTCACCTGTTTCTGACCAGTTTAGGGGGTGTTCGACATCTGCGTCCATAGTGGAGTTAAAAAGGAGCCATTTTCAGACTAGATTCGAAACTATTGTTATAAGCAAATTCGGCGAATGGCAGAGACTTCTCCCAAGTCTTTCCGAATGAGATAACACAAGCTCTGAGCATGTCTTCGAGAATTTGGTTAACCCTTTCAACTTGACCACTAGACTAAGGATGGAAAGTTGTACTAAAGGAGAGATGAGTTCCCATAGCATTCTGAAAGCTTCCCCGGAATCTAGAGGTAAAAAGGCTACCACGATCAGAATTGATTTCCAAAGGAACACCATGAAGAGACACAATTCTAGAGACATACAGGTCTGCTAACTGTCTAGCAGTTATAGACTCGCGAACGGGAAGGAAGTGAGCAACTTTGGAAAGTCTATCAACAACAACGAAGATGGCATCATTTCCTTTCTGGGTTTTTGGAAAGCCGGTGATGAAGTCCATACCGACCTTGTCCCATTTCAACTCCGGAATAGGAAAAGGTTGAAGAGTACCAGCAGGTCTTTGATGTTATGTCCTAATGCGACGACAAACATCACATTCAGCAACAAATTGAGCAATTTCTCTCTTCATCCTAGTCCACCAAAATCTCTGGCTTAGATCCCGGTACATTTTTGTGCTACCGGGATGAATCGAGAGGGGTGTGTCATGGGCTTCTTTGAGGTTTAGTTGCTTTAGTTCCCTATTCTTAGGTACTACCAAACGATTTCCAAAGAATACCGTTCCTTTACTATCTGTGGAGAAACATTTAGCAACTCCGCTAGCAATGTTCTCCTTGATCCGGCGAACACCTCGTGCACTCCTTTGGGCAACAATGATTTGATCCTCAAGAGTTGGTTTATCCACCAAGTTGAAAAGAGATCCACGAGGAACAATCTCGAGATTGAGCTTTCGAAATTCCTCATGAAGAAGTGGTTGACACTATTGTAACATCAGGTTGTTACAATACGACTTACAACCTAGTGCATCAGCAATGACATTGGCTTTGCCTGGGGTGTAAGAAATTCCTAAGTCATAATCTTTTATCAACTCTATCCAGCGTCTTTGCCTGAGATTAAGATCTGGCTGGGTGAATATGTATTTGAGGCTTTGGTGGTAGGAATAGATCTCACAAAGATTACCAAGGAGGTAATGTCGCCAAGTTGTCAGGGCATGAACTACGGCAGCGAGTTCAAGATCATGGGTATGATAGTTCTCTTCATGTGGACACAACTGGCGTTAAGCATAGGCTACCACATGTCTATCTTGCATAAGTATGCATCCTAACCCTTGCCGTGAGGCGTCACAAAAGATCTCAAAATCCTTTTTGGTGTCTGGAGGCGCAAGTACGGGTGCAGAAGTCAATCTTCTTTTTAGGTCTTGAAAGCTTTCCTCGCACTTGGGAGTCCATTGGAATTTCTTATCTTTCTTGAGGAGTTCAGTTAGAGGCTTTGCAACTTTGGAAAAGTTCTCGACGAAGCGGCGACAATAGCTTGCTAAGCCAAGAAAACTCCTAACTTGCTTAACCGATTCAGGTGGAGTCCAGTCAAGGACGACCTGAAGTCTCTCGGGATTGACAACAATGCCTTTTGCAGAAATCACGTGGCCTAAGTAGGTCACTTCTAGTAGCCAAAATTCACACTTGGAGAATTTAGCATATAGGCGATGCTCTCGAAGTTTCATCAATACCAGCCTGAGATGTTCGGCATGTTCTTCTTCGTTCTTCGAGTAGATGAGAATGTCATCAATATAAACTACAACAAATTTATCCAAGTACTCCATGAAGATCGAATTCATCATGCGCGAGAATGTGGCGGGGGCATTGGTTAAACTGAAGGACATGACTGTGTACTCGTAAAGACCATAACGAGTAGTAAAAGCCATTTTGGGAATTTCCTCATTTCGGATTTTGATTTGATGATAGCCTAATCTCAAATACATCTTGGAGAAGACAGAGGATCCAGCAAGTTGATCATAAAGATCATTGATCCTGGGCAGTGGGTACTTGTTCTTTATCGTCGCTAGATTTAGCGGGCGATAGTCTATGCACATCCTTTCTGTTCAATCTTTCTTCGTTACGAACAGAACGGGGCAACCCCAAGGCAATGAGCTAGGGAGGATGAAGCTTTTTTCCAACAAAGCTTCAAGTTGGATTTTAAGCTCAGCTAACTCACGTGGGGCCATTTTTTATGGGCGTCTGGAAATTGGTGCGGTTCCTGGCAAAAGATCCACTATGAACTCTACACATCTGTTGGGTGGCCTGATTTAAGGGGTCGGATTACTGGGTAGTTTTCCTGAGGATGACCAAGGCTTACTAGGGGCTACAACATATATGTCAGAGTAGCAAAGTACCCCAACACAATGGTTAGTGTGGCTATTCTGTTTGGAAGACATCTAAAGGGGGAGGAAGAGCTGCAAATGAATCAGTATAGGTTTCTAGGACAAAACCTACAACAAACTCTATGGAACTGTCGGGAATGCCACCTAGCAAAACTTCTGGAAAGACATACGAAATAGATAGAAGGATTTTGCAAATGCATCAGATTATGAAGAAACCTGGAATGACTCGGACAGCATAACGGCTGTAATTGTAAGAAATTTCTTTTCTTGTAATGTAGAAACATCACTTACATAATAAGATGTAAGAAATAAGGAGTACAACAACTCTAGAAGACTGAACACAACTTTCCTACGGCTAAAAGGAAGCAATCAACGAGATGTTCTAGTAAGACATAGATGAGCCTAGTCCTATCTTCCCATAGAAAAGATGAGGGTGACTCAGAACTAAGAATGATGAGGGTAAGGAGAAAAAAGAAGCCTTACGTTGTTCCCTTATATACCCAGAGTAACTATATAACTATAGAAGGCTAGACTCAACTTCGACCAAGGCTGATAATCCTACAGTCAGTCCTGCTCTGGTACCAAGTCTATCGGGACCCGGGGTTAGTGTATGCAAGACTCGCTACAACACAATCATATGGAGAGCCGAGAACCATACCCACTTGTCTAAGCAGACATGGCCAAGCACAAAACATTCTTGGAAACCATCGAACGTGCGGGGCATCCCATCCAGACCGGATGATCAATTGAGATGGGTCCTCATCGTCTGCACGCAAGTCTAAATGATATGGGTGGTGAACTCCCATACTCATAGACAAGTCTCCTCAACCATACTATCGATTGTATTATAACCCTTACGTAGACTTAATTCAGCCCGATCACTTAGTCGGGGTCTAGGGCGGGCTCGATCATACATCAAAGTGTGCACGTAACGGAGTCACGAGCAATCGCATCGCGATGCCCCAAGCTGCGCACATCTAAGGGCCACTTGGTGTATAAAACACCGCCAGCCAGATCACAACTAAGGTCTCGAAAACCCATACTAGGACATGCATGTTATAATCATACACGCAGCACACATGTCTAGTATGAACTCACGCTTATCATGGAAAGTTTTATAAGTATCCAGTTCAAGTTGTCTAATAGTTTATTAACCCTGCAGAGGTGTACTACAAGACACATGAAACTACCAGTTACCGCCAGGATCTCGTCACCCTTCAAGCGGCTGTCGGCGAGGATAATCTCCACAACTTTTACCTCACATCCAACTCAAGTTCAATGAAGACACCTATCTGGGATGGTTTCCACATTCGTAACCCGGCCGGTTTACCGAAGTGGTCCCAGAAGATGTGTGCGTGGTGCATAAGCCGGTCTCGGCTGAGCCGTTCTCTCACCTTGCAGCCAGGCCACAAACCTACCAGAACTCCGAACTACTGCGACTCATTGAACTGAGAAGGGGTGATTTAGTAGGTTGAGCGGGGATCTGTTGCCCAACATGTGGCAGTACTCTTCAGCTTGGATCACTACACAAGAACTCGGGCTTAAGGCGGTGTTCAACAAGACAACCCACTCTGTACTCCTACACAACCATTCATCGTTCACCTTGTATTAGGGTAGATTCACCAACACATTTCCACCATCATCAACATGATTGCTTCCATCTCGACTCACATAACAGTATCAACATTGCATCACTCTAAGCATGCAATAAGAAGTAACATTTGCAGGGGCCACATGATATCAATCAACTCCTACATTTGCTAGGATTGTGGTTTGCTTACTACTGTGACAAATGATAGGTCATTCAAAGGAATGGGTTCATCTATGCGGTAGAAACGTAGCATGGTAATCATCCTAAACAATGCATAAGCGAGACTGAGAGGGAAGTGGGATTTTATTCACATGATCTATGGGGGTTTGCTTGCCTTGCTGACGAGGTTCGATATCGGGATCTTCAATGAAGGGGGTGATCTCGAGTTCTGGCTCCACCTCTATTCGATAGAAAACAAAGCAAAAAAAGTGATCAATATAAATAAAATGCATAATCACATGATCAAGTGTTATAATATGGTGTAAGGGGTGCTGATGTGTTGCCAATTCCATTTAAATGAAGTATATTGCATTTGAGTTGCAATTTCAAACTCCATATTTGAATTTAAAAGGGTTGATATGCATGTTTGCTTCTGTTCCACCATTTTAAAATGGTAAAACATGAAAACAAAGTTCTTATTCAGAATCCTTGCATTTTTCTGATAATTTTACATATATTATATGTTTAATTTGGAGTTAAAATGAATTAGTTATGAATTTCCAAAGTTTAAATCATTTTTTGGAATTTCTGAATTGATTTAATTAAAATAAGCATTTACCGCGTCAGCATGACAACATTCTGGCGTCAGGGGGGCTCTGACCACTGGGTTCCACATGTCAGTGTCTCAAGTGTTAATTGAATCGTTTTCATTAAGATTTAAACTTAACAAAGGGGTTAAGTAGGCCTAGGGCCCACATGTCAGTGGCTGGAAGGGGGGATTAACAACTAAGCTAATCACGACCACGTTGGACTCGCCGGAGGCTAGCCGCCGTTGACCAAAACCACGGCGGCACTTCTCGGGTTCTCGAATCCGTGTCCCAAATCGAGTGTTGCGACCACTGAGACGCAGCTCTTGGCGCCGCGCATCGAATGGGACCAAGAACCAGGGCAGGGTTGCACTGGAACATCGTCGGCGAAGAGCTCTAGCGGCGGCGGAGCCACTGGCTCGAGGTGATGCTCGTTGTGGTGCGCCATTTGAAGCGGGCGTAGGTGCAAACGGAGCAGCGGAGCAAGGGGATCACCATGGACATGGCTGCGAGCTCGATTGCGTAGTGGGAGCTCGCTGACATGGACCACGACGACGAGATGCTTCGGCTCTCATGGTGGAAAGGCACAGAGGGTGAGCGGGGCTTCGATGGGTTAGGGGAAAAGCTCACCGTGGTGCTAGGAACACGAGGGAGCAGCTGATGGAGGTGGGGAGGTCACGGTGCCGTCGGAATTTTAAGTGGATCCGCGGCGGTCGGAGTTGAGGACGATGAAGCTCGCATCGGCTACACGGTGTCTTGGAGCGATTCCTTCTGCGACTCGACGCAATCGACGATGGCGAAGACGATGGAAAAGGTCTCGGCGTCTAACTCGAGCTCGGGCTGCAAGTCACCATGGCCATGGCCTCCTGTTCTTCGCGGGCGTTGACGAATTCGTCAAGAGAGAGAGAGAGAGAGAGTAACGGGAAAGGGGGGAATGGAGGAGGCGTGCTCCTGGGCATCTCCTGGCGTGGCTAGAAGGCACGGGAGGGGCAGGTGGAGTCCTGGGAGGCGTCGACGTTGTCGGCTGGCTGGGCTGGCTGAGTTGGGCTTCGCCCAGGCGATAGGTAAGCTTTTCTATTTTTATTTTTCTGTTTAATCTTTCCTTTCTTTTTCTGCTTATTTGTTTTGGCTCTGATAAAAATAGCAAACCATTTTATAAAATGCCCCAAATTTTTATGTGGACTTGAGATGCACATAGCTAGCCACTTATAAAGTTTGGGCATTTTTAAAATTCAAAAGATTTGAACTTTAATTCAAATAGGGTTATTTGTTTAAATCCAAGCTCCTGTTTGAATATTTGAAAAATCCATGAGCATGGGATTGCTACCACATCACTTGATATGTGATCACACTCATTTATGTGACTATTCAAAAATGCAAAAGGAATTTTTGGAGCAACTTTTTATATGGCCAGTTGAATTAAATTCATCTGGGGGTGTTCTCTCTCCCATTTCAAATTCTTTTTGAAAATTTTGACATGATGCAAAGTTACTTGCTAACCCTAGCACATACCTAACAGAGGGTTCTGACACAATCATTCTATCCTATACCTAGGCAAGTGAGCTGAAAGTTATAAGAATGATATATGCTCCCCCTTACCTGATGAGAAGACCAAGCCGAAGGTGTAGTTGCTCGAAAGCTCGCATCGTATCCGAGAGTAACCACGGGAGCACACAAGAAGGAACCACTAGAAAGGAAATCGACGAGAAAGAATCTATTACTACGAAGCACTAACCATCAAGCAACATCAAGAAGGCAACACAAGGAAACGCAATTCGATATCGCATCTATCATCGAGAGGGCTTACAAAGAGGTTAATTAAAGTATCGGTCACACACGACGATACCGCACATTTATAATCAGTTCAAGTTTTTTAGCTACACAACATGAGCAAAGGTTGGTAAGATGGCCTCTCACACAAGCATGGCATGTCACAAAATGACGGAAAAAGCGGTGTAGCATAAGTAAACTATCTATGCTAGTCAATTTAAATGAGGCAAAGTCCTAAACATGGCAAATCATTAAGTACCCCACGATAAATAAAGGTTTTATTACTTTTCTTCCCTAAATCATAATTTATATTTATTAACAGCAAGCAAGAACAAGATAAACATATTCTGCATGCAATTCTAGTCAAGTTACATATAAAGAACACTTTAATCGGAGCTACGATTAAAAATTTATGGCCTATTATATTTTACAGTGGAACATCATGTAAATAGAAGTGAAACAACATGTAGATAAGTGCAAACATGGCAAAGGAGCACATTTTATTAATCTACATGGAAAACTAAGCAAGTTTCATGTAAAATTCATCTCGATCCGAGCTACCGTTAAAAACATATTCGCATCGCAAAATACCAACATAAGTTGCCATTTAAATCTAATCGAAAATAAATAAAAGGTCTATGGGACAAAAGCACTTGTACTGTGCTAAACCGGGGCGAGCGCATAACTAAACAATGCTTTGGGTGCAACATAGCACATGGGCTAGGCCCAATAGGAGCAACATCAATAAATAAAAAAGAAAAGGCGGCGCCTCACCTAGCGGGCCTGACCCAAATCGTAGTGAATGAGGGATAGCACCAGGAGCGCACTAAGCAGAGGTTGTGGTCGGGCCGCGCAAGCATTTGGCCCATGTGGGCATGCCGGCCCACACGAGAAACAACGTCGGTTGGTTGGCGGCTGCGCCCGCACGGGAACGAGGCGGAGGGGCCAAGGCAGTGTGACAGCCGCCGGGGATCGCCGGCCGTCAATCCTACGAGGCAGTGCAGGGCGCCGCGACGGCACGCGGTGGAGGGGGATCCACCGGATCCGGTGCAGGGGGTCGCCGGCGGCGCAAATGGGCTGCGACACGACCTCGGGCTCGCCCGAGCTACGGCCATGGCATGGCGGCTCCCGGAGCGCCATCTCGAGGAGGCCATGGCGGCCTCCAGCGGCTGCAGTGAACATCGAGGGACGTGAGAGGATATGGAAGGGGGACGAGGGAGAGGAAGGAGAGGGGGAAGGCCGACCTGCGGGCGCGACTGCCGAAGCGGGGAGGCCCGGCGGCCGGAGGCGAGGCGGGCTACCGCGGCAGTGCGGCCCAGATTCACACCCGGGCGGGTCTGACTGTGGAGAGGAGGGCCCTGCGGGGCCCATGGTGGCTGGGAGGCAGCTTGAGGGGCGATGTGGCGCGATCTGAGCCCTCGGTGGCCAGATCTGATGGCTGGGATTGGCTGAGAGGCTAGGATTTCGGGATCTTGGGTTCAAATTATATCTGAGTTTGTGGGAGGGGGTGGATGAAAAAATGGACTAGGGGGAACCCTAAAATATGTGGGGCAGAGTGGTGGTCTATTTATAGGCTGGTTGGCTTGCAGGTTTACACAAAAGCCCTTGGTTTCCCTCTCGCGTGTCCGGTGATTACGTTTCTGACCGCCCGGAGTCCATATGACCTCCGATTCAGGTAAAACTTCGAACCACGCGATCCACGCGTTGAGCCGGTCCCTTATACCTCACTTCTATACCGTTCCAAGAATATTTTCCGGCGCCCAATAAAATAATCTGTTTATTAAATAAACGGGTTTTTCATTCCGATTGCGATGGCTGGTCTTGTGCCGAAAGTTGCGACGGTGCTCGGGTGAAACCCGGTGTCGCAAAAGGTCGTGTGCCATGGTGGAAAGGTTCGGTCACGCATGCCGGTATGAGAAGGAGGGGGAAATATAATTCACCAATTAATAAATTGGCGAAACAAATAGTACAAACAATTTTAGCAATCAACGAAATAAAGCAACACATATTTTTTTTAATTAGGGTGGACTTTCCGGGCTGTTACAACTATGATATAGAATAAAAGAGCGGTCACTATGAGGAACAGTGGAATTATGTAGTAGCTCATGAAGCGTCACCTCTGATCTTCCTCTCGCTCCTCTCGCTGTAGCGTAAATCTCAAGTAACTAGCGTTCGCTTCGTCTCTGGTATTGAACCCTCTTTGGCTGCCGCCCGTGAACCGGTGCACTTGGGCCTGACACTCTGGCCCCTCAACGACACTTCTGGAACCTTCCCTATGTACACGGCATAGCCTTTCTTCGCCATCGATGTTCTATGTACCTGTTAGAGATGTAGATTCATCATGGTAATTCAACAATAGTACATAACATAATATATATGAGTAACACGAAGAAAAAAGTAACATACATAATTTAATATACACACGTAGTTCATCGTACCCCAACTAATTCACTAGCTAGCTAGCTTTACGCAAGTAGTTCAACAGGATCATTAAATTACATCACAAAGTTTTCATATCGGTTCCAAAATTACAAATTCAACCGAGACATCATCATCGGCATAGTCAATACACTAGAACTTCGATCCATCCATATCTGGTAGGACGCACCCTAGATTCTTGAATGACGTAATGTCAAAAAAAGGAACATTCCAACGACAGTTTTAAAAACCGCTCGTGATATTGGGCCGTGGTATAACATCCCCTTCTCGTCGACAACTTCTTTCATGATGATGGTTGCAATATCCTTCAGGATGCGAAATAAGTCATCTCTTACTTTATAATCCGGTTTGGCTAAGTTGTTTGCCCATTTCATGATATGATCGTCATCTTTGCTTGCCATGCCAAGAAGTTGTTGATCCTTTCTGAACTCCATCATGAGATGGATGATAGAGTATCCATCATTTGTACTTCCTTCCAGTTGATGGATACTGCAGAAGTTGCTTTTATGCGCGAAACACAGCGCACCCTTCCTTCATGTCTTTTTATCGATGTGGCCACCCCTCATGCCGAAACCCTGGAGAGCGGAATCCATAAGACTCATTACTTTGGTGTGGTCCTTCCTTTTGAAGTTCCTAGACGAGTTGAAATACACGGCATGGGAGACTCACAGGGAAAAGAACGATAAGGAAGGTGTGCCCCTCACTGGGCAAAATAAATGCACCTCAAATTAGCTTGCCTCCATATGAGCACATGAATGATTGACATGTAAAGGTAATCGGACAATGACTTACATTGGATGATAAGGCACGAGAACCATTTCCTTCTTCTTATTCACTAGCAAGAAATTTTCGATGTAATCCCTAGCAGTTTTAAGTTCATAGTCACTGAGCGACAATAAGGACTCATGCATGTAGTATGGATCAACCACCGCAATTTGCGAAATTTCCTCTCTGTTGATGACCAAGCTCATATGGAGAGATAAAAGGTGGACGATCGTAAAATCAATCCGCCTAGTGAGGAACATCTCAAATATGTGATCAAACTGCAGGAAGAAATCTTCTGCGGGCATCGTGTCGACGTAGCCCTTGCCCGGGAAGAAGGCTTTTCTCTGTCGACAGTACATGGTCGTGCAGTCTCCTGAGATCCCCTGATATGCTCTCTAGCGGTTTCGGTGGTAGGATCGTCTCGCCCGCGACAGGGATCAATGCCGTCCTTTCATCGGTACATGGTCTACAAAACCTGTTGGCGGAATCGACTTGCTGCTAGAAGCATTGTGTAGCCTTTTTGGAAGCTAAGTCTTTACCCGGTCTCTTCCTCGCCTTCTTCTGGGGAAGAGGTTGTGATGAGCCTTTCATAGCGCCCTTGATCGCAACCCCAAGTGTTGACGGGTTGGTGAGAAACTTTCACTTTGACTGTCGCCTTGTCCATGTTGGTTTGAGGCGGCATCTAGAGGCGTGCCCTGCAAGGGTTGCACGAAAAGAGACTTTTTGCACTCAGACCTAGGATGCTCCTACTCCAGAAGAATATCCATCTCCTCGTCCACATGCTCCTTATTGGTCGAGTTATATGGCTGACTCATCATTTCTACGTTGTGAGGGTAGCTTGTATTGAGGAACCGCATAGGGTCATCATCCTCGTCCATGTCATCATCCATTGCTTGCTGGAGCACGTGGGTGAAATCACAATCGACTCTTCTTAGACCCCCTTCCCCGTGTCGCTCGCCGTTCTCACCCAGCATAACAAGCGGCGCTAATAATTGCGGAGGCAGGGTGGTGGTGTTCATACCTTCTTGGGGATGTATTGTCGTTGGTCAGGTTATCACGGCGGCCGACTCGACAGGAAGAAGACCCTTCGGCCATAGGATGAAATAGCCCTTGCAGTCTGCAAGCCGCTTACGGTTCTTGTCTTCCTCTCCCCCGAGTTGTACCGGAGGAGCCAAATCCTCAAGCAAAACCTTGCAAGTGGTATTGGGCATCTGCATGGTGTGGATCATTCGATGCATGGGATTTATTATCATTGTCTTTCCCACATCCATCGTATAGCCATTGATCATGTATATTAAGGTGCACAGGGTTCTCTCGGCATGCGTAAACATGTCTACGGCGTCATACATCCAAAAGGCAACGAAAAAGGGATATATTATAGATATGTTGGTGTGACGGGTAATTACTGTGAGGGCATCGAGCCCAGCCAAAGGCGAAGGCCTGCCTAGCTTGCCAGAGACAGTGGACGGGCTGTTATGAGCGGCTGATGGAGCTTTTCCGGATGCGATACCAGGTGCCACTGGTGCGATGTTCATCGAGTTGCTCCCGAAGAAGCTAGGACGGGGAAATCCCCTGTCGTTTTGTCTAGATTTTGCTTCATCCACTCGATAATAGCCGGGATCAAGGATGAAACTGAAGCTGCGAAATCATGTCTACAGGCAGCTAAAGCTGCATTGATTGCCGATTGGATGATCTCTTCTTTGGTCGCTTGTTCAGTCTCAGCTACTTTTTTCTCAATCGCAAGGTTCACCTTCTCGTCGATGTTGACCTGACTAAACTTCTTTGCCTTTTGGCCTTGGGGTCCTCTTGGTAGTAGTGCTTCCACTGGGCGCCGTCTCCAACGTCGTGCACACATCCATGTTGCGGCCAAGTGTTCAAAGGGAGTCCCTTCAGTATGTTCAAGGCCCAGTTGAGATGGGTGTCCCACTTGACCCTCATCGTCGACTGATTCGATGAGTCTCTTTTGGTATCAAGGTTGTGTTGCTCTTTCTGCGAAAGAAACATGGACCGTTTACAAATGTAAATTCAACGTGTATTCTGACTTGATGAGAAGCTAATATAAGGTGGAAAAAAATAATTATTACAAGTAATCTCATCAATTCCCTCGTGGGCTCGTCCGTGGACCAAAACTTTTTCTTTGAGTCCCACTTGTAGCAGGCCGTGATGAAGTCATACTCCTACGGGTCTGTGAACTCCGCCAAGGGGTCTGGTATCCTCGCGGCTTCAAGTTTCGCGTCCTCCTTGTTCCATATGGGCCTTTTTCCAATGTAACCACGGCTTCAGAGGCGGTGTTTCCCCGTGTTCCTTTCCTGAAGCCCCTTGAATTTCATGGACCTAAGCTTGGCTTCATCGGTAGGGCAAGTGTCCTTGAATTTTAAGAACTCATCTTTTGTAAGTGATGGATTCTCCGCAAAAATCTTGGACAAAGGTTTTTTCTTCTCAATAAATCGTTTCACCCTCACTTTCCACGCGGACAATGCGTTGGTGAACTTGACCATGGCGGTGGCGTTTATATCAGTCATGGCATCATCATCCCACGTAGTTTTTCTCTCAACCCGATCCGGGAACTTGAATTTGTTGTGCAACTTTGTAAGGAGTAAATGATCCATATTTGGTATACTCCTCAAGTCATAGTCATTGATGCTCGCAGATTCCCGTAGGATGCATCTGACTTGGTTGCCGTAGCACTTGCGAGCTTCCGCTGGCGCTATTGGCTCGAATTTTCCAGGATGCAGCTCTCTGACTAGCAGTTTCTCGGTGCTGAGCCTGTTTGGTTTTCGTATCATGTCCTTCTTCTTATTTTCTGGTTCATTAGCGGCTTTGGCGCCGCCATTGTCGGCAGCGTCGGTGTCAGTGCCATCATTGCCATCAGAAGTGTTGTCGGACTCGATTTCGGCGTCCGTCGCACTAGCGGCATTTGGACCTTCGAATCCTTGCTGAGAACACATATGGTCGAGGAAGGCGTGTTCATGTAGTCAAAATCTTCATCTGCCCCGGCTTCTTTGTTGGTCTACATGTTTCCTATGATATATTTAGTCTCCAAGTTTAATTCTCAAACTACAAAAAAAGGGGACTAAATACCGTTCAATCAAATACCGGGCAATCGATAGGTCATACTTTGTAGCACAAGTCATGTCTAAATTAACGTTAAGTTTCAGAATGACCTTTTCTAAAATGTGGACATATCGGGAACCTAAAATTTGCCGGAACAGGAATAAATCAACATTCCGGCAAAACACACTACTAGTGAAATAGCTATACATGGAAACCTTATTACTGGCGCATTTTATATGTAATGCGCCACTATGTTTTAAGGGGTGGCGTACTAGTAAAAAATGTGCCACCTATAAGCTCTTATAGGTAGCGCATTTAAAAAAATGTGCCACCCCTAAGAGTGGGCCAGCCCTGGATCCTCTTATACGTGGCGCATTTGGAGAAATGCGCCACCCCTAAGAACCTTATAGGTGGCACATTCTGAAAATGCGCCACCCCTAAGAAATTATTAGTGGTGGTGCATTCAGAATGTGCCACTGTCAGAACCCCAACTAGGGTAAGTGCTAGGGTTGCTTGTGTCTTTGCATCATTCAAAAATTCAAAAGAAAATCAAAAATGGGGAAAACAAAAGCCCTGAGAAATTTATTCAAATGGCCAGATAAACAAATTTCTTCCAAAAATTCCTCTGGTATTTTTGAAAAGTCTTATAAATATGCATGATCACATATAAAGTGAAGTGGGTCCCACTGCATGCACCAAGATTTTTCAAATATTGCAAAAAGGGCTTGGAAATTAAATTAAACTCCAATTTGAATTTAAATTAAAATTGTTTGAATTTCAAAAGTCACCAAAACTTGTGAGTGGCTAGTGGCTTGAACCCTAAGCTCACATAAAAGTTTTGGGGATTTTAAAAAATGCTTTGCTAATTTTGCTAGCAAGCCAAAACAAATTACAGAAAGAAACTAGAAACATAAATTAGAAAAGGGCTTACCTGGCTTTTGGCCCAACTAGCCGCACCATGGCCCAGGCCCACCTCCTCCTCTCTTGTCCTCTTCCTCAAGCTGCTCGCTGTCGAGCAGAGAGCACGCAGCCGACGCCAGCGAGACGTCGGCGACGTTCTAGGCCTCCCCAGGCCCTGCCTCCTCGTCACGTTAGCGCCAGAACCCCCCCGTGCTCCTCCTCTCACTCTCTGGTCGTCTTCCCCCTCTCCTCCTCGCCATTCCCGTGCGGCCCGAGAACCCGCCGGAGCACGCCGACCCACCCACGCAGCAACCGTCTTCCTCGAGCTGCCCCGAGGTGTCCAGAAGACTCGTCGTGCTCGTCTTCGTCTCCCCAAGCGCGTACTCTAGCCCAGAAGACCCGAGGTCGTCGCCATCTTCAACGAGACGCCGCCGGCCACCGTGAAGCTCGTCGACGAATTCGTCGTCTCCAGCCCTTCCCCAACTTCCCCGTCGGCCCCATTCGCATCACGGTGAGCTCACGCCGTTTTCCCCTCAAGTATTGGCGCCCCTCCCTTATCCTAGCCCGATTTGCCATGAACGCCGAGAGGCACCGCCGCCATGAACGACGGAGACACTGCTCCCCTTCCCTTTTGCTTCGCCCGTGACGCGCACTGTGATCCCCAACACCACAGCTTCGCAACGCCCCACTCCTCGGTCAAAAGCGCGCTCCAGAGCGTCCTCCCGACATCTCCAAAGCCACGGCCTCCGCCTCCCTCGACGCCGGCGACGCTCCGGTGACCCCGAGCTCGCCTGTTGGTCCAGGGTGACGCGCGGGAGCTTCCTGGTTCGAATGGAGGCCACATTGTCCTTTTTGGCGCAGGGAATCGTCCTCCCGAGCTCGCCGGTCTCTCTGACCTCGCCGGCGACTCGCCGGAGTTCACCACGGCGACGTGGCAGTGATTAGGGTCCTAACCCCTGGGTTAGTTGACCCAGGTCACTGACCAGTGGGTCCCTGGCCCCCCTTAATACCTCTGTTAGATTAATCTAACAGGGATTTAACCCGGAGAGGCTGACCAGTGGGGCCCCTTGTCAGTTTGACTCGGGTCAAACCCCCCTGACGCCAGCATGACACCGCAGTGACGCATTAATCCCATTTTCCAAATTAAAAGAATTCCAGAAATTACAGAAGATAGCCAAAATTTCAATTAATCATAGAAAATTCATATTAACTCCAAATTGGACAAATAATATATGAAAAATTATCAGAAAAATACAAGGATTATGAATATGCAACTTGTTTCTATGTTTGACCATTTTAAAATGGGTGAACAGTAGCAAACATGCATATGGATCCGTTTCAAATTCAAATTTGGAGTGAATTTGCAAATGATTTTGCAACACACTTCTTTTATATGGATTCATCCACACATCAGAGGCTTTACCTCACCTTTAAAACATCAGTTCATGATCAACCTTTTCAAATGAACTTTCATGCATTCAAATGCATTTGAAATTCATCGATAAATCAAATGGAGTTTGAATTTGCATTTCAAATGCAATATACTCCTTTTAAATGGAATGCTCAACACATCAGTACCTTGAACATCACCATTACAATCTTATTCATGTGATTGTGCATTGCACATTATGTTGGTCCTATGATTGTCATGTTGCTGATAGAAGTGGAGCCGGAACCCGAAGCCACCCCCTTCGTTGAAGACACCGTGTGTGAACCTCGTCCGCAAGGCAAGTAAACCCCATTGATCATATCTATAAAATCCCAATTCCCTCTCAGTCTCGCTTACACATGTTTAGGAGATCACTTTGTATCGATTCTACCGCATAGTTGAACCCATATCCGATGCATGACCTATCATCTTGTCACAGTAGTAAGCAAACCACAATCCTAGCTGACATACGAGTTGATTGATATCATGTGGCCCCTGCAACTGTTAGTGCTTATTGCATGCTTAGTGGTACAATGAGGTTGCTTTTGTTGTGAGTCGGGATGATAGTGAACATGGTGTTGATAAAAGTGAAACTGTGTTGGTGAATCCACCGTAATACAAGGTGAACGATGAGAGGCTATGTAGGAGTACACAGTGGGTTGTCTGGTTGAACACCGCCTTAAGCACAGAGTTCTTGTATGGTAATCCAAGACAAAGAGTACAACCACACATTGGGCTCACTGACCCCTCTCGGCCTAGTACCTTGATCCGTGTCGACGTCCAGGAGTCACATTAGTTCGGGCTTTCCATTTGACATCTGCATAGAAAAATAATGAAGGAATGGTTGCATCATATAGATATGTGAGTGCACGTGTGAGGAAGGAAAACCATCTGCCAGAGGTGGCGTCTCGGTCACTTGCATTGTTTGAGTCCGTTTCGTTAATCCGGCCGGGCTCCCGAGTGGATGCAACTCAGATAGTCGACTACTGGAATAGACCGGTTGTGAGCGAAGTGTCGTGGTGAACATCCTCGCTGTCATCTCTTGAACGGTGGCGAGACCTGGCGGTAACCGATGGTCATGTGTGTGTAGCTTACACCCTTGCAAGGTTAACAAAACTATTCGAATAGCCGCGTCCGCGGTTAAGGACTACTTGGAACCTGTACCTGATTATTAGACAACTTGAATGGATACTTATAAAAATCGCAAGATAAGCGTGAGTGCTATGGTGAGCTTCCTCGTGGGGAAGTCGAGGAAGTAACCATAGTGGTGTATTGGTTGGAGACTTGGATAGTGGACTCGTGTACGCTTCTTACCTCAAGTCTGGTAATCGTAGTTCAGGACTAGCCAAGTCAAAGCTGGCACTTCTGCATGTTGAACCCCACCTCCTTTACCTTGGAACTTGAGCATGAGTAGTATAGATCTGATGTAAGTCTTGCTGAGTACGACTTTGTACTGACGTTTGCTTATTATATGTTTTAGATGAGAAACCAGACCCCGATGGAGTCACCGATCTGAAGGTCGACGTTGACCTTGGTAGCATGGTTCCAGACAGCAGTCTGGTCCCTCGTGGAAGGGCATGTTTGTTGTACAAGGCTTCTCTAAGCCATTTGTTAAACATGTCTGTACTCAGACCTAATTTGCTTCCGTTGTATGATGTAATGTTGATCAAAGACATATGATCTTTGTATACTCTATGTGTAAGTCAATAAAGAAGTACTTTGTAGAGTTATGTGATTATACCTGCTGTTCATATTAGACATGTGTGCTGCGTGTATGTTTATAACATGCATGTCTTAGTATGGGTTTTCGAGACCTTAGTTGTGATCTCGCTGGCGGTCTTTTATACACCAAGTGGCCCTTAGATGTGCGCAGCTTGGGGCATTGCGATGCGATTGCTCGTGACTCTGTCACGTGCACACTTTGTTGTATGATCGAGCCTGCCCTAGACCCCGAGTAAGTGATCGGGCTGGAGTAAGTCTATGTAAGAGTTAGGATTCAATCGATAACATGGTTGAGGCGACTTGTTTATGAGTATGGGATTCACCACCCATAAGCATCTAGACTTGTGAGCGGACGATGAGGACCCATCTCAGATGATCATCCGGCCTGAATGGGATGCCCCTCACGTTCGATGCTTACCGAGAACGTTCTGTGCTTGGCCTTGTCTGCTTAGACAAGTGGGTACGGTTCTCGGCTCTCCATGTGATTGTATCATGACTGGAATTACATACGCTAACACCGGGTCCCGACAGACTTGGTATCAGAGCAGGACTGTCTGTAGGATTAGTCAACCCTTGGTCGAAGTCGAGTCTAGCATTCTATAGTTATATAGTTACTCTGGGTATAAGGGAACAACGTAAGGCTTCTTTTTCTCCTTACCCTCATCGATCTGAGTTCTGAGTCACCCTTATCTTTTCTACGGGATGATAGGACTAGGCTCATCTATGTCTTTAGTAGAACATCTCGTTGTTGCCCTCCTTGTAGCCGTAGGACAGTTGTGGTCATCCAGAGTCTTCGAGTTTTTGAGTTCCTTGAGGAAGTTCTGTTCAATATCCTCGAGGTTGTCTCGTTTTCCATCCCGGTGTAGCCGTTATGCTTCCGGAATTATTCCGAGTTTCTGTGGATCATTGCCTTCGCATTATAATCTTTTCCGTCTTCTTCATGTCCTTCTTGTCTTTGATTCCATCATAAACCCTGTTCTGATTGTTGATTTTTATCACACAGGATGTCAGGTGGAACTCGTAGTGCTGTTCGTCAGAATCGAGACCGTGTTCGGAATAGAAATGATGATGCACCTCCACCATCACCTTCTGCGGCGGAAATCATGATGGAAGCTGAGAAGAATCGACGTGATCAAACACGCCTTCTGGAGCTCATCGAGCAGAATACCGCTCGTCAGCGTAATGTGGTCGTGAGCATTCAGGACTTCATCCTCCTCAAGCCACCGGTATTCCAATGTTCTTCTGTGCCCCTTGAAGCTGATGATTGGCTCCGTTCCATCGAGCGTAAGCTTGATACTGCACATGTTGCTCCCGATGACCGAGTTATTTTCGCGGTATACTTCCTGGAAGGTGTTGCTCTTCAATGGTGGGAGAACTATGTTGCTATGCAGCCAGATAGTCACGTAGTGACTTGGCAGGAGTTCTGTGTTTCCTTTCGAGGGTACCACATTCTGGATGAGTTGATGGAGCGCAAGAAGGAAGAGTTCTGCAACCTGACCCAAGGGGAGATATCCATCCATGAGTATGTGAGAGAGTTCAACCGTCTTGCTCGTTATGCCCAAGATGAGATCACCACCGATGCCAGAAAGCAGGCAAGGTTCCGTAAGGGACTTAGCCCCATCCTTCGTCATGATCTCAACCTCATCGAATTTTCCACCTTTGAGGATTTAGTCAAACAGATCCTTTAGAGCTAAGCATGGCAATGAAGTGTTCGAAGAGTCTCGCAAGCATGCTCTTGAGCTTTCTCCTTCTTCAAGTTCAGCCCCTCAGAAACGCCGAATTTGGATTCCAACCAGAGCCATACCTCAAAACTTTCTGCAGGGACCAACTTCCAATATATGCCATCCACACCAACACATTATTCCACCCCGGAATGATGGTGTGCAGCCAAGAAATCCCACTCCCAACAATTCAGACAGGGTATGCTTTAAGTGTGGTCTTTCAGGCCATTACTATCGTCAATGCCCTCAGGTCCTTATGGCACCACGTTATTGTCGACCCAAGCCTCCAAAGAAATCAACCACCAAAGCCTTTCTAGCAAAGCCTTCATCCACTAGTAGTGTTTGTGTGAACCAAATCTTAGTTGAGGACACCACTGCTGCTTCTGACGTCATCCTTGGCACACTCCCAGTCAATCATGTCCCCGCCTCCGTTCTTTTTGATCCAGGAGCTTCTCACTCATTCACGTCGGAGGGTTATGCACTTCGTCATGAGTTCCCCTTTGAAGAAATGTTTTCCCCAATGATCATTCAAACTCCTGGTTCAAAGTGGCAAACTAATAGAGTAATCCATGCCAATCAAATTGCAATTAAGGGTTTAGTATTCCTTGCTTCTCATATAGCCCTCAAGTCTTCAGACATTGATGTCATTCTAGGCATGGATTGGTTATCAAGGCAAAATGCTTTCCTTGATTGCAAAGCAAAGTCAGTTAAACTCACCCATCCTTCAGGAAAGACCATGGACTACACATCACCCAGCTCTAGAATCCAGATGCATACTTTGAATGTGCTTCCCCTTCCAGACCTTGAAGATGTTCCGGTGGTTCGTGACTTCCCGGATGTCTTTCCTGAAGAGCTGTCGGGCATGCCACCCGACATGTGTGTAGAGTTCATAGTGGATCTTATACCAGGTACAGCCCCAATTTCCAGACGCCCATATAGAATGGCCCCACATGAGTTAGCTGAGCTAAAAACCCAACTTGATGCTTTGTTGGCAAAAGGCTTCATCCTCCCTAGCTCATCGCCTTGGGGTTGCCTCGTTCTGTTCGTAACAAAGAAAGATGGAACAGAAAGGATGTGCGTAGACTATCGCCCGCTAAATCTAGCGATGATAAAGAACAAGTACCCACTGCCCAGGATCAATGATCTTTATGATCAACTTGCAGGATACTCTGTCTTCTCCAAGATGGATTTGAGATTAGGTTATCATCAAATCAAAATCCGAGACGAGGACATCCCAAAAACGGCTTTCACTACTCGTTATGGTCTTTACGAGTACACCGTTATGTCCTTCGGTTTAACCAATGCCCCCGCCACATTCTCGCGCTTAATGAATTCGATCTTCATGGAGTACCTAGGTAAATTTATTGTAGTTTATCTTGATGACATTCTCATCTACTCGAAGAACGAAGAGGAGCACGCAGAACATCTTAGGTTGGTATTGATGAAACTTAGAGAGCACCGCCTTTATGCCAAGTTCTCCAAGTGTGAATTTTGGCTACCAGAAGTGACCTACTTAGGCCACGTGATTTCTGCGAAAGGTGTTGCAGTCAATCCCGAGAGAGTTCGGGCCGTATTTGACTGGACTCCACCTGAATCGGTTAAGCAATTTAGGAATTTTTTTGGCTTAGCAAGCTATTGCCGCCGCTTCGTTGAGAACTTTTCTAAAGTTGCAAAGCCTCTTACTGAACTCCTCAAGAAAGATAAGAAATTCCAATGGACCCCCAAGTGCGAGGAAAGCTTTCAAGAGCTAAAAAGAAGATTGACTTCTGCACCCGTACTTGCACCTCCAGACACCAAAAGGGATTTCAAGATCTATTGTGATGCTTCACGGCAAGGGTTAGGATGCATACTTATGCAAGATAGACATGTGGTAGTTTATGCTTCACGCCAGTTGCGGCCACATGAAGAGAACTATCCTACCCATGATCTTGAACTCGCTGCCGTAGTTCATGCCCTGAAGCTTTGGCGACATTACCTCCTTGGTAATCGTTGTGAAATCTATTCTGATCACCAAAGCCTCAAATACATATTCACCAAGCCAGATCTTAATCTCAGGCAAAGAAGCTGGATAGAGTTGATAAAAGATTATGACTTAGGAATTTCTTACACCCCAGGCAAAGCCAATGTCATGGCTGATGCACTAAGTCGTAAGTCGTATTGTAACAACCTCATGTTACAACAGTATCAACCACTTCTTCATGAGGAATTTCGCAAGCTCAATCTTGAGATAGTTCCTCGTGGATTTTTTTTCAACTTGGTGGCGAAACCAACACTTGAGGATCAAATCATAATTTCCCAAAGGCGTGCACGAGGTGTTCGCCGGATCAAGGAGAGCATTGCTAGCGGAGTTGCTAAATGTTTCTCCACAGATACTAAAGGAACGGTATTCTTTGAAAATCGTTTGGTAGTACCTAAGAATAGGGATCTAAGGCAACTCATCCTCAAAGAAGCCCATGACACACCCCTCTCGATTCATCCCGATAGCACAAAAATGTACCGAGATCTACGCCAGAGATTTTGGTGGACTAGGATGAAGAGAGACATTGCTCGATTTGTTGCCGAATGTGATGTTTGTCGTCGCATTAAGGCAGAACACTAAAGACCTGCTGGTACTCTTCAACCTTTGCCTATTCCCGAGTGGAAATGGGACAAAGTCAGTATGGACTTCATCACCGGCTTCCCAAAAACCCAGAAAGGAAATGATGCCATCTTCGTGGTCATTGATAGACTTTCCAAAGTTGCTCACTTCCTTCCAGTTCGCGAGTCTATAACTGCTAGTCAGTTGGGAGACTTTTACATTTCTAGAATTGTGTCTCTTCACGGTGTTCCTTTGGTAATCAATTCTGATCGTGGTAGCCTTTTCACCTCTAGATTCTGGGGAAGCTTTCAGAATGCTATGGGAACTCATCTATCCTTTAGTACAGCTTTCCATCCTCAGTCTAGCGGTCAAGTTGAAAGGGTTAACCAAATTCTTGAAGACATGCTCTGAGCTTGTGTTATCTCATTCGGAAAGAATTGGGAGAAATCTCTTGCATTTGCCGAATTTGCTTATAACAACAGTTTCCAATCTAGTCTGAACATGGCTCCTTTTGAACTCCTATATGGACGACGATGTCGAACACCCCTTAACTGGTCAGAAACCGGTGAAAGACAACTCTTTCGACCGGATATGATCAAGGAAGCAGAAGAGCAAGTTCGCATTGTTCGTGATCGATTGAAAGCCACACAGTCTCGTCAGAAAAGCTACTATGATCGTCATCATAGGCAAGAAAGCTACAATCTGGACGAGAAGGCTTACCTTCGGGTTACTCCTCTGAAGGGAACCCAAAGATTCGGTATCAAAGGCAAGTTGGCCCCACGTTACATCGGACCTTTTCGCATTATTGCTAAACGTGGAGAAGTTGCCTACCAACTTGACCTACCCCCACACCTTTCCCAAGTACATGATGTATTCCATGTGTCACAACTCAGGCGTTGCTTCAAGGACCCCATCCGCGAAGTCGACCATGAAACGCTTGATCTCCAAGATGACCTTTCTTATCGAGAGTACCCTGTTCGTATTCTTCATTCCACAGAGGGTGTCACTCGCCGTCAGAAGATCAAGTTTCTTAAGGTGCAATGGTCACATCACTCCGAGAAAGAAGCAACATGGGAAAGAGAAGACCGCCTTCGTGCCGAGTACCCCACCTTCCTCCCGACGACTTCTGAATCTCGGGACGAAATTCTTTTGAGTGGGGGCGAGTTGTTAGAACCCCAACTAGGGTAAGTGCTAGGGTTGCTTGTGTCTTTGCATCATGCAAAAATTCAAAAGAAAATCAAAAATGGGGAAAACAAAAGCCCTGAGAAATTTATTCAAATGTCCAGATAAAAAAAATTCTTCCAAAAATTCCTCTGGTATTTTTGAAAAGTCTTATAAATATGCATGATCACATATAAAGTGAAGTGGGTCCCACTGCATGCACCAAGATTTTTCAGATATTCCAAAAAGGGCTTGGAAATTAAATTAAACTCCAATTTGAATTTAAATTCAAATTGTTTGAATTTCAAAAGTCACCAAAACTTGTGAGTGGCTAGTGGCTTCAACCCTAAGCCCACATAAAAGTTTTGGGGATTTTTAAAAATGCTTTCATAATTTTGCAAGCAAGCCAAAACAAATTACAGAAAGAAAATAGAAACAGAAATTAGAAAAGGGCTTACCTGGCTTTTGGCCCGACTAGCCGCACCACGGCCCAGGCCCACCTCCGCCTCTCTTGTCCTCTTCCTCAAGCTGCTCGCTGTCGAGCAGAGAGCACGCAGCCGACGCCAGCGCGACGCCGGCGACGTTCTAGGCCTCCCCAGGCCCTGCCTGCTCGCCACGTTAGCGCTAGAACCCCCCCCCCCCCCCGCCTGTGCTCCTCCTCTCACTCTCTGGTCGTCTTCCTCCTCTCCTCCTCGCCATTCCCGTGCGGCCCGAGAACCCGTCGGAGCACGCCGACGCACCCACGCGGCTACCGTCTTCCTCGAGCTGCCCCGAGGTGTCCAGAAGACTCGCCGTTCTCGTCTTCTTCTCCCCAAGCGCATAATCGGGCCCAGAAGACCCGAGGTCGTCGCCATCTTCAACGAGACGCCGCCGGCCGCCGTGAAGCTCGTCGACGAATTCGTCGTCTCCAGCCCTTCCCCAACCTCCCCGTCGGCTCCGTTCGCATCACGGTGAGCTCGCGCCGTTTTCCCCTCAAGTATTGGCGCCCCTCCCTTCTCCTAGCCCGATTTGCCATGAACGCCGGGAGGCACCGCCGCCATGAACGACGGCGACACTGCTCCCCTTCCCTTCTGCTTCGCCCATGACGCGCACCGTGATCCCCAACACCACAGCTTCGCAACGCCCCACTCCCCGGTCAAAAGCGCTCCAGAGCGTCCTCCCGACATCTCCAGAGCCACGGCCTCCGCCTTCCTCGACGCCGGCGACGCTCCGGTGACCCCGAGCTCGCCTGTTGGTCTAGGGTGACGCGCGGGAGCTTCCTGGTTCGAATGGAGGCCACAGCGTCCTTTTTGGCGTAGGGAATCGTCCTCCCGAGCTCGCCGGTCTCTCTGACCTCGCCGACGACTCGCCGGAGTTGACCACGGCGAATTGGCAGTGATTAGGGTCCTAACCCCTGGGTTAGTTGACCCAGGTCACTGACCAGTGGGTCCCAGGCCCACCTTAATACCTCTGTTAGATTAATCTAACAGGGATTTAACCCGGAGAGGCTGACCAGTGGGGCCCCTTGTCATTTTGACTCGGGTCAAACCCCCCTGACGCCAGCATGACACCGCAGTGACGCATTAATCCCTTTTTCCAAATTAAAAGAATTCCAGAAATTACAGAAAATAGCCAAAACTTCAATAAATCATAGAAAATTCATATTAACTCCAAATTGGACAAATAATATATGAAAAATTATCAGAAAAATACAAGGATTATGAATATGCAACTTGTTTCTATGTTTGACCATTTAAAAATGGGTGAACAGTACCAAACATGCATATGGATCCTTTTCAAATTCAAATTTGGAGTGAATTTGCAAATGATTTTGCAACACACTTCTTTTAGAGGGATTCATCCACACATCAGAGGCTTTACCTCACCTTTACTACATCACTTCATGATCAACCTTTTCAAATGAACTTTCATGCATTCAAATGCATTTGAAATTCATCGATAAATCAAATGGAGTTTGAATTTGCATTTCAAATGCAATATACTCCTTTTAAATGGAATGCTCAACACATCAGTACCTTGAACATCACAATTACAATCTTATTCATGTGATTGTGCATTGTACATTATGTTGATCCTATGATTGTCATGTTGCTGATAGAAGTGGAGCCGGAACCCGAAGCCACCCCCTTCGTTGAAGACACCGTGTGTGAACCTCGTCAGCAAGGCAAGTAAACCCCATTGATCATATCTTGTCACAGTAGTAAGAAAACCACAATCCTAGCTGACATAGGAATTGATTGATATCATGTGGCCCCTCCAACTGTAAATGCTTATTGCATGCTTAGTGGTACAATCAGGTTGCTTTTGTTGTGAGTCGGGATGATAGTGAACATGGCGTTGATAAAAGTGAAACCGTGTTGGTGAATCCACCCTAATACAAGGTGAACGATGAGAGGCTGTGTAGGAGTACACAGTGGGTTGTCTCGTTGAACACCGCCTTAAGCACCGAGTTCTTGTATGGTAATTGTAACAGCCCAGTTTTCACAAAAATTAAAAAAATTGTTTTCGGTGTGAATTGCTTGATTTATCTGATCGGCGATTATTTTTCCCCCTCGTATCTCATATCGGACGGAGACCGACCCTTGCCACCCTGACACTCGACCTTTGCGACACCGGGTTTCACCCGATCACCGTCGCGAAAACCGCACGAGACCAGCCGCAGCCAACGGAACGAAAAACCCCGTTTAATAATTAAACTGGTTATTTTTATAGCGCGCCGGAAAGTGTTTTCGGAACGGTTCCAGCGCGAGGTGAATGCCTCCGGCTCGACGCACTGATCGCTCAGTTCGAAGTTTTACCCGAATCGGAGGTACTGCGGACCCCCGGCGGTCAGAAACGCGAGCACCGCGCGCGCGAGAGAAAAACCGGGGATGTTTTTGCAAACTGCCAGCCACCTGGGCTACAAATAGACCACCCCACTACTTAGGGTTTCCCCTAAGAACCTAGGCAGCCACCAGCCTCCAGATCTGGAATTTTTCTCCCTGGCAATTTTGGACCGTCGGATCGCAGATCGTGGGCACGCCACGTAGCCCCTTCTCTCTCCTCCAACTTCCCCCCACCGTGCAGCCATGGAGGCGAGGCCGCCGCCTCCGCATCCGGCGCGCCGCCCGCTGCAGGTCTCTCCTCCTCCTCCTTCCCCCGGCATCTCTCTCCCTCTCACCTCCCCTTCTCCTCGCAGGCACAGGGGCCGCCGCCGCCATGGATGGGCGAGCCACGACGTGCCCGAGCGCCATGGCCTCCTGCCCGAGCTCGCGGCGACCACCCCGGCCGCCAGTGTCCTCCCCGCCGCCGGATCCGGTCACCCCGCCGCCTTGACGTCGCGCCTCCGTGGATCTGCGGCCCGCCGGCTCCTCGCCGGACCTCCAGCCGCCGCCGGCGAGATCCCTGTCGGGATCGGGAGGGAGCCGGCCTCCAGCAGCTGCCCGCGTGGGCCAGGCGTGGCCCCAGCCCAGTGGCCCAAGCCGACGCGGCCCGAGCGCCCCCAGCCAGGCCGCAGCCCCCCTCCAGCCTCTTGGGCCACGGCCCAGCTGGGTGAGGCCCTCTCTCTTTTTTTTATGTTATTTTTTTTCTTTTCTTTTATCTGTTATTTAGGCAGTTTTAGTTGTTTTATTGCGATGCTTATATCTTTTCACCGGTAGCTCCGATGGAGACGCTTTCTACATGAAAGTTGCTCCGTTTTGCGTGTAGTTTAATAAAATGTTGTTTGTTGCCATGTTTGAGCTTGTTTACTTGTTGTTTACCTAAAAATTACACTGTCTGCCACTGTAAACTGTAACTGCAATAACTTTTTAACCGTTGCTCTGTTTAAAATGTTCTTTATATGTAACTTGACTAGAATTGCATGTAGATTGTGTTTTTTCTGTTCTTTATTGCTAATAAAATAATAAATATTGCTTAGGGCAAGACTGTACCAAATGCAATAAATATCATGGGGCCCGCAATAGTTTGCCATGTCTAGGATTTCACCCCACTTAAATTGACTAGATCAGATAGTTTATTTTTGCTTCACCTCTTGCCATGCTTCTGTGCTTTGCCAAGTTAACAACCTTTGTTGATCACCTATAGCTAAACAACTTGAACCTTTCCAAATGTGCGGTATCGTCGTGTGTGACGAGTACTCCACTTAACCTGTTGGTAACCGCTCTCGACGGTAGGTGCGATGTCTCGTGTTGCCTTCTTTTTGATGCTTGCTCGTGTTTGCCTCGTAGTTATAGAGTGCTTGCTCGTTGATTGCTTTCCAGTGTTTATCGTCTTGTGTGCTTCCGCGGGTACCTCTCGGAGACTTTGCGAGCTTGGGATCAGCTACACCTTCGGAACCCGACTTATCAACAGGCAAGGACTATACATTACTTATGATCCATTCTATTTCAACCAGCGGTTTTCATGCTAGTCTAGGATAGGTTCGATGTTTGATCCTACCACATGTTTACAGCCTCTTTCAAACCGATACAACCATGTCCCTTCCCAGCAAACCATGTACTGCTATGTTACTTTTGCTCGTTGCTCAGCCCCTGTTTAGTATGCATGCTTAGGATGCTACGATGTTACCCTGTTACTCCTTGGTTTGGGTTATCACATTATCATTATTATTATTGTTGTTGATGCTATGATTATTATAATGTTGACTCTATTCGACGAAGGATGGAAGGTCTAGGCTATCCCGCCCCGACGCTTTGTTCCATTCGAGTCACCTAGGATCCGAGTTCCGGTTATTGGTTTTAAGACTGAGCGTGCCTAACCGCGTGTGGGATTTTATGGGGTCCCCTTTTCTTACCTACCTAGCTTCAAACATTTCTAGTGGTGGCCCAAGCTGATTTACCATTTGAAACCGTGTGTGTGCTGGTCAGCCGCCAGTTTTTTTCAAACAACCCGGACCAGTGAGGACTTAGTTCCCTTGCTGGCCCATCATGAACGGCTGAGGACCCGGTGTCCCATGTGTGATTAACCGGCAATCCAAACTTGGAGTCATACGGTAGAGACCTGATCGAGAGCGCGGCCGGCACCTGAGCTGGATGTCGTCTCACCGGGGGTCACCCGGATTTGTTCGTTGTTAGCTAGAGGGACTTGTCGTTCCGGATCTCTTGGAACTAAATCATAAAATGGTTGCCTATAATGGGTAGCAACTGAGAGAGATGGACGTGCGTGTGGAGCCTCGTAATGGGCAGATGGTACACCCCTGCAGGGTTAAATCTTTTCGAGAAGCCGTGTCCACGGTTATGGAAGACTTGAGACCTACTCCTTGTTCATAGACAACAACAACTGAGATAATCTTAATATAATTTGATCAACGTGTGTGTGCCTTGAATGCTTCTTCTTTGTCGGGATGCGAAGAGGAGGACAAGGATAGGATAGGTATTATGTTTGCGTATGTAGGTGGATAGCAAGACTTGTTGGAGGCGATTCCTCATCGAATGCTTGGCTTCTTATCTTACTCTCTAGATCGTTAGTCACTTCATAAATGCTAGTGCGGCAGCAACCTCACCACTTACCCCTTCCTTACCGTAAACTACTAGTTGTCCTAGAATGACGAGTGATGAAGTCCTTGCTGGGTCAGTTGACCACTACAGTTGGATGCTGAGTACCTCTGTACTCATGATACTACCCCCAAACTCTTTTCAGGGTTCTCGATCGACAACAGGTATGGTGATCGACGTTTCACGTGGAGACTCGACGACGACTAGTTAGGCGGATCCCGGCGGAGGGCCTGGACCCGTGTGGTTATGGGATCGATGCTTTTCTCTTTGCCACTAGGCATTTGCTTGTAGTCTGTACTCAGACATATATCTTCCGCTTTTGTATTGTATTAAGGCGGTTGTATGCCGATTGTATGAGATGTTGTATCCTGTATTTTTAATGTTGTGATATCATGTTGGAAATCCGGGGCATATGGCTTTGTCATATGTCGCGGTGGGACCGATATGTGCTTCGTCCCCGGATCTGAGTGGAAACACCTAGATCTGGAACAGTACCGCATATCGGGCCTTACAGTAATCCAAGACAAAGAGTACAACCACACATTGGGCTCACTGACCCCTCTCGGCCTAGTACCTTGATCCGTGTCGACGTCCAGGAGTCACATTAGTTCGGGCTTTCCATTTGACATCTGCATAGAAAAACAATGAAGAAATGGTTGCATCATATAGATATGTGAGTGCACCTGTGAGGCAGGAAAACCATCTGCTAGAGGTGGCGTCTCGGTCACTTGCATTGTTTGAGTCTGTTTCGTTGATCCGTCCGGGCTCTCGAGCGGAGGCAACTCAGATAGTCGATTCCTGGAATAGACCGGTTGTGAGCGAAGTGTCGTGGTGAACATCCTCGCTGTCACCTCTTGAACGGTGGAGAGACCTGGCGGTAACCGATGGTCATGTGTGTGTAGCTTACACCCTTGCAAGGTTAACAAAACTATTCGAATAGCCGCGTCCGCGGTTAAGGACTACTTGGAACCTGTACCTGATTATTAGACAACTTGAATGGATACTTATAAAACTCGCAAGATAAGCGTGAGTGCTATGGTGTGCTTCCTCGTGGGGAAGTCGAGGAAGTAACCATAGTGGTGTATTGGTTGGAGACTTGGATAGTGGACTCCTGTACGCTTCTTACCTCAAGTCTGGTAATCGTAGTTCAGGACTAGCCAAGTCAAAGCTGGCACTTCTGCATGTTGAACCCCACCTCCTTTACCTTGGAACTTGAGCATGAGTAGTATAGATCTGATGTAAGTCTTGCTGAGTACGACTTTTTACTCACGTTTGCTTATTCTATGTTTTAGATGAGAAACCAGACACCGATGGAGTCACCGATCTGAAGCTCGACGTTGACCTTGGTAGCATAGTTCCAGACAGTAGTCTGGTCCCTCGTGGAAGGGCATGTTTGTTGTACAAGGCTTCTGTAAGCAATTTGTTAAACTTGTCTGTACTCAGACCTAATTTGCTTCCGTTGTATGATGTAATGTTGATCACAGACATGTGATCTTTGTATAATCTATGTGTAAGTCAATAAAGAAGAACTTTGTAGAGTTATGTGATGATACCTGCTGTTCATATTAGACATGTCTGCTGCGTGTATGTTTATAACATGTATGTCTTAGTATGGGTTTTCGAGACCTTAGTTGTGATCTGGCTGGCGGACTTTTATACACTAAGTGTCCCTTAGATGTGCGCATCTTGGGGCATCGCGATGCGATTGCTCGTGACTCTGTCACTTGCACACTTTGTTGTATGATCGAGCCCGCCCTAGACCCCGACTAAGTGATCGGGCTGGAGTAAGTCTATGTAAGAGTTAGGATTCAATCGATAACATGGTTGAGGCGACTTGTCTATGAGTATGGGATTCACCACCCATAAGCATCTAGACTTGTGAGCGAACGATGAGGACCCATCTCAGATGATCATCCGGCCTGAATGGGATGCCCCTCACGTTCGATGCTTACCGAAACGTTCTGTGCTTGGCCTTGTCTGCTTAGACAAGTGGGTACGGTTCTCGGCTCTCCATGTGATTGTATCGTGACTGGAATTACATACGCTAACCCCGGGTCCCGACAGCCACCCATAAGCTCTTGGGGTGGCACACCTTGCAAAATGTTCCACTACTAAGCAAAAAATGTGAGGGAAAATTCCAACACAAATACCCCCCCCCTTTGGACCGCCTTTTCAGTTTGAAATTTTTTTAAAGAAAATGATAGAAATGTCAAAAAAATAAAAGATAATAAGTTTCCCATGTGATATGTGGTCTAGTTGTTTGGAAAATTTACAAATATGAATTTCGACTTTTTTTGCAAAATCTCTTGAGAATTTTGTAAAATGGGCATAACTTTTGCATACGACCTCCGATGAAAAAGTTTTTTATATGAAAAATAATCTACTCGAAAAGTTATACCCAAATTCAACATTTTTAGAATCCTCAAAAACCTAACATAAAAAAGAGTTACGAGCGTTTGAAGATCTCGAGGCCAAAAAATTTGAAAAAAATTCAAAACTTATTAGTGGCGCATTTTGCTAGGTGCGCCACCCCTAAGGTTCTTATGGGTGACGCATTTTGCTTTATGCGCCACTAATAAGAGTATATATAACCCGGCCCTCCTTACCTCTTCATTCTTATCCTCCTCTCCTCCACCATCTCCTCCTCCTCTCCACCTTCTCCATGGCGCCCTCCTCCTCCTCCCCTCCTACATGGCTCCTCCTCCTCCCCTCCTCCATGGTTCCAAGGCTGGTCCTCCTCCTCATCCTCCCCTCCTCCATGGCTCCTCCTCCTCATCCAAGGTTCTCCCTCCTCCACGGGTCTTCTTCTTCCTCCTCCCCTCCTCCATGGATCCTACTCCTCCAAGGTTCCTCCTCCCCTTTCTTCTTCCTCCTCTCCACTCCTCCATGGCTCCTACTACTCATGGTTCCTCCTCCCCTTTCTTGGCTCCTCCTCCTCGGCTCTTCCTACATGGCGCTCTCCATCCTCTCTCATCTCCTCCATCCTACAAGATTCAAAATTGGCTAGATGAACGGGACAAAGAATAAAAATGAGCAAACAAAGTGGCTAGATGAACAGGACAAATCATTCAAAGAAAAAACGAGAAAAAAAACGAACAAAAAAATCGTAATCCATATCCCGATCCAGATTAAAAATAAAATAAAAAAGTTAATGGTGGCGCATCTTCAAAATGCGCCAGCCCTAAGAATCTTAGGCGTGGCGCATTTCAAAAATGGCACCCCTAAGGCCTTATTAGTGGCGCATTTCAAGAATGCGCCACGCCAAGATTCTTAGGGGTGGCGCATTTGAAATGCGCCACTATTAAGGCCTTATTAGGGGCTTTTCCTTAGTGGCGCATTTGAAATGCGCCAGTAAAGGCAAAAAAAGGACGCCACTATAAGGCCATTCGCTAGTAGTGACATAGGCCCCTCGGATCCCTGCATATGGAAAAAGAAGAAAATTCATACATATTATCATTTCATTTGCACAAGTCCAAAATTTCATAAAACTCCTAAACAATATCATTTAAATTTCATTTTCAATTTCTAATGTTCCTAAACAACAAATAACAACAAATCTAAGCTCCTAAACAACAACAAAATTCTACACAACAAACATTGCATATGCATTTTCACAAACACCTACCGTGCAAGCAAAATAAAGGGAGGGGGTGAAGGAAAAAGTTGGGAGGAGGAGGGGAGAGGGAGGACGGAGGGGAGGGGAGGAGGGGAGAGGGAGGGCGGAGGGGAGAGGAGGAGGGGAGAGGGAGGGAGGAATACCTAGCTTCTCGACAGCAGAAGTGGCGAGGGAGGGAGGAGGGGCAGGGCAGTGTCGGTCGAGGCAGTGCAGCGACGACGAGGGCATGAGCCGTGGATGCGGGGCCATGACGGCGGTTCCGAGGAGGCGTGGCGTCGACGATGGGGAGGAGCTCGAGAGGGAGAGAAGTGGTAGAGAGATAGAGGTAATGAAGAAGAAACCGCGCGCCCGGCCGATTTAAGTGAAAAGTAGCAGTAGCGGCCGTCCAGGACACCTCCTATAGCAAACTTAGCAGTAGCGGGCTCCCTTGCAGCGTGCGCTACTGTAAAGTTAGCTATAGCGCCTGTCTGTGGTGCCCGCTACCACTATTTCTGGCTTCTTTTATTATTTTTCTCTTTTCATTTCCTTTTTTAGTTTTTTTCCCGAACAACGACCGATACAATTTTTAAAATGTATATTTAACAGCGGCAATATATAACTTGACTGATTGGTAACGGTTAAAGTGCAAGTACACAAAATAGATACATATATATATTACAACACACATTTAGTTTCTCTGCGTCGACGACTTTTCTTAGTGAATAGCTTCTTTCCTTTTTTGTTCGTTTCCGAATAATTTAGGCCCTTGTTGTCACTTCTCCTTTTCCACGGAGCACGATTTTTCATAGGTATTGTAGTCTTCATTATTCTTTTGACATATGCTTCATCGTCAACGTCATCTTCCCTCATCGGGTTGCCGTACTAGTCGTAGTCTTCTATGTTGGCTACTCCATCCATTTCGACGATGTTTCTTTTGCCTCTCCTCATGATAACACGCTGGGATTGTTCGGGTCAATTATGTAGAAACATTGTGTCACATGCTTAGCGTGTACCAATGGCTCATTTTTGGCGATGACGTTCACGGTAATGCTCTTGGCGTCGGATATAGACATAGTAGTGAAATACTTGTTTTCTCTTTTGACATTCTTAGCCAATCTGACACGGAACATCGTAGCATTGTTTAGTCCAGAGTAGTTAAGCTGCCAGATCTCTTCGACCCTTCTGTAATATCTTTCAGTTGAGCCGTTGTCGTCAGTCATCCATTCTATCATCACCCCCGAGTTCTGGAAAGCACTTTTCATATCTCTGGCCTCAGTATAGAACGTAATGCAATAGCTAAGCATAGAAGACAGAAAAGGGCGTAGGGCCAACTAATGTAATAGCATACCTAAGGCAGCATAGAAAAAAGGTAGGGTACAATGGTAAAGGGCGACAAACAAAAGTAATGCAATAGAATAGGAATTAACGTGTAGCAGCAGAAATGCCTAATGCAAGAATAATATAGAAAAGGTAGGTGATATTTGGGAGAGGGGAATGGCTCTGCTTGCCTAGAAGCTCAACAATAGGGGTACGGTCATCGACGTAGTAGTCGTACCCAGCAACGTCGGCGGTGACAGTGTCGGGGTTTACCAAAGAAGAGGGGGGGGGGAATCAGTAAATACACGGCAACAATAGAAATAGAAATGAAAGACATCACAATTCGTTAAGCTAGAGGTGAACTAACGCATTGCAATGTGCTTTCAACGGAGCAGGAAATCATCCGGGGATGAATTACCGGCTCTGGGTGATTAATGGACAGATGATCCGGAGGGAGGAAGTCACGTGTTCGGTATGTCAGAGGGGTTGGTGAGTGTACAGATGGCATATTCGTATTCGTTATATTTCTGACCAACTTTCATGTATAAAGTATTTTCATCCGACTTACGATTTAAAAGATATGATTTAATCATTTTATAGAATTTTGAGAATTTATTTTATTATTTAAATGCAACATTATCCATTAGATTATCCCAAACAGTGCTCCTGACAAGGAGGGCCACTTGTAATACACAAGGGTGTTTGACTGGTTAAACCTGACCAGTGGGGCCCATGTATTAGCCTCACATTTTTAACAAAATAATTTATTTTAACTAACTAGCTAGTGGGGCCCATCTGTCATCCTAACATCTTTTAATTTTATGTTTACTTAACTAATAAGCAACAACGGCCCACATGTCATCCTCTCAAATATGCATAACAATTTTCTATTTATTTTAAATACCAATTTAATTGGTGAGGTCCATCTGTAAATGACACAAGGGGCTATTAACTTTAACTAAACTCCAATTAGATTAAGGGGCAGGACCCATGGGACAGAGTGTGGGGGCTTATTAACTGGGAGATTAGCCCACTGGATGCCCTGTGAGCACGCCGACAACGAGCCCGATGGCGGAAAGGCCAGCAGCAGAGGAGCCGCGCTGGGGTGGCCATGTGCGGGCGAGGCGCGCGCACATGGGCGCAGCTAGGTCAACAGCGCAGCTAAAGCAGCAGCACGCAGCTGCGTTGAGCCGCATGGCCAAGGCGGACGGTGGTGAGTAGCACGGTGGCGACAGAAGCACTCGCACGACGACGATGGCGGCACAGTGTACAAAAGCGGGCGCGGTGAGTTGGGAAAGGGCGTGAGCTCACCAGGGACTTGAAGAAGAGCTCGATGAGGCCTGGGGTGCAAAAATTCAGGCGGCACGGCCGGTGGCCGTGGCGGGGAGGATGGCAGCGATTCTCCACCAACAGGGCGTCTTGCCTGCAATCGAAGTTCGGGGAACACGAGGACGTGCTAGGATGGGTGACCCTCTGGGAAGTTTGACCACGGAGGTCAGTTTGACTTGAGATTAATCATGGTGACCGAGCATTAAGCATACTAACCTGAGATTAAGAAAAAAACTCGTTATCCAAATCCAGATGAAAAATTCAAAAAATATATTTTTTAATAGTGGCGCATTTTAAAGTAGCGCCAACCATAAGGGCTTATGGGTGGTGCATTTTGAAATGCGCCACGCATAAGAATATTAGGGGTGAAACGCGCCACTATTAAGGCCTTATTAGTAGCTTGTCCTTAGTGACGCATTTGAAATGCGCCACTAAAGGCAAAAAAAGGACGCCACTAAAAGGGTATTCTCTAGTAGTGGTTGGGGCAGACGGCGGCGCCCCGGCGTGGCGCGGTCCCGGCGAAGCGGGGGCCGCTTTCTAGGGTGTTGCAAAAAAAATCTGAAAACTTATATAACCAGAAAAGAAAAACAATTCAGATCCGGCGAAAAAACAGCACTGATAAATAAAACTTTTATCAGTTTTGTTTTAAGTTTTTATATGGTCAACGGAGTTGGGAAAACATTTTTAAATAATGAAATACTAATTTAAAAATTGTCGCAACAATGAAAGAAAATAATAAAATAAAAAGTTTTTGCTAAAAATACTTTTCCAACTATTTTTTCAAATCTGATAAATCCTTTTATGCAATAAAAACTTTATGGGCATCATAAAAATCCCTACAATAATTTTAGAGTTATTTATAATTCATAAAAAATTTCAAGAACACAAAATAACATTCTTAACATTTTCAACTTCATTTTAATAGGGGATAAGTCATTTTATATCCTCTCCAATAAATTGCCCCTAGTTGAAAAATGTTTTGAATATTCCGAAAAATCCAAATAATTATTTAAAACATTTTCCAACTCTTTTAATATGTTGAGGGAGTCATATTAACTTCTCTCATTTTTAATTTGGTGGGTTTTCTTTAAATAATGAATGCCAAAACAATAATAATGAATAATAGGGAAAGTCCTTTTATTCCCTCTCATTTTATTATTCAGTGAAACTCCAAAAGTTTTAAATCCTACTGAAAATCAAACATATGAAGCAAAAAATCATTATTATAATTTATTTATTAACATTCCAAAATTTAGAAATTTTTGGGACATTACAGACTACCACCCTTAAAAGGAATCTCGACCCCGAGATTTGAAAAGGCTAGAAAGAAAGAGTTAGGGTTTGGGTCTTCATGACAATCCACCGATCCTCTCAGGGTCCAAGGTGCTACCACCCTTAAAAGGAATGCGACACGGTCTTGATGAGTCTTTCTCCATCGATGACATCCTTCATAGAGATTTCGCCAACTCCTTTGAGATCTTGAATCCTTAGAAAAAGAGTGGTCTTCCAAATACATTGGCCTTAAAGAATGTTGCACCTTCGATTGCATCTTTCGGATATATCATGTACTCGTTTTTTGTTTTGAATCTTATATCCAAAAGATGAGTCCTCCCAGTACTGAACCAATTCATGGCTGAAAAGTCAGGCGCCAATACTAGCAACTATCGATTACCTCATGGTGGTCATCTAGAATACTTTTACGGAATACCTACAGGAAATGGTCTTGGTCTATACTCACCGTATAACTTACTATTATTAACGATGAGCTTATATAGGGGTCAAACATCGTACAATTCTATGGTTCAGGCTTAACATCGCCGTCTCTCTGCTATAGGTAAGTCACTCAAGATTTACTATGCCGCATAGCAAGAGAGAATAATAAGAGTAGTCGTCATGGTGGTCAACCCATTCCGCACCCAAATCATTACCCTGTATATGGTTTAGCGAATCTCGCAATCTAACACTCCGTCATCCTCACAAGCATTGCAGAATATTCCTCTTGTTCATGAACTGGGTTCAGATAAATCCATGGTTCTGCAAGCCAAACAAGACATCTATCGTTTCTTCACAACTCTCAGGTTTGCGCAAACTACTATAACATGTACCGGTGAACTACACCTTCCTCCAGGGCTCTTCCTTAAGCAAGATTGTGCTTGCTTGTTGTAAGATCCTGGCATATCGGGTTATCCTTGAACTCAGCATTTGGTTGCATCCATATTTATTCCAGTCTTGACTTTAGCAGCCATTGTAGTAACATCTTCAGTGTAGGAATTGAGTTGAGGGGGGTAAAAGGATGGAGAGAGAGAGAGACATACCCATACAAACATCACACTAGTTTTAAAAATAAGTTTTTGATGTGTAGCTGTCAGTAAAACACAAGAGATGACGGCTCACGGAAACGATCTAACGGTAGAAACGTTGAATCTTCCAGGTCTTCAGTGACGGTAGCTTCAGTTTTGCATTGTCGAAGCAATCTTCGTATTGTTGAGTCATTTGTCAACTTATTCTTGTTGGTGTTGTGTCCTTCAGTCTTAAAGCATACTAAATAGATGAGGGGTCTAAGGTAACGTAAACTTATTCCACTCGCATAGAAGAACGCAAGGCACAACACACAACATGAATCAACGACATATCAGGGTCAAGGACACAAGAAAAACTAACAAAACAAACATGGAATAAAACATCTAGTTCATCCACAACAAGACTTGCATCGATACACATCTCCAACTAATATTAAAAGGTACCACCGTAAACTAAGATCACACCTACGAATATTCTAGTCTCCAATTCCAAAACATAAGCTTCAATACATCGACACCTTTGTTCCCATGTTCACATCTTATTCTTTCTCTTTAATCCTGGACACTTGTTGGCGTAGTGTCCGTTGTTCCTGCACCGGTAACATTGAAGTTCGCTAAATCTTTCTTTCTCTTCTTCATAGGTGCTTCCCTGAGATCCTGGATAATTTTCTTCATTCCTTCCTTTTGTTGTTGAATCACTTGTTGTGTCATGGTGTAAAGGTGACACTGAACGGGGTAATGATCACTTCATTCGCACATAAAACATGTGACTTGAGTAGTGGGACATTCTTCACCCAAGTGAATTTCCTCACAATAGGGACATCCATCTTGGTGTCCTTCATAGGAGTGTCCTACTTCCCCGCAAATTATGCAGGCACGGATCCTCTTACAGTTTACCTTCCTTTGCATCGGGGTGATGAGGCGGGATCCCAAGAAAAAAGTTGTAAACTCCTTCCAAGTAATCTTCTTTCTTGATTCGTTAATCGCCTAATGCATTGTCCACCAATTAGCAACCTCTTCTACACAGTACTTGAAAACATAGTGGACCATGTCAACACTTCCAACTGTGTTATGCTCCATGTGTTCCTCCATATCATGAATCCATTGTTCCACCTTCATTCTAGTCATCGCCCCAGAAAAGGCGAGTCCTACTACATACTCCATCGATTGAGCCCAAACGACAAGGGTTAAGGGAAACTAGGATACCGACAAGAAAACAATCTAAAGATAACACCAACCACATGCACACAAAAAAGAATAAGGCAAAACACCTACATGCAAACAATCATCACATAACATCAATCAATAAAGTCACAAAAGTCACACCACACAAACAACACCTAGAGTAAGGTCATATGTGCAAGACATATGATCTCATCATACTACGCGCAATTCGTTTATCTAAATTCTCATAAAATTTGTGGTATGAATCTAAGGTTCATCCTTCTCAGCTAAGTGGATCTTGAAGATCCTCTCGTAGTGTCAAAACTTATTAACCTCATAGGATACTCCAGTTCTGGTAGTCGCAACTTCAATTGATACACGAGGTTGATGATGTACTTCTCAAATATCATATCTTCAGGGACATAAGCAACTCAGAGGGGTATTTACATTAAAACAATACAAGGAGTTTAGAAAATGAATAATAGATGAGAGATACTAGTGAAGAGAGTAAATAACCAAAGAGTGGTAAAGTAATTTTGTTCCTATGGCTTTTCCTATCCAATCTCTAGGGTCACGACCTGCAGTCAACATGGGCTCTGATACCATCTGTAACGACCCGATTCGCTACGAATCCAAGTCTCTGTGCATTCTGGGCTAGTCCTGGATCAATAGCTAGCACACACAGTACATGATGTAATATCAAGAATAAACCACATGTCATAAATATTACATCGAAGATCCAGTATTACAATAAAGCATACCTGCATAGCTCAAGGCTAGCTTACAAATAGAATACAGCCGAAAAACAATAAAGTGCTTCGTGGCGTCCATTAACTCCACAGGCATAGTTGAGTATAGACATCGTAACGCTACAACGCATCACTTACTTGTCGTACATAATCCTGCAACACTGAAGGTTACATCCCAACAGCGGGTCAGTACAGCTGATTTGTACGGAAAGTCACACGAAAAAGGATATAACAGACCTATCGCTACATGCAAGGTAACTCAAAGGAAGGATTATGGTTTTGTTTGCAGAAAGCTGATTTTTACTTAATCAAACTATGTCAAAGTTTTAGTTTATCTTACTACTTAAGGTTGAACTGGGCTACACCAGTTCCAACCCAAACCCTTTATTAAATCTTTCCCACTCAAGTTTTATTAAGGTGAAACATCTGTCAAGACCATCCAACAACAGTAATGCCTAGTTGCTCAAAGTTGTCCATAACTGGGGACACGGCTAATCATGATTAGTTTGTATGCTCTGCCGAGGTTTGTACACTTTCCCCACTTGACTCAACATGAAGATTGAGACAAATTCTTTCAGAAGAGGTCGCCTCCACCCTTTGGTAGACGGTACACCTATCATATCTACATCTGCTAGCTACCAGGGCCAGGCTCCCCACAACGTACTCAACTAAGCCAGAGCCCATATAGCCAGTGGTTGTACATGGAAGCTACTAGTCACTAAGTCGTCCAATCTTTTTGAGCCTTGGACGGCGCCCACTTGGGGTGCACTCTCATGGGCGCAGTCCTTAGATAAGGTGCACGACCCCATGATGACTTCCCTCCATACCATACAAAACCATTGGGAGGATTTAACCCTGAACCTTCCCTTAGAGAAGGCGTAGCCTCTAGGATGCATCCCGCCCGTCCAGAGGTGAATTCTATTTAATGTTTGCTAGTCAAATTATTAAATCCTCACATAACTCAATGTAATCTCAACCAATCCCCGTCTACAAGCATAGAAACATTTAACAAACATGAGCTAGGGCGACAAAAAATACAAGATCAGATCATATGGCTATCCTACCAGGTTTGCAGCAATAGTATATAATAGTCCTACACATGCATAGCGTGATAAGTACTACATGCGTAACGAAAAAAATATAAGTTGAGGTATGGTCAAAGTGTAACTTGCCTTATACATTCGATGAAGTTCTTCGCTCTCACGATCTAGATAACTCTACTCGTCACACTCCGAGCAATCTATCGTCAACGAAAGATCTCAAATAAGCAATCATGCCATCAATAAGAATCATAAGAACAATCAATCAAATACAACAAGGTGTATCAACAATAACAAATGGGCTTGAAAGGTATATTGTCGATGTGCTAGAAGGTCATAGGTGAAACGTGAACTCGAGAGAGTTAACAGATAAAGAATTTTCACTACATAAGGTTATGACTAAAGATACGAAGAACTAAAGATATATATCATGGCAACATGAATGTTCTCTGTATATAGCCGATAGGATGTTCCAATTGATCTTATATGCAAAATGAATCACGTGAAACGAAATACTACAACACGGGTTATAGTAGGTTGAAGTTTGAACTAAATTTATATTCAAACATATCAAAAATTATTTTAATATGGTCTATAGATGATGTGAACAGAAAGTATATGACAGGAGTGATCCAATGGAAAAAGAATTAATCGAATTGGATCAACGGTATAAAAGATACGGCCTCAGAAGTTTGAATTTGAATTTGAATAAATTCAAATTCAAATATGGGCAAAAGTGTGGAAACTTAACTCTATGATAAACTACTGATCAATATGAGTGCATAGGAAAATAGGAAAAAGAATCAGCTAAATCCGATATACGGTCTAAAAGATATAGTTATTCTAGTTTCAAGGTGTAATCTGTGAGAAAGGGCCCAAACCGTGAATAAAATATAGTTTTCATCGCGGATAGGTCGTTGCTGCTACGTGACGAACAATGTGTACTTTGGGTTGTTAACTAGTGGACGTTCGCCGGATAAAGAACCGAACCGAGGCGGTTAACCAGAGTAAAAACCGGACAACTCTGGTTAATCAAAAAAAAAAACTAACCCTAGATCCAGATCTAGATCGGGACGACCTGGATCGTTGGATCCCGATCCGACGGTTGTGGGCGAAGAAGAGCTCACCCAACTCCGGCGAGGAGGCAGATTCCGGCGAGCTGGCGGCACGTGCTCCGGCGAGGGCGGTCGGCCGGCGAGCTCCAGCGAGGGCGGCGCGCGGCGGCGTGGAGGCGTGGCGACGCGGATTCTCCGGCGTGCTCCTGGGCACGGCGTCCCGGGGCGTGGTGGCGCAGGAGGCGGCGCGCTCCGGCGAGCGGGCGGCCAGGCGGCGCTCCTACGAGGGCGACGACGTGGCGGCGTCAGGTGGCGGGGAAGCCACGGGTGGCGGCTCCAGCGAGGATGTCCGGCGACGGCTCGGCCACAGTGATGCGCGGGCGCGCGACGTGAGGCGGCGTCGTCCACAGCCGACGGCGGCGGTGGCTGGGCTAGACGGCGGCGCCTCAACGCGGCGCGGTTCCGGCGGCGGCGGCGCGGTTCCGGCGAAGCGGGGCCCGCTTTCTACGGTTTTGGAAAAAAAGAAAAAAGAAAATAAAATTTTCTAAAAACTTATATAGCCAGAAAAAAAAACAATTCGGATCCGACTCGGGCTCTAGTTCCCTACGCGGCGAAAAACAGCACTAGGCTAGCTAGTAGCCCAATAGCACAACTTGATTTTTTTTAAGTTTTTATTTGGTCAGCGGTGTTGGGAAAACATTTTTAAATAAAAAAATACTAATTTAAAAATTGCCGCAGCAATAAAATAAAAAGTTTTTGCTGAAAATATTTTTCCAACTATTTTTTTCAAATCTGATAAATCCTTTTATACAATAAAAAATTTATGGGCATCATTAAAATCCCTAAAATAATTCTAGAATTATTTATAATTCTCATAACAAATTTCAAGAACAAAAAATAACATTCTTAACATTTTCAACTTAATTTTAATAGGGGATAAGTCATTTTATATCCTCTCTAGTAAATTGCCCCTAGTTGAAAAATGTTTTGAATATTCAGAAAAATTCAAATAATTATTTGGATTTGCTTTAAATAATGAATGCTAAAACAATGATAAGGAATAATACGGAAATTCCTTTTATTCCCTCTCATTATTTTATTCAGTGAAACTCCAAAAGTTTTAAATCCTACTGAAAATCAAACATATCAAGCAAACAATGATTATTATAATTTATTTATTAACATTCCAAAATTTAGAAAAAATTGGATGTTACATCTATAGTGTAAGGATCCCCACATAGTTATTCATGAATGATATGAAAGTCTCTATGTGGTAATTAAATCACTTTGGAGTACAAGTGTGGATCTTTCAAAAGGAATAGTAGTGTTGCTCCCGTCTCTCTTTTTATTTATTTTTTCTTTCTCTTTTTTCTCCTTTGTTGTATTTTTGTGGCCTCATTGGCTCTTTCTATTTATCTCTCAGTTGTCCTCTTTGAGATCTTTTAGTTTGTCCTCTTTTGGTATCTTTTATTTGTCTCCTATTTGGGATCTTTTCCTTACTTTAAGGGCAACACTCAATATTTTATAAGGATGTAGAAGATCACACACTTTATTAGAAGTTCTCAACATAAAGAAAACTGAAAACTATCATGATGTATGCAAATGTATGCCTCTGCCAGTGTAGCAAGATATGCAATGATACTAGCGCGTCATGTAGAAATTATAAGGTCAAGGGACAACTAGCATGCGGCTCTATGATCAAGCAAAATCATGTATGACAACGAAAGATCAAGTCATGAGAATATGGATGTTGCATGGCAATGTATGTCGGAAAGGCTATGGAAATTCCTTGATAGGTAGGTATGGTGGCTGTTTTAAGGAAGGATATAATGAGGCTTATGATGACAGAGCGTATAATGCCAAGGGTTTGGATGCACTGACATAAAGGGAAATGCACGGTACCGAAGAGGCTAGCAAAATATGGATGGTGGAAGTGCCAACAATAGGTAACTCTCTATCTAATCACGAGATTCACAAAGAGAAAAATACCCATAGGAGGAGTGTATGGGCGTTTGGTTATCCTTGCGCATCCTCGACCCATGGTACGTGAGGGTACTCTATATATTAGAACCCCTCCAGAGGTTAGCGATCCATCTAGTAGCTAGGGTTCTCAACTATTTTTTTTTCAGGTTTCGAAAATAAGCACAGATTACCCAAAATACGATACCTATCACTAATAGGCTTGAGCTCTTGACACACAGAAGTCCAGACATTACTCAAATACATACCTCAAAACTATTGCAAGTTACTACTAAACTTATAATAGCAACCTCAATTACCTACTCAAGTCAAGACACACTCAGTGCAACATGCCAACTCTCTAAACAAGATAAGCATTAAACTCAAGAGAGTTATACAAGTGACAACCTAAATAAAAGCTCTTAAAAATAGAAGCATGAAAAAAAGAGCTAAGCATGACATCAGCTAGATATAAAACAGAACACTCAACAAAGATAAGCATGAAAACTATGTGTGTTCTAGGTGGAAGTGGAGCGTGTTTGTGTCCCAAACAATGTAGGCTAGGGTCTAACTTGTTATGAACATCAAACAAAACTAAGAAAACTAAAAATGGTAAATGAAAGAAGATCCAAGCACAACACATAACATACGAATCGATAAAAATATAGTGTGGAGAAGGACGAACGGATGATTTTTGATGGAGAAGGAGATGCACGGGGGCATCCCCAAGCTTAGACGCTTGAGTCTCCTTGAATATTTCATGGGGTGCATGGGGCATTGGTAACCATAAAGGTGCATCTTGGGTATTGATACGTCCCAAACGTATCTATAATTTCTGCTTGTTCCATGCTTATATTGGTGATATTCCTATATGTTTTGCTACGCTTTTATATCTTTTACAACATATTTGGACTAATATATTAACTCAGTGCCTCAATGCAAGTTTTTGTCTTCTGTTGTCCGTGCATTGCAATAAAATGTCAAATATTAAAGTGCTCAGGAAAATCATATAAATATCAGCAATCCAGAAGACTCTAGAAGGCCATAGGGGAGCCACACACTGGCCAGGAAGCCTCCTGCCGTGGCCATGGGTGGGGCCGCGCCACCTAGCTGCCTGGTCAGGTGGGCCCCCCTAGTGCCCTCCTGCAACGGAAACCACCGGGAGGACCTCTGTTACGTGATTTTCACCACTGTTTTGCCGCAGCTGTGATTCCGATCTCAAGATCGCCTGAAGAACCTATCCCGACACCATGCCAGAGGGAGGAGTCACCTCCGGAGGCTCCTCCATCACCATGATCGCCTCCCGGATGTGCCGTGAGTAGTTGCCCTTGGACCATGGGTCCATCGTCAATATCTAGATAATGTCTTTTCTCCAATCTTGTGCCTAAATTCTTAGACCTTATGAGCTATTCTACATGATCAAGGCACTTTTGTATTAGTTTCTGTGTTGCTATTTTGTGTTTGATGGGATCCGATGGATTATGAGATTGTGTTCAAATTGTGCTGGGTAATATATTTGGTTTACCTTTCATGTTTTAGTTCTTGAGTTTTCTTGCATGATCTCCGTTAATTTTTATTGCTTTGGCCAAGTAGTAGTAGTAACTCCAAGAGGGAGCGTTATGCATGATTGTGGGTTCATGACCCCCGATGTCTAGCTTGAGTAACAAAAACATTATATTAGGGGATCAGATGTTGCCACTAGGGAGGACTTGTAAATCCAGTTGCAAGGATTGCTTAAAGTGTGCATAGAGTGTTAATGCAGTTGTTGAACGTACAAGTTATCGACTAGAGGGGGGGTGAATGGGAGATTTTTAAGTTTTCCTGATGAATTTCAAATTCTTCAAGACTGAGGAAATACGAAACTGATGAAATTCAGAAAAAGGATGAAACACATAAAGTTTGCAGAATGTAAACATCAATGTGTAACATCATTATGCAGCAGAAATAAACTTCAACGAATATGCAAGCATGCATGAGATGCAAATTACGATGTAACAGATCAGAGCGAAACAAAACACAGAGGCAGCATAATCAATTCTTCCATGCAAGTACTGAAGTAGATGAGTTGAAGAAATAACACTAGGCGGCTGAAGACACAGATTTGGTAGACCAGTTCAAGTTGTTGTGAGAACTCTACATCTGGTTGCAGAGGCTGAGTTTCAACTCAGAAGACATAGTCTTCACCTTATTCTCCATGAACTAAAGTCCTTAGACTCCGTCCAATTACACGGGTTATTCTTTGAGGTAGACTCCAGAAACCTTCACAGACTCCGTTCACCTCGGGAATTCACAATTGCATCTTGAATTCCTCAGAACGATGATTCTTACACCGGCTGGTAGATCACGGCCTTCAAGAGTAAAAAGCCTCGGATCACTCAAACCGAGTTCCTCAGAACTTCTCAACTACTCAGGGCTAGTGTTGTTTCCTCACTTGGGTTCTTAAGTTGCTTCAGAGGAGGGATGATCTCAAATGACAAATTTCAAGTTTTCTCTCGGAGCAGCCAACCTGCAAATGGGGCTGAGGGCGACTATTTATAGCCGTGGAGCACTCCCTGGTGAAAGGACATAAATGCCCATGCACGAAAAGACATTCGTGCCCACCCTTAGGACCGTTGGTTGGATCAGTACCAGCAACTCTCCACGCGACATGTGGCATGGTTGGAACATTATCTCTCTTTCCTTTTCAGGAAAATTGCACTAGAAATTTCCTGACTCCTCAATCGAAGAAAAATACCTCGGTGTCCTGAAGAACAATGTCTCAAACACCCGAGGAACTGAACTTCTACTGTAGGAGATTCCTCAGGGTTTTTCTTCAAGTTTCCTATTCAGAAATTCCTTTGAATGTCAGAACTGGTTTTCCTCAACCCCTCCAACAGTACAGTGTTTTCCTATAACTCAAGAAAGTAAAAAATGGTAACATAGACTACGCTTCTACCTTTTTCTTCAACTTGAGTTGCATTAGGATGACGCTCAGTTTCCTCAGGACTTTGACTAGATGCCTCAGGATCAAGATTTCTCAGGATTTCATGCCTCAGTATGCTTTAGGAAAACACCAGTTTCTTCAATGTTCCTCAACATTTTGGGGGTCGACAATGGTGGTTAAGCCATACCTAGGGACTTTCTCCTGTGTATACTGACAAACACATTAGTCCCTTATTCATTTTGTCATCAATTCTCAAAAACCTCAAAGGGGGCACTAGATGCACTTACAATCTCCCCCTTTTTGGTAATTTTATGACAATAAGGTTAAAGCTTCAACGGAATTAAATATATTGTTTTGAGGTACAGAACTTGAAGGAATCTAATTATACTTCCATGTTATAGAGATGCCCCCCTGAATATATGCATACTTGATGAATTAGTTGTTGTATGCATGAACATAATTTTAATAGTAATTATGAGGAGCTCCCCCTATATCTAGGAATATCGAAACAATGCATTGAATAAGAGTTTTGAGGAATTAGCACAATGCACTGAGTAAAGTGGTTGCCAAGTAAGGGTATCATGCATATAGAATCATACTGAGGAAATAAGAATGAGGCAGATCAAGAGTATCAAGCAACCACGCAACAGTTAAAGAAACCACGCAACAATTAAGTTTACAACTCATTACAAAAATTGGCTGAAGAACGAGAGTTTTAACATATGAGGAACCAAAAATATGGTAGCCCACTTGAAAACAAACTCAAATTACTCCCCCTTTGTCATTGAACGAACAAAAAGTAGAGGAACTGAGACTAATGCCTCAACCAAGAGTCATCAGGATGTAAGAGCGCCAGAGTTGAGGATAGTTGTTGAAGTATGAGGGCGGGCCACTGTGTCTTCAGCTTCGTCGGGAGGGATTTCTTGATCTGAAGAGTATGAGGACATTGACAATGGTGGAGTATTGCACGGGCAAAACTAACGAGGCGGACGAATATCAGCAACAGGAGCATGACGAAGACTAATTTTCTAGATGTCATTAGGAGTGATCGTGGCTTCAAGAATGGATTCAACACGCTGATATGTATGATGAGCATACTGATGATTCTTCTTCTAGGTTGTATGCATTTGGGAAAGATATTGAAGAATTTTATATATTTTCCATTTAGTCCGGTCATGATTATGATCCACTTTCTGATGCAGGTAGATGAGGATTTCTCGATCTGTCATCACGCGAGCGCGAGTGGTGTCTTTAGTTCAAGCATTAGTACTCTATTCTTTAGTGTTGAGGGACTGAGGATGTCGAATGTTGCAGGCAAGGAATTTGTGGGATGATGCTCGGTGGTACATCAGGAGCCAGTGGTTTCATCAACATGTTCATCAGATCATCATGAAGAGGAATTGAAGCATAAGTACTAGGAACTGATGCAACAAAAACTAGAAGCTGAAGTATTTCAATGATTTGTGGGACAGTGGAAGTTTGATGTTTGTGTTCAGTCATCCATTCCATCACCCAAGTGTTGATGTCTTGAGGATCACTAGAGACATTTAGTGTAGCATAAAATCGAAGCACCAGTTCTTCATTCTAGTGAATGCACTCAGAATAGAATTGAAGCAGCTTGGCATGATGAAGATCTTGAAGAGCATTGTTGAAGCAAGGAATGTCCTCCAGATCCATGTGAGGAATGTGCTTATGAGGAAACAACTTGTTAGGATTGAAGAGCACTGAGGCGTAGTAGTTCTTTAGAGTTTTCTTCCTGACCCTCAGTATATTTCGGAGAGGAGCAGAGTGATAGAGGCTCGGAATGCCTTCTTGAAAGTAGCTCATGCTGGCATAAAATTCATCAACATTCAACTTTGGATATTCATCAGCAGGAATGTTGAGGTAGAAGGGCATCTTCTGCTTCGGGCACAGAGGAAAGTCAGAAGAATGACCCATAGTTTCTATCTTCTAGGTGGAAGACTGAGGCTGAGGTGAGTCATGAGGAATTTCCTCAGCTTCCGATGTTGTATTAGGGCCAGGTTTCAAAGAGGTATCAGTGGCGTGTGGTTAAGTGGCCAGTTTATCGGTTGAGCTCAGCTTGTTGGAGGTATCAAGATCCTAAGGATCAACATTAGTGTTGTGTTCTGCTTTAGCTTCGGCCTCAAGATTTTCACTTTCGCCAGCAGGATCAGCACTTTCTTCATGAACTGAGTCTTCAGAATCATTAGTCGTAGTGTCCGGTAAGACCTCAGTAGAAGTTGGGGAATGCAGTTCGATGTAGAACACTATGTGGGTTAGGGAGTCTAGATGCTCGATATGATATGCATCATCCATGATCCGAGGTGTTCCCATGTCTCAGATATCAACATGTTCATCCATGGCATCAATGATCAAAGGAGGAGGTGGCGACTGAGGAGTTGTTAGTACAGGGGTTGAAGTAGTTGTGGCAACAGACTTGGCAAGAGGAGTGAACACAATGATGTTGCGCTCTGTATTGGACGGGGGAGGAGTGGATGCTTCAGAATGAGACCCAGTAGCTGCAGTTCGCCTCAGGGGAGCTTAGGAAAGTGGGGCAGCATAATTGGGTTCATCGATGGAGGCAGCAACAGGTGTAGGCTTCTTGGTCGCGGGTAGTGTTGTTGCAGCTGATGCTTCAGGCTTGCTTTTCTGAGGGCGAGAGGACAACTGCTTCAAGGGAACAGAGGTCTTAGGCTGACCTATGGGATGCACTGAGGAAACTGGAGGTACTGACCTAGGAAATTTGTCACTCTTGACAATATGGTTGACCTACTTGTAGAGACGCTCCTTCGCTTTTCCAATGTAGGCGCACTTGTTGTTGAACTCTTGAGTGAGGTATTGAACCTTATCTTGATATGCAATGAATTCCTCAGGAGTGACATCAGTGACATGCTTCCGTTTGAATGCACGATGAACTTTCTTCAGTTCATGGTCCAGATTCTTTTTTAGATCCTGATGGTGAAGCTCATTGATGAGGAATTGTTGCACATACCACTTGATGTGTTTTGGGATATCAAGATCATCAAGTGGATTGTTGGGGGCCACCATCCAGATATCAATGAACTCAAGAATCTTTTGGGATCAAGAAGCACAGGAACCTCATAACCAGTGGCTTCAGCTTTGCGCTTTGCAGCCGCACGCAGATATTCAATATGTTGTTCCTCAATTTCAACAAACCCAACTTCATCTTCAAATTCATCATCATCATCATCATCATCAGGCAGATGAACTACTAGTCTTGAGCCTCACATAGCAGTTTTCTTGGGAGAGGGTTGAGTTCCACGATGAAATGTGGTCTTAGTCTTCAACTGAGGCCCATGAACAGTGGTTGATGCTTCAGGCGCACTGCCAGATTCATCAGTTCTGAGACTTGAAGTAGGTGGAGGACCAGTAGTCCTTTGACATGAGGAGCTCGGAGCTTGAGGTGCAACACGTGATGACTGAAGAATTGAACTATTTTCTTGATGCCATGCTTCTTCCACTACTAGAGAAATAGCTATACATGGAATCACTATTAGTGGCGCATATTTAAGCCATGCGCCACCATATGTAAGGGGTGGTGCACTGGTACAGAATGTGCCACCCATAATCCCTTAGGGGTGGCGCATTATTTTCCAGTGCGCCACCCCTAAAAGTGGGCTAGCCTGGATCAGCTTATACGTGGCGCATTTGGTGCAATGCTCCCCCCTAAGAAGCTTATTTGTGGCGCATTCTGGAAATGCGCCACCTCTAAGAGCTTATAGGTGGCGCATATTGAAAATGCGCCACCCCTAAGACCTTAAGGGTGGCACATATTGGGAATGCACCAGCCCTAAGACCTTAGGGGTGGCACATTTTGGGATGCGCCACCACTGAGATGCAAAATGTGCCACTAAATACCTGGATCTGCCCTTATATACTCCACCCCACCTACCACCTCTCATTCACTCCACACACTTCTCAAACTAGATCTACTCTTCTCACCCTAGATCTATTCGGCTTTCTCCTCCTCCCCACCTCATTTCTTCAATTTATCCATCCATACCTGGCTTTAAATCTACTTTGTTTCATATTAAAGTAAGTGGACCTCCTCCCCAACTCCTTTCTTCCATTTATCACCAATACCTGCCTTTATTATCTTGGGGTTTGATGTATATGTGAAGCTTGTGGTTGTTTGATGTATATGTGAAGTGTATATGTGAAGCTTGTGGTGGTTTCATGTATATGTGAAGTGTATATGTGAATCTTGTGGTGGTTTGATGTATATGTGAAGTGTATGTGTGAAGCTTGTGGTGGTTTTGATGTATATGTGAAGCTTGTGGTGGTTTGATATATATCTGAAGTGTATATGTGAAGCTTATCGTGGTTTGATGTATATGTGAAGTATATATGTGAAGCTTATGGTGGTTTGATGTATATATGAATCTTGAGTTGCCAATGTTTTGCCGAAATGTTGATTCATTTCCGCTTTGGCAAATTTTTGGCGCACTCTCCGCATGCTCCCATGCATTATTAGGAAGGTCATGCGGAATTTTTCCGGCGACGGCCGTGATGTATAATTGTGTTGCTCTCTCTGTGCACACAAGCGATCATGGTCCGTGAGATGCTGAGCGATATCACCGTGACTAGGTGGATGCAATGTGCTACAAACGACATGTTACAGAATAATAGGATGGATATAAGATGTCTGTGTTGGAGATGCAAACTGCAGTGCGTGATCGAGCCTGATTCCAGAATATTGGAAAGACACCTGAAGTGTAAGGGTTTGATGGATGGCTACACACGGTGGATAAGTGATGAAGCTGGTGACGAGGAGGACGTCAAAGGTGGGGCGCCAATAAATGAGGAAGGGCAACCAGACAACATTGGTGGGAGAGAACACGAAGAGCATCCCGTACATGATCATGAAGAAGATGCCGAAGCAAATCATGTAGATCAAGATGCCGGACATGAAGATCAAGATGCCGGACATGAGGATTCAAGCTGGGTGCGGGACCCTCATGTTCAAGCGCTGCTTGTCAAAGAGGCGTTGAACGCAAGAGGTGCAGCTAGAGAGAAAGCCAAGCTGGCGCAACTCAAGAAAGACGTGGTTACGAAGTTGTATGAAGGATGCAACGACGGGGATACCCGCTTGAATGTAACACTTGGGGCTATGAAGATGATGGAAAAACACAAATAGACCGACGAAAGCTTCGAAGATAACATGGCATTCTGGCATGATCGTCGTCCGAAGGGAAACACGTGCCCAACTAGTATCGCTGAGGCCAAGAAAGTCATGTGCCCTCTCGATCTTCCACACGTTAAATACCACATTTGCATAAATGATTGCATGATCTATCGAGGTGAGGACGCAGAGAAAACCACATGTTCGGTGTGCGGTGTTAGTCGATACAAGAGAGGGAAGAAATGTCCTAGAAAAGTGGTATGGTACTTTACGATCACTCCTCGTCTGCAGAGGTATTTCGTAGATCCCGAGGAACAAAAGCTCATGACCTTGCACGCAAGTAGAAATAAGCTAAAAGGGGATGACCCAAACCCGGATCCGGAAAAGGAGGACATGCTGAGGAACCCTTCAGATGGTAGCCAATGGACTGCACTGGACCTCGAGTACCCAGATTTTGGGAAAGAACCAAGGAACCTCAGTATTGGTGTGAGCGCTGATGGAATCAATCCGTTTGGCGGCCAGAGCAGCAAACACAATAGCTGGCCCGTGTTTGTATGCATATACAACCTTCCCCCTGGAAGTGCATGAAGAAAAAGTACATAACAATGTGTATGCTAGTTCAAGGGCCGAAACAACCAGGTACGAACCTCAATATGTATCTCCAGCTGTTGAAAGAGGAGCTAGAAACGTTATGGAAAGATGGAGTCAATACGTGGGACGCCGCCGCAAAAGAATATTTCCCAATGAAAGTCGCGGTGATCATGACGGTGCACGACTATCTCGGATACGGATATTTCTCAGGGCAGGTGGTCCAAGGATTCTGTACATGCATTAGTTGCATGGATAATACAATGTATCGCCAGCTAGCGAAAGATCCCGGATCTTAGAAAACCGTGTTCCAAGGGTCTCGGAGGTGGCTTCCCAAGAAACATGCGTGGAGAAAACTTGGACATCTGTTCGATGTCAGCGAGGAGCTTCGAGCACCCCCAGCTCGAAAGAGCGGCAAGGAAATCAACAACTTGTTGAAAACTTGGGAAGAGTGCCCCGCGCCGGGAAAGATAAAAAAGAAGACTCATCGCAGATAAGGGTATGGAAATCGAGGTCTGTTTTATGGGATTTGGAATACTGGATTCTCCTTTGTAGTCCTCAAAGCCTTGATCTCATGCATATCACAAAGAACGTGTGCGAGAGCTTGTTTGGCACGCTGCTGAACATGCCGGAGAAGACCAAGGATGGGACAAAAGCAAGGAATGACTTGAAATTTATGGGCATCAGGAGGGAACTTCACCCCCCTAGTGACGACGATGATGAGCCGGATAAGGAGGAGGATATGGAAACGCAAAACACTCGCATACGAAAAAGGGAGACCAAGAAGAAGACCGGTATTGATCACTCCCCCCCGGCATGCTTCACTCTATGCGAGGAGGAGATCAAGCGGTTTATCCACTGCCTCATAGGAGAATAAGTTCCGAACGGCTACGCGGGGAAGATAAGAAGATACCTAGACGAGGAAAAGAAGCGTTTTAGCGGGATGAAATCTCATGACTATGTCGTGCTGATGACGCAGATTCTCCTGGTTGCGATCTGAGGGATAATGGACGAGCACGTCCGTAAAACGTTGTTTGGCCTTTTCAACTTTGTTGACGTCATCTCTTGGAAGTCGATTTGCGCTACGCAACTCAAAAGGATACAGGAGGGGATCATGCTCATACTATGCGAGCTTGAGATTTATTTCCCGCCCGCTTTCTTCGGCATTATGGTGCATCTGCTGATCCATGTTGTGGAGGATATCGTTCAACTCGGGCCTCCATTTTTGTGCAGTATGATGCCGTTCGAAAGGATGAATGGACACATCAAAAAATATGTTCGTAATAGGTCCCGTCCAGATGGAAGCATAGATAAGGGCTTTCTAACCGAAGAGTGCATCTCTTTTTGCACGAATTATCTCAACACCGAGAACCTTGTTGGTCTGCCCGTCAACAAGCACTTTGGCAGGATCGATGGGTGTGGTCACCACGAGGGAAGCCGCGCAATGCATGTCAACATCGAGGGTCCAGACATCGACTATGAAAGAGAAAGCCTAGTCTCGCTACAACAGATCCAGCTGGTCGATCTTTGGATAGTAAAGCACAAGGATGCAATCAGGAAGAAGTAAAGTGACCAGGGCTTGCAGATAATGGACCAAGATCCACGGCTAATCAAAGATCACAACTCCAGTTTCATGACTTGGTTCAGGGACGAGCTTCGTGCTAATCCCCCGCGAAGGAACGCTTCTGAGGACGAAATGATGATATTCACCTTGTCACCGGGTGCCGCACGCAACCTGATGACCTATCAAGCGTATGATATCAACGGCTACACATTCTACACGGAGGAAAAGGACAATAACTGCGATTACCAGAACTCAGGGCTAAAGGAGATATTCTACAGCGATGACATCAAGGAAAGGTTCTATGAAAGGATCGAGGACATATGGGAGATCGACTACTGTGGAGAGAAGGGGCCAATGTTCCGTGTGAGATGGGCCAAGAGCGTCGTAAAAGAAGACTGGTACTTCACCACCATGGTTATACCCCGAAGCCAAATCCAAGTCTGCGGGCGCAAACGTCACCGCGTAAAAATGAGCCATGGGTACTGGCTAGCCAAGTGGAGGAATGCTTCTTCATTACCGACGCATCAAAGCCGAGCCGTGTTGTAGTGAGGAGAGTCAAAAGAAACATCATCGGAATGGATGGAGTCGCCAACGAGCAAGACTTTGACAAGTACGGCGACCCGAAGATGGAAGATGACTACGCCGCACAGGATACATACACCACAACCCTACCGAAGAAAGGTCTCCCGTTCAAGAGGAAAGGTGAAGGCATCCCGGGCATAAATTATTCAACCACGACAAAGAAGGGCAAGAACAAGATCGTGAGGAAATGCTAGCTAGCTCCAAATTTAAGAAAATATTTTGTAATTTATGATCACTTTGTGTATGCATGGATTTAATATGCACTTCATAATTTATCAAAGTATTTGGTTTCCCATGAGATCATATATATCATGCTAAAATGAGTACAAAATACTAGTACAATTGCATATGGAAGAATGGGAATTGAAAAAAAATAAGGACCAAAAAATGAGGTAAAATACTAGTACAATTTCAATAATTATTAAATACTAGTAAAATAGAAATCCCTTAGGGGTGGCGCATTTTGCCAAAATGCGCCACCAAGTGGTTCCTTATGCGTGGCGCATTCTGGCAAAATGCGCAACGCATAAGAAACCACTTGGTGGCGCATTTTGGCTAAATGCACACCCCTAAGCCTTAACCTTTCCATCACCCCTCCCCTTGCCCGTGCCCACACCCATTCCCCACCATCTCTCCCAGCGCACTCTCATCGCCCTCTACCTCCACCGGAGCCGCCCCCGTCGTACGAGCCCCCCTGTCCGTCCACCTCCCTCACCGCCACCGGAGCTGCCATCGGAGCCGCCACTGTAATCGCCTCCAGCATAATACAATTGAGCAGGAGGTACTATCTCCTGTTAGCCGACGAGTATTTCCAACCTTCTCATCCTATCTACGATCTAACCCAGGTTCCCTGACCATGGGATTTTCCGGGGTCAATCCTCGTCAATTGGCGCCGACCGTGGGGACTACGCAGGTTGGAATCACGATCTCAGCGGTCCCGTCATCAGCAATTAGCAAGTCAACGAATCCATCAGCACTCGACGTCTCCATGGCTCGAGCAGAATCCGATCTGTTCGGTTCCCTCGGCTTCATCGCACACCTTCCAATCCTCCGACCAGTTTTCGCGGACCTGCACACTGGCGTTGACCTGACCTTCGATGGGTACCAGATATACGTCAACCGATGGGGCACTCTCCACCTCACAGATCGTGTTCGAGCACCCACAACAACAACTATTACAGCAGCAGCGGCCGAAGACGAAGCACCCGCCCATGCGGAAACTCCGCGAGTCAGCCGCGACTACCACCCCAATACAAGACATCGCACCTCTCGCGACTGCACAAGTCAGGCGCTCGCGAGGAAGAGACGCAACACGGGCGCGACAGAGCCACCGACTGAGGCACCGTTCCAATTATTCATGGCAGACACCCGCGAGCCAACTTCAGAAGACAGAGGCAGAGATGATGACCCGAGTAATCACAAAGACGCACGCTCAAACAGCAGAAGCAGCGATCCTGACAACACTGGACAGATTACTGTCACCCTTGGCGAACCAAGAACCAAACCAATGAAGGAATTTAGAAGACATGAGCACAACAACCACAAGAACGACGAACCGGAAAGTAGCAGGCGCCAGATCTCGGAAGCGGCAAGAGAGGATCAACCCACCGAGAAAATCTAACTATCTAAAGAAGAAATCGCCAGAGTAAAAGACGTAGTAAAGCACAGAAAGTTACTCCCAGAAGATGCAACTCGCGATGAGCTCAGAGCATATACAACAAGCTGGCGAGTGACATGACCAAGAAAACAAGACGGCTGCGACTCGAATCGGAGAAGCAAGGAAAATCCATCACCGACTCTAGAACTAACCACAAAGCATCGCCCGAACAACCAAGTGACTCCTCCGACCACGGCTCTCCCTCTCGAGGCCAATCAAGATTCGACAACTTAAGACGTACTAGTAAGCTTGCACGTGCAATGCACGTCATGAAATATTACAATCATATGAAAAAAATCCATTTGTGTATGTGAGAGTATTCAATGTGCATTGATGAATTAGTCATGTAAAAGCATAAAATAGACATTAAGATTTACAAATCTATCTCACAGAAGATCAAACATTAACTTGGCCATAGTGTTGTTTCAGATTGTAGTGCGGCAAACTCTTCATCTTCAGTTGTAGATTTTAGTGGAGCAGAAATAATTGCTTGCCTATTGGAAACACACTACTTCCTCCAATTCTTCAAGTTCGTCCTTTGGTTAATCCCGCAAGACTTTTGTGTGCAATAGCATAGATGATAAGTGATTCAGATAAAACAATGAAATGCAATATTGTAATAAATCTTAAATATCACCTTGATGAAATTAGCAGAAGCTCTAAGAGGAGCTGACATAGCATCCTGGATTTTTTTCATATTTTCAGACAGTTTGTTAGTTCCATCCATAGTCTTTTTAATGCATCAATATTCCATCAAAATGCAAGAATAAATAAAAATCATTAATTCGCAAGACTGAAAAGGTACACATGATGCATCTGCAAGACTGTGAGGAGAGTAATGTTATACCTAACAAAATTGGAGATTACACTAAAAAAATATAAAATATAGTAAGTTATACCCAAGAGAAAAAGCTCCACCTACAGTGAGATGGCTCATACATCCATATATAACAATACATGGTGCGGGTTTGGATCAACTATTTTTTTCATCCAAAAAGTCGAACTACAATGCCATCCTAAAATCAGTGATATATCATACATATCAAGATGTATCCAGAGTATATCAAACTTACTTGCAATATATCTTCTTTAAGTTTGGTATGACCAAAATCATCATAAACTTTCAAAAATCGGAAAATGCGGATGTATTTCCTCATATGATCAATAAGAATGGAAACAACAAATCATAACATTTTTAGTATCCTTTGTTACATCCAAACACTAAATTAAGAACCGCGACCCATAATGACCATAGAGAAAGGAAAAAGACAATCCAATCAAATGGTTAATCAGATCAGGGGATTAACCATTGGTTAGTGAAGATGGGCATACCTAAATGGACTGCTATGTGCAAGAAGATTTACATGAACATAAGAGAAGAATAAGATGTAGCAGTAGCACAAAAATGAGCTTTTGTATAGCAATAACAAAGCTCCTAAAGTTTGCAGATGAAGCTTGTAGCCAATACATAGCGTGTGGTGGCCGAGCTCATTTTCTATTTCACCACATCCCACATAAACCAACGTTTCAGAATTGGAGTGCTGCAGACATTGTTAAACTCAGCGATCAATATAGAGATAGCAGCAAGAAAATATATGGAAGTGGAAATTCTCTGCAAGTATAAAAAAGGGCAGTAAAGAATAGAGAATTAGTTATCCCCTTGAAAAGTTCCTAAACAAAACAGTTTATCCGCAACCAACAGCATGAGGAATAACACATGTTCCTCGAAGAACCGAGGGGAACAATGCATCAAGCACATGCTCGAACACGAAACAAATAAGACTGAGATTTAATGGAGTCATAGGGCAATAATAGAAAAAAAAACCAATAACTGAGAATATTTGCTTACGTCTATCATGGAACGCTCGCTGCCACAACCCCTCCCACAATATGGCTCTCTAGCGAACGGAGCAGTTTTTAGCTTGCATTCGTGTAGATCAGCGACACCAGAGGTCTGTGTCCGAGCTTGAAAGAAATATAAGGAGGGGCGGAACTGCAAAAAATATATCATACGACCACAACAAGTTTGATTTTGCAGAATATTGAAATATACACAATTTTGTTGAACATGTCCACATCAACTTATGAAATAATTCCCCAAAATTAATTATATATAATATCTACCCTATAATAAAAAAAAATATACCAAAATAGAATCTTTTGTAAAATGCATCAGTATGGTTGTTCCCTTAACCAACACTGCCGCCTTAAACAAACAAGTTCTGTTTAGTATAAAATGATTAAAATCCATGATATTAGTGGTTGCATGACCTAATTAGAAATTTCTCGAACTAATGTAGATGAATAATCTGCAATGAAAATGTCGAACCAAAAGAGTTGAACCCAGATCAAATCTACATAGGGGAGAGACCGTGGGTATACAGGTAGACTGCTCTACGTCGCTGGTCACCTGATGCTGTCGCGACGATAGAACAAAAGCCCTGACCAGCTTATGGCCACTCCTCTATTCTCCCGCAAACTAGACGACGACTTCAGGCTCGAAGAAGATGTCGAAGAAGTAGAACAACTCACACCAGCAGAAGCCCTAATAACCGCCCAGGCATATCTCCATCGTGCTCAGATGGGCAAAAGGGACAAAGCAGATCGTAACACGGCGACAACACTCAAGGTAATGAGCGAAGCCATCGCCGCTTCGGCACCCAAAAAAGAAGGCACAAGGCGAGCGCCCCGTGAGCAGACACCAGACATGGACCCCAGTTCATCAGACGACGAGGACGACGACAGCAACGACGACCGTCGCAAGCACCTAGACAAAAACAAAGACCACGGCAGGGACGACCATGGCAACTGACGTGGCAATGATAGATGGGACGCACGCGATGACATAACGCAAAACAAAGTCGAACGAGGAAGACGCAGGTGCACAGCCCGCGAAGAGTACTCAGACGAACAAGCATCGGACGAAGATTTTGAACCATGCGGCGCACTATGCTTCACGCGAGCCATACGCGATACACGAATGCCCAAAAGCTTTAAGTTGAACTCCACAACGCATAAATAGGACAGACTGGAGGAGCCAGAGGCATGGCTCGATGATTACTTAACAACCATAAGGTTCCAGCGAGGAACAAATATCACGGCAATGCAGTACGTACAGCTCATGCTCGAGGGATCGGTGCGACACTGGCTGAAGAACCTACGACGAGGGTCCATCAGCTCCTGGAAGCAGTTTCACAACGCCTTCATCGAGAACTTCAAGTCAACCTACAAGCGACCAGCATCACTCAAAGAGCTGAGAGCCTATAGGCAAGGAACCAGAGAGTCCCTGAGGACATACATTCTGCGGTGGACCATAGTTCAAAATTCAGACGAAGACATATCAGACGAAAGTGCGATCGACACATTCAGAAGAGGCTTAAAGAGCATAGACTTTAAGGAGCAACTCAAACAGATGAAGGTCCGAACACTCGCATGGTTATTGGAACAAGCCAACAATTGGATTGGCCGAGAAGACTCCGTACGAAATGAATCAGACATCAAGACGGCGCGCCCAGAACGAGACAACGACTATTACGCTGGAGACAGACGTTTTGACAGAAGAAGAAAACGGCCCATGTGTAACTTTTATGACGACAAAGGACCCGAAATGGTCGTTGACGGTTTCCCAGATGACAGAGAAGGCACACATTGCAACGACAATACAGTATAGCGGAGGGACAACCCAGAAGAACCACCGCACGCCCAGAAGCGAGATTGGAGATCAAGGCAGCCACGAGACGACACCCGAGCATACCGCTCATCCAAGGAACAGCTCGATGGGCCCTGCACACTACATGGGTTCAAAAACGAACGTGGAGAAGTCAGATCGGGGCACACCCTAAGAAATTCCAGGCGCTTCACCGAGCACTCAGATGAAAAGAGTCGTTCCACTACTCCAACAGCGCAACCTCTTGCAAGTGTAGCAGTTGGGACAATCGCCCACAATGCACCACCCGCACCCGCCGAACCAGCAAGACAGGTAGCAGCCATCCAGGAGCGGTGCACGACACCCGGCAAAAAAGAAAAGTACCCTGAGGCACATGGTCGAATCTACATGATCCAAGAAGGAAGACCATCAAACAGGCAGCAGAGGCAGGTCACCAGACAAGTTTTCCTCGCAGTTTCCTCGCACCCGGCCATCCCAGAATATATGCGCGGGTCCGAGACTGACATTACATTTTCCCGAGAAGACCACCCGCCAGCCATCCCGCGCCCAGGACACGCAACAATGGTACTCGAAGCAAGAATTGGAAACTACGACATGTCGCGAGTCTTCATGGATGGTGGCAGCGGAATCAACATCATATTCACCAAAACTCTGGAAGAGATGTTCATCCAAAAATTCAGCACTTAAAACTTCAAGCACGACTTTCCATGGAATCATGCCAGGAAAAGCAGTTTACCCCCTAGGAAAGAAAAGCTTGGAAGTGGTCTTCGGCAATGCGAGAAACTTCCGCAATAAGATTTTAGACTTCAAAGTGGTCTACTGGAAATCACAGTATCATGCCATCCTCGGCCGACCAGCCTTCGCGCGTTTCATGGCAGTACCGCACTACGCTTACCTAAAGCTAAAAATGCCAGGCCCATGAGGAGTCATCACAGCCAGCGGCAGTTTCATCAGATCCGATCGCTGTGACAGAGAATTCCACAAGATATCAGAAACCTTCGGAGCACACCAAACCCGCAGAGTCGCCACACAAGAAGAAGAAGCGCTCCCATAGAATTCAAGGCACAACCGGAAGACTCGCCGGCATCACACGCCAAGGACTCAAGTTATCCTAGCAACAACTTTACTTTCTTAGGGCTATCAAGCTATCGATCCAAGTAACGGGTTCTCTTCTACAGCCCCCTCGTGTAAGAACAGCAGGAAAGATACCCAGAATATTTTTCCAAAAATTGCTTATGCGACTTCAAAACTGGCACTCGGGGGCTCGCTCGCAGCAGCCACCCCCCGAGGCGTTATTCGCTTACGCGACTTCAAAAATTGGCATTCGGGGGATCGCTCACATCAGCCACCCCCCGAGGCGTTATTCTCTTACGTGACTTCAAAATTTGGCACTCGGGGGCTCGCTCGCAGCAGCCACCCCCCGAGGCGTTATTCGTTTACGCGACCTCAAAATCGGCACCCGGGGGCTCGCTCGTATCAGCCACCCCCTAAGACGATATCCGACCACTCGACTCAACCTTCCAACACTCGGGGGCTTCATTCGTAGCAACGACTCTGCAAAGAAATACAACAAAACCCCAAGGGACTCCGGAACAATTGCAGCACACGTCGTCCAGAAGAAGAAATCCTACAAAGACTACAGCTACACAAGGGATAATTTACACAAACCAAGCAAAGTATAAACTCCAGGCTCCGATTACACTTTTCAAAGAGCACACAGAAGAAGGTCATTTTCTTCGCATAACCACTTCACAACAAGACGCGCAGGCTTGTCCGCGATCGCGTAGTGCTCTTCCATCAGCTCATCTAAACCGCCAGGAGGACCTTGAGCTGCCAGCATAATATCTACCCCAGGCCAATGACTATGGACAAAGGTAAATGCGCAGCGAGCACCTGCATGAATCTGATGATTCACAACACGGCGAAGCTCCACATGTTGAGAAAACACCCAGCAAAGCCTCTCACGTGACGATGGAACAGGAATCAGTGGGTAAAATTTGGAGAAGATTCCACCAAGCACCCTGCAGCAGTACTCAAGAGCTCGCGGCACCCTATTAACCCGTAGCCGAAGAACGGCGAATACTTGCGCACGTGCCCTATCCAACCAAAAGGGATTGTTCTCCTGCATGACCGGGTCATCCAATCGTAACAACTCCGACTACACCACCTCCTACACCTCACGAGATCGACCAGCCAGCACTTCGTAAGAAGAGCAAGAATCAGCAGAAAGCACAAGGAAAAAGTCTCGCGCAGCCGAGCAGTCGAAACAGGACAAACTCACCCTTCAGAAGATCATACAATTTCGCCATCCAAGCAACTAAGATATCCACAACAGCCTCAACGCGTTCACGTTCTGTGCACTGGATTGCAACAACACTCTTGAGGCAGCTAATCTCACGCTCTGTGTATCTAAGTCTCAACAGACAGACTCATAGGAACCCTCGCGAGCATCCTCCTTCAGCAATTTCCAAGCCCGAGAAACGCCCGGGGTGGCCTACCGAAAAAGGAGAACAAGTCAAAGAAAAAGAAAAAAACGAGCAGCACGAAACAGACAAAGCAATTTCACCAGTAAAAGATCCAGCATCCCGCACTCCAAAGGAGGCACATTACAACACTAAGGAGTCATTCAAGTTTAAAGAGAAGCATAAGCTTTCAGTTCACCTACTCCGCACCCTGAGATTTGAGGTTATCAGCCTCCACAACCAACTGCATCTGACGGGCAAGCTGAGTGGCCTGGCTACTCTGCTCATCAGTCTAACTAGGTAGGCTATCCACCATGGAATCCTCAATAGGAACTCCATGCCCCAGAAGAACAACAAAAGATGTCGCAAGCCCACTCACCACAGTTTCACGGACCAAGCCCTCCAACCGATCGCCATTTGGTTCGAACGCAGCGACCTACAAATCAAGACCCTCAGGCCTTTCTTCCTCATTCGGGAACATATGTTCATGAAGAAGCTTCAGAAGAGTCGAAGCTCAAGCACAGACATCCTTCACGGCTCCAGCAGCACTCGACACAACATCCACAGTGCCATAGAGAGTGCTGGAGTCCGCCGTAGCAGCCCCCGCCACCTCAACACTCACGGAGCCTGCACCAAGTGGGAAATGACAGTGCTCAGAAACTCAAGATAAGAACCAAAGCAAAAGAGACGAGAACAATCTCCTCACCTGCTAAAGAGCTCGCCAGGTCGCTCAGGCGTTCCATCTGCTGGAACTGTTTTTCCACCTGCTACAGCCGTTCGAGCTCGTCATGCTGCTCGTGTAGATCCTTTTCCTTGGACTCCAAGGCGGCCCGGAGAAAAGAGAGTTCTTTTCCACCGGTCTCAGCCCTCTTCTCAACACGTTTTTTGTGACCTATAGCAAGGGTATCACTCAGGCGACCAATCAAACAGCTGAACAAGAACAAAAGGGGGAAGAAATCATCTTACGCCTCATGGCGGTCAAGCTACCATGGTCTGCGTTATGAGCGTGTCGCCACCGAAAAGTATCGATCAGCACGCGCTCGCACATCCGGAACAAAGGTTGGAACTGAATAGTATGTATAAGTCAGAGCCACGCAAAGGAAAATTCAAGTCTAAGACTGCAACCAATCACAAGTGATTCCTCGCAGCCTCGGGGGATACTCCCATCGGGAGCACTGCCGTGCCCCAAATGTTGCACAAAGATCAGTGAGAGCAGAAAGAAAGTCAAGTCCACGACTGCAACCAATCACAAGTGATTGCTCGCAGCCTCGGGGCTACTCCTATCGGGAGCGCTGCCTCGCCCCAATATAGTTCAGAAGGACAAAGAACTCCATACCTGCTCAGCTATGAGATAATTTTTTTCCCTTATCCTCAATAGGGAGACCCCGCCTCTCCAAGAAGTACTCCTCCGGAATCACGGTTTTCGCGTCTGGGGGTGATACGTCCAAAACGTATCTATAATTTCTTCTTGCTCCATGCATCTTTTGTGTGATATTGCTATGATATTGATGCACTTCCATACACTTTTGATCATATTTGGACTAACCTATTAACTCAGTGCACCCAGTGCCAGTTCCTGTTTTTTTCTGGTTTTGTATTTCAGGTTTTCCGATTACTTAAAGTTCCAGAAAAATTCCGGGAAAATATAGGAAAAATCAGCGTACAGGAAGCTTCAGGAAGAGCCAAAGTGGGGCCAGAGGGGAGCCAAGGGTGGCCCAGGCAGCCACCTGGCGCGGCCAACCCCTAGGCCGCGCCAGGGGGCGCCTCGTGGCCCTGGTCCACCTCTGGCTGCCCCCCTTTGCCTATATTTCTCTCTCGTCCCGAAACCCTTGAGGACAGAACCCTTTTCTCCAGAAGCAATTCCGATCTCCGCCGCCATCGCCACCAAGTTTCGGGGGATCAGAATTCCTGTGTCGACACCCTGCCGGGACCGGGAGGTGCCCCCGAATTCATCTCCATAAACGTTGCTTCATCCCTCCATGATGCGGGAGTAGTTCCTCCTCGGGGTTGAGGTTTCTACCAGTAGCTATGTGGTCTTATCTCTCTCCCATGATGTGATCTTCATTGTGATTATGGGCTATGTTAATCTAGGATTATCCCATGTTGTTTCCCTTTCTTCTATGTATTGGATTGGTTTACTCACTTGATCTTATCTAGTATAATCCCCGAGACCATGGTGACAGCGGTCTATTGGATATGGGTTAGAAGAATATTTTCATCAGTAATTTCCTCTTTTGTGTGTGGATTGAAGATTGAGAGTCTCTTGGTGCTTGTCTTTGACTATCCTTTTGATATGTTGAGGTGATTGTGGTACTCTCTTTGGATGGACGCGGTGACATTGGGAAATCCATAGGTGAGAACTACGAACTCTGAGGTGTGCTTTTATAGCCCTACACAATTCTCATCATCTCTTGTCCACAAAGGAATGACTTCTGAGTACGTCTCCATTGCATGTTTTATGGGAAATATATTACCTTGCTTTGCCACCCCTATCACCCATATTTTACCATCTCTTCGCCGAACTAGTGCACCTATACAATTTTCCATTGTATTAGGTGTGTTGGGGACACAAGAGACTTCTTGTATCTTAATTGCAGGGTTGCTTCAGAGAGACCATCTTCAACCTCTACTTCCCTGAGTTCGATAAACCTTAGGTCATCCACTTGAGGGAAATTGCTGCTGTCCTACAAACCACTATGCTTGGAGGCCCAACATAGTCTACAAGAATAGAAGTGTGCGTAGACATCAAGCTATTTCTAGCGCCATTGCCGGGGAAGTAAGTGTTTGAAGGTATATCTTTAGATCTTGCAATTAAATATTTTACGTTTCTTGTTTTTAGTTTCACTAGTCCATGAGAATAGGAATTATGTTTATAATTTCTATCCTCATGACGGAGAGAGCATAGCTCAAGCTTGGGGGAGACTGAAAACTTTAATGCTAAAATGTCCTAACCATGGGCTCCCCAAAGACATCATTATTACTAATTTTTATGCAAGGCTCTCTCGACAGGATAAAGACTTGCTCGATGCTTCCTCTATGGGTTCTTTCACAAACGAAAAGATTGATGCTAAATGGGAACGCCTTGAAAGAATTCAACGCAACACTAAAGATTGGGATATCGACAAAGGTAAAGAGTCAGGTGTAATTTATGAGTATGATTGCATTAAGTCCTGTGTTGAAACTGCAAGTTTTATTAAGTTTAGTGCTAAGTGTGGGCTCGATTGTCAACTCCTTGTTGATTTCCTCAAATCTTTTGCTTCAAATCTTAATATATGCAAGGAGGATTGGATCAAGCATCATTAAGAAAATAAAATTGTTCACGATGATTGCAACATGCATGATCCAATTCCTGAAAATGAAGTTTTATATAAGCATGTTAATTTTTGTGGAGTGGATAGACCTTGTGAAAGGCCTATGATTGAAGAAGAGAAGTATTATAAGCAACATAATCATGAAAGAACAATCACTTGGGTCAAAGATTTAAATGAAATTTCTAGAGAATTGTGTGACCTTTATCCTTTTACTTGTGAACTTTGTGGTATAGAGGGTCACTTTAATTTTCAATGCATGAACTTTCAAAACATAATTCTTAACCAGTTGTGTGATAACATGATCACCCCTGATCTTTATGATGAACTTATGTTATTTTTGATGTGTGAATAGTTATCAGAAAATACTTCTTGGCTAGATGTTAATGCGTTAGGAATAAACAACACTTTGCAAAATTTCCAACTCTATTGTGTTCTTAATTGCCATGAAAATGATTACATAAGTAAGATTAGAAAGGAGGGAACTTTACCAAAGTATAAAAATGTCTCTTATATTTCTCCTAATAAAAAGGAGAGTTTCTCCCAAGTTTCCCCTATTGTTTCTAATGATAAACCAGGATATATGGAGAAATTTCATCTCCAACCAATCCCTCCTAAGGTGAAGAAGAAGAAAAATAAGAGGAGGAGGAAGATGAGCAAGAAGGAAGAAGAATGGGTATCAACCTAGCCTAAGCATATTCCTCGCATCAATTTTTATCCTAACGGTTATAAATTTATGGAGGATGGTGAGCTTGATTGCATTCATTATTATCCTGATGTTAAGTCCGTAGGCACTATTGAAGATGATTTTGATTATGATATGTATGTTACTTATTGTGATTGGGAAGATAATGATAATGCCACTTATGATCTTGAAAATGTTTTTGGTGCCAACTCTGAAAATGATGATATAGAAAGCTCTAAGCTTTGGGATGATAGGATTGCAAGTCCTTTACCCATTAGAGATGTGGTAATTGATAATTATTTTGTTAGTAAGAATAAAGACAACATGTTTACAAATATAGTTGCTAGCAATGATAATGCTCTTCTCTACTATGATGATGTTATAACTCCTATCTATAGTGATTGTAAAGGTACCTATGACATAAGGAGAAATTATCCTTATGAAACTTGTCATAACCATGGAGGAGATTACTCCCTTGCTGAACACCATCTTCCTAATACACAATTAATCTATAGTGTTCAAGTTGTTTATGATAGTCCTACTCCCACTATTACCAATGAGAAATATTATGCTTATGTGGAGAGTAAAAGTACCTTTTTGCATGTGGATCATGGTAACAATGCTTTATGTGATACTTATATTGTTGAGTTTATTCATGATCCCACTAGAAATTATTATGTGAAGGGAACACATGCTTATAGATATTTCAATAATATCAAGTTCTCTCTCTTTATGTTTAAGGTTTTGAAGCTGCACTTGTTTTGCCTTCCTATGCTTATTGCTTTGTGCTTCAATGAATTATTCTATTGCAATATTCCTATGCATTGGAAGCATGTTAGGCTTAAATGTGTTTCGTATTTGCTTCTTGATGCTCTCTTTTGTTCTTCAACTCTTATTCCTGCGAGAGCATCATTAAAGTCTTAAGCCTATCTTTATGGCTATAAAGAAAGAGCTCTAGGGAGACAACCCTTGTTATCTTTACTTTCAGTTTGTTCTTTTAGTTTTTAGTGGTCTTGATGTTTGTTACTACTGTAGCAACATCATTGTATCTTTATTTTTCAGCTTTGTGCCAAGTTTAGCCTCTCATTGCAAGAGAGTTCAAAAGTTGTGACATGCTGTCCAGAAAACAGATTCTGTCCTTGGACAGAAAATTTCGAATAAAATCACCAGATCATCTTTTTGACCTGAATTTTTTTGACAGCATGCTCTATATAATTGGCTTTCGATCGTCTGTACTGAGTTTTTTGATTTGAGTTGCAGAAGTTCCCCAAAAAAAATCTACTACCTGCTGGTCTGTTTTTCACAGATTCTGCCCTGTTTTGCATTTTCTTCATTTTGCAAACCTTAAGCTTTCTTTTTCTTTGCAAAAACTTTTTGGAAATATTGAGAAACAGTAGCCCTTCAATAATATCTTTGTTTACAGTAGATAAAAAATATTTTATTGTGGGTACTAACCTCTCTAATCAGATTATGATGAGTTATGTATGAAGGGAGTTTTCAAGTGTGCGAGGGAAGATGGTAAAAGAAGATTTAGGAGTGTCAAACGCTCAAGCTTGGGGATGCCCCCATGCAACCCCAAAAAATATCCAAGGAGACTCAAGCATCTAAGCTTGGGGATACCCCCGTGCATCCCCTTTTATCAGTTCGTCCTTCGTTCCAGTATATTTTTATCACTTCATGCGTTATGTGCTATGCTTGGAGCGTCTTGCTCTTTTATTTTTAGTTTAGTTAGTTTGGCTTGCAGCTCTTAACAAGTTGGATCCTAGCCTTCATTGTTCGGGAGAGAAACACATTCCACTCCACTGTAGAACACAACATGGGCTTGCATGCTTATCTTCTTGTGTGTGTTCTTTATCTTTTCTTAGTTGTTGTCATGCTTAGCTCTTAGTTTTCATGCTTATCTTTTTAAGAGCTTTTATTTAGGTTGTTGCTTCTGGAGCTCTCTTGAGTTTTCATTCTTATCTTGTTAAGAGAGTTGGATTCTGTGGCACTGGTTGATATGTCTATGATAAAAATGCTATGTGCATAATGTTGCTTAGTAGTTCATGTTTTCTTATGGTTAGTCTCAAATAACTGGGGGTTCTTAATGTGTTATTGAAATACCAACATGATTTGTTTGCCTATGATGTGGTATGGTTTAGTGATATCTCCCTCCAAGAATTTATTTTGATTGACTTGGCATATGCTCATGCATATTTGAGACTGTAAAGAAAGTCTATCAAGCCTTGATGATCTTTAATTTCTGAGTAGTGATATAACTTCCATGCCCAATTCAATGTTGCTTTGTCGCTCTGCATGATTATGGCCGTCATTGCTCTCTTAGTTGGTCGCTCCTAGTCTTTTGCTAGCTTTCACCTGTACTAAGTGGGATGACTTTTTGTGCATCCAAAATCCTCGAAACCAGTTATGTCATATGAGTCCACCATACATTCCTATATATGGTATTTACTTGCCATTCCTAGCGAAGACTTTCATGTGCCATCTCAAAATTATTCAAAACCACTTCTCTTTTGTGCCTCTGTTTTAGATCATGAGGAAGTAGTAGGTAATTCATGATCTTCTTATGTTGGATAAGTTTTACCTCGGGATTGCATGTCTAATCTGCAAACCCCTAATACGAGGAGGGATTGGCATGAGTGCGCCCAGCTCACTAAAGATAATAGCAACAAACAAACCCTCCGTCACGCTTTGTTCATGAGAAATCAGAAAACTTTGGCAGTGATAAACAAAGGAGATTAAGGTGATGTGATCGTCCCCGCGTGTGAGCCGTTCCTCGAAACTTTACCAACATAAGAAGTAATTGGGTTATCTACTAGCATTCGTTGACGAATTATGCACCTCTCAAAAGCTTTTTATCTGTTTTCAAAACCACGAGCTCTGGTACTTTTTTAGTCTTTGCTTCCAGCCATGGGTTTTCAACCTTGCCATCAAAAGCCACAGTTCGAGAGTCTCCACCTTCTGTCTTCAAAGCACCAACTATTGAGAGCATGATTGTCCTTCTGAGTGTAATGTGCATTTTCCAAAAGTACCATTGTCTTCTGCATGATTGTGATATCGCTTATTCTGAAATCATTGTATCTAGTCGTCACTTAAACTTCGGAGGGGCAAGCGAGGTATCACTTTGTCATGTTTGCACACCATGCTCACTACAAATCTATTAGGTGTTTCAGTATCGTATTGTAAACTTTTAGTTCTTTGTGATATTCTCATGAGGCAACTTATTTACTAAAGATTCATTATCTCAATAAGAATTCGCCATGTGATTGTGAAAGACTCTTTGGTAGCATGTCACCACATAAATTATGCTTGTTATTATTTACCTACTCGAGGACGAGCAGGAATTAAGCTTGGGGATGTTGATACGTCCAAAACGTATCTATAATTTCTTCTTGCTCCATGCATCTTTTGTGTGATATTGCTATGATATTGATGCACTCCCATACACTTTTGATCATATTTGGACTAACCTATTAACTCAGTGCACCCCAGTGTCAGTTCCTGTTTTCTACTTTTTTTGTATTTTAGGTTTTCCCATTACTTAAGGTGCCATAAAAATTTCGGGAAAAATATAGGAAAAATCAGCGTACATGAAGCTTCGGGAAGAGCCAAAGTGGGGCCAGAGGGGAGCCAGGGGTGGCCTAGGTGGCCACCTGGCGCGGCCACCCCCTAGGTCATGCTAGGGGGGGGGCGCCTGGGCCCTTGGTCCACCTCTGGCTGCCCCCCTTCGCCTATATATCTCTCTCGTCCCGAAACCTTCGAGGACAGAATCACTTTATCCAGAAGCAACTCCGATCTCCGCCGCCGTCGCCACCAACATTCGAGGGACCAGAATTCCTGTGCCGACACCCTGCCGGGACGGGGAAGTGCCCCCGGATTCATATCCATCGACGTTGGTTCCTCCCTCCATGATGCGGGAGTAGTTCCTACTCGGGGCTGAGGTTTCTACCAATAGCTATGTGGTCTTCTCTCTCTCCCATGATGTGATCTTCATTGTGATCATGGGCTATGTTAATCTAGGATGAGCCCATGATGTTTCCCCTTCTTATATGTATTGGATTGGTGTACTCACTTGATCTTATCTAGTATAATCCCCGAGAGCATGATGACAGCGGTCTATTGGACATGGGTTAGAAGAATATTTTCCTGAGTGATTTCCTCTTTTGTGTGTGGATTGAAGATTGAGAGTCTCTTGGTGCTTGTCTTTGACTATCCTTTAGATATGTTGTGGTGATTGTGGTACTCTCTTTGGATGGCCGCGGTGACATTGGGAAATCCATAGATGAGAACTATGAACTCTAAGGTGTGCTTTTCCATCCCTACACAATTCTCGTCCTCTCTTGACCACAAAGGAATGACTTCATAGTACGTCTCCATTGCATGTTTTATGGGAAATATCATGTGATTAGACTATTTTTAATGTTGTTGGGAGTTGCCACTAGTGAAAGTATGAAGCCTAGGCCTTGTTTCCACCATTGCAATACCTTTTGTGCTCACTTTTGTCGCTTGCTACCTTGCTCTTTTTATTTATTCAGATTTATATTACCTTGCTTTGACACCCCTATCACCCATATTTTACCATATCTTCGCCGAACTAGTGCACCTATACAATTTGCCATTATATTAGGTGTGTTGGGTACACAAGAGACTTCTTGTATCTTATTTGCAGGGTTTCTTGAGAGAGACCATCCTCAACCTCTACTTCCCTGAGTTCGATAAACCTTAGGTCATCCACTTGAGGGAAATTTTTTCTTTCCTCTAAACCTCTGCGCTTGGAGGCCCAACATAGTCTACAAGAATAGAAGCGTGCGTAGACATCAGGGGGGAGTCCCCTTCAGTGGCTGTAGCAGATCCCCCAGATGGAACAGTCGCGGGGGTCGTCCATGCACCCGAAGCTACAGGAGTCACGGAAGGAACTGACTGACCAGCCGCCATACCGGAGTCAGTCGACCGAAGATCAACAGCAGCAGTACTCGTGGAGGAAGCAGCCGGAACATGAATAGTACTGCAAATGACATATCATCAGAACAGAAGTGAAAACAACAGAAAAATCACCCAACAAAATATATACGAACCCAACAGGCGCGGCACTCGGACGAAGTAGCACCGCAAACTTTCGCCTCTTTGGAACAGCCGGAGGAGGGCAAGGCACAACAGAAGGCACGACTGGTGGTAGTCCGCCACCACTACTCTCTGTATCCCGCTCACTCGCAGTCGAGGAGCGATTGCATTTGATACGCAAGGGACTCAAGTCTTCACCGTCATCAGCAGACGACGTTTTTCCACTCGTGGACTCGCCAGCATCAGCACACGAAGCACCTCCATCACCCGGGGCGCGGAATCCACCTTGGCTACATCACGCTCATCCAGTATCTCCGCATCCTCAGGCTGTGGAGGATTGTTCAGCAAGGACGAATGATTCTGCAAGAAAGGACATCATCAATAATCAACAGATATCAGTCAAATCACAAAGAACTCAAGTAAATACCTGGGGTTGAGGCATATCAGTAGCATATGGAAGAATGGAGCTCTCAAAACCAGTACTCGTGCATTTGGTAACCTGCTGGACCCAAAAAAGGTCATCACCAGAGAAGTCCTCGGATGAACACCTGGTCGGGTCCTTGGGTCCAGTATACCGCCACATGGGGTGCACCCGATGCTGAAGTGGCTGGATGCACCTCCTCGCGAACACAAAGATAAGTTGGCCACCAGTTAACGCCTTCTTCAAATCAGAAATTTTCTGCACTAACGGCTCGACAGCAGATACCTCACCAGCAGACAGAGAATGTGACCATGATGACCGCTAAGCCACTCGTGCAACCGGATTGAAAGAAGCAAGACTAAATTTCTGACCATCGACGTGCTGGTCCTTCAGATAAAACCAGCCCTTCCGCCATGTATAAACAGAATCCAGCTTCTCCAGATCAAAGTAGAAATTTTTATACTTAATGGAAATGCCCACACCTCCAATGGCGTACATAGAGATTGTCCTCTTAACATTAAAGAGGCGTGATGAAGCAGGCAATATGCAGTTTCCCGTTAGGGGTCAAGTCATGCAGCTGTAATTGATATGCAAAGAGCAATCCACGGACGAAAGGATGAATCGTAAGTGCAAACCCACGAGGGAAAAGCTCTGGAAGCACACCCGTTCGTCGGGGTGAGGTGCGGGCACCTCTTCATCCCCAGGAATCCGAGCAGCACCTTCTGCCACAACGCCATCTGCCTCCAGCGCATCCAGATCCGCAGCTCCAAAAATAAACCGCTCCCATCTACCAGACATCCTCGCTGACTCCTGCGCTGCAGTTCGAGAACGCTTGGACATGGATCTCGCCGCACAACCGCACAGAGCAGAGAGGTAGAAGGAAACGAGTAGAGGAAGGAGAGGAAGAAGAAAAGCAGAGGAAGGCAAGGGGTGGGTAAAACCTAAATCCACCCAGCGCCCCAGTATTTAACAGAAAGTGGCGGAACATCCACCTACCGTTGATCTCGGAACCCCGCAAACGTGGCGCGATCCCACGATGCCCATGCAACATGGAAAACCCAACCGGCACAGTAACCATACCTCCCACCCCGAGCGAAAAACGAGGACCATAATCACACAGTGCGAAAATGTCGGGCAACATTGTGTCACGTCCATTCATAAGGTATGGCCACCCAACTTGTCAGGCATCCCGGAAACGTCACATTTTGGTAAGGTGTGCTGAGTACGCGTCATCATTATTTGTGAGCGGCCCATTTCTAAAACTTTTGACCATATTTCAAAAAATTTACTCCCATCGGGAGCACCTTGCCTTTGCTAAAACCAGAGCAAGGTCCAAACTTCAAGGACGCGGGTGGCTATTCCCCCTATCAGAAACGAATGCATCTACAGAGTTCGGGTGCTCCCTCACCCAGAAGCAAAAGATGTGCTCGAGTGATCACTCGCACCACCAATAATCGCTGCATCTACAGATTTCGGGTGCTCCCTCACCCAGAAGGCAATAATGTGTGTGATCACTCGTACTAGCGAAAATCAATACATCTATAGAGTTCGGGTGCTCCCTCACCTAGAAGATAACGAAGCATTCGAGTTACTACTCGCAAGACTTGACTAAAACGCAGGAGGACAATTTGCTCGTGCACTCGACGACTACCTGTGCGGGTGCATCTCTTGTTGACCCTCGCCTGAACTCGCAAAAGTTCCAGGAGTGACTACTAATAGTCCACTTGATCTGTTTATTCCAAGTGGGTGCATCTCTAATTAGGCTCTGCGCCTCTGTAAAAAATGTTCCCTGGGCGGCACACACTGCACCCCAGATGCTGCGCAAGCTTAGCACGTAGGTAAGACCCCCGCTGCGCATTCAGCCGGTCCGGGACTTTCCACAGCGCGACTTCACTCCCGATGTTTTCCATGCGCTTGCATGAAGAAAGAAGAGCTGATAATGGACGCGTTAAGGTTGTTTGTTGAGACCGGCGGCATTGATCCTGTAAGTCCTGCAGCGGCCTGCACTTTCCTAGACACCGATCGTTTCCAAGATCGTGTCGAGGGACACACGCTTGATTAGGATATTGAGGTATTTGCCACTATCGCAATTCACCAAGGCTCGACCAATCGACTACCTTGGGCCCTTTCAGCTTATCATCCCTCGAATAAACATTTTTTATGGCTAATAGCCAACGACTCGCAGCCGCGTTGCGCATGTGAATACAAGCGATGACTGATTCGAGTCCCTGCGCGACTCTTCGAGTCTCCCAGGCACTCGGGGGCTATTGAGGAGGGGTGACCCCACGACTCCTGTGTGTGAGGATACCTGGTGCGTATGAAGAAAGAAGTCCCGCTGGAAGCCTCGATAGGCTCACGACTGGCCCACTTAAGGCACCAACGTAGGAGTCCGCGACCAACATGGAAGTCAAGACTTGGCGTCCAAGGCAAAACTAGATTAGGAAATCGTCTCTTTAACCTGAGACGGACTCCCTGAGACCCAACCTAGTATATAAAGGCTGGGAGGGGTGACGGCTCAGGTCATCCAATATCCAATCAACACCCCCGGTCTTGAGCGAACTCGCCTTGACCGCCACTGTAATCGCCGTCAGCATAATACAATTGAGCAGGAAGTACTATCTCCTGTTAGCCGACGAGTATCGCCAACTTGCTCATCCTCTCTACGATCTAACCCAGGGTCCCTGACAATGGGATTTGCCGAGGTCAATCCTCGTCAAGCAGTTTTGGCATAATTATTTTTTATGGAGCATGGAATAGTGGGTATGCCTGGATCACCAAGCTTCTCAGGAACCGGGGGTGCATACTATATATTGCCTCATTAGGAACTTTTCTTTTGTTAGTAACAATATCTTTCATATATTTGGAATAAGGAGGTAGCTTAATAGCATCAATCAAAGGAATTTGAAGAAAAAGAGGTTTCATCCATTCACAAAATTTATAATGGTGCTCTTCTTCTTTGGATTTGAGAGACTTACCTAGAAAGGGCATGGGTTTTTGTACCCATGGTTCTCTTTCCTTCCCGTGTCTTCTTGCGATGAAGTCTTCTCTTGTGTATTACTTGCGTTTATCTGGTGCTTCTTCTTCTCGGACCTCGGGAAGATCATTCTTCTCCTTATCTTCTTCGGGCTCAGCATCGTCTTTAGTTTCAGCATCGGAGGTGCATATTTTGTTAGGATCAACAGCAGGTTCTTCACTTGTAATAGGATCATTGGAGTTGTCAGCTTCCTTATGGTTCTTCTTCTTATTTTTCTTCATTGGAGAGCTAACAATCTCGTCTTCTACCTGCACTTGAGAATCTTGCTCGATCCTCTTTGGATGCCCTTCGGGATAGAGAGGGTCCTGGGTGTGTGTACCACCCCTGGTCTTTATACCATAAGCTTGTATATCCCGTTTGGCATTATTAGCGAGCAAATCTTTTTGCACCTTAGAAAGTTGTTCAAGCTGAGTTTGAACCATATGAAAATCTTAACAAGACATTTAACATCATTAACTGTTCTACCTAGAACATCAAGTAAACTTTTGATAGCAAGGGAATTATCAGGCAACAAATTTTGTATCCTCTCATGAAAATAGTCTTGCTTAATAATAAAATTATCAAGCTCATCTAAACATTGGTCAGGAGGCTTACCTTTAGGGATGCCACTTTCATTGAAATCTAAAAGAGAGTGTACCTGTAACAGCCCAGAATTTTTACCGAAATTAAAAAAATTGTTTGTTGCGTTGCTGTCATGATTGTCTGTATTGTTTGCAGTGTTTGCTTCGCTGAATTATTAATCGGTGAATATTTCCCCCCTCTTTCTCATATCGGATGCGTGTCCGGACCCCGACCACCACGGCACACGACCTTTGCGACACCGGGTTTCACCCGAGAACCGTCGCAACCGGCACAAGACCAGCCATCGCCATCGGACCGAAAACGCCCATTTAATAATTAAATGGATTATTTTATTGGGCACCGGAAAATATTCTCGGCGGTCATAAACGTGTAACGCAGGACGCGGGTGATAAAATTGGGGTATTTTCTTCATTTGCGAGTCCACCTAACCTTGGCTATAAATAGAGGCATCTCCCTGCCATTTTTGGGCAGAAGACCAACCCAGATTAGGGTTTTCCTTACCCAGCCGCCATCCCTAAACATCTCCACCTCGAAGCTAGCAGCCAACTAACCCCATCTCAGATCCAGATCCGCCGATCTTGACCGTCAGATCCAGATCGGACGGATCCGCTGCTGCCACGTCACCAGATGGAATCTCTCTCGTGGAGGAGCTCCTCTCCCGAGCTGCCCCGAGCGAGTCCTCCCTGCCGCACGTCACCGTCGCCAGCTAGCTCACCGGCGAGCCGCACCTCCCCACCGCCAGGTCGCCGCCTCCTATCCTTTCTGTCCTCTCCCCATCCTCACCTTGTCCCTCTACTCGCAGCGCCGAGCGCAGCCGCCCAATCCATCGCCCACCTCCGCCAGCTGGGCCGAAGGCTCATGGTGAGCGCCCACGATGGAGGGTGATGGATTGGGCGCCAGCTACACCTTCGGAACCCGACTTATCAATAGGCAAGGAATATACAATACTTATGATCCATTCTATTATAACCAGCGGTTTGCATGCTAGTCTAGGTTAGGTTCGATGTTTGATCCTACCACATGTTTACGGCCTCTCTCAAACCGATACAGCCATGTCCCCTTCCCAGCAAACCATGTACTGCTATGTTACTATTGCTCGTTGCGCAGACCCTGCTTAGTTTGCATGTTTAGGATGCTACGAATGTTACCTGTTAATCCTTGGAGTGGGCTATCACATTACTATATTGTTGTGGATGCTATGATTAGTATAATGTTGACTATATTCGAGGAAGGATGGAAGGTCAAGGCTATCCCGCCCCGACGCTTTGTTCCATTCGAGTCACCTAAGACCCGAGTTCCGGGTATTGTGTCTCTTGACGAGCGTGCCTAATCGCGTGTTGGATTTTATGGGGTCCCCTTCTCTTACCTACCTAGCTTCAAACATTTCTAGAGGTGGCCCAAGCTGATTTATCATTTGAAACCATGCATATATATCTGTCGGGTCGCTCCTAGCAGATATCCTTTAAAACAACCTGGACCATTCAGGACATGGTTTCCTTGTTGGTCCACCCTTGGCCGGCGAGGGTCTCGGACCTCACGTGAGTTGTCCTGGTAACCCAAACCCTGTTGAGACGGAAGAGGCCAATCCGAGGGCGCGGCCGGCTTTTGGATTCGATGTCGACTCCCCGGGAGCCACCCGGATTTGTTCGTTGTTAGATAGAGGGACATGTCGTTTCGGATCTCTCGGAACTAAATCATAAAATGGTTTCCTATGATGGGTAGCAACTGAGAGAGATGGGAGTGCATGCGGAGCCTTGTAATGGGCAGTTGGTACACCCCGGCAGGGTTAAATCTGTTGAGAAGTCGTGTCCACGGTTATGGACGACTTGGAACCTACGTCTTGTTCATAGACAACAACAACCGAGATAATATTAACAACTTGATCAACGTGTGTGTGCCTTCACTGCTTCTTCTTCGTCGGGATGTGAAGGGGAGGACAAGGATAGGATAGGTGTTATGTTTGCGTAAGTAGCTTATAGTAGACTTGTTGGAGGCGATTCCTCATCGAATGCTTGGCTTCTCATCTTACTCTAAATAGATCGTTAGCCATTTCATAAATGCTAGTGCGGTAGCAACCTCACCACTTACCCCATCCTTACTGTGAACTAATAGTTATCCTTGAATGACGAGTGATGAAGTCCTTGCTGGGTTAGATGACCACTACAGTTGGATGCTGAGTACCTCTGTACTCATGATACTACCCCCAAACTCTTTTCAGGGTTCTTGATCGACAAGAGGTATGGTGATCGACATTTCACGTGGAGACTCGATGACGACTAGTTAGGCGTATCCCGGCGGAGGACCTGGACCCATGTGGTTATGGGATCGATGTCTTTTTGTCTTTGCCGCTAGGCATTTGATTGTAGTCTGTACTCAGACATGTATCCTCCGCTGATGTAATGTATTTGAGGGAGTTGTATTGTCAGAACCCTCTGTTAGGTAATGTGCTAGGGTTAGCAAGTCACTTGCATCATGTTAAAAATTTCAAAAGAACTCTTTGAAATCAACATCAAAAGCAAAATGGGAGAAGGAACCCCCCAGATGAATTATTTCAAAAGTCCAGATAAAAATCTTCTCCAAAAATTCATGTTAGAATTTTGAAAAGTCTTATAAATGAGTGTGATCACATATCAAGTGATGTGGGACCCACCCCATGCTCATAGATTTTTCAAATATTCAAACAGTGCCTTGGATTTAATCAAAAACCCCTATTTGAATTTGAATTCAAATATTTTGAATTTAAAAAATGTTCAAACTCTGGATATGACTAGCTACTGGTCATGTAATGCCATATAAAAGATTTGAGCATTTATAAAAATGCCTAGCTATTTGCTAAGCAAAACAAATATACAGAAAAGAAAAAGAAAACAGAAAAGGAAGAGGGGCTTACCTGCAAAGGAGCCCAACTCATCCCCCAGCCGGCCCAGCCCACCCCAGCACCTGTCGTCTTCCTCAAGCAGGGGCACTGCTGCGTGGCGACCATGCCGTGGCCGCCGACGAGCCCCTGGCCACCTCCTGCTTCCCCCGCTCCACCTCTTCACGCCTGGAGACGCCCATAGGCTTCCCCGTTACATTCCCCCTCTCCACGGACACTCTCCCCATCTCCCTCGCCCGATTTCTCCACCTCCCGACGACTCGCCGGAGCGCCCCGCCATGGAACTCGCAGCCAACGCAACCTAGGGCTCAAGCTGGTGTGTCCATCCTCCTCCCCGTCCTCGTCTTCGTCGACTAGCAGAAGCAGGAGCTCCAATTTGGACCAGACGCGACGCCGGCCGCTGGAGCTCGAGTTGGTCGATTCGCCGCCGCCGTAACCTCCCCGCCTCCGACACCTGCTCCAACGTGTTCACCAGCGTCTGGTGAGCATTTCCCCTGAAGCCACGACCCCGCTCGCCTCCTCTAGCTCATTCCGCCATGAGAGCCGTGGATCCTCGTCGCCGGTGTGCTCGTCAGCGAGCACCCGTGAAGCAAATGAACTCGAGAACCTGTCCATCGTCTTCGCCGAGCTCTTCTGGATCGATCCCGACTAGCCCAGCGCCCTGAAGGGCCCCCTAGCTCGATCCCGTTCCAAGCCGTGCCTCGGACCGCCGCCGTTCAAGTCGTCGTCGTCACGTCAGGCTTCCCCGTGGTCGCCCGACTCGCCTAGGTGAAGCGCGAGTTCGAGGGCTACCCTCTGGTGGTCTCGGCGAGAGATTTGGTGGCCGGGAGCACCCTCCCCGTGCAGCGCCGCCGCGCCTGTGACGCCGGCAGGCCTGCCGACGTGGCCACAATTAGGGGCTTAACCCCACCTGGGTTGAGTGACCCTAGTTCACTGACACTGGGCCCCAGTGGCTTAAAACGCCGACGTGGCCATGATTAGGGGCTTAACCCCACCTGGGTTGAGTGACCCTAGGTCACTTACACTGGGCCCAAGTGGCTTAATTAAGCCACTGGTTAAATTAAACAGCCGGGTTAATTAACCCAGTGGCTGACACCTCGGCCCCACATGTCAGCCCCCCCCCTAATTGAAAATCCAGAAAATCCAGAAAATCCAGAAAATAGCCCAAACTTTGGAAATTCATAGAAAATTCATATCAACTCCAAATTTAACAAATAATATATGAAAAATGATCAGGAGGAAATAAGCTATCAAAAAATCCAACTTTCAACTATGTTTGAGTTGAATTTAATTTGGGATCAGTAGCATTTGCTATTTGATTTAAATGGAATTAAATCAAATTCAATTCAAAAGTTTTTGCAACTTGAACCATGGCAACATGCTACATTTCAACCACACATCAGAGGCATATCATACACATTTCAAAATGTTTCAAATTGATCAAACAATGTCACATGTAACTTGGCTAAGTTTGAATTCAAATTGGAGTTTGAATTTGCAATTCAATTTGCAATATACTCCATTTAAATGGAATTGCTTCACACATCAAAGCATATACATCAAGTTTCAACCTTCCATCATGTGATTGTGCATTGTATTTACTTTGCTACCTTGTTTGTTGTTTGTCGAGTAGAGGTGGAACCGGAGCAGGAAGCTGCCCTCTTCGTTGAAGACCCCGAACCCGAACCTCGTCAGCAAGGCAAACAAACCCCCATTGATCATGTAGATAAAATCCCACTTCCCTCTCATGTCTCGCTTATGCATTGTTTAGGATGATTACCATGATGCGTTTCTACTGCATAGATGAACACATTCCTTTGCATGACCTATCATTTTTTCACAGTAGTAAGCAAACCACAATCCTAGCAAATGTAGGAGTTGATTGATATCATGTGGCCCCTGCAATTGTTACTGCTTATTGCATGCTTAGAGTGATACAATGATGATACTGTTATGTGAGTCGGGATGGTAGTGATCATGATGATGATGGTAGAAAAGTGTTGGTGAATCTACCCTAATACAAGGTGAACGATGAGAGGCTATGTAGGAGTACACGGTGGGTTGTCTCGTTGAACACCGCCCTAAGTCCGAGTTCTTGTGTGGTGATCCAAGATGAAGAGTACAACCACCCATTGGGCTCACTGACCCCTCTCAGCTTACTAACTCATCCCTTTCGATGTCCAGATGTCGCAATAGTTTGGAGTTCTGGTAGGCTTGTGGCCTGGATGCTAAGTGAGAGAACGGCTCACCCGAGACCGGCTTATGCACCACGCACACATCACTTGGGTCCACTTCGGTAAACCGGCCGGGTTCACGATAGTGGTAGCCAACCCAGGTAGGCGGCTTTCTCGGACTAGATCGGCTATGAGGTAACAGTTGTGGTGAGCATCCTCGCTGGCACCCCTTGAATGGTGTCGAGATCAAAGGCGGTAACTGATGATCATGTGTGTGTAGCGGTACACCCCTGCAGGGTTAACAAAACTATTCGAATACCCGCGTCCGCGGTTAAGGACTGCTTGGAAAGCTTAGCTTGATTATTAGACAACTTGAACTGGATACTTCTAAAACTCGCAAGATAAGCGTGAGTGCTATGGTGTGCTTCTCGTGGGGAAGTCGAGGAAGTAACCATAGTGGTGTAATTGGTTGAAGAGATGTAGTGGACTCGTGTACGCTTCTTACCTCAAGTCTGGTACTCGTAGTTCAGGACTAGCCAAGTCAAAGCTGGCACTTCTGCAAGTGAAACCCCACCTCCCTTTACCTTGATACATGTGCATGACTAGTATAGTTCCTATGTAAGTCTTGCTGAGTACGACTTTGTACTCACGTTTGCTTATTCTATGTTTTAGATGAACCCACCGACCCCGATGGTGGCTTCTACCCGAAGCTCGAAGAATGAAGACTCAGACCAAGACCAAGCTAGTGTAGTCCCAGTCAGACGACTGGTTCCCTCATGGAGGGCTTGTTTTTAGATAAGGCTTCTCTAAGCCATTTTTTAAACTTGTCTATACTCAGACCTACTTTGCTTCCGCATGTTTCATGTAATGTTGGATCACAGACTTGTGATCTCTGTGTGCACTCTGTAAAAGTTATTAATAAAGATGTATACATTGTAGAGAATTGCAATGATACGTGTTGTTCATACTAGACATGTGTGCTGCGTGTATGTTTATAACATGCATGTCTTAGTATGGGTTTTCGAGACCTTAGTTGTGATCTGGCTGGCGGTCTTTTATACACCAAGTGGCCCTTAGATGTGCGCAGCTTGGGGCATCGCGATGCGATTGTTCGTGACTCCGTCACGTGCACAATTTGATGTATGATCGAGCCCGCCCTAGACCCCGACTAAGTGATCGGGCTGGAGTAAGTCTATGTAAGGGTTATAATACAATCGATAGTATGGTTGAGGCGACTTGTCTATGAGTATGGGAGTTCACCACCCATATCATTTAGACTTGTGTGCGGACGACGTGGACCCATTTCAGTTGATCATCCGGCCTGGATGGGATGCCCCTCACGTTCGATGCTTTCCGAGAACGTTTTGTGCTTGGCCTTGTCTGCTTAGACAAGTGGGTACGGTTCTCGGCTCTCCATATGATTGTGTTGTAGCGAGGCTTGCATACGCTAACCCCGGGTCCCGACAGACTTGGTATCAGAGAATGACTGACTGTAGGATTATCAGCCTTGGCCGAAGTCGAGTCTAGCTTGCTATAGTTATATAGTTACTCTGGGTATATAAGGGAACAACGTAAGGCTTCTTTTTTCTCCTTACCCTCATCGTTCTGAGTTCTGAGTCACCTTATCTTATTCTACGGGAAGATAGGACTAGGCTCACCTCTGTTTTATTAGAACATCTCGTTGTTTGCTTCCTTGTAGCCGTAGGAAAGTTGTGTCCGTTTCCTAGCATTGTTATAATGCTGATTTCTTACATCGTATTATGTAAGTGTTGTTTCTACATTGCAAGAAAATACATTTCTTACAATTACAGCCGTTATGCTGTCCGAGTCATCCCAGGTTTCTACATAATCTGATGCATTTTCAAAATCCTTCTATCTTTTTCGGGTGTCCTTCCAGAAGTTTTCTAGGTCGCATTCCTGACAGTTCCTTAGTGTTTGATGTAGGTTTTGCTCTAGAAACCTATAGTGATTCAATTGCAGCTATTGCTTCCACTTTAGATGTCTTCTAGCCAGAAGAACCACACTAACCATCGTGTTGGGGTACTTTGCTACTCTGACATATCTGTTGTAGCCCTAGTAAGCCATGGTCATCCTCAGGAAAACCATCCAGTAACCAAAATCCTTAAACCTAGCCACCCGACAGATGTGTAGAGTTCATAGTGGATCTTGCCCCAGGAACCGCACCAATTTCCAGACGCCCATACAAAATGGCCCCACGTGAGTTAGCTGAGCTTAAAACCCAACTTGAAGCTCTGTTGGAAAAAGGCTTCATCCGCCCTAGCTCATCGCCATGGGGTTGCCCCGTTCTGTTCGTAACGAAGAAAGATGGAACAGAAAGGATGTGCGTAGACTATCGCCCGCTAAATCTAGCGATGATAAAGAACAAGTACCCACTGCCCAGGATCAATGATCATTATGATCAACTTGCAGGATCCTCTGTCTTCTCCAAGATGGATTTGAGATTAGGATATCATCAAATCAAAATCCGAAACGAGGACATTCCCAAAACGGCTTTTACTACTCGTTATGGTCTTTACAAGTACACCGTCATGTCCTTTGGTTTAACCAATGCCCCCGCCACTTTCTCACGCATGATTAATTCGATCTTCATGGAGTACCTAGATAAATTTGTTGTAGTTTATCTTGATGATATTCTCATCTACTCGAAGAACGAAGAAGAACATGCCGAACACCTAAGGCTGGTATTGATGAAACTTAGAGAGCATCGCCTGTATGCTAAATTCTCCAAGTGTGAATTTTGGCTACCAGAAGTGACCTACTTAGGCCACGTGATTTCTGCAAAAGGCATTGCTGTGAATCCCGAGAGAGTTCAGGCCGTCCTTGACTGGACTCCACCTGAATCGGTTAAGCAAGTTAGGAGTTTTCTTGGCCTAGCCAGCTATTGCCGCCGCTTCGTCGAGAACTTTTCTAAAGTTGCAAAGCCTCTGACTGAACTCCTCAAGAAAGATAAGAAATTCCTACGGACTCCCAAGTGCGAGGAAAGCTTTCAAGAGCTGAAAAGAAGATTGACTTCTGCACCCGTACTTGCACCTCCAGACACCAAAAAGGATTTCGAGATCTATTGTGACGCCTCACGGCAAGGGTTAGGATGCATACTTCTGCAAGATCGACATGTGGTAGCTTATGCTTCACGCCAGTTTCGGCCACATGAAGAGAACTATCCTACCCATGACCTTGAACTCGTTGCCGTAGTTCATGCCCTAACAACTTGGCGACATTACCTACTTGGTAATCGTTGTGATATCTATTCCGACCACCAAAGCCTCAAATACATTTTCACCCAGCCAGATCTTAATCTCAGGCAAAGACGCTGGATTGAGTTGATAAAAGATTACGACGTAGGAATTTCTTACACCCCAGGCAAAGCCAATGTCATGGCTGATGCACTAAGTCGTAAGTCGTATTATAACAAACTCATGTTACAACAGTATCAACCACTTCTTCATGAGGAATTTCGCAAGCTCAATCTTGAGATTGTTCCTCATGGCTATCTTTCTACCTTGGTGGCGAAACCAACTCTTGAGGATCAAATCATAGTTGCCCAAAGGCGTGCACGAGGTGTTCGCCGGATCAAGGAGAACATTGTTAGCGGAGTTGCTAAATGTTTCTCCCCAGATAGCAAGGGAACGGTATTCTTTGAAAATCGTTTGGTAGTACCTAAGAATAGAGAACTAAGGCAACTCATCCTCAAAGAAGCCCAGACACACCCCTCTCGATTCATCCCGGTAGCACAAAAATGTACCGAGATCTACGCCAGAGATTTTGGTGGACCAGGATGAAGAGAGACATTGCTCAATTTGTTGCCGAATGTGATGTTTGTCGTCGCATTAAGGAATAACATCAAAGACCTTCTGGTACACTGCGACCTTTGTCTATTCCCGAGTGGAAATGGGACAAAGTCGGTATGGACTTCATCACCGGCTTTCCAAAAACCCAGAAAGGAAACAATGCCATCTTCGTTGTCATAGATAGGCTTTCCAAAGTTGCTCACTGCCTTCCAGTTCGCGAGTCTATAACTGCTAGCCAGTTAGCAGACTTGTACGTCTCTAGAATTGTATCCCTTCACGGTGTTCCTATGGAAATCAATTCTCATCGTGGTAGCCTTTTCACCTCTAGATTTTGGGGAAGCTTTCAGAATGCTATGGGAACTCATCTCTCCTTTAGTACGGCTTTCCATCCTCAGTCTAGCGGTCAAGTCGAAAGGGTTAACCAAATTCTTGAAGACATGCTCAGAGCTTGTGTTATCTCATTCGGAAAGAATTGGGAGAAGTCTCTGCCATTCGCCGAATTTGCTTATAACAATAGTTTTCAATCTAGTCTGAACATGGCTCCTTTTGAACTCGTTTATGGACGACGATGTCGAACACCTTTAAACTGGTCAGAAACCGGTGAGAGACAATTCTTTGGACCGGACATGATCAAGGAAGCAGAAGAGAAAGTTCGCATTGTTCGTGATCAATTGAAAGAAGCCCAGTCTCATTAGAAAAGCTACTATGATCGTCATCATAGGCAAGAAAGCTACAATCTGGATGAGAAGGCTTATCTTCGGGTTACTCCTCTGAAGGGAACCCAACGTTTCAGTATCAAAGGAAAGTTGGCCCCACGTTACATCGGACCTTTCCGCATTCTTGCTAAACGTGGAGAAGTTGCCTACCAACTTGAACTACCCCCGCACCTTTCCCGAGTACATGATGTATTCCATGTGTCCCAACTCAGGCGTTGCTTGAAGGACCCCATCCGCGAAGTCGACCATGAAACGCTTGATCTCCAAGATGACCTTTCTTATCGAGAATACCCCCTTCGTGTTCTTGATTCCGCAGAGCGTGTCACTCGTCGTCAGAAGATTAGGTTTCTGAAAGTGCAATGGTCACACCACTCTGAGAGAGAAGCTACATGGGAAAGAGAAGACCGTCTCAGTGCCGAGTACCCCTCCTTCCTCCCGCAGACTTCTGAATCTCGGGACGAGATTCTGTTGAGTGGGGGCGAGTTGTCAGAACCCTCTGTTAGGTAATGTGCTAGGGTTAGCAAGTCACTTGCATCATGTTGAAAATTTCAAAAGAAATCTTTGAAATCAAAATCAAAAGCAAAATGGGAGAAGGAACCCCCCCCCAAGATGAATTAATTCAAAAGTCCAGATAAAAATCTTCTCCAAAAATTCATGTTAGAATTTTTAAAAGTGTTATAAATGAGTGTGATCACATATCAAGTGATGTGGGACCCACCCCATGCTCATAGATTTTTCAAATATTCAAACAGTGCCTTGGATTTAATCAAAAACCCCTATTTGAATTTGAATTCAAATATTTTTAATTTCAAAAATGTTCAAACTCTGGATATGACTAGCTACTGGTCATGTAATGCCATATAAAAGATTTGAGCATTTATAAAAATGCCTATCTATTTATTTGCTAAGCAAAACAAATATATAGAGAAGAAAAAGAAGACAGAAAAGGAAAAGGGGCTTACCTGCAAAGGAGCCCAACTCATCCCCCAGCCGGCCCAGCCCACCCCAGCGCCTGTCGTCTTCCTCAAGCAGGGGCACTGCTGCGTGGCGACCATGCCGTGGCCGCCGACGAGCCCCTGGCCACCTCTTGCTTCCCCCGCGCCACCTCTTCACGCCTGGAGACGCTTAGAGGCTTCCTCGTTCCAGTCCTCCTCACCAAGGACACTCTCCCCATCTCCCTCGCCCGATTTCTCAAACTCCCGACGACTCGCCGGAGCGCCCCGCCATGGAACTCGCAGCCAACGCCACCTAGGGCTCAAGCTGGTGTGTCCATCCTCCTCCCCGTCCTCGTCTTCGTCGACTAGCAGAAGCAGGAGCTCCAATTTGGACCAGACGCGATGCCAGGTTCATCGGATCACCGCCGGCCGCTGGAGCTCGAGTTGGTCGATTCGCCGCCGCCGTAACCTCCCCGCCTCTGACACCTGCTCCAACGTGTTCACCAGCGTCTGGTGAGCATTTCTCATCAAGCCACGACCCCGCTCGCCTCCTCCAGATCATTCCGCCATGAGAGCCGTGGCTCCTCGTCGCCGGTGTGCTCGTCAGCGAGCACCAGTGAAGCAAACGAACTCGAGAACCTGTCCATCATCTTCGCCGAGCTCTTCTGGATCGATCCCGACTAGCCCAGCGCCCCGAAGGGCCCCCTAGCTCGATCCCGTTCGAAGCCGTGCCTCGGACCGCCGCCGTTCAAGTCGCCGTCGTCACGTCAGGCCTCCCCGTGGTCGCCCGACTCGCCTAGGTGAAGTGCGAGTTCGAGGGCTACCCTCTGGTGGTCTCGGCGAGCGATTTGGTGGCCGGGAGCACCCTCCCCGTGCAGCGCCGCCGCGTCTGTGACGTCGGCGTTTAGCCGCCGGCAGGCCGGCCGACGTGGCCACGATTAGGGGCTTAACCGCACCTGGGTTGAGTGACCCTAGGTCACTGACACTGGGCCCAAGTGGCTTAATTAAGCCACTGGTTAAATTAAACAGCCGGGTTAATTAACCCAGTGGCTGACACCTCGGCCCCACATGTCAGCCCCCCTGACGTCAGCATGAGGTCATGCTGACGCGGTAAATGAATTTCTAGAAATTGAAATAAATTAAAGAAAATCCAGAAAATAGCCCAAACTTTGGAAATTCATAGAAAGTTCATATCAACTCCAAATTTAACAAATAATATATTAAAAATGATCAGGAGAAAATAAGCTATCCGAAAATCCAACTTTCAACTATGTTTGAGTTGAATTTAATTTGGGATCAATAGCATTTGCTATTTGATTTAAATGGAATTAAATCAAATTCAATTCAAAAGTTTTTGCAACTTGAACCATGGCAACATGCTACATTTCAACCACACATCAGAGGCATATCATACACATTTCAAAATGTTTCAAATTGATCAAACAATGTCACATGTAACTTGGCTAAGTTTGAATTCAAATTGGAGTTTGAATTTGCAATTCAATTTGCAATATACTCCATTTAAATGGAATTGCTTCACACATCAAAGCATATACATCAAGTTTCAACCTTCCATCATGTGATCGTTCATTGTATTTACTTTGCTACCTTGTTTGTTGTTTGTCGAGTAGAGGTGGAACCGGAGCAGGAGGCTGCCCCCTTCATTGAAGACCCCGAACCCGAACCTCGTCAGCAAGGCAAGCAAACCCCCATTGATCATGTCGATAAAATCCCATTTCCCTCTCATGTCTCGCTTATGCATTGTTTAGGATGATTACCATGATGCGTTTCTACCGCATAGATGAACCCATTCCTTTGCATGACCTATCATTTTGTCACAGTAGTAAGCAAACCACAATCCTAGCAAATGTAGGAGTTGATTGATATCATGTGGCCCCTGCAATTGTTACTTCTTATTGCATGCTTAGAGTGATACCATGATGATACTGTTATGTGAGTCGGGATGGTAGTGATCATGATGATGATGGTAGAAAAGTGTTGGTGAATCTACACTAATACAAGGTGAACGATGAGAGGCTGTGTAGGAGTACACGGTGGGTTGTCTCGTTGAACACCGCCCTAAGTCCGAGTTCTTGTGTGGTGATCCAAGATGAAGAGTACAACCACACATTGGGCTCACTGACCCCTCTCAGCTTACTAACTCATCCCTTTCGATGTCCATATGTCGCAATAGTTCGGAGTTCTGGTAGGCTTGTGGCCTGGATGCTAAGTGAGAGAACGGCTCACCCGAGACCGGCTTATGCACCACGCACACATCACTTGGGTCCACTTCGGTAAACCGGCCGGGTTCACGATAGTGGTAGCCAACCCAGGTAGGCGGCTTTCTCGGAGTAGATTGGCTATGAGGTAACAGTTGTGGTGAGCATCCCCGCTGGCACCCCTTGAATGGTGTCGAGATCAAAGGAGGTAACTGATGATCATGTGTGTGTAGCGGTACACCCCTGCAGGGTTAACAAAACTATTCGAATAGCCGTGTCCGCGGTTAAGGACTGCTTGGAAAGCTTAGCTTGATTATTAGACAATCTCAACTAGATACTTCTAAAACTCGCAAGATAAGCGTGAGTGCTATGGTGTGCTTCTCGTGGGGAAGTCGAGGAAGTAACCATAGTGGTGTAATTGGTTGAAGAGATGTAGTGGACTCGTGTACGCTTCTTACCTCAAGTCTGGTACTCGTAGTTCAGGACTAGCCAAGTCAAAGCTGGCACTTCTGCAAGTGAAACCCCACCTCCCTTTACCTTGATACATGTGCATGAGTAGTATAGTTCCTATGTAAGTCTTGCTGAGTACGACTTTGTACTCACGTTTGCTTATTCTATGTTTTAGATGAACCCACCGACCCCGATGGTGGCTTCTACCCGAAGCTCGAAGAATGAAGACTCAGACCAAGACCAAGCTAGTGTAGTCCCAGTCAGACGACTGTTTCCCTCATGGAGGGCTTGTTTTTAGATAAGGCTTCTCTAAGCCATTTGTTAAACTTGTCTGTACTCAGACCTACTTTGCTTCTGCATGTTTGATGTAATGTTGGATCACAGACTTGTGAGCTCTGTGTGCACTCTGTAAGAGTTATTAATAAAGATGTATACATTGTAGAGAATTGCAATGATACCTTCTGTTCATACTAGACATGTGTGCTGCGTGTATGTTTATAACATGCATGTCTTAGTATGGGTTTTCGAGACCTTAGTTGTGATCTAGCTGGCGGTCTTTTATACACCAAGTGGCCCTTAGATGTGCGCAGCCTGGGGCATCGCGATGCGATTGTTCGTGACTCCATCACGTGCACACTTTGATGTATGATCGAGCCCGCCCTAGACCCCGACTAAGTGATCGGGCTGGAGTAAGTCTATGTAAGGGTTATAATACAATCGATAGTATGGTTGAGGCGACTTGTCTATGAGTATGGGATTTCACCACCCATATCATTTAGACTTGTGTGCGGACGATGAGGACCCATTTCAGTTGATCATCCGGCCTGGATGGGATGCCCCTCACGTTCGATGCTTTTCGAGAACGTTCTGTGCTTGGCCTTGTCTGCTTAGACAAGTGGGTACGGTTCTCGGCTCTCCATATGATTGTGTTGTAGCGAGGCTTGCATACGCTAACCCCGGGTCCCGACATGTATGCCTATTGTATGAGATGTTGTACCCTTGTAGCTGCAATGTTGTGATATCATGTTGGAAATTCGGGGCATATGGCATCGTCATATGTCGCGGTGGGACCGATATGTGCTTCGTCCCTGGATCTGGATGGAAATATCTAGATCTGGAACTAAACCGCATATCGGGCATTACAGTACCTCTACCAAGGGAGGGTGAGTAGTCGTCTCACATAACTTCTCAATAGGAGGTATATTCTTCACGTCTTCGTCTTTAATGCCTTTCTCCTTTATAGACTTATTTTCTTCTTCCATATCTTCGGGGCTCAGAACAAGCATGCCCCTCTTCTTCGGTGGTGGAGGTGGTTCAGGGATGGACCAATCTTCGTGGTTCTTGGCAATGTTGACCATTAGTTCTTCAGCATTGTCCGGTGTTCTTTCCCTAAAAACACAACCAGCACAACTATCCAAATAGGATCTGGATTCGTCGGTTAGACCAGCATAAAATATATCAAGTAATTCATTCTTCGGAACTTCATGTCCTGGTCTAACCCTAATTAAACCTCAATACCTCCCCCTAGCTTTAGGGAGGTGCTCATCCTGCAACTGTTTAAAGTTGTCAATTATTTGTAAAGCAGCATGTTGCATATGAGCTGGAAAATATTTACCAATAAAAGTTTGAGCTAAGTCCTTTGGACTCTTAATGGAAGCATAAGGTTGTGCATCATACCATGCTTTAGCGTCTTCCTTCAAAGAAAAAGGAAAAAGCTTAGCCACATAAAAATCTCGTATCCTCTAATCAGTAGTAAATAAGCCACCCACCTCAGTGAGTTTGGTTAGGTGTGCTATAGCATCATCATTTTCTCTGCCATAAAAGGGGTCATTTTCGGCTGTAGATATAAGTGAAAGATCAACAGATAAATCGTAATCAAGATCAGTGATGCATATAGGAGATTTAGCAAATTAAGTATCAGGAGTAATCTTGTTCTTCATAGAGTTCTTTTCAAGCAACTTCTTAATAGCTCGAGGGCCAGAGTCGACACAATCTGTAAGTTCACTGCAAAAATCATCATCAAGAATAACATAATCATCCTCAAGGAGTCTATCCTTGAGCTTATCTAAATCAGGGTAACCAAAGGCTTTGTAAGTAGAAAAATAGGTAGCAAGTGTTTTAGTCTCCATCTGTGCTGCAACCATAGAAATCTGAGCTTCTAGTGACCATGAAAACTAGTATCATCAAGAGTATTGTAAGCATCATCCAAAGTATCAGACATAGTAACAGACTCAGTAGAAGTAGCATGTGGTGGTGGTGGTGAAGCGAACTTACTTATAACGGAAGGTGAATCATGTAACAGCCCAGATTTCACAAAAAATAAAAAATTTGTTTTCGGTGTGAATTGTTTGATTGTCTGAGTTGTTTGCGGTGTTTGCATCCCCGATTTATCGATCGGCGATTATTTTCCCAATCTTATCTCATACCGGACGGCGACCGACCCTTGCCACCCTGACACTCGACCTTTGCGACACCGGGTTTCGCCCGATCACCGTCGCGAAAATCGCACGAGACGAACTACAGCCTCTCCCGGCCCACTCGGTGAGCTCCTCATTTTTTTTCTTTTTTTTCTACGCTGCAGTGGGCTCGGCCCAACTAGGTCTAGCGCCCCTGTTTCTTCCCAGCAGAACAGATTAGGCCCGAGGACGTTTTTTTTCTGGTTTAATAAAATGGCAGATTGTGTTATTATTTTCCGAGGCCCGTATCTTTTAGCTCGTAGCTCGGATCGCGACGCTTTAAACATGAAAGTTGCTTAGTTTTTTGTGTAGATTTATAAAATGTGTTCTTTTGCCATGTTTGACTTTGTTTACATGATGTTTACCTGCTATTTACACTGCCTTCCACTATAAATTGTAACTGCCATAACTTTTTAACTGTTGCTCCGTTTAAAATGTTCTTTATATGTAACTTGACTAGAATTGCATATAGATTGTGTTTATGCTGCTATTGCTTGCTAATAAAAATAATAAAATATTGTTTAGGGAAAAACAGTACCAAACATATTTATTTTGTGGGGTAAATAGAGATATGCCATGTGTAGGAATTTTTACCCGCTTAACTTTACCAGCATAGATAGTTTACCTTATGCTTCACCTCTTGTCATGTTTGTGTGCTATGCCATCCTTGAGTGAGATGCCATGTTAAGAACCTTGCTCACCCTGAGTAGCTAAACAACTTTAACCATTGTAAATGTGTGGTATCGTCGTGTGAGACGAATACTCCACTTAACCTGTTAGTAACCGCTCCCGACGGTAGGTGCGATGTCTCGTGTTTCCTTCTTGTTGATGCTTTCTCGTGTTTGCCTCGTACTAATAGAGTGCTTTCTCATTGATTGCTTTCCAGTGTTTACCGTCTTGTGTGCTTCCGCGGGTACCTTCAGAGATGATGGGAGCTTGCGATCTACTACACCTTCGGAAACCGACTTATCAACAGGAAAGGACTATGCATTACTTATGATCCATTCTATTTCAACCAGCGGTTTGCATTCTAGTCTAGGATAGGTTTGATGTTTGATCCTACCACATGTTTACAGCCTCTTTCAAACCGATATAGCCATGTCCCCTCCCAGCAAACCATGTACTGATATGTTACTATTGCTCGTTGCTCAGCCCCTGCTTAGTATGCATGCTTAGGTGCTACGATGTTACCCTGTTACTCCTTGGTTTGGGATATCACATTATTATATTGTTGTTGATGATATGATTATTATAATGTTCACTATATTCGACGAAGGATGGAAGGTCTAGGCTATCCCGCCCCGACGCTTTGTTCAATTCGAGTCACCTAGGATCCGAGTTCCGGGTATTGGTTTTAAGACTGAGCGTGCCTAACCGCGTGTGGGATTTTATGGGGTCCCCTTTTCTTACCTACCTAGCTTCAAACATTTCTAGTGGTGGACCAAGCTGATTTACCATTTGAAACCGTGTGTGTGCTGGTCGGCCGCCAGTTGGTTACAAACCACCCTGGACCATTGAGGACTTAGTTCCCTTGCTGGCCCACCTTGTCCGGCTGAGGACCCGGTTTCCCATGTGTGATTAACCGGCTATCCAAACCTGCGACAGACGGTAGAGACCAGATCGAGAGCGCGGCCGGCTCCTGAGCTGGGTGTCGACTCACCGGGGGCCACCCGGATTTGTTCGTTGTTAGTTAGAGGGACCTGTCATTTCGGATCTCTCGGAACTAAATCATAAAATGGTTGCCTATGATGTGTAGCAACTGAGAGAGATGGGCGTGCGTGCGGAGCCTTGTAATGGGCAGTTGGTACACCCCTGCAGGGTTAAATCTTTTCGAGAACCCGTGTCCACAGTTATGGATGACTTGAGACCTACTCCATGTTCATAGACAACAACAACAACTTGATCAACGTGTGTGTGTGCCTTGACTTCTTCTTCTTCGTCGGGATGCGAAGAGGAGGACAAGGATAGGATAGGTGTTATGTTTGCGTAATTAGTTGATAGCAAGACTGGTTGGAGGTGATTCCTCATCGAATGCTTGGCTTCTTATCTTACTCTCTAGATCGTTAGCCACTTCATAAATGCTAGTGCGGAAGAAACCTCACCACTTACCCCATCCTTACCGTAAACTACTAGTTGTCCTAGAATGACGAGTGATGAAGTCCTTTCTGGGTCAGTTGACCACTACAGTTGGATGCTGAGTACTTCTGTACTCATGATACTACCCCCAAACTCTTTTAATGGTTCTTGATCGACAACAGGTATGGTGATCGACGTTTCACGTGGAGACTCGACGACGACTAGTTAGGCGGATCCCGACGGAGGGCCTGGACCCGTGTGGTTATGGGGATCGATGTTTTTCTCTTTGCCAGTAGGCATTTGATTGTTGTCTGTACTCAGACATATACATTCCACTGATGTATTGTATTTAAGGCAGTTGTATGCCGATTGTATGAGATGTTGTGTCCTTGTATTTGTAATGTTGTGATGTCATGTTGGAAATCCGGGGCATATGGCTATGACATATGTCACGGTGGGACCGATATGTGCTTCGTCCCCGGATCTGGGTGGAAACACCTAGATCTGGAACAGTACCGCATATCGGGCCTTACAAATCAAGTGTAGCACTAGTGCTCAGAACAATACCTTTTCTTTTAGTCGATGGTAAGATCGGAACCTTGGGGTCTCCTTTCTTACCCATAGCGGATGAAGTGCAGAAGGAAAAATACTTCAAGTAGACTTGTAAATAAAGCTATGCTCCCCGGCAACGGCTCCAGAAAACAGTACTTGATGACCCTGAACTGTGGGGGATCGAGATAGTCTTCGCGGGTAAGATAACGCAATTTATTGATTCGACACAAGGGGAGCCAAAGACTATTTATAAGCTTTGACAGTTGAGTTGTCAATTCTTGCAACAAAATATTAATAGAAACGGTGATATGATAGTGGTAGTGGCGACAGAAAAAGTAAAACAACAAAAGTAAACTAGTAGTAACCAGCAGGATTAAAACACTATAGGCTAGGGAGATGGATGGTTGGGCGCTGCTTGGATAAGAGGGAACATGTAATAGATTTTAACACGGGGCAAGGCACATAGAAAAGCAATGATCATCTTGGCAAATATCAAACATGCATTAGGTATGTATCCCATAGGTAGTTGTGCGTGCTTGAAATAAGAACTTGCACAACATCTTTTGTCCTACCATCCCGCTACGAACGGGGCCAAAAGGAACTTATGGAGATTAAGGTGCTCCTGTAAAAGAGCACCGGAAAAACATTAAACTCAATGGATACATGAAATCCTCAAATTATAGTCCATCCCCTTTGGTGTCCAAGCTGTCACCTTTGGAATTGACGGTTCCGGACCATAATAGGTGCATACAACTCATAGATAGGATCAAGAACATAAATATACTCATGAAAACATAAGTGGTTCAGATATGAAAACATGGCACTCGGGCCCAAAGTGACAAGCATTAAGAGAAACAATTTATAGAAAAGATGATAAACACCAAAGTAGATGATAGGAAACATGCCCCCAACAATCTGACGAACTATTAAATGATCTAACTCATCCAATCCCTACCATCCCCTTTTGCCTACAGGAGGAAATTACTCACACATTTTAAGAGAAGTCATGGAGGGAGGATGGAGTGGTGATGATGATAACGATGGCAACGAGCTCCCCTCTCCGGAGGCCAAATCAACATTTAGATTAGCCCTTCCGAGGAAGAATAGAGGGTGGCGGCGGATCCGCGATGGAAACTGGAAAAGCGATTTCTTTTCTGGGGTTTTCCTGTCACGAGAATAAATAGGGGCCTCGGTAGGGCACCAGAGGAGGGGGGAGGCCTCCAGGCAGCCTCCTGGCGTCCAGGGGTGGGGTCGCGCCAGCAGGGAGCCTGGAGCCCCTGTGACCCCCCTCTGGCCCCACTTATGGTTCGTGGAAGCTTCGGGTGCGTGGATTTTTCCTGAATTTTCCTGGAATTTTCCGAGATACGTAAAAATCCATTTTCCTGCACACAATAAGACCATACATTCAGCTCTGCTGAAAACAGCGTTAGTCTGGGTTAGTTTCCTTCAAATCATGCAAGGATGAGGGCAAAACAATAGCAAAATTGTTTGGAAAAGTAGATACGTTTGAGACGTATCAAGTGCTAAATGCTAGTTGCTTCTGTTGGGTGTCAGTTTCATATAGATTGATCTCAACTTTATGTAGATGGATCTAGTCGATAGCTATACATGTCGGCTTGCTTATTTTTTCAATTTATTGTATGAACCATTTCATGTGTGAAATGTTTATGCCGAACACATAAGATGAGCTCGGAAACATTTCCAAAATGAAGTTGAAATGGTAGTTATAAGATATTGATAAAATATAGCTGATTAAGTTTAAACTATAAGCTGAAGATGAAAGAGATAGAGATGAAAGCAAAAGAGAGAGGGAGGCCTTGCATGAAGAAAAGAAAAAGGAGGCTCCTATACATGTCAATCTTATGAAACTAGTGGCAAGAACAATATAGAAAGTTTTAAAAGGGATCCTATACATCCAAATATACCACAACAGTGAGATTCTCCTAGTGTAGATGTTGTGCCAACAAAACCAGAAAATATGTGTGTTTTGGTGAATATGAGTTGTGAATATGAAAAAACCCAAGCAAGTGTAGAATCTGTTCTTCGATAGTTTTGTATTTTGATGTGCCATTGTTAAATGATCTCAACATGTTCATCTAATCATGTTTGTCCACTGTTTTAGTCAAGCTCATTTTTTTTGTCAAGCCAAGAGTGTTGTGGATTTATCAATTAAATGGCATCCATATATATCATTGAATTTTTTAGGTGTTGCAAAGTAGAACTTGCAAGTATACATAATTTTCAATGCATTTTTTACCATATGAAATTTACCTATATATATGTTGTTTGAATATCTACTGTTTGAATATCTATGTTAGTGCATTGTTCTACACTATATATGTGATGGTTGTGCCTACATGTAGACATTTTTTTGTGAAGGTACAAGTCATTATCCCATATCTCCCGAAATGTTGATTAACTTCCGTTTCGGTTGAGAATGGGGCACTCTCATGTTAAGAAAAATAGCAATGGTCTTGCCGAATTTTTTCGTGAATTCGTGCATGACCTCTGCTATTTTTATTAACATGGGAGTAGTTGAATTTATTTGGTGTGCTAATTAATTAAGTAGTTGCATTTCTTAATATTGTACTAGTGCAAACATGTCGACCGGAGCCGACGCCAGCCCTTCTTCTCAGCCGGGAAAAAAAGGAAGCAACTTTGGGAATACTCCCAGGAGGAGATCGAGGAGCACAAATAAGAAGAAGTACCTCCGGACGAGGATGAGTATGAGGAGGAGATACAGTCGGAGTCCGACTCATTGGACGATGACATGGAGGAGGAGGGTACAGAAGGGGCGGGGAACACCACTGACGAGGATGATGCTGGTGGCTCAAACACAAATGGTAGCCAGTCGAGGAAGCGGAATCGGAAACCAACCAAGGTCGGCACCATCAGGCAATAGTTTACCGTCGTGACCTCCATTGGGATTCCTACCGAGCCCCAACATTTTGTGGAAGGGTACGGCCGTCATGTCGCAGCGATCCTCCGGAACACTGTCCCAATCACCACAATAAACCTAAGGAGTCGTGACAACACTTATTATTTCAGCTCTTTCTCGACAAGTTGCACAGACGATACAAGTTCCTGGACCCGTACAATAACACAAACCTCAAAGGGAACAAGGTAAATAAATGGGCCCTCAGAAGGATGAGCAAAGCCTTGTCTAGTTGGAAAACCCGGGTGAAGGAGGAAATTATGGAGCACAACAAATCCTGGGAGCTCAAGGGGAAAGAGTCGATGATCGACGAAGCTACCTACGACCTTTTCGACGGTAGGTGTGAGTGCAAAGGGCAAGGAGATGGGGGCGCAGGTCATAGGTAACTACCGTCTCGTAGCCGGAGGTTACAGAAATTCCAAGCCTAAATGGGACAAGGAGGATGCCAAGTACGCTGCTGTGGGCCTACATAACCCCTTTGAGAAATAGAAAGCTGATCCACAGACCAAATTATTTGTGAGGGCCCTGAGCTATAAGGACAAAGAAACCTCAAACATAATTCTCGATCCTAAGGTTCATGAGTTTATGCCTGCCGTGGTAAGTAGTTTACCACGCGACATCCTTGTCGATTGAATTCTAGTGCATGAAGTTCAACTTCTTAGTGTTTCACATTCTTTCCGCAGGAAGAGGAATTCACCGCGGGCTCATCCCAGGGGTCATATATTAAGCCGGCCGACCCGTGGGACACCTCTTTTAACAGGGCGATTGATACACTAGAGATGTTAATTGCTTCTCGCCCTTCTTTGGTTACCCCAAGTGGAAGGTGAGATGCATCATAGCGGCACGTTTCCCTTGGTGCAGATACCAAGGTTGAGATCGACCAGTAGGACTCCGATAATGATAAGTAGATGGTGAAGTGATCAATGGCGCCGTTCACAACTCAAGGTTGCTTACTTCACCTGGACCTGCACACAGACAAAAATAACTTTGCTCCCAACAAAGTTCAGAGAGGTTGTCAATCTCTCCGGTCTTGTTGTTTACAAAGGATCAAACACAAGGGATAGTGATAATGATGATAGCAACTGAAAGTAAAAGGGAAAAACTAATAAACGTGTAGACAGTGATGAGAATATGGACCGGGGTCCCATGATGTGCACTAGTGATATCTCTCTCCCAAAAGACGATAAAACTTCTATGCGAGGTAAAAAAATTATAGATGGGCAATTGACAGGATTATAAACGCACCGCAATGCTAACTATGCTACAAAGAAAGGAAGAGGCTCAAAAGCATGGGCAGTACGCCAAAATAAGTAGACCAAAATCCAACTACATCTACTACTAATCATCCACCTTGAGATATCTATCCAAAACATCTCGCTGGTATGAAGTTGCGAGCCCCACCCAATGTGTAAACCCAAAGCAACAGACAACTGCATTAAAAAGCTCTTTGCATAAAGTAAACAATCCTTGCAACCGCGGTTACAAGCACCATAGTTTTCCCCCTTGTGGTAACAGTACATCCCCTAGACTCATGTTTCTGTCACTCAAGCGTGTCATCAGAGGTCATGAACCCACAATCGAGCATAACATTCCCTCTTGGAGTTACTACCTACTTCTTGGCCAAAGCAATAAACAGCAACGGAGAACATGCAAGAATTACTTAGGAACAAAAATATAAAAGATAAGAACCAAATATATTACTCTATCACAATCTGAACATAATCTCATAATCCATCAAATCCCATCAAACTCAGCATAGCAACAACGGAAAGATTACATATGTGCCTCGATCATGTAGGGCAGATCACAAGGTCTAAACAATGAAGAACAAAGAGGGGAGGAGAACATCACATAGATACTGATCACGGACCCATTGTCCAAAGGAAACTACTGTAACAGCCCACATGTAATAAGTTGCAAACACCATGTAATTTATTTTTCCTCGGTTGGACTTGTAACTTGGCATGGTGGAGGTTTATGTCATTTCATGTGGTGATTTAAATTGGCATTGAGATTGGAGTCATGTTGGGTAGTTTTCTTTTGCTTCCAAAGTGGTTCAAGAAGGGCAGTCATGGAAATTTTCCTTGTCACATGCTCACTCCACTTCACCCCAAACTTAGCCTAGCCATTTCTTTTGCTATTGCAAGGGTTTTAAAACCCTCAAAGCATTTTTGCCATCACCAAAAATAGTAGCCCTAGTTCAAAGTGTTTTTGAATTCAAAACAGGGCCACATTTTGTTGTTGCCAAAAATTGGTCAAACCAAATTTGAAAAATCTAGAAAAATGCAAGGATTAAGAATTTCAAGCTCATGGAATTTTGAACCTTCTATTTTTCTCTCAAAAACACTTCAAAGTCCTTTTCTATTTAATTTTAAATGGAAAAGGGTACTGTTTTGCTTTTGGACATTTTTCACTGCATGCAAAATTGTTCAAATCAATTTTGGGTGATCAAGCATCTTTTTAGGGGGGTTTTAAAAATATTTATAATATTTTTCTTTCCCCCTATCTTTTCTCTTCCTTTTTCTTTTGCCTGCTGTCCATTTTCTTTTCTCCAGCAGGCTTCTTTCCCTCGTTTCTTCTTTTCTGGCGCAAGGCTCAGCCCAGCCCATGGGGCCTGCTCCTTGTTGGGCTATAGCCCGGCCGAACCGGTACGCGGGGAGGCTCTTCCCACTGTTGGATTGATCCAACGGCGTGGAAAGATCGCCTTTCCACCGTGGCCGGAGGGGACCCCGGCGGTCTCTCTCACAGCCGGCGGCCACCCTGGCGCCTCGACGTCCACCCTGGCCTAGGGATCTCCGCCTATTTAGGCCTCCGCAAACCCCGCAGAAACCCTAGCCCCGCTCCCTCGCAATCTTCTTCCCCCGCGGCGCCGTCGCGAGAGCAGGGGCTCCCCTGTTCCCGCCGATAAGCCGCTCCGGTGAGCAATTCCGCCGACCCCGCTCCACGCCATCACCTTGTGCTCGTCCAGAGGCATGCGAGACCTCATCCTTTCCGTTCCCCTCCATGCAGGATCGTGCAGGAGGCCGCCACCAAGCTCTCGACGAAAAGGCCCGCCACGGCGACGTCTTCATCGCCGACGACGACCTGGTCGCCATCTCCTTCCACGGCAGCTCAGGGGCGTCCACAGCCATCCCTAGGTGAGCTGCAGACCACCCCTGCTCCTCTGTCTCCCGCGCGTATAGCTTCTCACCGTAGGACCGCGTCTCTGTCCGCTTGAGCTCGTCGCCGGTGGTTTTGGTATGTTGTCTGTGCCGTGTCGCGTCGGGTTCTCCAGTACACGCGCTATGGGGTCGCGCAGAGCACGCGTGTGGCGCGCAAGGCCTCACCTTTTGTACGCAGCGTGAGTTGCATCGCCGTTGTCTGAAGTTGCGCCGTCAGCTGCAGTGCGCCGCTGTGAGTTCACCTGAAGTTTCCGTCGCCATCTTGGAGTTAGGGTTCAGATCCGGTGCGGGGGATTGATGCTAGATGTTCCCCCTCGCGTTTGCGCACCGTAGCATAGCTTGGTTCGCCCGAAGTTCCACGCTAGGCTCGCCGGGAGTTCGCCGGATGCACTGCTTCTCTGAAGCTCAAGTGCGTGTCGCCGCACCTCTGTTCTGGTGTTGCTACCATCGTGCAGAGGAGATCTAAGAGCCCGTGGAGTAGAGCTGGGCGTAGAGGGAGGTCCCCTCCTGGGATCCCGCAGCAGGGTTCGCCGGAGTTTGGCCAGAGCGCCACGGGAGCCTCGCCAGAAGTCGTGCGCGCGTCGCGGTTCAGATACTGCAGGTGTTTGAAGTTCAGAAGCGGGATACTGAACCTTACCTAGTTCGCATAGTGTATATGTTCAGAAACCAATTCGAGGCGCAGTGGTAGCGAGCATGGAGACGAGCAGTGCGTCGAGGGTTCGAATACCAGTCGCCCCCCCCCCCCCTCATTTTTTTGATTTTACTCCGAGGCTGACAACCGGGGCCCTCACGTCAGTGAGTGGGCTGCCGTGGCCAGCAGGCGAGCCCAGTGGGCCAGTGGAGTGGCCTCGGTTCAGCCGGGCCGTGGAGGGGGAGGTTGGGCCCCGAGCACCTGAGGCTGGCCCATGTGCCAAGTCCTCTCCTTCTTTCTTTTTTTTATTTTTTTTATTTTGTTTTCTTTTCAGATTTAAATTTAGTTTGAATTTGAATTTCAAATTCAAATCAGAACTTGTCCAAGTTGTCAAATAGGGGCATGCCTTATATGTCTTTGGGGTACTTTGAGCTACTGAACACAGTGGTGATACTCATTGTTGCTTCTGACCCCTTCTGAATTGAAGTATGGTCATTTTGCAAATAAACCCCTCTTGCTTTTTCTTTGTTTTTGTAAATGGGTTCAAGTTTCAAATTGCCCATGTCATATATGATTTTTGGGTAGTTTTGCACGAAGAGTTGCATGGTGATGATGTTTTCATCATCTGAACCTTTTTCAAAATTCATGTGGTGCAATTTTGCACTCAGCCCCCTGAACTTCAGTTGAATTTGCAACTGCCTTTGCAAATTCAATGGAGACATATCATATATGTTTTTGGGGAGCTTTTCTGCAAGGATTTCAGCAGTGATGTTATCATGATGTGTTGTGCAACTTTTGAGACAAGGTGTGATCACCTGGTTCAGAAGTTTTCTGATCTGTCTGCCTGCAACATTTCAGCTTCAGTGCATCTGCAATGTTGTTCATCTGATCTTTTCAAGTCTGTTCCAAGTCATCTTCTTTCTTCAAGTCAGCCCCTAGCATATTGTCATATGCCCAGTGGCTTGCCTCAAACCTTTGTTGCTCCTTCCTGTGTGTCAATTTCACCGACACTACTCCGTCTCCGAAATCATCGTTTTACTTTCATGTTAATTAAATTCTTGTAATGCTTGTTGTTCATGTCATGCTATCATGCTATTTACACCTAAGTTAAGGCTCAGACCAAAGCCATTGCAATGTAAATAAAATGCATATGAAAGTGATGACTTGTCGTCATCACCTTCATTTAAACTTGACTAGACAGGGTCATACTATGTAAATAAAACTTGAGCATGCCATCCTTGTTTGAGTTGCATCAGTTGCTTACTTGTGTGCTTTTCCTGTCGGTACCTTACGTTAGCACCTGAGACCGCCGAGGAGACTTACGTGGAGCTGTCCGACACCGAGCCCGAGGGTACCGTGAGTGCTGCTTTGACTACCTTACCAGGCAAGGGGGAGATCTGTGTCATTACTTTATAACTTTCTGCTCATGCCTAGCTGTAGATCTAGAACGTTAGTACTTGATCCTATCTACCTTATATGCCATGTTTAAAACCATACAACCATGATCCCCACATCCCAGCAAACCATTGTTCTGCTAAGTTACCGCTGCTCAGCCATTGCTTAGTATGGATAGAAAACTTGCTGCTTACCCTATATATTTATGGTTGGGATATCATGCTGTAAAAGAAGTTGGTTGATATTTATTATTGTTAAATGATGTTAATTATACTTGACGAAAGGTGGAAGGCTGGACTATTCCCGTCTGGTGCTTTGTTCCATTTGAGTCACCTAGGACCCGAGTTCCGGGTATTGTGTTTCTTGACGAGCGTGCCTAATCGTGTGTGGGGTTTTATGGGGCCCCCTTATCTTACCTACCTAGCTTCTTACAATTCTAGTGGTGGCCCGAGCTGATTTACATTTTCTTCGCGTGTGTGTTGGTTGGTACCCCAGCTGTTTACAAACAAACTGGGCCAGTGGAGCATAGTTCTCTGTTGGTCCACCTGATCAGCTAGGACCCGGTCTCATAAGAGAACTAACCGGTAATCCGACCTGCGTCATACGGAAGAGTCCGATCCGAGAGCGTGGCCAGCTTGAGGTTTGGGTGTCGACTCCCCGGGGGCCACCCGGAGTTGTGCGTTGTTAGTTAGAGGGATTCTGACGTTCCGGAGTTTCAGGCGCTTACCTAGCCAAGTGGAAACCGGGCGTACATGCGACGTATATAATGGACATTGGTACACCCCTGCAGGGTAAATCTTTTCGAAAAGCCGTGTCCGCGGTTATGGACTACTTGAGACCTACTCCTTGTTCATAGAATAACATCAATTATAAATATGTTATAAAATTTGACAAACCGTGTGTGTGCCTTGGTTGTCTTTCTTCGTCCAGGGGGACCGAGAGAGAAACGAGGTTGTGTTATGTTTGCGTAAGTAGGTGGATAGCCGACCTACGACACGTTGTCAATGTAATTTCTTGGATCTCACCTCTATTCTGATAGAACGTGTAGCCACCATATACGCTAGTACGGCTGCAAACTGTCTATATCTTTGCCTTACCTGTAGCGTTAGTTATTCAGTAATGATATGTTCTCACCCCCGTTTACTTTTCCGCCTTTACCGCTTTGCCTGATCGGCCGCTGCAGTGGACTACTACCTCGACCCCAGCACTGGACGATACTTCGTGGAGGTGCCCCCGGAGGATGACGACGAGTACGACTACATCGACCAGTAGGATCCTTAGTTGGGCTCAGACGTTCCCGTGGGAGGATTTATGTGTAGCCCTCTCTAGGGCAATTTGGATCTTGACCGTACTCGGTCCCGACTATGCTTCCGCTTGATGTATTGATGTATTGATGAGATGTACTCATTTTGATGTTATATTATTAGACAGTGGCGTTGTATGCCCTGCTCTATTTATATTCTCTATATGTATCTCCTTTCTTGTAGAGTTTTGCTTATATACTTGTTGTTGAGAATCCGGCAGCGACACGAGTGCGAGTGTCGTGCGCCGGTGGCGTTTGATGCGCTTCTAACTCCGACCGGACGCGAAAGCGACTAGTTAGAGTTAGTACCGCATCAGGGGCCTTACAACTTGGTATCAGAGCAGGACTGACTGTAGGACCCTTTACTGGCTGAAGTTGAGTCTAGAAACTATTTTGGTAGTTATGTAGGAAAAATTCCGGAGAGTAGGACCTCTTTCTGTTTTCTCCTTATCCCACCCTCCCACCCCCTTTTTCCGTGAGGAAGTGAAACGATGTTTTGTCTCTGCAACTTATCCCCTTTCAAACAATCTAGGATCTCGTTTACATGAGGCTCTGATTCCTCTATAATTTTTTGCTAAGCGACGAGATGTGTTGGCGTCTTTGAGACCACTAAGCCGCCACTTGGGGTTGACTGCTCTACCTCGCTTACGGCGTACCCCAGGTGAACCGTCCATACAGGATTGGCGGGCATCCTATGGTAATATGGATGTGATGTCTTTCCCCTATGGACGACCGTGATGGCGGGCCACTCAGGGCAGATGTCTCATTGTTCAGGTTTCCAACCGCTCGTATATATTGTTGTGTGCTCGCTAGCAGATTATTATCTTGGATTCGGATGTTCTTGGTTTGGGAATTCCAGTAGCACCTAGTTATCGACTTTCCGGGTTAACCTTGGTGGAATTTCAGCCTTCGGCTTTCTCATACCTCGTGAGGAAGTTTTGTTGTCAATTTTGCTTTAACTTCTGGTTACTTCAAAGATTCGTTCATGTTCTCATAAGTGTACCTGTATACAGGATGCCAAGAGCGAACATGCTGCCGCCAGAGAACCCTATCCTTGGGGAGGCTGTAGCTGCAGTGGCTCAGGGCACAGCTGCGATCCTTCAGATGCTGCAGAACCAGGGTGCTCAGAGGAATGATCGTCCACAGTACACCACACTGCAGCAGTTCCTTGCGATCAGCCCCCCCAGGTTCTCCGAGGCTCGAGACCCGCTGGAGGCGGATGACTGGATTGCAGAGATCAAGAAGCACTTCAATGCCAACGCCGTCAGACCCGTCGACTACGTCACCTTCGCCTCCTTCCAGCTTTAGGTTGCCGCAGGCAGTTGGTTCTCGACGTACAAGGAAAACAAGGGTGATGCAGAGATCACGTGGGACGTCTTCGTCAAGGATTTCAGAGCTGCTCATATTCCCAGTGGACTGATCGAGAGGAAGCGCGAGGAGTTCTTAGCTCTGAGGCAGGGGGACAGGTCTGTGCAGGAGTATAACCTGGCCTTCGTCAGGCTTGCCAGGTATGCTCCAGAGGAGGTCTCGTCAGAGGCCAAGCGCATTGCCAGGTTCCGCGGTGGTCTTTCCCCGGACATCAAGTATGCGCTCACCTTGTCCACGCCAAGCCTGTTCTCAGAGTTCGTCGACCAGGCTATCAGACAGGAGTCAGCTGAGGCAGAGCGTTCCGCAGAGAAGAGGAAGCAGAGAGCGCACAGTTCAGCGGTGATGGTCCACAAGAAGGCCAAGTCCTGGGTTACAGAGTCACAGCCTCAGCCGCAGCGCCAGCAGTTCCAGCAGAGGGGGGCAGTTGTCCGCACTTTTGCCCGCCCTCCCGTCCCAGTGCAGCACGGACCTCGCTCTACTCCACCCCACGCGAGGCCGCCTGCTCCACAGGGCCAGCCCAGGCCAGAGATCACGTGCTTCAAGTGTGGCAAGCCGGGCCACAAGTCTCCGCAGTGCACCGACCCTCGTTACGCCAGGCTGCCTCCGCCCCCACCTCGCTCTACACCGAGCAACGCGATGGTGCGGGCCCAGCCACGAGCGGTTAGGGTGAACAACGTGACTGTGGCAGAGGCTCAGCAGTCGTCCGAGATTGTGCTTGGTAGGTTACTTGTGTGTTCAGTTCCAGCGACAGTGTTGTTTGATTCCGGAGCTTCCCATTCCTTCATATCTCAGTCCTTTGCTTCGAGAGTAGATCTTCCACGTGACCAGCTTCCAAGGAAGCTGTCAGTTGTCACACCTGGGTCAAAGTTCACTTCTTCATGGACAGTTCCAGATGTGGAGATCAGCATTCAGGGTGCTATTTTTTCGGCGTCCCTGGTTGTCTTGCCCCGTTCCGACATTGATGTTATTTTGGGCAAGGATTGTCTTGTCAAGTACAAGGCCAAGATTGATTGTCCGTCCAAGACCGTGTTGCTGACGCACGATTCAGGCGCAGAGATTTGGTACACTTGTGGCTCGATAGGGGGATCAGCACAGTTGTACGCTCTGAACGCTGGAGTTGCTCCATTGATCGAGGAGGTCAGAGTGGTTCGAGAGTTCCCAGATATCTTTCCAGAGGAGTTGCCAGGTATTCCACCCGTGCGTGCTATTGAGTTCGTGATCGAGCTAGAACCTGGTACACAGCCGATATCTCGGCAGCCGTACAAGATGTGCCCGGAAGAGCTGATTGAGTTGAAAGAGCAGCTGGTGAAGCTTGAGAAGGATGGGCTCATTCGTCCGAGCACTTCTCCTTGGGGTGCCCCGTGTCTTTTTGTGAAGAAGAAAGATGGTACTAGTCGGTTGGTTCAAGACTACCGTGGTATCAACAAGAAGACGATCAAAAACAAATACCCTTTGCCCAACATCAATGACTTGTTTGAACAGTTGCATGGAGCAAAGGTGTTTTCAAAGCTTGATCTAAAGATGGGGTACCACCAGATTCGTGTCCGTGAGAAGGAAATTCCCAAGACAGCCTTCCGCACTCGTTATGGACTGTACGAGTTTACGGTCATGACGTTTGGGTTTTCAAACGCTCCTCCGACGTTCATGAGGGCCATGAACTATCTCTTCCAAGAGTGGCTGGATGTGTTCGTCCTCCTCTACCTCGACGACATCCTTGTCTTTTCCATGTCAGAGGCTGAACATGAGGAGCATCTCAGATTGGTGTTGCAGAAGTTGAGAGACCACCAGTTTTATGAAAAGTTCTCCAAGTGTGAGTTCTGGATGAATAAGGTCAACTTTCTTGGCCATGTCATTTCCTCAGAGGGCATTGCTGTTGACCCAGATAGAGTCCGAACGATTCAGGATTAGACTCCGCCGAAAAATGTCAAGAAATTGAGGAGCTTTCTCAGACTTGCCAGCTATTGCAGGAAGTTTGTCGAGAATTTCTCCAAGATAGCAAAGCCGATGACGGAGTTGTTGTGCAAGGGCAAGAAGTACACTTGGTCACATGCTTGCCAGGCAGCTTTTGATGAGTTGAAGATAAGGCTGACCACAGCTCCGATCCTTACGCCGCCAGATGAGTCACAGCCGTTTCAAGTGTTCTGTGACGCCTCGTTGAATGGCCTTGGCGGAGTGTTGATGCAGGGAAAGAATATTGTGGCGTACACCTCCAGACAGTTGAAGCAGGCTGAGAGGAACTATCCGACACACGATCTTGAGCTGGCTGCAGTGATTCATGCATTGGTTACTTGGCGACACCTCCTCCTAGGGAGGAGGGTTGATGTGTTCACCGACCAAAAAAGCTTAAAGTACTTGTTCACGCAGCCTAACCTGAACTTTAGGCAAAGGAGGTGGCTCGAGACTATTACTGAGTACTCCGTGGATATTCAGTATACGCCTGGCAAGGCGAATGTCATAGCTGATGCGTTGAGCCGCAAGGGTGATTGCAACAGTGTCTAGGTGCAGAAGGTACACCCTGATTTGTGTGAGGCCTTTCGAAGGCTCAGTCTTGAGCTAGTTCCAGCAGGCTATCTAGCCAACCTTGTGGTAGAGCCCACTATCCGTGAGAAGATTCGTGAAGCTCAGTCTGGTAGCTTGATGATTCAGAAAGTCAAGCAGGGTGTTGCCGCCTCAGTTCCGAAGTACGGTTGCTTTTCAGTGCATAATGACGGCACCGTGATGTTCGAGGAGAGAGTTGTTGTTCCCAAAGAAGAAGGTATCAGAGAGGTAATCTTGAGAGAAGCCCATGACTCAAAGCTGTCCATCCACCCTGGTAGCACCAAGATGTACCAGGACCTCAAGGAGAACTTTTGGTGGACTCGTATGAAGCGGGATGTTGCCCGTTTCATCTCCCAGTGTGATGTGTGCAGGAGAGTGAAGGCACAGCATCAGAAGCCTGCAGGGCTACTTCAGCCAATTGAAATTCCAGAGTGGAAATGGGATCACATTGAGATGGATTTCATCACAGGTTTCCCTCTGTCGCAGAAGAAGAACAATGCCATCTTTGTTGTCATTGACAATCTCTCCAAAGTTGCTCACTTCTTCCCAGTGAAAGACTCCATTTCAGCAGCTCAATTGGCGGATTTGTACACCGCACGAGTTGTATCTTTGCATGGCATCCCCAAGAAGATCAGTTCTGATCGAGGCAATCTTTTCACTTCCAAGTTCTGGCAGGCTTTTCAGAAGGCGATTGGTACGACAGTGTTGTTCAGTACCGCTTATCACCCTCAGACCAGTGGGTAGGTTGAGCGTGTGAATCAAATTCTTGAGGACATGCTTCGGCCATGTGTCATCTCGTTTGGCATGAAGTGGGAGGAATGCTTGCCATATGCTGAGTTCTCGTACAACAACAGCTATCAAGCAAGTCTGCAAGCAGCGCCATTTGAAGTCTTGTATGGTCGCAAGTGCAGGACACCTTTGAACTGGTCCGAGACAGGCGAGAGGCAGCTGTTCGGTCCAGATGTGATCCAAGAGGCAGAGGACAGAGTGAAGATTGTCCGAGAGAACCTAAAGGCAGCACAGTCTAGGCAGAAGGCCTATTATGACATGAAACACCGTGGTGTTGACTTCAAAGTTGGTGACGTCGCATACCTCAAAGTGTCTCCACTTCGAGGCACTCACCGCTTTGGGATCAAAGGCAAGTTGGCTCCCAGGTTCGTTGGTCCGTTCCGCATCCTCGAGACTCGGGGACCTCTTGCGTTCCGCCTCGAGCTTCCAGGCAGCTTGGCTATGGTGCATGATGTGTTCCACTTGTCTCAGTTGAAGAAGTGTTTCAAGCAGCCAGAGAAGGAAGTGGACTTGGGCGAGATCCAGCTCAGTGCGGATCTTTCTTACTCAGAGCGTCCAGTCCGTGTTCTTGACTCGTCCGAGCGCAAGACTCGCAACAAGACCGTCAAGTTCCTCAAGGTGCAATGGGCACATCACTCAGAGAAGGAAGCAACGTGGGAACGTGAAGATCATCTCCGTTCTGAGTATCCCGAGCTTTTTCTTGCTTAGATCTCGGGACGAGATCCTATGTTGGTAGGGGAGAGCTGTAACAGCCCACATGTAATAAGTTGCAAACACCATGTAATTTATTTTTCCTCGGTTGGACTTGTAACTTGGCATGGTGGAGGTTTATGTCATTTCATGTGGTGATTTAAATTGGCATTGAGATTGGAGTCATGTTGGGTAGTTTTCTTTTGCTTCCAAAGTGGTTCAAGAAGGGCAGTCATGGAAATTTTCCTTGTCACATGCTCACTCCACTTGACCCCAAACTTAGCCTAGCCATTTCTTTTGCTATTGCAAGGGTTTTAAAACCCTCAAAGCATTTTTGCCATCACCAAAAACAGTAGCCCTAGTTCAAAGTGTTTTTGAATTCAAAACAGGGCCACATTTTGTTGTTACCAAAAATTGGTCAAACCAATTTTGAAAAATCTAGAAAAATGAAAGGATTAAGAATTTCAAGCTCATGGAATTTTGAACCTTCTATTTTTCTCTCAAAAACACTTCAAAGTCCTTTTCTATTTAATTTTAAATGGAAAAGGGTACTGTTTTGCTTTTGGACATTTTTCACTGCATGCAAAATTGTTCAAATCAATTTTGGGTGATCAAGCATCTTTTTAGGGGGTTTTTAAAAATATTTATAATATTTTTCTTTCCCCCTATCTTTTCTCTTCCTTTTTCTTTTGCCTGCTGTCCATTTTCTTTTCTCCAGCAGGCTTCTTTCCCTCGTTTCTTCTTTTCTGGCGCAAGGCTCAGCCCAACCCATGGGGCCTGCTCCTTGTTGGGCTGTAGCCCGGCCGAACCGGTACGCGGGGAGGCTCTTCCCACCGTTGGATTGATCCAACGGCGTGGAAAGATCGCCTTTCCACCGTGGCCGGAGGGGACCCCGGCGGTCCCTCTCACAGCCGGCGGCCACCCTGGCGCCTCGACGTCCACCCTGGCCTAGGGATCTCCGCCTATTTAGGCCGCCGCAAACCCCGCAGAAACCCTAGCCCCGCTCCCTCGCAGTCTTCTTCCCCCACGGCGCCGTCGCGAGAGCAGGGGCTACCCTGTTCCCACCGAGAAGCCGCTCCGGTGAGCAATTCCGCCGACCCCGCTCCACGCCTTCACCTTGTGCTCGTCCAGAGGCATGCGAGACCTCATCCTTTCCGTTCCCCTCCATGCAGGATCGTGCAGGAGGCCGCCACCAAGCTCTCGACGAAAAGGCCCGCCGCGGCGACGTCTTCATCGCCGACGACGACCTGGTCGCCATCTCCTTCCACGGCAGTTCAGGGGCGTCCACAACCATCCCTAGGTGAGCTGCAGACCACCCCTGCTCCTCTGTCTCCCGCGCGTATAGCTTCTCACCGTAGGACCGCGTCTTTGTCCGCTTGAGCTCGTCGCCGGTGGTTTTGGTATGTTGTCTGTGCCGTGTCGTGTCGGGTTCTCCGGTACACGCGCTCTGGGGTCGCGCAGAGCACGCGTGTGGCGCGCAAGGCCTCACCTTTTGTACGCAGCGTGAGTTGCATCGCCGTTGTCTGAAGTTGCGCCGTCAGCTGCAGTGCGCCACCGTGAGTTCACCTGAAGTTTCCGTCGCCGTCTTGGAGTTAGGGTTCAGATCTGGTGCGGGGGATTGATGCTAGATGTTCCCCCTCGCGTTTGCGCACCGTAGCATAGCTTGGTTCGCCCGAAGTTCCACGCTAGGCTCGCCGGGAGTTCGCCGGATGCACTGCTTCTCTGAAGCTCAAGTGCGTGTCGCCGCACCCCTGTTCTGGTGTTGCTACCATCGTGCAGAGGAGATCTAAGAGCCCGTGGAGTAGAGCTGGGCGTAGAGGGAGGTCCCCTCCTGGGATCCCGCAGCAGGGTTCGCCGGAGTTTGGCCAGAGCGCCACGGGAGCCTCGCCGGAAGTCGTGCGCGCGTCGCGGTTCAGATACTGCAAGTGTTTGAAGTTCAGAAGCGGGATACTGAACCTTACCTAGTTCGCGTAGTGTATATGTTCAGAAACCGATTCGAGGCGTAGTGGTAGCGAGCGTGGAGACGAGCAGTGCGTCAAGGGTTCGAATCCCAGTCGCCCCCCCCCCCATTTTTTTGATTTTACTCCGAGGCTGACACCCGGGGCCCTCACGTCAGTGAGTGGGCTGCCGTGGCCAGCAGGCGAGCCCTGTGGGCCAGTGGAGTGGCCTCGGTTCAGCCGGGCCGTGGAGGGGGAGGTTGGGCTCCGAGCACCCGAGGCTGGCCCATGTGCCAAGTCCTCTCCTTCTTTCTTTTTTTTTTTTTTTTTTATTTTGTTTTCTTTTCTGATTTAAATTCGGTTTGAATTTGAATTTCAAATTCAAATCTGAACTTGTCCAAGTTGTCAAATAGGGGCATGCCTTATATGTCTTTGGGGTACTTTGAGCTACTGAACACAGTGGTGATATTCATTGTTGCTTCTGACCCCTTCTGAATTGAACTATGGTCATTTTGCAAATAAACCCCTCTTGCTTTTTCTTTGTTTTTGTAAATGGGTTCAAGTTTCAAATTGCCCATGTCATATATGATTTTTGGGTAGTTTTGCACAAAGAGTTGCATGGTGATGATGTTTTCATCATCTGAACCTTTTTCAAAATTCATGTGGTGCAATTTTGCACTCAGCCCCCTGAACTTCAGTTGAATTTGCAACTGCCTTTGCAAATTCAATGGAGACATATCATATATGTTTTTGGGGAGCTTTTCTGCAAGGATTTCAGCAGTGATGTTATCATGATGTGTTGTGCAACTTTTGAGACAAGGTGTGATCACCTGGTTCAGAAGTTTTCTGATCTGTCTGCCTGCAACATTTCAGCTTCAGTGCATCTGCAATGTTGTTCATCTGATCTTTTCAAGTCTGTTCCAAGTCATCTTCTTTCTTCAAGTCAGCCCCTAGCATATTGTCATATGCCCAGTGGCTGTCCTCAAACCTTTGTTGCTCCTTCCTGTGTGTCAATTTCACCGACACTACTCCGTCTCCGGAATCATCGTTTTACTTTCATGTTAATTAAATTCTTGTAATGCTTGTTGTTCATGTCATGCTATCATGCTATTTACACCTAAGTTAAGGCTCAGACCAAAGCCATTACAATGTAAATAAAATGCATATGAAAGTGATGACTTGTCATCATCACCTTCATTTAAACTTGACTAGACAGGGTCATACTATGTAAATAAAACTTGAGCATGCCATCCTTGTTTGAGTTGCATCAGTTGCTTACTTGTGTGCTTTTCCTGTCGGTACCTTACGTTAGCACCTGAGACCGCCGAAGAGACTTACGTGGAGCTGTCCGACACCGAGCCCGAGGGTACCGTGAGTGCTGCTTCGACTACCTTACCAGGCAAGGGGGAGATCTGTGTCATTACTTTATAACTTTCTGCTCATGCCTAGCTGTAGATCTAGAACGTTAGTACTTGATCCTATCTACCTTATATGCCATGTTTAAAACCATACAGCCAAGATCCCCACATCCCAGCAAACCATTGTTCTGCTAAGTTATCGCTGCTCAGCCATTGCTTAGTATGGATAGAAAACTTGCTGCTTACCCTATATATTTATGGTTGGGATATCATGCTGTAAAAGAAGTTGGTTGATATTTATTATTGTTAAATGATGTTAATTATACTTGACGAAAGGTGGAAGGCTGGACTATTCCCGTCTGGTGCTTTGTTCCATTTGAGTCACCTAGGACCCGAGTTCCAGGTATTGTGTTTCTTGACGAGCATGCCTAATCATGTGTGGGGTTTTATGGGGCCCCCTTATCTTACCTACCTAGCTTCATACAATTCTAGTGGTGGCCCGAGCTGATTTACATTTGCTTTGCGTGTGTGTTGGTTGGTACCCCAACTGTTTACAAACAAACTGGGCCAGTGGAGCATAGTTCTCTGTTGGTCCACCTGATCAGCTAGGACCCGGTCTCATAAGAGAACTAACCGGTAATCCGACCTGCGTCATACGGAAGAGTCCGATCCGAGAGCGTGGCCAGCTTGAGGTTTGGGTGTCGACTCCCCGGGGGCCACCCGGAGTTGTGCGTTGTTAGTTAGAGGGATTCTGACGTTCCGGAGTTTCAGGCGCTTACCTAGCCAAGTGGAAACCGGGCGTACATGCGACGTCTATAATGGACAGTTGGTACACCCCTGCACGGTAAATCTTTTCGAAAAGCCGTGTCCGCGGTTATGGACTACTTGAGACCTACTCCTTGTTCATAGAATAACATCAATTATAAATATGTTATAAAATTTGACAAACCGTGTGTGTGCCTTGGTTGTCTTTCTTCGTCCAGGGGGACCGAGAGAGAAACGAGGTTGTGTTATGTTTGCGTAAGTAGGTGGATAGCCGACCTACGACACATTGTCAACGTAATTTCTTGGATCTCACCTCTATTCTGATAGAACGTGTAGCCACCATATACGCTAGTACGGCTGCAAACTGTCTATATCTTTGCCTTACCTGTAGCGTTAGTTATTCCGTAATGATATGTTCTCACCCCCGTTTACTTTTCCGCCTTTACCTCTTTGCCTGATCGGCCGCTGCAGTGGACTACTACCTCGACCCCAGCACTGGACGATACTTCGTGGAGGTGCCCCCGGAGGATGACGACGAGTACGACTACATCGACCAGTAGGATCCTTAGTTGGGCTCAGACGTTCCCGTGGGAGGATTTATGTGTAGCCCTCTCTAGGGCAATTTGGATCTTGACCGTACTCGGTCCCGACTATGCTTCCGCTTGATGTATTGATGTATTGATGAGATGTACTCATTTTGATGTTATATTATTAGACAGTGGCGTTGTATGCCCTGCTCTATTTATATTCTCTATATGTATCTCCTTTCTTGTAGAGTTTTGCTTATATACTTATTGTTGAGAATCCGGCAGCGACACGAGTGCGAGTGTCGTGCGCCGGTGGCGTTTGATGCGCTTCTAACTCCGACCGGACGCGAAAGCGACTAGTTAGAGTTAGTACCGCATCAGGGGCCTTACAACTACTCACGGCACGTCCGAGAAGCGTACATGGTGGAGGGGAAGCTCTCGGAGGTCGATCATCCCTCTGGCAGGGTGCCGGGAAGAGGTCTACTGGCACTCCCGATCTTGGAAGCGCGGCGGCGGCGGAACGGAGGCGAGATCGTGAAAAAGGGTTGTCTTTGGGGGTTTCGCGTCACGGGGAGTAAATAGGGGAAGGGGGTCAGCCAGGGGGGCCACCAGGGGTCTAGGCGCCCCCCTGGCGCGGCCAAGCCCTAGGCTGCGCCAGGTCGACGCCTGGGGCCCTGGTGGGTCCCACCTGGTCCTCCTTCAGGACTCTGGAAGCCCCTGTTACGCTGATTTTTTATCTGATCATAGCAATATCACACAAAACATGCATGGAGCAAGCAGAAATTATAGATACGTTTGGGACGTATCAACATCCCCAAGCTTAATTCCTGGTCGTCCTCGAGTAGGTAAATGATAACAAGCATAATTTATGTGGTGACATGCTAGCAACCATATAAGAACTTTGAAAATTAAAGCAATCCAGGTATGTGATTCAATTCAAGTCATCACATGCAAGAGTCTATATTAGCATTGAAAGAAGCAACGAAAGAACATTAGGTGCAAGAGCTCTCGCTGTCCGTGACTCGAATGTCTCCAAATGGTGTTTTTGTGTAAGAAGGGGATAGGGAATACAAGAAAAAATTATTTTTGTTGAGAACTCAATCTACCAAAGTTTCACACTTGGTCTTCTTTGGAATCTTATCTTGACTCGTCCCCAGACCACTAGCCAGGTACAAGTCAATTTGATCCACTCATTTTCGATATTTTGAGCACTCATGCAATGGATGAGTGTAAGAACTTGATTTGACACTTAGGATGGCAAAGAGAGAAATATGGTGGATGAGGAAGACAAAAAGGTGAGAAAGGCACACATCAATGAGGACAATCATACGCGAGAAGGCCAAATGATAGATATGATGTGGGGAGTAGGGATTGACATGCAACGGATGCACATATGAGCTAAAAATCTCTTCAATGGAACTAGTGGGGATGCATATAACTTGCTCTCTCATGAGGACCTAGAGCTCTTTTGAGGAGGCTCATCCTTGGAATATGCAAGCCAAGTTCTATAGTGTGAAGGTCCCCACATAGATGTATGCATGAATGATCATCTCTATGGAGTACAATGACAAGAGGGAGTACTAGTGTGGATCTTTCAAAAGGATAGTAGTGTTGCCCCTTTCTCTCTTTTTATTTTTTTTATTTTTTTTCTTTTTTTGTATTTTTTTGGTGGCCTCAATGGCTCTTTGTATTTAACTCTCATTTGTCCTCTTTGGGATCTTTTATTTTTTCCACTTTGGGATCTTTTCTTCACTTAAGTGCAACACTCCAATTTACAAGAGGGTATGGAAGATCTTTCACACTTTACAAGGTACTCAAAACATAAAGAAGATGTCGCTATCATGATGTATGCAATGTAGGCCTTTGCCACTGTAGAAGGAACATGTATGACATGAAGATCAAGTCATGAAGAGGTGGATGTTGCATGTCAATATATCTCAGAAAGGCTATGGAAATGCCTTGATAGGTAGGTATGGTGGCTGTTTTGAGTAAAGATATAAAGAGTTTTATGATGACAAAGCGTATCATGCCAAGGGTTTGGATGTACCGGCGAAGGAGGACGCCAACTCTGGGACTGAGAATAAGGCAATGCATGGCACGGGAGAAGCTAGCAAATATGAGGAGGTGGAAGTTTCAACTTTCAATACTTACATTAGTCCGAAGAACTCATGCACTTATTATCGGTAACTCTCAATCTAATAAGGAGTTTCAAAAAGAGACAAGTACCCCTAGGAGGAGTGTATGGGTATTCGGTCATCCTTGCGCATCCTTGACTCATGCTACGTGAGTGTACTCTAATATCCGATCCCTCCAAAGATCAGCGATCCATCTAGTAGCTAGAGTTCTCAACTAGTTTTTGTAGGTTTTGAAATTAAACACGGATTGCCAAAAATAAGACACCTATCACTAATAGGCTAGAGATCTTAACACCAAAAGTTCAAACATTACTGACATCAATACCTCAAAACTATTGCAAGTTACTACTAAAATTAAATAGCAACCTCAATTACCTACTTTCAAAACAAGACACAACTCAGTGCAACAACCAAATCTCTTAACAAGATAAACATGAAAACTAAAGAGAGTTCCAGCAACAAACTAATCAAAAGCCAAGGCTCTTTCTATAGACAAACTAAAACTAAAACTAAACATGGAAGTAGCTACGAAAAGATAACGAACACACAACAACAAAAAGATAAGCATGAAAAATCCTATGATGTGTTCTAGATTGGAGTGGAGCGTGTTTCTCTCCCACACATACTAAGCTGGGGTCTAACTTGTTATGAACAGCAAGCAAAGCTAAAGAAAACTAAAAACTAAACCTAAGAGCGAGACGATCAAAGAATAGCACATAACGCATGAAGTGATAATAATATAGCGAGACGAAGGACGAACTGATGATTCTTGATGGAGATGGGGATGCACGGGGGCATATCCAAGCTTAGACGCTTGAGTCTCCTTGAATATTTATTGGGGAAGCATGGGGTGATCCCCAAGATTGAGCGCTTAACACTCCCGGATCTTCTTTCATCATCTTCCATCGCACACTTGAAAACTCCCTTCATACATAACTCATCATAAGCTGTTTAGAGAGGTTAGTACCCTTAATAAAATAATTTTTCCCCACTGGATATAAAGATACTCTTGAAGAGCTACTATTTCTCAAGATTTCCAAAAAGTTTTTGCATAGAAAAATCAAGCTTAAGGTTTGCAAAAGTAAGGAAAGGAAAAACGTGGCAGAATCTGTGAAAAACAGAACAGCAGGTAGTAGAGAATTTTTTCGGGGTACTTCTGCAACTCAAATCAAAAAATTCAAAACATACGAAAGTTTCACAATTGTATAGAGCATGCCGTGTAAAAAATCATCTCAAAATGATGAACTAGTGATTTGTTCTGAATTCTTCCGTCAAGAAGACAAAATCTGTTTTCTGGACAACATGTCACAACTTTTGCTTCCCTTATCATAAGAGGCTATAACTTGGCACAAAGATTGAAAATAAAGATACAATGATGTTGCTACAGTAGTAACAATCATCAAGACCACTAAGAACAGAAGTAAAAACATCTTGGGTTGCCTCCCAACAAGCGCTTTCTTTTACGCCTTCAAGCTAGGAATAAGGCAAAAGAAGAATCAAAGGTCTCCAAGATCGTCGGAATCATAAGAACCTTCAAATTGATTTTCAAGAAGCTCATTCTTCTTCTTCCTAGGAAAGAGGTACTTACCTTTTTTCCTGACCGCGTAAGCGTATGTGCCTGTTACCAATATCAATGAAGCCTTTCATAGCTCGAAGGAAGTCCCTTCCAAGCACGATGTTACTTTGGTTTGGCTCCATGATGAAGAAATCCATCGGTGCAATCCTATGAAGGAATGCAACTTGGACTTCTTTTACCCTTCCTTTAACCTATGAAATATCTCCATTAGCATGTTCATGATAAGATGACAATTTATCCATATCTAGTTTCAAAGAATCATAAAATAATTTTGGCATAGTACAAACCATGGATCCAATATCACAAAAATCAAGGAAGTCTTAGTTAGAGATGCTAATTCTAACAAAGGGCTCCCAATCATCATCTGTCTCCAACATTTCTTTCTCGTTGGACTTAAGTTCTTCTACCTTCCTCAAGTCTAGAGCATCCATCCTCTTTTCAATAGTGGCAAGTCTATCGATAACAGTATCAATACTACGATTGTAAACAAAATAACTAGATAGACTATGAAAAATATCAAGAGCTCTAGCTTCATCACACTCTAAAAAGTCTCCTTCAGCTATAATATCAAGAGAGTGTTTACACCACTTAAAAACACCATGGTAAAAATTTCTAAGCACATTTTTTATAGGTATCCAAGGCAAAATTCTTTTATGTGCTTCAGTAATTCTGTCCCATGCCTTCTTCATAGTTTCTCCATCCCTTTGACGGTAATCGAGAACTTCCGATTCCCGCAAAGCACCAAGTCCTAACATGTTCATCTAAACAAGGAGGACTACTAAAAGCAAGATAAATAATTTTTTTGTGATTTTTGATATAAGACACAAAGATAAAAACTGAAAGGTAAACTAACAAGACTAAAAAGTGAAGGTAAAAGGTAGTGGGCAACTCCCCTATCTTAGCACTCGTAGTCCCCGGAAACGGAGCCAGAAATTTTCTTGATACGCGAGAGATGATAATTGCTTCTCGCCCTTCGTTGGTTACCCCAAGTGGAAGGTGAGATGCAGCGTAGCGGCAAGTTTCCCTTGGTGAAGATACCAAGGTTGAGATCGACCGGTAGGACTCTGATAATGATAAGTAGGTGGTGAAGTGAACAATGGCGCCGTTCACAACTCAAGGTTGCTTACTTCACCTGGACCTGCACACAGAAACAAATAACTTTGCTCCCAACGAAGTTCAGAGAGGTTGTCAATCTCTCTGGTCTTGTTGTTTACAAAGGATCAAACACAAGGGATAATGATAATGATGATAGCAACTGAAAGTAAAAGAGAGAAAGTAGTAAACGTGTAAACAGTGATGAGAATATGGATCGGGGTCCCGTGATGTTCACTAGTGATGTCTCTCTCCCTAAAGACGATAAAACTTCTATGCGAGGTAAACAAATTACAGATGGGAAATTGATAGGATTATAAACGCACCACAATGCTAACTATGCTACAAAGAAAGCAAGAGGCTCAAAAGCATGGGCGGTACGCCAAAATAAGTAGACCGAAATCCAACTGCATCTACTACTAAATATCCACCTTGAGATATCTATACAAAACATCTCACTGGTATTAAGTTGCGAGCCCCATCCAAACTGTAAACCCAAAGCAATAGACAACTGCAATTAAAAGCTCTTTGCGTAAAGTAAACAATCGTTGCAACCGCGGTTACAAGCACCGTTGTTTTCCCCCTTGTGGCAACAACACATCCCCTAGATTCATGTTTCTGTCATTCAAGCGTGTCATCAGGGGGCATGAACCCACAATCGATCATAACATTCCCTCTTGGAGTTACTACCTACTACTCTATCACAATCTGAACATAATCTCATAATCCATCATATCCCATCAAACTCAGCATAGCAACAGCAGAAAGATTACATATGTGCCTCGATCATGTAGGGCAGCTCACGAGGGCTAAACCATGAAGAACAAAGAGGGGAGGAGAACATCACTTAGCTACTGATCACGGACCCATGGTCCAAAGGAAACTACTCACGGCACGTCCGGGAAGCGTCCATGATGGAGGGGAAGCTCCCGGAGGTCGATCCTCCCTCCGGCATGGTGCCGGGAAGAGGTTTGCTGGTGCTCCCGATCTTGGAAGCGCAGCGACGGCGGAACAGAGGCGAGATCGTGAAAAGGGGTTTTCTCTTCGGGGGTTTCGCGTCACGCGGAATAAATAGGCGATGGGGGGCAGCCAGGGGGGCCACCGGGGTCCAGGCGCCCCCCTGGCGCGGCCAAGCCCTAGTCTGCGCGAAGTGGCTGCCTGGGGCCCTTGTTGGTGCCACCTGGTCCTCCTTCGGGACTCTGGAAGCTTCCGTTACGTTGATTTTTTATCTGATTTTTCCCGGATTTTTGGAGCACTTTTAATATGGGGAAAACTGAAATAGAAAAAACAGCAGAAAACAGAAACTGGCACTGGGGTGCACTGAGTTAATAGGTTAGTCTAAATATGATCAAAAGTGTATAAAGTGTATCTAGATCATAGCAATATCACACAAAACATGCAAGGATCAAGAAGAAATTATAGATACATTTGGGACGTATCAGCATTGAACAAGGTCAAGAAGGTTGAGAACGTGGCGGTGAAGCCCTCGTCACCTGGCCATGTGGTCGACTTTGGTGCAGACTTAAACTGGTCTTCATATTATGGAAAACCGGAGCAGCCGGGATCGAGGGGGCGCAAGGCGAGAAGTACCGAAGAAGACTCTGCTTATGTTCGTGGACTGGATGAGAAAGTGAACGCGGTTCCACAGCTTGTCCAGGACGAAGTGACAAAGACGATGAGCGCCCTCCTTCCTGATATGATGCAGTCACTCGTGAATTGGCAAGCGCCTGGTGGACAAGGGCCCATAATGCACTACTAGAGAAATAGTTATACATGGAAACCTTATTAGTGGCGCATATATTGTGCAATGTGCCACCATCTGTAAGGGGTGGCGCACTGCTTTAGAAAGCGCCACCAATAAGACGGCGACGACTATGATATATAATTGTGTTGCTCTCTCTGTGCACGCAGGCGATCATGGTCCGCGAGATGCTGAACGATATCACCGTGGCTAGGTGGATGCAAAGTGCGACAAACAACATGCTACGTCATACTAGGACGGATATAAGATGTCCGTGTCGGAGATACAAACTGCAGTGCGTGACCGAGCCTGATTCCGGAATATTGCAAAGACACCTGAAGTGTAATGGTTTGATGGATGGCTACACACGGTGGATAAGTGATGAACCAGGTGAGGAGGAGGACGTCAATGGTGGGGCTCCATTAAATGAGGAAGGGCAACCAGACAGCATCCCGTACATGATCAGGAAGAAGATGCCAAAGCAGATCATGTAGATCAAGATGCCAGACATGAAGATCAAGATGCCGGACATGAGGATTCAAGATGGGTGCGGGACCCTCATGTTCAAGAGCTGCTTGTTAAAGAGGCGTTGAACGCAAGAGGTGCAGCTAGAGAGAAAGCCAAGATGGCGCATCTAGAGAAAGACGCGGTTACGAAGTTGTATGAAGGATTCAACGACGGGGATACCCGCTTGAATGTAACACTTTGGGCTATGGAGATGAAGGAAAAACACAAATGGACCGACGAAAGCTTCGATGATAACATGGCATTCTGGCATGATCATCTTCCGAAGGGCAACACGTGCCCAACTAGTGTCGCTGAGGCCAAGAAAGTCTTGTGCCCTCTCGATCTTCCACACGTTAAATACCACGTCTGCATAAATGATTGCATGATATATCGGGGTGAGGAAAAAGAGAAAACCACATGCTCGGTGTGCGGTGTTAGTCGATACAAGAGAGGGAAGAAAGTTCCTAGAAAAGTGGTATGGTACTTTCCGATCACTCCTCGTCTGCAGAGGTATTTCGTAGATCCCGAGGGAGCAAATCTCTTGACCTGGCATGCAGACAGAAATAAGCTAAAAGAGGATGACCCGAACCAAATCCGGAAAATGAGGACATGCTGAGGCACCCTTCAGATGGTAGCCAATGGACTGCGTTGGACCTCAAATACCCAGATTTTGGGAAACAACCAAGGAAACTCGGGATTGGTGTGAGCGCCGAAGGAGTCAATCTTTTTGGCAGCCAGAGCAGCACACACAGTACCTGGACTGTGTTTTTACGCATATACAACCTTCCCCCCTGGAAGTGCATGAAGAAAAAGTACATAACAATGTGTATGCTAGTTCAAGGGCCGAAATAACCAGGTACGGACCTCAATCTGTATCTGCAGCTGTTGAAAGAGGAGCTAGAAATGTTATGGAAAGACGGAGTCAATACGTGGGACGCCGCCACGAAAGAATATTTCCCAATGAAAGCCTCGGTGATCCCGACGGTGCACGACTATCTCGGATACGGATATTTCTCAGGGAAGTTGGTCCAAGGATTCTGTGCATGCGTTAGGTGCATGGATAATACAACGTACCGCCAGCTACCGAAAGATCCTGGATCTTAGAAAACCGTGTTCCAAGGGTCTCAGAGGTGGCTTCCCAAGAAACACGCGTGGAGAAAACAGGGACATCTGTTCGATGGCAGCGAGGAGCTCCGAGCACCCCCAGCTCGAAGGAGCAGCAAAGAAATCGACAATTTGTTGAAAACTTTGAAAGAGTGCCCTGCGCCGGGAAAGAAAAAAAATAAGACTTAGCCGTTGATGAGGGTATGGAAAGCGAGGTCTGTTTTCTGGGATTTGGAATACTGGAGTCTCCTCCGCGGTCCTCATAGCCTTGATCTCATGCATATCATAAAGAACGTGTGCGAGAGCTTGTTTGGCACGCTGCTCAACATGCCGGAGAAGACCAAGGACGGTCCAAAAGCAAGGAATGACTTGAATTTTATGGACATCAGGAGGGAACTTCACCCCCTAGTGACGATGATGATGAGCCGGAGGAGGATATGGAAATGCAAAACTCTCGCAAAAAAAAAAGGGAGACCAATAAGAAGACCAGTATTGATCACTGCACCCCGGTATGCTTCACTCTGTGCGAGGAGGAGATCAAGCGGTTTATCCACTGCCTCATAGGAGTAAAATTTCCGAACGGCTACGCAGGGAAGAAAAGCAGACACATAGATTAGGGGAAGCAGCGTTTCGGCAAAATGAAATCTCACGACTGTGCCGTGCTGATGACACAGATTCTCCCGGTTGCGATCCGAGGGATAATGGACGAGCACGTCCCTAAAACGTTGTTTGGCCTTTGCAACTTTTTTGACGTCATCTCTCGGAAGTCGATTTGCGCTACGCAACTCAAAAAGCTACAGGAGGAGATCGTTCTCATACTATGCAAGCTTGAGATCTATTTCCAGCCCGCGTTCTTCGACATTATGGTGCATCTGCTTATCCATGTTGTGGAGGATATCGTCCAAATCGGGACTGTGTTTCTGTGCGGCATGATGATGTCATTCGAAAGGATGCATGGACACATCAAAAAATACGTTCGTAACAGGTCCCGTCCAGATGGAAGCATAGAGAAGGGCTTTCTAACCGAAGAGTGCATCTCTTTTTGCACGAATTATCTCAACAACGAGAACCCTATTGGTCTTCCCGTCAAAAAGCATTTTGGCAGGACCGATGGGTGTGGTCACCAGGAGGGAAGCCGCACAATTCATGTCAACTTTGAGGGTCGATACATCGACTTTGAAAGAGCAAGCCTCGTCACGCTACAACACATCCAGCTGGTCGATCCTTGGATAGTAAAGCACAAGGATGTAATCTGGAAGAAGTAAAGTGACTAGGGCCTGCAGTTAATGGACCGAGATCCACGGCTAATCAAAGATCACAACTCCAGTTTCATGACTTGGTCCAGGGACGAGCTTCGTGCTAATCCCCCGCGAAGGAACGCTTCCGAGGTCGAAAAGGTGATATTCACCTTGTTAGAGGGTGCCGCACGCAACATGATGACCTATCAAGCGTATGCTATCAACGGCTACACATTCTAGACGGAGGAAAAGGACAATAACTGCGATTACCGGAACTCAGGGGTAACGGGGATATTCTACACCGATGACGTCAAAGAAAGATTCTATGGAAGGATCGAGGAAATATGGGAGCTCGACTACTGGGGAGAGAAGGTGCCGATGTTCCGTGTGAGATGGGACAAGAGCGTCGTAAAAGAAGACCGGTACTTCACCACCATTGTCAGAACCCCAACTTGGGTAAGTGCAAGGGTTGGTTGTGTCCTTTGTATCATGAAGAAATTTCAAATGGAATTCAAAATTGGGGAAAAGAAAAGCCCTAAAGAATTTAATTAAATGGCCAGATAAAAATATTTTTCCAAAAATCATTTGAACATTTGGAAAATTCCTATAAATGATGGTGATCATTTCAAAAGTGGTTTGGGTTCATTCCCATGCCCATGGAATTTTCTAAAATTCAAAAGGTACTCTGGAAAAATTAAAGTTGACCCCTAATTGAATTGAAATTCAAATTGTTTGAATTTAAAAAATTCTCAAAACCTAGAAGTGGATTTCTACTGGTCACTTAGGTTTTTATAAATACTTTGTGCATTTTTATAAATTGCCTAGCTATTATTTATAAAGGCAAAACAAACAGAACAAAAAAAAGGAAAAGAATAAATGGGAAAGCCCCACTTACCTTCCTGGCCACCTGGCCCATCTGCCACAGAAGCCAGCCTAGCCCACCAGGGGAAAGGTTGTCTTCTTTCCGGCGCCAGGAGGCAGTGCCGTGGAGGGCATGCCGAGCACGACGCCACCTCCTGCTTCCCTGGCCACCGAGCTGCTTCCCCTGCCGCCTTCTAGCGCCATGGAGGCCCTATGCCTTTCCTCCTCCATTCCCCTCCTCTCGCAGTCGTCTTCCTCTTCGAACTGTCCTCTGACCAAATTCACCGGAGCGCCCCGACAAGCTCCTGCGCGTCCATCGAGCACCCCTCGCCGAACCTCCATGTCTAGCATACGCGCAGCACCGAGCAGCCTCCCCGCGCAGAAGATCCCGAGCTTGGACTCGATGTAGACGACGACTGCTTCGCTGATTTGCTCGGCTACCGCGGGTCCTCCCCGCCGAATTCGCCACCGTCGCGGCTCCTCTGACTCCAACAACTGCGCCATCTTCATCAGGGTAAGCTCCTCTCCGAAATCCCCCATTCCGAGCTCTAATTCGTGCCTCGTCGCCGGATCCCCGTCGAGCTCCTCTCCGACCGCCACTCCGTTTTCTCACCGCCGTCGCCTAAGGCCGCCCCGGCGACGCTGGGGTGCCCCTGGTGATGCGGGCGAGCTCCAGGGCCCCAGTCGTGCCCTCCGCTTGGCGCAAGGAGGCCGGAGCCGCCGTTTCCAGAGAGCACCGCCGCTCTGTTGGTCACCGGCGACCTCCCTCCGGCAGGCCCACGTGGCTGGGATCATTAGGGGGGCTAAACCCTGTTTAGTTTGGCTCTAAGCCACTGACAGGTGGGGCCAGCCCCCCCATAAAACTAATTAAAATTTAAACTAAACCGAGACTTAACACTGGGCCACTAACATGTAGGCCCCACAGGTCAGCCCCCTGCTGATGTCATGATGAGGTCATGCTGATGCAATAAACAAGTTTCCAGAAATTAAAAGAAGTACAGAAAATCCAGAAAATATCCAAAACTTCAATAATTCATAGATAATTCATATGAACTCCAAATTTAACATATAATATATGAAAAATGATCAGCAAAAAATGCTCTATCCAAATATCTAACTTTCAACCATGTTCGAGTTTATCTTAAATTGGGACCAGTAGCTTTTGCTATTTTGTTTAATTGGAATTAATTCAAATTTAATTCAAATTCTATTCCAACTTGAACCTTCGCAATACATCACACTTCACTTGAACATCAGAGGCATATCTTACACATGACAAGATGGTTTACATTGATCAAACAAAAGCAATTGCAACTTGGCTAATTTGAGCAACATATGGAGTTTGAATTTGCATTGCAAATTCAATACACTCATTTAAATTGAATTTGCCACAAAACAGAAGCAATCACACCATGGACAACTAAATCATGTGTATGTGCATTCTATTTCAATGTTGCCCCCCTTTGTTGATGATTGTGCCGGTAACAGTGCTTCCGAGACGGTGATCACCCCCGAAGAAGAAGAAGACCACCGTTAAACCCCGTGTATCGTCAGCAAGTCAAGCAAACCCCATTGATCATTTCTATAAAATCCCACTTCCCTCTCAGTCTCTCTTATGAATGTTTAGGAGATCACCTTGTTATCGGCTCTACCACATAGTTGAACCCATATCCGATGCATGACCTATCATCTTGTCACAGTAGTAAGCAAACCACAATCCTAGCTGACATAGGAGTTGATTGATATCATGTGCCCCCTGCAACTGTTACTGCTTATTGCATTCTTAGAGTTTACAATGAGGATGCTTTTGATGTGAGTCGGGATGATAGTGAACATGGTGTTGATGAAAGTGAAACTGTGTTGGTGAATCTACCCTAATACAAGGTGAACGATGAGAGGCTGTGTAGGAGTACACAGTCGGTTGTATCGTTGAACACCGCCTTAAGACCGAGTTATTGTATGGTAATCCGAGACAAAGAGTACAACCACACATTGGGATCACTGATCCCTCTCGACCTATTAACTCACCCCGATCCAAGTCCAGGAGTCACATCTAGTTCGGGTTTTCCATTCGGCATATGCATAGAAATATAAAAGAAATGAAATGTGGCATTCATGGTAGGGCTTGTAGAACATGGCTTGTCAAGCGGAGAACCATCCGTCGAGGTGGGCTTGTCAGTCTTGCCTACATAGTTTGAGTCCTGACTGGAAGATGTAAGTGCATCAAGTGCCTTCCCCTTGAGGTGTTGGAGTTTGATGTCAAAACAGTTAAGGGACTGATGTGTTTGTGAGTATACACAGGAGAACAGTCCCTGATGAGGTGTTTTACCACCAATCTTGACCCCCCAAAAATGTTGAGGAACATTGAAGAAAATGGTGCGTTTCCTGAAGAATGAAGTCGCGCAAAATCCTGAGGAAACAGGATCCTGAAGCGTTTGGTTGAAGCGCTCGTTTGAAGCTGAAGCTAAAGACGATCCTGAGGACGTTCGCGCTGAAGACGAAGTTGAAGCGTATTCTTCGATTAAGACTTTTTATATTTCTTGAGTCATAGGAAACACCGCACTGTTGGAGGGGTTGAAGAAAACGAGTTCCGAAGGTCCGAGGAAGTGCTCAGTTAGGAATCCTGAAGAAAAACCCTGAGGAAATCTCCTGCAGTAGAAGTTCAGTCCTCGGGTGTCTGAGACGTTGTTCTTCAGGACACTGAGGAATCTGTCTTCGGTTGAGGAGTCTGGAAACTGCGAGTGCAGTTCTCCTGAAGAGTTTTCTCCTGCAGTAGAAGTTCGGTCCTCATGTGTCTGAGACTTTGTTCTTCAGGACACTGAGGTAACTAACTTCGGTTGAGGAGTCTGGAGAGAGAATACTTTGACCGTGCCACGTGTTGCGTGGTGAGAGGCTAGAACCTGTCTAGCAACGGTCTGTTCCGAGGGCATGAGAGTAATTGCATGCATGGGCATTTATGTCCATTCATCTCGCGTTGCTCCGCGGCTATAAATAGCCACCCCCAGCCCCATTAGTGGGTTGGCTACTCCAAGAGGAAAACTGACACTTGTCATTTGAGAGCAACCCACCTCTGAGGAAACTGAAGAACCTTTGTGAGGAAAACCACCAGCCTGAGTAGTTGAGCATTTCTCAGGAAGTCGGTTCGAGTGATCCGAAGCTTTTTACTCTTGAAGACTGTGATCTTCCAGCTGGTGTAGTTGTCTTCAGTCTGAGGAAGTCAAGATGCAATTGTGACTTCCCGGAGTGACTGAGTCTGTGAAGGTTTCGGGAGTCTACCTTGAAGACTCACCTGAGTTATTGGACGGAGTCTGAGGACATTAGTTCAAGGAGAACAAGGTGAAGACTATGTCTTCTGAGTTGAATCTCAGCCTCTCCAACCAGACGTAGAGTTGTCACAGCAACTTGAACTGGTCTACCAAACCAATGTCTTCAATTACTGGTGACATCTCTTCAATCTCTTAAGCTTCAGTATTATGTCTTCAGTATCTATGGTGACTTCCTGTGCTTCAGCTCTCCCTCTGCTATTTGTCTTCATACTATGGATCTGAAGCACTTCTGCTTATCTGAATTGATTTATTTCTGTTGCATTATGATGTGCTGCCCTAATGATTACATTCTGCAAAGTTTTATTTCTTCATGATTTTGGTTACTTCTTCAGCTTCATGATTGCTTCAGTCCTGAAGAAAAACAAAATCCTGTAGTAAATTTGAAAATCTCCCATTCACCCCCCCTCTGGTCGATATATTGCACTTTCAATTGGTATCAGAGCAAGGTACTCCCTTGTTCTGTGTGATTCGGTTTAACTACCTGGAGTTTTAGTTATGTCGACCTCAGGTACAATGAGCGTTGCCTCAAACTGCCCCATCTTCGATGGAACAGACTACCCATACTGGAAGAACAAGATGAGGATGCATCTTGAAGCCATTGACAAGGATCTGTGGGACATTGTTGATCAAGGCATCCCTGAAGCAAATCTGATGACTGCTCCTGATGTAGTCAAGAAAAACTGGCAGCTTGATGCAAAAGCTCGAAGCATCATTGGTGGTCATCTCAATAAGGCTCAGTTCAACCGTATCAGTGGTCTGGATACTGCAAAGAAAATATGGACGAGACTGACTAAAGTTAATGAAGGAGTCTCAGCTCAGCGAGACTCACGAATTGATACACTCCGCAGTCTCTTCAATCGGTTCAAGAGACTAGATAATGAGCACGTACAACAAACCTTTGACAGACTCACTGACATATCCAATGAGCTTCAGGCTCTTGGTGCTGTTGATATCACGGATCATGAAGTTGTGAAGAAACTGCTGAGGTCACTGGATGACTCATCTGAGTTCCTATCACTGATGGTTCAAGAAAGGCCAGACTTCAAGACTCTGGACCCTGCAGATATTCTCGAGCGCCTCAATGCTCATGAACTGAAGCTCTCTGAAAAACGAGACTTATACAGCTCCACGCCTAAGGTCCGCGCGCTAAAAGCTAGTGCACGAAGAGTGTCCTCTGATGAAGAGTCTGAGGCTGATACTGATAATCCTGAGACTCTCAGTCGTGAACTTGCTCTCCTTACCTAGAAGTTTCAAAGGTTCACGAAGAAGAATCGCTTCGGAAACTCCTCAAGGTCGTTATCAAGAAAAAGCAAAGATGATGACTCTGCCGAAGCTAGAAAGAGAGTTTGTCACAAGTGCAAGAAACCTGGGCATTACATCGTTGATTGTCCTCAATGGGAAAAAGAAGCTAAACTGAAGAAGAAGAAGAAAGGGAAAGATGAAAGTTCTGACGAAAAGATAAAGAAGAAATCCTCAAGATCTTCAAAGTCTACTGGATACCGGAACAGTAGATCCCGTAAGGCTCGCGCTTATCTCGGGAAAGAATTGGACTCGGAAGAATCTGGTTCCAACCCTGATGCTGAGGAAGAAGAATCTAAAGAATCTGAGGGTGTGGCTGGTTTGGCTCTTGCCACTACACTTGTCTCAAAGTCAATCTTCAGCACTGAGGACTCTGGCCCATCACATGCTGTTAATGAAGCTGAAGACACAACTCCTTCCTTCTGCTTAATGGCCAAGTCCTCTAAGGTATCTTCTTACTCATCATCAGATGAACCCTCTGATGAAGAACCTGATGAAAACTATGCTAAACTTGCTAAACTTGCGTCTAAGCAACAACGTGCACTTGAAAAGACTCAGATCTCATTAAACAAAAGTGATGATATGTTGGTTGAGGAAATGACGAAGACTCAAAAGTTGACTGATGAATCGAAAATTCTTCAGTCAAAGTTTGATGACTTGTTCAATCGCCATGAGACACTCCTTACCGATCATGAAAAGCTATCTCATGAGTTCCTCATGAGGAAACAAGAAATTGAACGTGTAAGGATGTCTCATGACGATCTAAGGAAAGAAAATGAGTCACTCCTCTCGCAACAGATCATCATGCCACAAGAAGGATTCAATCATCCCTGTTTAAAATGCATTGAACGTGATCAAATCATTTCTGTGTCTAGTTCTTCAATGTCTTCAGACTCTGTTATCTCTATTACTTCTGTGGTACCTAACCCCTCATCTGAGGATACCATAGACATTGCTGAAGAAAATGCTAGGTTGAAGAATCTACTGGAAACAGGCATGTTCAAGAGTCTGAAAGGACATCAGACTCTCTGTGACATTCTCAAGAAACAGATCCTCAACAGAAAACCGAGGAAAGAAGGCATTGCATTCACTCGGAGACTCAACCCTGATGGGTCTTACCGGAAACCTGAACAATATCCTGAGACCATCTGGGTTCGGGCAATGATGCCTCCTCCTGACCCCTATACCTTATCTGGTTATGATGCTGCTTATTCAGATATGATGATTGAGTCATTTGAATCAAACTATAAATTGTTTAAAAATTGTAATGGTGAGGTATTTGCCAGATACATTGGAACTAACTGCAGGAACGGTCCTCCAGTCAAGAATATCTGGGTGCCAAAGGACCTCATCACTAACCTTCCTGTGAATGCAGATGCAAATGAGCTGAGGATATCATCTGAGGACGATACCTCAAAAGGAAATGATTATAATCATGTATCTGCTAACCATTTTGTTCACAGGGAAGCTCCTCATAAGAATGCTTATTCATTTTTTTATCCTGATACTGTCATCACACACCCCCATTAAGTCTCATTATCCTCATCAATCCTCATGTGCCTCAAGACCACCCATAAAGATGTGGGTGGTTAAGAACTAATCATCCGTGCAGGGACATGTCCTGAGGCAATTACAATTTATGCAGATCATATGCCCAGGACAATAACAAATGAGTCAGTTGAAGGATAATTATATTGTTTGATTTCATAGAATCAATCCTGAGGAACATCCTGAGGAATTAATTCTGATGAATCTTAAACTCCTCAAACTGAAACTGGCTCATAACTTGCTGTATGAGATACTAATTCATTTGCAGGAAAATACTGAATGGGTGATGGATAGTGGATGCACAAATCACATGACTGGTGACAGAAGTCTTCTTATGGAATCATCACTAAGTCCTTCTTCAAAGAAAACCATCACCTTCGCTGATAAAGGTAAAAGTAAGGTATTGGGTCTCGGCAGAGTGGCTATCTCTCGAGACCAACACATTGATAAAGTCATGCTTGTTGAATCTCTTGGGTACAACTTGATGTCTGTATCTATGCTGTGTGATCTTGATCTCACTGTTCTCTTCGGAAAACATGGTTGTATTGTCTTCATGGTTAGCGATAAATCCACTGTCTTCAGTGGGATTAGGAAAGGTGACCTGTATATTGTAGATTTCTCTGAAGGTCCTCAGGTTGCTACATGTCTCATGGCACGAGCCTCAGAGTGCTGGCTATGGCATCGAAGACTCGGCCACGCTGGAATGAGAAATCTTCAGAAGCTGGTACTAAAGAAAGATGTCCTCGGGATTGAGGAAATCAGATTCACAAAGGACCGGCTCTGTGGAGCCTGCGAAGCTGGAAAGATGACCAAGTCCAACCACCCAGCGAAGACCATCATGACCACTACGAGACCACTGGAATTACTTCACATGGATCTATTTGGTCCTCCGAAGTATTCGAGCTTTGGAGGTAATATGTATGGTCTTGTTATTGTTGATGACTTCTCACGATACACTTGGGTGCATTTTCTTCTCTATAAGTCAGGAACTCCAGCAATTCTTAAGTGCTTCGCTCAGCGAGTCATGAACAACTACAACCTGAAGATCAAGCACATTTGAAGCGACAACGGCACTGAGTTCAAGAACTTCGGTGTGGAAGAATTCCTCGATGACTTGGGAATTACTCATGAATTCTCAGCGCCATACACTCCTCAGCAAAATGGTGTTGTTGAGAGAAAGAATCGAACCCTCATCGAGATGGCTCGCACGATGCTGGCTGAGTACAATACTCCACTCAAGTGGTGGGCTGAAGCAATCAACACCGCATGCCACATCGTCAATCGAGTGTATCTTCATAAGTTCTTCAATAAGACTTCATACGAGTTAATGATCGGTAAGAAACCCAATGTAAGTTACTTCAAAGTATTCGGTGTACCTTGCTGGATACGTGATCCTCATCACGAGTCCAAATTTGCACCCAAAGCATGTGAGGGTTTCATGCTTGGTTATGGTATCAACTCACACACCTACAGAGTCTTCAACATTAGTCATTATAAAATTGTTGAAACTGTAGACGTACGTTTTGATGAGTCTGATGGCTCCCAAAGAGAGCACCTGCCACATGATTTAGGTGAAGCACCACCTGAAGAACAGATCAAGAAGATGGGTGCTGGTGACATCATTCCTGTGGATCATCCTGAAGAAATCCACGTACCTCCTTCTCCTGAAGAACACCCAAATCCTGAAGCGAATAATTCTGATGATGATCCTGATCCTAAGGCACCTGACACGCCTGAAGTTCCTGAAGCACCTGAAGCTGATGCAAACGAATCTGATAGCAGTGACGAAGATGCACCTCAAGATCATCCACCTCGACTTCCTCGTGTGGCGAATGAAGTTCAAGTGGACAAAATCCTCGCTGACATCAACCTACCAGGTCCTCTTACTCGTGCAAGAGCTAATCGTATAGCTAACTTTTGTGGGCATTTCTCGTTTGTATCAATTTCAGAGCCCACCAAAGTCTCTGAGGCATTCCGTGAAGCGGAATGGATTCAGGAAATGCAAGACGAACTTCTTCAGTTCAAACTGAATGATGTTTGGGAACTAGTCAAACGTCCTGATCCTAGAGTTCACAACGTCATCGGCACGAAGTGGATCTACCGCAACAAACTTGATGAAGATGGAAAAGTCATCAGGAACAAAGCTCGTCTCGTAGCTCAAGGATATACTCAAGTTGAGGGGGTCGACTTCGGTGAAACCTTCGCTCCTGTAGCTAGACTTGAGTCTATTCGTATTATGCTTGCATTCGCTAATCATCATAATATCAAGTTATATCAAATGGATGTGAAAAGTGCCTTCCTCAATGGTAATATCGAGGAAGAAGTATATGTTGCTCAACCTCCAGGTTTCGAAGACGCCAAGAAGCCTGATATGGTGTACAGATTGAAGAAAGCTCTCTATGGATTGAAGCAAGCCCCTCGGGCTTGGTATGACACACTAAGGGACTTCCTCATCAGCAAGGGCTTCAAATCTGGTTCCCTCGATCCAACTCTCTTCACAAAACGATATGATGATGCATTATTCATATGTCAAATTTATGTTGATGACATAATATTTGGATGCACTAACAAGAAATACAGTGAAGAGTTTGCATTCTTGATGAGTGAAAAGTATCAGATGTCGATGATGGGCGAACTGAAGTTCTTCTTAGGACTCCAAATTCGTCAACAACGCAACGGCATCTTCATCTCTCAGGAGAAGTACCTCAAGGAGTGCCTGAGGAAATTCGGGATGCAAGACTGCAAGGGCATCAAGACACCGATGCCTACAAACGGACAACTTGGCCCCGATGAAAATGGCAAGGAGTACGATCAAAAGGTATACCGCTCCATGATAGGTTCACTGCTATATCTATGTGCATCCAGGCCTGATATAATGTTGAGCGTTTGCATGTGTGCCCGATTCCAAGCGGCACCAAAGGAATCGCATCACCAAGCGGTGAAACGAATTCTTCGATATTTGGCTCACACCCCGTCGCTTGGCTTATGGTATCCAAAAGGCACACAGCTGGATCTCGTCGGGTACTCAGACTCAGATTATGCTGGAGATCGAGTGGATCGGAAATCTACCTCAGGAACATGTCACTTCCTCGGACGTTCTCTTGTATGCTGGTCATCGAAGAAGCAGAACTGCGTCTCCCTCTCCACCGCTGAAGCTGAATACATTGCTGCTGGTGCAAGCTGCTCACAGCTTCTTTGGATGAAGCAAACCCTGAAGGACTACGGCATCAACCTGAAGAAAGTACCACTACTATGTGACAATGAGAGCGCCATCAAGATCTCTCAGAACCCAGTACAGCACTCGAGGACGAAGCATATTGAGATACGGTATCACTTTCTTCGGGATCATGTCTTAAAGGAAGATATCGTCATCAGCCACGTGAAGACTGAAGATCAACTTGCTGATATATTCACTAAGCCTTTGGATGAGAAGCGATTTAGCACTCTGAGGTGTGAGCTAAATATCTTAGATTCCTCAAACGTCCAGTGAATGGACACACATCCTAACGCTTAAACAATATTGAAGAATCCTGATGCACAACACACGATGCGTCGTACTCCTCAACTCATGAGGAACTACCTTGCTATGTGTGAAGAAATTAACGTGGAATTGACTCAAGATCCATACGACAATTTTATGGTATCAAGTGTCTCATTCCCTATAAGGTGGGTAGCGCCACCGCCCAAACACCTCAGGATTGAGTGATCCTCAACTACCTCAGGATTTGATGTTATTGATCTTCCTCAAGATTCGAAGTCTTCATTTCTGATGATTATCGTGTTTGTCCTCAACAGCGTTCACCTATAGTTATTGATCTTCAGTTTTTGCTTCTTCAACTAGGTGAACGTGATCGGACCCATCTCTCTGTGCTCACTTATCTAATCTGTCTATCTCATATGCGTTCATCAGGAAATTATATTCCTCTGGCATGAGACCTGTCATCATCATTTGCCTGAGACCATTTGTCTTTGTCTTCAGCCATTATCCTCAATGTCCTCAAATCACGGATTTTCTGTTACAACTGTCTTCAATTTGTTGCGATTTTACCGCACGTCGTAATTATCCACTATCACGATATTCACTGAGGATCCCAACAATCAGGGGCTATCTCGTCCACAAATTTCGCAACCTCTTCAGCTCCCACCCCTCTATAAATAGCTCTCTTCCCTCCCCCCGGTCATTTACCCCCCAACGCCTCCCTCACTCTCGCATTGCCGCCCTTGAGCTCCTCACGCTCGAGCGCTAACATCGCCGGAGTTCGCCGTGCCGGGGACGAAGACACATTGTTCCTCAGCATTCGCCTCAAGTCTGGTATGCTTATTCCTCAGTGGTTTATTCCTCAGCACAACATTTCTCAGTACTGTTCATCCTCCACTATGCTGCTAGCTCACTGACACCTGTACCCATGTCTCAATCCTTTGTTTTACTCAACCTATTCCTCATGAACGCATATAACCGTACCCCACTTCCCTCGCAACTTAATTCTGTCACAGGTACATGTCTGCTGAGGAATCGCATGGTTCTCATAGTCTCACTTCATTTGCAGCTCAGCTCGAACGTACACTTCCTCAGTCTCCTCAGCTGAAGAAAATGGCTCCTCGACGTAAAATCACTGATACCGCAAAAGACCTGCCCCTAAAGCTATATGAAAAGCTGAAGACTCCCGAAAGAGAAACCGGTGAACAACGTAAGAAACGGGTTCAGAAAATCACAAGAGAATGGGCCAAGCGTTGGGTGGCCTACCAATGGCTGAATCCTCAACATGAGGAAATGTTCGCAGTCAATCCGCCCCTGAAGACCTTGGGTATCAAGGCTCGACCTCCACCAGCTCCTGGTGTTGTTCCTGATCCAACCACACTGCGCAGACCTGAAGACTTTCCTGCGGCATATGAGCTTTACCTCAAACGCTCTCGCAGCCGTGTCAAAAATCTGGTCCGTGACATGACTGCTTCAATACAAATTCCGCCTCAAGATCAGTCTCAACCTAGACAACAACCTCCGCCTCAGCACCGCAAAAAGGCTCCGGGCATGAAACCTTTCTCTAAGACCTCAACTAAGCCTCAAGTTGTTGGCTCCTCATGTCAACGAACAGATGGTGCTACCCCCTCTTCAAGAATACGCACTGATGAATCTGGTGCTCCTGAGGCCTCAACCACAATGCCTCAGCATCACCTGAAGACCAAAACTGTTCTTCAACGGGGCCCTCGTCCTTCACCAAAGAAAACTGCTATGCGTGGCGCCATTCATCATACTCCTCAATCTTCTGATGATGAAGATGAATTTGAGGATCTGGCCGGCTTCGTCGCCACTGAAGCTGATAAGATTGAATACGTGCGTGCTGCGGCCAGACGCAAAGCTGAAGCAACGGGTTCAGAAATCCCGCTTCTCCTTGATCCCAAGAAGATCTTGGAGCACATTGAAATTTGGTCTGTTAAGCCTGACACTCCACTTGATGATTTGGACATTCGGAAAGACATCAAGTTCTATGTTCAACAATTCCTCATAAATGAGATTCATCAACGTGATCTTCAGAAACAGTTGAAGGCAAAATTGAAGAAAGTCCACAGTGACTTCAAGAAGAAACCTATCACTGAAGTTACTCCTCAGGAGTTTACTGAGCATCAATGCGAAGTTCAACGTCTCAACATTGAGTTCGCTGCCAATCGTGCTTATATTGGTCAATCCAAGGAACGGATCTCACAACAGATGACCAAGTTGATGAAGCTTCGACAGGCTGCTGATGCCTCTGCCAAAAGCCTCAAACGCACGCCTGAAGCACAACCCTCAACCCCACCTGCTGCAAAGAAGCCTGCTGTTGAGGATCCCATTGATGCTACACCCCTTTCCTCAGCTCCTCCTACAACACAGCCCGCTGATACCACCACTCATATCACTGCTGCCTCAACTCCACCTCAAAATCCTCAGCGCAGCTTAATAGTCTTCACCCCACCCCCTGCTGCAACACCCTTTGTTCCAACTCCACCATCCCCGCCGCCACCGACTATCACTGAGGTTGAGGACATGGACGTCGACATTATGGATGATGGAACTCCTCGTGTCCATGATGATGACTTTGGGCTGACCAACTCACCCACTCACACTGTCTTCTCGCCTGAGCCTCACTCTGATACTGTAACCGAGGTGCTTCCTGATACCTCTCTACAGTCTGAAGACTCTGTTGGTGCATCATCCTCAGCGTCAGATGCTGATGACCCCGAAGCCACCAGTGCTCCAACACAGTCTGCTGTTTCTACTACTGCTGACATTGAAGGTGCAGCAACTACTACTACTGATACTAATGTTGCTGCTCCCAAGTCCGACCCTCCTTCCACTGAAACTGAAGCTGAGCAAAGCACCAATGCTCCTCCTGAAGCAGAAACCAGTACGAATGCAAATGCTGAAGCCTCAAAGGATGGCTCTGAAGACAAACAGTCCACATCACCTCGGCTTCCCAAGGACCCCAAGGAGCCTGAAGCATCTGCAGCCCCTCCGCCTCAGCCTCAAGCATCTCTTCAAATTGAAGTGCCTCAAGCGCCTTCACCACCTCAAGGCCAAATTCAAGCTCGGTCCTTGTGTCCGAAACAGAAGCAACCGTTCTTCCGTGATCTTGAAGCTGATGACACTCCAAGCTTTGATGCTACAGATTTCTTCAATGCCATGAGTTTCTTTCAAGAAGGAATTCAAAACCCGTATCACTCTGCTCCACCTCGAAAGCTGCTGAGGTTCTGGACCGCCACTCAGAAGAATTACTATGCTTCAGTGCTATACAAGCAGAACAAACTATTTCCTCACAAGCACATTCCTCTGCTGGATATGGAAGCACTTCCTTGCTTCAACAATGTGCTTCAGGATCTTCATCACGCCAAGCTGCTTCAGTTCTGCTCTGAATGCATACACTGGAATGAAGAGCTTGTGCTTCAGTTTTATGCCACTTTGTATGTTTCAGGAAATCCTCTAGATATCAACACCTGGACCCTCGAGTGGATGACTGAGCATCATCACTACACCATCACTGTTCCTGAAGCAATTGAGATACTTGAGTTGCCTCAGTGCACTTCCCCTGCGGCCTGCTCCTATGGGTCTCAGATTCTTCGAAATGACCTGATGAACATGCTCATGAAGCCTCAGGCCCCTGAAGCCCCATCTCGCACAAAGTTTCCAGTCTCTGAGCTTCAGTATCTGCCGAGTACATTGTATCGGATTCTGGCGAAAAACTTCTGCCCCATCAAAGGCTATGAATCCTCCGCTGAAGAAGTAGTTGGCGTCATGAAGAACATCCTTCACAACCTCTGCATGTCTGGGCCAATCAACGTCCCTGACTTCTTCTTCAGAACTCTTGCTGATGCTGCACAGAATCCACACATCCTGAAGCCATATGCGCCATGGATCATGAAGCTCATTCGCGCAGTCACAAGAATTGAGTATCAACCTGATCACCCGAATCACAGGACCTATCTGCCCCCTGTCGAAGTGCTTCAGCATACAATTGCCACAAATGACAAAGGCAAAGGCCTCTTTTATGAAGAAGTTCTCCCGACCAATTCCCTCGCTGGAAATATTCGTCATCCTCAGTCTCGCACAACTGATGAAACCCGCACTCATGCTTCAACTGAGGATACAACTCAGGCTCGAGTGATGACTGATCGAGAGCTTATGATTAGCCTTCATCAGAAAGTTGACAGAAATCATGACTGGGTAAAGCGTCAGTTTTCTGAGATCCTCAGCTATATGGCTCAGACACATTCTTCAGTGAAGAAAGTACATCAGTATACTCATCATACATATCAACATCTTGATGCCTTGATGAAAGAAGTACTCACTCCTGAAGACATTGCACAGTTGGATCTTCAAAAGCCTCCGATTCCAGCAATCAAACCACCGAGGCAATTCAGACGCTGCACGACTCCTCCTCCGGCCATGGATTCTTATTCCTCAAACTAGGAGATGACTGCTGAAGAAGCTGAAGACACAGCTGCCTGCCCTCATACCGCAACGGACTGCCTCAGGCGTGACTCACCTCAGCCTTGAAGCAACTACCAACGGGCGTTAGCTTCAGTTTTTCCCTTTTTGTTCATTATATGACAAAGGGGGAGAAGTTTGTTAGTCTTCAAGCGGGTCTTAGTTATGGGGTTCTTCAGTTACAACTCTCGTTCTTCAGACATTTTTGTAATGAGTTGTAAACTGTTATTTTGGTGTTTGCCTGATACTTTTTCTCAGTTATCTCATGCTATTTTCTCACATTTATCATATATGCATGTGATTGTCTCTGCAAACATCTATATCAGTGCGGTGGTTAAATCCTCAAACATTTCAGAACATGCACTGATACAAAAATACCTGGATATAGGGGGAGCTCCTCATATACCTCAAAATGCTTTTGATTTTAAACATTCTTCTACTTATGTATATCCTCAGGGGGAGCTTTACTATATTCAGTTTAAAGTTAAAAAACATGTTCTTCAAAGTTTCCTTTCTTCAAACTCATTATCTTACCCCCGTTGAAGCTTAACCTGATTGTCATCAAATCACCAAAAAGGGGGAGATTGTAAGTGCATCAAGTGCCTTCCCCTTGAGGTGTTGGAGTTTGATGTCAAAACGGTTAAGGGACTGATGTGTTTGTGAGTATACACAGGAGAACAGTCCCTGATGAGGTGTTTTACCACCAATCTTGACCCCCCCAAAAATGTTGAGGAACATTGAAGAAAATGGTGCGTTTCCTGAAGAATGAAGTCGCGCAAAATCCTGAGGAAACAGGATCCTGAAGCGTTCGGTTGAAGCGCTCGTTTGAAGCTGAAGCTAAAGACGATCATGAGGACGTTCGCGCTGAAGACGAAGTTGAAGCGTATTCTTCGATTAAGACTTTTTATATTTCTTGAGTCATAGGAAACACCGCACTGTTGGAGGGGTTGAAGAAAATGAGTTCCGAAGGTCCGAGGAAGTGCTCAGTTAGGAATCCTGAAGAAAAACCCTGAGGAAATCTCCTGCAGTAGAAGTTCAGTCCTCGGGTGTCTGAGACGTTGTTCTTCAGGACACTGAGGAATCTGTCTTCGGTTGAGGAGTCTGGAAACTGCGAGTGCAGTTCTCCTGAAGAGTTTTCTCCTGCAGTAGAAGTTCGGTCCTCATGTGTCTGAGACTTTGTTCTTCAGGACACTGAGGTAACTAACTTCGGTTGAGGAGTCTGGAGAGAGAATACTTTGACCGTGCCACGTGTTGTGTGGTGAGAGGCTAGAACCTGTCTAGCAACGGTCTGTTCCGAGGGCATGAGAGTAATTGCATGCATGGGCATTTATGTCCATTCATCTCGGGTTGCTCCGCGGCTATAAATAGCCACCCCCAGCCCCATTTGTGGGTTGGCTGCTCCAAGAGGAAAACTGACACTTGTCATTTGAGAGCAACCCACCTCTGAGGAAACTGAAGAACCTTTGTGAGGAAAACCACCAGCCTGAGTAGTTGAGCATTTCTGAGGAAGTCGGTTCGAGTGATCCGAAGCTTTTTACTCTTGAAGACTGTGATCTTCCAGCCGTTGTAGTTGTCTTCAGTCTGAGGAAGTCAAGATGCAATTGTGACTTCCCGGAGTGACTGAGTCTGTGAAGGTTTCGGGAGTCTACCTTGAAGACTCACCTGAGTTATTGGACGGAGTCTGAGGACTTTAGTTCAAGGAGAACAAGGTGAAGACTATGTCTTCTGAGTTGAATCTCAGCCTCTCCAACCAGACGTAGAGTTGTCACAGCAACTTGAACTGGTCTACCAAACCAATGTCTTCAATTACTGGTGACATCTCTTCAATCTCTTAAGCTTCAGTATTATGTCTTCAGTATCTATGGTGACTTCCTGTGCTTCAGCTCTCCCTCTGCTATTTGTCTTCATACTATGGATCTGAAGCACTTCTGCTTATCTGAATTGATTTATTTCTGTTGCATTATGATGTGCTGCCCTAATGATTACATTCTGCAAAGTTTTATTTCTTCATGATTTTGGTTACTTCTTCAGCTTCATGATTGCTTCAGTCCTGAAGAAAAACAAAATCCTGTAGTAAATTTGAAAATCTCCCATTCACCCCCCCCTCTGGTCGATATATTGCACTTTCAGAAGATCGGCCAGAATTCCAGTTGGGTTTGGAACACAGATAGTTGACTCCTTGGACTACAACGGTGCCGTGAGGTAAGTGTCGTGGTGAACATCCTCGCCGGCACCCCTTGATTGGTGACGAGTACTTGGCGGTAACTGATGGTCATGTGTTTGTAGCGGTACACCCCTGCAGGGTTCACAAACTATTCGAATAGCCGCGTCCGCGGTAATGAACTACTTGGAAGGTTTTTCTTGATTAATAGACAACTTCAATGGATACTTATAAAACTTGCCAAGATAAGCGTGAGTGCTATGGCGTGCTTTCTCGTGGGAAGTCGAGGAAGGCACCATAGTGGTGTAATTGGTTGGAGACTTGGTAGTGGACTCGTGTACGCTTCCTACCTCAAGTCTGGTACTCGTAGTACAGGACTAGCCAAGTCAAAGCTGGCACTTTTACATGATGAAACCCCACCTCCCTTTACCTTGATACTTGAGTATGAGTAGTATAGTTCTGATGTAAGTCTTGCTGAGTACGACTTTGTACTCACGTTTGCTTATTCTATGTTTTAGATGAGAAACCAGACCCCGATGGAGACACCTTCCTGAAGCTCGACGTTGACTAAGCTAGTATAGTTCCAGACAGCAGTCTGGTCCCTTGTGGAAGGGCATGTATGTTTACAAGGCTTCTCTAAGCCCTTTGTTAAACTTGTCTGTACTCAGACCAAATTTTCTTCCGTTGTATGATGTAATGTTGATCACAGACATGTGATCTTTGTGTACTCTATGTGTAAGTAAAGAAAAAAGTACTTTGTAGAGTTATGTGATGATACCTGTTGTTCATACTAGGCATGTGTGCTGCGTGTATGATTATAACATTCATGTCTTAGTATGGGTTTTCGATAACTTAGTTGTGTTCTGGCCGGCGGTCTTTTATACACCAAGTGGCCCTTAGATGTGCGCAACTTGGGGCATCGCGATGCGATTGCTCGTGACTCTGTCACGTGCACACTTTGTTGTATGATTGAGCCCGCCCTAGGCCCCGACTAAGTGATCGGGCTGGAGTAAGTCTATGTAAGAGTTAGGATTCAATCGATAATATGGTTGAGGCGACTTGTCTATGAGTATGGGATTCACCACCCATAAGCATTTAGACTTGTGAGCGGACGATGAGGACCCATCTCAGTTGATCATCCGGCCTGGATGGAATGCCCCTCACGTTCGATGCTTTCCGAGAGTGTTCTGTGCTTGGCCTTGTCTGCTTAGACAAGTGGGTACGGCTCTCGGCTGTCCATGTGATTGCATCGTGACTGGAATTACATATGAATATTCCGGGTCCCGACAGACTTAGTATGAGAGCAGGACTGTCTGTAGGATTATCAAACCCTTGGTAGAAGTCGAGTCTAGCATTCTATAGTTATCTAGTTACTTTTGGTATAAGGGAACAACGTAAGGCTTCTTTTTCTCTTTACGCTCATCGATCTGAGTTCTAAGTCACCCTCATCTTTTCTACGGGAATATAGGACTAGGCTCTTCTATGTCTTACTAGATCATCTCGTTGCTTGCTTCTTTGTAGCCGTAGGATTGTTGTGGTCGTCCAGAGTCATCTTGTTGTTGATTTCCTTGAGGAAGTTCTGTCCAACCTCCTCAAGGTTGGTTTATTTTCCATCCAGGTGTAGCCGTTATGCTGCCCGATTTATCCTGTGTTTCTAGGAATCTTTGCCTTTGCATTACAATCTTTTCCTCCTAGTCATGTCCTCTTATCTTTGATTCCATCATAAAACATGTTCTGATTGTTGATTTTTATCACATAGGATGTCAGGTGGAACTCGTAGTGTTGTTCGTCGCAATCGAGACCGTGATCCGAATCGAAGTGATGATGAACCTCCACCACCGCCTTCTGCGGCGGAAATCATGATGGAAGCTTAACGTAATCGACGTGATCAAACACGCCTTCTGGAGCTCATCGAGCAGAATACCGCTCGTCAGCGCAATGTGGTTGTCAGCATTCAGGATTTCATCCTCCTCAAGCCACCGGTATTTCGATGTTCTTCTAAGCCCCTTGAAGCCGATGATTGGCTCTGTTCCATCGAGCGTAATCTTGAGACGGCGCATGTTGCTCCCAATGATCGTGTGATGTTTGCGGTATTCTTCCTGGAAGGTGCTGCTAGTGAATGGTGGGAGAACTATGTTGCAATGCAACCTGATGGTCACGTAGTGACTTGGCGGCAATTTCGTGATGCCTTCCGAGGGTACCACATTCTGGATGAGATGATAGAAAGAAAGAAGGAAGAGTTTTGCAATCTTACTCAGGGAGATATGTCCATCCACGAGTATATGACCGAGTTCAACCGTCTTGCTCGTTATGCCCAAGAGGAGATATCCACTGATGCCAGGAAGAAAGCAAGGTTCCGCAGGGAACTTAGCCCTGTTATTCATCATGATCTCAATCTTCATGAGTTTGTCAACTTTGAGGATTTAATCAATAGATCCTTCAGAGGTGAGTATGGAAATGAAGTGTTAGAAGAGTCTCTCAAGCATGCTCGTGAGTTTGCTCCATCTTCTAGTTCGGCCCCTCAGAAACGCCGGATATGGATTCCAACTAGTGCCATTCCTTCACACCTTTTTTCTTGGCCATCCTACATGGTGCCTCAACCTCCTCCACCAAACACGAATCCGAACAGCTTTGGTAGTGAGCGTGCCATCCTTCCTCCACCCCCTGACACCAGAGTTTGCTACAAGTGTGGTCAGCCTGGCCACATCGCACGGAAATGTTCATTGTCGGTGAAAGTGTATCCTCGTCCAAGACATGATGCCACGCCACCCAAGTCTTCCAAAGCTAAGTCTTCACAGAAATCAACCTCCAACTCCTTGCAATGAAAGTCCTTAGCCACTGATAGTCGTTGTTTGAACAAAATCTCAGTTGAGGAAGCTATTGATACTTCTGACGTTGTCCATGGTACGCTCCCAGTCAATCATGTTCCCGCCTCCGTTCTTTTCGATCCAGGAGCTTCTCATACATTCATGTCGGAGAGTTATGCACTTATTCATGAGTTCCCTTTTAAAGAAATGTTTTATCCAATGATCATTCAAACTCCTGGTTCAAAGTGGCAAACTAATAGAGTAAGCCATGGTAATCAAATTGCAATTGAGGGTTTAGTATTCCTTGCTTCTCTTATAGACTCAAGTCTTCAGACATTGATGTCATCTTAGGTGTGGATTGGTTATCAAGACAAAATGCTTTTCTTGATTGTAAAGCCAAGTTAGTTAAACTTACCCATCCTTCAGGCCAGACCATTGACTACACCTCACCCAGTTCTAGAATCCAGATGCATACTTTGAATGTTCTTCCCCTTCCTGACCTTGAAGATATTCCGGTGGTTCATGACTTCCGGGATGTCTTACCTGAAGAACTGCCAGGAATGCCTCCTGACAGATGTGTAGAATTCATTGTAGATCTTGCCCCAGGAACCGCTCCAAATTCCAGACGCCCATACAAAATGGCCCCACGTGAGTTAGCTGAGCTTAAAATCCAACTTGAAGCTTTGTTGGCAAAAGGCTTCATCCGCCCTAGCTCATCGCCATGGGGTTGCCCCGTTCTGTTCGTAACGAAGAAAGATGGAACAGAAAGGATGTGCGTAGACTATCGCCCGCTAAATCTAGCGACAATAAAGAACAAATACCCACTTCCCAGGATCAATGATCTTTATTATCAACTTGCTGGATCCTCTGTCTTCTCCAAGATGGATTTGAGATTAGGCTATCATCAAATAAAAAACAGAAATGAGGACATTCCGAAGACGGCTTTCACCACTCGATATGGTCTTTACGAGTTCACCGTCATGTCCTTCGGTTTAACCAATGCCCCTGCCAATTTTTCACGCATGATGAATTCAATCTTCATGGAGTATTTGGACAAGTTCGTCGTGGTTTACCTCGATGACATCCTTATATACTCGAAGAACGAAGAAGAACATGCCGAGCATCTTAGGCTCGTATTGATGAAACTTCGAGAGCACCGCCTTTATGCCAAGTTCTCCAAGTGTGAATTTTGGCTACAGAACTGACCTATTTAGGCCACGTGATTTCTGCAAAAGGCATTGCTGTCAATCCCGAGAGAGTTCAGGCCGTCCTTGACTGGACTCCACCTCAATCGGTTAAGCAAGTTAGGAGTTTTCTTGGCCTAGCAAGCTATTGCCGCCGCTTCGTTGAGAACTTTTGCAATGTTGCAAAGCCTCTGACTGAACTCCTCAAAAAGATAAGAAATTCGAATGGACTCCCAAGTGCGAGGAAAGCTTTCAAGAGCTGAAAAGAAGATTGACTTCCACACCCGTACTTGCCCCTCCATACACCAAAGGGGATTTAGAGATCTATTGTGATGCTTCACGGCAAGTGTTAGGATGATTACTTATGCAAGATCGACATGTGGTAGCATACGCTTCACGCCAGTTGCGTCCACATGAAGAGAACTATCCTACCCATGATCTTGAACTCGCTGTCGTAGTTCATGCCCTGACAACTTGGCGACATTACCTCCTTGGTAATCGTTGTGAGATCTATTCCGACCACCAAAGCCTCAAATACATATTCACCCAGCCAGATCTTAATCTCGGGCAAAGACGCTGGATAGAGTTGATAAAAGATTATGACTTAGGAATTTCTTATACCCCAGGCAAAGCCAATGTCATGGCTGATGCACTAAGTCGTAAGTCGTATCAACCACTTCTTCATTAGGAATTTCGAAAGCTCAACTTCGAGATTGTTCCTCGTGGATCTCTTTTCAACCTGGTGGCGAAACCAACAATTGAGGATCAAATCATAGTTTCCCAAAGGCGTGCACGAGGTATTCGCCGGATCAAGGAGAACATTGCTAGCGGAGTTGCTAAATGTTTCTCCACAGATAGTAAAGGAACGGTATTCTTTGAAAATCGTTTGGTAGTACCTAAGAATAGGGATCTAAGGCAACTTATCTTAAAGAAGCCCATGACACTCCTCTCTCGATTCATACTGGTAGCACAAAAATGTACCGAGATCTACGCCAGAGATTTTGTGGACTAGGATGAAGAGAGACATTGCTCGATATGTTGCCGAATGTGATGTTTGTCGTCGCATTAAGGCCGAACACCAAAGACCTGCTGGTACTCTTCAACCTTTGCCTATTCCCGAGTGGAAATGGGACAAAGTCGGTATGGACTTCATCACCGGCTTTCCAAAAACCCAGAAAGGAAATGATGCCATCTTCGTTGTCATTGACCGACTTTCAAAAGTTGTTGACTTCCTTCTAGTTCGCGAGTCTATTACTGCTAGCCAGTTAGAGGACTTCTATGTCTCTAGAATTGTGTCTCTTCACTGTGTTCCTTTGGAAATCAATTATGATCGTGGTAGCCTTTTCACCTCTAGATTCTGGGGAAGCTTTCAGAATGCTATGGGAACTCTTCTCTCCTTTAGTACATCTTTCCATCCCCAGTCTAGCGGTCAAGTTGAGAGGGTTAACCAAATTCTCGAAGACATGCTCAGAGCTTGTGTTATCTCATTCGGAAAGAATTGGGAGAAATCTCTTCCATTTGCCAAATTTTCTTATAACAACAGTTTACAATCTAGTCTAAACATGGCTCCTTTTGAACTCCTCTATGGACGACGATGTCGAACACCCCTAAACTGGTCAGAAATCGGTGAAAGACAATTCTTTGGATCGGATATGATCAAGGAAGCAGAAGAGCAAGTTCACATTGTTCGTGATCAATTGAAAGCCGCACATTCTCGTCAGAAAAGCTACTATGATCGTCATCATAGGCAAGAAAGCTACAATCTTGATGAGAAGGCTTACCTTCGGGTTACTCCTCTGAAGGGAACCCAACGTTTCAGTATCAAAGGCAAGTTGGCCCCACGTTACATCGGACCTTTCCGCATTCTTGCTAAACGTGGACAAGTTGCCTACCAACTTGAACTACCCCCGCACCTTTCCCAAGTACATGATGTATTCCATGTGTCACAACTCAGGCGTTGCTTCAAGGATCCCATCCGCGAAGTCGACCATGAAACGCTTGATCTCCAAGATGACCTTTCTTATCGAGAGTACCCTGTTCGTATTCTTGATTCAGCAGAGCGTGTCACCCGTCGTCAGAAGATTCGGTTTCTGAAAGTGAAATGGTCACATCGCTCCGAGAAAGAAGCAACATGGGAAAGAGAAGACCGCCTCCGTGCCGACTACCCCACCTTCCTCCCGACGACTTCTGAATCTCGGGACGAGATTCTTTTGAGTGGGGGCGAGTTGTCAGAACCCCAACTTGGGTAAGTGCTAGGGTTTCTTGTGTCCTTTGCATCATGAAGAAATTCAAATGGAATTCAAAATTGGGGAAAAGAAAATCCCTAAAGAATTTAATTAAATGGCCAGATAAAAATCTTTTTCCAAAAATCATTTGAACATTTGGAAAATTCCTAGAAATGACGGTGATCATTTCAAAAGTGATTTGGGTTCATTCCCATGCTCATGGAATTTTCTAAAATTCAAAAGGTACTCCGGAAATTAAACTTAACCACTAATTGAATTGATATTCAAATTGTTTGAATTTAAAAAATGCTCAAAACCTAGAAGTGGCTTTCTACTTGTCACTTAGGTTTTTATAAATACTTTGTGCATTTTCATAAATTTCCTAGCTATTATTAATAAAGGCAAAAAAAACAAAAAAAAAAAAAAGGAAACGCATAAAGGGGCAAGCCCCACTTATCTTCCTGGCCACCTGATCCATCTTCCACAGAAGCTAGCCGAGCCCACCAGGGGCAAGGATGTCTTCTTCCCGGCGCCAGGAGGCAGTGTGCCGTGGAGGGCATGCCGAGCACGGCGCCACCTCCTGCTTCCCTGGCCACTGAGCTTCTTCCCCTGCCGCCTTCTAGCCCCATGGAGGCTCTGTGCCTTTCCTTCTCCATTCCCCTCCTCTCGCAGCCGTCTTCCTCTTCGAACTGTCCTCTGACCAAATTCACCGAAGCGCCCCGACGAGCTCCTGCGCGTCCCTCGAGCACCCCTCGCCGAACCTCCATTTCTAGCAGACGCGCATCACCGAGCAGCCTCCCCGCGGAGAAGATCCTGAGCTTGGACGCCGTGTAGACGACGCCCGCCTCGCTGATTTTCTCGGCCACCGCGGGTACTCTCCGCCGAATTCGCCACCGTCGTGGCTCCTCTGACTCCAACAATTGCGCCATCTTGATCGGGGTGAGATCCTCTGCGAAATCCCCCATTCCGCGCTCTAATTAGTGCCTCGTCGCCGGATCCCCGTCGAGCTCCTCTCCGACCGCCGCTCCGTTTGCGCACCGCCGTTGCCTAAGGCCGCCCCAACGACGCTGGTGTGGCCCCGGTGATGCGAGTGAGCTCTAGGGCCCCAGTCGTTCCCTCCGCTGGCGCCCCCGCTCTGTTGGTCACTGGCGACCTCCCTCTGGCAGGCCCACGTGGCTGGGATAATTAGGGGGCTAAACCCTGTTTAGTTTGGCTCTAAGCCACTAACAGGTAGGTCCAGCCCCCTATAAAACTAATTAAAATTTAAACTAAACCGAGACTTAACACTGGGCCACTGACATGTAGGCCCCACATGTCAGCCCCCTGGTGATGTCATGATGAGGTCATGATGATGCAATAAACAAGTTTCCAGAATTTAAAAGAATTACAGAAAATCCAGAAAATAGCCAAAACTTCAATAATTCGTAGAAAATTCATATGAACTCCAAATTTAACATGTAATGTATGAAAAAGGATCAGCAGAAAATGCTCTATCCAAATATACAATTTTCAACCATGTTTTAGTTGATATTAAATTGGGACCAGTAGATTTTTCTATTTGGTTTAATTGGAATTAATTCAATTTAATTCAAATGCTATTCCAACTTGAACCTTTGCAATACACCACACTTCACTTGAACATCAGAGGCATATGTTACACATGATAAGATGGTTTACATTGATCAAACAAAATCAATTGCAACTTGGATAATTTGAGCAACATATGGAGTTTGAATTTTCATTCCAAATGCAATACAACTATCTTCTGTCGAGACCTCTGTCTCCATCATATTAGTCATAGTCGCGATCTGTGCGAGTCGTCGGGGCGTCCGGTTCGTTGCGCATAGAGTGTTCTCCATCGGCCCAGCTATTGGCATGCTCTAGTAACTGCGCGAGCATTCGGACTTTGAGCTGCCCGAGTTATTCTTTGAATTTTATGCGTTGTAGGCCTCTTCTGAACGCGTCGATTGCGCTTCCGTCTCATATGTCCTCGACTGAGTTTTTGAGTATGGTCCATCGCTGGATGTATTCCCTTACGTATTCCCTGGTTCCTTTCCTGCAATCTCTCATTTCCTCGAGTGAGTCCGGCCTCTTGTAGGTTAATTTGAAGTTCTCGATGAAGGCGTTGCGAAACTGTTTCCAAGAGCTGATGGAGACCCGCTATAGGTTCTTTAGCCAGTGCCGTGCCGATCCTTCGAGCATGAGTTGTACATACTGCATTGTTGTGGTCTTGGTTGCTCGCTGGAACTTGAGGGTTGTGAGGTAGTCGTCAAGCCATGCTTCTGGTTCTTCTAATCTGTTCTCGAGCGAAACATAGGGCTCCGCAATGTTCGAGATCTTCATCGGATGCTAGCTCGTCCGAGTACTCTTCGCGAGCTGCGCACCTGTGTCTTCCTCGGTTGATTTTGTTCCGCGTGATATCGTCCCGCGTGTCCCATCGTCGATCGCCACTGCGGCGGTTGCCGCGGTCATCCCTGTCTCGGTCTCTGCTTTTGTCGTGGCGCCTGCGTCGGTCATCCTTGTTGTCGTCGTCGTCGTCATCGTTGGGCGAGCTGGGGTTCATGTCTGACTTCTGCTCGCGGGGTATTCGCCTCTTACTCGATGTTTTGAGTGCTGAAGAGGCGATGGCGTCGCTCGTTACCTTGAGCGCTCGCGCCGCGTTGCGATCTGCATTGCCTTTTTGCCACTTCGAGCGCGATCGAGGTATGCTTGAGTTGTGATTAGTGCTTCAGCTGGTGTTAGCTGCTTTCCTTCCTCATCATTGTCTTCTAGCTTGAAATCATCGTCCAATTTGCGGGCGACCTTCTTCTTGTATGTGTGTCGCAGGTTGCTAAATCTGGATTTGCGTCGAGAGGGAGAGCTATGATCGGAAAGGTCGCTCGAGTGCTCGGGTGATGCCTTACGAGTGGTTCTCGGATCGTTCCTAGTTTTTCTTTGATTTTCCAATTCGAGTCGTAGCCGTCTCGTTTTCTTGGTGACATCACTTGCCAACATGTTGTAAGATCTGAGCTCATCGCGAGTTGCATTTTCTGGGAGGATTTTACCGCGTCTTTCACTCTGGCGATTTCTTCTTTCGACAGTTAGATTTTTTCGGTTGGTAGACCTATCTTGCGGCTTCTGAGCCCTAGCGCCTTGTGCTTTCAGGTGGGTCATCCTGTCTTCTAAATTCTTTTCTTGGTATGGCTCCTGGTTCGCCGAGGGTGACTGTGAGCTGACTGGTGTTGCCGGGGTCGCCGTTTCCGTTGTTTGAGCGTGCTTCCTTGTGACTATTCGGGTCGTCTTCTCTGTCCCTGTCATCTGAAGTTGGTTCGTGCGTGAAAGTGCATTTACTCCTAAATGGTGTTTTGGTGTAATGACAATGTGGTTAGTGGGACTAATGACGGGTGTTAAAGATTTATCTCAGGTCATAGATCCCGTGGTGGGTTATTAATTTTGGAGGATGATTGGCCCCGATTCAAAAATATAAAATGCGTGGTGTTCACCTGATGACTCGAAGGATTCTTTCGGTTTGATTTGAGTCGTAGGATCACCGGACTATAAAGAGGGGTCAACGAGATTGAGTATGTGTGGGAACACATTTTCCATGTCCAAATATTTCATCCCAAACCCATCTGGAAGAAGTGCCGAAAAGTGTGCGATTGCATGGGCTCATTGTGAGGTGGACCAGTTTTTCTCTGGTCACCCCGTGTGCACGGGGTCTCTGACCCCCGTGCGCACGGGGTACCCAGAGGCTCACTGAGTAGCCCGTGGGCACGGGGTCTCTGACCCCCGTGCGCACGGGGTACCCCGAGCCTCTCTGAGTAGCCCGTGCGCACGGGGTCCCAGACCCCCGTGCGCACGGGGTAGAGCATCCGGCTCTGAGTAGCTCGTGCGCACGGGGCTCACTTAGCCCGTGCGCACGGGCCTCCAACGGCTAGATGCCCCCTCACAGCTCCCTCCACTATATAAGCCCCCCTTCTTCCTCCTCCAGCCCTAATTCTTTTCCCTTGCTTGAGCCTCCACTCCATGAACTCCATTTTGCTCAATACTCCCATCTCCTCCAACCAAACTTGTTGATACTTTGGGAGTTGGGAGAGCAAGGCCCGATCTACACTTCCACCAAACCGATTTGTGTTCCCCGCAAGATTTCTTCACCGTTGACTTGTTACTCTTGGAGCTTTGGCTCCTAGGCGGCTAGGTGTCCGTCCCGGAAGCTTCCTTGCTTGTGGTGTGCTCTGGGAAGTCTGTAAAGGTGTGGTGGTCGCCTTCAAGACCAACCCCGAGTGGATTCGAGGCTCATCCGTTGGGGGTGACTCGAAAGGGGAGAATACGGTGAGCTACGTTGTTGTAGCGTTCTCAATCTTGAGCACCGCTCCAACGGAGATTAGCACTCCCTCAAAAGAGTGTGAACTTCGGTCAAACAAATCACCGCGTCTCCTCTTCACTCGTGGTTTATCCTTTCCGCCCTTTACTTGTTCTAACCTTGTATGCTTGTTGGCTTGCTATCGTATTTGTTGCCTAGCATATTTGATTTAAGCTTACTTGCCACCTAGGGTTATTTCATCTAGTTCACATCTAGAGAATTGTTTTAATCCGCCTAACCCTAAAATTTGGTAATAAAGCTTAAATTTGTTAGTCACCTATTCACCCCCCCCCCCTCTAGTTGACCGTATCGATCATTTCAATTGGTATCAGAGCCTTGGTCTCTTATTAAGGGCTTAACCGCCTAAGAGAATATGGTCAATCTAGGGGATCAAGGTGATACCCTTCCCACGGATGGGGGAGTACCGAGTGCACATGGTGCACCCATTACTAACCCACCTGTCCCACAAACAACACACCAAGAGGGTGGTGGACCTAGCTCCGCCACCTCACTAACCATGAACGAATTCGCCTCTTTCATGGAGTCTTTCAAAAGCTCCATGGAAAATTCGATGAAGGCCTTGGTTCGTGAAGAGGTCGATAAGAAGCTTGCTTCTATCTCACAAGCTCCCTCTACCTCATCAACATTTTGTCCAAACACCACTTTGGATGTTGATGGAGTGAGGGAGACACCATCACCACCACCACGTCCTATTGCACCGTCATACAATGCTGCTGCTCCTTCATATGCTCGTCCTCATATTCCTATGCCGCATATTAATCATACTAGGTACCCCCCCTCTTGAATCCTGACTCGTTTGGTAAATGGAAGCTAGCTATGGAGTCCCATGTCCGGAGTGCCTCCACTCAATTGTGGTGGATCATCTTGAGAGGCTATCATCCCGAGGATCCGTCAAGCTTATCTCCAAGAGAAGAGGTTGATGAACAACTCAATGACACTGCCTGTCACATGCTCCGGAAGGCCATGCCGGATGACTACCGAGACTCCATTGCTCTATTAAAGTCGGCCATGGAAATTTGGAATACCCTTGGGGAAATCTTTGAAGGAGACGCGAGTGTGCAGAGATCTCGTCTGGCCCTTCTCAAGACAGAGGTTAACATGTTCATGAGGAAGGAAGGTGAGACTGCGGATCAAGCTTTCCGTAGGCTCAAATCCATTGTGTTGGATCTAAGGAACTATGGTTGCACATGGGCCGATGACAATTTCATCAAGGACAGATTCTTGTGCGCCATGATTCTCACGGATGAAACCATGGTCACCATGATTTACCAACGCATGGATTTTGACCAATTGACACCAAATCAAATTGTGTCATCCTTCACCACCAAGTCTTTGTTGAAGACCAAGTCCAAGCAAACCCATGACCTTGTCTATGGGATCAATAGCTCCAACAACCTCGCCTTGAAGGCCAAGAAGGTGGCTTCCCCCTCCAAGATGGTGGAGGTGGAAGAAGTGGAAGAATATTGTGATGAAGAAGATGGTCCCTCGTGCCCGGCCGAAGACTTTGAAGAAGATGTGGCCCTCCTTTTCCGAAAATATGTGGGCACCATGGGGACTCCGGGAAACAAAGGAAGTAATCATCTCAAGGGCAAAACCTTTGGAAGAAGAAAGTGCTACAATTGCGATAGTCCAAAGCATTTTGTTGTGGACTGTCCATATGAAAGAAGAGAAGAGAAATCCGAGAAGCGTATTCTCAAGAAGAAGAGATTCAACAAGTTTGCCAAGAGGCGTGGCGACAAGGCTCTTGTTCATGAAGAGTACATCTCCGAGGATGAAGAAGACGGTGATGAAGATGAGCACAAGGGCATGGCCGCTATTGCCATGCACTCCAAGTCCTCCTCCACCTCATCAAGCCTCTTCGACTCCCCCAACGAGAACAAGACCATCGTCCACCGATGCCTCATGGCAAAAGAGGTAATATCAAAGTCTATCAACTCTACGCCATCATCTAACACTACCAACTCTTTGCAAGAAGAGTCGGATAACGAGTGTGATGATGATGGTGTCGTTTATAGTGAGGAAGCCTCATTGGCTTTCATGAAGACACTTAAGGGAGAATCCCTTGCTCGTTTCCTCAACATGATGAGGTCACTCACCGAACGTGATGACTACATCGGAAATGTGGAAACCCTCTTAATGAAGGAAAAGGAGAGAAATGATCTCCTTGAGCAAAATCTCCTTGAAGTAGAAAACATGAAAGCCTCACTTGAGGAAACCATCACCTCAAATGAGATAGATTTTGTTAAAGTCAATGATGCTCTAGAACTCTCTCTTGAAATTAAGCATGATCTCATGGATAAAATTGCTAAGCTTAAAGTTGATCATGGTGAACTCGGTGAGGAGTATAACTCTATGTAGGTTTTTGCGTCGAGGGGTAAATATATGCCAAAGGAGGGAGTCAGGGGTGGCCCCCTTGGCCCAAGAGTCTAGATGGCACGGCCACCCCTGGGTCGCACCAGGGAGGCGCATGGACGGGGGGAGGCCCCCCTCCGACTCTCCTTATGGCTTCTAGAATCTTCCATCATGGATATTTTTTAGGATTGTTTCTGGATTTTTCCGAGAACTTTTATTTTACACCTTTTTCTGCAATGCACGGACAAAAATTGGCACTAGGCACTGAGTTAATAGGTTAGTACAAAAAAGTTTTCAATGACATGAAAGTGTATCAAAACATATAGCATTATCACCAAAACAAGCATGGAACAAGCAAAAAGTATAGATACGTTTGGGACGTATCAATGACTTGGTTCGCACGTGGTCAGAACTGAAGGAAAAATTCATCAAGAACTTCCAAGGAACATGCAAACGCCCATCAACAATCGTAGACCTGGAGAATTTTGTACACAAGGAAGGGGAATTAGCCCATCACTAGGTGCGTCGGGTCGCGGAAATCATTTACTCATCCGATAGCATCACGACTCAAACAACCGTCTTGATCCTGGCAAAGAATATTCGATTTGGTACCCTAATCCATAAACTCGGTCGCATCAAAAGAAAGTTCAAAGATATGTGGGATCTTATGGACGCCGTCACCAAATATTCCGAGTCTGATAAAACCAAAGATGGTGAATCTGATGAGGAGAAAGTCGGCAAAGGGAAAAAGAACGGTGCAAAGTCAATCCAGGGAAAAATTCCAATGGTAACGGGAATACCAATAAGAGAAAACCTGACCAAACCATCTTTAACTTCATAGAAAACAGAAACTTAGGTCTTCAAACGCAGGAGTAAGGTGGCAATTTCAGGAAGTCGGTCCAGTTCAGTCGCCCGATCAACGATGAATAATCCATGAAGGGGACATGCCCTAAACCTAGCAAACCCGGTCGACCTGGTAATCACGCCTGGGAAGATTGCTTCTACATGGAAGCTTTCAAACAGGAGAAATTGGAGGCAATGGCAGAGGTTACCAAGGCCCCCTGCGGGACGCGCAGCCGGTTTCAATGGGGTAACCAAGCACAACCAAACCCGGCTCTTGGCTTCCAAGGTGAAGGATTCCAAGGTCAGGGCAATCATGGATCCGCTAGCGGTCAACAACGTCAAGTAGCCGGTGACGGACACCAACTTCAACCCGTCCTAGCCGGATACTAGGAACAACCAAAATAGCTCAATAACAATGGGTTGTATCACGTCTTCACAACCAGCAATAGCATCAACGAAAAGAAGAACATGCAGCGAGTTGTCTCCCTCTCAGTCGCCACTGAGCCAGCATGGCCTCGGTGGCTCAACTGGTCGGAGCAGGCAATAACTTGGAGCCGGGCTGATCACCCACAAAGGGTGGAGAACCCCAGAGCATTGCCCCTGGTCGTTGCACCACAAGTATACGGGCACATTCTGGACAAGGTCCTCATGGACGGCGGAAGCCGTATCAACATCCTCTATTACAAGATGTTCCTCCGCATGGGCCTGACAAACAAACAACTATAGCCCTCGTCTACTACTTTTCATGGCATCATTCCAGGCAAATCGGCTCAACCAGTATGCCGGGTCTCCTTGGAAGTGGCTTACGGGAACACCAAGAACATTCTCTCTAAAATCCTCTCGTTTGAGGTCGTGAAGTTCAAAATCCCATACCACGCTATCCTTGGAAGACCGGACTGCGTAAAGTTCATGGCTCGCCCCTGCTACATCTATCTCAAGCTAAAGATGTCGGGTCCTCACGGTGTCATAATTGTGGATGGAAACCGCGACATCGCTCTCGCTTGCAAAAAAGAAAGGGTCACCTATGCAGAGGCTGCTTGCACTAAAGAAAGCAAAAAAGGCACAAGCAACAGTGAACTCGTCATCTGCGCCAGTGATACGTCCCAAACTTATCTATAATTTCTGTTTGTCCCATGCTTGTTATGGTGATATTTCTACATGTTTTGATGCACTTTCATATCTTTTTATAATATATTTGGGAACTAACCTATTATTGGTTGCAAGAGTGCACACGTTCTTGTTTTTGTAATTTACTAGCACAAATGCTCGTGCATTGCAATGGGAAAATATCACACACCCTAGCTCAATAAACATGGTTCAAAGACCTTCGTTCCAACATATCAACATCCGTTTTTAATGTAAATCTTATTCTAATCCCTAAATTTAGCGTGGTCCCGTGATTTAAATATGGAAGTCAAAATCTTATCGTTTTCATCGTGAAATAATTAATCCTGATCTAAATTTAATATGTATCATAATGATTAGAACACATCGAGCCAGCCCATTAGCGGAGTAGCTCGCGCTCAGTCTAATCTAGTTTTTGCTTTTTTTACTATTTTTGCTTTGTTTTTGTGAGAACCCAAAATTAATTTCCAGAACCTCATGTGTTTAATTGTCAACCCCAGTATCATTGTTGACGACACAACAAAATGCTATTATTGCAGAATACATAAATGTATTACAAGTAGTTTAATCTACCATAAGGCATACATATAAATTGTCTCATGACATTCATTACAATCAGGAAAACAGAGGAAACAATAATGTGCAGGGACTCCTTCTCAGCCACAGGAAAGTCGATGTAATCCACGCGACCTCACTCCTCGGGATCATCATAATAGTCGTAGTCTGCGTCTTGATCTCATATATCTCTAAAGTAAAAATAAAAGGATTGCCTTGAGTACATTTCGTACTCAACATGCCTCCCGAGAAAGGCCCTAATAACTACATGAGGCTTCAAAGGAAGGCTATATGGTTCATTTGCATAAAAAAAATTATGTTTGAAAAACTATATAGTTGGATAAAGCGGTTTAGATTCAAACAAGAATTTTTTTTTCCATCATAAATTTCATCACGGTGAGCATCCTCGATCCACTCATATCCTTCATAGTTTCAAAGAATTGGGGAAAAAGGGAATAAGCAAGACAGGTTCCCGTACGTCAAGAAAGATTCATGTGTTGTGCATGACCGTGGACACGACTATTCGAATAGTTTTACACTCTGCAGAGGTTGTACCCTTTACCCACACGACACAATCTTGTCTTGTTGCTACCAGTGGTCGCTGGCGTAGTACACTATTTTGTATACCGGCAGGGAGATTGCGACGAGGTCTTTCATTAGACCCACCCTTACTATGACATGCCCACTAGGTTTCACAAGGTAGTAGACGCAGTTCACACTCCTTGCCCCCTTTTTTGCCGAGGTTCTCCTCGCAAGGTAGGTGATACATCCCAAATGTATCTCTAATTTCTGCTTGCTCCATGCATGTTTTGTGTGATATTTCTATGATATAGATACACTTTCATACACTTTTGATCATATTTGGACTAACTTATTAACTCAGTGCACCACAGTGCCAGTTCCTGTTTTCTGCTGTTTTTATATTTTAGGTTTCCACCATATTAAAAGTGCTCCAAAAATTCGGGAAAAATCAGATAAAAATTCAGAGTACCGGAAGCTTCCGGAAACACATAGGAGGGGCCAGAGGGGACCCACCAGGGCCCTAGGCGCCCTCCTGGCGTGTCCTAGGGTGGGGCCGCGCAGGGGTCGCCTGGACCCCTGGTGGCCATCCTGGCTACCCCCTTCGCCTATATAGTCTCTGTGACGCGAAACCTCCGAAAAAAGAAACCTTTTTCACATCTCGCCTCTATTCCTCCACCGCCACGCTTCCAAGATCGTGAGCGCCAGTAGACCTCTTCCCGCACCTTGCCGGAGGGAGGATTGACCTCCGGGAGCCTCTCCTCCACCATGGACGCCTCCCGGATGATCAGTGAGTAGTCTACCTTGGAACATGGGTCCGTGATCAGTAGCTATGTGATGTTCTCCTGCCCTCTTTGTTCTTCATGGATTAGACCTCATGAGCTTCCCTACATTATCGAGGCACATATGTAATTTTCTGCTGCTGCTATGCTGAGTTTGCTGGGATCTGATGAATTATGAGACTATGTTAAGTTTTTGATTAAATAATATATTTCGTTCTGATCTTTTATATTTATGTTCTTGAGTAATTCTTGCTTGTTCTCCGTTGCTGTTTATTGCTTTGGCCAAGTAGTACGTAGTGACTCCAAGAGGGAACGTTATGCTCGATTGTGGGTTCATGCCCCCTGATGACTAGCTTGAGTGACAGAAACATGAGTCTAGGGGATGTGTTTTTTCCACAAGGGGGAAAACAACGGTGCTTGTACCGCGGTTGCAAGGATAGTTTACTTTACGCAAAGTTCTTTTAATGCACTTGTTTCTTGCTTTGGGTTTACACTTTGGTTGGGGCTCACAACTTAATAGCAGCGAGATGTTCTGGATAGATATCTCCAGGTGGATGATTAGTAGTAGATGTTGTTGGATTTCGGTCTACTTATTTTGGCGTACCGCCCATGCTTTTAAGCGTCGTCCTTTATTTGTAGAATAGTTGGCATGGCGGTGCGTTTTTAATCCTGTCAATTTCCCAGCTGTGATTTGTTTACCTCGCGTAGCAGTTTTATCGTCTTTTTGGAGAGAGACATCACTAGTAAACATCACGGGACCCCGGTCCATGTTCTCATCACTGTTTACACGCTCAATTATTTTCTGCTTTTACTTTCTAGATGCTATCACCATTATCATTATCCCTTGCGTTTGATCCTTTGTAAAAAACAAGGCCGGAGAGAATGAGAACCTCTCTGAACTTCATTGGGAGCAAAGTTATTTGTGTCGTGTGCAGTTCCAGGTTAAGAGAGCAATATCTCAAACGGCACGTTGCTCACTTCACCACCTACTTGTCGTTATCGGAGTCCTACGGGAGACACTCTAAACCTTGGTATCTTCACCAAGGGAAACTTGCTGCTACGCTGCATCTCACCTTCCACTTGGGGTAACCAACGAAGGGCGAGAAGCCACTATCATCTCTCGCGTATCACCAGCTGACGAGGGGGTCACCCCATGACTCCTAGAGATGAGGGTACCTGGTGCGTATCAAGACTGAAGGCCCGCTGGAAGCCTCGACCGGCCCATGACTGGCCCACTCGAGGCACCGTCATAGGAGACCTCGACGACTATGGAAGCTACGGCTTGACTTCCAAGACTAAAACTGGATTAGGAAACTCTCTCTGTAAATCTAGATGGACTCCTTGCGACCCAGCCTAGTATATAAAGGCTGGGAGAGGGGACATCTAGGGCATCCAATCTTATAGCAACACCCCCGGTCCCGATATAGCTCGCCTCGACCTCCACTGTAATCGCCTCCATCATAATACAATCGAGCAGGAAGTAGGGGTTTCACCGATCAAGGGCCCTAAACCTGGGTAAATCCCTGTCTCCTGTTAGCCGACGAGTATCGCCAACCTGCACATCTCCTCTACGATCTAACCCAGGGTTCCTAACTATGGGATTTGCCGAGGTCAATCCTCTTCAATTGGCGCTGACCGTGGGGAAGACGCAGGTTGGAGGAACGATCTCGGCGGTTCTTCCACAAGCAATAAATAGCTCATCGACCATGGCAGCACTCGACGTCTTCGTGGCCCGAGCAGAATCAGATCTGTTCGAGTCCCTCGGCTTCATCGCGCATCATCCCGGCTCGCGGTCAGTTTTCGCCGATCTCCGCGCAGGCGCAGACCTGAACTTCGGAAGGCACAAGATCCACATAAACCATTGGGGACCATCCGCCTCATAGATGATGCTCAAGCACTCGTAGAAACGCAAGCACTCGAGGCGGCGACAGCCAAAGAATCGAATACCACCCACCCGGCGACTCCACGAGTCCTTCGCGCAACCCAGCTCAACACGATCCATCGCATCTCCCACGAACGCGAGTGTGGGAACCACGTGGAAAAATCATAAGGGAAAGAAGGTGAAGCTAGAGAATGGTGCACCGTTCCAAGTGTTCATGGCACACACCCGCGAACCAACTTCTGACGCCAGAGACGGAGCAGACGACGCAAGCAGTCACAGAGAAGCACACAAGAAACAGAAGTAGTAGTCCTCACAACACCGGACAACTAAAAGTCATCCTCGGTGAACCAGGAACCATACCAAGAAAAGAATTCATAAGATAGGAGAATAGCAACCACAAAGATGACCCACATGAAAGCAGCAGACGCTAGGCCTCAGAAGCTGCAAGACAGGCTCAACCTGCTGAAAAAATCTACCTGTCCAAAGAAGCAATCGCCCGAGTAAAAGACGCAGTAAAACACGGTAAACTCCCCCCAAAGAACGCAACGTGCGACGAGCTCAGAGCATACAACAAGATAGCGAGTGATGTCACAATGAAAATAAGATGGTTGCGGCTCGAATTGGATAATCAAAGAAAAACTGGGAACGAATCGAGAGCCACTCGCAGAGCATTACCCGAGCGCTCGAGCGACCTTTCTGATCATAGCTCCCCCTCTCGGCGCAAGTCCAGATTCAACAATCTAAGATGCACTGACAAAAAAAAGCTCACCCGCAAACTGGACAACGACTTCAGGCTCGATGACGAGGATGAAGAAGAAAAACAGCTCACACCAGCTGAAGCCCTAATCACCGGTCAGTCATATCTTCATCGTGCCCGAAATGGCGAAAAAGAAAATGCAGATCGCGACACTACGCGGGCACTCAAGGTAATGAGCGACGGCATCGCTGCTTTGGCACTCAAAAATGCAAGCACAAGACGAGCACCCCACGAGCAGACACCAGCCATGGACCCCAGCTCGCCCGGCGATGATGATGACAGCAACAACAACCGTCGCAAGCGCCCCGACAAAAGCAGAGACCGAGACAAAGACGACTACGGCAACCAACGCAGCGGCGATCGACGACGGGACGCACGGGACGATATCACGCAGAACAAAATCAACCGAGGAAAACGCAGGCACGCAGCTCGCGAAGAGTACTCGGATGAGAAAGCATCCGACGAAGATCCCAAACCCTGAGGAGCTCTATGCTTCACTCGATACATACACGAGACACCAATGCGCAAAGGTTTCGAATTAAACTCCATGACCCACAAGTATGATGGATTAGATGAACCAGAAGCATGGCTCGATGACTACATAACAGCCATCAAGTTCCAGCGGGGAACCAAGACCACAACAATGCATTACGTACAACTCATGCTCGATGGATCGGCCAGACTCACTTGAGGAGCTGAGAGCCTGTAGGCAACGATCCAGAGAGTCCTTAAGGGCATACATCCAATGGTGGACTATACTCAAAAAATCAGCCGAGGAGATATCATACAAAAGCGCAATCAACGCATTCAGAAGAGGCCTACAACACATAGACCTCAAAGAACAACTCGGACAACTTAAAGTTCTAACACTCGCGCAGTTTCTGGAGCACGCCAACAACTGGGCCGACGGAGAAGACTCCATGCACAATGAATTGGACGCTCCGACGACTCGCATGGATCGCAACTATGACAACTACGCCGGAGATAGAGGTTTCGGCAGAAGAAGAAAACGCCCCAGGAGCAACTTCTACGATGACAGAGGACCCGACATGGTCGTGGCCGGTTTCGCAGATGGTAGAGACGGCAGACATCGCGATGACAACATAATTCAACGAAGAGACAACACGGAAGACCCACCACACACCCAAAAGAGGGACTGGAGACCTAGACAGCCACGAGACGACAACCAAACACCTCGCTCGGCCAAAGAGCACCTAAACGGCCCATGCACAATACATGGTTTCAATTATGATCACGGAGAAGTAAGATCGAGCCACACTCTAAGAAACTGAAGGCTCTTCACCGAGCTCTCAGAAGAAAAGAGCTGGTCCACAGCTCCAACAACGCAACCTCTAGCAAGCGTGGCAGTCGGGCCTATTGCCCACAATGCACCACCCCACCCGCGGCACCAGCAAGACATGTAGCAGCCATCCAGGAGCGGTGCGCATCACCTGATGAAAAGGAAGAGTACCCAGAGGAACACGATCGAATCTAGATGATCCAAGAAGGAAGACCATCCAACAGGCAGCAGAAGCAAGTAACTAGACAAGTTTTCCTTGCAGTCTCTTCGCACCCGGCCATCCCAGAATACCTCTGCGGGTCCGATACCGACATCACCTTCTCTAGAGAGGACCAGCCGCCAACTATCCCGCGCCCAGGACACGCCCCCACAAGTGCTGGAAGCAAGAATCGGAAACTACGACATGTCGAGAGTCTTCATGGACGGTGACAGCGGAATCAACATCATATTCACCAAGACTCTGGAGGAGATGTTTATCCAAAACTCAGCACTCAAAACTTGAGGCACGACCTTCCATGGAATAGTTCCAGGAAAAGAAGTCTACCCCCTTGGAAAAATATGCTTGGAAGTGGTCTTCGGCAACGCAAGTAACTTCAGGATGGAGACACTAGAATTCGAAGTGGTCGACTCGAAATCACAGTATCATGCCATCCTCGGCCGACCAGCCTTCGCGCTCTTCATGGCGGTACCGCACTATGCGTATCTCAAGCTCAAAATGCCAGGCCCAAGGCGAGTCATCACAATTAACGGTAGCTTTGTCAGATCACACCGCTGCGACAGAGAATTCCACAAAATATCAGAAAACTTTGGAGCGCACCACACTCGTGGAATCACCGAGGACGAAGAAACACTCCCATAGAAGCCAAGGCACCATCCGAAGACTCGGCGAACCGGCACCTCGTGACGACACTTCAAGTTATCCTAGCAGCAACTTTACATTTCTAGGGCTATCCAGACGTCGATCCAAATAAAGGGCGCTTTTCACAGGCCCACCCCTCGTGTAATAACATCAGGGAAACATTCTAAAACATTTTCCCAATATATCTTACGCAAAAATCAAACTTGGCACTCGGGGGCTTGCTCGCAGCAGCCACCCTCTAGGGCGTTATTCCCTTACGCGACATTATACCTGGCACTCAGTGGCTCGCTGGTAGCAGCCACCCTCCGAGGCTTTATTCGCTTACGCGACATTATACTTGGCACTCGGGGGCTCACTCGTAGTAGCCACCCTCCAAGGCGGTATTCGCTTACGCGACATCACACTTGGCACTCGGGGGCTCGCTCGCAGCAGCCACCCTCCGAGGCGTTATTCGCTTACGCGACATCACACATGGCACTCGGGGCCTCGATCGCAACAGCCACCCTCCGAGGCGTTAGTCGCTTACGCGACATCACACTTGGCACTCGGGGGCTCGCTCGCAACAGCCACCCTGCGAGGCGTTATTCGCTTATGCGACATCACACTTACCACTCGGTTGTTCGCTCACAGGAGCCACCCTCCGAGGCGTTACTAACTCACGCAACGTCGAATTCAACACTCGGGGCTTCACCCACTACATCCCGCTGTCAGAACCCTCTGTTCGGTATGTGCTAGGATCAAAGGCTCACTTGCATACATCAAAGAAATCAAATTCAAATTCCAAATGGGAGAGAGAACACCCCCCAGATGAATTAATTCAAATGGCCAGAAATAAAGTTGCTCCAACAATTCCTTTTGCATTTTTGAAAAGTCTTACAAATGAGTGTGATCACATAACAAGTGATGTGGGACCAACCCCATGCTCATGGATTTTTCAAATATTCAAACATGACCTTGGAATTAATCAAAAAACCCTATTTGAATTGAGATTCAAATATTTGGAATTTCAAAAATGTTCAAAAGTTGGGAATGACTAGCTACTGGTCATGTAAGTCCAAATATAAATTTTGAGCATTTATAAAAATGCCTAGCTATTTTATTTAATGGGCAAACCAAATTACAGAAAATAAAATCAAGAACGGAAAGATTAAACAGAAAAGTAGAAAAACCCTTACCTGTCGCCTAGGAGAAGCCAGCCCAGCCGGCCTAGCCAGCCCACCAGGGGCACAGGGGTGTTCTTCCCGACTCCGCGCCTCCAAGCTGCTCGGTGGAATGCCACCGAGCTAGCTGAGCAAGCCACCGCGACGCCGAGAGCCTTCCAGGCGCCCCCAAGCCTTATCTCATCGCCACGACGACGCCCTGGAGACGCCGTGTCCATTCCCCCTCTGGGAGCCGTCTCCCCTTTCTCTCCCGCTCGATTAAATCGCCATCCAAGAGCAGCCGTGGAACACGCCGCTGTCTTCACGCGGCCACCGTCGATGAGATGACGCACCGCCAAGTCCATCAGCTCTGCCGTCGTCTACAACCCCACCGTGCAGAAGGAATCGAAGCTAGGCGCCCCCAGGAGCTCGCTAGCTTCATCGTCTTCGTCTCCGGCCGCCGCGGATCCACCTCAAAATCTTCCAGCTCCAGAGCCTCCCCGCCTCCGTAGACTACACCAGCGTGTTCACCAGAGCCTGGTGAGCTTTCCCCCTAACCCGGCGAGCCCCAGCTCTTGGTCTACGCCGATCTACCATGGGAGAAGAAGCTCGCCGCTGCCATGGCCGGTGAAGTGCTAGCTCCCGTGCGCTAACGTCTCGCCCGCTTGGTCTATCACCCTCATGGTGTCCCTAGCAACGTTTTGCACTAGCCACGGTCAAAAGCGCGCTCTGTAGCGCGAGTTCGACGAAGCCCGGGCCACTGCCTCCGCCGTCTTCGACGCCAACGACGCTCCGGTGACCCCCTGAAGCTCCAACTTGGTCCTTTCGACGCGGACGACGACGTTGCACACGCCGGTGGCATCCAATCTTGCTCCCATGCCTTAAATCGAAATCCCGGCGAGAATCCGGCGACTACAGTTGCGCCGGCGACGACCCCCTCCATTAGAGTTCTAACCCCAGTACCTAATCACTTTGGCCCCACCCCCCAAGTGACACTTCCATGTGGGCCCAGCCCGCTAATCACCCCCTGTTAGATTAATTCAAATTAATCTGTTAATTAAATCAACAGTGAGACACTGATATGTGGGTCCCAGTGGTCAGTGGCCCCCTGACGTCAGCATGACCTCATGCTGATGCAGTAAATGTTTTCTATTTAAATCAATTCCAGAAATTCCAGAAAATGAATTAAACTTTGGAAATTCATAACTAATTCATTTTAACTCCAAATTAACATATAATATATGTAAAATTATCAGAAAAATGCAAGGATTCTGAATATGCACTTTGTTTTCATGTTTCACAACTTTAAAATGGGGAAACAAAAGCAAACATGCATATGAACCCTTTTAAATTCAAATATGGAGTTTGAATTTGCAATTCTTTTGCAATATACTTCATTTAAATGAAATTTCCTCACACATCAGAAGCATGTACACCAAGTTTCAACCTTCAACCATGTGTTTGTGCATTGTACTTATTGTGCTCTCTTGCTTGTTGTTTGTCGAGTAGAGGTGGAACCGGAACAGGAGGCTGCCCCCTTCGTTGAAGACCCCGATACTGAACCTCGTCAGCAAGGCAAGCAAACCCCCATTGATCATGTCGATAAAATCCCACTTCCCTCTCAGTATCGCTTATGGATTGTTTAAGATGATTACCATGCTACGTTTCTACCGCATAGATGAACCCATTCCTTTGCATGACCTATCATTTGTCACAGTAGTAAGAAAACCACAATCCTAACAAATGTAGGAGTTGGTTGATATCATGTGGCCCCTGCAACTGTTACTTCTTATTGCATGCTTAGAGTGATACAATGTTGATACTGTTATATGAGTCGGGATGGTAGCAATCATATTGTTGATGGTGGAAAGGTGTTGGTGAATCTACCCTAATACAAGGTGAACGATGAGAGGCTGTGTAGGAGTACATAGTGGGTTGTCTCGTTGAACACCGCCTTAAGCCCGAGTTCTTGTGTGGTGATCCAAGCTGAAGAGTACTACCACATGTTGGTCAAACGGATCCCCGCTCAACCTACTAACTCACCCCTTCTAAGTTCAATGAGTCACAGTAGTTCGGAGTTCTGGTAGGTTTGTGGCCTGGCTGCAAAGTGAGAGACCGGCTCAGCCAAGACTGGCTTATGCACCACGCACACATCTTCTGGGACCACTTCGGTAAACCGGCCGGGTTACGAATGTGTAAACCATCCCAGATAGGCGTCTTCATTGAACTTGAGTTGGCTATGAGGTAAAAGTTGTGGAGATTATCCTCGCCGACACTCGCTTGAAGGGTGACGAGATCCTGGCGGTAACTGATGGTTTCATGTGTGTAGCAGTACACCCCTGCAGGGTTAATAAACTACTCGAATAGTCGCGTCCGTGGTAAGGGACTACTTGGAAAACTGTGCCTGATTATTAGACAACTTGAACTGGATAATTATAAAACTTGCCAAGATAAGCGTGAGTGCTATGGCGTGCTTTCTCGTGGGGAATTCGAGGAAGGCACCATAGTGGTGTAATTGGTTGGAGACATGTAGTGGACTCGTGTACGCTTCTTACCTCAAGTCTGGTACTCGTAGTTCAGGACTAGCTAAGTCAAAGCTGGCACTTCTGCTTATGAACCCCACCTCCCTTTACCTTGATACATGTGCATGAGTAGCATAGCTCCTACGTAAGTCTTGCTGAGTACGACTTTGTACTCACGTTTGCTTATTCTATGTTTTAGATGAACCCACTGACCCCGAAGGTGGATTCTTCCTCGAGCTCGACGACTGAAGACCAAGCTAGTGTAGTCCCAGTCAGCAGACTGGTTCCCTCGTGGAGGGCTTGTGTTTAAATAAGGCTTCTTAAGACATTTGTTAAACTTGTCTATACCCAGACATAATTTGCTTCCGCATGCTTGTTGTAATGTTGGATCATGGTCTCGTGATCTCTGTGTGCACTCTGTAAGACTTATCAATAAAGTTGTGTACTTTGTAGAGAATTTCAATGATACCTGCTGCTCATTCAAGGCACGTGTGCTGCGTGTATGATTATAACATGCATGTCTTTGTATGGGTTTTCGAGACCTTAGTTGTGATCTGGCTGGCGGTCTTTTATACACCAAGTGTCCCTTAGATGTGCGCAGGTTGGGGCATCACGATGCGATTGCTCGTGACTCTGTCACGTGCACTCTTTGATGTATGATCGAGCGCGCCCTAGACCCCTACTAATAGATCGGGCTGGAGTAAGTCTATGTAAGGGTTATAATACAATCGATAGTATGGTTGAGGCGAATTGTCCATTAGTATGGGAGTTCACCACCCATATCACTTAGAGTTGTGTGCGGACGATGAGGACCCATTTCAGTGGATCATCCGGCCTGGATGGGATGCCCCTCACGTTCGATGCTTTCCGAGAACGTTCTGTGCTTGGCCTTGTCTTCTTAGACAAGTGGGTACGGTTCTCGGCTCTCCATATGATTGTGTTGTAGCGAGTCTTGCATACGCTAACCCCGGGTCCCGACAGACTTGGTATCAGAGCAGGACTGACTGTAGGATTATCAGCCTTGGCCGAAGTCGAGTCTAGATTGCTATAGTTATATAGTTACTCTGGGTATATAAGGGAACAACGTAAGGCTTCTTTTTTCTCCTTACCCTCATCGTTCTGAGTTCTGAGTCACCCTCATCTTGTTCTACGGGAAGATAGGACTAGGCTCATCTATGTCTTACTAGAACATCTCGTTGTTTGCTTCCTTGTAGCCGTAGGAAAGTTGTGTTCGGTTTGCTAGAGTTGTTGTGCTTCCTGATTTCTTACATCGTATGTAGGTGTTGTTTCTACATTGCAAGAAAATACATTTCTTACAATTACAACCGTTAGGCTGTCCGAGTCATTCCAAATTTCTTCATAATCTGATGCATTTGCAAACTCCTTCTTTCTGTTTCAGATGGCAGATCTTCCCCCTCGGCAGATTGTTCGTTTGACTAGGAGCCTCGGTGTGCGTGGCCATCCCGCCATGCTGATCGAGATGATGTCCTTCATTGGATACCGATGGTACCCTGAGTACACTGTTGAGGAGCAGTTCCTTGACTTCAACCAGACCCAGTTCCACTGCATTGTCAGGATCTACCCGCACCACACTGGAGTCACTCAGCCTATCCACTTTGGACATGGCATTGGCATGACCGAGAACATGGTTGTGCAGGATGCTTCATACCCATGTATTACCCTGCTGAGAGAGGAGCATGCACTGCTTGCAGGATCACCTTTCCGCTATATCCCTGCTGCACTTCCAGGAGAAGAGGGATATTACACCGGACTGTACACAGATCACTCTTTGGAGGATCCTTTGCTTCAGATCACTGCTCGGCACACTTGTGATAGAGATCGTGATGCACGTGCCCTTCTTTTTGAGCTTCACGCCACCCGTGTCCGTATGTATCGAGCACTTACACTTGTGGCTCCTTTTTTGAGTGTTGGATCAGTGGAGTATGATGCTATCTACCCAGTCAAGACACAGATGCCTTCTCGAGTTGCTTGGCCCGATATTGGAGGCATTTTAACATCCCGTGGTCCTCTGCTTCCACCCTACGCTGGACCTAGGCCCCATCCTTGCCCAAATGGATATCAGGGTCCACAGGCCTCCGTGTTTTCCGATGGTCACCTTCAGATACCGGGTTACGCGGGTAACTTTTATGAGGATTACTATGGAGATGGAGATGAGTGAGACCGCCTGTGGTCTTACTTTAGTGAGGATGTAGTAGTATCTTAGTATATTGTACGCAAGGTGTTCTAAGTTCCAGAGGCTTAGATAAATAATGTATAGGAAGTCAGAGTGCCTCTGAAGGATGTATCATCTTCATCACGTTTGTATTAGCTTGGCGCTTGTACTAAAACGATGTATGGTTTGTATGACAGCTTGTGAATATATGGCTTGTATGCTTTTATCACCATGTTGTCAAGATGATTACTTCCTTTGCTCTGTGATTCTTCCAGTGCCTTCAATACCTTGTTTAGACTCTTCAAATTAACTCTGTTTGACTTTGGTTTTCCCCTTCAGGATGTCTCAAGGAACCTGTGGCTAGCTTGGTCGTGCCCATGGTCGTGGGAATGATCCGGAGGAAGGCAACCTTCCACCCCCACTCACGATGGCTCAGGTTCTGATGGAGGTTGAGAGGAACCGTCGAGACTCTCACCAGTTGCTGGAGGTCATTGCCCGCAACACCACTCAGCAGCGCAACGAGTTGGTGTCCTTGAATGACTTCATCCGGCTTCATCCCCCGGTTTTCAGCTACTCCACCAAGCCCCTTGACGCTGATGATTGGCTTCGTAGCATCGAAAGGAAGCTCCAGGTAGGCCATGTGGCAGATGGTGACAGGGTCAGCTATGCCACTTACCACCTCGAGGGTGCAGCTAGCTCTTGGTGGGATAATTTCCTGAACATGCGTCCCATTGGACCGCCCACAACTTGGGATGAGTTCTGCACTTCATTCCGTGAGAACCACATCCCAAAGGGTCTTATGGACCGCAAGCGTGAGGAGTTCTGCAACCTCACCCAAGGCAGAAGGACTGTTGACGAGTTTCGTCGTGAGTTCAACCGACCTTCTCGTTATGCTACTGAAGAGGTATCCACCGTCGCCAAGAAGCAAGAGAGGTTCTGCCGTGGACTCAATTCTGGACTCCGTCGTGAGCTCAACCTGCATGACTTTGCCACCTTCCAGGTCCTTGTCAACAAGGCCATCAAGGCGAAGGACATGAACACCCCCAATGACTTCCGCAAACACCCTAGAGACGATGGTTCATCCAGCTCAGGCTCTCAGAAGCGCAAGATCTGGATCCCCAACAGCATGTTTTGCCAGAACAACCCATCAAGGCCATCCTATGTGGCGCCTCGTCCACCAGCTTCGTTCCACCCAGCTCCCCGCACTGTCTTTGGAGCCTGCTACAAGTGTGGTCAGGCAGGCCACTACTCCCGCGAATGTCCCCAGAACCAGATCCAAAATCAGAATGTTCCACCCCGTGCCGGAGGTAACAACAATGGTCGTGGCAAGCCACCCCCGAAGGTCTACACCACCAAACCCGCTCCTCCCGCCAATCGTGGACGTGTGAACCAGATATCAGCTGAAGAGACTGACGACACTTTTGACTTCATTCTTGGTACGCTCCCAGTCAATTATGTTCCTACTTCCGTTCTTTTTGACCCAGGAGCATCTCATTCATTCATGTCAGAGAGTTATGCACTTCGTCCTGAGTTATCGTTTGTTGAATTTTCCACCCCAATGATTATTCAAACTCCAGGATCAAGATGGCATACTAATAGAGTAAGCCATGGTAATCAAATTGCAATTGAGGGTTTAGTATTCCTTGCTTCACTCATAGCCCTCAAGTCTTCAGACATCGATGTAATCCTTGGCATGGATTGGCTATCAAGGCAGAATGCCTACCTTGATTGCAAAGGCAAATCAGTGAAACTAACCCACCCTTCAGGCAAGACAGTCAACTACTCCTCACCCAGAACGAGAACCCAGGTGCATTCTTTGAATGTACTTCCCCTTCCCGACCTTGAAGATATTCCGGTGGTTCGTGACATCCCGGATGTCTTTCCTGAAGAGCTGCCAGGCATGCCACACGACAGATGTGTAGAGTTCATAGTGGATCTTATGCCAGGAACCGCACCAATTTCCAGACGTCCATACAAAATGGCCCCACGTGAGTTATCTGAGCTTAAAATCCAACTTGAAGCTTTGTTGGCAAAAGGCTTCATCCGCCCTAGCTCATCGCCATGGGGTTGCCCCGTTCTGTTCGTAACGAAGAAAGATGGAACAGAAAGGATGTGCGTAGACTATCGCCCTCTAAATCTAGCGACGATAAATAAAAATTACCCACTACCCAGGATAAATGATCTTTATGATCAACTTGCTGGATCCTCTGTCTTCTCCAAGATGGATTTGAGATTAGGTTATTATCAAATCAAAATCCGAAATGAGGACATTCCCAAAACGTCTTTCACTACTCGTTATGGTCTTTACGAGTACACCGTCATGTCCTTTGGTTTAACCAATGCCCCCGCCACTTTCTCGCGCATCATGAATTCGATCTTCATGGAATACTTGGATAAATTTGTTGTAGTTTATCTTGATGACATTCTCATCTACTCGAAGAACGAAGAAGAACATGTCGAACATCTTAGGCTGGTATTGATGAAACTTAGAGAGCATCGCTTGTATGCTAAATTCTCCAAGTGTGAATTTTGTCTACCAGAAGTGACCTACTTAGGCCACGTGATTTCTGCAAAAGGCATTGCTGTGAATCCCGAGAGAGTTCAGGCCGTCCTTGACTGGACTCCACCTGAATCGGTTAAGCAAGCTAGGAGTTTTCTTGGCCTAGCCAGCTATTGTCTCCGCTTCGTTGAGAACTTCTCCAAAGTTACAAAGCCTCTAACTGAACTCCTCAAGAAAGATAAGAAATTCCTATGGACTCCCAAGTGCGAGGAAAGCTTTCAAGAGCTAAAAATAAGATTGACTTCTGCACCCGTACTTGCGCCTCCAGACACCAAAAAGAATTTCGAGATCTTTTGTGACGCCTCACGGCAAGGGTTAGGATGCATACTTATGCAAGATAGACATGTGGTAGCTTATGCTTCACGCCAGTTGCGTCCACATGAAGATAACTATCTTACCCATGATCTTGAACTCGCTGCCGTAGTTCATGCCCTGACAACTTGGCGACATTACCTCCTTGGTAATCATGTTGAGATCTTTTCCGACCACCAAAGCCCCAAATACATATTCACCCAGCCAGATCTTAACCTCAGGCAAAGACGCTGGATAGAGTTGATAACAGATTACGACGTAGGAATTTCTTACACCCCAGGCAAAGCCAATGTCATGGCTGATGCACTAAGTTGTAAGTCGTATTGTAACAACCTCATGTTACAACAGTATCAACCACTTCCTCATGAGGAATTTTGAAAACTCAATCTTGAGATTGTTCCTCATGGCTATCTTTCTACCTTGGTGGCGAAACCAACCCTTGAGGATAAAATTATAGCCGCCCAGAAACGTGATAGTGGTATTCGAGAGATCAAGAAGAACATTGCTAGCGTCGTTTTCTTTGGCACTCGATTGGTTGTACCACGAAAACACAATCTTAGGAGGCTAATTCTTAAGGAGGCCCATTACACACCCCTTTCGATTCATCCTAGTAGCACAAAGATGTACCGAGGCCTACGCCAAGGATTTTGGTGGACTAGGATGAAGCGACAAATTGCTCAGTTCATTGCCGAATGTGATGTTTGCCATCGCATTAAGGCCGAACATCAAAGACCTGTTGGCACTCTTCAACCTTTGCCTATTCCAGCGTGGATATGGGATAAAGTCAGTATGGATTTCATCACTGGCTTTCCAAAAACCCAGAAAGGAAATGATGCCATCTTCGTTGTGGTGGATAGAGTTTCCAAAGTTGCACACTTCCTGCCCGTTCGTGAGTCTATAACTGCGAGCCAGTTAGCGGACTTGTATGTCTCTAGAATTTTGTCTCTTCATAGTGTTCCTTTGGAAATCAATTCTGATCGTGGTAGCCTTTTCACCTCTAGATTTTGGGGAAGCTTTCAGAATGCTATGGGAACTCATCTCTCCTTTAGTACAGCTTTCCATCCTCAGTCTAGCGGTCAAGTCGAAAGGGTTAACCAAATTCTCGAGGACATGCTCAGAGCTTGTGTTATCTCATTCGGAAAGAATTGGGAGAAGTCTCTTCCATTCGCCGAATTTTCTTATAACAATAGTTTCCAATCTAGTCTGAACATGGCTCCTTTGAACTCCTATATGGACGACGATGTCGAACACCTTTAAACGTGTCAGAAACCGGTGAAAGACAATTCTTTGGACCAGATATGTTCAAGGAAGAAGAAGAGCAAGTTCGCATTGTTCTTGATCAATTGAAAGCAGCCCAGTCTCGTCAGAAAGGCTACTATGATCGTCATCATAGGCAAGAAAGCTACAATCTGGATGAGAAGGCTTACCTTCGGGTTACTCCTCTGAAGGGAACCCAACGATTCGGTATCAAAGGCAAGTTTTCCCCACGTTACATTGGACCTTTCCACATTCTTGCTAAACATGGAGAAGTTGCCTACCAACTTGAACTACCCCCGCACCTTTCCCAAGTACATGATGTATTCCATGTGTCACAACTCAGGCGTTGCTTCAAGGACCCCATCCACGAAGTCGACCATGAAACGCTTGATCTCCAAGATGACCTTTTGTCAGAACCCCAACTTAGGTAAGTGCTAGGGTTTATTGTGCCTTTGCATCATGCCAAAATTTCAAAAGAAAATTCAAAAATGGTGAAAAGAAAATCCCTGAGAAATTAAATCAAAAGGCCAGATAAAAAGTTTCTCCAAAAATTACTTTTGCAATTTTGAAAAGTCTTATAAATGAGTGTGATCACATATCAAGTGATGTGGGACCCACCCCATTCTCATAGATTTTTCAAATATTCAAACAGGAGCATGGAATTAAATTTAAACCCCCATTTGAATTAAAGTTCAAATGTTTGATTTTTAAAAAGTGCCAAACTTTATAAGTGGCTACTCTATTATAATATGAGGCCATATAAAAAGTTTCAGCATTTTTAAAAATGCCTAGCTATTTATTTTTTTGCATGGCCAACATATTACAGAAAAGAAAACAGAAAAGAAAAGAACAGCAAACTTACCTGGCGCCTAGGCGAGGCCCACCTCTTCTGGCCTAGTCCAGCCCACCTGGACCCCTCCCCTGTCGTCTTCCTCCCCGCGCCCCTAAGGTGGTCGGTGGAAAGCCACTGACGCCACCGCGACGCCCCACAGCCCTCCAGTTGCCCCCCCCGAGCCTCCAATCTGCGCCACGACGACGCCTGGAGACACCTCTTCCATTCCTTCCCCTTGGACAGCCTCATCCTCCCCTCCTGCGTCGAATTCTCGCGAGCCCGAGCGCCACCGAAGAGCACGTCGCCGAGATCACGCGGCCACCGCCGACGAGAAGCCACGCCAACCTGTCCATCGTCTTCGCAGTCGTCGACTACGCCGATGCCCAGAAGGAATCGAGCCGGGAAGCCCTAGGATTGTCGTCCCCTTCTTCGTCTTCACCTCCGGCCGCAGTTCATCGCCGTTCGATTCCGGCGCCTCTGCGTCTTCCCCGGCCCCGAAGACCGCACCGTTGAACTCACGGTGAGCCAGTGCGTCTTTACCCTCTCTCTTTGCCCAGCCCCTCGCCCTCCTTCACGTTTCGCCATGGGAGCCGAGACAGGTCACCGCCATGGATGACCTAGAGCTCGCTCCCGTGCTCTACCACCTACTCCTTCTAGCCTACAACGCTCCAAGTGCTCGCAGCTTTCCAACACGCCAAGTCGCGGTCAAAACGGCGCTCCAGAGCGCGATCCCGATGTCTCCGTGGTTCTGTCGCCGCCAAGCTCGTCGCCGCCGTCGCTCTGGTGATCCCCGTGACCCCCTGGTGCCACCACTCGACGCGGACGGCCTCCAGGAACACGCCCGTGCCCTCCGAGTCCTCCCCCGTGCCATTTTTCACTACTCCGGCGAGAGCTCCGGTAGCTACAGTGTTGTCGCCGGCGAGCCCTAGCCATTAGGGCTAATGAACCTCCTAACCCACCCCCCTAAACCTCTATGACATGTGGGGCCCCAGCCCCCTAATCCCTCTCTGTTTAGTTTAAACGGAGGGGTTAACCCCCACTGAGGCTGACAGCAGGGCCCCACTCGTCAGCTGCCCCCTGACGTCAGCACTGCGCCAGGCTGACGCAGTAAAGGATTTAAATCGATTTAAATTATTCCAGAAAAGGCAGAAAATGGCTGAAACTTTGAAAAATCATAGAAAATTCATATTAACTCCAAATTAGACAAATAATATATGAAAAATGATCAGGAGAAAATAACCTATCCAAATATCCAACTTTCAACTTTGTTTGAGTTGAATTTAAAATGTGATCAGTAGCATTTGCTATTTGATTTAAATGGATTTAAATCAAATTCAATTCAAATATTTTTGCAACTTGAACCATGGCAACATGCTACATTTCAATCACACATCAGAGGCATATCATACACATTTCAAAATGATTCAAATTGATCAAACAATGTCACATGTAGCTTGGCTAAGTTTGAATTCAAATTGGAGTTTGAATTTGCAATTCAATTTGCAATAGACTCCTTTTAAATGGAATGCTCAACACATCAGTACCATGAACATCACCATTACAATCTTATTCGTGTGCTTGTGCATTGTACCTTATGTTGATCCTATGATTGTCATGTTGCTGATAGAAGTGGAGCCGGAACCCGAGATCACCCCTTCGTTGAAGACCCCGTGACTGAACCCCGTCAGCAAGGCAAGCAAACCCCCATTGATCATGTCGATAAAATCCAACTTCCCTGTCATGTCTCGCTTATGCATTGTTTAGGATGATCACTATGATAACGTTTCTACCGCATAGTTGAACCCATATCCTTTGCATGACCTATCATCTTGTCACAGTAGTAAGCAAACCACAATCCTAGCAGATGTAGGAGTTGGTTGATATCATGTGGCCCCTGCAACTGTTACTGCTTATTGCATGCTTAGTGGTACAACGAGGTTTCTTGTGATGTGAGTCGGGATGATGGTGAATATGGTGTTGATGAAAGTGAAATGTGTTGGTGAATCTACCCTAATACAAGGTGAATGATGAGAGGCTGTGTAGGAGTACACAGTGGGTTGTCTCGTTGAACACCGCCTTAAGTCCGAGTTCTTGTGTGGTGATCCAAGAAGAAGAGTACAACCACACATTGGGCTCACTGACCCCTATCGACCTAGTACCTCACCCCGTTCGAACCCCAAGGGTCGCAGTAGTTCGGAGTTCTGGTAGGGATGTGGCACGGTCTGCGAAGTGGATGAACGGCTTTTCAAGACCGGCTTGGGACCCTGCACACATCGTTTGAGGCTGTACTGGAACCTCGGCAGGACTTCCATATGGATCCCCCTCAGATAGGCGACTCTCTGGACTAGAACGGAGCTGTGGGCGAAGTGTTGTGGCGAACATCCTCGCCGACACCCCTTGAATGGTGTCGAGGCCAAAGGCGGTAACTGATGGTCATGTGTGTGTAGTAGTACACCCCTGCAGGGTTAACAAAACTATTCGAATAGCCGCGTCCGCAGTTAAGGACTGCTTGGAAAGCTTAGCTTGATTATTAGACAACTTGAACTGGATACTTTCAAAACACACCAAGATAAGCGTGAGTGCTATGGGGTGCTTCTCGTGGGGAAGTCGAGGAAGTAACCATAGTGGTGTAATTGGTTGAAGAGATGTAGTGGACTCGTGTACGCTTCTTACCTCAAGTCTGGTACTCGTAGTTCAGGACTAGCCAAGTCAAAGCTGGCACTTCTGCAAGTGAAACCCCACCTCCCTTTACCTTGATACATATGCATGAGTAGTATAGCTCCTATGTAAGTCTTGCTGAGTACGATTTTGTACTCACGTTTGCTTAATCTATGTTTTAGATGAACCCACCGACCCCGATGGTGACTTCTACCCGAAGCTCGAAGATTGAAGACTCAGACCAAGACCAAGCTAGTGTAGTCCGAGTCAGATGACTGGTTCCCTCGTGGAGGGCTTGTTTTTAGATAAGGCTTCGCTAAGCCATTTGTTAAATTTGTCTGTACTCAGACCTACTTTGCTTCCGCTTGTCTGTTGTAATGTTGGATCACATGCTTGTGATCTCTGTGTGCACTCTGTAAGAGTTATTAATAAATTTGTATACTTTGTAGAGAATTGCAATGATACCTGCTGTTCATACAAGGCATGTGTGCTGCGTGTATGTTTATAACATGCATGTCTTTGTATGGGTTTTCGAGACCTTAGTTGTGATCTGGCTGGCGGTCTTTTATACACCAAGTGGCCCTTAGATGTGCGCAGCTTGGGGCATCGCGATGCGATTGTTCGAGACTCTGTCTCGTGCACACTTTGATTTATGATCGAGCCCGCCCTAGACCCCGACTAAGTGATCGGGCTGGAGTAAGTCTATGTAAGGGTTATAATACAATCGATAGTATGGTTAAGGCGACTTGTCTATAAGTATGGGAGTTCACCACCCATATCAATTAGACTTGTGTGCGGACGATGAGGACCCATCTCAGTGAATCATCCGGCCTGAATGGGATGCCCCTAACGTTCGATGCTTTCCGAGAACGTTCTGTGCTTGGCCTTGTCTGCTTAGACAAGTGGGTACGGTTCTCGGCTCTCCATATGATTGTGTTGTAGCGAGGCTTGCATACGCTAACCCAGGGTCCCGACACCTTTCTTATCGAGAATACCCCGTTCGTATTCTTGATTCAGCAGAGCGTGTCACTCGTCGTCAGAAGATTAAGTTTCTGAAAGTGCAATGGTCACACCACTCTGAGAGAGAAGCCACGTGGGAAAGAGAAGACCGTCTCAGCGCCGAGTACCCCTCCTTCCTCCCGCAGACTTCTTAATCTCGGGACGAGATTCTTTTGAGTGTGGGCGAGTTTTCAGAACCCTCTTTTAGTTATGTTCTAGGATCAAAGGCTCACTTGCATTCATCAAATAAATCAAATTCAAATTCCAAATGGGAGAGAGAACACCCCCCAGATGAATTAATTCAAATGGCCAGAAGTAAAGTTGCTCCAGAAATTCCTTTTGCATTTTTGAAAAGTCTTACAAATGAGTGTGATCACATATCAAGTGATGTGGGACCAACCCCATGCTCATAGATTTTTAAAATATTCAAACAGGACCTTGCAATTAATCAAAAAACCCTATTTGAATTGATATTCAAATATTTGGAATTAAAAAAATGTTCAAAAGTTGGGAATGACTAGCTACTGGTCATGTAAGTCCAAATATAAATTTTGAGCATTTATAAAAATGCCTAGCTATTTTATTTAATGGGCAAAACAAATTACAGAAAAGAAAATCAAGAAAGGAAAGATTAAACAGAAAAGTAGAAAAACCCTTACCTGTCGCCTAGGCGAAGCCAGCCCAGCCGGCCCAGCCAGCCCACCAGGGGCACAAGGGTCTTCTTCCCGACCCCGCGCCTCCAAGCTGCTCGGTGGAATGCCACCGAGCTAGCCGAGCACGCCACCGCGACGCCGAGAGCCTTCCAGGAGCCCCCAAGCCTTATCTCCTCGCCACGACGACGCCCTAGAGACGCCGTGTCCATTCCCCCCCTAGGAGCCGTCTCCCCTTTCTCTCCCGCTCGATTCCATCGCCATCCGAGAGCAGCCGTGGAACACGCCGCCGTCTTCACGCGTCCACCGTCGACGAGAGGACGCACCGCCAAGTCCATCAGCTCCGCCGTCGTCTACAACCCTACCGTGCAGAAGGAATCGAAGCCAGGCGCCCCCAGGAGCTCGCTAGCTTCATCGTCTTCGTCTCCGGCCGCCGCGGATCCACCTCAAAATCCAGCAGCTCCAGAGCCTCCCCGCCTCCATAGACTACACCAGCATGTTCACCAAAGCCTGGTGAGATTTTCCCCTAACCCCGCGAGCCCCAGCTCTTCCTCTACGCCGATCATCCATGGGAGCAGAAGCTCGCCGCCGCCATGGCCGGTGAAGTGCTAGCTCCCGTGCGCTAATGTCTCGCCCGCCTGGTCTATCACCCTCCTGGTGTCCCCAGCAACGTTTTGCACTAGACAACGGTCAAAAGCGCGCTCTGGAGAGCGAGTTAGACGAAGCCCGGGCCACTTCCTCCGCCGTCTTCGACGCCGACGACGCTCCAGTGACCCCCTGAAGCTCCAACTTGGTCCTTTCGACACGGACGACGACGTTGCACACGCCGGTGGCCTCCAATCTTGATCCCGTGCCCTAAATCAAAATCCCGGCGAGATTCCGGCGACTACAGTGGCGCCGGCGACGACCCCCTCCATTAGAGCTCTAACCCCAGTGCCTAATCACCTTGGCCCCACCCCCCAGTGACACTTCCATGTGGGCCTAGCCTGCTAATCACCCCCTGTTAGATTAATTCAAATTAATCTGTTAATTAAATCAACAGTGAGACACTAACATGTGGGTCCCATGGTCAGTGGCCCCCTGACGTCATCATGACCTCATGCTGATGCAGTAAATGTTTTCTATTTAAATCAATTCCAGAAATTCAAGAAAATGAATTAAAATTTGGAAATTCATAACTAATTCATTTTAACTCCAAATTAAACATATAATATATGTAAAATTATCAGAAAAATGCAAGGATTCTGAATATGCACTTTGGTTTCATGTTTGACCATTTTAAAATGGGGGAACAGAAGCAAACATGCATATGAACCCTTTTAAATTCAAATATGGAGTTTGAATTTGCAATTCTTTTGCAATATACTTCATTTAAATGAAATTTGCTCACACATCAGAAGCATGTACACCAAGTTTCAAACTTCAACCATGTGTTTGTGCGTTGTACTTATTGTGCTCCCTTGCTTGTTGTTTGCCGAGTAGAGGTGGAACCGGAACAGGAGGCGGCCCCCTTCGTTGAAGACCCCGATACCGAACCTCGTCAGCAAGGCAAGCAAACCCCCATTGATCATGTCGATAAAATCCCAATTCCCTCTCAGTCTCGCTTATGCATTGTTTAAGATGATTACCATGCTACGTTTCTACCGCATAGATGGACCCATTCCTTTGCATGACCTATCATTTGTCACAGTAGTAAGAAAACCACAATCCTAGCAAATGTAGGAGTTGGTTGATATCATGTGGCCCCTGCAACTGTTACTGCTTATTGCATGCTTGAGTGATACAATGTTGATACTGTTATATGAGTCGAGATGGTAGCAATAATATTGTTGATGGTGGAAAGGTGTTGGTGAATCTACCCTAATACAAGGTGAACGATGAGAGGCTGTGTAGGAGTACACAGTGGGTTGTCTCGTTGAACACCGCCTTAGCCCCAGTTCTTGTATTGTGATCCAAGCTGAAGAGTACTACCACATGTTGGGCAAACGGATCCCCGCTCAACCTACTAACTCACCCCTTCTCAGTTCAATGAGTCGGAGTAGTTCGGAGTTCTGGTAGTTTTGTGGCCTGGCTACAAAGTGAGAGAACGGCTCAGCCGAGACCGGCTTATGCACCACACACACATCTTCTGGGACCACTTCGGTAAACCGGCCGGGTTACGAATGTGGAAACCATCCCAGATAGGCGTCTTCATTGAGCTTGAGTTGGATGTGAGGTAAAAGTTGTGGAGATTATCCTCGTCGACACCGGGTTGAAGGGTGACGAGATCCAGGCGGTAACTGATGGTTTCATGTGTGTAGCTGTACACCCCTGCATGGTTAATAAACTATTCGAATAGTCGCTCCGTGGTAAGGGACTACTTGGAAAGTTGTGCCTGATTATTAGACAACTTGAACTGGATACTGATAAAACTTGCCAAGATAAGCGTGAGTGCTATGGCGTGCTTTCTCGTGGGGAAGTCGAGGAAGGAACCATAGTGGTGTAATTGGTTGGAGACATGTAGTGGACTCATGTACGCTTCTTACCTCAAGTCTGGTACTCGTAGTTTAGGACTAGCTATGTCAAAGCTGGCACTTCTACTTATGAACCCCACCTCCCTTTACCTTGATACATGTGCATGAGTAGCATAGCTCCTACGTAAGTCTTGCTGAGTACAACTTTGTACTCACGTTTGCTTATTCTATGTTTTAGATGAACCCACTGACCCCGAAGGTGGATTCTTCCTCGAGCTCGACGACTAAAGACCAAGCTAGTGTAGTCCCAGTCAACAGACTGGTTCCCTCGGGGAGGGCTTGTTTTTAAATAAGGCTTCTTAAGCCATTTGTTAAACTTGTCTGTACCCAGACATAATTTGCTTCCGCATGCTTGTTGTAATGTTGGATCACGGTCTCGTGATCTCTGTGTGCACTCTGTAAGAGTTATCAATAAAGTTGTATACTTTGTAGAGAATTGCAATGATACCTGCTGTTCATACAAGGCATGTGTGTTGCGTGTATGATTATAACATGCATGTCTTTGTATGGGTTTTCGAGACCTTAGTTGTGATCTGACTGGCGGGCTTTTATACACCAAGTGGCCCTTAGATTTGCGTAGCTTGGGGAATCGCGATGCGATTGCTCGTGACTCTGTCACGTGCACACTTTGATGTATGATCGAGCCCGCCCTAGACCCCGACTAAGTGATCGGGCTGGAGTAAGTCTATGTAAGGGTTATAATACAATCGATAGTATAGTTGAGGCGACTTGTCTATGAGTATGGGAGTTCACCACCCATATCACTTAGACTTGTGTGCGGACGATGAGGACCCATTTCAGTTGATCATCCGGCCTGGATGGGATGCCCCTCATGTCCGATGCTTTCCGAGAACGTTCTGTGCTTGGCCTTGTCTGCTTAGACAAGTGGGTATGGTTCTCGGCTCTCCATATGATTGTGTTGTAGCGAGTCTTGCATACGCTAACCCCGGGTCCCGACACCCGCACGAAGCAAATCAACAAAACACTCAAAGACCTGCACACAAACAATGACCCGCAACAAACTCAACTACAGCATACGTCGCACAAGGCAGAATCCTCCAAGGACTCCAGCTAGAAAGAAAGAATTTAAAAGGACCAAGCAAACCTAAACTGAAGGCTCCGACTTCACTTTACAAAGAGCACCCAGAAAGCGGTCGTTCTTCTCACACACCTTCTTCACAATCATATCTGCAGGTGCGTCAACGGCCGCATAGTGCTCCTCTATCGGTTCCACCAGAAGGCCTTGAGCTGCCAACGTCAGATTTACCCCAGGCCAATGACTATGAACAAACGAAAAAGCACAACGAGCCCCCGCACGGATCTGATGACTTACAACACGACAAAGCTCCACGGGTTGAGAGAACACCCAGCAAAGCCTCTCGAGCGTCGCCGGTACATGTTCCAAAGGATAAAATTTCGAGAAGAGGTTGCCGAGAACTCTACAACAGTACTCAAGCGCTCGCGGCACTCGACCAACCCAGAGTCGAAGAACGGCAAATAATCGCGCCAGTGCCCTATCCCTCCAAAAATTATTCTCATCTTGTACGGACGGGTCATCTAAACGCGGAAATTCTGACTGCACACTCTAGAGATTGCGGACACCATGCCGGCTCTCGTTCGCTTGTAGCTAAATCCTTTCGACATGGTTTCTACTGGCTCACAGCACATGCGGATGCAGAGGACATAGTCAAGAAATGTGATGGATGTAAGCTCTATGCAAAACAAGCTCATGTGCCGGCTCAAGAACTCAGGATGATACCTATCACCTGGCCCTTTGCAGTATGGGGCTTGATATGGTGGTACCTTTCAAAAGTTCAGCCACCAAAAATACCCACATATTAGTGGCAGTGGATAAGTTTACCAAATGGGTCGAGGTCGAGCCGGTCAGCAAATGTGACGCTGCGACAACACTAAAATTCTTGAAAAAGATCATATAAAGATTCGGCTACCCCCACAGCATCATCATTGATAATGGTTCTAACTTATCAGAAGGGGTTATGCAACGATTCTGCCAGAACGAGCACATCTGACTCGACCTTGCATCAGTGGCTCACCCAAACTCCAACGGACAAGCCGAGAGAGACAACCAAGAGTTTCTCCAAGGCATCAAACCCCGACTCATTTTCCCCTTGAAAAAGACGTCGGGTTGTTGGGAGGAGTTACCCTCAGTATTATGGAGCATCAGGACGACTCCCCATAGGTCGACAGGCTATACGCCCTTCTTCCTAGTCTATGGAGCGGAAGCCGTCCTCCCAAGTGACATACGTCACGACTCACCACGAGTCACTGCCTATGTAGAAGCCAAAAACGAGAAAGCAAGACAAGACGCCTTGGATATTCTCGATGAAAAATGAGATTTGGCTGCAACTCAGTCGGCTATTTCCCAAAAAGATTTGCGATGCTACCATAGCCGCAACATCAGAAGTCGGACTTTCCAGGAAGGTGATTTAGTGCTCTGACTCATACAGAAAGGAGATGGAATGCACAAGTTATCCTCTCCTTGGGAATGACCGTTAGTGGTCAGCAAGAACATGTACAATGGATCCTACTACCTAGTTGATATACGTGAGAAGGCATACACGCGCACATGCATGGAGGAGACTCCCAGGCCGTGGAACATTGCACAACTTCGTCCATATTACACTTGAGTAGAACAGGAACATTTATGTACATTTATCTAAGTCGACACACGTCGCACTGGCTTTCGCCATATTAACATATATATAAGCCGACATTTGTCGCGCGGGCTTTCGCCATCAAAATATACATAAGTCGACTTTTGTCGCACTGGCCCTCGCCACATATACCTAAGTTGACTTTTGTCGCATTGACCCTCGCCACATATACGTAAGTCAACTTTTGTTGCAAATGCTCTCTCCATATCGACTCGTCTTTACCTTTTTATTTCATATTATTATTACATCATACATTGCATATTTTTGCATTATTATATCTCAGAGACCTGGGGGCTTGATTAACCCTTCTATTGGTACTAAGCATGTATATTGCTTATTCAGGGGAATCAGGGAGCTCGATGACAATCATTGACTCTTTATCCGAAAAACCGGCATATATATGTAAAAATGAAATGTGTATAAGCTTATTCACGGGGCAGTAGGGGAGCTCGATGTCACTCATTGACTCTTATCCGAAGAAATCCCGGCATATACATGAACTGGCTAAACCACGCCTTAATCTTGGCCTGTATAGCTCAGGCTCATACGATCTACGTGTACCCGGCTTAGCGTAAAAACCTTGGGGGCTGACAAGAAACGCCTACCAAGTTTAGTCTTAAAGTACATGGAGCACTAGTCATATGTAGCCGGCTTACAGAGAAGTTCCGACTCCTGGATAACCCAATAATCTATCCCAAACACGAGAAGATGAGGCATGTTGAATCCAGAGTCGACTTCTATATGAGCCTTCATACTTTGTTTTTGCATACATTAGAATCATCACATACTTTTTCTTGTCATCATTTTATATGTCATCCAGAAGATGCACCGTGAGCATTAACCTGTGTGACTCGGTATGACACAAAATATGCTCATACTGACTCATGGGGACTATAGCTCAAAAATTCTCTATGACTCGATATGACACAAAAGATGTTCACACCGACTCATGGGGACTACACTTCGAAAAGAAAAAATTTCTTCTCAAACAAAAGACTCGGAACAGCACCCAGATGCATACACCGACTGTTGGGAAGTAACCCTTCGAAAAACTTCTTCTTTGATGAGTCGGCTCAAACGCCATGATAATTATACCAACTCTTGAGAAGCAACACTTCTTTGATGACCTGGTACGGCAAGCAAACGTGACCACACCATCTCATGGGGGCTACAAGTCGATCTATCCTATAAGTCAATTACCGATACACAACTATTCTGAATCGACTCAGGGGGCTGCAGATACATACACTATCATAAATAATCGGCTCTCATACATTTGGAAAAATACTCAAAGTCAGGAATAAAACCGACTCATGGACTCAATGAAAATTCATAATTTTCATTCATGAAACCAACTGGGTCTTACATCAAAGGAGGAAACCTTAGAAGCAAAAGCCAAACTTGGCAAAATACTACTAAGAAGAAAAGTCCACAGCTTCAGACATCTTCTTCAGAGTAGGCTTCATCTTCCGTTGAAGCTTCTTCTTCACTAAGGAGTTCTTCATCGTTGGAGCTCTCCATACAACAGCAGGCTCGGTCTCCATCATAGTCAAAGATCCTAGCCCACAATGTGTCTTCACCATCAAATCTGAAGACAATGGTGTATCCTCTTGAGATATTCCTAGATCGAAGAAAAGTTTTCCAACCCTTCTCAAAAAACATGGTGCCATGGCTAGAAAATCTAACCGTCACCCAGACAGGCCCATGAGGACATCCATCAGATCGGAGCCAAAGACCCGAAGGCGTTGAGTCAATCACAAGTTGAGTAAAAGACTCAGGAAGTTTGATCCAGCGACGAATCATCCAGATATGAACCAAGAACTCACTCCTCTCAGGAGAAGAAGGGGGAAATTCGGAAGGAGAGGCAACACGAATACTTCTTCCTCTACCTCTACAACGGCCACGACCTCGCCCACGGCCACGACCACGGCCACGACCTTGAGCACTTGCACGGGGATCGGGCTCGTTGGATGCCAAAGGAGAAGAGGATTCTAGTTTAGGTTTCATGGGGAAAACAAGAAGAGAAAGAAGAAGATGGATGCGCTTGAAGGATCAAACTACCCAAGGAATATTTATAGTAGATTCATGGAGAGGATTAATTAATACCATAAATGATACGGGATAACTACCCTTGGTAGATAGCATTTATGGAAAGACTCCTCGATTCCCATTACAAACATCAATGCCTCCAACTAGCATTTCGGGCAATGTGATCATAAAAACCAAACCGGATCTTTGACCAAAAGTCAAAGAATTTTTTTTAAGAAGAAGATGATTTGAGGCAAAAGAGAGTTGGCTTCGACTCCTAGTGAACATCAAATATTAGTCGACTTCATGGAGATAAAGGAACCAAAGCAAGATTGAAGAGAGAGGACTCCGACTCCCAATCAACGTCAACCATGAAGTCGGCCTTTGACCCATAAGGAGCCGCCCACAATGAAGAAAATAAAGAAGATTGCTGTGAAGACTAAAGCATCACAACAATCCTGGGGGCTAATGTCGGGGGGATTGATCAGGCCCATAGACCCGGCATTAGAGACCTCTGGGCCGACTCACATATGTAGGCCCACAAAGAAGACCCGGTCAGGAGTCTGACGTGCCAAGAGTGAAGATTGAATCCCTAGAAGGAATTCGACTTACCTTGTATAGGACGTAGCAAACTTGTAAAGTAGAATAGAACTCCACATCGTGTAGGAGTCGGACTCTCGGAATCCCGGGACCCGACACCTTTATAAACCGAGATCCACGGGAGCCAGAGCCAGAACTTACCTCAAGCCAGGACTAGACAACTCGTGCTATAACCTAGATCTCCACAAGACTAAGGTTGCGAAACATCATCACTGTAATCGATAAGATCAGATCTTCCTATTGAGGAGTCGATCCCACAATATTCAAGAAGCAGGAGTAGGTCTTTACCGCATCGACGGGGCCGAACCTAGGTAAACCGCCGAGCCCCGTGTCTACGTCATCTCTCTCGCCTCGCAGCAAAGGTCCCATGATAAGTCCGACTCTACGGACATCTGCCGTGACTTTCCCACGACAACGTCCACAGCCACGGCCGCGCCGGACCGCCGCTCCGCCTCGGACTCCCAAGATCGCTTGGGCCGCAGCGCCTAGAGTGTTGGGAGACGTTGGGGCGCCATGGGAGCATGGAGCCAAAAGGAGACGGAGAAGAAGATGAAGAAGGGGAACAGACTCCTCCGCTTCCTGCCGGCTCTCTTAAATACCCAACGGATACTCGTAGGCGAGTGATTTCTCTACTCTACTGTAAGGACATTAAATTATCGTGGGGTCAGCAACTGCATTACCTCGAGTTCTGCCATCTTTTGCAGGGGCATCATCATCCTCCGTCAAATCCGACTGGAGACGCACCACGTGGCACCGCCTGCCCTGTCCCCGTGACATGACAGCCAGTGCACAATCTACAAGAACTTCTCGGACGACTTGACTTTGATTCCGGGAAGCCCTCATTAGAAGCCGAGCCCAGGGGCTACTGTCGGTAACCGGATACTGGGGGTACAACATTTCCCAGGTTCCGACTACACCTCTAGGACAGCCCAAGTGCGACTGTGGAGGATTCCGACAAGGAGATGTTGGGAGCGCTGCGAGAGAGTGCCTCGGACCAGCTCCGGAATGCTGGGGTCATCCAGTTGGCTTCCACCGCCCGACAAAGAAGGCAGTGCATTGAATGCACTAGAAGACAAGCATGCACCGCTGACAGGAGGCAGCTTACACCTGGCGGGCTCCCTCGTGTGTACTCAGCGCATGCATACTCCAATCGTCCCCGCAACACCAAGAGACCTTCCCGGAACATCCCGGAGCGCCTTGTGTCCAAAAGAATAAGATAACCTCCCTTACTGTAACTGTCAGTGGGACTATGGCGAGCCCCTTGCTCTATAAAAGGGAGACGCGAACCACATCAGAAGGGGGGGGGGTGGATCAGAGAAGAAGAGAAAGAAGAGAGGCAAAGAGGAGAAATGAATAGAAGGAAGATAAGAAGGAAGATCCATCCAAGTGAGAAGCCACCGCCTTCATACATCCACCTATGGCTGTATCCACATGAGAGAAGACAGGGAAGTTCGTCACCAGAGCTTCCCGGGAAGACCTCCGAAGGATTGCCCTTGGGAGGGCGAGCAACTCCATCACAAGAAGAGGAGTATAGTGGAGTGTAGTGTAGGGTATCTTCTCCTAGAAGATCTCCTTGTACTGTGTTCTACTTCACCACCAGCAAGAAGATCAGACATGTAGGAGTAGGGCTTTTAGTCTCCGGACGGCCCGAACCCGGGTAAACCCCTGTGTTTGCTCGCATCAGCCCTTTGCCGTTTCGACGCCGCAGCAACCTTCGTCTACATCAAGCAACCGGGAACCCAGCGTGTTCCCCGTCCCGCAAGGTCTCCGGGTCGTGCCCTCCCGGGAGCGGCCCTCCCAGAAGGTGTTCTCGGTGCAGCGTCGCCGCTGTTCTCCCTTGCTTCTGGCCCGAAGAGAGTGGCGCTAGATGGAGGGCCTGAGAAAATCGACCCCCGACATCCTTCTCTTCGACGGGGAGATTTTTCTTCTCCAAAATGTACCCCTTAGGAAACACAGGTTTCACATCTGTAGGAGAGTCGCCTTCAGGAGCCATGGTAGATCTCCCAGATGGCGCAGTCGCGGGGGTCGTCCCCCCTCCTGAAACTGCATGAGTCGATGGAGGAGCGTACTGACCAACCGTTGTACCAGAATCAGTCGACTAGATATCACATAAGCATTACTTGTCGAAGACGCAGCTGGAACGGGAGCAATACTACAAAACACATTTCATCATAATAGGAAATCAAAGACAACAGCATATTTAACCCAAGAAAAAGAAGAAGTACGCACCCAACAGAAGCTAACGGCCGACCACCAACAATCGCACTTGCGGACTCGCCAGTACCAGCACGTGAAGCATCACCACCACCCGCGGGCGCAGGATCCACCATAACCACATCAGGATCCTCAAGTATCTCCGCATCCTCAGGCTGAGGAGGGTTGTTCAATAAGGAAACATGGCCCTACAAGAAAAAGCATCATCAGCAAGAAAAATATATTTAGTAGAATGTCGTAAATCCAACAAAGACTCGAGCAAGTACCTCAGGCAAAGGAGTATCAACATCATATGGAAGTATGGAACTCTCAACACCAGTGCTCGTACATTTAGTAACATGTTGTATCCGAAATAGAAGGTCACTACCCGCGATGTCCTCAGGGGAGCACCTAGTTGGGACCATGAGCCCAGTGTACCGCCACATGGGATGCACCCGGTGCTGAAGCGGCTGGATGCGCCTACTCATACACACAACAATGAGTTGGGCCCCAGTTATCCCTTTCTTTAGAACAGCAAGTTTCCGCATCAAAGGTTCAACAACAGTTACCTCCCCAGCATTCAGAGCATGCCCCCAAGCAAGACGAACGCTTGACCACTCCCGCAATTGGGTTAAAGGGATCAAGACCAAACTGCTGGTCGTCAACATGTCTATCCTTCAAATAAAACCAACTCCTCCGCTAGGTATAGACAGAGTACAATTTTTCCAGATCAAAATATGCATTCTTATCCTTAATGGAAATGCCGACGCCCCTAATGGTGTACTCAAAATTTGTCCTCTTCACATTAAAGAGGCACTTCCAAATCCCCCAATGGGGGTAGATCCCCAGGAAACTCTCATAGAGCGTGATAAAGCACGCAATATGAAGTATCCCGTTTGGACACAAGTCATGCAACTCGAGCTGATATGCAAAGAGCAATCCCTGGACAAACGGATGAACCAGAAGAGAAAACCTGCGAGGGAAAAAGATCTGAAAGCATACCCGCTCATCGTCGTGCGGCTCCGGCACCTCCTCATCCCCTGGAATCCACGCGGCACCCTCCAAGACAAGACCATCCGCCACCAGAGCGTCCAGATCCGTCGCCTCAAAGGAAGAGCGCTCCCACCTCCCGGTCATCCTCGCCGATGTCTCCGGCGTTGTACCCTTGGGACGCTTGGACATGGATTTTCACCGCACAGCCACACAGAGCGACGAAGCAAAAGGCAAGAAGAATAAGCGGAAGAAGAAGAAGAGTAAGGCAAGAACTAAATAAAACCTAAGTTTACCCAAGCCTCTGATAATTAACAAACAGCACGGACCATTCGTCCACCATCATCTCAGCATTCCACCAACGTGGCATGATCCCACGATATTCGTGCGGCATGGAAAACTCAATCGGCGTAGTAACCACACAACCCACTCCGCGCGAAAATCGAGGACCTTCATCACGCCAGCGAAACTACCACGACGTGATAAATCACATCAGATCTGACAGCAAGCACAGCGGTTCAACTCGTCAGGCCATCTTGCAATGTCCCATCTCATTGGAAGGCGCTGAGCACATGTTATCTCCAACCGTAAAGGCCCTTTTCTCTTAAACTTTTGACCATGTTTCAAAATTGTACTCCCATCGGGAGCACTCCGTTCTTGCTAAAAATAGAGCATGGACCAAGCCTCGGGGACGCGAGTGGCTACTCCCCTCCAAAAAGAGCAAACGCATCTATAGATTTCGGGTGCTCCCTCAACTAGCATATTATGATGTGCTCGAGTGATCACTCGCACCAGCAAGGATTAATGCATCTTTAAGAGTTCGGGTGCTCTCTCACCCAGAAGATGATGAAGTGCTTGAGTGGCTACTCGCACCAAGCAGCAAGACCCTGATCAATTTTTAGGAGGGCAATCTGCCCACGCACTCGAGTGCTCTATGAACACCTCCATGACTAGCTCACTCGACGAATATCCGAGTGGCTGCATCTTTTATCATCTCCTCGCCCGAGCATGCATATTCTCCGAGGGTGACTACTATTAGTCCACTTGATTCGTTTTCCATGTCGGTTCATTTCTAATTAGGCTCTGCACCTCTATAAAAATTGTGCTTGGGCGGCGACACACTACACCCCAGATGTCGCGCAAGCTCGCGCGTAGGCAAGACCCCGCTGCGCAGTCGAACGGGCCGGAACTTTTCACAGCTGTGACTTCACTCCCGATGCTTTCCATGCGCAATGCATGAAGAAAGTTGAGCCAATGACGGACGCATTAAGGCTATTTTCTGAGACTGATGGCATTGATCCTATAAGACCTGCAGCGGCATGGACTTTGCTAGACATCGGTTTTTTTCCAAGTTCATTTCGAGGGACACGAGCTTGATTAGGGCTACCGAGGTATTTTTCACTAGCGCAATTCACCAAGGCTCGACCAGTCGACTACCTTGGGAGCTTTCATCTTATCATCCCTCAAATAAACTATCTTTTGTGGCTAACAGCCGACGACTCGCAACAGCGCTGCATGCATGAAGACAGGAGATTATGGATTCGAGTCCCTGCGCGACTCTTCGAGTCCCCTAGGCACTCGGGGGATACTGACGAGGGGGTGACCCCACGAATCCTACAGATGAGGGTACCTTGTGCGTATCAAGACAGAAGGCCCACTACACATCTCGACTAACTATAAAGGAAACTACTATATAACAAACACAATGGCATTAACACATGGAATAGAACTATCCTATGCATTTTAACTAGACAATCACAAAATAGCATGACAAAGGTAATAGTTAACCACAAATAAATATTTAGATAGAATCTAAATAATTATAATGGTCAATAACAGCTAAACATATACATCAACCATAATAATTTGAAAGCAACTGGACAAACTAACAAACATTGCAAAACATACTAATTAATCAAGCAAACATCATTCATCGACCTGAATTGAATTGATCTAGGTCTATCCCTAAAACACTATTAAAACAGGAGCATCTGCAATATCAAACCAATTCATTTGTCAAACAATTAACAAGAAACTATACAACACATGTAACACATGGAGGAACAACTATTCTAGACATGATATGACTAAGAGTAATAATCCACCACAAATAAATACTTGAACGAATCCAAATATTTATAATGGTTAACAACAAGCAAAGACTAAGAACCATTATAACAAAGACTAATAATCAAAACAACTATTAGGAAGCATTTCTATAACAAAGATAAACAAATACTATGGTAGAAACTAATTAGACAACTAAATAGGAAGACACGCATCATACAAGGCATGGAAATATTGCATCATAAAGATGTATTATCTAGTAACACAAGCATCAAACACAAGAGTGATCATAAGACGATACTAAAATAAGACGTGCTCTTAATATTAAAGTACTACATATACTTTATTGATTAACAATAGGATAAATACATAGTGGGTCATGGAGTCTCACAAGCCATATATGGCGACCCTGAGATAAACCAAATACATATTTTGAGAGATTATGGGCATACATTTTTTATACTCTACCATCGAACATAAAATGACAAGAACTAAATTTTTGTCTTCTAAGCTTTAACTCCTTGATGATGGCACTATGATGGCCACCTTTTCCCTCCTCTATATCAGTAATCAAAGGTTTGCAATCTGTCGATATCATAATGTTGCTAAGACCACGATCCTCTGCTAGAGCTAGGCCTTCACGAATAGCTATAGCTTCAAGCGTGGTTGGGTTCGTCAAACCCTTGATAACTAGAGCCGGCGAACACAAATACACACCATTTCGGTCCCTGCAAACCACTGCTGCCGCGCCAACCTTACCATCAATTGACATGCCTCCATCAACCTTGATCAATATTGCATGCGGGATTGAAGAGCTCCAATTTTAGCCGACTCTCTTTCTTCACTGAACATGCCCCCCGAATGTACCTCTAGATCCGCCAGGTAAGGTCGTGACTCTGGTGTTTAACATATTCAGCTCCCGGATAAAGCTCATAATGAAGCAATGTGTCGCGAAAGGTGATCGGAATATTTGTTCATGTATCGCATTCCTCCTAACCGTCCAGACTGCCAAGAGTGTTACCACCATGAGGGTGAACTCCACATGTGATAATACATCCCGAGCTTGAAAGAGCCAAAGTTTCGCACTTGGTTCTTGGATCTCGGCCATATTTTCCACCACCTCATCATAGACCAGTGCCTAGACACACCTACTCATCGAACACTCTAACAATGAGTGCCACCATGAGTTCTCGACTCGACATAGTAAGCACTAGATGATGCCCCGCACGTTGTTGCGGAATTTTTTTGCATAATATTTCAGTAAAAATGTTTGGTTAAATGAAACGTGTCTATTTGAAACAATAACTTTTGAACTAATATATGAATTTAATGTAAATATCATAATATAATAAAAATTCCCATGCATGCATGTTGCATGTGGGTTTTTATTATGCATAGTGGCATATTGAGGTTGGTCTTTCTCATGTATGTTCGATAATGAGGTGGCATGCTTGCATGTTGAGAGAAATATGTTAGCGGGGGTGATGTGGCATGCATGATAATGTGGAGTATGTGCATGTTGAGAGAATTGGTACTAGTGGGATCAACTTCTTAAGAATGTAAGATTTTTCATCCATACTCATATGGCGATGTTTCCGGAGATCTTCAATCAGTAAATAATGCTCAGTACTCCACAAAGACGACCATCTTGCCACATCAAAGTGAGCATCCGACGGTGATTCCACCCCAGCTAACAAATTCTCATTCTGTTTATTCAGTGTGGCTAGCAGCCTATAGCATGACATGACTGAAAACTCACCCAACCGCTCCAGAAGCCAGGACTCAGCAACCGGCGCCGTACACAGCGGGATCCCAGTAATCACCTCAGCATCAGCCGGTAGGAAGTGGCGTTGCAACAGATCATGATTCTAGTAGGCATTAGACCTGTTAAGGAAAGTCAGCCAAAAACTCTGGAGCATCTGGTCTTAGGCGCACAATTGGTTTCATATTTGAGTCCCTTAGCAACCAATTGTCTACCCAAGTTTTAGTCTCAAGTCATGTCCCAATTATTCTTATCACTCCCAAAGCCAGAGCATCCCTGCCTTCCACCACTGCTCGCCAAATTTGGCTAGGATGGTTGCCTACTATTGCTTCCAGAATTGTGGTAGTCGGATAATAAATGGTCTTCAAGACCCTAGCACACAGGGAATCTGGGAACATTAGAAGTCTCAAATCCTGACGAGCAAAAAGAGCCACGTTGAGAAGTTCAAAATCTCGGAAGCCGAGACCTCCGCTGCATTTAGGCTCCAACATGGATTTCCACGCTACCCAATGGGGTTTACGGTGACCCTCATTACTGCCCCAGAAGAACTGCCTGATCATACTATTCAGATGCTCACAAAAACCTCTTGGTAATTTGACACAAGACATAGAATACACAGGGACTGATTGAACAACGGATTTTATAAGAACTTCTTTCCCGGTTGTTGACATAGTTCTATTGATGTAGCCTTCTCTGCTCGCCTGGTTGCGCTGTCGTGAGGAAAAAATAAAAAAGATTGTCTAAGCCCATTCGGCTTGGAAGAAAAGAAAAGAAAAAAAAAGATTGACTTCACACAGGAATAAAATAAATAAATAAATAAATAAGAGATATTGTTCATATATAAAAAATCATATATAAAAATCATGTTTTTTTTATTTTGCATCACATTTATAAGATGTTTGCACCAAAAAATAATATATTTAAAAATGTTCATATATAATAAAAAGATATATATAAATAAACGTATTTATTCAATAGTTCAAACATTAGAAATGCATTAAAAATGGCGCACTTAAATGTGTTAAATTTTTCACACATAAATTTTTGTAGTCTGAATTTTTATTAAATAGTATTTTTTCTAAGTGCAAACTATTTTTCAAAGTGTGAACTGTATTTGCTATTTATTACTTTTTAGGTTTTTGTTTTTTTTATTTACTTTTCCTTTCATTCATTTTTTTCGTATGAAAAATAAACGTTTTGTACATTAACTCTTTTTAAAAGTTCCTAGTCAAAAAATTAAAAACTATTCACATTCAAATTTTGTAAAATTAAAAAAAATCTCGCACTTAAAAATATTTGCCCTCTTTGGAACATTTTAATTTCTTTTTATATTACTTTTGCATCACTTGTATAAGATATTTGCACTCAAATAGTATTTAAAAAAATTTCATATATAAAAACCATTTATTTTTATTTTTTGCATCATTTTTATAAGATGTTTGCAATAAAAATGTTCATATATATATAAGTCATGAATGTATTTATTAAATAGTTCACAATTTAATTCAGAAAAATGATTAAATGTCTACTAGGCTGAAACAGATCTAAACGGGTCTAAACAGGACACGCTAGATAAAAAAACTGTACATGTAGTTTTATAGCAGTTCTGCATCAACTGGGCCTGGCCCAACAACAAACAAAAAAAGGAGAGAGGTTGATCACCTCGTGGGCTCGTCCCAAATCATAGTGGGCGTTGGAGAGTTGCGCGGCGCACAGGGACGAGGGTTCGTGCTGGGGCACGGGTGTTGGAGTTGGGCCGAACGTTTTTGTACAATGCAGCGAAACGTTTTTTATACACTTGGCGGTGGCAATGTCTCGTAATTACCTACAAAAACAGGAGCAAAGACTATGACGTACCAAAAAAGGGGAAAAACACATCTTCCTTTATTATTAGGTTTAGATGTGTATGAATTAGTTGGATAAAGGAAAATTCACAAAAAGGAGCCTTGTTGGAGTTGGACTCCAACTCTCTCGAAATCTGTCCCCACGAGACAGGTTTTAGAGATCGCCTCGAATACGCGAGAATATGGCCTCAAACGGAAAAGCATTAACTACAAAGTTGTAGAAAAAAAATTCCGATGGTTCTCGATATAACATTCGGCTCAATCGGAGTTCGGATGCTCCCTCTAGCCCCGAAATACCAAAGACGTAATCTTCTCCTAGAAGAGGAGTATAGTGGAGTGCAGTGTAGGGTATCTTCTCCTAGAAGATCGCCTTGTACTCACTACAACAAAAACATCACGTATGAACGCTTTTTATGAGACGCTATTTGTAGTCGTCTCTATGCCCATAAACACTAGAGATCTAAAGAAGCTTATTGAGACGTTTACGAAGCGCTCTATTTCTTCTTTGTATAATTATTTTTTTAACTAATATGTACTTTTAATTAACTTAGAGAAGATTTATGAGACGTTTTAGCGCGCGACTCTATTCTTTTCTTAAACTTGTAAAAACTTTGTTTAAAATTAGATAAATTTGAACACATGGTCCGGGTAACTACACCAACATATGAATCGAAAGAGAATATTGTCTTAGTATTGTAAACTTAATAATTCCTATATAATAATCTTTCATGCGATATTCTCCTCTGTAATAATTCCTATATAATACCGCACTTCTTCCCTAGATAAACGACATCGTCCGCATAACCTCCTCCGCTTGCCTCTTCGATGATGATGATATGTGTGTAGGGTGGGGGTTGAGGGGAGAGTGAGGTAGGAGGGACCTAGGTGCCTCGATTCAAACTTCGAGATATGTGAGGTTTAGAGTACCATCACATCCACTACGCATGGGGAGAGAGTGACAACGAGTGATGTCGATCCTCTCATACGTGCAAGGCGGCTCGCCACCTCTTGCAGTGGCATCGCCACCTGGTGGATCCATCTCATGTGTGAGTGTTGAACACAACGACTTCATGCATGAATGTTGGATTGGGATGCCGAACTCGCCATGGCACCCATCCCAAATGGTTTCACATTGTTGACTGCGAGTCCTAGCTTCTGGCATGACAGCGGTTGTAACACCATTGTATCATCTCGAGGCAACAATTCTAGCACGAGTGATAGCCATTTACAGCTCGACGCGGATGTTCCAGCATTGGCGTGATCTCGATATTGGTGCGCGATAGTTCAGGCGTTTGCGCCGCACACGGTCACTACACCACCCGGGGAAATTCGTAGCTTCCGATGATGTTTGTTGAAGCACCGGTCCGCGCCGGTTGCAACAAAAACAATAATTAAAAAATAAAAAATATATACAGTTATTATTTATCCATATATGGTTGGATTAGGGGCACCGAATTTTTTTCGGTCTAATTAAATTTGGAGCTCAGAGAATATTTTATTTACCGCCAAACCTTCCTGCGTCCTTAATTTTTTCCAGCCCATATAATCTCACCGGGATAATTTCCCCTCACGGCGCACTTCCCACATCCTGATTTCTTCGACCGCCGATTCCAATCTGGGCCGACCCCGTGCGCCGCCAATTCCCCAACCCTACCCGGCGGCAGCCGCATCCCAAAGCTTCGCCAACCGCCCATAGCCGACTCCCCTTCTCCTTCATCTGTAGGTGGAAGCACGTCTGCGCCCGTCGTCCTCGATCCATCCAGCATCTTCACCCTCATCCACGTCAAGCAGGTTATTCGAATCCCATACCCCCTACAACTTTAGCATTAAATCAATCAAATTGTCCTCATTGATTTGTATAAATCTCAAGTCTCTATCCTCTTCTACGTCCGTCTCCTTACTTCCTTTATATAAGCATGCTCTCTAAGTGTTTGGTGAATTGTTTTCTTTCCTAGAAATCAATTTGGACAGATTTCATTTAAAATATCCGAGGAACTGTTTGACCTAATAAAATTATTATGGTAAATCCAAAAAGTATTACAAGTGGTGTTAGATGGATGGGCCAAAATAACCTCAGATTGCATTTACCTTGGAGCATAAAACATGATAGATTTATGTCACTTTGTACTCCATGGCACCTTTGGTTGTAATGATCGCAACTGTAGCCGCCAGGATACAGGGGCTCTCATTATAAACTAACTAAAAAATTTCCTTGTTTAGAAAACTGGGTAGTCTGACAACTCTTATCTCTTTGTAGATACACCTTGTAACACCCTCAGATCCAGTAACAGTAATCACTACAGTGTTCCCCTTGGTAATGATCATCACTGTTGCTAATCAGGCCATGATCACCTTGATCATAACTTTTCCAGATTCCAACCCTGATAAAATTTTCAAATTGGGGGGATTATAAGATCCTCCAATAATTGTGGATGCATGTTAAGCAAACTGATCATGGTTAAACCAAATCAACCTTAGTCCTTGGCAGAATTCCAAGTCTATGATGATTATGAAACCAATGATGTTGGGTTATTAAAATTGTCATGGGAATAAAAATGGAAATGAAAATTCATAGCTCAACCATAATTGTGAAACATATTAATAAAATGCCTAGCAAACATTAGGCCATGATTAGTATATCAATGGATATTTTATTAAGGTGTTTTAGTAATGTTAAGAAATAAAAACAATAGCTTGGGAAATATTAAAACTTCCAGGGAATTATAATAAACAAGTGGAAAATAAAGTTGATCCAAAATTTATGAAACATTTTTTATTAAATGCCTAAAAGTCAGTAAGCCTTATTAAATTAGCAGTGGTATTTTATTGCTATGTTTAAATAATAGAAAGAAATAAAAAAAGTAGCTAAAAGGCACCATTTAAAACTTTAAAATAAATAACAAAAATTACAATGAATTTTGTTTGTGGCCCAAACTTTTTGTAGCACTCTGATTTTGTGTCTTACTAATTATGGGACATATTGCACATCTTATAAAATTGCTTAGGCAATTAAAACAAAACCTAAAAGAAAATAAAAAAAAAGAAACAGAAAAAAGGAGAAAACTAAAAGTCGCCCATGGGAAACTACAACCAGGCCCACCCCCGGCCCATCTCTCTCTCCCCTTCTCCCTGTTCCCCCTCCCCCAGCTTGCACTGTCGCCATGTGGTGGGCAGCCATGGCCGTACCGAGCTGCCCGCCTCTCCCCTCACCTGCCCCCCCCCCACTTCCTCCACCTGCTCCCCCCTTGGATAAGACCGATGCCCTGGACCCCGTGGACTTGCCCAAGATATTTTCCCCCTCGCGTCTCCCTTGCCTGCTTCCTCCTCGCGCTCGCCCGCATCCGCCATGGCCATGGGCGCGCTCCGACGTGTCCACTGACCTTCCCGTGCCGCGAGAGCTTGTCCGGAGCCCTCTCCGCGCTCGTCCTCGTCTCCTCAAGCCGCCGCTCGTCGCCGAAGCCCCCGAGCCGCCGGAATCGGGCCGCCTACTCCGCCACGGCCGCCCCGAAATTTCCAACGAATTTGCGCCGCTCCAGTCTCCCTCGAGCCGATTGCCTCCCCCTACACGCTCAGGGTGAGCCGCGCCTCCGAATCCCCCTCTATACTCCCCGTTAGGGCCACCCTACCCCTCGTTCGCCGTGGAGCTTGCTCCGGCCGTCCCCGTGCACACCGTGGTCGTCGTTCTGGCCATTCCCCGCGCCCCTCTCATGCACTAGGAGACTCGCGGCGTTGGACTTGGCCGATTCCGCCCCTTCGCCACTCGTTTGGTCGCTGGAGTGCGCCACACCGGTCAGAGCCGCCGTGCCCTGGTCGCCTGCGTTCCCGCACTGGTGTAAACCAGTGGGGCGAGCCACTGACCAGTGGGCCAGGGCCGGTTTTGATTAGGAGGCTAATCCCCAATTATAACAGAAAAGAAAATAAACCCCCACTGTCTATTACATGTGGACCCAAGGCCATTTAAATTAAATTAAAAATGTTAATTAACTCTGTTAGAATGACAGGTGGGACCCCATTATTGTTTATTATTTATAAATTGTTTTAATAAATAATCAGGGTATGACACCTGGGCCCCACTAGCTGCTTAAGTTAATTAAAATTGATTAATAGTTAATCTTTGTATGACATGTGGGTCCAGTGTCCTAATTAAAATGGAAAATTGTTTAATTAAATAGATAGAGGCTGACATGTGGGACCCACTGGTCTGTAGGTCCTACTTGTCAGGTTTGACTGGTCAACCATTGTTCTGGATAATGTTTCAATAAATTAATTCAATAAATTCAGAAAATCTTTTAAAATGATTTAAACTTTAGAAAGTAATATCTTTTAAACGGTAAGTCAGATTCAAAAACTTTATACATCAAAATTGATCAGAAAAATACAATGAATACGAATACGCTATCTGTATGTCTACCACACCCCTCTAACACAAAGAAAATCAAACCGTCCCCCTCCGGACCGACTGTCTGATGATTTCCCGATACCGATAAACTATCCGGATGAATTTATTCTGAACACGAAAGTTGTTCAGTATGGATCAACTAACACGGATACACCTTTCACATGTTTGTCGGATGTCCACGACACCTCCGTCATGGTACCTTCCCCCTCCGGACACCCTGTCCGATAATCACCCGGAGCTGACAGTTCATCTACGGATGAATTCCCGCTTCGTGCAACGTGCATTGCACTGCGTTAGAGCATCGTTAACATTTCATATGCCATGCCTTGCATCTGTTTGCTATGATTTCTTTGTATTTACTATTTCTCCCCCCCCCTTATCTCTGGTAGACCCCGTTGCTGCCGCCGACTACACCGCTGCCGGGTACGACTACTTCGTCGACGACCCTACCCCTCCCGTGAGATTCCACGCAAGCAGAACCATTCTCTTCCACGGATATCGCCTTCCTTTTCGTACTTTCTTGCAGTATGCATTGTTACTGCTGCTGATATGTTAGAATACTATTCAATTGCATAGCCTATTTTTTTCGCCCCTTGATGTACCTTCCTTTATCCTATGCTACCTATTATATATATTATATTCAGCAGTGAGCCCTGCGCATTGTTAGCTAGGATTAGATAGAGGGTCGTGATCACTCAGGGGAGTGAACGCGGATACGATGATTATAATTGTGCAGGTACAGTACAATGCATACACCGCTTAAGGCCCCTACCTCGGCTCTGCCGAGCCACATCAAATGGAGCTATCGAGGAGTAATCCTCGTACTCCACTCGTTGCTGACTCTGTATAGCCTCCTTAGGGACCTAAACAGGGTTGTACTTAAAGGTAAGAAGTCGGGTGACCCAACGGTGCCCGTGAGTGGTATTGCGACGGGACGACAGGGAGGGTACGACCAGTGTACCGGTGTGCTTGGACCCTGATCGTTGGCCGCGAGAGTTACCAAACCACGAAAGTAGAGCTCCTCCAGGAGCACACGCGAGACAAGGTAAGGAGACGGTTCACCTTGTTGGTAACCGCAGAGACTTGGTGGGACGACAAGACAGGCACCGATGTACTGGTGGTCCTGACTGCTGTCGTTGTCCGTGGGTCAGTTAAGTCTAGGCAACGATAACGGTTGCCCCGCAAGTTAATAAAATGGCTAATGGTTCGGCGGATGACTTGAGTAGCCTTTTGGCTTATACGCGCTGCCTACACGTGGGAATTACGAGTTATGGGCTCCTCTGCTTCATAGTGTCGTCCGAGGACCCTTCAGACGTCAGTAGTACCTTGGCCTGCGCCGGGAAGTGGTGTTGTCTTATTTGCTCGTGCGGTGGTGTCTTATTTAGATTTTCTTTAACTTCACCGGCCAGCCTCGCACCGTGCAGGAGTACGTCAGGGTTAGGGTCCAAAGCCCCGCGTACATAGGATATAGTCCGGCGGATGACCTTTCTGTTGAGTTTGAAAGATGGGCTACGGAGTGTCAGATAGCCTTGGTGGAGCGTTCCCTAACAAGGTGCCCGCCACCTTGGAGATCCGTGCATGTAGTGTAACACAAGTGCACCCCTGTAGGGAAGATTAATCTATTCGAATAGCCGTGCCCACGATGACAGGACGCTTTATGCCGAAGCTGGATCCTACCACTACAAACTATTATTATTAGACTGTATGGTTCCGGGTTTTCTTCCTCGCTGGGATGTCGAGGAGGTGAACTCGGAGGCATTGCTAATTATTACAACTTATTATTATACAATGCTGCAGCAACTTCTGCTACATTGTTACTTTATGCTTTAGATAAACTGTTGGCTATTCTCTCCTCATGCTGCTAGACTCGTCGGAAGATGCTAGTCTTCGATAGGCCTAGCTTCTTACCCTTATTCTGTTTTCTATCTTGCAGTCCACTATATATAGCCTCCCCTTCCTTTTGATACAATGCATAATTGCTTAGTAGCGGACGTAAGACTAGCGGGTATGCTAGATACTCACCTTTGCTTTATTTCCCCTTTTTGTTTTGCCTGATCGGCCGCTGCAGTCGACGTTGGAGTCCAGGAGCAGGAGATCCCCGATGTCGATCACCGCAACATGAAGATCCTCGATGCCTTCTACGATGTCGAGTTCCCCATTGACCAGGAGTAGTTTGGAGGTTCCCAGGCAGGAGGCCTCGCCTTTTCGATCTGTTGTTATTTGTGCTAGCCTTCTTAAGGCAACCTTGTATTCTGGTGTCTGTACTCAGATACTATTGCTTCCGCTAACTTTGTGCTCTCGAGCTGTTGTATTCGAGCCCTCGTGGCCCCCTAGCTTGTATTAAACAACTTGTATTATTTTATTTGTAGAGTTTTGTTGTGATATCTCACCGTGAGTCCCTGATCTCGGTCGTGTACCATGCGTGTATGATTCTGTACACGGTCTGATTTTGGGGGCGTCACACACCTCTAACATGTATATTTGACATTGTCTTGAAGTACTGATCCAACGTAATTTTCATCAACTTAATAGTCACAATTACAGAACGGAACATTACTTACATATAACTAATGATTTTGGTATCTTTCCTAGCAATCGATATGCTGACCAACTCATTTAGAAAGCAGCAATGATAGGACAAGGTGATATATATTAGGACACTTAGATATCTGCACATAAGGGGATCTATTTGTGCCAGATCGATTTTATATGTTTGCAGTTTTCTTGTAGTTTCTGTTAGGTTCCTATTGGATCTTGCATGCTTTAGTTTTCTATTATATAATGGTGTGTAATGCGTGACCTTGACATACGTTTCTATGCAAAAGCCACCTGTCATCAAATTGTTGATTAACATATGATTTTAACATTGCTTTGGCAAAGGTATTATGTCGAGTATACATCGCCAACTTCGAAGCTTGAACATCCGAGTGCAGGATCCTAAAGTGCACAATGAGGTGAACAAGATTTACAAGGTCGTCCAGAGATTGATGATTTATTAGCAAAAAGGCCTCCTGAATCTACTTGCCAAATTAAAATAATTTGTGAGCTCAAACAATTTTTTCAAACACATATCTAGTGTATTGTATATGGTCTAGTAATATGTGAAAAATACCCAGAAGAGGATTGGGGAAATGAATTTGTAATTGCAGAAAGTGATGAAGTTGGTATCTAAACAACATCTCTCTCTATAAAGATAAAAGTACGATAACTAATATATTATTATCATGTTGTTTCAGGCTTATTTTAACCGAAGAGTTGTTGGCAGTGACGTGTCACATGAATCAGAGAATAATGCTGAATAATCACCTGACAATGTGCATGCTCCACTAAGTGTTATGCAGGTAATACAAAAATCTACTTCACTACTAACTGTTCTACTACCTCTGACTGCATTTCGTTCTTGCAGACTGACACCTAGTGTAGTAGAAAGATGTGCACAACTGGCGACAATTAATTCGGACAGGAGGTAGTACTTTTTTCTCACACTTAAAAAAATTATTTGTTATAAGTTTCAGGAATTGGATCCGACCAATTGTGTCTCTATGGTGTGTCTCTATGTGCACGCATACATTTTTGCTTATTTTTTGTATAAGTGTAATTACAACTGAGCCGAACCTCAAATGTAGGAAACAAACATTGAAAAGTTTGATATTATAAATCAAGGAAGTGCAGAATCAACTTTACAGGACAATCATACCATTACCCAGGAATTGTATCCTAGATTATCTACAAGAATCAAAGAGGGTTATGGTAGCTTATCTTCGCCGCACATGGTTTCTAAGGTGCGTGTGTATGCATAACTTTTTGCTTCGTTGTCAGAAAATTCCTATGATTTGTGTATGTTTATCTAGAACTGAATAGAGATTCTTTAACGATAGAAATAACACATTGAAAAGTTTAGGATGCATTTTGTTGATGGGCTATCCCACCTAGGGACAGGGATAGCTATATTTTTTCTGGATACCAGTTATTTGGTTCGTGGACAAGCAAGGATAGGGATAGCCGGATGCTAGGAATATTCCTCCAAAACGATGCTCCACTCATCCGTGAAAATCACGCGGACCTGGGTATCCCGGACGCTCAAGCGCGTCGCCCCCACCCACTTCTCCGAAAGGCCAGCTGACCTCTATGTTTTCTCCCTCATTCCCTCAAATATCTCCTACCCCGTTAGTGTTGGCAGCTGCGTGGAGGCGGATGAAACTTCAAGATCAGTGCAAGAGTCATGTCTCCTTCCTATCCTTTCTCCCCAACTCCAGATTTGGCGGCAGTAGCGGTTGTAGATGGGTGTGGCGGTGGCATCGATGACTGCAACAGGAGAAGGCGTGCTCGCGACGCCAGCCGCATATGGGTGTGGCGGCGGCAGCAGCCGCAGCTTGGCGTGGCGCTGGAGGTAGATGTAGGGTGTCGTGCGGTAGTGATTGCAACTGAGCGCACAGGCGGAAGATTCTGGAAGCTGCGAGGGCGAACTTGCGTCTGTCGTGGGCAAATGCATGCTGCTGGTTGTCGTTCGTGCTAGTGGTGGTGTGAATTTGTGTGTGGTGTGTGTGCTGATCTTTGATCTATTTTCTTACTATTTTTTCTACAGGAGCTGAAATTTTTATTAATGTTCTTAGAATTACTATTGTACATGTCATATTCGATTGCCTCATATTGAAAAATAGACTAATCTCACCCACCAATCATCCAAATTTTTTTGGTTATCCCAATCATGATTTATCCTTCAAACCAAACAAAACATAAGCTGATCTCATCCATCAACCAAACAAAAAAGATGGCTATCCCTATCCTGCTGGATAAGGATGCCCATAGGCACCCTAGCATGTCCGTCTAACCAAACGCATTCTTAGCAGACACGCATAATCAGCTTTAGCAGATAAGCAATTCACTAACAAGGAATTGGATCCTAGCAATTGTGCTAGAACCAAAGAGGGTTAAACTAATTTATCCTTACCACATGAACATATGGTTGCTAAGGTGTGTCTGTGTATGCACAAATTTCTGCTTCCGTATTAAACAATGTCTATGTTTTTTATACGTTCACTTGTAGTTGAACTGAACCTCAATTGGAGAAAACACATGTTGAAAAATTTTGTAAGGTCAATCAAGGTTGTGCAGAATCAAGTTTACTGGACAAGCATTTCACTAACCAGGAATTGCATCCTAGCAATTGTGCAAGACCAAAAATGGTCACACCAATTTATCTTTACAACATGATCATATGGTTGCTAAGGTGTGTGTGTCTGCATTAAGTTCTATGTTGTTATCATACAATTCCTATGTTTTGATTAAGTTTACTTACAATTGAATTGAACCTCAAACGTAGAAGGCACATGGTCCTCAATCAAATAATTCTCATGTTGAAAATGTCAATGTGGCCAAGCAAGGTGTCCTTGAAGCAAGTGCACAACTTCATTGTGTCACTGAGCAAGTATATCCATATATATATGAAAATTGTTGTAGAGTAGTTAGTTAGTCTAATTCCATGTGCAATCTTTTTTTTACGTAACTTGAATCTTCTCAGTTTTTTGATACTACATGTTTCATATTTTACATAATAGGATAAAACTGAAAGTCTTGTTCTTTTTGATGAACCCTAGAATCAAAAACAAAGTTGTAGCCCAAGGAACTTTATGGAGTAGAGATAAAACATATGTGGTTGGAGGAAACATGCTTGGAGAACAGTATGTGGTATTTCTTGTTTGTACTATTTCAAATCATGGAGATGAAAGTCTGGTTAGACACTGAAAAAAATCCAAATAGTAAGAGACGCTATTGGTTATGTTATTTATTCTCCTTTATGACATGTAAGTCCACTTCTATACAAGCACCGAGTAAGCTCCGATGTCCATACTTAAGGTTTAATATTAATTAATTAAGAATCTTTATGATTTTTAGGTCAAAAACTAATCATAACTTATTCAACACAAGCCTCCAAGCAAGCTGCAAAAAAATAGTGTGGCACGTATCTTACAATTTTATCAAAGACCATTTCTTCTTACAGAAGTCAAAAGCTTATGTTCTATTTTTTGTTATCTTTCCTTTTCAGGCTAGCTGAAGATTTAGAAAAGGAGTGTATTGCACGAGTCAGGAGCAACTATAGAAGTATTAGTCTTTAGATGAGTAAATATTATGGATCATGTATAGATTTTAGTTTCCTGGGAAAGCCTAGTTCTACTTTATAGGTTCTTTTTTACTTATTTGCTTTCATACAAATGTTTGATTTCAATCAGTTGTGAATTCAAAGTATTCATTCCTATTAGTTAGTCCACTGGATTGGTTACAAAGTGTAATATTTTTGCGAATGGGATGCTTGTGAATGCAATTAGTGATATGGCCAGATGCCTTTATATAATAATGTTTGTTGATTTGTGCATGCAATTTATGGAAGTATGTCTATATAATGATATTTGTTGATCATTCTGGACATGCATGACATGATAAATCAACATAATTTGAAATGATGAAATAGAAATTCAAAATAAATAAAGTAATGTTGAAAGTAAAATATTTGATAGTTACAAAGAAGCTTTTCCTATCTATGGACGTATATGGTGTCCCTACATAGCATGTATAAGCATGGGTCTATGAAAAATGACACGTTTCTATGAGAGTATATGACATCACTAACATAACGTCTATACAAATCTTGAGACGACTTTGAACGTCCTAATAGAACGTCTCTACAAATCTAGAGACGACTTTAAACGTCTCAACCTAGCGTCTCATGCCATGGAGAGACGCTTAGCCAGCGCATCTACAGGTTTTGAGACGGTGCACGAGGAGACGTTCCAAAGACGCTTTACTAAATCGACTCTATGGTTGCATAGAGATGAAATAACACGTCTCTAGCTATGGGATTGTACGTCTCTACAGGAAGATTTTCTTGTAGTGACTGTGTTCTACTTCATCACCAACAAGAAGATCAGACATGCAGGAGTAGGGCTTTTAGTCTCCGGACGGCCTGAACCTGGGTAAACCCCTGTGTTTGCTTGCATCAGCCCATTGCTGTTTCGACACCACAACAACCTTCGTCTACATCAAGCAATCGGGAACCCAGCGTGTTCCCCATGTCGCACGGTCTCCGGGTTGTGCCCTCCCGGGAGTGGCCCTCCCGAAAGGTGTTCTCGAGGCAGTGTCACCTCTGTTCTCCCCATATTCTGGCCCGACAGGAGAGTTGCACTATAAGGAGGGCCTGAGAAATTCGACCCCCGACAGAGTGGTGCTAGAAGGAGGGCAGGCGATCACATCGGCCGTAACATTTTTTCCCTCGTGGGTGCTTCGCGAAACGTCCCCTCCCAGGTCCCCAGGGATGACATCTCGGATAGTTTTGTGTCGGATGTCTTTCCCCGACATGTTGTTGGACGATTTCCCCTGGACGGTCTCACTACCGTCTTAGGAGGGCTATCTCACTATTCCTGGACGATTGGGCCGGATGGTTTGTCCTTTCCGGAACACACCTTTTCACCCAAGGTGGAGAGTGCACGAGGCCTCACCCTCGCTTTTCCTTGGCAAGAGATTCGCGCCAGACCACGCCGTACATCGACGTTGGTTCTCCGCGGAATCAATCCCACTCGGACGACTAAATCCGCCCAGTGCGGACAGTACAGAGTTGTCACTATCGCTCCGCCCGATAAAGCTCTGCAGCAGGTAGCCTGTGGGGGCACCGCACCTACCCAGGATAAGGTTCCAACGGTTGGTCCTCACCTCCCGGGATCCAGCCATCCCGGAGAGACCGGGCGGGAGTCTCCGTCAAGCACGCGTGCGGACGGATGTACCAGTCTCCCGGAAAGAACCGCACATCTTGGACCTCAAACCGAGGCACCCTCACAGCACCCTTGAGAGATTGCGCTTCCGCGGACCCCTCGGTTCTTGAAGTCGTTTCCTGCATGGGGAAAACCAGTGGAAATGAGTACTCGTTTCTCATATTGCCATCTGTGTTCTCATTAAAATGCGCGTGCCGCACGGAGTGGAGAATTCTTGCAGTACTCCTCTGGTAAGCCGTGCAAGAGGTCAAAGAAAATTTATCGGAATCCTCTTGTCAAATGTTCTCTCTCTCGGAGGCCAATGACACGGAACGGTATCCATGAGGTACGGAAAAGGAATAAGTTCCCTAAAGAGTTACTACATTAATTACTACTACGCCGTAAGGGATTTTTACCGGAACCGAAGCACAGCTTGGGTCTTTCCGGATTTCTATTTACATCTTGTGCTAACCGGACGGAGTGGTTACACCTCTACCATTGTCCACCTACGGCTAAGTACAAAAGTGCATGGCAAAAATAAGAAGAGCCCTACAGTGGTGAACCGCCGGATCTAAGCTACAACCCTCGCCCATACCTTTCCAGCAGCGTCCCGGCTCCTCAGTGTTCGGCGGCGGGCTCAGCACCCATGAAGTCGTGGCCGACTCCCACAGCGCATTCCTCGCCAGAATTTCCTCTGGAGACCCCTCGCAGCATTCCGCGCGAGCCCCCCACGGATGGAAGACCTTCAGCCAAAGGGTATCCTGGCCGTCAAAACGGAAGAGGATGGCCTAGAACTGCTGGATATTCCTCCAGCGGACGAATGCTGCCCAACCTTGATCCAGGTACATGGCGCCGCCGTCGCCAAAGGTTGTGGCCACCCACGCGGAGCCGTGGGGGAAGCCCTCCATCCGGAGGTACAAGCCTTGTGGAATGCGTCCCTCCATTGTCTGTGAGAATGGCCCCGGCAGCTGAAGCCAGCAACACGTCGGGTCGGCCGCCGCCACGAAGATCTCGTATGTCGGCACCGCCGTGTGCGCCCTTGTCAGGGCAGAAGACATCGCCCCGCCGCGTCCACGGCTACGGCCGCGCCGTACCGCCGCTCCGCCTCGGACTCCCAAGATCGCTTGGGCCGCATCACCTATAGTGTTGGGAGATGTTGGGGGCGCCATGGGAGCATGGAGCCAGAAGGAGACGGAGAAGAATATGAAGAAGGGGAATGGACTCCTCCGCTTCCAGCCGGCTCACTTAAATACCCAACGGATACTCGCAGGGGAGTGATTTTTCTACTCTACTCAAGCACATTAAATTACCGTGGGGTCAGCCACTGCATTACCTCGAATTCTTCCATCTTTTGCAGGGGCATCATCATCATCCGTCAAATCCGACTGGAGACGCACCCACGTGGCACCAACTGCCCTGTCCCCGTGACATGACAACCAGTGCACAATCTACAAGAACTTCTCGGAAGACTTGACTTCGATTCCGGGAAGCCTTCAATAGAAGCCGAGCCCAGGGGCTACTGTCGGTAACCGGATATTGGGGGTACCACGTTTCCCTGGTTCCGACTACACCTCTCGGACAGCCCAAGTGCGACCGTGGAAGATTCCGGCAAGGAGATGTCGGGAGCGCTGCAAGAGAGTGCCTCGGACCAGCTCCAGAATGCTGGGGTCATCCAGTTGGCTCCCACCGCCCGACAATGAAGGAAGTGCATTGAATGCACTAGAAGACAAGCATGCACCGCTGACAGGAGGCAGCTTACACCTGGCGGGCTCCCTCGTGTGTACTCAGCGCATGCATACTCCAATCGTCCCCGCAACACCACGAGACATTCCCGGAACATCCTGGAGCGCCTCGTATCCACAAGGATAAGATAACCTCCTTTATTGTAACTGTTAGTGGGACTGTGGCGTGCCTCTTGCTCTATAAAAGGGAGACGCAAACCACATCATAAGGGGGGGGGCTTGGATCAGAGAAGAAGAGAAATAAGAGAGGCAAAGAGGAGAAACGAAAAGAAGGAAGAGAAGAAGGAAGATCCATCCAAGTGAGAATCCACCACCTTAATACATCCACCTCTGGGTGTATCCACATGAAAGAAGACAGGGAAGTTCGTCACCAGAGCTTCCCGGGAAGACCTCCAAATAATTCCCCTTGGGAGGGCGAGCAACTCCATCACAAGAACAGGAGTATAGTGGAGTGTAGTGTAGGGTATCTTCTCCTAGAAGATCTCCTTGTACCGTGTTCTACTTCACCACCAGCAAGAAGATCAGACATGCAGGAGTAGGGATTTTAGTATCCATACGGCCCGGACCTGGGTAAACCCCTGTGTTTTCTTGCATCATCCCATTACCGTTTCGACGCCGCAGCAACCTTCGTCTACACGAAGCAACCGGGAACCCAGCGTGTTCCCCGTCCCGCAAGGTCTCTCGTTCGTTCCCTCCCGGGAGCGGCCCTCCCAGAAGGTGTTCTCGGGGCAGCGTCGCCGCTGTTCTCCCTTGCTTTTGGCCTGACAAGAGAGTGGCGCTAGAAGGAGGGCCTAAGAAATTCGACCCCCGACATCCTTCTCTTCGACGGGGATATTTTTCTTCTCCAAAATGTAGCCCTTAGGAAACACTGGTTTCGCATATGGAGGAGAGTCGCCTTCAGTAGCCGCTGCAGATCCCCAGATGGAGCATTCGCGGGGGTCGTCCCCGCGCCTAAAACTGCATGAGTCGATGGAGGAGCCGACTGACCAACCGTTGTACCAGAATCAGTCGACTAGAGATCACAATATCATTACTTGTCGAAGACGCAGCCGGAACGGGAGCAGTACTGCAAAACACATTTCATCATAATAGGAAATCAAAGATAGCGGCATATTCAACCCAAGAAAAAGAAGAAGTACGCACCCAACAGGTGCAACACCCACACAAAGCAGCACCCCAAGCTTGCGCTTTTTCGATGCAACCGGAGGAAGGCAAGGCGCAGCAGCTGGCGCGACTGGTGGCAGTCCACCACCCTCCATAGTCCGCTCATCATCTGTCGAGGAGCGGCTTCGTTTAATGCGCAGTGGCTCTAAATCTTCATCGCTATGAGAAGCTAACGGTCGACCACCAACACTCGCACCCACGGACTCGCCAATACCAGCACGTGAAGCATCACCACCACCCGCGGGCGCAGGATCCACCATAACCACATCATGATCCTCGAGTATCTCCGCATCCTCAGGCTGAGGAGGGTTGTTCAACAAGGAAACATGGCCCTACAAGCAAAAGCATCATCAGCAAGAAAAATATATTTAGTAGAATGTCGTAAATCCAACAAAGACTCGAGCAAGTACCTCAGGCAAAGGAGTATCAGCATCATATGGAAGTATGGAACTCTCAAAACCAGTTCTCGTACATTTAGTAACATGTTGGATCCGAAATAGAAGGTCACAACCCGAGATGTCCTCAGGGGAGCACCTAGTCGGGACCTCGAGCTCAGTGTACCACCACATGGGATGCACACGGTGCTGAAGCGGCTGGATGCGCCTACTCATACACACAGCAATGAGTAGGGCACCAGTTATCCCTTTCTTTAGAAAAGCAAGTTTCCGCATCAAAGGTTCAACAACAGTTACCTCCCCAGCATTCAGAGCATGCCCCCAAGAAAGACGATCGCTTGACCACTCACGCAATTGGGTTAAAGGGAGCAAGAACAAACTGCTGGCCGTCAACATGTCTATCCTTCAAATAAAACCAACTCCTCCGCTAGGTATAGATAGAGTACAATTTTTCCATATCAAAATAGGCATTCTTCTCCTTAATGGAAATGCCGACGCCCCTAATGGCATACTCAGAATTTGTCCTCTTCACATTAAAGAGGCGCTTCCAAAGCCCCGAATGGGGGTAGATCCCCCAGAAATTCTCACAGAGCGTGATAAAACACGGAATATGCAGTATCCCGTTTGGACACAAGTCATGCAACTTAAGCTGATATGCAAAGAGAAATCCCTGGACAAACGGATGAACCAGAAGAGAAAACCCGCGAGGGAAAAAGATCTGAAAGCATACCCGCTCATCGTCCTGCGGCTCCGGCACCTCCTCATCCCTAGGAATTCGCGCGACACCCTCCAAGACAAGACCATCCGCCACCAGAACGTCCAGATCCGTCGTCTCAAAGGAAGAGCGCTCCGACCTCCCGGTCATCCTCGCCGATGACTCCTGCGCTACACCCTTGGGATCTTGGACATGGATTTTCACCGCACAACCGCACAGAGCAATGAAGCAAAAGGCAAGAAGCAGAAGAGGAAGAAGAAGCAGAGGAAGGCAAGCGCTAGATAAAACCTAAGTTTACCCAACCCTCTGATATTTAACCAACAGCATGGACCATTCTTCCACCATCATCTCAGCATTCCACCAACGTGGCACGATCCCACGATATTTGTGCGGCATGGAAAACTCAACCGGCGTAGTAACCACACCGCCCACTCCGCGCGAAAATCGAGGACCATCATCACGCCAGCGAAACTACCGAGACACTGGAAGGCGTTGAGCACACGTTATCGCCAACCGTGAAGGCCCTTTTCTCTTAAACCTTTGACCATGTTTCAAAATTTTACTCCCATCAGGAGCACTCTGTTCTTTCTAAAAATAGAGCATGGACCAAGCCTCGACGACGCGAGTGGCTACTCCCCTCCAACAAGAGCAAACACATCTACAGATTTCGGGTGCTCCCTCACCGAGCAGATTATGACGTGCTCGAGTTATCACTCGCACCAGCAAGGATAAATGCATCTTTAAGAGTTCGTGTGCTCTCTCACCACGAAGATGATGAAGTGCTCGAGTGGCTACTCGAACCAAGAAGCAAGACCCTGATCAATTTATAGGAGGGCAATCTGCCCATGCACTCGAGTCCTCTGTGTACACCTGCATGACTAGCTCACTCGACGAATATCCGAGTGGCTGCATCTTTTATCAACTCCTCGCCTGAGCTCGCAAATGCTCCGCGGGTGACTACTATTGGTCCACTTGATTCGTGGTCCAAGTCGGTGTATTTCTAATTAGGATCCTCACCTCTATAAAAATTATGCCTGGGAGGCGACACATTGCACCCTAGATGTCGTGCAAGCTCGCGCGTAGGTAAGACCCCGCTACGCAGTGGGCCGGGCCGAGACTTTCCACCACTACGACTTCACTCCCGATGTTTTCCATGCGCAATGCATGAAGAAAGTTGAGGCAATGACGGACGCATTAAGGCTATTTGCTGAGACCGGTGGCATTGATCCAATAAGACCTGCAGCGGCATAAAATTTGCTAGACATCGGTTGTTTTCCAAGTTCGTGTCGAGGGACATGAGCTTGATTAGGGATACTGAGGTATTTTCCACTAGCGCATTTCACCCAGGCTCGACCAGTCGACTACCTTGGGATCTTTCAGCTTATCATCCCTCAAATAAACTATCTTTTGTGGCTAACAGCCGACGACTCGCAGCAGCGCTCCATGCATGAAGACAGGAGATTATGGATTCGAGTCCCCCAGGAAATCGGGGGATAGTGACGAGGGGGTGACCCCACGACTCCTAGAGATGAGGGTACCTTGTGCGTATCAAGACAGAAGGCCCGCTGGAAGCCTCGACCAATCCACGACTGGCCCACTCGAGGCACCGTCATAGGAGTCCTCGACGACTATGGAAGCTATGGCTTGGCGTCCAAGACTAAAACTAGATTAGGCAACTCTCTTTGTAAACCTAGATGGACTCCTTGCGACACAACCTAGTATATAAAGGCTGGGAGAGGGGACATCTAGGGCATCCAATATCATAGCAACACCCCTCACTACTTCGAAAAACACTACTAGTAGCGCCCCATAAATGGCTACTAGTAGCGCCCCCGGCCGCGCTACCACTAGCACGCTATAGCTAACTTGTAGTAGTAGCGCGTGTTTGCCCGCGCTACTACTAGTTCTGATAGAAGTAGCGCCCGTCTTGTCCACGCGCTACTGGTAAATAGCAGCAGCGCCTTCTTTATTCGCGTGCTACTACTATTAATTTAAAAAAACAAAAAAAATCTCGTTGGTGTCCGCGCTCCAGTAGTTGCGCCGGTGGCCGCGGGGCAGGATGGGGACAACGGCGGCTAGGTTGCGCGCGATGGGGTGGTGAGGAGGAGGTCACCCGGAGGAGGAGAACCGTGAGGAGGAGGTCGTCGAAGGAGGTCGACGGAGTAGAAGCACCATGAGGAGGAGGAGGTCGAGGAGGAGCACCATGAGGAGGAGGTCGCCGGAGGAGCACCGAGGAGGAGGTCACCGGAGAGGAGATGGAGTGGAGGACGTCGCCGAAGGAGGAGCACCGTGAGGAGGAGGTCGTCGAAGGAGGTCGCCGAAGTAGAAGAACCATGAGGAGGAGGAGGTCGAGGAGAAGCACCATGAGGAGGAGGTCGCCGGAGGAGCACCTAGGAGGACGTCGCCGGAGAGGAGATGGAGTGGAGGAGGTCGCCGGAGGAGGAGCACCGTGAGGAGTAAGTGGAGGTCGCCAGAGAGGAGGAGATGGAGTGGAGGAGATGAAGTGTGAGGAGAAGAGGAGAAAATGCGTGGTGGGGTTTTTGTTGCCACTGCCATGTCACTGATCCGCGAGAGGAGGGTTAGACCAATAGGAAACTGCCACATCAGACCTATCAGTAGCGCCCCTCTTGTACAGGCGCTACTGTTAAGTAGCAGTAGCGCCCCTCTTGTACGGGCGCTACTATTAAGCATCCACCTACTTTTTCGAATATTTTGGCCTCCAGATCTTAAAAGCATCATAACTTTTTTTTCTGTTAGATTTTTGAGGATTCTAAAAATTTGGATATAACTTTTCGAGTAGATGATTTTTCATGTAAAAAACTTTTTCATCCGAGTTCGTATGCAAAAGTTATGCCCATTTTACAAATTCTAGAGAGATTTTGCAAAAATAGTTGAAATTCATATTTTTCAATTTCCCTAACAACTAGATCACATATCACATGGGAATCTCATTTTCTTTTTCTTTTATTTTTTATAAAACTCAAAAGGCGGTCCACGGGGGGGGGGGGGTGTATTTTTGTGTGTTTGTGGCCAGTGAAGACCACTTACTAGTAGTGCCCCTCTTGTACAGGCGTTACTGCTATCAACTTAGAAGTAGCGCCCCTCTTGTACAGGCGCTAATAGTATGGCATGTCCCAGAGGGCACCGTGAAGACCAATTAGTAGCAGCGTTGGTTAACACCGCACGCTACTACTATCAGATTAGCAGTAGCGCCCCTTTTTTGAGGGTGCTACTGTTAAGTAGCAGTAGCGCCCCTTTTATACAGGCGCTACTTCTAATGGCCTAGTAGTAGCGCCCCTCTTGTGTAGGGTGCTACTGCTAATTAACAGTAGCGCCCCTTTTTTTGGGGTGCTACTTTTAAGCCTCTACCTATAAGATTTTTCCTAGTAGTGCCTGGTCCCGATCGAACTCGCCTCGACCTCCACTATAATATCCTCCATCATAATACAATCTAGCAGGAAGTAGAGGTTTCACCGATCGAGGGCCCTGAACCTTGGTAAATCCCTGTCTCCTGTTAGCCGACGAGTATCGCCAACCTGCACATCTCCTCTATGATCTAACCCAGGGTTCCTAACCATGGGATTTGCCGAGGTCAATCCTCGTCAGCAGTTGTCCCATCTGCGGTATGGCAATGAAGATAATAAGGGTGAACTAACTAATTAACCAAGCCTGTGCCCATATAGCATGTGCTTGTGTTGTTATCACAATCTTCAAATCCAAGACTCATTTGGCCTCATGCAACACGGACGACGGATTTCCCCCTTCACCTTGTGAAGGGTAGCCAATCGCTCCTTCAGTCCTTGATTCAGTTGTCGCCCGCGCCAGTATTTAGATGGTAAGTTTCACCCAGACTAGAAGCGAGTAGAGGAAGTCAAAACGGCCAACTGGCATAGCTCAGCTAGCTCAGTAGCAAGTTTCAAGTGTTAATGATCCGAAGATCATTCAGATAAGCACCTATATAATAATGATCATGGCTAAGAATTTATACTCCACCATATTACTATGTAATTCTACTCAGGTGTCAAGTGAATAGGCGACAAGCATATCAGGGTAATGTGTCAATCGACACGCTAGCTACGAGATAAAATAGCATGCAATAGTGGTTATAAATTACAATGCAATTTAATAAAACATAGGATAAACATGATAAAAAAGGGAGGCATGCCTTCATTGTTGAGGCCATCTTTGGTTACTTGTATCTGTCCATGTCCAACATCGTCACTCCCTACTCGTCGTAACGATAGAAAATGAAAACAGATAAATACCAAAGCAAAAGTAAATCCAAATAGATTAGTGGATGGATGGCGAGATATTGATCAAGATGAAAATTTCAAATGAGATAGAACGATAGGAAGAGAAGTTGAGAGGATTTAATTAATATTAGATTGATATGGCTAAGAAAGGCTCGACGGTCAAGACTAATATTCTAACAATAGCTATGATACTAGCAGCAAGTAGTGCCCACTACACATCTCAACTAACTATAAAGGAAACTACTATATAACAAACACAATGGCATTAACACATGGAACAGAACTATCCTATGCATTTTTAACTACACAATCACAAAATAGCATGACAAAGGTAATATTAACCACAAATAAATATTTAGATAGAATCTAAATAATTATAATGGTCAATAACAGCTAAACATATACATCAACCATAATAATTTGAAAGCAATTGGAAAAACTAACAAACATTGAAAAACATACTAATTAATCAATCAAACATCATTCATCGACATGAATTGAATTGATCTAGGTCTATCCCTAAAACACTATTAAAACAGGAGCATCTGCAATATCAAACCAATTCATTTGTCAAACAATTAACAAGAAACTATACAACACATGTAACACATGGATGAACAACTATTCTAGACATGATATGACTAAGAGTAATAATCCACGACAAATAAATACTTGAACGAATCCAAATATTTATAATGGTTAACAACAAGCAGAGACTAAGAACCAATCAAAACAACTATTAGGAAGCATTTCTATGACAAAGATAAACAAATACTATGGTAGAAACTAATTAGACAACTAAATACGAAGACACGTATCATACAAGGCATGGAAATATTGCATCATAAAGATGTTTTATCTAGTAACACAAGCATCAAACACAAGAGTGATCATAAGATGATACTAAACTAAGACGTGATCTTAATATTAAAGTACGACATATACTTTATTGATTCACAATAGGAGAAATACATAGTGGGTCATAGAGTCTGAAAAGCCATATATGGCGACCCTGAGATAAACCAAACGCATATTTTGAGAGATTATGGGCATCCATTTTTGAGACTCTACCTTCGAACATAAAATGACAAGAACGAAAGTTTTGACTTCTAAGCTTTAACTCCTTGATGATGGCACTATGATGGCCACCTTTTCCCTCCTCTATAACAGTAAGAAAAGGTTTGCAATCCATTGATATCATAATGTTTCTAAGACCACGATCCTATGCTAGAGCTAGGCCTTCACGAATAGCTATAGCTTCAAGCGTGGTGGGGTTCGTCAAACCCTTGATAACTAGAGCCGGCGAACACAGATACACACCATTTCGGTCCTTGCAAACCACTGCTGCCGCGCCAACCTTACCATCAATTGACATGCCTCCATCAACCTTTATCAATATTGCATGCGGGATTGAAGAGGTCCAATTTTAGCTGGCTCTCTTGTTTGACTGAACATGCTGTCGGGACCCGGGGTTAGTGTATGTAATTCCAGTCAAAACTCAATCATATGGAGAGCCGTAAGTCGTACCCACTTGTCTAAGAAGATAAGGCCAAGCACAGAACACTCTCGGAAAGCATCGTACGTGAGGGGCATCCCATCCAGGCCGGATGATCAACTGAGATGGGTCCTCATTGCCCGCTCACAAGTCTAAATGATTATGGGTGGTGAAATCCAATACTCATAAACAAGTCGCCTCAACCATATTATCGATTGAATTATAACACTTACATAAACAGACTCCAGCCAGATCACTTAGTCGGGGTCTCGGGCGGGCTCGAACATACATCAAAGTGTGCCACATGACAGAGTCACGAGCAATCGCATCGCGATGCCCCAAGCTGCGCATATCTAAGGGCCACTTGGTGTATAAAAGACCGCCGGCAAGATCACAACTAAGCTGTCGAACCCCACACTAAGACATGCATGTTATAATCATACACGCAACATACATGTCCAGTGTAATCAACAGGTACACATTGCATGAAATCTACAAGTACGTCTTTATTGACTTACACATAGAGCATACAAAGATCACATGTCTGTTATCAACATTACATCGCAAATTAGGTCTGAGTACAGACAAGATTAACAAATGGCTTAGAGAAGCCTTGTTCAACAAACATGCCCTTCCACGAGGGACCAGAATGTTGTCTGGAACTATACTACCAAGGTCAATGTCGAGCTTCACGAAGGTGACTCCTTCGGGGTCCGGGTTCTCATCTAAAACATAGAAGAAGCAAACGTGAGTACAAAGTCATACTCAGCAAGACTTACATCAGAACTATACTACTCATGCTCAGGTTTCAAGGTAAAAGTAGGTGGGGTTCAACATGCAGAAGTGCCAGCTTTGACTTGGCTAGTCCTGAACTACGATTACAAGTCTCCAACCAATACACCACTATGGATTATTCCTCGACTTCCCCACAAGGAAGCATGCCATAGCACTCACGCTTATCTTGCGAGTTTTATAAGTATCCATTCAAGTTGTCTATGATCAAGTAAAGGTCTCAAAGTAGTCCATAACCGTGGACACGGCTATTCGAATAGTTTATTAACCCTGCAGGGGTGTACACCTTCACACGCGTGTCATCATTTATCGCCTCGTTCTTGTCACCCTTCAAGCGGGTGTCGGACGTGGATGAAACAAAGGCACTACCCTCACATCACCTTCTCTAATCCAGGAGTCGACTACCTGAGTTTGTCACCGCTCGAGAGTCCGGCCGGTTCTACGAAACGGACTCAGATAATGCAAGGGACCGAGACGCCACCTTTGGCAGATGGTTTCGCTGCCTCACAGGACCACCCACATATCTATGCATAAGCCAAATGGAAATCCCGAATCTAGTGTGACTCCTGGACCGGATCGGGTACGTAAAGAGGCCAAACGGGGCTCCCATAAACCCTACATGTGGTCATACTCTTTGTCTTGGATCACAAAACAGGAACTCGGGGCCTAGGCAGTGTTCAACAAGACAACCCACTGTGTACTCCTACACAGCCTCTCATCGTTCACCTTTGTTTAGGGTGGATTCACCAACACGTTATCATCAGCACCATTATGAATATCCATCCCGACTCACAAACAATGTAACCCCATTGTATCACTAAGCACCGATAAGCAGTAACAGTTGCAGGGGCCACATGCTCATCATTCAACTCCTATATCTGCTAGGATTGTGGTTTGCTTAATACGGTGACAAAATGATAGGTCATGCATCGGAATGGGTTCAACTATGCGAAAGAACGTGTCTCGGTGATCTCCTAAACATGCATAAGCGAGACTGAGAGGGAAGTAGGATTTTATAGACATGATCAATGGGGTTTGCTTGCCTTGCTGACGATACACGGGGTTTAACAGTGGTCTTCTTCTTCTTCTTCGGGGGTGATCACCGTCTCAGAAGCACTGTTACCGGCACAATCATCAACAAAGGGGGGCAACATTGAAATAGAATGCACATACACATGATATAGTTGTCCATGATGTGATTGCTTCTGTTTTGAGGCAAATTCAATTTAAATGAAGTGTATTGCATTTGGAATGCAAATTCAAACTCCATATGTTGCTCAAATTAGCCAAGTTGCAATTGCTTTTGTTTGAACATTGTAAACCATCTTGTCATGTGTAAGATATGCCTCTAATGTTCAAGTGAAGTGTGGTGTATTGCAAAGGTTCAAGTTGGAATAACATTTGAATTAAATTTGAATTAATTCCAATTAAACCAAATAGAAAAAGCTACTGGTCCCTATTTAAGATCAACTCAAACATGGTTGAAAGTTGATTATTTGGATAGAGCATTTTTTGCTGATCATTTTTCGTATATTATTTGTCCAATTTGGAGTTAATATGAATTTTCTATGACTTTTCAAAGTTTATTGTATTTTATGCAATTTCTGGATTTCTTTTTAAAAATAAAAGGACTTATTGCGTCATGCTGGTGTCATGCTGAAGCAAGGGGGGCTGACATGTGGGCCAACCCTATCAGTGGCATAGGGTTAAATCCCTGTTTAATTAAACTGACAGGGGGGTATTAGGGTGCTGGGCCCCATCTGTCATTGACGGTTAGGGGGGTTAATGGGGTGATTAGGGCTTAATTAATCGGGCCGCGGAATAACGCCGCGGGCGACCACGACCACGGTGGAGGGGTTCGCCAGAATGCGATTTCGGCCACGGGAGGAGCAAAGGGAGACGCCGGAGCGCGTCTCGTGCTCGTGCGCGTCTAGGAAAGCTAGCAGGGGGTCACAGGGGAGCTCCAGACCACGGCTACAACGACGTTTTGCGGCGGCCGGAGTACTGGAGAGGGGGGCACGGGGCTACGGGCTACGGCGAGATGCGCGGAGGAGCTGGGGCGAACGGGGAGCTCACCCTGGTGCTACTGGAGCCGACAGGGAGGCCAGAGGATGGCGGGACGGAGTGGAATCGCTCGCCGGAGGGCTTCGGTTGCGGCGGAGGAGAACGAAGAGGGCATCGCCGTGGAAGCTCCTTGGCTTCGATTGAACGGGCACGAAGACGAGGACGGCTGCGGGGATCTCCTTGGACAGCTCGGCGCAGCTCGAGGGGCATGGTGGCCACGCACTGCACAGCGGCGTGCTCCGGCTGGGCTTCGGTCGGCGCTGGATTCGCAGGGGGGAGAGAGAGAGGAATCCAGAGGAGGGGGAAAGACTGCGGGGCGTCGTGGCATGCTCCGTGGCGCAAGAAGAGGGGTAGGGGAGGCCCAGAGGCGACGTGGCCCTCGCCGGCGTCGGCATGGCAGCCACCGAGCTGCTTGTCGACGCGGCGGGGAAGACGACAAGAACGCTGGTGGGCTTGGGCCGGGGTGGTTCAAGTTGGGCTGCAGGCCTGGTAAGCTGGGCCTGCTTTCCCTTTTTATATTTTTCTTCTGTTTTGTCCTGTTTTCTTTTTCTTCCTTTTGTTTTGCTCTGGATAAAATAGCAAAGCATTTTATAAAATCTTCAAACCTTTTATGTGGGCTTAGGAGACATATAGCTAGCCACTCACAAGTTTTGGAGATTTTTGAAGTTCAATTAATTTGAATTTCAAATCAAATAGGGGTATTATTTAATTTCCAAGGCACTTATGGTATTGTTGAGAAATCTTGTAGAATGCAGTGGGACCCACTTCACTTTCTATGTGATCATGCATATTTATAGGAATTTTCAAAAATACCAGAGGAATTTTTGGAAGCAATTTTTAACTGGCCATTGGAATTAAATTCTTTAGGGCTTTCTTCTTTCCCCAATTTTGAATTTCATTTGAAAATTTCACATGATGCAAAGGGTCAAGCAAGCCCTAGCACTTACCCTAGTTGGGGTTCTGACAACTCGCTCCCACTCAGAAGAATCTCGTCCCGAGATTCAGAAGTCGTCAGGAGGAAGGAGGGGTACTCGGCACGGAGGCGGTCTTCTCTTTCCCAGGTTGCTACTTTCTCGGAGTGATGTGACCATTGCACTTTGAGGAACTTGATCTTCTGACAATGCGTGACACGCTCTGCGGAATCAAGAATACGAACGGGGTACTCTCGATATGAAAGGTCATCTTGGAGATCAAGCGTTTCATGGTCGACTTCGCGGATGGGGTCCTTGAAGCAACGCCTGAGTTGTGACACATGGAATACATCATGTACTCGGGAAAGGTGCGGGGGTAGTTCAAGTTGGTAGGCAACTTCTCCACGTTTAGAAAGAATGCGGAAAGGTCCAATGTAAGGTGTGGCCAACATGCCTTTGATACCGAATCGTTGGGTTCCCTTCAGAGGAGTAACCCGAAGGTAAGCCTTCTCATCCAGATTGTAGCTTTCCGAAAGATATAACACAAGCTCTGAGCATGTCTTCCAGGATTTGGTTAACCCTTTCAACTTGACCGCTAGATTGAGGGTGGAAAGTTGTACTAAAGGAGAGATGAGTTCCCATAGCATTTTTAAAACTTTCCCAGAATCTAGAGGTGAAAAGGCTACCACGATCAGAATTGATTTCCAAAGGAACACCGTGAAGAGACACGATTCTAGAGACATACAAGTCCGCTAACTGGCTAGCAGTAATAGACACGCGAACAGGAAGGAAGTGAGCAACTTTTGAGAGTCGGTCAATGACAACGAAGATGGCATCATTTCCTTTCTGGGTTTTTGGAAAGCCGGTGATGAAGTACATACCGACCTTGTCCCATTTCCACTCAGGAAGAGACAATGGTTGAAGAGTACCAGCATGTCTTTGGTGTACGGACTTAATGCGACGACAAACATCACATTCAACAAAAAATTGAGCAATGTCTCTCTTCATCCTAGTCCACTAAAATCTCTGGCGTAGATCTCGGTACATTTTTGTGCTACCGGGATGAATTGAGAGGGGAGTGTCATGAGCTTCCTTAAGGATTAGCTGCCTTAGGTCTTGACTCTCAGGGACTACCAAAAGATTTTCAAAGAATATCGTTCCTTGATCATTTGTAGAGAAACATTTAGCATCTCCGCTAGCAATGTTCTCCTTGATCTCTCGAATACCACTATCTTTTTTCTGGGCGGCTATGATTTGATCCTCAAGGGTTGGTTTCGCCACCAGGGTAGAAATTCCTCATGAAGAAGTGGTTGATACTGTTGTAACATGAGGTTGTACGACTTACGACTTAGTGCATCATCCATGACATTGGCTTTGCCTGGGGTGTAAGAAATTCCTAAGTCATAATCTTTTATCAACTCTATTCAGCCTCTTTGCCTGATATTAAGATCTGGCTGGGTGAAAATATATTTGAGGTTGTCGTGACCAGAATAGATCTCACAACGATTACCAAGGAGGTAATGTCGCCAAGTCTTCAAGGCATGAACTACGACAGCGAGTTCAAGATCATGGGTAGGATAGTTCTCTTCATGTGGAAGCAACTGGCGTGAAGCGTATGCTACCACATGTCGATCTTGCATAAGTTTGCATCCTAACCCTTGCCGTGAAGCGTCACAATAGATCTCGAAATCCCTTTTGGTGTCTGGAGGTGCAAGTACGGGTGCAGAAGTCAATCTTCTTTTTAGCTCTTGAAAGCTTTCCTCGCACTTGGGGGTCCATTGGAATTTCTTATCTTTCTTGAGGAGTTCAGTTAGAGGCTTTGCAACTTTGGAGAAGTTCTCAATGAAGCGGCGGCAATAGCTTTCTAAGCCAAGAAAACTCCTAACTTCCTTAACCGATTCAGGTGGAGTCCAGTCAAGGACGGCCTGAACTCTCTCGGGATTGAGATCAATGCCTTTTGCAGAAATCACGTGGCCTAAGTAGGTCACTTCTGGTAGCCAAAATTCACACTAGGAGAATTTAGCATACAGACGATGCTCTCGAAGTTTCACCAATACCAACCTAAGATGTTATGCATGCTCTTCTTCGTTCTTCGAGTAGATGAGAATGTCATCAAGATAAACCACAACAAATTTATCTAGGTACTCCATGAAGATCGAATTCATCAAGCGCGATAATGTGGCGGGGGCATTGGTTAAACCGAAGGACATGAAGGTGTACTCGTAAAGACCATATCGAGTAGTGAAAGCCGTCTTGGGAATGTCCTCGTTTCGGATTTTGATTTGATGATAGCCTAATCTCAAATCCATCTTGGAGAAGACCGTGGATCCAGCAAGTTGATCATAAAGATCATTGATCCTAGGCAGTGGGTACTTGTTCTTTAACGTCGCTAGATTTAGCGGGCGATAATCTACACACATCCTTTCTGTTCCGTCTTTCTTCGTTACGAACAAAACGCGGCAACCCCATGGCGATGAGCTAGCGCGGATGAAGCCTTTTGCCAACGAAGCATCAAGTTGGGTTTTTAGCTCAGCTAACTCATGTGGGGCCATTCTATATGGGCGTCTGGAAATTGGGGATGTGCATGGTATAAGATCCACTATGAATTCTACACATCTGTCAGGTAGCATCCCTGGAATCTCTTCGGGAAAGACATCCGGGAAATCGCGAACCACCGGAATATCTTTAAGGTCAGGAAGGGGAAGCACATTCAAAGTATGCATCTGGGTTCTAGAACTGGGTGAGGTGTAGTCAATTGTCTGGCCTGAAGGATGGGTGAGTTTTACTGACTTGGCTTTACAATCAAGGACAACATTCTGTCTTGATAACCAATCCATGCCTAGGATGACATCAATGTCTAAAGACTTGAGGGCTATAAGAGAAGCAAGGAATACTAAACCCTCAATTGCAATTTGGAACCAGGAGTTTGAATGACCATTGGAGAAAACATTTCTTCAAAAGGAAATTCATGACGAAGTGCATAACTCTCCTACATGAATGAATGAGAAGCTCCTGGATCGAAAAGAACGGAGGCGGGAACATGATTGACTGGGAGTGTACCAAGGATGACGTCAGAAGTAGGAGTGGTCTCCTCAACTGAGATTTGGTTCACATATCCACTACCTGTGACTGAAAGCTTTGCTGGAAAGGTTTTGGTGGTTGATTTATTTGAAGGCTTATGAGTAGGTCTACGTGGTGCCACCAACACTGTAGGGCATTGTCAGAAGTAATGGCCTGTCAGACCACACGTGAAACACATCCTGGCTGAATTGGTAGGAGCAGGATTACTTGATTGCACACCATCATTCCTGGGAGGAACAATGTGTTGAGGTGGATGGCATATATTGGACGGTGGCCTCTGAAGAAAGTTTTGAGGTGTGGCACCTGTTGGAATCCATATTCTGAGTTTCTGAGGGGCTGAACTAGAAGAAGGAGCAAGCTCAAGATCATGCTTGCGAGACTCTTCGGACACTTCATTGCCATGCTCAGCTCTAAAGGATCTGTTGACTAAATCATCAAAGGTGGCAAATTCAATGAGGTTGATATCACGACAAAGGATAGGGCTAAGTCCCTTATGGAACCTTGCCTACTTTCTAGCATCGGTGGTGATCTCATCTTGGGCAACGAGCAAGACGGTTGAACTCCGTCACATACTCATGAATGGACATCTCTCCTTGAGTTAGATTGCAGAACTCTTCCTTCTTGTGCTCCATTAACTCATCTAGAAGGTGGTACCCTCGAAAGGCATCACGGAACTCCTTCCAAGTCACTATGTGACCACCAGGTTGCATTGCAACATAGTTCTCCCACCATTCAGCGACAGCATCTTCCAGAAAGTATGCCGCAAATATTAATCGATCATTGGGAGAAACATGTGATGTGTCAAGCTTACGCTCGATGGAACGGAGCCAATCATCGGCTTCAAGGGGCTCAGAAGAACATAGGAATATCGGTGGTTTGAGGAGGATGAAGTCCTGAATGCTCACAACCACATTGCAATGACGTGAGGTATTCTGCTCTATGAGCTCCAGAAGGCATGTTTGATCACGCCGATTCTTCTCAGCTTCCATCATGATTTCCGCCGCAGAAGGCGGTGGTGGAGGTGCATCATCATTTCGATTCCGATCACGGTCTCAATTGCGACGAACAGCACTACGAGTTCCACCTGACATCCTGTGTGATAAAAATCAATAATCAGAACAGGTTGTACGATGGAATAAAAGATAAGAGGACATGATTTTAGAAGAAAAGATCATAATGCAAAGGCAATGATTCATAGAAACACGGGATAAATCGGGCAGCATAACGGCTACACCGAGATGTAGAATGAAACAACCTTGAAGAGATTGTACAGAACTTCTTCAAGGAACTCAAAATACGGAGACTCTGGACGACCACAACAATCCTACGGCTACAAGGAAGCACTCAACGAGATGTTCTAGTAAGACATAGATGAGCCTAGTCCTATCATCGCGTAGAAAAGATAAGGGTGACTCATAAATCAGATCGATGAGGGTAAGGAGTAAAAGAAGCCTTACGTTGTTCCCTTTATACCCAAGTAACTATATAATTATAGAATGCTAGACTCGACTTCGACCAAGGGTTTGATAATCCTACAGACAGTCCTGCTCTGATACCATGTCTGTCGGGACCCGGGGTTAGTGTATCTAATTTCAGTCACAACTCAATCATATGGAGAGCCAAGAGTCGTAACCACTTGTCTAAGCAGATAAGGCCAAGCATAAAACACTCTCAGAAAGCATCGTACGTGAGGGGTATCCCATCCAGGCCGGATGATCAACTGAGATGGGTCCTCATCGCCCGCTCACAAGTCTAAATGATTATGGGTGGTGAAATCCCATACTCATAAACAAGTCGCCTCAACCATATTATCGATTGAATTATAACACTTACATAAACAGACTCTAGCCCGATCACTGTGTCGGGGTCTCGGGCAGGCTCGATCATACATCAAAGTGTGCCACGTGACAAAGTCACGAGCAATCGCATCACGATGCCCCAAGCTACGCACATCTAAGGGCCACTTGGTGTATAAACGACCGCCGACAAGATCACAACTAAGCTATCGAACCCCACACTAAGACATGCATGTTATAATCATACACGCAGCATACATGTCTAGTGTAAACAACAAGTACACATTGCATGAAATCTACAAGTACTTATTTATTGACTTACACATAGAGCATACAAAGATCACATGTCTGTGATCAACATTACATCATACAACAGAAGAAAATTAGGTCTGAGTACAGACAAGATTAACAAATGTCTTAGAGAAGCCTTGTTCAACAAACATGCCCTTCCACGAGGGACCAGACTGCTGTCTGGAACTATACTACAAAGGTCAACGTCGAGCTTCACGAAGGTGACTCCATCGGGGTCCGGGTTCTCATATAAAACCTAGAATAAGCAAACGTGAGTACAAAGTCGTACTCAGCAAGATTTACATCAGAACTATACTACTCATGCTCAGGTTTCAAGGTAAAAGGAGGTGGGGTTCAACATGGAGAAGTGCCAGCTTTGACTTGGCTAGTCCTGAGCTACGAGTACCAGACTTGAGGTATGAAGCGTACACGAGTCCACTACCAAGTCTCCAACCAATACACCACTATGGATAATTCCTCGACTTCCCAATGAGGAAGCACGCCATAGCACTCACGCTTATCTTGCGAGTTTTATAAGTATCCATTCAAGTTGTCTATGATCAAGTAAAGGTCTCCAAGAAGTCCATAACCCCGGACACGGCTATTCGAATAGTTTATTAACCCCGCAGGGGTGTACATCTTCACACGCGTGTCATCACTTATCGCCTCGTTCTTGTCACCCTTCAAGCGGGTGTCGGACATGGATGAAACCATGGCACTACCCTCACATCACCTTCTCTAATCCAGGAGTCGACTACCTGAGTTTTTCACCGCTCGAGAGTCCGGCCGGTTCTACGAAATGGACTCAGATAATGCAACGGACCGAGATGCCACCTTTGACAGATGGTTTCGCTGCCTCACAGGTCCACCCACATATCTATGCATAAGCCAAATGGAAAACCCGAATCTAGTGTGACTCCTGGACCGGATCGGGTACGTAAAGAGGCCAACCGGGGCTCCCATAAACCCTACATGTGGTCATACTCTTTGTCTTGGATCACAAAACAGGAACTCGGGGCCTAGGCAGTGTTCAACGAGACAACCCACTGTGTACTCCTACGCAGCCTCTCATCGTTCAACTTTGTTTAGGGTGGATTCACCAACACATTATCATCAGCACCATTATGAATATCCATCCCAACTCACAAACAATGTAACCTCATTGTATCACTAAGCAGCGATAAGCATTAACAGTTGCAGGGGCCACATGCTCATCATTCAACTCCTATATCTTCTAGGATTGTGGTTTTCTTAATATGGTGACAAAATGATAGGTCATGCATTGGAATGGGTTCAACTATGCGAAAGAACGTGTCTCGGTGATCTCCTAAACATGCATAAGGGAGACTGAGAGGGAAGTAGATTTTATAGACATGATCAATGGGGTTTGCTTGCCTTGCTGACGATACACGGGGTTTAACGGTGGTCTTCTTCTTCTTTGGGGGTGATCACCGTCTCGGAAGCACTATTACCGGCACAATCATCAACAAAGGGGGCAACATTGAAATATAATGCACATATACATGATATAGTTGTCCATGATGTGATTGCATCTGTTTTGTGGCAAATTTTATTTAAATGAAGTTTATTGCATTTGGAATGCAAATTCAAACTCCATATGTTGCTCAAATTAGCCAAGTTGCAATTTATTTTGTTTGAACATTGTAAACCATCTTTTCATGTGTAAGATATGCCTCTGATGTTCAAGTGAAATGTGGTGTATTTCAAAGGTTCAAGTTGGAATAACATTTGAATTAAATTTGAATTAATTCCAATTAAACCAAATAGAAAAAGCTACTGGTACCAATTTAAGATCAACTTAAACATGGTTGAAAGTTGATTATTTGGATAGAGCATTTTCTGCTGATCATTTTTCATATATTATTTGTCCAATTTGGAGTTAATATGAATTTTCTATGATTTTTCAAGCTTTATTGTATTTTCTGCAATTTCTGGATTTCTTTTTAAAAAGAAAAGGACTTATTGTGTCATGCTGGTGTCATGCTGACGCAAGGGGGGGCTGACATGTGGGCCAGCCCTGTCAGAGGCACAAGGTTAAATCCCTGTTTAATTAAACTGACAGGGGGTTATTAGGGTGCTGGGGCCCATCTGTCATAGAGGGTTAGGGGGGGTTAATGGGGTGATTTTGGCTTAATTAATCGGGCCGCGGGAATAACGCGCCGGCGACCACGACCACGGCGGAGGGGTTGGCTGGAATGCGATTTCGGCCACGGGAGGAGCAAAGGGAGACGCCGGAGCGCGTCTCGTGCTCCTGCGCGTCTAGGAAAGCTAGCAGGAGGTCACAGGGGAGCTCCAGACCACGGCTACGACGATTTTTTGCGGCGGCCGGAGTACTGGAGAGGGGGGCACGGAGCTATGGGCTACGGCGAGATGCACGGAGGAGCTGGGGCAAACGGGGAGCTCACCCTGGTGCTACTGGAGCCGACGCGGAGGCCGGAGGGTGGAGGGACGGAGTTGAATCGCTAGCCGGAGGGCTTCGTATGCGGCGGAGGCGAACGAAGCGGGCGTCGCCGTGGAAGCTCCTTGGCTTCGATTGAACGGGCGCGAAGACGAGGACGGCTGCGGGGATCTCCTTGGACAGCTCGGCGCAACTCGAGGGGCACGGTGGGCACGCACTGCACGGCGGCGTGCTCCGGCTGGGCTTCGGTCGGCGCTGGATTCGCGGAGGGGGGGGGAGAGGGAGGAATCCAGAGGAGGGGGAAAGACTGCGGGGCGTCGTGGCATGCTCCGTGGCGCAAGAAGACGGGCAGGGGAGGCCCAGAAGCGATGTGGCCCTCGCCGGCGTCGGCATGGCAGCCACCGAGCTGCTTGTCGACGCGGCGGGGAAGACGACAAGAACACTGGTGGGCTTGGGCCGGGGTGGTTCATGTTGGGCTGCAGGCCTGGTAAGCTGGTCCTGCTTTCCCTTTATATATTATTCTTCTGTTTTGTTCTGTTTTCTTTTTCTTCCTTTTGTTTGTCTCTGGATAAAATAGCAAAGCATTTTATAAAATCTTCAAATCTTTTATGTGGGCTTAGGAGACATATAGCTAGCCACTCACAAGTTTTGGAGATTTTTTAAATTCAATTAATTTGAATTTCAAATCAAATAGGGGTATTATTTAATTTGCAAGGCACTTATGGTATTGTTGAGAAATCTTGGAACATGCAGTGGGACCCACTTCAGTTTATATGTGATCATGCATATTTATAGGACTTTTCAAAAATACCAGAGGAATTTTTGGAAGCAATTTTTATCTGGCCATTTGAATTAAATTCTTTAGGGCTTTCTGCTTTCCCCAATTTTGAATTTCATTTGAAAATTTCACATGATGCAAAGGGTCAAGCAAGACCTAGAACTTACCCTAGTCGGGGTTCTGACACATGCCCCCCGGATGTACCTTTTGATCCGCCAGGTAAGGTCGTGACTCTGGTGTTTAACATATTCAGCTCCCGGATAAAGCTCGTAATGAAGCCATGTGTCGCGAAAGGTGACCGGAATATTTGTTCATGTATCGCATTCCTCCTAGCCGTCCAGACTTCCCAGAGTGTTACCACCATGAGGGTGAACTCCACATGTGATAATACATCACGAGCTTGAAAGAGCCAAAGTTTCGCACTTGGTTCTTGGATCTCAGCCATATTTTCCACCACCTCTTCATAAACCAGTGCCTAGACACACCTACTCATCGAACACTCTAACAATGAGTGCCGCCATGAGTCCTCGTCTCCATATAGTAAGCACTAGATGATGCCCCGCACGTTGTTGCAGAATTTTTTTGCATAATATTTCAGTAAAAATGTTTGGTTGAATGAAACGTGTATATTGGAAACAATAACTTTTGAACTAAAATATGAATTTAATATAAATATCAAAATATAATAAAATTCCCATGCATGCATGTTGCATGTGGGTTTTTATTATGTATAGTGGACTATTGAGGTTGGTCTTTCTCATGTATGTTGGATAATGAGGTGGCATGCTTCCATGTTGAGAGAAATATGCTAGTGAGGGGGGGATGTGGCATGCATGATAATGTGGAGTATGTGCATGTTGAGAGAATTGATAGTAGTGGGGATCAACTTCTTAAGAATGTAAGATTTGTCATCCATACTCATATGGCGATGTTTCCGGAGATCTTCAATCAGTAAATAATGCTCAGTACTCCACAAAGACGACCATCCTACCACATCAAAGTGAGCATCCGACGGTGATTCCACCCAGCTAACAAATTCTCATTCTATTTATTCAGTGTGGCGATAACCTATAGCATGACCTGACTGAAAACTCACCCAACCGCTCCATAAGCCAGGACCAGTGATCAGCAATCGGCGCCGTACACAGCGGGATCCCAGCAATCACCTCAGCATCAGCCGGTAGGAAGTGGCGTTGCAGCAGAGCATGATTCCAGTAGGCATTAGACATGTCAATGAAATCATCCACAAACTCTGGAGCATCTGGTCTCAGGCGCACAATTGGTTTCATATTTGAGTCCCTTAGCAACCAATTGTCTACCGAAGCTTTAGTCTCAAGTCATGTCCCAATTATTCTTATCACTACCAAAGCTAGAGCATCCCTGCCTTCCACCACTGCTCGCGAAATTTGGCTAGGATGGTTGCCTACAGTTGCTTCCAGAATTGTAGCTGAATAATAAATGTCCTTCAAGACCCTAGCAAACAGGGAATCTGGGAACATTAGAAGTCTCCAAGCCTGACGAGCCAAAAGTGCCACGTTGAGAACTTCAAAATCTCGGAAGCCGAGACCGCTGCTGCATTTAGGCTCCAACATGGATTTCCACGCTACCCAATGGGGTTTACGGTGACCCTCATTACTGCCCCAGAAGAACTGCCTGATCATACTATTCAGATGCTCACAAATACCTCTTGGTAATTTGATACAAGACATATAATACACAGGGACTAATTGAACAACGGATTTTACAAGAACTTCTTTCCTGGTTGTTGACACAGTTCTATTGATGTAGCCTTCTCGACTAGCCTGGTTGCGCTGTCGATAGGAAAATGGGATAATGGCCCATATGGGTAGGAAAAAATAAAAAATATTGTCTAGGCCCATTCGGCTTCGAAGAAAAGAAAAGAAAAAAACATTGACTTCACATAGGAATAAAATAAATAAATAAGAGATATTGTGCTAGGGAATTTTGGCTAGAGTTTGATAGAGAAAAATAATAAGATTTTCCTAAAAGGAAAATCTAAAAAACAAATAAAACATCAAACAAAAAACAAATAAAGTTTCAAAATACAAGTGCGCATAATTTAATATGCCACAGACAGAAAAATAAATATTCAATGAAAAGAAAACAATAAAAGTCAAAATTTAATTTAAGTTGGCATTAGTTCAAATTAAATTCTTCGAAATTATTAAAACTCAATTTAAGCTTTTAATAACCAAACAAAATAAACGAAATTTTCTGGCCCTACCTTTTGGAAAACTTTTTATTAAACATCCCAAACATCGGGATGTTACAGTTTTGTTTTCTTTCCTTTGCACTAAAACATAATATTTAAAAAACAAAACATATATAAAAATCATGTTTTTTATTTTGCATCACATTTATAAGATGTTTGCGACAAAAAATAATATATTTAAAAATGTTCATATATAAAAAATATATAAAAAATATGAACGTATTTATTCAATAGTTCAAACTTTACAAAGGCATTAAAATGTTGGCGCACTTAAATGTGTTAAATTTTTCACACATAAATTTTTTGTAGTCTGAATTTTTATTAAATAGTATTCTTTTCTAAGTGCAAACTATTTTTCAAAGTGTGAACTGTATTTTCTATTTTTTAATTTTTAGTTTTTAGTTTTGTTTTAATTACTTTTCCTTTCATTCATTTTTTTCGTATGAAAAGTAAACGTTTTGTACATTAACTTTTATTTAAAGTTCATAGTAAAAAAATTAAAAACTATTCACATTCAAATTTTGTAAAATTAAAAAAAATCTCGAACTTAAAAATATTTTCCCTCTTTGGAACATTGTAATTTCTTTTTATTTTACTTTTGCATCACTTGTATAAGATATTTGCACTAAAATAGTATTTAAAAAACGTTCATATATAAAAACAATTTATTTTTATTTTTTGCATCATTTTTATAAGATGTTTGCACTAAAAATGTTCATATATATAAAAATCATGAACGTATTTATTAAATAGTTCACAATTTAATTCAGAAAATGATTAAACGTCTACTGGGCTGAAACAAATCTAAACGGGTCTAAACAGGGTGTGCTAGATAAAAAACAATGTACATGTAGCTTTATAGCAGTTCTGCATCAACTTGGTCTGGCCCAACATCAAAGAAAAAAAGGAGAGAGGCTCCTCACCTCGTGGGCTCCTCCCAAATCGTAGTGGGCGCTGGAGAGTTGCGCGGCGCACAGGGGCGAGGTTTCGTGCTGGGGCACGGGCGCTGGAGTTGGGCCGAACGATTTTTGTACAATGCAGCGAAACATTTTTTATACACTTGGCGGTGGTAATGTCCCATAATTACCTACAAAAAACAGGAGCAAAGACTATGACGTACCAATAAAGGGGAAAAACAAATCTTCCTTTATTATTAGGTGTAGATGTGTATGAATTAGTTGGATAAAGGAAAAATCACAAAAATGAGCCTTGTTGGAGTTGGACTCCAACTCTCTCGAAATAGGTCCCCACGAGACACGTTTTAGAGATCGTCTCGAAGACCCGAGAATATGGCCTCAAACGGAAAAACATAAACTACAAAGTTGTAGAGAAAAAAAAATCCAATGGTTCTAGATATAACATTCGACTCAATGGGAGTTCGGATGCTCCCTCTAGCCCCGAAATACCGAAGACGTAATCTGGATGACGGGAATCCGAGAGTCTTTATAAATAGAGGAAAGCTAGGTCAAAAGGAACCACAAAATTTCCTCCCCCTTGGCGGCCTTCTTGAGGGGGAGATCCATCTACAGACCAACACCATCTCCAAGGAAGAAGAGGGTGGCCAAGGGCCACTGCCCCAAGGGTCGTGGTCGCCGGCGCCGTGGCTGTGGTCGTGGCCGCCGCCGTCGTCTCCTTCATCTCCTTCGGGCTGCACCTCTCCATAAAAAAATCTCTCTTTCTCACCATGTCTAAGTGTGAGTAGTTCCCCTCGGGGATGAGGCTTGTACCTTGATCTATGTGGCTATCTCTCTCTCCATCTTGATTGTGATCATAAGCTACGTTAATCTAGGTTTATCCCATGATGTTTCCCCTTCTTCTATGTATTGGATTTGATGTACTCAGTTGTCTATATCTAGTATAATCTCCGAGACCATGGTGACATCGGTCTATTGGATATAGATTAGAAGAATAATTTCATGAGTGATTTCCTCTTTTGTGAATTGATTGAAGATTGAGAGTCTCTTGGTGCTTGTCTTTGACTATCCTTGAGATATATTATGGTGATTGTGGTACTTTCTTTGGATGGCCGCGGTGACATTGGAAATCCATAGATGAGAACTAGAAACTCTGGGTGTGTTTTTGTAGCCTTGCATAATTTTCGTCCTCTCATGATCACAAAGGAATGACCTTCGAGTACGTCTTCATTGCATGTTTTAGTGGAAATATCATGTGATTAGACTATGTTAATGTTGTTGGGAGTTGCCACTAGTGAAAGTATGAATCCTAGGCCTTGTTTCTCACCATTGTTACACCGTTTGTGCTCACTTTTATCACTTGCTACCTTTTTGTAATTTTTATTACAGATTTATATTATTTTGCTTTGCCTCGCCTATCAACCACACCTAACACAACATAGTTTTCATGCGTATCTTTGTATTGTTCTTTACTTTTTCTAGCTGCTATCATGCTCAGCTCTTGTTTTTCATGCCTATTTTTTCAGAGATTTTATTTAGGTTCTTGTTTTAGAACTCTCTTGAGTTTTCATGCTTATCTTGTTTAGAGAGTTGGCATGTTGCACTAAGTTTGTGTCTTTACTTGAGTAGGTAATTGAGGTTGCTATTATAAGTTTAGTAGTAAATTCCAATAGTTTTGATGTGTTGTTTCGAGTAATGTTTGGACTTCTATGTGCCGAGAGCTCAAGCCTATTAGTGATAGGTGTCTGATACGTCCCAAACGTATCTATAATTTTTGCTTGTTCCATGCCCTTTTATGCGACATTGCTACATGTTTTGCTACACTTTTATATCATTTTACACAAATTTGGACTAACCTACTAACTCAGTGCACCTAGTGCCACTTTCTGTCTGCTAATGTCTGTAAGTTGCCCCAATTTACAGAGCTCCAAAAATTCCAAAAAAATCATATAAAAATCAGCGAGACGGAAGCTTCTGGATCCCCGACGGAGGACTAGCGGGGCCCACTTGGCACCCAAGCAGTCAGGTGGCGTGGGACCCTCCCTAGCCGCGCCACCAGGGCCCCTAGGAGGTGGGGCCACCCCCTCTAGCCCCCCTCGTCCTATATTACCTCCTCGTCCCAAGAACCCTCGAGTTGAACCCCGCATCGTGAATTTACTCTCTATTCCTTCGCCGCCACGCTACCAAGATCAGGAGCACCAGAAGACCTCTTCCTGGCACCCTGCCGGACGGAGGATCGACCTCCGGGAGCTTCTCCACAACCATGGACGCTTCCGGGATGTGCCATGGGTAGTACCCCTTGGACCATGGGTCCATGACCAGTAGCTATGTGATGTATGCTCTCCAATCTTGTTCTTCAATTCTTAGTCCATGACCAGTAGCTATGTAATTTTCCAGCTGTTGCTATGTTGTGTTTTCTGGGATCCGATGGATTATGAGATTATGTTCAGATCGTGATGAGTTGTATATTTGGTTTAACTTTTATATTTTGTTCTTGAGTAATTCTTGCATGTTCTCCATTAATTTTTATTGCTTTGGCCAAGTAGTAGATACTAACTCCAAGAGGGAACGTTTATGAATGATTGTGGGTTCATGCCCCCCGATGTCTAGCTTGAGTGACAGAAACATGAGACTAGGGGATGTGTTGTTGTCACCGGGGAGGAAACAACGGTGCTTGTAACTGCGGTTGCAAGGATTGTTTACCTTACGCAAAGTTTGTTAATGTAGTTGTCTGTTGCTTTGAGTTTACACTTTGGGTGGGGCTCGCAACTTAATACCAGCAAGATGTTCTGGATAGATATCTCAAGGTGGATGATTAGTGAGTAGATGCAGATGGATTTCAGTATACTTTTCTTGGCGTACTGCCCATACTTTCGAGCCTCTAGCTTTCCAGTAGCATAATTAGCATTGTGGTGCGTTTATAATTCTAACAATTGCCTAGCTATAATTTGTTCACCCAGCTTAGCTATTTTATCATCTTTTGGGAGAGAGACATCACTAGTGAACATCATGGGACCCCGGTCCATATTTCCACCACTGTTTACACCTCCACTATTTTTTTTTATTTCCTTCCGTTGCAATTATCACTACTATCTACCCTTGCGTTTAATACTTTGTAAACAACAAGGCCGGAGAGATTAACAACCTCTCTGTACTTATTGGGAGCGAAGCTATCTGTTGTGTGTGCAGGTTCGCGTCTACCTCGAACCAATCCGACAACTTAATTTCAGGCACTTTTGACACATACTTGCAAAATTCGGAGTCCTCCAATTTGATAAACTTGGTATCTTCACCTAGGGAAACTTGCTGCTAGGCTACATCTCAACCTTCCACTTGGGGTAACCAACGAGGGGCAAGAAGCCATCAAGCTAATTTCTGGCACCGTTGCTGGGGACTCCAATCTTCAAGATAGGGGAGTTTCACACTATCTTTTATATTTTCTTGTTAGTCTTGTTAGTTTACCTTTTATTTTTTATCTTAGTTTCTTTTATCAAAAATCACAAAAAAATTGTTTTCTTTGTTCTTGCTTGGTGCTACCACTATGGGTTCCACTGAAAACACTAAGTTGTGTGACTTCACAAGTCACAACAACAATGACTTTATCAGCTCCCCTATTGCTCCACCTGCCACTTCAGCACCTTCTTATGAAATTAAACCTTCTTTGTTGAACCTTGTTATGAAAGATCAATTCTCCGGTGCTGGAGATGCTGCTGCTTTGCACTTGAGTATAAAGAAGTAGATGGTGATATTGTTAAGCTCAAGTGTTCTCCTTTCTCCTTGAGAGGAGGAGCTAAAATATGGCTTCAATCCTTGCCTAGGAGTAGCATAGATTCTTGGGATAAGTGCAAGGATGCTTTTATTGGGAAGTAATACCTGATACACGAGATAATACTCGCCCCTCGTTGGTTACCCCAAGTGGAAGGTGAGATGTAGCGTAGCAGCAAGTTTCCCTTAGCAAAGATGCTTAGGTTTAAAGTATCGAACCCGTAGGACTCCAACAGATACAAGTAGGTGGTGAAGTGAACAATTGGCGCCGTTGACAATCTAAGGATTGCTAACTTCACCTGGACCTGCACACACAACAGATAGCTTTGCTCCCAACGATTACAGAGGAGTTTTCAATTCCTCCGGCCTGGTTGTTTACAAATGATAACGCTCCCTCTTGGAGTCACTACCTACTACTTGGCCAAAGCAATAAACAACAGCGGAGAACATGCAAGAATTACTCAAGAACATAAATATACAAGAGGAGAATCAAATATATAACTCAATCACAATCTGAACATAATCTCATAATCCATCGGATCCCAGCAAACTCAACATAGCAACAGGAGAAAGATTACATATGTGCCTCGATCATGTAGGGCAGCTCACGAGGTCTAATCCATGAAGAACAAATAGGGGAGGAGAACATCACATAGCTACTGATCATAGACCCATGGTCCAAGGTGGACCACTCACGGTTCATCTGGGAAGCATCCTTGGTGGTGGAGGAGCTCCCGGAGGTGATTCCTCCCTCCGGCAGGGTGCCGGGAAGAGGTCTTCTGGTGCTCCCGATATTGGAAGTGCGACGGCGGTGGAACAGAGGAGAGATCGTGAAAAAGGGTTCCTTCCCCGAGGGTTTTTCGTCACGGGGAATAAAAAGGAGAAAGGGGGTAGCCAGAGGTGAGCCAGGGGCTCCAGGCGACCCCCTGGCGCGGCCAGGGGTGGGGCCGCGCCCTCTTGAATCCTGGGGCCCCCTGGCTCCCCTCTGGCTCCTCTCGGGCTCTTCGCGAAGCTTCTGGTACGCTGATTTTTCCTATATTTTTCCCGGAATTTTTCTGGTACTTTTAATAAGGGGGAAACCTGAAATAGAAAAACAGCAGAAAACAGGAACTAGCACTAGGGTGCACTGAGTTAATAGGTTAGTCCAAATATGATCAAAAGTGTATGGAAGTTCATATATATCATAGCAATATCACACAAAAGAGGCATGGAGCATGCAGAAATTATAGATACGTTTTGGACGTATCAACATCCCCAAGCTTAATTCCTGCTCGTCCTCGAGTAGGTAAATGATAACAAGCATCATTTCTGTGTTGACATGCTAACAACCATATAAGAACTTTGTAAGTAAAGCAATCATGGCATGTAATTCAATTCAATTTATAACAGGCAAGAGTCTATATTTGGCATTGAAACAAGCAACATAAGAACATAAAGGTGCAAGAGCTCTCGTTGTCCGTGACTCGAATGTCTCCAAATGGTGTTTGCGTGCAAGAAAGGGGATAGAGATATAAGAGAAAAAGTATTTTTAAGTTGAGAACTCAATCTACTAAAGTTTCACACTTGGTTTTCTTTGGAATCTTATCTTGACTCATCCCCAGACCACTAGCCAGGTACAAGTCAAAATGATCAACTCCTTTTCGACATTTTGAGCACTCATGCAATGGATGATCCTAAGCAAGAAAATTGACACTTAGGATGGCAAAGAGAGAATAAGGTGGAGGAGGAAGACAAAAAGGCGTGAAAGGCTCACATCAATGAGGACAATCATAGGAGAGAGAAAGCCAAATGATAGATATGATGTGAGGAGTAGGGATTGCCATGCAACATATGCACATACGAGCTAAGGTAAGATCTCCAATGGAACTAGTGGGGGCGCATCCAACTTGCTTGCTCAAGAAGACCTAGAGCTCATTTGAGGAGGCGCGTCATTGGAATATGCAAGCCAAGTTCTATAGTGTGAAGGTCCCCACATATCTATATGCTTGAATGATAATCTCTATGGAGTACAAGATATAAGAGGGAGTACGAGTGTGGATCTCTCAAAAGGAATAGTAGTGTGCCCCCTTCTCTTTTTTTATTTCTTTTTTCTCTTTTTTTCTTTTTTGTATTTTTTGGTGGCCTCAATGGCTCTTTCTATTGCTCTCTCATTTGTCCTCTTTGGGATCTTTTAATTTTTTCCTCTTTGGGATCTTTTAAATTGTCCACTTTGGGATCTTTTCCTCACTTTAGGGGCAACACTCTATATATTACAAGAATATAGAAGATCTTTCACACTTTACAAATTACTCAAATCATAAAGAAGATGTAACTATCATGATGTATGCAAATGTATGCCTCTTCCAGTGTAGCAGGATATGCAATCATACTAGCGCGTCATGTAGCAATGAATAGGGAAAGGCCCAACTAGCATGCAGCTCATCGATCAAGCAAGTAGCATGTATGACATGAAGATCAAGTCATGAGAAGATGGATGTTGCATGGCAATATATCTCGGAAAGAATATGGAAATGCCTTGATAGGTAGGTATGGTGGATGTTTTGAGGAAGGATATAAGGAGGTTTATGATGACAGAGCGTATCATGCCAAGGGTTTGGATGTACCGGCGAAGGTGGACGCCAACTCTCGGAGTGAGAAGAAAGCAATGCACGGCACATGAGAGGCTAGAAAAATATGGGAACGTGGAAGTGTCAACTTTCGAATGCTCACATTAGTCCGAAGACTCATGCACTTATTATTGGTAACTCTCAATCTAATAAGGAGGTTTCACAAAGAGACAAGTACCCCGAGGAGGAGTGTATGGGGGTTTGGTTATCCTTGCGCATCCTCGACTCATGGTACGTGAGTGTACTCTAATATTCGATCCCTCCAAAGAGTAGTGATCCATGTAGTACCTAGAGTTCTCAACAAATTTGTAGGTTTTTGAAGATAAACACGGATTGCCCAAAATACGACATCTATCACTAATAGGATAAAGCTCTTGACACCAAAATTCCAAGCATTACTCAAAGAAACACCTCAAAACTATTGCAAGTTACTACTACAAAAGAATAGCAACCTCAATTACCTACTTTAAGTTAAGACACAAAACTCAGAGCAACAGGTAAACTCTCTAAACAAGATAAACATGAAAAATTGAGAGAGTTCCAGCAACAAACTAAACAAAAGCTCTTTAAAAAGATAAGTATGAAATCTAAGAGCAAAACAAGACAGTAGCTACGTAAAGATAAAGAACACACACAACAACGATAAACATGAAAAGTCCTATGTTGTGTTCTAAATTTTGGAAGTGGAGCGTGTTTCTCTCCCATGCAAAGAAAGCTGGGTTCAAACTTGCTATGAACAGAAAGCAAAGATCAAAACTGAAAACAAAACCTAAGAGCGAGACGCTCCAAGCATAGCACATAACGCATGAGTTGATAAAAATATAGTGAAACGAGAGACGAACTGATAATTGTCGATGGAGAAGGGGATGCACAGGGGCATCCCCAAGCTTAGACGCTTCAGTCTCCTTGAATATTTCTTGGGTATGTATGGGGCATCCCCAAGCTTGAACGCTTGACACTTCTTAATCTTCTTTCATCATCTTCCCTCGCACACTTGAAAACACCCTTCATACATAACTCATCATAATCTGATTAGCGAGGTTAGTACCCATAATAAAATAATTTTTCTATCTACTGGAAATAAGGATAATCTTGAAGATCTACTGTTTCTCAAGATTACCAAAAAGTTTTTGCAAAGAAAAAGCAAGCTTAAGGTTTGCAAAACGAAGAAAAGGTAAAACAGGACAGAATCTAGAAAAACAGACCAGGAGGTAGTAAAGAATTTTTTAGGGATATTTCTGCAACTCAAATCAAAAAACTCAGAACATACGAAAGATTAGTAATTATATAGAGCACGCTGTGTAAGAAATTCAGCTCAAAAAGATGAACTGGGATTTTGCTCTGATTTTTCTAGTCACGAGGACAGAATCTGTTTTCTGGACAGCATGTCACAACTTTCACTTCCCTTGTCATATGAGGCTATAAATGGAACAAAGCTTGAAAATTAAAGATACAATGATGTTGCTACAGTAGTAACAATCATCAAGACCACTAAAAACAGAAGAAAAACAAAAAGGAAAACCTAAATTCGTTGCGGGCTGCCTCCCGAAAGCGCTTCTTTAAAGCCATTAGCTAGGCTTAAAGATTATAAAAGGTGCTCTCATAAGAATAAGAATTTGAAGCAAAAGAGAGCATCAAGAAGCAAATATGAAACGCATTTAAGCCTAACCCACTTCCTATGCATAGGCATCTTGTAATAAAAAAAGTCAAAGAAACACAAAGTGACATGCATAGAAAGGTGGAACAGGAACACTTTCAAAACTTACAACATGAAGAGAGGTGTTTTTGCAACATGGAAGTTTCTACAACCAAACTTTCCCCTCTCAAATTAATTTTCAGTAGTATCATGAACAACATCAAGAATATAACTATCACAAAAATCATGTTGTGCATGACCTACAAGCACACGTGTATAATTTTCAACACGGTCTTTAGGATCATAAGATAAATGCAACCCATCACATTGAGCCTTAATAAGAGCACAGTTATCGAGAATATGAGTTGGAGATTTCAAAAGGATAATAGGAAAATCAAGTGTGGGTGCAATAGAAAAAATTTCATGCTTAACATAAGGAACTATAGAGAGTTCATTTTTTTCAGCATCTTCCATAGTGGCATCACGGCCATAAGCATAAAAGGCATCAACTTCATCAAAAAGGGATATTTTAAAAGAATCCATAGGATCATAACACTCATATAAGGTAAGATTCAAAGAGTTACTCTCATTAGAAGGAAGACATGGATGGCTCCATTCTTCCTCCTTTTTTTCGTCATTCTCCTCCTCTTTTTCATCCAAGGAGCTTTCAGGTTCAGCAAATTATTCTTCCATAGAGTCTGGCAAAACATTAGTCTCTTCCTTTGGGGGAGAGATTCTCTCAAGATGAATAGTAATATAATAATTTGCATCGTAATTTTCCAAAAAATAGTTAAGTATAGCAAGACTCTCAGATTTGTAAGGGGCATCATCAATACTTTTAAGAAGAGAAGTAATTTCATAGGCACCCTTATAAGCAACAAATTTTTCTATTTTCTCTGCATCATCAAAATCATAATTTCTCTTAGCATAAGAAGCTAAGGTTTCATCATCATTGTACTCACATTGGAAAGCAAGGTGTTTGTGCCTCATAAAGCAACAAGATTCATCCCTGCAGAAAGATATATTATATATTGAGCACAAGTTTCTAGCATAGTCATACAACTGGTGTATTTGTTTCCATAAGTGTATCCCCTTTTGAGACAAGTGGTGTTCCTTGTACCACTTTTGTTGATCCTCGGTGAATCCCCCATGCCAATAAGATCTGCTTTCAAAGAAGTCAGACATTGATTGGCAAGTAAGGCACTAGACATACTATATATATTTTTAGATTTTTGATAAAGGACACGAAGCAAAAACTGAAAGGTAAACAAACAAGACAAAAAAGCAAAGATAAAAGATAGTGTGCAACTCCCCTATCTTGAAGAGTGGATTCCCCGGCAACGACGCTAGAAATTTTCTTGATACACGAGATAATACTCGCCCCTCGTTGGTTACCCCAAGTGGAAGGTGAGATGTAGCGTAGCAGCAAGTTTCCCTTAGCAAAGATGCTAAGGTTTACAGTATCGAACCCGTAGGACTCCAACAGATACAAGTAGGTGGTGAAGTGAACAATTGGCGCCGTTGAAAATCTAAGGATTGCTAACTTCACTTGGACCTGCACACACAACAGATAGCTTTGCTCCCAACGAGTACAGAGGAGTTGTCAATTCGTCCGGCCTTGTTGTTTACAAAGGATAGAACGCACGGGATAATAATGATAGTGATAGCTACGGAAAAGTAAATGCTGAAAGTAAATTGAAGGTGTAAATAGTGTCGAAAATATGGACCGGGGTACTATGATGTTCACTAGTGATGTCTCTCTCCCAAAAGACAATAAAATAGCCATGCGAGGTAAACAAATCACAGCTGGGCAATTGACAGGATTATGTGCGCAAACCAATGCTAATTATGCTAAACATAAAGGAAGAGGCTCAAAAGCATGGGTGGTACGCCAAGACAAGTAGACCGGAATCCATCTGCATCTACCTACTAATCATCCACCTTGAGATATCTATCCAGAACGTCTCGCTGGTATTAAGTTGTGAATCACACCCAAAGTGTAAACTCAAAGCAACGGACAACTGCATTAAAGAACTTTGCGGAAAGTAAACAATCCTTGCACCCGCAAGTACAAGCACCGTTGTTTTCCCCCTTGTGGCAACATCACATCCCCCAGACTCATGTTTCTGTCACTCAAGCTAGTCATCGGGGGGCATGAAGCCACAATCAAGCATAACGCTCCCTCTTGGAGTCACTACCTACTACTTGGCCAAAGCAATAAACAACAGCGGAGAACATGCAAGAATTACTCAAGAACATAAATATACAAGAGGAGAATCAAATATATAACTCAATCACAATCTGAACATAATCTCATAATCCATCGGATCCCAGCAAACTCAACATAGCAACAGGAGAAAGATTACATATGTGCCTCGATCATGTAGGGCAGCTCACGAGGTCTAATCCATGAAGAACAAATAGGGGAGGAGAACATCACATAGCTACTGATCATAGACCCATGGTCCAAGGTGGACCACTCACGGTTCATCTGGGAAGCATCCTTGGTGGTGGAGGAGCTCCCAGAGGTGATTCCTCCCTCCGGCAGGGTGCCGGGAAGAGGTCTTCTGGTGCTCCCGATATTGGAAGCGCGACGGCGGCGGAACAGAGCAGAGATCGCGAAAAACGGTTCCCTCCCCGAGGGTTTCTCGTCACGGGGAAAAAAAAGTGCGAAAGGGGGCATCCAGAGGTGGGCCAGGGGCTCCAGGCGCCCCCCCTGGTGCGGCCAGGGGTGGGGCCGCGCCCTCTGGCCTCCTGGGGCCCCCCTGGCTCCCCTCTGTCCCCTCTCGGGCTCTTCGCGAAGCTTCCGGTACGCTGATTTTTCCTTTATTTTTCCCAGAATTTTTCTGGTAGTTTTAATAAAGGGGAAACCTGAAATAGAAAAACAGCAGAAAACAGGAACAAGCACTGGGGTGCACTGAGTTAATAGGTTAGTCCAAATATAATCAAAAGTGTATGGAAGTTTATCAATATCATAGCAATATCACACAAAAGAGGCATGGAGCAAGCACAAATTATAGATACGTTTTGGACGTATCAATAACCACCTGCTAAGATTATCCAGTTGAAAAGTAATATTATGAATTTTAAACAATTGGATAATGAACACGTTGCCCAAGCTTAAGAATTTCCCTACACATGGTTTGACTACTTGGATGGTAATCCAGACTTTTTATGAAGGCTTGAACTTTACCTCGCAGAATCTGGTAGACTCGGCAACGGGAGGAACTTTTATGTCAACAACACTTGGTGCTGCCACAAAGTTGTTGGATGAGATGATGACAAAATACTCTCAATGGCACACCAAAAGAGCTCCAACAGGTAGGAGGGTAAACTCTGTTGATGAGATCTCCTCTTTAAATGAAAAGGTTGACTTGATCATGTCTTTACTTACCAAGCTAGCTCCTATTGATCCTCATGATGTTCCTTTGAATTCTTTGGTTGCTCAAGAGCAAGTTTATGTTAATTTTATCTCTAGGAACAATTTTAATAATAATGCCTGTATGAGTAATTTTGGTATCAATAATAGACCGTTCCCATCCAACAACTATGGGAACAACAACACTTATCCTAGCACCAAAAACTCCACTACTGAATTAGAGAGCATGCTTAAGGACTTTATCACTTCCCAAAAATCCTTCAACAAGAGTGTAGAAGAGAAATTAGAAAAACTAGATAGCCTCTCTTCGACGGTAGACAATATAGCTCATGAGGTAGAAATGCTTAAAATTAGAACTTCTCCCTAGAGGAAAGGAAAAAAAACACCCATGAATGCTATCCAAGTCCAAATTAATGAGAACATTAGAATGCTAGCCAAACTTAAGGATAGATGGGCTAGAGAAAAGGAAGAGGAATATAGGATTAAGAGCCTTCCAACACACACTACTATCTCCATTATACAAGTTGTTGAGGACCTCAAAACTTTTAGTACCCAACACACCCCTAGTCCCATTGGACCTATTAATGGTGATGCTAATACCTCAACTTGAGGACAAGAAGGTCCCATCAATCTAGAGACTACCAAGAGAATGAGTTTAGATGACATCACCACCACTTTAATTAATGGTAGTGATCTTGATTTTGATAATTGTAGTCTCTCTGAAGTTATCACTTTTTTGCAAATAATGGCTAAAGACCCCCACACTAGCACACTCAACATTGCCTTCGCCAAGCATATTACCAATGCTCTTATCAAAGCTAGGGAGGAGAAGCTCAAGCTAGAGACTTCTATCCCTAGGAAGCTAGAAGATGGTTGGGATCCCAAAGTCAAAATTAAATTGAACAATTTCTCTTGCATTGCTTTACGTGATGTTGGAGCTTGTGCCTTCGTTATGCCCAAAAGAATGTATGATATGCTCAATTTGAAACCTTTTGATACATGTTCTTTTGGTGTTCGTCTTGTTGATTCTTCCGTAAAGAAACCATTAGGAAGGATTGATGATGTTCTTATTAAAGTTAATGATAATTATGTTCCCGTTGATTTTCTTGTCATGGACATTGAGTGTGATCCCTCATGTCAAATTATCTTGGGACGTCTTTTTCTTCGCACCGTTGGTTCTATCATTGACATGAAAGAAGGTACAATTAGATTCCAATTCCCACTCAAAAATGGAATGGAACACTTTCCTAGAAAGAAGATTAAGTTAGCTTATGAGTCTGTTACACGGGCAAGCTATTCTTTTGATATTGACAAAACTTGATCTTTTTGTATCATGCCTAGCTAAAAGGCATAAAACAAAGTGCTTGTTGGGAGGCAACCCAAGATTTTTTTACTTTCAGTTTTAGTGGTCTTGATGCTTGTTAAGACAGTAGAAACATCATTGTATCCTTATTTTCAAGCTTTGTGCCAAGTTTTAGCCTCCGATTGCAAGAAAGTTCAAAAGTTGTGACATGTTGTCCAGAAACAGATTTTGTCCTCACTACTAGGAGAAAGGCTAGTAGTAGCACCCCCTTTTGGCTTATCAGTAGCGCCCTAGGGCGCGCTACTGCTAGCACGCTACAGCTAACATGTAGCAGTAGCGCGCGTACGCACCCGCTACTACTACACCAGTAGCGCCCCCACTTAGAGCCCGCTACTACTAATACCAGTAGCGCGTATAGGTAACAGGGCGCTACTGGTATTTATTTTTCATTTTCTATTTCTTTTTCCCATCGTATTTTTGCTGTATTTGTACAGGTATTATACAATATAGTCTCATACACATACACAGGTTTTCTACAGAGTACAAATCTCATCATATCATACACATACAATAATCTGATGACCATATATATATCATCATGATCTCTCATATCCAACACAAATGATGTCTCTCATCATGTCATCTCTAAAATAGCGATAGAAGTTGTCACAATATCTTAAATACATGCAAATACAAGCAAGTTTTATCATCCATCTAAACTATGATATATACTAGAAGAGCGGTCACTCTGAGGAAGAGTGGAATTATGTAGTAGCTCATGAAGCGCCGCCTCCGATCTTCCTCTCGCGCTAGCGTAAATCTCAAGTAACTAGCTTCCTCTTCCTCTATGGTATTGAACCCTCTTTGGCTGCCGCCCGGGAACCGGTGCACTTGGGCCTGACACTCTGGCCACTCATCGTACACTCCTGGAACCTTCCCTATGTACATGGCATAGCACTTCTTCGCCATCGATGATCTATGTACCTATTAGAGATGCATATTCATTATAAGAATTCAACAATAGTACACAACATAATATACTTGAGCAACACGAAGACAAAAAGTTAGTGAATAGATGCAACATAAAGTAACATACATAATATAATATACACACGTTGTTCATGGTACCCCAACTAATTCACTAGCTAGCAAGCGTTACGCAAGTAGTTCAACATGACCGTTAAATTACATCACAAAGGTTTCATATCGCTTCCAAAAGTATAAATTCAACCGAGACATCATCATCGGCATAGTCAATACACTAGAACTTCCATCCATCCATATCTGGGAGGACGCACCCTAGATTATTGAACGGCGTAATGTCCAAAAGCTGCATTCCTACGTGAGTTTTAACATCAGCTCGCGATATTGGGCCGTGGTAGAACATCCCCTTCTTGTCGACGACTTCTTTCATGATGATGGTTGCAATATCCTTCAGGATGCGAAAGAAGTCATCTCTTACTTCATAATCCGGTTCGGCTAAGTTTTTTGCCCATATCATGATATGATTGTCATCTTTGCTTGCCATGCGAAGACGTTGCTGATCCTTTCTGAACTCCATCATGAGATGGATGACATAGTATCCATCATTTGTACTTCCTTCTGGTTGATGGATACTGCAGAAGTTGGTTTTATGCGAGAAACACGGCGCGCCCTTCCTTCGTGACTTTTTCTCGATGTGGCCACCCCTCATGCCGAAGCCCTAAAGAGCGGAATCCAGAAGACTCATTACTTTGGTGTAGTCTTTCCTTTTGAAGTTCCTAGACGAGTCGAAATACACGGCATGGGAGACTCGCGGGAAAAGAACGATAAGGACGGCGTGCCCCTCGCTGCGCAAAATAAATGCACCTCAAATTAGCTAGCCTCCATATGAGCAAAGGAATGATTGAAATGTAAAGGAAATCGGGCAATTTCCTTCTCCTTATTCATCAGCATGAAATTTTCGATGTACTCCCTAGCAGTTTTAAGTTCATAGTGACCGAGCGGCAAGAAGGACTCATGCATGTAGTATGGATCTGCCACCGCGATTTGCGAGATTTCCTCTCTTTTGATGACAAAGCTCATATGGAGCGCAAAAAGGCGGACGATCGTAAAATCGAGCCGCCTAGTGAGGAACATCTCAAAGATGTGATCAAACCGCAGGAAGAACACTTCCGCAGGAGCCGTGTCGACGTAGCCCATGCCCGGAGGCACACGCACCGCATAAAGTGGATATCCTGGATCCTTCGATGCGAGAAGGATTTTCTCTGTCGATAGTACATGGTCGTGCAGTCTCCTGAGATCCCCTGATATGCTCTCCAGCGGTTTCTGCGGGAGGATCGGCTCGCCCGCGACATGGATCAACGCCGTACCTTTCATCGGTACACGGTCTGCAAAACCGGTTGGCGGAACCGACTTGCTGCTAGAAGCATTGACAGCCTTTTTGGCAGCTAAGTCTTTCCTATTCGGTCTCTTCCTCGGCTTCTTCTGGGGGAGAGGTTGTGATGAGCCTTTCATAGCGCCCTTGATCGCCAACCCAAGTGTTGACGGGCTGAGCAAGGGTTGTTCATGCTGGTTTGAGGCGGCATCTGGAGGCCTGTCCTGCAAGGGTTGCACGAAGAGAGACTTTTTGCACTCAGACCTAGGATGGTCCTGCTCCGACAGAATATCCATCTCCTCGTCCACATGCTCCTTATTGGCCGAGTCATATGGCTGACTCATCATTTCTACTTCCTGATTAATGAAGGCGGTGTTGAGGAATTGCATAGGGTCACCATCCTCGTCCATGTCATCATCCATTGCTTGCTGGAGCACGGGGGAGAAATCACGATCCACTCTTCTTGGACCGCCTTCCTCGCGTCGCTCGCCGCTCTCACCCATCATAACAGGCGGCACTAATAATTGCGGAGGCGGGGTGGTGGTGTTCATACCTTCTTGGGGATGTGTTGTCGTTGGTGTGGTCATCACGGCGGCCGACTCGACACGAAGAAGACCCTTCGGCCATAGGATGAAATAGCCCTTGCAGTCTGCAAGCCGCTTAGGGGTCTCGTCTTCCTCTCCCCCGAGTTGTACCGGAGGAGCCAAATCCTCGTGGCCCGGTTTGACACTCGCCACGGAAACCTTGAAAGTGGTATTGGGCATCTGCATGGTGTCGATCATCCGATCCGTGGGATTTATTATCGTTGCCTTTCCCACATCCACTGTCTGGCCATTGATCATGTATAGTAAGGTGCACGGGGTTCTCTCGGCCTGCGAAAACATGTCTACGGCGTCAGACATCCAAAAGGCAACGAAAAAGGGATATATTATAGATATGTTGGTGTGACGCGTAATTACCGTGAGGGCGTCGAGCTCAGCCAAAGGCGAAGGCCCGCCTAGCACGCTAGAGACAGAGGACGGGCTGCTATGAGCGGCTAATGGAGCATGTCCGGATGCGAGAGCAGGCCCCGCTGGTGCGATGTTCACCGAGTTGCTCCCGACGAAGCTAGTACGGGGAAAATCCGCTGCCGTTTTGTCTGGATTTTTCTTTGTCCACTCGATAACAGCCGGGATCAAGGATGAAAACGAAGCTGCGAACTCATCTCTACAGGAAGCTAAAGCTGCATTGACTGCCAACTTGATCATCTCTTGTTTGGTCGCTTGTTCGGTCTCAGCTGCTTTTTTCTCAACCGCAAGCTTCACCTTCTCGTCGATGTTGACCTGACTAAACTTCCTTCTCTGCCTTTTGGCCTCAGGGTCCTCGTCGTAGTAGTGCTTCCACTGGGCACCGTCTCCGACGCCGTGCACACGTCCATGCTGCGGCGGAGTGTCCAAAGGGAGGCCCTTCATTATGTTCAAGGCCCGGTTGAGATGGGTGTCCCACTTGGGCCTCATCGTCGACTGAGACGATGAGTCACTTTCGGCATCAATCTTGTGTTTCTCTTTCTGCGAAAGAAACGTGGACCATTTACAAATGTTACTACAACGTGTATTCTGACTTGATGAGAAGCTAATATAAGGTGGAAAAAAATATTACCAGTAATCTCATCAATTCCCTCGTGGGCGCGTCCGTGGACCAAACCTTTTTCTTCGAGTCCCACTTGTAGCGGGCCCTGATGAAGTCATACTCCTGGGGGTCGGTGAACTCCGCCAAGGGGTCTAGGATCCCCGCGGCTTCACGTTCCATGTCCTCCTTTTCCCATATGGGCCTTTTGCCAATGTAACCACGGCTTCCGAGGCGGTGTTTCCCCGTGTTCCTTTTCTGAAGCCCCTTGAATTTCGCGGACCTAAGCTTGGATTCATCGGTAGCGCAAGTGTCCTTGAAATTTAAGAACTCAGCTTTCGTAAGTGATGGATTGTCCGCAAAAATCTTCGACAAAGGTTTGTTCTTCTCAATCAATCGTTTCACCCTCACTTCCCACGCGGACAATGCGTTGCTGAACTTGACCATGGCGGCGGCGTTTATGTCAGTCATGGCATCATCATCCCATGGAGTTTTGCTCTCATCCCGATCCGGGAACTTGTATCTGTTGTGCAGCTTCGTAAGGAGTAAATGTTCCATATTTTGTATACTCCTCAAGTCATAGTCGTTGATGCTCGCGGTTTCCCGTAGGATGCATCCGACTTGGTTGCCGTAGCACCTGCGAGCTTCCGCCGGCGCTATTGGCTCGAATTTGCCAGAATGCACCTCTGTCACTAGCAGTTTGTCGGTGCCGAGCTTGTTTGGTTTTTGTACCCTCTCCTTCTTCTTATTTGCTGGTTCATTAGCGGCTTCAGCGCCGCCGGTGTCGGTGGCGCCGGTGTCAGTGCCATTGGTGCCATCAGTAGTGCTGTCGGACTCGATTTCGGCGTCCGTCGCACTAGCGGCATTTGGACCTTTGTCTCGTAGCTGAGAAGACATATGGTCGAGGAAGGCGTGTTCATGATGCTGGTAGTCAAAATCTTCATTTGCACCGGCTTCGTCGTTGGTCGACATGTTTCCTACAATATATTTAGTCTCCAAGTTTAATTCTCAAACTATAAAAAAAGGACTAATTACCGTCCTATCAAATACCGGGCACTCGATATGTCATACTTTGTAGCACAAGTCATGTCGAAATTCACGGTAAATTTCGGCATGACCTTTGCTAAAAAGTGGACATATCGGGAACCTGAAATTTGCCGGAACGGAAATAAATCAACATTCCGGCAAAACATAGGCCCCTCGGATCCCTGCATATGGAAAAAAGAAGAAAATTCGTACACAATATCATTTCATTTGCATTTTCAACTCCAAAAGTTCATACAAACTCCTAAACAATATTAAGCATATACCCACGCACACAATTAGACAGAACAACTCTTCAGAGCACCCAGCTGGCTAGATAGTTTGGTGATGCACATCTCCTTTTTACTGGTGTTCTGCCTTAATAGTCACCCATATTCAGAAGTGCCTTACATTTAAGACGGTAAATGGGCAACATCCACCAAGATAAATTGATAACTATTCAAGTTTTGTTTTTTACATTTTGAGCTAGTAGTGGTTACTGAATAATAATATTCTTGTGAAGCCAGCCAGTGATATTTTTAACCCTTGAAAAGCAAAGCCACTTAAGCTAAATATAAAATGAAACAACACAAACGCTCTAGACTTTTTCTTTTTCTTTTTTGCATTGAAGGGTCTTGCACTTCCTTCCTACTGGTGTTAGTGGGAGCAGTGTTTGGCAATCCACTTGCGTAGTCTTGCCTATTAACACGAGCACCACGTGAAGTTTTGCCTCACATGCATATGCACTGCTGCACTTCAATTTTTCTGTTGTGTAGGGCCCTTCTCTACACTTTCCAATTAAAAAGATGATGCATAATTGCATATAATATCGACCTATTACTGCTCACTGTATACTTTGTTTTTTGTGGCAACAGGCTAGCCTACAACAGGATAGTTTGGTGATGAATCAAATCCTTTTGTACATGTCCACAGGCCAATTAATAATGATGCTCTGCCGGCCTACAAGTCACAAGCAATCTATTCTTGATGGAAGACATGAGAGTTCAGGATGCAAGACCACTTACCGAGCAGATCGATGGTGGCGGCGGCGGCTTGACAACGACGGCGGCCGCGGAGGCGCGGCGACGAGGGCGGCGAAGGCGAGGCGACGAGGGCCGGGAGGCGCGGCGACGACGACGGCGGCCGGGGAGGAGTCGAGAGGGAGAGATAGAGGGGAATGAAAAGAAGAAGGCCTGCCCGACCTGTTTAAGTGGAACTTAGCAGTAGCGGGCCCTGTCAGCGCGCGCTATTGCTACGTTTAGCAGTAGCGCGTGCTGACAGGGCCCGCTGCTGCTAAGTTTAGTAGTAGCGCGCTCTGACAGGGCCCGCTACTCCAAAAACTTAGAGGTGACCCTCTTAAGTTTAGCAGTAGCGCGCGCTGACAGGGCCCGCTACGGCTAAGTTTAGCAGTAGCCCGCTCTGACAGGGCCCGCTACTGCTAAACCTTAGCATTAGCGTGCGCTGACATGACCCGCTACTGATATTTCTGGCATTTTTTCCCCTCTTCCATTTCCTTTTTAATTTTTTTTTCGAACAACGACCGATACAATTTATATAATGTATATTTAACAGTGGCAATATATAATTTGACCGATCGATAACGCGGTTAAAGTGCAAGTATACAAAATAGATACATATAAAGATTAAAACACACATTTAGTTTCTCAGCGTCGAAGACGTTTCTTAGTGATTAGTTTCTTTCCTTTTTTGTTCGTTTCCGAATAATTTAGGCCCTCGTTGTGAATTTTCCTTTTCCATGGAGTACGATCTTTCATAGGTAATGTAGTCTTCATTCTTCTTTTGACATATCCTTCATCGTCGTCGTCATCTTCCCTCATCGGGTTGCCGTACTGGTCATAGTCTTCTATGTTGGCGACTCCATCCATTCCGACGATGTTTCTTTTTCCTCTCCTCACGACAACACGGCTGGGATTGCTCGGGTCGGTTATGTAGAAACATTGTGTCACGTGCTTAGCGTGTATCCATGGCTCATTTTTGGCTATGAAGTTCACGGTAGCGCTCTTGGTGTCGGGTATAGACATAGTAGTGAAATACCGGTTTTCTCTTTCGACATTCTTAGCCCATCTGACACGGAACATCGTCGCATTGTGTAGTCCGGAGTAGTTAAGCTCCCAGATCTCTTCGACCCTTCCGTAATATCTTTTAGTTGAGCCGTTGTCATCAGTCATGCATTCTATCGTCACCCCCGAGTTCTGGAAATCACTTTTCATATCTCTGGCCTCTGTATAGAACGTGTATCCGTTTATATCGTATGCCTGATAGGTGAGGAAGTTGACAGCAGGGCCATGTGCTAAGGCGTATATGAGCAATGCGTCTATAGACCCCTCTTCTGGGGGATTGGCAAGAACATGCTCTTTGAACCAAGGCAAGAAAGTGGAGTTGTGCTCTCTAGTAACTTCGGCGTCCGTCTTGCGTAGGCCCTGGTCATGGTACTTCTTGACGATGGTTTCTTTGTGCAGTGTCACGAAAGGGTCTACCACGTCAAGATGTTGTAGCACTACTAAGTTTGCCCTGTCAAAGTCATTGCGTCGATCCGAGTGGTCGACATGCAGTTCCCTCCGACCGTTGGTGTGACCTTCTCCTCCGAGCCTCCCATGGTGCTTGTTAACGGGCAAACCAACAACAAGGACGTCGTCATCTCCGTTGCTTAGATAATTCTCGCAGAACGAGATGAACTCTTGTGTCAGATAGCCCTGTACGATGCTTCCATCTGGTCGGGACATGTTACGAACGAATCCTTTGATGACCCCATTCATCCTCTCGAACGACATCATGTTGTGCAGGTATGACGGGCCAAGGTCGATGATGTCGTCCACAATGTGGACACACAGATGCACCATGACGTCAAAGAACGCGGGCGGGAAGTACATCTCGAGCTCACATAGTATGACAACAATCTCTTCCTGTAGCCTTGTGAGCTGCTTCGAACTGATCGACTTTCGAGAGATAACATCGAAAAAATTACAGAAACAAGTAAGCGTGTCACGGACGTGCTTGTCCATTATCCCTCTAAGGGCAACCGGTAGTATCTGCGTCATCATCACGTGACAGTCATGAGACTTCATCCCGCTGAACCTTTTTTTTCTGCATGTCTAGATATCTGCTTATCTTCCCACAGTAACCGGAACTAACTTTTATTCCGGTAAGACACTTGAAAAATTGATCGATCTCCTTCGTATTGAAGGTGAAGCAAGAAGGGGGGCAATATTTATCTTCCTTCTTCTTTACTTTTTTGCCCCGCCTGCTGTCCCCCGCCTCTGTCTCCGTCTCTGTCTCGGCCGTTTTACGGGGCATGTGGAGATCTGCCCTTATTTCCAAATCTTCCAAGTCTCTTCTTGCCTTCGGCCCATCCTTGGTCTTCTCCGGCATGTTCATCAGTGTGCCAAGCAAACTCTCGAGAACATTCTTTGTGATATGCATTTGATCAAGACAATGAGGTGTATCGAGTTTGGGCCAGTACTCCAAGTCCCAGAAAACAGACCTTGTTTTCCATACCTTCAGCAGCGGCTCCGGTTTTTTCATCTTTCCAGGCGCGGGGCACTCTTTCCAGTTTTTCAGCAACTCATCAATTTCGGCGCTGCTCCTCTTACATGGAGGTCCTCGATGCTCATCCTCACCATTGAATAGATCTCCACGGTTTCTCCACGGGTCATTCTTCTCGAGCCATCTTCGATGCCCCATGTACACGATTTTCGCAGACCCACCATCTTTCGTTAGCTGCTGAGACGTTGTATCATCCATGCACCTCGTGCATCCGCAATATCCATGGCACACCTGGCCTGATACATATCCGTAACCGAGATAATCGTGCACCGTCGTCAGCACTGCGGCTTTCATATAGAAATATTCTTTTTCGAAAGCGTCCCATGTCTTGAACTGTGATTTCCATAACATTTCTAGCTCCTCTTTCAATAGCTCGAGATATAGATTAATATTATTTCCCGGCTGTTTCGGCCCTTGAATCAGAATGCTCATGTGTATGTACTTTGTCTTCATGCACTTCCACGGGGGAATGTTGTACATCCATACAAACACGGGCCATGTGCTATGGTTGGTGTTCTGCTTGCCAAACGGATTCATGCCATCTGAAATCACGCCAAGCATGACGTTCCTTGGATCAAGATGAAATCCATATTCGGCGTTCAACGCTCTCCACTGGCTTCCATCCACAGGGTGTCTCATCTTCGGATCACCTCCATCATCGGGCACCTTCCTGACCGCGTGCCACCGCATGAGCTCAGCTTCCTTAGGATCTACGAAATAACGCTGCAGACGAGGAATGATCGGAAAGTACCATACAACTTTCTGAGGAGATTTCTTTCCGGCCTTCTTGTATCTATCAGCATTGCACACCGGACAACTGGTTTTTTCTGCGTTCTCGTTCCGATAAATGATGCAATCGTTGATGCATGCATGGTATCTAATGTGCGGCAGATCAAGAGGGCACACAATCTTCTTGGCCTCATCGATACTAGTAGGACAAAGGTTCCCCGGGGGAAGAACTGTCTTGTTTAGATACTTGAGATGATCATCGAGGCTTTTGTCGCTCCATTTGTTTTTAGCCTTCATCTTTAGAAGTTCGAGCGTGAAACTCAAGCGGGTCACCTCAGGAGCGCAACCATCATACAATGGAGTCTTCGAGTCTACCTCCAGTTGCTCCAACTTGGCCTCCTCTCCAGAACCAGCTCTGTCGCTAGTCGTCTTCTTGCGAAGCAGGTCTCTAACATGAGGGTCCCGCACGATTGAATTTAGTAGCGATGAAGGATCCGTCATGTTCGCATCTTCTCCGTCATGTTCGGTCTGATCTTCTCCGCCATTACCATGTGCGGCTCTTCTCCGCTGTCATTTCGAGCGCCCTCTTCGTCTTCGGATCCATCAATCATCTCTTCAACCGCTGCCATGGGGTTATTGGTTGCACCGTCGATATCATCATCATCATCATCATCTTCAGTTATCCATCGAGTATAGCCATCCATGAAACCATATCTAAGCAGGTGCGCCTTCAAACGTCCATCCTTAAAGGGGTCCAGCAAGACGCCTTCTTTGCATTTTCGACAAGGACATAAAATCTCCTTTTCATTTTTTTCAACCATGTTGTCCACTGCGGATCGCAAGTATCTATCCACCATCCTTCCACAGACCTTCAGGGTCACCTACGAGTTATACAAACAAAAGATTATAATGACATGCATATGCATATCAAAGTCATACAAAAATTCGGCTTGACCTTCCTAAAAATAGGACATATAGAGTTTGCCCGAAATTCGCCGAAACGGAAGTAAATCGACATTTCGGCAAAACATAGGCAAACTCTCATATCACACACCCATACACACACACACAAATATTTTCATTGATGCAAAGCACAATTTTTTACTCACATCTCATGCATCCACGTACCTAGCTAGCTAGTAATTAATTAAGAGAGAGAGAGAGAAAGTATATACCTTTTGTTAAAATATCACACTTGGGAGAAGCTTGCACTAGCTAGTGAGGGAAAGGAGACAAAGGTGAGAAAGAGAGATAGCTAGATGCATTTATGCATGATATGTGGTGGTGGAGGAGGAGCAAATTAGAAGGAAAGAGAGAGATATTGCATTAATGCAGATGGTGTGTAGTGCATTAATGGAGATGGTGTAATGCATTAATGGAGATGGACAAGAGGTAGGAGAAGGAATGAGGAAGAAGCAAGTGAGGGAGAGAGAGGAGGGGGGAGGGGGATGGTTGGTGGAAAAGGTGGCTGCTGCGCATTACCAGTAGCGCCTGTACCGCTACGGCGCTACTGGTAACGATAGTAGTAGCGGGCTTTCCAGGGGGTCGCTGCTACTAAAACTAGTCATCTGGGTTTGGTGGGGACCACCTTTACCAGTAGCGGGTCCGCATATGAGGCGCTACTAATGCAGGAATATCAATAGCGCGCGTCCATATAGCGCGCTACTGCTAATTAGCAGTAGCGCCTGTCTTTAAAGGGCGCTACTGTTAAGCCTCTACCTATAAGCTTTTCCCTAGTAGTGCCTCTTGACGAAAAATTAGCTGCAAATCACCAGATCATCTTTTTGATCCGAATTGTTTTGACAGCATGATCTATAAAATTAGCTTTCAAGCTGTAACATCCCAAAAAAATTTCAAAATTTTGGAATGTTAATAAATAATATAATATTGATTGAATTGTTTTGATTTTGGGATAAATGAAAACTTTTCCCTTGAGTTTTTGTTTAAACCTTTACAAACCATTTAATAAAATTGGATAATCATTTATCCAATAATGAAAATTTTGGTTGTGAACTTTATTCAAAATTTCAAAGAATGATTTTCTTTCTTTTGTCCTTTTGAAATTTGGTACGAACCACAATTAAATATTTTCGAGTGAGAATAAAATGACTTTCTTAAATTTATTGTGGTCCCATACTCATTCTCGAATTCTTATTTTGGAGTTTATTGGATATTGACGTTTAAGAGATATTTAAATATTTCCAATAATTTAATAAATAAAATGAGAGGAGATAATATGACTTCTCCAAAAACAGTATTGGAAAAATTTAATAATGTCGTTAATGAGTTTTTTTCATAAATATATATTTCTAAAATTTATTCTGAGAGGGAAATATAGTTTTCCTAGGCTCTTTATGTTTTATTTGGCCTATACAATTTTATTTGGGAGTGTTTAACCCAAAATAGGATTCCTAAGTCAATTGGACTGAGATCATCTATCTAATTTTTTCCCTCTATCTCTCTTTCCTTTTTCTTTATCTTGGGACAAATTTTGCACTAAGGCCCATAGCCCGAGCGAGCTGTCTTCTTCCTCTCGTTCGTTCATGTGTATGTGAACACATAAGCAAATGGCCATGGCAACTGAAGCTCTTCCTCTTTTCCTCCCATCTACTCTTTTGACCGATTCACTTCAGAACCTACACAAAAATTGTGGACAAGTTCATGAGGAATCCATTCATGGAAACAAACACGCGTTTTAATTTTTTTTATTGTCCATAATTTTCTCCATGAATGCCATTAAATTCATTTCCAAAACCTCGCTTTTAATGCCCATTATCCATGAATGCCATTAAATCTATTTCTAAAACCTCGCTTTTAATGTTCATTATTTCTCCAGGAATGCCATTAACTCCATTCCAAAACCTCACCCACTCTCCTTCTATGGACCTCCAATGACCCTATAAATACCGCCCCTAGGACCCCTTTGAACCACACATCCCCACGCATAAAGTCCCTCCCCAAAGCCCTCTCCTTCGTGCACAATTTCTCGTCGGAGTAAAGATGCATCCACACTTCCGGTGAAGATTTTTGTCGCCATGAAAGGTACCTAGTCCATATTTCTTCCTCTAGTTTCTTCCCCTTGCCGATGCGCACCGTTGTGACATATTTTTCCTCTCGATTACAAGGCCGGAGCACGCCGTCCGTGTCATTGTGCTCTTCATGCGTTCTTCTCTACTCCGGCGGAACTTCTCGACTATCCGAAGGCGAACATGGAGCTATAACCTTGTCCATCGAGTCGCCCAAATCATCCTCTACCCCGTTCGGCTGTTCGTTGACGCCGGAGACCTTTTTCCAAAATTCCGGCGAGATCTCCGGTAAGATTTTCTCCCCTTTGTTCATCATTTTTTTTGTAAAAAAATGAATAGGTGCGGACCTATCAGAACTCGCCACGTGGCATCCTTTTATTAATCCCGTAATTCATTTTAGCAAAAATATCCAAACTTCAAAAAAATTCATATCTTCTAGCCCGTAAGTCGGATTCGACAAATTTTATATCCCCGGATTCCTTGGAAAATGTAGTTTATTATTTTCCAGTAATATTCCACTTTTGATAATTCGAAATTTAACTCAAATTTATTTTTATAATTTGAGTATATTTGATATACATCTTATTCTATAATTTATTTGGAATATTTTCTTCATCAAATTTGATCCGTAAAATCAAATCTTTCTGTTTGGACAATAGTCACATTCTTTCCATCATATAAATACACTATTTTGACCTCAAACCTTCGTCTTAGCTTCCATTTAGTTATATCTCTTTTTTATATAAATTTGGCTACAAAAATTCAATCTTCTCAACAAGATCATCACGATTTCTATCGGATCTTTTTGAATCCAATCCAAGAATTGATTTCCTATTCAAATATTCATATGGAAAAACCAACTGAGTTTGACATACTCTCCATCCAATTGATTTTATAATCAACCTCCAACATATCCAATTTATTTTACAATCCTCGGATATATGATTTCCATCATATTTCCATCCAATCCAACTTGATCCTATCTCAACCTATCCATGCCATAGTAATTAGTTTATTAATAGTAATAACTAAATATTTATGTTGTCGTTGTATCTTATTTGGATCTTCACTTTGGATTGAGTTGTGTGTTGAAGTGTTTCTCTTTTACCGTTAGATATATTGTAACGAGATGGAGAGATGACTACGAGTAGAATATTTCATCGTCAAGATCCAGGCAAGTTACTCTTTTGATCATGCTCCAGTATTACCTATATTTTTTATATGCATTGTAGTCCAACTTAAATATTATGCATTGATAGGATTATATATTATGCTATGCTATTACACCCAGTAGTTCATTGAGTTAGGTCCGAACCTTATATCATTGTCGCCATCGTGTAGAATTATACTGCTTTGCTAAGTAGACGTGGATTGGGAAGTGATCCATTATGAGGTATGAGCGACTAAGTAGTAAACAGGACCAAGATAATCTTAATGAACCACCTGGTGGAATGGTTGGGGGCACCCTGGAGGAACCAGTGGATTTGCCTGAGTGACCTGGAGATGGCCAGTAATCACTGCGGAATGCCACCCAGGCTTAAAGGGATCAATCATATTTTTCATAACTAGAAGCTTACGTGTGCAGCCACAAGCTATTATGGGCTCTGACTTGGTTGATTAGTTGTAGTGACTCTTACTAGGTGGTGCTACGAACGTAGTTATGAGTAGGTGGGATGGGCACCGCCAGAGTGAGGGAAACTCTTCTAAAAGACCATGTCTCGACCTTCCTGTTTCCATACAGCGTGTAGTGTGGCAAATACCAAAGGAGGTGGTCGAGTCTTGTGGGGAAAAGTGCACAAACCTCTGCAGAGTGTACAAACTGATCATGATTAGCCGTGTCCACGGTTACGGACAACTTTGAGCATCTAGAAGTGGGAATGTTGACGGATCTCATCATATTTAATTAATCAATCGGGTTAATCAACTTTGGGAATAGATTGACTTGGAGAAACCAACTCAATCATATTATGAGTTTTGTAGTACTGTTATGATACTATTTGAGTAGGACAAAATCAGCTTTATGCAAGTTGAAACTTAGAGCTTTACCACCAGCCAAAATTGCATGTAGAAGATAGGTCTGGTATATATTCTTTTGGGAGTAACTTGCCGTACATTCAAAGTACTGACGCATTTTGGGCTGTAACCTTCGGTGTTGCAGGATTGTATACGAGGAGTAAGTGATGCGATGTAGGGATATGATGTCTACACTCAACTTTGCCGTTGGTGTTGATGGGACTCCACTTATGTATTGTTTATTTCCGCGGTGTATTCTAGCCCAAAGGCTATAAGGTAATAAATACCATGTATTTACGTTACTTTTTGACATGTGATTCATGGTATTTCATCGAGTACTGTATGTGCTAGCATACTGATCCAGGGATAGCACAGAAGCACAGTAGACTTGGTTCCTTTTGGGACCGGGTCGTTACACAAGTGTTTGTTCTGAGTTTTTTGATTTGAGTTGCACAAGTACCCAAGAAAAATTATTTACTACCTGATGGTCTGTTTTTCACAGATTCTGCCACGTTTTGCATTTTCATCGTTTTACAAATCTTAAGTTTGATTTTTCTTTGCAAAAACATTTTGCCAATCATGAGAAACAGTATTTATTCAAGAATATCTTTATTTCCAGTGGAGAAAAATTATTTTATCATGGGTACTAACCACTCTAATCATCTTATGATGAATTTTGTATGAAGGTAGTTTTCAAGTATGCGTAGGAAGATGATGAAAGAAGATTCGGGACTGTCAAGAGATCAAGCATGGGGATGCACCAAGGCACCCACAATAAATATCCAAGGAGACTATAGCGTCTAAGCTTGGGGATGCCCACGTGCATCCCATTCTCCATCAACAATCATGAGTTCATCCTTCTCCATGCTATATTTTTAGCACTTCACATGTTATGTGCTAAACTTGGAGCGTCTTGCTATTTACTTTTAAGTTTGATTTAGTTTTTCTTTATGTTCACAACAAGTTGGATCGTAGCCTTCATTGTTTGGGAGAGAAACACGCTCCACTCCACCATAGAACACAACATAGTCTTGCATGCTTATCATTCTTTTTTGTGTGTTCTTTATCTTTTCATAGCTGATGTCATGCTTAGCTCTTAGTTTTCATGTTTATATTTTTAAGAGATTTTTTAGGTTTTTCCAGGAACTCTCTTGAGTTTTCATGCTTATCTTGTGTAGAGAGTTGGCTTGTTGCACTGAGTTGTGTGTCTTGCATGAGTAGGTAATTAAGGTTGCTATTACAAGTGTAGTAGTAACATGCAATAGTTTTGAGGTATTGATTTGAGTAATGTTTGGACTTTTGGTGCCAAGAGCTTGAGCCTATTAGTGATAGGTGTCGTATTTTGGGCAATCCGTGCTTATTTTCAAAAAACTAAAAAAAATTAGTTGAGAACCCTGGAAGGGTTGGAATATATAGACTACTCTCACGTACCATGGGTCGAGGATGCGCAAGGATAATCAAACCCCCATACACTCCTCCTCAGGGTACTCGTCTCTTTGTGAACCTCCTGATTAGATAGAGAGTTATCAATAATAAGTGCATGAGTTCTTTGGACTAATGCGAGTATTCGATTGTTGGCACTTCCACCTTCCCATATTTTGCTAGCCTCTTCGGTACCGTGCATTTCCCTTTCTCATCTTGAGAGTTGGTGCATACTTCGCTGGTGCATCCAAACCCTTGGCATGATACGCTATGTCATCATAAACGTCCTTATATCTTCCTCAAAACAGCCACCATACCTACCTATCAAGACATTTCCATAGCCTTTCCGAGATACATTTCCATGCAACATCCACCATCTCATGACTTGATCTTCATGTCATACATGCTCTTTTCTTGATTGAGGAGCGACATGCTACTTGGGCTTTGCCCTTATTATTGCTACATGACGCGCTAGTATCATTTCATATCATTCTACACTGGCAGAGGCATACATTTGCATACATCATGATAGTCTTCATTCTTTCTTTATGTTGAGTACTTCTTATAAAGTGTGAAGAACTTCTATACACTTGTAAAATATAGAGTGTTGCCCTTAAGTGAGGAAAAGATCCCAAAGAGGACAAATTAAAAGATCCCAAAGAGGACAAATTAAAAGAACCCAAAGAGGAGAAATGAGAGATAAATAGAAAGAGCCAAAGAGGACACAAAACTAGTAAAAATAGAAAAAAGAAAAGAAAAGAGAGAGAAGGGGACAACACTAATATTCCCTTTGAAAGATCCACATTCGTACTCCATTGTTATATTTGTACTCCATAGAGATTATCATTCATGAATAACTATGTGGGGACCCTTACACTATAGAACTTGGCTTGCATATCCCAATTATGAGCCTCCTCAAATGAGCTCTAGGTCTTCATGAGAAAACAAGTTGGATGCACCCCCACTAGTTCCATTGGAGAGCTTACCTTAGCTCATATGTGCATCCGTTGCATGGCAATCCCTACTCCTCACATCATATCTATCATTTGGCTTTTTCTATCCTATGATTGTCCTCATTTATGTGAGTCTTTCACACCATTTTTGTCTTCCTTCCCCATTATTTATCTCTTTGCCATCCTAAGTTCCAACGTGTCGTGCTCATGCTCATCCATTGCATGAGTGCTCAAAGCTAAAGGGAGAGGATCAGTTTGACTTGTACCTGACTAGTGGTCTAGGGATGAGTCAAAATAAGATTCCAAAGGAGACTAAGTGTGAAACTTTAGTAGAATGAGTTCTCAATTAAACTATATATTAATTTTATTCTCTAAACCCATCTCCCATTGCTTTCACGCAAACACCATTTGTAGACATTTGAGTCACGGACAGCGAGAGCTCTTGCACCTTTATGTTCATAATTTGCTAGTTTCAATACTAGATATAGACCCTTGCTTGTTATTATCTTGACTTGAATTGCACATCTTACTTGCTTTACTTTGAAGTTCTTATATATGTGTTAGCATGTCACCACATAAATTATCTGTGTTATCATTAACTACTCGAGGACGAGCAGGAATTAAGCTTGGGGATGTTGATACGTCCCAAACGCATCTATAATTTAGGCTTGTTCCATGCCCTTTTATGTGACATTGCTACATGTTTTGCTCCACTTTTATATCATTTTACAAATATTTGGACTAACCTACTAACTCAGTGCACCCAGTGCTAGTTTCTGTCTACTGATGTCTGTCAGTTGCAGGTTTTTCCCCCAATTTACAAAGCTCCAAAAAATCCTGACAAATCATATAAAAATCAGCGAGACAGAAGCTTCTGGATCCGAGAAGGAGGACAAGGGGGGCCACCTGGCACCCAGGCGGCCATGTGGCACGACCCCCTCCCTGGCCACGCCACCAGGGCGCCTGATACGCGAGAGAGTATTGCTTCTAGCCCTTCATTGGTTACCCCAAGTGGAAGGTAAGATGCAGCTGATGGCGCGAGAGTTGACGGGTGTAGTCTTCTCGACCTTCGTTGGTGAGCCCCAAGTGGAAGGCGTGATGCAGCACAGCAGCAAATTTCCCTCAGTAAAGATACCAAGGTTTGTCTCCAGTAGGACTCCAGAGATGGTAAGTAGGTGTCAGCGGCGCTACTAACGCGGACCTGCACACAGACACAAATAACTTTGTTCCCAACGAAGTTCAGAGAGGTTGTCAATCTCTCCGGTCTTGTTGTTCACAAAGGATCAAACACAAAGGATAATGATAGCAACTGAAAGAAAAAGAAAAAAGTAAATGAGCAAGGAAACAGTAATGAGGATATGGACCGGGATACGTGATGTTCACTAGTGATGTCTCTCACCCAAAAGACAATAAAACTGCTATGCGAGGTAAACAAATTACAGAAGGGAAATTGACAGGATTATGAACGCACCGCAATGCTAACTATGCTACAAAAGAAAGGAAGAGGCTCAAAAGCACGGGAAGTACGCCAAAATAAGTAGACCGAAATCCAACTGCATCTATTACTAATCATCCACCTTGAGATATCTATCCAGAACATCTCGCTGGTATTAAGTTGTGAGCCCCACCCAAGGTGTAAACCCAAAGCAACAGACAACTACATTAAAAAGCACTTTGCGTAAAGTAAACAATCCTTGCAACCGCGGTTACAAGCACCGTTGTTTTCCCCCTTGTGGCAACAACACATCCCCTAGACTCATGTTTCTGTCACTCAAGCGTGTCATCGGGGGGCATGAACCCACAATCGAGCATAACGTTCCCTCTTGGGGTTACTACCTACTACTTGGCCAAAGAAATAAACAACAACGGAGAAGATGAAAGAATTACTTAGGAACAAAAATATAAGAGATAAAAACCAAATATATTACTCAATCAAAATCTGAACATAATCTCATAATCCATCAGATCCCATCAAACTCAGCATAGCAATAGCAGAAAGATTACAAAAGTGCCTCGATCATGTAGGGCAGCTCACGAGGTCTAAACCATGAAGAACAAAGAGGGGAGGAGAACATCACATAGCTACTGATCACGAACCCATGGTCCAAGGAAAACTTCTCACGAGACATCCGGGGAGCATCCATGGTGGAGAGGAGACTCCTAGAGGTCAATCCTCCCTCCGGCAGGGTGCCGGGAAGAGGTCTTCTGGTGCTCCCGATCTCGGAAGTGCGGCGGCGGCGGAACAAAGGCGAGATCGAGAATAAGGGTTCTCTTTTCTGAAGTTTCCCGTGACGGAGAATATATAGGCGAAGGGGGGCAGCCATAGGTGGACCACGGGATGGGCCGCGCCGGGTGACCGCCTGGGCCCCCTGGCTCCACTCTGGCCCCACTCGGGCTCTTCGCGAAGCTTCCTGTACACTGATTTTTCCTATATTTTTCCCGAAATTTTTCTGGCACTTTTTATATGGGGTAAAACTGAAATAGAAAAACAGCAGAAAACATGAACTGGCACTGTGGTGCACTGAGTTAATAGGTTAGTCCAAATATGATCAAAAGTGTATGAAATTGTATCTAGATCATAGCAATATCACACAAAACATGCATGGAGCAAGCAGAAATTATAGATACGTTTTGGACGTATCAACATCCCCAAGCTTAATTCCGGCTCGTCCTCGAGTAGGTAAATGATAACGGCATAATTTCTGTGGTGACATGCTAGCAACCATAAAAGAACTTTGAAAAGTAAAGCAATCAAGGTTAGAAACTCAATTAAAGTCATAACATGCAAGAGTCTAAATTAGCATTGAAACAAGTAACAAAAGAACAAAAGGTGCAAGATCTCTCGTTGTCCGTGACTCGAATGTCTCCAAATGGTGTTTGCGTGCAAGAAGGGGGATAGGGAATACGAGAAAAAAAATTATTTGTTGAGAACTCAATCTACTAAAGTTTCACACTTGGTCTTTTTCTGGAATCTTATCTTGACTCGTCCCCAAACCACTAGCCAGGTACAAGTCAATTTGATCCACTCCTTTTTCAATATTTTGAGCACTCATGCAATGGATGAGCGCAAGCACGAGAGTTGAAACTTAGGATGGCAAAGATAGAAGTGCGGAGGAGGAAGACAAAAAGGAGGAGAAAGGCTCACATCAATGAGGACAATCATAGGCATGAGATGCCAAATGATAGATATGATGCGAGTAGTAGGGATTGCCATGCAACGGATGCACATACGAGCTAGGAAGCTCTCCAATGGAACTAGTGCAAGGATATAAAGGGAGTACTAGTGTGGATCTCTCAAAAGGATAGTAGTGTTTCCCCTTTCTCTCTTTTTATTTCTTTTTCTCTTTTTCCATTTTTTTGTATTTTTTTGTGGCCTCAATGGCTCTTTCTATTTAACTCTCATTTGTCCTCTTTGGGATCTTTTATTGTGTCCACTTTGGGATATTTTCCTCACTTAAGGGCAACACTCTATTTTACAAGAAGGTAAAGGAGATCTTTCACACTTTACAATGTACTCAAAATCATAAAGAAGATATAACTATCATGATGTATGCAATGTATGTCACTGCTAGTGTAGCAGGAACATGTATGACATGAAGATCAAGTCATGAAGAGGTGGATGTTGCATGGCGTAACAACCCATGTGCAATAAATTGAAAACACCATGAGATTGTACTTTGTCTGTTGACTTTGTAACTTGGCATGATGCTAAACTTTATAATTTCATGTGGTGATTTAAATTTGCATTGGGATTGGAGCCCATCTGGTTTGTTTGAGTTTGCATCCAAAGTGGCTCAAGAAGGGTGTTGGAGGAATTTTCTTTGTTGCATGCTTGCTCTCCTTGACCCCAAACTTGTCCTAGCCATTTCTTTTGTTATGGCAAGGGTTTTAAAATCCTCAAATTATTTTTGCCATCATCAAAAATATGGGCTCTAGTTCAAAGTGATTTTGAATTCAAAATGAGCTCACATTTTTGTTCTTGCAAAAAATGCCCAAACCATTTTTGCAAATTGAGGAAAAATGCAAGGTTCAAGATTATCAAGGTCATGGAATTTTGCACCTTGTGTTTCCTTCCCCAAATTTCCATAAGCACCTTTTCTATTTAATTTTAAATAGGAAAAGGTACTGTTTTTGCTATGGCAATTTTTTCCTTGCATTCAAAATTGCCCAACCCATTTTTTTTGGGTGATCAATTATGGCTCAAGGGGTTTCAAATATATATTTATATATTTTTCTCCCCTTTTGTTCAGTCCCTTTTCCTTTTCTTTTTCCCTGCTGTTTTTCTGTTCTGGAAAAGGGCCTTGGTTTCCTTCTTCTTCTTTTTCCTACGAGGCCAGGCCCATCTGGAGCTTCCTTCCCCGCAGCCCATCCAACCTTTCCAACGAAGCGGTACGGAGGGGGAGATCCAGGCCGTGGAGTCCAGATCGTGCGGCCGGGACAGAACCCCTTTCCACGTCGTCCTCCTCCCCCTCTCACACGGGCTCCGGCATCGACGTCGATGACCACCGACGTGGCCTGAGGGTCTCCCCCCTATAAGTACCGCACCCCGAGCCCCGGAACCCCCCTTAGGGTTCCATTTCCTCCAAGCCTTTCCCTCGCCGCTGCCGCTCGAGCGAGATCCGTCCTCCCCTATTCCGCCGGGCGCCATGACTCCGATGAGGAGTTCGCCGCCGCCTCACCACAATTCCTCGGGCCCGCGCCTGTTCTGGCCGTCTGTGAACTCACCTCCCCTCTTGCTTCGCGCAGGCAGCAGGGAGGAGCTCCTGAGCGTCCCCGCGACGACGACCCCGTCTCTGACGCGTCTACTTCCGCGTCGCCGTCGAACCCCTTCCGTCAACCGTGTTGCAGTTCGTCACCGGCCACCCCAAGGTGAGCGGCGACCTGCCCCGTGCCCGTAACGAGTAGTCCGGTAGCCGTTCGTCCTCGCGCGTAGTACGATGCGGTTTTTCCCGCTGTAGAGGTCGCCGGCGTGTCTCCGTGGTCGATGCGATGGTGTGGCCGTCCGGGACGTGTCCTCCCGTGCTCCAGGAACGCGCAAGACGCGCGTGTGGCAGCCAAGGCGTTGCCTTTGCGCGTGCCAGGACCGAAGTGATGCGGGTCTGAACCCCGCGTGTCAGTTGCCGCCGTGGTATTCCAGCGAGGTGCACGACGCCGTCGACGAGCCCCCGCTGCAACCAAGAGTGGAAGTGGAGTCGTGGTGGTTCCATTCAGCTGTAACGCCTCGCCGTTGAGCTCCCGGAGCACAGCAGCAGCCGCAGTGGTCGCGGGAAGTTGCCCGCCTGCGTCAGCTTCTGAACCGGGTTGTCGGGTGTTCAAGGTTCAGTTAACGCAGAGGTGTAGGACTTCTTCTAAAATGCCTGGCTTTTGTTCGAAGTCGCGTTCCTGGTGTAGTGGTGACTGAGCAGGGCAGCCAGCGTTGCGGTGTGGGTTTGAACCCCACGGGAGGCAGATTGCCCCCCCCCCTTTTCTTTTTCCTTTTAAGTGAGAGGCTGACCACAGGGCCAGCCTGGTCAGTTGCTCAGGCCACCGTGGCCTGCTGGGCTCAGCTGGCCGGATTGCCCGAGGCCAGCCCAATAGGGACTGAGCCTGTTTCCCTTTTCTTTTCTTTTTGATTTTCTTTTCTGTTTAATTCAAAATCTGATTTGAATTCAAATTCAAATCTGATTTGGATTTCCTTTTCATCCAGGGTCATCCCATATATGTTTTTTGGGTAGCTTCACCCACTGATCTCAATGGTGAGGTCCATTTTTGCGTTTGGCCCCTTTAATATTTTTTGAAGTGTGGCCATTTTGCAGATCAGCCCCTGTTCTTCCTTGATTTTTTGTCTAGTTGTCCAAATTCAAATTAGCCATGCCATATATGAATTTTGGGTAGTTTTTCACCAGGAGTTGCATGCTGATAATGGTTTAGCCATGTGAACCTTTTTCAAATGCATGTTGTGCAAATTTGCACCCAGCCCCTTGAACTCCAGTTGAATTTTCAACTGTGTTTGCAAATTTAGATGGTGCCATATTATATATGGGTTTGGGGTAGTTTTCTGCATGGATTGCAATGGTGATGTCCTCATGAAGTTTTGTGCAACTCATGTGAACAAGGTGTGACCACCTGATCCAGGATCATTTGTCTTTCTTCTTGCATCATTTCAACTTCAGTGCAGTTTGAAATGATGATCATCAGTCCTTTTCAAGTTTGTTTCATCGTCATCTTCAATCATCTTCTTCAAAGTCAGCCCTAACATATTGTCGTATGCAAATGGCTGGTTTCCAACTATTGTTGCACCTTCCTTGTGTCAAATTCACCGACACTACTCCGTCTCCGGAATCGGTGATTACTTTTCACGTTGTTTTATTTATGTCATACGCATTTGTTGTTCATGCCATGTTGACATGCTACTTACACCAAAATAAGGCTAGGACCAAAGCCATCTTCACGTAAATAAATTGCATATGAAGTAGTTGACGTGTCGTCACCACCTTCATTTAAATTGACTAGATAGGGTCACAGCATGTCACCTTAAACTTGCTCATACCCTCCTTACCTGTGCATTGTATCTGTTGCTTATTTGTGTTCCTTTCCCTTGCCGGTACCTTACGTTAGCACCTGAGACCGCCGAGGAGACTTGATACCTTTCTGTCTACGTGCCTAGCTGAATCCTAGAGCTTTGTTTGATCCTATCCACTTTGAGTATGCCACCTTCAAAACCCCAAACAGCCATGGTCCCCACATCCCAGCAAAACATTGTATTGCTAAGTTACCGCTGCTCAGCCATTGCTTAGTATGAGTAGGAGAACTTGCTGCTTACCCATTTGCTTTGGTTTGGGATATCATGTTACCTAAAGAAGTTGGTTGATATTTATTATGACTATGATGTTAACTTTATATTTGACGAAAGATGGGAGACCGGGCTGTTCCCGCCAGGTGTTTTGTTCCATTTGAGTCACCTAGGATCCGAGTTCCGGGTATTGTGTTTCTTGACGAGCGTGCCTAATCGTGTGTGGGATTCTATGGGGTCCCCTTGTCTTACCTACCTAGCTTCAAACAATTCTAGTGGTGGCCCAAGCTGATTTTACCTTTTGAAAACCGTGTGTGTAACTGGTTAGCGCTCGAGTGGATTTAAAACAAAGGGGGCCAGGGGGATTGTATATACCGTTGGTCCACACCTGGAATCTAGAGAGCCTGCCCGGGCGAGGGCAGTTCCTCTCGACCTCGTCCAGACGGTAGAGGCCGATTTGAGAGTGCGACCGGCTTTCGAGTTGGATGTCGACTCACCGGGGGCCACCCGGATTTGTGCGTTGTTAGTTAGAGGGACTCTGACGTTCCGGAGTTTCAGGCGCTTACCTAGCCAAGTGGAAACCGGGCGTACATGCGAAGCCTATTATGGGCAGTTGGTACACCCCTGCAGGGTTAAATCTTTTCGAAAAGCCGTGTCTGCGGTTATGGACGACTTGAGACCTACTCCTTTTTCATAGAACAACATCAACTTGAATCATAATTAAAACTTGCCTACCATGTGAGTGCCTTGGTTGCTTTTCTTTGTCCAGGGGGACGGAGAGAAGATCCAGGTTGTGTTATGATTGCCGTAGGTAGGTGGATAGCAGACTTATGACACGATGTCACGTGCTATTCTTGGATCTTACCTATACTCTATTAGAACGATAGCCACCATATATGCTAGTGCGGCTGCAACCTTTCCCTTTTACTTTGTCTTACCGTAGAAAGTCAGTTATCCTGTAATGATATAATCTCACCCCGTTTTACTTTTGTGCTTTTACTGTTTTGCCTGATCGGCCGCTGCAGTGGAGTACTTTCTTGACCCGAGCTCTGGGCGATACTTCGTTGAGGTGCCTCCGGAGGATGACGATGAGTTCGACCTCGTTCAGTAGATCCTACAGTTGGGCTTCGAGGATTCGTGGGTGGACCTTTATGTGCAGCCCTCTCTAGGGCAATTTGGCTTTTGACCGTACTCGGTCGTGTTTGTCTTCCGCTTGTCGCGTGATGTACTATTGGGTCCACGGACCTCTGAGATGATGTAATATTTTATCCAATGGCGATGTATGCCTTGGACTTTATATTTATGTCTTAGTTAAAGTTCTTGTTCTTATACTTGTTGTTGAGAATCCGGGAGCGACACGAGTGCGAGTGTCTTGAGTCGGTGGCTCTTTATGCGCTACTAACTTGAGCGGGACGCGAAAGCGACTAACTCGAGTTAGCACCGCATCTGGGGCCTTACAACTTGGTATCAGAGCAGGACTGACTGTAGGACCCCTTACTAGACGAAGTTGAGTCTAGAAACTATTTTGCAGTTATTAAGGAAAAATCGGAGAGTAGGAACTCTTTCGTTTTCTTCTTACCCCAACCTCCCACCCCTTTTCCGTGAGGAAGTGCAACGTTGTTTTTCTCTACAACTTATCCCCTTTCAAAACAAATCTAGGTTCTCGTTTACATGAGGCTCCGATTCCTCTATAATTTTTTGCTAGCGACGAGATGTGTTGGCGTCTTTGAGACCACTTAGCCGCAACTTGGGGTTGACTGCGCTACCTCGCTTACGGCGTACCCCAGGTGAAATGTCCATACAGGATTGGCGGGCTTCCTATGGTAATATGGATGTGGTGTCTTTTCCCCTATGGACGACCGTGATGCCGGGCCGCTCAGGGCAGATGTCTCATTGTTCAGGTTTCCAACCGCTCGTATATATTGTTGTGTGCTCGCTAGCACATTATTATCTTGGATTCGGATGATCTTGGTGTGGGGATTCCAGTAGCACCTAGCTTTCGACTTTCCGGGTTAACCTTGGTGGAATTTCAGCCTTTGGCTTTCTCATACCTCGTGAGGAAGTTTTGTTGTCAATATTGCTTTATCTTCTGGTTACTTGAATGATTCGACCATGTTCTCATAAGTGTTCCTGTGTACAGGATGCCAAGAGTGAACATGCCGCCGCCAGAGAACCCTATCCTTGGGGAGGCTGTAGCCGCAGTGGCTCAGGGCACAGCTGCGATCCTACAGATGTTGCAGAACCAGAATGCCCAGAGAAGTGATCGACCTCAGTACACCACACTGCAGCAGTTCCTCGCGATCAACCTCCCCAGGTTCTCCGAGGCTCGAGACCCGCTGGAGGCGGATGACTGGATCGCAGAGATCAAGAAGCACTTCAACGCAAACACCGTCAGACCTGTCGACTACGTCACCTTCGCCTCCTTCCAGCTTCAGGGTGCAGCAGCCAGCTGGTACGATACCTACAAGGCCAACAAGGGCGATGCTATCATCACATGGGCAGACTTCATCGCAGACTTCAGAGCAGCGCATATTCCGAGTGGCCTGATGGACAGGAAGCGTGAGGAGTTCTTGGCTCTGAGACAGGGTGACAGGTCAGTTCAGGAGTACAACCTGGCCTTCGTCAGGCTAGCCAGGTACGCTCTAGAGGAGGTCAGCACAGAGGCTAAGAAGATCGCCAGGTTCCGTGGAGGTCTCAGCACAGAGATCAAGTACGCGCTCACTCAGTGCAGCCCCACGCTGTTCTCACAGTTCGTGGATCAGGCTATCCGCCAGGAGTCAGCCAGAGCAGGGTGGGATGCAGACAGGAAGCGCCAGCGTGAGCACAGTTCCGCAGTGATGGTCCACAAGAAGGCAAAGACTTGGGTTGCAGAGGCACCACCGCAGAGGCAACAGTACCAGCAGAGGGGGGCAGTTGTCCGCACTTTTTCCCGCCCTCCCATCCCAGTTCAGCAGGGGCCTCGCTCTACACCACCACACGCGAGGCCACCCAGGCGGCAGTCCCAGCCCAGGTCAGGCGTGATATGCTACAAGTGTGGAGGTCCGGGGCACTACTCAGACAAGTGCACTGACCCACGCTTTGCCCGTCTCCCACCGCCTCCACCTCGCTCTACTCCGAGCACTGCGATGGTGAAGGCACAGCCACGTGCAGTTCGAGTAAACAACGTGATGCTCATAGATGCGCAGTAGTCTTCAGAGATTGTTCTTGGTAGGTTGCTTGTTAATTCTGTTCCCGCGACCGTGTTGTTCGATTCCGGAGCTTCCCATTCCTTTGTATCGCAGAGATTCGCTCATGAGCAGGTCCTCACCTTGGACGATTTGCCAACCCCGTTATCTATCGTCTCTCCTGGTTCCAAGTTTGGCTCTGCAGTTCGTGCTCCGTTTGTGAGGATTGATATCCAGGGCTGCATGTTTCCAGCTTCTTTGATCTTGCTTCCGCGTTCCGACATTGATGTCATCTTGGGCATGGATTGGCTTGTGCAACACAAGGCCAATATTGATTGTCCGACCAGATCCGTGAAGTTGACACACGATTCAGGCGCAGAAGTCTTGTACACTTGGGGCTCAGCGGCAGGAGAAGCACAGTTGTACACTTTGAATGCAGGAGTTGCACCTTTCCTCGAAGAGGTCAGAGTTGTCTGTGAGTTCCCAGACGTCTTTCCGGAGGAGTTGCCAGGAATTCCCCCAGTTCGAGATATTAAGTTCGTTATTGAGCTAGAGCCTGGTACCCAGCCGATTTCTCGGCATCCGTACAAGATGTGTTCGAAGGAGTTGATCGAGCTCAAGAAGCAGTTGACAGAGTTGGAGGCAGGCGGTTTTGTTGGCGGGAGCACTTCCCCTTGGGGTGCACCAGCTCTGTTTGTCCACAAGAAGGATGGGACTAGCCGCTTTGTCCAGGACTATGGCGGTATCAACAAGAAGACCATCAAGAACAAGTACCCTTTACCCCGAATCAATGATCTGTTCGAGCAGTTAAATGGAGCTAAGGTGTTTTCCAAGCTTGACTTGAGGATGGGGTATCATCAAATCCGTGTTCGTGAAGAGGATATTCCCAAGACCGCGTTCAGCACACGTTATGGGCTGTATGAGTTCACAGTCATGACTTTTGGGTTCTCAAATGCCCCTCCGACATTCATGAGAGCTATGAACTATTTGTTCCAAGATTGGCTTGATGTGTTTGTGATCCTTTACCTCGACGACATTCTTGTCTATTCCAAGTCAGAGGCTAAACATGAGGAACATTTGCGCTTGGTGCTGCAGAAGTTGAGAGAGCACCGGTATTACGCCAAGTTCTCCAAGTGTGAGTTTTGGCTGGACAAGGTCAATTTTCTGGGCCATGTCATCTCCGCTGAAGGAATTGCGGTTGACCCAGAGCGAGTCCACACTATTCAAGAGTGGGCTCCGCCGAAGAATGTGAAGCAGCTAAGGAGTTTTCTCGGCCTCGCCAGTTATTGCAGGAGGTTTGTGCAGAATTTCTCCAAAATAGCCAAGCCAATGACTGAATTGTTGTGTAAGGACAAGCGGTACACTTGGTCACCAGCTTGCCAGTCAGCCTTCGAGGAGTTGAAAGAGAAGCTGACCACAGCTCCAATTCTCACGCCGCCAGATGAGTCATAGCCTTTTCAGGTGTTTTGTGATGCCTCCTTGCAAGGTCTGGGCGGAGTTTTGATGCAAGGCAGGAATATTGTGGCTTATACCTCACGGCAGTTGAAGACAAGTGAGAGGAATTATCCCACGCATGACTTGGAGCTTGCAGCAGTTGTGCACGCTTTGGTCACTTGGCGACACCTCCTCTTAGGGAGGAAGGTGGATGTGTTCACCGACCACAAGAGTCTGAAGTACTTATTCACTCAGCCAAATCTGAACTTAAGGCAAAGAAGATGGCTTGAAACCATTACTGAGTACACAGTTGATATTCAGTACACGCTTGGGAAGGCGAATGTCATAGCTGATGCGCTGAGCCGCAAGGGCGATTGCAATAATATCCAGGTGCAGAAGATCCACCCTGATTTGTGTGAGTCCTTTCGGAGGCTCAATCTCGAGCTAGTTCCAGCAGGCTATTCATGAGAAGATTCGTGAAGCTCAGTCTGGCAGCTCAATGATTCAGAAGATCAAACAGGGTATTGCCGCCTCAGTTCCAAAGTACGGTTGCTTTTCAGTGCATAATGACGGCACCGTGTTGTTCGAAGAGCGAGTTGTTGTTCCCAAAGAGGGAGATCTCAGAGAGGTCATCATGAGGGAAGCACATGATTCAAAGCTATCGATTCAGCCTGGCAGTACAAAGATGTATCAAGATCTCAAGCAAAACTTTTGGTGGACTCGTATGAAACGGGATGTTGCCCGTTATGTGTCTCAGTGTGATGTGTGCAGGAGAGTGAAGGCACAGCACCAGAAGCCTGCAGGGTTGCTTCAGCCACTTGAGATTCCGGAGTGGAAATGGGATCACATAGAGATGGATTTCATCATAGGCTTCCCTTTGTCGCAGAAGAAGAACAATGCCATCTTTGTTGTCATTGACAATCTTTCCAAAGATGCCCATTTCTTCCCAGTGAAGGATTCCATTTCAGCAGCTCAGTTGGCGGATTTCTACACCGCAAGAGTTGTGTCTTTGCATGGCATTCCCAAGAAGATCAGTTCAGATAGAGGCAGCCTTTTCACCTCTAAGTTTTGGCAGGCCTTTCAAAAGGCGATTGGTACGACAGTGTTGTTCAGTACCGCTTATCACCCTCAGACAAGTGGGCAAGTCGAGCGTGTGAACCAAATCCTCGAGGACATGCTTCGGGCATGTGTCATCTCGTTTGGCATGAAGTGGGAAGAGTGCTTGCCGTATGCTGAGTTCTCTTACAACAACAGCTATCAGGCAAGTCTGCAGGCAGCACCGTTTGAAGTCTTGTATGGCCGCAAGTGCAGGACACCTTTGAACTGGTCCGAGACAGGTGAGAGGCAGCTGTTCGGTCCAGATGTGATCCAAGAGGCAGAGGACAGAGTGAAGATTGTCCGAGAGCACCTAAAGGCAGCACAGTCTAGGAAGAAGGCCTATTATGACAAAAGGCACCGTGGTGTAGCGTTTCAGGTTGGTGATTGGGCGTACCTGAGAGTGTCTCCATTAAGGGGAACTCACCGCTTTGGCATCAAAGGAAAGCTCGCTCCAAGATTTGTCGGACCTTTCCGCATCCTTGAGACTAGAGGACCTCTTGCCTTTCGGCTCGAGCTTCCAGAGAGTCTGTCCATGGTGCATGACGTGTTCCATGTGTCCCAGCTAAAGCAGTGCTTCAAGCAGCCAGAGCAGGCTGTTGACTTGGGCGAGATCCAGCTGAGTGCGGACCTTTCCTACTCAGAGCGTCCAGTCCGTGTTCTTGAGACGTCCGAGCGCAAGACGCGCAACAAGACCGTCAAGTTCATGAAAGTTCAGTGGGCACATCATTCGGAGAAGGAAGCAACGTGGGAGCATGAAGATCATCTCCGTTCTGAGTATCCTGAGTTGTTTCAGGCTTAGATCTCGGGACGAGATCCTGTGTTGGTGGGGGAGTGCTGTAACAACCCATGTGCAATAAATTGAAAACACCATGAGATTGTACTTTGTCTGTTGACTTTGTAACTTGGCATGATGCTAAACTTTATAATTTCATGTGGTGATTTAAATTTTCATTGGGATTGGAGCCCATATGGTTTGTTTGAGTTTGCATCCAAAGTGGCTCAAGAAGGGTGTTGGAGGAATTTTCTTTGTTGCATGCTTGCTCTCCTTGACCCCAAACTTGGCCTAGCCATTTCTTTTGTTATGGCAAGGGTTTTAAAATCCTCAAATTATTTTTGCCATCATCAAAAATATGGGCTCTAGTTCAAAGTGATTTTGAATTCAAAAATGAGCTCACATTTTTGTTGTTGCAAAAAATGCCCAAACCATTTTTGCAAATTGAGGAAAAATTCAAGGTTCAAGATTACCAAGGTCATGGAATTTTGCACCTTTTGTTTCCTTCCCCAAATTTCCATAAGCACCTTTTCTATTTAATTTTAAATAGGAAAAGGTACTGTTTTTGCTATGGCAATTTTTTCCTTGCATTCAAAATTGCCCAACCCATTTTTTTGGGTGATCAATTATGGCTCAAGGGGTTTCAAATATATATTTATATATTTTTCTCCCCTTTTGTTCTGTCCCTTTTCCTTTTCTTTTTCCCTGCTGTTTTTCTGTTCTGGAAAAGGGCCTTGGTTTCCTTCTTCTTCTTTTTCCTGTGAGGCCAGGCCCATCTGGAGCTTCCTTCCCCGCAGCCCATCCAACCTTTCCAACGAAGCGGTACGGAGGGGGAGATCCAGGCCGTGGAGTCCAGATCGTGCGGCCGGGACAGAACCCCTTTCCACGTCGTCCTCCTCCCCCTCTCACACGGGCTCCGGCGTCGACGTCGATGACCACCGACGTGGCCTGAGGGGCTCCCCCCTATAATTTCCGCACCCCAACCCCAGGAACCCCCCCTAGGGTTCCATTTCCTCCAAGACTTTCCCTCGCCGCCGCCGCTCGAGCGAGATCCGTCCTCCCCTGTTCCGCCGGGCGCCATGACTCCGGTGAAGAATTCGCCGCCGCCTCGCCACAATTCCTTGGGCCCGCGCCTGTTCTGGCCGTCTGTGAACTCACCTCCCCTCTTGCTTCGCGCAGGCAGCAAGGAGGATCTCCTGAGCGTCCCCGCGACGAAGACCCCGCCTCTGACGCGTCTGCTTCCGCGTCGCCGTCGAACCCCTTCCGTCAACCGTGTTGCAGTTCGTCACCGGCCACCCCAAGGTGAGCGGCGACCTGCCCCGTGCCCGTAACAAGTAGTCCGGTAGCCGTTCGTCATCGCGCGTAGTTCGATGCGGTTTTTCCCGCTGTAGAGGTCGCCGGCGTGTCTCCGTGGTCGATGCGATGGTGTGGCCGTCCGGAACGTGTCCTCTCGTGCTCCAGGAACGCGCAAGACGCGCGTGTGGCAGCCAAGGCGTTGCCTTTGCGCGTGCCAGGACCGAAGTGATGCGGGTCTGAACCCCGCGTGTCAGTTGTCGCCGTGGTATTTCGGCGAGGTGCACGACGCCGTCGACGAGCCCCCGCTGCAACCAAGAGTGGAAGTGGAGTCGTGGTGGTTCCATTCAGCTGTAACGCCTCGCCGTTGAGCTCCCGGAGCACAGCAGCAGCCGCAGTGATCTCCGGAAGTTGCCCGCCTGCGTCAGCTTCTGAACCGGGTTGTCGGGTGTTCAAGGTTCAGTTAACGCAGAGGTGTAGGACTTCTTCTCAGATTCCTGGCTTTTGTTCGAAGTCGCGTTGCTGGTGTAGTGGTGACCGAGCAGGGCAGTCAGCGTTGCGGTGTGGGTTCGAACCCCACGGGAGGCAGATTGCTCCCCCTTTTCTTTTTCCTTTTAAGTGAGAGGCTGACCACTGGGCCAGCCTGGTCAGTGGCTCAGGCCACCGTGGCCTGCTGGGCTCAGTTGGCCGGATTGCCCGAGGCCAGCCCAATAGGGACTGAGCCTGTTTCCCTTTTCTTTTCTTTTTGATTTTCTTTTCTGTTTAATTCAAAATCTGATTTGAATTCAAATTCAAATCTGATTTGGATTTCCTTTTCATCCAGGGTCATCCCATATATGTTTTTGGGGTAGCTTCACCCACTGATCTCAATGGTGAGGTCCATTTTTTCGTTTGGCCCCTTTAAATTTTTTTGAAGTGTGGCCATTTTGCAGATCAGCCCCTGTTCTTCCTTGATTTTTTGTCTAGTTGTCCAAATTCAAATTGGCCATGCCATATATGAATTTTGGGTAGTTTTTCACCAGGAGTTGCATGCTGATAATGGTTTAGCCATGTGAACCATTTCAAATGCATGTTGTGCAAATTTGCACCCAGCCCCCTGAACTCAAGTTGAATTTGCAACTGTGTTTGCAAATTCAGGTGGTGCCATATTATATATGGGTTTGGGGTAGTTTTCTGCAAGGATTGCAATGGTGATGTCCTCATGAAGTTTTGTGAAACTCATGTGAACAAGGTTTGACCACCTGATCCAGTATCATCTGTCTTTCTTCTTGCATCATTTCAACTTCAGTGCATTTTGAAATGATGATCATCAGTCCTTTTCCAGTTTGTTTCATCGTCATCTTCAATCATCTTCTTCAAACTCAGCCCCTAACATATTGTCGTATGCAAATGGCTGGTTTCCAACTATTGTTGCACCTTCCTTGTGTCAAATTCACTGACACTACTCCGTCTCCGGAATCGGTGATTACTTTTCACGTTGTTTTATTTATGTTATACGCATTTGTTGTTCATGCCATGTTGACATGCTACTTACACCAAAATAAGGCTAGGACCAAAGCCATCTTCACGTAAATAAATTGCATATGAAGTTGTTGACGTGTCATCACCACCTTCATTTAAATTGACTAGATAGGGTCACAACATGTCACCTTAAACTTGCTCATACCCTCTTTACCTGTGCATTGTATCTGTTGCTTATTTGTGTGCCTTTCCCTTGCCGGTACCTTACGTTAGCACCTGAGACCGCCGAGGAGACTTACGTGGAGGTTTCCGACACCGAGCCCGAGGACCCTGCTGCGTCTGCTTCGACGACCGATTACCCAGGCAAGGGGAAGATTCATACCATTACTTGATACCTTTCTGTCTACCTGCCTAGCTGTAGCCTAGAGCTTTGTTTGATCCTATCCACTTTGAGTATGCCACCTTCAAAACCCCAAATAGCCATGGTCCCCACATCCCAGCAAAACATTGTATTGCTAAGTTACCGCTGCTCAGCCATTGCTTAGTATTAGTAGGAGAACTTGCTGCTTACCCTTTTTCTTTGGATTGGGATATCATGTTACCTAAAGAAGTTGGTTGATATTTATTATGATGATGATGTTAACTTTATACTTGACGAAAGATGGGAGACCGGGCTGTTTCCGCCAGGTGTTTTGTTCCATTTGAGTCACCTAGGATCCGAGTTCCGGGTATTGTGTTTCTTAACGAGCGTGCCTAATCGTGTGTGCAATTCTATGGGGTCCCCTTGTCTTACCTACCTAGCTTCAAAAAATTCTAGTGGTGGCCCAAGCTGATTTTACCTTTTCAAAACCGTGTGTGTAACTGGTTAGCGCTCCAGTGGATTTAAAACAAAGGGGGCCAGGGGGATGGTATATCCCGTTGGTCCACACCTGTAAGTTAGAGAGCCTGCCCGGGCGAGGGCAGTTCCTTTCGACCTCGTCTAGACGGTAGAGGCCGATTTGAGAGCGTGGCCGGCTTTCGAGTTGGATGTCGACTCACCGGGGGCCACCCGGATTTGTGCGTTGTTAGATAGAGGGACTCTGACATTCCGGAGTTTCAGGCGCTTACCTAGCCAAGAGGAAACCGGGCATACATGCGAAGCCTATTATGGGCAGTTGGTACACCCCTGCAGGGTTAAATCTTTTCGAAAAGCCGTGTCCGCGGTTATGGACGACTTGAGACCTACTCCTTTTTCATAGAACAACATCAATTTGAATCATAATTAAAACTTGCCTACCGTGTGAGTGCCTTGGTTGCTTTTCTTCGTCCAGGGGGACCGAGAGAAGATCCAGGTTGTGTTATGATTGCCGTAGGTAGGTGGATAGCAGACTTATGACACGATGTCACGTTCTATTCTTGGATCTTACCTATACTCTATTAGAACGATAGCCACCATATATGCTAGTGCGGCTGCAACCTTTCCCTTTTACTTTGTCTTACCGTAGAAAGTCAGTTATCCTGTAATGATATAATCTCACCCCGTTTTACTTTTGTGCTTTTACTGTTTTGCCTGATCGGCCGCTGCAGTGGAGTACTTTCTTGACCCGAGCTCTGGGCGATACTTCGTGGAGGTGCCTCCGGAGGATGACGATGAGTTCGACCTCGTTCAGTAGATCCTACAGTTGGGCTTCGACGATTCGTGGGTGGACCTTTATGTGCAGCCCTCTCTAGGGCAATTTGGCTTTTGACCGTACTCGGTCGTGTTTGTCTTCCGCTTGTCGCATGATGTACTGTTGGGTCCACGGACCTCTGAGATGATGTAATATTTTATCCAACGGCGATGTATGCCTTGGACTTTATATTTATGGCTTAGTTAAAGTTCTTGTTCTTATACTTGTTGTTGAGAATCCGACAGCGACACGAGTGCGAGTGTCGTGAGTCGGTGGCTCTTTATGCGCTACTAACTTGAGCGGGACACGAAAGCGACTAACTCGAGTTAGCACCGCATCGGGGGCCTTACACATGGCAATATATCTCAGAAAGGCTATTACAATGCCTTGATAGGTAGGTATGGTGGCTGTTTTGAGGAAAGATATAAGGAGGCTTATGATTACAGACCGTATCATGCCAAGGGTTTGGATGTACCGGCGAAGGTGGACACCAACTCTCGGAGTGAGAAGAAGGCAATGCACGGCACGGGAGAGGCTAGCAAAATATGGGAAGGTGGAAGTGTCAACTTTCAATACTCACATTAGTCCGAAGAACTCATGCACTTATTGTCGGTAACTCTCAATCTAATAAGGAGGTTCACAAAGAGACAAGTACCCCGAGGAGGAGTGTATGGGGGTTTGGTTATTCTTGCGCATCCTCGACTCATGGTACGTGAGTGTACTCTAATATTCGATCCCTCCAAAGATTAGTGATCCATCTAGTAGCTAGAGTTCTCAACTGGTTTTGTAGGTTTTGAAAATACACACGGATTTCCCAAAATACGACACCTATCACTAATAGCCTAGAGCTCTTGACACCAAAAGTTCAAACATTACTCACATCAATACCTCAAAACCATTGCAAGTTACTACTAAAATTAAATAGCAACCTCAATTACCTACTTTCAAGACAAGACACAACTCAGTGCAGCAACCAATTCTCTTTAACAAGATAAACATGAAAACTAAAAAGAGTTCCAGCAACATACTACGCAAAAGCCAAGGCTCTTGCTAAAGACAAACTAAGACTAAAACTAAGCATGGCATTAGCTACGAAAAGATAAAGAACACACAACAGCAAAAAGATAGGCAGGAAAAATCCTATGATGTGTTCTAGATTTTGAAAGTGGAGCGTGTTTCTCTCCCACGCAAAGTAAGACGGGATCTAACTTGTTATGAACAGCAAGCAAAGCTAAGGAAAAATAAAACCTAAGAGCGAGACGCTCCAAGCATAGCACATAACGTATGAAGTGATAAAAATATAGTGAGACGAAGGACCAACTGATGATTGTTGATGGAGAAGGGGATGCACGGGGGCATCCCCAAGCTTAGACGCTTGAGTCTCCTTTAATATTTATTGGGGATGCATGGGGGCATCCCCAAGCTTGAGCGCTTGACACTCCTGGATCTTCTCTCATCATCTTCCATCGCACACTTGAAAACTCCCTTCATACATAACTCATCATAAGCTGATTAGAGAGGTTAGTACCCTTAATAAAATAATTTTTCCCACTCGATATAAATATATTCTTGAAGATCTACTGTTTCTCAAGAGTGCCAAAAAGTTTTTTCAAAGAAAAAGCAAGCTTAAGGTTTGCAAAAGTTAGGAGAGACAAAACGTGGCAGAATCTGTGAAAAACAGAACAGCGGGTAGTAAAGAATTTTTTAGGGGCACTTCTGCAACTCAAATCAAAAAAATCAGAACATACGTAAGTTTCACAATTGTATAGAGTACACTTTCAAAAAAATTCAGATCAAAAAGATGACCTGGTGATTTGATTCAAAGTTTTCTGTCAAGGGACATAATCTGTTTTCTGGACAGCATGTCACAACTTTTGCTTCCCTTATCATAAGAGGCTATAACTTGGCACAAAGCTGAAAAATAAAGATACAAAGATGTTGCTACATTAGTAACAAACATCAAGACACAACAAAAGGAAAAATAGAAACCTAAATTCGGTGCGGGCTGCCTCCCGAAAGCGCTTTCTTTTATGCCTTTAAGCTAGGCATAATGCAAAAGAAGAATCAAGTTTTATCAAGAGAAAGAGAATAACTAGCCCGTGTAACGGACTCAAAAGGTAACTTGATTTTATTTCTAGGGAAGTGTTCCATCCCCTTTTTGAATGGGAATTGGAATTTTATATTCCTCTCTTTCATGTCAATAACCGCACCGACGGTGCGAAGAAAAGGACGTCCCAAAATAATTGGACACAAAGGTTCACACTCTATATCCATAACAATAAAATCAACGGAACATAGTTGTCATTGACAATGATAAGAACATCGTCGATCTTCCCCAAAGGTTTATTTATGGAGGAATCAACAAGACGAACACCAAAAGAACAAGGCTCAAAGGGCTTCAATTCAAACATATCAAATATTCTTTTGGGCATAACGGAGGTACTAGCTCCAATATCACATAAAGCATAGCAAGAGAAGTTATTTAATTTAATTTTGATCATAGGGTCCCAACCATCATCTAGCTTCCTAGGTATGGAGGCTTCTACTCTAAGCTTCTCCTCCCTAGCTTTGATGAGAGCATTTGTGATATGCTCCGTGAAGGCAAGATTAAGTGTACTAGTGTGGGGGTCTCTAGATATTTTGTGTAGCAAGCTAATAACTTCTGAGAGGGTGCAACTATCAAAATCAATATCACTACTATCAAAGGTGGTAATAGTGTCATCTAGGCTCACTTGTTTTAAACCCTCTATGTTCATAGGTGTTTCTTCATCTTTGGTTGAGGTATTAGCATCACCATTAATAGGTCCAACGGGACTAGGAGTGCATTGGGTGCTAATAGTTTGGGTGTCCTCAACAATTTGGATAGTGGCAACTGTGTGGTGTGTAGGAAGGCTCTTAATTCTATCCTATTTTTCTCTAGCCCACCTTTCTTTAAGTTTAGCCATCATCCTAATATTTTCATTAATTTGTAATTGGATAGCATTAATAGGAGTGGCCTTATTCTCCTCAAGGGGAGAGGTTCTAATTTTGAGCATCTCAATATCAAGGGCTAAGCTTTCTACCTTCAAAGAGAGATTATCTAATTTAGCTAATTTCTCCTCTACATTTTTGTTGAAGGCTTTTTGGGTAGTGATAAAGTCTCTAAGCATGTTTTCCAATTCAGAGGAGGGATTCTTGTTGCTAGGGTAGGTGTTGTTGTTCCCATAGTTGGATGGAAACGGTCTAGGATTGCTAGCAAAATTACCCCTATAAGCATTGTTGTTGAAGTTGTTTCTAGCAATAAAGTTCACATCTACTTGTTCTTGGGCAACCAATGAATTTAAAGGGACATCATGAGGATCAATAGAGGGTTGCTTGGTAAGTAGAGACATAATTAAGTCAACTTTTTCATTGAGGGAGGTAATTTCCTCGACAGAGTTTACCTTCCTACCTGTTGGAGCGCGTTCGGTGTGCCATTGGGAATAATTGGTCATCATCTCATCGAGAAGCTTCGTGGCAGCACCAAGTGTAGTTGACATAAAGGTTCCTCCCGCGGCCGAATCTAACAGGTTCCGCGAGGTAAAGTTCAAGCCTGCATAAGAAGTCTGGATAACCATCCAGGTAGTCAAACCATGTGTAGGGCATTTCTTAACAAGAGATTTCATTCGTTCCCAAGCTTGGGCAACGTGTTCATTATCCAATTGCTTAAAATTCATAATGTTACTCCTTAATTGGATAATTTTAGCAGGTTGGTAGTACTTCCCTATAAAAGCATCTTTGCACTTATCCCAAGAATCTATGCTATTCCTAGGCAAAGATTGAAACCAGATTTTAGCATCTCCCCTTAAAGAGAAAGGAAAGATCTTGAGCTTAACAATATCACCTTCTACTTCTTTATACTTTTGCATATCACATAATTCAAAAAAATTGTTCAAGTGTAAAGCAGCATCATCTCCAGCACCAGAGAATTGATCTCTCATAACAAGGTTTAGCAAGGCAGGTTTAATTTCATAAGAGGTAGCTGAAGTGGCAGGTGTGGCAATGGGGGTGCAGATAAAGTCTTGGTTGTTGTAACTAGTGAAGTCACACAACTTGGTGTTTTCAGTGGAACCCATAGTAGAAGCAAGTGTGGCATATTTTTTTGTGATTTTTGATAAAAGACACAAAGATAAAAACTGAAAGGTAAACTAACAAGACTAAAAAACAAAGGTAAAGGGTAGTGTGCAACTCCCCTATCTTAGCACTCGGAGTCCCCGGCAACGGCCCTAGAAATTTTCCTTGATGGCGTGAGAGTTGACGGGTGTAGTCTTCTCGCCCTTCGTTGGTGAGCCCCATGTGGAAGGCGTGATGTAGCACAGCAGCAAATTTCCCTCAGTAAAGATACCAAGGTTTGTCTCTAGTAGGACTCCAGAGATGATAAGTAGGTGTCAGCGGCGCTACTGACGCGGACCTGCACACAGACACGAATAACTTTGTTCCCAACAAAGTTCAGAGAGGTTGTCAATCTCTCCGGTCTTGTTGTTCACAAAGGATCAAACACAAAGGATAATGATAGCAACTGAAAGTAAAAGCAGAAAAGTAAATGAGCGTGGAAACATTAATGAGGATATGGACCGGGATACGTTATGTTCACTAGTGATGTCTCTCTCCCAAAAGACGATAAAACTGCTATACGAGGTAAACAAATTACAGAAGAGCAATTGACAGGATTATGAACGCACCGCAATGCTAACTATGCTACAAAAGAAAGGAAGAGGCTCAAAATCACGGGCAGTAAGCCAAAATAAGTACACCGAAATCCAACTGCATCTACTACTAATCATCCACCTTGAGATATCTATCCAGAACATCTCGCTGGTATTAAGTTGCGAGCCCCACCCAAGGTGTAAACCCAAAGCAACAAACAACTGCATTAAAAAGCACTTTGCGTAAAGTAAACAATCCTTGCAACCGCGGTTACAAGCACCGTTGTTTTCCCCCTTGTGACAACAACACATCCCCTAGACTCATGTTTCTGTCACTCAAGCGTGTCATCAGGGGGCATGAACCCACAATCGAGCATAACATTCCCTCTTGGGGTTACTACGTACTACTTGGCCAAAGCAATAAACAGCAACGGAGAACATGCAAGAATTACTTAGGAAGAAAAATATAAGAGATGAAAACCAAATATATTACTCAATCACAATCTGAACATAATCTCATAATCTATCAGATCCCATCAAACTCAGCATAGCAATAGAAGAAAGATTACAAAAGTGCCTCGATCATGTAGGGCAGCTCACGAGGTCTAAACCCTGAAGAACAAAGAGGGGAGGATAACATCACATAGCTACTGATCACGGACCCATGGTCCAAGGAAAACTACTCACGAGACATCCGGGAAGCATCCATGGTGGAGAGGAGACTCCCGGAGGTCAATCCTCCCTCCGGCAGGGTGCCGGGAAGAGGTCTTCTGGTGCTCCCGATCTCGGAAGCGCGGCGGCGGCGGAACAGAGGCGAGATCGCGAATAAGGGTTCACTTTTTCTGAAGTTTCCCGTGACGGAGAATATATAGGAATAGGGGGTCATCCAGAGGTGGACAAGGGCCCCAGGCGCCCCCCTGGCGCGGCCAGGGGTGGGGCCGCGCCGGGTGGCCGCCTGGGCCCACCTGGCTCCCTTCTGGCCCCACTCGGGCTCTTGGTGAAGCTTCCTGTACGCTGATTTTTCCTATATTTTTCCCGGAATTTTTCTGGCACTTTTTATATGGGGGAAAACTGAAATAGAAAAATAGCAGAAAACAGGAACTGGCACTGTGGTGCACTGAGTTAATAGGTTAGTCCAAATATGATCAAAAGTGTATGAAAGTGTATCCAGATCATAGCAATATCACACAAAACATGCATGGTGCAAGCAGAAATTATAGATACGTTTTGGACGTATCAGCAGCGTAGCAGCAAGTTTCCCTTGGTGAAGATACCGAGGTTGAGTATCGACCAGTAGGAATCCGGTGATGATAAGTAGGTGTCAGCGGCGCACCTGACGCGGACCTTCACACAACACAATTAACTTTGCTCGCAACGAAGTTCAGAGAGGTTGTCAATCTATCCGGTCTTGTTGTTTACAAAGGATAAAAAACACAGGATAATGATAATGATAGCAACTGAAAGGAAAAAAAGCAAGAAAATAAATGAGCGTGTAAACAGTTATGAGGATATGGACTGGGGTCCCGTGATGTTCACTAGTGATGTCTCTCTCCCAAAAGATGATAAAGATGCTATGCGAGGTAAACAAATTATAGAAGGGCAATTGACAGGATTATAAACGCGCCGCAATGCTAACTATGCTAAAAAAGAAAGGAAGAGGCTCAAAAGCATGGGCAGTACGCCAAGATAAGTAGACCGAAATCCATCTGCATCTACTACTAATCATCCACCTTGAGATATCTATCCAGAAAATCTCGCTGGTATTAAGTTGCGATCCCCACCCAAAGTGTAAACCCAAAGCAACAGACAACTGCATTAAAAGAACTTTGCGTAAAGTAAACAATCCTTGTAACCGCGGTTACAAGCACAGTTGTTTTCCCCCTTGTGGCCACGGCACATCCCCTAGACTCATGTTTCTGTCGCTCAAGCGTGTCATCAGGGGGCATGTACCCACAATCGAGAATAACGTTACCTCTTGGAGTCACTACCTACCACTTGTCCAAAGCAATAAATAGCAACCGAGAACATGCAAGAATTACTTCGGCACAAAAATAAAAAAGATAAGAACCAAATATATTAATCTATCACAATTTGAACATAATATCATAATCCAGCAGATCCCTCCAGACTCGGCATAGCAAAAGCAGAAAGAACTACATATGTGCCTCGATCATGTAGGGCAGCTCACAATGTCTAATCGATGAAGAACAAAGAGGGGAGAAGAACATCACATAGCTATTGGTCACGGACCCATGGTCCAAGGTAGACTACTCACGACACATCCGGGAAGCATCCATGGTGGAGGGGAATCTCCCGGAGGTCGATCCTCCCTCCGTCAGGGTGCAGGGAGGGGTCCTGACGGTGCTCCCGATCTTGGAAGCGCGGCGACGGCGGAATAGAGGATAATTTGCGAAATAGGGTTCTGTCTTCGGAGTTTCCCCATGACGGAGAATAAATAGGCGAAGGGGGGCAGCCATGGGTCCACCAGGGGTCCGGGTGCCCCCCTGGCGCGGCCAGGCCCCTATCCGCGCCAGGTGGACGCCTGGGCCCCTTGTGGTGGCCCTCTGGCCCCACTTGGGTGCTTCTGGAAGACTCCTTTACGCTGATTTTTTATCCGATTTTCCCTGAATTTTTGGAGCATTTTTTATATGGGGGAAAACCTGTAATAGAAAACAGCAGAAAAGAGGAACTGGCACTAGGGTGCACTGAGTTAGTACGTTAGTCCAAAACTTGCATGGAGCGAGAAGAAATTATCGATATGTTTGAGACGTATCAACATCCCCAAGCTTAATTCATGCTCGTCCTCGAGTAGGTAAATGATAATTGGAATAATTTCTGTGGTGACATGCTGGCAACCATATAAGGACTTTGAAAAGTAAAGCAATCAAGGTATGTAATTCAATTCAAGTCATAACATGCAAGAACTTATATTAGCATTGAAACAAACAACGAAAGAACATTAGGTGCAAGAGCTCTCGCTGTCCGTGACTCGAATGTCTCCAAATGGTGTTTGCGTGCAAGAAGGGGGATAGGGAATACGAGAAAAAAAGTATTATTGTTGAGAACTCAATCTACTAAAGTTTCACACTTGGCCCTCTTTGGAATCTTATCTTGACTCGTCCCCAGAGCACTAGCCAGGTACAAGTCAATTTGATCCAATCGCTTTCGATATTTTGAGCACTCATGCAATGGATGAGCGTAAGCACGAGAGTTGACACTTAGGATGGCAAAGAGATAATATGGTGGAGGAGGAAGTCAAACAAGGTGAGAAAGGCTCACATCAATGAGGACAATCATAGGCGAGAAGGCCAAATGATAGATATGATGTGAGGAGTTGGGATTGCCATGCAACGGATGCACATATGAGCTGAAAAGCTCTCCAATGGAACTAGTGGGGGTGCATCTAACTTTCTCGCTCATGAAGACCTAGAGCTCATTTGAGGAGGCTCATCCTTGGAATATGCAAGCCAAGTTCTATAGTGTGAAGGTCCCCACATATCTATATGCATGATCATATCTATGGAGTACAAGGATAAGAGGGAGTACTAGTGTGGATCTTTCAAAAGGACAGTAGTGTTTCCCCTTTCTCTCTTTTTATTTCTTTTTCTCTTTTTTCTCTTTTTTTGTATTTTTTGGTGGCCTCAATGGCTCTTTCTATTTAACTCTCATTTGTTCTCTTTGGGATATTTTAGTTTGTCCACTTTGGGATGTTTTCCTCACTTAAGGGCAACACTCTAATTTACAAGAGGGTATAGAAGATATTTCACACTTTACAAGGTACTCAAATCATAAATAAGATGTACCTATCATGATGTATGCAATGTATGCCGCTGCCAGTGTAGCAGGAACATGTATGACATGAAGATCAAGTCATGAAGAGGTGGATGTTGCACCGCAATATATCTCGGAAAGGCTATGGAAATGCCTTGATAGGTAGGTATGGTGGCTGTTTTGAGGGAAGATATAAGGAGGTTTATGATGACAGAGCGTATCATGCCAAGGGTTTGGATGTACCGGCGAAGGTGGACGCCAACTCTCGGAGTGAGAAGGAGCAATGCACGGCACAGGAGAGGCTAGCAAATATGAGGAGGTGGAAGTGTCAACTTTCAATACTTACATTAGTCCGAAGAACTCATGCACTTATTATCGGTAACTCTCAATCTAATGAGGAGGTTCACAAAGATACAAGTACCCCGAGGAGGAGTGTATGGGGGTTTGGTTATCCTTGCGCTTCCTCAACTCATGGTACGTGAGTGTACTCTAATATCCGACACCTCAGAAGAGTAGTGATCCATCTAGTAGCTAGAGTTCTCAACTAGTTTGTAGGTTTTTGAAAATAAACACGGATTTCCCAAAATACGACACCTATCACTAATAGGCTAGAGCTCTTGACACCAAAAGTTCAAACATTACTCAGATCAATACCTCAAAACTATTGCAAGTTACTACTAAAATTAAATAGCAACCTCAATTACCTACTTCTCAAAACAAGACATAACCCAGTGCAACAACCAACTCTGTTAAAAAGATAAACATGAAAACAAAAGAGAGTTCCAGCAATAAACTAAACAAAAGCCAAGGCTCTTGTTAAAAACAAACTAAGACTAAAACTAAACAGGGCAATGGCTATGAAAAGATAAAGAACATACACAGCAAAAAGATAGGCATGAAGAATCCTATGATGTGTTCTAGATTTTGAAAGTGGAGCGTGTTTCTCTCCCACACAAAGTAAGACGGGATCTAAATTTTTATGAAAAGAAAGCAAAGCAAGAGAAAACTAAAAATAAAACCTAAGAGCGAGACGCTCCAAGCATAGCACATAACACATGAAGTGATAAAAATATAGTGAGACGAAAGATGAACTGATGATTGTTGATGGAGAAGGGGGTGCACGGGGGCATCCCCAAGCTTAGACGCTTGAGTTACTTGAATATTTATTGGGGATGCATGGGGGCATCCCCAAGCTTGAGCGCTTGACACTCCCAAATCTTCTATCATCATCTTCCATCGCACACTTGAAAACTCCCTTCATACACAACGCATCATAAGATAATTAGAGAGGTTAGTACCCTTAATAAATAAAAAAATTCCCACTGTATATAAAGATATTATTGAAGAGATACTATTTCTCAAGATTGCAAAAAGGTTTTTGCAAAGAAAAAGCAAGCTTAAGGTTTGCAAAAGTTAGGAGAGACAAAACGTGGCAGAATCTGTGAAAAACAGAACAGCAGGTAGGAAAGAATTTTTTAGGGGCACTTGTGCAACTCAAATCAAAAAACTCAGAACATACGAAAGTTCCGTCATTGTATAGAGCACTCTGTGTAAAAAATTCAGCTCAAAAAGATAAACTTGTGATTTGTTTCGAATTTTTCCTTCACGAGGACAGAATCTGTTTTCTCGACAGCATGTCACAACTTTCACTTCCCTTGTCATATGAGGCTATACTTGGCACAAAGTTTGAAAAATAAAGATACAACGATGTTGCTACAGTAGTAACAATCATTAATACCACTAAAAACAGAAGTAAAAACAGCTTGGGTTGCCTCCCAACAAGCGCTTTCTTTTACGCCTTTAAGCTATGCATAAGCAAAAGAAGAATCAACGGTCTCCAAATTCGTCGGAATCATAAAAACCTTCAAATTGATTTACAATAAGCTCATTCTTCTTCTTCCTAGGGAAGAGTTACTTACCTTTCTCCTTACCGCGTAAGCGTATGAACCTGTTACCAATGTCAATTAAGCCTTTCATGGCTCGGAGGAAGTTCCTTCCAAGAACAATGTTGCTTTGGTTTGGCTCCATGACGAAGAAATCCATTGGTGCATTCCTATGAAGGAATGTAACTTGGACTTGCTTTATCTTTCCTTTAACCTCTGAAATATCTCCATTAGCATGTTCATGATAAGATTACAATTTATCCATATCTAGTTTCAAAGAATCATAAACTAATTTTGGCATAGTAGAAACCATGGATCCATTGTCACAAAAAGCAAGGAAGTCTTGGTTAGAGATGCTAATACTAACAAAGGACTCCCAATCATCATCTATCTCCAACATATCTTTCTTGTTGGATTTAAGTTCTTCTACCTTCCTCAAGTCTAGAGCATCCATCCTCTTTTCAATAGTGGCAAGTCTATCTATAACAGTATCAATACTACATCATAAACAAAATAACTAGATAGACTATGCAAAATATCAAGAGCTCTAGCTTCATCACACTCTAAAAAGACTCCTTCAGCTATAATATCAAGAGAGTGTTTACACCACTTAAAAAGACCATGGTAAAAATTCCTAAGCACAATTTTTATAGGTATCCAAGGCATAATTCTTTTTTGTTCTTCAGAAATCCTGTCCCATGCCTTCTTCATATTTTCTCCATCCCTTTGACGAAAATCGAGAACTTCCGATTCCCGCAAAGCACCAAGTCCTAACATGTTCATCTAAACAAGGAGGACTACTAACAGCAAGATAAATTTTTTTTTTTGATATAAGACACAAAGATAAAAACAGAACGGTAAACTAACAAGACTAAAAAGTAAAGGTAAAAGGTAGTGGGAAAATCCCCTATCTTATCACTCGGAGTCCCCGGCAACGGTGCCAGAAATTCGCTTGATACGCGAGAGATTATTGCTTCTCGCCCTTCGTTGGTTACCCCAAGTGGAAGGTAAGATGCAGCGTAGAAGCAAGTTTCCCTCGGTGATGATACCGAGGTTGAGTACCGACCAGTAGGACTCCGGCGATGATAAGTAGGTGTCAGCGGCGCACCTGACGCGGACCTGCACACAACACAATTAACTTTGCTCCCAACGAATTTCAGAGAGGTTGTCAATCTCTCTGGTCTTGTTGTTTACAAGGGATCAAAACCATGGGACAATGATAATATTAGCAACTGAAAGTAAAAAAGCAAGAAAATAAATGAGAGTGTAAACAGTGATGAGGATATGGACCGTGGTCCCGTGATGTTCACTAGTGATGTCTCTCTCCCAAAGTACGATAAAGATGCTATGCGAGGTAAAAAAATTACAGAAGGGCAATTGGCGGGATTATAAACGCACCGCAATGCTAACTATGCTATAAAAGAAAGGAAGAGGCTCAAAAGCATGGGCAATACACCAAGATAAGTAGACCGAAATCCATCTGCATCTACTACTAATCATCCACCTTGAGATATCTATCCAGAACATCTCGCTGGTATTAAGTTGCGATCCCCACCCAAAGTGTAAACCCACAGCAACAGACAACTGCATTAAAAGAACTTTGCGTAAAGTAAACAATCCTTGTAACCGCGGTTACAAGCACCGTTGTTTTTCCCCCTTGTGGCCACAAAACATCCCCTAGACTCATGTTTCTGTCGCTCAAGCGTGTCATCAGGGGGCATGTACCCACAATCGAGCATAACGTTCCCTCTTGGAGTCACTACCTACCACTTGGCCAAAGCAATAAATAGCAACAAAGAACATGCAAGAATTACTTTGGAACAAAAATACAAAAGATAAGAACCAATTATATTACTCTATCACAATCCGAACATAATCTCATAATCCATCAGATCCCTCCAAACTCAGCATAGAAAAAGCAGAAAGAATTACATATGTGCCTCGATCATGTAGGGCAGCTCACAAGGTCTAATCGATGAAGAACAAAGAGGGGAGGAGAACATCACATAGGTACTGATCACGGACCCATGGTCCAAGGTAGACTACTCACGACACATCCGGGAAGCGTCCATGGTGGAGGCGAAGCTCCCGGAGGTCGATCCTCCCTCCGAGAGGGTGCCGGGAGGGTTCCTGACGGTGCTCCCGATCTTGGAGGCGCGGCGGCGGCGGAACAGAGGAGAATTTGCGAAATAGGGTTCTGTCTTCGGAGTTTCCCCGTGACGGAGAATAAATAGGCGAAGGGGGCAGCCAGGGGGGCCACCAAGGGACCAGGCGCCCCCTGGCCGCGCCAGGTGGCCGCCTAGGCCCCTAGTGGTGGCCCTCTGGCCCCACTTGGGTGCTTCTGGAAGACTCCGTTACGCTGATTTTTTTATCCGATTTTCCCGAATTTTTGGAGCATTTTTTATATGGGGGAAACCTAGAATAGAAAAACAGCAGAAAACAGGAACTGGCACTGGGGTGCACTGAGTTAGTAGGTTAGTGCAAATATGATCAAAATTTTGTGAAAGTGTATCTAAATCATAGCAATATCACACAAAACATGCATGGAGTGAGAAGAAATTATCGATACGTTTAAGACTTATCAGTGCCTGGGAGGTGGGGCCACCCCCTCTGGCCTCCCTTCAGCCTATATTGCCTCCTCGTCTCGAAAACCCACGAGGAGAACCTCTCATCGCAAATTTCCTCTATGTTCCGCCGCCGCCGCGCTTCCAAGATCGGGAGCACCAGAAGACCTATTCCCGGCACCCTGCCGGAGGAAGGATCGACCTCCGGGAGCTTATCCACCACCGTAGATGCTTCCCAGACGTGCCGTGAGTAGTCCCCCTTGGACCATGGGTCCATGACCAGTAGCTATGTGATGTCTTCTCTCCAATCTTGTTCTTCAATTCTTAGTCTTTGTGAGCTTCCCTACATGATCAAGGCACCTATGTAATTTTCCTGCTGTTGCTATGCTGTGTTTGCTGGGATCTGATGGATTATGAGATTATGTTCAGATCGTGATGAGTTGTATATTTGGTTTACCTTTTATATTTTATTCTTGAGTAATTCTTGCATGTTCTCCTTTACTTTTTATTGCGTTGTCCAAGTAGTAGATAGTAACTCCAAGAGGGAGCGTTTATGCATGATTGTTGGTTCATGCCCCCTGATGTCTAGCTTGAGTGAAAAAAACATGAGACTAGGGGATGTGTTGTTTCCACCAGGGAGAAAACAATGGTGCTTGTAACCGCGGTTGCAAGGATTGTTTACCTTACGCAATGTTAGTTAATGTAGTTGTTTGTTGCTTTGAGTTTACACTTTGGGTGGGGCTCGCAACTTAATACCAGCGAGATGTTCTGTATAGGTATCTCAAGGTGGATAATTAGTGAATATATGTAGATGGATTTCGGTCTACTTGTCTTGGCATACTGCCCATACTTTTGAGCCTCTAGCATTCCAGTAGCATAATTAGAATTGCGGTGCGTTTATAATTATGTCAATTTCCCACCTATAGTTTGTTCACCCAGCTTAGCTTTTTTATCGTCTTTTGGGAGAGAGGCATCAATAGTGAACATCATGACAACAAGACTGGAGAGATTGAAAACTGCCCTGTATTCGTTGGGAGAAAAGCTATTTGTTGTTTGTGCAGGTCCGCGTCAACCTCGAACCAATCTGGCAATTTAATTTCTGGCGCCGTTGACACCTACTTGCAGAATTCAGAGTCCTCCGGTTCAATAACCTGTGTATCTTCACCGAGGGAAACTTGGTACTAGGATACATCTCAAACTTCCACTTGGGGTAACCAACGAGGGGCGAGAATCCATCAGTGTCGTATTTTGGTTCATTGTGCTTATTTTCGAGAACTACAAAAATTAGTTGAGAAATCTAGCTACTAGATTGATCACTAACCTCTGGAGGGGTTGTAATATATAGAGTACCCTCACGTTATCATGGGTCCAGGATGGAAAAGGATAACCAAACCCCCATACACTCCTCCTAGGGGTTCTTGTCTCTTTGTGAATCTCCTAACTAGATAGAGAGTTGCTGATAATAAGTGAATGAGTTCCTTTGACTAATGCGAGTATTCCATTGTTGGCACTTCCACCATCCATATTTTGCTAGCCTCTCCAGTACTGTGTGTTTCCCTTTATCACTTCGAGAGTTAGTGAAAACTTCATCAGTGCATCCAAACCCTTGGCATGATATGCTCTGTCATCATAAGCCTCATCATATATTTCCTCAAAACAGCCACTATACCTACCTATCAAGGCATTTCCATAACCTTTCGGAGATACATTGCCATGCAACATCCATCTTCTCATGACTTGATCTTTCATTGTCATACATGATTTTGATTGATCTCATATCCGTTACTTTTTTCATGTTCTTCGTTACTTTTTATTGCTACATGACGCGCTAGTATCATCTCATATCCTGCTACACTAGAAGAGGCATACATTTGCATACATCATGATTTAATTTCAGTTTTCTTTATGTTGAGTACTTCGTATAAAGTGTGTAATCTTCTACATCCTTATTAAATATAGAATGTTGCCCTTAATTTGAGGAAAAATACCAAAGAGGAAACAAATAAAAAATCCCAAAAGAGGAAAATTAAAATATACCAAAGAGGACAAATGAGAGATAAATAGAAAGAGGCAATGAGGCCACAAAATACAAAAAAATAGAAAAATAGAAATAAAAAGAGAGAATGGGCCAACACTCGTGCTCCAAAGTAGTATTTATACTTCTAATGACCCTCAACTGTAGGGGGTCTACTGTAGCATATTCGATAAGTAAGAGTGTCGAACCCAACGAGGAGCAGGAGGTATTGATAAGTGACTTTGGACAACGAAAAAACTACAAGCACTGAAAGATAACTTTTTAGGGGTTTTCGGTATAAGCAACAAAAAGGTAAAAACAAGCAAATTAAATTTACTGAGGAGCAACAGGTGGCAGCCGTTTTGAGCAAAGGATAAGACTGGCAACTGAACTTATAAGGGCTAAAGTGTTCTTGACGACACACGGGAGAGGTAGTCATGTGCTTTCGCCATATTCCGTATCGGTACTATGTTTTGTGTTGATAAGTGTTGAGTGGGTGGATCTATGCTCGTACACCTTCTAGACTAAGATAAGTGCACTATTATGATTAAACACCTTGCAAGAATCCGCAAATACAAGGTAGAAATTAAGGCAAAAGCCTAACCACAACAATAAGATCAAGGATCCATTATTCCCTTGTGCAAAATTGTGCGAACTGGGGTTCAGGTTTCTGTCACTCCGGCAACCCACCGTAAGCATCCTTTATACACAATGTATTCCCCTAGGTCCTTAACAAGGCGAAGGGTTGTGTGTTAGACTCACACAACACCACTAGAGAAATAACAACACAACTTAAATATCAAACAACACATATTACTTCAACATCATATGACTACTAACAACTAGACTTCTCCCATGTCCTCAAGAACTAAGGTAACTACTCACAAGACATAAAAGAGATCATGATCAATGGTGATAAGTAGATGATAAAATTTTTGTATATAACAATAATTATCCAACAAAACTCAATAGCATTCACCACAAAGAGGTAATCAACACCGATAAAGTAGAGAGGATGGATAGTACGGGTTACAACACAAGTTGCAATGGTGAGATGATGTGGGATGAAGATGGATATGGTAGTTATGTTGGGGATGATGTTGATGATGATCTCGATGATGCCCGTGACGATGGTGATGACGAATCTGCCTGCCGGAGATGCCTTTTCGTCTATGTAGGTTTCTGTCACGGAGCGGCGGCAGAACTCGCAAAACTCCTCCTCCTCTAGGTTTTTCTGATGATGAGAGATATATATGCGAAAAGAGGGAGCCGGGGTGGCCCCAGGGGTGCAGACGGCCTCCCGGCGCGCCACTGGTGGGGGCCGCGCCAGGGGGGCACCTGGGCACCAAGTGGCCCCCCCTCTGGCTCCTTTTCAGCAAAGCTTCGTTATTCTTCGGGAAAATATCATCCGTCGATTGTCAGCTCATTAGGAGATGTTCTGTTTCAGCAAATCAGTGTCCACTTTTCTCCGCTGAATCATGTGTCTGCTGCTTCGGCACCGGAAAGTTTCAAACTGTGTAAAACAATCCAAAACAACATAAGAACAACATCATAATGTTAAATACATCAATGATAGGGGTGAAGTACGATATAAAGTAGTGATGCATTTTGGACGGATCAACTCCCCCTAGCTTAGACCTCGCTTGTCCCCAAGCGAATACTGGTGCTCGGTAAACCTGTCCACAAGTTTAGAGAGTGAAGTGTTGATAAATTGAATACGAACAAGAAGCATCATGATTTCTTCACCAAACTCAAGCATCCCCAACAGCAACCTCAACTCATAAGGCCCTTATGAAAGAGTAACAACAATTATAATCAAAAGTAGGGCTAAGGAAACTCATCAAATCATGGAAAACATGTCCTATATCAGAAGACAATTAATAACTTTTATTCTTGCTCTTTCACTTTATAATGAATCACTTTGAATATTTTGAAAGAACATGTTATTATTCAGGAAGTGAAAATGCTAACACAAAGGAAGATGTTTGCTTGGCCTAAGCTTTTGCAAACAACTTACTTATCAAATGATAATGTCAACAAGGATATGATATGACCCATCTTAATGCAGCATTATAAGAATGAATCCTTGTCAACATCAAGTGTTTGTTCTCTTTAAGAAAAGAAGGAAGTAGGAAGAACTGACTCAACATAAAAGTAAAAGACAGGCCCTGTTAAAGGGAAGTAGGGAAAACTCATGTGCTATCCTTAAATCAGACAGAATGAAAGCAAGTTTTGGGAGGTGCATAGTTTGTCAACGAATGATAATAGATAGCTCAATTACTTCTCAAGCTGCACAAGTTTTGAGGAATGACTCCCAAGTGAGGATGATCACATACCCTTAATCTCCTTTGTTTATCACTGCCAAAGTTTCTGATTTCTCATAGACCAAGCGTGAAGGATGGTTTGTTTGTTGTATTATATTACGAGCTGGGTGCACTCATGCCAGTTCCTCCTCGTATTTAGGGTTTGTAGATTAGACATGCAATCCCGGGGTAAAACTTGTCCAACTTAAGAAGATCATGAATTACCTACTACTTCCTCATGAGCTAAACCAGAGGCACAAAACAGAAGATTTTGAACATTTAAGGATAACAGATGGATTCTATACTTTTAGGAGTGCTAGGGAATTACCACGAATAGGAAGGTAAGGTGGACTCATATGGAAGATATTGGTTTCATGGTATGGATGCACAAGCAGAAATCTGCTCAATACAGAGTTTGTCTAGCAAAGGCTTTGAGAGTACAAACAATTGATGATGACTTGGATGCAAAGTATATAAAGCATAAACATTAAAGAAAGCATAACACATCAAGTTGTCTTCCATGTCAACATAACACTTCAAGCATAATAACATAAAGGTTTTGGCTATGTCGCTACTTGACAAAATCATGCTTCTTATTATGAACAAAGCTATGTTCGCCAAGATTTAAATAAAGTTTTCATAGCCGTACCTGATATAAAGTCAATACTCCCCATAAGAATCATCATATAAGGTCGATTGAGTGAAGAGAATACCAAGTGCAGCGAAGAAACCAATTGACTTCTCATTAATATTCCATCATAGACGACTCCACACTCACGGATACAAGACTCTCCACAAAGGAGTGATAGACCTCAATGCAAACACCTTTTTCATAAGATAACTTCCCTAGACATTATACGACTCTACATGACTCTAAAAGACAAAGATAAAGATAAAGATACCGGACACTCCCCCAAGCTTGGAACAAGCAAAGGGGATGCCATTACCCAAGGATATTTCACTCATTCATGTTCCTGTTGATAACGTATTCCTTGGCAAAGTGTTTCCATGGAAGGGGTTCTCCAGTCTCATATGAGATGTCGGTCTCCGGGATCCTGCACTCAGCACCCAAACCCATGCGCAGAAACTTTAGTTCATACTCACTATTCTGGTTTTGGAGGTCATATATCTGCCCTTGGAGCTCAATCAATTTTTCTTCCAGTTCGGTCACGCTTGACCACATCTCCTTCATCTCCTTCTTGTAGTGTGCTTTCTGATCGTTGATGATGTTGATGTTATCTTCAACACCACGATCGACCATCTTCTTGTACTTGAAAACTTCTTGCTCCACTTCTTCCAGCCTAGCCTCGATGCTCCCCTCCTTGACAGATCCCATCAGATCTTCTCGGTGGAGGACACCATCCTCCACCCGAAAAGTTTGAGGGTGCTTCTTCACCTCAGCGAGGTAAGGGTTGATGATGTTGACGACGAATTTGTCCTTGGGGGAACTTAGGGAAGCCATTGCACCTATGTCTGGCTGGAAGATTTCCTGGCAGAAAAAGATCAAAAATAAAGTGCACGAAATCGCGAGATATGGTGCCGGGATGATCCGAGAAAATTTATAGAAAAAAAATTCTGCACCAAAAGGAAGGTAACAATCCAAAGTGGGGTCAGAGACGGACTCCGGGGTGCCCAGGCGGCCTCCGGCGAGGCCAGGGGGTAGACCGCGCCAGGAAGCGCCTGGGCCCCTTGGAGGTCCTCTCCGGCTCCATTTAGGCTTGAATTTTCCTAATTTTTCAAACACCCGTAATATGGAACTTTTGTTGATGTTCGTGATGTTTCCTTACCATAATTCATACATTTTCTTATTCTGCTCTGCTGGTGTCTGAAATAGGGTTGCAACATATTCTTCATGAGTTGTTGTGTGTATCAACTTCACATCAACATTGACAGGGTCTCCTGCCATGTAATGCTTGAGTCTTTGCCCATTCACAACTTGAGGTTTGGTGCCTTCAAAATTGTTAATCTTAATTGCACCGAAGCGGTAGACTTATTCGATATGAAATGGCCCTTCCCATATGGAAAGTGTTTACCTGGAGAAAACCTGAAACAAGATCTAAACAACAAAAATTTATTACATGTAGAACTCTCACTGTCAGTGAATAGTAATCACCATTACTGCTGATCACTACTGTTCAAAAATTCTGTTTGATCAACTTGGTTCAGCTCAAATTCAATTCCCCTTTGTTATTGTTGAATGCAATGTGAACCTTGGGCCTTGATCATCATGGATCAATTACAAAGTCCAAACCATTTCTATTTGAAATCAAATCAAAGTTCAAAATGCCTTTTGTGGAATATTAAAACCAAGGTGCAAAATAAACCTTGTCAAAAAATTGTGCTTCCACTTTTATTAAATCACTAATATTCAGTGGAGCATGTCACACCAATTTGGGGATTTTATTAATCTCTAAATTAATTCAAATAATTAAACAGTAGCCAAAAACCCCTATTAACCATTTAATATTTAATTCAAATATTAAATGACTTTTAATATTGCCCAAACTAATTGTGGCACTAACCTATGGTGAATACTAAATTATAGGTCACATAGAACAATTTACAAAAATACCTAGGTTAGTAAAACAATTGCAAAAGAAAATTAGCACAAAAAGAAAAAAGTGAAAAATAAAAACCTAGCCAAACCTACCCCCTGGGCGGAGCCCATTTTCCTCCCCCCGGGCCACCTAGCCCAGCAACCCCAGACCGAGCCCACCCCCAGCCTAACTAACCCCCCCCCCATGTTCACCTCGCGGTGGTGCTCATCCATGGCGCCACGGCCACGGCCGTCGCCGTGGCTCCCATCGAGCGGTCGCCGGCCACTATATCGGCGTCCCCGAGCCCCTGGAAACCAGAGCTCGCCCCTGGTCCGATCCCCCTCTCGCCCCCTTTCTTGCCCTCGTCGTCCACCTCGCCCCCGCACGGACCCGTCCGCAACCGTGGCCGCCCCGCCGTGGTTCCCGCGGCCAACGACAAAGAGGAGACCAGCCACCGTGTCCTACGACCCCGCCGTCCTCGTCTTCCTCGCACTACAGGAGGAATCGGGACGACATCGACTACGCAGAGCGCACGGTCCCCGTTCCTCGTTCTGCATCCGCCGACGACGCCATCAAATTCCGGCCGCTCACGACCTCTATCGCGCCCATTGCCCCCCTACCGACTCCTATGAGCTAAGCCACCACCGCCCACTCCCCGTTAAGTCTCCCCATCATCGTAGTTAGCCGCACCATTGGGGCCGAAGCTCGCCACCGCCGTGTTGCTCGCAGTCGTGGCCACCCTCGCCGTAGAGCCCCACCGAGCACGCCATCGTGCTCAGGATGCTCCCAGGAGCCTAACGCACCTCCCCGTTCTCTCAACCTTCCCCTGTAACGTCGTCGCCGTCCACGCCCGAAGACCGTCGCCGCCCTCCTCGTCGTCGACGAGGTTCCCGACCTCCCTAGACTCCCCAAATACCCCTAGTCGACGCGCCCTGCTTTTGTCATTCGAACGCGCCCTCCCGCGCGGGCTTCCGTGATCCCAGTCGACGGCGCGGTCGACCTCGTCGAAGCTCGTCTCCGGCGAGCTTCCGACGAACCCTCCTGTTCCGCTGACCGGTGGGCCCGCCCGGTCAGTTGTTAACCACCCCTAACCCCTCACTGACCTGCGGGCCCTGCCCCCCCTAATTGCCTTCTAATTAAAACAGAGAGAAAAACCCCCTGCTGCCTATTACCTGTGGGGCCACCGCTTTAATTAAATACTGGATTATTTAAAATGGTTTAATTAAAATGTAAGTTAGATGTGCCTATGACACCTAGGGCCCACCTGTAGGTAGTTAGTTTAATTAACTAAACTAGTTAACCCACTGACATGTGGGACCCCACTGTAATTAGATTTAATTAAAATGTTTATTAACTGTGTTACTGACCGGGACCCACTGGTCAGTATTAAATCTGTATATTGTTTATTTAAATAATAATATAAATTAGAAAATAATTTAAATTGAATTAAAACTTTGAAATTGAATATATTTTAAACCGTAAATCAGATGAAAATAATTTATATATCAAAATTTCTTAGAAAAATATAACGAATACGAATACAATATCCGTATGTCAACCACCCCCTCTAACACAACGAACATCGATATTCCCCCCTTCGGGCCGTCTGTCCGATAATTGCTCGATACAACTCTCCGGATGAATTTATTTCGAACACGAAAGTTGTTCGGAATAGATAAACTAACCCGGATACACCACCCACACGTGTGTCGGATGTCCACGACACCTCCGGCCTGAACCTTCCCCCTCCGGACACCCTGTTCGGTAATTACCCGGAGCTGGCAGTTCATCCCCGGATGAATTCCCTCTCCGAGCATATTGCATCGTACTACGTTAGAGCACCGATAACATTTCATATGTCTTGTCATGTATCTGTTTGCATATGTTTGCTTTGTATTTACTGTTTCTCCCCCCTTAATCTCTGGTAGACCCCGCTGCTGCCGCCGACTACACCGCCGCTGAGTACGACTAGTACGTCGACGACCCTACCCTTACCGTCGAGCTTCCAGGCAAGCAGAGCCATTCTCTTCCCCAGATATCGCCTATCTTTCCGTACCTCTCTTGCACTAGGCATTGCTGCTACTTCTATGTTACAATCCTATTCAAATGCATAGCTTGTCATTGTCGCCCCTTGATTAATTTTCCGCTATCCTATGCTTCCCTATATATATGTATTGTAATCAGCAGTTAGCCCTGCGCCTTGTTAGTCAATAGGATTAGATAGCGGGTCGTGATCACTCTGGGAGTGATCGTGGAACACCGATACAGGCCCCTACCCCGACTCTGCCGAGCCACCTCAAGTGTGAGCTATCGAGGAGTAATCCTTGAACTCCACTCGAGGCTGACTTTGTATAGTCGGCCTACGGTACCGATCCACGGGTGTCCTTAAAGGTAAGGAGTTGGTGACCCAACGGTACCAGCGCAGGGTATCGTATCGGACCGACGGGACAGATGTATTCCACCGGTGTGCGGCGGGCCTGGTACTTGTCCGATGGCCGAGAGATACTCTGTTGTACGAAAGTCGAGATCTTCGGAGCAAACACGAGACAAGGTAAGGAGACAGTTCACCTTGTCGGTAGCCGCACGAGTTGGTGGGACGACAGTCCAGGCGGCCACCGGCTCTGGTAATGGGGGTGGACCTGGCTGCTGTCGTTTTCCGCGGCTCACCTAAATAAGTACAACGATAACGGTTGTTTCGACAGATAATAATTAAAATGCTTAATGGGTCAGGTGGATGACTTGAGTTGGTCGTCGTGCCCTTTACGCACTACCTCCACGTGGGATTATGGTGTGGGCCCTCTTCGTTGTAGCCTCGTTCGAGGGCTCTTCAGACGTCGGCTTTACCTCGAGCTGATTGCCGGGCTTGTACCGCTTACTCCGGTAGTGGGAAGTGGGTCTGCTTCACCGGCCAGTCGTGTACCGTGAAGGAGTACAAAGGACAGGGTTCCAAAGTTCCTTTGTACTTAAGATTTAGACTGGCGGATGGCCTCTCTGTTGAGCTCGAAGGATGGACTTCGGCGTATCGGATAGCCTCGGTGGGGCATTCCCTAACAAGGTGTACGCCACCCTGGAGATCCGAGCGTGTAGGGTAACAGTAGTGCCTGTAGGGATGATAATCTATTCGGATAGTCGTGTCCACGGTAACTGGACGCTTTATGCTGAAGCCAGATCCTACTACTACAAACTACTACTATTAAACTGTTGGTTCTGGTTTCTCTTCCTCGCAAGGAAGTCGAGGAGGGGAACTCGGAGGCATATATAATTGTTATATAATACAACTTACTATCATACAATGCTGCAGCAACTGCTGCTGCATTGTTATTACATTCAAGCTATTGAACTGTTGGCTATTCTCTTCTCATGCTGCAAGACTCGTCGGAAGATGCTAGACTTTGTTAGGCCTAGCTTCTTACCCTTATTCTGTTTTCCATCTTGCAGTCCACTATATATAGCCTACCCTTTCCTTTTGATACATGCATAAATGCTTAGTAGCGGACGTAAGACTCACGGGTATGCTAGATACTCACCCTTGCTTTATTTCCCCTTTTTGTTTTGCCTGATCGGCCGCTGCAGTTGACGTTGGAGCCCAGGAGCAGGAGTACCCCGGAGGCGACTACTACGACGTCGAGTTCCCCGTTAACCAGGAGTAGTTCGGTGGATCCCAGGCAGGAGGCCTCGCCTGTTCTGTATCTCTGATGCTTCTTAAGGCAAAACTTGACTAACTATGTCTGTACTCAGATATTATGATTGTATAACTTATGTATTTGGATCCTCGTGATCCCTGGTATTGTAACATATTGGTTTATCCTTTTGTGTTTAATGTTGTGCTGTGATATTCTCACCGTGGCACCATAATCTCAGAGCCGACTGCCTGTAGGAAGCTACCCCACCATGATGTACCCTGTGTGTATGATTACTGTACACGGATTGATTTTGGGGGCGTCACAAGTTGGTATCAGAGCCGACTGCCTGTAGGAAGCTACCCCACCACTACTTGGTCGAAGTTGAGTATAGTCTTTGAAAATCTATTTTGCTAACTTAATGTTTGGCTTACGGGCCCACATCGATGTCACTACGTGTGATATCTATGGTATTAGGATCCTTTTCTCCTTACCTATGCTCTGGGACTCCGCTCTCTTATCCTTGCAGGTAAGGTTTACTAACACTGACATTAGGATCACGTTCTCTTGATTCCACCCGGCGTTCCGGTGCTACCCCATTGATTGAGTCGTGTCGCAGGAGTTCTACCCCAGGTCCCGGACCGCAGATCCCATTCTCATTCTGGGCAGGCCGCGCGTTCTCTGGCATTAACTCTTGTGGCCAACAGTTTTCTTGCGGCGTGATTGACATAGTGGAATCTATGTCGCGTCGTGTAATCCTTACCGCGGTCTGCACGCCGCCTAGTGTGTCCTTTTTCCTTAATTTCTACGACGTTATGCTGCCCGATTTTCGATTGATTCCGTGTGTGGATGTGTATGTCTTATATGACTACTCCTATATATCCGCGCCTCCTCTTTGTTGTCTCTTTACTTCAGGCTTGATTCCGGTATCTCGTTAAAAATTTCCATCGCTGAAATACCCTGTTAAATTCTAGCAAGATGGTTGGTCGTGGTGGTCGTGGTCGTGGACGTGGTCGTGGTCGTGGTCGTGGTGCCAACGACCCACCTCCGCCGGCAGATTACATGGCCGCGATGATGCAGCAGTTCGAGCTGAACCGTCAGTTCATGCAGAATGTCATGGCTCAGTTCCCCCAGCCGAATCAGAATGGGCACCACCATCAGCATGCCACCGTGACTCTGCACGACTTCACCCGCCTTAACCCCACTATGTTCCGCAACTCTGTTCAGCCGTTGGATGGTGATGACTAGCTTCGCGACATCACTCACGAGCTGGAGTCTGCTAATGTCGATCCAGCCGACTGTGAACTTTGCGTCCTATCATCTGAAAGGCGCCGCTGCTCAGTGCTGGAGCACCCACAGGCGTTCACTTCCAGTCGGTGAAGTCATCACCTAGGATGAATTCCAGACTGCCTTTCGTGCCCGCTACATTCCTCAGGGGATTATGGATCGCAAGGGGGAAGAATTCCGCAACCTCACTCAGGGAAACATGACTGTTGAAGCCTATCAGCGCGAGTTCCTCAACCTCTCTCGCTATGCGGAAGAAGAGATCACCACTGATGCTCGCAGACAGCAGAAGTTTCGCCATGGACTCAATGCAGACCTCAGACTCGCTCTTGCCGTTCATGATTTCGCCAACTTCGCCACCATGGTGAACAAGGCTTTCATCGTCGAGACTGCCCAGATGGAGCATAAGGACTCGCTTAAGCGCTATCATGACGTTGGCTCATCTTCGGGCGCAACGCAGAAGCGTCGCATTTTTCTCCCTCACAGTCTGACCTAGGCACATGTCCCTGTTCCCAAGACTTCCAATGTTGCACCCCTTATGCCTCCGCCACCACCGAGGCCAAGAGCTCTGCCCCCACCACCCAATGCTGCTCCCCTCCGTCCTGAGGATGGACTGTGCTTCAAGTGTCGTCGCCCCGGTCACATTGCCAGAGACTGCCCCCAGACTCAGAATCAACTGGTAGTTCACCCTGCTGGCCGCGGAAATGGTCGTGGCAACAACAGGACCCCGAACTATAATTCTGGGTCTGCTGCTCATGCTCGTGGACATGCTTACAACATCAATGTTGTGGAAGCTCAGGAACAACCCGCTACCGTGATGGGTACCCTTCTCGTAAATTCTCTACCTGCTATTGTTTTATTTGATACAGGAGCATCACATTCATTCATGTCAGAAGCATTTGCATCGTCGCATAACTTCCCGATGGAAAGGATGACCCCATCGATGGTTGTCCACACCCCGATAGGCCATTTCCACACATCCGAGTTTGTGCCCAATACCACCGTTGAAATCGAAGGGATTATTTTCCTTGCTTCCCCCATCCTTCTGAAGTCTTCCACCATTGACCTCATTCTTGGGATGGATTGGTTGAAAGTTCACGATGCCGCATTATATTGTGGTACCAAGTCTCCAACTTTTCCACCCCTCCGGTGAGATTGTTAACCACACCGCCCGAATAACCCAAAACGCTGAAGCACAGATCTATATGATGAATGCTTTGAATGTCTCACATCTTGAAGGCATTGAGAAAGTTCCAGTCGTTTGTGATTTCCTCGACGTCTTCCCAGAAGAGATGCCGGGAATACCCCCAACCAGAGAAGTTGAATTCTTCATCGACTTGAAGTCCGGTTCTACCCCTATTGTTAAGCGTCCTTACCAGATGCCGCCACATGAACTCCTTGAAATTAAGAAGGAGATCGACGAAGCACTTCAGAAAGGCTTCATTCGCCCAAGTTCCTCAGCTTGGGGAGCGCCTTCGCTCTTTGTCAAGAAAAGTGATAGTACAAACCGTTTGGTCCAATATTACCGACCTATCAACCAAGCCACCATCCAGAACAAGTACCCACTTCCTCGGATCAATGATCTTTATGATCAACTTGCTGGATCCACGGTATTCTCGAAACTCGACTTGAGGTTGGGTTATCACCAAATCCGGGTCCGTGAAGAAGACATTCCGAAGACCGCCTTCATTACTCGCTATGGTTCATACGAGTACACCGTCATGTCCTTTGGCTTGACGAATGCCCCAGCCACCTTTTTCCGATTGATGAACTATATATTCATGGAATACCTCGACAAGTTCGTCGTCTTTTATCTGGATGATATCCTTATATACTCCAAGAATGAAGAAGAGCATGCTGAACATCTTCGCCTTATACAGGAAAAGCTTCGAGAACACCAACTCTACGCTAAGTATTCTAAGTGTGAGTTCTGGCTTCCCGAGGTAACCTACCTTGGTCACATGATTTCCATGGATGGCATTGCTGTCAACCTAGAACGTATTCAGGCTATCCTGGATTGGACTCCCCCCAAGACTTTCAAGCAAGTCAGAAGTTTCCTCGGACTCGCCATCTATTGCAGCCGTTTCGTCGAGAACTTCTCCAAGATTGCTAAGCCTCTGACTAATCTTCTTCACAACGGTGTCAAGTTTTAGTGGACAGACAAATGTCAGGATAGTTTCCAAGCTCTCAAGGACAAGCTCACTTCTCCTCCGGTGCTTGATCCCCCTGATACCCGGAAGGACTTCGTGATATATTGCGATGCGTCTCGTCAAGGATTAGGCTGTGTCCTAATGAAAGAGCTCAAAGTGATTTCTTATGGCTCTCGTCAGTTGCGTGCTCACGAAGACAAGTATCCAACACATGATCTAGAATTGGCAGCAGTAATTTATGCGTTGAAGTTGTGGCGACATTACCTCGTCGGTAATCGTTGCGAGATCTACACCGACCACCAAAGCTTGAAGTACTTGTTTACTCAACCAGATCTGAATCTCCGCCAACAAAGATGGCTCGAGACAATAGCCGATTTAAACATTGATATTCATTACACACCTGGCAAAGCTAATGTGATGGCCGATGCCTTAAGACGCAAAGCCTATTGTAGTGAACTTGAAATTCAACTACAACAACCACTTCTATATGAAGAGCTCCACAAACTGAACATCGAGATTGTTCCTCAGGGCCATGTGAATTCCCTGGTTATCGAACCAGACTTATACAACCGCATGAAGTTTGCACATGGATATGACGCTGACATTCAGAAGATTAAGCGGTATGTCGAGAGTGGAAAGCCCTCATCCTTCACTATTGCCGAGGATGGTACCTTGTACTTCAAGGGTCGGCTAGTGGTCCCCATAAACAGACCCAACCTGAACTACGCCCCGCGCGTCATGAAGGAAGCTCATGATACTCCCCTGTCAATTCACCGCGGTAGCACCAAGATGTACCAAGACATTCGTCAGCGGTACTGGTGGTCTAACATGAAACAGGACATTGCTCGTTATGTTGATGAGTGTGAAGTTTGCCGTCGCGTCAAAGAAGAACATTAAAGACCTGCTGGAACTCTGCAACCACTTTCTATTCCTGAATGGAAATGGGACAAGATTGAAATGGACTTCGTCACCGGTTTTCCGCGATCACAGAAGTGTCATGATGCGATCTTTGTCGTCATTGACCGATTCTCCAAGGTTGCCCACTTTCTGCCAGTCAAGGAGACGATCTCTGCTAGTCAGTTGGCAGACTTGTATGTTTCCAGAATCGTGTCGCACCACGGTATTCCGTTGGAGATCAGTTCCGACCGAGGCAGCCTTTTCACCTCAAGATTCTGGATAGTTTCCTAGAAGCTATGGGCACTCACCTAAGCTTCAGTACTGCTTGTCATCCACAATCACAAGGCCAAGTTGAACGAGTCAATCAAGTGCTTGAAGATATGCTTTGGGCCTGTGTCATCTCATTCGGTAAGAAATGGGAGGAATCTCTTCCATTTGCTGAATTCTTGTACAACAATACCTACCAAGCTAGTCTGAAGATGGCCCCCTTTGAAATTCTCTATGAACGTAAGTGTCGAACCCCTCTGAATTGGTCAAAAACTGGGGAACAAGCACTCGTTGGTCCGGACATTATCCAACACGCTGAAGATCAGGTTCGCGTTATCCGTGAACATCTGAAGGCCGCTCAGTCTCGTCGGAAGAGCAACTATGACCGCAAGCAGAAGGAAATGATCTATCAACTTGGCGAATACGAGTACCTCCGTGTCACTCCCATGCGAGGCACTCACCGCTTCGGGATCAAAGGCAATTTAGCTCCTCGCTACATTGTCCCATTTCGAATCCTTTCCAGGAGTGGACCCGTGGCATACCGATTGGAATTGCCGCCGAACCTCTCTCAAGTTCACGATGTATTCCACGTGTCGCAACTCCGTCGCTGCTTCAAGGACCCTATCCGCGAGGTGGATCATGATATGATCAAACTGCAGCAAGACTTGAATTATCAAGAACATCCAAGCCGCATTCTTGATCAGTCTGAGCGTCGAAGAAGCAACAAGACGACCAAGTTTCTCAAAGTTCAGTGGTCGAATCATTCTGAAGATGAAGCCACCTGGGAACGCGAAGATCGTCTCCGCGATGAATACCCCGATCTTTTCCCCTCTACCACCTAAATTCTCGGGACGAGAATTCTTGTAGTGGGGGAGATTTGTAACACTCTCACTGTTAGTGAACAGTAATAACCATTACTGTTGATCACTACTGTTCAAAATTTTTGTTTGATCAACTTGGTTCAGCTCAAATTCAATTCCCCTTTGTTATTGTTGAATGCAATGTGAACCTTGGGCCTTGATCATCATGGATCAATAACAAAGTCCAAATCATTTCTATTTGAAATCAAATCAAAGTTCAAAATGCCTTTGGTGGAATATTCAAACCATGGTGCAAAATAAACCTTGTCCAAAAATTGGGCTTCCACTTTTATTAAATCACTAATATTCAGTGGAGCATGTCACGCCAATTTGGGGATTTTATTCATCTCTCAATTAATTAAAATAATTAAACAGTACCCAAAAACCCCCTATTAACCATTTAATATTTAATTCAACTATTAAATGACTTTTAATATTGCCCAAACTAATTGTGGCACTGACCTATGGTGAATACTAAATTATGGGTCACATAAAACAATTTACAAAAATGCCTAGGTTAGTAAAACAATTGAAAATGAAAATTAACAGAAAAAAAGACAAAAATAAAAACCTAGCCAAACCTACCCCCTGGGCGGAGCCCATTTCCCTCCCCATGGGCCGCCTAGCCTAGCAACCCCAAACCGAGCCCACCCCAGCCAACCTAACCGCCCCCCCTGTTCACCTCGCGGTGGCGCTCATCCACGGCGCCACGGCCACGACCGTCACCGTGGCACCCATCGAGCGGTCGCCGGCCACTTTATCGGCGTCCCCGAGCCCCTGGAAACCCTAGCTCGTCCCCGGTCCAATCCCCCTCTCGCCCCCTTGATTGCCCTCGTCGTCCACCTCACCCCGCACGGACCCGTCCGCAACCGTGGTCGCCCCGCCGTGGTTCCTGCGGCCAATGGCGACGAGGAGACCAGCCACCGTGTCCTACGACCCCGCCGTCGTCATCTTCCTCGCACTGTAGGAGGAATCGGGACGACATCGACTACGCTGAGCGCACGGTCGCCATTCCTCGTTCTGCATCCGCCGACGACGCCATCAAATTCCGGCCGCTCCCGACCTCCATAGCGCCCACTGCCCCCTACCGACTCCTGGTGAGCTAAGCCACCACCGCCCACTCCTTGTTAAGTCTCCCCATCGTCGTAGTTAGCCGCACCATTGGGGCCGAAGCTCGCCGCCGCCGTGTTGCTCGTAGTCGTGGCCACCCTCGCCGTCGAGCCCCACCGAGCACGCTATCGTGCTCAGGATGCTCCCAGGAGCCTAAGGCACCTCCCCGTGCTCTCAATCGTGCCCTGTAACGTCGTCGCCGTTCACACTCGAAGACCATCGCCGCTCTCCTCGTCGCCGACGAGGTTCCCGGCCTCCCTAGCCTCCCCAACCACCCCTAGTCGACGCGCGCTGCTTTTGCCGTTCGAACACGCCCTCCCGCGCGGGCTTCCGTGATCCTAGTCGACGGCGCGGTCGACCTCGTCGGAGCTCGTCTCCGGCGAGCTTCCGGCGAACCCTCCTGTGCCGCTGACCGGTGGGCCCGCCCGGTCAGCTGTAAACCACCCCTAACCCCTCACTGACCTGCGGGCCCTGCCCCCCTAATTGCCTTCTAAGTAAAACACAGAGAAAAAAACCCTGCTTCCTATTACATGTGGGGCCATCCCTTTAATTAAATACTAGATTATTTAAAATGGTTTAAATAAATGTTAGTTAGATGTGCCTATGACACCTAGGGCCCACCTATAAGTAGTTAGTTTAATTAACTAAACTAGTTAACCCACTGACATGTGGGACCCCACTGTAATTAGATTTAATTAAAATGTTTATTAACTGTGTTACTGACCAGTGGGACCCACTGGTCAGTATTAAATCTGTATATTGTTTATTCAAATAACAATAGAAATTAGAAAATGATTTAAATTGAATTAAAACTTTGAAATTGAATATCTTTTAAACCGTAAATCAAATGAAAATAATTTATATATCAAAATTTCTTAGAAAAATATAACGAATACGAATACGATATCCGTATGCCAACCACGCCCCTCTAACACAATGAACATCGACATTCCCCCCTTCGGGCCGTTTGTCCGATAATTGCTCGATACCGTAAAACTCTCCGGATGAATTTATTTCGAACACGAAAGTTGTTCGGAATAGATCAACTAACCCGGATACACCACCCACACGTGTGTCGGATGTCCACGACACCTCCGGCATGAACCTTCCCCCTCCGGACACCCTGTCCGGTAATTACACGTGTGTCGGATGAATTCCCGCTCCGAGCATATTGCATCGTACTACGTTAGAGCACCGATAACATTTCATCTGTCTTGTCATGTATCTGTTTGCATATGTTTGCTTTGTATTACTGCTTCTCCCCCCCTTAATCTCCGGTAGACCCCGCTGCTGCTGCCGACTACACGATGCTGAGTACGACTACTACATCGACGACCCTACCCCTACCTTCGAGCTTTCAGGCAAGCAGAGCCATTCTCTTCCCCAGATATCGCCTATCTTTCCGTACCTTTCTTTCACTAGGCATTGCTTCTACTTCTACGTTACAATCCTATTCAAATGCATAGCTTGTCCTTGTCGCCCCTTGATTACTTTTCCGCTATCCTATGCTGCCCTATATATATGTATTATAATCAGCAGTTAGCCCTGTGCCTTGTTAGTCAATAGGATTAGATAGCGGGTCGTGATCACTCTGGGAGTGATCCTGGAAACGATACATTATAAATTGCGACAGGTACGGTTCAGAGCAGACACCGATACAGGCCCCTACCCCGACTCTGCCGAGCCACCTCAAGTGTGAGCTATCGAGGAGTAATCCTTGTACTCCACTCAGGGCTGACTTTGTATAGTCGGCCTAGGGTACTGATCCACGGGTGTCCTTAAAGGTAAGGAGTCGGGTGACCCAACGGTGCCGCGCATGGTATCGTATCAGACCGACAGGACAGGTGCATTCCACCGGTGTGCGGAGGGCCTGGTACTTGTTCGATGGCCGAGAGATACTCTGTTGTACGAAAGTCAAGCTCTTCGGAGCAAACACGAGATAAGGTAAGGAGACGGTTCACCTTGTCGGTAGCCGCACGAGTTGGTGGGACGACAGGGCAGGCGGCCACTTGCTCTGGTAATGGGGGTGGACCTGGCTGCTGTCGTTGTCCGCGGCTCACCTGAATAAGGACAACGATAACGGTTGTTCCAACAGATAATAGTTAAAATGCTTAATGGGTCAGGTGGATGACTTGAGTTGGTCATCTTGCCCTTTACGCACTACCTCCACGTGGGATTACAGTGTGGGCCCTCTGCGTTGTAGCCTCGTTCGAGGGCTCTTCAGACGTCAGCTTTACCTCGGGCTGATTTCCTTTGTACTTAGGATTTAGACCGGCGGATGGCCTCTCTTGTGAGCTTGAAGGATGGACTTTGGCGTATCGGATAGCCTCGGTGGGGCATTCCCTAACAAGGTGTACACCACCCTAGAGATCCGAGCGTGTAGGGTAACAGTAGTGCAGCCCCTGCAGGGATGATAATATATTCGGATAGCCGTGTCCACGGTAACAGGACGCTTTATGCTGAAGCCAGATCCTACTACTACAAACTACTACTATTAAACTGTTGGTTCCAGTTTCTCTTCCTCGCAGGGAAGTCGAGGAGGGGATATCGGAGGCATATAAAATTGTTATATAGTACAACTTACTATTATACAATGCTGCAGCAACTTCTGCTGCATTTTTATTACATTCATGCTATTGAACTATTGGCTATTCTCTTCTCATGCTACAAGACTCGTCGGAAGATGCTAGTCTTCGTTAGGCCTAGCTTCTTACCCTTATTCTGTTTTCCATCTTGCAGTCCACTATATATAGCCTCCCCTTTCCTTTTTATACATGCATAAATACTTAGTAGCGGACGCAAGACTCGCGGGTATGCTAGATACTCACCCTTGCTTTATTTCCCCTTTTTGTTTTTCCTGATCGGCCGCTGCAGTCGACGTTGGAGCCCAGGAGCAGGAGTACCCCGAAGGCGACTGCTACGACGTCGAGTTCCCCGTTGACCAGGAGTAGTTCGGTGGATCCCAGGTAGGAGGCCTCGCCTGTTCGATCTGTATCTTGGTTGCTATTTGTGCTAGCCTTCTTAAGGAAAAACTTGACTAACTATGTCTGTACTCATATATTATGATTGTATAACTTATGTATTTGGATCCTCGTGATCCCTGGTATTGTAACATATTGGTTTATCCTTTTGTGTTTAGTGTTGTGCTGTGATATTCTCACCGTGGCACCCTAATCTCAGCTGTGTACCCTCCGTGTATGATTACTGTACACGGATTGATTTTGGGGGCGTCACATTACCAACATTAAATTCATGTTTCAGAATCATTTTATCATGCCACTTCTTCCTTTCCCTAGAACATTTTGGCACTCTAGTAAGCTTCACTTCTCCACTCATCTAGAGAAGTCAAACTTCATGAGGCTCTTTTCACCAGCTAATTTTGGGTCACCATTAAGCTCTCTAACAGCCCAGAAAGCTTTGTGTTCTAACTCTAATGGCAAATGACAAGCCTTGCCATAGACCATCTTATAGGTCGACATGCCCATGGGGTTTTTGTAAGAAGTTCTATACGCCCACAAAGCACCTCCTAACTTCTTTGACCAGTCCTTTCTAAAACGGTTAGCTGTCTTTTGAAAGATCAACTTGATCTCTCTATTGGTGAGCTCAACTTGCCCACTAGTTTGAGGATGGTATGGTGAAGCAATTCTATGATTGACATCGTACTTGGCTAAATCTTTCCTAAAAGCTCCATCTGTGAAGTGTGATCATCCATCAGTCATGAGGTACCTTGGTATAACAAACCTAGGAAAAATTACATCCTTGAGCATTTTCCAAGATGTCTTGTGATCAGCACTCTCAGTGGGGATTGCTTCAACCCACTTGGTTACATAATCAACACTAATAAAATGTGAGTGTACTTGTGTGAAGGAGGAAAAGGACCCATAAAATCAAAACCCCAGTAATCAAAAGGCTCAATCACTAGAGAGTAATTCATAGGCATCTCATTTCTCCTACTAATATTACCAACTCTCTCACACTTATCACAAGATAAAATATAATTTCTAGCATCCTTAAAGAGAGTAGGCCAATAAAAACCTGATTGGAGGACCTTATGTGCGGTCCTCTCACCGGCATGATGTCCTCCATAGGGACTATCGAGACATTGTCTGAGAATGTCCTTCTGCTCATGTTTCGGTATGCATCTTCTCACGATCCCGTCCGGACCTTCTTTAAAAAGATGTGGGTCATCCCAAAAGTAATGCCTCAAATCGTGGAAGAACTTCTTCCTTTGCTGAAATGTTAAACCTGGAGGCAAAAACTTTGCAACAATAAATTAGCATAATCTTCAAACCAAGGGTCGAAGAGAGATTGTACTTCTACAACAGCTAGGTGTTCGTCTGTAAAGTTGTCGTTGACTGGAATGGGATCATGCGGTATATCTTCCATCCTTAAAGATTATCCGCCACCGGATTGTCTGCTCCTTTCTTATCGACAATCTGCAAATCAAATTCTTGAAGGAGTACCCATCTGATGAGCCTTGGTTTGGCGTCCTTCTTTCCCATAAGATACTTTAGGGCAGCATGGTCAGTACGAATAATAACTTTAGAATCAACAATATACTGCCTAAACTTATCACAAGAAAACACTACTGCTAAGAATTCCTTCTCAGTAGTAGCATAATTATTTTGATCACTATCAAGGGTTTTTCTAGCATAATGTATAACATTCAACTTCTTATCAACCCTTTGTCCTAAAACAGCTCCAACAGCAAAATCACTAGCATCACACATAATTTCAAAGGGCAAATTCCAATCAGGTGGTTGTACTATAGGAGCGGTTATTAAAACTTTCTTAAGAACTTCAAAGGCTTCCTTACAATCTTCATCAAATACAAAAAGAACATCCTTTTGGAGAATATTAGTGAGGGGTCTCGAAGTCTTAGAAAACTCTTTAATAAATCTTCTATAGGAACCAGCATGACCGAGAAAACTACGAATACCTTTGATGTCCCTTGGATAGGGCATCCTTTCAATAGCTTCAATCTTCGCCTTGTCCATTTCAATTCCACTCTCGGAAATCTTGAGACCAAGAACAATCCCTTCGTTAACCATGAAGTGGCACTTTTCCCAATTTAGCACTAAATTTGTATCCTCGCATCTCTGCAAAACTTTATTAATATTGTGGAGACAGTGGTCAAAGGAAGTTCCATAGACGGAGAAATCGTCCATGAAGACTTCCACAATCTCCTCACAGAAACCATGAAAAATAGTAGACATACATATCTGAAAAGTAGCAGGTGCATTGCATAAACCAAAAGGCATACACCTATAAGCATAAGTACCGTAAGGACAAGTGAAAGTGGTCTTCTCTTGATCGGCAGTATTGACATGAATTTGAGAGAAGCCAGGGTACCCATCAAGATAGAAAAAGTGAGTGTTTTTGGACAACCTCTCAAGCATTTGATCCATGAACGACAGCGAGTAGTGGTCCTTCCTGGTTGCTTTGTACAACTTTCTGTAATCAATACACATTCTATATCCAATAACAATCCTTTGAGGTATTAGTTCATTTTTATCATTAGGGACAATAGTCATACCTCATTTCTTAGGAACACAATGAACTGGACTTACCCACTTACTATCATCTATAGGATAGATGATACATCCGGCTAGAAGCTTGAGAACTTCAGTCCTAACCACGTCCTTCATCCTTGGGTTCAACCGTCGTTGATGATCAACAACTGGTTTGGCATCAGGCTCAAGATTGATAGTATGTTGGCAAATTGATGGACTAATTCCCTTAAGGTCATCAAGGGTATAGCCAATAGCACCACGGTGTCTACGAAGTGTCTCCAATAATCGCTCTTCTTCAAATCCTGAAAGGTTAGCATTGATAATAACAGGATATATTTTACTTTCATCTAAATAAGCGTACTTGAGCGTATCGGGAAGCGGTTTGAGATCGAACATCGGGTCTTCTTTTGGTTGTGCAAGGATTCCTAAAGGTTCAATCGGAAGGTTGTGCTTCAGGATAGTAGACTGCCTTAAGAATATGTCATCTAGCTCGTTTCTTTCCTGCATATGCATATCATTCTCGTGGTCCTCCATATATTGTTGCAAAGGATCATTAGGAGGAATAGAAATAGAAGCAATATTTTCAATAATTTTATCATTACTAGACAAATCAGTACCACGAGGCTGCTTAAAGAACTTACAAAAGTTAAATTCATATGGCTCGCCATTGAATTCAACAAAAACTTTACATTTCTTGCAATCTATTATAGCTCCACAGGTGCTGAGGAAAGGCCTAACAAAGATAATAGGGCAAAAAATATCTTGCACTGAACCCAGTACTAGAAAGTCGGTAGGATACTTTACCTTTCCACATAGGACTTCAACATCTCTCACAATTCCAATGTGAGAGATAGTTTCTCTGTTTGCTAGATAAATAGTAACATCAACCTCTTTAAGTTCACAGGGTGAAATCTCACCCATGATCTCCTGATAGAGTGAATAAGGAATAGTGCTAGCACTTGATCCCAAATCACATAGCTCATAATAATTATGATCACCTATTTTAACAGATACAACTGGTATACCTGAAATTTGGCTTTCATTCTTCGCTGTAACAATGTTAGTAGCCACAGCAAAAAAATTATATTGGAATCCGAAACATCATTAGTAACTAGATCTTTAACCAATGCAACTTGAGACTTGACCTTGATCAGGTCTTCAGGCTCATCAGTTGTGCTTTCAATTTTATTTATTATGCTTGTCACAAAAGAGTGCTCTTTTATCCTTTTGGGAAAAGGAGGCTGCTCGTATATAACTGCAGGTAAGATAGGGTCAGCAACATTAATAACAACAGGTAATTCTTTGAAAGGTTTATGGTGATGATCCTTCTTATTCTTAGAAGAGTCAACATGAGAGGCAAAGTCCTTAAAAAAATCAATCATTAGCTGGGAATGAAGACCAATCTTAGAGCAAAAGGTATTAAAGTAATCAGTTTTCACATAGCTCTCAATATAATCTTGCTCATAATTTATAATGGGTTCAATACCTTTGTCAATTTCCCAGTCTTCAGTGTTCTTTTGAATCCTTTCAATGAGATCACATATCTCTTCAATGCTTCTCATTTGAAATACCCCACTAGAGGAGGCATCCAGCATCTCCTTATCCTGACGACAAAGCCTGGCATAAAAAATGTAAGTATAATATCCTTGGGGAGAACATGAATAGGACATTTGAGCATTAGGTACTTCAATCTCCCCCAAGCTTGAGAGATGTTTTCTGTAAAGCCCCCGATGCGGTACTATCTCGAGTTAGTCTCTTTCGCGTCCCACCTGAGATAGAAGCGCATAAGTGGCCACCGACGCACGATACTCGCACTCGTATCGCTATCGGATTCTCGACAACAGGTAAATGAAGCATGAACAAAAGTAAGACATAAAATATATAAGTCCAGGGCATACACTCGCCAATGGTATTTATTACATCATCTCAGAGATCATAAGATCCAACAGTACATCATAACATCATGAAGAAGACATACACGACCGGGTACGGTCAAGAACCAAATGGCCCTAGAGAGGGCTGCACACAAAACAGGTGATCCACCCGCGGATCGTCGAAACCCAACTGTAGGCCTACTAAACGAAGTCGTCGTCCTCCTCCTCCTCCGGCGGAACCTCCACGAAGTACTTGCCGGTTCTCGTGTCGAAGTAGTAGTCTGAGGGCCCAAACGTTTGTACATAGCTTGAAAGAAAATGCAAGAGGTGAGTATATATCAATGCAGTATAACTAACTTATCACGGTAAGGAAAAGGTAGGGGTTGAGGTTGCAGCCGCACTAGCATATATGTGTGGCTAACGGTCTATTAGAGTAAGGGAAGATCCAAGAACTCGTTGATGATCGCATCAATAGGTCTTTATCCACCTACTTACGCATAACATAACACAACCTTATCCCGTCTTTGTCGCCCAGGACGAAGAAGAGCAATCAAGGCAACTCACACGTTGCCAACTTTTAAGGCATGATTCAATTGATGTTATTCTATGAACAAGGAGTAGGTCTCATGTCGTCCATAACCGCGGACACGGCTTTTCGAAAAGATTTAACCCTGCAGGGGTGTACCAACTGCCCATTATAGGCTTCGCACGTACGCCCGGTTTCGACTTGGCAGGTGAAGGTGCCTGAATCTCCGGAACGTCAGAGTCCCTCTAACTAACAACGCACAATTTCGGATGGCCCCCGGTGAGTCGACATGCAACTCTAAAGCCGGTCGCGCTCTCGAATTTGTCTCTACCGTCTGTCGCACGTTCGGGTACCGGCACTCAATGCCAAGGTCGGATCCTCAGCCGGACAGTTTGGGACCAACAGGATATTCCATCCCACTGGTCATGTTTGTTTTAAATCTGCTGGAGCGCAAACCAGACACACACACGGGTTTCAAATGGTAAAATCAGCTCAGGCCACCACTAGAATCGTTTGGAGCTAGGTAGGTAAGACAACGGGACCCTATATAATCCCACACACGATTAGGCACGCTCATCAAGAAACACAATACCCGGAACTCGGATCCTAGGTCAATCTATTGGAACAAAACACCCGGCGGGAACAGCCCTGGTCTCCCATCCTTCGTCAAATATAAGTTAACAGCATATTAATAAATATCAACCAATTCCTAATAATAGCATGATATTCCACCAAGCAGCGATGAGTATTAGCAGCAGGTAAAGGGCCTACACATACTAAGAAATGGCTAAGCAAGCAAGGTACATAGCCAAATGTAACAGCTCATTTGCAATAATAAGAAATCACCAAGAGATTGTACCTTGTCTGTTGACTTTGTAACTTTGTACCATGAGATTGTTTGAATTTGCATCCAAAATTGTTCAAGAAGGGTGCTTGAAGATTTTTCAATGTTGCATGCATGCTCTCCTTGACCCAAAACTTGGTATAGCAAATTCCTTGCCCCTCCCAAGTTGTTCAAAAGCCTTGCTCCATTTTTTGCAACTCTAAAAATTTGGGCCACAGTTCAATGTGATTTGAATTTTCAAAAATGCCCCCACATTTTAGTTGCTCCAAAGTTGGTCAAACCAATTTTAGAAAATGGAGAATATTCCAAGGTTTTTGAAACATATTTTTATATGTTTTTCTCTTTTGTGGTTTGGCCACAAAAATTCTTGGGTTTTTCTGTTTTGGAAAAATAGGAAAGCCTTCTCTTGTTTTTTTTCGCAGAGACAAACCAGCCAGGCCCAGCCCAGCAGGCCTGTCTCCACTCGGGCTCCAGCCCGTCTGCGAACCGGTAAGTGGGAGAACGCCCCGCCGTTCGATCCCGATCACGTGGCTCTCGTGCTTCGTCTTTACAGCGTGGCCAGGGGGACCTCGTCATCTCCTCTCACACCGGCGTCCACGCGGGCGTCGCTGGCCGTCGACGTGGCCAGGGCCTCCCCCCTTTATAAGCAGAGGTCCCAGGCCCCTCCTGGAACCCTAGCTTGAGTTCCCCCTTCCCAATTTCGCCCGCCGCCGCCTGGTTCGTCCCTGAGTTCCTCCCCTGTTCCCTCCATGGCCGCCGGCCAACTTCTGTAATTCCTCGCCCCCTCTTTCAATCTTTGGTCGAGCGCTTGGATGTCGCGTCTCCTACAAATTCTTGACCCGTTCCCGATTGCAGGTAGCAGCGAAGGGGTTTGGATGCGCAGCGGAGCCGTGAACGTCGCCGAGGAGTTCCGCACGGCGTCGTCGTCCCCGAGCTCTTCTTCTTCCTCTCCGGCAGGGCTGGGACACACGAAGTGACCCCTAGGTGAGCTGCAGACCGTCCCCTCTCCACTGTTCCCCTCGCGCGTAGTATCTCGTCGTACGACCGTAGCACCGCCCGCACGAGCTCGTCGCCGGTGAAATTACGTGCACCCAGTGCCGTGTCGCGTCGGGATCGACAGTGCGCACGCTCGGGTGCCGCGCAGAGCACGCGTATGGCACGCAAGGCCTCACCTTTTGCGCGTAGCAGAGGCACATCGCCGTTGTCTGAAGTTTCTGACAGTGTGCTGTTGCACCGCCGTGAGTTCAGTCGAACCTCCCGTCGCCGTCGTGTAGCTAGGGGAAAGATCTGAGGTGCGGAGTTGTAGAGGAAGGTCCCGGCTATGATTCGCCTGTCGTAGCTTGGACGCTGGTGACCTGTGCTGCACGCCAGCTTCGCCTGAAGTTGGTCCCGCCGCCGGTGTGGTTACAGGTTCAGAGAAGTGTTGCAGACGGCCTGTTCCCGTGTAGATTCCGGCCAGCCAGGTGCGAGATGGTGGTATTGGCCTACACCGGGGCGTAGAGGAAGGTCCCCTCTCGAGTTCTGTCATGGAAGTTCGCCGGGGAACGGCCGGAGCTCGAGCGTAGCCTCGCCAGAAGTTGCGCGCGTCATCGGGTTCAGAGGAAGGAGCCCCTTTTCTTCAGTTGTCGCGCGAGTTCAGAGAGGGCTGTTGCCCTGGGTCTGGAGAAGGAGAGAAGGCCGTGGGCCTGGTCCAGAAGTGGGCTCGACCCCTTTTTCTTTTCTTTGAATTTCTGTCTCCAGCCGAGTGGGCTGGTTAGTTTGGGCTAGGGAGAGAGGAGATGGGCCCTGGCGTCCGAGACAGCCTAGTTGGGTCTATACCCTTCGTTTTTTTTTCCTTTTCTCTTTTTTTTCTTTTCTGTTTAAATTCCAATTTGAATTTGGATTCAAATCCAAATTGGATTTTGAACTTGCAACTCGATTGGGGCATCCCATATATGTTTTTGGGGTAGCTTGAGCTACTGACCATCATGGTGAGGTCCTTTTTGCATTTTTCCCCTCTGATTTTTGGAGTGTTTCAAGTTTGCAAATAAACCCCTTTTCATTTCTTTGTTTTTTGTCAAGCTTTTGCCCAATTTCAAAATGGCCATGCCATATATGATTTTTGGGTAGTTTATCCCAAGGAGTTGCATGGTGATAATGGTTTAACCATTTAAGCCTTTTCCAAAATGCATCTAGTGCAATTTTGCACTCAGCCCCCTGAAAATCTTTTGAAATGCAACTGTGTTTGCAAATCCAGAGGATACCATATCATATATGGTTTTGGGATAAATTTTTGCAAGGATTGCAATGATGATGTCCTTGTGCTATTTTGTGCAACTCATTTGGACAGGGTGTGACCACCTCATCCAGGATCAATCTGTCTTTTCCTTTCTTTCCATCATTCCAATTTCAGTGCATGGTTGAAGTGACGATCTTTTGATTGTTTCAAGTTCTGTCTCATGTCATCTCCAAATCTTTTCTTCAAACCAGCACCCAACATATTGTCTGTGCAATGTGGCTGGTTTCCAACTTTTGTTGCACCTTCCTTGTGTCAAATTCACCGACACTACTCCGTCTCCGTAATCGATGATTACTTTTCACGTAGTTTTGTTTCTGTTAAATGCTTTGTTGATCATGCCATGTTGACATGCTACTTACACCTAAAATAAGGCTAAGACCAAAGCCATTTTCACGTAAGTAAATTGCATATGAAGTTGTTGAAGTGTCGTCACCACATTCATTTAAATTGACTAGATAGGGTCACGACATGTCTAATTAAACTTGCTCATACCATTCTTGCCTGTGCATTGTACCCGTTACTTACTTGTGTGCCTTTTCCTTGCCGATACCTTACGTTAGCACCTGAGACCGCCGAGAAGACTTACGTGGAGATTTCCGACACCGAGCCCGAGGACCCTGCTGCGTGTGCTTCGACGACCGATTACCCAGGCAAGGGGAAGATTTATACCATTACTTGATACCTCTCTGCCTACCTGCCTAGCTGTAGTCTAGAACGTTTGTTTGATCCTATCCACCTTGCTTATGCTACCTTCAAAAACCAAAAAGCCATGATCCCCACATCCCAGCAAAACATTGTATTGCTAAGTTACCGCTGCTCAGCCATTGCTTAGTATGAGTAGGAAAACTTGCTTCTTACCCTATGCTATGGTTTGGGATATCATGTTATTTAAAGAAGTTGGTTGATAATTATTATTGATGATGTTAATTTATACTTGACGAAAGATGGGAGACCAGGCTGTTCCCGCCAGGTGTTTTGTTCCATTTGAGTCACCTAGGTCCCGAGTTCCGGGTATTGTGTTTCTTGACGAGCGTGCCTAATTGTGTGTGGGATTCTGTGGGGTCCCCTTGTCTTACCTACCCAGCTTCGTACAGTTCTAGTGGTGGCCCGAGCTGATTTACTATTTGCAATGTGTGTGCTGGTGGTACCCCAGTTGTTTACAAACCACCTTGGGCCAGGAGGACTTGTGCGTTGGCTGGCCCACCTTTGACCGGCGAGGGCCCGGTCCTCATGTGAGGTTTAACCGGTAACCCAAACCCTGTTGATACGGAAGAGGCCGATCTGAGAGCGTGTCTAGCTTTTGGATTGGATGTCGACTCCCCGGGGGCCACCCGGAATTGTGTGTTGTTAGTTAGAGGGACTCTGCCGTTACGGAGTTTCAGGCGTTTACCTAGCCAAGTGGAAACCGGGCGTACATGCGAAGCCTATGATGCGCAGTTGGTACACCCCTGCAGGGTTAAATCTTTTCGAAAAGCCGTGTCTGCGGTTATGGACGACTTGAGACCTACTCCTTGTTCATAGAATAACATCATTTTGAATCATAATTAAAACTTGCCTACCGTGTGAGTGCCTTGGTTCCTTTTCTTCGTCCAGGGGGACCGAGAGAAGATCCAGGTTGTGTTATGCTTGACGTAAGTAGGTGGATAGCAGACTTATGACGCGCTGTCACGTATATTTCTTGGATCTTACCCCTACTCAAATAGAACGATAGCCTCCTTATATGCTAGTGCGGCTGCAACCTTTACCTTTACTTAGTCTTACCTTAGGGAGTTAGTTATCCTGTAATGATATAATCTCACCCCTGTTTTCCTTTTGTGCTTTTACTGTTTTGCCTGATCGGCCGCTGCAGTGGAGTACTACCTCGACCCGAGCTCTGGACGATACTTCGTGGAGGTGCCCCCGGAGGATGACGATGAGATCAACCTCGTTCAGTAGATCCTATAGTTGGGCTTCGATGATCCGTGGGTGGACCCTTTATGTGCAGCCCTCTCTAGGAAATTTTTCTTTTGACCGTACTCGGTCGTGTTTGTCTTCCGCTTGTCGCATGATGTACTGTTGGGTCCACGGACCTCTGAGATGATGTAATAATTATTCAGTGGCGATGTATGCCCCTGGACTCTATATATATTTATGTCTTAGTTTGAGTTCTTTGTTCACATACCCGCTATCGAGAATCCGGCAGCGACACGAGTGCGAGTGTCGTGAGTTGGTGGCTCTTTATGCGCTACTAACTTGAGCGGGACGCGAAAGCGACTAACTCGAGTTAGCACCGCATCGGGGGCCTTACAACTTGGTATCAGAGCAGGACTGATTGTAGGACCCCTTACTGGCCGAAGTTGAGTCTAGAAACTATTTTGTAGTTACTAAGGAAAAATCGGAGAGTAGGAACTCTTTCTTTTTCTTCTTACCCCACCCTCCCATCCCTTTTTCTGTGAGGAAGTGAAACGTTGTTTTCTCTCTGCAACTTATCCCCTTTCAAAAAACAAATCTAGTTTCTCGTTTACATGAGGCTCCGATTCCTCTATAATTTTTTGCTAGCGACGAGATGTGTTGGCGTCTTTGAGACCACTGAGTCGCCACTTGGGGTTGACTACTCTACCTCGCTTACGGCGTACCCCAGGTGAAACGTCCATACAGGATTGACGGGCATCCTATGGTAATATGGATGTGGTGACTTTTCCCCTATGGATGACCGTGATGGCGGGCCGCTCAGGGCAGATGTCTCATTGTTCAGGTTTCCAACCACTCGTATATATATTGTTGTGTGCTCGCTAGCAGACTATTATCTTGGATTCGGATGATCTCGGTTTGGGGATTCCAGTAGCACCTAGTTTTCGACTTTCCGGATTAACCTTGGTGGAATTTCCGCCTTCGACTTTCTCATACCTCGTGAGGAAGTCTTGTTGTCAATATTTCTTTATCTTCTGGTTACGTCAATGTTTCAATCATGTTCTCATAAGTGTTCCTGTATACAGGATGCCAAGAGCGAACATGCTGCCGCCAGAGAACCCTCTCCTTGGGGAGGCTGTGACCGCAGTGGCTCAGGGCACAGCTGCGATCTTACAGATGTTGCAGAACCAGACTGCCCAGAGGAATGATCGACCACAGTACACCACACTGCAGCAGTTCTTTGCTATCAACCCCCCCAGGTTCTCCGAGGCTCGAGACCCGCTGGAGGCAGATGACTGGATCGCAGAGATCAAGAAGCACTACAATGCAAACACCGTTAGACCCGTCGACTACGTCACCTTTGCCTCCTTCCAGCTTCAGGGTGCAGCAGCCAGCTGGTACGATACCTACAAGGCCAACAAGGGCGATGCGATCATCACATGGGCAGATTTCGTCGCAGACTTTAGAGCAGCACATATTCCGAGTGGCCTGATGGACAGGAAGCGTGAGGAGTTGTTGGCTCTGAGATAGGGTGACAGGTCAATCCAGGGGTACAACCTTGCCTTCTTCAGGCTCGCCAGGTACGCTCCAGACGAGGTCAGCACAGAGGCTAAGAAGATCGCCAGGTTCCGTGGAGGTCTCAGCACAGAGATCAAGTACGCGCTCACTCAGTGTAGTCCCACGCTGTTCTCACAGTTCGGATCAGGCTATCCGCTAGGAGTCAGCCAGAGCAGAGTGGGATGCAGACAGGAAGCGCCAGCGTGAGCACAGTTCCGCAGTGATGATCCACAAGAAGGCAAAGACTTGGGTTGCAGAGGCACCACCGCAGAGACAGCAGTACCAGCAGAGGGGGGCAGTTGTCCGCACTTTTGCCCACCCTCCCTCCCAGTTCAGAAGGGGCCTCTCTTTACACCACCACACGGGAGGCCACCCAGGCCGCAACAGCATCCCAAGCCGGGCGTGATTTGCTACAAGTGCAGAGAGCCAGGGCACACGTCTCCCAACTGCACCGATCCGCGCTTTGCTCGGCTCCCACCGCCTCCACCTCTCTCTACTCCGAGCACCGCGATGGTGAAGGCACAGCCACGTGCAGTTCGGGTGAACAACGTGATGCTCACAGATGCTCAGCAGTCTTCAGAGATCGTTCTTGGTAGGTTGCTTGTGTGTTCAGTTCCCGCGACAGTTTTGTTTGATTCCGGAGCTTCCCACTCTTTTGTGTCCAGAGATTTTGTTGAGCGTGCTGAGCTACATCCTCAAGGGTTACGTCAGCAGTTATCTATTGCTTCTCCGGGTTTCAAGACGAATACGTCTGGCTTTGTCCCAGATGTGGAGATTCATATCCAGGGACTTCTCTTCTCAGCTTCGTTGATCGTCTTGACCCGTTCTGACATTGATGTCATTTTGGTCATGGATTGGCTTGTGCAGCACAAAACCAATATTGATTGTCCAACCATATCAGTGAAGTTGACACATGATTCAGGCGAAGAGGTCTTGTACACTTGTGGCTCTATGACAGGACCAGCACAGTTGTACGCGTTGAACGCAGGAGTTGCGCCTTTACTCGAAGAGGTCAGAGTTGTCTGTGAGTTTCCAGACGTCTTTCCGGAGGAGTTGCCAGGAATTCCCCCGGTTCGAGCTATTGAGTTCGTTATTGAGTTAGAGCCTGGTACCCAGCCGATTTCTCGGGATCTGTACAAAATATGTTCGAAGGAGTTGATCGAGCTCAAGAAGCAGTTGACAGAGTTGGAGGCAGGCGGTTTTATTCGCGCGAGCACTTCCCCTTGGGGTGCACCAGCTTTGTTTGTCCAGAAGAAGGATGTGACTAGACGATTGGTCCAGGACTATAGCGGTATCAACAAGAAGACCATCAAGAACAAGTACCCTTTACCCCGCATCAATGATCTGTTCGAACAGTTGAATGGGGCTAAGGTGTTTTCAAAGCTTGACTTGAGGATGCGGTATCACCAAATCCGTGTTCGTGAAGAGGATATTCCCAAAACCGCGTTCAACACACGTTATGGGCTGTATGAGTTCACAGTCATGACTTTTGGGTTCTCAAATGCCCCTCCGACATTCATGAGAGCTATGAACTATTTATTCCAAGAATGGCTTGATGTGTTCGTGATCCTCTACCTCGACGACATTCTTGTCTATTCCAAGTCAGAGGCTGAACATGAGGAACATTTGCGCTTGGTGCTGCAGAAGTTAAGAGAGCACCGGTATTACGCCAAGATCTCCAAGTGTGAGTTTTGGCTGGACAAGGTCAATTTTCTGGGCCATGTCATCTCCGCTGAGGGAATTGCGGTTGACCCAGAGCAAGTCCACACTATTCAAGAGTGGCCTCCGCCGAAGAATGTGAAGCAGCTAAGGACTTTTCTCGGCCTCGCCAGTTATTGCAGTATGTTTGTGCAGAATTTCTCCAAAATAGCCAAGCCAATGACTGAGTTGTTGTGCAAGGACAAGCGGTACACTTGGTCACCAGCTTGCCAGTCATCCTTCGAGGAGTTGAAAGAGAAGCTGACCACAACTCCAATTCTCACGCCGCCAGATGAGTCACAGCCTTTTCAGGTGTTTTGTGATGCTTCTTTGCAAGGTCTGGGCGGAGTTTTGATGCAAGGCAGGAATATTGTGGCGTATACCTCACGGCAGTTGAAGAAGAGTGAGAGGAATTATCGCACGCACGACTTGGAGCTTGCAGCAGTTGTGCACGCTTTGGTCACTTGGCGACACCTCCTCTTAGGGAGGAAGGTGGATGTGTTCACGGACCACAAGAGTCTGAAGTACTTGTTCACTCAGCCAAATCTGAACTTGAGGCAAAGAAGATGGCTTGAAACCATTACTGAGTACACAGTTGATATTCAGTACACGCCTGGGAAGGAGAATGTCATAGCTGATGCGCTGAGCCGCAAGGGCGATTGCAATAATATCCAGGTGCAGAAGATCCACCCTGACTTGTGTGAGTCCTTTCGAAGGCTCAATCTCGAGCTAGTTCCAGCAGGCTATCTTGCCAACCTTGTGGTAAAGCCCACTATCCATGAGAAGATTCGTGAAGCTCAGTCTGGCAGCTCAATGATACAGAAGATCAAACAGGGTATTGACGCCTCAGTTCCAAAGTACGGTTGCTTTTCAGTGCATAATGATGGCACCGTGTTGTTCGAAGAGCGAGTTGTTGTTCCCAAGGAGGGAGATCTCAGAGAGGTCATCATGAAGGAAGCCCGTGATTCAAAGCTATCTATTCACTCTGGCAGTACAAAGATGTATCAAGATCTCAAGCAAAGCTTTTGGTGGACTCGTATGAAGCGGGATGTTGCCCGTTACGTGTCTCAGTGTGATGTGTGCTGGAGAGTGAAGGCACAACACCAGAAGCCTTCTGGGTTGCTTCAGCCACTTGAGATTCCGGAGTGGAAATGGGATCATATAGAGATGGATTTCATCACAGGCTTCCCCTTGTCGCAGAAGAAGAACAATGCCATCTTTGTTGTCATTGACAATCTTTCCAAAGTTGCCCACTTCTTTCCAGTGAGGGACTCCATTTCAGCAGCTCAGTTGGCGGATTTGTACACCGCAAGAGTTGTATCCTTGCATGGCATTCCCAAGAAGATCAGTTCCGATAGAGGCAGCCTTTTCACCTCGAAGTTCTGGCAAGCCTTTCAAAAGGCGAGTGGTACGACAGTGTTGTTCAGTACCGCTTATCACCGTCAGACAAGTGGGGAAGTCGAGCGCGTGAACCAAATCCTCGAGGACATGCTTCGGGCATGTGTCATCTCGTTTGGCATGAAGTGGGAAGAGTGCTTGCCGTATGCTGAGTTCTCTTACAACAACAGCTACCAGGCAAGTCTGCAGGCTGCGCCGTTTGAAGTATTGTATGGCCGCAAGTGCAGGACACCTTTGAACTGGTCCGAGACAGGTGAGAAGTACATGTTCGGTCCAGATGTGATCCAAGAGGCAGAGGACAGAGTGAAGATTGTCCGAGAGCACCTAAAGGCAGCACAGTCTAGGCAGAAGGCCTATTATGACAAAAGGCACTGTGGTGTAGCGTTTCAGGTTGGTGATTGGGCGTACCTGAGAGTGTCTCCATTGAGGGAAACTCACCGCTTTGGCATCAAAGGAAATCTCGCTCCAAGATTTGTCGGACCTTTCCGCATCGTTGAGACTAGAGGACCTCTTTACTTTCGGCTCGAGCTTCCAGAGAGTCTGTCCATGGTGGATGTCGTGTTCCATGTGTCCCAGCTAAAGCAGTGCTTCAAGCAGCCAGAGCAGGCTGTTGACTTGGGAGAGATACAGCTGAGTGCGGACCTTTCCTACCGAGAGCGTCCAGTCCGTGTTCTTGAGACGTCCGAGCGCAAGACGCGCAACAAGACCGTCAAGTTCTTGAAAGTTCAGTGGGCACATCATTCGGAGAAGGAAGCAACGTGGGAGCGCGAAGATCATCTCTGTTCTGAGTATCCTGAGTTGTTTCAGGCTTAGATCTCGGGACGAGATCCTGTGGTGGTGGGGGAGTGTTGTAACAGCCCATTTGCAATAATAAGAAATCACCATGAGATTGTACCTTGTCTGTTGACTTTGTAACTTGGCATGATGCTAAAGATTGTAATTTCATGTGGTGATTTAAATTTGTATTAGGATTGGAGCCCATTTGGTTTGTTTGAATTTGCATCCAAAATGGTTCAAGAAGGGTGCTTGAAGATTTTTCAATGTTGCATGCATGCTCTCCTTGACCCCAATCTTGGCATAGCCAATTCCTTGCCCCTCCCAAGTTTTTCAAAAGCCTTGCTCCATTTTTTGCAACTCTAAAAATTTGGGCCACAGTTCAATGTGATTTGAATTTTCAAAAATGCCCCCACATTTTAGTTGCTCCAAAGTTGGTCAAACCAATTTTAGAAAATGGAGAATATTCCAAGGTTTTTGAAACATATTTTTATATATTTTTCTCTTTTGTGGTTTGGCCACAAAAATTCTTGGGTTTTTCTGTTTTGGAAAAATAGGAAAGCCTTCTCTTGTTTTTTTTCGCAGAGACAGACCAGTCAGGCCTAGCCCAGCAGGACTGTCTCCACTCGGGCTCCAGCCCGTCTGCGAACCGGTAAGTGGGAGAATGCCCCGCCGTTCGATCCCGATCGCGTGGCTCTCGTGCTTCGTCTTTACAGCATGGCCGGGGGGACCTCGTCGTCTCCTCTCACACCGGCGTCCACGCGGGCGTCTCCGGCCGTCAACGTGGCCAGGGCCTCCCCCCCTTTATAAGCAGAGGTCCCAGGCCCCTCCTGGAACCCTAGCTTGAGTTCCCTCTTCCCAATTTCGCCCGCCGCCGCCTGGTTCGTCCCCGAGTTCCTCCCCTATTCCTGCCATGACCGCCGGCCAACTTCTGTAATTCCTCGCCCCCTCTTTCAATCTTTGGTCGAGCGCTTGGATGTCGCGTCTCCTGCAAGTTCTTGACCCGTTCCCGGTCGCAGGTAGCAGCGAAGGGGTCTGGATGCGCAGCGGAGCCGTGAACGTCGTCGATGAGTTCCGCACGGCGTCGTCGTCCCCGAGCTCTTCTTCTTCGTCTCCGGCAGGGCTGGGACACATGAAATGACCCCTAGGTGAGCTGCAGACCGTCCCTGCTCCTCTGTTCCCCTCGCGCGTAGTATCTCAACATAGGACCGTAGCACCGCCCGCACGAGCTCGTCGCCGGTGAAATTCTGTGCACCCAGTGTCGTGTCGCGTCGGGATCGACAGTGCGCACGCTCTGGTGCCGCGCAGAGCACGCGTATGGCACGCAAGGCCTCACCTTTTGCGCGTAGCAGAGGCACGTCGTCGTTGTCTGAAGTTTCTGACAGTGTGCGGTTACACCGTCGTGAGTTCAGTCGAAGCTCCCGTCGCCGTCGTGTAGCTAGGGGAAAGATCTGAGGTGCGGAGTTGTAGAGGAAGGTCACGGCTACGTTTCGCCTGTCGTAGCTTGGACGCCGATGACCTGTGCTGCACGCCAGCTTCGCCTGAAGTTGGTCCCGCCGCCGGTGTGGTTACAGGTTCAGAGAAGTGTTGCCGGCGACCTGTTCCCGTGTAGATTCCGGCCAGCCAGGTGCGAGATGGTGGTATTGGCCTACACCGGGGCGTAGAGGAAGGTCCCCTCTCGAGTTCTGTCATGGCAGTTCGCCGGGGAACGACCGGAGCTCGAGCGTAGCCTCGCCGGAAGTTGCGCGCGTCGTCGGGTTCAGAGGAAGGAGCCCCTTTTCTTCAGTTTTCGCGCGAGTTCAGAGAGGGCTATAGCCCTGGGCCTGGAGAAGGAGAGAAGGCCGTGGGCCTGGTCCAGCAGTGGGCTCGACCCCTTTTTCTTTTTTTTGAATTTCTGTCTCCATCATAGTGGGCTGATTCGTTTGGGCCAGGGAGAGAGGAGATGGGCCCTGGCGTCCGAGACAGCCCAGTTGGGTCTGTACCCTTCGTTTTTTTTCCTTTTCTCTTTTTTTTCTTTTCTATTTAAATTCCAATTTGAATTTGGATTCAAATCCAAATTGGATTTTGATCTTGCAACTCAATTGGGGCATCCCATATATGTTTTTGGGGTAGCTTGAGCTACTGACCATCATGGTGAGGTCCTTTTTGCATTTTGCCCCTCTGATTTTTTGAGTGTGGCAATTTTTCAAATAAACCCCTTTTCATTTCTTTGTTTTTTGTCAAGCTTTTGCCCAATTTCAAAATGGCCATGCCATATATGATTTTTGGGTAGTTTCTCCCAAGGAGTTGCATGATGATAATGGTTTAACCATTTAAGCCTTTTCCAAAATGCATCTAGTGCAATTTTGCACTTAGCCCCCTGAAAATCTTTTGAAATGCAACTGTGTTTGCAAATCCAGAGGATACCATATCATATATGGTTTTGGGGTAGATTTTTGCGAGGATTGCAATGATGATGTCCTTGTGCTGTTTTGTGCAACTCATTTGTACTGGGTGTGACCACCTCATCCAGGATCAATCTGTCTTTTCCTTTCTTTGCATCATTCCAATTTCAGTGCATGTTGGAAGTGACGATCTTTTGATTCTTTCAAGTTTTGTCTCATGTCATCTCCAAATCTTTTCTTCAAACCAGCACCCAACATATTGTCTGTGCAATGTGGCTGGTTTCCAACTTTTGTTGCACCTTCATTGTTTCAAATTCACCGACACTACTCCGTCTCCGGAATCGATGATTACTTTTCACGTTGTTTTGTTTCTTTTAAATTCTTTGTTGATCATGCCATGTTGACATGCTACTTACACCTAAAATACGGCTAAGACCAAAGCCATTTTCACGTAAATAATTGCATATAATGTTGTTGACGTGTCGTCACCACCTTCATTTAAATTGACTAGATAGGGTCACATCATGTCTAATTAAACTTGCTCATACCATCCTTGCCTGTGCATTGTACCCGTTACTTACTTGTGTGACTTTTCCTTGCCGGTACCTTACGTTAGCACCTGAGACCGTCGAGGAGACTTACGTGGAGATTTCCGACACCGAGCCCGAGGACCTTGCTGCGTCTGCTTCGCGACCGATTACCCAGGCAAGGGGCAGATTTATACCATTACTTGATACCTTTCTTCCTACCTGCCTAGCTGTAGTCTAGAACATTTGTTTGATCCTATCCACCTTGCTTATGCTACCTTCAAAAACCAAAAATCCATGATCCCCACATTGTATTGCTAAGTTACCCCTGCTCAGCCATCGCTTAGTATGAGTAGGAAAACTTGCTGCTTACCCTATGCTATGGTTTGGGTTATCATGTTATTTAAAGAAGTTGGTTGATATTTATTATTAATGATGTTAATTATACTTGACGAATGATGGGAGACCAGGCTGTTCCCACCAGGTGTTTTGTTCCATTTGAGTCACCTAGGCCCCGAGTTCCGGGTATTGTGTTTCTTAACGAGCGTGCCTAATCGTGTGTGGGATTCTATGGGATCCCCTAGTCTTCCCTACCCAGCTTCGTACAGTTCTAGTGGTGGCCCGAGTTGATTTACTATTTGTAATGTGTGTGTGCTGGTGGTACCCCAGTTGTTTACAAACCACCTTGGGCCAGGAGGACTTGTGCCTTGGCTGGCCCACCTTTGACCGGCGAGGGCCCGGTCCTCATGTGAGGTTTAACCGGTAAACCCAAACCCTGTTGATACGGAAGAGGCCGATCTGAGAGCGTGGCCAGCTTTTGGATTGGATGTCGACTCCCCGGGGGCCACCCGGAATTGTGTGTTGTTAGTTAGAGGGAATCTGACGTTCCGGAGTTTCTGGCGTTTACCTAGCCAAGTGGAAACCGGGCGTACATGCGAAGCCTATGATGGGCAGTTGGTACACCCCTGCAGGGTTAAATATTTTCGAAAAGCCGTGTTCGCGGTTATGGACGACTTGAGACCTACTCCTTGTTCATAGAATAACATCATTTTGAATCATAATTAAAACTTGCCTACCGTGTGAGTGCCTTGGTTGCTTTTCTTCGTCCAGGGGGACCGAGATAAGATCCACGTTGTGTTATGCTTGTTGTAAGTAGGTGGATAGCAGACTTATGATGCGATGTCACGTATATTTCTTGGATCTTACCCCTACTCAAATAGAACGATAGCCACCATATATGCTAGTGCGGCTGCAAGCTTTACCTTTACTTAGTCTTACCTTAGGGAGTTAGTTATCCTGTAATGATATAATCTCACCCCTGTTTTCCTTTTGTGCTTTTACTGTTTTGCCTGATCGGCCGCTGCAGTGGAGTACTACCTCGACCCGAGCTCTGGACGATACTTCGTGGAGGTGCCCCCGGAGGATGACGATGACATCGACCTCGTTCAGTATATCCTATAGTTGGGCTTCGACGATCCGTGGGTGGACCCTTTATGTGCAGTCCTCTCTAGGGCAATTTGGCTTTTGACCGTACTCGGTCGTGTTTTTCTTCCGCTTGTCGCATGATGTACTGTTGGGTCCACGGACCTCTGAGATGATGTAATAATTATTCAGTGGCGATGTATGCCCCTGGACTCTATATATATTTATGTCTTAGTTTGAGTTCTTTGTTCACATACCCGCTGTCAAGAATCCGGCAGCAACACGAGTGCGAGTGTCGTGAGTCGGTGGCTCTTTATGCGCTACTAACTTGAGCGGGACGCGAAAGCGACTAACTCGAGTTAGCACCGCATCGGGGGCCTTACACCAAACAAAGTTTTGCTAGGATGTGGGGGCATTGTCTATTTGCGTTTATTTGAAAGGCACAAATATATGGGTGTAGGATCAAACAACCGTTCTAACTACATCTAGGCAAGCGAGCAGAAAGCTATAAGGAATGATATATAACCCCCTTTTCCTGGGTAAGTAGTCGACGAAGCAGACTTAGCAGGGTCCTCGGGCTCGGTGTCGGACAGCTCCACGTAGGTCTCCTCGGCAAGCTCAGGCTCTTACGTATGGTACCGGCCAAGAATAGCACCACAAGTAAGCATCGGGATCAAAATGCACAAGCATGGTTGCATGTTCAAGTTTATATCATGGTGTCACCCTAGCTAGTCGGGTTTAAATGAAGGTGGTGACGACATGTCAACAACTCCATATGAAATTGTTAAGTTTTTATGGCTTTGGTCATAGCCTTAGCATTGGTGCAAGTGACATGACAACATGCCATGGCAAGTTAGCAAAAGCATGTAAACAAAACAAATACATCGAATTTAAGCTATCGATTCCGGAGACGAAGAGGTGTCGATGAAGGTTGACACCGGGTAAGTTTCAAGATGCAAAGGTGAAAGGAATCGCAAAACTTGAGGTAGAAGGATCTGCTATCATCTGACAACATGACAGGGAGGCATGATTGGAACAGATAAAAGAATGGAAAAGACTTGACACGCAAAGATTTGAAAAAAGAAAAAGGACAACCATGGCACATGTGATATATGTATCATATTCCATTTTCACTTCCTCAAATGACAAAATGGACAGCACCATCTAAATCCTAGCATTCGTCTGCCCCAAAAACATGTACAACATGTGGGCATTGGAATAGCACTTGAAAGTTTCAAATTGTCAAAGATTGAAATTGAAACAATTGAAAAAGGAAGAGGGAAAAACAGAGGGAAAACCCTCTTGGGCTGGCTAGGTTGGTGCTGGCCCACCACTGGACAACCCACCCACCTCTCTGCTGATGCCCACCATGCTGGGAGGAGTACACTGGGCCGAGCCCATCTCGTCGCAGCAAAAAAAACAAAAGAAGGAGGCAAAATGAGGGGCGTTGCCTCTTGTGGGACTCCATACCACAACCTCCAGGTTTAAAGCTAGGTACCCCGCCACTGAGCTACGCTAAGGAACTCGACAGAACAAAGGAATCGGACAAGCTAAACATTGCACGAGATAACTGAAACTCTGAAGAAACCTGAACCGAAGAACTCAGCTTCAATCTGCAAAACAGAAAAAAGGCTACTTGCTCGGGCTCGATGGGATTCGATCCCTGGCCGTTGGGTTCAAACACCAGCGCCTAGACCACCATGCTACTGCAGCTAGGCACGTTGGAAGATCGGATCTGGAACTACTTAACGCATAGAAGGAGGGACTCTGAATTGCAAAACAGATTACTGACGAAACTGACGGGCAACTACACCGGCGACAGATAGCATCACGACGAGGCAGGAGCTGCGCTAGTGGCGCTCTGGCTTGGCAGGGGCACGCACTGGGGCATGAGCCCAGGTTCTGGGTGCCAAAGGGTCCATCTTGAAAAGAGGTGTGCACACCACACCGTGGCATAGCCGGCAACACGCACGGCTCGCTCCCGGCACCAACATGCAACAACGGCTGCACCTACACGGGGCCTAACTCTACTGGATTGCAGGGACGAAGCGAGGCTCACAACGGGGTGCTTGAGGACGAGGACGAGCTTGCCGCGGAATAAGACGTCTCCCGTCGTCGATGGAGATGACCGAGGCGGAGGAAGGGGTGGCCGCAACTCGGCCTTGGGGCTCCTACAGCGAAGCTGCTGCTTGGGAGGACGAAGACGACCGGGAAGAAGCCTTCGTCGAGCTCCTGGACGAAGAAGGACGGTGGTGAGTTCGGTAGCGGCCGATGGAGATGACAGAACAGGGGGTTCTTGGAGAGGAAGAAAGAGGTGGCGGCGGAGAGAATTGGGAGGGGGAATGGGTCCTAGGGTTCAAAGGGGAGTCCCTGGACGTGCTTAACAGGAGGGGGACGTCTCTGGCTGACCTCGGGGTCCATGCTCCGTCGTGGAAATCGCAAGAGAGAGGGGAGGGGGAAAAGGACGCTGCCTCGCTGGAAAGAAGAAGACGACGAGGCTACTTACCGGTTCGCCAAGATGGGCTAGGGCCCGATCGAGCAGGCCCAGATGGGCTGGACTGCTTCCCTCTGTTCAATAGAAAAGAAAACAAGGATTTTCCATTAAGGAAAATGCAGCAAGGCTCCAGGAGTTTTCACAGGAAAACGGAAATGAATAAAATCCCCCAAAAATGTGATCCATGATCAGGAATGTTTTTATAATTTTACAAAATTGGTTTGAACCAATTTGGTGAAAGAAAAATCAGTGGCATTTGAATTAAATTCAAATGGGTTTGAACTACACTTGGATTTTCCAGGGGGTGAAAAATGAATGTAAAATCATGGAATACATGGGGAGGTCAAAATGTTTGGCTATGCAAAGTTTTGACCTTAGGGGAGACCACATGCAAATGGAACAAATGCCCAAACACCCTTCTTTGGTCACAAATATTTATTTGAAATAAAATTCAAATGGGTTCAAACATGGATGGAATTCATGATCACCACATCATATTACATCATATTGCATGTGAACAAGTTTCATAGCCATTGGAAAAAGTAAACACTAAAACTACAACATGAATAGTAATTTCAGAGGTGGGCTGTTACAACTCTCCCCTACCAACGCAGGATCTCTTCCCGAGATCTAAGCCTGAAACAACTCTGGATACTTGGAACGGAGATGATCTTCACGCTCCCAGGTTGATTCTTTCTCCGAATGATGTGACCACTTCACCTTCATGAACTTGACGGTCTTGTTGCGAGTCTTGCGCTCGGACGTCTCAAGAACACGGAACGGACGCTCTGAGTAGGAAAGGTCTGCACTCAGCTGGATCTCGCCCAAATCAACGGCCTGTTCTGGCTGCTTGAAGCACTGCTTTAGCTGGGACACGTGGAACACGTCGTGCACCATTGCTAGACTCTCGGGAAGCTCGAGCCGAAAGGCAAGAGGTCCCATAGAATCGAGGATACGGAATGGGCCGACAAATCTGGGAGCCAACTTTCCTTTGATACCAAAGCGGTGAGTTCCCCTCAATGGAGACACTCTTAGGTATGCCCAATCGCCAATCTAGAAAGCTACGCCTCGGTGCCTTTTGTCATAATAGGACTTATGCCTTGACTGTGCTGCCCTGAGGTGCTCTCGGACAATCTTCAATTTATCCTCTGCCTCCTGGATCACATCTGTACCGAACAACTGCCTTTCTCTTGCCTCAAAAGGTGATGCCTGCAGACTTGCCTGATAGCTGTTGTTGTAAGAAAACTCAGCATACGGCATGCATTCTTCCCACTTAATGCCAAATAAATGACACAGGCTCGAAGCATGTCCTCGAGGATTTGAATGACACGCTCGACCTGCCGACTTGTCTGAGGGTGATAAGCGGTACTGAACAACACTATCGTACCAATCACCTTTTGGAAAGCTTGCCAGAACTTGGAGGTGAAAAGACTGCCTCTATCAGAACTTTTCTTCTTGGGAATGCCATACGAAGATACAACTCTTGTGGTATACAAGTCCGCCAACTGAGCTGCTGTACCATCCCAAAATTCTAAATTTTGGAATGTGATATATATTATATAATTATGATAGTTTTGCTTGCTTTGTGTGAAACTGATCTGTGTGAAGTGGACTCATTGGAAACTTTTGAAGTTTAAATGACTATTAAATTAATGAGAGGGAATAAAATGACTTTCCCTAGTATTCATTTTTGCTCATTTGCATTTATAAGTTAAAGCAAATCCAACAAAAAAAATTGAGAGAAGGTAATATGACTCCTTCAAGATATAAAAGAAAGTTGGAATATGTTTTGAATATAATTTTATTTGGATTATTTAAATACTATTCCATACAAATAAATACATATGAGGGAAGATAACATGACTTCTTCAATTTTAATGGAAAATTATTTAAAATATTATTTGGGATCTATTTGGATTTATCAAATGGAGTTTCTTATTATTTTATTATTGGATAAAAAAAACTCAATGAATATTTTACTTTGATTATTCAAAGATTTTAGAAATGTATTTGGTATTTTTCTGACTTATATTTTATTTTCTAAAACTCTTCAAAGTTCAGTCAAAATAAGTAATAATACCAGTTTATATTATTTTTATTTATTTTAAATTATTGTCGTGATATATTTTGAGTTATTTTTTTGGCCGCCAAGCCAGCCCAGCAGGCTGGCCCAGCCGCCCAGGCCCAGCCGTGCCCCTCGTCTCTCTCCTCCGGCACGCACGCATGTACGTGCAAAAGTTGCGCACGCAGCGCCATGGACGTCGCCATGCCCGAGCCGAGGCCGGCACCCCTTCCTTCCTTGGTCGCTCGCCGGAAAATCCAGACTCGCCGGATTTTCGCCACGGGTGACATTCAACCTAGAAGCCTCCTCTCCTATAAAATCATCCCTACATGCCCCTCTCCCCCCTCGTCCAAATCCCCCAAAAATCCTAAAAACACCTCACCACAGCTCCCGAATTTGCTCGCCAGAGCTCGCCGGCGGAGCTCCGCCTCGGCGTCGATCACGTCGCTGGTAAGCCACCCCGAGACTCGAAACTTTCAAAAATCGGATGCCTTCGTCATTGAGCATCCATTGGACATGATTTTTTCCCTCCTCGTACACCACAGCCTCGCCCCGGAGCTCGCGCGCCCGACGAAGTTCGCCGGAGTTCATCGCCCCGTCCAGCCTCGCCCCGACGTCACCGGACGCCGCCGTCACCAACACCGGACGCCCCACGTTGCGCCACCCCTCACCCACTCCTCGGCCGTCGCCAATCCCCGCCGGAGCAGCCGCCCCCGTCGACCCAAGACACCACGGCGGCCACGGCCAACTTCCTGTACGTGAGTTCTCTCCGTGAGGAAGAGAGAGTAGAAAAAAAAATTTAAAAAAAACTGAACCTTTTTTTTTTATTATTATTAGTGAGTGTTCACCAGATTAGATTTTAGTGCACCCTGTTCGCACGATAGCTAGGGACTTAGATCTAATTATTTAATTATCTGTTTTAGCAGTTTGCTCCCTAGACTTCGTATCGCTATATCTTTTTACTCGTATATTATTTTTAATCAAAACCAAAGCCAAAATTTAAGTTTTTCACCCTTCTATCCAGTAGAAGAATTATTTCAAACTTTTGAAAATTTTAAATTTTAGTTTGGGAAGATTTAAATTTAAATTTCTTTCGGCAATAATTTTTTGACTGTGACTTCGTTTTGACCGATTCTTTTTGCAAATGGAAACCCTAGATTAGATCTATCATTTAAATTCATCACCCATAACTTTCGCTCAAATCTTGTTCTGCTTTACAAAACTTTTTACTTTGTTTTATTTTAGAGTTTCTTCAAACTTTATTTGCCTTTTCTTTTGAATTGTGTTTGAATGTGTGTACCTTTGTTTGCTTGGTTACGATAGATTGATAAGAGGGAGACGAGTAGAATTGCGAGTACGAATGACTTCATCAAGCTACAAGGAAAGTTACTCTTTTGATCATGCTCCAACTATACCTATATTTTTTATGTATTATAGTCCAACTTAAATATTATGTATTGATAGGATTATGCATTATGCTATTACACCCAGTAGTTCATTGAGGTAGGTCCGAACCTTATATCATTGTCGCCATCGTGTAGAATTATACTGCTTTGCTAAGTACACGTGGATTGGGAAGTGATACATTATGAGGTATGAGTGACTAAGTAGTAAACAGGACCAAGATAATGTTAATGAACCACCTGGGTGGAATGGTTTGGGGCACCCTGGAGAGACCAGTGGATTTTCCTGAGTGACCTGGAGATGGCCAGAAATCACTGCGGAATGCCACCCAGGATTAAAGGGATCAATCATATTTTTCATAACTAGAAGCTTACGTGTGCACCCACAAGCTATTATGGGCTCTGGCTTGGTTGATTAGTTGTAGTGACTCTTACTAGGTGGTGCTACGAACGTAGTTATGTGTAGGTGGGATGGGCACCGCTAGAGTAAGGGAAACTCTTCTAAAAGACCATGTCCCGACCTTCCTGTTTCCATACAACGTGTAGTGTGGCAAATACCAAAGGAGGTGGTCGAGTCTTGTGGGGAAAAGTGCACAAACCTCTGTAGAGTGTACAAACTGATCATGATTAGCAGGGATTAGTGTGGCAAATACCAAAGGAGGTGTTGACGGATCTCATCATATTTAATTAATCAATCGGGCTTAATCAACCTTGGGAATCGATTGACTTGGAGAAACCGATTCAATCATATTATGATCTTTGTAGTACAAATATGATACTCTTTGAGTAGGAAAAAAATCAGCTTTATGAAAAAATTGAATCTTAGAGCTTTTCCACCAGCCAAATTGCATGTAGAAGATAGGTCTGTTATATATTCTTTTGGGAGTAACTTTCCGTACGTATTTGTTGTTCTGGTCGATTAGGAGATGCCACAATTGCTTCCTACATTCAAAGTACTGACCCATTTTGGGTTGTAACCTTCGGTTTTGCAGGATTGTATATGACGAGTAAGTGATGCGATGTAGGGTTACGATGTCTACACTCAACTTTGCCGTTGGTGTTGATGGGACTCCACTTATGTATTGTTTGTTTCCGCGGTGTATTCTAGCCAAAGGCTATAAGGTAATAAATACCATGTACTTACGTTGCTTTTTGACATGTGATTCATGGTATTTCATCGAGTACTGTGTGTGCCAACATACTGATCTGGGGATAGCACAGAAGCACAGTAGACTTGGTTTCTTTTGGGGCCGGGTCGTTAATAGATGGTATCAGAGAACAAGTTGACTGTAGGACGTGACCCTAGGAACTGGAAAGCCATAGGAAATTCTATTGCTAAAAATATTATTTTGAAAAAACAATCCATTACTACTCATCTTTTCTGAATTTTATCAAAACACTCCCTCTTAATCCAAACAAGTTAGACCATACCCGAGCCACTTTGATTACTTGGAAGGATCACCTTACACCACATCGAGAAGGACAAGTTATTGTACTCATGGTCAATTCAATGTTAAGAGGATTATACCGTGCATTGGAAGAATGGAAGTTACCAACTACAAGTATCGAAGAATCTGAAGACTAGAAGATTTTTGAAGACTCTAAAGATCCCAAGACTACCCATGACCATTAGAGGACTAAACCCCTGTTATATGCTCACGTTAGATTCGTTGATTTGTGTGTTCTTTTTGTGTTGTTCTTCCCTCCTCTCCAAACTAATCCCCTAACCCAAAACCCTTGGACCCAATAGATGGTGTATGGAGATGAGCTCATCTTTGCTGGATCAATGGCTCAACTGGAAACGGAACAATGGATCCAGAACATGGAGGATCACATGAAGGAGAACAATATTGGAAGAAAGGATATGGTGCAATATGCTCTACAGTACTTTGCAAGAGGTGCTGCTACTTGGTGGAGGATGTACCAAGCTATCAACGGACGGCAAAGAGAAATACATTGGGAAGAATTCAAGATAACTCTGCTAAGATCCCTAGTGGAAGCGACATGAATAAACCATGTGCATGCAAGATCTGTGGAGAAATAGGACACACCAACAGGGAACATCAGGATGAATGCCCTTGTTGTGATGAAGGACACCCAACTGAAGAATGTCCCGCAAGGCAGGTTACCTGCTTCTTGGGTGAAGGAACTACTCACTACCCTGCTCAGTTTCACTTTTACCCCATGGTACAACAAGGAATCCAACAATAGAAGGAAGGAATGAGGAAGATTTCCAAGATTTCATGGAATCATCCGCGAAGAAGGAAAGAATGAAAGAACCCCTCAAAAACCAAGTGAAAGTATTTATGATGAAGGAAGGTGTTAAAGACCCACTTGAACTAACCTCAACCGCAATCTGCACCAAGTCATGCTATTCATGTGGAGAAGAAGGACATATTTCACAAAATTGCATGAAGAAGGGGAAAGAGTATCTGGGTAAATTTCCTACAATAGAAGTGGAATATGACCAAGAAGAAATAGAAGATTGGAGCAACACAGAAAGGTCGAGGAAGAAATACAAGGTGTTTGGAAGTATCATGTGTTGGCATTGTAATAAGGAAGGACGTTATGCACCAGGTTGTCCCTATAAAGACCACGGCCAACGTGAAAGAATAAAAGTCCGAACCAAGAAGAAGATGTTTAGAGATTCGCAAAAGAAGCCTTACATCACGGAGAACACCGCGCCCGGTAAATACAATATTGACGAAAAGAGTGCATCTCTGAGATCGGAGGGAGAAGCTGAAAGCAGGTTGTATCCCCAAAAGAATCCAATTTCTGCAAAGATGGATCTAAGTAAACTCACATGTTTTACGTGTAGAGAACCAGGTCACTACTCCTATGACAACGCCGAAAGAAAATCGCAGACTCGGGGAGCTTATGTTATATCGATGAAGTTTCGATATTTGCCAGGGGTAGTTTGTCTTTGTGGCAAGAAGGAAGAGCACTTTGCCGGAGAATGTCTGATTGAATAGAAGAATTGTGTCGAGCATTTGAGTTTGTGATGTTGGACTAAAGCATGCAATAAGTGTAATAGCAAGTATCTTCTTTCTATATAGAGATGTCAGATGGAGTTGTGTAATGAAAATTTTAGGAGATGTAATGGAATGATAAATTTGTGAATAACCAAAGTTAGTATGAGTCATTTCATCATGAAACGCCCATCTGTGTGAATTGGATGTATTTGAATTCTTACACCCTAGATGAGAAGTATGATCCAGTTAAGGAATACGAAACATATGGTTCACGGATGACTCTGGCGCATCTCATTTTAAGTGTCATAGTGCCCTATACTATCACATGATCGATGGACAAGACGTTAAGTATGTCATACCTTAGAGCATAGTATGGATAAGTTGTTCATAATATTTATTTTAAGACATGTTGATTTGCTCAAAGGGTAGGAAGGAACTAAATTCTATAGGATGTAATAGTGTGGAGCAAAAATATGTGGGAATATGAGACGATTTGCAACCGTCGATAAGTTTAAGCTTCACAAGTGTTAATGGTGGGCCATTTCCCACAAGCACCCATATCTTACAAGCAGCGAGTACATTATTATCGTAAGAATCTTCATAAAGGAAGCTTATTATTAGGAATCATTTGTTTTATGAGTTTACGTAAACCTGAGAGTGGTGAATAAATGATAGATGTTTTGTTTGGCATGCAGAAACCATGGAATAACCCGAACTCAGCTCGTGGAGAAGTTAATTCTGCAGTGCTTGTGAGGATGCCCGAGTGTTAGAATGAGAGATTCGCTAAACCATATACAAGGTAATGATTTGATTGCGGGATGGATTGATCACCATACCCACTACTCTTATTATTCGCTTTGCTATGTGGGATGGTAAATCTAGAGTGACTTACCTATAGTAGAGAGTTGGCGACGACGATAAACCAAAAACTTTAGAATGGTACAATGTTTTGACCCCTGTACGTTGAAACCCGTGCGGATCATAAATGATACGGTGAGAACAAGCCAAGACCCTTTTCTACAGGAATTCCTCTTGTTGGCTACCATGATAGTACCGATTTTTATAGTTATCTGCGCTAGACCTATTAGTCAAGAAGGTAACCTACATCTAAGAGTGCTCTTTTGACAATGGACTCGAGATATGGAACAAGCATAGTGCATGCACTGGTGGAATGCGAATTAAGAAGTTATCCAACAGATGTGTGAAAACCAGTTTGTCACCTCTCAGCTTGAAGTACTTACGGATAGAGCCATGTCCATGATTCTAGGGTGGCAGAACCCTAGACATTGGAGGATCATCAAGACATTCGAGGAGATGCCAAACCTAACATTTTCTTTCTAGCCTCTTCGAATCTCGAGGATGAGATTCATTTTAAGGGTGGTAGATTTGTTACATACCAAAATTCTAAATTTTGGAATGTTATATATATTATATAATTATGATAGTTTTGCTTGCTTTGTGTGAAACTGATCAGTGTGAAGTGGACTCATCTGAAACTTTTGAAGTTTAAATGACTATTAAATTAATGAGAGATAATAAAATGACTTTCCCTAATATTCATTTTTTCTCTTTTGCATTTATAAGTTAAAGCAAATGCAACAAAAAAATAGAGAGAAGGTAATATGACTCCTTCAAGATATAAAAGAAAGTTGGAATATGTTTTGAATATAATTTTATTTGGATTATTTAAATACTATTCCATACAAATAAATACACATGAGGGAAGATAACATGACTTCTTCAATTTTAATGGAAAATGATTTAAAATATTATTTGGGATCTATTTGGATTTATCAAATGGAGTTTCTTATTATTTTATTATTGGATAGAAAAACTCAATGAATATTTTATTTTGATTATTCAAAGATTTTAGAAATTTATTTAGTACTTTTCTGACTTATATTTTATTTTCTAAAACTCTTCAAAGTTCAGCCAAAATAAGTAATAATAATACAGATTATATTATTTTTATTTATTTTAAATTATTGTCGTGATATATTTTTGAGTTATTTTTATTATTTGAGAAAAAAAGGTCTAAACTTTGTTTTTCAAAAAACGCCAAGCCAGCCCAGTAGGCCGGCCCAGCCGTGCCCCTCGTCTCTCTCCTCCGGCACGCACGCACATACGTGCAGAAGCTGCGCACACAGCTCCATGGACGCCGCCATGCCCGCGCCGAGGTCGGCGCCCCTTCCTTCCTTGGTCGCGCCCCACCTCCCCCGTGTATCCTTCCTTTTCCTCCTTTGCCCCGACATCATTATGGCTCCATTAAAGCCCCGCCAAGACCTCGCCGGATTTTCGCCTCTGGTGACATTGAACCCGGACACCTCCTCTCCTATAAAAGCATCCCTACGTGCCCCTCTCTCCCCTCGTCCAAAGCCCCCAAAAATATGCACGCCGGAGTTCGCCGGAGTTCCCGAATTTGCACGCCGGAGTTCGCCGGCAGAGCTCCGCCTCGGCGTCGATCACGTCGCCGGTAAGCCACCCCGAGACCCGAAACTTGCAAAAATTGGATGCCCTCGTCATTGAGCATCCATTGGACATTATTTTTCCCTCCTCGTACACCACATCCTTGCCTCGGAGCTCGCGCACCCGACGGAATTCGCCGGAGTTCATCGCCCCATCAGCCCTCGCCCCGACATCGCCGGACGCCGCCGCCGCCAACACCGGACGCCCCACGTCGCGCCACCCCTCACCCACCCCTCGGCCGTCGCCAATCCCCGCCGGAGCAGCCGCCCCCGTCGACCCAAGACACCACGGCGGCCACGGCCAACTTCCTGTACGTGAGTTCTCTCCGTGAGGAAGAGAGAGTAGAAAAAAAAACGTTTCAAAAAACTATACCGTTTTTTTTATTATTATTAGTGAGTGTTCACAAGATTAGATTTTAGTGCACCCTATTCACACGATAGCTAGGGACTTAGATCTACTTATTTAATTATCAGTTTTAGTAGTTTGCTCCCTAGACTTCGTATCGCTATATCTTTTTACTCGTATATTATTTTTAATCAAAAGCAAAGCCAAAATTTAAGTTTTTCACCCTTCTATCCAGTAGAAGAATTATTTCAAACTTTTGAAAATTTTAAATTTTAGTTTGGGCAGATTTAAATTTAAATTTCTTCCGGCCATAAATTTTTGACTGTGGCTTCGTTTTGACCGATTCTTTTTGCAAATCAAAACCCTAGATTAGACCTATCATTTAATTTCATCACCCATAACTTTCACTCAAATCTTGCTCTGCTTTACAAAACTTTTTTACTTTGTTTTCTTTTAGAGTTTCTTCAAACTTCATTTTCATTTTCTTTTGAATTGTGTTTGAATGTGTGTACCTTTGTTTGCTTGGTTACGATAGATTGATAATAGGGAGACGAGTAGAATTGCGAGTGCGAATGACTTCATCAAGCTACAAGGCAAGTTACTCTTTTGATCATGCTCCAACTATACCTATATTTTTTTATGCATTATAGTCCAACTTAAATATTATGTATTGATAGGATTATGTATTATGCTATTACACCGAGTAGTTCATTGAGGTAGGTCCGAACCTTATATCATTGTCGCCATCGTGTAGAATTATACTGCTTTGCTAAGTAGATGTGGATTGGGAAGTGATCCATTATGAGGTATGAGTGACTAAGTAGTAAACAGGACCAAGATAATGTTAATGAACCACCTGGGTGGAATGGTTTGGGGCACCCTGGAGAGACCAGTGGATTTGCCTGAGTGACCTGGAGATGGCCAGAAATCACTGCGGAATGCCACCCAGGCTTAAAGAGATCAATCATATTTTTCATAACTAGAACCTTACGTGTGCACCCACAAGCTATTATGGGCTCTGGCTTGGTTGATTAGTTGTATTGACTACTACTAGGTGGTGCTACGATCGTAGTTATGTGTAGGTGGGATGGGCACCGCCAGAGTAAGGGAAATTCTTCTAAAAGACCATGTCTCGACCTTCCTGTTTCCATACAACGTGTAATGTGGAAAATACCAAAGGAGATGGTCGAGTCTTGCGGGGAAAAGTGCACAAACCTCTGTAGAGTGTACAAACTGATCATGATTAGCCGTGTCCACGGTTATGGACAACTTTGAGCATCTAGAAGTGGGAATGTTGACGGATCTCATCATATTTAATTAATCAATCGGGCTTAATCAACCTTGGGTATAGATTGACTTGGAGAAACCAATTCAATCATATTATGATCTTTGTAGTACAAATATGATACTCTTTGAGTAGGAAAAAAAATCAGTTTTATGAAAAAATTGAATCCTAGAGCTTTTCCACCAGCCAAATTGCATGTAGAAGATAGGTCTGTTATATATTCTTTTGGGAGTAACATGCCGTACATTCAAAGTACTGACCCATTTTGGGTTGTAACCTTCGGTGTTGCTGGATTGTATATGACGAGTAAGTGATGCGATGTAGGGTTACGATGTCTACACTCAACTTTGCCGTTGGTGTTGATGGGACTCCACTTATGTATTGTTTGTTTCCGCGGTGTATTCTAGCCAAAGGCTATAAGGTAATAAATACCATGTACTTACGTTACTTTTTGACATGTGATTCATGGTATTTCATCGAGTACTGTGTGTGATAGCATACTGATCCAAGGATAGCACAGAAGCACAGTAGACTTGGTTTATTTTGGGACCGGGTCGTTACAGCTGCCGAAATGGAGTCCTTCATTGGAAAGAAGTGGGCAACTTTCGAAAGATTCTCAATGAAGAAAAATATGGCATTGTTCTTCTTCTGCGACAAAGGAAAGCTTGTGATGAAATCTATCTCTATGTGATCCCATTTCCACTCCGGAATCTCAAGTGGCTGAAGTAGCCCCGCTGGCTTCTGGTGTTGTGCGTTGACTCTCCTGCACACATCACACTGAGACACAAAATAGGCAACATCCCGCTTCATGCGAGTCCACCAAAATCTTTGCTTGAGATCTTGATACATCTTAGTGCTGCCAGGGTAAATCGATAGCTTGGAATCATGGCCTACTTCATGATGACCTCTCTGAGATCTCCCTCCGTGGGAACAACAACTCTCTCCTCAAAGACGGTGCAGTCATTATGCATTGAAAAGCAACCGTACATGGGAACTGAGGCGAGAATACCCTTTTTGATCTTTTGAATCATTGAGCCGCCAGACTGAGCTTCACGGATCTTCTCATGGATAGTGGGCTCTACCACAAGGTTGGCAAGGTAACCTGCTGGAACTAGCTCGAGATTGTGACTGCGAAAGGACTCACACAAATCAGGGTGGATATTCTGCACCTGGATATTATTGCAATCACCCTTGCGGCTCAGCGCATCAACTATGACATTCGCCCTCCCAGGAGTGTACTGAATATCAACTGTGTACTCAGTAATGGCTTCAAGCCATCTTCTTTGCCTCCAGTTCAGATTTGGCTGAGTGGACAAGTACTTCAGACTCTTGTGGTCGGTGAACACATCCACCTTCCTCCCTAAGAGGAGGTGTCTCCAAGTGATCAAGGCATTCACAACTGCTGCAAGCTCCAAGTCGTGCGTGGGATAATTCCTCTCACTCGTCTTCAACTGCCGTGAGGTATAGGACACAATGTTCTTGCCTTGCATCAAAACTCTTCCTAGACCTTTCAATGAGGCATCACAAAACACCTAAAAAGGTTGTGACTCATCTGGCGGTGTGAGAATTGGAGCTGTGGTCAACTTCTTCTTCAACTCCTCGAAGGCTGACTGGCAAGCCGATGACCAAGTGTATCGTTTTCCTTTGCACAACAATTCCGTCATTGGCTTTGCTATTTTGGAGAAACTCTGCACAAACCTCCTACAATAGATGGCGAGGCCGAGAAAACTCCTTAGCTGCTTCGCATTCTTTGGCGGAGCCTATTCTTGAATAGTGCGGACTCGCTCTGGATCAACCGCAACACCCTCAGCGGAAATGACATGGCCAAGAAAGTTGACCTTGTCGAGCCAAAACTCACACTTGGAGAACTTGGCATAGTATCGGTGCTCTCTCAGCTTCTGCAGCACCAAGCGAAGATGCTCCTCATGTTCAGCCTCTGACTTGGAATACACAAGAATTTCTTCGAGGTAGAGGATGACAAACACATCGAGCCACTCTTGGAACAAATAGTTCATAGCTCTCATGAATGTTAGAGGGGCGTTTGAGAAGCCAAATGTCATGACTGTGAACTCATACAGTCCATAACGTGTGCTGAAAGCGGTCTTCGGAATGTCCTCTTCATGAACACGGATTTGGTGATACCCATCCTCAAGTCAAGCTTGGAAAGCACCTTTGCCCCATTCAGCTTTTCAAACAGATCATTGATGCGGGGTAAAGGGTACTTGTTCTTGATGGTCTTTTTGTTGATGCCACGATAGTCCTGGACCAAGAGGCTATACCTGTCGTCGATATGTGACGTCAGATGCCATGGGATGGCTAAAGTGAGGGGGAAGACGCGAGGGAGTGAATGTCGATGGTGCCGGAATCGGGTTGAGTACAAGCACGGTGAAGGACACCACGATGTACCCAGGTTCAGGGCTCTCCGGAGAGATAACACCCCTACTCCTGCTTATCTCTTATATATCAATGCTCTGGCTACAATGACTGCTTCTCTATCTTCTCAGGGGAAGGTGAGCGCCGCTGCCGTGGGCAAGGCTCTCTCCTTCTTCCCTGAGGAGCAACTACTAGCAGTGAATGAACTGAGGGGAATGTGAGTGAATGGTGTTCTAGAGCGGGTAGTCCCTCGCGCAGGAGGGGTAGCCTGGCTCTTATAGTGTGAGCCTAGGGTACTTTGGTAACTTCATTGCCGAATGGGCCCAGCTGTCATCCTCTAATCGGCATGGGCCCACCGACTGCTCCTCTCCGGGTGATCCGGATCCTACGAGCGGCGGCCCATGCTGTAGACTCATAGGGCATAGGGATGAACAGTGGAGCTAGGAGGTGCGGTCTTGTCGTCCTGTCCGCGGAATCAGCGGAGAAGTCGACACCGTATCTCCCCCAGATTTTTGACATGACTTGGCCTTCCTGCCACCCAGATATCTCGGGATATGGCATTTATGACCTCGTAATCCTACCTCCGACTGGCGTCGGGATAGACTTCCTCCAAGGGGCGTAGGTTGTTTCGATTGTTCCTGGGCCGACTGTTAGTTCTTGGTAAGGTCGATTGCTCTGGGCAATCGGCCTTCCCAGTACCTATCTCGGCCCAGCTGCGGACCAACCGGACGATCATCTTGGTGAAGGTAAGGTGGACCGACTGCGCCTGGGCTGACTGCTGGCATTCTGTACGGCCGATTGTTCCAATCGGCCGTACATCTTTCCAGCTCGGCCTAGCTGCGGCCCAATCGGTCCATCCTTGTCTTGAAAGGTTGCTTCCGCTTGGGTTAGCCTACCCGGGTACCAATCCCCCGACAGTAGCCCCTAAAGCTGTAAAGGTCCCACGGTCACTTTGACCGCGGGGCCTTTGCAGTTTTTAATCTTTCTTTTGATATCTTCCGACTGCCCTGGCCTCGTCAGGTGCGTCCTTCCGAGTTCGTCGACCGACTCGGAGATCACACTCGGCTGGCCGAATTTCGTCCGATTGGATTTGGTTCGCCTCCAATTCGTGTCTTCACGTCTTCGAGAATGAAATCCTTCGCCGATTACGCTCCAACAGTTACCTCCGATTCTTCCGGGATGCGGTCAATGAGCCGGGACCCATGACCCACGCGCGACTTGACATAACTGCAGGTCTGGAACCCCACGCCGCACGCCTCGCTTCCCACGCCAGGATTCTTTGCGCTGGTTTGCCGGTTGCCCTTCCTGTGCCCTAGGCCACACCGAGCCACACAGCCGCAGATGCATCCCACTCCCCTCCCACGCCGCCCATATAAGCCACAGGGGAGGGCCTTCTCCTCTTCCTTGTCCCAAACACCATCGTCAACCTCTAGCTCTCGCTCCTCTGCGCCATTGCCGCTCCACGCGAAGCTTCCTGCCGCACCTACGACCACGAGCCGCTGCGTCTTGGATCTGCTCCGGCCACCGGCCCGTGCGCTTCCGCCGCCTCCGCGGTAACTCCTCGTCGCTGACCTCGCGCTCCTCGTCCCTCTTCTACTCTCTTCTTCTCTCCGCCGCGAACGCCATGGCGCCACGGCAAGACGTGTCACAGGCGAGCCGCGGGTGCTGGAAGGGTTCTCAGGCCACCGCCGGCGCCGTCCAGTCCCTAATTCGCGCTCGGAAGATGCCCGCGGTGGTCGAATGGCGCATTCCCGGCGCCGAGGTCGTGCCCAGCGTGCGTGCTGGAGAGAGGGTTGTGTTCCTCGCTCACTTCGAGCGTGGATTCGGCCTTCCCGCCAGCACCTTTTCCGCGGGTTCCTCGACTTCCACCGATTGCAACCTCACCACCTCGCAGCCAATTTCATCATGATTCTTTCCGGTTTCGTGACACTCTGCGAAGGGTATCTCGGCTGCCGTCCAAGCATCGCTCTCTGGAAGCGATTCTTCAATCTCTGAGCTCACAATGCTCGGACGGGAACTGTGGTGCCCTCCACCATCGAAGGCGGCGAACCGACGTATCCGACTGACATAACCGACTACGGCAGTTGCCTTGTCGCAGCCGCCAAGCCGAGGTACAAGAGTCCCGAGATCGACCAATCATGCAAGAATTGGCAGACCTCATTCTTCTACGTCAAGTCACCTGACCAAGGGCCCGATCTCCTGAATCTGCCCGAGTTCTCCCTCGCCCGGCCGACTGAGAAGCACCGGTGGTCGCTGAAGTATGGCGTCGGAGATTGCGATGTCGATGCCCAGGTCGCCCCCTGGTAGCTGCTTGGCTTTAAGCTGCTTGGCTTCAAGCTCGAATTCTCCCCCTGCAGCGTCGAGTCCACCGCCTCCGCGATATGTCGGGTCCTCGAGACCCCACTCGGCTCTGCACGTGGCGGGTGAAGAAGGAAGACCTCTGCGCCAGAGTGAAGGCTATCACATCTAGCCCTTTACCTGACCCCTTCCGCTTCGGGCTTGACTACCTCACTCGCCAGCAGAAGCCGCCTGTGGTATGCTCTTTTTCTTCCGATTGCTTTTTCTCTCAGTTCTCTGATCACTTTTATCTTCTTCCCAGCATTTTATTCAGTCCGACTTAATGGAAGATGGCCAGGAGGATGGCGTGTATGCTCCCGACCGCGTGGAGGATGACCCCGCCGACTTTGAGTATAACGGCGAGGTTCCTTCCGCCGAGTCCGGTGATGACAATGATGATGACGACGAGTCTTCTGGGGAATCCTCCGACTCCATGGATGCCGACTTCGCTGATGCCGGAGCCGCCGACCCTCCGAGGACCAACACCCAACCGCCAGCTCAAGGGGGTACGCCTGACCCTTCCCTTGAGCAATTTTTGGCCGAATGGAGTGATGATGATAGTGTCTCAAAGGCTGATGGTTCTGATGCAGCTCCTCGTGCCAAACGGCCGAAGGTGCCGGCTAAGAGAACCTCGACCACCAGCTCCTCCGCTGGTACTGCTCCCAGCAAGGTTGCTAAAGCCACGCCGAATGCCGGCAAAGGCAAACACCCCCAGGTGAGAACCGCCCGGAGGCCGACTTCCCAGGCGCCGCTGGATATCGCCCCGCTGAGATGCCGGATGCCCTCTGGAGCACCAAGAACAGTCGAGTATGCTTCTATCTTCACACCTTGCGCTTTACTATCCCTCCTTATACTGATTCACTTCTTCTTTATTCTATCAGGGAACCGATTGGGCTTGACGACGTCGACACTGGCGTTCCTGTTCGTGCCAACGATGTCATCTCGCCTGCCGCATCCACCGCTGCCATCTACAAACGGCCGCCTGCTTCTCATCGCTCCTCCAAGGACGCCGAGCGCGCTGCCAAGAAGGCCCGCCTGGAGACGACTAAGAAGACTTATTCCTCTTCTGTTGCCTCCAAGACTTGCCCCGATCGGGGAGCTCCTGGCGGCAGAGAAACACAATCGGTCGATCCGATTGCCCCATCTCCACCACGCCGCTCCGACCCGGTCTCCACAGCCGCGACTACACCTGCTCCGACCGCCACATTCGGGCCACCGATGGTGACAAGCCCGCCGCCGATCGTGGTATCGGCGCCACCGACTGCCACAAATGTACCACCGGTTGTTCTGCTCGTGCCACCGACGACGACGACCTTGCCACCAGTCGCAATTATCACCTCCGCTTCAGCTCATCCGACTGCGCCGCCACCACAACCGAGTACTTCTGGCCCTCAGGTGATGCCGATGCCACTAGCCATTCCCACTGCTGCTTCCACCGCCGCTCAAGCTTTAGTGCCAACGCCGACCTCCTCTGCGTCGGAAATTCTTATGCGCTCGGTGGACCAGTTCCAGGCCGAGTATTCTCGCGCCCGTCATGTCGGCACCGAGCCTGATGCCTCGCATGTTCCTCAAGACCCTGTGACGACTACTCTGATTCGGGTGAATGAATTTGCCGATGCCCTTTCTCGGGACCTCCAACAGCTCACCTCTCACCACACGGTAAACTCTTGACTTTCCTTTTATGTCTTTCCTTTAATCGGGAGGCTTTTCTTCCGGTGGGTGCGCGCAAGCGCACCCACTGGGTGTAGTCCCCGAGATTCGGGCCGATTGGCTGCAATCGGTTCGGATCTTTCACACTAGTTGCTTTATCTTTTGCCTTCCTTCAATCGGAAGACTTTTCTTCCGGTGGGTGCGCGCAAGCGCACCCACTGGGTGTAGTCCCCGAGATTTGGGCCGATTGGCTGCAATCGGTTCGGATCTTTCACACTAGTTGCTTTATCTTTTGCCTTCCTTCAATCGGGAGACTTTTCTTCCGGTGGGTGCGCGCAAGCGCACCCACTGGGTGTAGTCCCCGAGATTCGGGCCGATTAGTTGCAATCGGTTCGGATCTTTCACACTTTTTGCTTTATCTTTTTCCTTCCTTCAATCGGGAGACTTTTCTTCCGGTGGGTGCGCGCAAGCGCACCCACTGGGTGTAGTCCCCGAGATTCGGGCCGATTGCTTGCAATCGAGTCGGATCTTCTGCTGACTGCTGTATCTCTAACTCCATCTTGTTATTCTTCTCAGGCTGTCATGGAAGAAAGGCCTGAGGTCTTCGAAAAGCTTCTTGATGCTTACACTGCCAGCCTCCGAACTCTCGCCCAGGCCCAGCTGCAGGTCAACGATCAATCGGCCGAGATTACTAAACTGAGAGGTAACCTCTATACCATTTCTGTCTCCTCTCCGATTAACAATTACTCTTGCACTCATATCTTTTATGCTCTCCTCTAGCTTCTATTCCCATGGTAGATGACCTTCAGGGCCGAATTACTGAATTTACTGCAGAACTCAACCAACATGGCCCAGCACTCGCCAAAGCCAAGGAAGAAGCGACCCGACTGCAGGAGGTAGAAACTGATCTAAATCGGACTATCCAAAGCCTTCGCTCCGAGATGGCTGCCCTCGAAAGAAAACATCTGGCCGACATAGCTGCCGTGACGGCTACTGGTGATGGTCTCCTCGCCGAGCGAGATGTCGCCGTCGCCGCCCAAGAAGCCTTGCAAGCTGAGAGGGATGAAGCGGTGGCCGCACGCGATTCCATTCGGCGAGATCGTGATGAACACGTCGCCAAATTTGAAGAACTGGAGAAACGCAGCTATGAAGAGACCACCCGACTGCGTCGCCGAGCCAAAGGCTTCTGCGAGACAATGACCGAGATGGACGTCCTCCTTAACGGTGAGTGTTTCCTGCATCCGAGTGCCTTTTCCGATTGCTTTCCTCATTTATCTTGTTGCTCATACTTTCTTTCGTGACACAGAAGCTTCGCCCGAGTATGAAGCAGCTGCCTACGCGACCGTTGCCAAATCCCGAGAGGAAACTGTTGCCGCCGGAGGGACCTGCCAACTTGAAGATAACGTCTGGACTCGGCATGAATATCTAATCGGCACCGAAGCCCGCATTCCTGTTATCAAGGGAGTTGCCTTGTCATTCAAGCTCGGCATCCTGAAAATTGCTGAATCACTGTGGTCACCGACTGAGCTTAAGGATGGCCTTCAAAAAATGAAACATGCTGCTGGTTCCTCCGCCGGGACCGACAAGGCTGAAGCGCAAGATGAAGAAGACTCTGACAAAGGGGAAACTCCGAATGCTACCACCGAACAGACTCGGACTCTCCTGAAGGCCATCCCACGTCGGATCGACGTTTTGCTGAACTCTACCGGTCGGACTGGCGCGGAAACCGCCCTCCAGACTGTGCTGAGCTGGTACCCTTAGGTGAAGCTCTCCCAGCTCTACAGCCTCCGAGAAAACGCCTGTGATCTGCTTGAGAAGACCTATACCGAAGTAAATCGGCTAGCCAGCACTATGGTGAACTGATTCTCTCCCTACGAGTACACTCCGTATCTTGACGAGGGAGGGAATCCGCTTGCTGCACCTTCAATCTCTGGTCTGGCCGAGGAGCTTTCTGATAGCGGCTCATCTCAAACATCTCCGAGATCCAAGCAGACTGGTGCCACATTTTCTGAAGCGCAATCGGATCCAACTGCTCCATCTTCTAGCTCTGTGCCTCCGACTTCCTGAGCCCTTCTTCCAACTATGTTACTTGTTGTAGCTTGCCGATACTGGATCGGTTTTATCTCATTTTGTCTTCCGACTATCTGCTTGTAAGACATAATTTTAATTCTGTCGACACCCACTGGGTGTGACCTTGATGTAATGAACCTATTCGGCCTTGGGCCTACTACTTTTGATGCAATCCGATTGCTTGGTCTTTGCTTTTACTTGCGCGATCAGCTTTGCGTCTTTGTCGGTTTCCTTTATCGGCTGCACTTGGTGATGTCTACCGTGTCAATCTTGCTGCCGTCATGCGGTCCGCAATCGGATCAGCAGTAGCTTACCAGCCAAGGTTCGATAAGTTTTTCATTTTTTACACGACAAGATTGAACGCAAAGGATTCTGCGACACTAGGCGCCGATTGCTCGCTACTGGTCTCGACGCCTTGGTTCGCGGCACAATCGGCAACTTTGTTTTATCGAATATGCCCTTAGTGGCGTGTTTCGAATTGTTTCCCGGGAATTCGTACTGCCGGCTGCCTCAAATGCGACCTTTCTCAATGCCACAAACCATTTAGTGGTTTGCGCTTGAGCTGAGTGCCGAGTTGAGTGCCAGCCCGCACTCCCCGTGGCTCGATGGCCTATTCGCTTGACCTCGTGGTCGATCAGTCCCCGGGTGTGTTATACATGCCTTGGGTATGACTGAGCGTCGCCGATTGAGGCTAGCTCTTCGAATGAAATTATGCATAGGTAATCGAATGCTCATTTTCAGAGGCATGATAACCTTTACTGATTGTTTGTCGAATGGCTTACATAAGTTTCTTCTGCTCAGCTATAGAACGGACATAACAACTCGGCGTTCCACGGCCGCTCCGTCTCTGCTCCTGATGTGTCCTTGTGCTTAGTGCCCTTGGTGCAGTCGATCAGATAATAGGAGTTGTTCTTGAGCGCTCTGCTGATGACAAATGGCCCTTCCCAAGGTGAGGATAGCTTGTGCTGCCCGTCTGACTTCTGGATTCGGCGTAGCACCATGTCTCCCTCTCGGAAAGCGAGAGGACGGATCTTCTTGCTGTGGTAGTAACGCAACTTCTTCTGATAGACTGCTGACCTGGACAAGGCCAACAGACAAGCTTCTTCTTTGAGGTCGATGCCGTCTTCTCGTGCCAACCTGGCTTCTTCTTCGGTGTATAGGGCATGCCGAGGTGAGTCGAACTCGATGTCGGATGGGATGACTGCTTCCGAACCATACACTAGGAAGAAGGGAGTGAATCCAGTCGACCTGTTTGGTGTGGTCCTCAGACTGAACAGTACTGCGGGGATCTCCTCAATCCATGCTCCGGGTGCCCTCTCAAGTGGTTCTACCAATCTGGGCCTGATACCCGATAGGATTAGTCCATTTGCCCTTTCGACTTGACCGTTTGATTGCGGGTGCGCCACAGACGCCAGATCAAGCCGAATGCCCTGCTGAGATGCATATCGAGCCTGTGCACCCTTCGCAAAATTTGTGCCGTTGTCGGTGATGATGCTGTTAGGCACACCATATCTGCACACAATGTCGGCCACAAACGGAACCGCAGTCGTGCCATCCAGCTTCTTGATCGGTCTAGCTTCAATCCACTTGGTGAACTTGTCCACTGCAACTAGAAGATGTGTCATGCCACTTCGAGCTCTCTTGAATGGTCCAACCATGTCCAAACCCCATACTGCAAACGGCCATGCTATTGGGATTGTCTTCAGTGCCGATGCTGGCTGATGACTTCTTGCCTTGAACCGCTGACAACCTTTGCAGTACTTTACCAAATTCTCAGCCGCTGCAAGCGCAGTCGGCCAGTAGAAACCATGTCGGAAAGCTTTGCTGGCGATGGCCCTTGCAGATGCATGATGGCCGCATTCACCTTGATGAATGTCTCTGAGCAGCTCCAAGCCACTGTCCTCTTCTACACATCGCTGAAGGATACCAGTTGCACTCTTGCGCACTAGCTCATTGTTGATTATTGTGTATGCCCAAGATCGGCGGATGATTTGCCGTGACTCTGTTAAGTCTTCTGGGAGGACTCCGTCTGCTAGGAAATCTCTAATCGGCTGTGCCCATGATGGCGCACTGATCACTACCATTACCAGTGCCTGCTGGGGTGGGACTTCTTCTTGGATCTCCGTTCCTTGGCTGTTGGCCTCCTGGATCTCGGCCTCTTGAACATCTGCCATTTCTGCCTCTGCTTCTGAACCGCCGATTGCGGCGCCTGGCACGCATTCGGCGGCCCCTGGCGTCGACTTCTCTTCTTGAGCTGGAGCTTCATCATTGCAATCGGCAATTTCTGATGTCATTGGCTCTTCGGAGGTTGTGCCTTCTGGCGCAGCCTCTGCTTGCTTCCCTTTGGCTCTGCTCTTCTCCCGTCCCTCTGCAGCCCCTGGCTCGCAATCGGCAGCCCCTGGTGCTGTTGCCGAGACACCCTGGGCGCTAGACTGCTTCTCCATGGTTGCAAGCTTTGCCGGTTGAACTTCTTTTGCCTTTCTCAATGCTTCAAGATCGGTCTCCGAGATGAAAATGGACTCGGACTCTGGGGATGGTATGATGGATGGCTTCTTGATGTGCTCCAACGACACACCTGGTGGGATAGCCTGCCTTGTTGAGCCGAGCTTGGACAACGCATCTGCTACCTCGTTGTTTGCTCTTGGCACATGATGGAACTCGCACCCTTCAAAATATCCGCTGATCTGCTGCACCAGGAAGCGATAGCTTGCCATGTTTGCGTCCTTTGCATCCTAGGTTCCTGAGCATTGCTGTACAACCAGGTCGGAGTCACCAAAGCACTCAATATTCCGAATACCGATTTTCTTGGCTAGCTTAATACCATGCACAAGGGCTTCGTATTCGGTGACATTGTTTGACGCTGCAAAGTGAATCTGGAGCACATATTGCAGTTGATCTCCTCTTGGTGAAGTGAGTACCACACCAGCCCCTAGGCCATTCTTCATCTTGGAACCGTCAAAATGCATTCGCCAGAAATCCGACACTGGGAGCTGCGGAATGTACTGAGTTTCGACCCAGTCCACCAGGAAATCGGCAAATGCTTGTGACTTGATTGCAGTTCTTGGTTCATACTGGATGCCATGACTAGCGACTTCGATTGCCCACTTTGCCACTCTTCCGGTTGCATCTCTGCTTCCCATGATGTCGGCCAGCGGAGCCGAGCTGACGACTGTGATCAAGTGAGCTTGAAAGTATGGCTTCAACCTTTTGGCTGCCATGTACACTCCATAGCACATCTTCTGATAGTGAGGGTAGTTCTGCTTGGATGTCGAGAGCACTTCGCTGATGTAATATACTGGACGCTGAATTTGCTGCGCCTTGTCCTTCTCAGGCCGCTCCACCACCATAACTGCACTGATCACCCGATTGGTTGCCGCAATGTATAACATCATTGGCTCCTTCTCAATCGGGGCAGCCAGAATTGGTGCCGTGGAGAGCATGCGCTTGAGCTCTCGGAATGCTTCATTCGCTTGGGGGGTCCAGGTGAACTTCTCTGTCTTCTTCATCAACTGATACAACGGGATTGCTTTCTCACCCAGCCGACTGAGGAATCGGCTGAGCGAGGCGAGACAACCGATGAACTTCTGTACTTGCTTCAGGGTCTTGGGCTGCTCCATGCGCTCTATTGCGGCTATTTTCTCGGGATTGCATTCGATTCCTCTCTCGGAAACGAGAAATCCCAAGAGCTTGCCGGCTTGGACTCCGAACACGCACTTCTCCGGGTTGAGCTTGATCTGATAAGTTCTTAAGTTTGCAAATGTTTCCCTGAGGTCATCTAACAGTGTGCTTCCTTTTGCCGACTTCACCACTAAATCGTCCACGTAGACATGGAGATTTCTGCCGAGCTGAGAATGTGTGCATCTCTGAATTGTGCGCTGATAAGTGGCTCCTACATTCTTCAAACCAAACGGCATGGTGATATAGCAGTAAGCCCCGAAAGGGGTTATAAATGCAGTTTTTATCTGATCCTCCACAGCAAGTTTGATCTGGTGATAGCCAGCGGTAGCATCCAGAAAGGACAACAGCTCGCAGCCGGCCGTAGAATCAATTACTTGATCAATACGAGGCAGAGCAAACACATCTTTTGGGCACGCCTTGTTCAGGCAAGTGTAATCTATACACATGCGCCAGGTCTTGTTCTTCTTCATGACGAGGACTGGATTTGCCAGCCACTCGGGGTAAAACACTTCCATGACGAAACCTGCTGCTTGCAGCTTCGCAATCTCTTCGCCGATTGCCCTTCTCTTGTCTTCAGAAAAACGTCTCAGGGGTTGCTTGACTGCCTTCGAGCCTGGCCGAATGTGCAGCTTGTGCTCGGCGAGTTCTCTCGGAACACCAGGCATGTCTTGTGGAGACCATGCGAAGATGTCCCGATTCTCACGGAGGAACTCGACGAGCTCGCTTTCCTATTTATCGCTAAGTCCAGCTCCGACTACAACAAACTTGGTTGAGTCGGAGGGATCTAGAGCGATCTTCTTGCTGTCCTTGGCCGACTGAAAAGCCGATTCCTCATCTACTCTTTTTGCTGGGCCGACTGGCAGTGGATTCTTGCTCTGCGCTTGCGCCATTGCAATCACCTTGCTAAGCTGACGCTTCTCCGTCTCAACCACTAACGAATCAGCCAAACTTCTCCCAGCAGATGTGCACTCGAGGGATTTCCTGAAGTCCCCGGTGACAGTGATGACGCCGTTTGGCCCTGGGATCTTCATCTTGAGGTACGTCTGCTGTGCGTTGATCATGAACTTGGCAAACGCCGGCAATCCCAACAGAGCATGGTAAGGACTACTGAGGTCGGCGACTTCAAACCAAATCGGCTCTCTCCTGAAATTTTCTTCTGTGCCAAATATAACATCCAGCCGAATGCGACCCATGGGGGTGCAAGACAATCCAGGAACAATCCCATGGAAAGTCGTCCGACTACGCTCCAGGTCCCTCTCTGTGAGCCCTAACTTGACCATTGTATCTCTGTACAGAATGTTGATTGTGCTTCCTCCATCAACGAGCACTCGGGAGAACTTGCATGAAAACCTTGGTCCTGCGAACAGAGCGTCCACCACCAGCGGATAGTTGCCCGGATTCGGCAAAATGGTGGGATGATCTGCTCTATCCCAGGATATAGGACACTCGGACCAATGCATGAACTGGGGAATCGGTGGCATAGTGGCATTAACCTCCTGAGCTCGGGCTCTCCGACTGGCCTTGTCTGTGGACTCGCTGGTGAAAATCATGTAGGCGGCAGCATGCTGTGGGAACTGGTTCTGCTGCTGAGGCGGTCCTCTGTTCTGAGGTGGTGGTGGGGGTGGAGGTGGTAAAGCTTCTCCCTTCGCAATCCTTCTCACAAAATCGCACTGCCGAGTGGTGTGCGCAGACGGCCTGCCCGGCATGCTATGCAACTTGCATGGCGCGTCCAGCATATCCTCGAACGTGTACTTGGGCTTCATCTGCCCCGGGGGTCTCACATTTGGTCTCATCTTCTGACTGCCTCCTGCAGCCGCTGGATCTTCCTCATTCTGGACAGCGGCCACCTGCCGACTGCCATACTGGGTATCGGGCTGTTCGTCCTTGCGCTTGCCACTATTCTGCTGGTTGTGGTTGTTGTTGTTGTTGTTGCGGTTGTTCTCTCTTCTTTCCTTCCGACTAAGGCCTTGGTTCCCTGTGTCCGAATGCGGAGCCCCTGGTGACTGGATTACACCTCCAACTCCGAGCTGGATAGGGCGCATCGCAGAATTAGACATAGCGAACGCATTTGCCACCTTCATGAGCTCGGCGAGCGACGTGAAGTCTTTGCACAGCAGCTTGTGCTTCAACATTGAATCGGCCAGGCATCCATCTGTGAAGTACTGAATGGCCTGGATCTCATGGACTCCTTCGCATGAATTCTTCAGCTTGATCCACCGAGATAAGTAATCTCGGAGGGGCTCATCCTTGCCTTGCACACACAGAGCTAACTGTCGCGGGAGGTTGGGCCTCTCATACGTTCTTGTGAAGTTGTGGATAAATGCACTCGTGAAATCTTCCCAGCAATTCACACTGTCCTTGGGCAAACTATTCAACCACGTCCGAGCTGAACCCTGCAACATCAAAGGTGCATAGCGGACTGCTACACGCCGATTGCCTCCTGCAATGCGGACTGCCGTCAGGTAATCGGACAACCAGTCTTCAGGCTTCACCGACCCATTGTACTTGGGAGTGTCTCTTGGCAGCGTGAAGCCTTTGGGAAACTTTTCAGTCTGAATACGATGACCAAAACACGATGGGCCAGCTTCTCCTTCTTCATCTTCCTGAGCCTCCTTCTCCAGGATCTCAATGCGATGCCTTGCATTATTCTGGCCAATTTGGCGAGGGCCAAGTCGGGCGCTAATTGCTGGTCTTGGCGCCGATTGCTGTGGTATGTCATTGCGCCTGCTGTTGGCAGCTGGCTCTTCCATTCTTCTGCTTGCTCCTGGGGGTGGCCGATTGCTTCTGACCTTGCTCTCGTGCTGAGATGGGGCGGGCTGATGTCTGTTCTGACGTGATGCATTCGGTCGCTGGCTAGCTCCCGCATTCGGCCTCACAGTCCCTCTCGACATCCCAGGTTCTACATTCTGATTATCCATTGCCGCGATCCTCTGCTCCTTTGCGGCTGCCAACAGCTCGCGCATTCGGCGCGACTGCTCGCGCCGCTCATCTCCCTCCAGATCTTCCAATTCAAGGGCTATTTGCTCGGCCGCTCTCAGGTTCTTGTCCGGCGTGCTGTACGTCGGTCTCTGGACGAATGCTGATTGCGCCGGTTGCTCCGGTTGCGCCGGCCTCCTCGGACGCTCCGGTTGCTCGGCTCCCGACAGCTGCTGGTTGACTGCCCTGCCCCGGCTTCTCAGATCTTCCAGGACTGCGGGCTCAATCAGCCGGCGCAGTCCTGCATGCACTGCATTGTATTCCCTTGTGATGGCTCCCAGCCTGCGCTCTTCTGCCAGCACTTGCTCAGCTCTGCGGGCCAGAGCGAGCCGTGCCGTTTCCAGCTATGTGTGTACTTGCTCCGGATCACCATTCCTGTTCACGGGTGTGTATAACACGTCCCGCAACGCACTGGTGCCGATTCGCTCTGCGGCATCAGCTACCTCCTTAGCCTTTCTTGCTGCACTTGCTGGGTCGCGGTTGGTTGATGAGGATGCTCCCGCCATCATGACGGCGGCGTGCACTCGGCCCTCCTCTCTACCGGGTGCTGCACTGCAGCCCCTGGTTGAGAGCGGGTCCGTTGCGCACGAGAAGATGTGAATCTCTCTGGGATACGCCTCGGGGTAGCTGCCGATGAAGAGGCGATGACTGCCGACCTGCAGCGACACACCGGGCGGCAGGGGTGCTCCAGCCCTGTACCGCGCCGAGTAGTCCACCACATAATCGATTGCCCCACGCCTTAGAATCAGGCCAGAGGCATGGCTTCCGCCCGATGCAGAGGAAAATCCCGTCCGGATCTTTACTCCAGTCGACGCCTCGGTCTGCCCCACGGTGGGCGCCAACTGTCGTCGACATGTGACGTCAGATGCCATGGGATGGCTAAAGTGAGGGGGAAGACGTGAGGGAGAGAATGTCGATGGTGCCGGAATCGGGTTGAGTACAAGCACGGTGAAGGACACCACGATGTACCCAGGTTCAGGGCTCTCCGGAGAGATAACACCCCTACTCCTGCTTATCTCTTATATATCAATCCTCTGGCTACAATGACTGCTTCTCTATCTTCTCAGGGGAAGGTGAGCGCCACCGCCGTTGGCAAGGCTCTCTCCTTCTTCCCTGAGGAGCAACTACTAGCAGTGAATGAACTGAGGGGAATGTGAGTGAATGGTGTTCTAGAGCGGGTCATCCCTCGCGCAGGAGGGGTACCCTGGCTCTTATAGTGTGAGCCTAGGGTACTTCGGTAACTTCATTGCCGAATGGGCCCAGCTGTCATCCTCTAATCGGCATGGGCCCACCGACTGCTCCTCTCCGGGTGATCCGGATCCTACGAGCGGCGGCACATGCTGTAGACCCGTAGGGCATAGGGATGAACAGTGGAGCTAGGAGGTGCGGTCTTGTCGGCCTGTCCGCGGAATCGGCGGACAGGTCGACACCGTATCTTCCCCAGATCTTTGACATGACTTGGCCTTCCTGCCACCCAGATATCTCGGGATATGGCATTTATGACCTCGTAATCCTACCTCCGACTGGCGTCGGGATAGACTTCCTCCAAGGGGCGTAGGTTGTTCCGATTGCGCCTGGGCCGACTGTTAGTTCTTGGTAAGGTCGATTGCTCTGGGCAATCAGCCTTCCCAGTACCTATCTCGGCCCAGCTGCGGATCAACCGGACGATCATCTTGATGAAGGTAAGGTGGCCCGACTGCGCCTAGGCCGACTGCTGGCATTCGGTACGGCTGATTGCCTTGGAACAATCGGCCGTACATCTGTCCAGCTCGGCCCAGCTGCGGCCCAATCGGTCCATCCTTGTCTTGAAAGGTTGCTTCCGCTTGGGTTAGCCTACCCGGGTACCAATCCCCCGACAATACCCATCTTTCTTCTTCACAAACAGAGCCGGTGCACCCCAAGGGGAAGTGCTTGCGCGGATAAAACCGCCTGCCTCCAACTCTGTCAACTGCTTCTTGAGCTCAATCAACTCTTCCAAACACATCTTGTACGGATGCCGAGAAATCGGCTAAGTACTAGGTTGTAACTCAATAACGAACTCAATAGCTCGAACTGGGGGGAATCCCAGTAACTCTTCTGGGAAGACGTCTAGAAACTCACAGACAACTTTGACTTCTTCGAGCAAAGGTGCGACTCCTGCGTTCAAGGCATACAACTGTGCTGCTCCTGCCACTGAGCCACAAGTATACCAGATTTTTGCACCTGAATCATGTGTCAACCACAGGGATCTTGAAGGGAAATCAATGTTGGTCTTTTGCTTCACAAGCCAATCCATGCCGAGGATGACATCGATATCGGAACGAGGGAAGACAATCAGGGATGCTATGAAGATAACACCCTGGATACAGATCTCCACACTCGGAACAAATCTGGAAGACTCCAATCTAGAGCCTGGAGAACAAACTGAGAGGGGTTTGGACAACTGCTCTCTTGGAAGATCAAGTGTCATAGCAAAAGCATTGGATATGAACGAATGGGAAGGTCCGGAATCGAACAACACAGTCGCAGGAACAGAACTAACAAGCAAGCTACCAAACAGAATCTCTGAAGACTACTGATCACCTTCAATCATCACGTTATTGAGTCGAGCCGCACGTGGCTGGGACCTAACAATTGCATTGCTTGGAGTAGAGCGAGGTGGGGGCGGCGGGAGGTGTGCAAAGCGCGGATCGGTGCACTTATCTGAGTAGTGCCCCGGACCTCCACACTTGTAGCAGATCACGACCGACTTGGGCTTGGGCTGCGGCCTGGGTGGCCTCGCGTGAGGTGGTGTAGAGCGAGGGAGCTGCTGGACTGGGACGGGAGGGCGGGAAAAAGTGCGGACAAGTGCCCCCCTCGGCTGGAACTGATGTCTCTGTGGTGGCGCCTCTGTGACCCAATTTTTCGCCTTCTTGTGGACCATCGCTGCGGAGCTGTACTCTCTCTGACGCTTTCTATCTGCATCCCACTCTGCTCTGGCTGACTCCTGGCGGATAGATGAATCCACGAACTGTGAGAACAATGTAGGGTTGCACTTCGTGAGCGCATACTTGATCTCTGTGTTGATACCCCCGCGGAACCTGGCAATCCGCTTGGCCTCTGCAGAGACCTCCTCAGGAGCGTACCTAGCGAACTTGACAAAGGCCAGGTTGTACTCCTGGACTGACCTCTCACCCTGTCTCAGAGCAAAGAACTCCTCTCTCTTCCTGTCCATCAAGCCACTCGGAATATGCGCTGCTTTGAAGTCTGTGACGAAGTCCTCCCACGTGATCACAACATCACCTCTGTTGGCCTTGTAGGTAGTGTACCAGCTGCCTGCTAAACCCTGAAGCTAGAACGAGGCGAAGGTGATGTAGTCGACTGGCCTAACTGTGTTTGCAGTGAATTGCTTCTTGATCTCTGCCCGCCAATCATCCGCTTCCAGCGGGTCTCGAGCCTCTGAGAACCTGGGGGGTTGATAGCGAGGAACTGATGCAAGGTCATGTGTTCTGGTCGATCATTCCTCTGAGCGGTCTGGTTCTGGAGCATCTGCAAAATCTAAGCTATGCCCTAAGCCACTGCGGCCACAACCTCCCCAAGGATAGGGTTCTCCGACGGCGGCATGATCCCTCTCGGCATCCTGTATAGAGGAACACTTATGAGAACACGGCAGAAATATTGATGAAACAAGAAGATAAAATAATATTGACAACAAAACTTCCTCATGAGGTATGAGGAAGCCGAAGGCTGAATATCCACCAAGGTTAACCCAGAAAGTCCGAAAGCTAGGTGCTACTGGAATCCCCAAAACAAGATCATTCGAATCCAAGATAATAATCTGCTAGCGAGCAGACAACAATATATACGAGTGGTTGAAGACCTGAACATTGAGAAATCTGCCCTGAGCGGCCCGCCAAAGTGGTCTCCTATAGGGGGAGGAACCACATCCGGAGAATGCCAACCATCCATGTATAGGAGTTTCACCTGAGGTACGCCGTAAGAGAGGTGGAGCTGCCAACCCCAAGTGGCGGCTCAGTGTTCTCAACGTACGCCAACCCTTCTCGTCGCTAGCAAAAGATTATAGAGGAATCAGAGCCTCATGTAAACGAGAACCTACATTGGTTTTGAAAGGATAAGTTGCAGAGAGAAAACCGTCACAACCCAAGTTTAGGTAAGTGCTAGGGTTGCTTGAGTCCTTTGCATCATGTGAAAATTTCAAATGAATTTCAAAAATTGGGAAAAGAAAAGCCCTGAGAAATTAATTCAAATGGCCAGATAAAAATATTTTTCTAAAAATCATTTGAATATTTGGAAAATTCCTATAAATGATGGTGATCATTTTAAAAGTGGTTTGGGTTCTTTCCCATGCCCATGGAATATTCAAAAATTCAAAATGTGCCCTAGAAATTAAATTTGACCCCTATTTGATTTGAAATTCAAATGTTTTGAATTTAAAAAATGCTCAAATTCTACAAGTGACATGCTACTGGTCACCTAGGATTTATAAAATGAATTGCGAATTTTTATAAAATGCTCTGGTATTTTTATTTATTAGAGCAAACAAAACAGCAGAGGAATAAAAGAAAAAGGAATAAGAAAACTCACCCCTTACCTTTCTGGCCCACCTGGCCCAGCCGCCACAGAAGCCAGCCCAGCCCACCAGGGGCAGGCTCGTCTTCTTCCTGGCGCCAGAAGGCTGTCACCGTGGAGCACATGCCGGCATCCCTTTCCACCTCCTGCTTGCCACCCCGCTCGTTCCCCCGTCCCTATCCAAGCTTCTGGAGACGCCCAGAAGCCTAGCCCCTCTTTCCCTTCCCTCTCTGTCTCTCTTCTGCTCTCTAGTGCAAGCCCGCAGAGAAAACCGAGGGCCGCCGTAGATCACCAATGCGCTCCGGCGTGGCCAACCGCGACGAGGAGGAAGGCCGAGCTGTCTAGCGTGTCCGCCGTGGACGGTTTCTTCGATTCCACCCCTCAATCGAGCCTGAGACGCCCAGGATTCGTCGGACCCTTCACCGGATCGCCGTCGGCCGCCGAGAGCTTAGAGCTCAATTCCGCCGTCACCGTCCAGTCCCCGACCTCCCCGTCGACTCTATCAGCTTCAGGGTAAGCTCCTCCTCCGCTTGCCCCTCTCCGCGCTCCCGAATCTCGCCGGGAACCCTGTTCTCCCCGGAGCAGAACTACGGTCGCCGCCGTGGATGAAGAACCCGCCGCCCTGGAGCTCCTCTTTGAAACCCGCATGCTCCAGGCGATGCGCGCGGGCACGAGGCGTCTGCCTACGCCAAAGCCGTGCCAAATGGTGGCCATTTTCCCAACTCCGGTGGTGCTCCGCCGTCGGCAGGGAGGCCGGCGTTGAACCCACCATTAGAGCCCCCCCTAATTAACCCTAGGGCCACTGACATGTGGACCCCAGACCCCCTAACACCTGTGTTAACTTTAATTAAACGGAAATTAACCCAGGCTCACTGACCTGCGGGTCCCACGCGTCAGGTTGACCAGTCAGCAGCCCTGACGTCAGCATGACACAATGCTGATGCAGAAAAGCCTTTTCCTGTTTAAAATAATTCCAGTAAATCTAGAAAATTGAATAAACTTGAGAAAATCATAACTAATTCATATGAACTCCAAATTTAATAAATAATATATGAAAAATTATCAGAAAAATGCAAGGATTAATAATATGCAATTTGTTTTCATGTTTGACCATTTTAAAATGGGGGAACAGTAGCAAATGTGCATATGGCTTAATTTGAATTCAAATTTGAAGTTTGAATTTGCAAATCCTTTGCAATACACTTCAATTAAATTGAATTGTCAACATACCAGTACCATATACATCATGGACAACCTTATCATGTGTATGTGCATTTTTACTTCCGAAGTTGTCCCCCCTTGTTGATGATTGCCTCCGATGACAGACCCGTGTATCGTCAGCAAGGCAAGCAAACCCCATTGATCATGTCTATAAAATCCTACTTCCCTCTCAGTCTCGCTTATGCATGTTTAGGAGATCACCGAGACACGTTCTTTCGCATAGTTGAACCCATTCCGATGCATGACCTATCATTTTGTCACCGTATTAAGCAAACCACAATCCTAGCAGATATAGGAGTTGAATGATGAGCATGTGGCCCCTGCAACTGTTACTGCTTATTGCTGCTTAGTGATATAATGAGGATGTTATGTTTGTGAGTCGGGATGGAATGAACACAGTGATGCTGATGATAAAGTGTTGGTGAATCCACCCTAAACAAAGGTGAACGATGAGAGGCTGTGTAGGAGTACACAGTGGGTTGTCTCGTTGAATACTTCCCTAGGCCCCGAGTTCCTGTTTTGTGATCCAAGACAAAGAGTATGACCACATGTAGGGTTTATGGGAGCCCCGTTTGTCCTCTTTACGTACCCGATCCGGTCCAAGAGTCACACTAGATTCGGGGTTTCCATCTGACTTATGCATAGATATGTGGGTGGACCTGTGAGGCAGTGAAACCATCTGTCAAAGGTGGCGTCTCGGTCCTTTGCATTATCTGAGTCCGTTTCGTGGAACCGGTCGGACTCTCGAGCGGTGACAAACTCAGGTAGTCGACTCCTGGATTAGAGAAGGTGATGTGAGGGTAGTGCCTTGGTTTCATCCACGTCCGACACCCGCTTGAAGGATGACAAGAACGAGGCGATAAGTGATGACACGCGTGTGAAGATGTACACCCCTGCAGGGTTAATGAACTATTCGAATAGCCGTGTCCGCGGTTATGGACTACTTGGAGACCTTTACTTGATCATAGACAACTTGAATGGATACTTACAAAACTCGCAAGATAAGCGTGAGTGCTATGGTGTGCTCCTCGTGGGGAAGTCGAGGAAGTAACCATAGTGGTGTATTGGTTGGAGACTTTGTAGTGGACTCGTGTACGCTTCTTACCTCAAGTCTGGTACTCGTATTACAGGACTAGCCAAGTCAAAGCTGGCACTTCTGCATGTTGAACCCCACCTCCCTTTACCTTGATACTTGAGCATGAGTAGTGTAGTTCTGATGTAAGTCTTGCTGAGTACGACTTTGTACTCACGTTTCCTTATTATATGTTTTAGATGAGAACCCGGACCCCGATGGAGTCACCGACCTGAAGCTCGATGTTGACCTTGGTAGTATAGTTCCAGACAGCAGTCTGGTCCCTCGTGGAAGGGCATGTATGTTTACAAGGCTTCTCTAAGCCCTTTGTTAAACTTGTCTGTACTCAGACCTAATTTGCTTCCGTTGTATGATGTAATGTTGATCACAGACATGTGATCTTTGTATGCTCTATGTGTAAGTCAATAAAGATACACTTTGTAGAGTTATGTGATGATACCTGCTGTTCATACTAGGCATGTGTGCTGCGTGTATGTTTATAACATGCATGTCTTAGTATGGGTTTTCGAGACCTTAGTTGTGATCTGGCTGGCGGTCTTTTATACACCAAGTGGCCCTTAGATGTGCGCAGCTTGGGGCATCGTGATGCGATTGCTCGTGACTCTGTCACGTGCACACTTTGTTGTATGATCGATCCCGCCCTAGACCCCGACTAAGTGATCGGGCTGGAGTTTGTTTATGTAAGGGTTATGATTCAATCGATAACATGGTTGAGGCGACTTGTCTATGAGTATGGGATTCACCGCCCATAAGCATTTAGACTTGTGAGCGGACGATGAGGACCCATCTCAGTTGATCATCCGGCCTGGATGGGATGCCCCTCACGTTCGATGCTTTACGAGAGTGTTCTGTGCTTGGCCTTGTCTTCTTAGACAAGTGGGTACGGCTCTCGTCTCTCCATGTGATTGCATCGTGACTGGAATTAAATACGCATATTTCGGGTCCCGACAAAAACAACATTTCACTTCCTCACGGAAAAAGGGTAGGAGGGTGGGGTAAGAAGAAAAAGAAACAGTTCCTACTCTCAGATTTTTCTTAGTAACTACAAAATAGTTTCTAGACTCGACATTGGCTAGTAAGGGGTCCTATAGTCAGTCTTGCTCTGGTACCAAGTTGTAAGGCCCCCGATGCGGTACTATCTTGAGTTAGTCGCTTTCGCGTCCCACCTGAGATAGAAGCGCATAAGTGGCCACCGACGCACGATACTCGCACTCTTATCGCTATCGGATTCTAGACAACAGGTAAATGAAGCATGAACAAAACTAAGACATAAAATATATAAGTCCAGGGCATACACTCGCCACTTGTATTTATTACACCATCTCAGAGATCAAAAGATCCAACAGTACATCATAACATCATGAAGAAGACATACACGACCGGGTACGGTCAAGAACCAAAGGGCCCTAGAGAGGGCTGCACACAAAATAGGTCATCCACCCGCGGATCATCGAAACCCAACTATAGGCCTACTGAACGAAGTCGTCGTCCTCCTTCTTCGGCGGAACCTCCACGAAGTACTTGCCGGTGCTCGTGTCGAAGTAGTAGTCTCAGGGACCAAACTATTGTACATATCTTGAAAGAAAATGCAAGAGGTGAGTATATATCAATGTAGTATAACTAAGTTCCCACGGTAAGGAAAAGGTAGTGGTTGAGGTTGCAGCCGCACTAGCATATATGAGTGGCTAACGGTCTATTAGAGTAAGGGAAGATCCAAGACCTCATTGATGATTGCATCAATAGGTCTCTATCCACCTACTTACGCGTAACATAACACAACCTTGTCCCCTCTTTGTCGCCCCGAACGAAGAAGAGCAATCAAGGAAACTCACACGTTGGAAACTTTTAAGGCATGATTCAATTTATTATATTCTATGAACAAGGAGTAGGTCTCAAGTCATCCATAACCGCGGACACGGCTTTTCGAAAATATTTAACCCCGCAGGGGTGTACCAACTGCCCATTATAGGCTTCGCACGTACGCCCGGTTTCCACTTGGCGGGTGAAGGCACCTGAAACTCCGGAACATCAGAGTCCCTCTAACTAACAAGGCACAATTTCGGGTGGCCCCCGGAGAGTCGACATCCAACTCGAAAGCCAGCCGCGCTCTCGAATTGGTCTCTACCGTTTGTCGCAGGTTTGGGTACCGGCACTCAATCCCGAGGTCGGATCCTCAGCCGGACAGTTTTAGACCAACAGGATATTCCATCCCACTGGTCCTGTTTGTTTTAAATCTGCTAGAGCGCAAACCAAACACAGACACGGGTTTCAAATGGTAAAATCAGCTCGGGCCACCACAAGAATCGTTTGGAGCTAGGTAGGTAAGACAAGGGGACCCTATAGAATCCCACATACGATTAGGCACGCTCATCAAGACACATAATACCCAGAACTCGGATCCTAGGTGACTCGAATGGAACAAAACACCCGGCGGGAACATCCCGATCTCCCACCTTCGTCAAATATAAGTTAACATCATATTAATAAATATCAACCAATTCCTGATAATAGCATGATATTCCACCAAGAAGCGATGGGTATAAGCAGCAGGTAAAGGGCCTAAACATACTAAGCAATGGTTAAGAAAGCAAGGTACATAGCCAAACAAAAATTTGCTAGGATGTGGGGTCATGGCTATTTGGATTTATTTGAAATGCACAAATATATGGTGGTAGGATCAAACAACCGTTCTAACTACAGATACCTGGCTAGTGGTCTGGGGACGAGTACCTGGCTAGTGGTCTGGGGACGAGTCAAGATAAGATTCCAAAAAAAGACCGAGTGTAAAACTTTAGTAGATTGAGTTCTCAACAAATAAATGTTTTTCTCGTATTCCCTATCCCCCTTCTTGCACACAAACACTGGAGACATTCGAGTCACGGACAGCGAGAGCTCTTGCACCTTTTTTTCTTTTGTTACTTGTTTCAATGCTAATATAGACTCTTGCTTGTTATGACTTGAATTGAGTTTCTAACCTTGATTTCTTTACTTTTCAAAGTTCTTATATGGTTGCTAGCATGTCACCACATAAATTATGCCGTTATCATTTACCTACTCGAGGACGAGCAGGAATTAAGCTTGGGGATGTTGATACGTCCAAAACGTATCTATAATTTCTGCTTGCTCCATGCATGTTTTGTGTGATATTGCTATGATCTAGATACACTTTCATACACTTTTGATCATGTTTGGACTAACCTATTAACTCAGTGCACCACAGTGCCAGTTCCTGTTTTCTGCTGTTTTTCTATTTCAGTTTTCCCCCATATAAAAAGTGCCAGAAAAATTCTGGGAAAAATATAGGAAAAACCAGCGTACAGGAAGCTTCGCAAAGAGCCCGAGTGGGGCCAGAGGGGAGCCAGGGATGGCCCAGGCGGCCACCCGGCGCGGCCCCAACCCTGGCCGCGCCAGGGTGGCGCCTGGGGCCCCTGGTCGACCTCTGGCTGCCCCCCTTCGCCTATATATTCTCCGTCACGGGAAACTTCAGAAAGGAGAACCCTTTTTCGCGATCTCTCCTCTGTTTCGCTGCGCCACGCTTCCGAGATCGGGAGCACCAGAAGTCTTCTTCCCGGCACCCTGCCGGAGGGAGGGTTGACCTCAAGGAGTCTCCTCTCCACCATGGATGCTCCCCAGATGTCTCGTGAGTAGTTTTCCTTGGACCATGGGTTCGTGATCAGTAGCTATGTGATGTTCTCCTCCCCTCTTTGTTCTTCATGGTTTAGACCTCGTTAGCTGCCCTACATGATCGCGAAACTTTTGTAATCTTTCTGCTGTTGCTATGTTGAGTTTGATGGGATCTGATGGATTATGAGATTATGTTCAGATTGTGATTGAGTAATATATTTGTTTTTTATCTCTTATATTTTTGTTCCTAAGTAATTCTTCCATGTTCTCCGTTGTTTTTTATTGCTTTGGCCAAGTAGTAGGTAGTAACCCCAAGAGGGAACGTTATGCTCGATTGTGGGTTCATGCCCCCCGATGACACGCTTGAGTGACAGAAACATGAGTCTAGGGGATGTGCTGTTGCCACAAGGGGGAAAACAACGGTGCTTGTAACCGTGGTTGTAAGGATTGTTTACTTTACGCAAAGTGCTTTTTAATGCAGTTGTCTGTTGCTTTGGGTTTATACTTTGGGTGGGGCTCGCAACTTAATACCAGCGAGATGTTCTGGATAGATATCTCAAGGTGGATGATTAGTAGTAGATGCAGTTGGATTTTGGTCTACTTATTTTGGCGTACTTCCCGTGCTTCTGAGCCTCTTCCTTTCTTTTGTAGCATAGTTAGCATTGCGGTGCGTTCATAATCCTGTCAATTTCCCTTCTGTAATTTGTTTACCTCGCATAGCGGTTTTATCGTCTTTTGGGAGAGAGACATCACTAGTGAACATCACGTATCCCGGTCCGTATCCTCATTACTGTTTCCACGCTCATTTAATGTTCTTCTTTTACTTTCAGTTGCTATCATTATCCCTTGTGTTTGATCCTTTGTGAACAACAAGACCAGAGAGATTGACAACCTCTCTGAACTTCGTTGGGAACAAAGTTATTTGTGTCAGTGTGCAGGTCCGCGTTAGTTGCGCTGCTGATACCTACTTATCATCTTTGGAGTCCTACTGGAGACAAACCTTGGTATCTTTACTGAGGGAAATTTTCTCCTGTGCTGCATCACGCCTTCCACTTGGGGCTCACCAACGAAGGATGAGAAGACTACACCCGTCAACTCTCGCGCCATCAAGCAAATTTCTGGTGCCGTTGCCGGGGACTCCGAGTGCTAAGATAGGGGAGTTGCACACTACCCTTTACCTTTGTTTTTTAGTCTTTTTAGTTTACCTTTCAGTTTTTATCTTTGTGTCTTTTATCAAAAATCACAAAAAAATTGTTTATCTTGCTGTTAGCAGTCCTCCTTGTTTAGATGAACATGTTAGGGCTAGGTGCTTTGCGGGAGTCAAAAGTTCTCGATTTCTGTCAAAGGGATGGAGAAAATATGAAGAAAGCATGGGACAGAATCTCTGAAGCACATAAAAGAATTATGCCTTGGATACCTATAAAAATTGTGCTTAGAAATTTTTACCATGGTCTTTTTAAGTGGTGTAAACACTCTCTTGACATTATAGCTGAAGGAGATTTTCTAGAGTGTGATGAAGTTAGGGTTCTTGATATTTTGCGTAGTCTATCTAGTTATTTTGTTTATGATCGTAGTATTGATACTGTCATAGATAGACTTGGCACTATTGAAAAAAGATTGGATGCTCTAGACTTGAGGAAAGTAGAGGAACTTAAGCCAACAAGAAAGAAATGTTGGAGATAGATGATGATTGGGAGCCCTTTGTTAGGATTAGCATCTCTAACCAAGGCTTCCTTGCCTTATGTGATGTTGGAGCTAGTACCTCCCTTATGCCCAAAAGAATATTTGATATGTTTGAATTGAAGCCCTTTGAGCCTTGTTCTTTTGGTGTTCGTCTTGTTGATTCTTCCGTAAATAAACCTTTGGGGAAGATCGACGATGTTCTTATCATTGTCAATGAAAACTATGTTCCCGTTGATTTTATTGTTATGGAAATAGAGTGTGAACCTTTGTGTCCAATTATTTTGGGACGTCCTTTTCTTCGCACCGTTGGTGCGGTTATTGACATGAAAGAGGGGAATATAAAATTCCAATTCCCATTCAAAAAGGGGATGGAACACTTCCCAAGAAAGAAAATCAAGTTACCTTTTGAGTCCGTTACACGGGCTAGTTATTCTCTTTCTCTTGATAAAACTTGATTCTTCTTTTGCATTATGCCTAGCTTAAAGGCATAAAAGAAAGCGCTTTCGGGAGGCAGCCCGCAACGAATTTAGGTTTATTTTTTCTTTTTGTTGTGTCTTGATGTTTGTTACTACTGTAGCAACATCATTGTATCTTTATTTTTCAGATTTGTGCCAAGTTATAGCTTCTTATGATAAGGGAAGCAAAAGTTGTGACGTGCTGTCCAGAAAACAGATTCTGTCCCTTGACAGAAAAATTCGAATCAAATCACCAGATCATCTTTTTGATCTGAATTTTTTTGACAGAGTGCTCTATACAATTTTGAAACTTCCGTATGTTCTGAGTTTTTTTATTTGAGTTGCAGAAGTGACCCTAAAAAATTCTTTACTACCTGCTGTTCTGTTTTTCACAGATTCTTCCACGTTTTGTCTCTCCTAACTTTTGCAAACCTTAATCTTGCTTTTTCTTTGAAAAAACTTTTTGGCACTCTTGAGAAACAGTAGCTCATCAAGAATATCTTTATATCCTGTGGGGAAAAATTATTTTATTTAAGGGTACTAACCTCTCTAATCAGCTTATGATGAGTTATGTATGAAGGGAGTTTTCAAGTGTGCGATGGAAGATGATGAAAGAAGATTCATGAGTGTCAAGCGCTCAAGCTTGGGGATGCCCCCATGCATCCTCAATAAATATTCAAGGAGACTCAAGCATTTAAGCTTGGGGATGCCCCCGTGCATCCCCATCTCCATCAACAATCATCAATTCTTCCTTCGTCTCACTATATTTTTATCACTTCATGCGTTATGTGCTATGCTTGGAGCGTCTCGCTCTTAGGTTTTATTTTTAGTTTTCTTTAGCTTTTCTTGCTTTTCATAACAATTTAGACCCCGTCTTACTTTGTGTGGGAGAGAAACACGCTCCACTTTCAAAATCTAGAACACATCATAGGATTTTTCCTACCTATCTTTTTGCTGTTGTGTGTTCTTTATCTTTTCGTAGCTGCTGCCATGTTTAGTTTTAGTCTTAGTTTGTCTTTAGCAAGAGCCTCGGATTTTGTTTAGTTTGTTGCTGGAACTCTTTTTAGTTTTCATGTTTATCTTGTTAAAGATAGTTGGTTGTTGCACTGAGTTATGTCTTGTCTTGAAAGTAGGTAATTGAGGTTTCTATTTAATTCTAGTAGTAACTTGCAATAGTTTTGAAGTTTTGATGTGAGTAATGTTTGAACTTTTTGTGTCAAGAGCTCTGGCCTATTAGTGATAGGTGTCGTATTTTGGGCAATCCGTGTGTATTTTCAAAACCTACAAAACTAGTTGAGAACTCTAGCTACTAGATGGATCACTAATCTTTGGAGGGATCGAATATTAGAGAACACTCACGTACCATGAGTCGAGGATGCGCAAGGATAACCAAACCCCCATACACTCCTCCTCGGGGTACTTGTCTCTTTGTGAACCTCCTTTTTAGATTGAGAGTTACCGATCATAAGTGCATGAGTTCTTCGGACTAATGTAAGTATTGAAAGTTGACATTTCCACCTTCCCATATTTTGCTAGCCTCTCCCGTGCCGTGCATTGCCTTCTTCTCACTCTGAGAGTTGGTGTCCACCTTCGCCGGTACATCCAAACCCTTGGCATGATACGCTCTGTCATCATAAACCTCCTTATATCTTTCCTCAAAACAGCCACCATACCTACCTATCAAGGCATTTCCATATCATTTCCGAGATATATTGCCATGCAACATCCACCTATTCATGACTTGATCTTCATGTCATACATGTTCCTGCTACACTGGCAGCGACATACATTGTATACATCATGATAGTTACATCTTCTTTATGATTTTGAGTACCTTGTAAAGTGTGAAAGATCTCCTTTACCTTCTTGTAAAATAGAGTGTTGCCCTTAAGTGAGGAAAAGATCCCAAAGTGGACACAATAAAAGATCCCAAAGAGGACAAATGAGAGTTAAATAGAAAGAGCCATTGAGGCCACAAAAAAATACAAAAAAATAGAAAAAAGAGAAAAAGAAATAAAAAGAGAGAAAGGGGCAACACTACTATCCTTTTGAGAGATCCACACTAGTACTCCCTCTATATCCTTGTACTCCATAGAGATGATCATTATGCATATAGCTATGTGGGGACCTTCACACTATAGAACTTGGCTTGCATATTCCAAGGATGAGCCTCCTCAAACGAGCTCTAGGTCTTCATCAGCGAGCAAGTTAGATGCACCCCCACTAGTTCCATTGGAGAGCTTCCTAGCTCGTATGTGCATCCATTGCATGGCAATCCCTACTCCTCACATCATATCTATCATTTGGCATCTCTTGCCTATGATTGTCCTTATTGATGTGAGCCTTTCTCATCCTTTTTGTCTTCCTCCTCTGTACTTCTCTCTTTGCCATCCTAAGTGTCAACTCTCGTGCTTACGCTCATCCATTGCATGAGTGCTCAAAATATTAAAAAAGGAGTGGATCAAATTGACTTGTACCTGGCTAGTGGTCTGGGGACGAGTCAAGATAAGATTCCAGAAAAAGACCGAGTGTGAAACTTTAGTAGATTGAGTTCTCAACAAATAAATGTTTTTCTCGTATTCCCTATCCCCCTTCTTGCACGCAAACACCATTTGGAGACATTCGAGTCACGGACAGCGAGAGCTCTTGCACCTTTTGTTCTTTTGTTACTTGTTTCAATGCTAATATAGACTCTTGCTTTTTATGACTTGAATTGAGTTTCTAACCTTGATTGCTTTACTTTTCAAAGTACTTATATGGTTGCTAGCATGTCACCACAGAAATTATGCAGTTATCATTTACCTACTTGAGGACGAGCAGGAATTAAGCTTGGGGATGTTGATACGTCCAAAACGTATCTATAATTTCTACTTGCTCCATGCATGTTTTGTGTGATATTACTATGATCTAGATACACTTTCATACACTTTTGATCATATTTGGACTAACCTATTAACTCAGTGCACCACAGTGCCAGTTCCTGTTTTCTTCTGTTTTTCTATTTTAGTTGTACCCCATATAAAAAGTGCCAGAAAAATTCCGGGAAAAATATAGGAAAAACCAGCGTACAGGAAGCTTCGCGAAGAGCACGAGTGGGGCCAGAGGGGAGCCAGGGGTGGCCCAGGCGGCCACCCGGCGCGGCCCCACCCCTAGCCGCGCCAGGGGGGCGCCTGGGGCCCCTGGTCCAACTCTGGCTGCCCCCCTTCGCCTATATATTCTCTGTCACGGAAAACTTCAGAAAGGAGAACCCTTTTTCGCGATCTCGCCTCTGTTCCGCCACCGCCGCGCTTCCGAGATCGGGAGCACCAGAAGACCTCTTCCCGGCACCCTTCCGGAGGGAGGGTTGACCTCAGAGAGTCTCCTCTCCACCATGGATGCTCCCCGGATGTCTCGTGAGTAGTTTTGCTTGGACCATGGGTCCGTGATCAGTAGCTATGTGATGTTCTCCTCCCCTCTTTGTTCTTCATGGTTTAGACCTCGAGAGCTGCCCTACATGATCGAGGCACTTTTGTAATCTTTCTACTGTAGCTATGCTGAGTTTGATGGGATCTGATGGATTATGAGATTATTTTCAGATTGTGATTGATTAATATATTTGTTTTTTATCTCTTATATTTTTGTTCCTAAGTAATTCTTGCATGTTCTCCGTTGTTGTTTATTGCTTTGGCCAAGTAGTAGGTAGTAACCCAAGACGGAACGTTATGCTCGATTGTGGGTTCATGCCCCCCGATGACACGCTTGAGTGACAGAAACATGAGTCTAGGGGATGTGTTGTTGCCACAAGGGGGAAAACACTGGTGCTTGTAACCGCGGTTGCAAGGATTGTTTACTTTACGCAAAGTGCTTTTTAATGCAGTTATCTGTTGCTTTGGGTTTACACTTTGGGTGGGGCTCGCAACTTAATACCACCGAGATGTTCTGGATAGATATCTCAAGGTGGATGATTAGTTGTAGATGCAGTTGGATTTCGGTCTACTTATTTTGGCGTACTTCCCATGCTTCTGAGCCTCTTCCTTTCTTCTGTAGCATAGTTAGCATTGCGGTGCGTTCATAATCCTGTCAATTGCCCTTCTGTTATTTGCTTACCTCGCATAGCAGTTTTATCGTCTTTTGGGAGAGAGACATCACTAGTGAACATCACGTATCCCGGTCCATATCCTCATTACTGTTTCCACGCTCATTTACTTTTCTGCTTTTACTTTCAGTTCCTATCATTATACCTTGTGTTTGATCCTTTGTGAGGGAAATTTGCTGCTGTGCTGCATCACGCCTTCCACTTGGGGCTCACCAACGAAGGGCGAGAAGACTACACCCGTCAACTCTCGCGCCATCAACATGACATGGCAAGTTAGCAAAAGCAAGTAAACAAAAGAAATACATCAAATTTAAGCTATCGATTCCGGATACGGAGAGGTGTTTACGAAGGTTGAAACCGGAAAAGTTTCAAGATGCAAAGGTGAAAGGAATCGCAAAACTTGAGGTAGAAGGATCTGCTATCATGTGACAACATGACAGGGAGGCATGATTGGAAGAGATAAAAGAATGAAAAGACTTGACACGCAAAGATTTGAAAAAAGAAAAAGGACAATGATGGCACATGTGATATATGTATCATATTCCATTTGCACTTCCTCAAATGACAAAATGGACAGCACCATCTAAATCCTAGAATTCGTCTGCCCCAAAAACATGTACAACATGCGGGCATTGGAACTAGCACTTGAAAGTTTCAAAATTTCAAAGGTTGAAATCGAAACAATTGAAAAAGGAAAAGGGAAAAACAGAGGGAAACCCCTCTTGGGCTGGCTAGGTTGGTGCTGGCCCAGCACTGGACAACCCACCCACCTCTCTGCTGCTGCCCACCACGCTGTGAGGAGTCCACTAGACCGAGCCCATCTCGTCGCAGCAAAAAAAAGGAGGCAAAATGGGGGGCGTTGGCTCTTGTGGCACTCGATCCCACAACCTCCAGGTTTAAAGCCAGGTACCCCGCCACTACACTTCGCTAAGGAACTCAACAGAACAAAGGAATTGGACAAGCTAAACTATGCGCGAGATAAATGAAATTCTGAAGAAACCTGAACTGAAGAACTCAGCTTCGGTCTGCAAAACAGAAAAAAGGCTACTTTCTCAGGCTAGCTGGGATTCGATCCCACGCCGATGGGTTCAAACCCCAGGCGCCCAGACCACCAGGCTACTGCAGCTAGGCACGTTGGAAGATCGGATCTTGAACCACTTAATGCATGGAAGGCGGGTCTCTGAATTGCAAAACAGATTACTGACGAAACTGACAGGCAACTACACCGGCGACAGATAGCATCACGACGAGGCAGGGGCTACGCTAGGGGCGATCTGGCTGGGCAGGGGCATGCACTGGGGCATGAGCCCACGTTCTGGGTGCCAAATGGGCCATCTTGAAAACGGGTGTGCACACCACACCGTGGCATAGCCGGCAACACGCACGGCTCGCTCCCGACACCAACATGCAACAACGGCTGCACCTACACGGGGCCTCACTCTACTGGATTGCAGGGACGAAGCGAGGCTCACAACGGGGTGCTTAAGGATGAGGACAAGCTCGCCGCGGAGGAAGACGTCGCCGTCGTTGATGAAGACGTCTGAGGCGGAGGAAGGACTGGACGCAGCTCGGCCTTGGGGCTCCTACGGCGAAGCTGCTACTTGGGAGGACGAAGACGACCGAGAAGAAGCCTTAAGAGGAGGGGGACGTCTCTGGCTGACCTCGGGGTCCATGCTCCGCTGTGGAAGTCGCGAGAGAGAGGGGAGGGGGAAAAGGACGCTGCCTTGCTGGAAAGAAGAAGACGACGAGGCTACGTACCAGTTCGCCAAGATGGGCTAGGGCCCGACCGAGCAGGCCGAGCTGGGCTGGACTGCTTCCCTCTTTTCAAAAGAAAAAAAAACAAATATTTTCCATTAAGGAAAAGGAAACAAGGCTCCAGGAATTTTCACAGGAAAACGGAAAGGAATAAAATCCCCCAAAAATGTGATCCATGATCAGGAAAGTTTTTATAATTTTACAAAATTGGTTTGAACCAATTTGGTGAAAGTAAAATCAGTGGCATTTGAATTAAATTCAAATGGCGTTTGAACTACATTTGCATTTTCCAGGGGGTGAAAAATGAATGTAAAATCATGGACTACATGGGGAGGTCCAAATGTTTGGCTATGCAAAGTTTGGACCTTAGGGGAGACCACATGCAAATAGAACAAATGCCCAAACACCCTTCTTTGGTCACAAAGATTTATTTGAAATAAAAATCAAATGGGTTCAAACATGGATTGAATTCATGATCACCACATCATATTACATCATCCTGCATGTGAACAAGTTTCATATCCATTGGACAAAGTAAAATTACAACATGAATAGTAATTTCATTGGTGGGCTGTTACACTTTCTCTGTCACAAGACCAAAAGTTATAGATGTAGTTCCTGTCTCGATGAATTTCATAAAGAGCATAAAACTTTGTATAAAAGAGAGACATAAGATCTTTCCAATTAATAAAATGTGAGTTAGCGAGAAGCTTATACCAATCTGAAGCTGTATCTATAAGTGATACGGAGAATAATTTCCTCATGACAAACTCCATTGACACACCTTCAAGCTTAAATAATGAACATAGTTGTGAAAAATATAGCAAGTGTTCAACTGGATGTCTGTCTCCTGCATAACGATTAGCCAAGACATAATCGATAATACCAGTTGGTATTTTATAAGGCACAATTTCAGTAGGGGTGGGAGTAACCACCACAGTAGTGGGGCGTTTCCAAAAAAGCAACGAACCAAGAGTAGAGTTGTCCATAAGGGTAGAAATTAGAAACAGCAAAATATGAACAACATGCAAAATATAAAGCTTTCCTTACCAGCTTCACTTACCAATAGAGGTACACTCCCTGGCAACGGCGCCAGAAAATAGTACTCGATGACCCTCAACTATAGGGGATCTATTGTAGCGTTTTTGATAAGTAAGATTGTTGAACCCAACGAGGAGCAGAAGGTATTGATAAGTGTCTTTGGACAAGGAAAAAACTGCAAGCACTGAAAGATAACTTTTTAGGGGTTTTCAGTATAAGCACCAAAAAGGTAAAAACAAGCAAAGTAAAATGTAATGAGGAGAAACAAGTGGCCCAATCCTTTTGAGCAAAGGATAAGCCTGGCAACTGAACTTATAAAGGCTAAAGCGTTCATGAGGACACACGGAAGAGGTAGTCATGTGCTTTCGCCATATTCCGTAACGGTACTATGTTTTTTGTTAATAAGTGTTGAGTGGGTGGATTTATGCTATTACACGTTCTAGACTAAGATAAGTGCACTCTTATGATTAAACACCTTGCAAGCATCCGCAGCTACAAGGTAGAAATTAAGGAAAAAGCCTAACCACAACAATAAGATCAAGGATCCATTATTCCCTTGTGCAAAAGTGTGCGCACTGGGGTTCAGGTTTCTGTCACTCCGGCAATCCAACATAAGCATCCTTTATATACAATGTATTCCCCTAGGTCCTTAACAAGGCGAAGTGTTGTGTATTCAACTCACACAACACCACTAGAGAAATAACAACACACCTTAAATATCAAACAACACATATTACTTCAACATCATATGCCTACTAACAACTAGACTTCTCCCATGTCCTCAAGAACTAAAGTAACTACTCGCAAGACAGAAAAGAGATCATGATCAGTGGTGATAAATAGATGATAAATTTTTTGGAAATAACAATAATTCTCCAAAAAAACTGAATAGCATTCACCACAAAGAGGTAATCAACACCGATAAAGTGAGAGTAGATGAATAGTACGAGTTACAACACAAGTTGCAATGGTGAGATGATGTGGGATGAAGATGGAGATGGTGCTGATGTTGGGGATGATCTCGATGATGATCGTGACGATGGTGATGACGATGGCGATGATCTCCCCTTCCGGGAGGTGTTCTCCCCGGCGGAATCTGCCCGCCAGAGATTCTTTTTCTTCTCTGCAGGTTTCCACCACGAAGCGACAGCAGAACTCGCAAAATTCCTCCTCCTCTAGTGTTTTCGGATGACGAGGGATATATATGCCAAAGTGGGGAGCCGGGGTGGCCCCAGGGGTCCAGGAGGCCTCCCGGCGCGCCCCTGGTGGGGGCGCGCCAGGGGGAACCTAGGCACCTGGTGGCCCCCCTCTGGGTCCTTTTCGGCGAAGCTTCATCATTCTTCGGGAAAATATCCTCTCTCGATTTTCAGCTCATTTGAGAGGTTCTGTTTCAGCAACTCAGTATTCACTTTTCTCCGCTAAACCCTACGTCTGCTACTTCGGCACCGGAAAAATGCAAACTGTGTAAAACAATCCAAAACAACATAAGAACAACATCATAATGTGAAATATATCAATGAATAGGGGTGAATTACGATATAAAATATTGGTGCATTTTGGACGTATCAACTCCCCCAAGCTTGTTGTACTTTAAAGTTCAAATATTTTTTGGTAGCATATCACCACATAAATTATCTTTTTTGTCATTTACCTACTTGAGGACGAGTAGGAATTTAGCTTGGGGATGTTGATACGTCCGAAATGTATCTATAATTTCTGTTTGTTCCATGCTTGTTATGGTGATATTGCTATATGCTTTGATGCATTTTCATATAATTTTATAATATATTTGGGAACTAACCTATTAATGGTTGCAAAAGTGCACACATTCTTGTTTTTTTACTTTATGCATAGTAATTACTTGGATAAATGAAAAATCACAAAAAGGAGCCTTGTTGGAGTTGGACTCCAACTCTCTCGAACATTGTCCCCACAAGACATGTTTTGGATATCGCCTCGGAGACGCCAGAAGATGACCTCAAACGGAAAAACTTAAAACTACAAAGTTACAGAGAATTTTTTTCCGATGGTTCTAGATAAACAATTTGTCCCAATCGGACTTCGGATGCTCCCTCTAGCCCTGAAATACCGAAGAAGTAATCTGGATGACGGGAATTCGAGAGTTTTTATAAAGAGAGGAAAGCTAGGTCAAAAGGCACCACAAAATTTCCTCCCCCTGGCAGCCGTCTTGAGGGTGAGATCTATCTGAAGACCAGCACCATCTCCAAGAAATAAGAGGTGTGCCAAGGGTCGTGGTCGTCGCCGTCGTGTCCTTCATCTCCTCTGGGCTGCAGCTCTCCATGAACAACTCTCTATTTCTCACCATGTCTATGTGTGAGTAGTTCCCCTCGGGGATGAGGCTTGTACCTTTATCTATGTGGTTATCTCTCTCTCCAATGATGTGATCCTGATTGTGATCATAGGCTATGTTAATCTAGGGTTATCCCATGATGTTTCCCCTTCTTCGATGTATTGGATTTGATGTACTCACTTGTCTATATCTAGTATAATTTCCGAGACCATGGTGACAACAGTCTATTGGATAAAGATTAGAAGAATATTTTCATGAGTGATTTCCTCTTTTGTGAATTGATTGAAGATTCAGAGTCTATTGGTGCTTGTCTTTAACTATCCTTGAGATATATTGTGATGATTGTGGTACTCTCTTTGGATGGCCGCGGTGACATTGAGAAATCCATATATGAGAACTACGAACTCTGAGGTGTGCTTTTGTAGCCCTACATAATTTTCTTCCTCTCTTGATTACAAAGGAATGACCTCCGTGTACGTCTTCATTGCATGTTTTACTGGAAATATCATGTGATTGGACTATGTTAATGTTGTTGGGAGTTTTTTCTCACAATTGTTACATCGTTTGTGCTCACTTTTGTCACTTTCTACGTTGATGTAATTATTATTACAGATTTATATTACCTTGCTTTGCCACACCTATCTGATACGTCCCAAACGTATCGATAATTTCCACTTGTTCCATGGACTTTTATGCGACATTGCTACATGTTTTGCTACACTTTCATATAATTTTACACATATTTGGACTTACGTACTAACTCAGTGCACCCAGTGACAATTTCTGTCTGCTGATGTATTTTAGTTGTAGTGATTTTGCCCCAATTTTCAGTGCTCCAAAAATTCCAGAAAAATCAGAATAAAAATCAGCAGAACGGAAGCTTCCGGAACCCCGAAGGAGGGCTAGGGGGCCCTCCTGGCACCCAGACGGCCAAGTGGCACGGACCCACCCCTGGACGCGCCACCAGGGTGCCTGGGAGCCCTGGGCCACCCGTGGCTGCCCCCTTTGGCCTGTATTACATCTTCATCCCAGAAACCCTCGAGGAGAACCCCGCATCGTGAAATACCTCTCTGTTCCGCCGCCGCGCTTCCAAGATCGGGAGCACCAAAAGAATCCTTCTCGGCACCTTATTGGAGGGAAGAAGGACCACAGGGAGCTTCTCCACCACCATGGACGCTTCCAGGATGTGCCGTGAGTAGTCCCCCTTGGACCATGGGTCCATGACCAGGATCTATGTGATGTCTTCTGTGATGCCCTCAAAATCAAGCCGTGCACAGTAATCATACACGCAAGGTACACGATCAACATCAGGGACTCACGGTGAGATATCATAACACAACTCTAGAAATAAAATAATACAAGTTGTTTAATAAAAGCCAGAGGCCACGAGGGCTCAATACAACAGCTCGAGAGCACAAAGTTAGCGGAAGCAATAGTATCTGAGTACAGACACAAGGAATGCAAGGTTTCCTTAAGAAGGCTAGCACAAAAACAACAACGATCGAAAAGGCGAGGCCTCCTTCCTGGGAACCTCCAAACTACTCCTGGTCGAGGGGGGAACTCCGCGATGAAGCAAGCATCGGGGGTCTTCACGTTGCGGTGGTCGGCATTGAGGATCTTCTGCTCCTAGGCTCTAACGTCGAGTCCAGCGGCCGATCAGGAAAAACAAAAAGGGGGAAATAAAGCAAGGGTGAGTATCTAGCATACTCGCGAGTCTTACGTCCGCTACTAAGCATTTATTCATTTGTATCAAATGGAAAGGGGAGGTTGTATATAGTGGACTGCAAGGTAGAAATCAGAATAAGGAAGAGAAGCTAGGCCTATCGAAGACTAGCATCTTCCGACGAGTCTTTAAGCACAAGAAGAGAATAGCCAATAGTTCAATAGCATGAATGTAATAACAATGCAGCAGAAGTTGCTGCAGCATTGTATAATAGTAAGTAGTAATAATTAATAATTATATATGCCTCCGAGTTCCCTTCCTCGACTCCCTGCGAGGAAAAGAAACCCGAACCAACAGTTTAATAGTAGTAGTTTGTAGTAGTAGGCTTTGGCTTCAGCATAAAGCGTCCTGTTACCGTGGACACGACTATCCGAATAGATATCATCCCTGCAGGGGCTGCACTACTATTACCCTGCACGCTCGGATCTCCACGGTGGCGTACACCTTGTTAGGGAATGCCCCACCGAGGCTATCCGACATGCCGAGGCCCATCCTACGGCTCATCAGAGAGGTCCCCGCCGGTCTACATTCCTAAGCGGAAGAGTTTCATGGGCCATCACCTCTCGCACTCCGGGTCATTGTGCGCCAAGTGGATCCTGTGCCGCAACACGATCCGACCCAACCACAATGTTGAAACTGGACGTATTTTAGAGCTTTCGAACGAGACCACAACGCGGAGGGACCACAATGTAATCCCACGTGGAGGTAGTGCATATAGGGCACGTCGACCCACTCAAGTCATCCACCTAAACCGTTAGTCATTTTATTATTTTCTGTCGGGACAACCGTTATCGTTGCCCCTTTCTGGGTGAGTCGCGGACAACGACAGCAGCCAGGACCACCAGTAACGTCGATGCCTGCCCTGTCGTCCCACCAACTCGTGTGGTTACCAACAAGGTGAACCGTCTCCTTACCTTGTCTCGCGTTTGCTCCGAAGAGCTCGACTTTCGTACAACAGGATATCTTTCGGCCACGAACAGTACCAGGCTCATCGCACACCGGTGGAATACACCTGACCCATCGTTCCGCTAAGATACCCTGCATGGGCACCGTTGGGTCACCCGACTCCTTACCTGTAAGGACACCAGTTGATTCGAGTGCCTACCATCAAGTGAAACCAGGAGGAATCACCCTCGATGGTCCACTTGAAGAGGTTCGATACAGACATGAAAAATCAAGTGAACTTTCACGCCATGCCCTTAGATGGCATGAAAAATCCCTGTAGCTTGTTCATCCAAGGCTCTAAAGTATCTATGACCGTAACTATTTTTCCCGTCATTTATTTCTTCAACATAAATTCACATTTTGTGAATTTCATAGGATTTAATCCTTGCATCAAAAAGATTTGATCCAGTGGAAACACTTGAACCTTGTCATGTCTACTTTCTACACCTAGCAAAATTTCCCGTGTTAAAATTTGTTTGCTTGCTGTTTTGTTCTTGTCAAAAGTGGTAGTGAGCTGCAGTAGGAAACATCAAGAGCAGCAGCAAGTAGCGGCTATTTCTGCTGCAGAGCAGCCGTGGGAAGCATAAATCGCATCACTCAACAGCGCAGCAGCAGAAGCACCAGGGGACAGCAGGGGCGCGGCCGGTGGCCGTGGCCATGAGCAGGCCGACGCGCGTGTGCAAGGGACGGCCGACGGATGGAGTACATCTTACATTCATGAATCGAATGGGGTGAAGAGGGGGATCGACGCAGGGGCTCACAGGGGGGTAGTAGGGTCGGCCGGGGATCGGGGAGGTCGAGGTGGAGGGGACCGAGCGGCGGCGCCGCCATGATGTAGGGGTGGGGCGAGCTCGATGGAGTTGAGCGGTGGTTCAGTGGAGGGGGCGGCGAGACGGTGGGGTGAGGGGTGTAGCGTCGTGAGGGGGGAAAGGGGCGAGGCAGCCTGGAGGTCGAGGCGGCGGCGGCGTCCAGATCGAGTTGGGGGAGGGGGCTCGGGCTCGCCGGAGTTGGACGGGACCGGCGGCATCCAGGAGGGAGAGGGGGGCCGGGCCGATCCATATCGAGATGGGGGAGGGGTTCGGGCGAGAGAGAGATAGATGGAGGAGGCGGCTCGGGCTGCTCCCTCTGTCTAGGCCGACAGGGGGCAAGGGTGGGGTGGGCACTATGGGGAGGGGGAGGGAGTTGCCCGCGCGTAGGATAGGTTTTTTTATCTCTTTTGATTTGTATTCTTTTCTTTTTGTTCTCTGTTTTATTTGGCTAACAATTTATTTTATAAAAATGTGCCACTTGTACCATAATTAGTGTTGCATTTTATATCACTGCTAAAAAAAGTTTGAGCACCAATTAAAACCATTTGCATATTGTTGTTTACTTTAAAAAGGCTTTTTGGTGCTACTTTTATACTGTTATCATTTATTTAAAATAGTTAAATACTCTAATAAATGTTGGTTGCAACCACACCATGGTCAAATGATTATTAGCAAGTTTTTGATTATTTTCCCTAGAATTTTTGGTGCAACTTACTTTTCCCTTTTATTTTGAAATTTCAATTGGGTTGGAATTTTAATGAGACATGATCAAAGGATGATCATCACATGCAACCAAGGTAACTTGGCATTAACCAAAAGTGATTAATGTAGCGTGGCACCCGGGGCGTTACATGTTCTCTCCAATCTTGTTCTTCAATGTTTAGTCCTTGTGAGCTGCCCTACATGATCAAGGCACCTAAGTAATTTTCCTGCTATTGCTATGCTGTGTTTGCTGGGATTTGATGGATTATGAGATTATGTTCAGATCGTGATGAGTTATATATTTGGTTTACCATTTATATTTTGTTCTTGATTAATTCTATCATGTTCTCCATTACTTTTTATTACTTAGGCCAAGTAGTACATAGTAACTCCAAGAGGGAGCGTTTATGCATGATTGGGGGTTCATGCCCCCCGATGTCTAGCTTGAGTGACAGAAACATGAGACTAGGGGATGTGTTGTTGCTACTAGGGAGAAAAAAACGGTGCTTCTAACCGCAGTTGCAAGGATTGTTTACCTTACGGATAGATTGTTAATGTAGTTGTCTGTTGCTTTGAGTTTACACTTTGGGTGGGGCTCGCAACTTAATACCAGCGAGATGCTCTGGATACATATCTCAAGGTGGATGATTAGTGAGTAGATGCAGATGGATTTCGGTCTACTTGTCTTGGCATACTGCCCATACTTTCGAGCCTCTTACTTTCAAGTGGCACAATTAGCATTGCAATGCGTTTATAATTCTGTCAATTTCCCAGTTGTAATTTGTTCACCGAGCTTAGCTCTTTTGCCGTCTTTTGGGAGAGAGACATCACTAGTGAACGTCATGGGACCCCAATCCATATTTCCACCATTTTTTTTACCTCCACTTTATTTATTGATTTTACTTTCAGTCGCTATCATTATCACTATCATTATCCGTTTGGGTTTGATCCTTTGTAAACGACAAGGCCGGAGGGATTGACAACCCCTTTGTACTTCGGTTGGACCAAAGTTATTAATTTCTGTGTGCGGGTCCACGTCAACTATTTTTATCTGGCGCCGTTGACACATACTTGCAGCATTCTGAGTCCTAGTGGTTCGGTAACATTGGTATCTTCATCGAGGGAAATTTGCTGCTATCTACATCTCAACCTTCCACTTGAACGAAGGGCGAGAAGAAATTATCATCTCTCATACCATCAAGCAAATTTCTGGCGCCTTTGTCGGGGAATCCAATCTTCAAGATAGGGGACTTGCACACTATCTTTCATCTTTGCTTTTTAATCTTGTTAGTTGACTTTTCAGTTTTCATCTTAGTTTCCTTTATCAAAAATCACAAAAAAATACTTACCTTGCTTTTGGTAGTCCTTTATGTTTAGTCAAGCACATTAGGACTTGGTTCTTTGAGGGAATCAGAGGTTCTTGATTTCCATCAAAGGGATGGAGAAAATATGAAGAAGGCATGGGACAAAATTTCTGATGCACATAGGAGAATTATGCCTTGGATTCCTATAAAAATTATGCTCAAAATTTTTTACCATGGTTTTTTTAAATGGTGTAAACACTCTCTTGATATTATAGCTGAAGGATATTTCTTAGAGTGTGATGAAGCTAGAGCTCTTGATATTATACATGGTCTATCTAGTTACTTTGTTTGTGATCATAGTTTTGATATTGTTATGGATAGACTTTCTACTATTGAAAAGAGAATGGATGCTCTAGAATTAGGGAAAGTGGAGAAACCCAAGCCCAATAAAAAAGATATTTTAGAATTAGATGATAATTGGGAGCCCTTTGATAGAATTGGAATCTCTAACCAAGACTTCCTTGCTTATTGTGATATTGGATCCATGGTTTCTACTATGACAAGAGGTTTTTATGATTCCCTAAAACTTACAAATATGATCAATCTTTCGTCTTATCATGAACATACTAATGGAGATATTTCTGAGATCCAGGGAAAGGTAAAGGATGTCCAAGATACATTCTCTAAAAGGAACGCAGCGGTTGATTTCTTCATCATGGAGCCAAACCAAAGAAACATAGTGCTTGGAAGGGATTTCCTCTGAGCCGTAAAAGACTTCATGTATATAGGTAAAGGACACATACGCTTACGCGGAAAGGAGAAAGGTACGTATTATTTTCCTAAAATAAATAAGGATGAAATTTTTGAGGAACCATTTGAAGGTCTTTATAACTCCGATAACTATGATGACTTTTGATTCCTCTTCTTTGTATCATGTCGAGATAAAATGCATAAAAGAAAGCGCTTGTTGGGAGGCAACAAAAGTTGTTTTTATTTCCAGTTTTAGTGGTCTTTATGCTTGTTACTACTGTAGCAACATCATTGTATCTTTATTTTCAAGCTTTGTGCCAAGTTTTAGCCTCCAATTGCAAGAAAGTTCAAAAGTAGTGACATGCTGTCCAAAAACAAATTCTTTCCCCTTGACGAAAAAATTGGCCGTAAATCACCAGATCATCGTTTTGATCTGAATTGTTTTGACAATATGATCTATAAAATCAGCTTTCGTCCATTTGTTCTGAATTTTTTGATTTGAGTTGCGAAATCACCTTCGCTCTTTGTCAAGAAAAGCGATGGCACGAACCGTTTGGTCCAAGATTACCGACCTATCAACCAGGCAACAATACAGAACAAGTATCCGCTTCCTCGGATCAAAGGTCTATATGATCAACTTGTTGGATCTACGATGTTCTCGAAACTCGACTTGAGGTTGGATTAGCATCAAATCCGGGTCCGTGAAGAGGATATTCCGAAGATCGCCTTCATTACTCGCTATGGTTCATACGAGTACACCGTCACGTCCTTTTTCCTAACCAATGCTCCAGCCACTTTCTCCCGATTGATGAACTATATATTCATGGAATATCTCGACAAGTACGTCGTGGTTTATCTGGATGATATCTTGGTATACTCCTAGAATGATGAAGAACATGCTGAACACCTTCGTCTTATACTGGAAAAGCTTCGAGAACACAAACTCTATGCTAAGTATTCTAAGTGTGAATTCTGGCTTCCCGAAGTAACCTACCTTGATCATGTGATTTCCAAGGATGGCATTGCCGTCAACCTAGAACGTATTTAGGCTATTCTTTACTAGAATCCTCCCAAGACTGTCAAGAAAGTCAGAAGTTTCCTCGGACTCGCTAGCTATTGAAGTTGTTTCGTCGAGAACTTCTCCAAGATTTCCAAGCCTCTGACTAATCTGCTTCACAATGGTGTCCAGTTTGAGTGGACAGACAAATGTCAGGAAAGTTTTCAAGCTCTCAAGGACAAGCTCACTTCTCCCCCAGTGCTTTCTCCCCCTTATACTCGGATGGACTTCGTGATATACTGCGATGCATCTCTTCAAGGATTAGGCTGTGTCCAAATACAAGAGCGCCGCGTGATTGCTTATGGCTCTCAACAATTGCGTTCTCATGAAGATAAATATCCAACACATGATCTCAAATTGGCAGCAGTAATTTATGCATTGAAGCTGTGGCGACATTGCCTCGTCGGTAATTGTTGAGAGATCTACACTGACCACCAAAGCCTGAAGTACCCGTTTACTCAGCCAGACCTGAATCTCCGCCAACAAATATGGCTTGAGACAATAGCCGATTTCAACATGGATATTCATTACACCCCTGGCAAAGCTAATGTGATGGCCGATTCCTTGAGCCGCAAAGCCTACTGTAGTGAACTTGAAGTTCAGGTACAACAACCACTTCTGTATGAAGAGCTCCGCAAGATGAACCTCGAGATTGTTCCTCAAGGATATGTGAATAACCTGGTTGTTGAACCCGACCTCGACAGCACCATCATGTGGATACAAACATGTGACTCTGCCGTCGAGAAGATTAAGAGGTATATCGCTAGAGGAAAGCCCTCATTCTTCACTGTTGCTGATGATGGTACGCTGTACTTCAAGAATCATTTAGTGGTCCCTAGAAGTAAGCCCAATCTAAAATTGACCCTGTGCGTGATGAAAGAAGCTCACGATACCCCTTTATCGATTCACCTTGGTAGTACCAAGATGTACAAAGACCTTCGTCGGTGGTACTGTTGGTCTAACATGAAGCAAGACATCGCTCGATATGTTGACGAGTGTGACGTTTGCCGTAACGCCAAAGAAGAACATCAAAGACCTGTTGGAACTCTACAACCCCTTTCTATTCCTGAATGGAAGTGGGACAAGATCGAGATGGACTTCGTCACTGGTTTTCCTAGATCGCAGAAAGGCCATGATGCTATATTTGTCATCATCGATCGATTCTCCAAGATTGCCACTTTTTGCCAGTCAAGGAGACGATCTCTGCTATTCAGTTAGCGGACTTGTATGTTTCCAGAATTGTGTCCCTCCACGGTATTCCAATGGAGATCAGTTCAGACCGTGGCAACATTTTCCACTCAAGATTTTGGGATGGTTTCCAAGAAGCTATGGGTACTCACCTAAACTTCAGCACCGCTTATCACCCCAAGTCGCAAGGAAAAGTTGAACGAGTCAATCAAGTTCTTGAAGACATTCTTCTAGCTTGTGTCATTTCATTCGGTAAGAAATGGGAGGAATCTCTTCCGTTTGCTTAATTCTCGTACAACAATAGCTATCAAGCTAGTCTGCAGATGGCACCCTTTGAAGCTCTTTATGGACGTAAGTGTCGAAGCCCTCTGAATTGGTCAGAAACTGGGGAATGAACCCTCATTGGTCCGGATATTATCGATCATGTCGAAGATCAAGTTCGCGTTTTCCGTGCATTGGAAGGTTGTTCAGTCCCGCCAGAAGGGAAACTATGACCGCAAGCACAAGGAAATGGTCTATCAACCCGGCGAGAAAGCTTACCTCCGTGTCACTCCCATGAGGGGCACTCATCATTTCGGTTTCAAAGGCAAGTTGGCTCCTCGCTACATCGGCCCGTTCCCTATCCTGTCCCGACATGGACCAGTGGCATACCAATTGGAATTGCCGTCAAACCTCTCCTAAGTCCATGATGTCTTCCACATGTCGCAACTCCGTCGCTGCTTCAAGGATCCTATCCGAGAAGTGGATCATGAAATGTTGGAACTGCAACAGGACTTGTCTTATCAAGAACATCCGAGCCGCATTCTCGATCAGTCTGAACGTCAAACCCGCAACAAGACAATCAAGTTCCTCAAAGTTCAGTGGAGGAATCACTCTGATGAGGAGGCCACTTGGGAAAGCGAAGATCCTCTTCGTGAAGAATACCCCGATCTTTCCCCCTCTACCGCTTAAATTCTCGGGACGAGAATTCTTCTAGTGGGGGAGATTTTTAACACCCTCAGTGTCATGTAACAATAATCACTTTTGCTAATGACAATTACTGTTGCTAATCTTGCCTTGATCATATTTGACTGAAAACAAATTCAAAATTCCATTTGGTTGATATTAAAAATATTGTGGCAAATAAAACCTTGTCCAAAAATTGTGCAACCATTTTTCTTAAATGCCTAAAATCAATGGACCATGTTAGAACAACAATGGGAATTTATTTGATGTTTAAATAAATTAAACAAATCATAACAGTAGACTTTCAGTAGCATTTAATCCCTTTTAAATAAAACAAAAATTCAATTTATTTTATTTGGACGTCAAACTTTTTGTGGCATTGTTATAAAGTTCATCACTAATTTTTTTGAAGCTTTAAGACTGAAGGGTAAAACACCCCCAGCATTTTATTAATGCATCATAATATTGACAGGATTTACAACAATGCTTCAAAAAAATGGGCCCTCAAGGAGGCAGGAAGTCAATCCATCTAAGTAATTCATCTTTAAACCTAGGTTTGATCCGGTAGCTAAGCAAACTGACGTCATGGGTGAAGCCCATTTTCCACTTTGCAAAGGATTTCCTCTCATGTTTGAAGCATTTGGCATTCCTGACCATCCAAAAATTCCACCAGGCAGTGAACACAACCTCCGCAAAGAAAGGTTTCTGAGAAGCCTCTCTAGCCTTTGTTGCCACCTGCACCATATCATTCCCCAATGACCAATTTGAAGATATGTCCAGATTCTAGCACTGAAGTTGCATTGGAAGAACAAGTGATCTCGGGTCTCCAGGTGTTGAGTGGGGCATAACACACATTCTGGCCCATCCTCAATGTTCCAGTGTCTTCTGATGATCATGTCCTTGGTGTTGAGACGATCCATAATCACTAGCCAGGCAAACACTTTAGTTTTGAGGATGCAGCAAGATTTCCAAATCCAATTGAGCAGAGGGTTGGATTGGATAGGAGCATGAACCATGGTGTAAAACTTCTTGGCAGTATAGGGTTCCCTATTACTTTGCCTCCAGGTCCAGCAATCTGAAACAAACTCTGATGTGTGGTTTTGAAGTATCAAGGTTAACTCCATGAGCTCCTCATAGGCCTGAGAAGAAAGTGGCAGATTGAACAGATCAGTGAGCTCAGTTGTACCCAAAACCTCCTGAACAGATATCAGAGGATCTTTAGCATAGGATAACAATCTAGCAAATTTATTAGCTAGTGATCTATTCATATGTTCCATCCATTGATCATGCCAAATTAAAACAGAGTCCCAGGGCCAATCTGGATCTTGGAAACAGCCACAAAACTATCCATGTATTTGGCTACATCCCTCCACCAAAAGGAAGCACAGAGCTCAGTTGCGTGGGGTACTCTTTGATGATAGTATGAGTTCCATATGAGATCTACCTAGGGAACCTCCTCTTTGTTATAAAATTTCTTCAGATGTTTCATAAGCAGTGCCTGATTCTGTAGCTGCAAATTTAAGATACCCAGACCCCCTTTTTTTTGGGTCTGCAAACCAGCTCCCAACCAGCCAGAGATTTACCAGAGTCCTGGCCATATTTCCTCCACGGGCATTGTCACTGTATCCTTTCAAGTTGCTTAATTATACCAATGGGTATATGAAGAGAGAAAAGGAAATAGATGGGATGGAGGAGATGACTGAATTCAGTAATTGTAGTTTTCCTCCCTGAGTAAGAAAGCAAGAGCTAGCAGTAAGTCTTCTCTCCATGCAGTCAACCAGAGGAAGGAGATCCACCATTTTAGGTCTAGTGGTTCCAACTGGAAGCCCCAGGTAAGTGAAGGGCAATTTCCCCATTGGACACCCAAAAGCATCAGCCAATTGGGAGAGTCTAGCCTCATCAATGTTAATGGGGATTATTGATGATTTGTTGTAGTTGACATCTAGGTCATGTGACATCCTGGCTTAGTAGGAATGAAAGACTACTCATATCAACAAGGTGCACCTTCTTTTCCGGGAGCCCAGGTCCAAAGAACTCCAAAGTTAAGCATGCTTGGCTTGGAGCAATTTGAGGATGGGTGACCGACCGGGAAGTTGTTCTCGGGTGCGCACGAGTGAGGACAAAGTGCGCAGGAAAGACTAGTGTTGGTCTGTGGGGACAGTCTAGATCCCGCCAGGCGTACGCCGGGAACCGGTGGGTGTGGCCGGGGCGTTACAAATGGTATCAGAGCCGACCCTCGCGGTTACACGGGCGTGTACGTGTCAGTGTGCGAACATGGGTGAGCCATGTGTCGGCACTGGACGCACAGACGTGTGCCAAGAGGGAACGTTCCTGTGGGCCGACGAGGACGTCGGTTCCTTTGAGTGGGTGTGTGTGACATCCTGGCTTAGTAGGAATGAAAGACTACTCATATCAACAAGGTGCACCTTCTTTTCCGGGAGCCCAGGTCCAAAGAACTCCAAAGTTAAGCATGCTTGGCTTGGAGCAATTTGAGGATGGGTGACCGACCGGGAAGTTGTTCTCGGGTGCGCACGAGTGAGGACAAAGTGCGCAGGAAAGACTAGTGTTGGTCTGTGGGGACAGTCTAGATCCCGCCAGGCGTACGCCGGGAACCGGTGGGTGTGGCCGGGGCGTTACAGGTCAATTGTCTCAGAAAAACTCTGTAGAGCCTCTTTCAACACGAAAACTTGTTCAACATCAGCAGGCAGCACCAAGATGGTATCATCAGCATATTGCACTACAGGGAAATCAGGGTCGTGGCAAGGAATAGGTAAGCTGAGGAGTCCCTTTTGAAGTAGATCATTGATCACTGATTGCAACAAGTCAGCATAAAGGACAAAGAGCAGGGGTGACAAAGGATCACCCTGCCTGACTCATCTTCTGCATTTTAACTGTCTCCCAAGAATTCCATTAAGCAAGACATAAGAAGAACCACTCTCCAACAGCTGCTGCACCCAGATCCTCCATTTCAAGGGAAACCCTTTATGTTTGAGAATCTCTAGAATAACAGAGTGCTCAATGGAATCAAAGGCCTTTTCAAAGTAAATTTTGAGCAGCAGAAGGGGTCTCTTAGACTGGTGGCGCTGATGCAGATATTCCAAAGTCCAAGCAATGTAGTCCTGAATAGATCTGTCCTTGATAAAGCCATACCAATTTCTATGAATGCACTTTCTAATATCATTTTGGAATCTATTTGCAGCCATCTTAGTGAGGAAATTAATACCAACACTAGTGAGAGAAATGGGTCTGAAATCATTCACAGTTTCAGGGCTAACTTTCTTAGGAATTAAGGTGATGAAAGATCCATTGAGACCCTCCAAATTGGCAGTGCCATTGTGAAACTCAGCAGGCAAGTTATAAAAATCATTGCAAATGATAGCCCAGCAGGTTTTACGAAATTTACCATTGAAGCCATCAGGCCCTGGTGATTTATCCATAGGCATGAATTTCATAGTGTCATCCATCTCCTTTTTACCAAAAGGATCCACAAGGGGATCCAAATCCTCCACATGAGACAATAAGGCATGAAGATCACAGCTCATGACAATGCCTTTGGCCACACCCATCCTTTTCTTGAAAGTTGACCAGAATGTAGCAGCAATAGTATCATGATGGTCACAGATAGTTCCATCAGACAAGTTCAGAGAGGCAATGGAATTCCTCTTGTGCCTTTCTGAGGCCATTTCTTTGAAGAATTTAGAATTCTCCTCACCCACTTTCAAATATCTTTGGGTACATCTCTTTTTCCAGTACAGGTGTTGCCAAAACAGCAGCTTCTCTAGATGAACTTTCACAATCTTCCTAAAATTGGCTTCAGGAACATATAAAGGTCTCATGTCCTCCAAACAATCCAAAATGAATATCACTCTATTGCATTTGGAAATCAACATTTTTAGGGAGGAGAGACCCCTTTGTCAACGCTTCAATGCCTTCCTAAGCCTCTTGAATTTGTCCATTATAATGGACACAGAGTGAGATTTAGTAGATGGCACCTCCCAGAAGTTTTTCACACTGTCCAGAAAACCAGTCATCTCCACCTAGTAATTCTCAAATCTGAAAATATTGGCCTTAGGGATAGATGTATTGATTACAACCACACAGGGAACATGGTCAGAAGCAGTTTTAGCCAAAGGAAGCACTTGAGAGGAAGGATAGCATGTAATCTAATTGGAGGAGGTAAAAAACCAGTCTAGCTGTTGCAAAAGAGGACTATACTGCATATTAGACCATGTGTACCTTCTAAATTTTAAAGGCAGCTCAAGAAGCCCAAGATGATCAATGATTTCATTAAAGATGAACATGTCATTCATGTCACCTCCAGGCAAATTCTTGTTCTCCATTGATCTGATGAAGTTGAAATCACCAAGGAGTAGCCAGTTAGCATCAAAAGGGATAGATAAGTGATAGATCCATTCCACAAAATTATCCCTGCTATGTTCCTCACAAGGACCATAAACATTGACCAAAGTCCAGTTCTTAGCATTATGTTTGGAAGTGAATTTAGTCACCAGTCCAAAATCCTGAGAATACACTAACAATCCTTCAAACATGCTAGAGTTCCAAATTGTGAGGATACCTCCAGATGCTCCCCTTGATGGAACAAAAGAAAATTGATCAAAACGCCTAGGACAAAGAGCCTGAACAAAATTGCGATCAATTGTGGCACATTTAGTTTCCTGCAAGCATATAATGGCACACTGACTTTCCTTGATTTTCTCTCTAACTGTTCTTTGTCTAGATTCAGAGTTCAGGCCTCTAACATTCCAACAAAGAACTTTCCAGTTTCGAGTAGGTGTACTATCCATAGAAAACCTAGCAGTAGTAAATAAGATTAATTGTAAAAATTACAGCTAACAACCGAAACCAAAAGCAGGGTCTAAGCCCAAAAAAGAATTCCCCCAAAGATTCATAACAACTGGCCAATTTAGAGGCTTGCCAAACCCAAAGATAGAAAGTTTCATTAAACATTTGCATCCTTGCTGGGGGTCACACCAGAGGAAGAGGTCGCCATAAGCTTCTCTTTAGAGAGCAGAGATGGATCAATCTGAAGATCATCCCCAATGGCCCGAATAACCCTGACAGGCGTTGGTGGCACTGCAGGCCTCTCCTCTTGTGCTGGGCCTTGGCATGGATCTTCCACAGGTTCGTCAAGCACCATTTGGATGGGCTTGGTCTTGGGCTTTATCATTTTAGGGTCCATTGGGAGCTCGGCAAAGTTTCCCACCTTGAACCCATCCCTCTTGATCGTGCTTCTGGTGCAACGGCGAACAGAGGTTTCCACCACATGTGTGCTCTTCTTCTTGCGTCGATTTGCTGCAGATTTTGGCAGCGGTGGGCTGGTAAAATGCGTGACCTGGGGTACCTCCTCCAGAGGCAGAGCAGGAGCAAAATAAGGCACCACCAGGTTATCCTCCTCCTCAATGTAGGAGATGGAAAACTCCATGGATTTCTCGTCAAAAGCCATCGCCCAAGAACGTTTAGAGCAGACCAGAGGCAGGACTGGAGCAATTGTCAGCGGCTTGGGGAAATGCATGACGCGTATCTCAGGTAGCAGGCTGGAAAAGGTGTTGGAGATATTCCCTAGAGGCAATCTTCTGATGTTATCTCCTTATGCATTCATGAGTTATTTGTATTGTCCTTGAACATCAGCACTGATATGTATCAATAAGTATGTGATTGTTCCCTAGTTGATAAGGTTACGCGGACACATAGCCTTGACTAGTATATGATTCGACTGATGACTATGTTTCACAAGTCATGAGCATGGAGATGCTACCGATAGTATGGACTTAGTGATGGAATCACTGAGTTGGACAGAGACCCACTTTGAGACGCAACGAGATATTTTCATATGTTAGTCTCAATACAATGTATATGCCATGTCCTAGACTTGAGGTCCTCGAATGTTCTCGGGATGAGGAATGACTCACTTAGGGACTATCAAACGCTACACCGTAACTGGGTAGTTGTAAAGGTAGCTTATGGGTGAGTCATGATACATGCCGCGAGACATGGTTGATCCAGATGGGATAAGGGATTTCATTACCCTACTTGGTGTGGTTCCATACTCGGCAAACTCGTTGGACCTCTATTGTGATAATAGTGGTGCCATCACACAGGCCAGGGAGCCAAGGCATCACCAGAAATCCAAGCATATAGAAAGGCGTTATCATCTTATACGAAAATTCGTAGATGATGGTAATATAATGTATGCAAAGTACACACGGATGCAAACGTTGCTGATCCTTTGACGAAGCCTCTCCCGATGCTGAAGCATGAGGCGCACATAAGAGCCATGGGCCTTAGATGCCTAACTGATTGATTCTAGTGCAAGTGGGAGACTGTTGGAGATATGCCCTAGAGGCAATCGTGTTATGATGTTATCTCCTTATGTATTCATGAGTTATTTGTATTGTCCTTGAACATCATCATTGATATGTATCAATAAGTATGTGACTTGTTTGTGAGACTATATATTCTATGATGATTGTTCTAATGGTCCCTATTTGATAAGATTATGAGGACACGTACCCTTGACTAGTATATGATTCGATTGATGACTATGTTTCAAAAGTCATGAGCATGGAGATGCTACCGATAGTATGGACTTAGTGATGGGATCACTGAGTTGGACAGAGACCCACTTTGAGACGCAGCAAGATATTTTCATTTGTTAGTCTCAATACAATGTATATGCCATGTCCTAGACTTGAGGTCCTCGCATGTTCTCGGGATGAGGAATGTCTCACTTAGGGACTATCAAACGCTACACCATAACTGGGTAGTTATAAAGGTAGCTTACGGGTGTGTCATGATACATGCCGCGAGACATGGTTGATCAAGATGGGATTTGCCCCTCCACTTTGGAGAGATATTCTTTGGGCCCTCTCGAGTGATAAGATTCAGAAAGCATGGCCATGCGATATGGGTTAAGTGTTAACCCGGTTCAGGAATATGTATCACGGTTTCGAGAAAAGAGGTCAAGCTATCACAAGGGTGACAAGTACTCACCTTGAGCTTGACAACATATATCGTGAGGCCAAAGGAATGTTGCATATGACAATTTGTAATGTTTCGTCTTATGACTTTACGCATATATGGGAGTCGGCACGTTCTGCTAGGAACCGCTACCGACTATAGAACCGGATGTGATTCGGGACATGTCCATGTGTACGTGAACCTATAGGGTCGCGCGCTTAAGAGGAAAGGAGCCCATTCGGATGTGATCCGAATGGAATATGGATGGAGGGTCCAGATTGCCTCAAGGGTTGAGGCCATTCCACGGGGGCCTATATAAGGGCTAGGGTTAACCCCGAAGGGTTACAGGTTAGACCAAAACCCTAGCCGCCACTCCACCTCCAGGCCGAGCCGTCGGACCTAGAAGTCCGCTGCCCGGCACTCCTCCTTGTGCGTGCGCATCCCTTGGAGGCGCTGCATTTGCGGCGCTTGGACGAACTGTTCGCGGGATCGGATCGCGGGAATCCGTTCGTGGGATCGGTACGAGGGATCGGTTCGAGGGATTTGAGCAGCAGCCACCGATGCGCATCACCAACTCTCCTTCCGCTGCCGTGACTGCACGTCTAGTGGTAAACCCTAATCATGTTGTTCATCTCCAGTAGCAGTGATCTTGGTTGTGCGCAGTAGAAAATTTTGATTTATCGCTAGCGTAGCGGACCGCATACCCCAACAGTGGTATCCGAGCCTGTGCTATTTGGTGGTGAATTCGTGATGGATTTTCATATAGAGATGTGTAGATCACATCGGTTTTGCATGTATGTTTGAGGTTCTTGATTTCATGATCTGTCCCGAGGCGCGAGCTACTTAGGTCGTGCCACAACTTATCCCTAGAGGTCGGTTATCCGCCATTGGGATAGACTGTGTGCCGTTAACCATGTTGTGGCATGCGGATATCACTAGGTGATTGATCCGGGACACGGATCAGGACACGGCGTAGATATCATCTGCGCTGTCCAGAAATCTTTGAGCAGGTTCGGTTCAGAGGCCATATCTTGGTCATATGAACTCCGATTGAGCTCCGTGACCTACCAAACGATGCAGAATGAAAAGATATCTTTGTTTTAGTTAATTAGGCGATTTTTCACATACCTAATTTGACTAGTGCTAAAAGAGGTTTAGACGGCGGTAGAACGTCTAACTTGGTTTTGCAGGGTATGAATGTGATTTGGTATAGCCCATTGTGTATGTTATTATTCATGGCCTGCGTGTCATGGTTTTGACAACCGGCTAGAGCCATATGGTTGTCTCATTATTGTATTAATGACCTGCGTGTCAACTTGTGGAGCCATGTAATGTAATTTACTTTCATAGCTATTAGTTTGTAATAGCATAGTAACTTATGTAACACTTGGAGGTTGACACCATGGCGTGGCGATGGAGATCACCACGAGGACAACCGTACATGGAGATGGAGATCGCCATGGGAAGTTCGCGCACATGGAGATGGAGATCACCATGCGCTATGATAAAGGGGATATACCATATCACTTGTATAAACTGCCTGTGAAAGTTTATCCCTTTATGCATCCTTCTTTGACATGGTAGATGTTTTAAGTAGGATGATCCCTCAAAGAATGTCAAGTAAAATTTGCCTCCCCAATTGCTGCACATCACATGTCATGTATGTTTAGTAGTAGGCCTATAAAATTAGGGTGCTGCTAGATCTCCTTGGCGTGATGGGTTTGTGTCGGACACTTACACACATAGCACTTGGTTAACTTGTCGAGGCTATCAAAACAGTTTTAGGCTTCGGGGCATAGGTGTTGGTGTGTATGTGTAAGGCCCGATATGCGGTACTATTCCAGATCTAGATGTTTCCATCCAGATCCGGGGACAATGCCATATGCCCCGGATTTCCAACATGATATCACAACATTACAGATACAAGGATACAACATCTCATACAATCGGCATACAACTGCCTTAAATACAACACATCAGCGGAAGGTATATATCTGAGTGCAGACTACAATCAAATGCCTACTGGCACAGAAAAAATCATCGATCCCCATAACCACACAGGTCCAGGCCCTCTGCCGGGATCCGCCTAACTAGTCGTCGTCGAGTCTCCACGTGAAACGTCGATCACCATACCTGTTTTCGATCAAGAACCCTGAAAAGAGTTTGGGGGTAGTATCATGAGTACAGAAGTACTCAGCATCCAACTGTAGTGGTCAACTGACCCAGCAAGGACTTCATCACTCGTCATTCTAGGAAAACTAGTAGTTTATGGTAAGGATGGGGTAAGTGGTGAGGTTGCTGCTGCACTAGCATTTATGAAGTGGCTAACGATCTAGAGAGTAAGGTAAGAATCCAAGCATTCGATGAGGAATCGCCTCCAGCAAGTCTGCTATCCACCTACTTACGCAAGCATAACACCTATCCTATCATTGTCCTCCTCTTCGCAACCCGAGGAAGAAGAAGCAGTCAAGGCACACACACGTTGATCAAGTTATATTAAGATTATCTCAGTTGTTGTTGTCTATGAACAAGGAGTAGGTCTCAAGTCGTCCATAACCGTGGACACGGCTTCTCGAAAAGATTTAACCCTGCAGGGGTGTACCAACTTCCCATTACAAGGCTCCGCACGCATGCCCATCTCTCTTAGTTGCTACCCATGATAGGCAACCATTTTATGATTTAGTCCCAAGAGATCCGGAACGACAAGTCCCTCTAACTAACAACGCACAAATCCGGGTGGCCCCCGGTGAGTCGACATCCAACTCAAAAGCCGGCCGCGCTCTCGAATCGGCCTCTACAGTCTGGACGAGGTCGGGTTAGATACCCAAACAGATGTGGGCAGCCCCCTAGCCTCCAGGTGTGGACCAACAAAGAAACCATGTCTCCGCTGGCCCAAGTTGTTTTAAATAATATCTGCCAGGAGCTACCCGACAGACACACACACGGTTTTCAAATGGTAAAATCAGCTTGGGCCACCACTAGAAATGTTTGAAGCTAGGTAGGTAAGAAGAGGGGACCCCATAAAATCCCACACGCGGTTAGGCACGCTCAGTCTTAAAACCAATACCCGGAACTCGGATCCTAGGTGACTCGAATGGAACAAAGCGTCGGGGCGTTTAGCCTAGACCTTCCATCCTTCGTCGAATATAGTCAACATTATAATAATCATATCGACAACAATATAATAACGTGATGTCCCAAACCAAGGAGTAAAAGGGTAACATCGTAGCATCCTAAGCATGCATACTAAGAAGGGGCTGCGCAACGAGCAATAGTAACATAACAGTACATGGTTTGCTAGGAGGGGATATGGCTGTATTTGTTTCAAAGAGGCTGTAAACATGTGGTATGATCAAACATCGAACCTATCCTAGACTAGCATGCAAACCGCTGGTTGAAATAGAATGGATCATAAGTAATGTATAGTCCTTGCCTGTTGATAAGTCGGGTTCCGAAGGTGTAGTTGATCGCAAGCTTGCATCGTCTTCGAAGGTACCCGCGGAAGCACACAAGACGGTAAACACTGGGAAGCAATCAACAAGCAAGCATCTATTACTACGAAGCAAACACAATCAAGCATCAACAAGAAGGCAACACGAGACATCGCACCTACCGTCGAGAGCGGTTACTAACAGGTTAAGTGGAGTACTCGTCACACACGACGATACAACACATTTAGAATGGTTCAAGTTGTCTAGCTACAGGTGATCAACAAAGATTGTTAACATGGCATCTCACTCAAGCATGGCATAGCACTCAAACATCGAAAGAGGTGAAGCATAAAGGAAACTATCTATGCTACTCAATTTAAGTGAGGCACAACCTAAACATGGCATCCACTAAGTTCCCCATGACAATTAAAACATTTGGTACTGTTCTGTCCTAAACCATATTTTAGGTTGGTTAACAACAGCAAACAATAGCACAAACACAAAGTACACTCAAAAATAATCAAGTTACATATAAAGAACACTCCAAACGGAGTTACGGTCAAAAGGATACAAGCAACACAAGTTTGGAACACAATCTTCCAAACATCAGGTAGCACACTTTAGAGCAATGCATAAACAGGATAATGAATGCAAACATGATCACACATGATATGCAATTAAAGTAGACATGACAAGGAAGGCATGTCAAAAGGAATCATGCAAATACGCATCATGCTTCACTAGTTATAAGCAACACAAAAAGCTTTAAAACATTACTGGTCTAGGACTTAGTGAAAATCAGGGAAAACAAGGCAGAAACTGTTATTTTCATGCTGTACAAACAGGAGTAAAACTATATGAAAAAGTGCAGCAACATGACATAGAAATATATGGGCATGGAGTAGGCATGATGATGATCAGGTACAAACAAGAATCAAGGTCATAGGCATAACAGATCAAAAGATATTAAGAAAACAACATGGCATCGGAAAGTTACAGACTTAGAGAAAAACAGAGGTGGCTGTCAAAAACAGCGGGATAGCAACTTTGGAGCTAAACATATCTATGACCAGAAATGTAAACATGACAATGCAATACATATAATGGAAGTAGACATGATGCTTAACTGTATGCAACAAGAATGTCAGAACCCTGTGTTAGGTAATGTGCTAGGGTTAATAAGTCACTTGCATCATGTTAAAATTTCAAAAGAAAACTTTGAAATCAAAATCAAAAGCAAATTGGGAGAAGGAACCCCCCCAGATGAATTAATTCAAAAGGCCAGATAAAAATCTTCTCCAAAAATTCATGTTAGATTTTTGAAAAGTATTATAAATGAGTGTGATCACATATCAAGTGATGTGGGACCCACCCCATGCTGATGGATTTTTCAAATATTCAAATAGTGCCTTGGAATTATTTAAAAACCCCTATTTGAGTTAAGATTCAAATTATTTGAATTTGAAAAATGTTGAAACTTTACAAGTGTCTAGCCTAGTATATTGTGATGCCACATAAAAAGTTTCAGCATTTTAGAAAATCGCTAGGTATTTATTTTTGCTAGCCAAAACAAAGGTCAGAAAAGAAAACAGAAAAGGAAAAGGAAAAAACTTACCTGGCGCCTAGGCCAGGCCCACCTCTTCTGGCCCAGTCCAGCCCACCTGGACCCCTCCCCTGTCATCTTCCTCCCCGCGCCCCTAAGGTGCTCGGTGGAAAGCCACCGACGCCACCTCGACGCCTTCGAGCTTCCAGAGCCCCCGTGTCCTCCCCTCGGTGTCCTGGAGAACCCCCTTTGTGCCGTGCACCGTTTCCCCCTAAGTGCAGTGCCTATCCACCCCCCTCCTTCTCTCCCGCAAGCTTCACCGAGGGCAGCCGCAGGCCATGGCCATGGAACTCGCAGCCAACGTCACCTAGGGCTCAAGCTGGCATGTCCATCCTCCTCCCCGTCCTCGTCTTCGTCGACTAGCAGAAGCAGGAGCTCCAATTTGGACTAGAAACGACGTCAGTTTCATCGGATCGCCGCCGGCCGCCGTGAAGGTCTTCGTCAAATTCCCCGCCGCTGTGCCCTCCCCGACTCCAACGACTACCTCGTCGTGTTCCCCGTGATCTGGTGAGCTTTTCCCCCAAGCTCTCGGAGCCCCGCGACCTCTCTAGCTGGATTCGCCATGAGAGCAGGAGCTCGCCGTCGCCATAGTCGCCGGTGGGGCTGCTCTCTTGCTCGTACGTCCTCACCGTGCTGTCCATCGCATAGCTGGCGTTCCCCGGAGGCCGTCCAGCTAGCGCATGGCCAAGCACGGGCAGTGCAACGTCGACTGCGTCTTGGCCGTGACTCCGCCGCCGCTAGGGCTCATCGCCGACGTGCCTCCGGTGCCTTCCGGTGGCGTTGCACTACACCATTCGACGCGCGCAAGTGAGGGCTTCAAGATGGTGGTCTCAGCGCTTCAAATCGTCGACGGGAGCGCCCTTCCCGTGCAGCGCCGCCGCGCTGGTGACAACCGGCAGCTCAACGCCGGCGAGGCCGACGTGGCCACGGTCATTAGAAGTTAATCACCCCCTAATGAACCCCCACAGAGGCTGACAGGTGGGGCCCTGGAGCCCTTAACCCCCCGGTTAGTTTAAACTAACCGGGTTAATTAACCCAGCCATTGATAGGGTTGGCCCACTCGTCAGCCCCCTGCTGACGCCATGCTAGCGCAGTGCTGACGCCATAAATGAATTTCCAGAGTAAATTGAATTAAAAAAATTCAGAAAATTCCAGAAAATACCCCAAACTTTGAAAATTCATAGAAAATTCATAGAAAATTCATATTAACTCCAGATTGGACAAATAATATATGAAAAATGATCAGGAGAAAATAAGATATCCAAAAATCCAACTTTCAACTATGTTTGAGTTGATTTTAAAATGGGACCAGTAGCATATGTCATTTGGTTTATTTGGAATTTATTCAAATTCAATTCAAATGATTTTCCAACTTGGACCATGGAAACTTGCTACTTTTCAACCATACATCAGAGGCATATCATACACATTTCCAAATGATTCAAATTGATCAATCAATGTCACATGTAACTTGGCTAAGTTTGAATTCAAATTGGAGTTTGAATTTTCAATATACTCCATTTAAATGGAATTGCTTCACACATCAAAGCATATACATCAAGTTTCAACCTTCCATCATGTGATTGTGCATTGTATTTACTTTGCTACCTTGTTTGTTGTTTGTCGAGTAGAGGTGGAACCGGAGCAGGAGGCTGCCCCCTTCGTTGAAGACCCCGAATCCGAACCTCGTCAGCAAGGCAAGAAAACCCCCATTGATCATGTCGATAAAATCCCAATTCCCTCTCATGTATCGCTTATGCATTGTTTAGGATGATTACCATGCTGCGTTTCTACCGCATAGATGAACCCATTCCTTTGCATGACCTATCATTTTGTCACAGTAGTAAGCAAACCACAATCTTAGAAAATGTAGGAGTTGATTGATATCATGTGGCCCCTACAATTGTCACTGCTTATTGCATGCTTAGAGTGATACCATGATGATATTGTTATGTGAGTCGGGCTGGTAGTGATCATGATGTTGATGGTAGAAAAGTGTTGGTGAATCTACCCTACTACAAGGTGAAAGATGAGAGGTTGTGTAGGAGTACACGGTGGGTTGTCTCGTTGAACACCGCCTTAAGTCCGAGTTCTTGTGTGGTGATCCAAGATGAAGAGTACAACCACACATTGGGCTCACTGACCCCTCTCAGCTTACTAACTCATCCCTTTCGATGTCCAGATGTCGCAATTGTTCGGAGTTCTGGTAGGTCTGTGGCCTGGATGCTAAGTGAGAGAACGGCTCACCCGAGACCGGCTTATGCACCACGCACACATCACTTGGGTCCACTTCGGTAAACCGGCCGGGTTCACGATAGTGGTAGCCAACCCAAGTAGGCGGCTTTCTCGGACTAGATCGGCTATGAGGTAACAGTTGTGGTGAGCATCCTCGCTGGCACCCCTTGAATGGTGTCGAGATCAAAGGCGGTAAATGATGATCATGTGTGTGTAGCGGTACAGCCCTGCAGGGTTAACAAAACTATTCGAATAGCCGCTTCCGCGGTTATGGACTGCTTGGAAAGCTTAGCTTGATTATTAGATAACTTGAACTGGATACTTCTAAAATACACCAAGATAAGTGTGAGTGCTATGGCGTGCTTTCTCATGGGGAAGTCGAGGAAGGCACCATAGTGGTGTAATTGGTTGGAGAAAGTAGTGGACTCGTGTACGCTTCTTACCTCAAGTCTGGTACTCGTAGTTCAGGACTAGCCAAGTCAAAGCTGGCACTTCTGCAAGTGAAACTCCACCTCCCTTTACCCCTATACGTATGCATGAGTAGTATAGCTCCTATGTAAGTCTTGCTGAGTACGACTTTGTACTCACGTTTGCTTAATCTATGTTTTAGATGAAACCACTGACCCCGAAGGTGGCTTCTTCATCGAGCTGGACGACTGAAGATCAAGCTAGTCTAGTCCCAGTCAGACGACTGGTTCCCTCGTGGAGGGCTTGTGTTTAAATAAGGCTTCTTAAGCCATTTGTTAAACTTGTCTGTACTCAGACATACTTGCTTCCGCTTGTGTTGTAATGTTGGATCACATGCTTGTGATCTCTGTGTGCACTCTATAAGAGTTATCAATAACAATGTATACTTTGTAGAGAATTGCAATGATATCTGTTGTTCATACAAGGCATGTGTTGCGTGTATGTTTATAACATGCATGTCTTTGTATGGGTTTTCGAGACCTTAGTTGTGATCTGGTTGGCGGTCTTTCATACACCAAGTGGCCCTTAGATGTGCGCAACTTTGGGCATCGCGATGCGATTGTCCGAGACTCCGTATCGTGCACACTTTGTGGTATGATCGAGCCCGCCCTAGACCCCGACTAAGTGATCGGGCTGGAGTAAGTCTATGTAAGAGTTATGAGATAGTCGATAGTATGGTTGAGGCGACTTGTCTTTGAATATGGGAGTTCATCACCCATATCATTATACTTGTGTGCGGACGATGAGGACCCTTCTCAGTTGATCATCCGGCCTGGATGGGATACCCCTCACGTACGATGCTTTCCGAGAACGTCTGTGCTTGGCCTTGTCTTCTTAGACAAGTGGGTACGGTTCTCGGCTCTCCATATGACTATGTCTTAGCTGGACTTGCATACGCTTACCCCGGGTCCCGACAGACTTGGTATCAGAGCAGGACTGACTGTAGGACTAGCAGCCTTGGCCGAAGTCGAGTCTAGCCTTCTATAGTTATATAGTTACTCTGGTATATAAGGGAACAACGTAAGGCTTATTTTTTCTCCTTACCCCCTTCGTTCTGAGTTCTGAGTCACCCTCATCTTATTCTACGGGAAGATAGGACTAGGCTCTCCTTTGTCTAATTAGAACATCTCGTTGTTTGCTTCCTTGTAGCCGTAGAAAAGTTGTGATCGGTTTGTTAGAGTGGTTATGCTTCCTGATTTATTACATCGTATGTAAGTGATGTTTCCATGTTGTAAGAAATTGTCTTTTTCTTGCAATTACAGCCGTTATGCTGTCCGAGTCATTCCAGGTTTATCTCATATTCTGATGCATTTGCAAACTCCTTTCTGTTTCAGATGGCAGATCTTCCCCCTCGGCAGATTGTTCGTTTGACCAGGTGCCTCGGTGTGCGTGGCCATCCCGCCACGTTGGTCGAGATGATGTCCTATGTGGGATATCGATGGTATCCTGAGTACACCGTTGAGGAGCAGTTCCTTGACTTCAACCAGACCCAGTTCCACTGCATTGTCAGGATCTACCCGCGCCACGTTGGAGTCACTCAGCCTATCCACTTTGGACATGGCATTGGCATGACTGAGAACATGGCTGTGCAGGATGCTGCATACTCATGTATTACCCTGCTGAGAGAGGAGCACACTATGCCGAGAGAGACCTCATTCCGCTATATCCCTGCTGCACTTCCAGGAGAAGAGGGATATTACACCGGACTCTACTCAGATCACTCTGCAGAAGATCCAGCACTTCAGATGACTGCTAGGTTTGCTAGTGATCGAGATCGTGATGCACGCGCTCTCCGTTTTGAGCTTCATGCCACTTGTGTTCGTCTGTATTGAGCACTGACCCTTTTGGCACCCTTCGTGAGCGTTGGATCAGTCGAGTATGATGCTATCTACCCTGTGAGGACTCAGATGCCTTCTCGAGTTGCTTGGCCCGAGATTGGAGGCATTTTCCCACCCCGTGGTCCTTTGCTTCCACCCTACGCTGGACCTAGGCCCCATCCTTGCCCAAATGGATATCAGGGTCCACAGGCCTCCGTGTTTTCCGATGGTCACCTTCAGCTACCGGGATACGCGGGTAACTTTTATGAGGACTACTATGGAGATGGAGATGAGTGAGACCGCCTATGGTCTTACTTAGTGAGAATGTAGTAGTATCTTAGTATATTGTACGAAAGGTGTCTAAGTTCCAGAGGCTTAGATAAATAATGTATAGGAAGTCAGAATGCCCCTGAAGGATGTATCATCTTCATCACGTTTGTATTAGCTTGGTGCTTGTACTAAAACGATGTATGGTTTGTATGACAGCTTGTGAATATATGGCTTGTATGCTTTATCACCATGTTGTCAAGATGATTACTTCCTTTGCTCTGTAATCCTTCCAGTACTCCAATACCTTGTTTAGACTCTCCCAATCAACTCTATTTGACTTTGGTTTTTCACCTTCAGGATGTCTCAAGGAACCCGTGGCCAGCTTGGTCGTAACCAGGGTCGTGGGAATGACCAGGAGGAAGGCAACCTTCCACCCCCACCCATGATGGCTCAGGTTCTGATGGAGGTTGAGAGGAACCGCCGAGACTCTCACCATCTGCTGGAAGTCATTGCTCGCAACACCACTCAGCAGCGCAACGAGTTGGTGTCCCTGAACGACTTCATCCGACTTCATCCCCCGGTTTTCAGTTACTCCACCGAGCCCCTTGACGCCGATGACTGGCTTCGCAGCATCGAGAGGAAGCTCCAAGCAGGACATGTTGCAAATGGCGACAAGGTCAGCTATGCCACCTATCACCTTGAAGGTTCAGCTAGCTCTTGGTGGGAGAACTTCCTGAATATGCGTCCCGTTGGACCGCCCGCATCTTGGGATGAATTCTGCACTTCCTTCCGTGAGCACCACATTCCCAAGGGTCTTATGGACCGCAAGCGTGAGGAGTTCTGCAACCTCACCCAAGGCAGAAGGACCGTTGACGAGTTTAGTCGTGAGTTCAACCGACTTGCTCGTTATGCTACTGAAGAAGTCTCCACCGACGCAAAGAAGCAAGAGAGGTTCCGTCGCGGACTCAATTCTGGACTCCGTCGTGAGCTCAATCTACATGACTTTGCCACCTTCCAGGTCCTTGTCAACAAGGCCATCAAGGCAGAGGACATGAACACCCCCAACGACTTTCGCAAACACCCTAGAGACGATGGATCATCCAGTTCCGGCTCCCAGAAGCGCAAGATCTGGATCCCAAACAGTATGTTCCGCCAGAACAACCCACCGAGGCCATCCTATGTGGCGCCTCGTCCACCAACTCAGTTCCACCCAGCTCCACCAAACAACCCAGCTCCACGCACTGTTTTTGGAGCCTGTTACAAGTGTGGTCAGGCAGGCCACTATTCTCGTGAGTGCCCCCAGAACCAGATCCAGAATCAGAATGCTCCACCCCGTGCCGGAGGCAACAACAATGGTCGTGGAAAGCCACCCCAGAAGGTCTACACCGCCTTACCCGCTCCTCCCGCCACTCGTGGACGTGTGAACCAGATTGCCGCCGAAGAGACTGACGACACCACTGACGTCATTCTTGGTACGCTCCCAGTCAATTATGTTCCTACTTCCGTTCTTTTCGACCCAGGAGCATCTCATTCATTCATGTCGGAAAGTTATGCACTTCGTCATGAGTTATCCTTTGTTGATTTGTCCACCCCAATGATTATTCAAACTCCAGGGTCAAGATGGCAAACTAGTAGAGTAAGCCATGGAAATCAAATTGCAATTGAGGGTTTAGTATTCCTTGCTTCACTCATAGCCCTCAAGTCTTCAGATATTGATGTCATCCTTGGCATGGATTGGCTATCAAGACATAATGCCTACCTGGATTGCAAAGGAAAATCCGTGAAACTCACCCACCCTTCAGGCAAGACCGTCATCTATACCTCACCCAGAACAAGAACCCAAGTGCATTCTTTGAATGTACTTCCCCTTTCTGAACTTGAAGATATTCCGGTGGTTCTTGACTTCCCGTATGTCTTTCCTGAAGAGCTGCCGGGCATGCCGCCCGACAGATGTGTAGAGTTTATAGTGGATCTTGCCCCAGGAACCGCACCAATTTCTAGACGCCCATACAAAATGGCCCCACGTGAGTTAGCTGAGCTTAAAACCCAACTGGAAGCTTTGTTGGAAAAAGGCTTCATCCGCCCTAGCTCATCGCCATGGGGTTGCCCCGTTCTATTCGTCACGAAGAAAGATGGAACAGAAAGGATGTGCGTAGACTATCGACCACTAAATTTAGCGACGATAAAGAACAAGTACCCATTACCCAGGATCAATGATCTTTATGATCAACTTGCAGGATCCTCTGTCTTCTCCAAGATGGATTTGAGATTAGGTTATCATCAAATCAAAATCCGAAACAAGGACATTCCCAAAACGGCTTTTACTACTCGTTATGGTCTTTAGGAGTACACCGTCATGTCCTTTGGTTTAACCAATGCCCCGCCACTTTCTCACGCATGATGAATTCGATCTTCATGGAGTACTTAGATAAATTTGTTGTGGTTTATCTCGATGACATTCTCATCTACTTGAAGAACGAAGAAGAACATGCCGAACACCTAAGGCTGGTATTGATGAAACTTAGAGATCATCGCCTGTATGCTAAATTCTCCAAGTGTGAATTTTGGCTACCAGGAGTGAACTACTTAGGCCACGTGATTTCTGCAAAAGGCATTGTTGTGAATCCCGAGAGAGTTCAGGCCGTCCTTGACTGGACTCCACCTGAATCGGTTAAGCAAGTTAGGAGTTTTCTTGGCCTAGCCAGCTATTGCCGTCACTTCGTCGAGAACTTTTCTAAAGTTGCAAAGCCTCTAACTGAACTCCTCAAGAAAGATAAGAAATTCCTATGGACTTCCAAGTGTGAGGAAAGCTTTCAAGAGCTAAAAAGAAGGTTGACTTCTGCATCCGTACTTGCACCTCCAGACACCAAAAAGGATTTCGAGATCTATTGTGACGCATCACGGCAAGGGTTAGGATGCATACTTCTGCAAGATCGACATGTGGTAGCTTATGCTTCACGCCAGTTGCGGCCACATGAAGAGAACTATCCTACCCATGACCTTGAACTCGCTGCCGTAGTTCATGCCCTAACAACTTGGCGACATTACCTCCTTGGTAATCGTTGTGAGATTTATTCCGACCACCAAAGCCTCAAATACATTTTCACCCAGCCAGATCTTAATCTCAGGCAAAGACGCTGGATTGAGTTGATAAAAGATTACGACGTAGTAATTTCTTACACCCCAGGCAAAGCCAATGTCATGGCAGATGCACTAAGTCGTAAGTCATATTGTAACAACCTCATGTTGCAACAGTATCAACCACTTCTTCATGAGAAATTTCGCAAGCTTAATCTTGAGATTGTTCCTCACGGCTATCTTTCTACCTTGGTGGCGAAACCAAATCTTGAGGATCAAATCATAGTTTCCCAAAGGCGTGCACGAGGTGTTCGCCGGATCAAGGAGAACATTGCTAGCGGAGTTGCTAAATGTTTCTCCACAGATAGCAAGGGAATGGTATTCTTTGGAAATCGTTTGGTAGTACCTAAGAATAGGGAACTAAGGCAACTCATCCTCAAGGAAGCCCATGACACACCCCTCTCGATTCATCCCGGTAGCACAAAAATGTACCGAGATCTACGCCCGAGATTTTGGTGGACTAGGATGAAGAGAGACATTGCTCATTTTGATGCCGAATGTGATGTTTGTCGTCGCATTAAGGCAGAACATCAAAGACCTGCTGGTACACTTCAACCTTTGTCTATTCCCGAGTGGAAATGGGATAAAGTCGGTATGGACTTCATCACCGGCTTTCCAAAAACCCAGAAAGGAAACAATGCCATCTTCGTTGTCATAGATAGGCTTTCCAAGGTTGCTCACTTCCTTCCGGTTCGCGAGTCTATAACTACTAGCCAGTTAGCGGACTTGTACGTCTCTAGAATTGTATCCCTTCACGGTGTTCCTTTGGAGATCAATTCTGATCGCGGTAGCCTTTTCACCTCTAGATTTTGGGGAAGCTTTCAGAATGCTATGGGAACTCATCTCTCCTTTAGTACAGCTTTCCATCCTCAGTCTAGCGGTCAAGTCGATAGGGTTAACCAAATTCTTGAAGACATGCTCAGAGCTTGTGTTATCTCATTCGGAAAGAATTGGGAGAAGTCTCTGCCATTCGCCGAATTTTATTATAACAATAGTTTTCAATCTAGTATGAACATGGCTCCTTTTGAACTCCTTTATGGACGACGATGTCGAACACCTTTAAACTGGTCAGAAACCAGTGAAAGACAATTCTTTGGACCGGACATGATCAAGGAAGCAGAAGAGCAAGTTCGCATTGTTCGTGATCAATTGAAAGCAGCCCAGTCTCGTCAGAAAAGCTACTATGATCGTCATCATAGGCAAGAGAGCTACAATCTGGATGAGAAGGCTTACCTTCGGGTTACTCCTCTGAAGGGAACCCAACGTTTCGGTATCAAAGGCAAATTTGCCCCACGTTACATCGGACCTTTCCGCATTCTTGCTAAACATGGAGAAGTTGCCTACCAACTTGAACTACCCTCGCACCTTTCCCGAGTACATGATGTATTCTATGTGTCACAACTCAGGCGTTGCTTCAAGGACCCCATCCGCGAAGTCGACCATGAAACGCTTGATCTCCAAGATGACCTTTCTTATCGAGAATACCCCGTTCGTATTCTTGATTCAGCAGAGCGTGTCACTCGTCATCAGAAGATTAGGTTTCTGAAAGTGCAATGGTCACACCACTCTGAGAGAGAAGCTACATGGGAAAGAGAAGATCGTCTCAGTGCCGAGTATCCCACCTTCCTCCCGCAGACTTCTGAATCTCGGGACGAGATTCTGTTGAGAGGGGGCGAGTTGTCAGAACCCTCTCTTAGGTAATGTGCTAGGGTTAATAAGTCACTTGCATCATGTTAAAATTTCAAAAGAAAACTTTGAAATAAAAATCAAAAGCAAATTGGGAGAAGGAACCCCCCTAGATGAATTAATTCAAAAGGCCAGATAAAAATCTTCTCCAAAAATTCATGTTAGATTTTTGAAAAGTCTTATAAATGAGTGTGATCACATATCAAGTGATGTGGGACCCACCCCATGCTCATGGATTTTTCAAATATTCAAACAGTGCCTTGGAATTATTTAAAAACCCCTATTTGAGTTAAGATTCAAATTATTTGAATTTTCAAAATGTTGAAACTTTACAAGTGTCTAGCCTAGTATATTGTGATGCCACATAAAAAGTTTCAGCATTTTAGAAAATGGCTAGGTATGTATTTTTGCTAGCCAAAACAAAGGTCAGAAAAGAAAACAGAAAAGGAAAAGGAAAAAGCTTACCTGGCGCCTAGGCGAGGCCCACCTCTTCTGCCCCAGTCCAGCCCACATAGACCCCTCCCCTGTCGTCTTCCTCCCCACGCCCCTAAGGTGCTCGGTGGAAAGCCACCGACGCCACCGACGCCACCTCGACACCTTCGAGCTTCCAGTGCCCCCGTGTCCTCCCCTCGGTGTCCTGGAGAACCCCCTTTGTGCCGTGCACCGTTTCCCCCTCAGTGCAGTGCCTATCCACCCCTCTCCTTCTCTCCCGCAAGCTTCACCGAGGGCAGCCGCAGGCCATGGCCATGGAACTCGCAGCCAACGTCACCTAGGGCTCAACCTGGCATGTCCATCCTCCTCCCCGTCCTCGTCTTCGTCGACTAGCAGAAGCAGGAGCTCCAATTTGGACTAGAAACGACGCCAGGTTCATCGGATCTCCGTCGGCCGCCGTGAAGGTCTTCGTCAAATTCCCCGCCGTTGTGCCCTCCCCGACTCCAACGACTACCTCGTCGTGTTCCCCGTGATCTGGTGAGCTTTTCCCCCAAGCTCTCGGAGCCCCGCGACCTCTCTAGCTGGATTCGCCATGAGAGCAGGAGCTCGCCGTCGCCATAGTCGCCGGTGGGGCTGCTCTCTTGCTCGTACGTCCTCACCGTGCTGTCCATCGCATAGATGGCGTTCCCAGGAGGCCGTCCAGCTAGCGCATGGCCAAGCACGGGCAGCGCAACGTCGACTGCGTCTTGGCCGTGACTGCGCCGCCGCTAGGGCTCGTCGCCGACATGCCTCCGGTGCCTTCCGGTGGCGTTGCACTGCACCATTCGACGCGCGCAAGTGAGGGCTTCAAGATGGTGGTCTCAGCGCTTCAAATCGTCGACAGGAGCGCCCTTCCCGTGCAGCGCCGCCGCGCTGGTGGCAACCGGCGGCTCAACGCCGGCGAGGCCGACGTGGCCACGGTCATTAGAAGTTAATCACCCCCTAATGAACCCCCACAGAGGCTGACAGGTGGGGCCCAGGAGCCCTTAACCCCCCCGGTTAGTTCAAACTAACCGGGTTAATTAACCCAGACACTGACAAGGTTGGCCCACTCGTCAGCCCCCTGCTGACGCCATGCTGGCGCAGTGCTGCCGCCATAAATGAATTTCGAGAGTAAATTGAATTAAAAAATTCAGAAAATTCCAGAAAATACCCCAAACTTTGAAAATTCATAGAAAATTCATATTAACTCCAAATTGGACAAATAATATATGAAAAATGATCAGGAGAAAATAAGCTATCCAAAAATCCAACTTTCAACTATGTTTGAGTTGATTTTGAAATGGGAACAGTAGCATATGTCATTTGGTTTATTTGGAATTTATTCAAATTCAATTCAAATGATTTTGCAACTTGGACCATGGAAACTTGCTACTTTTCAACCATACATCAGAGGCATATCATACACATTTCCAAATGATTCAAATTGATCAATCAATGTCACATGTAACTTGGCTAAGTTTGAATTCAAAATGGAGTTTGAATTTGCAATATACTCCATTTAAATGGAATTGCTTCACACATCAAAGAATATACATCAAGTTTCAACCTTCCATCATGTGATTGTGCATTGTATTTACTTTGCTACCTTGTTTGTTGTTTGTCGAGTAGAGGTGCAACCGGAGCAGGAGGCTGCCCCCTTCGTTGAAGACCCCGAACCCGAACCTCGTCAGCAAGGCAAGCAAACCCCCATTGATCATGTCGATAAAATCCCAATTCCCTCTCATGTCTCGCTTATGCATTGTTTAGGATGATTACCATGTTGCGTTTCTACCGCATAGATGAACCCATTCCTTTGCATGACCTACCATTTTGTCACAGTAGTAAGCAAACCACAATCCTAGCAAATGTAGGAGTTGATTGATATCATGTGGCCCCTACAATTGTTACTGCTTATTGCATGCTTAGAGTGATACCATGATGATATTGTTATGTGAGTCGGGATGGTAGTGATCATGATGTTGATGGTAGAAAAGTGTTGGTGAATCTACCCTAATACAAGGTGAACGATGAGAGGCTGTGTAGGAGTACACGGTGGGTTGTCTCGTTGAACACCGCCTTAAGTCCGAGTTCTTGTGTGGTGATCCAAGATGAAGAGTACAACCACACATTGGGCTCACTGACCCCTCTCAGCTTACTAACTCATCCCTTTCGATGTCCAGATGTCGCAATAGTTCTGAGTTCTGGTAGGTCTGTGGCATGGATTCTAAGTGAGAGAACGGCTCACCCGAGACCGGCTTATGCACCACGCACACATCACTTGGGTCCACTTCGGTAAACCGGCCGGGTTCACGATAGTGGTAGCCAACCCAAGTAGGAGGCTTTCTCGGACTAGATCGGCTATGAGGTAACAGTTGTGGTGAGCATCCTCGCTGGCACCCCTTGAATGGTGTCGAGATCAAAGGCGGTAAATGATGATCATGTGTGTGTAGCAGTACACCCCTGCAGGGTTAACAAAACTATTCGAATAGCCGCGTCCGGGGTTATGGACTGCTTGGAAAGCTTAGCTTGATTATTAGATAACTTGAACTGGATACTTCTAAAATACACCAAGATAAGTGTTAGTGCTATGGCGTGCTTTCTCGTGGGGAAGTCGAGGAAGGCACCATAGTGGTGTAATTGGTTGGAGAAAGTAGTGGACTCGTGTACGCTTCTTACCTCAAGTCTGGTACTCGTAGTCCAGGACTAGCCAAGTCAAAGCTGGCACTTCTGAAAGTGAAACTCCACTTCCCTTTACCTTGATACATATGCATGAGTAGTATAGCTCCTATGTAAGTCTTGCTGAGTACGACTTTGTACTCACGTTTGCTTAATCTATGTTTTAGATGAAACCACTGACCCCGAAGGTGGCTTCTTCATCGAGCTGGACGACTGAAGATCAAGCTAGTCTAGTCCCAGTCAGACGACTGGTTCCCTCGTGGAGGGCTTGTGTTTAAATAAGGCTTCTTAAGCCATTTGTTAAACTTGTCTGTACTCAAACATACTTGCTTCCGCTTGTGTTGTAATGTTGGATCACATGCTTGTGATCTCTGTGTGCACTCTATACGAGTTATCAATAAAAATGTATACTTTGTAGAGAATTGCAATGATACCTACTGTTCATACAAGGCATGTGTTGCGTGTATGTTTATAACATGCATGTCTTTGTATGGGTTTTCGAGACCTTAGTTGTGATCTGGCTGGCGGTCTTTCATACACCAAGTAGCCCTTAGATGTGCGCAGCTTGGGGCATCGCGATGCGATTGTTCGACACTCCGTCTCGTGCACACTTTGTGGTATGATCGAGCCCGCCCGAGACCACGACTAAGTGATCGGGCTGGAGTAAGTCTATGTAAGAGTTATGAGATAGTCGATAGTATGGTTGAGGCGACTTGTCTTTGAATATGGAAGTTCAGCACCCATATCATTAGACTTGTGTGAGGATGATGAGGACCCTTCTCAGTTGATCATCCGGCCTGGATGGGATACCCCTCACGTACGATGCTTTCCGAGAACGTTTTGTGCTTGGCCTTGTCTGCTTAGACAAGTGGGTACGGTTCTCGGCTCTCCATATGACTATGTCTTAGCTGGACTTGCATACGCTAACCCCGGATCCCGACAAAGAATCAATGCAATAGGCCTCATGGATGTGTCACAATCATCAATCAAACTTGCAATAAAATAACATCAGCAGCACACTAACATGAAAAATTAGCAACTAACAGTCTGATGCTCACTTCAACGCAGATTAAAAACATCAAGATGGCCTCAAATCAAAATGCTCACAAAAGATGGATTGAAGGACACACAATTCTAAACAAATTTCCTTTTGGGCGCAACGCCATCCGAGCTACAGATTACTCCTAAACTACGTCAAGAAACTGAAACAGCAGCAATCTTATAAGGACTTATAAAATAACAGTAGGGTAGAAAGAAAAAAAACATAGGAGGGCCAGGCCGGCTCGGGCCTCACCTAGTGGCCCTGGACCAATAGTGGCGACTGGAGAGGCCGGCTGGGCCTGGGCCGCCTGCTGGGCCGCGGTGGAACGCAGGCCGGGCCACCTGGCCCTCACGGTCAACGGCGCCACGCGTGCTGGAACGGGGGCGCGGCCTCACCGGCGTGGCCGCCTGCCTGGCCGCCGGCGAGAGGTGGAGGCGCGAGCTCGAGGAGGAGCGGTCCTCCGTGGCGGTGCCAGATCCGTTCGAGGGCAAGGTCATCGGCGGTCCCAAGGGTGGTGGCAAGGTCGCCTCGGCCAACGGCGAGCTCAAGCTTGCGGCTAGTCGGCCGGTCATGGCGCGGCTTCGGTGCAGGGTCGCCGGTGGCTGCGACCTGCAGGGACGAGGGGCGAGGGTGAGAGGAGAGGGACGTGCAGTGGAGAGGAGGGGCGCTGAGCCGGAGATGGGTGGCGCGGCGGCGACCAGCTGCGGCTGAGGCGGGCCCGCGGGGCCCAGATCCGTCCCGGCGGCGGGCCGCGGCGGCTGGACCGGCTGGAGGTTGGAGGAGACTGTATGGGGGCGACGTGGCCTCTCCAGGGCCCTCAGATCACAGATCTGACGGTCTTGGATGCCCTGGAGGCTAGGGTTTCCAATTTTGAGGCAGATTGGGAAAATCTGGGCAAAATAGAGGGGTGTGGATGCAATTTTTTGGCTAGATAACCCTAGAAAGAGGTGGGAGTGTGGTGGTATTAATATAGCCCAGGTGGCTGGCAGTTTGCAAAAACATCCCCGGTTTTCCTATCGCGCGCGCTGCGTTTACATTTTTGACCGCCGGGTGTCCGCAGGACCTCCGATTCGGGTAAAACTTCAAACTGCGCGATCAGCGCGTCGAGCCGGCGGCGTTCATCTCGCGCGGGAACCGTTCCGAGAACACTTTACGGCATGCTATAAAAATAACCCGTTTAATTATTATACGGGGTTTTTCGTTCCGTTGGCTGCGGCTGGTCTTGTGCCGGTTGCGAAGGTGCTCGGGTGAAAACCCGGTGTCGCAAAGGCCGAGTGTCAGGGTGGCAAGTGTCGGTATCCGTCCGTTACGAGATAATAGGGGGAAAAATAATCACCGATCCATAGATCGCGGATGCAAACACCGCAAACAAATCAGACAATCAAACAATTCACACCGAAAACAAATTTTTTTAATTTTTGTGAAATCTGGGTTGTTACAGTATGTGATGCGCATCAACAAACATGAGTCGTATGGTTGATGCGATTAGCAAGGAGTTGCTTACCGGTAGGTCGAGTCGGCTAGCAGTGATGCAAAAGCTCACTAGTCAACTCGCCCCATCGGATCCTGAAACACTTAGTGTCAACTAGAGGGATGTTGAACTTAGTGGGAGTAATTTTATTAAAGCGTTTAATATGAATTGCTCTTCATGAATACATGTCTTAGTATTTTGCATTTTATGTTGTAGATCAATGGCACCACCTGCTCGAGTTACCAATTTTGCGTTGAAATCCATCCTTGAGAAAGATAAAGTGAATGGAACCAACTTTACCACCTGGTATAGAAATCTGAGAATTATTCTCAAGCATGATAAAAAAGAAAATGTTCTAGAGGAACCGCTTCCAGAGGAACTGGCTGATAATGCCACCACTGCTGCTAAGATTGCCTATCAGAAACTCAAGGATGAGTCTACTGAGATCAGATGCCTCATGCTGGATTCTATGGAGCCCGAGCTGCAACAGCAGTTCGAAGAAATTAGGGCTTTCGATATGATCGAGAGTATTAAGGGAATGTTTCAGGTTTAGGCTAGGATGGAAAGGTTCAACATCTGGCGATCCCTGATGGATTGCAAGATGAAAGAGGGTGATCCACTGAGCCCGCATGTCATCAAAATGATGGGATACATGCAAGCTTTGGATCGTCTTGGGAATCCGTTGACTCCTGAGTCATCTACAGATACAATTCTGAGTTCTCTTCCGCCGATCTATAACTCGTTCATTACGAACTTTCATATGCATGGCATGGAAAACAAGCCCACTAAATTGCATGGGATGCTTAAGATAGCAGAGAAGGACATTAAAAAGGGCACACATCAAGTGTTGACGGTGCAGAACACGGCCAAGTTCAAGAAGTCATGGACCAAGAAGAAGGCTAACTCAAAGGGAAAGGACAAGGATGTGATCCCGACTCCAGCCCCGGCGCCTAAGCCTGGCCCTGACGCGGAGACCATTTGCTTCTATTACACGGAGAATGATCACTGGAAGAGGAACTGCAACAAGTGGCTCGCCATCAAGGGCAATAGCAGTGGGAGTACGTCTTCTACAGGTACACTTGTTGTATATGTTATAGACATTTATCTTGCGGATATTTCTAATAGTTCTTGGGTATATGATACCGGCTCGGTTGTTCACATTTGCAACTCGATGCAGGGACTAAAAAGAAGTAGAGATGTCGCAAGAGGAGAAGTTGACATTCGCGTCGGGAATAAAGCAAGAGTTGCTGCATTAGCTGTCGGCACCATGCAACTTAATTTACCTTCTGGATTTGTAGTGGAGCTTGATCATTGTTATTATGTTCCATCGTTAAGTCGAAACATTATTTCTACCTCATGTTTGATGAGACAAGGTTATGAATTCATTATTAAGGACAATGGTTGTTCTATATATTTGAATACGATGTTTTATGGCTTGGCGCCCGTTGTGAATGGGTTATTCATTTTGAATTTTGAAGGTGGATCTGTCTATAATATAAATGCCAAGAGGCTTAAACCTAACGATCTGAATACAACTTACTTTTGGCACTGTCGGCTTGTTCATATTAGTGAAAAGCGCATGAAGAAGCTCCATGATGATGGACTTTTAAATCCGTTTGATTTTGAATCATTCGAGACATGCGAATCGTGCCTACTCGGCAAGATGACCAAGACACCTTTTTCAAAGAGTTGCGAGAGGGCATCCGACTTGTTGGAACTCATACATACTGATGTGTGTGGACCAATGAGCACGACTGCTAGAGGTGGTTAGCAGTACTTCGTGACTTTCACCGACGACTTGAGCAGATATGGATATATCTACTTGATGAGGCACAAGTCAGAAACCTTTGAAAAGTTCAAGGAGTTTCAGAATGAAGTAGAGAATCAACTCAGCAAGAAGATCAAACTTCTATGATCAGATCGTGGAGGTGAATATCTGAGTCAAGAGTTTGATGATCATCTCAAGAGTCGTGGAATAGTTCCAAAACTCACTCCTCCTGGAACGCCTCAAAGAAATGGTGTATCGGAACGGAGGAATCGCACCTTGTTGGACATGGTTCGATCGATGATGAGTCAGCCAGATCTACCGTTGTCATTTTTGGGTCATGCTCTAGAAACTGCAGCTTTCACACTAAACAGAGTACCATATAAATCCGTAGATAAGACACCATATGAGATATGGACTGGGAAGCATCACAGTTTGTCTTTTCTAAAGATTTGGAGTTGTGAAGCATTTGTCAAGTGACTTCAGTCGGACAAGCTCGCACCCAAATCGGATAAGTGCATATTCATGGGATATCCAAGGGATACCTTAGGGTATTACTTCTACAACCGACAAGAGGGCAAAGTATTTGTCGCTCGACATGGTACCTTCCTTGAGAAAGAGTTTCTCACTAGGAAGGCTAGTGGGAGGACGGTGAAACTCGAAGAGGTTCGAGATAAACCGCTCGGGGAAGACACGGCAAGTGATGCCATTATGGCATAGCCAGTTAGTGAACCCGTGGTTGAAGTAGCACTCGCACCATGAAGGTCAAAAAGGCTGCGTAATGCAAGCAATGTATTGTTGTTGGACAACGATGAGCCTTTGACATATGCGGAAGCGATGGTGGATCCAGATTCCGAGTTATGGCTTGAGGCCATGAGATCCGAGTTAAAGTCCATGGATGACTATCAAGTTTGGAACTTGGTTGATCTGCCAAATGGTGCAAGAACCATTGAGTGCAAATGGATCTTTAAGAAGAAAACTGATATGGATGGAAATGTTCAAATCAATAAAGCTCGACTTGTCGCGAAGGTGTTTCGACAAGTTCAAGGAATTGACTACAATGAGACCTTCTCGCCTGTAGCGATGCATAAATCAGTTCGGATTATTCTAGGTATAGCTGCCTATTTCGATTATGAGATATGGCAAATGGATGTCAAAACAGCTTTCCTTAATGGAAATCTAGAAGAGAATGTGTATATGATACATCCCGAGGATTTTGTCGATCCAGAGAATGCTAGTAAGGTATGCAAACTTCATAAATCCATTTATGGATTGAAGCAAGAATCTCGGAGTTGGAATATTTGTTTTAAAGAGGTTGTCAAATCGTTTGCCTTCATCGAGAACGAAAAGGAACCTTGTGTGTTCAAGAAGTTTAGTGGGAGCTCAATCGTATTTCTAATCTTATATGTGGATGACATATTACTGATTGGGAATGACATTCCAACGCTTGAAGCTGTCAAGGACTCATTGAAAAATAGTATTGCAATGAAGGACTTGGGAGAAGCAGATTACATTTTGGGAATCAAGATCTATAGAGATAGATGAAGGAGGCTTATTGGATTAAGCCAGTATACGTATATTGACAAGGTGTTGAAAAGGTTCAACATGCATGAGGCTAAGAAAGGGTTCTTGCCTGTGTCACATGGCATTCATCTAAGCAAGACTCAGGGTCCATCGACTCCTGATGAGAAAAGGCGCATGGATAATATTCTGTATGCTTCGGCCATCGGGTCTATCATGTATGCTATGGTATGTACTCATCCAGATGTTTCCTATGCTCTAAGAGCTACAAGCAGATATCAGGCTAATCCAGGCGAGAGCCATTGGACAGCAGTTAAGAGCATCCTAAAGTACCTGAAAATGACTAAGGATATGTTCCTAGTTTATGGAGGTGAGGTGTAACAGCCCAGTTTTCACAAAAATTAAAAATTTTGTTTTCGGTGTGAATTGTTTGATTGTCTGGTTTGTTTGCGGTGTTTTCATCCCCGATTTATCGATCGGCGATTATTTTCCCCCTCTTATCTCGTACCGGACGGAGACCGACCCTTGCCACCCTGACACTCGACTTTGCGACACCGGGTTTCGCCCGATCACCGTCGCGAAAACCGGACGAGACCAGCCGCAGCCAACGGAACGAAAAACCCCGTTTAATAATTAAACGGGATATTTTTATAGCGCGTCGGAAAGTGTTTTCGGAACGGTTCCAACGCGAGGTGAACACCTCCGGCTCGACGCGCTGATCATGCAGTTCGAAGTTTTACCCGAATCGGAGGTACTGCGGACCCCCGACGGTCAGAAACGTGAGCACCGCGCGCGCGAGAGAAAAACCGGAGATGTTTTGCAAACTGCCAGCCACCGGGGCTATATAAAGACCACCACACTCCCACCCATTTCTAGGGTTTCCCTAGCCACAATTTGCAGCCACACCCCCCACTTTTGCTCAATTTTCTGCCCAATGAGTTCTGGACCGTCAGATCCGGAGATCCGACGGCCCGGATCGCGTCAGCCCCTAGCTCTCCTCTCTCCTCCAACTCCTCTCCACCGCGCCTCCACGACTAAGCCGCCTCCCGAGACGTCCACGGCCGCCACGCCGCCGCCGGCCAGCCGGGCCACCGGGGCCGCGACCCCTCTCCTCTCTCCTTCCTCTCTTTTCTCCTCACCTCTGCGCTCACTCCTCCATCGCCCCTTTCTCTTGCAGTGCTGTAGCCCCATGGCGCCTTGGCGGAGCCAAGGCTAGCTCGGGCCACGCCGGCAGCCACAACCATCCGGATCCGGCGAGGCGCCGCCGGGATCCGCCCCCTCCGCTCGCCCTTCTCCCAGCGCCGCCGGGACGCCTCCCCACCGCGCAGCTACACCGGCGAGGTCGCCGTCCGTCGTTGGAGGCCGCCGCCATCCTCGGGACGAGCCGGCGCCCGCTAACCGCCACCCTGGGCCGTGCCTTGCACCCGCGGCCCACCTGGAGACCGGCGGCCCAGCCGCACCATCCCTGGCCCAGCCCGAGCGCCCAGCTAGGCCGGCCTCTCCAGGCCAACTTGGGCCGAGCCCATGTGGGTGAGGCCCCCCTTTTTTATATTTATTTTTAGTCTCTGTTTTTTTTCTTTCTTCTACTAAATTTCTGCTAAGTCCCAGATTTATTGCTGCTGATCTGTTTTTGCGCGGTAGTTTCCCGTTGATCCATAGCCCCGATGAACGTGCCCCCAAAACAAAAGTTGCTCAGTTTTGCGTGCTCTAGCGTTCGTATGTAGAAAGGTTTTCCGTTTGAGGCCATCTAGATAGTTTATTTATGCGTTGAAGTGGGCATCAGGCCGTTAAACTGCTACTTTTCCCTGTTAAGTGTTGCTGTTATTATTTTGTTGCAACTTCGGTCGACGAGTGTGTCGCGAACGTTTATCGAAATTGAGTGATTCCAATTGCATATGGTTAAGCATCATGTCTAATTCCATTCCATGTATTTCATTTCCATGATATGCTTTCTGGTCATATATTTATTCTTCTCCAAAGTTTATATGCTGCTGTTTTTGAGAGCCACCTCAGTTTTTCCCTAAGTCTGTTACTTTGCGATGCCATGTTGTTTGCTTAATATCTTTTGATCTATGATGCCTTTTTTCATGATTATTTTTGCCATGCCTTCCTTGTCATGTCTAGTTTAATTTCATATATTTTGTGAGCATGTTTGCATTAATTAACCTGTTTATGCATTGCTCTAAAGTGTGCTTCCTGATGTTGGCAGTTTGTGCCCGTAACTTGTTTTGCTTGTATCTTTTTAACCGTAACTCCGTTTGGAGTGTGCCTTATATGTAACTTGATTAGTTTTTCGTGCACTTTGTGTTTATGCTATTTTTTTCTGCTGTTAACCAATCTAAAATATGGTTTAGGACAGAACAGTACCAAATCCTTTAATTGTCGTGCGGCACTTAGTGTTATGCCATGTTTAGGTTGTGCCTCACTTAAATTGACTAGCATAGCTAGTTTACTTTGTGCTTCACATTTTGCCATGTTTTTGTGCTATGCCATGCTTGCTTGAGCTTCCATGTTAATAACTGTTGGTTGATCACCTATAGCTAAGCAACTTGAACCACCGTAAACGTGCGGTATCGTCGTGTGTGACGAGTACCCCACTTAAATTGTTAGTAACCGTTCTCGACGATAGATCCGTATCGCGTTGCCATGCCTTGTGTTGCCTCTTTGATCTTGTGTTTCTCCGTAGTAATAGTGGTGCACCGTTGATTCCTTTCCAGTGTTTACCGTCTTGTGTGCTTCCGCGGGTACCTCTCGGAGACGATGCGAGCTTGCGATCGACTACACCTTCGGAACCCGACTTATCAACAGGCAAGAACTATACATTACTTATGGTCCATTCTATTTCAACCAGTGGTTTGCATGCTAGTTTAGGATAGGTTCGATGTTTGATCCTACCACATGTTTACAGCCTCTTTCAAACCGATACAGCCATGTCCCTTCCCAGCAAACCTTGTACTGCTATGTTACTATTGCTCGTTGCTCAGCCCCTGCTTAGTATGCATGCTTAGGATGCTAAGATGTTACCCTGTTACTCCTGGGTTTGGGATATCACATTATTACTATTGTTGTTGATGATATGATTATTATAATGTTGACTATATTCGACGAAGGATGGAAGGTCTAGGCTATCCCGCCCCGACGCTTTGTTCCATTCGAGTCACCTAGGATCCGAGTTCCGGGTATTGGTTTTAAGACTGAGCGTGCCTAACCGCGTGTGGAATTTTATGGGGTCCCCTTTTCTTACCTACCTAGCTTCAAGCATTTCTAGTGGTGGCCCAAGCTGATTTTACCTTTTGAAACCGTGTGTGTGCTGGTCGTACGCCAGTAGTTTTCCAACCAACCCGTACCAGTGGAGACATGGTTTCCCAGTTGGTCCACCTTTGACCGGCGAGGGCCCGAGGCCTCACGTGAGGCGTCTCAGTAACCCAAACCCTGTTGAGACGGAAGAGTCCGATCCGAGAGCGTGGCCAGCTTTTGGATTGGTTGTCGACTCCCCGGGGGCCACCCGGATTTGTTCGTCATTAGTTAGAGGGACCTGTCGTATCGGATCTCTTGGAACCAAATCATAAAATGGTTTCCTGTGATGGGTAGAAACTGAGAGAGATGGACGTGCGTGCGGAGCCTTGTAATGGGCAGTTGGTACACCCCTGCAGGGTTAAATCTTTTTGAGAATCCGTGTCCGCGGTTATGGACGACTTGAGCCCTACTCCTTGTTCATAGACAACAACAACTGAGATAATCTTAATATAATTTGATCAACGTGTGTGTGTGCCTTGACTGCTTCTTCTTCGTTGGGATGCGAAGAGGAGGACAAGGATAGGATAGGTGTTATGTTTGCGTAAGTAGTTGATAGCAAGACTTGTTGGAGGCGATTCCTCATCGAATGCTTGGCTTCTTATCTTACTCTCTAGATCGTTAGCCACTTCATAAATGCTAGTGCGGCAACAACCTCACCACTTACCACATCCTTACCGTAAACTACTAGTTGTCCTAGAATGACGAGTGATGAAGTCCTTGCTGGGTCAGATGACCACTACAGTTGGATGTTGAGTACCTCTGTACTCATGATACTACCCCCAAACTCTTTTCAGGGTTCTTCATCGACAACATGTATGGTGATCGACGTTTCATGTGGAGACTCGACGACGACTAGTTAGGCGGATCCCGGCGGAGGGCCTGGACCCGTGTGGTTATGGGGATCGTTGTCTTCTCTTTGCCAGTAGGCATTTGATTGTAGTATGTACCCAGACATGTATCTTCCGCTGTTGTATTGTATTAAGGCAGTTGTATGCCGGTTGTATGAGATGTTGTATCCTTGTATCTGTAATGTTGTGATATCATGTTGGAAATCCGGGGCATATGACTTCGTCATGTGTCGCGGTGGGACCGATATGTGCTTCGTCCCCGGATCTGGATGGAAACATCTAGGTCTGGAACAGTACCGCATATCGGGCCTTACATGAGGATGATCTCGTTGTAAAGGGTTACACCGATGCTAGTTTCTAAACCGACAAGGATGAATTTCGTTTGCAATCTTGTTATGTGTTCATTCTGAACGGAGGTGCAGTGAGCTGGTAGAGTTCCAAGCAAGAGACGGTAGCTGATTCTGCAACAGAGGCCGAGTACCTTGCAGCTTCTGAAACTTCAAAGGAAGGTGTTTGGATAAGGGATTTCATTACCCTACTTGGTGTGGTTCCAGACTCGGAAAACCCATTGGACCTCTATTGTGATAATAGTGGTGCCATCGCACAGGCCAGGGAGCCAAGGCATCACCAGAAATCCAAGCACATAGAAAGGCGTTATCATCTTATACGAAAATTCATAGATGATGGTAATATAAATGTATGCAAAGTACACACGGATGCAAACGTTGCTGATGCTTTGACGAAGCCTCTCCCGATGCCGAAGCATGAGGCGCACGTAAGAGCCATGGGCCTTAGATGCCTAACTGATTGACTCTAGTGCAAGTGGGAGACTGTTGGAGATATGCCCTAGAGGAAATCGTGTTATGATGTTATCTCCTTATGTATTCATGAGTTATTTGTATTGTCCTTGAACATCATCACTGATATGTATCAATAAGTATGTGACTTGTTTGTGAGACTATATATTCTATGATTATTGTTCTAATGGTCCCTAGTTCATAAGGTTATGTGGACACATGTCCTTGACTAGTATATGATTCGGTTGATGACTATGTTTCACAAGTCATGAGCATGGAGATGCTACCGATAGTATGGACTTAGTGATGGCATCACTGAGTTGGACAGAGACCCACTTTGAGACGCAGCGAGATATTGTCATATGTTAGTCTCAATACAATGTATATGCCATGTCCTAGACTTGAGGTCCTCGCATGTTCTCGGGATGAGGAATGACTCACTTAGGGACTATCAAATGTTGCACTGTACCTGGGTAGTTATAAAGGTAGCTTACGGGTGAGTCATGATACATGTCGTGAGACATGGTTGATCAAGATGGGATTTGCCCCTCCACTTTGGAGAGATATTCTCTCGGCCCTCTCGAGTGATAAGATTCATAAAGCATGTCCATGCGATATGGGTTAAGTGTTAACCCGGTTCAGGAATCTGTAGCACGGTTTCGAGAAGAGAGGTCAAGCTATCACAAGGGTGAAAAGTACTCGCCTTGAGCTTGACAACATATATCGTGAGGCAAAAGGAATGTTGCATATGACACTTTGTAATGGTTCGTCTTATGACTTTACACATATATAGGAGTTGGCACGTTCTGCTAGGAACCGCTAACGAGTATCGAACCGGATGTGATTCGGGACGTGTCCATGTGTACGTGAACCTATAGGGTCGCGCGCTTAAGAGGAAAGGAGCCCATTCGGATGTGATCAGAATGGAATATGGATGGAGGGTCCAGATTTCCTCAAGGGTTGAGGCCATTCCACGGGGGGCTGTATAAGGGCTAGGGTGAACCCCGAAGGGGTAGAGGTTAGACCAAAACCCTCGCCGCCACTCCACCTCTAGGCCGAGCCGTCGGACCTAGCAGTCCGCCGCCCGGCGTTCCTCCTTGTACGTGCGCATCCCTTGGAGGCGCTGCACCTGTGGCGCTTGGACGAACTGTTCACGGGATCGGATCGCGGGACTCCGTTCGTGGGATCAGTACGAGGGTTCGGTTCGATGGATTCGATCAGCAGCCGCCGACGCGCATCACCAACTCTCCTTCCGCTGTCGTGACTGCACGTGTAGTGGTAAACCCTAATCTTGTAGTTCATCTCCAGTAGCAGTGATCTTGGTTGTGCGCGATAGAAAATTTTGATTTAGCGCTAGCGTAGCAGACCGTGTGCCCCAACAGAAGGCACTGGTCCAAATCATCTCCGGAGGAAGAGGAGGGCCCGCCACAATGTTGATCCTTCCAACAAAGATTTGCTGCTGCGGAATTGGTGGCGGCTGATAAACAACCATAGCAAGATTGGCCTCTGATACACGAGATAACTTCTCGCCCTCGTTGGTTACCCCAAGTGGAAGGTGAGATGTAGATAGCGGCAAATTTCCCTTAGCAAAAATGCTAAGGTTGAGTATTGTCCAGGAGGACTCCAACAGATACAAGTAGGTGGTGAAGTGAACAATGGCGCCGTTTACAACCTAAGGTTGCTTACTTCACCTGGACCTGCACACACAAAAGATAGCTTTGCTCCCAACGAGTACAGAGGAGTTGTCAATTCCTCCGGCATTGTTGTTTACAAAGGACAAAACGCACGGGATAATAATGATAGTGATAGCAACTGAAAAGTAAATACTGAAAGTAAATTGATAGTGTAAACAGTGGTGGAAGTATGGACCGGGATCTCATGATGTTCACTAGTGATGTCTCTCTCCCAAAAGACGATAAAATAGCCATGTGAGGTAAACAAATTATAGGTGGGCAATTGACAGGATTATGTGCGCAAACCAATGCTAATTATGCAAAACAGAAAGGAAGAGGCTCAAAAGCACGGGCGGTACGCCAAGACAGGTAGACCGAAATCCATCTGCATCTACCAACTAATCATCCACCTTGAGATATCTATCCAGAACATCTCGCTGGTACTAAGTTGGAAATCCCACCCAAAGTGTAAACTCAAAGCAACGGACAACTGCAATAAAGAACTTTTCGTAAATTAAGCAATCCTTGCACCCACAAGTACAAGCACCGTTGTTTTCCCCCCGTCGCAACAACACATCCCCTAGACTCATATTTCTGTCACTCAAGCTATTCATCGGGGGGCATGAACCCACAATCATGCATAATGCTCCCTCTTGGAGTCACTACCTACTACTTGGCCAAAGCAATAAACAGCAACGGAGAACATGCAAGAGTTACTCAAGAACATAAATATAAAAGAAGAGAATCAAATATATAACTCAAGCACAAACTGAACATAATCTCATAATCCATCGGATCCCAGCAAACTCAGCATACCAACAGTAGAAAGATTACATATGTGCCTCGATTATGTAGGGCAGCTCACGAGGTCTAATCCATGAAGAACAAAGAGGGGAGGAGAACATCACATAGCTACTGATCATGGACCCATGGTCCAAGGTGGACTACTCACGGTTCATCCGGGAAGCATCCATGGTGGTGGAGAAGCTCCCGAAGGTGATTCGTCCCTCCGGCAGGGTGACGGGAAGAGGTCTTCTGGTGCTCCCGATCTTGGAAGCGCGGCGGCGGCGGAACAGAGGAGAGATCGCGGAAAAGGGTTTCGTCCCCGCGGGTTTCTCGTCACGGGGAATAAATAGGCGAAAGGGGGCAGCAAGAGGTGGGCCAGGGGCTCCAGGCGCCCCTCTGGCCGCCTGGCCCCCCTGGCTCTCCTCTGGCCCCTCTCGGGCTTTTCTCGAAGCTTCCGGTACGCTGATTTTTCCTATATTTTTCCCGAAATTTTTCTGGTACTTTTAATAAGGGGGGAACCTAAATTAGAAAAACAGCACAAAACAGGAACTGGCATTGGGGTGCACTGAGTTAATAGGTTAGTCGAAATATGATCAAAAGTGTATGGAAGTTCATCAATATCATAGCAATATCAAACAAAAGAGGCATGGAACAAGCCGAAATTATAGATACATTTTGGACGTATCAACATCCCCAAGCTTAATTCCTGCTCGTCCTCGAGTAGGTAAATGATAACAAGCATAATTTCTGTGGTGACATGCTAACAACCATATAAGAACTTTCTAAGTAAAGCAATCAAATCATGCAATTCAATTCAAGTCAGAACAGGCAAGAGTCTATATCTAGCATTGAAATAAGCAACATAAGAACATAAAGGTGCAAGAGCGCTCGTTGTCCGTGACTCGAATGTCTCCAAATGGTGTTTGCGTGCAAGAAAGGGGATAGGGATATACGAGAAAATGTATTTTTATTGTTGAGAACTCAATCTACTAAAGTGTCACACTTGTTCTTCTTTGGAATCTTATCTTGACTCATCCCCAGACCACTAGCCAGGTACAAGTCAAAATGATCCACTCCTTTTCGACATTTTGAGCACTCATGCAATGGATTAGCGTAAGCAAGAAAGTTGACACTTAGGATGGCAAAGAGAGAATAAGGTGGAGGAGGAAGACAAAAAGGTGTGAAAGTCTCACATCAATGAGGACAATCATAGGCGAGAGAAATCCAAATGATAGATATGATGTGAGGTGTAGGGATTGCCATGCAACGGATGCACATATGATCTAAGGTAAGCTCTCCAATGGAACTAGTGGGGGTGCATCCAACTTGCTTGCTCAAGAAGACCTAGAGCTCATTTGAGGATGCTCATCATTGGAATATACAAGCCAAGTTCTATAGTGTGAAGGTCCCCACATAGTTATATGCATGAATGATAATCTCTATGGAGTACAAGATACAAGATGGAGTACGAGTGTGGATCTTCTCAAAAAGAATAGTAGTTTGCCCCCTTCTCTCTTTGTTTTCTTATTTTTTTTTAAAAAAAATTTGTATTTTTTTGGTGGCCTCAATGGCTCTTTCTATTTAACTCTCATTTGTCCTCTTTGGGATCTTTTAATTTGTCCTCTTTGGGATCTTTTAATTTTGTCCTCTTTGGGATCTTTTCCTCACTTTAGGGGCAACACTCTATATATTAAAAAGTATAGAAGATCTTTCACACTTTACAAAGTACTCAAATCATAAAGAAACTGTAACTATCATGATGTATGCAAATGTATGCCTCTGCCAGTGTAGCAGGATATGCAATGATACTAGCGCGTCATGTAGCAATGATTAGGGCAAGGCCCAACTAGCATGCAGCTCATCGATCAAGCAAGTAGCATGTATGACATGAAGATCAAGTCATGAGAAGATGGATGTTGCATGGAAATGTATCTCGGAAAGGCTGTGGAAATGCCTTGATAGGTAGGTATGGTGGCTGTTTTGAGGAAGGATATAAGGAGGCTTATGATGACAGAGCGTATCGTGCCAAGGGTTTGGATGTACCAGCGAAAGTGGACGCTAACTCTCGGAGTGAGAAGAAAGCAATGCACGGCACAGGGAAGGCTAGCAAAATATGGGAAGGTGGAAGTGTCAACTTTCGAATACTCACATTAGTCCGAAGAACTCATGCACTTATTATCGGTAACTCTCAATCTAATAAGGAGATTCACAAAGAGACAAGTACCCCGAGGAGGACTGTATGGGGGTTTGGTTATCCTTGCGCATCCTCGACTCATGGTACGTGAGTGCACTCTAATATTCGACCCCTCAGAAGAGTAGTGATCCAACTAGTAGCTAAAGTTCTCAACTAATTTGTAGGTTCTTGAAAATAAACACGGATTTCCAAAATATGACATCTATCACTAATAGTCTAAAGCTCATGACACCAAAAGTCCAAACATTACTCAAGACAACACCTCAAAACTTTTGCAAGTTACTACTACAAAAAGAATAGCAACCTCAATTACCTACTTCAAGTCAAGACACAGAACTCAGTGCAATAGGCAAACTCTCTAATAAAGATAAACATGAAAATTCAAGAGAGTTCCAGCAACAAACTAAACAAAATCTCTTTTAAAAGATAAACATGAAAGCTAAGAGAAAAGCATGACAGCAGCTACGGAAAGATAAAGAACAAACACAACAAAGATAAGTAGGAAAAAGTCCTATGTTGTGTTCTAAATTTTGGAAGTGGAGCGTGTTTCTCTCCCACACAAAGAAATCTGGGTTCTAAATTGTTATGAACAGAAAGCAAATCTAAAGAAAACTAAAAACAAAACCTAAGAACGAGACGCTCCAAGAATAGCACATAACACATGAAGTGATAAAAATATAGAGAAACAAGAGACGAACTGATAATTGTCGATGGATAAGGGGATACACGGGGGCATCCCCAAGCTTAGACGCTTGGGTCTCCTTGAATATTTCTTGGGGATGCATGGGGGCATCCCCAAGCTTGAACGCTTGACACTTCTTAATCTTCTTTCATCATCTTCCCTCGCACACTTGAAAACTCCCTTCATACATAACTCATCATAATCTGATTAGCGAGATTAGTACCCATAATAAAATATATTTTTCTCTACTGGAAATAAGGATAAACTTGAAGAGCTACTGTTTCTCAAGAGTTCCAAGAAGTTTTTGCAAAGAAAAAGCAAGCTTAAGGTTTGCAAAACGAAGAAAAGGCAAAACAGGGCAAAATCTGTGAAAAACAGACCAGCAGGTAGAAACGAATTTTTTAGGGGTACTTCTGCAACACAAATCAAAAAACTCAGAACATACGAAAGTTTCGTAATTGTATAGAGCACGCTTTGTAAACAATTCAGCTCAAAAAGATGAACTGAGATTTTTCTCTGATTTTTCTAGTCACGAGGATATAATCTGTTTTCTGGACAGCATGTCACAACTTTCACTTCCATTGTCGTATGAGGCTATAAAAGGCACAAAGCTTGAAAAGTAAAGATACAATGATGTTGCTACAGTAGTAACAATCATCAAGACCACTAAAAACAGAAGAAAAATCATAGAGGAAAACCTAAATTCGTTGCGGGCTGCCTCCCGAAAGCGCTTCTTTAAAGCCATTAGCTAGGCTTAAAGATTATAAAAGATGCTCTCACAAGAGAATAGGAATTTTAGCAAAAGAGAGCATCAAGAAACAAATTTGAAACACATTTAAGCCTAACCCACTTCCTATGCCTAGAAATCTTGTAAGAAAATAAATCAAAAAGCACAAAGAGACAAGCATAGGAAGGTGGAACAGGAACATCTTCAAAACTTTCAACATAAAGAGAGGAGTCTTAGTAATATGGAAGTTTCTACAACGAAACTTCCCTCTCTCAAAATAATTTTCAGTAGTATCATGAACAACATCAAGAATATAACTATCACATAAATCATGTTGTTCATGAACTGCAAGCACACGTGTATAGTTTTCAACACGGTCTTTAGGATTATAAGATAAATGAAACCCATCACATTGAGCCTTGATAAGAGCAAAGTTCTCCGGAATACGATTCAAAAAGAGAATAGGAAAATCAAGTGTGGGTGCAATAGCGAAAATTTCATGATTAACATGAGGAACTATAGCAAGTTCATCTCCGTAAGCATCATCCATAGTGGCATCACGACCATAAGCATAGAAGGCATCAACTTCATCAAAAAGGGATATTACAAAAGGATCCATAGGATCATAACACTCATATAAGGTAAGATTCAAAGAGTTACTCTCATTAGAAGGTAGACATGGGTGGCTCCATTCTTCCTCCTTTTGTTCATCACTCTTCTCCTATTTTTCATCCAAGGAGCTTTCAGGTTCAACAATTTCTTCTTCCATAGAGTCCTGCAAAACATTAGTCTCTTCCTTTGGGGGAGAGCTCAAGATGATCAGTAATATAATAATTTGCATCGTAATTTTCCAAACAATAGTTAAGTATAGCAAGACTCTCAGATTTGTAAGGGGCATCATCAATATTTTTAAGAAGAGAAGTAATTTCATAGCCACCATTATAAGCAACAAACTCTTCTATTTGCTCTGCATCATCAAAATCATAATTTCTCTTAGCATAAGAAGCTAAGATATCATCATCATTGTACTCACATTGGAAAGCAAGGTGTTTGTGCCTCATAAAGCAACAAGATTCATCCCTGCAGAAAGATATATTATATATTGAGCACAAGTTTCTAGCATAGTAATACAACTGGTGTATTTGTTTCCATAAGTGTATCCCCTTTTGAGACAAGCGGTGTTCCTTGTACCACTTTTGTTGATCCTCGGTGAATCCTCCATGCCAATAAGATCTGGTTTCAAAGAAGTCAGACATTGATTGGCAAGTAAGGAACTAGACATAATATATATTTTTTGGATTTTTGATAAAGGACACAAAAGATAAAAACTGAAAGGTAAACTAACAAGACTAAAAAGCAAAGATAAAAGATAGTGTGCAACTCCCCTATCTTGAAGAGTGGACTCCCCGGCAACGGCGCCAGAAATTTGCTTGATACACTAGATAACTTCTCGCCCTCGTTGGTTACCCCAAGTGGAAGGTGAGATGTAGATAGCGACAAATTTCCCTTAGCATAATGCTAAGGTTGAGTATCGTCCAGGAGGACTCCAACAGATACAAGTAGGTGGTGAAGTGAACAATGGCGCCGTTTACAACCTAACATTGCTTACTTCACCTGGACCTGCACACACAACAGATAGCTTTGCTCCCAACGAGTACAAAGGAGTTGTCAATTCCTCCGGCATTGTTGTTTACAAAGGACAAAACGCACGGGATAATAATGATAGTGATAGCAACTGAAAAGTAAATACTGAAAGTAAATTGATAGTGTAAACAGTGGTGGAAGTATGGACCGGGATCTCATGATGTTCACTAGTGATGTCTCTCTCCCAAAAGACGATAAAATAGCCATGTGAGGTAAACAAATTATAGGTGGGCAATTGACAGGATTATGTGCGCAAACCAATGCTACTTATGCAAAACAAAAAGGAAGAGGCTCAAAAGCACAGGCGGTACGCCAAGACAGGTAGACCGAAATCCATCTGCATCTACCCACGAATCATCCACCTTGAGATATCTATCCAGAACATCTCGCTGGTATTAAGTTGCGAGTCCCACCCAAAGTGTAAACTCAAAGCAACGGACAACTGAATTAAAGAACTTTGCATAATGTAAACAATCCTTGCACCCGCAAGTACAAGCACCATTGTTTTCCCCCTTGTGGCAACAACAAATCCCCTAGACTCATGTTTCTTTCACTCAAGCTAGTCATCGGGGGGCATGAACCCACCATCAAGCATAACGCTCCCTCTTGGAGTCACTACCTACTACTTGGCCAAAGCAATAAACAGCAACAGATAACATGCAAGAGTTACTCAAGAACATAAATATAAAAGAATAGAATCAAATATATAACTCAATCACAATCTGAACATAATCTCATAATCCATCGGATCCCAGCAAACTCAGCATAGCAACAACAGAAAGATTACATATGTGCCTCGATCATGTAGGGCAGCTCACGAGGTCTAATCCATGAAGAACAAAGAGGGGAGGAGAACATCACATAGCTACTGATCATGGACCCATGGTCCAAGGTGGACTACTCACGGTTCATCCGGGAAGCATCCATGGTGGTGGAGAAGCTCCCAGAGGTGATTCCTCCCTCCAGCAGGGTTCCGGGAAGAGGTCTTCTGGTGCTCCCGATCTTGGAAGCGCGGCGGCGGAGGAACAGAGGAGAGATCGCGAAAAAGGGTTTCGTCCCCGAGGGTTTCTCATCACGGGGAATAAATAGGCGAAAGGGGGCAGCCAGAGGTGGGCCAGGGGCTCCAGGCGCCCCCCTGGCGCGGACAAGGGCCTGGCCGCGCCCTCTGGCCATCTGGGCCCCCCTAGCTCCCCTCTGGCCCCTCTCAGGCTTTTCTCGAAGCTTCCAGTACGCTTATTTTTCCTATATTTTCCCCGGAATTTTTCTGGTACTTTTAATAAGGGGGAAACCTGAAATAGAAAAACAGCAGAAAACAAGAACTAACACTGGGGTGCACTGAGTTAATAGGTTAGTCCAAATATGATAAAAATTGTATGGAAGTTCATCAATATCATAGCAATACCACACAAAAGAGGCATGGAACAAGCAGAAATTATTGATACGTTTTGGGCGTACCAGCCTCGTCCTGGACCGGTGCATGAGCCTGTTCCACATCTTCAGGGATATGGATAACTTCCAGTATCGGCTGCTCAACGGATCAGACATATCGGGGTGATCAAGCACCATGGATTGTTGGTCTTGATCCGGTACCACAGGCTGCTCCTGGTGCATCTCATCATTTTGTGCGTCTTCCTCCCATACAGCATGCCCCCAGGGGGGGCTCATTGTGATCAGCTTGGTGATTTTCAGGTGGAGGTGCAGGGACATCATTCCAACCGATCTCAGGAAAGAGGGGAAGCACCCAGGGCACATTGTCCGGCTGGAACTTCCCAGGCAGAGGGTGAGGGTTGCCATTGAGGGGCATCTGATCCTCGTCTGGCGGCATTTGATTTTTCCCAGTCTGCTCCCAACACATAACACGCCGCGGTCCAGTTTAATCTATTGCCACCTCATTCCGCATAAACTCCAAAGACAATGTCACGTGGTACAAGCGCAGTAGAGGGGAACGAAGCATGAATCATCGAACGCACCAGGTAGGGATCCTCTGAATTCCAGGAGTGAAACCTCCCAAAAGTATTAATGGCTTCAGTCAGGTTCTGGGTATTTCTGTAGTCTAGCGGCACCCCTATGAGCATAATCCATCCAGTGCGGAAACCATCCGCACCACGGAATCCCTCGCTCTGGTCGTGATTAAAGAACCGAACGAATCTGTCATCCCCAAGATCAAAGGGGGCATGCTGAGTAAGCGTGTACCTTACCGTTGCATCCCGCAGTTGGAACAAGCCAACCCCCAGGAACCATGGCTGAACTGAGCGCACCATGACTCCTCGAGCTTGGAGAAAGTCAGCCACCTCCTTGCGAACTTGTCCCATCTTAGCAGGCAGGGGCGGCGGCATTACCTCTGCTACGACATATTCTTCATGGCGCCTCTCTGGTCTTCTTCCCGCCGTGACGAAAGTGCGAGGGAGGCGAGTCGGCCCACCATCGACGATGACATGTCCGGCCGGAAGGAAGCGGTTGGGGTTGACCTCGTAGACTGCCATTGGCGTGATCTTCAATCTAGGCAGCGGCGATTCGAAGCTGGGCGGCGGAGCGCAAGAGGCGACGGGGGTTTTCTCGTCGGAGGAGTGCAAATCAACAAGGCAAAGAGGAGGGGCGCAGGTCCCAATATGAACCGGTGAGGACTCAATGTGAAGGTGTGTGGAAACAGGTCTCCAGATGCGGCCTTCCTGACGTGCAATCAAATCACAGTCCCTTCGGCGGTGGCCCACACGGTTGCACTCCATGCACATCCTAGAAGAGGGGCACGCCGATGACAAGTGGCTCTGCACTTTGCAGATTGTGCATGTCTTGATCCGGGCCACCATGTCATCCACCATGGCTTCAAAGGCGTCACGAGGTTGCATTGAAGAGGCATCCCTCGTGACCGAATCTAGTTGCTGCTCCTGTTGAGATTTTTCCATATTTGTTACGGTTTGTTCCTCCAAAACCGGTGTAGCACATCGCTCCAAGGAAGGTAACAAATTTCGCTGCACATTATCTGATCCAAAAGTTTCGGGATCGGAAGACCTCCCCAAGGAAAGCGGAACGGTTCCAAATTGGATCACCGGAGCCGCCGTCGTCCAGTCCACCGCCGGCGGTGGCGAAGGAGGTGGACACTCATCGTGCAGCAACTCATAACCCTCTTGAACAATCTCTTTATGTACCTCAGGTTGCACCCGAAAATTGTAGCTCTTACAAGCCTCATAATCAACGATGGTGGAAAAACGTATAGATCTACACTTAGGAGGCCCAACCTTCATCGCGGATTTCTTAGGAAACGAACGCAAAGCATTCAAACCCGCTTGAACCCGTTTTTTAGACAGACTAACCAGAGTCCATTCTTCCTTGCATTGCTTCTGCCATAGATTGAACTCATATGTCCATTGAGGTACTCCATAGTTCCAAAGATAAAAGTAGCAAATAAACTGAGGAGAGACAAATTTACGTCGACCAGTGAGGAGGAATCCAACCTTTTTATTAGCTATTGTGAAGCTAAACACACGATCACGTAATATGGACACTGGAATCTATCACTGGCGGCCGATGCGATGCACTTTATGTGCATCACTAATTGTGGTACATGTTTTACATTTTACAAAAATCCAAAACTAGATAAACTAAATACAAACAGAAAAGTAAAAGAGGAAAAGTAATACAAAAAAGGAAATAGCAAAGCAGCCCATCCCACTCATGCACTAAGTGCACAGTGCACTGGCCCAACCACCCAGCCAGCCCACCAGCCCAAAACCCCCTCCCCCTCACGCGGTGTTCACCCCCATCATCGTGTCGGCACGGCAGAGCACGTCGACGGCGATGGAACCGTGGGATGGACGCCAGCGTGATATCCAGCTCGCCGTCGTGGTTAAGTGCACCACCGCGCACCCCCTAGCGAAACCCTAACCCTAGTTCCCCCCCCCCCCTCCTCACCTCTCCCTCACTCGGCCTAAAACGCATAGACGCAGCCGTCGCTATTGTTGTAACCAGCATGGCAATTGAGCTCGCGCCTCCTCACCACCGTGTCTAGGACGTGCGCTATCGTCGTCTTCACCACCGTGCGGAGTGAATCATCCCGAGGACGACTAAAATGCGCGCATCCCGTCGCCCTCTTTTCTGCATCCACACCGTCGTCGTCATCGATTCCGGCCACCTCGAGCCTCCTCGGAGCCCGCTGCCAGCCTCTACGCCCTCCCCGTAAGCTTTTGCGCCACCGCCAATTGTCCCCGTGGCCTATTTTTCGCCGTAGCACGATGCTCCATGGAAGCCGAGCCCATCATCTCTATTGAAGATGGTGAGCTTGCTCCCGAGCGCCCCAGCTCGCGCCTTTGGTTCCCTTGCGCTCCAGGTGGCCTGTAGAACCCGTACGAGTACATTGCGTGCGTCTGTTTGCACTGGATCCGCGAACTCGTCGATGTCTGACAACAACTGCCGCCACGGCTCTTCGCCGGTGCCCCTCCGGCCACTTCCAGTCACCGCCAAGACCACCATTAGGTGCATGCCGATGAGGCGCACCCGTAGGAGCAAACTGTGGCCCAAATGGTGCCCTGTGGCGAGCGCACGGTCAACCTCGCCAGAGTTCGATCGCAGGCGAGTCTCCGGTGACACTGCCATGTGGGACCCGTGTGTCAGCTGTGCCATTAGCACTAATCACCTAGCCCATGGGTCACTTACAGGTGGGTCCATCCTATGTTAACTTCCTCTAATTAAATTAAAATAGAGATAAACCTTATAGTCAATGACAACTGGGCCCAGACCTTTTAAAAATAACCCTCTGGAATAATTAGATTTAAAATGAAATAGAAAATAGATTCGAGTATGACATGTGGGCCATCCTTACAAATTAACTAAAATAAAATAGATTTAAATGCCTCTCTGTATGACATGTGGGTCCACCTTGTTAGTGCACTGTTTTGGATAAGGTTATGGATAATGTTTGATTTAATAATAAAAGAAATTCCAGTAATCCTTTTAAAGTGATTAAAACTTTGAAATCAATATCTTTTAAACCGTCACTCCGATGAAAATAATTTATACCTGAAAGTTGATCAGAAAAATACAACGAATAAGAATAGGCTATCCCTATACCAACCACCCCCCTCTAACACAATGAACACGAGACCTTCGCCCTCCGAATCGTCTGCCGATAATCACTTGGAGCTGGCAGTTCATCCCCGGATGAATTCCAGATCCGAGCAATGACCTATTACTGCATTACAAACACCGTTTCCCCCCTTATTTTCTGGTAGACCTCGCGACTGTCGCCGACTACACCGTTGCTGAGTACGACTACGTTGTCGATGACCGTACCTCTATCGTCGAGCTTCCAGGCAAGCAGAGTCATTCTCCTTCCCCAGATATTGCCTATCTTTTCCGTACATTTCTTGCACTAGGCATTGTTGTTTCTATTACGCTAATTCCTATTTTGTTGAATAGCATGTATTTCTCGCCCCTTGATGTAGCTTCCTTTATCCTATGCTGCCTATTATAATTACGCAATATTCAGAAGTTAGCCCAGCGCTTTGCTAGTTTACTAGGATTAGCTAGCGGGTCGTGATCACTCTGGGGAGTGAACGTGAATACGAAATATATATAACTGCCACAGTTACGGTATAGAGCAGATCCCACCAAAGGCCTCTATCACGGCTCTACCGAGCCACCTCAAGTGTGAGCCATCGAGGAGTAATCTTCGTACTCCACTCGTTGCCGACTTTGTAGTGTCGCCCTAGGGTTCTCAACCACTGTGGTCCTTAAAGGTAAGAAGTCGGATGACCCAACGGTGCCCGCGAGTGGTATTGCGACGGGACGACAACGAAGGAATACCGATGTACTAGTGGGATTGGACCTTGATCGTCGTTCGCGGGAGTTTCCAAACCATAAAACTCGATCTCTTCCAAGAGCACCCGCGAGAAAAGTTAAGGAGACGGTTCACCTTGTTGGTAACCGCGCGCTTTGACGGGATGACAGGGGAGGCACCGATGTACTGGTGGTCCTGGCTGTTGTTCGTTGTCCGTTGTGTGAATTAGTCGAGAAACTATAAGGTTGTCCGCGAGATAATAAAATGACTAAGGGTTCGGTGGATGACTTGAGAAGCCGTTTGGCTTATACGCGCTGCCTACACGTGGGATAATGAATTATGGGCTCCCCTGCTTCATAGTCTCGTTCGAGAACTCTTCAGACGTCAGCAGTACCTCGGCCTGCGCCAGGTAGTGGTGTGTCTTCTTCGCTCGAGCATGTGGTATTTGCTTTTGCTTCACCGGCCAGCCTCGCACCGCGCAGGAGTACGTCAGGTTTAGGGTCCAAAGCCCTGCGTACATAGGATTTAGTCCGGCGGATGGCCTCTCTGTTGAGTTTGAAGGATGGGTTACTTTGTGTCGGATAGCCTCGGTGGGGCATTCCCTAACAAGGTTTACTCCACCTTGGAGATCTGTGCGTTGTAGTGTAACATAAGTGCACCCCTGCAGGGAAGATTAATCTATTCGAATAGCCGTGTCCACGGTAACAGGACGATTTATGCTGAAGCCAGATCCTACTACTACAAAGTACTACATTACTAAACTGTTGGTTCCGGGTTTTCTGCAGGGAAGTCGAGGAAGTGATCTCGAAGGCATTGATAATTATTACAACTTACTATTATACAATGTTGCAGCAACTTCTTCTACATTGTTACTTTATGCTTTATATATAATTGTTGGCTATTTTATTCTCATGCTGCAAGAACCGTGTGAAGATGCTAGTCTTCGATAGGCCTAGCTTCTCATCCTTATTCTTTCTTTCTGCAGTTCAGTCCACTATATAGCCTCCCCTTTCCATTTGATACATATGCATAAATGCTTAGTAGAAGGACGTAAGACCCTCGGGTATGCTAGATACTCACCCCCTCTTGCTTTTCTATCTTTGTTTTATATACCCGGATTGCTGCAACCAGATGTTGGAGCCCAGGAGCGGGAGTACCCCGGAGGCGCCTACTACGACGTCGAGTTCCCCGTTGACCAGGAGTAGTTCGGAGGTTCCCACGTAGGAGGCCTTGACTTTTTGATATGTATCTCTGATGTTATTTTTGCTAGCCTTATTAAGGCAAAAACTTTACTAACTATGTCCGTACTCAGGTATTATGGTTTGTATAACTTATGTATTCGGATCCTCTTGATCCCTGGCTTGTAACTTAAAGATTTATCTTATTTGTGTCTAGTGGTGTGCTGTGATATTCTCACCGTGGCACCCTGATTTCGGTCGTGTACCCTGCGTGTATTATTATTGTACACGTCTTGATTTTGGGGGCGTCACACACTCCACCGTAGAACACAACATAGGCTTGCATTCTTATCTTTCTTTTTGTGTGTGTTCTTTATCTTTTCATAGTTGTTTCCATGCTTAGCTCTTAGTTTTCATGCTTATCTTTATAAGAGACTTTATTTAGGTTGTTCTAGGAACTCTCTTGAGTTTTCATGCTTATCTTGTTTAGAGAGTGGTCTTGTTGCACTGAGTTGTGTGTCTTTCATGAGTAGGTAATTAAGGTTGCTATTACAAGTGTAGTAGTAATGTGCAATAGTTTTGAGGTATTGATTGGAGTAATGTTTTGACATTAGGGTGCCAAGATCATGAGCCTATTAGTGATAGGTGTTGTATTTCGGGCAATCCGTGCTTATTTTCCAAAACTACAAAAATTAGGTGAGAACTCTGGATACTCGATGGATCTCTAACCTCTAGAGGGGTTGGAATATATAGAGTACCCTCACGTACCATGGGACGAGGATGCGCAAGGATAACCAAACCCCCATACACTCCTCCTCGGGGTACTCGTCTCTTTGTGAACCTCCCGATTATATAGAGAGTTACCGATAATAAGTGCATGAGTTCTTCAGACTAATGCGAGTATTAGATTGTTGGCACTTCCACCTTTCCATATTTTCCTAGCCTCTTCGGTACCATGCATTGCCATTTCTCACCTCAAGAGTTGGCGCATACTCCGCTGGTGCATCCAAACTCTTGGCACGATACACTCTGTAATCATAAACCTCCTTATATCTTCCTCAAAACAGCCACCATACCTACCTATCAAGGCATTTCCATAGCCTTTCCGAGATACATTGCCATGCAACATCCACCATCACATGACTTGATCATCATGTCATACATTCTTTTGCTTGATCGAGGAGACGCATAATAGTTGGGAGTTTTCCTTATAATTGCTACATGACGCGCTAGTATCATTGCATATCCTGCTACACTAGCAGAGGCATACATTTGCATACATCATGTTATTTTTCATTCTTTCTTTATGTTGAGTACTTCTTGTATAGTGTGAAGATCTTCTATATTCTAGTAAAATATAGAGTGTGGCCCTTAAGTGAGGAAAGGATCCCAAAGAGGACATATTAGAAGATCCCAAAGAGGAAAAATGAGAGATAAATAGAAAGAGCCAAAGAGGCCAGAAAAATATAAAAAAGAGAAAAAATAAGATAAATAAAGAAATAAAAAGAGAGAAAGGGGCAACACTACTATTCCTTTTGAAAGATCCACACCCGTACTCCATTGTCATATATGTACTCCATAGAGATTATCATTCATGCATAACTATGTCGGGACCCTTACACTATAGAACTTGGCTTGCATATTCCATGGATGAGCCTCCTCAAATGAGCTCTAGGTCTTCATGAGCAAGCAAGTTGGATGCACCCCCACTAGGTCCATTGGAGAGCTTACCTTAGCTCATATGTGCATCCATTGCATGGCAATCCCTACTCCTCACATCGTATCTATCATTTCGCTTTCTCTCGCCTATGATTGTCCTCATTGATGTGAGCCTTTCACACCTTTTTGTCTTCCTTCTCCATCATTTCTCTCTTTGCCATCCTAAGTGTCAACGTATCTTGCTCGCGCTCATCCATTGCATGAGTGCTCAAAGTCGAAAGGGAGAGGAACAGTTTGACTTGTACCTGACTAGTGGTCTGGGGATGAGTCAAAATAAGATCTCGAAGGAGACCAAGTGTGAAACTTTAGTAGATCGAGTTCTCAATTAAACAAAATATTTTTTATTCTCTAATCCCATCTCCCATTGCTTGCACGCAAACACCATTTGGAGACATTCGAGTCACGGACAGCGAGAGCTCTTGCGCCTTTATGTCCATGCTTTGCTAGTATCAATACTAAGACTCATGCTTGTTATTATCTTGAGTTGAATTGCACATCTTATTTGATTTACTTTGAAGTTCTTATATGTGTCTTAGCATGTCACCACATAAATTATGTGTGTTATCATTTACCTACTTTTCTTAAGTCTAGAGCATCCATTCTCCTCTCAATAGTAGCAAGTTTATCTATAATAGTATCAAAACTACGATCATAAACAAAGTAACTAGATAGACCATGTATAATATCAAGAGCTCTAGCTTCATCACACTCAAAGAAATCTCCTTCAGCTATAATATCAGGAGAGTGTTTACACCAATTAAAAAGACCATGGTAAAAATTTCTAAGCACAATTTTTATAGGTATCCAAGGAATAATTCTCATATGTGCATCAGAAATTTTGTCCCATGCCTTCTTCATATTTTCTCCATCCCTTTGATGGAAATCTAAAACTTCCGATTCCCTCAAAGCACCAAGTCCTAACATGCTTGACTAAACAGAAAGGACTACTACAAGCAAGGTAAATAATTTTTTTGTGATTTTTGATAAAGGACACTAAGATCAAAACGATAAGGTAAACTAACAATACTAAAAATCAAAGATAAAAGATAGTGTGCAAATCCCCTATCTTGAAGAGTGGAGTCCCCGGTAACGGCGCCAGAAATTAGCTTGATTGCTTCTCGCCCCTAGTTGGTTACCCCAAGTGGAAGGTTGAGATGTAGGATAGCACCAAATTTCCCTTGGCAAAGATACCAAGGTTTGAGTCAGTCCGTTAGGACTCCAAGGTCGACAAGTAGGTGGTAAAGTGAACAATGGCGCCGTTCACAACCGAGGGTTGCTTACTTTACCTGAACCTACACACAGATACAAATAACTTTGCTCCCAACGAGTACGGAGGGGTTGTCAACCCCTCCGGCCTTGTCATTTAAAAAAGATCAAACGCAAGAGATAATGGTAGTGATAAATGCAACAAAAGTAAAAAGAAGTAAAATAAAGTGGAGGTGTAAATAGTGGTGGAAATATGGACCGGGGTCCCATGATGTTCACTAGTGATGTCTCTCTCCCCAAAAGACGACAAAATAGCTAAGCTCGGTGAACAAATTACAGCTGGGCAATTGACATAATTATAAATGCACCGCAATGCTAATTATGCTACTTGAAAGTAAGAGTGCTCTAAAGTATAGGCAGTACGCCAATACAAGTAGACCGAAATCCATTTGCATCTACTACTAATCATCCACCTTGAGATATCTATCCGGAACATCTCGCTGGTATTAAGTTGCGAGCCCCACCCAAAGTGTAAACTCAAAGCAACAGACAATTGCATTAACAATCTGTACGTAAGGTAAACAATCCTTGCAACTGCGTTTACAAGCACCGTTGTTTTCTCCCTGGTGGCAACAGCACATCCCCTAGACTCATGTTTCTATCACTCAAGCTATTCATCGGGGGGCATGAACCCGCAATCATGCATAACGCTCCCTCTTGGAGTTACTATCTACTACTTTGCCAAAACAATAAAAAGAAACAGAGAACATGCAAGAATTACTAAGAACAAAATATAAAAGGCAAACTAAACATATAACTCATCACGATCTGAACATAATTTCGTAATCCATCGGATCCCAGTAAACACAACATAGCAACAGCAGGAAAATTACATAGTTTCCTTGATCATGTAGGGAAACTCACAAGGTCTAAACATTGAAGAAAAAAGGTGGAGAGAAGAAATCACATAGCTACTGATAACGGACCCACGGTCCAAGGGGAACTACTCACGGCACATCCGGGAAGCATCCATACTGGTGGAGAGGCTCCCGGAGGTCAATCCTCCCTCCGGCAGGGTGTCGGGAAGGGGTCCTCTAGTGCTCCCGATCTTCCGAGCGCAACGACGGCGGAACAGAGAGGTAATTCACGATCCGGGATTCTCCTCGAGGGTTTCCTCGATGGGGGGTAAAAATAGGCCGAAGGGGGGCACCAGCGATGGGGCCCACCTTCAAGGCGCCTTGGTGGCGCGGCTACGGGTGGGGTCGCGCCACCTGGCCGCCTGGGAGGGGGTGGCCCCCCTCCGTCTCTCCTTCGGTGGTTCCGGAAGCTTCCTCAATGCTGATTTTTATTCTGATTTTTCCGAAATTTTTCTGGCATTTTAAAATGGCGAAAAATCACTGCAACTAAAAACATCAGCAGACAGGAACTGGCACAGGGTGCACTGAGTTAGTAGGTTAGTCCAAATATGAGTAAAAGGATATAAAAGTGTAGCAAAACATGTATCAATGGCACATAAAAGTGCATGGAAAAAGCATAAATTATTGATACGTTTGGGACGTTGTGACACCCTGGTTTTCGCAACTTTTTCTTTGCGGAGTTTTTCTGGTTTTTGCCCCCTGGTTTGGATTTTTGAGCACCTCGTTGGACTTGAACTCGAGCATAATTTCCTTCCATGCTCAAGTGGGCCTTGTTTCCAACCCTTTACATTGACATTCCATGGATCCATCTCATCCAAACCACCATTTTATTCAAGTCATATATTCCTTTTTCCAATAAAAGGAATATTCCCATTATTTGAGGTTTGTCAAGCAACCCCTATTTATATTGCTCCATAAATCCCAAAATAATTCCCTCATGGTCTTGATGTCATATCTTGCCAATTTCTCCAAAAAAAATTCATAGCCCAAGTGGATTTTTCCTCCAGAAAAATTCATCTGTCTGTGTTGGCAGAATGGAGCTTTGTGAAGGGAGTGCCATTTCTCTTGATCCATTTCTGGTGAAACTTTTTGTGAAAGCTCATATGATCATAAAATTGATCTCCACCAAATTACACCACCATTTTCTTAGCCAAACTCCCACAATAAATTCCCAAAGTTTGGATGCGGCAAGGGGGCATTGTGAAGAAAGTTCATGATAGGGGATCCCATTTGCCTTGAAACTTTTTGAGAATGATCCTACCACCAAATGACTCCACCAAACCAGATTTGAGCCAAATCCCATTACCCACGTGAGTTCACCATCAAGTTTTAGTTTCTGGTCAGTAGGGAACCTTGTGAAGCAAGTGCTAGATAGGATTTTCCAATGGCCATGAAATTTTATGCACATGTGCACCATGCCAAATAACCCCACTACACCAGTTTTCAGTCAATTCCACCAATCCTATGAGATGCTAGCTTCAACTTTGCATTCTGGCCTACTTGAGCATTTACAAAGGAAGTGCTAGCTAGCTTGCTCCATTTGAGCTAAACTTGGTACACATACTGTCCCCTAGTGTATGATTAAGCTCTGAAAAATTTCATGCATAGGGGAGTCATGTGCTAGCCACAGCCCAGTACAAAAACCTTCAGCCTCAATGCTACATTTGCAAAGGAAGTGCCATGTGCATTTACCCATTTGACCCAAAACTCCACAGTACTCTAGTCCTTCCTATCCTTAACCCAGGAAACAACCCCTCGTGCACCCACTCCTCACCATGTGATCTTATCTTCTTGCCCAAGTTTGTTGTATCAAACTTTCCAGACGATCCAGTTCACACCAGAGCACCTTCGGCCAATATTTTGCATTGTTGTCATCAGGGATGAAAGGAGCCTCCCCCAGACAACATTGGCCATGAAGAAACCTCCCCTGGTTGAGCCTCCCCTTGGTGGTCATGCTCTCTGCTGCATTAGGCGTGCACTGGACGCGCTCCGCGCATGCCCGACTTGTCCATGTCGTGCTCCAGTGTGCGTCTATCGTCTAGCCCATGTCCCAACGCGCCGCACGGCTTTGCTCAGCATGCCTGCTCCACGCCACCCCGTCTCGTCGCCCTCGATGGCCACCAGTTCGCCGCACGCCTCAGCCGCACCTCCCCGTCGCGGCCCGGAGCTCGCATCTGCCTCCCCCCCTATAAAAGCCATGCTCCCGAGTCCCCCGTGGCATCCAGCGCCTCCCCGGCCTCTCCGAGCTTCTCCCTGGTACATCCAAAACGTATCTATAATTTCTTCTTGATCCATGCCTCTTTTGTGTGATATTGCTATGATATTGATGAACTTCCATACACTTTTGATCATATTTGGACTAACCTATAAACTCAGCGCACCCCAGTGCCAGTTCCTGTTTTGTGCTATTTTTCTATTTCAGGTTTCCCCCATATAAAAAGTGCTCCAAAAATTTGGGAAAAATCCAATAAAAAATCAGCGTGAAGTAAGCTTCGAGAATCACCGAGGGGGGGCCAGAGAGGACCCACCAGGGCCCCAGGCGCCCTCCCGGCACGCCCCAGGGTGGGGCCACGCCAGGGGGCCGCCTAGACCCTTGGTGGCCCCCTAGTTGCCCCCTTTCGCCTATTTATTCCCCGTGACGCAAAAACCCCGGGACGGAAACCCTATTTCGTGATCTCTCCTCTGTTCCACCGCCGTCGCGCTTCCAAGATCGGGAGCACCAGAAGACCTCTTCCCGGCACCCTGCCGGAGGGAGGAACCACCTCCGGGAGCTTCTCCACCACCATGAATGCTTCCCGGATGAACCGTGAGTAGTCCACCTTGGACCATGGGTCTATGATCAGTAGCTATGTGATGTTCTCCTCCCCTCTTTGTTCTTCATGGATTAGACCTCGTGAGCCGCCCTACATGATCGAGGCACTTATGTAATATTTCTGTTGTTGCTATGCTGAGTTTGCTGGGATCCGATGGATTATGATATTATGTTCAGATTGTGTTTGAGTAATATATTTGATTCTCCTCTTTTATATTTATGTTCTTGAGTAATTCTTGCATGTTCTCCGTTGCTGTTTATTGCTTTGACTAAGTAGTAGGTAGTGACTCCAAGAGGGAGCGTTATGCATGATTGTGGGTTCATGCCCCCTGATGACTAGCTTGAGTGACAGAAACATGAGTCTAGGGGATGTGTTGTTGTCACAAGGGGGAAAACAACGGTGCTTCTACTTGCGGGTGCAAGGATTTTTTACTTTACGCAAAGTTCTTTAATGCAGTTGTTTGTTGCTTTGAGTTTACACTTTGGGTGGGATTCGCAACTTAATACCAGCGAGATGTTCTGGATAGATATGTCAAGGTGGATGATTAGTGGGTAGATGCAGATGGATTTCGGTCTACTTGTTTTGGCGTATCGCCCGAGCTTTTGAGCCTCTTCTTTTCTTTATAGCATAATTAGCATTGGTTTGCGCACATAATCCTGTCAATTGCCCAGCTGTAATTTGTTTACCTCGCATGGTTCTTTTATCGTCTTTTGGGAGAGAGACATCACTAGTGAACATCATAGACCCCGGTCCATATTTCCAATACTGTTTACACCCTCCTTTAAATTACTTTCAGTATTTATTTTTCCGTTGCTATCACTATCATTATTATCCCGTGTGTTTTATCCTTTGTAAACAACAAGGCCGGAGGAATTGACAACTCCTCTATACTCGTTGGGAAGCAAAGTTATTTGCTGTGTGTGCAGGTCCAGGTGAAGTTAGCAACCTCGGTTGTAAACGGCGCCATTGTTCACTTCACCACCTACTTGTATCTGTTGGAGTCCTATTGGTTCGACATTCAACCTTAGCATCTTCGCTAAGGAAAATTTGCCGCTACGCTACATCTCACCTTCCACTTTGGGTAAACCAACGAGGGGCGAGAAGTAAACTCTCGTAACATCAAAGCAATTTCTGGCGCCGTTGCCGGGGACTCCGCTCTTCAAGATAGGGGAGTTGCACACTATCTTTTATCTTTGCTTTTTAGTCTTGTTTGTTTACCTTTCAGTTTTTGCTTTATTGTCCTTTATCAAAAATAAAATAAAAATAGTTATCTTGCTTTTAGTTATCCTGTCTGTTTAGTCAAGCATGTTAGGATTGGTGCCTTGAGGGAGTTGGAGGTATTATATTTCCATCAAAGGGATGGAGAAATATGAAGAAGGCATGGGACAGAATTTCTGATGCACAGAGGAGAATTATGCCTTGGATACCTATAAAAATTGTGCTTAGAAATTTTAACTATGGTCTTTTTAGATGGTGCAAGCACTCTCTTGATATTATAGCAGAAGGGAATTTCTTAGCTTGTGATGAAACTAGAGCTCTTGAAATTATACATGGTCTATCTAGTTACTTTGTTTATGATCATAGTTTTGATACTGTTATAGATAGACTTGCTACTATTGAAAAGAGATTGGATGCTCTAGACTTGAAAAGAGTAAAGAAACCCCAGCCAAACAAGAAAGATGTTTATGAGATAGATGGTGACTGGGAACCCTTTGTTGGAATTAGCATCTCCAACCAAGACTTCCTTGCTTTCTGTGACATTGGATCCATGGTTTCTACTATGCCAAAAGTTGTTTATGATTCTTTAAAATTTAACATGGACAAATTACCATCCTATCATGAACATGCTAATGGAGATATTTCTGAGATCCAGGGAAGGATAAAGATGTACCAGTGACATTCCTTAAAGGGATTGCAATGGTTGATTTCTTCGTCATGAAGCCAAACCAAGGGAACATAGTTCTTGGGAGAGACTTCCTCCGGGCCGTAAAGGGCTTTATTGATTTAGGTAAGGGACAAACACGCCAACGCGGGAAAGCAAAAGGTATATACCCCTTTCCTAAAATAAACAAGGATGAACTTGTTGAGGAACCATTTGACTCGATTTACAACTCCAATTATTATGATGATCTTTGATTCCTCCTATTTGCATTAAGCCTAGCTAATGGCTTTAAAGAAGCGCTTTCGGGAGGCAGCCCGCAACGAATTTAGGATTTCCTTTTTGTTTTTCTTCTGTTTTTAGTGGTCTTGATGATTGTTACTACTATAGCGACATCATTGTATCTTTACTTTTCAAGCTTTGTGCCTTTTATAGCCTCATATCACAAGGGAAGTGAAAGTTGTGACATGTTGTCCAGAAAACAGATTCTGTCCTCCTGACTAGAAAAATCATGGAAAAATCCCAGTTCATCTTTTTGAGCTGAAATTTTTACACAACGTGCTCTATACAATTACGAAACTTTCGTATTTTGTGAGTTTTTTTTATTTGTGTTGCAGAAGTATCCCTAAAAAATTATTTACTACCTGCTGGTCTATTTTTCACAGATTCTGTCCTGTTTTGCCTTTCCTTCGTTTTGCAAACCTTAAGCTTGCTTTTTCATTGCAAAACAATTTGGCAATCTTGAGAAACAGTAGCTCTTCAAGAATATCTATATTTCCAGTAGAGAAAAAGTTATTTTATATGGGGAATAACCTCGCTAATCAGAGTATGATGAGTTATGTATGAACGGAGTTTTCAAGTGTAAGAGGGAAGATGATGAAAGAAGATTCAGGAGTGTCAAGCGCTCAAGCTTGGGGATGCCCCCATGCATGCCCAATAAATATTCAAGGAGACTCAAGCGTCTAAGCTTGGGGATGCCCCTGTGCATCCCCTTCTTCATCAACAATTATCAGTTCGTCTCTTGCTTCACTATATTTTTATCACTTCATGCGTTATGTGCTATGCTTGGAGCATCTCGCTCTAAGCACTACTGGAAAAACAGCTATAGATAATTAGTAATGGCGCACCATGTGCAGGTGCGCAGTAATGGCGCACCATGTGCAGGTGCGCCATTAGTAACCTAAACAGTAATGGCGCACCTGGTGAAAAGTGCGCCATTACTATGTTTGACCAAGGTTTGACCCATTCCTGGACATAGTAATGGCGCACTTTTTATAAGTGCGCCATTAGTAAGGTGACATAGTAATGGCGCACCTGGTGAAAGGTGCGCCATTACTATGTTTGACCAAGGTTTGACCCAGTCAAAGACATAGTAATGGCGCACTTTGTAAAGGTGCGCCATTACTAACTTTCTGAGGTGGCCAAATTTTTTACCAAATGCACCCCTCCCTGTGGACCACCTTTTCAGTTTAAAAATAAATAAACAAAAATGATAGAAATGTCAAAAAAATAAAATAAAATAAGATTCCCATGAGATATGTGGTCTAGTTGTTACGAAAATTTAGAAACATAAATTTTGACTTTTTTTGCAAAATCTCTCGAGAATTGTGTAAAATGGGCATAACTTTTGCATACGACCTCCGATGAAAAAGTGTTTTATATGAAAAATCATCTACTAGAAAAGTTATATCCAAATTCAACGGGGTGTAACCCGTTGAACATTTTTAGAATCCTCAAAAACTAACAGAAAAAAATTTACGGGGCTTTTAAGATCTAGAGGGCAAAAAAATGAAAAAAAAATCAGACTTACTAATGGCGCACTATTTGAAAAGTGCGCCACTAGTAACAAGATTTTTTGTTTTGAATTTTTTTTGAAAAAAGATGAAAATATGATAGGAGACTGGTCGGTAAGTTTCAAAAAAAAGTTCGCCATTTCATCACACCCATGGACATGAACAAGGTCCTAGACATGAACAAGATTTAATAGGATTGATATGATACATATATCAACAAGTGCTTATGAGGTGAGGTGGGGCAAGAGGTGAATGGAACTAAGAAGTTAAGCATGCTGGGGCTGGAGTAGTGTGAGGATGGGTGACCCTCGCACCAGTAGAGGTAGTAATGGCGCATATGTGGTGCGCCATTACTAGCAAAAATAGGTGCGCCATTAAAGGTCATTTTTCCAGTAGTGAAGGTTTTGTTTTTAGTTTTCTTTAGCTTTTCTTGCTGTTCATAACAAGTTAGAACCCAGCTTTCTTTGTGTGGGAGAGAAACACGCTCCACTTCCAAAATCTAGAACACAACATAGGATTTTTCATGCTTATCTTTGTTATGTTTGTTCTATATCTTTTCATAGCTACGGTCATGTTTAGCTCTTAGTTTTCATGCTTATCTTTTCAAAGAGCTTTTGTTTAGTTTGTTGCTGGAACTCTCTTGAGTTTTCATGTTTATCTTGTTTAGAGAGTTTGCCTGTTGCACTGAGTTTTGTGTCTTGGCTTGAAGTAGGTAATTGAGGTTTCTATTCTTTTGTAGTAGTAACTTGCAATAGTTTTGAGGTATTGTTTTGAGTAATGTTTGGACTTTTGGTGTCAAGAGATTTATCCTATTAGTGATAGATGTCGTATTTTGGGCAATCCGTATTTATTTTCAAAGCTTACAAAATTAGTTGAGAACTTTAGCTACTAGATGGATCACTACTCTTTTGAGGGGTCGAATATTAGAGTACACTCACGTACCATGAGTCGAGGATGCGCAAGGATAATCAAACCCCGATACACTCCTCCTCGGGGTACTTGTCTCTTTGTGAACCTCCTTATTAGATTGAGAGTTACCGATAATAAGTGCATGAGTTCTTCGGACTAATGTGAGTATTCGAAAGTTGACACTTCCACCTTCCCATATTTTTCTAGCCTCTCATGTGACGTGCATTGCTTTCTTCTCACTCTAAGAGTTGGCGTCCACCTTCGCCGGTACATCCCAACCCTTGGCATGATACGCTCTGTCATCATAAAACTCCTTATATCCTACCTCAAAACAGCCACCATACCTACCTATCAAGGAATTTATATAGCCTTTCCGAGATACATTGCCATGCAATATCCATCTTCTCATGACTTGATTTTCATGTCATACATGCTACTTGCTTGATCGATGAGCCGCATGCTAGTTGGGCCTTGCCCTAATCATTGCTACATGACGCACTAGTATCATTGCATATCCGGCTACACTGGCAGAGGCATACATTTGCATACATCATGATAGTTACATCTTCTTTATAATTTGAGTACTTTGTAAAGTGTGAAAGATCTTCTATACTTTTTTTAAAATATAGAGTGTTGCCCCTAAAGTGAGGAAAATATCCCAAAGTGGACAAAATTAAAAGATCCCAAAGAGGACAAATGAGAGAAATAGAAAGAGCCATTGAGGCCACCAAAAAATACAAAAAAAATAGAAAAAAGAGAAAAAGAAATAAAAAGAGAGAAGGGGGCACACTACTATTCCTTTTGAGAGATCCACACTCGTACTCCCTCTTATATCTTGCACTCCATAGAGATTATCATTCATGCATATAGCTATGTGGGGACCTTCACACTATAGAACTTGGCTTGTATATTCCAATGATGAGATTCCTCAAATGAGCTATAGGTCTTCTTGAGCAAGCAAGTTGGATGCACCCCCACTAGTTCCATTGGAGATCTTACCTTAGCTCATATGTGCATCTGTTGCATGGCAATCCCTACTCCTCACATCATATTTATCATTTGGCTTTCTCTCGCCTATGATTGTCCTCATTTATGTGAGCCCTTCACACCTTTTTGTCTTCCTCCTCCACCATATTCTCTCTTTGCCATCCTAAGTTTCTTGCTTACGCTCATCCATTGCATGTGTGCTCAAAATGTCGAAAAGGAGTGGATCATTTTGACTTGTACCTGGCTAGTGGTCTCGGGATGAGTCAAGATAAGATTCCAAAGAAGACCAAGTGTGAAACTTTAGTAGATTAAGTTCTCAACACAAAAATACTTTTTCTCGTATATCGCTATCCCCTTTCTTGCACGCAAACACCATTTGGAGACATTCGGGTCACGGAAAGCGAGAGCTCTTGCACCTTTATGTTCTTATGTTGCTTGTTTCAATGCTAGATATAGACTCTTGCCTGTTATGACTTGAATTGAATTACATGCCTTGATTGCTTTACTTAAAAGTTCTTATATGGTTGTTAGCATGTCACCACAGAAATTATTCTTTTATCATTTACCTACTCGAGGACGAGCAGGAATTAAGCTTGGGGATGTTGATACGTCCAAAACGTATCTATAATTTCTGCTTGGTCCATGCCTCTTTTGTGTGATATTGCTATGATATTGATGAACTTCCATACACTTTTGATCATATTTGGACTAACCTATTAACTCAGTGCACCCCAGTGCCAGTTCCTGTTTTCTGCTGTTTTTCTATTTCAGGTTTCCCCCATATAAAAAGTGTTCCAAAAATTCGGGAAAATCCAATAAAAATTCGGCGTGCAGGAAGCTTTGGGACTCACTGAGTGGGGCCAGAGGGGACCCACTGTTAGGGAACGGGGCAGAAAACAATAATTTTTCATGACCTACGCGTCCCGAACCCAAGACCTATGCTATGGCGATGCAAGTAACGGAGGGAATTGGTCACATACCAGTATGTAGTCCGTTAAGCGGGAAATGTTCCCGCGTGAACGTGGTTGATGTAGTCGTACCGGCAATCCCCGATGCCGCGCAGATCCACGATGACTCCTGAGGCCATCCGGTCCTTGAAGACCGATGACGGGATTACGTCCCCGTCAGAACGTTGTCGGTGAAGACGTCGCGACACGGCCTCAACGATGAAGGAGCACCACAAGTGTAGTGCCTCGCGGGATTACACGCATACGGTGTACCCGACGTTCCCTCCGGGCTCCGAACCAGAAGAGCAGCGGAAAGAAGATGGATTCGGATCCTGATTCCAGCAGCACGACGGCGTGCGTATGGTGGAGAAACCCCAACCAAGTGTAGACTCCAAACAAGGGGAGTCCACTCGAGGAGGGAGAAAGAGAGAGAAGAGAGATCTGAGAAACTTGTCTCAAATCAAAATTGTGTGTGGAAAAAAGGCACCCCCACCCCTCCTTATATAGGCCAAGGAGGGGTGCCACCCTCCCTCCCCTTCCCATGTGGGACTAAACCCTATGGAGGGGGGGGGGGTTTGGTGCGCCTAGGGTAGGTGGGCTCCCTCCCTTGGCGCCTTAGCCCAAGGGGGAGCTCCCTCCTTCCCCTAATGGGCCTCTTTAGGCCCATATGCCTTTTAATTCATTTTTAATTATATTTAATCATATTGTAATATTTAATTCTGTTAATTAAATAATAAAAAATATTTAAACACTATTTTGAACCTTTCACAATATCCAGAACAACTTCCGGCATCTCCCGGAACAATTCCGGTGTTCTCTCTTATTTCACCGATGATCCCGAATCAATCCTTATTGCGTCGAATACCCTTAAGCGTGACACCCTACGGTTCGGGGAACAGCAGACATGATCAGACACTCTTTGACCAATGACCATCATGTGGGATTTGGTTACAATCCTTGATGAGCCCCCTGCGCTTCCATCGAATTAACTTCATCGTTTGAACCGTTAATGTTGAGTCCTGATCCCTTTGTCATACGGTACTTTGTTTGTCCGAGGTTTGATCGTCGGTATCTAATATACCTAGTTCATTCTCGTTACCGACAAACATGTTTACTCGTTCCCGTGATATTACAATCCCGTGACTTAGTCACATGATTGCGCAATCTTTATGATGTAATATCACCGAGTGGGCCCAGAGTACCTATCCGTCACTCGGATGGACAAATCCGTTTTGATCTATTTGCATACTCATCAACATATCTACTTCGGAATACCCAAGATACACCTTTATGGTTACCACGTTTCAGTGTAACGGTTAATGCACTCAAAGCATCCTGGTAGATAGCAATTATGTATGATCATCACGGTCTTAAGGATCGGGTCACTACGTTTATAGTTATCGCAATGTTGAAATATGTGACTGGATCACATTGCAACACTTCTGGTGGGTGTGTGTCCATCATGTCATTCTCCCAATGACATGACCCCATTGTCAATAGACTGTTCACATCTCATGATCAGGAAACCTTGATCATCAATTGCCCAATGGACTAGTTTACTAGAGTTAACTAGGGACCTGGTTGTTTATATACCACACGTGTATTAATTTTTCCGCTTAATACAGTTATAGAACAGTATAAAACTTATTATGAACTAATGGAATACGCCATAAACATATTTTATTTGCCTCTACAGCACATTCCCAACCCCCACCAGGGCCCCAGGCGCCCTCCCGCCGCACCCCAGGGTGGGGCCGCGCCAGGGGGCCACCTGGGCCCCTGGTGGCCCCCTGGCTGCCCCCTTCGCCTATATATTCCCTGTGACGCAAAAACCCCGGGACGGGAACCCTATTTCGCGATCTCTCCTCTGTTCCGCCGTCGTCGCGCTTCCAAGATCGGGAGCACCAGAAGACCTCTTCCCGGCACCCTGCCGGAGGGAGGAACCACCTCCGGGAGCTTCTCCACCACCATGTATGCTTCCCGAATGAACCGTGAGTAGTCCACCTTGGACCATGGGTCTATGATCAGTAGCTATGTGATGTTCTCCTCCCCTCTTTGTTCTTCATGGATTAGACCTCGTGAGCTGCCCTACATGATCAATGCACCTATGTAATATTTCTGTTGTTGCTATGCTGAGTTTGCTGGGATCCGGTGGATTACGAGATTATGTTCAGATTTTGTTTGAGTAATATATTTGATTCTCCTCTTTTATATTTATGTTCTTGAGTAATTCTTGCATGTTCTCCGTTGCTGTTTATTGCTTTGACCAAGTAGTAGGTAGTGACTCCAAGAGGGAGCGTTATGCATGATTGTGGGTTCATGCCCCCTGATGACTAGCTTGAGTGATAGAAACATGAGTCTAGGGGATGTGTTGTTGTCACAAGGGGGAAAACAACGGTGCTTCTACTTGCGGGTGCAAGGATTGTTTACTCTACGCAATGTTGTTTAATGCAGTTGTCTGTTGCTTTGAGTTTACACTTTGGGTGGGATTCACAACTTAATACCACCGAGATGTTCTGGATAGATATGTCAAGGTGGATGATTAGTGGGTAGATGCAGATGGATTTCGGTCTACTTGTTTTGGCGTACCGCCCGAGCTTTTGAGCCTCTTCCTTTCTTTATAGCATAATTAGCATTGGTTTGCGCACATAATCCTGTCAATTGCCCAGCTGTAATTTGTTTACCTCGCAAGGTTATTTTATCGTCTTTTGGGAGAGAGACATCACTAGTGAACATCATAGGACCCCGGTCCATATTTCCAATACTGTTTACACCCTCCTTCAATTTACTTTTAGTATTTATTTTTCCGTTGCTATCACTATCATTATTATCCCGTGCGTTTTATCCTTTGTAAACAATAAGGCCGGAGGAATTGACAACTCCTCTGTACTCGTTGGGAAGCAAAGTTATTTTCCGTGTGTGCAAGTCTAGGTGAAGTTAGCAACCTCGGTTGTAAACGGCGCCATTGTTCACTTCACCACCTACTTGTATCTGTTGGAGTCCTATTGGTTCGACATTTAACTCTAGCATCTTCGCTAAGGGAAATTTGCCGCTACGCTACATCTCACCTTCCACTTTGGGTAAACCAACGAGGGGCGAGAAGTAAACTCTCGTAACATCACTCCCCCTCCACAAATTTGTCGCCAGAGCTCCTCACCGTGGCCCTCTGCCACCACGTCCACCGCCGGCCTCCGGCTAAATCCTCGCAGCCCGCGCCTCCCTCTCGTCCCATTCCGCGGCGGCAGAACCCCGTGGTGCCCGCACCTGCTCCGCCGCGCTTCCCCCCAACCGTGGACTCGCCGCCGGCTCGGCCCGGCCATGGCCGCCCACGTCTGCCGCGCCGTGGCAGATGGAGACGACGGGACCGTCCTCTACTTGCGGTGCCGCGGCGGCCAACCGGCGCAGGCCGGTGCGCCGCGTCCAGCAGCCCCGCGCGCGGGCCCCCTCCCGGTCCGTCCTCGACGGCAGTAGCGCCCCGGCGTCCCTCCCCTGTTCTGCATCGTGGGCGAGAGGAAGGAAAGCAGGGGAGGAGACAGATGGAGATGGCGGGCGAGTCCCGCCTGTAAGTGGCCGGCCCGACTGACCAGTAGGGCCCGCACATCAGATTTAAGTGGAGGCGGTTTTTCTCAAAGTATGCTTTCCCACCTGGAAAACGTACTCCCGCAGAACTTAGCCCAGAATGCGCTTTACCCTCTGGGAAGCGTATTTTCCTCTTCAGTGGCACAAAATACGTTTTCTGTGCTGGAAGGCGTATTCCCGAAAACCGTGAGCTGTGGATGTTCACTGGTTAAGGCAGATCTTCTGTCTAACGAACGAACGCTCATATGTCTGCAAACGTAGCTCCAAACGAGGTGATTCTTTCTGCGTTGGCTTTCTTTTGATCTCCTCTTCGCATTGGCATAGGTCTTATGCCATGTTTCGTTGTGGTTATTTGCTGGTCAAGTCAAAGTGGTTTGACCCCCCCCTTCTCGTCGTGCCTTTCTTGTCCGGTTTATGCAGGGTGTGTCGGTGTCGAAGACCAGGAGTGTTTCGCACCTCTCTGGTGAAAGGCAAGCCACAATACCCTTTGCACCTTTGCAAATCTTTGACGTGCTTTTAAAACTGCTTTACGGTGATATATTTATATCGGTGATCATGATCATGTTACCGTTGATGTTCTCATCGCCATGATATCTTTTAATATGCTACAACTATGCTATGTTTTGCCATGTTACATCCATGCTATACTTTGATTATGTCATTGCCATGTTATGTCCTGAATCATCGTAACCACAACATACCAACACCATGTGAAGTGCTCATGTTATTCCTACACCTGCTCATGTTATGCCTAAGTTATGCTCAACTACATTCATAATGTTGCCATGTTAATAACTTAATCTTGGTAACACGGATAATTTCACCATCTAAAATGTGTTTGATCATATGTGAAGTTGTTAAACTAGCATGCTAAGCATTGTTATGATCTGATGCTACCCATGTTGCACCTGATACTTGTGTTTGCTGTTGGAGACATGCTTCATGACAAGTTGATCAGGTGCCACCAAACCGAACTTATCCGTGCAGCCACATTTGCTTGTATGGGCAGGCCTTGATTAGGTCTACCGGTGGGTTCTCTTATGCGTATCACCAAAGAGGGAAGGCTATGCGCGCAAGTTGCCTTGGCCGGGTAAACGACAATAGTCTTGAGAGCTAGATTGTTGATATGCGCGTAGTTCCCTGCGGGGGGGACAAAGTTTATGGACCATGTAATGGTCAGGGCCATGTGATGGACAGTGTCGGGAGGACACATGGGCTACCCGAGATGGGATGTCGGTGATACGGTAAGAGGGACACGCGGTATATCGGTCTCGTTGGAGAAGTTCTAGTCCACTCCTGCGGTACAATTTCCAAGGATCATGTGGGACAAGTTCCGAGGTACGGGATGGAGGAAGAACTCCATAGTGTGGGTAACGTGCACAAACTCTATAGAGTCACACAAATCTATTCGAATAGCCGCGTCCACGGTAATGGACACAGTTCGTACTAGGTCACACCATGAGATCAACATGAGTTTGGTGGAATGTCTGTGGTAATTGATTGGTCATGCGATGACCCGTTTGGTTGTGCGGCGACCCGTGGAAGTGATTGGTCATGCGATGACCCGTTTGGTCGTGCGAAAATCCGTGGAAGTGATTGGTCATGCGATGACCCGTTTGGTCGTGCGAAGACCCGTGGAAGTGATTGGTCATGCGATGACCCATTTGGTCGTGCGACGACCCGTGGAAGTGATTGGTCATGCGATGACCCGTTTGGTCGTGCGACGACCCGTGGAAGTGGTTTGGTCACGAGGTGACCCGGTGCTTGAGTCTGTAAGGAATCCGAGGTAAGCCACGTGATCATGCGATGATCATGTGGGGTCCATGTGACCTTAAACGATGATTGTCTGTGCATTAGTCTAAATGTTGATAAATGCTGATAATATGCTAATAATATGTCGATGATATGATTTATGATTGTTTGCATGATATTGTTGCTCACCTGTTTAATTCACTAAGATACTTGAACCTGCTAATGTCGTGTTATTGTTTTTCCTTGTTGCTTTGGATGTTGTGAGCTTGCAAGTACATTCAATGTACAGACCTGGTGTGTCATGCTAGATTTGTAGGCCGTGCTTTGGATTCGTAGGACGATGTTCCCGGTGTTTGCGAGCTAGGAGGTGTCCCAGCCAGTGTCCCTGTGGATTGGAGTTCATCACCGTCGTTGTTGTTCCGCTGCCAAGTTATATTCCGCTGCCAGAAAGTTATGCTGCTGCTTGGTGTAGAGCCGAGGCTAGCCTGAGGAGCAAGCTGTGTCTCCGCTAGCATTGTAATAGACCCCTTGTACCCCAATCTTTGGTAACAGAAAGTTGTTCAGTTCTATATCAAGCAGTGCCGTGTTCCAGAAGACTTGATCTCTGGGCTGGAGCACGGGGCGTTCCGGTCCTCTTAGCTGGGGTGCCACAAGGCTTGGTATCAGAGCCGTACTGGTTGTAAGACACCCTAGTCCGTGCAAACGTTAGATTGACATTAGAGCTAGAGTATAGCCTTCTTGTGTGATGCTATTGCCTGCTGCATTTGTTTGTTGCATATAGACGGTATGTTTTCTATAACAATATGATCTGACGAGTGTAGATGGCGGAATACCCGGTGGGCTACACAGGCTCCTCGTCCGCGACCAACTTTGACTACCTCCTTGCAGATGTATGGTGGACTCTCTACCCCAGTGGAGAGATTCCAAGGTACCAAGTTTCTCAGACGCCGATCGGAGGGCAGTAGCTTGAGTACCGTGCCAACGTCTACGTGACCGCCACCATCCCCATTGACGTGCGCTCCTACAACTTCCAGGGTGGACCTGCTTCTACCCCGGATCGTTCCATTCAGCTTGCCGCGTTGGCAGGACTGTTAGGCCTACGCCACCAGGAAAGTGCGATGCAGCAGAACCGCGCCTTCCATTTTTACCCCACCTTGGGGGCAACTCTGCAGCAAGTAAGGTTTCCTCGCCCTTTGGCGGAAGCCGATGCGGCGGTGATCACCATGTCCCGCTACATGATCGCCCAGTATGCCCTCCTCATCGAGCTAGTCCGTGATGCACGGGATGCAAGGAGAGCTCTTGCCGCAGCCTTATCGTTTTCGACTCCTCCGCCCACTCCCGCGACCTCCGGCAACCCACCGTCAGATCAGAACGCCTGAGCTTCGCATAGTTCGTGATGCATGAGTAGTAGTGTTGCATGTTTCTTGTTGCATGTGGATGTGTGCAGCAATAAGTGAAATACTGCGTGTGATCTCAGTTCTTGTTCAGTATTCTTTTTCCTGCTTAGTTGGTTCTCGTTGTTGGTTCTTTGTTCAGTTTCTTCGGCAGCTGCTAACTCTGTTTTGGCAGGTGTTAGATGACTTGGACGGACCCTTGCTTGTTGTTCTTCGATATTGGAATCACGTCTGGTTCTGAGCTGATGCATCGTCGGCCGTCCGAAGTGGATGCCTGTTTCACATTTCTCTTTTCAACAACCGACCCGTGTTCTGAGGTGCTTTTCGGCCGTCTCGGGTAGTTGTTGAGTTTCTTTTCGCAGTGGATACCCTATGCTCTGAGCTGTTTTCTCGGTCGTCTTAGGGGACCGCTGCATTCTTTTTATCAATGTTGTCTCATGCTCTGAGCTGATTTCGGTCGGCCGTCTTGAACAGTGCTTGAGCTATTCCAGTACAAGTCCCAGATCTGAGTTGTAAAGACCGTTCTGGTGGCTACTGGGTTATTCGTTGTTTTTTCTTTGCAAAGAGTCCGGGTGGTCATCGACTACCGCTAAAGCTGATGAGGTAGCAAGCCGTTCCTCGTTTGCTTTTTGCTCCGTGGTTTTCTTCGTTGGTTTTTCGTTTGGTTCTTTGGTGTCACTTTATCCGCCCCGATGGAAAGTTGCTCATAACCCCCGCATACCTCGAAGAATGAGTGCAATACCGCAGAGCATCATGAAGCCACCAAGTCAAGGACCCACACCAGCTTGCAGAAGGAATATTCAGCTCCCATATGAGTTCTGCCCGAATGAACCAAGTATGCATCAGTCCGGTAACCGTTATGGCCATGAAGATTCCATCAGTGGAAGACCGCAAAGAAATAAGCAAACTCAGCAGACATGAATGACTCGTACCCGGTTGCATCGGAAGCATTATGGCTCAAGTATGAATCATACGGCAACCATCATCTGCGTGAGGCATACATTTCTCTTGTAACCAGCACAATCGTAAAGATTTAATCAGTTAAAGGCCGCAATAATGTGGAAAATCAGCAAGTCAAACAAGACTCATGCCCAATCACATTGGAAGCATGTGGCTCACGAAGGGACGTTACCCAAGCCATCTCTTGAATCAAGTCTGCATCAGTTATGACCGCCACAAGGATTCAGGCAAGGAAAGGAGAAATTGTGACCCAGAAGCATATGCGCCCGAGACACGACAAGAACCAACTACAATATTGTCCGATGAAAATTATTTCGATATATTCCGGAAGATGGTCAAAACGTATCATGAAGCTCACATCCATCAAAGGAATGATTGGAAGAGTGTTTCCTCTGACAAGCCAGCCGCCAGAAAATTTTCAGGTATCGTGGTCAGTTTTGTCCCCACATCAGTGAAGGAAAGCTTTAGTCAGAAGGAAGCCCAGTCTTCTGTGACAAGGTACCAGGCACAGCCGATTCATGCAGTGTACCAGCCTTCCTCAGTATGCTACCGGGATATCTTCTCGGCCAAGATGGTCAGCCTTCCACCACAAGCCACCGGCAGAAGCTTACGGTGCAAGACACTCAGACGTACTCAGTACGCCCCATCGAGGGATTTCAGCACAAGCTACCTGAACGTCTACAGTGATCGGCCGCTGAAACTTACAGAAAAAGAAACTGATGTATCCACAGTGCGAAGAAGAAAACTTCCGAAGCAAGACACCCCGCCTTCTTTCGTGGGAAAGTCACGGCTAATGTTCGTAGAGTCGGACTTATGATGGGACCTTTGCTGCGAGGAGAATTCGAGGAGAGAGTCGACATAGACACAGGACTCGACGATTTACCCAGGTTCGGCCCCGTCGATGCGGTAAAGACCTACTCCTGCTTCTTTACTATTGTGGGATCGACACCTCAATAGGAAGAGTCGATCTTATCGATTACAGTGATTATATTTCGCAACCTTAGTCTCGCGGAGATCTAGGTTATGGCGCGAGTTGTCTAGTCCTGGCTTGAGGTAAGTTCTGGCTCTGGCTCCCGTGAACCTCGGCTTATAAAGATGCCGGGTCGCGGGATTCCTAGAGTCCGACTCCTACACGATGTGGAGTTCTATTCTACTTTACAAGTTTTCTACGTGCTATACAAGGTAAGTCGAATTCCTTCTAGGGCTTCAATCTTCACGCTTGGCACGTCAGACTCCTGGTCTGGTCTTCTTCGTGGGCCTACATATGTAAGTCGGCCCAGAGGTTTCTAATTCCGGGTCTATGTGCCTGATCCATCCCCCCGACATTAGCCCCTAGGATTGTTGTGATGCTTTAGTCTTCACAGCAATCTTCTTTGTTTTCTTCATTGCCGCCGGCTCTTCATGGATCAAGGGCCGACTTTATGCTTGGCGTTGATTGGAAGTCGGAGTCGTCTCTCTTCAATCTTGCTTTGGCTCCTTTATCTTCATGAAGTCGACTCTTCTGGTTGAATCAACTATCATTCGATGCTTACTAGGAGTCGACGCCAATTCTTTTTAGATTTACATCTCCTTTTACTTGAAGATTTTTTCTTTTGACCTTTCGTCAAAGATCCGGTTTGGTTTTTATGATCACACTGCCCGAAACGCCGGTTGGAGTCATTGACGTTTGTAATGGGAATCAAGGATTCTTTCCATAAATGCTATCTACCTTGGGTAGTTATCTCATATCATTTATGGTATTAATTGATCCTCCCCATGAATCTACTATAAATATCCCTTTAGATAGTTTGATACTTCAAGCGCATCCATCTTCTTCTTCCTCTTCCTGTTTTCCCCATGGCACCTAAGCTAGAAGCCTCTTCTCCTTTGGCATCCAACGAGCCCGATCCCCGTGCAAGTACTCAAGGTCGCGGCCGTGGTCGTGGCCGTGGGCGAGGTCGTGGCCGAGGTAGAGGTAGAGGTAGAGTAAGAAGTACTTTTGCTGCCTCTCCTTCCGAATCTCCCCCTTCATCTCTTGAGAGGAGTGAGTTCTTGGTTCATATCCGGATGATTCGACGCTGGATCAAACTCCTGAGTCTTTTACTCAACTTGTGATTGACTCAATGTCTTCGGGTCTTTGGCTCCGATCTGATGGATTTCCTCATGGGCCTATCTGGGTGACGGTTAGATTTTCTAGCCATGGCACCATGTTTTTTGAGAAGGGTTGGAAAACTTTTCTTCACTCCAGGAATATCTCAAGAGGAGACACCATTGTTTTCAGATTTGATGGTGAAGATACTTTGTGGGCTAGGATCTTTGACTCAGATGGAGACTGAGCCTGTTGTTGTATTGAGAGCTCCAGCGATGAAGAACTCCTTAGTGAAGAAGAAGCTTCAACGGAAGATGAAGCCGACTCTGAAGAAGATGTCTGAAGCAATGGACTTTTCTTCTTAGTTATTTCGCCGAGTTTGGCTTTTTGCTTGTAAGGTTGCCTCCTTTGATGTAAGACCCAGTTGTTTTAATGAATGAAAATTATGAATTTTCATTGGGTCCATGAGTCCATGAGTCGGTTTCATTCCTGACATTGAATATTTTTCAAAATGGATGAAAACCGATTATTTATGATAGTGTATGTATCTGTAGCCCCCTGAGTCGATTCAGAATAGTTGTGTATCGGTGATCGACTCATAGGATAGATCGACTTGTAGCCCCCATGAGATGGTGTGGTCACGTTTGCGTGTCGTTCCAGGTCATCAAAGAAGTGTTTCTTCTCAAGAGTGGGTATAATAATCATGTCGTTTGAGCCGATTCATCAAAGAAGAAGTTTTTTCGAAGTAGTGTAGCCCTCAAGTGTCGGGTTGTCTTTCCTGCAGCAACCTGGGACTTACAAATTCTTGTATGTTTTCTAAATTCGTCAAGTGTTATATGTCAAACCTTTTAATAAGGAATTTTTGAAGTGCTACTCCCCAAGAGTCGGTGTACTCAGCTGGGTGATGTACCGAGTCTTTATTTGAGAAGAAACCTTGAAGTGTAGTCCCCATGAGTCGGTGTGTGCATCTGTGTGCAATGCCGAGTCACATAGGTCTATCTTTTAATCTGCCAAGTTACATAGATATGACATGATGGGTTGTGTTCCCAGCTTCCAAATAGAGTGGCCCTTCGAGTGCTGGAATATGTTTCCTTCAGCAACCCGGAATAATGTGTGCTAATTCTAAGTTGGCATGAGCATCTGAATGTGGCGAGAGCCGTTGCGACCGAAGTCGACTTTATAAATGGCGAGAGTCGTTGCGACTGAAGTCGACTTTATGGTGGTGAGAGTCGTTTGCGACCGAAGTCGACTTTGTAAATGGCGAGAGCCGTTGCGACCGAAGTCGATTTTATATATGGCGAGAGCCGTTTGCGACTGAAGTCGACTTTATAAATGGCGAGACCCGTTGCGACCGAAGTTGATTTTATATATGGCGAGAGCCGTTGCGACCGAAGTCGACTTTATAAATGGCGAGAGCCGTTTGCGACCGAAGTCGAATTTTATATATGGCGTGAGCAGTTGCGGCCGAAGTCGACTTTAGAAAGTATAATCCCTATGACTCGGTATGTGTGTATTGACATGCTACCGCGTCACATAAAGACTTTTGAGTTGTAGTCCCGATGAGTCCGCATGTGCGTGTTTGACACATTGCCGAATCCCCTAGAGACTTTAACTTCTGTGCTTATAATGAAAAAAACATGCTTATAATGATGTATGCCAAAATGTAAATTATGAATTGCTCATATAGAAGCCGGCTCTGGATTCATCTTTTCCTCATCTTCTCTTTTTTGAGAAATTTTTTGGTTTATCCATGAGTCGGAACTCTGCTGTATGTCATCTCACATTGATCAGTGTTTTTCCGTTTTCTTAAAAACTTCTTCTTGAGAATTTTTAGCCGGGTTTTGCGTATTTAGATCGTATGAGCATCAAACCTACAGGCAATTTATAGGGCGTGGAGTGCCACATGTATATGCCGAGTTTTCTTAGTTAAGACTCGATGAGTGTAGTCGAGCCCCCAAGATTTCCCTGAAATAAGCTATATACACGTAATTACACATATGTGTCGGGTTTTCTCAGTTAAAGGTTGATGAGTGTCATCACGCCCCCTGAACTTTACCTGAAATAAACACATAGGTGCTCAGATAACAGTTGAGAGTTGATCAAGCCCCCAAGTTTCTGAGGTATAATAATGCAAAATATGCAATGTATGATGCAAAAATGAATAACATAAAACAAAAAGGTAAAGAGGAGTCGATATGGCGCGAGCCGGTGCGACGAAAGTCGACTTTATGTTTATTTTGATGGCGAAAGCCGGACGAATGTCGGCTTATATATATGTTAATATGGCGAAAGCCAGTGCGACGTGTGTCGACTTAGGTAAATGTACAGTAATTTTCTTGTTCTACTCAACTGTAATATGGACGGAGTTGTGCGATGTTCCACGGCCTGGGAGTCTCCTCCATGCTTGTGCGCATGTCTGCCTTCTCGCGTATCCACTAGGTAGTAGGATCCGTTGTACAGGTTCTTGCTGACCACGAACGATCCTTCCCAAGGAGAGGATAACTTGTGCATTCTATCTCTTTTCTCTATGAGTCGGAGCACTAAATCACCTTCCTGGAAAGTCCGACTTTTGATGCGGCGGCTATGGTAGCGTCGCAGATCTTGTTGGTAAATAGCCGACTGAGGTGCATCCAAATCTCGTTTTTCATCGAGAATATCCAAGGAATCTTGTCTTGCTTTCTCATTTTCGGCTTCTACATAAGCAGTGACTCATGGTGAGTCGTGACGTATATCACTTGTGAGGACGGCTTCCGCTCCATGGACTAGGAAGAAGGGTGTATAGCATGTCGACCTGTTGGGAGTAGTCGTGATGCTCCATAACACTGAGGGTAACTCCTCCTCCCAGCAACCCGGCGTACTTTTCAAGGGGACAACGAGTTGGGGTTTGATGCCTCGGAGCAACTCTTGGTTGGCTCTCTCGGCATGTCCATTGGACTGTGGGTGAGCCACTGATGCAAGATCAAGTCGGATGTGCTCGTTCTGGCAGCATCGTAGCATAACCACTTCTGATAGGTTGGAACCATTATCAGTAATGATGCTGTGGGGGTAGCCAAATCTGTATATGATCTTTTTCAGGAATTTCAATGTTGTCGCAGCGTCACATTTGCTGACCGGCTCGGCCTCGACCCATTTGGTGAACTTTTCCACTGCCACTAATATGTGGGTATTTTTGTTGGCTGAACTTTTGAAAGGTCCCACCATGTCAAGCCCCCATACTACGAAGGTCCAGGTGATAGGTATCATCCTGAGTTCTTGAGCCGGCACGTGAGCTTGTTTTGCATAGCGCTGACATCCATCACATTTCTTGACTATGTCCTCTGCATCCGCATCAGTTGTGAGCCAGTAGAAGCCATGTCGAAAGGCTTTAGCTACAAGCGAACGAGAGCCGGCATGGTGTCCGCAATATCCAGAGTGTATTTCGTTGAGGATGGCTCTACCTTCTTCTAGTGAGAAGCATCTTGTAAAAACATCTGCGGCACTCCGCCGATGTAACTCACCATTGATGAGTACAAAGGATTGGCTTCTCCTGACGATTTGTCTGGCCAACATCTCGTCTTGAGGAAGAATTCCTCGAGTCTTGTAATCCAGGTAAGGTACAACCCATGAGGGTGTACCATGAATTGCAGCGACCAAAGCCGGCTCTGGATCTGGTTCTGCTATGTCTTTCTTTGTTGGTGGTTGTACAGACGGCTTTGTTAGAACATCCAGGAATACGTTTGGAGGGACCGGCTTTCGCTGAGAGCCGGGTCGGTTGAGAGCATCTGCTGCTTCGTTTTCCCTACGGTCCACATGATCCACCTGGTATCCAACAAAAAATCCGGCTTCTCTTTGCACTTCTCATCGATAAGCTGCCATTATGGGATTTTTGGAATCCCATTTTCCTGACACTTGTTGAGAAACGACATCAGAGTCGCCATAGAATTGGATCCAACTTATGTTCATCTCATGAGCCAGCCGTAGTCCATGAAGCAAGGCTTCATACTCCGCTGCATTGTTGGTGCAGGTGAACTGCAGTTGCAGAACATAGCAGAATTTTTCCCCTTTAGGTTAGGTAAGAACCACGCCGGCTCCTGACCCTTGGAGCTGCCGACTTCCATCGAAATGCATCGTCCAATATTTGGTGACTAGCTTCTCCGGAAGTGTTTGGATTTCTGTCTAATCATTGATGAAGTCGGCTAGCGCCTGGGATTTGATGGCCGTTCGAGGCTTGTATTTGATGTGATAAGCCCCCAACTCTATGGCCCACTTTGCAATCCTTCCCGTGGCTTCCCGGTTTTGGATGATATCTGCAAGTGGTGCTGAGCTGGCTACAGTTATGGGATCCTCCTGAAAGTAGTGTTTTAGCTTCTGATCGACATGAATACACCAAGAACCAATTTCTTCCAGTGAGTATAACGTTGCTTTGATAGAGTCAAAACCTCACTAACGTAGTAAACTGGCCATTGCAGGGGGTGCTCTTTGCAGGCTTCCATACACTCAACAACGGCCACAACGCTGACTGCTCGATTGTTGGTTGCGATATAAAGTAACATCGGTTCCTTTGGCTTGGGAAACGCCAAGATTGGAGCCTGGGATAGTTGCTTCTTCAATGACTTGAGGGCCTGATCGGCTTCGTCATCCTAGACAAATGTTTCTGATTTCCTCAGAAGTCGATACAGGGGGATTGCCTTTTCACCGAGTCGGCTTATGAACCGACTCAGAGCGGCTACGCATCCTGTGAGTCGTTGGACTCCCTTTACTGAGGCCGGCTTCTGAAGAGTCATGACAGCGTTGATTTTCTCTGGGTTTGCCTCGATACCTCTCTCTAATACTATGTATATAAGGAGCTTATGTGCAGGTACCCCAAACGTGCATTTGGCTGGGTTGAACTTCATCTCGTACTTGCGCAGATTTTTGAAGGTTTCCCTTAGGTCACTGTTGAGTGAGTCGGCCAATTGGGATATCGGGACCCGGGGTTGGCGTATGTAATTCCAGTCACGATGCAATCACATGGAGAGCCGAGAGTCGTACCCACTTGTCTAAGCAGACAAGGCCAAGCACAGAATACTCTCGGAAAGCATCAAACGTGAGGGGCATCCCATCCAGGCCGGATGATCAACTGAGATGGGTCCTTAACGTCCGCTCACAAGTCTAAATGCTTATGGGTGGTGAATCCCATACTCATAGACAAGTCGCCTCAACCATGTTATCGATTGAATCATAACTCTTACATAAACAGACTCCAGCCCGATCACTTAGTCGGGGTCTAGGGCGGGCTCGATCATACAACAAAGTGTGCACGTGACAGAGTCACGAGCAATCGCATCGCGATGCCCCAAGCTGCGCACATCTAAGGGCCACTTGGTGTATAAAAGACCGCCAGCCAGATCACAACTAAGGTCTCGAAAACCCATACTAAGACATGCATGTTATAATCATACACGCAGCACACATGTCTAGTATGAACAGCAGGTATCATCACATAACTCTACAAAGTACTTCTTTATTGACTTACACATAGAGTATACAAAGATCACATGTCTGTGATCAACATTACATCATACAACGGAAGAAAATTAGGTCTGAGTACAGACAAGTTTAACAAATGGATTAGAGAAGCCTTGTAAACAAACATGCCCTTCCACGAGGGACCAGACTGCTGTCTGGAACTATACTACCAAGGTCAACGCCGAGCTTCACGAAGGTGACTCCATCGGGGTCCGGGGTTCTCATCTAAAACATAGAATAAGCAAACGTGAGTACAAAGTCGTACTCAGCAAGACTTACGTCAGAACTATACTACTCATGCTCAAGTATCAAGGTAAAGGGAGGTGGGGTTTCAACATGCAGAAGTACCATCTTTGACTTGGCTAGCCCTGTACTACGAGTACCAGACTTGAGGTAAGAAGCGTACACGAGTCCATTACCAAGTCTCCAACCAAAACACCACTACGGATACTTCCTCGGCCTCCCCACGAGGAAGCACGCCATAGCACTCACGCTTATCTTGCGAGTTTTATAAGTATCCATTCAAGTTATCTATGATCAAGTAAAGGTCTCCAAGTAGTCCATAACCGCGGACACGTCTATTCGAATAGTTTATTAACCATGCAGGGGTGTACATCTTTAGACGCGTGTCATCACTTATCTCCTCGTTCTTGTCACCCTTTAAGCGGGTGTCGGACGTGGATGAAACCAAGGCACTACCCTCACATCACCTTCTCTAATCCAGGAGTCGACTACCTGAGTTTGTCACCGCTCGAGAGTCCGGCCGGTTCTACGAAACGGACTCAGATAATGCAAGGGACTGAGACGCCACCTTTGACAGATGGTTTCGCTACCTCACAGGTCCACCCATATATCTATGCATAAGTCAAATGGAAAGCCCGAATCTAGTGTGACTCCTGGACCGGATCGGGTACGTAAAGAGGCCAAACGGGGCTCCCATAAACCCTACATGTGGTCATACTCTTTGTCTTGGATCACAAAACAGGAACTCGGGGCCTAGGGAAGTGTTCAACGAGACAACCCACTATGTACTCCTACACAACCTCTCATCGTTCACCTTTGTTTAGGGTGGATTCACCAACACGTTATCATCAGTATCACTGTGTTCATTCCATCCCGACTCACAATCATAACATCCTCATTGTATCACTAAGAAGCAATAAGCAGTAACAGTTGCAGGGGCCACATGCTCATCATTCAACTCCTAAATCTTCTAGGATTGTGGTTTGCTTAATACGGTGACAAAATGAAAGGTCATGCATCAGAATGGGTTCAACTATGCGAAAGAACGTGTCTCGGTGATCTCCTAAACATGCATAAGCAAGACTGAGAGGGAAGTAGGATTTTATAAACATGATCAATGGGGTTTGCTTGCCTTGCTGACGATACACGGGTCTTAACGGTGGTCTTCTCCTTCGGGGGTGATCACCGTCTCGGAGGCACTGTTACCGGCACAAACATCAACAAAGGGGGACACAAATAAAGTACAATGCTCAAGCACATGTTAATGTTGTGACATGATGTATAGGGTACTGGTTTGTGGCACATTCCATTTAATTGAAGTGTATTGCAAAGAATTTGCAAATTTAAACTTCAAATTCAAATTCAAATTATGCCATATGCATGTTTGCTACTTTTCACCCATTTTTAAATGGTCAAACATATAAACAAGTTGCATATTAATAATCCTTGCAATTTTCTGATAATTTTTCATATATTATATGTTTAATTTGGAGTTAATATGAATTTTCTATGAATTTCCAAAGTTTGGCTATTTTTCTGCAATTTCTGGATTTTCTTTCATTCGTTTAATCCCTTTTATTTTTATTGCGTCATGGTGACGTGGGGGTGATGTCACAGGGGGGATGACAGGTGGGGTCGGCTTGTCAGTGGCACAGAGGTTAATTCCCTGTTTTTAAAATAACCTGGTGATTAAATTAGCCCACGGGTCCCACGCGTCAGTGACTGAAGGCGGTGTTTAAGGGTGGATTAGTGGATAACGACGCGGGCCCGCCGGAATTTGGCCAGCGACGACCAAAAGCGCGGCGGCTCCTCGCCGGAGAGGGCCTCCCGGCCACGGCTGGCCACGCCAAGAGCACCAGGAGCTAGCCCTCGCTCGTGCGTGTCTTCGGGAGAAGAGGAGCGACCTCGGGAGGCACCGGAGCGAGGCCGACATTGAGCTCCCGCGGCGGCCGTGGCGCTGCTCAACGGCCACGACGAATCGGGCTATGGGAGGGGCCGGAACGTGAGGGGAAACGACGGCGAGGCTCACCCGAGCACGATGGAGTGGACGACGAAGTGGGGGAAGGCTTGGACGGAGCCAATTCCGGTGAGAAGCTCCACGGAGGCCGGAGCAAAACGAAGATGACGACGTCGCTTGCAGGGCACCCGGGCTTGATTGGGCGTGCAGGATGATGAAGACGGCGACGCTGGATCTTCTGGACAAGACGGCGAGGCTTCTCGCTGTCGTTGTCCGCGATGGCGCACGACGGCGTCCTCTGCAGCGTCACGGTGGCGCGTGAAAACGGCGAGGGAGAGAGAGAGAGAGATGGCAAGCGGCGAGTGAGGGGAAGGATGCAGGGGATTCGGGGCGTCTCCGTGGCGTCTAGAGGAGACCCGGGGGGCCTCGGAGCCTTCTCGGCTTCGCGGTGGCGCCGCGGCGTGCTCCCAGGGCGACACCGAGCTGCTTGAGGTAGGAGACAAAGGGGAGGTGGGCTGGGCCGAGGCCAGGTGTGCCGGGGGGTTTAGTTGGGCCAGATGGCCAGGGGTCTCCTCTTTTCTTTTTCTTCTTCTTCTCTTTTCTGTTATTTGTTTTGCTGTGATAATAAAAATAGCTAGGCATTTTATTAAATGCTCCAAATTTTTATGTGGACTTGTAATGCATATAGCTAGCCACTTCAAAAGTTTGGGCATTTTCCAAATTCAAATAATTTGAACTTTAATTCAAATAGGGTATTTATTTAATTTCCAAGCCCTGTTTGGAATATTTGAAAAATCTTGCTGCATGGAGTGGGACCCACTTCACTTTATATGTGATCATGCTTATTTATAAGACTTTTCAAAAATACCAGAGGAATTTTTGGAAGAAATTTTTGTCTGGCCATTTAATTAAATTCTTTAGGGCTTTTCTTTTCCCCATTTTTTAATTTCTTTTGAAATTTTCACATGATGCAAAGGGGCACTCAAATCCTAGCACTTACCCTAGTTGAGGTTCTGACATGGGACTTGATCACTATATCATCCACATAAGCATGCATGTTGCGCCCAATCTGCTCTTTGAGCCAACTCTGCACTGTTCGCTGATATGTGGCTCATGCATTCTTAAGGCCGAAAGGAGTAGAAGTGTAATAGTAGATCCCGAAGGGAGTGATGAAAGTCGTATTTTCTTGATCCTCGAGGGCCATCGTGATTTGGTGATAACCAGAGTAGGCGTCAAGGAAACATAGGAGCTCACATCCCGCAGTCGAGTCTATGATCTGGTCAATACGAGGCAACACGAATGGGTCCTTTGGGTAGGCCATGTTTAAGTCTGTGTAGTCGATGCACATGCGCCAGGTCCCGTAATTTTTCAAAACGAGGACCGGGTTTGCGAGCCATTCTGGATAGAAGACTTCCATGATGAACCCGACGGCAAGGAGCCGGGCTATCTCCTCCCCAACAACGTTTCTTCTTTCGTCGTTGAAGTGGCAAAGGAATTTCTTGACCGGATTAAGTTTTGGATCTATGTTTAGGTGGTGCTCAGTGAGTTCCCTCGGGGCACCTGGCATGTCAGAGGGTTTCCATGCAAAGACATCCCGATTCTCACGGAGGAACTCTATGAGCATGCTTTACTATTTATCAGATAATTCTGTCGAGTTTTACCACTTCAAAGGGTATGAGCTTCGAGAGGAAGTTTTCGGCATTTCCTAAAGCCGTCTCCAGGTAGATCTTGCGTATCGGACGTGCTGACTTGCCCGGGACTATTCCGTGGAAAACTGTGTTGGAGGGTTGCAGCTGTTTTTGGATCAGCCCCATCCTGTGGAAAGTTTCGTAATAAAGGATGTTGATGCTGCTTCCTCCGTCCATGAGCACTTTGTCAAGTGTATATCCTCTAATTTGTGGAAGAGACTACTAGAGCCAGGGCCCCTGGGTTATCCACCACCGGGGGGTGATCATCCCTTGTCCAGGTGATTGGTTGTTCTGACCAATTAAGCCACCTGGGCCAAGCCGGCTCTGCATTCACAGCCATAGAGGCTCTCCGTTGCAGCTTCCTATCCCTTCTGCAACTGCTAGTGGTGAAAACGTGATATGCTGCACGGTCATGGAGTTATTTCGGGTTTTCTTGGAATCCAGCAAGCCCTGACTGATTTTGCTGGGCCCCTCCTCCGGGTCCTTGGTGTTGAGGCATTGCTCCGGCTCCTTGGTAGCCAGGATTTTGATTGTTGACGTTCTGGCCGGCTCCCCCCACCTGACCCGGGAGGTCCCTGGTTCCCACGCCGTGCAAATTCTTTCATGAAATTGCAATCTTCCCAGGTGTGGTTGGCTGGGCGGTCGGGTTTACTATGGGTCGAGCAAGGACTCTTCATAGCTGCTTCAAAGTTGTTTGGGAGAAAATTTCCTTCCGCTTTGCGGTAGTTGTTGCCCCCCTGCTTCTGTCTTTGGGAGCCGACATTTGTGTTGGCTACCAAGTCAGAAGTAGTTTGATCAAGTCGCCGCTTGGTTTGCTGACTCTGATTCTGGGATGTTTTGCCGTCATTTTTGTTCTGGCCGGCTTTATCCTGTTGAGGTTCAGTATCGTTGGTTTTGTCAGACTCAGCGTATTTGATAACCGCGTTCATGAGTTCTCCTATGTCCTTGACCGTCCGTTTAAGTCGGCCAAGCTTCTGTACTAGGGGCTCGAAATTTCAGTTCCTTTCCAAGACAATGACGGTTGTCTGGGCAGTGATAGTGTCCGAGGAGTGGATTATTTCTGCTACCCATCGTGCCCAACTCAGGGTCGATTCTCCTTCCTTCTGGACACAATGCTCCAGGTCAACAATTGTGGTGGCTCGCCGATATGTGCCTTGGAAATTCTTGATAAACTTTTCCTTGAGGTCCGCCCAGGAGGTGACAGAATCCTCTGGGAGGTTTTTGAAACATGTGCGAGCCGGCCCTTACAACATCATTGTGAGGTAACGGGCACAAACTCCTTCGCTGGCTTGTAACATGTCCATGGCTAGGTCATAACTTTCGATCCAAGCGGCCGGGTCCATGTCAGCCGTATAGTTCGCGATCTTACGTGGGCCCTTGAAATCTGATGGCAAGCGTGTGTTTCGTAGAGCCGGCACTAGGCATCGGTTGGCCACGGATCTGCTGATGAACTCGTTGTCTTGATCTTGGGGTGGAGGTTGGACCATCTACTCTACCCGGCGTTTCTGGATGGAAGCCAGACGTTATGTCTTGGATCCTTATCGCCCCCTACGGGTTCGGTGGTGGAGCTCTGCGCTGGCGATGGCTGCTCGAGCTGGCCGGAGCCAGTGAATCTGCTTGTCGGCTCATACTCCGATATGGGGTCTCGTGTAAGTATTGGAATCCCTGAGAGTACTGGGCTTGCTGTGTGATTGCGGTTTTGAGCAGATCGATTGCCCCTCGAGTGGCCTGCTCCACCGGAGTTTCTCCGTGCGTAGGCACACTCGCGAGGAACCATGTCGCTGCCACCACGTTATCCATGGGGTTATTGAAATGATCCAGAGGCGTGCGGGATCGTTTCTGCCGTGGTGAAGGGACATTTTGCCTTGGTGGCGTGTACCCTAGGGGAGTCGAATGATGCATATCCTGGAATAGTCTCCGGGCCGGGAGATCAGCAGGGATCCGGCTCGTGGGTCCTGCGGGACGTGTGTTGGCGAGACTTAGTCTCTGGGCTTCTATCAACTCCGACTCGTGTCGTAAGCGCCTGGTTTCTTGGGCAAGTTGGGTTTCTCTTTCCACCATTTGTGCGTTCTGGGAGTTAATTTCCCTCCGTATGCTCATTACCTGGGCCTTGAGTCCGTTGACCTTGGTTGTCCAGGCCTCCTGGTTTTTCGTGGTCATTGGTGCGGCTAAGGCTTCGTCCAGGGCGTTTAAGGTATCAGTGAGGGTTTCTGCTCCCGTGAGAACTTCTGGCGGCTCTCTATCTGGATTAGGGGCCGTATTGTGAGCCGGTTCTGCGTTCCAACTCTGCGCCGCTCCCAGAGCCGACTGACTTCCCTGTTCTTCGACGCCTGCCATGAACACCGTCACGCAGTATGGACGCTCGCACTGCGGGCAATCGGGGTCGTATTCTGCTATTCCCGGACCGAGTTTGTTACTCACGGCGGATCGGATGGAGCCGGTATCTGAAAAGCTTGTTTCACTAGGATGCGAGTTAGCGTCAGATGTTTCTTCCGAGGTGTCGGGTGTCAGGGACTCGACAGAGCGCGCCGACTCTGGAGATCCAACGATGAACCCAACGAAAGTGTGCCTTGAGTCGGCATGTTGCCGACTCGAGGTTTCTAGAGGGACTTCAGGATCCGGTTCTGGCTCAGATCCATCTGTCTTGCCAATTAAGATATGAATAGACCCGATCGGGGCCCGATAACCGGACTCGGCGGAATCAATGTCAGAGCCCCAAGTCGAGTCGTCGATGCAGAGATTTCCACGTCGGCTCCTGGTGATTCGCCCAGCCACGAATCCTTCCATACCTTGCAGAGCTCCCCCTAGAATCTCAACACCTGAGAGAACAGGCCCCACGGTGGGCGCCAAATGTCGTGGGAAAATCACGGCAACTGTCTGTAGAGTCGGACTTATCATGGGACCTTTGCTACGAGGCGAATTTGAGGAGAGAGTCGACATAGACACGGGACTCGGCGATTTACCCAGGTTCGGCCCCGTCGATGCGGTAAAGACCTACTCCTGCTTCTTGACTATTGTGGGATCGACTCCTCAATAGGAAGAGCCGATCTTATCAATTATAGTGATGATATTTCACAACCTTAGTATCGTGGAGATCTAGGTTATGGCGCGAGTTGTCTAGTCCTGGCTTGAGGTAAGTCCTGGCACTGGCTCCCGTGAACCTCGGCTTATAAAGGTGTCCGGTCCCGGGATTCCTAGAGTCCGACTCCTACGCGATGTGGAGTTCTATTCTACTTTACAAGTTTTCTACGTGTTATACAAGGTAAGTCGAATTCCTTCTAGGGCTTCAATCTTCACGCTTGGCACGTTAGACTCCTAGTCGGGTCTTCTTCGTGGGCCTACATATGTTAGTCGACCCAGAGGTTTCTAATGCCGGGTCTATGGGCCTGATCCATCCCCCCGACACCTTCCCCGATACGCCACCAGAGGAAGCTTATAAGGAACAATACCCAACCTTCCCCAGCAAGCAACCCCGGCCAAGCTTCGCAGACAAGCTACACATTCTTCTTCGACATGCCATGAGGTCTGCAACGGTATTGTCAGAAATTCAGTTAATCGAAGACCGCAAAGACGTCAGCATCGTCAGGACCCGCACATCTTATGGGCACCCTTCTCAAGTATGCAAGCTACCCCGGTGTGGATACCACGATGCTTGCAATCGGAAAGAGTTATGCACTTGAACATCGGTGAGAAACCGCAACTCTTGGGAGGCAAGTCAGCAGAAGAATCGGATACACACCTGAGCCTGGCAGAAAGACTTACAAAGTAATGAAGAAACACCCTGAGGAAAGGAAGCAGTAGAGCATTCAATCTCGCCCCAATCGCGAGGGTCATCTTTTCCCGTCCGAAAAGGCCCGGAAAAAGGATGATCTTGAGATACCCTTCATGGCAATCAATATGACCATGGTAATCCAAGAGACAAAAAGGTGATGGTAACCTGTCTATCTCAGAGGAAGATATCGGTAGAAAAATAAGTCATGATTCAAGAAGAAAAGAACCCTGACTAAAGAAAATCTAGTACAAGAAAGGTGATAGCCACAGGAGCAAGACCCAGGGCAGACAAACATGGTATATGTCAAACCTTGCTGCAATGTATACCCCGGAATAAGCATTGCACCTTGTAAGCGGTCAAAAGTACGCAACTCTTGCAAGCCGACGGGTAAGGCAAAAGAATGCACTGTATCGACCTCAAGTCAAAATTGCCTCGATCAGTTGCCGCCAGGTGAACCACCATGGATTCCTGCAGCAAAGAAATCTCATTCAGTTTGGGCAAAGTACCGCGTACCCAGCCCATCAGCCCGAGCAATTACTCAAGCTCAGAATCGTCTGTCTTGCCAAGATACCCCAGTCTGCTTCATTGAAGGTCACCCGCTCAGCTCGGCATTTTAAATAAAAGAACCGGATTGAAGCATATCATGACCTATCGCCACCCGGATAGGGCCACCTGTCAGGAAAATCTAAGCATAAGTGAATGTCCAGAATTTGTGCCCCGCTCCGAATCCTTGAGCACGGTGGACAGGCCAAGAGAAATGCGAGGCAACCCCACATGCCGTCAATCAAGGTCCCGATAGTAAACATTCTGAGATACCAACTACAGATGAAGGCCAAGATCTTGATGAAGAGGCCAATGCAAAGGATTCCAGACCGTACCACGAATAAAGCCCGAGGTACCCCAGACACAGTATGGGTATCGTCAGCATTCAGCCTATGACAAGACATCCTGTTATCATACAAGTCAGAAGATATGGGGTTGAAAGGGTGTGAGGTATCAAGGAAGAACATTATGTCAGAGCTACAGATCGGGTGAAGTAAACCCCCTCGGCAGAGATATATTGGATGCTACCATGGGAACAGTATGCGATAAAAAGGAAGTCCGAGAAGCAGCAAGTTTCCGACGGACGGTAAGTTGCGATGGTTCCCTGAGCAACCAAATCTCGAGGACGAGATTTTTCTAAGGGGGTAAGTTTGTGACACCCTGGTTTTCGCTACTTTTTCTTTTCGGAGTTATTCTGGTTTTTGCCCGCTGGTTTGGATTTTTGAGCACCTCGTTGGACTTGAACTTGAGCATAATTTCCTTCCATGCTCAAGTGGCCCTTGTTTCCAACCCTTTCCATTGCCATTCCACGGATCCATCTCATCCAAGCCACCATTTTATTCAAGCCATATATTCCCTTTTCCAATAAAAGGAATATTCCCATTATTTGAGGTTTGTGAAGCAACCCCTATTTATATTGCTCCATAAATCCCCAAATAATTCCCTCAGGATCTTGATGTCATATCTTGCCAATTTATCCAAAAACATTTCATAGCCCATGTGGATTTTTCCTCCAGAAAAATTCATCTGTCTGTGGAGGCAAAATGGAGCGTTGTGAAGGGAGTGCCATTTATCTTGATCCATTGCTGGTGAAACTTTTTGTGAAAGCTCATATGATCATAAAATTGATCTCCACCGAATTACAGCACCATTTGCTTAGCCAAACTCCCACAATAAATTCCTAAAGTTTGGATGCAGCAAGGGGGCATTGTGAAGCAAGTGCATGATAGGGGATCCCATTTGCCTTGAAACTTATTGAGCGTGATCCTACCACCAAATGACTCCACCAAACTAGATTTGAGCCAAATCCCATTATCCATGTGAGTGCACCATCAAGTTTAAGTTTCTGGTCAGCAGGGGACCTTGTGAATAAAGTGCTAGCTAGGATTGTCCAATGGCCATGAAATTTTATGCACATGTGCACCATGCCAAATAACCCCAGTACACCAATTTTCAGTCAATTCAACCAATCCTATGAGATGCTATCTTCAACTTTGCATTCTGGCCTAATTGGGCATTTACAAAGGAAGTGCTAGCTAGCTTGCTCCATTTGAGCTAAAACTTGGTACACATACTCAACCTAGTGTATGATTAAGATCAAATAGCATGCATAGGGGAGTCATGTTCTAGCCACAGCCCAGTACAAACACCTTCAACCTCAATGCTACATTTGCAAAGGAAGTGCCATGTGCATTTACCCATTTGACCCCAAACTCCACAGTACTCTAGTCCTTCCTATCCTTACCCAGGAGACGACCCCTCATGCACCCACTCCTCAGCATGTGATCTTATCTTCTTGCCCAAGTTTGTTGTATCAAACTTTCCAGAGGGATCCAATTCACACCAGAGCACCTTTGGCCAATATTTTTGCATTGTTGTCATCAGGGATGAAAGGAGCCTCCCCCAGACAACATTGGCATGAAGAAACCTCCCCTGGTTGAGCCTCCCCTTGGTGGCCACGCTCTCTGCTGCATCAGGCGTGCAGTGGACGCGCTCCGCGCGTTCCCGACTTGTCCATGTCGTGCTCCAGTGTGCGTCTGTCATCTAGCCCATGTCCCTCCATGCCGCACGGCTTTTCTCAGCATGCCTGCTCCACGCCACCCCGTCCAGTCGCCCTCGATGGCCGCCAGCTCGCCGCACGCCTCGGCCGCACCTCCCCGTCGCGGCCCGGAGCTCGCATCTACCACCCCCCCTATAAAAGCCATGGTCCCGAGTCCCGCATGGCATCCAGCGCCTCCCCGGCCTCTCCTAGATTCTCCCCCTCCACCAATTTGTCACCGGAGCTCCTCACCGTGGCCCTTTTCCACCACGTCCACCGCCGGCCTCCGGCTATACTTGCAGCCCGCGCCTCCCCCTCCTCCCATTCTGCGGCGGCAGAACCCCCTGGTGCCCGCACCTGCTCCGCCGCGCTTCCCCCCAACCGCGGACTCGCCGCCGGCTCGGCCCGGCCAAAGCCGCCCACGGCTGTCGCGCCGTGGCAGGTGGAGACAGAAGTACCGTCCTCTACTCGCGGTGCCGCGGCCGCCAACCGGCGCAGGCCGGTGCGCCGTGTCTAGCAGCCCCGCGGAGGGGGCCCTCCCGCTCCGGCCTCAACGGCAGCAGCGCCCCGGCGTCCCTCTCCTGTTCTGCATCATGGGCGAGAGGAAGGAAAGCAGGGGAGGAGAGAGATAGAGCTGGCGGGCGGGTCTTGCCTGTAAGTGGCCGGCCCGACTGACCAATGGGGCCCGCACATCAGATTTAAGTGGAGGCGGTTTTTCTCAAAGTACGCTTTCCCACCTGGAAAACATACTCCCGCAGAACTCAGCCCAGAATGAGCTTTACCCTCTGGGAAGCGTATTTTTCCTCTTCAGTGGCACAAAATACGTTTTCTGTGTTGGAAGGCATATTCCCGAAAACCCTGAGCTGTGGACGTTCACTGATTAAGGCAGATTTTCTGTCTAACGAACGAACGCTCATATCTCCGCAACCGTAGCTCCAAACGAGGTGATTATTTTTGCGTTGGTTTTCTTTTGATCTCCTCTTTGCGTTGGAATAGGTCTTATTCCATGTCTAGTTGTGGTTATTTGCTGGTCAAGTCAAAGTGGCTTGACCCTGTAAGGCCCCCGATGCGGTGCTAACTCAAGTTAGACGCTTTCACGTCCCACTCGAGTTAGTAGCGCATAAAAGGCCACCGACTCACGACACTCGCACTCGTGTCGCTGCCGGATTCTCGACAACAGATATAAGAAGAATGAACTTTATACTAAGACATAAATATATAGAGTCCAGGCCATACATCGCCGCTGGTATTTATTACATCATCTCAGAGGTCCATAGACCCAACAGTACATCATGCAACAAGCGGAAGACAATCATGACCGAGTACGGTCAAAATCCAAATGGCCCTAGAGAGGGTTGCACATGAACAAGTCCACCAACGGAATGTCGGAACCCAACTGTAGGATCTACTGAGCGAAGTCATCCTCATAGTCGTCCTCCGGGGGCACCTCCACGAAGTAACGTCCGGTGCTCGGGTCGAGGTAGTAGTCAACTGCAGCGGCCGATCAGGAAAAACAGTAAAATAACAACAGGAAAACATGGTGAGATTATATCATTACAGAATAACTAACTTCCTATGGTAAGACAAGGTAAAAGTAAAGGTTGCAGCCACAATAGCATATATGGTGGTTATCGTTCTATTAGAGTAGAGGTAAGATCCAAGAATGCCCGTGACATCGTGTCTTAAGTCTGCTATTCACCTACTTACGGCAAACATAACACAACCTTGATCTTCTCTCGGTCCCCCTGGACGAAGAAAAGCAGCCAAGGCACTCACACGGTAGGCAAGTTTTAATTATGATCCAGTTTTGACGTTATTCTATGAACAAGACGTAGGCTCTGAGTCGTCCATAACCGTGGACACGGCTTTTCGAAAAGATTTAACCCTGCAGGGGTGTACCAACTGCCCATCATAGGATTCGCATGTACGCCCGGTTTCCACTTGGCTAGGTAAGCGCCTGAAACTCCGGAACGGCAGAGTCCCTCTAGCTAACAACGCTCAATTCCGGGTGGCCCCCGGTGAATCGACACCCAACTCAAAATCCGTCCGCGCTCTCCAATCGTTCTCTACCGTCTGTCGCAGGTTTGGATAGCCGGTTAATCTCACATGGGAAACCGGGTCCTCAGCTGAACAAGGTGGGCCAGCAAGGGAACTATGTCCTCGCTGGTCCGGGTTGGTTGGAAAACAGTTGAGGTACCACCAACACACACACGTTGCAAATATAAATCAGCTCGGGCCACCACTAGAATTGTATGAAGCTAGGTAGGTAAGACAAGGGGGCCCCATAGAACCCCACACACGATTAGGCACGCTCAAACAAAGAACCAATACTTGGAACTCGGATCCTAGGTGACTCAAATGGAACAAAGCACCAGGCGGGAATAGCCCAGCCTCCCATCCTTCGTCAAATATAATTTACATCATAATAATAAATATCAACCAACTTCTTAAGTAACATGATAACCCAACCATAGTATAGGGTAAAGCAGCAAGTTTTTCTAACCATACTAAGCAATGGCTAAGCAGCGCTAACTTAGCAATACAATACTTTTGCTGGGATGTGGGGATCATGGCTGTTTTTGTTTTGATTGTGGCATAAGCAAGGTGGATAGGATCAAACAATCGTTCTAGACTACAGCTAGGCAGGTAGGCAGAGAGTTATAAGGTAATGGTATGAATCTTCCCCTTGCCTGGGTAATCGGTCGACGGAGCAGACGTAGCAGGGTCCTCGGGCTCGGTGTCGGAAATCTCCACGTAAGTCTCCTCGGCAGCCTCAAGTGCTAACGTAAGGTACCGGAAAGGAAAACACACAAGTAAACATCGAGATCAACAAAGCTCAAGCATGGATGAGATGACCAAGTTTATTAGACATGGTGTGACCCTATCTAGTCAAATTTAAATGGTGCAATTACTTATATTTTTATGGCTTTGGTCATAGCCTTAATTTTGGTGTAAATATCATAGTAACATGGCATGGCATGATACAATAACAACAATTAACAATAAGAAGCTTCGTGAAATAAATCAATCGATTTCGGAGATAAAAGGTGTCGAAGAAAATTGACACCGGAAGGTTTCAAAGGAAGGAATGGGATCAAGCCACTCCCCTATAACAATATGGTTGGGGTGTCCCAAGGATCAAGATCACAGATTGATGACATGGGGCATGATCCAAAGAAAGAAATGATTTGGGCAAGGTGGCGCATGTGAAAGGTTCACCCCAATTTGTATTTAGCAAAAATACAAATGGTCAGCACCCCTTAGCCAACACTCCAAAAATATCTGCCCCATCTAAATGGCATGGCCACCATGAGGCAAAAGCAAAGGATTTGATAAGAAAAACATTAAGGTGGCATATATATATGGGCAAACTCCTATATCATTCATTTTTATGTTGCTCAAACCATAAAAATGTTGCCACCGCAGAAATCCTTGGATTTTTCTACCCCATAAACATGTACAACATGTCAGCATTTAACTCGAGGTTCAAAATCTACAAGGATTTGAACTTATTGCAAAAAGGAAAAAGAAAGCAGAAGGGAAAACAAAAAAAAAGAGGAGGGATCGGCCTCTGGCAGCTCTGGGCTGAATCCAGCCATACTGGCCCAACCCGGGCCGAACTGGACAAGCCAGCAGCCCATCACGGTCTGTGCTACTGGCAGGTGGATCCCACCTATCAGCCAGCCAACCCAAAAAAATGGGTTAAATCAAAATGCCCCGGGGAGGATTCGAACACGCGACCCGCAAATACACTACGAGCGAGCCAGCCAGTCGGGCTAGGAGGGGGAGTACGCTAGTACACGGTCTGGAAATCAACTAAGGAGTTGCACGCGGCTAACTGAAGAAATGAATCTCGCACTCAACGTTGCAATGGGCGGCGGCAGGCGAACTACGGGGACGAACGCGCCGGCGGTGCTGCACCAGAGGCTCCACTGGGAGGTACTGCGCAAACATTGGACTACCAGGAACCAGTTTTTGCCCACAGTCGCACCTGGGCCTCAACGACGACGACCTGCGTCTGGCCGGAATTCCACGGCGGGAGCTGAGCTCGGGGGTCAGACCCGCATTACGGCGACCCTGGCATGCGCAAAGGCAACGCCTTGGCTGCCACACGCGTGTCCTGAGCGCTCCAGGAGCACGGGAGAGCATGCTCCGACCACTACACAGCCACATCGACCACGAAACCACGCCGGTGACTTCTATAGTGGAGAGAAACAAAAAAAAGACGCGCGACAACTAGCGGCCTCCGGTCTACGCGCTACGGGCACGGGGCAGGTCGCCGCTCACCTAGGGGGTTCTCAGAGTACAACTCGACCAAGCCGTAGAGGAAGTCGTCGACGTCGTCGACGAAGACGGCTGGGGCGGAGGAGGAGGAGGTTGCGGCTCGGCCTTGGCTCCTACAGCGGAATGGCGGCTCGGAGAAGACGAGGAAGTCGACGAGGGACCTCCCTGCAAGCTCGTGGTCGACGACGCGGTCGGACGGCGACGAATTCACCGGAATTTCCCGGCGGTCAAAGAGATCAGGGGAGACGCGAGGACGACCATGGAGGCGGCGGTGAGAGGAAATGAAGGGGGGAATGAATCCTAGGGTTCCCTGGGGGAGCCCTCGGCGTGCTTATAAGGAGGGGGGCGCCTCCGGCTGGCTCCGGGGCTCCACCAGCCGCTGTGGCATCGTCTGTGAGAGGGAAAGGGGAAAAAGGCAGAGCTCCAAGCTGGAAAGGAGGAGGAAGAGGAGCTCGTACCACTTCGCGGTGGGCTGGGCCAAGGAGGAGCAGACCCTGGTGGGCTAGGCCGGTGAAAAAAGGAAAAAGAAGCCAAAGGCCGTGCCATTTTTTACATTAAAAAAATAACATAGCACTTTTGTAAAATTGCAGAGAAAAAGAAAAATAGCAAAAATATAACGAATATATTTTTGTCCTCCCTGCAACATTTTTTAAATTCCAAAATTGGTTTGAACCAATTTGGATGAGGACAAAAAACACAAGATGGAAAACAATGCCCTTTTCTATTTAAAAAAATAGAAAGAGGACTTGGAGAAATATTTGGAGAAAACTACAAGGAACAAAATACATGGGAACATGGGTGTTGATCCTTTGCAATATCCTGGATTTTACAAAAATGGTTAGGCCATTTTTGGATCAACTAAAATGTGGGACCATTTTTGAAATTCAAACTCACTTTGAACTGTGACCCACATTTTTGGAGGTGGAAAAAATGGAGTAGAGTTCTTGAAACCCTTGGGAATGAAAAAGAATTGGCTATGCCAAGTTTGGGGTTTAGGGGAGATCAAATGCAAATGGAACAATTCACCAAACACCCTTCTTTACCCACTTTTATTGAATTCAAAAGCAATTCAAATGAGCTCCAATCCCAATGCCATTTGAAATCATCACATGAAAATACATGAACTAGCACCATGCCAAGTTACAAAGTCAACAGACAAGGTACAATTACATGATGTTTTGTGGGAATTGCATGTGGGCTGTTACAGCACTCCCCCACCAACACAGGATCTCGTCCCGAGATCTAAGCCTGAAATAACTCTGGATACTCGGAACAGAGATGATCTTCGCGCTCCCATGTTGCTTCCTTCTCTGAATGATGTGCCCACTGGATCTTCATGAACTTGACAGTCTTGTTGCGAATCTTGCGCTCGGACGTCTCAAGAACACGGACTGGATGCTCTGAGTAGGAAAGGTTCGCACTCAGCTGTATCTCACCCAAGTCAACGGCCTGCTCTGGCTGCTTGAAGCATTGCTTTAGCTGGGACACATGGAACACGTCATGCACCATGGACAGACTCTCTGGAAGCTCGAGCCAAAAGGCAAGAGGTCCTCTAGTCTCAAGGATGCGGAAAGATCCGACAAATCTCAGAGCGAGCTTTCCTTTGATGCCAAAGCGGTGAGTTCCCCTCAATGGAGACACTCTCAGGTACGTCCAATCACCAACCTGAAACGCTACACCGCGGTGCCTTTTGTCATAATTGGCCTTCTGCCTAGACTGTGCTGCCTTTAGGTGCTCTCGGACAATCTTCACTCTGTCCTCTGCCTCCTGGATCACATCTGGGCCGAACAACTGCCTCTCACCTGTCTCGGACCAGTTCAGAGGTGTCCTGACCTTTCGTCCATACAAGACTTCAAACGGTGCTGCCTGCAAACTTGCCTGATAGTTGTTGTTGTAAGAGAACTCAGCATACGGCAAGCATTCCTCCCACTTCATGCCAAAGGAGATGACACATGCTCGAAGCATGTCCTCAAGGATTTGGTTCACACGCTCGACCTGGCCACTGGTCTGAGGGTGATATGCGGTACTGAAGACAATTTTTGTACCCAATGCCTCTTGAAAGGCCTTCCAGAAGTTTGAGGTGAAAATGCTTCCACAATCAGAACTTATCTTCTTGGGAATGCCGTGCAGTGAAACAATTCTCGCGGTGTACAACTCCGCCAACTGTCCAGCCGAGATAGTTTCTTTGACAGGAAGAAAATGGGCAACTTTGCACAAGTTATCAATGACAACGAAGATTGCATTATTGCCCTTTTGCGACCTTGGAAACCCGGTGACAAAGTCCATTTCGATGTGATCCCACTTCCACTCCGGTATTTCAAGTAGCTAAAGCAACCCTGCAGGCTTCTAGTGTTGTGCCTTCATTCTCCTGCACACATCACACTGAGACACGTAACGGGCAACATCCCGCTTCATACGAGTCCACCAAAAGCATTGCTTGAGATCTTGATACATCTTTGTACTGCCAGGCTGAATAGATAGCTTGGAATCATGGGCTTCCTTCATGATGACCTCTCTGAAATCTCCCTCCTTGGGAACAACAACTCGCTCTTCGAACAACACGGTGCCATCATTATGCACTGAAAAGCAACCGTACTTTGGAACTGAGGCGGCAATACCCTGCTTGATCTTTTGTATCATTGAGCTGCCAGACTGAGCTTCACGGATCTTCTCATGGATAGTGGGCTCTACCACAAGGTTGGCAAGGTAGCCTGCTGGAACTAGCTCGAGATTGAGCCTTCGAAAGGACTCACACAAATCAGGGTGGATCTTCTGTACCTGGATATTATTGCAATCGCCCTTGCGGCTCAGCGCATCAGCTATGACATTCGCCTTCCCAAGCGTGTACTAAATATCAACTGTGTACTCAGTAATGGTTTCAAGCCATCTTCTTTGCCTCAAGTTCAGATTTGGCTGAGTGAACAAGTACTTCATACTATTGTGGTCGGTGAACACATCCACCTTCCTCCCTAAGAGTAGGTGTCGCCAAGTGATCAAAGCGTGCACAACAGGTGCAAGCTCCAAGTCATGCGTGGGATAATTCCTCTCACTCGTCTTCAACTGCCGTGAGGTATAATCCACAATATTCCTGCCTTGCATCAAAACTCCGCCTAGACCTTGCAAGGAGGCATCACAAAACACCTGAAAAGCCTGTGATTCATCTGGCGGCGTGAGAATTGGAGCTGTGGTCAACTTCTCTTTCAACTCCTTGAAGGCTGACTGGCAAGCTGGTGGCCAAGTGTACCGTTTGCCTTTGCACAACAATTCAGTCATTGGCTTTGCTATTTTGGAGAAATTTTGCACAAACCTCCTGCAATAACTGGCGAGGCCGAGAAAACTCCTTAGCTGCTTCACATTCTTCGGCGGAGCCCACTCTTGAATAGTGTGGACTCGCTCTGGATCAACCGCGATTCCCTCAGCGGAAATAACATGGCCAAGAAAATTGACCTTGTCAAGCCAAAACTCACACTTGGAGAACTTGGCCTAGTACCGGTGCTCTCTCAGCTTCTGCAGCACCAGGAGCAGATGTTCCTCATGCTCAGCCTCTGACTTGGAATAGACTAGAATGTCGTCGAGGTAGAGGATCACAAACACATCAAGCCATTCTTGGAACAAATAGTTCATAGCTCTCATGAATGTTGGAGGGGCGTTTGAAAAGCCGAAAGTCATGACTGTGAACTCATACAGCCCATAACGTGTGCTGAACGCGGTCTTGGGGATGTCCTCTTCACGAACACGGATTTGGTGATACCCCATCCTCAAGTCAAGCTTGTAAAACACCTTTTCCCCATTCAACTGTTCAAACATATCATTGATGCGGGGTAGAGGGTATTTGTTCTTGATGGTCTTCTTGTTGATACCGCGATAGTCCTGGACCAAGCGGCTAGTCCCATCCTTATTCTGGAAAAACAAAGGTGGTGCACCCCAAGGGGAAGTGCTCGCGCGGATAAAACCGCCTGCCTCCAACTCTGTCAATTGCTTCTTGAGCTCAATCAACCCCTTCGAACACATCTTGTACGGGTGCTGAGAAATCGGGTGGGTACCAGGATCTAGCTCAATAACGAACTCAATAGCTCGGACTGGGGGAATTCCTGGCAACTCCTCCGGAAAGACGTCTGGGAACTCACAGACAACTTTGACTTCTTCGAGCAAAGGTGCAACTCCTGCGTTCAAGGCGTAAAACTGTGCTGCTCCTTCCATGGAGCCACAAGTGTATAAGACTTATGCGCCTGAATCATGTGTCAACTTCACGGATCTATTCGGACAATCAATATTGACCTTGTGATGCACAAGCCAATTCATGCCCAAAATGACATCGATGTCGGAACGAGGCAAGACAATCAGGGACGCTGAGAAGATAACGCCCTGGATACTGATCTCTACATCTGGAACTGTCCAGGAAGAAGTGAACCTTGAACCTAGAGTGACAACTAAGAGCTTGATCACAAGCTGGTCACGTGGAAGATCAACTCTCGACGCAAAAGACTGAGATATGAATGAATGGGAAGCTCCGAAATCGAACAGAACTGTCGCGGGAACTGAACACGCAAGCAACCTACCAAGAACGATCTCTGAAGACTGATGTGCATCTGTCAGCATCACATTGTTCACCCGAACTGCACGTGGATGTGCCTTCACCATCGCAGTGCTCGGAGTAGAGCGAGGTGGAGGCGGTGGGAGCCAAGCAAAGAGCGGATCGGTGCAGTTGGGAGAAGTGTGCCCCGGCTCTCTGCACTTGTAGCAGATCATGCCTGACCTGGGCTGGGACTACGGCCTGGGTGGCCTCGCGTGTGGTGGTGTAGAGCGAGGCCCCTGCTGAACTGGGACGGGAGGGCGGGTAAAAGTGCGGACAACTATCCCCCTCTGCTGGAACTGCTGCCTCTGCGGTGGTGCCTCTGTGACCCAAGTCTTTGCCTTCTTGTGGACCATCACTGCGGAGCTGTGCTCTCTCTGGCGCTTCCTGTCTGTATCCCACTCTGCTCTGGCTTACTCCTGGTGAATAGCCTGATCCACGAACTGCGAGAACAGCGTGGGGTTGCACTGGGTGAGTGCGTACTTGATCTCTGTTCTGAGACCCCCACGGAATTTGGCAATGCGCTTGGGCTCTGTGTTGACCTCCTCCGGAGCGTACCTGGCGAGCCTGACGAAGGCCAGGTTGTACTCCTGAACTGACCTATCATCATATCTCAGAGCCAAGAACTCCTCTCGCTTCATGTCCATCAAGCCACTCGGAATATGTGCTGCTCTGAAGTCTGCGACGAAGTCTCCCCACGTGATCACAGCATCGCCCTTGTTGGCCTTGTAGGTATCGTACCAGCTGGCTGGTGCACCCTGAAGCTGGAAGGAGGCGAAGGTGAAGTAGTCGACTGGTCTGACGGTGTTTGCATTGAAGTGCTTCTTGATTTCTGCGATCCAATCATCCGCTTCCAGCGGGTCTCGAACCTCGGAGAACCTGGGGGGGTTGATAGCAAGGAACTTCTGCAAAGTAGTGTACTGTGGCCGATCACTCCTCTGAGCAGTCTGGTTCTGTAGCATCTGTAAGATCGCAGCGGTGCCCTGAGCCACTTCGGTCACAGTCTCCCCAAGGAGAGGGTTCTCTAGAGGCGGCATGTTCGCTCTTGGCATCCTGTATACAGGAACACTTATGAGAACATGGTAGAAACATTGACGAAACCAGAAGATAAAGCAATATTGACAACAAAACTTCCTCGCGAGGTATGAGAAAGCCGAAGGCTGAATATCCACCAAGGTTAACCCGGAAAGTCGAAAGCTAGGTGCTACTTGAATCCCCAAACCGAGATCATCCGACTCCAAGATAATAATCCGCTAGCGAGCAAACAACAGTATATACGAGTGGTTGAAGACCTGAACGTTGAGACATCTGCTCTGAGCGTCCTGCCGTAGCGGTCTCCAATAGGGGGAGGAACCATATCCGGAGGATGCCAACCATCCATGTATAGGAGTTTCACCTGAGGTACGCCGTAAGCGAGGTGGAGCTATCAACCCCAAGTGGCGGCTCAGTGTTCTCAACGTATGCCAACCCTTCTCGTCGCTAGAAAAAACTTATAGAGGAATCGGAGCCTCATGTAAATGAGAACTTAGCTTTGTTTTGAAAGGGGATAAGTTGCAGAGAGAAAACAGCATTTCACTTCTTCACAGAAAAAGGGGTGGGAGGGTGGGGTAAGAAGAAAAATAAAGAATTCCTACTCTCCGATTTTTCCTTAGTAACAAAAAAATAGTTTCTAGACTCAACTTCGGCCAGTAAGGGGTCCTATAGTCAGTCCTGCTCTGATACCAAGTTGTAAGGCCCCCTATGCGGTGCTAACTCAAGTTAGTCGCTTTTGCGTCCCACTCGAGTTAGTAGCGCATAAAAGGCCACCGACTCACGACACTCGCACTCGTGTCGCTGCCGGATTCTCGACAACAGATATAAGAGCAATGAACTTTCTACTAAGACATAAATATATAGAGTCCAGGGCATACATCACCGCTGGTATTTATTACATCATCTCAGAGGTCCATAGACCCAACAGTACATCATGCAACAAGCGGAAGACAATCACGACCGAGTACGGTCAAAATCCAAATGGCCCTAGAGAGGGTTGCACATGAACAAGTCCACCCACGGAACGTCGGAACCCAACTATAGGATCTACTAAGCGAAGTCATCCTCATCGTCGTCCTCCTGGGGCACCTCCACGAAGTAACGTCCGGTGCTCGGGTCGAGGTAGTAGTCAACTGCAGCGTCCGATCAGGCAAAACAGTAAAAGAACAACAGGAAAACAGGGTGAGATTATATCATTACAGGATAACTAACTTCCTATGGTAAGACAAGGTAAAAGTAAAGGTTGCAGCCACAATAGCATATATGGTGGCTATCGTTCTATTAGAGTAGAGGTAAGATCCAAGAATGCCCGTGACATCGTGTCTTAAGTCTGCTATTCACCTACTTACGGCAAACATAACACAACCTTGATCTTCTCTCGGTCCCCCTGGACGAAGAAAAGTAGCCAAGGCACTCACACTGTAGGAAAGTTTTAATTATGATCCAGTTTTGATGTTATTATATGAACAAGACGTAGGCTCTGAGTCGTCCATAACCGTGGACACGGCTTTTCGAAAAGATTTAACCCTGCAGGGGTGTACCAACTGCCCATCATAGGCTTCGCATGTATGCACAGTTTCCACTTGGCTAGGTAAGCGCCTGAAACTCCGGAACGTCAGAGTCCCTCTAACTAACAACGTACAATTCCGGGTGGCCCCCGGTGAGTCGACACCCAACTCAAATGCCGGCCGCGCTCTCGAATCGGTCTCTACCGTCTATCGCAGGTTTGGATAGCCGGTTAATCTCACATGGGAAACCGGGTCCTTAGCTGAACAAGGTGGGCCAGCAAGGGAACTGTGTCCTCGCTGGTTCGGGTTGGTTGGAAAACAGTTGAGGTACCACCAACACACACACGTTGCAAATATAAATCAGCTCGGGCCACCACTAGAATTGTATGAAGCTAGGTAGGTAAGACAAGGGGGCCCCATAGAACCCCACACAAGATTAGGCACACTCAAACAAAGAACCAATACCCGGAACTCGGATCCTAGGTGACTCAAATGGAACAAAGCACCAGGCGGGAATAGCCCAGCCTCCCATCCTTCGTCAAATATAATTAACATCATAATAATAAATATCAACCAACTTCTTAAGTAGCATGATAACCCAACCATAGTATATGGTAAAGCAGCAAGTTTTTCTAATCATACTAAGCAATGGCTGAGCAGCGGTTACTTAGCAATACAATGGTTTTGTTGGGATGTGGGGATCATGGCTGTTTTGGTTTTGATTGTGGCATAAGCAAGGTGGAAAGGATCAAACAATCATTCTAGACTACAGCTAGGCAGGTAGGCAGAGAGTTATAAGGTAATGGTATGAATCTTCCCCTTGCCTGGGTAATCGGTCGACGGAGCAGACGTAGCAGGGTCCTCGGGCTCGGTGTTGGAAATCTCCACGTAAGTCTCCTCGGCAGCCTCAGGTTCTAACGTAAGGTACCAGCAAGGAAAACACACAAGTAAACATCGAGATCAACAATGCTCAAGAAAGGATGAGATGATCAAGTTTATTAGACATGTTGTGACCCTATCTAATCAAATTTAAATGGAGGTGTTGACGACACGTCAACAACTTCATATGCAATTACTTATATTTTTATGGCTTTGGTCATAGCCTTAATTTTGGTGTAAATATCATAGTAACATGGCATGGCATGATACAATAACAACAATTAACAATAAGAAGCTTTGTGAAATAAATCTATCGATTCCGGAGACGGAATGTGTCGACGAAAATTTACACCGAAAGGTTTCAAAGGAAGGAATGGGATCAAGCCACTCCCCTATAACAATATGGTTGGGGGTGTCCCAAGGATCAAGATCATAGATTGATGACATGGGGCATGATCCAAAGAAAGAAATGATTTGGGAAAGGTGGCGCATCTGAAATGTTCACCCCAATTTTTATTTAGCAAAAATACAAATGGTCAGTACCCCTTAGCCAACACTCCAAAAATATCTGCCCCATCTAGATGGCATGGCCACCATGTGGAAAAAGCAAAGGATTTGATAAGCAAAACATTAAGGTGGCATATATATATGGGCAAACTCCTATATCATTCATTTTTATGTTGCTCAAAACATTAAAATGTTGCCACCATAGAAATACTTGGATTTTTCTACCCCATAAACATGTACAACATGTCAGCATTTAACTCGAGGTTCAAAATCTACAAGGATTTGAACTTATTGCAAAAAGGAAAAAGAAAACAGAAGGGAAAACGAAAAAAACAGGAGGGCTCGGCCTCCAGCAGCATTGGGCTGAATCCAGCCATACTGGCCCAACCCAGGCCGAACTAGACAAGCCAGCAGCCCATCATGGTTTGTGCTACTGGCAGGTGGATCCCACCTGTTAGCCAGCCAACCCACAAAAAATGGGCTAAATCAACATGCCCCGGGGAGGATTCGGACACGCGGCCCGCAAATACACTAGGAGTGAGCCAGCCAGTCGGGCTAGGAGGGGGAGTACGCTAGTAATCAGGCTGGAAATCAACTGAGGAGTTGCACGCGGCTAACTGAAGAAATGCAGCTCGCACTGAACGTTGCAACGGGCGGCGGCAGGCAAACTACGGCGACGAACGCGGCGGCCGTGCTGCACCAGAGGCTCCACGGGGAGGTGCTACGCAAACACGGGACTACCAGGAACCCGTTTTTGGCCACAGTCGCACCTGGGCCTCAACGACGATGACCTGCTTCTTGCCGGAATTCCATGGCGGGAGCTGAGCTCGGGGGTCAGACCCGCATCACGGCGACCCTGGCATGCGCAAAGGCAACACCTTGGCAACCACACGCGCGTCCTGGGCGCTCCAGGAGCATGGGAGAGCATGCTCCGACAACTACACAGCCACATCGACCACGAAACCACGCCGACGACTTCTACAGCGGAGAGAAACAAAAAAAAGACGCGCGACGACGAGCGGCCTCCGGTCTACGCGCTACGGGCACGGGGCAGGTCGCCGCTCACCTAGGGGGTTCTCGGAGTAGAACTCGACAAAGTCGTAGAGGAAGTCGTCGACGTCATCGACGAAGACGGCTGGGGCGGAGGAGGAGGAGGCTGCGGCTCGGAGAAGACGAGGAAGTCGACGAGGGACCTCCCTGCAAGCTCGTTGTCGACGACGCGGTCGGACGGCGACGAATTCACCAGAATTTCCCGGCGGTCAAAGAGAACAGGGGAGACGCGACGACGACCATGGCGGCGGTGGCGAGAGGAAACGAAGGGGGGAATGGATCCTAGGGTTCCCTGGGGGAGCCCTCGGCGTTCTTATAAGGAGGGGGGCGCCTCCCGCTGGTTCCGGGGCTCCACCGGCCGCCGTGGCGTCGTCTGTGAGAGTGAAAGGGGAAAAAGGCAGAGCTCCACGCAGGAAAGGAGGAGGAAGAGGAGCTTGTACCGCTTCGCGGTGGGCTGGGATAAGGGGGAGCAGACCCGGGTGGGCTAGGCCGGTGAAAAAAGGAAAAAGAAGCCAAAGGCCTTGCCATTTTTGACATTAAAAAAAATAACAGAGCACTTTTGGAAAATTGCAGAGAAAAAGAAAAAGAGAAAAAATATAATAAATATATATTTTTGGGCTCCCTGCAACATTTCTGAAATTCCAAAATTGGTTTGAACCAATTTGGATGAGGAGAAAAATCACAAGATGGAAAACAATGCCCTTTTCTATTTAAAAAAAATAGAAAGAGGACTTGGAGAAATATTTGGAGAAAACTACAAGTAATAAATTACATGGGAACATGGGTGTTGATCCTTTGCAATATCCTGGATTTTACAAAAATGGTTAGGCCATTTTTGGATCAACTAAAATGTGGGGCCATTTTTGAAATTCAAACTCACTTTGAACTGTGACCCACATTTTTGGAGGTGGAAAAAATGGAGTAGAGTTTTTGAAAACCTTGGGAATGAAAAAGAATTGGCTATGACAAGTTTGGGGTTTAGGGGAGATCAACTGCAAATGTAACAATTCACAAAACACCCTTCTTTACCCACTTTGATTGAATTCAAAAGCAATTCAAATGAGCTCCAATCCCAATGCCATTTGAAATCATCACATGAAAATACATGAAATAGCACCATGCCAACTTACAAAGTCAACAGACAAGGAACAATTACATGATGTTTTGTGGGAATTGCATGTGGGCTGTTACAGACCCCCCTTCTCGTCGTGCCTTTCTTGTCCGGTTTTTGCAGGGTGTGTCGGTGTCGAAGACCAGGAGTGTTTCACACCTCTCTGGTGAAAGGCAAGCCACAATACCCTTTGCACCTTTGCAAATCTTTGATGTGCTTTTAAAATTGCTTTACGGTGATATGCTTATATCGGTGATCATGATCATGTTACCGTTGATGTTCGCATCGCCATGATATCTTTGAATATGCTACTTCTATGCTATGTTTTTCCATGTTACATCCATGTTATAATTTGATTATGTCATTGCCATGGTATGTCCTGAATCATCGTAACCACAACATACCAACACCATGTGAAGTGCTCATGTTATTCCTACACCTTCTCATGTTATGCCTATTTTATGCTCAACTGCATTCATAATGTTGCCATATTAATAACTTAATCTTGGTAACACGGATAAGTTCACCATCTAAAATGTGTTTGATCATATCTGAAGTTGTTAAACTAGCATGCTATGCATTGTTATGATCTGATGCTACTCATGTTGCACCTGATACTTGTGTTTGCTGTTGGAGACATGCTTGATGACAAGTTGATCAGGTGCCACCGAACTGAACTTATCCGTGCAGCCACATTTTCTTGTATGGGCAGGCCTTGATTCGGTCTACCGGTGGGTTCTCTTATGCGTATCACCAAAGAGGGAAGGCTATGCGCGGCAGTTTCCTTGGCCGGGTAAGCGGCGATAGTCTTGAGAGCCAGATTGTTGATATGCGCGCAGGTCCCTGCGGGGGGGACAAAGTTTATGGACCATGCGATGGTCAGGGCCATGTGATGGCCAGTGTCGGGAGGACACAGGGGCTACCCAAGACGGGATGTCGGTGATACGGTAAGAGGGACACGCTGTATATCGGTCTCGTTGGAGAAGTCCTAGTCCACTCTTGCGGTACAAGTTCCAAGGATCATGTGGGACAAGTTCCGAGGTACTGGATGGAGGAAGAACTCCATAGTGTGGGTAACATGCACAAACTCTACAGAGTCACACAAATCTATTCGAATAGCCGCGTCCACGGTAATGGACACAGTTCGTACTAGATCACACCATGAGATCAACATGAGTTCGGTGGAATGTCTCTGGTAAGTGATTGGTCATGCGATGACCCGTTTGGTCGTGTGACGACCCGTGGAAGTGATTGGTCATGCGATGACCCGTTTGGTCGTGCGACGACCCGTGGAAGTGATTGGTTATGCGATGACCCGTTTGGTCGTGCGACGACCCGTGGAAGTGATTGGTCATGCGATGACCCGTTTGGTCATGCGACGACCCATGGAAGTGATTGGTCATGCGATGACCCGTTTGGTCGTGCGACGACCCGTGGAAGTTGTTTGGTCACGAGGTGACCCGGTGCTTGAGTCTGTAAGGACTCCGAGGTAAGCCACGCGATCATGCGATGATCATGTGGGGTCCATGTGACCTTAAACGATGATTGTTTGTGCATTAGTCTAAATGCTGATAATATGGTGATGATATGCTGATAATATGTCGATGATCTGCTTGATGATTGTTTGCATGATATTGTTGCTCACCTATTTAACTCACTAAGATACTTGAACCTTCTAATGCCATGTTATTGTTTTGCCTTGTTGCTTTGGATGTTGTGAGCTTGCAAGTACATTCAATGTACTGACCTGGCGTGTCATGCTAGATTTGCAGGCCGTGCTTTGCATGCGTAGGACGACGTTCCCGGTGTTTGCGGGCTAGGAGGTGTCCCAGCCAGTGTCCCTTTGGATTGGAGTTCATCATCGTCATTGTTGTTCCACTGCCGAGTTATATTCCGCTACCTGAAAGTTATACAGCTGCTTGGTGTAGATCCAAGGCTAGCCAGAGGAGCAAGCTGTGTCTCCGCTAGCATTGTAATAGACCCCTTGTACCCCTATCTTAGGTAATAGAAAGTTGTTCAGTTCTATATCAAGCAGTGCCGTGTTCCAGAAGACTTGATCTCTGGGCTGGAGCACGGGGCATTCCGGTCCTCTGAGCCGGGGTGCCACAGACGTATCGCAAAGCAACTTCGAAGAATGAATATCGGGTCAGGTAAAATAACAGACTATGAGTCGGCAAGAATAATGACCACCTCCTGGACAGTAAGGGAGGTCGCAAATAGGTTTCACGGATGCAAGCATGCACGATTGATGACGGGAAATAACTTATCGCCCCTCATTGGTTACCCAAAGCGGAAGGTGAGATGTAGTCAGCAGCAAGTTTCCCTTTGCAAATATACCAAGGCTTGAGTCGACCAGTTGGACTCCGAGGACCAACAAATAGGTGTCTGCTGCTCTGGCGCTCATAGAAGATGTGGACCTACACACGACACAAGTAACTTTGCTCACAACGAGTTCAGAGAGGTTGTCAATCTCTCCGGCCTTGTTGTTTACAAAGGATCAAACACTCGGTGGAAATAGTAGTGGTGATTGCAACGAAAAGAAAATAAGAGCAGTAAATGACGGAGGTGTAAACAATGGTGGAAATATGGACCGGGGTCCCATGCTGTTCACTAGTGATGTCTCTCTCCAAAAAATGATAAAATAGCTATGTCAGGTGAACAAATTACAGTTGGGAAATTCACAGAATTATAAACGAACTGCAATGCTAAGTATGCCACAAGAAAGTTAGAGGCCTAAAAGTATGGGCAGTACGCCAAGACAAGTAGACCGTTTATTCATCAGCATCTACTCACTAATCATCCACCTTGAGATATCGATCCAGAACATCTTGCTAGTATTAAGTTGCGAGCCCCACCCAAAGTGTAAACCCAAAGCAACAGAAAACTGCATTAACAAACTTTGCGTAAGGTAAACAATCCTTGCAACCGCGGTTACAAGCAGCGTTGTTTTCTCCCTGGTGGCAACAGCACATCCCCTAGTCTCTTTTCTGTCACTCAGGCTAGACATCGGGGGGCATGAACCCACAATCAAGTATTAATATCCCTCTTGGAGTTACTATCTACTACTTGCCAAAGCAATAAAAAGCAACGGAGAACATGCAACACTTACTCAAGAACAAAATATAAAAGGAGAACCAAATATGTAACTCATCACAATCTGAACGTAATCTCATAATCCATCGGATCCCCGCAAACATAGCATAGCAACAGCAGAAAGATTAAATAAGTTCCTTGATCATGTAAGGCAGCTCACAAGGGCTAAGAATTGAAGCACAAGATTAGAGAGAAGACATCACATAGCTACTGGTCATGCACCCATGGTCCAAGGGGGACTACTCATGGTGGTGGAGAAGCTCCCGGAGATCAATCCTTCCTCCAGCAGGGTGCCGGATGATGTCTACACGCGCTTCTATTCTTGTAGACTATGTTGGGCCTCCAAACACAGAAGTTTGTAGGATAGCAGGAATTTCCCTCAAGTGGATGACCTAAGGTTTATCGAACTAGGGAAGTAGAGGTTGAAGATGGTCTCTCTCAAGCAACCCTGCAATTAAGATACAAGAAGTCTCTTGTGTCCCCAACACACATAATACAACTAGGAGTTGTATAGGTGCACTAGTTCAGCGAAGAGATGGTAAAATATGTGTGCTAGGTGTGGCAAAACAAAGTAACGTAAATATGTAATAGAAATTACAGCTAGCAAACAAGTAGTAAACGTGAGCACAAACAGTATTGCAATGGTGGAAACAAGGACTAGGGTTCATACTTTCACTAGTGGCAACTCCAACAACACTAACATAGTCTAATCACATGATATTTCCACTAAAACATGCAAGGAAGACATAACTCGGAGATCATTCTTTTCGTGGATCAAAAGAGGATGAGAATTGTGTAGGTATATGAAAGGGTACCTCAGAGTTCGTAGTTCTCATCTATGGATTTCTCAATGTTACCGCGGCCATCCAAAGAGAGTTCCACAATCACCACAACATATCTCAAGAGTAGTCTCTTTCTAAATTGAAAAAGCACCCATCCTGTCACCGAAGCACTATGCAAACTATACTCAAGACAAGCATCAAGAGACTCTCAAGCCACGATTCAATCCAACAAGAAGAACAAATATCATGATCAATATCACCATAATAATGGAGTTCTACGCGTCACCGTGGACTCCGGAAATATCACCAAAGGAGTACATTGATCCAATATATAGAAGAAGGGGAAACATCATGAGATCACCCTAGATTAACATAGCCTATGATCAATGAAGATCACATCATGGGAGAGAGAATTAACCACATAGCTACTGTAGAAGGCCTCATCCCCGAGGAGGAACTACTCCCGCATCATGGAGGGAGGAAGCAACGTCGATGGAGATGAATCCCGGGGCACTTCCCCGTCCCGGCAGGGTGCCGGCACAAGAATTTTGGTCCCCCGAATTTTGGTGGCGATGGCGGCGGAGATCAGAATTTCTTCTGGAGAAAAGGGTTCTAGAATCAAAGTTTTCGCGTCGGGAGAATAAATAAGAGCCAAGGGGGCACCAGGGTGGGCTCACATCTCCAGGCGGACTTGTGGCGCGGACCCCCCTGGTTGCGCTAGGAGGGCGCCTGGGGGCTGTGGGCCACCCCATGACCTCATCCTCTAGCTGGAGGACTCTTCTGGAACGCTGATTTTTATATATTTTTCGTGGAATTTTACCTTTTCCTGCAATGCACAGACAAAACTGATAGAAATTGGCACTGGGTGCACTGAGTTAGTAGGTTAGTCCAAATATGTGTAAAAAGATATAAAAGTGTAGCAAAACATGTAGCAATGTCACATAAAAGGGCATGGAACAAGTAGAAATTATAGATACGTTTGGGACGCATCACCGGGACGAGGTCTTCTCGTGATCCCGATCTCGGGATGGCGGTGGCGGCGGAACAGATGAGAATTTCATGATGCGGGGTCTCTTTTCGGGGTTTCTTTTCCGAGGGTTAAATATAAGCTGAAGGGGGCACCAGGGGAGGTGCCCTCCTCCCAGGCGTCCATAGGGCGCGACCCCACCCTAGGCCGCGCCCGGAGGCCGCCTAGGAGGGGTGGCCCGCCTCCGACTCTCCTTCAGGCCTTTGGATTCTTCTGGAACGCTGATTTTTATATATTTTTCTTGGAATTTTTCTGGCACTGGAAATATTAGTAAATAACTGCAATGCATAGACATCAGCACACAGAAAGTGGCACTGGGTGCACTGAGTTAGTAGGTTAGTCCAAATATGTGTAAAAAGGTGTGAAAGTATAGAAAAACACATAGCAATGTCACCCAAATAAGCATGGAACAAGCAGAAATTATAGATACGTTTGGGACGTATCAACATCCCCAAGCTTAATTCCTGCTCATCCTCGAGTAGGTAAATAATAACACAGATAATTTCTGTGGTGACATGCTAACAAACATATAAGAACTTCAAAGTAAAGCAAGTAAGATATGCAATTCAAGTCTAGATAATAACAAGCAAGGTTCTATATCTAGTATTGAAACTAGCAAAGTAAGACCATAAAGGTGCAAGAGCTCTCGCTGTCCGTAACTCGAATGTCTCCAAATGGTGTTTGCGTGCAAGAAATGGGAGATAGGTTTAGAGCATAAAAATACTATATAGTTTAATTGAGAACTCAATCTACTAAAACTTCACACTTGGGCTCCTTCGGGATCTTATTTTGACTCGTCCCCAGACCACTAGTCAGGCTCAAGTCAAATTGATCCTCTCCCTTTTGACTTTGAGAACTCATGCAATGGATGAGCGTAAGCAAGATATGTTGGCACTTAGGATGGCAAAGAGAAAAATGATGGGAAGGAAGACAAAAAGGTGTGAAAGTCTCACATCAATGAGGACACTCATAGGCGAGAGAAAGCCAAATGATAGATATGACGTTAGGAGTAGGGATTGACATGCAACGGATGCACATGTGAGCTAAGGTAAGCTCTCCAATGGAACTAGTGGGGTGCATCCAACTTTCTTTCTCATGAAGACCTGGAACTCATTTGAGGAGGCTCATCCTTGGAATATGCAAGCCAAGTTCTATAGTATAAGGATCCCCACATAGTTATGCCTGAATGATACAAAAATCTCTATGGGGTACAAATATAACTTTGGAGTTCGAGTGTGGATCTTATAATAGGAATAGTAGTGTTGGCCCCTTCTCTCTTTTTATTTTTTTCTTTCTTTTTTATATTTCTTGTATTTTTGTGGCCTCATTGGCTCTTTCTATTTATCTCTCTTTTGTCCTCTTTGGGATCTTCTAATTTGTCCTCTTTTGGGATCTTTATTTGTCCTCTTTGGGATCTTTTCCTCACTGAGGGGCAACACTCTATATTTTACAAGTCTATAGATAATCTCACACTTTACAAGAAGTACTCAACATAAAGAAAACTGAAAAACTATCATGATGTATGCAAATGTATGCATTTTCCAGTGTAGCAGCATATGCAATGATACTAGCGCGTCATGTAGCAATGATAAGGTCAAGGCGCAATTATCATGCGGCTCTACGATCAAGAAAAAGCATGTATGACATGAAGATCAAGTCATGAGATGATGGATGTTGCATGGCAATGAACCTGGTCAGAGTCAGTTCCTTTTCGGCTCAGTCGTTGCCACACATTGGTGGCTCGTGCATCTGAGCCGTTTTTAATTTCTGATTGATTCTGGATGTCATCGGTGTTGTTGTGGTTCTCATAACCCGGACTCCTGTCTTCTGAAGAGTGTCGTCATCTTCGGGCATGTGCTATATAGGCGGCTTCTTCCCAGGTGGATTTGAGGTAATGAGAATACGAATTGTATTCCTCTAGGTCGGATCCGAGTCTACCTTCTTTAACAGATCGAATCGACCCAGTATCTCCATACTTATCCTCTTCTTGAAACGAGTCGGCGTCAGAGAAATTTTCCCTGAAGCCATGGGTTGGGGTCTCAACACAGCAATAAAGGTGTGATGAAGATTGGTGTTTGTCCGACTCGCCTTTTCGAGGAGTATTTCTTGTGAATTTCATGTTTGCTGGTAGATGGCTCCTGCGTTTCTCAGGTCGTAGGCCATAGCGGGTTGCCAACTTGAGGTCACCATGAGGGCTTCAGGGTTCAGGTCTGGCCCGGATTCATCTGTCCGGCCAATGAAGATGTGGATAGATCCGATCGGGACTCGATACCTAGATTCGATGGAAACGGCTTCAGGGACCCAGGTTGAGTCGTTTATGCAAAGCTTCCCGCACCGGCTTCTCGTGATCTGTCCGGTGACGAATCTTTCCATGCCTTACAAAGCTCCCTCCAGATTCTCAACACTTGCACGCGCAGGCCCCATGGTGGGCGCCAACTATCGTGGGAAATTCACGGCAGATGTTCGAAGAGTTGAACTTGACATGGAGACTTTGCTGCGAGGTGGATACAAGGAGAGAGTCGACATGGAAAAGAGACTCGAGGTAAAAGACTACTCCTTCTTCTTATTATTACTCGTTCCGACTCCTCGATTAGAAGAGTCGGTGGATCGATTACACGTGAGTTGGATCGCAACCCTAGTCTCGAGGAGATCTAGGTTATGCCGAAAGTGTCTAGTCCTGACTTGTACTAAGTCGAGTTGCCTCTGGATCCCGTGGACCTCAACTTATAAAATCGCCGGGTCCCTGGGTCCGCGAGTCCGACTCCTGCACGAAGTGGAGTCCTATTCTACTTTACAAAGGATGTTACATGCTATACAAGGTAAGTCGAATTCCTTCTACGGCTTTGATCTCCTTGCCTTGTGCGGCCGGCTCGTGGTCGGGTCTTCCTTCGTGGGCCTTCCACAAATGAGTTGGCCCATCTAATGTCGGTTTATGGGCTTGATCCATCCCCCCAACAGTTTCTGTCCTGAAGGTTAAATATAGGCTAAAGGGGGGCACCAGGGGTGGTGCCCTCCTCCCAGGCGGCCATAGGGTGTGGCCCCCCTCTGGCTCTCCTTTGGGCCTTTGAAGTCTTCTGGAACGCTGATTTTGTAAATATTTTTCTTGGAATTTTTCTGGCACTGGAAATATTGGTAAATAACTGCAATGCACAGACATTAGTAGAAAAAAATTGGCACTGGGTGCACTAAGTTAGTAGGTTAGTACAAATATGTGTAAAAAGGTATGAATGTGTAGCAAAACACATAGCAATGTCACCCAAATAAGCATGGAACAAGCAGAAATTATAGATACGTTTGGGACGTATCAGCGACGGATCTATCGGATTGAGGAAAATGTGAAAATATTCTCTAGTTCTATCAGATGAACACAGGGGTTGGACCAACGTGTTCAAATGCAACTATAAGCAAGGGCTCTAGGGTTCCAAGAATTGTATTGAAAGATTTCAAACTCTCGAGCAACAAGAATAATAGATCTGGGGGAAAATACTCATGGATCAGGAAAACGTGAATGGAATGGTCTCGTGCTACTTGAGGGGGGGAAACGGGCGCCCCGGATGCCAAGCTCGATGCGCGTCGAAGAAGACTTCTCCTCCAATGCTCTTGAGCTCTCGAAGTTGCAGGTCAGGCGAGAGGAATAAAATGAAGAAGGCGAGGATAGGAAGGTGTGTGCGTGGGGAAGCAAGAAAGGTAAGGCCGGATCCTATTTATAAGGACTAGAGCTCAACCAACAGTGCTAAACCCACGGCGTAGTAAATGGGAACCTCCTCAATCTTCGTGCACGACGTGACTAAATGAGCAGGTGGTCCCTCGATCTCTGTGGAATAAAGATTACATGTATATTTCATATCCAACGGGTATATCGATTAAACAGGACAACACAGACTTCATGATGACGAACGCGTGGAGAAAAAAAAGGGGGATTGCTGGCTTATCTTTGCCGACTCTTCTGTCGATGGTTCATTCTCAATGAAGATTGCCCCGAAGTCTGCTTTGCGGTAATCTTGGGGGCTACTCTCGGAGGGGTGGTATTCAGAGACCTGGCAGGATTAACAAGAGGGCCTCTACGCGAAATACAAAGGGAGTCGGCATGTGGGCCGGATCATTGAAGTGAAGGCCCAGAAGAGACGCAGCCTATAAACCGAGCGTTATTACAAGATGAAGACCGACGCCGACGGAAGGAGACGATCCCCCTTGGAAGACAAGATACCCGCCAAGGAGATAGAAAAGAAATCCACCTTGTCTTATAGTCGGACTCATTGTAAAACCCTAGGACCCGGCGTGTATATAAGCCGAGGTCCTCAGACGTCCTAAGGGCGAATCAACTTAGATAGTTCTCGAGGCATAGATGACGACTAGCACCCTTGTATTCGAGATCTCCCACATAATACAAGAATTGAAGGAAGTAGGTCTTTACCTCATCGAGGGGACAAAATTGGGTAAATCCATGTGTCTCTCTCACACGCGATCGACTCTTCCTCCTCGTATCCACTTGTAGCAAAGGCCCCGCACTAAGTTCTCCTATGAGGACATAGTGGGTTTTTTCCCACGACATTAATCACTTGACAATATCTAGTATAATCTCTGAGACCGTGGTGACATTGGGTCTATTGGACATAGATTAGAAGAATAGTTTCATGAGTTCTTTCTTCTATTGTAGATTGATTGCAGATTTGAGAGTCTCTTGGTGCTTGTCTTGACTATCCCTGAGATATGTTGTGGTGATTCGGGTACTCTGTTTGGATGGACACGGTGACATTGGGAAATCCATATATGTGGAACACAAACTCTAAGGTGTGCTCTTGTAGCCCTACCCAATTCTCGTCCTCTCTTAACCACAAAAGAATAATCTCTGAGTTACGTCTTCCTTGCATGTTTTTGGTGGAAATATCATGTGTTTCAATTATGGTAATTTTTTTCGGAGTTACCACTAGTGAATGTATGAAGCCTAGGCCTTGTTTCTCACCATTGTTACACTGTTTTTTCTCACTTTTTCACTTGCTGCCTTTCTATTTTTATTTATTCATATTTATATTACCTTGCTTTTCCACACCTATTACCGATATTTTACCATCTATTTGCCGAACTAGTGCACCTATAAATTTACCATTGTATTAGGTGTGTAGGGGACACATGAGACTTCTTGTATCTTGATTGCAGGGTTGCTTGAGAGAGACCATCTTCAACCTCTACTTAGCTGAGTCGGTAAACCTTAGGTCATGCACTTGAGGTAAATTATTGTTTTCCTACAAACCTCTGCGCTTGGAGGCCCAACATAGTCTACAAGAATAGAAGCGTGTGTATACATCAAGCTATTTCTGGTGCCATTGTCAGGGAAGTAAGGTACAAGGCACACAACACTCCCGCAACGAAGCTATTCCTAGCATCATTGTCGGGAAGGTCGGTGCTTGATGGTATATCTTTAGATCTTGCAGTTAAATCTTTTCATTTCTTATTTTTATTTTCACTCGTTAGGCTTATGGAAAACAACAACAAAATGAGAGAGCTTTATAATCTCTACCTTGAGTTAGGACATGAAGTGTTTGAAGACAAAATTAAAAATCCTATGGAACTTTATTTTCATAGTCTTCATGATTGCAATGTTACTAGTATGTCTTCTTTGAATACTTTTGATGCTAATGATATGCAAAGCCATAAGCTTCGGTATGCCATGTTAGATGAAGATGATATTTTTATTCCCCCAAGTTTTGATGAGAATGTTTGCTATGATTATATTTTGCCTTCTATGTATGATGATTACAATGATGAATGTGATATTTTCAGTCCACCTACTATTGAGGAGGAAATTCATTATGATTATAATGTGCCTCCTATCTATGATGATTATTGTGATGAAATTTATGACATAAACAATACTATTTTGCATGTGGACCATGATAAGAATGATTTATGTGATAGCTATTTTTTTGACTTTGCTCCCACTAATATTAATGAGAAGGATTTTGTTTATGTGGGGAGTAATAAATTTTATATGCTTGTAGATTATGATAAGGATGCTTTTTGTGATAGTTATATTGTGGAATTTATTCATGATGTACTAAGAGTTATTATGACAGAGGGAGATATGGTTTCACTTATCTCAATAATACTAAGCTTCCTCTCTTCATGTTGATTTTTTTTAAGTTGCACATGTTTTACCTTCCTATGCTTATTGCTTTGTGCTTCAATAAGATGTTTAATTGCAATATTCCTCTGCATAGGAAGCATGTTAGACTTAAATGTTGTTGGTATTTGCTTATTGATGCTCCCTTTTGTGCTTCAACTCTTATTCGTACGAGAGCATCATTAAAAATTTAACCCTATCTTTATGGCCATAAAGAAAGTGCTCTTGGGAGGCACCCCATGTTATCTTTACTTTTAGTTTTTTCCTTTTTGTTTTAGTGAGTCTTGGTGTTTGTTACTACTGTACAAACACCATTGTATCTTTATTTTCAAGTTTTGCGCCAAGTTTTAGCCTCAGATGATAAGGGAACCAAAATTTGTGACATGATGTCGAGAAAATAGATTATGTTTGCTTCATTTGAAAAATCTTTAAAAAACACCAGATCATCTTTTTTATCTGAATTTCTTACACAACATACTCTACATAATTGGGAAACTTTCATCAGTTTTGAGTTTTTTTATTTGAGCTACAGAAGTGCCTCCAATAAATTAAGTTTCACATGATGTCTCGTTTCCCAGATTTTTGTCCTGTTTTGCATTTTCATCTTTTGGGCACTTTATTCTTGGTTTTTCTTGCAAGAACCTTCAAACAAAGTTGGGGAACAGTGGCTATTTTTTAATTTGAGTGTTCCATCAGTACCCAAGTGAAAATTTATTATTTATTGGCACTAACCGCTCTAATTAGTTTATGAGAAGTTTCGTGTGAAGGAAGTTTTCAAGTGTTGCGAAGGGAGATGATGAAATAAGATCAAGGAGTGCCAAAAGATTAAGCTTGGGGATGCCCTCGGCACCCCCAAGAAATATTCAAGGAGACTCAAGTGTCTAAGCTTTGGGATGCCCCCGTGCGTCTCCTTCTTTATCAAAAACTATCAATTCGTCCTTCTTAGCACTATATTTTTATTGCTTCACATGTTATGTGCTTTGCTTGGAGTGTCTTGCTCTTTGGTTTTTAGTTTTAGTTTTTAGTTTTGTTTGCTTTGTTTCTGATCAAACTACAAAACTTGCGATTTATTTTGACAAAAAACCGCGTGATAGAGGGGCAAATGTCATCGAAGTTTGTTTTTCTTTTACGGATACCGTCAACAGGTAATCCCCCTCCCGTCCCAGCGCCTGGGAAAATTTCAATGAAAGTCGTGCCTGATTTTATAGGACGTATTTGGCTATCACCAGGTCTTCTTATTTTATGGGACAGTTATACGTATCACAGAACATGGGTTAAGTCGTCAACACGATTGTATTTCGATTCTCGGCGAAAAAAATCTTAGCGTTCCTAAGTATGTTCGTCGGGTTGAAGATAGGAAAAAAATAGTAGAAAAATAGCAGTCTACGAGATTCGAACCCGGGAACCTCACGCTTTCATACGTGTTCACCCCGGAGATTTACCAATAGGCTAGTGTTAGACTTGTGAAAAAAATTGTAGGACAATAGTTTTCGAGTGTATGTAATAATCATTTTTGTATGATTTAGCCCAACGGCTCCATCAATTAAAACACAATACATTTGTACATCAACACAACACTTTGTATTTGCATACAACAATTAAATACAATTACAAACACTTATTGTTCTACGTAATTTAGTAATACAATACGCACAACACGAATGATCTAGTACGATCCTAGTAAGAACATAGGATGACTCAATCTAAATTAATCTACAGTACCTACTACTATATAGTATATACACTAGTTGAACGTAGACATGCACATTCTAGCAAATCACCACCGGTAGATGTTCCCCTTCTGGCATTTCCAGCCGCTCTAAGTTTCGTCGTTTATCTTCTCACGGGGATGGATCCGTTCGCACAATTCCGATGGTTCGAGAAGGTGACGTAGACCATGCTTAATGATTAGGATCCTAAGATACAACTCGTAGCTCACATACACGTCTTTTGATGCGTACTCGACTTGGAGTGGGGATAGCAGCTTCCACTCCCACTAGTCGTGCTTTTCCTTTGGGAATGATGTCTTCATGGTCTTGTAAGAAGGGTAAATGATGGCCTCTGCAAGGTTGGTCGTGGAGTCCCTTTTACCGTCCCCTTTGGTATGGAAATCCATTTGGATGTCGACGTGGTGCTCATCTGGAATTCGGATCCTTTCCTTGAAGAGAACAGTCTTGTGTCCCCTAGTGTCCATGCTAGCAAAAGTTACCCCTTTGCGTTACAGGAAATGATCCAACGCGTGGCACCATTTCGACCAGCAGAAGTGGTACACTAGGACATCATCGTGCATGGCGAGTTACACGACGGCGACTCCTTGTGCTTCGTAAGAGACCCAACGGGTGTACTCAATGTCGAGGCTCATGAACTTGTACTTCTCCTTCTTGAGCCCTTGCTCGTATATGGCGATGATTTTCTCCACGGTCTCTCGCATGTTGGTGTACACCACCTCCAGTACGGTGGTGCCATGAGAAGTGATTTTGTTGGTCTCCGTTGTCAGTTTCTTGTCATCCATGGCTTCCAATGAGGGAGCGAGGCCGACGAAAAGGAAAGAGCGAGGAAGAAGAGATACATCGGGGTGCAAGAAGAATGTGATCGTTAATTTGCACTACAAAATCTGGAAACCGCGGTCAAATAAAGTTACCACGAACTTTGTGGTACCAGGAATTAGTCGCATGTTTGTTTTTAGGTGTTTATGCATCTGTTTGTTTTTGGCAGTTCAAGGAATCAGGCGATTGTTCGTTTTTGTTTTTATTTACAATTTTATGAGTGTTGAACGAAAAAAATGTGATAACCTAGTCTCGAATGATAGATGTCTAGATTACAGTTCATATTGCATTGCCAGTGCGGTAGTAGTATGATTTTTCTTTGTTTATTGATACGTCTCAAACGTATCTACTTTTCCAAACACTTTTGCTATTGTTTTGCCCTCATTCTTGCATGATTTGGACGAAACTAACCCGGACTAACGTTGTTTTCAGCAGAGCTGTCTGTATGGTTTTATTGTGCGTAGGAAAATGGATTTTTGGACATCTAAGAAAATTCCCGGAAAAATACCAAAAAATCCACGCACCCGAAGGAGCCCAGAACCAGAAGTGGGGCCACAGGGGCTTCAGGCGCCCTGTGGGCGCGGCCAGAGGTGGGGCCGCGCCCTCTGGCCGCCTGGGGGCCTCCCCCTCCTCTAGTGTCCTACAGAGGCTCCTATTTATTCCCGTGACGGAAAAACCCCGAAACAGAAGTTGTTTTCCCAATTCGCGTTGCGGAGCCGCCGCCACCCTCTTTTCTTCTCCGGGAGGGCTAATCTGGAGGCTGTTTTGGCCTCCGGTGAGGGGAGATCATCGCCATCGTCATCATCATCACCACTCCATCCTCCCTCCATGACTTATCCATCCATGTGTGAGTAATTCCCTGTTGTAGGGAAAGGGGATGGTAGGGATTAGATGGGTTAGATCATGTAATAGTTTATCAGATTGTTGGGGGCATGTTGCCTATCATCTAGATTGTTGTTTATCATCTCTACTTCAACTTGTTGATCTTAATGCTTGTCACTTTGGGCCCGAGTGCCATGATTTCAGATCTGAACACTATGTGTTTGCATGAATATATTTGTGTTACTGATCCTATCTATGAGTTGTATGCACCTGTTATAGTCTGGAACAGGCGATCCCAAAGGTGACAGCTTGGGACACCAAAGGGGATGGACTATACTTTGAGGATTCCATGTATCCATTGATTGTTAATGCTTTGTTCCGGTGCTCTTTGACGGGAGCACCTTAATCTCCATAACTTCCTTTTGGCCCCGTTCGTAGAGGGATGGTAGGACAAATAATGTTGTGCAAGTTCTTATTTCAAGCATGTACAACTACCTGTGGGGTACATGTCTGATGTTTGATTTATGCCTAGATGATAATTGCTTTTTTGTGTGCCTTGCCCCAAGTTAAGTACATGATGTGCCTTATCCATCCAGCGCCCAACCATCCATCTCCCTAGCCTACAGTTTTTTTAATTCTGCTGGTTACTAGTTGTTTACTTTTGTTGTTTTATTGTCGCTGTTTCACCACCACTATTTCCGTTGCTATCATCACTTCCATATCACAGTTACTACTAATATCTTGTTGCAAGTAAGTATATCTCAGGTGCGGTGGAATTGACAACTCCACTATTAAAGCTTGTGGATATTCTTTGGCTCCCCTTGAGTCGAATCTATAAATTGGGTTATTCTTACCCGCGAAGACTATATCGATCCCCTGCAGTTGTGGGTTATCAAGCCTGTTTAAATCCTTCGATCGAGTTACTAGAGCTGCAGCTTCACCCTTAGTAGTTAGGGTGAGCTACAATGAAGATCATGTGCCCCTGGAGTTTTTGGAGGACACAAGTCCAGCATGCGCAATGATGTATCCGTGCGATGATTTTCTTAAGCTGCAGGAATTAAGGAAGAATTTTATGGCCTTTGTGCCAATGCAGGTTTGACACGGCTAGCATTTTGCCGTGTGGTACAATACAAAAAGCTTACCTCCTGCTTTGTTAACAGTTTTTGTTATAACCATGATGCTGGAACTGTCGAGTTCAAACTTTATAATGATCTCATAACCATGTCTTTGGCACAGTTTTGTGATATAATAGGTGTGCCGAACGTTGGTCAGACAACGAAGATGACCATGCAGCCTTCCGGGTTGAGGACCCTCTTCAACTCCCTTTGTTGCCAGGAGGAGACCGACATTCGGCGTACGAATATTTCCAGCATTCAGTTTCCACACCTCAGGTATTTTGCGTATTTTGTTGCTAGAGGGGTGTTAGCTCGTGACAACACGAGCAATGGCTCTGCACCAGATTTCGCTATTTATGCGAACGCCCTCTCTGATAAGAATGATTATAATGTGGGTGCCTTGATTGCTCGGCGCCTTGTTACGAATAGTAACAAAGGCGATTTGTATGGTGGCGTTTACGCCACACTTATCCTTGAGTCTCTTGAGCGTACCCCGCATCCTGATGATGTTCCCTTTTCTAACGCGAGTCTCGATCTTGCGGCTATGAAGAGGCATAAGTTTTTTACCATGACTTCCCAGTCTGGTAACCTTTATTATATTTTGAGGTTTGAAAGGACCATTACTCATGAGATTCGTCTACCTGCACCACTTTTGTTTGATAGCACTCGCAAGAACAGATGGTCCTTCAAGGAGATTCAGTTCGATGAGTTCATAGCTCATTACCAGCCGCATAACCCCATGGAGGGGGTTGTGCCCGATGAGGAGGAGCATGGTGAGTTCCCACCTTTCCAGGGAGAGACCTTCACCGAGCAAGGCGAGGGGTCTTCTTCTGCTTGGAGCGCAGGGCCTTCCTCATGGGAGGACCCGAGGACTTCGGTGTACGCACCAAAGGGCTCATACGACTCTTGGGCTCACCATTACCCCGGAGCAGGAGGCTCCTGGGGGCAGTAGCTGCTACCAACTTAGGCCAAAAGCCTAAGCTTGGGGGAGTACGTGCCTTTCTCACCTTTCCATTGTATTATCCGTTTTCATTTTGTTCGCTTTGATCTTTTCGAAGTTTTTGCCCATTCTTCTTTGTTCTTTTATTTTGCAAAAACAACAAAAAGATTTCTCTTTTCTTTTTCTTTCGCTAAATCTTTGAAAAATCCAAAAAGATTTTCTTTTCTCTCTTTAGTTTGCTTTGTTGCAGAGTTCAGCTCGAGTCCGTGATGGCATTTGCACTTGATTATATTTCCTACGTTCAACCGTGCAAGTAACAAGGCAGTAATGACGAAGATCGACGAAAGGGATGCAACAAGGAAAACCGGTATGAACTCTTTTTGTTTCTACTTTTGTACATATGCTTGTACTTATGATTAGAGACCAGCTTGTAGCGACATAGTGTTATGTTTACAATGCTTTCCCAGTGTTCATGCTTTCCTTGTGGCTAATCTCAAATAGCTAGAGTACATAATGTGTTGTTGAAATGATTTACATGCTTTGCATTGTTCATGGTTTGGCATACTGAAGTGGTATTTCCCTTTGGAGAATTCTTGGATTGACTTGGCACATGCTTACACATGTTTATGACTGAAAAGTCTACTATGCCTTGATGATCTTTTCATTTCAGAATAGTTGTATCATTTTCATCCCCAATTCAATGTTACTTTGTCGCTCTGCATGATTATGACTGTTATTTCTCTCTAGTTGGTCGCTTCCCAGTCTTTTGCTAGCCTTCGCTCGCACCAAGCGGATTTCTGCTTGTGCATCCAAAATCCTTGAAACCAGTTTTTCCATATGAGTCCACCATACCTTCCTATGTGGTATTTACCGGCCATCCTAACGAAGACTTTCTTTTACCATCTTGAAATCATTCTAAAACACTCATGTGTTGTGCCTCTGCTTCAGCTCATGAGGAAGTAGTAGGTAATTCATGACCGTCTTATGTTAGACATGTTTTATTCCGGGATTGCATGTCTAATCTGGAAACCCCTAATACGAGGAGGGACTAGCATGAGTGCGCCCAGCTCATAGAAGATAATCACAACCAACAAACCCTCCTTCACGCTTTGTCTATGAGAAATCAGAAAACTTTGGCAGTGATAAACAAAGGAGATTAAGGCGATGTGATCGTCTCCATCTTGGGAGCCGTTCCTCGAAACATGTCTAGCGTAAGAGCTGATTGAGTTGTCTACTAGCATTCGTTGACAAACCATGCACCTCCCAAAACACTTTTTTATTTCTGTTTTCAAAACCAAGAGCTCTGGTACAAGTTTAGTTTTTGCTTCCAACCACGGGTTTTCAACCTTTCCATCAAACTCCATGGCTCGAGAGTCTCCACCTTCTTTCTTCAAAGCACCAAATAGGAGAGCATAATTTTCATTCTGAGTGTAATGTGCATTGTCCCAAAGTATTACATTGTATTTTGCATGATTGTGGTATTACTTATTCTGAAGTTCTTAGTTCTAGTCTCCTTTAAAACTCCGGAAGAGTTTCTGCATTTATGTTTTCCTTCACTCATGGAAGCTAGCGAAATACCACTCTAGTATGTTCAAGCTTTGTGCATTGTAATCTTGTCTTGATTTTCAGTAGCATATTATTTACTTTTAGTTGTTTGTGATTGATCACTTGAAAGAAGGATTGCTTCGTGCATTGTCCTCATAGCATTGTTTTGATACTCGCTAAATTCTTTTCGTAGTACATGCTTATATACATTCATTGAAGCAAAAGAGTTTGTCAAAGTTTTCTTTGTCGCCTTCAGTTCGTTGTACTGAATTGCTTGAGGACAAGCAATATGCTAAGCTTGGGGGAGTTGATACATCTCGAACGTATCTACTTTTCCAAACACTTTTGCTATTGTTTTTCCCTCATTCTTGCATGATTTGGACGACACTTGTAAGGCCCGATATGCGGTACTGTTCCAGATCTAGGTTTTTCCACCCAGATCCGGGGACGAAGCACATATCGGTCCCACCGCGACATATGACAAAGCCATATGCCCTGGATTTCCAGCATGATATCTCAACATTACAGATACAGGATACAACATCTCATACAATCGGCATACAACTGCCTCAAATACAATACAACAGCGGAAGATATATGTCGGAGTACAGACTACAATCAAATACCTAGTGGCAAAGAGAAAAATATCGATCCCATAACCACACGGGTCCAGGCCCTCCGCCGGGATCCGCCTAACTAGTCGTCGTCGAGTCTCCACGTGAAACATCGATCACCATACCTGTTGTCGATCAGGAACCCTGAAAAGAGTTTCGGGGTAGTATCATGAGTACAGAGGTACTCAGCATCCAACTGTAGTGGTCATCTGACCCAGAAAGGACTTCATCACTCGTTATTCTAGGACAACTAGTGGTTTACGGTAAGGAAGGGGTAAGTGGTGAGGTTGCTGCCGCACTAGCATTTATGAAGTGGCTAACGATCTAGAGAATAAGGTAAGAAGCCAAGCATTCGATGAGGAATCGCCTCCAACAAGTATTGCTATCAACTACTACGCAAACATAACACCTATCCTATCCTTGTCCTCCTCTTCGCATCCCGACGAAAAAGAAGCAATCAAGGCACACACACGTTGATCAAGTTATATTAAGATTATCTCAGTTGTTGTTGTCTATGAACAAGGAGTAGGTCTCAAGTCGTCCATAACCGTGGACACGGCTTCTCGAAAAGATTTAAACCTGTAGGGGTGTACCAACTGCCCATTACAGGGCTCCGCACGCACGCCCATCTCTCTCAGTTGCTACCCATCACAGGCATCCATTTTATGATTTAGTTCCAAGAGATCCGAAACGACAGGTCCCTCTAACTAACAACGAACAAATCCGGGTGGTCCCCGGTGAGTCGACATCCAACTCAAAATCCGGTCGCGCTCTCGAATCGGTCTCTACCATCTGTCTCGGGTTTGGATAGCCGGTTAATCACACATGGGAAACCGGGTCCTCAGCCGAACAAGGTGGGCCAGCAAAGGAACTATGTCCTCACTGGTCCGGGTTGGTTGGAAAACTACTGGCGTACGACCAGCACACACACGATTTCAAATGGTAAATCAGCTTGGGCCACCACTAGAAATGCTTGAAGCTAGGTAGGTAAGAAAAGGGGACCCCATAAAATCCCACACGCCGTTAGGCACGCTCAGTCTTAAACCAATACCCGGAACTCGGATCCTAGGTGACTCGAATGGAACAAAGCGTCGGGGCGGGATAGCCTAGACCTTCCATCCTTCGTCGAATATAGTCAACATTATAATAATCATATCATCAACAACAATATAACAAGGTGATATCCCAAAACCAAGGAGTAACAGGGTAACATCGTAGCATCCTAAGCATGCATACTAAGCAAGGGCTGAGCAACGAGCAATAGTAACATAGCAGTACAAGGTTTGCTGGGAAGGGACATGGCTGTATCGGTTTGAAAGAGGCTGTAAACATGTGGTAGGATCAAACATCGAACCTAACCTATACTAGCATGCAAACCGCTGGTTGAAATAGAATGGATCATAAGTAATGTATAGTCCTTGCCTGTTGATAAGTCGGGTTCCGAAGGTGTAGCCGATCGCAATCTCGCATCGTCTCCGAAGGTACCCGCGGAAGCACACAAGACGATAAACACTGGAAAGCAATCAACGAGCAAGCATCTATTACTACGAGGCAAACACGAGCAAGCATCAACAAGAAGGCAACACGAGACATCGCACCTACCGTCGAGAGCGGTTACTAACAATTTAAGTGGAGTACTCGTCACACACGACGATACCGCACGTTTACGGTGGTTCAAGTTGTTCAACCAACGGTTATTTAACATGGCAACTCAAGAAAGCATGGCATAGCACACAAACATGTCAAGAGGTGAAGCACAAAGTAAACTATCCATGCTAGTCAATTTAAGTGAGGCACAACCTAAACATCGCATCGCAAAGTAACAGACTTAGAGAAAAACAGAGGTGACTGTCAAAAACAGCAGCATACCAACTTTAGAGCAGAATATCTATATGACCAGGAATGCTAACATGAAGATGCAATACATGTAATGAAAGTAGACATGATGCTTAACAATATGCAGTTGGAATCACTCAATTCCGATAAACGGTCGCGACACACTCGTCGACTGAAGTTGCAACAAAATAACAGTTTCAGCAACAGCAGCACATAACAGGAAATAACAGCATTTAACAGCATGATGCCCACTTCAACACAGAATTACACAATCAATATGAGCTCAAACGGGAAAACTTTCTACATATGAATGATAGAGCACGCAAAACTGAGCAACTTTCGTTTTGGGGGCAACGTCATCGGAGCTACGGATCAACGGGAAATCGCATCGCAAACAGGCATACAGCAGCAAAAGTTCCCAGACTTAGAAAAAAACAGCAGCAGAACAAATAAAAAAAAAGGAAAAGGGGGCCTCACCCATCAGGCCGGCCCAACTGCGGCTGGACCAGGGGGCTGATGTGGGCCGCGGCTGGCTGGGTCGCTCGGCCCAGCTGGGCCAGGGGGCAGGACGGCTGGAGGCCTGGTCCGCAGCGGGGAGCGGTTGGATCGCGGGGAGGCCGAGCGGCTCCTCCCATCGGGCGGCGGCGCGGCTGACTCGCCGGCCAGCCGGCGGTGAGGTGGGAACCAGGGGACGGCGCAGAGGGGCAGGGCGGCCGGATGGAGCCGGGCCCGGCCGGTGGGAGGTGCCGGCGGCGAGCGCTCCGCCGTGAGCTCGGGCTGGCCGAGCCGTTTCCATGGCGGGTAGCTCCGGAGTTGGGGTCGTCGCGGCTGCGGCCTGCATGGAGAGGAGGAGGAAAGGAGCACAGGAGGAGAAGGGAGAGAGAGAGAGGAGCGGCGGCATGCTGCTGGTCGGAGTTGGCCGCGGCAGCGCGAGCCCCTCGGGCGGCGGCTGCGTCCATGGACGTGGAGAAGAGAGGAGGGAGTTTGGGACGAGGCTGGCCAGATCTGGGCCGTTGGATCGGCCGATCCAACGGTCCAGATCGCAGGGAGGCTAAAATTTGGGCAAAAATGGGCAAATTGCGAATAATTTGGGTAAAAATGGGCAAATTGCGAGAAATGGGTGGGAGTGTGGTGGTCTTTATATAGCCCCGGTGGCTGGCAGTTTGCAAAAACATCTCTGGTTTTCTCTCGCGCGCGCGGTGCTCACGTTTCTGACCGCCGGGGGTCCGCAGTACCTCCGATTCGGGTAAAACTTCGAACTGCGCGATCAGTGCATCGAGCCGGAGGCGTTCACCTCGCGCTGGAACCGTTCCGAGAGCACTTTCCGGCGCGCTATAAAAAAAACCCGTTTAATTATTAGACGGGGTTTTCGTTTCGTTGGCTGCGGCTGGTCTCGTGCGGTTTTTCGCGACGGTGATCGGGTGAAACCCGGTGTCGCAACGGTCGAGTGTCAGGGTGGCAAGGGTCGGTCTCTTTCCGGTACGAGATAAGAGGGGGGGAAATAATCGTCGATCGATAAATCGGGGATGCAAACACCGCAAACAAATCAGACAATCAAACAATTCACACCGAAAACAAAAATTTTAATTTTTGTGAAAACTGGGCTGTTACAACACTAACCCGGACTAACGCTTTTTTCAGCAGAGCTGCCTGTATGGTTTTATTGTGCGCGGGAAATGGATTTTTGGACGTCTTGGAAAATTCCCGGAAAAATACAAGAAAATCCACGCACCCGAAGGAGCCCAGAACCAGAAGTGGGGCCAGAGGGGGGCCACGGGGGCTCCAGGCGCCCTGTGGGCGCGGACAGAGGTGGGGCCGCGCCCTCTGGCCGCCTGGGGGCCTCCCCCCTCCTCTGGTTCCCTACCGAGGCTCCTATTTATTCCCGTGACGGAAAAACCACAAAACAGAAGTCGTTTTCCCAATTCACGGCGCGGAGCCGCCGCCACCCTCTGTTCTTCCCCTGGAGGGCTAATCTGGAGGATGTTTTGGCCTCTGGTGAGGGGAGATCATCGCCATCGTCATCATCAACACCACTCCATCCTCCCTGCATGACTTCTCCATCCATGTGTGAGTAATTCCCTGCTGTAGGCAAAGAGGATGGTAGGGATTTGATGAGTTAGATCATGTAATAGTTTATCAGATTGTTGGGGGCATGTTGCCTATCATCTAGATTGTTGTTTATCATCTCTGCATCAACTTGTTGCTCTTAATGCTTGTCACTTTGGGCCCGAGTGCCATGATTTCAGATCTGAACACTATGTGTTTGCATGAATATATTTGTGTTCTTGATCCTACCTATGAGTTGTATGCACCTGTTATAGTCCGGAACCGGCGATCCCAAAGGTGACAGCTTGGGACACCAAAGGGGATGGACTATAGTTTGAGGATTCCATGTATCCATTGATTGTTAATGCTTTGTTTCGGTGCTCTTTGATAGGAGCACCTTAATCTCCATAAGTTCCTTTTGGCCCCGTTCGTAGCGGGATGGTAGGACAAAAGATGTTGTGCAAGTTCTTATTGCAAGCACGTACAACTACCTGTGGGGTACATGCCTGATGTTTGATTTATTCCTAGATGATCGTTGCTTTTCTTTGTGCCTTGCCCCAAGTTAAGTACATGATGTGCCTTATCCATGCAGCTCCCAACCATCCATCTCCCTAGCCTAAAGTGTTTTTAATTATGCTGGTTACTAGTTGTTTACTTTTGTTGTTTTACTGTCGCTGTTTCATCACCACTATTTCAGTTGCTATCATCACTTCCATATCACAGTTACTACTAATATCTTGTTGCAAGTAAGTATATCTCAGGTGCGGTGGAATTGACAACACTGTTAAAGCTTGTGGATATTCTTTGGCTCCCCTTGAGTCGAATCTATAAATTGGGTTATTCTTACCCGCGAAGACTATCTCGATCCCCTGCAGTTGTGGGTTATCTTTTGTTTGCAGCTTTCGGTTATTCTTAGTGTAGCAGGGTCGTCAGTCTTATGAAACCAAATAGAAGTTGAGGATCTCGCAGTTGTGGATCACTTCCGAACAGGAACCTAAGTACGTACTTCAAGTCACATATGCTTAGCCGAATGGCTCCATCGATTAAAATAAAACCCATCTAGCATCAAAGACGAAGCAGTCTGCAGTTGTGGAGCAGAAAATTGAAAGACAAGATGCAGATAACCATTAGCGCACAGGTACGTGCACTGTATAACACCTTACTATATATAACAGTACTGAAAAGTACTTGGTATATGTACAACCAAAATGGACATGCCCGGCATGTCTACTCGGCATCTTCATGGACCCCTTCGTGTCATTGTGCCTACTCGTCCTCGTCGTCCTCCTCCTCCTCTATGTCGTCATCTTTGTGGTGCTCCTTCTCATCCTCCATATCCTCATCGTCTGAATCGTTCATAACGGTCGCCCTCGTCCATTCCATGAACTAGATATAATCTTCGTCTTCAAATGATTCAGGGGTGACGGGGAAAGGCTCTTGATCAGAATGCTCGCTAAACACGGGATCAGGTTCCATGTCATCCTCCTCATCGATGGAGGTGTTGAAGTATAGATTATCGTAGTTCGGGTGTCTTTTCCCTTTTGTTACAGTAATAATCAGTATGTATAGTTGCAAAACAATTAGTCTAACTCAGGGAGACCCGAGATCAGTCAGATCATTCTATCCTAAGATCTAGCAAAATTTGAGAAGTAATTAGTAACATGGTATTGGATACAAACAAAACCATATGAGCAATACGACTTGTGCAAGCACAATATTGTAGCTACTGAACAATTAACATTACCGAGATCACTGCCTCGTCTTTACATCTATACTTGGTGGAATTATGTTAGATCACAAACCCAACTCATTAATTTTATATAAAAAATGCAGTTGTACATTCAGGAAAAATGGCAAAGCAGGGGATCGAACCCTACGAACGTTCGTGTGGTAAAATACAAAAGGACCATGCCAGACAAATCACATAAGCTAGGGCAAAGATTACGTATGCTGACATTGTTCAGCAGTTGCCAAGTAATGATCTTCACTAATCATGGTTTATTTGTACTGAGTAGACCATGTACCTACCTTTGTTGCTATCATTATCACATTTTCCACTAACATATACTCTGTAGTTGCAAATATCTAGCAAATATTGGACAGGAAATATCATATCCATAGTAGTTCCGAACTATATATAATCAACTAGCATTTCGTATAAGGCCTAGTATGGCAATACATTTATGTTGAATCCACAATAATCTAAAATATCAATACTGGATTGTTTGGGCAATTAATACTCCAGTTTCTAACATATCATGCACTTGCATCATACGTTTATCTAACTTGTTAAAACCTAGCCCATATCAATTGAAGAAATTAAAAATTTCTTATAAATTAACTACCACTCACTTGATAGACATATCATATTTTGTACACAGACTAATAACTTATTTATTTTCACCAATAAGAATGCAAACATTTTGGGAAAAGGGGGGAAAACAGGATAAAAACTAAATTTATAGAAAATTACCTCCTGTGCTCTGCGGGCTCCGAAAGGATGTAGAAGAATCCGCAATATTCGGCACGAGGGGGGTTGGCCGAAGATGCCCAAGGCCTCGGCGAATGATCACTTTGCCGAGGCGTCGGATCCCTTTTCCGAGGCGCCGGAGCCCTTAGCCGAGGCGCCGAAGATGCTGATGACCCTCAACTGTAGGGGATCATTTGTAGTGTTCTCGCAGGTAAGTTAACCTAATTTATTGATTCGACACAAGGGGAGCCAAAGAGTATTTACAAGCTTTGACAGTTGAGTTGTCAATTTAACCGCACCTGAAATATACTTGCTTGCAACAAAATATTAATAGCAACTGTGGTATGATAGTGATAGTGATAACGACGAAGGTAAAACAGCAGAAATAAACTAGTAGTGACCAGCAGGATTAAAACATTATAGGCTAGGGAGATGGATGTTTGGGCGCTGCATGAATAAGAGTGAAGATGTAATAGATTCTAACACGGGGCAAGGCACACAGAAAAGAAATGACCATCTAGGCAGATATCAAACATTAGGCATGTATCCCGTAGGTAGTTGTGCGTGCTTGCAATAAGAACTTACACAACATCTTTTGTCCTACCATCCCGCTACGAAAGGGGCCAAAGGGAACTTATGGAGATTAAGGTGCTCCTGTCAAAGAGCACCGAAACAAAGCAATAAACTCAACGGATACATCCCCTTTTGTGTCCCAAGCTGTCACCTTCGGGATCGCCGGTTCTGGACCATAATAGGTGCATACAACTCATAGATAGGATCTCAAACATAAATATACTCATGAAAACACAAGTGGTTCAGATATGAAAACATGGCACTCGGGCCCAAAGTGACAAGCATTAAGAGCAACAAGTTGTAGCAAAGATGATAAACACCAAAGTAGATGATAGGAAACATGCCCCCAACAATCTGACGAACTATTACATGATCAAACTCATTCAATCCCTACCATCCCCTTTGCCTACAGCAGAGAATTACTCACACATGTGAAGAGAAGTCATGGAGGGAGGATGGATTGGCGATGGTGATGGCGATGGCGATGATCTCCCCTCTCCGGAGGCCAAATCAGCATCCAGATTAGCCCTCCCAAGGAAGAACAGAGGGTGGCGGCGGCTCCGCGACGGGTTCTGGAAAAAAGACTTATGTTCTGGAGTTTTCCTGTCACAGTAATAAATAGGAGTCGAGGTAGGGCAGCAGAGGCGGTGGGAGTCGCCCAGTCGGACAGTTGGCGCTGGCGCGGCCCCCTGGCTTCCCTATGGCCCCACTTCTGGCTCCGGTCTCCTTCGGGTGCGTGGATTTTTTTGTAATTTTTCTGGGAATTTTCTGAGATGTCTAAAAATCAATTTTCCTACACACAATAAAACCATACAGATAGCTCTGCTGAAAACAGCGTCAGTTCGGGTTAGTTTAGTTCAAATCATGCAAGAATGGGGGAAAAACAATAGCAAAAGTGTTTGGAAAAGTAGATACGTTTGAGACGTATCAAATCCCCCAAGCTTAGCCTATTGCTTGTCCTCAAGCAATTCAGTTCAACGAACTAGACGCGACAAAGAAAACTTTGACAAACTCTTTTGCTTCATAAGATGTATATAAGCATGTACTACGAAAAGAGTTTAGCAAGTATCAAAACAATGCTATGAGGACAATGCACGAAGCAATCCTTCTTTCAAGTGATCAATCACAAACAACCAAAAGTAAATAATATGTTGCCGAAAAATCAAGACAAGATCGCAATGCACATAGCTTGAACATACTAGAGTGGTATCTCGCTAGCCTCCATAAGTGAAGCAAAACATAAATGCAGAAACTCCTCCGGAGTTTTAAAGGAGACTAGAACTAAGAATTTCAGACGAGCAATATCACAATCATGCAGAAAACAATGTAATACCTTGGGACAATGCTTGTTACACTAATCATGACAATTATGCTCTCAATAGTTGGTGCTTTGAAGAAAGAAGGGGAGACTCTCGAACCGTGGCTTTTTATGTCAAGGTTGAAAACCCGTGGTTGGAAGCAAAGACTAAACATGTGCCAGAGCTCATGGTTTTGAAAACAGATACAAAATTCTTTTGAGAAGTGTAACTTTCCAGTCAACGGTGAACGGTAAAGGTCTCTCAATATCTCCCATGCCAACCATATTAATGCTTTTTCTTACACTTTTGTTCCCTTATCCATAAATCCGTTGATGGTATATGGAAACTTTTATTTTGCCTCAAGAATGGAAGGAGGTTATCGTTCCATCTATCATTAGCATCATTTGGCCCATTTCATCCCATCATCAAGTATGGGGGAGGTGTAACTCTCTCTTTTTGTATATAAATTTGAGTAGTTAAAACTTCCGTCAAAATATTTTTGGCATGGTAGATACTGATTTTCCCTCACCGCACCATGAGCTTGTAAGGTTACAAAAGGGAAGCTTTTGAATAAATTTCGAGATGGCACAAGAAAGTATAAGTTAGGAGTGGCCGGTAAATACCACATATAGGAAGGTATGATGGACTCAAGTGGAATAACTGGTTTGAAAAGGGGTTTGGATACACAAGAAGAATTCCGCTTAGTGTAAGTGAAGGCTAGCAAAAGACTGGGAAGCGACCAACTATAGAGCAATAATTGTCATAATCATGCAGAGTGACAAAGCAACATTGAATCTGGCATGAAATTGATATAACTATTCTGAAATAAAAAGATCATCAAGGCATGATAGACATTTTAGTCATAGACATGTGTGAACATGTGCCAAGTCAATCCAAGAATTCTCCGAAGGGAAATACCACTTCAATATGCCAAGTCATGAACAATGCAATGCATGTAAATCATTTCAACAACACATTATGCACTCTAGCAATTTCAGATCAGCCACAAGGAAAGCATGAACACTGGGAAAGCATTGTAAACATAGCACTATGTCACTACAAGCTGGTCTCTAGATCATAAGTACAGGCATATGTACAAAAGTAGAAACAAGAAGAGTTCATACCGGTTTTCCTTGTTGCTTCCCTTTTGTTGATCTTTGTCATTACTGCCTTGTCACTTGCACGACCGAACATGGGAAATATAATCAAATGCCATCACGGACTCGAGTTGAACTCTGAAAACAAAGCAAACCAAAGAGAGAAAGGAAATATTTTTGGGTTTTTTCAAAGGTTAAAAGAAAGCAAAAGAAAAGAGAAAAAAATTGTTGTTTTGCAAATTAAAAGAACAAAGAAAAACAGGCAAAACTTCGAAAAGATCAAAGCGAACAAAATTAAAAAAAGGAAAATACAATGGAAAAGTGAGAAGGGCACGTACTCCCCCAAGCTTAGGCTTTTGGCCTAAGTTGGTAGCAGCTACTGCCCCCAGGAGCCTCCTGCTCCGGGGTAGTACGGGTGAATCGAAGTGTAACTTCGAAAAGATCAAAGCGAACAAAATTAAAAAAAGGAAAATACAATGGAAAAGTGAGAAGGGCACGTACTCCCCCAAGCTTAGGCTTTTGGCCTAAGTTGGTAGCAGCTACTGCCCCCAGGAGCCTCCTGCTCCAGGGTAGTACGGGTGAATCGAAGAGTCGTACGAGCCCTCCGATGCGTACACCGAAGTCCTCGGGTCCTCCCATGAGGAAGGTCCTACGTTCCAAGCAGAAGAAGACCCCTCACCATACTGAGTGAAGGTCTCCCCCTGGAAAGGTGGGAACTCACCATGCTCCTCCTCGTCGGGCACAACCCCCTCCATGGGGTTATGCAACTGATACTGGGCCACGAACTCATCAAACTGGACATCATTGAAGGACCATCCATTCCTGCGGGTGTTATCAAACAAAAGTGGTGCATGTAGATGGATCTCACGAGTAACGGTCTTTTCAAACCTCAAAATATAAACAAGGTTACCAAACTGGGAAGTCGTGGTAACAAACTTATGCCTCTTCATAGCAGCAAGATCAAGACTTGTGTATGAAAAGGGAACATCATCAGGATGTGGGGGGCGTTCAAAGTCTCAAGGATAAGTGTGGCGTAAAAAGCACCAAATAAATCGCCCTTGTTACTATTCATGACAAGGCGTCGAGCAATTAAGGCACCCACATTATAATCATTCTTGCCGGAGAGGGTGTTCGCATAAATAGCGAAATCTGGTACAGAACCGTTGCTCGTGTTGTCACGAGCCAACACCCCTCTAGCAATAAAGTACGCAAAATACCTAATGTGGGGGAATAAAATGCTGGAAATCTTTGTACGCCGAATATCGCTCTCTTCCTGGCTATAAAGAGAGTTGAAGAGAGTCCTCAACTCGGAGGGCTGAGTGTTCATCTTCGTCGTCTGACCAGCATTCGGCACACCCATTATATCACAAAACTGCGCCAAGGGCATGGTCATAAGATTATTGTAAATTTTGAACTCAACGGTTCCAGCATCATGGTTGTAACAAAAACTATTAATAAAGCAGGAGGTGAGTTTCTTATATTGTACCACACGGCATAGTGCTAGCCGTGTCAAACCTGCATTGGCGCAAAGGCCATAAAAATCCTCCTTGATTCCTGCAGCTTCAAGAAAATCATCGCATGGATACATCATTGTGCATGCTGGACTCGTGTCTTCCAACAACTCCAGGGGCACATGATCTTCATTGTAACTCACCCTAGCAGCTGAGGGTGAAGTTGTGGCTCTAGTAACTCGATTGGAGCGCTCAGGCTTCTTCTTCCCAAGCCACCCCTTTGCTTTTCCTAGCAAACTCATTTCTGAAATTTTTGACAATTCACAAAAACAAGGATTTAAACAAAGTGAGTTGAGGCAAACTACTCTACTCACTTACCTAAGGCCTAAACTTGCATCAAAACTTGGAAAATAAATTTCTACACATGCATGCAAGCTCATATAAACAGCACCAAGAACTAATAAATACTCACAAATGAAGCCACCAATCAAAAATCTAATTGGAGGTGTGAAGGAGTTGCATACCAGGGAGTATTTTCTCAAAATCTCAGATCAAATGGTGGGCTGTAGAGAGAGATCGAAAATCGCCTCGATTAGAATTATGAAGCTTAAAAAACATATAAACTTGGTACAGCAAAGAGAATAAAAGCTAAAGCAAATGAAAACATAACAAGCTCCACTTTTTTCCTATATAAAACATGCTAGCTAGCTAGGTTGATCAAGTCTTACCATTAAATCAGCGATATATAGAGAAAAAAGTCTCACCTCTTATGAAGTGATCATCGCACCTTTACTTTAATGGACATTGTCCCCACCATAATGGTTTTGTATTTGTGGTGCACGTGTAGAGGACAATCCCATTCTCCAATATTCACGGTCTCGATATTCTCTATTGAGTTAAGGCCATGCCTTTTGTCAATCTTCTTCGGAAAATACACCGTGTGTTCTTTATCGTCAACGTTGAAGGTGACCTTTCCTTTATTGCAATCAATAATAGCACTTGCGGTGTTAAGAAAAGGTCTACTAAGAATAATGGACATGCTCCCATCCTCGGGCATGTCAAGCACAACAAAATCTGTAAGAATCAAGCAATTAGCAACTTCAACGGGAACATCCTCACAAATACCTATCGGGACGGTTGTTGACTTGTCAGCCATCTGAACAGAGATATCTGTAGGGATTAGCTTATCTAGACATAGCCTTTTATAAAGATAAAAGGCATAACACTCACCCCTGCTCCGAGATCACATAAGGCAGTTTTAACATAATTATTTTTTATGGAGCAAGGAATGGTGGGTATACCTGGATCACCAAGCTTCTCAGGAATCTTGGCACTGAAAGAGTAGTTAGCAAGCATAGTAGATATTGCCTCATTAGGAAATTTTCTCTTATTAGTAACAATATCTTTCATATATTTTGAATAAGGAGGTAACTTAATAGCATCAGTCAAGGGAATTTGAAGAAAAAGAGGTTTCATCCATTCACAAAATTTATTATAATGCTCTTCTTCTATAGATTTGAGAGACTTACCTGGAAAGCTGAGTTTGAACCATATGAAAATGCTTAACAAGACATTTAACATCATTAACTGTTCTTTCAAGAACACCAAGTAAACTTTTGATAGCAAGAGAATTATCATGCAACTGACTTTGTATCCTCCTATTAAAATGGTCTTGCTTAATAATAAAATTATCAAGCTCATCTAAGCATTGGTCGGGAGGCTTACCTTTAGGGATGTCACTTTCAGTAAAGTCTAATAAAGAGTGTTCCTCTACCAAGGGAGGGTGAGTAGTAGGCTCACACAACTTCTCGATAGGCGGTAGATTCTTCACGTCTTCGGTTTTAATGCCTTTCTCCTTTATAGACTTCTTTGCTTCTTGCATATCTTTGGGGCTCAGGACAAGCGTGCCCCTCTACTTTGGTGGTGGAGGTGGTTCAGGGACGGACCAATCTTCGTGGTTCTTGGCAATCTTGCCCATTAATTCTTCAGCATCGTCCGGTGTTCTTTCCCTGAAAACACAACCAGCACAACTATCCAGATAGGATTTAGATTCATTGGTTAGATCGGCATAAAATATATCAAGTAATTCATTCTTTGGGACTTCATGTCCCGGTCTAGCCTGGATTAAATCACAATACCTCCCCCAAGCTTTAGGGAGGTGCTCATCCTGCAATTGTTTAAAGTTATAGATTCTTTGCAAAGCAACATGTTGCATATGAGCAGGATAATATTTATCAACAAAGAATTGAACTAAGTCCTGGGGACTCTCAATGGAACCATAGGGTATTGCATCATACCATGATTTGGCGTCTTCCTTTAAAGAAAAAGGAAAAAGCTTAGCCACATAAAAGTTTTGTATCCTCTCATCAGTAGTAAATAAACTACCCAACTCAGCGAGTTTGGTCAGGTGTGCTATAGCATCATCATTTTCTCTGCCATAAAAAGGGTCAGCCTCGACTATAGATATAAGTGAAAGATCAACAGAGAAATCATAATCAAGATCAGTGATGCATATAAGATATGTAGCAAATTTAGGATCAGGAATAATCTTGTTCTTCATGGAGTGCTTTTCGAGCAGCTCCTTAACAACACCATGGGTTAGAGTCGACACACTCTTTGAGTTCCCTGCAAAAATCATCATCAAGAGTAATATAATCATCATCAAGAATTTTCTCCTTGAGTTCATCTAAGTTGGGGTAACCAAAAGTTTTCCACGTTGGAATATAGGAGGCAGGAGTCCCAGTCTCAGACTGTGCTGCAACCTTAGCAATCTAAGCTTCAAGATAGTGACCAAGAAAACTAGTATCATCAAGAGTAGTGGAAGCATCATAAAAAGTATCAGAGATAGTAACAAACTCAGTTGAAGTAGAATGTGGTGGTAGTGGTGAAGCAAACTTACTTATAACGGAAGGTGAATCAAGCGTAGCACTGGTACTCAGAACGATACCTTTTCTTGTAGTAGATGGTAGGATCGGAACCTTGGGGTCTCCTTTCTTACCCATAGCGGATGAAGTGTAGAAGGAAGGGTACTTCAAGTAGACTTGTCAATATTGCTATGCTCCCCGGCAACGGCGCCAGAAAATAGTACTTGATGACCCTCAACTGTAGGGGATCTTTTGTAGTGTTCTCGCGGGTAAGTTAACCAAATTTATTGATTCGACACAAGGGGAGCCAAAGAGTATTTATAAGCTTTGACAGTTGAGTTTTCAATTCGACCGCACCTGAAATATACTTGCTTGCAACAAAATATTAATAGCAACTGTGGTATGATAGTGATAGTGATAACGGCGAAAGTAAAACAGCGGAAATAAACAAATAGTGACCAACAGGATTAAAACACTGTAGGCTATGGAGATGGATGGTTGGGCGCTGCATGAATAAGAGTGAACACGTAATAGATTCTAACACAGGGCAAGGCACACAGAAAAGCAATGATCATCTAGGCAGATATCAAACATTAGGCATGTATCTCGTACGTAGTTGTGCGTGCTTGCAATAAGAACTTGCACAACATCTTTTGTCCTACCATCCCGCTACGAAAGGGGCCAAAGGGAACTTATGGAGATTAAGGTGCTCCCGTCAAAGAGCACCGGAACAAAGTAATAAACTCAATGGATACGTGGAATCCTCAAATTATGGACCATCCCCTTTGGTGTCCCAAGCTGTCACCTTTGGGATCGCCGGTTCCGGACCATAATAGGTGCATACAACTCATAGATAGGATATCAAACATAAATATACTCATGAAAACACAAGTGGTTCAGATCTGAAAACATGGCACTCGGGCCCGAAGTTTAAGCATTAAGAGCAACAAGTTGTAGCAAAGATGATAAACACCAAAGTAGATGATAGGCAACATGCCCCCAACAATCTGACGAACTATTACATGATCAAACTCATCCAATCCCTACCATCCCCTTTGCCTACAGCAGGGAATTACTCACACATGTGAAGATAATTCATGGAGGGAGGATGGATCTGCGATGGTGATGGCGATGGCAATGATCTCCCCTCTCCGGAAGCCAAATCAGCCTCCAGATTAGCCCTCCTGAGGAAGAACATAGGGTGGCGGCGGCTCCGCGACGGGTTCTGGAAAAACAACTTCTGTTCTGGAGTTTTCCCGTCACGGGAATAAATAGGAGTCGAGGTAGGGCACCAGAGGTGGTGGGAGTCGCCCAGGCGGCCAGCTGGCGCGGCCAGGGGTGGGGCCGCGCCAGCAGGGCGCCTGGGGCCCCCCTGGCTTCCCTCTGACCCCACTTCTGGCTCCGGGCTCCTTTGGGTGCATGTATTTTTTGTAATTTTTCTGGGAATTTTTTGAGATATCTAAAAATCCATTTTCCTACACACAATAAAACCATACAAGCAGCTCTGCTGAAAACAGCGTCAGTCCGGGTTAGTTTAGTTCAAATCATGCAAGAATGGGGGCAAAACAATAGCAAAAGTGTTTGGAAAAGTAGATACATTTGAGACGTATCAGATGCCCAAGGCCTCGGCGCTGGATCCCTTGGCCGAGGCCTCAGAGCACTTGGCCGAGGTGCTAAAGCCCTTGGCCGAGGCGTAGGATCCATCTGCCGAGGAGCCGCCGCCCTTGGAGTACGTGGGTCTGTTACCCACAGCGGCATTTCCCTTGGATCATTTGGTCATGGGGGGACATTGGTATCCCACAAGTGTAGGGGATCGCAACAGTCTTCATGGGTAGGTATAACCCAATTTATTGATTCGACACAAGGGGAGCCAAAGAATACTTATAAGCCTTAGCAGTTGAGTTGTCAATTCAACCACACCTGAAAAAAGCACTAGACAAGATATAAGTAGCAATGGTATGTTGACGGGTGTAGCCTTTAAGACTTCCCCAATCATCAACACCGTAAGGCCCGATATGCGGTACTGTTCCAGATCTAGATGTTTCCATCCAGATCCTGGGACGAAGAACATATCGGTCCCACCGCGACATATGACAAAGCCATATGCCCTGGATTTCCAACATGCTATCACAACATTACGACTACATGGATACAACATCTCATACAATCGGCATACAATTGCCTTAATACAATACATCAGCGGAAGATACATGTCTGAGTACAGACTACAATCAGATGCCTAGTGGCAAGTAAAACACACCATTCATGTAACTGCACGGGTCCAGGCTCTCAGCCGGGATCCACCTAACTAATCGTCGTCGAGTCCCCACGAAGGCATCCAGAAGAAGAGGTCGGGGTAGTAATCAACTGCAGCGGCCGATTAGGCAAAACATAAAAAGGAAAAGAAAAGCAAGGGGTGAGAATATATCAAAGTCTTGTAACTAACTGCTCACGGGTAAGATGGGGGTAGTGGTGAGGTTGCATACGCACTAGCAATATATGAGTGGCTAACGGTCTATTTTAGAATAAGATGAGAACCAAGCATTCGATGAGGAATTGCCTCCAACAAGTCTTGCTATCAACTACTTACGCAAGCATAACACCTATCCTATCCTTGTCCTCCTCTTCGCATCCCGACGAAGAAGAAGCAGTCAAGGCACACACACGTTGATCAAGTTATTAAATATGATTCAGTTGATGTTATCTATGAACAGGACGTAGGTCTCAAGTCGTCCATAACCGTGGACACGGCTTCTCGAAAAGATTTAACCCTGCAGGGGTGTACCAACTGCCCATTACAAGGCTCCGCACGCACGCCCATCTCTCTCAGTTTCTACCCATCACAGGCAGCCCTTTTATGATTTAGTCCCGAGAGATCCGAAATGACAGGTCCCTCTAGCTAACAATGAACAAATTCGGGTGGCCCCCGGGGAGTCGACACCCAATCCAAAAGCTGGACACGCTCTCGGATCGGAGTTGGCTGGCAGTTTGCAAAAACATCCCCGGTTTTTCTCTCGCGCGCGTGATGTTTAAGTTTCTGACCGCCGGGTGTCCGCAGGACCTCCGATTCGGGTAAAACTTTGAACTGCGCGATCAGCGCGTCGGCCCGGCGGCGTTCACCTCACGTTGGAACCGTTCCTAGAACACTTTCCGGTGCGCTATAAAAATATCCCGTTTAATTATTAAACGGGTTTTTTGTTCCGTTGTCTTCGGCTTGTCTTGTGCCGGTTTTTGCGACGGTGATCGGGTGAAACCCGGTGTCGCAAGGGTCGGTCTCCGTCCGGTACGAGATAAGAATGGGGAAAATAATCGCCGATCATTAAATCGGGGATGCAAAAACCGCAAACAAATCAGACAATCAAAGAATTCACACCGAAAACAATTATTTTATTTTTTGTGAAATCTGGGCTGTTACAAACACCACAAAGTAGTAACAAAGTATTAGCAACAAAGATAGCAATAGTAACAATGAAGGCAATAAAGATGAAAGATGGACTAGGGTTCAAGGTTTCACTAGTGGTAACTCTCCAAGGAAAAGGACAAGTGTTGGGTGCACAAATTACAGTTGGGCATCCTAGTATATGAACCATACGTAGGCATGTATTCCGTATGTAGTTGTACGTTCTTGCCATAAGAACTTGCACAACATCTTTTGTCCTACCATCCCGCTACCAACGGGGCCAAATAAGGAACTTTTTGAGATTAAGGTGCTCCTGTCAAAGAGCACTGGAACAAATCATTAACACTCTATGAGCACATCTAATCCTCAAATTATAGCCCATCCCCCTTGGTGACCCAAGCTGTCACCATTGAGATCGCCGGTTCCGGACTATAATAGGTGTATACAACTGTAGGAGAGATCTACAACAACAATTATAATCATGCAATCATAAAGTGCTCAGATCTGAAATCAGCATTAGTAGCAAGCTTTAAAAACAACAAATTGCAGCAGCAATAATTCATAAACTTCCTAGAACTGAATAGCAATGTAATAATTCATCGGATCCCAACAAACACAACACCAATTACATCATATGGATCTCAATCATGTAGGGAAGATCATGAGAACTTTGTGTTGAAGATCTAGTGGGAGAAGATACCACATAGCTACTTCCAAGAACCCGTAGTTGGTGTCTACGCACGCTTCTATTCTTGTAGACTATGTTGGGCCTCCAAGCGCAGAGGTTTGTAGGACAACAGCAATTTCCCTCAAGTGGATGACCAAAGGTTTATCGAACTCAGGGAAGTAGAGGTTGAAGATGGTCTCTCTCAAGCAACCCTGCAATTAAGATACAAGAAGTCTCTTGTGTCCCCAACACACCTAATACAACTAGGAGTTGTATAGGTTCACTAGTTCGGCGAAGAGATGGTAAAATATGGGTGATAGGTGTGGCAAAACAAAGTAATATAAATCTGTAATAAAAAAGTGCAGCAAGCAAACTGTAAGTGCATCAAGTGCCCTCCCCTTGAGGTTTTGGAGTTTGATGACAAAACGGTTAAGGGACTGATGTGTTTGTGAGTATACACAGGAGAAAAGTCCCTGATGAGGTGTTTAACCACCAATGTCGACCCCCCAAAATGTTGAGGAACATTGAAAAAAAACAGTGCATTTCCTGAAGAATGAAGTCGCGCGAAATCCTGAGGAAACAGGATCCTGAAGCGTTCGGTTGAAGCTGAAGCTGAAGACGATCCTGAGGAAGTTCGCGCTGAAGTCGAAGTTGAAGCGTAGTCTTCGCTAAGATTTTTTATACTTCTTGAGTCATAGGAAAACACCGCACTGTTGGAGGGGTTGAAGAAAACGAGTTCCGAAGGTCTGAGGAAGTGCTCAGTTAGGAATCCTGAAGAAAAACCCTGAGAGATATCTCCTGCAGTAGAAGTTCAGTTCCTCGGGTGTCTGAGACGTTGTTCTTCAGGACACTGAGGAATCTGTCTTCGGTTGAGGAGTCTGGAGACTGCGAGTGCAGTTCTCCTGAAGAGAGAGTTATCTCCTACAGTAGAAGTTCAGTCCTCATGTGTCTGAGACGTTGTTCTTCAGGACACTGAGGTAACTAACTTCGGTTGAGGAGTCTGGAGAGAGAATACTTTGACCGTGCCACGTGTTACGTGGTGAGAGGCTAGAACTGGTCTAGCAACGGTCATTTCCGAGGGCATGAGAGTAATTGCATGCATGGGCATTTATGTCCTTTCACCTCGGGTTGCTCCGCGGCTATAAATAGCCACCCCTAGCCCCATTTATGGGTTGGCTGCTCCGAGAGAAAAACTGACACTTGTCATCTGAGAGCAACCCACCTCTGAGGAAACTGGAGAACCTATGTGAGGAAAACCACCAGCCTGAGTAGTTGAGCATTTCTGAGGAAGTCGGTTCGAGTGATCCGAAGCTTTTTACTCTTGAAGACTGTGATCTTCCAGCTGGTGTAGAAGTCTTCAGTCTGAGGAAGTCAAGATGCAATTGTGACTTCCCGGAGTGACTGAGTCTGTGAAGGTTTCAGGAGTCTACCTTGAAGACTCACCTGAGTTATTGGACGGAGTCTGAGGACTTTAGTTCAAGGAGAACAAGGTGAAGACTATGTCTTCTGATTTGAATCTCAGCCTCTCCAACCAGACGTAGAGTTTTCACAGCAACTTGAACTGGTCTAACAAACCAATGTCTTCAATCTCTGGTGATATCTCTTCAATCTCTTAAGCCTCAGTATTATGTCTTCAGTATCTATGTTGACTTCTCGTGCTTCAGCTCTCCCTCTGCTATTAGTCTTCATACTATGCATCTGAAGCACTTCTGCTTATCTGAATTGATTTATTTCTGTTGCATTATGATGAGCTGCCCTAATGATTACATTCTGTGAAGTTTTATTTCTTCATGATTTTGGTTACTTCTTCAGCTTCATGATTGCTTCAGTCCTGAAGAAAATCAAAATCTGGTAGCAAAATTGAAAATCTCCCATTCACCCCCCCCCCTCTGGTCGATATATATTGCACTTTCAATTGGTATCAGAGCAAGGTACTCCCTTGTTCTGTGTGATTCGGTTTAACCACCTGGAGTTTTAGTTATGTCGACCTCAGGTACAATGAGCGTTGCCTCAAACTGCCCCATCTTCGACGGAACAGACTATCCATACTGGAAGAACAAGATGAGGATGCATCTTGAAGCCATTGACAAGGATCTGTGGGACATTGTTGATCAAGGCATTCCTGAAGCAAATCTGATGACTGCTCCCAAAGTTGTCAAGAAGAACTGGCAGCTTGATGCAAAAGCTCGAAGCATCATTGGTGGTCATCTCAATAAGGCTCAGTTCAACCGTATCAGTGGTCTGGATACTACAAAGAAGATATGGACAAGACTTTCTAAAGTCAATGAAGGAGTCTCAGCTCAACGAGACTCACGAGTTGATACACTCCGCAGTCTCTTCAATCGGTTCAAGAGGCTGGACAATGAGCACGTGCAACAAACCTTTGACAGACTCACTGACATATCCAATGAACTTCAAGCACTTGGTGCTGCTGATATCACAGATCATGAAGTTGTGAAGAAACTGCTGAGGTCACTGGATGACTCTTTTGAGTTCCTATCACTGATGATTCAAGAAAGGCCTGACTTCAAGACTCTGGATCCAGCGGACATTCTCGAGCGCCTCAATGCTCATGAACTGAAGCTCTCTGAAAAACGAGACCTATACAGCCCCACGCCTAAGGTCCGCGCGCTAAAAGCTAGAGCACAAAGAGTGTCCTCTGATGATGAGTCTGAGGTTGATACTGATAATCCTGAGACTCTCAGCCGTGAACTTTCTCTCCTTACCAGAAAGTTTCAAAGGTTCACGAAGAAGAATCGCTTCGGAAATTCCTCAAGATCGTCCTCAAGAAAAAGCAAAGATGATGATTCTGTCGAAGCTAGAAAGAGAGTTTGCCACAAGTGCAAGAAACCTGGGCATTACATCGCTGAGTGTCCTTTATGGGAAAAGGAAGCTAAACTGAAGAAGAAGAAGAAGAAGAAAGGGAAAGATGACAGTTCTGATGAAAAGACAAAGAAGAAATCCTCAAGATCCTCAAAATTTGTTGGATACAGGAATAGCAGTTCCCGTAAGGCTCGCGCTTATCTCGGGAAAGAATTGGACTCGGAAGAATCTGATTCCAACCCTGATGCTGAGGAGGAAGAATCTGAAGAATCTGAGGGTGTGGCTGGTTTGGATCTTTCCACGACACTTGTCTCAAAGTCAATCTTCAGCACTGAGGAATCTGGTCTATCACATGCTGATGATGAAGCTGAAGACACAACTCCTTCCTTCTTCTTCATGGCCAAGTCCTCCAAGGTATCTTCTTACTCATCATCAGATGAACCCTCTGATGAAGAACCTGATGAAAACTATGCTAAACTTGCTAAACTTGCATCTAAGCAACAACGTGCACTTGAAAAGACTCAGATCTCACTAAACAAAAGTGATGATATGTTGGTTGAGGAAATGACGAAGACTCAAAAGTTGACTGATGAATCAAGAATTCTTCAGTCAAAGTTTGATGACTTGTTCAATCGGCATGAGGCACTCCTTACCGATCATGAAAAGCTATCTCATGAGTTACTCATGAGGAAACAAGAACTTGAACGTGTAAGGATGTCTCATGACGATCTGAAGAAAGAAAATGATTCACTCCTCTCCCAACAGATCATCATGCCACAAGAAGGATTCAATCCTCCCTGTTTAAAATGCATTGAACATGATCAAATCATCTCTGTGTCTAGTTCCTCAATGTCTTCAGACTCTGTTATTTCTATTACTTCTTTGGTATCTAACCCCTCATCTGAGGATACCATAGACATTGCTGAAGATAATGCTAGATTGAAGAGTCTACTGGAAACAGGCATGTTCAAGAGTCTGAAAGGACATCAGACTCTTTGTGACATTCTCAAGAAACAGATCCTCAACAGAAACCCGAGGAAAGAAGGCATCGCATTCACTCGGAAACTCAACCCTGATGGGTCTTACTGGAAACCTTAACAATATCCTGAGACCATTTGGGTTCGGGCAATGATGCCTCCTCCTGATCCCTATACCTTATCTGGTTATGATGTTGTTTCTTCAGATGTGATGATTGAGTCATTTGACTCAAACTATAAACTGTTTAAGAATGGTAATGGTGAGGTATTTGCCAGATACATCGGAACTAACTGCAGGAACGGTCCTCCAGTCAAGCAGATATGGGTTCCAACGGACCTCATCACTAACCTTCCTGTGAATGCAGATGCAAATGAGCTGAGGATATCATCTGAGGACGATACCTCAAAAGGAAATTATTATAATCATGTATCTGCTAACCATTTTGTTCACAGGGAAGCTCCTCATAAGAATGCTTATTCATTTGTTTATCCTGATGCTGCCATCTCACACCCCATTAGGTCTCATCATCCACATCAATCCTCATGTGCCTCAAGACCACCCATAAAGATGTGGGTGGTTAAGAACTAATCATCCTTGCAGGGACATGTCCTGGGGCAATAACAATTTCTGTAGATCATATGCCCAGGACAACAACAAATGCGTCAGTTGAAGGATAATTATATTGTTTGGTTTCATAGAATCAATCCTGAGGAACATCCTGAGGAATTAATTCTGAGGAACCTTAAACTCCTCAAACTGAGACTGGCTCATAACTTGATGTATGAGATACTAATTCATTTGCAGGGAAAGACTGAATGGGTGATGGATAGTGGATGCACAAATCACATGACTGGTGACAGAAGTCTTCTTATGGAATCATCTCTAAGTCCTTCTTCAAAGAAAACCATCACCTTTGCTGATAAAGGTAAAAGTAAGGTATTGGGTCTCGGCAGAGTGGCTATCTCACGAGACCAACACATTGATAAAGTCATGCTTGTTGAATCTCTTGGATACAACTTGATGTCTGTATCTATGTTGTGTGATCTTGATCTCGCTGTTCTCTTCGGAAAACATGGTTGCATTGTCTTCATGGTTAGCGATAACTCTGTTGTCTTCAGTGGGGTTAGGAAAGGTGACCTGTATATTGTAGATTTCTCTGAAGGTCCTCAGGTTGCTACATGCCTCTTGGCACGAGCCTCAGAGTGCTGGATATGGCATCGAAGACTTGGCCACGCTGGAATGAGAAATCTTCAGAAGCTGGTACTGAAGAAACATGTCCTCGGGATTGAGGAAATCAGATTCTCAAAGGATCGGCTCTGTGGTGCCTGCGAAGCTGGAAAGATGACCAAGGCCAACCACCCAGCAAAGACCATCATGACTACTACGAGACCACTGGAATTGCTCCACATGGATCTATTTGGTCCTCCAAAGTATTCAAGCTTTGGAGGTAATATGTATGGTCTTGTTATTGTTGATGACTTCTCACGATACACTTGGGTGCATTTTCTTCTCTATAAGTCAGAAACTCCAACAATCCTCAAGCGCTTCGCCCTGCGTGTCATGAACAACTACAACCTGAAGATCAAGCACATTCGAAGCGACAACGGCACTGAGTTCAAAAACTTCGGTGTGGAAGAATTCCTCGATGACTTGGGAATTACTCATGAATTCTCTGCGCCATACACTCCTCAGCAAAATGGCGTTGTTGAGAGGAAGAATCGAACCCTCATCGAGATGGCTCGCACGATGCTGGCTGAGTACAATACTCCACTCAAGTGGTGGGCTGAAGCAATCAACACTGCCTGCCACATCGTCAATCGAGTGTATCTTCACAAGTTCTTCAATAAAACATCATACGAGTTAATGGTCGGTAAGAAACCCAATGTAAGTTACTTCAAGGTATTCGGTGCACCTTGCTGGATACGTGATCCTCATCACGAGTCCAAATTTGCACCCAAAGCATGTGAGGGTTTCATGCTTGGTTATGGTATCAACTCGCACACCTACAGAGTCTTCAACATTAGTCATTATAAAATTATTGAAACTGTAGACGTTCGTTTTGATGAGTCTGATGGCTCCCAAAGAGAGCACCTGCCACATGATTTAGGTGAAGCACCACCTGAAGAACAGATCAAGAAGATGGGTGCTGGTGACATCATTCCTGTGGATCATCCTGAAGAAATCCACATACCTCCTGCTCCTGAAGAACACCCAAATCCTGAAGCAAATAATCCTGATGACGATCCTGATCCTGAGGCACCTGATACGCCTGAAGCTCCTGAAGCACCTGAAGCTGATGCAAACGAATCTGACAGCAGTGTCGAAGATGCGCCTCAAGATCATCCTCCTCGACTTCCTCGTGTGGCAAATGAAGTTCAAGTGGACAAAATCCTCGCTGACGTCAACCTACCAGGTCCTCTTACTCGCGCAAGAGCTAATCGTATAGCTAACTTTTGTGGGCATTTCTCGTTTGTATCAATTTCAGAGCCCACCAAAGTCACCGAGGCATTCCGAGAAGCGGAATGGATTCAGGCAATGCAAGACGAACTTCTTCAGTTTAAACTGAATGATGTTTGGGAACTAGTCAAATGTCCTGACCCTCGAGTTCACAATGTCATCGGCACGAAGTGGATCTACCGCAACAAACTTGATGAAGATGGACAAGTCATCAGAAACAAAGCTCGTCTCGTAGCTCAAGGATATACTCAAGTCGAGGGGATTGACTTCGGTGAAACCTTCGCTCCTGTAGCTAGACTTGAGTCCATTCGTATTATGCTTGCATTCGCTAATCATCATAATATCAAGTTATATCAAATGGATGTGAAAAGTGCCTTCCTTAATGGTAATATCGAGTAAGAAGTATATGTTGCTCAACCTCCAGGTTTTGAAGACGCAAAGAAGCCTGATATGGTGTACAGATTGAAGAAAGCCCTCTATGGACTGAAGCAAGCCCCTCGGGCTTGGTATGACACACTAAGGGACTTCCTCATCAGCAAGGGCTTCAAATCTTGTTCCCTCGATCCAACTCTTTTCACAAAAAGATATGATGATGCATTATTCATATGTCAAATTTATGTTGATGACATAATATTTGGATGCACTAACAAGAAATACAGTGAAGAATTTGCATTCTTGATGACTGAACAGTATCAGATGTCGATGATGGGTGAGCTGAAGTTCTTCTTAGGGCTCCAAATTCGTCAACAACGCAACGGAATCTTCATCTCTCAGGAGAAGTACCTAAAGGAGTGCCTAAGGAAATTCGGGATGCAAGACTGCAAGGGCATCAAGACACCGATGCCCACAAATGGACAACTTGGTCCTGATGAAAATGGCAAGGACTACGATCAAAAGGTATACCGCTCCATGATAGGTTCTCTGCTATATCTATGTGCATCAAGGCCTGATATAATGTTGAGCGTTTGCATGTGTGCCCGATTCCAAGCGGCACCTAAGGAATCGCATCACCAAGCGGTGAAACGAATTCTTCGATATTTGGCTCACACCCCGTCGCTAGGATTATGGTATCCAAAAGGCACACAGCAGGATCTCGTCGGATACTCAGACTCAGATTATGCTGGAGATCGAGTGGATCGGAAGTCTACCTCAGGAACATGTCACTTCCTCGGTCGTTCTCTTGTGTGCTGGTCATCGAAGAATCAGAACTGTGTCTCCCTCTCCACCGCTGAAGCTGAATACATTGCTGCTGGTGCAAGCTGCTCACAGCTTCTTTGGATGAAGCAAACCCTGAAGGACTACGGCATCAACCTGAAGAAAGTACCACTACTATGTGACAATGAGAGCGCCATCAAGATCTCTCAGAATCCAGTACAGCACTCGAGGACGAAGCATATTGAGATTCGGTATCACTTTCTTCGGGATCATGTATTGAAGGAAGATATCATCATCAGCCACGTGAAGACTGAAGACCAACTTGCTAATATATTCACTAAGCCTTTGGATGAGAAGCGATTTAGCACTCTGAGGTGTGAGCTAAATATCTTAGATTCCTCAAACGTCCAGTGAATGGACACACATCCTAACACTTAAACAATATTGAAGAATCCTGATGCACAACACACGATGCGTCGTACTCCTCAAATCATGAGGAACTACCTTGCTAAGTGTGAAGAAATTAACGTGGAATTGACTCAAGATCCATACGACAATTGTATGGTATCAAGTGTCTCATTCCCTATAAGGTGCGTAGCGCCACCGCCCAAACACCTCAGGATTTGGTGTTCCTCAACTTCCTCAGGATTTGATGTTCTTCAGCTTCCTCAAGATTCGAAGTCTTCATTTCTGATGATTACCGAGTTTTGTCCTCAACAGCGTTCACCTATAGTTATTAATCTTCAGCTTTTGCTTCTTCATCTAGGTGAACGTGATCGGACCCGTCCCTCTGTGCTCACTTATCTAATCTGTCTATCTCATATGTGTTCATCCGAAAATCATGTATTCCTCAGGCTGAGACCATTAGTCATCATCATCATCCTGAGACCAGTTGTCTTCATCCTCAGCCTTTGTCCTCAAGTTCCTCAAATCACGGATTTACTGTTACAACTGTCTTCAATTTGTTGCGATTTTACCGCACGTCGTGCTTATCCACCATTACGATATCCACTGAGGATCCCAACAATCAGGGGCAATCTGGTCCACAAATTTCGCAACCCCTCAGTTTTTACCCCTCTATAAATAACCATCTACCCCCTCCCTCGGTCATTTACCCCCAACGCCTCCCTCACTCTCGCGCCGCCGCCCTTGAGCTCCTCAAGCTCGAGCGCTAACATCGCCGGAGCTTGCCGTCGCCGGGGACGAAGACTCATTGTTCCTCAGCATACGCCTCAAGTCTGGTATGCTTATTCCTCAGTGGTTTATTCCTCAGCATATTATTCCTCAGTACTATTGTGTCCTCAAGCCAGTTCATCCTCAACTGTACTGCTTGCTTTCTGAGACCTGTACCTATACCTCATTCCTTTATTTTTCTCAGCCTATTCCTCATGAACGCATATAACCGTACCCCACTTCCCTCGCAACTTAATTCTATCACAGATACATGTCAGCTGAGGAATCGTATGGTTCTCATAGTCTCACTTCATTTGCAGCTCAGCTCGAACGTACAATTCCTCAGTCTCCTCAGCTGAAGAAAATGGATCCTCGGCGCAAGCACACTGATACTGCTAGAGACCTACCTCCTGAGCTCTATGAGAAACTGAAGACTCCACAACGTGAAACTGCTGATGATCGTAAGAAAAGGGTCTAGAAAATCACAAGAGAATGGGCCAAGCGTTGGGTGGCCTATCAATGGCTTAATCCTCAACATGAGGAAATGTTTGTCGTTAATCCGCCACTGAAGACCTTGGGTATCAAGGCTCGACCTCCACCTGCACCAGGCATCATTCCTGATCCCACAACAATGCACACTCCTGAAGACTTTCCTAATGCATATGCTCAATATCTCAAGCGCAGTCGGAGCCGTGTCAGGGATCTGGTTCGTGACATGACTGCATCAATACAGATTCCGCCTCAGGATCAGTCTCAACCCAGACAACAACCTCCGCCTCAGCACCGCAAAAAGGCTCCCGGCATGAAACCCTCCCAGAAGACCTCAACTAAGCCTCAAGTTGTTGGCTCCTCATGTCAACGCACGGATGGGGCTGCCCCCTCCTCAAGGATACGCACTGATGAATCGGGTGCACCTGAGGCCTCAACCACAATGCCTCAGTCTCAGCTGAAGACCAAAACTGTTCTTCGACGCGGTCCTCGCCCCTCACCAAAGAAAACTGCTATGCGGGGCGCCATTCATCATACTCCTCAATCCTCTGATGATGAAGATGAATTTGAGGATTTGGTCGGCTTCGTTGCCACTGAAGCTGATAAGATTGAATACGTGTGTGCTGCGGCCAGACGCAAAGCTGAAGCAACGGGTTCAGAAATCCCGCTTCTCCTTGATCCCAAGAAGATCTTGGAGTACATTGAAATTTGGTCTGTTAAGCCTGACACTCCGCTTGATGATTTGGACATCCCGAAAGACATCAAATTCTATGTTCAACAATTCCTCATAAACGAGATTCATCACCGTGATCTTCAGAAACAGTTGAAGGCCAAACTGAAGAAAGTCCACAGTGACTTCAAGAAGAAATCTATCACTGAAGTTACTCCTCAGGAGTTTACAGAGCATCAATGCGAAGTTCAACGTCTCAACATTGAGTTCGCTGCCAACCGTGCTTATATTGGCAAATCCAAAGAACGGATCTCTCAACAGATGGCAAAGTTGATGAAGCTTCGACAGCCTGCTTCCTCAGCACCCACTGATGCCACTGCTAAAAGCCTCAAGCGCCTGCCTGAAGCCCAACCCTCAACTCCACCTGCTGCGAAGAAGCCTACTGTTGAAGAACCCATTGATGCTACACCACTTTCCTCAGCTCCTCCGACCAAACAGGCCGCTGATACCACCGTTCATATTACTGCTGCCTCAACTCCACCTCAAAATCCTCAGCGCAGCTTAATCGTCTTCACTCCACCCTCTGCTGCAACACCCATTGTTCCAACTCCACCGTCCCCACCGCCACCAACTATCACTGAAGTTGAAGACATGGACGTCGACATTATGGATGATGGAACTCCTCGTGTCCATGATGATGACTATGGGCTGACACACTCACCCACTCATACCGTCTTCTCACCTGAACCTCACTCCGACACCGTAACCGAGGTGCTTCCTGACACTTCTCTGCAGTCTGAAGACTCTGTTGGTGCATCGTCCTCGGCGTCTGATGCTGATGACCCCGAAGCCTCCAGTGCTCCAACAAATTCTGCTGCTAAAACTGATGCTGCAGCAAACACTACCACTGATACTGATGCTACTGACAATACAATTGTTGATCCTCAGCCAGACCCACCTGCTGCTGAAACTGACGCTGAAGCCGAACAAAGCACAAATGCCCCTTTTGAAGCAGAAAACAGTACAAATGCTGAAGCCTCAAAGGATGGCTCTGAAGACAAACAGGCCACATCACCTCGTCTCCCCAAGGACATCAACACATCTGTGCCTGACGCGTCTGCAACGACTCCGCCTCAGCCTCAGGCCACTCTTCAGATTGAAGTGCCTCAAGCGCCTTCCCCACCTCAAGGCCCAGTTCAAGCTCGGTCCTTGTGTCCGAAGCAGAAGCGACCATTCTTCCGTGACCTTGAAGCTGATGATACTCCAAGCTTTGATGCTACTAATTTCTTCAACGTCATGAGTTTCTTTCAAGAGGGGATTCAAAATCCATATCACTCTGCTCCGCCTCGAAAGCTGCTGAGGTTCTGGACTGCCACTCAGAAGCACTATTATGCTTCTGTGCTCTACAAACAAAACAAATTGTTTCCTCACAAGCACATTCCTCTGATGGATATGGAAGCCCTTCCCTGCTTCAACAATGTGCTTCAGGATCTGCATCATGCCAAGCTGCTTCAGTTCTGCTCTGAATGCATACACTGGAATGAAGAGCTTGTGCTTCAGTTTTATGCCACGTTGTATGTTTCAGGAGATCCTCTGGATATCAACACCTGGGTCCTCGAGTGGATGACTGAGCACCATCACTACACCATCACTGTTCCTGAAGCAATTGATATTCTTGAGTTGCCTCAGTGCACTTCTCCAGCTGCTTGCTCCTATGGGACTCAAATTCTTCGAGATGACCTCATGAACATGCTAATGAAACCTCAGGCCCCTGAAGCCCCAGCTCGCACAACGTTTCCAGTCTCTGAGCTTCTGTATCTGCCAAGTACTTTGTATCGGATTCTGGCGAAGACCTTCTGCCCCATTAAAGGCTATGAATCCACTGCTGAAGAAGTCATTGGCATCATGAAGAACATACTCCACAACCTTTGCATGTCTGGGCCAATCAACGTCCCTGACTTCTTCTTCAGAACTATGGTTGATGCAGCACAGAATCCTCATATCCTGAAGCCATATGCGCCTTGGATCATGAAGCTCATCAGAGCCGTGACTGGAATTGATTTCCAACCTGATCACCCGAATCACAGGACTTATCTGCCGCCTGTCGAAGTGCTTCAGCATACTATTGCTTCAAATAACAAAGGCAAAGGCATCTTCTATGAAGAAGTTCTCCCGACCGATTCCCTCGGTGGAAACATTCGTCATCCTCAGTCTCGCACAACTGATGAAACCAGAACTCATGCCTCAACTGAGGATACAACTCAGGCTCGAGTGATGACTGACCGAGAGCTTCTGATTATTCTTCATCAGAAAGTTGATCATAATCATGATTGGGTGAAGCGTCAGTTTACTGAAATCCTCAGCTACATGGCTCAGACGCATTCTTCAGTAAAAAAAGTGCATCAGTATGCTCATCATACATATCAACATCTTGATGCCCTGATGAGAGAAGTAATCACCACTAAAGACCTTGCAAAGACGGAGCTTCAACAGCCTCCGATTCCTGCAATCAGACCCCCAAGGCAATTCAGACGTTGCACAACTCCTCCTCCGGCCATGGATTCTTATTCTTCAAACCAGGAGATGACTGCTGAAGAAGCTGAAGACACCGTTGCCTGCCCTCACACTGCAACGGATTGCCTCAGGCGTGACTCACCTCAGCCTTGAAGCAACATCAAAGGGGCGTTAGCTTCAGTTTTTTCTTTCCCCTTTTTGTTCATTTTATGACAAAGGGGGAGAAATATGTTAGTCTTCAAGCGGGTTTTAGTTATGGGGTTCTTCAGTTACAACTCTCGTTCTTCAGATTTTTTTGTAACGAGTTGTAAACTGTAATTTTGGTGTTTGCCTGATACTATTCCTCAGTTACCTCATGCTATTTCCTCAAGTTTATCATATATGCATGTGATTGTCTATGCAAACACCTCTCTCAGTGCGTTGTTTAATTTCCTCAAACACTTCATAACATGCACTGCTTCAGAAATGCCTGGATATAGGGGAGCTCCTCATATACCTCAAAATGCTTTAGATATTAAACATTCTTCAACTTATATGCATATCCTCAGGGGGAGCTTCATTATATCCAGCTTAATAACAGAAATGTTCTTCAAAGTTTTTATTCTTCAAACTCATAATTTTATCCCCGTTGAAGCTTGACCTGATTGTCATCAAATCACCAAAAAGGGGGAGATTGTAAGTGCATCAAGTGCCCTCCCCTTGAGGTTTTGGAGTTTGATGACAAAACGGTTAAGGGACTGATGTGTTTGTGAGTATACACAGGAGAATAGTCCCTGATGAGGTGTTTAACCACCAATGTCGACCCCCCAAAATGTTGAGGAACATTGAAAAAAAACGGTGCGTTCCCTGAAGAATGAAGTCGCGCGAAATCCTGAGGAAACAGGATCCTGAAGCGTTCGGTTGAAGCTGAAGCTGAAGACGATCCTGAGGAAGTTCGCGCTGAAGACGAAGTTGAAGCGTAGTCTTCGCTAAGAATTTTTATACTTCTTGAGTCATAGGAAAACACCGCACTGTTGGAGGGGTTGAAGAAAACGAGTTCCGAAGGTCTGAGGAAGTGCTCAGTTAGGAATCCTGAAGAAAAACCCTGAGAGAAATCTCCTGCAGTAGAAGTTCAGTTCCTCGGGTGTCTGAGACGTTGTTCTTCAGGACACTGAGGAATCTATCTTCGGTAGAGGAGTCTGGAGACTGCGAGTGCAGTTCTCCTGAAGAGAGAGTTATCTCCTGCAGTAGAAGTTTAGTCCTCATGTGTCTGAGACGTTGTTCTTCAGGACACTGAGGTAACTAACTTCGGTTGAGGAGTCTGGAGAGAGAATACTTTGACCGTGCCACGTGTTACGTGGTGAGAGGCTAGAACTGGTCTAGCAACGGTCATTTCCGAGGGCATGAGAGTAATTGCATGCATGGGCATTTATGTCCTTTCACCTCGGGTTGCTCCGCGGCTATAAATAGCCACCCCCAGCCCCATTTATGGGTTGGCTGCTCCGAGAGAAAAACTGACACTTGTCATCTGAGAGCAACCCACCTCTGAGGAAACTGAAGAACCTATGTGAGGAAAACCACCAGCCTGAGTAGTTGAGCATTTCTGAGGAAGTCGGTTCGAGTGATCCGAAGCTTTTTACTCTTGAAGATTGTGATCTTCCAGCCGGTGTAGAAGTCTTCAGTCTGAGGAAGTCAAGATGCAATTGTGATTTCCCGGAGTGACTGAGTCTGTGAAGGTTTCGGGAGTCTACCTTGAAGACTCACCTGAGTTATTGGACGGAGTCTGAGGACTTTAGTTCAAGGAGAACAAGGTGAAGACTATGTCTTTTGAGTTGAATCTCAGCCTCTCCAACCAGACGTAGAGTTGTCACGGCAACTTGAACTGGTCTACCAAACCAATGTCTTCAATCTCTGGTGATATCTCTTCAATCTCTTAAGCCTCAGTATTATGTCTTCAGTATCTATGTTGACTTCTCGTGCTTCAGCTCTCCCTCTGCTATTAGTCTTCATACTATGCATCTGAATCACTTCTGCTTATCTGAATTGATTTATTTCTGTTGCATTATGATGAGCTGCCCTAATGATTACATTTTGTGAAGTTTTATTTCTTCATGATTTTGGTTACTTCTTCAGCTTCATGATTGCTTCAGTCCTGAAGAAAATCAAAATCTGGTAGCAAAATTGAAAATCTCCCATTCACCCCCCCCCCTCTGGTCGATATATATTGCACTTCCAATTGGTATCAGAGCAAGGTACTCCCTTGTTCTGTGTGATTCGGTTTAACCACCTGGAGTTTTAGTTATGTCGACCTCAGGTACAATGAGCGTTGCCTCAAACTGCCCCATCTTCGACGGAACAGACTATCCATACTGGAAGAACAAGATGAGGATGCATCTTGAAGCCATTGACAAGGATCTGTGGGACATTGTTGATCAAGGCATTCCTGAAGCAAATCTGATGACTGCTCCCGAAGTTGTCAAGAAGAACTGGCAGCTTGATGCAAAAGCTCGAAGCACATGGACATGGTGAGAGGGAAGGTTGTTGATGGAGAGGTGCAGCCCGGAGGAGATGAAGGAGACGGCGACGGCGGCGGCCACAGCGGCGGCGGCGCCCACGGCCACGGCCACGGCCCTTGGGGGCAGCGGCCCTTGGCCCCTTCTTCTTCCTTGGAGATGGTGCTGCTGTGGAGATTGATCTCCCCCTCAAGATGGCTGCCAAGGGGGAGGAATTTTCGTGGTGCCCTTTGACCTAGGTTTCCTCTCTTTATATAGACTCTCGGATTCCCGTCATCCAGATTACATCTTCTGTATTTCGGGTTTTCTGGAAGCATCCGAACTCCGATTGGGCCGAATTTTATGTCTAAATCCACCGGAAAAAAATTCCCTACAACTTTGTAGTTTAAAGTTTTTTCCGTTTGAGGCCGTATTCTAGAGTTTCCGAGGCGATCTTTAAAACCTGTCTGGTGGGGACAGATTCCGGGAAAGTTAGAGTCCAACTCTTACAAGGCTTCCTTTTGTGATCTTTCCTTTATCCAAGTAATTCCTACACATAAAGTACAAAAAAAAGAACGTGTGCACTCTTGCAACCATTAATAGGTTAGTTCCAAAATATGTTTTAAAAAGATATGAAAGTGTATCAAAAGCATAGCAATATCACACAAAACATGCATGGAGCAAGCATAAATTATAGATACGTTTGGGACGTATCAGTAGTCCAGGGGGGAACTACTCACGATCCATCATGGGGTGAAGAAGAGTTAATGAAGATGACCCTGGGGGCCAAGGCCCTCTCCGGCAGGGTGCCAGAGCAGGATCTTCTTGACCCCCGAACCTAGGTATTGATTATAGCGGAGATCGGAATCGCTTCACGAAAAGATAGGTGGATATCTCGGGTTCTTGCGTCCGGAGAGTAAATATAGGCCAAATGGGAGACCAAGGGGTGGCCCCCTGGCCCAGGCGGCAAGGTGGCGCGGCCACCCCCTAGGCGGCTGCCTAGAGGGTGTGGGCCTCCCCCAGAGCTCCCCCTCCATCTGGAAGACTCTTCCAATAAATAAGAATTTTGGAAATTTCTTGAAATTTTTTGAGCAACCTCATTTTTGGACCTTTTCTGCAATGAAACGACAAAACAGACAAAAACTAGCACTAGGCTCTATATTAGTAGGTTAGTCCAATAAATGATTCAAAAGCATGGAAAATGTAGCAATGACACGAAAAGGGCATAGAACAGGCAACAATTATAGATACCTTTAAGACGTATCAGCATCCCCAAGCTTAATTCCTGCTCGTCCTCCAGTAGGTAAATGATAACAAGATAATTTTTGATGTGAGATTGTGGCACCCCGGCTCAGAGGATCGGAACGCCCCGTGCTCCAGCCGAGAGATCAAGTCTTCTGGAACACGGCACTGCTTGATATAGAACTGAAAAACTTTCTATTAACAAATAATACGGGTACAAGGGGTTTATTACAACGCTGGCGGAGCGAGACGGGGAACAAGCGAGCTCCTCAAGCTTGCCACGGATCCACATCAAACAGCGGACTATCTCCCTAGCAACGGAATATAACTCGGCAGCGGAACAACGGCGACGGTGATGAACTCCACTCCACAGGGACACTGGCTGGGACACCATCTAGCTCGCAAACACCGGGAACGTCGTCCTACGCATCCAACGCGCGGCCTGCAAATCTGGCATGACACGCCAGGTCAGTACATCGAATGTACTTGCAAGCTCACAACAACCATGCAACAAGGCAAAACAATAACATGTCAACAGGTTAAAGTATTTTAGTGAATTAACCATATGAGCATCAACATCATGCAACCAGATAATCCTCAAGCATATTATCAGCATTTTATCAGCACTCTATCAACATTAAGACTAATGCACAATCAATCATCGTTTAAGGTCACATGGACCCCACATGATCATCGTCTTGTCATGTGGCTTACCTCGGAGTCCTTGCCGACTCAAGCACCGGTCATTGCATGACCATCAACATACCTGGGTCGTCGCACGACCATTCAACAGGCTAGGTGTCCTCCGCTACCACCCAACAAATCCAGCCATCATATCCACTTACCGTGCTCATGCAACCGAACTCATGTTGACTCATGGTGTGACCTAATGTGAACTGTGTCCATTATCGTGGACTCGGCTATTCGAATAGATTTGTGTGACTCTGCAGAGTTTGTGCACGTTACCCACACTATGGAGTTCTTCCTCCATCCACTACCTCGGAACTTGTCCCACAAGATCCTTGGAACTCATACCACAGGAGTGGACTAGGACTTCTCCAACGAGACCGTTCTACCACGTGTCTCCCTTACCGTATCACCGACACGCTTCGCAAGTCATGCCTTGGGTAGCTCCATGTCCTCCAGACACACCTGCCATCGCATGGCAACTGACCATCGCATAGTCCAATAACTTGTTCCTCGCACGAATGGGCCCAAAACAAAACCAGCTCTCAAGACTATCGTCGTTTACCCGGACAAGGCAACTGTCGCGCATAGCCTTCCCTCTTTGGTGATACGCATAAGAGACGCCCACTAGTAGACCGAATCAGGGCCTCCCCATCCAGGCAAGTGTGGCTGCACGGATAAGTTCAGTTCGATGGCACCTGATCAACTTGGCACAGGTCACATCTCCGACAACAAACACAAGCATCAGGTGCAACATGAGTATCATCCAATCATAACAATGCATAGCATGCTAGTATGATAATTTCAGATATGATCAAGCACATTTTAGATGGTGAACTTATCTGTGTTACAATGATCAAGATTATTGGCATAGCAACATCGTGTATGAAAGCATATGGACATATCTGAATCATACCATGATCAATCATGGCATGGCATAATCAAACATGATATAGTTATATGGCATCAACAAAGTGATCCAAGCATATGAGCATATCCATATCAAGACATATTCAAAGCATAGCATCATAGTCAAATTGTATCATGACAATGTATCAACAAGCATATCAGGATATTCATTATGCATCAAAGATTAGAGCACGTTTCAAAACACGTCAAAGCTTTGCAAAGTTGCAAAGGGTATTGTGGCTTGCCATCACCAACAAAGTGTAGGGAAAGCTCCGGGTCTTCGACACAAGCAAAGCCCTGAAAAGATTATATAAAAAGGCACGGAGAAAGATGGGTCAAACTCCACTTTTGTTTGACCAGAAAATATCAACATAAAAACATGGAAAAACACCTATTCCAACATGAAGAGGAGATCAAAAGAAAATCAACGCAAAAAGAATCACCCCATCTGGACTTACGGTTGCGGCGATATGAAGTGTGGAAGTTCGGGGGATGATTTTTGGAGAAAATACGCTTTCTACTTAGTGAAAGCGCATTTTGAGCCGAAGACGGCAGAAATACGCTTTCGTTACAGGCAAACGTATTTCATACCGAAGAAGCAAGGAATACGCTTCCCTTGAGGGAAAGTGCATTCTGGGGGAGTGCGCGTCCACTTAAACCGGACCGGGCCCAGTCGTCGGTGGCCCGTACCCCTTCGCGGGTCGCCTACACGTCGGGCCCATGTCTTTGTTTCTCTCCTCTGCGCTCCTTCTTCTTCCCATGGACACAGACACAGGGGAGGACCGGCTGCGAGGGGCTTCGGCGAGGCGAGGCGCGGGGGACGGTCGAGCGGGGGGGCGCCCCGAGCGCGGCCTCCGGCGGTCGTGGCGTCGAGCGGGGCGGCCCGCAAGGACGGAACCCCGGAAGGGCGCCGCGGCCATGGGCGAGTCCGGCCGTTGGCGAGGCGGGAGAGGGGCGGGGTTCTGGAGGGTTGTGGAAGGAGATGGGGGAGGTGCAGGCTGCGGCTTGGTGGAGCTAGGGTAAGAGAAGGAGGCTCCGGCGTCGCAAATTTTAGAGAAGTCCGGTCGGCGGCAATGGCGATAGTGGGCAACCGGGAGCGGCTCCGGTGGCAAATTGGAGAGGGGGAAAGAAGCTAGGAGAGGTGGGGAGGCTTCTGGTGCTGGTGGAGGGCCTCGGGTCAAGCCCCTTTATACAGGAGGAGGGGGATTCGTGCTCGGGCCGCGACAACGGAGAGCGGCCATGGCGTGCGTGAGCTAGCGAGCATCTGGAGGCGTCGAGAGGATACGAGAGGGGGTGGCGTGGCGCACGCGAGCTGAGCAAAGCCGTGCGGCGCGGTTGGACAAGAAGAAGAAGCCGAGGGCGTACTGTAGCTCGACGTGGACGCGTCGGGCACGCGTGGAGCGCGACCAGAGCACGCCATGTGCTTGCTGAGAGCACGGCCACCAAGGGGAGGTTTAACCAGGGGAGTTTCCATCGTGTCCAATGTTGTCTGGGGTAGGGTCCTTCGAGTGTTGATCACAGTGGTGCAGGTGGCTGGCCAAATGGTGCTTTGGATTGATCTCTATCTCAAGGAACAGTTGGATACAGGAAACTTGGAGCAGAAGCATAGCTCACATGGTGGGGGTTGGGGTGGTTCCAGGTTGTCTTCTGGGATGAGGATAGGAATGACTAGTGGTCTGGAAAGTTTGGGGTCAAATGGGTAAATGCACATGGCACTTCCTTTGCAAATGCACCATGGTGGCAGAAGGTGTTTGTACTGTGGTGTGGCTAGCACATGGCTCCACTATGCATGATTTTTGTCTGAGGTTAATCATACACCAGGGTGAGTAGGTGTACCAAGTTTCACCTCAAATGGAGCAATGTAGCTAGTACTTCCTTTGCAAATGTCCAAATAGGCCAGAATGCAAAGTTGAAGCTAGCATCTCATAGATTTGATGGAATTTGATTAAAATTGATTGCGTGAGGTTATTTGGTGTCTTGCACATGTGTGTAAAATTTCATAGCCATTGGACCAACCTAGCTAGTACTTGCTTCACAAGGTGACCCACTGGTCAGAAACTTAAACATGATCATGTACACACATGGTTGATGGGATTTGGCTCAAACTTGGTTTGGTGGAGTCATTTTGGAGTGGGAATAGGCACAAAAAGTTTCAAGGCAAATGAGATCTCCTATCATGCACTTTATTCACAATGTCCTTTGCTGCATCCAAGCTTTGGGAATTTATTGTGGGAGTTTGGTTTGGCAAATGATGGTGGAATTTGGTTTAGGCCCATGATGTGATATATGAGATGGCACAAAAAGTTTCACCGGAAATGGATTAAGAGAAATATCACTCCCTTCACAAAGCTCCAATCTTCCCCCACAGACAAATGAATTTTTCTAGAGGAAAAATCCACTTGGGCTATGAAATGTTTTTGTAGAATTTGGCAAGATATGATGTCAAGATAATGTGGGAATTATTTGGGGATTTATGGAGCAATAAAAGTAGGGGTTGCTTCACAAACCTCAAATAATAGGAATATCCCTTTTATTGGAAAAGGAATATATGGCTTGAATAAAATGGTGGCTTGGATGGGATGGACAATGGAATGACATGGGAGAGGCTTGAATTCATGGGACACTTGAGCTTGGAAAGAAAATATGCTCAAGTTTTAAGTCCAAAGAGGTGCTCAAAATCAAATCCAATAGCAAATCCAGAAATAAACCAGAAAAGTTTTTGGAAAAAGAAAGTTCCAAAATCCGGGATGTCACAAACCTACCCCCCTTAGAAAATTCTCGTCCTCGAGATTTGGTTGCTCAGGGAACCATTGCAAACTTACCGTCCTTTGGAAACTCATTGCTTCTCGGATTTCCTTTTTCTGCATACCGTTCCCTTAGTAGCATCCAATATCGTTGGCTCAGGGGGCTTACTTCACCCAATCCATATATCTGATTGAAAGTTCTTCCTGGCCATATCAGATCCTTTCGTGCTGACTTCCATCCTCGTGTCTGCTAACTTGTCGGACAGCGAGATGTCCTGTCATAGACTGAATGCTGACGATACCCATACTATCCACGGGGTATCTCGGGCCTGATCTGTGGCCCGGTCTTGAATCCTTTGTGTTGGCCCCTTCGAGAAAGAGAGATTGTCCTGATATCTCACGTTGATTATAGTCGTGGTGTCTCATGGTGCGGGACTTGGAATATCTGCACTTGGGGTTGCATCACTTTGCTTTTGCTCGTCCATCTTGAGTATAAGTCTTGTCCAGCGCACAAATTCTGAATGTTTCCTCATGCTGAGGTTCATCTGTCATGCTGCCATATCCATGGGTGGTGATAGACTATGTTACGCTCTGACGCGGTCCTTATAGTCAAAATGCTGAGTTGGTTAGGTGATCTTCAGCGAAGCGGACTGGGGTATCTTGGCAGAACCGTCAATTCCGAACTTGAGTAACTGCTTGGTCTAACGGGTTGGGTACGCGGTCCTTTGCCCAAGGAGTGAGATTTCTTTGTTGTAGATGCTCATGGTGATCCATATGGCTTCAACTGATCGAGGCAACTTTGGCTTTGAGGTCCATATGACTCATTCTTTTTCCTTACCCGTCGGGCTTGTAAGGGTCGCATACTTTTGACAGCCTGCGAGGTGCAATGCTTATTCTTGTAGCATATATTGCAGCGCGATTAGCCATGGGCCATGTCTGTCTACCCTAGGTCTTGCTGCTGTGACAAACATCTTCGTTTACTTGCTTCACTTTCATCAACATTCTTTCCTTTGTACTTCTTGCATAACGGCTTATTATCTGGTCGGCATCTTCCTCTGAGACAGACGGGTTACCTTCACCTTTTGTCTTTTGGCTCATCATGATAATCTTGGTTGCAATAAATGGGGTCTCAAGATTATCCTTCTTCAGGGCCTTGTCGGATGTGAGGAGCTGACCCTCGTGATTGCGGCAAGATCCAATGCTTCGTTGCTTCCTTTCCTCAGGGTGTTTCTTCGTGATTCTGTCAGTCTGTCCTCCAGGCTGAGGCGTGTATATCTGTTTCTCTACTAACTTGTCTCCTGAGAGTTGCGGTCATTTATTGCTTTCCATGTGTATAATCTTTCTTGTTTACGAGTATGATGGTATCCGCACCGGGGTAGCTTGCATCCTTGAGAATAAATGCCCATAAAATGTGCGGGTCCTGACAATGCTGAAGCCTTTACTGCCTTTGAACACCTGGCTTTCTAACAATACCGTGGCAGACATGATGATATGTCGAGGAAGACTGGGTAGCTTGTCTTTGAAACTTGGCCGGGGTAGCTTGCTGGGGAAGGCCGGGTGCCGTACCTCAAAAGCTTTTTCCGGTGGTGTATCGACAAAGGCGGGGTGTCGTACACGGGAAGCTTCTTCAATAGCTTGCTGGAGAAGACTGGGTTTCCTTGCCCGGAAGCTTTCCTGATAGCTGACTGAAGAGGATAGATAGTCTTGTCTCAAAAGTTTGCCTCTTTGCGCTGTGGGGGGATACCGGTTCCTTGTATTGAAAGTTTCTGCAGCTGGTCACTGTAGGTAGCTGGGTGACTTGTGCTGGAATCCATCCATGAGCATACTGAACACGACTGGGTGTTTGCACCGTAAGCTTTACTCAGTGACTTGTGGTAGAAGACTGGATGTCTTGGCCAAGAAAATGTCCGGATAACGTACTGAGGAAGACTGATACAATGTACATGTCGGTTGTGCCGGGTATCTTGTTGCGGGAGGCTGAGGTTCCTTATGGCCGAAACTTTCCCATTCTGACGTGGGGACAATCTGAACATGGTGCCTGACAATTTACTGACTGCTGGCTTGTCAGAGGGAAACATTCTGCCAATCATTCCTTGCTGGATTCTGACCTCATGATTCGTCCTGACCATCTTCCAGAATATACTGAAATATCTTGCATCGGATAGGATTGTCGCTGGTGTATGTCGTACCTCGGACATTTACATTTTCCTTTGCTTGAATCTTCACGGTTGTCGCAGTTGATGAAGACTTGATTCAAATGATGGCTCGGTGGCATCCATACGTGAGCCATATAGTTTAATGCAATCGGGCATGAGTCCCTTTTTGAATTGCTGATTTCCCAATTTACTGCGGCCTTTCACTCATGGAATCTTCATGGACATAACGGTTACCGGAATGATGCTGACCTGATTCGAAAGTTTATCCAGGCAGAACTTGTACTGGATCTCACTATTCCCACTGCCTTTTGTGTGAACCCTTCTTGACTTGGTATCTTCATGATGCCTTGCGACCTGTCACCGAGTCTTGAGGTATGCGGGGTTATGAGAAACTTTCCATCGGGGTGGGTAAGGTGACATCAAAGAACCAAACGAAGAACGAATAAAAATCAACGAAGACATCCAACGGAGCGTAGATCGACAGCGATCGATAGAAGAATCACTTTAAAAGTTTTAGCGGTAGTCGATGACCATCTGAATCCCTTGCATAAAACTGGCAAATAACCCAGTAGCCACCAGAACGGTCGTTACAACTCAGACCTGGGACGTTTACTGGAATAGTTCAAGCGCTGCTCAAGACGGCCGACCAAGAATCAGCTCAGAGCATGAGTCAACTTTCATAAAAAGAATGCAGAGGTCCCCTAAGACGGCCGAGAAAATAGCTCAGAACATAGGGTCGCCACTGCGAAAAGAAAATCAACAACTACCCGAGACGGCCGAAAATGAATCAGCTCAGAACACGGGTCGGCTGTTGAAAAGAGAAATAAAAAGTAGGCATCCACCCCGGACGGCCGGCGACAAATCAGCTCAGAACCAGGCGTGGTGCCATATCCAAAAGAAAGCGAGCAAGGATCCGTCAGAGTCATGCACTACCTGCAAAACATATTCGTTAAACACCGAAGAACCAAATGAGAGATCGACAAAGAAATTCGACGAAGCAAAGATCAATAGCACTGAAAGTTCTTCGAGATCACACACAAACGAGATCACATCTCATCGCTGCACACAACAACAAGCAACAGGCAACATGCAAGGCTAGTACTACTCATGCAGCAAACCAATGCAGCAAATCAAATGCATCACACAGGCAAGCTATAACTCTAGCTCTAACGTTCGCGCGGGCTAGCGGGTCCTACAGCCAGTCCTGCTCTGATACCAAGCGTTGGGGCACCCCGGCTCAAAGGACCAGAACGCCCCGTGCTCCAGCCCAGAGATCAAGTCTTACGGAACACATCACTGCTTGATATAGAACTAAACAACTTTCTATTAACAAATAATACGGGTACAAGGGGATTATTACAACGCTGGCGGAGCGAGACGGAGAACAAGCTAGCTCCTCAAGCTCGCCACGGATCTACATCAAACAGCGGACTATCTCCCTAGCAGCGGAATATAACTCGGCAGCGGAACAACGGCGATGGTGATGAACTCCACTCCACAGGGACACTGGCTGGGACACCATCTAGCTCGCAAACACCGGGAACGTCGTCCTACGCATCCAACGCGTGGCCTGCAAATCTGGCATGACACGCCAGGTCAGTACATCGAATGTACTTGCAAGCTCACAACAACCATGCAACAAGGCAAAACAATAACATGGCAACAGGTTAAAGTATTTTAGTGAATTAACCATATGAGCATCAACATCATGCAACCAGATAATCCTCAAGCATATTATCAGCATTTTATCAGCACTCTACCAACATTAAGACTAATGCACAATCAATCATCGTTTAAGGTCACATGGACCCCACATGATCATCGTCTTGTCATGTGGCTTACCTCGGAGTCCTTACCGACTCAAGCACCGGTCATTGCATGACCATCAACATACCTGGGTCGTCGCACGACCATTCAACAGGCTAGGTGTCCTTCGTTACCACCCAACCAATCCAGCCATCATATCCACTTACCGTGCTCATGCAACCGAACTCATGTTGACTCATGGTGTGACCTAATGTGAATTGTGTCCATTATCGTGGACTCGGCTATTCGAATAGATTTGTGTGACTCTGCAGAGTTTGTGCACGTTACCCACACTATGGATTTCTTCCTCCATCCAGTACCTCGGAACTTGTCCCACAGGATCCTTGGAACTCATACCACAGGAGTGGACTAGGACTTCTCCAACGAGACCGTTCTACCGCGTGTCTCCCTTACCGTATCACCGACACGCTTCGCAAGTCATGCCTTGGGTAGCTCTGTTTCCTCCAGACACACCTGCCATCGCATGGCAACTGACCGTCGCATGGTCCAATAACTTGTTCCTCGCAGGAACGGGCCCAAAACAAAACCAGCTCTCAAGACTATCTCCGTTTACCCGGCCAAGGCAACTGCCGCGCATAGCCTTCCCTCTTTGGTGATACGCATAAGAGACGCCCACCGGTAGACCGAATCAAGGCCTCCCCATCCAGGCAAGTGTGGCTGCACGGATAAGTTCAGTTTGATGGCACCTGATCAAATTGGCATGGATCACATCTCCGACAGCTGATACACGAGATAATACTTGCCCCTCGTTGGTTACCCCAAGTGGAAGGTGAGATGTAGCGTAGCAGAAAGTTTCCCTTAGCAAAGATGCTAAGCTTTGAAGTATCGAACCGTAGGACTCCAACAGATACAACTAGATCGTGAAGTGAACAATTGGCGCCGTTGACAATCTAAGGATTGCTAACTTCACCTGGACCTGCACACACAACAGATAGCTTTTCTCCCAACGAGTTCAGAGGAGTTGTCAATTCCTCCGGCCTTGTTGTTTACAAAGGATAAAATGCACGGGATAATAATGATAGTGATAGCTACGGAAAAGTAAATACTGAAAGTAAATTGAAGGTGTAAACAGTGTTGGAAATATGGACCGGGGTCCTATGATGTTCACTAGTGATGTCTCTCTCCCAAAAGACGATAAAATAGCCATGCGAGGTAAACAAATCACAGCTGGGCAATTGACAGGATTATGTGCGCAAACTAGTGCTAATTATGCTAAACAGAAAGGAAGAGGCTCAAAAGCATGGGCGGTACGCCAAGACAAGTAGACCGAAATCCATCTGCATCTACCTAATAATCATCCACCTTGAGATATCTATCCAGAACATCTCGCTGGTATTAAGTTGTGAATCCCACCCAAAGTGTAAACTCAAAGCAACGGACAACTGCATTAAAGAACTTTGCGTAAAGTAAACAATCCTTGCACCCGCAAGTACAAGGACCGTTGTTTTCCCCCTTGTGAAAATAGCACATCCCCTAGACTCATGTTTCTGTCACTCAAGCTAGTCATCGTGGGGCATGAACCCACAATCAAGCATAACGCTCCCTCTTGGAGTCAATACCTACTACTTGGCCAAAGCAATAAACAACAACGGAGAACATGCAAGAATTACTGAAGAACATAAATATAAAAGAGGAGAATCAAATATATAACTCAATCACAATCTGAACATAATCTCATAATCCATCGCATCCTAGCAAACTCAACATAGCAACAGCAGAAAGATTACATATGTGCCTCGATCATGTAGGGCAGATCACGAGGTCTAATCCATGAAGAACAAAGAGGGGAGGAGAACATCACATAGCTACTGATCATAGACCCATGGTCCAAGGTGGACTACTCACGGTTCATCCGGGAAGCATCCATGGTGGTGGAGGAGCTCCCGGAGGTGATTCCTCCCTCCGGCAAGGTGCCGGGAAGAGGTCTTCTCGTGCTCCCGATCTTGGAAGCGCGACGGCGGCGGAACAGAGGAGAGATCGCCAAAAAGGGTTCCGTCACCGAGGGTTTCTCGTCACGGGGAATAAATAGGCGAAAGGGGGCAGCCAGAGGTGGGACAGGGGCTCCAGGCGCCCCCTGGCTCCCCTCTGTCCCCTCTCGGGCTCTTCGCGAAGCTTCCGGTACGCTGATTTTTCCTATATTTTTCCCGGAATTTTTCTGGTACTTTTAATAAGGGGGAACCTGAAATAGAAAAACAACAGAAAACAGGAACTGGCACTGGGGTGCACTGAGTTAATAGGTTAGTCCAAATATGATCAAAAGTGTATGGAAGTTCAGCAATATCACACAAAAGAGGCAAGGAGCAAGCACAAATTATAGATACGTTTTGGACGTATCAATAACAAACACAAGCATCAGGTGCAACATGAGTATCATCCAATCATAACAATGCATAGCATGCTAGTATGATACTTTCAGATATGATCAAGCACATTTTAGATGGTGAACTTATCCGTGTTACAATGATCAAGATTATTGGCATAGCAACATCGTGTATGAAAGCATATGGACATATCCGAATCATAACATGGTCAATCATGGCATGGCATAATCAAACAGGATATAGTTATATGGCATCAACAAAGTGATCCAAGCGTATGAGCATATCGAGATCAAGACATATTCAAATCATAGCATGATAGTCAAATTGTATCATGACAATGTATCAACAAGCATATCAGGATATTCACTATGCATCAAAGATTAGAGCACGTTTCAAAACACTTCAAAGCTTTGCAAAGGTGCAAAGGGTAGTGTGGCTTGCCTTCACCAACAAAGTGTAGGGAAAGCTCCGGCTCTTCGACACAAGCAAAGCCCTGAAAAGATTTTATAAAAAGGCACGGAGAAAGATGGGTCAAACTCCACTTTTGTTTGACCAGCAAATATCAACATAAAAACATGACACAACACCTATGCCAACATGAAGAGGAGATCAAAAGAAAACCAACGCAAAAAGAATCACCCCATTTGGACTTACGGTTGCGGAGATATGAAGTGGGGAAGTTCGGGGGCTGATTTTTGGAGAAAATACGCTTTCTGCTTAGTGAGAGCGCATTTTGAGCCGAAGACGGCAGAAATACGCTTTCGTTACAGGAAAACGTATTTCATACTGGAGAAGCAAGGAATATGCTTCCCTTGAGGGAAAGTGCATTCTGGGGGAGTGCGCGTCCACTTAAACCGGACCGGGCCCGGTCGTCGGTGGCCCGTACCCCTTCGCGGGTTGCCAGACGTGGGGCCCGCGTCTTTGTTTCTCTCCTCTGCGCTCCTTCTTCTTCCCGTGGACGCAGAGACAGGGGAGGCCCCGCTGCGAGGGGCGCCGGTGAGGCGAGGCGCGGGGGCCGGCCGAACAGGGGGGCGCGGGGTGCGGCTCGCCCGAGCGCGGCCCCCAGCGGTCGTGGCGTCGAGCGGGGCGGCCCGCAGGGACGGAACCCCGGCAGGGCGCCGGGGCCATGGGCGAGTCCGGCCGTGGACGAGGCGGGAGAGGGGCGGGGCTCCGGAGGGTTGTGGGAGGAGATGGGGGAGGTGCAGGTTGCGGCTTGGTGGAGCTAGGGGAAAAGAAGGAGGCTCCAGCGTCGCGAATTTGAGAGAAGGCCGGTCGGCGGCAATGGCGATAGTGGGCAACCGGGAGCGGCTCCAGTGGCAAATTGGAGAGGGGGAAGGAAGCTAGGAGAGGTGGGGAGGCTGCTGGTGCTGCTGGAGGGCCTCGGGTCAAGCCCCTTTATACAGGAGGAGGGGGATTCGAGCTCGGGCCGCGACAACGGAGAGCGGCCATGGCGTGCGTGAGTTGGCGAGCATCTGGAGGCGTCGAGAGGATACAAGATGGGGTGGCGTGGCGCACGCGAGCTGAGCAAAGCTGTGCGGCGCGGTTGGACAAGAAGAATAAGACGAGGGCATGTTGTAGCTCGACGTGGACGCGTCGGGCACGCGCGGAGCGCGGCCAGAGCACGCCATGTGCTTGCTGAGAGCGCGGCCACCAAGGGGAGGTTTAACCAGGGGAGTTTCCATCGTGGCCAATGTTGTCTGGGGTAGGTTCCTTCGAGTGCTGATCACAGTGGTGCAGGTCGCTGGCCAAATGGTGCTCTGGATTGATCTCTATCTCAAGGAACAGTTGGATACAGCAAACTTGGAGAAGAAACATAGCTCCCATGGTGGGGGTTGGGGTGCTTCCAGGTTGTCTTCTGGGATGAGGATAGGAAGGACTAGTGGTCTGGAAAGTTTGGGGTCAAATGGGTAAATTCACATGGCACTTTCTTTGCAAATGCACCATGGTGGCAGAAGGTGTTTGTACTGTGGTGTGGCTAGCACATGGCTCCACTATGCATGATTTTTCTCTGAGGTTAATCATACACCAGGGTGAGTAGGTGTACCAAGTTTCACCTCAAATGGAGCAATGTAGCTAGTACTTCCTTTGCAAGTGTCCAAATAGGCCAGAATGCAAAGTTGAAGCTATAATCTCATAGATTTTATGGAATTGGATGAAAATTGGTTGAGTGAGGTTATTTGGTGTCTTGCACATGTGTGTAAAATTTCATGGCCATTGGACCAGCCTACCTAGTACTTGCTTCACAAGGTGGCCCACTGGTCAGAAACTTAAACATGATCATGCACACACATGGTTGATGGGATTTGGCTCAAACTTGGTTTGGTGAAGTCATTTGTGTGTGGGAATAGGCACAAAAAGTTTCAAGGCAAATGGGATCCCCTATCACGCACTTGCTTCTAAATGCCCCTTTGATGCATCCAAACTTTGGGGATTTATTGTGGGAGTTTGGTTTGGAAAATGATGGTGGAATTTGGTTTAGTCCAATGATATGATCATATGGAATGGCACAAAAAGTTTCACCAGAAATAGATCAAGAGAAATAGCACTCCCTTCACAAAGCTCCAATCTGCCCCACAGACAAATGAATTTTTCTAGAGGAAAAATCCACTTGGGCTATGAAATGTTTTTGTAGAATTTGGCAAGATATGATGTCAAGATAATGTGGGATTATTTAGGGATTTATGGACCAATAAAAATAGGGGTTGCTTCACAAACCTCAAATAATAGGAATATCCCTTTTATTGGAAAAGGAATATATGGCTTGAATAAAATGGTGGCTTGGATGGGATGGAACAATGGAATGACATGGGAGAGTCTTGAATTCAATGGACACTTGAGCATGGAAAGAAAATATGCTCAAGTTTTGAGTCCAAAGAGGTGCTCAAAATCAAATCCAATAGCTAATCCAGAAATAAATCAGAAAAGTTTTTGGAAAAAGAAAGCCAGGATGTCACAGAGATGCTACTAGGAGTATACGCAATCAATCTAATGTAATGAAGATACATAAGCCAATGACAGAGTGATATAAAGCAATAGTCTATAGTTGATATTAAAGCTAGCAATGAAAGAATATATAGACAATTGAGCTTTTGTTGTCCGTGAATCGAATGTCCCCAGTCGGAGTTCTCGTGTCAGGAGTGGGGAAGTTTTAGAGCATAAAAATACTGAGAAGTTGTCGAGAACTTTGTCTACTAATTTTCACACATGGTCCCTGATACGTCCCAAACGTATCTATAATTTCTGTTTGCTCCATGCATGTTTTGTGTGATATTGCTATGATCTAGATACACTTTCATACACTTTTGATCATATTTGAACTAACTTATTAACTCAGTGCACCATAGTGCCAGTTCCTGTTTTCGGCTATTTTTCTCTTTCAGGTTTCCCCCATATTAAAAGTGCTCCAAAAAATCGGGAAAAATCAGATAAAAAATCAGCGTATCGGAAGCTTCCGAAAACACCTAGGAGGGGCCAGAGGGGACCCACCAGGGCCCCAGACGCCTTCCCGGCGCGCCCTGGGGTGGGGCCGCGCCAGGGGGTCGCCTGGACCCCTGGTGACCCTGTGGCTACCCCCCCTTCGCCTATATATTCTCCGTGACGCGAAACCTCCAAAGACATAACCCTTTTTCGCGATCTCGCCTCTGTTCCACCGGCTCCGCGCTTCCAAGATTGGGAGTGCCAACAGACCTCTTCCCGGCACCCTGCTGGAGGGAGGATTGACCTCCGGGAGCCTGTCCTCCACCATGTACGCTTCCCGGATGATCCGTGAGTAGTCTACCTTGGAACATGGGTTTGTTCAATGGCTATGTTATGTTCTCCTCCCCTCTTTGTTCTTCATGGATTAGACCTCGTGAGTTGCCTTATATGATCGAGGCACATATGTCATTTTCTGCTGTTGCTATTCTGAGTTTGCTGGGATCTGATGGATTATGAGACTATGTTCAGTTTGTGATTGAGTAATATATTTGGTTCTTATCTTTTATATTTATGTTCTTGAGTAATTCTTGCATGTTCTCCGTTGTTGTTTATTGGTTTGGCCAAGTAGTAGGTAGTGACTCCAAGAGGGAACGTTATGCTCGATTGAGGGTTCATGCCCCCTGATGACTAGTTTGAGTGACAGAAACATGAGTCTATGAGATGTGATGTTGCCACAAGGGGGGAAACAACGGTGCTTGTAACCGCGGTTGCAAGGATTGTTTACTTTACGCAATGTTCTTTTAATGCACTTGTCTGTTGCTTTTGGTTTACACTTTGGGTGGGGCTCGCAACTTAATACCAGCGAGATGTTCTGGATAGATATCTCAAGGTGGATGATTAGTAGTAGATGAGTTTGAGTTCGGTCTTCTTATTTTGGCGTACCGCCCATGCTTTTGAGCCTCGTCCTTTCTTTGTATCATAGTTAGAATTGCGGTGCGTTTTTAATCCTGTCAATTGCCCAGCTGTGATTTGTTTACCTCGCATAGCAGTTTTATCGTCTTTTGGGAGAGAGACATCACTAGTGAACATCACGGGACCCCGGTCCATATTCTCATCACTGTTTACACGCTCAATTTATTTTCTGCTTTTACTTTCTAGATGCCATCACCATTATAATTATCCCTTGCGTTTGATCCTTTGTAAACAACAAGACCGAAGAGATTGACAACCTCTCTGAACTTCGTTGGGAGCAAAGTTATTTGTGTCGTTTGCATGTCCAGGTCAAGAGAGCAATTTCTCAAACGGCGTGTTGCTCGCTTCACCACCTACTTGTCGCTATCGGAGTCCTACGGGATACACTCTAAACCTTAATATCTTCACCAAGGGAAACTTGTCGTTACACTACATCTCACCTTCCACTTGGGGCAATCGACGAAGGGCGAGAAGCCGCTATCATCTCTCGCTTATCAGTCCCTTTGGAATCTTATTATGACTCATCCCCAGACCGTCGGCCAGGTACGAGACAATCTGATCCTCTCCCTTTTGACTTTGAGCACTCACACAATGAATGAGCACAAGAAAGATTAGTTGGCACTTACGATGGCGAAGAGAATAATTATGGGGGTATAAAGTCAAAAAGTGAGAAAGGCTCACACCAATGAGGACAACCATTAGGCGAGAGAAAGCCTTATGATAGATATGGTGTGAGGAGTAGGGATTGCCATGCAATAGTGGATGCACATATAACTATAGGTGTATGAAAGCCCTCCAATGGAACTAGTGGGTGCATCCAACTTGCTTGCTCATGAAGACCTAGAGCTCTTTTGAGGAGGCTCATCCTTGGAATATGCAAGCCAAGTTCTATAGTGTATAGATCCCCACATAGTTTATGCATGAATGATATGAAAACTCTCTATGAAATACGGGTGCTACTTTGAAGCACTAGTTTGGAATAAAGTATAGTAGTGATGCCCCCTCTCTTTTTTTATTCTTTTTTTGTTTTTCACCTTTTTGTAATTTTTTTGTGGCCTCCATGGCTCTTTATTCTCTCTTTTTTCTTCGTCCTCTTTGGGATCTTTTTTTCTTGTATTTTGTCCACTTTGGGATCTTTTATTTCTTTCCTCACTGGTAGAGGCAACACTCTATAAGAACATCAACACACTTTTATTTACTTTCAACTCTGAATCAAAAAGTAATGACTCTATATGAAGGCCTCTGCCAGTGTAGCAGTATGTGCAATGATCAAGCGCAACATGCAGCAAAAATATGAAGTGGGAAAAAGCCCAACTACATGCATGCTATGAGATCATGCAAGGAAATATGAAAATGAAGGAGAAGTCATATGAACATGAAGAATGATGGATGTTGCATGGAAATATATCTCAGAATGGCTATGGAAATGCCATGATAGGTAGGTATGGTGGTTGTTTTGAGGAAGATATAATGAGGCTTGTGTATGATAGAGCATGTCATGAAAAGGATTTGGATGCATCGGCAATGTTTGCACCAACTCTCAAGATGAGAAAAAGCAATGCACGGTACCGAAGAGGCTAGCAAAATATAGGTTGGTGGAAGTGCCAAGAATCGAGTACTCGCATTAGTCATAAAGAACTCATCCACTTATTATCGGTAACTCTCAGTCTAGTTAGGATATTCACAAAGAGTCAAGCACCCTAAGAGGAGTGTTTGGGTGTTTGGTTATCCTTGCGCATCCTCGACCTATGATACGTGAGGGTACACTTTTACAACCCTGCAAAGATTAGTGATCTATTTAGTAGCTAGAGTTCACAACTAAATTTTTATTAGTTTTTCGAAAATAAGGCACGTTGAGCCAAGATACGACACCTATCAGTAATGGGCGCAAGCTCAATTGCATAAATATTCATCATTGCTCAATCAATACCTCAACACTATTACAAGATATCCTAAGCTAGACCTAGTGATCTAGATGACACATACACCACATATAAATCATACCATGAGACATATAAACCATTGCAACAGAAACAACTCTCTAAACAAATATAAGTGAATCACGAGAGTTCTAAGCTTTCTAAAAAATAAATTAATTGCTCTCAAACAAGATCTAAGTGAAGAACAAGAGCTAACAAACAAGCAGTAGATAAAATTTAACACTCGACATATATAAGTGAAGCTCTAGAGTGCTCTATGATAAATCGGAGCGTGTGTCTCTACCAATCAAGCATGCTAGGGTCCAACATTGTAATGACCAGCAAACAAAACAAAAAGCAAATATACAAACGCTCCAAGAACATCACATATCATCCGAAGTAATAAAAGTATAGTATTGAGAGAGACGACGTGATAATTGTTTGATGAAGAAGAGGATGCACGGGGGAATCCCCAAGCTTAGATGCTTGAGTCTCCTCGAATACTTTTTGGGGGTGCCGGGGCTTCCCCAAGCTTGAGCTTTTGCCTCTGGTTTTCCTTCACACAAAACTTCTCATAAACTTATTACAGCGGTTAGTGCACTTTTACATAATCTGTCAAAACAGGACATACTGTAAAGGTTGATTTTCAGGTGCACATCTGTAGCTCAAATAAGAAAACTCAAAACATATGGCAGGTTAGAAATTGTATAAGGCACACTGTGTAAAAGATTCAGCTCAAAAATATGAACTGGTGTTTTTTAAAGATCTTTGCAATGAATCAAACAGAATCTATTTTCTGGACAGCATGTCACAACTTTTGCTTCCCTTGTCATTAGAGGCTAATACTTGGCACAAAACTTTCAAATAAAGATACAATGGTGTTGCTACAGTATTAACAACATCCAAAACACAACAAAAGCAAAAAACGAAACCTAATCCGTCTTGGGCTGCCTCCCAATAAGCGCATCTTTAAAGCCATTAGCTAGGCATGAGTGTAACGATGCTCACAAAAGAATGAAAATTTGAAGCACAAAAGAGGGCATCAAAGGATCAAGGATAAACCACATTTAAGTCTAACATGCTTCCTATGCATGGTCATCTTGAAAGAAAATAAATAAATGAAACACAAAGTATCAAGCATAGGAAGGTAAAACAAGAGCACCTTCAGGATTTTCATGAACAAACTCAACAACGTAACTATCACACAAAGCATGCTTTTCAAGATCTACAATCACAAAATTCATATCAAGCTCCAAAATAGTGGGGTAAATATTAACTAAAGTCATAACCTCTTCAAACCCAATTTTGACAATATAGTAACAGGATGATTGATCACTCTCCAAATGTATGGGACTCCTTCTAGCTAAAGTCAATACCTCTCCAATCCCATTTCTATCATCATAATTTATATCATGAAGCAGCATAGGACCATCATCTAAAGCATTATCATATAAACTTTCTAAGCAAAACTCCTCATTATCAAGAATGTCCATTGTAGACACAAATAGAGGATTATCATGATATTTATCAAAATAACAAGGGTTATCATAAATAACATTACAAAATCATCCTTGCAAGTTTCATTCATAGGGGCATAATGGCCGCAAGCATCAATTTCATCAAAAAGGGGTATTTGAAAAGAGTCCATGGGATCATAGCAATCAACATAGCATTCATCCTGCTTCCGAAAGCATGGAGGGCAATCATATAAAGTAAGAGTCAAAGAGTTACTCTCGTTAGAAGGTAGAGATGGGTAGCTACTCCATCCTCCCTTCCTTTGTTCGTCATTCTCCTCCTTGTTTTCATCCAATGAGCTTTCAGTTTCAGCAATTTGTTCTTCCATAGAGCCCTGCAAACATTAGTCTCATCCTTTAGGGAAGAGAACCTTTAAGATAGTCAGTAATATAAGCATTATCATTAAAATTCTCAAAGCAATATTTAAGTATATCAAGACTCTCACATTCGTAAGGGGCATCATCAATATTTTCAACAAAAGAAGTAATTTCATAGGCACCGTTAAAAACAACAAATTCTTCTATTTATTCTGCATCATAAAAATCATAATTTTCTGTAGCATAAGAAGCTAAGGTTTCATCATCATTGTACTCACATTGGAAAGCAAGGTGTTTATGCCTCATAAAGCAACAAGATTCATCCATGCAGAAAGATATATCATATATTGAGCACAAGTTTCTAGCATACTCATACAATGGATGTATTAGTCTCCATAAGTGTATCCCTTTTTGAAACAAGCGGTATTCCTTATAATATTCTTGTTCATCCTCCGTGAATCCACCTTGCCAGTAAGATCTAGTCTCAAAGAAGGTGACCATTGTAAGAAAACAAAGTAATAATAAAAAAATGTACTTATCAAGTGAACTTATAAGTAAAGCTATGCTCCCCGGAAACGGTGCCAGAAAATAGTCTTGATAACCCACAAGTGTAGGGGATCACAACGGTCTTCGCGGGTAGGTATAACCCAATTTATTGATTCGACACAAGGGAAGCCAAAAGAATACTTATAATCCTTAGAAGTTGAGTTGTCAATTCAACCACACCTTAAAAAAGCACTAGATAAGATATAAGTAGCAGCGGTGTGTTGACGGGTGTAGCCTTTAAGACTTCCCCAATCACCACCACCACAAAGTAGTAACAAAGTAGTAGCAGCAAAGAGAGCAATAGTAACAACGAAGGAAATAAAGATGAAAGATGGACCAGGGTTCAAGGTTTCACTAGTGGTAACTCTCCAAGCAAAAGGAAAAGTGTTGGGTGCACAAATTACAGTTGGGCAATTTACAAAATTGCACTAACTATAGCCAAAGAACAAACTAGAGCATCATAGTCTATGAACCATACGTAGGCATGTATTCCGTATGTAGTTGTACGTGCTTGCCATAAGAACTTGCACAACATCTTTTGTCCTACCGTCCCGCTACCAACGGGGCCAAATAAGGAAATTATGGAGATTAAGGTGCTCCTGTCAAAGAGCACCGGAAAAAAGCATTAACACTCTATGAACACATGTAATCCTCAAATTATAGTCCATCCCCTTTGGTGTCCCAAGCTGTCACCATTGAGATCGCCGGTTCCGGACTATAATAGGTGCATACAACCGTAGATGAGATCTAGAACAACAATTATAATCATGCAACCATAAAGTGCTCAGATTTGAAATCATGCTAGTCGTGCACTAGTAGCAAGCTTTAAGAACAACAAATTGCGGCAACAATAATTCATAAACTTCCTAGGACTGAATAACAATGTAACAATTCATCGGATCCCAACAAACACAACACCAATTTCACTCTTCTTTTGATATTTATCTAATAGCTCAGCGAAGGTAACTTTTGATTTCTTACCCTTGTGATTATCTCATCCTTTGTTTTCTTTGGTTTTCTTTGCATCGATCTTAGGATTTGCTTGCTGCCCCCAGTGCTTGGCGTCTTCATCATAACTTTGGTAGAACCTTCGCTTTCAAGAATATCATCATCGTGCTCATGAATAATTTGTGTACTTGAAAGCTTGATCCCATCACCTGCGGTTTTTACCTTCTTTTCTTTAAATGGATCGGCTTGAAGCAGAGTGTTTTAAAAAGTCTCAATCGTCTATTATAAATGGCCGATTTAACTATTTGTCGAAACATCGAACAATCCTCAAAAGTATGCTTGAACGAATCATGCAACTTACAATACATTCGTCCTTGGATTGATGGATTGACATGGTGATCAAGAATTCTAATGTAATTTTTCTTTAGCAACAAATCAAAGATCTGATCACACATGTTTGAATTGAAGGTAAACTTCTTGTATTCTAGCCGATCCTGGTGTGAGAACGGCTTTGGAAGTAAGCCAACGAATGGTTCAAATTTTGCATCACCACATTCGGCTATGCATTGTGTTTCGCACTCCATCTCCGATGACTTTGAATAAGAATTTATACTACCATCGGTTTTCTCAAAAGACTCAAACCTTGGCTTTATTTTTCTAAAATCAAAACTGTTATAACATATATGTCTCATTTGATACCAAATGCAAGCCAAGTATGAAATAAGCAAAGTTACCCATGTATATATAAGCTTTGACTGCAATAGTAAGTCTTTATCGGTCTCTCTAGATGGTACAATGTGTTGACTGATATGCTTTGTTACAATTTTATTGCTAACAAATAAATTACCCTTCTTCATTGGTCTTTCAAGATTTGTTATAAGAATTTGCAAATAGATGCATCAGCAATAAAGTTCAGACCAAATCTGAAGATAGATAAATTACTTGCTAGATATACCTCTTCATACACGTTGGTAGAGCATGATGGTTGTGTGAATTTAATAATAGCTTGCTCCGGTTTTGAATGACTCTCCAACGCTTTATCATCATCTTTTCCTTGATAATATGCTTCATCACTTGAATGATCAAGCAAACTTTTCTCAGCTGCATTCTTGTGTTCTTGATGTTCATCATGAATCAAACTTTGTTGGGACATAACACTTTGTTCTTGATGCTCATAAATTTCTTTGGCACGAAACTCATAGGGCAGGAAATAGGTTCTCTCAACTTCAGAAAAATCAAGCAAGGTTATTTTGTGCTCGCCATGACCTTCCTCAATGATGCTTGCCTCTTTAGATTTTATGGATCTGGAACACACACTAGTTAATTCAGCTTTTCCAGCCAAAGAACTTTTACTCTTCGAATCATCATTCTTTTCTTCATTTATATCAATTGGCAATCTTCTTTTCTTTGATCCAATTCCTTTTCTATTTACTTTAACCAGCGAGCAGAAAAATTGGCTTTAATTTTTTTAATCTCAGCCCACTCTGGATAAGCCCCCAATGTTAATAGACTCTTTCGGCATTGAAACTTGAGTGTTGCCAAAACTTTGCAATTGTTTAGGGGGTATAAAATATGTTGCTGCAATAGGTTGAGACATATGCATTGGTGTAGAAATACTTTTTTCTCGCATATTCTATCAATTGGCAATGATTCATCTTCTTGCAAAACTCTAGCTTTTATTGCATATAGACAGGAAATAAACCCTTATCATGTTCTTCAAGACAAAGAGCATTAATCCTTTCATTTTGGGCTAGTCTCTTTTTTAACGTAGCCACATCAACTTCTGGAAGGGATTTCTCCATAGTACTCCCGGATTCTTTCGGCAATGAGGTGTTGCCAAAATTTTGCAATTGCGTAGAGGATGCATTATATGCTACAATATTAGATGAAGGCATGTATGCTCCTGCAAATTTGTCACTTATTCCGATATGACCATGAAGGTGTGAAGCCGAATTACCAATATCAATAGTTGCATACAGTGTCGTTAAATTAGTAGTATGAGGTGTAGCATATGATGGTTGATGGTAATTGGCCGAATAACTAGTAGTAGCATGGCCAATTCCCCTATCCACTGGCATGTTTGAATTAACATATTGCAAGTTAGGTGCCAATGAATAAAAAGATTAAACACTTTGTTGCATATTATTGTAAGTTCCTACATGGGGTGTTTCAACTCTATTAATCAAACTCATCATGTTGTTCATCGGCATATGGATTTCTGGGGTTGCCGATGCATGAGAGTTGGAATACATATGGTGCATGTTGCTAAAATTGTAATTTGAAGCATGGAGATTACTATGAACCGGCTGTTGCACACAATTAGATGAATGATTGATAAAACTAGGGCTAGCCGATGCATTATGCTCATGAGGTGATCTAGCAACAACATATGAATTATTTGCATCTACATAGGTGAATTGGGTATTCATATTACCTTTGTAGATTGCAACAACTTGATGACGATCTCTTTGTAGCAAGAACGGGTCGGAGATCATTTGAAGCTTCGAACCCCAGCGGAGTCGCCAAAAAGTTTGTTGACACATGAACATGTCATGTGTACCCTCAACGTCGGGGGTGATGCACAACGGCTCATGTCAAAGGAGATCCAACCGGTAGCGCGGTACACAAGACAATCGGTGGATGCTTTTGAAGACCCGAAACCCCACACTCCCAGGAGGAACCCCATCAGGGAGCATGGCGGCAATGGTTTCCCTAGGTCGACCTGATCGCCCCTAGGATCTCGTGGATTCGTTGCCTCCAATCTTGAAGAACGAGAAGAAAGATACAAGGGAGAGAGATAAAAGTAGGGTAAAAAGATTAGATGTGTTTGTTCGATTGTGTGTTGTTTCAATCGGCCGTCAGCTCATCTATTTATGAGGGGGTTGGACTTCCCGTACAAGAAAAGAACCAAGATTCACGTCCAAATCGTCAAATCCCGTCCAAACTCAGACTTTCCCGACCCAAGTCGAACGTCCGGACAGATTTCCGGATGCTCCGGGCTTAGGTCAGACCGTCTGACTTGCAGTCCGAACCGTCCGGGCGATGGTCGGACGATATCCTAGATGGTCTGACCTGATGGTCCAACATTGGCATAATGTTTCTGTAATCCACAGACTAATGGGTGCAGATAACACCTCCTCAATGGTTACCCCAAGTGGAAGGTTATGATGTAGATAGCAGCAGATTTCCCTCAGTAAAGATAACAAGGTTATCAATCCAGTAGGATTCCAAGAGCTACAAGTAGGTGATAACAGCGCCATAAAATAGTTGTTGGTGTGGAGTTGACGTGGACCTGCACACAAGAACACAAATAACTTTGCTCCCAAAAAGTTCAAAGAGGTTGCCAATCTCTCCGTCCTTGTTGTTTACAAAGGATCAAAACGCAGGGGGAAATAATAATTGTGCGACTAAAAGGAAATAAAAGCAGTGTAAACTATGATGGAAATATGGCCCGGGGTGTCATGACTTTCACTAGTGATGTCTCTCTCCCAAAAGACAATAAACAACTATGTTGGGTGAACAAATTACAGCTGGGCAACAGACATAATTATAAATGCACCGCAATGCTAATTATGCTACTAGAAAAAGTGGCTCAATCATATGGGCATTAAACCAAAACAAGTAGACCATTTATTCATTAGCATCTACTCACTAATCATCCACCTTTAGATATCTATCCAGAATATCTCACTGGTATTAAGTTGCGAACCCCAACCAAATTGTAGACTCAAAGCAATGGACAACTGCCTTAACACTCTATGCGTAATGTAAGCAATCCTTGCAACACACAGTCACAATCACCACTATTTTCTCCCTGATGGCAACAATACGTCCCCTATTCTCATGTTTCTGTCACTCAAGCTAAACATCGGGGGGCATGAACCCACAATCAAGCATAACGCTCCTTCTTAGAGTTGAAATCTACTATTTGGCCAAAGCAACAAACGTAACGGGGAACATGCAAGAATACTCAATAACTAAAATAAAAAGGAAAACCAAATATATTACTCATCACAAACTGAACATAATCTCATAATCCATCGAATCCCAGCAAACATAGCATATCAAAGCAGGAATTAATACATAGGTGCCTTGATCATGATAGGTAGCTCAAAAGGGCTAAACATTGAGCACAAGATTGGAGAGAATACATCATCTAGCTACTGATCATGGACCCATGGTCCAAGGGGGACTACCCATGGCGCATCCCGGAGGCGATCATGGTGATGGAGAAGCCTCCAGAGGTCAATCCTTCCTCTGGCAGCGTGCTGGGACAGGTTCTTCTAGCGATCCCGAGATCGGAATCGCCACGGCGGCGAAACAGTATATGAAATCGCGTGACGAGTTTCCTCCCAAGGGTTTTTGGAGCATCGTGTAAATATAGGCCAAAAGGGGGCCTAAGGGGTGCCCCCTTGCCCCAGGCGGCCAGGTGGCGCAGTCACCCACTAGCCATGCCAGCGAGGCGCCTGGCCACGGGGTGCCCCCCCTTGGGTCCCCCTTCGGGCTTCTGGAGTCTTCCAACTTGGATATTTTTTCTGGATTTTTTCGAACACTTTTATACTTGTCCTTTTTTTTGCTATGCACGGACAATAACACGGAGAAACTGGCACTAGGCACTGAATTAGTAGGTTAGTCCAAAATATATTCTAATTAATATGAAACTGCATCAACACATATAGCAATATCACCAAAAAGAAGCATGGACCAAGTAGAAATTATAGATTCGTTTGGGACGTATCACAGACTTATTCCAGACGGTCTGACATGCATTCCGGACGGTCCGACCTTGTTCTGCTGTGGTGCACTGATTTGGCTCTAACTTCTTCATACGAACTCGGATTTGGACGTTTCAAATATCAAAACCAACCGGTTCGACGAGATGAAGACACTTCATGTCTTGAAGGCCCAATTGGCACAATAGTACATCGAATGCCAAGATCTTATTACTTCAAACATAGTTTCGGTCCTCGATACAGAATCGGATGGCGACGACTCAAACTACAAAGATGTTCATATCGATAATATCAAACTTTTTCATGTAGAACACTTTCTTATTTGAGGTCATCTTATATATGTTCATTGTCGTGCCAAAAACTGGTGTCAACATCATTATTCGGTGAGATTGGTTCGATCCAGCGATCCCCGTCGCCACCGCCATGATTGTGGTACGAAATGATGCGGCCACCCTCGTCGCCTCTACCGCCCTCGACGACCACGACCGTGAGGTCATCCGCGACATGATAGGGACGCGGTGGACGTTCGACGTGTCGCCCTCCACCTTCTTGAAGCCGTCGCCATCCCCTCCGCCTCCCACCACCACAACATGGTTACTGGCCCAATGATGTGTCGTGATCGTCGCCATCCTTCATCAACCTCTCAGGCGACTCCGTCCGCGATGTCGATGGTCAATAGGGGCCGGGAATAGGACCGAGGGCGAAGACCAGTAGTAGTAGGGGAACTTTTTGTTTTTTTTAATGTATAATTATGTCCGTATGAATTTTTTGTTTATTTAAACGCGTCAGGATTTATCATTGAGTGTTCACGATCCAACCGGACGTAGCGCGGACATTGGATCCGCCAAAGTAATGTCTTGATCAATGCCAGCCAAGAAAAGAATAGGCAGGCAGCAAAAGAGAAGCAGATTCAGATCCATTCTCGCTTCCTCGGGTCCTTCCACGGTTTCTTCTCCCACCACCCCTCAGATCCGCTCGGCAATCTCGGTCGCCGCCATCGCTAGGATCGGCCCTAGAGAACTCAGTGAAAGAGGAGTAGGAGAAGGCCAGGAGCTGAGAAGATGTTCCTGTGGGACTGGTTCTACGGGGTGCTGGCCTCTCTCGGCCTGTGGCAGAAAGAGGCCAAGATCCTCTTCCTCGGCCTCGATAACGCCGGCAAGACCACTCTCCTCCACATGCTCAAGGACGAGGTACGTGCCCGGGATCTCACTCCACTCCCTGGACCTGATCCAATCTGGTACACTAGATCTGATCCGTGGCTCTGTGTGTTTGAATGGACACAGCGGCTGGTGCAGCACCAGCCCACGCAGCATCCCACGTCGGAGGAGCTAAGCATCGGCAAGATCAAGTTCAAAGCCTTCGACCTCGGTGGTCACCAGATCGCTCGACGGGTCTGGAAAGATTACTATGCAAAGGTTAGCGTCAATCTCTTCTATGTCTGCAGTATTACATTGCCTTTACCGAATAATCAGATTTATCTGAGGGATGATTCCTTCTGGTGCTATTGACGTCATTTTTATCCTCTGCGTTTGATTGAAAAGAGCAGCCGTTGTTACTTTCCATTGTACGTAATACTTAAGGAACGTTGCGTTCGAAAACGCTTATTTGCTTCAACGATAGGAACTGAAATCCAATATATTTGGATTTCTAAAATCAGGGCCATCATCACAATCTCAAAAATGAAATGATAAATACTACTCCCTCCGTCCCATAATGTAGTAACGTTTTTTGAGCTAGTCTAGCTCAAAAAACGTTACTACATTATGGGACAGAGGGAGTACATACTACTCTGTATGAGATATCATAACAGGAAACACCATATTGCCAACTTGGAGATTGCATTACACAAACTGAGAGCTAGTGTTTAATGAAGTGGCATTGTATTTTCTATTATGTTTTGCATTTCATGTGTACTTGTATATTCTTGAAAATGGACCACATGATATAGAGCAAAATAATCACTAAGATTAGCAAAAGTAAACTTCAGATGGTGATACAACATAAATGTAAGATGTTGATAGACTAATATATTGTGCTATATAATTCTCTGACTCCAGCATAGATAGCGATTGGTTTTCTTTCATTTGCTTAACTCCAGATGATGGAGAGAAAATTGCAAAAAAAAAAAGCAGGGGCTAAGTAGGGCAACATGCCTTCAGACTTGCAGCATCAATTAAGTGCTGCCCTGCACCCATCTGAAATGTAAGAGATGGTACAGAAAGTGCCTATTTGACTTAGACCCTGTTCGCATCTCCTCCGCTCCTAGAGCGGATGGAGCGGAGCGGCTGCTTTGCAGTTCATTTTTTCGGAGCAGCAGAAATGCAGCTCTACCTTTTCTTGGAGCGGAGCTGGCTGGGAGGAGAACCGAACAGGCCCTTACAACATGACTCCAGACTTAAAATCAATATACATATATAGTGCACCTACAACAGGTTTGCTATCCGTCAAGTAGATGATTGAAAATCTATCTCCTTGCTGGATTTTTTTAAGTACAAGTCTATTGCTATCATCAATTAATCATCTTTGCATATCAGATCAAGTCTTCTGCTTGAATATTATGTGTTCTGAAATTATCTTCCAAGGTGTTTAAAAGGGGATAAATGCAAGAATATTGTTCAATAAATATAACAGAGAAGGAGACGGATGGAAGTAAAGATTTCACATGTACTCTCACACACATACATCCTGTTCTTGTCGTACAGGTGGGACAATATATGTACCTCTCAATCATGTTTAGCATGATGCCCGCAAAAACGAATGCAGCAGTAGGAGGCACAGAAGGGAGTCCACCAGCCAGCAGGAACATGTACGGGCCAAAAAAAATGACAAGGGGGAACACATGGCCAATCCTAAAACACACATTTACATGGAGAAGGGAAGGCATGATTCGATCTACCTCATCCCAATCCCAATTAGAACATCCTCGGGTCAGCAGCCACGTGAAGTGCAAGGTGATGCCACAATGGTGCTGCGAGGAGCGGCCAGTGAAGACATCCGATGCGCCACTGTTTTTGAGTCGAACGACTAGTCATCGCAACTGCGAGGTCGACTCAACATGTGGATCGACTAATTGGATAAGTTGAGCGACTTGATCATCTAGTCTAGGTTGTGAGTCGAACGAACGACTAAAAGTTGGCCCCATCTGTCATTTTTTTTTTCAATTTTCTTTCCCAAATCCCTCTTGAAACCTAGATTGAACCAGTTCCCCCCGACCCAAACCTATCCTGCGACCCTCTCTCTTGGCCGCCACCGCTGGTCTGCTCTAGTGCTCATCGCCTGGTTGCTGCTCATGTCGACTAGTCGACCATGAGTCTTGACTAGTCACGACTAGTCAAGAGTCGCTACCCCAGAACGACTCGTCGGCTCCAAAACCTTGAGATGCACCCCTGTAGGTGTGCTGCAATGGGAGGAAAGCGCATCATCAGAGGCGGATCGAGACACCGACACGGTAGCGGAATGTTCTGCTTCTGAGGCAAGGTGGAAGGCTGGAGGTAGAGGAAAAGAACTGAGGGGCTAGGATCGGAGATAATGGCGCCGACGGCACACATACTTGTGCTGCTAGTCTGCAAGATCTTCTCCCATGCGATTTAGTGTTTGGCGATGGAGTGTATATGTATACAGGTTCAGGCATATGCAAGAAGCTGCAGTTTTCAGAAATTGAAACACATACCTCCATTAATTACCACTAGCAAGTGGCGCACATCATCAACCATGAATGCTTCAACGAACCGACGATTGATTTCTTCCTCCTCTTGGATTAGCTTCAGCCGATTGCTTCATCGAACAGCCACAGCGACGCTTCGTCCCCTCCCTAGGGAATTAATTCAGCGTGCGGTTGGGGTCATCGGCGTGGCCCGAGTGAACTCACCCGCATGGCATCACACCTTCACTGTGAGGCTGTACGGTCGATTGTGTCGCTTGTCTCGCCTGGGACTGTGCGGTCGATGGCGCCGCTTGGATCACCCGCCTCATCCACCTTGTATGTGCTTAGTGGCCAGATTTTCCACCAGCACCAAACGGGATTTTTTGGGCCATGAAGTCATGGACAAAGAAAGTGATTACTTTGTTGAATGCCTGTAGGCCTAATCAACAGCAGATTATTGATTTTGTTACCGGAGCAGCGATCCAGTGTGTGTCGCACGATCTGTATAGTAAACGAAGCCCAGACGGGATTAAAGGGACATCTGACGGCTAGAAATGTCCAAACTCATACATCTAACGGCCAAGAAGGTTGATAGTTTGGGAGGTTGATAGATCGGGCCCTTGGTAGTGCATCCTAAGATTCACCAGGCAGTATTAAGTCATCATACGACACATATGACTCTGCGTGGAGCTGGTAGTTTTGTGTTATTGTTCTCTACAGTGCAACAGTTTGGTAGCTGTCATAGTGATATTGATCATTCGGTTATCACAGTTCGCTGTATGTGTGTGTTAAGTTCCCAAGTTCCTTACTTTAATATGAGCTCAGCTGCTCTTATTTGATACTGGACTGATTTTGTATTGGCCTAGCCTCTTTGGTCTTTCTTGCCATATTTCACTCTGCTTACAATTGTAACAAGCATTTATGGTGGGGGCATTTAAGGTCTATTTGCTGTTTCCATCTGCTGCATTATGCTAACTTATTCTGGTACTCTTGCATAGTGGGATATGCATCTTTTTACCAAAAAGCCCCGTCATTGTTCATGTGATAAGTACATTTCTTCATATCTTTGCTAACTTTGTTCTTGTCCCAACAGGTTGATGCTGTAGTATACTTGGTAGATGCATACGACAAGGAGCGCTTTACTGAATCGAAAAAGGAGCTTGATGCTCTCCTTTCTGATGATTCCTTGGCAAATGTCCCATTTCTCATCCTTGGCAATAAGATTGACATCCCATATGCAGCCTCTGAAGAAGAGCTGCGCTATCACCTAGGCCTTAGCAACTTCACAACTGGGAAGGGCAAGGTCAATCTTGGTGACTCCAATGTCCGGCCTCTTGAGGTGTTCATGTGTAGTGTTGTCCGCAAGATGGGCTATGGTGATGGGTTTAAGTGGGTCTCCCATTACATCAAGTAGGGCTCTTTTTTATCACAGACGTGCATACTTTGCCCATCAAAATTTCTTGTCATCGGTTGTTTGTTTGTCATGACATCAATGATATCATGCTGGTATCAGTGAATCAATTCTTAACATTGGGCGCCGTGCTGAATCTTTAGCTTCAAACTATTTGTTATTTAGAGCTCCTAAAATTCTTTTGCTTTTCCATTGGACTTGGGTAAGGACTTGATGATTATGGATTATAATGTCATTTCTTGAATGGTGTTCATGGCTTGTTTGCTTTGTGATGATGAATTCCATAATGTCATGTTCTTTGCAATTGTGATTTTTAATGCACATTGTTTCATAGATACTTTTTGCCAAGGAGAGAGAGAGGCCCCCCCCCCCCCCCCTTTTGTTGGCCGACTTTGCCTTTTCATCTGAGAACTTCATGTTGACTTTGTAGAACGGTTGATGGACCTCAAGGCCCCTCTTACGATTCTCCTTTTCCTGCAATTTTTTTGCACCAACGCCTCTTTCTCATCGAAGAATGTGATGTTCTTGCCAAGGAACCCCGCATTGGCCTCGATGTTGGAGGCAAGTCTCCACCCGATCAACACACATGTGGGGGCCAGCGCTATGGCGGAGGAGCTTGATGATGAAAAACCTCGGAGGCAGTTGGATTCGACAGCGGGGCGAATGAAATCGATGGATTTGGCGGTATGGAGAATGAACTTGATGAGGTGGACTGGGGTGGCTAGAATGGGGGTGGTGGCTGCTAGTTAGCGCGAGGTCTTGACAATATATTTGAGTGTAATATACCCGTTGGGCAGTGAAGAGGGAAAGCTACTAGAGTTAAAGAAGATGGCAGGAAGCGACGATGGGTGGTCAAGGAGGCGTCGATGAGGTGGCAACGAATGTGGTAACGAGTGAGGGAGAAGGGCGAGATGAAGATTGGCCATCATCCGGGCGTTGGCGAGCCTAACCAACAGCAAGGCAGGTGCGATTAACGAGCAATGGCATGGTAATGAGAGGGTGTGCTAACGTTTGGGCGGCTATGCTGACTTTTATAGGCTGAGCAGGCACAATCGACTTGTGCGACGGGACGGTTGATCTGCCATGAAAAGCGGTCGTCCCTATTTCTAGGAAGTACCTCCCTTTGGACAAAACATAGGTAGGTAATGATAGTTTTAGGTGTACAAAAGCTATAAATTGAGTGGGCTGTCCCTCATGATTTTTTAGAATCTAATTATAGGAAACTGCCCACAAAATCATCTATCAACAACCATCCAGTTCTTTTCTATGATTGTTGTATGAATGATTCGGGCAGGAAAAAATTTAGGGCTATGTCAATCGTCTGGCTTGAGTGGCATTGTGGCCATAATTAAGAGCAACTCAAGTAGAGGCGCCATCCCGCCGCCGACCCATATATATGCGAGCTTTTTTGTGAGACGAGTGTTTTTTTGGCTAGAACAGATCCGCCATATCTCGTTCGACCCATAGTTTTTTGCGGGCAACCCGCAAAATCCCCTCCCGTGTGATATATCTACGGTGCGGGGGGAGGGGGGGGGGGGGGGTTGGGTTACCATCTCGCATTCGTTCCCCTCCCCGGCGATGCATCCCATTCCCCCGCTTCTGATCCAAACTTTAACGAGCAATCCAGATGGCGCTAGGCGAATCCAGCTAACGTGGTTGATGTTGAATGTCACCGCCAGCCCAAGCCTCCCCCCCCACCCACGTCTCTGGTCGACCCCCCACCTCTCCGTGCAAGCTCGCGCCCGCGGTGCCCTATCCCGCATTGGGCAAAGTGGGTGGGCGTGCTTGCATGCGCTAGATGAGCTCCTCTGGCAGTTGACGCATCATCGCCCCCAAAGCGGCGGCGGACGTCGGCGAGAAGGGCCCAGCCAAGCGCTTTAAGGAGGCCAACGACAAGGTGGAGTTGGTGGAGGTCTTAATGACCTCCGCCTTCGACTACTACATTTACCGCCCGACAAAGAAGTGGCCGCGACCTCCGGTGATTAGACTTAGTTTTTTTCTGACTTTTGTAAGCTCCGACAATGTTTTGATAGGGTTTGTATCACATGAAACTTTTAGTTTTGAATATGTAAATATATTGTATGACTTTAGCGCAACTGTTCTACCGCGTGGAATTTCGTGTTGCATTTTTCGTTTGCATTGACCGGCAAAATGAATTTGGGGTCTCAACTCATGGTGTATCTACTAGAGTTGCTCTAACATATGCAATATGGATACTAGTTCGAAACAAAACGTTTTCTTTTGAGAGTCAGGTTTCCACGATTGTAGATTGCATTGCGATTCTACGTTGACTTTTTTTTAGGAACACAATACAATTCTGACGCTCACATACACGAGTATACAATCACCTCTATGACGCACACACGCACACCCTACCCCTATGAGCATCTTCGCAATACTGAGCCGGTACATCATCTTGAGATTAACGAAGTCATCACCTCGTCTTCGACGGGAGCGTCTCGTCCCACTGAAAGCGCATCACCGGAAGCCCTGGAATAAATCTAGGAAAATGCGAGCACCATTGTCAAATCTAGGATTTAAACTCTGGTGGGCTGGGGATACAACCATCCACCTAACCAACTCAACACAGGTTGATTCGCGCGATTCTACGTTGACTATAGGTGATTTTTAAGGCAGAAATCGCATCAAAAGAACTGGCCCTTAATTCCATAAAACACAAGTTTTCTCCCCAAATATGACTTTTGAGGGATCTGTTAGATGCCCTTAGATCCTTTCCCGGATGTACATCCTTAAGATTAGGAGCTGGAGAAGCCTTTTCCAACTTCCCCACGTCTCCTCTCCTCTCCCTCCCTGCGCGTTGAGAGTCTCCTGTCGTAGATCTTGCCGCCCAGGCCTCTCCCAGGGCCTCCCCGCCGGCGCAGCCGGTCGGAGGGGTCATGGGGGCAGTGCGTGGTGCGTTCTAGCTGTATCGTCTGGCTTCTTGCCGTTTGTTTTGGGGATCCGGCTGCCGGCGCGTTTGGGCCGCGTCCGGCGGCTGCCGGAGATCTTCGATGTGGTGGCGGCGTGGTGCCGGTTGCTGCGGATGAGTTCGTCCCCGACTACCCTCCGAATAAGCTCCGTGGTTTGTTCTTGCTGGATTCCCCCCTGTTTGCTCACCTTGGTGGTGGAATAAAGGGGATCGACGCTAGTGAGGACGAGTCTGTTCCTGGTCTGCTGCATCAAGGTTTCCAGCCCCAGTGAGGAGGAAGATGCTCGCGTAGCTCTTCTTTTTTGCTGGGCACTTGCAGATCTTCCCTGAGCGGATGGGATTTGTGCTCATAGCGGAAGTTCACAGGATGGAGGTGGTGGCTCCCCTTTCGTCGAGCTGGCGCATTCTATGGCTGAAAGGCAGCTGCAAAGTTTTCCTCCTTGCGAGGCAGTCCGTTCTCTTGCTGGTAGCCGGAATCAGAGGCGCTCTCGCCACCCCAAGTGGCCAGTTCCCCGACGATGGCGAGCAGTTTCTGGCAAGAAGACGATGGACCCGATCGCTTTTTCTTTTATTTTCCAGGGTCCTTGCAAAAGTCCTGGGACTATATTGTATTTCCCGACTTTCTTAGGGGTCTTTCGCAAGTACTTGTGTTTTCTCACTGCTGTTTATTAAAGTTCTATCATTTACGTTAAAAAAATAACATCCTTAAGATTAGAACAGCTACAGAACATGTGGAACGTTACAACGTGGTTTAACATAATATTCTGTCCCAGGATAGTTAACACAGAAAACTAAAAAGGAGATTGTAACACTGGTCGAACGCACCTCAAGCGCCTGTTACTCGTACAATTCTACTATTGCAACTAGTGTGGAGAATAGGACGGCGGGTGGGAGGTGGATGAGGAATATTTGATGAATAGTACTACACGATTTTACTGAAAACCGCTATGCTAGGAAAACCCCAAGAATCAGCTCACAAGGCACAAATACAATTGAGGTTTTGCAATGTACAACAGTGGATGTGCAGATGCTGACATTGATGAAAATAAATTGCTCAGGCTCTCTTATCAGATCTATTAAGATTCAGATTAAACCACTTCTTTTTGCTCGATTTGTCCCTGCCATCTATGTTACCGTTCTCCGGACTCTCAGTTTTGCTCTGCTCAACTGGATACCTACTGCTGCTGCTACCAGCTCCAAGAGAGCTCATGATGGTCCGTTCGGTCGTGAATGAAGAATGGATGTCATCCCTTTCTCTCAACATATCATCAACCTGCAGAGATCACAAATCTTTAGCAACATGTATATCAGATGTTCATACTGAATGTCACGACATATTATTTTCAATAATCAAGATCAACACTAATAATTAACAACGCATGTCACTGTTTATTTTGATACTCTCCGGTCGTAAGCCAGGGCTCCTTCGTGCTCCCTGGGTTCCTCTGCGCCGTACACCCATCGTGTACCCGTGCTTGCTGGGTGCCTCTTTGGCCTCGGGGCTGCGTAGTCTGTGGCCATCTGATTTTGTGACTGGTGGTGGGGCAGGCATGCTGGTTGTGATCATGGGCTGCCGTTGTCATGTTGGTTGTCTCCTTGTGGTGGTGGGCATGCAGCTTTGGTCCAAGGTGGTTCGTGGCGCCGCATGACTTGGTCAGTGGCTGTTTGCTCTGGCAGCATGTGTGGCTGTTGGTGGTTGGCGGAGGCGGTTGACAACCAGTGGCTGCGCTCTTTGATTTGGTTAATGTGGAGTGGTCGTGTCCTTACCGGGTGCTTTGCTTGGCCTGCCTGATGCTGTGCAAAGTGTTGGTCGATCTTCTTCTCTTGGGGTGGGCAGTGTTCACGGATGCTGCTTCTGTGGTGATTGTGCAACTATGGTCGCGGTCGGATCTGCGACCTCTTGTGGTATTCAGCTGCTTTTCATTCATTCAAGTTGTATCACACGCTTTGCATAGTGTCTGGGTAGGATTTGCTAGGTCTCTCAACAAGGATGTGTTCTGAGATAGCGTGGGTCACTGCCGACGACCGTCGGTCGTTTTTGTATTCTTTTATGGGTTGTACCTTTCTCAAGCATTATAGAACTTTCTTTAATGGACATACATGCAGCTCTCCTGTGCATGGTCTTGAAGAAAAAAAACGCATAGGTGCTAGTGTAGTGGACTAGTGGTAGGTGATGCAGCACAATGTTGTGGAGGAACAACTCCACCTTGCTGCTACAATATGACCAACACAAATGTTGAAGGAACCACCTTCAACATGCTGCGCTAGATATCGCTCTAGGGGCGTGGGCTGCCAAGAGTTCAATCCAAACTCTCAACACACAAGATCTAATCCAAGGTCTCTAGGACAAAACACAAAGTTCCTTTTTATTGGTACGTAGGTACATAGTCTGGTTACATAGGTATAGGTGAGGACCTCTATTTATAGGCTTCATGAGCCTTCACTACTTAGCTCTACTTATAGCTAGAAGGTTCTAGAGAACACTACTTAAAGCTAGGAAAGTAAATACAAGCAACATGGCTACTATTCATGGCTAGAACTCTCTAGAAACCACTACACATATGGCTATAGTGCCAAATTATGTACTCCCTCCGTTCCTTGATATAAGGTGTCTAAGGTTTTGAGAAAAAATCCAAAACACATGGCCTATTGGTATTATACCACCCGTCTAGGCAAATATACCTACGGAAAGAGATAGAAAGGAGGGTCTCTTCACTATTATTGGCTGATTCAAACTGTTTTCTCCTGATTTCTTCTAGGGAAAGATCATTCCAATTGTAGCATTATACGTACGCGTTAATATTCATGCAAAAAGTTTAGGCACCTTATATCAAGGAACAGAGGGAGTAGAATATAGTAGAAGTGTGTAGAAGCCACTACACCACATATGACTCCTAGTTTATTTTTATTTTATCTGTCTACTGTCCTCATCAGTAGGTGCATCACTTTTCTGACCTTGTGTGTGGAAGACATTTGTATGCTGAGCTTGATGGTTGGAAATAATATGTTACTCCCTCCAGTTCATTTTAATCGTCTTAAAATGGATGTATCTAGAAGTATTTTAGTGATAGATGCATCCCTTGGTGCTTCGTGCTCACACACATGCAACATTATCTGCACCAAAATCTAGATATGGTGGTGGCAACCTTAGGTCGTTCGGTAGGAATTGATTACTATGCTATAAAGCCTCCTTTAGCGGCTTCCACAGGTGGAGGTGGCTGCTCTTCTCTCGATGATGCTATGTTGACGACTTCAATTTTGTCCTTCAATGAACACAAGATTGCCCGACTTCGACATGTATGCTTACCACTTTCGGTTCTTCATCACTCCGTGCTTCTACCTCACCCGCTTCAATTGAGCCCTGACTAAGCTAGAGATTGAGCGACTTCGGTGCCAACTTGATGCTCCCGGTTCTCCATCAATAGGTTGTGTTACTGAATCTTCTGGCACCAAGACTGTTAAACTTCATGCACTAGCCAACATAACCAAAAGTCCAAACTACTGTAAAGGGCTAGGCAATTCACATATACACTTCAACACCCCCTCTCACACGTATGACGCGGGAAGTCAACACGTGGTTAGACTCAGAGGCATGGTTCAAGAGGCCTATACGTGGACAAAGGGGGGCTACATCAATTTTTAGATAAATTGTGAAAGCCAAGACTTGAACTCAAGACCTTAGGCTCTGATATCATGTTAAGCTTCATACACTAGCCAACGTAACCAAAAGCCCGAACTGATGGAAAGGGTTAGGCAACAGAGACCACCATCTACATAGTCAATTACATCTCAACATCCCCGTGCATTCTTGATATGACTTATGATCCATCCACCTTGTCCTCCATTCGACCTCTCGATTCTCCTATTAGTGTTCCTACTACCGATGGTACTCCCCTTTCAGTCAACAACGGAGGCACTCTTATCACTTTACCTTTTCATGTTCCATCTATTGCTCATGTTCCTCAACTTTTCAATCAGCTCATTTGTGGTGTCAGATTGTTGACTTGTTGCCGGGTCAGTCTCAACTTTTGACACTTGTTCTATTATGGATTGTTGCACCGAAGCACTGTATGGTTCTAGTCCACGAACCAGGTTCCTCGCCGGGCCTCTAGGTGCTTGACTAGCTTCACCTTCCCTCCTCTACCATTGCCACCAATCTTTCCACTTCTCTTGCTGCACTAAGTGGCTCCTTTTAGCAATGGCATCATCATCTTGGTCAGTTGTGTGGCTGTCATTTTTAGTTTGCTGTGATCTTCTTGGATCTATCTCTAGAAATTTGTCTTTAGATTGTTGGGGTTGTCGGGTCCGTAAACAGATTCAGCTACCTTACCCACATAGTGAGTATGTGTCTCAAAGTCCTTTTGATCTTGTTCAATCAGATGTTTGGGCATGGCTTCTTCCATTTAAACATTGCAATATTATCTTATAGATGATTTCTCTCAAGTCACATTCGGGTATATTTTATGTCTTCGCGCGGTGAGGCCGTATCTATCTACAAGCAGTTATGTACTCATATTTGTGTCTTTTGTGCAGATTCTGCCCGTGAGTATGTATACCATTTGTGATACAGATTTGCTGATGCGCAAACCACATTTCCGAGTATTGCCATGGTGCTTACACTCAGAAAGGTGTTGCTGAGTGCAAGCATCGTCACCTTCTTGAGACGACTCCTGCATTGATGATCACCACCTCACTTTTGGGCTAAGTTTTTTTTTCCTTCCACCTATTTCATCAACATTGAGTTGTGTTCTACTCTCTAGGATGGTGAGCGTCTATGTGGTCTTTCTCCTGACTACTCTGCATTTTGGTCGTGGTCAACTGAGTGTCCTTGGGCTACCAAGTTAAGCACAAGAGCTATTTGTGCTGGGATACCATCGGCAGTCGAATGCAGGTTTCTCGGGATGTGAGTTTTGGCTAGTCTCCCCCTTTCTATCGGCATCCATCTTCTCCTTCAAGATCCTCTGTTGAGGCTATTTCTTAATTGACTTCTAACACACCTATCACGACTATCATGTCCTCATCCACCCATCCCACTGCATCTGCACGTACTCATGTGCGGACTCCACGCCTTCATCACCACCTCATTTGTCGCTTGAGGCTCCTTCGATGTTTCCTTTAGCAATATTCACTCCTACCCTTTCCACTACACTTGTTATCCACTTGTGGATTCTTGTGTTGCACCTTCTTCTGATGGGCCAACTTCTCCTGAAATGTTGTCTTCTCCTAATGTGCCATCTTCCTCGATTGTTTCGTCTTCTTCTAATGGTGATGCACTCCCTCTTACCTATGGCCTCCATGTTCATGCAAGTCAGGCTATTGATAGCTATGGTTTTTTTGGGCATTGCTTGAAAGTGCATCTTACATAACCCATTAGGTTTGGTGATAATGACAGGGCAATTGAGAGGACCAACATTTTATCTAGTTATTTTAGGAAATTAAACCTCATGTATGAGTGGAAACATCAATGGTGACCCCTACTTTTGGTTATACAAGCGGTTATCTTCTGCAGGCCCTCAGCTTGCAATTTATAGGATTTTGGTGAACCCAAGATCCACATTTGAGTTAAGGCATCAGAAGGGGTATGAGCAAAAGATCTAGGGTTGAACTCCAAGATCCTCAACTAAAACCCCAAGTTTTTCACTACTTGTAGCCCCGGTACTTCCATGTTTTTCTAACCGATACTACAGACCTTGTGAGGTGAGTGGAAACATCAATGGTGACCCCTACTTTTTGTACTACGGGTGGACGTCACCACGGACTCTACTTCAACTCCTATACCTCCAAGTGGACCATTGACAAGAGCGCAAGAGCGTGCTAACGAAGGCAAGGTGAGCTCGCTCCTCTTCGAGCTTCCCTCAACTTCATGTGAGACATGGTTTCTACCTCGAGCGGAAACGTTGTGCATCATTAGGTACCAAGGAAGTAGACATGGAAAAGCACGGGAGCAAGCCCAAGCCATGCCGAAAGAGGAAGAACCAAAGGAGAAGGATCAAGCATGGGAGGACAAAGGAGAAGAATCAAGCGTGGGAGGACAAAGGAGAAGGAGCCCAACCAGTACTCAAACCGGGGTTGTTGTACCCAAGGCCGAAAATTCAGCACCTCAATCCCCTCAATCCAGTACCCAAACCGGGGTTGTTGGATGTTCGGGCTGAACCGCAGGATGTCTGGCCCTTAGGACGTGCAGGTAGTCCGGCACGAACGCCAAAAATCTAGCACTCAACACCATTATCGCGACCGAGCTAGTCGGATGACCGACCCATAGCCCTGGATGTCCGACGCCTTACCCTCATGCCAAATGTTTGGCCCCTTCCTGCACGCATGTCTGGCCATGGGCCATGTACACTTTCCCATCTTCCCTTTCCCTTTGGGCCTAGATTATATAAACCAAGCCCCTTCATCTGTCTAGGTTTAGCAAAGCATATTAGACTAAACTTGAGAGAGAGCTTAGCTCATCTATCTCCTCTTTGAGGATCAAGACCTCCATTAATTTGGAGAAAAATCCTCTTGAATTTCAAAACCACAATTGGGGAAGATCTACCTCTCTCAAGCCTCCCTTTCCTCTTGGAGTCGGAGGAAACTATCCTAGCTACCCTTTATCTTAGTTTGTATGTTGATCTTGTGGTGTATGACTATTGGTGGATGAATTTGAGTGTTGTTGTGTTGGATCTTGTTCCTTTCCTCTTGTGTGCCTTCAATTTGAGTTTCCCCTTTGATCCACCTCCAGATTGTGAAGATTGGGTTGTCAAGATTCATGCACTAGCCAATGCAACCAAAAGTCTAAACTGATGGAAAGGGCTAGTCAATCAACATATACACTTTAACACCCCCTCTCACGTATGACGCGAACAGTCAACACATGGATAGACTCCAAGGTATGGCTAAAGAGGCCTATACATGGACAAAGGGGTGGCAAAAGCAATTTTTAAATAAATTGCAAAAGTCAGGACTAAACTCAAGATCTTGACTCTGATACCATGTCAAGCTTCATGCACTAACCAACACGACCAAAAGTTCAAACAAATGGAAAGGGCTAGGCAATCCACATATACACTTAACATGGGCAAACCTTAAGGCTTGGGACCAATAAGGTCCTTGCCCCATATCATTTGGTATCATGAGCTTTGGTTGCCACAATTTGGAGCTCATCCCCCTCATCTTCTAGCCTATTTTTGTTTTGTTCTTGACATAATTCAAAAATCACCCCCTCCCCCAAAAAAAAAGCTTCAACCTAGTTCTTGCAATTCTTTGGATTTTATGAGATTTTGTTGGTTTTGGTCCATGGATGTGGTGTAGTGGATCTAGCCTCCCTTTGCATCACTTTGGCCAATTTCACCATCCCCGACCGAATTTTTTATTTTCCCATCAATTTTTGGAAGTTCTTGTTCATTCCGTGGAGGTCATGCATCAATCGGTCCGAACAACAACAACAACAACAACAACAAAGCCTGTCAGTCCCAAACAAGTTGGGGTAGGCTAGAGCTGAAACCCAAAAGATATCGTAACCAAATCACGATTCTGGCACGTGGATAGCTAACTTCCACGCACCCCTGTCCAGAACTAGATCTTTGTTGATAGCCCAGTCCTTCAGGTCTCTCTTCACAGACTCCTTCCAAGTCAGGTTTGGCCTCCCCCGACCTCTCTTGACATTATCAGCACGCCTTAACCGCCCGATATGCACAGGCGCTTCAGAAGGCCTACGCTGGATATGCCCAAATCATCTCAGGCGATGTTGGACAAGCTTCTCTTCAATTGGTCCGAACAACCGGCAAAAACCGCCGAACATCCGGTACCCACTCCACCACCACCATTTGGCATGAATTTCCTCCCGGTGTGGCTACCCCCGCATTACGTGTGACCCTCAAGGTTGCAACAAGAGGGACTACAGCAACACCAACGTGGACAACGCCACCAAGAACTCGTTTCCACCGAATCATCTTGTCCTCACGCCTGACCAACAGCCCCGACATGGCCGCCTCCGGGGATGGCGACGACGAGCGCCCTCTTTAGATATGCGGTTCCTAGTACGGATGCTCCTGAACAACCAATAGTGTGGGGCGGCGGACCGACGGGATGAGCTCAAGGAGCAGCTCTCCTCAAGCAGAGCCTATGCATTCCCCATGGGAATGCTCCTGGACGACCAACGTCAAGGGGCAACGAACCTATAGGGTGAGCTCAAGGAGTAGCTCTCTCCGATCAAATCCTATGCAGGTTGACCAAGGGAAGCCTTCACGCACGGAGTCCTCGAGGTTGTGCTGACGGGAGGAGGGAACCGGTGCCTTAGGGGCCAAGGACGGACGCCTAAGGAGGAAGTGCGGGTTGCAGCTCGAGAAGTCGTCGTCAATGGCTAGAATTGGGGAAAGTAAGAGAGAAGGTCACAAGAGGAAATGAATCAGTGTCCTTACAAATAAAGAAATACACAAGCCAGTTTTACACTTTCCATACCCAAATGAGTCTTTGTGTAAACTAATTATCCAAAAAATAATTAGCAAAACTAATTATGCTAAAATCCAGCTACAATCTCGTTTTTCATATATCCATGGCTATCCAAACAGCCACCACATCTTCTATATCTCCAAACTCAATGTTGTTGATCAACCCTGAGTTGAGGGGGTATCGAGTTCTATATACTTTCGTGAATTAGCCATATATTATCCTCATTCCATAAGTTTTTTTTTTTGCATATTTACCACACATGTACATGTGTATATATCGGCTTATGACCTCAAGGAACACAAGTTGCAAATTTGCTCACAATGTGAACGTTTAAATTGCTATAGAGCATAACAAGAAATATGTGCAAAACAAGGCATTTGATATGAATGTTAAAAACAGCAAGGCAGACATATTTATAAAGAGTTTTGCCCTAGCAAAGATATAACTTCTTTGTAGTAGAACCATGTGAATCGCTTTCGAGAAAACCTTATGTACGCCTATTCCAAATCATATCCTAATTTATTTTGATTCCTAAGTCAAAGCAAACATGGTACAACAGGACCAAGTAAAATGGCAACATGCAAGAAACAACATAGGTGTTTCAACAATTTTCTGAAAGCTACCTTAATCATGTGACACCTATGTTGTTTCAATAATTCACCACCATGGCAAACAGGCGAACAGTATCTATTTGGCTCTGTTTGGCATGGCGGTGAATTATGATACTGTTCGCCTGACCAGATTTTCCTATTCAACTGTTTGACTGACCTTTTCGATAAGAAAAAGATCTGTCTGACTAACCAACTTTTGCCTATTTACCGCACGTACTTTCTCACAGTAGATTATACTATAAGTTCAGCAAGACATGGTTCATCAACCACAAATTGGGCCTTAGTCAAAAATAAGTGCAGCGCCACACCTACTTTCTGATTGTACAATTACAGGGCGACAATAGAATGTATCTTTCTTATCACCACATTAAACAGTACAAATGCAGATGTGTGTGCGGGTGTTATGGGGGGGGGGGGGGGGGGGTGGCAATACCGCTTCTTTTTCTTGCGTATATCTGGTGGTCGCTTCCTGAAACCGTGCCAAAGCCTGCATAGCCATTTTATTCTGTCAATGCTTTCTTGAAATGAAAAAAAAACTAATATTATGTTATATTTATTATCAAACAACAAAAGGGGAACAAAAATATTCCGACTGACTTTTCTGTACTCAGTTTCAAATTGACGCAGATCATTTCTTTTCTCCAGAATTTTAGCCTCTATTTCTTTTAGCCTCTCTGTTGTGTCTTCATAACTCTTTGCGCACATTGCTTCAATTGTATAGCTCGCTGGCTTGAAAAAATTGTCACCTGGACATATCAATTAGGATAGCTCAGAGCACCTAAATGCCATAAATATAAACAGAGTAATCAAGAATGCATACCATATACAGCAAATATATGAGTTCCAGGTTTAAGTGTCGACACTTCGCAAGGTTGGAGACCTTCCAATCTTTTAAAGAATGCAGCCTCAGGATCTTTAGCCATTGCCAACTGTAGTACGAAGAGTCTCCGCAAATTAGTACCAAGGAGCATAAGGACTAAAACCAATAAATGCAGCATACATACCGCATTAACTGTTGAGTCCATACGGTAGACTTGAAAATGCAGGAAATACATGCCTGCAGATGTCGCCTTGCCAGTCTTCTGACTGTCTTCCTGGAGAGAATAAATGACATGTTATTAAACACAAAGACACAACCCCTAGCCAAAGTTTTCCAACCGCCGTAATGATATGAATGTAATTTGTGCAAGCAAATATGGTAAGAGTGGCTAAGAAGCTTGACTGATGAATGGGGGATAGGGATGCAACAAGGAAACGATATGAAACATTCACCTTGGAAACACAGAAATCTATTGTTTTGGACAAGATGAGGAATAACATATATCCATGGATAAGGGAGTAAGACATATCTACAGAAAGTAAACAAAGTGACTGCATGGCTGGCAAATTAATAACATGATAAGTTGGTTTTGGAGATGTCAAGTTAATCGTGGCACTTGCTTTTTTAGCACATCTTCATCTTAAAAGTTGGACTCATGAATATGGTGGAAATTTGAGATCTCTAGACTCTTACTCAAGGTTAATACACCATGCATGCACAACAGGTATAAAAGGATTGCAGCATTAAGCCATTGGAATATAATATATGGCATGTCATTGCTAAATAATGACAACGAGGAAATGGAGTAAAGCAGGACATACCTGCAGAGCTAGTCCATAGCCTCCGTTAAGTTCTTGTTCAAAGAAAAGAAGCTGTACACAAGATTGGAAAATTAACAACAGATAATATCTCGATACTTGCATGGAAAATAACAAGCAAAGCTTCATTTCAAGTGAAAATGAAGAAAGAATCAAACTCATACCTTAAATTTACTTTGTGCAACTGAGGTGACTCTAACTACTATTCCTGAATGAGCTTGTTCTTCACTTATTGTCACGCCAAAAAAATGAGCAGATTGCTTTTCAACCTACACACACAAAATGATATTTTACAGCCCTCCCATTATAAATAATAAAACCACAAGAATGGCAGCAGCAGAACCTTTCCCGTCGCTGATGTCCCAACTGGGAGTGGTCTCACTGTCACTGTTCCATTCATAGCTTCTTCAAGAACAGTAGGGGATACCGTCGTCTTGATAGGAACCCCAAGCTTGCTAAAAATAGTATAAGAGAGCAGGTGATTAGGAATCTTGAATCGTTACTGCAGAATAATTCTCATTGATTCTGCAATCACCTGAAAAGTGCAGCAAACATTGTGTTCACAGTTCCAAGATTGGACAAATCAATCTCCATATCCATTCCTTCATTTTCCAACGCCTAAGAAAAAAATACAATAAAAGATGTAATCTATACTGCCTCTGTCCCAGTATATAAGCAAAAGCCTAAATGGACCTGTGACAAAAAAGAAGTATTTTGCAATAAAATACAACAATAATATTCTTATATTCCCAATCCATATAGTTCCTCACATATTAGTGGTCAGCAAACTTTGAAATGTACAACCGCACACAATAATACACCCTATATTTTGGAACAGAACAAGTAAAAAATCATTTCTGTAACCCTGCAATAATTCATTTTAATGATGTTGAGTTTCTACTTGTCTAAGGAAAATCCGAGGCTCTAAGATACTATTATCTTGCATAATTGTCCAGAAAAAAGGAATTTGGTCAGATAGCTATAGTTCAACAGCGAAACTTAGTGAAACTACTTCTTGCTGGTCGATAGAGGCTCTCATTGCACCAGACGTTTCTCCATGACACGACACCTAGGACCAGTTCTTTTCACTTCACGATTCTCCAGAATCTGATTCTGGGAAACTGCCCACAGAATCAGTCATCCAGTTCTTTTCTGTGATTCCAGTCTGTGATTGTTGTAAAAGTTGTGTGCTGAAATGTCTGTAAGGACCAGTATTGAATTGCTAATATGTACACATAAATGAGTTGCAAATCTCATAAATCTTTAATATTATAATATAAAAAAGAGTTGAAAATAACATAAATTGTTTAATATCAGAAATATCAATGGCAAAAATCCTAACAGAGAGGAAAAAGACAGAGGAAGGCTGGGGGAGAGGAGACGCCGGCGAGGTCACCGGCGTGCTTGGCCAGTTCGAGGTCCGAGGCGGGCGAGGTCGTGGCCGGGGCGAGGTACGAGGCCGCCGGTGAGGTCCGAGGCGGGCGAGGTCGTTGTCGGGGCGTGTCCACGGCGGCCTCCCTGTCCATATGGCGCAGAGAGAGAGGGAGGGAGAGGGGAGGAGGAGAAGGGTAAGAGGAAGGGTGGAGAAGACCTGGCCGGGGCGGCGTCTTCCGGCGAGGAGGACGCGGATCCGGACGAGGCGAGCTCCGCTGCGCCATGGCTGCTCGGCGAGCTCCTGGTCAGGGAGAAAAGAGAGATGAGAGGGGGAAGGAGGGAGGAGAGGAGAGGGAGAAGAGGGAGAGGGTCGGGGGACCCCCCGCGGGGGGCGACGGCGGCGCCTCGGCTCGCTGGCCGGGCGGTGGCAGGCTGGCGGCGGGGCAGGAGCGGGAGGAGCTCGAGGAGAGAGGAGCGTGACTGGGTTTCTTTCTCTCGGCCCGAGGGGCATTTTGTGCATAAATAGCACCGTTTGATAGGGTGTCTACATGCAGCGAACTGTTCCCTTTTGCGGGACTCGTCCAGAATCGCCAGAATCGTGCCTGGACGGCGATTTTCGATTGCACTGATGATTCTAGCTATTTTGGGATGATTCCTGGGGATGGAATGAGTTCTTTTGCGATTTTGATTCTCCGGGTAGCGATTCTTCAGAATCGAGCCAAAAGAACTGGCCCCTAGTATTTCAGTAACCACAGCTAGGTTCATCTTGTAACAGAAGAAATGGATTAAATGCCTGGTCACATAATAAAAAATAGACAGTCAACACCATGTTGCTTGTAGACATATGCACATAGCCCAGTCAGAAATCACGTTCAAATGATGAATTTTTAGTTGTTTGGCAATTGCAATACCACTCAAGAGCCAACCTACAAAGTTGGAAGGTGAATAGTAGGCCAGGGGTTCCTTCCTACAGTCAACCAAGTACAAAGCTACCAAAGGGCTAATTTTAACTAAATATTTCTGGTGTAGCTTTAGACAAAATGTGCAGTAATTGTATAGTTAAAGAAAAGGAAAGATTGCTACAACTCAATATATAAGACAAAAGAGTTCAATTACCATGAAATACTGGAGGACAACTCAAGAACAATCTTGATCTCAATAAAGCAAATAAACACCACTTTGAAGTATTGAAGATAAAATACAATAATTAAATATGTATTTCAGTATCTAGATTATTGTCAAATTCCGTATTAAGAGAAAAGGTGAGAGAATGTAAAATCATTACGATTAAAATGAAATATGCACAGACAAAAAAAAATGATGTATGAAAGTAGTCTGGTACATTCGATATGAGAACAGCACCTCAAAACCAGCAGTATCATATTGCCTCCGTTTATCAGGATCTGACAAGATACTGTATGAATATGCAACTTCTTTGAAGAGCTCTGATGCTTCTGGGTTGCTAGCATTTTTGTCCGGGTGATACCTGTCAAATATAATAGGAACTATGAAAATCATCCTAAATAGGACCAAACTACGGAAATATTGAGAAAAGTATATAAACATTATTCAACTCTTTATTCCCCTGAAATCAAGCATCTATGACAACCAAGCCCTTAATTTTGTGGTAACAGTGCAAGAAACTAAAGAACATACAAAAAAGGTGAGGATGCCAAATAGATGACAAGCATGAGGATATTTTTGTTAGCATCCTAGTATTTCTATCATCTCTGAAATTTACCATGAAACATGAGATTACAGAATTATGTAAAGAACTACTACGTAAAAGAGGGTTAAATGAGATGTCACAGAGACATTACATAAGGCCATACATTAATTCTACTCAAAATACGGTTTTACATAATCCTTCACAGTGCATTGGTAACATTGTGATTGTTATGTGCCCTTATGTTTGCTTGTAAATAAAAGAAAACGGAGTCTACAATATCATCATGTTAGTGTGTTACGAAACTGATGTAAACTTCACCGATCAGCATCGGTCAGCATTGGATGACACAAGTTTAGTGCTTGTGGGAAAATGCTTCATTCTGCCTGCTGTATTTGTGGGAGAGCATCCCAATGCTAGAGAGAAGAGAGGCTCTATTTCCAGGCACGCATTTTTTTACATGAAATGAACCACCATCGTGTCTGTACCATCGTGATAATCACACAAGAACCAGACAATTTCGCTAATGACAAATGAAGCCGCGTCTTCTGACCAGAGAGCGGAGCACGAACTTGAGCGCGAGCTTGCGGTAGGCGGACTTGATCTCCTGGTCGGAGGAGTCTCTTGATATGGAGAGCACCTCGTACGGGTCCCGTCGGAGCGCTGGCGCCGACGGCCCCTCCATCTTCCCCGAGGATGCCATCAGGGAGCAAAACCCTAGCACACAGAACAACAAATCACAAGCAAATCAGAGAAAGTCGGCGTGAGATCGTGGAAAATCATCTTGGAAAATCACCTGCGCGAGGATGCGGCCAGATCTCGCCGCCTCCCAAGAAAAGATACTCAACGTGGAGAGAGATGGCCAAGAAAGACCGGTCCAAGGGGTCTCCGATCTCCGTTGCCTTGATTTTTAGTTTTCTAGGAGTATATGTTTATTATCCCTATCTCTATCTTTCTCTACGTACACTACTTCAAAAATATGTATGGCAAATCATCCGGATTTTTTCCCATCTCACACCATCATTAAAAAATGAGACAGCAAAACACACATACGAGACTCATGCGATCCCGAACCACCACTTTGTTTTCCCTTCCAAACCCGAATCACTAATTAACGAATACGCTTTTCAATGAACTCGTCAACTCTCTCTATGCTTGACAAGTGACGCTATATACGCGCGTCATTTATCACATCGTAAAGTGTTACACCCGTTTTTGACACGCCACAAACTTATATAAAACTAGATGATACCCCGCGCGTTGCTGCGGGAATCAGTTGCAATATATTTTGAATGATTGATTGCATGAAACATGAATAATTGAATTAATAGTATATAAACTAAAGTATAAAAATACATTTTATGTATTGTATTTTATTATTGTGTAGTTAAAAATATTTATTAAATATAAGTAATGTGTATAATGAAAAAAAATCCATGCATGTTGAGTGAGTTGACATGTGTCATTATATTGATGTATGCATGAGATCGACTAATAACGAATAACTTGTTCTCATGCATATTGTGGTGAGTCTTTGATGATGTGATATGTATGCATGTTAAAAATGATGTAATATAATAGGAAAAAATCCATGCATGTTGAGGGAGGTTGCATGTGTCATTAAATGGATGTGTGCATGAGATCAACTAATAATGAAAAACTTGTTCTCATGCATATTGTGGTGGGCCTTTGATGAGGTGGCATGCTTGCATGTTGAGATAAATAAGATAGTGGGGATGATCTATTATAGCATTATAGATTGCCAAACCGAAGGCTTTCAAGTCGATGCCAATCCTAAAAAGAGAGCTTTCGAGTTACTGCTAGCTCCGAGATGAGGGTAAACCGAGTTGCACCCAGCATCGAGTTACTGCTAGCTCAGAGGACGAAGGTTACCGAGTTACTGCTAGCTCGGAAGACTAAAAACATACCAAGTCAATCGCTACTCGAAAGCTACAGTGAACGAGTTACTAATTACTCGAAAGCCATAGTGTACCGAGTTACTTGTTACTCGGAAGCCAGAACTGAGTTACTCGGAAGCAAGTACCAAGCTGTCGGAGGTACATACCGAGTGCTTCTACCGAGTGCTTTTACTCGTTACTCGGAAGCCAGAACCGAGTTACTCGTTACTCGGAAGCAAGTGCCAAGCTATAGCCAAGTCGGAGGTACATACCGAGTGCTTTTACTCGTTACTCGGAAGTCAAACCGTGCCGAGTCGCTCGTGACTCGAAAGCCATAGTGTGCCGAGTGGTTTTACTGAGTGCTTTCACCGAGTGGTTTTACCGAGCTGTACTAATTCGGAAGCGTGCACCGAGTTGTTCTAACTCTGAAAGGAAAGCGCTGAAGCGCGTACCGAATGGCTCCAACTCTGAAGGAATGTGCCGATCGCACTGACGTAACTCGGTTTCCTTTTGGACGCGTGCGATCGTGCAGACTTGGAAAGTGACTCGGGTACTTTTCCTTGTGCGGGAAGACTAGCCCGAGTCCTTGCCTTGCACGGGAAGACCAACCCCCTCATATAATGAGGTGACGGCCGATTGAAAGAATCAACACACAATCGAACAAAACACATCTACATCTTTTTCGTGTTCATCTATCCCTACCCCTTGTATCTTTCTTCTCGTTCTTCGTCTACTCTTGTTCTTGCAGGAAGACGAATCGCGAAGCTTTAGGGGCGTCCAGGACGACCTAGAGCAGCCAATCGTCTCCGAGTTCTCTGACGGGGTCCCTCCCGAGGGCTTGGGGCGTCTGGTGTCAAAAGAATTAACCGAATTTCTTGTGTATCGCGCTTTCGGTTGGCCTCCCACGGTGCGAGCTGCGGAGTATCTCCCTCGGCGCCGCGGGCACACGTGACGTGTTCGTGTAGGGCGCAATTCAGCGTCAACACACTTTTTGGCGACTCCGCTGGGGACGAAAGCTTTGAACAGTCTTCGACTTGTTCTTGCTACGAGGAAATCGTCATCAAGTTGCTGCAGTCTACGAAGGTAGTATGAATTTTCAATTCACCTATGTAGATGCAAATAATTCATATGTTGTTGCTAGATCACCTAATGAACATGATGCATCGGCTAGCCCTAGTTTTATAAATTATGCATCTAATTGTGTGCAAAGGCCGGTTCATAATAATATCTATCCTTCAAGTTATAGTTTTAGCAACATGCAACATATGTATCCTAACCCTCATGCATGGACAACCCCACAAATTCATATGACGGTGGACAACATGATGGGCGTGAGTGATCAATATAAGGCACCTCATGTACAGGAGGGCATCTCACAATTTTATCCGTCGGTAGTTAGCTCGCAATATGCGGGTTCATCCCCAAAAATGCCGATGGATGGGGAAATCGGCCATGCTTCGATTAGTTATTCGGCCAATTACCCTCAACCATCATATGCTACACCATGTGTTACTAACTTTTCAGCACCATGTGAAACCGGTGATATTCATAATTCGGCTCTGCACCTTTACAATGGTTATGGCCGAATAGGTGGAGATTCAAAGGGAACTCAGGTGCATCCATCTGGTGCGGCAAGGTGCACGCTGACTCTTGAGGAATTACCAATCGAGTATCAACAGATTTATGAAGCCTTCAAGAAGTAGCGCAGGGAGCAGCGCATGGAGGCTTATGAGGCGCTCATGAAGCAGCAAGAGGAGGAATATTTGCAGAAGTTTTGCGCAACTATTAAGAAAGATCCAACGTCTACTCCTTACTGCAACAATCAGTTCGAGCCATCTGCATTAGAGAGACAAGAAGGCGAAGCTCTGCAAGCCAACCAAGACAAAGTTGACTCGGATAATACGATTGAGCTGACTAAGGAAGTCGAGTCATATGACTCGATGAATACGGAGTCTAGTGTGCAGAAGAAGGTCAACCCGGGTGACGCAACCAACTCTATAGAAGCCAAGCCAAACGGTTCAGGTGATAACAAGTCGGGCGTGCCTACTAAGTTCATCGAGCCAACAGGAAAAAAAGGTGTTGATTCGACCTAGTATAGCCGAATTAGCTAACAAGGAAAATATGGTCATCGATGAATCCAAAAAGGAAAAAAGCTGGCAACAAGAGGTCGAGGAGGCAAATAACAATTGACAAGCAACCCGGTGGAGGAGAAACAATTAAGATCGCCATCAAGAATCCTGCACTCGGGGGGCAACTGCCACGACAAGAGAAGACCCGAGCCAACTCGGAAGTTAGAGTTACCGAGTTGCAGCAGCCAGCTCGGAATCAAGAGCCTGCCGAGTTGCTCACAACTCGGAAGGGCTTACCGAGTAAGACCCTAGCCAACTCAGAAGTCAGAGTTGCTGAGTTGCAGCAGACAACTCGGAAGCGAAGATCTGCCGAGTTGCAACGTCCAGCTTGGAATCGAAGGGCTACCAAGTTGCAGCAATCGACTCAGAATCAACAGTCTACCGAGTCGCATCAGCCAGCTCGGAAACAGTCTACCGAGTTGAGGGCTTGCCGAGTTACACCCCGTGGAAGATTTGTTAAACCCAAATGTCCAGAAGTCGGCAAGTGGAAGAATAATGAAGCCAAAGCGCAACACAAGAAAAACAAGCCGACTTTTGATATGCTGATGTCCAAGCACGCCAACCAAGAGGACGGTTCTAGCTCTAATCAGTCATCACATTTAAAGCACCCAAGATCGCCTCCCAAGCAAAGATCTTAGCGTCATGCAAGGCCATATGAGTCGTGGGTACCAGCACCATGGATGGTGCCACACTTCTATGCGCCATATTACTCGGGTGACTTCGACAGGAGATGGGGGAAGCTCCCAATGGCCCCGTACGCTTTTTACTCAGGTTGGGCAGTGCCTAGGAGATACACTCATGACAGATTCTCTTACCCTGCACAAGGCCGTGTGAGCAATATCAACCGGCCAGCGCAAGGTTATTCAAAGAGGACCAACAAGCAAGTATGGCGTGTCAAACCACCGAGTGCTGAAACTCCGGAATCTTACAAACAAAAGGAGATCAAAGAGCCGAGTAATGACAACTCGGTCAAACCTAGTAAGGATAGTTTGGATATTCTGAGTAGTACTGCTATTTCGAGTAGTGCTGCTGTTCCGAGTAGCAATACTGCTCCGAGTAAAGAGAGGCTTGTTCTTCCGCAAGGTCCCAGGGCCAATGATCATGAAGCTAGCACACGCAAGGCCAAGACTAGGGATACTAATTGTACTCAACCTCAGTGGTGTCCTCCCGTTCTGACAAGGACACAGAATAGAAGATTGCAATGTCGGAGGAACCACGAGAAGGAGGAGCAAGAAGCAGAAAAGAGAAGGGACAAATTGATCAAGAAAGTTCGGCCTATGGCACCCGCAGCAAAAGTGTGGAGGCCTAACATAAGGTGAAAACCTATGCCTCCACATCAACTATGGCGACACCTACACCATCAAAAAAGGATGATGCAGTTTATGTTACATCGTCCATGACACTTGTTTCAACTTCTTCGTCCGAGGAGACTTCAAGTCCAATATACACCTTAGGGGATGAAGAACAATTGATTCAAGAAGGTACAGATATCAATATGGCGTATTACTTATGTAAGGCCCGATATGCGGTACTGTTCCAGATCTAGATGTTTCCATTCAGATCCGGGGCCGAAGCACATATCGGTCCCACCGCGACATATGACAATGACATATGCCCCGGATTTCCAACATGATATCACAACATTACAGCTACAAGGATACAACATCTCATACAATCGGCATACAACTACCTTAATACAATACATCAACGGAAGATACATGTCTGAGTACATACTACAATCAAATGTCTAGTGGCAAAGGTAGAACACACCATTCCCGTAACCACACGGGTCCAAGCTCTCCGCCGGGATCCACCTAACTAGTCGTCGTCGAGTCTTCGCGAAGGCGTCCAGAAGAAGGGTCGTCGAGCTCCACTATAGTCCAAGATCGTTTGCATAACGTGCGTAAAAGAGAAAAGAAGGGGTGAGCTATATCAACAAGTCTTGTAACTAACTTCTCACGGTAAGATGGGGTAGTGGTTGAGGTTGCAGCCACACTAGCAATATATGAAGTGGCTAACGATCTATTTAGAGTAAGATGAGAAGCCAAGCATTCGATGAGGAATCTCCTCCAACAAGTTTGTTATCAGCTACTTACACAAACATAACACCTATCCTATCCTTGTCCTCCCCTTCGCATCCCGACGAAGAAGAAGCAGTCAAGGCACACACACATTGATCAAGTTATAGTTATGATTCAGTTGATGTTATCTATGAACAAGATGTAGGTTCCAAGTCGTCCATAACCGTGGACACGGCTTCTCGAAAAGATTTAACCCTGCAGGGGTGTACCAACTGTCCATTACAAGGCTCCGCACGCACGCCCATCACTCTCAGTTGCTACCCATCACAGGCAACCATTTTATGACTTTGTTCCGAGAGATCCGAAACGACTGGTCCCTCTAACTAACAACGCACAAATCCGGGTGGCCCCCGGGGAGTTGACACCCAACCCAAGAGCCGGCCGCGCCCTCGGATCCGACTCTTCCGTATGGCTAAGGTCGGGGTTAGCCTCACCTGAACTCAGGGGTTTCCCTTGCTCACCAGTGTGGACCAACAGAGGAACTCTGTCTCCGCTGACCCAAGTTGTTTAAAATATGCGAGGGGATCCAAACTTGCACACACACGGGGTTTCAAATGGTAAATCAGCTCGGGCCACCACTAGAAATGTTTGGAGCTAGGTAGGTAAGAAAAGGAGACCCCATAGTATCACACACGCGGTTAGGCACGCTCAGTCTTAGAACCAATACCCGGAACTTGGATCCTAGGTGGCTCAAATGGAACAAAGCGCCAAGGCGGGATAGCCTGACCTTCCATCCTTCGTCGAATATAGTCAACATTTATAATAATCATATCATCCACAACAATATAATAATATGATAGCCCAATCCAAGGAGTAACAGGAGAACAATTGATAGCATCCTAGCATGCATACTAAGAAGTGGTTAAGCAAGCAAGGTACATGGCCAAACAATGGTTTGCTGGGATGTGGAGGACATGGCTGTTTGGGTTTATTTGAGAGGCATAAATATGAAGTGGTAGGATCAAGAAATCGTTCTATCCTATACCTAGGCACAAGTGATCTGAATGTTATAAGCATGATATATGCTCCCCCTTACCTAATGAGAAGACAAAACCGAAGGTGTAGTCGACCGCAAGCTCGCATCGTCTCCGAGAGTAACCGCGGGAGCACACAAGAAAGAAACACTGGAAAAGGCAGTCGATGAGAAAGCATCTATTACTACGAAGCAATCACCAACAAACAACATCAAGAAGGTAACACAAGACAACGCACAGTATCACATCTATCGTCGAGAGCGATTACTAACAGGTTAAGTGGAGTATTCGTCACACACGACGGTACCACACATTTAGAATGGTTCAAGTTGTTTAGCTACACAACATGAGCAAAGGTTGTTAACATGGCATCTCACTCAAGCATGGCATATCACACAATCATGGCAAGAGGTGAAGCACAAGGTAAACTATCTATGCTAATCAATTTAAGTGAGGCACAACCTAAACATGGCATTCCACTAAGTGCACCACGACGATTAAAGCATTTGATACTATTCTGCCCTAAACCATATTTAGGTTGGTTAACAACAGTAAACAATGGCATAAACGCAAAGTACATGAAATTCTAATGAAGTTACATATAAAGAACACCCCAAACAAAGTTACGGTTAAAAAGATACAAGCATCACAGGTTATGGACAAAATCTGTCAACATCAGGTAGCACACTTGAGAGCAATGAATCAACATGCTACAGGTTGAAAACATGCACCAAAAGATTTGGATCAACATTAGACATGACAAGGAAGGCATGGCAACAAAGTTTCATGTATATGAGCATCAAGAACAATTAATTGTAGCTCATGCAAAATGCAAGAATATACTACTGGTCTAGGGACTTAGTGAAAATCAAGGCATTTGACAGCAAACAACAAGGTTGCACTTTGGAATCTTGATAACTATATGGAAAGCAACCATATCATGGCATCAAAGTACACATAACAAGGAGCTAATAATTACATTGGAGCTAAAGCATACGAGGCACGGATCAGTAACTATAAGGCATCAAAGTAGCAACTTTATATAAACAGCAGCACATGTTAACAGGGTCACCACTTTGGAGCAAGATATAAAATAGCTACAACAGACAAACATGACAAATGAATGCATCTAAATGAAGTACACATGATCCTTAACACATACAAGAAATAATCAATAGCATAGGCCTCATGGATGTGACACAATCATCAATCAAACTTTGAATAAAATAATAGCAGCAGCAGTAAACAATCTGGTGCCCACTTCAACAGTGAATTCATCAACTAGATGGCCTCAAATCAATTAAGTCACTAAATAAAAACAGTAGAGCACACAAAACTGAGCACTTTTCATTTTGGGCGCCAAGTCATACGATCTACGGATCACTCGCAAACTTACGCGCAAAACAGGTCACAGTAGTAGTCTACAGACTTAGCAAAAATTAGAAAAAAGGAAAAACAAAGGGAAAGGAAAAAAAGAAGGGCGGGCCTCACCAATGGGCCAAGCACATCTCGACAGCGGTGACGGCTACTATCTCGCGCCCAGGGCGAGGAGAGGCAGTGGGTTAGGGAGGCGGTGGCCCACGAGGGCACGGGTGCTTGGCCGACCCACGTCGCGGCGGCGGCGGCCTGCTCGCCTGTCCTGATCCAGGTCGGGTCGAGGATGGCGGCTGGTTGCGGTGGTGGCCTGCGACGAGGGAGGCGCGACGGAGGGGTGGCCTAAGGTGGAGAGGACCGGCCTGCGGGTGCGGGAGGGCGACGAGGTCGCCGGAGGGCCGACCTGGACATCTTCGGGCGTCGCGACGAGGAGATCGGGGCGGCTCTGGCCATGGCACCATGGGGCGGCGGGCGGCGAAGCCGTGCGGCAAGGCGCGGCGGCGCGGTGAGGCGGGCCCAAGCGGGCCAGCGGCGGATCTGGAGGGCCCTCAGGGCCCAAACCAGCTGGAGGTGCTGTGGGAGGCTCGGGCGAGATCTGGACCGTTGGATCTCAGATTTGACGGTCCAGATCTGAAGGGAGCTAGGGTTTCGGCTGTGTATGGACTTGGGGGTAATTTTACTGAGTCAGAGGTACATACCGAGTGCTTCTACCGAGTGCTTTTACTCGTTACTCGGAATTCAAACCGTACCGAGTTGCTCGTGACTCGGAAGCCATAGTGTGTCGAGTGTTTTACTGAGTGCTTTCACCGAGTGGTTTTACCGAGCTGTACTAATTGGGAAGCATGCACCGAGTTGTTCTAACTCTGAAAGGAAAGCGCCGAAGCGCGTACCGAATGGCTCCAACTCTGAAGGAATGTGCCGATCACACCGACGTAACTCGGTTTCCTTTTGGACACGTGCGATCGTGCAGACTTGGAAAGTGACCCGAGTACTTTTCCTTGTGCAGGAAGACTAGCCCGAGTCCTTGCCTTACACGGGAAGACCAACCCCCTCATATAATGAGGTGACGGCCGATTGAAAGAATCAACACACAATCGAACAAAACACATCTACATCTTTTTCATGGTCATCTATCCCTACCATTGTATCTTTCTTCTCGTTCTTCGTCTGCTCTTGTTCTTGCATGAAGCATAGTTTAAAAAACCAGACCGGACCGCCGGTTTGACCCAAAAAACCCGGAACCAAAGCCTCGGCCGGTTCTTTAAGCACATTAAACCGTTCGCGCCATCGGACCGGAATAAACCGGGCAGACTGCGGTTCGACCGCCGGTTTCGACAATAAACCAGCCATCCGGTTCAACCAGTTCATATCTTTGTGAAAAATTTAATATTGCGCAAAAAAGGGAATCGAACGTAACGAGCGGGCGCACAGGTTGTGGTACCCTGACCAACTGACCTATGCTCGCTTGTTGTATAAGCAAGATTCATGTTGCTATTGTACATACTCTATACGGTAGCACTAAGGGCTGCTTGCGCTGCATGAAAAAAGTACATATACACTCATATTGCTGGCTTGCTGCTGTGCTTACGTATTGGCTTTGGCAGTTCGGCATTGGAAAAATGTATATACGATCGTTCATGCTTGTGTTGGAGCTATATTGCTTCCTATATGACACGATGGTTAATAAAATATCAAGTCTGAAATATTTTCACACTTACTAATGAATTTATTAACGTATTTATAGGTTAAAAATATATTTATAAGTTAAAAATATATTATTATATAGCTTAAAAAACTGAACATTGAACCGGTGAACCGACGGTCCGACCAGTAAAAACTTGAACCGACGGCCGCACCAGTTCGATCACCGGTCCGGTTTTTTAAACTATGGAAGGAAGACGAATCGTGAAGCTTTAGGGGCGTCCAGGACAACCTAGAACAGCCAATCGTCGCTGAGTTCTCTGACGGGGTCCCTCCCGAGGGATTGGGGCATCTGGTGTCAAAAGAGCTTACCGGATTGTCTTGTGTACCGCGCTTCCGGTTGGCCTCCCATGGTGCGAGCTGCGGAGTATCTCCCTCGGCGCCATGGGTACACGTGCCGTGTTCGTGTAGGGCGCAATTCAGCGTCAACATGGAGTTTCCCTTTTTTCCTTTTTAGAGGCATATGCGTGCCTCCCCGTGAAGCACGTTCGTGCTTTTTTTAAGGCACGGGGCATGCCTCTTTTTTTAAGGCACGTCGTGTGCCTCTCGTGGAAGAAGATTTGTGCCTCCACGCGAAATACATTCGTACCTTTTTTTAGACACGGTGTGTGCCTCTTTTTTATAGGCGCATGCCTCTCGCAAAATCATATTCGTGTCTTTTTTGGTCAAAGTGATCGTTGTGACATGTGACATGCCGTCATTCCATCAAAGTGACCGTTGTGACACGTGGCGCGCTGTCATGCCATCAAAGTGATCGCTGCGCGGGCCTTCTAAGGAGCGCTCCTTAGTTAGTTGCTCACTCCAAACCCTAGGCTTCTTAGAGTTTTGATGAGCCGCATCGTCATGCACCTACAACAGTTCATAGGGCCTTAAGGCCCTGTTTGTTTGAGATTTAATTTTTGAAGTTTTTCCATTTTGGTCAAGAAATCATAAAAGCTTTTAAATAGGTGCTTTTGGAGATTTTTTGGCTTTTGAAGATAAATATTGTTATATTGATTCATCAAAAACCAAAAAAACTCCAAAAGCGCATATTTAAAAACTTTTATGTTTTTTTGGTCAAAGTGTAAAAGTTGCAAAAGAAGAAGCAAAAGACCAAACAAACAGGGCCTAAGCCACTGATCGATGAGCCCTCAAGGTATCTTCAAGGCAATCATGGTTGCACAGAGCACGGTAACCCCATCATCGATTGGTCATCGTTGTCATGACGATGATGTTGTTGTTCCCATCCACCATGGTTTGTTTCAGATTTTTCTTTTCATTCCTTCACATTTTCGATCCAACGCCCTCACAACCTCATTCGTCTCGGTTGCCATGAAGAGACCACATTGTTTCAATCTCAACACTCTTCATCGTGAGCGGGGTGTAAGGATAACTAGTGTTGGAGATGATTTTAGCAGATCCCTCGGTAGTGTATCCCGAATTAGAGGGTCGAGAATCAGTGGTAACAGGAGACATGGATTTACACAGGTTTGGGTTCTTCAAAGACATAAAATGGTACTCTTGCTTGTTCTTGATTATGAAGGGGTCTATCGCAAAGTACAATAATCAAGAGATTGTTTTCCTCTACACGCCCCATGCTCTCGACTTGTATACTACATCAGGGACTAGGGTTTACATGAGTCATAATCCAATATGATCAACGAGGTTGTATCGACTATGATTTTATCATCTTGTCTTCTACGGCAAGTCTGGAGACCTTTGTGTATCATGGGCCTCGTTTAGTGGCATGTCGTGAAGTCCTCAAGGTGGCCCATGGTCCGTCCCACAAGGTCGGACCCGACCCCATAAGGGGGCCTTTATCCGGGACAACGTCAGTAGACCCTGGATTAATCTTCCAGTTCAATCTTCGGATGTCTGGTTCCCGAGCTTCATTTGTCAGACTTGAAATCAATCCACAATATCTAACTTATGACTTGAATCTTCATAAGACTTTCACCAGGAAAACCTCGAATGTCCTAATGCTCCTGAGGCGAGAAAATTCCCGCGTTGTTATCTTTGGACGTGTATATCCTTGTCTGTGGCATAATTGTGTCTTCTGACCGAGCTCGATCATCCGACCCACTTGTCCAGATGGTTGCTGGTAAAAATGACGTGCAAAAGTGATTCATGGCCCCGTCAAGTTCATGTCATGTCAGCAAAGGGGTGTGAACCTCGATCTAAGGAAGCATTAAGAGCAACTCAAGCAGATCCGACACCCCCATGACCAGATTTGTTTTTGCAGTTTCGGGAGGGCTCCGGTGGAACATATACCACATCTCGTGCCACAAATCTTTTCATGGGCCAAGATGCATTATTTGTTCTGCGCCGAACCCCTCGATGTACTGCATATATTTTTGCAATTAACATTTGCATCATCTAGATTTCATATAGTTGGACATCATTTATATAAAATGAACATTGCCCATAGCATATTTGATGAACACAACCAAAAGGATTCGCCCCTCAAAAGGTAAAAGGTCTAAAAGCTTTCACAATAGAAATGAAGGAAAATGAATCATGATATAAAGACATCCAACCATCATCATTGATCATCAAAGATTAATATGATCGTTTGAAGGATCGGAATGTCGACTAGAGGGGGGGGGGGTGAATAGTCGACTAACAATTTTAAAGCTCTTCTTAACAAATTAGGCTCAACAATAAATATAGGTTGTCTAGAACTGCAACTATGTGAGCAACCTATATGCCGACTAATGCAACACTATATAAGAAAGCAAGATATAAGCAATGAAAATAACTTGCACAAAGTAAAGGTAAAGGGGAACACGGGAGACAAGGATATGTTGCCGAAGTTCCTTCTCTTTCGAGAAGTACGTCTCCGTTTGGAGAGGTTGAGGAGCACAATGCTCACACGAAGCCAACGAGGGCCACCCTATTTCTCCTCAGCTCTTACCAATGCAAGATGTCGTGATTTCACTAACGGTGCCTTGAAGGTGCACACGAAACCTTTACACAAGGATGGGGAAGCTCCACACCATGCCGGAGTCTCCCACCTACACCACGAAGCTTCACCACAATGGATTGTGGCTTCGAGGTGGCCTCAATCTCTTAATGGCTCCAAACCACAAGAGTAACAAGATCCACTACAAAATGGATGGGGAACAATATTTACTTTGGATGGAAGTATAGATCTAGGTCTCCTCCCTCAATCCCTACCCACACAACAAGTTTGAGTGGCTAGAAATGGAGATCGGAGTCGATGAAGCTTTAGGGCGTCAATGGAGAGAGAGTTTTGCAAGAGGTTAGTGGCAAGGAGGAAGAATACCTCCTTTTATACCTCCCTCTCAATCCAACCGTTATGCGCATAATAACACAGGCCGGTACAACCTGCCTGCCAGGCCGGTACAACCGGCCTGTCACAGGCGAGCCAGTCTTCTTCCCAAACCCTAGCTAGTGGTTGGGTGGGCAGAGCGGTACAACCGCTACCACCCCGTTAGTACCGGATTTACCGGTACAACTGGGGTTCCACCACCCAGCTACCGGCCCGGGACAGAAGGAAAACGGGGAGAGCCCGGTGGAAGGGCCAGTGGGGAGGCCGGTTGAGGGAGGGTGAAGAGGGGGGAGAGCGGTACAACCACTCCTGGCACCGGTTATACCGGATTGACCGGTACAACCGGACCACCACCGCCCGACTACTGGCCTAGATCAGATGGATCTCCCCTCCACCTCGGTGGAGGCACCGGTGCAGGGCCGGTAGTACCGTCCCCTGACAAGGGCGGTACAACCAGCCTTGGACACCGGTACAACCAGCCAGGTGGTGTCCTAGCTGAAGATTTCCTTTTCTCTCTTCGTGAGGACCGGTCTTGGTCCCACAACTTTGTGTCCTGTGTGTATTACCTGAAAAGCCCATGACACGGTTAGATCTGTAATCCGGTATTGTAATCAACACCAAAGCCAAAGGACGGGAAATGTCCTATCAATCTCCCCCTTTTTGGTGGTTGATGACAATACACGGATTTGCAACAAGGAAAACAACCAAAGAGGTGCGCTCACTCCGTAAAGTATAGACGAGCTCCCCCTAACTGTATGCAACAAATGAGTCGAGGTATGAAAAGAGATAGTGCATACATTAGGATCACCACTCCCCCTATATTTCACGAAACAATAAACTTTGCAGGGAATAAAAAACCGAGTAAGACTCACAAGACGGATAACGAGAAAGCAAACGAAGTAGCAAGTCTTACATCACGCAAAGTTTTAAGGTTCAACATATGAAAGCAAAGAGAACACCTAAGGATCACACAAAACACAAAGTTCACACAATGCACACGATACAAGGAGCTACGCAAGCTCCGCAACGAAATCCCCTCGAACTCCTAATAGATGAATTCCCCCCTTTGGCATCGAGACACCAAAAAGGGAGAAAGTCCGATGCTAATGCCCAACTAATCACTCGTCAGACTCCTCGATGGCACCGACGTCAGAATCACTGGGGTCTATTGGATCCTACGAGTGCTCGGACTGGATCTCATCATCATCATCGTCATACTAGGGAGGCGGGGAGGGCTTGACCATCGGGGGTGGAGTGTCATCACTGGCAGTCCACGTGGAGTAGTTCTGCGAGATACACTTGTCCTCAGGTGTGATAATCCTCTCGGACCCACTGCGAACCTCAATCTGTAGAGCTCTCATCATCTGAATCTGTCGTGCGCGGCTCTCTTTCTCGCGCTTGTGCGTGAGGTACAGGTTGTGCTGGATGTCAAGCTGGAGGCAGAAAGTCTTGCGAACCCTAGCCTTGAGCTTCGCCCAGGCGGAGGTGCCCGCCCCGGGAAGCTCAAAGTTAGAATCACTGGGAAGCACCATACTCAGTTTCCATCTTTCCTTTTCCTTTGTTCTCAAAGCGAGGGGCAGAGTGCTTCTTGATCTTCAGCTTCTTGCGGGCGTGGACAATGAGAGCCGATGGATCCGCAACCAAAGCGTCACCTGGAAACTTGGCCGCCCAATGTGAGTAAAGAAACTTCATGATGTATGGACCAAGAGAGGGACAAGCCTTGCCCGCCACACAGCGGTACATCTCCTACCAAAGCACCTCGGGCACATTCAACGGAATGCCCTTGCCCTTCTCAGAGCGATTCATCAGCATCAGGTCAATGAAGAAGTTGTAGATCCGATCTTGATTCCCTACCTTGGGAATCAACATGTTCCTGTAGATGTGATGCATGATATAATAGAGCGACCTCAAATCCTTGGATGCACCCGGAATCCCACGGCCGAGAATGTAGAGTGGAGTAAGAAAGGCGGGATCAGAGGCCTCAACACCATACGGAGAAAAACCAATGCCCTGTCCAAAGTCATCAGAGTGATAGCCCAAAGCGGCACATAAATCCGACCAATGAGCAGAGCACATCTTGTCGCGAGTCATCCAAGTGACAGTGCGGTGGTCATCAGTCCCAAAGTGAATAGTCGCAGTCCATTGTTGAATGATTTGCGGATCCATGTCACACTGCGTATCCATGAGCTTGATGATGTCAAACTCCTCACACAAAGCAAGAGCATCCTTGAAGTACTCCTTGTGCTCTTCTGACCTCATGTAGTTAAGGGAAATAGTCCACATGCTTGTGACCTTGTTCTTGAACTGACTGTAGACATCAGAAACAATGCTCAACTGCTGGGCGGTCCAAAACATGGGGTTAGTCCAACCTGGAGCGCGAGGTGATGTGTACGGGTTCTGGACCCGAAAGCGTTGAAACTCTGGCAGAGACATATTGGACACATGCTTGCCCGCAGTGGTCTTCATAATGGCAGACCTCTGACGGCGAGAGAGCTGAGTGGGCTGGGTGACTTCCTCTCCCTGTTCATCGGACCTCCGAACACGCTTCTTCTTCAGACGCAAGCCACCTCCTCTTGAGCGAGAACCACCTACCCAAGCAAGACAGGAGGGAACAGAGAGATGAGAATGATACACATCAGGAGGGGATTGAGATACACATGCATGGGAGAGATGCACAAGGGATGGGCCTTCAGGCCCCGGTTGTACCGTCGTACCCCGGTTGTACCGCCATGACAGGGCGGTTGTACCGGTGGCTGGCACAACTAGAGCATGAACCCGATACCAACAGAGAGAGCGTCAATCCGGTGTATACACGCCACTGCATGGTAAAACAATCTCCTAGACCAATCACACTACTACACCATGTAAGCACGATTCATGAAAATCGAAGATGAAATGTAAGGCCCTAGCAATGGAGGGTTTCGAAGAGAAAACCCTAAAATATGAGGAACATAGGGCCTTACCCGCATCCATGGCGCAGATCGTGGAGGAGGAGGGCAGCACAAGCCCGACCCGAGGGAGATCGGGGGAGTCCGAGGCGCCGGCGGCGTCTCGAGGCTGCGACGATTGACGTCCGGTGAGAGGGCAGTCGGGGTGGCGCAGAAAATGGGGGAATGACCCCCCATGTTTCGGCTCCGAGCCCTTATATGCCCTGCACACCGGTTGACCCGCGGCGCCCGACCGGTAGTACAGGTCCCTGGGGTAACAATAGGGTTACCGCGGTACCTTTGGTCGTTGGAGCCACCGGTTGTACCGAGATGAACCCCGGTTGTACCGGTGCCTGACAGAGACCGGTAGTACCGCTCCAAAGATCGGTAGTACCGCTCGTTCACAAGGGCTTCCTGGGAAGAGAGGGAGAAAGATGTGTATCAAGGAGACAATGATGGTTCAAGATGAGATGGCTTGGGATAGGACTAAACTAAGGAGCACGACACTACAACTACTTACGAAGAGACGACACAAATCACACAAACTCGGGCAAACAAATGATCAAGAGACAAAAAACGAGAGAAAAACAAGAAAATAAAAGAGCACACACCATTCCACCGGTTAAGAGGTGGGCGGTGGCCGAAGACACCATGTATGAGCTTTGTTGGCAAGGCACCGCTAAGATATATCTTGGGTCCAAAACCAAAGATCTTCTTTGAAGCACCGTTGCCACTTTGGGTGACCATGATAGCCGCCGAAAATGACCATAGTGAAAGAATTTTATCCTTTTTCGCATAATAGGTGGAGTGATTGCCTATGAATTAAGCAACACCCCCCTATGTCCATGCCTACATCCAAACTAGGTACCATGTTGAGATAGCGTGTGTGGGCAAGCATGTCAAACCTCATTACTTGAATCAGTGATATTTAGCTCATGCCTTAACTCTCGGAATCTTGCTTCATCCAAAGGCTTGGTGAAAATATCCTCAAGTTGATCTCCGTTGCCCACATATGAAAGATTAATATCACCCCGCTTCACATGATCTCGAATAAAATGATGTCGAATCTCAATATGCTTCGTCTTGCTATGTTGAACGGGGTTGTAAGCAATCTTGATAGCACTTTCATTGTCACATAAAAGAGGCACTTTGTCACAAGTGACACCGTAATCCTTTAAAGTTTGCCTCATCCATAATAATTGTGCACAACAACTTGCGGCGGCAATATACTCGGATTCGGTTGTAGAGTGGGAGACACAATTTTGCTTCTTGGATGACAAACACACCAAGGATCTACCAAGGAATTGGCATCCTCCGGAAGTGGACTTCCTATCCACCTTGTCTCCCGCCCAATCCGAATCCGTTTACCTGATGAGGTTGAAGCTTGAGCCTTTAGGATACCACAACCCAAAGTTTGGGGTATGAACCAAATATCGAAAGATTCTTTTGACAGCCACTACGTGACTCTCCTTTGGTGCGGATTGAAATCTTACACACATGCCCACACTCAACATGATATCTGGTTTAGATGCACAAAGATACAACAAAGAACCAATCATAGAACGATACTCCCTTTGGTCTACCTATTTGCCGTTTGGGTCGAGGTCAAGTTGACACTTGAGTGGGATGGGGTTCTTGGCTCCTTTAAGACCATCATACTTGAACCACTTGAGCATGTCTTGAGTGTATTTGGCTTGGTTGATGAAGGTTCCTCTAGACAATTGCTTCACTTCAAAGCCGAGGAAGTACTCCAACTCTCCCATTATAGACATCTCAAACTTGTCGGTCATTAGCTTAGCAAATTCTTCATTAAAATATTGGTTAACCGAACCAAAGATAATATCATCAACATATAGTTGGCATATGAATAATTGACTACCAACCCTCTTAGTAAAAAGAGTGGGATCGATTTGCCCAATTTCAAACCCATAATCAACTAAGAACTTGGTAAGGTGCTCATACCAAGTGCGTGGTGGTTGCTTAAGGCCATAGAGCGCTTTGTCGAGTTTATAGACATGATTAGGGAAATTGGGATCCTCGAACCCGGGGGGTTGATTGACATATACCAACTCATTAATGGGACCATTAAGAAAAGCACTCTTCACATCCATTTGATATACCTTGAAGTTATGATGAGAAGCATAAGCAAGTGCAATACGAATGGACTCAAGGCGAGCCATGGGGGCAAAAGTTTCACCATAGTCAATACCTTCGACTTTGGAAAAACCTTGTGCCACCAACCTTGCCTTGTTCCGAATGACGATACCAAGTGCATCTTGCTTGTTCTTGAATAACCACTTGTCCCAATAACATTGTGATCACCTTTGGCTCTCTCCACTAATGACCACACCTTGTTGCGCTTGAAGTTGTTGAGTTCATCATGCATGGACTCAAGCCAATCCGGATCTTAAAGCGCCTCACCTACCTTTTGGGGTTCAACACAAGAAACAAACACATTATGGACGCAAAAGTTTCTTAATTGACTACGAGTTGTTACCCCCTTTTGGATGCTTTCGAGCACTTGATCCACCGAAAGATCTTGTGATTTTAACTGGGATGCAAACTTGAGTGCTCAGCGTACTCTTTCTTCCTCCATGGCTTCTTGGGATGGCTCGAGAGAGTCATCTTCGGAAGAAGGAGCACCGTCAAGGACTTGCTCATCATCTTGAGATTGCCCTTGAACGAGAACATGATCTTGGTCATCATTTGGTGCAACACCATCATCAATGACTTGATCTTGACCTTGATCTTGTTCGGGAGGGCGGGCCTTCATCTTGTTCTTGGTTTTCTTGTTGATCTTGAGGAGGTGATGGCTCCACATGAGTAGAGCATTGCCCTTCTCCTTCCACCACAAGGGCTTCCTCAACGGGTAGGAAATGACCCACACCCATTCTTCTTATGGCTTGAGGAGGAATTTCATCACCTACATCATTAATATCACTTTGCCCCACTTGGGAGCCATTATGTTCATCAAACTCCACGTTGCTAGATTCTTCGACAAGTCCAGAGGAGTTTTTGTAGACTCTATAAGTGTGGGAGTTTGAAGCATAACCAACAAATATGCCCTCATTTGTCTTAGACTCAAACTTAGACAAACGAACACCCTTTTTAAGAATGAAACACCTACACCCGAAGACCCGAAAATACTTGATGTTGGGCTTCTTCCCGGTGATGATTTCATACGGAGTTTTGTTCAAGATATTGCGGAGATAAAGACGGTTGGTTGCATGACAAGCAATGTTGATGGCCTCTTCCCAAAAGTTGTAGGGACTCTTGAACTCCGCCATCATTGTCCTTGCCGCATCAATCAGAGTACGATTCTTCCTCTCCGCAACACCATTTTGTTGAGGGGTATATGCAGCGGAATATTGATGTTTGATCCCCTCATCAACAAGAAATTCATCCAAGGTGTAGTTCTTGAACTCGGTGTCGTTGTCGCTTCTAATTGCCAATATCTTTGAGTTGTGTTGACGTTGAGCTTCATTGGCAAACTCGATGATGGTTTTTTGGGTCTCACTCTTATTTTTGAAGAAATAAACCCATGTATATCTTTAGTAGTCATCCACGATAACCAAGCAATAATTCTTTCTGCTAAGACTATCATATGAGGGAGGCCCAAAAAGATCCATGTGGAGGAGATCCAAAGGCCTCTTGGTGGATATGATATTCTTGACGAGATGTTTCTTCTCATGTAGCTTCCCTTCAATGCACGCCCTACAAGCACGATCTTTGGCAAAGCTAACATTTGTTAGTCCAATGACACTCTCACCGTTGAGAAGTGTTTGCAAAGACCTCATATTGACATGGGCTAGTCGGCGGTGCCAAAGCCATCCCACATCAACTTTAGCCATTAGACACATGGCGGTTTTGGTGGGGACTTTATAAAAGTCCACCACATACATACCGTTCTCCACATGTCCAACGAAGTCTACTTTAAGAGTTTTGCTCCACATCAAGGTGACCATGTCTTTATCAAAGAAAGTGCAAAGGACCATCATGGCAAGTTGACGAACGGATAGTAAATTAAAGGCACAAGTCTCAACTAGTAATACTTTCTCAATGGACGAGTCCGGAGAAATTATTACTTTGCCGAGACCCAATACCTTTGACGTGTTTGCATCACCAAATTGGACACGGGTGGTTCGAGATGGTCCAAAATCGATGTCCACCAACACGTTCTTGCTTCCGGTCATATGACTTGTAGCCCCGCTATCAAGTATCCATGAACCTCCACCAGAAGCCACTGACTACATGAGATCAATGCTTGGATTTAGGTACTCATTCACGAATGGGTCCTCTCGCGTTAGTAACAAGGGTCTTAGGCACCCAAATGGACCATGCAATATATTCATCAAAAGAACCATCAAATTTGGCATAAACATTTCCATCATTAGTGCAACAAAGAACATAAGAAGGGTTAGTTGGTCCGACAAAGTCATTGGGAATGGCACCACCCCTTTTGGTCACACCACCCTCAATGGTCTTTACCATATTTTCTTGAGGCTTCTCCCTTTCCTTCACAAATGTGACTTCCTTTGAGGGAGAAGGGGTCTTGCCCTTCTTCTTTATGTTCTTATTCTTCTTCTTTGACGAGCTTGCACCAAAACCAATGCCTTCCTTGCCAATGACCTCCTTTTGAGAACTCAAGAGATCATTAAGGTTCTTCTCTCCTTGAATGCAAGAAAAAAGTCCCTTCTCCAGTTGTGCCTTCAACCTAGCGTTTTCCTCAATGAGAGGAGCATGCTCACAACAAGGATTAGAGGAACTAGGTTTCTCTACCATAATAATAAGAGAAAATGTATTAATATCTTTAGTGAGTTGAATATTGGTTTGCTCATGTGCCTTTCTTAGAGCCATGAGTTCGTGCTTTAAGGACTTGTGGTCCTTTTCGACTTTCTCATGACCCACAAGAAGTCTTTCATGAGCCTCAACAAGTTCATCATTTTTAGTCTTGAGGTCACAAGCAATGGCATTAGAATGTTTAAGGTCAAGTTTTAGTTTAGAGATATCACTAGCATGAGTCTCATCAAGAGACAACTTAAGCTCACACTCCTCTTCAAGAGAATGAGATAGCTCCCCTATGTCATCCGCATAGTCACGACTATGGCCTTGCAACTCGGTGATAGTCTCATCGAGTTGCTCAATGTGAGCATGGGCTTCACCTAATTGTTCCAAGAGAGCCACAAAGTGTCTCTAAGCTTCACCTTTGAGTTTGGACATGAATAGCTCAAATTAATTTTATTCTTGAACCTTGGGCTCCTCATTTTCCTCCACACAATCCAACAAAGACGGGTTAGTGGGGGTAAACGGTTTAGAGAAAGGAGTTACCAAGGTAGTCTTGGCCATAAGGCACTTGTGGATGATGTGAGGGTTCTCATTGGGGGAGTTGAAGAGGGACGTTGATGAGGGAGATTCAATGGCGATAGCAACGGTGGCGGTTGCCACAATCTCACCGCCTTCTTCATCATCCTCATCACCGAAGTAGTTTTCTTCTTGTGCCACCAACACCCGTTGAGGCTTCTTCTTCACAAAGTTCTTGTTCAATGGTGACTTGTTCTTGTCCTTCCGGATGAGCTTGCCACCATGATATTCTCTCTTCTCATATGGACAATCCGCAACGAAATAACTCACATTGCCACAATTGAAGCAAGTCCTTATCCTTTGGCCCTTTGGCTTGAAGCTACTTGTGTTGGACTTGAAGTTCTTCTTGTTGCCCCAAAATTGTCTTGAGGCAAGAGCCATGTGCTCATTGTAAGCATACTTGGTGTCCTCCGGTCCAACATCCTTTTCATCATCATCTTCCTCGAATTGAACTTCCTTGGCCTTCAAAGCAAGATACGACATCTTGGTGCCACTTTGGCGAGCCAATTTCAGCTCGGCCGTGGAGTCCAAGATCTCCATGGCAACAAATTCATCCAAGACTTGGTTGGAGGTCAACTCATAGAAATCGTGCCTTTGACAAATGACCTTGGTGATATGCTTATTGTGTAGGAGCATAGCCGTGATGAACTTCCTTTTTATCCATCCATCATCAGTGTCCATGCTCCCGTGATCCGTCATGGAGTTGGCAAGAGCCACCAACCTTTGATGAACATCCTCAGAAGATTCCCCTTCATTCCTGACAAAGTGATCGGCTTGATCTTGAATCTTGTCAAACTTGGAGCACCGTATGCTAGATCTTCCCATGAGAGTCTTCTCAAGAAGATCCCAACACTCTTTGGTCGTTTCACACTTCCGGACAAGATTCTCTTGCTCTTCATTCAACCCATTTACTATCATGGGAAAAGCATGACTGTTGATGAGGTTGTCCCAATATTCTCTTGGGGTCATGTTGCGGCGTTCATGAGGATGGAAACCTTCCTCAATGATGCGCCACAATTCCTCTAAGGAACCCTTCAAGTGTCTCTTCATGCGATAAGCCCAAACAGTATAAGCTTCTTTGTTAAGGATGGGAGGAGGACCTACATGTGCGAAATGAGGTTCAGGAAGAGGTAATGAGTTATAGCTAACGGGGGGAGCAACCGCGGAATGAACACCCGATCCATTCCCTTGAAGAGGAATGGAACGGTTGTCATTTCTACCACCATCACGAGATTGGGAGATGACATCTCCTCCACCCAACTTCGGAATGTTGGGTTGATGGTGGGGTTTTCCTCCATGGGTATCCTCGACATGAGACTACTAAGCATATTAGTAACTTGATCCATGTGAGCCTTAATGTCGGATATGCCTTCATTGTACTCATGTCGAGAGATAGAGTCATCCTTCGCAAACGCGTTAGTGAAGCCCTATGTACTTGGAACCTCTTCCAAAAGGGAGGGATTAAAAATATCTCCTAGTAACTCAACCTCTTCCGTTTTATCCCCTTGCGACATCCTCTTAAGGCGTTAAAGCCCTTAAAAAGAGACGAGGCTCTGATACCAAATGAAAGGATCGGAATGTCGACTAGAAGGGGGGGGGGGTGAATAGGCGACTAACAATTTTTAAGCTCTTCTTAACAAATTAGGCTCAACAATAAATATAGGTTGTCTAGAACTGCAACTATGTGAGCAACCTATATGCCGACTAATGCAACACTATATGAGCAAGCAAGATATAAGCAATGGAAATAACTTGCACAAAGTAAAGGTAAAGGGGAACACGGGAGACAAGGATATGTTGCCGAAGTTCCTTCTCTTTCGAGAAGTACGTCTCCGTAGAGAGAGGGTGAGGATCACAATTCTCACACGAAGCCAACGAGGTCCACCCTATTTCTCCTCACGCTCTTACCAATGCAATATGTCGTGATTCCACTAACGGTGCCTTGAAGGTGCACACGAAACCTTTACACAAGGATGGGGCAGCTCCACACCATGTCGGAGTCTCACACCTACACCACGAAGCTTCACCACAATGTATTGTGGCTTCGACGTGGCCTCAAGCTCTTAATGGATCCAAACCACAAGAGTAAGAAGATCCACTAAAAAATGGATCGGGAACAAGATTTCCTTTGGATGGAAGTATAGATCTAGGTCTCCTCCCTCAATCCCTAGCTACACAACAAGTTTGAGTGGCTAGAAATGGAGATCACAGTCGATGAAGCTTTAGGGCGTCAATGGAGAGAGAGTTTTGCAAGAGGTTAGTGGCAAGGAGGAAGAAGACCTCCTTTTATACCTCCCTCTCAATCCAACCGTTATGCGCAGAATAACACAGGACGGTACAACCGGCCTATCACAGGAGAGCCAGTCTTCTTCCCAAACCCTAGCCAGTGGTTGGGTGGGCAGAGCAGTACAACCGCTACCACCTCGGTAGAACCGGATTTACCGGTACAACCGGGGTTCCACCGCCCAGCTACCATCCCGGGACAAAAGGAAAACGGGGCGAGCCCGGTGGAAGGGCTGGTGGGGAGGCCGGTACAACCGCCCCCAAACCCTAGCCCGTAACCGGGGGGAGAGCGGTACAACCGCTCCTGGCACCGGTTATACCGGATTTACCGGTACAACCGGACCACCACCGCCCGGCTACCGGCCCAGATCAGCGGGGTCTCCCCTCCACCCCGGCGGGGGCACCGGTGCAGGGCCGATAGTACCGTCCTCTGACAAGGGCAGTACAACCGACCTTGGACACTGGTACAACCGGCCAAGTGGTGTCCTGGCTGAAGATTTCCTTTTCTCTCTTTGAGAGGACCGGTATTGGTGCCACAACTTTCTGTCCTGTGTGTATTACCTGAAAAGCTCGTGACACAGTTAGATCTGTAATTCGGTATTGTAATAAACACCAAAACCAAAGGACGGGATGTCCTATCATCATTGTTGCGAACAACACCATCATCGATCGGAGCACGAGCACCATCCTCATCAATGTGTGAACCTTGAACACTACCATCACCACCTCTTCAAAGCCTCTCCACCACCACGACCATCATCACCACCACTTCCAAAGCCTTTTCCACCACCACCACCACCACCTCCTCCTCCTCCAAATCCACCACCACCACAAAAATTGCCCAGAGAAAAGCCACATCCTCCTCCAAATCCACCACCACCAACATTCTCCATATCAAAACAACCTCCTCCTCCAAATCCACCACCACAACCAACATTTCCCATAGCAAAACCACAATCGGCCATAAGATTTTGAAGCTCCATTCTTCTTCAGCACATGATCTCCATCATTTTCATCTCCCAAAAATCTTCTGACCTAACATCCATGGCATCCGGAGTCATCATCATGAGTCGGTCCTCCTTGGCGGTTTTCTCATCTATTCTCTTTAGCTCCTCTAGAGCGATCTTTATCTTCTCAAATACACATCTTCTTCCCACTTTTCCTCTTTGTACTTCTCTTTCTTCTCGGTTGGATCAATGTAGGTTGTCAAATGCTTGGCCAATGTGATTTCTTTGAGCTTCACCATTTCACCAATATGTCCTCTCAAAGTGATAGCCTTAGTCAACCTCTTCACCCTACCTTTCTCCTTCCTATTCCCATCAGGCTTGCCTTTGTTTATTCCTCCATTTTGTGCTTCATCACTTTATTCACCGACCTCCAAGTTTGAAAGGGAGCCTTTCTTTGGAGGAGATTCTTTGTCCCTCAAACTCCATTTTCACTATCTTTGACCAAGAGCCAACAATGCAAAATTTGAATAACCTTCCCTTGAAACCCGAGCTTTGCTTAAACAATTCATTGGCAATCCAATCTACAATGAGCATAACTACTCATGAACAAATGATGCAATGCTGAAAACACAAGTAAGGGTGAAACTTACATAATCATCGATTGTGCATCCACTAGGAGGGGGATTTCTCACTTGGGAGAAACATCCACTCCATCGGCTACATGTTTTCTTGATTATTACCCATTGATCTTGAAGTGATTTCAATGAACGGGAAGAGGGAACCAACACAAGATTGTGGTATTTATCTTCAGTCCTTTGCCAATATTTGATCTTTCCTCATCACCACGTCGAGAGACACACTCTCGCATGCCCGAGTCAAACATGCATCCTCCACCTCGCTATAGTTTTTGGCCTGCTTCGTGAAATTGCCTTGGGTACCATAAATCTCTTCTTCATTAACTTCTTCCACTTCACCATCATCGCCCTCATCCCTTTGTCCGTATCCAGATTTTCATCGCCTTGCGCGTGCATTCTCGGTTCAAAGTCTTCAAGAGGCGCACTCAAGTCCATCGTGTTTGCATCCAACATGTTGGAATATGATCGAGTGCTACAAAATCGGAGAAGAGCAATTTGCGAATCCTAGGAGTCCAATGAGGTGGTGGAGTTCATTGGCCAAAGAAAAAAAGAGTTTTTTTTACCTTGCGGGCATTTCAACGAACACGTCGCAGTCGCCACTTGGACCGACTGAATCCGACGAAGCTAGCGGCCTCATGGGTAGTGGCTTTGCCGTAGTATTCTTGGCCTTCTGATGGCACTGAAGTAGTGCTCCTCGTTGGCTACCCCAAGTGGAAGGTTGAGATGTAGCGTAGCAGTAATTTCCCTCGGTGAAGATACCAAGGTTTGTCTCTAGTAGGACTCCAGCAACGACAAGTAGGTGACAATGGCGCTAGAAATTACTAGTACGAGTTGACGCGAAACTGCACACAGATACAAATAACTTTGCTCCCAACGAGTTCAGAGAGGTTGTCAATCTCTCCGGCCTTGTTGTTTGGAAAGGGTCAAACGCAAGAGATAAAAGGTAATGACAACTGCAACTAGAAAGTAAAATAGGAAATAAATTGAAGGTGTAAACAGTGGTGGAAATATGGACCGGGGTCCCTTGAAGATCACTAGTGATGTCTCTCTCCCAAAAGACGATAAACAACTATGCAAGGTGAACAAATTACAGCTGGGCAACTGACAGGATCACGGACGCAAACCAATGCTAACTATGCTACAAAAGAAAGGAAGAGGCTCAAAATCATGGGCAGTACGCCAAGATAAGTAGACTGAAATCCATCTGTATCTACTACTAATCATCCACCTTGAGATATCTATCCAGAACATCTCACTGGTATTAAGTTGCGAGCCCCACCCAAAGTGTAAACCCAAAGCAACAGACAACTGCATTAAAAGAACTCTTCGTAAAGTAAACAATCCTTGCAACCGCGGTTACAAGCACCGTTGTTTCCCCCTTGTGGCAACAACACATCCCCTAGACTCATGTTTCTGTCACTCAAGCTAGTCATCGGGGGGCATGAACCCACAATCATGCATAACGCTCCCTCTTGGAGTTACTACCTACTACTTGGCCAAAGCAATAAACAGCAACTGAGAACATGCAAGAATTACTCAAGAACCAAAATATAAAGGAGAAGAACCAAATATATTACTCATCACAATCTGAATATAGTCTCATAATCCATCAGATCCTAGCAAACTCAACATAGCAACATCAGAAATAATTACATATGTGCCTTGATCATGTAGGGCAGATCACAGGGTCTAATCCATTAAGAACAAAGAGGGGGGAGAGGACATCACATACCTACTGATCATGGACCCTTGGTCCAAGGTGGACTACTCACGGATCATCCGGGAAGCGTCCATGGTGGTGGATAAGCCCCCGGAGGTCAATGCTCCCTCCGACAGGGTACTGGGAAGAGGTATTTTGGCGCTCCCGATCGTGGAAGCGCGGCGGCGAAACAGAGGCGAGATCACGAAAAAGGGTTCTGTCCTCGGGGGGTTTCGGAGGATGAGGTAAATATAGGAAAATGGGGGGCAGCCAAGGGGTCCACCAGGGAGTCCAGGCGGGCCCCCGACGCGGCCCCACCCTAGGCCACGCCCACAGGGCGCCTGGACCCCTGGTGGGTCCCCTCTGCCCCCCTTCGGGCATCTGGAAGCTTCCGGTACGCTGATTTTTATATAGTTTTCCCAAAACAATTCTGGCACTTTAAGTAATGGGAAAACCTGAAATAAAAAGACATCATAAAACAGAAACTGGCACCGGGGTCCACTGAGTTAATAGGTTAGTAGAAATATGATCAAAAGTGTATGAAAGTGTATCAAAAACATAGCAATATCACCCAAAACATGCATGGAGCAAGCAGAAATATAGATATGTTTGGGACGTATAAACATCCCCAAGCTTAATTCCTGCTCGTCCTCGAGTAGATAAGTGATAACAAGCATAATTTCTGTGGTGAGACATGCTACCAACCATAAAAGGACTATTAAGTAAAGCAAGTAAGGCATGTAATTCAATTCAAGTCATAACAAGCAAGAGTTTATATTAGCATTGAAACAAGCAACATAAGAACATAAAGGTGCAAGAGCTCTCGATGTCTGTGACTCGAATGTCTCCAAATGGTGTTTGCGTGCAAGAAGTGGGGGATGGGAATACGAGAGAGAAAAATATATTTATTTTGTTGAGAACTCAATATACTAAAGTTTCACACTTATTCTTCTTTGGAATCTTATCTTGGCTCGTCCCCATACCACTAGCCACGTACTCAAACTGATCCACTCCCTTTCGATATTTTGAGCACTCATGCAATGGATGAGCGTAAGCAAGAAAGTTGACACTTAGGATGGCAAAGAGAGAGATGGTGGAGGAGGAAGACAAAAAGGGTGTGAAAGGCTCACATCAATGAGGACAATCATAGGAAAGAGAAAGCCAAATGATAGATATGATGTGAGGAGTAGGGATTGGCATGCAACGGATGCACATGAGAGCTATGGAAAGCTCTCCAATGGAACTAGTGGGGGTGCATCCAACTTGCTTGCTCAAGAAGACCTATAGCTCATTTGAGGAGGCTCATCATTGGAATATACAAGCCAAGTTCTATAGTGTAAAGGTCCCCACATAGCTATATGCATATATGATCATCTCTATGGAGTACAAGATATAAGAGGTAGTACGTGGATCTCGCAAAAGGAATAGTAGTGTGTGCCCTTCTCTCTTTTTATTTCCTTTTTCTTTTTCTTTTTTTGTATTTTTTGTGGCCTGAATGGCTCTTTCTATTTAACTCTTATTTGCCCTCTTTGGGATCTTTTAATTTGTCCTCTTTGGGATATTTTCCTCACTTAGGGGCAACACTCTATCTTATAAGAAGTATAGACGATCTTTCACACTTTACAAAAGTACTCAGCATAAAGAAGATGAAGCTATCATGATGTATGCAAATGTATGCCTCTGCCAGTGTAGCAGGAACATGTATGACATGAAGATCAAGTCATGAGAAGATGGATTTTGCATGACAATATATCTCGGAAAGGCTATGGAAATGCCTTGATAGGTAGGCATGGTGTCTGTTTTGAGGAAGGATATAAGGAGGTTTATGATGACAGAGCGTATCATGCCAATGGTTTGGATGCACTGGTGAGGTAGACGCCAACTCTCGGAGTGAGAAGAGGGTATTGCACTGTACTAAAGAGGCTAGCAAATATGGGAAGGTGGAAGTGTCACTTTCGAATACTTACATTAGTCCGAAGAACTCATGCACTTATTATCGGTAACTCTCAATCTAATCAGGAGGTTCACAAAGAGACAAGTACCCTGAGGAGGAGTGTATGGGGGTTTGGTTATCCTTGCACATCCTCGACTCATGGTACGTGAGTGTACTCTAATATCCAATCCCTCCAAAGATTAGTGATCCATCTAGTAGCTAGAGTTCTCAACTAGTTTTGTAGTTTTTCGAAAATAAACATGGATTGCCCAAAATATGACATCTATCACTAATAGGCTAAAGCTCTTGACACCCAAAGTTCAAACATTACTCACCACAATACCTCAAAACTATTGCAAGTTACTACTACAATTGAATAGCAACCTCAATTACCTACTTCAAGTCAAGACACACAACTCAGTGCAACATGCCAACTCTCTAAACAAGATAAAAACGAAAACTCAAGAGAGTTCCATAAACAAACTAAACAAAAGATCTTAAAAAGATAAGCATGAAAACTAAGAGCTAAACATGACAGCAACTACGAAAAGATAAATAACTCACAACAAAAGAAAGATAAGCATGAAAATCCTATGATGTGTTCTAGTTTAAAGTGGAGCGTGTTTCTCTCCCACACAAAGATAGCAAAGCAAAGCTAAAGAAAACTAAAAAAGTAAAGAGCAAGATGCTCCAAGCATAGCACATAACGCATGAAGTGATAAAAATATAGTGGAATGAAGCACGAACTGATAATTGTTGATGGAGAAGGGGATGCACGGGGGCATCCCCAAGCTGGACGCTTGAGTATCCTTGAATGTTTCTTGGGGGTGCATGGGGGCATCCCCAAGCTTGAGCGTTTGACACTCCCGGATCTTCTTTCATCATCTTCCTTCGCACATTTGAAAACTCCCTTCATACATAACTAATCATAAGCTGATTAGAGAGGTTAGTACCAATAATAAAACAATTTGCCTCTATTGGAAATAAAGATTTTCTGAAAGGGCTACTATTTCTCAAGACTTCCAAAAAGTTTTTGCAAAGAAAAAGCTAGCGCAAGACTTGAAAAACTGGGAAAAGGCAAAACATGGCAGAATCTATGAAAAACAGACCAACAAGTAGTAAATAAATTCCGTGGGGTACTTCTACAACTCAAATAAAAAAACCTAGAATAGGCGCTTAAAATCTAATTGTATAGATCACGTTGTCAAAAAAATTCAGATAAAAAAGACGATATGGTGATTTATTGTGATTTTTTCCGTCCAAGGACAAAATCTGTTTTCTGGACATCATGTCACAACTTTTGAACTTTCTTGCAATCAGAGGCTAAACTTGGCACAAAGCTTGGAAATAATGATACAATGATGTTGCTATAGTAGTAACAATCATCAAGACCACTAAAAATAGAAGGAAAAACATCTTGGGTTGCCTCCCAACAAGTGCTTTCTTTTACACCTTTGAGCTAGGCACAAAGCAAAAAGATCAAGTTGTATCAATTGAACCATCATCAAGATCATCAAAAAGTTCCTCAATTGTACAACTAGTTTTAAGAGGTCTTTCAAATAAAGGTCTAATGAAGATACTTGTAGGGATAAAAGCAAAAGGCAGAAAATCAATTGGAGTTTCATTTATAAATCTATCTAAGAGGAGTATTTCTTCCAAAGTTTTCATAGTTTCAACTCCTTTGGTAATAAGTGGGTTGTTTTTGGGTCGAGGAACCTTAGGGACGTAAGCGAACTTAGGTTCCTTCTTTCCCCTGAATCCTATGATCTAACTCATTTATCTTATTGATGCTTGGCATTGCTAGCTCTATCTTTTCAAGTTTTTTCAAAATGTGAACTAGGGTAATGTCCTCTTGAATGCTAGCAACAGGGAGATTCCAAACAAATTTTTTAATAACATTAAGATATTCCCAAATTGGGGCTTCTAGGAAATTCCCATTGATAGCAGTATGTAGAACGAACCTATTCCAAGGAGTATCTCCAACATAAAAGTTTCTAAGCAGGATAGTAGTGGATTGCTTCTTGGTGGATCTTTTTTGAGAATCATTAATTTTATACCAAGCATCTTTTAGACTTTCACCACCTCTTTGTTTAAAGGTGAGCACTTCTGCCTCACCAAAGGCAAAAGGACCAGGCATAATGACAACTACTAGCAAGGTAATTTTTTTGGTTTTCTATAAAGGACACTAGAGTAAAAACTGAAAGGTAAACTAACAAGACTAAAAAGCAAAGATAAAAGATAGCGTGCAACTACCCTATCTTGTGGAACGGAGTCCCCGACAACGGCGCCAGAAATTACTCTTGATGGCACTGAAGTAGTGCTCCTCGTTGGCTAGCCCAAGTGGAAGGTTGAGATGTAGCGTGGCAGTAATTTCCCTCGGTGAAGATACCAAGGTTTGTCTCCAGTAGGACTCCAACAACGATAATTAGGTGACAACGGCGCTAGAAATTACTAGTACGAGTTGATGTGAACCTGCACACAGATACAAATAACTTTGCTCCCAACGAGTTCATAGAGGTTATCAATCTCTCCGGCCTTGTTGTTTACAAAGGGTCAAACACAAGAGATAAAAGGTAATGATAACTGCAACTAGAAAGTAAAACAGGAAGTAAATTGAAGGTGTAAACAGTGGTGGAAATATGGACCGGGGTCCCATGAAATTCACTCGTGATGTCTCTCTCCCAAAAGATGATAAACAACTATGCCAGGTGAACAAATTACAGCTGGGGAATTGACATGATTATGGACGCAAACCAATGCTAACTATGCTACAAAAGAAAGGAAGAGGCTCAAAAGCATGGTCAGTACGCCAAGATAAATATACCAAAATCCATCTGCATCTACTACTAATCATCCATCTTGAGATATCTATCCAGAACATCTCGCTGGTATTAAGTTGCGAGCCCTGCCCAAAGTGTAAACCCAAAGCAACAACCAACTGCATTAAAAGAACTCCGCGTAAAGTAAATAATCCTTGCAAACGCGGTTACAAGCACCGTTGTTTTCCCCTTGTGGCAACAACACATCCCCTAGACTCATGTTTCTGTCAACCAAGCTAGTAATCGGGGGGGGGGGGGGGAGGGGGCATAAACCCACAATCATGCATAACGCTCCCTCTTGGAGTTACTACCTACTACTTGGACAAAGCAATAAACAACAACGGAGAACATGCAAGAACTACTGAAGAAGAAACATATAAAGGAGAAGAAGCAAATATATTACTCATCACAATTTGAACATAGTCTCATAATCTATTAGATCCCAGCAAACTCAACATAGCAATAGCAGAAAGAATTACATATGTGCCTTGATCATGTAGGGCAGATCACAAGGTCTAATCCATGAAGAACAAAGAATGGCAGAGGAGATCACATAGCTATTGCTCATGGACCCATGGTCCAAGGTGGACTACTCACGGATCATCCGGGAAGCATCCATGGTGGTGGAGAAGCTCCCGGAGGTCAATCCTCCCTCCGGCAGGGTGCCGTGAAGAGGTCTTCTGGCGCTCCCGATCTTGGAAGCGCGGCGACGGAGGAACAGATACGAGATCGCGAAAAAGGGTTCTGTCCTTGGGGGTTTCAGAGGACGAGGTTAATATAGGCGAATGGGGGCAGCCAGGGGGCCACCAGGGATTCCAGGCGGCCCCCTGGCGCGGCCCCACCCTAGGCCGCGCCCACAGTGCGCCTGGACCCCTGGTGGGTCCCCTCTTGCCCCCCTTTGGGCATCTGGAAGCTTTCGGTACGCTGATTTTTTATATTTTTTCCCCAAAAATTCTGGCACCTTAAGTAATGGGAAAACCTAAAATAAAAAGACAACAGAAAACAGAAACTGGCACTGGGGTGCACTGAGTTAATAGGTTAGTCCAAATATGATCAAAAGTGTATGAAAGTGTATCAAAAGCATAGCAATATCACCCAAAACATGCATGGAGCAAGCAGAAATTATAGATACGTTTGGGATGTATCACCTTCCTCGTGGGGATGACGGTTCCTTCAATGACATGGATGCCCTACCGCCTCTGTTTTGTGCCAGCTGTCAAAGGAAGAGGGGCGGCTAAGGTGGGAACCACGAGGGGACGAGGATTCACGATTGGGCATGGCCTAGCTCCATGTCTCCGAGTGTGTACTTTGGTGAGACGAGAAATAGGGCACCAAACGGAATTGTGGCGGTGGGAAACTGGGGCGGGAGGCGCGGAAGTGGGGAAATTTCCACCCCTCCAAGACGTGGGTAGGATATGAGGGCCATAAAACTAAGGAGGGAAAATGCAAAACTTTCCGCTTGCGGTGTAGTTTTCAGCACTTGCTGAAAACAATTGTGGTTCATGTCGATATACGGTGCCTGTTCGGGACATTTCTTTTGTCCCAGTACTGTATATTATCATTTTTGTGTGGAAGGGGGGATATGGAGGATCTGCTAGAGTTTCTATAACCATGAGTCCTCAATTTCTATATGCTATTAGCGGTTTAATCGTGGGAAAGGGAAAATTTGAGTCGCCAAATGATGGTGTGGATCACGCACACTCGTTGGGAACCCCAAGTGGAAGGTGGTGATGTAGATAGTAGCAAATTTCCCTTAGCAAAGATACCAAGGTTTATGTCTCCAGTAGGACTTCAATGTCTTAAAGGGGGTGTTTAGTAGCAATGCGCTGTTTGAATTGATATTGTTTGTGAAACGCGGACTTGCACACAAGAATACAAATACTCTCGCCCCCAACAAGCTTGGAAGGTTGCCAATCTTATCGTCTTGCTATTTACGAAAGGTTAAAGGTATAGGGTGGTTGGAACAATAAAATTAAAACAAAATAAATAAATTCAAGCAGCTATAAACAATGATGAGATATGGACCTTGTTACCATGACATTGACTAGATGTGTCTCTATCCAAAAAGACGATAAAACTATGTTGGGTGAACAAATTACAGCTGGGCAATTGACATAATATTGAACACACCACAATGCTAATTATGCTACCAGAGAGTGAAAGGTTCAATCTTGTAGGAATTACACCAAATCAAGCAAACCCCTATCCAGAGTATCTAGTACTAAGTATCCACCTTGAGATATCTAATCCAGAACATCTCGCTGATATTAGGTTGCGAGCAACAACCAAAAGCCGAAACCCCAAAGCATTAGACAAGTGCATGCTCCCTTTTTGTTTGAACATGATATCAGGCACGGATGGTCGCTCTCTGTGACCGAGCTAGACGAGTATCTAGCACAACAACAGTATCAGGCCCATGCGGCGGACGCAACAACACACGAGGATGAGTACTAGGCGCCACCGATGCACGCGCCTGAAGGATATCTCGCCCCTCGCGGGGAGGGATCCTCCTATCAGCAGGCAGACATGATGTCGTTCTCCACACACGACGCCCATTATGACCGATGGGCGAATGACTACAAACACGGAGTCGAAGGAAGCTCCTGGAGCTCACAGTTGATGAGCCCAACTTAGGCCAAAATCCTAAGCTTCAGGAGTACATATGTCTATCCCTTATCATTTGTATCATCCGTGATTTCACTTTGTTCTTGTCTCTTTTCGAAGTTTTTGCTTGTTTTTCTGCGTTCTTTCTTAAATAGAAAAACAACAAAATGATTTCTCTTTTCCTTTTTTTAATTAACCCTTTAAAAAACCCAATTTATTTCCCTTGCTCTCTTTAGTTTTCTTTGTTTGCATAGTTCAACTCGTGTTCGTGGCTGCACTTGTGCTTTATTATCTTATTTGTTGTTCGTTTGTGCAAGTGACAAGGCAATGATGACGAAGACCGACGGAATGGTTGTGATAAGGAAAGACTGTATGAACTCTATTTCTTTCCAATTTGTACATATGCATGTACTTATGACCTAGAGACCAACTTGCTATGACATAGTGCTATGTTTATAATGCTATCCTAGTGGTTCATGCTTTCTCCGTGACTAGTCCCAAATAGCTGGAGTGCATAATGTGGTATTGAAATGTCTGCATGCATTGCTCTGCTTATGGTTTGACATAGTGAAATAGTATCTTCCTTAGTAAAATTATTTGGATTGACTTAGCAGATGCTTACACATATTTATGACTAAAAAGTCTATCTAGCCTTGATGCTCTTTTTGTTTAAGAATAGTGATATCACTTTCATGCCTGATTCAATGTTGCTTTGTCGCTCTGCATGATTATGACTGTTAATTCTCTCTAGTTGGTCACTTCCCCTTCTTTTGCTAGCCTTTATATGTATTGAGTGGACTGACTGCTTGTGCATCCAAAATCCTTGAAACCAGTTATCGTTGGAAATATGCCCTAGAGGCAAATAATAAACTATGTTTATTAGCATATTTCATTAGTTCATAATAAGTTTTATACACTACAAAATCTTCGATCTCCTTTGAAAAAAATCATCATGATGGAAGGAAAAACGTCATCTAAAAACAATTTTCTTTGACGGAGACCGTCACCAGGAAATTTCCCTTCCGTCCCAGCGCCCCCGGCAATTTCGGTGACAACCCTGCCTGATCTTAGACGATGTATTTGGCAGTCACTGCGCATGTAGAATTTCTACGACGGTTCCCGTGTCATGGGATATGGATAAAGCGTCACGATGACATTGTAGAAAAAAAGTATGTTCGTCCGGTTGAAGAAGGAAAAAAGAAAAATTGCAGTGATTTGAACCCAATACCTCACACTTCCATACATGTTGGACTCAAAGGTTTACCACTAGGCTTCTGTTTGATTGGTGAAAATATATCATAAATCAATTATTTTGTAGTGTGCATAATAATACTAGATGTACATTTTAGTAAGATAAGAATAAAATATACATTTACCTTGGGACTATTATGATTAAAAAATTAAACCCCACATGTGATGTTTTATTTTTAAAAATTAAAGGAAAAAAAATTAGAATCTACAAAATTTGAACCCAAGACCTAACAGTTTGATACACATTGGACTTGGAGGTTTACCACTAGGCTAGTCTTTAACACGTTTACTTTAGAACTATTTTGGTTAAAAAGCATAACCCACCTATCATGTTTTATTTTAAAAATCTTAAGGAAAAAATAAATTTTTCTCATAGGATTTAAACACTGGTGGTGGGCATCATGTGTTGAGCGCTTTACCACTAGGCTAGCATTGACTAATGATAATATCTTTTTGCTAATTTTCTTTATAGTGTGAATTCCGAAGATCTTATTAAAACATGAAGGATTTAAACTTGAAGGTAACTTCAAATAAAAAATGTTCAATATGAAAGTTGTTCGCCATCTATTCTGATTAGAAAGCGAACCCCATCTATCATGTTTAATTTTAAAAATAATAAAGGAACAAAAAAGTGCAACTCATAGGATTTGAACCTTGGTGGTGGGCGTCATGTGGTGAGCACTCCACCACTAGGATAGTGCTTCACTAGTGATAATAATTCGTTGCTTAATTTTTTTGTAGTGTGATTTATGAAGATCTGATTAGTACATGAAGAATTTAGACTTCAAGATGTCTTCAAATTGAAAAGTGTTCAACATGAAAGTTGTTCGCCCTGTTGAAGCAAATAACTTTTATGTCGGGAACATCTTAATATGAAATCATATGCAATCTCCAAAACTGATATATTATGGCAGCCTTTTCCTGTCATGAATTTTTTTGAATACATGAATGTTTTGTACTTCAAGATGACTTAAAAAGAAAAGTGACGAACATGAAAGTTGTTCAGAACCCTGAAGTATATAACTTTTATTTTGTGATCATCTTAATCTAAAATCATATGCAATCTTCCGAATTGGTACAAATTGGGCAATCTCTTTCCAAGTTTGAGGGTTTCGAACAAAAATCAATGTCTTTCAAAGACAAGTCAATATTTTTAAATCATTTGAAGTCCAAAACTTTTATATGTTCAATAAGAATCATTAACAATCACATCCTCAAATTTCAACCGGTTCTGAATTCAACTGCTAATTTTATTGCATTTAATGATTTTCTTTGATCAAAATAATCAGGAAATATAAAAGCACTTCTAATATTCTCCGAAAGGATGAAACTTGGCATGGTGTCACTATTTCATCCACGTACCACATGGTAAAAATTGACAAGGTTACGAGAAAACCTCGATGTACTTTGTGTACAAACTGAACAATCTCTTTCGACGTATCAGGTTTTCAGACGAAAACCCACGTCTTACAAAGGTAACTCCAAATTTTAAAACCATTTCAAGTCAAAACTTTTTATGTGTTAAATATGAAGCATTAAAATTAACGTCCTCAAATTTCAACATGTTTTGACTTAATTTCGTAATTTTAATGCATTTAATTATTTTCTTTGACCAAAATATCAATGAAAATCAAAAGCACTTCAAATGAGCTCTGAAATTGATGAAACTTGGCATGGTGTTATTATTTCACCCACACATAATGTGGTAAAAATTTGAAAGGGTTACGTGAAAAACTTGATGCACTTCGTGTAAAAATTGAACCATCTCTTTCAAACTATCAAGGGTTCAGATGAAAACCCACATCTTACAAAGATAACTCCAAATTTTAAAACCATTTCAAGTCAAAACTTTTTATGTGTTCAATATGTAGCATTGAAAGCAATATACACAAATTCCAGCTTGTTTTGACTTCATTTGGTAATTTTTATACATTTAATGATTTTCTTTGAGCAAAATATCCCTAAAAATCTAAAACACTTCTAACGAGCTCTGAATAGGATGAAACTTGGCATGGTGTCATTGTTTCGCCCACATATCATGTGGTAAAAAGCTTAAAGAGTTACAAGAAAAACTTGATGCGCTTCATGTTCAAACTGAACCATCTATTTCAAACTATCAAGGGTTCGGACTAAAACCGGTAACTGCAACTTTGAAACCATTTCAAGTCAAAAAATTTTATGTGTTCAATATGAAGCATCGAAATTCATGTCCTCAAATTTCAACATGTTTTGACTTCATTTGCTAATTTTAATGCATTTAATGATTTTCTTTGAGCAAGATATCCCTGAAAATCAAAAGTACTTCAAGTGAGCTCTTAAAAGTATGAAACTTGGCAAAGTGTTATGATTTCACCGACATACAAGGTGGTAAAAAGTTTAAAGAGTTACGAAAAAAAGTTGATTCACTTCATGTACAAACTGAACCATCCTTTTCAAACACACGTCTTACAAAGACAATTCAAATTTTTAAAATCAATCCAAGTCTAAACTTTTCATGTATTCAATATGCAACATTGAAAGTAACATACTCGAATTTCAACCCGATCCGACTTCATTTGCTAATTTTAATGAGTTTAATGATTTTCTTTGAGAAAAATGACTCTGATATTCAGTAACACTTCAAATGAGCTCTTAAAAGTATGAAACTTGGTCTAGCGTCATTATTTCACCCACGTACCATGTGACTAAAAGTTGAGATGGTTACGAGAAAAACTAGACGCACTTCATTACAAACTGGACAATCTTCTTAGAAGTATAAGGGTTTCAAACGAAACCAATATCTTACATACGATCTTAGATCAAAATAATCCAAACATCAAACTTGTTTGTATTAACGATACGAAGAACTTTGATTTTTAAATTTTTTATATCAAAAATCATCTTAAAGACCAAAAGCTGCATGTAATGCAGTAACAAAAGAAAAAATAAAAACATGGCAGACCAACCAATTACTTTGACCTAGGTTGCAAAACAAAGCACCCTGGAAGCCACGTCCACGAATGTGTAGGTAAGACCTCCCTGATCCATCGGCCGGTCCGGGACTTGCCACGACGCGACATCACTCATGTTATTACCACACCCGAGGTGTGAAGAAAATCCTGGCGGACGCGTTGGGTCATTAAATCATGATGGCTGGCAGTTGATACGTCCCAAACGTATCTATAATTTCTGCTTGCTCCATGCATGTTTTGTGTGATATTGCTATGATCTAGATACACTTTCATACACTTTTTATCATATTTGGACTAACTTTTTAACTCAGTGCACCAAAGTGCCAGTTCCTGTTTTCAGCTGTTTTTCTATTTCAGGTTTCCCCCATATTTAAAATGCTCCAAAAATTTGGGAAAAATCGGATAAAAAATCAGCGCAACGGAAGCTTCCGGAATCACCAAAGTGGGGCCAAAGGGCCACCACCAGGGACCCAGGCGGCCACCTGGCGCGGCCTAGGGCTTGGCCGCGCCAGGGGAGCTCCTGGACCCCTGGTGGCCCCATGGCTGCCCCCTTCGCCTATATATTCTCTGTGGCACGAAATCTCCAAAGACAGAACCCCTTTTCGCGATCTCGCCTCTGTTCCTCCACCGCCGCGCTTCCAAGATCGGGAGCGCCAACAGACCTCTTCCCGGCTCCCTACCGGAGGGAGGATTGACCTCCGGGAGCTTCCCCTCCACCATGGACGCTTCCCGGATGTGGCATGATTAGTCTCCCTTGGACCATGGGTCCGTGATCAGTAGCTATGTGATGTTCTCCTCCCCTCTTTGTTCTTCATGGTTTAGACCTTGTGAGTTGCCCTACACGATCGAGGCACATATGTAATTTTCTGCTGTTGCTATGCTGAGTTTGCTGGGATCTGATGGATTATGAGACTATGTTCATATTGTGATTGAGCAATATATTTGGTTCTTATCTTTTATATTTTTGTTCCTAAGTAATTCTTGCATGTTCTCCGTTGCTATTTATTGCTTTGGCCAAGTAGTAGGTAGTGACTCCAAGAGGGAACGTTATGATCGATTGTGGGTTCATGCCCCCCGATGACACGCTTGAGTGACAGAAACATGAGTCTAGGGGATGTGCTGTTGCCACAAGGGGGAAAACAATGGTGCTTGTAACCGCGGTTGCAAGGATTGTTTACTTTACGCAAAGTGCTTTTTAATGCAAATGTTTGTTGCTTTGGGTTGACAATTTGGGTGGGGCTCGCAACTTAATACCAGCGAGATGTTCTGGATAGATATCTCAAGGTGGATGATTAGTAGTAGATGCAGTTGGATTTTGGTCTACTTATTTTGGCGTACCGCCCATGCTTTTGAGCCTCGTCCTTTCTTTGTAGCATAGTTAACATTGCGGTGCGTTTTTAATCCTGTCAATTACCCAGATGTGATTTGTTTACCCCGCATAGAAGTTTTATCGTCTTTTGGGAGAGAGACATCACTAGTGAACATCACGGGACCCCGGTCCATATTGTCATCACTGTTTACACGCTCTTTTATTTTCCTGCTTTTACTTTCTAGCTGTTATCATTATCCCTTGCGTTTGATCCTTTGTGAACAACAAGGCTGGAGAGATTGACAACCTCTCTGTAATCGTTGGGAAGCAAAGTTATTTGTATTGTGTGCAGGTCCATGTCAATTGCGCCGTTGGCACCTACTTATCATTGCCGGAGTCCTACGGGAGACAAACCTATCCTCTACATAGGGGAAATTTGCCGCTACAGCACATCTAACCTTCCACTTGGGGTAACCAACGAGGATAGAGTATCAGCAGTACCGGTTTTGTATGCCCTCCGCGACATAAATCCTAGTGACCCCACCTCGTCAAGTTCGAGTCGGGGAACTCGAGCTTGATTGGACTACTGAGGTATTTGCCACTAGAGCAATTCACCGGGGCTCGATCCGTTGAGTGCCTCAGGACCTTTAGTTAAGCATCCCTCATAAACTCACAACAAACATTATATAAGAGGCATCATAAGAATCATATGGTGACACACACTTACAGATATTGAGGATTGGAGTCCCTGCGTGACCATTCAAGTCCCCCAGGCACTCGGGAGCTACTAACGAGGGGATACCCCAACGACTCCTCCCCGTGAGGGTACCCGGTGCGTGTCAAGACCGATGGCCTACTAGAAGCCTCGGCGGGCCCAACATCAACCTGCCAAGGCCACCAGAGGCACCGACGAGCGACGTCTGCGCCAACATGGAGTCCAAAACCGACGTGGAGTCCAAGACTTGGCGTGCAAGATTATGTAGAATAGGAAATCTCCTTGTAAACCTAAACCAACTTCTCGAGACCTAGCCTACTATATAAAGGCTGGGAGAGGGGATGTCTAGGGCATCCAATACATCCCGCAATTCCTTTGGCCTTAGCAATCTCGCCAGAATCACCACTATTATCGCCTCCACCATATAATACATCAAGCATGAAGTAGGGGTTTTACCGATCGAGGGCCCTGAACCTGGGTAAATCCCTGTCTCTTGTTAGCCGACGAGATCACCAACCACGCACTCTCCTTCCCTTCGATCTAACCCAGGGTACCTAACCATGGGATTTGAATAGTTCCACCCTCGCCAGTCTCCATTCCCAAACTCAAGACACATCTTACAATGGGCCGCACCAGACGCTCGGGGACTGCACCTCATAATAGAAAATAAAAAAACTACCACAGGCCACACTCGACACTCGGGGGCTGCACCTCCCAACAAACACATCAATGGCACAAAATTCACAACTCCAGGAAGCACCTTACAAACTCACTGGTCTTTGCTCTCTTTTTCGGCACGAAGCAATCGATCCACCGTATGATTCGGATCCTACCGGTATCTCACCTGGCAAGAGAAGTACGGGGAAGTCACCACAGCTTGCAAGGCTAAACTGGAGTAGGCACTTTACGAGCCTACGCCCAATCACAAGCGATTGCACGTAGCCTCATGGGCTACTCCCATCGGTAGCTCTGCCCCCGATAAATTTCTTTCCCGTATACGAGCCTACCCCCAATCACAAGCGGTTGCATGTAGCCTCGGGTGCTACTACCATCGGGAGCGCTGTCACGCACCCGACACAACCTTCTACAAGCCAATCACTCGAGACAAGCCACTCAAATGAAGGCACACTCGACAACATTTATATTTCATGTGTTGCAGAATCCTTTACACAAAAGATTGCTCGACATCTTTGTCGAGGGGATGGATCAAGACTATAACCCCACATATAGAGGACCCAAGCCGATTCAGCCCATGGGAGGCCCAGAAGCTGAACCAGGTTTCTGGACCGGGTCGTGCCCAACATGAAACCCGAAGACCGTAGAAGGAACATGACTTATCTTGATACACAAGGAAGTCACTTGTAGCTAGATTAGGACTCCATCTCGTGCGGAAGTCGGATTCTTGTAACCCTAGGGACCCGACATCTATATAAGCCGGCACCTCGGGGAACCAAAGAGAATACTTGATAACCCACAACTGCAGGGGATCGAGATAGTCTTCGCGGGTAAGAATAACCCAATTTATAGATTCGACTCAAGGGGAGCCAAAGAATATCCACAAGCTTTAACAGTGGAGTTGTCAATTCCACCGCACTTGAGATACACTTACTTGCAACAAGATATTAATAGCAACTACGATAATAGTGGTGGTGATAGCAACAGTAATAGTAAACAGCGAAAGTAAACAATTAGTAACCAGCAGAATTAAAGACATTGTAGGCTAGGGAGATGGATGGTCGGGCGCTGCATGAATAAGACACATCATGTATTTAACTTGGGGCAAGGCACAAAGAAAAACAAAGATCATCTAGGCATAAATCAAACATCAGGCATGTATCCCACAGGTAGTTGTACGTGCTTGCAATAAGAACTTGCACAACATCTTTTGTCCTACCATCCCGCTACGAACGGGGCCAAAAGGAACTTATGGAGATTAAGGTGCTCTTGTCAAAGAGCACCGGAACAAAGCATTAACAATCAATGGATACATGGAAGCCTCAAATTATAGTCCATACCCTATTGTGTCCCAAGCTGTCAACATTGGGATCGCCGGTTCCAGACTATAACAGGTGCAAACAACTCATAGATAAGATCAAGAACACAAATATACTCATGAAAACACAAAGGGTTCAGATCTGAAATCATGGCACTCGGGCCCAAAGTGACAAGCATTAAGAGCCAAAAGTTGAAGCAAATATGATAAACACCAATCTAGATGATAGTGTGACGACCCGATTCACTAAGGAATCCAAGTCTCTGTGCATTCTGTGCTAGTCCCTGGATCAATAGCTAGCACACACAGTACATGATGTAATATCAAGAATAAACCACATGTCATATATATATTACATCGAAGATCCAGTATTACAATATAGCATACTTGCATAGCTCAAGGCTAGCTTAAAATAAAATACAGCGGAAGAACAATAAAAGCTTCGTGGCGTCCATCAACTCCACCGACAAGTTGAGTATAGACATCGTAACCCTACATCGCATCACTTACTCATCGTATAAAATCCTGCAACACCGAAGGTTACAGCCCGACAACGGGTCAGTACATCTGATTTGTACGACAAGTCACACGAAAAAGTATATATAACAGACCTACAACTACATGCAGGATAAGTCAAAGGAAAGGCTTATGGTTTAGTTTTGCAGAAAGGCAGTTTTTCCCTCACATACTACAACTAATCAAATTTTAATTTATCTTGCTAGTCCTAAGTATGGATGAATCGGGCTACACCAATTACAACCATCCCTTTATTAAAATTTCCCACTCAAATTCTTATTAAGGTGAAATATCTGTCAAGACCATCCAACAACAATAATGCCCAGTTGCTCAAAGTTGTTCCTTAACCGTGGACACGGCTAATCATGATCAGTTTTTACACTCTGCAGAGGTTTGTACACTTTCCCCATTGGACTCAACCCGAAGATTGAGACATAGTCTTTCAGAAGAGGTTGCCTCCACCCTTTGGTAGCCGGTACACCTATCATATCTACATCAGCTAGCTACCAGGGCCAGGTTCCCCACAACTTACTCATCTAAGCCAGAGCCCATATAGCCAGTGGTTGTACATGGAAGCTACTAGTCACACTGTCTGTCCGATCTTTTTGAACCTGGACGGCGCCCACTGCGTTCAGAGGGTACTCTCCATGACGCACCCGGTTCACCACCAAAACAACCATTGGGTGCATTTAACCCCGGCACTGTCCTTAGACAAGGCACAGCCACCAGGATGCAACCCGCCCGTCCAGAAGTGATTTCTATTTAAGTTTGCTAGTCAAGTCATTAATCCTCACATAGCTCAAATGATAACTCAACCAATCCCCGTCTACAAAGCAATAGCAATATATAACAACCACGATCTTAGGGCGACAATGAAATACAAGGTCAGAGCATATGGCTATCCTACTAGGTTTATATCATAACTAATATATAGTCCTACACATGCATAGAGTGATAATTTGCTACATGCATAATAGAAAATATAGGTTGAGGTATGGTCAAAGTGTAACTTGCCTTTTCCATTCGGTGAAGTTCTTCGCTCTCACGGTCCAGTCAACTCTACTCGTCACACTCCGAGCAAATCTATCGCAAACGAAGGAACTCGAATGAGCAATCACATCACAACGAGACAAACAAAAGATCAACAAACAAACACAAAGGTTTTAGCAACAAAATAAAAGGCTTGACACGGTACAAGTGTCGATGTGCTCGAGGGTGATCGGTGGAAGTGAACTCGAGAGAATCAACAGATATAGATTTATCGGTAAGAAATTGTGATCATGGACATTATGAATTCAAGGTGAATATCATGCCCACATGAAAAGTGTGTGAATCTTACCGATAACATGTCTCAAGTGATCCGATATGCAAAAAGAATCACGTGAAACGGAATACTATAACGCAGGTCATAGCAAGTGCAAAATTTAACTGAATTTGAATTTAAACAGATCAAGAAACTTGTGAATTTTCGTGTACACTTGATATAGACAGAAAGTACATGACACGAGTGATCCAACGCAAAAAGAATCACTCGATTTGGATCAACGGTTTAAAAGATACAACCACCGGAATTTGAATTTGAAATAAATTCAAATTCAAAAGTGTGCAAAGTGTGCAAAATTTGATTGCATGCTAAAGTATAGAACAACACGAGCGTGTAGCAAAAAGTTTCACCTCAATCCGACTTACGGTGCGGGAGATATTGCGGGTACGCCGGCGGGGTCTTTTCTGCCAAAAGGACCCGTTCGCAATAATAATTTTTTCCAGAAAAAGCGATCGGGTCCCTGACCCTGATCTGGCCGGAGTTAACTCCGGCGAGCTCCGGCGAGGCGGTTTCCGGCGAGGGCAGCGGAGTCCGGCGAGGCGGCAGGCTGCCGGGGAGCTTGGCGACCGGCGGGGAGGCGGCGCAGGCGAGTGGCGGCGGTGTGGCGGACGGGGCACGGGCCGGCGTGGCCGCGTGGCGGTGCGGGCGAGTCCGACGAGGGGTTGCTCCGGCGGCGCGGCGGCTCGCGCCGTGGGCGGGCGGCCGGGCGGGGAGGCGCGGGAGGCGCGGTCGGTGGGGCGCGGCCGCGACACTGGAGGCGGCGGCGGGCCGAGGTGGCCGGCGGCCGGGGAGGCGGCGGGATTCCGGCGAGCGGGCCCGGCGGCGGCGGCTGGCTCGCGAGTCCTGCGGCTAGGGTTTAAAAAATAAATAAAAGGAAAAAGATTTTTCAGAAAATCTATATATAGACAGACAAAACAAAATAAAAAAAAACGATTCGGGCTCTAGTTGCGCTCGCGAGCGGAAAAGGCTATTGGGCCGACTCGATACACATTTTCTTTTTCTTTAAAAACCGAAACTTCAAACAATTGTAGAAAAATAAGTACTCATCAGAAAAATATGAAATAAATTTATAAAATCTTCAAATAATCTAAAGAAAATTATTTAATGATAATATTTTCCAAAAATAAATATAAAAATAAAAACATTTTCTAAATACTTGATTTAAATATAAAATACTTTACATAAATTAAATAAAATCTAGTAAATTATTAAAAGTATTTTTATTTGGTCAAAAGCTTTGACAAACCATTTCTAAATAATAAAATATAAATTTTAAAATTGTTTCACCAATAAATAATTTGGTAAAATAAAAATATCCCATTGGAATACTTTTTCAACTCTTATAAAATATTTAATAAATCATTTCAATGAAATAAAAACTCTCTTAGCATTATAAAATCCCTAAATTAATTTTAGAGTTATTTATAATACTCATAATAAATTTTAAAAACTTTATAGTAATATTCTAAATATTTTCCAACTTTATTAAAAAGGGGATAAGTCATTTTATGTCCTCTCAAATGAATTTCCTTTAGTTGAAAAGTGTTTTGAATATTCAGAAGAATTCCAATAATGATTTAAAACATTTTCCAACCTTTTAATATGTTGAAGGAGTCATATTACCTTCTCTCATTTTGTTTTGTTGGTTTTGTTTTAAATAATAAATTCCAAAAACATCATTATGAATATTAGGGAAAGTCCTTTTATTCCCTCATTTTTTAATATTCAATAAACTCCATAAAGTTTTAAATCCGAGAGAAAATCAAACACATCAAGCAAATAATCATTATCTATTTAATTTTATTAACATTCAAAAATTCGGAGAATTTTGGGATGTTACACCCTACCACCCTTAAAAGGAATCTCGTCCTCGAGATTCGAGAAGGCTAGAAAGAAAAAGGTTAGGGTTTGGGTCTTCATGACAGTCCATCGATCCCCCGATGAGCTAGGGTGCTACCATCCTTAAAGGGAATACGACGTGGTCTTAAAAATCTTACTCCATCGATGACATCCTTCGTACATTCCTCGTACTCCTTGGAGATCTTTAATCTTTAGCAAAAGGGGAGTCTTCCGTATACTGAACCTTCATGGCTAACAGGTCAAGCGCCAATACTAAGCAACTAGCAATTTTCTCATGGTGGTCATCAAGAATACTATTACGGGATACCTGCAGGAAATGATCTTGGTCTATACTCACCGTATAACACAACCGGTAATCTCCTACAGGGGTCACACATCGTACCATTCTATGGTTTAAGCTTAACATCGTCGTCTCTCTGCTATAGGTAAGTCACTCAAGATTTACTATCCCGCATAGCAAGAGCGAATAATAAGGGTAGTCGTCATGGGGGCCAATCCATTCCGCACCCAAATCATTACCTTGTATATGGTTTAGCGAATCTCGTAATCTAACACTCGGTCATCCTCACGAGCGTTGCAGAAAATTCCTCTTGATCATGAACTGGGTTCAGATAAATACATGGTTCTTCAAGCCATCCAAAACATCTATCGTTTCCTCACAACTCTCAGGTTTTCGCAAACTGCTATAAAACGTGTACTGGTGAACTACAACTTCTTCGAGGGTTCTTCCTTCAGCAAGATTGTGCTTGCTTATTGTAAAATCTTGGCACACGGGGTTAACTTTGAACTCATCATTGGTTGCACCCATCTTTATTCCAATCTTGACATTAGCATCCATTGTAGTAACTTCTTCAGTTTAGGGATGAGGGGGAATAGAATGTAGATAGCGAGGTAGAGAGAGAGATAGGGAAAGATACCCATACAAACATCACACTAGTTGTGAAAACATAAGTTTTGATGTGTAGCTGTCGGTAAAACAAGAAATGACAGCCCACAATAATCGATCTAACGGTAGAAACGTTGATCTTCCAGGTCTTCAAATCTTCAGGTCTTCAATGACTGTAGCTTCAGTTTCGCATTGCCGAAGCAATCTTCGTATCATCAAGTCACTTGTCAACTTATTCTTCTTGCAGTTGTGTCTCCTTCAGTCTTGAAGCATACTAAATAGATAAGGGGTCTAATGAATTGTAATCTTATTCTACTCGCATGGAGGAAAAAAATGCAAGGCACGACACACAACATCAGTCAACGACATATCAAGGTCAAAAGACACAAGCAAAACTCAACAAAACAATCATGACATAACACATCCAGTTCAACCAGCAAAGCATGCATCGAACCACATCTCCAACTAACAGAAAAAGAGTAACAACGTACACTTAGTGCACTCCTACAAACGTCTATCCTCCAAATGCCAAACATAAGCTTCTTCAAATCCGCATCCTTGCTTCCACAATCACATTTTCTTCTTCCCTTCAATCCGGACACATGTTTGCGTAATGTCCCATATTCCTGCACCGGAAACACTGAATTTGGCTGATGTCCTTTTTCTTCTTCACAGGTGCTTCCTTCAATTCCTTGATAACTTTCTTCATTCCCTCCTTTTGATGTTGAACCACTTGTTGTGTCACGATGAAAAATTGACACTGAGCGGGGTAATGATCAGTTCCTTCACACATAAAACATGTGACTTGAGCAGTGGGACATTCTTCACCCCAGTGAGTTTCTTCACAATGGGGACATCCATCTTGGTGTCCTTCATAGGAGTGTCCTGTTTCTCCGCAAATTTTGCAGGCATGGGGTCTCTTAAGGTTTTCCGTCCTTTGCGTCGGGGTGACAAGGCGGGATCCCAAAAAAATCCTTGTGAACTCCTTCCAAGTAATTTTCCTTCGTGATTCGTCAATCGCTTGGTGCATTCTCCACCAAGTAGCAGCCTCTTCTACCAAATGTTTGACCGCATAGTGGACCATGTGCTCACTTCCAACCTTCTTAAGCTCCATGTGCTCCTCCATATTACGAATCCACTGCTCCACCTTCAGTCTCGACATCGCCCCAGAAAAGGTGAGTCCTACTCCATACTCCATCTATTAAACCCAAACGACAAGGGTAGGGAAAACTAGGATACAAACAAGAAAACAAACTAAAGATAGCACCAAACATATGCACTCAGACAAGAAAGAGAAAAAGACACCTACGTTCAACGGCCAGACATAACAACAAACAATGAAACACAAAATTCACACCACACAATCAACTCCTAGAGTAAGGTCATATGTGCAAGACATACGATCTCATCATACTACACGCAATTCGTTCATCTAACTTCACCTAAAATTGGTGGTCTGAATCTAATGCTTCATCCTTCTCAGCTAAGCTGATCTTAAAATCCTCTCGTAGCATCAAAGCTTATCCTTATTGAATCCATAGGATACTCCTCCTAATTCTGGCAGACGTAACTTCAATTGATCCACGAGGTTGATGATGTACTTCTCAAATGTCTCGTATTCAGGGGTATGCAACTCAGGGAGGTATTTACAGTAAAACAAGATGAGAAGTTTTAGAAGATGAATAATAGATGAGAAATACTAGTGGAGAGAGTAAGTAATCAAGGAGTGATCAAATACTTTTGTTCCTATGGCTTTTCCTATCCATTTTCTAGGGCCACGACCTACAGTCAACATGGGCTCTGATACCATCTGTAATGACCCGATTCACTAAGGAATCCAAGTCTCTGTGCATTCTGTGCTAGTCCCTGGATCAATAGCTAGCACAAAAAGTACATGATGTAATATCAAGAATAAACCACATGTCATATATATATTACATCGAAGATCCAGTATTACAATATAGCATACATGCATAGCTCAAGGCTAGCTTAAAATAAAATACAGCGGAAGAACAATAAAAGCTTCGTGGCGTCCATCAACTCCACCGGCAAGTTGAGTATAGACATTGTAACCCTACATCGCATCACTTACTCATCGTATAAAATCCTGCAACACCGAAGATTACAGCCCGACAACGGGTCAGTACATCTGATTTGTACGGCAAGTCACACGAAAAAGTATATATAACAGACCTACAACTACATGCAGGATAAGTCAAAGGAAAGGCTTATGGTTTAGTTTTGCAGAAAGCCAGCTTTCCCTCACATACTACAACTAATCAAATTTTATTTTATCTTGCTAGTACTAAGTATGGTTGAATCGGGCTACACCAATTCCAACCATCCCTTTATTAAAAGTTCCCACTCAAATTCTTATTAAGGTGAAATATCTGTCAAGACCATCCAACAACAATAATGCCCAGTTGCTCAAAGTTGTCCGTAACCGTGGACACGGCTAATCATGATCAGTTTTTACACTCTACAGAGGTTTGTACACTTTCCTCACTGGACTCAACCCGAAGATTGAGACATAGTCTTTCAGAAGAGGTTGCCTCCACCCTTTGGTAGCCGGTACACCTATCATATCTACATCAGCTAGCTACCAGGGCCAGGTTCCCCACAACTTACTCATCTAAGCGAGAGCCCATATAGCCAGTGGTTGTACATGGAAGCTACTAGTCACACCGTCTGTCCGATCTTTTTGAGCCTGGACGGCGCCCACTGCGTTTAGAGGGTACTCGCCATGACGCACCCGGTTCACAACCAAAACAACCATTGGGTGCATTTAACCCCGGCACTGTCCTTAGACAAGGCACAGCCACCAGGATGCAACCCGCCCGTCCAGAAGTGATTTCTATTTAAGTTTGCTAGTCAAGTCATTAATCCTCACATAGCTCAAATGATAACTCAACCAATCCCCGTCTACAAAGCAATAGCAGTATATAACAACCACGATCCTAGGGCGACAATGAAATACAAGGTCAGAGCATAGGGCTATCCTACTAGGTTTATATCATAACTAATATATAGTCCTACACATGCATAGAGTGATAATTTGCTACATGCATAATAGAAAATATAGGTTGAGGTATGGTCAAAGTGTAACTTTCCTTTTCCATTCGGTGAAGTTCTTCGCTCTCACGGTCCAGTCAACTCTACTCGTCACACTCCGAGCAAATCTATCGCAAACGAAGGAACTCGAATGAGAAATCACATCACAACGAGACAAACAAAAGATCAACAAACAAACACAAAGGTTTTAGCAACAAAACAAAAGGCTTGACACGGTACAAGTGTCGATGTGCTCGAGGGTGATCGGTGGAAGTGAACTCGAGAGAATCAACAGATACAGATTCATCGGTAAGAAATTGTGATCATGGACATTATGAATTGAAGGTGAATATCCTGCCCACATGAAAAGTGTGTGAATCTTACCGATAACATGTCTCAAGTGATCCGATATGCAAAAAGAATCACGTGAAACGGAATACTACAACGCAGGTCATAACAAGTGCAAAATTTAATTGAATTTGAATTTAAAAAGATCAAGAAACTTGTGAATTTTTGTGTACACTTGATATAGACAGAAAGTACATGACACGAGTGATCCAACGCAAAAAGAATCACTCAATTTGGATCAACGGTTTAAAAGTTACAACCACCGGAATTTGAATTTGAATTTGAAATAAATTCAAATTCAAAAGTGTGCAAAGTGTGCAAAAATTGATTCCATGCTAAAGTACAGAACAACACGAGCGTGTAGAAAAAAGTTTCACCTCAATCCGACTTACGGTGCGGGAGATATTGCTGGTACGGCGCCGGGGTCTTTTCTGCCAAAAGGACCCGTTCGCAATTATAATTTTTCGAGAAAAAGTGATCGGGTCCCTGGCCCAGATCTGGCCGGAGTTGACTCCGGCGAGCTCCGGCGAGGCGGTTTCCGGCGAGGGCAGCGGAGTCCGGCGAGGTGGCAGGCTGCCGACGAGCATGGCGACCGGCGGGGAGGCGGCGCAGGCGAGTGGCGGCGGTGCGGCGCACGGGTCACGGGCCGGCGTGGCCGCGTGGTGGCGCGGGCGACTCCGGCGAGGGGCTGCTCCGGCGGCGCGGCGGCCGGGCGGGGAGGCGCGGTCGGTGGGGCGCGGCCGCGGCGCTGGAGGCGGCTGCGGGTCGAGGTGGTCGGCGGCCGGGGAGGCGGTGCAGCGCTCCGGCGGGCGGCGGCGGGATTCCGGCGAGCGGGGCCCGGCGGCGGCGGCTGGCCCGCGGGTCCCGCGGCTAGGGTTTCGAAAAAAATAAAAGAAAAAAGATTTTTCAGAAAATCTATATATAGACAGACAAAACAAAATAAAAAAAATGATTTGGGCTCTAGTTGCGCTCGCGAGCGGAAAAGGCTATTGGGCCGGCTCGATACACATTTTCTTTTTCTTTAAAAACCGAAACTTCAAATAATTGTAGAAAAATAAGTACTCATCAGAAAAATATGAAATAAATTTCTGAAATCTTCAAATGATATAAATAAAATTATTTAATGAAAACATTTTCCAAAAATAAAAATAAAAATAAAAACAATCTCTAAATACTTGATTTAAATATAAAATACTTTACATAAATCAAATAAAATCCAGTAAATTATTAAAAGTATTTTTATTTGGTCAAAAGCTTTGACAAACCATTTCTAAATAATAAAATATAAATTTTAAAATTGTTTCACCAATAACTAATTAGGTAAAATAAAAAATATCCCATTGAATACTTTTTCAACTCTTTTAAAATATTTAATAAATCATTTCAATGTAATAAAAACTCTGTTAGCATTATAAAATCCCTAAAATAATTTTAGAGTTATTTATAATACTCATAATAAATTTTAAAAACTTTAAAGTAATATTCTAAATATTTTCCAACTTTATTAAAAAGGGGATAAGTCATTTTATATCCTCTCAAATGATTTTCCTTTAGTTGAAAAGTTTTTTGAATATTCAGAAGAATTCCCATAATGATTTAAAATATTTTCCAACCTTTTAATATGTTGAAGGAGTCATATTACCTTCTCTCATTTTGTTTTGTTGGTTTTGTTTTAAATAATAAATTCCAAAAATATCAATTATGAATATTAGGGAAAGTCCTTTTATTCCCTCTTTTTTTTAATATTCAATAAACTCCATGAAGTTTTAAATCCCAGAGAAAATCAAATACATCAAGAAAACAATCATTATCTATTTAATTTTATTAACATTACAAAATTCGGAGAATTTTGGGATGTTACAGATAGGCAACATGCCCCCAACAATCTGATAAACTATTACATGATCTAACTCATCCAATCCCTACCACCCCCTTTGCCTACAGCAGGGAATTACTCACACATGGATGGAGAAGTCATGGAGGGAGGATAGAGTGGTGATGGTGATGATCTCCCCTCTCCGGAGGCCAAAACAGCCTCCAGATTAGCCCTCCCGGAGAAGAAGAGAGGGTGGCGGCGGCTCCGCGACGAGAACTGGGAAAACGACTTCTGTTCTGGGGTTTTCGCGTCACGGGAATAAATAGGAGCATCGGTAGGGCAACAGAGGAGGGGGGAGGCCCCCAGGCGGTCAGAGGGCTCGGCCCCACCCCTGGCCGCGCCTTGGGGGCGCTTGGGGACCCCTGGACTCCCCTTTGGTCCCACTTATGTCATCTGGCTCCTTCGGGTGCGTGGATTTTCTGGTACTTTTCTGGGAATTTTCTGGGACGTCCAAAAATCCATTTTCCTGCGCACAATAAAACCATACAGTCAGCTCTGCTGAAAACAACGTTAGTCCGGGTTAGTTTCGTCCAAATCATGCAAGAATGAGGGCAAAACAATAGCAAAAGTGTTTGGAAAAGTAGATACGTTTTAGACGTATCAACCTGTAACAGCCTAGATTTCACAAAATAAAAAATTTTGTATTCGGTGTGAATTGTTTGATTGTCTGATTTGTTTGCGGTGTTTGCGTCCCCGATTTATCGATCGGCGATTATTTTCCCCCTCTTATCTCGTATCGGACGGAGACCGACCCTTGCCACCCTTACACTCAACCTTTGCGACATCGGGTTTCACCCGATCACCGGCGCGAAAACCGCACGAGACATGCCGCGGCAAACGGAACGAAAACCCCGTTTAATAAGTAAACGGGTTATTTTTATAGCGCGCCGGAAAGTGTTCTCGGAATGGTTCCAATGCGAGGTGAACACCGCTGGCTTGACGCGCTGATCCCGCAATTCGAAGTTTTACCCGAATCGGAGGTCCTTTGGACCCCCGACGGTCAGAAACGTAAACACCGCGCGCGAGAGAGAAAAACTGGGGATGTTTTCGCAAACCGCCAGCCACCTGGGCTATATAAAGACCACCACTCTCCCACCCATTTCTAGGGTTTCCCTAGCCACAAAATTGCAGCCACCCCGTCCACTTGCCCCAAAATAGCCCCATTTTCGTCCAAACCCTAGCCCAGATCTGAAAAAACCCCCAAGCGCTATGGACCGTCAGATCTCGCGATCCAACGGCCCAGAGGCCGCCACGTCACCTCCTCTATCCTCCACCAACCTCCACGCCTCTAGCCCGCCTGTGGACGCCGCCGCGCTGCCGCCTCGCTCCGGCCAGCCGGGCGGCCGTGTGCCACGGCCAGCCACCTCCTCTTCCTCCCGCACCCCTTCCACTCACCTCGCCTGAGACATCACCACCCCGCTCCCCCTGCAGGTCGCCGCCAGACGCGAAAGCCACCGCCGTGAGCCATGGACGGCGAGCCAGCCGAGCCGGCATGGCCACCCAAACCCGCGGCCTCCCTCGGCCCTCGTCGTCGCCAGATCCGGCGGGATCTCTGCAGCCGCCGCCCGGATCCGCGTCCCCGTCCGCCCTGCGCTATTTGGTGGCCACCGCCGGCCCGCTCCTCGCCGGACAGCCGCTGGAGGCATTCGCCGTCATTGACAAGGGCACGGGCCCGATCCGGCCGAGCCGTCGCACGACCTGGGCCGGTTGCGCCTCGTGGGCCGACCTCCCCTCCTGGCCCAGGCGCCTTCAAATCCAGCCGCCAGCCGCGATGGGCCTCGGCCCACTAGGTGAGGCCCGAGCAGCTGCCCCTTTTTCCCCCTTAACGTTTTTCTATTCATCTGCTAAGTCTTTTATTTTTGCTGCTGATGCCTGTTTGCGTTGTAATTTGCGAGTAAACTATAGCCCGGATCGCGTTGCGCCCAAAAGGAAAATTTGTTTAGAATTGTGTGTACTTCAATCCATATTTTGTGAGCATTTTGATTTGAGGTCATATTGATGGTGCAAATCTGTGTTGAAGTGGGCATCAGAATGTTAACTGCTGCTAATTTCTGTTATGTGATGCTATTGTTATTTTATTGCAAGTTTGCATGATGATTGTGACACATCCATGAGGCCTATTGCATTGATTCTTTTTTGCATACTGTTAAGCATCATGTTTACTTCTATTACATGTATTGCATTGTCATGATATGCTTGCTGGTCATAGTTATTTTTAGCCCCAAAGTTGCTATGCTGCTGTTTTTGACAGCCACCTCTGTTTTTCTCTAAGTCTGTAACTTTCCGATGCCATGTTGCTTGCTTAATATCTTTTGATCTATGATGCCTATGACCTTGATTCTTGTTTGTACCTGATCATCATCATGTCTACTTCATGCCCATGTATTGATATGTCATGTTGCTGCACTTTTGCATATAGTTACACCCCTGTTTATACAGCATAAAAATAACAGTTTTTGCCCTGTTTTCGTGATTTTCATTAAGTCCTTGACCAATAACGTTTTATTGCTTTTTGCATAAGCTATAACTAATTGTTCATGATGCCTTTTTGCATGATTATTTTTGCCATGCCTTCCTTGTCATGTCTAATTTAGTTGCATATCATTTGTGAGCATGTTTGCATTCATTATCCTATTTATGCAATGCTCTAAAGTGTGCTTCCTGATGTTGGCAGATTGTGCCCGTAACTTGTTTTGCTTGTATCTTTTTAACCGTAACTCCGTTTGGAGTGTTCTTTATATGTAACTTGATTAGTTTTTCGTGTACTTTGTGTCCATGCTATTGTTTTCTGCTGTTAACCAACCTAAAATATGGTTTAGGGCAGAACAGTACCAAATCTTTTAATTGTCGTGGGGTACTTAGTGGTATGCCGTGTTTAGGTTGTGCCTCACTTAAATTGACTAGCATAGATAGTTTATCTTATGCTTTACCTCTTGACATGTTTGTGTGCTATGCCATGCTTGAGTGAGATGCCATGTTAACAACCTTTGTTGATCACCTGTAGCTAAACAACTTGAACCTTTCAAGATGTGCGGTATCGTCGTGTGTGACTAGTACTCCACTTAACCTGCTAGTAAGCGCTCTCGACGGTAGGTGCGATGTCTCGTGTTGCATTCTTGTTGATGCTTGCTCGTGTTTTCTTCGTACTAATAGATGCTTGCTCGTTGATTGCTTTCCAGTGTTTATCCGTCTTAAGTGCTCTCGGGGTGCCTCTCGGAGACGTTGCGAGCTTGCGATCAACTACACCTTCGGAACCTTAATTATCAACAGGCAAGGACTATGCATTACTTATGATCCATTCTATTTCAACCAGCGGTTTGCATGCTAGTCTAGGATAGGTTCGATGTTTGATCCTACCACATGTTTACAGCCTCTTTCAAACCGATACAACCATGTCCCCTCCCAGCAAACCATGTACTGCTATGTTACTATTGCTCGTTGCTCAGCCCTTGCTTAGTATGCATGCTTAGGATGCTACGATGTTACCCTGTTACTCCTTGGTTTGGTATATCATATTATTATATTGTTATGGATGATATGATTCTTATAAATGTTGACTATATTCGACGAAGGATGGAAGGTCTAGGCTATCCCGCCCCGACGCTTTGTTCCATTCGAGTCACCTAGGACCCGAGTTCCGGGTATTGGTTTTAAGACTGAGCGTGCCTAACCGCGTGTGGGATTTTATGGGGTCCCCTCTTCTTACCTACCTAGCTTCAAACATTTCCAGTGGTGGCCCAAGCTGATTTACCATTTGAAACCGTGTGTGTGCTGGTCGGCCGCCAGTAGTTTCCAAACCAACCCGGACCAGTGAGGACATGGTTCCTTGCTGGCCCATCATGACCGGCTGAGGACCCGGTTTCCCATGTGTGATTAACCGGCAATCCAAACCTGGAGTCATACGGTAGAGACCGATTCGAGAGTGCGGCCAACTTTTGAGTTGGATGTCGACTCACCGGGGGCCACCCGGATTTATTCTTTGTTAGTTAGAGGGACCTGTCATTTCGGATCTCTCGGAACTAAATCATAAAATGGTTGCCTATGATGGGTAGCAACTAAGAGATATGGGCGTGCATGCGGAGCCTTGTAATGGGCAGTTGGTACACCCCTGCAGGGTTAAATCTTTTCGAGAAGCCGTGTCCACGGTTATGGACGACTTGAGACCTACTCCTTGTTCATAGACAACAACAACTGAGATAATTCTTAATATAACTTGATGAACGTGTGTGTTCCTTGACTGCTTCTTCTTCGTCGGGATGCGAAGAGGAGGACAAGGATAGGATAGGTGTTATGCTTGCGTAACTAGGTGGATAGCAGACTTGTTGGAGGCGATTCCTCATTGAATGCTTGGCTTCTTACCTTACTCTCTAGATCGTTAGCCACTTCATAAATGCTAGTGCGGCAGCAACCTCACCACTTACCCCATCCTTACCGTAAACTACTAGTTGTCCTAGAATGACGAGTGATGAAGTCCTTGCTGGGTCAGTTGACCACTACAGTTGGATGCTGAGTACCTCTGTACTCATGATACTACCCACAAACTCTTTTCAGGGTTCTTGATCAACAACAGGTATGGTGATCGACGTTTCACGTGGAGACTCGACGACGACTAGTTAGGCGGATCCCGGCGGAGGGCCTGGACCCGTGTGGTTATGGGGATCGATGATTTTCTCTTTGCCAGTAGGCATTTGATTGTAGTATATACTCAGACATGTATCTTCCGCTGTTGTATTGTATTTAAGGCAGTTGTATGCCGATTGTATGAGATGTTGTATCCTTGTATCTGTAATGTTGTGATATCATGTTGGAAATCCGGGGCATATGTCTATGTCATATGTCGCGGTGGGACCGATATGTGCTTCGTCCCCGGATCTGGATGGAAACATCTAGATCTGGAACAGTACCGCATATCGGGCCTTACACAACCCCCCAAGCTTAGCATATTGCTTGTCCTCAAGCAATTCAGTACAACGAACTGAACGCGACAAAGAAAACTTTGACAAACTCTTTTGCTTCAATATATGTATATGAGCATGTACTATGAAAAGAATTTAGCAAGTATCAAAACAATGCTATGAGGACAATGCACGAAGCAATCCTTCTTTCAAGTGATCAATCACAACCAAATAGAAGTAAATAATACGCTACTGAAAATCAAGACATGATTACAATGCACAAAGTTCGATCATACTAGAGTGGTATTTCGCTAGCCTCCATGAGTGAAGCAAAACATAAATGCAGAAACTCTTCCGGAGTTTTAAAGGAGACTAGAACTAAGAACTTTAGAATAAGTAATACCACAATCATGCAAAAGACAATGTAGTACTTTGGGAGAATGCACATTACACTCAGAATGACAATTATCCTCTCCTAGTTGGTTCTTTGAAGAAAGAAGGTGGAGACTCTCGAACTGTGGAGTTTGATGGAAAGGTTGAAAACCCGTGAAAGGAAGCAAAGACTAAACTTGTACCAGAGCTCTTGGTTTTGAAAACAGAGATAAAAAGTGTTTTGGGAGGTGCATGCTTTGTCAACGAATGCTAGTAGACAACTCAATCGCCTCTTACGCTAGACATGTTTCGAGGAACGGCTCCCAAGATGGAGACGATCACATCCCCTTAATCTCCTTTGTTTATCACTGCCAAAGTTTTCTGATTTCTCATAGACAAAGCGTGAAGGAGGGTTTGTTGGTTGTGATTATCTTTTGTGAGCTGGGCGCACTCATGCCAGTCCCTCCTCGTATTGGGGTTTATAGATTAGACATGCAAACCCGGAATAAAACATGTCTAACATAAGACGGTCATGAATTACCTACTACTTCCTCATGAGCTAAAACAGAGGCAAAAAACAGGAGCGCTTTTGAATAATTTCAAGATGGTACAAGAAAGTCTTCGTTAGGATGTCCAGTAAATACCACAGAGGAAGGTATGGTGGACTCATATGGAAAAACATGTTTCAAGGATTTTGGATGCACAAGAAGAAATCCGCTTAGTGCGAGTGAATGCTAGCAAAAGACAGGGAAGCGACCAACTAGAGAGCAATAACAGTCATAATCATGCAGAGCGACAAAGTAACATTGAATTGGGCATGAAAATGATATGACTATTCTGAAACTCAAAGATCATCAAGGCATAGTAGACTTTTTAGTCATAAACATGTGTAAGAATGTGCCAAGTCAATCCAAGAATTCTCCAACGGGAAATACCACTTCAGTATGCCAAACCTTGAACAATGCAATGCATGTAAATAATTTCAACAACGCATTATGCACTCTAGCTATTTGGGATTAGCCAAAAGGAAAGCATGAACACTGGGAAAGCATTGTAAACATAGCACTATGTCGCTACAATCTGGTCTCTAAATCATAAGTACAAGCATATGTACGAAAGTAGAAACAAAAAGAGTTCATACCGGTTTTCCTTGTTGCATCCCTTTCGTCGATCTTCGTCATTACTGCCTTGTCACTAGCACGGTTTGAGCGTAGGAAATATATAATCAAGTGCAAATGCCATCACGGACTCGAGCTAAAATCTGCAACAAAGAAATCTAAAGAGAGAAAGGAAAATATTTTTGGATTTTTTCAAAGGTTAAACGAAATAAAAAGAAACGAGAAATCTTTTTGTTGTTTTTGCAAAATAAAAGAACAAAGAAGAACGGGCAAAAACTTCGAAAAGATCAAGGCAAACAAAATAAAAACGGATAATACAATGGAAAAGTGAGAAGGGCACATACTCCCCCAAGCTTAGGCTTTTGGCCTAAGTTGGTAGCAGCTACTGCCCCCAGGAGCCTCCTACTCCGGGGTAATGGTAATTCCAGGGGTCGTATGAGCCCTCCGGTGCGTACACCGAAGTCCTCAAATCCTCCCATGAGGAAGACCCTGCGCTCCAAGCGGAGGAAGATCCCTCGCCATGCTCGGTGAAGGTCTCTCCCTGGAAAGGTGGGAACTCACCATGCTCCTCCTCATCGGGCACAACCCCCTCCATGGGGTTATGCAGCTGGTAATTAGCCAAGAACTCATCAAACTGAATTTTGTTGAAGGACCATCCATTCCTGCGAGTGTTATCAAACAAAAGTGGTGCAGGTAGACGGATCTCACGAGTAATGGTCCTTTCAAACCTCAAAATATAATCAAGGTTACCAAACTGAGAAGTCATGGTAACAAACTTATGCCTCTTCATGGTCGCAAGATCAAGACTCGCGTATGAAAAGGGAACATCATCAGGATGCGGGGTGCGCTTAAGAGACTCAAGGATAAGTGTGGCGTAAACGCCACCATATAAATCGCCCTTGTTACTGTTCGTAACAAGGCGCCGAACAATCAAGGCACCCACATTATACTCATTCTTACCAGAAAGGGCGTTCGCATAAATAGCGAAATCTGGTGCAGACCCATTGCTCGTGTTGTCACGAGCCAACACCCCTCTAGCAACAAAATAGGCAAAATACCTGAGGCAAGATGCTGGAAATCTTCGTGCGCCGAATGTCGGTCTCCTCCTGGCAGCAAAGGGAGTTGAAGAGGGTCCTCAACCCGGAAGGCTGCATGGTCATCTTAGCTGTCTGTCCAACGTTCGACACACCTATTATATCACAAAACTGTGCCAAAGACATGGTTATGAGATCATTATAAAGTTTGAACTCGACGGTTCCAGCATCATGGTTATAACAAAAACTGTTAACAAAACAGGATGTAAGCTTTTTGTACTGCACCACACGGCATAAAGCTAGCCGTGTCAAACCTGCGTTGGCAAAAAGGCCATAAAATTCCTCCTTAATTCCTGCAGCTGTAAGAAAATCATCGCACGGATACATCATTGCCCATGCTGGATTTGTTTCTTCCAGCAGCTCTAGGGGCACATGATCTTCATTGTAGCTCACCCTAACTGCTGAGGGTGAAGCTGTAGCTCTAGTGACTCGATCGGAGCGCTCGGGCTTCTTCTTCCCAAGCCACCCCTTTGATTTTCCAAAGAAACTCATTTCTGATTTTTTTTACAATTCACAAAAACAAGGATTTAAACAAAGTGAGTTGAGGCAAACTACTTACTTACATAGGGCATAAACTTGCATCAAAACTTGGAAAATAAATTTCTACACATGCATCCAAGCTCATAAGAACAACACCAAGAGCTACGAAATACTCACAAATGAAGCCACCAATCAAAAATCTAATTGGAGGGGTGAGGGAGTTACATACCAGAGAGTATTTGCCAAAAATCTCAGCTCAAATGATGGGTCATAGAGAGAGATTGAAATTCTGGAAGGAGAGCAGCAAGAACACAAGAAAAAAGTGCAGAACTCATGTTTTTCGAGAGAGAGAAGGGAGGAGGAAGAAGACTTACCTGGCTGGCTGCCCTGTGGGCCCCAGGCGCCCTGTGGGCGTGGCCAGGGGCCAGGCCGCGCCAGCTGGCCGCCTGGGCCCCAGGTGCCCCCCCTGGTCAGCCCCAGGTGCCCCTGGGTCACTCCCGACATGGAAATTTTTAATATACTTTTTCTGGAATTTTTCTGACAACTTCACTGTTGAAATTTTTTCAAAGTTCAAAAAGTTGCGAAACTTTCTGAAAACTTGAAACAGTGATTAGAGTTGTGAAGTTTCAAAAACTTATAAACTTGGTGCAGCAAGGAGAATAAAAGCTAAGGCAACTGAAAACATAACAAGCTCCACTTTTTACCTATATACAACATGCTTACTAGCAAGGTTGATCAAGTCTTACCAAAAAACCGGCGATATATAGAGCAAAAAGTCTCACCCCTTATGAAGTGATCGTTGCACCTTTACTTTAATGGACATTGTACCCACCATGATGGTTTTGTATTTGTGGTGCACATGTAGAGGACAATCCCATTCTCCAATCTTCACGGTCTCGATATTCTCTATAGAGTTGAGGGCATGCCTCTTGTCAATCTTCTTCGGAAAATACACCGTTTGTTCTTTGTCATTCACATTGAAAGTAACCTTTCCTTTATTGCAATCAATAATAGCACCTGCGGTGTTAAGAAAAGGTCTACCAAGAATAATATACATGCTCCCATCCTCGGGCATGTCAAGCACAACAAAATTAGTGAGGATTAAACAATTAGCAACTTCAACGGGAACATCCTCACAAATACCTATAGGAATGGCTGTTGACTTGTCAGCCATCTGAAGAGAGATATCTGTAGGGATTAGTTTTTCTAAACATAATCTCTTGTAAAGAGAAAAAGGAATAACACTCACTCCTGCTCCAAGGTCACATAAAGCAGTCCTGGCATAATTATTCTTTATGGAACACAAAATGGTGGGTATACCTGGATCACCAAGCTTCTCAAGAATCTTGCCACTAAAAGAGTAGTTAGCAAGCATAGTAGATATTGCTTCATTAGGAACTTTTCTTTTATTAGTAACAATATCTTTCATATATCTCGAATAAGGAGGTAAGTTAATAGCATCAGTCAAAGGAATTTGAAGAAAAAGAGGTATCATCCATTCACAAAACTTATTGTAATGCTCTTCCTCTTTAGTTTTGAGAGACTTACCTGGAAAGGGCATGGGTTTCTGCACCCATGGTTCTCGTTCCTTCCCATGTCTTCTTGCGATAAAATCTTCTCTAGTGTATTTCTTGCGTTTGTCGGGTGCTTCTTCTTCTTGAACCTCGGGTGGATCATTCTTCTTACCATCCTTTTCAGGCTCAGCACCATCTTCAGTCTCAGCATTGGAGGTAGATATACTATTTGGATCATTGGAATTGTCAGCTTCTTTGTGCTTCTTCTTCTTCTTCGGAGAGCTAACAATTTCTTCTTCCTGCATTTGAGAATCTTGCTCGATCCTCTTCGGATTCCCCTCCGGATAGAGAGGATCTTGAGTGCTAGTTCCTCCTCAGGTTTTAATCCCGAAGGCCTGTATATCCTGTTTGGCATTATTAGCAAGCAAATCTTTTTGCACATTAGAAATTTGATCAAGCTGAGTGTGAACCATATGAAAATGCTTCACAAGACATTTAAAATCATTAACTGTTCTACCTAGAACATCAAGCAAACTTTTGATAGCAAGGGTAGTATCATGCAACTGATTTTGTATCCTCTCATTAAAATGATTTTGCTTCATAATGAAATTATCAAGCTCATCTAAAAATTGATCAGGAGGCTTACCATGAGGAATGTCACTTGCATTGAAATCTAAAAGAGAGTGTACCTCCACAATAGGAGGGTGAGTGGTAGGCTCACACAACTTTTTGATGGGGAGGGGGGGTAGATTCTTCACGTCTTTAGTTTTAACTAGCAGGGTGACCCGCGCATTCGTGCGGCTAGACATTGTATGAACATTGTTATAGTCAAACATGCCATAACTTCTATTGCACAACCATCTAATAGTTAGCAAAAGTGTAATTAGGATCATGTTCTCAATATGATATGTTTTTCTAAGATATATGGCTATTGCAACGGACGCGGTGTATTTTAGCCCGAGCTCACATGCTCCCTGATGAATAGTAAAATCCAAAATAATAGTAAAATAAAAAATAAAAATATGTTTTTTTATAAACACTGATGAAAGTCTTAATATCCTGCAAATTTTTGTAATGATGTGACATTCTTGTAGGTGTAGGAAAAAACAAAATCAATGCTTTAAAAGACTAATGTTAGAAGCATTTTTGGAGCATTAATTTTGTTTCTATTGTTCAGACACGAATGTTATTTCATCATGAAAATTTGCAGGATGTTAAAAATTTCATCAATGTTTATAACAAAAAAATAGTTTTTTTAATACTAATTTTTTGGATTTTACTGTTCACCAGGAGCATGTGATTCTGGCTGAAAAGAACACTTTCGTGCAACAACATACTTTGTTTGATTATGCTATACTTACTTGCACACATAACACATTCATTCGGTTCATGCATATATTTTCTCTTAGATATGCATGTATATCTTATTTGATTATTTTCATTGTAGCATGTCTGCACCCACTTTGTTGTTGTAAACTCCAAGAGTGACAACAATTCATTCATGAATGATTTAGTTCATCTCGATCCTATTTACCTTGTACTTATGTTTACTATCAAATCATTTTATGTTGACATTCATTTTTTTTGGAAGAATGAATGAATGTAACACATCCTAGTACGTTGTTATTCCTGTTACATTTATAAGTATTATATTTTGCTGTTCATGAATTCTATATACGGAAAGAAATTTCATAATTCCCATTGATTCATATTTTTATATGATATAAAGTATTTTAATATATTATATAATAGTATATTCTATCCTTAACTAATATTTAGTATATAACAGACCAATAACAGAGCGAAATTTCTTAGAAAAGGGATTGAATATATAACTAAAAATTGACATGGTAGAGTCCATATGAAAATAATTTACTGATTCCAATTCTTACAGCTTTGTTCTTTGTACATTTAATAAGGATTTTTAATAGACAATTTATTTTGGAGTTAGTTATTAATACGTATATAATGTACTTCAAAGTGATTTAATGAGTATTTGGTGTGGAGTTGTGCAAAATAATACTTACCTCTGATTTTACATATTTACATACCTAATGTGAAGTTCATATATGAATATATCTGTATGTTACTAATTTGTTATTATGTTCTCATTGTCCTAATGAATAGAAAATTGCAATAAAATTATGTTAAAACACAAATTTTATTGGATTGCGATTTTGATCTTAGTGTGTGAGAATTCATGGCTAAGAACATTTATAAAAAAAGTGGATGTCAATGAATTTATAAAAAATGTACACTACTGTATAAAACTACTCTATTAATCGACGACACAATAAGGATTGTTTTAAATTGAAAATTGATTGTCCAAAAGAATTAAATATATTAAATATTTCAATTCTGGTTTCCAGTTTTAGTATTATAGAATTTGGAACCATAGAAATTTATTAAATTTCCAAACGACATTGAACTGCAAAAGAAATAATTGTATAATTGTGTGAGTTGTTATAAAACGACCTCGATTATCCACACAGTAAGGGTATATAATTTCAGAAACGTACTAAAATTTATCAATATGTTTTTTTTACTATTTCGGCCACTTTTTTTTTCCTTTGTGTGATTATCCGATTTGCTACGGTATAAATTTGGGTCGGCTGGTGTCAGCGTTGGCCTATATTTAGTGTGTCTGGCAGTGTTGTTGTTCTCGTAATAGAATTGGTTATTTTCACGTAGAAACCATAAGACTGTAACTTTGTAGGTTCCTTTTCCTTCTATTTCTCCTTTCTTTGCATCGATCCATCGCGATACATGTACGTGGTATTTTTTTTTCGAACGGACAGGTCTCCTTATTTGCACGTATAAACTTATAGGTTTCCTTCTCTTGTACGTCTCTATACGTGAATGTGTTTTGCACTTTCCATCATAATACATGTACATGAGTTCTTACAAAAATAATGTACGTGACAGATTTTCTATGTCGCAAAAAAGACAAATACACAATATTTGTATGTAACGTTTACACCTTTAAATCTTAGCCATTAATCTCTAAAATTTACGATTGATATAATTTAATATATGTGGATCACTGTGATGTCTTGTTTGTCTTCTGTTTTTATTATATAATTATTTTTATTTTAATCTAGAAATTCTCTATACCCTTTTTATCTAATACAAAATGATTGTACATAGTTTTTTCGGCAGTCATGAGATATGTCATCAACCAACAATTAAATATACTCTAGCTCTTCTTTGTCCTTGTGGAAATAGTAATTTTAGTAATAAATAATCTAAATTTTAGTTTTATGCATTCTAAAGTACATATATGAGAATAAAAGTATTTTCTAATTTCTTTTCCCTTCTCTCTATGAAATGTACATTACTCCTACATCTCTATTTTCAATCTGAGCATGCCAAATATGTTTTTGTAGGGTCATGCCAAATATGTTTTTTAGGGGGACATACCAAATATGTTAACGTGAAGCACTAATCGGTACTTTGCTAGTCTCAATTAAGCTATACATGAAAGGAGTCGGCAGGCCAGATTGCTTGGTCTCGTATTTATTTTGAATAGGACTCTTCCATTTTTTACTACCTTTTTTTAATTCTTTGGCAAACGTTTTATATGGTAGGCCAATTTTTCTTTAAAACCGAATGGTAGTCCTATTTTGCCATCCCAAAGTATTCTATGTGATACATGTTCACATGCACGTATTCACCTTGGAATGTTTTGCACTTTACAATATGAATCATAAACAAATTGCACCTTGTAACCACCGTGCCTATGTACATGTCCCAATCAGACCCTTTTTTTGCCTATGTACGTACGACTATTTTTTTTCCTGGCCAACCATATATCTCCCTGTACGTGATAGATTGAACTATTTTTACGTAACAATATTGTTTATATGTAACGCTTATATCTTTACATCACAGCCCTTAATTTTCTAAATCAATGGTTGAAATAATTTAATCTATGTGGTTGAACGTGGTGGCTTATTTGTCTCTTGTTTTAATTATATAATAGAAGATACCCTTCTCTTTAATAGACTTCTTAGCTTCCTGCATATCTTCTGGGCTTAGGACAAGCATGCCCCTCTTCTTTGGTGACGGAGGTGGTTCAGGGACGGACCAATCTTCGTGGTTCTTGGCAATCTTGCCCATTAATTCTTCTGCATCGTCCGGTGTTCTTTTCCTGAAAACACAACCAGCACAACTGTCCAAATAGGATCTAGATTCATCAGTTAGACCAGCATAAAATATATCAATTAATTCATTCTTAGGGACTCCATGTCCCGGTCTAGCCTGGATCAGACTGCAATACCTCCCCCAAGCTTTAGGGAGGTTCTCATCCTGCAACTGTGTAAAGTTATAAATTCTTCGTAAAGCAGCATGTTGCATATGAGCAAGAAAGTACTTATCAACAAAATATTGAGCTAAGTCTTGAGGACTACTAATAAAACCACATGGTAGTGCATCGTACCATGCTTTAGCACCTTCCTTTAAAGAGAAAGGAAAAAGCACATTAACATAGAAGTTTCGTATCTTCTCATCTGTAGTAAACAAGCCACCCAACTCAGTGAGTTTGGTCAGGTGTGCAATAGCATCATCATTTTCTCTGCCATAAAAGGGGTCAGCTTCAACCATAGATATAAGTGAAGGATCAATAGAGAAATTATAATCAAGATCATTGATGCATATAGGAGACGTAGAAAAAGTAGGATCAGGTACAGTCTTGTTCTTCAGAGAATGTTTGTCGAGAAGCTTCTTAATAGCGTCAGGGTCAGAGTCGTCAAACTCTGTTAGCTCCCTGCATAAATCATCATCAAGTATAATATAATAATCATCAAGGAGTCTCTCCTTGAGTTTACTCAAATCGGGATAAGTGTAAGTCCCATCAAAAGGATAGCAAGTATCGGGAATTTCAATCCCAGATTTCTTGGCAGCAGCAGCAATCTGTTTCTCAAGAGTGTGACTAAGTGAACCAATATCATCTAGAGTAGTAGAAGCAACATCAAAAGTATCGGACATAGTAACAGATTCAGTAGAGGCATCATGTGGTGGAGGTGAAGCAAACTTACTCATAACTGAAGGTGAATCAAGTGTAGCGCTAGTGTTCAGAACAATACTTTTCTTGTACGGGATGGTAAGATCGGGACCTTGGGGTCTTCTTTGTTGCCCATAGCGGATAAATTGCAGCAGGTAAAATACTTCAAGTAGACTTGTGTATAAAGCTATGCTCCCCGGAAATGGCGCCAAAAAACAGGCTTGATAACCCACAACTGCAGGGGATCGAGATAGTCTTTGCGGGTAAGAATAACCCAATTTATAGATTCGACTCAAGGGGAGCCAAAGAATATCCACAAGCTTTAACAATGGAGTTGTTAATAGCAACTACGATAATAGTGGTGGTGATAGCAACGGTAATAGTAAACAACGAAAGTAAACAATTAGTAACCAGCAGAATTAAAGACACTGTAGGCTAGGGAGATGGATGGTCGGACGCTGCATGGATACGACACATCATGTATTTAACTTGGGGCAAGGCACAAAGAAAAGCAAAGATCATCTAGGCATAAATCAAACATCAGGCATGTATCCCACAGGTAGTTGTACGTGCTTGCAATAAGAACTTGCACAACATCTTTTGTCCTACCATCCCGCTACGAACGGGGCCAAAAGGAACTTATGGAGATTAAGGTGCTCCTGTCAAAGGGCACCGGAACAAAGCATTAACAATCAATGGATACATGGAATCCTCAAATTATAGTCCATCCCCTTTGGTGTCCCAAGATGTCACCATTGGGATCGCCGGTTCCAGACTATAACAGGTGCAAATAACTCATAGATAAGATCAAGAACACAAATATACTCATGAAAACACAAAGGGTTCATATCTGAAATCATGGCACTCGGGCCCAAAGTGACAGGCATTAAAAGCAACAAGTTGAAGCAAAGATGATAAACACCAATCTAGATGATAGGCAACATGCCCCCAACAATCTGATAAACTATTACATGATCTAACTCATCCAATCCCTACCATCCCCTTTGCCTACAGCAGGGAGTTACTCACACATGGATGGAGAAGTCATGGAGGGAGGATGGAGTGGTGATGGTGATGACGATGGCGATGATCTCCCCTCTCCGGAGGCCAAAACAACCTCCAGATTAGCCCTCCCGGAGAAGAAGAGAGGGTGGCGGAGGCTCCGCGACGAGAACTGGGAAAACCACTTCTGTTCTGGGGTTTTCGCGTCACGGGAATAAATAGGAGCATCGGTAGGGCACCATAGGAGGGGGGAGGCCCCCAGGCGGCCAGAGGGTGCGGCCCCACCCCTGGCCGTGCCAGGGGGTTCCTGGGGCCCCCTAGACTCCCCTCTGGTCCCACTTCTGGCATCTGGCTCCTTCGGGTGCGTGGATTTTCTGGTATTTTTCTAGGAATTTTCTAGGACCTCCAAAAATCCATTTTCCCGCGCAAAATAAAACCATACAGACAGCTCTGCTGAAAACAACGTTAGTCCGGGTTAGTTTCGTCCAAATCATGCAAGAATGAGGGCAAAAGAATAGCAAAAGTGTTTGGAAAAGTAGATACGTTTGAGACGTATCAATACTCAACTTAGATCTTCTCGAGGCATAGGTAGCGATTCCGCATCTTTGTATTTGAGAAGTCAACACCCAATAATAGAAAAACAGGAGTAGGTCTTTACCTTTCGAGGGGCCGAATCCTGGGTAAATATTGTGTCTTGTGATCTCACCGACTTCCTCCTCGTATTCACCTCGCAGCAAAGGTCCCACACTAAGTTCGCCAATAAGGACATCTACCGTGACTTTCCCACGAAAGTTGACGCCCACCATGGGGCCTGCACACGCATGTGTCGTAATACTGGAAGGAGATATGCGAGGTATGCAAGGTTTCGTCGCCGGCCGGATCACCAGAAGCCGGCGAGGGAAGCTCTACATCGACGGCACCACTTGGGGCCCCAAGGCCGACTCCGTCGAGTCAGGCCATCGAGTCCCAGTCGGTTCCATCCACATAATCATTGGCGGGACAAGTGGGTTTGAGCCAAAGCTAGATTGCGGCGTCCTTGCAAAAGCTGTGAGCCGGTTTACAACCGACTCTAGGCATGTCTTCGTCGGATTCGCGAACGGATCTCCAAAGCCGGCACGCTCTGTCGAGACCTTGGAACAGGATGACTCAGAGGAACTCTCTGATGCTGACTCCCACCCTAGTGGAGAAAAGGATTCAGATTCGGGGTCAATCCACTCCGCTGGAAGCAACCGGGTCGGATCGGGATTAGAGGGCTATGACCCAGATTCCCCCTACCTTCAGCCACCATACTACGCTACCATTTACATGGCGAACCCCCAGGATCAACAAAACACAGTTATAAACCCGACTGGTGGGTCAGCTGCCCGTGCTGCAGAACCGGCCCTGACCGGTACAGAGGCCCTCACAGCTACCCTGAACGCTTTGCAAACAGCTCTCGCCACCCCGATCACTGCGGAAAATCAGGAGTCACGTAAAGCGGAGATCGATGAGCTCGAGAAGGAAGTGACTAGGATTCGCGGGGAAATCCAGCTGGAGAAGGAGCAGATGGCGGAAGAAGCAAGCCGGCTTGCGCGAGAAGCCAGGCGCGTGCAAGAGCAATCCGCACAGTTAAACGCTCAGATGGCAAACTACTCAGCCACACACCAAACTAGGCACGCGAGTCGGATCCCGCCGGGAATGGTAGGACAAGCACTTTTCCAAAGCCCGCAGCAGGGAGCCACCCCACCAGGGTTCACCCCCCCGCGAGAGCTGGCTCGTTTCCATACACCGCCTAGCCACTACAACAACCCCATGACGAACATTTTTGCTGCAACACAATATTTGGCCAACCTCCCCTTTCACGGAAACACCCCCGCGAACTTGGGCGCGTGAGACGCAGTAGAGATGCTTAAGATTGCGGTCGCTCAGCAGGCACAATACTCGCATGGTTTCTCATACTTACACGGGACTCCTCGCCCAAGTATGAGCCGACAAGTAAAATCCCCAGCTCCCGCCGCCTCCAGCAGTTATCGCCAGCAGAGAGTGCAACCAGATCCCGAACCGCAGCAGGCAACCTGGCCTACCACACAACCAGTGACCATGGTTCCTGTGCCGGCAGCACAACCCCTACTTTAGGAGGAAGAGGTAGGTTTTGTTAGTCGCTCGGTTGGGAATCGGTGCTTAGTTCCAGCTTCGCGGAATGCCTGGATACAGTCAGATTTTAAAGGACCTCGCAAAATCCCAAACTATACAGCGGATATGGACCCCGCAACATGGATCAAAATCTATGATCTAGCAATGGACATGCTTCACGCCAGTGACGGAGTCTGTGCCCGATACCTCACGATGTTGCTGGAAGGACCGGCTCGCTCCTGGCTCAAAAATCTTCACGAAAACTCCATCAGCTCCTGGTCAGAGCTGAAGGAAAAGTTTATCAAAAAATTTCAAGGCACGTGCTGGTGCGCCACCACAATCATCGACCTGGAGCACTATGTTCAGAAGGAAGGAGAGTCGGCCCACCATTGGGCTCGATGAGTTGCCAATATAATCCAGCATCACTGCCCAGAAAGCTGTTTTAGTCCTGGAGAAGAACTGCAAATTTGAGCCCTTGATCCATAAACTCAGCCGTATTAAGAGAACAGTCAGAGATATGGCGGAACTCATGGACGCAGTCACTAAGTATGCCGAATCTGACAAAACCAAAGACGACGACTCCAATGAGGACAAAACCGGCCAAGGAAAGAAGGGTGGCAGCAAAGGGCATCATAACAGTGGAAATCACGGTCAGCAGAACAAGCACCGACTTGATCAGAATGCATCTGACTTGGTAGCCAACACTAATGTCAGCTCCCAAAAGCAAAGGCAAGGGCGCAACTACCGGAAGACTGAGGAAAGCTTTCTCCCAAACAGCTACGAGTTTTCTATCAAAGACCCGTGCCCGAGACACCGCAGACCCGGCCGCCCACCCAATCACTCTTGGGAAAATTGCAACATCATGCAAGAATTCAAACGACGAGGAGGAAACGATGGAGGACACCAAGGAACCCCCGGGTCAGGTTCAGGAGCCGGCTACAATAATAGCAACCAAAAAACCAACCACCAGGGAGCCGGTTACAACAATAGCAATCAGCAGTCGGGCCACGCAGGGACCGGCTCAGGACCCCAATACTAAGGAGCCAGAGCTAGAAGACAAATGAAATCAGGGCTTGCTGGATTTCAAGCGAACCTGAAGCAACTCGATGACCATGAAGCATATCACGTTTTCACCACCAGCAGTTGTCGAAGGGATAGAAAACTTCAACAGCGCGCTGCCTTGTCTGTCGCAAAGGAGCCGACAATACCTAAGTGGCTCAACTGGTCTGAGCAGCCAATAACCTAGACAAGGGACGATCACCCCCAGTGGTAGACAACCCGGGGGCCCTAGCCTTGGTAGTAGCACCACAAGTTGGATGATACACCTTGCATAAGGTACTCATGGATGGAGGAAGTAGCATCAACATCCTCTACTGTGAGACTTTCCGCAGAATGGGTTTAACCCAAAAACAACTACAACCCTCCAATATGATTTTTCATGGAATCGTCCTAGGAAAATCGGCACGACCGATAGGCAAGATATACCTCGAGACGACTTTTGGGACTTCTGAAAACATTCATTCTGAAATCATACCCTTCGAAGTCGTCAAACTCGAGAGTCCATATCACGCCATTTTGGGAAGGCCGACTTATGCCTGCTTCATGGCTCGCCCCTGCTACGTCTATCTGAAACTCAAAATTCCAGGCCCAATGGGCCAATAATGGTTGCAGGAAGTTAGTCATGGGATACTGAATGTGAGGAACATCACGTTAACTACCCCGAGTCGGCCTACACTAAGAAGGACTTGACGACCTATAAAGAAAAGGTAGATCCAGAGGATCCTACGATCTTGAAAAAGCCAACTCTGGATAACAATACAAAGTTTCAGCCAGCTCAGGATACCAAGAAAGTCGACTTCGTCCCTGGTGATGCTTCACAACAGTTCATCATTGGGACAGGGCTCTCTAATAAGTAGGATAGCGCGCTCATCGAGTTCCTCCGTTGGAATCGGGACATATTTGCATGGAAACCTTCTATCATGCCAGGTGTTCCGAGGGAACTCACTGAGCACCAACTTAAAACAGATCCAAATCTGAAGCCGGTGAAACAGTTCCTCCGTCGTTTCAACGATGAGACAAGAGATTCCATTGGAGAAGAGATAGCCCGACTCCTAGCTGCCGGGTTCGTCATGGAAGTTTTTCATCCGGAGTGGTTGGCAAACCTGATCCTTGTTTTGAAAAAGAACGGGACTTGGCGTATGTGCATTGATTACACAGACCTCAACAAAGCGTCCCCAAAAGATACTTTTTCTCTGCCCCGCATTGATTTGATTATAGATTCAACTGCAGGATGCGAGCTCCTATGTTTTCTCGACTCCTATTCTGCGTATCATCAGATTAAGATGGCCATTGAGGATCAGGAGAAGACATCCTTCATCGCCCCCTGTGGAACCTTTAGCTATACTTATATACCTTTCGGTTTGAAGAATGCAGGAGCCACCTATCAACGGATGGTGCAGAGCTGCCTCAAGGAGCAACTTGGGCGCAATGTGCATGCTTATGTCGACGACATAGTGATAAAATCCCAGCTAGTCAACTCCCTGATTGCCGACTTATGGGAAACTTTCAAGAACCTGCGCTCTTATCAGATGAAGCTGAACCCGACCAAGTGTACTTTTGGAGTGCCAGCTGGAAAACTCCTCGGATACATTGTATCTAGAGGGGGTTTGAGGAAAATACAGAAAAAATGAGTGCTATCATGGCACTCCAGAAACCAACTTCGGTCAAAGGGGTTCAGCGGCTCATAGGGTGTGTGGCCTCTTTGAGATGGTTCATAAGCCGACTTGGAGAGAAAGCCATCCCGTTATATCGACTATTGCGGAAAACAGAGAAATTCGTCTGGGATGCAGAAGCAGATGAAGCACTTGAGTCACTCATGAAGTAGTTGTCACAGGCACCCATCTTGGCAGCTCCCAAACCCAAGGAACCTATGCTTCTTTACATATCATCTAACGACTGAGCGGTCAGCGCTGCGGTCATCGTTGAACATAAAGAAGAGGGCAAGGAGCAACCCCTGCAGAGACCTGTTTACTATGTCAGCGAGGTTTTGAAATCATCCAAGCAAAGATATCCTCAATAGCAGAAGCTGGTCCTGGGAGTGTTTATGGAAAGTCGGAAGCTGAAGCACTACTTTCAGGAGCATCCAATCACAGTAGTTAGCTCAGCACCACTCTCCGACATTATCCAAAATCGAGAGGCTACTGGAAGAATTGCCAAGTGGGCCATCGAACTCCTATCAAATTGAGTACGAGCCACGAACAACTATCAAATCCCAGGCCCTGGTCGAATTTATAAATGATTGGACGGAACTCCAGGTACTCCCGGAAAAACCGACTGCCAAGTACTATACGATGCACTTTGATGGGAGTCGGCAGCTTCAGGGTTCAGGAGCCGGAGTCGTTCTCACTTCACCGAGGGGGGGGAGAAATTTTGTTATGTCATACAAATGCAATTTACCTGCACTAATAAGGCAACTGCATACGAAGCCCTACTCCATGGCCTCCGATTGGCACGTGAGATTAACATAAGCCGGATCCAATGCTTTAGTGATTCTGATCTTGTTTCCCAGCAAGTATCAGGGAAGTGGGATTATAAGGACCCCATCATGGCGGCTTACAGGCGAGAAGTATCAAGGCAAGACGGATTCTTTATCGGCTACCAAGTGGACCATGTGGATTGCAGGAAAAATGAGTCAGCCGATGCATTGTCCCGGCTCGGTTCTGAATGGAAACCGGTTCCTCCAAATTTTTTCCTTGACATTCTATTGCATCCGTCTGTCCAACTCCTCACATAACAGGATATAGCAGTACCGGGCCCAGAAATGGCCTTAGTAGCCGCTATACATGCCAATCCCTCATGGTTCATACCATATTTGGATTACAAGACTCGGGGTATCCTCCCAACTGATGAAATATTGGCTAGACAAATCATCAGACGAAGCAAATCTTTTGTGCTTATCAATGGGGAGCTACACCGACTTAGTCCCACCCAAGTCTTCCAGAGATGTGTCTCGCCAGAAGAAGGACGTGACATATTAAACGAAATACACTCTGGAGACTGTGGTCATCATGCCGGCTCCCGATCACTAGTGGCAAAAGCTTATTTCCGTGGATTCTACTGGCCCACGGCTCATGCAGATGCGGAGGATATTGTTAAAAAGTGCGATGGTTGCCAGCGGTATGCAAGGCAGGAACATGTGCCGGCTCAAGAGCTTAGGATGATTCCAATCACTTGGCCTTTTGCAGTGTGGGGGCTTGATATGGTAGGGCCTTTCAGGCGATCTAAGTGTGGAAATACTCACCTCTTGGTTGTAGTAGATAAATTCACCAAGTGGGTTGAAGCAGAATCGGTCAGCAAATGCGACGCAGCCGGCGCTCAAATTTCTGAAGAAAATAATCTTCAGATTCAGGTACCCCCACAACATTATTACTGACAATGGAAGCAATCTGTCAGAAGGTGAAATGCAACGTTTTTGTGAGAAGGAGCATATCCGACTTGATCTTGCATCCGTGGCTCACCCGTAGTCCAATGGACAGGCCAAGAAAGCTAATCAAGAACTACTGCGTGGAAGCAAACCCCGACTCCATGTTCCTCTGATAAGAACGCCGGGTTGCTGGGTTGAAGAGTTACCCTATGTGCTTTGGAGTATCAGGACTACGCCCAACAACTCTACTGGTCTTACACCTTTTTTTTCCCTCGTTTATGGAGCAGAAGCCTTCCTCCCAAGCGACATCCGTCATGACTCACCTCGAGTCATCACTTATGTTGAAGCCGATAATGAAGAAGCAAGACAGTACTCCTTAGACGTCCTTGATGAAGAACGAGACTCAGCGGATGCTAAGTCAGCTATCTATCAGCAAGACCTGTGACGATATCACAGTTGATGCATCAAGAGTCGGACTTTTCAAGAGGGTGACTTAGTGCTCCGCCTGGTACAAAAAGGAAAGGAATGCACAAGTTATCCCCGCCTAGGGAAGGACCGTTCGTGATGAGCAAGAATTTATACAATGGATCCTACTACCTAGTTGATATACGCGAGCCGACTGCGACGCGCACATCTGAAGAAGAGACTCCTAGGCCGTGGAATATAGTTCAGCTCCGTCCCTATTATACTTGAGTAAACAGGAACATTCTTGTACACCAGCTTATAAATATCAATAATATAAGAAGCCGACTTCTTTCCTTTTAGAAAAATTGATTCTTGTTTTTATGTTGATTTTCTTTTCTCCTGTTTATTTTTTCTCTTTTATCTTGCAATGCATTACATTCTTGCACTCAGTTCCATGAAACCTGGAGGGATTGATCACCCCTCCCTGGTACCAGGCATGTATATTATTGTATTTAGGGACCCTGGGGGTTTGAAGTCTTTTAACTTCAAATCTTAGATTGGGGACTCGGCATATACATGAAATTGGCCTACTATGGCTTTATTCTTGCCTGTAAGCTGATGCAAACTCGTACTCATATGACCTACATGACCCATAATAGTTTAAACATCAACATGTTTTACTAGAAGCCTGTTGAGTTTGATTATATTATAGAGAACACCAGAATAAGTCATGCGATGCTTGCTTACAGAGAAGTTTCGACTCACGCGCAATTAAGTGACCAACATTTCTTTTCTATGAGACAAACATAATCCTCCTATTAGAGGAGTCGTTTTTGTGTTGAGCAGGTATCGCTAAAGGATGCTGAGAAAGTCACGCGTACGGCCGGCTTCTATATGAGCTCTTTACATTTTTTTCATTTCATAAGCATACTTTTTTATTCGTTTACTTCTTTCAGCATATAAAAGTGTATTAATATTTCCCTCCATCAAAAATCGACTTTACTGAACATCACAAGATGAACTAAAAGTCAGTACTTGGGGGCTACAGGTCGACTCTACTATGAATCGGCATATACATATATTGTTCATACCAACCCATGGGGACTACACCTCGATTTCAAAAGAAAAAAATAAGAAACATGTTGATTCTACTATGACTTGGCATGGCATCAATTAATCATACCGACTCATTAGGGGCTACATGTTGATTTTATCATGATTCGGCATGACATGAAGAAAGTCATCCCGATTCATGGGGGCTACACATGGTGATATTGACTCCTCAAAGATTATTCCGAAATCAGTCGGTTATGCAAAAACCGGCTAGTCAAAACACTACAAGAACTGTTCAGGACACTTTACTGAAACCACAAATTCTTTTTATTCAAATATTTCTTCAAAAGACAGAACATTACAGGCATGATCTAAAAAAACTATTATAACAACACCATGACTGAATTTCTTCAAACTTCCATCATTAGTGCTGGAAATATCATTGTCATCTTTTGATGCGTTTTCTCCATTAACTATCACTACTACTGGAGCTCTCCACGCAACATTCCATGCGATCCCCATCAGAATTATACATTAAGACGATGCTATCTCGCTTTTTTAATGCTTCGGGTGCGGATGAAGTTCTTCCAATCCTTCTCCAAGAACATGGATCCATTACTAGAAACTTGTGGTCGCCCAGATAGGCCCATGAGGGAAACTATCTGATCAAATCCACAACCCGAGGGGCTTAGAATCTTCCATGGCTTCAAAAAAGGTGTTGGGAAGATGAACCCATCGACGAGGCTTTGAGCGAAGCACTATGAGGAACTCATAGATAAACGCTCGCTCATGGACAGTGCCACGGGAGGAAGAAGATAATCCACCGCGGGATCCACGGCCTTGTGCACCACGTCCACCTCTACTTCCTCGACCTCGACCTCGACCGCGACCTCTGCCGCAACCACAACCATGGGAAGTTGTGTTACCCTGATCAATGGGGTCCAACTCATCGTTGGCTACGGGATCACGGTTGCGGAGCTTGGGCGCCATGAGCGAACAAGATTGCAGAAGAAGAAAAAGAAGATGGAAGTGTGTATTCTCCTCATCACACGTTTGGCTTAATATAGCCGATAATCTGAAGGGGAAACATCAGTCAACATCATTATGATCATGAGGATTACCAATGCCACACGACATTGAAGGAAAAGGCTCTTCTACTTTTACAATTACAGAAATGAAACATTCAATAGGAGATGCCTCGTTTCCTGAAAACATTTAAGAAGGAACAATTAAGGTAACAGATCTTTGGGCGAAATCAACAGAAGGTCGGCTTGTCAAAAGGAAGCCGGATTGTCTCTAATAAATTTTGAAGATATGAAGAGCCGGTGTCAGAACTTGCAGAAAAAACCAAGAAGATCGCCATGAAGCCAGCATCATGTCAATCTTGGGGTCTAATGTCGGGGGGATGGATGAAGACCATAACCCGGCATACAGAGTGTAACGGCCTGGGATTTTCACACAAATTAAAAATTTTGTTTGTTGCTTTATTTTTTTGCTGATTGCTATAATTGTTTGTAGTATTTGCTTCGCTGATTTATCAATCGGTGAATATTCCCCCCTCTTCCTCGTATCGGATGCGGGACCGAACAAGACTAGAGATTGAAGAAGAGGAAAACTTCTTCTAAAGGGAACTGATCCGAAGCAACAAGACCAACATCACATGACCTTTGCGACACCGGTGATACCCAAAACTGCAGGGGATCGAGATAGTCTTCGCGGGTAAGAATAACCCAATTTATAGATTCGACTCAAGGGGAGCCAAAGAATATCCACAAGATTTAACAGTGGAGTTGTCAATTCCACCGCACCTGAGATACACTAACTTGCAACAAGATATTAGTAGTAAGTGTGATATGGAAGTGGTGATAGCAACGGTAATAGTGGTGGTGAAATAGCGACAGTAAAACAGCAAAAGTAAACAACTAGTAACCAACAGAATTTAAACACTATAGGCTAGGGAGATGGATGGTTGGGCGCTGCATGGATAAGACACATCATGTATTTAACTTGGGGCAAGGCACACAGAAAAGCAATGATCATCTAGGCATAAATCGAACATCACGCATGTACCCCATAGGTAGTTGTACGTGCTTGCAATAAGAACTTGCACAACATCTTTTGTCCTACCATCCCGCTACGAACGAGGCCAAAAGGAACTTATGGAGATTAAGGTGCTCTTGTCAAAGAGCACCGAAACAAAGCATTAACAATCAATGGATACATGGAATCCTCAAACTATAGTCCGTCCCCTTTGGTGTCCCAAGCTGTCACCTTTGGGATCGCCGGTTCCGGACTATAACAGGTGCATACAACTCATAGATAGGATCAAGAACACAAATATATTCATGCAGACACATAGTATTCAGATCTGAAATCATGGCACTCGGGCCCAAAGTGACAAGCATTAAGAGGAACAAGTTGAAGCAAAGATGATAAACAACAATCTAGATGATAGGCAAGATGCCCCCAACAATCTGATAAACTATTACATGACCTAACTCATCCAATCCCTACCATCCCCTTTGCCTACAACAGGGAATTACTCACACATGGATGGAGAAGTCATGGAGGGAGGATGGAGTGGTGATGATGATGACAATGGCGATGATATCCCCTCACCGGAGGCCAAAAAAACTTCCAGATTAGCCCTCCCGGAGAAGAACAGAGGGTGGCGGCGGCTCCGCGACGCGAATTGGGAAAACGACTTCTCTTTCGGGGTTTCTCCGTCACGAGAATAAATAGGAGCCTCGGTAGGGCACCAGAGGAGGGGGAGGCCCCCAGGCGGCCAGAGGGCGCCGGCCCACCCCTGGCCACGCCAGGGGGGCGCCTGGGGCCCCCTTGGCTGCCCTATGGTCCCAGTTCTGGCACAGTGGCCCCTCGGGTGCGTGGATTTTCTGTGTTTTTTCTGGGAATTTTCTGAGACGTCCAAAAATCCATTTTCCTGCACACAATAAAACCATACAGGCAGCTCTGCTGAAAACAACGTCAGTCCGGGTTAGTTTCGTCCAAATCATGCATGAATGAGGGAAAAACAATAGCACAAGTGTTCGGAAAAGTAGATACGTTTGAGACGTATCAACCGGTTCCACTTGAGCACCGTCGCAATTCCGGCACAGGACCAGCCATCGCCATTGGAACGAAAAATCCCATTTAATAATTAAATGGATTATTTTATTGGGCACCGAAAAATGTTCTCGGAACGGTATAGAAGTGAGGTACGACTGATGGGCTCGCCGCATTGAGCAGGTGGTTCGAGATTTCATCCGCATCGGAGGTCGTATGGACCCCCGTCGGTCAGAAACGTGGAGTATCGGATGCGAGAGAGAAAACCCGAGGGCATTTGCGTAAACCTGCCATCCAGGCTAGCCTATATAAAGACCACCACTCTCCCCTAGACTTCTAGGGTTTCCCCCTTGTAAAAATTGCAGCCACCCCCTCACAATATCCAGATCGGCCCAAAATAGCCCCCCAGATCCGAAAACCCTAGCCACCCAACCGTTCCTGGCCGTCAGATAACAGATCGAAGGGATCTAAAGCCTCCACTCGCCCCGAAGGGAACCATCCAGTGCAGGCCGCACCCAAGCCCCGCGGGCCTGCCGCCGACCGCTGCCAGGCCCGATCTGAACTCCCAGCCCGCGCGCCGCCGTCGGGTGCTGCCACCACCTCGCTCCGGTGAGCCGCCGCCGGCCGGCCGCCTCCCCGCGCCAGCGCTTCCCTCCTCTCCCTCCTTCTTCCTTCACCTCTCATCAATCTCCCGTGCAGAGCGCCGCCGCCGGAGCGCCATGGAGCCGCCGCCGCCCGTGGCACAACCGGCGTGCTCCTCCGGCCAGATCCCGGCCGGCTCCGCCACCTGGCCGCCGGATCTGTCGATCGCGCGTCGACCCCGCCTCCTCATCGCCGCCGCGGGCCGCCCTGTGCCACCGGTGACCGGTGCGGCCAGGACCCCGTCGCCAGGTGGGCCGGCGAGCCCACCCCGGCCAGATCTGCAGCAGCCCAGGCGGCCCAGCGCGCCACGACCCACCTCCTTCCGCACTGTGTGTCACCAGGCTAACCGTCGCCCATTTCCGCCGATTTAGGCCGAGCCCAATGGTGAGCCCCTTTTAGTTTTCCCGTCTGCCTCTGTTATTTTTTCTAAGTCTGTAGAAAACTCCTACTGATTGCCTGTTTGATATGTAGTTTGCGATAGATCTAGGCATTAGATGACTTTGCGCCCAAAATTAAAAGTTCTTAGTTTTGTGTGCTTTAAATTTTCTGCTTAGCGAGTTAATTGATTTGAGGCCATCTAGATGTTGTTAATCACTGTTGAAGTGGGCACCAGATCGTTAACTGCTGCTACTTTCTGTTAATTGTTGCTGCTGTTATTTTCTTGCAACTTTGGTTGATGATTGTGTCACATCCATGAGGCCTATGATATAAATTCTTTCTTGTATGTGTTGAGCATCATGTTTACTTCAATTAGATGCATTACTTTTCCATGTTTGCCTGCAGTAGCTATATTATTGCTTGCTCCAAAGTGGTGGCCCTGATAATATGTGCTACTGTTTGTATAAAGTTGCTACTTTGATGCCTTATAGTTAGTGATACGTGCTTCATATGCAGTAGCTACAATGTAATTAATTGAGGGGGAAAACAGTAGGGCAAGACCCCACTGCAGCTTTTATTAATTATTAATAAAAAAAGGTACAAACTCAAATGTTACATGGTTTGAGATAAGCCAGAAACAAAAAGCTAAATAACCCCTTAGCAAACTAAGTTACAGTGTCAAGCCATTCTTTGAATGACTCAGCATACTTGCTCTTGATTCTATATCTCAGCAGATTCATCTCAGAGAAATAGTAATCCTTCCAGTGCAACATAGAAGGATTGATGTTTCTGAAGATTTTGTCATTTCTGGACATCCAAATTCCCCATGCAGCAAGGATTATGATTTCCATGAAGAAAGGGGCATTGAGTTTCAACTTGATGTCATCAAAGGCTTCAAGGATGGAGGCATCCCTGGTTCTGATTGGACAAATAAAGTCCCAACAATCAGCAGCAAAAGGGCAGTCCAAAAACAGGTGGTGTAGAGTTTCTTCAGCTTGGCAGCTAGAGGTGACACAGTTGTAGGATTGCAAGGGAAAAGTTTTCCTCCTGAGTAGATTCCTGGTGTTGAGTCTATCATTGAGCAGGAGCCAGAAGAAAACCTTGTGCTTTGGTTGGCAGCTACATTTCCAGAGCCAGTTAAAGTGAGGTGGCACCACTTTGTACCCTAGCATTGCCGTGTAGGCTTTGGCAGGACTAAAATTGTTGTTGCCCTAGATATAGGTCCACTCATCCTTGTTTGCAGAATTATTGCTGATGGAGTACTGGAGGCAGAGTGAATCAACTTGTTGCAACTTCTGGAAGGCTTGTGAAGTAAGGGGGAGGTGGAACAGGTCCTCAATGAACTCAGTGTTCATGAATTGTTGCAGTGTGATCAAGTTGTTTTTAGCAAAGGAGAACAGGTGAGGAAGCTTCCTGTGAAGGCAATGTGTGCTCCAAAGATCAAACCAGAACGAGACAGTGGATCCATCACCTATGATACACTTTGCCATGGATTTAAAATGCACCAAGTTGTTTAGATTGGCCTTCCACCAAAAGGATCCAATCATTTGATTACCAGGGAGCTGACCATTGCTGTAATAGGATTCCCAAACAAGCTTGACCCAGGGGATGTCTTCTCTGCTAAAACATTTGTGCAGGTTCTTAAGCAAAAGGGCATTGTTCTGAACATTGATGTTGAGCACCCCCATACCACCTTGGGTTTTTGGTCTGCACACAATTGTCCAAGCCACCATAGCAGGTCTCTTATCCTCCATATTAGAGCCTCTCCACAGGCAGTGTATTAGGTATTTGTTGATCTGCTGCTTAATGGTTTCAGGCAGGTCCAAGCAAGTCATGAAGTAAACATCAAGTGAAGACAACACACTTTCCACCATAACCAGTCTGCCAGCATAAGTGAGGAAGTTAGCAATACCAGAGAAACTCTTTTCCACTCTACAAACCAAAGACATGCAGTGCTCCACTCTTGGTTTCTGGAGTCCAAGTGGTATACCCAGGTAGGTGATTGGAAAATATCCCCTCCTGCAGTTTATGGTGTTAATAAAGTGTTCTATTCTTTCTTCCTCAGTGTAGATGGGGATCATATTAGACTTATGGTAATTTACTTTAAGACCAGTGGCATCAGCAAAGGAATTGAGCAGTGCTTTGAGGAAGATCAACTGTCTGGCATCTGCCTTAAGAATTACCAGTGTATCATCTGCATATTGTGCAATGGGGAAATCAGGGCAAGAGTTGAGCTGAACAGGTGCAGTGATTAAACCCAAATTCTTAGACTTGTTAAGGATGGACTGAAGGAGATATGCAGCAAGCACAAAGAGCAGTGGTGACAAGGGATCACCTTGTCTGACTCCTCTTTTGCAATAAAACTTTTTCCCTAGGACACCATTAAGGAGGACTGCAGATGAAGCATAATGGAATAGCAAATTCATCCAGTTGAGCCATCTGTTGCCAAAGCCTTTGGCCTTCAGAATTTCAAGGATAGCTTGGTGTTCAATTGTGTCAAATGCCTTTGCAAAGTCCAACTTCAGAAGAAGAGTTGGAATATTTGATCTATTGCAAAGATGCAAATATTCAAAGGCCCATCCAATACAGTCCTGAATTGCTCTATTCTGGAGGAAACCATATTGGTTGACATGCACAAGGTTTAAGATTATGGCCTGCAGTCTGTTAGCCAGCAGCTTTGTCAGTATTTTCAGAGTTGTGTTGAGCAGGGAGATGGCTCTGAAGTCAGTTGGGCAACAGGGATTTGGAAATTTTGGAATCAAAGTGATGAAGGATGAATTGATGCTTTCCAAAGAGATGTTCCCTGTGTAGAAGTCTTGTATTCACTTCATCATGTCAGCACTAATTATGTCCCAACAATTCTTAATGAATTCATTGTTGAAACCATCAGGTCCTGGGGATTTTCCATTAGGCAGTCTTCAATCACCCTAAGAACCTCATCCTCAGTGAAGGGGACCTCAAGTTGTTTGAGTTTCTCTACATTGTCTTCATTGCTATCATTTTCAAATAGCTCACTAAGGTTATAATGCATAGTAGTACTCACAAATTGGCCCAAACTATTTCTGAAACTGTCCCATAACAGAGAAGCTTTCCCCTCATGCTCAGAAACCTCTGTCTGATTATTATCTTGAAGAACAACAATGAAGTTATTTCTGTGATTGAGAGTGGCTTTGGCATGAATGAAATCAGAGCTTTCATCACCCAGCTTAATCCAGTTGATCCTCCCTCTCTGTCTCCAGTAGATTCTCTGACTATCAAGAAGGTCAAGCAGGTAGGATTTTAGTAGAACTCTGCAGTTCCACTTCTCCGTACGATCCATGGATCTGCAGCTAGGAAATCACAGGAACAAAACTAGGTGAGATGGGGAGAAATTGGTGGGGCAAACAAGAAGGAGAGGGACCAACCCGGGACACCAGTGTTGGATCTGTCAATCTCTGGTCTCACCGTCGTCGGATGTGGTAGATCCTGGTCAAGTTAAGGGTGGCGGTCGAAACCCTAGCTAGACACGGGGGCGGTGGAAGGCTTGAGGAAAAGGAGGCGCTGGCCTAGGGGAGCTCGGGATCTTGCTTCAAGCCGTCGGAGACTCGCCGGATCTGGCCGGATCTGGCCGGTGTGGGTGGTGGTTGGGAGCGAGAGACAGAGATCCATGCGGGAGAGGGAGACGGGGAGGGAGAGGACGCGAGAAAGAGTGGGGTCGTTTGCCGTCGTGGGGAGGGACCGAGGGAAAGAGCGAGGGGTTGGTGGGATCGGTTTCCTCCTTTTATTTTTTCAATAGATAGACGGATGGTCGGATGTGGGATGGCTAGATGGATGGATGGATAGGCGCCATGTCATCAATCCGTGTGACAACTATTTCAACCAATGAGAATAAGACATCGATAATTAAGTTTTTGAGTGTTAAAATAGGGTTTTTTGTGAAGAAAATAACAAAAATATTTATTCAAATGTGTCCATATTGTTCATAAATGTGAATCTAGGGATGCGAACAATGTTGTTGACAACACTTTTCATTTTCTTTGCATAAAAAATCATTTTCCCATTCTTTGAGTGCCCAAAATGAGTTTTTTTGTGAACGACCTACCATATATTTGCTGCATAATTGTACCAAATAAATTTTATAAAATATTTGGCCATATTTAATGTACAATTGACCAAATTGTTGGGCCTTAAAAGCCTTGATCCAGCTCTCGTGAAAATGATAAATTTCCACCGATTCAGCTGGAAGTGGGTCAAGTTTGAACTACAATTGCCTCGTAGTTTGCTCTTTATTTTTTCCAAAAATCATTTATAGGTACACTAGTGTCTATATTATCATAGAAACATCAAAAGTTTTGAAAGATTCAACCGCTAGTTAGGAACGGTCATGCCTGCCGTTTTGACCGCATTTTGAAATGGGCATGAAATATACAAAAACAGAAACTTGGAAAACTTTCGCATTGCATCATAATTTATGTCCTAGTAACCATACAAACCAACAAACTTTGAATAATTCAAATATCTTAAAAAAGTCTTCTCAAAATGAGCTATTGAGTATGAAGGTTCGTGGCTTTCAAGCCAAATGACCGATGTTAGTGCTAGTTTCAAAGGATAGTTTTCCCAAATGATCTCATATTGTGTAAATGGGTGCATATTAGAATGGTCAACAAGTTTGCCAAAGGAATTTTTCATTTTCGTTGTACAAAAAATCCATTTTTCATTTTTCGAGTGCCAAAAGTAGGGTTGTTTTGTGAAGAAGCTACCAAATATTTGGTGTGAATCTGAACCACTCCATTTTTGTAAAATACTATACCATATTTCATTAACAATTGAACAAAGTTTTGCATCATAAATGATTTTTATACACCTTTCCTGAAAAAGACAAATTTCCGTAGATTCAGTTGGAACGGGGTCAAATTTGAACTACATGTGCTGATAGTTTTCTCTTTATTTTTTCAAAAAGTAATTTCTAGGTACACAAGTAGTCATTTAATCAGAGATCGACAAAGAGGTTTTCAAGATTCCACCCCTAGCCATCACCGGTCATGCCCCCCTCCACCGTTTTGACCGCATTTTGAAACCGGCTTAAACAATTCAAAAAAAATTCAAACAAATGTAAAACCTTCGCGTTGCATCATAATTTATGTCCTAGTAACCATACAAACCAACAAACTTTGAATAAAGAAAATATCTTAAAAAAGTCTTCTCAAAATGAGCTATCGAGTATGAAGGTTCATGGCTTTCAAGACAAATGACCGATGTTAGTGCTAGTTTCAAAGGATAGTTTTCCCAAATGATCTCATATTGTGTAAATGGGTGCATATTAGAATGGGAAACAAGTTTGCCAAAGGAATTTTTCATTTTCGTTGTACGAAAAATCCATTTTTTATTTTTCGAGTGCCAAAAGTAGGGTTGTTTTGTGAAGAAGCTACCAAATATTTGGTGTGAATTTGAACCACTCCATCTTGGTAAAATACTAGACCATATTTTTTAAACAATTGACCAAAGTTTTGCATCATAAATGATTTTTATACACCTTTCCTGAAAAAGACAAATTTCCGTAGATTCACATGAAACAGGGTCAAATTTGAACTACATGTGCTTGATAGTTTTCTCTTTATTTTTTCAAAGATTCATTTCTAGGTATACAAGTAGTCATTTAATCAGAGATCCACCAAGAGGTTTGCAAGATTCAACCCCTAGCTATCACCGGTCATGCCCCTGACGGGGATCAACCCCGGCAAATCCCATGGTCAGGGACCCTGGGTTAGTCATGAGAGGCACAGGTTGGACGATAGCTCGTCGGCAAACAGGAAGGCTCGCTCCTGCTCGATATTATTGATTGGGGAGATGCGATTACAATGGAGTCCAAGGCTGGAGCGCTCAAGGCTAGGGTTATAGGTGAGATTGGATGTCTTTGGCGTCTCCCCTCCTAGCCCTTATATACCGGGCTAGGTCTCAGGGAGTTCATCTACGTGTATGGGTAAACTTTCCTAACCCTAGCTTGCTCCGTATGGCAGATCTTCGCACCTTCCTTGTGAGTCGAGGACTCCTACGTCGGTGCCAACTAGCGGGCCGAGGCCGTATCTTCATGGGCCTTCTGCCTTCATGGACACCAGGTAGGCTCATCCGTAGGAGTCGTGGGGTCACCCCCTCGTCAGTAGCCCCCGAGTGCCTGGGGGACTCGAAGAGTCGCGCAGGGACTCGAGTACATTCATTTGTCGTTCATTGATATGCATGGTTCATCCGTGGGTCGCTGGCAGTCTGGTGGCCATGACAAAACCTGTTTCGAGGGATGCTAAGCTGAAAGGGCCCAAGGAGTCGACGGATCGAGCCTTGGTGAATTGCACTAGGGCAAATACCACAGTAGCCCAATCAAACCCACGTCCCTCGACGTGAGCTTGGAACACTGGTGTCGAGCAAAAGTCCGGCCGCTTCAGGTCTTACGGTGTTCATTTGCCGCCAGTAATGTGTGTAGCCTAAGGCGCGTCCGCCCGGCTTTTCTATCATGCTCTGCGCATGGGAAAGGTTGGGAGTGAAATCGCTCTTCGGCAAGTCCCAGCCCGGCCGTACTTCGCAGCGGGGTCTTACCTACACGCTAATCTTGCGTGGCATTTGGGCACAGTGTATCGTGTTCCAGGAACGTGTGTTTTTGAGGCGCGGAGCCTTATAGCATTGCACCCGCTTGGAACAAAACATCAAGCGAGCTGATCACTTATTCACCCGAGGAGCTTTGTTTTCGAGTGCTCAGTCGGGGGGTTTTTCGCGAGTAATCACTCGAATGCCGTTTCGGCTCTTCGGGTGAGGGAGCACCCGAAGACTCATAGCGCCGTATGGTCTTGGCGAATGTTTGTTTGTCTTACGTCGGGTTGAGGGAGCACCCGAGACTCTCATAAGTGCGAGTGTTCACTCGAGCATGTGGCTAACCTTTAGGTGAGGGAGCACCCGGGACTCTTATGATGTACGCTCCCGATGGGAGTAAGATGTTTTTCTTCCTTGGGGAAAAGATCTGAAAGATGGAATCTGTTGAACTTGATGGCGTACTGCGTACGCCTTGCTGTGATATGACGTTGGCGTGGTCTTCTGCCATTTGTTGACCGCTGCGGTCTATCGTGTGAAATGACTTGGCGCTGTCCCGCCGAGATTTTCGCGTCGCGCGATCATGGTCCTCTTTTTGCGCGCGTAGTGGGCGATGTTGTTACTGCGCCGGTTGGATTTTCCATGCTTTTCGCCTCTGTACGGGATCGTGGCACGTTTGAATGGGCGAAAAGGTTGGCCGGTGGCCCTGCTTGCCAGGCTCTTGAGTTAAATACCATGCGGCCGGGTGAATTGTAGGTTTTACCCAACCATTTTCTTCCTCCTCTTTCTCTGTTTTCCTTCGTGTTCCTGAGCCTTCATCTTTTCTTCTCTACGTGCTGCTGTGAGATCTATGTCCAAGCGCTCCCGTGCTGCCATTGAGTCGGCCAAGATGTTTGGCAAGTGGGAGCGGTCCACGTTCGGGGTTGAAGATCTGGATGCGCTGGTTGCTGATGGCGTGGTGGTGGCGGCCGGTGCCCGTCTTCCTGACGATGAGTCGACTCCAGCGCCGGCGGCGGATGAGCGGGTATGCTTCCAGGCTTTCTTCCACCGTGGGTTTGCTCTTCCGCTGCATCCTTTCGTTCGGGGCTTGCTGTATTCCTATCGGCTCCAATTGCATGACCTTACTCCCAATGGGATTTTGCACATTGCGTGTTTTATCACCCTTTGTGAGGCCTTCCTGGGGATTTATCCCCATTGGGGACTTTGGAGACGCCTTTGTAATGTAAAAAGGACGAACTGTGAATACGCCGTGGGTCGAGTAGGTATCTCCATTGGGGATAAACATTCATACTTTGACTTGGAGAAGATCGATTCCGTTAGTGGCTGGCGGAAAGGCTGGTTTTATCTGAAGGATCGCTGCATTGTTGGTCAGCGATTTGGTCTTGCTTCTTTCAATCCAGGCGCCCGAGCGGTCAGACAACCTTCGTGGTCTCATTCTCTGACCGAGGTGGAGTCGTCTGTACTGACTCCATTTCTGGAGAGGATTTCTGTGTTGAAGGATAATTTGACTGGTGGTCAGCTTATCTCTGTGTTTGTGGGGAGTAGAGTTCAACCGTTGCAGCATCGGGATCGCCCTATGTGGCAGTACGAGGGGCTCGATGACTCGACGAGATGCTCGCCTGAAGAGCTAGAACCTGATGCCTTGCTGGCTCGTATCCAGCATGTGACCAAGTGCTCTAGTATTTCCGAGATGCGCCTTGTCCTTCCATATGCTTCTGATCATCCTCCGCCACCGGTTGGTGCTCATGTTCCTTCATTTGTTTGGGCGAGTACTTCGTTTTGTTTTATTGTTGACATTGCTTGTTTTGCAGGGCCATGCTCCAGTGCCGTGTAATCCTCCGCAGACGGAAGACGCCGATATTTGTGAAGATCCTGATGCTTCTGCAGCTGGTGACGCCGTGCCGTCTGTTAATGCTGAGATTGTGCTAGTGGAGACCGGAGATAGTGAGGACTCGAGTCCCTTCCGTGTGAAGCGGTCGCGCCCCTTGGATGCTGAAGATCATGCCGTATTAGGTGATGTTGTCCCTTCTGCTGCTCCTTTTGCTGGGCCTTCCCCTTTGGCTGTTGCTCCGGCCCTTCCTCCCAAGAGGGCCAGGCTTGGGAGGTTGGGGCGTCCTCGTGGCGCGCGTGTCGGGTAAGATTCTGCTGAATTAGTGCCCGTTTCTTTTTCCTTGTTCTTGCGACTGATAATGCTTTATTTTGTAGTGCGGCCTGCTCCGGCTGCTTCATGCACCAGCGCAGCTGCTACTGATCTGAAATCGACGAGCTTTGGGGCGGCGGCCAAGTGTCCTGAGGACCACTCGACTGCCGCTGGTCAATCTGGCCCGACGGCGACTCCTGCTGTTTCGACTGCGGGTGTCGTTACCGGCGTGCCTCCTTCTGGGGTGCCTGGTGCTACTGCTCCTGAGCCCAGGCCGACTGGGCTTTGTCCTCTGTACTTTGGCCGTGTTGGTCTGGCGATTGAAGACAAGGCCCGTGCTTTCGATCATGTCTCCAAGCTGGTAAGATGATTCGTGTCTGTGCTGCTTCATCATTGGGGGCACGGCAGTGCTCCCGATGGGAGTAGCCCCCGAGGCTAGAAGTAACTGTTTGCAATTGCTTGTAGTCTTGTCTTTAATTAACACCTGATCGCCTGGTTCTTGCAGCCTGTTTTCCAGCACGGTGAGCGTTTGGTTCTTGATGTTGAGCGTTGGCAACGGGCCCATGAGTCTTCCCAAGATGCCTTATCTGTTATGGATGGTGATCTTTATTCTTTTGCTGCTGAGCTTTTGGGTACTTCGTCTTTTGTTCTGAGTACTGTCTTTGCCTCGCAGGTTGTCGCCAGGCTGCCGAGAAACAAGCAGAAAAGGCGGAAAGGACTGTTTCCGTTCTCGAGGCTGCCTTGGCTTCCAAGGGGGCGGAGTTGCATGGTCAGCATGAGGAGCTGGTTCGCCTTCGCCAGGCTGAGGATGCGCATGCGCAGGTGGAGGCAGTCGAGGGCATACGTCTTCGCGCCTTGGCGGGCTCTCTCATGTGTAAGTTTGGTGTTTGACTATTGTTGTTTCCGCTGTTTTCCCTTGATGACGTTTCTTTGTTTGGTGCAGCTGCTGTGGGTGCGAAGCCGATGGAGGCTGCTGCGTCGGGGTCTGGAGTTCTCCAAGGTGCTGTTGATGCTGTTGCGGGTGATGTTGCAGTGGTCGAGGACGGCTGCGCCCGGGCTTCCAATGTTGTGGGTCTTGCGCACGAGCACCTTATGCCGGAAGGTACGAAGGTGCCTGATGGCCTGGGGTGCTCGGGTCGCTGCGTTCGGCCCTGATGGAAAATATATGGTGGAGCTGGTGGTGGAGAGCGTGCTGAGTGGTTCTTCCACGACCCTGGTCGTCCTTATAGGGCATGGGGTTTCCTTTGACGATTCCTTGGTTGAGACCATCCTGTGCTATTCTGGTGAGCATGACGACCGAGCCGATAGGCTGGCTCGTCGCCTGCAACAAGTTGTAGATGCTCAGGGTCCCCCTGCCGTAGGTGAGGGGGAGGCACAATAGTGTCTTCGCCGTTTGGAAACTTTGTCTGTAATTCCTGACTCTGTTGTGACGGTTGTCCTTTTTCAACTTCTATCTGAATGTCTTCTTAGCTATTCCTCTTGCTGTTTTTGATTTGTTTTGTTCGTCCTGCGGTAGGCCGCTCCTGGCTTCCTTCGTCCGTGGAGTTCGCTGAAGGATGGCGCTCGCGAGGGTGCGTACGAGTCCGTTTGCTTGCGGCTGAAGGATGCTGAGCGGGATATTGTCCGACTAAAGGGGTCCATGGCCGTTCAGCGTACTCGGCGTGAGCGTGCCGAGTCCGTGGTTGAGGGCCTTGCTTCATGGGTGGTGAAGTTGTCTGACCTCCTGCGGGGTGAGTCTTGCCTCTGCTTGGTTGCTTAATTCCGTTTGGTGGGTTTTCGCCATCTCTGTCTTGATCGTAGTTCTTGACTTTCGAAGTGCTGGCAGGGCGAACTCGGGATGAAGAGAGGGCCGTTCAGTCGGAGATGTCGCGGCTTGATGACCCTAGAGTGCAGGCGAGCAATCCATTTTGGGAAGATGGGGCTCGTGCTCGAGTGTTTGCGTTGCTTCGTCGCCGAGTTGAACGGGTACCGGAAGCTCTCGGCTACTGCCAGCGGGTGTTGGGTGGTATCCATGCTGAGTTCAATCCGTTGGAGGTGGTTCCTTCGTCCCTTGAGAGGCTTTGTCGCGTATTTTCTCAGCCTGCCGAGTTGCGTCGAGTGATGGATCACCAGATCCGTGCTGGAGACCGAGATGCTTTGGGCTTGGTCCATAGTCATTGGCCAGGGGTGGACTTTGCTCAGGTGGTGTCGGGTCCTCCGGGTGGTAGGAATCATCCGATGAATGAGCACTACGTAGCTGTAGATAGGCACGCGCACCAAGTTGTGAGGCGAGTTTGCGAAGAGAACGACCGCCATCTGGGTGCACTTATTAAGGCAAAGTTGGAGCCTAGAGATTAGGTTTTCCCTTCGTTGTATATGCTTCTTCTTGGTTGTATATATCGTCTGCATTTGTAGTTGCGTGGGGCACCTCGGGGGGTGGCTGCTTCAGTGAGCCCCCGAGGGCTAAGTTTAATTTGCCGCGATTGCGGAGGCCGCCTCGGGGGGTGGCTGCTTCGGCGAGCCCCCGAGTGTCGAGTTAATTTTTCCGCGATTGCGGAGGACGCGTCGGGGGGTGGCTGCTTCGGCGAGCCCCCGAGTGCCGAGTTAATTTTGCCGCGATTGCGGAGGGCGCGTCGGGGGGTGGCTGCTTCGGCGAGCCCCCGAGTGCCGAGTTAATTTGCCGTGATTGCGGAGGACGCGTCGGGGGGTGGCTGCTTCGGCGAGCCCTCGAGTGCCGAGTTATTTTTTCCGCGATTGCGGAGGGCGCGTCGGGGGGTGGCTGCTTCGGCGAGCCCCCGAGTGCCGAGTTAACTTTGCCGTGATTGCGGAGGGCGCGTCGGGGGGTGGCTGCTTCGGCGAGCCCCCGAGTGCCGAGTTAATTTGCCGCGATTGCGGAGGACGCGTCGAGGGGTGGCTGCTTCAGCGAGCCCCCGAGTGCCGAGTTAATTTGCCGCGATTGCGGAGGACGCGTCGGGGGGTGGCTGCTTCGGCGTGCCCCCGAGTGCCGAGTTAATTTTGCCGCGATTGCGGAGGGCGCGTCGGGGGGTGGCTGCTTCGGCGAGCCCCCGAGTGCCGTGTTAATTTCACCGCGATTGCGGAGGACGCGTCGGGGGGTGGCTGCTTCGGCGAGCCCCCGAGTGCCGAGTTAATTTTGCCGTGATTGCGGAGGACGCGTCGGGGGGTGGCTGCTTCAGCGAGCCCCCGAGTGCCGAGTTAATTTTGCCGCGATTGCGAATGAAGCGTCGGGGGGTGGATGCTTCGGCGAGCCCCCGACTGCCGAGTAATTTTGTGGAAAAATATTTTATGTAATATCTTTCCTGCTGTTTCTTACAAAGAGTAGGAGGGCTCTGTTGAGGGTGGGTTCCTTTTAGAGCAATGATGTAGTGGCTTTAAGGTCCTGGCAGCTTTGTCTCCTAGTGCTGGATTTCTTCGGGCGATGTTTCTTTTCTTCTACGGGAGCGCTTCTTCTGTGAGTCCCGTGGTCCTGCAGGCTTGGTGGGCTACGAATGCTTCTGCTATGTTGTGGAATTCTTTGTCGCAGCGGTCGGATCTGACGAAACTGCCGCTGATTGTGATGACCCCGTTTGGGCCTGGCATCTTCAGCTTGAGGTAGGCGTAGTGGGGTACGGCCATGAAGCGAGCGAAAGCTGGTCGCCCGAGAATTGCGTGGTGTTGCGACTTCCAATCAACCACTTCAAAGTCAAGTGTTTCCTTGCGGAAGTTCGCCGCGTCCCCGAAGACTACCTCCAAGCTTATCCTTCCAAGGGGGTAGACTGCTTTTCCTGGTACGATTCCGTGGACAGTTGTGCCTGAGGACTTGAGTGCGTTGTTTTGGATGAGCATGTCGTCGAGTGTTCGGGTGAAGATGATGTTGATTCCGCTGCCGCCATCCATGAACACTCGCGACATGTCGTAATTCCCGGTTCTGGCCTCGAGCACTAGCGCGGCATGCCCTAGTTGGGGGACGACTAGCGGGTGGTCGTCCCGGGCGAAGGAGATTTCTGTCTCCGACCCGCGCAGGTACTCTGGGACGGCCGGGTGTGCGGAGGTTGCCAGGAAGACTTGTCTGGTGACTTGTTTCTGCTGCCTGTTGGAAGGTCTGCCTTCTTGTATCATGTAGATCCTCCAGTGGGCTTCTGGGTATTGGTTTTCTTCTTCTGGCGTCCTTTTCCGTTCCTGGATGGCGGCCACCTGTCTTGTTGGTAGAGGGGGGGCTGGTGGCGCACCGTGGGCGACTGGCCCAACTGCTATGCTTGCGAGTGGTCGTGCTGCTGCGACCGCGGAGCGGTTTTTCTCCTCGGCCAACTCGTTGAAGCTTCGACAATTCCTGAGGGTGTCGAATGATTTGAGCTCTCCTCGCTCGTTTCTAAATCCGTGTAGAGAGCACGGTCCGTCGAGTTGTTCTTTGGCAGAGCGGAATGCACGAGTGCCGTCGCGTGGCTGCCTTGTCCTCCATTCTCGCCTCTGAGCCCGGGGCTCGTCTTCTGGGTTGTCTCGACGCTGTGGTTTGTTATCATCACGGTGCCTGCCGTTCCGGTCGTCTGAGAAACCGGCGGCGACCATGTCGGGTCCTTTGTCGTTGTAGAAGTTCCTTTTGGGTCGCTTCCTTCTTCTGTCTTCTCCTCTATCTCCGTTGTAGTCGTAGTCGTACTCTGATCGTGCAGTGCGGGTTTCTGTTTCGTTACGAACGGAGTCTTCTCCGTCCGCCCAGCTGTTGGCTAGTGCTAGCAGCCGTGCGAGTGTTCGGACTTTCATCTGTCCGAGATGCTCCTTGAATTCAACGCGCTGAAGACCTCGTCTGAATGCGTCGATCGCACTTTCGTCCGAGATGTCTTCCGCTGAATTCTTGAGTATCGTCCATTGCTGAATGTATGCTCGCAGGGCCTCCCTCGTTCCTTGTTTGCATGCCCGCAGCTCCTCGAGTGAGGCTGGTCGCTTGTATGTTGATTTGAAGTTTTCTATGAAGGCTCCTCGGAACTGGCTCCAGGAGCTGATGGATCCGCGCCGAAGATTTTTCAGCCAATGTCGAGCGGAGCTTTCGAGCATGAGTTGTACGTACTGCATTGCCGTGATATTGGTTCCTCTTTGAAACTTGACTGCTATTAGGTAGTCGTCGAGCCATGCCTCCGGCTCCTCGAGTCCGTTGTATTTTAGTGTCGTGGAGTTTAGTTTGAAACCGTTGGACATACGCGTCTCACGTATGGCACGTGTGAAGCAGAGTGCTCCACATGGCTCGATTTCCTCGTCGGAAGCCTCTTCCTCCCAGTGCTCCTCGCGTGCTGCGCGTCTTCTCCTGCTGCGGTTGACTCTGTTCTGCGTGATGTCGTCTCGTGCGTCTCGCCGAGTGTTGCGGCGCTTGCCATTGTCGTCGCTGTCGCGTTTCTTGTGCTTGTCGGAGCGCCTGCGTCCGTCGTTGTTGCTGTCGTCGTCATCGTCGTCGTCTGGTGAACTAGGGTCCCTGTACGGTGTCCGCTCACGAGTCTGCCTCTGTGCGCTGGGTTTCTTAGGTACCGAGGCGTCGATAGCGTCCTTCATTAGCTGCAGAGCTATGGAGGTGTAGCGATCCGTTTTTCGCTTTCTGCTTTCCTGGGCACGGGACAGGTAGTCTTGAGCCCTTATGAGTGCTTCTGCCAGAGTGAGAGGCTCCTCTTCGTCGTTGTCCTCTTCTGACCTGAAGTCGTCTTCCAGTTTCTGCACTAATCTCTCCCTTTCTGCCTTCCGCAGGTTGTTGAGTTTCGATCTGTTGCGGATGGGGGAGTCGTGGCCTGTCGAGTCACTTCTGGGAGATTGTCTGCGACTGCTTTTCCTTTCGGGTTCCGCTTTCGCTTTCTTCTCCATGGCTAGGCGCCACTGTCTCGTCTGCTTGGTTAGCTCTCCCGCTAGCTTGTTGTATGCCCTTAGCTCGTCTCTTGAGGCATCTGATGGTAGTAACCCGTCGTGGGCGACTGCTTCCTTTACCATTGCCATCCATTCCTTGGACAAGTATATTTTTTCTTTGGTTGGTTCGCCCGCCGCTGCAACCGGGGTTTGCTGCCTGCTGCGTGATGGCTGGCTGCCTTGGCCGGGTGCTTGCTGTTTGTTGCCTAGCGGCTGACTACTTTTTTGATTGCTTGGTCCTTGCTCCACCGGGACTTTCTTTGGTAGGTCCCTGGTTCTCCTAGTTGTACGACCATCTGACTGGTGTTGCCAGGGCCAGCCATCCTGTTGGTGGTTGGGGTGTCTTGTCGAGTGCCCGGGTCGTCGGCTCGTCCGTTGTTACCTGACGTTGATGCGCCAACTTCTGCCATGAACACCTGTGATGGTGCCCTCGCCGTTTCCTTGCTGATGCATGCGATCGTGCTTCTCCGTGCTGGGGCTTCACTTGAGCGGTCACGAGTAGCGTGGAGACGTGGGTTGGGTGCATAACTACAACCGCCAGATAGGTTGTCCGTGCGGGTGGCGTCTGCTATGGTCGTTGTTGCAGGTGTTGCCGTGGGCGCACGGGTGCCGTCGATGAGGCGAAGGGTACCCAAGTGGTTGATGTAGATCTGATACGCTCCGAAGATCAGATTGACTCCGGAGTGTATGTCAGTGAAGACTGGTTTGAGGGCCGGGAGGTGGGCCGTGAATCCGAGGGACTCGAATAGGTTGGATCTTGCCGGAGCCACCGAGTCGATGAGTGTTGGTGATGATGAGGCCGCCGAGATCGCGTCCCCAACCTGCGCGGTTCCCACAGACGGCGCCAATTGACGGGGATCAACCCCGATAAATCCCATGGTCAGGGACCCTGGGTTAGTCATGAGAGGCACAGGTTGGACGATAGCTCATCGGCAAACAGGAAGGCTCTCTCCTGCTCGATATTATTGATTGGGGAGATGTGATTACAATGGAGGCCAAGGCTGGAGCGCTCAAGGCTAGGGTTACAGGTGAGATTGGATGTCTTTGCCGTCGCCCCTCCTAGCCCTTATATACCGGGCTAGGTCTCAGGGAGTTCATCTACGTGTACAAGTAAACTTTCCTAACCCTAGCTTGCTCCGTATGGCAGATCTTCGCACCTTCCTTGTGAGTCGAGGACTCCTACGTCGGTGCCAACTAGCGGGCCGAGGCCGTATCTTCATAAGCCTTCTGCCTTCATGGACACCAGGTAGGCTCATCCGTAGGAGTCATGGGGTCACCCCCTCGTCAGCCCCCCTCCCCCATTTTGACCGCATTTTGAAACCGGCTTAAACAATTCAAAAAAAATCAAACAAATGTAAAACATTCGCATTGCATCATAATTTATGTCCTAGTAACCATACAAACCAACAAACTTTGAATAATACAAATATCATAAAAAAGTCTTCTCAAAATGAGCTATCGAGTATGAAGGTTTGTGGCTTTCAAGCCAAATGACCGATGTTAGTGCTAGTTTCAAAGGATAGTTTTCCCAAATGATCTCGTATTGTGAAAATGGTTGCATATTAGAATGGGCAACAAGTTTGCCAAAGGAATTTTTCATTTTCGTTGTATGAAAAATCCATTTTTCATTTTCCGAGTGCCAAAAGTATGGTTGTTTTGTGAAGAAGCTACCAAATATTTGGTGTGAATTTGAACCACTCCATTTTGGTAAAATACTAGAACATATTTTATTAACAATTGACAAATTTCCACCGATTCAACTAGAAGTGAGTCAAGTTTGAACTAAAAGCTGCCTCACAGTTTGCACATGATTTTTTCCAAAAATCATTTCTAGGTACATAAGCACTTATTAAGTTATATAAATCATTTATTAATGTCAATAAATCTATTTTAAATTTTTATAAAGACTTAAATTCATTTAATGTTTTATTCCATTTTCTTTTCATTAAAAAAATATTTATGCCTATTTTCCTTTTATTATCATAAGGGTTTAATATTTATAAAATACTTTTTAATTTAATTTCATCTATTCTTATTTCAAGTAAAATTATGATTTTAGCTTTAGTCAAAATTCTATTATCATTATATCTTTAGTTTTTATTTATAATGATTTATTATCATTATTTAATAAAAGAAAAAGAGGTGCCTTGGGCCCACTTGTAATTTTCCCCGCCGGCCCAGTCGGCTGATGACAAAAGTCCAGGCCGAGCCGGTCTTCCCCACTCTCCATCTCTCTCTCTCTCGATCCCAAATCTGGCGACCCCTTTCCTGGCGCGTGGACGCCGATGCGTCGGCCGATTCCGGCGGTCACCGGCGACCCCAGTCGCCGCTCTGTCACTTGTGGCACCCCCTCGCGACGGCGCATATTCTCCACCGTGGCGATTCGTCGCCGCCTCCTCTGCTCGTGGCTCCCGGCGAACCCTAGCCACCACCGCTCCGGTCCATGGCGCCGCCGTGGTGGATGGTGCGACTCGGCGCCTCACGGTGGTCTTCCCTAGAACCATCCACGCTCTCCCGCATGGCCACGCCTCCTACTCCGCTCTCGTCCTCGGCCCGACGCCCCCGGTTGCCCCCCTGGTGCCCACGACCGCTGGTGGGACGGCTTCCGTGGCAACCCCGGCGGGGTGTGGCGCCGGTGTGGTGCCCTGCTCCTCACCGAGCTCTCCGGGAAGCCCCTGAGTACTGCCTCGTCCCCTAAAAAGTGAGCCTTTCCTCCTCTCCTGTTCCTGCTCCACCATGGTGGCTGTGAGGGTTTGGCTTTTATGATTTTAACTGTGGTGCTATGGACTACTAGATGTTGTGCTCTGGCAATTTGCCATGAAATTGGTGGATGTGGTTATGTTATTGTAGGCCCTGATAACTTACTATATGCTCATAGGCTTAAGGAATTCCCCTTGAATATGCTTAGGTCCAGGGAATTCATATGGTTGCTTGTATATTTGGTGATGTCTATGAGGCTAGTGATGATCTTCACTGTCGCTGTCCTATGGCTTGCTTTACTAAATTCTGGTGTTGTCCTGACATTAGGCTGTAGTAGTGGTTATACATGTGCTTTGTATATACTTTTGCTTTGTATGTATATGATCATAGGATTTGTGTATAGCTCTATACACCATAAGTATGCAAAGTTTTCTTTATTGTTTCAGTTATGTTCTGGTAAAAAGGGGGGATATTATCTGCTTATATAAACTGTAGAACATAGCTTTACACTGGTTTATTAAATCCTCTGGACTGCTCCTGTTATATGGTCCTTTCCATAAGCATTGTTGTTATCTTCCTGATTCTATATACTCTATAGTTTTGCTGCTAGCTCAAGTTTAAGTGGGGATGGTGTGATTTAATGATGCCCTTGATTTGTATGGACTGATCCCTCTTGATGCCTATGGACAGTACCTTTCCTATCCAGATTTCCCTCTCCTCTAGAATCTGATAATGAACTGATGCTATGCTGATCTTGTCTCTGTTTGGGCTTATGGGCTTAGCTTGTATAGCTAAGTACCAAAGTGCAAGCCACTAATATAAATGCATTTCCCTAAGGGGAATGCAACATTTTAATTTCCCCCCAAAACCATTTTCTTTGTCTCTATTTTATGCAGGTTGAAGACCAAAGTTGTGAAGATCAAAGATTGTAGCTAGGTTTAGTTTAGGCTTAGTTTAGGATTTACTTGTTGTAATTTCCTTTTCTTTGTAATAACAATTTTAATACAATTCTTCTGCAATAATATTTCTATTTGTTTCATTTCCCAAATCCAATTGTAATTGAATATTCAATTATTAATAAAGTGTTGTCTTTTATTCAATCTTGGCCTTTGTTATTTATTGTTTATCCAATAATATTTATAATTGTGCATTGAATAAGAGCTTGGGTCACGTAACCGAAAATTGACACATGGAAAGGACACATAGGAGAAAAGTTGACACATGACACATAAGCAAAATTGATGAGGTGGCGTCCAGTCATATTAATGCATCCACGTTTACAAGTTTATGCCCATCTAGATTGCTCATGATCAGCTAGAAATAAGACACCAGACTAGTGTTGTCTGCTTTATGACCATTTCGTGTAAGGCAATCACGACCTTTCTTACCAAAATGGTCGTTATGTTTTAGGCTTTGTAGCCTACCAAACAGCTTACAACCAATTGGTTCGAAATGGTCGTTGATTTACGACCATTTCTTCCAGGGTCACTGACAGAAGGTCACAAGTTAGCATATTTCTTGTAGTGAGGGGCAATGCGGGGCTCCGGCGACGAATTGATCGGGGGAAAGTGGGCTAGGAGGAAGTGGGGAGGTGATAGATGCTCGGGGAGGGCCTCGGGCATGCCCTTCTTATAGGGGGGGGGGGCGGATGCGGAGCTCGGACCGCGATAATGGCGAGCGTCCATGGCGTGGGGTTGAGCTGGCGGCCATCGAGGGCGACGGGATGGGCAACGTGCAACACTCGGACGGCGGGAAAGCCTTGCCGCGCGGCTAGACAACCGGAAGACGACGGACGCACACAGTGGAAGGATGTGGACGCGTCGGGCACGCGCGGAGCGCGGCCAGAGCATGCCACATGCTTGGTCCCCACGCGCACTGGTGTTTAGGATAAGATCTTGCGTGGCCAAAGTTTTCCAGGGTGAAGTCCTTTGATTGTAGATCACCACTGTGCAAAAAGTTTGGCTAAAGGTGCTCTGGTTGACCACACATTGACTGACAAGTTGGATGCAACAATCTTGCAGTAGAAGATAAGATCAAATGGTGCTTAGGGGTGCATGAGAGATTGTCCGAGGGGCTTAGGGTTGGAAGGACTATGGGTCTGCTGAGTTTGAGCTCAAAATAATCAATGTACATGGTACATCCTTTGCAAATGCACCATGGAGGCTGAAGGTGTTTGTACTGGGCTGTGGCTAGCACATGGCTCCCCTATGCATGATATTTGGTAGAGCTAAGTCATACATTAGGGTGAGTATGTGTACCAAATTTCACCACAAATGGAGCAATGTAGCTAGTACTTCTTTTATAAATGTCCAATTAGGCCAGAATGCAAAGTTGAAGCTAGCATCTCATAGCATTGTTCGAAGTGGCTAAAAATTTGTGGAGCTGGGTTATTTTGCATGGTGCACACATGTATAAAATTTCATGGCCATTGGACAAGCCTAGATAGCACTTGCTTCACAAGGTGTCCTTCAGAATAGAAACTTAAACTTGATGGTGCACTCACATGGTGGATGGGATTTGGCACACATTTGGTTTGGTTGGGTTATTTGGTGGTAGGATCATGCTCAAAAAGTTTCAAGGAAAATGGGATCCTCTTTCATGCACTTGCTTCACAATGCCCCCTTGCTGCACCAGAACTTTGGGAATTTATTGTGGGAGTTTGGCTAAGCAAATGGTGTTGGAATTTGGTGGACTTCAATGAGATGATCATATGAGCTTGCACAAAATGTTTCACAAGAAATGGATCAAGAGAAGTGGCACTCCCTTCACAAAGCTCCATTCTTCCCTCACAGACAAATGAATTTTTCTAGAGGAAAAATCCACTTGAGCCATGCAATGTTTTTGGAGAATTTGGCAAGATATGACATCAAGATCATGAGGGGATTATTTGGGGATATATAAAGCAATAAAAATATGGGTTGCTTCACAAACCTCAAATAATGGGAATATTCCTTTTATTGGAAAAGGAATATAAGGCTTGAATATATGGTGGCTTGGATGAGGTGGGTCAATGAAATGGCAATGGCAAGGATTGGAAACAAGGGCCACTTGAACATGGAAAGAAATTCTGCTCAAGTTCAAGTCCAACGAGGTGCTCAAAATCAAATCCAATAGCAAATCTAGAAATAAATCAGAAAAGTTTTTGGAAAAAGAAAGTTCCAAAATCCAGGGTGTCACACCGAGCCCATCTGGGGCAAGCCACGAGAGCCGCGCGCCGCCCGTCTCCTTCGGCGACCTCGCCGGCAGCAACCACCGTGCCGCCGCGTGCCCCAGGTCAGCCGACGCCTCCTCCCCTTTCTTCTCCCTCTTCTCCTCACCGCCCCATCTCTCCTAGGACCCTTCGTGAGTGCGGCCGGCTTTTGAGTTGGATGTCGACTCACCGGGGGCCACCCGGATTTGTTGGTTGTTAGCTAGAGGGACTTGTCTTTTCGGATCTCTCGGAACTAAATCATAAAATGGTTGTCTGTGATGGGCAGCAACTGAGAGAGATGGGCGTGCGTGTAGAGACTTGTAATGGACAGTTGGTACACCCCTGCAGGGTTAAATCTTTTCGAGAAGCCGTGTCCACGGTTATGGACGACTTGAGACCTACTCCTTGTTCATAGATAACAACAACTGAGATAATCTTAATAAACTTGATCAACATGTGTGTGCCTTGACTTCTTCTTCTTCGTCGGGATACAAAGGGGAGGACAAGGATAGGATAGGTGTTATGTTTGCGTAAGTAGCTGATAGCAAGACTTGTTGGAGGCGATTCCTCATTGAATGTTTGGTTCTCCTCTTACTCTAAAATAGACAGTTAGCCACTCATATATTGCTAGTGCGACTGCAACCTCACCACCACCCCCATCTTACCCGTGAGAAGTTAGTTACAAGACTTCTTCTGGATGTCTTCGTGGAGACTCGACGACCACTAGTTAGGAGGATCCCGGGGGAGAGCCTGGACCCGTGTGATTACGGGAATGGTGTGTTTTATCTTTGCCACTAGGAATTTGATTGTAGTCTGTACTCAGACATGTATCTTCCGCTGATGTAAAGTATTAAGGCAATTGTATGCCGATTATATGAGATGTTGTATCCTTGTAGTTGTAATGTTGTGATATCATGTTGGAAATCCGGGGCATATGGCATTGTCATATGTCGCGGTGGGACCGATATGTGCTTCGTCCCCACATCTGGATGGAAACATCTAGATCTGGAACAATACCGCATATCGGGCCTTACAACTTGGTATCAGAGCCTTACCAACCGTAGGATCCCTTTTCTGGCCGAAGTCGAGTCTAGAAAAAAACTATTTTGTAGTTACAAAGTTAGTTATCTGAGACTAGGATTCTTTTTCCTCCTTACCCATGCTCTGGTCAGGACAAGTGTCGCAAGTGTCTTAATTCTTGCCTTATCCCCTTCAAACTCTAGGATCTCGAGTAAGTGGAGTTTCGGAATCGTTACAATGCCTTGATTGCAGCATATTGTCTCGATTCCGATCTCAGGTTTGGAAAATCCTGTAGTACCTTTAGTTCTTCCGACTATGGGTAAAAATCTTGTACGTATGTTGACTTCAGTCCTCTTGCCCAGTGTCCTCACAATTTCAGTGAGAATGCTTCCCTTGATCGTCCCTTTCAACTATCATTCTTTCTCTTGATCTCTCGATGGTTTCGTTTTCCGACGTTGCCGTCTCTCTACGGAAATTTATCTCGACGGAAGTTCGTCATCGACACGGGGCAGAGTCCCTTGTTTATGGTGTTGAAGATTGTCGACTCTTTTTTCTCTCCCCCCTCTCCCTCGGATCGTCCAGGATCTCGGGATGAGATCCCTTGTTGGTGGTGTTGTATTGTAACAACCCGGAAATTCCACCCTAATTAAAAAAGTTGTTTGCTGCTTTATTTTGTTGATTGGTAGAATTTTTTGTAGTATTTTCTTCGCCGATTTATTAATCGGTGAATATTCCCCCCTCTTTCTCGTACCGGCATGCGTGACTAACCCTTTTTCCCAAATGGGCACACGACCTTTGCGACACCGGGTTCACCCGAGCACCATCGCAACTTCCGGCACAAGACCAGCCATCGCCATCGGAACGAAAAAACCCCATTTAATAATTAAATGGCTTATTTTATTGGGCACCGGAAAAAATTCTCAGAACGGTATCGAAGTTAGGTACGACTGACGGGCTTGCCACGCTAAGCGCGTGGTTCAAGATTTTGTCCGAATTGGAGTATCGAACGCACGAGAGAAAACCCGAGGGGATTTGCATAAACCTGCCATCCAGGCCAGCCTATATAAAGACCACCACCCTCTCCTAGACCTTCTAGGGTTTCCCTAACACAAAACAATTGCAGCCGCCCCCCTACAATTGCCCAAATTTCTGTCCACAACCCCTCCCAGCTCGAAACCCTAGATCAAGGGTGTCCTTGGCCATCGGATCGAGAGATCAAGGGCTCCAGAGCCTCCATTTCACCTCCCACCGCATCCCAGCCTCCTCCCAGCCAAATCGCCCCCCGCAGGGACGAGTTCCTCCGCCGCCAGCCCGCCTGTCGAGGATCAGCCCTGGCAAGTCCCATGGTTAGGGACCCTGGGTTAGTTGGAGAAGACACAGGTTGGACGATAAGCTCGTCGGCAAACAGGAGGATACACTTCCTGCTCGATATATTGATTGTGGAGAAGTTACAGGGGATGCCAAGGCAGATGCGCTCTAGGCTAGGGTTACAGGCGATGTCTCTCCCTCTATGCGTTGCCCCTCCTGGCCTTTATATAGTAAACCAGGTCTCGGGGAATCAATCTACAATTACAGGAAATCTAACCCTAGCTTGTACGGCAAGTCCCTGCCCCTTCCTTGTCAGTCGAGGACTCCCAATGTCGGTGCCATCTAACAGGCCAAGGTGAATCCGACGGTGGCTTCGTGGGCCTTCAATGACACCGGATAGGCCCATTAGTAGGAGTCGTGGGGTCACCCCCTCGTCAGTAGCCCCCGAGTGCCTGGGGGACTCGAAGAGTCGCGCAGGGACTCGAGTTCGTCTTCATACGTCCGTGGCTTGTATGCGCGGTGCACCCGCGGTCACTGGCAGCGTGGTGGCCATGACAAAACCTGTTTCGAGGGATGTTAAGCAGAAAGGGCCCAAGGAGTCGACGGATCAAGCCTTGGTGAATTGCGCTAGCGGCAAATACCACGATCGCCCAATCAAACCCATGTCCTTCGACATGAGCTTGGGATACTGGAGCATAGCAAAAGTCCGGCCGCTTCAGGTCTTACAGTGTTCATTTGCCGCCAGCTGGTTGCGTAGCCTAAGGCGCGTCCGCCCGGCTTTATACTTCATGCGCAGCGCATGGAAAGGTTGGAGTGAAATCGCTCTTCGGCAAGTCCCAGCCCGGCCGAACTTCGCAGCGGGGTCTTACCTACACGCTACTCTTGCGTGGCATCTGGGCACAGTGTGTCGTGGTTCCAGGAATAAGTGTGTTTTTGAGGCGCGGAGCCTTATAGCATTTCACCCACTTGGAACAAATCATCAAGCGAGCTGTTCACTCATCTCACTCGCGGAGCTTGTTTCGAGTGCTCAGGCGAGGAATCCTTCTGCGAGTAATTACTCGAAAGCTGTTTGAATTTCTTTCAGAGGTGAGGGAGCACCCGAGGTTCTCAAGGGTGCGAGTGGTCACTCGAGCACCTTGTGGGTCCATAGGTGAGGGAGCACCTGTAACTCTAGTGCGTGCGAGTGATTACTCGAGCACCTTGTTGATCTTCAGATGAGTGAGCACCTGGGGACTCTCTAGATGGGCTTCTCCCGATGGGAGTGAGATTTTTTTCTTTGTTGGGAAAAGATCTGATAAACTCTAGGCATCGGTAGGTACTTGATACGCTTTTGCCTGTGACAAGACGTTGGTTGGTCTTCTGCTTTTTTTTCTTCTATCAGGATAATCACGTCACTGTGTGGTTATTGTCATAGATGCTTGGCAGTGAACTGTCTTTTCATGTTGACCGGTCATAATGATGAGCTCAGTGGCGTGCGAGCAGCGCCGGTTAAGTTCCCGAGGCGCACGTTTCCAACGCACGTGATTTGATGGTAGTATGAACAGTGCACCTCGTGGGCGAGCATCTTTGGCCTAGGATTTTGAAGCGTCGGCGTAGGTTTAAGTGCGGGCATCGCTTGGCCTTGCCGCGTCGGGGCTTCCTTGCACTATAAATTGGCTTCGTCCTGGTTTGTTTTCCTCCACCTGTCTCCTCTTCTACTTCCCTTTTACTAACTTTTCATGGCTCCAAAACGAGGCTCCGGCCGTGGCCGCGTCCGTCGTAGTAGAGGTGGACGTACTCCTCGTTCTGGACGCGGTGGTCGACATGGCACTCCGCTACCACCTTCTTCTTCTTCTTCTTCTTCTTCTGCAGAGGGCTTTTGGAAGCATGACTTCTTATTGTGCGTTCGTGGCCTTAGTGCCACTCGCGTTCTTCTTCCTCCTTCTTTTTCTGCCATTGTGGTCGATCTTGGTTTGGATGGCTTGCTTCTGCGTCTTCAGGGGAACGATCGAGCTCCGTCCTACGTCGATTTGGAGTTTGACCGTTCCTGCTTGGTCTTTCTTGGTTCTGGCTGGAGTTCGTTTTCTCGCCGTTTGGGTCTGCGCGATGGCGATGTTCTTTGCTATCGATTTGATGGTGAGGGCACTGTTGCCGTCCGTGCTTTTGATCCGAGCGGCAACAATATGGACCCGCGAGCTCAGGAGTCAAGCAGCGACGTTTCCACAAGGTCAGGGGGTGCTACGCCTTCTTCTTCTTCGACTCCGTCTTCCAGGAGCTCCTCTGGTGGTGATGACTTGGTGGCCAGCTCTGGCGAGGACGTCGACGTCAAGCCTTCGACCAAGCGAGCACGCCAAGGGGCTTTGTAGGGCTGACGACGGCTTTTCTTCGACGGCTGTGTGGCTGCGGCTGGAGAAGAAGCTGGTGGTGCTGCTGCTGCAGAGGGGTTGAAGAGAAAACTCGTGGAGCTGGAGAAGAAGCTGGTGGATCATCGAGAAATAACTCGAGCTTCACCTTTTGTTATGTCATTGACGTCCTCCACGAGTCCCTTTTCCTCCCGTTGTCTGTGTTGATGTCCTTGTAATGTAGTCATGTACTTCATGGGCACACATGTAGAAGTCATAATTCCTTGGCTGATTCCCTCCTGTAGTAGGAGTTGCCTTCTATCCAAATGTAACTGAGTCTTTGTGTCCAAGTTGTATTTCAGGCTGTTTGAGCAAAGTGCTTTGCCTCCAGTCTTTCCACCATTATGCACTCGACTATGCCTGGTCGTCGACTCCTCTTTCTCTGTCTTAACTGCTTGAAATGTGTTCGGCTCCTTCTGGTGTACTGCTTTTGGACGTAGATTCTATCGGGTGCGCGTTAGCGCTCCCGATGGGAGTAGCCCCCGAGGCTTCGTTCGAGTTGTAGAGTCGAGCGTAGGCTGAGAGAAACTTGGCCTATTTCCTTTGGCGCCATCCTTGGAGCAGCTGCGGTTGATCTTCGCCGGGGTGAAGTTGGAGATAGTGCTGACTACACCCTTTGCGAGTCTCGTGTCCTTTCGCAGGTGTAGCTGGCAGTGGCCTGCTTGTTCAAACTCTATTGGGTGCGCGTCAGCGCTCCTGATGGGAGTAGCCCCCGAGGCTACGTCGGGGAGTCGGACGTAGGCTGATATGAACTTTGCGTGATGATCTTCTGCAGTAATCCTCTTATTTTGCTGTGGCGAAGATGTAGACGTTGTCGTTTGTGAAAGCTTTGGGTACTCCTGTTTGTTTTCTATGGTGATTCCGGTTTTCAAGTGTTGAATCACATGGGTGGTGGCGTGCTCGGGGGGATTGTTCTTAACCCCCCGAGTGCTTTTTTTTTGACGTAAGATCGCGTAGGCGATAGCAGGGCTCGGGGGGATTTTTCTTAAGCCCCCGAGTGCTTTATTGACGTAAGATCGCGTAGGCGATAGCAGGGCTCGGGGGGATTTTTCTTAAGCCCCCGAGTGCTTTTTAATGTAAGATCGCGTAGGCAATAGCAGGGCTCGGGGGGATTTTTCTTAAGCCCCCGAGTGCTTTTTAATGTAAGATCGCGTAGGCGATAGCAGGGCTCGGGGGGATTTTTGTTAAGCCCCCGAGTGTTTTTTGATGTAAGATCGCGTAGGCGATAGCAGGGCTCGGGGGGATTTTTCTTAAGCCCCCGAGTGCTTTTTGATGTAAGATCGCGTAGGCGATAGCAGGGCTCGGGGAGATTTTTCTTAAGCCCCCGAGTGCTTTATTGATGTAAGATCGCGTAGGCGATAGCAGGGCCCGGGGGGATTTTTCTAAAGCCCCCGAGTGCTTTTTGATGTAAGATCGCGTAGGCGATAGCAGGGCTCGGGGGGATTTTTGTTAAGCCCCCGAGTGCTTTATTGACGTAAGATCGCGTAGGCGATAGCAGGGCTCGGGGCGATTTTTCTTAAGCCCCCGAGTGCTTTTTAATGTAAGATCGCGTAGGCGATAGCAGGGCTCGGGGGGATTTTTGTTAAGCCCCCGAGTGCTTTTTGATGTAAGATCGCGTAGGCGATAGCAGGGCTCGGGGGGATTTTTCTTAAGCCCCCGAGTGCTTTTTGATGTAAGATCGCGTAGGCGATAGCAGGGCTCGGGGGGATTTTTCTTAAGCCCCCGAGTGCTTTTTGATGTAAGATCGCGTAGGCGATAGCAGGGCTCGGGGGGATTTTTCTTAAGCCCCCGAGTGCTTCTTGATGTAAGATCGCATAGGCGATAGCAGGGCTCGGGGGGATTTTTCTTAAGCCCCCGAGAGCTTCTTGATGTAAGATCGCGTAGGCGATAGCAGGGCTCGGGGGGATTTTTCTTAAGCCCTCGAGTGCTTCTTGATGTAAGATCGCGTAGGCGATAGCAGGGCTCGGGGGGATTTTTGTTAAGCCCCCGAGTGCTTTTTGAAAGCTGGTAATGTTTGGGCAACATATGCTTTATTGCGATCGAGTGATTACATGAGTTGCCGGTCATGTCCAACCCATTGATGCTAAGGGTAGAACAGTCGCATGTTTGCGACATTCCATGGATTTCCCACATCTTCGTCCGTCTTTGGGTTCTTTAGCCTGTAGGCGCCGCCTCCGATGACTTCTGATACTATGAATGGGCCTTCCCATTGGGGGGCCAATTTGTGGACCTTCTCTTGTATCAGTCGTAGTACTAGGTCCCCTTTGTTGAAGGTTCTCGTTCGAAGGCGGCTGCTTTGGTAAGTGCGCAGCTTGTCCTGGTATCCTTCTGACTTTGACAGGGCCACGTCTCTTGCCTCGTCGACTGTGTCTTTGTCGTCTTGGAGTGCTTCTTCTTCTTCCTTCTCTTCGTACCCCGTGACCCGAGGGGCTCCGAACTTGAGGTCATGTGGTAGTACTGCTTCGGCCCCGTAAACCATAAAGAACGGTGTAAATTGGGTCGCAGTATTTGGCGTGGTCCGTAGGCTCCAAAGTACTGCGGGGAGCTCTTCTACCCAGTTTCCGGCGGCCTGCTCGAGTGGTGCGAGGAGCCGTTTCTTGATTCCTCCGCATACGAGACCGTTTGCTTTCTCCACATGGCCGTTGGATTGCGGGTGCGCGACTGACGCGTAGTTTATTTTGATGCCTAGTTCTTCGCAGAAGTTCTGGAATTCGGTAGCTGTGAAATTTGTGCCATTGTCTGTGATGATGTTGTGTGGCACTCCGAATATGAAGATTATTGACTTGATGAAGTTCACGGCCGTGAGGGCGGTGGAACTAGTGATTGGCACTGCTTCGATCCACTTGGTGAACTTGTCGACTGCGACCAGTAGATGTGTCCTTCCTCCTTTTGATGATTTCTTGAGTGGGCCGACCATGTCGAGTCCCCAGGTGGCGAATGGCCAGGATAATGGTATGGTCTTGAGCTCTGAGGCCGGGGCGTGCGGTCTGTTAGCGAATTTCTAGCAGGCGACACAGCGCCGCACTATGTCCTCTGCGTTTTTCATAGCTGTGGGCCAGTAGAATCCCGCTCGTAATGCCTTGGACACGAGTACTCGACTGCTTGCGTGGTGCCCGCATGTGCCCTCATGGATTTCGAGGAGTAGGGCTTTGCCGTCTTCCTCGTTGATTCCCTTTTGTAGTATTTGCGCGATGCTGCGCTTGTACAACTGTCTGTTGATCACCGTGAACGCTTGGAGCGTCTGCTGATGCGTCGTGCTTCGGCCACGTCTTGCGGTAGCATTCCCTTGATTATGAACCGAAGGAATGGTTTTGCCCAGGCTGGTCCGTCGAGCTCGTCTGCTGCTGTGCCGTCGGGTGTGCTGGTGCCGGTGCCTTCTGACGGGCTTGCTGATGCCACCTGCGCAGGGTCTGTTGCGTCCTCTTCGTCCTCGGCTGTCCCGAGTGCCACCGCCGGTGTTTTGATGGACCTTTGGCTGATGCTTTCCAGGAAAAATCCGGGTGGTATTGGTCCTCGGGACGATCCGATGTTTGCGAGCTCGTCCGCCTCCGTGTTGTTGGCCCTGGTGATGTAGTTGAGTTCGCAGCCGTCGAAACTCCCTTCGAGTTCGTTGTATAGTTTCTGATAAGCTGCCATGTTGTCGGCTAGGGCGTTGCAATTTCTCATCGCCTGCTGGACGACGAGATTGGAGTCCCCGTAGATGATGAGGCGGGTGGCTCCGCATGTTTTGGCCATGCGCATGCCGTGGAGGAGTGCCTCGTACTCTGCTTCGTTGTTGGATGCGTGGCTGAAATTTATCTGGAGGATGTACTTCAGCTTCGTTCCTTTGGGGGAGAGTAGGACGACTCCTGCTCCTGCTCCTTGTTGTCTTTTCGATCCGTCGAAAAACATTGACCATGAGTTCGACAGATCCGGGGGTCCTGGTGTTTGAACCTCTGCCCACTCGACCAGGAAGTCTGGGAGTACTTGGGCTTTGATTGCTGTTGGGTGTTTGAACTGTAGATCTCTCGGGCTGAGATCTATGTTCCACTCGGCGACTCGTCCAGTCGCTCCCGGGTTGTTGAGAATGTCCGCGAGTGGGGCGTTGTTCACTATGGTGATCGGGTGCTCGTCGAAGTAGTGTGATAGCTTCCGTGAAGTCATGATGACGGCCAGCAGTAACTTCTGGTAGTGTGGATATCGCTGCTGGGACTTGTTCAGTAGCATGCTGAGGTAGTAGATTGGCCTCTGTATGCTTTGGACCTTGCCTTCTTCCATGCGTTCGACGACGAGTGCCGTGCTTACTACGCTGCTGCGTGCTGCTATGTAGAGGTAGAGTTTCTCTTTGTCCCTGGGTACCGCCAGAACTGGTGGAGTTGAGAGCGTCCTTTTGAGGTCCGCGAACGCTTGGCGGGCTTCCTCTGTCCACTCGAATTTTTCTCCTTTCCTTAGCAGTTGGTAGAAAGGCAGCGTGCGTTCCCCTAGCCGGCTGATGAAGCGGCTTAGTGCTGCGAGTCTTCCAGTTAGCTGCTGTACTCCTTTTATGTCAGTCGGCTCTTGCATCTTGGCAATGGCTTGGACCTTCTCGGGGTTTGCTTCTATTCCTCGGGCGGAGACCATGTAACCGAGCAGTTTCCCGGCCGGTACGCCGAAAGCGCACTTCTTTGGATTCAGCTGGATCCTGTATTTGTTGAGTGCTGCGAAGGTTTCGCGCAGGTCGTCGAGTAGTGTGTCTGCTTTGTAGGTCTTGATGACGATATCGTCTACGTACACCTGTACGTTCCTCCCGATTTGCTCCTTTAGGCAGGCTTGCATCATCCGCTGGTATGTGGCACCTGCGTTCTTCAGCCCGAAGGGCATGGTCTTGTAACAGAATACACCGTAAGGTGTGGTGAATGAGGTGTGCTCTTCGTCTTCTTCTTTCATCCTGATCTGGTTGTATCCTGAATATGCATCCAGAAAGGAAAGCAGATCGCATCCCGCAGTCGAATCGATTATTTGGTCGATCCTTGGCAGAGGAAAGTGGTCTTTCGGGCAGTTCTTGTTCACTGGCCCGTCGTCGACGCACATGCGCAGTACGTCCGTGTCTTTCTTGGGCACAAGCACTGGGTTTGCTATCCAAGTGGCCTTCTTGGTTTCTCGGATGAACTGGGCGTCGAGCAATCGGTTGACTTCTTCTCCGATTGCCCTACGCTTGGGCTCCGAGAATCGTCGCAGAGCTTGCTTTACTGGTTTCGTGTTTGGTTTGATGTTTAGGGCGTGTTCTGCGAATTCGCGTGGTATGCCAGGCATGTCGGCTGGGCACCAGGCGAAAGTCTTCCACTCGTCTCGAAGGAGAGCCACTAGAGCAATCGCTTGTTCCTCTGGCAGGTGGGCGTACACGCGGACTGTTTTGTCTGGGTCCGTCGGGTGTACTTGGTGCGTGACCGTGTCGCCGTCGATGCTGAAGATAGGACCATGCTCCTTTGACCCGCTGCGGCTTGCCAATGGGAAGATTTTCTTGTCGACGACCATGACTATTTCTCTCAGTTCTTGGTCCGCTCCTAGTGTGTCGGAGGTTTTGTGGAAATCGCGGTTGCATTGGTCTGACTTGATGAAGCTTCCATTGATCGTGAGGACTCCTGTTGATCCTGGCATTTTGAGCTTGAGATAGGCATAGTGTGGTACTGCCATGAACTGCGCAAACGCTGGTCGTCCCAATATGGCGTGGTATTGAGATGGCCAGTCGAGCACCTCGAACTCGAGGACGTGCTTGGCGAAATTGCGTCGGTTGCCAAAGACAACCTCAAGCTCGATTGATCCGAGTGATGTTGCTGCTTCTCCAGGTACTACGCCGTTTAGTACGGTGCTTGACTTCTTCCATACCGACCGAGGGGTCAGCATTTTACGCAGGGTGCTTGCGAAGATGATGTTCATGCTGCTGCCTCCGTCCATGAAAACCTATCCATGTCATATCCTCCGATTTGTGCGTCGAGCACGAGAGGCGCGTGTCCTGGTCTTGGTATGCCTGGCGGGTGGTCATCCTGTGAGAACGTGATGATGTACTCCGCGCCGTGCAGTTGGTATGTTTCCACTGGTTTCATCTTCTCGGTTGATGTGGCCTGCAGGGTGTAGGCGTCACGCCGCGCTTGTGGCACCCTGCTTTCCTGTATCATGAGCACCTGCCCATGCGGCGGGCTGCGGTGTCCTTCGGGGCTTGGTGGTGGCGATTGCTCGAGCTCTCGAGCGCGCTTGACTCCTTTGCGTTTTTCGTTCCTGAAGTCGTCGGCCAGCTCGTTGAATAGGCGACATTCTCCTAGGGTGTGGTTGGATCTGATGCGCCCCCATTCATCTTCAAAGTTGTGAATTGTGCAGGGTCCTGCAAGCTGTTCTCTGACCGTAAGTTTGCTTGACCCTCCGTGCCTCTTCCTCCTTGAGATTGTGAAGACATGCTCCGGGTGTTCGTAGAATCGGGGGTCTGTTTCGATTCCTCGAATTGTGTCTTGATGCTTGATGAGGTTGGCGAATTCGTCCGGCCTTCGCTCCGGGTCGTAGTATTTGCCGACCGGTGTCTCCGAGTCGCTGTCTTGGCTGTCGTTGAGTGCCCGCGTGGCGGTGCACCGGACGGCCCTTGGCTCCTCGACTGCGTCGTGCGGCTTGTAGGGTTTGTCCTCGTTGCAGATCTCCCTGGAATGCTTCCTGGGTCGTCGATTCCTCCTTTGGCGGCGATATTCTTGGTTGCTAGTGTCAGGCTCGTAGCCATCATCGTGATGCTTGGCGGGTGCCCGGGTGGTGGTGGGCCGTCGAAAGACCTGCAGGTCTCCTGCCGCAGATCGCGCCTCCTCGAGTGGGACTCCTGCGTAGGGGTTCTTTGCGGCTCTTCTGGGTCGTTGGTTCCTTCGTCGCTGACGCCGTGTTTGGTTGCCTCCACTGTACTGGGTCTGATACGGTTGCGACTCGATCGAGACTGCTGGGACGGCGAAGATGTTTGCCGTGACCTTGAATCCTTCGAGTGGATTGGGTCCGGCTCTTGCCCTTGAGTTGCGATTTGCTGAAGATGGGACCGCCGAGATCGTAATTCCAACCTGTGTGGTCCCCACGGTCGGCGCCAATTGTCGAGGATCGGCCTCGGCAAGTCCCATGGTTAGGGACCCTGGGTTAGTTGGAGAAGACACAGGTTGGACGATAAGCTCGTCGGCAAACAGGAGGATACACTTCCTACTCGATATATTGATTGTGGAGAAGTTACAGGGGATGCCAAGGAAGATGCGCTCTAGGCTAGGGTTACAGGCGATGTCTCTCCCTCTATGCGTTGCCCCTCCTGGCCTTTATATAGTAGACCAGGTCTCGGGGAATCAATCTACAATTACAGGAAATCTAACCCTAGCTTGTACGGCAAGTCCCTGCCCCTTCCTTATCATTCGAGGACTCCCAATGTCGGTGCCATCTAGCGGGCCAAGGTGAATCCGGCATTGGCTTCGTGGGCCTTCAATGACACCGGATAGGTCCATTAGTAGGAGTCGTGGGGTCACCCCCTCGCCACCGCCCGAGCCCATTCGGGGCAAGCCACCCGAGCCGCGCGCCGCCCATCTCCTTCGGCGACCTCATCGGCAGCAACCACTGCGCCGCCGCGTTCCCCAGGTCAGCCGACGCCTCCTCCCCTTTCTTCTCCCTCCTCTCCTCACCGCCCCTTCTCTCCCAGGAAGCCAGCCCAGCCGCCGCCGCCATGGCCGGCGAGCCGCAGCACCGCTGAGCCCGTAGCTTCGCCGCCACCGCGTCTCACTCCCGTCCGCCGAAGAGCCGCCACCCCTTCCGGATCGGCCGTCCCGCGCACATCCCAGCCTCACCGCATCGTCCCACCTGCCCTGTGCCGCCGCGCCGTGCTCGCCAGAGAAGCCCCAGCCGTCGCCGTTTCTCTCGTCGGGAGGAGGACGACGGTCATACCGATCTAGCAGTGCAGCGCCCACGTGGGCCGAGGTGGAATTTGCGGCCCACTAGCGACCGCAGGCGGCCCAACTTCCCCAGACTGCGGCTATTCGGCGCGCAGGGTGGAGCCGCGTAATCCTTCGCCCAACTCTGAGTTGGGCCTCAGCCCGCGAGGTGAGCACCCCAGCCTTTCCTTTTTTTGTTTTTTTTCTCTGCGCAGAAGTAGGCTAGGCCCCATTGATGTTGTGTAGCTCCTTGTGCATTACTTAGTTATCTAGCGCCGCTCGTTTAGAGTAATTCGGACCGTTGCTCTATTTTTTTCCTGAGCAGATTAATTGGTAGATTTAGTTGCGATTTAGCGATGTCCGTATCTTTTTGCTCGTAGCTCGGATTGCGATGGTTCCAACGTAAAACTTGCCTAGAATATCGGGTAGTTTGTTAATACGTGTTCCTTTGCCATGTTTGATCTTGTCTACGTGTTGTTTATCTGCTAATTATGTCGCATGCCACCGTAAATGTAATAGGCCGTAACTTTTAACTGTTGCTCCGATAAAAATGTTCTTTATATGTAACTTGACTAGAATTTCATGTACTTTGTGTTTATGCCGTTGTTTGATGTTGTTATCCAACCTAAAATATGGTTTAGGGCAGAACAGTACCAAATGCTTAAATTTGTCGTCGGGTACTTAGTGAATGCCATGTTTAGGATTTTTCCTCACTTAAGTTGACTAGCATAGATAATTTACTTTGTGCTTCACCTCTTTCCATGTTTGTGTGACATGACATTCTTGAGTGAGATTCCATGTTAACAACCTTTGCTCATGTTGTGTAGCTAAACAACTTGAACCCTTCTAAATGTGCGGTATCGTCGTGCGTGAAGAATACTCCACTTAACATGTTAGTAACCGCTCTCGACGATAGATGCGATACCATGCGTTGTCTCGTGTTCCCTTCTTGATGTTGTTTGCTGGTGATTGCTCATAGTAATAGATGCTTGCTCGTCGATTGAATTTCCTGTATTTCCTTCTTGTGTGCTTCTGCGGGTACCTCTCGGAGACGTTGAGAGTTTGCGTTCGACTACAGCTTCGGCGTCCTCTTCTCATCAGTTAAGGGGGAGCATACATCATGCTTATAACTTTCAGCTCACTCGCGCCTAGGTGAAGGATAGAACGATTGCTTTTGATCCTACCACTTGATATTCATGCCTCTCAAGTAAACCCAAACAGCCATGTCCTCCACATCCCTGCAAACCTTGTTCGGCTATGTTACCATTGCTTGCTGCTCAACCACTGCTTAGTATGCATGCTAGGATGCTATCAACTGTTTTCCTGTTACTCCTTGGATTGGGCTATCATATTATTATATAGTTGTGGATGATATGATTATTATAATGTTGACTATACTCGACGAAGAATGGAAGGTCTAGGCTATCCCGTCCTGATGCTTTGTTCCATTCGAGTCACCTAGGACATGAGTTCCGGGTATTGTGTCTCTTGACGAGCGTGCCTAACCGCGTGTGGGATGCTATGGGGTCCCCGCTTCTTACCTACCTAGCTCCAAACATTTCTAGTGGTGGCCCAAGATGATTTACCATTTGAAAACCGTGTGTGTGTCTGTCGGGTAGTTCCTGGCAGATATTCTTTAAAAAACTTGGCCAGCGGGGACATGGTTTCTCTGTTTGTCCACACCTGGAAACTAAGGGGCTGCCCACATGGTTTGGGTTAGTTACCCCGAGATCGTCCAGACGTTAGAGGCTGATTCGAGAGCGCGGCCGACTTTTCAGTTGGATGTCGACTCACCGGGGGCCACCCCAATTTGTTCGTTGTTAGCTAGAGGGACCTGTCGTTTCGGATCTCTCAGAACGAAGTCATAAAATGGTTGCCTGTTATGGGTAGCAACTGAGAGAGATGGGCGTGCGTGCGGAGCCTTGTAATTGGCAGCTGGTACACCCCTGCAGGGTTAAGTATTTTCGAGAAGCCGTGCCCACGGTTATGGACGACTTGAGACCTACTCCTTGTTCATAGACAACAACAACTGAGATAATCATAATAAACTTGATCAACGTGTGTGTGTGTGTTCCTTGACTGCTTCTTGTTTGTTGGGATGCGAAGGGTAGGACAAGGATAGGATAGGTGTTATGTTTGCGTAAGTAGCTGATAGCAAGACTTGTTGGAGGCGATTTCTCATTGAATGCTTGGTTCTCATCTTACTCTAAAATAGACCGTTAGACACTCATATATTGATAGTGCGACTGCAACCTCACCACCACCCCCATCTTACCCATGAGAAGTGAGTTACAAGACTTCTTGATATAGCTCACCCCTTCTTTTCTCTTTTACGCACGTTATGCAAACGATCTTGGACTTCAGAGGAGCTCGAGGACCCTTCTTCTGGACGCCTTCGCGGAGACTCGACGACGACTAGTTAGGCAGATCCCAGCGGAGAGCCTAGACCCGTGTGGTTACGGGAATGGTGTGTTTTATCTTTGCCACTAGGCATTTGATTGTAGTCTGTACTCAGACAGGTATCTTTCGCTGATGTAAAGTATTAAGGCAGTTGTATGCCGATTGTATGAGATGTTGTATCCTTGTAGTTGTAATGTTGTGATATCATGTTGGAAATCCGGAGCATATGACATTTTCATATGTCCCGGTGGGACCGATATGTGCTTCGTCCCCGGATTTGGATGGAAACATCTATATCTGGAACAATACCGCATATCGGGCCTTACCCTCCTCTTAGGGTGCTCGTTTCTAGTCAAATCTACTGAGTAGATAGAGAGTTACCGATAATAAGTGGATTAGTTCGTTTGACTAATGCGAGTATTCGATTCTTGGCACTTCTACAAGCCATATTTTGCAAGCCTATTCCGTACTGTGCATTGCCCTTTCTCATCTTGAGAGTTGGTGAAAACTTCGTCGGTGCATCCAACTCGTTTCCATGATACGCTCTGTCATACATAAGCCTCATGATATATTCCTCAAAACAGCCACCATATCTACCTATCAAAACATTTCCATAACCTTTCTGACATATATTTCCAGGCAACATCCATCTTCTCATGACTTGATCTTTCATTGTCATACATGATTTTTCTCGATCGTAGAGCTGCATGATAGTTGGGCTTTTCCCTTACATAATTGCTAGATGACACGTCAGTATCATTGCATATCCTGCTACACTGGTAAAAGTGTGTTGATCTTCTTCATCATTGTAATATATAGAGTGTTGCCCTTAAAGTGAGGAAAATATCCCAAAGAGGACACAAATAAAAGATCCCAAAAGAGGACACATGAAAAGATCACAAAGAGGAAAAAAGAGAGATAAATAGAAAGAGACAAAGTTACCACAAAAATTTAAAAAATATGAAAAAGAGAAAAAAAGAAAATAAAAAGAGAGAAGGGGGGCAACACTACTATTCCTTTTTAAAAAGATCCACACTTGTGCTTCAAAGTAGCACTTGTACTTCATAGAGAGTTTTCATATCATTTATGCATAACTAAGTGGGGACCATCACATTATATAACTTGGCTTGTATATTCCAATGACCAGACTCCTCAAAATAGATAGGTTTTCATGAGAAAGCGAGTTGGATGCACCCCGAGTAGTTCCATTGGAGAGTTTTTATATACTCATAGCTCATTGTGCATCCGTTGCATGGCAATCCCTACTACTCACACCATATCTACCATCATGCTTGCCCTCACCTAAGGTTGTCCTCATTTTTTGACTTCCTACCCACATCATTTATTATCTTTGCCATCCTAAGTTCCAACTAATCTTGCTTGCGCTCATTCATTACATGAGTGCTTGAAATCGAAAGGGAGAGGATCGAATTGACTTGTACCTACCCGACGGTCTGGGGATAAGTCATAATAAGATTCCAAAAGATACCAAATGTGAAAGTTAGTAGATTGAGTTCTCAACATCTATTTAGTATTTTTATGCTCTAAACCCATCTCCCACTTTCTGCACGGGAACACCGGTTGGAGACATTCGAGTCACGGATAGCAAAAGCTCTTGCACCTTGATGTTCTTACTTTACTAGATTCAATACTAGATATAGACTCTTGCTTGTTATTATCTTGACTTGATTGTTTTGATAGAAAGACTGTAAGGGAACCCCCTACAGTTAATAGGTGCAACTAACGCAAATTACAAGTACCGTGCCTTGAACCTGGGTTGATGGTAAGGTATCACTCCCTTCCTACCACTATGCTATGCCTTAGTATGCATCTTGACTTGAATTGCATCTCTTTCTTGTTGTACTTTAAAGTTCAAACTTGTGTTGATAGCATGTGACCACAAAAATTATCTTGGTTGTCATTTACCTACTCGAGGACGAGCAGTAATTAAGCTTGGGGATGTTGATACGTCCCAAACGTATCTATATTTTTTTCTTGTTCTATGCTTGTTTTGGTGATAATGCTATATGTTTTGATGCACTTTCATATCATTTACAACATATTTTGGACTAAACTATTAAATCGGTGACCCGTGCCAGTTTCTGTCTGTTTTTGTCCGTGCATTGAAGAAAAAGGTAAAAAATAAAAGTGCACTAAAAATTCAGATAAATACCTAAAAAAATATCCAGCATGGAAAACTTCAGAAACCCAAAGGAGAGCCGGAGGTGGTCCACCCCCCTTTCAGCCGCCTCCCTCGCGCGGCTTAGTGGGTGGCCGCGCCACCTGACCGCCTAGACCAGGAGGGCCATCCCCGACTCCCTCCTTTGGCCTATATTTACCCCTCGTCACGAAAATCCTCAGGAGGTTCCCCGTTCGACGAAAATACCTACTATTCCGCCGCCGCCTCAGTTCTGATCTTGGGATCGCCTGAATGACCTGTTCTGACACCCTGCCAGAGGGAGGATTGACCTCGAGAGGCATCTCCATCACCATCATCGCCTCCGAGATGCGCCGCGAGTACTCCCCCTTGGACCATGGGTACATGATCAGTAGCTAGATGATGTCTTCTCTCCAATATTCTGCTTCAATGTTTAGCCCTCGTGAGCTATCTATCGTGATCAAGGCATCTTTTTATTAATTCCTGTTTTGCTATGTTGAGTTTGGTGGGATCCTATGGATTATAAGATTATGTTCAGTTTGTGATATGTAATATATTTGGTTTACCTTTATATTTTAGTTCTTGTGTAGTCTTGCATGCTCTCCGTTGTATTTATTTCTTTGTCCAAGTAGTAGATTGCAACTCCAAGAGGGAGCGTCATGCTAGATGATGGGTTCATGCCTCCCGATGTCTAGGTTGAGTGACAGAAATATGAGACTAGGGAATGTGCTATTGCCATTAGGGGTAAAACAGTGGTGCTTATGCCTGCTTGTTAAGACAGTTGTCCGTTGGTTTGATCTTATTTGAATGGGGTTGGCAACTTAATACCAACGAGATGATCATGATAGATATCTCAAGGTGGATGATTAGTGAGTAGATGCTGATGAATAAACCGTCTACTTGTCTTGGTGTAATGCTTATAAGATTGAGCCTGTTACTTTACAGTAGCATAATTAGCATTGTGGTACACTTATAATTATGTGAATTGTGCAGCTATAATTTGTTCACCTTGCATAGTTGTTATCGTATTTTCGGAGAGAGACATCACTAGTGAAAGTCATGGTACCCTGATCCATATTTCCATCATTGTTTACACCTTCGCATTTACTGCTTTATTACCTTTCAGTCGCACTATTACTATTTACCCTTTGTGTTTGATCCCTTGTAAACAATAAGGCATGAGAGATTGAGAACCTTTTCGAACTCGTTGGGAGAAAAGTCATTTGTATTCTTGTTTGCAGGTCCACGTCAATTCCATGCTAGAAACCAAATCTTTGGCGCCGTTGCCAGCTACTTGTCGTCTCTGGAATCCTACTTGATTGATAACCTTGGTATCTTATTAAGTGAAATTTGCTGCTATCTACGTCATAACCTTACACTTGGGGTATCCAAGGAGGAGGTGTTATCTACATCTATCAGCTATTTACATGTTGCATACACCTGTTATAGTCCGGAACCGACAATCTCAATGGTGACATCTCGGGACACTAAAAGGGAATGAAATATGACTTGAGGATTTCATGTATCCATAGATTTTTAATGCTTTGTTCCGGTGCTCTTTGATAGGACCACACTACTGGAAACATGAGATTTGCCGTCAACTTTTTCTTTGCCTCTGCGTTTTAAGGTGGCGGACGACAAAGAGAGGATTCACCGTCAGCTACAGACGGCAAAGAAAAACTGACGGCAACAAGTACTTTGCCATCCGTCCATTTTTTACTGATGGCAAAGGCAAAATTTGCCGTCCGTTTTTACTCAGCTGACGGCCAAGGCAGACTTTGTCGTCCGTTTTTACACGGCTCACGGCAAAGGCAGCTCTTTGCCGTCTTTTTTAGTTTCGATGACGGGAAATACTACTATTTGCCATTAGTTTTTTGTTTGGCTGACGGCAAAGACAAGTATTTGCCAATAGTTCTAATTTTTTCTATTTTTTTGAAAATGCAAATAAGGTTGAAATAGTATGAAATTTGGCATGGTGCTGTTGTATGATCCCGAGAAGAAGTGGAATTTTTTTTCTTCTTCTAATTATTTGCATACTTTTTTTATTAAAATACACAAGGTTAAGAAACACAAAATATCTGGTTGATTCCTATTGGCTGATAGCCTTTCCCACAGATTCCTCATGTGTGAGAGAAAACCACTACCCTCCACCAACCGCGCAGGCCCCAGCTCCCACCGCGCTCCACCAACCGTACATGCCCGACCTTACACCACACGGGTATCCCCTCATCAGTAGCCACCGAGTGCCTGGGGGACTCAAAGAGTCACGCAGGGACTCCAATCTGCATCAGTTTCTATAGTGTGTGTCTCCTTTTATGAATTGTATGATGTTCTTATGATGTACTTTGTACGTTTTGTGAGGGTTGCTAAACTAAAGGGCCCGAGTACCTGATTGATCGAGTCCCAGCAAATTGCGATGGCGGTAAATACCATAGTAGTCCAATCAAGATCGAGTCCCACGACACGAACTTGGCGAGACTGGTGTCAAATAAGGTCCTGGCCATTGAGGGCTTACAAGGTCAATACCGCCAGTTAACTGCCAATTAAATCGACCCAACACGACTGTCAAGATTTTCCTATCATACACTCGGGTATGGAAACAAATGGGAGTGAAGTCTCATTGTGGCAAGTCCTAGACTGGCCGATAGTTCAACGGGGTCTTACCTACCTATGAGTCAACGCGGCTCTTGAGGTGCGGTAGTATCGCAGCCCAGGTCTGAAATAAGGGCGAGTGCTATGTAGAATGCATCCACTCGGTAAAAAATCGAGTGAACTCTTAGTATGAATTATCTCCTAGTAAAGATTCGAGTAGTCACTCGTCGAGTCGGTTAGTCGACCATTAGAGTTTGCTTGTTTGTATCATTTTGCGAGTAAGTAGTCAAGTGGGGCGAGTAAGTACTCAATTTTTCATAAGGTTCTTGCGGGTTACCATGGAACCTCTAGGATTAACAGTACGCTCCCGATGGGAGTTTATTTGATGTAATCAAATCAAAGAGATCTTGTTACTATGAAGAGAGGATACGGGGGTCAACTGGTTGGAAAGTGGTCCCAATAATGGTCAACGCGACCTTGGTCATCAAAGCGTGCGAGAGACGCCTCCGCAAGGATGGGACGTCACGAAGGCAGATATAGTTGTGAATAGGTGCGTGCTGCGACAGAAATTGATTTGGATGTGTCATGCTGCGGTAATTTCACAGGGGGTGATGATGGTTCCTTGTTTTTCGTGCATAATGGGCGGCGTGGTTACTACGCTGGTTGACATTTCCATACCGCGTGGAGGGTGAGAGATCGTGCCCCGATGATTCGGTGTCAATGTGAACTGTGGGTGCATATAAAGGAAACGATTAGTAAATTGGGATTTTACCCCGCCCATGCCTTCTCGCTTTCCTTGGTCTTCTCTTCTCCTGTGTTTTCTTGCCTCTACATCCTCGTTCTTGCTCTTGTCCTTCTTTCTTTGTTCCTTCTCGTGCGCAAGACGCCATGTCGAAGTGAGAGGCGATGATTGCTAAGGGGGCCACCGTTCAGTGGGAATCATCAAGCTTCAAGGCTGCCGATTTGGCTGCTCTTAGGGATGATTGGCTTGTGGCGGAGGACACCGTTCGGATTCCTGGGGAAGAGGAGGTGTCTATGTCTCATCCGGATGAGCGGTGATGGCACTGAAGTAGTGCTCCTAGTTGGCTACCGCAAAGGGAAGGCTGAGATGTAGCGTAGTGATAATTTCCCTTGGCAAAGATACCAAGGTTGAGATCGAACCAGTAGGACTCCAACGACGACAAGTAGGTGGTTCGGCAAGTGAGGCGCTGTTTACGATAATCACTTGCTTCGCTTGGACCTGCACACACAACAAATAACTTTGCTCCCAACGAGTACATAGAGGTTGTTAATTTCTTCGGCCTTGTCGTTTACTAATGGCTACTCGCCCCTCATTGGTTACCCAAAGTGGAAGTTTTGAGATGCGGCACAATAGCAAGTTTCCCTCAGTGAAGATACCAAGGTTTATGTCTCTAGTAGGACTCAAACAGTAGAAAGTAGGTGACAACGGCACTAGAAATATTGCATGAGCTAACGTGGACCTGCACACAGCAACAGATAACTTTGCTCCTGATACGCGAGAGATGAAAACGGCACACCCCAAGTGGAAGGTGAGATGTAGCGTAGCGGCAAGTTTCCCTTGGTGAAGATACCAAGGTTGAGATCGACCAGTAGGACTCCAAGGTCGACAAGTAGGTGATTCGGCAAGTGATGCACCGTTGAAAATCACTTGCTTAGCCTGGACCTGCACACACAACAAGTAACTTTGCTCCCAATGAAGTTCAGAGAGGTTGTCAATCTCTCCGGCCTTGTTGTTTACAAAGGATCGATGCAACAGATAATAGATAGTGATAATTGCAACTGGAAAGTAAAACAGGAAATAAATTGAGCGCGTAAACAGTGATGAGAATATGGACCGGGGTCCCATGATGTACACCAGTGATGTCTCTCTCCCAAATGACGATAAAATTGTTGTGCGAGGTGAACAAGTCACAACTGGGCAATTGACAGTATTACGGGCGCAAACCAATGCTAACTATGCTAATAAGAAAGGAAGAGGCTAAAAAGCATGGGCGGTACGCCAAAATAAGTAGACTGAAATCCATCTTCATCTACTACTAATCATCCACCTTGAGATATCTATCCAGAACATATCGCTGGTATTAAGTTGCGAGCCCCACCCAAAGCAACAGACAACTGCATTAAAAGAACTTTGCGTAAAGTAAACAATCCTTGCAACCACGGTTACAAGCACCGTTGTTTTCCCCCTTGTGGCAACAACACATCCCCTAGACTCATGTTTCTATCACTCAAGCTAGTCATCAGGGGGCATGAACCCACAATCAAGCATACCGCTCCCTCTTGGAGCCACTACCTACTACTTGGCCAAAGCAATAGACAACAACGGAGAACATGCAAGAATTACTCAAGAACAAAAATATAAAAGATAAGAACCAAATATATTACTCAATCACAAACTGAACATAGTCTCATAATCCATCAGATCCCAGCAAACTCAGTATAGCAATAGCAGAAAGAATTAAATATGTGCCTTGATCATGAAGGGAAGTTCACAAGGTATAATCCATGAAGAACAAAGAGGGGAGGAGAACATCACATAGCTACTGATCATGGACCCATGGTCCAAGGTAGACTACTCACGGATCATCCGGGAAGCGTCCATGGTAGAGGAGAAGCTCCCGGAGGTCAATCCTCCCTCCGGCAGGGTGCCGGGAAGAGGTATGCTGGCGCTCCCGATCTTGGAAGCGCGGCGGTGGCGGCGGAACAGAGGCGATATCGTTAAAAATGGTTCTCTCTTCGGAAGTATCCCGTGACGGAGAATAAATAGGCAAAGGGGGCAGCCAGGGGGCCCACCAGGGGTCCAGGCGACCCCCTGGCGCGGCCTCACACTAGGGCGCGCTGGGAGGGCGCCTGGGGCCCTGGTGGGTCCCCTCTGGCCCCTCCTTGGTGATTCCCGAAGCTTCTGAAGTGCTGATTTTTTTTATTGTATTTTCCTGGAATTTTTGGAGAATTTTTAATACGGGGGAAACCTGAAATAGAAAAACAGCAGAAAACAGGAACTGGCACTGGGTGCACTGAGTTAATAGGTTAGTCCAAATATGATCAATAGTGTATGAAAGTGTATATAAAACATTGCAATATCACACAAAACATGCATGGAGCAAGCAAAAATTATCGATACGTTTGGGACATATCAACATCCCCAAGCTTAATTGTTGCTCGTCCTCGAGTAAGTAAATGATAACAATCATAATTTCTATGGTGACATGCTAACAACCATATAAGAACTTTGTAAGTAAAGCAATCAAGGTATGTAATTCAATTCAAGTGATAACACGCAAGAGTCTATATTAGCATTGAAACAAGCAACGTAAGAACATAAAGGTGCAAGAGCTATTGTTGTCCGTGACCCGAATGTCTCCAGTTGGTGTTTGCCTGCAAGAAGTGGGGGGATGGGAATATGAGAAAAAGTATGTATTTGTTGAGAACTCAATCTACTAAAGTTTCACACTTAGTCTTCTTTGTAATCTTATCTTGACTCGTCCCCAGAGCACTAGCCAGGTACAAGTCGATTTGCTCCACTCCCTTTCGATATTTTGAGAACTCATGCAATGGATGAGCGTAAGCACGAGAGTTGACACTTAGGATGACAAAGAGAGAGATATGGTGGAGGAGAAAGACAAAAGAAGTGTGAAAGGCTCACATCAATGAGGCAATCATAGGTGAGAAGGCCAAATAATAGATATGATGTGAGGAGTAGGGATTGCCATGCAACAGATGCACATATGAGCTAAGAAAAGCTCTCCAATGGAACCGGTGGGGGTGCATCCAACTTACTCGCTCAAGAAGACCTAGAGCTCCTTTGAGGACTCTCATCATTGGAATATACAAGCCAAGTTCTATAGTGTGAAGGTCTCCACATAGCTATATGCATATATGATCATCTCTATGGAGTACTAGGTATAGAGGGAGTACGAGTGTGGATCTTTCAAATGGAATAGTAGTGTTGCCCCCTTCTCTCTTTTTATTTCTTTTTATCTTTTTTCTCTTTTTTGTAATTTTTGGTGGCCTCAATGGCTCTTTCTATTTACCTCTCATTTGTCCTTTTTGGGATCTTTTAAATTTGTCCTCTTTGGGATCTTTTCCTCACTTATGGGCAACACTCTATTTTACAAGAAGTATAGAAGATCTTCACACTTTATAAGGTACTCAAAATAAAGAAGATGTAGCTATCATGATGTATGAAAATGTATGCCTCTGTTAGTGTAGCAGGAACATGTATGACATGAAGATCAAATCTTGAGAAGGTGGATGTTGCATGGCAATATATCTCGGAAAGGCTGTTGAAATGCCTTGATAGGTAGGTATGGTGGCTGTTTTGAGGAAAGATATAAGGAGGTTTATGATGACAGATAGTATCATGCCAAGGGTTTGGATGCACCGGCGAGGTGGACGCCAACTCTCGGAGTGTGAAGAGGCAATGCACGGTACCGAAGAGGCTAGCTAATATGAGGAGGTGGAAGTGTCAACTTTCAATACTTACATTAGTATGAAGAAGTCATGCACTTATTTTCGGTAACTCTCAATCTAATAAGGGGGTTAACAAAGAGAGAAGTACCCTGAGGAGGAGTGTATGGGGGTTTGGTTATCCTTGTGCATCCTCGACTCATGGTACGTGAGTGTACTCTAATGTGACGCCCCCAAAATCAAGTCGTGTACAGTAATCATACACACAAGGTACACGATCGAGATCAGGGACTCACGGTAAGATATCACAACACAACTCTACAAATAAAATAATACAAGTTGTTTAATACAAGCCAGGGTCCACGAGGGCTCGAATACAACAGCTCGAGAGCACAAAGTTAGCGGAAGCAATAGTATCTGAGTACAGACACAAGGTACACATCGGGGAGGCTAGAACAAAAACAACAACGATCGAAAAGGCGAGGCCTCCTGCCTGGGAACCTCCAAACTACTCCTGGTCAACGGGGAACTCGACGTCGTAGAAGGCATCGGGGATCTTCATGTTGTCGTGGTCGACATTGGGGATCTCCTACTCCGGGACTCCGAGGCTCCAACGTCGACTGCAGTGGCCGATCAGGCAAAACAAAAAGGGGAAAATAAAGCAAGGGTGAGTATCTAGCATACCCGCGAGTCTTACGTCCGCTACTAAGCATTTATGAATTTGTATCAAATGGAAAGGGGAAGCTGTATATAGTGGACTGCAAGGTAGAAATCAGAATAAGGCTAAGAAGCTAGGCCTATCGAAGACTAGCATCTTCTGACGAGTCTTGTAGCACAAGATGAGAACAACCAACAGTTCATATAAAGCATATAGTAAGAATGAAGCAGAAGTTGCTGCAACATTGTATAATAATAAGTTGTAATGATTAATAATAATATATGCCTCCGAGTTCCCCTCCTCGACTTCCCTACGAGGAAGAAAACACGGAACAACCAGATTAATAGTAGTAGTTTGTATTGATAAAGATCCATCTTCAGCATAAAGCGTCCTGTTACCGTGGACACGACTATTCGAATAGATTAAACTCCCTGCAGGGGTGCACTACTGTTCAGCCTGCACGCTCGGATCTCCAGGTTGGCGGGAACCTTGTTAGGGAACGCTCCACCAAAGCTATCCGACACGGCGCAACCCATCCTAGGCTCAGCAGAGAGTCCATCCGCAGGATTATATCCTATGCGCTCAGGGGTCTAGGTCCCTCACCCTTCCGCGCTCCTGAACGGTAAGAGACTGGCCGGTGAAGGAAACGCAAATCCAAACACACCTGCTACAGCAAAGAAGACAAGACCGCTTCCCGGCAATCAGCCCGTGGTACTGCTGACGTCTGAAGAGCTTTCAGACAAACAACGACGCAGGGGATCCCATAACTCCTTATCGCACGTGAAGGTAGTGCGTACAGACCAACGGGCCTCTCAAGTCATCCGTCGAACCATTTAGCATTTTAATTAACCTGCGTGACAAACGTTATCGTTGCCTCGACTTAAATGACCCGCGGACAACGACAGCAGTCAGGACCACCAGTACATCAGTGCCTGCCCTGTCGTCCCACCAAGTCTCTGCGGTTACCAACAAGGTGAACCGAAGCCTTACATTATCTCGCGTGTGCTCTTGGTAGAGCTCGACTTTTTGTGGTTTGGTAACTCTCTCGAGATACGAGCAGGGGCCAAGCACGCCAGTAACGTCGGTCGTACCCTCCCTGTCGTTCCCAACGCAATGCCGCTCGGGGGCACCGTTGGGTCGCCCGACTCCTTACCTTAAGGACAACCGGGGCTCAGTACCCTAGGGTGGCTATACGGAGTCAGCAACGAGTGGACTACGAGGATTACTCCTCTATAGCTCCACTTGATATGGCTCGTCAGAGCCGAGCTAGGGGCCTTAGGCGGTGTCTGGATTGTACCGTACCTGTGCAGTTATATATATATATATTGTTCATGCGTTCACTCCCCGAGTGATCACATCCCTCTATCTAATCCGCAGGGCTCACTGCTGAATAATATATATATATATATATATATATATTTATAGGCAGCATAGGATAAAGGAAGGTACATCAAGGGGCGACAAAAATAGTCTATGCAATTGAATAGGATTGTAACATAGCAGCAACAGTAACAATGCCTAGTGCAAGAAATGTACGAAAAAGATAGGCGATATCTGGGGAAGAGAATGGCTCTGCTTGCCTGCAAGCTCGCGAGAGGGGGTACGGTCGGCGACGACGTAGTCGGTCACACTGGCCTCGATAGCGGTCGTCGGGACTACCGGACAATAAGAGAGGCAGAAGAAACAATAAATACACAACAATAATAGCATGTCAGAACCCCAACTTGGGTATGTTCTAGGGTTCAAGTGCTCTTTGCATCATGTGAAAATTTTCAAAAGAAATTCAAAATTGGGGAAAATAAAAGCCCTAAATTTTTTAATTAAATGGCCAAAGAAAAATTGTTTCCAAAAATTCCTCTGGTATTTTTGAAAAGTCTTATAAATATGCATGATCACATATAAAGTGAAGTGGGTCCCACTTCATGCACCAAGATTTTTCAAATATTCCAAACAGGGCTTGGAAATTAAATAATACCCCTATTTGATTTGAAATTCAAATTATTTGAATTTCAAAAATCTCCAAAACTTGTGAGTGGCTAGCTATATATATTATAAGCCCACATACAAGTTTTGAAGATTTTACAAATTGCCTTGCTATTTTTATTTGGGGCAAAACAAATAACAGAAAAGGAAAAACAGAAGAAAGCAGAGAAGAAAAAGAAAAACCTAAAGCTAGCCCAACCTACCTAGCCTCGGGCCCAACTAACTGAACCCCAGCCCAAGCCCACGAGGGGCTTGTCGTCTACCCCAAGCAGCTCGCTGTCGAGCATGCCGGGGCGACGACCGCCACCTCGACGGCGAGAGCCATCCAGGCCTCCTCAAGCCCCCTCAGTGCGCCACGACGACGCCCCAGTCACCCCGCGCCCTTCCCTTCTCTTCCTGCTCGCTCTCCACCTCTCTGCGTCGCCCTCCCACGCGCACCCGAGGACCGCCGTGGAGCGCAGCCGTGGAAATTCGTGGCCGGAGAGCTCTAGAGCCCCCGATGCCTTGTCCTTCGCGTTCAACGCCTTCATCTTCGCCACCTTCAAAAGGATCGCGAGCTGTTGCTCCTTGGAGCTTCCGCAATCTTCACCGAGCCGCCGCCGGACGCCATGGATCCCGACGAGCAATTCCTCTCCTATGCGCCTCCTCCCTCTTAGCCGTCGACTCCATCATCTTCACGGTGAGCGCACGAACCCAACCCCCCTCCCCGCGCTCTAAATCCCTGTCGGAAGACCCCTTCCCACCGAAATCGAGCCACCGTCGCCATGCCCTTCATCGCCGGCCTCACTCCGGTGGCCGCCAGTGACGCCTGAATGGTATGGGTGATGCGCGCTGGCGAGAGCTTCACCCCGCAGCCCTCGGCGCACCAATTGGTGGCCCAAGCCGCCGTCCGTGCGGGCTCCGCTGTGGCTTCTGGCCACCGGCATTGAGCCGCCGGCGAGCAGGCCGATGTGGCCTCTGTTTAGGGCCCTAACCCCCTGATTAGTTGACCCTAGGTGAATGACAGGTGGGCCCAGGGCCCTCTAATTAAACACAGTTTAAATTAACCACGGGATTAATCCCAGAGCCACTCACAGCATGGCCCCACTGGTCAGCCCCCTGCTGACGTCATGCCGAGGCAAGGCTGACGCAGTAAATCAATTATCCATTTTCAGAAAATCCAGAAAAATAGCGAAACTTCAATAAATCATAGAAAATTCATATTAACTCCAAATTGGACAAATAATATATGAAAAATGATTAGGAGAAAATAATATATCCAAATATACAACTTTCAACTATGTTTGAGTTGAATTTAAAATGGGACCAGTAGCATTTTCTATTTGGTTTAATTGGAATTTAATCAAATTAAATTCAAATGCTATTCCAATTTGAACCATTGCAATGCAAACATGATCACTTGTACATCAGAGACATATCACACACATGATCACATGGTTCACAAATATCAAACAATAGCAAATGCAATTTGGCTAATTTGAAAATCATATATGGAGTTTGAATTTGCATTTCAAATGCAATACACTTCATTGAAATCCAATGTACCACAAACCAGCACCATTCACATCATGGACAACTATATCATGTGCTTGTGCATTTACTTCCGAAGTTGCCCCCCCCTTTGTTGATGATTTTTTCTGGTACCAGCTTTTCCGAGACGGTGATCACCCCCGAAGAAGAAGATCGGTAAACTCGTGTATCGTCAGTAAGGCAAGCAAACCCCATTGATCATGTCTATAAAATCCCAATTCCCTCTTAGTCTCGCTTATGCATGTTTAGGAGATCACCTTATATCGATTCTACCGCATAGTTGAACCCATATCCGATGCATGACCTATCATCTTGTCAAAGTAGTAAGCAAACCACAATCCTAGCTGACATAGGAGTTGATTGATATCATGTGGCCCCTTCAACTGTCACTTCTCATTTCATGCTTAGAGTTTACAATGAGGATGCTTTTGATGTGAGTCGGGATGATGGTGAACATGGTGTTGATGAAAGTGAAACTGTGTTGGTGAATCTACCCTAATACAAGGTGAACGATGAGAGGCTGTGTAGGAGTACACAGTGGGTTGTCTCTTTGAACACCGCCTTAAGCCCGAGTTCTTGTATGGTAATCCGAGACAAAGAGTACAACCACACATTGGGCTCATTGACCCCTCTCGACCTAGTAACTCACCCCGATCCAAGTCCAGGAGTCACACCTAGTTCGGGATTTCCATTCGGCATATGCATAGAAAGATAAAGGAAATGGAATGTGGCATTCATGGTAGGGCTTGCAGAACATGGCTTGTCAAGCAGAGAACCATCGGTCGAGGTGGGCTTGTCAGTCGTGCCTACATGGTTTGAGTCCTGGCTGGAAGCTCGGCCGGAACTCCAGTTGGGTTTGGAACTCAGATAGTTGACTCCTTGGACTAGAACGAAGCTGTGTGCGAAGTGTTGTGGTAAACATCATCACGGACACCCCTTGAATGGTGCCGAGACCTGGTGGTAATCGATGGTCATGTGTGTGTAGTGGTACACCCCTGCAGGGTTAACAAAACTATTCGAATAGCCGTTTCCGCGGTCATGGACTACTTGGAAAGCTGTGCTTGATTATTAGACAACTTGAATGGATACTTATAAAACTCGCAAGATAAGCGTGAGTGCTGTGGCGTGCTTCTTCGTGGGGAAGTCGAGGAAGTATCCATAGTGGTGTATTGGTTGGAGACTTTGTAGTGGACTCGTGTATGCTTCTTACCTCAAGTCTGGTACTCGTAGTACAGGACTAGCCGAGTCAAAGCTGGCACTTCTGCATGTTGAAACCCCACCTCCCTTTACCTTGAAACTTGAGCATGAGTTGTGTAGTTCTGATGTAAGTCTTGCTGAGTACGACTTTGTACTCACGTTTGCTTATTCTATGTTTTAGATGAGAACCCGGACCCCGATGGAGTCACCTTCGTGAAGCTCGACGTTGACCATTGTAGTAGAGTTCCAGACAGCAGTCTGGTCCCTCGTGGAAGGGCATGTTTGTTGAACAAGGCTTCTCTAAGCCATTAGTTAAACTTGTCTGTACTCAGACCTAATTTGCTTCCGTTGTATGATGTAATGTTGATCACAAACATGTGATCTTTGTATACTCTATGTGTAAGTCAATAAAGAAGTACATTGTAGAGTTATGTGATGATACCTGCTGTTCATGCTAGACATGTGTGCTGCGTGTATGATTATAACATGCATGTCTTAGTATGGGTTTCGAGACCTTAGTTGTGATCTGGCTGGCGGTCTTTTATACACCAAGTGACCCTTAGATGTGCGCAACTTGGGGCATCGCGATGCGATTGCTCGTGACTCTGTCACGTGCACACTTTGTTGTATGATCGAGCCCGCCCTAGACCCCGACTAAGGGATCGGGCTGGAGTCTGTTTATGTAAGGGTTATGATTCAATCGATAACATGGTTGAGGCGACTTGTCTATGAGTATGGGATTTCACCACCCATAATCATTTAGACTTGTGAGCGGGCGATGAGGACCCAGCTCAGTTGATCATCCGGCCTGGATGGGATGCCCCTCACGTACGATGCTTTCCGAGAGTGTTCTGTGCTTGGCCTTGTCTGCTTAGACAAGTGGGTACGACTCTCGGCTCTCCATGTGATTGAGTTGTGACTGGAATTACATACACATATTCCGGGTCCCGACAGACTTGGTATCAGAGCAGGACTGTCTGTAGGATTATTCAAACCCTTGGTCGAAGTCGAGTCTAGCATTCCATAGTTATATAGTTACTTGGGTATAAAGGGAACGACGTAAGGCTTCTTTTTCTCCTTATCCTCATCGATCTGAGTTTTGAGTCACCTCATCTTTTTTGCGGGAAGATAGGACTAGGCTCATCTTTGTCTTACTAGAACATCTCGTTGATTGCTTCCTTGTAGCCGTAGGACAGTTGTGGTTGCCCGGAGTCTTCGTGTCTTTGAGTTCCTTGAAGATGTTCTGTCCAATTTCTTCGAGATTGTTTCATTTTCCATCCCGGTGTAGCCGTTATGCTGCCCGATTTATTCCGTGTTTCTTGGAATCTTTGCCTTTGCATTACAATCTTTTCCTCCTAGTCATGTCCTCTTATCTTTGTTTCCATCGTAAAACCTGTTCTGATTGTTGATCTTTATCACACAGGATGTCAGGTGTAACTGGTAGTGCTGTTCGTCGCAATCGAGACCGTGATCAGAATCGAAGTGATGATGATCCTCCTCCACCGCCTTCTGCGGCTAAAATCATGATGGAAGCTGAACGGAATTGACGTGATCAAACACGCCTTCTGGAGCTCGTCGAGCAGAATACCGCTCGTCAGCGCAATTTGGTTGTCAGTATTCAGGATTTCATCCTCCTCAAACCACCGGTATTTCGATGTTCCTCCGAGCCCCTTGAAGCTGATGATTGGCTCCGTTCCATCGATCGTAAGCTTGAGACGGCGCATGTTGCTCCCAATGATCGTGTGATGTTTGCGGTATACTTCTTGGAAGGTGCTGCTGTTGAATGGTGGGAGAACTATGTTGCAATGCAACCTGATGGTGACGTAGTGACTTGGAAGCAATTTCGTGATGCCTTCCGAGGGTACCACATTCTGGATGAGATGATGGAAAGAAAGAAGGAAGATTTTTTCAATCTTACTCAGGGAGATAGATCCATCCACGAGTATATGACTGAGTTCAACCATCTTGCTCATTATGACCAAGAGGAGATATCCATTGATGCCAGGAAGCAAGCAAGGTTCCGCAAGGGACTTAGCCCTGTTATTCGTCATGATCTCAATCTTCATGAGTTTGTCAACTTTGAGGATTTAGTCAATAGATCCTTCAGAGCTGAGTATGGCAATGAGGTGTTCGAAGAGTCCCGCAAGCATGCTCGTGAGTTTACTCCATCTTCTAGTTCGGCCCCTCAGAAACGCCGGATATGGATTCCAACTAGTGACATTCCTTCACACCTTTTTGCAAGGCCATCCTATATGGTGCCTCAACCTCCTCCAGCAAACACGAATCCCAACCGCTATGGTAGTGAGCCTGCCATCCTTGCTCCACCTCGTGACACCAAAGTTTTCTACAAGTGTGGTCATCCTGACCACATCGCGCGGAAATGTTCATTGTCGGTGAAAGATGATCCTTGTCCAAGACATGATGCCACCCCACCCAAGCCTTCCAAAGCTAAGTCTTCACAGAAATCAAACTCCAACTCCTTGCAAGCAAATTCCTTAGCCACTGTTGGTGGTTGTGTGAACCAAATATCAGTTGAGGAAGCTATTGATAATTATGACGTCATCCTTGGTACGCTCCCATTCAATCATGTTCCCGCCTCCGTTCTTTTCGATCCAGGAGCTTCTCAATCATTCATGTCGGAGAGTTATGCACTTCTTCATGAGTTCGCCTTTGAAGAAATGTTTTCTCCAATGATCATTCAAACTCCTGGTTCGAAGTGGGAAACTAATAGAGTAAGCCATGGCAATAAAATTGCAATTAAGGGTTTAGTATTCCTTGCTTCTCTTATAGCCCTCAAGTCTTCAGACATTGATGTCATCCTAGGAATGGATTGGTTATCAAGACAGAATGCTTTCCTTGATTGTAAAGCCAAGTCAGTTAAACTTACCCATCCTTCAGGCCAGACAATTGACTACACCTCACCCAGTTCTAGAATCCAGATGCATTCTTTGAATGTGCTTCCCCTTCCTGACCTTGAAGATATTCCGGTGGTTCGTGACTTCCCGGATGTCTTTCCTGAAGAAATGCCAGGAATGCCGCCTGACATATGTGTAGAATTCATTGTAGATCTTGCCCCAGGAACCGCCCCAATTTCTAGACGCCCATACAAAATGGCCCCACGTGAGTTAGCTGAGCTTAAAATCCAACTTGAAGCTTTGTTGGCAAAAGGCTTCATCCGCCCTAGCTCATCTCCATGGGGTTGCCCCGTTCTGTTCGTAACGAAGAAAGATGGAACAGAAGGGATGTGCGTAGACTACCGCCCGCTAAATCTAGCGACGATAAAGAACAAGTACCCACTGCCCAGGATCAATGATCTTTATGATCAACTTGCAGGATCCTCTGTCTTCTCAAAGATGGATTTGAGATTAGGTTATCATCAAATCAAAATCCGAAACGAGGACATTCCCAAGACGACATTTACTACTCGTTATGGTCTTTACGAGTTCACCGTCATGTCCTTCGGTTTAACCAATACCCCCGCCACTTTTTCGCGCATGATGAACTCGATCTTCATGGAGTATTTGGACAAGTTCGTCGTGCTTTACCTCGATGACATCCTTATATACTCGAAGAACGAAGAAGAACATGCCGGGCATCTTAGGCTGGTATTGATGAAACTTAGAGAGCATCGCTTGTATGCTAAATTCTCCAAGTGTGAATTTTGGCTACCAGAAGTGACCTACCTAGGCCACGTGATTTCTGCGAAAGGCATTGCTGTCAATCCCGAGAGAGTTCAGGACGTCCTTGACTGGACTCCACCTGAATCGGTTAAGCAAGTTAGGAGTTTTCTTGGCCTAGCAAGCTATTGTCGCCGCTTCGTTGAGAACTTCTCCAAAGTTGCAAAGCCCCTGACTGAACTCCTCAAGAAAGATAAGAAATTTGAATGGACTCCCAAGTGCGAGGAAAGATTTCAAGAGCTAAAGAGAAGATTGACTTCTGCACCCGTACTTGCGCCTACAGACACCAAAAAGGATTTCGAGATCTTTTGTGATGCTTCACGGCAAGGTTTAGGATGCATACTTATGCAAGATAGACATGTGGTAGCTTATGCTTCACGCCAGTTGCGTCCACATGAAGAGAACTATCCTACCCATGATCTTGAACTCGCTGCCGTAGTTCATGCCCTGACAACTTGGCGACATTACCTCCTTGGTAATCGTTGTGAGATCTATTCCGACCACCAAAGCCTCAAATATATATTCACCCAGCCAGATCTTAATCTCAGGCAAAGACGCTGGATAGAGGTTATAAAAGATTACGACGTAGGAATTTCTTACACCCCAGGCAAAGCCAATGTCATGGCTGATGCACTAAGTCGTAAGTCGTATTGTAACAACCTCATGTTACAACAATATCAACCACTTCTTCATGAGGAATTTCGAAAGCTCAACCTCGAGATTGTTCCTCGTGAATCTCTTTTCAACTTGGTGGCGAAACCAACCCTTGAGGATCAAATCATTGTTGCCCAAAGGCGTGCACGAGGTGTTCGCCGGATCAAGGAGAACATTGCTAGCGGAGTTGCTAAATGTTTATCCACAGATAGCAAAGGAACAGTATTCTTTGAAAATCGTTTGGTAGTACCTAAGAATAATGATCTAAGGCAACTCATCCTCAAAGAAGCCCATGACACACCCCTCTCGATTCATCCCGGTAGCACAAAAATGTACCGAGATCTACGCCAAGGATTTTGGTGGACTAGGATGAAGAGAGAGATTGCTCGATATGTTGCCGAATGTGATGTTTGTCGTCGCATTAAGGCAGAACATAAAAGACCTGCTGGCACACTTCAACCTTTGCCTATTCCTGAGTGGAAATGGGACAAAGTCGGTATGGACTTCATCACCGGCTTTCCAAAAACCCAGAAAGGAAATGATGCCATCTTCGTTGTCATAGATAGGCTTTCCAAAGTTGCTCACTTCCTTCCAGTTCGCGAGTCTATAACTGCTAGCCAGTTAGCGGACTTGTATGTCTCTAGATTTGTGTCTCTTCACGGGGTTCCTTTGGAAATCAATTCTGATCGTGGTAGCCTTTTCACCTCTAGATTTTGGGGAAGCTTTTAGAATGCTATGGTAACTCATCTCTCCTTTAGCACAGCTTTCCATCCTCAGTCTAGCGGTCAAGTGGAAAGGGTTAACCAAATTCTTGAAGACATGCTCAGAGCTTGTGTTATCTCTTTCGGAAAGAATTGGGAGAAGTCTCTTCCATTCGCCGAATTTGCTTATAACAATAGCTTCCAATCTAGTCTAAACATGGCTTCTTTTGAACTCCTCTATGGACGACGATGTCGAACACCCTTGAACTGGTCAGAAACCGGTGAAAGACAATTCTTCGGACCGGATATGATCAAGGAAGCAGAATATCAAGTTCGCATTGTTCGTGATCGATTGAAAGCCGCTCAGTCTCGTCAGAAAAGCTACTATGATCGTCATCATAGGCAAGAAAGCTACAATCTTGATGAGAAGGCTTACCTTCGGGTTACTCCTCTGAAGGGAATCCAAAGATTCGGTATCAAAGGCAAGTTGGCCCCACGTTACATCGGACCTTTCCTCATTCTTGCTAAACGTGGAGAAGTTGCCTACCAACTTGAACTACCCCCGCATCTTTCCCGAGTAGATGATGTATTCCATGTGTCACAACTCAGGAGTTGCTTCAAGGACCCCATCCGCGAAGTTGACCATGAAACTCTTGATCTCAAAGATGACCTTTCTTATCGAGAGTACCCTGTTCATATTCTTGATTCCGCAGAGCGTGTCACTCGTCGTCATAAGATCGGGTTTCTGAAAGTGCAATGGTCACACCACTCCGAGAAAGAAGCCACATGGGAAAGAGAAGATCGCCTCCGCGCCGAGTACCCCACCTTCCTCTGACGACTTCTGAATCTCGGGACGAGATAATTTTGAGTGGGGGCGAGTTGTCAGAACCCCAACTTGGGTATGTGCTAGGGTTCAAGTGCTATTTGTATCATGTGAAAATTTTCAAAAGAAATTCAAAATTGGGGAAAATAAAAGCCCTAAAGAATTTAATTAAATGGCCAGACAAAAATTGCTATCAAAAATTCCTCTGGTATTATTGAAAAGTCTTACAAATATGCATGATCACATATAAAGTGAAGTGGGTCCCACTGCATGCACCAAGATTTTTCAAATATTCTAAACAGGGCTTGGAAATTAAATAATACCCCTATTTGATTAGAAATTCAAATTATTTGAATTTCAAAAATCTCCAAAACTTGTGAGTGGCTAGCTATATATATTATAAGCCCACATAAAAGTTTTGAAGATTTTACAAATTTCCTTGCTATTTTTATTTGGGGCAAAACAAATAACAGAAAAGGAAAAACAGAAGAAAGCAGAGAAGAAAAAGAAAAACCTAAAGCTAGCCCAACCTACCTGGCCTCGGGCCCAACTAACTGAACCCCAGCCCAAGCCCACGAGGGGCTTGTCGTCTACCCCAAGCAGCTCGCTGTCGAGCATGCCGGGGCGACGACCGCCACCTCGACGGCGAGAGCCTTCCAGGCCTCCTCAAGTCCCCTTAGTGCGCCACGACGACGCCCCAGTCACCCCGCGCCCTTCCCCTCTCTTCCTGCTCGCTCTCCACCTCTCTATGTCGCCCTCCCACGTGCACCCGAGGACCGCCGTGGAGCGCAGCCGTGGAAACTCGTGGCCGGAGAGCTCTAGAGCCCCCGACGCCTTGTCCTTCGCGTTCAACGCCTTCGTCTTCGCCACCTTGAAAAGGATCGCGAGCTGTTTCGCCTTGGAGCTTCCGCAATCTTCACCGAGCCGCCGCCGGACACCATGGATCCCGGCGAGAAATTCCTCTCCTATGCGCCTCCTCCCTCTTAGCCGTCGACTCCATCATCTTCACGGTGAGCGCACGAACCCAACCCCCCTCCCCGCGCTCTAAATCCCTGCCGGAAGACCCCCTTCCCGCCGAAACCGAGCCACCGTCGCCATGCACTTCATCGCCGGCCTCACTCGGGTGGCCGCCGGTGACGCCTGAATTGTCTGGGCGACGCGCGCTGGCGAGGGCTTCACCCCGCAGCCCACGACGCACCAATTGGCTTCTGGCCACCGGCGTTGAGCCGCCGGCGAGCAGGCCGACGTGGCCTCTGTTTAGGGCCCTAACTCCCTGGTTAGTTGACCCTAGGTCAATGACAGGTGGGCCCAGGGCGCTCTAATTAAACGCAGTTTAAATTAACCACGGGATTAATCCCAGAGCCACTCACAGCATGGCCCCACTGGTCAGCCCCCTGCTGACGTCATGCTAAGGCAAGGCTGACGCAGTAAATCAATTATCCATTTTCAGAAAATCCAGAAAAATAGCCAAACTTCAATAAATCATAGAAAATTCATATTAACTCCAAATTGGACAAATAAATTTAATCAAATTAAATTCAAATTCTATTCCAATTTGAACCATTGCAATGCAAACATGATCACTTGTATATCAGAGACATATCACACACATGATCACATGGTTCACAAATATCAAACAATAGCTAATGCAATTTGGCTAATTTGAAAATCATATATGGAGTTTGAATTTGCATTTCAAATGCAATACACTTCATTTAAATCCAATGTACCACAAACTAGCACCATTCACATCATGGACAACTATATCATGTGCTTGTGCATTTACTTCCGAAGTTGCCCCCCCCCTTGTTGATGATTGTTTCCGGTACCAGCTTTTCCGAGACGGTGGTCACCCCCGAAGAAGAAGATCGGTAAACCCGTGTATCGTCAGCAAGGAAAGCAAACCCCATTGATCATGTCTATAAAATCCCAATTCCCTCTCAGTCTCGCTTATGCATGTTTAGGAGATCACCTTGTATCGATTCTACCGCATAGTTGAACCCATATCCGATGCATGACCTATCATCTTCTCACCGTAGTAAGCAAACCACAATCCTAGATGACATAGGAGTTGATTGATATCATGTGGCCCCTTCAACTGTTACTGCTCATTGCATGCTTAGAGTATACAATGAGGATGCTTTTGATGTGAGTCGGGATGATGGTGAACATGGTGTTGATGAAAGGGAAACTGTGTTGGTGAATCTACCCTAATAAAAGGTGAACGATGAGAGGTTGTGTAGGAGTACACAGTGGGTTGTCTCGTTGAACACCGCCTTAAGCCCGAGTTCTTTTATGGTAATCCGAGACAAAGAGTACAACCACACATTGGGCTCACTGACCCCTCTCGACCTAGTAACTCACCCCGATCCAAGTCCAGGAGTCACACCTCGTTCGGGATTTCCATTCGGCATATTCATAGAAAGATAAAGGAAATGAAATGTGGCATTCATGGTAGGGCTTGTAGAACATGGCTTGTCAAGCGGAGAACCCTCCGTCGAGGTGGGCTTGTCAGTCGTGCCTACATGGTTTGAGTCCTGGCTGAAAGCTCGGCCGGAACTCCAGTTGGGTTTGGAACTCAGATAGTTGACTCCTTGGACTAGAACGGAGCTGTGTGCGAAGTGTTGTGGTGAACATCCTCGCCGACACCCCTTGAATGGTGCCGAGACCTGGCGGTAACCGATGGTCATGTGTGTGTAGCGGTACACCCCTGCAGGGTTAACAAAACTATTCGAATAGCCGCGTCCGCGGTCATGGACTACTTGGAAAGCTGTGCTTGATTATTAGACAACTTGAATGGATACTTCTAAAACTCGCAAGATAAGCGTGAGTGCTATGGCGTGCTTCTTTGTGGGGAAGTCGAGGAAGTATCCATAGTGGTGTATTGGTTGGAGACTTGGTAGTGGACTCGTGTACGCTTCTTACCTCAAGTCTGGTACTCGTAGTACAGGACTAGCCAAGTCAAAGCTGGCACTTCTGCATGTTGAAACCCCACCTCCGTTTACCTTGAAACTTGAGCATGAGTAGTGTAGTTCTGATGTAAGTCTTGCTGAGTACAACTTTGTACGCACGTTTGCTTATTCTTTGTTTTAGATCAGAACCCGGACCCCGATGGAGTCACCTTCGTGAAGCTCGACGTTGACCATTGTATTATAGTTCCAGACAGCAGTCTGGTCCCTCGTGGAAGGGCATGTTTGTTGAACAAGGCTTCTCTAAGCCATTTGTTAAACTTTTCTGTGCTCAGACCTAATTTGCTTCCGTTGTATGATGTAATGTTGATCACAGACATGTGATCTTTGTATACTCTATGTGTAAGTCAATAAAGAAGTACATTGTAGAGTTATGTGATGATACCTGCTGTTCATGCTAGACATGTGTGTTGCGTGTATGATTATAACATGCATGTTTTAGTATGGGTTTCGAGACCTTAGTTGTGATCTGGCTGGCGGTCTTTTATACACCAAGTGGCCCTTAGATGTGCGCAGCTTGGGGCATCGCGATGCGATTGCTCGTGACTCTGTCACGTGCACACTTTGTTGTATGATCGAGCCCGCCCTAGACACTGACTAAGTGATCGGGCTAGAGTCTGTTTATGTAAGGGTTATGATTCAATCGATAACATGGTTGAGGCGACTTGTCTATGAGTATGGGATTTCACCACCCATAATCATTTAGACTTGTGAGCGGGCGATGAGGACCCATCTCAGTTGATCATCCGGCCCGGATGGGATGACCCTCACGTACGATGCTTTCTGAGAGTGTTCTGTGCTTGGCCTTGTCTGCTTAGACAAGTGGGTACGACTCTCGGCTCTCCATGTGATTGAGTTGTGACTGGAATTACATACGCATATTCCGGGTCCCGACATAGCAATACAAATACAAGACATGGCAAACGTTAAGCTAGAGGTGAACTAACACGGTGCTACATGTTGCAGACGAAACGGGAAATCAACCGACAATTATACCGGCTCCGGGCGATTACCGGACAGACGACCCGGAGGGGGGATGTCGATGTTCGTTGTGTTAGAGGGGTGTGGTTGGTATACGGATAGCGTATTCGTATTCTTTATATTTTTCTGATCAATTTTGATGTATAAAATATTTCCATCGGAGTTACAGTTTAAAAGATATTGAATTTCAAAGTTTAAATTAATTTAAAAGAATTTCTAGATTTAATTTTATTAATAAATCAACATTATCCAGAATAGTGATCTTTGACTGGTCAAACCTGACCAGTGGGTCCCACTGGTCGGCCTCACATTATTAATAATAACATTTAATCAATTTAAATAGTGCCAGGGCCCACATGTCATACACACTAGTGTTAATTATCATTTAAATTAATCTAGTGATTAACTTAAGTGCCTAGGCCCACATGTAAGTCTAACAGGGTAATTTCTAACAGTTTTCTCTTAGATTTAATCATCTGGCCTTGGGCCCACCTGTCATTGCCACAAGTATCTTAACAGAGTTTTAATTTAATCTAATGGCCTGGGGCCCAGTTTTCATAGGCAGTGGGCTTAACTAAAAGGGAATTTAGCCCCTAATTAAACTGGGCCGGCCCCACTGGCAGTGGCACTAGCCACCTCACAGCACGGCACAGCGCGTCACGGCATGCCGACCATGGCCATGGCCTGAGCGTGAGCTGGGCTTCCAGTCGCGGCAGGCCGAGCTGGTTGCGGAGGGAGCACCGTGAGCCGCGCAGGGGAGTGGTGCGTACAACCACAAGCACACGGCGCGGGGGGCGCAGCCGTGGCGAGCTTAGTGAGGGCCATCGATGGCAGTTACAGGGGGAACGACGACGAGCATGCTCATGACTCCGTGAGCCACTTTGGGCGCCGTTTGTTGCAGCGGGACAAGGGAACTACGTCGCGTCCAACCATGCCACTAGCGCGCGCCGAGGTGGTCTAGGGCGGCGGCCACGACGACAAACTGCGGAGGACGAAGCGTGGCTAGGTGGTGACGGCGAATTAGTGTACAAGAACGAGTGAGGCCATGGGGAAAACGTTCGGAGGCTCACATTGAGCGCGTAGTGGAGGCCGTGGGCTCGGGGAAGCTGAGGGGGAGGCGAATCCCCGGCAATGGCGAGGCGGAGGGGGCGGCCCGATTGGCATGCAGCAGCACGTCTCATCGACGACTGAGTGCGTGGGGCGATGAGGAAGAGATCGGCGCAGCTCACAGACACGCTGGCCTGATCCCGCGACGACGGTGGCCACGTGAGCTCGTCGGAGCGCACCCATGGAGGCTCGGACGTGGGTGGGGAAGACGCTGGGAGGGGGATAGAAGACCTAGCTCGATCTAGGGTTTCCAGGGGCCGAGCTGGCCTACTTATCCGCGGTAGTTCACTGTAGTGGCGCGAGGGAGAGGGTCCGACGATGACATGCTCGGTCGGGGGCGCCATGGCGTTTCGGTCGACTTATCTTCTCCGCCACTGTAGCGGGAGGAAGGCACTACTGGAAAGCTGCAGTTTGCCATGTGTCATCGTCTTTGACGTCTGTATGCCATCGTGGCAGACGGCAAAGAGATTGTTTGTCGTCTGCTACCCTAAATACAGACGACAAACACATGACATATGGCAAACTGTTTGTATGCCATCTGTTTTAATAAACGGACGGTAAAGACCTCTTTACCGTCCGTGCGGAGACGACAAACCCCCAGGTGGGCCCTCCCAGACCGTTCCACGAGTGGCAGTTAACGGCCAGGACCTTTGCCGTCGGCCCTAACGGCAAAGCGTAATTTGCCGTCCTGGGGCAGACGGCAAAGCTCCTGGCCGTTAACTGCCCGTCCTCCTCCTCTGTCTCCCACTCTCTCCACTCTCTCTCGCCCGTGCCTCCCTTCTGCCCGTGCCCCACGCCGCCGCCACGCCCTCAGCATCGTCGCCGCCACGCCCTCGCCGTCTTCGCCGCCGCGCCCGCGCCCACCGCCGTCGTGTCCTGCTCCTACTCGCCCCGCCCCCACCCGCCTCGGCCCGCCCCCTCCCTCGCCGGATCCCACCCGACCCGCCCCACCCACCGCCGTCGTCTCCGGCTCCGGCGCCGCTGCCCTCCTCCACCAGCCGCTGTCAAGCCACCGCCCACCTCCTCCACCTCCACCCCCACTCCGGCCGGTGAGCCCCCCCTCCTCCCTCTCTGTTTTCTTGTTTTTTTGTTTTCTCTGTTTTGTTAGATTTGTTAGTATTAGTGTTGTTCACATTGTAGTTTAGTATTAGGTTAGTCATATTTTAGATTAGAAAATTTAGTTTGGTTAGTATTTTTACTGTTTTTAATTGCTACTATTTTTAATATAAGTTAGTTAGTTTTTAATTGCTACTGTTTTTAATAGATTTTAGATTAGTCTATTGTAGTTAGTTAATTTTATTTAGTTTTATTTCTAATATAAGTTAGTTAGTATTCTTAATGTTTTTAATTGCTACTATTGAGTTAGTCTATTGTAGTTAGTTAGTTTTATTTAGTTCTACTTATTAGTTGTAGCTAGTTTTTTTATTTAAATTTAGTTAGAAGAACGAAAAGAATTAGAAAAGAAAAATCATTAGAAAAGGAGAAGGAAGAAGAAGAAGAAGAAGAAGAAGAAGAAGAGAAATAGAAGAGGAAGAAAAAGAAGAAGAGGAGAAAGAATAATTAGAAGAATAGGAGAAGGAAGTAGAAGAAGAAGAATAGGAGAAAGAAGAATAAGAAGAAGAGGAGAAGGAAGAAGAAGAAGAATAGGAGAAAGAAGAAGAAGAAGAAGAGAAGAAGAAGAATAAAAAGAACAAGAGGAGAAAGAAGAATAGGAAAATAAGAAGATTTAGAAAAGGAAAAGAAATAGATGAAGGAAAGGAAAATGAAAATAAATAGAATAAGAAGAAGAAGAAGAGGAGAAAGAAGTAGAGATAGAAGATGTAATTACCGGGACAGAATGTCTGTATTGATCGGTTGCTTTTTAATGTGCAGTACTTTCCCTGCGAGGGTATGGTGTTCAACGACCTCCCCTTGTGTTCGACGATCTCCCCCTGCACTCGAGGGTGAGCAGAACATGTCCTATCCTCCTGATTCCCCTTCCTTTTCTCTGTTCCGGTCTTTGTGCCAATGACACTAGCTAGTTATAGGTAGATTCAATATACAGTCGTGTAACCAGTATGCGTCTCCCGTTCAAAAGGATTACAGTAGGAGGCGGTTCCCACTGATGATGAGGCTGAGGGGGCTGAGGGTAACACCGTGTACCAGCGTGGGGGTACACCTCTCCCGGCTGAGCCGGTGACTCCCGCCCATAGGTCGTTGATTACGCCTGATGGAGAGACGTAAGTGCACTGAATTACTTTGTTTCAGTACGCCGAGGTTTATGCAAATATCTGATGCATTTTTTTACTTTTTTGTATTGCATGGGTTGGGCATACGCCTCGGGTGTCTGTAATCCCAACGGAATCCTTGGTGTGCTCATCAGGCAGAATTTCCCGGGGTTGGTTCAGTTCCCCGATGATGATTTGCCTCCGCAGCCTGGACTCTTTTGGGAGCACTATATAGCTGCCGAGGCCCCGTCAAATACGACCGCCAACGGGGTCGAATGCCACACCAGAGCGGACATGGGGTTGAACGGCTTTTGGGTAATTTATCTTTCACACAATGAGAACTTGAGAATAGCTAGGTAGTTGGTGCACTCATCAGTGTTGTCTCGTGCTATTAATTGCAGGTCTATTACAAGGTCAAAGAGTCCATGGAGGAGGAGGCGGGGAAGGTGCTCATCCCAGAGTGCAGGCGCCTCTTGCAGAACACAAGGCACGAGATGCGAGTGCAGGCGGTCCGTGACTACTACGCCAAGCGTGGCCTTAAGAGTAGCAAGTCGGAATGCCGAAAGAAGTATCTTTCGAGGGACCAGTACATGATGGTAACCCCTTCTTGCATCTTTTAGTTTCGTTGATTTCATTCCTAGCTAGCTAGGCCTATATAATAGCAATCTTCCTGTTTACTAACTTAGGCGCCACCGAGATGTTGTGCGGATAAGATGGATTGTTGGGAGGTCATTGTGGACCAGTGGTGCTCAGAAGCCTGGTTGGCCGCCCACAACAATGCCAAGGACCGGCCCGCCCAAATGGTTGGTGTGCCACACCATCAAGGCAGCCGCAACTTAGCTGGTTACAGGAAAAAATGGGTATGTGTGTTTTGCTAATATTGTCTTTTACGCATCCACAACTTAGCCGTTTACTAATATTGTGCTTTGCTTTGTCTTTTTGGCGGAGCATAATAAAACAGAGCCGCTTGGTGTGTTCGACAATTATGGCATGGCCCATACAGCGTCGTACAAGAAGGCCAAGGCACTCTCAGAGTCGGATATTGCCACTCCGTCGACTTTCACCAACTATGTCGCCTACGGTAAGATGAAGGCTTATACCGAGGTGACGAAGGAGAAGCACGGGCATCATTATACCCAGGTTCGGAAGCCTATAGACCCGGAGCTGGTGATGATCTCTGGTGGCGGAAGGCGCCATGGCGCCATGGACATTGGAGATAAGTTGATTCGGTGCAATAGGACTCTTCCTGAGATCAAGGCGCGCCAAACGAGCTCTTCTCCTGCTATAAGGACTCGTGCGCGGCCAGTCGATCTCGCTATCGAGGTTAGCCATAAGGACTCTTGCATTCTTGTGTTCTCTCATCGAATATTACAGTGCTAACTACAGGAGTGGGGTTGCAGGAAGCTCTTGAGAGAGAGCGACAGAATACCCAGCGGCTACTCGAGGAGAAGGAGCGGTTGGCGGAGGAGAAGGCAGCAGAGAGAGCGGTTGGCGAAGGAGAGGATGGCGAAGGCTCTTGAGGAGGCTGCGGCACGCCACGATGCGTCGAAACGGGCCTTGTACGAGCTCATCGTTGTAAGTCACTTGTTCATATTCACCCAAAGAACGCATGTTATAATGTTTTTTTATATTAGGAACTAATTTGATTGACTCGTGGAAAAGAAATGTGTAGACTATGTGCGAGAAGACTGGCCGGGCCGCTCCACCGATGCCGATCATTTCTCCTGTCAGGACGGTGAGTATCTTTCAATGATCATCAATACCTTATTGAGTGGCGTCGTGCTAACCGCTTGTTGATCTTTTCGTGCAGCATAACTCTCGGGATGCATCCCATGACCCTTCTCCCCCGTCAACCTCGGGCAACCCGACTGATGCTTCTCAGCCACCTCAGCCTTGAAGGCTACACTCCGGTAATTTATGTTCTATATTTTTCTTTATAAATGCTTAGTTAGTTTGAAATTGCATATTTAGCTTCTGAAATCCTATATTTATTCGAAAAATGCCATACTTTGCCTATTTTACACAAAAAGGACATATTTAGCTTAGTTAGTTCCAAAACTAACATAGTCAACTTAGTTTGCTCGCAAAATCTCAAAGTTATCTTAATTGGGTCAAAAAATGCTAAAGCTAGCTTAAATTGGCTCAACAATTGTTAAAGTTTGCTTAGTTTCTCAAAAATGCTGAAGTTAGCTCAATTTCCTCAAAATATGCTAAATCTAGCTTTATTCGATCACCATTGCTTATGTTAGCTTTGTTTTCTCAAAAGAAGAAGAAAACAGAAGAAGAAGGAGAGGATCTTTTCTTCTTCTTCTCCTTCTCCTTCTTTTTCTTCTTCTTCTTTTTCTCATTTTACTTCTTCATTTTACTTCTTCTTCTTCTTCTTCTTCTTCTCCCTCTTCTCATTTTACTTCTCCTTCTTCTTCTTCTTCTCATTTTACATCTTCTTCTACTTGTTCTTCTTATAACTTTCTTAGCCTCATTTTTGCAGATTTGCTTGAAGGGAGTCATGCTATGATGGAGTGGTGCATTTGGACTTGTAGCTTAGTTTTATAAATTGTTTTTGTCACTTGTGTGTTTGATATGGTGCTATGATGGAGTGCTATGATGTACAATGTATATATTGTGTTTGGATAAGATCACTTGTTGTGTTTGAGACTATATATGAGTATGGGATTGATGAAAATATATATATGCATAGTTTTGGTTGATCAGAATGTGTGGGTGCTTGCACAACATGTATATATGTCTGTATATATAGCTATAGTTTTGTCAAATGAAGGGATTGAAAGAAAAACAGAAAAATAGAGGAAATGTAGGTTCTTTGCCGTCTGGAGGCAGTCGGCAAAGTTGTTTGCCTTCTGCTGGTGGTCGGCAACGGTGACACGTGGCACCCAGCTGTGCAACCTGGGAACAAACTGGGTGCCATTTGGTTTGTATGCCGTCGGCATAAGCGTGGCAGACGTCAAAGAACATTACTATGCCGTCTGCCGTGTAGACGGCAAAGATCCGATGAGAGGTGACATCTTGATAACGTAATCAGATCTTTGCCGTTTGTTTGTAGACGACACACCCCTCCGTTAACGGCTGACGGAGGGGCTTGTAACCTTTTTGCCGTCAGGCAGTCGTTGCCGCCTACTTGCCAGTATGCTGTCGGCAAAGGGCTTTGCCGTCCGTCGATTATGTGCAGACGGCAAAGCACCTCTTTGCCAAACAAACTGTTGACAGGAGCTGTGCCGTCCGGGAGCAGACGGCAAAGCTCTTTGCCGACAACTAAAGGTGTGTTTGCCGTCTGCCTAGGCAAAGGAGCTGGGTTGGGCCTGGTTGGGCCGTTGCACTAGGCAGTAGATAGGCTTTCCAATTTCTTTTCTATTTACTCTAATGCAGCAGTTGTTTGCATTTTTTATTGGCCATCAAAGAATTTTTATAAAATATGGGACTTGGACACATAATTACCTCGCAATGTTCAGAGTTGGTACAAAAAGATTGGGACTATTTGAAAACCATTTAAATTGTGCTTATAATAAAATGAGTTAATTGGGGTTGCTTCTGCTACTGTTTTGATTTTATTAAAATAATAAAACATTTTAATAAACTCCTATTTCATTTTTAATATGACCTAAGGATTATTAGACATTTTATAAAACTGGTTCCACAATTTTTGGTTGAATATTAATGACCACTTTGTTTTGGAATTTTTAATTGGGTTGAATTCTGGAACAAGCCATGGTCAAGGTGATCATCATATGCCTAATCATAATGACATGGCAACAATAAAAGTGATTACTGTAGTGTGACACCCGGGGTGTTACATCTAATATCCGATCCCTCCAAAGATTAGTGATCCATCTAGTAGATAAAGTTCTCAACTAGTTTTTGTAGTTTTGAAAATAAACACGGATTGCCCAAAATACGACACCTATCACTAATAGGCTAGAGCTATTGACACCAAAAGTTCAAAAATTACTCAAAACCATACCTCAAAACTATTGCAAGTTATTACTGCAATTGAACAGCAACCTCAATCACCTACTTTAAGTCAAGACAAACAACTCAGTGCAACAGGTTAACTCTCTAAACAAGATAAACATAAAAACTCAAGAGAGTTCCAGCAACAACCTAAACAAAAGCTCTTAAAAACATAAGCATGAAAACAAAGAGCTAAGCATGACATCAGCTATGAACAGATAAAGAACACAAAAAAAAGATAAGCATGAAAATCTTATGATGTGTTCTAGGTTAGAGTGGAGCGTGTTTCTCTCCCACACAAAGAAATCTGGGTTCTAACTTGTTATGAACATCAAACAAAGCTAAAGAAAACTAAAAATTAAAGAGCAAGACGCTCCAAGCATAGCACATAACGCATGAAGTGATAAAAATATAGTGGAACGAAGGATGAACTGATAATGGTTGATGGAGAAGGGGATGCACGGGGGCATCCCCAAGCTTAGATGCTTGCATCTCCTTGGATATTTCTTGGGGATGCATGGGGGCATCCCCAAGCTTGAGCGTTCGACACTCCCGGATCTTCTTTCATCATCTTCCTTCGCACACTTGAAAACTCCCTTCATACATAACTCATCATAAGCTGATTAGAGAGGTTAGTACCCATAATAAAATAATTTTCCTCTACTGGAAATTAAGATATTCTTGAATAGCTATTGTTTCTCAAGATTCCCAAAAAGTTTTTGCAAAGAAAAAACTAGCACACGATTTGCGAAACTGAGAAAAGGTAAAACGGGGCAGAATCTCTGGAAAATAGACCAGTAGGTAGTAAATAATTTTGTTGGGGGTACTTCTGCAACTCAAATAAAAATTCTAAGAACAGATGCACGAAAGCTAATTGTATAGAGCACGCTGTCAAATGAATCCAGATCAAAAAGATGATCATGTGATTTTAGCCGAATGTTTCCGTCAAGGGACATAATCTGTTTTCTGGATAGCACGTCACAACTTTTGAACTTTCATGCAATCAGAGGCTAGACTTTTCACAAAGCTTGAAAATAAAGATACAATGATGTTGCTACAGTAGTAACAATCATCAAGACCACTAAAAACATAAGGAAAAACATCTTGGGTTGCCTCCCAACAAACGCTTTCTTTTACGCCTTTGAGCTAGGCACAAAGCAAAAAAGATCAAATTGTATCAATGGAACCATCATCAAGATCATCAAAAAGCTCTTCAATTGTACAACTAGTCTTAAAAGGACTTTCAAATAAAGGTCTAATGAAGATACTTCTAGGTATAAAAGCAAAAGGTGGAAGATCAATTGGAGTTTCATTTCTAATACTATCCAAGAGGGGTATTTCTTCCAAAGTCTTCACAGTTTCAACTCCCTTGGCAATAAGTGAATTGTTTTTGGGTCGAGGAACCTTAGGGATGTAAACAAGATTATGTTCCTTCTTTGCCGGAGTTTCTACCTTTTTGGTTTTGATTGAGGATAAAGTAGTTCCTAAAGTGTCAATAATTTCCTCCATCTTATCTATCCTAGAAGGATCCAAATCATGGGATTTGATGGTCTCCAAAGTTTTGATAATTTTATGCATGGAGCTATCAAGTCTATTCAAATTCCCTTGAGTCCTACGATCTAAATCATTTATCTTATTGATGCTTGGTATTTCTAGCTCTAACTTTTCAAGTTTTTTCATAAGTGAGCTAGAGTAATGTCCTCTTGAATGCCAGCAACAGGGAGATTTCCAACAAGATTTTCCATAAGATTAAGAGCTTACCAAACTAGGACTTCTAGGAAATTCCCATTGATAGCAATATCTAGAATAAACCTATTCCAAGAAGTAATTCCAACTAAGTTTCTAAGCAGGATAGTAGTGGATTGCTTCTTGGTGGATCTTTTCTGAGAATCATTAATTCTATACCAAGCATCTTTCAGATTTTCACCACCTCTTTGTTTAAAGGTGAGCACTTCTCCTTCACCAAAGGTAAAAGGACCAGACATAATGACAACTACTAGCAAGGTAATTTATTTTTTTGGTGTTTTTGATAAGGAACTCAAAGATAAAAACTGGAAGGTAAACTAACAAGACTAAAAAGCAAATATAAAACATAGTGTGAAACTCCCCTATCTTGAAGAGTGGAGTCCCCGGCAACGGCGTCAGAAATTAGCTTGATGGCACTGAAGTAGTGCTCCTCGTTGGCTACCCCAAGTGGAAGGTTCAGATGTAGCGTAGCGATAATTTACCTTGGAAAAGATACCAAGGTTGAGATCGAACTAGTAGGACTCCAACGACGACAAGTAGGTGGTTCGGCAAGTGAGGCAACGTTTACGATAATCACTTGCTTCGCCTGGACCTGCACACACAACAAATAACTTTTCTCCCAACGTGTACATAGAGGTTGTCAATCTCTCCGGCCTTGCCGTTTACTAATGACTTCTCGCCCCTCGTTGGTTACCCAAAGTGGAAGGTTTGAGATGCGGCATAGCAGCAAGTTTCCCTCGATCAAGATAGCAAGGTTTATGTCTCCAGTAGGACTCCAACAACAGCAAGTAGGTGACAATGGCACTAGAAATCTAGCACGAGTTGACGTGGACCTGCACACAACAATAGATAAATTTGCTCCTGATATGCGAGAGATGATAACAGCTTCTCCCCCTTCCTTAGTTACCCCAAGTGGAAGGTGATATGTAGCGTAGTGGAAAGTTTCCATTGGTGAAGATACCAAGGTTGAGATCGACCAGTAGGACTCCAAGGTCGACAAGTAGGTGGTTCGGCAAGTGATGCGCCATTGAAAATCACTTGCTTAGCCTGGACCTGCACACACAACAAGTAACTTCGCCCCCAACGAAGTTCAGAGAGGTTGTCAATCTCTACGTTCTTTTTGTTTATAAAGGATCAATGCAACATATATTATATAGTGATAATTGCAACTGGAAAGTAAAACATGAAATAAACTGAGCGCGTAAAAAGTGATGACAATATGGACCGGGATCCCATGATGTTCACTAGTGATGTCTCTCTCACAAAAGACGATAAAACAACTATGCGAGGTAAACAAATCACAGCTGGGTAATTGACAAGATTACAGTTGCAAACCAATGCTAACTACGCTATAAAGAAAGGAACAGGCTCAAAAGCATGGGCGGTACACCAAAATAAGTAGACCGAAATCCATCTACATCTACTACTAATCATCCACCTTGAGATATCTATCCAGAACATCTCGCTGGTATTAAGTTGCGAGGCCCACCCAAAGTGTAAACCCAAAGGAACAGACAACTGTATTAAAATAACTTTGCATAAAGTAAACAATCCTTGCAACCGCGGTTACAAGCATCGTTGTTTTCCCCCTGTTGGCAACAACACATCCCCTAGACTGATGTTTCTGTCACTCAAGCTAGTCATCAGGGGGCATGAACCCACAATCAAGCATAACGCTCCCTCTTGGAGCCACTACCTACTACTTGGCCAAAGCAATAAATAGCAACGGAGAACATGCAAGAATTACTCAAGAACTAAAATATAAAAGATAAGAACCAAATATATTACTCAATCACAAACTGAACATAGTCTCATAATCCACCAGATCCCAGCAAATTCAGCATAGCAACATCAGAAAGAATTACATATGTGCCTTGATCATGTAGGGCAGCTCACAAGTTATAATGCATGAAGAACAAAGAGGGGACGATAACATCACATAGCTATTGATCATTGACCCATGGTCCAAGGTAGACTACTCACGGATCATCCCGGAAGCGTCCATGGTGGAGGAGAAGCTTCGGAGGTCAATCCTCCCTCCAGCAGGGTGCCGGGAAGAGGTCTGTTGGCGCTCCCGATCTTGGAAGCGCGGAGGCGGCGGAACAGAGGCGAGATCGCGAAAAATGGTTATCTCTTCGGATGTTTCCCGTGACGGAGAATAAATAGGCGAAGGGGGCAGCCAGGGGGCACCAGGAGTCCAGGTGGCCCCCTGGCGCGGACCCACCCTAGGGCACACCGGGAGGGCGCCTAGGGCCCTGGTGGGCCCCCTCTGGCCCCTCCTCGGTGATTCCCGAGGCTTCCGAAGCGCTGATTTTTTATTGTATTTTCCCGGAATTTCTGGAGCATTTTTAGTACGGGGGAACCTGAAAAAAAAACAGCAGAAAACAGGAACTGGCACTGAGGTGCACTGAGTTATTAGGTTAGTCCAAATATGATCAAAAGTGTATGAAAGTGTAGATAAAACATAGCAATATCACACAAAACATTCATGGAGCAAGCAGAAATTATAGATACGTTTGAGACATATCAAACGGGTATGTTTCTAGAGCTTCGTTCATCATGGCTTCTCTCTTCCTGTTCATCCTTTTGTTCGCGGGTTGATGTTCGTTTATCAGGTGCAAGTTCATGACCTTACCCCTAATGGGGTGATTCACATAGCGTTCTTCATTACGCTATGTGAATGTTTCTTGGGGATATACCCTCATTGGGGTGTACGGAGGCACCTCTTCAATGTGAAGAGGTCTAATGCCGAGTATGTCGTTGGGGGCATCACCATATCCATCAAGGAAAAAAGGCATATTTTGATATGGAGAAGATGGATTCTATCCAGGGGTGGCTGAAGAAGTGGTTTTATGTGAAAGATTAGGCTGTCTCGGGCCAAACGTATGGGTTAGCTTCGTTTGACCTTGCATCTCGAGCGATTAAGCAATACACTTGGGGGCATGAGTTGTCGGCGGATGATCTGGAGGTGGTGGAACCGATAGCCCAATGGGTTGCCAATTTGAAAGAGTGTATGACTAGCATGCAACTTGTTGATGTTTTTGTTAAGCGGTGTGTGCAACCGCTACAATGCCGAGTGCAGGTCATGTGGCGGTATGCTAGGGTTGGGGACCCGACGAGGTATCTGCCGGAGAGCTTTTCCAGTCGCGAGCTTGTGTCTCGGGTGCCGCGTACCACTAAGTGTTCGAGCGCTACCCTGGAGAGCTCTGTGATTCCTTATTCTGCTGAACATCTAACTCCACAGGTATAAAGCTTTATATGGATGAGTTTATTTTCCCATATTTTCTTTTTTGATCTGACTTTGAATGCTTGTTCCTTTGCTGTATTGCAGGACCATGTGCATGTTCTTGACAATCCGCCGCAGCCTGAGGCTATTGATATGCAAGAGGTCGAGGACGAGGCTCCGATTCCTGCAGCACCTATAGAAAAAGAAGTTTCGGCCAGTCATTGGATGAGCAGGCTGCTGTTCACCCTACCGCGGGTGAGGATGAGGATCGGGTCCCGCTGAACCAGCGATAAAATTGGTCTCGCTCGGCGACGGCGGTTACTACCACGGAGTCTTCGTCCCGTGGCGCTGTGGGAGGTGCTTCGAGTGCTCCTAATGCCATTTCTCGCCCTTCTCGAGATGGGAAGAAAAAGCTGAAGATAGGCTTCGCTCTTCGGCCGATGGCTGCCGGCGCTAGGTTATTGCTACAATTTTTTTGTTTTTTTCGTTCTTCCCTCGTTTCCTTGGCTTGATTTAAAGTTTTGCAGAAATCCATCTACCGCGACTACCTCTTCTGGTGTGAGTGCTTCGGTGCCCGTTCCTTCGGCGATTGTTTCGCGACCTGATCCTAAGCGCGTGTCGAGTCCTCTGCCTACTTCTCCCGAGCTGAGGGCGAGTGTTGTTCCTGCGATGTAACACCCCGGGTGTCACGCTACAGTAGTTCAACAGTAATCAGCTTGTTAATGGTCATGTCATCATGATTAGGCAAGGGTTAGACAACCTTGATCGAGTTGAGCTCGAATTCAAACCGAATAAAAAATTCCAGAAACAAGTGGAAATAAAACTGTGTCCAAAAATTGTGAAAGCACTTTTATAAAATCTCTAATAATCAGTAGATCATATTAAAACTATAATGGCAGTTTATTAAAATGTTTTACTAATTTAATCAAATCAAAACAGTGTCAAATCAGTGGCATTTAATGCATTTTAAATATAAAAAAATGCAAATGAATTTATTTCTTGCCCAAACTTTTTGTGGCATCACCTTATATTGTAACATGAATATTAGGACCAGTGGAACATTTTTAAAAATTCATTTGCTAGTCAAAATAAAATACAACATAAATTAAAATGGAACAAAAAGAGAAAGAAAAACTAAAAGGAAAAATCTATTCTACGCATTGGGTGACCACCACCTGGGCCAAGCCCAGCCCAGCCCACCCCCTCTCCATTTCATCCCCTACACTGCTCACCCCCACCCCGTGGACGTTATCCACACCGGCCATGGCCGCGGCCTCGTCGCCGTGGCAGATATCTCGTTGTCCACGACGAGGTTAAGAGCAGCCCCGGCCCCCGCCCCTCACAAACCCGAGCCTCCCCCCTCCAATCTCTCTCTCTCCCCCGCACGACTTTCTCCTCCCGATCCCCTTCTCCTGGCGTCGCGCCGCCGCCGGTTCTGGCCGCCGCCGACCTGCCCGGCCGCCGGCTGCACCGCCCCGGGACCCACTTGTGCCGGTGTACCTCCGCCCCTGCATCGATTTGTCGCGCGCGCCCCCCTCGTACGGCCCAGCCGAACCCTAGCCGCCGACCTCGTCGCCTCCGGTGCTCGGGGCCTCCATGGACGCCGCCGCGACCTCCGGCGCCTCTCGGTGTGCTCGCCCCTGCGTGGCCTTGCCGCGCCGCCGTCCTGGCCGCCCCATGGTGCCGACGGCCACCGCGCTGCTCTGACCCGCGCGCGCCTGAAGCTCTGCCTCGTGCATCTCCTTCTCCGAGCCACCGCGACACCCAACGTCCCCTGTGAGCTCCCTGGCCGTGCACTGCTGCCGCCGGCTTCGTGCTGCTGATGTTGTTCTCTGCTTGCTGGAGATGTGCTGTTGCTTCTGTAAATTGCTGCTTGCTGTTGCCGCTGAAGAATTCAGCTGCAGCTGCTGCTGAATGTTGCTAGGGCTGAAAATTGGACAAGTGCTAAATACCACACTGGATGCCCCCTTTACACACGACAATTTGCGAGCAGACGAAATTCAACAGAGATAAAAGTTATAGATCCCGAGACTAGACATGTCAACGATGATTTCATTCTATTGGACCAACTCCAAATTACGAATAGGTTAATCACGATAAATCTTACAAAAGGTTACTTTATGTTGAAATAGAAATTTCCAGATTTTGCTAAGTCAGAGAAGATTGCTACACTGGATTCTTTTGAACAACCCCAAACAACAGTCAAACGTTTTCTAACATGGTTAAAGGTTATGTAGACGTGTTGTGCACTTAACAAGCTTTGATTTTCGCCATTGGACCAAGTCCATTCGGTGCACGGATTAATTCCGGTAAAAATCACAAAGAGCAGATTTTCGTTAAACCGCAAAACCGGGTTAGCCCGATGGCCAATCTGACGCTGTGGATGAACTTGCTGCAGATATTTTTCATGCCATCTGAGGGCATGGCATGGTTGTTGTTATAGTACAATTCATCTATAGGAGGTATCCGCATTTGAGCTACAGATCACCGGCAGTGACCGGGCAAACTTTGCATGTTTTAACCATTTCTGGAATTAACGTCAGGTTGCCCCTTTCTTTCTAAGATTTAAATAAGCAGATAAACTCTAGCCTAATTACCATCCGTACTGGATTCGAGATCTCGGACAGTTAATGAATGTTGATATACGACACAGATTCATCGGAGGTGTGGAACCCCAAACCGTAGGCCCCCGATGGATAATTAACACCGGAATTCCTAGACTTAGTAGAATTTCAGAAGAATCCCAAAATAGGGCAATGACCTCTGGACCCCCACATTGACCCTGTTGACCGGTCAACCTTGACTAGTCAACTGTTGGCTGCTCCCCAACGGCCCCAAATGTCATTGACTGTGGCTGGCTCAGTATGAATGTAAAAAGTATTTACCGTTATTAATTTGAATTAAAATATTCTTGAAAATCTTTTAAAACTTTAGAAAATCATATAAAATAAATCGTAGGTCAGATCAAAATATTTAATACATCAAAGTTGCTCAGAAAGATATCGCGAACCCGGATACGCTACCCATACCCCCACCGCACCTCTCTGGCATACCGAACGTGGAACATTTCCCCTCCGGTTCATCTGTTTGTCAGACGCCCGGTGTCGGGACCCAGAATATGCGTATGTAATTCCAGTCATGATGCAATCACATGGAGAGCCAAGAACCGTACCTACTTGTCTAAGTAGACAAGGCCAAGCACAGAATATTCTCGGTAAGCATCGAACGTGAGGGGCATCCCATTCAGGCCGGATGATCAACTGAGATGGGTCCTCAACATCCGCTCACAAGTCTAAATGCTTATGGGTGGTGTATCCCATATGCATAGACAACTCGCCTCAACCATGTTGTCGATTGAATCCTAACTCTTACATAGACTTACTCCAGCCCGATCACTTAGTCGGGGTCTAGGGCGGGCTCAATCATACAACAAAGTGTGCATGTGACAGAGTCACGAGCAATCGCATCGCGATGCCCCAACTGCGAACATCTAAGGGCCACTTGGTGTATAAAAGACCGCCAGCCAGATCACAACTATGGTCTCGAAAACCCATACTAAGACATGCATGTTATAAACATACACGCAGCACACATTCCTAGTATGAACAGCAGGTATCATCACATAACTCTACAAAGTGTATCTTTATTGACTTACACATAGAGCATACAAAGATCACATGACTGTGATCAACATTACATCATACAACGGAAGCAAATTAGGTCTGAGTACAGACAAGTTTAACAAATGGCTTAGAGAAGCCTTGTACAACAAACATGCCCTTCCACGAGGGACCAGACTGCTGTCTGGAACTATACTACCAAGGTCAACGTCGAGCTTCAGGTCGGTGACTCCATCAGGGTCCGGTTTCTCATCTAAAACATAGAATAAGCAAACGTGAGTACAAAGTCGTACTCAGCAAGACTTACATCAGATCTACACTACTCATGCTCAAGTATCAAGGTAAAGGGGGTGGGGTTCAACATGCAGAAGTGCCAGCTTTGACTTGGCTAGTCCTGAACTACGAGTACCAGACTTGAGGTAAGAAGCGTACACGAGTCCACTATCCAAGTCTCCAACCAATACACCACTATGATTACTTCCTCGACTTCCCCACGAGGAAGCACACCATAGCACTCACGCTTATCTTGCGAGTTTTAGAAGTATCCATTCAAGTTGTCTAATAATCAGGTACAGGTTCCAAGTAGTCCATGACCGCGGACGCGACTATTCGAATAGTTTTATTAACTTTGCAAGGGTGTAAGCTACACACACATGAACATCGGTTACCGCCTTTTGCTCGCCACCGTTCAAGAGGTGACAGCGAGGATGTTCACCACGACACTTCGCTCACAACCGGTCTATTCCAGGAGTCGACTATCTGAGTTTTCCTCCGCTCGAGAGCCCGGCCGGATCAACGAAACGGACTCAAACAATGTAAGTGATCGAGACGCCACCTCTGGCAGATGGTTTTCCTGCCTCACAGGTGCACCCACATATCTATATGATGCAACCATTCCTTCATTCTTTTTCTATGCAGATGCCAAATGGAAAGCCCGAACTAATGTGACTCCTGGACGTCGACACGGATCAAGGTACTAGGCCGAGAGGGGTCTGAGCCCAATGTGTGGTTGTACTCTTTGTCTTGGATTACCATACAAGAACTCAGTGCTTAAGGCGGTGTCCAACGAGACAACCCATTGTGTACTCCTACACAGCCTCTCATCGTTCACCTTGTATGAGGGTGGATTCACCAACACAGTTTCACTTTTATCAACACCATGTTCACTATCATCCCGACTCACATCAAAAGCAACCTCATTGTACCACTAAGCATGCAATAAGAATTAACAGTTGCAGTGGCCACATGATATCAATCAACTCCAATGTCAGCTAGGATTGTGGTTTGCTTACTACTGTGACAAGATGATAGGTCATGCAACGGATATGGGTTCAACTATGCGGTAGAATCGATACAAGGTGGTCTCCTAAACATGCATAAGCGAGACTGAGAGGGAATTGGGATTTTATAGACATGATCAATGGGGTTTGCTTGCCTTGCTGACGAGGTTCACACACGGTGTCTTCAACGAAGGGGGTGGCCTCCGGTTCCAGTTGCACGTCTATCGAGCAAACAATTAAACAAGGAATAATTATAATTGCAATGCTCAAGCACATGATAAGTTGTGGAAACATGATGTACATGGTACTAATGTGTTGACAATTCCATTTAATTGAAGTGTATTGCAAAAGAATTGCAAATTCAAACTTCAAATTTGAATTCAAATTAAGCCATATGCACATTTGCTACTGTTTCCCCATTTTAAAATGGTCAAACATAAAAACAAATTGCATATTCTTAATCCTTGTATTTTTCTGATAATTTTTCATATATTATTTATTAAATTTGGAGTTAATATGAATTTTCTATGATTTTTCAAAGTTTAAAGCAATTTCTGGAATTTCTGTAATTCTTTTATTTGGATAAATGTTTATTGCGTCACTGCTGCGTCAGCATGGCGTCAGCAGGGGGGGCTGACCAGTGGGTCCGGGGTGTCAGCCACAGTGGGGTTAAACCCGTGGTTAATTAATTTAACCAGACAGTTTAAGGGGGCAGGGCCCACCTGTCATAGGCTTAAGGGGGGGGATTAAGGGTGGATTACGCCTAATTAAACCGGGCCCGCCGGCGGTTAGCCGTCGGTGACCACCAGTGCGGCAGAGCTGCACGGGGAGGAGGCTCCCGGCCTCCATTTGACGCGCATGAAGCACCAGGAGAGAGCCCTTGCTCCCGCGCGTCCAGTGGACCCATTGGGGGGTCACTGGCGTGCTCCAGAGCTCGGGAGCAACAACCATGGCGGAGGCCGAAGCACTGCCTCGCCGGAATCCATCCACGGGATGCTAAAAGCCAGCGGAGTGGGGGGGAAATGGAGAGCTCCTTACGCTGAACGCGACGGTGAGCTCGGGGTAGCCGGAGGAGGCGAGGTGGTGGTGGAATTTGTGGAGATGAGCTCGGCGGCCGGCGATGAAATCTTGACGCGGACGTCTCCTCCAGTGGCGCTAGGCTTGAATTGACACGGCAGCTTGATGGAGACGTGGACGGGGAGTTCAACGGACACGGCGGTGTGGCGAGGGGTGCAAGGTGGCCACGAGGGTGGGCGCGTCGGCGGCGAGAAGAGGCCTTGGGTGTGCGCTGGAACTGGCGAGAGAGGGCGAGGGGAAGAACCAGGGGAGGGGGAGATGAACCTGGGGCCTCCCAGGCGCAGGATAGCGTCAAGGGGAGTCCTCCACGTCGAAGCAGGAGGTGGCACGACGACGTGCACGCTCGCTGCGCCGGTGGAATCCTCCTGGCAGGAGGAAGAAGACGACCCTGCCCCCCCGTGGGCTGGGCTGGTCTTCGGTTGCAGATGGGCCAGGTGGGCCAGAAGGTAAGTGGCCTTTGGCCCTTTCTATTTATAATTTTCTTTCTGTTTTGTTTTTCTTTCATTTGTTTGCTCTGATAAATAAATACCAAAACATTTTATAAAAATGCCCAACTAATTTTATTAATACTAGGTGACTAGTAGCTAGCCACATATAGAATTTGGACATTTTTGAAATTCAATATATCTTGAATTTCAATCCAAATAAGGGTCAAATTTAATTTCCATAGCACATTTTTAATTTTAGAAAATTCCATGAGCTTGGGATTGAAACCAAACCACTTTTGCAATGATCAGCAACAATTCTAGGAATTTTCCAAACATTCAAATGATTTTTGGAAAAAGATTTTTATTTGGCCATTTGAAATAATTTCTCAGGGCTTTTCTTTTCCCCAATTTTGATTTTTTTTAATTTTCTTCATGATGCAAAGGGCACAAGCAAACCCTAGCACTTACCCTAGTTGGGGTTCTGACACCCGGTGCCGGTAAAGCTGTCCAGATGAAATTGTTCTGAACATGAAAGTTGTTCAGAATGAATCACCGAGCACGGATACACTACCCACATGTCTGTCAGATGTCTCTAACACTACAGACATGGAACCTTCCCCTCCGGATCATCTGTTTGGTAATCAACCGGTACCGATGAGTCATCCCCGGATAAATTCCTGCTCCGAGCAAATCACTGAACACTGCGTTAGAGTGTAACAACCCATGTGCAATAATTATAAAAAATCATGAGATTGTACTTTGTCTGTTGACTTTGTAACTTGGCATGATGCTAAACATTATTATTTCATGTGGTGGTTAAAAATTGGCATTGGGATTGGAGCCCATTTGGTTTCTTGTTTTTGCATCCAAAGTGGTTCAAGAAGAGTGTTGGAGGAATTTTAATTGTTGCATGCATGCTCTCCCTAACCCCAAGTTGGGCATAGCCATTTCCTTTGTTATGGCAAGGGTTTTTAAAACCTCAAATTATTTTTTCCATCATCAAAAATATGGGCTCTAGTTCAAAGTGATTTTGAATTCAAAATGAGCTCACAATTTTGTTGTTGCCAAAAATGCCCTAACCATTTTTGGAAATTGAGGAATAATTCAAGGTGTGAGATTCTTGAGCTCATGGATTTTTTTACCCTTGTGTTTATTTCCAAAAAATCCAAAGTGCACCTTTTTTATTGAAAAAGGGTACTGTTTGCATTATGGTGATTTTTCTCTGCATCCAAAAATTGCCCAACCAATTTTGGATGATCAGACTTGTTGCCAGAGATATTTAAAAATATTGTGCTATATTTTTCATAATCTCCTTCCTTCCTATTTTCATTTTTTTGTCTGCTGCGTTTTTTAAATGCAGAGGTTTCTTTTCCTCCTCTTCTTCCAGAGAAGCCCAGGCCATCCGGGGCCTGGCCGATTCGGCACAGCAAGAGGAGCCCGCGCCCTCCATCTTTTTTTCCCTCTCTCCCGCTGACCGCCCGGGCCCACTTGACAGCGTCTTCCTCCTCACCTTTTCCCCCTTTCTCCCGACGTCAGAGCAAGGACGAGGAGGGAGCCGGCGTGGAGCCCTCCCGCCAGCGTCTCCATCCTCCCCCTTTATAGGCAGGGCTCCACCTCGCCTCGGGAAACCCTAGCCGTTCCTCCCCCCTCCTCGTTTTCGCCGCCGCCGCCAAGGGGAGAGGTGGCTCTCCCCTGTTTCTCCGGTGAGTGACCGATTTCATGGCTGTCGTGGTCCGTCGGTGGTCGTGCGCTCTCGTCCACGTCTCTGATCGTGCCTGCGTCCGTTTTTTCCTCGCAGCCAGGAGCTAGGAGACGCCCCACGCCCGCACCGTCTTCTTCTTCGCCGAGCCCCGTCTCCGTCCCCGACGTCTATTACGGCGGCTCCATCCTCTTCTCCACGTTCGAGTTCTTCCTCGGTACCACCTAGGTGAGCTTCCCTTTCCTGTAGCCGTGGTAGTACGAAGTCTCCGTCCCCGCGAGTTCCCGTGCCGCCGTCGTGTCCACGGGCAGCCCATGGTCGGCGTGGCCGTGGCGAGGCCAGCTCATGCGCTGGGCCGTCGTGGGTTGCGCTCAGTGCACGTCTAGGAGCCGCAAGGAGCAGCCTTGCACCGCGCGCCCCCTTTTTATTGCCGTCGCCGATGTCTAAAACTGCCCGCCGAGGAGGCGCGCCGCCGCGATCTTCCCGCGACCGTGGCATCTTCGTTCCCCAACCGCGGAGTTAGGTGATGGGAAAAATGGAATCCTGGCAGGTCCAACTAGCCCAGGGAGGTCGCCGTCGACTCGCCGGGGGTTCCTATCCAAGGCCACAGACGAAGGAAAACGGCCTCTACCGATGTCTGTTTCCCCGTCAGGAGCTGCGATGTCGATTTCTTCAGTTTCAGTTTACCGGAGCACTTCAGTACTTCTAGCCTGCATCTCGTTTTTCCTTCAGAGTGGTTCGAGTAGCGTGGTGGTCGTGGCGCTGGAGTTCGAACCAGGAGACCAGGGATCGAGTCCCAGCCGGGGCGTAGCCTTGGTTTTTCTTTTTTTCGTTTGTCTATCTCTCGCAAAGCTGGGCCTGGCCCAAGTGGCCACTGTCCAGTGGGCTCGTAGGCTGAGAGGAGAGGAGAAGGAGTTGGGCCTTTGCTCGAGGCCAGCCCATGTGGCCTGAGCCCTTTTCTTTTATTTATTTTTTTCTTTGATTTCTTTTCTGTTTTAAGTTCAAATTTGAATTTGAATTCAAATTCAAGTCTGGTTTGAACATCCTTTGCAATTAGGGGCATATTATATATGAATTTGGGGTGCTTTAAGCCACTGATCTCAATGGTGAGGTCTATTTTGCACCTTTCCCCCTCTAATAATTGAGGTGTGGTAATTTTGCAATAAACCCCCTCCTTTTTCTTTTGTTTTGACCAAGTCTTGCCCAAATTGAAATTTGCCATGCCATATATGAATTTTGGGTAGTTTAATCCAAGGAGTTGCATGGTGATAATGATTAAATCATTTGAGCTTTTCCCAAATGCATGTAGTGTAACATTTGCACCCAGCCCCCTGAACTCCAGTTGAATTTACAACTGTGTTTGAAATTTCAGATGGTGCCATATTATATAGGGGTTTGGGGTAGTTCTCTGCAAGGATTGCAATGGTGTTGTCCTCATGAAGTTTTGTGCAACTCGTGTGAACAAGGTGTGACCACCTGATCCAGAATCATCTGTCTTTCTCCTTGCATCATTTCAACTTCAGTGCATTTTGAAATGATGATCATCAGTCCTTTTCAAGTTTGTTTCATTGTCATCTTCAATCATCTTTCTTCAAAGTCAGCCCCTAACATATTGTCATATGCAAGTGGCTGGTTTCCAACTTTTGTTGCACCTTCCTTGTGTCAAATTCACCGACACTACTCCGTCTCCGGAATCGATGATTACTTTTCACGTTGTATTATTTGTATTATATGCATTTGTTGCTCATGCCATGTTGACATGCTACTTACACCAAAATAAGGCTATGACCAAGGCCACCTTCACGTAAATAAATTGCATATGAAGTTGTCGACGTGTCGTCACCACCTTCATTTAAATTGACTAGATAGGGTCACAGCATGACACCTTAAACTTGCTCATACCATCCTTGCCTATGCATTGTACCCGTTACTTACTTGTGTGCCTTTCCTTGCCGGTACCTTACGTTCGCAACTGAGACCGCCGAGGAGACTTACGTGGGGTTTCCGACACCGAGCCCGAGGACCCTGCTGCGTCTGCTTCGACGACCGATTACCCAGGCAAGGGGAAGATTCATACCATTACTTGATACCTTTCTGCCTACCTGCTTAGCTGTAGCCTAGAACGGTTGTTTGATCCTATCCACTTTGAGTATGCCACCTTGAAAAACCCAAACAGCCATGATCCCCACATCCCAGCAAAACTTTGTATTGCTAAGTTACCGCTGCTCAGCCATTGCTTAGTATGAGTAGGAAAACTTGCTGCTTAGCCTATTGCTTTGGTTTGGGATATCATGTTATTAAAGAAGTTGGTTGATATTTATTATTATGATGTTAAATTTATACTTGACAAAAGATGGGAGACCAAGCTGTTCCCGCCAGGTGTTTTGTTCCATTTGAGTCACCTAGGTCCCGAGTTCCGGGTATTGTGTTTCTTGACGAGTGTGCCTAATCGTGTGTGGGATTCTATGGGGTCCCCTTGTCTTACCTGCCTAGCTTCATACAATTCTAGTGGTGGCCCGAGCTGATTTACTATTTGCAATGTGTGTGTGCTGGTGGTACCCCGGTTGTTTACAAACCACCTTGGGCCAGGAGGACTTTTGGCTTGGCTGGCCCACCTTTGACCGGCGAGGGCCCGGTCCTCATGTGAGGTTTAACCGGTAACCCAAACCCTGTTGATACGGAAGAGGCCGATTTGAGAGTGTGGCCAGCTTTTGGATTGGATGTCGACTCCCCGGGGGCCACCCGGAATTGTGCGTTGTTAGTTGGAGAGACTCTGATGTACCGGAGTTTCAGGCGCTTACCTAGCCAAATGGAAACCGGGCATACATGCGAAGCCTATGATGGGCAGTTGGTACACCCCTGCAGGGTTAAATCTTTTCGAAAAGCCGTGTCCGCGGTTATGGACGACTTGAGACCTACTCCTTGTTCATAGAATAACATCAATTTGAATCTTCAATTACAACTTGCCTACCGTGTGAGTGCCTTGGTTTCTTTTCTTCGTCCAGGGGGACCGAGAGAAGATCCAGGTTGTGTTATGATTGACGAAAGTAGGTGGATAGCAGACTTAAGAGACGAAGTCGCGAGTGTTTCTTGGATCTTACCTCTACTCTAATAGAACGATAGCCACCATAAATGCTAGTGTGGCTGCACCCTTTACCTTTACTTTGTCTTACCGTAGGAAGTCAGTTATCCTGTAATGATATAATCTCACCCCGTTCTACTTTTGTGCTTTTACTATTTTGCCTGATCGGCCTCTGCAGTGGAGTACTTCCTTGACCCGAGCTCTGGACGATACTTCATGGAGGTGCCCCCGGAGGACGACGATGAGTTCGACCTCGTTCAGTAGATCCTACAGTTGGGCTTCGACGATCCGTGGGTGGACTCTTTATGTGCAGCCCTCTCTAGGGAATTTTGGCTTTTGACCGTACTCGGTCGTGTTTGTCTTCCGCTTGTCGCATGATGTACTGTTGGGTCCACGGACCTCTGAGATGATGTAATAATTTATCCAATGGCGATGTATGCCTTGGACTTTATATTTATGTCTTAGTTAAAGTTCTTGTTCTTATACTTGTTGTTGAGAATCCGGCAGCGACACGAGTGCGAGTGTCGTGAGTCGGTGGCTCTTTATGCGCTACTAACTTGAGCGGGACGCGAAAGCGACTAACTCGAGTTAGCACCGCATCGGGGGCCTTACAACTTGGTATCAGAGCAGGACTGACTGTAGGACCCCTTACTGGCCGAAGTTGAGTCTAGAAACTATTTTGTAGTTACTAAGGAAAAATCGGAGAGTAGGAACTCTTTCTTTTTCTTCTTACCCCACCCTCCCACCCCTTTTCCGTGAGGAAGGGAAACGTTGTTTTCTCTCTGCAACTTATCCCCTTTCAAAAACAAATCTAGATTCTCGTTTAGATGAGGCTCCGATTCCTCTATAATTTTTTGCTAGCGACGAGATGTGTTGGCGTCTTTGAGACCACTGAGCCGCCACTTGGGGTTGACTTCTCTACCTCGCTTACGGCGTACCCCAGGTGAAACGTCCATACAGGATTGGCGGGCATCCTATGGTAATATGGATGTGGTGTCTTTTCCCCTATGGACGACCGTGATGGCGGGCCGCTCAGGGCAGATGTCTCATTGTTCAGGTTTCCAACCGCTCGTATATATTGTTGTGTGCTCGCTAGCAGATTATTATCTTGGATTCAGATGATTCTTGTTTGGGGATTCCAGTAGAACCTATCTTTCGACTTTCCGGGTTAACCTTGGTGGAATTTCAGCCTTCGGCTTTCTCATACCTCGTGAGGAAGTTTTGTTGACAATATTGTTTATCTTCTAGTTACATCAATGTTCCAACCATGTTCTCATAAATGTTCCTGTATACAGGATGCCAAGAGAGAACATGCCGCCGCCAGAGAACCCTATCCTTGGGGAGGCTGTAGCCGCAGTGGCTCAGGGCACAGCTGCGATCCTATAGATGCTGCAGAACCAGAATGCTCAGAGGAGTGATCGACCACAGTACACCACACTGCAGCAGTTCCTCGCGATCAACCCCCCCAGGTTCTCCGAGGCTCGAGACCCGCTGGAGGCGGATGACTGGATCGCAGAGATCAAGAAGCACTTCAATGCTAACACCGTCAGACCCGTCGACTACGTCACCTTCGCCTCCTTCCAGCTTCAGGGTGCAGCAGCCAGCTGGTACGATACCTACAAGGCCAACAAGGGCGATGCTGTCATCACGTGGACAGACTTCGTCGCAGACTTCAGAGAAGCGCATATTCCGAGTGGCCTGATGGACAGGAAGCGTGAGGAGTTATTGGCTCTGAGACAGGGTGACAGGTTAGTTCAGGAGTACAACCTGGCCTTCGTCAGTCTGGCCAGGTACGCTCCAGAGGAGGTCAGCATAGAGGCTAAGAAGATTGCGAGGTTCCGTGGAGGTCTCAGCACAGAGATCAAGTACGCGCTCACTCAGTGCAGTCCCACGCTGTTCTCATAGTTCGTGGATCAGGCTATCCGCCAGGAGTTAGCCAGAGCAGAGTGGGATGCAGACAGGAAGCGCCAGCGTGAGCACAGTTCCGCGGTGATGATCCACAAGAAGGCAAAGACTTGGGTTGCAGAGGCACCACCGCAGAGGCAGCAGTACCAGCAGAGGGGGGCAGTTGTCCACACTTTTGCCCGCCCTCCCGTCCCAGTTCAGCAGGGGCCTCGCTCTACACCACCACACGCGAGGCCACCCAGGCCGCAGCAGCAGCCCAGGCCGGGCGTGATTTGCTACAAGTGCAGAGAGCCAGGGCACACGTCTCCCAACTGCACCGACCCGCGCTTTGCTCGGCTCCCACCGCCTCCACCTCGCTCTACTCCGAGCACCGCGATGGTGAAGGCACAGCCGCGTGCAGTCCGAGTGAACAACGTGATGCTCACAGATGCTCAGCAGTCTTCAGAGATCGTTCTTGGTAGGTTGCTTGTGTGTTCAGTTCCCGCGACAGTTTTGTTCGATTCTGGAGCTTCCCACTCTTTTGTGTCCAGAGCTTTTGTTGAGCGTGCTGAGCTACATCCGCAAGGGTTACCTCAGCAGCTAGCTGTTGCTTCTCCGGGTTTCAAGACGAATACGTCTGCCTTTGTCCCAGATGTGGAGATTCATATCCAGGGACTTCTCTTCTCAGTTTCGTTGATCGTTTTGACCCGTTCCGACATTGATGTCATTTTGGGCATGGATTGGCTTGAGCAGCACAAGGCCAATATTGATTGTCCGACCAGATCTGTCAAGTTGACTCATGAGTCAGGTGTAGAAGTCTTGTACACTTGTGGCTCTATGGCAGGACCATCACAGTTGTACGCGTTGAACGCAGGAGTTGCGCCTTTGCTCGAAGAGGTCGGAGTTGTTTGTGAGTTCCCAGACGTCTTTCCAGAGGAGTTGCCAGGAATTCCCCCAGTTCGAGCTATTGAGTTCGTTATTGAGCTAGAGCCTGGTACCCAGCCGATTTCTCGGCATCCGTACAAGATGTGTTCGAAGGAGTTGATCGAGCTCAAGAAGCAGTTGACAGAGTTGGAGGCAGGCGGTTTTATCCGCGCGAGCACTTCCCCTTGGGGTGCACCATCTTTGTTTGTCCAGAAGAAAGATGGGACTAGCCGCTTGGTCCAGGACTATCGCGGTATCAACAAGAAGACCATGAAGAACAAGTACCCTTTACCCCGCATCAATGATCTGTTCGAACAGTTCAATGGGGCTAAGGTGTTTTCCAAGCTTGACTTGAGGATGGGGTATCACCAAATCCGTGGTCGTGAAGAGGATATTCCCAAGACCGCGTTCAGCACACGTTATGGGCTGTATGAATTCACAGTCATGACTTTTGGGTTCTCAAATGCCCCTCCGACATTCATGAGAGCTATGAACTATTTGTTCCAAGATTGGCTTGATGTGTTTGTGATCCTCTACCTCGACGACATTCTTGTCTATTCCAAGTCAGAAGCTGAGCATGAGGAACGTTTGCGCTTGGTGCTGCAGAAGTTAAGAGTGCACCGGTATTACGCCAAGTTCTCCAAGTGTGAGTTTTGGCTGGACAAAGTCAATTTTCTGGGCCATGTCATCTCCGCTGAGGGAATTGCGGTTGACCCAGAGCGAGTACGCACTATTCAAGAGTGGGCTCCATCGAAGAATGTGAAGCAGCTAAGGAGTTTTCTCGGCCTCGCCAGTTATTGCAGGAGGTTTGTGCAGAATTTGTCCAAAATAGCCAAGCCAATGACTGAATTGTTGTGCAAGGACAAGCGGTACACTTGGTCACCAACTTGCCAGTCAGCCTTCGAGGAGTTGAAAGAGAAGCTGACCACAGCTCCAATTCTCACACCACCAGATGAGTCACAGCCTTTTCAGGTGTTTTGTGATGCCTCTTTGCAAGGTCTGGGAGGAGTTTTGATGCAAGGCAGGAATATTGTGGCATATACCTCACGGCAGTTGAAGACAAGTGAGAGGAATTATCCCACGCACGACTTGGAGCTTGCAGCAGTTGTGCACGCTTTGGTCACTTGGCGACACCTCCTCTTAGGGAGAAAGGTTGATGTGTTCACGGACCACAAGAGTCTGAAGTACTTGTTCACTCAGCCAAATCTGAACTTGAGGCAAAGAAGATGGCTTGAGACCATTACTACTGACTACACAGTTGATATTCAGTACACGCCTGGGAAGGCCAATGTCATAGCTGATGCGCTGAGCCGCAAGGGCGATTGCAATAATATCCAGGTGCAGAAGATCCACCCTGATTTGTGTGAGTCCTTTCGAAGGCTCAATCTCGAGCTAGTTCCAGCAGGCTATCTTGCCAAGCTTGTGGTAGAGCCCACTATCCGTGAAAAGATTCGTGAAGCTCAGTCTGGCAGCTCAATGATTCAGAAGATCAAACAGGGTATTGTCGCCTCAATTCCAAAGTATGGTTGCTTTTCAGTGCATAATGACGGCACCGTGTTATTCGAAGAGCGAGTTTTTGTTCCCAAGGAAGGAGATCTCAGAGAGGTCATATTGAAGGAAGCCCATGATTCCAAGCTATCGATTCACCCTGGCAGTACAAAGATGTATCAAGATCTCAAGCAAAGCTTTTGGTGGACTTGTATGAAGCGGGATGTTGCCCGTTACGTGTCTCATTGTGATGTGTGCAGGAGGGTGAAGGCATAGCACCAGAAGCCGGCAGGGTTGCTTCAGCCACTTGAGATTCCGGAGTGGAAATGGGATCACATAGAGATGGATTTCATCACAGGCTTCTCCTTGTCGCAGAAGAAGAACAATGCCATCTTTGTTGTCATCGACAATCTTTCCAAAGTTGCCCACTTCTTTCCAGTGAAGGACTCCATTTCAGCAGCTCAGTTGGCGGATTTGTACACCGCAAGAGTTGTGTCTTTGCATGGCATTCCCAAGAAGATCAGTTCAGATAGAGGCAGCCTTTTCACCTCTAAGTTCTGGCAGGCCTTTCAAAAGGCGATTGGTACGACAGTGTTGTTCAGTACCGCTTATCACCCTCAGACAAGTGGGCAAGTCGAGCGCGTGAACCAAATCCTCGAGGACATGCTTCGGGCATGTGTCATCTCGTTTGGCATGAAGTGGGAAGAGTGCTTGCCGTATGCTGAGTTCTCTTACAACAACAGCTATCAGGCAAGTCTGCAAGCAGCGCCGTTTGAAGTCTTGTATGGACGCAAGTGCAGGACGCCTTTGAACTGGTCTGAGACAGGTGAGAGGCAGCTGTTCGGTCCAGATGTGATCTAGGAGGCAGAGGACAGAGTGAAGATTGTCCGAGAGCACCTAAAGGCAGCACAGCCTAGGCAGAAGGCCTATTATGAAAAAAGGCACCGTGGTGTAGCGTTTCAGGTTGGTGATTGGGCGTACCTGAGAGTGTCTCCGTTGAGGGGAACTCACCATTTTGGCATCAAAGGAAAGCTCGCTCCAAGATTTGTCGGACCTTTCCGCATCCTTGAGACTAGAGGACCTCTTGCCTTTCGGCTCGAGCTTCCAGAGAGTCTGTCCGTGGTGCATGACGTGTTCCATGTGTCCCAGCTAAAGCAGTGCTTCAAGCAGCCAGAGCAGGCTGTTGACTTGGGCGAGATCCAACTGAGTGCGGACCTTTCCTACTCAGAGCGTCCAGTCCGTGTTCTTGAGACGTCCAAGCGCAAGACGCGCAACAAGACCGTCAAGTTCATGAAAGTTCAGTGGGCACATCATTCAGAGAAGGAAGCAACGTGGGAGCGCGAAGATCATCTCCGTTCTGAGTACCCTGAGTTGTTTCAGGCTTAGATCTCGGGACGAGATCCTGTGTTGGTGGGGGAGTGCTGTAACATCCCATGTGCAATAATTATAAAACATCATGAGATTGTACTTTGTCTGTTGACTTTGTAACTTGGCATGATGCTAAACATTATGATTTCATGTGGTGGTTAAAAATTGGCATTGGGATTGGAGCCCATTTGGTTTCTTGTTTTTGCATCCAAAGTGGTTCAAGAAGAGTGTTGGAGGAATTTTAATTGTTGCATGCATGCTCTCCCTAACCCCAAGTTGGGCATAGCCATTTCCTTTGTTATGGCAAGGGTTTTTAAAACCTCAAATTATTTTTGCCATCATCAAAAATATGGGCTCTAGTTCAAGTGATTTTGAATTCAAAATGAGCTCACAATTTTGTTGTTGCCAAAAATGCCCTAACCATTTTTGGAAATTGAGGAATAATGCAAGGTGTGAGATTCTTGAGCTCATGGATTTTTTTTACCCTTGTGTTTATTTCTGAAAAATCCCAAGTGCACCTTTTTTATTGAAAAAGGGTACTGTTTGCATTATGGTGATTTTTCTCTGCATCCAAAAATTGCCCAACCAATTTTGGATGATCAGACTTGTTGCCAGAGATATTTAAAAATATTGTGCTATATTTTTCATAATCTCTTTCCTTCCTCTTTTTTTTGTCTGCTGCGTTTTTTAAATGCAGAGGTTTCTTTTCCTCCTCTTCTTCAAGAGAAGCCCAGGCCATCCGGGGCCTGGCCGATTCGGCCCAGCAAGAGGAGCCCGCGCCCTCCATCTTTTTTTTTCCTCTCTCCCGCTGACCGCCCGGGCCCACTTGACAGCGTCTTCCTCCTCACCTTTTCCCCCTTTCTCCCGACGTCAGAGCAAGGACGAGGAGGGAGCCGGCGTGGAGCCCTCTCGCCAGCGTCTCCATCCTCCCCCTTTATAGGCAGGGCTCCGCCTCGCCTCGGGAAACCCTAGCCGTTCCTCCCACCTCCTCGTTTTCGCCGCCGCCGCCGCCAAGGGGAGAGGTGGCTCTCCCCTGTTTATCTGGTGAGTGACCGATTTCATGGCCGTCGTGGTCCGTCGGTGGTCGTGCGCTCTCGTCCACGTCTCTGATCGTGCCTGCGTCCGTTTTTTCCTCGCAGCCAGGAGCTAGGAGACGCCCCACGCCCGCACCGTCGTCTTCTTCGCCGAGCCCCGTCTTCGTCCCCGATGTCGATTACGGCGGCTCCATCCTCTTCTCCGCGTTCGAGTTCTTCCTCGGTACCACCTAGGTGAGCTTCCCTTTCCCGTAGCCGTGGTAGTACGAAGTCTCCGTCCCCGCGAGTTCCCGTGCTGCCGTCGTGTCCACGGGCAGCCCATGGTCGGTGTGGCCGTGGCGAGGCCAGCTCACGCGCTGGGCCGTCGTGGGTTGCGCTCAGTGCACGTCTAGGTGCCGCAAGGAGCAGCCTTGCGCCGCGCGCCCCCTTTTTTTGCCGTCGCCGATGTCTGAAACTGCCCGCCGAGGAGGCGCGCCGCCGCGATCTTCCCGCGACAATGGCATCTTCGTCCCCCAGCCGCGGAGTGAGGTGATGGGAAAAATGGAATCCTGGCAGGTCCAGCTAGCCCAGGGAGGTCGCCGTCGACTCGTCGGGGGTTCCTATCCAAGGCCACGGACGAAGGAAAACGGCCTCTGCCGATGTCTGTTTCCCCGTGAGGAGCTGCGATGTCGATTTCTTCAGTTTCAGTTTACCGGAGCACTTCAGTACTTCTAGCCTGCATCTCGTTTTTCCTTCAGAGTGGTTCGAGTAGCGTGGTGGTCGTGGCGCTGGAGTTCGAACCAGGAGACCAGGGATCGAGTCCCAGCCGGGGCGTAGCCTTGGTTTTTCTTTTTTTTGTTTGTCTATCTCTCGCAAAGCTGGGCCTGGCCCAAGTGGCCACTGTCCAGTGGGCTCGTAGGCTGAGAGGAGAGGATAAGGAGTTGGGCCTTTGCCCGAGGCCAGCCCATGTGGCTTGAGCCCTTTTCTTTTATTTATTTTTTCTTTGATTTCTTTTCTGTTTTAAGTTCAAATTTGAATTTGAATTCAAATTCAAGTCTGGTTTGAACATCCTTTGCAATTAGGGGCATATTATATATGAATTTGGGGTGCTTTAAGCCACTGATCTCAATGGTGAGGTCTATTTTGCACCTTGCCCCCCTCTAATAATTGAGGTGTGGTAATTTTGCAATAAACCCCCTCCTTTTTCTTTTGTTTTGACCAAGTCTTGCCCAAATTCAAATTGGCCATGCCATATATGAATTTTGGGTAGTTTAATCCAAGGAGTTGCATGGTGATAATGATTCAATCATTTGAGATTTTCCCAAATGCATGTAGTGTAACATTTGCACCCAGCCCCCTGAACTCCAGTTGAATTTGCAACTGTGTTTGAAATTTCAGATGGTGCCATATTATATAGGGGTTTGGGGTAGTTCTCTGCAAGGATTGCAATGGTGTTGTCCTCATGAAGTTTTGTGCAACTCGTGTGAACAAGGTGTGACCACCTGATCCAGAATCATCTGTCTTTCTCCTTGCATCATTTCAACTTCAATGCATTTTGAAATGATGATCATCAGTCCTTTTCAAGTTTGTTTCATTGTCATCTTCAATCATCTTTCTTCAAAGTCAGCCCCTAACATATTTTCATATGCAAGTGGCTGGTTTCCAACTTTTGTTGCACCTTCCTTGTGTCAAATTCACCGACACTACTCCGTCTCCGGAATCGATGATTACTTTTCACGTTGTTTTATTTATGTTATATGCATTTGTTGCTCATGCCATGTTGACATGCTACTTACACCAAAATAAGGCTATGACCAAGGCCACCTTCACGTAAATAAATTGCATATGAAGTTGTCGACGTGTCGTCACCACCTTCATTTAAATTGACTAGATAGGGTCACATCATGACACCTTAAACTTGCTCATACCATCCTTGCCTGTGCATTGTACCCGTTACTTACTTGTGTGCCTTTCCTTGTCGGTAACTTACATTAGCACCTGAGACCGCCGAGGAGACTTACGTGGAGGTTTCCGACACCGAGCCCGAGGACCCTGCTGCGTCTGCTTCGACGACCGATTACCCAGGAAAGGGGAAGATTCATACCATTACTTGATACCTTTCTGCCTACCTGCTTAGCTGTAGCCTAGAATGGTTGTTTGATCCTATCCACTTTGAGTATGCCACCTTCAAAAACCCAAACAACCATGATCCCCACATCCCAGCAAAACTTTGTATTGCTAAGTTACCGCTGCTTAGCCATTGCTTAGTATGAGTAGGAAAACTTGCTGCTTACCCTATTGCTTTGGTTTGGGATATCATGTTATTAAAGAAGTTGGTTGATATTTATTATTATGATGTTAAATTTATACTTGACAAAAGACGGGAGACCAGGCTGTTCCCGCAAGGTGTTTTGTTCCATTTGAGTCACCTAGGTCCTGAGTTCCAGGTATTGTGTTTCTTGACGAGCGTGCCTAATCGTGTGTGGGATTCTATGGGGTCCCCTTGCCTTACCTGCCTAGCTTCATACAATTATAGTGGTGGCCCGAGCTGATTTACTATTTGCAATGTGTGTGTGCTGGTGGTACCCCAGTTGTCTACAAACCACCTTGGGCCAGGAGGACTTGTGCCTTGGCTGGCCCACCTTTGACTGGCGAGGGCCCGGTCCTCATGTGAGGTTTAACCGGTAACCCAAACCCTGTTGATACGGAAGAGGCCGATCTGAGAGCGTGGCCAGCTTTTGGATTGGATGTCGACTCCTCGGGGGCCACCCGGAATTGTGCGTTGTTAGTTGGAGGGACTCTGACGTACCGGAGTTTCAGGCGCTTACCTAGCCAAATGGAAACCGGGCGTACATGTGAAGCCTATGATGGGCAGTTGGTACACCCCTGCAGGGTTAAATCTTTTCGAAAAGCCGTGTCCGCGGTTATGGACGACTTGAGACCTACTCCTTGTTCATATAATAACATTAATTTGAATCTTAAATTAAAACTTGCCTACCGTGTGAGTGCCTTGGTTTCTTTTCTTCGTCCAGGGGGACCGAGAGAAGATCCAGGTTGTGTTATGCTTGACGAAAGTAGGTGGATAGCAGACTTATGACACGAAGTCGCGAGTGTTTCTTGGATCTTACCTCTACTCTAATAGTACGATAGCCACCATAAATGCTAGTGCGGCTGCACCCTTTACCTTTACTTTGTCTTACCGTAGGAAGTCAGTTATCCTGTAATGATATAATCTCACCCCGTTCTACTTTTGTGCTTTTACTGTTTTGCCTGATCGGCCGCTGCAGTGGAGTACTTCCTTGACCCGAGCTCTGGATGATACTTCGTGGAGGTGCCCCCGGAGGACGACGATGAGTTCGACCTCGTCCAGTAGATCCTACAGTTGGGCTTCGACGATCCGTGGGTGGACTCTTTATGTGCAACCCTCTCTAGGGAAATTTGGCATTTGACCGTACTCGGTCGTGTTTGTCTTCCGCTTGTCGCATGATGTACTGTTGGGTCCACGGACCTCTTAGATGATGTAATAATTTATCCAATGGCGATGTATGCCTTGGACTTTATATTTATGTCTTAGTTAAAGTTCTTGTTCTTATACTTGTTGTTGAGAATCCGGCAGCGACACGAGTGCGAGTGTCGTGAGTCGGTGGCTCTTTATGCGCTACTAACTTGAGCGGGACGCGAAAGCGACTAACTCGAGTTAGCACCGCATCGGGGGCCTTACATAGAGCCCCGTTGCTTTATACCTGCTATGTCATACAATTGTATTGTTATTATTGCTGTGTATTTATTGTTTCTCCCCCTTTATTCTCCGATAGACCTCGTTGCTGCCGACGACGACCTCGTTGCCGAGTACGACTACTTCATCGACGATCGTACCGCTACTACCGAGCTTCCAGGCAAGCAGAGCCATTCTCGTCCCCTGATATCGCCTATCTTTCTATACATTTCTTGCACTAGGCATGGTTACTGCTGCTGCTACGTTACAATCCTATTCAATTGCATAGCCTGTTTTTGTCGCCCCTTGATGTACCTTTCCTTGTCCTATGCTGCCTTATAAATATATATATAATATTCAGCAGTGAACCCTGCGCATTGTTAGCTAGGATTAGATAGCGGGATGTGATCACTCTGGTGAGTGAACGTGGATTGCAAAATATTATAACTGCAACAGGTACGGATCAATGCAGACGCCCTAGGGAACCTACAACGGCGAGACTCTACCGAGTCGCTTTGAGTTTGACTTACCAGTGGACGGACTAGTTGTCAGAACCCTCTGTTAGGTTATGTGCTAGGGTTAGCCAGTACTCTTGCATCATGTTAAAATTTCAAAAGAAATCTTTGAAATCAAAATTCAAAAGCAAATGGGAGAAGGAACCCCCCCAGATGAATTAATTCAAAAGGCCAGATAAAAATCTTCTCCAAAAATTCATGTTAGATTTTTGAAAAGTCTTATAAATGAGTGTGATCACATATCAAGTGATGTGGGACCCATCCCATGCTCATAGATTTTTCAAATATTCAAACAGTGCCTTGGAATTAATCAAATACCTCTATTTGATTTAAAATTCAAATCATTTGAATTTTAAAAATGTTCAAAATTTATGAGTGGCTAGTATATTGTTTTATGAGGCCACATAAAAATTATGAGCATTTATTAAAATGTTTAGCTATTTTATTTAGCTAAACAGAACAAAGGTCAGAAAAGAAAACAGACAAGAAAAAAAGAAAAGGGGGCTTACCTCAAAGAGGCCCAACTGGTTCTCCAGCCGGCCCAGCCCACTTCCCCTCCCCTGTCGTCTTCCTCAGGAAGCCAGGCAGCTGCGTGCCCGGCATGCCGAGGCTGCCGCCGTGCCTGGCCACCTCCTGCTTCCCTCGTGCCACATCTTCACGTCTGGACGCGTCCTGGAGCCGTCCTGATCCATTCCCCCCCTCCTCATCGTCTTCCCCTTCCTCCTGCGCCCGATTTCATCGCCGCCCGTAAGCATCCGTGGAGCACGCCGTCGTCTTCACGCGGCCACCGTCGATGAGAGGCCTCTACGCCAAGTCCAACCGCTCCGCCGTCGTCTACAACCCCACCGTGCAGAAGGAATTGGAGCCAGACGCCCCCAAGAACTCGCTAGCTTCATCGTCTTCGTCTCCGGCCGCCATGGATCGACCTCGAATTCCGGCAGCACTAGGGCCTCCCCCAGCACGCCGTCTGCACCGTTGAGTTCAGGGTGAGCTTCTCACCATTTTCCCCAACCTAGTACCGCCCATTTCATCCTCTTTGCTGCTCCACCATGCGAGCAGAAGCTCGCCGCCGCCATGGACGACGGCGAGGAGGTTCCCGTGCCTCTCCGTTCCGTCCGAGTTGTCCATCGTGTTCCTAGACCTCCCAGGAGCACGACGCACTTACGCCTGCGTCTGGACGGGCTCTACAGCGACGACTGCTTCAAGACCGTGCCTCTGCCGCCGCCTTCGCTCGTCGCCGGCGTCCCTCCGGTGACCCCCGATGACGCTGAAGTGCTCGAGGAGATGCGCGCGACCAAGAGGAGTCTTCTGGTGGTTGCAGAGCCTCATTTGAGCCACGGGAACGCCATCCCGTGCGGACGCCGCCGTGCTGGAAGGTCGCCGGCGTTTAGCCGCCGGCAGGCCCGCCGACGTGGCCTTGATTAGGGCTTAACCCCACCTGGGTTAAGTGACCCTAGGTCACTGACCAGTGGGCCCAGTGGCTTAATTAAGCCACTTGATAATTTAACCCAGCGAATTAATTCAACCAGCCACTGACAGGTGGGACCCCCTTGTCAGCCCCCCTTAACGCCAGCATGTTGTCAGCATGACGCAATAAGTCATTTAAATGAATTTTCCAGAAAATCAAATTGAATTAAAGAATTCCAGAAATTCCAGAAAATACCCCAAACTTTGGAAATTCATGGAAAATTCATATTAACTCCAAATTGGACAAATAATATATGAAAAATGATCAGGAGAAAATTATCTTTCCAAATATGCAACTTTCAACTATGTTTGAGTTGATTTTAAAATGGGACCAGTAGCATATGTCATTTGGTTTATTTGAAATTAATTCAAATTCAAATCAAATGCTTTTGCAACTTGGACCATGGAATTATGCTACAATTCAACCACACTCAGAGGCATATCATACACATTTGAAGATGATTCAAAATGATCAAACAATGTCACATGTAACTTGACTAAGTTTGAATTCAAATTGGAGTTTGAATTTGCAATTCAATTTGCAATATACTCCATTTAAATGGAATTGCTTCACACATCAAAGCATATACATCAAGTTTCAATCTTCCATCATGTGATTGTGCATTGTATTTACTTTGCTACATTGCTTGTTGTTTGTCGAGTAGAGGTGGAACCGGAGCAGGAGGCTGCCCCCTTCGTTGAAGACCCAGAACCCGAACCTCGTCAGCAAGGCAAGCAAACCCCCATTGATCATGTCGATAAAATCCCACTTCCCTCTCATGTCTCGCTTATGCATTGTTTAGGATGATCACCATGATTCGTTTCTACCGCATATATGAACCCATTCCTTTGCATGACCTATCATTTTGTCACAGTAGTAAGAAAACCATAATCCTAGCAAATGTAGGAGTTGATTGATATCATGTGGCCCCTGCAAATGTTATCTCTTATTGCATGCTTAGTATGATACCATGATGATACTGTTATGTGAGTCAGGATGGTAGTGATCATGATGATGATGGTAGAAAAGTGTTGGTGAATCTACCCTAATACAAGGTGAACGATGAGAGGCTGTGTAGGAGTACACGGTGGGTTGTCTCGTTGAACACCGCCCTAAGTCCGAGTTCTTGTGTGGTGATCCAAGATGAAGAGTACAACCACACGTTGGGCTCACTGACCCCTCTCAACTTACTAACTCATCCCTTTCGATGTCCAGATGTCGCAATAGTTCGGAGTTCTGGTAGGTCTGTGGCCTGGCTGCTAAGTGAGAGAACGGCTCACACGAGACCGGCTTATGCACCACGCACACATCACTTGGGTCCACTTCGGTAAACCGGCCGGGTTCACGATAGTGGTAACCAACCCAAGTAGGCTGCTTTCTCGGACTAGATCGGCTATGAGGTAACAGTTGTGGTGAGCATCCTCGCTGGCACCCCTTGAATGGTGTCGAGATCAAAGGCGGTAAATGATGATCATGTGTGTGTAGCGGTACACCCCTGCAGGGTTAACAAAACTATTCAAATAGCCGCGTCCGCGGTTATGGAGTGCTTGGAAAGCTTAGCTTGATTATTAGATAACTTGAACTGGATACTTCTAAAACACACCAAGATAAGTGTGAGTGCTATGGCGTGCTTTCTCGTGGGGAAGTCGAGGAAGGCACCATAGTGGTGTAATTGGTTGGAGAAAGTAGTGGACTCGTGTACGCTTCTTACCTCAAAGTCTGGTACTCGTAGTTCAGGATTAGCCAAGTCAAAGCTGACACTTCTGCAAGTGAACCCCACCTCCCATTACCTTGATACATGTGCATGAGTAGTATAGCTCCTATGTAAGTCTTGCTGAGTACGACTTTGTACTCACGTTTTCCTAATCTATGTTTTAGATGAGACCACTGACCCCGAAGGTGGCTTCTTCATCGAGCTGGACGACTGAAGAACAACTAGTCTAGTCCCAGTCAGACGACTGGTTCCCTCGTGGAGGGCTTGTGTTTAAATAAGGCTTCTTAAGCCATTTGTTAAACTTGTCTGTACTTAGACATAATTTGCTTCCGTTTGTGTTGTAATGTTGGATCACATGTTTGTGATCTCTGTGTGCACTCTATAAGAGTTATCAATAAAAATGTATACTTTGTAGAGAATTGCAATGATACCTACTGTTCATACAAGGCATGTGTGCTGCGTGTATGTTTATAACATGCATGTCTTTGTATGGGTTTTCGAGACCTTAGTTGTGATCTGGCTGGCGGTCTTTCATACACCAAGTGGCCCTTAGATGTGCGCAGCTTGGGGCATCGCGATGCGATTGCTCGAGACTCTGTCTCGTGCACACTTTGTGGTATGATCGAGCCCGCCCTAGACTCCGACTAAGTGATCGGGCTGGAGTAAGTCTATGTAAGAGTTATGAGATAGTCGATAGTATGGTTGAGGCGACTTGTCTTTGAATATGGGAGTTCACCACCCATATCATTAGACTTGTGTGCGGACGATGAGGACCCATCTCAGTTGATCATCCGGCCTGGATGGGATGCCCCTCACGTACGATGCTTTCCGAGAACGTTCTATGCTTGGCCTTGTCTGCTTAGACAAGTGGGTACGGTTCTCGGCTCTCCATATGACTATCTCTTAGCCGGACTTGCATACGCTAACCCCGGGTCCCGACAGTATTTCACTCTCGTCGGCTCAGTAGCGTAGCATCACTGGGATGATACGAGGGTATTCCTCTTTAGTTCATTCCACTGGTGTCTCGACACCACCGGGGTGATACGAGAATATTCCTCTTTAGTTCATTCCGCTGATGTCTCTGTCGAACCTCTTCAAGTGTACAATCGAGGGTGATTCCTCCTGGTTTCACTTGATGGTAGGCACTCAAATCAACAGGTTTCCTTACAGGTAAGGAGTCGGGTGACCCAACGGTGCCCGTGCAGGGTATCTTAGCGGAACAACAGGTCAGGTGTATTCCACCGGTGTGCGGCGGGCCTCGTACTGTTCGTGGCCGAAAGATTTCTTGTTGTACGAAAATTGAGATCTTCGGATCAAACACGAGACAAGGTAAGGAGAAGGTTCACCTTGTTGGTAACCGCACGAGTTGGTGAGACGTTAGGGCAGGCACCGACGTTACTGGTGGTCCTGGCTATTGTCGTTGTCCGCGACTCACCCAGAAAGGCGCAACGATAACGGTTGTCCCGACAGATAATAATAAAATTCTTAACGGTTTTGGTGGATGACTTGAGAGGCCGCAAAGGCTTGTACGCACTAACTTCACGTGGGATTACAGTGTGGGTCCTCCGCGTTGTGGTCTCATTCGAAAGCTCCGAAAGACGTCCAGTTCATCATTGTGGTTAGGTCGATCCGCATCCTGGAAGAGTTGCGTGGAATCACCTGGCACACAACGACCCGGAGGGCGAGGGGCGACGGTCACAGACCCCCTTGCGCTTAGGACTTTAGACCGGCGGGGACCTCTCTGATGAGCCGTAGGATGGGCCTCGGCGTGTCGGATAGCCTCGATAGGACATTCCATAACAAGGTGTATGCCATCCTGGATATCCGAGCGTGCAGGCTGAACAGTAGTGCACCCCTGCAGGGAGTTCGATCTATTCGAATAGCCGTGTCCACGGTAACAGGACGCTTTATGCTGAAGCCATAGCCTACTACTACAAACTACTACTATTAAACTGTTGGTTCCGGTTTCTCTTCCTCGCAGGGTAGTCGAGGAGGGGATCTCGGAGGCATATATAATTGTTATCTAATACAACTTACTATTATACAATGCTGCAGCAACTTCTGTTGCATTGTTATTACATTCATGCTTTTAAACTGTTGGCTGATCCTTACCTCATGCTTCAAGACTCGTCGGAAGATGCTAGTCTTCGATAGGCCTAGCTTCTTATCCTTGTTCTGATTTCTACCTTGCAGTCCACTATATACAGCCTCCCCTTTCCATTTGATACAAATGCATAAATGCTTAGTAGCGGACATAAGACTCGCGAGTATGCTAGATACTCACCCTTGCTTTATTTCCCCCCTTTTTGTTTTTCCTGATCGGCCACTGCAGTCGACGTTGGAGCCTTGGAGTCCAGGAGCAGAAGATCCCCGATGCTTGCTTCATCGTCGAGTTCCCCTTTGACCAGGAGTAGTTTGGAGGTTCCCAGGCAGGAGGCCTCGCCTTTTCGATCGTGTTGATTTTGTGCTAGCCTTCTTAAGGCAACCTTGTATCCTTGTGTCTGTACTCAGATACTATTGCTTCCGCTAACTTTGTGCTTTCGAGCTGTTGTATTCGAGCCCTCGTGGCCCCTGGCTTGTATTAAACAGCTTGTATTATTTTATTTGTAGATTTGTGTTGTGATATCTCACCGTGAGTCCCTGATCTCGATCGTGTACCTTGCGTGTATGATTACTGTACACGGTCCGATTTTGGGGGCGTCACATGCGAGTAGCCCTTCTGAATGTTCTGGTTAGGCAGCTCCAGAGCCTGCAACATCTACAAGTGCCCCTGCCGCGCCTGCTACTCCATTTTCTCCGGCCCAATGTACTCTGGAGAAGGAGGGGCTTTCGATGGAGGATAAATCAACCTTGTTTGATCGCATGACTCATCAGGTAAATTGCATGGTCTAAGTTATGTTTCCATGGCTCTTGTCTTTGTAAATCATCGGGTGCGCGACAGCACTCCCGATGGGAGTAGCCCTTGAGGATGCGTGCAATCACTTGTGGTTGGGCGTAGCCTTTAATTTCATCTACTATTTGAGTTGACTTCAATCTTATGCTTTTGTAGCTGCTCTAAGTATGCGAGTGTGTTCTGAAAAAGGTTGACCTGTATCGAGCTGGTCGAGACGAGGCTCAGGCCAAGCTGAGTGAAATGGTTGGTACTGTTTCTTTTTCTTCTGTATGTGTTCCATATGTTGTTGACAGGTGCATACGGAGTCAACTTTCTGTTGCAGCTCGAAAAAGGACCGCGAAAAACCAGGTTGCATAATTGGAGAAGGAGTTGGCACTGCTTCACAATGACTTTGAAAGAGAAAGACCTCGAGTCGCAGCGTGGCGAGAGTGATTGTCTTCTTCGGGTGGAGGAGCAGTTGGGGCAATTGGAGCAGGCTGAAATTTATTAGGTTGGACGTCTTCGCAATCTCGCGAGTGCTCTTGCAGGTAATTTTTCATTCCTTTCTTATGTTTCCCCATGAAATTGGTGTTTGGTCCGTCCTGACGAGTGCGTCTGTTGCAAGTGCTATCGGTGTTGAGGCTCATGTCGTTGCTTCAGAGGGGTCCAACGCTCTCCGTGGTGCTGTGAAAGTCGTGGAGGGCGTTGTAGATTCTACGAAGTCCGCGGTTGGTGAGGCCTCAACCGTCCTCGAGCTTCTGCATGATGTCGTGTTCCCTGAGGCTGATGTGTCCCAGGGCCTTGGTGCACTGGCGGGTGCCTTTGACAAGGACAGCGTCTTCTTGGAGTCCTTCACTCGGGGTAACGTGGTGAGTGGTCTTGAGAGTGTATTCATGGTTCTTATGGGCCATGGCATGTCCATCGATTACGATGCCATGGTGTCGTCTGTTCCTAATTTTACTAAGAAGCAAGGGCTTCTGGCCACCGATTTGGCGCATCGTCTGCAGAAAATTGTGGAAGAGCATACTCGCGCTCAGGAGGAGTCCGACTAGTTTTAGGTCTTCCTACACCCGTGGCTATTGTATCTATTCGGGCATTTTTTGTAATGAATCCCTTTGATTTGTGAGGATCCTGTTGAACATAATTTATGAGCCCCCGAGCGTTTTTCTTGAATGTTTGATGTGCGCCTCTCATTTGCTTTAGGCCTCAACTAGCATTGTGCGCTCATGGAGTGCTTTGAGAGAGGATGTGAGGGACCACACATACGAGTCCCTCCGTGTTCGTCTGAAAGATGTTGATCAGGCGTTGGTACGAGTGAAGGGAGTGAATGCAGTGGAGAATTCGAAGCGTGAACGGGCAGAGGGCGTAATAGAAGCTCTGGGTGATTGGATGCCCAGAATGGTTGATGTAATAAAAGGTGAGTCCCCGAGTGCTTCCCATTGTCTCGTTGCGATGTTCTTGGGATGATGCTTCTGTTTTTGCTGTAGTTGTATCTAGTAATGGGCGTCGTGAAACTGAGGTGGTGCAGGGAAGATGTCCCATCTTGATGATCCATCTGTTCGGGCGAAGAATCCTTTCTGGCCATATGGGGAAAAGGCTCATGTTTTTGCCCTTTTACGTGAACGAGCTGGTCAGGTCTTGATGTAGGACAAACCTATGGATTGGCCCAATCTTCACGAATTGCAGGTGGATTTGACGAAGAACACAAGGTAAATCCGCAATTAATCAACTAAAATAGGAGGAAGGGAACCAGATCCGCTACCACAAACACTCAATCACACACATAGCATACACACACACACAAGTATCTCAGGTGGGTGGTCGTCTTGAGATTGGAGCATGTGTCGTCCCTATCCATCATAACACTCGAGGTAGATATGTCGTCCCTATCCTTTTCCCCAAGTTGATGATGAATCAAGGGGTGTAAGTGAATGGAAAAGAGTGTCCTAGGTAATGAACCTTGTTCCAACACACAGCTACAACCAAAGGCTTATAGTGTAGCTCAGTAGGGATTAGTGGCACAAAAATCAAGATAATTGAATTCCAAGTTGGTTTAAGAGTTTCAATAAATCCAAAGGACTCCAAATGCAAAGCAAGTGATCACAAATATAGAGGAGGGCAAAAAAATAACACACGCGCAAAGATAGTGTGGCTTGTGCAACCAAATGAATGAGAATACAAAATAATGGCCTATCGAAGACTAAGCTCATGTTTCACAATGTCGGGACCCGGGGTCAGCGTATGCAAGACTCGCTACAACACAACCATATGGAGAGCTGAGGACCGTACCCACTTGTCTAAGCAGACAAGGCCAAGCACAGAACGTTCTCGGAAAGCATCGAACGTGAGGGGCATCCCATCCAGGCCGGATGATCAACTGAAATGAGTCCTCATCATCCGCACACAAGTCTAAATGATATGGGTGGTGAACTCCCATACTCATAGACAAGTCGCCTCAACCATACTATCGATTGTATTATAACCCTTACATAGACTTACTCCAGCACGATCACTTAGTCGGGGTCTAGGGCGGGCTCGAACATACATCTAAGTGTGCACGTGACAGAGTCACGAGCAATCGCATCGCGATTCCCCAAGATGCGCACATCTAAGGGCCACTTGGTGTATAAAAGACCGCCATCCAGATCACAACCAAGGTCTCGAAAACCCATACTAAGACATGCATGTTATAATCATACACGCAGTACACATGTCTAGTATGAACAGCAGGTATCATTGCAATTCTCTACAAAGTGTACAACTTTATTGATAACTCTTACAGAGTGCACACAGAGATCACGAGACCGTGATCCAACATTACAACAAGCATGCGGAAGCAAATTATGTCTGGGTACAGACAAGTTTAACAAATGGCTTAAGAAGCCTTATTTAAACACAAGCCCTCCACGAGGGAACCAGTCTGCTGACTGGGACTACACTAGCTTGGTCTTTAGTCGTCGAGCTCCAGGAAGAATCCACCTTCGGGGTTAGTGGGTTCATCTAAAACATAGCATAAGCAAACGTGAGTACAAAGTCATACTCAGCAAGACTTACGTAGGAACTATACTACTCATGCACATGTATCAAGGCAAAGAGAGGTGGGGTTCATAAGCAGAAGTGCCAGCTTTGACTTGGCTAGTCCTGAACTACGAATACCAGACTTGAGGTAAGAAGCGTACACGAGTCCACTACATGTCTCCAACCAATTACACCACTATGATGCCTTCCTCGACTTCCCCACGAGAAAGCACGCCATAGCACTCACGCTTATCTTGGCAAGTTTTATAAGTATCTAGTTCAAGTTGCCTAATAATCAAGCTAAGCTTTCCAAGCAGTCCCTTACCGCGGACGCGGCTATTCGAATAGTTTTGTTAACCCTGTAGGGTGTACCTCTACACACACATGACCATCAGTTACCTCCTTTGTACTCGACACCGTTCAAGAAGTGGCGGCGAGGATTCTCACCACAACCGTCACCTCATAGCCGATCTAGTCCAAGAAAGCCACCTACCTGGGTTGGCTACCACTATCCTGAACCCGGGCGGTTTACCTAAGTGGACCCTGATGATGTGTGCGTGGTGCATAAGCCGGTCTCGGTTGAGCCGTTCTCTCACTTAGCAGCCAGGCCACAAACAAACAAGAACTCCAAACTACTGTGACGTATGGACATCGAAAGGAATGAGTTTGTAGGTTGAGAGGGGTCAGTGAGCCCAATGTGTGGTTGTACTCTTCATCTTGGATCACCACACAAGAACTCGGACTTAGGGCGGTGTTCAACGAGACAACCCACTGAGTACTCCTACACGGCCTCTCATCGTTCACCTTGTATTAGGGTAGATTCACCAACACATTTCCACCATCATCAACATGATTGCTACCATCCTGACTCACATAACAGTATCAACATTGTATTACTTTAAGCATGCAATAAGCAGTAACAAATGCAGGGGCCACATCATCTCAACAACCTCCTACATTTTCTAGGATTGTGGTTTGCTTACTACTGTGACAAATGATAACTCATGCAAAGGAATGGGTTCATATATGCGGTAGAAACGTAGCATGGTAATCATCCTAAATAGTGCATAAGCGAGACTGAGAGGGAAGTGGGATTTTATCGACATGATCAATGGGGGTTTGCTTGCCTTGCTGACGAGGTTTAGTATCGGGGTCTTCAACGAAGGGGGCAGCCTCCTGTTCCGGTTCCACTTCTACTCGACAAACAACAAACAAGGAAGCAATATAAATACAATGCACAATCACATGGTTGAAGGTTGAAACTTGATGTATATGCTTATGATGTGTGAGGGTTTCCATTTAAATGAAGTGTATTGCAAATTCAAACTTCAATTTGAATTTAAAATGAATTCATATGCATTGTTCTCACTGTTCCCCCATTTTAAAATGGTCAACAATGAAAAAAAAGTGCATATTCAGAATCCTTGCATTTTTCTGATAATTTTACATATATTATATGTTTAATTTGGAGTTAAAATGAATTAGTTATGAATTTCCAAAGTTTAATTCATTTTCTGGAATTTCTGAAATAAATTAAATCATTTAGCAATTTACTGCGCCATGCCTGCGTTAGCATGACCCCATAGGGGCAGCCCTGACAGGGGGGTCCCACTGGTCAGTGGCTAGGGGGGTTAATCCCCTCTGTTAAATTAAACTGCGATTAGATTAGGGGTCCTGGGCCCACTGTCAGTGGGTGTTAGGGGTCATTAGGAGGGGGTTAGCGCTAAGTTAATGACGTCCACGTCATCTCGCCGGCGGCGAGTCGCCGGTGACCAAATCCCGTGGCGGCGCTGCTCGGGATGCTGATTCCGTGGACCAAATCGAGCACCGCAGCCACTGGGACGCAACCCATGGTGATGCGCATCGAATGGGACCAAGAACAGGGACTGGGGGGTACGGCATCGTCGTCGGCGACGAGCCCTAGCGGCGGCGAAGCCACTGGCTCGACTTGAAGCTCGCTGTGGTGCGCCATTTGAAGCGGCCGTAGGTGCAAACCGAGCAGCGGAGCAAGGCGAACATCAAAGACATGGGCGTGGGTTCGTTTGGTTCTCGGTTGCTCGCCGACGAGCAGCACGGCGGCGAGGTGCTTCGGCGTCCATTGCAAAAGACGGCAGAGAGGAGGAAGGAGACGATGGGCTAGCTCAGGAGAACTAGTAGCTCACGCTGAACTCAACGGAGGCAGTGGCGCGGTCAGAGATGCTTCACGGTGGCCGGAATCGAAGAAATCGCGCGGCGGCTCCGGCGAGATGAAGACGAAGATTGCGACGGCTCCACGCTCAATTATGTCACCATCTTCTCCAGCTTGGCGTGGACGACGGTGTTGCGCAAGGGGGACACGGTCTCCTAGCTTGTCTCCGGCGTTGGCTGCGTTTCCCATCGACGACGAACTACGGCGGCGCTCGGTTGGTTTGGGGAAATTGCACAGGGGGCGGGAGAGACTGCGGAGGGAGGGGGAATGAATGCGGCGGGTTCCAGAGCTTCTCCAGGCGCGGCTAGAAGGCTCGGGAGGGCGCCAGGCAGGCAGGCTGGTGCTTGCCGGCGTCGGCATGCCCTCCACCGAGGTGCTTGTCGACGCGGCGGGAAGACGACAAAGGGGGGCTGCGGGCTGGGCCAGGCTAGTGGGCCGCAGGCGATGAGTTGGGCCGAAATGGCCAGGTGAGCTTTTTTGTTTTTATTTCTTTTCTGTTTTTCTTCTGCTATTTGTTTTGGCACTGCTAAATAAATAGCAAACCATTTTATAAAATGCTAAAACTTTTTACATGGCCTCATAATAACATAGACTAGCCACTTATAAAGTTTGTCACTTTTTAAAATTCAAATGAATTGAACTTTAATTCAAATAGGGTTTTAAATTTAAATCCATGCTCCTGTTGAATATTTGAAAAATCCATGAGCATGGGATTGCTACCACACCACTTGATATGTGATCACACTCATTTATAAGACTTTTCAAAAATGCAAAATGAATTTTTGGAGCAACTTTATTTCTCGCCATTTGAATTAAATTCATCTGGGGGTGTTCCTTCTCCCATTTGAGTTTGAATTTGAATTCCATTTGATTTTCTTTGATGAATGCAAGGTGACTTTGATACTAGCACATTACCTAACAGAGGGTTCTGACAACTCGCCCACTCAAAAGAATCTCGTCCCGTGATTCAGAAGTCTGCGGGAGGAAGGTGGGGTACTCGGCACGGAGACGGTCTTCTCTTTCCCACGTGGCTTCTTTCTCGGAGTGGTGTGAACATTGCACTTTCAGAAACTTAATCTTCTGACGACGAGTGACACGCTCTACGGAATCAAGAATACGAACGGGGTATTCTCGATAAGAAATGTCATCTTGGAGGTCAAGCGTTTCGTGGTCGACTTCGCGGATGGGGTCCTTGAAGAAACGCCTGAGTTGTGACACATGGAATACATCATGTACTCGGGAAAGGTGCGGGGGTAGTTCAAGTTGGAAGGAAACTTCTCCACGTTTAGCAAGAATGCGGAAAGGTCCGATGTAACGTGGGGCCAACTTTCCTTTGACACCGAATCGTTGGGTTCCCTTCAGAGGAGTAACCCGAAGGTAAGCCTTCTCGTCCAGATTATAGCTTTCTTGCCTAAGATGACGATCATAGTAGCTTTCCTGACGAGACTAGGCTGCTTTCAATTGATCACGAACAATGCGAACTTGCTCTTCTGCTTCCATGATCATATCCGGTCCAAAGAATTGTCTTTCACCAGTTTCTGACCAGTTTAGGGGTGTTTGACATCATCGTCCATAGAGGAGTTCAAAAGGAGCCATGTTCAGACTAGATTGGAAACTATTGTTATAAGCAAATTCGGCGAATGGAAGAGACTTCTCCCAATTCTTTCCGAATGAGATAACACAAGCTCTGAGCATGTCTTCCAGGATTTGGTTAACCCTTTCGACTTGACCGCTAGACTGAGGATGGAAAGTTGTACTAAAGGAGAGATGAGTTCCCATAGCATTCTGAAAGCTTCCCCAGAATCTAGAGGTGAAAAGGCTACCACGATCAGAATTGATTTCCAAAGGAACACCGTGAAGACACACAATTCTAGAGACATACAAGTCCGCTAACTGGCTAGCAGTTATAGACTCGCGAACTGGAAGGAAGTGTGCAACTTTGGACAGTCTATCCACCTCAACGAAGATGGCATCATTTCCTTTCTGGGTTTTTGGAAAGCCAGTGATGAAATCCATACGGACTTTGTCCCATTTCCACTCTGGAATAGGCAAAGGTTGAAGTGTACCAGCAGGTCTTTAGTGTTCTGCCTTAATGCGGCGACAAACATCACATTCGGCAACAAATCGAGCAATGTCTCTCCTCATCCTAGTCCACCAAAATCTCTGGCGTAGATCTCGGTACATTTTTATGCTACCGGGATGAATCGAGAGGGGTGTATCATGGGATTCTTTGAGGATGAGTTGCCTTAGCTCCCTATTCTTAGGTACTACCAAACGATTTCCAAAGAATACCGTTCCTTTGCTATCTGTGGAGAAACATTTAGCAACTCCGCTAGCAATGTTCTCCTTGATCCGGCGGACACCTCGTGCACGCCTTTGGGCAACTATGATTTGATCCTCAAGAGTTGGTTTCGCCACCAAGGTAGAAAGATATCCATGAGGAACAATCTCAAGATTGAGCTTGCAAAATTCCTTATGGAGAAGTGGTTGAAACTGTTGTAACATGAGGTTGTTACAATACGACTTACGACTTAGTGCATCGGTCATGACATTGGCTTTTCCTGGGGTGTAAGAAATTCCTACGTCGTAATATTTTATCAACTCAATCCAACGTCTTTGCCTGAGATTAAGATCTGGCTAGGTGAAAATGTATTTGAGGCTTTGGTGGTCGGAATAGATCTCATAACGATTACCCAGGAAGTAATGTTGCCAAGTTGTCAGGGCATGAACTACGACAGCAAGTTCAAGATCATGGGTAGGATAGTTCTCTTCATGTGGAAGCAACTGGCGTGAAGCATAAGCTACCACATGTCTATCTTGCATAAGTATGCATCCTAAACCTTGCCGTGAAGCATCACAAAAGATCTCGAAATCCTTTTTGGTGTCTGGAGGCGTAAGTACGGGTGCAGAATTCAATCTTCTTTTTAGCTCTTGAAAGCTTTCCTCGCACTTGGGAGTCCATTCGAATTTCTTATCTTTCTTGAGGAGTTCAGTCAGGGGCTTTGCAACTTTGGAGAAGTTCTCAACGAAGCGGCGACAATAGCTTGCTAGGCCAAGAAAACTCCTAACTTGCTTAACCGATTCAGGTGGAGTCCAGTCAAGGACGGCCTGAACTCTCTCGGGATTCACAGCAATGCCTTTTGTAGAAAGCACGTGGCCTAAGTAGGTCACTTCTGGTAGCCAAAATTCACACTTGGAGAACTTGGCATAAAGGCGGCGCTCTCTAAGTTTCATCAATACCAGCCTAAGATGTTCGGCATGTTCTTCTTCGTTCTTCGAGTAAATGAGAATGTCATCAAGATAAACTACAACAAATTTATCTAAGTACTCCATGAAGATCGAATTCATCATGCGCGAGAAAGTGGCGGGGGCATTGGTTAAACCAAAGGACATGACGGTGTACTCGTAAAGACCATAACGAGTAGTGAAAGCCATTTTTTGAATGTCCTCGTTTCGGATTTTGATTTTATGATAACCTAATCTCAAATCCATCTTGGAGAAGACAGAGGATCCAGCAAGTTGATCATAAAGATCATTGATCCTGGGCAGTGGGTACTTGTTCTTTATTGTTGCTAGATTTAGCGGGCGATAGTCTACGCACATCCTTTCTGTTCCATCTTTCTTCGTTACGAACAGAACGGGGCAACCCCATGGCGATGAGCTAGGTCGGATGAAGCCTTTTTCCAAGAAAGCTTCAAGTTGGATTTTAAGCTCAGCTAAATCACGTGGGGCCATTTTGTATGGGCGTCTGGAAATTGGTGCGGTTCCTGGCATAAGATCCACGATGAACTCTACACATCTGTCGGGTGGCATGCCCGGCAGCTCTTCAGCAAAGACATCCGGGAAGTCAGGAACCACCGGAATATCTTCAAGGTCGGGAAGGGGAAGCACATTCAAAGAATGCATCTAGGTTCTCGATCTTGGTGAGGAATAATCTATTGTCTGGCCTGAAGGATGTGTAAGTCTAACTGACTTGGCTTTACAATCAAGAAAAGCATGTTGTCTTGATAACCAATCCATGCCAAGGATGACATAAATGTCTGAAGACTTGAGGGCTATGAGTGAAGCAAGCAATACTAAACCCTCAATTGCAATTTGATTGCCATGACTTACTCTATTAGTTTGCCATCTTGACCCTGGAGTTTGAATTATCGTTCGGGTGGACATTTCAACAAAAGAAAACTCATGACGAAGTGCATAACTTTCCGACATGAATGAATGAGATGCTCCGGGCTCGAAAAGAACGGAAGTAGGAACAAAATTGACTAGGAGCGTACCAGGAATGACGTCAGTGGTGTCATCAGTCTCTTCGGCGGCAATCTGATTCACACGTCCACGAGTGGCGGGAGGAGCGGGTTTGGTGGTGTAGACCTTCGGGGGTGGCTTGCCACGACCATTGTTGTTACCTCCGTCACGGGGTGGAGCATTCTGATTCTGGAGCTGGTTCTGGGGATACTTGCGGGAGTAGTGGCCTTCCTGACCACACTTTTAGCAGGCTCCAAAGAAAGTGCGGGGAGCTGGGTTGTTCGGTGGAGCGGGGTGGAATGAAGCTGGTGGACGAGGCGCCACATAGGATGGCCTCGGTGGGTTGTTCTGGCGAAACATGCTGTTGGGGATCCAGATCTTGCGCTTCTGAGAGCCTGAACTGGATGAACCATCATCTCTAGGGTGCTTGCGGAAGTCATTGGGGGTGTTCATGTCCTCCGCCTTGATTGCCTTGTTGACAAGGACCTGGAAGGTGGTGAAGTCATGCAGGTTGAGCTCACGTCAGAGTCCAGAATTGAGTCCACGACGGAACCTCTCTTGCTTCTTGGCGTCGGTGGAGACCTCTTCAATAGCATAACGGGCCAGTCGGTTGAACTCACGACTAAACTCGTCAACAGTCCTTCTGCCTTGGGTGAGGTTGCAGAACTCCTCACGCTTGCGGTCCATAAGACCCTTTGGAATGTGGTGCTCACGGAATGAAGTGCAGAACTCATACCAAGTTGTGGGCGGTCCAACGGGACGCATGTTCAGGAAATTCTCCCACCAAGAGCTAGCTGCACCCTCGAGGTGGTAAGTGGCATAGCTGACCCTGTCACCATCTGTAACATGGCCTACCTGGAGCTTCCTTTCGATGCAGCGAAGCCAGTCATCGGCGTCAAGGGGCTCGGTGGAGTAGCTGAAAACCGGGGGATGAAGCCGGATGAAGTCATTCAAACAAACCAACTCGTTGCGCTGCTGAGTGGTGTTGCGGGAAATGACCTCCAACAACTGGTGATAGTCTCGGCGGTTCCTCTCAACCTCCATCATAACCTGAGCCATCGTGGGTGGCGGTGGAAGATTGCCTTCCTCCGGATCATTCCCACGACCATGGGCACGACCAAGCTGGCCACGGGTTCCTTGAGACATCCTGAAGGTTAAAACCAAAGTCAAACAGAGTTGATTGGAAGAGTCTAAACAAGGTATTGAAGGTACTGGAAGAATCATAGAGAAAAGGAAGTAATCATCTTGACAACATGGTGATAAAATCATACAAGCCATATATTCACAAGCTGTCATGCAAACCATACATCGTTCTAGTACAAGCTCCAAGCTAATACAAACGTGATGAAGATGATACATCCTTCAGAGGCACTCTGACTTCCTATACATTATTTATCTAAGCCTCTGGAACTTAGAACACCTTGCGTACAATATAGTAAGATACTACTACATCCTCACTAAAGTAAGACCACAGGCGGTCTCACTCATCTCCATCTCCATAGTAATCCTCGTAAATGTTACCCGCGTAGCCCGGTAGCTGAAGGTGACCATCGGAAAACACGGAGGCCTGTGGACCCTGATATCCATTTGGGCAAGGATGGGGCCTAGGTCCAGCGTAGGGTGCAAGCAGAGGACCACGGGGTGGAAAAATGCCTCCAATCTTGGGCCAAGCAACTCGAGAAGGCATATGTGTCCTGACTGGGTAGATAGCATCATACTCCACTGGTCCAACACTCACAAAAGGAGCCAGAAGTGTAAGTGCTTGATACAGACGGACAGGGGTGGCGTGAAGCTCAAAACGAAGGGCACGTGCATCACGATCTCTAACACAAGCGTGCCGAGCAGTGATCTGAAGCAAAGGATCCTCCAAAGAGTGATCTGTGTACAATCCGGTATAATATCCCTCTTCTCCTGGAAGTGCAGCAGGGATATAGCGAAAAGATGTGCCTCCAAGCATAGTGTGCTCCTCTCTCAGCAGAGTCATACATGAGTATGCAGCATCCTGCACAGCCATGTTCTCAGTCATGCCAATGCCATGTGCAAAGTGGATAGGCTGAGTGACTCCAGTGTGGTGCGGGTAGATCCTACCAATGCAGTGGAACTGGGTCTGGTTGAAATCAAGGAACTGCTCCTCAACGGTGTACTCAGGGTACCATCGATAGCCAATGAAGGACATCATCTCGATCAGCATGGCGGGATGGCCACGCACACCGAGGCACCTAGTCAAACGAACAATCTCCCGAGGGGGAAGATCTGCCATCTGAAACAGAAAGAAGGAGTTTGCAAATGCATCAGATTATGAAGAAACTTGGAATGATTTGGACAGCATAACGACTGTAATTGCAAGAAAAGATAATTTCTTACAACATGAAAACAACACTTACATACGATGTAAGAAATCAGGAAGCACAACAACTCTAGCAAACCGAACACAACTTTTCTACGGCTACAAGGAAGCAAACAACGAGATGTTCTAGTAAGACATAGATGAGCCTAGTCCTATATTCTCGTAGAACAAGATGAGGGTGACTCAGAACTCAGAACGATGAGGGTAAGGAGAAAAAGAAGCCTTACGTTGTTCCCTTATATACCCAGAGTAACTATATAACTATAGCAAGGTAGACTCGACTTTGGCCAAGGCTGATAATCGTACAGTCAGTCCTGCTCTGATACCAAGTCTGTCGGGACCCGGGGTCAGAGTATGCAAGACTCTCCACAACACAATCATATGGAGAGCTGAGAACCGTACCCACTTGTCTAAGCAGACAAGGCCAAGCACAGAACATTCTCGGAAAGCATCGAACGTGAGGGACATCCCATTAAGGCCGGATGATCAACTTAAATGGGTCCTCATCGTCCGCACACAAGTCTAAATGATATGGGTGGTGAACTCCCATACTCATAGACAAGTCGCCTCAACCATACTATCGATTGCATTATAACCCTTACATAGACTTACTCCAGCCCGATCACTTAGTCGGGGTCTAGGGCAGGCTCGATCATACATCAAACTGTGCACGTGACCGAGTCACGAGCAATCGCATCGCGATACCCCAAGCTGCGCACATCTAAGGGCCACTTGCTGTATAAAAGACCGTCAGCCAGATCACAACCAAGGTCTCGAAAACCCATACTAAGACATGCATGTTATAATCATACACGTAGCACAAATGTCTAGTATGAACAGTAGGTATCATTGCAATTCTCTACAAAGTGTACAACTTTATTGATAACTCTTACAGAGTGCACACAGAGATCATGAGACCGTGATCCAACATTACAACAAGCATGCGGAAGCAAATTATGTCTGGGTACAGACAAGTTTAACAAATGGCTTAAGAAGCCTTATTTAAACACAAGCCCTCCACGAGGGAACCAGTCTGCTGACTGGGACTACACTAGCTTGGTCTTCAGTCGTCAAGCTCCAGGAAGAATCCACCTTCGGGGTTAGTGGGTTCATCTAAAACATAGCATAAGCAAACGTGAGTACAAAGTCGTACTCAGCAAGACTTACGTAGGAACTATACTACTCATGCACATGTATCAAGGCAAAGGGAGGTGGGGTTCATAAGCAGAAGTGCCAGCTTTGACTTGGCTAGTCCTGAACTAAGAATACCAGACTTGAGGTAAGAAGCGTACACGAGTCCACTACATGTCTCCAACCAATTACACCACTATGGTGCCTTCCTAGACTTCCCCACGAGAAAGCACGCCATAGCACTCACGCTTATCTTGGCAACTTTTATAAGTATCTAATTCAAGTTGCCTAATATTCAAGCTAAGCTTTCCAAGAAGTCCCTTACCGCGGGCGCGGCTATTCGAATAGTTTTGTTAACCCTGCAGGGGTGTACCGCTACACACACATGACCATCAGTTACCGCCTTTGTACTCGACACCGTTCAAGAAGTGTCGGCGAGGATGCTCACCACAACTGTTACCTCATAGCCGATCTAGTCCAAGAAAGCCGCCTACCTGGGTTGGCTACCGTTATCGTGAACCCGACCGGTTTACCGAAGTTGACCCAGATGATGTGTGCGTGGTGCATAAGCCGGTCTCGGTTGAGCCGTTCTCTCACTTAGTAGCCAGGCCACAAACCTACCAGAACTCCGAACTACTGCGACATCTGGACATCGAAAGGGATGATTTAGTAGGTTGAGAGGGGTCAGTGAGCCCAATGTGTGGTTGTACGCTTCATCTTGGATCACCACACAAGAACTCGGACTTAGGGCGGTGTTCAACGAGACAACCCACTGTGTACTCCTACATAGCCTCTCATCGTTCACCTTGTATTAGGGTAGATTCACCAACACATTTCCACCATCATCAACATGATTGCTACCATCCCGACTCACATAACAGTATCAACATTGTATCACTCTAAGCATGAAATAAGAAGTAACAAATGCAGAGGCCATATGATCTCAACCAACTCCTACATTTGCTAGGATTGTGTTTTGCTTACTACTGTGACAAATGATAGGTCATGCAAAGGAATGGGTTCATCTATGCGGTAGAAACATAGCATGGTAATCATCCTAAACAATTCATAAGCGAGACCGAGAGGGAAGTGGAATTTTATCGACATGATCAATGGGAGTTTGTTTGCATTGCTGATGAGGTTCAGTATCGGGGTCTTCAACGAAGGGGGCAGCCTCCTGTTCCGGTTCCACTTCTACTCGACAAACAACAAACAGGGAAGCAATATAAATACAATGCACTATCACATGGTTGAAGGTTGAAACTTGATGTATATGCTTCTGATGTGTGAGGGTTTCCATTTAAATGAAGTGTATTGCAAAGGTTTTGCAAATTCAAACTTCAATTTGAATTTAAAAGGAATTCATATGCATTGTTCTCACTGTTCGCCCATTTTAAAATGGTCAAACATGAAAACAAAGTGCATATTCATAATCCTTGCATTTTTCTGATAATTTCACATCTATTATATGTTTAATTTTGAGTTAAAATGAATTAGTTATGAATTTCCAAAGTTTAATTCATTTTCTGGAATTTCTGGAATAAATTAAATCATTTAGCAATTTACTGCGTCATGCCTACGTCAGCATGACGTGGGGGCAGCCCTGACAGGGGGATCCCACTAGTCAGTGGCTAGGGGTGTTAATCCCCTCTGTTAAATTAAACTGCGATTAGATTAGGGGTCCTGGGCCCACTATCAGTGGGTGTTAGGGGTCATTAGGAGGGGGTAGCGCTAAGTTAATGACGTCCACGTCATCTCATCGGCGGCGAGTCGCCGGTGACCAAATCTCGCGGCGGCGCTGCTCGGGATGCTGATTCCGTGGTCCAAATCGAGCGTCGCAGCCACTGGGACGCCGCCCTTGGTTATGCGCATCGAATGGGACCAAGAACAGGGCCTGGGGGGTACGGCATCGTCGTCGGCGATGAGCCCTAGAGGCGGCGAAGCCACTGGCTCGAGGTGAAGCTCGCTGTGGTGCGCCATTTGAAACGGTCGTAGGTGCAAACGGAGCAGCGGAGCAAGGAGAACATCAAAGACATGGGCGTGGGTTCGTTTGGTTCTCGGATGCTCGCCGACGAGCAGCACGGCGGCGAGGTGCTTCGGCGTCCATGGCAAAAGACGGCAGAGAGGAGGAAGGAGACGATGGGCTAGCTCAGGAGAACCAGTAGCTCACGCTGAACTCAACGGAGGCAGTGGCACGGTCGGAGATGCTTCACGGTGGCCGGATTCGAAGAAATCGCGGGCGGCTCCGGCGAGATGAAGACGACGATTGGGACGGCTCCACGCTCAATTAGGTCACCATCTTCTCCATCTTGGCGTGGACGACGGCGTTGCGCAAGGGGGACCCGGTCTCCTGGCTTCTCGGTTGGTTTGGGGAAATCGCACAGGGGGCGGGAGAGACTGTGGAGGGAGGGGGAATGAACGCGGTGGGTTCCAGAGCGTCTCCAAGCGCGGCTAGAAGTCTCGGGAGGGCGCCAGGCAGGCAGGCTGGTGCCCGCCGACGTCGGCATGCCCTCCACCGAGGTGCTTGTCGACGCGGCGGGAAGACGACAACGGGGGGCTGCGGGCTGGGCCAGGCTAGTGGGCCGCGGGCGATGAGTTGGGCCGAAATGGCCAGGTGAGCTTTTCTGTTTTTATTTCTTTTCTGTTTTTCTTCTGCTATTTGTTTTGGCACTGCTAAATAAATAGCAAACCATTTTATAAAATGCTAAAACTTTTTACATGGCCTCATAATAACATAGACTAGCCACTTATAAAGTTTGGCACTTTTTAAAATTCAAGTGAATTGAACTTTAATTCAAATAGGGGTTTAAATTTAAATCCATGCTCCTGTTGAATATTTGAAAAATCCATGAGCATGGGATTGCTACCACACCACTTGATATGTGATCACACTCATTTATAAGACTTTTCAAAAATTAAAAAGGAATTTTTTGAGCAACTTTATTTCTGGCCATTTGAATTAAATTCATTTGGGGGGGGGGGGTGTTCCTTCTCCCATTTGAGTTTGAATTTGAATTCCATTTGATTTTCTTTGATTAATGCAAGGTGAATTTGATCCTAGCACATTACCTAACAGAGGGTTCTGACAAACAAACACAAGGAGAGACACTATCTTGATTACACTAGAAGGCACGATTCACTACTTGGCACCAACCTATATGCATGCAAGCGTAGGCTTTCCCTTCCACGTGTCTTTTGCGCAAGTATGTCTTCGTATGAACTCTCCCTTTTGCCTAAAAGCTTGTGTTTCTTTCTCTTTTGCTCTTGCTTAAAAGCTTTTCTCTTCAATTTGAATTTTCCCTCTTTTACCACTTGCCTTGAAGCTGAACCGAATATGCGCTACTAGTGTCACAAGATATGCACAGGAGGAAGATATCACACTATATGATATAGTAATGATGTAACAAGATGTTATGTATCACTATGATGCTCAAGTTTTTGTGAAGCCTGGCAATACTCAACTAGCTAGGCTCAATAGATATGATGTAATCGCAAAGATGGAGGGTCTATCTAGGTAAAGGCAACGAAGGAACAGAATGTGACGGGATGGATACCTTCGTGACACTTAACCTTTCACGAAGTCAGAGGAGACCGGCCTTGCTTCCGGTTGAGGGGGCCAAAGGATGGATGATTGTCGTCGATGTTGATGCTTGTGGGTTGATGTAGTCGATGTAGACGTACTCCTTGTTGGTGGTGATGAGCCCGATAGTGGAAATCAGCGAAGATGCATGGTTTAGAGCCTTCGTGCTCGATGGTCGAGGCAAAGATGCCAAAAATACGAAAACTTAATGGAAGAAAATGGTGACGGAACCTATCTAGATGGATGGGGGATGTGAATAGATACAAAATGAGCTAAAGAACGTCAAAAACGGACTCTGGATGAAGAAGTTATAGGGAAAATACGAAACAGTCGATGGATGTTTTTCTGGCAAACGCCTTTGGATAGTCCGGATGCCCGGGCGTAGGCCGAGACATGGGGATGACCTCAGAGACGCGATTTTGGGTGGAAATTGGCGATTTTGGGGGTCAAATTCATGGGGAAAATATAAAAATTGGGGCTAGGGAACACAAAGGAGAGTAGATCCACTTGCTAAACACTAGATCCATGGATCAAAATCAACAAAAACTCAGAAGTAGCAACAAATCACAAAAAAATTTGTATGGCTATTTTTTGTGGGGATTTTTGAAATTGGGAAGAACAAAGAAAAAATTGGCTAGAAAAGTGGGGGGAGGGGCTCCAAATTCATGGCAACCTTGCTTTAGATACCATATGATGTAGGAAAAACCTATGTATTGGCCCAATCTTCACGAATTGGAGGTGGATTTGACGAAGAAAACGAAGAACACAAGGGAAATCCACAAGGAATTAACACAAATAGGAGGAAGGGAACAAGATATGCTACCACAAACACTCAGTCACACACATAGCATACACACACAAGATCCAACAACAAAAAAAGTAAAGATACATGGGTAGTTGCTCCAAATCCTATGGGAGTTGGGGCATGAAAGAAATAGATTGATCTAGTCTTCCTCCATGTGCTATAACATGTAGGTCTAAGGCTCAACCGCAGAAGAAGCCTCTGTCCCTCAGTTGAAGATCCTCAAGGGTGAGGAAGATGAGCATAACTCTCTCAAGTTTAGTATAATCTTTGCTAACACTAGAATGGAGGTGGGGGTGGTGTATATATAGTCTAAGGGGGAGAGAGTGGTACATGGGCTATTGTAACAGCCCAAAACTAACAAATTCCATATAATTTTGAATTTTTATTTTTCCCATTGGGGATAAAAATTTGGACATTTATTTTTTGCAATAATCCAGGTGACAAAAAAATGCAAAATCATTTTTCATGTCATTTAAACGGATTTTGGAATTCTTTCTTCTCTCCCTTGTCTGGCCTTTGCCATTTTCCCCAAGCATGTTCACTTCTCCCCTAAGCTTGACCTTTGGCATTTATTCTTGTTTTGCCATGATTCAACTCCCTCCCAAATCCCAAGAATATATCCCTTCCGGAAAATGGGGTTGTAGTTCAAAAAGGCATTTGAATGAATCTAAATGTCATGTGAATTACTTAAATATTTTGACCTAATTCATTTTCTAAAAACTCCTATAAAACATGTGGATCAGCAATCATAATTTTATATGATTTGTGGGACTCATTTGATATTTGTTTTATCCTTTTTCTCTGCTTTATTTTGTAAAAAGAATAAACGCATAGTTTATTTCGAGCCAGCTAGACCCGATTCTTTCTCTGACCCAGCCCAACCCATCTCACCCTCCAGCCCACCGATTCCCTCTCTCTGTTTTCTTCTATCCCACTCCCCTGGCCCCCCACCTGTCATCCCCTCCTCCTCTTCTTTCCCCTCCCTTTCCTCTCATGGCCATGGACAAGAGCACGTGGGTGGAGCCCCATGGAAGCCCCTCTCCAGCCTCCCCTTATAGCCTCCTCCACACCCCTCCAAGAACCCTAGCCGCGCCCCTTCTCCCTCCTAGCCGCTGTCATCTCCCTCTCCTCTCTCTTGTTTTTCCTCTCATCTTGATGCCATGGACAAGGAGCTAAAGCTCTGAATTTTCTTGGTGTGCGAGGTCCGATCGTCGTGCCGGAGGACGTAGGCGTCGTCCCCAACCTCCCCATCGTCCTCGTGCTCCAATTCATGAAGTGAAGCCAAGATCCGAGGCCTTCTTCCCATCTTCCCTGCATCATCTTCAACCTTGTTGTCGTCCCCGCAGTCGACGAACTACTCTGCTTCCGCACCGTTCGCCGTCTTCCTGAGAAGAACGACGACCCCGAGCCCCCACCGTGAGCCTCCCCTTCCCCTTGTCTCTCTTTCATCGTGTAGCCCACGCGTAGCCGTAGTTCCTCGTCGTGCTCCGCATTACCGTTTCCGTGCGCTCGATGCGCCCCGTCCCCCCAGGACGCGAGAAAATCGTGTGTGCGTGCACTGTATCATGCTCCATCTCGTCATGTTGGACACCTAGGCCACGCCGTCCATGTCCCGTGCGCTGCGCAGGAGCCCAGCCTCGTCTGATCCTCCCCCTTGTCTGTCTTTTTCGTCAGGCAAAGGTGTGCTTTGTTTCAGTTTCTCCAGTGTATTTTTTGTGTTTCAGTTCAGATATCCCGCGCATGTTGGCTCTTTCCTGGTCAATTTGGTTCTCAAACGTAATAACAGCAGTAGCGTTGTGGCTTGGATGTCGTGGTTGCATTCACGAGGACGTGGGATCAAATCCCCTGTTGCCCCTTTTTATCTTTGTTTTCACCTCCGTTCTTCAGGTTGAGATTTCTTCAGAGTTCAGTTAACTGCTACTGTCTGTTTATGTTTCATAGCAGCGATTTCCTAATGTGAGTAGCAACGTAGCCAAGTGGCGTGGGCGCCGTGGTTGCAACCACGAGATCCTGGGTTCAAGCTCCTCCTAGAACAACAAAACCCCCCTTTTTTGCTCTTTATGTCCACAACAGCAAGTGGGATCGGCCCAACAGCTCCTCTCGCCCGTGGGCGGGCGCTCGATAGAGCAGATCCGCGAGGGTTTTGGGCCAGTTTCGGCCGAAGCCAGCCCAGTGAAGATTTCCCTCCATTTCTATTTTCCTGCTTTATTCTTTTCTGCCTTATTTTTGCAATGTGTGTATTATGTGCATGCTTGCTCCAAATAAATCATGTCATACATGATTTTGGGTAGAAAAATATGAAGAATAAGATAGTGTTGTTCACAATTCCATTTGAACTAGCATTATTTGGCGATGGTGCATCTTGCACATAAGCCTTCGTATGATGCACGTGGTGCAATCTTTAATCCTTTCCCTTGATTTTGCGATTCGATGACTGTAGTTGCCGGTAGCGTAGTGTTGCCCTTTGTTTCATTACTTGCAATAGATTGCATCAGTTGCATCATACCATGCCATATCATTTACATCTATGTTATGTTACAAAATTTCATCTTGAGGGTATCCTCGTGTGTGGGCTATCCTTGTTCGTTATGTCTAAGTCTCCGCATATGCCATGTTCATGCATCACAACAATTATAACATAAGAATCCTCTGGATTCATTAATCATCTACTTAATGGATTAGAAGAATGTCGGTAGCGTTGCACCCTTGCTTTCCGATGCTTCATTTAAACTTGCCTATCCTTATGTTCATGCCATGATATTAAAATGACATGCATCATACTTGACCGTGCTTGTTTGTTCGTTGCTTGCTTTTGTTGCTCCGTCGTGATAGTGGTATCTCCGTTGATTGTCTTTTCGGTGTTTCCTTCTTGTGTGCTCCCGCGGATACTTTCGGGGACGTTGCGAGTTTCGATCTACTACACCTTCGGCGTCGTCTTCTCGACAGGTAAGGGGGAGCATATATCATGCTTATAACTTTCAGCTCACTTGCGCCTAGGTATAGGATAGAACGATTGCTTGATCCTACCACCTTACATTTGAGCCTCCATATTTAAACCCAAATAGCCATGTTCCTCCACATCCCAACAAACCTTTGTTTGGACATGTACCTTGCTTGCTTAACCACTGCTTAGTATGCATGCTTAGGATGCTATCAACTGTTTATCCTGTTAATCCTTGGATTGGGCTATCACACTATTATATTATTGTGGATGAGGTGATTATTATAATGTTGACTATACTCGACGAAGGATGGAAGGTCTAGGCTATCCCGCCCCGACGCTTTGTTCCATTCGAGTCACCTAGGACCCGAGTTCCGGGTATTGTGTCTTTTGACGAGCGTGCCTAACCGCGTGTGGGATGCTATGGGTCCCCTTTTCTTACCTACATAGCTTCAAACATTTCTAGTGGTGGACCAAGATGATTTACCAATTGGAAACTGTGTGTGTGTTTGTCGGGTCGCTCCTAGAAGACTTTCTTTAAACCAACCCGGGCCAGTGTGGACATGGTTTCTGTAACAACCCAGTTTTCATAAAAATTAAAAATTTTGTTTTCGGTGTGAATTGTTTGATTGTCTGATTTGTTTGCGGTGTTTGCATCCCCGATTTATCGATCGGCGATTATTTTTCCCCCTCTTATCTCGTATCGGACGGAGACCGACCCTTGCCACCCTGACACTCGACCTTTGCGACAACGGGTTTCACCCGATCACCGTCGCAAAAACCGCACGAGACCAGCCGCAACCAACGGAACGAAAACCTCGTTTAATAACTAAACAAGATATTTTTATAGCGTGCCGGAAAGTGTTCTCGGAACGGTTCCAGCGCGTAGTGAACACCGCCAGCTCGACTCGCTGATCACACAGTTCGAAGTTTTACCCGAATCGGAGGTACTGCGGACCCCCGGCGGTCAGAAACATGAACACCGCGCGCGCGGGAGAAAAACCAGGGATGTTTTTGCAAACTGCCAGCCACCTGGGCTATAAAAAGACCACCCCACCACTTAGGGTTTTCCCTAAGCACCTAGGCTGCCCCTAGCCTCCCAGATCTGGAAAATCCCCCCCCCATTTTCGCATTTTTAGCCCAATTTCAGTCAAAACTCTAGCCCTTGCGGATCTGGACCGTCGGATCGGCCGATCCAACGGCCCAGATCGGCTCCACCACCCACCTCTCCTCTCTCCTCCACCGAGCCGCCTCCACGCCCACGGTGCCGCCGCCGCGCGCTGCCTCTGTCCAGCCGCCGGTCGGCGAGCCAGCCGGGCCGCCGCGCCCCCTCTCTCCTCCCTCTCCGGACTCCTCCCCTTTTCTCCATCTCACCGCCCCCTTCTCGCCTCCCTGCAGGAACAGGCGGAGCCGCCGCCGGCCACCATGGCCAGCCCGAGGGGAGTTCGGCCCCGCGCCCCACAGGTCGTCGTCGGCCGTCGCCCGGACCGGATCCAGGCGGATCCCAGCCACCGCGGCCAGCCTGGCCTCACCTCCACCTCGACCCACGCCTCCTCTCGCCGGCGGCCGGCTGGGCAGCCGCTCCGGGGCCGCCATGGCAAGTCCCAAGCGGGACGGGGACGAGCGCAGCCCCGAGCCGCCGCCCGGCTGGGCCTCCAGCGCCTGGGCCCGCGAGGCCACCAGCAGCCCACGACCTGCCAGATCCAGCCCGCCTCCTCTGGCCTGTTGGGCCGCAGCCCATGAGGTTGCTATTTTTTCCTAGCCCTATAATTTTTGCTAAGTCTAAAAAATGTTGTTGCTGATCTGTTTTTGCGATGCGATTTCCCGTTGATCCGTAGCTCCGATGAACGTGCGCCCAAAACAAATATTTCTCAGTTTTGCGTGCTCTAGCATTCGTATGTAGAAAGTTTTTCTGTTTGAGTCCGTCTAGATAGTTTAATTCTGCGTTGAGGTGGGCATCAGGCCGTTAATTGCTAGTATTTTCTGTTAAGTGCTGCTGTTAATATTTTGTTGCAACTTCGGTCGACGAGTGTGTTGCGACCGTTTATCAGAATTGAGTGATTCCAATTGCATATTGTTAAGCATCATGTCTACTTTCATTACATGTATTGCATCTTTATGTTCGCATTGCTGGTCATATAGTTATTGAGCTCCAAAGTTGCTATGCTGCTGTTGTTGACAGCCACCTGTTATTGAGCTCCAAAGTTGCCATGCTGCTGTTGTTGACAGCCACCTGTTGTCTTTATGTTCGCAACTTCGGTCGACGAGTCTGTTACTTTGCGACGCCGTGTTGTTTGCTTAATATCTTTTGATATGTGATGCCTTTTTGCATGATTCTTTTTACCATGCCTTCCCTGTCATGTCTACTTTAGTTCCATATCATTTTTGAGCATGTTTGCATTGATTATCCTGTTTATGCATTGCTCTAAAGTGTGCTTCCTGATGTTGGCAGATTGTGTCCGTAACTTGTTTTGCTTGTATCTTTTTAACCGTAACTCCGTTTGGGGTGTTCTTTATATGTAAATTGATTTGTTTTTCATGTACTTTGTGTTTATGCTATTGTTTGCTGCTGTTGACCAACCTAAAATATGGTTTAGCACAGAACAGTACCAATACTTTTAATTGTCGTGCGGCACTTAGTGTTATGCCATGTTTAGGTTGTGCCTCACTTAAATTGACTAGCATAGATAGTTTACTTTGTGCTCCCCCTCTTGACATGTTTATGTGCTATGCCATGCTTGCTTGAGTTTCCATGTTAATAACCGTTGGTTGATCACCTGTAGCTAAGAAACTTGAACCACCGTAAACGTGCGGTATTCGTCGTGTGTGACCGATACCCCACTTAAACTGTTAGTAACCGTTCTCGACGATAGATCCGTATCGCATTGCCGTGTCGTGTGATGTCTTCTTGATCTTGTGTTGCCTCGTAGTAATGGAGTGCTTGCTCGTTGATTGCTTTCCAGTGTTTACCGTCTTGTGTGCTTCCGCGGGTACCTCTCGGAGACGATGCGAGCTTGCGATCAACTACACCTTCGGAATCCGACTTATCAACAGGCAAGGACTATACATTACTTATGATCCATTCTATTTCAACCAGCGGTTTGCATGCTAGTATAGGTTAGGTTCGATGTTTGATCCTACCACATGTTTACAACCTCTTTCAAACCAATACAGCCATGTCCCCTCCCAGCAAACCTTGTACTGCTATGTTACTATTGCTCGTTGCTCAGCCCCTGCTTAGTATGTATGCTTAGGATGCTACGATGTTACCCTGTTACTCCTTGGTTTGGGATATCACCTTATTATTATTGTTGTTGATGATATGATTATTATAATCTTGACTACATTCGACGAAGGATGGAAGGTCTAGGCTATCCCGCCCCGACGCTTTGTTCCATTCGAGTCACCTAGGATCCGAGTTCCGGGTATTGGTTTTAAGACTGAGCGTGCCTAACCGCGTGCGGGATTTTATGGGGTCCCCTTTCCTTACCTATCTAGCTTCAAACATTTCTTGTGGTGGCCCAAGCTGATTTACCATTTGAAACCCCGTGTGAGTGCTTGGTGGATCCCCTCACAATTTTTAAACAACTTGGGCCAGTGGAGACTTTGTTTCTCTGTTGGTCCACCCGATCAGCTAGGACCCGGTTTCCCATGTGTGATTACCGGCAATCCGACCTGCGTCATACGGAAGAGTCCGATCCGAGAGCGTGGCCGGCTTTTGGATTGGGTGTCGACTCCCCGGGGGCCACCCGTATTTGTTCGTTGTTAGTTAGAGGGACCTGTCGTTTCGGATCACTCGGAACTAAATCATAAAATGGTCGCCTATAATGGGTAGCAACTGAGAGAGATGGGAGAGCGTGTGGAGCCTTGTAATGGGAAGTTGGTACACCCCTGCAGGGTTAAATATTTTCGAGAAGCCGTGTCCACGGTTATGGACGACTTGAGACCTACTCCTTGTTCATAGACAACAACAACTGAGATAATCTTAATATAACATGATCAATGTGTGTTTGCCTTGACTGCTTCTTCTTCGTCGGGATGCGAAGAGGAGGACAAGGATAGGATATGTGTTATGTTTGCGTAAGTAGTTGATAGCAAGACTTGTTGGAGGCGATTCCTCATCGAATGCTTGGCTTCTTATCTTACTCTCTACATCGTTAGCCACTTCATAAATGCTAGTGTGGCAGCAACCTCACCACTTATCTTATCCTTACCGTAAAATACTAGTTGTCCTAGAATGACGAGTGATGAAGTCCTTGCTGGGTCAGTTGGCCACTACAGTTGGATGCTGACTACTTCTGTACTCATGATACTACCCGCAAACTCTTTTCAGCGTTCTTGATCGACAACAGGTATGGTGATCGAAGTTTCACGTGGAGACTCGACGACGACTAGTTAGGCGGATCCCGGCGGAGGGCATGGACCTGTGTGGTTATGGGATCGATGTTTTCTCTTTGCCACTAGGCATTTGCTTTTAGTCTGTACTCAGACATATATCTTCCGCTGTTGTATTGTATTAACGCAGTTGTATGCCGATTGTATGAGATGTTGTATCCTTGTATCTGTAATGTTGTGATATCATGTTGGAAATCCGGGGCATATGACTATGTCATATGTCGCGGTGGGACCGATATGTGCTTCGTCCCCGGATCTGGATGGAAACATCTAGATCTAGAACAGTACCGCATATCGGGCCTTACAGTTTCCCTGTTGGTCCACCTTTGGCCGGCGAGGGACCGGGACCTCATGTGAGGTGTCCCTGTAACCCAAACACTGTTGAGACGGAAGAGGCCGATCCGAGAGCGTCGCCGGATTTTGGATTGGGTGTCGACTCCCCGGGGGCCACCCGGATTTTTTCCTTGTTAGTTAAAGGGATTGTGATGTCCGGTTCTCTCGGAACAACTCTTCAATGAGTGTCTTTAATTGGCCCGACTGAGAGAGCTTGGCATACGTGCGGAGCCTTGTAATGGGCAGTTGGTACACCCCTGCAGGGTTGAATCTTTTAGAGAAGTCGTGTCCACGGTTATGCACAACTTGAGACCTACTCCTTGTTCATAGACAACAACAACTGAGATAAATTTAATAACTTGATCAATGTGTGTGTGCCTTGAATGCTTCATCTTCGTCGGGATGCGAAGAGGAGGAAAAGGATAGGATAGGATATTCTTAATAACTTGATCAATGTTATGTTTGCGCAAGTAGCTGATAGCAAGACTTGTTGGAGGCGATTCCTCATCGAATGCTTGACTTCTCATCTTACTCTAAATAGATCGTTAGCCACCTCATCTATTGCTAGTGCAGCTGCAACCTCACCACTGCCCCCATCTTACCGTGAGAAGTTAGTTACAAGACTTGTTGATATAGCTCACCCCTTTCTTCTCTGTTTTACGCACGTTATGCAAACGATCTTGGACTATAGTGGAGCTCGATGACCCTTCTTGTGGACGCCATCGCGGATACTCGACGACGACTAGTTAGGCGGATCCTGTCAAAGAGCCTGGACCCGTGTGGTTACGGGAATGGTGTGTTTTACCTTTGTCGCTAGGCATTTTTTCTATATTCAGACATGTATCTTCCGCTGATGTAATGTATTAAGGCAGTAGTATGTCGGATGCATGAGATGTTATATCCTTGTAGCCGTAATGTTGTGATATCATGTTGGAAATCCGGGGCATATGGCATTGTCATATGTCGCGGTGGGACCGATCTGTGCTTCATCCCCGGATCTGGATGGAAACATCTAGATCTGGAACAATACCGCATATCGGATCTTACAGCTACCATGCCCAGATCTGTGCGCAGGAGACCGGGTACCCGGGGCCTTGACTCCGGTAGCCTGGGGTAGGCCGAGCCGATGCAGACCGGGATCCCGAGGGTCGAGACTCCGGGCACCCGGTGAAGGTATATGCCCGAGAGGCAATAATAAAATGGTTATTATCTTATTCCTTATTTATAATAGATGTTTATTTCTCATGCTATAATTGTATTAATCGGAAACGTTAATACATTTGTGTTTAATAAACAAGGTATTTGTTCCTAGTTATGCCTCTCAATATACTAGCTTGTTGATTAACGGATGAGCAAGATTTCCTAATCATGAACATTGGATGTTGTTAATAACAAGGCTGTATCATTAGAAGAATGATGTGATGAACATACACCCACAATAGGTATAAAAATACGATCATGTCATCAAGTTTATATTGTTATATCAAACTCATACGAAGTAACTCTAATCCTTAGACCATGAGATCACGTAAATCACTAACACCGGAAGAGTACTTTGATTCCATCAAACATCACACCTTGACAGGGTGACTATAAAGTGTAGTTGTGTACTCGGAAAGTGTTAGTTGAGGCTCGGGGATCAAGAGTGGGATTTGTCCATCCTGATGACGGAGAGATATACTCTGGGCCCACTCGGTGATATCGCATTGACATCGATTGCAAGAACGTGACTGGCTCACGAGGATGTTATATCACGAAACAAGAAAATAGTACTTGTTGGTAACGAGATCGAACTAAGGTATGGTTGATACCGATGATTGGATCTCGGACAAGTAAAAATATCGCGAGACAAAAGGAATTGGTTACGACGTTGAAGGTTCACACGATCACTAGTTCATCGTTGAATAGATGGGAGTCATTATGGATCTCCAGATCCCGCTGTTGATTATTGATCGGAGAAATGTCTCGGTCATGTCTATCTTGCGCACGAACCGTAGGGTGACACACTTAAGGTTTGTTGACGCCTTTTGAATGGATACGAAATGCCGGAGAAAATATTGGACAACACTGAAATTGTTTCAGGATATCTGAATAGTTCAGGGGGTTAAATGTTAATGTTTGTTGATTACAAGAATTAATAAATATTAAATCTCAAATAAAAGAATTAAAAATGTTTTACTCATTTATGGGAGATAAACTCTTGGGTTTTATGAGTGGAAGTTTTCTACCAAATTAAGAGGAGGTATTAAATGAGTTTAAGAGGGGGTTACCTCTCCCATGAAGAGGGGAGTAATGGGGGCGCCATTCCTCCCTTGGGGGCTGCCCCCGCTCCTATAAAAGGAGGAGGTGGAGACCTCCTCTCCACTAGCTCATTCCCTCTCCTTCTCACATGTCCTTTGGTTGACATCTTCCTCTCCTTGCTTGTCCTCTACTCGAGCACGTGCTTAGGCGAAGCCCTGCTGAGTTTTTCTCTCCACCACCACCACCACCATGTCATGGTGTTGTTGGAGTTTCCGAGGATCCACTACTTCCACTTCCCAACTGGAGCAAGGGACGAAGGTCGTCATCAAGCTGTACGTGTGACCGACTACGGAAGTGTTGCCTCTTGCAAAGTTCTTCATCACGATCTTGAAATCGGCAAGTGAATGTCTACATCACCCACGAGAATTGTTCTCGTTGAACACTTTCGGTCTTCGAGGGTGAGTCCTTCCCAAACCGTTACAAGTTAACTCCTAGATATGATCTTGGAAGTTTTTTTGCAATCCGTAGGATTTTTTTTTTGTTTTCCTTGTTGCGATCCCATCGCCCGTGGTGGTCAGTAGCCTTTTGGGATTTGGACGGGAGGGACCGGGCACCATGGGGTCCGAGGCTCCGGGCACCCGGGGTGGTCAGGAGCGCATGCTTCCTCTTCCCTTCGTCTTCTCATGGCTCCTCTCCCGGATTGGCTTGCCCTTTTCCCATGCCTTCTTCTCCTCTCTTTCGTCTTCTCTTCCAAGTTTCCCTCGCGGATGATGAAGTTGTTCCCTTGCGCTTCACCTCCTCCTCGACGCACGTGTAGCTCTTGAAGGGTCAAGTAGTATACCATCCTCAAGCGCACCAAGTATATACGTGTAAATGAGAAGATTCACCGTTAGGTGTAATATGTGTATGTCACACGTGTCTCTTGATGAAGGTCACGTGGTGATGTATGTTGCATGCTCCGCATCAAGTCCCCAAGGATGTTGGCTTATACAAGCACGTCCTTCGAGTGGTCTAAGGCGAGCTGTTTCCTCTAAAGGATGCTCTTAAGAATCTGGAAGATCTCTTTTTGCGGTTTGCCCGTCCAAAAGGTGTTTGTGAAATGGTGAGGAATCAGATGCATGCGGGTGCTCGTTGTTCCTTTGCATTTGTGCCATCCCACTAGCCATGCATGGAGTTGATGACAGTGGCGTAAGGTCCGCCTCTTGGTAGAGACGAGCGGATGGACAAAAATCTTGCAGAGGCGGATGCTCCTGCTAAGATTGTAGTTGAAAAAAAATCTTGGAGGAGATTGAATACGCGACTCATGCTCGCTATAAGGTGAAGGAAGAACCTGATGTATAGGAATTCCTTGGTATATATATCATAGGATGTTGTTGGTATTGTTGTGAATATGTGGTACTACTTCCGATGCATTGGTCTAGTTCTGTTGCATTGGTCTTTGTCATAGTTTTTGCCTTCGATCTTCTCCCGTTGAGCCCCTGAGCGCTTGGTTGAATTACTGTTGAGCCGTAAGCACAGAGGGGACGTCTTGGGTGTGAATGTTATACGTGAGCCTCGAGTGTCGACTAGGAGTTTGTTTTGGTCACGAGTGTGAATAAACACCTCAGGGGGTGGCTTATTCGTGCGAGCCCCCGAGTGCCGAGTGAAGATTGATTTTTGGTCGCAAGTATGAATAATGCCTCAGGGGTGGCTTAGTCGCGCGGGACCCCGACTGCGGAGTGAAGATTGATTTTTTGTCGCGAGTGCGAATAATGCCTCGAGGATGGCTGCATTTGAGAGAGCCCCGCGTGCACGGTGAATATCAATTTTTTTCGCGTGTGTGGATAACGCCTCGGGGGTGGTTGTAGTCGAGCAAGCCCTGAGTGCCAGGTGGAGTGCCCCGAGTGCCAGGTGGAGTTGATGATAGTGGCGTAAGGTCCGCCTCTTGGTAGAGACGAGCGGATGGATAGAAATCTTGCAGAGGCGGATGCTCCTGCTAAGATTGTAGTTGAAAAAAAAATCTTGGCGGAGATTGAATACGCGACTCATGCTCGCTATAAGGTGAAGGAAGAACCTGATGTATAGGACTTCCTTGGTATATATATCGTAGGATGTTGTTGGTATTGTTGTGAATATGTGGTACTACTTCCGATGCATTGGTCTAGTTCTGTTGCATTGGTCTTTGTCATAGTTTTTTCCTTCAATCTTCTCCCGTTGAGCCCCTGAGCGCTTGGTTGAATTACTGTTGAGCCGTACGCGCAGAGGGGACGTCTTGGGTGTGAATGTTATACGTGAGCCTCGAGTGTCCACTAGGAGTTTTTTTGGGTCACGAGTGTGAATAAACACCTCAGGGGGTGGCTTATTCGTGCGAGCCCCCGAGTGCCGAGTGAAGATTGATTTTTGGTCGCAAGTACGAATAATGCCTCGGGGGTGGCTTAGTCGCGCGGGACCCCGACTGCGGAGTGAAGATTGATTTTTTGTCGCGAGTGCGAATAATGCCTCGAGGATGGCTGCATTTGAGAGAGCCCCGCGTGCACGGTGAATATCAATTTTTTTCGCGAGTGTGGATAACGCCTCGGGGGTGGTTGTAGTCGAGCAAGCCCCGAGTGCCAGGTGGAGTGTAATTTACTTTGGAAAAAGATTCTCTCTTTATTTTCTTTTCCTTGGATTTCTTACACTAATGGCTAAGTAGACTTATCTGGAAATGATGGCTTAGTAGCCCTATAATTTAAAAACTCCGACTAAGATACTGGATAGAAAAGCGTGAAGTGCTGATTTCTATTGTGTTGTTGCTGTTCTAGTGGTTCTTGCGGGTCCTTCGATGCTTGTTGTAGTGCGGGTCCATGGCTGTCGTCGGGCCAGCTGTTGCTTGGTTTTGGTGTGCTCGAAAAGTTTTAGAGATCTTGTGGAATTCTATATCGTAGCGATCCGATCTGATGAAACTTCCGCTGATGGTGATGACTCCTCTTGGTCCGGGCATCTTGAACTTGAGGTATGCGTAGTGGGGGACGACCATAAATCATGCGAAAGCTGGACGGCCAAGAATTGCGCGGTACTGTGACCTCCAGCTGACTACTTCGAAGTTCAGCGTCTCCTTTCCGAAGTTGCTTTCATTTCCAAAGACAACCTCAAGGCTGATTTCTCCGAGGGGGTAGACTGCTTTGCTTGGTACTATCCCATGGAAAGTGGTGCTCGAGGTTTTTAGAGTGGAGGTTGGGATGAACATATCCTCCAGGGTTTTGGTGAATATGATATTGATTCCACTGCCTCCGTCCATGAACACGTGCAACATGTCGTAGTCCCCAATCTGTGCCTCGAGGACTAGTGAGGCATGCCCTGGTCGAGGGATGGCTGGCGGGTGATCTTCTCGGGAAAAGGTTATGTCAATCTTCGATCCTCGGAGGAACTCCGGTATTGCGGGTATGAGGTGGCTGCTAGATAGCCTTGACGAGAGACCCGCTTCTGTAGGTTGTTGGAGGGGCGACCTTCTTGGATCATGCAGATCCGACCATGAGCGAGTGGGTACTTGTCCTCATCTTCGAGTGTGTCGTGTCTTTCCTAGATGGTGGCGACTTGTCTTGGCGGTATGGGAGGGGCCGCTGCTGCCGCGTGTGATATTTGTCCAAGGAGAATGTTTGTGAGTGGTTGAGGCGCGGGTAGAGTGCTTCGGCCATATTCTTCGGAGAGTTGGTTGAAGCACCTCCAGTTTCGTAATGTGTGTCCTGAACGGAGTTCCCCATTCTCGTCCTTGTATCCGTGGAGCTGCCAAGGTCCGTCAAGCTGGTCTTTTCCTGAGCGGGGGCCTCGAGCGTCGTCGTGTGGTTGTCGAGGCTGCCACTCACGCTTTTGGTTACTTGGCAAGCCGTCCCGGTTGTCTCTTTTTGGTGGTCGGTTGTCACCGCGGCGTCCTTGTCTTTCTGGAAACCGATCGCGACCATCTCAATCCCTCTACCATCATAGAAGTTTCGTTCGGGTCTCTTTCTTCTTCGGTCGAAGTTTCTCTCGCCGCTATAGTAGTCATAGTCGCGATCGTCTCGGGTATATGGGATATCTGCTTCGTTGCAGATGGAGTCTTGTTCGTCGGGCCAACTGTTGGCGTGTTCCATTAGATGGGCGAGGGTTCGGACCTTCAGCTGTACTATCTATTCATAAGGTTATGCATTGGAGCCCTCTTTGGAATGCATCGATGGCGCTTTTATCTGATAGGTCTTCTGCAGAGTTCTTTAGTATATGGTCAAACTTTGTATATGGATGCGTAATGACTCCCCGGTGCCTTTCTTGCATTCTCGTAGTTCTTTGAGTGAAGTAGGCAATTTTTAAGTTGATTTGAAGTTTTCAATAAAAGCAGATCAAAACTGCCTCCATGAGCTGGTGAACCCACGTGGCTTGTTCTTCATCCAGTGTCTTGCAGATGCGGTAAGCATAAGCTGAATGTTGGACCCTCACTACAGGAGGCCGCCGTCGTCGATGGGGACCAGTAGGGGGCGGCGGTGGCGTTCTCCTGTAGAGAGGCGGCGACTTGTGAGGAGATGGGGAGGATAGAGAGAGGAGAGAAGGAAAGGGGAGGGTGGCGCAGCCGCTCACCGGCGGCGGCGAGGGAAGCACAGCGTGGGAGGAGGGCCGGTGGGGGTGATGGTGCTGGCGGCGGCGATCGTGGTAGGGGAGAGGTGGGTGTGCGGTGAGTGAGAGAGGCTGGGGGTTAGGGCTGTCCGCAGGCTCGGGATAAGGCCCTGCTTAGCCGTTAGCCGGCTGACGGCTAAGTTGGCCGTTATCCTTTGCCGTCAGCTGGCTGAAGGCAAAGCCTGTCGCCGTTAACTCGTGCAAGCCAGGGACACATGGCCCATGGGAGGCCGTCGGCCTTCCTTTTCCGTCATCTTTCTATAAGTTTGTCGTCGGCCAGCTGACGGCGTTGAACGGGCTGGCGGCATAGCTCTTTATCGTTAGCTTTCCACCTGGCTGACGACATAGTATGCTTGGCCGTAAGCCCCGAAAATAAGCTGACGACAAAGCACTAAGCTGACGGAAAAACTACAGTTTCCAGTAGTGCCTCTCTAGAATTTTACTGCCTGTAGGTAATCGTCAAGCCAGCCTTCTGGTTCCTTGAGTTTGTCGTACGTGTGGGTTGCTGAGGTTAGCTTGAATCCGTTAGGCATTTGAGCTCCCCGTATTTCCCGCGTGAAGCAGAGTGCTCCACATGAGCCGGAGTCCTCATCGGATCCTGAGGCATATGAATATTCTTCACAAGCCGCTCGCCTAGGGCGTCCCTTGTTTACTCTGTTTTGGTTGATGTCGTCGCGAGCGTCGCATCGTTGGTCGTCTCGCCTTCGATCTTTATCGCGGTCGCCCCGTCCGCGATTTTTATCATGGCCGTGGTGGTCGCGGCCGTGGTGGTGGTTGCCTTCGTCTTCGTCGTCGTCAGGTGAGCCTAGATCTCCTCCTGATGAGTTTTCTCGGGTCCTCCGTTGTGGGCACCCCGGACTATATATCCGAAGCGGCCAATTGTTATGTTGTCATGCTCCCATGATCAGTGTCACATGACACACAACTCGACAATGGATATCAAAGTGACAAGTTTATACAATATAGAATACAAAGTTATACAACAATAATGTCTTACACGGCCTCATCGGGCTCAAATAGAAGCGAAATAAGAAAAAGCAGAATAAATAGTAGCGGCACAATCCACATGGCAGTTGAGAGCATAGCACATCCTAGTAATCGGTTGTCGCATCATCGTCAATTACCTGCTCCTCCAAGCCTGGACGATTGAATAACCATGGACAAAGCCGTGAGTACATACAAAGTACTCGCAAACCACCTAAAGAAAGGAACAAAGATTTTTGTAGAGGAAAATAATGGGATGGCTTTATGGTGGAGTCTATCATGGAGGAACCTAACTACTCAATATTAGTTAAGTTGACAACATTTTATTCTTGGAAAATTTTAATCCCACAATTATATTTTATTTAATCATGTCCAACCCTTTTTCATAATATCAACATCATCATCGTGAACCATAATCTCAGTACCAGACTTTCTCTTCTATACCCCACAAAGTGTGGCCTCACTAGCTGTCCATGACCGTGGACTCTAGCTACTCGAATAGTTTTCACTCTTCAGAGGTTGTACACTTTACCCACAACATTTGATACATCTGCCGTGTCATCCAAGGTTCTTCATACCTCAATATGCGATGTTCGGATAATCAACCGTAGCCTTACACTTGCCTACCCTAATACATGTGATCTACCCAATGCATATATCCTGAACTATCCGCGTGCAAGGACATGCTCCTCTTGGACCCATGCCTTCACCGTAGTAGAGGTGTAGAAAAGTTTTGTGCTGACACCAAGAGTAGTGTATTTCACCCCCGACGTATCGGTAGGATCCCGACTTCTGGTATACTCATATACTCTTTACGGGTGTACCTAACTCATATAGTTATAAGATCCCTGTACTAAGATATGCAAACTTCCGAACTAGCCCTGTCCCATACCAGAGTATTGTGGTTGTAGTGTAAGGCTAGGTTTTGGCGGCACTTATAGAGAGTTGCTCCAGACTTTGAATATGTTCAACAATGTTTCCAACAAGCACAATATTGGCCATCACATCTTCTCAGATGTATGCCATCACATTAGGGTGAAGAAACATTAACCAAATTATTATGCTGTCATTAGTTCTTTAGCAAGTCTAGGGATAGTGCATAAAGATCATTGGTGTTTAATTCATTTTTCCCAATAGGTGAGCTTTAAGGGTATGTGGTGGTTCACCTATTACAACTAGTACAATCCCAACCCAAGATGATATAATAATAACTGATACATAAACATGATATATGAAATAAAGAAGAAAAAAGTAGGACAAGGGTTTGACTTTTGAAGATGGCTTGCCTTCCTCGGCGGTGCCCACTCGTATGAATTTTTTCAGCGGCTTGGCAGGGGTTGCCACCTGCAACGTCAAACATCTCGTCTATGCATAGCGGAAAATAATAACACACAATTACAATCACGACATTCAACCAATGCATACAGACAATATCACTCAACAAAGCATCACAAAATTATTAAGAACAAGGTAACGACAAGAGGGTAGCAAATTATCAATGTTTAGCTTAACATGGCTTTTATTTGAACAAGGCAACATACAAGAACATTAAGTAGCAACATGATTAACAACAAGATTAAGTCATTTTTAGTAAAGTATCTTAATAAAGTATTAGCCTAAACAAGCTTCTTAAGTTGTAATAGTGTTAGTGAAAGTGCAATCATGCCTTAAGCATATTTTGTTGATTGATGATAATATACATATAGGGGACTAACTATGTTTGTTAAGTGACACACAGGAAGTTGGTTAGTTCTCTTGAAATCATCGTGTAGGGATCATATGCTGAACCTCGACTGCACTCAAGAATTCGACATAACGACTAAAGATGATGCTAAGTCTTCTTTGCTATTACATCTTGAGTCATAGGGATCCACGCACTATTAAGAGGGGATCATAAGGTTGAGTTCAGTCATGCTCAAATCATTAAAACTTCAACATGAAAAACACACTTTCATACATCTAAGAAAAATCAATATAGTTGTGTACGGTTTTCAAAACACTTCAATTCGAGAACTCACTGCATATGCCGGATCGTACAGGCCACATCCCTGACCGTCCGGGCTCAGCCTGGATCGTCCGGCCACGGCCCTGGACGTCTGAATAATTACGATCCCGAGTCACCCGAGGGTGCATAATTCTCCGGACCGTCCGGGCCCAGCCCGGACCGTCCAAGCTGGACCCCGGACCGTCCGAATAATTACGCTCCCGAGACCAGATGAGGCACAATCATCTGGACCGTCCGGGTGTCAGGCCGGACCGTCCAGGCACAGCCCGGACCGTCTGAGCTGGACCCCAGGTCGTCCGAATAATTATGCTCCCAGGACCAGAGGGTGCACAATCTTCCGAACCGTCCGGGTCATGTGCCGGACCATCCGGGCCCGGCCCGGATCGTCCGAGTGTTCATCCTGGACCGTCCGTCGTCACAGACATATACACACATGTAGAGCATGTGTTGTCCTTTCGGACCAACCGGATTTCAGGTCGGACCGTCCGACTTAAGTCCCGGACCTCCGGAGCATACCAGACAGCTCAAAACGACTAGTTTTCTTGAGCATCCATATATACCCCTACCCACTTAGTGTTAGGGTTGAACACTTCATTCATTTCACTCAAGAACACCAAGTGCTCCCTCTCGCCTTTCTCCTACACTAAATCCAAGATCCCGGAGAGATTTGTGAGAGTTCTTGTCGGATCTTTCACCACGTGATAGATCCGTCCCTTCCCCATCTTCCGACCAAAGAAAATCGTGATTTGAGAAAGCATTGAGCTTTTCCCCATTGATATTTTTACTCTTGGAGGTTGGAGACTCCTATGCGGGTAGGAGTTCTTTAGAGAGGAATCGACCATTGTGATTACCCCCGTTGAGTTTGTGAGGGTTTGGTGACCACCTTTAAGGTCAACCGGTAGTGGTTGGGAATCACCTTCGTGGTGATATATCAAGGGGAATAGAGTGATCCTTCGTGGATTTGGTGTGCCTTCGTGGTTTCACCCACTCTCTCCGAACGGTGAGTAGCTTCCCTCTAAGGAATTGAACATCGGGATACATCGTTTTCTTCGCATCATTCAGTTATCCCTACTCTTTCCCCTTATTACTTGTCCTACCGTATTATTTGCCCCTCACTTGATTTAGTATATTGTTCTTATTGTTTATCTTGTCATAGCTAAGTAAACCTTGCAATTGTTAGGCACACCTTTATCTTCCGCATTATTCCCTAAAATTGCTAAGTAGTGATAAAATTTGTAATAAGACCTATTCACCCCCCCTCTAGGTCTATCTTGATCCTTTCAATTTGTATCAGAGCGTCATGCTCTAATCTTGTGGATTAACCGCCCTAGAGCGAGATGACCAATGATGGCCCTCCCGAAATTTCGGGTGCCATGGTGGAGGAGGTCGCAATTGCTGCGGATGCCGCTCGTTTGGAAGCCGAGAGATTGGCCGCCGAACGAAGAGCATCCACACAAACTGCGTTGCCTCCTTCCACGGGGCATGTGAACTATGAGATTGAGGATCCCAAGTTGTTCACCTCCAGAGATATGGAAAAAGACTTGCAAAAGGCTTTGGACAATCAAAGGAAGGAAATGGAAGCCTCATTTGCAAAAATGAAGGCTCCGGCATCGGAGTCACAAACGTCAAGTGGTGCGGCCCCTAGGACCCCACAAGCGACCTTTGTGTACCCCCGAGGCTCCCTTGCAAAGAGGTGGTCCCTACCAATGGGAATATCCTGCTCCTAAGCTTGTGGAACCTAAGTATAACTTCAATGGCAATCTTTCGGTACTAACCGAGAACACTAACTTTTTGGATTGGAAAAGTCTTATGGCAGATTATCACAGGTTTGTGTGCGAACCCATGTGGAATCTCATCGACTCCGGAAAATGCTATTATCCTGTTGATCCCAACAACCTTACACCAAGTGAAGTGTTTGACAGACATCTCAACCTTGCTTCTATTGGGTTCTTGAAAAGAGGAATGGATGAGTTGACACATGCACCGTTTCTCCATATCACCAATGCCAAAGAAATGTGGGACACTCTTCTCATTGCCAAGTCCGGGACTGGTTCCCTTCAAATGAAAAGATATGAGACCGCAAACAATGCATTACATAACCTTCACATGAAGAAAGATGAGACACCCCAACAACTTCATATGCGTCTCAAGGTTCTCTCCGCTCATGTCCAATCCTTCACATGTGATAAATCTTTGGATGGATATCAAATCACCAACCGTTACCTTGTGGACAAGATGTTGAATGCTCTCACGGTGTATTCTCATCAAATGGTGTGGGAATTGAGGCGTATGCCCGACTTCTTCAAGATGACACTGGATGATGTGATTGCCACCTTCTTGCAATATGAAGAGCACCTAACGGAGTCCAAGAGACTACTTGCCACTTATGGTGGTCCATCGTCAAACCTTGCACTCAAGGCTAGGCTCGAGGAGCTTGATATGAGGAGGAAGAAGAAGATGAGTATGAAGATGATGATAACTCCGATGATACTCCCTCATATGATGATATTTCTCTATTTGTGAAGAGGTTCACAAAAGAGGACTTGAAGGGAAGATTCCAAAAGAAGAAGACAAGAAACTGCTACAACTGTGAGAGACCGGGACACTTTGCGGAGGATTGTCCGTATGAGAAAAGAGAGGACAAACCTCAACTTCCTCGGAAGGAAGTTGCCAAGAAGCTCCCAAATCCTCTCAACAACAAGTTCAAGAAGAAAGCATTGTTGGCTCTAGAAGGGTCCGATCCCGAGGATGTTGGTGGTGTGGCCGGAGTTGCTCAAGATACACAAAAGACCTTGAAGCTCCTCAACAAGGAAGGTGAAGTTGTAAGCTACAACTACATGAGTGACTACACCGGCAATGCACACAAGTGCCTCATGGCCAAGTTGGTTGATGATGACACTCCCTCCTCCTCGGCTAAGATCAAGGTAACTCCTATTGATGAGTCTTTCATGTTCTCTTTTGAACCTCATGATGAATTTCATGATGCAGAAAGTGTTGATGCTCATGCTACTTGAGAAGATTTGTTGTTTGCAAAAGTGAACAAAATAATGAGCTCTCTCAGAGGCAATAAGCTCAAAATGTTGCAATTACTTATGGATGTTGTGGGTAAGCACTCCACAACCATTAAGGATCTTGAAACCCTCCTCGCCGAGGAAAAGGATAATTATTCTCTCCTTGAGCAAAAGGTTGACTTTGAGGAAGCTCGAAATGATAACTTGTGCAAAGTTGTTCAGACATCAAATGACTTAAATTAAAAGCATGTTGCCTCCTTGAAAAAGGCTCATGAAATTTGTAAGGAACTTGCTAATGATATGAGAAAGCTTGTGGAGATAAACACCTCCCTTTCTAAGGATGTGGAGTTACTCACTGTGTCTCTCAAGACAAAAGATGAGGAACTCGCCACCCTCAAGAAAAATCTTGAGGCTCAAAAACTTGCTCATATAAAAACACTTACTAAGATTCTTGATTCTTGTGCTACTAACTCTAATCTTGATCATGCATCTCTCATTGAGGAGAACTTAGCACTTCATGCTCAACTAAAGAAGGGCCTCTTGACTTGTGCCCAAGGCGAGAAAAATCTAAATGATGTACTAAGTCATCACAAGGAGTCCTCTGCTAAGGAGGGACTTGGGTTTAACCCAAGTACAAGTGTGACAAAGGATGTCACCCTTAGCAAGGAATCAACTCCTCAAAAGGTGATCTTTGTTCGTGAAGGGCACAAGGACAAAGGTAAGAAAAAGGTTGATGTTGGGAATGGGAAGGCCACTAGGGGAAAGCCCGTCCCTGACAAAAGGAAGGAGAAGATGACTCCATCCTATGTGCTCCGTAAGAAAAAGGATTGAGAGGTGTTTGCAAAATTCATTGGGCCCCGTAATGCTTTCCGTTTCTATACCATTTGGGTTCCAAAAGACCCTTGTTACTAACCTTAGAGGTCCCATTGCAAAATGGGCACCTCTAACCAAAGCCTAAACTTATGTGTAGGATGCTCTCTCCGGTGGAGTTAAATGGGTGATTGATAGTGGATGCACCAAACATATGACCGGAGAAAGCCGTTTTCTCAAGGACTTCATGGATGCAATTCAACCATATATGATTATTGTCTTTGGTGGTGGTACCAAGGGAAAGGTAGTTGTGTTGGGAAAGGTGGATATTACTAATCACATGTCTCTTGAAAATGTCATGCTTGCCCAATCCCTTCAATACAATTTGCTTTTCGTTCGTCAATTAGCTTTCGTTGGTTATGACACACTATTTGGTCTAACAAGTGTGAAAGTCTTTAGAAGAGATACTCTCGAAGTGGCCTTTGTTGGAGAGTTGGATGGCAACCTTTACACGGTTGATTTCTCAAAAGAGAGTACTAACCATGCAACTTGTCTAATGGCCAAGGCCGACAAGGGGTGGCTATGGCATCGCCAGCTAGCCCATGTCGGTATGAGAAATCTAAAAGATCTCCTAAAGGGTGAACATATCCTCAGACTAAAAACATGTCTTTTGAGAAAGATCGTGTGTGTAGTGCATGCATAGCCCGGAAGCAACATCAAGCAAAGCATACCCCCAAGAATATCGTGTCAACTTCAAGGCCTTTGGAGCTCCTTCATGTGGATCTCTTTGGGCCTCCATCATGGGATAGTCTTGGTGGGAAGAAATATGGCCTTGTCATTGTTGATGATTATTCAAGATACACATGGGCGTTCTTTCTCAAGTCCAAGGACGAGAGGAAGGCCACCTTCATTGATTTTGCCAAGCAAGCCCAAAGGAAATACAACATGGCTATCTTCGCAATACGAAGTGACAATGGCTCCGAATTCAAGAACTACACCTTGGAAGAATTCTTGCGTGATGAGGGGATTGAACATCAATATTCCGCACCTTACACCCCTCAACAAAATGTTGTAGCCGAGAGGAAGAACCGCACCCTTGTGGAGATGGCCCGGTCCATGTTGGATGAGTACAAGTCACCGTATAGCTTTTGGGCCGAAGCCATCAACACCGCATGTCATGCATCAAACCGGCTCTTTCTTCGCAAGATCTTGATGAAGACCCCCTATGAGCTTCAACCGGTCACAAGCCAAACGTCAAATACTTCCGAGTATTCGGTTGTAAGTGTTTCTTTCTCAATAAGAAAGACCGGTTAGCTAAGTTTCAATCCAAAACAATTGAAGGTATATTTGCTTGGTATGCTTCAAAATCTCACGCCTATAGGGTCTACAACAAATCCACCGGATGTGTTGTGGAAATTTGTGACGTGGAGTTTGACGAATTTAATGGCTCCCATGGGGATCAAGTTGATCTAAGTGATGTAGGCAATAATGAAGATTCGTCTCAATACATCTTGGCTATGGGCATTGGAGATCTTGTGCCCATTACTCAAGTTCCTAGAGATGATGAGGTGGGTGATGGGCCAAGTGTTCCACCACCACAAGCACCTCCTCCTACTACTCAAGATCCAATTGCTCATGATGAGCCCATTATCCAAGAACAAGAACAAGACCCTCCACAATCCGATGTGGTTGCTCAACCACAAGTTGATGATGCGGTTGATCCACGAGATCGGCTTGACCGCATTTGCTTTGGATAAAATGATGCTATTGAAGATGGCTCCACCCTTGATGATGAACCAAATGTTGTTCATGAACCCGAATGGGTGGAGCCTATTGAAACTCCAACCTCCATCATTCCATTGGTGGCTAAACGTGTTGATGTTGACAAGATTCTCACGGTATTGGGGCAAGGTATAGTTACTCGTCATGAACTTATGAAATTTTGTGCTCACTTCTTGTTTGTGTCTAGCATTGAACCACTTAGGGTTGAACAAGCACTTGAGGATGCGGATTGGCTCATTGCAAGGAAAGATGAGCTCACTAGTTTCACTCGGAATGAAGTATGGTCTCTCGTGGAGGGGCCTTCCGGTCAAGATCATAACGTCATTGGAACCAAGTGGATTTTCAAGAACAAGCAAGATGAATATGGTAATATCATTTGAAACAAGGCAAGGCTAGTGGCTCAAGGGTACTCCCAAGTTGAAGGCTTGGATTTTGATCAGACCTTTGCTCCCGTTGCCCGTCTTGAATCTATACACATGTTTATTGCTTATGCCGCATTCAATGGATTCCCATTATTTCAAATGAATGTAAAAAGTGCTTTTCTTAATGGTCCACTACAAGAGGAAATGTATGTAGCACAACCACCCGGATTTTGTGACCCTCATCACAAGGACCACGTGTACAAACTTCATAAGGCATTATATGGTCTTAAGCAAGCCTCTCAAGCTTGGTATGACCATCTTAGGAAGTTTTTACTCGAGGAAGGACTTGTGAGGGGTGTCATTGATGCCACTCTTTTTACCAAGAGAACCAATGGTGAATTGATCACATGCCAAATCTAAGTAGATGACATAATATTTGGTTCTCCTAATCCATCTTTGTGCAACTAGTTCTCGTAAACTACGACGAATAACTTTGAGATGTCCATGATGGGGAGCTTGAAGTATTTCCTTGGATTTCAAATCGAGAAATTGGACGAAGGAACCTTCATCTCCCAAACAAAGTACATTCAAGACATGCTCGCGAAGATTGGGATGAAGGATGCCAAGCCATGCAAGACACCCATGCCAACCAAGGGGTATCTAGATCAAGACCTTTCCGGTATTCCATTTGATGCTACTCTTTATCGTTCTATGATAGGGTCGTTGCTTTACCTTTCTGCATCTAGACCGGATATTATGCTTAGCGTAGGAATGTGTGCAAGATATCAAGCCTCTCCTAGGGAGAGTCATCATTTGGAGGTTAAGCGCATTCTTAGATACCTTGTTCATACTCCTCTGTTGGGCCTTTGGTACCCCAAGGAAGCCAAGTTTGATCTCTTGGGGTACACCAATGCGGATTGGGCTGGAGACATGGTGGATCAGAAGTGAACATCCGGTTCCTGTCAATTTCTTGGGGCGCTCATTGGTAAGTTGGCACTCCAAGAAGAAAAATTGTGTCTCTCTCTCCACCGCTGAAGCCGAGTATGTGGCCGCCGCAAGTTGTGCCACTAAAATCTTGTGGATGAGGCAAACTTTGAAGGATTATGGCCTCACTTATCAGAAGGTACCCATCTTATGTGACAATGAAAGTTCTATCAAGATTGCCAACAACCCTTGTCAACATCCTCGCACCAAGCATATTGACATTCTTCATCACTTCATACGGGATCACATTCAAAAGGGTGATATTGTTCTTGCACATGTGGGCACCGACAAGCAACTTGCGTATATCTTCACCAAACCATTGGATGAAGCAAAGTTTTGCCAACTAAGGGGTGAACTTGGTATCTTGGAACGTTATAGCTTCTCAGCCTAGGGGTATCTTGCTCTCATTCATGCACATAGCAAATAACCTATCTAGATGTAGGCATGTATGTAGGGGGAGAAACTCAATTCATGAGTTCTCTACTCGCTACACGATGCATAAAGTGACCCACACATCAACAATCTGCATGCTCACTTCGGTGAGACCATGTGTAGCGGTTAAAGATGGAGTTGTGACTGTTGGACCCAAGATACATCTTCACGGTGTCAACATCACCTATACTCATACATGGTGGCCACCGCCACCGCCTACCCCATCATAGATTACTTTTGTCAAACGGTTCTTTAGTGATCTTGCTATTTGGGTGTTCATGCTCACGCTTGTCATGCATACATATTTCATATATAAATATATTTCTATATATCTTCCATATAGCTATATCACCCTCATATTCACGACGTACGTCCCTGTAGAACATTTAGACAAACCCCTGTACACCTGTCAAACGTCCGAGCAGTGCCTAGATGGTCCGGGCTCACCCCGGACAATCTCGCCGCTGGTCCGGTCGTCCGACCCTCAATCGTACCGTTGCCCCACTAAAACACCCTGTCGGTCGTCCGGTCTACCACCCGGACCGTCCGGGCTCGTCCCGGACCGTCCGACTTACGGCCCGGTCGTCCGGCATGCATGGCCTATAAAACCTCACGGGCCGCGCCCCCACGACATGTGGAAGTTCTTTTCCCCCGCGCCTAGGGTTCGGCCTGCTCTCCCTGCACCGGCGCCGCCCTGACCTAGGGCACTCCCGTCCGATTTCGCCCTCCGGTGACTCCTCCTTTGGATCTGGCGCCTCTCCTCCTCATGATCTATGTTTTGATCCAACCCATTTTTTATTTGGGGAAGGATTCCTCTTGGATGATGGACTGCATCTCCGATCTGGCCGCCATGCCTCCGAAGGGGCCCCGTAATGGTGAGTTCTCTCCCCATTCTTGTTGGACACGGTTGCCGTGGTCTCCATTTTTGTTCCCTCTAGTTTGGTTGACTCATAGTGGGTTCCCCATGGATTTGTCATATCCACTGTTTTCGGCCTTCCGGGTTTGCTTCCGGTTGTCCGGGTGCGGTCCACTGTGTCTCCCATACTTGTTGGGCCTTCTTACCCATGCAACCCCATGTGGCCTCACTATGCTCCTCCTTTGCACAGACTCTCGCCGCGAGGGCTGTGACGACTCTCAGGATGACCTCCTTCCTCGTCGTCGCCTTCGCGGCAGCGTTGACCGGGCGGGCAGCAGCAGTGTGGAGTTCCAAGGCCCTTCTTCGGACTCGCCCTGGCAGTCCAGTCAATGATGATGAGAAGCTTCCATCATCCCCTTAGCCGCAGGACTATGGATTCCCATCCGTGGAGGACTTTCCTGACTTCTTCCCGGACGTGGTGCCCGATCAGGATGATGAGGCGTAACTCTGTGAGCCCATTTTTGGTACTTGTTGACAAAGGGGGAGAACTTTATCTAGGTGCTAGTTCATTTGCGTTCGTGTTTTCTCTTATTAGTTATATCTTATGCTGTGTGGCAGACATGTATTAAGACTTACGCATGCATTATTTATCGAACTATGTGTTATCATTCGAGTGTTCCTTTTTATGTGGTATTGTGTCTTATAACTAATAAGCTTTCTCATATACATCTAATTGGTTATATGAACATGGGGGAGCCTCCCTAACATGTGCCTTGCTTAAATGTCTAAAAACCAACATGCACATGTTGAGGGGGAGTCTCCCTCTTTGAAATGAAAATGCTCTCCAAATTGTAATTGTCATTCCTTTAAGAGCTATATGTGTATTTTCATCAACTACCAAAAAGGGGGAGATTGAAAGTGCAATCATGCCCTTAAGCATATTTTGTTGATTGATGACTATATACATATAGGGGACTAACTATGTTATTAAGTGACACACGGGAAATTGGTTAGTTCTCTTGACATCATCGTGTAAGGATCATATGCTGAACCTCGACCGCACTCAAGAATTCGACATAGCGACTAAAGATGACGCTAAGTCTTCTTTACTATTACATCTTGAGTCATAGGGATCCCCGCACTATTAAGAGGGGATCACAAGGTTGAGTTCAGTCTTGCTCAAATCATTAAAACTTCAACATGAAAAACACACTTTCATACATCTAAGAAAAATCAATATAGTTGTGTACGGTTTTCAAAACACTTCAATTCGAGCACTCACTGCATATGCCGGATCGTATGGGCCACATCCCGAACCGTCCAGGCTCAGCCAGGACCGTCCAGCCACAGCCCCGGACGTCTGAATAATTACGATCCCGAGTCACCCGAGGGTGCATAATTCTCCAGACCGTCTGGGTGACAGGTTGGACCGTCCGGGCCCAGCCCGGACCGTCCGAGCTGGACCCGGACCATCCGAATAATTACGCTCCCGAAACCAGAGGGGCACAATAATCCGGACCTTCCGAGCTGGACTCCAGACCGTCCGAATAATTATGCTCCTAGGACCATAGGGTGCACAATCTTCCGGACCGTTCGGGTCATGTGCCGGACCATCCAGGCCCGGCCCGGATCGTCCGGCTCTGCAACCCGGACCGTGCGTCGTCACAGATATATACACACATGTAGAGCCTGTGTTGCCCTGCAGGACCATCCGGATCTCAGTTCGGACCGTCCGGGCACAGAGTGCCCCTACCCAGACAGCTCAAAACGGACGTCCGGAGCATACCAGACAGCTCAAAATGGCTAGTCCCGGACGTCCGGAGCATACCAGACAGCTCAAAACGGCTAGAGTTCTTGAGCACCGATATATACCCCCTACCCACTTAGGGTTAGGGTTGAACACTTCATTCATTTCACTCAAGAACACCAAGTGCTCCCTCTCCCCTTTCTCCTACACTAAATCCAAAATCGTGGAGAGATTTGTGAGAGTTCTTGTCGGATCTTTCACCACGTGATAGATCCGTCCCTTCCCCATCTACCGACCAAAGCAAATCGTGATTTGAGCAAGTATTGAGCTTTTCCCCATTGATCTTGTTACTCTTTGGAGGTTGGAGACTCCTAGGCGGGTAGGAGTACTTCGTAGAGGAATCGACCATTGTGATTAACCCCTTTGAGATTGTGAGGGTTTGGTGACCACCTTTAAGGTCAACCGGTAGTGGTTGGGAATCGCCTTCGTGGTGATATCTCAACGGTAATAGAGTGAGCCTTCGTGGCGTTGGTGTGCCTTCGTGGTTTCACCCACTCTCTCCGAACGGTGCGTAGCTTCCCTCCAAGGAAGTGAACATCGGGATACATCGTTGTCTTTGCGTCATTCGGTTATCCCTACTATTTCCCCTTATTTCTTGTGCTACCGTATTATTTGCCCTCACTTGCCTTAGTATATTGTACTTATTGTTTATCTTGTCATAGCTAAGTAAACCTTGCAATTGTTAGGCACACCTTTATCTTCCGCATTATTGAGTAAAATTGCTAAGTAGTGATAAAATTTGTAATAAGACCTATTCACCCCCCCCCCTCTAGTTCTATCTCGATCCTTTCAATTAGGTCATACAATTTTTGTTTAAGTGGGAAAAGATCCTATAATAATTATTTTTAATGATTTATTAAAATTTATAGGGTTGTTTTTATTTATTTTATTTTAAAATACTTATTATCGCATCAATTGATATTGATCAAAATAAATTTTAATAAAATGCTAACAATTTAATATCACTAACATAAATTTTATGGAAATTAAACTAGCACTACTAGAGAAAGGGCTTATGGTGGCGCCTTTTTTAGCCTTTAGTGGCGCATTATGGATGCACCACTAAGGACAAGCCACTAATAAGGGCTTAGGGGTGGCGCATTCTGAATGTGCCACCCCTAAGAACCTTATGGGTGGCGCATTTCGTAATGCGCCACCCCTAAGACATTATGGGTGGCACATTTCTCCTTAGGGGTGGCGCATTTCTGGTGCGCCACTACCTGTACAGAATATGCACCACAAAATATTTATTACAGAAAATAAAAAATATTAATTTGCAGAAAAAAGAAAACAAAATACAGAAGCAATTACATAAATGGAATCACAGAAATTATTACATAAAATAGAAGCATTACATGTTTTCGAGTATTGTTTACAAGTATCGAATACAGGTTATTACAAATGAAATAAAAGAAAACCCTAAAACTAATCTTCGAGTATTGCTTTATTCACTTCATCTTGATAATGCTGATCATTTTGATCGATCTGTTGCAGTAAACAAGTGAGTGTGAATGACATTGGCATCAATGACCACATTTATCGTTTAAGCATATAGGAAGATACATTCACACAACACAACTTAAATAAGAACTGATCAACTAAACTAGTAGCATAGCCAAAATGATGCATGATACATTTATACAAAGATGGAAAAGTGTTTGTGCAATAGAGATAAAGTTATTTAGAACACAAATCATCAATATTGTTCGGATCTAAGAATGCTAAGCATGAAACAATGTAGCATGAAATTCACATCAATCGTCATAACTTGTGACTCGGCTCAGAGAATGGGCGGCATCCTTCTTTCGTCATGAAAGGCCTTGTTTCACGCAAGGCCTTTAAGTGGGCTTATATCTCCCCAGGTGATGGTGCAATGTTGCAGTGGAAGATCGACCCCTTCATCTGTACTTCACGAAAGATGATAGTCGCCATCTCCCCTTGGATGTGAAAGAACTCCTGCCTAAGATTTGCATTGGCGATTGCCGCCTTCCTTTCGACCCACGCTTCGAGATGACTTGGCAGCGTAAGGTTGCAATCTTACTGTACAATCGCCCGCATGTGATGGAGGGCGTCGTACGCATCCCTCACACTGCCAGTCGGTTGCTTGATGCATGGGAACTGCGTTACGTGGTTGAACACGCTCACACCAGGCTGATGCTTCTTGTACTTGTTCTTCACGATCTTGCCTCCGGCTTTTTTGTAGCCGGTGAGAGCATCATCCAAAACTCTCATGGTATACTTGTAATCTTTCTTCTTCACACTCCCCGAGTCTAAATACACGGCATGCGAGTGTTGCGATGAAAAGCAGATGAGCACGATGTCTTGATCCTCACTTCATAATTAAAACAATCGAAAAGGAATGTTGGAAGAGGACAATGGAAGAAAGCTAAGAAAGCATATATGCTACGGTGGAGAGCAAATGACTTACTTGGGAGAGTAGGTCACTAGAAATGAATCCTTGTCGGCGTTCTCTAGCATGAATTCTCTCATGTACACCGCCGCAAGAGTGGCGTCCCCGTCGTCCATCAAGATACTTTCACGCATGTAGAAGAGGTCCAATATCGCAACGCTCGGGGTCTTATCTCTCGTGATACTCATAGAAAGGCTGAGCAAGAACAGACGGATAAGGCTATGGTCCAGCCGCTTGAGATGAAACAAATTGAAGATATCTGAGAACCACATGATTATCATATCCGCGGGGACATTGTTGATGGAGCCCATGTTGAGTGGCACCTTGGCCACGAAAACTGGGTACGAGGGATTCTTCTCTCAAAGAAGCATCTTCTCGACCTTCAACAGTTTAATAAAAACAGAGCTATCCTCTCGACCTTCATCAGTTTAATAAAAACAGAGCTATCCTCTCGACCTTCATCAGTTTAATAAGAAGCATTGCATATCTTATCAAAGGACCATGTAACACTTAGAAGGAAAAAATTTAGTGCTTTGCTGACCAAAGATGGTTCTACTTCAAACTATATGATCCAAACATAAGAATGTCATCATCAATTACAAAGTGCAGACTAAATCCATGCATACACAAAGTGATCATGAATTACAAACATAGTTTCTTAAATTTTGAGCTAACTATCTAGCTATCGTTTCCTCACGATCTTCTTCTTGACCTTCTTTGTCGTGGTTGAATAATTTAGGCCCTGGACGCCTTCACTTTTCCTCCTGAACGGGAGACCTTTCTTCGGTAGGGTTGTGGTGTCTGTATCCTGAGTGGCATAGTCATCTTCCATCTTCGAGTCGCCGTACTTGTCAAAGTCTTGCTCGTTGGCGACTCCATCCATTCCGATGATGTTTCTTTTGCCTCCCCTCACTACAACGCGGCTCGGCTTTGATGGGTTGGTAATGAAGAAGCATTGGTCCACTTGTCTAGCCAGTACCCATGGCTCATTTTTTGCGGTGATGTTTGCGCCCGCTGACTTGGATTTGGCTTCGGGTATAACCATGGTGGTGAAGTACCGCTCTTATTTTACGACGCTCTTGTCCCATCTCACACGGAACATCGGCATCTTCTCACCACATTAGTCGAGCTCCCATATGTCCTCGATCCCTCCGTAGTATCTTTCCTTGACGTCATCGGTGTAGAATATCCCCGTTACCCCTGAGTTCTGCTAATCGCAGTTATTGTCCTTTTCCTCCGTGTAGAATGTGTAGCCGTTGATATCATAAGCTTAATAGGTCATCAGGTTGCGTGCGGCACCCTGTGACAAGGTGAATATCATCTTTTCGTCCTCGAAAGCATTCCTTCGCGGGTGATTAGCACGAAGCTCTTCCCTAAACCAAGTCATGAAACCGGAGTTGTGCTCTTTGATTAGTCATGGATCTCGGTCCGTTATCTGCAGGCCCTGGTCACTGTATTTCTTCCTGATTACATCCTTGTGTTTTATTATCCAAGGATCGACCAACTGGATGTATTGTAGCGCGACTAGGCTTGCTCTTTCAAATTCGATGTCTCGACCCTCGAAGTTGACATGCATTGCGCGGATTCCCTCCTGGTGACCACACCCATTGATCTTGCCAAAGTGCTTGTTGACGGGCAGACCAAAAGGGTTCTCGGTGTTGAGAAAATTCGTGCAAAAAATAGATGCACTCTTCGTTTAGAAAGCCCTTCGCTATGCTTCCATCTGTATGGGACCTGTTACGAACATATTTTTTCATGTGTCCATTCATCCTTTCGAACGGCCTCATGCTGCGCAGAAACGCAGGCCCGAGTTGGACGATATCCTCCACGACATGGATCAGCAGATGCACCATAATGTCGAAGAATGCGGGCGCGAAATAGATCTCAAGCTCGCATATTATGAGCACGATCTCCTCCTGTAGCCTTTTGAGTTGCGTAGTGCAAATCGACTTCCGAGAGATGACGTCAAAAAAGTTGCAAAGGCCAAACAACGTTTTACGGACGTGCTCGTCCATTATCCCTCAAATCGCAACCGGGAGAATCTGGTTCATCAACACGGCTCAGTCGTGAGAGTTCATGCCGCTGACACGCTGCTTCTCCTTGTCTAGGTATCTTCTTATCTTCCCCGCATAGCCGTTCGGAAATTTTACTCCTATGAGACAGTGGATAAACCGCTTGATCTCCTCGTCGCACAGAGTGAAGCATGCCGGTGGGCAGTGATCAATACCGGTCTTCTTGGTCGCCTTTTTTCGTTTGCGAGAGTTTTGCGTTTCCATATCCTCCTCCTCCGGCTCATCATAGTTGTCACTAGGGGAGTGAAGTTCCCTCCTGATGCCCATAAATTTCAAGTCATTCCTTGCTTTTGGCCCGTCCTTGGTCTTCTCCGGCATGTTGAGCAGCGTGCCAAACAAGTTCTCGCACACGTTGTTTGTGGTATGCATGAGATCAAGGCTATGAGGACTGCGAAGGAGACTCCAGTATTCCAAATCCCAGAAAACAGACCTCGCTTTCCATACCCTCATCAACGACTGAGTCTTCTTTTTTTTCTTTCCCGGCGCGGGGCACTCTTTCCAAGTTTTCAGCAAGTTGTCGATTTCTTTGTCGCTCCTTCGAGCAAGGGGTGCTCGGAGCTCCTCGCTTCCATCGAACAGATGTCCCTGTTTTCTCCATGCATGTTTCTTGGGAAGCCATCTCTGAGACCCCTGGAACACGGTTTTTGAAGATCCATGATCTTTTGGTAGCTGGCGGTACGTTGTATTATCCATGCACCTAACGCAAGCACAGAATCCTTGGATCCACCTGCCCTGAGAAATATCTGTATCCGAGATATTCGTGCACCATCGTGATCACCGCGGATTTTATTGGGAAATATTATTTTGCGGCGGAGTCCCACATATTGACTCCGTCTTCCCATAACGTTTCTAGCTCCTCTTTCAACAGCTTCAGATATAGATTGAGGTCCGTACCTGGTTGTTTCGGCCCTTGAACTAGCATACACATTGTTATGTACTTTTTCTTCATGCACTTCCAGGGGGGAAGGTTGTAAATGCATAGAAACACGGGCCAAGTACTCTGTGTGCTTCTCTGGCCGCCAAACGGATTGACTCCATCGGCGCTCTCACCAATCCTGAGGTTCCTTGGTTCGTTCCCAAAATCTGGGTATTCGAGGTCCAACGCAGTCCATTGGCTACCATCTGAAGGGTGCCTCAGCATATCCTTTTTTTCTGGATCCGGTTTCGGGTCATCCTCTTTTAGCTTCTTTCTATCTGCGTGCCAGGTCATGAGCTTTGCTTCCTCGGGATCTACAAAATACCTCTGTAGACGAGGAGTGATCGGAACGTACCATACCACTTTTCTAGGAACTTGCTTCCCTCTCTTGTATCGACTAACACCGCACACCGAACATGTGGTTTTATCTTCGTCCTCACCCCGATAGATCATGCAATCATTTATGCAGACGTGATATTTAACGTGCGGAAGATCGAGAGGGCAAAGGACTTTCTTGGCCTCAGCGATACTAGTTGGGCACGTGTTGCCCTTCGGAAGACGATCGTGCCAGAATGTCATGTTACCATCGAAGCTTTCGTCGGTCCATTTGTTTTTTGCCTTCATCTCCATAGCCCCAAGTGTTACATTCAAGCGAGTATCCCCGTCGTTGCATCCTTCATACAACTTCGTAACCGCATCTTTCTCGAGTTGCGCCATCTTGGCCTTCTCTCTAGCCGCACCTCTTGCGTTCACCGCCTCTTTGACAAGCAGCCATCTTGAATCCTCATGTCCGGCATCTTGATCTTCATGATCTGTTTCGGCATTTTCTTCATGATCATGTACGGGATGCTCTTTTTCTTCTCGCCCGCCGTTGTTGTTTGGTTGCCCTTCCTCATTTAATAGCGCCCCACCATTAACGTCCTCCTCCTCACCAGCTTCATCACTTATCCACCGTGTGTAGCGATCCATCAAACCATTATGCTTCAGGTCTCTTTCCAATATTCTAGAATCAGGCTCTGTCACGTACTGCAGTTTGCATCTCCGACACAGACATCTTATATGCGTCCTATTATTTCGTAGCACGTCATTTATCGCAATTACATCTACCTAGTCACGGTGATATCGCTCAGCATCTCGCGGACCATGATTGCCTGCGTGCACAGAGAGAGAAACACAATTATATATCACGGTCATCGCCGGAAAATTTTGGCATGACCTTCCTAATAACGCATGGGAGCATGCGGAGAGTGCGCCAGATATTTGCCGAAACGGAAATGAATCAACATTTCGGCAAAACATTGGCAACTCAAGATTCACATATATACCAAACTACCATAAGCTTCACATATACATCAAACCACCATAAGCTTCACATATACATCAAACACTAGGGAAATAGCTATACATGGAAAGCTTATTAGTGGCGCATATAGAAAGCCATGCGCCACCATCAGTTATGGGTGGCGCACTGGAAAATAATGCGCCACCCGTAAGACCTTATGGGTGGCGCATTATTTTCCAGTGCGCCACCCCTAAGAGTGGGCCAGCCTGGATTACCTTATACGTGGCGCATCTAGCAATATGCGCCACCCCTAAGAACCTTATAGGTGGCGCATTTACAGAATGCGCCACCCCTAAGAGCTTAGGGGTGGCGCATTCTGTAAATGCGCCACCCATAAGGTCCTTAGGGGTGGCGCATTGTGGTAATGCGCCACCCATAAGAGCTTAGGGGTGGCGCATTGCACAGATGCGTCACCACTGACTTCCTATATGCGCCACTAAATGCCTAGAGCTGCCCTTATCTACTCCACCCCACCTACCACCTCTCATTCACTCCACACAATTCTCAAACTAGATCCACTCTTTTCACCCTAGATCTATTCTGTTTTCTCCTCCTCCCCACCTCATTTCTTCCATTTATCCATCGATACTTGGCATTACATCTATTTTGTTTCATATTGAAGTAAGTGGACCTCCTCCCAAACTCTTTTGTTCCATTTATGACCCATATACTTGCCTTTATTAGCTTGGGGTTTGTTGTATATGTGAAGCTTGGGTTTGATGTATATGTGAAGCTTGTGGTGGTTTGATGTATATGTGAAGCTTATGGTGGTTTGATGTATATGTGTATCTTGAGTGGAAAATGTTTTGCCGAAATGTCGATTCATTTCCGTTTCGGCAAATTTCTGGCACACTCTCCGCATGCTCCCATGCATTATTAGGGAAGGTCATGCCGAATTTTTCCGGCGACGACTGTGATATATAATTATGTTGCTCTCTCCGTGCACGCAGGTGATCGAACATGGTCCGCGAGATGCTGAGCGATATCACTGTGGCTAGGTGGATGCAATGTGCGATAAACAACATGCTAAGGAATAATAGGTCGGATATAAGATGTCCGTGTCGGAGATGCAAACTGCAGTGCGTGACCGAGCCTGATTCCGGAATATTGCAAAGACACCTGAAGCGTAATGGTTTGATGGATGGCTACACACGATGGATAAGTGATGAAGCTGGTGAGGAGGAGGACGTCAATGGTGGGGCGCCAGTAAATGAGGAAGGGCAACCAGAAAACAGCGGCGGGCGAGATGACGAAGAGCATCCCGTACATGATCATGAAGAAGATGCCAAAGCGGATCATGTAGATCAAGATGCCGGACATGAAGATCAAGATGTCGGACATGATGATTCAAGCTGGGTGCGGGAACCTCATGTTCAAGAGCTGCTTGTCAAAGAGGCGTTGAACGCAAGAGGTGCAGCTAGAGAGAAAGCCAAGATGGCGCAACTCGAGAAAGACGCGATTACGAAGTTGTAAGAAGGATGCAACAACGAGGATACCCGCTTGAATGTAACACTTGGGGCTATGGAGATGAAGGAAAAACACAAATGGACCGACGAAAGCTTCGATGATAACATGGCATTCTGGCACGATCGTCTTCCGAAGGGCAACATGTGCCCAACTAGTATCGCTGAGGCCAAGAAAGTCCTTTGCCCTCTCGATCTTCCGCACGTTAAATACCACGTCTGACTAAATGATTGCATGATCTATCGGGGTGAGGATGAAGATAAAACCACATGTTCGGTGTGCGGTGTTAGTCGATACAAAAGAGGGAAACAAGTTCCTAGAAAAGTGGTATGGTACTTTCCGATCACTCCTCGTCTGCAGAGGTATTTCGTAGATCCCGAGGAAGCAAAGCTCATGACCTGGAACACGAATAGAAAGAAGCTAAAAGAGGATGACCCAAACCCGGATCCGGAAAAGGAGGACATGCTGAGGCACCCTTCAGATGGTAGCCAATGGACTGCGTTGGACCTCGAATACCCAGATTTTGGGAAAGAACCAAGGAACCTCAGGATTGGTGTGAGCGCCGATGGAGTCAATCCGTTTGGCGGCCAGAGCAGCACACACAGTACCTGGCCCGTGTTTGTATGCATATACAACCTTCCCCCCTGGAAGTGCATGAAGAAAAAGTACATAACAATGTGTATGCTAGTTCAAGGGCCGAAACAACCAGGTACGGACCTCAATCTATATCTGCAGCTGTTGAAAGAGGAGCTAGAAACGTTATGGAAAGACGGAGTCAATACGTGGGACGCCGCGGCAAAAGAATATTTCCCAATGAAAGCCGCGGTGATCACGACGGTGCACGACTATCTCGGATACGGATATTTCTCAGGGCAGGTGGTCCAAGGATTCTGTGCATGCGTTAGGTGCATGGATAATACAACGTACCGCCAGCTACCAAAAGATCCCGGATCTTCAAAAACCGTGTTCCAGGGGTCTCGGAGGTGGCTTCCCAAGAAACACGCGTGGAGAAAACAGGGACATCTGTTCGATGGAAGCGAGGAGCTCCGAGCACCCCCAGCTCGAAGGAGCGGCAAAGAAATCGACAACTTGCTGAAAACTTGGAAAGAGTGCCCCGCGCCGGGAAAGAAAAAAAAGAAGACTCAGCCGTTGATGAGGGTATGGAAAGCGAGGTCTGTTTTCTGGGATTTGCAATACTGGAGTCTACTCCGCAGTCCTCATAGCCTTGATCTAATGCATATCACAAAGAACGTGTGCGGGAGCTTGTTTGGCACGCTGCTCAGCATGCCGGAGAAGACCAAGGACGGGCCAAAAGCAAGGAATGACTTGAAATTTATGGGCATCAGGAGGGAACTTCACCCCCCTAGTGACGACGATGATGAGCCGGAGGAGGAAGAGGATACGGAAACGCAAAACTCTCGCAAACGAAAAAGGACGACCAAGAAGAAGACCGGTATTGATCACTGCCCCCCGGCATGCTTCACTCTGTGCGAGGAGGAGATCAAGCGGTTTATCCACTGCCTCATAGGAGTAAAATTTCCGAACGGCTACGCGGGGAAGATAAGAAGATACCTAGACGAGGCGAAGTAGCGTTTCAGCGGGATGAAATCTCACGACTGTTTCGTGCTGATGACGCAGATTCTCCCGGTTGCGATGCGAGGGATAATGGACGAGCACGTCCGTAAAACGTTGTTTGGCCTTTGCAACTTTTTTTACGTCATCTCCCAGAAGTCGATTTGTGCTACGCAACTCAAAAGGCTACAGGAGGAGATCGTGCTCATACTATGCGAGATTGAGATCTATTTCCCGCCCGCGTTCTTCGACATTATGGTGCATCTGTTGATCCACGTCGTGGAGGATATCGTCCAACTCGGGCCTGCGTTTCTGCGCAGCATGATGCCGTTCGAAAGGATGAAAGGGCACATCAAAAAATACGTTCGTAACAAGTCCCGTCCAGATGCAAGCATAGCGAAGGGCTTTCTAACCGAAGAGTGCATCTCTTTTTGCATGAATTATCTCAACACCGAGAACCCTGTCGGTCTGGCCGTCAACAAGCACTTTGGCAGGACCGATGGGTGTGGTCACCACGAGGGAAGCCGCGCAATGCATGTCAACTTTGACGGTCGAGACATCGACTTTGAAAGAGCAAGCCTAGTCGCGCTACAACACATCTAGTTGGTCGATCCTTGGATAGTAAAGCAGAAGGATTTAATCAGGAAGAAGTACAGTGACTAGGGCCTGCAGATAACGGACCGAGATCCACGGCTAATCAAAGAGCACAACTCCGGTTTCATGACTTGGTTCAGGGACGAGCTTCGTGCTAATCCCCCGCGAAGGAACGCTTCCGAGGACGAAAAGATGATATTCACCTTGTCACAGGGTGTCGCACGCAACCTGATGACCTATCAAGCGTATGATATCAACGGCTACACATTTTACACGGAGGAAAAGGACAACAACTGCGATTACCAGAACTGAGGGGTAACGGGGATATTCTACACCGATGACGTCAAGGAAAGATTCTGTGGAAGGATCGAGGACATATGGGAGCTCGACTACTGTGGAGAGAAGGTGCCGATGTTCCGTGTGAGATGGGCCAAGAGCGTCGTAAAAGAAGACCGGTACTTCACCACCATGGTTATACACGAAGCCAAATACAAGTCTGCGGGCGCAAACGTCACCGCGAAAAATGAGCCATGTGTACTGGCTAGCCAAGTGGACCAATGCTTCTTCATTACTGACCCATCAAAGCCGAGCCGCGTTGTAGTGAGGAGAGGCAAAAGAAACATCATCGGAATGGATGGAGTCGCCAACGAGCAAGACTTTGAAAAGTACGGCGACCCGAAGATGGAGGATGACTACGCCGCTCAGGATACATACACCACAACCCTACCGAAGAAAGGTCTCCTCCCGTTCAAGAGGAAAAGTGAAGGCGTCCCGGGCCTAAATTATTCAACCACGACAAAGAAGGGCAAGAAGAAGATCGTGAGGAAACGATAGCTAGATAGCTAGCTCCAAATTTAAGAAAAATATTTTGTAATTCATGATCACTTTGTGTATGCATGGATTTAATATGCACTTTGTAATTTATGATCACAATCTTATGTTTCCAAATGCCGCTACACCTTGTGTTTGTGGAATTGGTTCGGCGACAACACGATTAAGGCATGGTACGTGGATCGATATGATCACAATCGAAGTACTCCCTCCGTTTCTTTTTACTCCGCATATAAGATTTGGTCAAAGTCAATCTTAATAAAGTTTGACCACTTTTATACACAATTGAAGCATCATGCCTAACTCCTTAAAAATATTTAGTAGCGATAAAAAAACTAGCAGCGATAAAAAACCAGATAGATAGCTAGTCCAATTAATAAAAAAAATTAAAAAACTCTTATGGGTGGTGCATCTTTCATAAATGCGCCACTAAATGTGCTCAGGGGTGGCGCATTTTGCCAGAATGCGCCACCAAGAGGTTCCTTATGCGTGAAGCATTTCGGCGGAATGCGCCACACATAAGGAACCTCCTGGTGGCGCATTCTAGCAAAATGCGCCACCCCTAAGCCTTAACCTCCACGGCCCCCTCCCCCTTGCTGGTCACAGTACCATTTCGTCCTCGCCGCCGACGCCGAGCCCTAGCCGCCACCGTCCTCGCCGCCGACGCCGGAGCCGCCCCTCGACGCCACAGGAGGGGCCCAGTACGTACCCAGATCCAGGCCGCTCCGTCGCCGCCCGCGCCCCTCAACATCAATCTCCGCCGCCGCTTCTTCCTGAGCCCGCAGTCGCCGTCGCGCCTCTGCCTCGCCTCCGGCCGCCGCCTCCTTCAAGCAAGCGCCTTCCCTCCCCGCCATCCTGCAACTGCACAGCCAGGTACTCCCCCTCCCTCTCCCCTGCTCCCCCTCCCTCTCCCCTGCTCCTGCAACTGCACGGCCAACCCCATTCTTAATTTACTCCATGGAGATGAATGATTTTGCCATGTTTCATGATTAGTGCTTTTCTTCCAGATAATTATTCATGATGCTAGGATTATTTCATGCTTGATTGTGGTTTACTCCATGGGGAGGCATGTAGAACAAGCCATTTTTTTATGCTAGGATTATTTGATGCATATAGAACAAGCCATTTTTTTGCTAGGTCCAAATTTTCTGTTTTTTAGGTGTTGCAAAGTAGAACTTGCAAGTATAGATAAATTCAGACAAATGAAGTTTCTGGTTTGACTCTTATATGCTTTAGAATTTTCTAGTTTGACTCTTTTATGCTTTAAATTAAATTCTAAAGTTACTTCCATCTAATGAAGTTTATAGCTTAATGAAAACTTTTCTAGATAAATGGATGTATATGAAATTTTGGAAAGATCTACTGAACTTTTTTACCATATGAAAAAAGCCAAGCAAGTGTTGAATTTGTTGTTAACAGAATTAAAAGAGAGAGGAGAATTTGTTCTACGATAGTTTTATATTTTGATGTGCCATTGTTACATGATCACATCATGTTTGTCCACTGTTTTGGTCAAGCTCATTTTTTATCCATTGTTACATATATATGTTGTTTGAATGATGTTAAATGATGTTTTTTAGTGCATTGACAAGATGCTTTTCTTATCAATATTTTTATGCACTGTTTAGTGCATTGCTAGAATATGTATTGTTCTACAATATATATATATATATATATATGTTGCTTGTGCCTACATGTAGGCATTTGTTTTGTGCAGGTACAAATCATTATCCCCTTTCTCCCGAAATGTTGATTAACTTCCGTTTCGGTTGAGAAAGGGGCACTCTCATGTTAAGAAAAAGAGCAAAGGTCATGCCGAATTTTTCCGTGAATTCGTGCATGACCTTTTCTATTTTTCTTAACATGAGATTATTTGCATTTATTTATTGTGCTAATTAATTAAGTAGTTGCATTTCTTAATATTGTACTGGTGCAAACATGTCGACCGGAGCCGACGACGGTCCTTCTTCTCAGCCGGGAGAAAAAAGAAAGCAATTTTGGGAATACTCCCAGGAGGAGGTCGAGGAGCAGAGAGAAGAGGAAGTACCTCCGGGCGAGGAGGAGTATGAGGAGGAGATAGAGTCGGAGTCCGACTCATCGGATGATGACTTGGAGGAGGTGGCCGGTACGACAGACGGCGAGAGGAACATCGGCGAGGATGATGGGACCGGTGGCTCCAACACAGATGGTACCCAGTCGAAGAAGAGGAATCGGAAACCGACCAAGGTCGGCGTCATCAGGCAAGAGTTTACTGTTGTGACCGCCGTCGGGATTCCTAAAGAGCCCGAATGTTTTTCGGAAGGGTACGGCCGTCAAGTCGCGGCGATCCTCCGCAACACCGTGCCGATCACCACGATTAACCTCAGGAGTCGTGAGAATATTCATTATTGTCAGCTTCTTATCAACAAGCTGCACAGACGATACAAGTTTCCGGAGCCGTACGATAACACCAAACTCAGAGGGAACAAAGTAAACACATGGGCCCTCAGGAAGATGAGCAAGGCCTTGTCCAGTTGAAAAACCCGGGTGAAGAGGGCAATTTTTTAAAAGAACAAAACCTGGGAGGAGCTCAAGGAGAAAGAGCCGTTGATCGACGAAGCTACCTACAACCTTTTCAAGGCTAGGTGTGAGTCCGAGCAAGCCAAGGCCGCGAGTGCAAAGGGCAAGGCCATGCGGTTGCAGGTCATAGGTAACCATCGTCTCGGAGCCGGTGGTTACAAACGTTCCAAGCCTAAATGCGACAAGGAGGATGCCGAGTACGCCGCTGCGGGCATATAACCCCTTCCAGCGATACAAAAATTATCCGCAGACCGAATTCTTTGTGAGGGCCCGGAGCTATAAGGACAAAGCAACCTCGAAAATAATTATCGATCCTAAGATTCAGGAGTTTACGACTGCCGTGGTAAGTAGTTTACCACGCGACCTTGTCGATTGAATTCTTGAGTGAAGTTCACAATTTCTTAACGTTTCACATTCTTTTTGCAGCAAGCGGAAATGAAAATCGCCTCATCGCAGGAGTCGTCGGTTAAGCCGGCCGGCCCATGGGACAACGCCTTCAACAGGGCGTTGAACAAGGTCAAGAAGGTTGACGACGTGACGGCGAAGCCATCGTCAGCCGGCCGTGTGGTCGGCTTTGGTGCGGACCTAAATTGGTCCGAATATTATGGAAAATCGGCGGAGCAGTCCGGTTCGAGGGGGCGCAAGGCGAGAAGGACCGAAGAAGATGCCGCTTATGTTCGTGGACTGGAGGAGAAGGTGAACATGCTTCCGCAGCTTGTCCAGGACGAAGTGGCGAAGACGATGAACGCTCTCCTTCCAGATATGATGCAGTCGCTCGCGAATTGGCAAGCGCGTGGTGGACAAGGGCCCATACCAGTCCCCAGCATGGTCGGCAGCAACTCGGGCCCCGCGGCGCCTGCAGTCCCGACTCCGGCCGTATTGGTTACTCCGGCCGCCAACACCGCGGCGGCGACGCCGGACGTGATGGTAACTCCTCCGGCCACGATCGAGCAACCGGGGCATAACAATAATGCACCCGGCGGCAGCACAAATAGGGCGACCGACGCCACGGGAGGCAGCGCGCCCTCCATCTCTTGCATGCCCGCCGTCATCGGCGGGGTCTCTTCACTAGCCGACCTCGACGCCCTCAAGGTAACTATAAGCGTTTGCAACTCAAACGAGGACTTCATCTCCTTGCCTTTTTCAGTGGAATCTCTCTGATGCCGTACATGCATATATATATATATATATATATATCTCTTTCGCAGGAGGACACTCCATGCATTCTATTACAAGTCGTGGACGGCGAGTTGAAGGATGTTGCCAAAGGTAAAATCATTCAACCACAAAATCGAATCATGCACAATATGCCGATGGCACCGGAGATGCATAGGGTTCAAATCTCTCTCGTGATTTCGGGCTACGAGAGAGTTGAACCTCCCATTCAACCCCCCGGATACGATGAGGACGAGCCGGCAGTCCTCAGTGACTGTTTCAACCAAATATGCCTATGGCCGAAGAGCCAAATGCGTTTAATGACGGGGGAAAGGGGCACCACACCTAGGACAACACCGCTAGTCATCGTGTCGGCGCCACATGATCCCATCGGAGCACAACAAGAAGACGATGATCTTGATGATGATATCAGCGTCGACTAGTTCATCAATACTTTGTATGATGCTGATGACTTATTCATGCCTCCTGCTGAAGGAGCCTATCAGCATGACGAGGAATCTCGCGGTCCAGCTGATCCTGCGGCGAAGCCTGCTTGCTCCACGCGTCTCTTCGCTGCTTCTCAGGACATGTCTCCAGCAGCTTGCGCCTTCACCGAGCCTCAAGCAGATGCCACAAGATCTATTCTCAGCCCGTCCACACTCCATAAGGCGGCCACTGAGCAGATAAAGGCCGGTGACTGCTCAAAATCAGAAAAGAATAAGGGACGGAAAAGAAAGAAGAGCATCACTTCTAGTAGCCAACCTTCGATGCCGATCCGGGCTCAGGACGGACCACCAAGACCCAAGGATCTCTCGTTTGAAATCCATGTGGCTGGTAGGGCGATGCTACCTAAGGACATGCTGGACCTTGCAACTTCGGATATGCAGAGTGTGCATCATAGTATTATGGCATTAGAGAAGATTCTTCTTCGAGAAGAGAATCCCTCGTACCCGGTTTTCATGGCCAAGGTGCCACTCAACATGGGCTTCATCAACACTATCCCCGCGGATATGATAATCCTGCGGTTTTCGGAGATCTTCAATTTGTACCATCTCAAGCGGCTGGACCATAGCCTTATCCGTCTGTTCTCGTTCAGCCTTTCTATGAGCATTAGGAGAGATAAGACCCCGAGCGTCGCGATATTGGACCCCTTCTACATGCGTGAAAGCATCTTGATGGACGACGGGGACGCGGCTCTCGCGGCGGAGTACATCACAGACTTCATGCTACGGAACGCCGACAAAGATTCATTTCTTATGACCTACTCTCCCAAGTAAGTCATTCGCTCGCCTCCGTAGCATATATGCTTTCTTAGCTTTCCATTGTCCTCTTCCAACATTCCTTTTGGATTGTTTTAATTATGCAGTGAGGATCAAGACTGCGTGCTCATCTGCTTTTCACCGCAACACTCGCATGCCGTGTATTTAGACTCGGGGAGTGTGAACAAAAAAGATTACAAGTATATCATGAGAGTTTTGGATGATGCTCTCGTCGGCTACATAAAAGCCGGAGGCAAGATCATGAAACACAAGTTCAGGAAAAATCAGCCTGGCGTGAACGTGTTCAACCACGTAACGCAGTTCCCGTGTGTCAAGAAGCTGGCTGGCAGTGTGAGGGATGCGTACTACGCCCTTCATCACATGAGGGCGATTGTACAGGAAAAACGCAACCTTACGCTTCCAAGTCATCTCAGAGCGTGGGCCGAAAGGAAGGCGGAAATCGCCGATGCAAATCTGAAGGAGGAGTTCTTTCACATCCAAGCGCAGATGGCGACTATCATCCGTCATGAAGTACAAATGAGGAGGTCGATCTTCCACTCCAACATTGCACCATCCAATGGGGAGATAGAAGTCCGCCTAAAGGCCCTGCGTGACATAAGGCCTTTCATGACGAAAGAAGGATGCCGCCCATTCCCCGAGCCGAGTCAGAACAATTGAATGTACTCTTTGTGTAATTTGGATGTAATTTGGATGTACTCTTTGTGTAGTAGATGGTAGTGTCAAATACTCTTGGTGCTCTTTGTGTATAAAGGTCACTTCATATGCATTTTTATGCATATGTGCATGCTTTTCACCATTCATCGACTTGCTTTAAGTTGTTGATAAGAATAGATGCTAGATTGCTTTGTTCTCCTTTGGTATGATTCATGTGGATGTGACCTCTAAAGCTTTGTTTTGTGCAGGTTGAAGAACAAACAAGATATGATGACGAAAGTAGCTTTCGGTTTTCAATAATTGTTGGACTCATTGTAATTTTGTGATGGATGCATGTAATCTTGTGAATCTTGTTGGCCTCTAAACCTTTGTAATAAAAATTATATTGAAATTCTTTTGTATCAATAATTGTTGGCCTCATTGTTATATTGTATCTTGCATTTCTGTAATATAATAAAAATATCTGTAATGCTTTTATTCTTTTATGTAATTCTTTTTTTTTGTTTTCTGTAATTATTTAGTGGCGCATATTGTCAGGATTTAGTGGCGCACTGTGAATGCGCCACCCCTAAGGCCCTTAGGCGTGGCGCATCTCAGAATGCGCCACCCCTAAGAGCTTAGAGGTGGCGCACTCTGAGATGCGCCACGCCTAAGGGCCTTAGGGGTGGCGCATCCAGAATGCGCCACCTCTAAGCCCTTATTAGTGGCTTGTAGTTAGTGGCGCATCCCTAATGCGCCACTAAACTCAAAAACAGTGCGCCACCATAAGGCTATTCCCTAGTAGTGAAACCACCATAAGCTTCACATATACACTTCACATATATATCAAACCACCATAAGATTCACATATACATCAAACCACCTCAAGATTTCACATATACCTCAAACCACCACAAACTTCACATATATACTTCACATATACATCAAACCCAAGCTTCACATATACATCAAACCCCAAGCTAATAAAGGCAATTATGGGTGATAAACGGAAGAAAAGAGCTGGGGAGGAGGTCCACTTACTTTAATATGAAACAAAGTATATTTTAAGCCAAGTATGGATGGATAAATGGAAGAAATGAGGTGGGGAGGACAAAACCGAATAGATCTAGGTGAGAAGAGTAGATCTAGTTTGAGAAGTGTGTGGAGTGAATGAGAGGCGGTAGGTGGGGTGGAGTAGATAAGGAGAGCTCCATACTTAGGGTGGCGCATATTGCATGTCAGTGGTGGTGCATATCACAATGCACCACCACTAAGATCCATATGGGTGGCGCATTCCCAATATGCGCCACACATAAGCTCTTAGGGGTGGCGCATTCGAAATATGCGCCACCCATAAGCTCTTAGGGGTGGCGCATTAGCAAAATGCGTCACCTATAAGGATCTTAGTGGTGGCGCATTCTGGCAAATGCGCCACATATAAGAGGATCAAGGGCTGGCCCACCCATAGGGGTGGCGCAATTTACAATATGCGCCACCTCTAAGATCTTAAAGGTGGCGCATTTTTAGCCAGTGCGCCACCACTTAAAGCATATTGGCGCATTACATAAACAATGCGACACTAATAAGATATCCATGTATAGGCTTTTCTCTAGTAGTGTAGCAATCAATTTAATAGCAAAATACCATAATTTTAGTTAAGGAACAGAGCATTCTAACCATGCAGAAAGATAAAACACAATTGTAGAAACAACAAACAATTGGTTTCATAATTTTCTGATATATATTCAATTTTCTAAAAGAATTGCAATTATGACGAGTTAAGACAAAAACTATAGACAACAGCAGGCCGCCCCAGGGCTATCCCTCGCCCATGGGTATTTTCTCCAGTGGGTCGAGCCTCTTCACAGGAGGGCGCTGGTGCAATTTTTTTGGAATTTTTAAGGGGCGAAGGGGTATAGGCCATCTAAGGCCGTTGGATCACCAAACATCGGCCGGCCGCAGGGTTTTTTTCCTCACGAGCTCGATGGCTGGTCATGGCGCATAGGGAGGGGCATGATGCTCATCGGGGGCGTTCCGAGAGGAGAAGAACGTCGGGGATGGTCGGCGGGTGCTTTGGGCGGCACCTCACTCCATTTTTGGATTTCCAGGCGGCGATGGGAGAGGCTCGGGGCAGCGCCTGGCTCCGTCCTCCATTTAGAGAGATTCCACGACACCAATAGGCCCGACTGTCATGTATATATAGAGGAGTCATACATATTGCAAGCCTTGGTGTTCAAGGAAACTACCAAGGAAACCTATATACATACGTATATCTCAACACCCCACCCTCCCCCTGCCGCAGTCGAAGGGTCGGCAGGGACAGATAGAATGGACCGAAACTCAGAAAAATACGTAATCGGTAAGCCCTTCGTCATGATGTTCGCAAATTACTGAGAATTCGCTACGTGAAGAACATGAACGTGACTGAGGGCAACCTGCTCGCGAACGAAGTGGATGTCCAGCTCCAAATGCTTGGTGCGCCAATGGTCAACAGGTTGGCGGAGAGATAGACATCGGAGACGTTGTCACGGAAGACAATGGTTGGCTTGTTGACGGGACAAGCGAGCTCGGAGAAGAGTTTGCGTAGCCAGGTGCACTCAGACACGACATTTGCGACAACACGATACTCGGCCTCAGCACTGAACCGTGAGACAATCGGTTGTCGCTTGGACAACCAGGAGATGAGGGACGAGCCAAGGTAGACGCAATAGCTCGAGGTAGAGCGTCGAGTGTCGGGGCCGCCTGCCCAATCCACGTCCGAGTAGGCGAAAATATCCATAGACGGTGAGGCAGTGAAAGTGAGCCCGAGATCCACCGTACCACGAATGTAGCGAAGAATCCGCTTAATAGCGGACGAATGAGCATCACGTTGAGCATGCATGTGGAGGCACACCTGCTGGACGGTGTACTGTAGCTCCGACCGAGTGAGCGTCAAGTACTGAAAGGCACCGACGATGGAGCGATAGAGAGACGTGTCCGAAGCTGGCGAGCCATCGTTGGCAGAGAGCTTGGCCTTCGTGTCGACAGGAGTGGGCACAGGGTGGCCGTTAAGCATCCCCGCACGCTCGAGAACATCGTGGGCATACTTCCGCTGATGAAGAAAGAACCCGTACGCTCGGCGTACAATCTCGAGACCGAGAAAGTAATGAAGCAGACTGAGGTCCTTGATGGTGAACTCAGCGCGAAGACGGTCGGTGATCTATCGAAGAAGATCCACAGTGATGGATGCCAAGATGATGTCATCGACGTAGAGCAGCAAGTATGCAGTGTGAGAGCCCTGGCGGAGGACAAACAGCGAGGCGTCGGTGCGCATGGCGCAAAAGCCGAGAAGATGAAGAAACGCCGCAATACGCTGGTACTAGGCGCGTGGTGCTTGCTTCAACCCATATAAGGAGCGGGAGAGCAGGCACACGTGGTCGGGGTGCTCGTCATCAACAAACCCGGTGGGTTGATGTGGTGAATAGTTCCATCGGACACGGCAAGGACGGATGTTGATAAGAACAGTGACCATGGAGATTGCATCAGGCCAGAAGCGCGATGGAACATGAGCGTGAAACAAGAGAGTGCGAACAAAATTATTAATAGTGCAAAGCATACGTTCGGCGCAACCATTTTGCTGCGAGGTGTATGGACAGGTGAGCCGAAAGGTGGTGCCATGGGATGAAAGGAGGGTACGGATGACCAGATTGACGAACTCCTTTCCGTTGTCTGTCTGCAAAGCAAGAATGGGCCGCCCAAATTGTGTAAACACATAGGAGAAAAATGTGGTGAGTGTAGAGGAAGCATCAGATTTGCGACGAAGAGGAAAGGTCCAGACAAAATGGTAAAAATCATCCTAAATCACGAGATAGTAAAGAAAACCATAATTACTCGAAACATTTGAGGTCCATACCTCAGTGCGAAGTAACTGAAACGGAAAAGACGCAATGGTGGAAGATGAACTAAATGAAAGACGAACGTGTTTACCTAGGCGGTATGCATGACAGGTGTGGTTCTCTGTTTTATCAAAGGAGAAGGAGAATCCCCGCATAATTTGATGAAGTGCGGCGGAGCTCGGATGGCCAAGACGTGCGTGCCAAGTATCAACACCAGCGGAGAGAGTGACCGGTCCATCTGTAGAAGAGGATGATGGTTGTACGGGGTATAGACCGTCGGGGCTATTACAATGGTGAAAAATCATCCGAGTGCGAGCATCCTTCACAGAAAAACCAAAATTTATCAAATTGCACGGTTATAGAATTGTCACGAGTAAAGGAACGGACAAAGATTAAATTTCTAATGGGTTGGGGGAAAACGATAACATTATTAAAAGACAGGGGTGTGAAAAATGACAAGGAAAAAAAATGAAACCGACTTGTGTAATGGGGAGAGATGAACCATCACCAACGATGATTCGGGAAGTGGTGGCAGTGAGGTAGAAAGATGACAAGTTACCGCGGTGGGACGTCATGTGAGTGATCGCACCGATGTGCATGATCCAGTCACCATCGGCGCCGTCCGAGATGAAAGTTAGGGCAGTTTGGAGCGCCGTCGGCATGATGCTGACGACTGGGGATGGCGCGGCTCAAGGGAAAGTAGATCGAGGCGGCGGCCCGGATGGCAGCGACGACTCGGGAGGAGTGACGGTGGCCCGGATGGCGGCGGCAGCTCGGGAGGAGCGGAGGCAGCCCCGGAGAAACGGCGGCGGCTCGGGAGAAGCGGCGGCAAGGGAGGAGAGGAAGTACGGAGGCTGGGAGAAGCGGCGGTATAGGAGGGTGGGGCGGTGGCTAATTGGATGCAGCGGCGGCCTGGAGAGCTGATGGATGGGCTAGGAAGAAGCGTACAGGAGAGTAGACGTACATGAGGGTTGATGGATGGGCTAGGGAGTGCAAACTGCGGAGGAGAGTGTAGCGGCTGGGTACGGGAGCGAGAGAGAGCACACAACGGCTGGATGGATCGACGGCTGTTTTCGTGAGGGAGAGGGAGAGGGAGGGGCAGCGGCTGCAAGAAGTGCAGCGGTGGTCAAGAAGATGGCGCGGCGGCGGCTAGGAATCAGCTGCGGCGGGGGCAGCGGAAAACTGGTTACTGGATCGTGACCTTAACTGAGATTGTACGACACTAATAGGGCCGGCTGTCATGTATATATATAAGTCATACAAATTATAAGCCTTGGTGTATAAAGAAACGGATTGGCTAATCCTCATGTACATGAGAATAAGTTATCTCACATGTACTGGCGTCATTTGGGCTAGATTGCTTAGTTTTGTGCTCGTACCGCGCGCGTATGTTATTTATCGCCCAGGAAAACAGAGCGGGTCGTTTTGTGTTTGTTTTTTTATACACATATTGTCACTTGATGGCCCATTGCTTTGTCGGACTGATGGTGTCAGTGTCTTTATATTCTCACTCTGGCCATCATACTTTTTATACTTTTCATTTTGAGAGTTCAGCTGCTGTTTATTTTATAAGTTGCATGCATTTGTTTGCAGACATAGGTTTTTGTGTTAGCGTAGCTGGTCATTTTTTTATTGTTCCTATTATGCTTCCAAGTCAAGCTAGTTCATTTTATAATCCGCGTAGTTTGTGTTCATATTGTTATTTTTGCAATTCATTTTCTATTCTAATTCATGTCAGATGATCAACAGTTAAGTCATTTATTGATTGCTTTTTTTTGTCCATTTTTTTACATTTTTTTATCAACAAGTGTCATGTGGGTTTTATTGGAACTTTGGCAATACCGAATTATATTTTTTTGCAGTTGCAAGTCCATCAAGAAGTCGCAACCGGGTTCAACTTTTCTTTTCAATTGCATGTCCACCAATGAGTCACAACTAGGTTCGAAATTTTTTCTCAGTTTGCAAGTCCACCAATGAGACATAACTGGGTTTGATTTTTTTTCCAGTTGCAACTCCACCAACTAATCACAAATGTGCTCGACTTTTTTTCTCAGTTGCATGTCCACCAACGAATCGCAATCGGGTCCAATTTTTTCTCTCTCAGTTGCATGTCCACCAACGAGTCGTAACTGGGTCTGTCTTTTTTTTCAGTTGCAAGTCCATCAACGAGTCGCAACTGGGTTTGACTTTTTTTCAGTTGCATGTCCACCAACGAGTCACAAATGGGTTCGACTATTTTTTTTTCTCAGTTGCAAGTCCACCAGCGAGTCGCAACTTGGTTTTTTTTTCAGGTGCATGTCCACCAACGAGTCGCGACTGAGTCCACTATGTTTTTTCTCAGTTGCAAGTTCACCAATGAGTCGCAACTGAGTTTTTTTTCTCAGTTGCAAGTCCATTAACGAGTCGCAACTTGGTTCGTTTTTTTTCCAGTTGCTTGTCCACTAACGAGTCGCAACTGGACCCGACTATTTTTCTCAGTTGCAAGTCCACCAACGAGCCGCAAGTGACTTCGTCTTTTTTTTCAGTTGCATGTCCACCAACGAGTCACAACTGGATTCATCCTTTTTTTCTCAGTTGCAAGTTCACCAACGAGTCGTAACTGGTTTGACTTTTTTTTCCAGTTGCAAGTCCATCAAAGAGTCGCAACAGGGTTCAATTTTCTTTCAGTTGCATGTCCACCAACGAGTCGCAACTGAGTTCAACTATTTTCTTCTTAGTTGCAAGTCCACCAACGAGTCGCAACTAGGTCTGTCTTTTTTTTTCCAGTTGTATGTCCACCAACGAGTCGCAACTGGGTCTAGTTTTTTTTCTTAGTTGCAAGTTCACCAATGAGTGGCAACTTCGTTTGATTTTCTCAGTTGCATGTCCATCAACGAATCGCAATTTGGTTCAACTTTTTTTTCAGTTGCATGTCCACCAACGAGTCGCAACTGGGTCCGACTTTTTTTCTCAGTTGCATGTCCACCAACAAGTCATAAATGGGTCCAATTTTGTTTAGTTCCAAGTTCACCAATGACTCGTAACTGGGTTTGACTTTTTTGTCAGTTGCAAGTCCATCAACGAGTCGCAACTGAGTTTGATTTTTTCTTCATTTACCTGTTCACCAACGAGTCCTAACTGAGTTCGACTATTTTTTTTCTCAGTTATAAGTGAGTCTCAATTGGGCCCGTCTTTTTTCTTCAGTTGCATGTCCACCAACGAGTCACAACTGGGTCCAATTTTTTTTCTGAGTTGCAAGTTCACCAATGATTTACAACTGGGTTTGATTTTTTTCTCAGTTGCAAGTCCATCAACGAGTCGCAACTTGATTCAATTATTATTTTAATTGCATGTCTACCAACAAGTCACAATTGAGTTCTACTATTTTTTCTCAGTTGCAAATTCATCAACGAGTCGCAACTAGGTTCGTTTTTTTTTGAGTTGCATGTCCACCAACGAGTCGCAACTGGGTCCAACTTTTTTTCTCAGTTGCAAGTTCACCAATGAGTCACAACTAGGTTTGAAATTTTTCTCAGTTGCAAGTCCATTAACATGTCGCAACTGGTTCGATTTTATTTTCAGTTGCCTGTTCACCAACAAGTCGCAACTGGGTTCGACTATTTTTTCTCAGTTGTAAGTCCACCAACGAGTCCCAACTGGGTTCGTTTTTTTTCAGTTGCATGTCCACCAACGACTCACAGCTGGGTCCAAATTTTTTTCCTGAGTTGCAAGTTCACCAATGAGTCGCAACTGGGTTTGAATTTTTTTCTCAGTTACAAGTCCATCAACGAGTCGCAACTTGGTTCGATTTTTTTGTTGCATGTCTACCAACTAGTCGAACAGGGTTCGACTATTTTTTCTCAGTTGCAAGTTCACCTACGAGTCACAACTCGGTCCTTTTTTCTTCCAGTTGCATGTCCACCAACGAGTCGCAACTGGGTCTAATTTTTTTCTTAGTTGCAAATTCACCAATGACTCGCAACTGGATTTGACATTTTTTCTCAGTTGCAAGTCCATCAACGTGTCGCAACTGGGTTCAACTTTTTTTTCATTTGCATGTCCACAACGAGTCGCAACTGGGTTCGACTATTTTTTTCTTAGTTGCAAGTCCACCAACGAGTTCTAACTGGGTCCGACTATTTTTTCAATTATTCATTTTTGTCTATACATTTTCCTATAGATATTTAATTTTGTCATGCGTGTTTAATTTTTTTTAAATACAAGATAAAAATTTGTTTGACCAACATTTTTTAGATGATAAACTTTTTAAATACATGATCAACATTTTTTCATCTATGGTTTAAACAATTCTTAGCGCAATATTAGCAATTTTAAATACATTATCAAAACAATTCATATACAATTAAAAATTTTAAATACAGGATCAATATTTTTTCAAAAATATTTGCATATATTTTATAATTTTGGCATACATACGATAAACAAATTTCATACACATTTAATATTTTTCAAATGCCTGATTAACATTGATTAAATAACATAATGAGTTGTTTCATACATAAAGTAATTTGTATATACATATTGTTTTTAATATAATTGTTTTATATTATTTTTCAAGTACAAACAAAAAAAGGAAAATAAGTAAATAACGTAAACTATACAAAAAACGTGGATGTGGCCTCCGACACACTTGGGCCGGCCCATTACACGCCTAAAGAATTGGGCGAATGATAGTTTTTCAGATTGCTTATCGGGCTGTTTTTTTTCTGTGCGACAAACAAAAAAAACTGAACAAACAAATAATTAAATTTCGTTTTGTTGGGCTAATTTGTGATAAAATTATAGTACATGTAACATAACTATGTCACATGTACATGTGTCCTAAACAGACCCATAAAGAAACTATAAAAAAACCCTATACACATACATATATCTCAACACTTCCAAGGCAGAGAAAGATGGCGCTCCTCGTTGGAGCGGCCTCCTGGATAGCGTATGCTCTGGCTTGGGCATAGAAAAGGCGGCGCGCCTCGCCGGCCCTCTACTCCTGCTGCTGCTTCCTTCTCCTTCCCCCTACTCTTCTTCTTCTCCTTTCTTCTCCTTCTTTCTTCTTCTCTTGACGAGCGGGGTGGTGTGCTGTGTGTGGGATGGAGCGGGCGAGTGGAGAAGAGAGAGCTGTGCTGGGTGTGGAGGGAATGGAGGGCCGGGGCTGCCCTTTTATAGGCGAGAAGAGGGGTGCGCTGGGCGGGAAGAAGCGAGGGGGAGCGAAGCAAAGGGCAGGAAGCCACACTGGGGATCCGTGAGCTCGTACATGGATGGCCGATAAGAGCCATGGGCGCGCGTGAGAGAGGCGAGGTGTGGATAGAATCCAGCGTGGACGTCGCCGACCACATAGCCGTCGTCGGTGGGGTATACGCAAAGTTTAAAAAAGAGTGCTATAGCCGCTATAGTGTATTGGACGTCCTCCCGCTAAAGCTATGCATATTTATCACTAAATGTAAAAACACACTAATCTCGCGATAAATGAAGCTAAAACATTAAATCAAGCCAACAAATAGTGTTTTTCTGGGCCCGACCCAAAAAAAATCTGCTTTGAAAAATGACCAGATGCGACCCATACTTCGGTCCACATAAGTAGAACCACAAACCCTATCCCTCGAGACAGTTCCCCACTTGTTCCGTGTTGAATTGAAATTTGATCAGATATATGGTAATTCATGTTGAGGACACGTGCATATCACTGAAGCATTGATTTTCCATTAATATATTTTCGATTATATGCATATATAATGTTTAGTTTTTATACAAATTTTCTTACTTTTAGAAAAAATCGCTAAGTGGCTTAGCTTTGCTATAGCTTTCTTAGCGTCTAGAAGATGCCGCCGCTAAGAAACATAGCTCGCTATTTTAAAATTTGGGTATACGTGCACTGTGAGGCTCGTGGCCTTCCATGGATCCTATGCATGGATTTTCTGGTGAGCGCACATATGACATCAGTGCTGACCTCAACGCATGCAGGTGAGGGAGGATGACAGGTGGGGTCTGCTAGTCAGCGGGCGCTGGATAGGTAATTAGGGAAGATGGACTTGGCCCAATAGTACATGTTTCTCTGTTTTTTTATACTGCTCTTATTTGATTGCAATAATCCTACTCCATATTGATTTAAATAAACTTTAAACTTAAATATCCTAAATATTTATCATAGTTTAGGATGGGTACTTGTCCTCATCTTCGAGTGCGTCGTGTCTTTGCTAGATGGCGGCGACTTTTCTTGGCGGTATGGGAGAGGCCGTTGGTGCCGCGTGTGCTATTTGTCCAGGGAGAATGTTTGCGAGTGGTTGAGGCGCGGGTAGAGTGCTTCGGCCGTATTCGTCGGAGAGTTGGTTGAAGCACCTGCAATTTCTTAATGTGTGTCCTGAACGGAGCTGGCAAGGTCTGTCGAGCTGGTCTTTTACTGAGCGGGGGCCTCGGGCGTCGTCGCGTGGTTGTCGAGGCTGCCACTCACGCTTTTGGTTGCTTGGCGAGCCGTCCCGGTTGTCTCTTCTTGGTGGTCGGTTGTCAACGTGGCGTCCTTGTCTTTCGGGAAACCGACCGCGACCATCTCAACCCCTCTATCGTCATAGAAGTATCGTCTAGGTCTCTTTATTCTTCGGTCAAAGTTTCTCTCGCCGCCGTAGTAGTCATAGTAGTGATCGTCTCGGGTATATGGGATATCTTCTTCGTTGTAGATGGAGTCTTCTTCGTCGGGCCAACTGTTGGCGTGTTCCATTAGATGGGCGAGGGTTCGGACCTTGAGCTGTCCTAGCTATTCTTTGAAGGTTATGCATTGGAGCCCTCTTTGGAATGCATCGATGACGCTTTTATCTGATATGTCTTGTGCAGAGTTCTTTAGTATGGTCAAATTTTGTATATAGATGCGTAATGAATCCCCGGTGCCTTGCTTGCATTCTCGTAGTTCTTCGAGTGAAGTAGGCAATTTTTAAGTTGATTTGAAGTTTTCAATGAAAGAAGATTGAAACTGCCTCCATGAGCTGATGGACCCACATGGTAGGTTCTTCATCCAGTGTCTTGCGGATGCGGTAAGCATAAGCTGAATGTTGGACCCTCTCTGGAATTTTACTGCCTGTAGGTAATCGTCTAGCCAGCCTTCTGGTTCCTCGAGTCTGTCGTACTTGTTGGTTGCTGAGGTTAGCTAGAATCCGTTAGGCATTTGAGCTTCCCGTATTTCCCATGTGAAGAAGTGTGCTCCACTTGAGCCGGAGTCCTCATCGGAGCCTGAAGCATATGAATATTTTTCACGAGCCGCTCGCCTAGGGCGTCCCTTGTTAACTCTGTTTTGGTTGATGTCGTCACGAGCGTCGCATCGTTGGTTGTCTCGCCTTCGATCTTTATCGAGGTCGCCACGTCCGCAATTTTTATCATGGTCGTGGTGGTCGCGGCCGTGGTGGTGGTTTCCTTCGTCTTCGTCGTGGTCAGGTGAGCCTGGATCTCCTCCTGATGATTTTTCTCGGGTCCCCCGTTGTGGGCACCCCGAACTACATATCCGAAGCGGCCAGCTGTGTATGTTGTCATGCTCGCATGATCAGTGTCACATGACAAACAACTCGACAATGGATATCACAATGACAAGTTCATTCAATATTGAATACAAAGTCATACAACAATAATGTCTTACACTGCCCCATCGGGCTCAAATAGAAGCGAAACAACCAAAAGCAGAATAAATAGTAGCGGCACAATCCACATGGCAGTTGAGAGCATAGCACGTCCTAGGAATCGTCAGTCGCATCATCGTCAAGTACCTGCTCCTCCAAGCCTGGACGATTGAATAACCATGGAAAAGCCGTGAGTACATACAAAGTACTCGCAAACGACCTAAATAAAGGAACAAAGATTTTTGTAGAGGAAAATAATGGGATGGATTTATGGTGGAGTTTATAATGGGGGAACCTAACTACTCAATATTAGTTAAGTTGACAACATCTTATTCTTGGAAAATTTTCATCCCACAATTATATTTGATTTAATCATGTCCAACCCTTTTTCATAATATTAACGTCATCATCGTGAACCATATTCTCAGTACCAGACTTTCTCGTCTATTCCCCACAAAGTGTGGCCTCACTAGCTACTCGAATAGTTTTCACTCTTCAAAGGTTGTACACTTTACCCACAACATTTGATACATCCGCCGTGTCATCCACGGTTCGTCATACCTCAGTATGCGATGTTCAGATAATCAATCGTAGACTTCCAATTGCCTACCCTAGTACATGTGATCTACCCAATGCATATATCCTGAACTATCTGCGTGCAAGGACATGCTCCTCTTGGACCCATGCCTTCACCGTAGTAGAGGTGTAGCAAAGTTCTGTGCTGACACCAAGAGTAGTGTATTTCACCCCCGACGTATCGGTAGGATCCCGACTTCTGGGTATACTCATATACTCTTTACGAGTGTACCTAACTCATATAGTTATAAGATCCCTGTACTGAGATATGCAAGCTTCCGAACTAGACCTGTCCCATTCCAGAGTATTGTGGTTGTACTATAAGGCTAGGTTTTGGTGGCACTTATATAGAGTTCCTCTAGACTTTGAATATGTTCAACGATTTTTCCAACAAGCACAATCATGGCCATCAGATCTTCTCAAATGTATGCCATCACATTAGGGTGAAGAAAGATTAACCAAATTATTATGTTGTCATTAGTTCTTTAGCAAGTCTAGGGATAGTGCATAAAGATCATTCGTGCTTAATTCATTTTTACCATTAGGTGAGGTATAAGGGTATGTGGTGGTTCACCTATTACAACTAGTACAATCCCAACGCAAGATGATATAATAATAAGTGATACATAAACATGATATATGAAATAAAATAGAAAAAAGTAGGACAAGGGTTTGAGTTTTGAAGATGGCTTGCCTTCCTCGGCGGTGCCCACTCGTATGACTTTTTTCGGCGGCTTGGCAGGGGTCGACACCTGCAACGTCAAACGTCTCGTCTATGCGTAGAGGAAAAGAACTTTACACAATTACAATAACGACATTCAACCAATGCATACACACAATATCACTGAACAAAGCATCACAAAATTGTTAAGAACAAGGTAACGACAAGAGGGTAGAAAATTATCAATGTTTAGCTTAACATGGCTTTTATTTGAACAAGGCAACATACAAGAACATTAAGTAGCAACATGATTAACAACAAGATTAAGTCATTTTTATTAAAGTATCTTAATAAAGTATTAGCTTAAACAACCTTCTTAAGTTGTAATAGTATTAGGTCATACAATTTTTGTTTAAGTGGGAAAAGATCCTATAAGAATTATTTTTAAGGATTTATTAAGTATTTATTGGGTTGTTTTTATTTATTTTATGTTTAAATACTTATTATCGCAAATATTGATATTGATCAAAAGAAATTTTAATAAAATGCTAACAATTTAATATCACTAACATAAATATGATGGAAATTAAACTAGCAATCAATTTAATAGAAAAAAACCACAATTTTTAGTTAAGCAACAGAGCATTCTAACCATGCAGAAAGATAAAGCACAATTGTAGAAACAACAAACAATTGGTTTCATAATTTTCTGATATATATATTCAATTTTCTAAAAGAGTTGCAATTCTGACGAATTAAAACAAAAACAATAGACAGCAGCAGGCCGGCCCAGGGCTATCCCTCTCCCATGGGTATTTTCTCCGGTGGGCCGAGCCTCTGCACAGGAGAGCGCTGGTGCAGTTTTTTTTTGGATTTTTAAAGGGGCGAAGGGGTATAAGCCATCTAAGGCCGTTGGATCACCAAACATCGGACGACCGTGAGGTTTTTCCCCACGAGCTCGAGGGCTAGTCATGGTGCACAAGGAGGGGCCGGGTGCTCATCGGGGGCGTTCCGAGCGGCGAATAACGTCGGGAATGGTCGGTGGCTACTTGGGGCGGCACCTGACTCCATTTTTGGAGTTCCAGGCGACGATGGGAGAGGCTCGGGGCACTGCCGGGCTCCGTCCTCCCTGTAGAGAGATTCCAGGACACCAATAGGGCCGACTGTCATGTATATATATAGGAGTCATACAGATTGCAAGCCTTGGTGTTAAAGGAATCTACCAAGGAAACCTATACACATACGTATATCTCAACACCCCACCCTACCCCTGCCGCAGTCAAAGGGTCGGCAGGGACAGATAGAATGGACCGAAACTCAGAAAAATCCGTAGTCGGTAAGCCCTTCGTCATGGTGGCCGCAAATTACTGAGAATTCGCTACGTGAAGAACTCGAACGTGACCGAGGGTAACCTTCTCGTGAACGAAGTGGATGTCCAGCTCCAAATTCTTGGTGCGCCGATGGTCAACAGGGTTGGCGGAGAGATAGACAGCGGAGACGTTGTCACAGAAGAAAATGGTTGGCTTGTGGACGAGACAAGAGAGCTTGGAGAAGAGTTTGCGTAGCCAGGTGCACTCAACCACGACATTTTCCACGGCACTGAACCTTGAGACAATCGGTTGTCGCTTGGACGACTAGGAGATGAGTTACGAGCCTAGGTAGACGCAATACCTCGAGGTAGAGCGTCAAGTGTCGGGGCAGCCTGCCCAATCCGCGTCCGAGTAGGCGACAATATCCATAGACGGCGAGGCGGTGATAGTGAGCCCGAGATCCATCGTACCACGAATGTAGCGAAGAATCCACTTAACAGCGGACCAATGAGCATCACGTGGAGCATGCATGTGGAGGCACACCTGTTGGACGGCGTACTGCAGCTCCGACCGAGTGAGCGTCAAGTACTGAAGGGCACCGACGATTGAGCGATAGAGAGACGCGTCCGAAGCCGGTGAGCCATTGTTAGCAGATAGGTTGGCCTTCGTGTCAACAGGAGTGGGTGCAGGGTGGAAGTTAAGCATCCCCGCACGCTCGAGAACATCGTGGGCATACTTCCGCTGATGAAGAAAGAACCCGTCCGCTCGGTGTACAATCTCGAGGCCGAGAAAGTAATGAAGCGGGCTGAGGTCCTTGATGGTGAACTCAGCGCAAAGATGGCCGGTGATCTATCGAAGAAGATCCAAATTGATGGTTGTCAAGATGATGCCATCGATGTAGAGCAGAAAGTAAGCAGCGTGAGAGCCCTGGCGGAGGACAAACAGCAAGGCGTCGGTGCGCATGGTACAGTAGTCGAGCAGATGAAGAAACACCGCAATACGCTGGTACTAGGCGCGTGGTGCTTACTTCAACCCATATAAGGAGCGGGAGAGCAGGCACACGTGGACGGGGTGCTCGTCATCAACAAACCCATTGGGCTGCTGGCAGTACACCTGCTCCGAGAGATGGCCATGGAGGAAGGCGTTGGAGACGTCCATCTGATGTACCGGCCAAGCTGGTGAGACTGCGAGGTGCAGAACTGTCCGAATCGTGCCCGGCTTGACAACCGGAGCAAACGTGTCGGTGAAGTCGACGCCGACGTGTTGAAAAAAGCCGCGGACGAGCCAACGCGCCATGTACCGCTCGAGGGTACCATCGGGGTGCAACTTCTGCCCTAAGACCCATTTGTCGGTGATGATGTTGGCGCGAGGGGGACGCGCGACAAGAATCCAAGTCCGGTTCCACTGCAGACCGTCAAACTTGTCCTGCATGGACGCATGCCACTACAGATCACGAAGAGCGGCCCAAATGGAAGTTGGCACCGGCGAAGAAGCAGAAGCCGCACAAACATACTCGTCGGCGGGGTAGCGGGTAGACGGCCGGTGCACGCTTGCACGGGCGCGGGTGATGATGGCGTCAGGTGGTGGCGGGAGAGGCGCCGCGGGCGCGTCTAAACCCGTGCTGGAGGCCGGCGAGGAAGACGATGATGAGGACGCCGAGATGGAGGCCGGCACGTCAGACTCGGGGGAGTCGGCCGGAGCGGGCGACGGGGCAGCCGCGGGTTACCGCGCGGACACGCTGAAGGCCGGCGAGCTCAAGGAGCCCGGCGTCGGCGAGCTCGGGGAGCCTGGCGCCCGTGTTGGAGAAGCCGGCGAGCTCGGGGAGTCCGGTGCCGGAGTTGATGCAGCAGGAGCCGGGGGTGCGCGCAGGGTGTCGAGGGCGACCCGGGGATGACCAGTGGAAGAGGGAGTGGCCATCAAACATGATGAAGGTGCACCAACGATCGTGTTAAGCTGCTGAAAAGGAAAACTCATCTCGTCAAAATAAACATGTCGTGAAGTGAGAACCCGGTGAGACACCAGATCATAGCAGCGATATCCCTTCATCTTTGGTAGGCAACCAAGAAAGATATAGGGCAAGGACCGCGGTGCGAGCTTATGAGGAGTAGTGGCAGCGATGCTAGGGTAACGCAAACAACCAATGATCCGGAGATCCGCATATGATGGCGGTGAGCCAAAAAGTAGCTGATCCGGAGTTCCATCGGACATGGCAAGGACGAATGTTTATAAAAACAGTGGCCATGGAGGTTGCATCAGGCCAGAAGCGCGGTAGAACATGAGCGTGAAACAAGAGAGTGCGAACAAAATCATTAATAGTGCGATGCATACGTTCGGCGCGGCCATTTTTCTGCAAGGTGTATGGACAGGTGAGCCGAAAGTTGGTGCCATGGGATGCAAGGACACTGGTAGAAAGAGACCCATTTGCCCCGGTTCCAGAGGCCCATTTGTCCCGGTTTCGGAACCGGAACTAAAGGGTCGTAACTAATGCCCAAAACCTTTGGTCTCGGTTTGCCCACGAACCGGCACAGATGAGGCTCCACGTGGCCTCTGCGTCTTGATCAAGCAGAAGGGCCTTTTGTCCCGGTTGGTAGCACCAACCGGGACCAAAAAGATTCCACGCGTCAGCTTTTCAGGGGCTGGGTTTTTTTTGAGATGGGGGGGGATTGAGTGTTTTGTAGGGTTAATTTAGGGGTTTGTGTTGGCTAGCTAATTACTAGAGAGAGGTGTCCTCTCTTATCTCCGTGCTTGGTCGACGTTACGTACTATACGTATAGAGATGACTTGGTCGACATGCTAGCTTGCTAGTAAGAAAATGAAGGAATTAAACCATTAAGTACAGAGGATCGTCATGAACATATACAGAGAGAAGTGATCGACATCTCCTTCTTCGAGATATAGTTCGAACAACAAGTTTTCGTATATCTATCCGACGATACTGGCTACATATATACAATATAACTTCTCTTACAATACCCTAATTAAGCTGTGAAATTATGTTCCATATGGTACTCTCCGCCTTTCTTTATGACGTGGTCAACAAAGTATCCCGCCAATTCCTCTTGAATTGCTATTATGCGATCTTGTGGTAGGAGTTCTTGCTGCAGCTCCCAAATCTAATTCGAAGAAGGGGGTCAATACAGATATATGAATGAAGCTCAACACAAATTTATGTAATAAAATAAAATTATGAATATTATTACTTACGCACTTTAAATTGTTCTTTAGAGTAGCCGGCATTCTTAGAGATCGCCGCGTTGTATATGTACTCGCAAATGTAGTACCCACAAAGATTAGTACCTTCTTCCTACCACAACCACTTTACGAGAAATAGAGGTCAATCAAACTGATAATCAAGCATTATATAAATGGTATTGATGAAGCTATAGAATCAATATAATGGGAGTTGCGCGGAACTAGCTAGTAGTACTTACTTTCGGGTTTGAAAATTTCAGATCCTTCGGCAGTCCCAGAGATTTTATGGTGAACTGTATCCAAACCCTGCCAGACATAAAAATTAATTATTACCTGATATCAGAAAATGAGCAAAGTTGTCGAAATGGTGCGATAATGATCGATTGAACTTACTTCTTAAGCATTTCAGTGACGACCGCATACGTCTCGGGATCTTTTCGTCTTCAGTCTAAGATGCTTACTACTCCCTCCTCAAGCATAATCTCTACGATAATAAAGTGGAAGCTGCGCACGCATGCATAACTCATCAATTACATTACTATAACCTCGATTAAATAACGAAAACTGAATATGCACAGTAACACTCACTTGATGTTGTAAGGCCAGATTATTTTTTGTTTGTTTTGATGTAGAAGCAAAGATTGTAGCAAGTTGGCCTCGGCTAGTTCGGGAAATTTTGCAATCTCAAAATGATTACAGAGATTTAGGTTAATGAAACCAATATTATAGATTTTTCTTTGCTTGCATTCCACGATCTTCAATCTGCATGATATAGTGAATTATATGTACATGCAATGAAAGAGCTGAGCTATATGTAAAGACTTAATTAAAGAAGTTGTACTTACAGACAGCAGCAAGTGACGATTACTTTATCGATGGTCCGTTGATTGTAAAGCTGGAATAACTCCTCAAATGGAACCGGCAACAAGTCAAGTCCAACGAGGTCCTACTTGTCTTTAACCATAACCATCACATTATCGTACTCAAAATTCTTGCAGGCGTTCAAGTCCTACTGATGTAATCTTCGCATCATCGTTGGTAGATGGTCCATAGGTGATGTGACGAGAGGATACCCGTACCGGTATTTTTATTCGTCCGCTAACTCCAATGGATCAAAATGCGTATCGTCGGGCAGGTAATCACCAGGGTTGGTACCGAGCACCATCCCGTCCGCCAAGTAATCATCAGGATTTGTACCGGGCACCATCCCGGCCGACAGATTTGCGACGACGATATCGCTAGACACCTGCAGCGGGGGGCATGATGTGTTCTCCTATTCACGTAGCTGGGGAATTGTCTTCCCTATTGCAATTTTTTTTTCTCTCCTTTTGTCAGTTTTAGTGGTTCCAAGCCGGTGCGCTTCTTGCGCTTTCTTTTTCAGAGTGCGGACATAGTTGTCATCCAGCGGAGCCGGTGTTGGTCGCTTCAGGGCATCCAAAGTGCGCTTTTCTTTCGCCTCATCTATCTTTGGAGGCGGAGGTGGTTTTTTCTTTTTCAAATAGGCATCCACTGCGGCTTGAACGATCTTCGCGGTTTCCTCCGAGATCTTCTCGTATGGTAACTGCTCAAGAGGCTTGACAGATGATGGACCATATTTGTATCGCTTGTCGCCACTGGTTGTATTGCTAGACGCCGGAGCGATGACGAATCTTTTCCTTTGTTGTTTAAGATCAGGCGCCGGAGCAGCCGGAGCAGCGGCGGCGACTCTCTTCTGCTCTTGCTGATGAGGCGAAGGAGGAGGCGGGCTGCTCGGACGCGCCGACGCAGGCGGAGAAGGAGGCGTGCACTGGTCAATCGCCGGAGGAGGACGCAGAGAAGTAGGCGTGCCCTGATCACTCACCGGAGGAGGTGCGGCTGGGCTTGTTCGAAATGGGGCATGTCGTGCATCGATTGGCGGTGGTGGCGGCTACGGAGAGTCGCCGGAGCGACGATGGCGTCGAGCGCGGCGGCGGCAGTGACATGGGCGTCGACAAGGAGCTTGAGTCTACGGGTTATAGTGAGCGTGCCCTAGCGGGTTCGGCTCCTGTGAGGAAGGGAAGAAATATGACGCGCACAGCGCGCCAAATGCGCGAGCCAGGCCGCGATGGACGAGCTCACCGGCGGCGGGAAGGAAATTCCCTAATGGCAGCGGCGGCTACGGGGCACGGGAGGCGCAAGGGAGAAGTGGGGAAGGTAGAGGAGCTCACCACAGAGGTGTATCCATTCAAAGTGGGCTCGACGAAGACTCGACGACGCCGGAATTCCTCTGCGACGAGCGGCGGCGCGATTTGGGGGAAGTTGTGCGTGCGCTATAGGTGGACGTCCTCGGGCCGATTCCGTGCGCTGGATGATGAAGACGAAGGCTGCGGTCACGCCAGACACGCCGGTTGGGGTCGGGGACGACGATGGCCACGCGTGCTCAAGGTGGCGGCGATGGCGGCTCGAGCTCGAGCTCTCCCCAACGAGGACGAAGCGAGGAGAAGGGGAACAAGATTTAGGGTTCGTCCCAATGGCTCGGGGAGGGGCTCTTATCCGCGAGGCAACCCCTTTCGCCGTGGATGGACGACACGGCGACGCCGGCGGCCGTGGCACCACGGGATGGCCGCCATGCCAGGGGGATGAACAAGGGAGGGAGACGACCGGAGTTGGGCTGGGTGGTCAGAGAGGTACTATGCACTTGATGCACCAGGGGTGTTATACTTCCAATTCTGTTTTATTTTGTTTGGCACTCAAATGATTTTTTTAATGATGAAACTTGTCTATAAATTTTTGTTGCACTATGTAGCAGTTCCACAAAAAGTTTGGGACTTTTATAAATCCATTTGATATTTATTTTTGAACTGCAACTAGTAATTGGGGTTCTCTTGCTACTGGTTTGAATTTTTTGTAATATTTATTTATTGCACTAAATACCAAAAGTTGGTTTAACATGGTCCACTGATTTTTAGGCATTTAGAAAAATTGGTTGCAGAATTTTTGGACAAAGTTTTATTTGTCACTTTGTTTTTAATATCAACCAAAAGGCATTTTGAGTTTTTTTCGGATCAAGAATGGTCAAGGCATGATTAGTGACTTGCTAATCATAGAAAAGTTTAATTAACAAAAGATTAATGTTTCCTAACACTGAGGATGTTACAAATCTCCCGCACTAAAAGAATTCTCGTCCCGAGAATCTAAGCGGTAGAGGGGAAAAGATCGGGGTATTCTTCACGAAGACGATCTTCGTGTTCCCAAGTGGCCTCATCTTCAGAATGATTTGACCATTGAACTTGGAGGAACTTGATTGTGTTCTTGTGGGTTCGACATTCAGACTGATCAAGAATGCTGCTCGGATGTTCTTGATAAGACAAGCCCTACTGCAATTCCAGCATTCCATGATCCACTGCTCAGATCGGATCCTTGAAGCAGCAACGGAGTTGCGACAAGTGAAAGACATCGTGGACTTGGGAGAGGTTTTTACGACAACCCTAATCGGTAAGCCATCGGTCCGCTTCTAGAGAGGATACGGAACAGGCCAATGTAGCGAGGACCTAACTTTCCTTTGATCCCAAAACGATGAGTGCCCCTCATGGGAGTGACACGAAGGTAAGCTTGTTCGCCGGGTTGATAGACCATTTCTTTGTGTTTGCAGTCATAGTTTCTCTTCTAGAGGGACTGGGAAGCCTTCAAATGTTCACGAATAACGCGAACCTGATATTCGACATGTTGTATAATGTTCGGACCAATGAGGGTCGTTCCCCAGTTTCTGACCAATTCAGAGGTGTTCGACACTTATGTCCATAAAGAACTTCAAAGGGTGCCATCTGCAGACTAGCCTGATAGCTATTGTTGTACGAGAATTCAGCAAGCGCAAGGGATTCCTCCCATTTCTTACCGAAAGAAATGACACAAGCTCGAAGCTTGTCTTCAAGAACTTGATTGACTTGTTCAACTTGTCCTTGCGACTGGGGTGGTAAGCGGTGTTGAAGTTTAGGTGAGTGACCATGGCTTCTTGGAAACTATCCCAAAATCTTGAGGTGAAAATGCTGCCACGGTCTGAACTGATCTCCAACGGAATACCGTGGAGGGAAACAATTATGGAAACTTACAAGTCTGGTAATTGACTAGCAGAGATCGTCTCCTTGACTGGCAAGAAATGGGCAACCTTGGAGAAACGGTCGATGATGACAAAGATAGCATCATGACCCTTCTGTGATCCGGGAAAACCAGTGACGAAGTCCATTTCGATCTTGTCCCTTTTCCATTGAGGAATAGAGAGTGGTTGCAGAGTTCCAGCAGGTCTTTGATGTTCTGCTTTCACCCGATGGAAAATGTCACACAGATCAACATAACGAGCTATGTCTTGGTACATCTTGGTACTTCCAGGGTGGATCGATAAGGGTGTATCATGAGATTCCTTCATGACATCCGAGGTGTAGTTCAGGTTGGGCTTGATTATCGAGACCACTAAGCGACCCTTGAAGTACACCACATCATCAGTATTGGCATCAATAGTGAAAAAATAGGGCTTTCCGCTGGCGATATGGCGCTTAATCTTCTCAATGTCAGAGTCATAATGTTGTATTGTCTTGATGCGGTCAACAAGGTCTGGTTTGATAACCAGGGAATTCACATGTCCCTATGGGACAATCTCAATGTTCAACTTGCGAAGCTCTTCATACAGAAGTGGATGTTGTACTTGAACCTCAAGTTCACTACAATAGGCTTTGCGGCTCAGGGCATCAACCATCATGTTAGCTTTGCCAGGGGTGTAAGAAATTCCCATGTTGTAGTCGGCTATTGTCTCGAGCCATCCTTGTTGGCGGAGATTCATGCCTGGTTGAGTAAACAGGTACTTCAGGCTTTGGTGGTCGGTGTAGATCTTGCAACGCTTACCAACGAGGTAATGTCACCACAACTTCAATGGGATGGATAATTATCTTCATGAGAACGCAACTGATGAGAGCCATAAGAAAACACTTTCCACTCTTGCATTAGGACAAAACCTAATCCTTGCCGAGCCACGTCGCAATATATCACGAAGTCCTTCTGAGTATCAGGGGGAGCAAGCACTAGGGGAGAAGTGAGCTTGTCCTTCAGAGCTTGAAAACTTTCCTGACATTTATCAGTCCGCTCAAACTTGACGCCTTTGTGAAGAAGATTAGTCAGAGGTTTGGAAATCTTGGAGAAGTTCTCAACGAAATGGCGGCAATAGCTGGCAAGGCCGAGGAAACTTCTGACTTGCTTGACAGTCCTGGGCAGAGTCCATTCAAGAATAGCCTGAATACGTTCTGGGTTAATGGCAACGCCATCCTTGGAAATCACATGACCAAGGTATGGTACTTCGGGAATCCAGAACTCGCACTTAGAATACTTAACATAGAGTTTGCATTCTCGAAGCTTTTCTAGCACAAGGCAAAGATGTTCAGCATGTTCTTCATCATCCTTGGAGTAAATCAATATATCATCCAGATAAACAACGACAAACTTGTCGAGATAATCCATTAATATATAGTTCATCAATCGGGAGAAGGTGGCTGGAGCATTGGTTTAGCCAAAGGACATGGCGGTGTACTCGTATGAACCATAGAGAGTAATTGAAGCGGTCTTCGGGATGTCCTCCTTGCGGACCCGGATCTGATGGTAACCCACCCTTAACTCGAGTTTGGAGAACACCATGGATCCAGCAAGGGTATCATACAGATCATTGATCCGAGGAAGCGGGTACTTGTTCTGTATCGTGGCCTGGTTGATAGGTCGGTAATCTTGTACCAAACGGTTCATTCCATCACTCTTCTTGACAAAGAGCGAGGTGCTCCCCAGGCAGAGGAACTAGGACGGATGAAGCCTTTATCGAGTGTCGTGTCGATCTCCTTCTTCAGTTCAAGGAGGTGGTGATGTGGCATCTTATAGGGACGCTTGGCAATAGGGACGGTGCCGGGCTTCAAGTCGATGACGAATTCAACCTCTCTAACCGGGGGTATTCCCGACAGTTCTTCTGGGAAGACGTCAGAAAAATGACAAATGACTGGAACTTGCGCAATTCCTTCAAGAGGTGAGACGTTCAAAGCATTCATCATATAGATATGTGCTTCAACATCATGGGTAATTCGGGTGGTGTGGTTAACAACCTCACCGGAGGGGTGAAAAAGTTGTACATACTTGGTGCCACAATACAGTGCGGCATCGTGGACTTCCAACCAATCCATTCCCAGGATGAGGTCTATGGTGGAAGACTTCAGAATGATGGGGGACACACGGAATACAACTTCTTCGATTTCAACGTTGGTATTGGGCACCAACATGGTGGTTCGGCATTGGCCTATCGGGGTGCGAACAACCATCGATGGGTTCATCTTTCCAAGCGTAAATTTATGAAAAAATGCAAATGCTTCCGACATGAATGAATGCGATGCTCCTGAATCAAATAAAACAGTAACAGGTATTGAGTTAACGAGGAGAGTATCCATCAATGTAGAGGGTTGTGCCTGAGTTTCTTCAACATCAATGTGGTAGGCATGACCACGAGTGTGAGAAGAAGACCCAGTGTTACAGTTGGGGGTCATGTTGTTGCCACGTCCATTTCCATAGCCAGCAAGGTGAACAACCAGTTGATTCTGTCGTTGGGGACAGTCTCTAGAAAAGTGACCCGAAAGGTGACACTTGAAACACAGTCCATCTTGAGGACGGAGGGGTGCAATGTTAGACGGAGCAGTCTCATCCTTCGGCTGTCTCGGCGGGGGCAGAGGCATACGGGGTGCAACATACGAAGACCTTGGTGCAGGGGCAGGTGGACGATACATGCTGTGCGGAATCCAAACGCGTTGCTTCTGCGTTATGCGTGAAGATGAGCCAGCGTCACGGTAGCGCTTCTTCGAACCCTTAAACATAGACTGAGCAGTCTCAAGAGTGATAGTCTGGTTTACCATAGTGGCGAAGTCGGGGAAAACATGCAGGGACAGAGCAAGCTGGAGATTTGAGTTGAGTCTATCACGGAACTTCTCTTGCCTATTTGCATCATCTGGGAGGTCGCTTGCAGTATAGCGGGAGAGGTGGAGGAATTTCTTCTGATATTCCTCGTCATATTTACTTCCCTGAATGAGGTTGCAGAACTCGGCCTTCATACAGTTCATAACCGCCTGGGGGACGTAACGAGCATGAAAATCATCCTTGAACTCATCCCAGAAGACGACAATCCCCTCAGCTAGCAAACTCTTGTGGGTATCCCACCATTGAACAGCGGGGCCACGCAGGAAATAAGTCACGTAGGTGACGTAATCAGTAGCGTGTACCCTAGCAAACTCCAGCTGACGAGTGATGTCTCGAAGCCAAGCATCGGAAACCAGCGGCTGTTCGGGTTGGTGGAGGGTAGGGGGATTGAGACGCATGAAATCCCGTAGAGCAACCACAGGCGGTTGGTTCTGGTGTTGGTTCTGGTTCTGTTTCTGGTTCTAGAGCTGATCGATGACTCCTTGCATAAGCACTTGGTTCATCTGAAACGGTTGCATCATCGCGGCCATGTAGTCTGGCGGCGGAGGTTGATCGTTGGCACCACGACCACGACCACGACCACCACGACCAGCCATCCTGCTAAAATTTAATAGCGGTATCTCAACGATGAAAATTTAACGAGATACTGGAAACAAGCATGAGGTAACGCGACAACGAAGAGGAGGTGCAGATATATAGGAGTAGTCATATGAGACATACACATTCACACAGGGAGTCAAACAAAAATCGGGTAGCATAACATCGTAGAAATTAAGGAAAAGGACACACTAGGCGGCGCGCAGACCGCGTTAAGGAATACACGACACGACATAGCTAAGGCTATGTTAATCACGCCGCAAGAAAACTGTTGGCCACAGGAATTTGTGCCAGAGAACGCGCGTCCTGCCCCGAATGAGAAAGGGGATCCGCGGTCCGGGATCTGGGCCAGAACTCCTGTGACACAACTCAATAAAGGGTTAAGAAGCAGAACACCAGGTGGAATCAATGATATCGTGATCCTAATGTCAAAGTTAGTAAAAATTACCAGCACGGATAAGAAAGCAGAGTCCCAGAGCATAGGTACGGGGAAAAAGGATCCTAATTCCATAGATATCACGACGGGGTGATATCGATGTGGGCCCGTAAGCGAAACATTAAGTTAGAAAAATAGTTTTTTCGAAGACTAGACTCAACTTCGACCAAATAGTGGGTGGGTGGCTTCCTACAGGTAGTCGGCTTTGATACCAACTTGCGACGCCCCCAAAATCAAGTCGTGTACAATAATCATACATGCAGGGTACACGACCGAAATCAGGGTGCCACGGAGAGAATATCACAGCACAACACTAGAAAAAATAAGATAAATCTTTTAAGTTACAGACCAGTGATCACGAGGATCCAAATACATAAGTTATACAAGCCATACTATCTGAGTACAGACATAGTTAGTCAAGTTTTGCCTTAAGAAGGTGTCGGGACCTGGGGTTAGCGTATGCAAGTACAGTTAAGACATAGTCATATGGAGAGCCGAGAACCGCACCCACTTGTCTAAGCTGACAAGGCCAAGCACTGAACATTCTCGGAAAGCATCGTACGTGAGGGGCATCCCATCCAGGCCGGATGATCAACTGTAATGGGTCCTCATCGTACGCACACAAGTCTACTGATATGGGTGGTGAACTCCCATATTCAAAGACAAGTCGCCTCAACCATATTATCGACTATCTCAAAACTCTTACATAGACTTACTCCAGCCCGATCACTTAGTCGGGATCTAGGGCGGGCTCGATCATACCACAAAGTGTGCACGAGACAGAGTCTCAAGCAATCGCATCGCGATGCCCCAAGCTGCGCACATCTAAGGGCCACTTGGTGTATAAAAGACCGCCAGCCAGAACACAACTAAGGTCTCGAAAACCTATACAAAGACATGCATGTTATAAACATACACGCAGCACACATGCCTTGTATGAACAGTAGGTACCATTGCAATTCTCTACAAAGTGTACATTTTATTTATAACTCTTATAGAGTACACACAGAGATCACATACATGTGATCCAACATTACATCACGAAGCGGAAGCAAATTATGTCTGAGTACAGACAAGTTTAACAAATGGCTTAAGAAGCCTTATTCAAACACAAAGCCCTCCACGAGGGAACCAGTCTGCTGACTGGGACTAGACTATCTTAACTTCAGTCGTCCAGCTCGATGAAGAAGCCACCTTCGGGGTCAGTGGCGTCATCTAAAACATATATTAAGCAAACGTGAGTACAAAGGCGTACTCAGCAAGACTTACATAGTAGCTATACTACTCATGCACATGTATCAAGGTAAAGGGAGGTGGGGTTCACTTGCAGAAATGCCAGCTTTGACTTGGCTAATCCTGAACTACGAGTACCAGACTTTGAGGTAAGAAGCGTACACGAGTCCACTACTTTCACCAACCAATACACCACTATGGTGCCTTCTTCGACTTCCCCACGAGGAGGCACGCCATAGCACTCACACTTATCTTGGTGTGTTTTAGAAGTATCCGGTTCAAGTTATCTAATAATCAAGCTAAGCTTTCCAAGCAGTCCATAACCGCGGACGCGGCTATTCGAATAGTTTTGTTAACCTTGCAAGGGTGTACCGCTACACACACATGACCATCATTTACCGCCTTTGATCTCGACACCATTCAAGGGGTGCCAGCGAGGATGCTCACCACAACTGTTTCCTCATAGCCTATCTAGTCCAAGAAAGCCGCCTACTTGGGTTGGCTACCACAATCGTGAACCCGGCCGGTTTACCGAAGTGGACCCAAGCGATGTGTGCGTGGTGCATAAGCCGGTCTCGGATGAGCCGTTCTCTCACTTAGCATCCAGGCCACAAGCCTACCAGAACTCCGAACTACTGCGACATCTGGACATCGAAAGGGATGAGTTAATAGGTTGAGAGGGGTCAATGAGCCCAATGTGTGGTTGTACTCTTCATCTTGGATCACCACACAAGAACTCGGACTTAGGGCGGTGTTCAACGAGACAACCCACTGTGTACTCCTACACAGCCTCTCATCGTTCACCTTGTATTAGGGTCGATTCACCAACACTTTTCTACCATCAACACATGATCACTACCATCCCGACTCACATCACAGTAACAACATGGTATCATACTAAGCATGCAATAAGCGATAACAATTGCAGGGGCCACATGATATCATTCAACTCCTACATTTGCTAGGATTATGGTTTGCTTACTACTGTGACAAAAGATAGGTCATGCAAAGGAATGGGTTCATCTATGCGGTAGAAACGTAACACGGTGATCATCCTATACAATGCATAAGCGAGACATGAGAGGGAAGTGGGATTTTATCGACATGATCAAAGGGGTTTTGCTTGCCTTGCTGACGAGGTTCGGGCTCTGGATCTTCAGCGAAGGGGGTGATCTCTTGCTCCGGTTCCACCTCTACTCGACAAACAAAGCACAAAGTAGCAATCAATATGAATGCAATGCTCAAGCACATGATTGAATGTTGAAGCTTGAAGTATAAGTGTTGATGTGTGAGACAATTCCATTTAAGTGGAATATATTGCATTTTTAAATGCAAATTCAAATTCCACATTTGAATTCAACCTTAATCAAGTTATATATGATATAGTTTGATAAATTTTGAATTAATTTCAAATGTGTATGATATGCCTCTGAAGTGTGGTTGATTTGCATCATAAATCCATGGTCCAAGTGGCAAAATCATTTGGTTTGAATTTGAATTAAATTCAAATAAACCAAATGACATATGCTACTGGTCCCATTTTAAAATCAACTCAAACAGATTTGAAAGTTGCATATTTGGAAAGATAATTTTCTCCTGATCATTTTTCATATATTATTTGTCCAATTTGGAGTTATTATGAATTTTCTATGAATTTCCAAAGTTTGGGGTATTTTCTGGACTTTCTGGAATTATTAAGCTATTTTTCTTTTCTGGAAATCCTTTACTGCGTCATTACTGCGTCAATGCTGACGTCAGGGGGGGGCTGACAGGTGGGGCCACCCTGTCAGTGGCTGGGCTAATTAACCCGGCTGGGTTAACTTAACCAGTGGCTTAATTAAGCCACTGGGCCCACTGGTCAGTGACTCAGAGGTCACTTAAAACGTGATTAGTGGCTAATCCACCGGCGGCTTGACGCCGGCGACGTGAACCACGGCGGCGACTCGCCGGAATCTGCTACAGGCCACGGGAAAGCACGGGGAGGGCACCATCTTGCTCCTGGAGGTCTTCCACGTCGGTTGGTGGCATCGGGGGTTCACGGGGTGGTCGGAATCGACGACGGCGACGACTCCGGCGGAAACAGTACGGCGATGAGGTCGTGGTCGGCGCTACCGTGCACGGATCGGGTTGATTTCACTTGCGTTTGAAAGCTATCGGGCTCAGGAGCCAAACGCGTGCACTGGACGAGTCGAAGGGGCACAGGGGCGACCTCGAGCTCATCCATGGCGGCGACGAGCTACGGCTTCCATGGCGGATTTGACTAGAGCGAGCAATCGAACGGGAAAACAGGGGGTTCTAACGCGCAAGCTCACCCTGAACGCAGTAGAGGTGCTGGCGAAGGATGGGGTGGTTCAACGGTGGCGGATTCGATGACTTTCTTCACGGCGGCCGGAGTTGAAGACGACGAAGGGGACGGCGGCTCTGGAGTTCCTCGGGTCGATTCCTTCTGCACGGTGACGTAGTCGAGGACGGCGGAGGCGATGGACACCTTGGCTGGACTCCTTGACGTCGATGGCCACGAGTTCTTGCGACGGTGAACGGCGGCGCTCTCGGGTGGTGACGAAATCGAACACGGGAGGAGGAGGAGGAAGCTCTGGAGGGGGGAATGGATGCGGACGGAAGAGCGGCGTCTCCAGGCGTGAGAAGAGGCCACGGGGAGGCCTGGAAGCACACGGCGGAGACGTGTCGTCCTCGGCTCGCTCGGTGGCATTCCACCGAGCAGCTTGGGAGCGCGGGAGGTGGAAGAAGACCTCCCTGCCCTTGTGGGCCGGCTGGGCTGGGGTGGGCTGACTTCGCCCAGGCGCCACGTAAGTCTTTTCTGATTTCTTTCCTGTTTCCTTTTCTGTAATTTGTTCTGTTTAGCTAAAATAAATAGCTAAACATTTTATTAAATGTTGAAAACTTTTATGTGGCCTCATAATAATATAGACTAGCCACTCATAAACTTTCAACATTTTTAAAATTCAAATGATTTGAATTTTAAATCAAATAGGGGGATTTCTTTATTTCCAAGGTACTGTTTGAATATTTGAAAAATCTATGAGCATGGGGTGGGTCCCACATCACTTGATATGTGATCACACTCATTTATAAGACTTTTCAAAACTCTAACATGAATTTTTGGAAAATATTTTTATCTGGCCTTTTGAATTAATTCATCTGGGGGGTGTTCCTTCTCCCATTTGGATTTTGAAATTGATTTTCAAGGTTACTTTTGAAACTTTTGCATGATGCAAAGGTACTAGTTAACCCTAGCACATACCTAACAGAGGGATCTGACAACTCGCCCCCACTCAAAAGAATCTCGTCCCGAGATTCAGAAGTCTGCGGAAGGAAAGTGGGGTACTCGGCACTGAGACGGTCTTCTCTCTCCCACGTGGCTTCTCTTTCAGAGTGGTGTGACCATTGCACTTTCAGAAACCTAATCTTCTGACGATGAGTGACACGCTCTGCTGAATCAAGAATACGAACGGGGTATTCTCGATAAGAAAGGTCATCTTGGAGATCAAGCGTTTCATGGTCGACTTCGCGGATGGGGTCCTTGAAGCAACGCCTGAGTTGGGACACATGGAATACATCATGTACTCGGGAGAGGTGCGGAGGTAGTTCAAGTTGGTAGGCAACTTCTCCACGTTTAGCTAGAATGCGGAAAGGTCCGATGTAACGTGGGGCCAACTTGCCTTTGATACCGAAACGTTGGGTTCCCTTTAGAGGAGTAACCCGAAGGTAAGCCTTCTCATCCAGATTGTAGCGCTCTTGCCTATGATGACGATCATAGTAGCTTTTCTGACGAGACTGGGCTGCTTTCAATTGATCACGAACAATGCGAATTTGCTCTTCTGCTTCCTTGATCATATCCGGTCCAAAGAATTGTCTTTCACCGGTTTCAGACCAGTTTAGTGGTGTTCGACATCGTCGTCCATACAGGAGTTCAAAAGGAGCCATGTTCAGACTAGATTGAAAACTATTGTTATAAGAAAATTCGGCATACGGAAGAGAATTCTCCCAATTCTTTCCGAATGAGATAACACAAGCTCTGAGCATGTCTTCAAGAATTTGGTTAACCCTTTCGACTTGACCGCTAGACTGAGGATGGAAAGCCGTACTAAAGGAGAGATGAGTTCCCAGAGCACGTTGGAAGCTTCCCCAAAATCTAGAGGTGAAAAGGCTACCGCGATCAGAATTGATTTCCAACGGAACACCGTGAAGTGATACAATTCTGGAGATGTACAAGTCCGCTAACTGACTAGCAGTTATAGACTCGCGAACCGGAAGGAAGTGAGCGACTTTGGAAAGCCTATCTATGACAACGAAGATGGCATTGTTTCCTTTCTGGGTTTTTGGAAAGCCGGTGATGAAGTCCATACCGACTTTGTCCCATTTCCACTCGGGAATAGACAAAGGTTGAAGTGTACCAGCAGGTCTTTGATGTTCTGCCTTAATGCGACGACAAACATCACATTCGGCAACAAATTGAGCAATGTCTCTCTTCATCCTAGTCCACCAAAATCTCTGGCGTAGATCTCGGTACATTTTCGTGCTACCGGGATGAATTGAGAGGGGTGTGTCATGGGCTTCTTTGAGGATGAGTTGCCTTAGTTCCTTATTCTTAGGTACTACTAAACGATTTTCAAAGAATACCGTTCCTTTACTATCTGTGGAGAAACATTTAGCAACTCCGCTAGCAATGTTCTCCTTGATCCGACGAACACCTCGTGCACGCCTTTGGGCAACTATGATTTGATTCTCAAGAGTTGGTTTCGCCACCAAGGTAGAAAGATAGTCATGAGGAACAATTTCAAGGTTGAGCTTGCGAAAGTCCTCATGAAGAAGTGGTTGATACTGTTGTAACATGAGGTTGTTACAGTACGACTTACGACTTAGTGCATCAGCCATGACATTGGCTTTGCCTGGGGTGTAAGAAATTGCTATGTCGTAATCTTTTATCAACTCAATCCAGCGTCTTTGCCTGAGATTAAGATCTGGCTGGGTGAAAATATATTTGAGGCTTTGGTGGTCGGAATAAATCTCACAACGATTACCAAGGAGGTAATGTCGCCAAGTTGTTAGAGCATGAACTACGGCAGCGAGTTTAAGGTCATGGGTAGGATAGTTCTCTTCATGTGGCCGCAACTGGCGTGAAGCATAAGCTACCACATGTCGAACTTGCAGCAGTATGCATCCTAACCCTTGCCGTGATGCATCACAATAGATTTCGAAATCCCTTTTGGTGTCTGGAGGTGCAAGTACAGGTGCAGAAGTCAATCTTCTTTTTAGCTCTTGAAAGCTTTCCTCGCACTTGGGAGTCCATAAGAATTTCTTATCTTTCTTGAGGAGTTCAGTTAGGGGCTTTGCAACTTTAGAAAAGTTCTCGACGAAGCGTCGGCAATAGCTGGCTAGGCCAAGAAAACTTCTAACTTGCTTAACCGATTCAGGCGGAGTCCAGTCAAGGACGGCCTGAACTCTCTCGGGATTCACCGCAATGCCTTTTGCAGAAATCACGTGGCCTAAGTAGGTCACTTCTGGTAGCCAGAATTCACACTTGGAGAATTTAGCGTACAGGCGATGCTCTCTAAGTTTCATCAATACCAGCCTTAAGTGTTTGGCATGATTTTCTTCGTTCTTCGAGTAGATGAGAATATCATCAAGATAGACTACAACAAATTTATCTAGGTACTCCATGAAGATCGAATTCATCAAGCGTGAGAATGTGGCGGGGGCATTGGTTAAACCAAAGGACATGACGGTGTACTCGTAAAGACCATAACGAGTAGTAAAAGCCGTTTTGGGAATGTCCTCGTTTCGAATTCGGATCTGATGATAACCTAATCTCAAATCCATCTTTGAGAAGACAGCGGATCCTACAAGTTGATCATAAAGATCATTGATCCTGGGCAGTGGGTATTTGTTCTTTATCGTCGCTAAATTTAGCGGGCGATAGTCTACGCACATCCTTTCTGTTCCATCTTTCTTCTTTACGAACAGAACGGGGCAACCCCATGGCGATGAGCTAGGGCGGATGAAGCCTTTTGCCAACGAAGCATCAAGTTGGGTTTTTAGCTCAGCTAACTCATGTGGGGCCATTTTATATGGGCGTTTGGAAATTGGTGCGGTTCCTGGAACAAGATCCACTATAAACTCTACACATCTGTCGGGTGGCATGCCCGACAGCTCTTCAGGAAAGACATCCGGGAAGTCACGAACCACCGGAATATCTTCAAGTTCGGGAAGGGGAAGTACATTCAAGGAATGCACTTGGGTTCTTGTTCTGGGTGAGGTATAGTTAACGGTTTTGCCTGAAGGGTGGGTGAGTTTCACGGATTTGCCTTTGCAATCCAGATAGGCATTCTGTCTTGATAGCCAATCCATGCCAAGGATGACATCAATGTCTGAAGACTTGAGGGCTATGAGTGAAGCAAGGAATACTAAACCCTCAATTGAAATTTGATTACCATGGCTCACTCTATTAGTTTGCCATCTTGACCCTGGAGTTTGAATAATCATTGGGGTGGACAATTCAACAAAGGGTAACTCATGACGAAGTGCATAACTTTCCGACATGAATGAATGAGATGCTCCTGGGTCGAAAAGAACGGAAGTAGGAACAAAATTGACTGGGAGCGTACCAAGAATGACGTCAGTGGTGTCGTCAGTCTCTTCGGCGGCAATCTGGTTCAGACGTCCACGATTGGCGGGAGGAGCGGGTTTGGCGGTGAAGACCTTCTGGGGTGGCTTGCCACGACCATTGTTGTTGTTGTTGCCTCCGGCACGTGGTGGAGCATTCTGGTGCTGGACTTGGTTCTGGGGGCACTCGCGAGAGTAGTGGCCTGCCTGACCACACTTGTAGCAAGCTCCGAAAACAGGGCGTGGAGCTGGGTTGTTTGGTGGAGCTGGGTGGAACTGGGTGGGTGGACGAGGCGCCGAATAGGATGGCCTCGGTGGGTTGTTCTGGCGGAACATGCTATTGGGAATCCAGATCTTGCGCTTCTGAGAGCCAGAATTGGATGAACCTTCCTCTCTAGGGTGTTTGCGAAAGTCATTGGGGGTGTTCATGTCCTCCGCCTTGATGGCCTTGTTGACAAGGACCTGGAATGTGGCAAAGTCATGAAGATTGAGCTCGCGGCGGAGTCCACTATTGAGGCCACGACGGAACCTCTCTTGTTTCTTGGAGTCGGTGGAGACTTCTTCGGTGGCATAACGAGCAAGTCGGTTGAACTCACGACTAAACTCGTCAACTGTTCTTCTGCCTTGAGTGAGGTTACAGAATTCATCACGCTTGCGGTCCATGAGACCTTTGGGAATGTGGTGCTCGCGGAAAGAGGTACAGAACTCCTCCCAAGATGCAGGTGGTCCAACTGGGCGCATATTCAGAAAATTCTCCCACCAAGAGCTCGCGGCACCTTCGAGGTGATAGGTGGCATAATTGACCTTGTCGCCATCTGCAACATGGCCGGCTTGGAGCTTCCTCTCAATGCTGCGAAGCCAGTCATCGGCGTCAAGGGGCTCGGTGGAGTAACGGAAAACCGGGGGATGAAGCCGGATGAAGTCGTTCAGAGACACCAGCTCATTGCGCTGCTGAGTGGTGTTGCGTGCGATGACTTCCAGTAGGTGGTGAGAGTCACGGCGGTTCCTCTCGACCTCCATCAGAACTTGGGCCATTGTGGGTGGGGGTGGAAGGTTATCTTCCTCCTGATTGTTCCCACGACCTTGGTTACGACCAACCTGGCCACGGGTTCCTTGAGACATCCTGAAGGTGAAAAACCAAAGTCAAACAGAGTTGATTTCAAGAGTCTAATCAAGGTATTGAAGTACTGGAAGGATTACAGAGCAAAGGGAGTAATCATCTTGACAACATGGTGATAAAAGCATACAAGCCATATATTCACAAGCTGTCATACAAACCATACATCGTTTTAGTACAAGCACCAAGCTAATACAAACGTGATGAAGATGATACATCCTTCAGAGGCACTCTGACTTCCTATACATTATTTATCTAAGCCTCTGGAACTTAGACACCTTGCTTACAATATACTAGGATACTACTACATCCTGACTAAGTAAGACCACAGGCGGTCTCACTCATCTCCATCTCCATAGTAGTCCTCATAAAAGTTACCCGCGTATCCCGGTAGCTGGAGGTGACCATCGGAAAACACGGAGGCTTGTGGACCCTGATATCCACTTGGGCAAGGATGGGGCCTAGGTCCAGTGTAGGGTGGAAGCAAAGGACCACGGGGTGGAAAGACTCCTCCAATCTCAGGCCAAGCAACTCGAGAAGGCATCTGGGTCCTCACTGGATAGATCGCATCGTACTCCACTGATCCCACGCTCACAAAGGGTGCCAAGAGCGTCAGTGCTCGGTACAGACGAACACGGGTGGCGTGGAGCTCAAAACGGAGAGCACGTGCATCACGATCTCTGTCACTAGCAAACCTAGCAGTCACCTGGAGTGCTGGATCCTCTGCGGAGTGATCTGAGTAGAGTCCGGTGTAATATCCCTCTTCTCCTGGAAGTGCAGCTGGGATATAGCGGAAAGAAGTCTCTCTCAGTAGGGTGTGCTCCTCTCTCAGCAGTGTGATACATGAGTATGCAGCATCCTGCACAGCCATGTTCTCGGTAACGCCGATGCCATGTCCAAAGTGGATAGGCTGGGTGACTCCAACGTGGTGTGGGTAGATCCGGACAATGCAGTGAAACTGCGTCTGGTTGAAGTCGTGGAACTGCTCCTCGATGGTGTACTCAGGATACCATCGATATCCCACGTAGGACATCATCTCGATCAACGTGGCGGGGTGGCCACGCACACCGAGGCACCTGGTCAAACGAACAATCTGCTGAGGAGGAAGATTTGCCATCTGAAACAGAAAGCAAGAGTTTGCAAATGCATCAGATTATATGATAAACCTGGAATGACTCGGACAGCATAACGGCTGTAATTGTAAGAAATGTCAATTTCTTTCAATCATGCAAAACAGCACTTACATAATACGATGTAAGAAATCAGCATTATTAAAATGCTAGGAAAACCTGGACACAACTTTCCTACGGCTATAAGGAAGCAATCAACGAGATATGCTAATCAGACAGAGGAGAGCCTAGTCCTATCTTCCCGTAGAGTAAGATGAGGGTGACTCAGAACTCAGAACGAAGGAGGTAAGGAGAAAAAATGAAGCCTTACGTTGTTCCCTTATATACCCATAGTAACTATATAACTATAGAATGCTAGACTTAACTTCGGCCAAGGCTACTAGTCCTACAGTCAGTCCTGCTCTGATACCAAGTCTGTCGGGACCCGGGGTTAGCGTATGCAAGTACAGTTAAGACATAGTCATATGGAGAGCCGAGAACCGCACCCACTTGTCTAAGCTGACAAGGCCAAGCACTGAACATTCTCGGAAAGCATCGTACGTGAGGGGCATCCCATCCAGGCCGGATGATCAACTGTAATGGGTCCTCATCGTACGCACACAAGTCTACTGATATGGGTGGTGAACTCCCATATTCAAAGACAAGTCGCCTCAACCATATTATCGACTATCTCAAAACTCTTACATAGACTTACTCCAGCCCGATCACTTAGTCGGGATCTAGGGCGGGCTCGATCATACCACAAAGTGTGCACGAGACAGAGTCTCAAGCAATCGCATCGCGATGCCCCAAGCTGCGCACATCTAAGGGCCACTTGGTGTATAAAAGACCGCCAGCCAGAACACAACTAAGGTCTCGAAAACCTATACAAAGACATGCATGTTATAAACATACACGCAGCACACATGCCTTGTATGAACAGTAGGTACCATTGCAATTCTCTACAAAGTGTACATTTTATTTATAACTCTTATAGAGTACACACAGAGATCACATACATGTGATCCAACATTACATCACGAAGCGGAAGGAAATTATGTCTGAGTACAGACAAGTTTAACAAATGGCTTAAGAAGCCTTATTCAAACACAAAGCCCTCCACGAGGGAACCAGTCTGCTGACTGGGACTAGACTAGCTTAACTTCAGTCGTCCAGCTCGATGAAGAAGCCACCTTCGGGGTCAGTGGCGTCATCTAAAACATATATTAAGCAAACGTGAGTACAAAGGCGTACTCAGCAAGACTTACATAGTAGCTATACTACTCATGCACATGTATCAAGGTAAAGGGAGGTGGGGTTCACTTGCAGAAATGCCAGCTTTGACTTGGCTAATCCTGAACTACGAGTACCAGACTTTGAGGTAAGAAGCGTACACGAGTCCACTACTTTCACCAACCAATACACCACTATGGTGCCTTCTTCGACTTCCCCACGAGGAGGCACGCCATAGCACTCACACTTATCTTGGTGTGTTTTAGAAGTATCCGGTTCAAGTTATCTAATAATCAAGCTAAGCTTTCCAAGCAGTCCATAACCGCGGACGCGGCTATTCGAATAGTTTTGTTAACCTTGCAAGGGTGTACCGCTACACACACATGACCATCATTTACCGCCTTTGATCTCGACACCATTCAAGGGGTGCCAGCGAGGATGCTCACCACAACTGTTTCCTCATAGCCTATCTAGTCCAAGAAAGCCGCCTACTTGGGTTGGCTACCACAATCGTGAACCCGGCCGGTTTACCGAAGTGGACCCAAGCGATGTGTGCGTGGTGCATAAGCCGGTCTCGGATGAGCCGTTCTCTCACTTAGCATCCAGGCCACAAGCCTACCAGAACTCCGAACTACTGCGACATCTGGACATCGAAAGGGATGAGTTAATAGGTTGAGAGGGGTCAATGAGCCCAATGTGTGGTTGTACTCTTCATCTTGGATCACCACACAAGAACTCGGACTTAGGGCGGTGTTCAACGAGACAACCCACTGTGTACTCCTACACAGCCTCTCATCGTTCACCTTGTATTAGGGTCGATTCACCAACACTTTTCTACCATCAACACATGATCACTACCATCCCGACTCACATCACAGTAACAACATGGTATCATACTAAGCATGCAATAAGCGATAACAATTGCAGGGGCCACATGATATCATTCAACTCCTACATTTGCTAGGATTATGGTTTGCTTACTACTGTGACAAAAGATAGGTCATGCAAAGGAATGGGTTCATCTATGCGGTAGAAACGTAACACGGTGATCATCCTATACAATGCATAAGCGAGACATGAGAGGGAAGTGGGATTTTATCGACATGATCAAAGGGGTTTTGCTTGCCTTGCTGACGAGGTTCGGGCTCTGGATCTTCAGCGAAGGGGGTGATCTCTTGCTCCGGTTCCACCTCTACTCGACAAACAAAGCACAAAGTAGCAATCAATATGAATGCAATGCTCAAGCACATGATTGAATGTTGAAGCTTGAAGTATAAGTGTTGATGTGTGAGACAATTCCATTTAAGTGGAATATATTGCATTTTTAAATGCAAATTCAAATTCCACATTTGAATTCAACCTTAATCAAGTTATATATGATATAGTTTGATAAATTTTGAATTAATTTCAAATGTGTATGATATGCCTCTGAAGTGTGGTTGATTTGCATCATAAATCCATGGTCCAAGTGGCAAAATCATTTGGTTTGAATTTGAATTAAATTCAAATAAACCAAATGACATATGCTACTGGTCCCATTTTAAAATCAACTCAAACAGATTTGAAAGTTGCATATTTGGAAAGATAATTTTCTCCTGATCATTTTTCATATATTATTTGTCCAATTTGGAGTTATTATGAATTTTCTATGAATTTCCAAAGTTTGGGGTATTTTCTGGACTTTCTGGAATTATTAAGCTATTTTTCTTTTCTGGAAATCCTTTACTGCGTCATTACTGCGTCAGTGCTGACGTCAGGGGGGGGCTGACAGGTGGGGCCACCCTGTCAGTGGCTGGGCTAATTAACCCGGCTGGGTTAACTTAACCAGTGGCTTAATTAAGCCACTGGGCCCACTGGTCAGTGACTCAGAGGTCACTTAAAACGTGATTAGTGGCTAATCCACCGGCGGCTTGACGCCGGCGACGTGAACCACGGCGGCGACTCGCCGGAATCTGCTACAGGCCACGGGAAAGCACGGGGAGGGCACCATCTTGCTCCTGGAGGTCTTCCACGTCGGTTGGTGGCATCGGGGGTTCACGGGGTGGTCGGAATCGACGACGGCGACGACTCCGGCGGAAACAGTACGGCGATGAGGTCGTGGTCGGCGCTACCGTGCACGGATCGGGTTGATTTCACTTGCGTTTGAAAGCTATCGGGCTCAGGAGCCAAACGCGTGCACTGGACGAGTCGAAGGGGCACAGGGGCGACCTCGAGCTCATCCATGGCGGCGACGAGCTACGGCTTCCATGGCGGATTTGACTAGAGCGAGCAATCGAAGGGGAAAACAGGGGGTTCTCACGCGCAAGCTCACCCTGAACGCAGTAGAGGTGCTGGCGAAGGATGGGGTGGTTCAACGGCGGCGGATTCGATGACTTTCTTCACGGCGGCCGGAGTTGAAGACGACGAAGGGGACGGCGGCTCTGGAGTTCCTCGGGTCGATTCCTTCTGCACGGTGACGTAGTCGAGGACGGCGGAGGCGATGGACACCTTGGCTGGACTCCTTGACGTCGATGGCCACGAGTTCTTGCGACGGTGAACGGCAGCGCTCTCGGGTGGTGACGAAATCGAACACGGGAGGAGGAGGAGGAAGGTCTGGAGGGGGGAATGGATGCGGACGGAAGAGGCCACGGGGAGGCCTGGAAGCACACGGCGGCGACGTGTCGTCCTCGGCTCGCTCGGTGGCATTCCACCGAGCAGCTTGGGAGCGCGGGAGGTGGAAGAAGACCTCCCTGCCCTTGTGGGCCGGCTGGGCTGGGGTGGGCTGACTTCGCCCAGGCGCCAGGTAAGTCTTTTCTGATTTCTTTCCTGTTTCCTTTTCTGTAATTTGTTCTGTTTAGCTAAAATAAATAGCTAAACATTTTATTAAATGTTGAAAACTTTTATGTGGCCTCATAATAATATAGACTAGCCACTCATAAACTTTCAACATTTTTAAAATTCAAATGATTTGAATTTTAAATCAAATAGGGGGATTTCTTTATTTCCAAGGTACTGTTTGAATATTTGAAAAATCTATGAGCATGGGGTGGGTCCCACATCACTTGATATGTGATCACACTCATTTATAAGACTTTTCAAAACTCTAACATGAATTTTTGGAAAATATTTTTATCTGGCCTTTTGAATTAATTCATCTGGGGGGTGTTCCTTCTCCCATTTGGATTTTGAAATTGATTTTCAAGGTTACTTTTGAAACTTTTGCATGATGCAAAGGTACTAGTTAACCCTAGCACATACCTAACAGAGGGATCTGACAGAAGGATAGCACAAATCAATTCAGAGATACAAATCGAAAAGGAAAGGCCTCTTTCTTGGAAACCTCCAAAACTACTCCTGGTCCTGGTCAGCGGGGGTCTCGACGTAGTAGAATCCGCCTCCAGGGTAATCCTGCTCCTAGGCTCCAATGTCTGGTTGTAGCAATCCGGGTATATAAAATAGAGGGGGGAAATAAAGAAAGGGTAAGTATCTAGCATTCCCGCGAGTCTTATGTCCGCTACTAAGCATTTATGAATTTGCATCAAATGGAAAGGGGAGGCTGTATATGGTGGACTGCATGGTAGGAATTAGAATAAGGATGAGAAGCTAGGCCTATCGAAGACTATCATCTTCCGGCGAGTCATGCAGCACAAGAAGAGAACAACCAAGAGTTCATATAAAGCATAAAGTAACAATGCAGCAGAAGTTTCCACAACATTGTATAATAGCAAGTTGTAATAATTAAAAATTATAAATGCCTCCGAGTTCCCTTCCTTGACTCCCAGCATAGAAGAAAACCAGAAACCAACAGTTTAATAGTAGTAGTTTGTAGTAGTAGGATGCGGCTTCAGCATAAAGCGCCCTATTACCGTTGACACGTGTTTTCGAATAGATCAAATTGCATGCACGGGTGCAGTACTGTTCAGCATGCACGCTCGGATCTCCAGGTTGGCGTACACCTTGTTAGGCCGGGAATGCCCCACCGAGGCTATGCGACACGCCGCAACCCATCCTAGGATCAGCAGAGAGGCCATCCACCAAAATAATTCCTATGCGATTAGGGGTCTAGGACTGATGAGGGGGTGACCCCACAACTCCTGCATGAGAGGATACCCGGTGCATACGAAGACAGAAGGCCCGCTAGGAGGCCTCGACGGGCCAACGACTGGCCCAACCAAGCACCGATGTAGGAGTCCGCGACTAGTATGGAAGGCACAACATGGCGTACAAGGCAAGACTAGATCTAGGAAACTATCTTTGTAACCTAGTACGGACTCCCCGAGACCTAGCCTAGTATATAAAGGCTGGGAGGGGAGACATCCAAATCAATCCAATAAACATCTACTCTCCTGGTCTTGCGAGAACTCGCCTGGCCTCCGCTGTAATCGCCCCCTCACGCAATAATATCGAGCAGGAAGAGCTTCTCCTGTTAGCCGAAGAGTATCGTCCAACCTGTGCCTTCTCTATGACTAACCCAGGGTCCCTGATCATGGGATTTGCCGGGGCTGATCCCCATCAATTGGCTCCGTCTGTGGGAACTACATAGGTTGGAATCACGATCTCGGCGGTCCCGCCCTCAGAAAATCAAGACTCGAGGACTAGAACCAGATCTAGCCCACTCGAGAAGTTCAAGTTCACCGCAAGCATCTCCATCACGCCGACAAGATCACTTAGCCTACAGCCGAATCAAAGTCCATCACCTCGACGACCGTCAGATCCATCGCCGACGGAAAAGAACTCGACGACCCAGAAGGCAAGCACGAGGACTCTACTCGGGGACACCACTCGAAGAGTCGCAATGCGTAACAGAAGACTCGCCCACCAGTCGACGACCCGCCGGCGCCCGGACTCCCGCCACACGCCAAGACAGCGACTCCGAAACCAGGATCGGAGAATACTACGACCCAGATCAAAGACCAGATGAATTCGCCAACTTCATCCGGAGCCAATCACTCAGCGACGGGATAGAACTTGACCCAAGATTCCACAGCCGAGCAGAAGACCACTCGCAGATCTTCCAAATCTCAAGGAGAAGAAGGAACGCCGGCTCCAGTAAACTCACAGCGAAAGAGCAACTGGAAGGACCCTGCGTGATCCACTGTTTTGAGGACGGTTGGGGACACCTCAGAGCAAGCCACACCTTAGGAGATTGCCGACTATTTGCCGAACTGTCCAACAGCCTCAAGGAGGAAAGGCAGCGTGAAGCCAAGCGCACTTGAAGAAGAGTGCAGTCACCGGAACCAAGCACAGAAAGGAAATACCCCACATCCCATGGACGAATCTGCATGATCCAAGAAGGAAGACCCTCAAAAGCAAAGCAAGATGCCTACACCCTGCAGGCCGAAGCAGCCGAAGGCCTTAAGATAGCAGAAATCTACCAACTGCGTGGCGCCGAGACTAGCATTACCTTCTCTCAGAGTGATCATCCGCCCGCAGTCCCAAGGCCAGGGCACGCACCCCTAGTCCTCGAAGCCCAAATCGGAGGTTACGACATGGACAGAGTCTTCATGGATGGAGGCAGCAGTCTAAACATAATCTTCGCCAGCACCCTACGCAAGATGTTAATCCCACGATCAGTATGGAAGAAGCCAGGCACAACAATACATGGTGTAGTTTCGGGTGAAGCAGCCGCCTCCATCGGAACAATCGAGCTTGATGTAATCTTCGGCAGCAAGCGCAACTTCGCAAAGCAAGTCCTCGAGTTCGAAGTGCTCGACTGGTAGTCGCAGTACCACGCCATACTCGGGCGACCAGCGTTCGCACAATTCATGGCGGTCCCGCACTATACATATCTCAAGCTCAAGATGCCGGGACCTGCAGAAATCATCACAGTCAAGGGAAGCTTCACCAAATCGGACCAGTGCGAGCGTGACTTCCACAAAGTCTCTGACACATTTGGAGCCCAACAACAGCTCAAAGATATAGACATGGTGACGGAAAAAAGCATATTTCCACTGGCAAGCCGAAGCGAGACAAAAGAATTCGGCCGCGATTTCAGCATCGACAGCGACAAAATCACACACCAAGTCCACCCAACAGACCCAGAGAAGACGGTCCGCGTATATGCCCACCTTCTATAAGAGCAAGCAACTGCCCTCATAACCTTCCTTCACGAAGAGTGGAAATTTTTCGCCTGGTGCCCATCCTACATGCCCGGGATACCACGAGAATTTGCAGAACACGCGCTCCAATCAAGCCAAACACCAAACCATTAAAGCAGACACTGCGACGATTCTCAGAACCCAAGCGCAGAGCAATCAGAGAAGAAGTCAATCGACTACTCGACGCACAGTTCATCCGAGAGACGAAGAAAGCAACCTGGATAGCGAACCCAGTCCTAGTCCCTAAAAAGTACACCGAGGTACTGAGGATGTGCGTCGACTATGTGGCTATCAACAAGCACTGCCCAAAAGATCACTTCCCCCTGCCAAGAATCGATCAAATAATCGACTCCACAGCAGGATGCGACCTCCTCTCCTTCCTCGACGCATACTTAGGATACAATCAGATCAGGGTGAAGGAAGAAGACAAAGAGCACACCTCGTTCATCACCCCCTACGGAGTATTCTGCTATCAAACAATGCCCTTTGGCCTAAAAAATGCAGGAGCCACGTACTAGCGGATGATGCAAGCATGCTTGAGAGACCAGATTGGCAGAAACGTCCAGGTCTATGTAGACGACATTGTCATCAAAACCTACAACGCAAACACGCTACTCGATGACCTCTGCAAGACATTCGCGGCCCTCAACAAGTAAAGAATCAAGCTCAACCCCAAAAAGTGCGTGTTCGGCGTCCCAGCCGAAAAATTACTCGGGTACATGGTCTCTGCCCGAGGAATCGAAGCAAACCCCGAAAAGGTTCAAGCAATCGCCAAGATGCAAAGGCCAACCAACATCAAAGGAGTACATCAGCTCACAGGAAAACTCGCAGCATTGAGCCGTTTCATCAGCAGGTTAGGCAAAAGGACCTTACCGTTCTACAAACTGCTGAGAAAAGGAGAAAAATTGGAGTGGACCGAGGAAGCCAACAATGCATTCGTAGAACTAAAGAAGACCCTCTCGACCCCACCAATCTTGGCGGTGCCTTAATAAAGGGAAAATTTGTACCTCTACATAGTAGCACGCAGCAGTGTCGTGACCACAGTGCTCGTCGTCGAGCGCGTAGAAGAAGGAAAAATCTAGATCATAGAAAGACCAATCTACTACCTCAGCACGCTACTCACAAAGCCACAACAACGGTACCCACACTACCAGAAGCTCCTGCTCGCCATTATCATGACCTCCAGGAAAGTATCGCACTACATCGACGAACACTCCATCACAATTGTGACCAGTGCACCAGTCGCGGACATCCTCAACAATCCCGGAGCGACCGGTCGAGTCGCTGAGTGGAACATGGAGCTCAGCCCACGAGACCTGCAGTTCAAACACCCAACAGGAATCAAAGCCCAAGTACTCCCAGACTTCCTGGTCGAGTGGGCAGAAGTCCAAACACCAGGTCCCCCAGACCTATCCAACTCATGGACGATGTATTTCGACGGATCAGAAAGACAGCAAGGAGCCAGAGAAGGCGTCGTACTAGTCTCCCCCAAAGGAACGAAGCTCAAATACATCCTCTAGATCAACTTCAGCAACGCCAAACACAACAAAGCAGAATACGAGGCACTACTTCACGGCATGCGGATGGAAAAACTTGCGGCGCCACCCGCCTCTCGATCTATGGCGACTCCAAGCTCGTCGTCCAACAGGCGATGAGAGACTGCAACGCAGTCGCAGACAACATGACAGCCTACCAGAAGCTCTACAACACACTAGAGAGAGGATTCGACGGCTGTGAACGCAACTACATCCCCAGAGCAAATAACACAGAAGCCGACGAACTTGTGAACATCAGATCGACTCGAGGACCAGTACCACCCGGCGTCTTCCTCAAGAGCATCAACCAGAGATCAAATAAAGAAAATCCAACGGAAACCAAGGTAGTCGCAGAGGAAGATGACACAAAGGAACCAGCACAGGTGGCAGCAACGAACACAGCCGACGGCACAAGCAGCCAAGCAACCGAACCCGAAGAGCCGGCAGCACTCTAAGGCCCAGCATGGGCAAAACCTTTCCTTCGATTCCTAATCGATGGCACCCTGCTACAAGATGTTGCAGAAGCCCGACGCACTAGTCGGCGTTCCATAGCATTCACAGTAATTAACAGACAACTCGATAAGCACAAAATTTCTCATGTCCTCCAAAGGTGTATAAATCAAGAAGATGGCAAAGCCCTACTACTCGAGATCCACGAAGGCACCAGCGGACTCCACGCGAGCAGTCGAGCACTCGTAGCCAAGGATTTTCGAGCAGGTTTCTATTGGCCGACCGCTATGAGAAACGCATAGGATATCGTACGGCGTTGCATTGCCTGCCAAAAGTTTTCCAGCAGGACGCACGGCCCAGCATCGGAACTCAAAACCATACCGTTGTCATGGCCATTTGCCACATGGGTACTCGACATGGTAGGTGATACGTCCAAAATGCATCACTATTTTATATCATAGTTCATCCTTAGTCATTGATATATTTCACATTACGATGATGTTCTTATGTTGTTTTGGCTTATTTTACACAGTTTGCAACTTTCCGGCGCCGAAGCAGTAGACGCAGGATTCAGCGGTAAAAAGTGGACGCTGAGTTGCTGAAGAAGATACCTCCAAATTAACTGAAAATCGACGGAGGATATTTTCCAGAAGATTAACGAAGACACGCCAGAGAGGAGCCATATGGGGGCCACAGGAGCCCCAGGCGGCCACCTGGCGCGGCCCCACCCCTGGCCGCGCCGGGAGGGCGCCTGGAGCCTCGGGGCCACTCCCGGCTCGCCCCTCTGGCCTATATACTCCTCGTTACGCAAAAACCCTAAAAAGAGAAGCTTTCACGGAGTTCCACCTCCGCTCCGTGGAGGAAACCTACAGAGAAGAAAAGGGCTCTCCGGAGGGCAGATTCCGCCGAGGAGATCAACTCCCGGAAGGGGAGATCATCACCATCGTCACGGGCATCATCGAGATCATCATCAACATCATCCCCAACATCAGCACCATCTCCACCACCATCCAATCTCACCTCACAAGTTTATCTTGTGTTGTAATCCGTACTATCTATCCTCTCTACTCTATCGGTGTTGATTACTACTCTGTGGTGAATGCTATTGAGTTTTGTTGGAGAAATATCATTATGTCCAGATTGTTTATCATATATTTATCACCTCTGATCATGATCTCTTTTATTTCTGGTGAGTAGTTACTTTAGTTCTTGAGGACATGGGAGAAGTCTAGTTGTTAGTAGTCATATGAGGTTGAAGTAATTTGTGTTGTTTGATATTTAAGTTGTGTTGTTATTTTCCTAGTGGTGTTGTGTGAATCGAACACTCAACACTTCACCTTATTAGGGACCTAGGGGGATACATTGTGTATAAAGAATGCTTATGGTGGGTTGCCGGAGTGACAGAAACCTGAACCCCAGTTTGCACACTTTGCACAAGGGAATAATGGATCCTTGATCTTATTGCTGTGGTTACGCTTTGCCTTAATTTCTATCTTGTATTTGCGGATGCTTGCAAGATGTTTAATCATAAGAGTGCAGTTATCTTAGTCTAGAAGGTGTGCTAGCATAGATCCACCCACTCAACACTTATCAGCACAACACTTGTTATCGATATGGAGTTTGGAAAAAACACGTGACTACCTCTCAAGAACGCTTAATTCTTTATAAGTTCATTTGTCAGGCTTATCCTTTGCTCAAAAGGATTGGGACACTTGCTGCTCCTTAGCGCCATTTACTTTTCTTGCTTTTATCTTATTGTTTCTTATATCGAAAACCCCTAAAACGTTATCTTTCGGTGCTTGCAGCTATTCCTTGTCCAAATCACCTATCAATACATTTTGCTCCTCGTTGGGTTCGACACTCTTACTTATCGAAAACGCTGCAACAGATCCCTTTACGTTGAGGGTCATCAAGTAACGTTTTCTGGCGTCGTTGCCGGGGAGCATAGCGCTATTGGTAAGTGAAGCTGGTAAGGAAATTTATATATTGTTGTTTTTATTTTGCTGTTGCTGCTCTCTGTCCGTATGGACAACCTAGCTATTGGATCATTGCTTATGGGGAAACACCCCACATCTGTGGTGGTTGTTCCTCCCCCTACTGAAATTGTGCCTTATAAAATACCAGCTGGTATTATCGATTGTGTTTTGGCTAATCGTTATGCAGGAGACAGACATCCCAGGGAAGACTTGCTATATTTATCACAACTATGTTCACTATTTAAGCTTGCAGGTGTATCAATGGAGTTTTTCATGAAGAAATTGTTCTCCGTATTGCTTACAGATAAAGCTTCAGATTGGTATAAGCTTCTCGATAACTCTCATTTGCTTGATTGGCAAGAGCTTATGTCTCTCTTTTATACCAAGTTTTATCCTCTTCATGAAATTCATCGAGACAGGAACTATATCTATAACTTTAGGTCTCGTGACGGAGAAAGCATCGCTCAAGCTTGGGGGAGATTGAAATTTCTAATGCTCAAATGTCCTATTCATGAGCTCCTCTAGTTGGGTATTTCAGACGAAAAGCGTTGAAGAAAGATGGGATCTCCTTGAAAGGATCCAGAAGAATACCGAAGATTGGGAAATAGATAAAGGTATTGAACCCACTATAAATTACGAGCATGATTATATAGAGAGCTATGTGAAAACTGATTATCTTAATACCTTTTGCTCTAAGATTGGTCTTGATTCCCATCTGATGATTGATTTTTGTAAGGAGTTTGCCTCTCATATTGACTCTTCTAAGAAGAAGAAGGATTAACATCATAAACCCTTCAAAGAATTACCTATTGATATTAATGTTGCTGACCCCATTTTGCCTGCAGTTATATATGAAAAGCCCCCTTTTCCCGTAAGAATAAGGGAGCACTCTTTTGTGACAAGCATAATGAATAAGAGTGAGAGAAGAATTGATGAGCCTGAGGACCAGATCATGGTCGATCCTCAAGTTGCATTGGTTAAGGATCTTGTTACTAATGATTCTTTAGATTCCAATATAAATTTTTGTGCTGTTTCCACTAACCTTTTCACAACCAAGAATAAAGGCCCAATTTCAGGTACTCCAGTAGTATCTGTTAAAATAGGAGATCACAATTATTATGGGCTATGCGATTTGGGATCGAGTGCCAGTGCTATCCCGTATTCACTTTATCAAGAGATCATAGGTGAGATTTCACCTTGTGAACTTGAAGAAGTTGATGTTACTATTCATCTTGCAAACATAGAAACTATCTCTCCTATCGGAATTGTGAGAGACGTTGAAGTCTTATGCGGAAAGGTAAAATATCGTACCGCCTTTTTAGTACTTGGTGCAGTAAGGGATAATTTTTTTCCTATTATTTTCGGTAGAACTTTTCTCAGAACTTGTGGAGCTATAATAGATTACAAGAAAGGTAAAGTATCTGTTTAATTCAATGGTGAGCCCTACGAATTTAACTTTTCTAACTTCTCTAAGAATCCTCGTGGTACTGATTTTCCCAGTAATGATAAGATTATTGAAGATATTGCTTCCATTGCTATTCCTCCTAATGATCCTTTGCAGCAATATATGGAGGACCACGAGAATGATTTGCATATGCAGGAGAGAAATGAGCTAGACGACATATTCTTGAGACAACCTGCTATCCTAAAGCACAACCTTCCAGTTGAGACTTTGCGAATTTTATCGAAACCAAAGGAAGATCCAGTGTTTGATCTTAAACCTCTTCCCGATACGCTCAAATATGCTTATTTAGATGAAAAGAAAGTATATCCTGTTATTGTCAATTCTAACCTTTTAGGGTATGAAGAAGAGAGACTATTGGAAGTACTCCGCAAACATTGAGGTGCAATTGGCTATACCCTTGATGACCTTAAGGGGATTAGTCCATCTATTTGTCAACATACCATCAACCTAGAGCCTGATGCTAAACCAATTGTTGATCATCAACGACGGTTGAATCCGAAGATGATGGATGTTGTAAGGATTGAGATTCTCAAGATTATAGCCGCAGGTATTATCTACCCTATTGTGCCACGGTGAGAATATCACATCACAACACTAAACACAAAAGGATAAACCAATATGTTACAATAAAGGGGGGTCACGCGGACCCGAATACATAAGTTATACAAGCCATAATATCTGAGTACAGACATAGTTAGTCAAGTTTTGCCTTAAGAAGGCTAGCACAAATAACATCAGAGATACAGATCGAAAAGGCAAGGCCTCCTTCCTGGGAGCCTCCGAAACTACTCCTGGTCCTGGTCAGCGGGGGTCTCGACGTAGTAGTATCCGCCTCCGGGGTACTCCTGCTCCTGGGCTCCAACGTCGACTGCAGCGGCCGATCAGGCAAAACATAAAAGGGGAAATAAAGCAAAGGTGAGTATCTAGTATACCCGCGAGTCTTACGTCCGCTACTAAGCATTATGCATTTGTATCAATGGAAAAGGGAGGCTGTATATATAGTGGACTGCAAGATAGAAATCAGAATAAGGGTAAGGAGCTAGGCCTAACGAAGACTAGCATCTTCCGACGATGTCTTGCAGCATGAGGTAAGAATCAGCCAACAGTTCATATAAAGCATAAAGTAACAAGGAAGCAGAAGTTGCTGCAACATTGTATAATATAAGTTGTAATGATTAATAATAATAATGCCTCTGAGTTCCCCTCCTCGACTCCCTGCGAGGAAGAAGACCCGGAACCATACAATTTAATAGTAATAGTTTCTAGTGGTAAGATCCAGCTTCAGCATAAAGCGTCCTGTTACCGTGGACACGGCTATTCGAATAGATTAAACTCCCTGCAGGGGTGCACTACTGTTCAGCCTGCATGCTCGGATCTCCAGGGTGGCGTGAACCTTGTTAGGGAACGCCCCACCGAGGTTATCCGACACATCGCAGCCCATCCTAGGCTCAACAGAGAGGCCATCCGCCGGACTATATCCTATGCGCCAAGGGGTCTAGGTCCCTCACCCTTGCACGCTCCTACACGGTGCGAGTCTGGCCGGTGAAGAAAAAGCAAATCCAAACACACCTGCTGCAGCAAAAAGACAAGACCACTTCCCGGCGATCAGGCCGCAGTACTGCTGACGTCTGAAGAGCTTTCGGACGAACTACGACGCGGAGGGCCCACACCGTAATCCCACGTGTAGGTAGTGCATACAGACCAACGGGTCTCTCAAGTCATCCGCCGAACCATTTAGCATTTTAATATTATCTCGTAGACAACCGTTATCGCTGTCTGACTAACAACACAACGGACAACGAACAGCAACAAGGCCCACCGGTAACGTCGGGGCCTGCCCTGTCGTCCCGTCAAAGCGCGCGGTTACCGACAAGGTGAACCGTCTCCTTACCTTTTCTCGCGTGTGCTCTTGGTAGAGCTCGACTTTTGCGTGGTTTGGTAACTCTCGCGAGATACGAGCAGGGGCCAAGCACACCAGTAACGTCGCCCGACTTCTTACCTTAAGGACAACCGCTGTTCAGGACCCTATGGCGGCAAGACAAAGTCAGCCTCGAGTGGAGTACAAGGATTACTCCTTGATAGCTCACACTTTGGCGGTGTCTTGTTTGTACCGTACCTGTGCAGTTGTATATATTGTATCCGTGTTCACCCCCCTGAGTGATCACGGACCGCTATCTAGTCCTAGCTAACAATGCGCAGGGTTCACTGCTGAATAATGCATAATTATAATAGGAAGCATAGGATAAGAAAGGTACATCAAGGGGCGACAAAATCAGTCTATGCAATTGAATAGGATTGTAATCGTAGCAGCAGCAGTAAAAATGCCTAGTGCAAGAAAGTACGGAAAGGTAGGAGATATCTGGGGAAGAGAATGGCTCTGCTTGCCTGGAAGCTCGCGGGTAGGGGCAGGGTCGTCGACGAAGTAGTCGTACCCGGCAGCAGTGTAGTCGGCGGTAGCAGCAGGGTCTACCGGAGATTAAGGGGGGAGGAAAACAGTGAGTACAAAGAAAGCAATGCAAACATATGAATGACATGGAAAATGTATCGATGTCGGTGTTCTAACGTAGTACGCTGTATCAGGCTCGGAGCGGGAATTCATCCGGGGATGAACTACCGGCTCCGGGTGATTACCGGACAGGGTGCCCGGAGGGGGAAGGGTTCATGCCGGAGGTGTCGTGGTCATCCGACAAAGAGAGGGGGGGTGTATCCGTGTTAGTGGAACCATTCCGGAAACCTTTCGTGTTCGGAGTAAATTCATCCGGCAGGTTTTTACCGGCACCGGGAATTATCGACAGACAGCCCGGAGGGGGGAATGTCGATGATCGGTGTGTTAGGGGGGGTGGGGTAGACATACGGATAGCATATCCGTATTCGTTATATTTTTCTTATCAATTTTGATGTATAGAGTTTTTGAATCTGACTTACGGTTTAAAAGATATTGAATTTCAAAATTTAAATCATTTTATAACATTTTCTGAATTTCTTTTATTAAGTAAATAAACATTATCCAGAACAGGGGTTTGACCAGTCAACTGACATGTGGGGCCTACTGACCAGTGGGTCCCACATGTCATACACAGTATTTAATAAAAATGTTTTATTTATATCTAATATTCCAGAGGGCCCACATGTCCTACTCTTATTTAAAACAAAAATCATTTCAATTATTAAACTGACAGTGGGACCCATGTGTAAGTGTAACAGTGCTAAATGTTTGTTAATTTTATTTCCAATTGGCCAGGGCCCACTTGTAAGTCTCTAATTTTAACTTAACAAATTCTTTTGGATTAAACTTCTGGCCTTGGGCCCACTGGTCATAGAGGGGGGGGGGGGGGTTGTTAACCCACACTGGTTAGCCTGGCCCGTGCCGGGACAGAGCACGGCGAGGCCACGGTGGTGGCGGGGCACACGCACAGGGGGGCGAAGGGGCTGGCCGAGGCGCGGGGAGCGTGGGCTGCGGCCACGCCCGGCAGCACGACGAGCAGCAGGGGAGGGGCGAAGGAGCAGAGCTCCAAGGAACCCGGACAGGGCGGCAATGGCGCCGGAGCCTGGAGGATGCAAGGCGGCGGCCTACGACACAATAATCGAGCGCTGAAGGGGGGGAATGCAGCAGCTCACATTGGGGGTAGGGGAGCGGTCTGAGCGGCCGGGGATGTCTGAGCGCGCCAATTCCGGCACGGGGATGCGGCGTCCGTGGCGAGGTCCAGCGCTCGATTCACGGCGGGCGCGGCGTCACGGTGTCGAAAGGATGCACGGCGAGAAGGATTAGGGCAAGGGGCGGTTGCTGGACAACTTCGTCCGGCGGGGAGAGGCCTTTGGCCGCGTCGCCGGCGACGATGTGGCCACGGTTGGGCCCGGGTGCGCGAGGAGGAGGGTGACGAGGGAGGGAGGCGAGATCCAGGGGGCGTGGGGAGTTTAGGGTTAGGGCACGGTGCCGTGGTGCCTCGGGGTGCCTTATAGGTCACCGGGGAGCTCGCCGATGCCCGCCACGGCGATGGCCATCGCGGTGTCCACGACCGATGCCCGCCACGCCCCTGCTTCTCCTCTGTAGCGAGAGGAAGGGGGCAGTTCGGGTGGGGGTAGGCCTTGGGCTGGATTCGGTGGGGGATGGGGAGGTTAGCTGGGCCGATTGGCCCAGTGGGAGAGGAGGTTAATTAGGTTTAGTTTTATTTCTCTTTTCTCTTTTCTTTCTTTTGTTTATTTCTGTTTTATATTTGTTTCACCCACTTAGGCATTTTTGTAAAATGTGGTACTGGTCCTATAAATATTGTTCCACCATACCTAAGTGCTCCAAAAAGTTTGAGAGTTTTTCAAACTCATTTGATATTTTATTTTATTATAAAATGAGTAATTAGCCTGGAATTGCTACTGCTATTATTTATTTGAAATTTTCCATAGCACAATAAAATACCCATGACCACATTGGCATGGTCCAATGATTATTTGGGATTTTATAAAAGTGGTTCCAAGATTTTTGGAAAAGATTTATTGTCACCATATTTTTAATATTCACCAAAAGGCACTTTAGGGTTTGTTTGAATTTTGATTCAAATGGCTTGGACTTTAGTTGTCGAATGATGATCAAGGTCCATGGTTCATAGTTGCTTGCAACAATATCAAAGGAGAATTTGAATTTGAACTGAACCAGTTGATCAAACAAAAGTTTTGAACAGTAGAGATGAACAGTAACCCTGATTACTGTTCACTGACAGTGAGGGTGTAACACCTATAGCTGATAGTAAGTGGGTAAGCCCGGTTCATTGTGTTCCAAAGAAAGGAGGAACAACCGTGGTTCCTAATGATAAGAATGAACTAATACCTCAGCGAATTATTATTGGATATAGAATGTGTATTGATTACAGGAAGCTGAACAAGGAAACCAGGAAGGACCACTACCCGTTGCCGTTCATTGACCAAATGCTTGAAAGGTTATCCAAAAATACTCATTTTTGTTATCTAGATGGTTATTCTGGCTTCTCTCAAATTCATGTTAACACTGTTGATCAAGAGAAGAACACTTTTACTTGTCCCTATGGTACTTATGCTTACAGGCGTATGCTTTTTGGTTTATGTAATGCCCCTGCTACTTTTCAAAGGTGTATGTCTTCTATCTTTCATGGTTTTTGTGAAGAAATTGCGGAGGTATTCATGGACGATTTCTCCGTCTATGGAACCTCTTTTGATCATTGCCTCCACAACCTTAATAAAGTTTTGCAGAGATGTGAGGAGACAAATTTGGTGCTTAACTGGGAGAAGTGCCACTTTATGGTTAACGAGGGGATTGTCCTTGGCCACAAGATTTCCGAGAGGGGAATGGAGTTGGACAGGGCCAAGATCGAAGCAATTGAAAGGATGCCCTACCCAAGGGACATCAAAGGTATTCATAGTTTTCTCGGTCATGCTGGTTTCTATAGAAGATTTATTAAAGGCTTTTCTAAGACTTCGAGAGCCCTCACTAATCTTCTCCAGAAGGACGTTCCTTTTGTTTTTGATGAAGATTGTAAGGAAGCCTTCGAAGTTCTTAAGGAAGCTTTGATAACCGCTCCTATAGTACAACCACCTGATTGGAATTTACCTTTTGAAATTATGTGTCATGCTAGTGATTTTGCTGTTGGAGCTCTTCTAGGACAAAGGGTTGATAAGAAATTGAATGTTATATATTATGCTAGGAAAACCCTTGATAGTGCTCAAAAGAATTATGCTACTACTGAGAAGGAATTCTTGGCAGTAGTGTTTGCTTGTGATAAGTTTAGGCACTATATTGTTGATTCTAAGATTATTATTCATACTGACCATGCTGCCATTAAGTATCTTATGGGGAAGAATGATGTCAAACCAAGGCTCATCCGATGGGTACTCCTTCTTCAAGAATTTGATTTGCATATTGTCGATAGAAAAGGAGCAGACAATCCGGTGGCGGATAATCTTTCAATGATGGAAGATATACCGCATGATCCCATTCCAGTCAACGACAGTTTTCCAGACGAACAACTAACTATTTTAAAAGTACAATCTCTCTCCGACCCTTGGTTTGTAGATTATGCTAACTTTATCGTTGCAAAGTTTTTGCCTCCAGGTTTAACATTTCAGCAAAGGAAGAAGTTCTTTCATGATTTGAGGCATTACTTTTGGGATGACCCGCATCTTTTCAAATAAGGTCCAGATGGGATCGTGAGAAGATGCATACCGGAACACGAGCAGAATGACATTCTCAAAAAATGTCACGACAGTCCGTATGGAGGACATCATGCTGGTGAGAGGACCGCACATAAGGTTCTTCAATCTGGTTTGCCTACTCTTTTTATGGATGCTAGAAGTTATGTTTTATCCTGTGATAAGTGTCAGTTAGTTCGTAATATTAGTAGAAGGAATGAGATGCCTATGAATTACTCTCTAGTGATTGAGCCTTTTGATTGGTGGGGTTTTGATTTTATGGGTCCTTTTCCTTCCTCACACAAGTACACTCACATTTTATTTGTTGTTGATTATGTAACCAAGTGGGTAGAGGCAATCCACACTGAAAGTGTTGATCACAAGACATCTTTGAAAAGGCTTAAGGATGTAATTTTTCCTAGGTTTGGAGTACCCAGGTATCTTATGACTGATGGGGGTTCGCACTTTACGCATGGAGCTTTTAGAAAAGCTTTAGCCAAGTACGATGTCAATCATAGAATTGCTTCACCGTATGACCCTCAAACTAGTGGGCAAGTTGAGCTCACCAATAGAGAGATCAAGTTGATCTTACAGAAGACAGTCAATAGAAATATAAAAGGTTGGTCGAATAAGTTAGGAGATGCTTTGTGGGTGTATAGAACTGCTTACAAAAACCCCATGGGAATGTGTCCCTATAAAATGTTCTATGGCAAGGCTTGCCATTTTCCATTAGAATTAGAGCACAAAGCTTTGTGGGCTATTAGAGAGCTGAATGCTGACCCGAAGTTAGCTGGTGAAAAGCGCCTCATGAAATTGACTTCTCTAGATGAGTGGAGAAGTGAAGCTTACGAGAGCGCTAAAATGTTCAACGAAAAGGTAATGAAGTGGCAAGATAGGAGGATTCTGAAACGTGAATTTAATCTTGGTGATAAAGTTTTGTTGTTTAGATCCCGTTTCAGGTTTTCTCCAGGTAAACTACTTTCCAGGTGGGAAGGGCCATTTCATATTGAGGAAGTCTACCTCTCGGGTGCTATCAAGATTAACAATTTTGAAGGCACCAAACCTCAAGTGGTGAATGGGCAAAGACTTAAGCATTACATAGCAGGAGACCCTGTCAATATTGATGTGGATTTGGTATACACAACAACTCATGAAGAACATGTTGTAGCCCTGTTTCAGACACCAGCAGAAGCAGAATAAGGAAAGGTATGTATTACGGTTAGGAAAATCGCGAGGCCTCCATAAAAGTTCCAGATTATGCGTTTTTGCAAAATATAGAAAATTTGAGGCCGAAGTAGAGCCGGAGACCAGCTCCAGGGGGCAAAGGCGCCCCCCTGGCGCGGCCCCACCCCTGGCCGCGGCGGGAGGCCGCCTGGGCACCCCAGAGTCCGTCTCCGACCCCACTTTGGCTCGTTACTTTCCTTTCTGTGTAGAAATTTTTGCTATATATTTGCCCGGATTGTTCCGGCAACGTATGTCGCGATTTCGTGTGTTTTCTTTTCGAGCTGTTTCCGCCAGGACTAAAAGTTGACTAGTAGAGATGTCTTCTTGTGGCTCGAGTGGAGAGGACTTCTTGGGATGGCGTCTACGTCATGTCCAGAATGACCTTAATCAAGGGAAGCACGTTGATTGGGCTACCAAAGAAGAAACTGTCGCAAGACAAGCGGAGATGGAGCGCTCCGTGAGAGAGGAAGTCAAGCCTATCACTGCCCAACAACAAGGAGGACCAAGCAATCTCATCATGGTGGGATCTGTCCAACCTCATTATGATCTCTCTCTTAAACTTTCAGGACCTTCCACTTCACTTGAAGATCAACGCATACTTTCCACCATCTCCGAGGCCTACCGCATCACCAACCAACTTTGTGAAGATTTTCGCGTACTGAAAGTGCAAGTTGGAATCCTAGAAGATGAAAACAAACCCTACGACGTATAATCAGAGATCTGAAGAATCAGAAGAATGAGGAGTAAATCTCCTTGGGTAATGGCATCTCCTTAGCTTGTTCCAAGCTTGGGGGAGGGCTCGGTATCTTTATCTTTATCTTTGTCTTTTAGAGTCAAGTAGAGTCATATCATGTCTAGGGAAGTTATCTTATATAATAGGTGTTTGCATTGAGGTCTATCACTCCTTTTTGGGATAGTTATGTATCGGTGAGTGTGGAGTCGTCTATGATGGAATATTAATGAGAAGTCTATTGATCCCTTCGCTACACTCGGTATTCTCTTCACGCAATCGACCTTATGATGATTCTTATGAGGAGTATTGACCTTATATCTTGTATGGCTTTGAAAACTTTAGTTAATCTTGGCAAACATAGCTTTGGTCATAACAACAAGCATGTTTTTCTCAAAGTAGTGACATAGCCAAACCCTCTTTGTTATTATGCTTGTAGTTGTATGTTGACAAGGAAGACAACTTGATGTGCTATGCTTATTTTAATGTTTATGCTTTATATTGCTTTGCATCTAAGTCATCATCAATTGTCTGTTCTCTCAAAGCCTTTGCTAGCCAAACCTCTGTAGTAAGCGGAATTCTTCTTGTGCATCCATACCCTGAAACCAGTATCTTCCATATGAGTCTACCATACCTTCCTATTCATGGTATTCCACTACCACTCCTAAAGTATAGAACTTTTGTCTTATCCTTAAATGTTCAAAATCTTCTATTTTGTGCCCCTTTTTTAGCTCATGAGGAAGTAGTAGTTAATTTATGATCTTATTAAGTTGGACAAGTTTTATCCCGGGATTGCATGTCTAATCTGCAAACCCCTAATACGAGGAGGAACTGGTATGAGTGCGCCCAGCTCACAATAGATAATACAACAAACAAACCCTCCGTCACGCTTTGTTCATGAGAAATCAGAAAACTTTGGCAGTGATAAACAAAGGAGATTGCGGGGATGTGATCGCCCTTGTGTGGGAGCCGTTCCTCGAAACTTGTCCAATCTAAGAAGTAATTGAGTTTTCTATTAGCATTCGTTGACAAATCATGCACCTCTCAAAACTTGTTTTCTATTCTGTTTGATTTAAGGATGGCACTTGAGTTTTCCCTGCTTGCCTTTAACAAGGCCTTTACTTTACTTTTATGTTGAGTCAGTTTCCTACTTCTTCCTTTCCCAAAGAGAACAGACACTTGATGTTGATGAGGATTCATCCATATAATGCTGCATTAAGCTTTGCCATGCCATATCATTGTTGACATTATCTGTTGATAAGTAAGTTGTTTGCAAAAGCATTTGCCAAGCAAACATCTTCCTTTGTGTTAGAATTTTCACTTCATGCCTAACAACATGTTCTTTCAAAAGCTTCAATCAATCTCAAAATATAAAGAGAAAGAGCAAAGGTAAAAGCTATTAGTTGTTCCTTGACCAAAGGACTTGTTTGCCTTGATTTAATGAGTTTCCTCAGCCCTACTCTTGTTTATAATTGTTATTACTCTTTCTTAAGGGCTATATGAGTTGAAGATTGTTGTTGAGGATATTAGAGTTTGGTGAAGAAATCATGATGCTTCTTGTCCGTATTTTATTTATCGACACTTCACTCTCTAAACTTGTGGACAGGTTTACCGAGCTCAGTTTTTGCTTAGGGACAAGCGAGGTCTAAGCTTGGGGGAGTTGATACGTCCAAAATGCATCACTATTTTATATCGTAATTAATCCTTATTCATTGATATATTTCACATTACGATGATGTTCTTATGTTGTTTTGACTTATTTTACACAGTTTGCAACTTTCCGGTGCCGAAGCAGCAGACGTAGGATTCAGCGGTAAAAATTGGACGCTGATTACCTGAAGAAGAATACCTCCAAATTACCTAAAAATCGACGGAGGATATTTTCCGGAAGATTAACGAAGACACGCCAGAGAGGAGCCAGAGGGGGGCCACAGGAGCCCCAGGAGGCCACCTGGCGCGGCCCCACCCCTGGCCGCGCCGGGAGGGCGCCTGGAGCCCCGGGGCCACTCCCGGCTCCCCCCCTCTGGCCTATATACTCCTCGTTACGCGAAAACCCTAAAAAGAGAAGCTTTCACGGAGTTCCGCCGCCGCTCCGTGGTGGAAACGTACAGAGAAGAAAAGGGCTCTCAGGCGGGCAGATTCCGCTGAGGAGATCACCTCCCGGAAGGGGGGGATCATCGCCATCGACATCACCATCGTCACCGGCATCATCGAGATCATCATCAACATCATACCCAAGATCACCACCATCTCCACCACCATACAATATCACCTTACAAGTTTATCTTGTGTTGTAATCCGTACTATCTATCCTCTCTACTCTATCGGTGTTGATTACTACTCTGTGTTGAATGCTATTGCGTTTTGTTGGAGAAATATCATTATGTTCAGATTGTTTATCATATATTTACCACCTCTGACCATGATCTCTTTTATGTCTTGTGAGTAGTTACTTTAGTTCTTGAGGACATGGGAGAAGTCTAGTTGTTAGTAGTCATATGAGGTTGAAGTAATTTGTGTTGTTTGATATTTAAGTTGTGTTGTTATTTTCCTAGTGGTGTTGCGTGAATCGAACACTCAACACTTCGCCTTATTAAGGACCTAGGGGGATACATTGTGTATAAATAATGCTTATGGTGGGTTGCCAGAGTGACAGAAACCTGAACCCCAGTTTGCACACTTTTGCACAAGGGAATAATGGACAAAATGAAGAGGAACATCATGGCCATCAACTCTGCCGCTTGGGAAGTTGTCAAGAATGGTGTAATTGTCAAAGAGAGAAGCTCTATCCCTCTTGAAGAGGCAAACAAGATGGCCCTTGATTCTGAAGTCTGGGTATTCATCACAAATCATCTGATTCCAGAAAAATATCATGAAGTCAAGAATATTTCTTCAGCCAAAGGTGTCTGGGACTATCTCGAGAAGATTGGTGAAGGTGTATCTACTCAGAAAGATGCTCGTATTGACACCCTTCGAAGCAAATTCTATCGATTCAAGAGGCACGAGGGAGAGAAAGTTAACTCCATATACAACAGACTTAGTGCTCTGTCAAATGAACTGATTTCTCTTAGTGCCGAAGACATTACCAATCGGATCGTTGTCAAAACTTTGTTGCGTCCCTTGATGATTTCTTCGATCACATTGTGCTGATGATCAAGGAAAGGACCGATTTCAAGGATCTTGTTGCCGCTGTTATTCTCGAGAGACTCAACACTTTCGAGATGGAAGAAGAAGAAGAAAAACGAGATGTCAACGGAACTCGAAGAAAATCTCATGCACTCAAGGCCAGAGCTTCACATTATTCCACTCGTGAAGCCAGTTCTGAATCTGGAGGTGCCACTGATGACCCCGAGAATATTGGAAAAGATCTGGCACTGATAATGAAAAGATTCAACCGCTTCCAGAGAAGGAATTCCTCTTCACCGAAGAAAAAATATTCCTCCAGACATTCAAGCAATTCATCACAACATCGATCATCATCCAGAAACTCTTCAGCGAAAGATAACTGTTGCTACAAGTGCAAGAAACCAGGTCACTTCATTGTTGATTGTCCTCTCTGGGAAATTGAACATAGATCAAAGCATTCTCACAGTAACTCTTCGAGCACGTCTCACATATCGAGCAAAAACTATGAGTCGAAGAGATATGATTCAAAGTCCAGAAAAGACAAGAAAGATGGTTCTGATGATGACAAGAAGAATAAGTACCACAAACATCGAGAGAGTTCTTCCTCGAAATCACATTCCTCTCGACGCAAGAATTCTCACCATGCCAAAGCCTATTTGGGTAAAGAGATGAACTCTGAAGATGAAGCCTCCGGTTACGAAGCTAAATCAAACTGAAGATCTGGTTCTGTTGCTAGTTCTGAATCTGATGGTGTTGCTGGTCTAGCATTTTCTTCGAACAAGACTTCAAGTTCATTCTTCACCAACCAAAGCAGTGAAGATGAATCTCCAGCTTACTGCTTCATGGGCAAGGCTAAGGTATCCTCTTCTAAGAATTCCTATGATACTTCTGATGGATCTTCTTATGAAAGTGACTCTAGGATAAGCTATGCCAAACTTGCCAAAATTTCTTCTATCCAACAAGATGAACTAGATTCACTAAGTGAAACTATTCAAAAATCTGAGACTTTGTTGATCGATGAGATTGAGAAAGGTCAAACTTTGACAAATGAGCATGCAGCTCTGAAGGAAAAGTATGATGAACTTTCCTCTTGGCATGATCTTCTCTCAGTGGACTACGAGAAGCTAACCTATGAATTCCTTCAAAGGAAAATGGCTCTCGAGAAACTGAGAGAGGCTCATGAAGAGTTGGAGAGTGTCAATATCACGCTCATTGCTCAACAGGGCTCAGGAGCTAAAAATGAATCTACTTCACCTTGCTTGACTTGTTTGGAACGAAGTAAAATTGAGTCTATTTCTGAGAAATCGAAAGGGAAGCAACCTATTGTTATTGATGATACTAGCCCCTCAAACGAGGAAACCATTACCGAGGAACTCCTCAGGTTGAGAAATTTATTTGAAACAGGCATGTTCAAAAGTGTGCAGGGACACCAGTACCTATGTGATATCCTAAGGAAGGCTCTACTTCATAGGAATCCTCGAAACGAAGGAGTTAGTTTCGTAAGGAAACTCAACCCTGATGGCACCTACTGGGAACCCGAGCAGTACCCTAAAACTGTCTGGGTTCTGGTGAAGGAAAAGCCCATTGATATTGCTAACCTTTCAGGTTTCAACTGCAAAATTGATAAGGCTATTGTTGATGAATCACTTGATTCTGACTACAAGCTTGTCAAAGATCAGGAAGGAAAGGTGTCAGCGGAATTCGTTGGTACTCCTCCAAAGAATGGTTTCTATAAGAGACAGATTTGGGTTCGCAAATCTCTCGTAGAAAAATTGCCCCCTAACCATTCTATGCAGGGAAAATCCTCGGTACCACCGAATCACTACTATTCTCTCGAGGATAGAAATGAACCCTTGGTGCCTTCTTGAAATGTTCCCCAGAAGGAATACTATCGGGTTGATAGAAATATTTATCGTCATCGTGACAATAATACCAAAAGTGCTTTTACCTACCAGTACTCTAACCCCTCGTCGAGGAATTATGTTTATGGTGTGCTTGATGGTCCCGATCGCCAATATAATCCTGTTAGCTATAATATCGCTGCCGAATCTAACTCTTCCATGCCTTCTAAGTCACCTGCTCGTTTGTGGGTGGTTGAGAAGAACTAATCCATCTGCAGGTCTATATCTCCGGTGGATCCGAATGGGTCATGGATAGTGGTTGTACAAATCATATGACCGGAGACAAAGATTTGTTCAACGAAGACAAACTTACTGAATCTTCTCAGAGATATATTACCTTCGGTGACAACAACAAAGGAAAAGTACTTGGTTTGGGTAAGGTTTCTATATCGAAGGATAAGCATATTGACAAGGTTATGCTTGTTCAATCACTAGGATATAATCTCATGTCTATCTCAAAACTTTGTGATATGGGTATGCTTGTACTATTTTCTGCTTCTCGTTGTGTTGTCTTTTCACAGGATGATTATTCCTTCGTGTTCGAAGGATATCGCAAAGGTGATCTTTATATTGTTGACTTCTCTTCGGGACCTGCAGTGTCCACATGCTTAATGGCTAAAGCCACATCTTGTTGGTTATGGCACCGAAGACTTGGTCATGCAGGAATGAAAAATCTTCAAACTCTTATCTCGAAGAAGAATATCGTTGGAATTGATAATGTGAAATTCGATAAAGATCGTCTATGCAGTGCCTGTGAAGCAGGAAAGATTGCCAAGAAACATCACCCAGTAAAAACTATAATGACTACTACTCGTCCTCTTGAATTTCATCATATGGATTTATTCATATGGAGGTAACAAGTATGGTCTGGTTATTGTTCATGATTTCTCTTGATATACTTGGGTTTTCTTTCTAGATGACAAGAGCAAGGTTGTTGAAATTTTCAAGACTTTCGCAAAGAGAGCTCAAACCGAATATGAATTATCTCTCAAGCATATCAGAAGTGATAATGGTACAGAATTCAAACACACTCATATCGAAGAATTTCTTGATGAATATGGATTTACTCATGAATTCTCGGTTGCTTATACACCGCAATATAATGGAGTGGTTCGAGAGAAAGAATCGAACACTTATTGAAATGGCCAGAACAATGCTTTCTGAATACAAGACTCCTATCAGGTTCTGGGACGAAGCTATTAACACAGCATGTCATATCATCAACAAGGTTTATCTGCACAAATTTCTGAAGAAAACTTCACATGAGCTTATCACTGGTAAAAAGCCGAATGTTTCATATCTTAGGGTTTTTGGTGCTCCATGATATATCAGAGATATGAATCATAGCTCCAAGTTGGCTCCAAAGGCTCACGAAGGTTTTCTCCTAGGTTATGGTTCGAATTCTCACACTTACAGATTTTACAACTCTCATCTAGGAAAAGTTGTGGAAACTATAAATGTTCGATTTGATGAAACTAGCGGCTCTCAAAAAGAGCAATTACCTCTTAACCTGGATGAACCACCTTTGGATGAAGTTATCAGGTACATGGATATTGGAGATATTCGGCCTGTCGAAGGAAATGCACATCAAGCCAACAAGGATGATGATGGTCCAATGTTCCGACACATAGCCCGGGGCGCTGGAGATCAACATCCTGGATCTAATGATGTACAGTTCGAAGGAGAACACATAAACTAAGAAAATGCTCAACCCGAAGGAGAAGCTGAACCCAACGGACAAGCTAATCCTGAAGCCAAGCTGATCCGGAGGAACAACCGGATCCTCAAGCTGCTGAAGAAGCTTTACCTCGTGTTCGAAGAAGAGTGGACGTCGACTCAATACTCGAAGAGATTCGTCTACCAGGCCGTCCTACCACTCGTTCTCGCACTCGTTTAGCTAACTTCTGTGGAAATTTCTCGTTTGTATCCATTCTAGAACCATCAAAATTCGATGAAGCCATGAAGGACTCAGACTGGATGACTTCAATGCTCGAAGAACTTAACCAGTTCGAGAGAAATAAAGTCTGGTCCCTTGTCGATAGACCTGATCCCAAGAAGCATAATATCATTGGTACGAAGTGGATTTTTCGCAATAAACAAGATGAAGATGGCATTATTATAAGGAATAAAGCTCGACTTGTTGCATAAGGCTTCACCCAAATCGAAGGTATTGATTTCGGTGAGACTTATGCTCCTGTTGCTCGACTTGAATCCATTCGTGTCATGCTTGCTTTTGCCAATTACAATGGTATATTGCTACATCAAATGGATGTCAAAAGTGCATTTCTTAACGGTGAAATCGAAGAAGAAGTATATGTTATGCAGCCACCAGGTTTTGAAGACCCGAAGAATCCTGATAAGATGTACAGGTTGCACAAGGCTCTATATGGGTTAAAGCAAGCACCTCGTTCTTGGTATGAAACTCTGAAGGATTTTCTTCTGAAGAAGGGATTCAAACCAGGAACAACTGAACTGACTCTTTTTACTCGTGCATACAAAGATGATCTCTTTGTGTGTCAAATTTATGTCGATGATATTATTTTTCGCTGTACTAACCCTGATATCAGCGAAGAATTTTCTCGTATGATGTCGAAGAAATATGAAATGTCTATGATGGGTGAATTGAAGTTCTTTCTCGGGCTTCAAATCCGTCAACAGAAGAATGGAACTTTTATCTCTCAAGAGAAGTACCTCAGAGATTGCCTGAAGAAGTTTGATCTTGTTAGTTGCAAAACTATCAAGACTCCAATGCCTACGATTGTTCACCTAGATGCAGATGAGAAGGGCAAACCTTTCGATCAAAAGAAATATCGCTCAATGATCGGTTTGCTTCTTTACCTTTGTGCATCTAGACCTGAGATTATTCAATCAGTTTGTATATGTGCTCGTTTTCAGGCAAACCCGAAAGAATCACATCATATTGCTGTCAAGCGAATTCTTCGATATCTAGCTTATACACCCACATTGGGACTATGGTATCCCAATGGTGCCCAGTTTGAATCGTTGGATATTCTGATTCTGACTGGGCCGGTGATCGAGTCGACAGGAAATCTACCTCAGGCACATGTCATTTGCTCGGTAGATCTCTTGTATGTTGGGCTTCAAAGAAACAAAATTGTGTATCAATTTCTACGGCTAAAGCCGAGTATATTGCTGCTGGTTCATGCTGCACTCAAATTCTGTAGCTCAAGCAAACGCTGAAGGATTATGGTATTCTTGTGAAGAAAATTTCATTGCTATGAGATAACGAGAGTGCTATAAAAATTTCCCACAATCAAGTGCAGCACTCTCGAACGAAGCATATTGATATTAGTCATCATTTTTTTCGAGATCACGTTCAGCGAGAAGATATTGTTATCAGCCATGTTCGCACCGAAGATCAATTGGCTGATATCTTTACGAATCCCCTGGATGAGAAAAGGTTTTGTGCACTAAGGTGTGAGTTGAACATACTGGACTGACGCAATGTGCAGTAATACTATAACCATCAATACTATGTATTATATGTTTCAAGTAATTTACTTTCGTTGTTTTTCTATCGTGTTTCTTATTCGTTTGTTTTCGTTCGTTTGGTGTTGTCCTATACACTTGTCACTCCGAGTTTTCCTATCTTTTCCCCTCGGATTGATTAAGTATCGGACCCTGTTTTCCCTCTATTCTATCCCTACCCCATCTTTCCTTTTCTCTCGTGAACATATATATTTGTACTCGATTAAGATTCCCTTCGAATGTCATTGATTCTGAAGGAAAATCTACCGAATTTTTATCTACATTCATACTCGATGTTCGATGAGTTTGGTCTCGGACGTGGAACAACTTTTTTTCGGTTCATTGGGATTTTCCCGCGATTACCGCCACAAAATCCGTCCGTTGAATTCGGAGAGACGCGGAATCTGCGTCGTTGGATCGGATTTGACAGTTATGTCAGACCCCTCCCATATAAATACCGATCCACCCTCACCGGCACAGACCACGCAATTTCCTCGACTTCATCTCTCCGCTCCCGAAGCTCTCTCTCGTGCGCCGCCGTGCTGTTCGTCGCCGTCGATTCCCTCGCCGCTTAGCTGCCGGAAGGAAGTCGTCGGAGACCTTCCCGTCGACGAGGATCTTCATCCGCGCCGCCGTAGCTGCCGTATATCACCATGTTAGGGTATGCACAGCTCTAGACTCGATTCCAATCCCTTCTGTTCATCGAGCCCTAAATTTGTTCTTGATTTTCTCTTATTTTATTAGGTCTGTTTGATCCGTTTGGTTGTTGAAACTTGGGAAATCTGTTTCTAGCGTTTTCAGTCGATTCCCATCTCAACTAGGTAAGAAATCCCTCGGATTCTCTCACTTAGGCAAATCCCGCAGAAGCGTATCGATAGATTTATAGTTGTGCACTTCTTTCATACAAGTTCTTCGTTAGATTTGCACCCGATGAAAATCTAGCCTAGCACCTTCATGAAAAATTGCTTCAAGATAAATTCCTCGATATGCTTACTGCATTCAAAAGGATTTTCCTCAAAAATGGCTGGTACTTGTTCACAACTTTCCTATATTCCCTCGTACCTATCTATTTCGTAGGAAAATGTCAGAGAACGAAGGAAATATCAGAGAACCCAAGCGTGTGGGAGGTCGTACAAGAATCACCAACAATTCTGAAGGCCTGTCAGAGGAACTGATTATTGAGAAAAAGTTGAGAACTCCAGAAGGATCTGTTGAAGATGATCGAACGAGAGAAAACCGACTGCAAGAGATTCGAAGGCTTCAAGCGCTTCGCTGGTATGAATACAAGTCGCTTATTCGTCGCTGGGAGAGACTATTTGCTCTGAAAAATCCCTGGTCTGATGTCAAGTCATTGAGGCCCAAGTGGACGAAGGAAAATAGACCACCTCCTACTCCCGATGCTCATCCATCCGCTCTCAAAACTCCTGAAGATTTCAAAGAGTTAGTTGAAGCTCGTGCTGCCCGGGCAGAAAAGCGTAAGGAAGCTAAATCCAGAAAGGAGGTTGCAGGTGCTGAGGGCATCGAGGGTGTTGGTCCCAGTACCAAACCGAAGGCCGGCAAGAAATCTTCCAAACTAAAGAAAAAGGAGGTTATTGTTTCTCCACAAGAGGCAACTTCTGACGAAGAAGAAGCCCATTCTGATGGTCAAGAACCTGGCACAGAGGCAGATGTCGAGGATATTGCTCTGCCGAAAAAGTCGAGCAATAAAGGCATTAGGATCCTGGAGCCAGCTGCTAAGGCTCCTCGAGCAACAATTGACATGACCAATTTGGTCACAGATCTGCCTATTTCCTCTGCTCCCCCAGTACAAACTCGCAGACAAAAACCTTCGGTCAGGTCGAAGGGAAAGCAAGCCCAAGTGGCTAAAGATGATGAGACCCTGATCCAGCGAAAGGAAAGGCTGGCCAAGCAACAAGCACTTGAAGCACAATGAAGCCCTATCCAAGAGACAATCTCGAAAGAGAAAGTCTGCTGCCCCAACCTCTGCGCGTGGGACGCCAGAGATCGAGAAAATTTGCCAAGAAGCAAAAATCTGCTGAGGTCGTTGCTGCAACAGAACGACAAGAAACTGATCCAATCCTCGCTAAAAAACCCACTCCTCCCCGTAAGAAAACTCCACCACCTCGCCAAACCACTCCACCACCTCGTCAACCCTCACCACCAAAAGCTTCGTCGCCACCACCCAACCCATCATCACCACCTCATGTCATTCCATCGACCACCCCATCCATAGCACTCACGCTTATCTTGGCAAGTTTTATAAGTATCCGGTTCAAGTTGTCTAATAATCAAGCTAAGCTTTCCAAGCAGTCCTTAACCGCGGACACGGCTATTCGAATAGTTTTGTTAACCCTGCAGGGGTGTACCGCTACACACACACACGCATCAATTACCGCCTGGGAGTGGTACCCTTCAAGCAGGTACCGACGAGGATGTTGCCACGACACTTCTCCCACAGCTCCGTTCTAGTCCAGAGAGTCTCCTGTCTGAGGGGGATCCGTATGGAGGTCCGGCCGAGGTTCCAGTACAGCCTCAAACGATGTGTGCAGGGTCCCAAGCCGGTCTTGAAAAGCCGTTCATCCACTTCGCAGACCGTGCCACAGCCCTACCAGAACTCTGAACTACTGCGACTTCTGGGGTTCGAATGGGGTGAGGTACTAGGTCGAGAGGGGTCAGTGAGCCCAATGTGTGGTTGTACTCTTCTTCTTGGATCACCACACAAGAACTCGGACTTAAGGCGGTGTTCAACGAGACAACCCACTATGTACTCCTACACAACCTCTCATCGTTCTCCTTGTATTAGGTTAGATTCACCAACACATTTCCACCATCATCAACATGATTACTACCATCCCGACTCACATCACAGTACCAACATTGTAAACTCTAAGCATGCAATAAGCGGTAACAGTTGCAGGGGCCACATGATATCAACCAACTCCTATATTTGCTAGGATTGTGGTTTGCTTACTACTGTGACAAATGATAGGTCATGCAAAGGAGCGGTAGAAACGTAGCATGGTAATCATCCTATACAATGCATAAGAGAGACATGAGAGGGAAGTGGGATTTTATCGACATGATCAATGGGGGTTTGCTTGGCTTGCTGACGAGGTTCAGTCACGGGGTCTTCAACGAAGGGGGTGATCTCGGTTTCCGGCTCCACTTCTATCCGAGACAACAATACAAACAAAGTGATCAACATAAGGTACAATGAACAAGCACATGATCAATTGTATAAGGTGATGTTCATGGTACTGATGTGTTGAGCATTCCATTTAAAAGGCGTATATTGCATTTGAAATGCAAATTCAAACTCCATTTGAGTTATCGATGAATTTCAAAAGCATTTGAATACATGAATGCTCATTTGAAATGGTTGAGCATGAAGTGATGTTGTAAAGGTGAGGTAAAATCTCTGATGTGTGGATGAAACCATTTAGAAGAAGTGTGTTGCAAAGTCATTTGCAAATTCACTCCAAATTTGAATTCAAAAAAATGCCATATGCATGTTTGCTACTGTTCACCCATTTTAAAATGGTCAAACATAGAAACAAGTTGCATATTCAGAATCCTTGCATTGTTCTGATAATTTTAGACATATTATTTGTCCAATTTGGAGTTAATATGAATTACTTATTGAATTTGAAAGTTTAAAGCATTTTCTGGAATTTTCTGGATTTTCTTTTAAATGGAAAAGGGTTTATTGCGTCATCACTGCATCAGCATGACATCAGGGGGGGGGGCTGACAAGTGGGCAAAGGCTGTCAGTGACTGGGTTAATTAACCCGGTTAGTTTTAAATTAACCAGGGGGATTAGGGGGCCTGGGCCCCACTGTAAGTGGCTGTTAGGGGAGGTGGTTAGCTTATGCTAACCCGTGCCACGTTGGCACGCCGGAGGCTAGTCGCCGGCGACCAAATGCCGCGGCGGCGATGCGCTGGATGATGGTGCAGTGCACCAAAACGAGTATCGCGACTACCTATGTGCTTAGGGGAGAAGCGCGCGTCTGATGAGGCTAGCAGGGGGCTCAGGGGACCACCGGAGCATGGCCGGCGACGAGGGTTGCGGCGGCCGGAGCTTGGGTGTGGGTGCTGGCGTCGCTGGAGTGTGCAAAGGAGAGGGATTTTGGGTGCAGCAGCACTAGCTGGAGGCAGTGAGAAGGATGGGTACCTCCACTTGACCAATTGGTCACCGGAGCATTGCCGGCGACGACACGCACGGCGGCGCCGTACTGTGTCCATGGTGGCGGTGGGTAGACAGCGAGGGGAGATGCGTGGATGGTTGGGAAAGAAGCAGGGACTCACCAACAACGTGATGGAGGCCAAGGCGAGATCGGAGATGCTCTGACGATGGCGAATCAACTCGAGGAAGCACGGTGGGCGGCGGTGAGGACGACGAAAGGCGCGGCGCGATGAAGGCGTTTTAGGTCGATTGCTTCCGATCGGAGACGAAGCCGGCGATGGCGAGGACGAGGGACATGGTCGGCGAGGCTTCGGTGCGCAGTGGCCGCGAGTTTCCACGGAGGTGAAATCCGGTGGCGCTCGACCGGTTTGGGGAAAACGTGGAGAGGGCGGGAGAGCACCAGAGAGGAGGGGGAAGTGACGCGGCGTGCTCTGCTCGTCTCCGTGGCGAGGTGATGTGTCTCGGGGGCGTCTGGAACGTCCTCGACGTCGCGGTGGCGGTCGCTGGACGGGGCATGCTCGACAGCGAGCTGCTTCGACCTGCGGGGAGGACGACGCCAAGGAGTTAAGCGGGTCGGGCCAGCTACTGGGCTGCAGTGCGGTTAGTTGGGCCGAAAGCCAGGTAAGGTCTTTTTCCTTTTTGTTTTTGTTTTTCTTTTCTGCCAATTGTTTTGCCTTGCTAAAAAAAATAGCTAGGCATTTTATAAAATGCCCCAAATTTGTATATGGCCTCATAATATATATAGCTAGCCACTTATAAAGTTTGGACATTTTTAAATTCAAATCATTTGAACTTTAATTCAAATAGGGGTTTTAAATTAATTCCAAGGTCCTGTTTGAATATTTGAAAAATCCATGAGCATGGGGTTGGTCCCACATCACTTGATATGTGATCACACTCATTTATGGGAGTTTTCAAAAATACAAAAGGAATTTTTGGAGCAACTTTTTATCTGGCCATTTGAATTAAATTCATTTGGGGGATTTCTTCTCCCATTTCAATTTCTTTTTGAAATTTTTAACATGATGCAAAGTAGCTCTTGATCCTAGCACATACCTAACTTGGGGTTGTGACAACTCGCCCCCTCTCAAAAGAATCTCGTCCCGAGATTCAGAAGTCTGCGGGAGGAAGGTGGGGTACTCAGCAGGGAGACGGTCTTCTCTTTCCCACGTGCCTTCTCTCTCAGAGTGTTGTGACCATTGCACTTTCAGAAACTTAATCTTCTGACGACGAGTGACACGCTCTGCGGAATCAAGAATACGAACGGGGTATTCTCGATAAGAAAGGTCATCTTGGAGATCAAGCGTTTCATGGTCGACTTCGCTGATGGGGTCCTTTAAGCAACGCCTGAGTTGTGACACATGGAATACATCATGTACTCGGGAAAGGTGCGGGGGTAGTTCAAGTTGGTAGGCAAGTTCTCCACGTTTAGCAAGAATGCGGAAAGGTCCGATGTAATGCGGGGCCAATTTGCCTTTGATACCGAATCGCTGGGTTCCCTTCAGAGGATTAACCCGAAGGTAAGCCTTCTCATCCATATTGTAGCTTTCTTTCCTATGATGACGATCATAGTAGCTTTTCTGACGAGACTGGGCTGCTTTCAATTGATCACGAACAATGCGAACTTGCTCTTGTGCTTCCATGATCATATCCGGTCCAAAGAATTATCTTTCACCGGTGTCTGACCAGTTAAGGGGTGTTCGACATTGTCGTCCATAGAGGAGTTCAAAAGGAGCCATGTTCAGACTAGATTGAAAACTATTGTTTTAAGAAAATTCGGCGAATGGAAGAGACTTCTGCCAATTCTTTCCAAATGAGATAACACAAGCTCTGAGCATGTCTTCGAGAATTTGGTTAACCCTTTCGACTTGACCATAGACTGAGGATGGAAAGCTGTACTAAAGGAGAGATGAGTTCCTATAGCATTCTGAAAGCTTCTCCAAAATCTAGAGGTGAAAAGGCTACCACGATCAGAATTGATTTCCAAAGGAACACCGTGAAGAGACACAATTCTAGAGACATACAAGTCCGCTTATTGGCTCGCAGTTATAGACTCGCGAACGGGCAGGAAGTGAGCAACTTTGGAAAGCCTATCTATGACAGCGAAGATGGCATCATTTCCTTTCTGGGTTTTTGGAAAGCCTGTGATGAAGTCCATACCGACTTTGTCCCATTTCCACTCTGGAATAGGCAAAGGTTGAAGTGTACCAACAGGTCTTTGGTGTTGTGCCTTAATGCGACGACAAACATCACATTCGGCAACAAATCGAGCAATGTCTCTCTTCATACTAGTCCACCAAAATCTCTGGCGTAGATCTCGGTACATTTTTGTGCTACCGGGATGAATCGAGAGGGGTGTGTCATGGGCTTCTTTGAGGATGAGTTTCCTTAGTTCCCTATTCTTAGGTACTACCAAACGATTTCCAAAGAATACCGTTCCTTTACTATCTGTGGAGAAACATTTAGCAACTCCGCTAGCAATGTTCTCCTTGATCTGGCGAACACCTCGTGCACACCTTTGGGCAACTATGGTTTGATCCTCAAGTGTTGGTTTCGCCACCAAGTTGAAAAGAGATCCACGAGGAACAATCTCTAGATTGAGTTTTCGAAATCCTCATGAAGAAGTGGTTGATACTGTTGTAACATGAGGTTGTTAGAATACGACTTACGACTTAGTGCATCAGCCATGACATTGGATTTTCCTGGGGTGTAAGAAATTCCTAAGTCATAATCTTTTATCAACTCTATCCAGCGTCTTTGCCTGAGAGATCTGGCTGGGTGAATATGTATTTGAGGCTTTGGTGGTCGGAATAGATCTCACAACGATTACCTAGGAGGTAATGTCGCCAAGTTGTCAGGGCATGAACTACGGCAGCGAGTTCAAGATCATGGGTAGGATAGTTCTCTTCATGTGGACGCAATTGGCGTGAAGCATAAGCTACCACATGTCTATCTTGCATAAGTATGCATCCTAACCCTTGCCGTGATGCGTCACAATAGATCTCGAAATCCCTTTTGGTGTCTGGAGGTGCAACTACAGGTGCAGAAGTCAATCTTCTTTTTAGCTCTTGAAAGCTTTCCTCGCACTTGGGAGTCCATTGGAATTTGTTATCTTTCTTGAGGAGTTCAGTTAGAGGCTTTGCAACTTTAGAAAAGTTCTCGACGAAGCGGCGGCAATAGCTGGCTAGGCCAAGAAAACTCCTAACTTGCTTAACCGATTCAGGTGGAGTCCAGTCAAGGACGGCCTGAACTCTCTCGGGATTCACAACAATGCCTTTTGCAGAAATCATGTGGCCTAAGTAGGTCACTTCTGGTAGCCAAAATTCACACTTGGAGAACTTAGCATACAGGCGATGCTCTCTAAGTTTCATCAATACCAGCCTTAGATGTTCGGCATGTTCTTCTTCGTTCTTCGAGTAGATGAGAATGTCATCAAGATAAACTACAACAAATTTATCTTGGTACTCCATGAATATCGAATTCATCATGCACGAGAAAGTGGCGGGGGCATTGGTTAAACCAAAGGACATGACGGTGTACTCGTAAAAACCATAACGAGTAGTGAAATCCGTTTTGGGAATGTCCTAGTTTCGGATTTTGATTTGATGATAACCTAATCTCAAATCCATCTTGGAGAAGACAGAGGATCCAGCAAGTTGATCATAAAGATCATTGATCCTGGGCAGTGGGTACTTGTTCTTTATCGTCGCTAGATTTAGCGGGCGATAGTCTACGCACATATTTTTGTTCCATCTTTCTTTGTTACGAACAGAACGGGGCAACCCCATGGCGATGAGCTAGGGCGGATGAAGCCTTTGGCCAACAAAGCTTCAAGTTGGATTTTAAGCTCAGCTAACTCACGTGGGTCCATTTTGTATGGGCGTCTGGAAATTGGTGCGGTTCCTGGCATAAGATCCACTATGAACTCTACACATCTGTCGGGTGGCATGCCCGGCAGCTCTTCAGGAAAGACATCCGGGAAGTCATGAACCACCGAAACATCTTCAAGGTCGGGAAGGGGAAGCACGTTCAAAGAATGCATCTGGGTTCTTGTTCTTGGTGAGGAATAATCTATTGTCTGGCATGAAGGATGTGTAAGTCTAACTGACTTGGATTTACAATCAAGAAAAGCATTTTGTCTTGATAACCAATCCATACCAAGGATGACATCAATGTCTGAAGACTTGAGGGCTATGAGTGAAGCAAGGAATACTAAACCCTCAATTTCAATTTGATTGCCATGGCTTACTCTATTAGTTTTCCACTTGGAACCAGGAGTTTGAATAATCATTGGGGTGAACATTTTATCAAAGTATATCTCATGCCGAAGTGCATAACTCTCTGACATGAATGAGTGAGATGCTCCTGGATCTAAAAGGACAGAAGTGGGAACATAATTGACTGGGAGCGTAGCAAGAATGACGTCAGAAGTACCATCAGTCTCCTCAACTGATATTTGGTTCACACGTCCAAGACTTGTGGAAGTAGATGGCTTGACGGTGGAGACCTTCGGGGTGGCTTGGCACGAACATTGGGGTTCCCTTTGGCATGAGGTGGAGCTTTCTGATTTATGGGGCACTCACGAGAATAGTGACCAGGCTGGACACATCTGAAGCAGGCTCCAAAGATAGTGTGGGGAGCTGGGTTGTTTGGTGGAGCTGGTGGACGATGCGGCACAAGGGATGGCCTCGGTGGGTTGTTCTGGCGGAACATGCTACTGGGGATCCAGATCTTCCGCTTCTGAGGGCCTGAACTGGATGAATCATCATCTCTAGGGTGCTTGCGGGAATCCTTGGGAGTGATCATATCCTCCGCCTTGATGGCCTTGTTGACAAGGATCTGGAATATGGCGAAGTCATGAAGATTGAGCTCGCGACGAAGTCCAGAATTGAGTCCCTTGCGGAACCTCTCTTGCTTCTTGGAGTCAGTGGAGACCTCTTCGGGAGAATAGCGGGGAAGACGATTGAACTCCCGACTAAACTCATCAACGGACCCTCTTCCTTGGGTGAGATTGCAGAACTCCTCTCTCTTGCGGTCCATGAGTCCCTTAGGAATGTGATGCTCGCGAAAAGCGTCACAAAACTCATTCCACGAAGTCAACTGTCCAACTGGACGCATGCTCAGAAAGTTCTCCCACCAAGAGCTAGCTGAACCCTCGAGGTGGTAGGTGGCATAGTTGACTCTGTCACCATCTGCAACATGTTCAGAATGGAGCTTTCTCTCGATGTTGCGAAGCCAGTCATCGGCGTCAAGGGGCTCAGTGGAAAAGCTGAAAACTGGGGGATGAAGCTGTATGAAGTCATTCAACGACACAAGCTCATTCCGCTGCTGGGCAGTGTTCCGAGAAATGACCCCCAACAACTCATGAGAGTCCCTTCGGTTTCTTTCAACCTCCATGAGAACTTGAGCTATCGTGGGTGAAGGTGGAAGATTTCCTTCCTCCGGATCATCCCCACGAGCTTGGGCACGACCAAGGTGGCCACGGGTTCCTTGAGACATCCTGAAGGATAAGATCAATGTCAAAATATGTTGAAAGATTTTGCAAATGAATCAGAGTATGAAGATAACTGGAATGACTCGGACAGCATAACGGATGTAATTGCAAGAGAAAACAATTTTCTTACAACATAGAAACAACACTTACATACGATGTAAGAAATCAGGAAGCATAACAACTATAGCAAACCGAACACAACTTTCGTACGACTACAAGGAGGCAAAAAATGAGATGTTCTAATAAGACATAGCTGAGCCTAGTCCTATCTTCCCGTAGAACAAGATGAGGGTGACTCAGAACTAACAATGATGAAGGTAAGGAGAAAAAAGAAGCCTTACGTTGTTCCCTTATATACCCAGAGTAACTATATAACTATAGAAGGCTAGACTAGACTTCGGCCAAAGCTGATAATCCTACAGTCAGTCCTGCTCTGATACCAAGTCTGTCGGGACCCGGGGTTAGCGTATGCAAGGCTCGCTACAACAGAATCATATGGAGAGCCGAGAACCGTACGCACTTGTCTAAGCAGACAAGGCCAAGCACAGAACGTTCTCGAAAATAATCGAACGTGAGGGGCATCCCATTCATGTCGGATGATCAACTGAAATGGGTTCTCATCGTCCGCACACAAGTCTAAATGATATGGGTGATGAACTCCCATACTCATAGACAAGTCGCCTCAACCATACTATCGATTGTATTATAACCCTTACATAGACTTACTCCAGCCCGATGACTTAGTCGGGGTCTAGGGCGGGCTAGATCATACATCAAAGTGTGCACGTGACGGAGTCACGAACAATCGCATCGCGATGCCCCAAGATGCGCACATCTAAGGGCCACTTGGTGTATAAAAGACCGTCAGCCAGATCACAACTAAGGTCTCGAAAACCCATACTAAGACATGCATGTTATAATCATACACGCAGCACACATGTCCAGTATGAACAACAGGTATCATTGCAATTCTCTAAAAAGTATACAACTTTATTGATAACTCTTACAGAGTGCACACAGAGATCACAAGTCTGTGATCCAACATTACATCAAACATGCGGAAGCAAAGTAGGTATGAGTATAGACAAGTTTAACAAATGGCTTAGAAAAGCCTTATCTATAAACAAGCCCTTCCACGAGGGAACCAGTCTGCTGACTGGGACTCCACTAGCTTGCTCTTCAGTCGTCGATGTCGAGGAAGAATCCACCTTCGGGGTTAGTGGGTTCATCTAAAACATAGAATAAGCAAACGTGAGTACAAAGTCGTACTCAGCAAGGCTTACGTAGGAACTATACTACTCATGCACATGTATCAAGGTAAAGGGGGGTGGGGTTCAATTTCATAAGTGTCAGCTTTGACTTGGCTAGTCCTGAACTACGAGTACCAGACTTGAGGTAAGAAGCGTACACGATTCCACTGCTTCTCCAACCAATTACACCACAATGGTGCCTTCCTCGACTTCCCCACGAGAAAGCATGCCATAGCACTCACGTTTATCTTGGCAAGTTTTATAAGTATCCGGTTCAAGTTGTCTAATAATCAAGCTAAGCTTTCCAAGCAGTCCTTAACCGCAGACGCGGCTATTCGAATAGTTTTGTTAACCCTACAGGGGTGTACCGCTACACACACACACGCATCAATTACCTCCTGGGAGTGGTACCCTTCAAGCGGGTACCGGCGAGGATGTTGCCACGACACTTCACCCACAGCTCCGTTCTAGTCCAGAGAGTCGCCTATCTGAGGGGGATCCGTATGGAAGTCCGGCCGAGGTTCCAGTACAGCCTCAAACGATGTGTGCAGGGTCCCAAGCCGGTCTTGAAAAGCCGATCATCCCCTTCGCATACCGTGCCACAGCCCTACCAGAACTCCGAACTACTGCGACTTCTGGGTTTCGAACGGGGTGAGGTACTAGGTCGAGAGGGTTCAGTGAGCCCAATGTGTGGTTGTACTCTTCTTCTTGGATCACCACACAAGAACTCGGAATTAAGGCGGTGTTCAATGAGACAACCCACTATGTACTCCTACACAACCTCTCATCGTTCTCCTTGTATTAGGTTAGATTCACCAACACATTTCCACCATCATCAACATGATTACTACCATCCCGACTCACATCACAGTACCAACATTGTAAACTCTAAGCATGCAATAAGCGGTAACAGTTGCAGGGGCCACATGATATCAACCAACTCCTATATTTTCTAGGATTGTGGTTTGCTTACTACTGTGACAAATGATAGGTCATGCAAAGGAATGGGTTCATCTATGCGGTAGAAACGTAGCATGGTAATCATCATAGACAATGCATAAGAGAGACATGAGAGGGAAGTGGGATTTTATCGACATGATCAATAGGGGTTTGCTTGCCTTGCTGACGAGGTTCAGTCACGGGGTCTTCAACGAAGGGGGTGATCTCGGTTTCCGGCTCCACTTCTATCCGAGAAAACAATACAAACAAAGTGATCAACATAAGGTACAATGCACAAGCACATGATCAATTGTATAAGGTGATGTTCATGGTACTGATGTGTTGAGCATTCCATTTAAAAGGAGTATATTGCATTTGAAATGCAAATTCAAACTCCATTTGAGTTATCGATGAATTTCAAATGCATTTGAATACATGAATGTTCATTTGAAATGGTTGAGCATGAAGTGATGTTGTAAAGGTGAGGTAAAATCTCAGATGTGTGGATGAAACCATTTAGAAGAAGTGTGTTGCAAAGTCATTTGCAAATTCACTCCAAATTTGAATTCAAAAGAATGCCATATGCATGTTTGTTACTGTTCACCCATTTTAAAATGGTCAAACATAGAAACAAGTTGCATATTCAGAATCCTTGCATTTTTCTGATAACTTTAGACATATTATTTGTCCAATTTGGAGTTAATATGAATTACTTATTGAATTTCAAAGTTTAAAGCATTTTCTGGAATTTTCTGGATTTTCTTTTAAATGGAAAAGGGTTTATTGCGTCATCACTGCATCAACATGACATCAGGGGGGGATGACAAGTGGGCCAAGGCTATCAGTGACTTGGTTAATTAACCCGGTTAGTTTTAAACTAACCAGGGGTATTAGGGGGCCTGGGCCCCACTGTCAGTGGCTGTTAGGGGAGGTGGTTAGCTTAAGCTAACCCGTGCCACATTGGCACGCCGGCGGCTAGTCGCCTGCGACCAAATGCCGCGGCGGCGATGCGCTGGACGACGGTGCAGTGCACCAAAACGAGCATCGCGACCACCTATGTTCTCAGGGGAGAAGCGCGCGTCTGATGGGGCTAGCAGGGGGCTCAGGGGACCACCGGAGCGTCGCCGTGAACGAGGGTTGCGGCGGCCGAAGCTCGGGTGTGGGTGCTGGCGTCGCTGGAGTGTGCAAAGGAGAGGGAGTTTGGGTGCAGCAGCACTAGCTGGAGGCGGTGAGAAGGATGGGCACCTCCACTTGACCAATTGGTCACCGGAGCACTGCCGTCGACGACACGCGCGGCGGCGCCGTACTGTGTCCATGGTGGCGGTGGGTAGACAGCGAGGGGAGATGCGGGGATGGTTGGGAATGAAGCAGGGGCTCACCAACAACTCGATGGAGGCCAAGGCGAGACCGGAGATGCTCTGACGATGGCGAATCAACTCGAGGAAGCACGGCGGCCGACGGTGAGGACGACGAAAGGCGCGGAGCGATGAAGGCATTCTAGGTCGATTATTTCCGCTCGGAGACGAAGCCGGCGATGGCGAGGACGAGGGACATGGTCGGTGAGGCTTCGGTTTCGCAGTGGCCGCGAGTTTCCACGGAGGTGAACTCCGGTGGCGCTCGTCCGGTTTGGGGAAAACGTGGAGAGGGCGGGAGAGCACCAGAGAGGAGGGGGAAATGACGCGGCGTGCTCTGCTCGTCTCCGTGGAGAGGAGATGTGTCTCGGGGGCGTCTGGAACGTCCTCGACGTCGCGGTGGCGGTCGCCGGCCGGGCATGCTCGACAGCGAGCTGCTTCGGCCTGCGGGGAGGAAGACGCCAAGGAGTTAAGCGGGTTGGGCCAGCTGCAGGGCTGCAGTGCGGTTAGTTGGGCCGAAAGCCAGGTAAGGTCTTTTTCCTTTTTCTTTTTCTTTTTCTTTTCTACCATTTGTTTTCCCTTGCTAAAAAAATATCTAGGCATTTTATAAAATGCCCCAAATTTGTATATGGCCTCATAATATATATAGCTAGCCACTTATAAAGTTTGGACATTTTTAAAATTCAAATTATTTGAACTTTAATTCAAATAGGGGTTTTAAATTAATTCCAAGGTCCTGTTTGAATATTTGAAAAATCCATGAGCATGGGGTTGGTCCGACATCACTTGATATGTGATCACACTCATTTATGGGAGTTTTCAAAAATACAAAAGGAATTTTTGGAGAAACTTTTTATCTGGCCATTTGAATTAAATTTATCTGGGGGGTTTCTTCTCCCATTTCAATTTCTTTTTGAAATTATTAACATGATGCAAAGTAGCTCTTGATCCTAGCACATACCTAACTTGGGGTTGTGATAGTGCATCCCGCTGTTTTTGTGTATGCATCCCATTCTGTGCAAGTTCGATGAATGCCAAATGCAATGCCGTTATAATCAGATTGTGCATGTAGTTTCTCTCGGCGGATTTTTATTGTACTAGTGCATTTTTTCAGAACTTGGTTCGGTTCAATTTGTATTATCTTTTTGTAATTCGTTGGTCTTTGTAATATTTGTAAAAAAACAATTGCAGCTCACTTGTTCGTCTGATGTAGCTCGATTTAATCATCTATTGTTTGCTTTTTAACATTTCAGTGCGCTTGGTGTTTTGATGCAATTCATTGAATAATATTGCAATGCGTTTGGTGTTCTGATGCAATTTACGGAATATATTTACCGTATATGTGAAGTACGAGAAAAAATTAAAAAGACATGTAGTTCACTTCAATATATGCAATGCACTTGCCCCGACGCTTGCGGTTCTTTCTATTCGACATTGCAAATGCGGTTCGCCCGACGAATGCAATCCACTTGGCCGATTTCGGATCCGAAAAAAAGATGTACATCTTTGTTTACCGATAATGAAGTGCGCTTGACTATCGGATGCAATCGGATGCCCCACGGATGCAGTTCACTCGCCGATTTTTTTTTCCGTGAAAAACACGTGCGTTCTGTCTGGCGATAATGCAGTGCGGTTGCCCCGACGAATGAAGTTCACGTCGTCGATTCCGGGTCCGCGAAGAACGAAGTTCCGCGATTTACTAAAATCGACACAACTTTTAAACCGTAAGGAATTAGATGACGTGTTTTGCATAAAAATGGAGCGTCTCGACGATAGCTATCCAATGGTGTATCAATTGCATCAATCGGACCAACGAATCAAACAAATTTAAGCAAAAACCCCCGCTGTCCAAAAGAGGGCAGCAACACCGTTTTTCAAATTACTTCCAAACCGTGTGGAATATGGATAAGTGGTCAACACATGGATTAATCTACTACTCCAGAAGAATCGAATGGTGTATTGTACGCATCGATCGGACAAACGGTTAAAAAGTTCTACTCTCTACAAGATCCGAAAACGAAAAACGGAGTTGCTGCGTTTGTTGCGGCTAGATTTCTATCAAATCCGTAGAGAATTAGACAAAGTGCTCTACATATGGATGGAGTGCCCGGTCGATATGTTTCCAACGGTATATCATTTGCATCATTCTGATGAACAGTTTAAGAGAAATCGCGAAAATACGGCCGCTGCAAAAGTGGGTCGCCGCACCATTTTCGAAACTGCTCTTAATCCGTGAAGAATTGGGGGAAGTGTTCAACATACGGAAGATGATCCTTTTCCATACGAATCCAAAGGTGTATCATACACTCAATTCCGATCAACGGTTAAAAAGTTATCGCGAAAACGATGCATGCGGTTTGTTTTTACCCGAGCTGCAGTGCTCCGAATTCAGCAGTGCAGTTCTCTTTGCGAAAATACTGCAGTTCGGAAATGTTGTCAGAATATTTATTCTGACATCGATGTCAGAATAGACCGGATGTATATATATATATATATATATATTTACATGCAACATATGGTAAAGGAGGGTACATCAAGGGGCGATAATGACAGGCTATGCAATTGAATAGGTAAGCAACGTAGCACAAAGCAAGCAAAAGCAAACATATGCATGAAATGAAAGATGCAATGTTAACGGTGTTCTAACGCAATACAAAGTGCTATGCTCGGAGCGGGAATTCATCCGAGGATGAAATACCGGCCCCGGGTGATTATCGACAGACGGCTCGGAGGGGGGAAGGTCTCATGTTCGTTGTGTTACAGGGGTGTGGTTGGTAAAAGGATAGAGTATTCGTATCCGTCATATTTTTCTGATTAAGTTTCCTGTATAAAGTTTTTGAATCTTACTTACGGTTTAAAAGATATTCAAATTGAAAGTTTAAATCAATTTAAATCAATTTCTGGATTTTTTATTATTATTAATAGAAACGTTATCCAAAACAGTACCACTGACATTTGGGACCCACATGTCAGTGGCAGTGACATTTAAACATTTAATTAAATATATAATTAGCAGAGGACCCACATGTAAGTCTCTGTATTTAAACTAAAATAGTTTTGTAATTAAAAAGTGGCATGGGACCCAGGTGTCATACTCACATGGGATAATTAATCAATTTAATTAAGTTAAGGGCATGGGGCCCATCGGTCGCTGATTCTGAGGGTATTTCCATTTGAATTAAACAGAGATGATTAAGGGGCTGGGGTCCAGTCGTTAGTGAGACTAGGGTGGGTGATTAGCGCTAATGACAGATCTGACACGAGGGGCCCGCATGTCATCCTCACTAGAGCACGCCGGCGATGAGGTACTCCGGCGAGGTCGGGGCTGCACATGCGACAGGGCACGGTAGGAGGTGCGGCTGGCTTGTTCAAACTCGGGGTGTGTCGTGCGTCGATTGGTGGTGGTGGCGGCTACGGGGACTCGCCGGAACGACGACGGCGTCGAGCGCGGCGGCGGCAGTGACATGGGCGTGGACGAGGAGCTCGATTCTACAGGTTACGATGAGCGTTCCCTAGCGGGTTCGACTCCTGGGAGGAAGGGGAGAAATATGACGCGCACAACGCGCCAAATACGCGAGCCTGGCCGCGACGGGCGAGCTCGCCGGCAGCGGGGAGGAAATGCCTAATGGCAGCGGAGACTATGAGGAACGGGAGGCGCAAGGGAGAAGTGGGGAAGGTAGAGGAGCTCACCACGAAGGTGTAGCCGCGCAAAGTGGGATCGACAGAGACTCGACGACGCCGGAATTCCTCTAAGACGAGCGGCGGCGCGATTTGGGGGAAGTCGTGCGTGCGCTATAGGTGGACGTCCTCCGGACGTTTCCACGCGCTGGATGATGAAGACGACGGCAACATTCACGCCGGACATGTCGGTTGGGCTCGGGGACAACGATGGCAACGCGTGCTCACGGTGGCGGCGACGGTGGCTCGGCTCGAACTCTCCACGACGAGGACAAAGCGAGGAGAAGGGGAACGAGATTTAGGGTTCGTCCCAATTGCTCGGGGAGGGGCTCTTATCCACGAGGCAACCCTAGCTCACCGTGGATGGATGACACGGCAACCCTGGCGGCCGTGGCACCACGGGATGGCCACCACGCCAGGTGGATGAACAGGGGAGGAGACGACCGGAGTTGGGTTGGGTGTGCTGGTATGCTAGGTGGGCTGAGAGGTATTGTGCACTTGATGCACCAGGGGGTGGGCTTCTTTTACTTTTTCTATTTATCCTTTTCTGTTATACTTTCAATTCTTTTTTATTTTGTTTGGCGCTCAAATGATTTTTGTTAGTCATGAAACTTGTTTGTAAATTTGTGTTGGACTATGTAGCAGTGCCACAAAATTTTTGGGTCTTTTATAAATTCATTTGATATTTATTTTTGAACTGCAACTAGTAATTGGGGTTGTCTTGCTACTGGTTTGAATTTTTTATAATATTTATTTATTGCAATAAATACCAAAGGTTGGTTTAACATGGTCCACTGATATTTAGGCATTTAGCAAAATTGGTTGCCAAAATTTTGGACAAAGTTTTATTTGTCACTTTGTTTTTAATATCAACCAAAAGGCATTTTGAGTTTGTTTGGATTCAAGGATGATCAGGGCATGATTAGTGAGTTGCTAATCATAGAAAATTTTCATTAACAAAAGATTAATGTTTCCTAATACTGAGGATGTTACACAGGAGGTGGGAGCGTGGAAGCCGGTATGATGGGTCCGAGACGAGTCCACCTGGCCCCGCATATATTGCTAGACGTTGAGTTCGCTTTCAGCTTTTTTGGGAACGCTAACTCGAAGATGGTGGCATCGTCCGAGACCAGGGGAGGTGCTGCAGAAGCGCCTGTTGTTCTCCATGCCACGCGTGGCAGGGTTGTGCGAAGGGCAGGATTCGATGTAGTGGCGAGCCTGATTGCTTCGAGTTTCTTGGTGACGCCCTCTTGCCAACAAAGATCATCGGGGCTAGGACCGGTGTTGAAGTAGGGGCGCAAATTGCGTCTGAGGGCGAGCACCTCGTCATAAGGCGAGAGCACTTACCGAGAGTTCGCTACCGATGATGCGGAGGTCGACGCAAACGTCACGGAGGTTGTCGGAGACGTTACCGGGGCGCGGGTCATAGACTTGTGTTGTTACGCCCGCCGCCAGAGAAGGTCGTTAGCCGCGCTTAAGCTCCAGGTCAACCAAGGAAGATGGTGTGGCGCCGAGAAGCAGAACCAGGGGCGTCCGAACAAATACGCTAGCCCACGGTATCCCGTACATGCGACGAAGAAGACAAGACGTGAAGCTGCTCCCGCTCATCTGGTTGCGCTGATGGTGATACGCTGATTTCGAGGGGGAGAGGGAGGTGCACAGGTCGCCCAGCTTGGCCGGCATCATCGGGATGGCGTTGTAGGAGCTATCACGCCATGAGCAGAGCATCGGTCGACGAGGATGGTTGAAGGAGTGGCAGTGGAGGAGTGATACGTCCAAAATGCATCACTATTTTGTACATAAATAACCAGTATTCATTGATATATTTCACATTATGATGACTCTATCATTGTGTTTTGGCTTGTTTTAAACATTTTGCAACTTTCCGGCGCCGAAACAACAGACTCGGGAAAATTGCACATGGAGTGGATATATCGGCACATCTCCAAATGACCTGAAAATTCCAGGGAATAATTTTCAGAAGGAATAAGGAGGGCACGCAAAAGATCAACCGGAGGGGGGCCACCAGGATACCAGGCATCCTGGTGGTGCTACCACCCCCTAGGCCGCTCCACCTAGCATCCTGGGTGGGGGGCCCCACCCCCTGGCCTCTCCTTCGACATACATACCCCTCCAAACCTAATTCTTCGGGGGGCGGGGCTAGTGAGATCAGAAGTTCCACCGCCACAGCAAGGCAGAAACCACCAGAGAAGAAAAGATCTTTCCAACGGGAAGATTCCGCCGGGGAGAACTCCTCCCGGAGGGGGAGATTGTCCTCATCGTAATAACCATCGTAACGAGCATCATCAAGATCATCATCACCATCATCCCCAACACCAACATGATCTCCATCTTCATCCCATCTCACTTTACCATTGCAATCGTGTTTTACCTTGCACTATTCATCCCTGCTACCTCATCGGTGTTGATTACTACCTTGTGGTGAATGCTAGTCCCTCCGATCCATAATAAGTGTCGCAAGTTTTGTACTAAGCTAGTACAAAGTTTGTACTAGATGAGCGACACTTATTATGGATCGGAGGGAGTATTCAATTTTTTAGGAGGATTATCGTTATGACCAGATTGTTTATCATCTATTCATCATCGATGATCATGATCTCTTGTATGTCTTGGTAAAGTAGAGGAGATGAATAGTGCAAGATACAACTCGGATTGCAAAGGTAAAGTGAGATGGGATGAAGATGGAGATGGTGCTGGTGATGAGGAAGATAGTGATGATGATCTCGATGATGCTCGTGACAATGGTGATGACTACGATGACAATATCCCCGTCCAGGAGGAGTTCTCCCCAGAGGAATCTCCCCAGAGTCCAGGAGAAGTTTTCTATAGGTTTCCTCCATGGAGCGGCGGTGGAACTCCCGATCCAACTTCTATTCTGGAAGAATTAGGTCACAAGGGATATATGAGCCGAAGGAGAGCACCGATGGTGGGCCCCCCTCACCAGGTGGCCACCTGGCGCGACCTAGGGGGTGGCCGCTCCACCAGGTCGCCTAGTGGCCTGGTGGCCCCCTTCGGGTGCCCTTTTGCGTGTCTTCGTTAATCCTCCATAAAACGATTCCTTGAATTTTTTAGGTCATTTGGATATGTGCTCATATGCCCACTCTGCATGCACTTTTCCTTGCTGATTCTTGCGTCTGTTTTTTCGGCACCGAAAAGTTGTGGACTATGTAAAACAAGCCAAAACACCATAAGAACAACATCATACAATGAAATATATCAATGAATAGAGGTAATTTATGATACCAAAATAGTGATGCATTTTGGACGTATTAACTCCCCCAAGCTTAGACCTCGCTTTTCCCCAAGCGAATACTGAGCTCTGTAAACCTGTCCGCAAGTTTAGAGAGTGAAGTGTCGAGTAATAAGAATACAGACAAGAAGCATCATAATTTCTCTACTGAACTCAAGCATCCTCAACAGCAATCTTAATTCATAAGGACCTCATGAAAGAGTAATATCAATTCTAATCAAAAGTAGGGCTAAGAAAACTCATTAAATCATGGCAAACGTGCTCTGGGTCAAAGAACAACTAATCAATTTTAAGTTTTTTCTCTTCCTCTTATATTTTGATAAGATCTTTTGAAGCTTTTGAAAGAGCATGTTATTAGTCAATAAGGGAAAATGCTAACACAAAGGAAGATGTTTTATTTTTCTAACTTAACAAACAACTTACTTATCTTGAATGATAAAGTGAACAAAGATATGATATGGAAATTCTGAATGAAACAATATATATATGCATCTTTGCCCACATGAGGTGTCTGATCTTTAAAGGATAGAAGGAACTAGGTTTACTGACTCAACATAAAAGTAAAGGCTAGACCCTTCACAGAGGGAATTGGACTCATGTGCTAGAGATTTCGTGATTTTGAAAGAAATAAGATTGTAAACATAAGCTTTCTGAAGGTGCATAATTCGTCTACGAATGCTAGCAGATAGCCCAATAATTCTCAAACTTGACAAGTTTCGAGGAACGGCTCCCAAGGAGGGACGATCACATCCCATTAATCTCCTTTGTTTATCACTACCAAAGTTTTCTGATTTCTCATGAACAAAACGCGACGGAGGTTTTGTTTATTGCTATTATCTTTTATGAGCCAGGCGCACTCATGCGAGTCCCTCCTCATATTAGGGGTTCACAGACTAGACATGCAAACCCAAGATAAAGCTTGTCCAGTATGAGAAGATCATGAATTATCTACTACTTCCTCATGAGCTAAAACAGGGGAACAAAAAAAAGAGTAATAATATTTTGAAGGTATAAAGATAGCTAATGAATAATATACTTTAGGAGTGGCGGTGAAATACCACATATAGGAAATTTATGGTGGAATCTTTGGAAGGTTGAGGTTTCAAGGTATGGGTGCACAAGCAGCATTCCCACTTAGTACAGGGTTTGGCCAGCAAAGGCTTTGAAAACACATAAATGATGTTGACTTGGATGAAAAAATTATATAAAGTTTAACATTACAAACTAGCATGAAACACCAAGTTGTCTTCCTTGTCAGCATAACACTTCAAGCATAAGAACATAAATGTTTTGGATATAACTTGATAATAGGAAACTCATGCTTGTTGTTAGGACTGATACGTGAGAGATGATAATTGCTTCTCGCCCTTCGTTGGTTACCCTAAGTGGAAGGTGAAATGTAGGATAGCAGCAAATTTCCCTTAACGTAGAGGATAGAGTTTGTCTCCCGTAGGACTCCGAAAGCTAAAAGTAGGTGTCAATGGCGCAATTGACGCGAACCTGCACACAATACAAATAACATTGCACCCAACGAAGCTCAGAGAGGTTGTCAATCTCTCCGGCCATGTAGTTTACAAAGGATCAAACGCAAGGGATAAAGGATAATAGTGAATGCAACTAGTAAGTAAAAGAAGGAAATAATTGAGCGTGTAAACAATGATGAGAATATGGACCGGGGTCCCGTGATGATAACAAGTGATGTCTCCCTCCCAAAAGATGATAAAACTTCTATGCGAGGTAAAAAAATTATAGATGGGAAATTGACAGGATTATAAACGCACATCAATGCTAACTATGCTACAAAGAAAGGAAGAGGCTCAAAAGCATGGGCAGTATGCCAAAATAAGTAGACCAAAATCCAACTGCATCTACTACTAATCATCCACCTTGAGATATTTATCCAGAACTTGTCGCTGGTATTAAGTTGCGAGCCCCACCCAAAGTGTAAACCCAAAGCAACAGACAACTGCATTAAAAAGAATTTGCGTAAAGTAAACAATCCATGCAACCGCGTGCCCCTACACAACCGTTGTTTTCCCCCTTGTGGCAACAACACATCCCCTAGACTCATGTTTCTGTCACTCAAGCGTGTCATCAGGGGGCATGAACCCACAATCGAGCATAACATTCCCTCTTGGAGTTACAACCTACTACTTGGCCAAAGCAATAAACAACAACGGAGAACATGCAAGAATTTCTTAGGAACAAAAATATAAAAGATAAGAACCAAATATATTACTCTATCACAATTTGAACATAATCTCATAACCCATATGATCCCATCAAACTCAACATAGCAAAAGCAGAAAGATTACATATGTGCCTCGATCATGTAGAGCATCTCACGAGGTCTAAAACATGAAGAACAAAGAGGGGAGGAGAACATCACATAGCTACCGATCACGGACCCATGGTCCAAAGGAAACTACTCACGGCACATCCGGGAAGCGTCCATGGTGGAGGGGAAGCTCCCGGAGGTGGATCCTCCCTCCGGCAGGGTGCCGGGAAGGGTCCTGCTGGTGCTCCCGATCTTGGAAGCGCGGCGGCGGCGGAACAGAGGCGAGATCACGTAAAAGGGTTCTGTCTTCGGAAGTTTCACGTTACAGGAGATATATAGGCGAAGGGGGGCAGTGAGGGGGGCCACCAGGGGTCCATGCGCCCCCTTGGCGCGGCTAGGCCATAGGCCGCGCCAGCTAGGCTCTTGGGGCCCTGGTGGGTCCCACCTGCTCCCCCTTAGAGAATCCGGAAGGTTCCTTCATGCTGATTTTTTATCTGATTTTTCCCGAATTTTTTGAGCACTTTTAATATGGGGGAAAACTGAAATAGAAAAATAGAAGAAAACAGAAACTGGCACTAGGGTGCACTGAGTTAATAGGTTAGCCCAAATATGATCAAAATGTATGAAAGTGTATCTAGATCATAGCAATATCACACAAAACATGCATGGAGCAAGCAGAAATTATCGATACGTTTGGGACATATCAACATCCCCAAGCTTAATTCCTGCTCGTCCTCGAGTAGGTAACTGATAACAAGCATAATTTCTCTGGTGACATGCTAGCAACCATATAAGAACTTTGAAAAGTAAAGCAATCAAGGTATGTGATTCAATTCAAGTCATAACATGCAAGAGTCTATATTAGCATTGAAACAAGTAACAAAAGAACATTAGGTGCAAGAGCTCTCGCTGTTCGTGACTCGAATGTCTCCAAATGGTATTTGCGTGCAAGAAGAGGGATAGGGAATACGGGAAAAAAGTATTTTTGTGTTGAGAACTCAATCTACTAAAGTTTCACACTTGGTCTTCTTTGGAATCTTATCTTGACTTGTCCCCATACCACTAGCCAGGTACAAGTCAATTTGATCCACTCCTTTTTGATATTTTGAGCACTCATGCAATGGATGTGCGTAAGCATGAACGTTGACACTTAGGATGGCAAAGAGAGAAATATGGTGGAGGAGGAAGACAAAAAGGTGAGAAAGGCTCACATCAATGAGGAAAATCATAGGCCAGAAGGCCAAATGAATGATATGATGTGAGGAGTAGGGATTACCATGCAACGGATGCAAATATGAGCTAAAAAGATCTCCAATGGAACTAGTGGGGGTGCATCTAACTTGCTCACTCATGAAGACCTAGAGCACTTTTGAGCAGGCTCGTCCTTGGAATATGCAAGCCAAGTTCTATCGTGTGAAGGTCCCCACATAGCTATATGCATGAATGATCATCTCTATGGAGTACAAGGATAAGAGGGAGTACTATTGTGCATCTTTCAAAAGGATAGTAGTGTTTCCCCTTTCTCTATTTTTATTTTCTTTTTCTCATTTTTCTATTTTTTTGTATTTTTTTGGTGGCCTCAATGGCTCTTTCTATTTAACTCTCATTTTTCCTCTTTGGGATCTTTTATTTTGTCCACATTTTGATCTTTTCCTCACTTAAGGGCAACACTCTATTTTACAAGAGGGTATAGAAGATCTTTCACACTTTACAAGGTACTCAAATCATAAAGAAGATGTAGCTACCATGATGTATGCAATGTATGCCTCTGCCAGTTTAGAAGGAACATGTATGACATGAAGATCACGTCATGAAGAGGTGGATGTTGCATGGCAATATATCTCGGAAAGGCTATGGAAATGCCTTGATAGGTAGGTATGGTGGGCTGTTTTGAGGAAATATATAAGTGGGTTTATGATGACAGAGCGTATCATGCCAAGGGTTTGGATGTACCGGTGAAGGTGGACGCCAACTCTCGGAGTGAGAAGAAGGCAATGCACGGCACATGAGAGGCTAGAAAATATGAGGAGGTGGAAGTGTCAACTTTCAATACTTACATTAGTCCGAAGAACTCATGCACTTATAATTGGTAACTCTCAACCTAATAAGGAGGTTCACAAAGATACAAGTACCCCGAGGAGGAGTGTATGGGGGTTTGGTTATCCTTGCGCATCCTCGACTCATGGTACGTGAGTGTACTCTAATATCAGATCCCTCCAAAGATTAGCGATCCATCTAGTAGCTAGAGTTCTCAACTAGTTTTGTAGGTTTTGAAAATAAACACGGATTGCACAAAATACGACACCTATCACTAATAGTCTAGAGCTCTGGACAAAAAAAGTTCAAACATTACTCACATCAATGCCTCAAAACTATTTCAAGTTAGTGCTTGATTAGAGAGGTTAGTACCCTTAATAAAAAAAAATTCCCCACTGGATATAATGATATTATTGAAGAGCTACTGTTTCTCAAGATTGCCAACAGTTTTTTTCAAAGAAAAAGCAATCTTAAGGTTTGGAAAAGTAAGGAGAGACAAAACGTGGCAGAATTTGTGAAAAACAGAACAACACGTAGTAGAGAATATTTTCAGGTTACTTCTGCAACTCAAATAAAAAACTCAGAACATATGAAAGTTCCGCAATTGTATAGCGCATGCTGTGTAAAAAATTCAGCTAAAAAAGATGAACTGGTGATTTGATCCGATTTTTCCCGTTAAGAAGTCAGAATCTGTTTTCTGGAGAGCATGTCACAACTTTTGCCTCCTTTGTCATATGAGGCTATAACTTGGCACAAATCTTGAAAATAAATATACAATGATGTTGCTACAGTAGTAACAATCATCAAGACCACTAAAAACAGAAGTAAAAACATCTCGGTTTGCCTCCCAACAAGCGCTTTCTTTTACGCCTTTAAGCTAGGCATGAAGATTATTAAAGATGCTCTCATAAAAATAAGGATTTGAAGCAGAAGAGAGCATCAAGAAGAAAATATGAAACTTGTAAGAGAATAATTAAAAGAAGCACAAAGAGACAAGCATAGGAAAGTGGAACAAGAACAACTTCATAACTGTCAACATGAAGAGAGGTGTTTTTGTAACATGGAAGTTTCTACAACCAAACTTTCCTCTCTCAAAGTAATTTTCAGTAGTATCATGAACAACATCAAGAATATAACTATCACATAAATAATATTGTTCATGACCAGCAAGCACACGTGTATAGTTTTCAACACGGTCTTTAGTAACATAAGATAAATTCATCCCATCAGATTGAGCCTCAATAAGAGCATAATTCTCCGGAATGTGATTTGGAGATTTCGAAAGGATAATAGGAAAATTAAGTGTGGGTGCAATAGCAACAATATCATGCTTAACATGAGGAACTATAGTGAGTTCATCTCCGTAAGCATCATTCATAATGGCATCATGGCCACAAGTATAGAAGGCATCAACTTCATCAAAAAGGGATATTTCAAGAGAATCCATTGGATCATCACACTCATATAAGGTAAGAGTCAAAGAGTTACTCTCATTAGAAGGTAGACATGGATGGCTCCATTCTTCCTCCTTTTGTTCGTCACTCTCCTCCTCTTTTTAATCCAAGGATCTTTCAGGTTCAGCAATTTCTTCTTCCATAGAGTCCTGCAAAACATTATTCTCTTCCTTTGGGGGAGAGATTCTCTCAAGATGATCAGTAATATAATAATTTGCATCATAATTTTCCAAACAATAGTTAAGTATAGCAAGACTCTCAGATTTGTAAGGGGCATCATCAATATTTTTAAGAAGAGAAGTAATTTCATAGGCACCCTTATAAGCAAAAAATTCTTCTATTTGCTCTGCATCATAAAAATCATAATTCTTCTTAGCATAAGAAGCTAAGGTTTCATCATCATTGTACTCACATCTGAAAGCAAGGTGTTTATGCCTCATAAATAACCAAGATTCATCCCTGCAGAAAGATATATTATATATTGAGCACAAGTTTCTAGCATAATCATACAACTGATGTATTTGTTTCCATAAGTGTATCCCCTTTTGAGACAATCGGTGTTCCTTGTACCATTCTTGTTGATCCTCAGTGAATCCTCCATGCCAATAAGATCTAGTTTCAAAGAAGTTAGACATTGATTGGCAAGTACTATATATATATATAGATAGATATTTGATAAAAGACACTAAGACAAAAACTGAAAGGTAAACTAACAAGACTAAAAAGAAAAGGTAAAAGGTAGTGGGAAACTCCCCTATCTTATCACTCGGAGTCCCCGGCAATGGCGCCAGAAATTTTCTTGATACGCGAGAGATGATAATTGCTTCTCGCCCTTCGTTGGTTACCCCAAGTGGAAGGTGAGATGTAGGATAGCAGCAAATTTCCCCTATGTAGAGGATAGAGTTTGTCTCCAGTAGGACTCCAATAATGATAAGTAGGTGGCAAGGAAACAATGGCACCGTTTTAGACAAAAGTTGCTTCCTTGACCTGGACCTGCACACAGACACTAATAACTTTGCTCCCAACGAAGTTCAGAGAGGTTTTCAATCCCTCCGGTCTTGTTGTTTACAAAGTATCAAGACACAAGGGATAAGATAATGATAGCAACCGAAAGTAAATACCAAAAAGTAAATGAGCGTGTAAAAAATGATGAGCATATGGACCGGGGTCCCGTGATGTTCACTAGTGATGTCTCTCTCCCAAAAGATGATAAAACTGCTATGAGAGGTAAAAAAATTATAAATGGGAAATTGACAGGATTATAAACGCACCGCAATGCTAACTATGCTACAAAGAAAGGAAGAGGCTCAAAAGCATGGGAACTAAGCCAAAATAAATAGACTGAAATCCAACTGCATCTACTACTAATCTTCCACCTTGAGATATCTATCCAGAACATCTCGTTGGTATTAAGTTGCGAGCCCCACCCAAAGTGTAAACCCAAAGCAACAGACAACTTCATTAAACAGAACTTTGCGTAAAGTAAACAATCCTTGCAACCGCGGTTACAAGCACCATTGTTTTCCCCCTTGTGGCAACAACACATCCCCTAGACTCATGTTTCTATCACTGAAGCGTGTCATCAGGGGGCATGAAGCCACAATCGAGCATAACGTTCCCTCTTGGAGTTACTACCTACTACTTGGTCAAAGCAATAAACAACAACGTAGAACATGCAAGAATTTCTTAGGAACAAAAATATAAAAGATAAGAACCAAATATATTACTCTATCAAAATCTGAACATAATCTCGTAATCCATCAGATCCATTCAAACTCGGCATAGAAAAAGCAGAAAGATTACATATGTGCCTCGATCATGAGGGTAGCCCACGTGGTCTAAACCATGAAGAACAAAGAGGGGAGGAGAACATCACATATCTACTGATCACGGACCCATGGTCCAAAGGAAACTAATCACGGAACATCCGGGAAGCGTCCATGGTGGAGGGGAAGCTCCTGGAGGTCGATTCTCCCTCCGACAGGGTGCCGGGAAGGGTCTTGCTGGTGCTCCCGATCTTGGGAGCGCGGCGCCGGCGGAACAGAGGCGAGATCGCGAAAAAGGGTTCTGTCTTCGGAAGTTTCATGTCACGGGAGATATATAGGCGAAGGGAGCTAGACAGGGGGGGCACACGGGGTCCAGGTGCCCCCCTGGCACGGACAAGCCCTAGGTCGCGCCAGCTAGGCGCCTGGGGCCCTTGTGGGTCCCACCTGGTCCCCCTTCGGGACTCCGGAAGGTTCCTTCACGCTGATTTTTTATCTGATTTTTCCCAAATTTTTTGAGCACTTTTAATATAGGGGAAAACTGAAATAGAAAAACAGCAGAAAACTGAAACTGGCACTAGGGTGCACTGAGTTCATAGGTTAGTCCAAATATGATCAAAAGTGTATGAAAGTGTATCTAGATGATAGTAATATCACACAAAACATGCATGGAGCAAGCATAAATTATCGATACGTTCGGGACGTAACAAGGACCAACTAGTAAAGTGACCCGCTCTTCACGCGGGCTAGTATTTAACAAATTTATATTAGAAAGATAAATAATGTTAACAAATTCATCAGTTTAGATGATGATTACTTTGATCATTTGAATCTTTTTATATACAATTGAAGTGCTTATAATTTGAAATTTGAAAACCCTTTGAGATTTCTTGTTTTCCCCATACTATTACATATTATTATTTCTTGGATCAGTAGATATTATTTTATCAAGACAAAGATATATAAATTTAAGCATGACATGCCCCAGCGTCTTATATCTTACTTGGTTTTAAATGTAAGGTCTATTGTTTTTTTAATGTCAAAATTTTCTATGTTTGAACATGTTTAAAGCAAAATATAGCAACTTTTATAGTATACCATGTGAATAGAATATGAACATATTTTTTATGGTGAATCTAATGACACAAATTTGGTATTATATATATTTATATTTTCTTATAAATTGATCAAAGTTAGTGGTTCGAATTTTCTATGGAGTATGTTTAGTTTCCCATACACTCAAATATACACCATAAGACAACATGATCGATGAAAAATATGCCATATCAATGATGGGTCCCTCAACTAAAACCCCTGTCGCAAACTGTCATCAATTGGGGCACCAATACCTTCAAGAAAGTCATGTGGGAACTCACTGATTTTGAAACGTTCTTATACATGTCTAATAGTAATTGCTATAACAACCCAATATTGATTACATTTTCATTAACAAAAATAGTAGTGTATACTTTTATTAACCCATGGAGCACGTTCACACCATTCAAACCATACAAACATTGAGAAGTAATTGGTATCATAAGTTAATCTAAACCTCTTAGTATGATATTTCTGTATGAATGAACATTGTTTTAAAACAAAAATTATCCTTCCTATAGAGTGGATTGAAATCCTAGTCCTCATGACTACACAAAGAGGGTGTGTTGAATAGGCAATAAACACCTAGTTTTTCACTTCAAGCTTGGTGTATCCTTCCTATCTCTAGTTTGTGTATTATGTAGGCTATGGCGTATTTTGTTTGACACTCAATCCTAAACTACAACACCACAAGTAACTATGTTTTTGTGTTTCCTCCTGTTTGGTGAGCCATTGTATAGTGGGTCCTTAGCGTCACCAATGACATGCATACCATGGCTTGCTTTTTTCACTATTGTCTTCCAATTACCTTTTAATAAGTTGCATAATATTTTTAAACCTTGATGACATATCTCACTTAGTTATAATAAGGTAAGTGTGTGATTTATTTTAAACATGAAAGCCGATGTCATGTATTGAGCAATAAAGCAATTGAAAAGTTTTTTTACATGATCAAGTAAGGTGGAAAATCTTTATTTGGAGTTTCAGAAATGCAAGACCATGAGTTCAGAAAAATGGTCACCACTTGGTGCAGTGGGTTCCTTTTTTAGGGGTTCAAATGAATAGTGCTCACCATCCATAGTGGTGTACAGGAAATAATTAATAAGATGTTTGGATTATTCTTGGTCTCCATCCATTATTCTTATTTTTTCTAGATTTAGGTGTGCTCGTGTGCACATGTGACTTGTATGTTTCCGATTTTTGTGGTTCTTTTTAGTATGTTTATCTTTTTTTAGCCATCGTGCACAAGAAAATAGATATTTCAAAAAAAGTTATGGTTCATACCATTGCTGGAAAGGGTGGAACACATAGTTTCTAGCAAATGTCAAATGAGATATACGCAAGTGTGTATGATAATTCAATCATTTTCTCTAGAAAATAATGGATGTGCGAATTTGGAGGTTCTTTTGAATTTCGGGTATACCAATTGTTTCATCATCTACGCTAGCACAATCAGGAGAATTTCATAGAAGCACTATTTTAGTTCATAAAAAAATCAGAACTATTTATTTTGTGGTTAAAAAAATAGTACTCTACAGAACAGAAACTTTGTAGAGTGCAACATATGTTTCTTGCATATCACCATATTATCATATCCATGATAGATACACACAACAATTTGGTTGGCATTACATACCCCCAATGCTGATAAGAGAATTTATGTTTGTTCCACAACCTTTTCCGATGAGTCCGGTCCAAGGACGTGGAGCGGGAGCGTAGTCGAAGTAGTCGTACACACGGCACAATCACAGATGCGAAAAGTAAAGAGACACAGAGAAATAGGCTGGACTTGATCTTTATTATCAACTGGTGTCTCTCTCCATACAATACATGGGTATATATAGGGGAGAGGGGTAGGTGGAGAGGACCAAACCCTAGAAGGAAAACCCCCCACCGAAGAAAGGGTGGGGCACGCATGGGACAATAGTCGGTTTCCCAACACTCCCCCTTGGTCCGTCATCCTATATTTTCTATGTCTCAAAAAATCCATAAAACCCAGAGGGAAAAATATGGAGAAAGAGCACGTATAATACGTCTCCTCATGTTGCACGAATTGCCTCCTCAAAAACCTCAATGTGATAAACATCTAGAAAACTCACATAAGGGAAAAAGAGTAGAATCCACTCAACATCAGGTCGAGTACACTATCATGTGGATCGAGATTCACAAATAAGGGTGTGAAGAATCTCCCCCTGAATCTGGAATTTCTCTAAGTCTCCTCATACCGATTCCAAGAACACACCTTTCAAAAGATGATGCCGGTAATGATTTAGTGAACAAATCAGTGAGATTGTCACACGACTTAGTATGGAAGTTCCTTGCCTCGTTCATCTTCTGCAGCTCATTCTCATAGAAGAACTTGGGGTTGATATGTTTTGTGAGATTACTCTTCACATACCCTGACTGAACTTGGGCAACATAAGATGCATTATCTTCATAGATAATAGTGGGGGTTTGTATGGTGTTCAACCCACACGTCTTTTGAATGTGGCGAATCATCCGTCGAAGCCACACACACTCTCGTGATGCTTCATATAGTGCTATGATTTCGGAGTGGTTCATCGAAGTTGATACAGGAATTTTCTTAGAAGATTTCTAGGGAATTGCAGTTCCACCACAAAGGAAAACATATCCAGTCTGTGACTTGGAAGTGTGCGGGTCAGACAGGTACCAAGCATCAACATAGCCTACCAATGATAGGTCTTGATTCCTTCTATAAAACAACCCAAGATATTTGGTCCCTTGCAGGTATCGGAAGACATCCTTGATGCCTTTCCAATGTCTATTGGTAGGCTCATAAATTTACCTACCAAGCAAATTGACAGCGAACGCGATGTCCGGCCGTGTACAATTCGCGAGGTACATGAGTGCTCCAACGACGCTCAAGTAGGGGAATTCCGGCCCAGAATTTCCTCCCCTTCTTCCTTAGGCCACGGGTCCTTATCTTGTTGCAAAGACCTTCCAATCATTGGGGTCTTAGAAGGATATGCCTTATGAAATCCAAACCTCTCCAACACTTTATGGGTGTAGGCAGACTGATGCACTAGAATCCCAACATGGGAATGTTCAAGTTGCATACCCAGACATAACTTGGTTTTATCCAAATCCTTCATCTCGAATTCCTACATCAGGTAAGAACTCGCTTCCTCAATATCTCTAGGTGTACCGATTATATTCAAATCGTCCACGTGCACAGACATTATACAAGATCCATCTTGGATCACTGCTCGTGTAGCCCTTCTAATGAAGTAAATCACTCAAATGATTATACCACATCCTACCACATTGTTTAAGTTTGTACAATGACTTTAATAAGAACACTGTATAGACCCCGATTTGCTCTATCTTGGTTACCATATAGGTAAGTCGTGACATCATCCATCAATTTCATTGTTAAGTCCCGATTTACTGCCATTAAGATCAAGTATCTAAAGGTTATACCATCCATGACTGGGGAGTAAGTTTCCTCAATATTGACATCTGGTCATTGAGTGAACCCTTGAGCGACGAGCCTTGGTTTTGTACCGAACCACCTCACTTTTGAGGTAATTGCCTTCAGCCAATCTTTCCAATCCAACCTTCTTTTACAATCAGCGAGATTGTTAGGCCTAGGTTAGGATATACGATTGAGGCAACTTTCTTAGAAAAGTTAATGTCGACAGTCGTCATTGCTCGGTTCCTTGACTCTCGTTTATTTATATGATTTATGTCCATTTCATCATGGGGCGCATCTGGCGCTACCATTTTCTCTACCATTTTTCCCACTACAGGAGCAAGGTCCTTTAGCTTTTCCGCGCCGATGTGTGTACTCACATCTCCGCTGGATGTTCCCTCAATAGGGACGTTCAAGTCCGGAATCCCATGCGCAGGACTTTTCGTACTTGCTCCAGGTCTCAGTTGGCTCCCCTTTTTCTTACTAGGGGTTTTGGTGACTATCTGTGATAAATCTCTCTTATCCTTCTTCCTCGAGCATCCCGAATACTTAGAATTTGAGGAACCGTATTTCGCGTCCTTTTAGGCCTCTGGACGGGAGCGGGTGTACCATTAGTTAACTTAGGTATCTCAACCCTTTCCGGTGCATTGGGCGGTGGCATATGCGACTTTTTCACCGTTTTCAAGTCACTAAAGTGATCAGGCAGTTGATTCACTAATGCATGCAAATCTAATATCTTTTGGACTTATTTATTTCTCAACAGTGCGTGGGTCATGAACGTGGATCCCCGTGGCTTGTCGCGTTATTTCTTGTCTTTTATCATCAAGGGGTTGATTCCCTCCCCCTAAAGTCGGAAATATATCCTCATCATATATGAAATCGCAAATGGGCCGGATGACAATTAAATGTCATGGGGGTCCAAATACCTTATTATGGACAAAGTCTCATAGCTAATGTATATCCCAGACTTATGGAGTGGGCCCATTGCAGATCGCTGGGGTGGTGGTGTTGGTACGTACACCTGGCAACCGAACCTGTGAAGGTGGGAAATTTTCGATGCCGACCCATACGCGAGATGCATCGGAGAATGGATGTTGTAGGCTGACAGTATAAAGTTGATGATTTTAGCAGCGTGTAACACAACGTGCTCCCAACATCTGGTTGGCAAAATAAAACTCTAAAGGAGCGGTATAGCAATGAAGTTAATCAATGCCCTTACAAGTCCGTTTTACATATGGACATGTGGTACTGAATGATCGACTGCAGTTCCCATTGTCATGGTTCCTTGTTACATCAGGCAATCATTGGACCACTTAGAGAAGCGTCAATGCGTACCATAAAGTACCAAAACGACCCTGGGATGGGCTGAATTGGACCACATATGTCCCCTTGGATGTGTCCAAGTTGGGATTTCATCCTTCACTTTTAAGGAAACAGTCTAATGATTAACTTCCCTATAGCGCATGCAGAGCACACAAAATCATCAGGATACGAGAAGTTTTCACATTAACATTATGACCATCTGAGTTGTTAATTTTATTCATCATCATACTAAGACAAAGTAGCCTAATCTAACATGCTAGAGGCAAAATAGTTCTGAGCTTCGGAAGGTAGTGCACACAGGCAGTGCTACAATTATCGTGTAGCGTAGCCCGGTGTCCAATGGAGGAAAAAAAATTTAGTAAATTTTTTACCACTTTCATCATGCTCTGTGAATTTGGGATATTCTGGCCAATCACAACACCGGTCTCAACAGGAGACTATTAGCGTGAAAGTTTATGGCACTTAAGAGGTTGCGAGTGACTCGGGGTACAACGATGCGTCACTTAATGATCAAAGTTGTTCCCTTGGGTTAATATGATAGTGGCTCATCCGGAGCCAGATCGCAGCCGGCGATTTTCATAACATTGCCTCGAGATTAAACTCAAACCACATAAATTCTCGCAAAATGGTATTTGTGTATCATTTTCGACAAGACATGTTATCTCAGAACATAACATGCCATCATATTTAAATAGAGAAATTCATGAATGATATAATATTATTCAATCAAAATAATGAATAGGATTTTCTCATTTAGTCTTAAAATCCAAAATCCAAAATGTATCAAAAATGTCATAGGAACCATGAATATTGTAACGACCCGATCCCGAATAGGACCAAAGTCTCTGTGATCTGTGCCAGTCCCTGGATCAACTTGCTGGCACACACAGTACTCGATGAATAACAGAATAAATCACATGTCTTTTATTACATCGGAGAGTTCAAAATAAAGAAAAATTATTACAATAGTATGGCTTAAGGCCATCAAAACTGCGGAAGGAATAGTAGTAGTAGTGGTCCATCCGACTCCACAGCAAAACGTTGAGTATAGGACAATAACCTATTCGCACCTTAATCACAGTCAGAGTAATCTGCAACAATCGAACAACCCAAATAGGGTCAGTACTTTGAATGTACGGCAAGTCATACCAAGGAGAAGAAAATTAAGTCCTACAATACATGCATTTGGCTGGTGGAGCTTCTACGTTTCAGTTTGCATAAAGCTAAATTTTTCCCTATAGAATAAGTGTTCCTAAAAAGAATCTCAACAAGAAGAAGCACAAGACAACCCATGGTAATTATACCCAAAATGATTAATTAAAGGTAATGAGATTTCTCAAAATTACCATAACTAGACGCTCAAATTGTCCAATACCGGGGACTCGGCTAATCGATTAGATTTATACGCTCTGCAGAGGTTTGTGCATTTTTACCCACAAGACTCGACCACCTCCATTGGTATTTGCCACACTACACGTTGTATGGAAACAGGAAGGTCGAGACATGGTCTTTTTGAAGAGTTTCCCTTACTCTCGCGGTGCCCATCCCACCTACCAACACTACGTTCGTAGCACCACCTAGCAAGAGTCACTACTACTAATTAACCAAGACAGAGCCCATAATAGCTTGTCGCTGCACACGTAAGCTTCTAGAAATGACAATATGATAAAATCTCTTTAAGCCTGGGTGGCTTTCCACAGTGATCCCTGGCCATCTCTAGGTCACCTAGGCATCTCCACTGGTTCCTCCAGGGTGCCTCCAACCAATCCACCCAGGTAGTTCATTGAGTTTAACTTGGTCCTGATTTACTACAAGGTCACTCACCTCATCGTGAATTCACTCCCCAGTCCACGTCTACAATAGCAAAACACTACAATTTCCTACACGATGGTGACAAGTTAAACCTACCACAAATTGAACTACTGGGTTTGCGTGAAAGTAAACTTCTACTTATGCATTCTAAGAAAAGGGGTACTACATGCAATAAAACATAGGTAAAGTGGAAAATGATAAAAGGTAGACTTTCCTGGCTACTGCTGGTCAAACTCTAAGGACTGGAAATATTCTTCTTCACACTCGGGACAATCTATCGCAAACAGACAAGTGCATCCAATCAAAACATAATACAAAAGAAAACGAAAACAATGTTTCGACAAACTTTGAAAAGAAAGAATGAAAAGGTTTTGTAAAACAAAAAAAAAATTTGTGTAAAACTTGTTGATGAAAGTCCTAAGTGATAGGGATAATTTAGGGTTTCGATTTGCAAAAATAAACAGTCAAAACCGAGCTAGGGTTATAAAGTTATGGCCAAACGAAGTTTGAATTTAAATATGTCCAAAATAATATTTTAAAATTTCAATTTTTTTAAAATAGGTGTCCACGGGATAGAGGGATGAAAAACTTAAACGTGGGATTTGGTTTCGTCTAAAACAAATAAACGAGTAAAAAGATATAGCTAAAATAAGACTACGGGCTAAATAGCTAAAACAGAAAATTAAAATATTAGATATAAGTCCCTAGCTAACGTGTGAATAGGGTGCTAAAATTCTAATCTAGTGAACGTTCTAAAAATAAAAATAAAAAAATGTTTCGTTTTTTTTACAAAACTTTTTTTCCTAAGCCATCTTCTTCTACACAGAGGAACACGCACATACATGGAGGTTGGCCGGCGGCGGCTTCTTCGTGGGGCGGCGGCTACGACGGGGATTGGCGGCGAGGGAGATGTCGGGGAGGGGCGGCAGGGCGTGGGGAGGTGCGGGGTGGTGGCGGAGGTCTCCGGCGACGTCGGGAAGGGCTGGGGCGAGGCGGTGCTCCGGCAAAATCCGGCGGGCGCGCGAGCTCCGGGACGTTACTGTGGTGCATGAGAATAGGAAAAAACTTGTCCATAAGATGCGCAACGACGAGGGCGACCAATTTCCAGAGTTTGGGGTCTAGAGATGGCTTACCGGCGACGTGATCGACTCCAAGGCGGAGCTCGACCGGCGAACTTCGGCGAGAAAATTCGCGAGCTACGGTGCGGCTTTTGGCTAGATTTATGGGGCTTTGGACGAGTGGGAGGAGAGGCACGCAGTGGTGATTTATATAGGGGGAGGGGGTGTACAGATGAGTGCTCCCGGCGACGAAATCCGGCGAGTGCGGAAATTCCAATATTTTCTTAACCCTTTTTATGTTGAAGAAGTCATGTTATCTTCTCTCTTGATTTTTTTTATTGGGTTAAAATAAATTGGAAAGAAAATTCAAAAAATCCAATATGTAATGGGAAGAAAATGATATGCACAAATGATTCTATTAAGATCCAAATTTTACAAAAATTGGGATGTTACATACCTACGCCACTTAAGATGAATCTCGCCCTCGATATTCGGGTTGGCCAGAAAAAAGGTGTGGGTGGTCCTTCTTGAGTTCGTCTTCTCGCTCCCAAGTGGCTTCTTCCTCAGTGTGGTGACTCCACTGAACCTTGCAGAATTTGATAACCTTGGTACGAGTGACTCTGTCCTAGGTGTCCAGAATTTTAACTGGCTTCTCTTCGTATGTAAAGTCACTCCCCAGCTGAATTTCTTCCAAGGGTACCGTGTCTCTCAACAGGATATCTTCCATATCTGCATGACACTTCTTTAGCTGAGATACGTGAAACACATCGTGAATTCCAGACAATGCTTCTGGAAATTCTAACTTGTATGCAACCTCTCCCTTGCGTTCCACAAACGTGGTGCTAGTTTCCCTTTGACTCCAAATATCTTCATCCCACGAAGTGGGGACACACGAAGATATGCTCGATCTCCCACTTCGTATATTACCTCCTTGAGTTTTGCATCAGCGTAACTCTTCTTCCTGGACTGGGCTATCTTAAATCTATCACGTATCAACTTGACCTTCTCTTCGGAATCTTTAGTCAAGTCCGGTCCAAACAATTGACGATCTCCAACTTGATCCCACATTAACGGTGTTCTACACCTTCTTCCATAGAGTGCCTCAAACGGGGCCATCTTCAAACTAGTTTGATAACTATTGTTGTATGAGAACTCTGCATAAGGTAAATTATCATCCCAACTGGATCCATAATCTAGTGCACAAGCTCTCAACATGTCTTCCAGAATTTGATTCACTCTCTCTGTCTGCCCATCTGTCTGCAGGTGAAAAGTCGTGCTGAATTCCAGTCTGGTTCCCAAGGTTTCATGCAACTGGTGCAAGAATTTTGAGGTGAACTAAGTGCCTCTATCTGACACAATCTTCTTCGGGACTCCATGAAGACATGCGATTCTGGACATATATATCTTTGCCAGCTTTGCACTCGTATAGGTGGTTTTCACGGGGATGAAATGAGCTACCTTAGTCAAACGATCCACCACTACCCAAATAGAGTCATATCCTGATCGAGTCCGGGGTAATCCAGTGATGAAATCCATGCGAAGTTCCTGGGTGTATGGAGTAAGGCGAATCATGAGCTTCCTGAAGAATTAGCTTCCTGATCTATGGGTTTTGGGCACGTAAATACCTTGTTCAAACCATAAGGTTCCATGTTCATCCTCACGAAATCCTTTGGCCTTTCCTTTGTCCATACTTTCCTTTATCTCAGCAATGGTTTGTCCGTCTTCTGAGCCTCGCGGATCTTTTCCAACAATGTGGATAGAATCTCCAGAGTGGCGATAAATCCTTGAGGAACAATCTCCAATCGGAGGTCTCTGAGGTCATCGCATAATTCTTGAGGTAAACCTCCTGCTATGAGGGTATTAACATAACTATCCCGCTCAAAGCATCAGCCGCAACATTGGCCTTTCCTCGGTGATAGTGCAATCTCATATCATAATCTTTAATGAGCTCTAACCACCTCCTCTGCCTAAGGTTCAACTCCTTCTGTGTGAAGATATATTTCAAACTCTTATGATCAGTGTACACATCACAACTATTCCCAACAAGGAAGTGTCTCCAGGTCTTGAATGCATGCACTACGGCTGCTAACTCCAAATCATGTGTGGCATAGTTCACTTCATGAGGTCGAAGCTGACGTGAGGTGTAAGCTACGACCTTTCCGTCTTGCATAAGGACACCTCCAAGTCCTTGACGAGAGGCATCACAATACACTTGAAAATCCTTGTGTATATTAGGCAAAATCAACACTGGGCTGTAACCAACCTTTTCTTCAATTCTTGAAAACTAGCTTCACATTCTTCCGTCCACACGAACTTGGTTTCCTTCTTCAACAATTCCGTCATGGGCTTGGCGATATTGGAGAAACTCTCAATGAATCTCCGGTAATATCCCGCAAGTCCAAGAAAACTGCGAATTTTAGTGACTAATGTGGGTGCAATCCATTCCGTGACTGCTTCAACCTTGGAGGGGTCCACTGCTATGCCATCACCTGACACAACGTGCCCAAGAAATCCCACCTCCTTCAACCAGAACTCACATTTACTGAACTTAGCATAGAGTTGATGTTCTCTTAGCTTCTCCAAAACTAAGCGCAGATGTTCTTCATGCTCCTCTTCATTCTTGGAGTAGATCAAGATATCATCTATGAATACCACAACAAACTTGTCCAAAAACTCCATGAATATATTGTTCATCATACTCATGAAGTATGCAGGGGCATTGGTCAAACCAAAAGACATGACTGTATACTCATAAAGTCCATATCTGGTGGTGAAAGCTGTCTTGGGTATATCTTGTTCTCGAATCTTCAACTGGTGGTATCCAGATCGAAGATCGATCTTGGAGAAAACACTGTCTCCTTCCAGTTGATCAAAAAAATCATTGATCATTGGTAGTTGATACTTGTTCTTGATAGTCACCTCATTCAATGAGAGATAATCTACAACCATTCTTAGGGTTCCATCTTTTTTCGCCACTAAGAGCACTGGGGCTCCCCAAGGTAATGAACTCGGACGTATATACCCTTTCTCCAACAACTCCTCAATCTGTTTCTTAATTTGTTCCAGGTCGTTTGCGGGCATTCTATACGGTCTTTTGGATATTGGTCCGGTGCCTGGCAACAACTCAATCAAGAACTCAATGTCTCGATCCGGTGGCATTCCGGGCAATTCCTCCGGGAATATATCAGGGTACTCCTTGACTATCGGAACTTTCTCCAGGCTAACCCCATTAAGTGAGTATAACTGGACTTTTCTAGGCTTATGCTTGGACACATACTTGATCCTCTTTCCCTCTGGAGTGGTGAGAGAAATCGATCTTCTAACACAGTCAATGTTGCCTTCATACTTTGACATCCAATCCATGCCTAGAATGACATCTAATCCTTGTGACTTTAGGATGATCAGGTCTGTGGGGAAATCATGCCTGCCAATGGCGAGGTTCAACTGGGGACAACCTATGCCTGCCACCATCTCGGCTCCCGGGGAACTCACCATAATGGGCACACTAAGGGTCTTGGTAGGAAATCAATACTTATCCACAACTACCCTTGATATGAATGAATGCGATGAACCAGTATCAAAAAGAACTAATACCGGATGAGAGTTTACGAAAAACTTACCAAACACTTCATCTGGCTATTCACAGACTTCCTCCACATTGACATGATTCACTTGTCCCTTTGCGAAAGGATTTGTCTTCTTATTTCCTGAATTTCCATTGCCATTTCCATTCTTGCTCTCAGGACAATCTGTTGAGTAGTGTCCTTTATTGTTGCACTTGAAGCAGGTGATCTGACTCAGATCCTTCCTCACTGGTGCAGTATTGTTGGGACGGTGTTGATTCCCATTTCCTCCATTTCCATTCCCTCCATTTCCATTCCTAGGGTCACCATGATTGTTTCCATGGTTCCCATGCTGAGAATGTCCTCCATGGTTCTGATGGTTGTGTCCTCCAAACTTGTTGTGGACTGATCCACCATATCCCGAGAATGGCGCGTGACGGGGCTTCTGCTGAGCTCTAGAGTGAAACTTTCCCTGACCGTACTTCCTCTTGCGATTCTCCATTATCTGATGCTTGCCTTCAAGAATGATAGTCTTGTCCACCATCTCTTGATAATTAGCAAAAGTTGCCACTGTCAGCTGAACGCCAAGCTCATCATTTAGTCCCTCCAAAAACATCTCTTGTTTAGCGGCATCCGAGGCCACATCTCCTGGAGCATAACGGGACAACTTGTTGAACTCCTCCACATATTCTGCCACTGAACGGCCTCCTTGGCGTAAGTTGCGGAATTACCTCTTCTTGAGACTCATAGCTCCAGCTGAAACATGAACCGTGCGGAAAGCCTGCTGGAACTGATCCCAAGTCACATTAGCCATGGGGTATGTGGTGGTATAGTTATCCCACCATGCGGCTCCAGGTCCATCCAGCTGGTGCGAGGCGAACCTCACTTTCTCCCCATCAGTGCATCCAGCAGTTTCCAGCTTCCTTCCCATATTACGAAGCCAATCATCAGCCACATTCGGTTCTGGGCTGCTTGAGAACAATGGTGGGTTCAATCTCAGGAAATGGGTGAGACTATCCACCGGAGGCGTTGGTGGTGGAGGTGGTGGTGCGTTGTTGTTGTTGTTGTTGTTGTTGTTGTTGTTGGTGTTCATGTTCTGCATCAGAAGCTGCATCAACTGGTTTTGGCTCTGAAGCAACTGCTCTAGGCCGGGGACTCCACTCCCTGATCCACTTCCGGAATGGTCCCTTCTTGGTGGCATCTATTGGGTTAGAATAGATGAGATATAGAGGGAGAAAAGGGCCTAAGGGGAAAACACTACCCATATGCAAAAATGATAACAAAGTTTCAATTCAATTCACCCAAATAAAGATTCAAACAAGCAACCTAAGATAATCCATGTCACAAAGTCGACATGGTAACTAAAAAAATGATAGATCGAAACTCTACTCGAGTAGCTAAGGATAATCATCTATGATGGTGGTCTGTAACTAATTTGAGTTGGTAGAAGACTCGCTCATCTCAACGTCATGTGACCCCTCATGATCCTTATCCTGGCTAACGAAATCTCCATCAGAGTTGTCGTCCTGGATGTTTTCTCCATGGTCAAGCTTCTCTTTGGATTCTTCCAACAGGAGCTTCACTTCCTCATGCTTCTTCAGTACCGTGTTGATTTCATCCTCGTACCCTTCATGAGTTTCCTTGAGTTCCTCCTCCAGCTCCTCTTGGCGGATGGCCAGCTTCCTGGAGGTCTTCATTCCACGGTGCATCACCTTCTCCAAGCTGCGGATGTGCTCCTCCAGGTCTTGGATATAGGATGATATAGTGTCGTCCTCAACGGTGCGCACAATCTCTCCATGGTGATCCCGGTGTCCGCATGCCATGAAGGTGGTTCCCTTGAGATCCTCTTTGTATTCCTCGCGGATGCGTCCGAGGGAGGTGTGTGCTGCGATTCTCTTGCCCAAACTCCAAGTTGGTGCCTCCAAGAAGAAGTCAATAGGCTTGATGTTCTTCCCGAAGGTGCGTCCTAGAATGTGGACGTTGCTCCTCCAGCATCTATCTTCTGGCGTCGAGGTCTTGAGGGTTCCAGTAAAACTGGGCAGGACGATGTTCAGGTACTTGGTGATCTTCGTCAGGCGTCGCCCAAAAGGCATGGTCTCATCGGGCTGGGTGAACCGGGTCATGGCAGTCGACATCTATATTTTTAAAAGAGAGAAGTTAGATATGAATAGACAAAGATACGAGAACAACGAAAAGTAGAAGGTTTGCAAAATAAAAAATTTCCTATGGCTTTTCCATTTCTAAGGTCACGTCCTACAGTCAAGATGTGCTCTGATACCATCTTGTAACGACCCGATCCCGAATAGGACCAAAGTCTCTGTGATCTGTGCCAGTCCCTGGATCAACTTGTGGGCACACACAATACTCGATGAATAACAGAATAAATCACATGTCTTTTATTACATCGGAGAGTTCAAAATAAAGAAAATTAATTATAATAGTATGGCTTAAGGCCATCAAAACTGCGGAAGCAATAGTAGTAGTAGTGGTCCATCCGACTACACGGCAAAACGTTGAGTATAGGACAATAACCTATTCGCACCTTAATCATCGTCAGAGTAATCTGCAACAATCGTACAGCCCAAATAGGGTCAGTACTTTGAATGTACGGCAAGTCATACCAAGGAGAAGAAAATGAAGTCCTATAATACATGCATTTGGCTGGTGGAGCTTCTACATTTCAATTTGCATAAAGCTAAATTTTTCTCTATAGAATAAGTGTTCCTAAAAATAATCTCAACAAGAAGAAGCACAAGACAACCCATGGTAATTATACCCAAAATGATTAATTAAAGGTGATGAGATTTCTCAAAATTACCTTAACTAGACGCTCAAATTGTCCAATACCGGGGACTCGGCTAATCGATTAGATTTATACGCTTTGCAGAGGTTTGTGCACTTTTCCCCACAAGACTCGACCACCTCCATTGGTATTTGCCACACTACACGTTGTATGGAAAGAGGAAGGTCGAGACATGGTCTTTTAGAAGAGTTTCCCTTACTCTGGCGGTGCCCATCCCACCTACCAACACTACGTTCGTAGCACCACTTAGCAAGAGTCACTACTAGTAATTAACCAAGCCAGAGCCCATAATAGCTTGTGGCTGCACACGTAAGCTTCTAGAAATGACAATATGCTAAACTGTCTTTAAGCCTGGGTGGCTTTCCGCAGTGATCCCTGGCCATCTCCAGGTCACCTAGGCATCTCCACTGGTTCCTCCAGGGTGCCTCCAACCAATCCACCTAGGTAGTTCATTGAGTTTAACTTGGTCCTGATTTACTACAAGGTCACTCACCTCATCGTGAATTCACTCCCCAATCCACGTTTACAATAGATAAGCACTACAATTTCCTACACGATGGTGACAAGTTAAACCTACCACAAATTTAACTACTGGGTTTGCGTGAAAGTAAACTTCTACTTATGCATTCTAAGAAAAGGGGTACTACATGCAATAAAACATAGGTAAAGTGGAAAATGATCAAAGGTAGACTTGCATGGCTGCTGCTGGTCAAACACTAAGGACTGGAAATATTCTGCTTCGCACTCGGGACAATCTATCGCAAACAAACAAGTGCATCGAATCAAAACATAATACAAAAGAAAACGAAAACAAAGTTTCGAAAAACTTTGAAAAGAAAGAATGAAAAAGGTTTTGTAAAACAGAACAAAATTTCGTGTAAAACTTGTTGATGAAAGTCCTAAGTGATAGGGATAATTTAGGGTTTCGATTTGCAAAAAGAAACGATCAAAACCGAGCTACGGTTATAAAGTTATGACCAAACAAAGTTTGAATTTAAATATGTCCAAACTAATATTTTAAAATTTCAAAATTTTGAAAATAGGTGTCCACGGGATAGAGGGTTGAAAAACTTAAACGTGGGATTTTGTTTCGTCTAAAACTAATAAATGAGTATAAAGATAAAGCTAAAATAAGACTAGGGGCTAAATAGCTAAAACAGAAAATTAAATAATTAGATATAAGTCCCTGGCTAATGTGTGAATAGGGGGCTAAAATTCTAATCTAGTGAACGTTCTAAAAATAAAAAAAAGTTTCGTTTTTTTTTACAAAACTTTCTTTTCCTAAGCCATCTTCTTCTACACAGAGCAACACGCACGTACATGGAGGCGGTGCTCCGGCGAACTCCGGAGGGCGCGCGAGCTCCGGGACATTGCTGTGGTGCATGAGAAGAGGCAAAAACTTGTCCATAAGATGCCCAACGACGAGGGAGACCAATTTCCAGAGTTTGGGGTCTAGAGATGGCTTACCGGCGATGTGATCGACGCCGAGGTGGAGCTCGACCGGCGAACTTCGGCGAGCAAATTCGCGAGCTACGGTGCGGCTTTTGGCTAGATTTTTGGGGCTTTGGACGAGTGGGAGGAGAGGCACGCAGGGGTGATTTATATAGGGGAAGGGCGTGTCCAGATGTGTACTCCCAGCGACGAAATACGGCGAGTGCGGAAACTCCGGCGAGGTCTTTAATGGCGGCTTAATGGGGGCCTTAATTGTGTCGGGGCGGAGAAGGGATGTGCGGGATATGCGGGGAGGCGGGGAAGGAAGGAGGGAAGGCCTGGCTGGCGTGGCGCTGTCAGCGCCCGCGCTGCTGCTGCTGCTGCTGCATGCGCCCACACGCGCACGGGAGGATGGAGACGGGGCGCGGCTCGGCCTGGCGGCTCGGCCGGCCTGCTGGCTGGCCTGGCGGCCGATTTCTTTTTTTTTTAAATAATATACTTCTAGAAAAACTTAGTAAATTTTTAAAATGTTAGAAATATATAAGGAAAATATTATTAACTTTTCCTGGCCAAAATAAAATACTACAAAAAATCTATTTCAAAATAAGTTCAATAAAACTCTAATAAAACCTCAACAATTTTTTTTATAAAGCCTAGGATAAATATTCCTAGCTCAATGCAATTTTATAAAATGCGAAAATTTATTTATAAAGTCATTTTGGACAATTAATAAATTCCAAAAGGAATTTTAGGATTTGTTAAATTCCCAAAATTCTTTATTAAAATAAAATAAAATGCTCCAATATTTTCTTAACCCTTTTTATGCTGAAGAAGTCATGTTATCTTCTCTCTTGATTTTTTATTGGGTTAAAATAAATTGGAAAGAAAATCCAAAAGATCCAATATGCAATGGGAAGAAAATGATATGCACAAATGATTCTATTAACATCCAAATTTTACAAAAATTGGGGTGTTACAAATATTTAGGAGACTAGGTAGAGTTAATGATTACATCATCGACTTGGGCTTAGATTTCAAGCTAACTAAGCTTCTCCACATCTTAGGTTATTACAAGTGTAACAACATACTGAGTCAGTATGGAGGGGGCGAGAAACAAGTGCTCTACCATGTCCACTTTCATAGGCATCAAGGCGGGGGCGCCATGTGCTCTACCGCGGGCACCTATAGAGGTTCTTCCATGAGAGTCGATGGCGCCTCCCCCTTAATATACCATCGTAGCTAATGGTGCCTCCCTAGACAATGTAGATACCCCAAACTTTTAGCACCACAAAAACTGAACTCTATACTCTCATGCGAGCGAACATTGTATGTCTTTCTGGCCAACAACTATATGAAAGCGTGTCAACAGTGAGATAACACTATATTTCTGCCGTGTACTCATTTTGCAAAGTATCGCAGAGATGGAATTTAAAGAAGGGCAAAGCCCATACATACTCATCCGGAGTAGTGGTGGTAGGACCAGCTGGGTGCTCAATTTATAGTCCACTCGAGTCGGTAGGGTAGTATCTCTTGACAGACTTGCTTGGTGATCTCCCGGTGATGATTCCGACCATCAACAATACATGCAAATGTTTCAAAATTACAACAGGTAATCTGATTACATCGGGTAATTTTATTACATTAGGTAATCTATTGCATATGGCGATGATGATACAAATTTATCCATTACCATGATGTTCCAGTATTTAAAAACAGGCTAACAATGATTCAAGGTGATTCAAAGTAATTAAACAATTAATTCTAGCCATGAAAACATATAGTACAAGCATGGTGATGACGGAAACATGTTAAGAATATCACAAATTATTTGCACGGTAGAAACCGAGGCGGGCCTGCAAGAATGTGGGCTCGCGAAGCAGTTAGCAGTCGATTATATCACGAACGACATAACGCGACGGCTAGCTTGTACCCATGCATATGCATTCTGCACACGACCAAGCATGGAGTCCACGGACATGCATATTGCACATAGCTGCATATGTACGCGGCCAAGGCGGTGGAAGTGGCCATCCAGGCTACACTTGTGTCTACGTAAGGCATCACAAACACAATGGCAGAGATAGAACGACGGTCATGACGGGTGCTGGTGTGCAGCAGGCACACGGAGGCGCAATGGAGTCAGGCTAGCCTTCCGGTTTGGGAAGGAGGGTGCGGCGACCAAGTGCAGCAGTGCGCGGTGAATAGCAGGGTCACGGCAGCGGATGGCTGCAACGCACAGAGGCAGGCTAGTCACGGCAATGCGTAGCTTTTTTATTTCCGATTTAGATCATGGGCTAGCACAAGACAACAGGTCGAGGCGGCCAGTGCTCGCAGCGAGCGTATGTCAGCGGGACACAACAATCAAGTCACCATTAAGATATGACAAGATAAGCAACGTGCGGAGCCAATGATATATGTCATCTGAACAATATGTGCAAACTTGGGAAAGAAATGTACAGCGGGTACATCACAACTGTGCCGTGCACATCCGATGCATCGTGGGGCTACGTAGTGCGGAGCTCAGTGTGTGGCTTGACGGCTCGGCCGACCGGGCAACACACAATGAGTGACTCTACGATAGCCAACAACAACGTCGTGCTCATCGGGAGCACTTGTACATCAGGTACATGGATGATAAAAATTAATGTGTACTCAGGTACATCACGGTGGCGTCGTGCTCATCTGGAGCATGCATATGCACTGAATTTTTATGATGTAGATAGCAAAAATTATCCTGATGCAAGATCGATTGGCATTATGCCTGTAAGGCCCGATATGCGGTGCCGTTCCAGATCTAGATGTTTCCATCGAGATCCAGGGACAAAGCACATATCGGTCCCACCGCGAGATATGACACTGCCATATGCCTCGGATTTCCAACATGATATCACAACGTTACAAATATAAGGATACAACATCTCATACAATCGGCATACAACTGCCTTAATACAATACATCAGCGGAAGATACATGTCTGAGTATAGACTACAATGAAATGCCTATTGGCAAAGGTAAAACACACCATTCCCATAACCACACAGGTCCAGGCGCTCCGCTGGGATCCACCTAAGTAGTCGTCGTCGAGTCTCCACGAAGGCATCTAGAAGAAGGGTCGTCGATCTCCACTGAAGTCCAAGATCGTTTGCATCTAGAAGAAAGGGGTGAGCTATATCAACAATTCTTGTAACTAACTTCTCACGGTAAGATGGTGGTAGTGGTGAGGTTGCAGACGCACTAGCAATATATGAGTGGCTAACGATCTATTTTAGAGTAAGATGAGAACCAAGCATTCGATGAGGAGTCGCCTCCAACAAGTCTTACTATCAACTACCTACGCAAACATAACACCTATCCTATACTTGTCCTCCCCTTCGCATCCCGACGAAGAAGAAGCAGTCAAGGCACACACACGTTGATCAAGTTATTAAGATTATCTCAGTTGTTATTGTCTATGAACAAGGAGTAGGTGTGATGTCTTCCATAACCGTGGACATGGCTTCTCGAAAAGATGTAACCCTGCAGGGGTGTACCAACTTCCCATTGCAAGTCTCCACAAGCATGCCCATCTCTCTCAGTTTCTAACCATCACAAGCAACCATTTTATGGTTTAGCCCCGAGAGATCCGGAACAACAGGTCCCTCTAACTAACAACGCACAAATCCGGGTGGCCCCCAGGGTCTCGACACCCAATCCAAAAGCCGGCCACACTCTCGTATCGGACTCTTCTGTCTGGACGAGGTCGGGGTAACTAAGCCAAACCATGTGGGCAGCCCCCTAGCTTCCAGGTGTGGACCAACAAGAGAAACCATGTCTCCGCTGGCCAGAGTTGTTTGAAATCTGCTGTGAGCTCACCAGTCACACACACGGTTTCAAATGGTAAATCAGCTTGGGCCACCACTAGAAATGTTTGGAGCTAGGTAGGTAAGAAACGGGACCCCATAAAATCCCACACGCGGTTAGGCACGCTCAGCCTTAAAACCAATACCCGAAACTCGGATCCTAGGTGACTCGAATGGAACAAAGCGTCGGGGCGGGATAGCCTAGACATTCCATCCTTCGTCGAATATAGTCAACATTATAATAATCATATCATGCACAACAATATAATAATTGGATAGCCCAAAATCCAAGGAGTAACAGGATAACAGTTGATAGCATCCTAGCATGCATACTAAGCAGTGGCTGAGCAGCGAGCAATAGTAACATAGCCAAAGGGTTTGCTGGGCTGTGGAGGACATGGTTGATGTCTACACACGCTTCTATTCTTGTAGACTATGTTGGGACTCCAAGCTCACAGGTTTGTAGGATAGCAGCAATTTCCCTCAAGTGGATGACCTAAGGTTTATCGAACTCAGGGAAGTAGAGGTTGAAGATGGTCTCTCTCAAGCAACCTTGCAATTAAGATACAAGAAGTCTCTTGTGTCCCCAACACACCTAATACAACTAGGAGTTGTATAGGTGCACTAGTTCGGCGCAGAGATGGTAAAATACGAGTGATAGGTGTGGCAAAGCAAGGTAATATAAATCTGTAATAAAAAGTGCAGCAAGCAAACATGTGACAAAAGTGAGCACAAATGGTGTAACAATGGTGGAAACAAGGCCTAGGCTTCATACTTTCACTAGTGGAAAATCTCAACAACATTAACATAGTGTAATCACATGATATTTCCCATAAAACATGCAATGGAGACGCACTCGGAGGTCATTACTTTGTGGTCAAGAGAGGATGAGAATTATGTAGGGATACAAAAGCACACCTCAAAGTTCGTAGTTCTCAATCTATGGATTTCCCAATGTCACCGCGGCCATCCAAAGAGAGTACCACAATCACCCCAACATATCTCAAGGATAGTCAAAGACAAGAACCAAGAGACTCTCAATCTTCAATCAACACACAAAAGAGGAAATCACTCATGATAATATTCTTCTAACCCATGTCCAATAGACCGCTGTCACCTTGGTCCCGGGGATTATACTAGATAAGATCAATTGAGTACATCAATCCAATATATAGAGGAAGGTGAAATATCATGGGATCACCCTAGATTAACATAGCCTATGATCACAACGAAGATCACATCATGGGAGAGAGAGAAGAACACATAGCTACTGGTAGAAACCTCAGTCCCAAGGGAGAACTACTCCCGCTTCATGGAGGGAGGAAGCAACGTCGATGGAGATGAATCCGGGGGCACTTCCCCGTCCCGGCAGGGTGCCGGCAGAGGAATCCTGGTCCCCCAAAGCTTGTTGCCGATGGCGGCGGAGATCGGAATCGCTTCTGGAAAAAGTACTTCGATATTAGGGGTTTCCACCCCGAGGGCTAAATATAGGCGGAGGGGGGTGTCGAGGGGACCCACCAGGCAGCCAAGAGGCCTCCTGGCGTGGCCTAGGGTGGGGCCGCGCCAAGGACCCTCCTGTTCCCCTGGTGGTGGCCCCCCTCCGCTACCTTAGTGATTCCGAAAGCTTCCGGGTCGCTGATTTTTTATCCGATTTTTCTGGATTTTTTGGAGCACTTTTAATGGCCGGAAAACGAGAAATACAAAAACAGCAGAAAACAACAACTGGCAGCTGGGTGCACTAGGTTAATAGATTAGTCCAAATATGCTCAAAAGTGTATGAAAGTTCAAGAAAATCTTGGCAAAGTCACACAAAACATGCATGGAGCAAGCAGAAATTATAGATACGTTTGGGACGTATCAACATCCCCAAGCTTAATTCCTGCTCGTCCTCGAGTAGGTAAATGATACTAAGCATAATTTCTGTGGTGACATGCCACACAACCATATAAGTAATTTTAAGTAAAGCAATCAAAGCATGTAATTCAATTCAAGTCTTAACAAGCAAGAGTCTATATTAGCATTGACACAAGCAACATAAGAACAAAAGGTGCAAGAGGTCTCGCTGTCCTTGACTCGAATGTCTCTAGATGGTGTTTCCGTGCAAGCAGGGGACTGGGAAGAAGAGAGAAAAAAGGTTGTTGAGAACAACTATCTACTAAAGTTTCACACTTGGTCTCCTTTGGATTCTTATCTTGACTCGTCCCCAGACCACTAGCCAGGTACAAGTCAAACTGATCCACTCCCTTTCGATATTTTGAGCACTCATGCAATGGATGAGCGTGAGCAAGAAAGTTGACACCTAAAAGGCGAAACAGAAAGAAGGTGGAGGAGGAAGACAAAAAGGTGTGAAAGGCTCACATCAATGAGCACAATCATAGGAGAGAGATGGACATATGATAGATATGATGTGAGGAGTAGGGATTGCCATGCAACGGATGCACATGTGAGCTAAAAGCTCTCCAAGGGAACTAGTGGGGGTGCATGTAACTTTCTTTCTCAAGAAGACCTAGATCTCGTTTGAGGAGGCTCATCATTGGAATATACGAGCCAATTTCTGTAGTGTGAAGGTCCCCACATAGCTATATGCATGATGGTGACCTCTATGGAGTACAAGGGATAGAGGATAAAGTACTAGTGTGGATCTCTCAAAAGGAATAGTAGTGTGCCCCCTTCTCTCTTTTTATTTTTCTTTTTCTCTTTTTTCTATTTTTTGTATTTTTTTGGTGGCCTCAATGGATCTTTCTATTTAACTCTCATTTGTCCTCTTTGGGATCTTTTGATTTTGTCCTCTTTGGGATCTTTTCCTCACTTTAGGGGCACAGTCTATATTTTACAAGAATATAGGAGATCTTTCACACTTTACAAGGGTACTCAAATAAAGAAGATGTAACTATCATGATGAATATGTATGCCTCTGCCAGGGTAGAAGGATATGAAATGATACAAGCGCGTCATGTATCAATCATTAGGGCAAGGACCAACTAGCATGCAGCTCATCGATCAAGAAATTAGCATGTATGACATGAAGATCAAGTCATGAGAAGGTGGATGTTGCATGGCAATGCATCTCGGAAAGGCTATGGAAATGCCTTATAGGTAGGTATGGTGGCAGTTTTGAGGAAATATATAAGGAGGCTTATGATGACAGAGCGTATCGTCCCAAGGGTTTGGATGCACCGGAGAAGTATGCGCCAACTCTCAAGGTGAGAAAGGGCAATGCACGGTACCGAAAAGGCTAGAAAAATTATAGGTGGGTGGAAGTGTCAACTTTCGAATACTCACATTAGTCCGAAGAACTCATGCACTTATTATAGGTAACTCTCAATCTAATTAGGAGGTTCACAATGAGACAAGTACCCCGAGGAGGAGTGTATGGGGGTTTGGTTATCGTTGCGCATCCTCAACTCATGGTACGTGAGTGTACTCTAATATTTGAACCCTCCAGAGGTTAGTGATCCATCTAGTAGCTAGACTTCTAAACAGGGGTTTTCGTTTTCGAAAATCAAAAGGATTGCCCAAAATACGACATCTATCACTAATTGGTCGAGATCTTGACACCAAAATTTCGAACATTACTCTAGTCAATACCTCAAAACTATTGCAAGTTACTACTATAAAGAGAATAGCAACTTCAACTACCTACTTTCTAGTCAAGACACAAAACTCAGTGAAACAAGCAAACTCTCTAACAAGATAAAGCATGCAACCTATAGAAAGTTCAACCTGAGAAAAAAGGAAAGCTCTAGAAGAAAACTAAAGCACTACAACTAAACAGGGCAGCAGCTAAGAAAAGAAAAAGAACAACTCACAGCTAAGGAAATAATCATGCAAATCCTATGAGGAGTTCTAGTTCAAACGGAGCGTGTTTCTCTCCCACACAAAGTAAGAAAGGATCTAACTTGTTTATGAACAGCAAGAAAAGCTAAAGAAAACTAAAAATAAAACCTAAGAGCGAGACGCTCCAAGCATAGCACACAACACATGAAGTGATAAAAATATAGTGCAACGAGGGACGAACTGATAATTTTTGATGAAGAAGGGATGCACGGGGGCATACCCAAGCTTAGACGCTTGAGTCTCCTTGAATATTTGTTGGGGATGCATGGGAGCATCCCCAAGCTTGAGCGCTTGACACTCCCAAATCTTCTTTTATCATCTTCCATCGCACACTTGAAAACTCCCTTCATACATAACTCATCATAAGCTGATTAGAGAGGTTAACAATTAATAAATAATTTTTTTCCACTGGATATAAAGATATTCTTGAAGAGATACTGCTTCTAAAGATTGCCAAAAAGTTTTTGCAAAGAAAAAGCAAGCTTAAGGTTTGCAAAAGTTAGGAGAGACAAAACGTGGCAGAATCTGTGAAAAACAGAACAGTAGGTAGTAAAGAATTTTTAGTGGTTCTTCTGCAACTCGAATCAAAAAACTCAGAACATACGCTCGAAAGTCAATTGTATGGAGAATGCTGTCAAAAAAATTCAGATCAAAAAGATGATCTCGTGATTTTAGGCTAATTTTTCAGTCCAAGGACAGAATCTGTTTTCTGGACAGCATGTCACAACTTTTGAACTTTCTTGCAATCGGAGGCTAGACTTGGCACAAAGATTGAAAATAAAGATACAATGATGTTGCTACAGTAGTAAAAATCATCAAGACCACTAAAAACTGAAAGTAAAAACTCAAACTAAAGATAACAAGGGTTGTCTCCCTAGAGCTCTTTCTTTATAGCCATAAAGATTGGCTTAAGATTTTAATGATGCTCTCATAGGAATAAGAAATAAGAGTTGAGCAAATAACAAACACATTTAAGTCTAACATGCTTCCTATGCAAAGGGATCTTGTAGAGGAAAAACTCATTGAAGCATAAAGATATTAGCGTAGGAAGGCAAAATAAGTGCAACTTCAAAGCCTTTAACATAAAGAGAGGGAACTTGATATTATTGAAATATCTATAAGAATATGTTCCCTTCTCATATTAATTTCCAGTAGGATCATGAATAAACTCAACAATATAAGCATCACATAAAGCATTGTTGCCATGATCCACATGCAAAAGGGTACTCTTACTCTCCACATAAGCATAATCTTTCTCATTGGTAATAGTGGGAGTAGGACTATCATAAACAACTTGAACACTATAGATTAATTGTGTATTAGGAAGATGGTGTTCAACAAGGGAGTAATTCCCTCCATGATTATGAAAAGTTTCATAAGTATAATTTCTCCTTATGTCATAGGTACCTTTATAATCACTAAAGATAGGAGTTATAACATCATCATAGTAGATAAGAGCATTATCATTGCTAGAAACTATATTTGTAAACATGTTGTCTTTATTCTTACTAGCAAAAGAATTATTAATTTCCACATCACTAATGGGTAAAGGACTTGCAATCCTATCATCCCCAAGCCTAGAGGTTTCCATATCATCACTCTCAAAGTTAGTACCAAAAATATTTTCTAGATCATAAGTAGCATTATCATCATTTTCCCAATCACAAAAAGTAACATGCATATCATAATCAAAATCATCTTCAATAGTGCCTACGGACTTAACACCAGGATAATAATGAATGCAATCAAGCTCACCGTCCTCCAAAAATTTCTGTCTCTTAGGATAAAAATTGATGCGAGGAATATGCTCAGGCCAGGTTGATACCCATTCTTCTTCCTTCTTGCTCCTCTTCCTCTTCCTCTTCTTTTTCTTCTTATTTACCATAGGAGGGAGTGGTTGGAGATGAAACTTCTCCACATATCCTGGTTTATCATTAGAAACAATAGGGGAAACTTGGGAGAAACTCTCATTTTTATTAGTAGAGATAAAAGAGACATTTTTATACTTTGGTAAAGTTCCCTCCTTTCTAATATTGCTTATGTAATCATTTCATGGAAATTAACAACACAATAGAGATGACAATTTTGCAAAGTGTTGTTAATTCCTAAGGCATTAACATCTAGCGAAGAAGTCTTTTCTGATAACTCTTCACACATCAAAAATAACATAAGTTCATCATAAAGATCAGAAGTGATCATGTTATCACACAACTGATTAACAGTTATTCTTTGAAAGTTCATGCATTGAAAATTAAAGTGACCCTCTATGCAGCAAAGTTCACAAGTAAAAGGATAAAGGTCACACAATTCTCTAGCAATTTCATTTAAATCTTTGACCCAAGTGATTGTTCTTTCATGCTTATGTTGCTTACAATACTTCTCTTCTTCAATCATAGGCCTTTCACAAGGTCTATCCACTCCACAAAAATTAACATGCTTATATAAAATTTCATTTTCAGGAATTGGATCATGCATGTTGCAATCATCATGAACAATTTCATTTTCTTTGAAAATCTCTTTAAAAGGTTCATGATGCTTGATCCAATTCTCCTTAGGCATATTAAGATGTGAAGCAAAATATTTGAGGAAATCAACAAGGAGTTGAGAATCAAGCCCAAACTTAGCACTAAACTTATTAAAACTTGCAGTCTCAACAAAGGACTTAACGCAATCATATTCATAATTTATACCTGACTCTTTACCTTTGTCGATCTCCCAATCTTCAGTATTGCGTTGAATTCTTTCAAGGAGTTCCCAGTTAGCATCAAACTGAGAGCATATCCTGTCGAGAGAGCCTCGCATAAAAATTAGTAATAATTATATCTTTGGGGAGCCCATGGTCAGGACATTTTAGCATTAAAGTTTTCAGTCTCCCCCAAGCTTGAGATATGCTCTCTCCATCATGAGGATAGAAATTATAAACATAATTCCTATTCTCATGAACTTCATGAAGAGGATAAAACTTGGAGTAAAAGAGGGACTGGATCTCTTCCCAATCCCGTAGGTGAGAATCATCTAGTAGCCTATACCATTCCAATGCTTTTCCTTTCAGTGACAAGGAAAATAATTTCTTCAAGACTTCACCTCTTGTCAAACCTGAAATCTTAAATAACTCACAAAGTTCTGTAAGTTTCATCAAATGAATACTAGGATTGACTGTCCCATCATAACAATCATTAATAATTATTTCAACTATCCCAAGTGGTATTTTGAGCGGGATACATTCAGTAGGTGGAGGAGACTTCTCTACCACGGGCGTGGTAAAGCGGCCTTCCCCAAACAGCGAACTAAGAGTGCAGTTTTCCATAAGCATAACTAGTGAAAATAAAAACAAGAAATGAAAATATTTAATTGCAAGATCTAAAGATATACCTTCAAACCTTACCTCCCCGGCAACGGCGCAAGAAATAGCTTGATGTCTACGCACGCTTCTATTCTTGTAGACTATGTTGGGCCTCCAAGCGCAGAGGTTTGTAGGACAGCAGTAATTTCCCTCAAGTGGATGACCTAAGGTTTATCAAACTCAGGGAAGTAGAAGTTGAAGATGGTCTCTCTCAAGCAACCCTGCAATTAAGATACAAGAAGTCTCTTGTGTTCCCAACACACCTAATACAACTAGGAGTTGTATAGGTGCACTAGTTCGGCGAAGAGATGGTAAAATACGAGTGATAGGTGTGGCAAAGCAAGGTAATATAAATCTGTAATAAAAAGTGCAGCAAGCAAACATGTGACAAAAGCGAGCACAAACAGTGTAACAATGGTGGAAACAAGGCCTAGGCTTCATACTTTCACTAGTAGCAACTCTCAACAACATTAACATAGTCTAATCACATGATATTTCCCATAAAACATGCAATGGAGACGCACTCGGAGGTCATTCCTTTGTGGTCAAGAGAGGATGAGAATTATGTAGGTCTACAAAAGCACACCTCAAAGTTCGTAGTTCTCAATCTATGGATTTCCCAATGTCACCGCGGCCATCCAAAGAGAGTACCACAATAACCACAACATATCTATATTCTTCTAACCCATGTCCAATAGACCACGGTCACCTTGGTCTGGGGGATTATACTAGACAAGATCAATTGATTACATCAATCCAATACATAGAGGAAAGGAAAATATCATGGGATCACCCTAGATTAACATATCCTATGATCACAACGAAGATCACATCATGGGAGAGAGAGAAGAACACATGGCTACTGGTAGAAACCTCAGCCCCGAGGGAGAACTACTCCTGCTTCATGGAGGGAGTAAGAAACGCTGATGGAGATGAATCCGGGGGCACTTCCCCGTCCCGGCAGGGTGCCGGCACAGGAATTCTGGTCCCCCGAAGCTTGTTGGCGATGGCGGCGGAGATCAGAATCGCTTCTGGAAAAATTACTTCGATATTAGGGGTTGCCACCCCGAGGGATAAATATAGGCGGAGGGGGGCAGAGGGGACCCACCAGGCACACAGGAGGCCTCCTAGAGCGGCCTAGGCTTCCCTTCTCTCTCTCCAGAATTTCGATCTCTCTCTACGACCCATCATTTGAGCTGAGATTTTGGGCAAATACTCCCTGGTATGTAACTCCTTCACCCCTCCAATTAGATTTTTGATTGGTGGCTTCATTTGTGAGTATTTAGTACCTCTTGGTGCTGTTCTTATGAGCTTTCATGCATGTGTAGAAATTTATTTTCCAAGTTTTGATGCAAGTTTATGCCCTATGTAAGTGAGTAAAGTAGTTTGCCTCAACTCACTTTGTTGAAATCCTTGTTTTTGTGAATTGTAATTTTTTTTCAGAAATGAGTTTCTTTGGAAAAGCAAAGGGGTGGCTTGGGAATAAGAAGCCCGAATGCTCCGATCGAGTCACTAGAGGTGCAGCTTCACCCTCAGCAGTTAGGGTGAGCTACAATGAAGATCATGTGCCCCTGGAGCTGTTGGAAGAAACAAATCCAGCATGCGCAATGATGTATCCGTGCGATGATTTTCTTACAGCTGCAGGAATTAAGGAGGAATTTTATGGCCTTTGTGCCAACGCAGGTTTGACACGGCTAGCTTTATGCCGTGTGGTGCAGTACAAAAAGCTTACCTCCTGTTTTGTTAACAGTTTTTGTTATAACCATGATGCTGGAACCGTCGAGTTCAAACTTTATAATGATCTCATAACCATGTCTTTTGCAATGTTTTGTGATATAATAGGTGTTCCGAACGTTGGTCAGACAGCTAAGATGACCATGCAGCCTTCCGGGTTGTGGACCCTCTTCAACTCCCTTTGCTGACAGGAGGAGACCGACATTCGGCGCACGAAGATTTCCAGCATCTTGTTTCCACACCTCAGGTATTTTTCTTATTTTGTTGCTAGAGGGGTGTTGGCTCATGACAACACGAGCATTGGGTCTGCACCAGATTTCGCTATTTATGCGAACGCCCTTTCTGGTAAGAATGAGTATAATGTAGGTGCCTTGATTGGTCGGTTCCTTGTTACGAACAGTAACAAGGGCGATTTATATGGTGGCGTTTACGCCACACTTATCCTTGAGTCTCTTGAGTGCACCCCGCATCCTGATGATGTTCCCTTTTCATACGTGAGTCTTGATCTTGCGGCCATGAAGAGGCATAAGTTTTTTACCATGACTTCTCAGTTTGGTAACCTTGATTATAATTTGAGGTTTGAAAGGACCATTACTCGTGAGATCCGTCTACCTGCACCACTTTTGTTTGATAACACTCGCAGGAACGGATGGTCCTTCAACGAAATTCAGTTCGATGAGTTCTTGGCTAATTACCAGCCGCATAAGCCCATGGAGGGGGTTTTGCCCGATGAGGAGGAGCATGGTGAGTTCCCACCTTTCCAGGGAGAGACCTTCACCGAGCATGGCGAGGGATCTTCCTCCACTTGGAGCGCAGGGCCTTCCTCATGGGAGGATCCGAGGACTTCGGTGTACGCACCGGAGGGCTCATACAACCCCTGGACTTACCATTAACCCGGAGCAGGAGGCTCCTGGGGGCAGTAGGGTCTACCAACTTAGGCCAAAAGCCTAAGCTTGGGGGAGTACGTGCCCTTCTCACTTTTCCATTCTATTATCCGTTTTTATTTTATTTTCCTTGATCTTTTTGAAGTTTTTGCCCGTTCTTCTTTGTTCTTTTATTTTTCAAAAACAACAAAAAGATTTCTCTTTTCTTTTTCTTTCGTTTAACCTTTGAAAAAATCCAAAAATATTTTCTTTTCTCTCTTTAGTTTTCTTTGTTGCAGATTTTAGCTCGAGTCCATGATGGCATTTGCACTTGTTTATATATTTGCTACGCTCAAACCGTGCAAGTGACAAGGCATTAATGACGAAGATCGACGAAAGGGATGCAACAAGGAAAACCGGTATGAACTCTTTTTGTTTCTACTTTTGTACATATGCTTGTACTTATGATTTAGAGACCAGGTTGTAGCGACATAGTGCTATGTTTACAATGCTTGCCCAGTGTTCATGCTTTCTTTGTGGCTAATCCCAAATAGCTAGAGTGCATAATGCGTTGTTGAAATGATTTACATGCATTCCATTGTTCAAGGTTTGGCATACTGAAGTCGTATTTCCCTTTGGAGAATTCTTGGATTGACTTGGCACATGCTTACACATGTTTATGACTGAAAAGTCTACTATGCCTTGATGATCTTTGAGTTTCGGAATAGTCATATCATTTTCATGCCCAATTCAATGTTACTTTGTCGCTCTGCATGATTAGACTGTTATTGCTCTCTAGTTGGTCGCTTCCCAGTCTTTTGCTAGCCTTCACTCGCACTAAGCGGATTTCTGCGTGTGCATCCAAAATCCTTGAAACCAGTTTTACCATATGAGTCCACCATACCTTCCTATGTGGTATTTACCGGCCATCCTAACAAAGACTTTCTTGTACCATCTCGAAATTATTCAAAAGCGCTCGTGTTTTGTGCCTCTGTTTTAGCTCATGGAAGTAGTAGGTAATTCATGATCGTCTTATGTTAGACATGTTTTATTCCGGGTTTGCATGTCTAATCTGCAAACCCAAATACGAGGAGGGACTGGCATGAGTGCGCCCAGCTCACAAAAAGATAATCACAACCAACAAACCCTCCTTCACGCTTTGTCTATGAGAAATCAGAAAACTTTGGCAATGATAAACAAAGGAGATTAAGGGGATGTGATCGTCTCCATCTTGGGAGCCGTTCCTCGAAACATGTCTAGCGTAAGAGGCGATTGATTTGTCTACTAGCATTTGTTGGCAAAGCATGCACCTCCCAAAACACTTTTTATCTCTGTTTTCAAAACCAAGAGCTCTGGTACAAGTTTAGTCTTTGCTTCCTTTCACGGGTTTTCAACCTTTCCATCAAACTCCACGGTTCGAGAGTCTCCACCTTCTTTCTTCAAAGCACCAACTAGGAGAGCATAATTGTAATTCTGAGTGTAATGTGCATTGTCCCAAAGTATTACATTGTCTTTTGCATGATTGTGGTATTCTTATTCTGAAGTTCTTAGTTCTAGTCTCCTTTAAAACTCCGGAGGAGTTTCTGCATTTATGTTTTGCTTCACTCATGGAGGGTAGCGAAATACCACTCTAGTATGATCGAACTTTGTGCATTGTAATCCTGTCTTAATTTTCAGTAGCATATTATTTACTTCTAGTTGTTTGTGATTGATCACTTGAAAGAAGGATTGCTTCGTGCATTGTCCTCATAGCATTGTTTTGATACTTGCTAAATTATTTTCATAGTACATGCTTATATACATATATTGAAGCAAAAGAGTTTTTCAAAGTTTTCTTTCTCGCGTTCAGTTTGTTGTACTGAATTGCTTGAGGACAAGAAATATGCTAAGCTTGGGGGGGTTGATACGTCTCAAACGTATCTACTTTTCAAAACACTTTTTCTATTGTTTTTCCCTCATTCTTGCATGATTTGGACGAAATTAACCCGGACTAACGCTGTTTTCAGCAGAGCTGTCTGTATGGTTTTACTGTGCGCAGGAAAATGGATTTTTGGACGTCCCAGAAAATTCCGAGAAAAATACCAGAAAATCGACGCACCCGAAGGAACCAGATGCCATAAGTAGGACCAGAGGGGAGTCTAGGGGGCCCCAGGCGCCCCCTGGCGCGGCCAGGGGTGGGGCCGCGCCCTCTGGCCGCCTGGGGGCCTCCCCCCTCCTCTGGTGCCCTATCGATTCTCCTATTTATTCCCGTGACGCGAAAACCCCAGAACAGAAGTCGTTTTCCCAGTTCTCGTCGCGGAGCCGCCGCCACCCTCTGTTATTCTCTGGGAGGGCTAATCTGGAGGCTGTTCTGGCCTCCGGAGAGGGGAGATCATCGCCATCGTGATCACCATCACCACTCCATCCTCCCTCCATGACTTCTCCATCCATGTGTGAGTAATTCCCTGCTTTAGGCAAAGGGGATGGTAGGGATTGGATGTAACAGCCCAGATTTCACAAAAATTAAAATTTTTTTTCGGTGTGAATTGGTTGGTTGTCTGATTTATTTGCGGTATTTGCATCCTCGATCTATCGATCGACGATTATTTTCCCCCCTCTTATCTCGTACCGGACGAAGACCGACCCTTGCCACCCTGACACTCGACCTTTGCGACACCGGGTTTCACCCGATCATTGTCGCGAAAACCGCACGAGACCAGCCGCAGCCATCGGAACGAAAACCCCGTTTAATAAGTCAACGGGATATTTTTATAGCGCGCCGGAAAGTGTTCTCGAAACGGTTCCAGCGCCAGGTGAACGCCTCCGGCTCGACACGCTGATCGCGCAGTTCAAAGTTTTACCCGAATCGGAGGTCGTGCGGACCCCCGGCGGTCAGAAACGTAAGCACCGCACGCGCGAGAGAAAAACCGGGGATGTTTTTGCAAACTGCCAGCCACCTGGGCTATATAAAGACCACCACACTCCCACCCCTTTCTAGGGTTTCCCTAGCCACAAAATTGCAGCCCCACCCCAAATCTGCCCATTTTTCGCATTTTTGCCCAATTTTCGTCCAAACCCTAGCCAGAGGCAATCTAAGCCATCGGATCGCAGATCGGGCGGTTCTGAGCGCGCCACATCAGCCCCGAGCTCTCCTCTCTCTCCTCCCGTGGGCTCCCTACGGCCTCGCCACCCGCGTTCCGGCGGGCTGGCCGGCGAGCGGCCGCCGCCCGTCCTTCCTCTCTCCTCTCGCCAGCCTTCTCCTCTTCCTCTCCTCCCTAACTTCCTTCTCTCCCTCTGGACAGGACGCCGGAGCACAACCATGGCCGGAACCCGAGCCGCCATGGCAGCCCGCCGCTGGGAGATCTCCTCATCGACCCGCAGCCGAGCCGGCGGCCCCATGCGACCACCACGGCCCGGATCCGGTGAGGCTCCCCCAGATCCGCTCCATCCCGCCTGCCCTCCACTTCGCCCCCTTGTCGGCTTGGCCGGCCGGCGAGCCGAGCCCGCCGTCGCCGTCTCGTTGCGATCGGGAATGGCTCCCGATCCAGCCGCCACTGGCCAGGTGGGCCACGCCCCTCCCACGGCCCAGGCGCCCGCGGCCCAGCGCTAGGGCGCAGCCCAGCACCTCCGCCAGATCCAGCCCAGCCGCAGTGGGCCAAGCTCACTTGGTGAGCGCCCATTTTTTTCTCTTTTTCTATTTTATTTTTGTTGCTGTGCTGCATAGTTGGGCCGGCCTAGTAACCTAGTTTCGGCCCGAGTAGTTTTTTTCCTAGGAGTTTATTTATAATTTGGCAGATTGTGTTATTATTTTTGCGATGCACGTATCTTTGCAACCGTAGCTCGGATCGCAACGCGTTAAACATGAAAGTTGCTTAGAATTTTGTGTAGATTAATAAAATGTGCTATTTTGCCTTGTTTGACCTTGTTTACATGCTGTTTAGCTGCTAATTACAACCCTTAACACTGTAAACTGCAATTGCCATACCTTTTTAACAGTACCTCTGATTAAAATGTTCTTTATATGTAACCTTATTAGTTTTTCGTGTACTTTGTGTTTATACTATTGTTTTCTGTTATTAACCAACCTAAAATATGGTTTATGACAGAATAGTACCAAATCCTTTAATTGTCGTGGGGTATTTAGTGTATGCCATGTTTAGGTTGTGACTCACTTAAAGTGACTAGCATAGATAGTTTACTTTATGCTTCACCTCTTTCCATGTTTGAGTGCTATGCCATGCTTGAGTGAGATGCCATGTTAACAATCTTTGTTGATCACCTGTAGCTAGACAACTTGAACCATTCTAAATGTGTTGTATCGTCGGGTGTGACGAGTACTCCACCTAACCTGTTAGTAACCGCTCTCGACGGTAGGTGCGATGTCTCATGTTGCCTTCTTGTTGATGCTTGCTCGTATTTGCTTCGTAGTAATAGATGATTGCTCGTTGATTGCTTTCCAGTGTTTACCGTCTTGTGTGCTTCCGCGGGTACCTCTCGGAGACGATCCGAGCTTGCGATCAACTACACCTTCGGAACCCGACTTATCAACAGGCAAGGACTATACATTACTTATGATCCATTCTATTTCAACCAGCGGTTTGCATGCTAGTCTAGGTTAAGTTTGATGTTTGATCTTACCACATGTTTACATCCTCTTTCAAACCGATACAGCCATGTCCCCTCCCAGCAAACCATGTACTGCTATGTTACTATTACTCGTTGCTCAGCCCCTGCTTAGTATGCATGCTTAGGATGCTACGACGTTACCCTGTTACTCCTTTGTTTTGGCTATCACATTATTATATGGTTGTTGATGATATGATTATTATAATTGTTGACTATATTCGACGAAGGATGGAAGGTCTAGGCTATCCCGCCCCGACGCTTTGTTCCATTCGAGTCACCTAGGACCCGAGTTCTCGGTATTGGTTTTAAGACTGAGCGTGCCTAACCGCGTGTGGGATTTTATGGGGTCCCCTTTTCTTACCTACCTAGCTTCAAACATTTCTAGTGGTGGCCCAAGATGATTTTACCATTTGAAAACCGTATGTGTGCTTGTTGGGCCCCCAGCTGTTTTAAAACAACTTGGGCTCGTGGAGACATGGTTTCTCTGTTGGTCCACCCGATCAGCTAGGACCCAGTTTCCCATGTGTGATTAACCGGCTATCCGACTTGCGTCATACGGAAGAGTCCGATCCGAGAGCGTGGCCGTCTTTTGGATTGGGGGGTGTCGACTCCCCGGGGGCCACCCGAATTTGTTCGTTGTTAGCTAGAGGGACCTGTCGTTTCGGATCTCTTGGAACTAAATCATAAAATGGTTACCTATGATGGGTAGTAACTGAGATAGATGGGCGTGCGTGTGGAGCCTTGTAATGGGTAGTTGGTACACCCCTGCAGGGTTAAATCTTTTCGAGAAGTCATGTCCACGGTTATGGACGACTTGAGACCTACTCCTTGTTCAGAGACAACAACAACTGAGATAATCGTAATATAACTTGATCAACATGTGTGTGTGCCTTGACTGCTTCTTCTTCGTCGGGATGCGAATAGGAGGACAAGGATAGGATAGGTGTTATGTTTGCGTAAGTAGTTGATAGCAAGACTTGTTGGAGGCGATTCCTCATCGAATGCTTGGCTTCTTATATTACTCCATAGATCGTTAGCCACTTCATAAATGCTAGTGCAGCAGCAACCTCACCACTTACCCCATCCTTACCATAAACTACTAGTTGTCCTAGAATGACGAGTGATGCTCGATATTATTGATGCGGGAGATGTGATTACAGGGGATGCCAAGGCTGGAGCGCTCAAGGCTAGTGTTACAGATGATATTGGTCCCCTTTTCGTCGCCCCTCCTAGCCCTTATATACCGGGCTAGGTCTCGGGGAGTTCATCTATGTTTACAGGTAAGCTTTCCTAACCATAGCTTGCTCCGTACGGCAGGTCTTCGCACCTTCCTTGTGAGTCGTAGACTCCTACGTCGGTGTCAATTAGCGGGCCGAGGTTGTATCTTCATGGTCCTTCTGTCTTCATGGACATCAGGTAGGCTTATCCATAGGAGTCGTGGGTTCACCCCCTCGTCAGTAGCCCCCGAGTGCCTGGGGGACTCGAAGAGTCTCGCAGGGACTCGAGTACATTCATTTGTCAGTTATTGGTATGCGCGGTATATCCGCGGGTCGCTGGCATTCTGGTGGCCATGACAAAACCTGTTTCGAGGGATGCTAAGCTGAAAGGGCCCAAGGAGTCGACTGGTCGAGCCTTGGTGAATTGCACTAGGGAAAATACCGCAGTAGCCCAATCGAACCCACGTCCCTCGACGTGAGCTTGGAACACTGGTGTCGAGCAAAAGTCCTGCCGCTTTAGGCCTTACGGTGTTCATTTGCCTCCATAATGTGCGTATCCTAAGGCGCGTCCGCCCGGCTTTTTCTATCATGCGCAACGCATGGAAAAGGTTGGGAGTGAAATCGCTCTTCGGCAAGTCCCAGCCCGGCCGAACTTCACAGTGGGGTCTTACCTACACGCTAATCTTGCGTGGCATCTGGGCACATTGTATCGTGTTCCAGGAATGTGTGTTTTTGAGGCGTGGAGCCTTATAGCATTGCACCCACTTGGAACAAAACATCAAGCGATCTGTTCACTCATTCACCCGTGGAGCTTGTTTCGAGTGCTCAGACGGGGGGTTTTTCGCGAGTAGTCATTCGAATGCCGTTTCGGTTCTTATGGTGAGGGAGCACCTGAGACTCTTAGCGCCGTATGATCTTGGCGAATGCATGTTGGTCTTGCATCGGGTTGAGGGAGCACCAGAGACTCTCGTGAGTGCGAGTGGTCACTCGAGCACATTGCTGACCTTTAGGTGAGGGAGCACCCGAGACTCTCATGAGTGCGAGTGGTCACTCGAGCACATTGCTGACCTTTAGGTGAGGGAGCACCCAGGACTCTTATGATGTACTCTCCCGATGGGAGTAAGATGTTTTACTTCATCGGGAAAAAGATCTGAAAGTTAGAATCTCAGAGCCTTGATGGCATAGTCAGTACGCCTTACTGTGATGTGACGTTGGCTTGGTATTCTGGAATTTTTTGACTGTTGTGGCCTGCCGGAGGAGATGACTTGGCGATGTCCCGCCGAAATTTTCGCGTCGCGCGATCATGGCCCTCTTTTTTCGCGCGTAGTGGGCGGTGTTGTTATTGTGCCGGTTGGATTTTCCATACTTTTCGCCTCTGTGTGGGGTCGTGCCACGTTTTACTGGGCGAAATGGTTGGACGGTGGCCCGTCTTGCTAGGCTCTTGAGTTAAATACCATGCGGCTGGGTAAATTGTAGGTTTTACCTAGCCATTGCCTTCCTCCTCTTTCTATGTTTCTTTCGTGTTCCTGAGCCTTCATCTTTTCTCCTCTGCGGGCTCCTACGAGATCTATGAACAAGCGCCCCCGTGCTGCTGTAGAGTCGGCCAAGATGTCCGGCAAGTGGGAGCGGTCCACGTTCGGGGCTTGTTGTATTCCTATCAGCTCCAGTTGCATGACCTGACTCCCAATGGGATTTTGCACATTGCGTGGTTCATCACTCTTTGTGAGGCCTTCCTGGGGATTTACCCCCATTAGGGACTTTGGAGGCGCCTTTTTAGTATAAAAAGGACGAACTCTGATTACGCCGCGGGTCGAGTGGGCATCTCCATTGGGGATAAACATTCATATTTTGACTTGGAGAAGATCGATTCTATTAGTGGCTAGCGAAGAGGCTGGTTTTATCTGAAGGATCGCTTCGTTGTTGGTCAGCAATTTGGTCTTGCTTCTTTCAATCCGGGAACGCGGGTGGTCAGACAACCTTCGTGGTCTCATTGTTTGACCGAGGTGGAGTCATCCGAGCTGACTCAGTTTTTGGAGAGGATTGCTGTGTTGAAGGATAACTTGACTGGTGGTCAACTCATCTCTGTTTTTGTGTTGAGGCGAGTTCAACCCTTGCAGCATCGAGCTGGCCCTATGTGGCAGTACGAGGGACTCGGTGACTCGACGAGATGCTCGCCTGAAGAGCTAGAACCTGATGCCTTGCTGGCTCGTATCCAACATGTGACCAAGTGCTCGAGTATTTCCGAGATGCGCCTTGTCCTTCCATATGCTTCTGATCATTCTCTGCCGCCGGTTGGTGCCCGTGTTCATTCATTTGTTTGGACGAGTACTTGGTTTTGCTTTGTTGTTGACATTGCTTGCCTCGCAGGGCCATGCTCCGGTGCCGTGTAATCCTCCGCAGCCGGAGGATGCCAATATTCTTGAAGAACCTGATGCTTCCGCAGCTGATGATGCTGCGCCGACTGTTGATGCTGAAATTGTGCTGGTGGAGACTGGAGATAGTGAGGATTCGAGTCCCTTGAGCGCTGAAGATCATGATGCGTTGGATGATGATTTCCCGCCTGCTGTTCCTTTTGTTGGACCTTCCCCTTCGGCTGCTGCTCCGGCCGCTCCTCCCAAGAGGGTCAGGCTTGGGAGACTGGGGCGCCCTCATGGTATGCGTGTCGGGTATGAGCCTGCTGGATTTGTGCCCGTTCCCTTTTCCTTGTTCTTGCGTCTGATAATGCTTATTTTGTAGTACTGCGCCTGCTCCGGCTGCTTCGTGCACCAGCACAACTACTACTGATCTAAAGTTGATGAGTTCTGGAGCGGCAGCCAAGCATCTTGAGGACCTCTCGGCTGCCGCTGGTCAATCTGGGCCGACGGGGATTCCTGCCGTTTCGACAGCGGGTGTAGTTCCTTGTGTGCCTTCTTCTGAGGCGCCAGGTGCTGTTGCTCCTGAGCCCAAGCCAACTGAACTTGGTCCTCCGTACTTTGTACGGCTTGATCTGGCGATTGAAGACAAGGCTCGTGGTTTCGACCATGTATCCAAGCTGGCAAGTTGATTCGTGTCTGTGCGACTTTATCATCGGGGGCTCGGCAGGGCTCCCGATGGGAGTAGCCCCCGAGGCTAGAAGTAACTGTTACAGTTGCTTGTAGTCTTGTCTTTCCTTAACACCTGATTGCCTGGTTTTTGCAGCCTGTTTTCCAACACTGCGAGCGTTTGATGATTGATGCTGAGAGTTGGCAGCGGGCCCATGATTCTGCCCAGGATGCTTTGTCTGCTATGGATGGTGAGTTTTCGATCTTGCGCTGCTGAGCTTTGGCCGCTGTGTCTGAGTACTGTCTGGCTTTGTAGACCGTCGCCAGGATGCCGAGAAGCAAGCCGCGAAGGCGGAGAGGACGGTTTCCATTCTCAAGGCTACCTTGGCTTCCAAGGAGGCGGAGTTGCACGGTCAACACAAGGAGCTGGTTCGCCTTCGCCAGGCTGATGACGTGCGTGCGCGGGTGGAAGCAATCGAGGGCAAATGTCTTCGCGCCTTGGCGGACTCGCTTGTGTGTAAGTTTGGTATTCAACTGTTGGTCTTGCTGTTCCTACTGTATTCCTGTGATGACGTTTCTTTGCTTGGTGCAGCTTCTATAGGTGCGAAGCCGATGGAGGCTGCTGCGTCAGGGTCTGGAATTCTCCAAGGTGCTGTGGATGCTGTTGCAGTGGTTGTTTCGGTGGTCGGGGACGTCTGCGCCCGGGCTTCCAATCTTGTGGGGCTTGCGCACGAGCACCTTATGCCGGAGGGTTCAAAGGTGCCTGATGGCCTGGGCGCTCGGGTGGCTGCATTCGGCCCAGATGGGAAACGTATGGTGGAGCTAGTTGCGGAGAGCGTTGTGAGTGGTTCTTCCACGGCCCTTGTCGTCCTTATAGGGCATGGGATTTCCTTTGATGATTCCTTGGTTGAGACCATCCTGGATTATTCTGATGAGCAGGACGACCGAGTTGATAAGCTGGCTCGTCGCCTGCAACAGGTTGTAGATGCTCAGGATCCCCCTGTCGTAGGTGAGGGGGAGGCAAAGTAGTGTTGGGTCGCTTTGAAACTTTGTCTGTAATTCGTGACTCTGTTGTGATGGTTGATCTTTTGCTACCTTTATCTGAGTGACTGCTTGGTTGTTCCTCTTCTATTTTTGATTTCTTTGTTTTGTTCATCCTACGGTAGGCCACTCCGGGCGTTCTTCGTCCGTGGAGTTCGCTGAAGGCTGAAGCTCGCGAGGGTGCGTACGAGTCCGTTTTCTTGCGACTGAAGGACGTTGAGCGGGAGATTGCTCGTCTGAAGGGATCCGTAGCCGTTCAGCGTACTCGGCACGGGCGTGCCGAGGCCGTGGTTGAGATCCTTGCTTCGTGGGTTGTGAAGTTTTCCGACCTTCTGTGGGGTGAGACTTGCATCTGCTTGGTTGCTTGATTCCGCTTAGTAGGTTTTTCCGTCTCTGTCTTGATCGTAGTTTTTGACTTTCGAAGTGCTGGCAGGGCGAACTCGGGATGAAGAGAGGGCCGTTCAGTCGGAGATGTCGCGGCTTGATGATCCCAGAGTGCAGGCGAGCAATCCCTTTTGGGCTGATGGGGCTCGTGCTCGAGCGTTTGCTTTGCTTCGTCTTCGAGTTGAGCGGGTACTGGATGCTCTCAAATACTGCCCGCGGGTATTGGGTGGTATCCATGCTGAGTTCTATCCATTGGAGGTGGTTCCTTCGTCCCTTGAGAGGCTCTGTCGCATATTTTGTCAGCCTGCCGAGTTACGTCGAGTGATGGATCATCTGACAAAACTGCCGCTGATTGTGATGACCCCGTGTGGGACTGGCATCTTCATCTTGAGGTAGGTGTAATGGGGTACGACCATGAAGCGAGCGAAAGCTGGTCGCCCAAGGATTGCGTGGTATTGCGACTTCCAGTCGACCACTTAAAAGTCAAGCGTTTCCTTGCGGAAGTTTGTCGCGTTCCCAAAGACTACCTCCAGGCTTATCCTTCCGAGGGGGTAGACTGCTTTTCCTGGTACGATCCCGTGGAAGGTTGTGCCTGAGGACTTGAGTGCGTTGTCTTCGATGAGCATGTCGTCAAGTGTTCGGGTGAAGATGATGTTGATCCCACTGCCGCCGTCCATGAATACTCGCGACATGTCGTAATTTCCGATTCTGACCTCGAGTACTAGCGCGGCGTGCCCTGGTTGGGGAACGACTGGCGGGTGGTCATCCCGGGAGAAGGCGATTTCTGTCTCCGACCCGCGCTGGTATTCTGGGACGGCCGGGTGTGCGGAGCTTGCCAGGAAGACTTGTCTGGTGACTTGTTTCTGCTGCCTGTTGGAAGTTCTGCCTTCTTGTATCAGTTAGATCCTCCCGTGGGCTTCTGGATACGGGTTTTCCTCTTCTGGTGTCCTTTGCCATTCCTGGATGGTGGCCACCTGTCTTGTTGGCAGAGGGGGGGCTGGTGGCGCATCGTGGGCAACTGGCCCAACTTCTATGCTTGTGAGTGGTTGTGCTGTTGCGGCCGCGGAGCGGCTTTTCTCCTCGGCCAACTCGTCGTAGCTTCTGCAATTCCTGAGGGTGTGGGACGATCTGAGCTCTCCTCGTTCGTTTCTGAATCCATGTATAGAACATGGTCCGTCGAGTTGTTCTTTGGCGGAGCGGAATGCGCGAGTGCCGTCGCGTGGCTGCCTTGTCCTCCATTCTCGTCTCTGAGCCTGGGGCTCGTCTTCTGGGTAGTCTCGTCGCTGTGGTTTGTTGTCATCGCGGTGCCTGCCGTTCCGATCGTCCGAGAAACCGGCGGCGACCATGTCAGGTCCTTTGTCGTCGTAGAAGTTCCGTCTGGGACGCTTCCTTCTTCTGTCAGCTCCTCTATATCCATTGTAGTCGTAGTCGTACTCTGATAGTGCAGTGTGGGTTTCTGTTTCATTACGAACGGAATCTTCTCCGTCCGCCCAGATGTTGGCTAGTTCTAACAGCCGTGCGAGTGTTCGTACTTTCATTTGTCCGAGCTGCTCCTTGAATTCAACGCGCTGAAGGCCTCGCCTGAACGCGTCGATCGCACTTTCGTCTGAGATGTCTTCTGCTGAATTCTTGAGTATCGTCCATCGCTGGATGTATGCTCGCAGGGCCTCCCTCGTTCCTTGTTTGCATGCCCGCAGTTCCTCGAGTGAGGCTGGTCGCTTGTATGTGAATTTGAAGTTCCTCCAGGAGCTGATGGATCCGCGCCGAAGATTCTTCAGCCAATGTCGAGCGGAGCTCTCGAGCATGAGCTGCACGTACTTCATTGCCGTGACGTTGGTTCCTCTTTGAAACTTGACTGCTGTTTGGTAGTCGTCAAGCCATGCCTCCGGCTCCTCGAGTCCGTTGTACTTTAGTGTCGTGTTGTTCAGTTTGAACCTGTTTGGCGTATGCGTCTCACGTATGACACGTGTGAACCATAGTGCTCCACATGGCTCAATTTCCTTGTCGAAAGCCTCTTCGTCCGAGTACTCCTCGCGTGCTGCGCGTCTTCGCCTGCTCCGGTTGACTCTGTTCTGCGTGATGTCATCTCGCACATCTCGCCGAGTGCTGCGGTGCCTGTTGTTGTCGTCGGTGTCGTGTTTCTCGTACCTGTTGGGGCGCCTGCGCCTGTCGTCATTACTGTCGCCGTCGTCGTCGTCGTCTGGTGAACTGGGGTCCCTGTCCGGTGTCTGCTCGCGAGTCTGCCGTTTTGCGCTGGATTTCTTAGGTACTGAGGCATCGGTGGCGTCCTTCATTATCTGCAAAGCAATGGAAGAGTAGCGATCCATCTTGCCCTTTCTGCTTTTCTGGGCACGGGACAGGTAGTCCTGGGCGCTTATGAGTGCTTCTGCCAGAGTGAGGGGCTCTTCTTCATCGTCGTCTTCATCTAATCTGAAGTCGTCTTCCAGTTTCCGCACCACTCTCGCCCTTTATGTCTTTCGCAGGTTGTTGAGTTTAGTTCTGTTGCGGGTGGGGGAGTCGTGGCCTGTTGAGTCACTTCTGGGAGTTTGTTTGCGACTGCTTTTCTTTCCGAGTTCCGCCTTTTCTTGCTTCTCCATGGCTAGGCGCCACTGTCTCGTCTGCTGGGTTAGCTCTCCCTCTAGCTTGTTGTATGCCCTTAGCTCGTCCCTTGAGGCATCTGATGGTAGTAACCCGCCGCGGGCGACTGCTTCCTTTACCATTGCCATTGATTCTTTGGACAAGTATATTTTTTCTTTGGGTGGTTCGTCTGCCGCTACAACCGGGGTTTGCTGCCTGCTGCGTGATGGCTGGTTGCCTTGGCCGGGTGCTTGCTGCTTGGCGGCTGAATGCTTTTTTGATTGCTGGGTCCTTGTTCCACCTGGACTTTCCTTGGTATGGTCCCCGGTTCTCCTAGCTGTACGACCATCTGACTTGTGTTGCCGGGACCTGCCGCCCTGTTGGTGGTTGGGGTGTCTTGACGAGTGCCCGGGTCTTCGACTCGTCCGTTGTTACCTAACGTTGGTGCACCAACTTCTGCAATGAACACCTGCGATGGTGTCCTTGCCGCCTCCTTGATCATACGTGTGATGGTGCTTCTCCATGTTGGGCCTCCGCTCGGGGTGGTCGCGAGTGGCGTGGAGCCTTGAGTTGGGTGGGTAGCTACGGCTGCCAGATAGGCTGGCCGTGCGGACGGCGTCCGCTCCGGTCACTGCTGCAGGTGTTGCCGTGGGTGCGCGGGTGCCGTCGGTGAGGCAAAGAGTCCCCCAATGGTTGATGTAGATCTGATACGCTCCGAAGATCAGATTGACGCCGGAGTGTAGATCGGTGAAGACTGGCTGGAGGGCCGGGAGGTGGGCCATGAATCCAAGGGACTCGAACAGATTGGATCTTGCCGGAGCCGTCGAGTCGATGATTGCTGATGATGATGAGGCCGCCCACATCGCGTTCCCAACCTGCGCGGTTCCCACAGACGGCACCAATTGACGGGGATCAACCCCGGAAAATCGCATGGTCAGGGACCCTGGGTTAGTCATGAAAGGCACAGGTTGGACGATAGCTCGTCGGCAAACAGGGAAGTACGCTCCTGCCCGATATTATTGATGGGGGAGATGCGATTACAGGATGTTGCCAAGGCTCGATCGCTCAAGGCTAGGGTTACAGATGATATTGGTCCCCCTTTTCGTCGCCCCTCCTAGCCCTTATATACCGGGCTAGGTCTCGGGGAGTTCATCTACGTTTACAGGTAAGCTTTCCTAACCCTAGCTTGCTCCATACGGCAGGTCTTCACACCTTCCTTGGGAGTCGTAGACTCCTACGTCGGTGTCAATTAGCGGGCCGAGGTTGTATCTTCATGGGCCTTCTGTCTTCATGGACACCAGGTAGGCTTATCCGTAGGAGTTGTGGGGTCACCCCTTCGTCATTTCACGTGGAGACTCGACGATGACTAGTTAGGCGGATCCCGGCGGAGGGCCTGGCCCCGTGTTGTTATGGGGATCGATGATTTTACCTTTGCCACTAGGCATTTGATTGTAGTCTGTACTCAGACATGTATCTTCCACTATTTTATTGTATTCGAGGCAGTTGTATGCCGATTGTACGAGATGTTTTATCCTTGTATCTGTAATGTTGTGATATCATGTTAGAAATCTGGGGCATATGACTTCGTCATTTGTCGTGGTGGGATCGATATGTGCTTCGTCCCCGGATCTGGATGGAAACATCTAGATCTGGAACAGTACCGCATATCGGGCCTTACATTGGATGAGTTAGATCATGTAATAGTTTATCAGATTGTTGGGGGCATGTTTCCTATCATCTATATTTGTGTTTATCATCTTTGCTTCAACTTTTTGCTCTTAATGCTTGTCACTTTGGGCCCGAGTGCCATGATTTCAGATATGAACCCTTTGTGTTTTCATGAGTATATTTGTGTTCTTGATCTTATCGATGAGTTGTTTGCACCTGTTATAGTCTGGAACCGGCGATCCCAATGGTGACAGCTTGGGACACCAAAGGGGATGGACTATAATTTGAGGATTCCATGTATCCATTGATTGTTAATGCTTTGTTCCGATGCTCTTTGACATGAGCACCTTAATCTCCATAAGTTCCTTTTGGCCCCGTTCGTATCGGGATGGTAGGACAAAAGATGTTGTGCAAGTTCTTATTGCAAGCACGTACAACTATCTGTGGGATACATTCCTGATGTTTGATTTATGCCTAGATGATCTTTGCTTTTCTTTGTGCCTTGCCCCAAGTTAAATACATGATGTGTCTTATCCATGCAGCGCCCGACCATCCATCTCCCTAGCCTACAGTGTTTTTAATTCTGATGGTTACTAGTTTTTTACTTTTGCTGTTTACTATTACCGTTTCTATCACCACCACTATTAACGCAGTTGCTATTAATATCTTGTTGCAAGTAAGTGTATCTCAGGTGCGGTGTAATTGACAACTCCACTGTTAAAGCTTGTGGATATTCTTTGGCTCCCCATGAGTCGAATCAATAAATTGGGATATTCTTACCCGCGAAGACTATCTCGATCCCCTGAAGTTGTGGGTTATCAATAGCCTAGACCTTCCATCCTTCGTCGAATATAGTCAACATTATAATAATCATATCATCCACAACAATATAATAATGTGATAGCCCAAAATCCAAGGAGTAACAGGATAACAGTTGATAGCATCCTAGCATGCATACTAAGCAGTGGCTGAGCAGCGAGCAATAGTAACATAGCCGAACAAGGTTTGCTGGGATGTGGAGGACATGGCTGTTTAGGTTTATTCGAGAGGCGTGAATATGAAGTGGTAGGATCAAGCAATTGTTCTATCCTACACCTAGGCGCGAGTGAGCTGAAAGTTATAAGCATGATATATGCTCCCCCTTGCTTGATGAGAAGACGAAACCGAAGGTGTAGTCGATCGCAAGCTCGCAACGTCTTCGAGAGTACCCGCCGAAGCACACAAGAGGTAAACACTAGAAAAGTCAACCGACGAGCAAGCATCTATTACTACGAAGCAATCACAAGGAAGCATCAACAAGAAGACAAGACGAGACAACGCCCTACGGTATCGCATCTATCTTCGAGAGCAGTTACTAGCAGGTTAAGTGGAGTACTCGTCACACACGACGATACCGCACATTTAGAATGGTTCAAGTTGTTTAGCTACACAACATGAGCAAATGTTGTTAACATGGCATCTCACTCAAGCATGGCATGTCACATAATCATGGCAAAAGTTGAAGCATAAGTAATCTACCTATACTAGTCAAGTTAAGTGGGTAAAATTCCTACACATGGCATATTCACATGTTTGGTACTGTTTTGCCCTAAACAACAATTTATTATTTTTATTAGAAAGTAAGATCAGCATATTCACAATCTACACAAAATTCTAGTCAAGTTACATGTAAGGAATATTTTTATCGGAGCAACTGTTAAAAAGTTATGGCCTATTACATTTTACAGTGGCATGCGATGTAATTAGCAGGTAAACAACATGTAAACAAGTGCAAACATGGCAAAGAGCAACATTTTATTAATCTACGCGATGGAATATTTTTATCGGAGGCATTGTTATCGGCATAATCATCAACAAGAGGGGGGGCAACATTGTAATAGAATGCACAAGCACATGATTATGTTGTCCATGATGTGATTGGTATTGTTTATGGCATATTTGATTTAAATGAAGTGTATTGCATTTGAAATGCAAATTCAAACTCCATATGTTGTTTAATTTAGCCAAGTTGCAAATGCCATTGTTTGTTCTTTATAAACCATGTGATCATGTGTGTAATATGCTTCTGAAGTACAAGTGAGATGTGGTGTATTGCAATGGTTCAAATTGAATTAGCACTTGAATTAAATTTGAATTAATTCCATTTAAACCAAATAGCAAAAGCTACTGGTCCCATTTTAAAATCAACTCAAAAATGGTTGAAAGTTGCATATTTGGATAGAGAATTTTATGCTGATCATTTTTCATATATTATTTGTCCAATTTGGAGTTCATATGAATTTTCTATGATTTATTGAAGTTTTGGCTATTTTCTGGATTTTTCTGATTTCTTATAATTCTTTTTAATTCCTTTTCTTTTTATTGCGTCAGGGTGGCGTGGGGGTGATGTCACAGGGGGACTCTGGGGTTAAACCCCTGTTAGTTATAAACTAACAGTGGTTAGTTAAGGGCCTGGGGCCCACTGTCAGCGACTAGGGTTAGGATTAGGGGGGGTTTAGGTGCACTAATGGAGGGGCTCGTCGGCGTTGCCACTGTAGGCCGCCGGAAATTCGCCGAAGTTGGCATTTAGGGCACGGGGAAGGGCTCGGTTGGTGTGGGCGTGTAGCCCGTGAGCTCCCGCACCCACCTCTTCCATCGGGGGTTCCTGGGGAGGTCCCAGGCCATGCCAACGACAACAATGGCGGCGGCCGGCCACTGGCGAAGTGGGGATCGAAGAAACATGCACGGAAGAAGGCAGAGCAAAGGGGGAAAAGGGCCGCAATCTCACCCTGAGCAGAATGGCGTATTCCTCGGAGTGAATGGAGTCGTGGCGGTGGTGAATTCGCCGGAGTGGCAACGGCGGCCGTGGCGGTTTCTGTGACGTTGGCGTCAGTTGCAGGGCTTCCGAGCTTCGATTGAGGGCACCAGACGACGGAGACGAGGGTGGCGCTCCTTGTGGACAAGCTGGCGCGACGAGGCGAGCTCTGTGGCCACGCCGGCGACGAATCAGTGGCGACGGCGGCGTGTGGTTCCTCTCTGGATAGAAAAACAGAGGGTGGGAGAGAGACCGCAAGGAGAGGGAAAGGGGTAGGAAGCTTGTGGGCGTCGCCGTGTCACTAGGAGCTGGGCTGGGGAGGTCTAGGCTCGCCTCGGTGGCGTCCACGGTGACCAGCTCTCCACGGAGCTGCTTGGAGGCATGGGAAAGAAGAAGACAAACTCTGGGGACGGGCTGGGCCGTGCTGGGCCTTCGCCCTGGGCGACAGGTAAGGTGGCCCCTCTTCTTGTTTTTCTTTTTCTTTTTATTTTTGTAAATAGGTTGGCCCCACTAATAAAATAGCTAGGCATTTTTAATAAATGTGCAAATAGTTTTATAAATCCTAGGTGACCAGTAGCTAGTCACATTTAGGATTTTGGACATTTTTGAAATTCAAAACATTTGAATTTCAATTCAAATAGGGTCAAATTTAATTTCCAGGGCACCTTTTGAATTTTAGAAAATTCCATGGGCATGGGATTGATCCCAAACCACTTTTAAAATGATCACCATCATTTATAGGAATTTTTCAAATGTTCAAAAGATTTTTGGAAAAAGATTTTTATCTGGCCATTTGATTTAATTTCTCAGGGCTTTTCTTTTCCCCATTTTTGATTTTCTCTTTGAATTTTTCACATGATGCAAAGGGAACTCAAACCCTAGAACTTGCCTAAATTGGGGTTGTGACAATATGCTTGCTGGTTATATAGTTGTTGAGCTCGAAAGTTGCCATGCTGCTGTTTTTGACAGCCACCTCTGTTTTTCTCTAAGTCCGTAACGTTCCGATGCCATGTTGTTTGCTTAATATCTTTTGATCTATGATGCCTATTTGCATGATTATTTTTGCCATGCCTTCCCTGTCATGTCTACTTTAGTTCCATATCATTTCTGAGCATGTTTGCATTGATTAACCTGTTTATGCATTGCTCTAAAGTGTGCTTCGTGATGTTGGCAGATTGTGCCCGTAACTTGTTTTCCTTGTATCTTTTTAACCGTAACTCCGTTTTGAGTGTTCTTTATATGTAACTTGATTAGTTTTTCGTGTACTTTGTGTTTATGCTATTGTTTTCTGTTGTTAAACAACCTGACATATCAGTACCAAATCCTTTAATTGTTGTGGGGCAAGTAGTGCTATGCATGTTTAGGGGTTGCCTCACTTAAAATGACTAGCCTAGGTAGCTTACTTTGTGCTTCACCTCTTGACATGTTTGTGTGCTATGCCATGCTTGATTGAGTTTCCATGTTAACAACCTTTGTTGATCACCTGTAGCTAAGCAACTTGAACCACCGTAAACGTGCGGTATTCGTCGTGTGTGACCGATACCCCACTTAAACTGTTAGTAACCGTTCTCGACGATAGATCCGTATCGCGTTGCTGTGTCGTGTTATGTCTACATGCTCATGTTTGCCTCATAGTAATAGATGCTTGCTCGTTGATTGCTTTCCAGTGTTTATTGTCTTGTGTGCTTCCGCGGGTACCTCTCGAAGACTATGCGAGCTTGCGATCAACTACACTTTCGGAACCCGACTTATCAACAGGCAAGGACTATACATTACTTATGATCCATTCTATTTCAACCAGAGGTTTTTATGCTAGTATAGGTTAGGTTCGATGTTTGATCCTACCACATGTTTACAGCCTCTTTCAAACCAATACAGCCATGTCCCCTCCCAGCAAACCTTGTACTGCTATGTTACTTTGCTCGTTGCTCAGCCCCTGCTTAGTATGCATGCTTAGAATGCTACGAGGTTACCCTGTTACTCCTTGGTTTGGGATATCACCTTATTATTATTGTTGTTGAGGATATGATTATTATAATGTTGACTATATTCGACGAAGGATGGAAGGTCTAGGCTATCCCGCCCCGACGCTTTGTTCCATTCGAATCACCTAAGATCCGAGTTCCGGGTATTGGTTTTAAGACTGAGCGTGCCTAACCGCATGTGGGATTTGATGGGGTCCCCTTTTTTTACCTATCTAGCTTCAAACATTTCTAGTGGTGGCCCGAGCTGATTTACCATTTGAAACCCCGTGTGTGTGCTTGGTGGATCCCCTCGCAATTTTCAAACAACTTGGGCCAGTGGAGACTTTGTTTCTCTGTTGGTCCACCCGATCAGCTAGGACCCGGTTTCCCATGTGTGATTACCGGCAATCCGACCTGCGTCATACGGAAGAGTTCGATCCGAGAGCGTGGCCGGCTTTTGGATTGGGTGTCGACTCCCCGGGGGCCACCCGGATTTGTTCGTCGTTAGCTAGAGAGACCTGTCGTTTCAGATCTCTTGGAATTAAATCATAAAATGGTTTCCTATAATGGGTAGCAACTGAGAGAGATGGGCGAACTTGCGGAACCTTGTAATGGGCAGTTGGTACACCCCTGCAGGGTTAAATCTTTTCGAGAAGCCGGGTCCACGGTTATGGACGACTTGAGACCTACTCCTTGTTCATAGACAACCACAACTGAGATAATATTAATATAACTTGATCAACGTGTGTGTGTGCCTTCACTGCTTCTTCTTCGTCGGGATGCGAAGAGGAGGACAAGGATAGGATAGGTGTTATGTTTGCGTAGTAGTTGATAGCAAGACTTGTTGGAGACGAGTGCTCATCGAATGCTTGGCTTCTTATCTTACTCTCTAGATCGTTAGCCACTTCATAAATGCTAGTGCGGCAGCAAACTCACCACTGGCCCCGTCCTTACCTTAAACTACTAGTTGTCCTGGAATGACGAGTGATGAAGTCCTTGCTGGGTCAGTTGACCACTACAGTTGGATGCTGAGTACTTCTGTACTCATGATACTACCCCCAAACTCTTTTCAGGGTTCTTGATCGACAACAGGTACGGTGATCGACGTTTCACGTGGAGACTCGACGACGACTAGTTAGGCAGATCCCGGCGGAGGGCCTGGACCCGTGTGGTTATGGGATCGATGTTTTTCTCTTTGCCAGTAGGCATTTGATTGTAGTCTGTACTCAGACATGTATCTTCCGTTGTTGTATTGTATTTGGGGCAATTGTATGCCGATTGTATGAGATGTTGTATCCTTGTATCTGTAATGTTGTGCTATCATGTTGGAAATCCGGGGCATATGGCTTTCTCATATGTCGCGGTGGGACTGATATGTGCTTCGTCCCCGGATCTGGGTGGAAGCACCTAGATCTGGAACAGTACCGCATATCGGGCCTTACAACAGTCCTTCTGCCTTGGGTGAGGTTGCAGAAATCCTCACGCTTGCGGTCCATAAGACCCTTTGGGATGTGGTGCTCAAGGAATGAAGTGCAGAACTCATCCCAAGTGGTGGGCGGTCCAGCAGGACGCATGATCAGGAAATTCTCCCACCAAGAGCTAGTTGCACCCTCGAGGTGGTAGGTTGCATAGCTGACCCTGTCACCATCTGCAACATGGCCTGCCTGGAGCTTCCTTTTGATGCTGTGAAGCCAGTCATCGGCGTCAAGGGGCTCGGTGGAGTAGCTGAAAACCGGGGGATGAAGCCAGATGTAGTCATTCAAAGACACCAACTCGTTGCGCTGCTGAGTGGCGTTGCGGGTAATGACCTCCAGCAACTGGTGAGAGTCTCGGCGGTTCCTCTCAACCTCCATCAGAACCTGAGCCATCTTGGGTGGGGGTGGAAGATTGCCTTCCTCCGGATCATTCCCACGACCATGGGCACGACAAAGCTGGCCACGGGTTCCTTGAGACATCCTGAAGGGGAAAACCAAAGTCAAACATAGTTGATTGGAAGAGTCTAAACAAGGTATTGAAGGTACTGGAAGAATCAGAGAGAAAAGGAAGTAATCATCTTGAAAACATGGCGATAAAAGCATACAAGCCATATATTCACAAGCTGTCAAACAAACCATACATCATTTTAGTACAAGCGCCAAGCTAATACAAACGTGATGAAGATGATACATCATTCAGAGGCACTCTTACTTCCTATACATTATTTATCTAAGCCTCTGGAACTGAGAACACCTTGCGTACGATATACTAAGATACTACTACATCCTCACTAAAGTAAGACCACAGGCGGTCTCACTCATCTCCATCTCCATAGTAATCCTCGTAAAAGTTACCCGCGTAACTCGGTAGCTGAAGGTGACCATCGGAAAATACGGAGGCCTGTGGACCCTGATATCCATTTGGGCAAGGATGGGGCCTAGGTCCAGCGTAGGGTGGAAGCAGAGGACCACGGGGTGGAAAAATTCCTCCAATCTCGGGCCAAGCAACTCGATAAGGCATCTGTGTCCTGACTGGGTAGATAGCATCATACAACACTGATCCGACACTCACAAAAGGAGCCAGGAGTGTAAGTGCTCCATACAGACGGACACGGGTGGCGTGAAGCTCAAAAAGAAGGGCACGTGCATCACGATCTCTATCACAAGCGTGCCGAGAAGTGATCTGAAGCAAAGGATCCTCCAAAGAGTGATCTGTGTACAATCCGGTGTAATATCCCTCTTCTCCTGGAAGTGCAGCAGGGATATAGAGGAAAGATGTGCCTCCAAGCATAGCGTGCTCCTCTCTCAGCAGAGTCATACATGGGTATGCAGCATCCTGCACAGCCATGTTATCAGTCATGCCAATGCCATGTCCAAAGTGGATAGGCTGAGTGACTCCAGTGTGGTGCGGGTAGATCCTGACAATGCAGTGGATCTGGGTCTGGTTGAACTCAATGAACTGTTCCTCAACGGTCTACTCAGGATACCATCGATCGCCAATGAAGGACATCATCTCGATGAGCATGGCTGGATGCCCACGCACACCGAGGCACCTAGTCAAACGAACAATCTGCCGATGGGGAAGATCTGCCATCTGAAACAGAAAGAAGGAGTTTGCAAATGCATCAGATTATGAAGAAACTTGGAATGACTTGGACAGCATAACGGCTGTAATTGCTAGAAAATGCAATTTCTTACAACATGGAAACAACACTTACATACGATGTAAGAAATCAGGAAGCATAACAACTCTAGCAAACCGAACACAACTTTCCTACGGCTACAAGGAAGCAAACAACGAGATGTTCTAGTAAGACATAGATGAGCCTATTTCTATCTTCCCGTAGAACAAGATGAGGGTGACTCAGAATTCAGAACGATGAGGTCAAGGAGAAAAAAGAAGCCTTACGTGGTTCCCTTATATACCCAGAGTAACTATATAACTATAGAAAACTAGACTCGACTTCGGGCAAGGATGATAATCCTACAGTCAGTCCTGCTCTGATACCAAGTCTGTCGGGACCCGGGGTTAGCGTATGCAAGACTCGCTACAACACAATCATATGGAGAGACGAGAACCATACCCACTTGTCTAAGCAGACAAGGCCAAGCACAGAACATTCTCGAAAAGCATCGAACGTGAGGGGCATCCCATCCAGGCCGGATAATCAACTGAAATGGGTCCTCATCGTCCGCACACAAGTCTAAATGATATGGGTGGTGAACTCCCATACTCGTAGACAAGTCGCCTCAACCATACTATCGATTGTATTATAACCCTCACATAGACTTACTCCAGCCCGATCACTTAGTCGGGGTCTAGGACGGGCTCGATCATACATCAAAGTGTGCACATGACAGAGTCACGAGCAATCAAATCGCGAGGCCTCAAGCTGCACACATCTAAGGGCCACTTGGTGTATAAAAGACCGCCAGCCAGATCACAACTAAGGTCTCGAAAACCCATACTAAGACATGCATGATGTAATCATACACATCATTGTCGTCCTCCCGGCTGACCAGGATCAGGTCCTAAGGGTCAAACATATACTGCAGGACTATGCGACCACGGTGGGCTTGAAAATCAACTTCTCCAAATCCACATTTGTTCCTATAAATTTTCCTGCAGACACCACGGCTGTTCTTGCTGGTTTTCTCGGTTGTGCTGTTGGTGCTATGCCATTCACCTATCTCGGCCTGCCCATGGGCACCACCAAGCCCACGGTGCAGGACTTCATGCCAATGATAGCGTCAGTGGAGAGGAGGCTGTCCACGGCTGCATCGCTCTTGGACTATGGCTCTAAGCTCACCCTGGTGAACTCTGTGATCATGTCCCTTTCCATTTACGCCATGTGTTCTATCAGGTTGCCACCGAAGCTGATCGAGCATTTGGACAAGCTGATACGCAGTTGTCTTTGGGCTAAAACTGATGACCTAGGCACCAGGGCCTCATCGCCTGCTGCTTGGGACATGGTGTGCCGCCCAAAAACAAAAGGTGGACTCGGCTTGATCGACCTTAAGTGCCAAAACCAGGCCCTGCTTCTCAAGCAGCTGCACAAATTCTATAACAAAGAAGTTGTGCCCTGGGTCCAACTCATTTGGCACTCGCACTATCTGGGTGTGGTGCCTCATGCCTCTAGACTGTGTGGATCCTTCTGGTGGAAGGATATCATGCAGCTTGCGCCGATCTACAGAGAGCTCACCACTGTAACTATTGGCGATGGCAGCTCGGTTCTGTTCTGGAAAGATCACTCGCTTTTCCCCTCCATGGCTGATGAATTCCCAAGATTGTACTCGTATGCCAGGGATGAGGATGTCTCAGTTCAAGGCCTGCTGACGGCTATGTCAATTGGGGCTAGCTTCCACCTCCCTCTATCTGCTCAAGCCATGGATGAACTGAGAGATATGCAGGTGGCTACTGCTGATGTTACTATGACCCCGGGCTCTAGGGACTCTTGGGACACTATCTGGCAAGGGGGTCGGTTTACGTCAAGCAAGTATTACATGCATTGCTTTCGTAAAGAGGAATCTGATGCCGCCTTCAAATGGGTTTGAAAGTCGAGTTCCACCAATAAGTGGAAAGTTTTTTGCTGGCTTCTGTTAGCTGACAGGCTCAACACTCGCAACATGCTGAGGAGAAGGGGGATGGTGCTGCAACACAATGACTACGGTTGCCTCTTCTGCACAAACCCTCCTGAGGAGACCATTGAGCACCTGTTTTTTACTTGCCCCTTTAGCAGGCAATGTTGGGATCTGTTGGGTATGAGTTGGCCCTTACTTGGAAGCAGAATTGAGATCATCCATGAAGGACAGAGACTGTGGGATAAACCCATGTTCATGGAGGTTTTTGTGGTTGGGGCCTGGAGTCTCTGGAAGGAAAGGAACAACAAACACTTTAGGGGTGTTGACCCAACTGTGGGATCCTTGTTACAAAGATTCAAGGCTGACTTTGACCTTTTGAGGCATAGGAATAAGGAGAATCTAGGGCATTTCATTACTGCTTTTCTTCTTCCCCTCTAACCATCTTTTTTGAAGCTTTCTGACTACACCTCTAGTGTCTAGTCTGTTGTAATCCCACCTCATCTCCTCTACCCCCCCCCAAACATGTAATTACCCTCTTTGTATTGGCTCTGTGCCTGTGTGATCTAATATAAAGGCAGTAGGGGGGTGCCCCTACTGTCAGTAAAGCTTCAAAAAAAATCATACATGCATCACACATGTCTAGTATGAACAGCAGGTATCATTGCAATTCTCTACAAAGTTTACATCTTTATTGATAACTCTTACAGAGTGCACACAGAGATCATGAGACCGTGATCCAACATTAAAACAAGCATGTGGAAGAAAATTATGTCTGGGTACAGACAAGTTTAACAAATGGCTTAAGAAGCCTTATTTAAACACAAGCCCTCCACGAGGGAACCAGTCTGCTCCTTAGGCCGCCGCCGCCGCTCTTCTTAAGCCGTCGCCGCCGCTCTTCTTCCCGGTCCACGGCGACTACCTCGACGCCGGCCACCCCGACTCGACATCGACCACGGCGTCCCTCGTACGGCTACCTCGACAACTGATACGTCCAAAACGTATCTATAATTTCTGCTTGCTCCATGCCTCTTTTGTGTGATATTGCTATGATATTGATGAACTTCCATACACTTTTGATCATATTTGTACTAACTTATTAACTCAGTGCACCCCAGGGTCGGTTCCTGTTTTCTGCTGTTTTTCTATTTCAGGTTTCCCCATAAAAATTCGGAAAAAAATACAATAAAAAATCAGCGCAGAAGAAGCTTCGGGAATCACCGATGGGGGGCCAGAGGGGGACCACCAGGGCCCCAGGCGTCCTCCCGGCGCGCCCTAGGGTGGGGTCGCGCCAGGGGTCCGCCTGGACCCCTGGTGGCCCCCTGGCTGCCCCCCTTCGCCTATATAACCCTCGTGACGTGAAACCCCTATGACGGGAACCCTTTTTCGCGATGTCTCCTAGGTTCCGCCGCTGCTGCGCTTCCAAGATCGGGAGCACCAGAAGACCTCTTCCCGGCACCCTGTCGGAGGGAGGAATCACCTCCGAGAGCTTCTCCACCACCATGGATGCTTCCCGGATGAACCGTGAGTATTCCACCTTGGACCATGGGTTTATGATCAGTAGCTATGTGATGTTCTCCTCCCCTTTTTGTTCTTCATGGATTAGACCTCGTGAGCTGCCCTACATGATCGAGGCACGTATGTAATCTTTCTGCTGTTGCTATGCTGAGTTTGTTGGGATCCGATGGATTATGAGACTATGTTCAGATTGTGTTTGAGTAATATATTTGATTCTCCTCTTTTATATTTATGTTCTAGAGTAATTCTTGCATGTTCTCCGTTCCTGTTTATTGCTTTGGCCAAGTAGTAGGTAGTGACTCCAAGAGGGAGCGTTATGCATGATTGTGGGTTCATGCCCCCGATGACTAGCTTGAGTGACAGAAACATGAGTCTAGGGGATGTGCTAATTGCCACAAGGGGGAAAACAACGGTGCTTGTACTTGCGGGGACTGGTAGAAAGAGGCCCATTTGTCCCGGTTCCAGAGGCCCATTTGTCCCGGTTCCTGAACCGGGACTAAAGGGTCGTAACTAATGCCCAAAACCTTTAGTCCCGGTTTGCCTATGAACCGCCACAAATGAGGCTCCACGTGGCATCTGCGGCTTGATCAGGAAGAAGGGCCTTTTGTCCCGGTTGGTAACACCAACCGGGACGAAAAAGATTACTGAGAGCAGGCCAATCATTGATGGTTACAAACAGCAACGCATGCAGGTCAAATTCCTCTTGTTTGTGCTCATCCCACACACGTACACCATTTCCATTCCACAGCTGTAAAATTTCTTCAACTAATGGCCTTAGCTACACATCAATGTCATTTCCGGGTTGCTTAGGGCCTTGGATGAAAATTGGCATCATAATGAACTTCCGCTTCATGCACATACAAGGAGGAAGGTTAAACATACATAGAGTCACGGGCCAGGTGCTGTGATTGATTTTCTGCTCCCCGAAAGGATTAATGCCATCCGCGCTTAAACCAAACCATATGTTCCTTGGGTCATGTCCAAACTTATCCCGGTACATTCTCTCGATCTTTCTCCATTGTGACCCATCAGCGGGGTGTCTCAAATTCCCGTCTTTCTTATGGTCTTCATTGTGCCATCGCAACAACATCGCATGCTCTTTGTTTCTGAACAGACGTTTCAACTGTGGTATTATAGGAGCATACCACATCACCTTTGCAGGAACCCTCTTTCTGCGGGGCTCGCCGTCAACATCACCAGGGTCATCTCGTCTGATCTTATACCGCAATGCACCGCATACCGGGCATGCATTCAAATCCTCATACGCACCGCGGTAGAGGATGCAGTCATTAGGGCATGCATGTATCTTCTGCACCTCAAATCCTAGAGGGCATACAACCTTCTTTGCTGCGTACGTAGTGTCGAGCAATTCGTTATCCTTTGGAAGTTTTTTCTTAAATATTTCCAATAGCTTCTCAAATCCTTTGTTAGACACAACATTGTCTTCCTTCCACTGCAGCAATTCCAGTACGGTACCGAGCTTTGTGATGCCCTCTTCGCAATTAGGGTACAACCCTTTTTTGTCATCCTCTAACATCCGATCGAACTTCATCTTCTCCTTTTCACTTTCACACTGTCTCCTTGTATCAACAATGACCTGGCAAAGATCATCATCGGGCACATCGTCCGGTTCCTCTTGATCTTCATCGGGCACATCGTCCGCTTCCCCTGTTGCATCATCACCGTATTCAGGGGGCACATAGTTGTCATCGTACTCTTCTTCTTCGTTGTCTTCCATCATAACCCCTATTTCTCCGAGCTTGGTCCCAACATTATAGTGTGGCATGAATCCCTTATAAAGCAGGTGGGCGTGAATGGTTTTCCGGTTAGAGTAAGACATCGTTTTCCCACATGTAGGGCATGGGCAACACATAAAACTATTCTGCTTGTTTGCCTCAGCCAGTTCAAGAAACTCATGCATGCCCTTAATGTACTGGGAGGTGTGTCTATCACCCTACATCCATTGCCGGTTCATCTGCGTGCATTATATATAATTAAGTGTGTCAAAAACCATTACAGAACTCATGAATAGATAAGTGAACAAATTAATAGAAGTTCATCATCACAGTAAAACCAAAGTACATACATAGTTCTCATTGAACAACATACAACTCTCCAGAGCATCTAACTAATCCATACATTGAAACTATGTAAAACATTTCACTGCAACAACAAATGCGATTATAATTGCAACGAAGGTAATAATTGAACCAACGGCATAATGATACCAAGCCTCGGTATCAATTGCATATTTTCTAATCTTTCTAATCTTCAAGAGCATTGCATCCATCTTGATCTTGTTATCATTGATGACATCCGCAACATGCAACTCCAATAGCATCTTCTCCTCCTCAATTCTTTTTATTTTTTCCTTCAAGTTATTGTTTTCTTCTTCAACTAAATTTAACCTCTTGACAATAGGGTCGGTAAGAATTTCCTTTTCAACTATCTCCTAGATAAATAAATATGTCACGTTGGTCGGCATAATTGACATAAACAAAAAATGAACCAAATAGTTATAAAAGATAATATATACCACATCCGAATCATAGACAGGACGAGGGCCGACATGTGCAGATACGATAACCATCGCACTATATAATAAAAAGCAATAATAAAAAACAATAAGAAAATTAGACAAGTATATATCTAATCATAAAAGTAAGATTTATTTTCTTTTAGAAAGAAAATAAGAACAAGAGGCTCACCACGGTGGTGCCAGCGACGAGATTGGCGTGGGCGATCGACGGTGGTGAAGACGGGTACGAGACGTGATAAATCGCTAAACCGAGACAAATCTTGAGGAAAACGGAGCTTGGAGGTCGAGTTTGGAGAGGAGAAAGCTTAAGTAGTGTGGCTCGGGCATTTCATCAAACACATCATGTGCAATCGAGGTGAGCTAGAGCACCAAAACGCCCTCCCCTTGCCCTCCTCGAAAAAACAAAGCACCAGTGGAGTGCTCTGCTCGCCGGCGAGGGGTATATATAGCCAAATCGTTAGTCCCAGTTTGTGGCTGGAACCGGTAATAATGGTCAGCCTTTCGTCCCGGGTTGAGCCACAAACCGGGACTAGTGGTTGTGGGCCAGGAGCGAGGCCCATTAGTCCCGGTTCTTGTCTGGAACCGGGACATATGACCCCAGACGAACCAGGACCAATGTCCCACGAGGCCCGGCCGGCCCCCCGGGCGCAAGTACCGGGACGTATGACCCCCATGGGTCCCGGTTCGTGGCAAAACCGGGACTAATGGGCTGGAGAGGCCTGAACCAAAGCCCTGTTTTCTACTAGTGGGGTGCAAGGATTGTTTACTTTACGCAAAGTTCTTTAATACAGTTGTCCGTTGCTTTGAGTTTACACTTTGGGTGGGATTCGCAACTTAATACCAGCGAGATGTTCTGGATAGATATCTCAAGGTGGATGATTAGTAGTTAGATGCAGATGGATTTCGGTCTACTTGTCTTGGCGTACCGCCCATGCTTTTGAGGCTCTTCCTTTCTTTATAGCATAGTTAGTATTGGTTTGCGCACATAATCCTGTCAATTGCCCAGCTGTAATTTGTTTACCTCGCATGGCTATTTTATCGTCTTTTGGGAGTGAGAAATCACTAGTGAACATCATAGGACCCCAGTCCATATTTCCAATATTGTTTACACCTTAAATTTACTTTCAGTATTTACTTTTCCATTGCTATCACTATCATTATTATCCCGTGCGTTTTATCCTTTGTAAACAACAAGGCCGGAGGAATTGACAACTCCTCTGTACTCGTTGGGAAGCAAAGCTATTTGCTATGTGTGCAGGTCCAGGTGACGTAAGAAACCTTGAGTTTTGAACGACGCCACTGTTCACTTCACCACCTACTTGTATCTGTGGGAGTCCTATTGGTTCGAAATTCAACCTTAGCATCTTCGCTAAGGGAAACTTGCTACTGTCTACATCTCAACCTTCCACTTTCGGTAACCAACGAGGGGCGTTAATTCGTATCATCAAAAGCAATTTCTGGCGCCGTTGCCAGGGAGTCCACTCTTCAAGATAGGGGATTTGCACACTATCTTTTATCTTTGCTTTTTTGTCTTATTAGTTTACCTTTCAGTTTTTGCTTTAGTTCTCTTTATCAAAAATAAAAAAAAACTGTTCTCTTTCTTGCTACTACTATGGGTTCCTCCGAGAACACCAAGTTGTGTGACTTCACTAGTCACAACAACAGTGAATTTATCTGCACTCCTATTGCTACACCTGCAACTTCAGCACCTTCTTATGATATTAAACCTGCTTTGCTGAACCTTGTTATGAAAGATCAATTCTCTGGTGCTGGAGATGATGCTGCTTTGCACTTAAATAATTTTATTGAGCTCTGTGATATGCAAAAGTACAAAGAAGTAGATGGTGATATTGTTAAGCTTAAGATTTTTCCTTTCTCTTTGAGGGACGGAGCTAAAATTTGGTTTCAATCCTTGCCTAAGAATAGCATAGACTCTTGGGACAAGTGCAAGGATGATTTTATTGGGAAGTACTACCCCCCTACTAATATTATCCAGGTTGAGGAGCTATATTATGAATTTTAGGAAATTGGATAATGAACACGTTGCCAAAGCTTGGGAACGCATGAAATCTCTTGTTAAGAATTTCCCTACGCATGGTTTGACTACATGGATGGTTATCCATACTTTTTATGCAGGCTTCAACTTTACCTCGCGGAACTTGCTAGATTCGGCCGTGGGAGGAACCTTTATGTCAAATACACTTGGTGCTGCCACAAAACTACTCGATGAGATGATGACCAACTATTCCCAATGGCACACCGAAAGAGCTCCAACAGGTAGGAAGGTAAAATCTATCAAGGAGATCTCCTCCCTAAATTAAAAAATTGACTTGATTATGTCTCTACTTACCAAGAAATTCCCTATTGATCCTCATGATGTTCCTTTAAATTCTTTGATTTCTCAAGACCAAGTAGATGTCCAATTTATCTCTAGAAACAACTTCAACAACAATGCTTATAGGAGTAATTTTGGTAGCAATCCTAGACCGTTCCCCTCCAACAACTATGGGAACAACAACACTTATACTAGCACCAATAACTCAACTTCTGAATTAGAGAGTATGCTTAAGGACTTTATCACTACCCAAAAATCCTTCAACAAGAGTGTAGAGGAAAGCCTAGACAAATTAGATAACCTCTCGTCGAAGGTAGACAATTTATCCCATGATGTAGAATTGCTTAAAATTAGAACTTCTCCTCTTGAGGAGAGGAAGGTCACTCATATGAATGCTATTCAAGTGCAAATTAATGAAAACATTAGGATGATGGCTAAACTCAAAGAGAGATGGGCTAGAGAAAAGCAGGAAGAAGATAGAATTAAGAGCCTTCCTGCACACCATACTGTTGCTACTATCCAAGTTGTTGAGGATATCGAAACTCTTAGCACCCAATGCACCCCTCGTCCCATAGGACCTATTAATGGTGATGCTATGACCTCAACCGTAGAAGAAGAAATTCCTATGACTATAGAAGCTACCAAACAAGTGAGCCTAAAGGACACCACTACCACTTTACTTGATAATAGTGACCTTGATTTTGATAATCGCACCCTTTCTGAAGTTATTCGTTTCCTTCACAATATGTCTAGAGAAGCCCACACTAGCACACTTATTCTTTCCTTCACGGAGCATATCACCAATGCTCTCATTAAAGCTAGGGAGGAGAAGCTTAGGGTAGAATCCTCCATACCTAGAAAGCTAAAAGATGGTTGGGATCCTATGATTAAAATTTAGTTGAATAATTTTTCTTGCTATGGTTTATGTGATGTTGGAGCTAGTACCTCCGTTATGCCCAAAAGAATGTATGATATATTTTAATTGAAACCTTTTGATCCTTGTTCTTTTGGTGTTCGTCTTGTCGACTCTTCCGTAAAAAACCTTTGGGGAAGATCGATGATGTTCTTATCATTGTCAATGACAATTACCTTCACGTTGATTTTACTATTATGGACATTGAATGTGAACCTTCTTGTCCAATTATTTTGGGACGTCCTTTTCTTCGCACCGTGGGTGCCATTATTGATATGAAAGAAGGGATTTAAAATTCCAATTACCTCTCAAGAAAGGGATGGAACACTTCCCTAGGAAAAATATTAAGTTGCCTTTTGAGTCCGTCACACGGGCTAGTTATTTTCTTGAAAAGAATTGATCTATTGCATTAAGCCTAGCTAATGGCTTTAAAGAAGCGCTTTCGGGAGGCAGCCCGCAACGAATTTAGGATTTCCTTTTTGTTTTTCTTCTATTTTTAGTGGTCTTGATGATTTTTACTACTGTAGCAACATCATTGTATCTTTACATTTCAAGCTTTGTGCCATTTATAGCCTCGTATGAAAAGGGAAGTGAAAGTTGTGACATGCTGTCCAGAAAACAGATTATGTCCTCGTGACTAAACAAATCACAGAAAAAATCCAGTTCATCTTTTTAACTTGAAATTTTTACACAGAGTGCTCTATACAATTATGGAACTTTCGTATGTTCTGAGGTTTTTTATTTGAGTTGCAGAAGTATCCCTAAAAAATTCTTTACTACCTGCAGGTCAGTTTTTCATAGATTTTGTCCTGTTTTTCCTCTTCTTCGTTTTGCAAGCCTTAAGATTGCTTTTTCTTTGCAATTTTTTTTAAATATTGTGAAACAGTATATATTCAAAAATATCCTTATTTCCAGTAGAGGAAAATTATTTTATTATGGTAACTAACCTCGCTGATCAGATTATGATGAGTTATGTATGAAGGGAGTTTTCAAGTGTGCGAGGGAAGATGATGAAAGAAGATTCAAGAGTGTCAAGCGCTCAAGCTTGGGGATGCCCCCACGCATCCCCAAGAAATATTCAAGGAGACTCAAGCGTCTAAGCTTGGGGATGCCCCTATGCATCCCCTTCTCCATCAACAAATATCAGTTCGTCTCTCGTCTCACTATATTTTTATAACTTCATGCGTTATGTGCTATGCTTGGAGCGTCTCACTCTTAGGTTTTATTTTTAGTTTCTTTAGATTTGCTTGCTGTTCATAACAAGTTAGAACCCAACTTTCTTTGTGTGGGATATAAACATGCTCCACTTTCAAAATCTACAACACAACATAGGATTTTTCATGCTTATCTTTGTTGTGTGTGTTCTTTATCTTTTTCATAGCTACTATCATGTTTAGCTCTTAGTTTTCATTGCTTTTATTTTTAAAGAGATTTTGTTTAGTTTGTTGCTGGAACTCTCTTGAGTTTTCATGTTTATCTTGTTTAGAGAGTTTGCCTGTTGCACCGAGTTTTGTGTCTTGACTTGAAGTAGGTAATTGAGGTTGCTATTCTTTTTTAGTAGTTACTTGCAATAGTTTTGAGGTATTGTTTTGAGTAATGTTTGGACTTTTGGTGTCAAGAGCTTTAGCCTATTAGTGATAGATGTCATATTTTAGGCAATCCGTGTTTATTTTCAAAACTTACAAAATTAGTTGAGAACTTTAGCTACTAGATGGATTACTACTCTTCTGAGGGGTCGAATATTAGAGTACACTCACATACCATGAGTCGAGGATGCGCAAGGATAGCCAAGCCCCCATACACTCCTCCTCAGGGTACTTGTCTCTTCGTGAAAGCTCCTTATTAGATTGAGAGTTACCGATAATAAGTGCATGAGTTCTTGGTACTAATGTTTTTCTAGCCTCTCCTTTGCCGTGCATTGCTTTCTTCTCACTCCGAGAGTTAGCGTCCACCTTCGCCTGTACATCCAAACCCTTGGCATGATATGCTCTGTCATCATAAACCTCCCTATATCCTTCCTCAAAATAGCCACCATACCTACCTATCAAGGCATTTCCATAGCCTTTCTGAGATATATTTACATGCAACATCCATCTTCTCATTACTTGATCTTCATGTCATAGATGCTACTTGCTTGATCGATGAGCCGCATGCTAGTTGGGCCTTGCCCTAAGCATTGCTACATGACGCGCTAGTATCATTGCATATCCTGCTACACTGGCAGAGGCATACATTTGCATACATCATGATAGTTACATCTTCTTTATGCTTTGAGTACTTTTGTAAAGTGTGAAAGATCTTCTATACTTCTTGTAATATAGTGTGTTGCCCCTAAAGTGAGGAAAAGATCCCAAAGTGGAAAAACTAGAAGATCCCAAAGTGGACGAATTAAAAGATCCCAAAGAGGACAAATGAGAGAAATAGAAAGAGCCATTGAGGCCACCAAAAAAATACAAGAAATAGAAAAAAAGAGAAAAAGAAATAAAAAGAGAGAAGGGGGAACACTACTATTCCTTTTGAAAGATCCACACTCGTACTCCCTCTTATATCCTGTACTCCATAGAGATTATCATTTATGCATATAGCTATGTGGGGAACTTCACACTATAGAACTTGGCTTGTATGTTCCAATGATCAGCCTCCTCAAATGAGCTCTAGGTCTTCTTGAGCAAGCAAGTTGGATGCACCCCCACTAGTTCCATTGGAGATCTTTTAGCTCATATGTGCATCCGTTGCATGGCAATCCCTACTACTCACATCATATCTATCATTTGGCTTTCTCTCGCCTATGATTGTCTTCATTGATGTGAGCCTTTCACACCTTTTTGTGTTCCTCCTCACCATATTTTCTCTTTTCCATCCTAAGTGTCAATTTTCTTGCTTACGCTCATCCATTGCATGAGTGCTCAAAATGTCGAAAAGGAGTGGATCATTTTGACTTGTACCTAGCTAGTGGTCTGGGGATGAGTCAAGATAAGATTCCAAAGAAGACAAAGTGTGAAACTTTAGTAGATTGAGTTCTCAACACAAAAATACTTTTTTTCTCGTATATCCCTATCCCCTTTCTTGCACGCAAACACCATTTGGAAACATTCGAGTCACGGACAGCGAGAGCTCATGCACCTTTATGTTCTTATGTTGCTTGTTTCAGTGCTAAATATAGACTCTTTCTTGTTATGACTTGAATTGAATTACATGCCTTGATTGCTTTACTTAAAAGTTCTTATATGGTTGTTAGCATGTCACCACAGAAATTATGCTTTTATCATTTACCTAGTCGAGGACGAGCAGGAATTAAGCTTGGGGATGTTGATACGTCCAAAACGTATCTATAATTTCTACTTGCTCCATGCCTCTTTTGTGTGATATTTCTATGATATTGATGAACTTCCATACACTTTTGATCATATTTGGACTAACTTATTAACTCAGTGCGCCCCAGTGCCAGTTCCTGTTTTCTGCTGTTTTTCTATTTCAGGTTTCCCCATATTAAAAGTGCTCCAAAAATTCGGGAAAAATACAATAAAAAATTAGTGCAGAAGAAGCTTCGGGAATCACCGAGGGGGGGGGGGATGCACCAGGGCTCCAGGCGCCCTCCCGGCGCGCCCTAGGGTGGGGCCGCGCCAGGGGGCCACCTGGACCCATGGTGGCCTCCCTGGCTGCCCCCCTTCGCCTATATATCACTCGTGACGTGAAACCCAAGTGACGGGAACCCTTTTTCGCGATCTCTGCTCTGTTCCGCCGTCGTCGCACTTCCAAGATCGGGAGCACCAGAAGACCTCTTCCTGGCACCCTGCCAGAGGGAGGAATCACCTCCGGGAGATTCTCCACCACCATGGATGCTTCCCGGATGAACCGTGAGTAGTCCACCTTGGACCATGGGTCTATGATCAGTAGCTATGTGATGGTCTCCTCTCCTCTTTGTTCTTCATGGATTAGACCTTGTGAGCTACCCTACATGATCGAGGCACATATGTAATCTTTCTGCTGTTGCTATGCTGAGTTTGCTGGGATCCGATGGATTATGAGACTATGTTCAGATTGTGTTTGAGTAATATATTGGATTCTCCTCTTTTATATTTATGTTCTAGAGTAATTATTGCAGGTTCTCCGTTGCTGTTTATTGCTTTGGCCAAGTAGTAGGTAGTGACTCCAAGAGGGAGCGTTATGCATGATTGTGGGTTCATGCCCCACGATGACTAGCTTGAGTGACAGAAACATGAGTCTAGGGGATGTCGTGTTGCCACAAGGGGGAAAACAACGGTGCTTGTACTTGCGGGTGCAAGGATTGTTTACTTTACGCAAAGTTCTTTAATGCAGTTGTCCATTGCTTTGAGTTTACACTTTGGGTGGGATTCGCAACTTAATACCAGCGAGATGTTCTGGTTAGATATCTCAAGGTGGATGATTAGTAGGTAGATGAAGATGGATGTCGGTCTACTTGCTTTGGCGTACCACCCATTCTTTTGAGCCTGTTCCTTTCTTTATAGCATAGTTAGCATTGGTTTGCGCACATAATCCTGTCAATTGACCAGCTATAATTTTTTTTACCTCGCATGGCCATTTTATCGTATTTTTGCAGATAGACATCAATAGTGAACATCATAGGACCCCGGTCCATATTTCCAATATTGTTTACACCTTCAATTTACTTTAAGTGTTTACTTTTCCGTTGCTATCACTATCATTATTATCCCGTGCGTTTTATCCTTTGTAAACAACAAGGCCGGAGGAATTGACAACTCCTCTGTACTCGTTGGGAAGCAAAGCTATTTGCTGTGTGTGCAGGTCCAGGTAAAGTAAGCAACCTTGAGTTGTGAACGGCGCCATTTTTTACTTCACCTCTTACTTGTATCTGTTGGAGTCCTATTGGTTCGACATTCAACCTTAGCATCTTCGCTAAGGGAAACTTGCTCCTGTCTACATCTCAACCTTCCACTTTGGGTAACCAACGAGGGGGCGTTAATTCGTACGATCAACAACCGCTACACCACCCTACGCTCTCGGCTACTTCGACATCGGCACAAAGGGCTATCACCTCTCTTGAGAACCTCGACGGCTTCCTCTCCAGTCTGACCGTCCGCGACGCTTCTGTTGTCTGCGCCGCTACCTCTACGACTGCGGGGGGATGTTAGAGTGTATTGACATATATATTGTATATGGTAGACTATGATTTGTAATCATCTCCTACCTTATCTCTCGGATAGGCTTCTTATCCTCCAAGTCTTGTACTCTATATAAACCGCCTGAAAGGCTCAATACAACAACCACCGCATTACGCCAATTCCTCTTCTCTCTATTCTTCTTCACTAAGGATGCACGCATGAGGTTTAGAAGATTCTCGATCATGTGTACCTGATCGAGGGCTGATCGGCCGTCCGTAGAGAGCAAAGGCGGTGGCAAATACAACTACAGAGTTTCTATTACATGGATCATGTGCACCTGGTCGAAAGGCTGATCGGCTGGCGTAAGGAAGCTAGTGGTGGCAGCGGCGTTCATGAGGACAAGCTAGCTAGGGAAATCTGCAATGCTTTTCTAGCTAGACATATCAATCGAAGGGGTATGAAAGATACTAATCTGGGGCATAGGTGGGTAATTATGTGTAACAGCCCGGGATTTTCACCCAAATTAAAAAAAATTATTGCTTTATTTTGGTGATTGCTGTAATTGTTTGTAGTATTTTCTTCGCTGATTTATTAATCGGTGAATATTCTCCCCCTCTCTTTCTCGTATCGGATGCGGGACTGCCCCTTTCCACCATGGCACACGACCTTTTGCGACACCGGGTTTCACCCGAGCACCGTCGCAACTTCCAGCACAAGACCAGTCATCGCCATCGGAACGAAAAACCCCATTTATTTAATAAACGGATTATTTTATTGGGCACCTCCCTCTCCACCGGATTCGGTCGGATCCCGCACCTCCACTGCCATGCGTCGTCTCCCACCGGCTTCTCCACGTTGAGCCGGCGCGCTGGAGGGCCACCGCTGACGACCTCGATCTGGAGCGGGGACGGCAACACCCTTCCGATCGTCCACCGTGGCCTGGGCCGGCCTAGCGCGCGCACGCGGCCCAACCGCCACCGCGCCAGCCAAGGCCCAGCCAGCGCCCTTCCTCCGCCCGTGGGCGAGGGCAAGCGAAGCTTCGCCCACCCCGCCTCGATGGGCTCGGCCCACTGGTGAGGCGCCTCTTTTTTTTTATTTTTTTTCATTTCTATTTTCTATTGGGCCTAGCCCATTGCTATATTGCACCCGTGAGCGGTAGATATTATAGCTGCGCCTGGTTCTGTTTAGCCCGTTAGCTGCAGATTCGGCTCGTTAGATGTTTTTTTTTCTTTTCTAGTTTATTTATTTGGTAGATTGTATTATTATTTTGCGATGGCTGTATCTTTTTAACGGTAGCTCGGATCGCGACGCTTTAAATATGAAACTTGCTTAGAATTTTGTCTAGTTGAATAAAATATGCTCCTTTGCCATGTTTGACTCTTCTTAAATGATGTTTACCTGCTAATTACAACCCTTTCCACTATAAATTGTAATCCACCATAACTTTTCAACCGTTGGTTCGATTAAAATGTTCGTCATATGTAACTTGACTAGAATTTCCTGTAGGTTGTGGATATGATGCTCTTTCTTACTAATAAAAATAATAAAATATTTTTTACGGAAAAACATTACCAAACATTATAATTATCGTGGGGTCCGTAATAGTTGCCATGTATAGGTTTTACCCCCAATTAAAGTGACTAGATTAGGTATTTTACTTATGCTTCACCTCTTGCCATGTTTGTGTGATATTACATGCTTGAGTGATGTTCCATGTTAACAACCTTTTCTCTTGTTGTGTTTCTAAACAACTTGAACCATTCTAAATGTGTGGTATCGTCGTGTGTGACGAATACTCCACTTAACCTGTTAGTAACCGCTGTCGACGGTAGATGCGATGCCGTAGTGCATTATCTCATGTTGCCTTCTTGTTGATGCTTGCTCGTGATTTCTTCGTAGTAATAGACGCTTGCTCCGTTGATTGTCTTTCCAGTGTTTACTTTTTGTGTGCTTCCGAAGGTACCTCTCGGAGACGTTGCGAGCTTGTGATCGACTACACCTTCGGCTTCGTCTTCTCATCAGGTAAGGGGGAGAATATATCATTCTTATAACTTTAAGCTCACTCGCGCCTAGGTGTAGGATAGAAAGATTGATTGATCCTACCACTTTATATTCATGCCTCTCAAATAAACCCAAACAGCCATGTCCTCCACATCCAAGCAAACCTTGTTCGGCTATGTTACTTTTGCTCGCTGCTCAGCCACTACTTAGTATGCATGCTAGGATGTTATCAGCTGTTACCTTCTGTTACTCCTTGGATTGGGCTATCACACTATTATATTTATTTTGGATGATGTGATTATTATAATGTTGACTATATTCCACGAAGGCTGGAAGGTCTAGGCTATCCCGCCGCGACGCTTTGTTCCATTCGAGTCACCTAGGATCCGAGTCCCGGGTATTGGTTTTAAGACCGAGTGTGCCTAACCAAGTGTGGGATTTTCTAGGGTCCCCTTTTCTTACCTACCTAGGTTCAAACATTTCTAGTGGTGGCCCAAGCTGATTTACCATTTGAAAACCATGCATATATGTCTATCGGGTCGCTCCTAGAAGATATCCTTTAAAATAACTTGGGCCAGCGGAGACATGGTTTCTCTTGTTGGTCCACCCCAGGGAGCTAGGGGGCTGCTGTGACGCCCCCAAAATGAGACCGTGTACAGTAATCATACACGCAAGGTACACGATCGAGATCAAGGACTCACGGTGAGATATCACAACACAACTCTACAAATAAAATAATACAAGCCAGGGGCCACGAGGGCTCGAATACAACAGCTTGAGAGCACAAAGTCCGCGGAAGCAATAGTATCTGAGTACAGACACAATGATACAAGGTTGCCTTAAGAAGGCTAGCACAAATATCACAACGATCGAAAAGGCGAGGCCTCCTGCCTGGGAACCTCCAAACTACTCCTGGTCAACGGGGAACTCGACGTCGTAGTAGTCGCCTCCGGGGTACTCCTGTTCCTGGGCTCCAACGTCGACTGCAGCGGCCGATCGGGCAACAAAGTAAAGGAAATAAAGCAGGGTGAGTATCTAGTATACCCGCGAGACTTACGTCCGCTACTAAGCATTATGCATTGTATCAACGGAAAGAAGAGGCTGTATGTAGTGGACTGCAAGATAGAAATCAGAATAAGGGTAAGAAGCTAGGCCTATCGAAGACTAGCATCTTCCGACGATGTCTTGCAGCATGAGGTAAGAATCAGCCAACAGTTAATATAACAGTAATGAAAGTAACAATGCAGCAGAAGTTCCTGCAGCGTTGTATCATAATAAGTTGTAATAATTAACAATGCCTCCGAGTTCACCTCCTCGACATCCCCACGAGGAAGAAAACCCGGAACCATACAGTTTAATAATAATAGTTTGTAGTGGTAAGATCCAGCTTCAGCATAAAGCGTCCTGTTACCATGGACATGGCTATTCGAATAGATTGATCTTCCCTGCAGGGGTGCACTTGTGTTACGCTACACGCACGGATCTCCAGGGTGGCGGGAACCTTGTTAGGGAACGCTCCACTGAGGCTATCCGACACTTCATAGCCCATCTTTCAAACTCAATAGAGAGGTCATCCGCCGGACTATATCCTATGTATGCGGGGCTTTGGACCCTAACCCCGACGTACTCCTGCACGGTGCGAGGCTGGCCGGTGAAGTTAAATCAAAGCAAATACAAATCACACTGCCGCGGAAAATAAGACAACACCACTTCCCGGCGCAGGCCACGGTACTGCTGACGTCTGAAGAGTCCTCGGACGACACTATGAAGCAGAGGAGCCCATAAACTCGTAATTCCCACGGGTAGGTAGTGCGTACATGGCATATAGCCAACTCAAGACATTCACTGAACCATTTAGTATTTTAATTAACCTGCGTGACAACCGTTATCGTTGCCTTGACTTAACTGACCCGTGGACAACGACAACAGCCAGGACCACCAGTACATCGGTGCCTGCCCTGTCGTCCCACCAAGTTACTGCGGTTACCAACAAGGTGTACCGTCTCCTTACCTTGTCTCGCGTGTGCTCCTGGAGGAGCTCGACTTTCGTGTTTTGGTAACTCTCGCGGTCAACGATCAGGGGCCAAGCACACCGGTACACTGGTCGTACCCTCCCTGTCGTCCCGTCGCAATACCACTCGCGGGCACCGTTGGGTCGCCCGACTTCTTACCTTTAAGGAAACCAGTTGGTTCGAGTTCCTACCATTAAGTGAAACCAGGAGGTATCACCCTCGATGGCACACTTAAAAAGGTTTGACAGAGACATCAGCGGAATGAACTAAAGAGGTAAACCTCATATCATCCCGGTGATGCTACACTACTGAGCCGACGAGAGTGAAATACGGGTCCATTCCACTCGTAAGCCAAACTCGAAGCGACTCGTCAGAGTCTCGGCGTTGTAGGTTCCCTAGGGTGTCTACATTGATCCGTACCTGTTGGAGTTGTAATATATCGTTCCCGCGATCACTCCCAAAGTGATCACGACCCTCTATTCTAAACCTAGCTAACAGTGCGCAGGGTTTACTGCTGAATAATGCATAAATAATAATAGGCAGCATAGGATTAAAGGAAGGTACATCAATGGGCGACAAAAATAGGCTATGCAATTGAATAGGATTGTAATCGTAGCAGCAGCAGTGTAAGGCCCGATATGCGGTACTGTTCCAGATCTAGGTGTTTCCACCCAGATCCGGGGATGAAGCACATGTCGGTCCCACCGCGACATATGACAAAGCCATATGCCCCGGATTTCCAACATGATATCACAACATTACAGATACAGGATACAACATCTCATACAATTGGCATACAACTGCCTCAAATACAATACAACAGCGGAAGGTATATGTCTGGGTACAGACTACAAGCAAATGCCTACTGGCAAAGATAAAAACATCGATCCCATAACCACACGGGTCCAGGCCCTCCGCCGGGATCCGCCTAACTAGTCGTCGTGGAGTCTCCACGTGAAACGTCGATCACCATACCTGTTGTCGATCGAGTACCCTAAAAAGAGTTTGGGGGTAGTATCATGAGTACAAAGGTACTCAGCATCCAACTGTAGTGGTCATCTGACCCAGCAAGGACTTCATCACTCGTCATTCTAGGACAACTAGTAGTTTACGGTAAGGAAGGGGTAAGTGGTGAGGTTGCTGCCGCACTAGCATTTATGAAGTGGCTAACGATCTAGAGAGTAAGATAAGAAGCCAAGCATTCGATGAGGAATCGCCTCCAACAAGTCTTGCTATCAACTACTTACGCAAACATAACACCTATCCTATCCTTGTCCTCCTCTTCGCATCCCGACGAAGAAGAAGCAGTCAAGGCACACGCACACGTTGATCAAGTTATATTAAGATTATCTCAGTTGTTGTTGTCTATGAACAGGACGTAGGTCTCAAGTCGCCCATAACCGTGGACATGGCTTCTCGAAAAGATTTAACCCTGCAGGGGTGTACCAACTGCCCATTACGAGGCTCCGCACGCACGCTCATCACTCTCAGTTTCTACCCATCATAGGCAACCATTTTATGATTTAGTTCCAAGAGATCCGAAACGACAGGTCCCTCTAACTAACAACGAACAAATCCGGGTGGCCCCCGGTGAGTCGACATCCATCTCAGGAGCCGTCCGCTCTCTAGATCTGGTCTCTACCGTCTGTCGCAGGTTTGGATAGCCGGTTAATCACACATGGGAAACCGGGTCCTCAGCCGGACAAAGTGGGCCAGCAAGGGAACTATGTCCTCACTGGTCCGGGTTATTTTAAAGGATGTCTGCCAGGAGCTACCCGACAGGCATATATGCATGGTTTTCAAATGGTAAATCAGCTTGGGCCACCACTAGAAATGTTTGAAGCTAGATAGGTAAGAAAAGGGGACCCCATAAAATCCCACACGCGGTTAGGCACGCTCAGTCTTAAAACCAATACCCGGAACTCGGATCCTAGGTGACTCGAATGGAACAAAGCGTCGGGGCGGGATAGCCTAGACCTTCCATCCTTCATCGAATATAGTCAACATTGTAATAATCATATCATCAACAACAATATAATAAGGTGATATCCCAACCCAAAGAGTAACAGGGTAACATCGTAGCATCCTAAGCATGCATACTAAGCAGGGGCTGAGCAACGAGCAATAGTAACATAGCAGTATAAGGTTTGCTGGGAAGGGACATGGATGTATCGGTTTGAAAAGGCTGTAAACATGTGGTAGGATCAAACATCGAACCTAACCTAGACTAGCATGAAAACCGCTGGTTGAAATAGAATGGATCATAAGTAATGTATAGTCCTTGCCTGTTCATAAGTCGGTTTCCGAAGGTGTAGTTGATCGCAAGCTCGCATCGTCTCCAAACACTGGAAAGCAATCAACGGTGCACCACTATTACTATGGAGCAATACAAGATCAAAGAGACAACACAAGGAACGGCAACACGATACGGATCTATCGTCGAGAACGGTTACTAACGATTTAAGTGGAGTACTCGTCACACACGACGAATACCGCACGTTTACGGTGGTTCAAGTTGTTTAGCTACAGGTGATCAACCAACGGTTATTAACATGGAAACTCAAGCAAGCATGGCACAGCACACAAACAGGTCAAGAGGTGAAGCACAAAGTAAACTATTTATCCTAGTCAATTTAAGTGAGGCACAACCTAAACATGGCATAACACTAAGTGTCGCACGATGATTAAAACATTTGGTACTGTTCTGCCCTATACCATATTTTAGGTTGGTTAACAACAGCAAACAATAGCATAAACACAAAGTACACGAAAAACTAATCAAGTTACATATAAAGAACACTCCAAACGGAGTTACGGTTAAAAGATACAAGCAAAACAAGTTACGGCACCAACTGCCAACATCACGAAGCACACTTCAGAGCAATACATAAACAGGTCAATGAATGCAACCATGCTCACAAATGACTTGCAATTAAAGTAGACATGACATGGAAGGCATGGCAAAAAGAATCATGCAAAAAGAAATCATAGATCAAAAGATATTAAACAAACAACATGGCATCGCAAAGTAACAGACTTAGAGAAAAACAGAGGTGGCTGTCAACAACACTAACATAGCAACTTTGGAGCTGAAAATCCATATGACCAGAAAGCATATCATGGAGATGCAATACACTTAATGAAAGTAGACATCATGCTTAACAAAATGCAATTGGAATCACTCAATTCCGATAAACGGTCACGGCACACTCGTCGACCGAAGTTGCAACAAAATAACAGTTTCAGCAATAGCAGCACAATAACATCAGGATAGCTACTTTGGAGCAAGATATAAACATGATGCAGCAAGAAAATATGGCATGTGATTGCATGAAACTGAAGTAGAAACATTGCTTAACGCAACGCAAAAGGAATCAATGCAATAGGCCTCATGGATTTGTTACAATCATCATGCAAAGTTGCAACAAAATAATAACAGCAGCACATAACAGGAAAAGTTGCAGTTTAACGGCCTGATGCCCTCTTTAGCACACAATTACACAATCAAGATGAGCTCAAATGCAAATGCTCACAAAAGATGAATTAAAGTACACGCAATTCTAAACAATTCATCTTTTGGGCGCGAAGTCATCCGGGCTACGGATCGCTTACTATCGTCAACGCGGAATCGATTCAGCACATAGTTTTCCTCCAGACTTAGCAAAATAAATAACTGCAGGGAAAAAAAAAACAAGTGCGGCCTGGGCCTCACCCATCTTGGGCTCGGCCCAACTGGAGCTGGGAGGCTTGGCTTGGATCTGGCCTTGGGCACCTGGGCCTGGATCGGGCCCACCTAGCCGTGGCAGCCCAGCTGGGCGCGGGGTGGTGGCCTGGCTTGGGGCTGTCCCGACCGGGATCCCGCCCGATCCCGACGAGGGCGGCGGCGGTCGTCGGTCCTCCGGCGAGGGGCGCGACGAGGGGAGGTCCAGGGGGCGCGGGGCCGGAGGAGGGCGGCGCTGGAGGCGGGAGCCGGCGGTGAGGAGCGGCGCCGGCGGTGCTTGGGGAGGAGCGGCCTCGACCATGGCTCGGCCCGCTCCCTGACCATGGCGCGGGCGGCGGGGAGCTCCTGCGGGAGAAGAGAGGGAGAGTTAGAAGAGAGGGAGGTGGAGGAGAAGAAGGAGAGGAAGGAGGAGAGGGGCGCCGGCGAAGGAGAGGGAGGTGGCCGGCTGGACGGAGGGCATCGGTGGCAGCGGCGGCCTCGTGCTGCCTGCGGGGAGCGGCCGGGTGAGAGGAGAGAGGAGAGAGGCTACGTAGCGCGATCTGGGCCGTCGGATCTCCGGATCTGACGGTCCAGAACTACTTGGGCAAAAATGCAAAAATTGGGCTATTTTGAGGGGGGTGGCTGCAACTTTGTGGCTAGGGAAACCCTAAAAATGGGTGGGAGTGTGGTGGTCTTTATATAGCCCCGGTGGCTGGCAGTTTGCAAAAACATCCCCGGTTTTTATCTCGCGCGCGCGGTGCTCACGTTTCTGACCGCCGGGGGTCCGCAGTACCTTCGATTCGGGTAAAACTTCAAACTGCGCGATTAGCGCGTCGAGCCGGAGGCGTTCACCTCGCGCTGGAACCGTTCCGAAAACACTTTCCGGCGCGCTATAAAAATATCCCGTTTAAGTATTAAACGGGGTTTTTCGTTCCGTTGGCTGCGGCTGGTCTCGTGCGGTTTTTGCGACGGTGATCGGGTGAAACCCGGTGTCGCAAAGGTCGAGTGTCAAGGTGGAAAGGGTCGGTCTCCGTCCGGTACGAGATAAGAGAGGGGAAAATAATCGCCGATCAATAAATCGGGGATGAAAACACCGCAAAAAAATCAGACAATAAAACAATTCACACCGAAAACAAATTTTCTAATTTTTGTGAAAACTGGGCTGTTACAAGCAGTAACAATGCCTAGTGAAAGAAATGTATGGAAAGATAGGCGATATCTGGGGAAGAGAATGGCTCTGCTTGCCTGCAAGCTCGACGGTAGGGGTAGGGTCATCGAGGAAGTAGTCGTACTCAGCAACGGTGTAGTAGGCGGCAGCGTCGGGGTCTACCGGAGAATAAGGGGGGGGGGGAAGAAACAGTAAATACACAGCAAGCATATACCAACAGATGCATGACATGACAGAGGAAAGGCTAACGGTGTTCTAACGCTGTGCAATGCACGTTACTCGGAGCGGGAATTCATCCGGGGATGAACTACCGGCTCCGGGTGATTATCGAACGAGGTGTCCGGAGGGGGAAGGTACCATGCCGGAGTTGTCGTGGACATCCGACACATGTGTGGGTGGTGTATCCAGGTTAGTTGATCTATTCCGAACAACATTCGTGTTCGGAATAAATTCATCCGGGTAGTTTAACAGTACCGGACAATTTACCGGACAGTCGGTCCGGAGGGGTCGGTTCGATGTTCAGCATGTTAGAGGGGTGTAGTGGGGGGTATGGGTATCGTATCCAAACTTTCGTATTCAAAAGTTTTACATTCGGGCAACGTATATCGGTACCGGGAATTATCGACAGACGGCCCGAAGGGGGGGAATGTTGATGTTCGGTACGTTAGAGGGGGGTGGTAGACATACGGATAGCGTATCCGTATCCGTTATATTTTTCTGATCAATTTTCATGTATAAAGTTTTTGAATCTGAGTTACGGTTTAAAAGATATTGAATTTCAAAGTTTAAATCAATTTAAATGATTTTCTGAATTTCCCTTTTATTAATTTATCAACATTATCCAAAACATTATCCAAAATAGTGCCTGATAGGAGGGACCGACATGTCATACACCGAGACAGAAATAAATCATTTTATTTAATTAAAAAGAAGATGGGCCCACATATCATTCTCTGCCACTAAACTAAATTCATTTTATTTATTAAACTGACAGTGGGGCCAGGCTGTCAGCCTCACAGTGACTTAACTATGTGTTTAAAATAACTAATAGGCGGTGGGGGCCACAGGTCATTCACAGGGGGGTATATTTAACTTAATTTTTTTAACAGTTTATTAAGGGGGGTTTGGGCCCCACCTGTCATAGACTAGCCAGGGGGTTAGTTGTAACAGCCCATGTGCAATAATTATAAAACACCATGAGATTATACTTTGTCTGTTGACTTTGTAACTTGGCATGGTGCTAAAGGTTGTAATTTCATGTGGTGATTTAAATTTGCATTGGGATTGGAGCCATCTGGTTTGGTTGAGTTGGATTTCAAAATGGTTCAAGAAGGGTGTTGGGGGAATTTTCTTTGTTGCATGCTTGCTCTCCTTGACCCCAAACTTGGCCTAGCCATTTCTTTTGTTATGGCAAGGGTTTTAAAATCCTCAAATTATTTTTGCCATCATCAAAAATATGGGCTCTAGTTCAAAGTGATTTTGAATTCAAAATGAGCTCACACTTTTGTTGTTGCCAAAAATTCCCAAACCATTTTTGGAAATTGAGGAATATTACAAGGAACATTTTACATATTTTTATGCATTTTTAGGCCTTGTAATTAATCTTGGAAAACTCCTTTTCCTTTTTGTTTATCCCTAAATGGAAAGTCTTCGGCAGCGGGCGTTTTCTCTTTTCCCTCCGGATTCCTGTTGCAGGCCCGGCCCGTCTGGCCTTTCCTGACGTCCTGGACGGAAGCCCACCCGCGAAGGGGTACGCAGGGGCCTCTCCTCACCGTTGGATAGATCCAACGGCTGGGACAGGGCGCCTTTCCACCGTGGCCAGGTCCCCGCCGGCGAGTTCCTCTCACAGCTCCGGCCACGTCGCCCAGAGCTTTCCATCGTGGCTGGAGAGGAGGGGTATTTAGGCCGCCGCAACCCCCGCAGAAACCCTAGCCCTGCTCCCTCGCAGTCATCTTCCCCCGCGGCGCCGTCGCGAGAGCAGGGGCTCCCCTGTTCCCGCCGAGAAGCCGCTCCGGTGAGCAATTCCGCTGACCCCGCTCCACTCCTTCACCTTGTGCTCGTCCAGAGGCATGCGAGACCTCATCCTTCCCGTTCCCCTCCATGCAGGATCGTGCAGGAGGCCGCCACCAAGCTCTCGACGAAAAGGCCCGCCGCGGCGACGTCTTCATCGCCGACGACGACCTGGTCGCCATCTCCTCCCACGGCAGCTCAGGGGCGTCCACAGCCATCCCTAGGTGAGCTGCAGACCACCCCTGCTCCTCTGTCTCCTGCGTTTATAGATTCTCACCGTAGGGTCGTGTCTCTGTCCGCTTGAGTTCGTCGCCGGTGGCTTGGGTATGTTGTCTGTGTCGTGTCGCGTCGGGTTCTCCAGTACAGGCGCTCTGGGGTCGCGCAGAGCACGCGTGTGGTGCGCAAGGCCTCACCTTTTGTACGAAGCGTGAGTTGCATCGTCATTGTCTGAAGTTGCGCCGTCAGCTGCACTGCGCCGCCGTGAGTTCACCTGAAGTTTCCGTCGCCGTCTTGGAGTTAGGGTTCAGATCCGGTGCGTTGGGATTGAAGCTAGATGTTCCCCCTCGCGTTTGCGCACCGTAGCATAGCATATTTCGACCGGAGTTCCACGCTAGGCTCACCGGAGTTCCGCCGGATGTGCAGTATCTCTGAATCAACAGGAGCAGGTCACCGCCCCTCTGTTCCCGCGTTGCTGCCGTCGTGCAGAGGGGGTCTCAGTAGCCGATCAGGAGGGCTAGACGTAGAAGGAAATGCCCTCTTGGATTCCCACAGCTGGGCTCGCTGGATGTCGACCGGAGCACCACGGGAGCCTCGCCGGAAGTTGGGTCCGTAGCGGGTTCAGTGCGGGAGTTCTTCTCCTTCAGAGTAACGCGGGATTCAGAGAAGTGAGGGGAGCTGCGCACTTGGGCCGTGGAGAAGCAGTGGGCCTCGGCCTTTTTTTTTCTTTTTTTTCTGTTTTTCCCGCGCTGCGGAAGGGGCTCGGTCCAGTTGGGCCGTGGAGCGAAGATGGGCCCCGAGCTCCCGAGGATGGCCCATGCGGCCAAGTCCTCTCCTTTTCTTTTTTCTTTTATTTTCTTTTCTGGTTTAAATTCAACTTTGAATTTGAATTCAAATTCAAATCTGAATTTGGTCATCTTTGCAGCCAGGGGCATCCCATATATGAATTGGGGGTAGCTTGAGCTACTGATCATCATGGTGATGTGTATTTTTGTATTTGGCCCCTCTATTAATTAGAGCTTGGTCATTATGCAAATTAACCCCTGTAAAATCTTTGAATTTTGTCAAGTTTGTTAAAAATTTAAATTGCCCATGCCATATATGGATTTTGGGTATTTTTTCACAAGGAGTTGCATGGTGATGATGATTTGATCATCTGAGCCTTTTTCAAAATTCATATGGTGCAATTATGCACTCAGCCCCCTGAACTTCTGTTAAATTTTCAACTGCCCTTGCAAATTCAAATTGAGACATATCATATATGTTTTTGGGGTGTTTTTTTGCAAGGATTTCAGCAGTGATGTTTTCATGATTTTGTGCAACATATGAATTCAAGGTGTGGTCACCTGATCCAAGATCATCAGATCTTTCTGCTTGCAACATTTCAACTTCAGTGCGTTTGAAATGTTGATCATCTGATCTCTTCAATCTTGTTTCATGTCATCTTCTTCTTCAGTTCAGCCATAACATATTGTCATATGTAATGTGGCTGGGTTCCAACTGTTGTTGCACCTTTCTATGTGTCAATTTCACCGACACTACTCCGTCTCCGGAATCATTGTATTACTTTCATGTTATCTAATCTCTTGTAATGCCTTATTGTTCATGTCATGCTATCATGCTACTTACACCTAAATTAAGGCTTAGACCAAAGCCATTGCAATGTAAATAAATGCATGTGACAGTGATGACTTGTCGTCATCACCTTCATTTAAATTTGACTAGACAGGGTCATATCATGTAAATAAAACTTGAACATGCCATCCTTGTTTGAGTTTGCATCAGTTGCTTACTTGTGTGTGTTTCCTTGTCGGTATCTTACGTTAGCACCCGAGACTGACGAGGAGACTTACGTGGAGCTGTCTGCAACCGAGCACGAGGGTGCTGTGGGTGCTACTTCGACTACCTTGCAAGGCAAGGGGGAGATCTGTGTCATTACTTTATAACTTTCTGCTCATGCCTAGCTGTAGATCTAGAACGTTATTGCTTGATCCTATCTACCTTATATGCCATGTTTAAACCCATACAGCCATGATCCCCACATCCCAGCAAACCATTGTACTGCTAGGTTACCGCTGCTCAGCAAATGCTTAGTATGGATAGAAAACTTGCTGCTTACCCTATATGTTTATGGTTGGGATATGAGGCTATAAAAGAAGTTGGTTGATATTCATTATTGTTAAATGATGTTAATTTATATTTGACGAAAGGTGGAAGGCTGGACTATTCCCGTCTGGTGCGTTGTTCCATTTGAGTCACCTAGGACCCGAGTTCCGGGTATTGTGTTTCTTGACGACTGTGCCTAATCGTGTGTGGGGTTTTATGGGACCCCCTTGTCTTACCTACCTAGCTTCGTACAATTCTAGTGGTGGCCCGAGCTGATTTACATTTGCTACTGCGTGTGTGTTGGTAGGTACCCCAGCTGTTTTCGAAACAACCCGGGCCAGCGGAGACATGGTTTCTCTCGTTGGTCCACACTTGGCGAGGTAGGGGTCCCCTGAATATTCAGGTGTGACTTACCGACCTTAGCCAGACGGTAGAGACCGATTCGAGAGCGTGGCCAGCTTTTGAGTTGGGTGTCGACTCACCGGGGGCCACCCGGAGTTGTGTGTTGTTAGTTAGAGGGACTTTGACGTTCCGGAGTTTCAGGCGCTTATCTAGCCAAGTGGAAACCGGGCGTACATGCGACGTCTATAATGGACAGTTGGTACACCCCTGCAGGGTAAATCTTTTCGAAAAGCCGTGTTTGCGGTTATGGACTACTTGAGACCTACTCCTTGTTTATAGAATAACATCAATGATAATCATACTATAAAAATTTGACAAACCGTGTGCGTGCCTTGGTTGTCTTTCTTCGTCCAGGGGGATCGAGAGAGAAACGAGGTTGTGTTATGTTTGCGTAAGTAGGTGGATAGCCGACCCATGACACGTTGTCAACGTAAATTCTTGGATCTCATCTTTATTCTGATAGAACGAGTAGCCACCATACATGCTAGTACGGCTGCAACCTGTCTATGTCCTTACCTTACCTGTAGCGTTAGTTGTTCCGTAATGACATGTTCTCACCCCCGTTTACATTTCTGTCTTTACCGCTTTGCCTGATCGGCCGCTGCAGTGGACTACTACCTCGACCCCAGCACCGGACGTTACTTCGTGGAGGTGCCACCGGAGGACGACGACGAGTACGAGTACCTTGACCAGTAGGATCTTATAGTTGGGTTCAGACGTTCCGTGGGTGGATATTTATGTGTAGCCCTCCCTAGGGCAATTTGGATCTTGACCGTACTCGGTCCCTACTATGCTTCCGCTTGATGTATTGATGTACGGATGAGATGTACTCTTGATGATGTTATATTATTAGACAGTGGCGTTGTATGCCCTGCTCTATTTATCTTCTATATGTATTTCCTTTCTTATAGAGTTATGCTTATGTACCTGTCGTCGAGAATCCGGCAGCGACACAAGTGCGAGTGTCGTGCGCCGGTGGCGTTTGATGCGCTTCTAACTCCGACCGGACGCGAAAGCGACTAGTTAGAGTTAGTACCGCATCAGGGGCCTTACAACTTTGTATCAGAGCAGGACTGACTGTAGGACCCTTTGCTGGCCGAAGTTGAGTCTAGAAACTATTTTGGTAGTTATACAGGAAAAATTCCGGAGAGTAGGACCTCTTTCTGTTTTCTCCTTATCCCACCCTCCCACCCCTTTTTCCGTGAGGAAGTGAAACGGTGTTTTGTCTCTGCAACTTATCCCCTTTCAAAAAATCTAGGTTCTCGTTTACATGAGGCTCCGATTCCTCTATAATTTTTTGCTAGCGATGAGATGTGTTGGCGTCTTTGAGACCACTGAGCCGCCACTTGGGGTTGACTGCTCTACCTCGCTTACGGCGTACCCCAGGTGAACCGTCCATACAGAATTGGCGGGCATCCTATGGTAATATGGATGTGGTGTCTTTCCCCTATGGACGACCGTGATGGCGGGCCGCTCAGGGCAGATGTCTCATTGTCAGGTTTCCAACCGCTCGTATATATTGTTGTGTGCTCGCTAGCAGATTATTATCTTGGATTCGGATGTTCTTGGTTTGGGAATTCCAGTAGCACCTAGCTGTCGACTTTCCGGGTTAACCTTGGTGGAATTTCAGCTTTCGGCTTTCTCATACCTCGTGAGGGAGTTTTGTTGTCAATATTGCTTTAACTCTGGTTACTTCAATGATTCGTTCATGTTCTCACAAGTGTTCCTATATACAGGATGCCAAGAGCGAACATGCCGCCGCCAGAGAACCCTATCCTTGGGGAGGCTGTAGCCGCAGTGGCTCAGGGCACAGCTGCGATCCTTCAGATGCTGCAGAACCAGGGTGCTCAGAGGAATGATCGTCCACAGTACACCACACTGCAGCAGTTCCTTGCGATCAGCCCCCCCAGGTTCTCCGAGGCTCGAGACCCGTTGGAGGCGGATGACTGGATTGCAGAGATCAAGAAGCACTTCAATGCCAATACCGTCAGACCCGTCGACTACGTCACCTTCGCCTCCTTCCAGCTTCAGGGTGCCGCAGGCAGTTGGTTCTCGACGTACAAGGCCAACAAGGGTGATGCAGAGATCACGTGGGAGGACTTCGTCAGAGATTTCAGAGCTGCTCATATTCCCAGTGGACTGATCGAGAGGAAGCGCGAGGAGTTCTTAGCTCTGAGGCAGGGGGACAGGTCTGTGCAGGAGTATAACCTGGCCTTCGTCAGGCTCGCCAGGTACGCTCCAGAGGAGGTCTCGTCAGAGGCCAAGCGCATTGCCAGGTTCCGCGGTGGTCTTGCCCCGGACATCAAGTATGCGCTCACCTTGTCCACGCCAAGCCTGTTCTCAGAGTTCGTCGACCAGGCTATCAGACAGGAGTCAGCTGAGGCAGAGCGTTCCGCAGAGAAGAGGAATCAGAGAGAGCACAGTTCAGCAGTGATGGTCCACAAGAAGGCCAAGTCCTGGGTTTCAGAGCCACAGCCTCAGCCGCAGCGCCAGCAGTTCCAGCAGAGGGGGGAAGTTGTCCGCACTTTTTCCCGCCCTCCCGTCCCAGTGCAGCACGGACCTCGCTCTACTCCACCCCACGCGAGGCCGCCTGCTCCACAGGGCCAGCCCAGGCCAGAGATCACGTGCTTCAAGTGTGGCAAGCCGGGCCACAAGTCTCCGCAGTGCACCGACCCTCGTTACGCCAGGCTGCCGCCGCCCCCACCTCGCTCTACACCGAGCAACGCGATGGTGCGGGCCCAGCCACGAGCGCTCAGGGTGAACAACGTGACTGTGGCAGAGGCTCAGCAGTCGTCCGAGATTGTGCTTGGTAGGTTACTTGTGTGTTCAGTTCCAGCGACAGTTTTGTTTGATTCCGGAGCTTCCCATTCCTTCATGTCCAAGTCCTTTGCTCAGAGATTTGACTTTCACTCAGAGGTGATGCCTTCACCTTTGGCCATTTCTTCCCCGGGTTCCAAGATGAGCTCAGCTATCAGAGTTCCTGATGTGCAGATTCAGATTCAGGGTCTTCTGTTCTCAGCATCCTTGATCTTGCTTCCAAGTTCCGACATCGATGTCATTTTGGGCATGGATTGGCTTGTCAAGTACAAGGCCAAGATTTATTGTCCGTCCAAGACCGTGTTGCTGACGCACGATTCAGGCGCAGAGATTTGGTACACTTGTAGCTCGACAGTGGGATCAGCACAGTTGTACGCTCTGAACGCTGGAGTTGCTCCATTGATCGAGGAGGTCAGAGTGGTTCGAGAGTTTCCAGATTTCTTCCCAGAAGAGTTGCCAGGTATTCCACCCGTCCGTGCTATTGAGTTCGTGATCGAGCTAGAACCTGGTACACAGCCGATATCTCGGCAGCCTTACAAGATGTGTCCGGAAGAGCTGGTTGAGTTGAAGGAACAGCTAGTGAAGCTTGAAAAGGATGGGCTCATTCGTCCGAGCACTTCCCCTTGGGGTGCCCCATGTCTTTTTGTGAAGAAGAAAGATGGTACTAGTCGGTTGGTTCAAGACTACCATGGTATCAACAAGAAGACGATCAAAAACAAGCACCCTTTGCCCAACATCAATGACTTATTTGAGCAATTGCATGGAGCAAAGGTGTTTTCAAAGCTTGATCTAAAGATGGGGTACCACCAGATTCGTGTCCGTGAGGAGGACATTCCCAAGACAGCCTTCCGCACTCGTTATGGACTGTACGAGTTTACGGTCATGACGTTTGGCTTCTCTAACGCACCTCCGACGTTCATGAGGGCCATGAACTATCTCTTCCAAGAGTGGCTAGATGTGTTCGTACTCCTCTATCTCGACGACATCCTTGTTTTTTCCAAGTCAGAGGCTGAGCATGAGGAGCATCTCAGATTGGTGTTGCAGAAGTTGAGAGATCACCGGTTTTATGCCAAGTTCTCGAAGTGTGAGTTCTGGATGAATAAGGTCAACTTCCTTGGCCATGTCATTTCCTCAGAGGGCATTGCTGTTGACCCAGACAGAGTCCGGACGATTCAAGATTGGACTCCGCCGAAGAATGTCAAGCAGCTGAGGAGTTTTCTCGGACTTGCCAGCTACTGCAGGAAGTTTGTTGAGAATTTCTCCAAGATAGCAAAGCCGATGACGGAGTTGTTGTGCAAGGGCAAGAGGTACTTTTGGTCACAGGCTTGCCAGTCAGCTTTTGATGAGTTGAAGCTAAGGCTGACCACAGCTCCGATCCTTACACCGCCAGACGAGTCACAGCCGTTTCAAGTTTTCTGTGACGCTTCGTTGAATGGCCTTGGCGGAGTGTTGATGCAGGGAAAGAGTATTGTGGCGTACACCTCCAGACAGTTGAAGCAGGCTGAGAGGAATTATCCGACCCACGATCTTGAGCTGGCTGCTGTGATTCATGCGTTGGTTACTTGGCGACACCTCCTCCTAGGGAGGAAGGTTGATGTGTTCACTAATCACAAAAGCTTAAAGTACTTGTTCACGCAGCCTAACCTGAACTTGAGGCAAAGGAGATGGCTCGAGACTATTACTGAGTACTCCGTGGATATTCAGTATACGCGGGGCAAGGCGAATGTCATAGCCGATGCGTTGAGCCGCAAGGGTGATTGCAACAGTGTCCAGGTGCAGAAGATACACCCTGATTTGTGTGAGGCATTTCGAAGGCTAAATCTCGAGCTAGTTCCAGCAGGCTATCTAGCCAACCTGGTGGTAGAGCCCACTATCCGTGAGAAGATTCGTGAAGCTCAGTCTGGTAGCTTGATGATTCAGAAAGTCAAGCAGGGTGTTGCCGCCTCAGTTCCGAAGTACGGTTGCTTTTAAGTGCATAATGACGGCACCGTGATGTTCGAGGAGAGAGTTGTTGTTCTCAGAGAGGTAGTCTTGAGAGAAGCCCATGACTCCAAGTTGTCTATCCACCCTGGTAGCACCAAGATGTATCAGGACCTCAAACAGAACTTTTGGTGGACTCGTATGAAGCGGGATGTTGCCCGTTTTGTCTCCCAGTGTGATGTGTGCAGGAGAGTGAAGGCACAGCATCAGAAGCCTGCAGGGCTACTTCAGCCAATTGAAATTCCAGAGTGGAAATGGGATCACATTGAGATGGATTTCATCACAGGTTTTCCTCTGTCGCAGAAGAAGAACAATGCCATCTTCGTTGTCATTGACAATCTCTCCAAAGTTGCCCATTTCTTCCCAGTGAAGGACTCCATTTCAGCAGCTCAGTTGGCGGATTTGTACACCACAAGAATTGTGTCTTTGCATGGCATCCCCAAGAAGATAAGTTCTGATCGAGGCAGTCTTTTCACCTCCAAGTTCTGGCAGGCTTTTCAAAAGGCGATTGGTACGACAGTCTTGTTCAGTACCGCTTATCACCCTCAGACCAGTGGGCAGGTTGAGCGTGTGAACCAAATTCTCGAGGACATGCTTCGGGAATGTGTCATCTCGTTTGGCATGAAGTGGGATGAATGCTTGCCGTATGCTGAGTTTTCCTACAACAACAGCTATCAAGCAAGTCTGCAAGCAGCACCGTTTGAAGTCTTGTATGGTCGCAAGTGCAGGACACCTTTGAACTGGTCCGAGACAGGCGAGAGGCAGCTGTTCGGTCCAGATGTGATCCAAGAGGCAGAGGACAGAGTGAAGATTGTCCGTGAGAACTTAAAGGCAGCACAGTCTAGGCAGAAGGCCTATTATGACAAGAAGCACCATGGTGTTGACTTCAAAGTTGGTGACTTCTCATACCTCAAGGTGTCTCCACTTCGGGGCACTCACCGCTTTGGGATCAAAGGCAAGTTGGCTCCCAGGTTCGTTGGTCCGTTCCGCATCCTCGAGACTCGGGGACCTCTCGCGTTTCGCCTCGAGCTTCCAGACAGCTTGGCTATGGTGCATGATGTGTTCCACTTGTCTCAGTTGAAGAAGTGTTTCAAGATGCCAGAGCAGGCAGTGGACTTGGGCGAGATCCAGCTCATTGCGGATCTTTCTTACTCAGAGCGTCCAGTCCGTGTTCTTGACTCGTCCGAGCGCAAGACTCGCAACAAGACCGTCAAGTTCCTCAAGGTGAAATGGGCACATCACTCGGAGAAGGAAGCAACATGGGAGCATGAAGATCATCTCCGTTCTGAGTATCCCGAGCTTTTTCTTGCTTAGATCTCGGGACGAGATCCTGTGTTGGTGGGGGAGTGTTGTAACAGCCCATGTGCAATAATTATAAAACACCATGAGATTATACTTTGTCTGTTGACTTTGTAACTTGGCATGGTGCTAAAGGTTGTAATTTCATGTGGTGATTTAAATTTGCATTGGGATTGGAGCCATCTGGTTTGGTTGATTTGGATTTCAAAATGGTTCAAGAAGGGTGTTGGGGGAATTTTCTTTGTTGCATGCTTGCTCTCCTTGACCCCAAACTTGGCCTAGCCATTTCTTTTGTTATGGCAAGGGTTTTAAAATCCTCAAATTATTTTTGCCATCATAAAAAATATGGGCTCTAGTTCAAAGTGATTTTGAATTCAAAATGAGCTCACATTTTTGTTGTTGCCAAAAATTCCCAAACCATTTTTGGAAATTGAGGAATATTACAAGGAACATTTTACATATTTTTATGCATTTTTAGGCCTTGTAATTAATCCTGGAAAACTCCTTTTCCTTTTTGTTTATCCCTAAATGGAAAGTCTTCGGCAGCGGGCGTTTTCTCTTTTCCCTCCGGATTCCTGTTGCAGGCCCGGCCCGTCTGGCCTTTCCTGACGTCCTGGACGGAAGCCCACCCGCGAAGGGGTACGCAGGGGCCTCTCCTCACCGTTGGATAGATCCAACGGCTGGGACAGGGCGCCTTTCCACCGTGGCCAGGTCCCCGCCGGCGAGTTCCTCTCACAGCTCCGGCCACGTCGCCCAGAGCTTTCCATCGTGGCTGGAGAGGAGGGGTATTTAGGCCGCCGCAACCCCCACAGAAACCCTAGCCCTGCTCCCTCGCAGTCATCTTCCCCCGCGGCGCCGTCGCGAGAGCAGGGGCTCCCCTGTTCCCGCCGAGAAGCCGCTCCGGTGAGCAATTCCGCCGACCCCGCTCCACGCCTTCACCTTGTGCTCGTCCAGAGGCATGCGAGACCTCATCCTTCCCGTTCCCCTCCATGCAGGATCGTGCAGGAGGCCGCCACCAAGCTCTCGACGAAAAGGCCCGCCGCGGCGACGTCTTCATCGCCGACGACGACCTGGTCGCCATCTCCTCCCACGGCAGCTCAGGGGCGTCCACAGCCATCCCTAGGTGAGCTGCAGACCACCCCTGCTCCTCTACCTCCTGCGCGTATAGCTTCTCACCGTAGGGCCGTGTCTCTGTCCGCTTGAGCTCGTCGCCGGTGGCTTGGGTATGTTGTCTGTGCCGTGTCGCGTCGGGTTCTCCAGTACACGCGCTCTGGGGTCGCGCAGAGCACGCGTGTGGCGCGCAAGGCCTCACCTTTTGTACACAGCGTGAGTTGCATCACCATTGTCTGAAGTTGCGCCGTCAGCTGCAGTGCGCCGCCGTGAGTTTACCTGAAGTTTCCGTCGCCGTCTTGGAGTTAGGGTTCAGATCCGGTGCGTTGGGATTGAAGCTAGATGTTCCCCCTCGCGTTTGCGCACCGTAGCATAGCATGGTTCGACCGGAGTTCCACGCTAGGCTCACCGGAGTTCCGCCGGATGCGCAGTATCTCTGAATCAACAGGAGCAGGTCACCGCCCCTCTGTTCCCGCGTTGCTGCCGTCGTGCAGAGGGGGTCTCAGTAGCCGAGCAGGAGGGCTAGACGTAGAAGGAAGTGCCCTCTTGGATTCCCACAGCTGGGCTCGCTGGATGTCGACCGGAGCACCACGGGAGCCTCGCCGGAAGTTGGGTCCGTAGCGGGTTCAGTGCGGGAGTTCTTCTCCTTCAGAGTAACGCGGGATTCAGAGAAGTGAGGGGAGCTGCGCACTTGGGCCGTGGAGAAGCAGTGGGCCTCGGCCCTTTTTTTTCTTTTTTTTTCTGTTTTTCCCGCGCTGCGGAAGGGGCTCGGTCCAGTTGGGCCGTGGAGCGAAGATGGGCCCCGAGCTCCCGAGGATGGCCCATGCGGCCAAGTCCTCTCCTTTTCTTTTTTCTTTTATTTTCTTTTCTGGTTTAAATTCAACTTTGAATTTGAATTCAAATTCAAATCTGAATTTGGTCATCTTTGCAGCCAGGGGCATCCCATAACTGAATTTGGGGTAGCTTGAGCTACTGATCATCATGGTGATGTGTATTTTTGTATTTGGCCCTCTATTAATTAGAGCTTGGTCATTATGCAAATTAACCCCTGTAAAATCTTTGAATTTTGTCAAGTTTGTTAAAAATTTAAATTGCCCATGCCATATATGGATTTTGGGTAATTTTTCACAAGGAGTTGCATGGTGATGATGATTTGATCATCTGAGCCTTTTTCAAAATTCATATGGTGCAATTATGCACTCAGCCCCCTGAACTTCTGTTAAATTTTCAACTGCCCTTGCAAATTCAAATTGAGACATATCATATATGTTTTTGGGGTGTTTTTTTGCAAGGATTTCAGCAGTGATGTTTTCATGATTTTGTGCAACATATGAATTCAAGGTGTGGTCACCTGATCCAAGATCATCAGATCTTTCTTCTTGCAACATTTCAACTTCAGTGCGTTTGAAATGTTGATCATCTGATCTCTTCAATCTTGTTTCATGTCATCTTCTTCTTCAGTTCAGCCATAACATATTGTCATATGTAATGTGGCTGGGTTCCAACTGTTGTTGCACCTTTCTATGTGTCAATTTCACCGACACTACTCCGTCTCCGGAATCATTGTATTACTTTCATGTTATCTAATCTCTTGTAATGCCTTGTTGTTCATGTCATGCTATCATGCTACTTACACCTAAATTAAGGCTTAGACCAAAGCCATTGCAATGTAAATAAATGCATGTGACAGTGATGACTTGTCGTCATCACCTTCATTTAAATTTGACTAGACAGGGTCATATCATGTAAATAAAACTTGAACATGCCATCCTTGTTTGAGTTTCATCAGTTGCTTACTTGTGTGTGTTTCCTTGTCGGTATCTTACGTTAGCACCCGAGACTGACGAGGAGACTTACGTGGAGCTGTCTGCAACCGAGCACGAGGGTACTGTGGGTGCTACTTCGACTACCTTGCAAGGCAAGGGGGAGATCTGTGTCATTACTTTATAACTTTCTGCTCATGCCTAGCTGTAGATCTAGAACGTTATTGCTTGATCCTATCTACCTTATATGCCATGTTTAAACCCATACAGCCATGATCCCCACATCCCAGCAAACCATTGTACTGCTAGGTTACCGCTGCTCAGCAATTGCTTAGTATGGATAGAAAACTTGCAGCTTACCCTATATGTTTATGGTTGGGATATCAGGCTATAAAATAAGTTGGTTGATATTTATTATTGTTAAATAATGTTAATTTATATTTGACGAAAGGTGGAAGGCTGGACTATTCCCGTATGGTGCGTTGTTCCATTTGAGTCACCTAGGACCCGAGTTCCGGGTATTGTGTTTCTTGACGAGCGTGCCTAATCGTGTGTGGGGTTTTATGGGACCCCCTTGTCTTACCTACCTAGCTTCGTACAATTCTAGTGGTGGCCCGAGCTGATTTACATTTGCTACTGCGTGTGTGTTGGTAGGTACCCCAGCTGTTTTTGAAACAACCCGGGCCAGCGGAGACATGGTTTCTCTCGTTGGTCCACACTTGGCGAGCTAGGGGTCCCCTGAATATTCAGGTGTGACTTACCGACCTTAGCCAGACGGTAGAGACCGATTCGAGAGCGTGGCCAGCTTTTGAGTTGGGTGTCGACTCACCGGGGGCCTCTCGGAGTTGTGTGTTGTTAGTTAGAGGGACTCTGACGTTCCGGAGTTTCAGGCGCTTACCTAGCCAAGTGGAAACCGGGCGTACATGCGACATCTATAATGGACAGTTGGTACACCCCTGCAGGGTAAATCTTTTTGAAAAACCGTGTCCGCGGTTATGGACTACTTGAGACCTACTCCTTGTTCATAGAATAACATCAATGATAATCATACTATAAAAATTTGACAAATCGTGTGCGTGCCTTGGTTGTCTTTCTTCGTCCAGGGGGACCGAGAGAGAAACGAGGTTGTGTTATGTTTGCGTAAGTAGGTGGATAGCCGACCCATGACACGTTGTCAACGTAAATTCTTGGATCTCATCTTTATTCTGATAGAACGAGTAGCCACCATACATGCTAGTACGGCTGCAACCTGTCTATGTCCTGACCTTACCTGTAGCGTTAGTTGTTCCGTAATGACATGTTCTCACCCCCATTTACATTTCTATCTTTACCGCTTTGCCTGATCGGCCGCTGCAGTGGACTACTACCTCGACCCCAGCATCGGACGTTACTTCGTGCAGGTGCCACCGGAGGACGACGACGAGTACGAGTACCTTGACCAGTAGGATCTTATAGTTGGGTTCAGACGTTCCGTGGGTGGATATTTATGTGTAGCCCTCTCTAGGGCAATTTTGATCTTGACCGTACTCGGTCCCTACTATGCTTCCGCTTGATGTATTGATGTACGGATGAGATGTACTCTTGATGATGTTATATTATTAGACAGTGGCATTGTATGCCCTGCTCTATTTATCTTCTATATGTATTTCCTTTCTTATAGAGTTATGCTTATATACCTGTCGTCGAGAATCCGGCAGCGACACGAGTGCGAGTGTCGTGCGCCGGTGGCGTTTGATGCACTTCTAACTCCGACCGGACGCGAAAGCGACTAGTTAGAGTTAGTACCGCATCAGGGGCCTTACATTAGTGCCCCTAATGGGGGATTACCCCTGGCTTGCTCACGGCTTGCCCACGCCGGCGACAGAGGTACGGCGGGGAGGCCATTCCCGCCAGGGCACGGCGGGTTGAGCGGGTCCGTGGCCACCTGCGTCCAGAGCGCGCGCGTGCCCACACGGAGCGCGGCCAGAGTGCACCCGGGGCGCACACGAGCAGCCGCAACACGCGCTCACGTCCATGGCGGACGGCGGCGAGCACGGGCTCCGTGCTCCGGCGATGAAGCGATACGGGGAGATAGGGGGGGCGATGCGACGGCTCACGGGGGATGTATGGGAGAGGTCGCGGTGGGCGTGGGGGTCGCCGGAGTAGCGGTGCGGGGCAAGGGCCGCGGCGGCCGTGGTCGTGGAGGAGGCGCGATTCGCCGCACCAGGGAGTACTCCGGCTCGATTCCGGGCTTGAGACGATGAAGACGGCGACGGGGAGCCTCCCGGACACGACGGAGTGGCCCGTGGCGGCCGCTGGCCGCGACGACGGCGGTGGTACGGCGACGGCCGTGGGGCGGCTCCTGCGCGAGGAGACAGAGACGAGGGAGGAGGCGGCGCGAGGGAGGAAGGAGACTGGCAGCTAGGGTTTGCGCAGTGGGGGGGCTCGGCTTATAGCTCGCCGGGGGCTTCGGATGCCTTCCACGGCGGAGGCCGACGCCGTGGCTGCCGCGATGCGTGACACGGACGGAAAAGAACAGGGGGAGGTGGGGAACGGTTGGGGGGTGGCCGGTTGGGCTTGCTGGGCTGGTGGCCCAGGGGGGAAGGGAGGGGGTGGGCCTCGCCCCTAAGCGGTAGTTAGGACAGTTTTGTTTTTCTTCTTTTTTTTAATTTTCTTTTCTGTATTTTCTCTTTAGCATTTTTTGTAAATGCTTAGGCAATTTTGTTAAACACGAAAACATCTCCAAAAATAATGTGGCACCACAGGCCAGTGCCACCAAAAGGTTTGGGAAATAAATAAATCATTAATTTTTTATATAATCATTAAATGATTACTTGGTGTTGATTTACTACTATTTTTATTTAATTTAAATGCTTAGGCATTTTTGTTAAGCATGATAGTTGCTCCAAAATTATTGTTATATAACATACGAAGGATACCGAGAGTATGGGGATTATATAAAACCATTTTGTATTATATTTAAATGATAATTGATTAAAGTGGCCATTGGAGCTACTGTTTTTATTTGTTCCAATTATTTGATGGCACAATAAGTCCCAATACAAACATGGAAGTGATCCATTGAATATTTGTGAATTTATAAAAGTAGTTGGACAATTTTTGGGCAAAGTTTATTTGTCACTTGTTTTTATGATCCAGAGCAAGAAGGGGGGTTTGCACTTTGATTTTTATGATGATGATCAAGGCACCCTTGGCACATGCTTTATTGACATCCACCATTATGATACAGAACATGATCAACTTCAAAGTGTGATCAGGGCATGAAGGGTACATTGGATTCAATACCTCCTTCATGATCTGAAGATTAACAAAAACAAAAATTTTGATCAAGGCCAGTTTGAGCAACAGAGATTATTAACAGTGATTAGCAACAGTAATCCTGATTACTGTAGTTGATTACTGTAGCGTGACACCCGGGGTGTTACAGTTGCCCACATGGTTTGGGTAGCTAACCCGACCTCGTCCAGAAGGTAGAGGCCAATTCGAGAGCGCGGTCGGGTTTTGAGTTGGATGTCGACTCACCGGGGCCACCCGGATTTGTGCGTTGTTAGTTAGAGGGACCTGTCATTTCGGATCTCTTACAGAGATGGGTAGCAACTTACAGAGATGGGCGTGCATGCGGAGTCTTGTAATGGGCAGTTGGTACACCCCTGCAGGGTTAAATCCTTTCGAGAAGCCGTGTCCACGGTTATGGATGACTTGAGACCTACTCCTTGATCATAGACAACAACAACAACTGAGATAATCTTAATAACTTGATCAATGTGTGTGTTCCTTGACTGCTTCTTCTTCATTCGGATGCGAAGAGGAGGACACGGATAGGATAGGTGTTATGTTTGCGTAAGTAGTTGATAGTAAGACTTGTTGGATGCGATTCCTCATCGAATGCTTGGTTCTCATCTTACTCTAAAATAGACCGTTAGCCATTCATATATTGCTAGTGCGTCTGCAACCTCACCACTACCCCCATCTTAACCGTGAGAAGTTAGTTACAGGACGTTTGATATATCTCACCTCTTTCTTTTCTATTTTACGCACGTTATGAAACGATCTTGGAATTCATAGGAGCTCGACGACCCTTCTTCTGGACGCCTTCGTGAAGAATCGACGACGACTAGTTAGGTGGAACCCGGCGGAGAGCCTGGACCCGTGTGGTTATGGGAATGGTGTGTTTTACCTTTGCCACTAGGAATTTGATTGTAGTCTGTACTCAGACATGTATCTTCTGCTGATGTATTGTATTAAGGCAGTTGTATGCCGATTGTATGAGATGTTCTATCCTTGTAGCTGTAATGTTGTGATATCACGTTGGAAATCTGGGGCATATGGCATTTTCATATGTTGCGGTGGGACCGATATGTGATTCGTCCCCGGATCTGGATGGAAACATCTAGATCTGGAACACTACCGCATCTCGGGGCTTACAACTTGGTATCAGAGCCTTACGGACCGTAGGATCCCTTTTCTGGCCGAAGTCGAGTCTACAGAAAAACTATTTTGTAGTTACTTAGATAGTTATCGAAGAGTATGATTCTTTTTTACTCCTTACCCTTGCTCTAGTCAGGACAAGTCTCGTAAGTGTTTTATTCTCGCCTTGCCCCTTCAAACTTTAGGATCTCGATGAGTGTGGAGTTTTAGAACCGTTAAAATTCCTTCCTTGCAGCGTATTGTCTCGATTCCGATTTCAGGTTTGGGAATTCCTGTAGTACCTTTAGTTTCTCCGACTCCGGAATAATATCTTGGTCGTCCTTTGACCCCATTCCTCTTCCCTAGTATCCTCACTATTTTAGTGAGAATGCCCCTCTTGATCGTCGCTTGGACTATTGTTCTTCCTCTTGATCTCCCGATGGTTTCATTTTTCTACGTCACAATATCTCTGTGGAAAGTTTTCTCGACGGAAGATCTTCGTCGACATGGAGCAGAGCCCCTTGTTGGTGGTGTTGAAGATCGTCGACTCTCTTTTCTCTCCCCTCCTCTCCCCTGGATCGTCCTGGATCTCGGGATGAGATCCATTGTTGGTGGTGTTGTATTGTAACAGCCCGGGATTTTCATCCAAATTAAAAAAAAATTGTTGCTTTATTTTGCTGATTGCTGTAATTGTTTGTAGTATTTGCTTCGCTGATTTATTAATCGGTGAATATTCTCCCCTTTCTTTCTCGTATCGGATGCGGGACCGCCCATTTCCACCATGGCACACGACCTTTTGCGACACCGGGTTTCCCCCGAGCACCTTCGGTACTTCCGGCACAAGACCAGCCATCGCCATCGGAACGGAAAACCCCATTTATTTAATAAACGGATTATTTTATTGGGTGCCTCCCTCTCCACGAGTCGGCCGGATCCCGCGCCTCCATCGCCCTGCGTCGTCTCCCACCGCCTTCTCCACGTTGCGCCGTCGCGCCGGAGGGCCACCGCCGGCGACCTCGATCTGGAGCGGGGACGGCAATGCCCTCGCGATCCTCCACCGTGGCCTGGGCCGGCCTAGCGCGCCCACGCGGCCCAGTCGCCACCGCTCCAGCCAAGGCCCAACAACGCCTTGACGGCCCAGCTGCGCGCCCTAGCCAGCGCCCTTCCTCCGCCCGTGGGCGAGGGCAAGCTAAGCTTCGCCCACCCCGTCTCCATGGGCTCGGCCCACTGGTGAGGCACCTTTTTTTCTTTTTCTTTTTAATTTCTATTTTTTGTTGGGCCTAGCCCATTTCTATATTGCGCCCTTGAGCAGTAGATAGTATAGCTGCGCCTGGTTCTGTTTAGCCCATTAGCTACAGATTCGGCCCGTTAGATGTTTTTTTTAATTTTCTAGTTTATTTATTTGGCAGATTGTATTATTATTTTGCGATGGCCGTATCTTTTTAACGGTAGCTCGGATCGCGATGCTTTGATTATGAAACTTGCTTAGAATTTTGTTTAGTTGAACAAAATGTGCTCCTTTCCCATGTTTGACTTTGTTTACGTGTTGTTTACCTACTAATTAAAACCCTTGCCACTGTAAATTGTAATCCACTATAACTTTTTAACCATTGCTCCGATTAAAATGTTCCTTATATGTAACTTGACTAGAATTTCATGTAGCTCCTCAATATGCTGCTCTTGCTTACTAATAAAAATAATATAATATTGTTTAGGGAAAAACAGTACCAAAAATTATAATTATCGTGGGGTCCGTAATAGTTGCCATGTATAGGTTTTACCCATACTTAAAGTGACTAGATTAGGTAGTTTACTTATGCTTCACCTCTTGCCATCTTTGTGTGATATGCCATCCTTGAGTGAGATGCCATGTTAACAACCTTTGCTCATGTTGTGTTTCTAAACAACTTGAACCATTCTAAATGTGTGGTATCGTCGTGTGTGATGAGTACTCCACTTAACCTGTTAGTAACCGCTCTCGACAGTAGATGTGATGCCGTAGTGCGTTATCTCGTGTCGCCTTCTTGTTGATGCCCACATTGTTTGGGTAGCTAACCCGACCTCATCCAGACGGTGGAGGCCAATTAGAGAGCGCGACCGGCATTTTGAGTTGGATCTCGAATCACTGGGGGCCACCCGGATTTGTGTGTTGTTTGTTAGAGGGACCTGTCATTTCGGATCTCTCGGAACTAAATCATAAAATGGTTGCCTATGATGGATAGCAACTGAGAGAGTTGGGCGTGCGTGCGGAGCCTTGTAATTGGCAGTTGGTACACCCCTGCAGGGTTAAATCCTTTCGAGAAGCCGTGTCCACGGTTATGGACGACTTGTGACCTACTCCTTGTTCATAGACAACAACAACTGAGATAATCTTAATAACTTGATGAATGTGTGTGTGACTTGACTGCTTCTTCTTCGTTGGGATGCGAAGAGGTGGACAAGGATAGGCTAGGTGTTATTTTTGCGTAAGTAGTTGATAGCAAGACTTGTTGGAGGCGATTCCTCATCGAATGCTTGATTCTCATCTTACTCTAAAATAGACCTTTAGCCACTCATATATTGCTAGTGCGTCTGCAACCTCACCACTACCCCCATCTTACCCTGAGAAGTTAGTTACAAGACGTTTGATATAGCTCACCTCTTTCTTTTCTCTTTTACATCTAGAACTCCTTCTTCTGGACGCCTTCACGAAGACTCGACGACGAGTAGTTAGGTGGATCCCAGCGGAGAGCCTGGACCCGTGTGGTTACGGGAATGGTGTGTTTTACCTTTTCCACTAGGCATTTGATTGTAGTATGTACTCAGACATGTATCTTCCGCTGATGTATTGTATGAAGGTAGTTGTATGCCGATTGTATGAGATGTTGTATCCTTGTAGCTGTAATGTTGTCATATCATGTTGGAAATCTGGGGCATATGGCATTGTAATATGTCGCGGTGGGACCGATATGTGCTTCGTCCCCGGATCTGGATGTAAACATCTACATCTGGAACAGTACCGCATATCGGGCCTTACATTATCGTGAACTTTAAGATGAGTAGTATGTTTAGAGATCCATCGGCTATGATCGGCTAGTATATTAATTGAAGGTTGGATGTCTCTAATTTTTGTGGAATTTTCTAGCCTATTTCTCTTTTTTCTGGTTAACCCAACAAGAGCTTTTAATATATAAAAGTAATAGATGCTATGTTTGACAAGATTAAATAAAATTTTCAAAGCCATACCTGATATATAAGATTAATACTCCATAAGATTCATCTTATAAGGTCGATTGCGTAGAAAAAATAGCAAGTGCAGCGAAGAAACCAATAGACTTCTAATTAATATTTCTTCATAGACAACTGCACACTCACGGATACAAGACTCTCCCACAAAGGAGTGATAGACGTTAATGCAAACACCTATTTCATAAGATAACTTCCCTAGACATGATACGACACTAAACTTTGACCACAAAAAGATTAAAAGATAAAGATAAAGATACAGGGGACTCCCCCAAGCTTGGAACAAGCTAAGGGGATGTCATTACCCATGAAGATTTCAATCTTGATTTTTTTGTGTTCTTCATGTGATGATTAGCAAAAAGATTCCATGGCACAGGTCTTCCATCCACACATGATTCTTCAGTCTCCAGGATCCTGCAGCTAGCAGCAGCGCTCATGCGTAGAAAATTTAATTCATACTCACAGTTCTGGTTGAGCAGATCATAGATTTTTCCTTGAAGCTCGAACACATTGGTCTCCAGTGCTTCCATGCTTGACCACACCTCCTTCATCTCCCTCTCATGTTGAACCTTCAGCTCGGCGATTGTAACAGCCCGGGATTTTCACCCAAATTAAAAAAAGTATTTTCTATATTATTTTGTTGATTGATAGCATTGTTTGCAGTATTTGCTTCGCAGATTTATTAATCGATGATTATATTTCCCCCTCCTTCTCGTATCGGCATGCGTGACCGACCCTTTCCACCATGGCACAAAACCTTTTGTGACACCGGGTTTCACCCGAGCACCGTGGCAACTTCCGGCACAGGACGAGCCATCGCCATCGGAACGAAAACCAAAGTAAGGTAGCAGCGACCGGCTATTTATTTAATAAACGGATTATTTTATTGGGCATCGGAAAATGTTCTCCGAATGGTACCAAAGTAAGGTAGCAGCGACCGGCTCGCCGCGCAGAGCGCGTGGTTCAAGGTTTAACCTAAATCGGAGGTCATATGGACTCCCAGCGGTCAAAAACGTAAACATCGGACGCGCGAGAGAGAAACCAGGGGAGAAACCAGGCAGCCTATAAATAGACCAACACTCTCTCCCACCCATTTTAGGGTTCCCCCTAGTCTATTTTTGCAGCCACCCCCTCAGATCTGCCCCAAAAATACCCCCAAGCCCCTCCACGGCCGAAACCATAGCTCTCCCTCAATCTAAGCTGTGAGATCTCAGAACTGATGGCCAAGGTGAAGGCCACGTCGCCCACATCCTTCTCCCAGCCGGTACGGGCCTCGCAGGGCCGAGCGCCGCCGCCACGGGCCCGCCGAGCCCATCCGACACGCCCGGACGCCCGAGCTCCTCCGCCAGCCATCGCCGCGCGCCACTTGCCGCTGATGAGTCGTTGCACCACCCCGGTGGGTCGCCTCCTCTCCCCATGCCTCATCTACTCTTCCTCCTCTCGTCCACACCTCCCTCTCTCCCCTTCCTGCAGAGCCGCCGCCGCCATGGAGGGCCCATGCCGCCTCCCTCGACCTTGACGTTGGAGGCCGCCACCGCCCTCCTGTCGTCCACCGCAACCGGATCCGGCGAGCCACCGCTCGGATATGGCCGTCCCCATGGCGCAGGTTCTCCTCGCCCCTCGTCATGCCCTCGCCGTCGATGGCCAGCATGGACGCCGTCGGCCGCTTGTCCCGAGCAGACCGACGCCGCCCGCGTGGGCCAATGAGATGCCGGTTGGCCCTGCAACCACCAGGTGGGCCGGCGAGCGCCCCTGGCCCAGCCAGCACCTCCAGCCTCAGCCTCCTCTTGCCCTGTGCGAGAAGGAGCTATCCAACGCCATCAATCGCAGTTGGGCCTCGGCACATGGTGAGGGCACGTGCCTTATCTATTTTTTCCCTCTGTAATTTCGGCTAAGTCTTTTCTGTTGATTATTTTTGTACTGTTTTGCGATGTAGATTGCGGTAGCTCTGTAGCTCGTATGAATTTTCGTTCAACATGAAAATTGTTCTGCTTGATGTTCTCTACAATAATCCTTTAGTGAATTTATTCATTCGAGCTCATCTGATTGGTGTAACTTCTTGTTTACCACTTCTACCTGCTGTTTACTGCTGCTGCTGTTATTATTTAGCGATGTTCGATTGATGATTTCCTAGCAGCCGTGCATTGTATGCTTATAGTTCTTTGAGATGAATTTCTCGGCATCATGTCTACTTTAATACCATGTATTCAGTTTTCATGTTATTTTGCTGTAGTTTGCACTTATATTGCTCCAAAGTAGTGTACCTGTTAATCTGTGCTGCTTTTTGTATAAAGTTACCTACTTGACTGTATTATAGTTAATGATCCATGCCAGATATACTTTAGCTCCAATGTAATTAATTGCTCCTTGTCATGTATACTTTCATGCCATGCATTTCTATACCATGATATATTTACTTTTCATATAGTTCATGAGATCCCAAAGTGCATACATGCTGTTTTCTATCAACTGCTCTAAATTCTACTAAGTCTGGAATTTGTTTTAGCTTCCTTGCATGCTTTATACATATATACCCTTGTGTCCTTTGACCACAAGTGTTATGTATGAATTACTTAGCATCATGTATACTACATGTTCATATATTGCTTTGTCATCTTGATGTAGTATTATTATCTCTTTTGCTACTGTTCATATAGCATGGTTATAACAGTTTGCCATGATGCATGTTTTCCACTAAGTTTGTAATCTGTAATAGCTCTCTGGCATCCTTGTTACATGTTTATCCATGATTCTTTTGAGCATAAGTATAATGTATTGTCAGAACCCCAACTTGGGTAAGTGCTAGGGTTTGAGTGCCCCTTTGCATCATGTGAAAATTTCAAAAGAAATTAACAAATGGGGAAAAGAAAAGCCCTAGAAAATTTAATTAAATGGCCAGATAAAAATTCCTTCCAAAAATTCCTCTGGTATTTTTGAAAAGTCTTAAAAATATGCATGATCACATATAAAGTGAAGTGGGTTCCACTGCATGCACCAAGATTTTTCAAAAATTCCAAATAGGGCTTGGAAATTAATTAAATACCCTATTTGATTTGAAATTCAAATTATTTGAATTTCAAAAATCTCCAAAACTTGTGAGTGGCTAGCTATATATATTGTAAGGTCACATAAAAGTTTTGAGGATTTTACAAAATGCTTTGATATTTTTATCCAGAGCAAAACAATTTACAGAAAAAGAAAACAGAGAGAAACAGAAGAAAAATAGAAAAAGGAAACCGAGCCCACTTACCTAGGCCTCGGGCCCAACTTACCTTCCACGGCCCAGGCCACCCAGCGCCCTTGTCGTCTACCCCGACGGAGGCAAGCTTCTCGGTGGCGAGCATGCCGACGCTGGCGGCAGCTGTGTGCCTGCCTAGAGGTTTCCCTGCCCCTCTTCTTGCGCCACGAGTACGCCCCAGACCCCCCGCAACATTTTCCCCCTCCACTGCTTCCTCCCCGTTGCTCTCCGGCGAGATCCGCGAGTTCCCGAGCGCCTGACCTCGCCACCGTCCTTCGTTCGCGTGGCCACCGTGCCCCTGGAGCGCCGACACTATGTCTAGACGACGCCCCGCGGTCGTCTTCGTCGATCTGAAGCTTCGCCCGAGCTCGAGCTGCACCGAAGCCGTCGCTAGCATCGAGGATTTGCCGCGGCCGCCAGGACCTCCGGCGAGCAATTGCTCCGACACAAAGCTCTCTCCGCCCCTGCCTAGTATTTCATTACGCTCCTGGTGAGCTTACCTTCCTCCCCATCCCATCCGTGCTCCAGTTCGTGCCCCGGTTAGTCAGCTCCACCGGAGCAGTGGGTGGCTGCCGCGCCCCGTTGCTCAAACGGCGTCCTCCCGACGCCCCCGTGCCTGCCCTTGGCATCCCTGTGATGCGCACAAGCACGGGAGGCAGTTTGGCGCCTCTCCCGTGCCAAGCCGAGGCCGAAGGGCCTCTCTCTAGTGGGCGCTGCCGCCTACAGAGGTCGCCGCCGGCCGAATTCCAGCAAGGCCCACCTGCCAGTGTACTTAGGGGGCTAACCCCCTCCTAATTGACCCCATGGGTCAATGACAGGTGGGGCCAGCCCCCCAAATCAAATAATTTTTTTTAATTAAACAGAAGTTTAAATACTGTGTCTATGACAGGCATGGCCCACATGTCAGCCCTGCTAATGTCATGCTGAGGTCATGCTGATGCAGTAATGTATTTCTCTGTTTAATTTTAAATAGAAAAGAAATAAAGAAATCCAGAAATTACAGAAAATTGAATAAACTTTGGAAAATCATAACTAATTCATATGAACTCGAAATTTAACATATAATATATGAAAAATGATCAGCAGAAAATGTTGTATCCAAATTTCCAACTTTCAACTTTGTTTGAGTTGATTATAAAATGGGACCAGTTGCTTTTGCTATTTTTCTTAATTGGAATTAATTCACATTAAATTCAAATGCTATTCCAATTTGAACCATTGCAATGCAAACATGATCACTTGTACATAAGAGGCATATCACACACATGATCACATGGTTTACAATGATCAAACAAAAGCAATTGCAACTTGGCTAATTTGAGCAACATATGGAGTTTGAATTTGCATTCCAAATGCAATACACTTCATTTTAATTGAATTGCCACAAAACAGAAGAAATCACATCATGGATAAGTATATCATGTGTATGTGCATTCTATTTCAATTTTGACCCCCTTTGTTGATGATTGTGCCGGTAACAGTGCCTCCGAGACGGTGATCACCCCCGAAGAAGAAGACCATCGTTAAGACCTGTGTATCGTCAGCAAGGCAAGCAAACCCCATTGATCATGTCTATAAAATCCCAATTCCCTCTCAGTCTCGCTTATGCATGTTTAGGAGATCACCTTGTTATCGATTCTACCGCATAGTTGAACCCATATCCGATGCATGACCTATCATCTAGTCACAGTAGTAAGCAAACCACAATCCTAGCTGACATAGGAGTTGATTGATATCATGTGGCCCCTGCAACTGTTACCGCTTATTGCATGCTTAGAGTTTACAATGAGGATGCTTTGATGTGAGTCGGGATGATAGTGAACATGGTGTTGATGAAAGTGAAACTGTGTTGGTGAATCTACCCTAATAGAAGGTGAACGATGAGAGGCTGTGTAGGAGTAAACAGTGGGTTGTCTCGTTTAACACCGCCTTAAGCCCGAGTTCTTGTATGGTAATCCTAGACAAAGAGTACAACCACACATTGGGCTCACTTACCCCTCTCGACCTAGTAACTCACCCCGATCCAAGTCCAGGAGTCACACCTAGTTCGGGTTTTCCATTCGGCATATGCATAGAAAGATAAAGGAAATGAAATGTGGCATTCATGGTAGGGCTTGTACAAAATGGCTTGTCAAGCGGAGAACCATCCGTCGAGGTGGGCTTGTCAGTCGTGCCTACATGGTTTGAGTCCTGGCTGGAAGCTTGGCCGAAACTCCAGTTAGGTTTGGAACTCCGACAGTTGACTCCTTGGACTAGAACGGTGCTGTGGGCGAAGTGTTGTGGTGAACATCCTCTCCGACACCCCTTGAATGGTGCCGAAACCTGGCGGTAACTGATGGTCATGTGTGTGTAGCGGTACACCCCTGCTGGGTTAACAAAACTATTCGAATAGCCGCGTCCGCGGTCATGGACTACTTGGAAAGCTGTGCCTGATTATTAGACTACTTGAATGGATACTCTAAAACTCGCAAGATAAGCGTGAGTGCTATGGCGTGCTTCCTCGTGGGGAAGTCGAGGAAGTATCCATAGTGGTGTATTGGTTGGAGACTTGGTAGTGGACTCGTGTACGCTTCTTACCTCAAGTCTGGTACTCGTAGTACAGGACTAGCCAAGTCAAAGATGGCACTTCTCCATGATGAAACCCCACCTCCTTTACCTTGAAACTTGAGCATGAGTAGTATAGTTCTGATGTAAGTCTTGCTGAGTACGACTTTGTACTCACGTTTGATTATTCTATGTTTTAGATGAGAACCCGGACCCCGATGGAGTCACCTTCGTGAAATCAACGTTGACTAAGTTTGTATAGTCCCAGACAGCAGTCTGGTCCCTCGTGGAACGGCATGTATGTTTACAAGGATTCTCTAAGCCCTAATTTGCTTCCGTTGTATGATGTAATGTTGATCACAGACATGTGATCTTTGTATACTCTATGTGTAAGTCAATAACGAAGTACTTTGTAGAGTTATGTGATGATACCTGTTGTTCATACTAGACATGTGTGCTGCGTGTATGATTATAACATGCATGCCTTAGTATGGGTTTCCGAGACCTTAGTTGTGATCTGGATGGCGGTCTTGTATACACCAAGTGGCCCTTAGATGTGCGCAGCTTGGGGCATCGCGATGCGATTGCTCGTGACTCTGTCACGTGCACACTTTGTTGTATGATCGAGCCCGCCCTAGACCCCGACTAAGTGATCGGGCTGGAGTCTGTTTATGTAAGTTTTATAATTCAATCGATAATATGGTTGAGGCGACTTGTCTATGAGTGTGGGATTTCACCACCCATAATCATTTAGACTTGTGAGCGGGCGATGAGGACCCATCTCAGTTGATCATCCGGCCTGGATGGGATGCCCCTCACGTACGATGCTTTCCGAGAGAGTTCTGTGCTTGGCCTTGTCTGCTTAGACAAGTGGGTACGGCTCTCGGCTCTCCATATGATTGAGTTGTGACTGGAATTACATAGGCATATTCCGGGTCCCGAAAGACTTGATATCAGAGCAGGACCGTCTGTAGGATTATTTAAACCTTGGTCAAAGTCGAGTCTAGCATTCTATTGTTATATAGTTACTTGGGTATAAAGGGAACAACGTAAGGCTTCTTTTTCTCCTTACCCTCGTCGATCTTAGTTCTGAGTCACCCTCATCTTGTTCTACGGGAAGATTGGACTAGGCTCATCTATGTCTTACTAGAACATCTCGTTGTTTGCTTCCTTGTAGCCGTAGGAAAGTTGTGTTCGGTTGTCAAGAGTCATCATGTTGCTGAGTTCCTTGAGGAAGTTCGGTCCAAGCTCCTCAAGGTTGTTTCATTTTCCATCCCGGTGTAGCCGTTATGCTGCCCGATTTATTCCGTGTTTCTTGGAATCTTTGCCTTTGCATTACGATCTTTTCCTCCTAATCATGCCCTCTTATCTTTGATTCCATCATACAATCTGTTCAGATTGTTGATTTTTATCACACCGGATATCAGGTGGAACTCGTAGTGCTGTTCGTCGCAATCGAGACCGTGATCAGAATCGAAGTGATGATGATCCTCCTCCACCACCTTCTGCGGAAGAAATCATGATTGAAGCTAAGCGGAATAGACGTGCTCAAACACGCCTTCTGGAGCTCATCGAGCAGAATATCGCTCGTCAGCGCAATGTGGTTGTGAGCATTCAGGATTTCATCCTCCTCAAGCCACCGGTATTTCAATGTTCCTCCGAGCCCCTTGAAGCCGATGATTGGCTCCGTTCCATCGAGCGTAAGCTTGAGACGGCACATGTTGCTCCCAATGATTGTGTGATGTTTGCGGTATACTTCTTGGAAGGTGCTGCTGGTGAATGGTGGGAGAACTATGTTGCAATGCAACCTGATGGTCACATAGTCACTTGGCAGCAATTTCGTGATGCCTTCCGAGGGTACCACATTCTGGATGAGATGATGGAAAGAAAGATGGAAGAGTTTTGCAATCTAACTCTGGGAGATAGGTCCATCCACGAGTATATGACTGAGTTCAACCATCTTGCTCTTTATGCCCAAGAGGAGATATCCACTGATGCAAGGAAGCAATCAAGGTTCCGCAAGGGACTTAGCCCTGTTATTCGTCATGATCTCAATCTTCATGAGTTTGTCAACTTTGAGGATCTAGTCAATCGATCCTTCAGAGCTGAGTATGGCAATGAGGTGTTATAAGAGTCTCGCAAGCATGCTCGTGAGTTTGCTCCATCTTCTAGTTCGGCCCCTCAGAAACGCCGGATATGGATTCCAACTAGTGCCATTCCTTCACACCTTTTTGCAAGGCCATCCTACATGGTGCCTCAACCTCCTCCAACAAACATGAATACCAACAGCTATGGTAGTGAGCCTGCCATCATTGCTCCACCCCCTGACACCAGAGTTTTCTACAAGTGTGGTCAACCTGGCCACATCGCACGGAAATGTTCCTTGTCGGTGAAAGTTGACCCTCGTCCAAGACATGATGCCACCCCACCTAAGTCTTCCAAAGCTAAGTCTTCACAGAAATCCACCTCCAACTCCTTGGAAGCAAAGTCCTTAGCCACTGTTGGTGGTTTTGTGAACCAAATCTCAGTTGAGGAAGCTATTGATACTTCTGACGTCATCCTTGGTACGCTCCCAGTCAATCGTGTTCCCGCCTCTGTTCTTTTCGATCCACGAGATTCTCATTCATTCATGTCGGAGAGTTATGCACTTCGGCATGAGTTCGCCTTTGAAGAAATGTTTTCTCCAATGATCATTCAAACTCCTGGTTCCAAGTGGCAAACTAATAGAGTAAGCCATGGCAATCAAATTGCAATTGAGGGTTTAGTATTCCTTGCTTCACTTATAGCCCTCAAGTCTTCAGACATTGATGACATCCTAGGAATGGATTGGTTATCAAGACAGAATGCTTTCCTTGATTGTAAAGCCAAGTCAGTAAAACTTACCCATCCTTCAGGCCAGACAATTGACTATACCTCACCCAGTTCTAGAATCCAGATGCATACATTGAATGTGCTTCCCCTTCCTGACCTTGAAGATATTCCGGTGGATCGTGACTTCCCGGATGTCTCTCCTAAAGAACTGCCAGGAATGCCTCCTGACAGATGTGTAGAATTCATTGTAGATCTTGCCCCAGGAACCGCCCCAATTTCCAGACGCCCATACAAAATGGCCCCACGTGAGTTAGCTGAGCTTAAAATCCAACTTGAAGATTTGTTGGAAAAAGGCTTCATCCGCCCTAGCTCATCCCCATGGGGTTGCCCCGTTCTGTTCGTAAGGAAGAAAGATGGAACAGAAAGGATGTGCGTAGATTATCGCCCGCTTAATCTAGCGACGATAAAGAACAAGTACCCACTTCCCAAGATCAATGATCTTTATGATCAACTTGCAGGATCCTCTGTCTTCTCCAAGATGTATTTGAGATTAGGCTATCATCAAATCAAAATCACAAACGAGGACATTCCCAAAACGGCTTTCACTACTCGTTATGGTCTTTACGAGTACACCGTCATGTCCTTTGGTTTAACCAATGACCCTGCTACTTTTTCGCGCATGATGAATTCAATCTTCATGGAGTATTTGGACAAGTTCGTCGTGGTTTACCTCGATGACATCCTTATATACCTCGAAGAACGAAGAAGAACATGCCGAGCATCTTAAGCTGGTATTGATGAAACTTCAAGAGCATCGCCTTTATGCCAAATTCTCTAAGTGCGAATTCTAGCTACTAGAAGTGACCTACTTAGGCCACGTGATTTCTGCAAAAGGCATTGCTGTCAATCCCGAGAGAGTTCAGGCCGTCCTTGACTGGACTCCACCTGAATCGGTTAAGCAAGTTAGGAGTTTTCTTCGCTAAGAAAGATATTGTCGCCGCTTCGTTGAGAACTTCTCCAAAGTTGCAAAGCCTCTGAATGAACTCCTCAAGAAGGATAAGAAATTCGAATGGACTCCCAGGTGCGAGGAAAGCTTTCAAGAGCTAAAAAGAAGATTGACTTTTGCACCCGTACTTGCGCCTCCAGACACCAAAAAGGATTTCGAGATATTTTGTGATGCTTCACGGCAAGGGTTAGGATGCATACTTATGCAAGATAGACATGTGGTAGCTTATGCTTCACGCTAGTCGCGTCCACATGAAGAGAACTATCCTACACCTGATCTTGAACTCGCTGCCGTAGTTCATGCCTGACAACTTGGCGACATTACCTCCTTGGTAACCGTTGTGAGATATATTCCGACCACCAAAGCCTCAAATACATATTCACCCAGCCAGATCTTAATCTCAGGAAAAGACACTCGATAGAGTTGATAAAAGATTATGACTTAGGTATTTCTTACACCGCAGGCAAAGCCAATGTCATGGATGATGCACTAAGTCGTAAGTCGTATTGTAACAACCTCATGTTACGACAGTATCAACCACTTCTTCATGAGGAATTTCGAAAGCTCAACCTTGAGATTCTTCCTCGTGGATCTCTTTTCAAATTGGTGGCGAAACCAACCCTTGAGGATCAAATCATAGTTGCCCAAAGGCGTGCACGAGGTGTTCGCCGGATCAAGGAGAACATTGCTAGCGGAGTTGCTAAATGTTTCACCACAGATAGCAAAGGAACAGTATTCTTTGAAAATCGTTTGGTAGTACCTAAGAATAAGGATCTAAGGCAACTCATCCTCAAAGAAGCCCATGACACACCCCTCTCGATTCATCCCGGTAGCACAAAAATGTACCGAGATCTACGCCAGAGATTTTGGTGGACTAGGATGAAGAGAGACATTGCTCGATATGTTGCCGAATGTTATGTTTGTCGTCGCATTAAGGCCGAACACGAAAGACCTGCTGGAACTCTTCAACCTTTGCCTATTCCTGAGTGGAAATGGGACAAAGTCAGTATGTACTTCATCACCGACTTTCCAAAAACCCAGAAAGGAAACGATGCCATCTTCGTTATCATCGACCGACTTTCCAAAGTTGCTCACTTCCTTCCAGTACGCGAGTCTATAACTGCTAGTCAGTTAGCGGACTTGTATGTCTCTACTGTCATGTCTCTTCACGGTAATCCTTTGGAAATCAATTCTGATCGTGGTAGCCTTTTCACCTCTAGATTCTAGGGAAGCTTTCAGAATGTTATGGGAACTCATCTCTCCTTTAGTACAACTTTCCATCCTCAGTCTAGCAGTCAAGTGGAAAGGTTTAACCAAATTGTTGAAGACATGCTCAGAGCTTGTGTTATCTCTGTCGGAAAGAATTGGGAGAAATCTCTTCCATTTGCCGAATTTGCTTATAACAACAGTTTCCAATCTCGTCTGAACATGGCTCCTTTTGAACTTCTCTATGGACGAAGATGTCGAGCACCCTTAAACTGGTCAGAAAACGGTGAAAGACAATTCTTTGGACCGGATATGATCAAGGAAGCAGAAGAGAAAGTTCGCATTTTTCGTGATCGATTGAAAGCCGCCCAGTCTCGTCAGAAAAGATACTATGATCTTCATCATAGGCAAGAAAGCTACAATCTGGATGAGAAGGCTTACCTTCGGGTTACTCCTATGAAGGGAACCCAAAGATTCGGTATCAAAGGCAAGTTGGCCCCACGTTACATCGGACCTTTCCGCATTCTTGCTAAACGTGGAGAAGTTGCCTAGAAACTTGAATTACCCCCGCACCTTTTCCAAATACATGATGTATTCCATGTGTCACAACTCAGGCGTTGCTTCAAGGACCCCATCCGCGAAGTCGACCATGAAACGCTTGATCTCCAAGATGACCTTTCTTATCGAGAGTACCCTGTTCGTATTCTTGATTCAGCAGAGCGTGTCACTCATCGTCAGAAGATCAGGTTTCTGAAAGTGCAATGGTCACACCACTCTGAGAAAGAAGCCACATGGGAAAGAGAAGACCGCCTCCGTGCCGAGTACCCCACCTTCCTCCCGACGACTTCTGAATCTCGGGACGAGATTTTTTGAGTGGGGGCGAGTTGTCAGAAGCCCAACTTAGGTAAGTGCTAGGGTTTGAGTGCCCCTTTGCATCATGTGAAAATTTCAAAAGAAATTCAAAAATGGGGAAAAGAAAAGCCCTAGAGAATTTAATTAAATGGCCAGATAAAAATTGCTTCCAAAAATTCCTCTGGTATTTTTGAAAAGTCTTAAAAATATGCATGATCACATATAAAGTGAAGTGGGTCCCCCTGCATGCACCAAGATTTGTCAAAAATTCCAAATAGGGCTTGGAAATTAATTAAATACCCTATTTGATTTGAAATTCAAATTATTTGAATTTCAAAAATCTCCAAAACTTGTGAGTGGCTAGCTATATATATTGTAAGGTCACATAAAAGTTGTGAGGATTTTAAAAAATTCTTTGCTATTTTTATCCAGAGAAAAACAATTTACAGAAAAAGAAAACCGAGAGAAACAGAAGAAAAATAGAAAAAGGAAACAGAGCCCACTTACCTGGGCCTCGGGCCCAACTTACCTTCCATGGACCAGGCCACCCAGCGCCCTTGTCGTCTACCCCGACGACGGACAGCTGCTCGGTGGCGAGCATGCCGACGCCGGCGGCAGTTGTGTGCCTGCCTGGAGGCTTCCCTGCTCCTCTTCTTGTGCCATGAGTACGCCGCAGACCCCCCGCAACCTTTTTCCCCCTCCGCTGTTTCCTCCCCGTTGCTCTCCGGTGAAATTCGCGAGTTCCCGAGCGCCTGACCTCGCCACCGTCCTTCGTTCGCGTGGCCACCGTGCCCCTGGAGCGCCGACACTGTGTCCTAGACGACGCCTCGCGGTCGTCTTCGTCGATATGAAGCTTCGCCCGAGCTCGAGATGCACCGAAGCCGTCGCTAGCATCGAGGATTTGCCGTGGTCGCAAGGACCTCCGGCGAGAAATTGCTCCGGCACCAAGCTCTCTCCGGCCCCGCCTAGCATTTCATTACGCTCCTGGTGAGCTAACCTTCCTCCCCATCCCATCCGTGCTCCAGTTCGCGCCCTGGTTAGTCAGCTCCACCGGAGCAGTGGGTGGCCGTCGCGCCCCGTTGCTCAAACGGCGTGCTCCCGGTGCCGCCGTGCCTGCCCTTGGCATCCCTGTGATGCGCACAAGCACGGGAGGCAGTTTGGCACCTCTCCCGTGCCTAGCCGAGGCCGGAGGGCCTCTCTCCAGTGGGCGCCGCCTCCTACAGAGGTCGCCACCGGCCGGATTCCGGCAAGGCCCACCTGCCAGTGTACTTAGGGGGCTAACCCCCTCCTAATTGATCCCATGGGTCAATGACAGGTGGGGCCAGCCCCCCAAATCAAATAAAAAATTTAATTAAGCAGAAGTTTAAACACTATGTCTATGACAGGCATGGCCCACATGTCAGCCCTGCTGATGTCATGCTGAGATCATGCTGATGCAGTAATGTATCTCTCTGTTAAATTTTAAATAGAAAATAATTAAAGAAATCCAGAAATTAAAGAAAATTGAATAAACTTTGGAAAATCATAACTAATTCATATGAACTCCAAATTTAACATATAATATAGGAAAGATGATCAGCAGAAAATACTCTATCCAAATTTCCAACTTTCAACTTTGTTTGAGTTGATTTTAGAATGGGACCAGTAGCTTTTTCTATTTGTCTTAATTGGAATTAATTCAAATTAAATTCAAATGCTATTCCAATTTGAACCATTGCAATGCAAACATGATCACTTTTACATCAGAGGCATATCACACACATGATCACATGGTTTACAATGATCAAACAAAAGCAATTGCAACTTGGATAATTTGAGCAACATATGGAGTTTGAATTTGCATTCCAAATGCAATACACTTCATTTAAATTGAATTGCCACAAAACAGAAGCAATCACATCATGGAAAACTATATCATCTGTATGTGCATTCTATTTCAATTTTGCCTCCCTTTGTTGATGATTGTGCCGGTAACAGTGCCTCCGAGACGGTGATCCCCCCCGAAGACGAAGACCATCGTTAAGACCCGTGTATCGTCAGCAAGGCAAGCAAACCCCATTGATCATGTCTATAAAATATCAATTCCCTCTCAGTCTCGCTTATGCATGTTTAGGAGATCACCTTGTTATCGATTCTACCGCATAGTTGAACCCATATCCGATGCATGACTTATCATCTTGTCACAGTAGTAAGAAAACCACAATCCTAGCTGACATTGGAGTTGATTGATATCATGTGGCCCCTGCAACTGTTACTGCTTATTGCATGCTTAGAGTTTACAATGACGATGCTTTGATGTGAGTCGGGATGATAGTGAACATGGTGTTGATGAAAGTGAAACTGTGTTGGTGAATCTACCCTAATACATGGTGAACGATGAGAGGCTGTGTAGGAGTACACAGTGGGTTGTCTCGTTGAACACCGCCTTAAGCCCGAGTTCTTGTATGGTAATCCGAGACAAAGAGTACAACCACACATTGGGCTCACTGACCCCTCTCGACCTAGTAACTCACCCCGATCCAAGTCCAGGAGTCACACCTAGTTCGGGTTTTTCCATTCGGCATATGCATAGAAAGATAAAGGAAATGAAATGTGGAATTCATGGTAGGGCTTGTAGAACATGGCTTGTCAAGCAGAGAACCATCCGTCGAGGTGGGCTTGTCAGTCGTGCCTACATGGTTTGAGTCCTGGCTGGAAGCTCGGCCGGAACTCGAATTAGGTTTGGAACTCAGAGAGTTGACTCCTTGGACTAGAACGGAGCTGTGGGCGAAGTGTTGTGGTGAACATCCTCGCCGACACCCCTTGAATGGTGCCGAGACCTGGCGGTAACTGATGGTCATGTGTGTGTAGCGGTACACCCCTGCAGGGTTAACAAAACTATTAGAATAGCCGCGTCCGCGGTCATGGACTACTTGGAAAGTTGTGCCTGATTATTAGACAACTTGAATTCGCAAGATAAGCGTGAGTGCTATGGCGTGCTTCCTCGTGGGGAAGTCGAGGAAGTATCCATAGTGGTGTATTGGTTGGAGACTTGGTAGTGGACTCGTGTACGCTTCTTACCTCGAGTCTGGTACTCGTAGTACAGGACTAGCCAAGTCAAAGCTGACACTTCTACATGATGAAACCCCACCTCCTTTACCTTGAAACTTGACAATGAGTAGTATATTTCTGATGTAAGTCCTCCTGAGTACGACTTTGTACTCACGTTTGCTTATTCTATGTTTTAGATGAGAACCCGGACCCCGATGGAGTCACCTTCGTGAAGCTCGACGTTGACTAAGTTAGTATAGTCCCAGACAGCAGTCTGGTCCCTCGTGGAAGGGCATGTATGTTTACAAGGCTTCTCTAAGCCCTTTGTTAAACTTGTCTGTACTCAGACCTAATTTGCTTCCGTTGTATGATGTAATGTTGATCACACACATGTGATCTTTGTATACTCTATGTGTAAGTCAATAACGAAGAACTTTGTAGAGTTATGTGATGATACCTGATGTTCATACTAGACATGTGCGCTACGTGTATGATTATAACATGCATGTCTTAGTATGGGTTTTCGAGACCTTAGTTGTGATCTGGCTGGTGATCTTTTATACACCAAGTGGCCCTTAGATGTGCGCAGCTTGGGGCATCGCGATGCGATTGCTCGTGGCTCTGTGACGTGCACACTTTGTTGGATTATCGAGCCCGCCTTAGACCCCGACTAAGTGATCGGGCTGGAGTCTCTTTATGTAATTGTTATAATTCAATCGATAATATGGTTGAGGCGACTTGTCTATGAGTATGGGATTTCACCACCCATAATCATTTAGACTTGTGAGCGGGCGATGAGGACCCATCTCAGTTGATCATCCGGCCTGGATGGGATGCCCCTCATGTACGATGCTTCCCGAGAGTGTTCTGTGCTTGGCCTTGTCTGCTTAGACAAGTGGGTGCGACTCTCGGCTCTCCATATGAATGAGTTGTGATTGGAATTACATACGCATATTCCGGGTCCCGACATGTATGGACTCATGATCATCATGTAGGCTTGCTGTTGATATATTGCATGTTCAATTTGGTGAATGTTGATACTAGTTTACCCGCTGTCAAGTAAGCATGTTAATAACCTTTTGCCATGTTTTCCTGATTTCACTAAGTCCTAAACCAGTAGCATAAATTAGCTTTTTGCATGGGTTATAATTATTTATTCTTGATGCTCATATACATGAAAACTTTTTTCCATGCCTTACTTTTCATTTGTAATGTAAGTGCATATGATTCTGTTGCATGGTTGCAATCTGTAGCATGTTGTTTCATTTCTCATAAGTGTGTTACCTGCTAATGGAAGATTGTGTTCATAACTTGTGATGCTTGTATCTTTTTAACCGAAACTCCGTATGGGGTGTTCTTTATATATAAATTGACTATAATTTCATGTAGATTGTGTGTTGGGACCCGGGGTTTGCGTATGTATTTCCAGTCACAACTCAATCATATGGAGAGCCGAGTGTCGTACCCACTTGTCTAAGCAGACAAGGCCAAGCAAAGAACGCTCTCGGAAATCATCGTACGTGAGGGGCATCCCATCTAGGCCGGATGATCAACTGAGATGGGTCCTCATTGCCCGCTCACAAGTCTAAATGATTATGGGTGGTGAAATCCCATACTCATAGGCAAGTCGCCTCAACCATATTATCGATTGAATTATAACAATTACATAAACAGACTCCATCCCGATCACATAGTCGGGATCTCGGGCGGGCTCAATCATACAACAAAGTGTGCCACGTGATAGAGTCACGAGAGATCGCATCGAGATTCCCCAAGCTGCGCTCATATAAGGGCCACTTGGTGTATAAAAGACCGCCGGCAAGAACACAACTAAGCTATCGAACCCCACACTAAGACATGCATGTTATAATACACGTAGCATACATGTCCAGTGTAAACAGCAGGTAATCACAACATGAAATCTTCAAACTCATAGTCTTTATAACTTCTGCTAAACAGAGCAGACATAGTAGTTGTATTACAAGCAGAGATCACATGACTGTGATCCAACATTACATAAAACATCAACGGAAGAAAATTATGTCTTAGTAAAGACAAATTTAATAAATGGCTTAAGAAGCCTGAAAGAAAATACAACGACCCTCCAAAGGGCACAGGCTGCTGTCTGGAACTATACGTCCTGGTCCACGTCGAGCTCGAGGTAGAGGCCACCATCAGGGTCAGTGGTCTCGTCTCTAAAACATAGACTAAGAAAACGTGAGTACAAAGTCGTAATCATCAAGACTTACATAGGAACTATACTACTCATGCACATGTATCAAGGCAAAGGGAGGTGGGGTTGCAATGCAGAAGTGCCAACTTTGACTTGGCTAGTCCTGTACTACGAATACCAGAATGAGGTAAGGAGCGTACACGAGTCCAAGTATCAAGTCTCCAACAAAAACACCACTATGATTACCTCCTCGACTTCCCCATGAGGAACCACGCCATAGCACTCACACTTATCTTGGCAAGTTTTAAGAGTAACCATTGAAGTTGTCTATGATCAAGTAAAGGTCTCCAAGTAGTCCGTAACCACGGACACGGCTATTCGAATAGTTCATTAACCCTACAGGGGTGTACTGCTACACACACGCCTCATCAGTTACCGCCTGGGGATGGACCCTTCAAGTGAGTAGCGACGAGGATGCTGCCACGACACTTCACTCACGGCACCATCTCTAGTCCTAGGGAGTCGCCTATTTGAGTTGGGACCACAATCGAAATCCGACCGATTTTTCCAATGCGGACTCAAACGATGTGTGACCGTCATCAAGCTCAACTTGATCATGATCACTTGATTAAAACATGCCCCCAACCTACGTCAACCACTTACCTTGGTTCCACCTTCTTGAGATCGTTAAAGGGGGAACTACTTGCGACTCCTGGACGAGGTCCGGGGTGAGGTACTAGGCCGAAAGGGGTCAGTGAACCCAATGTGTGGTCGTACTCTTAGGCTTGGATAACAACAGAAGAACTCGGGCTTAAGGCGGTGTTCAACGAGACAACCCACTGTGTACTCCTACACATCCTCTTCACCTTTGTTTAGGGTAGATTCACCAACACGTTTGCACCATCATTCACATGATCACTACCATCCCGACTCACAACAAAGTAGCCTCAGGTAACAACTCTAAGCATGCAATAAGCTGTAACAGTTACAGGGGCCACAAGATAACAGTCAACTCCTATATCTTCAAGGATTGTGGTTTGCTTACTACTGTGACAAAATGATAGGTCATGCAAAGGAATAGGATGAACTAGCGGTAGAACGTATCATGGTGACATCCTAAACATGCATTTGCGAGAATGAGAGTGAACTGAGATTTTATAGACATGATCAAAGAGGGGGTGCTTGCCTTGCTGACGATCACCAGGTTCTAGTCTTCTGTCGTGAAGTTAAACTCGTCTCCGAGATCAACTCTACGGAGAAGAAACAATCACCGAAGCACTGGAAGTAAAGAACATTCAATGAATTACAATGCTCAAACAATATGCAAAACATAGCATGACAATGTACTGATGTGACCTATGATTAACTTGCAACATGTTAATTGAAGTTGATTTGAAAAGTGAATTCAAATTCAAACTCCAAATGTATTTAAATTGGTCCAAGTTGCATTTGCTAAAGTTTGTTCATTGTAAACCATGTGATCATGTATGTGAAATGCTTCTGAAGTGTAGGTGATCATATTAGCATTCCTTTGGTTGAAGTGGATAAAGCATTTGAATTCAATTTGGAATAATTCCAATTAAACCAAATAGAAAAAGCTACTGGTACTATTTTAAGATCAACTCCAACAAAGTTGAAAGTTGGAAATTTGGATAGAGTATTTTCTCCTAATCATTTTTCATATATTACACTTTGCATTTGGAGTTATAGATTAAAAGATATTTAATTTCAAAGTTTTGGATATTTTCTGTAATTTATGGAATTTAATTAAACTGAAAAAGGAATTATTCCATCAGCACTGCGTCATGTTGACGTTAGTTGTTGACTGGTCAACTGACTAGTTGGGCCCTCTGGTCAGTGACCTAGGGGGTTAATCCCTATGTTTAATTAACCCACTAGTTAATTAAGGGGCCTGGAGCCCATCTGTCAGTGGCGTGGGGGTGGTTAGGCTGGGGGATTAAGGGGCTAACAGCCCGGCGGCTTGACGCCGGTGGCTCTTCCACGGCGGTGCCCTCGTCGGAATCGGCTAGGGGCCACGGGGAGGGGATTTGGAGGCACGGGAGCGTAGTTCGCACTCGTCCGCGTCTATTGGTGCGAGCTGGGGGTCTTGGGGAGGCTTGCAGCCACGGCGGGGTCGAAGCTTGCGGCGGTCGTCCACTGTCTTTGAAGAAAACGGCGAAGAACGGCACGGGAGAAAGAACGGGGAGGGGGAAACGATGCGCAAAGCTCACCGGATCTTGTTGGTGTGCGCGGTGAGGCCGGGGGTGGAGTCGGTGGAGAGTAATTCGTCGGCGGAGTCTTCGGTGGTCGTGGTGGCTCCTCGAAGATGTCGTCGCCTCCGTGGGCTCTTGGTCCAAATTTAAGGCGCCTCTCCATGTGGTCGTCGACGGGGAGACTCCTAGACAAAACGCTGCTTCAAACGGGGCACGGTGGCTGCGCTAAACCTCGTTGGCACTCCGGCTGCGGCTCGGATGTCGCTCGGGACGAAAGAAGAAGAAGAAGAGGGAGACGGCTCCAGGGGGAAAGGATGAGGACGGCCTCAAGACGGCTCCAGGTGAAGAGATAGGCACGGGGGGGGGGGGGGGGGGGTGGGGGCAAGCAGGACGTGCACGCCGCTGCCGCCGATGGAGTCCTCCTAGCAGGAGGAAGAAGACGACCCTGCCCCCCCTTGTGGGCTGGGCTGGGTTTGGTTAGTTGGGCCAGGTAAGGTGGGTAAGTCTCTGCTGCTTCTTTCCTTTTTGTTTTCCTTTTTTTTCTTTTCTTTTTTTGTGTTTTGATTTTATTTCCAAACCAAATCATTTTAAAAAATTCCACAAACTTTATTGTGAGCTAGTGAGACATATATAAGTCCCCTCACAAAGTTTAAGAATTATTGGAATTGTATTTATTAAATTCCAATTGCAAACACAATATTTATTTAATTTCCAAGGGAATTTTGGACTTTTAGAAAATCAATGAGCATGGAGTGGGACCCACTTCACTTGAAATGTGATCATGCCCATTTATAAAACTTTTCAAAAAGGTCAAAGCACTTTTGGAAAAAGTTTTTTTTCTGGCCTTTTATTAAAAAATATTTTGAGGCTTTTTGCTTCCCCATTTCTTTTTCTTTTGCAAAAGCAAGCTAGGTTAAACACAAACCTAATTTATGGTTCTGAAAACTCGCCCCCACTCAAAAGAATCTCGTCCCAAGATTCAGAAGTCGTCGGGAACAGGGTAGGGTACTCAGCTTGTAGACGATCCTCTCGTTCCTAGGTAGCTTCTTTCTCTGAATGATGTGACCACTGCACTTTGAAGTATCTGATCTTCTGACGTCTGGTGCTACGCTCAGCTTCATCAAGAATACGAACAGGGTACTCTCGATATGAAAGGTTATCTTGGAGATCAAGCATTTCGTGGTCTACTTCGCGGATGGGGTCCTTGAAGAAACGCCTGAGTTGAGAGACATGGAAGACATCATGAACCTGGGAGAGGTGAGGGGGTAGTTCCAAATGGTAGGCAACTTCTCCACGTTTAGCGAGAATGCGAAAGGGACGGATGTAACGTGGGGCCAACTTGCCTTTGATACCGAAACGGTGGGTACCCTTCAGAGGAGTAACCTGAAGGTAAGCCTTCTCATCCAGATTGAAGCTTTCTTCCCTATGATGACAATCATAATAGCTTTTCTGACGAGACTGGGCTGTCTTCAATTTCTCACGAACAATGTGAACCTGCTCTTCTGCATCCTGGATCAAATCCGGTTTCTGACCAGTTTAGGGGTGTTCGACATTTCCGTCCATAGATAAATTCAAAAGGAGCCATGCCCAAACTATATTGGAAGCTATTGTTATACGCAAATTCGGCAAAAGGAAGAGAATTCTCCCATTTCATTCCAAAAGAGATAACACAAGCTCTGAGCATGTCTTCGAGAATTTGATTTACCCTTTCTAGTTGACCACTGGACTGCGGGTGATAAGCGGTGCTAAAGGAGAGGTGGGTTCCCATAGCATTCTGAAAACTTTCCCAAATTCGAGAAGTGAAAAGACTACCATGGTCTAAATTGATTTCCAAAGGAACACCGTGAAGTGACACGATTCGGGAGATATACAAGTCTGCTAACTGGCTAGCAGTTATAGACTCACGAACAGGAAGGAAGTGAGCAACTTTGGAAAGTATGTCAATGACAACGAAGATGGCATCATTTCATTTCTGTGTTTTTGGAAAGCCAGTGATGATATCCATACTGACTTTATCCCATTTCCACTTGGGGATAGGCAATGGTCTAAGAGGACCAGCAGGTCTTTGATGTTCTGCCTTAACGCGACGACAAACATTACATTCAGCAATGAACGGAGCAATTTCTCTCTTCATCCTAGTCCACAAAAATCTCTGGCGTAGATCTTGATACATTTTTGTACCACCGGGATGAATCGAGAGGGGAGATTCATGGGCTTCTTTAAGGATCAGCTGTCTAAGGTTCTTATTCTTCGGTACTACTATCCTGTTCTCGAAGTATACAATGCCTTCATTGTCTAGGGTATAACATTTACCCTTACCACTAGCAATGTTTTCTTTGATGTATCGGATACCTCGAGCACCTTTTTGAACAGCTTTGATTTGATCCTCAAGAGTTGGTTTCACTGCCAAGGTGGAAAGGAATCCATAAGGAACAATCTCAAGATTAAGCTTTCGAAGTTCCTCCTAGAGAAGTGGTTGATACTGTTGTAACATGAGGTTGTTACAATACGACTTACGACTTAGTGCATCATCCATGACATTGGGTTTGCCTGGGGTATAAGAAATTCCTAAGTCATAATCTTTTATCAACTCAATCCAGCGTCTTTGCCTGAGATTAAGATCTGGCTGGGTGAATATGTATTTGAGGCTTTGGTGGTCGGAATAGATCTCACAACGATTACCAAGGAGGTAATGTCGCCAAGTTGTCAGGGTATGAACTACGGCAGCGAGTTCAAGATCATGGGTAGGATAGTTCTCTTCATGTGGACGCAACTGGCGTGAAGCATAAGCTACCACATGTCTATCTTGCATAAGTATGCATCCTAACCCTTGCCGTGAGGCGTCACAATAGATCTCGAAATTCTTTTTGGTGTCTGGAGGTGCAAGTACGGGTGCAGAAATCAATCTTCTCTTTAGCACTTGGAAGCTTTCCTCGCACTTGGGAGTCCATTCGAATTTCTTATCTTTCTTGAGGAGTTCAGTTAGAGGCTTTCCAACTTTAGAAAAGTTCTCGACGAAGCGGCGGCAATAGCTTGCTAAGCCAAGAAAACTTCTAACTTGCTTAACTGATTCAGGTGGAGTCCAGTCAAGGACGGACTGAACTCTCTCGGGATTGACAGCAATGCCTTTGGCAGAAATCACGTGGCCTAAGTAGGTCACTTCTGGTAGCCAGAATTCAAATTTAGAGAACTTGGCATAAAGGCGATGCTCTCGAAGTTTCATCAATACCAGCCTAAGATGTTCTGCGTGCTCTTCTTCGTTCTTCGAGTAGATGATAATGTCATCAAGATAAACTACAACAAATTAACTAAATACTGCATGAAGATCGAATTCATCAAACGCGAGAATGTGGCTAGGGCATTGGTTAAACCGAAGGACATAACGGTGTACTCATAAAGACCATAACGAGTAGTGAAAGCCGTTTTGGGAATGTCCTCGTTTCTTATTTTGGTTTGATGATAGCCTAATCTCAAATCCATCTTGGAGAAGACAGAGGATCCAGCAAGTTGATCATAAAGATCATTGATCCTGGGAAGTGGGTACTTGTTCCTTATCGTCGCTAGATTTAGCGGGCGATAGTATACGCACATCCTTTTTGTTCCATCTTTCTTTGTTACGAACATAACGGGGCAACCCCATGGCGATGAGCTAGGGTGGATGAAGCCTTTTGCCAACGAAGCTTCAAGTTGGATTTTTATCTCAGCTAACTCACGTGGGGCCATTCTATAGATCTGTCAAGTGGTATGCCTGGCAGCTCTTCTGGAAAGACATCCAGGAAGTCACGAACCACCAGAATATCTTAAGATCAGGAAGTGGAAGCACATTTAAAGAATGCACCTAGGTTTTAGAGCTTCATGAGGTGTACTTGATTTTCTGGCCTGAAGGATGGGTGAGTTTAACTGACTTGGCTTTACAATCAAGGACAACATTCTGTCTTGATAACCAATCCATTCCTAGGATGACATCAATGTCTGAAGACTTGAGGGCTATGAGTGATGCAAGGAATACTAAACCCTCAATAGCAACTTCATTTTCATGACTCACCATGGTGGTGTGCCATCTGGATCCATGGGCTTGCACAACTAAGGGTGTGGATAACATCGAAAAAGAGATGTCATGTGACAGTGCAAAATCCTGGGATATGAATGAATGAGATGCTCCTGGGTCGAAAAGAACCGAAGCTGAGGTGGAATTGACAGGAAGGGTTCCGAGTACAACATCGATTGACTTATGGGAATCCAGAATGGATACATGATTCACATAACCATATTCATAAATAGGAGGCTTGACATCGGAAGATTTGGGTAGTGGCTTACCACGACGAAAGGCCTGCTTTGGATTAGGTGTGGTGGCTACATGATTTTGGGGACACTCTCGAACATTGTGACCTGATTGTCCACATTGGAAGCAAACACCACGTGGAATGAAAGGAACTTGAGCACTTGATTGTCCAACAAAATTCCAAGGAGGAAGATTGGGTTGAGGTGCACGATATATGGTGGTTGATGGTCTAGAAGCACTTACAGAATGACTGACGTCACTGAAGGGAATCCATATACAGCGCTTCCGAGAAACTGGGCCAAAAGATTGTGCAAACTCATGATCACGCTTGCGAGACTCTTCATACAACTCATTTCCATACTGGTCCTTGAAGGATTTTTCGACCAAGTCATGGAAGTTGACGAAATCGTGAAGATTCAGGTCATGACGAAGGACGGGGCTAAGTCCCTTGCGGAACCTTGCCTATTTCTTGGCATCGGTGGATACTTCTTCTTGGGCATAACGTGCTAGACGAGTGAACTCAGTCCGATACTCATGAATAGACATCTTTCCTTGGGTCAGATTGCAAAATTCTTCTCTCTTGCGCTCCATCAGCTGATCCGGAATATGATACCCTCGTAATTCACCACAAAACTCTCGCCAAGTCACCACGTGACCTACAGGCTGCATTGCTATGAAATTCTCCCACCACTGAAGAGCAACACCTTCCAGAAAGTATGCCGCGAATAGAACACGATCACCGGGAGCAACATGGGTTGTCTGAAGCTTACGCTCGAGGGAACGAAGCCAATCATCGGCATCAAGGGGCTGAGAAGAACATCGAAAAACTGGCGGGTTGAGGAGAATGAAGTCCTGGATGGTAACAACACTATTACGCTGACGAGAAGTGTTCTGCTCAATACGCTCGAGAAGACATGTCTGATCACGACGATTCCTTTCATCCTCCAACATGATTTCTTCCGTTGAGGTTGGTGGTGGAGGTTCTTCATCGTCTATGTTACCGGAACTGGGATCAACACCTTGATTTTCACTTGACATTCTGTGTGATAAGAATCAACAATCAGAATAGTATTTATGACAGAATTCTAAGCTAATACAACAAGACTATAATGCAACAGCATTGAAGTCACAGTCGGACATCATAACGGCTGTGTCGGGATGAAAATGAGACAACCAGCAAGATAAAAGACATCACTTCCAAAGAAGCACTATGGAATGATGACGCTAGAATATCACAACACTCCTACAGCTACAAAGAAGCAATCAACGAGATGTCCTAGTAAAGACATAGATGAGCCTAGTCCTATCTTCCCGTAGAACAAGATGAGGGTGACTCAGACCTCAGATCGATGAGGGTAAGGAGAAAAATAAGTCTTACGTTGTTCCCTTATACCCAAAGTACCTATATAACTATAGAATGCTAGACTCGACATCGGCCAATGGTTTGATAATACTACAAACAGTCCTGCTCTAATACCAAGTCTGTCGGGACCCGGGGTTTGCGTATGTAATTCCAGTCATAACTCAATCATATGGAGAGCCGAGAGTCGTACCCACTTGTCTAAGAAGACAAGGCCAAGAACAGAACGCTCTCAGAAAGCATCGTACGTGAGGGGCATCCCATCCAGGCCGGATGATCAACTGAGATGGGTCCTCATCGCCCGCTCACAAGTCTAAATGATTATGGGTGGTGAAATCCCATACTCATAGAAAAGTCGACTCAACCATATTATCGATTGAATTATAACACTTACATAAACAGACTCCAGCCCGATCACTTAGTCGGGATCTCAGGCGGGCTCAATCATACAACAAAGTGTGCCACATGACAGAGTCACGAGCAATCGCATCGCGATGCCCCAAGCTGCGCACATCTAATGGCCACTTGGTGTATAAAAGACCGACGGCAAGAACACAACTAAGATATCGAACCCCACACTAAGACATGCATGTTATAATCATACACGCAGCATATATGTCCAGTGTAAACAGCAGGTAATCACAACATGAACTCTACAAACTCATAGTCTTTATGACTTCTGCTAAACAGAGAAGACATAGTAGTTGTATTACAAGCAGAGATCACATGACTGTGATCCAACATTACATCAAACATCAACGGAAGCAAATTATGTCTTAGTAAAGACAAATTTAACTAATGGCTTAAGAAGCCTGAAAGAAAATACAACGACCCTCCAAAGGGCACAAGCTGGTTTCTGGAACTATACGACCTGGTCCACGTCGAGCTCGAGGTAGAGGCCACCATCAGAGTCAGTGGTCTCGTCTCTAAAACATAGAATAACCAAACGTGAGTACAAAGTCGTACTCAGCAAGACTTACATATGAACTATACTACTCATGCACATGTATCAAGGCAAAGGGAGGTGGGGTTTCAATGCAGAAGTGCCAACTTTGACTTTGCTAGTCCTGTAGTACGAATACCAGAATGAGGTAAGGAGCGTACTTGAGTCCAAGTATCAAGTCTCCAACAGATACACCACTATGGTTACCTCCTCGACTTCCCCACGAGGAAGCACGCCATAGCACTCACACTTATCTTGGAAAATTTTAAGAGTAACCATTGAAGTTGTCTATGATCAAATAAATGTCTCATGAACGGGGAAAGTTTTAACAGTATTGCAAATATGGACCGGGGTCCTATGCTGTTCACTAGTGATGTCTCCCTCCCAAAAGACGATAAAATAGCCATGCGAGGTAAACAAATGACAGCTGGGCAATTGACAGGATTATGTGCGCAAACCAATGCTAATTATGCTATAAATAAAGGTAGAGGCTCAAAAGCACGGGCGGTACGCCAAGACAAGTAGACCAAAATCCATCTGCATCTACCTACTAAAAATCCACCTTGAGATATCTCTCCAGAACATCTCGCTGGTATTAAGTTGCGAATCCCACCCAAAGTGTAAACTCGAAGCAACAGACAGCTGCATTAAATAACTTTGCGTAAAGTAAACAATCCTTGCACCCGCAAGTACAAGCACCGTTGTTTTCCCCCTTGTGGCAACAGCACAAACCCTAGACTCATTTTTCTGTCACTCAAGCTAGTCATCGTGGGGCATGAACCCACAATCATGCATAACGCTCCCTCTTGGAGTCACTACCTACTACTTGGCCAAAGCAATAAACAACAACGGAGAACATGCAAGAATTACTCAAGAACATAGATATAAAAGAGGAGAATCAAATATATAACTCAAACACAATCTGAACATAATCTCATAATCCATCGGATCCCAGCAAACTCAACATAGCAACAACAGAAATATTACATAAGTGCCTCGATCATGTAGGGCTGCTCACGAGGTCTAATCCATGAAGAACAAAGAGGGGAGGAGAACATCAAATAGCTACTGATCATAGACCCATGGTCCAAGGTGGACTACTCACGGTTTATCCGGGAAGCATCCATGGTGGTGGAGAAGCTCCCAGAGGTGATCCCTCCCTCCGGCAGGGTGCCGGGAAGAGGTCTTCTGGTGCTCTCAATCATGGAAGCGCAGCGGCGGCGGAACAGAGGAGAGATCACGAAAAAGGGTTCCCGTCTCGGGGTTCTTGCGTCACGGGGAATAAATAGGCGAAGGGGGGCAGCCAGGGGGGCCACCAGGGGTCCAGGCGCCGCCCCACCCTGGATCACGCTGGGAGGGCGCCTGGGGCCATTGTGGGTCCCCTCTGGCCCCCCCTCTGTCATTCCAGAAGCTTCCTGATCACTGGTTTTTATTGGATTGTTCCCGAGTTTTTGGAGCACTTTTAATATGGGGGAAACCTGAAATAGAACTGGCACTGGGGTGCACTGAGTTAATAGGTTAGTCCAAATATGATCAAAAGTGTATGGAAGTTCATCAATATCATAGCAAAATCACACAAGAGAGGCATGGAGCAAGCAGAAATTATAGATACGTTTTGGACGTATCACCATCCTTAGAGATCCATCCTTCTTCTCCACTAAAAGCACTGGGGCTCCCCAATGTGATGAACTCGGGCGAATGTACCCTTTCTCCAACAACTCCTTAATTTGCTTCTTAATTTCCTCCGTGTCATTTGTGTTGGAATTATTCCATAGAGGAAATAATAAAATGTATTATTATAATTTCAGGTTCATTATTAATGTTTATATGTGTGTGCTATAACTGCAATGGCCTATGCGGAGGTTTGCCAAGTGCATGTTAACTTCCTTCGGAGGAAAACCCATATGCAGGTGTAGAGTATAAACACAAAGTGTTCTTTGTCTTCCTCTAGGACTAACGTATTTATTATGGATGTCATGTTTTCCTGACATAGGGCATTGAATATGCCGGTAATACATGGGAGCACGTTGTTGCTAGAACAAGGGTGCTGAACCGACCCAATTGTATGATTTGCTTTGAGATTTCATCATCATTTTATTATGAGTTAAATCATTAGATGAGTTGACATTTGCATCTATCCTTATAGACCATGAGAATGTAAAGTACCTACATACCGGAGGGTGGGTTTTGACTCTGTCCAAACACTACCCGTAACAGGCGTGGCTATAAAGGCTTTGCTCACTCACACTCGATAGTATGTCTAGAGACTTGATGATTCAAGTTGGGATTTGCTCCTCCTATTTGGGAGAGATATTCTTTTGGCCCTCTTGGTATTACGTATCCACCAACATCCGGCCGGATACTTTGTGAATAGATCACATGGGATACGGAATACGTGAACGAGAAAAAGAACAAAACCGATATGAGGATAATTGGTATAATGATTCATGAGTTGATCATGTCGATACCTATATAATCTCACCTCATGTTTTGTAAAGTATCGTGAAGCAAAGGGATTGGCATGTAAACTAGAGGTTCACTCGAATTCATATTCGTGTAGGTGCGAGAACCATTATGGGTGTCCATGGCTCCACTATTGGTTATTGATCCGTGGAAAGTCAGTTTCCGGTTCATGTCCGTATTCTACCGAACCTATGGGATCACACACTTAAGGGTGGCAGATTTGTTGAGTACTAGAGTGATAGGAGGACGAGTATAACACACCGGAAAAGGTTTTGGAGTGATTGAGATTTAATCGAAGAGAAAACCGGAATCGTTTCGGAGCATCGGTAAAGTACCGGGAAGAGTTTTGAGAAAACCGGGTAAAACCGGAGGACCGGAAAAGTTCCGGGATGGCCTAAATATGTTTAATATTCATCTATTGTGAATTCCAAAATTGTTTTGGAATTAATAAAATAGATTTAATATCAATGGGACCCCTCTCACTTGGAAGGCCCAATTGGGGAGAGAGCACTTGGACCAAGGAGGCCCATATGGGGAAGGCACCTAGGAGGAAGCTTCCTCCCCCCTTCCTTGGCGCCCCACCAGTTGGAGGGAAACCCTAGGGCGCCACCCTAGGGATGACCCCTCCTCCAAGGTGGCCTCCCCTCCCCTCCCACTATAAATAGATGAGGAGGGGGCACCCCCAAGGACAAACAAGTTTGTTCTTTTGCCTCAGGGCTGCCCCTCCTCTCTCTTCTCCATTAGATCTAAACTCCACCATACGCCGAAGGGCTGATCCTTCCTCCTCACTACTCCGGCGGTGCCGATCTCTGGACGGCGGAGCCCTGCCGGATCTACTACACCGTACGTGTGGATCAACCGTAGAGAGATCGTACGTTCGATCTTCGTTCGAGGGACTTCTAGATCTGTTCGTGGGAAGTCAAATGGATCAGATCTTTTCAAGGGGTTGTGCTACGTCAAGCTTCCCCAACACTCCATCAACTTCTTCCGCTGCGAGAGAACTACCGTTGAATGGTTGTTAAGGTAACAAGATTGCTACCATTGTTTGCATCTATCTAGATTGTAAGGCCCCTGATGCGGTACTAACTCTAACTAGTCGCTTACGCGTCCGGTCGGAGTTAGAAGCGCATCAAACGCCACCGGCGCGCGACACTCGCACTCGTGTCGCTGCCGGATTCCCGACAACAAGTATATAAGCACGACTCTACAAGAAAGGAAATACATATAGAATATAAATAGAACAGGGCATACAACGCCACTACCAAAATATATATCATCACCAAGAGTACATCTGATCAGTACATCAATACATCAAGCGGAAGCATAGTATGAACCGAGTACGGTCAAGATCCAAATGGCCCTAGAGAGGGCTACACATAAATCCACCCACGGGAACGTCTGAGCCCAACTAAGGATCCTACTGGTCGATGTAGTCGTACCCGTCGTCATCCTCCTACTTACGCAAACATAACACAACCTCGTTTCTCTCTCGGTCCCCCTAGACGAAGAAAGACAACCAAGGCACACACACGGTTTGTCAAGTTTTAGAACAGGATTTCAATTTATGTTATTCTATGAACAGGACGTAGGCTCAAGGTTGTCCATAACCGCGGACACGGCTTTTCGAAAAGATTTACCCTGCAGGGGTGTACCAACTGTCCATTATAGACGTCGCCTGTACGCCCGGTTTCCACTTGGCTAGGTAAGCGCCTGAAACTCCTGAACGTCAGAGTCCCTCTAAGTAACAACGCACAACTCCGGGTGGCCCCCGGTGAGTCGACACCCAACTCAAAAGCTGGCCACGCTCTCGAATCGGTCTCTACCGTCTGTCGCAGGTTTGGATAACCGGTTAGTTCTCTTATGAGACCGGGTCGTCAGCCGGACAAAGTGGGCCAGCCAAGAAACTATGTCCTCCTGGCCCTGGTTTGGTTTGGAAACAACTGGGGATCCAACCAGCACACACACATTGCAAATGTAAATCAGCTCGGGACACCACTAGAATGTACGAAGCTAGGTAGGTAAGACAAGGGGGTCCCATAAAACCCCACACACGATTAGGCACGCTCGATCAAAGAACCAATACCCGGAACTCGGGTCCTAGGTGACTCAAATGGAACAAAGCACCAGACGGGAATAGTCCAGCCTTCCACCTTTCGTCGAACATAAATTAACATCATTTAACAGTAATAAATATCAACCAACTTCTGTTATAGCATGATATCCCAACCATAATTATATAAGGTAAGCAGCAAGTTTTCTATCCATACTAAGCAATGGCTGAGAAGCGGTAACTTAGCAGTACAATGGTTTGCTGGGATGTGGGGATCATGGCTGTATGGTTTTAAACATGGCATATAGGTAGATAGGATCAAGCAATAACGTTCTAGATCTACAGCTAGGCATGAGAAGAAAGTTATAAAGTAATGACACAGATCTCCCCCTTGCCTGGTAAGGTAGTCGAAGCAGCACTCACGGTACCCTCGGGCTCGGTGTCGGACAGCTCCAAGTAAGTCTCCTCGGCGGTCTCAGGTGCTATTGTAAGGTACCGGCAAGAAAAGGCACACAAGTAAGCAAATGATGCAACTCAAACAAGGATGGCATGCTCAAGTTTTATTTACATGGTATGACCCTGTCTAGTCAAGTTTAAATGAAGGTGACGACGACAAGTCATCACTTTCATATGCATTTTATTTACATTGTAATGGCTTTGGTCTGAGCCTTAACTTAGGTGTAAAAGCATGATAGCATGACATGATCAACAAAGCATTACAAGAATTTTAAATAACATGAAAGTAATACAATGATTCCGGAGACGGAGTGGTGTCGGTGAAATTGACACTTAAGAAGGTGCAACAACTGTTGGAGGTCAGCCACATCACACGACAATATGTTGAGGCTGACTTGAAGAATGAAGATGATAAGGAACAGAAAGAAAGACTGAGAGAACAACACTTTCAAATGCACTGAAGTTGAAAATGCTGCAGGCAGAAAGATCTGAATGCTTCTGGATCAGGTGAACACACTTTGAACTCAGGAGTTGCACAAAACATCATGAGAACCTCACCATTGAAATCCTTGCAGAAAAGTACCCCAAAAGCATATATGACATGTCTCAGTTTGAATCTGCAAGGGCAGTTGCAAATTCAGCTGAAGTTCAGGGGGCTGAGTGCAAAATTGCACCTCATGAATTTTGAAAAAGGTTCAGATGATGAAATCAGCATCACCATGCAATTCCTTGCTCAAAATTACCCAAAATTCATATATGGCATGGGCCACTTGAATTTTGGACCAAACTTGGCCGAACAGGAATTTAAACAGGGGGCTTATTGCACTTTTGACCAAGATTCATTTAAATAAAGGGGCCTATTGCAAGAATGAATATCACCACTGAACTCAGTAGCTCAAATTACCCAAAATTCATATATGGGATGCCCCTGTTAGACAACTTGGACAAATTCAGACTTGAATTTGAAATTCAAATTCAAATTGAATTTAAATCAGAAAAGAAATAAAACAGAAAAAGAGAAAACAAATAAATAAAAAGGAAAGGAGGGCTTGGCCACATGGGCTGCCTCCTTCGGTGGCTTACTGGGCTGACCCAGTAGCCCTCCCGTGGGCCGAGCCACTCCCACGCGGGCAAGGAAAAACAGAAAAAAGAAAAACTGGGGGGGGGGGGAGCTAGCCCGCCCGGCGGGATTCGAACCCCGGACCTCACGTTCTTACCAGAACGCGCCCACCAGATCGGCTACGAGGAGACTCACGTCCAGTAGCCCGACTCGGACAAGATAACATTCTCACGAGGAGTTAACTGAAGGAAGAAAAAAAAACGCACTGCTTGCACTGCATAACCATCAGGTCTTGGAGCAAAAGGAAAAAGGGGCGGCCTTGGCTGTGAATCGAGCCTGGGACCTCCCAGCTTAGAAGTCCAGGTGCCAACCAGCTCGGCTAGGAACTACTGATGCACAGAGGCTAACCTGAAGATGTAACTAGCTGTCGTGCGGGTTAAGTGAAGAAAAATTCAGACTTGCACTGACGGACTGAATTTTTCAGGCAACTCGCACGCGGCGGACTTCCGGCGACGAGGGCGTCCACTACGGCCCATCGGCGACTCCACGTTGACTTGCAGTGCGTTTACGGCATATCTAAGTGTCCATTCCTGCTCAGAAACTACTCCGAAGCTCGACGACGGCAAGATGCCTCTGCATCCACGGCCGGCTGCGCAGCGACTACCGAACGGAAAAATCGGCCTGACGACCTACGGGAAACAGGGAGGCAGGGGAGCTCGTCGGTCACCTTGGGAAGCTGGGGACGACCGCGAGCACGCCGTTGGTGAAGAAGGGGCCAGCGGGCGCCGACGACTCGGAGCGCTCGCGTCTCCTAGCTCCTGGCAGAACCCATGGCAGAACAGGGGAAGCCTGGGGGGAGAAGAAAGGAAGTGGCGGCGGAGAAGAGGGCGAGGGGAATGGAACCTAGGGTTCCCAGGGATCCTCTCGCCGCGCTGAAAAGGAGGGGGGCGCCTCTCCCTGGAGCTGGGGCTCCACTGCCGCCGTGGCAGCGCTCTGTGAGAGAGAGGAGGGAAAAAGGAGGGCGCCGCGCTGGAAAGAGGAAGAAGACGGGGGCGTACCCCTTCGTCCAGCTCGGGCCGAGGGAAAAACGGCCCAGGTGGGCCTGGCCTGGGAGAAGAAAAGAAGGAGCCCAGCTCCTGATCTCCCTTTCTTTTCTTTTTGCATGGCAAAGAAAATAGCAGGGAAAGAAAAGGAAAAGAAAAAGATAGGGGAAAATAAAAATATCCCAAATATTTTTAAAATTCCCTAAAAAGGATGTTTGATCACCCAAAATTGATTTGAGCAATTTTGCATGCAGTGAAAAATCCCCAAAAGCAAAACAGTGCCCTTTTCCATTTAAAATTAAATAGAAAAGGACTTTGAAGTGTTTTTGAGAGAAAAATAGAAGGTTCAAAATTCCATGAGCTTGAAATTCTTAATCCTTGCATTTTTCTAGAATTTTTAAAATTGGTTTGACCAATTTAGGCAACAACAAAAATGTGGCCCTGTTTTTGAATTCAAAAACACTTTGAACTAGGGCTACTGTTTTTAGTGGTGGCAAAAATTCTTTGAGGGTTTTAAAACCCTTGCCATAGCAAATGAACTGGTTAGGCGAAGTTTGGGGTCAAGTGAAGTGAGCATGTGACAAGGAAAATTCCATGACTGCCCTTCTTGAACCACTTTGGATGCAAAGGAAAACAACTCTACATGACTCCATTCTCAAAGCCAATTTAAATCACCACATGAAAAGACATAAACCTCCACCATGCCAAGTTACAAGTCCAACAGAGAAAGTAAATTACATGGTGTTTGCAACTTATTACATGTGGGCTGTTACAGCTCTCCCCTACCAACACAGGATCTCGTCCCGAGATCTAAGCATGAAAAAGCTCGGGATACTCCGAACGGAGATGATCTTCACGCTCCCACATTGCCTCCTTCTCCGAGTGATGTGCCCACTGCACCTTGAGAAACTTGACGGTCTTGTTGCGAGTCTTGCGCTCGGACGAGTCAAGAACACGGACTGGACGCTCTGAGTAAGAAAGATCCGCACTGAGCTTGATCTCGCCTAAGTCCACTGCCTGCTCTGGCTGCTTAAAACACTTCTTCAACTGAGACAGGTGGAACACATCATGCACCATAGCCAAGCTGTCTGGAAGGTCGAGGCGGAACGCTAGAGGTCCCCGAGTCTCGAGGATGCGGAACGGACCAACGAACCTGGGAGCCAACTTGCCTTTGATCCCAAAGCGGTGAGTGCCCCGAAGTGGAGACACTTTGAGGTACGCGAAGTCACCAACTTTGAAGTCAACACCACGGTGCTTCTTGTCATAATAGGCCTTCTGCCTAGACTGTGCTGCCTTTAGGTGCTCTCGGACAATCTTCACTCTGTCCTCTGCCTCTTGGATCACATCTGGACCGAACAGTTGCCTCTCACCTGTCTCGGACCAGTTCAAAGGTGTCCTGCACTTTCGGCCATACAAGACTTCAAACGGAGCTGCTTGCAGACTTGCCTGATAGCTGTTGTTGTAAGAGAACTCAGCATACGGCAAGCACTCTTCCCACTTCATACCAAACGAGATGACACATGCCCTCAACATGTCCTCAAGAATCTGATTTACACGCTCAACCTGCCCACTGGTCTGAGGGTGATACGCGGTACTGAAGAGGATGTTCGTAACCAATGCCTCTTGAAAGGCCTTCCAGAAGTTTGATGTGAAGATGCTTCCACGATCAGAACTTATCTGCCTGGGAATGCCGTGCAACGAAACAATTCTTGCGGTGTACAGCTCTGCCAACTGGCTAGCTGAGACAGTCTCCTTGACAGGCAGAAAGTGAGCAACCTTGGACAAGTTATCAATGACCACAAAGATAGCATTGTTGCCCTTCTGAGACCTCGGAAAACCCGTGACAAAGTCCATCTCTATGTGGTCCCACTTCCACTCCGGAATCTCAAGTGGCTGAAGTAGCCCTGCAGGCTTCTGATGCTGTGCCTTCACTCTCCTGCACACATCACACTGGGAGACAAAACGGGCAACATCCCGCTTCATACGAGTCCACCAAAAGCTCTGCTTGAGGTCCTGATACATCTTGGTGCTACCAGGGTGGATAGACAGCTTTGAGTCATGGGCCTCTTTCAAGATGACCTCTCTGAGACCTCCCTCTTTGGGAACAACAACTCTCTCCTCGAACATCACGGTGCCGTCATTATGCACTGAATAGGAACCGTACTTTGGAACTGAGGCGGCGATACCCTGCTTGACTTTCTGAATCATCAAGCTACCGGACTGAGCTTCACGAATCTTCTCACGGATAGTGGGCTCTACCACAAGGTTGGCTAGATAGCCTGCTGGAACTAGCTCAAGATTGAGTCTTCGAAATGCCTCACACAGATCGGGGTGTATCTTCTGCACCTGGACACTTTTGCAATCACCCTTGCGGCTCAACGCATCGGCTATGACATTCGCCTTGCCAGGCGTATACTGAATATCCACGGAGTACTCAGTAATAGTCTCGAGCCACCTCCTTTGCCTCAAGTTCAGGTTAGGCTGCGTGAACAAGTACTTTAAGCTTTTGTGATCAGTGAACACATCAACCTTCCTCCCTAGGAGGAGGTGTCGCCAAGTAACCGACGCATGAATCACTGCAGCCAGCTCAAGATCGTGGGTCGGATAGTTCCTCTCAGCCTGCTTCAACTGTCTGGAGGTGTACGCCACAATATTCTTTCCCTGCATCAACACTCCGCCAAGGCCATTCAACGAGGCGTCACAGAACACTTGAAACGGCTGTGACTCATCTGGCGGCGTAAGGATCGGAGCTGTGGTCAGCCTTGTCTTCAACTCATCAAAAGCTGCCTGGCAAGCCTGTGACCAAACGTACTTCTTTCCCTTGCACAACAACTCCGTCATCGTTTTTGCTATCTTGGAGAAATTCTCGACAAACTTCCTGCAAGAGCTGGCAAGTCCGAGAAAGCTCCTCAACTGCTTGACATTTTTCGGCGGAGTCCAATCTTGAATCGTCCGGACTCTGTCTGGGTCAACAGCAATGCCCTCTGAGGAGATGACATGGCCAAGGAAGTTGACCTTATTCATCCAGAATTCGCACTTGGAAAACTTGGCATAAAACTGGTGATCTCTCAACTTCTGCAACACCAACCTGAGATGCTCCTCATGTTCAGCCTCTGACTTGGAAAAGACAAGGATGTCATCGAGGTAGAGGAGTACGAACACATCTAGCCACTCTTGGAAGAGATAGTTCATGGCCCTCATGAACGTCGGAGGTGCGTTTGAAAAGCCAAACGTGATGACCGTAAACTCGTACAGTCCATAACGAGTGCGGAAGGCTGTCTTAGGAATGTCCTCCTCACGGACACGAATCTGGTGGTACCCCATCTTTAGATCAAGCTTTGAAAACACCTTTGCTCCATGCAATTGCTCAAACAAGTCATTGATGTTGGGCAAAGGGTACTTGTTTTTTATCGTCTTCTTGTTGATACCACGGTAGTCTTGAACCAACCGACTAGTACCATCTTTCTTCTTCACAAAAAGACACGGGGCACCCCAAGGAGAAGTGCTCGGACGGATGAGCCCATCCTTCTCAAGCTTCACCAATTGCTCTTTCAACTCAATCAGCTCTTCTAGACACATCTTGTAAGGCTGCCGAGATATCGGCTGTGTACCAGGTTCTAGCTCGATCACGAACTCAATAGCACGCACGGGTGGAATACCTGGCAACTCCTCTGGAAAGACATCTGGGAACTCTCGAACAACTCTGACCTCCTCGATCAATGGAGCAACTCCAGCGTTCAGAGCGTACAACTGTGCTGATCCCACCGTTGAGCCACAAGTGTACCAAATCTCTGCGCCTGAATCGTGCGTCAGCAACACGGTCTTGGACGGGCAATCAATCTTGGCCTTGTACTTGACAAGCCAATCCATGCCCAAGATGACATCAATGTCTGAATGGGGCAAGACAATCAGGGAGGCCGAAAAGATAGCACCCTGAATACTGATCTCAACATCTGGAACAGCTCTGGAAGACTCCATTCTAGAGCCCGGAGAACAAACTGAGAGTGGTCGAGGCAACTGCTCTCTCGGGAGGTCAAGTGACATAGCAAAAGCGTTGGATATGAAGGAATGGGAAGCTCCGGAATCAAACAAAACTGTCGCTGGAACTGAACATACAAGCAACCTACCAAGCACAATCTCAGACGACTGCTGAGCCTCTGCCACAGTCACGTTGTTCACCCGGAGCGCTCGTGGCTGGGCCCGCACCATCGCGTTGCTCGGTGTAGAGCGAGGTGGGGGCGGAGGCAGCCTGGCGTAACGAGGGTCGGTGCACTGCGGAGACTTGTGGCCCGGCTTGCCACACTTGAAGCACGTGATCTCTGGCCTGGGCTGGCCCTGTGGAGCAGGCGGCCTCGCGTGTGGTGGAGTAGAGCGAGGTCCGTGCTTCACTGGGACGGGAGGGCGGGCAAAAGTGCGGACAACTGCCCCCCTCGGCTGGAACTGCTGACGCTGCGGCTGAGGCTGTGACTCGGTAACCCAGGACTTGGCCTTCTTGTGGACCATCACCGCTGAACTGTGCTCTCTCTGCTTCCTCTTTTCTGCGGAACGCTCTGCTTCAGCTGACTCCTGTCTGATAGCCTGGTCGACGAACTCTAAGAACAGGCTTGGCGTGGACAAGGTGAGCGCATACTTGATGTCCGGGGCAAGACCACCACGGAACCTGGCAATGCGCTTGGCCTCTGACGAGACCTCCTCTGGAGCATACCTGGCAAGCCTGACAAAGGCCAGGTTATACTCCTGCACAGACCTGTCCCCCTGCCTCAGAGCTAAGAACTCCTCGCGCTTCCTCTCGATCAGTCCACTGGGAATATGAGCAGCTCTGAAATCCTTGACGAAGTCGTCCCACGTGATCTCTGCATCACCCTTGTTTGCCTTGTACATCGAGAACCAACTGCCTGCGGCACCCTGAAACTGGAAGGAGGTGAAGGTGACCTAGTCGACGGGTCTGACGGTGTTGGCATTGAAGTGCTTCTTGATCTCTGCAATCCAGTCATCCACCTCTAGCGGGTCTCGAGCCTCGGAAAACCTGGGTGGGCTGATCGCAAGGAACTGCTGCAGTGTGGTGTACTGTGGACGATCATTCCTCTGAGCACCCTGGTTCTGCAGCATCTGAAGATCGCAGCTGTGCCCTGAGCCACTGCGGCTACAGCCTCCCCAAGGATAGGGTTCTCTGGCGGCGGCATGTTCGCTCTTGGCATCCTGTATACAGGAACACTTATGAGAACATGAACGAATCATTGAAGTAACCAGAGTTAAAGCAAAATTGACAACAAAACTTCCTCACGAGGTATGAGAAAGCCGAAGGCTGAAATTCCACCAAGGTTAACCGGGAAAGTCGATAACTAGGTGCTACTAGAATTCCCAAACCAAGAACATCCGAATCCAAGATAATCATCTGCTAGCGAGCACACAACAATATATACGAGCGGTTGGAAACCTGACAATGAGACATCTGCCCTGAGCGGCCCGCCATCACGGTCGTCCATAGGGGAAAGACACTACATCCATATTACCATAGGATGCCCGCCAATCCTGTATGGACGGTTCACCTGGGGTACGCCGTAAGCGAGGTAGAGCAGTCAACCCCAAGTGGCGGCTCAGTGGTCTCAAAGACGCCAACACATCTCGTCGCTAGCAAAAAATTATAGAGGAATCGGAGCCTCATGTAAACGAGAACCTAGTTTGTTTTGAAAGGGGATAAGTTGCAGAGACAAAACATCGTTTCACTTCCTCACGGAAAAAGGGGTGGGAGGGTGGGATAAGGAGAAAACAGAAAGAGGTCCTACTCTCCGAATTTTTTTCCTATATAACTACCAAAATAATTTCTAGACTCGACTTCGGCCAGTAAAAGGGTCCTACAGTCAGTCCTGCTCTGATACCAAGTTGTAAGGCCCCTGATGCGGTACTAACTCTAACTAGTCGCATACGCGTCCGGTCGGAGTTAGAAGCGCATCAAACGCCACCGGCGCGCGACACTCGCACTCGTGTCGCTGCCAGATTCCCGACAACAAGTATATAAGCACGACTCTACAAGAAAGGAAATACATATAGAATATAAATAGAACAGGGCATACAACGCCACTGCCAAAATATATATCATCACCAAGAGTACATATGATCAGTACATCAATACAGCAAGCGGAAGCATAGTATGGACCGAGTACGGTCAAGATCCAAATGGCCCTAGAGAGGGCTACACATAAATCCACCCACGGGAACGTCTGAGCCCAACTAAGGATCCTACTGGTCGATGTAGTCGTACCCGTCGTCATCCTCCGGGGGCACCTCCACGAAGTATCGTCCAGTGCTGGGGTCGAGGTAGTAGTCCACTGCAGCGGCCGATCAGGCAAAGCGGTAAAGGCGGAAAAGTAAACGGGGGTGAGAACATGTCATTACGGAATAACTAACGCTACAGGTAAGGTAAAGATATAGACAGTTTGCAGCCGTACTAGCATATATGGTGGCTACACGTTCTATCAGAATAGAGGTGAGATCCAAGAAGTACGTTGACAACGTGTCGTAAGTCGGCTATCCACCTACTTACGAAAACATAACACAACCTCGTTTCTCTCTCGGTCCCCCTGGACGAAGAAAGACAACCAAGGCACACACACGGTTTGTCAAGTTTTAGAACAGGATTTCAATTTATGTTATTCTATGAACAGGACGTAGGCTCAAGGTTGTCCATAACCGCGGACACGGCTTTTCGAAAAGATTTACCCTGCAGGGGTGTACCAACTGTCCATTATAGACGTCGCATGTACGCCCGGTTTCCACTTGGCTAGGTAAGCGCCTGAAACTCCTGAACGTCAGAGTCCCTCTAAGTAACAACGCACAACTCCGGGTGGCCCCCGGTGAGTCGACACCCAACTCAAAAGCTGGCCACGCTCTCGAATCGGTCTCTACCGTCTGTCGCAGGTTTGGATAACCGGTTAGTTCTCTTATGAGACCGGGTCCTCAGCCGGACAAAGTGGGCCAGCCAAGAAACTATGTCCTCCTGGCCCTGGTTTGGTTTGGAAACAACTGGGGATCCAACCAGCACACACACATTGCAAATGTAAATCAGCTCGGGCCACCACTAGAATGTACGAAGCTAGGTAGGTAAGACAAGGGGGCCCCATAAAACGCCACACACGATTAGGCACGCTCGATCAAAGAACCAATACCCGGAACTCGGGTCCTAGGTGACTCAAATGGAACAAAGCACCAGACGGGAATAGTCCAGCCTTCCACCTTTCGTCGAATATAAATTAACATCATTTAACAGTAATAAATATCAACCAACTTCTGTTATAGCATGATATCCCAACCATAATTATATAAGGTAAGAAGCAAGTTTTCTATCCATACTAAGCAATGGCTGAGCAGCGGTAACTTAGCAGTACAATGGTTTGCTGGGATGTGGGGATCATGGCTGTATGGTTTTAAACATGGCATATAGGTAGATAGGATCAAGCAATAACGTTCTAGATCTACAGCTAGGCATGAGAAGAAAGTTATAAAGTAATGACACAGATCTCCCCCTTGCCTGGTAAGGTAGTCGAAGCAGCACTCACGGTACCCTCGGGCTCGGTGTCGGACAGCTCCAAGTAAGTCTCCTCGGCGGTCTCAGGTGCTATTGTAAAGTACCGGCAAGAAAAGGCACACAAGTAAGCAACTGATGCAACTCAAACAAGGATGGCATGCTCAAGTTTTATTTACATGGTATGACCCTGTCTAGTCAAGTTTAAATGAAGGTGACGACGACAAGTCATCACTTTCATATGCATTTTATTTACATTGTAATGGCTTTGGTCTGAGCCTTAACTTAGGTGTAAAAGCATGATAGCATGACATGATCAACAAAGCATTACAAGAATTTTAAATAACATGAAAGTAATACAATGATTCCGGAGACGGAGTGGTGTCGGTGAAATTGACACTTAAGAAGGTGCAACAACTGTTGGAGGTCAGCCACATCACACGACAATATGTTGAGGCTGACTTGAAGAATGAAGATGATAAGGAACAGAAAGAAAGACTGAGAGAACAACACTTTCAAATGAATTGAAGTTGAAAATGCTGCAGGAAGAAAGATCTGAATGCTTCTGGATCAGGTGAACACACTTTGAACTCAGGAGTTGCACAAAACATTATGAGAACCTCACCATTGAAATCCTTGCAGAAAAGTACCCCAAAAGCATATATGACATGTCTCAGTTTGAATCTGCAAGGGCAGTTGCAAATTCAGCTGAAGTTCAGGGGGCTGAGTGCAAAATTGCACCTCATGAATTTTGAAAAAGGTTCAGATGATGAAATCAGCATCACCATGCAATTCCTTGCTCAAAATTACCCAAAATTCATATATGGCATGGGCCATTTGAATTTTGGACCAAACTTGGCAGAACAGGAATTTAAACAGGGGGCTTATTGCACTTTTGACCGAGCTTCATTTAAATAAAGGGGCCTATTGCAAGAATGAATATCACCACTGAACTCAGTAGCTCAAATTACCCAAAATTCATATATGGGATGCCCCTGTTTGACAACTTGGACAAATTCAGACTGGAATTTGAAATTGAAATTCAAATTGAATTTAAATTAGAAAAGAAATAAAACAGAAAAAGAGAAAACATATAAATAAAAAGGAAAGGAGGGCTTGGCCACTTGGGCTGCCTCCTTCGGTGGCTTACTGGGCTGACCCATTAGCCCTCCCGTGGGCCGAGCCACTCCCACGCGGGCAAGGAAAAACAGAAAAAAGAAAAACTGGGGGGGGGGAGCTAGCGCGGCCGGCGGGATTCGAACCACGGACCTCACGTTCTTACCAGAACGCGCCCACCAGATCGGCTACGAGGAGACTCACGTCCAGTAGCCCGATTCGGACAAGATAACATTCTCACGAGGAGTTAACTGAAGGAAGAAAAAAAAAACGCACTGCTTGCACTGCATAACCATCAGGTCTTGGAGCAAAAGGAAAAAGGGGCGGCCTTGGCTGTGAATCGAGCCTAGGACCTCCCAGCTTAGAAGTCCAGGTGCCAACCAGCTCGGCTAGGAACTACTGATGCACAGAGGCTAACCTGAAGATGTAACTAGCTGTCGTGCGGGTTAAGTGAAGAAAAATTCAGACTTGCACTGACGGACTGAATTTTTCAGGCAACTCGCACGCGGCGGACTTCCGGCGACGAGGGCGTCCACTACGGCCCGTCGGCGACTCCACGATGACTTGCAGTGCGTTTACGGCATATCTAAGTGTCCATTCCTTCTCAGAAACTACTCCGAAGCTCGACGACGGCAGGATGCCTCTGCATCCACGGCCGGCTGCGCAGCGACTACCGAACGGAAAAATCGGCCTGACGACCTACGGGAAACAGGGAGGCAGGGGAGCTCGTCGGTCACCTTGGGAAGCTGGGGACGACCGCGAGCACGCCGTTGGTGAAGAAGGGGCCGGCGGGCGCCGACGACTCGGAGCGCTCGCGTCTCCTAGCTCCTGGCAGAACCCATGGCAGAACAGGGGAAGCCTGGGGGGAGAAGAAAGGAAGTGGCGGCGGAGAAGAGGGCGAGGGGAATGGAACCTAGGGTTCCCAGGGATCCTCTCGCCGCGCTTAAAAGGAGGGGGGGGCTCTCCCTAGAGCTGGGGCTCCACTGCCGCCGTGGCAGCGTTCTGTGAGAGAGAGGAGGGAAAAAGGAGGGCGCCGCGCTGGAAAGAGGAAGAAGACAGGGGCGTACCCCTTCGTCCAGCGTGGGCCGAGGGAAAAACGGCCCAGGTGGGCCTGTCTTGGGAGAAGAAAAGAAGGAGCCCAGCTCCTGATATCCCTTTCTTTTCTTTTTCCATGGCAAAGAAAACAGCAGGGAAAGAAAAGGAAAAGAAAAAGATAGGGGAAAATAAAAATATCCCAAATATTTTTAAAATCCCCTAAAAAGGATGCTTCATCACCCAAAATTGATTTGAGCAATTTTGCATGCAGTGAAAAATCCCCAAAAGCAAAACAGTGCCCTTTTCCATTTAAAATTAAATAGAAAAGGACTTTGAAGAGTTTTTGAGAGAAAAATAGAAGGTTCAAAATTCCATGAGCTTGAAATTCTTAATCCTTGTATTTTTCTAGAATTTTTGAAATTGGTTTGACCAATTTAGGCAACAACAAAAATGTGGCCCTGTTTTTGAATTCAAAAACACTTTGAACTAGGGCTATTGTTTTTAGTGGTGGAAAAAATGCTTTGAGGGTTTTAAAACCCTTGCCATAGCAAATGAACTGGTTAGGCCAAGTTTGGGGTCAAGTGAAGTGAGCATGTGACAAGGAAAATTCCATGACTGCCCTTCTTGAACCACTTTGGATGCAAAGGAAAACAACTCTACATGACTCCATTCTCAAAGCCAATTTAAATCACCACATGAAAAGACATAAACCTCCACCATGCCAAGTTACAAGTCCAACAGAGAAAGTAAATTACATGGTGTTTGCAACTTATTACATGTGGGCTGTTACATAGATCCAGTCTTGGGACTTGGTTTCGTAGTGCCGGAAAATTTTATTTTCTACTCTGAATCCCAACAATTTGCGGGCATTCTATACGGCCTTTTGGATATAGGTCCGGTGCATGGAAATAACTCGATCAAAAACTCGATATCCCGGTCCGGTGGAATTCCAGGCAGTTCCTCAGGGAATACATCAGGGTACTCCTTGACTATCGGCACTTCCTCCAGGCTAACCCCCTTAAAAGAATATACCTGGGTCCTCCTAAACTTGTTCTTGGTCACATACTTGATCCTCTTCCCTTCGGGTGTGGTGAGTGAGATTGATCTTCCCTCACATTCAATGTTTCCTTTATACTTCGACATCCAATCCATACCTAGGATTACATCCAAACGTAGTGACTTCAACACTATCAGGTCTGTGGGGAAATTATGCCCTCCTATGGTCAGGGGTAACCGAAAACTTCCGTGATTGACCATAGACTCGGCTCCCGGGGAACTTACTAACATTGGGGTCTTAAGGACTATGGTAGGCAACTTATACTTATCCACAACTACGCTTGATATGAATGAATGCGATGCACTAGGGTCAAAAAGAACTAATATAGGTTGAGAGTTTAGCAAAAACTTACCAAACACGGCATACGGCTGCTAATAGATTTCCTCCACATTGATATGGTTCACTTGCCCCTTGGTGAAAGGATTAGGCTTCTTGTTTCCATAACTTCCATTGCCATTTCCATTCTTCAGCTCGGGACAATCTGTGGCGTATTGTCCTTTATTATTGCACTTGAAGCAGAGGATGTGGCTTAGGTCCTTCTTCATGGGCGTAGACGGGTTGGTATGCTGCTGATTCCCATTTCCTCCATTGCCATTCCTCTGGTTTCCATGGTTGTGTTCATTGCCTCCATGCTGAGAATGACCTCCATGATTATGATGGTTGTGGCCTCCAAACTTATTGGGTACTGTTCCACCATATCCTGAGAATGGTGCAAAACGGGGCTTCTGTTGAGTTCCAGAATGATACTTTCCCTGTCTATACTTCCTCTTACGATTCTCCATTATCTGATGCTTGCCTTCAAGAATGATAGCCTTATCCACCATCTCCTGGTAGTTAGCAAAGGTTGCCACCGTCAACTGAACTCCAAGCTCATCATTTAGTCCCTCCAAAAATTTCTCCTGTTTGGCAGCATCTGTGGCCACATCTCCTGGAGCATAACGGGACAACTTGTTGGATTCCTCCACATAATCTGCCACTGAACGGCCTCCCTGGCGTAAGTTGCGAAACTCCCTCTTCTTGAGAATCATAGCTCCAGCTGAAACATGAGCAGTGCGGGATGCCTGCTAGAACTGGTCCCAAGTCACATTTTACATGGGGTATGTGGTGGTGTAATTATCCCACCATGCGGCTGCAGGTCCATCCAGCTGGTGCGAGGCAAATCTCACTTTCTCCTCATCAGTGCATCCAACGGTTGCTAGCTTCCTTCCCATATTGCGGAGCCAGTCATCTGCAACAATCGGCTCCAGGCTGCTAGAGAATAAAGGTGGTTTCAGCCTTAGGAAATGGGTGAGGCTGTCTCCCAAAGGTGGTGGTGGTGGTGGGGCATTGTTGTTGTTGTTGTTGTTGTTGTTGTTGTTGCTGTTAATGTTTTGCATAAAAAGCTGCATCATCTGGTTCTGGGTCGGAAGAAACTATTCTAAGCCAAGTGGAATTCCATTCCCTGATCCACTAGCAGAAGGGGCATGTCTTGGCGGCATCTGTTGGGTTAGAATAGATGAGGTTATAGAGAGAAATCAGGCCTAAGGGGAATAACACTACCCATATGATAGCAAGAAATTTCAATCAATCACTCATTCAAATCAAGGTTCACACAATTAACTAAGATAGGCTATGTCACAAGATTTTACATGGTAACTCTGAGAAAACTTACAAATCAATACTCTAATTGTTTAACTAAGAAAAAAAATTCTATAATGGTGGTCTATGACTAGTTTGAGTCGGAAGAATAATCGGTCATCAAGACATCATTTCCATTTTCCTCTCCCTCTGACTGGTAATCCTCATCTTGGCCGACAAAGCATCCATCGGAGTCATCCTCCTGAATGTTTTCTCCTTGGTCCAGTTGTTCTTCTTCTTCCTCCAGAATGAGCTTCAACTCTTCATTCCTTTCTTGTAGTGTGTTGATTTGCTCCTCATACTCTTCATGGACTCTCTTAACTTCCTCCTCCAAACCCTCAATAACGTCCATGCAATGAAGCATTTCTTCCTCCACACGTTGAACGTGTTCCCCCAGGTCTTGAATGTGAGATTCCATTGATGTATCCTCAACAGTGCATACTAATTCTCCAGTATGATCTCGGCGTCCATACATCTCAAAGCGGGTTCCTTGAAGATCTGCGTGGTACTCATGTCGAATATGGCCTAAGGTCATCATTGCGGCACGACTTCTTCCCACGCTCTAGTTTTGTGCTTTCACCGAGAAGTTGATTGGCTTGATCTTCCTTCCAAAGGTGCGTCCTGGAATGTGAACTTGGACCTTCCAGCACTTCTGTCCTTGTCCTGTAGTCATGAGTGTCCCGGTGAAACTAGGAAAGGCGATCTTCAAAAACTTCACGATCTCCATCAGGCTTTGTCCAAAAGGTGTAGTCCCATCAGGCTGAGCGAACTTGGTGATGGGCATCTATATTTGTAAGGAGAGAAGAGATTAGAAGTGAATAGGCAAGAATATGAGAATCATTGGAAATGTAGAGGGTTTTAAAATATATTTTTCATCCTATGGCTTTTCTATTCCTAAGGTCACGTCCTACAGTCAACATGTGCTCTTACCATCTTGTGGCGACCAGATCCGAAGGGACCAAGTCTCTGTTCTTAACGTGCTAGTCCCTGGATCGGCTTTCTAGCACACACGGTACTCGATGAAATAACAGGAGTAAACATGTATTTATTACATCAAATGAAGAACTTATTACAATAATACTATGGCTTAAGGCCATCTAATCAAATACTTGCGGAAGTTATAATAGTAGTAGTAGCGAGTCCATCCAACTCCACGGCAAAAGTTGAGTATAAGACAGTGACCTATTCGCACCTTACTCCTCGTCAGAATAATCTGCAACATAAGGAAGTTACAGCCCCAAGTGGGGTCAGTACTTTGATCGTACGGCAAGCCATATCACAGAAAGAGGTAAAAGCCATACAATACATCCGATTTGGCTGGTGGAGCTTCTACATTTATTTTCGCAAAAAGCTATTTTTTCGTATAGAATAATAATAACTAAGTTCTACAATAGCATACGATCGAGAGGGAAACTCCACTCAATCTATCCCAAAGTGTTTAAACCAATCAGTTAATTAAAGATGATGAAACAAAATCAATATTACCACAACTAGTCGATCAAATTGTCCATAACCGGGGACACGGCTAATCGATTAGTTTTATACTCTACAGAGTTTTGTGCACTTTTCCCCACACGACTCGATCTCCTCCTTGATAGTTCGTCACACTTCAGGGTGTATGACAATTGGAAGATCGAGACATGTACTTTCAGAAGAGTTTCCCCTTAACCGCCGGATAAACCGGTAAACCTATAAAAATCTACATCTTCTAGTCTTTCTTGGAAAGAGGTCACACAACCTAATCAAATAAGCCAGATCCCATAATAGCTTGTGGCTGCACAGGTAAGCTTCTAGGTATGACAACATAATTAGTCCCTTTGAGCCTGGGTGGCTTTTCGCAGTCATCATTGGCCACCTCTAAGATACTCGCAACCATACTACCGAGGTAGTTCATTAACTTTATCTTGGTCCTATTTACCACATTATCACTCATACCTCATAATGATTCACTTCCCAATCCACGTCTAATTAGCATCGCAATATCATAGTGTACGATGGTGACAATTATGTAAGGATCAGACCTACCTCAATGAACTACTGGGTGTAATAGCATAGCATAACCTATCATCCAATCTAAAGAAAAATAACTAATGCATTGAAAACAAAGGTAATAGGGAGTATGACCAAACATATGACTTGCCTTTCTGTTGATTGCAGAACTCTAAAGACTGGTGGTACTCTGCTTCGCACTCTGGACAATCTATCATCAGAAAACAAAGATATACACAATAAATACATAACCAAAGGAAAAACAAGGTTCAAGAACTCCAAAATAAAAACCAAATAGAGGTTTTGTAAAACATATCATGATTGAGTTCAAAAGTGGGTAGCAAGGTGTCAAAAATATGGGGTCTAGTTAGGGTTTTAGTTTGCAAACAGAATCAATCAAAACCGAGTTGTAAAACAAAAGATACGATCAACTAAAATTGAATTTGAATCCGATCAGATTTGAATATTTTCGAAAATCAAAGATAAATTTTTATGGTTGTACTGGATAGAATATTTCGAAAGAAAAATGTGGGCTTTGGAATCACGCAAAAGGGATCTACGGCCAAAAAGATATTAAAACCACGAATCTACATAGGATTTAGAAATATTTTGATCAAACGAAAAAAATAATTTTCTCAAAACTTGGATATACAGTACCTAATGTGTAGAGGGCTTAGAAACAATCAATTCGCCGCTAGTTTCATCTAAAACGGAGCAACAGTTAAAAGATTACGACATTTTTACTAACCGCGGCGGGTAGACTTTGATGCGACAAAGACGACAGTTCCGACGATCTTCGGCGACAAAGAAGTCGTCTAGGGTGTAGAGCTTGACTAGGAGATCACAACGGTGGTGATGATGATCCCCAACGTCTTCCGTACGGGCATAGAGACGCGATGAACCGAGCGCGCTCTGATGAACTCCCGTGGTGTGCGCAAAATTTGGAGATCAATCTTGCGCAAGAAAAGAAAGAAGGAAAAGATGTCCATTAGATGCACAACTAGGAAAGAAGTCGGTATGCAAAATTTGGGGTCAAGGGGAGGCTCACCGGCAAAGTCAAAATTTTCCGGCGAGATCTACCTCGAAATTGGCTCGATTTGGGGCGGTTTGAGGTGAAACTATGTCAGGAATCGGCGGAGGGGGTCGTGGCGGTACTTATGGGACAAGATTGCTTGGCAAAAGGGCAACCGGAGAGGAGTCCTAGGAGGTCACGGTCGCTGGCGACGCACCGAGTCTGTTCTGGACTCTGGTCGTTTTCGTGCTGGAGAAGAACGAAGGGAGCACGTGCGCCTTGGATGGGCCACGCTCTGCCCCGTTCGGTCGGCTTGGCCGCACCTGGCCTGGCGGCTGGGCCGGCCTCGGCCCGGCTTGGCCGGCGCCAATTTTTTTTCTTTTTTTTCGCGAATTGTTTTGTAAAAAAACTACAGAGGTATTTTTAATATAATAAAATAGTTCGAAAAAAATAACACCTTAGTTTTTAAAAATAATAAAGATAATAATAATAAAAAAATTTCTTTATATATTTACTTCACATATTTTTCCTGAACTTCGGAGAGTTTGATACAATAAAATATAAGTCAGAAAAATTTAAAATAAATTTCTAAAATATTAGAAAAATGTAACTAAAATATTCAATGAGTTTTTATCCAGAGATAAAAATAAAAATAAACCTCATTCAAATAAATCCAATAAAACCCAAATAAGATCCAAAATGCACAAAACATATTATGCATATGAAAACTAGTAAATCATCTGAAATATTAAATTTGGGATGTTACAGTATTACATAACTATTTTTTTCTGCTTTTGCTGGTTTCTGACACAATGTTGCGATATGTTCTTCATGAGTAGCTATATGTATCACATCCACCTCAACATTGATAGGGTCTCCTGCAATGTAATGCTTGTGTCTCTGCCCATTCACGACTTGTGGTTTGGTGCCTTCAAAATTGTTTATCTTGATTGCGCCGGAGTGGTATACTTCTTCAATGTGGTATGGTCCTTCCCACTTGGAGTAATGAACAAAAGAGTAATCAACACCGGTAAAGTAGAGGTGATGAATAGTGCAAGGTGCAACTCAGATTGCAATGCTAAAGTCAGATGGGATGAAGATGGAGATGGTGGTGGTCATGAGAATGATGGTGATGATGATCTCGATGATGCTCGTGACGATGGTGATGACGATGAGGACGATATCCACCTCCGGGAGGATTTCTCCCCGGCGAAATCTTCCCGCCGGAAAGGTATTTTCTTCTCTGTAGGTTTCCGCCATGGCTCAGTGTCGGAGCTCCTTATCCAACTTCTGTTCTGGAAGAATTAGGTCACGAGGGATATATGTGCCGAAGGAGACCCCCGGGTGTGGGCCCCCACACCAAGCTGCCACCTGGCGCGACCTAGGGGTTGGCCTCGCCACCAAGCCGCCTATTGGCCTGGTGGTCCCCCTCCAGGTGCCCTTTTGCATGCCTTCCTTAGTCCTCCAGAAAACGATTACCTGAAATTTCCAGGTCATTTGGAGATATGATGATATGCCCACTCCGCATGCACTTTTCCCTGCCGATTTCTGCGTCCGCTGTTTCCGCACCAGAAAGTTATAGACTGTGTAAAAAAAGCCAAAACACAATAAGAACAATATCATACTATCAAATATATCAATGAATATAGGTAAATTATGATACAAAATAGTGATGCATTTTGGACGTATCAAGTAGTCACTTTAGTTCTTGAGGACATGGGAGAAGTCATGTTGTTAGTAGTCATATGATGTTGAAGTAATATGTGGTGGTTTGATATTTAAGTTGTGGTGTCATTCTTCTAGTGGTGTTGTGTGAATATCGACTACATATCACTTCGCCTTTTTAAGGACCTCGAGGAAGGAACTTTGTATAAAGAATGCTTACAGTGGGTTGCCGAAGTGATAGAAACCTGAACCCCATTTTGCACACTTTTGCACAAGGGAGTATTGGATCCTAGAGTTTATTGCTACGGTTAGGTTTACCTTAATTTATCTGTTGTATTTGCGGTTGCTTGCAAGGGGTTTAGTCGTAAGAGGGCACTTGTCTTAGTCTAGACGGTGTGCTAGCATAGGTTCACCCACACAACACTTATCCAAACAATACATAGTACTAGACGAAGTATGGCGAATGTAACTTGACTACCTCTCCTGTGTGTCCTTAGGAGCGCTTTATCCTTTAGAAGTAGAATATTTCGGCTTATCCTTTGTTTTCAAAAGGATTAGGTCACTTGTTGCACCTCATCATCATTTACTTTACTTGCCTTTATTTACCTGTTTCCTATTAGAAAAACCCATAAAAAGTTACCTTTCAGTACTTGTAGTTATTCTTTACTTGTCTTTATTCTTTACAATCCCGATGATCATTTGATCTATCTTTCAGAATTGTGTGCCTTATTTAAGCTTGCATATGGATCTAGGGATTTTTTCATGAGGAAATTATTCTCTCTATCATTGAAAGATAAAGCTTGGGATTGGTATAAGCTTCTCGATAACTCTCATATATTAAATTGGCAAGAGATTATGTCTCTCTTTTATACAAATTTTTATCCTCTTCATGAAATAAATCCAGAAATGAATTATATTTATAACTTTTGGTCTTGCGACGGAGAATGTATCGCCAAAGTTTGGGGGAGATTGAAATACCTAATGCTCAAATGTCCCAATCATGATCTCCCCAAGGAAATTATTCTTATAATATTTTATGCAAGACTTTCTAGTCCATATAGAGATATGCTTAATGCCTCTTCTAGTGGGGTATTTCTGAACAAAAACATTGAAGGTAGATGAGATCTAATTGAAAGGATCCACAAAATACTGAAGATTGGGAGATTGATAAAGGTAATGAAGTCACTATAGATTATGAGCATGATTACATTGAGAGCTATGTGATAACTGACTACTTCAATACTTTTTGTGCTAACATTGGTCTTGATTTCCAGCTTCTACTTGATTTCTTCAAAGACTTTGCCTCTCATATTGATTCTTCCAAAAAGTAGGAGGGTCAACATCATAAGCCTTTTAAAGAATTTCCTATTTATATTAATGTTGCTGATCCTATCTTACATGCACCTTTTTATGAAACCCCCCCTTTTCCCACAAGGATAAGGGAGTATTCTTTTTTCATAGGTTAAAGAATAAGAGTGAAAGAACAACTTGTGATCATGAGGATCTGGTTAAGGTCGATTCTCAAGTTACATTAGTCAAGGATCTTGTTACTCGTAATGTTGAGGATTCCACTATAAATTTTCCTGTTGTTTCTAGTAACCTTGTTACAACCAAGAATAAAGACACAAATTTAGGTACTCCAGTTGTATCTGTTGAAATAGGAGATCATAATCATTTTGGCCTATGCGATTTGGGATCCAGTGCTAGTGCTATTCCTTTCAGACTTTATCAAGATATCATGAATGAAATTTTACCTTGTGGAATTGAGGATATTGATGTTACTATTCATCTTGGAAACAAAGTCTCCTATTGGAATATTGCGAGATGTTAGAGTCTTATGTGGAAAGTTAAATATGTTGTCGAATTTTTAGTAATTGGATCAGTACAAGATAATTTTTGTCCTGTCAATTTTGTCAAATCTTGTGGAGAAATTATAGATTACAAGAAAGGAAAAGTATCTGTTGAATTCAATGGTGAGCCATATGAATTTATGTATTATATGTTTTCGAAGCAGCCTCGTTGTAATGATTTCCCTAGTAATGATAAAATTATTGAAGAGATCGCTTCCATTGAGATTACTCCTGACAATCCTTTGCAGAAATTTACGGAGGACCACGAGAATGACATTCATATGAAGGAAAGGAACAAACTAGATGACATCTTCTTCAGACAACCTGCTATTCTAAAGCACAAACTACCGGTTGAACCTTTAGGAATCCTGTGACAACCAAAGGTGGACCCGGTATTTGATTTAAAACCTCTTCCCGATACGTTCTAGTATGCTTATTTAGATGAAAAGAATGTATATCCTGTTATTATACATGCTCACCTTTCAGGATATGAAGAAGTGCGATTATTGGAAACCCTTCGTAAACACTGAGGTGTTATTACATATGCCCTTGATGATCTTAAGGGGATAAGTCCATCAATTTGTCAACATACTATTAAGCTCGAGCCTGATGCTATGCCGGTAGTTGATCATCAACGACGGTTGAAACCGAAGATGAAAGATGTGGTTAGGACCAAAGTCATCAAGCTTCTAGCCACTTGGATCATCTATCCCACACACTACTAGGATAATGGCCATACCAGAATGGACGTTAGAAGCGCGAGATACAAAGCCCGTGCTGCAAAAGAACTTTAGCAGTTCACCGTATATGCCCCGCGCTTCAGATATGTAGGTATTAGAAGCATGCACAAAGAAGTACGCGTTGCTAAATAGTTGTCCCAACTGCGGCCTCCATGCCGAGACACTTTAGAAGCGTGGGTCTACTCCCCCGCGATGTAGATGTTTCTGTCATTTACAGCGCGGGTGACCAGACACGCGCTGCTAATGTCACTAGCCCTGGCCCAGTTTTGGTGGTCCCACCTACGAGCTGTGCACGTCATCCACCCCGCGCTGTAGATTGCTAGGTTAGTTGTGGCGCGCCTTCGTGCCCCACGCTGCTGATTGTGCGCTGAGAGCATTAAATGCTCTCTTTCCCTATCTTTTTCTCCCTTTCCTCCTCACACTCTTCTTCCTCCCCTTCCTCCTCACACTACTCTTCTTTGCTCTCCACCATCTCCATTAAACATGGATCCCCTCACTCTTTCCTTCCCTCATCTTTCTCACTCCTACATATGTGATGTAGCTAGCTCTCTTTTACTCTCTTGCATTGCATTCTCTCCTACCAACTAGATCCCACACTCTCATTTCATCTCTTGATCATCTTTCGTCCCAACTAGCTAGCAAGGATATCATCTTTAATATTTAGGTGGGTAAAAATTTATGCTTTTTGAAAATGATGACTTTTTATGTGTATGACACCACTTGAGAGATAGGTAACTAATTGGATTATGTGTGACATGATGATTATCAAGTTGGTTATGTATTTGTCGAATCATCGAATGATGTGCGCGCATGACATGGTAAAAGTTACCTATGTTTTGCCGAAATGTCGATTTATTTCCGTTTCGGCGAATTTCGGGCAAACTCTATATGTCCTTTTTTAGGGAATGTCATCCGATTTTTTGTAAGAGAGTTTATGCATATATATGCATGATTATATATTTTTGATTTTGTATTAATTTACACCGTGCAAGCAACACGAAGAAGTATTTAATTAACATGACAAGATTTTTGGAAGCCGCGGTGGCCGACATGGATGAGAATAATCGCAAGGAGATAAAATGTTCGTGTTGAAAATGCAAAGAACAAGTCTAGATAGACCCTTTAAAGGTGGCCATTTGAAGGCGCATGTGGTCATGCATGGTTTCATGAATGGCTGCACTCGATGGATAAGTTAAGATGATTTTGAGGATGCCAGACATGGAGAAGATGTCGTACATGAAGAAGATGCCGGACATGCAGAAGTTGTTTTACATGAAGAAGATGCCGGACCAGGAGAAGATGTCATAAATGAAGATCAAGATGGCGGACATGGAGAAGACGGTGGAACGCAACAATCTGATTCGTTTGTACTAAGTTCAGTCATGCGAGACCCTCATGTTAGAAAACTTCTTCGCAAGAATACGACTAGAAAAAGAGCTGCTTCTAGAGAGGAGGCCAAGCTATCACAACTGGAGTTAGACTCGAAGACTCCACTGTATGAAGGTTGCCGGCTAGAGGACACCCGCTTGAGTTTCACGCTCGGTCTTCTAAAGACGAAGGAGAAAAAACAAATGGAGTGACACAAGCCTCGATGAGCATTTGAATTTTTTACAGGAAACTTATCCCAAGGGGAACATGTGTCCTACTAGTATCGAGGAAGTCAAGAAAATCGTGTGACCACTTGATTTGCCACACGTTAGATACCATGCATGCATCAACGATTGCATCATTTATCGGAACGAGAAAACAAAAAAACCATTTGTCCGAAGTGCAATGCTTCTCGATACAAGAAGGATGGAAAGACGAAAACTCCTCAGAAAGTTGTGTGGTACTTTCCGTTGACTGCCCGTCCGCAATGGTATTTCATTGATCGTAAGGAAGCAGAGCTAATGCGCTGGAACAAGGAATGGAAGAAGCCGGATGATGGAGATGAGAAAAAGTTGAGACAGCCTGCAGATGCTAGCCGGTGGAGAGCACTAAAAGGTGAAGATGCGGATTTCGCTGCTGATCCACGAAATATCGTGCTTGGTGTGAGTACCGATGGCATGAATCAGTATGGCAACCAGAACACCAATCATAGTTCATGGCCCGTGTTTCTATGGATGTACAACATTCCTCCCTGGAAGTGCATGAAGACAAAGTACATACACATGAGTATGCTGATTCAAGGGCCGAAAGAACCGGGAAACAACATAAATCTATATCTTGAGCTACTAAAAGAGGAGTTGCAGGTGTTATGGAACCCTGGGGTCAGGACATGGGACGCTTTCAAAGGAGAATATTTCATGATGAAAGCCGCGTTGCTCACGAGAGTGCATGACTATCTCGGTTACGGATAAGTCTCAGGCCAGGTGTGCCACAGACACTGAGGATGCATAAGGTGCATGAATGATACAGCGTCTCTGCAGCTACCGAAACTCGGGTCCTCGAAAACCATGTACATGGGGCATCGAAGATGGCTAGAACAAAATTACCCGTGGAGAAAGCGTGGATATCTGTTCAATAGAGAGGTTGAGAAGAGAGGACCTCCACTTAAGAGGAGAGGCACCAAAATCAAAATGTTGTAGGATGATTGGGAAGAGTGCCCCTCACCGGGAAAGAAGAAAAAGGCACAGGAGCCGCTCCTGAGGGTATGTAAAACGAAGTCTGTATTTTGGGATTTTCCGTACTGGAAGATACTAGCCACTCCTTATAGCCTTGATCAAATACATATCACGAATAATGTTTTCGAGAGCTTGCTTGGGACACTTATGAACATGCGACATAAGACTAAGGACGGGCCAAAGGCAAGAACTAACTTGAAAATCTTGGGTATAAGGGAAGATCTTCACGGAGCACCCCCGGACGAGACGGAGACGGAGATGGAGACGGAGACGAAGATGGACATGGGAAAAAAAGCCAAGAAGAAGAAAGAACATTATTGCCCCCCTCTTGCTTCACCTTACGTCAGAAGGAGATCGATCGATTTTTTAATTGCCTTGTTGGAATCAAAGTTAGTTCTGGTTTCTGTGGAACGATAAGAAGATATCTAGACATTAAGAAGAAAAGGTTTAGCGGGATGAAGTCTTATGATGACCCAAATACTCCCGGTTGCACTTAGAGGGATAATGCATAAGCACGTCTGTGATACACTTATTGTTCTATGCAATTTTTCCGACACAATATCTCGAAAGTCGATCAGTGTGAAGCAGCTACAAAGGTTCCAAGAAGAGATCGTTATCATATTATGTGAACTTGAGATGTATTTCCCACCTGCATTCTTTGACGTCATGGTGCATATGTGTGTCCGTATTGTCGACGACATCATCGACCTCGGCCCGATATTCCTGCACAACATGATGCCATTCGAAAGGATGAATTGGTTCCTAAAAGGCTTCGTTCATAACATGTCCCCTCCGGATGCAAGCATCGTACAGGGCTATCTCACCCATGAGTGCATTTCTTTCTGCGAGAGTTATCTAGGTGTCGAAAACCCTGTTGTTGGTTTGCCCGTCAAGAAGCACCTTGGCAGAATCGAAGGAGTAGGTCACAACACTGGCTCAAGGGAATTGCATGTGGACTATTCGGGCCAACGCATAGATTTTGACAGAGCAAACTTAGTAATGCTACAATGTCTATAACTGATAGATCCTTTATTGGCACTTCACAAAGACATCATTGAAAAGCACCACCTTGACCTGGGGATAACTAAGACTAACGCCGAAGTTACTAGAGAGCACAACTCTTCTTTCTTGTGTTGGTTCAAAGATCACATTCTGGCTAATCCTCCGCAACAGGGTTGTACGGACGACGAAAGTCTGATATATGCCATAGCACATGGCCCCGCGATCAACGTCGCCACTTATCAGGCATACAACATCAACAGTTACACATTCTGCACTGAGGAGAAAGATTAGAAAATGATTATCAGAACTCAGGGGTGACGATGGAATCCATGAACGGCGATGGCGTACTTGAAAGATTCTACGTAAGGCTAGAAGAGATCTAGGAGCTTGAGTACTCTGGAAAGGACAACATTACGATGTTCCGTTTCCAATGGGCTAGGAGCTTCGAAAGAGAGAATCGTGATTTCACCACCATATGTATACCTGACGCCAAGAGCTGTACCGTGAATGTCATAACAAAAATGAGCCATGGGTACATGTTAAGCACGTGACCCAACGCTTCTTCATAACCGACCCAAACAAAGCCAACCGTGTAATCGTGAGGAGAGTCAAAAGGAACATCGCCGCAATTGATGGAGTTGCCAATGAGGAGGACTATAACCAATACAGTGACCCGATGAGGGAAGATGACGACGACGATAAACCATACGTCAAAAGAAGAAGCAAAACTACATTACCTAAGAAAGATTGTAATCCTTGGAAAAGGAAAATTCACGATGAGGGGCTAAGTTATTCGGCACCGAACAAGAAAGGAAAGAACATCACTGCGGAGAAACGTCATCGACACTGATCATCTCGGGAGAAACTATCAATAACGGAAAAGTTTTTTGTATAAGCATTTATTTTATGATGTAATCATGCGGTATAATAAGCACTTAATTAATATTCAATATATTGTGTCATTGATCCCCATTCAAACTAATCCTAATAACACTAACCTCCAAATCCAACCCCTAACCCTAATAAAACTAAAACTTAAACATAACCTTAATTACAAAATAAAAGAATAAATTCATAAAACATCGTCTACAGCATGGGGTACTCTGGGCCGCTCTTTAGATGGTGAACATCTACAGCGCGGATTTGCTAGACCCGTGCTTTAGATAGGTACATCTACAGCGCGGTGTTTCTAGCCCACGTTGTAAATAATGTTGTACTGGTACAAAAAAATTCACCCTGCCCGTGGCCGCACACACTCACAACATTCGCACTGACACCACTGTCGTCGTCGACGCTGCTCCTCCTCGACGTCGCCCCCTCGACGCCGCTCCTCCTTTCCATCCCCATCGCCCCCTCGACGTCGGGCGCCAGCAACCCTACGGTGTCTCCGCCGCAAACCCTAGGGCATCGCCGCTGCCGGCCACCGCCTTGCTTGGGATCCACCTCGCCGCCGACCCTACTCGCCTTTCCGCCTGAGGTAAGATCCGCTGGTCCCTCTCCTCCCCCCGTTTCAAATTTGAGAAAATTTTGTTTGTATAAAACAAAAAATGCAAATTAGAAAACAAATTGTTCGTTGTTAGTTATATAAAATGGCTGATTGAATTAGCATCTAGTGAATTAGTGCGTCATCTGTTCTTATTAGAAAATTTGTTCATTGCTATATTGAATTAGCAATTAAAATTTGTACTTAGCATTTTAATTAATCAAATTAGGGCAAAGATCAAACATATATAGCATCTCTCCCTAGAAAACATAAGATTTTCTTCATTTAATTTTTGTGATATATAGAAAACAAGTTCTTTTGTATTATATATGGTTCAGTTTATGTATGTTTTCTTATTTGCTCATACCAAATGAGGGCAACATAATATTTGTTTTTACCAAATGACGAGCAACATCATTGTGCTGTGTCTATTGTTCCTTTACAAAAAAATATGTTTGCAGGGATCCGAGTGGTCTATGTTTTGCCGGAATGTTGATTCATTTACGTTTCAGAAAATTTCAGGCGCTCGCTATGTCCATTTTTTAGCAAAGGTCATGCCAAATTTTTGTAGCAAATGTTTTGCCGAAGTATGGACGTGTAGCCGGTGCCGAAGTCGGTGTCTCCTGGAACTACTACTACAAGGAGGATAAGGAGACACGTAAGCAGAGAAGAAGGCTCAACACAGTGACCCTTGACGTTGTGCACAAGGCGGTCGAGGAAGCCAGGCGGAAGGCCAAAGAAGAGGCCAAGGCTGAGGCGGAACAGAACAAGGCTATCCTGGTCGCGGCAGCCGTAGCTGCAGCGAGAGAAAAGGTCAGGGAAGAGCCTGACCTTGGTGCCAGCTATGCAGAAGTAGACGAAAGAAAATCCCAACGCGGATCATTTTCCCCTTCCTAGCATCATCGAGAGTAACTCGGTGAACACCGGATTCGCACCCGCACATGCAACCGGGCACGAACTCGTCGCACCATCCACTGTCACTCATAGCAGCCCCTCTAGCAGCTCTGGCATGCCCCACTGGCCTTCCCCATTAGCTGATCTCGAAGCTATCAAGTTAATTATGCATCTCACGCTCATCAACATATTCGATCTTCCATTTCTTTGACATTCGATCTCTGACGCCGCACATGTCTACAAAGGGCAACATTACTCCATGCACCCTCCTATTGAACCTCGACGGCCAGGTGGTGTATGTTGCGAAGGCTTCACTCATGAATCCATTGGACAGGGTCTTCCACCACACTCCCATGCCCGACGACGTATTCAAAGTTATGGTGTATCGTTTGCTATCAAATGAGTACTCTAAGTTGCCTCTTCCCGTTCCTGGTACGTGAGAAGTACGACCGGATGATCTTGGAGGATCCAAGGGTTGGGTGATATTGTGGCCGAAGTTGCTTATCCGCGCGGAGCCTGCCGGTGCGACGCCGGCCCATGGTAATGTCACTTTTACTCCACCTATGCAGTTCCCATCCTTTGGCTTGGGCGATCATGGCAGCGGACGTGAAGGCGGTTCAACAGTCCTGGTGGCTCATCATGCCGCCCCCGTGCAAGAAGTCTTTGTTCGGAAAATGATCCATGGAGGACACGCCTCCTGATGCCCAGGACAAAGCAGCCGAGCAGCCACCAAAAATACTAAGCCCGAACACAATGCTAACGGGCATCTGTGCGGGTTTTTCTGAAACACAACCTGCGCCTGGGTCAAAGAAGAAGACGAAGCATAGGAAGAGAGGGAAGAAAGGCGGTAATGCTGATTCCATGAGCCAGCCGCCACCGGTGACCCGGTTTAACGACAATTTATCGGTTCGTGATGCGCCGGTGCTCATTATATCGGGTAGGACGAAGCTACGGCGAATGCACTCAAGGGCTTAACGCCGGAAACTAGGATACTGCATGACCATGTCTTTTCTACAGAGCTAAATCTTCTTCGAGCCCCTATTGGCACAACAGGATACCCTCTTTACGCGGCTAAGGTGCCCTCGGGCTTATACTTCAACCATATTAGCCCCGCTGACTTGATCTTTCTTCGGTTTGATTACATCTTCGAGATGTTACACATCAGACGGGTCAATTTTACCTTCGTTCGCCTTTATGCGCTACATCTTAACTACCTGGTGAAGAAGGAGTAACTCTCACAAATAGCGGTAGTGGACCCATACTACATGTCTGAGAGCTTCTTGAATATGGGGGATGAGGAACGCAAGGGAGCTGAGCAGTACATCACAAAATTCATGCTGGACAATAAGGACAAGGAGATTATTCTTCTGTCGTATCATCCCATCTAAGTGATTCGTAAGACATTTTATTAACGCATCCAACTATTACTTCGCACGTACGCATATGGATGCTAATTTGTTGTTAACTTATTTTTACGCAGTGGGCATTGCATCCTTATCGTATTATTCCCGCAAGTATCCCACACATTCTATTTGGACTCAACCAAGAACAAGGAGAAGAAAGACTATACCGACAACAAAAAAGTTCTTGATAGAGCTTTCTTCACCTTCGGAAACAAGGGTGGCTACATCGGAACCAACAAAAAGAAACAAGGCGTTTCATGTTTCGGCCATGATACTAACTTCTGCTACCTCCAGCAACCGACAACAAGTGAGAACGATGAATTCTACGTCATCCATCATATGAATGAGTTCAAAAGGGATCAAAAAAATCTTAGAATGAAAACTGGATCCGATAGACATGTCATCGACTGGTCCAATAACCTAGCAAGCACGAAGGATGATGCCCTCAGACTTGAATTCTACAGCATCCAAAATTCGCTCGCGACGATAATCATGAAAGATGTCGTCGAGAAGGATGGCATGTTCTACGCGGGGCCACAGTCCTGTGAATTCGTTGACACTCGCCGATATTGGCAGGGTCAAGACCCAACGCCTTTTAGGAAGCTAGGTTGCGTCCTTCCGGATATTCAAAAGTGATGATTCAAAATGACGAGATTGTATCTTTTGCGTAGAGCGGAACTTTGAATTTCTCGACGATGAACTTTGTGATGTAATCGGTTATTTTAAACTTGTGTAGCGCTCTAGTTTGGGTATGATGAACTTTGTTATGTTTTACTATGTGCAACGCTTGTATTTGATAACATTTTACCTCTTTTATTCATGTTGCTTTGTTATATTATATCATCGATATATTTTATGTTTTTCTGACATGTAGATCGATGAAGAAGAAGTGGTATGTCGTGTACAATGGGAGGCGTCCGGGAGTATATGATGAGTGGTCAGAGTGTCACGCCCAAGTCATCCTCTTTCGAGGTAGAAGCTACAAAGGGTTCCAAAGAAAAAGCGAGGACGAAGCGAGCTACTTGAGGTTCACGGTACTAGATGTAGAGAGGAATAAAAACGAGCTTAAAAACTACCTCCTAATTGCTTTCTTTTTTATCGCGATGGGTTTTCTCTTGTATAGAAAAATATTTTAGTTTCGATCCATCATGAAACATGGATGTATGAATTGTATTGGAGACTTGTATATTTCATGATTGATGTGTTGGTCACTATGTTGATAAATGTAATATGTTGAATCACAACAAATGTCTGTGCTTCTACTTGTGTGATGTTACTTTATATGCGGAAATATATAAAAATTGTATAAATACAAAGAAAATAATCAGGATAAAACAATAAAAAATATGAAAATATCTGCAGCGTGGGTCCTGAGTCCAGTAGCAGCGCGGCTAGCCTAAACTAAAAATTAGCACTTACAGCGCAGGATTGGAAGGCGCGCTGCAAATGGACATATACATCCACAGCACGGGTACTAGGAGGTGCGCTGCTAACTACAAATTATCTACAGCGCGGGTACTATCGGGGGGATGGATTTGGCCAGTAGACCCGGCATTAGAAACCTCTGGGACGACTTACATATGAAGGCCCACAAAGAAGACCCGGCCAGGAGTCTAACGTGCCAAGCGTGAAGATTGAAGCCCTAGAAGGAATTCGACTTACCTTGTATAGCACGTAGCAAACTTGTAAAGTAGAATAGAACTCCACTTCGTGTAGGAGTCGAACTCTCGGAATCCCGGGACCCGGCACCTTTATAAGACGAGATCCATAGGAGCCAGAGGAAGAACTTACCTCAAGCCAGGACTAGACAACTCGCGCTATAACCTAGATCTCCACGAGACTAAGGTTGAGAAACTTCATCACTGTAATCGATAAGATCGGCTCTTCCTATTGAGGAGTCGATCCCACAATAGTCAAGAAGCAGGAGTAGGTCTTTACCGCATCGACGGGGCCGAACCTGGGTAAACCACTGAATCCCGTGTCTATGTCGACTCTCTCCTCGAATTCGCCTCGCAGCAAAGGTCCCATGATAAGTCTGACTCTACGGACATCTTCCGTGACTTTCCCACGACAGTTGGCGCCCATCGTGGGGCCTGCGCTCGTGGCTGTTGAGATTCTAGGGGAAGCTCTGCAAGATATGGAAGGATTTGTTACTGGGCGAATCACCAGAAGCCAGAGCAGAATGCTCTGCATCGACGACGCCACCTGGGGTGCAGAATCTGATTTCATTGAGTCAGTCTATCAGATCCCAGTCGGCTCCATCCTCCTCTTCATCGGTGGATTGAACGGGTTGGAGCCGGAGCCGGATCATTATGCCCCTACTGAAGCAGCAAGCCGGCTACTTGCCGGCTCCGATCGCGCCTTCATCAGATTCAACAACGAACCCCCGAAATTGGCATGCTTTGTCGAAACCTCGATGGCTAATGAGCCAGTGAAGCTCCCCTAACAAGACGAAGTCCATATGGAAACGCCGAGATAGCCACCAATTAGGCTTTACGGCCTGACAAACGCAGCAGCCACCTACCAGCAGGTAGGGCAGAGCTACATCAAGAAGAAGATAAGTCAGAACACGCATACTTGTGCGGACGACGTATTCGGATCTCAGTTAACTGGCTCACTTATCAGTGACCTACAAGTTCCTCTCAAAGAGGGAAGTCGGCCTGATACTGCCTTCCATCACACTTTCGTCGGGTTTATTGGTGAGTTCCCAGAACGGGAGCGCCCTGACGGAACCCCAAACCACGATAAGGATGGTTTCTCCGACGCCGACTCATATCGTGAAGAAGACAAATACTCAGATAACGGATCAATTCGATCCATCGGGGAAGGCAGACTCGGATCCGATCCAGAAGAATATGATCCAGACGCTCCCTACCTCGAAAATTCGGCTCACGAGACACACGGCAATGCCAGCGCCACCCAAAATCCGTCAAAAAACGAAAATGGCTCAGAACTACGAACCACCATTGTGTGGCAGCGACTGAGCCAGAACAGAGCTGACTCTGACGAAGAATTAGAAGAAAACCAGAAAAATGCCATGATGCTACAAGAAGAGATAGCCTAGGAACATAAAAGTCTCACAGAAGCACAAGATCGACTTCCACAGGAGATACAGTGTGACAGGGTTCAGGAGCCGACAGGCCTTCGGCTTACACCTATAACCAACGTGCTAAGACGCATAAAGGAGGTAGCCGAGGACCTAAATGGACTCGTGGATGCCGTCGCCAGATATGCCGACTCCAGTGAAGCAAAATATGAGGGGTCTTACAGCAACACCTAACGAGTTTAGTCTCAAGTATAGGGAACGCTTGTCATGTCTTGCTGGCTTACAAAGAAGTAACTAGTCACATATAACCTAGTAATCTATTCCAACGAGAAGATAAGGCGTGTTAAAACTGGAGTCGACTTCTATATGAGCCTTTGGACTTTATTTTTGCATGCATTATAGCATCCTTTCTTTTGCTATTATTTTTCGTTGCAATCTTATGACATAGACGCCGACTTAAAAAAGCATATGACTCGGCTGTAACCATGGCAAGCTATCACGAATACTAGCCTTCTTCAAAAAGTGTCTTTTACAAACACTAGCTTTGCCACTGGAAGCACCGACATACTGCAACATGAGCGTTAACCCGTGTGACTCAGTATAACACAAAGATGTTCTTACCAACTCATGGGGACTATAGTTCAAACTATCTCCGTAAGTCGGCATGACGCTATGACGATCATCCCGACTCATGAGGATTATACTTTGAAATTATCTATAATTCGAAAAAAACTTGTCGATTCACATATACAAAAGGTGGTCAGACTATTCATAAAGTCGACCTCTAAAAACCTTCCACTATGAAGCCTGCCGACTCTCAGGATTTACACAAGTCGGTGAACAGGGTAAAGTCGGAACACGGCTCCCTTCTACAACTCACGTCAGAAGGAAAGCTTATTCAAGCAAGCAACAAATAAAGTCAAAGGAAAAGTAAGATGGGATAACGAAGATTGGCATTCAAAAAGCCAAAAGGCAAATTTCAGATGGAACGACATAAAGTATCTGACCACATGCTGGTCACAAGTCACGGGACATGTTTCCCAATATGACAAACTCGGCACTAAGGCCGCACCAATATTATGTATGTTTTTCTCTCTCCAAGAGGCTTACGATGGGACGTTGGCCTGGCTCCGAGCTGAAGACCCAGCAACATTCGCCGATGGCAAGATTTCGTTGCAACTTTCCACTAAGTCCACATTAGCAATGTCATCCATCATCAAGTCGTCGTCTTCTCCTCCTGGAAACGGGTCCACACGATTCGCCGGCTCCAAAGCCTTCTTTGGAGGAGGAAGAAGAGAGAATTCGACGGGAGTAGGAAGATTGATCCGACGCCTCTTGCTGTACTCATCATACCCAGTCTCTAACCGGCTTAACTCGATGTCATCACCAATCTTGGTGGAAAAAGGACGAGTCTCTTTATGCACCTTCACAAAATCTTCCTTGGAGAAATTGGACTCATCTGCCTTCAGCTCCGGGAAGCTAGCAGCCAGACGATCCAGCTTCAAACCAGGATAATATGCCTTGGCAAGCTCTAAGCCACGCATCACCCCCATACAGCAAGCCGATCGCTTCCCCAGCCTTACCCACTCAGGTACAACTGAGAAAGGACCCATTATACCAGTTATCCTCTTCATGCATGGGGGCTTGGTCTGAGTCGAACATATTGCTTTACACGCACCCTCAAACAATTGTTTGACCAGGGCAAACGTACAAGTGAGCTTTATAGCAGGTGTCTCACCTAGTATATCATGATCTTTGCCTATTACAAAGAAAAAACAAAAGATAAAAGTCAACACGGAACAAAGAAAATTGGAACACCCAGATTCAAAAAGCACCTTTGCCGACTCACCAAAGATGGTTGACACAAGTCGGTGAATACTATCATTGAGTGTCTCCAGCTTATTTTGTGCCGACTTTAATTTTCGCTTGGCTGTATCACACTGGGCTGCTGCATTATTTACAGCTCTGGTCAGAAGATTTGTGGCCTCAGACATGTCATCTTTGACGTCTTCCAGTTCTTTGTCCTTTTTTACCAACGCATCATGGAGTCGGCCAATTTCTTCATCAGCTCCTTTCGGCTTTGTCGACTCCGCAGCTAGTCGTTCCTCCATCTGACGTTTGGACTGTCTAGCGTACATGGAAACAGCCTACGAACAACGAAATATTACTAAGTGTTCACTTAGACCTATTGCCTAAACAGTCACTTGGGGGCTAAACCTACAAAAAATATACATGACCCGGCAGAACGTAATCACATCATGCCGGCTCATGTGGGCTACAGCTCAAAAAACTATGATCACTCGGCATACCACAAAATTTGTATATCGATCCATGGGGGCTGCAGTTCAAACTTATCATAACTCGGCATACCACAAGATAGGTATACCGACTCATGGCAAATACAGTTTGTTTTTTATAACCTAGCATGGCAATCAATCACCAAGCCAGCTGATGGGGGCTACAGATATACGTAATCAAGGACAGTGCAGGCAAATAAAAATACAAACCTCATAACGCCCCCGAAGTTGGAGGAATATGTCATGCTGCTCCAAAGAACAAGCTAACGACCGCTTGAACAATTCCTCAAGAAATGTCTTCTCAGATATCGACTCATTAGGCTGACCTACCACCCGACTCTTGTCATCCAAAACCTTCATCACGGTTGTACAAGCAGGTGGGTCACCCTTCTGAGCCCAAGTGATCAAAACTTCATCGTCAACAACTGGCTTTTCCTTGGAAGGAGACGGCACAGAACTTGGAGCAACCTCGACTTTTTCAGAAGGAATTGACGGCTTATCAAAACCGGCTTCAGGAGAATTATCTTTGTATATTCCTGATGGGCTTGACTCATTTAAACCATCTTTCTTCAAAGCTTCAGAAACCGAAGTTTCTGCCAATCTTTCAGATATAGACTACTCCTTAGCAAAAGAAGAGTCGGCCAGATCCTTGGGTTGAATTCGAGCGCTGCTCAAAGACAAAAAATATAGTTTATCAGCAAATCATGCATATAACAGACAAGTTACCATCCTAAGAAAGGAATACTCACCCACGGTTGATCGGGAAGGGCGATATTTGGACAGAAGAACCCTCAGAAGAAGGGGTACCGGCTCCAGATTCACCACCCTGATGTTGTCCTTCAGAAACCCCCGCCGACTGATGCGAAACAGTCGCGATAATATTCGGATTTGGTCGGATCTTTCGATGTTCATCACCTAAAACCACAAGAGGGTCCGCCGAGTCGGAACTACGGGTATGCCTCTTGCGACTTTGTGCCAATAAACTAAAATATAAGACACGAGCTTGTCTAAAATAATCATGAAGAGCCGGAAAAGACATTACCGGTGGATTGGCGACTTTGCTCTCTTTACGAGAGCCGGCCCTAACAGGGAGAACTTCCTCTTCTTCTTCCTCGTCTTCATCACCATCTTCCTCCGAGTCATCCTACAGGAACAAAAAGGGTAAGAAGAAGATATCACAAAAGAAGCAATCAAGTGAATCTTACCAAATAACTCAGACTTTTAGCATCAACTTCTTCCATAGGGAGGTCTTGACCCACGTTCCACCATGGGTCATTTTCCTGAAAGTAAGAAGGAGAAAGATTAAAATCTTTGAAAAAATATTGTGTCAAGGAAAAATGACTTAACAAACATACCGGAAGAGCCGGATTGGCTTTACAAAAAGGGAGAAGTCCGACTTTCTTGATGTCTACTATGCGCTCAGCAAGAAATTTCTTGCAATTCGCTACTTGTCGGGACCCGGGGTTAGCGTATGTAATTCCGGCCACAATACAATCACATGGAGAGCCGAGAGCCGTACCCACTTGTCTAAGAAGACAAGGCCAAGCACAGATCACTCTCGGTAAGCATCGAACGTGAGGGGCATCCCATCCAGGCCGGATGATCAACTGAGATGGGTCCTCATCGTCCGCTCACAAGTCTAAATGCTTATGGGTGGTGAATCCCATAATCATACACAACTAGCCTCAACCATGTTATCGATTGAATCATAACCCTTACATAAACTCACTTCAGCCCGATCACTTAGTCGGGATCTCGGGCGGGCTCTATCATACAACAAAGTGTACCACGTGACAGAGTCAGGAGCAATCGCATCGCGATGCCCCAAGCTGCGCACATCTAAGGGCCACTTGGTGTATAAAAGACCGCCGGCAAGAACACAACTAAGCTATCGAACCCCACACTAAGACATGCATGTTATAAACATACACGCAGCATACATGTCCAGTGTAAACAGTAGGTAATCACAACATGAACTCTACAAACTCATAGTCTTTATAACTTCTGCTAAACAGAGCAGACATAGTAGTTGTATTACAAGCAGAGATCACATGAATGTGATCCAACATTACATCAAACATCAACGGAAGGAAATTATGTCTTAGTAAAGACAAGTTTAACAAATGGCTTAAGAAGCCTGAAAGAAAAGTACAACGACCCTCCAAAGGGCACAGGCTGCTGCCTGGAACTATACGACATTGGTCCACGTTGAGCTCGAGGTAGAGGCCACCATCAGGGTCAGTGGTCTCGTCTCTAAAACATAGAATAAGCAAACGTGAGTACAAAGTCGTACTCAGCAAGACTTACATAGGAACTATACTACTCATGCACATGTATCAAGGCAAAGGGAGGTGGGGTTTCACTTGCAGAAGTGCCAGCTTTGACTTGGCTAGTCCTGAACTACGAGTACCAGAGAGAGGTAAGAACGTACACGAGCCCAAGTAACAGTCTCCAACCAATACTCCACTATGGTGCCTTCCTCGACTTCCCCACGAGGAAGCACGCCATAGCACTCACACTTATCTTGGTGTGTTTTAGAAGTATTCGGTTCAAGTTATCTATGATCAAGTAAAGGTCTCCAAGTAGTCCATAACCGCGGACACGACTATTCGAATAGTTCATTAACCCTGCAGGGTGTACTGCTACACACACGCCTCATCATTTACCGCCTGGGGATGGACCCTTCAAATGAGTACCGGCGAGGATGCTGCCACGACACTTCACTCACGGCACCATCTCTAGTCCTAGGGAGTCGCCTATTTGAGTTGGGACCACAATCGGAATCCGGCCGATTGTTCCGATGTGGACTCAAACGTTGTGTGACCGCCATCAAGCTCAACTCGATCATGATCACTTGATTCAACGTGCCCACAACCTACGCCAACCACTTACCTTGGTTCCACCTGCTTGAGATCGTTAAAGGGCGAACTACTTGCGAGTCCTGGACTGGTCCGGGGTGAGGTACTAGGCCGAGAGGGGTCAGTGAGCCCAATGTGTGGTCGTACTCTTTGTCTTGGATAACAACACAAGAACTCGGGCTTAAGGCAGTGTTCAACGAGACAACCCACTGTGTACTCCTACACAGCCTCTCATCGTTCACCTTTGTTTAGGGTAGATTCACCAACACGTTACCACCATCATTCACATGATCACTACCATCCCGACTCACATCAAAGTAGCCTCAGGTAACAACTCTAAGCATGCAATAAGCTGTAACAGTTGCAGGGGCCACATGATATCAACCAACTCCTACATCTGCTAGGATTGTGGTTTGCTTACTACTGTGAAAAAATGATAGGTCATGCAAAGGAATGGGTTCAACTAGCGGTAGAACGTATCATGGTAACATCCTAAACATGCATTTGCGAGAATGAGAGGGAAATGGGATTTTATAGACATGATCAAAGAGGGGGATGCTTGCCTTGCTGACGATCACGAGGTAACACTCTTCTGACGTGAGGTTGAACTCGTCTCCGAGATCAACTCTACCGAGAAGATGCAATCACCGAAGCACTGGAAGTAAAGCACAATCAAGATAATACCATGCACATTCAATATGAAAAACATAGCATGGCAATGTGCTGATGTGACCTATGTTTGAATTGCCACATTTTAATTGAAGTTGATTTGAAAAGTAAATTCAAATTCAAACTCCAAATGTGATTTAAATTTGGTCAACTTGCATTTGCTAAAGTTTATTCATTTTAAACCAAAAGATCATATGTGTGAAATGCTTCTGAAGTACAAGTGAAGTGTGGCGCATTTCAAAGTTTGAAGTTGGAATAGCAATTGAATTGATTTTCAATTTAATCCAATTAAATAAAATAGCAAAAGCTACTGAACCCTTTTTAAGATCAACTCCAACATAGCTGAAAGTTGGAAATTTGGATAGAGGATTTTCTCCTGTTCATTTTTCATATATTACACTTTGAAATTGGAGTTATAGTTTAAAAGTTATTCAATTTCAAAGTTTGGCTTATTTACTGGAATTTACTGAATAAATTAAATGATTTAAGATTTACTGTGTCAGCACTGCATCATGCTGGCGTCAGGGGTTTGACTGGTCAAGCTGTCAAAAGGGGCCCACCAGTTAGTGTCAGTGGGTTAAGCCAGGGGTTAATTAACTTAATCTAATCTAATTAGAGGCTTGGCCCCACATGTCACTGGGCTTGGGGGGGGGGGTTAAGTTGGTCATTAGGGCTAATGGCCGGCGGTTAGACGCCGGTGGCCTGGGCCACGGCGGCGCTCTGCCGGGGTGCGGTTTCGGCCACGGGGGAAGAGGCTGGGGGCACGGGAAGGTTGCTCACGTCGTCGCGCGTCTCCTGGAGCAAGCCGGGGACCTCGAGGAGGCCCTGGGCCACTGCTACGACGACGAGAGGCGGCGGCCGGCTACTGACTCCGGCGAACTCACGCTGCAGAACACGGGGGAGAGAGCTAGGAGGGGGAAAACGAGCGGGAGCTCACGAGGAGGATGATGACGTGCTCGGGGAAGCCGGAGAGGGACTGGACGCGGCGAATTCGTCGACGACGTCCACGGTGGTCGGCGGCGAACTGGAGAAGAGGGCGTCGTTGCTGGGGCCTCCGGGCTCGATTCCGCGTGTGGGGAGACGAAGACGTCGGCGGTGAAGGCTCTGGACAAGCTGGCTTGGCGAGCAGAGGCCGTTGGCCACGCGGGCGCACCTCGGGCTTGCGCGGAACAGACGAGAGGGAGAGGGAGACGAACTGGGAGAGGGGGAAGAAGGACCTGGAGTCTCCAGGGCGTCGTCCAGCGCGAAGAAGAGAGGGGGGGGGGGAGAGCAGGAGGTGGCGAGGCGGCCGGCGCATGCTCGCCACCGAGCAGCATCGGGGCCAGGGGAGGAAGACGACAGGGGAGGTCCCCCTAGTGGGCTAGGCCGGCTAGGCTGGAAGGCCAGGTGGGCTTCGCCCGTGGGCGAGGGGTAAGTCTTCTCTGTGTTTTCTTATTTTCTTTTCTGTTATTTGTATTGCCCTTTAAAATAAATAGCTAGGGCATTTATAAAAAATCCCCAAACAATTTTATAAAACCTAGGTGACTATATAGAAGTCAACCCCAAGTATTGGGAATTTTTGAAATTCAATGTAATTGAATTTCAATTCAAATAAGCAATTTATTTAATTTCCAAGCCACTATTTGGATTTTTGAAAAATCTATGAGCATGGGATTAATCCCAAATCACTTTTAAAATGATCACACTCATTTTTAGGATTTTTCAACACATCCAAAAGAATTTTGGAAAAAGATTTATTTCTGGCCTTTTTATTTAATTCATTTAGGGCTTTTCTTTTTCCCAATTCCTTTTCTTTTGCAATTTTTTTTTCAAGATGCAAAAATGCAAGCTAGGTTAAACACAAACCTAGGTCAGGGTCTTGACACTACTAGAACTCCTCCGGAAATCCCCTTCTTCACAAAACACATGGGGTCGTCCGGCCCCTAATACTCACACATGAGTCGATCCCTCAAGCTAAGAGGCTGGATTTGCCAAGCTATCCAACATTTGATCAGGTCTGCTCCGGCAAGACCGTGAGCCAACAAGGCCTTTATTCGAGCCATAATCGGCTCATGCTTTTTCTTATGACCATCCGAAGGAAACAGGTTCAAGCCATGATGAAATTCAAGCCGACTCTCACGAAAGCCGCGCAGAGGATGTTCCTTCTCGGAAGTCACAATGGTGCAATAAAAGAAGGATTTTTTCCATGTTTTCACATGAGAGCTCAGCTTGAGTGATGGAGAAATTGACTTGGAGCGCTTCTGGATAGTGACTCCACCACATTCCAGAGCCGGACCTCCACTATATTCAGTCTGCCTATTGCAATAATAGAACTCAGCAAACAGAGCCAGAGTCGGCTTAATCTGCAGATAAGCCTCGCAGAACAATTGAAAGTGACTGATATTAAGTATCGAGTTTGCACTCAGATCCCGAGGGTGCAATTTATAGTAGTGCAGCACACTCCTAAAATACTTAGAGCTGGGAGGACGGAAGCCCCTGGTGATATGATCGGCAAAGACGACGACCTCGCCTGTTTGAGGCTGAGGCCGGGGGTCCTCTCCAGGAGCCCGCCACTCGATTTCAGATTGGGGAGGCAAAATCCCCTCTGTCTCCATCTCTTTCAAAAAGGCATTCGTAACCCAGCTCTTTGACCAGTTGGCCTCTAAATTCAGCCTCGGAGCTGGAGGTCTAGCCCTACCAGCTGTCTTTTTTCTTTTATCCGCAACGAATTGTTTCTTGCCGTTATCGGCAGCGGTTTTCCGACCCATGGTGCAGAAGTCAGATCTAGAAAAAGGAAATCTAGAGTCGGTCATAAACCGACTTACAAGAAACTACACAAACAGTTTACACAAAATACAGCGGGACAATTGGATCTAAGAAGCCTGAGAAATAGGTGAAAAATGATGAATAGATCTACGGCTTGCGAAAAACTGGGAACAGTTGCAAGATGAAAACGGATCTATATATATGATTGTTCGACGAAGTAATCAATTGAGGAGTTATCCATCACTGATCCTATCCTATCTACCAACATGCATGGTGCATCTCCAATGGGTTGTGTCGATCTACTAATATAGTAGAGCTTGAAGCTCGCGACAATGGTGATAAGTAGAAGGCTGCAGCACGATGGAGGTGATCAGAAGCTTACCTTAATGGCGTACGAGAATGACATGGTCCCAGGACGTCTTGCGCGAACGATGAAGGAAGAATGGCTCGGAACGGAGACGAAGGTAAAATTTTCCTGTTCTCCGGTGCGCAAGGAAGGAGAAAAGAAGATGTGGATGGGACAATGTGAATGGATGTGGACGGGGGTCTGTTTATAAAAGGACCTCTGGTCGAAACCCGAGGCGTTTCCAACCGCCAGCTAAACAGCAGGAAATCCCTCGATTTTCGTAATTGTGCCGGCGGAATCGAGGTAGACCGTTCAAATTTCCTCCAAGAAAATTTGCAGGTCAGATTTATTATTGTCTACGTCGACTCTGGAAATATTAGTCGACTCGGACTCCCAATCAACGCCAAGCATAAAGTCGGCCCTTGATCCATGAAGAGCCGGTGGCAATGAAGAAAATAAAGAAGATTGCTATGAAGACTAAAGCATCATAACAATCCTGGGGGCTAATGTCGGGGGGATGGATCAGGCCAATAGACCCGGCATTAGAAACCTCTGGGCCAACTTACATATGAAGGCCCACAAATAAGACCCGGCCAGGAGTCTGACGTGCCAAGCGTGAAGATTGAAGCCCTAGAAGGAATTCGACTTACTTTGTATAGCACGTAGCAAACTTTTAAAGTAGAATAGAACTCCACATCGTGTAGGAGTCGGACTCTCGGAATCTCGGGACCCGGCACCTTTATAATCGAGGTCCATAGGAGCCAAAGCCAGAACATACCTCAAGCCAGGACTAGACAACTCGCGCTATAACCTAGATGTCCACAAGACTAAGGTTGTGAAACCTCATCACTGTAATCAATAAGATCGGCTCTTCCTATTGAGGAGTCGATCCCACAATAGTCAAGAAGCAGGAGTAGGTCTTTACCGCATCGACGGGGCCGAACCTGGGTAAACCACCGAGTCCCGTGTCTATGTCGACTCTCTCCTCGAATTCGCCTCGCAGCAAAGGTCCCATGATAATTCCGACTCAACGGACATCTTCCGTGACTTTCCCATGACAAGTACCCCGCGCAGTAGGTGGAAGTTTTCAGCAACGCATTATCTACAGCGCGGGTACCCCGCACTGTTGATGGGCCTTTACCCCGCGCTGCTAGAGGACATTATCCTAGTAGTGATAGCTGATAGGAAATGGTTGAGTCGTGTACATTGTGTCCCTAAGAAAGGAGGTATGACTGTGGTTCCTAATGATAAGAATGAACTAATACCTCAAAGAATTATTATTGGATATAGAATGTGTATTGATTTCCGGAACTTGAAGAAAGCAACCAGGAAGGACTACTACCAGCTACCTTTCATCGATCAAATGCTTGAAAGGTTATCCAAAAACAATCACTTCTTTTTATATTGATGGATATTCTGGCTTCTCTCAAATTCATGTTAACACTGCTGATCAAGATAAGAAAACTTTCACTTGTCCCTATGGTACTTATGCTTATAGACCTATGCCTTTTTGTCCTTCATAATACTTTGATAAGATACATCATGTTTACTGCTGATTTGCCAACACCAGTTATTATGCACATAAATATAATGGAGAGAAGTAAGCAAGGGTACTACCATTATGATTGTCTTATAAACCAACGTGTTATGGATTAAATTCAGAAAACTATAGTCTATAGCCAACAAAATAGTATAACAACTATTTAGTTAAGTGATATACTCAAAAATCCAGCTCAAACTCACAAAACTTGTAGCAAGCCCTCGGCCTCGAGCACCTCCATCCTGTCTCTCCATTTTCTTATCTTCCCTGTCTCCGCCTCGAGATTGAGCTCCGGCCTATCGCCACCAGATCCAATAGCATCTCCTGCAAAAAAAAGTAACACTTTCTTTGGTCACTCACAGAGAATACTAAATGTACAATCATCAGATTTGTATGCGTACCATTTACAAACCTAGACCAAAAATAGAAACAAATGTATAAATGATAGGGACCCGAACACACCTTCTCAGATTTATATTCAAACATGAAAGTTGTGACTCAATCTTAAATGGCAGGAGTTACCAATTTAAATCGAGTGTTATTTGCATAGCAAGGCCTGTCTTTTATAGTTAAAAAATAATGATTTAGGGGCACATAAATGCACCTCCCACAATCTATAGGTTGCAATTTTGCAACAAGAAATACAAATATATGTGGTAGAACTATCACTTTAGAACATAACAACAATCAAGGTGCATTTCAGCCACATTCAGCACAACCAATCAAGAGAAACAATAAGAAATACCAATGAAGGATTTTTTTTAGCTTTGTCACTTGTCAGGCAACATGCAAAAAGAAAGTCACAAAGGCGGGAAATAATAGAAAAGATCCATGCTAGAAGAAACATCACTACATTAAGAAGCCAGAGAGCATCACACAAGTCTATCAAATTGGAAGAGAGGGGGGGAACTTAGGAACAAGGACGGGAGATTCTAACCTTAGATGATAATTGGAAAACATGACAAAAAGAATTTGTTTTTGAGAAATTGGTTCCAAACCTGCTATGCGCACAGAAACGAAGAAACTGGGAATAAATACATCTTGTAAATATCCATAGGGAAAGCACCTAGGAAACTGATTTACATTAGAAAAACATTCAGCCTATACATGTATTGAATTCTTTGATGATCAAAGCATCATCACCTCCCCCAACGGTCTTGTCACTAGGCATCTGTCCATCAGATTGCACAATCATGTCACTCCACAAGACCTCGAAGGAGAGCAAAAGTATGACACCCGAAGAAATATATCAAGGATGGATCTTCATTATAGTTAAGAATCTAGCACGATATATTCTAGATATTAATCAAACCCTGGGTAATCAAATATTTTACAAACATATAAACAACAAATAAGAACCTTATTGGAGTTATAAAGAGAGTTAAGCACAGAACTGGAAGGCATCAAAATTAGTACTGACCACACATGTGAGTAAGGGAAGCGACTGACATCTAGGAAATAAACCTTCCGTCTCTGCATTTGGAATCCAGCTATTATAGGAAAATTATAGAAAAGGATGGTTCTTCATTTGTTCACCATGTGAAGAACTATATCTATTATTGTATAAGAAAAGATCTGAATAAAAAGAAGAAAATTTATGAGAAGAGAACTAAGAAGCTAGATAATTGTGGCACACATCATATCTATAAAACTATAATACGTTGGTTTTGAAATTCGTACACTTTGATTGATGATCATGAAATTAACTATTAGGGTAAATTTTGAAAGGGCAAACTCTGAATAGAAACTGCTTATAAAATGAAATATAACTTTGATTCTATCGCCTGACAAAGGAGGAAACAAAGGTAAGACAACCCCTGTGAAAACAGCAGAAATAACTAATTAATCAATAATTCCTAACCTAAATCCACAAGGACACAGCAAGAAAAAAAACTGCATGTACTTCCCATGTAAACCGAAAAACATACCCTAAACAGAGATTATGTGGATTCACACATACCCTTTAACAAGAATAGGTAGGAGAACCTCACCATTAATTCATTTTATATATATGTGATGATACGAGATTTTACTTCTCGCCCCTCGTTGGTTTACCCAAAGTGGAAGGTGAGATGTAGCGTAGCGGCAAATTTCCCTTAGCGAAGATTCTAAGGTTGAATGTCAAACCAATAGGACTCCAGCAAATACAAGTAGGTGGTGAAGTGAACAATGGCGCCGTTCACAACCTAAGGTTGCTTACTTGACCTGGACCTGCACACACAGCAAATAACATTGCTTCCCAACGAGTACAGAGGAGTTTTAAATTCATCCGGCCTTGTTGTTTACAAAGGATAAAACACACGGGATAATAATGATAGTGATAGCAACGGAAAGATAAATAAAGCAGTAAATTGATAGCGGGTGAAAATAGTAATGGAAATATGGACCGAGGTCCTATGATGTTCACTAGTGATGTCTCTCTCCCAAAAGACGATAAAAGAACCATGTGAGGTAAACAAATTACAGCTGGGCAATTGACAAGATTATGTGCGCAAACCAATGCTAATTATGCCATAAAGAAAGGAAGAGGCTCAAAATCTTGGGCGGTACGCCAAAACAAGTAGACCGAAATCCATCTGCATCTAGCTACTAATCATCCACCTTGAGATATCTATCGAGAACATCTCTCTGGATTTAAGTTGTGAATCCCACCCAAAGTGTAAACTCAAAGCAACAGACAACTGCATTAAAGAACTTTGCGTAAAGTAAAAAATCCTTGCACCCGCAAGTACAAGCACCGTGGTTTTCCCCCTTGTGGCAACATCACATCACCTAGACTCATGTTTCTGTCACTCAAGCTAGTCATCGGGGGGCATGAACCCACAATCCTGCATGACGCTCCCTCTTGGAGTCACTACCTACTACTTGGCCAAGGCAATAAACAACAATGGAGAACATGCAAGAATTACTCAAGAACATAAATATAAAAGAGGATAATCAAATATATTACTCAAACACAATATGAACATAATCTCATAATCCATCGGATCCCAGCAAACTCAGCATAGTAGCAGCAGAAATATTACATAAGTGCCTCGATCATCTAGGGCAGGTCACGAGGTCTAATCCATGAAGAACAAAGAGGGTAGGAGAACATCACATAGCTACTGATCATAGACCCACGGTTCAAGGTGGACTACTCACGGTTCATCCGGGAAGCATCCATGGTGGTGGAGAAGCTACCGGAGGGGGTTCCTTCCTGCAGCAGGGTGCCGGGAAGAGGTCTTCTGGTACTCCCGATCTTGGAAGCACGACGGCGGCGGAACAGAGGAGAGATCGCGAAGTACGGTTCCTCTTTCGGGGTTGTTGCGTCACGGGGAATAAATAGGCGAAGGGGGGCACCTATGGGGGCCACCAGGGGTCCAGGCAGCCCCCTGGCGCGGCACCACCCTGGGGCGCGTCGGGAGGGAGACTGGGGCCCTGGTGGGTCCCCTCTAGCCCCCCCTCGGTGATTCCCGAAGCTTCCTGCATGCTGATTTTTTATTGGATTTTCCCGAAATTTGGGAGCACTTTTTATACGGGGGAAACCTGAAATAGAAAAACAGCAGAAAACAGGAACTGGCACTGGGGTGCACTGAGTTAATAGTTTAGTCCAAATATGATCAAAAGTGTATGGAGTTCATAAATATCATAGCAATATCACACAAAAGAGGCATGGAGCAAGCATAAATTATAGATACGTTTTGGACGTATCAACATCCCCAAGCTTAATTCCTACTCGTCCTCGAGTAGGTAAATGATAACAAGAATATTTTTTGGGGTGAGATGCTAACAACCATATAAGAACTTTTAAGTAAAGCAATCAAGGCATGGTATTCAATTCAAGTCATAAAAGGCAATAGTCTATATTTAGCATTGAAACAAGCAACAAAAGAACATAAAGGTGCAAGAGCTCTCGCTGTCCGTGACTCGAATGTCTCCAAATGGTGTTTGCGTGCAAGAAAGGGGATAGGGATATACGAGAAAAATTATTTTTGTGTTGAGAACTTATCCTACTAAAGCTAAGACGCTTGAGTCTCCTTGAATATTTCTTGGGGATGCATGGGGGCATCCCCAAGCTTGAGCGCTTGACACTCCTGAATCTTCTTTCATCATCTTCCCTCGCACACTTGATAACTCCCTTCATACATAACTCATCATAGTCTGATTAGCGAGGTTAGGACCCATATAAACTAATTTTTTCTCTACTTGAAAGAAAGATATTCTTGAAGAGCTACTGTTTCTCAAGATTTCCAAAAAGTTTTTGCAAATAAAAAGCAAGCTTAAGGTTTGCAAAATGAAGGAAAGCCAAAACATGACAGAATCTGTGTAAAACAGACCAGCAGGTAGAAAAGAACTTTTTAGGGATACTTCTGCATCTCAAATCAAAAAACTCAGAACATACGAAAGTTCCGTAATTGTATAGATTATGCTGTGTAAAAAATTCATCTCAAAAAGATGAACTGGGAGTTTTCTCTGATTTTTCTAGTCACGAGGACAGAATCTGTTTTATAGACAGCATGTCACAACTTTCACTTCCCTTGTCATATGAGGCTATAAATGGCACAAAGCTTGAAAGGTAAAGATACAATGATGTTGCTACAGTAGTAACAATCATCAAGACCACTAAAACCAGAAAAAAAAAGGAAATCCTAAATCCGTTGCGGGCTGCCTCCCGAAAGTGCTTCTTTAAAGCCATTAGCTAGGCTTAATGCAAATAGATCAAGTCTTTTCAAGAAAATAACTAGCCCGTGTGACGAACTCAAAAGGCAACCTAATATTTTTCCTAGGGAAGTGTTCCATCCCTTTCTTGAGAGGTAATTGGAATTTTATAATCCCTTCTTTCATATCAATAATAGCACCCACGGTGCGAAGAAAAGGACGACCCAAAATAATTGGACAAGAAGGTTCACATTCAATGTCCATAATAGTGAAATCAACGGGAACATAATTGTCATTGACAACGACAAGAACATCATCTATCTTCCCCAAAGGTTTCTTTACGGAAGAATCGATGAGACGAGCACCAAAAGAACAAGGATCAAAAGGTTTCAATTCAAATATATCATACATTCTTTTGGGCATAACAGAGGTACTAGCTCCAACATCACATAAAGCATAGCAAGAAAAGTTATTCCACTTAATATTAATCATAGGATCCCAACCATCTTCTAGATTTCTAGGTATGGATTCTTCTAATCTAAGCTTCTCCTCCCTAGCATTAATGAGAGCATTAGTGATATGCTCCGTGAAGGTAAGATTAAGTGTGCTAGTGTGGGGGTCTCTAGACATCTTGTGAAGGAAACGAATAACTTCAGAAAGGGTGCAATTATCAAAATCAAGGTCACTACTATCAAGTAAAGTGGTAGTGGTGTCCTTTAGGCTCACTTGTTTGGTATCTTCTGTAGTCATAGGAGTTTCTTCTTCTACGGTTGAGGTCATAACATCACCATTAATAGGTCCTAGGGACTAGGGGTGCCTTGGGTGCTCATAGTTTGGATATCCTCAACCACTTGGATAGTAGCAATGGTATGGTGTGTAGGAAGTCTCTTAATTCTATCTTCTTCCATAGGAATAACTTTTGGTTTGGATGCCATTTGATTTATCGAAGTAGCCTGTGTGTGAGACATGTTGGAAACTTGGGTTTCCGTGGTGGTGAGCCTAGTCTGAAGGTTAGAGATCTCGATGATAAGACTCTCTAATTGTCTACCAATGTTTTGAAAGATAGAAGTATGCTCATCTAATTGTCTAGAGAAGGTCCTATTTTGTTCATACTGGGTGTGCATGTAGTTCTTAGTGGTGTTCTCTATTTCCAAAAGTTTCTCATATCTAGGCAAGTCTCTATCTCTAGGGGTAGAGTTTCTGGTGCTAGGATAAGTGTTGTTGTTCCCATAGTTGTTGGAGGGGAACGACCTAGGATTGCTACCAAAGTTACTCCTATAAGCATTGTTGTTGAAGTTGTTTCTAGAGATAAAGTTCACATCTACTTGATCTTGAGCAATCAAAGAATTTAGAGGAACATCTTTAGGATCAATAGGAGATTGCTTGGTAAGTAGAGACATAATCAAGTCAACTTTTTCATTTAGGGAGGTGATTTCCTCGACATAGTTTACCTTCCTACCTGTTGGATCTCTTTCGGTGTGCCATTGGGAATAGTTGGTCTTCATCTCATCGAGAAGTTTTGTGGAAACACCAAGTGTAGTTGACATAAAGGTTCCTCCCGCGGCCGAATCTAGCAAGTTCCGCGAGGTAAAGTTCAAACCTGCATAAAAAGTTTGGATAACCATCCAATTAGTCAAACCATGCGTAGGGAAATTCTTAACAAGAGATTTCATGTGTTCCCAAGCTTGGGCAACATGTTCATTATCCAATTGTTTAAAATTCATAATAAAGCTCCTGAATTGGATAATCTTAGCAGGGGGATAGTACTTCCCAATAAAAGCATCCTTGCACTTATCCCAAGAGTCTATGCTATTCTTAGGCAAGGATTGAAACCAGATTTTAGCTTCATCTATCAAGGAGAAAGGAAAAAGCTTAAGATTAACAATATAACCATCTACTTATTTGTAGTTTTGCATATCACAAAGCTCAATAAAATTATTTAAGTGCAAATCAGCATCATCTCTAGAACCAGAGAATTGATCTTTCATAACAAGGTTCAGCAAAGCAGGTTTAATCTCATAAGAAGGTGCTGAAGTAGCAGGTGTAGCAATAGGAGTGCAGATAAAGTCACTGTTGTTGTGACTAGTGAAGTCACACAACTTGGTGTTCTCGGAGGAACCCATAGTGGCTGCAAGCAAGATAAATATTTTTTTGATTTTGTATAAAGGACACTAAAGCAAAAATTGAAAGGTAAACAAACAAGACTAAAAAGCAAAGATAAAATATAGTGTGCAACTCCCCTATCTTGAAGAGTGGAGTCCACGGCAATGGCGCCAGAAATTGCTTTGATGATACAAGAGTTTACTTCTCGCCCCTTGTTGGTTTACGCAAAGTGGAAGGTGAGATGTAGCGTAGCGAAAATTTTCCCTTAGCGAAGATGCTAAGGTTGAATGTCGAACCAATAGGACTCCAGCAGATACAAGTAGGTGGTGAAGTGAACAATTGCGCCGTTCACAACCTAAGGTTGCTTATTTCACCTGGACCTTCACACACAACAAATAACATTGCTTCCCAACGAGTACAGAGGAGTTGTCAATTCCTCCGGCCTTGTTGTTTACAAAGGATAAAACGCATGGGATAATAATGATAGTGCTAGCAATGGAAAGATAAATAAAGCAGTAAATTGATAGCGGGTGCAAACAGTATTGGAAATATGATCCAAGGTCCTATGATGTTCACTAGTGATGTGTCTCTCCCAAAAGACGATAAAAGAACCATGCGAGGTAAACAAATTACAGCTGGGCAATTGACAGGATTATGTGCGCAAACCAATGCTAATTATGCTATAAAGAAAGGAAGAGGCCGAAATCCATCTACATCTACCTACTAATCATCCACCTTGAGATATCTATCCAGAACATCTCACTGGTATTAAGTTGTGAATCCCACCCAAAGTGTAAACTCAAAGCAATAGACAACTGCATTAAAGAACTTTGCATAAATTAAACAATCTTTGCACCCGCAAGTACAAGCACCGTTGTTTTCCCCCTTGTGAAAACAACACATCCCCTAGACTCATGTTACTGTCACTCAAGCTAGTCATCGGGGGGCATGAAACCACAATCATGCATAACGCTCCCTCTTGGAGTCACTACCTACTACTTGGCCAAAGCAATAAACAGCAACGGAGAACATGCAAGAATTACTCAAGAAAATAAATATAAAAGAGGAGAATCAAATATATTACTCAAACACAATCTGAACATAATCTCATAATCCATCGGATCCCAGCAAACTCATCATAGCAACAGCAGAAATATTACATAAGTTCCTCGATCATGTAGGGCAGCTCACGAGGTCTAATCCATGAAGAACAAAGAGGGGAGGAGAACATCACATAGCTACTGATCATAGACCCACGGTTCAAGGTGGACTACTCACGGTTCATCCGGGAAGCATCCATGGTGGTGGAGAAGCTCCCGGAGGGGGTTCCTCCCTCCGGCAGGGTGCCGGGAAGAGGTCTCCTGGTACTCCCTATATTGGAAGCGTGACGTCGGCGGAACAGAGGAGAGATCGCGAAGTAGGGTTCCTCTTTCGGGGTTTTTGCGTCACGGGGATTAAATAGGCGAAGGGGGGCGGTCAGGGGGGCCACCAGGGGTCCAGGAGGCCCCCAGGCGCGACCCCACCCTGGGGGCGCCGGGAGGGCGCCTGGGGCCCTGGTGGGTCCCCTCTTCCCCCCCCCCTCGGTGATTCCCGAAGCTTCCTACACGCTGATTTTTTATTGAACTTTCCCGAATTTTCAGAGCACTTTTTATATGGGGGAAATCTGAAATAGAAAAACAGCAGAAAAAAGGAACTTGCACTGGGGTGCACTGAGTTAATAGGTTAGTCTAAATATGATCAAAAGTGTATGGAAGTTCATCAATATCATAGCAATATCACACAAAAGAGGCATGGAGCAAGCAGAAATTATGGATACGTTTTGTACGTATCAATATGCATCGCATGCTATCATCTAGCCACTACATGGCATCACAGGAAACATGAGCAAAAAGGACCCTCTAATCATCGTAGCATGCACTACTAGGAGAAAGGCTAGTAGTAGCGCCCCTTTTCGGCTCATTAGTAGCGCCCCCCCCCCCCCCCCCGCCCGCTACTGATAGCACGCTTTAGCTAACATGTAGCAGCACCTCACATAAGAACCTGCTACTTATTAAGAACGTTAGTAGTAGCGCCTCCTGCATGAGCCGCTACTACTACTACTACTACTACTACTACTACTAGCGGGATCCCCTGCCTCTGCAAAGCACTACTGGTACATTTTTTCATTTTTTTTTCATTTCTGCTTATTTTCTCATATTTGTTTGTATAATCTCATTCAGACAATAATTTCATCAATTTATAGACATACACACCTCAACATCTCATACACAGACAAGAGTCTGAATTGATCATCTCATATATATCATCATGATCATAATATTAAACACAAAGGTCTTTTGCTAGTTTAACTTCTCTAATATCCAATACAAGTACGACTACTCCAACAACAAAATATTTAAAAAAAGTACGAAACAACCTAAGACCACTCATCCTTCCGAGGGTAAATGTAACAAAACCAAAAGACACATCCATTTCCATAATGTAATATGGAGAACATCTTGTCCCAAGCTTTTATATTCATCTGATTCACTATCCTTTGCCATCCTTTGATTCTTAAGCAGCCTCCATCATGTTCACTTTCAGTGTTGTATTCAGTCTTGAAGAGTACATCCCATGGCCGTCCAGAAACAACTATAAGCTCGCCTCTACGAGGCATCCACCTAGGCACACATTGTTTCGGGATCCTATGTTGAAAACATATGAGTAAAATACTTAGTAATGTGGTATAGTTAATCTTAGGTCAAAAGATTTCTGAAAATGATGGACTAGTGATAGAATAGTAAAAAAATCTCACCATGTTCAAACCTTTTACATATGTCGGAAACAACTCGACAACAAATGGCAGATATGGTGTATAAGATTCACCAGCATCATAAAAGTTTGCAAAGCCAGCTTCATCTTTAAGAACTTCGATGTAATCATCGTGTTCATACATTCTTAGGTCAAAGCCACCATTATAAAAGTCATTATCAAACATCTTGTGTATATCCTTCAGAGCATAGAGATAAACTGGCAATTATAAATAAGGTGTCAACTTGGGAAGCAAGGAAATCAGAAAGGAAACAAGTCAAATTTGTTTAAGAAACTCACGTTGAGATAGAACCAGCTTCTTGCCTCCCACTATCATACAAATATCCTTATTTCAAAATTTAATACCGTCTCAACGACGAGTTCCAAGATCCAAGGTTCTTTGCATACCCTCATCTAATGCATATGCCTTGCATAATGCATACTAATTTGGACAAGCAAAATAAGTGCACTAAGGTTTATTAGTGACCTCGATCTTTAAAGTTATACCATGACTCATCGTCTTTAGTTTGACTTATTTTGTTTCAATCTCTTATCAATCATTGAATTTAAGAAACTCACATACGTGACGTCTTGCATAGCATGGGATGCGCTAGTCGATTATAAAAAAATACACGTCAAAACAAAAATTTAAGTGAAGCATGTTTAAATAAGAAGATGTCGTGGAAGTTGTCTATACCGTTATTTTTTCGAAGTCGCGCCTAATCGTGAGGGAGAAGTATCTTTCTTCATCCCCATCCAACTTTGGATGCTTGTCGCACCGACCTGAGTTATCATCACAATGATCGCACTGGATGATTTTATTGTCATTGTTAGCCATTTTGTGTGTTCATAATTAATTCAAAAGATTAGTTCAGAGTCAATACACAATCATGAAAAGTACGAAAGTAATCATGAAAAGTAATATAATTTATGTCTCATACTTAGATTGGATGGAGCAAGCGATCCAAGTAAGATGCACAAGTTATGTACTTGTGCATATCACAAGGCTCACTCGTCCAACCCTGCTGTCACATGGTGTCACAGCGGTTTTAATCATCGACATTCTTAAAAAGGAACACACATATTGGTTTTTGCCTCATACTTAGGTTTAACACACACAAGAAACTACATGGATTTGCGTTAGCGAGCCAAGTACGATGCATAAGATTCGTATTTGTGTATATCACAAGGCTCGATAACTCATCCCTGCTGTCACATTTTGTCACAACGGTTTTAATCATCGGCATTCTACAAAAATGATGTACTCGAATAAAAATGCAATGATAATATTTTATCATATAATATCACTAATACATCTCGAATAATCCAGTCACCGCAACAATAATATCACCAATACATATCAACTACTACATCTCGGAAACTCAATCTCGACGACGACCTGGAGCCGAGCCGCGGGCGGTAAACACCCAAAGATAAGGAACTGCCACAGGAACATAGATCAGGTGAGAGCCGTGAAGAACCTGCTAGGTATTGGCTGTGGAGAACCCGGTGTCCAACGCAACCAAGTAGCGACGGACGTGCTTGTCCTCCTTCCTGACACGACGACGTACCACCTCCTCGGGGGCGGCTCCCTCTGTACCCTTTGTGGCCCATGTGACCGCCACCAAAGAAGCTCCGGGTCAACTACATGACCAGGAATCCTCACCAAGCGGCGCGCCCCGGAGACCACCTCCCAGTGCCAGCCCGGGGGAGCCCAGTCCCAAACATTGCGCATCCCACCGCGGTGACGGGGATGTGGGCCAGGCATCGTTGCCGAGAACTTATTTAATATACAAAGTTTTATTAAAATGTACGAGTGAAACATTTATACTAACTAACAAATTAACAAATTAAGAAGAAAGTACTTTTAAATAATGCCTCATACTTAGATTGGACACATAAGCGATTCCAGGGAGAGTGTGACGACAAACCCAAGCAGGATGCACAAGTTCCGTACTTGTACATATCACAAGGGTTTGCTTCGCACTCTCCCCAATGTCACATAGTGTCACAATATATTGGAATCGTCCGCATTCAAAAAAGGAGAAAAAGTAATGACACAATCCTAATTAGTGCCTCATACTTAGATTGGACACATAAGAGATTCCAGGAGAGTGTGACCGCAAACCTAAGTAGGATACACAAGTTCCGTACTTGTACATATCACAAGGGTTTGCTTCACAATATATTTTAATCGTCGGCATTCTAAAAAAGTAGAAAAAGTAATGATTAACGTAATTTGATGCCGGAACACCGTTTAATTCCCGTTTCGACAAATCTCAAGCAATTGATATGTCCTAACTTTCTAGCACAAGTCATGCCGAAATCCACGGAAATTTTCGGCATGATATTTTCTAAAAATTAGACATATCGAGCGCTTGAAATTTGCCGGCACGGAAATGAATCAACATTCCGGGAAAACATAGGCCACTCATATCCTGCAAACAATATCTAACAACCTAACAAAAAATATAGGAATTTTTTTGTAGCTCAAAACAGAAAATTTTAACATGTGCTTTAGGGATTTTGTAAGGAAAAACAGTATATCCTACTTTGCAATTGTTTAACAACTTAACAATGGTCTCCGGTGAGAGGTTCATGCCATGTTTAACAAAAATACTAGTTTTCCCTAGCTCGTTTTCCCATGTTTTAATCCAACAAAAATCCTACATTATGTTTCAATACAACAAAAATCCTACAAAATGGTTTAACAAAGATTCTACGAATCAAGAGAGGGGATTGAGATGGAGACTCACACTGGGCGGCGGTTGCATGATCCGAGCGGGGCGACGACGTAGTGGAGTGGGGTGGCCGGCATCGTGGAGGAGCGGGGCGGCGGCGATTCGCGGAGGCGGGTCAGGGCGGTGGTAGGAGGGGCGAACGAGCGGGGCAGCAGCGGGTTGGGGCAGAGAGTGAGAGAGATGGAATTTTGAGAGAGGGAGAGGGTTAGGCCGGCCCGGCCGTGCAGTTAAGGGCCCATAGCAGCAGCCCTCCCCCCCCCCGAGAGACGCGCCACTGGTATGTGCATACCGTTGGATCCACAATAGCAGCAGCGCGTGGCATGTAAAGGCGCTAATGATATGGTGATAGTAATAGAGGGCATTACAGGGAGGCGCTACTACTAAAACTTGTCAGCTGGGTTTGGTGGGGAGCACCTATACAAGTACCAGGTCATAGAGGGGGGCGCTACTGCTAAAGGTCTTGCAGTAGCAGGCTTCCAGATGTGACGCTACTGATAATTAGCAGTAGCCCCCCTTTTTTGGGGGCGCTACTGTTAAGCCTCTACCTATAAGCTTTTTCCTAATAGTGATGGTATCATACAAAAAGGCTGAACAATGTACCACATAATATTTAATCGTGTATAGCTAGTGTAGGTAAACATGTATAGAAGTTTGATTTCAAACGTGCTCCTAAATTTATGATCAACCAAGATCTTGAGCACAAATAATCTATTATAGATGAAAAGCGTATCCCTGTCTCCATAATCCACTCCTCGTGGTGCTCCTGTAGCCAACCCTCTCATCCACGAGAGAAAGGGAGGAATACGTAGAAAGGGAAAAGATGTAAAGAAAGAGGAGGTGCAGGAGGTAGAGGAAAACCTTAACCCGATCACCGTTGTGGAAAGGCTTACTCCTGCAACCTCCACCACCTGCCATGAACGTGTTGCCGTCTGGCACCGCGCGCCGGCCGGACTACACCCTATCCATAGAGAGTACCAAAGCTATGGTGGCGGGAGCGTCGGGGAATCGCCAGATCTAGGCACAGAGGGGATTGTCGGAGGAGCAGCGAGATGATCTCGGGATGTGCCTCCCATGGCAGCTTCCTGGGGGCGGGGTTCGTCTGCAGGAGAGAGATAGGTGAGGGCCAGGGTAGCAGATGTGAGAGGGCGGTGGCATGGGGGCTCACAGAAACCGCAACCTTTGTTGCCTCCGTTGCCACTAGGGAGGATGGAGGAGGTGTCCACCAGGCGGAAGCGTACGGCGAGGAGAGGCGGCTGCGAGTGAGGAGAGGAGAGGGAGGCTGCATGGCTAGGGTTTTTCATGGCGGCTGGGATGGGAGAGTGGTATGGGAATGGGAGAGACAAGGGGATTAGTTTGACTCCCTGCACGCGGCGGGTGCGGAGCCGACCGGGTAAGTTTTTTAACCCGCGAAAGATTTACCTAGCCATCGTAAGTACTAAGGACACCCACAGGTCATTGACCTATAACAAGAAACGACAAGTGACAAATTACAACCCATAGTCAAACGATACAACAGATAGCATATCAGTCTACTCCGATCAAATGACCAGCGTAGGTGGCCCCTAGAGGAGGCCTGTGGAGGGGAGCTGGCTAGCATCCTTTAAGAGTTAAATGTGTGATGCTATTGATTTTGTTGTTGGAGATGTTTTAGGACAAAGGGTCGATAAGAAATTGAATGTCATACATTATGCTAGCAAGACCCTTGATAGTGCTCAAAAGAATTATGCTAGTACTGAAAAGTAGTGTTTAGCAGTAGTCTTTTCTTCTGATAATTCTAGGCCGTATATTGTTGATTATAAAGTTATTATTCATACTGATCATGCTTCCATTCAGTATCTCATGAATAAGAAGGATGACATACCAAGGCTTATTAGATGAGTACTCCTTCAAGAATTTGATTCGCAGATTGTCGACAGAAAAGGTGCAGACAATCCTGTCGCAGACAACCTTTTAAGGATGGAAGATATACCACACGACCCTATTCCAGTCAATGATAGCTTTCCTGATGAACAACTAGCTGTTTTGAGGGTACAATCTCTTTCTGATCCTTGGTATGCATATTATGCTAATTTTATTGTTGCATTGGTTTTTCTATTTCAGGTTTCCCCCATAATAAAAGTGCTCCAAATATTCGGGAAAAATACAATAAAAAATCAGCGCAGAAGAAGCTTCGGGAATCACCGAGGGGGGGGGGCAGAGGGGACCCACCAGGGCCCCAGGCGCCCTCCCGGCGCGCCCCAGGGTGGGGTCGCGCCAGGGGGCCACCTTGACCCCTGGTGGCCCCCCTGGTTGCCCCCATTCGCCTATATATCCCTCGTGATGTGAAACCCTCGTGACGGGAACCCTTTTTCGCGATCTCTCCTCTGTTCCGCCGCCTCCGCTCTTCCAAGATCGGGAGCACTAGAAGACCTCTTCCGGGCACCCTGCCGGAGGGAGGAATCACCTCCGGGAGCTTCTCCACCACCATGCATGCTTCCCGGATGAACCGTGAGTAGTCCACCTTGGACCATGGGTCTATGATCAGTAGCTATGTGATGTTCTCCTCCCCTCTTTGTTCTTCATGGATTAGACCTCGCGAGCTTCCCTACATGATCGAGGCACATATGTAATCTTTCTGCTGTTGCTATGCTAAGTTTGCTGGGATTCGATGGATTATGAGACTATGTTCAGATTGTGTTTGAGCAATATATTTGATTCTCCTCTTTTATATTTATGTTCTAGAGTAATTCTTGCATGTTCTCCGTTGCTTTTCATTGCTTTGTCCAAGTAGTAGGTAGTGACTTCAAGAGGGAGCTTTATGCTTGATTGTGGGTTCATGCCCCCCGATGACTAGCTTGAGTGACAGAAACATGAGTCTAGGGGATGTTATGTTGCCACAAGGGGGAAAACAACGGTGCTTGTACTTAAGGGTGCAAGGATTGTTTACTGTACACAAAGTTCTTTAATGAAGTTGTCCGTTGCTTTGAGTTTACACATTGGGTGGGATTCGCAACTTAATACCAGCGAGATGTTCTGGATAAATATGTCAAGATGGATGATTAGTAGGTAGATGCAGATGGATTTCGGTCTACTTTTCTTGGCGTACCGCCCATGCTTTTGAGCCTCTTCCTTTCTTTGTAGCATGGCTATTTTTTTTACCTCGCATAATCCTGTCAATTGCCCAGCTGTAATTTTTTTTTTACCTCGCATGGCTATTTTATCGTATTTTGGGAGAGAGACATCACTAGTGAACATCATAGGACCCCGGTCCATATTTCCAACACTGTTTACACCCGCTATCAATTTACTGCTTTATCTTTTCCGTTGCTATCACTATCATTATTATCCCGTGCTTTTTATCCTTTGTAAATAACAAGGCCGGGGTAACTGACAACTCCTCTGTACTCGTTGGGAAGCAAAGTTATTTGTTGTGTGTGAAGGTCCAGGTGAAGTAAGCAACCTTAGGTTGTGAACGGCGCCATTGTTCACTTCACCACCTTCTTATATCTGTTGGAGTCCTACTGGTTCGATCTCAACCTTGGTATCTTTGCCAAGGGAAATTACTGCTATCTACATCTCAACCTTCCACTTTGGGTAACCAACGAGGGGGCGTTATATCGTACCATCACACTGTCATGTGGACCCCTTGTGTTATTTAGATAAATTCATGATTTTATTAAACTGATGAGAATGACAGTTGGGCCCACTACTGTAAATTTAACTAAGTCATTTAATAACTCATTGTGTATGACAGTCGGGTCCCACATGTAAGGTTGTCCTTGACAACATTACTAGAAATTATTTGAAAATTATTAAACTTTAGAAATTAATAACTTTTAATCCGTAGCTCAGATCGAAAAACTTTATACATGAAAGTTGCTCAGAAAAATATCAAAAATCTGTACATGCTACCCGTATACCCACCGCACTCCTCTAACATACCGAACACGGAACATTTCCCCTCCGGTTCATCTGTCTATCAGACGACCGGAGCTGGTAAAACTTTCCAGATGAAAATGTTCTGTAAATGAAAGATGTCCAGAATGAATCAACAAGCAGAGATACACTATCCACATGTCTGTCAGATGTCTCAAACACTGCAGAAATGGAGCCTTCCCCCTTTGGATCATTTGTCCCGTAATCAATCGGTACTGATGAGTCAACCCCGGATAAATTCCCGCTCTGCCTAAAATTACTTAACACCGCGTTAGAACACCGCCAACAATGTGTTTTCCATTTGTTGAATTTGTATTTCTATTATTGATGTGTATTTATTGTTCCTCTCCCCCTTTATTCTCCGATAAACCTCGACATTGCCGCCGACGACACCATTGTCGAGTACGATTACTACATCGACGATCGTACCCCTACAGTCGGGCTTCTAGGACAGCAAAGCCATTTTCCTTCCCCAGATATCACCTATATTTTCCGTACTTTTCTTGCACTAGGCAGTACTACTGCTGCTACGTTACAATCCTATTCAAATACATAGCCTGTCATTGTCGCCCCTTGATGTACCTTCTTTTACCCTATGTTTCCTATTAAATATATATATTATTCAGTTGTGAGCCCTGCGCATTGTTAGTCAACTAGGATTAGATAGCGGGCCGTGATCACTCAGGGGAGTGAATGCAGGTTAAAATTATTATAACTTCAATAGGTACGGTACAGAGCAGACGCCCAAGGGAACCGACAATGGCGAGAGTCTCCTAGTCGCTTCAAGTTTAACTTACGAGTGAATGGACTCGTATTTCATTCTCGTTGTCGGCTCGGTAGCGTAGCACCACCGGAATGATACGAGGATATTTCTCTTTAGTTCGTTCCGCTGATGTCTCAGTCAAACCTCTTCAAGTGTACAATCGAGGGTGATTCCTCCTGGTTACACTTGATGGTAGGCACTCGAATTAACTGGTGTGCTTAAAGGTAAGTAGTCGGGTGACTCAACGGTGCCCGCGAGAGGTATTGTATTGGGACGACAGGACAGGAGGATACCATCGTGGGCCTGGTGCTTGCTCGTTGGCTGTGAGATACCAAACCAAGAAAGTCGAGCTCCTCCAGGAGCACACGCCAGACAAGGTAAGGAGACGGTTCACCTTGTTGGTAACCGCGCGCTTTGATGAAACGACATGGCAGGCATCAATGTACTGGTGGTCCTGGCTGTTGTTCGTTGTCCTTTGTGTTAACTAGTCGGGCAATGATAAAGGTTTTCCGCGAGATAATAATTACACGTCTAATGGTTCAGGTGGATGACTTGAGAGGCCACAAAGGCTTGTAAGCACTACCTTCACATGGGATTATGGTATGGGCCCTCCGCGTTGTGGTCTCGTTCGAAAGCTCTAAAAGACGTCCGGTTTCAGCATTGTGGTTGGGTCGGATCGTGCTGCGGCACTGGATCCACTTGGCGCACAACGACCCGGAGTGCGAGGGGTGATGGCCCATGAATCTCTTGCGCTTAGGATTGTAGACCAGCGGGGACTTCTCTGATGAGCCGTAGGATGGGCCTCGGCGTGTCGGATAGCTTCGGTGGGGCATTCCCTGACAAGGTGTAGGCCACCATGGAGATCTGAGCATGCAGGCTGAACAGTTGTGCACCCCTGCAGGGAAGATGATTTATTCGAATAGCCGTGTCCACGGTAACACGATGCTTTATGCTGAAGCCAGAGCCTACTACTACAAACTATTACTATTAAAATGTTGGTTCCGGTTTCTCTTCCTCGCAGGGAGTCGAGAAAGGGAACTCGGAGGAATTTATAATTGTTAATTATTCCAACTTACTATTATACAATGCTGTAGCAACTTCTGCTGCATTGTTACTTTATGCTTTATATGAACTGTTGGCTATTCTCTTCTCATGCAGCAAGAACCGTCGAAAGATGCTAGTCTTCGATAGGCCTAGCTTCTCATCCTTATTCGGACTTTCTACCATTTAGTCCACTATAATAGACTCTCCTTTCCATTTGATACAAATGAATAAATGCTTACTAGCGGACGTAAGACTCGCGGGTATGCTAGATACTCACCCTTGCTTTATTTCCCCCCTTTGTTTTATATACCAGACCGGTTGTTGCCATCAGACGTTGGTGCCTTGGAGTCCAGGAGCAGAAGATCCCCGGTGCTAGCTTCATCGTGCAGTTCCCCCCTCGACCAGGAATAGTTTGGAGGTTCCCAGACAGGAGGACACGCCTTTTCGATCTGTTGTTATTTGTGCTAGCCTTCTTAAGGAAGATCATGTGTTTCTTGTGTCTGTACTCAGATATTATTGCTTCTGATAACTTGGTGCTCTCGAGCTGTTGTATTTGAGCCCCCTTGGCCCCTGGCTTGTATTAAACAACTTGTATTATTTTATTTGTAGAGTTGTGTTGTGATACCTCACCGTGAGTACCTAATCTCGGTCGTGTACCTTGCGTGTAAGATTAACGTACACGGCTTGATTTTGTGGGCGGCACAGCCTGGACCCGTGTGGATGTGGGAATGGTGTGTTTTACCTTTGCCACTACGCATTTGATTGTAGTCTGTACTCAAACAGGTATCTTTCGCTGATGTATTGTATTAAGGCTGCTGTATGCCTATTGTATGAGATGTTGTATCCTTGTAGTTGTAATTTTGAGATATCATGTGTGAAATCTGGGGCATATGGCATTTTCATATGTCGCGGTGGGACCGATATGTGCTTAGTCCCCGAATCTAGATGGAAACATCTAGATTGGAACAGTACCGATCGGGCCTTACACCTACTGTCTTTAAAGATGTTAAAAAATTATATTAGCTTGTGATGAGTGTCAGAGAGTTGGTAATATTAGTAGAAGAAATGAGATGCCTATGAATTATTCTATAGTCATTGAGCCTTTTGATTGCTGGGGATTTGTTTTTATGGGCCCTTTTCCTCCTTCATACAAGTACACTCACATTTTAGTAGAAATTGATTATGTAACCAAGTGGGTTCAAGCAATACCCACTGATAGTGCTGATCACAAGACATCTTTGAAAATGGTTAAAGATGTAATCTTTCCTATGTTTGGTGCACCAAGGTAACTCATGACCGACGGAGGATTACATTTTACACATGGTGCTTTTAGAAAATCTTTAGCCAAGTATGATGTCAATCTTAGGATTGCTTCACCCTATCACTCTCAGAGAAGTGGGCATGTTGAGCTCACAAATGGATAGATCAACTTGATCTTGCAAAAGACAGTAAATAGCTCCATAAAGGATTGGTCAAAAAAGATAGGAGATGCTTTGTGGCTGTATAGAACAGTTTACAAAAAGCCCATGGGAATGTCTCCTTATAAGATGGTATTTGGTAAAGCTTTCCATTTACCTCTGGAGCTAGAACACAAAGCTTTATGGGCAGTTAGAGATCTTAATGCTGACGCCAAGCTTGCTGGCGAAAAGCGTCTCATGAACTTGACTTCTCTAGATGAGTGGAGAAGTGAAGCTTGTGAGAGTGCAAGAATGTTCAAAGAAAAGGTAAAGAAGTAGCATGATAAGAGAATTTTGAAACGTTAATTTAATGTTGGTGATATAGTTATGTTGTACAAGTCTCATTTCAGGTTTTCTCCAGGTAAATTACTTTCCAAGTGGGAAGGACCGTACCTCATTGAAGTAGTATACCGCTCCGGTGCAATCAAGATTAACAATTTTGAAGACACCAAACCACAAGTTGTGAATGGGAAAATACTAGAGCATTACATAGCAGGTGATCCCATCAATGTAGACATCGATGTGATACAAGTGGTTACTCACGAAGAACATATTGAAGCACTTTATCAGACGCCAACAGAAGCAAAAAAGGAATAGGTACGTAATTCGACAACAAAACTCCGCAAAAATACATAAAAGTTCCGTATTATCAGTTTTTGAAAAATAAGAAAAATTCCAAGCCGAAGTGGAGCCAGAGAGGAGCTCCCGATGGGTCGGGCTCCCTGGTGGCGCAGCCTGCACCCTGGCGCGCCAGGTGGCCGCCTGGTCCACCAGGAGTCCGTCTCCGACTCCCCTTTGGCGTTTTACTCTCCTTCCGGTGCAGAAATTTTTGCTATATATTTTTCCGGATCGTCCGAGATCTGTAATTCCCGATTCCGTGCGTTTTCTTTTTGATGTGTTGTTGCCAGGAAAATGCAGAAAAACCTAGGAGCCATGGCTTCCCAAAGCTCTCCCAAGGTCATGTTCCTCGTCAACGTCATCAACACTGACCTTGCGGAGGTGCGGAGGCATCCGATGACCCACAAGTCTAGGGGATCTATCGTAGTGTTTTTGATAAGTAAGATTGTCGAACCCAGCGAGGAGTAGAAGGTATTGAAAAGTGACTTTGGACAAGGAATACCTGCAAGCACTGAAAAATAACTTTTTAGGGGTTTTCGGTATAAGCAACAAGAAGGTAAAAACAAGCAATGTAAAGGGTGTTGAGGAGAAGCAAGTGGCCCAATATTTTAGAGAAAAGGATAAGCCTAGCAACTGAACTTATAAATACTAAAGCGTTCTTGAGGACACACATGAGAGGTAGTCCAGTTACACTCGCCATATTCCGTCTAGTACTATGTTTTGTGTTGATAAGTGTTGAGTGGATGGATCTATGCTAGTACACTGCCGAGACTAAGACAATTGCACTCTTATGATAAAAAACCTTGCAAGCATTCGCAAATACAAGGTAGAAATTATGGCAAAAGCCTAACCACAGCAATAAGATCAAGGATCCATTAATCCCTTGTGCAAAAGTGTGTGAATTCGGGTTCAGGTTTCTGTCACTCTAGCAACCCACTATAAGCATCCTTTAAACAAAATGTATTCCCCTAGGTCCTTAACAAGGCGGAGTGTTATGTGTTCGACTCACATAACACCACTAGAAAAATAACACCACAACTTAAATATCAAACAACACATATTTCTTCAACATCATATGACTACTAACAGCAAGACTTCTCCCATGTCCTCAAGAACTAAAGTAACTACTCACAAGACATAAAAGAGATCAAGATCAGAGGGTATAAATAGGTGGTAAAAAATCTGGTCATAACAATAACCTTCCACCAAATCTTAATAACATTCACCACATAGGAGTAATTAACACCGGATAAGTAGAGGGGATGAATAGTGCGAGTTAGAAAACAAGTTGCAATGGTGAGATGAGATGGGATGGAGATGGAGATGGTGGTGGTGATGATGATGACGTTGATGTTGATGATGATCTCGATGATTCCCGTGACAATGGTGATGACGATGGCGATGATCTCCCCTTCCGGGAGGTGTTCTCCCTGGAAGAATCTGCCCGCCATTGATGCCTTTTCTTCTCTGTAGGATTCCGCCACGGAGCGGCGGCAGAACTTCCGAAACTCCTCCCTTTTAGGGTTTTCGGGTAACGATGAGTATATAGGCCAGAGGGGGAGCCTGGGTGGCCCTAGGAGTCCAGGCGGCCACCTGGCACGCCCCTGGTGGGGGCCGCGCCACCAGGGCGCATGGGAACCTGGTGGCCCCCTCTGACCCCTATTTGTCCTAGCTTCGTCAATCTTTTGAAAAATACCATACGTCGATTTTCAGCTTATTTGGAGATGTTCTGTTTCAGCAACTCTATGTCCCCTTTTCTCCGCTGAATCCTGCGTCTTCTATTTCAGCACCGGAAAGTTGCAAAATGTGTAAAACAAGCCAAAACACTATAAGAACATCATATTGTCAAATATATCAATGAATAGAGATGAATTATGATATAAAATAGTGATACATTTTGTACGTATCAACTCCCCCAAGCTTAGACCTTTCTTGTCCCCATGCGAATACCAAGCTCGGTAAACCTGTCCACAAGTTTAGAGAGTGAAGTGTCGATAAATAGAACACGGACAAGAAGCATCATGATTTCTCTACAAAACTCAAGCATCCTCAACAGCGATCTCAACTCATAAGGCCCTTATGAAAGAGTAATAACAATTATAATCAAAAGTAGGGCTAAGGAAACTCATCAAATCATGGCAAACATATCCTTAGTTAGAGGACAACTAATAACTTTTACTTTTGCTCTTTCACTTTATAATGAATCACTTTGAGGCTTTTGATAGAACATGTTATTATTCAAGAAGTGAAAATGCTAACACAAAGGAAGATGTTTGCTTGGCCTATGCTTTTGCAAAGAACTTACTTATCAAATGATAATGTCAACAAGGATGTGATATGAAAAATCTTAATGCAACATTATATGAATGAATACTTGTCAACATAAAGTGTATGTTCTCTTTATGAATAGTAGGAAGTAGGAAGAACTGACTCAACATAAAAGTAATGGACATGCCCTGCTCTAGAGAAGTAGGGAAACTCATGTGCTATCCTTAAATCGAACAGAATGAAAACATGCTTTGGGAGGTGCATGATTTGTCAATGAATTCTAATAGATAGCTCAATTACTTCTCAAACTGGACAAGTTCCGAGGAACGGCTCCCAAGGAGGGGCGATCACATCCGCTTAATCTCCTTTGTTTATCACTACCAAAGTTTCTGAACTCTCATAGACCAAGCGTGAAGGAAGTTGTTTGTTGATATTATCTTTTATGAGCTTTGCGCACTCATGCCAGTCCCTCCTCATATTAAGGTTTGCAGATTACACATGCAAACCCAAGATTAAACTTGTCCAACTTAAGAAGATCATGAATTACCTACTACTTCCTCATGATCTAAACCAGATGCACAAAACAGAAGATTTTGAAAATTTAAAGATAGCACATGAATTATATACTTTAGGAGTGGTAGTGAAATACCATGAATAAGAAGGTATGGTGGACTCATATGGAAGATATTGATTTCAGGGTATGAATGCACAGGCTGAATTCCTCTTAGTACAGAGTTTGGCTAGCAAAGGTTTTGAGAGAACAGACAATTGATGATGAATTGGATGCAAAGCAATATAAAGCATGAACATTAAGATAAGCATAAAACATCAAGTTGTCTTCCTTGTCAACATAACACTTCAAGCAGAATAACATAAAGGTTTTTCCTATGTGGCTACTTGAGAAAATCATGCTTGCTTTTATGACCAAAGCTATGCTTGACAAGATAAAATAAAGTTTTCAAATCCATACCTGATATAAGGTCAATACTCCCATAAGAATCAGCATATAAGGTCGATTGCGTGGAGATAATACCGAGTGCAGCGAAGAAACCAATAGAATTCTCATTAATATTCCATCATAGACGACTCCACACTCACGGATACAAGACTCTCCACAAAGGAGTGATAGACCTCAATGGAAACACCTATTTCATAACATCACTTCCCTAGACATGATACGACTCTACTTTACTCTAAAAGACAATGATAAAGATAAAGATACCGGGAACTATCCCAAGCTTGGAACAAGCTAAGGGGATGCCATTACCCATGAAGGTTTCATTCGTCATCCTTGTTCTTGTTCCTCAGGTAATCCTTGGAGAAAAGCTTCCAAGGCAAGGGTCCTCCCTCCACGCAAGATTCTTCAATCTACGGGATCGTTCTTTCAGCTGATAATCCCATGCGCAAAAAATTTAGTTCATACTCACAGATTTGGTTTTGGCGGTCATAGATGTGTCCTTGGAGCTCGAACACTTTTTCTTCCAATGCGGTCATGCTTGACTACACCTCCTTCATCTCCTTCTTGTGGTGTGCCTTCAGATCGTACATGATGTTCAAGTTGGCTTCAACACCACGCTCTACCATCTTCTTTTACTTGAAGACATCTTTCTCCACTTCTTCCAGCCTGGTCAGGATGCTCCCCTCGTTGACAGGTCCTCTTTAGATCTTCTTTGTGGAGGACACCATCCTCCACCCTAAGAGTTTGAGGGTGCTTCTTCACCTCGGCGAGTTAAGGGTTTATGACGTTGACGATGAATTTGTCCTTGAGGGAACTTGGGGAAGCCATGGCACCTGGGTCTAGTTAAAAGATTTCCTGGCAGAAATGGATTGAAAAGAAAACATGCGAAATCGCGAGATATAGTGCCGGGAAGATCCGGGGAAATATATAGCAAAAATTATTGGACCAAAAGGAAGGTAACAAGCCAAAGTGGGGACAGAGACGGACTCCAGGGCACCCAGGCGGCCACCCGGCGCGTCCAGGAGGAAGATCGCGCCAGGAGGGCGCCTGGGCCCCCTGGAGCTCATCTCCGGCTCCACTTAGGCTTGGAATTTTCCTAATTTAAAAAAAATCAAAATATGGAACTTTTATACATGTTTGCGATGTTTCCTTACTGTAATACATATCTTTCCTTATTCTGCTTCTAGTGTTGTCTGAAACAGGGCCGCAACACGTTCTTCATGAGTTTTTTTGTGTATCAAATCCACATCAACATTGACAGGGTCTCCTACCATGTAGTGCTTGAGTCTTTGCCCATTCACAACTTCAGGTTTGGTTCCTTCACAATTGTTAATCTTGATTGCACTGGAGCGGTAGACTTCTTCGACATGAAATGGCTCATCCCATCTGGAAAGTAGTTTACCTTGAAAAAACCTGAAACGAGATCTAAACAACAATACTTTATCACCAACATTAAATTCATGTTTCAGAATCCTTCTATCATGCCACTTATTTACCTTTTCCTTGAACATTTTAGCACTCTCGTAAGCTTCACTTCTCCACTCATCTAGAGAAGTCAAGTTCATGAGACGCTTTTCACCATCTAATTTTGGGTTAGCATTAAGCTCTCTAGCAGCCCAGAAAGCTTTGTGTTCTAAGTCTAATGGAAAATGGCAAGCCTTTCCATAGACCATCTTATAAGGAGACATGCCCATGGGGTTTTTGTAAGCAGTTCTATACGCCCACAAAGAATCTCCTAACTTCTTTGACCAGTTCTTTCTAGAACTGTTAACTGTCTTTTGTGAGATCAACTTGATCTCTGTATTGGTGAGCTCAACTTTCCCACTAGTTTGAGGGTGGTACGGTGAAGCAATTATATGATTGACATCGTACTTGGCTAAAGCTATCCTAAAATCTCCATGTGTGAAATGCAATCCTCCATCAGTCATGAGGTACCTTGGTACACCAAACCTAGGAAAAATTACATCCTTGAGAATTTTCAAAGATTTCTTGTGATCAGCACTTTCGGTGGGGATTGCTTGAACCCACTTGGTTAAATAATCAACATCCACTAGAATGTGAGGTACTTGTGTGAAGGAGGAAAAGGACCCATAAAATCAAAACCCCAGCAATCAAAAGGCTCAATCACTAGAGAGTAATTCATAGGAATCTCATTTCTCCTACTAATATTACCAACTCTCTGACACTCATCACAAGATAAGGCATAATTTATATCATATTTAAAGAGAGTGGGCCAATAAAAACCTTATTGAAGAACCTTATGTGCGGTCCTATCACCGGCATGATGTCCTTCATAGGGACTATTATGACATTGTCTGAGAATGTCCTTCTGCTCGTGCTCCTGTATGCATCTTCTCACGATCCCATCCACACATTCTCTATAAAGATGTGGTTCATCCCAAAATTAATGCTTCAAATCGTGGAAGAACATCTTCCTTTGCTGAAATGTTAAACCTGGAGGCAAAAACTTTGCAACGATAAAGTTAGTATAATCTGAAAACCAAGGATCGGAGAGAGATTGTACTTTCACAACAACTAGTTGTTCATCGGGAAAGCTGTCATTGACTGGAATGGGATCATGCGGTATATCTTCCATTCTTCAAAGATGATCCGCCACCGGATTGTCTGCTCCTTTCCTATCAACAATCTGCAAATCAAATTCTTAAAGAAGGAGTACCCATCTGATGAGTCCTTGTTTGGCATCCTTCTTATCCATAAGATACTTAATGGGAGCATGGTCAGTATGAATAATAACTTTAGATTCAACAACATACTACCTAATCTTATCACAAGAAAACAATACTGCTAAGAATTCCTTCTCAGTAGTAGCATAATTCTTTTGAGCACTATCAAGGGTTTTGCTAGCATAATGTATAACATCCAATTACTTATCAACCCTTTTTCCTAGAACGGCTCCAACAGCAAAATTACTAGAATCACACATAATTTCAAAGGGAAAACTCCAATCAGGTGGTTGTACCATATGAGCGGTTATCAAAGCTTTCTTAAGAACTTCGAAGGCTTCCTTACAATCTTCATCAAATACAAAAGGAACATCCTTCTGGAGAAGATTAGTGAGGGGTCTCAAAGTCTTAGAAAACTCTTTAATAAATCTTCCATAGAAACCAACATGACCGAGAAAACTACTACTCCCTCCGATCCATAATAAGTGTCGCACATTTTGTACTAAGTTAGTACAAACTTTGTACTAGATGAGCGACACTTATTATGGATCGGAGGGAGTAATACCTTTGTTGTCCCTTGGATAGGGCATCCTTTCAATAGCTTCAATCTTCTCCTTGTCCTCTTCAATTCCCCTCTCGGAGATCTTGTGAAAAAGAACAATCCCTTCATTAACCATGAAGTGGAACTTCTCCCAGTTTAGCACCAAATTTGTTTCTTCGCATCTCTGCAGAACTTTATGAAGATTGTGGAGACAGTGGTCAAAGGAAGTTCCATAGACGGAGAAATCGTCCATGAAGACCTCCACTATATCCTCATAGAAACCATGAAATATAGACAACATACATCTCTGAAAATTAGCAAGGGCATTACATAAACCAAAAGGCATACGCCTATAAGCATAAGTACCGTAAGGATAAGTGAAAGTGGTCTTCTCTTGATCGTTAGTATTAACATGAATTTGAGAGAAGCCAGAGTACCCGTCAGGATAACAAAAGTGAGTGTTTTTGGACAACCTCTCAAGCATTTGATCGATGAAAGGCAGCGGGTAGTGGTCCTTCCTGGTTCCATTATTCAACTTCCTGAAATCAATACACATTTTTATCATTAGGAACAACAGTCATACCTCCTTTCTTAGGAACACAATGAACTAGACTTACCTACTTACTATCAGCTATAGGATTGATGATACCTGTGGCTAGAATCTTGGGAACTTCTGTCCTAACCACGTCCTTCATCTTTGGGTTCAATCGTCATTGATGATAAACAACTGGTTTAGCATCGGGCTCGAGATTGATAGTATGTTGGCAGATTGATGGAGTAATTACCTTAAGGTCATCAAGGGTATAGCCAATAGCACAACGGTGTTTACGGAGTGTCTCCAATAATCGCTCTTATTAAAATACTGAGAGGTTAGCATTGATAATAACATGATACATTTTCTTTTCATATAAATAATCATACTTGAACGTATTGGGAAGCGGTTTGAGATCAAACACCAGGTCTTCTTGTGGTTGTGCAAGGATTCCTAAAGGTTCAACTGGAAGGTTGTGCTTCAGGATAGTAGGTTGCCTTAAGCATATGTCATCTAGCTCATTTCTTTCCTGCATATGCTTATCATTCTCGTGGTCCTCCATAAATTTCTGCAGAGGATCGTTAGGAGGAATAGCAAAAGAAGAAATTTCTTCAACAATTTTGTCACTACTACACAAATCAGTACCACGAGGTTTCTTAGAGAACTTAGAAAAGTTAAATTCATATGGCTCACCATTGAATTCAATAGACACTTTACCTTTCTTGAAATCTATTATAGCTCCACATGTTATGAGGAAAGGCGTAACGAAGATAATAGGGCAAAAACTATCTTGATAAAGTGAGAAAGGAATGGCGCTGACACTAGTTCTGAAATCACAAATCCCATAATAATTATGATCTCCTATTTTAACAGATATAACTGGCTTACCTGAAATTGGGCCTTTATTCTTGGTTGTAACAATGTTAGTGGAAACAACACAAAAACTTATAGTGGAATCTTCAATGTCACTAGTAACAAGATGTTTAACCAATGAAAATTGAGGCTTGACCTTGATGAGGTCATCATGCTCATTAGTGGTCCATTCACTTTTATTTATTATACCTGTAACAAAATAGTGCTCCTTTATCCTTGTGGGAAAAGGAGGCAGCTCAGATATAACTGCAGGTAAGATAGGGTCAGCAACTTTAATATCAACAGGAAACTCTTTGAAGGGTTTATGGTGCTGATCCTTCTTCTTCTTAGAAGAGTCAACATGAGAGGCAAAGTCCTTACAAAAGTCAATCATTAGCTGCGAATCAAGAAAAATCTTATAGCAAAAGGTATTAAAGTAATCAGTTTTCACATAGCTCTCATTATAATCATGCTCATAATTTATAACAGGTTCAATAGCTTTATCGATTTCCCAGTCTTCAGTGTTCTTCTGAATCCTCTCAATGAGTTTCCATCTATCTTCAATGCTTCTTGTTTGAAATACCCCACTAGAGGAGGCATCAAGCATCTCCTTATCCTGACAAGAAAGCATGTCATAAAAATTTGTAAGTATAATTTCCTTGGGGACCTCATAATTAGGAAATTTGAGCATTAGGGACTTCAATCTCCCCCAAGCTTGAGCGATGCTTTCTCCGTCACGAGACCAAAAGTTATATATGGTTCCTGTCTCGATGAATTTCATGAAGAGGATAAAACTTTTTATAAAAGAGAGACATAAGCTCTTGCCAATTAAGCAAATTTGAGTTATCAAAAATCTTCTACCAATGTGAAGCTTTATCTTTAAGTGATACAGAGAATAATTTCCTCATGACAAACTCCATTGATGCACCTGCAAGCTTAAATAATGAACATAGTTTTGAAAAATACAGCAAGTGTTCACCGGGATGTCTGTCTCCTGCATAACGATTGGCCAAGACATAATCGATAATACAAGTTGGTATTTTATAGGGCACAATTTCAGTAGGGGTTGGAGCAACCACCACAGTAGTGGGGCGGTTGCCCACAAGAAGCGAACCAAGAGTAGAGTTGTCCATAAAGACAGAAAGTAGCAACAGAAAAATAAAAACAACACTTACAATATAAAGGTTTCCTTACCAGCTTCACTTACCAACAGCCCTACACTCCCCGGCAATCGCGCCAGAAAACAGTTCTTGATGACCCGCAAGACTAGGGGATCTATCGTAGTGTTTTCAATAAGTAAGAGTGTTGAACCCAACGAGGAGTAGAAGGTATTGACAAGTGAATTTCGACAAGGAATAACTTCAAGCACTGAAAGATAACTTTTTGGGGTTTTCGATATAAGCAACAAGAAGGTAAAAACAAGAAAAGTAAAGGGTGATGAGGAGCATCAAGTGGCCCAATCCTTTAGAGCAATGGATAATCCTAGCAACTGATCTTTAAAGACTAAAGCGTTCTTGAGGACACACAGGAGAGGTAGTCCAGTTAACTTCGCCATATTCTGTCTAGTACTATGTTTTGTGTTGATAATTGTTGAGTGGGTGGATCTATGCTAGTACACCACCTAGACTAAGACAAGTGCAATCTTATGATTGAACACCTTGCAAGCATCCGCAAATACAAGGTAGAAATTAAGGAAAAAGCCTAACCACATCAATAAGATCAAGGATCCAATACTCCCTTGTGCAAAAGTGTGTGAAATGGGGTTCCGGTTTCTTTCACTCCGGCAACCCACCATAAGCATCCTTTATAAACAATGTATTCCCCTAGGTCCTTAACAAGGAGAAGTGTTATGTGTTCGACTCACATAACAACACTAGAAAAATAACACCACAACTTAAATATCAAACAACACATATTACTTCAACATCATATGACTACTAACGACAAGACTTCTCCCATGTCCTCAAGAACTAAAGTAACTACTCACAAGATATTAAAGATATCAAGATCAGAGGGTATAAATAGGTGGTAAAAAATCTGGTCATAACAATAATCTTCCACCAAAACTTAATAGCATTCACCACATAGGAGTAATAAACACTGGTAAAGTAGAGGGGATGAATAGTGCGAGTTACAACACAAGTTGCGATGGTGAGATGAGATGGGATGGAGATGGAGATGGTGCTGGTGATGATGATGATGATCTCGATGATGCCTGTAACGATGGCGATGATGATGGCGATGATCTCCCCTTCCGGGAGGTGTTCTCCCCGGCGGAATCTGCCCGCAGGAGATGTCTTTTCTTCTCTGTAGGTTTCCTCCACGGAGCGGCGGCGAAACTCCTAAAACTCCTCCAAGGGTTTACGGGTAACCAGGAATATATATGCCAGAGGGTGGACCTAGGAGTCCAGGCGGCAACCTGGCCCACCCCTGGTGGGGGCCGCGCCACCAGGGAGTCTGGGCACCTGGTGGCCCCCCTCTGGCCCATTTTTGGCCTGGCTTCGTCAATCTTCTGAAAAATACCCTCCATCGATTTTCATCTTATTTGGAGATGTTCTATTTCAGCAACTCTATGTCCCCTTTTCTCCGTTGAATCCTGCGTCTACTGTTTCGACACCGAAAAGTTACAAACTATGTAAAACAAGCCGAAATACTATAAGTACAACATCATATTGCGAAATATATCAATGAATAGAGATGGATTATGATATAAAATATTGATGCATTTTGGACGTATCAGCATCCTCAAGCTCTTTGGGTGGAGGACAGTGTCCTCCAAAAAGAAGATCTGAAGGGACCCATCAAGGAGGGGAAAACCAAAGCAAGATTGGAAGAAGTGGAGCAAGAAGTTTTCAAGTACAAGAAGATGCTTGAGCGTGGTGTTAAAGCCAATATCGACATCATCGCCGAGCTGAAGGCACAACGTGAGAAGGATACGAAAGAAGTGTGGTCGAGTATGGCCACGATGGAAACCAAGGTGTTCAAGCTTCAAGGGAAGATCTATGATCTGCACAACCACAACTGTGAGTATGAACTAAGGTTTCGATGCATGAACGCGGCTGCTAGATGGAGAATCCTAGAGACAGAGGAATCATGCATGGATGGAGGACCCTTTCCATGGAAGCTTTTCTCTAATGATCACATGAAGAGCTCCAAGAAAAATCGAGATTGAAATCTACATGGGTAATGGCACCCCCTTAGCTTGTTCCAAGCTTGGGGGGTGCCTGATATCTTTATCGTTATCTTTCTTATACTTGTGGTCAAAGTCTAGTGTTGTATCATGTCTAGGGAAGTCACCTTATGAAATAGGTGTATGCATTGAGGTCTATCACTCCTTTATGGGAGAGTCTTGTATCCATGAGCATGCAGTTGTCTATGAAGGAATATTAATGAGATGTTTATCTGTAATGCACGCAGTCGACCTTATATGCTGATTCTTATGGGAGTATTGACCTTTATATCAGGTATGGCTTTGAAAACTTTATTTAATCTTCGCAATCATAGCATTGGTCATAATAACAAGCATGATTTTTCTATTATCAAGTTCTACCCAAAACATATATGTTTTTATGCTTGAAGTGCTATGTTGATAAGGAAGACAACTTGATGTTTTATGCCAAATATTAATGATTATGATTTATATTGTTATGCATCCAAGGCAACATCATTCGTCTACTCTTTCAAGCCTTTGCTAGCCATACCTTGTACTAAGAGGGAATGTTGCTCGTGCACTCTTACCTTGAAACTTAACCTTCCAAAAGAGTCCACCATACCTTTCCTATGTGAGGTATTTCACCACCACTCCTAAAGTATATTATTCATGTGCTATATTTAAATCTTCAAAATAGTATTACTCATTGTTTTGTGCCTTTGTTTTAGCTCATGAGGAAGTAGTAGATAATTCATGATCTTCTCATACTTGACAAATTTTACCTTGGGTTTGCATGTCTAATATGCGAACCCCTAATACGAGGAGGGACTGGCATGAGTGCGCCCAGATCGTAGAAGATAATGGCAATAGAAACCTCCTTCACGATTTTTTCATGAGAAATCAAAAAACTTTCATAGTGATAAACAAAGAAGATTAATCGGATGTGATCGTCCCTCTTTGGAAGCTGTTCCTCAAAACTTGTCCAGTTTGAGAAGTATTGGGTTATCTGCTAGCATTCGTTGACGAATTATGCACCTCTGAAAGCTTATGCTTAAAATCTTATTGCTTTCAAAAGCACCAAAATCTCTAGCACATGAGTTTTCCCTACTTCCCTCTCGCAGGGCCTAGCCTTTACTTTTATGTTGAGTCAGTAAGCCTACTCCCTCCTATTCTTTAAAAGATCAAACACCTTATGTTGACCAGGATTCGTTCATCCATATTGCTGCATTGAGGTTTTCTGTATCACATCTTCGTAGACATTACCAATCATGGTAAAAGGTTATTTGTTAAGACTTGCTAAATCAAACATCTTCCTTTGTGTTAGAATTTTCACTTCTTGACTAATAACATGTTCTCTCAAAAGCTTCAAATGATCTCACCATAACTATAAGTGGAACATCAAAGTATAAAATTTACTCCCTCCATTCCTAATTAAAAGGTGCATAGTTTCTTTTAAAAAGTCAAACTTAGTTAACTTTGACCACATTTGTAGATAAATATATCAATATAAATTATACAAAAACAATATTATTAGATTCATCTTGAAACTTATTTTCATATTGTATTGATTAAATAACATAGATGTTGATATTTTTTGCTATAAATTTGGTCAAAGTTTAAAAAGTTTGACTTTTTAAAGAAAACTATACACCTTATATCAAGGAATGGAGGGAGTATTAATTGTTCTTTGACCAAGAAAAAGTTTTCCAGTATTTAATGCATTTTCATTAGCCTTACTTTTTTTTATAATTGAAATTACTATGTTATGACGACCTTATGAATTGAGATTGCTGTTGAGAATGCGTGAGTTTAGTAGAGAGAATGTGATGCTTCTTGTCCTTATTCTTATTTATCGACACTTCACTCTCTAAGCTTGTGGGCAGGTTTACCGAGCTCAGTTTTCTCTTGGGGACAAGCGAGATCTAAGCTTGGGGGAGTTCATACGTCCAAAATGCATCACTATTTTATATCATAATTTACCACTATTCATTGATATATTTCACATTATGATGCATGTTTCATAGTGTTTTGGCTTGTTATACACAGTTTTCAACTTTCCGGTTCCGAAACAATAGACTCAGGAATCGGTGGGGAAAGTGCACATAGAGTGGATATATCAGGACATCTCCAAATGACCTGAAAATTTCAAGGAATCGTTTTTAGAAGGAATAAGGAGGGCACACAAAAGATCAACTGAAGGGGGCCCTGTTGATGATATAATTTGGCTACTAGGTATTTTATATGTCAAATTAATTTGAATGATCATGCATGGATTATTTGTTGATATATTTATCTAAACTTGTTGTTTAGCTAAAATTGCAGCCTTGGTTGAACAACAAGCAGATATTGCAACAGTAAGCTATTTAACCAGAAAATATACGGAGTATTTCCTGTACTAGTTGCTACCAAAGATAAGTCTATGATGGATTCAAAGAATAAGTTGGGATTCCAGGTTGAAGATGTTGCCGTTCATTCAGTTACGTACCAAAAGTGCACAAACATGTTTGTTACTTGATAATACGTACTAGTGCTAGTCAGATTGATTAAGGATTGTTAGGAATATTAAATTCGGCTTGGACGTGAAGGAAACGATTCCTTGTTGTACTTTTCATAGACAAGGCTGCCTATATAATGTGCGAATATGGCCGATTGGAAAAATGAAGAAACCAATCGATCTACTACAGAAAACATCTCTACTCTTTTACCTATTGTTTTTCCGTTCGCTCCTCCTCTCTGCCGAGCTCAAGTTTATCTAGGGTATTGTGACCTTTGTCGTTTTGCGCTGGAAAGCGGCCGTCCCTCCTCTATGAAAGCGAGGAATCCTTTGTTGCTTTGCTCGAAAAGCATCCGTTCGTCGTCAAGAAAGTACGATGGTTATTGTGCTGTCGCGGTGCAATTTTACGTGGCAACACAATTGGAGACTCCGTTGGGGACGAAGAAGAAGAAAATACACATGATGAACTTCGATCTCAAGAAGGGAGAAACTTCGACCCGCACAACATCATTTCCGTCACACTTGTGATCTATCTAAAGATGATCGACGTGAGCTCGAGTGTGTGCTTGAGGAAGAAAAGGCTGAGAAGATGAATCTAATGATGGACGGATTCCAGAAGACAAGGAACGACATCATCAAGAAGGTAGCTACGCCGAGTCCTTCCGGGACGCTTGATGCTGAGATAAAAAATCAAACCGAAGAAATTGCTCGTCTTAGTGATGTGTCCGTAGCTAGTAAATATGGTTCGGAAATGGCAGAGATGTCACGCACAATTAGAGCCGTAGTTAGTAAATTTGATCAACTTGAAGATAGTACCACGTCATGTTCGTTCAGTTATGCTGCAGATTAACGATGAAAATTCTTTTAAAAGATAGTAACACGTCATGTTCGTTCACTAATTTTCCTAGTAACATGCACGTACCCGTTGCATCGGTTAGTAGTACACAGAAGCCTCACGCCACATTAAATAACAAGCTGGATGGACGGAACCATGTTAGTAGTTTGGCTAATAATATGGCTCCTAGTTTGTTGCTCCTACTATTTCAACTTCGGCTCCACAGAATTACAGTAACTATAACTGAAGTGTTGTTTTAAATCCTAATTTGCGGCAACCTTTCTATCAAACAGTAGCATATAATACGCCACCACTGCAGCCTGTTGGTACCGGGGTTCCATATGGACCGGTACCCGATTCGTATTTTGGTGGTACTCCGTTGCAAACATCGCATGCTCAAATTTCATTGCCGGAGTTTTCACCGCCTGTTTGTGTTCCATCTTCTCCACAAACAAATTCTCCACAGCCTAAAGATAATTTTAAGGATCAGCTTGCTAGCATGCTTAGAGAATTTGGTTTAGAGCCTAAAGGTAGAGCACGTGCATATCCAAAACCATATCCTGATTATTTTGACTCGACACCATATCCCCGTGGTTTCGGAATTCCAGATTTTGTTAAATTCATGGGAGAAGATGGTAGGTCAACTTTTGAGCATATAGGGCAATTTTTAGCACAATGTAGCGAGGTCGGTACATCGGATGTTTATAGAGTAAAATTATTTCCATTATCTTTGTCCGGTACTGCCTTTACATGGTTTACATCGCTAGCTCCTAATTCTATTTCAACATGGGCACAATTGGAGCAGAAATTTCATGAGTATTTGTATGGCGGTGAAACTGAAATGAGACTTTCAGATTTAACTATGGTTAGGCAGAAATATAATGAGCATGTTCATGATTATATTAGGAGCTTTAGAGATGTCAAAAACCGATGTTTTAGCTTGACCATAGCCGAAAAGGATTTAGCTGACCTTGCCTTTTTGGGTCTGCTCACTCATATTACAGATAAATTAGAAGGGCAGTAGTTTACGGATGTTAATCAAGTCTTGCAGAAAGCTTTGGCGCACGAAAATGGAGCTAAGGAAATTAAACAATATAGCTGGTTTAAAGATAACATGAATAAAGATAAGGATAATCACACGATTAATGCTTTAGATTATGATAGCGATTCGGCTAGTGACGATGATGGTAATATATGTAGCCGAATGGGTTCAAGCGTCAAAGTCAAAACCTTTTGAATGTACTGCGTTGAAACCTACACCGGCTAGAAGAGAAGAAATTAAATACACTTTCAATGTTAGCTAGGGTGATAAATTTTTTGATATGTTACTGCAAGGGAAATTAATTAGAGTACGAGAAGGTCATATAATTCCACCTCCCGAAGAATTGGGTAGAAGAGCTTATTGTAAGTGGCATAATTCTTTTTCTCATGCTATTAATGATTGTAATGTGTTTCGTCGACAGGTGCAATCAACCATTAATGAAGGACGATTGACATTTACTGAAGGCTCTAAGATGAAGCTCGATAGCGACCCTTTTCCTATCAACATGGTCGAGTTTGAGAGTAAGAAAATGCTTATTCGGTCGGATCAGACCGAGTCCGCAAAATACAAAAAAGTTTTTGATGATAGTGCTCCTCCAAGGATGATCAAACCGAAAAATCAAGAAGTATGAGTGTGGAAAGATAATGGAAAAGGGAGACAAGCTCCGAGACCAAAGCCGACAGTTAACATGTTGTTGGAGAAGTATATTGCACGCAAGTTCAGAAATGTGTTTAATCGGCTTGGAGGCATCAAGCGTCCTAGTTCTCCATCTGAACCTGGGGGCCATGAGTGTTGGATACGAAACTCATATGATCAACAACCGTATTTTCCAATGGAACCAGCTTATTTGGGATGCTCACCTCCTATGTATCCGCAGTTTTCTCCATAGGGTTTCATCCTTGGCGCCATACCCTACAGGGCCAGCAGGTTATTTTCAGCAGGGATGAATTTCGCCGAGGCCTATGTTCGAACCAGTAATACATGAGAAAAGGCCTCGGTTTAATGAAGAAGCTAGATCACACGACGCCATTATGGTTCAAGGAAGTCAATCACCAGCACGTAAGGCAGATGGCAGAAATTATAATGGTGGCCAAAAACACGTGTGGGTACCCGTCAAGCGCAATGAAGCTAAACATGCAGCAAGTTCAGATGATCCAGATGTGCCTCATGGTCAAAAACTTGCGGACGATCCATCCGTTGAAGATTTAGAGAATAGTCCAGGAAAAGGGTGCGTTAATGAGCTGCGAGATAGTTCTGTTCAGAGAAAAGATGCGAATATAGAAGTGAGACATGTGGGCAACAGGTCTGCTACATCCTCTAGCACGAGTAAGAAAACTGAATCATTTAGCGTGCATGGCGATCCAGTAATGAGAGGCAGCAAATCACGTACGTATACTAATTGGTCTCCAATTGGTTTTGGGTCATTTGAGCAATATGCGAATCCAAGTACCAGTAGAAGCCAAATGGTTGCCGATCGGCAGAATGGTATTTCGGCCAATAAAAAAATATTTGTCCCAGGGACGACAATACGTCAGTACAGGCCGAAAAACTCAGGGGGCAGCGGAACAAAATCACTCGCTCCAGGAACCAAACCTGCACCTCGTTGGTGCCTGAAGAGACTAACACACACTCAGAAACGACGAGTACAGCGTAACAGACCGGATTTTTCACCCAAATTAAAAAAATTGTTTGTTACTTTATTTTGTTGCTTGTTAGAATTGTTTGTAGCATTTTCTTCGCTGATTTATTAATCGGTGATTATATTTTCCATCTCTTTCTCTTATCGGATGAATGACCGAACCTTTCAACCGTGGCACCCGACCTTTTGCGACACCGGGTTTCAGCCGAGCACCGTCACAACTTCCGGCACGAGACCAGCCATCGCCATCGGAACGAAAACCCCGTTTATTTCATAAACGGACTATTTTATTGGGCGTCAAAAAATGTTCTCCGAACGGTATAGAAGTGAGGTAGCACTGACGGGCTCGCCGCCCTGAGCGCGTGGTTCGAGATTTTGTCCGAATCGGAGGCCGTATGGACTCCCGGCGGTCAGAAACGTGGAGTATCGAACACGCGAGAAAGAAACCGATGGCGTTTGCGTAAACCTGCAATCCAGGCCAGCCTATAAATAGACCACCACCCTCTCCTAACCCTTCTAGAGTTTCCCCTAACACAAATTCGCAGCCACCCCACTGGAAAAATTCCAATCTTGTAAAATATCCCCCAATTCCAAAAATAACCTAGCCCCTTAGATTTGGACCGTCAGATCTGAGATCCAACGGTCCAGATCTGGCCACGTAGCTCCCAACGACATCACCAGGGGATCCGGGCTCTGCAGGGCCCCCTCCTCGCTGCCGCGGCCCGCTCATCGCATCTGGGCGCCGTCGCTCGTCGGAGAGACGACGTCCGTGCGAGCTCACCCGCTCGGCTGCCCCCCTCGCATGGGCCACCACAGCACAGGCGACCCAGAAGGCGCCCCAGGCCCGGCCTGCCTCGCAAGGCCCAGTCGCCTCTTGGGAGGAAGCCCGCGGCTATCCAGCATACTGTGCGTGCCGCGCTAAGTGGCGCCCACCCCTGCGGCCTGGGCCACGACCCAGCTAGGTGAGGCGCCCCCATCTTTTTTTATATTTGTTGTGCTGCTGTTGGGCTGGCCAAGAGCATTCCTTTGCTCTGAGCATAGTTTAGTTGTGTAGCGCTCCTCTCTGTAGGGCCGGTAGCACTAGATTCAGCCCAGTAGCCGTTTAGTTCTTTTTTTTATATCTATTAGGTAGATTGTATTAGTTTTTTTTGCGATGGATGTATCTTTTAGACCGTAGCTCGGATCGCGACGCTCTCTATATGAAAGTTTCTTAGTTTTTCGTGTAGAATAATAAAAATACTATTTTTCCATGTTTGAACTTGTCTACATGTTGTTTCACTGATATTTACGTTGCGTGCCACTGTAAATTGTAATAAGACGTATCTTTTCAACCGTTGCTCCGACTAAAATTTTCCGTACAGGTAACTTGACTAGAATTCCGTATAGATTGTGAATATGCTGATCTTGCTTGATAATAAAAATTATAAAATAGTACCAAATGCTTCAAATATTGCGGTGTAATAGTGACTAGACTAGGTAGTTTGTTTATGCTTTAAATAGTACCCTGTTTAAATTGACTAGACTAGGTAGTTTATTTATGCTTTAAACACTATCCCGTTTAAATTGACTAGCCTAGGTAGTTTATTTATGCTTCACCTCTTGCCATGATTTTGTGATAAGCCATGCTTGAGTGAGATGCCATGTTAACAACCTTTGCTCATGTTGTGTAGCCAAACAACTTGAACCATTCTAAATGTGCGGTATCGTCGTGTGTGACGAATACCCCACTTAACATGCTAGTAACCGCTCTCGATGGTAGATGCGATACCGAAGTGCGTTGCATACTGTTGCCTTCTTGTTGTTTCTTTCTTGTGATTGCCTCGTAGTAATAGATTTTTGCTCGTCGCTTGCTTCCGGCACGAGACCAGCGATCGCCATCGGAACAAAAAACCCCATTTAATAATTAAATGGATTATTTTATTGGGAATCGGAAAATATTCTCGGAACGGTACCGAAGAGTGGTACGACTGACGGGCTCGCCACGCTGAGCGCGTGGTTCGAGATTTCGTCCAAATCGGAGGTCGCATGCACTCCCGGCGGTCAGAAACGTGGAGCATCGGACACGCGAGAGAGAAACCCGAGGGTCTTTGCGTAAACATTCCATCCAGGCCAGCCTATATAAAGACCACCACTCTAACCTAGCTCTTCTAGGGTTCCCATTTGTAAAAATTGAGCCACCCCCATCACATTACCAAAATATGTCCAAAAACACCCCTCCCTTCGAAACCCTAGCCCCCCATCAGATCCAGACCGTCAGATCTGGGAACTGACGGCCCAGATCTGGCCAACCCTCCACCAACCGCCTCTCAGCCGCCCCGGGCCGCGCGGGCCGCACCACCGCCGCCGCGTCCCGCCTTGGGCCCATCCATGTCGCCGCCCGTGGAGTACCCCGCCGCCTCGCCACTACCACCGGCCGCCGCCGGCGTCCAGCGCTCCCTCCGGTGAGTCGTGCCTGTGCCGCGCCTCCTCCTCTCCCTCTCTCACCTCCTCCCTCTCCCCTTCGCAGGCTGTTGCAGCCAGGGCGCGCTGACGCGCCATGAAGGGAAGCCCGAGGAGCTCGCTGTCGCCCGCCATTGGAGCCGCCTCCGAGCTTGCCGCACGCCATCTGCTCGCCGACGGCCTCCCCCATACACAGATCCACGTCGGCACCCCCCCTCCCCGCGTCCCCGAGGCCTTGCCTTCTACGCGTTGCACCGCGGCTCGCTGGAGCACCGCCGTCGCTGGCGCCGGCACCGACGGGATCGGGATCGAACCCGATCCAGGGCGCCTCCAACCGCCACCGCACATGGGTCACGCCTGCCTGGCCCAGCAACACGTCGGCGCGCCTGCAATATGAACTTGCACAACATCTTTTGTCCTACCATCCCGCTATGAACGGGGCCAAAAGTAACATATGGAGATTAAGGTGCTCCTATCAAAGAGCACTTGAACAAAGCTTTAAACTCAGTGGATACATGAAATCCTCAATAATCCATCCCCTTTGGTGTCCCAAGCTGTCACCTTTGGAATCGCCGGTTCTGGACTATAATAGGTGCATACAACTCATAGATAGGATCAAGAACATAAATAAACTCATGAAAACACAAGTAGTTCAGATCTGAAAACATGGAACTCGGGCCCAAAGTGACAAGCATTAAGAGAAAGAAGTTGTAGCAAACATGATAAACACCAAAGTAGATGATATCTATGAGTGCCCCCAACAATCTCAAGAACTATTGCATGGTCTATCTCATCCAATCCCTACCATCCCATTTTCCTACAGCAGGGAATTACTCACACATGAGAGGAGAAGTCATGGAGGGAGGATGGAGTGGACAAAACAACCTCCCGATTAGCCCTGCCGAAGAAGAACAGAGGTTGGTGTCGGCTCCGTGACGAAAACTGGGAAAACAACTTCTTTTCTGAGGTTTTCACGTCACGGGAATAAATAGGAGCTTCGATAGGGCACCAGAGGTATTCACGTCACGGGAATAAATACGAGCTTCGGTAGGCGGCCTCCTGGCGCGTCCTGGAGCGGGGCCACGCGAGAAGGGCGCCTGGGGCCCCCTAGCTACCCTTTGTCCCGACTTATGGCTCCGGGCTTCTTCGAGTACGTGGATTTTCTTTGAATTTTCCTGGAAATTTCTGAGACACCTAAAAATCCATTTTCCCTCACATAAGAACACCATACAGGCAGCTTTGCTGAAAACATCATTAGCCCGGGTTAGTTTAGTCCAAGTCATGCAAGAATGAGGAGAAAACAATAGCAAAAGTGTTTGGAAAAGTATATACGTTTAAACGTATCAACTCCCCCAAGCTTAGCATATTGCTTGTCCTCAAGCAATTCAGTTCAACGAACTGGACGTGACGAAGAAAACTTTGACAAACTCTTTTGCTTCATAAGATGTGTATAATCATGTACTACGAAAAGAATTTAGCAAGTATTGAAACAATGCTATGAAGACAATGCACGAAGAAATCCTTCTTTCAAGTGATCAATCACAAAAAACCATAAGTAAATAATAAACTGTTGAAAATCAAGACAAGATCACAATGCACATAGCTTGAATATACTAGAGTGGTATCTCTCTAGCTTGCACATTGCAAAACATAAATACAGAAACTCCTCCAAAGTTTTAAACGAGACTAGAACTAATAATTTCAGAACAAGAAATATCACAATCATGCAGAAGACAATGTGGTAATTTTGGACAATGCATGTTACACTAAGAATGGTAACTATGCTCTCAATAGTTGGTGCTTTGAAGAAAGAAGGGGAGACTCTCAAACCGTGGCTTTGTGATGGCAAGATTGAAAACCCGTGGTTGGAAGAAAAGACTAAAAAAGTACCAGAGCTCTTGGTTTTGAAAACAGAGATAAAATCCTTTCTGGGAAGTGAAACGTTCCAGTCAACGGTGAAGGGTAAAGGTCTCTAAACATCTCCCATACCAACTATATTAATGCCTTTTTCTTACACTTTTGTTCCCTTATCCATACATCATTTGATGGTCTATGGTGCCTTTTTATTTTTCCTCAAGTATGGAAGGAAATTTCTCGTTCCATCTATCATTAGAAGCATTTGGTCCATTTCATTCCATCATCAAGTATGGGGGAGGTGTAACTCTTTTTTTTATTTGACTAGTTAAAACTTCCGTCAAAATATTTTTGGCATGGCAGATACTGATTTTGCCTCACCCCACCATGAGCTTGTACGGTTACAAACGGGAAGCTTTTGAATAAATTTCGAGATGGCACAAGAAAGTCTAAGTTAGGGGTGGCCGGTAAATACCATATATGGGAAGGTATGATGGACTCAAGTGGAATAACTGGTTTGAAAAGGAATTTGGATACACAAGAAGAATTCCGCTTAGTGCGAGTGAAGGCTAGCAAAAGACCGGGAAGCGCAACTAGAGAGAAATAATGGTCATAATCAAGCAGAGCGACAAAGCAACATTGAATTGGGCATGAAAGTGATATAAATTTTCTGTAACAAAAAGATCATCAAGGCATGGTAGAATTTTTAGTCATAAACATGTGTGAACATGTGCCAAGTCAATCCAAGAATTCTTCGAAGGGAAATACCACTTCAATATGCCAAACCATGAACAATGCAATGCATGTAAATCATTTCAACAACACAATATGCACTCTATCTATTTGAGATTAGCCACAAAGAAAGCAAGAACCATTGGGAAAGCATTGTAAACGTACCACTATGTCTCTACAAGATGGTCTCTAGATCATAAGTACAGGCATATGTACAAAAGTAGAAACAAGAAGACTTCATACCAATTTTCCTTGTTTTTTCCCTTCCATCGATCTTCGTCATTAATGCTTTGTCACTTGCACGATCAAACTTGGGAAATATAATCAAATGCCATCACGGACTCGAGCTGAACTCTGAAAACAAAGCAAACTAAAGAGAGAAAGGAAATCTTTCTGGGTCTTTAAAAGTGATGAGGACATGGCTACCATAGTTACACCCATAGCTCCTGCTAAAATACCAACTGGACCAATTACTAGAGATCGTGCATACCAATTAAATTTTCAGGTACTTTATTTTCTTGGTAATGTTTCTAATATTTGTAACAGCTCGGGATTTTCACCCAAATAAAAAAAATTGTTTGTTGCTTTATTTTATTGCTTGTTAGAATTGTTTGCAATATTTTTTTTGTCAATTTATTAATAGGTGAATATTCTTCCCCCACTTTCTCGTATCGGTATGCGTGACTAAACATTTTTCCCAAAATGCACACAACCTTTGCGACACCGGGTTCACCCGAGCACCGTCGCAACTTCCGGCACGTGACCAGCCATCGCCATCGGAAAGATAAACCCCATTTAATAATTAAATGGATTATTTTATTGGGCGCTGAAAAATATTCTCGGAACGGTATCGAAGTGAGGTACGACTGACGGGCTCGCCGCGCTGAGCGCATGGTTCGAGATTTCGTCCAAATCGGAGGTCGCATGCACTCCCGGCGGTCAGAAACGTGGAGCATCGGACGCGCGAGAGAGAAACCCGAGGGTGTTTGCGTAAACCTGCCATCCAGGCCAGCCTATATAAAGACCACCCCTCTAACCAATCCCTTCTAGGGTTCCCCTTTGAAAAAATTGAGCCACCCCCATCACATTACCAAAATTTGTCCAAAAACACCCCTCCCTTCGAAACCCTAGCCCCCCATCAGATCCAGACCGTCAGATCTGGGATCCGACGGCCCAGATCTGGCCAACCCTCCACCAACCGCATCTCAGCCGCCCCGGCACGCGCAGGCCGCACCACCGCCGCCGCGGCCCGCCTCGGTGCAGTCCAGGCCGCCGCCCGTGGAGTACGCCGCCGCCTCGCCACCACCACCGGCCGCCGCCGGCATCCAGCGCTCCCTCCGGTGAGTCATATTTGCGCCGCGCCTCCTCCTCTCCCTCTCTCACCCCCTCCCTCTCCCCTTCGCAGGCTGCTGCAGCCAGGGCGCTCTGCCGCGCCATGAAGGGAAGCCCGAGGAGCTCGGCGTCGCGCGCCAGTGGAGCCGCCTCCGAGCTTGCCGCACGCCATCTGCTCGCCGACGGCCTCCCCCATACCCAGATCCACGTCGGCACGCCCCCTCCCCGCGTACCCGAGGCCTCGCCATCCCCGCGTTGAACCATGGCTCGCTGGAGCGCCGCCGTCGCCGCCAACGGCGCCGACGGGATCGGGATCGAACCCGATCTAGGGCGCCTCCAACCGCCACCGCACATGCGCTGCGCCTGCCTGGCCCAGCAACACGTCGCCGCGCCTGGAATATGAAGTTGCACAACATCTTTTGTCCCACCATCCCGCTATGAACGGGGCCAAAAGTAACTTATGGAGATTAAGGTGCTCCTATCAAAGAGCACTGGAACAAAGCATTAAACTCAATAGATACATGAAATCCTCAAATTATAATCCACCCCCTTTGGTGTCCCAAGCTGTCACCTTTGGAATCGCCGGTTCCGGACCATAATAGGTGCATACAACTCATAGATAGAATCAAGAAGATAAATAAACTCATGAAAACACAAGTGGTTCATATCTGAAAACATGGCACTCGGGCCCAAAGTGACAAGCATTAAGAGAAAGAAGTTGTAGCAAAGATGATAAACACCAAAGTAGATGATAGGCAAAATGCCCCCAACAATCTGACGAACTATTACATGGTCTAACTCATCCAATCCCTACCATCTCCTTTTCCTACAGCAGGGAATTACTCACACATGAGAGTAGAAGTCATGGAGGGAGGATGGAGTGGCCAAAACAACCTCCAGATTAGCCTTGCCAAAGAAGAACAGAGGGTGGCGGCGGCTCCGTGACGGAACAGGAATAAATAGGAGCTTCGGTAGGGCACAAGAGGTGGGAGGCTCGCCCAGACGTCCTCCTGGCGTGTCCAGGAGCGGGGACATGCCAGCAGGGAGCCTGGGGCACCCCTGGCTACCCTTTGTCCCCACTTATGTCTCCGGGCTTCTTCGAGTGCGTGGATTTTTTCCTGTAAATTTCTGAGACACCTAAAACTCCATTTTCCCTCACATAAGAAAACCATACAGGCAGCTCTGCTGAAAACATACTTAGTCCGGGTTAGTTTAGTCCAAACATGCAAGAAGGAGGACAAAACAATAGCAAAAGTGTTTGGAAAAATAGATACGTTTGAGACATATCAACTCCCCCAAGCTTAGCATATTGCTTGTCCTCAAGCAATTCAGTTCAACGAACTAGACGCGACGAAGAGAACTTTGACAAACTCTTTTGCTTCATAAGATGTGTATAATCATGTACTACGAAAAGAATTTAGCAAGTATTGAAACAATGCTATGAAGACAATGCACGAAGCAATCCTTCTTTCAAGTGGTCAATCACAAAAAACCATAAGTAAATAATAAACTGTTGAAAATCAAGACAAGATCACAATGCACATAGCTTGAAACTACTAGAGTGGTATCTCCCTAGCTTGCACATTGCAAAACATAAATACAGAAACTCCTCCAAAGTTTTAAAGGAGACTAGAACTAATAATTTCAGAACAAGAAATATCACAATCATGCAGAAGACAATGTGGTAATTTTGGACAATGCATGTTACACTAAGAATGGTAACTATGCTCTCAATAGTTGGTGCTTTGAAGAAAGAAGGGGAGACTCTCAAACCGTGGCTTTGTGATGGCAAGATTGAAAATCCGTGGTTGGAAGCAAAGACTAAAAAGGTACCAGAGCTCTTGGTTTTGAAAACAGAGATAAAATCCTTTCTAGAAGTGCAACTTTCCAGTCAACGGTGATGGGTAAAGGTCTCTCAACATCTCCCATACCAACTATATTAATGCCTTTTTCTTACACTTTTGTTCGCTTATCCATACATCATTTGATGGTCTATGGTGCCTTTTTATTTTACCTCAAGTATGGAAGGAAATTTCTCGTTCGATCTATCATTAGCAGCATTTGGTCCATTTCATTCCATCATCAAGTACGGGGGAGGTGTAACTCTTTTATTATTTTACTAGTTAAAACTTCCGTCAAAATATTTTTGGCATGGCAGATACTGATTTTCCCTCACCACACCATGACCTTATACGGTTACAAAAGGGAAGCTTTTGAATAAATTTCGAGATGGCACAAGAAAGTCTAAGTTAGGGATGGCCGGTAAATACCATATATGGGAAGGTATGATGGACTCAAGTGGAATAACTGGTTTGAAAAGGAATTTGGATACACAAGAAGAATTCCGCTTAGTGCCAGTGAAGGCTAGCAAAAGACTGGGAAGCGACCAACTAGAGAGCAATAATGGTCATAATCATGCAGAGCGACAAAGCAACACTGAATCGGGCATGAAAGTGATATAAATATTCTGAAACAAAAAGATCATCAAGGCATGGTAGACTTTTTAGTCCTAAACATGTGTGAACATTTGCCAAGTCAACCCAAGAATTCTATCTATACCACTTCAATATGCCAAACCATGAACAATGCAATGCATGTAAATCATTTCAAAAACACAATATGCACTCTATATATTTGATATTAGGCACAAAGAAAGCAAGAACCATTGGGAAAGCATTGTAAACATAGCACTATGTCTCTACAAGATGGTCTCTAGATCATAAGTACATGCATATGCACAAAAGTAAAAACAAGAAGAGTTCATACCAATTTTCCTTGTTTCTTCCCTTCCGTTGATCTTCGTCATTACTGCTTTGTCAATTGCACAATCAAACTTGGGAAATATAATCAAATGCCATCACGGACTCGAGCTGAACTCTGAAAACAAAGCAAACTAAAGGAGAAAGGAAATCTTTCTAGGTCTTTAAAAGTGATAAGGACATGGCTACCATAGTTATACCCACAACTCCTGCTAAAATACCTGCTAGACCAATTACTAGAGATCATGCATACCAATTAAATTAGCAGGTACTTTATTTTCTTGGAAATGTTTCTCATATTTGTAACAGCCCGAGATTTTCACCCAAATTAAAAAATTTGTTTGTTGCTTTATTTTATTGCTTGTTAGAATTGTTTGCAATATTTTTTCTTCGATTTATTAATAGGTGAATATTCTCCCCCCTATTTCTCGTATCGGTATGTGTGACTAAACCTTTTTTCCAAACTGCACACGACCTTTGCGACACCGGGTTCACCCGAGCACCGTCGCAACTTCCGACACGAGACCAGCCATCGCCATCGGAACGAAAAATCCCATTTAATAATTAAATGGATTATTTTATTGAGCGCCGAAAAATATTCTCGGAACGGTATCGAATTAAGGTAAGACTGACGGGCTCGCCACGCTGAGCGCGTGGTTCGAGATTTCGTCCAAATCAGAGGTCGCATGCACTCCCGACGGCCAGGAACATGGAGCATCAGACGCGCGAGAGAGAAACCTGAGGGTGTTTGCGTAGACCTGCCATCCAGGCCAGCCTATATAAAGACCACCCCTCTAACTTAGACCTTCTAGGGTTCACCTTTGTAAAAATTGAGCCACCCCCATGACATTACCAAAATATGTCCAAAAACACCCCTCCCTTCGAAATCGTCAGATCTGGGATTTGACGGCCCAGACCTGGCCAAACCTCCACCAACCGCCTCTAAGCTGCCCCGGGCCTCGCGGGCCGCACCACCGCCATCGCGGCCCGCCTTGGGCCCATCCAGGCCACCGCCCGTGGAGTACCCCGCCGCCTCTCCACCACCACCGGCCGTCGCCGGCGTCCAGCGCTCCCTCCGGTGAGTCGTCCCTGCGCCACTAACGAGGGGGTGACCCCACGACTCCTGCATGAGAGACTACCTGGTGCGTATGAAGACAGAAGGCCCGCTGGGAAGCCACGACAGGCCCACGACGGGCCCAACCAGGCACCTACGTAGGACTCTGCGACTAGTATGGATGGCACAACTTGGCATACAAGGCAAGACGAGAACTAGGAAACTATCTTTGTAACCTAGAATGAATTCCCTGAGACCTGGCCTAGTATAAAAAGGTTGGGAGAGGAGACGTCCAGATCAACCCGATACACATCTACTCACCTGGTCTTGCGAGAACTCGCCTGGCCTCCTTTGTAATCGCCTCCTCACGCAATAATATCGAGCAGGTAGTGCTTCTCCTATTAGCCTACGAGTATCGTTCAACCTGTGCCTTCTCAATGACTAACCCCGGGTTCCTGACCATGGGATTTCTCGGGGCTGATCCCCGTCAATTGGTGTCGTCTGTTGGAACTTGGCAGGTTGGAATCGCGATCTCGGCGGCCCCATGACCGGCATTCGACAAAACAACGACTACATCAGCATTCATCGACTCCACGGCCCGAGCAGACTCCGATCTATTCGGATCCCTTGGTTTCATGGCTCACCTCCCGACCTTTCGACCGGCCTTCACCGACCTGCGCACCGGTGTCAACCTGATCTTCGGAGTATACCAAATCTACATCAACCATTGGGGAGTCCTCCGTCTCACGGATCAAGCTCGAGCACCCGCAACAACAGATCCTACACAAACGATCGAAGATGCACCCGACCACGTGGCGACTCCGCGAGACAGCCATGACTCCCAACCCGACTGCTCGAGTGGTCCATGGAGGAAGCGCAACATGCGCGCAAGAAAACCAACAGTCAAGACACTGTCCCAAGTGTTCATGGCAGATGTCCAAGAGCCAACCGCAGATGACAAAAGCCAAGATGACGACCCGAGCAGTCACCGAGACACTCATTCGAACAGCAAAAATAGTGATCCCGACAACACCGGCCAGGTCACCGTCACACCTAGAGAACCAGGAACCATACCAAAGAAAACATAAAGAGGAACGGAGCATAGAAATCACAGGAGTGACGAGCCAGAAAGAAGAAAGCACTAGACTCCGGGCATGGCAAAAGAGGACCATCAAGTAGAAAAAATCTACATGTCCAAAGAAGCAATCGCCAGAGTAAGGTACGCAATCAAACACGGCAAACTACTTCCGGCGAACGCAACACGTTACGAACTCAGACCATACAATAAGATGGCGAGTGATGCCACCAACAGAACAAGAAATCAACGCTTAGAATTAGAGAAGCAAGGAAAAACTGCCATCGACCCAAGGAACAACCGCAGGCCATCTCCCAGAAACGACTCCTCCGACTACGACTCCCCCATCCGAGCCAGATCCAGATTCAGCAATCTGAAACGCACGGACAAGAAGAAGGTGGCCCGCAAGGTATATGACGACTTCAAGCTAGAAGAGAACGACGACGAGGAAGAACAACTCATGCCATCTGAAGCACTTATAACTGCCCAAGAGTACCTATCTCGCGCTCAGAAAGGCAAGAAAGGCAGCTTAGATCGCAACACGACGATGGCACACAAAATAATGAAAGACGCCATCTCAACCCCCAAAAGAGCAGGCACAAGACGAGTCCCCCGCGAGCAGACCCCGGACAAAGACCCCAGCTCACCCGACGACGATAGCAGCGGCGACTGGTGCAACCGCCCAAACAAAAACAAAAACTGCGACAGCGACGACAACAACAACAAACGCAACAGTAGTCGGAGAGACGCACGCAACGACCCAACATAAAGCAAAGTCAACCGTGGAAGACGAAGGCGAGCATCCCGCGAAGAATACTCGGATGACCAAGCTTCCGACAAGGACATAGAACCATGCGGAGCACTGTGCTTCGCACGATCCATACGGGAAACAAGGATACCGAAAGGTTTCAAGATAAACTCCACAACGCACAAGTACGACGGGCTGGAAGAGCCAGAAGCGTGGCTCGACGACTACCTAACGGCCGTCAAGTTCCAGCGCGGAACCAATATCACAGCAATGCAGTACGGACAGCTCATGCTCGAGAGCTCGGCGCGACGCTGGCTGAAGAACCTACCGCGAGGATCAATCAGCTCCTGGAAGCAGTTCCCCAGCGCCTTCATCGAGAACTTCAAGTCCACTTACAAACGACCGGCGTCACTCGAGGAGCTGAGGGCCTGCAAAAAAGGATCCAGAGAATCCCTGCGAGCATACATCCAGCGATGGACCATACTCAAAACCTCAGCCAAGGACATATCAGACGAAAGCGCAATCGACGCATTCAGAAGGGGCTTGCAACGCATCGACTTCAAGGAACAACTCGGGCAGATGAAGGTCCGAACACTCGCACGACTGCTAGAGCAATCCAACAACTGGGCAGACGGAGAAGACTCCGTACGGAATGAATCAGAGATCCAGCCAGCACGCTCAGAACGCGACTACGACTACCACACCAGCGACAGAGGATTCGACAGAAGAAGAAAATGCGGGAGGCGTAACTTCTACGACGACAGAGGACCCGATATGGTCGTGGCCGGTTTCCCGGACGACAGAGAAGGCAGACATCGCGACGACAAAATAATACAGCACAAGGACAACCAAGAAGAAGCACCCCAAGTCCAAAAACAGGATTGGAGAACAAGGCAGCCACGAGATGACGCCCGAGCATATCGCTCGGCCAAAGAGCACCTCGACGGACCGTGCACAATACATGGGTTCAGAAACGAGCGTGGAGAGCTCAGATCAGGACACATCCTCCAGAATTTCAGGCGCTTCATCGAGCTCTCAGAAGAAAAAATCCGATCTACAACAATAGAAGCTGAGCCTCTTGCAAGCGTAGCAGTCGGGACCATCGCCCACAATGCACCACCAGCACCTGCAATACCAGCTAGGCAGGTAGCAGTACTCCAAGAATGTAACACAACACCAGAGGAAGAAGAAAAATACCAAGAAGCGCACGGCCGGATCTAGATGATACAAAAAGGAAGAGCATCAAACAGGCAGGGGAAGCACGTCACCAGACAAGTTTTACTCGCAGTCTCCTCGCACCCTGCTTTCCCAGAATACTTGCGCAGGTCCGAGACTGAAATCACCTTCTCCCGAGAAGACCACCCGCCAGCCATCCCGCGCCCAGGACACGCCGCATTAGTACTCAAAGCAAGAATCGGAAACTACGACATGTCAAGAGTCTTCATGGACGGCGGCAGCGGAATCAACATCATATTCACCAGAACCCTGGAAGAAATGCTCATCCAAAACTCAGCGCTGAAAACTTCAGGCACAACGTTTCATGGAATCGTGCCAGGGAAAGCAGTCTACCCCCTCGGAAAAATAAGTCTCGAGGTGGTTTTTGGCAGCACGAGCAACTTCCGCAAAGAGACATTGGATTTCGAAGTGGACAACTGGAAATCACAATACCATGCCATCCTAGGACGCCCAGCCTTCGCGTGTTTCATGGCAGTGCCGCACTACGCCTACCTCAAGATGAAAATGTCAGGCCCGCGAGGAGTGATCACAGTCAGCGGCAGCTTCGTCAGATCCGACCGCCGCGACAAAGAGTTCCACAAGATATCAGAAACCTTCGGCGCACACCAAGCCATCGGAGCCACGGCATCAGAGGAAGAGGCCCTACCATAGAAGCAAAAGGGAACCACAACATCTACCTTCCTTAGGGATACTAAGCCATCGATCCAAATAAAGGGGCTGTCTTCAAACAGCCCACCCCCCTCGTGTAAGAAACAAAAGGAGAAATATTGAAAATATTCTTCCAAAAAATTCCTTTTGCCCATTGGCACTCGGGGGCTCGCCGCAGCAGCCACCCCCCGAGGCGTTCTTCGCTTACGCGACTTTAAAAATTGGCACTCGGGGGCTCGCCGCAGCAGCCACCCCCGGAGGCGTTCTTCGCTTACGCGACTCTAAAAATTGGCACTCGGGGGCTCGCCGCAGCAACCACCCCCCGAAGCATTCTTCGCTTACGCGACTCTAAAAAATTGGCACTCGGGGGCTCGCCGCAGTAGCCACCCCCCGAGGTGTTCTTCGCTTATGCGATTCTAAAAAATTGGCACTCGGGGGCTCGCCGCAGCAACCACCCCCCGAGGTGTTCTTCTCTTACGCAACTCTAAAAAATTGGCACTCGGGGGTTCGCCGCAGCAGCGACCCCCCGAGGCGTTCTCCGCTTACGAGACTCTAAAAAAGTGGCACTCGGGGGCTCGCCGCAGCAGCCACCCCCCGAGGCGTTTCTTCGCTTACACGACTCTAAATAATTGGCACTCGGGCGCTCGCCGCAATAGCCACCACCCGAGGCGCTCTTCGGTTACGCGACTCTAAAAATAGCATGAGGACCCATCGCCCAAAAACTCAGCAGTCAACAAGACAAACCTATACCACACAAGATTGGTTTACAACAGACGAACAAAGTAAAGAAAAAAGGAACAGCAACACACATTGATCTGCAAAGGAACCAGTGCCAAGCAAAGACTAATCCCCAGGCTCTGACTTTACTTTGCACAGAGCACCCAACCGACGGTCATTATCCTCGACCACCCACTTCACAACTTCATTTGCTGGCTTGTTCACCACGGCATAATGATCGCCCATCGGCTGAGCTCGACCACCAGGAGGACCTCGAGCTGCCAGCATAATATCCACCCCCGGCCAATGACTGTGGACAAAGGCAAAAGCACAGCGAGCCCCTGCATAAATTTGGTGATTAACTACGCACCGAAGATCCGCAAGCTAGGAGAACACCTGACAAATCTTCTCAAGAGAAGAGGGGAGATGATCTAAAGGGTAAAACTCAGCAAAAATCCTGCCAAACACGCCGCAGCAGTACTCAAGAGCCCGCGGTACCCTCTCAACCCGCATCCGCAGAACGGCGAACACCCAAGCACGCTCCCTATCCATCCATAAAGGATTGTTCTCCTGCACAACCGGGTCCTCCAGCCGCAACAACTCAGACTGTACTGCCTCTTCTTCCTCGCGAGAACGCCCAGCAAGCACTTCGCAACGAAGAACAGATATAAACCGCAAAAGTATAAGGAAAAAGAACCCGCGCAGTCGAGCGGTCGAAGAAAAGACAAACTCACCCTTCAGAAGATCAGACATCTTCATCATCCAAGCCGCCAAGCCATCCATGACATCCTCAGCACGTTCACATTTCGAGCGATGGACCGCAACAACACCTCTCAGTCGAACGATCTCACGCTCGGCCTCTTTCAGCCTCAAGCAAATAGACTCGTAAGCACCCTCGCGAGCATCCTCCATCAGCAAATTCCAAGCCCGAGAAACGCCCGGGATGGCCTACCGCAAAGAGAAACAAGTCAAAGGAAATGAGGCAACAAGAAGAACAAAAAGCAAAGCAGGTCCATGAATTTAAAAAGATCCAACGTCCCATCGGGAGGCAAATTACAGCTGAAGTTTTCAATACAAAAACAGGTTCACCCAAATTACAACAAGAATTGTTTGCAGCCTCCACGACCAGTTGCAGCTAGCGGGCTGGACGAGTGGCTCGTGCACTCTGCTCATTCGTATAAGCAGGCAAACTATCCACCATGGAATCCTCCATGGGGACACCATGGCCTAGAAGAACAACAATAGACGTGGCAAGCCCACTCACCATGTTCTCACGAACCAAGCCCTCCAGCTGATCACCATCCGGACCGAAGGCAACAACTAGAGAATCGAGACCCTCAGGACGCTTCTCCTCATCTGGGAACATATGCTCATGGAGAAGCTTCAGGAGATTTGAAGCCCGAGCACAGACATCCCCAACAGCTACAACATCGCCCGAGATAGCATCTACAGAGCCACGGAGAACACCCGAACCCGCAGCAGCAACCTCCACCGCCCCAATACCTGCAGAGCCTGGAAGAAGGAAAAATATCAAATTTCCAGCAAGTCTCAGAGACAAAAACAACCCTAGTAAACGAATGACTGGAAGAGTCCACTCACCAGTCAAAAAGCCCGCCAAATCCTGCACGCTCTAGCACTCAGTCTTATCGACCTGGAGAAAATGCTCCTCCACCGGCCGCAACCGCTCGAGCTTGCCATGCTGCTCCTGCAGCTCCTTTTCTTTGGACTCCAGAGGAGCCTGAAGCTCATCAAGCTCCTTCTTTGCAGCCTCCCCCGCTTGTCAGCACCCTTCTTACGGCCTACAGAACAAACAACAGTCAGACAAAATCAATCAGCAAAAGAAAAAAATACCAAGGATCAGGATCTCATGTCTCATAGCAGTCAAGCTCCCCTAAACCGAGTCATGAGCACGTCGCCACCGGTCAGTTTCAGTCAGCACGCGTTCGCACATCCAGAACAAAGGCTGAACCCAAGAAAATGCATCAAGTCAAAACATAGGAAAGAAGAAAATCAAAATCAAGCCTACATCCAATCACAAATGATTGCTTGCAGCCTCGGGGGCTACTCCCATTGGGAGCACTGCCGTGCTCCCAATATGCATAAGACCGACAAAAGGAAGACCAAATCAAAGACTACAACCACTCATAAGTGACTGCTTGCAGCCTCGGGTGCTACTATAGAAAAGCACAGAAGGACAAAGAAATCACATACCTTCTCCGCCGTACGATCAAAGAACTTCGCTTTATCTTCGGCAGAGAGATCCTGCCTCTCCACGAATTTCTCCTCAGGGATCACAGGTTTAACGTCCGGAGGTAAGTCCCCTTCAGGAGCCGCAACAGCCGCAACAGACCCCCCCAGATGTCGCAATCGCAGAAGTTCCCACTGTGCCTGTAGTCACAGGAGTCGTCCCCGCACCCAAAGCCACGGGAGTAGCGGAACCAGCCAGCCGATCAGACGCCGCACCAGAATCAGTCGAAGGAGAAAAAACAGCACCAGCACTCGCAGAGGAAGTAGTCAGAGCAGGAGCAGTCCTACAAACAACTTATCTTCAGGACGCCAGCCAAAGCAATGTACAAACAGAAAGACAAAGTGGAAAGTTACACTAACCCAGCAGGCGCAGCGCCCGGGCGCAGCAATATACCGAACTTGCATTTCTTCGTGGCAGCTGAGGGAGGACATGGGATAGCAGGCTGCACGACCGTCGGCAAGTCATCTCCGCCACCCAATGCATCACGACCACTCGCACTCAAAGGGCCAGTGCGTTTGACATGAAGAGGACTTGAATCCTCAGAGTCATCCGCAACTGACGGTGGGCCACCCGTGGACTCGACAGCAACAACACCCGAAGCGCCAGAAGCACCCCCATCCCTCGCAGGCAGAGGATCAGCATCAACCTCACTAGGTTCATCGAGTATATCCGCATCTTCAGGCTGCGGCGGATTGTTCAACAAAGGGGTGTGACCCTACAGATCAAAACAACATTAGCAATCAACAGAAACGAGTCAACAGTACAAATAAATAGTTCAAAGACAAGAACCTGAGGAAGAGGCAAGTCAGCAGAGTAAGGACGAAAAATACTCTCTTACCCAATGCTCGTGCACTTTGTGACTTGCTGAACCCGGGCCAAAAGGTCGTCATCGGAAAACTCCTCGGGTGAACACCTGGTCGAGTCATCAGGCCGAGTGTATTGCCACATGGGACGCACCCGATGCTGGAGCGGCTGCACATGTCTCTTGACAAAAACGGAGATAAGCTGGCCGCGAGTCAATTCATCCTTCAAAGCAGTAATATTTTTCACAAACGGCTCCACGAGAGACATCTCACAAGCAGACAAAGGATGTGCCCATGAAGACCGCTTAACCGCCCGCGCAGCAGGATCGAAAGGGGCCATACCAAACTGCTGACCCTCAACACACTGGTCCTTCAGATAAAACCAACTCCTCCGCCACGAAAAGAAGGAGTCCATCTTCTCCAGATCAAAATAGGCAGACTTATCCTTAATGGAAATACCCACGCCCCCAATGGCATATTCATAATTTGTCCTCTTCACATTGAAGAGACGTTTCCAGAGGCCCCAATGGGGATAGATGCCCAAAAAACCCTCAAAGAGCGTAATGAAACAGGAAATGTGCAGAATCCCATTGGGAGTCAAATCATGCAGTTGCAATTGATAGGCGCAAAGCAACCCCCGGAGAAAAGGATGAATGGGAAGCGCAAAACCACGGGGGAAGAAACTCTGAAAGCATACCCGCTCATCTGGACGGGGCGCAGGAACCTCCTCATCCCCAGGAATCCGGGCGGCACCATGCGCTACCACGCCGTCGGCCACCAGCTCATCCAGATCTTTAGTTCCAAAAGCAGAGCTCTCCCATCTGCCGGTCATCCTCGCCGACTCCTGTGCTGCACTGCGGGGACGCTTGGACATGGATCTTAACTAGCAAACCGCACGAAAAGACAGGAAGGAGGCAAAGAACAACGAAGGAAGAAGAAATAGAAGCAGGAGAAGGCAATGGATGGGTGAAAACCTAAAACAAACCAGACCCCCCGGTATTTCACCAGCAATCGGAGCAAGAAATTCATCACTGCTCGTCTTGGAATCCAGCAGACGTGGCGCGATCCCACGATAGTCGAGAAACATGGAAAACTCAACTAGCGCACTAACCATACCTCCCACTGCGCGCGAAAAACGAGGGCCATCATCACGCAGCACGAAATTTTCGGACAGCAGACGTCAAGTCACTTCATTTTCACATGACATGGCGACCCAACCTTTCAGACAGACCAACAAACGCCAGATCTCAGCAATACCTCTCAAACACGCACCTTCGGTCAGCATTCTTCCCTTTTACAAGCTTTTTCATACTATTTCAAAAAATCTTTTACTCCCATTGGGAGTACCTTTATTCGAGTTTGGGTGCTCCCTCACCCAGAAGACAAAAACGTGATCGAGGGATCACTCGCACCAGCAGAAACAACATACTCTTAGAGTTTGGGTGCTCCCTCACCCTGAAAACAGTAAAGCATTCGAGTGACTACTCGCAGAAAGGATTTAGCAATTCAACAATATGACATACTTGCGCACTCGATGACATTCCGAGTGGGTGCTTCTTTATTCCTCGCCTGAGTTCATTACAAACTCCGCAAGTGATTGCTAAACAGCTCACTTGATTGTTCATGCCAAGTGGGTGCATCTCTAACCAGGCTTCATGCCTATAAAAAACAATTATGCCTGGGCTTCGACACACTGTACCCAGATGCCACGCAAGCTTAGCGTGTAGGTAAGACACCACTGCGCAGAACGGCCGGGACGGGACTTTCCGCAGAGCGATTTCACTCCCGACCATTTCCATGCGCTCGCATGATAGAAAGAGCAGAGCGGACGCGCTCAGGCTATTTTCTTAGAATGGTTGCAATTGATCCTATAAGACCTGCAGCGGCATGACTTTGCTTGACACCGGTCGTTCCAAGTTCATGTTGAGGGACGTGAGCTTGATTGGGCTACTGCCGTATTTGCCACTAGCGCAATTCAACAATTCTCGACCAGTCGACTCCTTGGGCCCTTTAAGCTTAGCAATCCCTCGAAACAGATATTTTCATGGTTCAAAACTGCCAGCGACCTGTGGTGATGCCGCGCCTACAAACGATAAAGCATGGACGAATTCGAGTCCCTGCGCGACTCTTCAAGTCCCCCAGGCACTCGGGGGCTACTGACGAGGGGCTGACCCCAGGACTCCTGCATGAGAGACTACCTGGTGCGTATGAAGACATAAGGCCCGCTGGGAAGCCACGACAGGCCAACGACTGGCCCAACCAGGCACCGACATAGGAGTTCGCGACTAGTATGGAAGGCACAACTTGGCGTACAAGGCAAGACTAGAACTAGGAAACTATCTTTGTAACCTAGCACGAACTCCCTGAGACCTTGCCTAGTATATAAAGGCTAGGAGCGGAGACGTCCAGATCAACCCGATACACATCTACTCACCTGGTCTTGCGAGAACTCGCCTGGCCTCCTCTGTAATCGCCTCCTCACGCAATAAAACCGAGCAGGAAGTGCTTCTCCTGTTAGCCGACGAGTGTCGTCCAACCTGTGCATTCTCTATGACTAACCCAGGGTCCCTGACCATGGGATTTTTCAGGGTTGATCCCCGTCAACCGCGCCTCCTCCTCTCCCTCTCTCAACTCCTTCCTCTCCCCTTCGCAGGCTACTGCAGCCAGGGCGCGCTGCCGCGCCACAAAGGGAAGCCCGAGTAGCTCGCCGTCACGCGCTATTGGAGCCGCCTCCGAGCTTGTCGCACGCCATCTGCTCGCCGGAGGCCTCCCCCATACTCAGATCCACGTCGGCACGCCCCCTCCCCGCATCTCCGAGGCCTCGCCGTCCCCGCGTTGTACCTCGGATCGCTGGAGCGCCGCCGTCGCCGACGGTATCGGGATCGAACCCGATCCAGGGTGCCTCCAACCGCCACCGCACATGGGCCGCGCCTACCTGGCCCAGCAACACGTCGCCACGCCGCGGCCCAGCAGCCCCGACCCCAGGCCGCTGTCTCCTCTCGCCCATGGGCGTAACCGGCTCGATGCCTCGCCCACCTCCGCAGCTGGGCCTTGGCCCATTGGTGAATTCCATTTTTCCTTTTTTCTCTTTGCTGCGGTAGTGGGCTTGGCCCAGTGCTATTGCTCATGTTTAGCGCCCTGAGCGTAGGATAGTTAGGAAGTGCCCCTGTGCAGGCCCAGTAGTTCCATATTCGGCCCGAAGCGATTATTTTTTTCTCTAGGCATTTATTGGGAAGATTGTATTAATTTTTTTGCGATGCAAATATCTTTTCACTGGTAGCTCGAATCGCGACGCTCTCAAAATGAAAGTTTCTCCGTTTTTCACGTAGATTATTAAAATGTTGCTCTTTGGCATGTTTGAGTCTACATGTTATTTTACTACTAATTACGTCGCATGCCACTGTAAATGGTTTGTTTAATAAATTTTTAACCGTTGCTCCGATAAAAATGTTCCTTATATGTAACTTGACTAGAATTTCATGTAGATTGTGATTATGCTGCTCTTTCTTGCTAATAAAATAATAAAATTATGTTTAGGGCAGAACAGTACCAAATGCAATAATTATCGTGGGGTCCGTAATAGTTGCCATGTATATGTTTTACCCCCCACTTAAAGTGACTAGATTAGATAGTTTATTTATGCTTCACCTCTTGCCATGTTTGTGTGACATGCCATGCTTGAGTGAGATGCCATGTTAACAATAGTTTCTCATGTTGTGTAGCTAAACAACTTGAACCTTTCTATATGTGTGGTATCGTCATGCGTGACGAGTACCTCACTTAACCTGTTAGTAACCGCTCTCGACGATAGATGTGATACCGTAGTGCGTTGTCTCGTGTTGCCTTCTTGTTGATGCTTGCTCACGATTGCTTCGTAGTAATAGATGCTTGCTCGTCGATTGCCTTTTCTAGTGTTTCCTTCTTGTATGCTTCCGCAGGTACCTCTCGGAGACGATGCGAGCTTGCGATCGAATACACCTTCGGTTTCGTCTTCTCATCAGGTAATGGGGAGCATATATCATGCTTATAACTTTTAGCTCACTCGCTCCTAGGTGTAGGATAGAACGATTGCCTTATCCTACCACTTCATATTCATGCCTCTCAAATAAACCCAAACAACAATGTCCTCCACATCCCAGCAAACCTTGTTCGGCTATGTTACTATTGCTCGCTGCTTAGCCACTACTTAGTATGCATGCTAGGATGCTATCAACTATTATCCTGTTACTCCTTGGATTGGGCTATCACATTATTATATTGTTGTGGATGATATAATTATTATAATTTTGACTATATTCGACAAAGGATGGAAGGTCTAGGCTATCCTGCCCCGACGCTTTGTTCCATTCGAGTCACCTAGGGCCCGAGTTCCAGGTATTGTGTCTCTTGACGAGCGTGCCTAACCGCGTGTGGGATACTATGGGGTCCCCTTTTCTTACCTACCTAGCTCCAAACATTTCTAGTGGTGGCCCAAGCTGATTTACCATTTGAAAATGTGTGTGTGCGAGTTCTCAACCTCGCAGATTTCCAAACAACTCGGGCCGGCAGAGAAAGAGTTCCTTTGTTTGTCCACACCTGGAAGCTAGGGGGCTGCCCACAGTGATGGGTTAGTTACCCCGACCTCGTCCAGACGGAAGAGTCCGATCCGAGAGCGTGGCCGGCTTTTGGCTTGGGTCTCGACTCCCCGGGGGCCACCAAAATTTGTGTGTTGTTAGTTAGAGGGACCTGTCATCCGGATCTCTCTGGACTAAATCATAAAATGGTTGCCTATGATGGGTAGAAACTAAGAGAGGTGGGCGTGCGTGCGGAGCCTTGTAATGGGAAGTTGGTACACCCCTACAGGGTTAAATCTTTTCGAGAAGCCGTGTCCACGTTTAAGGATGACTTGAGACCTACTCCTTGTTCATAGACAACAACAACCGAGATAATCTTAATAACTTGATCAATGTGTGTGTGTGCCTTGACTGCTTCTTCTTCTTCGGGATGCAAAGGGGAGGACAAGGATAGGATAGGTGTTATGTTTGCGTAACTAGCTGATAGCAAGACTTGTTGGAGGCGATTCCTCATCGATTGCTTGGTTCTCATCTTACTCTAAAATAGACCGTTAGGAACACATATATTGCTAGTGCGTCTGCAACCTCACCACTACCCCCATCTTACCGTTAGAAGTTAGTTACAAGACTTTTGATATATTTCACCTCTTTCATCTCTCTTTTACGCACGTTATGCAACGATCTTGGACGACAGAGGAGCTCGACGACCTTCTTCTGGATGCCTTCAAGGAGACTCGACGACGACTAGTTAGGTGTATCCCGGCGGAGAGCCTGGATCCGTGTGGTTACGGGGATGGTGTGTTTTACCTTTGCCACTAGGCATTTGATTGTAGTCTCTACTCAGACATGTATCTCTCGGATGATGTAATGTATTAAGGCAGCTGTATGCCGATTGTATCAGATGTTGTATCCTTGTAGTTGTAATGTTGTGATATCATGTTGGAAATACGGGGCATATGGCATTGTCATATGTCGCGGTGGGACTGATATGTGCTCTGTCCCCGGATCTGGATGGAAACATCTAGATCTGGAACAATACCGCATATCGGGCCTTACAACTTGGTATCATAGCCTTACCGACCATACGATCCCTTATCTGGCCGAAGTCCAGTCTAGACCAAAACTATTTTGTAATTAATAAGTTAGTTGTCGGAGAGTAGGAATCTTTTACTCCTTACCTTTTCTCTAGTCAGGACAAGTGTCGTAAGTGTTTTAATTATCGTCTTATCCCCTTCAAACTTTAGGATCTCCAGTAAGTGGAGTTTCGGAACCGTTACAATTCCTTGCTTGCAGCGTATTGTCTCGATTCCGATCTCAGGTTGGGAAATCCTGTAGTACCTTTAGTCTATCCGACTCTGGTATACATCTTGGTCATCCATTGAATTCAGTCCTCTTGCCCAGTATCTTCACAATTCCAGAGAGAATGCTTCCCTTGATCATTGCTTTGAATTGTCGTTCTTCCTCTTGATCTCCTGATGGATTCGTTCTTCGACGTCGCCGTCTCCGTGCGGGAAGTTTCTCGACGGAAGATCTTCGTCGACATGGAGCAGATTCCCTTGTTGGTGGTGTTGAAGATTGTTGACTCTCTTTTTTCTCCCCTCCTCTCCCCCGGATCATCCAGGATCTCGGGATGAGATCCCTTGTTGGTGGTGTTGTATTGTAATATCCCGGGATATTCACCCAAATTAAAAAAAAATTTGTTGCCTTATTTTATTGCTTGTTAGAATTGTTTGCAGTATTTTTTTCGTCGATTTATTAATCGGTGAATATTCTCCCCCCTCTTTCTCGTATCGGCATGCGTGACTAAAACTTTTTCCCAAAAGGTACACGACCTTTGCAACACCGGGTTAACCTGAGCACTGTCGCAACATTCGGAACGAGACCAGCCATCGGAACGAAAAACCCCATTTAGTAATTAAATGGATTATTTTATTGGGCGCCGGAAAATATTCTCGGAAAGGTATCAAAGTGAGGTACGACTGACGGGCTCGCCATGCTGAGCACGTGGTTCGAGATTTCTTCTGATCGGAGGTCGCATGCACTCCCGACGGTCAGAAACGTGGAGCATCGGACGCGCGCGAGAGAAACCCGAGGGTGTTTTCCTAAACCTGGCATCCAGGCCAACCTATATAAAGACCACCCCTCTCCCCTAGCCCTTCTAGGGTTCCCCCTTGCAAAAATTGTAGCCACCCCCATCACATTACCAAAATCTGTCCAAAAACACCCCTTACTTCGAAACCCTAGCCCCCATCAGATCCACAGCGTCAGATCTGGGATCTGACGGCCCAGATCTGGGATCTGACGGCCCAGATCTGGCCAACCCTCCACCAACCGCCTCTCCAGCCGCCCCGGGCCGCACGGGCCCGCAACACCGCCGCCGCGGTCCACCGCGGTCCGCCTCGGTCCCATCCAGGCCGCCGCCCGCGCCGCTCGTGGAGTACCCCGCCGCCTCGCCACCACCACCGGCCGCCGCCAGCGTCCAGCGCTCCCTCCGGTAAGTCGTGCCTACGCCGCGTCTCCTCCTCTCCCTATCTCACCTCCTCCCTCTCCCCTTGGCAGGCTGCTGCAGCCAGGGCGCACTACCGCGCCATGAAGGGAAGCCCGAGGAGCTTGCCGTCGCGCGCCATTCGAGCCGCCTCCGAGCTTGGCGTGCCCCATCTGCTCGCCGGCGGCCTCCTCCACGCCGAGATCCACATCTTCACGACACCTCCCTCCGTCCCCGAGGCCTTGCCGTCCCCGCGTTGCAGCGCGGCTCGCCGGAGCGCCGCCATCGCCGGCGCCGACGGGATCGGGATCGAACCCGATCCAGGGCGCCTCCAACCGCCATCGCACATGGGCCGCGCCTCCCTGGCCCAACAACACGTCACCGCACCGCGGCCCAGCAGCCCCGACCCCAATCCGCTCCTCTCCTCTCGCCCACGGGCTCAACCGGCTCTATGCCTCTCCCACCTCCGTAGCTAGGCCTTGGCCCATTGCTGAGCTCCATTTTTCCCCTTTTTCTCTCTGTTGCGGTAGTGGGCTTGGCCCAGTAGTATTGCTCCTGTTTAGCGCCCTGAGCGTAGGATAGTTAGGCATTGCCCCTGTGCAGGCCCAATAGCTCCAGATTCGGCCCGAAGCGATTATATTTTTTTCTCTAGGCATTTATTTGGAAGATTGTATTAATTTTTTGTGATGCAAATATCTTTTCACCGGTAGCTCGGATCGCGACGCTCTCAACATGAAAGTTGCTCCCTTTTTCCCGTAGATCATTAAAATGTTGCTCGTTGGAATGTTTGCACTTGTCTACATGTTGTTTTACTACTAATTACATCGCATGCCACCGTAAATGGTTTGTTTAATAACTTTTTAACCGTTGCTCCGATAAAAATGTTCTTTATATGTAACTTGATTAGAATTTCGTTTAGATTGTGATTATGGTGCTCTTGCTTGCTAATAAAATAATAAAATCATGTTTAGGGAAGAACAGTACCAAATGGAATAATTATCGTGGGGTCCGTAATAGTTGCCATCTATAGGTTTTACCCCCAACTTAAAGTGACAAGATTAGATATTTTATTTATGCTTCACCTCTTGCCATGTTTGTGTGACATGCCATGCTTGAGTGAGATTCCATGTTATCAACAGTTTCTCATGTTGTGTAGCTAAAAAACTTGAACCTTTCTATATGTGCGGTATCGTCGTGCGTGACGAGTACCTCACTTAACCTGTTAGTAACCGCTCTCGGCGATAGATGTGATAACGTAGTGTGTTGTCTCATGTTTCCTTCTTGTTGATTCTTGCTGGTGATTGCTTCATAGTAATAGATGCTTGCTCGTCGATTACCTTTTCCAGTGTTCCCTTCTTGTGTGCTTCCGTGGGTACCTCTCGGAGACGATGTGAGCTTGCGATCGACTACACCTTCGGTTTCGTCTTCTCATCAGGTAAGAGGGAGCATATATCATGCTTATAACTTTCAGCTCACTCGCGCCTAGGTGTATAATAGAACGATTGCTTGATCCTACCACTTGATATTGATGCCTCTCAAATAAACCCAAAAATCCATGTCCTCCACATCCCAGCAAACCTTGTTCGGCTATGTTACTATTGCTCGCTGCTTAGCCACTTCTTAGTATGCATGCTAGGATTCTATCAACTGTTATCCTGTTACTCCTTGGATTGGGCTATCACATTATTATATTGTTGTGGATGATATGATTATTATAATGTTGAATATATTCGACGAAGGATGGAAGGTCTAGGCTATCCCTCCCCGACGCTTTGTTCCATTTGAGACACATAGGGCCCGAGTTCCGGGTATTGTGTCTCTTGACGAGCGTGCCTAACCGCGTGTGGGATACTATGGGGTCCTCTTTTCTTAGCTACCTAGCTCTAAACATTTCTAGTGGTGGCCCAAGCTGATTTACCATTTGAAAACGTGTGTGTGGGAGTTGTTGACCTCTTGGATTTCCAAACAACTTGGGCCAGCAGAGACAGAGTTCCTTTGTTGGTCCACACCTGGAAACTAGGGGGCTGCCCACAGTGATGGGTTAGTTACCCCGACCTCGTCTAGATGGAAGAGTCTGATCTGAGAGCGTGGCCGGCTTTTGGATTGGGTGTCGACTCCCCGGGGGCCACCCGGATTTGTGCGTTGTTAGTTAGACGGACCCGTCGTTCCGGATCTCTCAGGACTAAATCATAAAATGGCTGCATGTGATGGTAGAAACTGAGAGAGATGGGCGTGCGTGCGGAGCCTTGTAATGGGCAGTTGGTACACCCCTACAGGGTTAAATCTTTTCGAGAAGCAGTGTCCAAGGTTATGGACGACTTGAGACCTACTCCTTGATCAGAGACAACAACAACTGAGATAATCTTAATAACTTGATCAATGTGTGTGTGTGCCTTGACTGCTTCTTCTTCTTCGTCGGGATGCGAAGGGGAGGACAAGGATATGATAGGTGTTATGTTTGCGTAAGTAGGTAATAGAAAGAGTTGTTGGAGGTGATTCCTCATCGAATTCTTGGTTCTCATCTTACCCTAAAATAGACTGTTAGCCACACATATATTGCTAGTGCGTCTGCAACCTCACCACTACCCCCATCTTACCATGAGAAGTTAGTTACAAGACTTTTGATATAGCTCACCTCTTTTCTCTCTCTTTTACACACGTTATGCAACGATCTTGGACGACAGAGGAGCTCGATGAACCTTCTTCTGGATTCCTTCATGGAGACTCAACGACGACTAGTTAGGTGTATCCCGGCGGAGATCCTGGACCCGTGTGTTTACGGGGGATATTGTGTTTTACCTTTGCCACTAGGCATTTCATTGTAGTCTGTACTCAGACATGTATCTTTCGCTAATGTAATGTATTAAGGCACCTGTATGCCGATTGTATAAGATGTTGTATCCTTGTAGATGTAATGTTGTGATATCATGTTGAAAATCCGGGGCATATGGCACTGTCATATGTCGCGGTGGGACTGATATGTGCTTCTGATGGTACGAATTAACGCCCCCTCGTTGGTTGCCCAAAGTGGAAGGTTGAGATGTAGACAGCAGCAGGTTTCCCTTAGCGAAGATGCTAAGGTTGAATGTCGAACCAATAGGACTCCAACAGATACAAGTAGGTGGTGAAGTGAACAATGGCGCCGTTCACGACTCTAGGTTGCTTACTTCACCTGGACCTGCACACACAGCAAATAGCTTTGCTTCCCAACGAGTACAGAGGAGTTGTCAATTCCTCCGGCCTTGTTGGATACAAACGATAAATCGCACAGGATAATAATGATAGTGATAGCAAAGGAAAAGTAAATACTGAAAGTAAATTGAAGGTGTAAATAATATTGGAAATATGGACCGGGGTCCTATGATGTTCACTAGTGATGTCTCTCTCCCAAAAGACGATAAAATAGCCATGCGAGGTAAACAAATTACAGCTGGGCAATTGACAGGATTATGTGTGCAAACCAATGCTAACTATGCTATAAAGAAAAGAAGAGGCTCACAATCATGGGCGGTACGCCAAGACAAGTAGACCGAAATCCATCTGCATTTACCTACTAATCATCCACCTTGAGATATCTATCTAGAACATCTTGCTAGTATTAAGTTGTGAATCCCACCCAAAGTGTAAACTCAAAGCAACGGACAACTGCATTAAAGAACTTTGCGTAAAGTAAACAATCCTTGCACCCGCAAGTACAAGCACCTTTGTTTTCCCCTTGTGGCAACAACACATCCCCTAGACTCATGTTTCTGTCACTCAAGCTAGTCATCGGGGGGCATGAACCCACAATCATGCATAGTGCTCCCTCTTGTAGTTACTACCTACTACTTGGCCAAAGCAATCAACAACAACGGAGAACATGCAAGAATTACTCGAGAACATAAATATAAAATAGGAGAATCAAGTATATTACTCAAACACAATCTGAATATAGTCTCATAATCCATCAGATCCCAGCAAACTCAGCATAGCAACAGTAGAAAGATTACATATGTGCCTCGATAATGTAGAGCAGCTCACGAGGTCTAATCCATGAAGAACAAAGAGGGGAGGAGAACATCACATAGCTACTGATCATAGACCCATGGTCCAAGGTGGATTACTCACGGTTCATCCGGGAAGCATCCATGGTGGTGGAGAAGCTCCCGGAGGTGATTCCTCCCTCCGACAGGGTGCCGGGAAGAGGTCTTCTGGTGCTCCCAATCTTGGAAGCGCGGCGGCGGTGGAACATAGGAGAGATCGCGAAAAAGGGTTCCCGTCACGGGGGTTTCACGTCACGAGGGATATATAGGAGAAGTGATAGAGGCGAAGGTGTCCCGATGTTTCGATGAGATGGTGTAGATCGATTATGGTGGAGACGACTTTCACGATCCGACTACGAACGTGCGAAGACGTTGCGCCTTAGCGATCGCTAAACCAACTCCGAGAGGTTATTGATCCCGAAGATGCACGATCAACCTGACCACGAAGGTCTAATTCCTGCAAGCAATCGAAGAACAAGCAAGAACTAAGAATTGCAATCTGGATATTGCGAATATAAGATGAATGATTACAAAAGTTGGGGTTCCAATGAGGTCTTGGCCTGGTCGGATGACACAAACGAAGAGCTCGAAGTTGCGGCTATGGCTAACTTAAATCTAATTAAAACCCAAGTCTAAACGACGCCCTAAGGGCTGTATATATGGGGGAACAGAGGGGATTTTCGTGACCCCTTGGAGGTGGGGTCCGAAAACAACCCTAACTCGGTTTCCCCACACATACGGACTCTAAAAACAGCCTATAATGTGGTATTTCGAAATTACATGGGCCCAGCCCAATATTAAGGTGACGCAGCACCTATAATTGCTCTTGGACGAAAATAATGAAGTGGCATCTCGTGTATTCCGTCCAAGCCTTCATGCATGCCTTATGGTGGCTTCAACGTGCGAAAATCCCCACTGGAAGCTCCACTGTACTTTCCCCCGCGCGCACCTTCTTCTCCATTCTTGATCCCGCTCCAATGACCATCCTTCTTGTCCATGCTAGGTCCTTCATTCATAAGCAAAACAAAAGTATCTAATTTAGGCAGCATCATATGTTCATGAACAATAGAAGGATTCGCAAGAAACGAAAGTACCTGATAATTTAGTTGACGTGCACGTGCTCTAGTAGCTGGTCCAGTATGTGTAGTTGGTGATGGTATGGGTGTAACATTAGTAGGGATGTCCTCATCATCCTCCCCTTCTTGAATTGAAGTCGTCCTCGACGGAAGCTCATCATCTTCTCCCAAATAAGGTTTCAAATCTGCAATGTTAAATGTGGGACTAACCCCAAAATCTGCAGGTAGCTCAAGTTTATATGCATTATCATTAATTTTCTGTAAAACCTTAAAGGGACCATCAGCTCGTGGCATTAGTTTAGACTTGCGCAAATCAGGAAACCTATCTTTACATAGATGTAACCAAACAAGATCTCCTGGTTCAAACACAACATGCTTTCGACCCCTATCACCAGCAAGCTTGTATCTAGCATTCATGCGCTCAATGTTTTCTTTAGTTAACTCATGCATTTTTAATATCAAATCAGCACGTTGCTTAGCATCAAAATTAACCTTCTCCGAAGATGGAAGAGGCAGCAAATCAATAGGTGCACGAGGTAGAAAACCATAAACAATCTCAAAAGGGCACATTTTAGTGGTAGAATGCACTGAACGATTATAAGCAAATTCAATATGAGGTAAACATTCTTCCCACAGTTTCAAGTTACTTTTTAAAACAGCCCTAAGCATAGTAGACAATGTCCTATTGACCACTTCAGTTTGTCCATCAGTTTGGGGATGACATGTAGTACTAAAAAGTAGTTTAGTCCCCAACTTAGCCCATAAGCATCTCCAAAAATGGCTAAGAAACTTTGTATCACGATCCGAGACAATAGTATTGGGCACACCATGTAAACGAATAATCTCTCCAAAGAATAAATCAGCAACATTAGCAGCATCATCGCTTTTATGACATGGTATAAAATGTGCCATCTTAGAAAATCTATCCACGACAACAAATATGCTATCCCTCCCCTTCTTTGTTCGAGGCAAGCCTAAAACAAAGTCCATGGATATGTCCTCCCACGGAACACTAGGTACAGGTAAAGGCATGTATAAACCATGAGGATTGAGTCGTGACTTAGCTTTTTGACATGTAGTGCAGCGATCAACAAAACGCTCAACATCCCGTCTCATCTTTGGCCAAAAGAAATGTGTAGCAAGTACGTCCTCCGTCTTTTTCACGCCAAAATGTCCCATTAATCCTCCTCCATGCGCCTCCTGCAACAACAAAAGACGAATAGAGCTAGCTGGAATGCATAGCTTGTTAGAACGGAACACAAATCCATCATTAAGCACAAACTTGTTCCATGTTCTACCCTCTCTACAATTCTGCAATACATCTTTAAATTCCGCATCATTTACATATTGTTCTTTGATTGTCTCTAAACCGAAAATCTTGAAGTCAAGTTGTGAAAGCATAGTATAACGACGAGACAAAGCATCAGCAATAATATTATCTTTCCCCTTCTTGTGTTTAATGACATAAGGGAAAGTCTCAATAAATTCAACCCACTTAGCATGTCTACGATTAAGTTTTGCTTGACTTCTTATGTGTTTCAAAGATTCATGATCAGAATGTATAACAAATTCTTTGGGCCATAAATAATGTTGCCAAGTTTCTAATGTCCGAACAAGAGCATATAATTCCTTATCATAAGTAGAATAGTTCAGACTAGGCCCACTCAATTTTTCAGAAAAGTATGCAACAGGTTTAGCATATTGTAATAACACACCTCCCAAACCAATCCCACTAGCATCGCATTCAAGCTCAAAAGTCTTATTAAAATCAGGAAGTTGGAGCAAAGGAGCATGTGTTAACTTATCTTTCAATACCGTGAAAGCTTCTTCCTGTGCGGTACCCCAAGTGAAAGGCACATCCTTGCGTGTAAGCTCATTGAGAGGTGCAGCAATGGTGCTGAAATCTCTCACAAAACGCCTATAGAATCCAGCGAGGCCAAGAAAACTCCTCACTTGTGTGACCGTTTTGGGCTGCGGCCAACTCTCAATGGCCTCGATCTTGGCATGATCAACTTCAATTCCCTGCGGAGTAACAACATAGCCAAGAAACGATACTCGGTCGGTGCAAAAGGTGCACTTCCCAAGGTTACCAAATAAACGTGCATTACGTAGAGCAATAAAAACAGCACGTAAATGATCCAAATGTTCCTCCAAAGATTTGCTATAAATCAGTATATCATCAAAATAGACTACCACAAATCGTCCAATGAAAGCACGTAAAACCTCGTTCATTAATCTCATAAAAGTGCTAGGTGCATTAGTTAACCCAAAAGGCATGACTAACCACTCATATAATCCAAACTTAGTTTTAAATGCCGTTTTCCATTCATCCCCTAATTTCATGCGAATTTGATGGTATCCACTACGCAAATCAACTTTGGAAAACATGGTAGAGCCACTTAATTCATCAAGCATATCATCTAACCTAGGAATAGGATGACGATAACGAATAGTAATATTATTAATGGCTCTACAATCAACACACATACGCCAAGTTCCATCCTTTTTAGGCACTAATATAACAGGAACAGCACAAGGACTAAGTGATTCACGTATGTAACCTTTGTCGAGTAGCTCTTGTACTTGACGCTGAATCTCCTTCGTCTCCTCCGGATTGGTACGGTATGGCGCACGGTTGGGCAGCGAAGCACCGGGAATTAAGTCAATATGATGCTCAATCCCTCGAATAGGTGGTAATCCCGGTGGTACGTCTTGTGGAAAGACGTCAATAAATTCCTGCAAAAGGTCAGTGACAACAGGAGGCAAAGAAGGAGGCAATTCCTCAAATGAAAACAAAGCTTCTTTGCACACAAAAGCATAGCACACATATTGACTAACATCCAAATCTCAAATATCAACCTTAGTAGCAAGCAAAGTTGGACTAGTCAATTTAATTTCATTAGAAACAGCAGAAGAAGATTTGCTATTAGTCTTATGTTGTTGCTCAAATTCTTTAGCTGCTATCTCATTTTCACTCTTATTTTTCTCCTGTTTAGTTTTACTAGCTCTAGCAAGATCATCTTTCACAATTTGTTCAGGAGACATAGGAAGTAAAGCAATATTTTTATCCTGATGAACCAGAGTAAACTGATTTGTCCTACCATGGTGTACAACATTCCTATCAAATTGCCATGGTCTACCAAGTAAAAGAGAGCATGCTTGCATGGGTACCACATCACAATCAACATAATCAGCATATGCAGCAATGCTAAAGTGCACACGAACAGAACGTGTTACCTTAATCTTACCACTATTGTTAAACCACTGAATATAGTACGGATGGGGGTGTGGTCTTGTGGTGAGAGATAGCTTCTCCACCAACTCCATGCTCGCCAAGTTGTTGCAACTCCCTCCGTCAATGATGATGCGAACCGAACGTTCTTTCACCACTCCCTTTGTGTGGAACAAATTATGCCTCTGGTTTTGCTCGGCCTTCGATACCTGCACACTTAACACACATTGAGCAACCAAACTAGCATATTTATCTGCATCATCAGGAGTCATATACTCTATATCATGAGCATCATCATGGGCACCCTGTTCGTCATGAGCAATGAGAACTAGAGTCTCCTCATCATAGTCACTCGCTGACTCATACCCACCATCCGCCGTAATAGTCATCACACGCTTGGAGGGACAGTCTTTTGCGAAGTGACCTCCACCTTGGCACCTGCGACATTTAATATCACGATCTCGTGTTTGCCCTGTGGACGCCATGGATGAAGAAGAACTCGCCGCTGGACCACTCTGTGCACCCTTGAATGGTGGCGCTGGCTGTTTTGGTGGCGCAGCAGGACGTGTGGATGTAGAAGCTCCACGCGATGTCCATGATGTATTTCGTCCTGCAGAAAAGTTAGGTCTCGTAGCGGCCTGTCGATCCTGCACATCACGTTCAGCTTTACAAGCAAGATGAAACAAACGAGTGATAGTAGCAAAGTCCTTGTATTCTAGAATAGTTTGTATCTCCCTGTTTAAGCCACCCATAAAACGTGCAAGCATAGCTTCATTATCCTCTACTAGGCCACATCTAATCAATCCAGTTTGTAATTCTTGATAATATTCCTCTACAGAATTTTTTCCTTGTCTCAAACGCTGTAATTTTTGTAACAATTCACGTTGATAATAAGGAGGAACCCAGCGAGTACGCATAGCATCTTTTAAAGCAGCCCAAGTAGCTGGAATATTATTAGCATGCAATCTACAATGTTCAGACCACCAAATAGATGCAAAGCCCGTGAATTCACAAACAGCAGCAGTAACACGTCTATTCTCAGGATATTGTAAACATGTAAAACGTTGTTCAGTTTCTAACTCCCAAGTAAGATAAGCATTAGGAATATATCTACCCTCAAACGGCTTAAGATTCAATTTAAGTTTAGGCACATGTTCATCATCGCGTACCTGAGGGGGTGGTTGGTGTCGACCGTGGCGAATGTTGGGACGTGGACGTCCAGCTGGCTGCTCATAGGCCGCTTCCTGTTCCACCTCCTCCTCGTAATCATCCTCGTAGTTGTCGTCCTGGACGACGTCAGAAGCAGCAGCAACTGCAGCAGCAGGAGGAGCACCAATACCAGCAGCTTGTCCTCGCGGAAACAGAATACGTCGTGCACGTGGTAGTGGCGGTGGCTGTGGATGTGCTGAAGGTAGGCGTGCGATCAACTCAGTAAACTTGGCGTCGAGCTTGGTGTCGATCATCTTCTCCACGCCATCAATCGCCTCTGTAAATCTGGTCTCGATGTCCTGCACCTGTTGAGACATCATACGTGCAAATTTATCATGGAGCTCCTTGTTTGTCATGTTCTCCCAATCGGGTGCATCCCGCGCCACTTCATCATGTGATCCTGGCATGGTTAGCAGAAATAGAAAACACACAGGAATATGATCCTACTTCTACTAATGGGATGGATGTGGGGTGGTGGAAAGCACAAATCCGTCAAGCTTTTCTTACGTTCTTACCGATTCTTACCTAGCAGCAGGTGGTGATGTACAACCAACGGGTCAAAACTCTCAGAGATATGGTAGAGAGATGGCCAGGAGGTGTCAAAACGCACAATGTAGGATATATGTGGAGCTGTAGGTAGGCTTGACAAATATGGTAGCAAAAAGATCAACAGGAATCAAAACAGAGATGCAAAGCTAAATAAACACTCAACGTCGGTACTGTGCTGATCCTAGGCTAGACCGTACTAGAGACGCGAGCCTAAAACACCAACGAAAGCACGGCGCGGCACGTAACAACTGTGAAGCACACTCTGAATTTTTTTTCTCTCTCTCTCTTTTTTTTTTCTCTTTTTTTTTTTGCGATGCGGGACTGCGGTGGCTGAAAAAGTGCGAAAAAATCACTATGGTGGCGAACGTCTCAAAACGAGTTTCTGGACCTACGGAACGTATGGGCACGAAATTTTTTTACCCCTGAAAATTTTGGCCTAAAAACTGCTCTGAAATTATTATTTTTTTTTTTTTTTTGGAAATCACCCTCTTCTACGTACGACAAAAGATTGGTGAAATCCGACTCTAATCAAATCAAAACTATGCTGGCTACGGAGAGATCACAAACCGTACTGATGGTGGAACTCAACTCGGACTCGTGAGACGTGGTGGTGTATATGGACTCTGCTTGGCGGAACGTGGTGGTGTATCTGGACTCGGATTGGCGGAACGTGGTAGGATGACTACTGGTGCGGCGGCGACGTGGCAAACTGTGATCAGAACTCGAAACTCTAAGGGAACTAGACGCTAAGATCAGCAACTTGACACAACGATGCAACCGTAAATTCAACAAAGCATGCTACTGTAAAGAAAACTGGACTAAGGCTCGGACTGTTTTGGGACGTGATGATCTAACCCTAATTTTTTTTTTGGCTTTTTCGTGGACTGTAGGTATGAAGAACAGAAACAATCTAGACTACGAAAAACTGGTAAATCTCACCGATCAACCTGGAAATCTGATACCACTTGATAGAGGCGAAGGTGTCCCGATGTTTCGATGAGATGGTGTAGATCGATTATGGTGGAGACGACTTTCACGATCCGACTACGAACGTGCGAAGACGTTGCGCCTTAGCGATCGCTAAACCAACTCCGAGAGGTTATTGATCCCGCGGATGCACGATCAACCTGACCACGAAGGTCTAATTCCTGCAAGCAATCGAAGAACAAGCAAGAACTAAGAATTGCAATCTGGATATTGCGAATATAAGATGAATGATTACAAAAGTTGGGGTTCCAATGAGGTCTTGGCCTGGTCGGATGACACAAACGAAGAGCTCGAAGTTGCGGCTATGGCTAACTTAAATCTAATTAAAACCCAAGTCTAAACGACGCCCTAAGGGCTGTATATATGGGGGAACAGAGGGGATTTTCGTGACCCCTTGGAGGTGGGGTCCGAAAACAACCCTAACTCGGTTTCCCCACACATACGGACTCTAAAAACAGCCTATAATGTGGTATTTCGAAATTACATGGGCCCAGCCCAATATTAAGGTGACGCAGCACCTATAATTGCTCTTGGACGAAAATAATGAAGTGGCATCTCGTGTATTCCGTCTAAGCCTTCATGCATGCCTTATGGTGGCTTCAACGTGCGAAAATCCCCACTGGAAGCTCCACTGTACTTTCCCCCGCGCGCACCTTCTTCTCCATTCTTGATCCCGCTCCAATGACCATCCTTCTTGTCCATGCTAGGTCCTTCATTCATAAGCAAAACAAAAGTATCTAATTTAGGCAGCATCATATGTTCATGAACAATAGAAGGATTCGCAAGAAACGAAAGTACCTGATAATTTAGTTGACGTGCACGTGCTCTAGTAACTGGTCCAGTATGTGTAGTTGGTGATGGTATGGGTGTAACATTAGTAGGGATGTCCTCATCAAGAAGGGGGGCCACCAGGGGTCCAGGCGGTCCCCCTGGCACGGGAGCGCGCCGGCAGGGCGCCTGGGGCCCTGGTGGGTCCCCTCTGGCCCCCCCCTCGGTAATTCGCAAAGCTTCTTGTGCGCTGATTTTTTATTGTATTTTTCCTGAGTTTTTGGAGCACTTTTAATATGGGGGAAACTGAAATAGAAAAACAGCAGAAAACAGGAACTGGCACTGGGTGCACTGAGTTAATAGGTTAGTCCAAATATGATCAAAAGTGTATGGAAGTTCATCAATATCATAGCAATATCACACAAAAGAGGCATGGAGCAAGCAGAAATTATAGATACGTTTTGGACGTATCAACATCCCCAAGATTAATTCCTGCTCGTCCTCGAGTAGGTAAATGATAAAAGCATAATTTCTGTGGTGACATGCTAACAACCATATAAGAACTTTTAAGTAAAGCAATCAAGGCATGTAATTCAATTCAAGTCATAACAGGAAAGATTCTATATTTAGCATTGAAATAAGCAACAAAAGAACATAAAGGTGCAAGAGCTCTCGCTGTCCGTGACTCGAATGTCTCCAAATGGTGTTTGCGTGCAAGAAAGGGGATAGGGATATACGAGAAAAAAATATTTTTGTGTTGAGAACTCAATCTACTAAAGTTTCACACTTGGTCTTCTTTGGAATCTTATCTTGACTCATCCCCAGACCACTAGCCAGGTACAAGTCAAAATGATCCACTCCTTTTCGACATTTGGAGCACTCATGCAATGGATGAGCGTAAGCAAGAAAGTTGACACTTAGGATGGCAAAGAGAGAATATGGTGGAGGAGGAAGACAAAAAGGTGTGAAAGGCTCACATCAATGAGGACAATCATAAGCGAGAGAAAGCCAAATGATAGATATGATGTGAGGAGTAGGGATTGCCATGCAACGGATGCACATATGAGCTAAAAGCTCTCCAATGGAACTAGTGGGGGTGCATCCAACTTGCTTGCTCAAGTAGACCTAGAGCTCATTTGTGGAGGCTCATCATTGGAATATACAAGCCAAGTTCTATAGTGTGAAGGTCCCACATAGCTATATGCATAAATGATAATTTCTATGGAGTACAAGATATAAGAGGGAGTATGAGTGTGGATCTCTCAAAAGGAATAGTAGTGTGCCCCCTTCTCTCTTTTTACTTCTTTTTATTTTTATTCTATTTTTTATATTTTTTTGGTGGCCTCAATGGCTCTTCTATTTCTCTCATTTGAACTCTTTGGGATCTTTTAATTTTTCCACGTTGGGATCTTTTAGTTTGTCCACTTTGGGATCTTTTCCTCACTTTAGGGGCAACACTCTATATATTACAAAAAGTATAGAAGATCTTTCACACTTTACAAAAGTACTCAAATCATAAAGAAGATGTAACTATCATGATGTATGCAAATGTATGCCTCTGCCAGTGCAGCAGGATATGCAATGATACTAGCGCGTCATGTAGCAATGATTAGGGCAAGGCCCAACTAGCATGCGGCTCATCAATCAAGCAAGTAGAACGTATGACATGAAGATCAAGTCATGAGAAGATGGATGTTGCATGGCAATATATCTCGGAAAGGCTATGAAAATGCCTTGATAGGTAGGTATGGTGGCTGTTTTGAGGAAGGATATAGGGAGGTTTATGATGACAGAGCTTATCATGCCAAGGGTTTGGATGTACTGGAGAAGGTGGACGCTAACTCTCAGAGTCAGAAGAAAGCAATGCACGGCATAGGAGAGGCTAGAAAAATATGGGAAGGTGGAAGTGTCAACTTTCGAATACTCACATTAGTCCGAAGAACTCATGCACTTATTATCGGTAACTCTCAATCTAATAAGGAGGTTTCACAAAGAGACAAGTACCCCGAGGAGGAGTGTATGGGGGTTTGGTTATCCTTGCGCATCCTCGACTCATGGTACGTGAGTGTACTCTAATATTCGACCCCTCAGAAGAGTAGTGATCCATCTAGTAACTAAAGTTCTCAACTAATTTTGTAAGTTTTGAAAATAAACACGGATTGCCAAAAATACGACATCTATAACTAATAGGCTAAATCTCTTGACACCAAAAGTCCAAACATTACTCAAAACAATACCTCAAAACTATTGCAAGTTACTACGACAAAAGAATAGCAACCTGAATTACCTACTTCAAGTCAAGACACAAAACTCAGTGCAACAGGCAAACTCTCTAAACAAGATAAACATGAAAACTCAAGAGAGTTCCAGCAACAAACTAAACAAAAGCTCTTTAAAAAGATAAGCATGAAAACTGAGAGCTAAACATGAAAGTACCTACGAAAAAGATAAAGAACACACACAGCAAAGATAAGCATGAAAAATCATATGTTGTGTTCTAGATTTTCAAAGTGGAGCGTGTTTCTCTCCCACACAAAGAAATCTGGGTTCTAACTTGTTATGAACAGCAAGAAAAGCTAAAGAAAACAAAAAATAAAACCTAAGAGCGAGACGCTCCAAGCATAGCACATAACACATGAAGTGATAAAAATATAGTGAGACGAGAGACGAACTGATAATTGTTGATGGAGAAGGGGATGCATGGGGGAATCCCCAAGCTTATACGCTTGAGTCTCCTTGAATATTTCTTGGGGATGCATGGGGGCATCCCCAAGCTTGAGCGCTTGACACTCCTGAAAACTCCCTTCATACGTAACTCATCATAATCTGATTAGCGAGGTTAGTACCGATAATAAAATAATTTTTTCTCTACTGGAAAACGAATATATTCTTGAAGAGCTACTGTTTCTGAAGATTTCCAAAAAGTTTTTGCAAAGAAAAAGCAAGCTTAAGGTTCGCAAAATGAAGAAGAGGCAACACAGGACAGAATCTTTGAAAAACAGACCAGCAGGTAGAAAAGAATTTTTTAGGGATATTTCTGCAACACAAATAAAAAAACTCAGAACATACGAAAGTTCCGTAATTGTATAGAGCACGCTGTGTAAAAATTTCAGCTCAAAAATATGAACTGGATTTTTCTGTGATTTTTCTAGTCACGAGGACAGAATCTGTTTTCTGGACAGCATGTCACAACTTTCACTTCCCTTGTCATATGAGGCTATAAATGGCACAAAGCTTGAAAAGTAAAGATACAATGATGTTGCTACAGTAGTAACAATCATCAAGACCACTAAAAAGAGAAGAAAAACAAAAAGGAAATCCTAAATTCGTTGCGGGCTGCCTCCCGAAAGCGCTTCTTTAAAGCTATTAGCTAGGGTTAATGCAATAGATCAAGTCGTTTCAAGAAAATAACTACCCCGTGTGACGGACTCAAAAGGCAACTTAATCTTTTTCCGAGGGAAGTGTTCCATCCCTTTCTTGAGAGAGAATTAGAATTTTATAATCCCTTCTTTCATATCAATAATGGCACCCACGGTGCGAAGAAAAGGACGTCCCAAAATAATTGGACAAGAAGGTTTACATTCAATGTCCATAATTGTAAGATCAACAGGAACGTAATTGTCATTGACAGTGATAAGAACATCATCGATCTTCCCCAAAGGTTTCTTTATGGAAGAGTCGACAAGACGAACACCAAAAGAACAAGAAACAAAAGGTTTTAAATCAAATATATCATACATTCTTTTGGGCATAACGGAGGTACTAGATCCAACATCACATAAAGCATAGCAAGAAAAATTATTCAACTTAATTTTAATCATAGGATCCCAACCATCTTCTAGCTTTCTAGGTATGGAGGCCTCTACCCTAAGCTTCTCCTCCAGAGCTCTAATGAGAGCATTAGTGATATACTCCGTGAAGGCAAGATTAAGTGTGCTAGTGTGGGGGTCTCTAGACATCTTGTGAAGGAAACGAATAACTTCAGAAAGGGTGCAATTATCAAAAACAAGGTCACTACTATCATGTAAAGTGGTAGTCGTGTCCTTTAGGCTCACTTGTTTGGTAGCTTCTATAGTCATAGGAATTTCTTCTTCTACGGTTGAGGTCATAGCATCACCATTAATAGGTCCTATGGGACTAGGGGTGCATTTGGTGCTAAGAGTTTGGATATCCTCAACAACTTGGATAGTAGCAACAGTATAGTGTGTAGGAAGGCTCTTAATTCTATCTTTTTCCTCCTTTATGGTCGAAACCACTTCAGGTTTACCGCCATTTGGTTTATCAAAGTAGCCTGTGTGTGGGACATATTGGAAACTTGGGTTTCCGTGGTGGCGAGCCTAGCCTGAAGGTTAGTGATCTCAGTGTTCAGACTCTCTAGTTGTCTACCAATGTCTAGAAATATAGAAGTGTGCTCATCTAACTGTCTAGAGAAGGTCCTATTTTGTTCATACTGGGTGTGCATGTAGTTCTTAGTGGACTTCTCTATTTCCAAAAGTTTCTCATAACTAGGCATGTCTCTATCTCTAGCGGTAGAGTTTCTGGTGCTAGGATAACTGTTGTTGTTCCCATAGTTGTTGGAGGGGAACGGTCTAGGATTGCTACCAAAATTACTCCTATAAGCATTGTTATTGAAGTTGTTTCTAGAGATAAAGTTCACATCTACTTGGTCTTGAGCAATCAAAGAATTTAAAGGAACATCATGAGGATCAATAGGGGATTGCTTGGTAAGTAGAGACATAATCAAGTCAACTTTTTCATTTAGGGAGGAGATCTCCTCAAAAGAGTTTACCTTCCTACCCGTTGGAGCTCTTTCGGTGTGCCGTTGGGAATAGTTGGTCATCATCTCATCGAGTAGTTTTGTGGCAGCACAAAGTGTAGTTGACAAAAAGGTTCATCCCGCGGCCGAATCTAGCAAGTTCCGCAAGGTAAAGTTCAAGCCTACATAAAAAGTTTGGATAACCATCCAAGTAGTCAAACCATGCGTAAGGCAATTCTTAACAAGAGATTTCATGCGTTCCCAATCTTGGGCAACGTGTTCATTATCCAATTGCCTAAATTCATAATATAGCTCCTCAATTGGATAATCTTAGCAGGGGGTAGTACTTCCCAATAAAAGCATCCTTGCACTTGTCCCAAGAGTCTATGCTATTCTTAGGCAAGGATTGAAACCAAATTTTAGCTACGTCCCTCAAAGAGAAAGGAAAAAGCTTAAGCTTAACAATATCACCATTTACTTCTTTGTACTTTCGCATATCACAGATCTCAATAAAATTATTTAAGTGCAAAGAAGCATCATCTCCAGCACCGGAAAATTGATCTTTCATAACAAGGTTCAAAAAAGCAGGTTTAATCTCATAAGAAGGTGTTGAAGTAGCAGGTGTAGCAATAGGAGTGCAGATAAAGTCACTGTTGTTGTAACTAGTGAAGTCACACAACTTGGTGTTCTCGGAGGAACCCATAGTAGCAGCAAGCAAGGTAACTATTTTTTTGATTTTTGATAAAGAAAACTAAAGCAAAAACTGAAAGGTAAACTAACAAGACTAAAAAGCAAAGATAAAAGATAGTGTGCAACTCCCCTATCTTGAAGAGTGGAGTCCCCGGCAACGACGCCAGAAATTTCTTTTGATGGTACGAATTAACGCCCCCTCGTTGGTTACCCAAAGTGGAAGGGTGAGATGTAGACAGCAACAAGTTTCCCTTAGCGAAGATGCTAAGGTTGAATGTCGAACCAATAGGACTCCAACAGATACAAGTAGGTGGTGAAGTGAACAATGGCGCCGTTCACAACTCAAGGTTGCTTACTTCACCTGGAACTGCACACACAGCAAATAGCTTTGCTTCCCAATGAGTACAGAGGAGTTGTCAATTCCTCCGGACTTGTTGTTTACAAAGGATAAAACGCACGGGATAATAATGATAGTGATAGCAACGGAAAAGTAAATACTTAAAGTAAATTGAAGGTGTAAACAATATTGGAAATATGGACCGGGGTCCTATGATGTTCACTAGTGATGTCTCTCTCCAAAAAGACGATAAAATAGCCATGCGAGGTATAAAAAATTACCGCTGGGCAATTGACAGGATTATGTGCGCAAACCAATGCTAACTATGCTATAAAGAAAGGAACAGGCTCAAAAGCATGGGCGGTACGCCAAAGCAAGAAGACCAAAATCCATCTTCATCTATCTACTAATCATCCACCTTGAGATATCTAACCAGAACATCTCGCTGGTTTTAAGTTGCGAATCCCACCCAAAGTGTAAACTCAAAGCAACGGACAACTGCATTAAAGAACTTTGCGTAAAGTAAACAATCCTTTCACTCGCAAGTACAAGCACCGTTGTTTTCCCCCTTGTGGAAACACCACATCCCATAGACACATGTTTCTGTCACTCAAGCTAGTCATCGGGGGGCATGAACCCACAATCATGCATAACGCTCCCTCTTGGAGTCAGTACCTACTACTTGGCCAAATCAATAAACAGCAACGAAAAACATGCAAGAATTACTCTAGAACATAAATATAAAAGAGGAGAATCAAGTATATTACTCAAATACAATCTGAACATAGTCTCATAATCCATCGGATCCCAGCAAACTCAGCATAGCAACAACAGAAAGATTACATATGTGCCTCGATCATGTAGGGAAGCTCACGAGGTCTAATCCAGGAAGAACAAAGAAGGGAGGAGAACATCACATAGCTACTGATCGTAGACCCATGGTCCAAGGTGGACTACTCACGGTTCATCCGGGAAGCATCCATGGTGGTGGAGAAGCTCCCGGAGGTGATTCCTCCCTCCGGCAGGGTGCCGGGAAGAGGTCTTCTAGTGCTCCCGATCTTGGAAGCGCGGCGGCGGCGGAACAGAGGAGAGATCGCGAAAAAGGGTTCCCGTCATGGGGGTTTCACGTCATGAGGGGTATATAGGCGAAGGGGGGCAGCCAGGGGGGTCACCAGGGGTCCAGGCGGCCCCCTGGCGCGGCCCCACCCTAGGGCGCGCCGGGAGGGCGCCTGGGGCCCTGGTGGGTCCCCTCTGGCCCCCCCTCGGTGATTGCCGAAGCTTCTTATGCACTGATTTTTTATTGTATTTTTCCCGAATTTTTGGAGCACTTTTAATATGGGGGAAACCTGAAATAGGAAAACTGCAGAAAACAGGAACTGGCACTGGGGTGCACTTAGTTAATAGGTTAGTCCAAATATGATCAAAAGTGTATGGAAGTTCATCAATATCATAGCAATATCACACAAAAGAGGCTTGGAGCAAGCAGAAATTATAGATACGTTTTGGACGATCAGCTTCATCCCCGGATCTGGATGGAAACGTCTAGATCTGGAACAGTACCGCATATCGGGCCTTACAATATTCATGTGAATATGATGCTGCCAACGTAGATATATTTCTGTTGTTGACAAATGAAGGACCTAGCATGGACAAGAAGGATGAGCATTGCACCATTGTTCAAGCATGAAGATGATGAGGACATCACTATCATGGATATGATCATTAATTCCTTTATATTTGATCAAAAAATAAAGTCAATACAAAGGGGCATGATTGTGTGCTGTACAAGAAGTTATTTCACATCACTTTTGGCCTAAGATAAGATAGAGACCAAGTTGCTCACGTCATGGACCCAGATTCGGACGACAGAGATATATCCAACTTAAAACAGCAGCCATTTCTACATACGAACTCCAAATTGGGTGATTGTTTTGGACAGTGATAACTTATCTCGTGTACTTTCTAACCCAATTGGTTTCACCTTTAAATTCCTTCTGAGTGTGGACATATTGAGAAAATGGTGCGACCCAGCAGAACAATCCGAGTCAAAGTCCAACTCAATAGGTGTTGCATCACCTCCACTCGGGCCCAAGTGCCTTGTACGACCTAGGTTTAGTTTCAGGACTCCTTGGTACATCCTTCCACCCCATTGGCCTCCACCCTTTAGTCCTATATAAGTAGATCAACCACTAGGGTTTTCTTTGGGTTTTGTTTAGTTAAAAGTTATCCATTGCAACTTCGTGTACTTCATTTGTGTCCTATGACCAGGCCAAGACCGCTTCGGAACCCCAACTTTCAGATTGCTTTATCATAGTTCTTGCTTGTTCTTCGATTTATTGCATGCACTAGACCTTCGTGGTCAGGTTGATCGTGCTCCAGCGTGGTCAATAACCTCCAGAGATAGGTTTAGCGATTGCTAAGGCGCGACGTTGTTGCACGTTCGTAGTCGGATCGTCAAAGTCGTCTCCACCAAATCGATAGTTATCTCTCGTCGAAAGATCGGGACTCCCCGCCTCTATCAAGTGGTATCAGTTTTCAGGTTGCTCGGTGAGAATTCCACATCCAAATATTAGATTTGTTTTGTTATCACCTATTATACACACAAAAAGCCATAAAAATAGGATTACATCATCATATACAAACCAATATGAGTCTTCGAAATTTTCTTTTTGGTGCTTTGCTTTATTGAATTATCGGTTGCCTTGTCATGTTCAGTTGCTGGTCTTAGTATCTAGTCCTTTAGAGTTTCGAGTTCAGTTCACATTAGTCACCGCCGCCGCTGTACCATCATCCCATCCGCTGCGTACTTGCACCATCCACCCTAGAAAAAGAGAGAAAATATTTGAAAAAAAGAGATAGAAAAAAATAGAAAGAAAAAAGAAAGAAATAGAAAAAAGAAGAAAAATTCCGGATCTATCTCTAGTTGAGCTCGTATTTGAATTCTCGTCGGAATCAGTTTTGAGCAGTGTCCAGTAAAATGGGCATAACTTTGTCACCAGAAGTCCGTTTTGGCTCCACGAGTACTCAAATGAAAGATATTTCCGAGCTGCTTCTAAATAGTTCTGGAGCTTGTGTGTTATTGGAAACTACATATCTGCTTCTAAGACGAACTTTTTGACCTCGAAAGTTTCCGAACATAGTTTTTGGCAGATTTCGGACTGATTCTCAAAAAAATTGACACCTCATCCGACCTCAAAATTGAGTGGATCTAGTTGCCTCAGAAAGCTCAAGTCCGTGCCATGTTGGACAAAAAATATCAAAATATTAGCAAATATATTTCAGATGAAAGTTGTAGCAAGAGTATTGGTGTATACTGATTTGGAGTCTATTTTCACCATTATCTTTACTCTCTTCGTGATTCATATGGTGAGGATCTCTGACTCCTCATTGGTTACCCCAAGTGGAAGGTGAGATGTAGCGTCGCAGCAAATTTCCCCTATGTGTAGGATAGGGTTTGTCTCCCGTAGGACTCGCAGAAATACAAGAAGGTGGTAAAGTGAACAATGACGCCGTTCACAACCGAGGGTTGCTAACATCACCTGGACATGCACACAGATACAAATAACTTTGCTCCCAACGAGTATAGAGGAGTTGTCAATTCCTCCGGCCTTGCTGTTTACAATGGATTAACGCAAGAGATAAGGATAGTGATAGCAACTGGAAAGTAAACTAAGGATGTAAACAGTAATGTGAAGATGGACCGGAGTCCCGTGATTTTCATTAGTGATGTCTCTCTCCCAAAAGACGATAAAAGTGCTAGCAAGGTAAACAAATAACAGCTGGGCAATTGACAGGATTATGAAGGCACCGCAATGCTAACTATGCTGCAAAGAAAGGAAGGGCTCAAAAGCAATGGGCAGTACGCCAAGATAAGTACACCGAAATCCATCTGCATCTACTACGAATCATCCACCTTGAGATATCTATCCAGAACATCTCGCTGGTATTAAGTTGCGAATCGCACCCAAAGTGTAAATACAAAGCAACAGACAACTGCATTCAAAGAACTTTGCATAAAGTAAACAATCCTTGCATCCACGGAGGCTCCTCTCCCCTCGCCGGAGACTTCCTAGACGCTCGCCGTCGTCGAGCTCCGCCGCCGCCGCTCGGGAGCAGGCGAACGAGCCGCCATGGCCAAGCTGGGCCGGCCACCTCCTCCAGGCCCGCAGGCCCCAGCGGCCCACCAGGGCAAGCCAGGCCCAGCCGGACCAAGCCGCCCCTCCTAGGCCACTTGGGCCGAGCCCGTTAGGGTGAGTCCCTCTCTTTTTTTTCTATTATGTTTTTGTTCTTTTATCTATTATTTGGCAGATTGTGTAGTTTTTTTGCGAGTGCTATAACTTTTTAACGGTAGCTCAGATCGCGACGCATAAAACATGAAAGTTGCTTAGAATTTTGTGTAGATTAATAAAATGTTGCTTGTTGCCATGTTTGACTTTGTTTACATGTTGTTTACCTGCTATTTACAACTACTTTCCAGTGAAACTGTAATTGCCATAACTTTTTAGCCATTGCTCCGATTAAAATGTTTCTTATATGTAACTTGACTAGAATTAAATGTAGATTGTGTTTGTGCTACTCTTGCTTGCTAATAAAAATAATAAAATATTGTTTAGGGGCCGAACAGTACCAAATGCAATAAATATCGTGGGGTCCGCAATAGTTTGCCATGTCTAGGATTTCACCCCACTTAAATGGACTAGCTTAGGTAGTTTATTTATGCTTCACCTCTTGTCATGTTTGTGTGCTATGCCATGCTGGAATGAGATGCCATGTTAACAACCTTTGCTCACCTGTAGCTAAACAACTTGAACATTTCTAAATGTGCGGTATCGTCGTGTGTGACGAGTACTCCACTTAACCTGTTAGTAACCGCTCTCGACGGTAGGTGCGATGTCTCGTGTTGCCTTCTTGTTGATGCTTGCTCGTGTTTGCTTCGTAGTAATAGATGATTGCTCGTATATTGCTTTCCAGTGTTTACCGTCTTGTGTGCTTCCGCGGGTACCTCTTGGAGACGATGCGAGCTTGCGATCAACTACACCTTCGGAATCCGACTTATCAACAGGCAAGGACTATGCATTACTTATAATCCATTCTATTTCAACCAGCGGTTTGCATGCTAGTTTAGGTTAGGTTCGATGTTTGATCCTACCACATGTTTACAACCTCTTTCAAACCGATACAGCCATGTCCCCTCCCAGCATACCATGTACTGCTATGTTACTATTGCTCGTTGCTCAGCCCCTGCTTAGTATGCATGCTTAGAATGCTACGATGTTACCCTGTTACTCCTTGGTTTGGGATATCACATTATTATATTGTTGTTGATGATATGATTACTATAATGTTGACTATATTCGACGAAGGATGGAAGGTCTAGGCTATCCCGCCCCGACACTTTGTTCCATTCAAATCACCTAGGATTCGAGTTCCGGGTATTGGTTCTAAGGCTGAGTGTGCCTAACCACGTGTGGGATTTTATGGGGTCCCCTTTTCTTACCTACCTAGCTTCAAACATTTCTAGTGGTGGCCCAAGCTGATTTACCATTTGAAATCGTGTGTGTGCTGGTCGGCCGCAAGTTGTTTACAAACCAACCTGGACCAGTGAGGACATAGTTCCCTTTTTTTTAAGCTTTTAATGACAGTAGGGGCACCCCCCTACTTCCTGTGTATTAGATCAACCACAAGGAGCCAACACAAGGAGAGATGGATTTACATGATGGGGGGTTGGGATGGGGGGTAGAGAGATGGATTTACATGATGGGGGGGGGGTAGAGAGAGGACTAAAACCTATGGTGTAGTTAGAAAGCTTCAAAAAAAGACTCAAAGGTAGAGCAAGAAATCAGATATGTAGGGCCCTAGATCTTCATTATTCCTATGCCTCAGAAGGTCAAAGTCAGTCTTGAATCTTTTGAGCCAGGAGTCCAGTGACGGCGCAGCACCTATAAAGTGTTTGTTATTCCTTTCTTTCCACAAGCTCCAGTCTGCAACAACAAAAACCTCCATGAACATGGGCCTGGTCCACAGCCTCTTCCCTCCATGTATGATCTCAAGCCTGTTCCCAGACAGCGGCCAATCCATGCCCAGTCTGCTCCAGCACTAACGACTAAATGGACATGTGAAGAAGAGGTGCTCCACAGTTTCTTCAGGTGGATTATTACAGAGGAGGCACCCATAGTTATTTTCATGCAGGGTCATCCCTCTTCGTCTGAGCATGTTTCGGGTGTTCAGCCTATCTGCTAGCAGTAGCCAGGAGAACACCTTCCATTTGTTGGTGCAGCTTGAACGCCACACCCAAACGAATGCAGCATCAGCCACCTCCTCCCTAAAGCAGTGGAGGTAGTATTTGCTACAGGTAAAACCTCCACCCTACCAGATAGTGTTCCACGCATCTTTGGACCCAGCCACCATCACAATGTGCTCAGCATCTTGTTGTAGACTGCGCAGCTCATCCATCGCTTGTGCTGACAGTGGTAAGTGAAAGCTAGCTCCGATCGAGGGAGCAGTTAACAAACTCTGCACCGAGATGTCTTCATCTTTCGCATAGGAGAACAAGCGTGGGAAGTCTTCTGCCAGGGTGTTAGATAACCAGCATTCTTTCTAGAAAAGAACAGTGCTACTGTCACCAATGTCCACCGTTGTGATTGCTCTATAGACGGGGGCAAGTTGGATGATGTCCCTCCACCAGAAAGATCCTCAAGCGCCAGCAGCATGAGGAACTCCCCTAGCGTAGTGCGCGGACCAGACCAGCTGAACCTAGGGCACGTCTGCCTTATTATGAAATTTGTGCAGCTGCTTGAGGAGCAAGCCTTGGTTCTGACACTTGAGATCTATGACTCCCATCCCTCCTTTGGATTTGGGACGACAGACCAGCTCCCATGCAGCGGGAGAATATGGCTTGGAGATCATATCGTCCGATTTCTTCCACAGGCAGTGACGGCGCAACTTGTCTAGATGATCAATCAGTTTTGGCGGCAGCCGAACAGATCACATAGCATACATGGACAGGGAAGTGATCACAGAGTTCACAAGGGTGAGCTTAGAGCCATAGTCGAGCACGGAGGCAGCCGTAGACAGTCTCCTCTCGACCGACGCGATCATCAGCATGAAATCTCCGACTGTAGGCTTGGTGGTGCCGATGGGAAACCCTAGGTACGTGAACGGCATGCTCCCCACCTCGCAGCCGAGAAGGCCCGCTAGGATGGCAGTGGTGTCTGCAGGAACGTTGAAAGGCACAAGAGTGGATTTGGAGAAGTTGATTCGCAGACCCACCGTAGTCGCGTAGTCCTACAGCGCGCACTTGATCTTCAGGATCTGTTCTTGGTCTGCAGGTAACACCATGATGGTGTGGTCCGTGTATTGGATCACAGGGTAGTCTCCGGGAGCGTCGATTGGAGGCACTAGATCACCTGCCCGCATTTGGTCATTGATCGCCGCCTGCAGCAGATCGGCCGCGAGAACAAAAAGTAACGGCGACAGAGGATCACCCTGACGCACGTCTCTGCAGCATTTGAATTGGCGTCCAGGCGTCCCATTGAGAAAAATGGACGACTTACCTAAAGAGAAGATGGCCTCCATCCACCCCAGCCATCTGGAGCAAAATCCCATGCATCTCGTGATCTCAATCATCGGTTTGTGTTCAATTGTGTCAAATGCTTTGGCAAAGTCAAGTTTCAGAACAACAGTTGGTTTCCCAGAGGCCCTGCACAGATGGAGAAATTCAAACGCCCAGACGAGACAGTCTTGTATAGATCTCCCTTTCAAAAACCCGTACTGATTGGAGTGAATCAGCCCCAAGATGAACCTCTGCAACCTGTCAGGAAGTTGCTTGGTGATGATTTTCAGGCAACAGTTAAGCAAGGTGATGGGACGGTAATCATTCGATGTCGCTGGCAACTGGATTTTGGGTATCAGTGTGATAAAACCATAGTTGAGACTCTCGAGATCGAGCCCGCCAGCATGAAAATCATCACAGATTTGGTAGAAGTCGTGCTTGATATTGTGCCAACATGATTTCACGAAGCCACCACTGAAGCCATCCGGGCCGGGAGCCTTATCAGCAGGCATACATCTGACAACCTCATCAATTTCTGCATGAGAGAATGGTACTGACAGAGCCTCCAACCCCTCCACTCTTTTTATGAGACGATGCAGATTGAAGCACAATGTCTACAGCATTGGACGTGCCCAGCTGTAACAGCCCAGTTTTCACAAAAAATATCTTTTTTTGTTTTCGGTGTGAATTGTTTGATTGTCTGATTTGTTTGCGGTGTTTGCATCCCCAATTTATCGATCGGCGATTATTATTTCCTCTTATCTTGTATCGGACGGAGACCGACCCTTGCCACCCTGACACTCGTCCTTTGCGACATCGGGTTTCGCCCGATCACCGTCGCGAAAACCGCATGAGACCAGCCGCAGCCCCAAGCGGCCCAGGCCAGGCCTCCCAGCCCAGCGCGCCTCCTCTGCCTCATGGGCCAGCCCATGGGTGAGGCCCCCTTTTCTTTTATATTTATTTATTTGTTCTGCTAGTGTTTTTTTTGCTAAGTCTCTGGAATATTGCTGCTGTTACGTTTTTGCAACGTTATTTCCCGTTGATCCGTAGCTGCGATGAACGTGCCCCCAAAACGAAAGTTGGTCAGTTTTGCGTGCTCTAGCGTTCGTATGTAGAAAGTTTTTCCGTTTGAGGCCGTCTAGATAGTTTAATTCTTCGTTGAAGTGGGCATCAGGCTATTAACTGCTAATCTTTCCTGTTAAGTGTTGTTGTTATTATTTTATTGCAACTTTGGGCGACGGTTGCTTCGTAACCGTACGTCGGAATTGAGTGATTTGTTTTGCGTTGCGTTAATCATTGGTTCTACTTTAGTTTCATGCATTCACATGCCATAATTTCTTTCTGCATCATGATTGTATCTTGCTCCAAAGTAGCTACCCTGCTGTTAGTGTGCTGCTGTTTATATTTTGTTGCAACTTCGGTCGACGAGTGTGTCGTGACCGTTTATCGGAATTGATTGATTCCAATTTCATATTGTTAAGCATCATGTCTACTTTCATTACATGTATTTCATCTTCATGTTAGCATTACTGGTCATATAGATATTGAGCTCCAAAGTGGCTATGCTACTGTTGTTGACAGCCACCTCTGATTTTCACTAAGTCTATTACTTTGCGATGCCATGTTACGTGCTTAATATCTTTTGGTCTATGATGTATTTTTGCATGATTCTTTTTGCCATGCCTTCCTTGTCATGTCTAGTTTAATTTCATATAATTTTTGATCATGTTGCATTGATTATCCTGTTTAGGCATTGCTCTAAAGTGTGCTTCGTGATGTTGGCAGATTGTGCCCGTAACTTGTTTTGCTTGTATCTTTTTAACCGTAACTCCGTTTGGGGTGTTCTTTATATGTAACTTGATTAGTTTTTCGTGTAATTTTTGTTTATGCTAATTTTTTCTGTTGTTAACCAACCTAAAATATGGTTTAGGTCAGAACAGTACCAAATCTGTTAATCATTGTTCGGCACCTAGTGTTATGCCATGTTTAGGTTGTGCCTCACTTAAATTGACTAGCATAGATAGTTTACTTTGTGCTTCACCTCTTGACATGTTTGTGTGCTATGCCATGCTTGCTTGAGTTTCCATGTTAATAACCGTTGGTTGATCACCTGTAGCTAAACAACTTGAACCCTTGTAAATGTGCGGTATTCTTCGTGTGTGACCGATACCCCACTTAAATTGTTAGTAACCGCTCTCGACGGTAGGTGCGATGTCTCATGTTGCTTCTTGTTGATGCTTTCTCGTGTTTGCCTCGTAGTAATAGAGTGCTTGCTCGTTGATTGCTTTCCAGTGTTTATCGTCTTGTGTGCTTCCGCGGGTACCTCTCGGAGACGATGCGAGCTTGCAATCAACTACACCTTCGGAACCCGACTTATCAACAGGAAAGGACTATACATTACTAATGATCTATTCTATTTCAACCAGTGGTTTTCATGCTATTCTAGGTTAGGTTCGATGTTTGATCCTACCACATGTTTACAGCCTCTTTCAAACCGATACAGCCATGTCCCTTCCCATCAAACCTTGTACTGCTATGTTACTATTGCTCGTTGCTCAGCCCCTGCTTAGTATGCATGCTTAGGATGCTACGATGTTACCCTGTTACTCCTGGGTTTGGGATATCACATTATTATATTGTTGTTGATGATATGATTATTATAATGTTGACTATATACGACGAAGGATGGAAGGTCTAGGCTATCCCGCCCCGACGCTTTGTTTCATTCGAGTCACCTAGGATCCGAGTTCCGGGTATTGGTTTTAAGACTGAGCGTGGCTAACTGCGTGTGGGATTTTATGGGGTCCCCTTTTCTTACCTATCTAGCTTCAAGAATTTCTAGTGGTGGCCCAAGCTGATTTTTACCTTTTGAAACCGTTTGTGTGCTGGTCGTACGCAAGAAGTTTTCAAACAACCCGGGCCAGCGGAGACATGGTTTCTCTTGTTGGTCCACCACAGGGAGCTAGGGGGTTGTCCACATCTGTTTGGGAAACTAACCCGGCCTCATCCAGATGGTAGAGGCCGATCCAAGAGCGCGGCCGGCTTTTGAGTTGGGTGTCGACTCACCGGGGGCCACCCGGATTTGTTCGTTGTTAGCTAGAGGGACCTGTCGTTTCGGATCTCTTGGAACTAAATCATAAAATGGTTGCCTGTGATGGGTAGCAACTGAGAGAGATGGACGTGCGTGCGGAGCCTTGTAATGGGCAGTTGGTACACCCCTGCAGGGTTAAATCTTTTCGAGAAGCCGTGTCCACGGTTATGGACGACTTGAGACCTACTCCTTGTTCATAGACAACAACAACTGAGATAATCTTAATATAACTTGATCAACGTGTGCGTGTTCCTTGACTTCTTCTTCTTTGTTGGGATGCGGAGAGGAGGAAAAGGATAGGATAGGTGTTATGTTTGCGTAAGTAGCTGATAGCAAGACTTTTGGAGGCGATTCCTCGTCGAATGCTTGGCTTCTTATCTTACTCTCTAAATCGTTAGCCACTTCATAAATGCTAGTGCGGCAGCAACCTCACCACTTACCCCATCCTTACCGTAAACTACTAGTTGTCCTAGAATGACGAGTGATGAAGTCCTTGCTGGTTCAGATGACCACTACAGTTGGATGCTGAGTACCTCTATACTCATGATACTACCCCCAAACTCTTTTCAGGGTTCTTGGTCGACAACAGGTATGGTGATCGACGTTTCACGTGGAGACTCGACGACGACTAGTTAGGCGGATCCCGGCGGAGGGCTTCGACCCGTGTGGTTATGGGGATCGATGCTTTTCTCTTTGCCAGTAGGCATTCGATTGTAGTCTGTACTCAGACATGTATCTTCCGCTGTTGTATTGTATTCAAGGCAATTGTATGCCGATTGTATGAGATGTTGTATTATTGTATCTGTAATGTTGTGATATCATGTTGGAAATCCAGGGCATATGACTTCGTCATATGTCGCGGTGGGACCGATATGTGCTTCGTCCCCGGATCTGGTTGGAAACGTCTAGATCTGGAACAGTACCGCATATCAGGCCTTACACCAGCCTCTCCTTGTATGTTTGGTAAAGCAACGCTTCTTTTCCCACGTGATCAGACACAATCAATCCATCCGGATTGGTTAAGGTTGCGATGGAGTTTCTGCGATATCTCTCAGTGGCGACACGATGGAAAATTTTGGTGTTGCCGTCGCCAAATTTGAAATATCTGACCGTACATCGTTTTTTCCAGTAAACTTTCCTCCTTTCTAGCAAAGTAAGAAGGTGATTCTTTAGGATCACTCGAAAATTTCATTCGGGTACTGATATTGGACGACGATCCTCCAACAGGTCGAGATCAGCCAGCACCTGGTTAGAGTTGCTGATCATCGTGGCAAGAGGTGAGATCCTTTTACTCCATTTCTTCAGTGCATACCTGAGGCATTACATTTTTCTGCAGAGTAGCGCTGCTGAGTTGGCGGCCCAATAGCGATTGGTCCACACCCGATCGACTGTTTCAAGAAATCCGGGGACAGAGATCCAAAAATCCTCAAACCGGAAGATTTTGGCTTTGGGGATACTAGTCTGGATACAAACATAGCACGGCGAATGATCAGAAACAGGTTTACCAAGTGGCATGACCACTGTGTTTGGATATTTGCACGCCCAGTCAACAGAGGTAAAGTGCCCGTCGAGTTGAACTAGCAGCGGATATTGCTTCATATTACTCCAAGAAAATGAACGCCCCTTGATGGGAAGCTCAACAAGAGATTGCGCGCGGATAAAATCGTTAAACGTGAGCATGTCATTTACATTCCCTCCTGTGCGATTTCTGTTATTAGGCGCCCTATAAAAGTTAAAATCCCCCACGAGGAGCCAATATTCCCCAGTTGGTATGTCGAACTCGAACAACCAACTAACAAAGTCCGCCCTGAGAGGACCAGAACACGGTCCATAAACATTAAGGAGTGACCAAGTATCGTCGGATTGCGTGGACGTGAAATTCATGGCAAGAGCAAAAGGGTTAACACATTTCACTGAACCCGAGAACACAGAGCTCATCCATATCACACAAATCCCACCAGAGTTACCAATCGAAGGAACAAAGCTAAAACTATCAAAAAAATTTGGGCAACAGAGCTTAATAAAGTTCTGATCAAAAGATTCCCATTTAGTTTCTTGCAAGCAAACGATCGAGCACCCGGATAGTTCGACTGCATTACTGATGGCAAGCTATTTATCGACAGAGCTAATGCCACAAATGTTCCAACAAAGAACATTCCAAGTTTTATTCGACGACATAAGGTTTAAGCTGGAGGAGACGGCTTGTCCCGCTTCTGCATGAGCTTCTCAGCACTGAGATCGTCCAGAGGGATCCCGCACATCTTGGATCCAATGCGTTGGATGGTGCGGATGGGTGTGTGCGGTGGAGGCGGCTCATCAGCGTTGCCCACTTCAACTCTCAGACCTGCAGACGGACGAGTGGTGGTAGAGCATGAGGTGATCGAGGGGGCCTGTTTAGGTTTAACCTTAGATTGCAGCTTACCAGTGTTAGTGATCATGGGGATTTTAAACCCGTCGTACTTCAGACGATAGCAATTAGCCAATTCTTTCACTCCTCCTGAGTTGGAAGGAGTTGACAGTGGCCACTTCAGACGACAACAATTAGCCAATTCTTTCACTAACAGAGGAAGTAGCAGGCTGGTCCACTACAGCATCCAAACTACGCTCACTAGAATTATTGGTTACAACGACAGTCGCAGGTTCTCCAAGCAGTCCAGGCCCCAAATATATTACTCATCACAATCAGATGAGTAATATCATAATCCATGAGATCCCAACAAACTCAGCATAGCAATGGCAGAAAATTACAAAGGTGCCTCGATCATGTGAGGCAGCTCACGAGGTCTCGAAAGTGGAGGCACAAAGAGGGGAGAGGAACATCACATAGCTACTGGTCACGGACCCATGGTCCAAGGGGAACTACTCGCGGTACATACAGGAGGTGTCCATGGCTATGGATGGTCTCCCGGAGAGGGTAGATTCTCCCGGTAGGGTGCCGGAGCAGCTTCTTCAGGCAGCCCCGATCTTGAAGCGGCGGCGGAGGCGGTACAGAGGCAAGATCGCGGAAAAGAGATCGATCTTAGGGGTTTCCACCCCGAGGGCTAAATATAGGCGGAGGGGGTGTCGAGGGGACCCATAGGGAAGCCAGGAGGCCCCCTGGCGCGGCCTAGGGTGGGGCCGCGCCAGGGACCCTTCTGGAGTCCCTGTGGTGGCCCCCTCCACTGCTTTGGTTAATCCGGAAGCTTCCGGGTCGCTGATTTTTTATCTGATTTTTCCGGATTTTTTGGAGCACTTCTAATGGCCGAAAAACCTGAAAGACAAAAACAGCAGAAAACAGCAACTGGCAGCTGGGTGCACTGGGTTAATAGATTAGTCCAAATATGCTCAAAAGGGTATGAAAGTTCAAGCAACACATGGCAAAGTCACACAAAACATGCATGGAGCAAGAAAAAATTATAGATACGTTTGGGACGTATCAGTGATCTTCACTTATATCTTGCTGTCCGGAGCTACTACATATCATTCATTGTTGCTAGTTGCGCTACGCTGTGACCACATTAGTGTTCGAGGCTCGCGTCTCTAGTCCGGTCTAGGCTAGGACCAGCACAGTACCGTCGTTGAGCGTTAATTCAATTTTGCATCTCTGAATTGATTATTGCTATTATTTTTTCCACCATATTAAAACCTTCCAAGCTCAACATATTTCTACAAAGCGTATACATTCGTTCATCTGGCAATCACTTTACACAATCTTTGGAGTTATTTGACACTGCCGGTTGTCGATCACCACCTGCTGCATGGTAAGAACTTGTAAGACACCGATATTTGCTTTCCTGTGAGCGCTTTTCCACCACATCCTAGTAGTTCATTGGAACATTTTTTTGTTTCTTATTTCTACTAACAATGACAGGCGCCGGAGTTACAACTTCTTGGCCGACGAAGACATGTTCACCACCACGAGCGATGCGACGACACAAAGAAGCATATGGACAGGTTATTTCTTTGCCATCTTTTGAGGGTAGATTTATTCATGTTGTTTATCTTGATTGGGAGCTTGAAGTAGAACAAATTTTTGCGAGTAATAATTTTTCTGAATTTGAGAGAGTACGGGCTACCACTCGCGCATTTACTGGTTTTGCTTCCATTTGGTGGAGTGTGTATATTAAGCAAAATGTTGATAATAAACCTACAATTTGGAAAGATTTGAAAGCTATAATGAGACATAAATTTGTTCGTCCTTATTATCGTCGTGAATTTCTTCGTAAATTAGGACAATTAAAACAAGGAAGTAACACTGTTCATGCTTACTATCAAGAGTTTAAATCTTATATGCATAAGTGTGACATAGAAGAATCCGAGGATGATAGGAAGAATAGATTTTTTCATGGTTTGAACAATGATATTCGCGCACGATTTAATTATATTCCTCGTTGCATTATTGGTATGTATGTTCGTGTTTGTACCTTTGAGAGACAGATACATGAAGATGCTTTGGGCGACTACGACGAATACTATTCCAGACAATTATCACCACCACCGGTTATCTCCTTCGCCGTTGCAGCTTCTACGACGACCATGCCTCGTATTGTGAGTACGATATCGCCTCCATCCTATATGACCTTGCCATCATCCGTACCTACATCATCTGAGTTGTTGCAACAAGGTAAAAAGAAGGTATTGATGACATAACTTCACATGAGTATGATGCATGCATAGTAGACTTGAGTAAATCATGTGTTCAGGTACCTGCAGATTTTCCTACACCATCTATTTTAGATAATCGTGTTACTATTATGGGAGTGCCAATGTTTATTCATTTTGATATGACCTCTCATCTTGGTGATGATTCTGCATCGAATGACTTGTTGCATGACTGCTTAGTTAAGCCTGTTGTAGCATGTTCTTATGAAACAATTAGTGTTTATTCACCGGTGTTGGGATGGTTTACTGATGAGCATTGCCAATCTTTAGAAACGAATAAAAGGTTCACTTATATATGAAAACTGAGTTGCAATACTTTCATGTCGTTTACTTATTGTGATGATTTTATATCTTTATATTTTACGACATATGAAAGTTATTCGTGTATACATGTGGATCATGTGCACAAACTGTGGGCCGTAAAAATGGATGATATATACATATACAACATGTACACCTTATCTCTTTTATTAGCCATATTTCAGATTAAAAAACGCCGAGGACGGCTTTGTTTTCAAGAAGCGGAGGATGATGAGGACATGGCTACCATAGTTACACCCACAGCCCCTGCTAAAATACCTACTTGACCAATTACTAGAGATCGTGCACACCAATTAAATTATCAGGTACTTTCTTTTATTGGTAATGTTTCTAATGTTCTTGTGAATATGATGCTGCCTAACGTAGCTATATTTTCTGTTGCTAACAAATGAAGGATCTAGCATGGACAAGAAGGATGAGCATTGCAGCATATTCAAGCATGAAGATGATGAGGACATCACTATCATGGATATGACCATTAATTCCTCTATATTTGATCAAGAAATGAAGTCAATACAAAGGGTCATGATTTTGTGATGTACAATTTATTTCATGTCACTTTTTCCCAAGAGAAGATAGAGACCAAGTTTCTCACATCATGGACCCAGATTCAGACTGCAGAGATATATCCAACTTGAAACAGCCGCCGTTTCTACATACAAACGCCAAATTAGGTGATTCTTTTTACTGGTGATAACTTATCTCGTGTACTTTCCAACCCAATTGGTTTTCTTTGGGTTTTTTTAGTTAAAACTTAGCCATCGCAACTTCGTGTACTTCGTTTATGTCCTACGACCAGGCCAAGACCGCTTCAGAAGCCCACCTTTCATCTATATACTCGCAATATTCAGATTGCTTTATCATAGTTCTTCGATTGCTTCCAGGCACTAGACCTTCGTGGTCAGGTTGATCGTGCTTCGGCGTGGTTAATAACCTCCAGAGATTTGTTTAGCGATTTCTATGGTGCGACGTTGTTGTACGTTCGTAGTCGCATCGTCAAAGTCGTCTCCACCAAATCGATAGTTATCTCTCATCGAAAGATCGGGACTCCCCGCCTCTATGAAGTTGGTCATCAAGGCATGGTAGACTTTTTAGTCATATACATGTGGGAACATGTGCCAAGTCAATCGAAGAATTCTCCGAAGGGAAATACCACTTCAATATGCTAAACCATGAACAATGCAATGCATGTAAATCATTTCAACAACACATTATGCACTCTAGCTATTTGAGATCAGCCACAAGGAAAGAATGAACCACTAGGAAAGAATTGTAAACATAGCAATATGTCACTACAAGCTGATCTCTAGATCATAAGTACAGGCATATGTAAAAAATTAGAAACAAGAAGATTTCATACCGGTTTTCCTTGTTGCTTCCCTTCCGTCGATCTTCGTCATTACTGCCTTTTCACTTGCACGATCGAACTTGGGAAATATAATCAAATGCCATCATGGACTCGAGCTGAACTCTGAAAACAAAGAAAACTAAAGAGAGAAAGGGAATCTTTTTGGGTATTTAAAAGTTTAACAAAAGAAAAAGAAAAGATAAATCTTTTTGTTGTTTTTGCAAATTAAGAAGGAAAAAGGAAGAACGGGCAAAAACTTCGAAAAGATCAAAGCGAACAAAATAAAACGGAAAATACAATGGAAAAGGGAGAAGGGCACGTACTCCCCCAAGCTTAGGCTTTTGGCCTAAGTTGGTAACAGCTACTGCGGTCCCCAGGAGCCTCCCGCTCCTGGGTGGTATGGGTGAGTAAAAGGGTCGTACGAGGCTTCCGGCACGTACACCGAAGTCCTCGGATCCTCCCACGAAGAAGGATCCACGCTCCAAGCAGAGGAAGCCCCTTCACCACACTAGGTGACGGTCTCCCCTTGGAAAGGTGGAAACTCACCGTGCTCCTCCTCGTCGGGCACAGTCCCCTCCATTGGGTGATGAAACTAATACTGGACCGAACTCATCAAAATGGAATACATCAAAGGACCATCCGTTCCCGCGAGAAAAATCAAACAAAAGAGGCGTAGGTAGATGAATCTCGCGTTTCTCGGACGATCCGAAACGCAATATATAAACAAGGTTACCAAACTCGAAGTCCTGGTAACATACTCATGCCTCTTCATAGCAGCAAGATCAAAGCTGAAATAAGTAAAAGTCTTATCATCAGGGTGTGTGGTGCCATTAAGAGACTCAACGATAAGTGTGGAGTAAACGCCACCAAATAAATCTCCCTTGTTACCATTGGTCGCAAGGCGTCGAGCAATCAAGGCACCCACATTATACCCACTCTCCCCTGAGAGGGCGTTCGCCAGGATAGCAATATCCGATGCAGAATTGTTGCTCGTGTTGTCATGAGCTAACAACCCTCTAGCAATAAAATACGCGAAATGCCTGAGGTGAGGTAATAAGATGCTGGAAATCTTACAACGCTGAATATCCCTCGTCTCCTGGCTGCAAAGAGAGTTGAAGAGGGTTGTCAGCTCAGAAGACAAAGATTTCATCTTTGTCGTCTGTCCAACGTTTGGCACACCTATTATTTCACAAAATCTTGCCAAAGACAAGGTCAAAAGATCATTGTAAATTTTAAACTCAACAATTCCAGCATCATGATTATATCCGAAGCTATTAATAAAACAGGAGGTGAGTTTATGATACTGAGGAACACGACATGTTGCTAACCGTGTCAAACCTGCGTTGGCACAAAGGCCGTCAAATTCCTCCTTAATTCCAGAAACTTTGAGGAAAGCATCGTACGGATACGTCATTGCGTGTGCTGAACTCGTGTCTTCCAACAACACTAGGGGCACATGATCTTCATTATAGCTCACCCTAGAAGCCGAGGTGAAGCTGCAGCTCTAGTAACTCGATCGGAGCGCTCTGGCTTCTTCTTCCCAAGCGACCCCTTTGCTTTTCCAAGCAAACTCATTTTTGAAATTTTTAACAATTCAAAAAACAAGGATTTAAGCAAAGTGAGTTGAGGCGAACTACTCTACTCACTTATCTAAGGCATAAACTTGCATCAAAACTTGGAAAATAAATTTCTACACATGCATGCAAGCTCATATGAACAACACCAAGAACTACTAAATACTCACAAATGAAGCCACTAATCAAAAATCTAATTGCACGGGTGGAGGAGTTAAATACCAGGGAGTATTTTCTCAAAATCTCAGCTCAAATGATGGGTTGTGGAGAGAGATTGAAAATCGCCTCCAAGAACAGTAAGAACGCAAGTTCCAGGACCAGAACTCGTGTTTTTGGGGAGAGAGGAAGAGAAGGGAAGAATACTTACCTGGAAAGGGGGCCTGTGGGCCCTAGGCGCCCTGTGGCGTAGCTAGGGGGCATTCCGCGCCAGCTAGCCGCCTGGGCCACTGGTGGCCCTCCCTGGTCAGCCCCAGGTGCCCCTGGGTCACTTTTGAAGTGGAAATTTTGATTTTTTTTATGGATTTTTTTTAAAGCTTCACTTTTGAAAAATTTCGAGATTCAAAAAGCTGTGAAACTTTCTGAAAACTTGAACCAGTGGTTAGAAATGTGAAGCTTCAAAAACACATAAACTTTGTACAGCAAAGCGAACAAAAGCTAAAGCAAATGAAAACATAACAAGCTCCACTTTTTCCCTATATATAAAACATGCTAGTTAGCAAGGTTGATCAAGTCTCACCAACATATTAGTATTTCTAAACATAGCCTATTGTAAAGAGAAAAAGGCATAACACTCACTCCTGCTCCGAGATCACATAAAGTGGTTTTGACATAATTATTCTTTATTGAGCAAGGAATGGTGGGTATACCTGGATCACCAAGCTTCTCAGGAATCTTGCCACTGAAAGAGTAATTATAAAGCATAGTAGATATTGCCTCATTAGGGAATTTTCTTTTATTAGTAACAATATCTTTCATATATTTTGAATAATGAGGTAACTTAATAGCATCATTCAAAGGAATTTGAAGAAAAAGAGGTTTCATCCATTCACAAAATTTATTATAGTGCTCTTCTTCTTTGGTTTTGAGAGACTTACCTGGAAAGGGCATGGGTTTCTGTACCCATGGTTCTCCTTCCTTCCCATGTCTTCTTGGGATGAGGTCTTCTCTAGTATATTTCTTGCGTTTGATGGGTGCCTCTCCTTCGCACCTCGGGAGGATCATTCTTCTCCTTATCCTTTTCGGGCCCAGTTTCGTCTTCAGTTTCAGCATCAGAGGTAGATATACTATTAGGATCAACAGCGGTTTCTTCACTTGTAATAGGATCATTGGATTTGTCAACTTCCTTGTGTTTCTTCTTCTTCTCTTTCTTCTTTGGAGAGATAACAATCTCGTCTTCTACCTACACTTGAGAATCTTGCTCGATCCTCTTCGGATGCCCCTCTGGATAGATAGGGTCCTGGGTGTGTGTTCCACCCCTAGTCTTTATACCATAATCATGTATATCCTATTTGGCATTATTAGAAAGAAAATATTCTTGCACATTAGAAATTTGTTCAAGCTCAGTTTGTACCATATTAAAATGCTTAAAAAGAAATTTAACATCATTAACTGTTCTACCTATAACATCACGTAAACTTTTGATAGCAAGAGTATTATCATGCAACTGATTTTGTATCCCAATATTAAAGTGGTTTTTCTTCATAATAAAATTATCAAGCTTATCTAAACATTGACCAGGAGGCTTACCTTTAGGGATGTCACTTTCATTGAAATCTAAAAGAGAGTGTACCTCTACCAAGGGAGGGTGAGTAGCAGGCTCACACAACTTAAGAATGTAAAGTTTGCATAGGTTCAAGAGAAAGGAACGATGGTTGCAAATTCAAACAAGTCTACTGAGTTTTCTCCCGCATAGAATCCTGTGAAGAGAAAACTTAAGACTATTGTAGAGGAAGGTTTCAGTTCTGCACGGCATATCCCGCGTGTTGCTGATTCAAACATGCCTAATTACACGGAGGTTGATGTGGATGGGCTTCAAGGAAGGCGTCCACGTGCAGAAGACTACTCTGGTGTTGATGTTGAAGGCCCATCTAAGCGGGCACGGGAAATTGCAGGTGTAGAAGGGCTGGACGATGATTCTGGTGGGGAGGATGTTGATGCTAGGAAGGTACACCCAGTTTTTTGGTCTTTTACTATTGTTTAAGTTTTTGCATAAGTTTACTGTTGTGAACTGCATTTTTATTCTTTTTTGAATATTGCTAAGAGTACTAAGAGGAAGAGGTCTGAAGATGATGTTGTGGATGAATGGTGGTTTAACAAGACGATTCGGCTGTCCATTCCAAAAGTATGCAAAGTTGTTGCCTTGTTGGAAGAATTTTGGTGCGGCAAGCTGGTTTTGGTATCGTTTTCGACCTGAAAGTAAAGACCTGTAAGTTAATGGGAAATATCGACCCTGACATGATGAGATTGGACTAAGGGTCAAACAGGGTTCTCGAAATCAATCGCGAGGCTGTTCATCACATTTTCCATTTTCCTATGGGTGCTCACACTACACCCAGGCCTGCTGCCAGCAGCCATGATGGTTCTCTTTCTAATCTGTAGGATGAACTTGGTTTTAACCGTTCTTAATCATAGACATGAAGGACCTTCTTACTTTGCTTTGCAAACTGGCTGCAGACCCCGGGAAGGTTAATGAGACTGTGAAGGTTTTCTTTCTCATTCTTTTCCAGAACATGCTTTGTACCAGCCCCGCAACTCCGTTGTCCGGGGTTGCTGCTATGGTTGAAAACTTGGAATTTGCCTCTATAGCCGATATGGACTTTTGCCAGCTTGTTGTTGATGAGTTACAGGCCGTCGTGTACAAATGGAATTCTGAAGGGAGCAAGCAGAATTGTGCCAAGGGTTGCACCATCGTGCCCTTGATAATGTACATCTCCCATGCTCAGTTGCTGAAACTTTGCAATGCCGATATTATTATCAAGGGAAACATCCACATGGAAACTTACAAGTTTGGCAAGTTACCAGTCAGTTCATAGCCACCTTATGTGTTTGTTTTTCTTACTTTTTTCCCATGCTAAATGTGAACCTCTTATGTACTTACTTGTGCACTTCTTCTTTTTCGTTAATTTCTTCAGTGGAAGGCGGCATGCGACATTGTGTACAAGCAGACTCTTGCTATAGAAATGCATGAAAATTTTTGTGAGCCTCTTGCTAGGGGTTCTCCAATTCGACGGGTTCATGGGTTTGCTAGGGCGACTTCTGGAGGTTTTCTGGTGATGCTTTTGATGATGGCAATAAATTTGTCCAGGTCGATGAGCTTCTCGACAGGTTCATCAGTTTAACTTCTGATTTCCCACCATCTGGTTCCAGGCTTAGGAATATCGTTGAATTGTTTCCTGTTGGCAAGGGACCTTCTGAATCATAAATCAAGGCTGCTAATAACTTTGACTGTGGGCAGCTTGAATTCCTTAAGAAGACATTTATCACTATTCGGTCGTCATTCGTTCAGTTTAAACAATCTCAGGATGACAAGTGTGCTAGGTATGAGCAGGAAGCTGAAGAAATTGTGAAGGAAATGCACAAGCAGGAGCATGTTGTTCGACCTTCTTTGTCTGACCGCGCAGCTATTTATGTACGTCTTTTTTCATATGTGAACTGCTTTTATTCATTTTTTTCATATGCGCCATTTGATCATTGTTCTTTTCCGCAGTGTGGAGGAGAATATTCTCATTCTAATGCGCACCGTGATGATGAGCACCATGACCACCATGGTGGTCATTCTGATATACTATTTGATAGGCCATCATCCCCTGTTGATGAAGCTGCCAACGACAATCCGGTTGATGAAACTGTGAACGACAACCCGGTTGATGAATTCGCCATCGACAAGGTTCGATTCTTTCTATTCTAGTGTATTTCATTGTTTATTGTTTTTGTAGTGCCCAATACAATGAAATATGGCTGTACTAGTAGTGGCAGTGAACTGCAGTTTAATTTTTTGTAGTGTCTCCAAAACAATAATTATAGATGCACTAGTACTGGCAGTGAACTTCATGTTTTTGAAAAACATGTAATAGAGATGAAGAAGCATTAGTAGTGAACTGCATTGTCTGCTATTGGTTTTGTTAGAGAACTACATTTCTTATTATAGATTTATTTATCTTTTTGTTTTTAGGACGATGAATTAAATGATGAAATCCATGTTAAGGAGGTAGAGGTTGTCGCTGACAAGGACCAGGAGGCTGACGAGGCTGACAAGTCTAAAGAGATAGAAGGAGATGCTGGTCTGGTGAGCGTAGAGAACTGCATTTGTTTTTATTCTTCTACTTTTCATGCTAGCCGTTGATAGCGCATGATGGATCTTCTCGTTGGCTACCCCAAGTGGAAGGTTGAGATGTAGCTACCAGCAATTTCCCTTGGGAAAGATAGCAAGGTTGAGTTTGACCATTAGGACTCCAAGGTCGACAAGTAAGTGGTAAAGTGAACAATGGCGCCGTTCACAACCGATGTTGCTTACTTTACCTGGACATGCACACACAACAAATAACTTTGCTCCCAACGAGTACAGAGAGGTTGTCAATCTCAACGCTCATTACTTATATCCAATAAGATGCCTGTGTAGAAGCCATCAAAGCTTAGAATAGCAATATAGAACTTGAAGCCTGCGAGATTCATCTATCTTTCGGAGACGAGGAAAATCTTTCAACTTGTTACGAGCAGTGCATTCAGGAAGAAACAAACACTCTCTGATAGGCCAAATAAAATCTCACATAGATCCCCAAAATGAATGACGTCTCGTCTGGCTCCGTGCCTCCCTACCTCCCCTCCCCCTGCTCCATGCCGCCCAAGGCCACCGATCTCTGTTACCTGCCGCTCTAGCCTCCCACCTCCTGTCCCCCGCCGTTCACTTCCCCATCTGGATCCCACTCGTGGTAATCTCTCTCGATGTTTCTCGTTGTATTTAACCTCCTTGTCCTCTTTGCCTATTTTTTTGCAGGTTATTGTGACACAACTCCCAGCCATGCAGATTACCGGACCGCAAGAGAGGGCTCAAGATCCACCGCCGCCACCACTCCCTCAACCACCAGATCCAACCAGAGAACAAGACAACCTTGAAGATGCCCTCTTTCAGCTGAATATGGAATCCCTCTCAATCGGAGAGCCCAATTTCCTTCATGTTCAAATGCAGCAAGAGCCTGAGGAAGCCACCCCTGGAACTGAGTTCAGGATCCTAATGAAGCTCACATCTCTTAAAGGACAAGGCCGCAACATCAACCTCCAATCTGTGAAGCAGTCCATGGATAGAGCTTGGAGAAACAACTTTCACAGCATCACTCATATTGACAGGTTCCTTTTCATGGCTCACTTCCAATACTTCAATGCTACTATGTTTGTCATCACTCGCCAGCCTTGGAGCATGGGGTCGGACAACTTTTTGTTGTAATGGGTGGATGCTCAGGATAGGAGGAATCACATCAAGGATTTCATGTTTGAGAGCATATATGTCACTATCAGAATTTATGGAGTGCCGAGGAGGTTCAGAACTCGTGCTCTGTTGGAAATTATCCTCAAAGGTTTCGGTAAGATCTCTGAATTTCATTCTTTCAGTTCTAACATGATTCAAGGTAGAGCATAGTACATCTGGGGCACGATTAAGTTTGATTTTAGTAAAAGGATTAGGGATAAGGTGTGGATTACTTTCAATAAAGATCTCTCCGACTGGGCCTTCTTGTTCTACGAAAGGATTGGTAAATTTTGCTCTTTTTGTGGGATTATGTTCCACAATGTGGAAATCAGTGAGCTGAGGAGCAACTTGCTTATGTCAAGGGAAAGACTGCAAATTTCTGAAGAGAATCTAACCACAGAAACATTTGGGCCAGGGGTGAGCAATGCAGATCTCATCCCTGAATCAGCCAACCCAGTTTCTCAGGATCTTTTTTAGCCATACAATTCAGTCATGAGCTCCAACCTTGCTAGATTGCAACCTCAGCTGTTAACTAGTTCAAAGGGCAAGGAAAAGGTCTCTGAACCTCAGAAGGATATCCACCATCAATCAAAAGAATTATCTTTGAAGAAAATCAATGATCAGATCAGAAGGATGGAGCATACCGGTTTTTTTTGAAGAGTAAGGGACAGTAGGGGAAACCCCCCCTGACTTTTAAATTAATGGAATCAGTAAGTAAGATTTACATGAGAAGGATCACCGGTGGAGGCGCCAAGCAAGTTGATCATCTCCATAGGTCACTCATTGCTCCCCCTAATCCTCAGCAAATAATCTTTGCATCTAGCTCTCATACAGTGACCCCTGCAATGGCGGCTCCGCCCACTTTTACTACACATGTTCACACCACTATTCAACAAGTGGAGACAGCTCCTTTCAACATCACCAGAGGAGTGAGCATTCAATGCAGCCAGGGACTGTCTCAAGGTGATACCATTTTACCCCTGGCCTCTCAGCTTCGACTACTTTTTTCTGGGCCAACCACTGGCCTGCTACAGGATGTGCTATATACCCACTCTGAAGAGCAGAACATTCTCAACTACCAGTTTGGGCCTGCTGTGGGCTAGTTTCCAGTCTCAACCTAGATGATTACAAATGCCACTCAAACTCAGTTCCAGTTGTCTGGCGCCAACTCTTCAATTCCTGTTGATCCCTGTCTGAATAACAAGTTTCAGGATCTGCAGAACACTCAATCATCGGAACTCCCTTCTTCTCATACAGTGCAAAATGCTCAGCTGTTTAATGCTCCAATTTACGATCATCCAGGCAGAGGCGCACCTCACCCCCCACCATTTAATGCTACTCAGCCGGCTCCCCAAACCCCCATTCCCACTACTCCTCGAGCCGCTCCTCCCAGATCCAATAAGCTCAAGAGATCGAGCCCAAGGCTCACGCCGGCGGCGCTGCCTCCGTCCAAGAGGATCTCCTCCTATGTCTGGCGCCGCCCAGGAGGCCAGGATGAGGCGGGCGCTTCCCACCCCAACCCAGCACAGCTTCACCGTGCCTCGCCTCCTCCGAGTCTGCTCGGGCCTAATCTAAGCTTCCCACCGTCCATGGTCGATGTTCTTGAGGGCCCCGTCCTTGATCTCTTACTTGGAGGAACCCCCCCCCCTCGCTCCCCTGCTGCTGGAGCACCTGGACTCGCTCCCGGAGGACTTGGAGTCGCTCCTGGAGCTCCCACCGCCGGTGCTGCTGGGGCCTAGGATCCTGGATGCGCTTCCCGTGCGAGGAGAATCAGAAGAACTCGAAGCAGCCGCTGGAACCGTCCACCGCATGGGGATCTAGAACTCTTCGCTCCAATATCCACAAGGTACATTGGGTTGGCTCTTGTTCTTCCCATCGCAAGCATCGTCCGGCTCCCTATAAGGTGGTGCATCGCCATCTTTAGTGCCGAGCTGGGAGCACAGATATGGCAGGCATGGGTGACGCCAGGTGTAACAACCCAGTTTTCACAAAATAAAAAAAATTTGTTTTCGGTGAGAATTGTTTGATTGTCTGATTTGTTTGCGGTGTTTGCATCCCCGATTTATCGATCGGCGATATTTTCCCCCTCTTATCTCGTACCGGACGGAGACCGACCCTTGCCACCCTAACACTCGACCTGTGCGACACCGGGTTTCACCCGATCACCGTCGCGAAAACCGCACAAGACCAGCCGCAGCCAACGGAACGAAAACCCCGTTTAATAATTAAACGGGTTATTTTTATAGCGCGCCGGAAAGTGTTTAAGGAACGGTTCCAGCGCGAGGTGAACGCCTCCGTCTCGACGCGCTGATCGCGCAGGTCGAAGTTTTACCCGAATCGCAAGTATTGCGGACCCCCGGCAGTCAGAAACGTGAGCACCGCATGCGCGAGAGAAAAACCGGGGATATTTCTGCAAACTGCCAGCCACCGGGGCTATATAAAGACCACCACACTCCCACCCATTTCTAGGGTTTCCCTAGCCAAATTTGCAGCCACACCCCCAATTTTTGCTCAGTTTTCTGCCCAATGAGTTCTGGACCGTCAGATCCGGAGATCCGACGGCCCGGATCGCGTCTAGCCAGCAGCCTCTCTCTCCTCTCTTCCACCTCCAGCCCGTGGAGGCATCTCCCCGCCGCCTGTTCGAAGCCGCCGCCCCCGCGCCCGCTCCTCTCTATCTCCTCCTTCCCTCTCTCCCCTCTCCATTCTCTCCTCTCCCTCTCATCTCTCTCCCTCTCCTCGCAGGTACAGGAGCCCCGCCCGCCATGACAGCCCGAGGCCGCCGGCCCGAGCTCATCCACCGTCGCCCGGCCACCGGATCCGGCCGGCGCCGCCCAATCCCGGCGCCTCCTCGCCTCCAGCCTCCTCCGCCGCCAGCACCAGTGGCTGGCGCACCACCGGGCTACCGCCGCCGCCGCCACTCGGCTGTCGGGCACGGTAGGAGGCCCAAGCGGCTCCCTCACCCAGCCGGCCAGGGTGGGCCAGCCCAGGACCCCCCAACCGCCTCTGGCCCAACAAGAAGGTCCAACCCAAGAGCACCTCTCCATAGTGTTTTTTTACTAAGTGTTTTGATTTTCAACTCATTTGCACTGTTTGCCCGTTAATTTCCCGCTAAACCGTAGGTCGGATGATGTCGCGCCCAAAACGTAAATTGTTGTGCTCGTTGTTGTGAAACTTTTATCTTTTGGGAGTGTTTTGATTTGAGGTCATCTAGATGCTGTAATTTTGTGTCAAAGTAGGCATGTTGGAAAAAAAACAGCAATCTGCTGGAATTTCCTCCCGCTGTCCTGTTTTGCGCTCATGTTTCCCGTTGACTCGTAACTCCAAATGCAGTGATTCCATTTTTGTGTGGTTATGCTCTGTATGCTCTAGTGTTTTTATTTTGGAAGTGTTGGCATTGGAGTTCATCTTGATTGTGTAATTGTGTGCTGAACAGGGCATCAGGCCGTTAAACTGCTACTTTTTCCTGTTAAGTGCTGCTGTTATTATTTTGTTGCAACTTTGCACGATGATTGTAACAAATCCATGAGGCCTATTGCATTGATTCTTTCTCCTATGTGTTAAGCATCATGTGTACTTCATTTCCATACTTTAACTTGTCATGTTTGGGTACTTTACCTATATTAAATCTTGCTCCAAAGTAGCTATCCTGATGTTATTGTGCTGTTGTTGCTGAAACTGTTATTTTGTTGCAACTTCGGTCGACGAGTGTGTCGCGACCGTTTATCGGATTTGAGTGATTCCAATTACATATTGTTAAGCATGATGTCTAATTTCAGCCCATATATTGCATTGCAATGATATGCTTGCTGGTCATATAGTTATTGAGCTCCAAAGTGGCTATGCTGCTGTTTTTGACAGCCACCTCCGTTTTTCTGTAAGTCTGTTACTTTGCGATGCCATGTTGTTTGCTTAATATCTTTTGATCCATGATGCCTTTTTGCATGATTCCTTTTTCCATGCCTTCCATGTCATGTATACTTTAATTGCAAGTCATTTGTGAGCATGTTTGCATTGATTGTACTGTTTATGCATTGCTCTAAAGTGTGCTTCGTGATGTTGGCAGTTTGTGCCCGTAACTTGTTTTGCTTGTATCTTTTTAACCGTAACTCCGTTTGGGGTGTTCTTTATATGTAACTTGATTAGTTTTTCGTGTACTTTGTGTTTATGCTATTGTTTTCTGTTGTTAACCAACCTAAAATATGGTTTAGGAAAGAACAGTACCAAATGTTTTAATCATCGTGCGGTAGTTAGTGTTATGCATGTATAGGGGTTGCCCCACTTAAAATGACTAGAATAGGTAGTTTACTTTGTGCTTAACCTTTTGCCATGATTTCTTGAGTTGCCATGTTAACAACCTTTGTTGGTCACCTGTAGCTAAGCAACTTGAACCATCGTAAACGTGCGGTATCGTCGTGTGTGATGAGTACCCCACTTAAAACTGTTAGTAACCGTTCTCGACGATAGATCCGTATCGCGTTGCCGTGCCTTGTGTTGCCTCTTTGATCTTGTGTTGCTCCGTAGTAATAGATCCTTTCTCGTTGATTGCTTTCTAGTGTTTACTTCTTCTGTGCTCCCGCGGGTACCTCTCGGAGACGCTGCGAGCCTGCGATCCACTACACCTTCGGAACCCGACTTATCAACAGGCAAGGACTATACATTACTTATGATCCATTATATTTCATCCAGCGGTTTGCATGCTAGTATAGGTTAGGTTCGATGTTTGATCCTACCACATGTTTACAGCCTCTTTCAAACCGATACAACCATGTCCCCTCCCAGCAAACCTTGTACTGCTATGTTACTATTGCTCGTTGCTCAGCCCCTTCTTAGTATGCATGCTTAGGATTCTACGATGTTACCCTGTTACTCCTTGGTTTGGGATATCACATTTTTATATTATTGTTGATGATGTGATTATTATAATGTTGACTATATTCGACGAAGGATGGAAGGTCTAGGCTATCCCGCCCCAACGCTTTGTTCCATTCGAGTCACCTAGGATCCGAGTTCCGGGTATTGGTTTTAAGACTGAGCGTGCCTAACCGCGTGTGGGATTTTATGGGGTCCCCTTTTCTTACCTATCTAGCTTCAAACATTTCTAGAGGTGGCCCAAGCTGATTTACCATTTGAAAACCATGCATATATGCCTGTCGGGTAGCTCCTGGCAGACATCCTTTAAAACAACCCGGACCAGTGAGGAATTTGTTTCCCTGTTGGTCCACCTTTGACCGGCGAGGGCCCGAGGCCTCACGTGAGTCGTCTCGGTAACCCAAACCCTGTTGAGACGGAAGAGTCCGATCCGAGAGCGTGGCCAGCTTTTGGATTGGGTGTCGACTCCCCGGGGGCCACCCGGATTTGTTCGTTGTTAGTTAGAGGGACCTGTCGTTTCGGATCTCTTGGAACTAAATCATAAAATGGTTGCCTGTGATGGGTAGCAACTGAGAGAGATGTGCGTGCGTGCGGAGCCTTGTAATGGGAAGTTGGTACATCCCTGCAGGGTTAAATCTTTTCGAGAAGCCGTGTCCACGGTTATGGACGACTTGAGACCTACTCCTTGTTCATAGACAACAACAACTGAGATAACTTTAATATAACTTGATCACCGTGTGTGTGCCTTGCCTGCTTCTTCTTCATCGGGATGCGAAGAGGAGGACAAGGATAGGATAGTTGTTATGTTTGCGCAGTAGGTGGATAGCAGACTTGTTGGAGGCGATTCCTCATCGAATGCTTGGCTTCTTATCTTACTCTCTAGATCGTTAGCCACTTCATAAATGCTAGTGCGGCAGCAACCTCACCACTTACCCCTTCCTTACCGTAAACTACTAGTTGTCCTAGAATGACGAGTGATGAAGTCCTTGCTGGGTCAGATGACCACTACAGTTGTATGCTGAGTACCTCTGTACTCATGATACTACCCCCAAACTCTTTTCAGGGTTCTTGATCGACGACAGGTATGGTGATCGATGTTTCACGTGGAGACTCGACGACGACTAGTTAGGCGGATCCCGGCGGAGGGCCTGGACCCGTGTGGTTATGGGAATCGATGCTTTTCTCTTTGCCAATAGGCCTATGATTGTAGTCTATACTCAGAGATGTACCTTCCGCTGTTGTATTGTATTTAAGGCAGTTGTATGCCGATTGGATGAGATGTTGTATCCTTGTATCTGTAATGTTGTGATATCATGTTGGAAATCCGAGGCATATGACTATGTCATATGTCGCGGTGAGATCGATATGTGCTTCGTCCCCGGATCTGGATGGAAACCTCTAGATCTGGAACAGTACCGCATATCGGGCCTTACACCAGGCTCCTCTCTTGGGCGGACAAGCTCTGGTTCATGGAGGGCAATCTCCTGGAAGCTACGACCCTTGGTCTCTTGGGTCTCTTTCGTCAGGTGGCAGCAGTGGCACTGTCGATTCTCACGCAAGGGGCTTCTCTCCTCCTTGCACTGATCACATCCTCCACCTGGATTTGAATGCCCATGGTCAACATCGTTGCTGCAGAGCTAAGTCCACGGTGGAAGTTGAGGATCTTAATAGATCCTCTTCTAGAGGTGCTGCTCACTTTGGGGGAAAGAATCAACATCGACAATCTGTGCAATCGGATGAAGAACATCATCTACTCAGAGAATCTTCTCTAGTTCGATGGGTCGTGGCGCATGGTCTTAATGCGCCTCCGTGCCCATTAGAGCCATCGCCTGGAACTGTCGGGGCATGGGCCGGGGCCTGGCCATAAGAGAATGATGTTCCTGGCCAACCTGATCCGTTCTACGTGTGCTCAGGTAACTTTCATTTCTAGAATAAAATCTTCCAAAATTCAGCACTTCGATCTTGTCAAACGTTTTGAGTTCACTAATTCTTTTGTTGTTCTATCTAGAGATTCTTATGGAGGCCTTTGGCACATGTGGACAGACACACTTAAACTTGATATATATGATGCTAGCTTCCACTATATTCTCGCCACCGCCATCGAAATAGCTGTAGGAACTGAGTTCTTCTTGGTTTGTATATATGGGGACCCCTATCACCGCAAGACTAGTGATATTTGAACGAAGGTTGCAACTTTTGTGAATCAAAATTCGGGCAAGCCTATAGTTTGTATGGGTGATCTTAATGACATGCTCTATGATGAAGACAAGTTTCGCTCTCTGGTTAAGAATTGTGGTATGTTTGATCTTGGTTATAGTGGGCCTGCCTATACCTGGAGCAATGGCCAGCATTCTTCCAACCCAATTTATCAGAGGCTGGATAAATGTCTTGTCAATGTAGAATGGCTGGCTGCTCATCCAAATTCTAATGTGCTTAATTTACCCATCATCCTTAGTGATCATGCACCTATCTTGTTTTCCACTCATGGTACTTTCGCTAAGCTGAAGCAATCTTTTAAATTTGAAAACTGGTGGCTGCTAGAAAACGATTTTCATGATGTTGCTATAAATGCTTGGACTAATTGTGGTTCTCACAACTCTTTCTCTGCCAAAAGTAATGTCCTTGCTGGCTCTCTCAAAAGATGTTGCAGGAAGAAAAAACCAATCCAACAGGACAAATCTAATCTTGAAACCCAAATTAACATGATTCAAATGAATCCTCCAAACCAACAAGCCCACTCCCTGTAAGCTGATTTGTGTCGCAGATATGACACGAATCTTTCCAAGATGGATATATACTACAAACAAAGAGGAAAGAAAGATTGGGAAAAGAAAGGTGACAGGAATACACAATACTTTTACACGGTTGTGCTCAAAAGAAGAAAGAGAAAGATTATTCTCTCCATCAAAGATGAGAACAATATCACACCAAAAACCTGAAATGATTGCTAACATCTTTTTCAATTATTTGAGATTGATCTATTCATCTCCTAATGATAACAATGCTGCCTGTTTTACGAATACCAACCTCCTTGAACAAAATGATGATGCCACTTACATTCTTCCTTCTAAAGATGAGATTTTTTAGATTTTAAAGGATATGAAGTGCAATGCTTCACCAGGTCCTGATGGCTTCAATGTTGAATTTTACCTCGCTTCTTGGAGTTGGATTGGCGAGGAGGTCACCACCTTGGTTCAAAATTCTTCACTTCGGGTATTCTTCCTCCTCACATTGCAGATACCAATATTTCTCTCATTCCCAAAAAATAGGTTCCACTCCTGCCCACTGATTTTTGGCCTATTAGTCTTTGCAATGTTATTTGCAAGATTATTTCCAAAGCCATCGCCAATAGACTTAAACCCTACCTCCCTGATTATGTTGATCATGCCCAGCAAGCTTTCATGAAGGGTCGTAGAATTAGTGATAACATTATCATTGCTCAAGAAATCACTCATTCCTTTACTCTTAGCTCTTGGAATCATGAAGCTTTTATGGTTAAAATTGATCTTGATAAATCTTTTGATCGTATCAAATGGGATTTCATTGTTTCCGCTCTGCTGCGTAAAGGGTTGCATTGTCATTTCATCAACCTTGTCCATGCTTGTATTTCGAGCCCGACTTTCTCTGTCATCAGTAATGGCCAACCGACACAAAAGTTCAAAAGCCAGAGAGGTATTTGACAAGGTTGTCCTTTATCACCGTACTTATTTGTCCTTGCTATTAGTGAGCTTTCCCTTGGTCTTAATGAAGCTCTTCAAAGCAACCATCTGCAAGGAATATCTCTTGGCCCTACTTGCCCTCCTATTCACTCTTTACTTTTTACTGAAGACCTCATTATTTGTGGGCAAGCTAATCTACAGGAGGCTACTACAATGTACAACGTTCTTCAACACTTTTGTGCAGGTTCAGGTCAGGTTCCTAATTGGGCCAAATCCTCTCTACTTTTCAGCAAGAAAGTTCCTCAGTCAGTTAAATTACAAATTAAAGGTCTCTTCCAGGTTCCTGACATGGATGGGTCTTTTTCTCATTTGGGTCACGCTCTTATTCTTCCTACAAAGAACATATCCACTTCTTATAATTTTGTGATAGATAAATTCAGAAACAAACTGCCCACTTTCAAAGCTAACATACTTTCTCACGCTGCTCGAATTGAAATTATAAGATTAGTCTTTTTCTTCCATTCCTGTGTACTTTATTTCCAATATTCTCTTCTCCAAAAAAAATCACTCAACTTACTACTATCATTAGAACCTTTTGGTGGTCTGGAATTCGAGATAATTTGGCAGTGAGAAGCCTCTGTCTTAGAGCTTGGGAAGATATAGGCCAGGGAGAATCCTCTTTCTTAGAGCTTGGAAAGATATATGCCCCCCAAGGAAGATGGTGGTCTAGGCCAGGAATTTACAAGCCATCAATGAAGGACTCATCCTTGACTCTGCATGGATAATTGCAAGCAATCCCACCTCCCATCTATATAAGGTATTGAAATCGAAATATCTCTATGATTCTTCCATTTGGAAATCTACTGCTAATGTCCCTAAATCTTGTTTTTGGTCTTCAAAATGTTAAATTGCTTCCCAAACTTACTTCCCATTCTTCCTTACAAATTAATTAAGGGAATAGCTCCATCTGGAACTATCCCTGGTGCACTGGTTGGCAGGATGTTAATGACAATTTAATTATTCAAAATCCTCCTTACAACTACCCAGTCACCATTTCAGACTTATGCTACCATGGAACTAAATATTGGAATGCAGAACTAATTAACACTCTGTTTCATCAACCCCTTGCCGATGCAATTGTGAACACGCCCATAATTCAGGACGACTGACTTGACATTCTTTGTTGGAATCTTACCCCTTCGGTGATTTGTAATTGTAAGTCTACATACAAGTTATGCTTGCCGGAAATTAACTCAAACCCCAGGAACTCGCCTGTTGTACTTGCTTCAAGCATAAAACTTTGGCTCAAGAATATTTTTAAGGAAAAAAACTTATCCCCAAAATTAAAGCCTTTGCTTGGAGGCTTCTTACGAAAGCTCTACCCACTGGACTTAGAGGTGGGAGATTCTCCATTCACATATCAAAGTTGTGTGTGAGATGTGTCTAGGAGGATGATGAATTTCACCTTTTTTTCCTTTTCCTTTTTGCTCGTGCGGTTTGGTTTTTGCCGCCCTAGAACATGATCATTTATCAATTCATCACCTAGTATACTACCATGACCTCTCTTATGCAGGTTTTTCTAAACTCCAATCACCATGAGGCCAACATCCTGAACATATTGAATTGCGTATGGTGCCTCTGAAAAGACAGAAACGATGCGTTGTTCAGGAAAAAAGAAGTCTCAGCCGCAACATCTTTAGGCGGCTGTCACTGCAATTGCTGATTTTGCTAATCTTGCCTTGTCTACTGATTTGCAGCAAGCTTCTTCCCTTAGACAACAAGAAGGAGATTCAAACCTGCCGCAAGGTCTTCTGTCTTGTGGAACAATATTTATTCTGACTTGCTTATTTCAAGTCCCAAAGTGTTCTCAGATGGAGCGCATTGTTTCTCCAAAATTTGTGGCCTCCCTCCTAATCAACAAGCCACTGGAATTGGCATCTATATCTCCTTCTTGTAGGACAATTGCGACGTCTCCATCAATGTTCAAGGCCACGACCCAGTTGTCTCCTCTCCGTTGGAGGCGGAAGCTCATGCCCTGCATATGGCTGCCAAAGTTGTTGAATCCTTGCATCTCGCAAGGCCTACCTTCCTCACAGATTGCCTCTTGCTGGAAAAAATGGCGGCTACTAGGTACATCACAAACCCCATCTCCCTCTGGAAATTTAGGCCTACTCTAGTTGGTTACATTTCTACCACTTCTTCTTCTCAATCTTCCATCTATAATATCAAGAGGGGTTTTAATGGGATAGCTCATGAGTTGGCACACCAAAGTATCACTCCTCAATTTGTATGCTATGCTTCCTCCCATGTCCATAGCTCTTGCCAGCTTGTCTCTATGATTGCCTCTCTCAATCTCTCTGGTTATGTAATCAATACTTTACAATGTTTTTAATTCAATAAAATTTCATTTACTTTCAATAGGAAGAAACACAGCGAGTCAGTTCTCTTTTTGTTAGTAACTTTTTCTTGATTTAATGTGTTTACTGTCTTGTGTTTTTTCTTTGTGTGTTCCTAATCCTTTCCCCCCTTGCTGTTATTTTATGCAGGAGTCACAACCCCAAGTTAGGTATGTGCTAGAATAGCAAGTTACTTTGAATCATGATAAAAATTTCAAAAGAAATTGAAATGGGAGAGAGAAAGCCCCCCAAATGAATTTAATTCAAATGGCCAGATAAAAAGTTGCTCCAAAAATTCCTTTTGCATTTTTGAAAAGTCTCATAAATGAGTGTGATCACATATCAAGTGATGTGGTAGCAATCCCATGCTCATGGATTTTTCAAATATTCAAACAAGGCCTTGGAATTAATTAAAAACCCCTATTTGATTTAAAGTTCAATTGATTTGAATTTTAAAAAGTGCCGAACTTTATAAATGGCTAGCCTAATATATTATGAGGCCATGTAAAAAGTTTCAGCATTTTATAAAATGGTTTGCTATTTTATTTAGCAGTGCCAAAACAAATAACAGAAGAAAACATAGAAGAAATAGAAAAGAGGAAAAGAGCCCACCTACCTGGGCCTCTCGGCCCAACTTACCTTCCCGCAGCCCAAGCCCACCCGATGCTCTTGTCGTCTTCTCCCACGGCGGCAACCAGCTCGGTGGCGAGCTCGCCGCCGCGCACGCCACTGAGGTGCTTCTAGGCCTCCCGGGGCCTAGTCTACACACCACGGAGACGCCCAGAGAGGCCCATGCCACTTCCCTCCTCTCGCAGCTCACCTCTCCCTCGCTCCCTCGCTGTTTTTCGCAGCCAACCAAGAGCGTCGCCGCTCACCATCGTGTATCCGCGCGGCCAACGACAAAAACCGCCGCACCGTCGTGTCCCTCAAGCTCTACGTCGTCGTCTTCGTCTCCTACTCGAAGGAATCGAGCCAAGAAGCTCCCTGGACGTCTCCCCCTTCCTCAGGTTCGCCGCCGGCCGCCGCGCGCCATTGCCTGATTCGCCGCCGTGGTAGCTCCTCTGTCTCCCTCGACCTCTCCGTTGCGCCCAGGGTGAGCAGACGCGTCGTCTACCCCTCCTCTTTCTCCTCCTCATGCCCCTTCGCCGTTCCTCACCACGTCCGAGCTCCGGCCACCGCGCAAGTTGACGCCGGCGTGGCCGTGGAGCTCCCCTGTGACCCCCTCGTGCTCTACGCGATGCGGGTGTGCACGGGGAATCTCCCAGTGGCCTCCCCGTGCCAAGATGTTGCCAGAAACGACTCCGGCGAGCCCCTCCGCCATGCCAGATGTCGCCGACGACATCACTCCTGCGGTCCCGGCTTAATTAACCCTAACCAACACACTAACCCCCCTCCAGTGTCACTGACAATGGGCCCTAGCCCACTAATTAACTAGTGGGTTAATTTAAACAGAGGGGTTTAACACCCTGAGACACTGACAGGCCGACCCCACACGTCAGACCCCCCACCAACCACGTCATCTTGACGTCATGCTGACGCAGTAAAGCAATTAAATGATTTAATCTAATTTCAGAAAGTTCCAGAAAATGCGTTAAACTTCAAAAATTCATAGAAAATTCATATTAACTCCAAATTGGACAAATAATATGTCTAAAATTATCAGAAAAATTCAAGGAATGTGAATATGGACTTTGTTTTCATGTTTGAACAATTTAAATTGGGTGAAAAGTGGCAAACATCCATATGGATTTAATTTGAATTCAAATTTAGAGTGAATTTGCAAATGACTTTGCAACACACTTCTTTTAGAAGGATTCATCCACACATCAGAAACTTTACCTCACCTTTACAACATCACTTCATGCTCAAACTTTTGAAATGAACATTCATGGATTTCAAATGCATTTGCAATTCATCGATAAATCGAATGGAGTTTGAATTTGCAATTCAATTGCAATATACTCCATTTAAATGGAATTGACAACACATCAGCACCCCTTACACCATGTTATAACATTTGATCATGCGCTTGAGCATTGTATTCATATTGATTGCTACTTCATGCTTTGTTTGTCTCGATAGAAGTGGAGCCGGAACCGGAATCCACCCCCTTCGCTGAAGACACTGTGTTTGAACCTCGTCAGCAAGGCAAGCAACCCCTCATTCATCATGTCTATAAAATCCCAATTCCCTCTCAGTCTCGCTTATGCATTGTTTAGGATGATTACCATGATAACGTTTCTACCGCATAGTTGAACCCATATCCTTTGCATGACCTATCATTTTGTCACAGTAGTCAGCAAACCACAATCCTAGCAGATGTAGGAGTTGGTTGATATCATGTGACCCATGCAACTGCTAAAGCTTATTGCATGCTTAGAGTTACAATGAGGTTACCCTTTTGTGAGTCGGGATGGTAGTGATCATGTTGATGATGGTGGAAATGTGTTGGTGAATCTACCCTAATACAAGGTGAACGATGAGAGGCTGTGTAGGAGTACACAGTGGGTTGTGTCGTTGAACACCGCCTTAAACCCGAATTCTTGTGTGGTGATCCAAGAAGAAGAGTACAACCACACATTGGGATCACTGACCCCTCTCGACCTAGTAACTCACCCCGTTCGAACCCTAGAAGTCGCAGTAGTTCGGAGTTCTGGTAGGGCTGTGGCACGGTCTGCGAAGTGGATGAACGGCTTTTCAAGACCGGCTTGGGACCCTGCACACATCGTTTGAGGTTGTACTGGAACCTCGTCTGGACTTCCATACGGATCCCCCTCAGATAGGCGACTCTCTGGACTAGAACGGAGCTGTGGGCGAAGTGTTGTGGTGGCATCCTCGCTGTCACCTCTTGAACGGTGACACGCAAAAGGCGGTAAGTGATGACACGTGTGTGTAGTAGTACACCCCTGCAGGGTTAACAAAACTATTCGAATATCCGCGTCCGCGGTAAGGGACTGCTTGGAAAGCTTAGCTTGATTATTAGACAACTTGAACTGGATACTTATAAAACTTGCCAAGATAAGCATGAGTGCTATGGCGTGCTTTCTCGTGGGGAAGTCGAGGAAGGCACCATAGTGGTGTAATTGGTTGGAGACATGTAGTGGACTCGTGTACGCTTCTTACCTCAAGTCTGGTACTCGTAGTTCAGGACTAGCCAAGTCAAAGCTGGCACTTCTGCTGATGAACCCCACCTCCCTTTACCTTGATACATGTGCTGAGTAGTATAGTTCCTACGTAAGTCTTGATGAGTACGACTTTGTATTCACGTTTGCTTATTCTATGTTTTAGATGAACCCACTGACCCCCGAAGGTGGATTCTTCCTCGAGCTCGACGACTGAAGACCAAGCTAGTGTAGTCCCAGTCAGCAGACTGGTTCCCTCGTGAAGGGCTTGTTTATAGATGAGGCTTCTCTAAGCCATTTGTTAAACTTGTCTGTACTCAGACCTACTTTTCTTCCGCATGTTTGATGGAATGTTGGATCACAGACTTGTGATCTCTGTGTGCACACTGTAAGAGTTATCAATAAAGTTGTACATTTTGTAGAGAATTGCAATGATACCTGCTGTTCATACTAGACATGTGTGTTGCGTGTATGATTATAACATGCATGTCTTAGTATGGGTTTTCGAGACCTTAGTTGTGATCTGGCTGGCGGTCTTTTATACACCAAGTGGCCCTTAGATGTGCGCAGCTTGGGGCATCACGATGCGATTTCTCGTGACTCTGTCACGTGCACACTTTGATGTATGCTCGAGCTCGCCCTAGACCCCGACTAAGTGATCGGGCTTGAGTAAGTCTATGTAAGAGTTATAATAAAATCGATAGTATGGTTGAGGCGACTTGTCTATGAGTATGGGAGTTCACCACCCATATCATTTAGACTTGTGTGCGGACGATGAGGACCCATCTCAGTTGATCATCCGGTCTGGATAGGGTGCCCCTCACGTTTGATGCTTTCCGAGAACGTTCTGTGCTTGGCCTTGTCTACTTAGACAAGTGGGTACGGTTCTCGGCTCTCCATATTATTGGGTTGTAACAAGTTTTGCATACGCTAACCCCGGGTCCCGACAGAAGGTCCTCGCTGTTCATGTACAGGACTCCTGTCGAAGTGTAATCTCTTACTATTGACAACATGTTCTTAACATTCACCAAAGCTAGTTACATGGACTCGGAATTGATGGATCATATCCTCAAGTACTGGAAGAATGATATGAACATGGTTTAACGATCTGGTGAACGTGTTCTTATGTCTGCTATAGTGAACGCATCTGTGAGGCCCGATATGTGGTACTGTTCCAAATCTAGATGTTTCCATTTGCCCCGGATGTCCAACATGATATCACAACATTAGAGTTAAAAGGATACGACATCTCATACTATCAGCATACAACTAACTTAATACAATACAACAGAGGAAGATATATATCTGAGTACATACTACAATCAAATGCCTACTGGAGAAGGTAAAACACACCATTCCCACGTCCACACAGGTCCAAGCTCTCCACCGGGATCAACCGAACTAATCATCGTCGAGTCTCCACGAAGGCGTCCAGAAGAAGGATCGCCGAGCTCCTCTGAAGTCCAAGATCGTTTGCATAACGTGCGGAAAATAGAAAAGAAGGGGTGAGCTATATCAACAAGTCTTGTAACTAACTTCTCACAGTAAGATGGGGGTAGTGGCTGAGGTTGCAGCCGCACTAGCAATATATGAAGTGGCTAACAATCTATTAGAGTAAGATGAGAAACCAAGCATTCGATGAGGAATCGCCTCCAACAAGTCTTGCTATCAGCTACTTACGCAAACATAACACCTATCATATCATTGTCCTCCACTTTGCATCCCGGCGAAGAAGAAGCAGTCAAGGCACACACACGTTGATAAAGTTATTAATATTATCTCATTTGTTGTTGTCTATGAACAAGGAGTAGGTCTCAAGTTCTCCATAACCTTGGACACGGCTTCTCGAAAAGATTTAACCCTGCAGGGATGTACCAACTGCCCATTACAATGCTCCACACGCACGCCCATCTCTCGCAGTTGCTACCCATCAAAGGCAACCAATTTATGATTTAGTTCTGACAGATCCGAAACGACGGGACCCTCTAGCTAACAACGAACAAATTCAGGTCGCCCCCGGTGAGTCGACATCCAGTTCAGGAGCCGGCCACACTCTCGATCTGGCCTCTACCGTATGACTTGGGTTTGGATTGCCGGTAAATTCTCACATGAGGCCGGGTCCTCAACCGTACAGGTTGGACCAACAGGGAAACCATGTCCCCAATGGCCCGGTTTGTTTAAAGCACATCTGCTAGGAGCGACCCGACAGACACACACACGGGTCTCAAATGGTAAATTAGCTTGGGTCAGCACTAGAAATGTTTGAAGCTAGGTAGGTAAGAAAAGGGGACCCCATAGCATCCCACACGTCGTTAGGCATGCTCGTCAAGAGACACAATACCCGGAACTCGAGTCCTAGGTGACCCGAATGGAACAAAGCGTCGGGGCAGGATAGCCTACACCTTCCATCCTTCGTCAAATATAGTCAACATTATAATAATCAAATCATCCACAACAATATAATAATGTGATAGCCCAATCCCAGGACTAACAGGATAACAGTTGTAGCATCCTAAGCATGCATACTAAGTAGTGGTTAAGCAAGCAAGGTACATGGCCAAAAAATGGTTTGGTAGGATGTGGGGGACATCGTTGTTTGGGTTTATTTGAGAGGCATAAATATGAAATGGAAGGATCAAGAAATCGTTCTATCCTATACCTAGGCACAAGTGACTTGAAAGTTATAAGCATGATATATGCTCCCCCTTACCTAATGAGAAGACAAAGCCGAAGGTGTAGTCGAACGCAAACTCGTGACGTCTCCGAGAGTACTCGCGGAAGCACGCAAGAAGGAAAAGCAATCGACGAGCAAGCATCTATTACTACAAAGCAATCACCAGCAAAAAACATCAAGAAGGCAACACGAGACACTGCATGCACTACGGTATCGCATGTATCGTGGAGAGCGGTTACTAACAGGTCAACTGGAGTAATCGTAACACACGACGATGCCGCACATTTATCATCAAAGGTTCAAGTTGTTTAGCTACACAACATTAGCAAAGGTTGTTAACATGGCATCTCACTCAAGCATGGCATATCACACAATCATGAAAAGAGGTGAAGCATAAAGTAAACTATCTATGCTAGTCAATTTAAATGAGCTAACACCCTAAACATGGCATATCACTAAGTAGCCCACGATAAATTTAAGCATTTTCTACTGTTCTGTCCTAAACCTTATTCTATATTCGTTAAAAACAAAAACAAATTGCATAAACACAAAGTACATGAAATTCTAGTCAAGTTACATGTAAAGAACACTCCAAACGGAGTTACGGTTAAAAAGATACAAGCAACACAAGTTAAGGCAACATGCTGTTAACATCCGGTAGCATACTTTAGAGCCATGAAACAATAAGCTAAATATTGGAAAAATGCATCAAAAGGACATGCAATTATAGTAGACATGACAAGGAAGGCATGGAAACAAAGTTTCATGTATATGAGCATCAAGAACAATTAATTGTAGCTCATGCAAAATGCAAGAATATACTACTGGTCTAGGGACTTCGTGAAAAATCAGGGCATGTGACAGCAAACAGCAGGGTTGCACTTTGTGAGCTTGATATATAACTACTTGTACATCACAGATAGCATGGCAAAGCATGGCATCAAAGTACAGATAACATAGAGCAATTCATTCCATAGTAGCTAATTCACATGAAGCATGGATCATTAACTATAAGGCATCAAAATTGCAACTTTATATAAACAACAACACATGTTAACAGGGGCCCCACTTTGGAACAAGACATAAATTAGCTACAGCAGGCAAACATGACAAGGGAATACATATTGGATTTAACATGATGCTCAACTCAAAGAAGAAAGAATCAATGGCATAGGCCTCATGGATGTGACACAATCATCAACCAAAGTTGGAATAAAATAACAGCAACAACAGTTAACGATCTGGTGCCCACTTCAACACTGATTTACAACATCTATATGGCCTCAAATGGCTTGACTCACTAAATAAAAAAGTTAGATCACACAAAACTGAGCATTTTAATTTTTGGCGCATCACTATACGGGCTACGGATCTCTCGCTAACTCACTCGCAAAACAGGTAACATCAAGCAGTAAGTAAGTACTTAGAAAAAATAGGGGTCTCGGGTGCTCACTCAGTTGGGCTGGCCCAAGTTTCAAGGGGTGGGCGAGCCTTAGCGGCTTGTCGCCCTAGGAGGCTAATAGCCGCGGGCTGGCGTGTGCTAGATGGGTTGCGGGTGGTGGACGGGCAATGTGGGCGCGCCGACCCACACGAGGTGAGCGACTCAGGCTCCTCCCGGGAAGGGCAGGCCCGGGCGGAAGTGGCCGTCGCCGGTGCTCCGGAAAGGGGCTAGGCGGCGCTGGAGGTGGCATAGGCGGCGGATCGGGTCCGGCAGCGCGGATCTACCCGCGGGTGCTCGCCAGCGGCGTCCTAGGCGAGGGATCGGCGGCGGCTCGGAGCTCGGGCCGGTCGGCTGCTTGGTCCATGGCGTGGCGGCGTCCGCGACGCTTGCGACGCGTGGCGGTTCCCTGTGCAGAAGGAGGGGGAGGTGAGGAGAAGAGGGTGTAGGGACGACGACATGCAACGGAGGGAGCTCACCAGAGGCGGCGGCGTGGCCTGCGGCTGCCCGAGACGGCGCGGGGCGCGAGGCAGCGGCCCGGATCGGCGCCCTAGCGTGCCTTCCAGCCACGGTTGGGCCCGGAGCGGCCCGGTTCCGGTCTGGAGGTTGGTGGAGGGGTTTTTGGGGTGACGTGGCACCTCCAGGGCCTTCAGATCTCAGATGTGACGATCTTGGATGCCCTGGAGGTTAGGGTTTTGAATTTGGAGGCTTTGGGAGGCAGATCTGAAATTTTAGAGGTGGGTGGCTGCGAATTTTACATGGGGAAACCCTAGAAGGGCTATGGGAGGGTGGTAGGTTTACGCAAACACCCTCGGGTCTTCTCTCTCGCGTCCGATAATCCGCGTTTCTGACTGCCGGGAGTCCATACGACCTCCGATTTGGACGAAATATGGAACCATGCGCTCAACGCGGCGAGCCCGTCAGTTCTACCTCACTTCGTTGACGTTCCGAGAACATTTTTTCAGCTCCCAATAAAATAATGCATTTTAAAATAAATGTGGTTTTTTTTCCGGTGGCGACGGCTAGTCTTCTGCCCGTTACGACGGTGCTCGGGTGAACTCCGATGTTGCAAAGGTCGTGTGACGTGGTGGAAAAGGGTCGGTCTCGCATCCGATATGAGAAGTAGGGGGGAAATATTCACCGATTAGTAATTTAGCGAATAAAACATTGCAAACAATACATGCATTCAACAAAATAAAGCAACAAACAAAATTTTTATTTTTGATGAAAATGCCAAGCTGTTACAATACAACACCACCAACAAGGGATCTCGTCCCGAGATCCGGGATGATCCGAGGAGAGGAGGGGAGATAAAAGAGACTCGACGATCTTCAACACCACCAACAAGGGCTCTACTCCATGTCGAACGAAGATCTTCCGTCGAGAAACTTCCCGAAGAGAGATGGCGACGTCGAAGAACGAAACCATCGAGAGATCAACAGGAAGAACGATAGTTCAAAGCGATGATCAAGGAAGCATTGTCATGCAAATCGGTGAGGATACTTGGCGAGGGGAATGAAGTTAACGGATGATCAAGATGCAAACCAGAGTCGGATAGACTAAAGGTACTACAGGATTTTCCAACCTGAGATCAGAATCGAGACAATACGCTGCAAGAAAGGCATTGTAACGGTTCCAAAACTCCACACACTCGAGATCCTAAAGTTTGAAGGGGATAAGGCGAGAATAAAACACTTATGTCACTTGTCTTGACCGGAGCAAGGGGAAGGAGTAAAAATATTCTTACTGTCTGATAACTAACTTAGTAACTACAAAATAGTTTTTGTCTAGACTCAACTTCGTCCAGAGAAGGGATCCTACGGTCGGTAAGGCTCTGATACCAAGTTGTAAAGCCTGATATGCGGTACTATTCAAAATCTAGATGTTTCCATCCTGATCCGGGGACGAAGCACATATCGGTCCCACCGCGACATATGACAATGCCATATGCCCCGGATTTTCAACATGATATCACAACATTACAGTTACAAGGATACACCATCTCATACAATCGGCATACAACTGCCTTAATACAATACATCAGCGGAAGAGGCTCTCCGCCGGGATCCACCTAACTTGTCGTCGTCGAGTCTCCGCGAAGGCGTCCAGAAGAAGGATCGTCGAGCTCCTCTTAAGTCCAAGATCGTTTGCATAACGTGCGTAAAAGAGAAAAGAAGGGGTGAGTTATATCAACAAGTATTTTAACTAACTTCTCAAGGTAAGATGGGGGTAGTGGTTTAGGTTGCAGCCGCACTAGCAATATCTGAAGTGGCTAACAATCTATTAGAGTAAGATGAGAAACTAAGCATTAGATGAGGAATCGCCTCCAACAAGTCTTGCTATCAGCTCCGCCGCAGCCGCCCTTCACCAGCGAGCATCTGTGTCACGCGCCCTCGGTGAGCCTCACCGGCCGTCTCCCTCGCGCCTCCTTCTCCTCTCCCTCGCCTCACCTCCTCTCTCCCTCCGTTTCCTAGAAGGATCTCGCGCCGAACGCCATGGACACCATGATCGTGGTTGCTCGAGCTCGAACCACGAGCTACGCCGCCGGTCTCCCCACTGAAGAACCAGGTCCGGCCACCCTACGACCACCGCGTCCCCATTCCCGGCTTCCCGCGCCCCTCCGTCCGACCTCGGCCGTCGCGCCGACTCCCCTAACCGGCCGGCGAGCCGCCGCCGGGAACAGCCGCTGACGGGAACCTCCTGCTCGGGACGACCCCGATCCACCAGCCCCAGCCGACGTGGGCCATCCTCGCCAGCTGGGTCGCGCGGCTCGGCCTCGGCCCAGCACGCCAAGCCCACGCGCCCTGCTGCCAGGCTGCCCCTCTGCCTCTCGGGCCTTGGCCCATGGTGAGCCTGAGCCCAACCCCCTTTTTTTCGTTTTAAGTTTTTTTTTCTATTTATATTTTTCTGCTAAGTCATTGTAATATTGTTGTTGTATCTGTTTTGCGATGAAGTTTGCGAGTAAACCATAGCCGGATCGTGTTGCGCCCGAAAGGAAAATTGTTTAGAATTGTGTGTACTTCAATCCATCTTTTGTGAGAATTTTGATTTCAGGCCATCTTGATATTTTAAATCACTATTGAAGTGGGCATCAGACTGTTAACTGCTACTAATTTCTGTTATGTGTTGCTGCTGTTATTTTATTGCAAATTTATTGATGATTGTGACACATCCATGAGGCCTATTGCATTGATTCTTGTTGCATACTATTAAGCATCATGTCTACTTCCATTATATGTATTGCATTCTCATGTGTGCATTTCTGGTCATAGATATGTTTAGCTCCAAAGTTGCTATCCTGTTGTTGGCAGCCACCTCTGTTTTTCTCTAAGTGTGTAACTTTCCGATGCCATGTTGCATGCTTAATATCTTTTGATCTGTTATGCCTATGAACTTGATTCTTGTTTGTACCCGATCACAATCATGTCTACTTCATGCTAATATATTGCTATGTCATGTTGCTGCACTTTTGTATATAGCTTTACCCCTGTTTTTACAGCATGAAAATAACAGTTTCTACCCTGTTTTCCTGATTTTCACTAAGTCCTAGACTAGTAATTTTTTATTGCATTTTTCTTGGGCTATAATTAATTGTTCATGATTCCTTTTTGCATGATTACTTTTGCCATGCCATGCCTGCCATGTCTACTTTAGTTGCATACCATTTTTATGCAAGTTTGTAACCTTTTGCTTTTTTATTTGTTGCTCTAAAGTGTGCTTCCTGATGTTGGCAGATTGCACCCGTAACTTTTTTTGCTTATGCTATTGTTTGTTGTTGTTAACCAACCTAAAATATGGTTTAGGGAAGAACCGTACCAAATGCTTTAATTGTTGTGGGGTACTTAGTGGAATTCCGTGTTTAGGTTGTGCCTCACTTAAATTGACTAGCATAGATAGTTTACCTTATGCTTCACCTCTTGTCATGTTTGTGTGCTATGCCATGCTTGAGTGAGTTGGCATGTTAACAACCTTTGTTGACCACCTGTAGCTAAACAACTTGAACCATCATTAACAACGGTATCGTCGTGTGTGACGAGTACTTCACTTAACCTGTTAGTAACCGCTCTCGGCCGTAGGTGCGATGTCTCGTGTTGCCTTCTCGTTGATGCTTGCTCGTGATTGCTTCGTAGTAATAGATGCTTCCTTGTAGACTGCTTTCCAGTGTTTCCTTCTTGCGTGCTTCTGCGGGTACTTCTTGTGTACCTTCGGTTACGTCCTATCATCAGGTAAGGGGGACCATATATCATGCTTATAACTTTCAGCTCACTCGCGCCTAGGTGTAGGATAGAACGATTGCTTGATCCTACCACTTCATATTTATGCCTCTCAAATAAACCCAAACAACCATGTCCACCACATCCCAGCAAACCTTGTTCGGCTGTGTTACTATTCCTCGCTACTCAGCCACTGCTTAGTATGCATGCTAGGATGTTATCAACTGTTATCCTGTCACTCCTTGGATTGGGCTATCACATTATTATATTGTTGTGGATGATATGATTATTATAATGTTGACTATATTCGATGAAGGATGGAAGGTCTAGGCTATTCCACCCCGACGCTATGTTCCATTCGAGTCACCTAGGTCCCGAGTTCCGGGTATTGCTTTTAAGACTGAGCGTGCCTAACCGCGTGTGGGATTTCATGGGGTCCCTTTGCTTACCTACCTAGATTCGAACATTTCTAGAGGTCGCCCAAGCCGATTTACCATTTGCAAACCATGCATATATGTCTGTCGGGTCTCTCCTAGCAGATATCTTTTAAAACAACTTGGGCCAGTGGAGACATGGTTTCTCTGTTGGTCCACCTGATCAGCTAGGACCCGGCCCCATGTGAGGTGACCCGGTAATCCGACCTGCGTCAGCCGGAAGAGTCCGATCCGAGAGTGCGGACGGCTTTTGGATTGGGTGTCGACTCCCCGGGGGCCACCCGTATTTGTTCGTTGTTAGCTAGAGGGACCTGTCGTTTTGGATCTCTCGGAACTAATTCATAAAATGGTTGCCTATAATGGGTAGCAACAGAGAGAGATGGGCATGCGTGCGGAGCCTTATAATGGGCAGTTGGTACACCCCTGCAGAGTTAAATCTTTTCGAGAAGCCGTGTCCACGGTTATGGACGACTTGGGACCTACTCCTTGTTCATAGCCAACAACAACTGAGATAATCTTAATAACTTGATCAACGTGTGTGTGCCTTGACTACTTCTTCTTCGTCGGAATGCGAAGAGGAGAACAAGGATAGGATAGGTGTTATGTTTGCGTAAGTAGCTGATAGCAAGACTTGTTGGAGGCGATTCCTCATCGAATGCTTGGTTCTCATCTTACTCTAAATTGACCGTTAGCCACTCATATATTGCTAGTGCGTCTGCAACCTCACCACTACCCCCAACTTACCCGTGAGAAGTTAGTTACAAGACTTTTGATATATTCTCACCCCTTTCTTTTGTTTTCCCGTTTATGTTTTGCCCGATCGGCCGCTGCAGTTGATTACTACCTCGACTCTTCTTCTTCTAGACGCCTTCGCGGAGACTCGACGATGAGTAGTTAGGCGGATCCCGGCGGAGAGCCTGGACCCGTGTGGTTACGGCAATGGTGTGTTTTACCTTTGCCACTAGGCATTTGAATTTAGTCTGTACTCAGACATGTATCTTTCGCTGATGTATTGTATTTAAGGAAGTTGTATGCCGATTGTATGAGATGTTGTATCCATGTAGTTGTAATGTTGTGATATCATGTTGGAAATCCGAGGCATATGAACGGCATTGTCATACGTCGCGGTGGGACCGATATGTGCTTCGTCCTTGGATCTGGAAGGAAACATCTAGATCTAGAATAATACCGCATATCGGGCCTTACAACTTGGTATCAGAGCCTTACCGACCGTAGGATCCCTTTTCTGGCCGAAGTCGAGTCTAGAAGAAAAAATATTTTGTAGTTACTAAGTTAGTTATCGGAGAGTAGGATTCTTTTTCCTCCTTACCTTTTCTCTGGTCAGGACAAGTGACGTAAGTGTTTTATTCTCGCCTTATCCCCTTCAAACTTTAGGATCTCGAGTGTGTGGAGTTTCGGAACCGTTACAATGCCTTGCTTGCAGCGTATTGTCTCGATTCTGATCTCAAGTTGGGAAATCATGTAGTACCTTTAGTTCTTCCGACTCTGGTTCAACATCTTGGTTGTCCGTTGACCCCATTCCTCTTGCCTAGTATCCTCACTATTTTGGTGAGAATGCTTCCCTTGATCGTCGCTTTCAACTCTCGTTCTTCCTCTTGATCTCCCGATGGTTTCGTTTTCCGACGTTGCCGTCTCTCTGCGGAAATTTATCTCGATAGAAGTTCGACGTCGACATGGAGCAGAGTCCCTTGTTGGTGGTGTTGAAGATCGTTGACTCTCTTTTTCTCTCTCCCCTCTCCCCCGGATCGTCCAGTATCTCGGGACGAGATCCCTTGTTGGTGGTGTTGTATTGTTACAGCCCAGATTTCACAAAAAATAATTTTTTTATTTTCGGTGTGAATTGTTTGATTGTCTGATTTGTTGGTGTTTGCATCCCTGATTTATCGATCGGTGATTATTTTCCCCCCTCTTATCTCGTATCGGATGGAGACCGACCCTTGCAACCCTGACACTCAACCTTTGCGACACCGGGTTTCACCCGATCGCCGTCGCGAAAACACACAAGACCAGCCGCAGCCAACGGAACAAAAACCCCGTTTAATAAGTAAACGGGATATTTTTATAGCGCATCAGAAAGTTTTCTCGAAACGGTTCCAGCGCGAGGTGAACGCCGCCGGCTCGACGCGCTGATCGCGCATTTTGAAGTTTTACCCGAATCAGAGGTCCTGCGGACCCCCGGCGGTCAGAAACGTAAAGACTGCGTGCGTGAGAGAAAAACCGGAGATGTTTTTGCAAACTGCCAGCCACCTGGGCTATATGAAGACCAACACTCCCCCACCCCTTTCTAGGGTTTCCCCTAAGCCAAAATTGCAGCCACTCCCCTGAAGAACCCCAGATTTGCCCTATCTTTCCCCCAAAACCCGAAACCCTAGCCACCCACGCAATCCCAGTCGTTGATCTGCAAATCGGAGGGCTCCATTGTAGCCACGTAGCCCCAGAAGCCTCCCAGACCGAACCGGGCCCAGCAGGGCCCTCCCCACCGCCGCCGGGCCCGATCTGGGCCGTCCAGCCCGCGCTCCGCCGCCGCCGCCCTTCACCGGCGAGCATCCGCGTCGCGCGCCCTCGGTGAGCCTCCCGGGCCATCTCCCCCAGGCCTCCTTCTCCTCTCCCTCGCCTCACCTCCTCTCTCCCTCCGTTTCCCAGCAAGATCTCGCGCCGAACACCATGGACACCATGGTCGTGGTTGCTCGAGCTCGAGCCACGAGCTGCGCCGCCAGTCTCTCCTCTAAAGAACCAGGTCCGGCCGCCCTACGACCACCGTGTCCCCGTTCCCGGCTTCCTGCGCACCTCCGTCCGACCTCGGCCGTCACGCCGCCTCCCCTAACCGGCCGGCGAGCCGCCGCCGGGAACAGTCGCTGACGGGAACCTCCCGCTCGGGACGACCCCGATCCAGCAGCCCCAGCTGACGTGGGTCGCCCTCGGCCCAGCACGCCAAGCCCAGGCGCCCCTCTGCCTTTTGGGCCTTGTCCCATGGTGAGCCTGAGCCCAACCCCCTTTTTTTTGTTTTTTGTTTTTTTCTATTTATCTTTTTCTGCTAAGTCCCTGTAATATTGTTGCTGTATCTGTTTTGCGATGAAGTTTGCCAGTAAACCATAGCCCAGATCGCGTTGTGCCCAAAAGGAAAATTGTTTAGAATTGTGTGTACTTCAATCCATCTTTTGTGAGCAATTTTATTTGAGGCCATCTTGATGTTGTTAATCACTGTTGAAGTGGGCATCAGACTGTTAACTGCTACTAATTTGGGTTATGTGTTGCTGCTCTTATTTTATTGCAAGTTTGATTGATGATTGTGACACATCCATGAGGCCTATTGCATTGATTCTTGTTGCATACTGTTAAGCATCATGTCTACTTCCATTATATGTATTGCATTGTCATGTTTGCATTTCTGGTCATAGATATGTTTAGCTCCAAAGTTGCTATCCTATTGTTGTTGACAGACACCTCTGTTTTTCTCTAAGTGTGTAACTTTCCGATGTCATGTTGCATGCTTAATATCTTTTCATCTGTTATTCCTATGACCTTGATTTTTGTTTGTACATGATTACCATCATGTCTACTTAATGCTCATATATTGCTATGTCATGTGGCTGCACTTTTGCATATAGCTTTACCCCTGTTTTTACAGCATCAAAATAACAGTTTCTGCCCAGTTTTCCTGATTTTCACTAAGTCCTAGACTAGAAATGTTTTATTGCATTTTTCTTGGGCTATAATTAATTGTTCATGATGCCTTTTTCCATGATTCTTTTTGCCATGCCATGCCTGCCATGTCTAATTTAGTTTCATATCATTTTTATGCATGTTGATAACCTTTTGCTTGTTTATTTGTTGCTCTACAGTGCGCTTCCTGATGTTGGCAGATTGCACCCGTAACTTGTTTTGCTTATATCTTTTTAACCGTAAGTCCGTTTGGAGTGTTCTTTATATGTAACTTAATTAGTTTTTCTTGTACTTTGTGTTTATGGTATTGTTTGATGTTGTTAACCAACCTAAAATATGGTTTAGGGAAGAACAGTACCAAATGCTTTAATTGTTGTGGAGTACTTAGTGGAATGCCGTGTTTAGGTTGTGCCTCACTTAAATTGACTAGCATAGATAGTTTACCTTGTGCTTTACCTCTTTTCATGTTTGTGTGCTATTCCATGCTTGAGTGAGTTGCCATGTTAACAACCTTTGTTGATCACCTGCAGCTAAACAACTTGAACCATCGTAAACGTGCGATATCGTTGTGTGTGACGAGTACTTCACTTAACCTGTTAGTAACCGCTCTCGACGGTAGGTGCGATGTCTCGTGTTTCCTTCTCGTTGATGCTTGCTCGTGATTACTTCGTAGTAATAGATGCTTTCTTGTCGACTGCTTTCCAGTTTTTCCTTCTTGTGTGCTTCCGCGGGTACTCTCGGAGACGGTGCGAGCTTGCGATCGACTTCACCTTCGGTTTTGTTCTCTCATCAGGTAAGGGGGGGCATATATCATGCTTATAAATTTCAGCTCACTCACGCCTAGGTGTAGCATAGAATGATTGCTTGATCCTACCAATTCATATTTATGCCTCCCGAATAAACCCAAACGGTCATGTCCTCCACATCCCAGCAAACCTTTTTCGGCTATCTTACTATTGCTCGCTGCTCAGCCACTGCTTAGTTTGCATGCTAGGATCTTATCAACTTTTATCCTGTTATTCCTTGGATTGGGCTATCTCATTATTATATTGTTGCGGATGATATTATTATTATAATGTTGACTATATTCGACGAAGGAGGGTAGGTCTAGGCTATCCCGCCCCGACGCTTTTTTCCATTCGAGTCACCTAGGTCCCGAGTTTCGGGTATTGGTTTTAAGACTGAGCGTGCCTAACTGCGTGTGGGATTTTATGGGGTCCCCTTTTCTTACCTACCTAGCTTCAAACATTTCTAGAGGTGGCCCAAGCTGATTTACCATTTGCAAACCATGCATATATGTCTGTCGGGTCGCTCCTAGCAGAAATGTTTTAAAACAACTTGGGCCAGTGGAGACATGATTTCTCTGTTGGTCCACCCGATCAGCTAGGACCCAGCCCCATGTGAGGTGACCCGGTAATCCGACCTGCGTCAGCTGGAAGAGTCCGAACCGAGAGTGCGGACGGCTTTTGGATTGGGTGTCGAATCCCCGGGGCCCACCCGGATTTGTTCGTTGTTAGCTAGAGGGACCTATCGTTTCAGATCTCTCGGAACTAAATCATAAAATGGTTGCCTATGATGGGTAGAAACTAAGAGAGATGGGCGTGTGTGCGGACCCTTGTAATGGGCAGTTGGTACACCCCTGCAGGGTTAAATCTTTTCGAGAAGCCGTGTCCACGGTTATGGACGACTTGAGACCTACTCCTTGTTAAATAGACAACAACAACTGGGATAATCTTAATAACTTGATCAACGTGTGTGTGCCTTCACTGCTTCTTCTTCGTCGGAATGCGAAGAGGAGGACAAGGATCGGATAGGTGTTATGTTTGCGTAAGTAGCTGATAGCAAGACTTGTTGGAGGCGATTCCTCATCGAATGCTTGGTTCTCATCTTACTCTAAATTGACCGTTAGCCACTCATATATTTCTAGTGCGTCTGCAACCTCACCACTACCCCCATCTTACCTGTGAGAAGTTAGTTACAAGACTTTTGATATATTCTCACCCCTTTCTTTTCTTTTCCCTTTTATCTTTTACCTGATCGGTCGCTGCAGTTGATTACTACCTCGACACTTCTTCTTCTGGACGCCTTCGCGGAGACTCGACGACGACTAGTTAGGCGGATCCCGGCGGAGAGCCTGGACCCGTGTGGTTACGGGAATGGTGTGTTTTACCGTTGCCACTAGGCATTTGAATGTAGTCTGTACTCAGACATGTATCTTCCGCTGATGTATTGTATTTAAGGAAGTTGTATGCCGATTGTATGAGATGTTGTATTCATGTAGGTGTAATGTTGTGATATCATGTTGGAAATCCGGGGCATATGGCATTGTCATATGTCGCGGTGGGACCGATATGTGCTTCCTCCCTGGATCTGGAAGGAAACATCTGGATCTAGAACAGTACCGCATATCGGGCCTTACAGAAATTGATAAAGGTATTAAACCTGTTATAAATTATGAGCATGATTATATTGAGATCTATGTGAAAACTGATTACTTTAATACCTTTTGCTCTAAGATTGGTCTTGATTCCCAGCATATGATTGGTTTTTTTAAGAACTTTGCCTCTCATATTGACTCTTCTAAGGAGGAGACTGATCAATACCATAAATATTTAAAAGAACTACATGTTGCTATTAATGTTGCTGACCCTATTCTGCCTTCAGTTATATATGAAAAGCCCCATTTTCCCGCAAGGATAAGGGAGCACTCTTTAGTGACAGGCATAATAAATAAAAGTGAGAGAAGAACTGACGAACCTGAGGACCACATCAAGGTCAATCCTCAAGTTGCGATGGTTAAAGATTTAGTTACTAATGATGTTTTAGATTCCAATATAATTTTTTGTGTTGTTTCAACTAACATTGTTACAACCAAGAACAAAAGCCCACTTTCAGGTACAATAGTTGTATCTGTAAAAATCGGAAATCACAATTATTATGGGCTATGCGATTTGGGATCAAGTGCTAGCGCTATTCCTTATTCACTCTATCAGGAGATCATGGGTGAGATTTCACACTGTGAACTTGTCACGCCCCAAAAATTATAGCGTGTGATATAAGTCGCTAGTGGATGACCAAAAATTAAGGGGCAACAAAAACCATTTTCTTGAAGTGGTGTGATGATGAATGAATGTTTGAATGTGTGTGAGTTTGGAGATGATCATGATCTTGCATGTAGTCTAAAGATGATCATGTGGTGATCATGTTGTTTGAATTTAATGCGAAGTAGATAATCATGGATATAGTGTTGATCGTTTTATCGTACATAGATAAATAAGTGATTGTTGTAAAGATCATCTGTCCCCCATGTATGCAAATCATTTTAAGATGTTCACATAAAAAAGAACATGATCAAATATAGTAATAAAGCAAACCATAGTATCTTTTAGCCTTCATTTGAAATTTACCTTTATTGTTGTGTTAATTCCATTAGATATTTATCTCTCGTTCATTACAATTATATGAGGAATAAACCTCATTTATTTTTAGGAAAATAATTACTATAATAATCTCATAAGACCTACGAAAACCCAAAGGACATAATTTTGTGCCCAACCAAAATGAACTAAAACAATGATCATTAAAAATCACATAAAATGCTAGGACGCATAATAGAACACATAGATTTAAATGATCATGGTGTTGCTTGTCGTGGAAAGGGGAACTTGTGTTATTATCATGTGTTGTTGATACACGTGTGTGAATAGTTTTAGTCACTACCAATATGTATTGTTGATCATCTTAGCATGATCACAAGAAAGATCAACCTAAACCCTATCATCTATATAGCTAAGACCCTCATACCACTTTTAACTTTTTCACCCACTCACATTGTTCATCTGTTGATTCTTTTTGCCTCTCTTTTGTTGTTGCTTTTTTTAGCATTATGAAGTTTGAATGTGGAACTAAAGGATTTCAAAAAAAAATCTTTTAAAATACTATAACTCACACAAATTCATTCATAAAATAATGAATGCATATTAAAGCTGACCAAAGAACTATTTGTTTTGAACCCTTTTAAATGAGGAGAATATCACTAATAATATTGTGATCATCTAAACAAGTTCAAAACAAAATTAATTATGTAAATTCCCAGAAATTCAAATTCAAGTGCCTTTTAGTCATTTCCACAAACAGCTAGATGGCAGTTTTCTTTCATTGTTTAAATCGATTAAACCTCATTTAAATAAAAATTAAACAGGAAAATAAACAACACCTAAACTACCCTAACCACCCACCTAGCCCGTAGCCCTCTCTCCCTCCACGTTTCCTTGGAAACCAAGGATCTGGAGAGGATTGGAGAGAGAGGCTGAAGCCTCTCCTATCTCCTTCTCTCTCCCTCCTATATCTCTCCCTCTCTCTGTTCTCTCTCTCTCTCTCCTGATTCTCTCTCCCACTCACCCGAGTCTCTCTCGCTAGCAAGCCCCTTCCCCAGAAGCACCTCCCCCACGCTAACCAACCTCCCCTCTAGCTCTGTCATCCCTAGGGCATAGACAACTCTCCCATGCCCTCCCGATTGGCCAAGCCATGCACACCCTGCAGCCCTGGTCTCGTACGCGTGCTCCTGAGGGATTCCCTCGCTAGAACCAGCCAGCCACCACCCTCACCATCTAGTAGAGGGCAAACCCACGGATCGCTCCCTACTAGTGCACCGTTGATCGCCGTTCGATCCCGCTCGCCGGTTGCACCTTTCCCGCTCAAGCCAGTGCGCCTCGTCTGTTTTCTAGCCTAGATAGAGCACCCTACGCGGCTATAAAAAGAAGGCCCGAGCGCCCCTTCCCTCCACACCGCCACCCAGCCCCCCCCCCCTCACACAGCCATCCTTGCTACCCACACACCTCCAACCCGCCACTGTCCAGCCGAGTAGTAGAGAAGAATAGAGGAGGTGAAGGAAGAAGGAGAAGAGGAGGTCAGGAAGAAGCAGGAGGAAGAGGAAGGTAAAGGAGGAGGAGGAGGAGAGGGCCAGCGAGGCGCGCCCCCTCTCTGCCTCGACTCCGGCGGACCTCTGGCCTCCCGCGAGGAGGACTCCGACGAGCTTCTCGTCTACCCCGAGCCGTCCTCCGCCCCGCTGCACCGAGTCACTATTTGCCTACCCGACGACAAAAATGGAACCCCACTGGCCTTATGTACGCCAGCCGCCCCTCTACGACGTCCGTCGTTGCTGGGAAAATGGAACCCCACCGGTTGTGTACGTCAAACGCCCCCTTTTCCGGGAAAATGGGATCCCCTGGCCGCGTCGCGCCTCCCCCTTCACTCGCCGCAGGCCGCCGGCCACCGGAGGCCCTCCGGCGAGTTCCGCCCCGCACCTTGGCCGCCATGGGAGCCTACTCCCGTTCTTGCCCTTGCGGGAGGAAGAAGGATCCCCCTGGCCGTTCGATCACACTTGATCCAACGGCCAGGAAAGGCCCGTACCTCTTTAGGTTTTTTTTAAACAAAAAGAAAAAGAGAACACACCCCCACCGGACTGCGCTCAGGCTCGGCCCACAACAATAAAAAGTGCATGGGCGCGTGATAGACCGGGCCGGCCTGCTGAGACTTTTCCTTTATTTATTTTATCTGCATAACTTAAATAGTATTAGAAAAATAACCGTAGCTCAGAAAAATATGAAATAAATTTTGTGATGTTTATAGAATTATTCTTTTTTTTTCTACATGTGTAGAATATTGTTTTGCTTACATAAAATTTTGACTCTTTATTATTATTTCTATTGCTAGTTTAATTTCTATAGAATTTATGCTAGTATTATTAACTTATTAGATTATTATTAAATTAGCTTCTGGTTAGTAGAAATTTTCTTATGCATTTAGTTAATAAAAATAAAATAAATTTAAAAGTTGTTAGTGATTAAAATAGGTTAAAAACATTGCTTTTAGTGAAAGTTGATTTATTTAATACTGATGTTATTAAAGCCACCAAAATTATCCTATTGCCTTGTTATAAAATTTAACCTTGTTAAGGTGGTATGAAATTTAAATCTTAATAAAAAGAAAACCTTGGAAATTGTTTTTTTCCTTTGTTGCTTGTGATTTTTTTTTAACAATTGAGTGTTATGTGCATTGCTTGCTATTGCCCCGTTGTAATGGTGGATTTCTTTTCACAACGTGTAGACGATACGCCTCACGCTGCAGGTGAAGACTCCTCCCTTGCCGCCGAAGAAGCCGATCCAGGTTACATCGCCGAGGAAGGCAAGCCACCGTCAAAACTCAAAACCCCGCATTACCCCTTTTTACTTTTCTTGTATCACTAATATTGTATCATGCTAGTAATATATTCATATGGTTTGGGATTGTATTAGTTGTATTAGGAAAACTCGATACCACCCCATAGCCTACCTATTTGGGAAAAGAAAGTAGAACCCCGGTGATCCCGACACTCCGTCGAGACCATCACTCAGCTCTAGCTTTATCATTACATAACAACTTAGAAAGTCATACTTCACCGGATATGGTACGGCATACACCTAAGAAGGTGGTATGGCCGGGTTTGTGGAACATCGTCGGACATGGATAAAGTCTGGAGGGACTCTCTATAAGTGCCGCCAAAACCTAGCCTTACAGTACAACCACTATACTCTGGTATGGGACAGGGCTAGTTGGAAGCTTGCATATCTTAGTACCGGGATCTTCTAACTACATAATACATAGAAGCTTGTAATCCTACCGATGCGTCGGAGGTGAGGTCGCTGCCGAGGCAGCGGTGGCATGGAACTTTGCCGCACCTCTACAATGGTGAAGGCATGTTTCCATGGGAGCATGGCCTTGTACGCGGACAGTTCAGGATGTGGGCATCGGGTAGATCACCTGTACTAGGGTAAGCAAGGGGAAGACTATGGTCGATTATCCGAGACCCGTATACTGAAGTATGACGATCCGTGGGGACACACGACGGATGTATCGAATGTGGTGGGTAAAGTGTAGAACCTCTGCAGAGTGAAAACTATTCGAGTAGCCAGAGTCCACGGTCATGGACAGCTAGTGAGGCCGGACTTTGTGGGGAATAGATGAGAAAGCTCGGTACTGAGTTTATGGTTCGCGATGATGTTGATATTGTTGGAAAAAGGTTGGACTTGACTTATCCAAATTCATTGTGGGAAATAAAATTTGCCAAGTTTAAAACTTTGCCAACTTAATAATAATCTTGGGTAGATAGGAAATCCCTATGAAAAACTCCACCACATAGCCATCCCATTATTTTCGTATGCAAAACCTTGTTTCTTTCTTTAGGTGGTTTGCGAGTACTTTTTATGTACTCACGACTTTGTCCCTGGTTATTCCATCGGCCAGGCTTGGAGGAGCAGATATACGACGATGATGCTACCGGTGATTAATAGGACGTGATATGCTCTGATCTACCCTGTGGATTGTGTCACCACTACCTTTGATGCTTTTGCTTATTCCGCTGCTACTTGAGCCCGATGAGGCCTTGTAAGACTATGTTATTATGATATTTGTATTCGGTAATGTATGAACATTAAGACTATGATTTCCATGTCGAATTGTGTGTCATGCGAACTGATCATGGGAGCATGACCGTATACACAGCTGATCGCTTCGGGCATATAGTCCTGGGTTCCCTCAGAACTTGAAGAGGTTGATGTTACTATTTATCTAGCAAACAAAGAAAATATCTCTCCCATTGGAATTGTGAGAGATGTTGAAGTCCTGCCGACTTTCTAGTACTTGGTTCAGTACAAGATAGTTTTTTCCCTATTATCTTTGGTAGGCCTTTCTTCAGCACTTGTCGAGCTATAATAGATTGCAGAAAAGGTAAAGTTTCTGATGAATTCAATGGTGAGCCATATGAATTTAAATTTTCTAAGTTCTCTAAGCAACCTCGTGGTACTAATTTACCTAGTAATGAAAAAATTATTGAAGATATTGCTTCCATTTCTATTCCTCCTAATGATCCTTTGCAGCAATATATCAAAGACCACGAGAATGATATGCATATGCAAGAAAGGAACGAGTTAGACGAAATATTCAAAAGACAAACTGCTATCTAGAAGCACAACCTTCCGGTTGAACCTTTAGGAATCCTAGCACAACCAAAAGAAGACCCGGTGTTTGACCTCAAACCACTTCCTGATACGCTCAAGTATGCTTATTTAGATGAAAAGAAAATATATCATGTTATTATCAATGATCGCCTTTCAGGATTTGAAGAAGAGCGACTATTGGAGACACTTCACAGACACTGTGGCACCCTTGGCTATACCCTTGATGACCTTAAGGGGATTAGTCCATCGATTTGCCAACATACTATCAATCTCGAGCACGATGCTAATACATTTGTTGATCATCAACGACGGTTCAACCCAAGGATGAAGGGCGTCGTTAGGACTGAAATTCTCAAGCTTCTAGCCGCAGGTATTATCTATCCTGTAACATCCCAGATTTCACAAAAATTAAAAATTTTGTTTTCGGTGTGAATTGGTTGATTGCCTGTTTTGTTTGCGGTTTTCGCATCCCCGATTTATCGATCGGCGATTATTTTCCCCCTCTTAACTTGTACCGGACGGAGACCGATCCTTGCCGCCCTGACACTCGACCTTTGCGACAACGGGTTTCACCCGATCACCGTCGCAAAAACCCGAACAAGACCTGCCGCGGCCAACAGAACGAAAAACCCCGTTTAATAAGTAAACGAGATATTTTTATAGCGCGCCAGAAAGTGTTCTCGAAACGGTTCCAGCGCGAGGTGAATGCCGCCGGCTCGACGCGCTGATTGCGCAGTTTGAAGTTTTACCCGAATCGGAGGTCCTGCGGACCCCCAGCGGTCAAAAACATAAACCCGCGCGCGAGAGAGAAAAACCGGGGATGTTTTTGCAAACTGCCAGCTACCTGGCCTATATAAAGACCACCACTCTCCCATCCCTTTCTAGGGTTTCCCCTAGCAAAAATTTGCAGCCACCCCCCTCAAATTTCCCAAATCTGCCTCCCAAAAACCCCTCTCCCCGAAACCCTAGCCAGCCAAAGCTTCTCCACCGTTGGATCATCGGATCTATGGCTCTGAAGGCGTCCACGTCAAATCTTCCCACCCCCAGACCCGAACCGGGACGCGCGGCCCTCAACCGCCGCCGCCGACCCGATCTGAGCCTGGAGGGGCCTCCACCGCGCCAGCCGACCACCATGGTCGCGCCACCGCAAGCCGCCGGCGGCCGGCGAGCACCGCGCCATGGCTGCCTCCCCGGTGAGCCACCTCCTCTGTCGCGCTTCTCTGTCCTCCCCTCACCTCCCACTTCTCTCCTGTCGCCGTGGCCAAGAAGTTGCAGCCGTCTCCATGGAAGGGCTCGAGCCCGAGCGGCGCCACTGCCCCGTGGACCTCGTCGTGGCCGCCTCGGCACCAGAAGCTCCCGGATCTGATGGCCCGCAGCACCGCATCCCTCCTCGCGACCTCACCGCACCTCCGCTGGCCGGCCGTCGAGCCATGTTGCGACGCCGCCGCGACCCCGTGCGGTATCGGGAGGAGCACAAAGGCTCGTGCCCGCACGCCCTCTCGCCCGATGTGGGCCGACCTGCTCCACACGGCCCACCGCACGCCCCCCTCCGGCCCGTGCAAATCCTTCGCCTAGGGCGAAGACCGGTTATCTCCCGCCCATCGCTTTCGTGCAGATTTATAAAATGTGCTCCTTTGCCATGTTTGAACTTGTTTACATGTTTTTTACCTGCTAATTACGTCGCATGCCACCGTAAATGAAATAGGTTGTATCTTTTCAACCGTTGCTCCGATTAAAATGTTCTTTATATGTAACTAGACCAGAATTGCGTGTAGATCTTGTTTATATTGTTCTTGCCTACTAAATAAAATAATAAAAATATTTTTTAGAAATAATAGTACCAACTTCCATTTTATCGTGGGGTCCGCAATAGTTTGCCATGTATAGGTTTTACCCCCATTTAAAGTGACTAGATTAGATAGCTTACTTTATGCTTCACCTCTTGCCATGTTTGTGTGACATTCCATGCTTGGGTGAGATGTCGTGTTAAATACCTTTTCTCATGTTGTGTAGCTAAACAACTTGAACCATTCTAAATGTGCGGTATCGTCATGTGTGACGAGTAATCCACTTAACCTGTTAGTAACCGCTCTCGGCGATAGATGCGATACCGTAGTGCCTTGTCTCCTGTTTCCATCTTGTTTATGCTTGCTCATGATTTCTTCATAGTAACAGATGCTTTCTCGTCAATTGCCTTTTCCAGTGTTTCCTTCTTGTGTGCTTCCGCGGGTACCTCTCGGAGATGATGCGAGCTTGCGATCGACTACACCTTCGGTTTCGTCGCCTCATCAGGTAAGGGGGGGCATATATCATGCTTATAACTTTCATCTCACGCGCGCCTAGGTGTAGGATAGAACGATTGCTTGATACTACCACTTTATATTCATGTCTCTCGAATAAACACAAACAGCCATGTCCTCCACATCCCAGCAAACCTTGTTCGGCTATGTTACTATTGCTCGCTGCTCCGCCACTGCGTAGTATGCATGCTAGGATTTTATCAACTGTTATCTTGTTACTCCTTGGATTGGGCTATCACATTATTATATTGTTGTGGATGATATGATTAATATAATGTTGACTATATTCGATGAAGGATGGAAGGTCTAGGATATCCCGCACCGACGCCTTGTTCCATTCGAGTCACCTACGACCCGAGTTCCGGGTATTGGTTTTAAGACTGAGCATGCCTAACCGCGTGTGGGATGCTATGGGTTCCCCTCTTCTTACCTATCTAGCTTCAAACATTTCTAGTGGTCGCCCAAGTTGGTTTTACCATTTGCAAAACGTGTGTGTGCAAATGTCGACCTCACAGATTTTCAAACAACTCGGACCAGCGGAGACAGAGTTCCTTTGTTGGTCCAAACCTGGAAGCTCGAGGGCTACCCACAGTGATGGGTTAGTTACCCCGACCTCGTCCAGACGGTAGAGGCCGACTCGAGAGCGCGGACGGCTTTTGAGTTGGATGTCGACTCGCTGGGGGCCACCCGGATTTGTGCGTTGTTAGTTAGAGGGACCTGTCATTCTGGATCTCTCGGGACTAAATCATAAAATGGCTTCCTGTGATAGGTAGAAATTGAGAGAGATGGGCGTGCGTGTGGAGCCTTGTAATGGGCAGTTGGTACACCCCTGCAGGGTTAAATCTTTTCGAAAAGCCGTGTCCACGGTTATGGACGACTTGAGACCTACTCCTTGTTCATAGACAACAACAACAACAACTGAGATACTCTTAATATAACTTGATCAACGTGTGTGTGCCTTAACTACTTCTTTTTCATCGGGATGCGAAGAGGAGGGCAAGGATATGATAGGTGTTATGCTTGCGTAAGTAGTTGATACCAAGACTTGTCGGAGGCGATTCCTCATCGAATGCTTGGTTCTCATCTTACTCTAAAATATACCGTTAGCCACTCATATATTGCTAGTGCGTCTGCAACCTCACCACTACCCCCATCTTACCCGTGAGAAGTTAGTTACAAGACTTTGATATAGCTCACCTATTTCTTTTCTCTTTACACACGTTATGCAAACGACATTGGACTTCAGAGCAGCTCGACGATCCTTCTTCTAGACGCCTTCACGAAGACTCGACGATGACTAGTAAGGTGGATCTCGGCGGAGAGCCTGGACCCGCGTGGTTACGGGAATGGTGTGTTTTACCTTTGCTAGTAGGCATTTGATTGTAGTCTGTACTCAGACATGTATCTTCCGCTGATGTATTGTATTAAGGAAGTTGAATGCCGATTGTATGAGAAGTTGTATCCTTGTATCTGTAATGTTGTGATATCATGTTGGAAATCTGGGGCATATGACTTCGTCATATGTCGCAGTGGGACCGATATGTGCTTCGTCCCCGGATCTGGATGGAAACATCTAGATCTGTAACAGTACCGCATATCGGGACTTACATATCCTATAGCTGATAGTAGGTGGCTAAGTCCAGTTGATCGTGTTCCTAAGAAAGGAAGTATGTATGTTGTTCCTATTGATAAAAATGAACTAATACCTCAAAGAGTTGTTATTGGATAAAGAATGTGTATTGATTACAGGATGTTAAACAAAGCTAGTAGGAAGGACCAATACCCGCTTCCCTTCATCAATCAGATGCTTGAGAGGTTGTCCAAAAACACCCACTTTTTCTATCACGATGGGTACTCTGGCTTCTCTCAAATTCATGTTAACACTGCTGATCAAGAGAAGACCACTTTCACGTGTCCTTACGGTACTTATGCTTATAGGCGTATGCCTTTTGGATTATGCAATGCACCTGCTACTTTTCAGAGATGCATGTCTTCTATTTTTAATGGTTTTTATGAGGAGATTGTGGAAGTCTTCATGGATGATTTCTCCATCTATGGAACTTCCTTTGACCACTGTCTCCACAATCTTAATAAAGTTTTGCAAAGATGCAAGGACACGAATTTAGTTCTAAACTGGGAAATGTGCCACTTCATGGTTAATGAAGGGATCGTTCTTGGTCACAAGATTTCCGAGAGGGGAATTGAAGTGGACAAGGCGAAGATTGAAGATATTGAAAGGATGCCCTATCCAAGGGACATCAAAGGTATTCATAGTTTATCAGTCATGTTGGTTTCTATAGAAGATTTATTAATGACTTTTCTAAAATTTCAAGACCCCTCGCTAATCTTCTGCAGAAGGATGTTCCTTTTGTATTTGATGAAGACTGTAAGGAAGCCTTCGAAATTCTTAAGAAATCTTTAATAACCGCTCTTATAGTACAACCACATGATTGGAAATTGCCCTTCGAAATTATGTGTGATGCTAGTGATTTTGCTGTTGGAGCTGTTTTAGGACAAAGGGTTGATAAGAAATTGAATGTTATACATTATGCTAGCAAAACCCTTGATAGTGCTCAAAAGAATTATGCTACTACTGAGAAGGAATTCTTAGCATTAATGTTTTATTTTGATAAGTTTAGACCTTATATTTTTGATTCTAAAGTTATTATTCAGACTGACCATGCTGCCCTTAAGTATCTTATGGAGAAGAAGGATGGCAAACCAAGGCTCATCAGGTGGGTACTCCTTCTTCAATAATTTGATTTGAAGATCGTTGATAGGAGAGGAGAAGACAATCCGGTGGCGGATAATCTTTCAAGGATGGAAGATATACCGCATGATCCCATTCTAGTCAACGACAGTTTTCCAGACGAACAACTAGCTGTTGTAAAAGTACAATCTCTTTCCAACCCTTGGTTGGCATATTATGCTAGTTTTATCATTGAAAAGTTTTTTCCTCCAGGTTTAAGATTTCAACAAAGAAGAAGTTCTTCCATGATTTGAGGTATTACTTTTGGGATGACCCTCATCTTTTCAAAGAAGGTCCGGTCGGGATCGTGAGAAGATGCATACGGGAACACGAGCAAAAGGACATTCTTAGACAATGTCACAATAGTACCTATGGAGGACACCATGCCGGTGATAGGACCGCACATAAGGTTCTACAATCAGGTTTTTATTGGCCTACTCTCTTTAAGGATACTGGAAATTATGTTTTATCTTGTGATAAGTTTCAGAGAGTTGGTAAAGTTAGTAGGAGGAATGAGATGCCTATGAATTACTCTCTAGTAATTGAGCCTTTTGATTGCTGGGGTTTCGATTTTATGGTTCCTTTTCCTCCCTCTCACAAGTACACTCATATTTTAGTAGATGTTGATTATGTAACCAAGTGGGTTGAAGCAATCCCCACTGAGAGTGCTGATCACAACACATCTTTAAAAATGCTCAAAGATGTATTTTTTCCTAGGTTTGGTGCACCAAGGTTTCTTATGACCGACGGAGGATCACACTTCACGCATGGAGCTTATAGAAAAGTTCTAGCCAATTACGATGTAAATCATAGAATTTCTTCACCGTACCATCCTCAAACTAGTGGGAAAGTTGAGCTCACCAATAGAGAGATCAAGTTGATCTTTCAAAAAATAGTAAACAGTTCTAGGAAGGACTGGTAAAAGGAGTTAGGAGATGCTTTGTGGGCGTATAGAATTTCTTACAAAAACCCCATGGGCATGTCTCCCTATAAAATGGTCTATGGCAAGGCTTCCCAGTTGCCATTAGAGTTAGAGCACACAGTTTTCTGGGTTGTTAGAGAGCTTAATTCTGACACAAAGCTGGCTGGTGAAAAGCGTCTCATGAACTTGACTTCTATAGATGAGTGGAGATGTGGAGCTTACGAGAGTGCTAAAATGTTTAAGGAAAAGGTAAAGAAGTGGCATGATAGAAGGATTTTGAAATGTGAATTTAATGTTGGTGATAAAGTTTTGTTGTTTAGATCTCGTTTTAGGTTTTCCCCAGGTAAATTACTTTCCAGATGGGAAGGGCCATTTCATTTCAAAGAAGTTTGCCGCTTCGGTGCAATCAAGATTAACAATTTTGATGGCACCAAACCTCAAGTTGTGAAAGGGCAAAGACTCAAGCATTACATGGCGGGAGACCTCGTCAATGTTGATGTAAATTTAATACACCCAACAACTCACGAAGAACATGTTGCAGCCCTGTTTCAGACACCAGCAGAAGCAGAATAAGAGAAGGTATGTATTACAGTAAGCAAACATCGCGAACTGCCATAAAAATTCCATATGACGATTTTTTGCAAAATTAGGAAAATTCCAAGCCTAATCGGAGCCGGAGAAGAGCTCCAGCCTACCTCTTGGCCACGCCGGGAGGCCACCTGGGCACCCCAGAGTCCGTCTCCGACCCCACTTTGGCTTGTTGCTTTCCTTCCGTTGCAGGAATTTTTTCTATATATTTTCCCGGATCGTCCTGGCACCGTATCTCGCGATGTCGTGTGTTTTCTTTTTGAGCTGTTTCTACCAAGAAAACTTTTCATCTAGACCTAGGTTCCATGGCTTCCCCAAGTTCCCCCAAGGACAAGTTCGTCGTCAACGTCATCAACCCTTACCTCGCCGAGGTGAAGAAGCACCCTCAAACCGTTCGGTTAGAGGATTGTTTCATCCATCAAGAAGATTTGAAGGGACCTGTCAAGGAGGGGAGCATCGAGGCTAGATTGGAAGAAGTGGAGCAAGAAGTCTTCAAATACAAAAATATGGTTGAGCATGGTGTTGAAGCTAACTTTGACATCATCAATGAGCTGAAGACTTACTTAAAGAAGGAGATGAAGGAGACGTGGGCAAGCATCACCACATCAGAAGAAAGAATTATTGAGCTATTAGGGAAGATTTATGATCTCCAGACCCAGAACTGTGAGTATGAACTACAGTTTATGCACATGGGTTTGGGTGCTGAGTGCAGGATCTCGGCGACCGACATCTCATATGATACCGGAGAACCCCTTCCGTGGTAGCTCTTTGCCAAGGACTACGTTGTAAACAGGAACAGGAATGAGGAGTAAAATCTCCTAGGGTAATGGCATCCCCTTGGCTTGTTCCAAGCTTGGGGGAGTGCCCGGTATCTTTATCTTTATCTTAGTATTTTAGAGGCAAGTAAAGTCGTATCATGTCTAGGGAAGTTATCTTATGAAATAGGTGTTTGCATTGAGGTCTATCACTCCTTTGTGGAGAGTATTGTATCCGTGAGTGTGGAGTCGTCTATGATGGAATATTAATGAGAAGTCTATTGGTTCCTTCGCTGCACTCGGTATTCTCATAACACAATCGACCTTAAATGATTCTTCTTATGGGGATTATTGACCTTATATCAAGTATGGACTTGAAAACTTTATTTAAATTTTGGCAAACATAGATTTGGTCGTGACAACTGATACCTCCAAAACGCATCTATAATTTCTGCTTGTTCCATGCCTCTTTTGTGTGATATTCCTATGATATTGATGAACTTCCATACACTTTTGATCATATTTGTACTAACCTATTAACTCAGTGCACCCCAGTGCCAGTTCCTTTTTTCTGCTGTTTTTCTATTTCAGGTTTCCCCCTTATTAAAAGTACCAGAAAAATTCCAGGAAAAATATAGGAAAATTCAGCATACCGGAAGCTTCGAGAAAAGCCCTAGAGGGGCCAAAGGGGAGCCAGGGGGGCCCAGGCATCCAGAGGGCGCGACCAGGCCCCTGGCCGTGCCAGAGGGGCACCTGGAGCCCCTAGCCCACCTCTGGCTGCTCCCTTTCGCCTATTTATTCCCCGTGACGATAAACCCTCGAGGACGGAACCCTTTTTCGCAATCTCTCCTCTGTTCCTCCGCCGCCGCGCTTCCAAGATCGGGACAACCATAAGACCTCTTCCCGGCACCCTTCCGGAGGGAGGAATCACCTCCGGGAGCATCTCCACCACCATGTATGCTTCCCGAATGAACCGTGAGTAGTACACCTTGGACCATGGGTCCATGATCAGTATCTATGTGATGTTCTCCTCCCCTCTTTGTTCTTCATGGATTAGACCTCGTGAGCTGCCCTACATGATCGAGGCACATATGTAATCTTTATGCTATTGCTATGCTGAGTTTGCTGGGATCCGAGGGATTATGAGATTATGTTCAGATTGTGATTGAGTTATATATTTGATTCTCTTCTTTTATATTTATGTTCTTGAGTAACTCTTGCATGTTCTCTGTTGCTGTTTATTGCTTTGGCAAAGTAGTAGGTAGTGACTCCAAGAGGGAGCGTTATGCATGATTGTGGGTTCATGCCCCACGATGACTAGCTTGAGTGACAGAAACATGAGTCTAGGAGATGTGTTGTTGCCACAAGGGGGAAAACAACGGTGCTTGTACTTGCGGGTGCAAGGATTGTTTACTTTACGCAAAGTTCTTTAATGTTGTTGTCCGTTGCTTTGAGTTTACACTTTGGGTGGGATTCGCAACTTAATACCAGCGAGATGTTCTGGATAGATATATCAAGGTGGATGATTAGTGGGTAGATGCAGATGGATTTAGGTCTACTTGTCTTGGCGTACCGCCCATGCTTTTGAGCCTCTTCCTTTCTGTTTTGCATAATTAGCATTGGTTTGCGCACATAATCCTGTCAATTTCCCAGCTATAATTTTTTTACCTCGCATGGCTATTTTATCGTCTTTTGGGAGAGAGACATCACTAGTGAACAGCATGAGATCCCGGTCCATACTTCCACCACTGTTTACACTATCAATTTACTTTCAGTATTTACTTTTCCGTTGCTATCACTATCATTATTATCCCGTGCGTTTTATCCTTCGTAAACGATAAGGCCTGAGGAATTGACAACTCCTCTGTACTCGTTAGGAAGCGAAGCTATCTGTGTGTGTGCAGTTCCAGGTGAAGTAAGCAACCTTAGGTTGTAAACGGCGCCATTGTTCACTTCACCACCTACTTGTATCTGTTGGAGTCCTCCTGGACGATACTCAACCCTAGCATTTTTGCTAAGGGAAATTTGCCGCTATCTACATCTCACCTTCCACTTGGGGTAACCAACGAGGGCGAGAAGTTATCTCGTGTATCAAGCAAATCTGGCGCCGTTGCCGGGGACTCCACTCTTTAAGATAGGGGAGTTGCACACTATCTTTTATCTTTGCTTTTTAGTCTTGTTAGTTTACCTTTCAGTTTTTATCTTTTGTGTCCTTTATCAAAAATCCAATTTTTTTATTATTTCTAGCTCCTTACTTGCCGATCAATGTCTGACTTCTTTGAAACCAGATCTTATTGGCATGGAGGATTCACCGAGGATCAACAAAAGTGGTACAAGGAACACCGCTTGTCTCAAAATGCGATACACTTATGGAAACAAATACACAAGTTGTATGACTATGCTAGAAACTTGTGCTCAATATATAATATATCTTTCTGCAGGGATGAATCTTTTTGCTTTATGAGGCACAAACACCTTGCTTTCCAATGTGAGTACAATGATGATGAAACCTTAGCTTCTTATGCTAAGAGAAATTATGATTTTGATGATGCAAAGAAAATAGAAGAGTTTGTTGCTTATAAGGGTGCCTATGAAATTACTTCTCTTCTTAAAAATATTGATGATGCCCCTTACAAATCTGAGAGTCTTGCTATACTTAACTATTGTTTGTAAAATTACCATGCAAATTATTATATTACTGATCATCTTGAGAGAATCTCTCCCCCAAAGGAAGAGACTAATGTTTTGCAGGACTCTATGAAATTGTTGAACCTGAAAGCTCCTTGGATGAAAAAGAGGAGGAGAGTGATGAACAAAAGGAGGAAGAATGGAGCCACCCATGTGTACCTTCTAGTGAGAGTAACTCTTTGAATCTTACCTTATATGAGTGGTATGATCCTATGGATCCTTTTGAAATATCCTTTTTTGATGAAGTTGATGCCTTCTATGCTTATGGCCGTGATGCCACTATGGATGATGCTTACGGAGATGAACTTGCTATAGTTCCTCATGTTAAGCATGAATTTTTTTCTATTTCACCCACACTTTATTGTCCTATTATCTTTTTGAATCGTATTCCGGAGAACTTTGCTCTTATCAAGGCTCAATGTGATGGGTTGCATTTATCTTATAATCCTAAAGACCGTGTTGAAAACTCTACACGTGTGCTTGCAGTTCATGAACAACATGATTTATGTGATAGTTATATTCTTGATGTTGTTCACGGTACTACTGAAAATTATTTTGAGAGAGGGAAGTTTGGTTGTACAAACTTCCATATTACTAAGACTCCTCTCTTTATGTTGAAAGTTTTGAAGATGTTCTTGTTCCACCTTCCTATGCTTGTCTCTTTGTGCTTCATTGATTTATTTTCTTACAAGATTCCTAGGAATAGGAAGTGGGTTAGGCTTAAATGTGTTTCAAATTTTCTTCTTGATGCTCTCTTTTTCTAAAATTCCTATTCTCTTGTGAGAGCATCTTTTATAATCTTTAAGCCTAGCTAATGGCTTTAAAGAAGCGCTTTCGGGAGGCAGCCCGCAACGAATTTAGGATTTTCCTTTTGTTTTTCTTTTGTTTTTAGTGGTCTTGATGATTTTTACTACTGTAGAAACATCATTGTGTCTTTACTTTTCAAGCTTTGTGCCATTTATAGCCTCATATGACAAGGGAAGTGAAAGTTGTGACATGCTGTCAAGAAAACAAATTCTGTCCTCGTGACTAGAAAAATCAGAGAAAAATCCCAGTTCATATTTTTGAGCTGCATTTTTTACACAGCGTGCTCTATACAATTATGAAACTTTTGTATGTTCTGAGTTTTTTTATTTGAGTTGCAGAAGTATCCCTAAAAAATTCTTTACTACCTTCTGGTCTGTTTTTCACTGATTTTGTCCTGTTTTGCCTTTTCTTCGTTTTGCGAACCTTAAGCTTGCTTTTTCTTTGCAAAAACTTTTTTCCAATCTTGAGAAACAGTATCTCTTCAAGGTTATCCTTTTTCCAGTAGAGAAAAATTATTTTATTATGGGTGCTAACCTCGCTAATCAGATTATGATGAGTTATGTATGAAGGGAGTTTTCAAGTGTGCGAGGGAAGATGATGAAAGAATATTAAGAAGTGTCAAGCGTTCAAGCTTGGGGATGCCCCCATGCATCCCCAAGAAATATTCAAGGAGACTCAAGCGTCTAAGCTTGGGGATGCCCCCGTGCATCCCCTTCTCCATCGACAATTATTACTTCGTCTCTCATTTCACTATATTTTTATCACTTCATGCGTTATGTGCTATTCTTGGAGCGTCTCGCTCTTAGGTTTTGTTTTTAGTTTCTTTAGCTTTGCTTGCTGTTCATAACAATTTAGAACCCAGATTTATTTGTGTGGGAGAGAAACACACTCCACTTCCAAAATTTAGAACACAACATAGGACTTTTTCCTGCTTATCTTTGTTGTGTTTGTTCTTTATCTTTCCGTAGCTGATGTCATGCTTTGCTCTTAGCTTTCATGTTTATCTTTTAAAAGAGCTTTTGTTTAGTTTTTTGCTGGAACTCTCTTGATTTTTCATGTTTATCTTGTTTAGAGAGTTTTCCTGTTGCACTGGGTTTTGTGTCTTGACTTGAAGTAGGTAATTGAGGTTGCTATTCTTTTTGTAGTAGTAGCTTGCAAAAGTTTTGAGGTGTTGTTTTGAGTAATGTTTGGACTTTTGTTGTCCAAAGCTTTAGCCTGTTAGTGATAGATGTCGTATTTTTGGCAATCCGTGTTATTTTCAAAAAAACCTACAAATTAGTTGAGAACTTTAGCTACTAGTTGGATCACTACTCTTTTGAGAGGTCGAATATTAGAGTACACTCACGTACCATGAGTCGAGGATGCGCAAGGATAACCAAACCCCCATACACTCCTCCTCGGGGTACTTTCTCTTTGTGAAACCTCCTTATTAGATTGAGAGTTACCGATAATAAGTGCATGAGTTCTTCGAACTAATGTGAGTATTCGAAAGTTGACACTTCCACCTTCCCATATTTTTCTAGCCTTCCCTGTGTCGTGCATTGCTTTCTTCTCACACCGAGAGTTGGCATCCACTTTCGTCGGTACTTCCAAACCCTTGGCGCGATACGTTCTGTCATCATAAGCCTCCTTATATCCTTCCTCAAAACAGCCACCATACCTACCTATCAAGGCATTTCCATAGCCTTTCCGAGATACATTGCCATGCAACATCCATCTTCTCATGACTTTATCTTCATGTCATACATGCTACTTGCTTGATCGATGAGCCGCATGCTAGTTGGGCCTTGCCCTAATCATTGCTACGTGACGTGCTAGTATCATTGCATATCCTGCTACACTGGCAGAGGCATACATTTGCATACATCATGATAGTTACATTTTCTTTATGATTTGAGTACTTTGTAAAGTGTGAAAGATCTTCTATACTTTTTGTAATATATAGATTGTTGCCCCTAATGTGAGGAAAAGATCCCAAAGAGGACAAAATTAAAAGATCCCAAAGAGGACAAATTAAAAGATCCCAAAGAGGACAAATGAGAGTTAAATAGAAAGAGCCATTGAGGCCACCAAAAAATACAAAAAAAATAAAAAATAGAAAAAGGAAAAAAATAGAAAAAAAAAGAGAGAAGGGGGCACACTACTATTCTTTTTGAGAAGATCCACACTCGTACTCCATCTTGTATCTTGTACTCCATAGAGATTATCATTCATGCATATAACTATGTGGGGACCTTCACACTATAGAACTTGACTTGTATATTCCAATCATGAGTCTCCTCAAATGAGCTATAGGTCTTCTTGAGCAAGCAAGTTGGATGCACCCCCACTAGTTCCATTGGAGAGCTTACCTTAGCTCATATGTGCATCCGTTGAATGGCAATCACTACTCCTCACATCATATCTATCATTTGGCTTTCTCTCGCCTATCATTGTCCTCATTGATGTGAGCCTTTCACACATTTTTTGTCTTCCTCCTCCACCTTATTCTCTCTTTTCCATCCTAAGTGTCAACTTTCTTGCTTACGCTCATCCATTGCATGAGTGCTCAAAATGTCAAAAAGGAGTGGATCATTTTGACTTGTACCTGGCTAGTGGTCTGGGGATGAGTCAAGATAAGATTCCAAAGAAGACAAAGTGTGACACTTTAGTAGATTGAGTTCTCAACAATAAAAATACTTTTTCTCGTATATCCCTATCCCCTTTCTTGCACGTAAACACCATTTGGAGACATTCGAGTCACGGACAGCGAGAGCTCTTGCACCTTTATGTTCTTATGTTGCTTAATTCAATGCTAGATATAGACTCTTGCCGTTTATGACTTGAATTGAATTGCATGCTTTGATTGCTTTACTTACAAAGTTCTTATATGGTTGTTAGCATGTCACCACAGAAATTATGCTTGTTATCATTTACCTACTCGAGGACGAGCAAGAATTAAGCTTGGGGATGTTGATACGTCCAAAACGTATCTATAATTTCTGCTTGTTCCATGCCTCTTTTGTGTGATATTGCTATGATATTGATGAACTTCTGTAACAGCCCAGTTTTCACAAAAATTAAAAAAAATTGTTTTCGGTGTGAATTGTTTGATTGTCTGTATTGTTTGCAGTGTTTGCTTCGCCGAAATAATTATCGGTGAATATTTACCCCCCTTATTCTCGTATCGGATGCGACCGACCCCATTTCCACCACGGCACACGACCTTGCGACACCGGGTTTCACCCGATCACCGTCGCGAAACCGCACGAGACCAACCATCGCCATCGGAACGACAACCCCGTTTATTTAATAAACGGATTATTTTATGGGGCGCCGAAAAACGTTGTTGGAATGTCACCGCAGTGAGGTACGATCGACGGGCTCGACGCGCTGAGCGCGTGGTTCGAGATTTCGTCGAAATCGGAATCCGTACGGAGTCTCGGCGAGAGGGGTATCGGGGGCGTTTGCGTAAACAGGCCAGCCAACCTACCTATATAAAGACCACCAGACTCCAACCACCCAATTAGGGTTTACCCTAATGGAAATTTGCAGCCACCACCTCCGTTTTGCCACAAAATTTGCCCCCAAATTTCGAAACCCTAGCCTCCCAGCCATCCGGAGCCGTCAGATCTGGGAACGGAGGTCCCAGATCGCGCCACGTCGCGCCCGGAGCAGCCTCCTCCCCACCAACCGCAGCACCGGGCCACGTCGGGCCCGCCTCCGCGCCGCCGGGCCCGTCCGGGCCGAGCCTCCGCCGCCCGCGCTCAGGCAAGCTCCGGCGAGCCGCCGCGCCGCCCCGGTCTCCTCCTCCTCCCCGCGCCCTTCTCCTTCTCCTCCTCCTCCTTCCCTCTCTCCCTCACCTCCTCTCCCTTCCTTCCCCGCAGGTCCAGCCCGCCATGGCCATGGCAGGGCCGAGCTCGAGCTCCGAGCTCGTGGCCGCCGCCACGGCCTTCCCCGGCCCAGATCCGGCGACCCACGGCCGGATCCGACCCTCCTCTGCCGACCCCAGCCGTCTCCGGCCGCCCCGTGCCCTCTCCAGGCCGCCACGGGCACCGGCGGCCACCTCCAGCCCGCCATGGACAGCCCCAGCCCGAGCTCCCCTCTGTAATTTTCGCTAAGTCCCAGAATTTCTGTTTCAAGTACCTCTCTTGGAACGCGATTTCCCGTTGACTCGTAGGTCGGAACGAAGTGAATCTTTTTTTGTATTGTTGTGCTCTCTGTGCTCTTTAATCCGTATTTTGTGAGCTTTTTTATTTGAGATCATCTTGATTGCTCAAATGTTGGTCAAACAGGGCACCAGATCGTTAAACTGAAACTGCTGTTAAGTCTGTCTGAAATTGTTATTTTTTGAAACTTTGGACGACGGTTGCGTCGCAACCGTACGTCGGAATGGAGTGATTCATTTTTCGTTGCGTTAAGCATTGTTTCTACTTCAGTTTGATGCATTCAAATGCCATAATTTCTTGCTGCATCATGATTGTATCTATCTCCAAAGTGGTGATCCTGATATTAATGTGCTGCTGTTGCTGAAACTGTTATTTTGTTGCAACTTCGGTCGACGAGTGTGTCGCGACCGTTTATCGGAATTGAGTGATTCCAATTGCATATTGTTAAGCATCATGCCTACTTCCATTAAATGTATTGCATTGTCATATTATGCTTGCTGGTAATATAGTTATTGAGCTCCAAAGTTTTTATGCTGCTGTTTTTAACAGCCACCTCAGTTTTTCACTAAGTCTGTTACTTTGTGATGCCATGTTGTTTGCTTAATATCTTTTGATCTATGATGCCTAGTTGCATGATTCTTTTTGCCATGCCTTCCCTGTCATGTCTAATTTAGTTCCAAATCATTTGTGAGCATGTTTCCATTGATTAACCTGTTTATGCATTGCTCTAAAGTGTTCTTCGTGATGTTGGCAGATTGTGTCCGTAACTTGTTTTGATTATATCTGTTTAACCGTAACTCCGTTTGGGGTGTGCCTTATATGTAATTTGATTAGTTTTTCGTGTACTTTGTGTTTATGCTATTGTTTGATGCTGTTAACCAACCTAAAATATGGTTTAGGGCTGAACAGTACCAAATCCTTTAACTGTCGTGCGGCACTTAGTGGCATGCCATGTTTAGGTTGTTCCTCACTTAAATTGACTAGCCTAGGTAGTTTACTTTGTGCTTCACCTCTTTCCATGTTTGTGTGCTATGCCATGCTTGCTTGAGTTGCCATGTTAATAATCGTTGGTTGATCACCTGTACCTAAGCAACTTGAACCACCGTAAACGTGCGGTATTCGTCGTGTGTGACCGATACCCCACTTAAACTGTTAGTAACCGTTCTCGACGATAGATCCGTATCGCGTTGCCGTGTCGTGTGATGTCTTCTTGATCTTTTTATTGCCCCGTAGTAATAGAGTGCTTGCTCGTTGATTGCTTTCAAGTGTTTATCGTCTTGTGTGTTTCCGCGGGTACCTCTCGGAGACGATGCGAGCTTGCGATCAACTACACCTTCGGAACCCGACTTATCAACAGGCAAGGACTATACATTACTTATGATCCATTCTATTTCAACCAGTGGTTTTCATGCTAGTCTAGGATAGGTTCGATGTTTGATCCTACCACATGTTTACAGCCTCTTTCAAACCGATACAGCCATGTCCCCTCCCAGCAAACCTTGTACTGCTATGTTACTATTGCTCGTTGCTCAGCCCCTGCTTAGTATGCATGCTTAGGATGCTACGATGTTACCCTGTTACTCCTTGGTTTGGGATATCACATCATTATTATATTATTGTTGATGATATGATTATTATAATGTTGACTATATTTGACGGAAGATGGAAGGTCTAGGATATCCCGCCCCGACGCTTTGTTCCATTCGAGTCACCTAGGACCCGAGTTCCGGGTATTGGTTTTAAGACTGAGCGTGCCTAACCGCGTGTGGGATTTTATGGGGTCCCATTTTCTTACCTATCTAGCTTCAAACATTTCTAGTGGTGGCCCAAGCTGATTTACCATTTGAAACCGTGTGTGTGTTGGTCAGCTGCCAGTTGTTTACAAACCAACCCGGACCAGTGAGGACTTAGTTCCCTTGCTGGACCACCTTGTCCGGCTGAGGACCCGGTGTCCCATGTGTGACTAACCGGCTATCCAAACCTGCGACACACGGTTGAGACCAGATCAAGAGCGCGGCCGGCTCCTGAGATGGATGTCGACTCACCGGGGGCCACCCGGATTTGTTCGTTGTTAGCTAGAGGGACCTGTCGTTTCGGATCTCTTGGAACTAAATCATAAAATGGTTGCCTGTGATGGGTAGCAACTGAGAGAGATGAACGTGCGTGCGGAGCCTCGTAATGGGCAGTTGGTACACCCCTGCAGGGTTAAATCTTTTCGAGAAGCCGTGTCCACGGTTATGGACGACTTGAGACCTACTCCTTGTTCATAAACAACAAAAACTGAGATAATCTTAATATAACTTGATTAATGTGTGTGTGTGCCTTGACTGCTTCTTCTTCGTCGGGATGCGAAGAGGAGGACAAGGATAGGATAGGTGTTATGTTTGCGTAGTAGTTGATAGCAAGACTTGTTGGAGGTGATTCCTCATCGAATGCTTGGCTTCTTATCTTACTCTCTAGATCGTTAGCCACTTCATAAATGCTAGTGCGGAAGCAACCTCACCACTTACCCCTTCCATACCGTAAACTACTAGTTGTCCTAGAATGACGAGTGATGAAGTCCTTGCAGGGTCAGTTGACCAGTACAGTTGGATGCTGAGTACTTCTGTACTCATGATACTACCCCCAAACTCTTTTCAGGGTTCTTGATCGACAACAGGTATGGTGATCGCCGTTTCACGAGGAGACTCGACGATGACTAGTTATGTGGATCCCGGCGGAGGGCCTGGACCCGTGTGGTTATGGGATCGATGTTTTTTCTTTGCCAGTAGGCTTTTGATTGTAGTCTGTACTCAGACATGTATCTTCCGCTGTTGTATTGTATTTGAGGCAGTTGTATGCCGATTGTATGAGATGTTGTATCATGTATCTGTAATGTTGTGATATCATGTTGGAAATCCGGGGCATATGGCTTTGTCATATGTCGCGGTGGGACCGATATGTGCTTCGTCCCCGGATCTGGATAGAAATATCTAGATCTGGAACAGTACCGCATATCTGGCCTTACAACTTGGTATCAGAGCCTTACCGACCGTAGGATCCCCTCTCCGGCCGAAGTCGAGTCTAGACAAAAACTATTTTGTAGTTACTAAGTTAGCTATCGGAGAGTAGGAATCGTTTTATTCCTTACCCTTGCTCTGGTCAGGAGAAGTGCTGTAAGTGTTTTACTCTCGCCTTACCCCCTTCAAAACTCTAGGATATCGAGTGTGTGGAGTATCGGAACCGTTACAATGCTTTGCTTGGGAAGTATTGTCTCGATTCCGAGCTCAGGTGGGAATTCCCGTAATACCTTTAGCTTCTCCGGTTTCGGATATCATCTGGGTCGTCCTTTGCCCTCCCTCCTTTTGCCCGGTGTTTTCACGACTTGCGTCGAAAAGCATTATCCCTTTGACCAGGTTTGGCTGTCGTTCTTCCTCTTTGCACTAAAGGTTTCGTATTTTCGACGATGTCATATCCCTGCGGAAAGTTTTTGGCAGAAGTTCGTCGTCGACATGGAGCAGAGTCCCTTGTTGGTGGTGTTGAAGAATCGTCGACTCTCTTTTCTTTCGCCCTTCCCCTCTCCCCCGGATCGTCTTGGATGTCGGGATGAGATCCCTTGTGATATCATGTTGGAAATCCGGGGCATATGGCGTTTTCATATGTCGCGATGGGACCGATATGTGCCTCGTCCCCGGATCTGGATGGAAACATCTAGATCTGGAACAGTACCGCATATCGGGCCTTACAACTTGGTATCAGAGCCTTATCGACCGTAGGATCCCTTTTCTGGCCGAAGTCGAGTCTAGACAAAAACTATTTTGTAGTTACTAAGATAGTTATCGGAGAGTAGGATTCTTTTTCCTCCTTACCCATGCTCTGGTCAGGACAAGCGTCGTAAGTGTTTTAATTATCACCTTATCCCCTTCAAACTCTAGGATCTCGAGTAAGTGGAGTTTCGGAACCGTTACAATGCCTTGCTTGCAGCGTATTGTCTCGATTCCGATCTCAGGTTTGGGAATTCATGTAGTACCTTTAGCTTTCCGACTCCGAATAACACCTTGGTCATTCGTTGACCCCATTCCTCTTGCCTAATATACTCACTATTTGAATGAGAATGCTTCTCTTGATCGTCACTTGGACTATTGTTCTTCCTCTCGATCTCCTGATGGTTTCATTTTCCGACGTTGCCATCTCTCTGCGGAAATTTATTTCGACAGAAGCTCGGCGTCGACATGGAGCAGAGTCCCTTGTTGGTGGTGTTGAAGTTCGTCGCCTCTCTTTTCTCTCCTCTCCTATCCCCAGGATTGTCCAGGATTTCGGGACGAGATCCCTTGTTGGTGGTGTTGTATTGTAACAGCCCGGGATTTTCACCCAAATTAAAAAAATTGTTTGATGCTTTTTTTTGTTGATTGCTAGAATTGTTTGTAGTATTTTCTTCGCTAATTTATTAATCAGTGAATATTCCCCCCTCTTCCTCATATCGGATGCGGGACCGAACCTTTTTCCCAACTGCACACGACCTTGCGACACCGGGTTCACCCGACCACCGTTGCAACTTCTGGCACAAGTCCAGCCATCGCCATCGGAACAAAAAACCCCATTTAATAATTAAATGGATTATTTTATTGGGCGCCAGAAAATATTCTCGGAACGGTATCGAAGTGAGGTACGATTGACGGGCTCGACGCGTTGAACGCGTGGTTTGAGATTTCGTCCGAATCGAAGGTCGTATGGACTCCCAGCGGTCAGAAACATTGAGTACCGTACGCGAGAGAGAAAACCTGGGGGAATTTGCGTAAACTTTCCACCCAGGCCAGCCTATAAAAGACCACCACACTCCCCTAGCCCTTCTCGGATTTCCCCTAACACAAATTTGCAGCCACCCCTCTAATTTCCCAAATCTGCCCCAAATATCCCCAATTTCTGAAACCCTAGCTCCTGGGCAACCCAGAGACGTCAAATCCTCAGATCTGTGGATCTGGAGAGGCCATGTCGCCATCCAGCCTCTTCCCATCCGAATCAGGGCCCGCAGGGCCCGCACCACCACCAACGCGGCCCGCGAGGCCCAGATCCGCGCCGACCGAGCTTGCACACCTCGCCGCCGCACATCCCGCCGGCCAAGGTTGCGCCGCCCCCGTCAACCACTACAGTGATCCGCGCCACACCCCTCCTCTTCCCTCTCCTTCTCGTCCCTCTTCCCCTCGCCTCACCTCCCCTCCTCCCTGCTGCAGGGCGCTTCCCGCCGGAGGAAGCCACGACAGCCGCCGTGCCATGCCCGCCCGAGAACGATGACGAGCCGAGCCGGCGAGCTCGCGCCGCCTCGAGCCCCTACACCAACCTCGCCGGATTCGGACTGGCGCAGCCCTCGCGCGCCTCCTAGACCCCCTCCTCGCCGCCTCCTCCATCCACCGGTGCCGCCTCGCCATCGGAGGCCGGCCAGAGCCGGCGCCGCCGCCGCCCCGATCTGGATCGAGATCGGGCGAGCAGGCCGCTGCCGGTGCTTCTAGTGGGTCGGCCCAGAGCCGTCGCCCCCCGGCCCAACCGCGCAGCCCCCCTCGGCCCACGCGATCTCCTCGCCCACGGGAGAGATCCTGCTATCCCTCACCTCCTCGCTGAACTAGGCCACGGCCCACTAGGTGAGGCCCGAGCCGCCGCCCCTTTTTTCCCTTAGTATTTTTCTTTTTTTGCTAAGTCTGTAGAATACTGCTCCTGTGATCTATTTTGCGTGTAGATTTGCGAGTAATCCGTAGATCGTATGCATGTGCGCCCAACATGAAAAGTGTGCTCCTTGATGTGTTCTAACTTTTTTCTTTAGTGAGTTAAGTGATTTGAGGTCGTCTAGATGTTGTTGATCACTGTTGAAGTGGGCACCAGATCGTTAACTGCTGCTACTTTCTGTTAAGTACTGCTGCTATTATTTTCGTGCAACTTTGGTTGATGATTGTGTCACATCCATGAGGCCTATGTTGTTGATTCTTTCTTGTATGTGTTAAGCATCATGTGTAATTCATTTAGATGCATTCCTTTTCCATGTTTGCCTGTTGTAGCTATATTAATTCTTGCTCCAAAGTGGTGACCTGGATAACATGTGTTGTTGTTTATGTTTAGTTGCAACTTTGATGCCTTATAGTTAGTCATCCATGCTTCATATGTCGTAGCTCCAATGTAATTATTTGCTCCTTGTTATGTGTACTTTGATGCCATACCTTTCCTTGCCATGATATCTTCGTTGTACATATAGTTATCAAGCACCCAAAGTGCAACCCTGCTTTTTGCTGTCACATGCCCTGTTTTTCACTAAGTCCCTAGACTAGTAGTATATTCTTGCATTTTGCATGGGTTACAATTACTTGTTCCTGATGCTCATATACATGAAACTTTGTTTTCATGCCTTCCTTGTCATGTCTACTGTTCATCGACATCATGTTGGTGCATGTTTGCATTCAGTAGCTCATTGTTTCATTGCTCTAGAGTATGCTCCCTCATGTTAACAGCATGTACCCATAAATTGTGATGCTTGTATCTTTTTAACCGTAACTCCGTTTGGGGTGTCCCTTATATGTACCTTGATTAGAATTTCATGTAGATTGTGTTTGTGCCATCGTTTGCTGTTGTTAACCAACCTAAAATATGTTTGAGGACAGAACAATACCAAATGCTTTAATTGTTGTGGGGCACTTAGTGGAATACCATGTTTAGGGTGTTGCCTCACTTAAATTGACTAGCATAGATAGTTTACTTTATGCTTTGCCTCTTGCCATGTTTGTGTGATATGCCATGCTTGAGTGAGATGCCATGTTAACAACCTTTTCTCATGTTGTGTAGATAAACAACTTGAACTATTCTAAATGTGTGGTATCGTCATGTGTGACGAGTACTCCACTTAACCTGTTAGTAACCGCTCTCGACGATAGATGGGATACCATAGTGCATTGTCTCGTGTTGCCTTCTTGTTGATGCTTGCTCGTGATTGCTTCGTAGTAATAGATTCTTGCTCGTCGATTGCCTTTTCCAGTGTTTCCCTCTTGTGTGCTCCCGCGGTTATTCTCGGAGATGTTGCGAGCTTGCGATCGACTACACGTTCGGTTTCGTCTTCTCATCAGGTAAGGGGGAGCATATATCATGCTTATAACTTTCAGCTCACTCGCGCCTAGGTGTAGGATAAAACAATTGCTTGATCCTACCACTTCATATTCATGCCTCTCAAATAAACCCAAACATCCATGTCCTCCACATCCGAGCAAACCTTGTTCGGCTATGTTACAATTGCTCGCTGCTCAGCCACTTCTTAGTATGCATGCTAGGATGCTATCAACTGTTACCTCCTGTTACTCCTTGGATTGGGCTATCACATTATTATATTGTTGTGGATGATATTATTATTATAAATGTTGAATATATCAACGAAGGATGGAAGGTCTAGGCTATCCCGCCCCGACGCTTTGTTCCATTCGAGTCACCTAGGACCCGAGTTCTGGGTATTGTGTCTCTTGACGAGCGTCCCTAACCGCGTGTGGGATGCTATGGGGTCCCCTCTTCTTACGTATCTAGCTTCAAACATTTCTAGTGGTGGCCCAAGCTGATTTACCATTTGAAAACGTGTGTGCTTGGTTGGTACCCCAGCAGATTTCCAAACAACTCGGGCCAGCGGAGACAGAGTTTATTTTTTGGTCCACACCTGGAAGCTAGGGGGCTGACCACAGTGATGGGTTAGTTACCTCGACCTCGTCCAGACGGAAGAGTCTGATCCAAGAGCACGGCCGACTTTTGGATTGGGTGTCGACTCCCAGGGGGCCACCTGGATTCGTGCGTTTTTAGTTAGAGGGACCTGTCGTTCCGGATCTCTCGGGACTAAATCATAAAATGGATGCATGTGATGGGTAGAAACTGAGAGAGATAGGTGTGCGTGCGGAGCATTTTAATGGGCAGTTGTTACACCCCTGCAGGGTTAAATCTTTTCGACAAGTCGTGTCCACGGTTATGGATGACTTGAGACCTACTCCTTTTTCATAGACAACAACAAGTGAGATAATCTTAATAATTTGATCAACTTATGTGTTCCTTGAAGCTGCTTCTTCTCTGTCGGGATGCGAAGGGGAGGACAAGGATAGGATAGGTATTATGCTTGCGTAAGTAGATGATAGCAGACTTTGTGGAGGCGATTCCTCATCGAATGCTTGGCTTCTCCTCTTACTCTAAATAGATCGTTAGCCACCTCATATATTGCTAGTGCGACCTGCAACCTCACCACTACCCCCATCTTACCGTGAGAAGTTAGTTAAAAGACTTGTTGATATAGCTCACCCCTTCTTTCTCTTTTACGCATGTTATGCAAACGATCTTGGAGTTCAGAGGAGCTCGACGACCCTTCTTCTGGACGCCTTCGCGGAGACTCGACGACGACTAGTTAGGCGGATCCCGACGGAGAGCCTGGACCCGCATGGTTACGGGAATGGTGTGTTTTACCTTTGCTGCTAGGCATTTGATTGTAGTCTGTACTCAGACATGTATATTCCGCTGATTTATTGTATTAAGGAAAATGTATGCCGATTGTATTAGATGTTGTATCCTTGTAGCTGTAATGTTGTGATATCATGTTGGAAAACCGGGGCATATGGCATTGTCATATGTCGCGGTGGGACCGATATGTGCTTCGTCTTCGGATCTGCATGGAAACATCTAGATCTTGAATAGTACCGCATATCGTGCCTTACATATCTCTACATTGCAGCACGAAGCAGCGTAGTCAGCACCGCATTCATTGTCGAATGCATCGAAGAAGGAAAAGTCCAAGGCATCTACTATCTCAATGAAGTTCTCACGTGGTCTCAGCAAAGATACCCACACTACCAGAATCACGTATACGCCATCGTCACGACATCGCGCAAAGTAACACACTACTTCGACGAGCACCCAATCACGGTAGTGAGCAGTGCTCCACTCTCGGACATCCTCAACATCCCAGGTGCCACAGGACGAGTCGCCGAGTGGAACATCGAGCTCAGCCCCCGCGACCTACAGTTCATGCACCCAACTGCAATTAAAGCACAAGTCCTCCCAGATTACATGCCGAGTGGATGGAGGTACAAACACCTGATCCACCGGACCTCTCCAACTCTTGGAAGATGTTCTTCGACGGATCAAAAAAGGCAACAAGGAGCCGGACTGGGTGTCGTGCTAATCTCACCCAAAGGACACAAGCTAAGATACATACTTCAGATCAAATTTGAGAAGGAATCCAACAACAAAGCAGAATACGAGGCCCTTCTTCACGGAATGCGCATGGCAAGAGCCTGCGGCGCCACTCGCCTCATAATCTACGGTGACTCCAACCTTGTCGTCCAACAAGAAATGAGAGATTGCGACCCAGTCGTAGATAACATGTCATCATACTAGAAGCTCTACAACACTCTAGAAGAAGAATTCGATGGGTGTGAACTCAACTACGTCACCAGAGCAAACAACACAGAAGCAGACGAACTCGCAAACATCGGGTTGACTTGAGGGCCAATATCCCCAGGTGCCTTCCTTGAAAGAATCACCCAGAGATCAATCAAGTCAAGAACACTCTAACCAGCAGCAGGTGCAGCAGCCGACAAGGCAAGCGGGCCAGAACAGCTAGCAGCAGCATACCCAACCGCCAGTGAAGAAGGCAACAACACAGTCGCCAAAGAAGAACCGCGTCACCCGTAGGCCTAGCATGGACAAGACCCTTCCTCAACTATCTGATACACGACATCTTCCGCAAGACATCACGGAGGCATGATGCATCAGTTGACGATCCAATGCCTTCACCATAATCAACGGGCAGCTCTACAAGCGCAACATCTCCCAAGTGCTCCAAAAATGCATCAAAGAAGAAGACGACAAAGCATTGCTGCTCGAAATCCATGAAAGAATATGCAGCCACCACGCAAGCAGCCACGCCTTGGTGGCAAAAGCCTTCCGAGCAGGTTTCTATTGGCCAACTGCCACGCGAAACATGGAGGACATCGTGCGGCACTGCATCGCCTGCCAGAAATTAGCTAGCAGGCTCCACACACCTGCATTGGACCTCAAGACTATACCGATATCCTAGCCTTTTGCATCCTGGGGACTCAATATTGTAGGCCCACTCAAGAAATCTTCAAAAGGCGGCTGCACGCATCTACTGTTAGCAGTCGGCAAGTTCACTAAAAGGATTGAAGCAGTCCCAATCACCAGCTCGACCGCCCTCACAGTAGTGACCTTCATCAAGTCAATCATGTTCAAGTTCGGTGTGTCGCACAACATGTTCACCGACAACAGCACAAACTTCATACCAGACGAGTTTCAGAACTTCTGCCAGGAACTGGGCATCAAAATCAATTATGCATCAGTCGCGCACCCGCAGTCCAACGAGCAAGTCGAGAAGGCAAACTGGCTAGTATGCGGCAGCATCAAAAAGCGGCTCCTCGCACCACTCGAGCAAGCCACAGGTAATTGGGTAGAAGAGTTACCAGCCGTCCTCTAGAGCCTACGAACTACACCGAATGCTTCAACCTAATACACACCTTTCTTCATGGTGTACGAAACGGAGGCAATACTCACACACGACCTCCGATTCCGTGCCCCATGTATCACCGGGTACGAGGAAGAAGAATAAGAGGACGCACTCGAAGATGACAGGGACGTAGCAGATGAAGCAAGAGATAGAGCCCTAGCACGGTCAGAGGGATACCAAGATAAATTGCGCACCTATCAGAGCAGCCGACTCCGCACACGAGTATTCAATGTGGGGGACCTCGTCCTGCGGCTAAAGCAAGAAAAAGTCCACAAGCTCGCCCCACAATGGGAAGGCCCTACATAATCTCCGAAGTAATCAGAGGAAGATCCTACAGATTGAAGAATCCGAAGACCAACGAAGACGTGGGCAACCCGTGGAATCTGGCAAACTTACGCCTCTTCTAGCCATAGACTTCCCACGGATCCTCAATATCAGTAGTACTTCCCACGGGAACCTCATGTAAGAGACCAAAGAAATAAAACATGTGTTGCCCAGTTCTAGGCCATGGCACTCGGGGGCTCGAGAACGGACTCACCCTCTCCCCCGAGGCGTTCTTGCTCTTATGCGATGTTTATACATTGGCACTCGGGGGGCTCAAGCACGGACTCTCCCTCTCCCTCGAGGTGTTCTTTCGCTTACGCGACGTTTATACATTGTCACTCGGGGGATCGAGCGCGGACTCACCCTCTCCCCCAGGCATTTTTTTCGCTCACGCGATGATCACTCATTAACACTCGGGGGCTGGAGTGCCAACTTTCCCTCTCCCCTAAAACGTTCCCTCGCTCAGTTGACACTTACACTAATATGCTCGGGGGCTCGTGTACAACTTTCCCCTTTTGCCGAGATACTCTTTCGCTCACGCGACAAACATGCGTCAGTGTTCGAGCCCTCGAGTATGAACGCACCCTTGTTGCTAAAGAATTGCTCCAGTTAAATTTCCGAACCTTGAAGACCCAAGGAAAGAATACAGCATGCTCAAAAGCTCGAAGGAACAAGGACCACTAGGAGAAAAAGCACTCCCACCATGGTAACATTAAAGAGAAAAGATACATAGACTTCGCCCAATCACAAACGATTGGCCAAAGCCTCGGGGGCTACTCCCATCGGGACCGCTATCACGCACCCGATATCATCATGGACTCGCATGCACAAAAGAAAAAAACAAGATGAAAGAAGCATTGTCAAGTATAAGTGAAGAAGGGACCCTCAATATATTGATCACATGAAGCATTACAAGGTGATTTTCTTCCATATCAAAAGGAGTACAAGACCAAGCACTACAAGGTGATTTCTTCCACATCCAATGGAGTACAAGACCAAGCATTACAAGGTGATTTTTCTACATCAAAAGGAGTACAAGGCCAAGCACTACAAGGAATTATTACTTCTACATGTGTGCCCACGCTGAGATAATTGTCACCCGCCCACATCTTGACGAGCATCATCACATACAAAGGGAAAATCTATCCTAAGCCTACATGGTGAAGCTCGACTTATGCTTGAGCTTGTTGGCCTTGTCTTACTGGCACATCCTCTTGGCCGGCGGCTTCACATCAGCGTCCTGCTCAAACTGGAGTAGCTAGCACCACCACTAGTCGATGAGTTGCCAGAGCCAGACGTGGCAGGAGAGCCACCAACAAAAGAAGAAGTGGAGGAACCACCTGTGCCCCCAGAATCTTCACCATTGGAGCTCTCCCAGCAAGGCTCCAGACCGTTTCCGCCAGCACAAAAGGCCCTGACGATGAGGGTTTCTTCGCCATCAAGACGACAGCAGAGACTGTCACCCTCGCGCATATTCAGTTGATGGGCAAACGCCCTCCAACCGGGGCCCATGAATACCAAGAAGGAGCTCTCAACTTGAAACTTTACCCACAAGGGGGATTGGGAGCAGCCTCGAAGCCGAAGCCAAAGACCATCTGACGGGGATCAACCCTGGAAAATCCCATGGTCAGGGACCCTGGGTTAGTTATGAGATGCACAGGTTGGACGATAGCTCGTCGGAAAACAGGAAGGCTCGCTCCTGCTCGATATTATTAATGGAGGAGATGCGATTAACGTGGAGGCCAAGGCTGGAGCGCTCAAGGCTAGGGTTACAGGTGATATTAGATGTCTTTGGCGTCGCCCCTCCTAGCCCTTATATACCGGGCTAGGTCTCGGGGAGTTCATCTACGTTTACAGGTAAGCTTTCCTAACCCTAGCTTGCTCCGTACGGCAGGTCTTCGCACCTTCCTTGTGAGTCGCGGACTCCTACGTCGGTGCCAACTAGTGGGCCGAGGCTGTATCTTCGTGGGCCTTCTGCCTTCATGGACACCAGGTAGGCTCATCCATAGGAGTTGTGGGGTCACCCCCTCGTCAGTAGCCCCTGAGTGCCTGGGGAACTCGGAGAGTCCCGCAGGGACTCGAGTACATTCATTCGTCGGTTATTGGTATGTGCGGTTCATCCGCGGGTCGCTGGCAGTCTGGTGGCCATGACAAAACCTGTTTCGAGGGATGCTAAGCTGAAAGGGCCCAAGGAGTCGACGGGTCGAGCCTTGGTGAATTGCACTAGGGCAAATACCACAGTAGCCCAATCAAACCCACGTCCCTCGACGTGAGCTTGGAACACTGGTGTCGAGCAAAAGTCCGGCCGCTTCAGGTCTTACGGTGTTCATTTGCCGCCAGTAATGTGTACAACCTAAGGCGCGTCCGCCCAGCTTTTCTATCATGCGCAGCGCATGGGAAAGGTTGGGAGTGAAAGCGCTCTTCGGCAAGTCCCAGCCCGGCTGTACTTTGCAGCGAGGTCTTACCTACACGCTAATCTTGTGTGGCATCTGGGCACAGTGTATCGTGTTCCAGGCATGTGTGTTTTTGAGGCGCGGAGCCTTACAGCATTGCACCCGCTTGGAACAAAACATCAAGCGAGCTGTTCATTCATTCACCCGAGGAGCTTTGTTTCGAGTGCTCAGTCGGGGGGTTTTTCGCGAGTAATCACTCGAATGCCGTTTCGGCTCTTGAGGTGAGGGAGCACCTGAGACTCTTAGCGCCGCATGGTCTTGGCGAATGCATATTTTTCTTACGTCGGGTTGAGGGAGCACCCGAGACTCTCATAAGTGCGAGTGGTTGATGGCTTCTCACCCTTTGTTGGTTACCCCAAGTGGAAGGTTGAGATGTAGCGCAACAGCAAGTTTCCCTCGGTGAAGATACCAAGGTTTGTCTCCAGTAGGACTCCAGAGATGATAAGTAGGTGTCAGCGGCGCAACTGACGTGGACCTGCACACAGACACAGATAACATTGTTCCCAACGAAGTTCAGAGAGGTTGTCAATCTCTCCGGTCTTGTTGTTCACAAAGGGTAAAACACAAAGGATAATGATAGCGACTGAAAGTAAAAAGCAGGAAAGTAAATATAGCGTGGAAACAGTAATAAGGATATGGACCGGGATACGTGATGTTCACTAGTGATGTCTCTCTCCCAAAAAGACGATAAAACTGCTATGCGAGGTAAACAAATTACAGAAGGGAAATTGACAGGATTATGAACGCACCGCAATGCTAACTATGCTACAAAAGAAAGGAAGAGGCTCAAAAGCACGGGAAGTACGCCAAAATAAGTAGACCGTAATCCAACTTCATCTACTACTAATCATCCACCTTGAGATATCTATCCAGAACATCTCGCTGGTATTAAGTTGCGAGCCCCACCCAAAGTGTAAACCCAAAGCAACAGACAACTGCATTAAAAAGAACTTTGCGTAAAGTAAACAATCCTTGCAACCGCGGTTACAAGCACCGTTGTTTTCCCCCTTGTGGCAACATCACATCCCCTAGACTCATGTTTCTGTCACTCAAGCGTGTCATCGGGGGGCATGAACCCACAATCGAGCATAACGTTCCCTCTTGGAGTCACTACCTACTACTTGGCTAAAGCAATAAACAGCAACGGAGAACATGCAAGAATTACTTAGGAACAAAAATATAAGAGATAAAAACCAAATATATTACTCTATCACAATCTGAACATAATCTCATAATCCATCAGATCCCATCAAACTCAGCATAGCAATAGCAGAAATGTTACAAAAGTTCCTCGATCATTTAGGGCATCTCACGAGGTCTAAACCATGAAGAACAAAGAGGGGAGGAGAACATCACATAGCTACTGATCACGGACCCATCGTCCAAGGAAAATTACTCACGAGACATCCGGGGAGCATCCATGGTGGAGAGGAGACTCCCGGAGGTCGGCCCTCCCTCCGGCAGGGTGCCGGGAAGAGGTCTTCTGGTGCTCCCAATCTTGGAAGCGCGGCGGCGGCGAAACAGAGGCGAGTTTGCGAAATAGGGTTCTGTCCTCGGAGTTTCCCCGTGACAGAGAATAAATAGGCGAAGGGGGCAGCCAGAGGTGGACCAGGGGCCCCAGGCGCCCCCCTGGCGCGGCCAGGGGTGGGGCCGCGCCGGGTGGCTGCCTGGGCCCCCCTGGCTACCCTCAGGCCCCACTCGGGCTCTTCGCGAAGCTTCCTGTACGCTGATTTTTCCTGTATTTTTCCCGGAATTTTTCTGGCACTTTTTATATGGGGGAAAACTGAAATAGAAAAACAGCAGAAAACAGGAACTGGCACTGGGGTGCACTGAGTTAATAGGTTAGTCCAAATATGATTAAAAGTGTATGAAAGTGCATCTATAACCTAGCAATATCACACAAAACATGCATGGAGCAAGCAGAAATTATAGATACGTTTTGGACGTATCAATGGTCACTCAAGCACATGGCTGACCTTTAGGTGAGGGAGCACCTGGGACTCTTATGATGTACTCTCCCGATGGGAGTAAGATATTTTTTCTTCATCGGGAAAAAGATCTGAGAGATGGAATCTAAGGGCCTTGATGGCATACTCAGTACACCTTGCTGTGATATGACGTTGGCGGGATCTTCTGCAATTTTTTGACCGCTGCGGTCTGTCGTGGGAAATGACTTGGCGATGTCCCGCTGAAATTTTCGCGTCGCGCGATCATGGTCCTCTTTTGGCGCGCGTAGTGGGTTGTGTTGTTACTACGCCGATTGGATTTTCCATACTTTTCGCCTCTATATGGGGTCATGCCACATTTTACTGGGCAAAAAAGGTTGCATGGTGGCCCGTCTTGCTAGGCTCTTGGAGTTAAATACCATGTGGCTGGGTAAATTGTATGTTTTACCCAGCCATTGCCTTCCTCCTCTTTCTCTGCTTCCTTCGTGTTCCTGAGCCTTCGTCTTTTCTCTTCTACATGCTACTGTGAGATCTATGTCCAAGCGCCCCCATGCTGCTGTTGACTCGGCCAAGATGTACGGCAAGTGGGAGCGGTCCATGTTCGGGGCTGGAGATCTGGATGCGCTGGTTGCTGATGGCATGGTGGTGGCAGGCGATGTCCGTCTTCCTGGTGATGAGTCGATTCCAGCGCCGGCGGCGGACGAGCGGGTATGCTTCTAGGCTTTCTTCCACCGTGGGTTTGCTCTTCCGCTGCATCCTTTCGTTCGGGGCTTGCTGTATTCCTATCGGCTCCAGTTGCATGATCTGACTCCCAATGGGATTTTGCACATTGCGTGTTTCATCACTCTTTGCGAGGCCTTCCTGGGGATTTACCCCCATTGGGGACTTTGGAGGCGCCTTTTTAATGTAAAAAGGACGAACTGTGAGTACGCCGTTGGTCGAGTAGGTATCTCTATTGGGGATAAACATTCATATTTTGACTTGGAGAAGATCGATTCCGTAAGTGGCTGGCGAAGTTGCTGGTTTTATCTGAAGGATCGCTTCGTTGTTGGTCAGCAATTTGGTCTTTCTTCTTTCAATCCGGGTACGCGGGTGGTCAGACAGCCTTCGTGGTCTCATTCTTTGACCGAGGTGGAGTCGTCCGAGATGACTCCGTTTTTGCAGAGGATTTCTATGTTAAAGGATAACTTGACTGGTGGTCAGCTTATCTCCGTTTTTGTGGGGAGGCGGGTTCAACCGTTGCAGCATCGAGCTCGCCCTATATGGAAGTACAAGGGACTCGGTGACTCGACGAGATGCTTGCCTGAAGAGCTAGAACCCGATGCCTTGCTGGCTCGTATCCAGCAAGTGACCAAGTGCTCGAGTATTTCCGAGATGCATCTTGTCCGTCCATATGCTTCTCATCATTCTCCGCCGCCGGTTGGTGCCCGTGTTCATTCATTTGCCTCGACGAGTACCTAGTTTTGTTTTGTTGTTGACATTGCTTGCCTTGCAGGGTCATGCTCCGGTGCCGTGTAATCCTCCGCAGCCGGAGGACGCCGATATTCTTGAAGATCCTTATGCTTCCGCAGCTGATAATGCTGCGCCGGCTGTTAATGCTGAGATTGTGCTAGTGGAGACTGGAGATAGTGAAGACTCGAGTCCTTTTCGTGTGAAGCGCTCGCGCCCTTTGTTTGCTGAAGATCATGCTGCGTTAGGTGATGAAGTCCCTCCTTCTGCTCCTGTTGCTGGGACGTCCCCTTCGGCTGCTGCTCCGGCCCCTCCTCCCAAGAGGGCCAGGCTTGGGAGCCTGGGGCGTCCTCGTGCTGCGCGTGTCGGGTAAGAGTCTGCTGGATTTGTGCCCGTTCCTTTTTCCTTGTTCTTGCGTCTGATAATGCTTTATTTTGTAGTGATGCGCCTGCTCCGGCTGCTTCGTGCACCAGCGCAGCTGCTACTGCTCTGAAGTCGACGAGTTCTGGGGCGGCAGCCAAGCATCTTGAGGACCTCTCGGCTGCCGCTGGCCAATCTGGGCCGGCGGCGACTCCTGTCGTTTCGACTGCGGGTGTAGTTCCCGGTGTACCTTCTTCTGCGGCGCCTGGTGCTGCTGCTCCTGAGCCCAGGCCGACTGAACTTGGTCCTCCGTACTTTGGTCTTCTTGATCTGGCGATTGAAGATAAGGCCCGTGCTTTCTACCATGTCTCCAAGCTGGTAAGATGATTCGTGTCTGTGTTGTTTTATCATCGGGGGCACGGCAGTGCTCCTGATGGGAGTAGCCCCCGAGGCTAGAAGTAACTGTTTGCAGTTGCTTGTAGTCTTGTCTTTAATTAACACCTGATTACCTGGTTCTTGCAGCCTGTTTTCCAGCACTGTGAGCATTTGATTCTTGATGCTGAGCGTTGGCAACGGGCCCATGATTCTTCCCAGGATGCCTTATCTGCTATGGATGGTGAGTTTTATTTTTGTGCTGCTGAGCTTTTGGGCGCTTCGTCTTTTGTTCTGAGTACTGTCTTTTCTTGCAGGTCGTCGCCAGGCTGCCTAGAAACAAGCCGAAAAGGAGGAAAAGACGGTTTCCGTTCTCAAGGATGCCTTGGCTTCCAAGGAGGCGGAGTTGCATGGTCAACATGAGGAGCTGGTTCGCCTTCGCCAGGCTGAGGACGCGCGTGCGCGGGTGGAGGCAGTCGAGGGCAAACGTCTTCGCGCCTTGGCGGGCTCGCTCGTGTGTAAGTTTGGTATTCAACCATTGCTTTTTCTACTGTCTTCCCGTGATGACGTTTTTTTGCTTGGTGCAACTGTTGTAGGTGCGAAGCCGATGGAGGCTGCTGCGTCGGGGTCTGGGATTCTTCAAGGTGATGTTGATGTTGTTGCAGTGGTCGAGGACGTCTGCGCCCGGGCTTCCAATCTTGTGGGTCTTGCGCACGAGCACCTTATGTCGGAGGGTACGAAGGTGCCTGATGGCCTGGGTGCTCGGGTTGCTGCGTTCGGCCCGGATGGGAAATATATGGTGGAACTGGTGGCGGAGAGCATGGTGAGTGGTTCTTCCATGGCCCTGGTCGTCCTTATAGGGCATGGGGTTTCCTTTGATGATTCCTTGGTTGAGACCATCCCGCACTATTCTGGTGAGCAGGACGACCGAGCCGATAGGCTGGCTCGTTGCCTACAACAAGTTGTAGATGCTCAGGGTCCCCCTGTCGTAGGTGAGGGAGAGGCACAGTAGTGTTGTGCCGCTTTGAAACTTTGTCTGTAATTCGTGACTCTGTTGTGATGGTTGATCTTTTGCTACTTTATCTGAGTGACTGCTTGGCTGTTCCTCTTGTTGTTTTTGATTTGTTTTGTTCATCCTGTGGTAGGACACTTCGGGCGTTCTTCGTCCGTGGAGTTCGCTGAAGGATGACGCTCGCGAGGGTGCGTACAAGTCCGTTTGCTTGCGGCTGAAGGACGCTGAGAGGGATATTGTCCGACTGAAGGGATCCTTGGCCGTTCAGCATACTCGTCGCGAGCGTGCCGAGTCCGTGGTTGAGGGCCTTGCTTCGTGGGTGGTGAAGTTGTCCGACCTCCTGCGGGGTGAGTCTTGACTCTGCTTGGTTGCTTGATTCCGCTTGGTGGGTTTTTGCCGTCTCGGTCTTGATCGTAGTTTTTGACTTTCGAAGTGCTGGCAGGGCGAACTCGGGATCAAGAGAGGGTTGTTATGTCGGAGATGTCGCGGCTTGATGATCCTAGTGTGCAGGCGAGCAATCCCTTTTGGGCAGATGGGGCTCGTGCTCGAGCATTTGCTTTGCTTCGTCGCCGAGTTGAGCGGGTACCGGAAGCTCTTAGCTACTGCCAGCGGGTATTGGGCGGTATCCATGCTGATTTCTATCCGTTGGAGGTGGTTCCTTCATCCCTTGAGAGGCTTTGTCGCATATTTTCTCAGCCTGCCGAGTTACGTCGAGTGATGGATCATCAGATTCGTGCTGGAGCCCGAGCTGCTTTGGGCTTGGTTCATAGTCATTAGCCAGGGGTGGATATTTCTCAGGTGGTGGCGGGTCCTCCAGGTGGTAGGGATCATCCGATGAATGAGCACTACGTGGCTGTAGATAGGCATGCGCACCAGGTTGTGAGGCGAGTTTGTGAAGAGAACGACCGCCATCTGGGTGCACTTATTAAGGCGAAGTTGGAGCCTAGAGATTAGGTGCTTCCCTTCGTTGTATATTCTTCTTCTTGGTTCTATATATGTTGTCTTGGAGGGTCATCTGCATTTGTAGTTGCGGGGGCCGCCTCGGGGGGTGGCTGCTTCGGCGAGCCCCCGAGTGCCAAGTTAATGTGCCGCGGTTGCGGAGGACGTCTCGGAGGGTGGCTCCTTCGGCAAGCCCCCGAGTGCCAAGTTAATGTGCCACGATTGTGAAGGATGCTTCGAAGGGTGGCTGCTTCAGCAAGCCTCCGAGTGCCAAGTTAATGTGCCGCGATTGCGGAAGACGCCTCGGGGGGTGGCTGCTTCGGCGAGCCCCCGAGTGCTAGGTTTAGTGTGCCGCGATTGCGGAGGACGCCTCGGAGGGTGGCTGCTTCGGCAAGCCCCCGAGTGCCAAGTTGATGTGCCGCGATTGTGGAAGACACCTCGGGGGGTCGCTGCTTCGGCGAGCCCCCGAGTGCCAGGTTTAGTGTGTCGCGATTGCGGAGGACGCCTCGGAGGGTGGCTGCTTCGGCGAGCCCCCGAGTGCCAAGTTAATGTGCCGCGATTGCGGAAGACGCCTCGGGGGGTGGCTGTTTCGGCGAGCCCCCGAGTACCAGTTTTAGTGTGCCGCGATTGCGGAGGACGCCTCGGAGGGTGGCTGCTTCGGCAAGCCCCCGAGTGCCAAGTTAATGTGTCGCGATTGCGGAAGACGCCTCGGGGGGTGGCTGCTTCGGCGAGCCCCGAGTACCAGGTTTAGTGTGACGCGATTGCGGAGGACGCCTCGGAGGGTGGCTGCTTCGGCAAGCCCCCGAGTGCCAAGAATTTTTGGGGAAAAATATTTATTTAATATCTTTCCTGTTGTCCCTTGCAAAGAGTAGGAGGGCTTTGTTGAGGACAGGTCCCTTTTACTTAGAGCGATGATGTAGTAGCCTTTAAGGGCCTGGTAGCTTTGTCTCTCAGTGTCGGGTTTCTTCGGTTGATGTTCGTTTCCTTCTACGGGAGCGCTTCTTCTGCGAGTCCCGTGGTCCTTCTTCCTTGGTGGGCTACGAATGCTTCTGCTATCTTGTGGAATTCTTTGTCGCAGCGGTCGGATCTGACGAAACTGCCGCTGATTGTGATGACCCCGTTTTGTCCTAGCATCTTCATCTTGAGGTAGGCGTAGTGGGGTACGGCCATGAAGCGAGCGAAAGCTGGTCGCCCGAGGATTGCGTGGTATTGCGACTTCCAGTCGACCACTTCAAAGTCAAGTGTTTCCTTGCGGAAGTTTGTCGCGTTCCCAAAGACTACCTCCAGGTTTATCCTTCCGAGGGGGTAGACTGCTTTTCCTGGTACGATCCCGTGGAAGGTTGTGCCTGAGGACTTGAGTGCGTTGTTTTGGATGAGCATGTCGTCGAGTGTTCGGGTGAAGATGATGTTGATCCCGCTGCCGCCGTCCATGAATACTCGCCATGTCGTAATTTCCGATTCTGGCTTCGAGTACTAGCACGGTGTGCCCTGGCTGGGGAACGACTGGTGGGTGGTCGTCCCGGGAGAAGGAGATTTCAGTCTCCGACCCGCGCAGGTACTCTGGGAAGGCCGGGTGTGCGGAGGTTGCTAGGAAGACTTGTCTGGTGACTTGTTTCTGCTGCCTGTTGGAAGGTCTGCCTTCTTGTATCATGTAGATCCTCCCGTGGGCTTCTGGGTACTGGTTTTCTTCTTCTGGTGTCCTTTGCCGTTCCTGGATGACGGCCACCTATCTTGTTGGCAGAGGGGGGGCTGGTGGCGCATCGTGGGCGACTGGCCCAACTTCTATGCTTGCGAGTGGTCGTGCTGTTGCGGCCGCGGAGCGGCTTTTCTCCTCGGCCAACTCGTTGAAGCTTCTGCAATTCCTGAGGGTGTGGGATGATCTGAGCTCTCCTCGCTCGTTTCTGAATCCGTGTATAGAGCACGGTGATACGTCTCAAACGTATCTACTTTTCCAAACACTTTTGCTATTGTTTTGCCCTCATTCTTGCATGATTTGGACGAAAATAACCCGAACTAACGCTGTTTTCAGCAGAGCTTCCTGTATGGTTTATTTGTGCGCAGGAAAATGGATTTTTAGACGTCCCAAAAAATTCCCAGAAAATTCTCAGAAAATCCACGCACCCGAAGGAGCTAGGAGCCAGAAGTGGGACCAGAGGGGAGCTCTGGGGGCCCCAGGCGCCCCCCCTGGCGCGGCCAGGGGTGGGGCCGCGCCCTCTGGCCTCCTGGGCAGCTCCCCCCTCCTCTGGTGCCCTACCGAGACTCCTATTTATCCCCGTGATGAGAAAACCCCAGAACAGAAGTCGTTTTCCCAGTTTCCGTCGCGGAGCCGCCGCCACCCTCTGTTCTTCTTCGGGAGGGCTAATCTGGAGGCTGATTTGGCCTCCGGAGAGGGGAGATCGTCACCATCGTCATCGCCATCACCACTCCATCCATCCTCCATGATTTCTCCTCATATGTGTGAGTAATTCCCTGATCTAGGCAAAGGGGATGGTAGGGATTGGATGAGTTTAATCATGTAATAGTTCGTCAGATTGTTGGGGGCATGTTGCCTATCATCTAGATTGGTGTTTATCTTCTTTGCTTCAACTTGTTGCTCTTAATGCTTGTCACTTTGGGCCCGAGTGCCATGTTTTCAGATCTGAACCCTATGTGTTTTCATGAATATATTTGTGTTCTAGATCCTATCTATGAGTTGTATGCACCTATTATGGTCCGGAACCGGCGATCCCAAAGGTGACAGCTTGGGACACCAAAGGGGATGGTCCATGATTTGAGGATTCCTTGTATCCATTGAATTTATTGCTTTGTTCCGGTGCTCTTTGACAGGAGAACCTTAATCTCCATAAGTTCCTTTTGGCCCCGTTCGTAGCGGGATGGTAGGACAAAAGATGTTGTGCAAGTTCTTATTGCAAGCACGCACAACTACCTATGGGATACATGCCTAATGTTTGATATTTTCCTAGATGATCATTGCTTTTCTGTGTGCCTTGCCCCGTGTTGGAATCTATTATATGTTCACTCTCATCCATGCAGCGCCCAACCATCCATCTCCCTAGCCTACAGTGTTTTCAATCCTGCTGGTCATTAGTTGTTACTTTTGTTGTTACTTTTGCTGTTGCCACTATCACTATCATATTATCGTTACCACTTATCTATCGTTGCAAGCAAGTATATTTCAGGTGCGGTTGAATTGACAACTCAACTGTCAAAGCTTATAAATACTCTTTGGCTCCCCGTGTGTCGAATCAATAAATTGGGTTAACTTACCCGCGAAGACTATCTCGATACCTTACGCCTGTGGGGCATCAAGCAGCGTTTTCTGGCGCCGTTGCTGGGGAGCATAGAAATATTTACAAGTCTACTTGAAGTATCCTGCCTGCTGCACATCATCCGCTATGGGTAAGAAAGGAGACCCCAAGGTTCCGATCTTACCATCCCGTACAAGAAAAGGTACTGTTCTGAACACTAGTGCTACACTTGATTCACCTTCTGTTATGAGTAAGTTTACTTCACCACCACTACATGATGCTTCTATTGAGTCTGCCACTATGTCCGATACTTTTGATGATGCTTCCACTACTCTTGATGATGCTACTTTTCGTGGTCACTATATTGAAACTCAGACTGCTAAGGCTGCAGCAAAATCCAAGACCGAGACCCCTGCTACCTATATTCCTACCTGCAAAACCTTTGGTTACCCGAGCTTAGATGAACTCAAGGAGAGAATCCTTGATGATGATTATGTTACTCTTGATGATGATTTTTGCAGGGAACTCAGAGAGTGTGTCGACTCTGACCCTGGTGCTGTTAAGGAGTTGCTCAAAAAGCACTCCATGAAGAACAAAGTTATTCCTGATCCTCAATTTTCCACATCTCCTATATGCATCACTGATCCTGGTTATGATTTCTCTATTGATCTTTCACTTATATCTACAGTCGAGGCTGACCCCTTTTATGGCAGAGAAAATGATGATGCTATAGCACACTTGACCAAACTCGCTGAGTTAAGCAACCTATTCACTACTGATGAGACGATACGAAACTTCTATGTGGCCAAGCTTTTCCCATTTTCTTTGAAGGAAGACGCTAAATCATGGTACGATGCACTACCCTATGGTTCCATTAAAGTCCTCAAGACTTAGTCAATTTTTTTGTTGATAAGTATTTCCCAGCTCATCTGCAACATGCTGCTTTGCAAAGAATCTATAACTTTAAACAATTGTAGGATGAGCACCTCCCTAAAGCTTGGGGGAGGTTTTGTGATTTACTTAAGGTTATGCCGGGACATGGAGTCCCCAAGAATGAACTGCTAGATATATTTTACGCTGGTTTAACCGATGAATCCAGATCCTATCTGGATAGTTGTCCTAGTTTTGTTTTCAGGGAAAGAACGCCGGACGATGCAGAAGAATTAATGTGAAAAATCGCCAAGAACCATGAAGATTGGTCTGTTCCTGAGCCACTTCTACCACCAAAAAAAAGGGCATGCTTGTTCTGAACCCCGAAGATATGCAAGAAGCAAAGAAGTCTATAAAGGAGAAATGTATTAAAGCCGAAGACGTGAAGAATTTACCGCCTATTGAGAAGTTGTGTGAGCCTACTACTCACCCTCCCTTGGTAGAGGTACACTCTCTATTAGACTTTACTGAAAGTGACATCCCTAAAGGTAAGCCTCCCGACCAATGTTTAGATGAGCTTGATAATTTTATTGTTAAGCAAGACCATTTTAATAGGAGATTACAAAGTCAGTTGCATGATAATTCTCTTGCTATCAAAAGTTTGTGTGATGTTCTAGAAAGAACAGTTAATGATGTTAAATGTCTTGTTAAGCATTTTCATATGGTTCAAACTCAGCTTGAACAAATTTCTAATGTGCAAAAAGTTTTTCTTGCTAATAATGCCAAACAGGACATACAAGCTGATGGAATTAAAACTAGGGGTGGAACACACACCCAGGACCCACTCTATCCTGAGGGGCATCCAAAGAGGATCGAGCAAGATTCTCAAGTACAAGAAGAAGACGAGACTGTTAGCTCTCTGAAGAAAAAGAAGAAGAAGAAACACAAGGAGGCTGAAAATCCCGATGATCCTATTACAAGTGAAAAGCCAGCTGTTGATCCTAACAGCATATCTACCTCCGATGCTGAAACAGAAGACGGTGCCGAGTCTGAAGAAAAGGACGCAAAGAAGGATGATTCTCTCAAGGTAAGAGAAGAAGAAGCACCCGATAAACGCAAGAGGCACTCTAAAGAAGACTTCATCGCAAGAAGACATGGGAAGGAAAGAGAACCATGGATACAGAAACACATGCCCTTTCCAGGTAAGTCCCTCAAATCCAAAGAAGAAGAGCATTATAATAAATTTTGTGAATGGATGAAGCCTCTTTTTCTTCAAATTCCTTTGACTGATGCTATTAAGTTACCTCCCTATTCGAAATATATGAAAGATATTGTTACTAATAAAAGAAAAGTTCCTAATGAGGCAATATCTACTATGCTTGCTAACTACTCTTTCAGTGGCAAGATTCCTAAGAAGCTCGGTGACCCAGGTATACCCACCATTCCTTGCTCCATAAAGAATAATTACGTCAGAACTGCTTTATGTGATCTTGGTGCAGGAGTGAGTGTTATGCCTTTCTCTCTTTACAAAAGTCTTTGTTTAGAGAAACTAATCTCTACAGATATCTCCCTTCAGATGGATGACAAATCAACAGCTGTCCCAATAGGTATTTGTGAGGATGTACCCGTTGAAGTTGCTAACTATTTGATCCTTACAGATTTTGTTGTGCTTGACATGCCCGAGGATGGGAGCATGTCCATTATTCTTGGTAGACCTTTTCTTAACACCCCAGGTGCTATCATTGATTGCAATAAAGGAAAGGTCACTTTCAACGTTGATGATAAAGAACACACGGTGTATTTTCCAAAGAAGATCGACAAGAGGCATGGGCTTAACTCTATAGAGAATGTTGAGACCGTGAAGATTGGAGAATGGGACTGTCCACTACATGTGCACCACAAATACAAAACCATTATGGTGGGGAAAATGTCCATCAAAGTAAAGGTGCAATGATCACTTCATAAGGGGTGAGACTTCTTGTTCTGTATATCGCCGGTTTGTTGGTAAGACTTGATCAACCTTACTAGTAAGCTTGTTTTATATAGGTAAAAAGTTAAACTTGGTATGTTTTCATTTGCTTTAGCTTTCATTCTCTTTGCTGTACCAAGTTTTTGTATTTTTGAAGCTTCACAATACTAATCACTGCTTTAAGTTTTCAGAAAGTTTTGCAGCTTTTTGAACTCCGAGAAATTTTCAACAGTGAAGTTTTCAGAAAAATTCCAGAAAAATAAAAATAAAAATTTCCATGCCGGGAGTGACCCAGAGGCACCTGGGGCTGACCAGGGGGGGGCCACCTGGCGCGGCCTGCCCCCTGGTCGCTCCCACAGGGCGCCTGGGGCCCACAGGACCCACTTCCAGGTATGTCTTCTTCCTCCTCCTTCTTCTCTCTCCAAAAACACGAGTTCTGCATTTGGTTCTTGCGTTCTTGCTGTTCTTGGAGGCGATTTTCGATCTCTCTCTACAGCCCACCATTCAAGCCGAAATCTTGAGCAAACACTCCCTGGTATGTAACTCCTTCACCCCTCCAATTAGATTTTTGATTGGTGGCTTCATTTGTGAGTATTTAGTAGCTCTTGGTGATGTTTATGTGAGCTTGCATGCATGTGTAGAATTTTATTTTCCAAGTTTTGATGCATTTTTATGCCTTAGGTAAGTGAGTTGAGTAGTTTGCCTTAACTCACTTTGTTTAAATCCTTGTTTTTGTAATTTGTCAAAAAATTCAGAAATGAGTTTGCTAGGAAGAGCAAAGGGGTGGCTTGGGAAGAAAAGGCTGGAGCGCTCCGATCGAGTTACGAGAGCTTCAGCTTCACCCTCGACTGCTAGGGTGAGCTACAACGAAGATCATGTGCCCTTAGAGTTGTTGGAGGACACAAATCAAGCACGTGCAATGAATTTCCCGTGCGATGAATTCCTTGAAGCTGCAGGAATTAAGGAGGAGTTCTATAATCTTTGTGCTAATGCAGGTCTGACGTGGCTCGCAACGTGCCGTGTTGTCCAGTATCAAAAACTCACCTCCTGTTTTATTAACAGTTTTAGATATAACCTTGATGCTGGTTCTGTTGAGTTTAAAATTTACAATGATCTTTTGACCATGCCTTTGGAAAAGTTTTTTGAAATAATAGGTGTGCCGAACGTGGGACTGACGGCGAAGATGAGCTCTCAGCCCTCCGAGCTGAGAACCGTCTTCAACTCTCTCTGTAGAATGGATACAAGGGATATTCATCGGTCAAAGATCTCCAGCATCTTATTCCCACACCTCAGGTATTTTTCATATTTTATTGCTAGAGGGGTGTTAGCTCGTGACAACACGAGCAACATATCTGCGCCGGATATTGCTATCCTGGCAACCGCCCTTTCAGGGAAGTTTGATTATAATGTGGGTGCCTTAATTTCTCGATGCCTTGCTATGAACGGTAACAAGGGAGACTTATTTGGTGGCGTTTACGCCACACTTATCCTAGATTCTCTTAATGGCACCCCACACCCCGATGATAAGCCTTTTACTTATTTAAGTTTTGACCTTGCTGCTATGAAAAGGCAAAAGTTTGTTACCATGACTTCCGAGTTTGGTAACCTTGATTATATCTTGCGTTTCGGAGCCACCACGGAACACAAGATCCGTCTACCTGCACCTCTTTTGTTTCATTTTTCTCGCAGGAACGGATGGTCCTTTAATGCTACCCACTTCGATGAGTTCGTGGTCCAGCGTCAGTTTCATAACCCCGTGGAGGGGGTTGTACCCGACGAGGAGGAGCATGGTGAGTTCCCACCTTTCCAGGGAGAGACCGTCACCCAGTTTGGTGAAGGGTTTTCCTCTGCTTGGAGCGCAGATCCTTCTTCGTGGGAGGATCCGAGGACTTCGGTGTACGCCCGGAAGCCTCATACGACCCTTGGACTCACCAGTACTACCCTGGAGCAGGAGGCTCCTGGGGACATTAGCTACTACCAACTTAGGCCAAAAGCCTAATCTTGGGGGAGTACGTGGCCTTCTCACTTTTCCATTGTATTATCCATTTTATTTTCTTTGATCTTTTCAAAGTTTTTGCCTGTTTTTTCTTTCTTTCTTTCTTTGCAAAAACAACAAAAAGATTTTCTCTTTTCTTTTGCTCTCGTTTAAACCTTTAAAAACCCAAAAAGATTTCCTTTCTCTCTTTAGTTTGCTTTGTTTTCAGAGTTCAGCTCAAGTCCGTGATGGCATTTGATTATATTTCCTACGTTCGATCGTGCAAATGACCAGGAAGTAATGATGAAGATCGACGGAAGGGAAGCAACAAGGAAAACCGGTATGAACTCTTCTTGTTTCTACTTTTGTACATATGCCTGTACTTATGATCTAGAGACCAGCTTGTAACGACATAGTGCTATGTTTACAATGCTTTCCCAGTGTTCATGCTTTCCTTGTGGCTAGTCTCAAATAGCTAGAGTACATAATGTGTTGTTGAAATGATTTACATGCATTGCATTGTTCATGGTTTGGCATACTGAAGTGGTATTTCCCTTCGGAGAATTTTTGGATTGACTTGGCACATGTTCACACATGCTGATGACTATAAAGTCTACTTTTGCCTTGATGATCTTTTTGTTTCAGAATAGTTATATCACTTTCATGCCCGATTCAATGTTGCTTTGTCGCTCTACATGATTATGACAGTTATTGCTCTCTAGTTGGTCGCTTCCCAGTCTTTTTCTAGCCTTCGCTCGCACCAAGCGGATTTCTGCTTGTGCTTCCAAACTCCTTTTCAAACCCAGTTGTTCCATTTGAGTCAACCATACCTACCTATATGTGGTATTTACCGGCCACTCCTAACTTAGACTTTCTTGTGCCATCTCGAAATTTATTCAAAAGTTTCCCTTTTTGTAACCGTACAAGCTCATGGTATGGTGAGGGGAAATCGGTATCTTTCATGCCAAAAATATTTTGACGGAAGTTTTAACTAGTCAAAACAGAAAAAAAAATATGAGAGTTACACCTCCCCCATCCTTGATGATGGAGTGAAATGGACCAAATGCTGCTTATGATAGGTGGAACGATACCCTCCTTTCATCCTTGAGGCAAAATAAAAGGTTCCATAGACCATCGAAGGATTTATGGATAAGGGAATATGTGTAAGCAAAAGGCATTATATATGGTTGGCATGGGAGATATTGAGAGACCTTTACTGTTCACCGTTGACTGGAAAGTTGCACTTCTCAAAAATGTTTTATCTCTGTTTCCAAAACCAAGAGCTCTGGCTTATGTTTAGTCTTTGCTTCCTTTCACGGGTTTTCATCCTTGCCATCAAAAGCCACGGTTCGAGAGTCTCCCCTTCTTTCTTCAAAGCACCAACTATGAGAGCATAATTGTCATTCTTAGTGTAACATGCATTGGCCCAAAGTATTACATTGTCTTCTGCATGCTTGTGTTATTGCTAGTCTGAAATACTGAGTTCTAGTCTCCTTTAAAACTCCGGAGGAGTTTCTGCATTTATGTTTTGCTTCACTCATGGAGGCTAGCGAAATTCCACTCAAGTATGTTCAAGCTATGTGCATTGTGATCCTGTCTTGATTTTCAGTAGCTTATTATTTACTTTTAGTTGTTTGTGACTGATCACATGAAAGAAGAATTGCTTCGTGCATTGTCCTTATAGCATTGTTTCAATACCTGCTACACTCTTTTCGTAGTACATGCTTATATACATCTAATGAAGCAAAAGAGTTTGTCAAAGTTTTCTTTGTCGCGTCCAGTTCGTTGAACTGAATTGCTTGAGGACAAGCAATATGCTTAGCTTGGGGGAGTTGATACGTCTCAAACGTATCTACTTTTCCAAACACTTTTGCTATTGTTTTTCCCTCATTCTTGCATGATTTGGACGAAACTAACCTGGACTAATGTTGTTTTCAGCAGAGCTGCCTGTATGGTTTATTTGTGCGCGGGAAAATGGATTTTTAGACGTCCCAGAAAATTCCCAGAAAATTCCCAGAAAGTCCACGCACCCGAAGGAGCCAGGAGCAGAAGTGGGACTAGAGGGGAGCTCTGGGGGCCCCAGGCGCCCCCCTGGCGCGGCCAGGGGTGGGGCCGTGCCCTCTGGCCGCCTGGGCAGCTCCCCCCTCCTCTGGTGGCCTACCGAGACTTCTATTTATCCCCATGACGAGAAAACCCCAGAACAGAAGTCGTTTTCCCAGTTTCCGTCGCGGTGCCGCCGCCACCCTCTGTTCTTCTTCGGGAGGGCTAATCTGGAGGCTGATTTGGCCTCCGGAGAGGGGAGATCATCGCCATCGTCATCGCCATCACCACTCCATCCATCCTCGATGACTTCTCTTCATATGTGTGAGTAATTCCCTGATGTAGGCAAAGGGGATGGTAGGGATTGGATGAGTTTAATCATGTAATAGTTCGTCAGATTGTTGGGGGCATGTTGCCTATCATCTAGATAGGTGTTGATCTTCTTTGCTTCAACTTGTTGCTCTTAATGCTTGTCACTTTGGGCCCGAGTGCCATGTTTTCAGATCTGAACCCTATGTGTTTTCATTAATATATTTGTGTTCTAGATCCTATCTATGAGTTGTATGCACCTATTATGGTCCGGAACCGGCGATCCCAAAGGTGACAGCTTGGGACACCAAAGGGGATGGTCCATGATTTGAGGATTCCTTGTATCCATTGAGTTTATTGCTTTGTTCCGGTGCTCTTTGACAGGAGCACCTTAATCTCCATAAGTTCCTTTTGGCCCCGTTCGTAGCGGGATGGTAGGACAAAAGATGTTGTGCAAGTTCTTATTGCAAGCACGCACAACTACCTACGGGATACATGCCTAATGTTTGATATTTTCCTAGATGATCATTTCTTTTCTGTGTGCCTTGCCCCGTGTTGGAATCTATTATATGTTCACTCTCATCCATGCAGCGCCCAACCATCCATCTCCCTATTCTACAGTGTTTTCAATCCTGCTGGTCATTAGTGGTTACTTTCATTGTTACTTTTGCTGTTTCCACTATCACTATCATATTATCGTTACCACTTATCTATCGTTGCAAGCAAGTATATTTCAGGTGCGGTTGAATTGACAACTCAACTGTCAAAGCTTATAAATACTCTTTGGCTCCCCGTGTGTCGAATCAATAAATTGGGTTAACTTACCCGCGAAGACTATCTCGATCCCTTACGTCGAGTTGTTCTTTGGCGGAGCGGAATGCGCGAGTGCCGTCGCGTGGCTGCCTTGTCCTCCATTCTCATCTCTGAGCCTGGGGCTCATCTTCTGGGTTGTCTCATCACTATGGTCTGTTGTAATCGCGGTGCCTGCCGTTCGAATCGTCCGAGAAACCGGCGGCGGTCATGTCAGGTCCTCTGTCGTTGTGGAAGTTCCGTATGGGTCGCTTTCTTCTTTTGTCGTCTCCTCTATATCCAATGTAGTCATAGTCGTACTCTGATCGTGCAGTGCGTGTTTCTGTTTCATTACGAACGGAGTCTTCTCCGTCTGCCCAGCTGTTGGCTAGTTCTAACAGCCGTGCGAGTGTTCGGACTTTCATCTGTCCGAGCTGCTCCTTGAATTCAACGCGCTGAAGACCTCGCCTGAATGCGTCGATCGCACTTTCGTCCGAGATGTCTTCCGCTGAATTCTTGAGTATCGTCCATCGCTGGATGTATGCTCGCAGGGCCTCCCTTGTTCCCTGTTTGCATGCCCGCAGCTCCTCGAGTGAGGTTGGTCGCTTGTATGTGGATTTGAACTTTTCTATGAAGGCTCCTCGGAACTGGCTCCAAGAGCTGATGGATCCGCGCCGAAGATTTTTCAGCCAATGTCGAGCGGAGCTCTCGAGCATGAGCTGCACGTACTGCATTGCCGTGACGTTGGTTCCTCTTTCAAACTTGACTGTCGTTAGGTAGTTGTCGAGCCATGCCTCCGGCTCCTCGAGTCCGTTGTACTTTAGTGTCGTGGATTTCAGTTTGAACCCGTTTGGCATACGCGTCTCACGTATGGCACGTGTCAAGCAGAGTGCTCCACATGGCTCGATTTCCTCGTCGGAAGCCTCTTCATCCGAGTACTCCTCGCGTGCTACACGTCTTCGCCTGCTGCGGTTGACTCTGTTCTGCGTGACGTCGTCTCGCGCATCTCGCCGAGTGCTGCGGCGCCTGTTCTTGTCTTCACTGTCGTGTTTCTTGTACTTGTCGGGGCGCCTGCGCCTGTCGTCATTGTTGTCGTCATCGTCATCGTCGTCCGATGAACTGGGGTCCCTGTCTGGTGTCCGCTCGCGAGTATGTCGCTTTGCGCTGGATTTCTTGGGTACCGAGGCGTCGATAGCGTCCTTCATTATCTGCAAAGCTATGGAAGTGTAGCGATCCGTTTTGCTCTTTCTGCTTTTCTGGGCACGGGACAGGTAGTCCTGGGTGCTTATGAGTGCTTCTGCCGGAGTAACGGGCTCCTCTTCGTCATCGTCCTCCTCTGATCTGAAGTCATCTTCCAGTTTCCGCACTACTCTCGCCCTTTCTGTCTTCCGCAGGTTGTTGAGTTTCGATCTGTTGTGGATGGGGAGTCGTGGCCTGGCGAGTCACTTCTGGGAGATTGTCTGCGACTGCTTTTCCTTTCGGGTTCCGCTTTTGCTTGCTTCTCCATGGCTAGGCGCCACTGTCTCGTCTGCTTGGTTAAATCACCCGCTAACTTGTTGTATGCCCTTAGCTCGTCTCTTGAGGCATCTGATGGTAGTAACCTGTCGTGGGCGACTGCTTCCTTTACCATTGCCATTGATTCCTTGGACAAGTATATTTTTTCTTTGGGTGGTCCACCCGCCGCTGCAACCGGGGTTTGCTGCCTGTTGCGTGATGGCTGGCTGCCTTGGCCGGGTGCTTGCTGTTTGCTGCTTAGCGGCTGACTGCTTTTTTTATCGCTGGGCCCTTGTTCCACCGGGACTTTCTTTGGTATGGTCCCCAGTTCTCCTAGCTGTACGACCATCTGACTGGTGTTGCCGGGACTTGCCGCCCTGTTGGTGGTTGGGGTGTCTTGACGAGTGCTCGGGTCGTCGACTCGCCCGTTGTTGCCTGACGCTGATGCGCCAACTTCTGCCATGAACACCTGCGATGGTGTCCTTGCCGTCTCCTTGCTGATGCGTGCGATCGTGCTTCTCCATGCTGGGACTTCACTCGAGCGGGCGTGAGTGGCGTGGAGCCGTGAGTTGGGTGGGTAGCTACGACCGCCAGATAGGTTGGCCGTGCGGGCGGCGTCTGCTACGGTCGTTGCTGCAGGTGTTGCCGTGGGCGCACGGATGTCGTTGATGAGGCGAAGGGTACCCCAATGGTTGATGTAGATCTGATACGCTCCGAAGATCAAATTGACGTCGGAGTGTAGATTGGTGAAGACTGGCTTGAGGGCCGGGAGGTGGGTCGTGAATCCGAGGGACTCGAACAGGTTGGATCTTGCCGGAGCCGTCGAGTCGATGAGTGCTGATGATGATGAGGCCACCGAGATCGCGTTCCCAGCCTGCGCGGTTCCCACAGACGGCGCCAATTGACGGGGATCAACCCCGGCAAATCCCATGGTCAGGGACCCTTGGTTAGTCATGAGATGCACAGGTTGGACGATAGCTCGTCGGCAAACAGGAAGGCTCGCTCCTGCTCGATATTATTAATGGGGGAGATGCGATTACAGTGGAGGCCAAGGCTGGAGCGCTCAAGGCTAGTGTTACAGGTGATATTAGATGTCTTTGGCGTCGCCCCTCCTAGCCCTTATATACCGGGCTAGGTCTCGGGGAGTTCATCTACGTTTACAGGTAAGCTTTCCTAACCCTAGCTTGCTCCGTACGGCACGTCTTCGCACCTTCCTTGTGAGTCGCGGACTCCTACGTCAGTGCCAACTAGTGGGCCGAGGCTGTATCTTCATGGGCCTTCTGCCTTCATGGACACCAGGTAGGCTCATCCGTAGGAGTCGTGGGGTCACCCCCTCGTCACCATCCAATCCAAGCTCGGAAACAACGGAAGGAAAAGAAAACGGAAGAGGAATCCGACTGGCAATGCGTCTAAGAATACGAAAGATGAAATCATAGACATAGATGCCCTTGACAGCAACAGCAGCAGCCACGCTCCCCGAAGAACCTCCGCGCCCTCGCTGGCAGCGTCAGGAACGGGGAGCACGGGCACCACGACCACGGTGGCCTCGGCTAGCAACGCCGCAAGAAGCAACACCATAAGCTCCATGTGCACGGCGCTTGGGAGCCATGAAAGCAAGCAGGAGAGAAAAGAAAGAAGGATGGATGGCCAACACACTACAGTACAACATCCCATATTTATACACCATCCTAAGGGTAAAAGAGGAACGTTCCACGAAATCTGAAACGGCGCCATAGGATAAAATTAAAGACCAAAGCATGCAACATTACAGATTCCAAGACAGGGCATCTCTTCGCATCAAGCAACATATAAAACGACAGTAAATTACACGTGTTCCCACGCAATCTTAGAAATCCAACAGGCAGAAGAAGCACAGAGGTCACAACACGTTACCCAAGGTGTCATCATAACTGCCAACGGATGCGACAATACAACCTGCGACCATCATCTCCAACACGTCGTCAGAAAGCATCATTACAATTTTTCACATCTCAGCTGCACAAATGGGACGGTTCGACGCCAACACAGTCGCTCTGACAAGGGAAAAGATGATCTCTCTCTCCCTCTCAAATTTCCTATCTTTTGTTTATAATTTTGATTACATTGCTAAACCGAGCACAGGCAGCACAGACTAAACTCCGAGGGTGCGAGTGGCTACTCCCCTCAGACAGGAACAATGAATCTACATGGCCTGAGTGCTCACTCGCCCTACGACAAAGTGCTTGAGTGACTACTCGCACTAACATACAGGGAACAGAAGATGAGCAAACGGACTCCCCGCCCGAGCATTCGGATGCTCCGCGGGTGCTCATACTATGAGCCCACTCGACGATCTTCCAAGTGGGTGCATTCTGTACTTATTCCTCTCTTGAGCACACGCACGCTCCGCAAGTGATCATGCTATTAGTCCACTCGATCGTTTTCCGAGTGGGTGCATTCTATTTTGGCACACGCCCCTACAAAACATTGCCTGGGCTGCGATACACTGCACCCCGGATGCCGCGCAGACTTGCGCGCAGGTAAGACCCCTCTTCATAGACGGCCGGGCCGGGACTTGCCACAGTGTGACTTCACTCCCGACGGTTCCATGCGCGGTGCATGATTGAAATTTAACCACTAACGGATGCGTTAGGGTCGTATTCTGTACTTAAACTGGCGGCATTGATCTTGTAAGCCCTGTAGCGGCCTGGACCTTGCTTGACACCAGTCATATCAAAGTTCGTGTCGAGGGACACGAGCTTGATTGGGCTACTGAGGTATTTTCCGCTAGCACAATTCCCCAAAGCTCGGCCAGTCGAGTGCCTTGGGCTACTAAGGTATTTTCCGCTAGTGCAATTCACCAAGGCTCGACTAGTCGAGTGCCTTGGGCCCATTCAGCTTATCATACCTCCAAAATCTATCTCTCATGAACAAACAAGCGATGACTCGCAACAACAAGACACACACTACTATGGATGATTACAGGTTTGAGTCCCTGCGCGACTCTTCGAGTCCCCCAGGCACTCGGGGGCTACAGACGAGGGGATACCCCCACGACTCATATGCATGAGGGTACCTAGTGCGTGTCAAGACGGAGGGCCCAATAGAAGCCTCGATTGGCCCACTCGAAGCACCGACGGTTGCATCAACATAGGAGTCCTTGGAGTTATGGAAACCAAGACTTGGTGTCCAAGACTAAAGCTAGATTAGGCAACTGCCTCTGTAAACCTAAATGGACTCCTTGCAACCCAGCCTAATATATAAAGGCTGGGAGAGGGGACGTCTAGGGCATCCAATCTCATAGCAACACCCCCGGTCTCGAGCGATCTCGCCTTGACCTCCACCGTAATCGCCTCCATCATAATACAAAAGAGCAGGAAGTAGGGGTTTTACCGATCGAGGGCCCTGAACCTGGGTAAATCCCTATTTCCTGTTAGGCAACGTGCATCGCCAACCTGCACCTCCCTCTACGATCGAAACCCGGGGTACCTTACCATGGGATTTGCCGAGGCCAATCCTCGTCGGCCCAGCTCGTGGTCGTGTCACAAGCTACGTCCGCCGCTTTGCTGGCTGCCTCATGCAAGTGAGCCGCTTCTACCGCTGCGATCTTGGTGGCGTTAGTCCAGACATTGGCATGTGTCGATGCCATGAGCGAATCAATGCTCGAGATCTCCCGGTGACCTCCTAGATGACCATGGTTGCATTGATATTCAACGCCTCCCTCAAGATGGTTGCTAGCGATTCAGAAGGCGTTAGTGTTGAAGGCGCCGGTAATTGTGAGGTCGGAGGACTAGGCGGGGTGGATTGAGAGGCCATGGCTAAGATGGGAAGAAGGAAGAACTGGTATTTGGGGGCAGCGAGAGGGAAGGATGGGTAGAACTGTACAAGATAAGGTCGAGGGGGTATTTATGAGGCATGCAACTAGGTTTTTTAATGGACTTTTGTATTTCTGAAAATAAAGAAAACTAAAAATAAGCCAAATTCAGTTCAAATTTGGCATGGTGCCATGATTTGACTTCATAACGCAGTGGTAAAAATTTGAGATGGTTTGGAGACTGTTGCCATGTAGAGTGTTCACAAATCGAACCATCTTCGATGACGTTTCGTGGTTTCAAGAGGGAACCTCTTAAACTTTGAAAGAGATTTGACGCACATTCGTTGTTTGCAAATGATTTTTTTTATGCTCAACATAGACCATGAAATAATTACTGTGCAAGTTTGGCATCTTTCAGGATTCATTTTCTATATTTAAGTGATTTATCGCATTTTCTTTCCGTTCTATGCAAGTAATACAAATTTAATTTATAGGTACACAAATTATTGTAGATAAATGGTTAGAAAAATCTCTCTTATGGTCTTCTCCATATGTGTATGTCATATGTAAGAAAAAATCAGACGGGAGACATGCAAAAACATTGTGTCGAACCACCTCAAAAGTGGACTTTTGTGTTTTCAAAAATAATCAAATGAAAAATGAGTCAGATTCACTTAAAATTTGGCATGGTGCCATAATTTGACTTCAGAATGCAGCGATCACAATTTGAGATGGTCTGTAGACTGTTGCCATGTAGAGTGCTCACAAATCGAACCATCTCCGATGAACTTTTGCGGTTTCAAGATGGAACCACTTAAATTTTGAAAGAGAGTTGACACACCTTCGTTGTTTGCAAATTATTATTTTCTATGCTCAACATAGACCATGAAATAACTACTGTGCAAGTTTGGCATCTTTCGGGATTCATTTACTATATTTAAGTGATTTATCACATTTTCTTTGCGATATATGCAACTAAGTCAGATTTGAACTATAGGTACACAAATTATTGTAGAAAAATGGTTAGGAAAATCTCTCTCAGGGTCTTCTCCACATGTGTGTGCCATATGTAAGAAAAATCAGAAGGGAAACATGCAAAAATATTGTGTCTAACCACCTCAAAAATGGACTTTTGTGTTTCCGAAAATAATGAAAATGGAAAATAAGTCAGATTTACTTCAAATTTGGCATGGTGCCATGATTTGAATTCGTAATGAAGTGGTAACAATATGAGATGTTTTGGACACTGTTGCCATGTTTAGTGTTCACAAATCGAAGCATCTCCAATGAAGTTTTGTGGTTTCAAGAGGGAAGCACTTATATTTTGAATGAGAGTAAGGCACCTTCGTTGTTTGTAGATGATTTTTTCTATGCTCAACATACACCATGAAATAATTACTGTGCAAGTTTGGCATCTTTTGAAATTCATTTTCTATATTAAAGTGATTTTAGCATTTTCTATGTGTTCTATGCAAGTAATTTAGATTGAACTATAGGTACACAAATTATATTAGAAAAATGGTTAGAAAAATATCTCTTAGGGTCTTCTCCACTTGTGTATGTCATATGTAAGAAAAATCAGAATGGTAACATGCAAAAACATTGTGTTGAACCACCCACTACAACATCTGGGATATCAGTTGATGGGTCATTTGTGTCATGGTAAAGAATTTTTCGTCAATAATGATACCCTAATGACGGTCCACCTCTGTCAATCGACCTGTCAAGTGGCGTCAAAAATGAAAATATTGACGGCACCACTTTTTCCGTCGTCAAACACCGCTTCTTTGGTGACATTACCAAGTTCGTAAAAATGTCCATCTTTGATGACGGGGTTAAACGATCGCCTAATAAGCCCAACTTGTCACCTTTATTCTTCGTTGACGATAAACCCATCGCTAGAAATTGGTTTTACTAGTCTGACTAGTCAGCTTTTCGACGAGTGGGGTCTCCTTTTTGTTGACGCGGCTTCTTGCATGTAGGTCTTGATGTGATTTACTATTAGTTTTGACAAGTCAATTGTGCTGACATATGGGCCCACAAAGATGATTACATGTGGGTTCGTACGATGATGACGGTATGCATGAACATCACAGTTTGAAGGATGTTTTATGTTTATTTGTTGCCAGATTTGAATAAAATTCATATTTATGAAAATCTCAATATTAATGCAAAATTAGCTCTAATATAATTGATTGAAACAAAAACCATAAACCTGCCACACAGAGTCTAAGAAACATTACAAGAACAATAGGACATAGTAACGCACAACAAAATAAGGCCTTGTGCCCTTGAAGGTCCTTGTTGACATCTTCAAGATCTTCTTATTGATCTAATGGGGACTTACAACTTCTTCATTGATGTCAACCTGGCCATCCTTCTGCTCTGGCTGGGCATAGTTGAGATATTCAAGTACTTGCTACTTCTCTTTGAGGGGGCCCCTTGATAGCTTCAATTTCTTCCTGCTTCTTATCCATGGCCTTCTAGACAACTTCAAGGTCTACCTGCTTCTTCTCCATGGCCTTCTTGACAGCTTCAAGGTCTAGATGCTGCACTGACAGGGCCTTCTTGCCAGCTTTAGTCTCTTCAAGCTAGTTTGTCATATTCTCCTTGCCAGCTTCAGTCTCTTCAAGTTGATTTGCTATGTCCTCCTTTCCAAGTTTAGTGTATTCAAGCTACTTTGTGATGTCCTCCTTGCCAATTTCAAGCTCTTCGTGCTGGTTTTCCAGGGTTCCCTTGCCAGCTTCAGTCTCTTCATGCTTCTTTGTTATGTCCTCCTTGCCATTTTGAATCTCTTCATGCTCACCATTTTTGAATTCCATATTTCCCTACAACGAATCATATATCTAGTTTAATGTTTGATATAGTAATAAAGTGTGGAAGAATCCAAAGGAAAGACCCATTTGTTGGAATTTATACATGGCTACAATAAAAAGTATGTCAACTAACCATTACAAACCGTGTTCTCTTTAATGTGTCTAAGTTTATTTCCATACCCCCCTTTGGTCTTGACTTTCATAAAATGTAATCATCTATTATGATGTATTTAAACATGTTAGATTTTATTCTTAAGTTTGAACTAACTTTGCATGTAACAGTGCATAAACATGTTGTCACCTCATGTAAACGTTCATCCTCCATGATGGCTCTATACTGGGCCAGCTCCTCGGCAGTTGGTTCATAGATATCATCATAGTCAATGACTTGACTATTTTTCTTAGTCTCCTCTGGTAAGCCATCAACTAGTACGGAACGCGCTAGGCATTGGTAATCCTTCAAACATTGATCCTTGTCCTCAAGCTTCTTAGAAGATGCTTTAAATGATGATAACAAGTATAAAGTAGGCATGAAACGAGATGAAAAATTAAAAGTGAGAAAACATGTAGGTAATTCTTATTATATATATAAATTAACTCAAAACCAAAAGCAATATGAAAGGACATAAACACAGCTTCAATTGTATTGGATGTATTTAATCCAGAGGTGTCTAATTTACAAGTGTATTTTACAAGCCGACCGAGGTCAATCAGTATTTTTCTTACAAGTGTATTTACAAAAAAAACTTAAGAATAAAAAGTATTGTAAATACAAGTGTATTTACAATCAGTATTTTTCTCACCATTTTTGAATTCCATATTTCCCTACAACGAATCATATATCTAGTTTAATGTTTGATATAGTAATAAAGTGTGGAAGAATCCAAAGGAAAGACCCATTTGTTGGAATTTATACATGGCTACAATAAAAAGTATGTCAACTAACCATTACAAACCGTGTTCTCTTTAATGTGTCTAAGTTTATTTCCATACCCCCCTTTGGTCTTGACTTTCATAAAATGTAATCATCTATTATGATGTATTTAAACATGTTAGATTTTATTCTTAAGTTTGAACTAACTTTGCATGTAACAGTGCATAAACATGTTGTCACCTCATGTAAACGTTCATCCTCCATGATGGCTCTATACTGGGCCAGCTCCTCGGCAGTTGGTTCATAGATATCATCATAGTCAATGACTTGACTATTTTTCTTAGTCTCCTCTGGTAAGCCATCAACTAGTACGGAACGCGCTAGGCATTGGTAATCCTTCAAACATTGATCCTTGTCCTCAAGCTTCTTAGAAGATGCTTTAAATGATGATAACAAGTATAAAGTAGGCATGAAACGAGATGAAAAATTAAAAGTGAGAAAACATGTAGGTAATTCTTATTATATATATAAATTAACTCAAAACCAAAAGCAATATGAAAGGACATAAACACAGCTTCAATTGTATTGGATGTATTTAATCAAGAGGTGTCTAATTTACAAGTGTATTTTACAAGCCGACCGAGGTCAATCAGTATTTTTCTTACAAGTGTATTTACAAAAAAAACGAGATCCCAAACAAGGCCTAAACCAGAATATACAATCAAAGTTTGGATAAAGCAAGAAGCTCGATATTGAAGAAAATAGAGTAATTAACTGGTACATTATACCCAAGCACCTCGATTTATTTATAACATCGTACCCACAGTAGAATCCTAGATAGAAAGAACAACATTCTTAACACCTAATAGAAACCCGAACAGGCTAGTTCTTGTTGAAGTAACATAATCTTACACTACATCTGCAATACAAGAAGGAACTACATGGACAGATCTATACGCATATACACAAAAAGAAAGAACTAGATGCACGGATGGAGCTGATGGACAGATCTACATGCATGTACACAAAAAATGAGCCTTTACCTTCAGAGCTGATGGAGCCGATCAGAACACCCTCGTTCATGTCGTGCGCCGCTAGGGGACCTAACTATCTGTATCGGCGGAAGCTAGATCCACCAGCGGGCAGGGGGATGATGAAGTTCAGATGAGAGATATGAGGCGACTCTTCGTTTGTTGGAAGAAAATGCGGACAGAGTTAAAAGGATAGGTGGTATTTGAGGAATGATGGGTTAGGTTGATAGAGCGGGTCGCTAAAACATAGTGGAGGGAACGAAAATTTCCAACAGAAAAATCTAGTACTACCAAGGAGGGAACAAAATTTTCCAAGGGAAAATCTAGTACCAAGGAGGGAACGATAATTTTCAAGGAAAAATCTAGTACCTAGGCGGGAACGCAGATTTTCGAGGAAGAGAGTTGAAATATCAAATGATTTACTTGTCCTTTCGTATTTTGATTTCTTTTCTATGAATTTCTTATTTAAATATATTCAAAACACACTTACTAATCTTTGCAAAAATTTGAAGTTATGACTGGGGTCATATATATCCTGGGCAACATGAAAATGGTATAAATTATATCAATGCATTGCTCATACATATGTTATATACAAGCATGATCCTTCCATGTTCATGATGAATCGTTGACCATTAATAAATTATGATTCATACATACAATCTTCTAGTAGCTTTGCATGTTATATCAACAATATAATGAGGAGATGTATCATGTGAAATGTCATGTTGTCATCATGGGAGTTCAATGCCTCCATACGCTTGATGGTGTCGCTCTTGATTCTTATTACTCCTTCCCGATAGCAAGTAACTATCAAATGTGACCCACCATCAAAATGACACAATCAACCATAGTCCATCCTTTTGAACTCGTAATGCATACAACATGACACATTGGATTTCAAAATTGTCGATTGTTTGCATCTCGTCTGGTATACCTAATGAGACTAGTTAAATATATATATATATATATATATATATATATATATATATATATATATATATATATACGCATTCAATTACCAATTATGTGTGTGAAGTTCATGCTTTCATGGGTGTTCAACCCATACGCTTGATCATGTTGCTCTTGATACTTTTCATGTCTCTTTTTATATTAAGTTGGTGATCGCTAGTTAATGAACCTAAAATTTGAATTTCGAACTCGTGTTCACCTTCGAAGAAACTCATATCTTGTTCAAGCACCTTATTAATTAGAGTCGCATATTGCAATGTCATGTGTACACTAGTCCTCCAATGTGTACGCAAAACAATATTTCCTTGTGTAGAGTTATCAAACAGATTTGTTAAATTAAGTGTCGGTCAATGCAAGATGGACGACCTTTGTGTAGCATGACGCCTTGATACTCCGCATATATTCTCATAGTGTCACCACGCAATGCCGAACCGACAGCACACAACAGCGACTACGAAGATTTTTGAGGACCGCGCACCCCCTTGTAACACGCAATGGCGCCAGCGTAGAGTTTCTCTCAACGACTGGAAACACACGAGACCTACCATGCAGGTTTAGGCCGCCAAGCGCGCTATAGCAACACGCTCCGCGCGCCCCGCGTGCACATCCAGACATCAAGCCGCATGCACACCTAGCGCGTACGTAGAGGTCTATGCAGGACTGGTAATACGCGGGACCGACCATGCAGGGTTTTGGCCAAATCGTGCATACTATAGCAACACGCAGCGCGCATTGCGAGCACACCTTGAAAGCAAGCTGTGTGCACACTTTGGCATCGTATAGTGCCCATGTCGAGGTTTATTCATGACCGGCAACACACGTGAAACCGACCACACAAGTCTTGGCCGACCTTGCGCGCTCTAGCAATAGACAGTGCTCGCCGCGTTCACGCTCTGATAGCAAGCCGCATGCACACACTGGCATCATATAGCGCGCACGCAACCATGTTGACACTTCTCATCTCGCTACGTGCTATAAACCATATTTTGTCAGTATGCATCTTTGTTGCTACTACACAATCAGTGTTGTCTCATCGTATCCATTATGATTTTTGGAAACATCAACGTGAGAGGCAACGTCTTTGCAAAAATCAATTAAAAGTTGGGAATCAAGACCAATCTTAGTACCAAAGGTATGGAAGTAAGCAGTTTTTACATAGCTCTCAATATAATCATGCTCAAAATTTATAACGGGTTCATTTCCTTTATCAATCTCCCAATCTTCAGTATTTTCTGGATCCTTTCAATTAGATCCCATTTAGCTCCAATGTTTTTGTTTGAGAATGCCCCGCTAGAAGAGGCATCAAGCATATCTCTCTCTTGACGGGGAAGTCTTGCATAAAAATCTGTAAGAATAATATCCTTGTGGATCTCATGATTGAGACATTTGAGCATTACGCTGCGTTTGGATGTCTGTATTGAAGGCCTTCGTATTGTATTGATTTCAATTTCAATTCAATGGGGAATCTGTAATGAACATGAATACGAATTCAATTGTTTGGATGTTCGTTCAATTGGCTCATGGAATCTTCTGAAGATTCAATACCAAATCATGTTTGGATAGCAAACTATGGAATTGGGTAGTGCTTTGTTTTATAATATAAGCATCACCATTGCGTCACATAGATACACGCCAGGGAAGGGATATTCTCCCGAAGAAGAAGAGGATCTAGAGAAGGGGAAGAAGAAGATGGCAAAGGAGATGGGTTCCAGCGGCCAGAGGAGGAAAAAGGGCAGCGTCCAAGGGGCCTTGAAGGTGAGCCGGCTTCGAGAGAGAAGGAGGAGGAGGGCGGGTCACGGGCGGCGACGTCAAATTCCTTGGGCTTGCGGCACCGGCGCGGCGGCGGGTCACGGCCGGCGAGGAAACAGCGGCGAGTCACGGGTGAAGAGAAACGGGACGGGAGGGCAGCGACGTGGACCTCCTGGGCTTGCAGCCCCGGCGGCGGCGACGAGGAAGCGACAGTGGGTCGCGGGCGGCGAGGAATGGGAGGGCAGCGACGTCGAACTCCTGGGCTTGCGGCCCCGGCGGTGGCGACGAGGAAGCGGCAGCGGGTCGCTTGCGGCGCGAAACGGGAGGGCAGCGACGTCGATCTCGTGGTCCTGCGGCCTCGGCAGCGGCGACGAGGAGCCTTGGTCGTCGACCATGACGATGGGGCGGGGGGAGGGGTGTGCAGGATGCGGCAGGCGATGTACGGCTCGACGGCGGGGCATGTCCTGAAGCTTTCTGGCCAGTCGTGGGAGAGAGGATGGAGACAGGTATCCGTGAATCATTTTTTTGCGGGACTTCACAATTCCATCCAAATCGGAGCTAGCGAGCTTCGTATTGTGGCAAGGATGTGTGCACGAAGAGCGATTTGCTCTTGTATTGGATTCGTTTCAGTCTAGACAATTCCATGTACATCCAAACAGCTGAATTGGCACCTAAAAAATACCAAATCCAATTCACAGGCTCAATTCAGACATCCAAACAGAGCGTTAGGGATTTCAATCTCCCCCAAGCTTTGGCGATACTTTCTCCGCCACGAGACCAAAAATTATAATATAGTTCCTATCTCGATGTATTTCATGAAGAGGATAAAACTTTGTATAAAAGAGAGACATGAGCTCTTCACTAGTTTAATAGATGAGAGTTATCGAGAAGCCTATACCAATCCCAAGCCTTATCTTTCAATGATAGAGAGAATAATTTTCTCATGAAAAAATCCCTGGATACACCTGCAAGCTTAAATAAGGCACATAATTCTGAAAAATAGAGCAACTGATCACCGGGGTGTCCATTTCCTGCATAACGATTAGCCATGACAAGATCAATAATACCAGTTGGTATTTTAAAAGGAACAATTTCAGTAGGTGGAAGATCCTTCTCTACCACAAGTGTGGTTGGACGGTGACGAGGGGATACCCCCACGACTCCTCTACATGAGGGTGCCTAGTGCGTGTCAAGACTGATGGTCCACTAGAAGCTTCGAAAGGCCCAAGATCACCCCACCTAAAGCATAGACGGCTGCACCGACATGGAGTTCAAACCGACAGGGAGTCAAAAGCGTGCCTGCCAAGACTAGCTAGATTAGCCAATTCTCTATGTAAACCTAGACGGACTCCTCGAGGTCTATGATACGTCCCAAACGTATCTATAATTTCTGTTTGCTCCATGCATGTTTTGTGTGACTTTGCCATGTTTTGCTTGAACTTTCATACACTTTTGAGCATATTTGGACTAATCTATTAACCCAGTGCACCCAGCTGCCAGTTGTTGTTTTCTGCTGTTTTTGTATTTCAGGTTTTCCGGCCATTAAAAGTGCTCCAAAAAATCCGGAAAAATCAGATAAAAAATCAGCGACTCGGAAGCTTCCGGAATCACCAAGGTAGCGGAGGGGGGCCACCAGAGGGACTCCAGAAGGGTCCCTGGCGCGGCCCCACCCTAGGCCGCGCTAGGGGGCCTCCTGGCTGCCCTGTGGGTCCCCTGGACACCCCCCTCCGCCTATATTTAGCCCTCAGGGTGGAAACCCCTAATATCGATCTCTTTTCCGCGAACTCGCCTCTGTACCGCCGCCGCCGTTTCAATATTGGGGCTGCCTGGAGAAGCTGCCCCGGCACCCTGCCGGGAGGAGGAACCACCTCCGGGAGACCATCCATAGCCATGGACGCATCCCGAATGTACCGTGAGTAGTCCCCCTTGGACAATGGGTCCGTGACCAGTAGCTATGTGATGTACCTCTCCCCTCTTTGTGCTTCCACTTTCGAGACCTCATGATCTGCCTCACATGATCGAGGCACTTTTGTAATTTCTGTTGTTGCTATGCTGAGTTTCCTGGGATCTGATGGATTATGAGACTATGTTCAGATTGTGATGAGTAATATATTTGGTTCTTCTCTTTTATATTTTGTTCTTGAGTAAATTCTTCCATTTTCTCCGTTGCAGTATTTTACTATGGCCAAGTAGTTTGCTTGCAACTCCAAGAGGAAGCGTTATGCTTGATTGTGGGTTCATCCCCCTGATATCTAGCTTGAGTGACAGAAACATGAGACTAGGGGATGTGTTGTTGCCACCAGGGATAAAACAATGGTGCTTGTACCCGCGGGTGCAAGGATTGTTTACTTTACGCAAAGTTCTTTTAATGCATTTATTTGTTGCTTTGAGTTTACACTTTGGGTGGGATTCGCAACTTAATACCAGCGAGATGGTCTGGATAGATATCTCAAGGTGGATGATTCATAGTAGATGCAGTTGTATTTCGGTCTACTTACCTTGGCATACTGCCCATTGCTTTTGAGCCCTTCCTTTCTTTGCAGCATAGTTAGCATTGCGGTGCCTTCATAATTCTGTCAATTGCCCAGCTGTGATTTGTTTACCTCGCTAGCACTTTTATCGTCTTTTGGGAGAGAGACATCACTAGTGAAAATCACGGGACCCCGGTCCATATTCACATCATTGTTTACACCCTTAGTTTACTTTCAGTCTTTACTTTCAGTTCCACTTTTATCTCTTACGTTGATCGTTTGTAAACAGCAAGGCCGGAGGAATTGACAACTCCTCTGTACTCGTTGGGAGAAAAGTTATTTTTATCTGTGTGCAGGTCCGGGTGAAGCTAGCAACCTCGGCGCCATTGTTCACTTTACCACCTTCTTGTATCCTTCGGAGTCCTACGGGAGACAAACCTTGGTATCTTTGCCAAGGGAAAACTTGCCGCTGCACTATATCTCACCCTGCACTTGGGGTAACCAACGAGGCTTGAAGAGTATTAACATGACTATAGGGGAGTTGCACACTATCTTTTATCTTTGCTTTTTAGTCTTGTTAGTTTACCATTCAGTTTTTACTTTTGTGTCCCTTATCAAAATACCAAAAATACCTGCTGCTACTATGGGTTCCAATGAAAACACCAAGTTGTGTGACTTCACTAGTCACAACAACAGTGACTTTATCTGCACTCATATTGCTCCACCTACCACTTCAGCACCTTCTTATGAAATTAAACCTGCTCTGCTTAATCTTGTTAGGAAATATCAATTCTCAGGTGCTGGAGAGGACGCTGCCTTGCACTTAAACTTTTATCGAGCTCTGTGATATGAAAAAGTACAAGGAAGTGGATGGAGACATCGTCAAGCTGAAGCTTTTTTCCTTTCTCTTTGAGAGGAAGAGCCAAGGAGTGGATGCAATCCTTACCCAAGAACAGTATCGATTCTTGGAGTAAATGCAAAGATGCTTTTATAGGGAAGTACTATCCCCCTGCTAAAATTATTCAATTGAGGAGTAACATTATGAATTTCAGGCAATTGGATAATGAACACGTTGCCCAGGCTTGGGAACGTATGAAGACGCTTGTCAAGAACTGCCCCACACATGGACTGACTACCTAGATGGTTATCCAGACTTTTTATGCAGGCTTGAACTTTACCTCGCGGAGCCTGTTAGATTCGGCCGTGGGAGGAACTTTTATGTCAACCACACTTGGTGCTGCCACAAAGCTACTTGATGAGATGATCCTGAATTACTCTCAGTGGCACACCGAAAGATCTCCAACTGGTAAGAAGGTAAATTCTGTCGAGGAGATCTCCTCTCTAAATGAAAAGGTGGACCTTATCATGTCTCTGCTTACCAAGCAAGCTCCTATTGATCCTCAGGATGTTCCTTTAAATTCCTTGGTTGCTCAAGAACAAGTAGATGTGAATTTTGTCTCTAGAAACAACTTCAACAATAATGCATATAGGAGTAATTTTGGTAGCAACAACCCTAGGCCTTTCCCATCCAACAACTATGGGAAAAACAACACTTATCCTAGCACCAAAAACTCCACCTTTGAACTAGAGACCTTGCTCAAAGACTTTATCACTACCCAAAAAGGCTTCAACAAGAGTGTGGAAGAGAAATTAGATAAATTATATAACGTCTCTTCAAAGGTAGACAACATAGCCCATGATGTAGAGATGCTGAAGATTAGAACTTCTCCTCCTGAGGAGAGGAAGGCCACTCCTATGAATGCCATCCAAGTCCAAATTAATGAAAACATTAGGATGTTGGGAAAACTTAAAGAGAGATGGGCCAGAGAAAAGGAGGAAGAAGAGAGAATTAAGAGCCTTCCTACCTACCACACAGTAGCCACTATCCAAGTAGTTGAGGATGTCCAAACTGTTAGCACCCATCACACCCCTAGTCCCACTGGACCTACCAATGGTGATGCTACCACCTCAACCATACAAGAAGAAATTCCTATGACTATAGAAGCTTTCAAACAAGTGAGCCTAAATGATATCACTACCTCCTTGATAGATAGTAGTGACCTAGACTTTGACAATTGCACTTTACCTTAAGTTATTGGTTTCCTACACAAGATGTCTAGAGACCCCCACACTAGCACACTTAATCTTGCCATCACAGAGCATATCACCAATGCTCTAATAAAAGTTAGGAAGGAGAACTTAGACTAGAAGCCTCCATACCTAGGAAGCTAGAAGATGGTTGGGATCCTATGATAAAAATCAAATTGAATAACTTCTCTTGTTATGCTCTTTGTGATGTTGGAGCAAGTACCTCTGTTATGCCCAAAAGAATGTATGATATGCTTGAATTGAAACCTTTTGATCCCTGTTCTTTTCGTGTTTGTATTGTTGATTGTTCCGTAAAGAAGCCTTTGGGGAAGATCGACGATGTTCTTATCATTGTCAATGACAATTATGTTCCCTTTGATTTTACTATTATGGACATTGAATGTGAACCTTCTTGTCCAATTATTTTGGGACGTCCTTTTCTTCGCACAGTTGGTGTTGTTATTGACATGAAAGAGGGGAACATCAAATTCCAATTCCCTCTCAAGAAAGTGATGGAGCATTTACCTAGGAAAAAGATTAAGTTACCTTTTGAGTCCGTCACACTGGCTAGTTATTCTCTTGAAAAGACTTGATCTTCTGCTTTAAGCCTAGCTAATGGCTCTAAAGAAGCGCTTTCGGGAGGCAGCCCGCAACGAATTTAGGTTTTTCTTTTTGCTTTTCTTATGTTCTTAGTAGTCTTGATGATTGTTACTACTGTAGCAACATCATTGTATCTTTATTTTTCAAGCTTTGTGCCAAGTTTAGCCTCATACGATAAGGGAAGTGAAAGTTCTGACATGCTGTCCAGCAAACAGATTCTGTCCTCGTGACTAGAAAGATCATAGAAAAATCCCAGTTCATCTTTTTGATCTGAATTTTTTACACAGCGTGCTCTATACAATTAAGAAACCTTCGTATGTTCTGAGTTTTTTTATTTGAGTTGCAGAAGTACCCCTAAAAATTCGTTTTTACCTACTGGTCTGTTTTCCATAGATTTTGTCCTGTTTTTCCTTTTCTTCTTTTTGCAAACCTTAAGCTTGCTTTTTCTTTGCACAATTTTTTTTGGTAATCTTGAGAAACAGTAGCTCTTCAAGGTTATCTTTATTTCCAGTAGAGAGAAAAAATATTTTATTATGGGTACTAACCTCGCTAATCAGATTATGATGAGGTATGTATGAAGGGAGTTTTCAAGTGCGCGATGGAAGATGATGAAAGAAGATCTTGGAGTGTCAAAGGCTCAAGCTTGGGGATGCCCATGTGCACCCCCAATAAATATTCAAGGAGACTCAAGCGTCTAAGCTTGGGGATGCCCCCGTGCATCCCCTTCTTCATCAACAATTATCCGTTCGTCCCTCGTTACACTATATTTTTATCACTTCATGCGTTGTGTGCTATGCTTGGAGCGTCTCGCTCTTTACTTTTCTAGGTTTGTTTTTTCTTTGTTTGCTGTAGTTACAAGTTAGACCCCAGCTTACTCTTTTGTGTGGGAGAGATACACTCTCCGCTTGAACTAGAACTCCTCATAAGATTTGCATGCTTATTCTTTTAGCTGTGAGTTGTTCTTTTTCTTTTCTTAGTTTCTGCTCTGTTTATTTGTAGTGCTTTAGTTTTTCTAGAGCTTTTCTTTTGTTTTAGGTTGAACTTTCTATAGGTTGCATGTTTTATCTTGTTAGAGAGTTTGCCTGTTGCACTGAGTTTTGTGTCTTGACTAGAAGTAGGTAGTTGAAGTTGCTATTCTCTTTGTAGTAGTAACTTGCAATAGTTTTGAGGTATTGACTAGAGTAATGTTTGAACTTTTGGTGTCAAGAGCTCAAGCCTATTAGTGATAGATGTCGTATTTTGGGCAATCCGTGTGTTTTTCGAAAACCAAAAACCCCTGTTGAGAACTCTAGCTGCTAGATGGATCACTAACCTCTGGAGGGTTCGAATATTAGAGTACACTCACGTACCATGAGTCGAGGATGCGCAAGGATAACCAAACCCCCATACACTCCTCCTCGGGGTACTTGTCTCTTTGTGAACCTCCTGATTAGATTGAGAGTTACCGATAATAAGTGCATGAGTTCTTCGGACTAATGTGAGTATTCAAAAGTTGACACTTCCACCCACCTATACTTTTTCTAGCCTCTTCGGTACCGTGCATTGCCCTTTCTCACCTCGAGAGTTTGCGGATACTTCGCCGGTGCATCCAAACCCTTGGCACGATACGCTCTGTCATCATAAGCCTCCTTATATCTTTCCTCAAAACAGCCACCATACCTACCTACAAGGCATTTCCAGAGCCTTTCCGAGATACATTGCCATGCAACATCCACCTTCTCATGACTTGATCTTCATGTCATACATGTTATTTGCTTGATCGATGAGCCGCATGCTAGTTGGGCCTTGCACGAATCATTGCTACATGACGCGCTGGTATCATTGCATATCCTGCTATCCTGGCAGAGGCATACATTTGCATCATGATAGTTATATTTTCTTTATGTGAGTACCTTTGTAAAGTGTGAAAGATCTCCTATATTCTTGTAAAATATAGTGTTGCCCCTAAAGTGAGGAAAAGATCCCAAAGAGGACAAAATAAAAGATCCCAAAGAGGACAAATGAGAGTTAAATAGAAAGAGCCATTGAGGCCACCAAAAAATACAAAAAATAGAAAAAGGATAAAAAGAAAAATAAAAAGAGAGAAGGGGGCACACTACTATTCTTTTTGAGAGATCCACACTAGTACTTCATCCTCTATCCCTTGTAGTCCATAGAGATCATCATCATGCATATAGCTATGTGGGGACCTTCACACTATAGAACTTGGCTTGTATATTCCAATGATGAGCCTCCTCAAACGACCTCTAGATCTTCTTGAGCAAGCAAGTTAGATGCACCCCCACTAGTTTCTTTGGAGAGCTTTTAGCTCAGATGTGCATCCGTTGCGTGGCAATCCCTACTCCTCACATCATATCTATCATATGGCCTTCTCTCGCCTATGATTGTCCTCATTTATGTGAGCCTTTCACACCTTTTTGTCTTCCTCCTCCACCTTCTTTCTGTTTCGCCTTTTAGGTGTCAACTTTCTTTCTCACGCTCATCCATTGCATGAGTGCTCAAAATATCGAAAGGGAGTGGATCAGTTTGACTTGTACCTGGCTAGTGGTCTAGGGACGAGTCAAGATAATAATCCAAAGGAGACCAAGTGTGAAACTTTAGTAGATAGTTGTTCTCAACAACCTTTTTTCTCTCTTTTTCCTAGTCCCCTGCTTGCACGCAAACACCATCTGGAGACATTCAAGTCACGGACAGCGAGAGCTCTTGCACCTTTTGTTCTTTTGTTGCTTGTCTCAATGCTAACATAGACTCTTACTTTTTAAGACTTGAATTGAATTGCATGCTTTGATTGCTTTACTTAAAAGTCCTTATATGGTTGTGTGGCATGTCACCACAGAAATTATGCTTGTTATCATTTACCTACTCGAGGACGAGCAGGAATTAAGCTTGGGGATGTTGATACATCCCAAACGTATCTATAATTTCTGCTTGCTCCATGCATGTTTCGTGTGACTTTGCCATGTTTTGCTTGAACTTTCATACACTTTTGAGCCTATTTGGACTAATCTATTAACCCAGTGCACCCAGCTGCCAGTTGCTGTTTTCTGCTGTTTTTGTATTTCAGGTTTTCCGGCCATTAAAAGTGTTCCCAAATATCCGTAAAAATCAGATGAAAAATCAGCGGCTCCGAAGCTTCCGGAATCACCAAGGTAGCGGAGGGGGGCCACCACAGGGACTCCAGAAGGGTGTTTGGCGTGGCCCACCATAGGGCCTCATGGCTGCCCTCTGGGTCTCCTCGACACCCCCCCTTCGCCTATATTTAGCCCTCGGGGTGGAAACCCCTAATATCGATCTCTTTTCCGCGAACTCGCCTCTGTACCGCCGCCGCCGCTGTTTCAAGATCGGGGCTGCCTGGAGAAGCTGCCTCGGCACCCTGCCGGGAGGAGGAACCCCCTCCGGGAGACCATCCATAGCCATGGACGCCTCCCGGATGTACCGTGAGTAGTCCCCCTTGGACCATGGGTCCGTGACCAGTACCTATGTGATGTACCTCTCCCCTATTTGTGCTTCCACTTTCGAGACCTCGTGAGGTGCCTCACATGATCGAGGCACTTTTGTAATTTCTACTATTGCTATGCTGAGTTTGCTGGGATCTGATGGATTATGAGACTATGTTCAGATTGTGATGAGTAATATATATGTTTCTTCTCTTTTATATTTTGTTCTTGAGTAAATGCTTGCATGTTCTCCGTTGCAGTATTTTACTTTGGCCAAGTAGTTTGCTTGCAACTACAAGAGGGAGCGTTATGCTTGATTGTGGGTTCAGCCCCCTGATGTCTAGCTTGATTGACAGAAACATGAGACTAGGGGATGTGTTGTTTCCACCAGGGATAAAACAAAGGTGCTTGTACCCGCGGGTGCAAGGATTGTTTGCTTTACGCAAAGTTCTTTTAATGCAGTTGTCTGTTGCTTTGAGTTTATACTTTGGGTGGGATTCTCAACTTAATACCAGCGAGATGTTCTGGATAGATATCTCAAGGTGGATGATTCATAGTAGATGCAGTTGGATTTCGGTCTACTTACCTTGGCGTACTGCCCATTGCTTTTGAGCCCTTCCTTTATTTGCAGCATAATTAGCATTGCGGTGCCTGCATAATTCTCTCAGTTGCCCAGCTGTGATTTGTTTACCTCGCTAGCACTTTTATCGTCTTTTGGGAGAGACTTCACTAGTGAAAATCACGGGACCCCGGTCCATCTTCACATCATTTTTTACACCCTTAGTTTACTTTCAGTCTTTACTTTCAGTTCCACTTTTATCTCTTGCGTTGATCCTTTGTAAACAGCAAGGCCAGCGGAATTGACAACTCCTCTGTACTCGTTGGGAGCAAAGTTATTTGTATTTGTGTGCAGGTCGAGGTGAAGCTAGCAACTTCGGCGCCATTGTTGACTTTACCACCTTCTTGTATCCTTCGGAGTCCTACAGGAGACAAACCTTGGTATCTTTGCCAAGGGAAAACTTGCCACTGCACTATATCTCACCCTGCACTTGGGGTAACCAATGAGGCTTGAAGAGTATTAACACTCTCTTGCCATCAACAAGTTTTCGGGCGCCGTTGTCGGGGACTCCAGCCTACAAGATAGGGGAGTTGCACACTATCTTTTATCTTTGCTTTTTAGTCTTGTTAGTTTACCTTTCAGTTTTTTACTTTTGTGTCCCTTATAAAAAATACCAAAAATACCTGCTGCTACTATGGGTTCCAATGAAAACACCAAGTTGTGTGACTTCTCTAGTCACAACAACAATGACTTTATGTGCACTCCTATTCCTCCACCTGCCACTTCAGCACCTTCTTTTGAAATTAAACCTGCTCTGCTTAATCTTGTTATGAAAGAACAATTCTCAAGTGTTGGAGAGGACGCTTCCTTGCACTTAAATAAATCTATCGAGCTCTGTGATATGCAAAAGTACAAGGAAGTGGATGGAGACATCGTCAAGCTGAAGCTTTTTCCTTTCTCTTTGAGAGGAAGACCCAAGGAGTGGCTGCAATCCATACCCAAGAACAGTATTGATTATTGGAGTAAATGCAAAGATGCTTTTATAGGGAAGTACTATCCCCCTGCTAAAATTATTCAATTGAGGAGTAACATTATGAATTTCAGGCAATTGGATAATGAACACGTTGCCCAGGCTTGGGATAGTATGAAGACGCTTGTCAAGAACTGCCCCACACATGGACTGACTACCTAGATGGTTATCCAAACTTTTTATGCAGGCTTGAACTTTACCTCGCGGAGCCTGTTAGATTCGGCCGCGGGAGGAACTTTTATGTCAACCACACTTGGTGCTGCCACAAAGCTACTTGATGAGATGATGCTGAATTACTCTGAGTGGCACACCAAAAGATATCCAACTGGTAAGAAGGTAAATTATGTCGAGGATATCTCCTCTCTAAATGAAAAGGTTGACCTTATCATGTCTCTGCTTACCAAGCAAGCTCCTATTGATCCTCAGGATGTTCCTTTAAATTCCTTGGTTTCTCGAGAACAAGTAGATGTGAATTTTGTCTCTAGAAACAACTTCAACAATAATGCATATAGGAGTAATTTTGGTAGCAACAACCCTAGGCCTTTCCCATCCAACAACTATGGGAACAATAACACTTATCCTAGCACCAAAAACTGCACCTTTGAACTAGAGACCTTGCTCAAAGATTTTATCACTACCCAAAAAGCCTTCAACAAGAGTGTGGAAGAGAAATTAGATAAATTAGATAACATCTCTTCGAAGGTAGACAACATAGCCCATGATGTAGAGATGCTGAAGATTAGAGCTTCTCCCCCTGAGGAGAGGAAGGCCACTCCTATGAATGCCATCCAAGTCCAAATTAATGAAAACATTAGGATGTTGGGAAAACTTAAAGAGAGATGGTCCAGAGAAAAGGAGGAAGAAGAGAGAATTAAGAGCCTTCCTACCTTCACACAGTAGCCACTATCCAAGTAGTTGAGGATGTCCAAACTGTTAGCACCCATCACACCCCTAGTCCCACTGGACCTACCAATGGTGATGCTACCACCTCAACCATACAAGAAGAAATTCCTATGACTATAGAAGCTTTCAAACAAGTGAGCCTAAATGATATCACTACCTCCTTGACAGATAGTAGTGACCTAGACTTTGACAATTGCACTTTACCTTAAGTTATTGGTTTCCTACACAAGATGTCTAGAGACCCCCACACTAGCACACTTAATCTTTCCTTCACAGAGCATATCACCAATGCTCTAATAAAAGTTAGGAAGGAGAAGATTAGACTAGAAGCCTCCATACCTAGGAAGCTAGAAGATGGTTGGGATCCTATGATAAAAATCAAATTGAATAACTTCTCTTGTTATGCTCTTTGTGATGTTGGAGCAAGTACCTCTGTTATGCCCAAAAGAATGTATGATATGCTTGAATTGAAACCTTTTGATCCCTGTTCTTTTGGTGTTCGTCTTGTTGATTCTTCCGTAAAGAAGCCTTTGGGGAAGATCGACGATGTTCTTATCATTGCAAATGACAATTATGTTCCCGTTGATTTTACTATTATGGACATTGAATTTGAACCTTCTTGTCCAATTATTTTGGGACGTCCTTTTCTTCGCACAGTTGGTGTTGTTATTGACATGAAAGAGGAGAATATAAAATTCCAATTCCCTCTCAAGAAAGGGATGGAACATTTCCCTACGAAAAAGATTAAGTTACCTTTTTAGTCCGTCACACTGGCTAGTTATTCTCTTGAAAAGACTTGATCTTCTGCTTTAAGCCTAGCTAATGGCTCTAAAGAAGCGCTTTCGGGAGGCAGCCCGCAACGAATTTAGGTTTTTATTTTTGCTTTTCTTCTGTTCTTAGTGGTCTTGATGATTTTTACTACTGTAGCAACATCATTGTATCTTTATTTTTCAAGCTTTGTGCCAAGTTTAGCCTCATACGATAAGGGAAGTGAAAGTTGTGACATGCTGTCCAGAAAACAGATTTTGTCCTCGTGACTAGAAAAATCATAGAAAAATCCCAGTTCATCTTTTTTATCTGAATATTTTACACATCATGCTCTATACAATTACAAAACTTTCGTATGTTCTGAGTTTGTTTATTTGAGTTGCAGAAGTACCCCTAAAAATTTTGTTTTTACCTGTTGGTCTGTTTTTCACAGATTTTGTCCTGTTTTGCCTTTTCTTCTTTTTGCAAACCTTAAGCTTGCTTTTTATTTGCAAAAACTTTTTGGAAATCTTGATAAACAGTAGCTCTTCAAGGTTATCTTTTGTCGGGACCCGGGGTTAGCGTATGCAAGTCCTGCTACGACATAGTCATATGGAGAGCCGAGAACCGTACCCACTTGTCTAAGCAGACAAGGCCAAGCACAGAACGTTCTCGGAAAGCATCGTACGTGAGGGGCACCCCATCCAGGCCGGATGATCAACTGAGATGGGTCCTCATCGTCCGCACACAAGTCTAAATGATATGGGTGATGAACTCCCATATTCACAGACAAGTCGCCTCAACCATACTATCGACTATCTCATAACTCTTACATAGACTTACTCCAGCCCGATCACTTAGTCGGGGTCTAGGGCGGGCTCGATCATACATCAAAGTGTGCACGAGACAGAGTCTCGAGCAATCGCATCGCGATGCCCCAAGCTGCGCACATCTAAGGGCCACTTGGTGTATAAAAGACCGCCAGCCAAATCACAACTAAGGTCTCGAAAACCCATACAAAGACATGCATGTTATAAACATACACGCAGCACACATGTCTAGTATGAACAGCAGGTATCATTGCAATTCTCTAAAAAGTATATACTTTATTGATAACTCTTACAGAGTGCACACAGAGATCACAAGCATGTGATCCAACATTACAACAGACAAGCGGAAGCAAAGTAGGTCTGAGTACAGACAAGTTTAACAAATGGCTTAGAGAAGCCTTATCTAAAAACAAGCCCTCCACGAGGGAAACAGTCGTCTGACTGGGACTACACTAGCTTGGTCTTGGTCTGAGTCTTCATTCTTCGAGCTTCGGTAGAAGCCACCATCGGGGTCGGTGGGTTCATCTAAAACATAGAATAAGAAAATGTGAGTACAAATTCGTACTCAGCAAGACTTACATAGGAGCTATACTACTCATGCACATGTATCAAGGTAAAGGGAGGTGGGGTTTCACTTGCAGAAGTGCCAGCTTTGACTTGGCTAGTCCTGAACTACGAGTACCAGACTTGAGGTAAGAAGCGTACACGAGTCCACTACATCTCCAACCAATTACACCACTATGGTGCCTTCCTCGACTTCCCCATGAGAAAGCACGCCATAGCACTCACACTTATCTTGGTGTATTTTAGAAGTATCCAGTTCAAGTTGTCTAATAATCAAGCTAATCTTTCCAAGCAGTCCTTAACCGCGGACGCGGCTATTCGAATAGTTTTGTTAACCCTGCAGGGGTGTACCACTACACACACGTGTCATCAGTTACCGCCTTTTTCATGTCACCGTTCAAGAGGTGACAGCGAGGATGCCACCACAACACTTCGCCCACAGCTCCGTTCTAGTCCAGAGAGTCGCCTATCTAAGGGGGATCCGTATGGAAGTCCGGCCGAGGTTCCAGTATAGCCTCAAACGATGTGTGCAGGGTCCCAAGCCGGTCTTGAAAAGTCGTTCATCCACTTCGCAGACCGTGCCACAGCCCTACCAGAACTCCGAACTACTACGACTCTTGGGGTTCGAACGGGGTGAGGTACTAGGATGAGAGGGGTCAGTGATCCCAATGTGTGGTTGTACTCTTCTTCTTGGATCACCACACAAGAACTCGGACTTAAGGCGGTGTTCAACGAGACAACCCACTGTGTACTCCTACACAGCCTCTCATCGTTCACCTTGTATTAGGGTAGATTCACCAACACATTTCACTTTCATCAACACCATGTTTATCATCATCCCGACTCACATCAAAAGCAATCTCATTGTACCACTAAGCATGCAATAAGCAGTAACAGTTGCAGTGGCCACATGATATCAACCAATTCCTACATCTCCTAGGATTGTGGTTTGCTTACTACTGTGACAAGATGATAGGTCATGCAATGGATATGGGTTCAACTATGCGGTAGAAACGTTATCATGGTGATCATCCTAAACAATGCATAAGCGAGACATGAGAGGGAAGTGGGATTTTATCGACATGATCAATGGGGGTTTGCTTGCCTTGCTGACGGGGTTCAGTCACGGGGTCTTCAAAGAAGGGGGTGATCTCGGATTCCGGCTCCACTTCTATCAGCAACATGACAATCATAGGATCAACATAATGTACAATGCACAATCACATGAATAAGATTGTAATGGTGATGTTCATGGTACTGATGTGTTGAGCATTCCATTTAAAAGGAGTATATTGCATTTGAAATGCAAATTCAAACTCCATTTGATTTATCGATGAATTTCAAATGCATTTGAATGCATGAAAGTTCATTTGAAAAGGTTGATCATGATGTGATGTGGTATAGTTGAAGTAAAGCTTCTGATGTGTGGATGAATCCATCTAAAATAAATGTGTTGCAAAATCATTTGCAAATTCACTCCAAATTTGAATTTGAAAAGGATCCATATGCATGTTTTCTACTGTTCACCCATTTTAAAATGGTCAAACATGAAAACAAAGTGCATATTCATAATCCTTACATTTTTCTGATAATTTTAGACATATTATTTGCCCAATTTGGAGTTAGGATGAATTTTCTAGTATTTATTAAAGTTTTGGCCATTTTCTGTAATTTCTGGAATTATATAAAAAGATTTAAAAGCTTTACTGCATCAGTGTGACACCAGGCTGACGTCAGGGGCTGGCCTGACAGGGGGGTCCCACTGGTCAGCCTCACTGGGTTAACTAACCCGGTTAGTTTTAAACTAACCAGGGATTAGGGGGTTCTGGGCCCCACTGTCAGTGTCTCTAAGGGGGGTTAAGGGGGGGTTAACTCCTAAACTAAACCGCCCACCGGCGGTTAACCGGCGGCGGCTACTGTGCACGGCGGCGACACGCCGGGGTGGCCTTCCGGCCACGGTTTGGCACGGGGGAAGCACGGGGAGGCACCCCTTGCTCGCCCGCATCAAGCCATGGGCTCGGGGCAGGCTGGGAGTGGCCGGAGCCTCGCCGGCGTTGAGGAACGCGGCGGCCGGGGTACTGCACAGGCGAGCTCGGCGATTCCGACCACGGGGAGGCGCGCGACAGGGGGCAAAAGGAAGAGGGTCTCACCCTGGTGTCCAAGGTGATGACGGCTACGGCGGGGAGGTCGCGGGGACGACGTAATTGACGACGAGCTCGTGCAGGCCGGCGGTGAAGACGACGAAGGGCGCGGCGTCTGTGGAGCTCGCCGGCTCGATTACTCGCGCGTGAAGACGAAGGCGTCGTCGAGGAGTCTCCTGGACATCAAGGCGCAGCTCGAGGAGGACGACGGCCACGCAGGTTCGACGGCGGTGCTCCGGCGTGCGCTCGGGCGGCGAACAAAACGGCGAAGGGAGAGGGGAAGATGAGCCAGAGGAGGGGGATAAGAACCAGGGCGGCTTGGGCGTCTCCGTGGCGTGGAGATAAGTCTCAGGGTCGCCTGGAAGGCGGCTGCTGTCGCCGTGGCGTCCTCGCGCACGCTCTGCTCCAGCGAGCTGCTTGGAGCCGCGGGGTAGAAGACGACAGGGCGAGGGGCTGGGCTGGGCCGGCCGAGGCAAGGTGGGCCTTCGCCTAGGGGCGTCTGGTAAGTTTCCCTCTCTCTGTCTTTTCCTTTTTCTTTTTATTTCTTCTGTAAATAGTTTGACCTAGCAAATAAATAGCTAGGCATTTTTAAAAATGCTGAAACTTTTTATATGGCCTCATATTATAATAGAGTAGCCACTTATAAAGTTTGGCACTTTTTAAAAATCAAATCATTTGAACTTTAATTCAAATGGGGGTTTAAATTTAATTCCATGCTCCTGTTTGAATATTTGAAAAATCTATGAGCATGGGGTGGGTCCCACATCACTTGATATGTGATCACACTCATTTATAAGACTTTTCAAAAATGCAAAAGGAATTTTTGGAGAAACTTTTTATCTGGCCTTTGAATTAAATTCTCTAGGGCTTTTCTTTCCCCATTTTTGAATTTTCTTTTGAATTTTTGCATGATGCAAAGGTACAATAAAACCCTAGCACTTACCTAAGTTGGGGTTCTGACATCTTTATTTCCAGTAGAGAAAAAAATATATTTTATTATGGGTACTAACCTCGCTAATCATATTATGATGAGTTATGTATGAAGGGAGTTTTCAAGTGCGCGATGGAAGATGATGAAAGAAGATCTTGGAGTGTCAAAGGCTCAAGCTTGGGGATGCCCATGTGCACCCCCAATAAAAATATTCAAGGAGACTCAAGCGTCTAAGCTTGGGGATGCCCCCGTGCATCCCCTTCTTCATCAACAATTATCAGTTCGTCCCTCGTTACACTATATTTTTATCACTTCATGCGTTGTGTGCTATGCTTGGAGCGTCTCGCTCTTTACTTTTCTAGGTTTTTTTTTGCTTTGTTTGCTGTAGTAACAAGTTAGACCCCAGCTTACTCTTTTGTGTGGGAGAGATACACGCTCCTCTTGAACTAGAACTCCTCATAGGATTTGCATGCTTATTCTTTTAGTTGTGTGTTGTTCTTTTTCTTTTCTTAGCTGCTGCTCTGTTTAGTTGTAGTGCTTTAGTTTTTCTAGAGCTTTTCTTTTTTTTAGGTTGAACTTTCTATAGGTTGCATGTTTTATCTTGTTAGAGAGTTTGGATGTTGCACTGAGTTTTGTGTCTTGACTAGAAGTAGGTAGTTGAAGTTGCTATTCTCTTTGTAGTAGTAACTTGCAATAGTTTTGAGGTATTGACTAGAGTAATGTTTGAACTTTTGGTGTCAAGAGCTCGAGCCTATTAGTGATAGATGTCGTATTTTGGGCAATCCGTGTGTTTTTCGAAAACCAAAAAACCCTGTTGAGAACTCTAGCTACTAGATGGATCACTAACCTCTGGAGGGTTCGAATATTAGAGTACACTCACGTACCATGAGTCGAGGATGCGCAAGGATAACCAAACCCCCATACACTCCTCCTCGGGGTACTTGTCTCTTTGTGAACCTCCTGATTAGATTGAGAGTTACCGATAATAAGTGCATGAGTTCTTAGGACTAATGTGAGTGTTCGAAAGTTGACACTTCCACCCACCTATACTTTTTCTAGCCTCTTCAGTACCGTGCATTGCCCTTTCTCACCTCGAGAGTTGACGCATACTTCGCCGGTGCATCCAAACCCTTGGCACGATACGCTCTATCATCATAAGCCTCCTTATATCTTTCCTCAAAACAGCCACCATACCTACCTACAAGGCATTTCCATAGTCTTTCCGAGATACATTGCCATGCAACATCCACCTTCTCATGACTTGATCTTCATGTAATACATGCTATTTGCTTGATCGATGAGTCGCATTCTAGTTGGGCCTTGCCCTAATCATTGCTACATGACGCGCTAGTATCATTGCATTTCCTGCTATCCTGGCAGAGGCATACATTTGCATCATGATAGTTATATTTTATTTATGTGAGTACCTTTGTAAAGTGTGAAAGATCTCCTATATTCTTGTAAAATCTAGAGTGTTGCCCCTACAGTGAGGAAAAGATCCCAAAGAGGACAAAATCAAAAGATCCCAAAGAGGACAAATGAGAGTTAAATAGAAAGAGCCATTGAGGCCACCAAAAAAATACAAAAAAATATAAAAAGAGAAAAAGAAAAATAAAAAGAGAGAAGGGGGCACACTACTATTCTTTTTGAGAGATCCACACTAGTACTTCATCCTCTATCCCTTCTACTCCATAGATATCATCATCATGCATATAGCTATGTGGGGACCTTCACACTATAGAACTTGGCTTGTATATTCCAATGATGAGCCTCCTCAAACGAGCTCTAGGTCTTCTTGAGCAAGCAAGTTAGATGCACCCCCACTAGTTTCCTTGGAGAGCTTTTAGCTCACATGTGCATCCGTTGCATCGCAATCCTGTTGGGTCTCGCAGCAGAAAACAATAATTTTTCTAACTAGCGTCGCCCTTAACCCAAGATCTATCTAGCTTTAATGCCGTAACGGAAAGACTTGCGGAAAAATACCTCAGGGTGTATTCCGTTGAGCGGGAAACGTTCCCGCAAACGTGGTTGATGAAGTCGTAAACCTTTCACAGCCCCCTGGCTGTGTTAGCACCCTGTTGGGTGGTAGTGTTGCACGTGCAGCACCTCGTAGTACTCACACACGTACGGACTCGATGACAACCTCCGTTCTCCGATCCAGCGAAGGTGGCGGAAATAGACCTCCCAGAACCGGAGTTTCGGCAGCACGACGGTGTCCGCGTAGCAGAGAAGCCTCAATCCCAGCACAGGTTCCAGACAAGGGGACCCCGTCTTGAGAGAGACGAGAGAGGGGAGAAGACTGGTGAAAACCGATCTCAATTCGGAGTATTATTGAATTCTCTGCGAATTTTTCTGTGTTTAAGAAGTGCACCCCTGCCCATCTTTATATAGGCAGACGGAAGGAGTCAACGCCCCTCCCCTAGCAATGTGGGACTAAAGTCCCTTGCCAGGGAGGGGGCGCCGGCCAGGGGGAGGAGGTGGTGGCGCCACCACTTGGGCCCAAGGCCCATGGCGTCTCCCCCCCCCCCTTTTTTCTTTTCCTTTTTCTCTTTTTTCTTTTTGCCTGTTTCCTTCCACTAATGGGCTTCTTTCACAAATAAGGCCCATTGCACTTTTTAATCTGAAAAAAAATATTATTAATCATTAATTCACTTAATTAATAAATAATTCATATTATTTCATCTCCCGATGATCTGTAACTCCTTCCAGCTCACTCCGAACGTCCTTCGGACCAACACGGAACTTTTCCGGTACGTCTTTCTCTCTTCTCCGGTAACTCCGATAGTTCTGAAAAGGTCTCCAATATTCATCGATCCCATAAGTGTGTTACCCTACGGTCCAAGAACACTCCATTCATGACCGAGACAAAGGCTACGGCCAATGATCAATAGCGGGACCTGGATGCCCATAATGACCCCTGTGCATTCCGAAAGTAACCGATTGAATCGTACACGTTGTATACCATTCCCTTTGTCATGCGATACTAGATTAGTCCAAGATTCGATCAACTGCATCCAATGCATTAGTTCTATCTTGTTACCGACAAATCTTATTCACTCGTTCCGTGATATTCATCCTGGTGACCTAGTCACACGCTGCGCAGCTTTATGGATGCAATCTCACCGAGTTGGCCATGAAGTATCTTTCCATTATATGGATTGACAAATCTTGCTCTTGAATCAAAACTCCTCAACATATCCCATCGGATAGCCCAAGATACACCTTTATGGTCACCATGTTTTAGTGTGACGGTTAATGCACTCAAATCATCCTCAGAAGATAGCAATTATGTGTGATCTCACGGTCAATGGAACAGGCTACTACGTTCTGTAATTACAACACTGAACTTTTATGATTTGATCATGTTACAATGCTTGCATTGGGTAATGTTCATCACGTCATTCATTCAATGAGGTGACCTTACCATCAATTGACTTGATTGTCCATGATCCTGAAACCACAATCATCAGTTGACGATAAACCAGTCATCATGAGAGGCTGACTAGGAACTCTGGTTGTTTCTATACCACACCTGTATCATTGTTTCACTGATACAGTTCCAGCACAGTATGAAACTGGTCATGAACTTATTTAGATATATTCGAATAATCATATATTAATTGCCTCTAGAGCATATATCCAACAATCTCTCACTTGCACTAGATAGCAAATAATCTAGCTGCATATTTTCTCGATCATAATCATCTTATCATATAAGTGTTTATTGATCATGCTTGCTCATGGAAGAGGTTTCGTCAATGATCTGTACCCGTTTAGATTCGTATGTTCCTTTGCAACAGGTATTGGTCAACTTGCTTGATATACCCTTCATTATCTAATAATGCTTGAATTATAAGTTTGGCGGGAGAGTGAGACTTCTTATTTTACAGTATTCTCTAATGACAAAATGGTTCTAGTCCCTAGGACTCCCATAGTCATGTATACTGAAAAATACACTCAGCCAGAAGTCTAAACTTCTTACGCTAAACTTTATTCAACCTTCTACTTCCTTAAGTAGATATTTATATTTTGTAGAGTTTTGGTTCCCAAAATTATAGCTCACATTTCCTTTCTATTCCTTTTGGTGATATCTCTAATTCATAAAGACCCATAATAAGGCTTGCAATCGTAATCCAGTATTACATTCAAGTATATTATCTTTTCTGTCATTTAGAGTATTGTCTTCAGTTTCTCTTCAGATACTGAATGCTTGGACTTTGCTCAGGTTCTGTGTTTTGCCAACCAAGCACATCGGAACCTGTTCTTCTTCTAAGAACCTTTGAGTCATTCTGTTATTGGATTCACAACTTCCGTTTTATGATAGAATTATATGTCAAAGGTCATATAGGATCACATGTCTTGAGACAAAGTGCATCCCTATTCTTCCATTAAAACATTATTTTGTGATATTAAGGTTTTACATCCTTTATATATTTCCTAGCCACAAGAACCTTTTCTTCTTTAGGATATCATTCCAATCCTTTTGATGTTCATTACACGTGTCCTAATCTACCCTTATAGATTTTAGTGTGTGACACATCTGTATTTCGTTCATATAAGATTCCCGTAATCCTTTCATCTTATTAGCCTTAATCTCCATGTATATCAACGTATATATATGAGATTGTTTTCACATATATCATCGTATATATATGAAATTGACATTGTGCTCCCACTCAAATATATCCGACATATATATGTAAGTAAGATTTTATTAAGTTTCTATTCTAATTATGTCAGACATAATAATATTGCTCCCAAAGATCCCACTCAGAAAATGCTCTCTGTATTCCAAGTTTTCAGGAAGTCTCCAAAGCTCCCACTCAGTTTCATGAAATTGCAGTCCATCTCAATATTTTTATTATTTCAAAATCACTTGATCAAATCAAGGTTGAGAGTTTCTGCCTTGAGGTACCATGGTCCATCTTATCTAAAAATTCTTTCGTTATGCCATTTGCTACTTCTCTTCAAATTCCAAATTTGAATGTGATGCAATTTTCTTCAGGCTATGGTCCCGGTATAGTGTTTTTGAATGAAATGCCCATATTGATTTAGCATTTCTACGCTTCCGTAGTCAATCATTATTGAATTTAGCCATAATATCTTTTATGTGCCGAATCAATCTTTATGTGTTCCATCATTCTTAATAACTTCCTGGTTATTCGGAATGTGAAAAAACTACTTTATTTCATAGGATGTGAGCCATCCCATATGCAACTCAATTTGATTTCACTTCTCCTCGTTTCCTAGGTAACCATCAATCCTTCGTAATTTATGAGCAGTTTCCCTTTTGTTTCACTTAAGAAGACTCATGATTATTGTTCTATATAGAACGTATTCATGACAATCTTCTTATTTTTAAACTAAGGCTTTAACTAATATACCATGATCATCATCAATAGCATATTTCCTCTACTCATGGAGTCATTTCAGCAGAACGTCTTTCCGTTGTGTTCCTCTGTTATCTGGAGGGAGGATCAATCACCCTGGTCAAAGAATTCACTTTTCTCCCATTGGTTTATTCCTTGAGAACCATCTTCTCATTCACCAATTCAAGCAATACAAGTTTTTCTATTTGGGAAGGTGTGTTTTACAATTGCTCACAACTCTAATACAAAGAAAGTTATATCATATAAAACTTCTAGAAACTTTCTAACACCATCATCATATGGAGTCATCGGCTTCATTAAATTCAGAATGGTTTCCTTATTTCATGAAGTGGGTGTTTTAACTTAATAAATTATAACAACTTTGTTCATTAAATAGCATTAGCGTAAGGGGAATGTATTTAGACCACACTACATTTTAGCATGACTACGAATGGTTTTAGGTGCTTGAGCACTTTAAACTTCCATCGTAATTTGTGGTATTATTTCCACAAGTCTCCCATTTATGTCAACTATAATACTCATCACTTTTATCACATCATGGTGATTTGTATTCTTATATCCAACTTCACTGTGATTCCGTAATCTCAGATTTATGATCTTAATTGAATGCCTTGTTCAATTAATCATGCGAAGCGTCTTTAATGATTATTCATGCGCTTGGTTAATACATCATTTATGTACAATGTTTGGCTCAAGTTCTACTTTGCTAGAACTCCGTCATTAGTCATCTTGGTTGATAATAAATTCATGAGTTAATAGATCGAGTATCTAATGACTTCATCATCTATGAATTCATCTCATGCATTTAGTATAGTTATGACTTTTGAAATTATTGTTATTCATAATAACTTAATCATTAAACATTGAATATCACTTGACAATTATGGTGTTTTATAAATGCTTCTATCATATTATAAACTCAATTGCAATCATAGTATAAGCACACTTTATTCGTCAAACTGGAACAACTGACTTGTCTCAAAACATGAATAACTTTGTCTCGCGAGATGCAAGACATACCACTAAGTGTTCATATTTAATCGATTAAAAAAGATTTATCTAATACTCTAAGTATAATTCTATGATAGATGTCTTGGTGAAATCTTGGTGGCCATCAACTGTCTTGGTTGCCATCAATCCTGGATCGCACCTCTTCCCGTCCGTGCAACGGCAGGTCCTGTTTTCATAAAAAAGAACTAGTATCAAATACTTATTAAACTGCAAATGTTGTATAAGGGAACAAACATTTATAACGAGTATATCAAATATATACCTTCTCCATCAACAATTTTTCCTTCAATGGGTTCAACCTCTAAATCTCAGAGGTTGACCATGAACTCAAAGAACTGAAGGCTTTCACCTCTTCCGACATAGTCATGGACAAAGTCTGTGTAACTCGGTGGAAGCGAGTGTAGCACCGTGTTTATAGCAGACTCCTCTGTGGTCCAATAGTCAAAGTCCTCCACGAGTTTCAGATGTATCCCATGCATCTTGGCTACGTGAGTTTTCAGACAAGTGTTCTCTTCCATCTTTGTAGTAAGAAACTCATTTTCTAACTCAAATTTGGCCACTCTGAACTGATGTATAAACAATGACTTCATCATGTCGATTGTGTCAAACGTCTCCATATCCGCATATTGTTCACGTAAATCTTGCGGAAAGCTAGTTTCTATGACACTTTTAACCATGGCGTAAGTCCTTCGACGATTATGGTAATCAAGCATTACTTTCTCATCCATGTTGTCTACTGGAGGGTCTCCCATATGCCCTTGTATCACGAACAAGAGGTTAGCTATCTTGAGCACAGTCCTAAGGTATAAGTACTAATCAACGAAATTTGACCCATCATCTTTAAGTCTTTCACCACGTAAGAAAGTAACCAATCCATGATACTGATTCATGTCCATTTTAATTTTCTACAAAATATTTGCAAGGAAAACAATTAAGACTAGTTCATAACAATGAGTTCATAATAATCATATTATAGCTGAGCTCACACTAAAACAATCATCCCTAAGAAGTTTTAGTGATTACATGATCCAGATTCACTATCCGTCCTCGAATATCACAACGGCCGACGGATTAGTTTCAAAGGTAGACAACTAGTTTGTGCGATCACATCCTATATGTGACTCATGCTCGATCTTTCGATCTCTAGTATTCCGAGGCCATATCTGCATATGCTAGGCTCACCAAATTGACCTTAGTGTGATATGCTGCTTAGCAAGGCCATATTGACATATGCTAGGCTTGCCAGGCCCAACCTCATGCGAACTCTAATGTATGTATGACACCCGATCGTCACGGCATGCCTATCATAAAGAGAACCTTCCAGGTGGTGCAAACTTCGGTAGAATACTTATGTTTGGTATTTTATAAGGGGTCATCTTATTTAATGCTAACGTCGTGTATCCTATACTAGCAAGTTTTAAGATGTATGATCATGGTGGCACTAAGTCTATAGTGTCTCCATTTAAGTTTGTTTCATCATGATGAACGTTTACTAATTTCTACTAACACATAGCAAAGCTATCACTTCATCAAGATTAAGCAAACAACAATAGCCCCCTCTGCAATATAAAGTTAGACGTCTCTATTTTGTATATTGCATGTTTTACGTGGCTGCTAGGGCTTTTCATAGATCAACCGTTTCTACGAACATTGAACAAAACGCTGATTATAGATTGTCTCTATTACACCCCGTACGGGGCCCTCCGTTGCAAATGCCATATCCGCTAAAGTAAGAGAGACAGACACCCCCCCAGAGCCACTTTATACGGTAAAATTCGTATGTCAAGCGTGGAACCAGTCTCGCGTAATCGTACGCGTAAGGTCGGTCGGGGGCCGCTTCATCAAACAATGCCACAGATATAACAAGTACACGTGAGAGGGTAACAATCGTAGAATCAACGCCCACATCCCCGATGTGTTCTAACCGTACAACAATACGAAGCATAGATCTAGCTCATGATACCACTGTTGGGTCTCGCAGCAGAAAACAATAATTTTTCTAACTAACGTCGCCCTTAACCCAAGATCTATCTAGTTGTAATGCCGTAACGGAAAGACTTGCGGAAACATACCTCGGGGTATAGTCCGTTGCGCGGGAAACGTTCCCGCAAACGTGGTTGATGAAGCCGTAAACCTTTCACATCCCCTTGGCTGTGTTAGCACCCTGTTGGGTGGTAGTGTCGCACGTGCAGCACCTCGTAGTACTCGCACATGTACGGACTCGATGACGACCTCTGTTCTCCGATCCAGCAAAGGTGGCGGAAGTAGACCTCCCAGAACCGGAGTTTCGGTAGCACGACGGCGTCCGCGTAGCAGAGAAGCCTCAATCCCAGCACAGGTTCCAGACAAGGGTACCCCGGCTTGATAGAGACGAGAGGGGAGAAGACCGGTGAAAACCGATCTCAATTCGGAGTAATATTGAATTCTCTGCGAATTTTTCTGTGTTTAAGAAGTGCACCCCTGCCCATCTTTATATAGGCAGACGGAAGGAGTCAACCCCCCTCCCCTAGCAATGTGGGACTAAAGTCCCTTGCCAGGGAGGGGGCGCCGGCCAGGGGGGAGGAGGTGGTGGCGCCACCACTTGGGCCCAAGGCCCATGGCGCCTCCCCCCCCCCTTTTTTTCTTTTCCTTTTTCTCTTTTTTCTTTTTGCCTTTTTCCTTCCACTAATGGGCTTCTTTCACAAATAAGGCCCATTGCACTTTTTAATCTGAAATAAATTATTATTAATTCACTTAATTAATAAATAATACATATTATTTCATCTCCCGATGATCCGGAACTCCTTCCAGCTCACTCCGAACGTCCTTCGGACCAACACAGAACTTTTCCGGTACGTCTTTCTCTCTTCTTCGGTAACTCCGATAGTTCCGAACAGGTCTCTGATATTCATCGAGCCCTTAAGTGTGTTACCCTACGGTCCGAGAACACTCCAGTCATGACCGGGACAAAGGCTACGGCCAATGATCAATAGCAGGACCTGGATGCCCATAATGACCCCTGTGCATTCCGAAAGTAACCGATTGAACCGTACACGTTGTATACCATTCCCTTTATCATGCGATACTAGATTAGTCCAATATTCGATCAACTGCATCCAATGCATTAGTTCTATCTTGTTACCGAAAAATCTTATTCACTCGTTCCGTGATATTCTCCCTTGTGACCTAGTCACACGCTGCGCAGCTTTATGGATGCAATCTCACCGAGTTGGCCATGAACTATCTTTCCATTATATGGATTGACAAATCCCGCTCTTGAATACACACTCCTCAACATATCCCATCGGATAGCCCAAGATACACCTTTATGGTCACCATGTTTCAGTGTGACGGTTAATGCACTCAAAGCATCCTCAGAAGATAGCAATTATGCGTGATCTCACGGTCAAAGGAACAGGCTACTACGTTCTGTAATTACAACACTGAACTTTTATGATTTGATCATGTTGCAATGCTTGCATTGGGTAATGTTCATCACGTCATTCATTCAATGAGGTGACCTTACCGTCAATTGACTTGATTGTCCATGATCGTGAAACCACAATCATCAGTTGACGATAAACCAGTCATCATGAGAGACTGACTAGGAACTATGGTTGTTTCTATACCACACCTGTATCATTGTTTCACTGATACAGTTCCAGCACACTATGAAACTGGTCATGAACTTATTTAGATATATTGGGATAATCATATATTATTTTCCTCTAGAGCATATATCCAACAAATCCCTACTCCTCACATCATATCTATCATATGGCCTTCTCTCGCCTATGATTGTCCTCATTGATGTGAGCCTTGCACACCTTTTTGTCTTCCTCCTCCACCTTCTTTCTGTTTCGCCTTTTAGGTGTCAACTTTCTTGCTCACGCTCATCCATTGCATGAGTGCTCAAAATATCGAAAGGGAGTGGATCAGTTTGACTTGTACCTGGCTAGTGGTCTGGGGACGAGTCAAGATAAGAATCCAAAGGACACCAAGTGTGAAACTTTAGTACATAGTTGTTCTCAACAACCTTTTTTCTCTCTTTTTCCCAGTCCCCTTCTTGCACGCAAACACCATCTGGAGACATTCGAGTCACGGACGGCGAGAGCTCTTGCACCTTTTGTTCTTTTGTTGCTTGTGTCAATGCTAATATAGACTCTTGCTTGTTAAGACTTGAATTGAATTGCATGCTTTGATTGCTTTACTTAAAAGTCCTTATATGGTTGTGTGGCATGTCACCACAGAAATTATGCTTGTTATCATTTACCTACTCGAGGACGATTGGGAATTAAGCTTGGGGATGTTGATACGTCCCATGCGTATCTATAATTTCTGCTTGCTCCATGCATGTTTTTTGTGACTTTGCCATGTTTTTCTTGAACTTCATACACTTTTGAGCATATTTGTACTAATCTATTAACCCAGTGCACCCAGCTGCCAGTTGTTGTTTTCTGTTGTTTTTGTATTTCAGGTTTTCCGGCCATTAAAAGTGCTCCAAAAAATCCAGAAAAATCAGATAAAAAATCAGCGACTCGGAAGCTTCCGGAATCACCAAGGTAGCGGAGGGGGGCCACCATAGGGACTCCAGAAGGGTCCCTGGCGCGGCCCCACCCTAGGTCGCGCCAGGGGGCCTCCTGGCTGCCCTGTGGGTCCCCTCGACACCCCCTCCGCCTATATTTAGCCCTCGGGGGTGGAAACCCCTAATATCGATCTCTTTTCCGCGAACTCGCCTCTGTACCGCCGCCGCCGCCGTTTCAAGATCGGGGTTGCCTGGAGAATCTGCCCCGGCACCCTGCCGGGAGGAGGAACCCCCTCCGGGAGACCATCCATAGCCATGGACGCCTCCAGGATGTACCGTGAGTAGTCCCCCTTGGACCATGGGTCCGTGACCATTAGCTATGTTATGTACCTCTCCCCTATTTGTGCTTCAACTTTCGAGACCTCGTGAGCTGCCTCACATGATCGAGGCACTTTTTTAATTTATGTTGTTGCTATGCTGAGTTTGCTGGGATCTGATGGATTATGAGACTATGTTCAGATTGTGATGAGTAATATATTTGGTTCGTCTCTTTTATATTTTGTTCTTGAGTAAATTCTTGCATGTTCTCTGTTGCAGTATTTTACTTTGGCCAAGTAGTTTGCTTGCAACTCCAAGACGGGGCGTGATGCTTGATTGTGGGTTCAGCCCCCTGATGTCTAGCTTGAGTGACAGAAATATGAGACTAGGGGATGTGTTGTTGCCACCAGGGATAAAACAACGGTGCTTGTACCCGCGGGTGCAAGGATTGTTTACTTTACGCTAAGTTCTTTTAATGCAGTTGTCTGTTGCTTTGATTTTACACTTTGGGCGGGATTCGCAACTTAATACCAGCGAGATGTTCTGGATAGATATCTCAAGGTGGATGATTCGTAGTAGATGCAGTTGGATTTCGGTCTACTTACCTTGGCGTACTGCCCATTGCTTTTGAGCCCTTTCTTTCTTTGCAGCATAGTTAGCATTATGGTTCCTTCATAATTCTATCAATTGCCCAGCTGGGATTTGTTTACCTCTCTAGCACTTTTATCGTCTTTTGGGAGAGACATCACTAGCGAAAATCACGGGACCCCGGTCCATCTTCACATCATTGTTTACACCCTTATTTTACTTTCAGTCTTTACTTTCAGTTCCACTTTTATCTCTTGCGTTGATCCTTTGTAAACAGCAAGGCCGGAGGGATTGACAAGTCCTCCGTACTCCTTGGGAGAAAAGTTATTTGTATCTGTGTGCAGGTCCAGGTGAAGCTAGCAACCTCGGCGCCATTGTTCACTTTACCACCTTCTTGTATCCTTCGGAGTCCTACGGGAGACCAACCTTGGTATCTTTGCCAAGGGGAAACTTGTCGCTGCACTATATCTCACCATGCACTTGGGGTAACCAACGAGGCTTGAAGAGTATTAACACTCTCTTGCCATCAGCCTGGCCTAGTATATAAAGGCTGGGAGAGGGGACGTCTAGGGCAATCAACTTCTCATCGCAGTACCTCTGGCTAGATCAATCTCGCCGGAACCACCACTGTAATCTCCTCCACCATATAATACATCGAGCAGGAAGTAGGGGGTTTATCGATCGAGGGGCCTAAACCTGGGTAAATTCATGTCTCCTGATAGCCGACGAGACCGCCAACCTTGCACTCCTCTTACAATCAAACCCAGGTTTCCTAACCATGGGATTTGCCGAGGCTAATCCTCGTCAATTGGCGCCGACCGTGGGGAAGACGCAGGTTGTAGTGACGATCTCATCGGTTCCGTCACCAGCAGCCAGCAACTCAGCAAATTCAGCGACGATCCAAGCAAGAACCGATCTGCCCTGAACCCTCAACCTCACCACATGCTTTCCGGTCTTACGATCGAACACACCCGATCGGCATGCAAATCCAATCCAAGCCTTCATCAGTTTTCAAAACTACATCAAGCAGCGAACCACTCGCTGATCCACAAGCCAAGCTCAGTCGACAGCCACAAAGTCAAGGCCAACATCAGTCAAGGCGCCATAATTCAACATAAAAACCTCTATTGGTCAGGCACCCGACAAGGCGGTGACTCATGGCACCAGCCATACCACTCGTCGCAAAGCAACATGCCACTACGACCTCATCGACAAACCACATTATCTCGCAAAACTAATTCGAGACTTCTGCATCAACAATGGAATCGAGATGGACCCGAGGCACCACTCTCGTAATAAACGTCGTTCGAGCAACCACTCGCGCAAATATCGAGTCGTGAGCAATCAACCCATGAACCAAACACTACAAAATCAACGATATCACTTGACGATCCATTTCTGTCATGGAAAATCATTTTTCGTCAATAATAATACCCTAATGACAGTTCACCTCCGTCAATCCATCGACACGCCGTCATAAAAAATGAAAATGATGACGGTACCACTTTTTCGTCAAGTAAGATCATGTCTTTGATGACAGTACGAGGTTCGTCAACAATGTCTATCTTTTATGACAGGGTAAAACAGTCATCTATGATAGTTTTTCTGTCACCAAAATTGGCTTTTGTTGACAATAATCCATCACTAATAATCGGTTTATCAATTTGACCAATCAAATTGTCTTACAAGTGGGCCCAATCATTGATGACGTGGCTACTTACATGGACCTAACTTACATGGACCTAACGCTGATGTGGCTATTTAAATGTGGGTCCAAATGCAGATAACGTGGCTACTTATTGTTGGGTACAAAAACAAATAACATGCATGTTTGTCACAATTTTCGTCACATATTGAAGATGAATTTGAATAATAATATTGCAAATTACAGCCTAATTTCAATTCATATTTAAAATTCATCAAATATTGATTTCAAATCTAATTTTCAACAAAATATGAAACAGCAAAGAAATAATATTAATTTTTTCATTCATACTCATACAAAGTGCAACAGAACACAATATTACATATGACAACTATAGGAAAACAGAGATCTTCAATTTCTTCATGTCACTACTTGCATCCTTGTCATCTTTCAACGCTTTCGCTTGAGACTACTCATCCTCTTATTTCACTGCAAGTTAAAGATAGAGCACACCTCAGTATATATTTCATTGGAGATGAGCAGGAACACATAAACAATGAACTTCTATTATATTATTAAGATGAAAAAAGAACGGATGAGATTTAATTAGCAAAGAAGAACAGTAAATATTCAATGAATCTATAGATATGTGTGTAGCAATAAAAACTTTTTTTAGCAAGGCACGTTAAGATTACATATATAGGCTTGACTGGAACCGGAAAGGCCCAAGGCCCTCATAGTATCCTGTAAGTAAACAATACTGTATTGTGAATTTTATACAAGTTCTAGAGATCAAAGTAGAGCCCATGTAATCTCAAGTTCTAGAGTATGGAGTACGTTAAACATGAATTTCCTTATTTCGCATAGGTAACAGTATAATGTGATTCCTGAGAAGTTAATAGTTTGGTTATGTGTTTGGAATATGCCAGTATAAATTCAGTCCTTAGTTTCTATTTTAAGTTGAGAACTTTGGTGATCCAACCTTTAATACTAATAACTACATGGGGGATTTTAAATAAGAAACTGTGCTGTTTTTTTAGACCCAAACTAAATGCAGAAAGGGATCCAAACTAGAAATATTAATAACAAGCTTACGTAGTCGTTTCTAATCCTAGTAGTACACTAGTACTAGGTGATTCTTTTGAATACTACATGTATACTAATACACCACCATGTTTAGCTCTAACAGTAATTGCACTTTAATTTGACCATATACAAATTGTAAAACATGAACTAAAACAAATGTAAATTTGACAATATGTTTCTTGTACAGGATTTTCACTTAGCACTATAATGTTCAATTAATAACTACTTGATTGACAAAGAAGGAAATCTATTTCAGTTTAGGACAATTCTATATCACTGCCTCTGAAAACTACCGAGCTAGTGGCACTGTAACTACATTGGTACAACTATAAATCTACAGAAGCATGAGTGTAAATTTACAGAAAAAATACAACTATAAATCTATAGAAGCATGAGTTTAAATTATAGATTATGTTACATATTTAATCTTTATTCCAGAACTGAATTAAGTTTTACAAAACTACTGTTGAAAAATTACATGACTTTCCTGGAAAGAAAACTATACCTGCAATAACTGGTAAGAGTCATGTTCAGCAAAATTATGAGGAACAAACTTATTACCATTTGAATCTACATTGTCAGACTAAGATAGAACATGTATACTCTTCTCTGCAAGCTTGTGGAGTCTACCCACAATACTGAAGATAAAAATCCATAAATTACAACATGCGCATAGAAAAGCATTAGCTGACTATAAAACCAATAGAAAGTTGTGTGACAAATCATTCAAAATGATACATAAAGCACATTGACACCTTACGAACCCTCTTAGTCCATGCAAAAAAACCTCAAATACACCTCAACCGAAAAGCCCTTAGAATACAGAACATTACCCCCTGCAAAACATAGCAAACTTAGTGAATCGACCTCCAAACTTAGCAAGTCAACCTCCAAAATAGCATACAACCGGGAAGGCTTGTTCAAAAGTACATATGACAGCAGAAACGAGCTAGGAACACTAGACGCTAACTCCCAAATTGCATATTAATAGACTCAAAAATAAAGTGAATCACCGGCTAGCGCATATGGGGCGTGTTTTATCCCAAACATATGTACAGATTCCTTTTGCCACATGGATTGTATTAACTCTCCTTAATTAACCAAGTCCCTTTCCACAAAAAAAGGGGAGAACGAATATGAGGAGGATGAGGTAGAATAGGTCGAGGTGCTCGTACTTGAGAGGACGGGGAGGATCTTGAAGAGGACGAGCTGGTACAGGTTGCAGGAGAAGGCGAAGATGATGCCGACCAGGATCTGCACCGGTGCCCGCTGCTCCTCGTACTCCTTTTACATCCGCCAGTTGAGGAAGCGCAACCTCGCCCACCTCAACCCCATCAATGACGCCCCCACCACCATGCCCTCGTAGACCACCACGTCCCACCCCATCTCCCGTTACGGCTTACCTTCTGTAGATGCCGATGGGGTTTCGGCGGGGCTCAGAGTGGTCGGCGTTCAGATTTAGAGGGGGGACCGAACGGGGGGAAGTGCCAGTGGAGAGAAAGATGCACTCGGGGTATGGGTGGCTCCGATGAAGGAGCGAAGCGCCGACGGTGATGGATCTGGGGGAGTGGCGGCGGGCATGGGGTTACAGTGCCACTAGCTCGGTATTGGTGTAAAAAAGTCAAATCCTAAGTTTTGTTCAGATAAACTACAATATACGCGTCCAACATCGTAAAAGAACAAAGTACATAAAAATCAATAAAAAATACATCCACACGTAAACCACCTAGCTATGACTAAGAATTCCTAATATTTTAAAATAGATGATCCAGTTTATACATAAAGTATGTCTAGTTTTTTTTAACCCTCTCAACTTTTAACCATATGGTATGTGAGTGAAATAATGATAGCATGCAAAGTTTCATCCTTTTCAAAGCTCATTTGAAGTGCTTTTAAATTTCAGAGACTTTTTGATCAAAAAATCATTAAATCCATTAAACTTAGCAAATGAAGATGAAACGGGTTGAAATTTGAGGATGGAACTTTTGCTGATTCACATTGAACACATAAAAAATGAACTTGAAATGATTTTAAAAAATTGATTTGTCTTTGTAAGACGCGGGTTTTCGTTAAAAACAGTGATACTTCGAGATAGATGGTTCAGTTTTGTACATGAAGTGCATCCAATTTTTCTTGTAACCCTCTCAACTTTTTACCACATGGTATGTGTGTTAAATAATTACATCATGCCAAGTTTCATCATTTTTAGAGTTCATTTGAAGTACTTTTGAATTTTTGGATCATTTTTCTTAAAGAAAATCGTTAAATGCATTAAAAATAGCAAATGAAGTCAAATAGATTGAAATTTGGGGATGTGGATTTCAATGCTTCATATTAAACACATAAAAAGTTTGGATTTAAAACGATGTAAGGAAATTGAGTTGTTTATGTAAGACGTGGGTCGTCATCCGAAACCCTAATACTTCGAAAGAGATGATTCAGTTTGTACACGAAGTGTATCTGGTTTCGTAACCCTCTTAAATTTTTACCACATGGTATGTGAGTGAAATAATGACACCATGCCAAGTTTCATACTTTTTAGATCTCATTTAAAGTGCTTTTGAATTTCATATGAAACCATGATATTTCAAAAGATATGGTCCACTTTGTATCGGTTATGGAGATTGCATATGATTTCGGATTAAAACGTTCCCAAAATAAATGTTATACGCTTCAGCTTGTTGAACAACTTACATGTTAAACACTTTACTGTTTGAAGTCATTTTGAAGTACCAAAACCTTCATGTATTCAAAAATATTCATGCGGGCAAAGGATGCCATAATGTATCCGTTTTGTAGATTGTATATGTTTCGGATTAAGATGGCCCCAACATCAAAGTTATTATCTCAGCATGTTGAACAACTTTCATGTTTAATACTTATCTGTTTGAAGTAATCTAGAAGTACAAAACCTTCATGTATTCAAAAATATTAATGCGGGCAAAGGCTGCCATAATGTATCAGTTTTAGAGATTGCATATGATTTCGGATTAAGATGGTCCTAACATCAAAGTTTTTAGCTTCGGCGTGTTGAACAACTTTCATGTTGAAGAATTTTCTATTTGAAATCATCTTGGAGTTCCAAACCTTCATGTATGCAAAAAAATCATGCAAGCAAAGGCTATCACAAAGTATCAGTCTTAAACATTGCATATGATTTCAGATTAAGTTGGTCCAAACATAAAAAAATTCGCTTTAGCATGTTGAACAACTTTCTTGTTGAACATTTTTGTATTTGAAACCATCTTGAAATACAAAACCTCCATGTATTTAGAAATAATCGATGGGTAGCAAAGGTTGTTACAATGTAGCAGTGTCGGAGATTCCGTATGTTTTCGGATTAAAATGTTCCCAACATCAAAGTTATTCACTCAGCGAGGCGAACAATTTTTGTTCTTAAAGTTTAATTTGTTCATAAATTGTACTTATATTTTCTTTTGGAGTATTTAAAATAAAACATGGCAAGTGGCGTTTGCTTTTTAATCAGAGTAGTTCCAAATTTAATTTGTTTTTTGTTTTTATTTTACTAAAATGTACGTCTAATATTATTATACACACTACAAAAGAATTCACCTAGAAATATTTTCACCGATTGAACAGTAGCCTATTTGTAAAATTTTGAGTCCAATGCGTATGTATGCATGAGGTCTTGAGTTCAAATCTCCAAGACTCCTATTTTTTCTTTAGATTTTTAAAAGTAAAATCTCATAGGTGGGTTCACTTTTTAATCAGAACTAGGTGTAGATAAGCCTAGGCTCACAATTCAGTATTCTCAAACATAGATCCTACACACCTCTATCTTACTATCTAGTTATCTATCTTTCTTAATTACCTTTTTTGCTTACTAATTTTCTTTCTCATTATCACTAGTGGACAAATGTGTACCAGTAATTTCGATTGATGGCCCAATTTTTAAAAACACCACAACAATATTGATGGCCTTGTCATATTTTCCATGTCACTTTTATATCATTACAAGTGATGTACCTTCTCAGTGAGATAACATTAATATGTCAGACCAGGATGTACTTCCCTAACAGATTTTACTGGTGACATGGCATTTTAGTAACATGCCAATAAAATTCTGTATATAAAAAATATAAAGATTTATTTTACCAATTATTGTTTGATCAACAATTTTATTATGTAGGGTACAGAAAATAAAATAAATAAATATGAAAAAACATTTATACAACATAAAAACAATGTATATCAAAATATTTTTTTAAAATATAGAAATAATAAAAATAATATATTTTGATAATATAAAAATAAAGATTAAGTAATGTTTACACTAACAAAATAATGTTTATTTAAATAACTAAATATGAAATAGTGGTTATACAATATAATAAAAACGATGTATATAATAAGTATTTTGTGAAATATATACGTGGGTGGAGGCATTGAAGTGTACTAGATGATGCCCGCACGTTGTTGCGGATTTTTTTGCTAAATATTTAAGTGAAATATTTGATTAAATGAAACACGAATAGTTGAAATGATATTTTTGAACTAATATATCATAATAGAATGAAAATTCCCATTTGCAAAATATTTTAGTAAAATGTTTGATTAAATGAAACATGAATACTTGAAAATAATACTTATTGAACTAATATATGAATTTATTATAAATATCATAATAGAATGAAATTCTCATGCATGCATGTTGCATGTGGGTTTTTATTTTGCATAGTGGTACATTGAGGTGACCCTTTTCTCATGCATCTTGAATGATGATGTGGCATGCTTGCATGTTGAGAGAAATATGCTAGTGGAGGCTAGCTATTTAGATATAGAAGATAGTTACAAAGTAAATTTATATTTTATTTATTATTTTACTAAAATATACATATAATGTTGTTATACATATTACAAAAGAATTGACATACAAAATATTTTCAACAATCAAACATCAACCTAGTGGTGATCCTCTAAATCTAACGTGTATGAAAGTGTGAGGTCATGGGTTCGGATCTTGTGGACAACATTTTTTTCTACTATTTATTTATCATGTCTTCAACCCGATGAACATACTTATTTGTTGTTCCTCGGTTCGAATCTCGCACACAACACCTTTTATAGTACTATTTATTTTCCTTCTTCAACCCGATAAATATACTTTTTCCTACAATGTCATCATGACGCTTTATCCATATCCCGTGACACGGGAACCGTCGTAGAAATTATACGCGTGCAATGACGGCCAAAATACGTCGTCTAAGATCAGGCGGAATGTCACCGAAGTTGTCGGGGGCGATGGGACGGAAGGCATTTTTCATGGTGACGGTCTCCATCAAGAAAGAACAACCTTCGATGACGTTTTCTCCTCCGTCATGCGGGTTTTTGTCAAAAAATATCACCGATTTTTGTAGTGAAAGACGGCAGCAACAAGGTGACTCGAACGCCCTCACCCCCCCAAGAACAGTTGGATGGGGTATGCACAATCCACTCTTTCGAGGACGACGAAGGAAGGCTTAGAGAAAATCACACCCTCGGGAACTACCGACTCTTCAACGAACTCTCGAAAGCACACAAAGAAGATGAACAACGTAGAGAAAAGCGCACCCAAGGTGCGGCTCCAACATCCACACTCGACAGGGAGGAAGCCTACCTACCATCCCGCGGACGGGTATACATGATCCAAGACGGACGCCCCTCGAAAAAGAAAGAAGAAGCAGGCACCCTTCGGGCTTACATGGCCACGACGCACCAAGTAAAAGAACCTTACTACCTATGCGACTCGGAGGTCAGCATCACCTTCTCACAACGGACCATCCGCCGGCAATTCCAAGACCAGGACACGACCCACTAGTCCTAGAGGCGCAGATAGGAGGTTACGACGTGTCACAAGTATTCATGGACGATGGCTGCAACATGAACATCATCTTCTCCAACACCCAGCGCAAGATGTTAACCCCGCGCTCCGTGCTAAAAAGTTCAGATAACACCCTCTACGGCATCATGACGGGCAAAGCAACCTCGTCTTTAGGAATGATCAACCTCAGCATCATCTTCGGGAGCAGAAACAACTTCAGAAGAGAAACCCTCGAATTCAAAGTAGTACATTGGGAATCGCTATACCACGCTATATTAGGTCGATCGGCTTTCGCTCAGTTCATGGCCGAGCCACACTGCGCATACCTCAAGCTCAAAATGTCAGGACCTGCAGGATTCATCACGATCAACAGATGTTTTCTCAAATCATACAAATGCGACCGCGACTTTCACCAAGTCTCCGACACCCTCGGATCACAGCAGGAACTCAAAGAAATAGCCATGGTAGTGGGCAGAAGTGTTTTTCCACTCGCCAGTCGAAGTGAGATCAAAGAGATCAGCCGAGATTTCAGCGTCGACAATGACACCACCACCCACTAGGTGCACCCAACAGACCCAGACAAGATAGTGCGGATTTACGCTCACCTACCCAAAGATCAGGCGAGTGCCCTCCTTAAATTTCTCTGCGAAGAATGGAGCATCTTCGCCTGTTGCCCAGCCGACATGCCCGAAATCCTGCGAGACTTCACCAAGCATGCACTACAGATCTATCCAAGCACCAAGCCAGTGGAGCAAGAGTTGCGATGATTCTCCGAACCAAAGCGCGAAGCTATCGGCGAGGAAGTAAATAGGCTAATCGATGCAAAATTTATTCACAAAACAAAGAAGGCCACATGGGTCACAAACCCCGTGTTAGTACCCAAAAAAGACACTGACATGCTATATATGTGCGTCGACTACAGACCAGTCAACAAGCATTTCCTGAAGGATCACTTTCCCCTACCCAGGATAGACCCGATAATCGAATCCACCGCGGGATGCGATCTCCTCTAGTTCCTTGACGCATACTCAGGATACAACCAGATAAGGATGAAGGAAGAAGACGAAGAGCATACGTCATTCATCACATCATATGGCGTATTTTGCTACATGACAATGCCTTTTGGGCTAAAGAGCGCTGGAGCAACCTATCAGCGGATGATGCAGACTTGCCTAAAGTACCAAATAGGAAGGAACGTCCAAGTCTACGTAGATGACATCGTCATCAAAACCTACAAGGTAAACACACTGCTCGAACACCTCCAAGAAACTTTTGGAGCACTCAACCACTACAGGATCAAGCTCAACCCCAAGAAATGCGTTTTTGGTGTACTGGACGGCGAGTTACTAGGGTACATGGTGTTCGCCCGAGGAGTCTAAGCCAACCCATAAAAATCTCAAGCACTCGCCACAATGCAAAACCTGTCAACATATAAGGCGTGCAACAACTCACAGGACGACTCGTCACCTTGAGCCACTTCATCAGCAAGCTAGGAGAAAGGACCTTGCCGTTCTACCAGCTATTCAAGAAAGGTGGAAAATTCGAGTGGATGGAGGAAGCATGAAACGCATTCGCAGACCTCAAGAAAACCCTATTAACTCCACCAATCCTCGCAGTTCCCAAGGAACAAGAACCCCTATATCTCTACATCGCCGCTCGAAGCAGCGTCGTAAGCACCACACTTGTTGTCGAGCGCACCGAAGAGGGAAAACTACAAGGCATCCAGAGACCACTCTACTACCTCAGTGAAGTCCTTACATGCTCCCAGCAAAGATACCTGCACTATGAGAAGCTCGTCTACACTATCGTCATGACCTCCCGCAAGGCATCACACTACTTCGACGAGCACCCGATAACAGTGGTTAGTAGTGCGCCACTGTCGGACATCCTCAACAACACATGAGCTACCGGAAGATTCACCCAGTGGAACATCGAGCTCAGTCCACGCGACCTGCGTTTCAAACATCCAACATCAATCAAAGCTCAAGTCCTCCCCGATTTCATGGTCGAGTGGATGGAAGTCCAAACACCCGGTCCCCCGGACCTCTCCAACTCTTGGAAGATGTTCTTCGACGGATCAAAACGACATCAAGGAGAAGGAGCAGGTGTCGTGCTAATCTCCCCCAAGGGAGAAAAGCTAATATACATACTACATATCAACTTCGAGAAGGCATCCAATAATGAAGCGGAGTATGAAGCTTTGCGTCATGGAATGCACATGACAAAAGCCTGCGGTGCCACCCGCTTGCTCATCTATACGGTGACTCTAACCTTGTCGTTCAGCAAACAATGAGGGATTGCGAAGCGGTCGCAGACAACATGTCAGCATACCAGAAGCTCTACAACACCCTAGAAGGCGATTTCGACGGATGCGAAGTCAACTATGTCACGAGAGCAAATAATACGGAAGCAGACTAGCTTGCAAACATCGAATCTACTCGCGGACTAATACCACCTGGCGTTTTTCTCAAAAGCATCAGACACCGATCCATCAAAACAACAAAGGCACTCGAACCAACCATGACCAAGGACACCGCCACCACAAGCACAACAGTCGACAAAGTCACCGGTCTTGAACACGTGGCAGTAGCAGACCCGACCGTTGAGGGAGAAGCCGACGGCACAGTCATGGAGCAAGAATCCCCACCACTCGCAGGACCGCCATGGAAAAGACCTTTCCTCAATTATCTGATACACAACATCCTACCACAGGATGTCACAGAATCACGTCGTATCATTCGACGATCCAAAACCTTCACCATAATCAACATGGAGCTCTACAAGCATAGCATCTCCCAGGTGCTCCAAAGATGCATTGAAGAAGAAGACGACAAAGCACTAGTACTCGAGATTCATGAAGGAATTTGTGGCCACCACGCGAGCAACCGCGCCTTGGTAGCCAAAGATTTTAGGGCAGGTTTTTATTGGCCAACTGCCATGAGAAATGCAGAAGACATCGCACGACACTGTGTCGCCTGCCAAAAATTCGCCAGCAGACCTCAGACACCATCATCAGAACTCAAAACAATACCGCTAGCCTGGCCCTTCGCAACTTGGGCACTCGACATGGTAGGATCTGTCAAGAAATCCTCTAAAGGCGGGAGCACTCACATCCTTGTCGCAGTCGATAAATACATCAAATGGATTGAAGCACTACCCATTAACAGCTCGACTGCCCTGACGGCCGTAAACTTCATCAAATCAATCATCTACCACTTTGGAGTCCCGCACAACATCATCACCGACAACGGCACAAACTTCACAATAGATGAATTCCAGAACTTCTGCAAGGACCTAGTGTCACAACCCCAAGTTAGGTATGTGTTAGGATCAAGAGCTACTTTGCATCATGTTAAAAATTTCAAAAGAAATTGAAATGGGAGAGAGAACCCCCCCAGATGAATTTAATTCAAATGGCCAGAATAAAAGTTGCTCCAAAAATTCCTTTTTGCATTTTTGAAAAGTCCCATAAATGAGTGTGATCACATATCAAGTGATGTGGGCCAACCCCATGCTCATGGATTTTTCAAATATTCAAACAGGAGCATGGATTTAAATTTAAACCCCTATTTGGATTAAAGATTAAATTATTTGAATTTTAAAAGTGCCCAAACTTTATAAGTGGCTAGCTATATGCATTACAAGTCCACATAAAAATTTGGGGCATTTTAGAAAATGCCTAGCTATTTTACTTAGCAGGGCAAACAAATTAACAGAAAAGAAAACAGAAAAGAAAAAGGAAAGGGCTTACCTGGGCAAACTGGCCCAACTCATCACCCCCGGCCCAGGCCCACCTGGAGCCTTGTCGTCTACCCCCAGGCAGGCCAGCACGCAGGTGCGTGGCGGCCATGCCGTGGCCGCCGACGCCACCCCGACGAGCAGCCTGCTTCCCCGCCGTCTTCCACGTGTCCAGGAGAAGCCCCTAGACGTCCTCGTCACTCTCCCCCTCTCGCCGCTGCCTCTCTCGCGCTCTACGCGTTTCCCCCAACTCATCCGAGCACCGCCGGAGTTCATCGTCGTGAGAAGTCGCAGCCAACGTCGACTAGAAGGCCAGCCACAATGTCCCCCGTGCGCAGCGTCGTCGTCTTCGTCGATCTGGAGAAGCTGGCGCCCTAATTTGAACTGAAGCAGTCGCAAACGTCGCCATCGTCTCGCCGAAGCCGCCACGCGCCTTCTTTAATTCCGGCCACTGTGAAGCTCCTCCGACCGCGCCACCGTCTCCATTGAGTTCACGGTGAGCTCCCAGTTCGCCCGAGCTACTCCGTTGTCTCCCTCCCGCATTCTATCGCCGTTTGCCATGAGAGAAGAGGAGCACCGCCGCCATGAACGTCGTCGCCAAAGCTCCAGTGCACCTCTGTCTCTCCCGTGTTGTCCATCGTCTTCCTGGTGCTCCCAGAGTCCCAAAACACAAGTGCTAGCCCAAGCTCTCCCGCCGCAGTGACCTTTACGACGAGCCCTAGCCACGGCCGCCGCTATGGCACATCGTCGGAGTCGCTACGGTGCACCCCAGCACCCGTAGCTTGGTCCATTCGAAGCGCGAGGTCAAGGGCTCCATTTTGGAACTCGCAGCGAGTCAAACGGCCCCTGGAATCGCTGTCCCCGCGGACTCCACCATGCTGGATGGTCGCTGGAGTCTCGCCGGCGGAGAGATCCATGTGGCCAGGGTATTTAGCCCCTAATCCAACCCCCCTGAGCCACTGACGACTGGTCCCAGGCCACTAACTAATCCCTGGTTAGTTTAAACTAACCGGGTTAGTTAACTAACCCACTGACATGCTGGCCCCACCAGTCAGCCCCCCCCCCCCACGTCAGCATGACGCAATAGTGACGCAATAAGTCATTTTCCAAATTAAAAGAATAATCCAGAAAATCCAGAAAATGAATTAAACTTTGGAAATTCATAACTAATTCATTTTAACTCCAAATTAAGCATATAATATGTCTAAAATTATCAGAAAAATGCAAGGATTGTGAATATGCAATTTGTTTCTATGTTTGACCATTTTAAAATGGGTGAACAGTAGCAAACATGCATATGGCATTAATTTGAATTCAAATTTGAGGTGCATTTGCAAATGACTTCAATTGGCTTCTTTTAAATGGAATTGTACCAACATTGTGACCATGAATATCACATTACAATATTGATCATGTGTTTGAGAATTGCATTACATTTACCCCTTGATTGCTTTGTTTCTCGATAGACGTGCAACGGGAATCGGAGGCCACCCCCTTCATTGAAGACACCGTTATCGAACCTCGTCAGCAAGGCAAGCAAACCCCCATTTATCATGTCGATAAAATCCCATTTCCCTCTCAGTCTCGCTTATGCATGAAATAGGATGATCACCATGATAACGTTTCTACCGAATAATTGAACCCAATCCTTTACATGACCTATCATTTGTCACAGTAGTAAGCAAACCACAATCCTAGAAAATGTAGGAGTTGGTTGATATCATGTGACCCCTGCAACTGTTACTGCTTATTGCATGCTTAGAGTTACAATGAGGTTACTCTTTTGTGAGTCAGGATGGTAGTGATCATGTTGTTGATGATGGTGGAAATGTGTTAGTGAATCTACCCTAATACAAGGTGAACGATGAGAGGCTGTGTAGGAGTACACAGTGGGTTGTCTCTTTGAACACCGCCTTAAGTCCGAGTTCTTGTGTGGTGATCCAAGAAGAAGAGTGCAACCACACATTGGGCACACTGACCCCTCTCATCCTAGTACCTCACCCCGTTCGAACCCCAGAAGTCGCAGTAGTTCGGAGTTTTGGTAGGGCTGTGGCACGGTCTGCGAAGTGGATGAACGGCTTTTCAAGACCGGCTTGGGATCCAGCACACATCGTTTGAGGCTATACTGGAACCTCGGCCGGATTTCCATACGGATCCCTCTCAGATAGGCGACTCTCTGGACTAGAACTGAGCTGTGGGTGAAGTGTTGTGGTGGCATCCTCGCTGTCATCTCTTGAACGGTGACACACAAAAGGCGGTAAGTGATGACACTTGTGTGTAGTAGTACACCCCTGCAGGGTTAACAAAACTATTCGAATAGCCGCGTCCGCGGTTAAGGACTGATTGGAAAGCTTAGCTTGATCATTAGACAACTTGAACTAGATACTTATAAAACTTGCCAAGATAAGCGTGAGTGCTATGGCGTGCTTTCTCGTGGGGAAGTCGAGGAAGGCACCATAGTGGTGTAATTGGTTGGAGACATGTAGTGGACACGTGTACGCTTCTTACCTCAAGTCTGGTACTTGTAGTTCAGGACTAGCTAAGTCAAAGCTGGCACTTCTGCTTATGAACCCCACCTCCCTTTACCTTGATACATGTGAATGAGTAGTATAGTTCCTACGTAAGTCTTGCTGAGTACGACTTTGTACTCACGTTTTCTTATTCTATGTTTTAGATGAACCCCCCTGACCCCGAAGGTGGATTCTTCCTGGAGCTCGACAACTGATCAAGCTAGTGTAGTCCCAGTCAGACGTCTGGTCCCTTGTGGAAGGGCTTGTTTATAGATAAGGCTTCTCTAAGCCATTTGTTAAACTTGTCTATACTCAGACCTACTTTGCTTCCGCATGTTTGATGTAATGTTGGATCACAGACTTGTGATCTCTGTGTGCACTCTGTAAGTGTTATCAATAAAGTTGTATACTTTGTAGAGGATTGCAATGATACCTGCTGTTCATACTAGACATGTGTGCCGCGTGTATGATTATAACATGCATGTCTTAGTATGGGTTTTCGAGACCTTAGTTGCGATCTGGCTGGCTTGCGCAGCTTGGGGCATCGCGATGCGATTTTTCGTGACTCCGTCACGTGCACACTTTGTTGTATGATCGAGCCCGCCCTAGACCCCGACTAAGTGATCGGGCTGGAGTAAGTCTATGTAAGGGTTATAATACAATCGATAGTATGGTTGAGGCGACTTGTCTATGAGTATGGGAGTTCACCACCCATATCATTTAGACTTGTGTGCGGACGATGAGGACCCATTTCAGTTGATCATCCGGCCTGGATGGGATGCCCCTCATGTTCGATGCTTTCCGAGAACGTTCTGTGCTTGGCCTTGTCTGCTTAGGCAAGTGGGTACGGTTCTCGACTCTCCATATGATTGTGTTGTATAGAGTCTTGCATACGCTAACCCCGGGTCCCGACAGACTTGGTATCAAAGCAGGACTGACTGTAGGATTATCAGCCTTGGCCGAAGTCGAGTCTAGCCTTCTATAGTTATATAGTTACTCTGGGTATATAAGGGGATAACGTAAGGCTTCTTTTTCTTCTTACCTTCATCGATCTGAGTTCTGAGTCACCCTTATCTTGTTCTACGGGAAGATAGGACTAGGCTCATCTATGTCTTACTAGAACATCTCGTTGTTTTCTTCCTTGTAGCCGTAGGAAAGTTGTGTTCGGTCTTCTAGAGTTGTTGTGCTTCCTATTTTGAGACTTCCTATGTAAGTGTTGTTGTTATGTTGTGAGAATTTTCATTTCTCTTGAAATTACAGCCGTTATGCTGTCCGAGTCATTCCAGGTTTCCTCATAATCTGATGCATTTGCAAAATCCTTCGCTCCATTTCGGTTGTCCTTTAGAAGAACTTCTAGGTGGCATGCCCGACAGTTCTCTAGAGCTTGTTGTAGGTTTTATTCTAGAAACCTATAGTGATTCATTTGCAGCTCTTCCTCCCACTTTATATGTCTTCTAGCAAGAAGAACCACACTAACCATCGTGTTGGGGGTACTTTGCTACTCTGACATACTTGTTGTAGCCCCTAGTAAACCTTGTTCATCCTCTAGGAAGCTATCCAGAGATCCAACCCCTTAAACCTAGCCACCCGACAGATGTGTAGAGTTCATAGTGGATCTTATGCCAGGAACCGCACCAATTTCCAGACGCCCATACAAAATGGCCCCACGTGAGCTAGCTGAGCTTAAAATCCAACTTGAAGCTTTGTTGGCAAAAGGCTTCATCCGCCCTAGCTCATCGCCATGGGGTTGCCCCGTTCTGTTCGTAACGAAGAAAGATGGAACAGAAAAGATGTGCGTAGACTATCGCCTGCTAAATCTAGCGACGATAAAGAACAAATACCCACTTCCCAGGATCAATGATCTTTATGATCAACTTGCTGGATCCTTTGTCTTCTCCAAGATGGATTTGAGATTAGGCTATCATCAAATCAAAATCCGGAACGAGGACATTCCAAAAACGGCTTTCACTACTCGTTATGGTCTTTACGAGTACACCGTCATGTCCTTCGGTTTAACCAATGCCCCCGCCACTTTCTCGCGCATGATGAATTCGATCTTCATGGAGTACTTGGATAAATTTGTTGTAGTTTATCTTGATGACATTCTCATCTACTCGAAGAACGAAGAAGAACATGCCGAACATCTTAGGTTGGTATTGACGAAACTTAGAGAGCACCGCCTTTATGCCAAGTTCTCCAAGTGTGCATTTTGGCTACCAGAAGTGACCTACTTAGGCCACGTGATTTCTGCAAAAGGCATTGCTGTCAATCCCGAGAGAGTTCAGGCCGTCCTTGACTGGACTCCACCTGAATCGGTTAAGCAAGTTAGGAGTTTTCTTGGCTTAGCAAGCTATTGCCGCCGCTTCGTCGAGAACTTTTCTAAAGTTGCAAAGCCTCTAACTGAACTCCTCAAGAAAGATAAGCTCCCAAGTGCGAGGAAAGCTTTCAAGAGCTAAAAAGAAGATTGACTTCTGCACTCGTACTTGCGCCTCCAAACACCAAAAAGGATTTCGAGATCTTTTGTGACGCATCACGGCAAGGGTTAGGATGCATACTTATGCAAAATAGACATGTGGTAGCTTATGCTTCACGCCAGTTGCGTCCACATGAAGAGAACTATCCTACCCATGATCTTGAACTCGCTGCCGTAGTTCATGCCCTGACAACTTGGCGACATTACCTCCTTGGTAATCGTTGCGAGATCTATTCCGACCACCAAAGCCTCAAATATATATTCACCCATCCAGATCTTAATCTCAGGAAAAGACGCTGGATTGAGTTGATAAAAGATTATGACTTAGGAATTTCTTACACCCCAGACAAAGCCAATGTCATGGCTGATGCACTAAGTCGTAAGTCGTATTGTAACAACCTCATGTTCCAACAGTATCAACCACTTCTTCATGAGGAATTTCGAAAGCTCAATCTCAAGATTGTTCCTCGTGGATCTCTTTTCAACTTGGTGGCGAAACCAACCCTTGAGGATCAAATCATATTTGCCCAAAGGCGTGCACGAGGTGTTCGCCGGATCAAGGAGAACATTGCTAGCGGAGTTGCTAAATGTTTCTCCACAGGTAGTAAAGGAACAATATTCTTTGGAAATCGTTTGGTAGTACCTAAGAATAGGGAACTAAGGCAACTCATCCTCAAAGAAGCCCATGATACACCCCTCTCGATTCATCCCGGTGGCACAAAAATGTACCGAGATCTACGCCAGAGATTTTGGCGGACTAGGATGAAGAGAGACATCACTCGATTTGTTGCCGAATGTGATGTTTGTCGTCGCATTAAGGAAGAACATCAAAGACCTGCTGGTACACTTCAACCTTTGCCTATTACCGAGTGGAAATGGGACAAAGTCAGTATGGATTTCATCACTGGCTTTCCAAAACCCCAGAAAGGAAACAATGCCATCTTCGTTGTGGTGGATAGACTATCCAAAGTTGCACACTTCCTTCCAGTTCGCGAGTCTATAACTGCTAGACAGTTAGCGGACTTGTATGTCTCTAGAATTGTGTCTCTTCATGGTGTTCCTTTGGAAATCAATTCTGATCGTGGTAGCCTTTTCACCTCTAGATTTTGGGGAAGCTTTCAGAATTCTATGGGAACTCATCTCTCCTTTAGTACAGCTTTCCATCCTTAGTCTAGCGGTCAAGTCGAAAGGGTTAACCAAATTCTCGAGGACATGCTCAGAGCTTTTGTTATCTCATTCGGAAAGAATTGGGAGAAGTCTCTTCCATTCGCCGAATTTGCTTATAACAATAGTTTCCAATCTAGTATGAACATGGCTCCTTTTGAACTCCTCAATGGACGAAGATGTCGAACACCCCTTAACGGGTCAGAAACCGGTGAAAGACAATTCTTTGGACCGGATATGATCATGGAAGCAGAAGAGAAAGTTCGCATTGTTCGTGATCAATTGAAAGCAGCCCAGTCTTGTTAGAAAAGCTACTATGATCGTCATCATAGGCAAGAAAGCTACAATCTCGATGAGAAGGCTTACCTTCGGGTTACTCCTCTGAAGGGAACCCAACGATTCGGTATCAAAGGCAAGTTGGCCACACGTTACATTGGACCTTTCCGCATTCTTGCTAAACGTGGAGAAGTTGCCTACCAACTTGAACTACCCCCGCACCTTTCCCGAGTACATGATGTATTCCATGTGTCACAACTCAAGCGTTACTTCAGGGACCCCATCCGCGAAGTCGACCATGAAACACTTGATCTCCAAGATGACCTTTCTTATCGAGAGTACCCCGTTTGTATTCTTGATTCAGTAGAGCGTGTCACTCGTAGTCAGAAGATTAAGTTTCTGAAAGTGAAATGGTCACACCACTCTGAGAGAGAAGCCACGTGGGAAAGAGAAGACCGTCTCCGTGCCGAGTACCCCTCCTTCCTCCCGCATACTTCTGAATCTCGGGACGAGATTCTTTTGAGTGGGGACGAGTTGTCACAACCCCAAGTTAAGTATGTGCTAGGATCAAGAGCTACTTTGCATCATGTTAAAAATTTAAAAAGAGATTGAAATGGGAGAGAGAACCCCCCAAATGAATTTAATTCAAATGGCTAGAATAAAAGTTGCTCCAATAATTCCTTTTGCATTTTTGAAAAGTCCCATAAATGAGTGTGATCACATATCAAGTGATGTGGGACCAACCCCATGCTCATGGATTTTTAAAATATTCAAACAGGAGCATGGATTTAAATTTAAACCCCTACTTGGATTAAAGATTAAATTACTTGAATTTTAAAAGTGCCCAAACTTTATAAGTGGCTAGCTATATGCATTACAAGTCCACAGAAAAATTTGGGGCATTTTGGAAAATGCCTAGCTATTTTACTTAGCAGGGCAAACAAATTAACAGAAAAGAAAACAGAAAAGAAAAAGGAAAGGGCTTACCTGGGCAAACTGGCCCAACTCATCGCCCCCGGCCCAGGCCCACCTGGAGCCTTGTCATCTACCCCCAGGCAGGCCAGCATGCAGGTGCGCGGCGGCAAATGCCGTGGCCGCCGATGCCACCCCGACGAGCTGCCTGCTTCCCCGCCGTCTTCCGCGTGTCCAGGAGAAGCCCCTGTACGTCCTCGTCACTCTCCCCCTCTCGCCGCTGCCTCTCTCGCGCTCTACGCGTTTCCCCCAACTAATCCGAGCGCCGCCGGAGTTCATCGCCGTGAGAAGCCGCAGCCAACGTCGACAAGAAGGCCAGCCACAATGTCCCCCATGCGCAGCGTCGTCGTCTTCGTCGATCTGGAGAAGCTGGCGCCCTAATTTGAACCGAAGCAGTCGCAAACGTCGCCATTGTCTCGCCGGAGCCGCCGGGCGCCTTCTTCAATTCCGTCCACTCTGAAGCTCCTCCGACCGCGCCCCGTCTCCATTGAGTTCACGGTGAGCTGCCAGTTCGCCCGAGCTACTCCGTTGTCTCCCTCCCGCACTCTATCACCATTTGCCATGAGAGAAGAGGAGCACCGCCGCCATGAACGTCGTCGCCAAAGCTCCAGTGCACCTCTGTCTCTCCCGTGTTGTCCATCGTCTTCCTGGTGCTCCTAGAGTCCCAAAATAGTAGCGCTAGCCCAAGCTCTCCCTCCGCAGCGACCATTCCGACGAGCCCGAGCCATGGCCGCCGCTAGGGCACGTCGCCGGCGTCGCTACGGTGCACCCCAGCACCCGTAGCTTGGTTCATTCGAAGTGCGAGATCAAGGGCTCCATTTTGGAACTCGCAGCGTGTCAAACGGCCCCTGGAATCGCTGTCCCCGCGGACTCCGCCGTGCTGGATGGTCGCCGGAGTCTCGCCGGCGGCGAGATCCACGTGGCCAGGGTATTTAGCCCCTAATCCAACCCCCCTGAGCCACTGACGACTAGGCCCAGGCCACTAACTAATCCCTGGTTAGTTTAAACTAACCGGGTTAGTTAACTAATCCACTGACATGCTGGCCCCACCAGTCAGCCCCCCCACGTCAGCATGACGCAACAGTGACGCAATAAGTCATTTTCCAAATTAAAAGAATAATCCAGAAAATCCAGAAAATGAATTAAACTTTGGAAATTCATAATTAATTCATTTTAACTCCAAATTAAGCATATAATATGTCTAAAATTATCAGAAAAATGCAAGGATTGTGAATATGGAACTTATTTCTATGTTTGACCATTTTAAAATGGGTGAACAGTAGAAAACATGCATATGGCATTAATTTGAATTCAAATTTGAGGTGCATTTGCAAATGACTTTGCAATTGGCTTATTTTAAATGGAATTGTACCAACATTGTGACCATGAATATCACATTACAATATTGATCATGTGTTTGAGCATTGCATTACATTTACCCCTTGATTTCTTTGTTTGCTCGATAGGCGTGCAACTGGAATCGAAGGCCACCCCCTTCGTTGAAGACACCGTTATCGAACCTCGTCAGCAAGGCAAGCAAACCCCCATTTATCATGTCGATAAAATCCCATTTCCCTCTCAGTCTTGCTTATGCATGAAATAGGATGATCACCATGATAACGTTTCTTCCTCATAATTGAACCCATTCCTTTGCATGACCTATCATTTGTCACAGTAGTAAGCAAACCACAATCCTAGAAAATGTAGGAGTTGGTTGATATCATGTGACCCCTGCAACTGTTACTGCTTATTGCATGCTTAGAGTTACAATGAGGTTACTCTTTTGTGAGTCGGGATGGTAGTGATCATGTTGTTGATGATGGTGAAAATGTGTTGGTGAATCTACCCTAATACAAGGTGAACGATGAGAGGCTGTGTAGGAGTACACAGTGGGTTGTCTCGTTGAACACCGCCTTAAGTCCGAGTTCTTGTGTGGTGATCCAAGAAGAAGAGTGCAACCACAAATTGGGCTCACTGACCCCTCTCATCCTAGTACCTCACCCCGTTCGAACCCTAGAAGTCGCAGTAGTTCGGAGTTCTGGTAGGGATGTGGCACGGTCTGCGAAGTGGATGAACGGCTTTTCAAGACCGACTTGGGACCCTGCACACATCGTTTGAGGCTGTACTGGAACCTCGGCCGGACTTCCATACGGATCCCCCTTAGATAGGCGACTATCTGGACTAGAACGGAGCTGTGGGTGAAGTGTTGTGGTGGCATCCTCGCTATCACCTCTTGAACGGTGACACGCAAAAGGCGGTAAGTGATGACACGTGTGTGTAGTAGTACACCCCTACAGGGTTAACAAAACTATTCGAATAGCCGCGTTCGCGGTTAAGGACTGCTTGGAAAGCTTAGCTTGATTATTAGACAACTTGAACTGGATACTTATAAAACTTCCCAAGATAAGGGTGAGTGCTATGGCGTGCTTTCTCGTGGGGAAGTCGAGGAAGGCACGATAGTGGTGTAATTGGTTGGAGACATGTAGTGGACTCGTGTACGCTTCTTACCTCAAGTCTGGTACTCGTAGTTCAGGACTAGCTAAGTCAAAGCTGGCACTTCTGCTTATGAACCCCACCTCCCTTTACCTTGATACATGTGCATGAGTAGTATAGTTCCTACGTAAGTCTTGCTGAGTACGACTTTGTACTCACGTTTGCTTATTCTATGTTTTAGATGAACCCCCCTGACCCCGAAGGTGGATTCTTCCTGGAGCTCGACGACTGATCAAGCTAGTGTAGTCCCAGTCAGACGACTCGTCCCTCGTGGAAGGGCTTGTTTATAGATAAGGATTCTCTAAGCCATTTGTTAAACTTGTCTGTACTCAGAACTACTTTGCTTCCGCATGTTTGATGTAATGTTGGATCACAGACTTGTGATCTCTGTGTGCACTTTGTAAGAGTAATCAATAAAGTTGTATACTTTGTAGAGGATTGCAATGATACCTGTTGTTCATACTAGAAAGGTGTGCTGCGTGTATGATTATAACATGCATGTCTTAGTATGGGTTTTCAAGACCTTAGTTGCGATCTGGCTGTCGGTCTTTTATACACCAAGTGGCCCTTAGATGTGCGCAGCTTGGGGCATTGCGATGCGATTGTTCGTGACTCCGTCACGTGCACACTTTGTTGGATGATCGAGCCCGCCCTAGACCCCGACTAAGTGAACGGGCTGGAGTAAGTCTATGTAAGGGTTATAATACAATCGATAGTATGGTTGAGGCGACTTGTCTATGAGTATGGGAGTTCACCACCCATATCATTTAGACTTGTGTGCGGACGATGAGGACCCATTTCAGTTGATAATCCGGCCTGGATGGGATGCCCCTCATGTTCGATGCTTTCCGAGAACGTTCTGTGCTTGGCCTTTTCTGCTTAGGCAACTGGGTACGGTTCTCGGCTCTCCATATGATTGTGTTGTAGCGAGTCTTGCATACGCTAACCCCGGGTCCCGACACCTAGGCATCAAAATCAACTACGCATCAGTCACGCACCTGCAGTCCAATGCACAGGTCGAGAAAGCCAAAGGCCTGGTATGCGGTGGCATCAAGAAACGACTCCTCGCAGCACTCGAGCAAGCCGCGGGCAACTGAGTCGAAGAGTTACCGGATGTCCTATGGATTTTATGAACTACACCCAATTCCTCCACACAATACACTTCATTATTTATGGTGTACGGGGCGGAAGCAGTACTCCCACTCGACCTAAGATTCGGTGCCCCGCACGTCACCGGGTATGAATAATAAGAGGCAGAAGAGGCACTCGAAGACAAAAAGGACGTGTCGGATGAAGCACGGGACATAGATCTATCACGGTTAGAAGGATATCAAGAGAAGCTATGCACCTACCAAAGCAGTCGACTCCGCACCAAGGTCTTCAATGAAGGAGACCTTGTGCTTCAATTAAATTAGGAAAAGGTGCATAAAATTTCCCCGCAGTGGGAGGGACCCTACATAATCTCTGAAGTAATAGGTGGAGGAGCCTATAGGCTGAAGAACCCGAAGACCGACGACGACGGCTATAAAGAAAGAGCTCTCGGGAGGCACCCCATGTTATCTTTACTTTCAGTTTCCCCTTTTTATTTTAGTGTGTCTTGGTGTTTGTTACTAGTGTAGCAACACCATTGTATCTTTATTTTCAAGCTATGTTTAAGGTTTTAGCCTCTAACGACGGGGAAGACAAAAGTTGTGACATGTTGTCCAGAAAATAAATTATGTTTGCTTCATTGAAAAAATCTTCAAAAATCACCACATCATCTTTTTGACCGGAATTATTTACACAACATGCTCTATATAATTCTTAAAGTTTCATTAGTTTTGAGATTTCTGATTTGAGCTACAGAAGTGCCTTCAAAAATTCAAGTTTCACATGTTGTTTTGTTTTCCCAGATTTCTGCCTTGTAATTGCATTTTCATCTTTTGGGAAATTTGTTCATTATTTTTATTTGCTAGAACCTTAAACAAAGTTGGGGAACATTAGCAAATGTTTAATTTGATTGTTCCATTGTGTTCCAACAGTACCCAAGTGAAACTTTATTATTTATTAGCACTAACCGCTCTAATCAGTTTATGAGAAGTTTCGTGTGAAGGACACTTTCAAGTGTTACGAAGAGAGATGATGAAAGAAGATCAAGGAATGTCAAAAGCTTAATCTTGGGGATGCCCCCGACACTCCCAATAAATATTCAAGGAGATTCAAGCGTCTAAGCTTGTGGATTCCCCCATGCATCCCCTTCTTCATCAAAAAATTATCAGTTCGTCCTTCTTAGCGCTATATTTTTATTGTTCAAATGTTATGTGATATGCTTGGAGCTTCTTGCTCTTTAGTTTTAGTTTTTAGTTTTTCTTTGTTTTGTTCACTGATTATAGCTTGCAAGACCCAACGATCCTTGATTGGGAGAGGCACACGCTCCACTTTTGCCTAGAATGCCCATGTTTCCAGTTCTATCTTTTGAGTGTTCAATTTCAATTTCTAGCTACTGCTTTACTTGTTAGCTCTTGTTTATCATGTTTATCTCTTGAAGAGCTATTATTTTTCTTTATGGAAGTTTTAGGACTCTCTTGTGTTTCAATCTTACTTGTTTAAGAGAGTTGGCTTCTGTTGCACTGGTTGATATATCTATGATAAAAATGTTATGTGCATAATGTTGTTTAGTAGTTCATGTTTTCTTACAATTAGTCTCAAATAACTGAGAGTTCTTAATATGTTATTTGAAATACCAACATGATTAGTGATATCTTCGTACAAGAATTTATTTGGATTGACTTGGAACATTCTCACACATATTTAAGACTGTAAAGAAAGTATACCAAGACTTGATGATCGTTTATTTCCAAATACTGATATAACTTTCATGCCTGATTCAATGTTGCTTTGTCGCTCTGCATGATTTTTAACGTTAATGCTCTCTAGTTGGTCGCTCCCCCGTTTATTGCTAGGCTTCACCTATACTAAGCTTGTGCATCCAAATCCTTGACACAAGTTATGCCATCAGAGTCCACTATATCTTCCCATATATGGTATTTACCTACCATCTCTATAAATTTCAAATAAGCTTCCTCTTTGTACCCGTACAAGCTCATGGAACGGTAGGGGTAATCAGTATCTTCCATGCTAAAGATGTTTTACTCAATGACAAAGTTTAACTAGTCAAATTTATGAGGCAGAGTCTGATTGGTGAATGTCCAGTTCAAATTGGTTTATAAAAATATAAAGCTTACGCTCCCCCTGGCTTGAGATTATTTGGAGGGAACCCACAGATGCCACTAGCCATGGATTGTGTTTGTTTGGTGGAGGGGGAGTGTAAGCGATATAAAAAAGCATGGGAACCGCTATTAACATAGTTGGCATGGAAGATATTAAGAACCTTTGTCGTAAACCGTTGACTAGAATGGCACACTCTCAAAAGCAGATTATCTCTGATTTAAGCAACAAGCTCTGGTACATGTTAAGACTTTGCTTTCTTTCACGGACTATCAGTTTTCCTTAAAAAAATCCATGGTTCGAGAGTCTCCATCTTATCCTTTCAAAAAGCACTGACTAGGAGAGCATGATTGTCATTCTGAGTATAATGTGCATTGTCCCAAAGTAGTGTAACAACCCGAGATTTTCACCCAAATTAATTTTTTTGTTTACTATAATTATTTTGTTGATTACTAGCATTGTTTGTAGTATTTGCTTCGCCGATTTATTAATCGGTGATTATATTTCCCCCTCCTTCTCGTACAGGCATGCGTGACCGACCCTTTCCACCATGGCACACGACCTTTCGCGACACAAGGTTTCACCCGAGCACCGTCGCAACTTCCGGCACGAGACCAGCCATCGACATCGGAACGAAAACCCCGTTTATTTAATAAATAGATTATTTTATTGGGCGCTGGAAAAATGTTCTCAGAATGGTAATGAAGTGAGGTAGAAGTGATCGTCTCGCTGCACTGAGCACGTGGTTCGAGGTTTCGTCCAGATCGGAGGTCGTATGGACTCCCGGCGGTCAGAAACGTAATGATCGGACGCGAGCGAAAGAAACCGGGGGCGTTTGTGTAAACTTGCCAGCCAGCAAGCATATAAATAGACCACCACTCTCTCCAACCCATTTTAGGGTTCCCCCTAGTCCATTTATTTAGCCACCCCCTCCAAAATATCCTAGATTAGCCCCTAAACCCCTCTGTCTGTCCCGAAACCCTAGATTTTTGTGCATTACAACCATCAGATTTGAAATCGGAGGGCTACGGGCGCGCCATGTCACCTCCAAGGCAGCACAGCCACCTCCAGCCCAATTCGGGCCGCGCAGGGCCCCTTCACCGCCGCCAGGCACGCCTCGGGCTAGAACCGAGCCGGTCGGCCGCCGCCGCTGGCGAGCACACCGAGTAGCCGCACGCCGAGACGCCAGCTGCGCTGCGCTCCAGTGAGCACCTCTTGCGCGCACTCACCCCCTCCTCCCTTCTCTCCTCCTCACCCTCTCCTCCTTCCCCTCGCAGGTTTACCGCGGCCTCCATGGATCAACGCGGAGCCGCAGCGCCACAGTGTCGCCATGGATGTCCGACAAGTTCCCGCGCAGCCCTCTGGACCACACCAGCGACCGGCCTCCTCAGATCCGACCGGATCTGCCGCCGGGCACTCGTTCCGCGTCCTCCCGGCGTCGCCCCCTCCTCGCCGGAATCCCTGCCGCCACCGCCAGCCATCGTCTTGGGGAGGACGAGCACGAGCCGATGTGGCTGCTCGCCCCCGTGTGGAACACCGCTGTGGGCCGGCCTGCAACCCAACCGGCACGCGCCTCTGCGGCCCAGCCACGCGCCACGACCCCCGACAGTAGCATATTTTAGCATTTCACTAAGTCCTAAACCAGTAGCATATTTTAGCATTTTGCATGAGTTATAATTATTTATTCTTAATGCTCATGTACATGATACCTTTATGCCATGTCTTTCTTTTCATGTCTATTGTTGATCCATATCATTTTGGTGCATGTTTGCAATCTGTAGCATATTGTATCCTTGCTCTCAAGTGTGCTACCTGCTGTTGGCAGATTGTGTTCATAACTTGCGTTGGTTGTATGTTTTTAACCGTAACTCCGTTTGGGGTGCTCTTTATATGTAAGTTGACTAGAATTTCATGTAGATTATGATTTTGCTATTGTTTGCTGTTGTTAGCCAATCTAAAATATGGTTTAGGACAGAATAGTAGTAAAACTAATAATTATCGTGGGGGTACTTAGCCGTTTTCCATTCTTAGGATTGTGCCTCACTTAAATTGACTAGCATAGATAGTTTACTTTGTGCTTCACCTCTTTCCATGATTGTGTGATATGCCATGCTTGTGTGAGATGCCATGTTGACAACCTTTGCTCGTGTTGTGTAGCTAACCAACTTGAACCGATTCTAAATGTACGGTATCATCTTGTGTGACGAATACTCCACTTAACCTATTAGTAACCGCTCTCGATGATAGATGCGATATCGTAGTGCGTTGTCTCATGTTGCCTTCTTGATCTTGTTGCTTGCTCGTGATTGCTTCGTAGTAATAGATGTTTGCTTGTCGATTGGCTTTCTAGTGTTTCCTTTTTGTGTGCTTCCGCGGTTACTCTCGGAGAGGATGCGAGCTTGCGATCGACTACACCTTCAGTGCCGACATCTCAACAGGTAAGGGAGAGCATATATCATGCTTATAACTTTCAGCTCACTTACCTAGGTATAGGATAGATTGATTGCTTGATCCTACCACCTCATATTTATGCCTGTCAAATAAACCCAAACAACCACTTCTTATTATGCATCCCACCAAGCCTTTTTTGGCCATGTACCTTGCTTGCTTAACCACTGCTTAGTATGCATGCTTAGGATGCTACAATTGTTCCCCTGTTACTCCTTGGATTGGGCTATCACATTATTATATTGTTGTGGATGATATGATTATTAAAATGATGACTATATTCGACGAAGGATGGAAGGTCCAGGATATCCCGCCCCGATGCTTTGTTCCATTCGAGTCACCTAGGATCCGAGTTTCGGGTATTGTGTCTCTTGACGAGCGTGCCTAACCGCGTGTGGGATTCTATGGGGTCCCCTCTTCTTACCTACCTAGCTTAAAACATTTCTAGTGGTGGCCCAAGATGATTTACCATTTGAAAACAATTCATATGTGTCTGTTGGGTTGCTCCTAGCAGATATTCTTTAAAACAACTTGGGCCAGCGGAGACATGGTTTCTCTGCTGGTCCACACTGGCGAGCTAGGGGGCTGCCCACATGTGAGGGGATCAGTTAGCTCGACCTTTGCCATATGGAAGAGTCCAATCCGATAGCACGAACGACTTTTGGATTGGGTGTCGACTCCCCGGGGGCCACCCGGATTTGTTCGTTTTTAGTTAGAGGGATTATGACGTCCGAATATCTTGGAACAACTCTTCAATGAGTGTCTTTAACGGTCCCGACTGAGAGAGCCGGCGTACGTGCAGAGCTTATAAAGGGCAGTTGGTACACCCCTGCAGGGTTATTTCTTTTCGAGAAGCCGTGTCCATGTTTATGGACGACTTGAGACCTATTCCTTGTTCATAGATAACATCAACTGAATCATAATTAAAACTTGATCAACGTGTGTGTGCCTTGACTACTTCTTCTTCGTCGAGATGCGAAGATGAGGACAACGATAGGATAGGTGTTTTGATTGCGTAAGTAGCTGATAGCAGACTTGTTGGAGGCGATTCCTCATCGAATGCTTGGCTTCTCATATCACTCTAAATAGATCGTTAGCCACCTAATATATTGCTAGGGCGACTGCAACCTCATCCACTACCCCCATTTTACCGTGCGAAGTTAGTTATCTGACTTGTTGATATAGCTCACCCCCTTCTTCTCTCTTTTATGTATGTTATGCAAACTATCTTGGACTACAGAGGTGCTTGGCGACCCTTCTTCCGGACGCCTTCACGGAGACTCGACGACGACTAGTTAGGAGGATCCCAGCGCAGAGCCTGGAACCTTGTGGTTATGGGAACAGTGTGTTTTACCTTTGCCACTAGGAATTTGATTGTAGTCTGTACTCAGACATTTACCTTCCGCAGTTGCATTGTATTAAGTCAGTTGTATGACGATTGTATGAGATGTTGTATCCTTGTAGCTGTAATGTTGTGATATCATGTTGAAATCCGAGACATATGGCATCGTCATATGTCGCGGTGGGTCTGATATGTTCTTCGTCCTCGGATCTGGGCGGAAACATCCAGATTTTAAACAGTACCGCATATCGGGTCTTACAACTTATCTCTGATTTAAGCAACAAGCAAATTATCAACAAGTTCTGGTACATGTTAAGTCTTTGCTTTCTTTCACGAACTATCAATTTTCCTTAAAAAATCCACGGTTCGAGAGTCTCCATCTTATTCTTTCAAAAAGCACTGACTAGGAGAGCATGATTGTCATTCTGAGTATAATGTGCACTGTCCCAAAGAGCCATTTTCTTCTACATGATTGTGATACCGCTTATTCTGAAATCATTATATTTAGTCATCACTTAAACTTCGGAGGTGCTCCTGCATTTATGTTTTGCTTCACTAAAGGGATAAGCGAGGTATCACTTTATCATGGTTGCACCATGCTCACTACAAACCTATTGGGTTTTTCAGTATCACATTGTTAACTTTTAGTTCTTTGTGATATTCTCATGAGCCAACATAATTACTAAAGTTTCATTATCTCTATAAGAATTTGACATGTAATTGTTAAAGACTTCTTGGTAGCATGTCACCACAAAAATTATCTGGGTTATAATTTACCTACTTGAGGACGAGAAGGAATTAAGCTTGCAGATGCTGATACGGCCCAAACATATCTATATTTTTTGCTTGTTCCATACTTATTTGGTTGACATTCTTACACGTTTTGATGCACTTTCATGTCTTTTAAAGCATATTTGGGAACTAACCTATTAACCCAGTGCCAGTTTGTGTCTGTTTTGTCTGTGCATCGCAGAAAAAATGTGAAAAAAATTAAAGTGCTCATAAAAATCCAGAAAAAAATCCTAAAATTATTATTCACTAGAAGACGCAGGAGCCAAAAGATCCCCTGGAGGGGGGGCCCTATCGACCAGGTAACCAAAGATTGCATCCATGCCTTACCCCTGCCACCTGGTCGCCTGGGTGACTGGCCCCACCTTTGGTTCCCTACTTTGCGCCTATTTTTTCCTCGAAACGCAAAAACCTTGAATATCCAATCGCTTTTTCTAGAAGAGTTTCTAATCTCCACTTCCATCTCCAGCAAGCTTCGGGGGACTAGAAGTCCATGTTCCGGCACCCTGCTGGGATGGGAAAGTGCCCCCAGATCAATTTCCATCGACGTTGCTTCCACCCATCATTATGCGGGAGTAGTTCCTCTTCGGGCTGAGTTTTTCTACCAGTAGCTATATGGTTATCTCTCTCTCTCTCTCTCCCATAATGTGATCTTTGTTGTGATCATTGGCTACGTTAATCTAGTTGTATCCCATGATGTTTCCCTTTTTTTCTATGTATTGGATTTGATGTGCTCACTTGATAATATCTAGTATAATCTGAGACCGTGGTGACATTGGGTCTATTGGACATGGACTAGAAAAATATTTTCATTAGTTCATTCTTATTTGTTGTGGATTGAATAAGGATTTTAGAGTCTCTTGACGCTTGTGTTTGGTATAATTTTCATAGTGCTTCGGTGACAGGATGGGTGCTTTGTCATATTAGAAAGAGACTATTCTTGAGATATGTTGTGGTGTTTGTAAGTACTATCTTTGGATGGCCGTTGTTACATTGGAAAATCCATAGATGTGGAACACAAACTCTAAGCTGTGCTCTTGTACGTAGCCCTACACAATTCTCGTCCTCTTTTGGTCCACAAAAGAATGATATCCGAGTTATGTCTTCCTTGCATGTTTTTGAAGTAAATATCATGTGCTTCAATTATATTAATGTTGTTGAGAGTTGCCTCTAGTGAAAGTATGAACCCTAGGCCTTGTTTCTCACCATTGTAATACCGTTTGTGCTCACTTTGTCACTTGCTACCTTGATGTAATTTTTACTACAGATTTATATTACCTTGCTTTGTCACCCGTATCACCCATATATTACCATCTCTTCACCGAACTAGTGCATTGATACGTTGTAACACCCTCAGAATCAGTAACAGTAATCACTACAGTGATTCCACTGTTAGTGATCATTACTGTTGATGATCAAGCCATGATCACCTTTGATCATAGCTCTGTCAAATTTCAACCCTGATAAACTTTACAAATTTGTGTGGACTATTGAATTGCTCCAAGAATTTATGGGTGATTGATAACCATCATGCAAAAACTTAAACCAAGTTAACTCCTAGCCATTTGAATAATCACAAGTCAATGATAATTATGAACCCAATGTTGTGGGGTTATCAAATTGTTTTATAAATTAAAATAAAATGGAAATCTTAGATAAACCACAATGATGAAACCTATTAATGGGATGCCTAGCAATCATTAAGCCATGTTACTATGGTACTGGTTATTTTAATTAAAATAATTTATTAATATTAAGGAATAAAACCAGAAGCTTAGGGATTATTAAATGGCCATGGTAAATTTAATAAACAAGTAGGAATTTTAAATGCACTAAAAATTGTGAAACCAATTTTATTAAATGCCTAAAAATCAGTAGGTCTTATAAATATTGGAATGTGAATTTATTAAGTTATTTAAATAATGCAATTAAATGATAACAGTAGCAAAACAATACCAAAAAGCCTTTTAAAATAAATAACAATATTCAAATGAATTTAATTAATGCCCAAACTTATTGTGGCATCACTTTACGGTTTAACACAATTATTGGGACTGTTGTCACATTTTTCTAAAAACATTTGATACCCAGAAATAATAAAACAGAAAAGAAACAAAAGAAAAGAAGAAAAAAACTAAACTACGCCGGGGGCGAGGCCCACCCCGGGCCCAGCCCCCCTTGTCTCTCCTTCTTCCCCTTCACCTGCCCCCCACCCCGTACACGCACAGGGGCGCCATGGCCGCCTCCTCCACATGCTCCCCCCTCTCCACCTGCTCCCCCACGCCCTCTGTGGATAAGAAGGCCGCCCCTCGGGAACCCTAATCCTAGCTGCACCCTCCCCAACTCCCCCCTCGCTCGCCCTCTGCCTCGCTCTTCCACACAGGCGAACACGCCCGTGGCCGCGCTGCCGGTGCGCTCGTGGCCACCGGTCACCGCAGGGTACGCCACCGCGTCCAAGTGCTCCGCCGGAGTCCTCCAGTTCGCCCACGCGCATTGAATCGAGCCGGGAGTCTCCTCTTCGCTGGAATTGAGGTCACCTTCAACCTCTGCCCCACCGCTCGCCGGCGGCGAATTCGCCGCATCCAGTGCTCCCCCAAGCCATTGCCACCATCTACATGCTCATGGTGAGCTGCTACTCCGTTTACCCCTTCCCGCGCTCACATTTGTTCAGTAGGCCGCCGTCCCCGTCCGTTCTTTTCCCCGGCCGCCGCGGAAGCCCACTGTCGCCGTCGTCCACGTCGTGCACCACTCGACGCGCCGCACCGAGGCTGTCCGGTTCCTCCCCTCCGTCCATCGTTTGCTCGCCAAAGGCAAGCTAGGTCTCCTCGCCGCGCTCCCTGTCACATCTGCCCGCCATGGCCGCGACGCGCACTCGCCGTCCCCGGGACACGCCCAGTGCACCCGCTTGACCGCCCCGTGCTCTCCCTGGACACGCCCTGGACTTGCCGAGACATCACACCCCGCGCGTGGCCTCGACGCGCGCCACACACACCCGTCGTGCCCCCTCCTTTGGCTCGGCCGCCGCTGGACCTCGCCGTGGCCTGCAGGCGACGGTTGCCTCGCGCGCATGGGACCGCCCCCCTCCGCGCCACCCTGCTGCTGCCGCACCTTGCTGCGCCCTCCCCCCTCGCCGGAGGCGCCCCGCTGTGCTCCCGCGGTGTTCCTGCTTGCCGCCGGCGAGGGCATGGCTGTGATAGGCAACGGGATAACCCCCGTTAATAAGCCCCCCCCACTGACCTGTGGGCCAGCCCGGGCTTAATTAGCCCCTAACCTTAAGTTAATAAAATAATAAACCCCCCTCTAAGTCTATTACAGGTGGGCCCTCTGTTAAATTAGTTAGTTTAAATAAAATAGAAGTTTAAATGTTAGTATGACATGTGGGTCCACTGGATTAATAGGTTAAATTAAATCATTTTATAAATAACAGAGGCTGACCAGTGGGACCCACTGGTCAGGTTTGACCAGTCAACTAGTTATGGATAATGTTGGATTTTTATTAATAAAAATAATTCCAAAAAATCCTTTAAAATGATTTAAACTTCAAAAATCAATATCTTTTAAACCGTAACTCGGATCGAAAAACTTTATACATCAAAATTGATCAGAAAAATATAACGAATACGGATACGCTATCCGTATGTCTACCACCCCCCTCTAACATATCAAACATCGACATTCCCCCCCTTCGGGCCGTCTGTCGATAATTCCCGGTACCGATATACGTTGCCCGGATGTAAAACTTTTGTATACGAAAGTTGCTCAGAACGAATCACCGAGTTCGGATACGATACCCGTACCCCCACCACACCCCTCTAACATGCCGAGCATCGAACCGCCCCCCCTCCGGTACCGTCAGTCCGATAATTGCCCGATACCGATAAACTTTCCGGATGAATTTGTTCTGAACATGAAAGTTGTACAGAATAGTTCAACTAACACGGATACACCTTTCACATGTTTGTCGTATGCCCATGACACCTCCGGCATGATATCTCCCCCCCTCCGGACACCTTGTCCGATAATCACCCGGAGCCGGTAGTTCATCCTCAGATGAATTCCCGCTCCGAGCAAGTGCATTGCACTGCGTTAGAACACCGTTAACATTTCATCTGTCATGTCATGCATCTGTTTGTATATGTTTGCTTTGTATTTACTGTTTCTTCCCCCCTTAATCTCCGGTAGACCCCGCTGCTGCCGTCGACTACACCGCTGCTGAGTATGACTACTTCGTCGACGACCCTACCCCTACCGTCGAGCTACCAGGCAAGCAGAGCCATTCTCTTCCCCAGATATCGCCTATCTTTCCGTACATTTCTTGCACTAGGCATTGTTACTGCTGCTGCTACGATTACAATCCTATTCAATTGCATAGCCTGACTTTGTCGCCCCTTGATGTACCTTCCTTATCCTATGCTGCCTGCTTTATCTATATATTATATTCAGGAGTGAGCCCTGCGCATTGTTAGCTAGGATTAGATAGCGGGCCGTGGCCACTCAGGGGAGTGACGTGGATACTAAATATATACAACCGCAACAGGTACAGATCAATGCAGACGCCCTAGGGAACCTACAACGGAGAGACTCTGACGAGTCGCTTCGAGTTTGACTTACGAGTGTAATGGACTCGTATTTCACTCTCGTCGGCTCAGTAGCGTAGTATCACCGGGATGATATGAGGTTTACCTCTTTAGTTCATTCCGCTGATGTCTTTTTCAAACCTCTTTAAGTGTGCCATCGAGGGTGATACCTCCTGGTTTTCACTTAATGGTAGGAACTCGAACCAACTGGAGTCCTTAAAAGTAAGAAGTCGGGTGACCCAACGGTGCCCGCGAGTGGTATTGCGACGGGACGACAAGGAGGGTACGACCAGTGTACCGGTGTGCTTGGCCCCTGATCGTTGGCCGCGAGAGTTACGAAACCACGAAAGTCGAGCTCCTCCAGGAGCACACGCGAGACAAGGTAAGGAGACGGTTCACCTTGTTGGTAACCGCAGTGACTTGGTGGGACGACGGGGCAGGCACCGATGTACTGGTGGTCCTGGCTGCTGTCGTTGTCCGCGGGTCGGTTAAGTCGAGGCAACGATAACGGTTGTCACGCAGGTTAATTAAAATGCTAAATGGTTCAGTGGATGTCTTGAGTTGGCTATATGCCATGTACGCACTACCTACCCGTGGGAATTACGAGTTTATGGGCTCCTCTGCTTCGTAGTGTCGTCCGAGGACTCTTCAGACGTCAGCAGTACCGCGGGCTGATTGCCGGGAAGTGGTGTTGTATTATTTGCTCGCGCGGTGGTGTATTATTTGGATTTGCTTCAACTTCACCGGCCAGCCACGCACCGTGCAGGAGTACGTTCGGGTTGGGGTCCAAGGCCCGGCGTACTTAGGATTTAGACCGGTGGATGGCCTCTCTGTTGAGTTTGAAAGATGGGCTATGAAGTGTCGGATAGCCTTGGTGGAGCGTTCCCTAAAAAGGTTCCCGCCACCCTGGAGATCCGTGCGTGTAGCGTAACACAAGTGCACCCCTGCAGGGAAGATTAATCTATTCGAATAGCCGTGTCCACGGTAACAGGACGCTTTATGCTGAAGCTGGATCTTACCACTACAAACTATTATTATTAAACTGTATGGTTCCGGGTTTTCTTCCTCGCGGGGATGTCGAGGAGGTGAACTCGGAGGCATTGTTAATTTTGATTACAACTTATTATTATACAATGCTGCAGCAACTTCTGCTGCATTGTTACTTTATGCTTTATATAAACTGTTGGCTGATTCTTACCTCATGCTGCAAGACATCGTCGGAAGATGCTAGTCTTCGATAGGCCTAGCTTCTTACCCTTGCTCTGGATTTCTGTCTTTCAGTCCACTATATACAGCCTCTTCTTTCCGTTGATACAATGCATAATGCATAGTAGAGGACGTAAGACTCGCGGGTATACTAGATACTCACCTGCTTTATTTCCTTTACTGTTTTGACTGATCGGCCGCTGCAGTCGACGTTGGAGCCTTGGAGTCCAGGAGCAGGAGATCCCCGATGCCTTCTACGACGTCGAGTTCCCCTTTGACCAGGAGTAGTTTGGAGGTTCCCAAGCAGGAGGCCTCGCCTTTTCGATCTGATGTTTTTGTGCTAGCCTTCTTAAGGAAACCTTGTATCCCTGTGTCTGTACTCAGATACTATTTTCTTCCGCTGACTTTGTGCTCTCGAGCTGTTGTATTCGAGCCCTTGTGGCCCCTGGCTTGTATTAAACAACTTGTATTATTTTATTTGTAGAGTTGTGTTGTGATATCTCACCGTGAGTCCCTGATTTCGATCGTGTACCTTGCGTGTATGATTACTGTACACGGTCTGATTTTGGGGGCGTCACAAGTTGGTATCAGAGCCGACTGCCTGTAGGAAGCCCCTAACCACTCCTTGGTCGAAGTCGAGTCTAGTATTTTCAAAACTACTTTGCTAGCTTAATGTTTGGCTTACGGGCCCACATCGATGTCACTACGTGTGATATCTATGGTATTAGGATCTTGTTCTCCGTACCTTTACTCTGGGATTCTACTCTCTTATCCTTTTGGGTAATTTTGCTAACTCTGACATTAGGTTCTCGTGGTAACATCTACCCGGAGAGCCCTTCACCCAAGATGATCGCTTGCTTCACCCGAAGATTCTGAAGATTACACTCCGATAAATTCCCTTGAACCTACGTGTTCATCGCCTTGCAATCCCCTGCCATCGATAAGTCCGTATGGGTAATTACATCCACCTCCGATCTGGAAATCATAATTCCCTTGTACTTAAGCATCAAATTATTCCGATGCTTCTATCACCCGATGCCTTTGCATTCTTTCCCCTCCCGATTGAGTGCCGATACTCACACCGGATCCTTTGCGAACCATCCGACCTTTTCGTGGGTTATTATCCGACTAATCTTACGTGGCTTATTCCATGTGTCAATTGGATTCACCGTGTGAAATACCATCCTTGCCCCTCGATGATTTGTGTTATCATCGACAACCTCCCTTGAGTCTCTGCCAATACAACTTGGTCGTGTATATCATGCTCTGCTTTCCCTTGGGAAAGATATACACCTGATACTTGTGTATCATCTCAATTTCTTTTCCATTGGTCTGTTTAACCTTTCTTGTAATGTATCTTATATAAGCAGTGACAATTCCCTGCTTATGTAAACACTTTGGTGTGCTACATTGTCTGTACAACCAGTTACGATTGTTGATGACTTTTCGGTGACCACCGATGGACGAGAACTTTGCCAATTGGTCCGCCTCGTCTTAACGAGCAGGAAAATGGTTCTCTTCGTCCCTCGCCCTTGGCACTGATGATGTTGCCGACATAGTTGACAAATTGTTCTCTGAAAAACCTTGCATCGTGCTCGCATGGAATGTCGGCACGCTTCTTACCTTCTGTGGGCCCATAACCCACAGTTCCACAAGATCGAAACCTGACTCTCTTGTACCCTTCTATTCTCGAGGTTATCCCTCTTGCTTGACCTCGTATGCAATTCACGAGTCCTCTACCTTGTGATATTCCGTCCGATATCAGACTCAGTGCTTGTGTCTGATGATCGGGGCCCTTTTCCCATCATCCGTCCTCGGCGTCGAATGCGTGCCTATCCGCTTAAAACTTCTCTCGATGTACCTCCCTGAGATTAAACTCGGAAGGACTTTGTACCCCATAACCTTGAGCAACCCCATTTGATTAAATCTTGTATCGATCCTACCCCCTTAAGCCTTACCTCTTACCTTGTTCGTAAGTGCGATGAAGCCACGATGAAAATATGAAAATCCATCGAGATGCACCGATGCAAAGAGATGAAGACCTCAACATGAAGGATTAAATTCTTCGAGTAGGACAACAAGAACCAGGAGATTTTTTAGAATAAGAAACCGAAACCTTACCCCTTACACTACTTTTATTTCTCGGGACGAGAATTCTTTGTAGTGGTGGAGATTTGTGACACCCTCAGAATCAGTAACAGTAATCACTACAGTGATTCCACTGTTAGTGATCATTACTGTTGATGATCAAGCCATGATCACCTTTGATCATAGCTCTGTCAAATTTCAACCCTGATAAAATTTACAAATTTGTGTGGACTATTGAATTGCTCCAAGAATTTATGGGTGATTGATAACCATCATGCAAAAACTTAAACCAAGTTAACTCCTAGCCATTTGAATAATCACAAGTCAATGATAATTATGAACCCAATGTTGTGGGGTTATCAAATTGTTTTATAAATTAAAATAAAATGGAAATCTTAGATAAACCACAATGATGAAACCTATTAATGGGATGCCTAGCAATCATTAAGCCATGTTACTATGGTACTGGTTATTTTAATTAAAATGATTTATTAATATTAAGGAATAAAACCAGAAGCTTAGGGATTATTAAATGGCCATGGTAAATTTAATAAACAAGTAGGAATTTTAAATGCACTAAAAATTGTGAAACCAATTTTATTAAATGCCTAAAAATCAGTAGGTCTTATAAATATTGGAATGTGAATTTATTAAGTTATTTAAATAATGCAATTAAATGATAACAGTAGCAAAACAATACCAAAAAGCCTTTTAAAATAAATAACAATATTCAAATGAATTTAATTAATGCCCAAACTTATTGTGGCATCACTTTACGGTTAGCACAATTATTGGGACTGTTGTCGCATTTTTCTAAAAACATTTGATACCCAGAAATAATAAAACAGAAAAGAAACAAAAGAAAGGAAAAAAAAACTAAACTACGCCGGGGGCGAGGCCCACCCCGGGCCCAGCCCCCTTCTCTCTCCTTCTTCCCCTTCACCTGCCCCCACCTCGTACACGCACAGGGGCGCCATGGCCCCCTCCTCCACCTGCTCCCCCCTCTCCACCTGCTCCCCCACGCCCTCTGTGGATAAGAAGGCCGCCCCTCGGGAACCCTAACCCTAGCTGCACCCTCCCCAACTCCCCCCCTCGCTCGCCCTCTGCCTCGCTCTTCCCCACAGGCGAACACGCCCGTGGCCGCGCTGCCGGTGCGCTCGTGGCCACCGGTCACCGCAGGCTACGCCACCGCGTCCAAGTGCTCCGCCGGAGTCCTCCAGTTCGCCCTCGCGCATTGAATCGAGTCGGGAGTCTCCTCTTCGCTGGAATTGAGGTCACCTTCAACCTCTGCACCACCGCTCGCCGGCGGCGAATTCGCCGCATCTAGTGCTCCCCCAAGCCATTGCCACCATCTACATGCTCATGGTGAGCTGCTACTCCGTTTACCCCTTCCCGCGCTCACATTTGTTCAGTAGGCCGCCGTCCCCGTCCGTTCTTTTCCCCGGCCGCCGCGGAAGCCCACTGTCGCCGTCGTCCACGTCGTGCACCACTCAACGCGCCGCACCGAGCCCGTCCGGTTCCTCCCCTCCGTCCACCGTTTGCTCGCCAAAGGCGAGCTAGGTCTCCTCGCCGCGCTCCCTGTCACAACTGCCCGGCATGGCCGCGACGCGCACTCGCCGTCCCCGGGACACGCCCAGTGCACCCGCTTGACCGCCCCGTGCTCTCCCTGGACGCGCCCTGGACTTGCCGAGACATCACACCCCGCGCGTGGCCTCGCCGCGCGCCACACACACCCGTCGTGCCCCCTCCTTTGGCTCGGCCGCCGCTGGACCTCGCCGTGGCCTGCAGGCAACGGTCGCCTCGCCCGCATGGGACCGCCCCCCTCCGCGCCACCCTGCTGCTGCCGCACCTTGCTGCGCCCTCCTCGCTCGCCGAAGGCGCCCCGCTGTGCTCCCGCCGTGCTCCTGCTTGCCGCCGGCGAGGGCATGGCTGTGATAGGCAACGGGATAACCCCTGTTAATAAGCCCCCCCCCACTGACCTGTGGGCCAGCCCGGGGTTAATTAGCCCCTAACCTTAAGTTAAAAAAATAATAAACCCCCCTCTAAGTCTATTATAGGTGGGCCCTCTGTTAAATTAGTTAGTTTAAATAAAATAGAAGTTTAAATGTTAGTATGACATGTGGGTCCACTGGATTAATAGGTTAAATTAAATCATTTTATAAATAACAGAGGCTGACCAGTGGGACCCACTGGTCAGGTTTGACCAGTCAACTAGTTATGGATAATGTTGGATTTTTATTAATAAAAATAATTCCAGAAAATCCTTTAAAATGATTTAAACTTCAAAAATCAATATCTTTTAAACCGTAACTCGGATCGAAAAACTTTATACATCAAAATTGATCAGAAAAATATAACGAATACGGATGCGCTATCCGTATGTCTACCACCCCCCTCTAACATACCGAACATCGACATTCCCCCCTTCGGGCCGTCTGTCGATAATTCCCTGTACCGATATACGTTGCCCGGATGTAAAACTTTTGTATACGAAATTTGCTCAGAACGGATCACCGAGTTCGGATACGATACCCATACGCCCACCACACCCCTCTAACATGCCGAGCATCGAACCTCCCCCCCTCCGGTACCGTCAGTCCGATAATTGCCCGATACCGATAAACTTTCCGGATGAATTTGTTCTGAACATGAAAGTTGTTCAGAATAGTTCAACTAACACGGATATACCTTTCACATGTTTGTCGTTTTCCCACGACACTTCCGGCATGATATCTCCCCCCCTCCGGACACCTTGTCCGATAATCACCCGGAGCCGGTAGTTCATCCTCAGATGAATTCCCGCTCCGAGCAAGTGCATTGCACTGCGTTAGAACACCGTTAACATTTCATCTGTCATGTCATGCATCTGTTTGTATATGCTTGCTTTGTATTTACTGTTTCTTCCCCCCTTAATCTCCGGTAGACCCCGCTGCTGCCGTGGACTACACCGCTGCTGAGTACGACTACTTCGTCGACGACCCTACCCCTACCGTCGAGCTACCAGGCAAGCAGAGCCATTCTCTTCCCCAGATATCGCCTATTTTTCCGTACATTTCTTGCACTAGGCATTGTTACTGCTGCTGCTACGATTACAATCCTATTCAATTGCATAGCCTGACTTTGTCGCCCCTTGATGTACCTTCCTTATCCTATGCTGCCTGCTTTATCTATATATTATATTCAGGAGTGAGCCCTGCGCGTTGTTAGCTAGGATTAGATAGCGGGCCGTGGCCACTCAGGGGAGTGACACGGATACTAAATATATACAACTGCAACAGGTACGGATCAATGCAGACGCCCTAGGGAACCTACAACGGCGAGAGTCTGACGAGTCGCTTAGAGTTTGACTTACGAGTGGAATGGACTCGTATTTCACTCTCGTCGGCTCAGTAGCGTAGTATCACCGGGATGATATGAGGTTTACCTCTTTAGTTCATTCCGCTGATGTCTCTGTCAAACCTCTTTAAGTGTGCCATCGAGGGTGATACCTCCTGGTTTTCACTTAATGGTAGGAACTCGAACCAACTGGAGTCCTTAAAGGTAAGAATTCGGGTGACCCAACGGTGCCCGCGAGTGGTATTGCGACGGGACGACAGGGAGGGTACGACCAGTGTACCGGTGTGCTTGGCCCCTGATCGTTGGCCGCGAGAGTTACCAAAACACGAAAGTCGAGCTCCTCCAGGAGCACACGCGAGACAAGGTAAGGAGACGGTTCACCTTGTTGGTAACCGCAGTGACTTGGTGGGACGACGGGGCACGCACCGATGTACTGGTGGTCCTGGCTGCTGTCGTTGTCCGCGGGTCGGTTAAGTCGAGGCAACGATAACGGTTGTCACGCAGGTTAATGAATAAGCTAAATGGTTTAGTGGATGTCTTGAGTTGGCTATATGCCATGTACGCACTACCTACCCGTGGGAATTACGAGTTTATGGGCTCCTCTGCTTCGTAGTGTCGTCCGAGGACTCTTCAGACGTCAGCAGTACCGCGGGCTGATTGCCGGGAAGTGGTGTTGTCTTATTTGCTCGCGCGGTGGTGTCTTATTTGGATTTGCTTCAACTTCACCGGCCAGCCACGCACCGTGCAGGAGTACGTTCGGGTTGGGGTCCAAGGCCCGGCGTACTTAGGATTTAGACCGGCGGATGGCCTCTCTGTTGAGTTTGAAAGATGGGCTATGAAGTGTCGGATAGCCTTGGTGGAGCGTTCCCTAACAAGGTTCCCGCCACCCTGGAGATCCGTGCGTGTAGCGTAACACAAGTGCACCCCTGCAGGGAAGATTAATCTATTCGAATAGCCGTGTCCACGGTAACAGGACGCTTTATGCTGAAGCTGGATCTTACCACTACAAACTATTATTATTAAACTGTATGGTTCCGGGTTTTCTTCCTCGCGGGGATGTCGAGGAGGTGAACTCGGAGGCATTGTTAATTATGATTACAACTTATTATTATATACAATGCTGCAGCAACTTCTTCTGCATTGTTACTTTATGCTTTATATAAAATGTTGGCTGATTCATACCTCATGTTGCAAGATATCGTCGGAAGATGCTAGTCTTCGATAGGCCTAGCTTCTTACCCTTGCTCTTGATTTCTGTCTTTCAGTCCACTATATACAGTCTCTTCTTTCCGTTGATACAATGCATAATGCTTAGTAGCGGACGTAAGACTCGCGGGTATACTAGATACTCACCTGCTTTATTTCCTTTACTGTTTTGCCTGATCGGCCGCTGCAGTCGACGTTGGAGCCTTGGAGTCCAGGAGCAGGAGATCCCCGATGCCTTCTACGACGTCGAGTTCCCCTTTGACCAGGAGTAGTTTGGAGGTTCCCAGGCAGGAGGCCTCGCCTTTTCGATCTGATGTTTTTGTGCTAGCCTTCTTAAGGCAACCTTGTATCCCTGTGTCTGTACTCAGATACTATTTGCTTCCGCTGACTTTGTGCTCTCGAGCTGTTGTATTCGAGCCCTCGTGGCCCCTGGCTTGTATTAAACAACTTGTATTATTTTATTTGTAGAGTTGTGTTGTGATATCTCACCGTGAGTCCCTGATTTCGATCGTGTACCTTGCGTGTATGATTACTGTACACGGTCTGATTTTGGGGGCGTCACATACGTCCCAAACATATCCATAATTTTTTCTTGCTCCATGCTTATTTTGGTGATAATGTTATACGTTTTGATAAACGTGCATATCATTTACAACATATTAGGGGCTAACCTATTAAGCTAGTGCACAATGCCAATTTTTTGTCTGTTTTTGTCCGTGCAATGCAAAAAATAGCTGAAAAATCAAAGTGCTCGGAAAAATCCAGAAATTTTTCCCAAAATTCCAATTCTACGGAAGGCTCCAGAAGCCCGAAGGAGATCCAGAGGGGGGGTACCCCCTGGCCAGGCGGCCTACTAACGCGTCTAGAGGCTGGCCGCGAGGGCCCCCTTTGTCCTATATTTTCCACCTGTTCCAGAAACCCTCGAGGAGGACTCCGCCACGCGATATTCAAAATTGTTCCGCCGTCGCCCCAATTACAAGATCGGGATCCGTGGAAGTTCCTGTCCGGGCACCCTATCATAGGTAGGATTGATCTCGGAAGGCTCCTCCATCACCATGATTGCCTCCTGGATGCTCCGTGAGTAGTCCCACCTTGGACCATGGGTCCATGGCAGCAAGCTAGTAGATGTCTTATCTCCAATCTTGTGCTTCAATTATCTAGACCTTGTGTGTTGCCTATCATGATCAAGGCATCTTTGTTATGGTTCCTATGATGTGTTTGCTAGGATCCGATGGATTATGAGATAATGTTCAGTTTGTGACAATATATATTTGGTCTCCTTTATATTTGTGTCCTTGAGTAGTCATGCATGTTCTCCGTTTCAATTTATTGCTTTGGCCAAGTAGTAGATGTAACTCTAAGAGGGAGAGTTTTGTTAGATAATGGGTTCATGCCTCCTGATGTCCTTCTTGAGTGACGGAAACATAGGACTAGGGAATATGGTGTTGCCATTAGGGATAAAATAACGGTGCTTATGACTGCATGTCATAATGATTTTTATATTACGTATAGAGTGTTAATGCAATTGTCCGTTGCTTTGAGTTCACAACATTAGTTGTGGCTCACAACTTAATACCATCGAGATGTTCTGGATAGATATATCAAAGTGTATGATTAGTAAGTAGATCATGGTGAATAAATGATCTACTTATCTTGGGGTAATTCCCATAAGATTGAGCCTTTTACTCTCTGTAGCATAATTAGCATTGAAGTGTCTTTATAATTTTGTCAATTGCATAGCTGTAATTTGTTCACCCAACATAACTGTTTACTGTCTTTTGGGAGAGACACTACTAGTGAGCACCATGGTACCCCGGTCCATATCCTCATAATGAGTTCACACTGCTTTTATTTACTGCTTTACTTATCCTTTCGTTGCATTATCATTATTACCTTTTGCGTTTGATCCTTTGTAAATAGCAAGGCCGAAGAGATTGACAACCTCTTTGTACTCGTTGGGAGCAACGTTATTTGTGTCTTGTGTGTAGGTCTAGGTCAAGCAAGTAATATCTTTTCAGATGGCGCGTTGCTTGCTTACCCCCTTCTTGTCATCTTCGGAATCTTACGGGAGACGTAGACCTTACGCTCTCACGTGTGAGGGAAATTACTGTTATCTACATCATAACCTTTGTAACAGCCCGGGATTTTCACCCAAATTAAACATTTTGTTTGTTGCTTTATTTTATTGCTTGTTAGAATTGTTTGAAGTATTTGTTTCGTCGATTTATTAATCGGTGAATATCCCCCCTCTTTCTCGTATCGGATACGGGACCGAACCTTTCTACCAACGGCACACGACCTTTGCGACACCAGGTTCACCCGAGCACCGTCGCAACTTCTGGCACAAGTCCACCCATCGCCATTGGAACGAAACCCCCATTTAATTAAATGGATTATTTTATTGGGCACCGGAAAATGTTCTCGGAACCGTATCGAAGTGGGGTAGGACTGATGGGCTCACCACGCTAAGCATGTGGTTCGAGATTTCACCCGAATCAGAGGTCGTAAGGACTCCCGGCGGTCAGAAACGTTTACACCGGACGCGCGAGAGAGAACCCGAGGGTGTTTGCATAAACCTGCCATCCAGGCCAGCCTATATAAAGACCACCTCTGTCCCCTAGCCCTTCTAGGGTTTCCTCTAACACAAAGTTGCAGCCACCCCCCTCCAAATACCTAGATCTGCCCCCAATTTAGCCCCAAATCCTAAACCCTAACCTCAAGGGCGTCTAGGACTGTCAGATCTGAAATCTGAGGGCCTTGGAGAGGCCACGGGGCCCTCCAGCCTTCTCCCACCTCCAGCCAGCCGCACTCCAGGCCCCGCCGGGCCGAGCCACCCCCGCCGCGGGCCCTCCAGGCCTGGATCTGGACGCCGTAGCCGGACCACCCCGTCGCGCTCGCCGGAGGCCGCCGTCGTCCAGCCGACGCGCCCCGTAGGTCACCGCCGCTGCAGCCCTCTCCTCCTTCCTCCTCCCTCTCATCCCGCCTCATCTCCTCTCTCTACCATGGGCCGCCGACAGCATGAGAGCCAGCCGCCGCCCTCCATTGGAGCCCTCCCGAGCTCGAGGCCCTCGCCGCAACGACCTAGGACGGCCACGCCGGCCTGCCGCGCCACCGCCAAGCGCTGCCGGCGGCTCCCCTCCTCTGTCGCGGCCCTCCCAGACCCTCTCCGCCTCGCCGGAGGCTGCGGCTCGCCGACGCCTTCGCCGGCCGCCGCCCTGCCTCGATCCAGTAGGGACCCGGCGAGCAGGCCCCTCACCAACGCCGCCTTGGGCCGTCCCACCAACGCAAGGCCCGCCACGACCTCCACAGCCCAGCCGGCCACCTCGCCCATCTCGGCCCACTTCGGGCGAAGGCCTGCAGTGAGCACTTTCCCCTTCATTTTATTCTGCTAAGTCCTCAGAATCTGTTATTTTCTTCTGTTTTGCGATTAGATTTGCGCGGGAACCGTAGACCGTATGAATTTGCGCCCAACATGAAAAGTGCTAAGTTTTGTGTGCTCTAACTTTTTTTCTTTAGTGAGTTGTTTGATTTGAGGCCATCTAGATGCTGTTAATCATTGTTGAAGTGGGCACCAGATCATTAACTGCTGCCACTTCCTGTTAATTGATGCTGCTATTATTTTATTGCAAGTTTGATTGATGATTGTGTCACATCCATGAGGCCTTTGCTATTGATTCTTTCTTTTATGTGTTAAGCATCATGTGTACTTAAGTTATATGCATTCCTTTGTCATGTTTTCCTACAGTAGCTATATTATTTCTTGCTCCAAAGTGGTGACCCTTATAACATGTGCTGCTGTTTATATAAAGTTACTACTTTGATGCCTTATAGTTAGTGATCCATGCTTCATATGCAGTAGCTCCAATGTAATTATTGGCTCCTTGTTATGTGTACTTTGATTCCATGCTTTGCTTTGCCATGATATGGTTGCTGATCATATAGTTATCAAGCTCCTAATGTGCAGCCCTGCTGTTTGCTTTCACATGCCCTGTTTTTCACTAAGTCCCTAGACCAGTAGTATTTTCTTGCTTTTTGCATGGGTTACAATTACTTGTTCCTGATGCTCATATACATGAAACTTTGTTACCATGCCTTCCTTGTAATGTCTACTGTTAATCCATGGAATTTTGGTGCATGTTTGCATTCAGTAGCTAATTGTTTCATTGCTTTAAATATGCTCCCTCATGTTAACTGCATGTACCCGTAAATTGTGATGCTTGTATCTTTTTAACCGTAACTCATTTTGGGATGTTCTTTATATGTAACTTGACTAGAATTTCATGTAATTTGTGTTTATGCCGTTGTTCTCTGTTGTTAACCAACCTAAAATATGGTTTAGAGCAGAACAATACCAAATTCTTAAATTTGTCGTGGGGTACTTAGTGAATGCCATGTTTAGGATTTTCCCTCACTTAAATTGACTAGCATAGATAGTTTATCTTATGCTTCACCTCTTGTCATGTTTGTGTGATATTCCATGCTTGAGTGAGATGCCATGTTAACAACTTTTGCTCATGCTGTGTAGCTAAACAACTTGAACCATTCTAAATGTGCGGTTTCGTCGTGTGTGACGAGTACTCCACTTAACCTGTTAGTAACCGCTCTCGACGATAGATGCGATACCGTAGTGCATTGTATCGTGTTGCCTTATTGTTGATGCTTGCTCGTGATTGCTTCGTAGTAATAGATGCTTGCTCGTCGATTGCATTTTCCAGTGTTTGCTTCTTGTGTGCTTCCGAGGGTACCTCTCGTAGACGATGCGAGCTTGCGATCGACTACATGATGGCTTCTCGCCCTTCGTTGGTTACCCCAAGTGGAAGGTTTGAGATGTAGTGCAGCAGCAGTTTTCCCTCGGTGAAGATACCAAGGTTTGTCTCCAGTAGGACTCCAGAGATGATAAGTAGGTGTCAGCGGCGCAACTGACGCGGACCTGCACACAGACACAGATAACTTTGTTCCCAACGAAGTTCAGAGAGGTTGTCAATCTTTCCGGTCTTGTTGTTCACAAAGGATAAAACGCAAGGGATAATGATAGCAAGTAAAAGCACTAAAGTAAATATAGCTTGGAAACAGTAATGAGGATATGGACCGGGATACGTGATGTTCACTAGTGATGTCTCTCTCCCAAAAGACGAAAAAACTGCTATGCGAGGTAAAGAAATTACAGAAGGGCAATTGACAGGATTATGCACACACCGCAATGCTAACTATGCTACAAAAGAAAGGAAGAGGCTCAAAAGCATGGGAAGTACGCCAAAATAAGTAGATCGAAATCCATCTGCATCTACTACTAATCATCCACCTTGATATATCTATCCAGAACATCTCGCTGGTATTAAGTTGCGAGCCCCACCCAAAGTGTAAACCCAAAGCAATAGACCACTGCATTAAAAAGAACTTTGCGTAAAGTAAACAATCCTTGTAACCGCGGTTACAAACACCATTGTTTTCCCCCTTGTGGCAACAACACATCCCCTAGACTCATGTTTCTGTCACTCAAGCGTGTCATCGGGGGGCATGAACCCACAATCTAGCAAAACGTTCCCTCTTGGAGTCAGTACCTACTACTTGGCCAAAGCAATAAACATCAACGGAGAACATGCAAGAATTACTTAGGAACAAAAATATAAGAGATAAAAACCAAATATATTACTCTATCACAATCTGAACATAATCTCATAATCCATCAGATCCCTCCAAACTCAGCATAGCAACAGCAGAAATATTACAAAGGTGCCTCGATCATGTAGGGCAGCTCACGAGGTCTAAACAATGAAGATCAAAGAGGGGAGGAGAACATCACATAGCTACTGATCACGGACCCATGGTCCAAGGAAAACTACTCACGAGACATCCGGGGAGCATCCATGGTGGAGAGGAGACTCCCGGAGGTCAATCCTCCCTCCGGCAGGGTACTGGGAAGAGGTCTTCTGGTGCTCCCGAACTCGGAAGCGAGGCGGCGGCGGAACAAAGGCGAGTTTGCGGAATAGGGTTACTCTTTTGGAGTTTTCCCGTGACGGAGAATAAATAGGCGAAGGGGGCAGCCAGAGGTGGACCAGGGGCCCCAGGCGCCCCCCTGGCGCGGCCAGGGGTGGGGCCGCGCCGGGTGGCCGCCTGGGCCCCCCTGGCTCCCCTCTGGCCCCTCCCGGGATCTTCTCGAAGCTTCCTGTACGCTGATTTTTCGTGTATTTTTCCCGGAATTTTTCTGGCACTTTTTATATGGGGGAAAACTGAAATAGAAAAACAGCAGAAAACAGGAACTGGCACTGGGGTGCACTGAGTTAATAGGTTAGTCAAAATATGTTCAAAATTGTATGAAAGTGTATCTAGATCATAGCAATATCAAACAAAACATGCATGGAGCAAGCAGAAATTATAGATACGTTTTGGACGTATCAACATCCCCAAGCTTAATTCTTGCTCGTCCTCGAGTAGGTAAATGATAACAACATAATTTCTGTGGTGACATGCTAGCAACCATAAAAGAACTTTGAAAAGTAAAGCAATCAAGGTTAGAGAGTCAATTCAAGTCATAACATGCAAGAGTCTATATTAACATTGAAACAAGTAACAAAAGAACAATAGGTGCAAGAGCTCTCGCTGTCCGTGACTCGAATGTCTCCAAATGGTGTTTGCGTGCAAGAAGGGGGATAGGGAATACGAGAAAAAGTAATTTTTGTGTTGAGAACTCAATCTACTAAAGTTTCACACTTGGTCTTCTTTGGAATCTTATCTTGACTCGTCCCCAGACCACTAGCCAGGTACAAGTCAATTTGATCCACTCTTTTTCGATATTTTGAGCACTCATGCAATGGATGAGCGTAAGCACGAGAGTTGACACTTAAGATGGCAAAGAGAGAATTATGGTGGAGGAGGAAGACAAAAGGGATGAGAAAGGCTCACATCAATGAGGACAATCATAGGCAAGAAATGCCAAATGATAGATATGATGTGAGGAGTAGGGATTGCCATGCAACGGATGCACATACGAGCTAAGAAGCTCTCCAAATGAACTAGTGGGGGTGCATCTAACTTGCTCGCTCATGAAGACCTAGAGCTCGTTTGAGGAGGCTCATCCTTGGAATATGCAAGCCAAGTTCTATAGTGTGAAGGTCCCCACATAGCTATATGCATAATGATCATCTCTATGGAGTACAAGGATATAAAGGGAGTACTAGTGTGGATCTCTCAAAAGGATAGTAGTGTTGCCCCTTTCTCTCTTTTTATTTCTTTTTCTCTTTTTCTATTTTTTTGTATTTTTTTGTGGCCTCAATGGCTCTTTCTATTTAACTCTCATTTGTCCTCTTTGGGATCTTTTAATGTGTCCACTTTGGGATCTTTTCCTCACTTAAGGGCAACACTCTATTTTACAAGAAGGTAAAGGAGATCTTTCACACTTTACAAGGTACTCAAAACATAAAGAAGATGTAACTATCATGATGTATGCAATGTATGCCGCTGCCAGTGTAGCAGGAACATGTATGACATGAAGATAAGGTCATGAAGAGGTGGAAGTTGCATGGCAATATAACTAGGAAAGGCTATGGAAATGCCTTGATAGGTAGGTATGGTGGCTGTTTTGAGGGAAGATATAAGGAGGCTTATGATGACAGAGCGTATCATGCCAAGGGTTTGGATGTACCGGCGAAGGTGGACACCAACTCTCGGAGTGAGAAGAAGGCACGGCACGGGAGAGGCTAGCAAAATATGGGAAGGTGGAAGTGTCAACTTTCAATACTTACATTAGTCCGAAGAACTCATGCACTTATTATCGGTAACTCTTAATCTAATAAGGAGGTTCACAAAGAGACAAGTACCCCGAGGAGGAGTGTATGGGGGTTTGGTTATCCTTGCGCATCCTCGACTCATGGTACGTGAGTGTTCTCTGATATTCGACCCCTCAGAAGAGTAGTGATCCATCTAGTAGCTAGAGTTCTCAACTAGTTTTGTAGGTTTTGAAAATACACACGGATTGCCCAAAATACGACACCTATCACTAAGAGGCAAGAGCTCTTGACACCAAAAGTTCAAAAATTACTCACAACAATACCTCAAAACTATTGCAAGTTACTACTAAAATTAAATAGCAACCTCAATTACCTACTCTCAAGACACAACTCAGTGCAACAACCAACTCTCTTTAACAAGATAAACATGAAAACTAAAAATAGTTCTAGCAACAAACTAAGCAAAAGCCAAGGCTCTTGCTAAAGACAAACTAAGACTAAAACTAAACAAGGCAGTAGCTACGAAAAGATAAAGAACACACAACAGCAAAAAGATAAGCAGGACAAATCCTATGATGTGTTCTAAATTTTGAAAGTGGAGCGTGTTTCTCTCCCACACAAAATAAGATGGGATCTAACTTGTTATGAACACCAAGCAAAGCTAAATAAAACTAAAGACAAAACCTAAGAGAGAGACACTCCAAGCATAGCACATAACGCATGAAGTGATAAAAATATAATGAGACGAAGGACGAACTGATGATTGTTGATGGAGAAGGGGATGCACGGGGGCATCCCCAAGCTTAGACGCTTGAGTCTCCTTGAATATTTATTGGGGATGCATGGGGGCATCCCCAAGCTTGAGCGCTTGACACTCCTGGATCTTCTTTCATCATCTTCCATCACACACTTGAAAACTCCCTTCATACATAACTCATCATAAGTTGATTAGAGAGGTTAGTACCCTTAATAAATAATTTTTCCCACTGGATATAAAGATATTCTTGAAGAGCTAATGTTTCTCAAGAGTGCCAAAAAGTTTTTGCAAATAAAAAGAAAGCTTAAGGTTTGAAAAAGTTAGGAGAGACAAAACGTGGCAGAATCTGTGAAAAACAGAACAGAAGATAGTAAAGCATTTTTTAGGGACACTTCTGCAACTCAAATAAAAAAACTCAGAACATACAGAAGTTTCGTAATTGTATAGATCATACTGTGTAAACATTTCAGCTCAAAAAGATGAACTGGGATTTTTCTGGAATTTTTCTGGTCACGAGGACAGAATCTGTTTTCTGGACAGCATGTCACAACTTTTACTTCCCTTCTGTAAGAGGCTATAACTTGGCACAAAGCTGAAAAATAAAGATACAATGATGTTGCTACAGAAGTAACAATCATCAAGACACAAATAAAGAAAAAAGAAAACACCTAAATTCGTTGCGGGCTGCCTCCTGAAAGCGCTTCTTTAAAGCCATTAGCTAGGCATGATGCAAAAGAAGAATCAAATTTTATCAAGAGAAAGAGAATAACTAGCCCGTGTAACGGACTCAAAAGGTAACTTGATTTTTATTCTAGGGAAGTGTTCCATCCCATTTTTTAATGGGAATTGGAATTTTATATTCCCCTCTTTCATGTCAATAACCGCACCAACGGTGCGAAGAAAAGGACGTCCCAAAATAATTGGACACAAAGGTTCACATTCTATATCCGTAACAATAAAATCAACGGGAACATAGTTGTCATTGACAATGATAAGAACATCGTCGATCTTCCCCAAAGGTTTCTTTATGGAAGAATCAACAAGACGAACACCAAAAGAACAAGGCTCAAATGGCTTCAATTCAAACATATCAAATATTCTTTTGGGCATAACGGAGGTACTAGCTCCAACATCACATAAAGCATAGCAAGAGAAGTTATTTAATTTAATTTTGATCATAGGGTCCCAACCATCATCTAGATTCCTAGGTATGGAGGCTTCTACTCTAAGCTTCTACTCCCTTGCTTAGATGAGAGCATTTGTGATATGCTCCATGAAGGCAAGATTAAGTGTGCTAGTGTGGGGGTCTCTAGACATTTTGTGTAGCAAACTGATAACTTCTGAGAGGGTGCAACTATCAAAATCAATATCACTACTATCAAAGGTGATAGTAGTGTCATCTAGGCTTACTTGTTTGAAACCCTCTATGTTCATAGGAGTTTATTTTTCTACGGTTGAGGTATTAGCATCACCATTAATAGGTCCAACGGGACTACGAGTGCATTGGGTGCTAATAGTTTGGGTGTCCTCAACAATTTGGATAGTGGCAACTGTGTGGTGTGTAGGAAGGCTCTTAATTCTATCCTCTTCCTCTTTTTCTCTAGCCCATCTTTCTTTAAGTTTAGCCATCATCCTAATATTTTCATTGATTTTTAACTGGATAGCATTAATAGGAGTGGCCTTATTCTCCTCAAGGGGAGAGGTTCTAATTTTAAGCATCTCAATATCAAGGGCTAAGCTTTCTACCTTCAAAGAGAGATTATCTATTTTAGCTAATTTCTCTTCTACATTTTTGTTGAAGGCTTTTTGGGTAGTGATAAAGTCTCTAAGCATGCTTTCTACTTCAGAGGAGGGGTTCTTGTTGCTAGGGTAGGTATTGTTGTTCCCATAGTTGGATGGAAACGGTCTAGGATTGCTAGCAAAATTTCCCCTATAAGCATTGTTGTTGAAGTTGTTTCTAGCAATAAAGTTCACATCTACTTGTTCTTTGGCTTCCAAAGAATTTAAAGGAACATCATGAGGATCAATAGAGGGTTGCTTGGTAAGTAGAGACATAATTAAGTCAACTTTTTCATTGAGGGAGGTAATTTCCTCGACAGAATTTACCTTCCTACCTGTTGGAGCGCGTTCGGTGTGCCATTGGGAATAATTGGTCATCATTTCATCGAGAAGATTCGTGGCAGCACCAAGTGTAGTTGACATAAAGGTTCCTCCCGCGGCCGAATCTAACAGGTTCCGCGAGGTAAAGTTCAAGCCTGCATAAAAAGTCTGGATAAGCATCCAAGTAGTCAAACCATGTGTAGGGCATTTCTTAACAAGAGATTTCATTCGTTCCCAAGCTTGGGAAACGTGTTCATTATCCAATTGCTTAAAATTCATAATATTACTCCTCAATTGGATAATCTTAGCAGGAGGGTAGTACTTCCCTATAAAAGCATCTTTGCACTTATCCCATGAATCTATGCTATTCCTAGGCAAAGATTGAAACCAGATTTTAGCATCTCCCCTTAAAGAGAAAGGAAAGAGCTTGAGCTTAACAACATCACCTTCTACTTCTTTATACTTTTGCATATCACATAATTCAACAAAATTATTCAAGTGTAAAGCAACATCATCTCTAGCACTAGAGAATTGTTCTCTCATAACAAGGTTTAGCAAAGCAGGTTTAATTTCATAAGAGGTAGCTGAAGTGGAAGGTGTGGCAATGGGAGTGCAGATAAAGTCGTGGTTGTTGTGACTAGTGAAGTCACACAACTTGGTGTTTTCAGTGGAACCCATAGTAGCAGCAAGTGTGGAAGATTTTTTTGTAAATTTTGATAAAAGACACAAAGATAAAAACTGAAAGATAAACTAACAAGACTAAAAAATAAAGGTAAAGGGTAGTGTGCAACTCCCCTATCTTAGCACTCGGAGTCCCCTGCAACGGCGCCAGAAAACTTGCTTGATGGCTTCTCGCCCTTCGTTGGTTACCCCAAGTGGAAGGTTTGAGATGTAGTGCAACAGAAGTTTTCCCTCGGCGAAGATACCAAGGTTTGTCTCCAGTAGGACTCCAGAGATGATAAGTAGGTGTCAGCGGTGCAACTGACACGGACCTGCACACAGACACAGATAACTTTGTTCCCAACGAAGATCAGAGAGGTTGTCAATCTCTCCGGTCTTGTTGTTCACAAAGGATAAAACGCAAGGGATAATGATAGCAAGTAAAAGAAGTAAAGTAAATATAGATTGGAAACAATAATGAGGATATGGACCGGGATACGTGATGTTCACTACTCATGTCTCTCTCCCAAAAGACGATAAAACTGCTATGCGAGGTAAACAAATTACATAAGGGAAATTGACAGGATTATGAACGCACCGCAATGCTAACTATGCTACAAAAGAAAGGAAGAGGCTCAAAAGCACAGGCAGTACGCCAAAATAAGTAGACCGAAATCCATCTGCATCTACTACTAATCATCCACCTGGAGATATATATCCAGAACATCTCGCTGGTATTAAGTTGCGAGCCCCACCCAAAGTGTAAACCCAAAGCAACAGACAACTGCATTAAAAAGAACTTTGCGTAAAGTAAACAATCCTTGTAACCGCGGTTACAAGCACCGTTGTTTTCCCTCTTGTGGCAACAACACATCCCCTAGAATCATGTTTCTGTCACTCAAGCGTGTCATCGGGGGGCATGAACCCACAATCTAGCACAACGTTCCCTCTTGGAGTCACTACCTACTACTTTTCCAAAGCAATAAATAACAACGGAGAACATGCAAGAATTACTTAGGAACAAAAATATAAGAGATAAAAACCAAATATATTACTCTATCACAATCTGAAGATAATCTCATAATCCATCAGATCCCTCCAAACTCAGCATAGCAATAGCAGAAATATTACAAAGGTGCATCGATCATGTAGGGCAGCTCACGAGGTCTAAACAATGAAGATCAAAGAGGAGAGGAGAACATCACATAGCTACTGATCACGGACCCATGGTCCAAGGAAAACTACTCACGAGACATCCGGGAGCATCCATGGTGGAGAGGAGACTCCCGGAGGTCAATCCTCCCTCCGGCAGGGTGCCGGGAAGAGGTCTTCTGGTGCTCCCGATCTCGGAAGCGCGGCGGCGGCGGAACAGAGGTGAGTTTGCGGAATAGGGTTCCTCTTCTGGAGTTTTCCCGTGACGGAGAATAAATAGGCGAAGGGGGGCAGCCAGAGGTGGACCAGGGGACCCAGGCGCCCCCTAGCGCGGCCAGGGGTGGGGCCGCGCCGGGTGGCCGCCTGGGCCCCCTGGCTCCCCTCTGGCCCCTCCCGGGCTCTTCTCGAAGCTTCCTGTATTTTTCCCGGATTTTTTCTCGCACTTTTTATATGGGGGAAAACTGAAATAGAAAAACAGCAGAAAATAGGAACTGGCACTGCGGTGCACTGAGTTAATAGGTTAGTCAAAATATGATCAAAAGTGTATGAAAGTGTATCTAGATCATAGAAATATCACACAAAACATGCATGGAGCAAGCAGAAATTATAGATACGTTTTGGACGTATCAAGAACCCGAGGGTGTTTGCGTAAACCTGCCATCCAGGCCATCATATATAAAGACCACCTATGTCCACTAGCCCTTCTAGGGTTTCCTCTAACACAAATTTGCAGCCACCCCCCTCCAAATATCCAGATTTGCACCAATTTAGCCCCAAATCCGAAACCCTAACATCGAGGCCGTCCAGAACCGTTAGATCTGTGATATAAGGGCCCTGGAGAGGCCACGTGGCCCTCCAGCCTTCTCCCACCTCCACCCAGCCGTGGGCCTGCCAGTCCTGGATCTGGACACTGTGACGCCCCCAAAATCAAGTCATGTACAGTAATCATACACGCAAGGTACACGATCGAGATCAGGGACTCACGTTGAGATATCACAACACAACTCTACAAATAAAATAATACAAGCTGTTTAATACAAGCCAGGGGCCACGAGGGCTCGAATACAACAGCTCGAGAGCACAAGTCAGCAGAAGCAATAGTATCTGAGTACAGACACAAGGATACAAGGTTGCCTTTAAGAAGGCTAGCACAAAATCAACACTCGATCGAAAAGGCAAGGCCTCCTGCCTAGGAACCTCCAAACTACTCCTGGTCAAAGGGGAACTCGACGTCGTAGAAGGCATCGGGGATCTTCATGTTGTGGTGGTCGACATCGGGGATCTCCTGCTCCTGGACTTCAAGGCTCCAACGTCGACTGCAGCGGCCGATCAGGCAAAACAATAAAAGGGGAAAATAAAGCAGGTGAGTATCTAGCATACCTGCGAGTCTTACGTCCTCTACTAAGCAATTATGCATTGTATCAAAAGGAAGGGGAGGCTATATATAGTGGACTGCAAGATAGAAATCAGAATAAGGGTAAGAAGCTAGGCCTATCGAAGACTAGCATCTTCCAACGAGTCTTGAAGCACAAGAAGAGAATAGCCAACAGTTCAATAGCATGAATGTAATAACAATGCAGAAGAAGTTGCTGCAGCATTGTATAATAGTAAGTTGTAATTATTAATAATTATAAATGCCTCCGAGATCCCCTCCTCGACTTCCCTGCGAGGAAGAGAAACCGGAACCAACCGTTTAATAGTAGTAGTTTGTAGTAGTAGAGTCTGGCTTCAGCATAAAGCATCCTGTTACCGTGGACACGACTATCGATAGATCAATCTTCCCTGAAGGGGTGCACTGGTGTCATACTACACGCTCTGATCTCCAGGGTGGCGTACACCTTGTTAGGGAACACCCCACCGATGATATCCGACACGCCGAGGCCCATCCTACGGCTCATCAGAGAGGTCCCCGCCGGTGTACAGCCCTAAGTGCAAGGGAGTCATGGGCCTATCACCCCTCGCTCTCCGGGTCGTTGTGAGGACGGTGGATACCACGCAACTCTATCATGGATGCGGATCCGACCGCGCCACAATGCTGAACTGGACGTCTTTCAGAGCTTTCAAACGAGACCACAACGCAGAGGGCCCACACCGTAATCCCACGTATAGGTAGTGCGTACAAGCCAAAAGGCTACTCAAGTCATCCGCCGAACCCGTTAAGCATTTTATTAATTTTCTGTCGAGACAACCGTTATCGTTGCCCCTTATTGAATGAGTCGCAGACAACGACAGCAGTCAGGACCACCAGTAACATCGGTGTCTGCCCTGACGTCCCACCAACTCGTGCGGTTACCAACAAGGTGAACCGTCTCCTTACCTTGTCTCGCGTTTGCTCCGAAGAGCTCAACTTTCGTACAACAGGATATCTGTCGGCCACGAGCAGTACCAGGCCCGCCGCACACCGGTGGAATACACCTGACCTGTCGTTCCGCTAAGATACCCTGCGCGGGCACCGTTGGGTCACCCGACTCCTTACCTGTAAGGACACCAGTTGATTCGAGTGCCTACCATCAAGTGAAACCAGGAGGAATCACCCTCGATGGTACACTTGAAGAGGTTCGATAGAGACATCAGCGGAATGAACTAAAGAGGAATATTCTCGTATCACCCCGGTGGTGCCGAGACACCAGCGGAATGAACTAAAGAGGAATACCCTCGTATCTTCCCAGTGAGGCTACGCTACTGAGCCGACGAGAGTGAAAGACGAGTCTGTCCACTCGTAAGTCAAACTCGAAGCGACTCGGCAGAGTCTCGCCGTTGTAGGTTCCCTAGGGCGTCTGCATTGATCCGTACCTATTGCAGTTGTAATATATCATTTCCGCGATCACTCCCAGAGTGATCACAGCCCGCTATCTAATCCTAGCTAACAATGCGCAGGGTTCACTGCTGAATAGAATATATATATTTATAGGCAGCATACGATACGAAAAGGTACATCAAGGGGCGACAATGAAAGGCTATGCAATCGAAAAGGTAAGCAACGTAGCAGCATCAGTAACAATGCCTAGTGCAAGAAATGTACGGAAAGATAGGTGATATCTGGGGAAGAAAATGGCTCTGCTTGCCTGGAAGCTCGACGGTAGAGGTACGATCGTCGACGAAGTAGTCGATCACACGGGCGTCGACAGCGGTCGCCGGGTCTACCGGACAATAAGAGAGGGGGAAGAAACAATAAATACAAGGCAAGCATAACAAACAATTGTAACACATGAAAGATGAAATGCTATCGATGCTCTAACGTAGTACGAGGCACGTTGCTCGGAGCGGGAATTCATCTAGGGATGAACTGCCAGCTCCGGGTGATTACCGAACAGGGTGTCCGAAGGGGGGATGTATCATGCCGGGGGTGTCGTGAACATTCGACAAACATGTGAAAGGTGTATCCGTGTTAGTTGATCCATTCTGAACAACTTTCGTATTCAGAACATTTTCATCCGGAAAGTTTTACCTGCTCCGGGTGATTACCGGACAGTGCAACCGGAGGGGGAATGTCCTGTGTTCGGTATGTTAGAGGGATGTGGTGGGGGTATGGGTAGCGTATTCTTATTCGTTGTATTTTCTGAGCAATTTTGATATATAATTTATTTTCATCTGATTTACGGTTTAAAAGATATTCAATTTCAAAGTTTAATTCAATTTAAATCATTTTATAATTTCTTTTATTATTAAAAAGAAACATTATCCACAGAGGGGTTGACCAGGTCAAACCTGACCAGTGGGTCCCACTAGTCAGTGAGACATTCACTAAAATGGGTTAATTAAACTAGTTAATCTAAATTAGCAGTGGGCCCAATCTGTCATACACAGTGACACATAACAATTACTTAATTCACTTAAATAGCCTGGAGCCCATCTGTCACAGACTGTTAGGAAAAAAATAATTAACTTACTAACTAATCATTCACTAATTAATCTTTTAATTATTATTATATTAACACTTCTTTTTTTTAACAGGGGCTAGCCCACCAGTCAGTGGCCCAGCCAGCCCCTCGCTGGGCTCTCACGCAGGGAACGCCGCAGGGCCACCAGGAAGCATGGCGAGCGGCGGCCGGACTGGCACGGCGAGGCTGCGGCCAAGGGGTCGGCCAGCTAAGCGTAAGGTGCCCCAGGGCGCCGCCTCGGGCGGCCCGTGTCGGGACACGGGGTTAGCGTATGCAAGCCTCGCTACAACACAATCATATGGAGAGCCAAGAACCGTACCCACTTGTCTAAGCAGACAAGGCCAAGCACAGAACGTTCTCGGAAAGCATCGAACGTGAGGGGCGTCCCATCCAGGCCGGATGATCAACTGAAATGGGTCCTCATCGTCCGCACACAAGTCTAAATGATATGGGTGGTGAACTCCCATACTCATAGACAAGTCGCCTCAACCATACTATCGATTGTATTATAACCCTTACATAGACTTACTCCAGCCCGATCACTTAGTCGGGGTCTAGGGCGGGCTCGACCATACATCAAAGTGTGCACGAGACAGAGTCTCGAACAATCGCATCGCGATGCCCCAAGCTGCGCACATCTAAGGGCCACTTGGTGTATAAAAGACCTCCAGCCAGATCACAACTAAGGTCTCGAAAACCCATACTAAGACATGCATGTTATAAACATACACGCAGCACACATGCCTTGTATGAACAGCAGGTATCATTGCAATTCTCTACAAAGTATATATCTTTATGAATAACTCTTACAGAGTGCACACAGAGATCACAACCATGTGATCCAACATTAGAACAAACAAGCGGAAGCAAGTAGGTCTGAGTACAGACAAGTTTAACAAATGGCTTAGAGAAGCCTTATCTAAAAACAAGCCCTCCACGAGGGAACCAGTCGTCTGACTGGGACTACACTAGCTTGGTCTTGGTCTGAGTCTTCATTCTTCAAGCTTCGAGTAAAAATCACCATCGGGGTCGGTGGGTTCATCTAAAACATAGATTAAGCAAACGTGAGTACAAAATCATACTCAGCAAGACTTACATAGGAGCTATACTACTCATGCATATGTATCAAGGTAAAGGGAGGTGGGGTTTCACTTGAAGAAGTGCCAGCTTTGACTTGGCTAGTCCTGAACTACGAGTACCAGACTTGAGGTAAGAAGCGTACACGAGTCCACTACATCTCTTCAACCAATTACACCACTATGGTTACTTCCTCGACTTCCCCACGAGAAGCACACCATATCACTCACGCTTATCTTGGTGTGTTTTAGAAGTATCCAGTTAAAGTTGTCTAATAATCGAGCACAGCTCTCCAAGCAGTCCTTAACCGCGGACGCGGCTATTCGAATAGTTTTGTTAACCCTGCAGGGGTGTACCGCTACACACACACACTCATCAGTTACCGCCTGGGAGTGGGACCCTTCAAGCGGGTACCGGCGAGGATGTTGCCACGACACTTCGCCCACAACTCCGTTCTAGTCCAGAGAGTCGCCTATCTGAGGGGGATCCGTATGGAAGTCCGGCCGAGGTTCCAGTACAGCCTCAAACGATGTGTGCAGGGTCCCAAGCCGGTCTTGAAAAGCCGTTCATCCACTTCACAGACCGTGCCACAGCCCTACCAGAACTCCGAACTACTGCGACTTCTGGGGTTCGAACGGGGTGAGGTACTAGGTCGAGAGGGGTCAGTGAGCCCAATGTGTGGTTGTACTCTTCTTCTTGGATCACCACACAAGAACTCGGACTTAAGGCGGTGTTCAACGAGACAACCCACTGTGTACTCCTACACAACCTCTCATCGTTCACCTTGTATTAGGGTAGATTCACCAACACGTTTCACTTTCATCAACACCATGTTTATCATCCCGACTCACATCATAAGCAACCTCATTGTACCACTAAGCATGCAATAAGCAGTAACAGTTGTAGGGGCCACATGATATCAACCAACTCCTACATCTGCTAGGATTGTGGTTTGCTTACTACTGTGACAAGATGATAGGTCATGCAAAGGATATGGGTTCAACTATGCGGTAGAAACGTTATCATGGTGATCATACTAAACAATGCATAAGCGAGACATGAGAGGGAAGTGGGATTTTATCGACATGATCATGGGGGTTTGCTTGCCTTGCTGACGAGGTTTCGATAACGGTGTCTTCACCGAAGGGGGTGGCCTCGAGTTCCGGCTCCACTTCTATCAGCAACACGACAATCATAGGATCAACATAATGTACAATGCACAATCACATGAATAATATTGCAATGGTGATGTTCAAGGTACTGATGTGTTGAGCATTCCATTTAAAAGGAGTATATTGCATTTGAAATGCAAATTCAAACTCCATTTGATTTATCGATGAATTTTAGATGCATTTGAATGCATGAAAGTTCATTTGAATTTGTTGATCATGAAATGATGTGGTATAGTTGAAGTAAAGCTTCTGATGTGTGGATCAAACCATTGGAATTAAGGGTGTTGCAAAAACATTTGCAAAATCACTCCAAATTTGAATTTGAAAAGGATCCATATGCATGTTTGCTACTGTTCACCCATTTGAAAATGGTCAAACATGAAAACAAATTGCATATTCATAATCCTTGTATTTTTCTGATAATTTTAGACATATTATTTGCTATATTTGGAGTTAGGATGAATTAATTATGAATTTCCAAAGTTTATTGCATTTTCTGGAATTTCTCTGATTATTTTTAATTCTTTTTGATTTATTGGGTCAGCAGGGGGGGTTGACCAGTCAAACTGACTAGGGGCCCCCACCTGTCAGCCACAGTGGGGGTTAACCCCCTGCTTAAAATTAACCCGAGGGGTTAATTTGTGGCTGGCCCCAGTTGTCGGCCACTGGGTTAGGTTTAAGAGGGTCATTAGGGGGGGGGGCTAATGGTGGGCTCGCCGGGGAGCCGCCGGAGCTTCGCCGGAGTTGGGATTTCTGGCACGGGAGGGGGTCTGGTTGGTACGGGCGCGTAGCTCGTGAGCTTCCGCACACGTTGGAGTAGGAGGGGGCCAAGGGAGGGCTCTGTGGCGTCGGCTACTTCAACCGCGGCGGCGGCCGGAGCACTGTGCTCGCCGGACTTGGGTTAACGGCCATGAGAGAGGGAGTGGAGAGTACTGGCGAGAAGCCCGCGACGGCCGGCGGCTGACCTAGACGAACACGACGACAGCGGCCGCGGAAAGGGTGTTGGGAGGAGGAAAACGACGCGCGGTGCTCACCAGAGCTCGATGGAGAGCATGGAGAGGCCGGAGGGGGCTCGGCGGCGTCCAATTTCTCGCAGGAATCTTCTGCGGCCGGCGGTGACTTGGCGAGGCGAGCGTCGACTTGAGGGTGCCTCGGGTCCGATTGAAACTCCAGCTCAGGGAAGACGACGTACGGGAGCTTGAAGGACAAGTTGGGGAAGCTCTCACAACGGTGGCGGCGGCGATCTCTCGGGTTGGTTTGGAAACGAAGCAGAGAAGGAGGAGGGCAAACGCGAGGAGAGGGGAAAGGTGCGGCCAAACTTTGCGCGTCTCCTGGCGAGGAGATGAGGTCCAGGGGGGGCTGGAAGCCTCCCGGCGTCGAGGTGGCGCCCAGTGCGTGCTCTGCCTGCACCGAGCTGCTTGGCTTGGCGGGGAGGTAGAAGACAAGGCGCTCGGTGGGATGGGCCGTGGCCAAGGCGAGTTGGGCCTCGCCTGGGGCGCAAGGTAACTCCCTTTCCCTCTGGTTTCTCTTTTCTTTTTATTTTTCTGCAATATGTTTGACCTAGCTAATAAAAATAGCTAGGCATTTTATAAAATGCCACAATTTTTTATATGGCCTCATAAAATAGAGAGCTAGCCACTTATAAAATTTGAGAATTTTTAAAATTCAACCCATTTGAATTTTAAATCAAATAGGGTATTTATTTTATTTCCAAGCCACTATTTGAAATTTAGAAATTTCCATGGGCATGGGAAAATACCCAAACCACTTTTAAAATGATCAGCACCATTTATAGAAATTTTCCAAACATTCAAATGATTTTTGGAAAAAGATTTTTATCTTGCCATTTGATTTAATTTCTCAGGGCTTTTCCTTCCCCATTTTTGAATTGTAGTTTGAAATTTTGCATGATGCAAAGGAGCACTTGATCCTAGCACATACCTAACTTGGGGTTGTGACAACTCGCCCCCACTCAAAAGAATCTCGTCCCGAGATTCAGAAGTCTGCGGGAGGAAGGAGGGGTACTCGGCACTGAGACGGTCTTCTCTTTCCCACGTGGCTTCTTTCTCGGAGTGGTGAGACCACTGAACTTTCAGAAACTTGATCTTCTTTCGGCGAGTGACACGCTCTGCGGAATCAAGAATACGGATGGGGTATTCTCGATAAGAAAGGTCATCTTGGAGAACAAGCATTTCATGGTCGACTTCGCGGATGGGGTCCTTGAAGCAACGCCTGAGTTGTGACACATGGAATACATCATGTACTCGGGAAAGGTGCGGGGGTAGTTCAAGTTGGTAGGCAACTTCTCCACGTTTAGCAAGAATGCAGAAAGGTCCGATGTAACGTGGGGCCAACTTGCCTTTGATACCGAATCGTTGGGTACCCTTCAGAGGAGTATCCCGAAGGTAAGCCTTCTCATCCAGATTGTAGCTTTCCTTCCTATGATGACGATCATATTGCTTTTCTGACGAGACTGGGCTGCTTTCAATTGATCACGAACAATGCGAACTTGCTCTTATGCTTCCTTGATCATGTCCGGTACAAAGAATTGTCTTTCACCGGTTTCTGACCAGTTTAAAGGTGTTCGACATCGTCGTCCATAAAGGAGTTCAAAAGGAGCCATGTTCAGACTAGATTGAAAACTGTTGTTATAAGCAAATTCGGCAAATGGAAGAAACTTCTCCCAATTCTTTCCGAAAGATATAACACAAGCTCTGAGCATGTCTTCAAGAATTTGGTTAACCCTTTCGACTTGACCACTAGACTGAGGATGGAAAGCTGTACTAAAGGATAGATGAGTTCCCATAGCACGTTGGAAGCTTCCCCAAAATCTAGAGGTGAAAAGGCTACCACGATCAGAATTGATTTCCAAAGGAACACCGTGAAGGGACACAATTCTAGAGATGTACAAGTCTGCCAACTGGCTAGCAGTTATTGACTCGCGAACTGGAAGGAAGTGAGCAACTTTGGAAAGCCTATCTATGACAACGAAGATGGCATTGTTTCCTTTCTGGGTTCTTGGAAAGCCGGTGATGAAGTCCATACCGACTTTGTCCCATTTCCACTCTGGAATAGGAAAAGGTTGAAGAGTGCCAGCAGGTCTTTGATGTTCGGCCTTAATGCGACGACAAACATCACATTCGGCAACAAATTGAGCAATGTCTCTCTTCATCCTAGTCCACCAAAATCTCTGGCGTAGATCTCGGTACATTTTTGTGCTACCGGGATGAATTGAGAGGGGTGTGTCATGGGCTTCTTTGAGGATGAGTTGCCTTAGATCTCTATTCTTAGGTACTACCAAATGATTTCCAAAGAATACCGTTCCTTTACTATCTGTGGAGAAACATTTAGCAACTCCGCTAGCAATGTTCTCCTTGATCCGGCGTACACCTCGTGCACGTCTTTGGGAAACTATGATTTGATCCTCAAGGTTTGGTTTCGCCACCAAGTTGAAAAGAGATCCACGAGGAACAATCTCGAGATTAAGCTTTCGAAATTCCTCGTGAAGAAGTGGTTGATACTGCTGTAACATGAGGTTGTTACAGTACGACTTACGACTTAGTGCATCAGCCATGACATTGGCCTTGCCTGGGGTGTAAGAAATTCCTAAGTCATAATCTTTTATCAACTCAATCCAGCGTCTTTGCCTGAGATTAAGATCTGGCTGGGTGAAAATATATTTGAGGCTTTGGTGGTCGGAATAGATTTCGCAACGGTTACCAAGGAGGTAATGTCGCCAAGTTGTTAGGGCATGAACTACGGCAGCGAGTTCAAGGTCATGGGTAGGATAGTTCTCTTCATGTGGCCGCAACTGGCGTGAGGCATAAGCTACCACATGTCGATCTTGCAGAAGTATGCATCCTAACCCTTGCCGTGATGCATCACAATAGATCTCGAAATCCTTTTTGGTGTTTGGAGGTGCAAGTACGGGTGCAGAAGTCAATCTTCTTTTTAGCTCTTGAAAGCTTTCCTCGCACTTGGGAGTCCATAGGAATTTCTTATCTTTCTTGAGGAGTTCAGTTAGAGGCTTTGCAACTTTAGAAAAGTTCTCGACGAAGCGACGGCAATAGCTGGCTAGGCCAAGAAAACTCCTAACTTGCTTAACCAATTCAGGTGGAGTCCAGTCAAGGACGGCCTGAACTCTCTCGGGATTCACAGCAATGCCTTTTGCAGAAATCACGTGGCCTAAGTAGGTCACTTCTGGTAGCCAGAATTCACACTTGGAGAATTTAGCATACAGGTGATGCTCTCTAAGTTTCATCAATACAAGCCTTAGGTGTTCGGCATGTTCTTCTTCGTTCTTCGAGTATATAAGGATGTCATCGAGGTACTGGTCCAAATACTCCATGAAGATCGAATTCATCATGCGTGAGAAAGTGGCGGGGGCATTGGTTAAACCAAAGGACATGACGGTGAACTCGTAAAGACCATAACGAGTAGTAAAAGCCGTTTTTGGAATGTCCTCGTTTCGGATTTTGATTTGATGATAGCCTAATCTCAAATCCATGTTGGAAAAGACAGAGGATCCTGCAAGTTGATCATAAATATCATTGATCCTGGGCAGTGGGTACTTGTTCTTTATCGTCGCTAAATTTAGCGGGCGATAGTCTACGCACATCCTTTCTTATCCATCTTTCTTCTTTACGAACAGAACGGGGCAACCCCATGGCGATGAGCTAGGGCGGATGAAGCCTTTTTCCAACAAAGCCTCCAGTTGGGTTTTAAGCTCAGCTAACTCACGTGGGGCCATTTTGTATGGGCGTCTGGAAATGGGTGCGGTTCCTGGGGCAAGATCCACTATGAACTCTACACATTTGTCGGGTGGCATGCCCGGTAGCTCTTCAGGAAAGACATCCGGGAAGTCACGAACCACCGGAACATCTTCAAGGTCGGGAAGGGGAAGCACATTCAAAGAATGCACCTGGGTTCTTGTTCTTGGTGAGGAGTAAACTATTGTCTGGCCTGAAGGGTGTTTAAGTCTAACTGACTTGGATTTACAATCAAGAAAAGCATGTTGTCTTGATAACCAATCCATACCAAGGATGATATCAATGTCTGAAGACTTGAGGGCTATGAGTGAAGCAAGGAATACTAAACCCTCAATTGCAATTTGATTACCATGGCTTACTCTATTAGTTTGCCACTTGGAACCAGGATTTTGAATGATCATAGGGGTGAACATTTCTTCAAAGGATACATCATGCCGAAGTGCATAACTCTCCGACATGAATGAGTGAGATGCTCCTGGGTCGAAAAGAACAGAAGTGGGAACAAAATTGACTGGGAGCGTACCAAGAATGACGTCAGAAGTACCATCAGTTTCCTCAGCTGAGATTTGGTTCACACGTCCAAGATTTTCTGAGGTGGATGGCTTAGCGGTGGGAACCTTCGGGTTTGGTTTGGCACGAACAGTGGGTTTTCCTTTGGCAAGGGGTGGAGCATTTTGGTTGACGGGGCACTCACGAGAATAGTGACCAGGCTGGCCACACCTAAAGCAGGCCCCAAAGATAGTGCGGGGAGCTGGGTTGTTTGGTGGAGCTGGTGGACGAGGCGGCACAAGGGATGGCCTCGGTGGGTTGTTTTGGTGGATCAAACTGTTAGGAATCCAGATCATATGCTTCTGAGGGCGTGAACTGGAAGAAGGGGCAATCTCAAGAGCATGCTTGCGAGACTTCTCGAAAACTTCATTGCCATGCTCAGCTCTGAAGGATCTGTTGACTAAATCCTCAAAGGTGGCAAATTCGATGAGGTTGAGATCATGACGAAGGATGGGGCTAAGTCCCTTGCGGAACCTTGCCTGCTTTCTGGCATCGGTGGTGATCTCATCTTGGGCATACCGAGCAAGACGGTTGAATTCCCTCACATACTCATGAATTGACATCTCTCCTTGATTCAGATTGCAGAACTCTTCCTTCTTGCGCTCCATCAACTCATCCAGAATGTGGTACCCTCTAATGGCAACACAGAACTCCTGCCAAGTCACTACGTGACCATCTGGCTGCATTGCAACATGGTTCTCCCACCACTGAAGATCAGCACCTTCCAAGAAGTATACCGCGAAAATAACTCGGTCATCGGGAGCAACATGTGCAGTGTCAAGCTTACGCTCGATGGAACGGAGCCAATCATCTGCTTCAAGGGGCTAAGAAGAACATCGGAATACCGGTGGCTTGAGGAGGATGAAGTCCTGAATGCTGACCACCACATTACGATGGTGGGCGGTATTCTGTTCGATGAGCTCCAGAAGGCGTGTTTGATCACATCTATTCCGCTCAGCTTCCATCATGATTTCCGCCGCAGAAGGCGGGGTTGGAGGTTCATCATCATTTCGATTCCGATCACGGTCTCGATTCCGAAGAACAACACTACGAGTTCCACCTGACATCCTGTGTGATAAAAATCAACAATCAGAACAGGTTGTACGATGGAGGCAAGGATAAAAGGATATGATTTCAGAAGGAGAAGACTATAATGCAAAGGCAATGATTCAAAGAAACACGGAACAAATCCGGCAGCATAACGGCTACACCGGGATGGAAAATGAAACAACCTCGAAGAAATTGGACATAACTTCTTCAAGGAACTCAAAACACGGAGACTTTGGACAACCACAACCATCCTACGGCTATAAGGAGGCAATCAACGAGATGTTCTAGTAAGACATAGATGAGCCTAGTCCTATCTTCCCGTAGAAAAGGTAAGGGTGACTCAGAACTCAGATCGATGAGGGTAAGGAGAAAAAGAAGCCTTACGTTGTTCCCTTATATACCCATAGTAACTATATAACTATAGAAGGCTAGACTCGACTTCGGCCAAGGCTGATAATCCTACAGTCAGTCCTGCTCTGATACCAAGTCTGTCGGGACCCGGGGTTAACGTATGCAAGCCTCGCTACAACACAATCATATGGAGAGCCGAGAACCGTACCCACTTGTCTAAGCAGACAAGGCCAAGCACAGAACGTTCTCGGAAAGCATCGAACGTGAGGGGCGTCCCATCCATGCCGGATGATCAACTGAAATGGGTCCTCATCGTCCGCACACAAGTCTAAATGATATGGGTGGTGAACTCCCATACTCATAGACAAGTCGCCTCAACCATACTATCGATTGTATTATAACCCTTACATAGACTTACTCCAGCCCGATCACTTAGTCGGGGTCTAGGGCGGGCTCGATCATACATCAAAGTGTGCACGACACAGAGTCTCGAACAATCGCATCGCGATGCCCCAAGATGCGCACATCTAAGGGCCACTTTGTGTATAAAAGACCGCCAGCCAGATCACAACTAAGGTCTCGAAAACCCATACTAAGACATGCATGTTATAAACATACACGCAGCACACATGCCTTGTATGAACAGCAGGTATCATTGCAATTCTCTACAAAGTATATATCTTTATTAATAACTCTTACAGAGTGCACACAGAGATCACAAGCATGTGATCCAACATTACAACAAACAAGTGGAAGCAAGTAGGTCTGAGTACAGACAAGTTTAACAAATGGCTTAGAGAAGCCTTATCTAAAAATAAGCCCTCCACGAGGGAACCAGTCGTCTGACTGGGACTACACTAGCTTGGTCTTGGTCTGAGTCTTCATTCTTCAAGCTTCGAGTAAAAATCACCATCGGGGTCGGTGGGTTCATCTAAAACATAGATTAAGCAAACGTGAGTACAAAATCGTACTCAGCAAGACTTACATAGGAGCTATACTACTCATGCATATGTATCAAGGTAAAGGGAGGTGGGGTTTCACTTGAAGAAGTGCCATCTTTGACTTGGCTAGTCCTGAACTACGAGTACCAGACTTGAGGTAAGAAGCGTACACGAGTCCACTACATCTCTTCAACCAATTACACCACTATGGTTACTTCCTCGACTTCCCCACGAGAAGCACACCATAGCACTCACGCTTATCTTGGTGTGTTTTAGAAGTATCCAGTTAAAGTTGTCTAATAATCGAGCACAGCTCTCCAAGCAGTCCTTAACCGCAGACGCGGCTATTCGAATAGTTTTGTTAACCCTGCAGGGGTGTACCGCTACACACACACACTCATCAGTTACCGCCTGGGAGTGGGACCCTTCAAGCGGGTACCGGCGAGGATGTTGCCACGACACTTCGCCCACAACTCCGTTCTAGTCCAGAGAGTCGCCTATCTGAGGGGGATCCGTATGGAAGTCAGGCCGAGGTTCCAGTACAGCCTCAAACGATGTGTGCAGGGTCCCCAGCCGGTCTTGAAAAGCCGTTCATCCACTTCGCAGACCGTGCCACAACCCTACCAGAACTCCGAACTACTGCGACTTCTGGGGTTCGAACGGGGTGAGGTACTAGGTCGAGAGGGGTTAGTGAGCCCAATGTGTGGTTGTACTCTTCTTCTTGGATCACCACACAAGAACTCGGACTTAAGGCGGTGTTCAACGAGACAACCCACTGTGTACTCCTACACAGCCTCTCATCGTTCACCTTGTATTAGGGTAGATTCACCAACACATTTCACTTTCATCAACACCATGTTTATCATCCCGACTCACATCATAAGCAACCTCATTGTACCACTAAGCATGCAATAAGAAGTAACAGTTGCAGGGGCCACACGATATCAACCAACTCCTACATCTGCGAGGATTGTGGTTTGCTTACTACTGTGACAAGATGATAGGTCATGCAAAGGATATGGGTTCAACTATGCGGTAGAAACGTTATCATGGTGATCATACTAAACAATGCATAAGCGAGACATGAGAGGGAAGTGGGATTTTATCGACATGATCAATGGGGGTTTATTTGCCTTGCTGACGAGGTTTCGATAACGGTGTCTTCAACGAAGGGGGTGGCCTCGAGTTCCGGCTCCACTTCTATCAGCAACACGACAATCATAGGATCAACATAATGTACAATGCACAATCACATGTATAATATTGCAATGGTGATGTTCAAGGTACTGATGTGTTGAGCATTCCATTTAAAAGGAGTATATTGCATTTGAAATGCAAATTCAAACTCCATTTGATTTATCGATGAATTTCAGATGCATTTGAATGCATGAAAGTTCATTTGAATTTGTTGATCATGAAATGATGTGGTATAGTTGAAGTAAAGCTTCTGATGTGTGGATCAAACCATTGGAATTAAGGGTGTTGCAAAAACATTTGCAAAATCACTCCAAATTTGAATTTGAAAAGGATCCATATGCATGTTTGATACTGTTCACCCATTTTAAAATGGTCAAACATGAAAACAAATTGCATATTCATAATCCTTGTATTTTTCTGATAATTTTAGACATATTATTTGCTATATTTGGAGTTAGGATGAATTAATTATGAATTTCCAAAGTTTATTGCATTTTCTGGAATTTCTCTGATTATTTTTTATTCTTTTTGATTTATTGCGTCAGCAGGGGGGCTGACCAGTCAAACTGACTAAGGGGCCCCACCTGTCAGCCACAGTGGGGGTTAACCCCCTGCTTAAAATTAACCCGAGGGGTTAATTTGTGGCTGGCCCCAGTTGTCGGCCACTGGGTTAGGTTTAAGAGGGTCACTAGGGGGGGGGGCTAATGGTGGGCTCGCCGGGGAGCCGCCAGAGCTTCGCCGGAGTTGGGATTTCTGGCACGGGAGGGGGTCTGGTTGGTACGGGCGCATAGCTCGTGAGCTTCCGCACACGTTGGAGTAGGAGGGGGCCAAGGGAGGGCTCTGTGGCGTCGGCTACTTCAACCGCGGCGGCGGCCGGAGCACTGTGCTCGCCGGACTTGGGTTAACGGCCATGAGAGAGGGAGTGGAGAGTACTGGCGAGTAGCTTGGGCTTGCACGCGTCTTCTGGAGCAAATGGGGGGTCAAGGGGGCGCTCTGGTGCTCGACCTCGACGAAGCCCGCGACGGCCGGCGGCTGACCTAGACGAACACGACGACAGCGGCCGCGGAAAGGGTTTTGGGAGGAGGAAAACGACGCGCGGTGCTCACCAGAGCTCGATGGAGAGCATGGAGAGGCCGGAGGGGGCTCGGCGGCGTCCAATTTCTCGCCGGAATCTTCTGCGGCCGGCGGTGACTTGGCGAGGCGAGCGTCGACTTCAGGGTGCCTCGGGTCCGATTGAAACTCCATCTCGAGGAAGACGACGTACGGGAGCTTGAAGGACAAGTTGGGGAAGCTCTTCGTCGTCGTTGGCCACGGTCTCGCACAACGGTGGCCGGCGGCGATCTCTCGGGTTGGTTTGGAAACGAAACAGAGAGAGGAGGAGGGCAAACGCGAGGAGAGGGGAAAGGTGCGGCCAAACGTTGCGCGTCTCCTGGCGAGGAGATGAGGTCTAGGGGGGGCTGGAAGCCTCCCCGCGTCGAGGTGGCGCACGGTGCGTGCTCTGCCTCCACCGAGCTGCTTGGCTCGGCGGGGAGGTAGAAGACAAGGCGCTCGGTGGGCTGGGCCATGGCCAAGGCGAGTTGGGCCTCGCCTGGGGCGCAAGGTAACTCCCTTTCCCTCTGGTTTTCTCTTTTCTTTTTATTTTTCTGCAATATGTTTGACCTAGCTAATAAAAATAGCTAGGCATTTTATAAAATGCCACAATTTTTTATATGGCCTCATAAAATAGAGAGCTAGCCACTTATAAAATTTGAGCATTTTTAAAATTCAAAACATTTGAATTTTAAATCAAATAGGGTATTTATTTTATTTCCAAGCCATTATTTGAAATTTAGAAATTTCCATGGGCATGGGAAAATACCCAAACCACTTTTAAAATGATCAGCACCATTTATAGGAATTTTCCAAACATTCAAATGATTTTTGGAAAAAGATTTTTATCTGGCCATTTGATTTAATTTCTCAGGGCTTTTCCTTTCCCCATTTTTGAATTGTAGTTTGAAATTTTGCATGATGCAAAGGAGCACTTGATCCTAGCACATACCTAACTTGGGGTTGTGACAGCCCGAGCGCGTAGGGGGCGGGCCGAGGCGCGGCTGGCCATGGCGGCTCGGCCGGAGGGCAGCGGCGACCGGCCGCTGCGGCACCAGTCCGCGGTCAGAGGAGGGGATGGGCGGAGCATGGCGGCGCATGCAGGAGGGCAGGGTAGGGTGCGCGCGGGGGGGGGGGGGGGGAGGCCAGGGCAAGGAAAGCACGGAGATCACGGGCTTCGGCCATGGAGAACGAAAGTGTCGGGCTCCAATGGGGAGGCGGCTAACCGGCGAGCAATCGGCAGAAAAAAGGGGGGAATGGAGGGAGGGGCTCACCACGAGCACGGTAGTGGTGACGGTGAGGTCGACGGAGTTGTCACCGCGACGAATTTGGCAAGGGCGTCCGCCAGCCCGAAGTTGAAGACGACCCAAATTGCGCGCGTATGGGGTGTCCTTGCTCGATCTGTTTCCCTGAGTCGATGTACTCGACGAAGACGAAGCTCTTGGACAAGTTGTCTCGCAACAGGGAGCTCGGTGGCCACGATGGCCATGGAGGTGCGACCATGGATGGGCCACCGTGGGAGGGGAGGGGGGCTTGGGTGGGCTTTGCCCACGGCGTAATATAGGGATTTGCTTTTATTTAGTTTTCTCTTTGTTTTTAATTCTTTTCTTTGTGTTTATATTTTATTTGGCCATTAGTTAAGTTTTCTAAAACATGTAACTGGTCCCAATATCCATGATATATAATTGTGCCCATCAACAAAAGTGTTGGTTACAAAATAAATTCATTCACATTATTTATTTATTTAAAAATGGAACAAAGGTTGTTGTTTTTCTACTGTTAGACTTGTTTAAAATATTTAAACGTTGTAATAAAATATCATTTGTATTTTAGTATGGTCAAATAATTTTTTGACATTTTATAAAACTGTTTGCAACATTTTTGGTTTCACTTTTATTTCCACTTTGTTTTTTTATTCCAACCAAATGGGTTTTAATATTATTTGACCTTGAATATGATCAAGGCAATATTAATCATTGTGATTAATTATTAACAATAGGTGATCACTGTAGCTTGACACCGAGGGTGTTACAGACACCGCCGCCCGACCACCACGTCGCGCTCGCCGGAGGCCGCTGATACGTCCCAAACGTATCTATAATTTCGTCTTGCCCCATGCATGTTTTTTGTGACTTTGCCATGTTTTTCTTGAACTTTCATACATTTATTTATCATATTTGGACTAACCTATTAACTTAGTGCACCCAGTTGCCAGTTCCTGATTTCTGTTGTTTTTGTATTTCAGGTTTTCCGGCCATTAAAAGTGCCAAATAAATCCCGTAAAAATTATTTAAAAAATCAGCGACCCGGAAGCTTCCCGAATCACCAAGGAAGGAAGGGGGTGGACCCACCAGGGCCCCAGGAGGGTCCCTGGCGCGACCCCACCCTAGGCCGCGCAAGGAGGCCTCCGGGATGCCGTTTGGCCCCTCTCGGTGCCCCCTTTGGCCTATATTTAGCCCCCGTGACGGAAACCCCTAACATCGATCTGCTATTCCCATTCTCCTCTCTGTTCCGCCGCCGCCGCCGTTTCAAGATCGGGGCTGCCAGGAGAAGCTGCCCCGGCACCCTGCCGGAAGGAGGAATCCCCTCCGGGAGACCATCCATCACCATGGACGCCTCCCGGATGTCTTGTGAGTAGTCCCCCTTGGACCATGGGTCCATGACCAGTAGCTATGTTATGTTCTCCTCCCCTCTTTGTGCTTCCACTTTCGAGACCTCGTGAGCTTCCTCACATGATCGAGGCACCTTTGTAATTTCTGTGTTGCTATGCTGAGTTTGCTGGGATCTGATGGATTATGAGATTATGTTGTGATTGTGACGAGTAATATATTTGGTTCTCTTTTATATTTGTGTTCTGTAGTAAATTCTTGCATGTTGTCCGTTGCCGTATTTTGCTTTGCCAAGTGATTTGTTGCAACTCAAAGAGGGATCATTATGCTTGATTGTGGGTTCAGCCCCGTGATGTCTAGCTTGAGTGGCAGAAAAATGAGACTAGGGGATGTGTTGTTGACACTAGGGATAAAACAACGGTGCTTGTACTTTCGGGTGCAAGGATTGTTTACTTTATGCATAGTTCTTTTAATGTAGTTGTCTGTTGCTTTGAGTTTACACTTTGGGTGGGATTCGCAACTTAATACCAGCGAGATGTTCTGGATAGATATCTACGGTGGATGATTCGTAGTAGATGCAGATGGATTTCGGTCTACTTACCTTGGCGTACCGGCCATTGCTTTTGAGCCTCTTCCTTTCTTTTGTAGCATAGTTAGCATTGCGGTGCGTTTATAATCCCGTCAATTGCCCAACTTTGATTTGTTTACCCCCTAGCACTTTTATCGTCTTTTGGGAGAGAGACATCACTAGTGAACGTCATGGGACCCCGGTCCATATTTCCACCATTGTTTACATCTTGAATTTACTTTCAGTCTTTACTTTCAGTTGCCACTATTATTATCTATTGCGTTGATCCTTTGTAAACAGCAAGGCCGGAGGAATTGACAACTCCTCTGTACTCGTTGGGAGCAAAGTTATTTGCTGTGTGTGCAGGTCCAGGTGAATTAAGCAACCCTGAGTTGTGAACGGCGCCATTGTTCACTTTACCACCTTCTTGTATCTCTTGGAGTCCTACTGGTTCGATAACCTTGGTATCTTCACCGAGGAAAATTTGCTGCTACGCTACATCTCACCTTCCACTTGGGGTAACAAACGAGAAGTGAGAAGATCTATCTTCCTCACAGCATCAAGAAAATTTCTGGCGCCGTTGCCGGGGACTCCAGCCTACAATATATGGGAGTTGCACACTATCTTTTATCTTTTCTTTTTAGTCTTGCTAGCTTATATATCAGTATTTACTTTTGTGTCCCTTGTAAAAAATACCAAAAATACCTGCTGCTACTATGGGTTCCAATGAAAACACCAAGTTGTGTGACTTCACTAGTCACAACAACAATGACTTTATCTGCACTCCTATTGCTCCACGTGCCACTTCAGCACCTTCTTATGAAATTAAACCCGCTTTGGTAAATCTTGTTATGAAAGATTAATTCTCAGGTGCTGGAGAGAATGCTGCCTTGCACTTAAATAATTTGGTTGAGCTTTGTGATATGCAAAAGTACAAGGAAGTAGATGGAGACATCGTCAAGCTGAAGATATTTCCTTTCTCCTTGAGAGGAAGAGCCAAGGAGTGGCTGCAATCCTTACCTAAGAATATCATTGATTCTTGGGACAAGTGTAAGGATGCTTCTATTGGGAAGTACTATCCCCCTGCTAAAATTATCCAGTTGAGAAGTAACATTATGAATTTTAGGAAATTGGATAATGAACACGTTGCCCAAGCTTGGGAACGCATGAAATCTCTTGTTAAGAACTGGCCTACACATGGTTTGACTACTTGGATGGTTATCCAGACTTTTTATGTAGGTTTAAACTTTACCTCGCGGAATCTGCTAGACTCGGCCGCGGGAGGAACTTTTATGTCCACCACACTTGGTGCTGCCACGAAGCTACTTGATGAGATGATGCTGAACTACTCTCAGTGTCACACTGAACGATCTCCAACTGGTAAGAAGTTAAATTCTGTCGAGGAGATCTCCTCTCTTAATGAAAAGGTTGACTCGATCATGTCTCTACTTACCAAGCAAGCTCCTATTGATCCTCAGGATGTTCCTTTAAATTCCTTGCTGATCAAGAACAAGTAGATGTGAACTTTATCTCTAGAAACAGCTTCAACAATAATGCCTATAGGTGTAATTTTGGTAGCAACAATCCTAGACCTTTCCCATCCAACAACTATGGGAACAACAACACTTAACCTAGCACCAAAAACTTCACTTCTGAACTAGAGAGTATGCTTAAAGATTTTATCACTAACCCAGAAGCCTACAACAAGAGTGTAGAAGAGAAATTAGACAAATTAGATATCCTCTCTTCGAAGGTAGACAACATAGCCCACGATGTTGAGATGCTTAAGATTAGAACTTCTCCCCTCGAGGAGAGTAACACCACTCCTATGAATGCAATCCAAGTGAAGATTAATGAAAACATTAGGATGTTGGGCAAACTTAAAGAGAGATGGGATAGAGAAAAGGAGGAAGAAGAGAGAGTAAGAGCCTTCCTACCTACCAGACCGTAGCTACTATCCAAGTTGTTGAGGATGTCCAAACTATTAGCATCCATCACACCCGTAGTCCACCTGGACCTATCCATGGTGATGCTACCACCTCAACCGTAGATGAAGAAACCTCTATGAACATAGATGCTTTCAAACAAGTGAGCCTTAATGATATCACTACCTCCTTGATAGATAGTAGGGATCTAGACTTTCACAACTGCCCCTTACCTGAAGTTATTGGTTTCGTACAAAAGATGTCTAGAGACCCCCACACTAGCACACTTAATCTTGCCTTCACAAAGCATATCACCAATGCTCTAATCAAAGTTAGGGAGGAGAAGCTTAGATTAGAAGCCTCCATACCTAGGAATCTAGAGGATGGTTGGGATCCTATGATAAAAATCAAATTTAATAACTTCTCTTGCTTTGCTCTTTGTGATGTTGGAGCTAGTACCTCTGTTATGCCCAAAAGAATGTATGATATGCTTGAATTAAAACCTTTTGATCCTTGTTCTTTTGGTGTTCTTCTTGTCGATTCTTCCATAAAGAAACCTTTGGGGAAGATCGATGATGTTCATATCATTGTTAATGAAAATTATGTTCCCGTTGATTTTACTATTATGGACATTTAGTGCGAGCCCTCTTGTCCAATTATTTTGGGACGTCCTTTTCTTCGCACTGTTGGTGATGTTATTGACATGAAAGAGGGTAATATAAAATACCAATTCCCTATCAAGAAAGGGATGGAATACTTCCCTAGGAAAAAGATTAAGTTGCCTTTTGAGTCCGTCACGCGAGCTAGTTATTTTCTTGACAAAACTTGATCTTTTGCTTTATGCCTAGCTTAAAGGCGTAAAAGAAAGAGCTTGTTGGGAGGCAACCCAAGATGTTTTTACTTCTGTTTTTAGTGGTCTTGATGATTTTTACTACTGTAGCAACATCATTGTATCTTTACTTTTCAAGCTTTGTGCCAAGTATTGCCTCATATGACAAGGGAAGTGAAAGTTGTGACATGCTGTCCAGAAAACAGATTCTGTCCTCGTGACGGGAAAAATCATAGAAAATTACCAGTTCATATTTTTGAGCTGCGTTTTTTACACAGCGTGCTATATACAATCACGGAACTTTCATATGTTCTGAGTTTTTTGATTTGAGTTGCATAAGTATCCGTAAAAAATTCTTTACTACCTGCTGTTCTGTTTTTCACAGATTCTGCCACGTTTTGTCTCTCTTTACTTTTGCAAACCTTAAGCTTTCTTTTTATTTGCAAAAACTTTTTGTCAATCTTTAGAAACAGTATCTCTTCAATAATATCTTTATTTCCAGTAAGGGAAAAATTATTTTAATAGGGTACTAACCTCTCTAATCAGTTTACAATGAGTTATGTATGAAGGGAGTTTTCAAGTGTGCGATGGAAGATGATGAAAGAAGATCCTGGAGTGTCAAATTCTCAAGCTTGGGGATGCCCCCATGCATCCCCAAAAAATATTCAAGGAGACTCAAGCGTCTAAGATTGGGGATGCTCCCGAGCATCCCCTTCTTCATCAACAATTATCAGTTCGTCCCTCGTTGCACTATATTTTTATCACTTCATGCGTTATGTGCTATGCTTGGAGCGTCTCGCTCTTTACTTTTCTGAGGTTTGTTTTTCTTTGTTTGCTGTTCATAACAAGTTAGACCCAAAATTTCTTTGTGTGGGAGATAAACACGCTCCGCTTGAATTAGAACTCCTCATAGGATTTGCATGCTTATTTCTTTAGCTGTGAGTTGTTCTTTTTTATTTTCTAAGCTGTTGCCCTGTTTAGTTGTAGTGCTTTAGTTTTATTCTAGAGCTTTTCTTTTGTCTTAGGTTGAAATTTCTCTAAGTTGCATGTTTTATCTTGTTTAGAGAGTTTGCCTGTTGCACTGAGTTTTGTGTCTTGACTAGAAAGTAGGTAGTTGAAGTTGCTATTCTCTTTGTAGTAGTAACTTGCAATAGTTTTGAGGTATTGATTAGAGTAATGTTTGAACTTTTGGTGTCAAGAGCTTTAGCCTATTAGTGATAGATGTCGTATTTTGGGAAATCCGTGTGATTTTCGAAAACCAAAACCCCTGTTGAGGACTCTAGATACTAGATGGATCACTAACCTCTGGAGGGTTCGAATATTAGAGTACACTCACGTACCATGAGTCGAGGATGCGCAAGGATAACCAAACCCCCATACACTCCTCCTCGGGGTACTTGTCTCTTTGTGAACCTCCTGATTAGATTGGGATTTACCAATAATAAGTGCATGAGTTCTTCAGACTAATGTGAGTATTCGAAAGTTGACACTTCCACCTTGCCATATTTTTCTAGCCTCTCCTGTGCCGTGCATTGCCTCCTTCTCACTCCGAGAGTTGGCGTCCACCTTCGCCGGTACATCCAAACCCTTGGCATGATACGCTCTGTCATCATAAACCTCCTTATATCCTTCCTCAAAACAGCCACCATACCTACCTATCAAGGCATTTCCATAGCCTTTCCGAGATACATTGCCATGCAACTTCCACCTTCTCATGACTTGATCTTCATGTCATACATGATACTTTCTTGATCGATGAGTCGCATGCTAGTTGGGCCTTGCCCTAATCATTGCTACATGACGCGCTAGTATCATTGCATATCCTGCTATCCTGGAAGAGGCATACATTTGCATCATGATAGTTACATTTTCTTTAGGTGAGTACCCTTGTAAAGTGTGAAACATCTCCTATATTCTTGTAAAATATAGAGTGTTGCCCCTAAAGTGAGGAAACGATCCCAAAGAGGACAAAATCAAAAGACCCCAAAGAGGACAAATGAGAGAAATATAAAGAGCCATTGAGGCTACCAAAAAAATACAAAAAATAGAAAAAAGAGAAAAAGAAAAAAAAGTAGAGAAGGGGGCACACTACTATTCCTTTTGAGAGATCCACACTAGTACTTCATCCTCTATCCCTTGTACTCCATAGAGATCATCATACATGCATATAGCTATGTGGGGACCCTTCACACTATAGAACTTCGCTTGTATATTCCAATGATGAGCCTCCTCAAATGAGCTCTAGGTCTTCTTGAGCAAGCAAGTTGGATGCACCCCCACTATTTACCTTGGAGAGCTTCTAGCTCACATGTGCATCCGTTGCATGGTAATCCCTACTCCTCACATCATATCTATCATATGGCCTTCTCTCGTCTATGATTGTCCTCATTGATGTGAGCCATTCACACCTTTTTGTCTTCCTCCTCCACCTTCTTTCTGTTTCGCCTTTTAGGTGCCATCTTTCTTTGTCACGCTCATCCATTGCATGAGTGCTCAAAATATCGAAAGGGAGTGGATCAGTTTGACTTGTACCTGAATAGTGGTCTGGCGACGAGTCAAGATAAGAATCCAAAGGAGACTAAGTGTGAATCTTTAGTAGATAGTAGTTCTCAAAAACTATTTTTTATCTCGTATTCCCTATCCCCTTTCTTGCACGCAAACACCATTTGGAGACATTCGAGTCACGGACAGCGAGAGCTCTTGCACCCTTTGTTCTTTTGTTACTTGTGTATATACTAATATAGACTCTTGCTTGTTAAGACTTGAATTGAATTGCATGCTTTGATTGCTTTACGTAAAAGTCCTTATATGGTTGTGTGGCATGTCGCCATAGAAATTTTGCTTGTTATCATTTACCTACTCGAGGACGAGTAGGAATTAAGCTTGGGGATGTTGATACGTCCCAACTGTATCTATAATTTCTGCTTGCTCCATGCATGATTTGTGTGACTTTGCCATGTTTTTCTTGAACTTTCATACATTTTTATCATATTTGGACTAACCTATTAACTCAGTGCACCCAGTTGCCAGTTCCTGTTTTCTGTTGTTTTTACATTTCAGGTTTTCCGGCCATTAATAAATCTCGGAAAAATTATATAAAAAAACAGCGACCCGGAAGCTTCCCGAATCACCAAGGAAGGAAGGGGGTGGACCCACAAGGTCCCTAGGAGGGTCCCTGGCGCGGCCCCACCCTAGGCCGCACCAGGAGGCCTCCTGGCTGCCCTGTGGCCCTTCTCGGTGCCCCATTTGGCCTATATTTAGCCCCCGTGATGGAAACCCCTAATAACGGTCTGCTATTCCTGTTCTCCTCTCTGTTCCGCCGCCGCCACCGTTTCAAGATCAGGGATGCCAGGAGAAGCTGCCCCAGCACCCTGTCGGAAGGAGGAATCCCCTCCGGGAGACCATCCATCACCATGGACGCCTCCCGGATGTCTTGTGAGTAGTTCCCCTTGGACCATGGGTCCATGACCAGTATCTATGTGATGTTCTCCTCCCCTCTTTGTGCTTCCACTTTGGAGACCTCGTGAGCTGCCTCACATGATCGAAGCACCTTTGTAATTTCTGTGTTGCTATGCTGAGTTTGCTGGGATATGATGGATTATGAGATTATGTTTAGATTGTGATGAGTAATATATTTGGTTCTCTTTTATATTTGTGTTCTTTAGTAAATTCTTGCATGTTCTCCGTTTCCGTATTTTTCTTTTGCCAAGTGATTTGTTTCAACTCCAAGAGGGAGCGTTATGCTTGATTGTGGGTTCAGCCCCCTGATGCTAGCTTGAGTGACAGAAACATGAGACTAGGGGATGTGTTGTTGCCACCAGGGATAAAACAACGGTGCTTGTACTTGCGGGTGCAAGGATTGTTTACTTTACGCATAGTTCTTTTAATACAGTTGTCTATTGCTTTGAGTATACACTTTGGGTGGGATTCGCAACTTAATACCAGCAAGATGTTCTGGATAGATATCTCAAGGTGGATGATTCGTAGTAGATGCAGATGGATTTCACTCTACTTACCTTGGCGTACTGCCCATTGCTTTTGAGCCTCTTCCTTTCTTTCGTAGAATAGTTAGCATTGCGGTGCGTTTATAATCCTGTCAATTGCCCAACTATGATTTTTTACCTCGCTAGCACTTTTATCGTCTTTTGGGAGAGCGACATCACTAGTGAACGTCATGGGACCCCGGTCCATATTTACACCATTGTTTACATCTTCAATTTACTTTCAGTCTTTACTTTCAGTTGCCACTATTATTATCTCATGCGTTGATACTTTGTAAACAGCAAGGCCGGAGGAATTGACAACTCCTCTGTACTCGTTGGGAGAAAAGTTATTTGCTGTGTGTGCAGGTCCAGGTGAAGTAAGCAACCCTGAGTTGTGAACGGCGCCATTGTTCACTTTCCCACCTTCTTGTATCTCTTGGAGTCCTACTGGTTCGATAACCTTGGTATCTTCACCGAGGGAAATTTGCAGGTACGCTACATCTCACCTTCCTCTTGGGGTAACCAACAAGAAGTGAGAAGAGTTATCTTCCTCACCGCATCAGCCGCCGCCGTCCGGCCGACGCGCCTCGCAGGTCACCTCCGCCGCAGTACTCTCCCTCTCCTCCTTCCTCCTCCCTCTCATCCTGCCTCATCTCCTCTCTCTACCGCAGGTCGCTGGCAGCACGAGAGCCAGCCGCCGCCCGCCATTGGAGCTTCCCAAGCTCGAGGCCCTCGCTGCGCCGCCCTAGGACGTCCACGCCGGCCTGCCGCGCCACCGCCAAGCGCCGCCGACAGCTCCCCTCCTCCGTCGCGGCCCTCTTGGGCCCTCTTCGCCTTGCCGGAGGCTGCGTCTCGCCGACGCCATCGCCGCCCGCCGCCCTGCCTGGCTTTAGTAGGGATCCGGTGAGCAGGCCCCTCACCAACGCCGCCTTGGGCCGGCCCACCAGCGCAAGGCCTGCCACGACCTCCGCGGCCCAGTCGGCCTCCCCTCCAGTAGTCCAGCACCTGCAGGCCGGCCACCTCGCCCATCTCGGCCCACTTCGGCCGAAGCCCCGTAGTGAGAACTTTCCCCTTCATTTTATTATGCTAAGTCCTCAGGATATGTTATTTTCTTCTGTTTTGCGATTAGATTTGCGAGAGAACCGTATAACCGTATGCATTTGCGCCCAACATGAAAAGTGCCCAGTTTTGTGTGCTCTAACTTTTTTCCTTTAGTGAGTTATTTGATTTGAGGCCATCAAGATGCTGTTAATCACTGTTGAAGTGGGCAGCAGATCGTTAACTGCTGCTACTTTCTGTTAATTGCTACTGCTGATATTTTATTGCAAGTTTGATTGATGATTGTGTCATCCATGAGGCCTATGCTATTGATTCTTTCTTGTATGTGTTAAGCATCATGTGTACTTCAGTTATATGCATTCCTTTGTCATGTTTGCCTGCTGTGGCTATATTATTTCCTTCTCCAAAGTGGTGACCCTGATAACATGTACTGCTGTTTATATAAAGTTACTACTTTGATGCCTTATAGTTAGTGATCCATGCTTCATATGCAGTATCTCCAATGTAATTATTTGCTCCTTGTTATGTGTAATTTGATTCCATGCTTTTCTTTGCCATGGTATGGTTGCTGATCATATAGTTATCAAGCTCCTAAAGTGCAACCCTGTTGTTTGCTGTCACATGCCCTGTTTTTCACTAAGTCCCTAGACCAGTAGTATTTTCTTGCTTTTTGCATGGGTTACAATTACTTTTTACTGATGGTCATATACATGATACTTTGTTGCCATGCCTTCCTTGTCATGTCTACTGTTAATCCATGTCATTTTGGTGCATGTTTGCATTCAGTACCCGTAACTTGTGATGCTTGTATCTTTTTAACCGTAACTCCGTTTGGGGTGTTCTCTATATGTAACTTGACTAGAATTTCATGTACTTTGTGTTTATGCCATTGTATGATGTTGTTAACCAACCTAAAATATGGTTTAGGGAAGAAAAGTACAAAATGATTAAATTTATCATGGGGTACTTAGTGAATGCCATGTTTAGGATTTTGCCTCACTTAAATTGACTAGCATAGATAGTTTATCTTATGCTTCATCTCTTGTCATGTTTGTGTGATATGCCATGCTTGAGTGAGATGCCATGTTAAAATTTTTTTCTCATGTTGTGTAGCTAAACAACTTGAACCATTCTAAATGTGCGGTATCGTCGTGTGTGACGAGTACTCCACTTAACCTGTTAGTAACCGCTCTCGGCGATAGATGCGATACCGTAGTGCGTTGTCTCGTGTTGCCTTCTTGTTGATGCTTGCTCGTGATTGCTTCATAGTAATAGATGCTTGCTCGTCGATTGCCTTTTCCAGTGTTTCCTTCTTGTGTGCTTCCGCGGGTACCTCTCGGAGACGATGCGAGCTTGCGATCGACTACACCTTCGGTTTCGTCTTCTCATCAGGTAAGGGGGAGAATATTGTTGGGGCACGCGGTCCGCTACGCTAGCGCTAAATAAAATTTTTCTACCATGCACAACCAAGATCACTGCTACTGGAGATGAACTACATGATTAGGGTTTTGCATATCTTTTCATTCTGCATCGTTTGGTAGGTCACGGAGCTCAATCAGAGTTCATATGACCAAGATATGGCCTCTGAACCGAACCTGCTCACATATTTCTGGACAACGCAGATCATATCTACGCCATGTCCTGATCCGTGTCCCGGATCAATCACCTAGTGATATCCGCATGCCACAATAGGGTTTATGGCACACTGTCTATCCCAATGGCGGATAACTGACCTCTAGGGATAAGTTGATGCACGACCTAAGTAGCTCGCGCCTCGGGACATATCATGAAATCAAGAACCTCAAACATACATGAAAAACCGATCTGATCTACACATCTCTATATGCAAATCCATCACGAATTCACTACCAAATAGCAGAGTCTCTGATACCACCGTTGGGGCACGCAGTCCGCTACGCTAGCGCTAAATCAAAATTTTCTACCACGCACAACCAAGATCACTGCTACTGGAGATGAACTACATGATTAGGGTTTACCACTAGACGTGCAGTCACGGCAGCGGAAGGAGAGTTGGTGATGCGCGTTGGCGACTGCTGCACGAATCCCTCGAACCAATCCCTCGTACCGATCCCACGAACAGAGTCCCGCGATCCGATCCCGCGAACAGTTCATCCAAGCGCCACAGATGCAGCGCCTCCAAGGGATGCGCACGTACAAGGAGGAGTGCCGGGTGGCGAACTGCTAGGTCCGACGGCTCGGCCCGGAGGTGGAGTGGCGGCTAGGGTTTTTTTCTGACCTATACCCCTTCGGGGTTCACCCTAGCCCTTATATAGGCGCCCGTGGAATGGCCTCAACCCTTGAGGCAATCCGTACCCTCCATCCATATTCCATTCGGATCACATCCGAATGGGCTCATTTCCTCTTAAGCGCGCGACCCTATAGGTTCACGTACACATGGACACGTCCCGAATCACATCCGGTTCGATAGTCGGTAGAGGTTCATAGCAGAACGTGCAGACTCCCATATATGCGTAAAGTCATAAGACGAACCATTACAAAGTGTCATATGCAACATTCCTTTTGCCTCACGATATATGTTGTCGAGCTCAAGGCGAGTACTTGTCACCCTTGTGATAGCTTGACCTCTCTTCTCGAAACCGTGATACAGATTCCTGAACCGGGTTAACACTTAACCCATATCGCATGGCCATGCTTTCTGAATCTTATCACTCGAGAGGGCCCAGAGAATATCTCTCCAAAGTGAAGGGGAAAATCCCATCTTGATCAACCATGTCTCGCGGCATGTATCATGACTCACCCGTAAGCTACCTTTATATCTACCCAGTTACAGTGTAGCGTTTGATAGTCCCTAAGTGAGTCATTCCTCATCCCGAGAACATGCGAGGACCTCAGGTCTAGGACATGGCATATACATTGTATTGAGACTAACAGATGACAATATCTTGCTGCGTCTCAAAGTGGGTCTCTGTCCAACTCAGTGATCCCATCACTAAGTCCATACTATCGGTAGCATCTCCATGCTCATGACTTGTGAAACATAGTCATCAATCGAATCATATACTAGTCAAGGATATGTGTCCGCATAACCTTATCAACTAGGGACCATTAGAACAATCATCATAGACTATATAGTCTCACAAACAAGTCACATACTTATTGATACATATCAGTGATGATGTTCAACGACAATACAAATAACTCATGAAGACATAAAGAGATAACATCATAACATGATTGCCTCTAGGGCATATCTCCAAAAAATATATCATGCTTATAAATTTCAGGTCACTCGCGCCTAGGTGTAGGATAAAACGATTGCTTGATCCTACCACTTCATATTCATGCCTCTCAAACAAACCCAAACATCCATGTCCTCCACATCCCAGCAAACCTTGTTCGGCTATGTTACTATTGCTTGCTGCTCAGCCACTGCTTAGTATGCATGTTAGGATGCTATCAACTGTTATCCTATTACCCCTTGGATTGGGCTATCGCATTATTATATTGTTGTGGATGATATGATTATTATAATGTTAACTATATTCGACGAAGGATGGAAGGTCTAGGCTATCCCGCCCCGACACTTTGTTCCATTCGAGTCACCTAGGACCCGAGTTCCGTGTATTGTGTCTCTCGACTAGCGTGCCTAACCGCGTGTGGGATACTATGGGGTCCCCTCTTCTTACCTACCTAGCTTCAAACATTTCTAGTGGTGGCCCAAGCTGATTTACCATTTGAAATCGTGTGTGTGACTGGTGAGCTCCCAGTAGATTTTAAACAACTCGGGCCAGCAGAGACATGGTTTCTCTTGTTGGTCCACACTGGTGAGCTAGCGGGCTGCCCACATGTGAGGGGATTAGTTACCTCGACCTTAGCCTTACGGAAGAGTCCGATCCGAGAGCATGGCCGGCTTTTGGATTGAGTGTCGACTCCCCGGGGGCCACCCGGATTTGTTCGTTGTTAGTTAGAGGGATTATGACATCCGTATCTCTCGGAACAACTCTTTAATGAGTGTCTTTAACGGGCCCGACTGAGAGAGGCGGCGTGCGTGCGGAGCCTTGTAATGGGTAGTTGGTACATCCCTGCAGGGTTAAATCTTTTTGAGAAGCCGTGTCCACGGTTATGGATGACTAGAGACCTACTCCTTGTTCATATACAACAACAACTTAGATAATCATAATAAACTTGATCAATATGTGTGTGCCTTGACTGCTTCTTCTTCGTCGGGATGCGAAGGGGAGGACAAGGATAGGATAGGTGTTATGTTTGCGTAAGTAGCTGATAGCAAGATCTTTTGGAGGCGATTCCCCATCGAATGCTTGCTTCTCATCTTACTCTAAATAGATCGTTAGCCACTCATATATTTCTAGTGCGGATGCAACCTCAACCACTACCCCTATCTTACCGTGAGAAGTTAGTTACAAGACTTGTTGATATAGCTCACCCCTTCTTTTCTCTTTTACGCATGTTATACAAACGATCTTGGACTTCAGAGGAGCTCGACGTCCCTTCTTCTGGATGCCTTCGCGGAGAATCGACGATGACTAGTTAGGCGGATCCCGGCGGAGAGCCTGGACCCGTGTGGTTATGGGAATGGTGTGTTTTACCTCTGCCGCTAGGCATTTGATTGTAGTCTGTACTCAGACATGTATCTTCCGCTGATGTATTGTATTAAAGCAGTTGTATGCCGATTGTATGATATGTTGTATCCTTGTAGCTGTAATGTTGTGATATCATGTTGGAAATCTGGGGCATATGGCATTGTCATATGTCGCGGTGGGGCCGATATGTGCTTCGTCCCCGGATCTGGATGGAAACATTTAGATCTGGAACAATACCGCATATCGGGCCTTAAAACCTTCAACTTGGGGAATATTTACATCAAAGTTTTCCCTCATAAATGGCATTGCCTGGACATTGAAATTACTGCTATCTACATCATAACCTTCAACTTGGGGAATATTTACATCAAAGGCTTCCATCATAACCATCATAACCTGCATTGCCTGGACACTGGAATATTTACATCAGTGCCATCAATCCAAAAGACCTATGCTTTTGATCAAAATTGACTTTGAGAAAGCTTTTGATTCCATTGAGCATGAAGCCATTTTGGAAATTTTTAAAACACAAAGGCTTCCCTCATAAATGGAGAGTGTGGGTGCAACAACTCTTGGATAGTGGCTCCTCCTCTGTTTTGTTAAATGGCATCCCAGGTAGACAATTCAAGTGCAAGAGGGGGGTCAGGCAGGGTGATCCTTTATCTCCCTTGCTTTTTGTTCTTGCTGCTGATCTTTTGCAATTAGTGGTGAATAATCTACTTAGGAGAGGGCAACTCAGTTTACCTATACCCTCTCATGATCCTGACTTTCCCATTGTGCAATATGTTGATGACACCATTTTGGTGATGCCTGCTGAAGTGCAGCAAGTGCTGAAGCTAAAAGAGGCCCTGAGGAGTTTTTCTGAGTCCACTGGCCTGGATATCAATTATATAAAATCTTCCATGATACCTATCAACATTGATGATGCTACTATTACTCAATTGGCTGCAGCTTTTGGTTGTCAAGTGGGGAAACTTCCATTCACATATTTGGGTCTGCCTGTTGGTATCACCAGGCCCAAGATTGTGGATCTTCTTCCTTTGGTTGATTGCATGGAGAGGAGACTTACTGCTAGCTCATGCTTCTTAACTTAGGGGGTAAACTTCAGCTTCTCAATTCTGTGATCTCCTCCATGCCCATTTACTTTGTATGTTCTTTGCACATCCCTGCTGGTATTATTAAACAGCTTGAAAGGATCCAGAGACAGTGCCTTTGGAGAAAGTATGGCCAAGACTCAGGTAAATCTCTTGCTTATTGGGAGCTAGTTTGCAGACCAAAGAATAAATGTGGACTGGCATTCTCAACCTACAGCTCCAGAATCAATCCCTTCTTATGAAGCATCTGAACAAGTTTTATAACAAAGAGGATGTGCCTTGGGTTTCACCGATCTGGAACACATACTACAATCAAAGATTTCCCCATGCAACTGAACTCTGTGGCTCTTTTTGGTGGAAAGATGTGGCCAAGAATATGGACAGCTTTGTAGCTGTTTCTAAGATTAACATTGGCTCTGGGGAGACTGTGCTGCTGTGGAATGACTTCTGGATTGATCACACAAATTTTGCTCTGGCACATATATTTAGGAGGATGTACTCCTTCTCGAAAGACTCCCTCATCTTTGTGAAAGAGGCATTGGATGCTACTGACCTCACTGTGCTCTTCAACTTACCACTCTCTGCACAGGCTTTTCAGGAGTTAAATGAACTGCAAGATATCCTTCAAAATGACAGATCTGATGAAATCAAGGACTGCTGGACCTGGAGGCTGGGCAACAAGGGACAGTACACTGCTAAGAAATTTTACACCATGGTGCATGCTCCTATTCAATCCAACCCTCTCTTAAATTGGATTTGGAAATCTTGCTCCACTCTCAAGATCAAGGTTTTTGACTGGCTGGTGATGATGGATCGTCTCAATACCAAAGATATGCTTCTAAGAAGACATTGGCATATTGAGGATGGTCCTGAATGTGTGTTATGTCCCACTCAACACCTGGAGACCAGAGATCACTTGTTCTTCCAGTGCAATTTCAGTGCTAGACTCTGGGCATATCTTGAAATTGACTGGACAAATGGAACATACATGGTACAGGTTGCCAAGGAGGCCAGGGAATCCTTTCATAAACCCTTCTTTGGTGAAGTTGTGTTTACTGCATGGTGGAACATCTGGTTGGTAAGGAATTCCAAATGCTTCAAGAATGAAAGACAATCATTTGCCAAATGTAGAGTGGGCTTCATTCATGACCTCACTCTACTTAGTTACAAAATTAAGCCTAGATTTAAGGATGAGTTACTTAGATGGATAGACTTTCTGCCCCCTTGAAAGGGTATTTTTTTGAAGCTTTTGTTGTACATTTCAAATATTGTGGCTAAAGTAATAAAATGCTGGGGGATGCTTTACCCTTCAGTTTTAAATCTTCAAAAAATAAACTTTCAACTTGGGGTAACTGTCGTGGGAAAGTCACGACAGATGTCCGTGGAGTCGGACTTATCATGGGACCTTTGCTGCGAGTCGAATTCGAGGAGAGAGTCGACATGGACACGGGACTCGGCGATTTACCCAGGTTCGGCCTCGTCGATTCGGTAAAGACCTACTCCTGCTGCTTGACTATTGTGGGATCGACTCCTCAATAGGAAGACCCGATCTTATCGATTACAGAGGTGATGTTTCGCAACCTTAGTCTCGTGGAGATCTAGGTTATATCGTGAGTTGTCTAGCCCTGGCTTGAGGTAAGTTCTGGCTCTGGCTCCCGTGTACCTCGGCTTATAAAGGTGCCGGGTCCCGGGATTCCGTGAGTCCGACTCCTACACGATGTGGAGTTCTATTCTACTTTACAAATTTACTATGTGCTATACAAGGTAAGTCGAATTCCTTCTAGGGCTTCAATCTTCACGCTTGGCACGCCAGACTCCTTGCCGAGTCTTCTTTGTGGGCCTTCATATGGAAGTCGGCCCAGAGGTTTGTAATGCCGGGTCTATGGGCCTGATCCATCCCCCCGACTTTAGCCCCCAGGATTGTTGTGATGCTTTAGTCTTCACAGCAATCTTCTTTATTTTCTTCATTGCCGCCGGCTCTTCATAGACCAAGGGACGACTTCATGCTTGGCGTTGATTGAGAGTCGGAGTCGTCTCTCTTCAATCTTGCTTCGGTCCCTTTATCTTTATAGGACCGATTCTTCTGGCTAAATCAACTATCACTTGATGCTCACTAGGAGTCGAGGCCAACTCTCTTTAGCTTCACATTATCTTCTTCTTGAAGATTTTTCTTTGACTTTTGGTCAAAGATCCTTTTTTACATTTATAGTCCCTCTGCCCGAGACGCCACTATTAGAGGCATTCATGTCGTTGTGGGAATCGAGGAGTTTTTTCCATAAATGTCACCCACCATGGGTAGTTTACCCGTAGCATTGATTGATCTTCCTTGTAATTGCTATAAATATCCTTCGGGTAGTTTTGATCCTTCAAGCGCCCACATCTTCTTCTTCATCTTCCAATTTTCCCCATGTCACCTAAGCTCGAAGCTTCTTCTCCTTTGTCATCCAACGAGCCCGGCTCCAGTGCAAGTGCTCGAGGTCGCGGTCGTGGTCGTGGCCGTGGGCGAGGTCGTGGCCGTGGTAGAGGTAGGGGAAGAAGTACTCGTGCTGCCTCTCCTACAGAATCCCCCTTCTTCTCCTGAGAGGGGGGAGTTCTTGGTTCATATCAAGACGATCCGTCGCTGGATCAAACTCCCTGAGTCTTTCACTCAACTTGTGATTGGCTCAATGCCTTCGGGTCTCTGGTTCCGATCCAATGGATGTCCTCATGGGCCTTGTGGGCTAGGATCTTTGACTCGGATGGAGACCGAGCCTGCTGTTGTATGGAGAGCTCTAGTGATGAAGAACTCCTTAGTGAAGAAGAAGCTTCAACTGAAGATGAAGCCGACTCTGAAGAAGATGTTTGAAGCTGTAGACTTTTTTTCTTAGTAGTATTTTGCCGAGTTTGGCCTTTTCTTGTAAGGTTGTGTCAGAACCCTAATTTAGGTTTGTGCTTTTCCAAGCTAGCATTTTTGCTTCTTGAAAAAAAAATTACAAAAGAAAAGGAATTGGGGAAAAGAAAAGCCCTAAATGAATTAAATAAAAAGGCCAGAAATAAATCTGTTTCCAAAATTCTTTTGGATGTATTGAAAAATCCTAAAAATGAGTCTCATCATTTTAAAAGTGATTTGGGATTAATCCCATGCTTATAGATTTTTCAAAAATCCAAATAGTGGCATGGAAATTAAATATTTTGCCTATTTGAATTGAAATTCAAATAAATTGAATTTCAAAAATTCCCAAAACTTGGGATTGACTTCTATATAGTCACCTAGGTTTTATAAAAATGTTTGGGGATTTTTATAAATGCCCTAGCTATTTATTTTAAATGGGCAAAACAAATAACAGAAAGTTAAAAAGAAAAATGGAAGAGAGCTTACCTCCCGCCTAGGCGCCGGCCCACCTGGCCCAGCCCGGCCCCGCTCCTCTGTGGTCTTCCTCCTTTTGCCAGAAGGAGAGACGGCCGCGCCGTGCGCCGCAGGCATGCACGCCACCTCCTCCTTCTCGCCAGCGCACGAGCCTCCTCGTCCTCATCTTCGAGCTAGCGACGCCTGGAAGCCCCAGCTCCCCTTTCCCCATCTCTGGTCCTCTTCCTCGTCTCCCTCGCATGAACTCGCAACCCTAGCAGAGGCCCGCGGAGCGCCGACGACGAAAGGACGTGGCCACCGGCGACGGTAAGCGCGACCACCGTGTCCATTGAGTGTGCCGTGACGGCTACGTCGACCCCCGCGATCAATTGGAGCAGAGGAGCAAAGGACGCGACGCTAGCTTCGCAAAGCCGCCGCGGCCACCCCCAACTCTGGTGCCAAATTACCTCGCCGCCGCTTCTTCCCCGGCTCCGTCGAGGCCCTCCTCGTGCTCAGGTGAACAAGGCGCTTCGAATCCCCCCATCCATGGCTCTCCCCGTCGCCTAGGTCGCCATTTTTTCCATGGCCAGAAGGTCTGGTCGCCGCCTCTTCATCGTGCTCATGGCCACGGGCCTCCCCGCGACGCCCCGATGGCAGAGACGAACGCGCGCGCTTCCCAGCTTCCCCCCGTCACCTTTTGCCCCCTCTCCCGTGCTCGTTTTCCCTCTCCGGCGTGAGCTCCGGCGAGCTCCAGTGGACGCCGGCGAGCTCCACCATTAGAGCCCTAAGCTACCTGCTAATCCCCCCCTCTCTCTCTCTGACTATGGGCCCTAGGCCTTAAGCTAATAAGTGTTTTAGTTAAATAGAAAGTTAATTAACCCTAGTGAGGCTGACAGGTGGGGCCGCCCTGTCAGTTGACTGGTCAAACCCTGGCGTCAGCATGACCTAGTGATGACGCAGTAAAGATTAAATCATTTAATTATTCAGTAAAATTTCAGAAAATGGCTGAAACTTTGAAAAATCATAGATAATTCATTTTAACTCCAAATTTAACATATAATATATGAAAAATTATCAGGAGAAAATCCTCTATCCAAATTTCCAACTTTCAGCTATGTTGGAGTTGATCTTAAAAAGGGATCATTAGCTTTTGCTATTTGATTTAATTGGAATTATTTCAAATTCAATTCAAAAACTATTCCAACTTCAAACTTTTAAATGCACCACACATCACTTGTACTTCAGAAGCATTTCACCCATATGATCATTTGGTTTCCAATCAACAAACATTAGCAAATGCAAGTTGACCAAATTTGAATAACATTTGGAGTTTGAATTTGAATTCACTTTTCAAATAAACTTCAATTAACATGTGGAAATTCAAACATAGGTCACATCAGCACATTGCTATGCTATGTTTCGCATATTGAATGTGCATTGTATTATCTTGATTGTGCTTTACTTCCAGTGCTTCGGTGATTGCATCTTCTTGGTAGAGTTGATCTCGGAGACGAGTTCAACCTCACGGCAGAAGAGTGTTACATCGTGATCGTCAGCATGGCAAGCACCCCCTCTTTGATCATGTCGATAAAATCCCAGTTCCCTCTCATTCTCGCAAATGCATGTTTAGGATGTCACCATGATACGTTCTACCGCTAGTTGAACCCATTCCCTTGCATGACCTATCATTTTGTCACAGTAGTAAGCAAACCACAATCCTAGCAGATGTAGGAGTTGGTTGATATCATGTGGCCCCTGCAACTGTTACAGCTTATTGCATGCTTAGAGTTGTTACCTGAGGCTACTTTGATGTGAGTCAGGATGGTAGTGATCATGTGAATGATGGTGGTAACGTGTTGGTGAATCTACCCTAAACAAAGGTGAACGATGAGAGGCTGTGTAGGAGTACACAGTGGGTTGTCTCGTTGAACACTGCCTTAGGCCCGAGTTCTTGTGTTGTTATCCAAGACAAAGAGTACGACCATACATTGGGCTCACTGACCCCTCTCGGCCTAGTACCTCACCCCGGACCTGTCCAGGAGTCGCAAGTAGTTCGCCCTTTAACGATCTCAAGAAGGTGGAACCAAGGTAAGTGGTTGGCGTAGGTTGTGGGCACGTTGAATCAAGTGATCATGATCGAGTTGAGCTTGATGGCGGTCACACAACTTTTGAGTCCGCATCGGAACAATCGGCCGGATTCCGATTGTGGTCCCAACTCAAATAGGCGACTCCCTAGGACTAGAGATGGTGTCGTGAGTGAAGTGTCGTGGCAGCATCCTCGCCGGTACTCACTTGAAGGGTCCATCCCCAGGCGGTAACTGATGAGGCGTGTGTGTAGCAGTACACCCCTGCAGGGTTAATGAACTATTCGAATAGCCGTGTCCGCGGTTATGGACTACTTGGAGACCTTTACTTGATCATAGATAACTTGAACTGGATACTTCTAAAACACACCAAGATAAGTTTGAGTGCTATGGCGTGCTTCCTCGTGGGGAAGTCGAGGAAGGCACCATAGTAGAGTATTGGTTGGAGACTGTTACTTGGACTCGTGTACGTTCTTACCTCTCTCTGGTACTCGTAGTTCAGGATTAGCCAAGTCAAAGCTGGCACTTCTGCAAGTGAAACCCCACCTCCCTTTTCCTTGATACATGTGCATGAGTAGTATAGTTCCTATGTAAGTCTTGCTGAGTACGACTTTGTACTCACGTTTGCTTATTCTATGTTTTAGAGATGAGCCCATTGACCCTGATGGTGGCCTCTACCTCGAGCTCGACGTGGACCAATGTCATATAGTTCCAGGTAGCATCCTGTGCCTTTTGGAGGGTCGTTGTATTTTCATTCAGGCTTCTTCAGCCATTTGTTAAACTTGTCTTTACTAAGACATAATTTGCTTCCGTTGATGTTTGATGTAATTTTGGATCACATCCATGTGATCTCTTCTTGTAATACAACTACTATGTCTGCTCTGTTTAGTAGAAGTTATAAAGACTATGAGTTTGTAGAGTTCATGTTGTGATTACATGTTGTTTACACTGGACATGTATGCTGCGTGTATGTTTATAACGTGCATGTCTTAGTGTGGGGTTCGATAGCTTAGTTGTGTTCTTGCCGGAGGTCTTTTATACACCAAGTGGCCCTTAGATGTGCGCAGCTTGGGGCATCGCGATGCGATTGCTCGTGACTCTGTCACGTGGCACACTTTGTTGTATGATCGAGCCCGCCCGAGATCCCGACTAAGTGATCGGGCTGGAGTAAGTTTATGTAAGGGTTATGATTCTATCGATAACATGGTTGAGGCGACTTGTCTATGATTATGGGATTCACCACCCATAAGCATTTAGACTTGTGAGCGGACGATGAGGACCCATCTCAGTTGATCATCCGGCCTGGATGGGATGCCCCTCACGTTCGATGCTTACCGAGAGTGATCTGTGCTTGGCCTTGTCTGCTTAGAAAAGTGGGTACGACTCTCGGCTCTCCATGTGATTGTATTGTGACCGGAATTACATACGCTAACCCCGGGTCCCGACAGACTTGGTATCAGAGCAGGACTGCCTGTAGGATTATCAAACTATTGGCTGATGTCGAGTCTAGCATTCTATAGTTATATAGTTACTTTGGGTATAAGGGAACAACGTAAGACTTATTTTTCTCCTTATCCTCATCGATCTGAGTTCTGAGTCAACCTTATCTTATTCTACGGGAAGATAGGACTAGGATCATCTATGTCTTTACTAGGACATCTCATTGATTGCTTCTTTGTAGCTGTACGAGTGTTGTGGTCTTTCTGAGCCATCATTCCATAGTGTTTCTGTGGAAGTGATGCCCGTTATCCTGTAGGTTGTCTCAATTTCCATCCCGGTGCAGCCGTTATGCTGTCCGTTTGTGGCTTTGATGCTATTGTATTTTAGTCTTCTATCTTAGCATAGAATTGTGTCCCAAATCCTATTCTGATTGTTGATTCTTATCACACAGAATGTCAGGTGCAAATCAAGGTGTTGATCCCAGTTCCGGTAACACAGACGGTGAAGAACCTCCACCACCAACCTCAACGGCAGAAATCATGATGGAGGCAGAACAGAATCGTCGTGATCAGACACGTCTTCTCGAGCGTATTGAGAAGAACACTTCTCGTCAGCATCTTAGTGTTGTCACAATCCAGCACTTCATTCTCCTCAACCCGCCAGTATTCCGATGTCCTTCCGAGCCCCTTGATGCCGATGATTGGCTTCGTTCCCTCGAGCGTAAGCTTGAGACAGCCCATGTTGCTGCAGGTGATCGTGTGCTATTCGCGGCATACTTTCTGGAAGGTGCTGCGCTTCAGTGGTGGGAGAATTTTGTAGAAATGCAGCCAGTTGGTCACATGATGACTTGGCAAGAGTTCTGTGATGACTTCCGTGGATACCATATTCCGGATCAGCTGATGGAGCGCAAGAGAGAAGAATTTTGCAATCTGACCCAACGAAAGATGACTGTTCATGAGTATAGGACTGAGTTCACTCGTTTAGCACGTTATGCCCAAGAAGAAGTATCCACCGACGCCAATAAACAAGAAAGGTTCCGCAAGGGACTTAGCCCCGTCCTTCGTCATGACCTGAATCTTCACGAGTTCGTCAACTTCAGGGACTTGGTCGACAAATCCTTCAAGGCCGAGTATGGAAATGAGTTGTATGAAGAGGCTCGCAAGCGTGAACATGAGTTTTCCCAGTCTTCTGGCCCAGTTTCTCGGAAACGATGTGTATGGATTCCCTTCAGTGACGTCAGTCGTGCTGTAAGTGCTTCTAGACCATCAACCACCATATATCGTCCACCTCAACCCAATCTTCCTCCTTGGAATTTTGTTGGTCAATCAAGTACTCATGTTCCTTTCATTCCACGTGGTGTTTGTTTCCAATGTGGACAATCAGGTCACAATGTTCGAGAGTGTCCCCAAAATCATGTAACCACCACACCTAATCCAAAGCAAGCCTTTCGTCGTGGTAAGCCACCACCCAAGACTTCCAATGTCAAGCCTCCTGTTTATTAACATGGTTATGTGAATCATGTATCCATTGTAGATTCCCACAAGTCAACCGATGTTGTACTCGGAACCCTTCCTGTCAATTCCACCCCAGCTTCGGTTCTTTTTGACCCAGGAGCATCTCACTCATTCATATCCCAGGACTTTGCACTGTCACATGACATCTCTTTTTCGATGTTATCCACCCCCTTAGTTGTGCAAGCCCCTGGATCCAGATGGCACACCACCATGGTGAGTCATGAGAATGAAATTGCAATTGAGGGTTTAGTATTCCTTGCCTCACTTATAGCCCTCAAGTCTTCAGACATTGATGTCATCTTAGGTATGGATTGGTTATCAAGACAGAATGCTGTCCTTGATTGTAAAGCCAAGTCAGTGAAACTAACCCATCCATCAGGCCAGACAATCAAGTACACCTCACCAAGCTCTAAAACCCAGGTGCATTCTTTAAATGTGCTTCCTCTTCAAGACCTTGAAGATATTCTGGTGGTTCGTGACTTCCCGGATGTTTTTCCAGAAGAGCTTCCAGGAATACCACCTGACAGATCCGTAGAGTTTGTTGTAGATCTTATCCCAGGAACCGCACCAATATCCAGACGCCCATATAGAATGGCCCCACGTGAGTTAGCTGAGCTCAAAATCCAACTTGAAGCTTCGTTGGCAAACGGCTTCATCCACCCTAGCTCATCGCCATGGGGTTGCCCCGTTCTATTCGTAACGAAGAAAGATGGAACAGAAAGGATGTGCGTAGACTATCGCCCGCTAAATCTAGCGACGATAAAGAACAAGTACCCACTGCCCAGGATCAATGATCTTTATGATCAACTTGCAGGATCCTCTGTCTTCTCTAAGATGGATTTGAGATTAGGCTATCATCAAATCAAAATCAGAAACGAGGACATTCCCAAAACTGCTTTTACTACTCGTTATGGTCTTTATGAGTACACCGTCATGTCCTTCGGTTTAACCAACGCCCCCGCCACATTCTCGCGTTTGATGAATTCGATGTTCATGGAGTACTTAGATAAATTTGTTGTAGTTTATCTTGATGACATTCTCATCTACTCGAAGAACGAAGAAGATCACGCAGAACATCTTAGGCTGGTATTGATGAAACTTAGAGAGCATCGCCTTTATGCTAAATTCTCCAAGTGTGAATTCTGGCTATCAGAAGTGACCTACTTAGGCCACGTGATTTCTGCAAAAGGCATTGCTGTCAATCCCGAGAGAGTTCAGGCCGTCCTTGACTGGACTCCACCTGAATCGGTTAAGCAAGTTAGGAGTTTTCTTGGCCTAGCCAGCTATTGCCGTCGCTTCGTCGAGAACTTTTCTAAAGTTGCAAAGCCTCTAACTGAACTCCTCAAGAAAGAGAAGAAATTCGAATGGAATCCCAAGTGCGAGGAAAGCTTTCAAGAGCTAAAAATAAGATTGACTTCTGCACCCGTACTTGCGCCTCCAGACACCAAAAGGGATTTCAAGATCTATTGTGATGCCTCACGGCAAGGGTTAGGATGCATAGTTCTGCAAGATCGACATGTGGTAGCTTATGCTTCATGCCAGTTGCGGCCACATGAAGAGAACTATCCTACCCATGATCTTGAACTCGCTGCCGTAGTTCATGCCCTAACAACTTGGCGACATTACCTCCTTGGTAATCGTTGTGAGATCTATTCCGACCACCAAAGCCTCAAATATATATTCACCCAGCCAGATCTTAATCTCAGGCAAAGACGCTGGATTGAGTTGATAAAAGATTATGACTTAGGAATTTCTTACACCCCAGGAAAAGCCAATGTCATGGCTGATGCACTAAGTCGTAAGTCGTATTGTTACAACCTCATGTTACAACAGTATCAACCACTTCTTCATGAGGAATTTCGAAAGCTCAACCTCGAGATTGTTCCTCGTGGATCTCTTTTCAACTTGGTGACGAAACCAACCCTTGAGGATCAAATCATAGTTGCCCAAAGGAGTGCACGAGGTGTTCGCCGGATCAAGGAGAACATTGCTAGCGGAGTTGCTAAATGTTTCTCCACAGATAGCAAAGGAACGGTATTCTTTGAAAATCGTTTGGTAGTACCTAAGAATAGGGAACTAAGGCAACTCATCCTCAAAGAAGCCCATGACACACCCCTCTCCATTCATCCCGGTAGTACAAAAATGTACCGAGATCTACGCCAGAGATTTTGGTGGACTAGGATGAAGAGAGAAATTGCTCAGTTCATTGCTGAATGTGATGTTTGTCGTCGCATTAAGGCAGAACATCAAAGACCTGCTGGTACTCTTAGACCTTTGCCTATCCCCGAGTGGAAATGGGATAAAGTCAGTATGGACTTCATCACTGGCTTTCCAAAAACCCAGAAAGGAAATGATGCCATCTTCGTTGTCATAGATAGACTTTCCAAAGTTGCCCACTTCCTTCCTGTTCGCGAGTCTATAACTGCTAGCCAGTTAGCGGACTTGTATGTCTCCCGAATCGTGTCACTTCACGGTGTTCCTTTGGAAATCAATTCATACCGTGGTAGTCTTTTCACTTCTCGATTTTGGGAAAGTTTCCAGAATGCTATGGGAACCCACCTCTCCTTTAGCACCGCTTATCACCCACAGTCCAGTGGTCAAGTAGAAAGGGTAAATCAAATTCTTGAAGACATGCTCAGAGCTTGTCTTATCTCTTTCGGAAAGAAATGGGAGAATTCTCTTCCTTTTGCCGAATTTGCATATAACAATAGTTTCCAATCTAGCTTGGGCATGGCTCCTTTTGAATTTCTCTATGGGCGGAAATGTCGAACACCCCTAAACTGGTCAGAAACCGGTGAAAGACAATTCTTTGGACCGGATATGATTCAGGATGCAGAAAGCATGTTCGCATTGTTCGTGAGAAATTGAAAACAGCCCAGCCTCGTCAGAAAAGCTATTATGATTGTCATCATAGGGAAGAAAGCTATAATCTGGATGAGAAGGCTTACCTTCGGGTTACTCCTCTGAAGGGTACCCATCGCTTCAGTATCAAAGGCAAGTTGGCCCCACGTTATATCGGTCCCTTTCGAATTCTCACTAAACGTGGAGAAGTTGCCTACCAATTGGAACTACCCCCTCACCTCTCCCAGGTTCATGATGTCTTCCACGTCTCCCAACTCAGGCGTTGCTTCAAGGACCCCATCCGCGAAGTAGACCACAAAACGCTTGATCTCCAAGATAGCCTTTCATATCGAGAGTACCCTGTTCGTATTCTTGATGAAGCCGAGCGTAGCACCAGACGTCAGAAGATAAGATTCTTCAAAGTGTTGTGGTCACATCATTCAGAGAAAGAAGCCACCTGGGAACGAGAGGATCGTCTACGAGCTGAGTACCCCACCTTCCTCCCGACAACTTCTGAATCTCGGGACGAGATTCTTTTGAGTGGGGGCGAGTTGTCAGAACCCTAATTTAGGTTTGTGCTTTTCCAAGCTAGCATTTTTGCTTCTTGAAAAAAAATTTACAAAAGAAAAGGAATTGGGGAAAAGAAAAGCCCTAAATGAATTAAATAAAAAGGCCAGAAATAAATCTTTTTCCAAAATTCTTTTGGATGTATTGAAAAATTCTAAAAATGAGTCTGATCATTTTAAAAGTGATTTGGGATTAATCCCATGCTCATAGATTTTTCAAAAATCCAAATAGTGGCTTGGAAATTAAATCTTTTGCCTATTTGAATTGAAATTCAAATAAATTGAATTTCAAAAATTCCCAAAACTTGGGATTGACTTCTATATAGTCACCTAGGTTTTATGAAAATGTTTGGGGATTTTTATAAATGCCCTAGCTATTTATTTTAAATGGGCAAAAAAAATAACAGAAAGTTAAAAAGAAAAACGGAAGAGAGCTTACCTCCCGCCTAGGCGCCGGCCCACCTGGCCCAGCCCGGCCCCCCTCCTCTGTCGTCTTCCTCCTTTTGCCAGAAGGAGAGACGGCCACGCCGTGCGCCGCAGGCATGCGCGCCACCTCCTCCTTCTCGCCAGCGCACGAGCCTCCTCGTCCTCATCTTCGAGCTAGCGACGCCTTGAAGCCCCATCTCCCCTTTCCCCATCTTTGGTCCTCTTCCTCGTCTCCCTCGCATGAACTGGCAACCCTAGCAGAATCCCGCGGAGCGCCGACGACGAAAGGACGTGGCCACCGGCGACGGTAAGCGCGACCACCGTGTCCATTGAGTGCGCCGTGACGGCTACGTCGACCCCCGCGATCAATTAGAGCAGAGGAGCAAAGGACGCGACGCTAGCTTCGCCCAGGCGCCGCGGCCACCCCCAACTCCGGCGTCAAATTACCTCGCCGCCGCTTCTTCCCCGGCTCCGTCGAGGCCCTCCTCGTGCTCAGGTGAACAAGGCGCTTCGAATCCCCCCATCCATGGCTCTACCCGTCGCCTAGGTCGCCGTTTTCGCCATGGCCAGAAGCTCTGGTCGCCGCCTCTTCATCGTGCTCATGGCCACGGGCCTCCCCGCGACGCCCCGATGGCAGAGACGAACGCGCGCGCTTCCCAACTTCCCCCCAGTAGCCTTTGCCCCCTCTCCCGTGCTCGTTTTCCCTCTCCGGCGTGAGCTCCGGCGAGCTCCAGTGGACGCCGGCGAGCTCCACCATTAGAGCCCTAAGCTACCTGCTAATCCCCCCCTCTCTCTCTCTGACTATGGGCCCTAGGCCTTAAGCTAATCAGTGTTTTAGTTAAACAGAAAGTTAATTAACCCCAGTGAGGCTGACAGGTGGGGCCGCCCTGTCAGTTGACTGGTCAAACCCTGGCGTCAGCATGACCTAGTGATGACGCAGTAAAGATTAAATCATTTAATTATTCAGTAAAATTTCAGAAAATGGCTGAAACTTTGAAAAATCATAGAAATTCATTTTAACTCCAAATTTAACATATAATATATGAAAAATTATCAGGAGAAAATCCTCTATCCAAATTTCCAACTTTCAGCTATGTTGGAGTTGATCTTAAAAAGGGATCAATAGCTTTTGCTATTTGATTTAATTGGAATTATTTCAAATTCAATTCAAAAACTATTCCAACTTCAAACTTTTAAATGCACCACACATCACTTGTACTTCAGAAGCATTTCACCCATATGATCATTTGGTTTCGAATGAACAAACATTAGCAAATGCAAGTTGACCAAATTTGAATAACATTTGGAGTTTGAATTTGAATTCACTTTTCAAATCAACTTCAATTAACATGTGAAATTCAAACATAGGTCACATCAGCACATTGCTATGCTATGTTTTGCATATTGAATGTGCATTGTATTATCTTGATTGTGCTTTACTTCCAGTGCTTCGGTGATTGCATCTTCTAGGTAGAGTTGATCTCGGAGACGAGTTCAACCTCACGTCAGAAGAGTGTTACATCGTGATCGTCAGCAAGGCAAGCACCCCCTCTTTGATCATGTCGATAAAATCCCAGTTCCCTCTCATTCTCGCAAATGCATGTTTAGGATGACACCATGATACGTTCTACCGCTAGTTGAACCCATTCCCTTGCATGACCTATCATTTTGTCACAGTAGTAAGCAAACCACAATCCTAGCAGATGTAGGAGTTGGTTGATATCATGTGGCCCCTGCAACTGTTACAGCTTATTGCATGCTTAGAGTTGTTACCTGAGGCTACTTTGATGTGAGTCGGGATGGTAGTGATCATGTGAATGATGGTGGTAACGTGTTGGTGAATCTACCCTAAACAAAGGTGAACGATGAGAGGCTGTGTAGGAGTACACAGTGGGTTGTCTCGTTGAACACTGCCTTAGGCCCGATTTCTTGTGTTGTTATCCAAGACAAAGAGTACGACCACACATTGGGCTCACTGACCCCTCTCGGCCTAGTACCTCACCCCGGACCTGTCCAGGAGTCGCAAGTAGTTCGCCCTTTAACGATCTCAAGCAGGTGGAACCAAGGTAAGTGGTTGGCTTAGGTTGTGGGCACGTTGAATCAAGTGATCATGATCGAGTTGAGCTTGATGGCGGTCACACAACGTTTGAGTCCGCCTCGAAACAATCGGCCGGATTCCGATTGTGGTCCCAACTCAAATAGGCGACTCCCTAGGACTAGAGATGGTGCCGTGAGTGAAGTGTCGTGGCAGCATCCTCGGCGGTACTCACTTGAAGGGTCCATCCCCAGGCGGTAACTGATGAGGCGTGTGTGTAGCAGTACACCCCTGCAGGGTTAATGAACTATCCGAATAGCCGTGTCCGCGGTTATGGACTACTTGGAGACCTTTACTTGATCATAGATAACTTGAACTGGATACTTCTAAAACACACCAAGATAAGTGTGAGTGCTATGGCGTGCTTCCTCGTGGGGAAGTCGAGGAAGGCTCCATAGTGGAGTATTGGTTGGAGACTGTTACTTGGACTCATGTACGTTCTTACCTCTCTCTGGTACTCGTAGTTCAGGATTAGCCAAGTCAAAGCTGGCACTTCTGCAAGTGAAACCCCACCTCCCTTTGCCTTGATACATGTGCATGACTAGTATAGTTCCTATGTAAGTCTTGCTGAGTACGACTTTGTACTCACGTTTGCTTATTCTATGTTTTATAGACGAGATCACTGACCCTGATGGTGGCCTCTACCTCGAGCTCGACGTGGAACAATGTCGTATAGTTCCAGGCAGCAGCCTGTGCCTTTTGGAGGGTCGTTGTATTTTCATTCAGGCTTCTTAAGCCATTTGTTAAACTTGTCTTTACTAAGACATAATTTTCTTCCGTTTATGTTTGATGTAATGTTGGATCACATCCATGTGATCTCTTCTTGTAATACAACTACTATGTCTGCTTTGTTTAGCAGAAGTTATAAAGACTATGAGTTTGTAGAGTTCATTTTGTGATTACCTGCTGTTTACACTCGACATGTATGCTGCGTGTATGTTTATAACGTGCATGTCTTAGTGTGGGGTTCGATAGCTTAGTTGTGTTCTTGCCGGCGGTCTTTTATACACCAAGTGGCCCTTAGATGTGCGCAGCTTGGGGCATCGCGATGCGATTGCTCGTGACTCTGTCACGTGGCACACTTTGTTGTATGATCGAGCCCGCCCGAGATCCCGACTAAGTGATCGGGCTGGAGTAAGTTTATGTAAGGGTTATGATTCAATAGATAACATGGTTGAGGCGACTTGTCTATGATTATGGGATTCACCACCCATAAGCATTTAGACTTGTGAGCGGACGATGAGGACCCATCTCAGTTGATCATCCGGCCTGGATGGGATGCCCCTCACGTTCGATGCTTACCGAGAGTGATCTGTGCTTGGCCTTGTCTGCTTAGACAAGTGGGTACGGCTCTCGGCTCTCCACGTGATTGTATTGTGACCGGAATTACATACGCTAACCCCGGGTCCCGACAGGTTGCCTCCTTTGATGTAAGACCCAACTGGTTTGATGAATGAAAATTAGGAATTTCCATTGAGTCCATGAGTCGGTTTTATTCCTGACTTTGAACATTTTTCAAAATGCATGAGAGCCGATCTTATCTATGATAGTGTATGTATATGTAGCCCCCTGAGTCAATTTAGAATAGTTGTGTATCGGTAATCGACTCATAGGATAGGTCGACTTCTAGCCCCCATGAGATGGTGTGGTCACATTTGCGTGCCGTACCGGGTCATAGATTTTTGAAGTGATACTCCCCCAAGAGTTGGTACAAGAATCTTTGCGCCGTGCCGAATCTTTGAGAAGGAATTTCGATGTCTAGTCCCCATGAGTCGGTATGTGCATCTGGGAGCTATGCCGAATCACATAGGTCTAACTCATTTGAACTGAAGTTCGTGTTCCCTTTCTCAGAAAAACTTGACGACGTCGTGTAGAGTCGGCCAGTGTGTTAGACTAAGATGAGTTCACTTTTTGCTATGTGTGTTTTGACAAGTTTTTCCAAACCATAGAATTTCGATTTGTAGTCCCCATGAGTCGGTGTGAGCATCTTTTGTGTCATACCGAGTCATAGTGATTTTTGAGCTGTAGTCCCTATGAGTCAGTATGAGCATCTTTTATGTCATACCGAGTCACATAGGTTAATGCTCACGGTGCATATTTTGGATGACATATAGAAAGAAAAAATATGCTATGATGCTGATGTATGCAAAAATAAAGTATGAAGGCTCATATAGAAGTTGACTCTGGATTCATCATGCCTCATCTTCTCGTGTGTGAGATAAATTATTGGGTTATCCAGGAGTCGGAACCTCTCTATAAGCCGGCTACATATGACTAGCGTTCCCTGTGCTTAAGACCAAACTCGGTAGGCGTTGCTATTAGCCCCCAAGGTTTTTGGGCTAATCCGGGTACACGTAGGTTGTATGAGCTTGAGCTATACATGCCAAGATTAAGGCGTAGTTAGCCAGTTCATGTATATGCCGGGATTTCTTCAGATAAGAGTCGATGAGTGACATCGAGCTCCCCTACTGCCCCTGAATAAGCTTATACACATGTGGATTTTTACATATATATGCCGAGTTTTTGGATAAAGAGTCAATGATTGTCATCGAGCTCCCCGATTCCCCTGAATAAGAAATATACATGCTCAGTACCAATAGAAGGTTTGATCAAGCCCCCAGGTCTCTGAGATATAATAATGCAAAATATGCAATGTATGATGCAAAATAAATAACATGAAACAAAAAAGTAAAGAATAGTCGATATGGCGAGAGCCGGTGCGACATATGTCGACTTAGATATATGTGGCGAGGGCCAGTGCGACAAAAGTCGACTTAGATATATTAGATGGCGAAAGCTGGCGCGGCGATTGTCAGCTCATATATATGTTAATATGGCGAAAGCCAGTGTGACGTTTGTCGACTTTGATATATGTACAGTAATGTTCCTGTTCTACTCAAGTGTAATATGGACGGAGTTGTGCGACGTTCCACAGCCTAGGGATCTCCTCCATGCATGTGCACGTGTCTTCCTTCTCGCGAATATCAACTAATTAGTAGGATCCATTGTAAAGGTTCTTGCTGACCACAAATGATCCTTCCCAAGCACAGGATAACTTGTGAATTCCGTCTTTTTTCTGTATGAGTCGGAGCACTAAATCACCTTCCTGGAAAGTCCGACTTCTGATGCGGCGGCTGTGATAGCGTCGCAGATCTTGTTGATAAATAGCCGACTGAGCTGCAGCCAAAACTCATTTTTCATCGAGAATATCCAAGGCATCTTGCCTTGCTTTCTTGTTTTCGTCTTCTACATATGCAGTGACTCGTGTTGAGTCGTGACGTATGTCACTTGGGAGGAAGGCTTCCGCTCCATAGACTAGGAAGAAGGGCGTATAGCCTGTCGACCTGTTACGAGTCGTCCTGATGCTCCACAAAACTGAGGGTAACTCCTCCTCCCAGCAACCCGGCGTCCTTTTCAAAGGGACGACGAGCCGGGGTTTGATGCCTCGGAGCAACTCTAGGTTGGCTCTCTCAGCTTGTCCGTTGGACTGTGGGTGAGCCACTAATGCAAGGTCGAGTCAGATGTGCTCGTTCTGGAAGAATCGCTTCATAACCCCTTCTGATAGGTTAGAACCATTATCAGTGATGATGCTGTGGGGGTAGCCGAATCTATCTATGATCTTTTTCAACAATTTCAGTGCTGTCGCCGCATCACATTTGCTGACCGGCTCTGCCTCGACCCATTTGGTAAACTTTTCTACTGCCACTAATATGTGGGTATTCTTGTTGACTGACCTTTTGAAAGGTCCCACCATATCAAGCCCCCATACCGCAAAGGGCCAAGTGACAGGGATCATCCTGAGTTCTTGAGCCAGTACATGATCTTGCTTTGCATAGCGCTGACATCCATCACATTTTTTGACTATGTCCTCTGCGTCCGCATGTGCTGTGAGCCAGTAGAAGCCATGTCGAAAGGCTTTAGCTACAAGCGAACGAGAGCCGGCGTGGTGTCCACAATCTCCAGAGTGTATTTCATTGAGGATGGTTCGACCTTCTTCTGGTGAGACGCATCTCTAAAAAACATCTGCGGCACTCCGCCGATGTAACTCACCATTGATGAGTACAAAGGATTGGCTTCTCCTGACGATTTGTCTAGCCAACATCTCATCTTGAGGAAGGATTCCCCGAGTCTTGTAATCCAACTAAGGTACGACCCATGAGGGTGTAGCATCAATTGCAGCAACCAAAGCCGGCTCTGGATCCGGCTCTGCTATGTCTTGCTCTGTTGGTGGTTGTACAAACGGTTTTGTGAGGACATCCATGAATACGTTTGGAGGGGCCGGCTTTCGCTGAGAGCCGAGTCGGGACAGAACATCTGCTGATTCGTTTTCCCTACGGTCCACATGATCCAGCTAGTATCCAACGAAAAATTTGGCTTGTCTTTGCACTTCTCGTCGATAAGCTGCCATTATGGGATTCTTGGAATCCTATTTTCCAAACACTTGTTGAGAAACGAGATCAGAGTCGCCATAGCATTGGATCCAACTTATGCTCATCTCACGAGCCAGCCGTAGACCATGAAGTAAGGCTTCATACTCTGCTGCATTGTTGGTGCAAGTGAACTGCAACTGCATAACATAGCAGAATTTTTCCCCTTTAGGTGAGGTAAGGAACACGCCGGCTCCTGACCCTTGGAGCTGCCGACTTCCATCAGAGTGCATCGTCCAATATTTGGTGACTGTCTTCTCCGGAGATGTTTGGATTTCCGTCCAGTCATTGATGAAGTCGGCTAACGCCTGGGATTTGATGGCCGTTCGAGGTTTATATTTGATGTGATAAGCCCCCAACTCTATGGCCCACTTTGAAATCCTTCCCGTGGCTTCGCGGTTTTGGATGATATCTGCAAGTGGTGCTGAGCTTGCTACAGTTATGGGGTGCTCCTGAAAATAGTGTTTAAGTTTCTGACTTGCCATGAATACACCAAGAACCAATTTCTGCCAATGAGGATAACGTTGCTTCGATGAAGTCAAAACCTCACTGACATAATAAACTGGCCTTTGCAGGGGGTGCTCTTTGCCGGCTTCCATACGCTCAACAACAGCCGCAACGCTGACTGGTCGATTGTTGGCTGCGATATAAAGTAACATAGGTTCCTTTGGCTTGGGAGCCGCCAAGATTGGAGCCTGGGATAGCTTCTTCTTCAATGACTCTAGGGCCTGATCGGCTTCGTCATCCCAGAAAAATGTTTCTGATTTCCTTAGAAGTCGGTAAAGGGGGATTTCCTTTTCACCGAGTCGGCTTATAAACCGACTTAGAGAGGCTACAAATCCTGTGAGTCGTTGGACTCCCTTTACTGAGGCCGGCTTCTGAAGAGTCATGATAGCGTTGATTTTCTCCGAGTTTGCCTCGATGCATCTCTCTGATACTATGTATCCAAGGAGCTTACCTGCAGGTACCCCAAAGGTGCATTTGGCAGGTTTTAACTTCATCTGGTACTTGCGCAGATTTTTGAAGGTTTCCTGTAAGTCATTGATGAGTGAGTCGGCCAATTGGGATTTGATCACTATATCATCCACATAAGCATGCACGTTGCGCCCAATCTGCTTTTTGAGGCAACTCTGCACTGTTCTCTGATATGTGGCCCCCGCATTCTTAAGGCCAAAAGGCATAGAAGTGTAACAGTAGATCCCGAAGGGAGTGATGAAAGACGTTTTTTTTGATCCTCAAGGGCCATCTTGATCTGGTGATAACCAGAGTAGGCGCCAAGGAAACATAGGAGCTCACATCCCGCAGTCGAGCCTATGATCTGGTCAATACGAGGTAGCACAAAGGGATCCTTCAGGCATGCTTTATTCAAGTCGGTGTAGTCGATACACATACGCTAGGTCCCATTCTTTTTCAAAATGAGGACTGGGTTTGCGAGCCATTTTGGACAGAAGACTTCCATGATGAACCGGAGGCAAGGAGCCGGGCTATCTCTTCCCCAATAGAGTTTCTCCTTTCGTCGTTGAAACGTCGAAGGAATTGCTTGACTGGTTTCAGCTTTGGATCTATATTTAGGTGGTGCTCAGCGAGTTCCCTCGGGACACTTGGCATATCAGAGGGTTTCCATGCAAAGATGTCCCGATTCTCATGGAGGAACTCGATGAGCACACTTTCCTATTTATCAGATAACGCTGTCCCAATGATGAACTGCTGAGAAGAGTCACCAGGGACAAAGTCAACTTTCTTTGTAGCCTGAGCCGGTTGGAATTTGGGATTGTTGTCGGGAGTAGGTTTCTTCAGGATTGTGGGGTCTGCCGGGTCTACCTTTTCTTGGTATAATGACAAGTCCTCTTTGGTGCATGCCGACTCGGCAAATTCAACGTGCTGTTCGTCACACTCCACTGCCCTGGACCGACTTCCATCCACTGTGATTGGGCCATTAGGACCCGGCATCTTTAGCTTCAAGTAGACATAGCATGGCCGAGCCATGAATTTGGCGTAAGACGGTCTTCCTAAAATGGCGTGATATGGGCTCTCGAGTTTTACTACTTCAAAGGGTATGAGCTCGGAGAGGAAATTTTCGGCGTTTCCAAAAGCTGTCTCCAGGTAGATCTTGCCTATCGGACGTGCCGACTTGCCTTGGACTATTCCATGGAAAATGGTGTTGGAGGGTTGCAGCTGTTTTTGGGTCAGTCCCATCCCGCGGAAAGTTTCGTAGTAAAGGATGTTGATGTTGCTTCCTCCGTCCATGAGTACTTTGTCAAGTATATATCCTCCAATTTGTGGAGAGACTACTAGAGCCAGAGCCCCCGGGTTATCCACCACCGGGGGGTGGTCATCCCTTGTCCAAGTGATTGGCTGTTCTGACCAATTGAGCCACCTGGGCCAAGACGGCTCTGCAGTCACGGACATAGCGGCTCTCCGTTGCAGCTTCCTATCCCTCCGGCAACTACTGGTGGTGAAAACGTGGTATGCTGCACGGTCGTGGAGTTGTTTCGGATTTTCTTGAAATCCAGCAAGCCCTGACTGATTTTGCTGGCCTCCTCCTCCGGGTCCTTGGTGTTCAGGCATCACATCGGCTCCTTGGTAGCCAGGATTTTGGTTGTTACCGTTCTGGCCGGCTCCCCCACCTGACCCGGGAGGTCCCTGGTTCCCACGCCGTGCAAACTCTTTCATGAAATTGCAATCTTCCCAGATGTGATTGGCTGGGCGACCGGGTTTACTATGGGTTGGGCAAGGACTCTTCATAGCTGCTTCAAAGCTGTTTGGGCGAAAATTTCCTTCCGGCTTTCGGTAGTTGTTTCCCCCCTGCTTCTGTCTTTGGGAACCGACCTTTGTGTTCGCTACCAAGTCGTAAGTAGTCTGATCAAGTCACCACTTGGTTTGCTGACTCTGATTCTGGGATGTTTTGCCGCCGTTTTTGTTCCGGCCGGCTTTATCCTTTTGAGGTTCAATATCCTTGGTTTTGTCAGACTCGGCATATTTGATGAACGCATTCATGAGCTCTCCTATATCCTTGACCGTCCTCTTGAGTCGGCCAAGTTTGTGTACTAGGGGCTCGAACTTGCAGTTCCTTTCCAAGACAATGACGGCTGTTTGGGCAGTGATAGTGTCCGAGGAGTGGATTATTTCTGCAACCCATCGTGCCCATCTTAGGGTCGACTCTCCTTCCTTCTGGACACAATGCTCCAAGTCAAAAATTGTGGTAGCTCGCCGACAAGTGCCTTGGAAGTTCTGGATGAAATTTTCCTTGAGATCCGCCCAGGAGGTGATAGAGTTCTCTAGGAGATTTTTGAACCATGTGCGAGCCGGCCCTTCCAACATCATTGTGAGGTAACGGGCGCAGACTCCTTCGCTAGCTTTTAACATTTCCATGGCTAAGTCATTACTTTTGATCCAAGCCGTCGGGTCCATATCAGCTGTATAGTTCGCGATCTTACGTGGTCCCTTGAAATCTGATGGCAAGCGTGTATTTCGCAGAGCCGGCACCAGGCATCAGTTTCCCACGGATCTGCTGGTGAACTCGGTGTCTTGATCTTCGGGTGGAGGTTGGGCCATCGGATCTATGCGGCGTTCAGGATTAAAGCCGGCCAGTAGGTCTTGGATCCTTATTGCCCCCCGAGTGTCTGTAGGTGGTGGAGCTCTATGCTGACGATGGCTGCTCGAGACGGCTGGAGCCGGTGAATCCTCCTTCTGGCTCACACTTTGATAGGGGGTCTCATGTAAGTATTGGAATCCCTGTGAGTATTAGGCTTGCTGTGTAATTGCAGTTTTGAGCAAGTCAATTGCCCCTCGAGTGGCATGGTCCACCGGAGTGTCTCCATGCGTAGGTACGCAAGCGAGGAACCGTGTCGCTGCCACCACGTTAGCCATGGGGTTATTGAAACGATTTGGAGGTGTATGGAATCGTTCCTGCCGTGGTGAGGGGGCATGTTGCCTTGGCGGCGTGTACCCTGGAGGAGTCGACTGATGCGTATCCTAGAATAGTATCCGTGCCTGGAGATAAGCGGGAATCCGGCTCACGGGCCCTCCAGGGCGTGTGTTGGCGAGGCTTAGTTTCTGAGCTTCTATCAACTCCGACTCATGTCGTAAGCGCCTAGTTTCTTGGGCGAGTCGGGTTTCTCTCTCCACCATCTGTGCGTTCTGGGAGTTAATTTCCCTCTGTATGCTCATCACCTGGGCCTTGAGTCCAATGACCCTGGTTCTCCAGGCTTCCTGGTTTTCCGCAGTCATTGGTGCATCTAAGGTTTCGTCGAGGGCGTTTAAGGCATTTTTGAGGACTTCTGCTCCCGTGAGAACTTCTTGCTGCTCGCTATTTGGATTAGGGGCTGTGTTGCGAGCCGTCTCTACATTCTGATTTTGTGCTGCACCTTGAGATAGCTGACTTCCCTGCTCTTCAGTGCCTACCATGAACACTGTCACGCAGTATGGGGGTTCGTACTGCGGGAAGTCGGGTTCGTATTCTGCTGTTCCCGGGCCGAGTCTGTTGCTCCCGGCAGATCGAATGGAGCCGGTGTCTGTAAGGCCCAATATGCGGTACTGTTCCAGATCTAGATATTTCCATCCAAATCCGGGGACAAAGCACATATCGGTCTCACCACGACATATGACGAAGTCATATGCCCCGGATTTCCAACATGATATCACAACATTACAGATACAAGGATACAACATCTCATACAATCGGCATACAACTGCCTCAAATACAATACAACAGCGGAAGTTACATGTCTGAGTACAGACTACAATCAAATGCCTAGTGGCAAAGAGAAAAACATCGATCCCCATAACCACACGGGTCCAGGCCCTCCGCCGGGATTCGCCTAACTAATCGTCGTCGAGTCTCCACATGAAACGTCGATCACCATACCTGTAGTCGATCAAGAACCCTGAAAAGAGTTTGGGGGTAGTATCATGAGTACAGAAGTACTCAACATCCAACTGTAGTGGTCATCTGACCCAGCAAGGACTTCATCACTCGTCATTCTAGGACAACTTGTAGTTTACGATAAGGAAGGGGTAAGTGGTGAGGTTGCTGCCGCACTAGCATTTATGAAGTGGCTAACGATCTAGAGAGTAAGATAAGAAGCAAAGCATTCGATGAGGAATCTCCTCCATCACGTCTTTCTATCAACTACTTACTAAAACATAACACCTATCCTATCCTTGTCCTCCTCTTCGCATCCCGACGAAGAAGAAGCCGTCAAGGCACACGCACGTTGATCAAGTTATATTAAGTTTATCTAAGTTGTTGTTGTCTATGTACAAGGAGTAGGTATCAAGTCATCCATAACGAGTAGTGGATCGAAAGCACACAAGATGGTAAACACTCGAAAGCAATCAACGAGCAGAATCTATTACTACGGATCAAACACGAGCAAGCATCAACAAGAAGGCAACACGAGACATCGCACCTACCGTCGAGAGCGGTTACTAACAGGTTAAGTGGAGTACTCGTCACACACGACGATACCGCAAATTTACAAGGGTTCAAGTTGTTTAGCTTTAGGTGATCAACAAAGGTTGTTAACATGGCAACTCAAGCAAGCATGGCATAGCACACAAACATGGAAAAAGCTGAAGAATAAAGGAAACTATCTATGCTAGTCAATTTAAGTGAGGCACAACCTAAACATGGCATTCCACTAAGTACCCCACGACAATTAAAGGATTTGGTTCTGTTCTATCCCAAACCATATTTTAGGTTGGTTAACAACAGCAAACAATAGCATAAACACAAAGTACACGGAAAACTAATCAAGTTACATATAAAGAACACCCCAAACCGAGTTACGGTTAAAAAGATACAAGCAAAACAAGTTTGGAACACAATCTGCCAACATCGGGAAGCACACTTTAGAGCAATGCATAAACAGGGTAATCAATACAAACATGCTCACAAATGATTTGGAACTAAAGTAGAGATGACAGGGAAGGTATGGAAAAAAGAATCATGCAAATAGGCATCATATATCAAAAGATATTAAGCATGCAACATGGCATCGGAACGTTACAGACTTAGAGAAAAACAGAGGTGGCTGTCAAAAATAGCGGGATAGCAACTTTGGAGCTCAAAATATATGACCAGCAAGCATATAATGACAATGCAATACATGTAATGGAAGTAGAAATGATGCTTAACAGTATGCAAAAAGAATCAATGCAATAGGCCTCATGGATCTGTCACAATCATCAATCAAACTTGCAATAAAATAACATCAGCAGTACTTGACAGAAATTAGCAACCGTTAACAGTCTGGTGCCTACTTCAACAGAGATTAACAACATCAAGATGGCCTCAAATCAAAATTCTCACAAAAGATGGATTGAAGTACACACAATTCTAAGCAATTTTCCTTTTGGGCGCAACGTGATCCGAGCTACGGTTTGATCGCAAATTACGTCGCACAAACGAATCAGCAGCAAGAATCTCAGACTTAGCAGAAAAAAAAATAACTGCAGAGGGAAAAAAATGGGGCCTCACCCCTAGTGGGCCTCGGCCGGCTGGGCTGGGAGGCGCCTGGCTGGGCCGCGCTGGGGGCAGGATTTTGGGGCAAAAACAGGGGGGTGGCTGCAAGATTTAGGCTAGGGAAACCCTAGAAAGGGGTGGGAATGTGGTGGTCTTTATATAGCCCAGGTGGCTGGCAGTTTGCAAAAACATCCCCGGTTTTTCTCTCGCGCGCGCGGTGTTTACATTTCTGACCGCCGGGGGCCCGCAGGACCTCCGATTCGGGTAAAACTTCGAACTGCGCGATCAGCGCGTCGAGCCGGCGGCGTTCACCTCGCGCTAGAACCGTTCCGAGAACACTTTCCGGCGCGCTACAAAAATATCATGTTTACTTATTAAATGGGGTTTTTCGTTCCGTTGGCTGCGGCTGGTCTTGTGCGGTTTTCACGATGGTGATCGGGTGAAACCCGGTGTCACAAAGGTCGAGTGTCAGGGAGGAAAAGGTCGGTCTCCGTCCGATACGAGATAAGAGGGGGGAAAATAATTGCCGATCGGTAAATCGGGGATGCAAACACCGCAAACAAATCAGACAATCAAACAATTCACACCGAAAACATAATTTTTAATTTTTGTGAAATCTGGGCTGTTACAGTGTCTGAGAAGCTTGTTTCACTTGGATGTGAGTTAGCGTCAGATGTTTATTTTGAGGCGTCGGGCGTGAGGGACTCGACAGAGCGAGCCGGCTCTGGAGATCCAGCAATGAACCCAACAAAAGTGTGCCTTGAGCCGGCATGTCGCCGACTCGAGGTTTCCAGGGGGACTTCAGGATCCGGCTCTGGCTCAGATCCGTATGTCTACCCAATGAAGATGTGAATAGACTCGATCGGTACCCGATAACCGGATTCGACGGAATCAGCGTCAGGGCCCCAAGTCGAGTCGTCGATGTAGAGCTTTCCACGCCGGCTCCTAGTGAGTCGCCCAGCCATGAATCCTTCCATACCTTGCAGAGCTCCTCCTAGAATCTCAACACCTGCGAGCACAGGACCCACAGTGGGCGCCAAATGTCATGGTAAAGTCACGACAGATGTCCATGGAGTCGGAGTTATCATGGGACCTTTGCTGCGAGCAAATTCGAGGAGAGAGTCGACATGGACACGGGACTCGGCGATTTACCCAGGTTCGGCCCGTCAATTCGGTAAAGACCTACTGCTGCTTCTTTACTATTGTGGGATCGACTCCTCAATAGGAAGAGCCGATCTTATCGATTACAGAGGTGATGTTTTGCAACCTTAGTCTCGTGGAGATCTAGGTTATATCGCGAGTTGTCTAGCCCTGGCTTGAGGTAAGTTCTGGCTCTGGCTCCCGTGGACCTCGGCATATAAAGGTGTCCGGGTCCCGGGATTCTGCGAGTCCGACTCCTACACGATCTGGAGTTCTATTCTACTTTACAAATTTACTACGTGCTATACAAGGTAAGTCGAATTCCTTCTAGGTCTTCAATCTTCACGCTTGGCACGTCAGACTCCTTGCCGGGTCTTCTTTGTGGGCCTTCATATGGAAGTTGGCGCAGAGGTTTCTAATGCCGAGTCTATGGGCCTGATCCATCCCCCCGAAAGTAACCAATGAGGAGTCTTTACTCAGACACCATCATGCACCTATACAATTTTCCAGTGTATTAGGTGTGTTAGGGACACAAGAGACTTCTTGTATCTTAATTGTAGGGTTGATTGAGAGAGACCATCTTCAACCTCTACTTCCCTCAGTTCGATAAACCTTAGGCCATCCACTTGACGGAAATTTTTGCTATCCTACAGACCTCTGCGCTTGGAGGCCCAACATAGTCTACAATAATAGAAGTGCATGTGTGTAGACCTCAGGCGCGCGAGCGCACCCACTTGGTGTCGTCCCCGAGACTAGGTCGGATCTTTCTTGGCGAGTATCTTATCTGCTTTGATCTTTTTGTAGGCTGTTGATGAGCGTCGTAAATGCGTCTTTGAGCAGCTGCTGTCCCACTACAAGACCGACAAGGCCGGTTCGAGGCTCAGGCGGTGGAGCTGGAGTGTTACAAAGGTGAGTTCCGACAGCACGGTTCCCTTGTCCCACTTGTTTTTTCTTACAATTTCTTCAATTTTCGCTTTTTCCACCTCAATTCACCTTTACGAAATCTTGTGGCCAAGTATGATTCCTTCATTAACCATGAAGTGACACTTTTCTCAGTTAAGCACTAGGTTAGTCTCTTCGCACCCCGGAAAAACTTTGTTAACATTATGGAGACAGTTGTTAAAGGAGGTCCCATGCATGGAAAAATTGTCCATGAAAACCTCCACAATATCCTCACAAAAACCATGAAAAATAGCAGACATGCATCTCTAAAAAGTGGTAGGGGCATTGCATAAACCAAAAGGCATACGTCTATAAGCATAAGTACCATAGGGACAAGTGAAAGTAGTCTTCTCTTGATCCGTGGTGTTAACATGGATTTGAGAGAAACCAGAATAACCATCAAGATAACAAAAGTGGGTGTTCAAGCATTCGATCGATGAAATACAGAGGGTAGTGATTCTTCCTAGTTGCCTTGTTTAACTTCCTTTAATAAATACACAATCTATATCCAATAACAGTTCTTTGAGGGATTAGTTCATTTTTATCATTAGGAACTACTGTTATGCCCTTTATTAGGAAGAAAATGTACTGGATTCACCCACTTGCTATCAGCTATAAGATAAATAATGTCTACCCCTCAGAGTTTAAAACTCCAATTCTCACCACATCTTTCATCTTCGGGTTCAAATGTCGTTGATGATCAACAACCATCTTTGCATCGGGCTCAAGATTAATAGTGTGTTGACAAATTATCGGACTAATCCCTTTAAGATCATCGAGTGTATACCCAATATCACCGCGGTGCCTGCGAAGGGTCTCCATCAAACAATCTTGTTAACCTGAAAGATTAACATTGATAATAACATGATATACTTTCTTTTAATCTAAATAAGCATACTCAAGTGTATCGGGAAGAGCCTTTAGATCAAACACCGGGTCCTCTTTTGGTTGTGTAAGGTTCCCCAATGGTTCCAGTGGTAAATCGTGCTTTAGGATAGTAGGTTGCCTCAAGAAGATATCCTCTAGTTCATTTCCTTCCTGCATACTCATGGTCCTCCATAAACCGCTGCAAAGGGCCATTAAGAGGAATAGCAATAGAAGCCATTTTTTCAATAATTTTATCATTACTAGGTAAATCCGTGCCATGACACTACTTTGAAAATTTAGAGAAATTTAACTCCTAGGGTTCACCATTGAACTCAACGGAAACTTTCTTCTTCCTGCAATCTATAATAGCTCCATAAGTTTTGAGAAAAGGTTTACCAAAAATAATATGATAGAAATCATCTTGCACTGACCCATGTATCAAAAATCGGTAGGGTATTTTACCTTTCCACATAAAATCTCAACATCCCGTACAATTCAGATAGGTGAAATAGTCTCCTTATGCGCCAGATGGATAGTGATATCAATATCCTCAATTACAAGGTAAAATCTCATTCATAATTTCTTGATAAAGTGAAAAAGGAATAGCAGTAGCACTGGATTCCAAATCGCATAGCCCATAATAATTATGATCTCCTATTTTGATAGGTACAACCGGGGTACCTGAAACTGGGCCTTTATTCTTGGCTGTAAATATGTTAGTAGAGACAACACAAAAATTTATAAGAGAATCCTCAACATTATTAGTAATGAGATCTTTGACTAGAGCAACCTTAGGATCAACCTTAAGTTGATCCTCAGGCTCACTAGTCATTCTTTCACTTTTATTAACCACTCTTGTGACAAAATAATACTCCCTCATCCTTACAGAAAAATGAGGTTTCCCATAAATAGCTACATGCAAAATAGGATCAATAACATTAACATTAATTGAACTTCTGTCGGAGAGATATGTTTGGAAGTTAATCCCCCAAAAACTTAGTTTGAACACAAGGGGGCTAGATCCTCAATCTCGCCCAGGAAGATGAAGATGGCTAAATCTACCCACACGAACCAATCAAGCATACACAAGTGACACAAGAAGCTACCCAGGTTCGAGCCATCGCGATGGTGTAACACCATACTTCTGCATGCCTGGGATTGCTCTCATGGAGATGTTCGTGGTGACCTTACAAGCTTGGGGATCGGGAATGGCCGTCCCCTTCTGCGGTACCTTGGAGAGCACTTAACTACTTGGCCTTGGTCTTCTTCCTCCTCATCCTAGGGAAGGGATTCTATCGTGGGAAAGACACGGCAGATGTCCGAAGAGTCTAACTTGACATGGGACCTTTGCTGCGAGGAGATTTCATGGAGAGAGTCGACATTGACAAGAGACTCGGCGATTTACCCAGGTTTCAGCCCCTCTTTGTCACGAGGTAAAAGCCTACTCTTGCTTCCTCTTATTATGAGTTCCGACTCTCAAAAGAAGAATCGGTTGGACAATTACAAGAGAGTCGGTTCACAAACTTAGTCTCGATGAGATCTAGGTTACGCCGACAAGTGTCTAGTCCTATCTTAGGTTAAGATTGTTCTCTTGGCCCTGGATCCCATGGACCTCGGCTTATAAAGGTACCGGGTTCCGGGATTCCGTGGGTCCGACTCCAACACGAGGTGGAGTCCTATTCTACTTTAAAAATATGCTATGTGCTATACAAGGTAAGTCGAATTCCTTCTACGGCTTCGATCTTCTTTCCTTGGCGCAGCCAGCCCGTGGCCGGGTCTTCTCTCATGGGCCTTCCATAGGTGAGTCGGCCCATAGATCAAATGCCGGGTTATGGGCTTGGCCCATCCCCCCGACATTAGCCCAAAGGATTGATGTGATGCTTTAGTCTTCGCAGCAATCTTCTTGTCATCATCGTGGTTGCCGACTCCCTGACTTAGACAAACCGACTCCTCCTTTTTTAGATTTTACGGGGAGTCGATGTCAATATCTTTGGTCTTTCAAGGCATCACCTTTCGTTGAGCCGGCTCTTGTAACTGTTCTGGCTCACATCCTTTGGTGTTAAGACTCGGGTCTACTTTTTAACAATAGATCTGACTTTTTTGCTTTTCTTGGAATCCTTGGACGGTTTTATCCCGATTTTGGCGGCGCTATTAATGCCCACTAGATTTGTTCGCGGAATCGAGGGATTTCCTGCCGTTAGACATCATCATGCAACGCCTCGGGTTCTGGGACGGTTTCCTTTATAAATAGGTTCCCGTTCCCATATACCCCTTCTATCCCGTCCATACCTTTTGTCCATCGTCTTCTTCCTCACACACTGAGGGTCCGAGCTTCATCTCCGTCGCGGCGTCAAGCGTCTCCATCTTCGTTGATCTGCGAAGAATGGACTGGTTCCATGCCACTCTCGCAAGTTAGTCGAGTACGTTCTCCATCTCCTACCTCTTGCTTCCAGTTATTTCGCTCGTAGCCATTGTCGCGGACCTCCAAGATTTTTAATGTTTGATGAGCTTAAGGTAGTTCTTAATGGTAGATCTCGATGCGCATGTGGGCACATAGTTTAGGATACCCCATACATCACTTCGCATCCATTACTTATTTGAAGAGACGCGATAGACCTGTATCTTTCAACTGTTTAGGGTTTCCCGTAGGATGATAATCTGTTCATATTTTTGGTTGATTTTCCCGATCCTGGTAGATCTATTTGCTTCACCATGATTTGTGAAACTTGTTTGTGTAGCCATCGTAGAGTCAATTTCTATGCGACTTCTTGGATTTGAACTGTGTAGTCGTCATAGAGTCGATTTGAGTCCGACTCTTCGGATTTTGGATAGGATTGTCCACTATTTGTCTTAGTGGGCTCAGTACGTATCATCTATTAAGTTTTAGATCCGACTCTTGCACCATGGGGAAAAAGGTTGCTTCCCATAATAAGCCGGCGGGCAAAAATCCACCAAAGCCACCGACTCAAAGAACAACAGTAGAGGTGAACTGGGCCAAGAGTCAAGTGACTCTAGAGTAGTTAGACAAAATGGTGGCAGACGGAATCCTTCAGCCCCAAGACGAGATCAAATGGCGAGTCCTAGGGGAAGAGACCTGGCCGACGCCCAAATAAGGCGAAGTTATAGTTTTCTCCGACCATGTGACCCGGGGATTTCGTCCTCCCGGGTCAAAATTCTTCAGAAGCATCTTGTTCTGCTATAAGTTACACCCTTAGGATTTGAGTGCCAACTCAGTGCTCAAACTTTTCCACTTCCAAGTTTTTTGTGAAGATTATCTGCGGATCGAGCCGACTCTGAATCTGTTTGTCGAGTTCTATTATTGCAACCGGAAAACTGAATGTAGCGGGGGCCCAGCTCTGGAATGTGGTGGAGTCACTATCCAGAAGCGGGCCAAGTACATATTCCCTGCTCCCCGGCTCATAAGCAAGGTGAAGGACTGGCAAAAGTCCTATTTTAACTCTACTTTGAAGGAGATCCCTGGCGAGCATCCTCTGCCCAGTTTTCGTGAGGACCGACTGGTGTTCCATGATAGCTTGAATCTCTTTCCCAAAGATAGTCATAAAAATAGAAACGAGTTGCTCATTGCTCAGATGAAGGCTTTGACGGCCCACGGGCTCACCGGCAGAGACTTGACATGATGCTGGGTGGGTTGGCAAATTCAACCTCGCAGCATAAGGGACCGACTCATGTGCGAATACACCGGGACGGATGACCCCGTGCATTTTGCTCATAACGAGCTTTCTCCCGAGGAGTTGGCCAAAGCTTGCAAGAAGTTTCTCCAAGAGCGCATTGAAGACCTCAAGAAGATCGGTTTGGCAACGTTCTGCACTAATGACCCGGCTCCAGAGGTATGTTCTCGTCACTGGTTTTTTTAAGCTGTTTGTTGAAGTGTTTTGATCTTCCGACTCTCCTTTCTTCCAGGAGGACGAACCCTGGTGGAATGTAGGACAAGACTTTTCCGGCAGTGCCAGGAGTCCGAGTCATACAGTAAGAGTCAATCAATCTTGTTTTTTGTAATGCATATTTTTTCCTGACCCTTTTCGTCTTTCGTAGGGTGACTCGGCTGATCCTAAAGATGAAGAGGAGGAAGAGGAGGTTGAACAGGATGAAGTTCCTCCTGTCGAAGCCGACGCTCCAAGGGAGAGTCGGAATTCGACCCACCAGTATGTATCTTTGCCGGCTCCTTTTAGCTTGCAGGATTTTTGTATCCTCCTATTGTGCCTTGTACCATAGGCGCAAGGCTTGAAGAGGCGTACCTGTAGTACCGACTCGGAGGACCCTCTCCTAGTTCTGGAAAACGAGCCTCGTCGTGTTCGGGGGAAAACTACTGATGCATCGACTCCCTCTCATAAGTTGAGATATCTTAGGGATGAGCAGCCGCAAGCCGACAATTCTTCTTCTGAGGGTTCATATTTCCACGCACCCTCCCTAATAACCGCGGGTGAGTGCCGTTATTGTTATGCCGACTTTATCTTCTTGTGTATATCTTTCTGACGAGTCGTGTGTTTTCCTGTGAGCAGCACTCGGATTGATCTGTCCGACTCTGAAGTTATAAAGGAGTCGGCAGATTTGTTGGAGACTGATAATTTGAAGAAGGCCGGATTAAATGAGTCGAGTCCTTCGGATCTCTACAAAGATATTTCTCTTGTTGTTGAAGCCAAGAAGGCAGAGACTCAATCTGCAACTGTTGAGACGGCCCCAAATTCTACCCCGACTCCTTTGGAGAAGGTGATTGATGATGAAGTGACGATCACAGGGACTCACCAGGGCATCCCACCTGCTAAAACAGTGTTGACCAAAGTCGTGGATAGTAAAGAGCAGGTGGTGAGTCGGTCGCGTGAGTTGATTTCTGAGAAATCTTCTCTTGAGGAGTTATATAAGGGGTCACTGGCTTGCACTACCGAGCAACACAACATAGTTGTCCAGCTGCGAAAACACTGTGAGGTATCTATCTATGCTATCTGTGTGTTGTAGTATTTTTAGGCACCATAAGCCAACATGGTTGTTGGAAAACCATGGTGGGTTTTGCTTCTAGGGAAAATTGAGTTGTTACCATCATAAGTCAGCATGATGCTAGAGTCGAAATCTTTATTAAGCTGTAGCCCCCATGAGTCGGTGAGATATGATTATATCTCACCGGGTTATAATTTTGAAGGTGTAGCCCCCAAGTAGCTAGTTGGGCAATGTGTCTAAGCAGATACTTAGTAATTTTTTTTTGATTTTGTTTTGGACAGGCTCTTGCTTTGATGCTCAACAATGATGCATGTCAGGTGGAGGAGACTTATAGATCCAAAGTGGCTAAGCTGCTTGATGATGTGAAGAAAAAGGAGGATGAGCTGAGTCCGGCTAAAGCCGGCTGTACTGAAGCTGAAAATGCTTTGTCAAAGGCTTTTGATGATATGCAGGCTCAACATGACGCGGCCCAGAAGAAGCTTGATTCGGTTGAGACAAAGTTGGAAATGCTGAAATGCAGCATCAACCGACTCGTGTCAGCAATATTTGGTGAGTCGAAAAACCTTTTTGTATTTTCTGTTATCCTGACTATTTCTGCTATTTTGCTAACTTTTTCATATCTGCTCATCTTTTTGTAGGCAAGGAGCATGACATCGTGAAGGAGTCTCCTGTAATGAAGTTAACTTGCAGTTTTGATATTGTCAAGCAGCTGTTTGAAGGTGCCTGCAAGGATATAGGAGCAACCCAGCCGAAGCCCCCAAGCATGAAGAGAATTACTGATATGATGGGGTCTCTTTCGATTGTGCCTGAATGGGTGAAGCTTCGTAAGTGCTGAGCTTTCCGGATGGGCGTGATGCGAGGCCTAGAGCTTGCCAAGGCCAAACATCCTAGCTTAAAGCCAGAACTGTTGGCTGTCGGCTTCCCCGAGTTCAATGTTGACAATTCTAAGTTCTCCAAGGATGATCATACCAAGATTCGTAGAGAGACTCGTTCAGCCGCAACCAAGATAGCTGATGGTATGGAACTTTCTTCTATGGAAGCTGGTTATGATGATACCAACAAGAGGCGCCGAGTTGATCTACCAGTTCAAACCGAGTTTGCTCTTCTTCCATCTCCAAAGATGGTCCGAGAGCCGACTGGTTCTGTCGAGCCGGCTTCAGGTGCGGAAGAAGGTGAGCTGAAGATGGATGACATCTCTGATGTAGACTTGGTCGAGATGTGTAATGTCCTCATGTTGTCTGCAAATGCTGCTGGGTCGTCATCACAAAGCAAAGACGGCGATCAAGCCTAGGCTTTTAAGCGATCGACTTTTAAAAACTTTATGCTATATTTGATACGGCCGTAGTGCCGGGTTTTGTAATATTGGGAGACATGTCCCGTGGCTTGTGATCAGTGCGTTGGTCGAAAACTGTTATGGTACTTTGCCTTGGATTTTGCCTTCGTGGCCTTTGAATGTTGATCATTTCATGGCACAAGTCAGTCTTCATATTTTGTCTTTGTGCTTTGTCGACTCATGGTAGTCACTTCCTTTTGAGAGAATTTTGATATCGACTGAGCCGGTTTATATACCTTTCTTTGCTACGATTGTAGCCAATTGTGTTTTGTAGGAAGAAGAGTCGGCGTATATGACGTAATGCCAAAACATTGTGATAAGGAATTTTTTTGAAGTGTTGCTCCGCAAGACTCGGTGTATACATCTGGGTATCGTGCCGAGTCTTTGATTGAGAAGGAACTTCGAAGTGTAGTCCCCATGAGTCGGTATATGCACCTGAGTGCTTGTGCCGAGTCATATAGGTCTAACTTTTATCTGTGAGAAAAAATTGTGATTATGCATGATGCTTTAAATGCAAGAATGTAATATAAAGGCTAGTAGAAGTTGACTTTAACCTCATCATCTCGCGTTAAGAGAGATTATTGGTTGGAAAAGTCGAAACATCTATGTAGAGCCGGCTTTCCAGTAACTAGCGTGCCCTACTCTTAGGACTAAATTCGATAGATGGTTTATGAAAACCTCGAAGTTTAGGACAATCGGTTGCACGTTAATTATGGAAGCTCTAAACTGTACATGCCAGATAGCGTGGGTGGCCAATTCATGTGTATGCCAGGATATCTTCGGTTTTTAAGAGTCGATGGGAGCCATCGAACCCCCCTTTTATCCCTTATCAAAACAAACACATGTGAAGTTTTACATGTATATGCTGGTTTTTTCTGGGAGGAGTCGATGAGTACCAAGCCCCCCCCCCCCCGCTTTCACCTTATCAAAGCAATATACATGCCTAGAGCCGATAGAGGGTTGATCAAGCCCCCAGGTCTCTGATAAATTTATGATTTATGATGCAGTATGCAATATGATGCAATATGGTGTAATGTGAAAAGATATGAAGATAAAAACAGAAAAGTCGATGACGAGTAGATTTTATGGGTAAATGTGGCGAGAGTCGGTCGCGATCGAAGATCGACTTTATTTATGTCGAGAGCCGGTTGCGATCGAAGATCGACTTTATTTATGGCGAGAGTCGGTTGCGATCGAAGATTGACTTTACATAATGTGGCGATAGCCTAGTGCGATGCAGATCGACTTATATTGAGAACAAAGAGTGAAGATCCGGCTCTTATTGTGGGCGGGTCCATGTTCTTGATCTCCTATAGTAGCATGAGCCGACAAGGGCTTCGTTGTACTGGTTTGCCTTTTGGATTCTTTCATTGATTAGGCGTCTGTACTCTTGCATGAAGGAGCACTGTCCCCAGGTGTGTTTAGTAGGGTGACCAGGCTTGGAGTGATTAGGGTAAGCTTCTTGGATGGCTTGTGCGTAGTCTTGATACCTTATTTCCTGCTGGGATGACCGTTTGTGGTTCTGGGAATAATTGTCATCGTGTCATTTGCGCTTCTTATTGCGCGTCCGGGTTTTTCTTGAAACTATCCCGTATCTTGCTTCATTGTACTCGGCGTAGCTGACGACAGTGTCTACGAGCCCTCTCAAGTCTTCGGCTACTTACTTTATACGTTTCAGCGTGGTGTGAGTGATATGTCCAAAACGTATCTATAATTTCTGCTTACTCCATGCCTCTTTTGTGTGATATTGCTATGATATTGATGAACTTCCATACACTTTTGATCATATTTGTACTAACCTATTAACTCAGTGCACCGTAGTGCCAGTTCCTGTTTTCTGCTGTTTTTCTATTTCAGCTTTCCCCCATCTTAAAAGTGCTCCAAAAATTCGGGAAAATCCAATAAAAAATCAGCGATTAGGAAGCTTTCAGAATCACCGAGGGGGGGCCAGAGGGGACCCACCAGAGCCCCAAGCGCCCTCCCGGCGCGCCCCAGGGTGGGGCCGCGCTAGGGGGCCGCCTTGGCCCCTGGTGGCCCCCCTAGCTGCCCCCTTCGCCTATTTATTCCCCGTGACACAAAAACCCCGAGACGGGAACCCTTTTTCGCGATCTCTCCTCTGTTCCTCCGCCGCACTTCCAAGATCGGGAGCACCAGAAGACCTCTTCCCGGCACCCTGCCGGAGGGAGGAATCACCGCCGGGAGCTTCTCCACCACCATGAATGCTTCCCGGATGAACCGTGAGTAGTCTACCTTGGACCATGGGTCTATGATCAGTAGCTATGTGATGTTCTCCTCCCCTCTTTGTTCTTCATGGATTAGACCTCGTGAGCTTCCCTACATGATCGAGGCACTTATGTAATATTTCTGCTGTTGCTATGCTGAGTTTGCTAGGATCTGATGGATTATGAGATTATGTTCAGATTGTGTTTGAGTTATATATTTGATTCTTCAATTTTATATTTATGTTCTAGAGTAATTCTTGCATGTTCTCCGTTGTTGTTTATTTCTTTGGCCAAGTAGTAGGTAGTGACTTCAAGAGGGAGCGTTATGCATGATTGTGGGTTCATGCCCCCCGATGACTAGCTTGAGTGACAGAAACATGAGTCTAGGGGATGTGTTGTTGCCACAAGGGGGAAAACAACGGTGCTTGCACTTGCGGGTGCAAGGATTGTTTACTTTACGCAAAGTTCTTTAATGCAGTTGTATGTTTCTTTGAGTTTACACTTTGGGTGGGATTCACAACTTAATACCAGCGAGATGTTCTGGATAGATATCTCAAGGTGGATGATTAGTAGGTAGATGCAGATGGATTTCGGTCTACTTGTCTTGGCGTACCGCCCGTGCTTTTGATCTTCTGCCTTTCTTTATAGCATAATTAGCATTGGTTTGCGCACATAATCCTGTCAATTGCCCAGCTGTAATTTGTTTACCTCGCATGGCTTTTTTATCGTCTTTTGGGAGAGAGACGTCACTAGTGAACATCATAGGACCCCGGTCCATATTTCCAATATTGTTTACACCCTCTATCAATTTACTGCTTTATTATTTTTCCGTTGCTATCGTTATCATTATTATCCCGTGCATTTTATCCTTTGTAAACAACAAGGCCGGAGGGATTGACAACCCATTTGTACTCGTTGGGAGCAAATCTATCTCTGGCGCCGTTGTCACCTTCTTGTCGTTATCGAAGTCCTACTTGAGACAAACCTTGGTATCTTCACCGATGGAAATTTCCGCTATGCTAGATCTCAACATTCCACTTTGGGTAATCAACCAGGGGCGTGAAGTAAACTCCCGTGACATCAAAGAAATTTCTGGCGCCGTTGCCGGGGACTCTGCTCTTCAAGATAGGGGAGTTACACACTATCTTTTATCTTTGATTTTTAGTCTTGTTTGTTTACCTGTCAGTTTTTGCTTTAGTGTTGTAACAGCCGAGATTTCACAAAAATTAAAATTTTTGTTTTCTGCGTGAATTGATTGATTGCATGATTTGTTTGCGGTGTTTGCATCCCCTATTTATCGATCGACGATTATTTTCCCCCCTCTTATCTCGTACCGGACGGAGACCGACCCTTGCCACCCTGACACTCGACCTTTGCGACACCGGGTTTCACTCGATCACCGTCGCAAAAACCGCACGAGACCAGTCGCAGCCAACGGACCGAAAAACCCCGTTTAATAATTAAACGGGTAATTTTATAGCGCGCCGGAAAGTGTTCTCGGAACGGTTCCAGCGCTAGGTGAACGTCGCCTGCACGACGCGCTGATTGCGCAGTTCGAAGTTTTACCCGAATCGGAGGTCCTGCGGACCCCCGGCGGTTAGAAACGTAAACGCCGCGCGCGCGAGATAAAACCGGGGATGTTATTGCAAACTGCCAGCCACTTGGTCTATATAAATACCACCACTCCCCCACCCCTTTGTATAGTTTCCCTAAGAAAAAATTGCAGCCACCCCCTCAGATCTTCCTCCAACTTCTGGCCCCAAACCCCTCCATCTCGAAACCCTAGCCCCTGGGACCTCCGGAGCCGTCGGATCTGAGATCCGACGCTCCAGATGGCGCCACGTCACCCCGGCTCCTCCCACCTCCAGCCAAAGCAGATCCGGGCCCCGCAGGGTCCTCCCCGCCGCCGTGGTCCGCCAATCCCATCTGGAGGACGTGCCAGCCAAGGACACCCGCCGCCGGCGAGCTCGCGTCGCCGACGAGCCCCCGCAGGTTGCCTCCTCTCCCTAGCCGCGACTCCCTTCTCCTCCTCGTCTTCACCTCCTTCCCTTCTTCCATCCAGGAGCGCCGCCGCCTCCCAAAGCCACCATGGCGCCTGAGCTCGCCGCCAACCTCCTCGGGCCCGCGCCGCCGCGCCATGGAGCCGATCGGCCGCCGCCTGGACCTCGCCGGGACCGGATCCGGCGCCACGAACCCCTCTGCGCCGCCGCGCGCCTCTCCGCCACCACCAGCCTCGTGCCTCGCCGCCGGTGGCCGGCGCCGCCACGCCGCGGCCTGATCCGGTCGGGGGAACGGCCGGTCGCCACTCACCGTCTCGTGGGCCGGCGAGCCTGCGAGGCCCTGCTCGACCAGAGGCCCCAGCGGCCTCCCCAGCCTCCCAGTCGTTGGCCTGATGGGCCTGGCCCATGGGTGAGGCAACCCCTCCATTTTTTTCCCTTTTTTTCTTTTTTTTTCTCTGCAGCAGTAGTTGGGCCGGCCCAGTAGCTTTCGGCCCGTTAGATGTTTTTTTTTCTTTTCTAGTTTATTTAATTTGGCAGATTGTATTACTTTCTTGCGGTAGCTATATCTTTTTAACGGTAGCTCGGATCGCGACGCGTAAAATATGAAACTTGCTTAGTTTTGTGTGTAGTTTAATAAAATGTACTCCTTTGCCATGTTTGACTTTGTTTACATGCTGTTTGACTGCTAATTACACTGCTTGCCACCGTAAATTGTTTCTGTAATAACTTTTCAAACGTTGCTCCGATTAAAATGTTCTTTATAAGTAACTTGACTAGAATATCGTGTAGATTGTGTTTATGCTATTATTTCTTGCTAATAAAAACAATAAAATATTGTTTAGGGAAAAACAGTAGCAAACGTTATAATTTTCGTGGGGTAAATAGTGATAAGCATGCTTAGGAGTTTGCCCCACTTAAATTGACTAGTATAGGTAGTTTACTTTGTGCTTAACCTTTTTCCATGATTATGTGACATGCCATGCTTGGGTGTCTTGCCATGTTAACAACCGTTGGTTGATCACTTGTGTAGCTAAACAACCTGAACCGATTCTAAATGTGCGGTATCGTCGTGTGTGACGAGTACTCCACTTAACCTGTTAGTAACCGCTCTCGACGGTAGGTGCGATGACTTGTGTTGCCTTCTTGTTGATGCTTTCTCGTGTTTGCTTCGTAGTAATAGATGCTTGCTCATTGATTGCTTTCCAATGTTTACCCTCTTGTGTGCTTCCGCGGGTACCTCTCGGAGACGTTGCGAGCTTGCGATCAACTACACCTTCGGAACCCGACTTATCAACAGGCAAGGACTATACCAGCGGTTTGCATGCTAGTCCCCTCTCTTCGAATACCAGCGGTTTGCATGCTAGTCTAAGTTAGGTTCGATGTTTGATCCTACCACATGCTTACAACCTCTTTGAAACCGATACAGCCATGTCCCCTCCCAGCAAACCATGTACTGCTATGTTACTATTGCTCGTTGCTCAGCCCCTGCTTAGTATGCTTCTTAGGATGCTACGATGTTACCCTGTTACTCCTTGGTTCGGGATATCACATTATTATATTGTTTTTGATGATATGATTATTATAAATGTTGACTATATTCCACGAAAGATGGAAGGTCTAGGATATCCCGTCCCGACGCTTTGTTCCATTCGAGTCACCTAGGACCCGAGTTCCGGGTATTGGTTTTAAGACTGAGCGTGCCTAACCGCGTGTGGGATTTTATGGGGTCCCCTTTTCTTACCTACCTAGCTTCAAACATTTCTAGTGGTGGCCCGAGTTGATTTACCATTTGAAACCCCATGTGTGTGCTTGGTGGATCCCCTCGCAGTTTTTAAACAACCTGGGCCAGCGGAGACATGGTTTCTCTGTTGGTCCACACTTGTGAGCTAGGGAAGTACCCTGTTATATAGGTGAGACTAAACCCGACCTTGGCCATACGGAAGAGTCCGCTCCGAGAGCGTGGCCAGCTTTTGGATTGGGTGTCGACTCCCCGGGGGCAACCCGGATTTGTTCGTTATTTGTTAGAGGGACCTGTCGTTTCGGATCTCTTGGAACTAAATCATAAAATGGTTGCATGTGATGGGTAGCAACTGAGAGAGATGGACGTGCATGAGGAGCCTTGTAATGGGAAGTTGGTACACCCCTGCAGGGTTAAATCTTTTCGAGAAGCCGTGTCCACGGTTATGGACGACTTGATACCTACTCCTTGTTCATAGACAACAACGACTGAGATAATCTTAATATAACTTGATCAATGTGTGTGTGCCTTGACTGCTTCTTCTTCGTCGGGATGCGAAGAGGAGGACAAGGATAGGATAGGTGTTATGCTTGCGTAAGTAGTCGATAGCAAGACTTGTTGGAGGCGATACCTCATCGAATGCTTGGCTTCTTATCTTACTCTCTAGATCGTTAGCCACTTCATATTTGCTAGTGCGGCAGCAACCTCACCACTTACCCCATCCTTACTGTAAAATACTAGTTGTCCTAGAATGATGAGTGATGAAGTCCTTGCTGGGTCAGTTGACCACTACAGTTGGATGTTGAGTACCTCTGTACTCATGATACTACCCCTAAACTCTTTTCAGGGTTCTGTTCGACAACAGGTATGGTGATCGACGTTTCACGTGGAGACTCGACGACGACAAGTTAGGTGGATCCTGGCGGAGGGCCTGGACCCGTGTGGTTATGGGGATCGATGTTTTTCTCTTTGCCAGTAAGCATTTGATTGTAGTCTGTACTCAGACATATACCTTCCACTGATGTATTGTATTTAAGGTAGTTGTATGCCGATTGTATGAGATGTTGTATCCTTGTATTTGTAATGTGGTGATATCATGTTGGAAATCCGGGGCATATGGCATTGTCATATGTCGCGGTGGGACCGATATGTGCTTCGTCCCCGGATCTGGATGGAAACATCCATATCTGGAACAGTACCGCATATCAAACCTTACAAGTGTCCTTTATCAAAAAAAATAGTTATCTTGCTTGCTGCTACTATGGGTTCCTCTGAGAACACCAAGTTTTGTTACTGCACTACTCACAACAATAGTGACTTTATCTGCACTCCTATTGCTACACCTGCTACTTCAGCACCTTCTTATGTGATTAAACCTGCTTTGCTGAACCTTGTTATGAAAGATCAATTCTCTGGTGCTAGAGATGATGCTGCTTTGCACTTAAATAACTTTATTGAGCTTTGTGATATGCAAAACTACAAAGAAGTAGATGGTGATATTGTTAAGCTTTAGATTTTTACTTTCTCCTAGAGAGATGCAGCTAAAATCTGGTTTCAATCCTTGCCTAAGAATAGCATAGACTCTTGGGATAAGTGCAAGGATGCTTTTATTGGGAAGTACTATCCCCCTGCTAAGATTATCTAATTGAGGAGCTTTATTATGAATTTTAAACAATTGGATAATGAACACGTTTCCCAAGCTTGGGAACGCATGAAATCTCTTGTTAAGAACTGCCCTACGCATGGTTTGACTACTTGGATGGTTATCCAAACTTTTTATGCAGGCTTGAACTTTACCTCGCGGAACCTGCTAGATTCGGCCGCGGGAGGAACCTTTATGTCAACTACACTTGGTGGTGCCACAAAACTTCTCGATGAGATGATGAACAACTATTCCCAATGGCACACCGAAAGAGCTCCAACAGGTAGGAAGGTAAACTCTGTCGAGGAAATCTCCTCCCTAAATGAAAAAGTTGACTTGATTATGTGTCTACTTACCAAGAAATCTCCTATTGATCCTCAAGATGTTCCTTTAAATTTTTTGATTGCTCAAGATCAAGTAGATGTGAACTTTATCTCTAGAAACAACTTCAACAACAATGCTTATAGGAGTATCTTTGGTAGCAATCCTAGACCGTTCCCCTCCAATAACTATGGGAACAACAACACTTATCCTAGCACCAAAAACTCCACTTTTGAATTAGAGAGTATGCTTAAAGACTTTATCACTACCCGAAAAGCCTTCAACAAGATTGTAGAGGAAAAACTAGACAAATTAGATAACCTCACGTTGAAGGTAGAAAATTTAGCCCATGAAGTAGAATTGCTTAAAATTAGAACTTCTCCCCTTGAGGAGAGGAAGGCCACTCCTATGAATGCTATCCAAGTGCAAATTAATGAAAACATTAGGATGATGGCTAAACTCAAAGAGAGATGGGCTAGAGAAAAGGAGGAAGAAGATAGAATTAAGAGCCTTCCTACACACCATACTTTTGCTACTATCCAAGTGATTGAGGATATCCAAATATCACCCAATGCACCCCTAGTCCCATAGGACCTATTAATGGTGTGCTATGACCTCAACCGTAGAAGAAGAAACTCCTATGACTATAGAAGCTACCAAACAAGTGAGCCTAAAGGACACCACTACCACTTTACTTGATAGTAGTGACCTTGATTTTGATAATTGCACCCTTTCTGAAGTTATTCGTTTCCTTCACAAGATGTCTAGAGACCCCCACACTAGCACACTTAATCTTGCCTTCACGGAGCATATCACTAATGCTCTCATCAAAGCTAGGGAGGAGAAGCTTAGGGTAGAAGCCTCCATACCTAGAAATCTAGAAGATGGTTGGGATCCTATGATTAAAATTAAGGTTAATAAATTTTCTTGCTATGCTTTATGTGATGTTGGAGCTAGTACCTCCGTTATGCCCAAAAGAATGTATGATATATTTGAATTGAAACCTTTTGATCCATGTTCTTTTGGTGTTCGTGTTGTCGATTCTTCCGTAAAGAAACCTTTGGGGAAGATAGATGATGTTCTTATCATTGTCAATGACAATTATGTTCCCGTTGATTTTACTATTATGGACATTGAATGTGAACCTTCTTGTCCAATTATTTGGGACGTCCTTTTCTTCGCACCGTGGGTGCTGTTATTGATATGAAAGAAGGGATTATAAAACTCAAATTCCCTCTCAATAAAGGGATGGAACACTTCCCTAAGAAAAAGATTAAGTTGCCTTTTGAGTCCGTTACACGGACTAGCTATTTTCTTGAAAAGACTTGATCTATTTGCATTAAGCCTAGCTAATGGTTTTAAAGAAGCGCTTTCTAGAGGCAGCCCACAACGAATTTAGGATTTAATTTTTGTTTTTCTTCTGTTTTTAGTGGTCTTGATGATTGTTACTACTGTAGCAACATCATTGTATCTTTACTTTTCAAGCTTTGTGCCATTTATAGCCTCATATGACAAGGGAAGTGAAAGTTGTGACATGCTGTCCAGAAAAAAGACTCTGTCCTCGTGACTAGAAAAATCATAGAAAAATCCCAGTTCATCTTTTTGAGCTGAATTGTTTACGCAGCATGCACTATACAATTACAAAACTTTTGTATGTTCTGGGTTTTTTGATTTGAGTTGCAGAAGTATCGCTAAAAAATTATTTTCTACCTGCTGGTCTGTTTTTCACAGATTCTGTCCTGTTTTGCCTTTCCTTCGCTAAGCTTGCTTTTTCTTTGCAAAAACTTTTTGGAAATCTTGAGAAACAATATCTCTTCAAGAATATCTTTATTTCCAGTAGATATTTTTTTATTATGGGTACTAACCTCGCTAATCAGATTATGATGAGTTATGTATGAAGGGAGTTTTCAAGTGTGTGAGGGAAGATGATGAAATAAGATTCAGGAGTGTCGAGCGCTCAAGATTGGGGATGCCCCCATGCATCGCCAAGATGTATTCAAGGAGAGTCAAGCTTCTAAGCTTGGGGATGCCCCCGTGTATCCCCTTCTCCATCAACAATTATCAGTTCGTCTCTCGTTTCACTATATTTTTATCACTTCATGCGTTATGTGCTATGCTTGGAGCGTCTCGCTCTTAGGTTTTGGTTTTAGTTTTCTTTATCTTTGCTTTCTGTTCATAACAAGTTAGAACCCAACTTTCTTTGTGTGGGAGAGAAACACGCTCCACTTCCAAAATCTAGAACACAACATAGGACTTTTCATGCTTATCTTTGCTGTGTGTGTTCTTTATCTTTTCATAACTGCTGTCATGTTAGCTCTTAGTTTTCATGCTTATATTTTCAAAGAGCTTTTTTTTAGTTTGTTGCCGGAACTCTCTTGAGTTTTCATGTTTATCTTGTTTAGAGAGTTTGCCTGTTGCACTGAGTTTTGTGTCTTGACTTGAAGTAGGTAATAGAGGTTGCTATTCTTTTGTAGTAGTAACTTGCAATAGTTTTGAGGTATTGGTTTGAGTAATGTTTGGACTTTTTGTGTCAAGATCTTTAGCCTATTAGTTATAGATGTCGTATTTTGGGCAATCCGTGTTTATTTTCAAAGCTTACAAAATTAGTTGAGAACTTTAGATACTAGATGGATCACTACTCTTTTGAGGGGTCGAATATTAGAGTACACTCACGTACCATGAGTCGAGGATGCGCAAGGATAACCAAACCCCCATACACTCCTCCTCGGGGTACTTGTCTCTTTGTGAAACCTCCTTATTTGATTGAGAGTTACCGATAATAAGTGCATGAGTTCTTCGGACTAATGTGAGTATTCGAAAGTTGACACTTCCACCTTCTGATATTTTGCTACCCTCTCCTGTGCCGTGCATTGCTTTCTTCTCACTCCGAGAGATAGCGTCCACCTTCGCAGGTACATCCAAACCCTTGGCATGATACACTCTGTCATCATAAACCTCCCTATATCCTTCCTCGAAACAGCCACCATACCTACCTATCAAGGCATTTCCATAGCCTTTCCGAGATATATTGCCATGCAACATCCATCTTCTCATGACTTGATCTTCATGTCATACATGCTACTAGCTTGATCGATGAGCCGCATGCTAGTTGGGCCTTTCCCTAATCATTGCTACATGGAGCGCTAGTATCATTGCATATCCTACTACACTGGAAGAGGCATACATTTGCATACATCATGATAGTTACATCTTCTTCATGATTTGAGTACTTTGTAAAGTGTGAAAGATCTTCTATACTTCTTGTAATATATAGAGTGTTGCCCCTAAAGTGAGGAAAAAATCCCAAAGTGGACACAAATTAAAAGATCCCAAAGAGGACAAATGAGAGAAATAGAAAGAGCCATTGAGGCCACCAAAAAAATACAAAAAAATAGAAAAAATAGAAAAAGAAATAAAAAGAGAGAAGGGGGCACACTACTATTCCTTTTGAGAGATCCACACTCGAACTCCCTCTTATATCTTGTACTCCATAGAGATTATCATTCATGCATATAGCTATGTGGGGACCTTCACACTATAGAACTTGGCTTGTATATTCCAATGATGAGCCTCCTCAAATGAGATCTAGGTCTTCTTGAGCAAGCAAGTTGGATGCACCCCCACTAGTTCCATTGGAGAGATTACCTTAGATCATATATGCATCCGTTGCATGGCAATCCCTACTGCTCACATCATATCTATCATTTGGCTTTCTCTCGCCTATGATTGTCCTCATTGATGTGAGCCTTTCACACCTTTTTGTCTTCCTCCTCCACCATATTCTCTCTTTTCCATCCTAAGTGTCAACTTTCTTGCTTACACTCATCCATTGCATGAGTGCTCAAAATGTCGAAAAGGAGTGGATCATTTTGACTTTTACCTGGCTAGTGGTCTGGGGATGAGTCAAGATAAGATTCCAAAGAAGACCAAGTGTGAGACTTTAGTAGATTGAGATCTCAACACAAAAATACTTTTTCTCGTATATCCCTATCCCCTTTCTTGCACGCAAACACCATTTGGAGACATTCGAGTCACGGATAGCGAGAGCTCTTGCACCTTTATGTTCTTATGGTGCTTGTTTCAATGCTAGATATAGACTCTTGCCTGTTATGACTTGAATTGAATTACATGCCTTGATTGCTTTACTTAAAAGTTCTTATATGGTTGTTAGCATGTCACAACAGAAATTATGTTGTTATAGTTTACCTACTCGAGGACGAGCATGAATTAATCTTGGGGATGTTGATACGTCCAAAATGTATCTATAATTTCTGCTTGCTCCATGCCTCTTTTGTGTGATATTGCTATGATATTGATGAACTTCCATACACTTTTGATCATATTTGCACTAACCTATTAACTCAGTGCACCCCAGTGCCAGTTCCTGTTTTCTGCTGTTTTCTATTTCAGGTTTCCCCCATATTAAAAGTGCTCCAAAAATTTAGGAAAAATCCAAAAAAAATCAGCGATCAGGAAGCTTCCGAAATCACCGAGGGGGGCCCAGAGGGGACCCACCAGGGCCCCAGGCGCCCTCCCGGCGCGCCCCAGGGTGGGGCCGCGCCAGGGGGGCGCCTGGACCCCTGGTGGCCCCCCTGGCTGCCGCCCTTCGCCTATTTATTACCCGTGACGCAAATACCCCGAGACGGGAACCCTTTTTCGCGATCTCTCCTCTGTTCCGCCGCCGCCGCGCTTCCAAAATCGGGAGCACCAGAAGACCTCTTCCCAGCACCCTGTCGGAGGTAGGAATCACCGCCGGGGGCTTCTCCACCACCATCGATGCTTCCCGGATGAACCGTGAGTACTCTACCTTGGACCATGGGTCTATGATCAGTAGCTATGTGATGTTCTCCTCCCCTCTTTCTTCTTCATGGATTAGACCTCGTGAGCTGCCCTACATGATCGCGGCACTTATGTAATATTTCTGCTATTTCTATGCTGAGTTTGCTGGGATCCGATGGATTACTAGATTATGTTCAGATTGTGTTTGAGTTATATTTTTGATTCTCCTCTTTTATATTTATGTTCTTGAGTAATTCTTGCATGTTCTCCGTTGCTGTTTATTACTTTGGCCAAGTAGTAGGTAGTGACTCCAAGAGGGAGCGTTATGCATGATGGTGGGTTCATGCCCCCCGATGACTAGCTTGAGTGACATAAACATGAGCCTAGGGGATGTGTTGTTGCCACAAGGGGGAAAAATGGTGCTTGTACTTGCGGGTGCAAGGATTGTTTACTTTACGCAAAGGTCTTTAATGCAGTTGTCTGTTGCTTTGAGTTTACACTTTGGGTGGAATTCAAAACTTAATACCAGCGAGATGTTCTGGATAGATATCTCAAGGTGGATGATTAGTAGGTAGATGCAGATGGATTCGGTCTACTTGTCTAGGCGTACCGCCCGTGCTTTTGAGCCTCTGCCTTTCTTTATAGCATAATTAGCATTGGTTTGCGCACATAATCCTGTCAATTGCCCAGCTGTAATTTGTTTACCTCGCATGGCTATTTTATCGTCTTTTGGGAGAGAGACGTCACTAGTGAACATCATAGGACCCCGATCCATATTTCCAATACTGTTTACACCCTCTATCAATTTACTGCCTATTATTTTTCCATTGCTATCACTATCATTATTATCCCGTGCGTTTTATCCTTTGTAAACAACAAGGCCGGAGGGATTGACAACCCCTTTGTACTCGTTGGGAGAAAAGCTATCTGGTGTGTGTGCAGGTCCACGACAACCGCTAATCTCTGCCGCCGTTGTCACCTTCTTGTCGTTACCGGAGTCGTACTGGAGACAAACCTTGGTATCTTCACCTAGGGAAATTGCCGCTACGCTACATCTCAACCTTCCACTTTGGGTAACCAACGAGGGGCGAGAAGTAAACTCTCGTGACATCAGTGAGCCGGTCGCTTATCGACTCTTGGAGGTTGTAGTGCTGTAATTCCTGCGAGAGCCGGTCCCGAGCTTCTGCGTGATTTTGATGTTCCCAGACTATACCTTATGCAACCTTGTGGTTTTTTCTTGGTATTCCTCCAATTCCTGGCCAAGATCGGCTCTGTTTCGGCTCAATCGCTGCCATACGTTGGTGGTTTGCGTGTTTGAGTCATCTGATAGATTCTGGATGTCATCGGATTTAGAAACTGGGCTCCAATCTTCTGAAGAGTGTCGTAGTCTTTGATTTTCCGTTGCAAAAATGGCTCCTTCCCGAGCGGACTTGAGATATGGAGAATCTGGATTATACTCCTCTGGGTCAGATCCGATTCCCCCTTGTTTGACGGATCGAATCGACCCGGTGTCTTCGTCTGATCCTCTTCTTGGTATGAGCCGGCGTCAGAGAGATGCTCTGTGTCGTCGCGAGTCGGGATCCCGATGGCATGTTCCGTCTCTAGGGACCGACCAACAAATCCTACGAAGACATGATGGGGAGCGGTATTTAGCCGACTCATACCTGGAGGGTCGCCTGTTTGCTGATAGGTGGCCGATGCATTTATCAGGCCATAAGGCATGACAAAAAGCCGGCTTGAGGTCTCCGTGGAGGCTTCTGGATCCGGCCCTGGTTCGTATCTATCCGTTTGGCCAATGAAGATGTGGATGGATCCGATTTGGACCTGAAACCCTGATTCGACGGAATCGGCTTCGAGGCCCCAAGTTGAATCATCGATGTGGATTTTTCCTCGCCGGATTTTAGTGATCCGTCCAGCGACGAATCCCTCCATGCCTTATAGAGTTCCATCCAGAATCTCAACACCTTCAAGTGCATGCCCCACGGTGGGCGCCAACTGTCGTGGGAAAGTCATGACAGATGTCCGAAGAGTCGAACTTGACATGGGACATTTGCTGCGACGTGATTTCATGGAGAGAGTCGACATTGACAAGAGATTTGGCGATTTACCCAGGTTTCAACCCCTCTTTTTCTCGAGGTAAAAGCCTACTCCTGCTTCCTCTTATTATGAGTTCCGACTCTCAAAAGAAGAGTCGGTTGGACAATTACAAGAGAGTCGGTTCGTAAACTTAGTCTCGATGAGATCTAGGTTACGCCGAAAAGTGTCTAGTCCTATCTTAGGTTAAGATTGTTCTCTTGGCCCTGGATCCCATGGACCTCGGCTTATAAAGGTACCGGGTCCCGGGATTCCGCGGGTCCGACTCCGACACGAGGTGGAGTCCTATTCTACTTTACAAATATGCTATGTGCTATACAAGGTAAGTCGAATTCCTTCTAAGGCTTCGATCTTTTTTCCTTGGCGCAGCCGGCCCGTGGCCGGGTCTTCTCTTGTGGGCCTTCCATAGGTGAGTTGGCCCATAGATCAAATGCCGGGTTATGGGCTTGGTCCATCCCCCTGATAGATTCCACAAGGGCCTTTTCTACCCAGGGGAAAAAGTGTCCCCTTATCTTTTATAAAATCTCTCTCTCTCTCTCTCTCACCAATAGAGGACTAAGCTGACACTACACTTGGTGGTGACTTTATCTTGTGGTGAGGCACTTCGAGAGGCTTGGGCTCACACTGGGGGGTCGCGAGGGGTTTGCGGAGCAGGGCCTCGCAATCCGAGTCTTGAAGCGGGTTGTGGTATTCGTGAGGCCATCGGTCCTCACGAGCCTGACTGTAACAGCCCAGATTTCACAAAAATTAAAAATTTTGTTTTCGATGTGAATTGTTTGATTGTATGATTTGTTTGCGGTGTTTGCATCCCCGATTTATTGATCGGCGAATATTTTCCCCCCTCTTATCTCGTATCGGACGGAGACCGACCCTTGCCACCCTGACACTCGACCTTGCGACACCGGGTTTCGCCCGATCACCGTCGCAAAAACCGCATGAGACCAGCCGCAGCCAACGGAACGAAAAACCCCGTTTAATAAGTAAACGGGATATTTTTATAGCGCGCCGGAAAGTGTTCTCGGAACGGTTCCAGCTCGAGGTGAACGCCGCCGGCTCGACGCGCTGATCGCGCAGTTCGATCTTTTACCCGAATCGGAGGTACTGCGGACCCCGGGCGGTCTGAAACGTAAACATCGCGCGCGCGAGAGAAAAACCGGGGATGTTTTTGCAAACTGCCAGCCACCTGGGCTATATAAAGACCACCATTCCCCCTAGCCCTTCTAGGGTTTCCCTAAGCCAAAATTGCAGCCACCCCCCTGAAAATTCGCAGATCTGCCCAATCTGCCTTAAAATTTCCGAAACCCTAGCCCTAACCCTCGATCTGGACCGTCAGATCCAGATCGGAGGGCTCCCTGCCGTCCACGTCGCCCCCAGCCGGCCTCCACCGCACCACGGGCCACGCGGGCCCGCTCCTCCACCGCCAGGCCTTCAGGAGCCCGACCGGCGAGCTGGAGCCGTCACCAGCCTAGGCCGGCCTGCCAGGCCACGACCTGCGCCCCCTCCGCGCGGCCCACCTCGCTAGATCCAGCCACCCAGCCGGCCAGATGGGCCTCAGCCCAAGTGAGGTCCATGGTGAGATCCCGTTCCCTTTTTTTATGTTCTTTTTTTTATTGTTTTTTATTATTCCAGCACCTCAATTTCACTAAGTCTGGAGTAAACTGTGTGTTCATCTGTTTTTGCGATGAAGTTTGCGATTGAACCGTAGCCCGGGTGAACGTGCCGCCAAAACGAAAATTGCTCAGAATTGTGTGTACTCCAATCCATCTTTTGTGAGCATTTTGATTTGAGGCCATCGTCATGTTGTTAATCTGTGTTGAAGTGGGCATCAGGCCGTCAACTGCTACTAATTCCTGTTAAGTGATGCTGTTATTATTTTATTGCAAGTTCGCATGATGATTGTGACAAAATCCATGAGGCCTATTGCATTGATTCTTTTTCCTATGTGTTAAGCATCATGTGTACTTCATTTCCATGCTTTAACTTGTCATGTTTGGGTGCTTTAGCTATATTAAATCTTTCTCCAAAGTGGTGATCCTGATGTTAATGTGCTGCTGTGCTGAAAACTGTTATTTTGTTGCAACTTCGGGTGACGGTTGCGTCGCAACCGTTTATCGGAATTGAGTGATTCCAATTGCATTTTGTTAAGAATCATGTGTACTTCAATTATATGTATTGCATTGTCATGATATGCTTGCTGGTCATATAGTTATTAAGATCCAAAGTTTCTATCCCGCTGTTTTTGACAGCCACCTCTGTTTTTCTCTAAGTCTGTAACGTTCCGATGCCATGTTGCATGCTTAATATCTTTTGATCTATGATGCCTTTTTGCATGATTCTTTTTGCCATGCCTTCCCTGTCATGTCTACTTTAGTTCCATATCTTTTGTGAGCATGTTTGCATTGATTATCCTGTTTATGCATACCTTTAAAGTGTGCTGCGTGATGTTAGCAGATTGTGCCCGTAACTTGTTCTGCTTATATCTTTTTAACCGTAACTCCGTTTGGGGTGTTCTTTATATGTAACTTGATTAGTTTTTCGTGTAATTTGTGATTATGCTATTGTTTGCTGTTGTTAACCAACCTAAAATATGGTTTAGGACAGAACAATACCAAATATTTTAATTGTCGTGGGGTACTTAGTGTTATGCCATGTTTAGGTTGTGCCTCACTTAAATTGACTAGCATAAATAGTTTACTTTGTGCTTCACCTCTTGACATGTTTGTGTGCTATGCCATGCTTGCTTGAGTTGCCATGTTAATAAACGTTGGTTGATCACCTGTAGCTAAGCAACTTGAACCACCGTAAACGTGCGGTATTCGTCGTGTGTGACGAGTACTCCACTTAAACTGTTAGTAACCGTTGTCGACGATAGATCCGTATCGCGTTGCCGTGTCGTGTGATGTGTTCTTGATCTTGTGTTCCCCCGTAGTAATAGAGTGTTTTCTCGTTGATTTCTTTCCAGTGATTATCGTCTTGTGTGCTTCCGCCGGTACCTCTCGGAGACGATGCGAGCTTGCGATCAACTACACCTTCGGAACCCGACTTATCAACAGGCAAGGACTATACATTACTTATGATCCATTCTATTTCAACCAGCGGTTTGCATGCTAGTCTAGGTTAGGTTCGATGTTTGATCCTACCACATGTTTACAGCCTCTCTTTAAACCGATACAACCATGTCCCCTCCCAGCAAACCTTGTACTGATATGTTACTATTGCTCGTTGCTCAGCCCCTGCTTAGTATGCATGCTTAGGATGCTACGATGTTACCCTGTTACTCCTTGGTTTGGGATACCACATTATTATATTGCTGTTGATGATATGATTATTATAAATGTTGACTATATTCGACAAAGGATGGAAGGTCTAGGCTATCCCGCCCCGACGCTTTGTTCCATTCGAGTCACCTAGGATCCGAGTTCCGGGTATTGGCTTTAAGACTGAGCATGCCTAACCGCGTGTGGTATTTTATGGGGTCCCCTTTTCTTACCTACCTAGCTTCAAGAATTTCTAGTGGTGGCCCTAGCTGATTTTATCTTTTAAAACCGTGTGTGTGCTGGTCGTACGCCAGTAGTTTTGCAACCAACCCGGACCAGTGAGGACATAGTTCCCTTGCTGGCCCACCTAGTTCGGCTGAGGACCCGGTTTCCCATGTGTGATTAACCGGCTATCCAAACCCGAGACAGACGGTAGAGACCGATTCGAGAGCGCGGCCGGCTTTTGACTTGGATGTCGACTCACCGGGGGCCACCCGGATTTGTTCGTTGTTAGCTAGAGGGACCTGTCGTTTCGGATCTCTTGGAACTAATTCATAAAATGGTTTCCTGTGATGGGTAGCAACTGAGAGAGATGGACGTGCGTGCGGAGCCTTGTAATGGGCAGTTGGTACACCCCTGCAGGGTTAAATCTTTTCGAGAAGCCGTGTCCACGGTTATGGACGACTTGAGACCTACTCCTTGTTCATAGACAACAACAACTGAGATAATCTTAATATAACTTGATCAACGTGTGTGTGTGCCTTGACTGCTTCTTCTTCGTCGGGATGCGAAGAGGAGGACAAGGATAGGATAGGTGTTATGTTTGCGTATGTAGGTGGATAGAAGACTTGTTGGAGGCGTTTCCTCATCGAATGCTTGGCTTCTTATCTTACTCTCTAGATCGCTAGCCACTTCATAATGCTAGTGCGGAAGCAACCTCACCACTTACCCCTTCCTTACCATAAACTACTAGTTTTCCTAGAATGATGGATGATGAAGTCCTTGCTGGGTTAGATGACCACTACAGTTGGATGCTGAGTATTTCTGTACTCATGATACTACCCCAAACTCTTTTCAGGGTCCTTGATCAACAACGGGTATGGTGATCGACGTTTCACGTGGAGACTCGACGACGACTAGTTAGTCGGATCCCGGCGGAGGGCCTGGACCCGTGTGGTTATGGGGATCGATGTTTTTCTCTTTGTCACTAGGCATTTGCTTGTAGTCTGTACTCAGACATGTATCTTCCGCTGTTGTATTGTATTAAAGTAGTTGTGTGCCGATTGTATGAGATGTTGTATCCTTGTACCTGTAATGTTGTGATATCATGTTGGAAATCCAGGGCATATGACTTCGTCATATCTCGCGGTGGGACCGATATGTTCTTCGTGCCCGGATCTGGATGGAAACATTTAGATCTGGAACAGTACCGCATATCGGGCCTTACAACTTGGTATCAGAGCCTTACCGACCGTAGGATCCCTTTTCTGGCCAAAGTCAATTCTAGACAAAAACTATTTTGTAGTTACTAAGATAGTTATCGGAGAGTAGGATTCTTTCTACTCCTTACCCTTGCTCTGGTCAGGACAAGTGTCGTAAGTGTTTTACTCTCGCCTTACCCCCTTCAAAACTCTAGGATGTCGAGTGTGTGGAGTATCGGAACCGTTACAATGCCTTCCTTGCAGCGTATTGTCTCGATTCTGATCTCAGGTTGGGAATTCCTGTAGTACCTTTAGCTTCTTCGATTTTGGGTATCATCTAGGTCATCCATTGACAGCCATCCTCTTGCCGGTGTTTTCACGACTTGCGTTGAAAATCACTATCCATTTGACCAGGTTTTAGCTGTCGTTCTTCCTCGTGACACCTGATGGTTTCGTTTTTCGACGTCGCCATCTCTCTACGGAAATTTATCTCGACAGAAGATCGACGTCGACATGGAGCAGAGTCCCTTGTTGGTGGTGTTGAAGAACGTCGTGTCTCTTTTCTCTTCCCCCTCTCCCCCGGATCGTCCAGGATCTCGGGACGAGATCCCTTGTTGGTGGTGTCGTATTGTAACAACCCAGATTTCACAAAAATTAAAAAAATTTGTTTTCGATGTGAATTGTTTGATTGTATGATTTGTTTGCGGTGTTTGCATCCCTGATTTATCGATCGGCGAATATTTTCCCCCTCTTATCTTGTATCGGACGGAGACCGACCCTTTCCACCCTGACACTCGACCTTGCGACACCGGGTTTCGCCCGATCACCGTTGCAAAAACCGCACGAGACTAGCCACAGCCAACGGAACGAAAAAACCCCGTTTAATAGTTAAATGGGTTATTTTTTTATCGCGCCGGAAAGTGTTCTCGGAACGGTTCCAGCTCGAGGTGAACGCCGCCGGCTCGACGCACTGATCGCGCAGTTCGTAGTTTTACCCGAATCGGAGGTACTGCGGACCCCCGGTGGTCTGAAACGTAAACACCGCGCACGCGAGAGAAAAACCGGGATGTTTTTGCAAACTGCCAGCCACCTTGGCTATATAAAGACCACCACTCCCCCTAGCCCTTCTAGGGTTTCCCTAATCCAAAATTGCAGCCACCCCCCTGAAAATTCGCAGATCTGCCAATCTGCGTTTAAATTTCCGAAACCCTAGCCCTAACCCTCGATCTGGACAATCAGATCCAGATCGGAGGGCTCCCAGCCGTCCACGTCGCCCCCAGCCGGCCTCCACCGCACCACGGGCCGCGCGGGCCCGCTCCTCCACCGCCAGGCCCTCAGGAGCCCGACCGGCGAGCTGGAGCCGTCACCAGCCTGGGCCGGCCTGCGCCCCTCCGCGCGGCCCACCGCGCCAGATCCAGCCACCCAGCCGTCCAGATGCGCCTCAGCCCAAGTGAGGTCCATGGTGAGAGCCCTTTCACTTTTTTTCTGTTCTTTTTTTTAATTATTTTTTATTATTCCAGCACCTCAATTTCACTAAGTCTGGAGTAAACTGTGTGCTGATCTGTTTTTGCGATGAAGTTTGCGATTGAACCGTAGCCCGGGTGAACGTGCCGCCAAAACGAAAATTGCTCAGAATTGTGTGTACTCCAATCCATCTTTTGTGTGAATTTTGCTTTGAGTCCATCTTGATGTTGTTAATCTGTGTTGATTAGGCCGTTAACTGCTACTAATTCCTGTTAAGTACTGCTGTTATGATTTTATTGCAAGTTCGCATGATGATTGTCACAAATCCATGAGGCCTATTGCATTGATTCTTTTTCCTATGTATTAAGCATCATGTGTAGTTCATTTCCATGATTTAACTTGTCATGTTTGGGTGCTTTAGCAATATTAAATATTGCTCCAAAGTGGTGATCCTGATGTTAATGTGCTGCTGTGCTGAAAACTATTATTTTGTTGCAACTTCGGGTGACGGTTGCGTCGCAACCGTTTATCGGAATTGAGTGATTCCAATTGCATATTGTTAAGCATCATGTATACTTCAATTATATGTATTGAATTGTCATGATATGCTTGCTGGTCATATAGTTATTGAGCTCCAAAGTTGCTATCCTGCTGTTTTTGACAGCCACCTTTGTTTTTCTCTAAGTCTGTAACGTTCCGATGCCATGTTGCATGCTTAATATCTTTTGATCTATGATGCCTTTTTGCATGATTCTTTTTGCCATGCCTTCCCTGTCATGTCTACTTTAGTTCCATATCTTTTGTGAGCATGTTTGCATTGATTATCCTGTTTATGCATAGCTCTAAAGTGTGCTTCGTGATGTTGGCAGATTGTGCCCGTAACTTGTTCTGCTTATATCTTTTTAACCGTAACTCCGTTTGGGGTGTTCTTTATATGTAACTTGATTAGTTTTTCGTGTAATTTGTGTTTATGCTATTGTTTGCTGTTGTTAACCAACCTAAAATATGGTTTAGAACAGAACAATACCAAATCTTTTAATTGTCGTGGGGTACTTAGTGTTATGCCATGTTTAGGTTGTGCCTCACTTAAATTGACTAGCATAAATAGTTTACTTTGTGCTTCACCTCTTGACATGTTTGTGTGCTATTCCATGCTTTCTTGAGTTGCCATGTTAATAACCGTTGGTTGATCACCTGTAGCTAAGCAACTTGAACAACCGTAAACGTGCGGTATTCGTCGTGTGTGACGAGTACTCCACTTAAACTGTTAGTAATCGTTCTCGACGATAGATCCGTATCGCGTTGCCGTGTCGTGTGATGTCTTATTGATCTTGTGTTCCCCCGTAGTAATAGAGTGCTTGCTCGTTGATTGCTTTCCAGTCTTTATCGTCTTGTGTGCTTCCGTCGGTACCTCTCGGAGACGATGCGAGCTTGCGATCAACTACACCATCGGAACCCAACTTATCAACAGGCAAGGACTATACATTACTTATGATCCATTCTATTTCAACCAGCGGTTTGCATGCTAGTCTAGGTTAGGTTCGATGTTTGATCCTACCACATGTTTACCGCCTCTCTTTAAACCGATACAATCATGTCCCCTCCCAGCAAACCTTGTACTGCTATGTTACTATTGCTCGTTGCTCAGACCCTTCTTAGTATGCATGCTTATGATGCTATGTTGTTCCCCTGTTACTCCTTGGTTTGGGATATCACATTATTATATTGTTGTTGATGATATGATTATTATAAATGTTGACTATATTCGACGAAGGATGGAAGGTCTAGGCTATCCCGCCCCGACGCTTTGTTCCATTCGAGTCACCTAGGATCCGAGTTCCGGGTATTGGTTTTAAGACTGAGCGTGCCTAACAGCGTGTGGGATTTTATGGGGTCCCCTTTTCTTACCTACCTAGCTTCAAGCATTTCTAGTGGTGGCCCAAGCTGATTTTATCTTTTGAAACCGTGTGTGTGCTGGTCGTACGCCAGTATTTTTCCAACCAACCCGGACCAGTGAGGACATAGTTCCCTTGCTGTCCCACCTTGTTCAGCTGAGGACCCGGTTTCCCATGTGTGATTAACCGGCTATACAAACCCGAGACAGACGGTAGAGACCGATTCGAGAGCGCGGCCGACTTTTGAGTTGGATGTCGACTCACCGGGGGCCACCCGGATTTGTTCGTTGTTAGCTAGAGGGACCTGTCGTTTCGGATCTCTTGGAACTAAATCATAAAATGGTTGCATGTGATGGGTAGCAACTGAGAGAGATGGACGTGCGTGCGGAGCCTTGTAATGGGCAGTTGGTACACCCTTGCAGGGTTAAATCTTTTCGAGAAGCCGTGTCCACGGTTATGGACGACTTGAGACCTACTCCTTGTTCATAGACAACAACAACTGAGATAATCTTAATATAACTTGATCAACGTGTGTGTGTGCCTTGATTGCTTCTTCTTCGTCGGGATGCGAAGACGAGGACAAGGATAGGATAGGTGTTATGTTTGCGTATGTAGGTGGATAGCAGACTTGTTGGAGGCGTTTCCTCATCGAATGCTTGGCTTCTTATCTTACTCTCTAGATCATTAGCCACTTCATAATGCTAGTGCGGCAACAACCTCACCACTTACCCCTTCCTTACCGTAAACTACTAGTTGTCCTAGAATGACGAGTGATGAAGTCCTGGCTGGGTCATATGACCACTACAGTTGGATGTTGAGTACATATGTACTCATGATACTACCCCCAAACTCTTTTCAGGGTCCTTGATCGACAACAGTTATGGTGATCGACGTTTCACGTGGAGACTCGACGACGCGTAGTTAGGCGGATCCCGGCGGAGGGCCTGGACCCGTGTGGTTATGGGGATCGATGTTTTTCTCTTTGTCATTAAGCATTTTCTTGTAGTCTGTACTCAGACATGTGTCTTCCGCTGTTGTATTGTATTAAGGCAGTTGTGTGCCGATTGTATGAGATGTTGTATCCTTGTATCTGTAATGTTGTGATATCATGTTGGAAATCCGGGGCATATGACTTCGTCATATGTCGCGGTGGGAACGATATGTGCTTCGTCTCCGGATCTAGATAGAAACATTTAGATCTGGAACAGTACCGCATATCGGGACTTACACTGACCCTTTCTGAAGGGGAAGATGGTCCAGCCCGAGCGTCTTCCTTAATCGTCGAGTGCGGTCGGTCTCCGGGTGATGATGAGGGGGCCTTCCTTGGGAGGATTACTCCGGGTGGTTCTTGAGATCAGGGCCCTTCTTGAGGGGCGTCTTTAGTAGGCTTGGATTCCCTGGGGCCCACGCACGGCCAGAGGCACCCTAGTTTCCACTTGGACGATAGGAGCCCCTAGGACCACGACGTCAGCTGATTTGACCGATGGAGGGGAAATCGCGGGGCCAGTTACTTGCCGGGCCCAGGAAGAGAAGGCGTCCTCTTGGACTCTACCCCTTTGATTGTTTCCCTTCTACATCATAGAACGTGACGTGCTGATATGTCTCAAACGTATCAACTTTTCCAAACACTTTGGCTATTGTTTTGGCTTCATTCTTGCATGATTTGAATGAACCTAATCCAGACTGACACTGTTTTCAGCAGAGTTTCCTGTATGGTTTTCTTGTGTGTAGGAAAATAGATTTTTAGGTGTCCCAGAAAATTCCAGTAAAACATAGAGAAACTCCGCGCACCGGGAGGAACCACCTGTCAAAAGAGGGGACAGAGGGGGGCTTCCCATGGGCCATGCGGCCAGGTGGCGCGTCTTGGCCCCTGGCCGCGCCACCAGGGTGCCTGGGTGGGTCCCACCCCCTATGGTGCCCTACCTTGGCTCCTATTTTTACCCGAGACGAGAAAACCCTAGATAAGAAGTTGTTTTGCCAATTCTCATCGCGGAGCCTCCGCCACCCTCTGTTCTTCTTCGGGAGAGCTAATCTAGAGGCTTCTTTGGCCTCCGGTGAGGGGGAATCATTTCCATCGTCATCACCATCGCCACTCCACAATCCCTCCATGAATTATCCTTTCATGTGTGAGTAATTCCCTGCTGTAGGCAAAGGGTATGGTAGGGATTGGATGAGTTAGATCATGTTATTGTTCATCAGATTGTTGGGGGCATGTTGCCTATCATCTACTATGGTGTTTATCATCTTTGAGACAACTTGTTGTTCTTATTTCTTGTCACTTTGGGCCCGAGTTCCATGATTTCAGATCTGAATCGAATGTGATTGCATGAATATATTTGTGTTCTTGATCCTATCTATGAGTTGCATGCACCAATTATAGTCCGAAAATGGCGATCCCTATGGTGACAGCTTGGGACACCAAAGGGGATGGACTATAATTTGAGGAATCCATGTATCCATTGATTGTTAATGCTTTGTTCCGGTGCTCTTAGATAGGAGCACGTTAATCTCCATAAGATCCTTTTGGCCTTTGCTAACACGCACAACTACCTTTGGGATACATGCCTAATGTTTGATATTTTCCTAGATGATCATTACTTTTCAGTGTGTCGTGCCCCAAGTAAAACACATGATGTCTCTCATCCATGCAACGCCCAACCATCCGTCCCTAGCCTACAATGTATTAATTCTGCTGGTTACAAGTTACTTTACTATTACTGTTTTTACTTTCAACGCTTTACCACCACTTTATCCGTTGCCACCATCATTTCCATATCACCATTACCACTAATATCTCGTTGCCAAGCAAGTATCTTTCAGGTGCGGTTAAACTGACAACTCAACTGTCAAAGCTTATAAATATTCTTTGGCTCCCCTTGTGCCGAATCAATAAATTGGGTTATCCTACCCGCGAAGACTATCGCGAGCCCCTACACTTGTGGGTCATCAAGACTGTTTTTGGTGCCGTTGCCGGGGAGCAAAGCTTTATTTACAAGTGTACTTGAAGTTATTTTGCTTGCTGCAATGTATCCTCTATAGGTAAGAAAGGAGACCCCAAGGTTCCGATTTTACCACCCACTACAAGAAAAGGTACGATTCTTAGCACTAGCGATACGCTTGATTCTCCTTCCTTTACGAGTAAGTTTGTTTCAACACCACCACATGCTGCTTCTACTGAGTCCGTTACTATGTCTGATACTTTTGATGATGCTTCCAATACTTTTGACGAAGTTGGTTCACTTGGTCGCTTTGTTGAATCTCAAATTGCTAAGGCTGCAAAACAATCCGGGATTGAAATTCTCGTTACACGTTATCCTATTTGCGGATCCTCTAGTTACCCAGACTTGAGTGGACTCAAGGAAAGAATACTTGATGATAATTATATTCAACTTGATGATGATTTATGCAGGGAACTTACCGAGTGTGTTGACTCTGACTCTAGTGCTGTTAAGAAGCTGCTTGAAAAGCATTCCATGAAGAACAAGTTCACTCCTGATCCTAAATTTGCTTCATCTCCTATTTGCATTGAAGATGATGATTTTGATTTCTCTGTTGATCTTTCACTTATATCTACAGTTGAAGCTGAACCCTTTTATGAAAGAGAAAATGACGACGCAATTGTACACCTTACAAAGATCACTGATTTATGTGGCTTATTTTCTACGGATGACAAGAAGAGAAATTATTACGTTACTAAGCTTCTTCCTTTTTCTTTGAAGGAGGGTGCTAAAGCATGGTATGATCCATTACCATGTGGTTCTATTAAAAGTCCTCAAGAATTAGCTCAATCTTTTGTTGCTAAATATTTTCCTGCTCATATGTAACATGCTGCTTTACAAATAATTTATAACTTTAAACAATTGCAGGATGAGCACCTCCCAAAAGCTTGGGGGAGGTATTGCACTTTTCTCAAGGCTAGGCCAGGACATGGAGTCCCTAAGAATGAATTGCTTGATATATTTTATTCTGGTATAACCGATGAATCTAGAACCTATCTAGGAAATTGTGCTGGTTGTGTTTTCAGGGAAAGAACACCGGATGATGCCGAAGAACTAATAGGCAAAATAGCCAAAAATCATGAAGATTGGTCCGTCCCTGAACCACCTCCACCACCAAAGAAGTCTATCAAAGAGATAGGTATTAAAGTTGAAGATGTAAAGAATCTACCTCCAATTGAAAAACTTTGTGAGCCTACCACTCACCCTCCTATTGTAGAGGTACACTCTCTTTTAGATTTCAATGCAAGTGACATCCCTCATGGTAATCCTCCTGATCAATGTTTAGATGAGCTTGATCATTTTATTTTGACGCAAAATCACTTTAATGAGAGGATTCAAAGTCGGTTGCAAGATAATTCCCTTGCTATCAAAAGCTTGCTTGATGTTTTAGGTAGAACCGTTAATGATGTTAAAGGCCTTGTTAAGCATTTTCATATGGTTCAAACTCAGCTTGAAAAAATTTCTCATGTGAAAAAAGATTTGCTTGCCAACAATGCCAAACAAGATATGCAGGCTTTTGGGATTAAAACCCGAGGTGGCACACACACTCAAGATCCTCTTTATCAAGAGGGACATCCTAAGAGGATCGAGCAAGATTCTCTATTGCAGGAAGAAGACATTGTCAGCTCCCCTAATAAGAAAAACAAGAAGAAACATAAGGATGCTAACATTTCAAATGATCCCATAATTGATGAATAACCTATTGTTGAGCCTAACAATATATATACTGCCGATACTGAAACTGAAGATGGTGCTGAACCTGATAAAGATAAAGAGAAGAATGATCCTCCTGAAGTACGAGAAGAAGAAGCATCAGATAAATGCAAGAGATATACTAGAGAAGACTTCATTGCAAGGAAACATGGGAAGGAACGAGAACCATGGGTATAAAACCAATGCCCTTTCCAGGTCAGTCTCTCAAAACTAAAGAAGAAGAGCATTAAAATATATTTTGTGAATGGATGAAACCTCTTTTCCTTCAAATTCCTTTGACTGATTCTATTAAGTTGCCTGCGTATTCGAGGTATATGAAAGATATTGTGACTAATAAGAGAAAAGTTCCTAATGAAGAAATATCTACTATGCTTGCTAACTACTCTTTCAGTGGCAAGATTCCTGAGAAGCTCGGTGACCCAGGTATACCCACCATTCCTTGCTCCATAAAGAATAATTATGTTAGAACTGCTTTATGTGATCTTGGGGCAGGAGTGAGTATTATGCCTTTCTCTCTTTATAAAAGACTCTTCTTAGATAAACTAATCCCCACAAATATCTCTCTTCAAATGGCTGATAAGTCAACAACCGTTCCCATTGGTATTTGTGAGGATGTTCCTGTTGAAGTTGCTAATTTCTTGATTCTTACTGATTTTCTTGTGATTGATATTCCCGAAGATGGGAGCATCAATATTATTCTTGGTAGACCTTTTATTAACACCGCAGGTGCTATTATTGATTGCAATAAAGAAAAGGTCACTTTCAATGTTAATGATAAAGAACGCACGGTATATTTTCCGAAGAAGATCGATAAAAGGCATGACCTTAACTCCATTGAGAATATTGAGACCGTGAAGATTGGTGATTGGGATTATCCTCTACATGTGCATTACAAATATAAAACAATCATGGTAGGGACAGTCTCCCTCCCAATAAAGGTACCATGAATGCCTTATAAGAAGTGAATCTTTTTCCTCATTATATCACTTGTTTAGTAGTAAGACTTGATCAACCTTGCTAATAAACAAGTTTTATATGAGTAAAAAGGGGATCTTGTTGTACTTGCATTTCTTTTAGCCTTCATCTATCTTGCTGTACCAAAGTTTATGTTTTTGAAACTTCATATGTTTAACCACTGTTTCGAGCCATCCGGAAGTTTTTACACCTTGTTCTACCTTGGAAATTTTTAAAAAATGAAGTTGTCAGAAAAATTCCAGAAAAATTATATTAATTTTTTTCATAAAAAAGAAGCACAGGGCACCTGGGGCTGACAAGGGGGCCCACCCCTAGTCTAGGCGGCCAGGTGGCGCGGCCTGGTCCCTGGCCGCGCCACGAGGGCGCCTGGGCCCACCCGGCCCCCTTTTCAGGTATGTCTTCTTCCTCTCCCTCTCTCTCACTCCAAAAACACGAGTTTTGCTACTGGAACCCGTGTTCTTGCTGTTCTTGGAGGCGAATTTCGATCTCTCTCTCTTCACACCACCCTTTGAGTTGAGATTTTGAGCATTTGCTCCCTGGTATATGACTCCTCCACCCATCCAATTAGAATTCTGATTAGTGGTCTTGTTTGTGAGTATTTAGAAGTTTTGTGCTGTTCATCTGAGCTTGCATGCATGCTTAGAAATTTATTTTTGAAGTTTTGATGCAAGTTTATGCCTTGGGGAAGTGAATAGAGTAGTTTGCCTCAACTCATTTTGCTTAAATCTTCCTTTTTGGAACATTTCAAAAAACAATCTTCAGAAATGAGTTTATTTGGAAAGGCTAAGGAATGGCTTGGGAAGAAGAGGCCCGAGCCTACGGATAGAGTAACTAGAGCTTCATCTTCATCCTCTTCTGCCAGGATGAGTTACAGTGATGATATCGTGCCACCGGAGTTGCTCTCTGAGACGGACACGACGAGTGCCATTGTAACAGCCCAGATTTCACAAAAATTTAAAATTTTCTTTTTGGTGTGAATTTTTTGATTGTGTGATTTGTTTGCGGTGTTTGCATCCCTGATTTATCTATCAACAATTATCCCCCCCCCTCTTATCTCGTATCGGACGGAGACCGACCCTTGCCACCCTGACACTCGACCTTTGCGACACCGGGTTTCACCCGATCACCGTCGCGAAAACCGCACAAGACCAGCCGTATCTAACGGAACGAAAACACCGTTTAATAATTAAACGGGAGCGCACCGGAAAGTATTCTCGAAACGGTTCCCGTGCGAGGTGATCACCACCGGCTCGACGCGCTGATCGCGCAGTTCGAAGTTTTACCCGAATCAGAGGTCCTGCGGACCCCTGGCGGTCAGAAAAGTAAACATTGCGCGCGCGAGAGAAAAACCGGGGATGTTTTTGCAAACTGTCAGCCACCTGGGCTATATAAAGACCACCACACTCCCACCCCTTTCTAGGGTTTCCCTAGCCTAAAAATTGCAGCCACCCCCTCCACTTTGCCCCAAAATTACCCCATTTTCGCAATTTCGCCTATTTTCCAGCCAAACCCTAGCCCCTTCCGATCTGTACCGTCAGATCCGGAGATCCGATGGCCCAGATGCGCCCTGGCTTCCCACCAACTTCAGCTCCTCTCTCCTCTTCCACGCCGCCAGCCTCCACCGTGCGCCGCCGAGCCAGAGGCTGCCGCCGGCAGCCGAGCCACCCGGCCACCTCTCCCCTCTCCCTGCGCCCTCTTCCTCTCCCTTCTTCTCCTCTCCCCTCTCCCCGCGCCCTCTTCCTCTCCCTTCTTCTCCTCTCCCCTCACGCTTCTCCTCCCTCACCTCCGTTCCCCTTGGACAGGAACCGCTGGAGCGCCGCCCTCCATGGAGCTCAGGCCGGAGCTCCACCGCCGCCACCGGGAGCGCGAGCCCGAAGCCAGCCCACGTCGTCTCCCCACCTTGGACATCTCCCGCCGCACAGATCCGGCGCCTCCTCCATCCCCTCGCGCCCTGGAGACCTCGGCCATGCCCCGGCTTCCTCCCGCCCGCGCCGCGCCGCCGCCGGATCAGCGGGCCGCCACCGCCAGCCTCCGATCGGGAGGAGCCGATGACCGCAGCGGCCGAGTTGGGCCGACCCACTAGCTCCCACGGACAAACGCGCCAGATCGGCCCAACCGCCCCTCCTCTGCCTCCCAGATCGTTTTGGGCCGAGCCCAATGGGTAAGGGGCCATATCCTTTTTTCCCATAGCCCCTGCGAATTTTTTCTAAGTCTGGAAATGTTTGTTGCTGATGCCTGTTTACGTTGTAATGTGCGAATAAACCGTAGCCCGGATCGCGATGCGCCCAAAAGGAAAATTGTTTAAAATTGTGTGTACTTCAGTTCATCTATTGTGAGCATTTTGATTTGATGCCATATTGATGATGTTAATCACTGTTGAAGTGGACACCAGGCTATTAACTTCTATTATTTTCTGCTAGTGTGCTGCTGCTGTTATTTTATTGCAAGTTTGCATGATGATTGTGACACATCCATGAGGCCTATTGCATTGATTCTTGTTGCATACTGTTAAGCATCATGTCTACTTCCGTTACATGTATTGCATTGTCATGTTTACATTCCTGGACATAGATATGTTTAGCTCCAAAGTTGCTATGCCACTGTTTTTGACAGCCACCTCTGTTTTTCTCTAAGTCTGTAACTTTCCGATGCCATGTTGCATGCTTAATATCTTTTGACCTGTTATTCCTATGACCTTGATTCTTGTTTGTACCTGATCATCATCATGTCTACTTCATGCCCATATATTACTATGTCATTTTTCTGCACATTTATACAGCATGAAAATAATAGTTTCTTCCCTGTTTTCCTGATTTTCACTAAGTCCTTGACCAGGAATGTTTTATAGCTTTTTGTGTTGCTTGTAACTAGTGAACCATGATGCCTTTTTGCACGATTCCTTTTGCCATGACTTCCTTGCCATGTCTACTTTAGTTGCATATCATTTGTGAGCATGTTTGCATTCATTCTCCTGTTTATGGATTGCTCTAAAGTGTGCTTCCTTATGTTGGCAGATTGTGTTCCAAACTTGTTTTGCTTGTATCTTTTTAACCGTAACTCCGTTTGGAGTGTTCTTTGTATGTAAGTTGATTAGAATTTCATGTAATTTGTGTTTATTCTATTTTTTCTGTTGTTAACCAACCTAAAATATGGTTTAGGGCAGAACAGTACCAAATGATTTAATTGTTGTGGGGTACTTAGTGGAATGCCATGTTTAGGTTGTGCCTCACTTAAATTGACTATATAGATAGTTTACCTTATGCTTCACCTCTTGTCATGTTTGTGTGCTATGCCATGCTTGAGTGAGATGCCGTGTTAACGACCTTGCTCATCTTGTGTAGCTAAACAACTTGAACCATTCTAAATGTGTGGTATCATCGTTTGTGACGAATACTCCACTTAACCTGTTAGTAATCGCTCTCGACGGTAGGTGCGATGTCTCGTGTTGCCTTCTTGTTGATACTTGCTCGTGTTTTCTTTGTAGTAATAGATGCTTGCTCGTTATTGCTTTCTAGTGTTTACCGTCTTGTGTGCTTCCGCGGGTACCTCTCGGAGACGTTGCGAGCTTGCGATCTACTTCACCTTCGGTTTCGTCTTCTCATCAGGTAAGGGGAGAGCATATATCATGCTTATAACTTTCAGCTCACTCGCGCCTAGGTGTAGGATAGAACGATTGCTTGATCCTACCACTTCATTTTCATGCCTCTCAAATAAACCCAAACAACCATGTCCCTCGACATCCCAACAACCCTTGTTCAGCTATGTTACTTTTGCTCGCTGCTCATCCACTGCTTAGTATGCATGCTAGGGTGTTATCAACTGTTACCTCCTGTTACTCCTTGGTTTGGGATATCACATTATTATATTGTTATGGATGATATGATTATTATAATGTTGACTATATTCGACGAAGGATGGAAGGTCTAGGCTATCCCGCCCAGACACTTTATTCCATTCGAGTCACCTAGGATCCGAGTTCCGAGTATTGGTTTTAAGACTGAGCGTGCCTAACCGCGTGTGGGATTTTATGGGGTCCCGTTTTCTTACCTACCTAACTTCAAACATTTCTAGTGGTGGCCCAAGCTGATTTACCATTTGAAAATCATGCATATATGTCCGTCGGGTTGCTCCTAGCAGATATCCTTTAAACTAACTTGGGCCAGCGCAGACCTATTTTCTCTTCTTGGTCCACCCCAGGGAGCTAGGGGGCTGCCCACATGGTTTGGGTAGCTAACCCGACCTCATCCAGATGGTAGAGACCAGTTCGAGAGCGCGGCCGGCTTTTGAGTTGGATGTCGACTCACCGGGGGCCACCCGGATTTGTTCGTTGTTAGCTAGAGGGACATGTCATTACGGATCTCTCGGGACTAAATCATAAAATGGCTGCCTGTGATGGGTAGAAACTGAGAGAGATGGGCGTGCGTGCGAAGCCTTGTAATGGGAAGTTGGTACACCCATGCAGGGTTAAATCTTTTCGAGAAGCTGTTTCCACAGTAATGGACGACTTGAGACCTACGTCTTGTTCATAGATAACATCAACTCAATCATATTTAATAACTTGATCAACGTGTGTGTGCCTTGACTGCTTCTTCTTCGTCGGGATGCGAAGAGGAGGACGAGGATAGGATAGGTGTTATGTTTGCGTAAGTAGTTGATAGCAAGACTTGTTGGAGGCGATTCCTCATCGAATTTTTGGTTCTCATCTTACTCTAAAATAGATCGTTAGCCACTCATATATTGCTAGTGCGTCTGCAACCTCACCACTACCCCCATCTTACCCGTGAGAAGTTAGTTACAAGAATTTTGATATATTCTCACCCCTTTCTTTCCTTTTCCCTTTTATGTTTTGCCTGATCGGCCGCTGCAGTTGATTACCACCTCAACTCTTCTTCTGGACGCCTTCATGGAGACTCGACGACGACTAGTTAGGTGGATCCCGGCGGAGAGCCTGGACCCATGTGGTAATGGGAATGGTGTGTTTTACGTTTGCCACTAGGCATTTGATTGTAGTCTGTACTCAGACATGTATCTTCCGATGTTATATTGTATTAAGGCAGTTGTATGCCGATTGTATGAGATGTTTTATCCTTGTAGCTGTAATGTTGTTATATCATGTTGTAAATCCGGGGCATATGGCTTGTCATATGTCGCGGTGGGACCGATATGTGCTTCGTCCCCGGATCTGGATGGAAACATCTAGATCTGGAACAATACCGCATATCGGGCCTTACAGCCATGACGTACCCGTGTTCGAGTTTTCTTAAGGCGACAAGTATTAAGTATGAGTTTCATAACCTTTGTGGAGCTGCAGGTTTGACACACCTTGTGACACATGAGGTGCCACAATATCCAAAACTCACGCATTATTTTGTCAAAATGTTTAGATATAATGATAGAACTTCCATGGTTGAATTTAGAATATATGAGAAAGTTATCATCATTTCATTGGCAGAGTTTTTTGATATTTTAGGTGTGCAGAATTTTGGGAAGACCAAGATACCTACTCACCCCACCGAGTTGAAGGGCCTCTTCGATTCTCTTTGCAGCAAGGATCAGAAGGATATTCATCAGGGGAAGATTTCCAGCATTTTGTTTCCCCACATCAGGTATTTAACGTACTATATTTCTCGAGGGGTGTTAGATCCTGAAAACACGAGCAAAATTTCGGGTCCAGATATTGCTATCTTGGCAACCGCCCTCCTAGGATACAACAAGTATAATATTGGTGCTTTGATTGCTCGTCGCCTTATCGCTAACAGCGGCAAAGGACTTCACTTTTATGGCGTTTATGCCACACTTATTCTTGAGAGGCTCAAGCCCACTGCATGTGTTGATGATGCGGCTTTTCCTTTCTTAAGCTTTGATCTTACTGCTATGAAGAGGCATGTGTTTGTTACTAGGACTTCTGAGTTTGGTAACCTATTTTATGTTATGGGATTTGGCGAGACTACTACTCGTGAGATCCGTCTACCTGCACCACTTTTGTTTGATTATGCTAGCAGGAATGGATGGTCTTTCACCGCGGTCGAGCTGGACGAGTTCATTTTTCAGCAGCACTTCCACAACCCCATGGAGGGGGTTGCTCTCGAGGAGGATGAGCCGGAGGAGATTCCACACCCCCAGGAGGAGCTTGTTGCCCATTGGGGCGAGGGACCTTCTTCTTGGGGTGGGGAGCCTTCTTGTTGGGAGGACAGCAGGACGTCCGTCCACGCACGCATGACCTCATACGACGGATGGACGTATCAGTACTACTCCAGAGCTGGAGGAAGCTCCTGGGGCCCGCAGTAGCCTAGCCTGACTTAGGCCAAAAGACTAAGCATGTGGGAGTATGTTCCCTTCTCCCCTTTCATTGTATAATCCATGTGTTCACTTTAATCTTTTCGAAGTTTTTTCCTATTCTTCCTTGTTCTTTCTTAATTTGAAAAAACAACTAAAAGATTTCTCTTTTCTTTTGCTTTCGATTAACTTTTGAAAAATACAAGAAGATTTCCTTTCTCTCTTTAGTTTTCTTTGTTTGCAGAGTTCAGCTCAAGTTCATGGTTGCAATTGAACTTGATTATATCTTTCTACGTTCGATCGCAAGCAACGATGCAATAATGACGAAGATTGATGGAAGGGATGCAACAAGGAAGGCCGTATGAACTCTTTTTGTTTCTACTTTTGTACATATGTCTGTACTTGTGATCTAGAGACCATCTTGTAGCGACATAGTGCTATGTTTACAATGCTTTCCCAGTAGTTCATGCTTTCTTGTGACTAGTCTCAAATAGCTAGAGTGCATAATGTCGGGGGGTAGCATTTCTCAGGCCTTCCTTCTAGCGCCAGGTGTCGGGGGGCACTGCGCCCAGCCCTCGCCTAACAGCAGAAGTTGGGGAGAACAACGGTGACCCTGCCCCGAGGAAACCTTCCGGAAGGGCTTCTCTCGGAAGGGCATGGCCCGGATACCATGCGGGAGAGGGAACACCCAGGATTACCGCTTTCTTGGTATGAATGAAGGTTGAAGTGGCGTCGAAACGGAAATGAGCTGATGCGAGAAAACACAGGGGTTTACCCATGTTTGGGCCCAATCTGTCGGGGGGTAGTGTTTCTCAGGCCCTCCTTCTAGCGCCAGGTGTCAGGGGGCACAGCGCCCAGCCCTCGCCTAGCACCAGAAGTTGGGGAGAACAATAGCGACGCTGCCCCGAGGACACCTTCCGAAAGGGCTCCTCCCGGAAGGGCACGGCCCGGAGACCGTGCGTGACGAGGAACACGCAGAGTTCCCGCTTGCTTGGTATGAACGAAGTTTGTTGTGGCGTCGAAACAACAATGAGCTGATGCGAGCAAACACATGGGTTAAACCAGGTTCATGCCGTCCAGAGACTAAAAGCCATACTCCTGCATGTCTGATCTTCTTTGCTGCTGTTGGAGTAGAATACAGTTCAAGGTGATCTTCTGGGAGAAGATACCCTATGCTACACTCCACTACCCTCTTCTCCTCTAGGTGGAACTAGTCTCCCTCCCTAAGGGAATCCTTTGGACGTCTCCCGAGAAGTTATAGGGATGAAATCCTCCTCCTTCTTCCTATGGATTCATCCAGAGATGAAACCATTTGGGAGGTGGCCTCTTCTTTTGCTAGTTCTTCCTTCTTCTCTTCTTTCTTTTCGTTTCTCCTTCTTGCCTCTATTGATCTTCTTCTTTCTCTCCTCCCCCCTTTCTGATGTGGTTGGCGTCTCCCTTTTATAGAGCAAGGCGCTCGCCATAGTCCCATTGATACCTACAGTAAGGGTGGTTATCTTATACTTGTGGACGCGAGGCGTTCTGAGATCTTCCGGCAAGCTCCCATGGTATCGGGGACGGCTGGAGCATGCATGGGCTGAGTACGCGCGAGAGAACCTACCAGGTGTGGGATGCCTCCTGTCAGTGGTGCATGCTTTTCCTCTAGCGCATTGAATGCGCTGTGCTCTTTGTCGGACGGTGGGAGCCATCTGAAGGGCTCCACCCTTCCGGAACTGGTCCGAGGCACTCCTCTGTGTGCCTAGCGCGATGTTCCCGGCATCTCCTTGCCAGAATCTTCCATGTTTGATCTTGAACTGTCCGAGAGGCATGGTCGAAACCCAGGGAAATGGGGTACCCCAGTATTCGGTTACCGACAGTAGCCCCCGGGGTTGGCTTCTGATGAAGGCGTCCCGGAATCTAAGCCGAGTTGTCCGAGAAGGTATTGTAGTCTGTGCACCGGCTGTCATGTCACCGGGAAAGAGAAGGTCGTGCCATGTAGTGCGCCTCTAGACGGATTTGAAGGATGATGATGATGCCCCTGCAAAAGATGGCAAGACTCGAGGTAATGCAGCGGCTGGTCCCATGGTAATTTAATGTTCTTACAGTAGAGTAGAAAATTACTCCCTGCGAGTGTCCGTTGGGTATTTAAGCGAGCTGGTGCGAAAAGGAGGTTTCCATTCCACTTCTCCGTCTCCCACTTCTCCTTTCCGTCTTTGTGCTTCCATGGCGCCCCCGAAGTCCCCCAACACTCTAGGCACAGCGGCTCAGGCGATCTTGGGAGTACGAGGCGGCGACTTGGGTCGAGGCTGCGCAGCTGTCCGGCGCGGCCGTGGTCGAGGTCGCGGCGGAGCGTCGTCTTCAGCTCTAAAAAGGGCGCACACGGCGGTGCCAGCCCACGAGTTGTTCGTGGCGGCGACCGACCTTGCGTGCGGTTGGATTCGGCTACCGGAGTCATTTGCGCAGGGAATGGTGGGGCGCAGGCCTTAGGGCTTGTACCTCCGGATGGAGGGCTGCCCCCATGGCTCCGCATGGGTGGGCACGGTCTTCGGCGAAGGCGGCGCCATGTACCTCGACCAAGTCTGGGCGGCATTTGTCCGCTGGAGGAACATACAGAAGTTCCAGGCCATCCTCTTCCGCTTCGATGGCCAGGACACCCTGTGGCTGAAGGTCTTCCATTCGTGGGGGCCCCGCGCGGAATGCTGTGCAGAGGTCATCGGCGATGGTACTGGCGAGCAAGGCGTCGGGGGAGTCGTCCACGACTTCATGGGTGCTGAGCCCGCCGCCGAACACTGAGGATGCGGGGCGCCACCAGAAAGGTCCGGGCGAGGGCTATAGCTTAGATCCGGCGGTTCACCCCTTTAGGGCTTCCTCATTTTGGCCTTGCACTTTTGTACTTAGTAGTAGGTGGAACGTGGTAGTGGCGTAACCACTCCGTCCGGTTAGCGCAAGATGTAAATATCGATCCGGAAAAACCCAAATAGTGCTTTGCTTCCGGAAAAATCCCATACGGGGTAGTAGTAATGAATGCGGTAACTTTAGAGAACTTGTACCTTTTCGTACCTCATAGATACCTTTTCGTGCTGTTGGTTTCCAAGAGAGAGAACATCCAACAAGGGGATTCCGATAACTCTGTCTTCACCTCTTGCACGACTTATCGGAGGAGTATTGCAGGAATTATCCTCTGCGTGTGGTAGGCGCAATTAATGAGAACACAAGTGGAAATATGAGCAACGAGTGCTCACTTCCATCGGTTATCTCATGGAGAGAGCGAGCCGAAGAACCGAGAGGTCCGTGGAAGCGCAATCTATCATGGGTGCTGTGGTGGTGGATCGGCACAAGGTCTGAGTTGTGCGATTCGTCGCTGCGAGTCTTTCCGGGAGACTGGTACATCCACCCGCACGGATGCTTGACGGGAACTCCAGCCCGGCCTCTCCGGGATGGCTGGATCCCGGGAGTTGAGGACCAACTGCTAGAACCTTATCCTGGGCAGGTACGGATCCACCACAGGCTACTCGGAACGGAGCTTTATCGGACGGACCGATAGTGATAGCTTGTCCTGTCCGTACGGAGCGGCATTCAGTCGTCCGAGTGAGATTTATCTCACGGAGAACCGATGTCGATGAACGGCGTGGTCTCTTGTGAGTCTCTTTCCAAGGCAAAGAGAGGGTGAGGCCTCGTGCACTCTTCGCCTTGGGTGACAGGTGTGTTCCGGGAATTATCATCCGGGAAGTGAAAACCATCCAGCACAATCGTCCGGGAATAATAAGATGGCCATCCCCCGGCGGACTCGACCGTCCTGGAAAGGCGTCCAGTAGCCTTTCAGGAACAAACATCCGGCACGAAAACCATCTGAGATGTCATCCCTGGGAATCTTGGAGGCGATATTTCTCAGAACGCTCACTAGGAAACGCTAAGAAGCCCCCGAGCGTGAAAGCCATATAGCCATCATGACGATCATGACGAGCAGCTACCCTTGACAATGCTCACCTTGGTGGAAATCGTCGCGGCTCGGTGAAGATGCGAATAAACTTTGAAATCTGCACTTGGAAAAAATGTTACAGCCGACGTGATCGCCTTCCCTCCTTCTAGCGCCAATCTGTCGGGGGGAGGGGTAGCGTTTCTCAGGCCCTCCTTCTAGCGCCAATCGGTCAGGGGGTAGAGTTTCTCAGGCCCTCCTTCTAGCGCCAAGTGTCGGGGGGCATAGCGCCAGCCCTCACCTAGCACCAGAAGTTGTGGAGAACAGCGGCGACGCTGCCTTGAGGACACCTTCCAGAAGGGCTGCTCCCGGAAGGGCACGGCCCGGAGACCGTGCGGGACGGGGAACACCCAGGGTTCTTGCTTGCTTGGTATGAACGAAGGTTGATGTGGCGTCCAAACAACAATGATTTGATGCGAGCAAACACATGGGTTTACCCAGGTTCGGGCCGTCCGGAGACTAAAAGCCCTACTCATGCATGTCTGATGTTCTTTTCTGGTGTTGGAGTAGAATAAAATACAAGGTGATCTTCTGGCCTATGCTACACTCCACTACCCTCTTCTCCTCTAGGTGGAACTAGTCGCCCTCCCCAAGGTAATCCTTGGGAGGTCTCCCGAGAAGTTCTAGGGATGAACTCCTCCTCCTTCTTCCTATGGATTCATCCAGAGATGAATCCATTTGGGTGGTGGATTCTCCTTTTGGTGGTTCTTCCTTCTTATCTTCCTTCTTTCTATTTCTCCTTCTTTCCTCTCTTCTTCTTCTTATTTCTCTCCGCCCCCCTTTCTGATGTGGTTGGCGTCTCCCTTTTATAGAGCAAGGGGCTCGCCACAGTCCCACTGATAGCTACAGTAAGGGTGGTTATCTTATACTTGTGGAAGTGATGCGTTCTGAGATCTTCCAGGAAGCTCCCGTGGCGTCGTGGGGACTGCTTGGAAATGCATGGGCTGAGTACGTGCAAGAGAACCCGCCAGGTGTAGGCTGCCTTGTGACACCCTGGATTTTGGAACTTTCTTTTTCCAACAGCTTTTCTGATTTATTTCTAGATTTGCTATTGGATTTGATTTTGAGCACCTCGTTGGACTTGAAACTTGAGCATATTTTCTTTCCATGCTAAAGTGACCCTTGATTTCAAGCCTTCCCAATGCCATTCCTTTGATCCATCCAATCCAAGCGACCATATATTCAAGCCTTATATTGCTTTTTCCAATAAAAGGAGTATTCTCATTATTTAAGGTTTGTGAAGCAACCCCTATTTATATTGCTCCATAAATCCCCAAATATGTCACAACCCAAGTTTAGGTAAGTGCTAGGGTTGTTTGTGCCCTTTGCATCATGTGAAAATTTCAAATGAAATTCAAAAATGGGGAAAAGAAAAGCCCTGAGAAATTAATTCAAATGGCCAGATAAAAATCTTTTTCCAAAAATCATTTGAATATTTGGAAAATTCCTATAAATGATGGTGATCATTTTAAAAGTGGTTTGGGTATTTTCCCATGCCCATGGAATATTCAAAAATTCAAAATGTGCCCTGGAAATTAAATTTGACCCCTATTTGATTTGAAATTCAAATGTTTTGAATTTCAAAAATGCTCAAATTCTACAAGTGACTTGCTACTGGTCACCTAGGATTTATAAAAATGTTTGGGCATTTTACTAAAATGCCTAGCTATTTTATACTGAGGCAAAACAAAATAACAGAAAAAGAAAAGAAGAAGAAAAAGAAAGAGGGAAACCCCCTGGATTCTGGCCCAACTAGCCTTTTCCCCAGCCCACCTATTTTTTTCCCCGGCCCAGCCCACCAGGGGCACCTTCGTCTTCTACCCGGCGCCAGAGCAGGCTGCTCGCCGCCGTGGCTAGCATGCCCGCGGCAACCGGGCCTTCTAGGACTCCCCTGCGCTATCCTCTCGCCCCGGAGACACGCAGAAGCCGCCGCATCCTTTCCCTCTCTCCGTGGCTCACCTCCCTCCCTCTCTCGCGAGTTCTCGCGCAAGCCGAAGTTCACCGGAGGACGCCACCGCCGCACCCGCGCGGCCACCGTGACCCAGGGCCTGCGCCAACTTGTCCAACCGCACCGCCGTTGAAGCTCTCGTCGAGTACCGCCCTCAATCGAAGCCCGGAGGCCACAGAGACGACTGCAGCCTCAAGAACTTGTCACCGGCCGTCGACATCTCCGAGCTCAAATACGGCGCCCCCAGCTCCTCCCCGTGAGCTCCCGACCATTCCCCCCTCCTAGCACCTCTCCCTGTCCCCTCTGTCGCCATTCTCCATGGTTAGAAGCTCCGGCCGCCGCCCTCTTCATCCTAGCCGTGGCCTCGAGCCCCCCCCCCCGTGAACCCCCAGTAGCCCCAGAAGAGGCGCGGCGTCGAGAGCTACACGCCCGTGCCCCCAACGCCCCTCCCAGTGCCCTGTTTAGCAAACCCGGCGATGCTCCGGCGAGCACAGGGGTCGCCGGCGTTGAACCCACCATTAGAGCCCCCCTAATTAACCCTAGGGCCACTGACATGTGGACCCCAGACCCCCTAACACCCCTGTTAACTTTAATTAAACGGAAGTTAACCCAGGCTCACTGACATGCGGGTCCCACGCGTCAGGTTGACCAGTCAGCAGCCCTGACGTCAGCATGACACAATGCTGATGCAGAAAAGCCTTTTCCTGTTTAAAATAATTCCAGTAAATCTAGAAAATTGAATAAACTTTAGAAAATCATAACTAATTCATATTAACTCCAAATTGGACATATAATATATGAAAATTATCAGAAAAATGCAAGGATTATGAATATGCAACTTGTTTCTATGTTTGACCATTTTAAAATGGGTGAACAGTAGCAAACATGCATATGGCATAATTTGAATTTGAAGTTTGAATTTGCGATTCAAATGCAATATACTTCAATTAAGATGAATATGCTACAAACCAGTACCATTCACATCATGGACAACTATATCATGTGCTTGTGCATTTTATTTTGTTGTTTCCCCCCTTGGTTGATGATTTCCTCCGATGACAGACGTTCCGAGACGGTGATCACCCCCAAAGGAGAAGAAGTTCGGTAAACCCCGTGTATCGTCAGCAAGGCAAGCAAACCCCATTGATCATGTCTACAAAATCTTACTTCCCTCTCAGTCTCGCTTATGCATGTTTAGGAGATCACCAAGAAACGTTCTTTCGCATAGTTGAACCCATTCCGATGCATGACCTATCATTTTGTCACCGTATTAAGAAAACCAAAATCCTAGCAGATTTAGGAGTTGAATGATGAGCATGTGGTCCCTGCAACTGTTATTGCTTATTGCTGCTTAGTGATACAATGAGGATGTTATGATTGTGAGTCGGGATGGAATGAACACAGTGATGCTGATGATAACGTGTTGGTGAATCCACCCTAAACAAAGGTGAATGATGAGAGGCTGTGTAGGAGTACACAGTGGGTTGTCTCGTTGAACACTTCCCTAGGCCCCGAGTTCCTGTTTTGTGATCCAAGACAAAGAGTATGACCACATGTAGGGTTTTATGGGAGCCCCGTTTGGCCTCTTTACGTACCCGATCCGGTGCAGGAGTCACACTAGATTCGGGCTTTCCATTTGACCTAACTATAGATATGTAGGTGGACCTGTGAGGCAGTGAAACCATCTGTCAAAGGTGGCGTCTCGGTCCCTTGCATTATGTGAGTCCATTTCGTGGAACCGTCGGACTCTCGAGCGGTGACAAACTCATCTAGTCGACTCCTGGATTAGAGAAAGTGATGTGAGGGTAGTGCCTTGGTTTCATCCACGTCTGACACCCGCTTGAAGGGTGACAAGAACGAGGCAATAAGTGATGACACGCGTGTGAAGATGTACACCCCTGTAGGGTTAATGAATTATTCGAATAGCCGTGTCCGCGGTTATGGACTACTTGGAGACCTCTACTTGATCATAGATAACTTGAATGGATACTTATAAAACTCGCAAGATAAGCGTGAGTGCTATGGCGTGCTTCCTCGTGGGGAAGCCGAGGAAGTATCCATAGTGGTGTATTGGTTGGAGACTTGGTAGTGGACTCGTGTACACTTCTTACCTCAAGTCGGGTACTCGTAGTACAGGACTAGCCAAGTCAAAGCTGGCACTTCTGCATGTTGAACCCCACCTCCTTTACCTTGATATTTGAGCATGAGTAGTGTAGTTCTGATGTAAGTCTTGCTGAGTACGACTTTGTACTCACGTTTGCTTATTCTATGTTTTAGATGAGAACCCGGACCCCGATGGAGTCACCTTCCTGAAGCTCGACGTTGACTAAGCTAGTATAGTTCCAGACAGCAGTCTGGTCCCTCGTGGAAGGGCATGTATGTTTACAAGGCTTCTCTAAGCCATTTGTTAAACTTGTGTGTACTCAGACCTAATTTGCTTCCGTTGTATGATGTAATGATGATCACAAACATGTGATCTTTGCATGCTCTATGTGTAAGTCAATAAAGAAGTACTTTGTAGAGTTATGTGATGATACCTGCTGTTCATACTAGACATGTGTGTTGCGTGTATGTTTATAACATGCATGTCTTGGTATGGGTTTTTCGAGACCTTAGTTGTGATCTGGCTGGCGGTCTTTTATACACCAAGTGGCCCTTAGATGTGCACAGCTTGGGGCATGGCGATGCCATTGCTCGTGGTTCTGCCACGTGCACACTTTGTTGTATGATTGAGTCCGCCCTAGACCCCGACTAAGTGATCGGGCTGGAGTAAGTCTATGTAAGAGTTAGGATTCAATCGATAACATGGTTGAGGTGACTTGTCTATGAGTATGGGATTCACCACCCATAAGCATCTAGACTTGTGGGCGGATGACAAGGACCCATCTCAGATGATCATCCGGCCTGGATGGGATGCCCCTCACGTTCGATGCTTACCGATAACGTTCTGTGCTTGGCCTTGTCTGCTTAGACAACTGGGTACGGTTCTTGGCTCTCCATGTGATTGTATCGTGACTGGAATTACATACGCATATTCCGGGTCCCGACAAAATAATTCCCACATTTCATTGATGTCATATCTTTCCAAATTCTCCAAAAACATTTCATAGCCCAAGTGGATTTTTCCTCTAGAAAAATTCATTTGTCTGTGGGACAGAATGGAGCTTTGTGAAGGGAGTGCCATTTCTAATGATCCATTGCTGGTGAAACTTTTTGTGCAAGACCATATGATCATATCATTGATCTCCACCTAATTTCACCACCATTTGCTTAGCCAAACTCCCACAATAAATTCCTAAAGTTCTGGTGCAGCAAGGGGGCATTGTGAAGAAAGTGCATGATAGGGGATCCCATTTGCCTTGAAACTTTTTGAGCATGATCCTACCACCAAATAGCTCCACCAAACCAAATGTGAGCCAAATCCCATTAACCATGTGAGTGCATTGTCATGTTTAAGTTTCTGGTCAGTGGGCCACATTGTGAAGCAAGTGCTAGCTATGTGTGTCCAATGGCTATGAAATTTTATACACATGTGCACCATGCCAAATAACCCCAGTACACCAATTTCCGCCAATTCCACCAATCCCATGAGATGCGAGCTTCAACTTTGCATTCTGGCCTAATTGGACATTTGCAAAGGAAGTGCTAGCTATCTTGCTCCACTTGAGAGGAAACTTGGTACACGCACTCAATCTAGTGTATTATTAGGCTCTGCAAAATATCATGCTTAGGGGAGCAATGTACAAGCCATGCCACAGTACAAACACCTTCTGCAGCATTGTGCCATTTGCAAAGGAGGTGTATGCAAACTTGATCCCATTGAGCCCAAACTTTCCAGAAACATAGCCCTTCCTATCCTCAAGCCAAGAGACAACCTGGACTTATCCAATACCCCACCATGTGAGCTAGGCTTAAGCTCCAAGTTTACTGTATCCAACTTTGTGGTGAGCCAGAGATCACCCTGTTCACCCTTTTGACCATCCAGCTGTACCACTGTGCTAAGCATGCCAAGGACTACATGCTAGACATGGTTGGCCACGCAAGATCTTATCCAAGGTTTGGAGGCCACGCCCTTGGCAGCCTCTGGCGTGCTCTGGACGCGCCCCAAGCGTGCTCGACCTGTCCATCTCGTGCTATAGAGCGCCATCGTCCTCTTCTCTGTGTCCATGCGCTCCGCACGGCTTTCCCGCATCCTAGTGCAGCACGCCGGCCGTCTAGTCGCCCTCAGCGTCCCTGTTCACCCCCCGCACGCCACGGCCGCGTCCGCCCGGCTTCTTACGTCCAAGGCATCGTCGCCCCCTTTAAATAGGGCATGCCCGAGCCCTCCCATGGCACTCCAGCAACACCAGCAGCCTCCCCGAGCCCTCCTAGCCTGATCCCCATCTCCAATATGTCGCCGGAGTCCGACATTGCTCCGCCATGGCAACCGTGGCCGCCGCCCGACTTGGCTCGAATTCGAGCAAGCCGACACCCCCCCTCTCCTCTGTCCTGCACCAGCAACCCCCCTGGGCCTCCCCGCCGCCGAGCCCTCGTCGGGGCCCCTCTCAACCGTGTCCGAGCCGCACTCCCCGGTGGCACCCGTGGCCACTGGTCGCCGTGACCACCCGGGGCAATGACGAGGCCGGCCGCCCCACGAGACGCTGCGGTACCAGGCAGGAGCTGCTCGAGCTCCGCTTCCAGCGGGCCACGCCGGCGAGCTCTCCCCGGCGCCGCCCGTCGCTGGAGCCACCCACGGGCCGGCTCGGCCGTGCCCCCCTGTTCTTTGTCGTGGGCGTGAGGAGGGAGAAACAGAGGAGGAGAGAGAGGGAGGAGAGGCTGCCAGGCGGGCCCCGCCTGTAAGTGGCTAAGGTCACGGGCCCGCCGCGTATTCCTCAAGTACGTTTTCGTTTAAAGGAAACGTATTGCTTGATTCTTTAGCTCAGAATAAGTTTTCTGTTATCGAAAGCGTATTTTCCTCCACAGTAACCCAAAGTGTGTTTTCTCTGTTCAGAAAGCGCATTTCCACCTAAAACCAGCCCCGGAACTTCCCGCCCTCGTATCTCCGCAACCGTAAGTCCAAATGAGGCAATTCTTTTTGCGTTGGTTTTGTATCAAGCTCCTCTTCGTTTTGGCATAGGTTTCATGCCATGTTTTGATGTTGTTATTTGTTGGTCAAACAAAAGATGATGTTTGAATTTTTCTCTGTTGCTTTATTTCAAAATGTTTTGCAGGGTTTTCGTGACGTCGAAGACCAGGAGTGTTTCACACCTCTCTGGTGAAAGGCAAGCTACAATACCCTTTGCACCTTTGCAAACCTTTGACGTGCTTTTAAAATTGCTTTTCGATGATATGCTTATATCGGTGACCGTGATCATGTTGCCACGTTATGATTGACGTTATCGTTGCCATGCTATGCTTGAATATGCTACTACCATGCTATATTTTGCCATGTTACATACATGCTATGCTTTGATTATGCCATTGCCATGTTATGTCCTGAATCATCGTAACCACAATATACCAACACCATGCTAAGTTGCTCATGTTATCTTTATGCTAGTTCATGCTATGCCTAAGTTATGCTCAACTGCATTCATTATGTTGCCATGTTAATAACTTAATCTTTGTAAGACGGATAACTTCACCATCTAAAATGTGCTTGATCATATATGGAATTATTATGCTAGTAGGTTATGCATTGTTATGATCTGATGCTACTCATGTTGCACCTGATACTTGTGTTTGCTGTTGGAGACATGCTTCATGACAAGTTGATCAGGTGCCACCGAACCGAACTTATACGTGCAACCACATTTGCTTGTATGGGCAGGCCTTGACTCTGTCTACCGGTGGGCGTCTCTTATGCGTATCACCAAAGAGGGAAGGCTATGCATGGCAGTTGCCTTTGGCCGGGTAAACGGCGATAGTCTTGACAACCAGTTTGTTGATATGAGCTCAGTCCCCGTTTGGGACAAGTTATGGACCATGCGATGTTCAGGGCCAATAGGTTGGCCGGTGTCAAGAGGACACCCGGGCTACCCAAGACAAGATGTCAGTGATACGGTAAGGGAGACACGCATTAGCTCGGTCTCGTTGGAGAAGTCCTAGTTCACTCCTGCGGTGCGAGTTCCAAGGATCCTGTGGGACAAGTACCGGGGTACTGGACGGAGGAAGAACTCCATAGTGTGGGTAAAGTGCACAAACTCTGCATAGTCACACAAATCTATTCGAATAGCCGCGGCCACGGTAATGGACACGGTTCGTACTAGGTCACACCATATGATCAACATGAGTTCGGTGGTATGTTTGTGGTAAGTGGATGGTCATGCGATGACCAGATTGGTTAGGTGGTAACGAAGGACACCTAACCCGTTGAATGGTCATGCGATGACCCGTTTGGTCATGCGACGACCTGTGGAAGTGGTTTGGTCACGAGGTGACCCGGTGCTTGAGTCTGTAAGGACTCCGAGGTAAGCCACATGATCATGCGATGATCATGTGGGGTCCATGTGACCTTAAACGGTGATTTTTTGTGCATTAGTTTTAATGCTGATAATATCTTCATGCATGATATTGTTGCTCACCTTTTTAACTCACTAAGATACTTGAACCTTCTATTGCCATGTTATTGTTTTTCCTTGGTGCTCTTGTTGTTGTGAGCCTGCAAGTACATTCAATGTACTGACCTGGCGTGTCATGCCAGATTTGGAGGCCGTGCTTTGGATGCGTAGGACGACGTTCCTGGTGTTTGCGAGCTAGGAGGTGTCCCAGCCAGTGTCCCTGTGGATTGGAGTTCATCACCGCCGCTATTGTTCCGCTGCTGTCGTTATTCCGCTGCCAGAGAGTTATGCTGCTGCTTGGTGTAGAGCTGAGGCTAGCCTGAGGAGCAAGTTGTGTCTCCGCTAGCGTTGTAATAAACTTTGTGTACCCCTATCTTCGGTAATAGAAAGTTGTTCAGTTCTATATCAAGCAGTGCCATGTTCTAGAAGACTTTATCTCTGGGCTGGTGCACGGGGCGTTCCGGTCCTCTGAGCCGGGGTGCCACAACACTTGGTATCAGAGCAGTACTGGCTGTAGGACCCCTAGTTCGCGCGGACTTAGGCGAACGTTAGAAGGATGTTAGATTGACGTTAGAGCTAGTGTATAGCTTGTTAGTGTGATGCTATTGCCTGGTGCATTTGTTTGCTGCATATAGACGGTATGTTTTCACTAACGATCTGATCTGACAAGTGTAGATGGCGGAATACCCGGTGGGATACACAGGATCCTCATCCGCGACCAACTTTGACTACCTCCTTGCAGACATTTGGTGGACTTACTACCCCAGTGGAGAGCTGCCAAGGTACCAAATGTCCCAGACGCCGATCGGGGGACAACTGCTTGAGTATCGTGCCAGCGTCTACGTGACGGCCACCATCCCCATCGGCGTGTGCTCCTACAACTTCCAGGATGGACCCGGTTCTACCCCGGATCGTGCCATTCAGCTTGCCGCGTTGGCGGGCCTCCTAGGCCTCCGCCACCAGGAAAGTGCGATGCAGCAGAATAGCGCCTTCCATTTTTACCCCGCATTGGGGGCAACTCCGCAGCAAGTAAGGTTTCCTCGCCCCCTGGCGGAAGCCGATGCAGCGGTGATCACCATGTCTTGCTACATGATCGCCCAGTACACCCTCCTCGTTGACCTCGTCCGTGATGCAAGGGATGCAAGGAGAGCTCTTGCTGCAGCCTTATCGTTGTCGACTCCTCCGCCCACTCCCGCGACCCCCGACAACCCGCCGTCAGATCAGAACGCCTGAGCTTCGCGTAGTTCGTGATGCATGAGTAGTAGTGTGCATGTTGCTTGTTGCATGTTGATGTGTGTAGAAATAAGTTGAGATCCTGCATGCGATCTCAGTGCTTGTTCAGTGTTGCTGTTCTTGCTTAGTTCTCGTTGTTGGTTCGTTGTTCCTCGGCAGTTACTAACTCTGTTTTGGCAGGTGTTAGATGACATGGACGGACCCTTTCTTGTTGTTCTTCGATATTGGCACCACGTCGGGTTCTGAGCTGATGCATCGTCGGCCGTCCGGAGTGAATGCCTGTTTTGCATTTCTCTTTTCGACAACCGGCCCGTGTTCTGAGCTGCTTTTCGGCCGTCTCGGGTAGTTGTTGAGTTTCTGTTCGCAGTGGAGACCCTATGCTCTGAGCTGTTTTCTCGGCCGTCTTAGGGGACCTCTGCATTCTGTTTATCAACATTGCCTCGTGAGCAATGCTTGAGCTTTTCCAGTACAAGTCCCAGATCAGAGTTGTAAAAATTTTTCTGGTGGCTACTTGGTTATTCGATGTTTTCTTTGCAAGGAGTCCGGATAATCATCGACCACCGCTAAAGCTGATGAAGTATCAAGCCGCCTCTCGTTTGCTTTTGCCCCGTGGTTTTCTTCGTTGGTTCTTCTTTTGGTTCTTTGGTGTCACTTGCTCCACCCCAATGGAAAGTTGCTCATAACCCTGCATACCTCGAAGAACCAGTGCAATACCGCAGAGCAGCGTGAAGACGCCAAGTCAAGGACCCACACCAGCTTTCCACAGGAATATTCAGCTCCCGTATGAGTTCTGCCCGAATGAATCAAGTCAGCCTCATTCCGGTAAATGTTACAGCCATGAAGATTCCATCAGTGAAAGACCGCAAAGAAATAAGCAAGACAAGAAGAGCTCGTACCCGGTTGCATCGGAAGCATTCTGGCTCAAGTATGAATCATACGGCAACCACCATCAGCATCAGGCATACATTTCTCCTGTAACCAGTGCAATCGTAAAGATTTAATCAGTTAAAGGCCGCCATGATGTGAAAAATCAGCAAGTCAAACAATACTCATGCCCAATCGCATTGGAAGCATGTGGCTCACGAAGGGACGTTACCCAAGCCATCTCTTGAATCAATTCTGCATCGACTATGACAGCCACAAAGATTCATGCAAAGATAAGCAGAAGCTGTGACCCACGAGCATATGCACCCAAGGCAGGACAAACACCAGCTACAGTCCTATGCAATACAAATTATTTTAGTATATTCCGGAAGGTGTCCAAGACATATCATGAAGGCCAGATGATCAGAAGAATGTTTCCCCCTCACCAGCCGGAAGTCAAAAGCCTGTCAGACGCAGTGGTCAGATCTGTCTCCACGTCATTGAGGGAAAGCTTCGGACAGAAGGAACCTCAGCCCTCCGTGACAAGGTACCAGGAACAGCCGACTTGTACAGTGTATCAGCCTTCCTCAGTATGCTACCGGGATATCTTCTCAGCCAAGACAGTCAGCCTTCCTCCAGAAGCCACCGACAGAAGCTTTCGGTGCAAGACACTCGATCGTGCTCGGTACGCCACAGGGATGGACTCCAGCACAAGCCGCTCGGTTGTCTATAGTAAACTGCCGCAGAAACTTCCAGCATAAGGGACCGGTATGTCCACAGTTCAAGAAGGCAAACTTCCAAGGCAAGGAAACCCAGCAAGCTATCGAGGCAGCTTCCCGTGTACGACACCCTGCCTTCCTCGATACGCCACTGGAGCAAGCTTCCGGGATACGGTACCCAACCTTCCCCAGCAAGCTACCCCAAGTTTCGCAGACAAGATAACAGTCTTCCTCTACGCGTCATCATACCTGCAACAGTATTGTCAGAAATCCAGCCATGCAGGACAGTGAAGACTTCAGCATCGTCAGGACCGGCATATGGTTATGGGTATTCTTATCAAGTATGAAAGCTACCCCGGTGCGGATACCACCATGCTCGTAATCAAGGAAGAATTATGCACATGCATGACGGTGAAGAACCACAACTCTCGGGAAACAAGTCAGCAGAAGAGGCGGATACACATCTCATCCTGGAAGAAAGACTGACAAAGTCGTGAAGAAACACCCTGAATAAAGGAAGCAAGGACCATTGAATCCTGCTCCCATCATGAAGGTCAGCTCCTCACGACAGACAAGGCCTCGAAGCAGAATAATCTGGAGACCCCGTTCATTGCAACCAAGGTTATCAGGATGAAACAATAGACAAAAGGTGATGGTAACCTGTCTATGTCAAAGAGAACAATAAGCAGTTATGCAACAAGGAAAGAACCCTGACCAAATAAAAGCTAGTAAAAGAAAGATGATTTCCACAGAGGCAAGACCCAGGACAAACAGACATGGTAGGTGTCAAACCTTGCTGCAATCTGAGCAAGCGTGGCACCTCGCAAGTTGTCAGAGGTATGCAACTCTCGAGCCAACGGGTTAGCCAGAATAAATCGCATGGACCTCAATTCAAATGTACCGCGATCAATTGAATTCATGTGGACCGCCGTGGATATCTACCACAAAGAAAGCTCATTCACTATGGGCCAAGGACCGTGTACCGATCCAGTTAGCCGGAGCAGTTACTCAAGTTTAGGATCGTCCGTCTGGCCGAGATACCTCAACCTGCTCCGCGGAAGATCACCCGCTCAGGTCAGCATGTTGACTACGAGAAGCATTACACGGTTCATCACCACCCGAAAAGAGCAACCGGTCAGGCAATTCTCAGCGGAGGCACTTGTTCAGAATTTGTGCCCCGTTCCGGACTAATGAGCAAGGTGGACAACCAAAAGAAATGGGGTGTAACCCCATGTGCCCTCAGTCAGGGTCCCAGCCAATGGAACACCAAGGTGGTAAGCATTCTGAGATATCGATTACCGCTGAAGGCCAGGCTCTTCTCAGAGAAGCCAAGGCACAGAATGCAAGACCATACCGCAGACAAAACCCGAGGTACCCCAGAAACAGCATGGGTATCGTCAGCACTCAGCGATGACAAGACATCTCATTATCATACAAGTCAGAAGATATGAGGATGGAAATCAGCAGGAAAGGAGGTGATGTATCAGGGAAGAACACTCTGCCAGAACTGTGGACCGGGTGAAGTAAACCCCCTCAGTAGAGATATTGGATGCTACCATGGGAACAATATGCAGTAAAAAGGAAACCCGAGAAGCAGCAAGTTTCCGAAGGACGGTAAGTTTGCGATGGTTCCCTGAGCAACCAAATCTCGAGGACGAGATTTTTCTAAGGGGGGTAGGTTTGTGACACCCTAGATTTTGGAACTTTCTTTTTCCAAAAACTTTTCTGATTTATTTCTGGATTTGCTATTGGATTTAATTTTGAGCACCTCGTTGGACTTGAAACTTAAGCATATTTTCTTTCCATGCTCAAGTGACCCTTGATTTCAAGCCTTTCCAATGCCATTCCTTTGATCCATCCCATCCAAGCCACCATATATTCAAGCCTTATATTCCTTTTTCCAATAAAAGGAGTATTCTTATTATTTGAGGTTTGTGAAGCAACCCCTAATTATATTGCTCCATAAATCCCCAAATAATTCCCACATGTCATTGATGTCATATGTTTCAAAATTCTCCAAAAAAAATTCATAGCCCAAGTGGATTTTTCCTCTAGAAAAATTCATTTGTCTATGGGGGCTGAATGGAGCTTTGTGAAGGGAGTGCCATTTATATTGATCCATTGCTGGTGAAACTTTTTGTGCAAGGTCATATGATCATATCATTGATCTCCACCAAATTCCACCACCATTTTCTTAGCCAAACTCCCACAATAAATTCCTAAAGTTTTGGTGCAACAAGGGGGCATTGTGAAGCAAGTGCATGATAGGGGATCCCATTTGCCTTGAAACTTTTTGAGCATGATCCTACCACCAAATAACTCCACCAAACCAAATGTGAGCCAAATCCCATTACCCATGTGAGTGCATTGTCATGTTTAAGTTTATGGTCAGTGGGCCACATTGTGAAGCAAATGCTAGCTATGTGTGTATAATGGCTGTGAAATTTTATACACATGTGCACCATGCCAAATAACCTCAGTACACCAATTTCCAGCCAATTTCACCAATCCTATGAGATGCTAGCTTCAACTTTGAATTCTGGCCTAATTGGACATTTGCAATGGAAGTGCTAGCTATCTTGCTCCACTTGAGATGAAACTTGGTACCCATACTCACTCTAGTGTATTATTGGGCTCTGCCAAATATCATGCTTAGGGGAGCAATGTACAAGCCATGCCACAGTACAAACACCTTCTGTAGCATTGTGCCATTTGCAAAGGAGGTGTATGCAAACTTCATCCCATTGAGCCCAAACTTTCCAGAAACATAGTCCTTCCTATCCTCAAGCCAAGAGACAACCTGGCCTTATCCAATACCCCACCATGTGAGCTAGGCTTAAGCTCCAAGTTTGCTGTATCCAACTTTGTGGTGAGCCAGAGATCACCCTGTTCACCCTTTTGACCATCCAGTTGAACCACTGTGCTAAGAGTGCGAAGGACTACATGCTAGACATGTTTTCTCTGTTCAGAAAGCGCATTTCCACCTAAAACCAGCCCCGGAACTTCCCACCCTCGTATCTCCGCAACCGTAAGTCCAAATGAGGCGATTCTTTCTGCGTTGGTTTCGTATCAAGCTCCTCTTCGTTTTGGCATAGGTTTCATGCCATGTTTTGATGTTGTTATTTTCTGGTCAAACAAAAGATGATGTTTGACTTTTTCTCTGTTTCTTTATTTCAAAATGTTTTGCAGAGTTTTGGTGACATCGAAGACCAGGATTGTTTCACACCTCTCTGGTGCAAGGCAAGCCACAATACCCTTTGCACATTTGCAAAGCTTTGACGTGCTTTTAAAATTGCTTTTCGATGATATTCTTATATCGGTGACCATGATCATGTTGCCACGTTATGATTGACGTTATCGTTGCCATGCTATCCTTGAATATGCTACTACCATGCTATATTTTTCCATGTTACATACATGCTATGCTTTGATTATGCCATTGCCATGTTATGTCCTGAATCATCGTAACCACAATATACCAACACCATGCTAAGTTGCTCATGTTATCTTTATGCTAGTTCATGCTATGCCTAAGTTATGCTCAACTGCATTCATTATGTTGCCATGTTAATAACTTTATCTTTGTATGACGGATAACTTCACCATCTAAAATGTGCTTGATCATATATGGAATTATTATGCTAGTAGGTTATGCATTGTGATGATCTGATGCTACTCATGTTGCACCTGATACTTGTGTTTGCTGTTGGAGACATGCTTCATGACAAGTTGATCAGGTGCCACCGAACCGAACTTATCCGTGCAGCCACATTTTCTTGTATGGGCAGACCTTGACTCGGTCTACTGGTGGGAGTCTCTTATGCGTATCACCAAAGAAGGAAGGCTATGCATGGCAGTTGCCTTTGGCCGGGTAAACGGCGATAGTCTTGACAACCAGTTTGTTGATATGAGCTCAGTCCCCGTTTGGGACAAGTTATGGACCATGCGATGGTCAGGGCCAATAGGTTGGCCGGTGTCAAGAGGACACCCGGGCTACCCAAGACAAGATGTCGGTGATACGGTAAGGGAGACACGTAGTAGCTCGGTCTCGTTGGAGAAGTCCTAGTTCACTCCTGCGGTGCGAGTTCCAAAGATCCTGTGGGACAAGTACCGTGGTACTGGACAGAGGAAGAACTCCATAGTGTGGGTAAAGTGCACAAACTCTGCAGAGTCACACAAATCTATTCGAATAGCCGCGTCCACGGTAATGGACACAGTTCGTACTAGGTCACACCATATGATCAACATGAGTTCGGTGGTATGTTTGTGGTAAGTGGATGGTCATGCGATGACCGGATTGGTTGGGTGGTAACGAAGGACACCTAACCCGTTGAATGGTCATGCGATGAACCGTTTGGTCGTGCGACGACCCGTGGAAGTGGTTTGGTCACCAGGTGACCCGGTGCTTTAGTCTGTAAGGACTCCGAGGTAAGCCACGTGATCATGCGATGATCATGTGGGGTCCATGTGACCTTAAACGGTGATTGTTTGTGCATTAGTTTTAATGCTGATAATATCTGCATGCATGATATTGTTGCTCACCTATTTAACTCACTAAGATACTTGAACTTGCTATTGCCATGTTATTGTTTTGCCTTGGTGCTCTTGTTGTTGTGAGCTTGCAAGTACATTCAATGTACTGACCTGGCGTGTCATGCCAGATTTGGAGGCCGTAATTTGGATGCGTAGGACGACGTTCCCAATGTTTGCGAGCTAGGAGGTGTCCCAGCCAGTCTCCCTGTGGATTGGAGTTCATCACCGCCGCTATTGTTGCGCTACCGTCGTTATTCCGCTGCTAGAGAGTTATGTTGCTGCTTGGTGTAGAGCTGAGGCAAGCCTGAGGAGCAAGCTTAGTCTCCGCTAGCATTTTAAGAAACCTCGTGTACCCTATCTTCGGTAATAGAAAGTTGTTCAGTTCTATATCAAGAAGTGTCGTGTTCCAGAAGACTTGATCTCTGGGCTGCTGCACGGGGCGTTCCGGTCCTCTGAGCTGGGGTGCCACATGCCTCCTGTCAGCGGTGCATGCTTGTGCTCTAGCGCATTGAATGCGTTGTTCTCTTTGTCGGGCGGTCGGAGCCAGCTGGAGGGCTACACCCTCCCAAAACTGGTCGAAGGCACTACTCCTGTGCCTAGCGCGGTGTTCCCGGCATCTCCTTGCCGGAGTCTTCCATGGTTGCCCGTGAACTGTCCGAGAGGCGTGGTCGGAACCCAGGCAAATGGGGTACCCTAGTATCCTATACCGACACATAATGTGTTATTTAATTGATTTGCATGCATTGCATTGTTCATGATTTGGCATATTGATGTGGTATTTTCCCTTCGGATAATTTTTGGATTGACTTGGCACATGCTTACACATGTTTATTACTGAAAGTATATTATGTCTTGGTGATCTTTTTATTTCAGAATAGTTATATCACTTTCATGCCCGATTCAATGTTACTTTGTCGCTCTGCATGATTATGACTGTTATTGCTCTCTAGTTGTACGCTTCCCCAACTTTTGCTAGCCTTCACCCGTACTAAGCGGAATTCTGCTTGTGCATCCAAAATCCTTGAAACTAGTTTCGCCATATGAGTCCACCATACCTTCCTATATATGGTATTTACCGGCCATCCTAACAAAGATTTTCTTGTACCATCTCAAAATTATTCAAATGCACTTCTCTTTTGTATCCGTACAAGCTCATGGGGCATTAGGGGGAATCATTATCTTCCATGCTAAAAATGTTTTACTCCTTGACAAAGTTTAATCTAGTCAAATTTATGAGGAAGAGGCCGGTCTGAAGCATGCCCAGTCCTCACTTATTTTACATTTTTATAAAATCTTGCAATTTCCCTCGATACTTTATGATGGAATGAAGTGGAACTAAATGTTGGCCACCAACTGCTAATGATAGGTAGGATACTTGAGGCAGGATAAAAGGCACCACGCAATTGCTGGCCATGGACCATTTATGATAGATGGAAAGGAAACACAAGTGTAGGCATAATACAAAAGCATGAGAACCGCAATTAATATGGTTGGTATGGAAGATATTGAGAACCTTTACTGTTACCATTGACTGGAAAGTTACACTCCCAATTTTTTTATCTCTGTTTTCAAAACCACGATCTCTGCTACGTGTTTAGTCTTTTCTTCCAGCCACGGGTTTTCAACCTTGCCTTCAAAAGCCACGGTTCGAGAGTCTCCCATTCTTTCTTCAAAGCACCAATTATTGAGAGCATAATTGTCATTCTGAGTGTAATTTGCATTGTCTCAAGGTACCACATTGTCTTCTGCATGCTTGTGATATCACTCATTCTAAAATATTTATTTCTAGTCTCCTCTAAAACTCCAAAGGAGCTTCTACATTTATTTTTTGCTTCACTTATGGTGGCTAGCGAGGTAACACTAGTATGTTCAAGTAATGTGCATTGTGATCCTGTTTTGATTTTCAATAGCATATTATTTATTCGTGGTTGTTTGAAAATTTTCACATGAAAGAAGGATTGCTTCGTGCATTGTCTGTGTTGCATTGTATCAACACTTGCTAGTATTGTTCATAGTAAATGCTTATATACATCTAATGAAGCGAAATAAGTTTGTCAAAGTTTTCTTTATCACGTTCAGTTTGTTGAACTCAATTGCTTGAGGACAAGAAAAAATTTAAGCTTGGGGGAGTTGATACGTCTCAAATGTATCGAATTTTCCAAACACTTTTTCTATTGTTTTGGCCTCATTCTTTCATGATTTGAATGAAACTAACCCGGACCGGCACTGTTTTCACCAGAGTTGCCTGTATGGTTTTCTTATGTGCGGGGTAATGGATTTTTAGGTGCCCCATAAATTTACAGTAAAAAATAGAGAAAATCAACGCATTGGGATCAACAACCTGTCAGAAGAGGGGCAGAGGGGGGCTGCCTCTAGCGCAGGAGCCCAGGTGGCGCGGCCTGGCCCCTGGTGGCGCCACCATGGTGCCTGGGTGGGTCCCACACCCTCTGGTTGGCTCCTATTTTTACCCGAGACGAGAAAACCCCAGATAAGAAGTCATTTTGCCAATTCTCGTCGCGGAGCCACCGCCACCCTCTATTCTTCTCCGGGAGAGCTAATCTGGAGGCTGCTTTGGCCTCCGGCAAGGGGGAATCATCGCTATCGTCATCAGCACCGCCACTCCATCATCCCTCCATGACTTCTCCTTTCATGTGTGAGTAATTCCCTGCATTAGGAAAATGGGTTGGTAGGGATTGGATGAATAAGATCATGTAATTGTTCATCAGATTGTTGTGGACATGTTGCCTATCATCTACAATGGTGTTTATCATCTTTGATACAACTTGTTGTTCTTATTGCTTGTCACTTTGGTTCCGAGTGCCATGATTTTAGATCTGAACCCTATGTGTTTGCATGGATATATTTGTGTTCTTTATCCTATCTATGAGTTGTATGCACCTATTATAGTCTGGAACCGGCGATCCCAATGGTGACAACTTGGGACACCAAAGGGGATGGACTATAATTTGAGGATTCCATGTATCCAGTGATTATTAATGCTTTGTTCCCGTGCTCTTTGACAGGAGCGCCTTAATCTCCATAAGTTCCTTTTGTCCCCGTTTGTAGCGGGATTGTAGGACAAAATATGTTGGAAGTTCTTATTGCAAGCACACACAACTACCTTTGGGATACATGCCTAATGTATGATATTTTCCTAGATGATCATTACTTTTCAGTGTGCCTTGCCCCAACCATCCATCCCCCTAGCCAACAATGTTTTAATTCTGCTGGTTACAAGTTACTTTACTATTACCGTTTTTACTTTCGACGCTTTGCCACCACTTTTATCCGTTGCTACCATCATTTCCATATCACCGTTACCACTAAAATCTCGTTGCCAAGCAAGTATCTTTTAGCTGTGGTTGAACAGACAATTCAACTGTCAAAGCTTATAAATATTCTTTGGCTCCCCTTATGTCGAATAAATAAATTGGGTTATCTTTCCCGCGAACACTATCGCGATCCCCTACACTTGTGGGTCATTAAGACTGTTTCTTGGCGCCATTGCCGGGGGGCATAGCTTTATTTACAAGTCTACTTGAAGCTATTTTTCTTGCTGGAATTTATCCGCTATGGGAAAGAAAGTAGACCCCAAGGTCCCGATTTTACCATCCACTACAAGAAAAGGTATCACTGTTAGCACCAGTGCTACGCTTGATTCACCATATGTTATGAGTAAGCTTGTTTCACCACCACCACATGCTGCTTCTACTGATTCTGTTACTATGTCTGATACTTTTGATGATGCTTCTACAACTTTTGATGAGACCGATTCTCTCGGTCGCTATCTTCAATCTCAAATTGCTAAGGCTGCAAAAAAATCTGGGATTGAAATTCCGGTTACACATTATCCTATTTGTAGATCTTCTGGTTACCTAGACTTGACTGGTCTCAAGGAAAGAACCCTTGATGATGATTATATTGAACTTGATGATGATTTATGCAGGGAACTTAATCTCCATAAGTTCCTTTTGGCCCCGTTTTTAGCGGCATGGTAGGACAAAAGATGTTGTGCAAGTTCTTATTACAAGCACGTACAACTACCTTCGGGATACATGCCTAATGTTTGATATATGCCTACATGATCATTAATTTTTTATGTGCCTTGCCCCATGTAAAATACATGATGTCTCTCATCCATGTAGCGCCCAACCATCTGTCTCCCTAGCCTACAGTGTTTTAATTCTGCTGGTTACAAGTTACTTTAGCTTTACCATTTTTTACTTTTGTTGCTTTGCTACCGCTATATCCGCCATCACTATCACTTTCATATTGTCGTTACCACATACATCTCGTTGCCAAGCAAGTATCTTTCAGGTGCGGTTGAATTTACAATTCTACTTGAAGCTATTTTGTTTGCTGCAATTTTTCCGCTATGTTTAAGAAAGGATACCCCAAGGTCCCGATTTATCCATCCACTACAAGAAAAGGTACCGCTCTTAGCACCAGTGCTACGCTTGATTCACTATCTGTTATGAGTAAGCTTGTTTCACCATCACCACATGCAACTTCTAATGATTCCGTTACTATGTCTGATACTTTTGATGATGCTTCCAATACTTTTGATGAGACCGGTTCTCTCGGCCGCTATCTTGAATCTCAAATTGATAAGGCTGCAAAACAATCTGGGATTGAAATTCCTGTTACACGTTATCCTATTTGCAGATCCTCTCGTTACCTAGACTCGAGTGGTCTCAAGGAAAGAATCCTTGATGATGATTGTATTGAACTTGATGATGATTTATGCAGGGAACTTACAGAGTGTGCTGACTCTGACCCTGGTGCTATTAAGAAGCTGCATGAAAAACACTCCATGAAGAACCAGTTTACCCCATATCCTAAATTTTCTTCATCTCCTATTTGCATTGAAGATTCTTATTTTGACTTCTTTGTTGATCTTTCACTTATATCTACAGTTGAAGCTGACCCCTTTTATGGCAGAGAAAATGATGACGTTATAGCACACCTTACAAAACTCACCGATCTATGTGGTTTATTCGCTACAGAGGACAAGAAGAGAAACTATTATGTTACTAAGCTTCTTCCTTTTTCTTTGAAGGAGGGTGCTAGAGCATGGTATGACGCACTTCCTTATGGCTCTATTAAAAGTCCTCAAGAATTAGCTCAATATTTTGTTGCTAAATATTTTTCTACTCATATGCAACATGCTGCTTTGCAAGTAATTTATAATTTTAAACAGTTGCAGGATGAGCACCTCCCTAAAGCTTGGGGGAGGTATTGCACTTTGCTCAAGGCTAGGACGGGACATGGAGTCCCTAAGAATGAATTTCTTGATATATTTTATGCTGGTCTAACCTATGAATCTAGAACCTATCTAGATAGTTGTGCTGGTTGTGTTTTCAGGGAAAGAACACTGGATGATGTTGAAGAACTAATGGGCAAGATAGCCAAAAGTCATGAAGATTAGTCCGTCCCTGAACCCCCTCCACCACCAAAGAAGCGGAGAATGCTCGTCTTGAACCCCGAACATATGCAAGAAGCTAAGAAGTCTATCAAAGAGAGACGTATTAAAGCTGAAGATGTGAAGAACCTACCTCCAATTGAAAAACTTTGTGAGCCTACTACCCACCCTCCTACGATAGAGGTACACTCTCTTTTTGATTTCAATGCAAGTGACATCCCTCATGGTAAGCCTCATGATCAATGTTTAGATGAGCTTGATAACTTTATTATAAAGCAAAATCAATTTAATGAGAGGATTCAAAGTCAGTTGCATGATAATACCTTTGTTATCAAAAGTTTGCTTGATGTTTTAGGTAGAACTGTTAATGATGTTAAAGGCCTTGTTAAGCATTTCCATATGGTTCAAACTCAGCTTGAACAAATTTCTAATGTGGAAAAATGTTTGCTAGCTAACAATGTCAAACAAGATATGCAGGCTTACGGGATTAAAACCCGAGGGGGCACCCATACTCAAGATCCTATTTATCCAGAGGGACATCCTAAGAGGATCGAGCAAGTTTCTCAAATGCAGGAAGAAGACATTATCAGCTCCCCTCAGAAGAAGAAGAAGAAACCCAAAGAAGCCGACAATGCAAATGATCCCATAGTTGATGAAGAGCCTATTGTTGATATTAATCACATATCTACTTCCGATGCTGAAACTGAAGACGGTGCGGAACCCGATAAAGATAAAGAGAAGAATTATCCTCCTGAAGTGCGAGAAGAAGAAGCACCCGACAAACACAAGAGATTTTCTAGAGAAGACTTCATCGCAAGGAAGCACGAGAAGGAACGAGAACCATGGGACAAAAACTAATGCCCTTCCCGGGTAAGTCTCTCAAAACTAAAGAAGAAGAGCACTACAATAAATTTTGTGAATGGATGAAGCCTCTCTTTCTGCAAATTCCTTTGACTGATGCTATTAAGTTGCCTCTGTATTCGAGGTATATGAAAGATATTGTGACTAATAAAAGAAAAGTTCCTAATGAGGCAATATCTACTATGCTTGCTAACTACTCTTTCAGTGGCAAGATTCCTGAGAAGCTCGGTGATCCAGGTATACCCACCATTCCTTGCTCCATAAAAAATAATTATGTTAGAACTTCCTTATGTGAGCTTGGTGCAGGAGTGAGGGCTATGACTTTATCTCTCTATAAAAGACCTTGCTTAGATAAACAAATCCCCATAGATATCTCTCTTCAAATGGCTGACAAATCAACAGTCGTTCCCATTGGTATTTGTGAGGATGTTCCTGTTGAAGTTGCTAATTGCTTGATTCTTACTAATTTTGTTGTAGTTGACATGCCCGAGGATGGGAGAATGTCTATTATTTTTGGTAGACCTTTTCTTAATACCGCAGGTGCTATTATTGATTGCAATAAAGGAAAGGTCACGTTCAACGTTAATGATAAAGAACACACGGTATATTTTCCGAAGAAGATCAATAAAAGGCATGGGATTAAATCCATTGAGAATATTGAGACTGTGAAGATTGGTGATTGGGATTGTCCTCTACATGTGCATCACAAATATAAATCAATCATGGTAGGAACAGTCTCCCTCCAAATAAAGGTACTATGAATGCCTTATAAGAAGTGAAACTTTTTGCTCGATATATCACTTGTTTAGTAGTAAGACTTGATCAACCTTGCCAATAAACAAGTTTTATATAAGTAAAAAGGTAAGCTTATTATATTTGCATTTCTTTTAGCTTTCATCTACCTTGTTGTACCAAAGTTTATGCTTTTGACACTTCATATGTTTAACCCCTGTTTTGAGCCCTCCAGAAGTTTTTGTAGCTTTCGCTACCTCAGAAAATTCTCAAAAATGAAGTAGTCAGAAAAATTCCAGAAAAATTATATTAATTTTTTTCACAAAATAAGAAGCACAGGGGTACCTGGGGCTGACCAGGGGGGCCACCCCTGGTTCAGGCGGCCAGGTGGCCCGGCCTGGCCCCTGGCCGCGCCACCAAGGCGCCTGGGCCCAACGGGCCCCCTTTTTAGGTGTGTCTTCTTGTGCTCTCTCTCTCACACTCTAGAAACTCGTGTTTTGCTGTTGGAATCCGAGTTCTTTCTATTCTTGGAGACAAATTTCAATCTCTCCATTCAGCCATCATTTGAGTTGAGATTTTGAGCATTTTCTCCCTTGTATGTGAGTCCTCCACCCCTCCAATTAGAATTTTCAATGGTGGTCACATTTATGAGTATTTAGAAGTTTTTGGTGATGTGTATATGAGCTTTCATGCATGTTTAGAAAATTCATTTTGAAGTTTTGATGCAAGTATATTCCTTGGGGAAGTGAGTAGAGTAGTTTGCCTTAACTCATTTTTCTTAAATATTCGTTGTTGTAACTTGTCAATTTTTTTCTTCAGAATTGAGTTTATTTGGAAAGGCTAAGGGAAAGCTTGGGAAGAAGAGGCCCGAGCCTACGGATAGAGTAACTAGAGCTGCAACTTCATCCTCTTCTGCGAGGATGAGTTAGAGTGATGATATTGTGCCACCGGAGTTGCTCTACAAGAAGAACACGACACGTGCCATGACGTACCCGTGTTCCGATTTTCTTACGGATGCAAGTATTAAGAATGAGTTTGATAACCTTTGTCTAGCTATAGGTTTGACACGCCTTGTGACACATCAGGTGCAACAGTATCCAAAACTCACGTATTACTTTGTCAATTGGTTTAAATACAATGAAAAAACTACTATGGTTAAATTTAGAATATCTGAGAAAGTTATTGTCATGCGGTTGGCAGAGTTTTGTGACATTTTAGGTGTGCAGAAGATGGGAAGACTAAGATACCCACTCACCGCACTGAGTTGAAGGCCCTCTTCACTTCTCTTTGCAGTAAGGACCCAAAGGACGTTCACCGGGGGAAGCTTTCCAACATTTTGTTTCCTCCCCTAAGGTATTTTGCGTATTATATTTCTCGAGAGGTGTTAGCTCGCGACAACCTGATGGCAAGAGAGTTTTAATACTCTTCAAGCCTCGTTGGTTACCCCAAGTGCAGGGTGAGATATAGTGCAGCGGCAAGTTTTCCCTTGGCAAAGATACCAAGGTTTGTCTCCCGTAGGACTCTGAAGGATACAAGAAGGTGGTAGAGTGAACAATGGCGCCAAGGTTGCTAGCTTCACCTGGACCTGCACACAGATACAAATAACTTTGCTCCCAACGAGTACAGAGGAGTTTTCAATTCCTCCGGCCTTGCTGTTTACAAAGGATCAACGCAAGAGATAAAAGTGGAACTGAAAGTAAATTGAGGGTGTAAAAAATAATGTGAAGATGGACCGGGGTCCCGTGATTTTCACTAGTGATGTCTCTCTCCCAAAAGACGATAAAAGTGCTAGCGAGGTAAACAAATCACAGCTGGGCAATTGACAGAATTATGAAGGCACCGCAATGCTAACTATGCTGCAAAGAAAGGAAGGGCTCCAAAGCAATGGGTAGTACGCCAAGGTAAGTAGACTGAAATCCAACTGCATCTACTACAAATCATCCACCTTGAGATATCTATCCAGAACATCTCACTGGTATTAAGTTGCGAATCCCACCCAAAGTGTAAACTCAAAGCAACAGACAACTGCATGAAAAGAACTTTGCGTAAAGTAAACAATCCTTGCACCCGCCGGTACAAGCACCGTTGTTTTATCACTGGTGGCAACATCACATCCCCTAGTCTCATGTTTCTGTCACTCAAGCTAGACATCAGGGGGCTGAACCCACAATCAAGCATAACGCTCCCTCTTGGAGTTGCAAGCAAACTACTTGGCCAAAGAAAAAAACTGCAACGGAGAACATGCAAGAATTTACTCAAGAACAAAATATAAAAGAGAAGAACCAAATATATTACTCATCACAATCTGAACATAGTCTCATAATCCATCAGATCCCAGCAAACATAGCATAGCAACAACAAAAATTACAAAAGTGCCTCGATCATGTGAGGCAGCTCACGAGGTCTCGAAAGTGGAAGCACAAAGAGGAGAGAAGTACATCACATAGCTACTGGTCACGGACCCATGGTCCAACGGGGATTACTCACGGCACATCCGGGAGGCGTCGATGGCTATGGATGGTCTCCCGGAGGGGGTTCCTCCTCCCGGCAGGGTGCCGAGGCAGCTTCTCCAGGCATCCCCGATCTTGAAACGGTGGCGACGGCGGTATAGAGGCAAGTTCGCGGAAAAGAGATCGATATTAGGGGTTTCCACCCCGAGGGCTAAATATAGGCGGAGGGGGGCATCGAGGGGACCCACAGGGCAGACAGGAGGCCCCCTGGCGCAGCCTAGGGTGGGGCCGCGCCAGGGACCCTTCTGGAGTCCCTGTGGTGGCCCCCCTTCGCTGCCTTGGTGATTCCGGAAGCTTCCGGGTCGCTGATTTTTTATCCGATTTTTCCGGATTTTTTGGAGCACTTTTAATGGCCGGAAAACCTGAAATACAAAAACAGCAGAAAACAACAACTGGCAGCTGGGTTCACTGGGTTAATAGATTAGTCCAAATATGCTCAAAAGTGTATGAAAGTTCAATCAAATCATGGCAAAGTCACACAAAACATGCATGGAGCAAGCAGAAATTATACATACGTTTGGGACGTATCAACATCCCCAAGCTTAATTCCTACTCGTCCTCGAGTAGGTAAATGATAACAAGCATAATTTCTGTGGTGAAATGCCACACAACCATATAAGGACTTTTAAGTAAAGCAATCAAATAATCCAATTCAATTCATGTCTTAACAAGCAAGAGTCTATATTAACATTGACACAAGCAACAAAAGAACAAAAGGTGCAAGAGCTCTCGCTGTCCGTGACTCGAATGTCTCCAGATGGTGTTTGCGTGCAAGCAGGGGACTGGGAAAAAGAGAGAAAAAAGGTTGTTGAGAACAACTATCTACTAAAGTTTCACACTTAGTCTCCTTTGGATTCTTATCTTGACTCGTCCCCAGACCACTAGCCAGGTACAAGTCAAACTAATCCACTCCCTTTCGATATTTTGAGCACTCATGCAATGGATGAGCGTGAGAAAGAAAGTTGACACCTAAAAGGAGAAACAGAAAGAAGGTGGAGGAGGAAGACAAAAAGGTGTGAAAGGCTCACATCAATGAGGACAATCATAGGCGAGAGAAGGCCATATGATGTGAGGAGTAGGGATTTCCATGCAACGGATGCACATGTGAGCTAAAAGCTCTCCAAGGGAACTAGTGGGGGTGCATCTAACTTGCTTGCTCAAGAAGACCTAGAGCTCGTTTGAGGAGGCTCATCATTGAAATATACAAGCTAGGTTCTATAGTTTGAAGGTCCCCACATAGCTATATGCATGATGATGATCTCTATGGAGTACAAGGGATAGAGGATGAAGTACTAGTGTGGATCTCTCAAAAGGAATAGTAGTGTGCCCCATTATCTATTTTTATTTTTATTTTTCTATTTTTTCTATTTTTTTGTATTTTTTTGGTGGCCTCAATGGCTCTTTCTATTTAACTCTCATTTGTCCTTTTTGGGATCTTTTGATTTTGTCCTCTTTGGGATCTTTTCCTCACTTTAGGGGCCACACTCTATATTTTACGAGAATATAGGAGATCTTTCACACTTTACAAAGGTACTCACATAAAGAAGATATAACTATCATGATGCAAATGTATGCCTCTGCCAGGATAGAAGGATATGATACTAGCGCGTCATGTAGCAATGATTAGGGCAAGGCCCAACTAGCATGCGACTCATCGATCAAGCAAGTAGCATGTATGACATGAAGATCAAGTCATGAGAAGGTGGATGTTGTATGGCTATGTATCTCGGAAAGGCTATGGAAATGCCTTGTAGGTAGGTATGGTGGCTGTTTTGAGGAAAGTTATAAGGAGGCTTATGATGATAGAGCGTATCGTGCCAAGGGTTTGGATGCACCTGCGAAGTATGCGCCAACTCTCAAGGTGAGAAAGGGCAATGCACGGTACCGAAGAGGCTAGAAAAAGTATAGGTGGGTGTAAGTGTCAACTTTTGAATACTCACATTAGTCCGGGGAACTCATGCACTTATTATCGGTAACTCTCAATCTAATCATGAGGTTCACAAAGAGACAAGTACCCCGAGGAGGAGTGTATGGGGGTTTGGTTATCCTTGCGCATCCTCGACTCATGGTACGTGAGTGTACTCTAATATTCGAACCCTCCAGAGGTTAGTGATCCATCTAGTAGCTAGAGTTCTCAACAGGGGTTTTTGGTTTTCGAAAATCACACGGATTGCCCAAAATACGACATCTATCACTAATAGGCTCGAGCTCTTGACACCAAAAGTTTAAACATTACTCTAGTCAATACCTCAAAACTATTGCAAGTTACTACTACAAAGAGAATAGCAACTTCAACTACCTACTTCTAGTCAAGACACAAAACTCAATGCAACAGACAAACTCTCTAACAAGATAAAACATGCAACCTATAGAAAGTTCAACCTAAGACAAAAGAAAAGCTCTAGAAAAACTAAAGCACTACAACTAAACAAAGCAGCAGCTAAGAAAATAAAAAGAACAACTCACAGCTAAAAGAATAAGCATGCAAATCCTATGAGGAGTTCTAGTTCAAGCGGAGCGTGTAATTCTCCCACACAAAAGAGTAAGCTGGGGTCTAACTTGTTACTACAGAAAACAAAGCAAAAACAAACCTATAAAAGTAAAGAGCGAGACGCTCCAAGCATAGCACACAACGCATGAAGTGATAAAAATATAGTGCAACGAGGGACGAACTGATAATTGTTGATGAAGAAGGGGATGCACGGGGGCATCCCCAAGCTTAGACGCTTGAGTCTCCTTGAATATTTATTGGGGGTGCACATGGGCATCCCCAAGCTTGAGCGTTTGACACTCCAAGATCTTCTTTTATCATCTTCCATCGCGCACTTGAAAACTCCCTTCATACGTAACTCATTGTAGACTGATTAGAGAGGTTGGTGCCCTACTAAAATATTTTTTATCTACTGAAAATAAATATTTCCAGGAAGAGCTACTGTTTTTCTTGCCTTCCCAATAGATTTTGAAAATAAAAAGCAAGCTTAAGGATTGCAAAACTGCAAAAAGAAAAACCGGGGCAGAAGCTGAGAAAAACAGAACAGAAGAGAGAAAAGATTTTTTTAGGGATACTTCTGCAATTCAAATCAAAAAACTCATAACATACGAAAGTTTCGTAATTGTATAGAGCACGCTGTGTAAATAAATCAGCTCAAAAAGATGAACTGGGATTTTTCGCTGATTTTTCTAGTCACGAGGACAGAATCTGTTTTCTGGACAGCATGTCACAACTTTCACTTCCCTTATCGTATGAGGTTATAAAATGCACAAAGCTTAAAAAGTAAAGATACAATGATGTTGCTACAGTATTAAAAATCATCAAGACCACTTAGAATAGAAGAAAAAAAAACAGAAAAACCTAAATTCGTTGTGGGCTGCCTCCCGAAAGCGCTTCTGTAAAGCCATTAGCTAGGCTTAATGCAAATAGAAAGAATCAAAGATCATCATAATAATCGGAGTTGTAAATCGATTCAAATGGTTCCTAAATAAGTTCATCCTTGTTTCTTTTAGGAAAGGGGTAAATACCTTTTTCCTTCCCGCGTAGGCGTATTTGTCCCTTACCTATATCAATGAATCCTTTTACGGCCCGGAGGAAATCCCTCCCAAGCACTATGTTTCCTTGGTTTGGCTTCATGACGAAGAAATCAACCATTGCAATCCCTTTAAGGAATGTCACTGGTACATCTTTTATCCTTCCCTGGATCTCAGAAATATCTCCATTAGCATGTTCATGATAGGATGATAATTTGTCCAGGTTAAATTTTAAAGAACCATAAATAACTTTTGGCATAGTAGAAACCATGGATCCAATGTCACAGAAAGCAAGGAAGTCTTGGTTAGAGATGCTAATTCTAACAAAGGGTACCCAGTCACCATATATCTCATAAACATCTTTCTTATTTGGCTGGGGATTCTTTACTTTTTTCAAGTCTAGAGCATCCAATCTCTTTTCAATAGTAGCAAGTCTATCTATAACAGTATCAAAACTATGATCATAAACAAAGTAACTAGATAGACCATGTATAATTTCAAGAGCTCTAGCTTCATCACAATCTAAGAAATCCCCTTCGGCTATAATATCAAGAGAGTGTTTGCACCATCTAAAAAGACCATGGTAAAAATTTCTAAGCACAATTTTTATAGGTATCCAAGGCATAATTCTCCTATGTGCATCAGAAATTTTGTCCCATGCCTTCTTCATATTTTCTCCATCCCTTTGATGGAAATCTAAGACATCCGACTCTCTCAAGCCACCAAATCCTAACATGCTTGACTAAACAGAAAGGATAACTAAAAGAAAGATAACTATTTTTTTGATGTTTGATAAAGGACAATAAAGCAAAAACTGAAAGGTAAACAAACAAGACTAAAAAGAAAAGATAAAAGATAGTGTGCAACTCCCCTATCTTGTAGACTGGAATCCCCGGCAACGGCGCCAGAAAACTTGCTGATGGAAAGAGAGTGTTAATACTCTTCAAGCCTCGTTGGTTACCCCAAGTGCAGGGTGAGATATAGTGCAGCAACAAATTTTCCCTTGGAAAAGATACCAAGTTTTGTCTCCCGTAGGACTCCGAAGGATACAAGAAGGTGGTAAAGTGAACAATGGCGCCGAGGTTGCTATCTTCACCTGGACCTGCACACAGATACAAATAACTTTGCTCCCAACGAGTACAGAGGAGTTGTCAATTCCGCCGGCCTTGCTGTTTACAAAGGATCAACGCAAGAGATAAAAGTGGAAATTAAAGTAAAGATTGAAACTAAATTGAGGGTGTAAACAATATTGTGAAGATGGACCGGGGTCCCGTGATTTTCACTAGTGATGTCTCTCTCCCAAAAGACGATAAAAGTGAGAGCGAGGTAAACAAATCACAGCTGGGCAATTGACAGAATTATGAAGGCACCGCAATGCTAACTATGCTGCAAAGAAAGGAAGGGCTCCAAAGCAATGGGTAGTACGCAAAGGTAAGTAGACCGAAATCCAACTGCATCTACTACGAATCATCCACCTTGAGATATCTATCTAGAACATCTCGCTGGTATTAAGTTGCGAATCCCACCCAAAGTGTAAACTCAAAGCAACAGACAACTGCATTAAAAGAACTTTGCGTAAAGTAAATAATCCTTGCACCCGCGGGTACAAGCACCGTTGTTTTATCCCTGGTGGCAACAACACATCCCCTAGTCTCATGTTTCTGTCACTCAAGCTAGAAATCAGGGGGCTGAACCCACAATCAAGCATAACACTCCCTCTTGGAGTTGCAAGCAAACTACTTGGCCAAAGAAAAAAACTGCAACGGAGAACATGCAAGAATTTACTCCAGAACAAAATATAAAAGAGAAGAACCAAATATATTACTCATCACAATCTGAACATAGTCTCATAATCCATCAGATCCCAGCAAACTTAGCATAGCAACAACATAAATGACAAAAGTTCCTCGATCATGTGAGGCAGCTCACGAGGTCTCGAAAGTGGAAGCACAAAGAGGAGAGAAGTACATCACATAGCTACTGGTCACGGACCCATGGTCCAAGGGGGACTACTCACGGCACATCCGGGAGGCGTCCATGGCTATGGATGGTCTCCCGGATGGGGTTCCTCCTCCCGGCAGGGTGCCGGGGCAGCTTCTCCAGGCAGCCCCGATCTTGAAACGACGGCGGTAGCGGTACAGAGGCGAGTTCGCGGAAAAGAGATCGATATTAGGGGTTTCCACCCCGAGGGCTAAATATAGGCGGAGGGGGCATCGAGGGGACCCACGGGGCAGCCAGGAGGCCCCCTGGCGCGGCCTAGGGTGGGGCCGCGCCAGGGACCCTTCTGGAGTCCCTGTGGTGCCCCCCCTCCGCTGCCTTGGTGATTCCGGAAGCTTCTGGGTTGCTGATTTTTTATCTGATTTTTACGGATTTTTTGGAGCACTTTTAATGGCTGGAAAACATGAAATACAAAAATAGCAGAAAACAGCAACTGGCAGCTGGGTGCACTGGGTTAATATTAGTCCAAATATGCTCAAAAGTGTATGAAATTTCAAGAAAATCATGGCAAAGTCACACAAAACATGCATGGAGCAAGAAGAAATATAGATACGTTTGGGACGTATCACAACCCTAGCAACATTTCGGGGCCAGATATTGCTATTTTGGCGGCCGCCCTCTCAGGAGGCAACGTGTGACGACCCGCGTCATTAGCAATTAGGTAATGACACTAGTCCTTAGATTATTCCTTGACAAAATCACATTTTGTCAAATAATTATCCATGTCAGAGATGTGTAACAGGGAAATAGGTAGAGATGGTCATTTATATTACAATACCATGCCACGCAGGGTTATAAGTCTCAAGTAGGTTTCTCACAAGTCTGCCAAATTATTACATATCCTAATACTGGAGTTTTTAACTAGCAATACTCGACAAGTGGCACTAAGGTAGTTCCTGAATTACATAGCTTTAGATCATAAGGTATTTATTCCTCCCAACTACCATACGTGGCCTCCAGATCATACATATCATTAGTTGGTTCCACATTAAGACCTTCGGTATAGTAGTAGCCATCATCATTGCTCTCTTCATTTGGTCCAGTAGGGATCTCATACAAGCTTTGCTCTAAGAAAAGGGGGATAATAGCAAGAGTGACTACAAAGTACTCAGCAAGCATATATAGAGGAATGCAAATACTCATGAATCTGTGTCAATAATTCAACAAGTCCTACTTCAACTCAACACTTTTAAAATAAAGTTTTTGTTGTAGAAAAGTCCAGTACAATTTAAGAAAAACTATAAATCACTCATATTTCGAATATGAACCAGCAATAGGTTCCCGTCGTCTCCAATCCAAGAGACTGGCATGATCATGATTTAGTTTAGCACTGCGCATGATGTATCACTTTACCCACATGAACTCTAATTTTTATTGCTCTCACAATTCATCGTATGCGAGATCTAGTCAGAGTTCAAAGCTTTTTCCTCATTAGTACATCATACTTCCACCCGGCTAGGTGTTCCCTAGTCGTTGTATCAAGCAGAGAAACTTGGCACTCATCACTAATGCACCCATCCAGCATTAGCTTGGGAATTCATCACCCAACCTACTACTACATGTGAATAGTAAGATAACTAAATAAGTAGTAGGCCTTGCCTGCCGTGAATTAGACAGGTCCGTGGTTGATACGATTTATATACGGTAAGCGAATACAAGTGAAAATGTATTTATCCTAATATGATATCCATATGTAGAGGGTCCCACCTTCTAGTATATCCATCTCGGGCGCCCTCTATCCACCAAGTAAAAATAAAACCGGTAGGTTAACTGCTCCATTAGCTAACCCGCCAACAGTCCACTCGACACACAATTTATTCCAAAATCATTTTATGCATGTTGATGATAAGATATAGTAGAAAATAGTTTTATTATGGAAAATAATTCTACTCAGCGTGATCAATGAAAAGCTTGCCTGAGTTTTTATACTCAAACTCGGATTCAAACGGCCTCTGAAGTTGCTTCTCCTTTAGACCTTGCTCGCTTCCTGCAGGTTGACGATTATATATACCGGAACTAAGTCGAGTGAATAACTAGAACTAAAAATACGCCGGTGCAGTGTGGTCATCCTACTGTCAATTATTATCTCCTTATTTTTATCTGGTATTTCTTGTTACTAAGTTAGCATTTGTAGATATATTTAAAGTAGATAATTATTTTAGATGTGCACGTAAGGGATTAGTACTAGTAGCTAGAGAGAGTGCACTTGTTGTTTTGGATTAGGCCAAGGGTCTCTTTCTCTTTTTAGTACACTAGCTAGTACTACGTACCAATTTCTGAACCAAGCCAACACAAAGGTATAGTCCAGCTAGCACACAAAGGTACCAATTTCTGAACCGAGCCAACACTAGTACTAGTCCAGCTAGCACACGTCTCCCCTCATTCATCTATTCATCTTTTTCCCCTTCTGCCCAGATCGCTCTCCTTCAGGACGCCTCCAGCGACAGAGACGATGCCTCTACTGGATCCCTCACTCTCCTTCTCCCCCCCTTGGTTTAAATCTTCAAACCTTCCCATGGATTTCAGCCCCAAACCCCCTAATCTTTCTCTGATTTTTGACTTGCAGGTACGGCTCAGGTTAGGGTTGTGATTCCTCTGCTCCAGGCTGAAGCCGTCGGCTCAGGTCGCCGTCGTGCTGATGGATGGTGCAGGTTGGCGCCCAGTGTGTGGCCATGGAGTAGATCCATGTATGTACAGGTCCGTGGTGCCTCTCTTCCTCTTCTTAATTTTTCTGGTGTTCAAGATCTCAGATTTAGTAATTTAGTTTGTCATCATGTGTGTGTTGAACAAGTTTAAACCTGGGCAATGTTTTAGTGTACTACTGCTACCTGAATATTGTGATCCATTTTATTTTACTTGCTTAAGGTTATATCTCTTTTGTGAAAATCTTGATGCTAAACTTCTAATGATTGTGATTTCCCTTACTGTGTATGTGCTACAACCTGAATCCCACATTTTTTTATGCTGCTTTTGAACTTGCATATATATCCTGGCCTATCTTATTGTGGTCATTTAAAGTCTAACCCACTCTTTCTACTTATACTATTTATTTCCATTAGACTGGATAGGCAGTACTAATAAGAACTCTGCATTTGTGTGCATCCTGGGAATGACTAGTGGATTTGTGTGCATTTAGGGTGGCTTTCTTGTGTATGTGCGTACTGAATAATGGCAGAATAAGAATCACCTTTTTTCTTGCTGAAGTTGCTATTATCTTCTCTAAATCTTGATCCCTTGCTACTGCTCCTAGCTTGAGCCTTCACCCTAGCAACCAAATCTTTTCCTCTAACCCTCCCACTACGTTTTGGTGGTAGTGGCCTCAAGTCACCATCTTGAGTTATTGATCTTGGATTTATTTGGTTGTGGACAGGAGAGTGAGTGCTACTAAGAAAGGGAAACTTTGTCTGGCTATTTGGGGATAGAGTGAACTTGCCAAAGCTTGCGCTGCACTCCATCCATTTAATATCTGAGCTCTCCTCCTCCTGGTATGGTTGCCCATCCCTTTTCTCCACTGTTCTCACAAGTGCTAGCTTCTAATTGGCTGGAGGTTGCAGCCCATACATAGACTACACTGTTGCCCAATTGACTACTAGTATATGTGCACGTGAGGTGGTGGTTGGTGTGTGTCTAGCTGAGTTGGTTGACCCAGATATTTTTGTGTTGGTCAAAGTGTGTGTAGCATTGTTGTACAATAATGCATAGTCTACTCTCCCTTATTTATTTTCAAAGAAGTGTAATACTCAAGTACTATCAATTTGTTGTAATTGTATGAATAAAGTATCTGATTGAGACATTTGTATTTTTTGCATAAATCTTAGATGTGTTAATTAACTCTTTAATAATTATTTTGTTAATTATACTCAAGTGTTAAAGACTAATGAAAAAATAGGGGTCGTTACACAACGCGTATAATATTGGTGCTTTTATTGCTCGCCGCCTTGTCACTAAAGCGGCAAAGGACCTCACTTTGGTGGCGTTTACGCCACACTTATTCTTGAGCAGCTCGAGCTCTCTGCACATGATGATGATGCGCGTTTTCCGTTCTTACGCTTTGATCTTGCTACTATGAACAGGCATGAGTTTGTTACTAGGACTTCCGAGTTTGGTAACCTTGTTTATGTGATGAGATTTGGCGAGACTACCACTCGCGAGATCCGTCTACCTGCGTCACTTTTGTGTAACCATATTAGCAGGAAAAAATGGTCTTTCACCGCACTCGAGCTGGATGAGTTCGTCTTCCAGCAGCAGTTCTACAACCCCATGGAGGGGATTGTTCAGGAGGAGCAGAAGGAGATTTCACACCCCAAGGAGGAGCCTGTTGCCCAGTGGGGCAAGGGACCTTCTTATTGGGGTGGGGATCCTTCTTCTTGGGAGGACAGCAGGACGTCTGTTTACGCACCCGAGACTTCATATGACGGATGGACGTACCGTTACCACCCCAGAGCCGGAGGAAGCTCCTGGGCCCGTAGTAGCCGAGCCCGACTTAGGCCAAAAGCCTAAGTTTGGGGGAGTACGTTCCTTCTTCCCTTCCATTGTATTATCCGTTTGTGTTCACTTTTGTATTTTCGAAGTTTTTTCCCGTTCTTCTTTGTTCTTTCTTAAATTGCAAAAACATAAAAAATATTTTTCCTTTGTTTTGTTTTTGATTAACCTTTGAAAATTAAATACAAAAATACTTCCTTTTTCTCTTTAGTTTGCTTTGTTTGTAGAGTTCAGCTCACGTCCATGGTTGCATTTGCACTTGATTATATCTTTCCGCGTTCGATTGTGGAAGCGACGAGGCAATAATGACGAAGATCGACGGAAGGGATGCAACAAGGAAAGACGGTATGAACTCTTTTTGTTTCTACTTTTGTACATATGCCTGTACTTATGATCTAGAGACCAGCTTGTAGCGACATAGTGTTATGTTTCCAATGCTTTCCTAGTAGTTCATATTTTCTTGTGACTAGTTTCAAATAATTGAAGTGCATAATTTGTTATTAAAATGATTTTCATGCATTACATTGTTCATGACTTGGCATACTGAAGTGGTATTTCCCTTCAGAGAATTTCTTGATTGACTTGGCACATGCTTACACATGTTTATGATTGAAAGTCTATCAAGCCTTGATGATCTTTTTGATTCAGAATAGTTATATCACTTTCATTCCCATTCAATGTTACTTTATCGCTCTGCATGATTATGACCGTTATTGCTCTCTAGTTGGTTGCTTCCCCGTCTTTTGCTAGCCTTCGCCCGTACTAAGCGGAATTCTTCTTGTGCATCAAAAAACTTTGAAACCAGTTGCGCCATATGAGTCAACCATACCTTCCTATATATGGTATTTACCGGCCATACTAACGAAGATTTTCTTGTACCATCTCAAAATTATTCAAATGCATTTCTCTTTTTGTATTCGTACAAGCTCATGGGGCGTTAGAGGGAATCATTATCTTCCATGCTAAAAATGTTTTACTCCTTGACAAATTTTATTCTAGTCAAATTTATGAGGCAGAGGCCGGTCTGAAGAATGCCCAGTTCTCACTTAGTTTCCATTTTTATAAAAGCTTGCACTTTCCCTCCATACTTGATGACGAAACAAAATGGAACTAAATGTTGGCCACTAACTGCTAATGATAGGTGGAGAGAGACTCGCAATCTTCTCTTTCATACTTGAGGCAAGATAAAAGGCACCACACAATTGCTGGCCATGGACCGTTTATGATACATGGAAAGGGAACACAAGTGTAGGCATAATACAGAAGCATGGGAACCACCATTAATATGGTTGGTATGGAAGATATTGAGAACCTTTACCGTTACCGTTGACTGGAGAGATACCCTCTCAAAAAAAAATTATCTCTGTTTTCAATACCACGAGGTCTGGTATTTGTTTAATCTTTGCTTCCTGCCACAGGTTCTCAACCTTGCCATCAAAATCCATGGTTCCAGTCTCCCCTTCTTTCTTCAAAGCACCAACAATTGAGAGAATAATTGTCATTCTGAGTGTAATGTGCATTGCCCCAAAGTACCACATTATCTTCTGCATGCTTGTGATATCACTCATTTTGAAATATCTAGTTCTAGTCTGCTTTAAAACTCTGAAGGAGCTTCTGCATTTATGTTTTGCTTCACTCATGGAGGCTAGCGAGATATCACTTTAGTATGTTCAAGCCATGTGCATGGTAGTATTATTTTGATTTTCAGTAGCATATTATTCATTCGTGGTTGTTTGAAACTTTTTACATGAAAGAAGGATTGCTTCGTGCATTGTCCTTGTAGCATGGTGACAACACTTGCCAGTCTTGTTTGTAGTACATGCTTATATACATTTAATGAAGCAAAATAAGTTTGTCAAAGTTTTATTTGCCGTGTCCAGTCCGTTGAACTAAATTGCTTGAGGACAAGAAATATGCTAAGCTTGGGGGAGTTGATACGTCTCAAACGTATCGACTTTTCCAAACATTTTTGCTATTGTTTTGACCTCATTCTTGCATGATTTGAATGAAACTAAACCGAACTGACACTGTTTTCTGTAAAGTTGCATGTATAGTTTTCTTGTGTGCAGGAAAATAAAATTTTAGGTGTCTCAACAAAATTCCAGGAAAAATACAGAAAATACATGCACCGGGAGGAGCCACATGTTAGAACGAGGCTAGAGGGGGGCTGCCCCTGTCCCAGGAGGCCAGGTGGCGCGGCCTGGCCCTTGGCCGCTTGGGAGCCCCCACCCCCTCTGGTGCCCTACGTTGGCTCCTATTTTTACCCTCATCGAGAAAACCCCAGAACAGACGTCTCTTTTCCAATTCTCATCGCGGAACCGCCGCCACCCTCTGTTCTTCTCTGGGAGAGTTAATCTGGAGGCTGTTTTTCCCTCAGGTGAGGGGAATAATCGCCATCGCGACTCCATCATCCCTCCATGACTTCTCCTTTCATGTGTGAGTAATTCTCTGCTGTAGGCAAAGGGAATGGTAGGGATTGGATGAGTTATATCATGTAATTGTTTATCAGATTGTTGGGGGCATGTTGCCTATCATCTAGTATGATGTTTATAATTTTTGCTACAACTTTTTGTTCTTATTGCTTGTCACTTTGGGCCCGAGTGCCATGATTTCAGATCTGAACCCTATGTGTTTGCATGATTATATTTGTTTTGTTGATCCTATTTATGAGTTGTATGCACCTGATATAGTCCGGAACCGGCGATCCCAATGGTGACAGCTTGGGACACCAAAGGGGATGGACTATAATTTGAGGATTCCATGTATCCATTGATTGTTAATTCTTTGTTCCGGTGCTCTTTGAGAGGAGCACCTTAATCTCCATAAGTTCCTTTTGGCCCCGTTTGTAGCGGGATGGTAGGACAAAAGATGTTGTGCAAGTTCTTATTACAAGCACGTACAACTACCTTCGGGATACATGCCTAATGTTTGATATATGCCTACATGATCATTAATTTTTTGTGTGCCTTGCCCCATGTAAAATACATGATGTCTCTTATCCATGCAGCGCCCAACCATCCGTCTCCCTAGCCTACAGTGTTTTAATTCTGCTGGTTACAAGTTACTTTAGCTTTACCATTTTTTACTTTCGTTTCTTTGCTACCACTATATCCGCTATCACTATCACTTTCATACCGCCGTTACCACTTATATCTCGTTGCCAAGCAAGTATCTTTCAGGTGCGGTTGAATTGACAACTCAAATATCAAAGCTTATAAATATTTTTTGGCTCCCCTTGTATCGAATCAATAAATTGGCTTATCTTACCCGCGAAGACTATCGCGATCCCCTACACTTGTGGGTCGTCAAGACTGGTTTCTGGCGCCGCTGCCGGGGAGCATAACTCTATTTACAATTCTGCTTGAAGCTATTTTGTTTTCTGCAATTTTTCCGCTATGGGTAAGAAAGGAGACCCCAAGGTCCCGGTTCTCTCGGTCGCTATCTTGAATCTCAAATTGATAAGGTTGCAAAACAATCTGGGATTCAAATTCCTGTTACACGTTATCCTATTTGCAGATCTTCTCGTTACCTAGACTCGAGTGGTCTCAAGGAAAGAATCCTTGATGATTATTATATTGAACTTGATGATGATTTATGCAGGGAACTTACAGAGTGTGCTGACTCTGACCCTGGTGCTGTTAAGAAGCTGCATGAAAAACACTCCATGAATAACCAATTTACCCCAGATCCTAAATTTGCTTCATCTCCTATTTGCATTGAAGATGCTGATTTTGACTTCTCTGTTGTTCTTTCACTTATATCTATAGTTGAAGCTGGCCCATTTTATGGTAGAGAAAATGATGAAATTATATAACACCTTACAAAACTCACTAATCTATGTGGTTTATTCGCTACAGGGGACAAGAAGAGAAACTATTATGTTGCTAAGCTTCTTCCTTTTTATAGTTATAGCACTCTCATCCTTGCAGCGCCCAATCACCAATCTCCCCTAGCCTACAGTGTTTTAGTCATGCTTGTTACTAGTTGCTTTACTTTGCTATTTTTTTACTTTCGTTGCTTTGCCACCACTACTTCCATTGCCACCATCACTTCCACTACACCGTTGATACTAATACCTCATTATCAAGAAAGTATCTTTCAGGTGCGATTGAATTGATAACTCAACTGTCAAAGCTTATAAATATTCTTAGGCTCCCCTTGTGTCGAATCAATAAATTGGGTTATCTTACCCGCGAAGAGTATCGCGATCCCCTACACTTGTGGGTCATCAAGCAGGTGTAGGTCTTTTAGCTACGGGCGGTGTTGCGGAAGTGGAGACACCAGGCTTGTGTTTCTGAGGGCGAGAAGTCAACTGCTTTAGAAGAACGGAGGTTTCTGGCTGGTCGATAGGGTGCACTGAGGAAACAGCAAGTACTGAGCCAGGAAAGTTGTGATTCTTTACAATGTGATCAACTTGCTTGGAGAGCCTCTTCTTGGATTCGGATATGTAGGCGAATTTATTATTGAATCCTGAGTGAGGCGTTGAACCTTTTCTTGATATGCGATGAATTCCTTAGGAGTGGCATCAGTGACAGGCGTCCGTTTGAATTCTCGATGTATTTTATTCAGTTCATGGTATAGATTCTTTTTCATATCCTAATGATGAAGTTCATTGAAGAGGAATTGCTGCAGATGGAACTTGACGTCTTTCGAGATGTCCAGATCATCAAGGGTGGTTTTGGGGGGGGGGCATCCAGATATCAATGAATTCAAGAATCTTCTTGGGATCAAGGAGAAGAGGAACCTTAGACCTAGTGGCTTCAGCTTTGCGCTTTGCTGCCGCATGGAGATACTCAATTTCTTGTTCCTCAGTTTGAACAAACCCAACTTCATCTTCAAATTCATCATCATCAGAGAGATGAACGGCTAGAATTGAGCCACGCATAGCAGTTTTCTTTGGATAGGGCCGAGTGCCACGATTTATTGTGATCTTAGTCTTAAACTGAGACACTCTTACAGTAGTTGATGCTTCAGGCGCACTTCCAGATTCATCAGTTCTGAGTCTTGATGCAGGGAAAGGCCAAGTCATCCTTTGACATGAGGAGCTAGGAGCTTGAGGCGCAGCAGCTGATGAATGAAGAATTGGACTGGTTTTCTTGATGCCAGAATTCTTCTTCAGAGGCTTGGTGGCAGGCTATGGAGGAACCTCAACTGATTCAACAAGTTTTTGAGCGTGAGACTTAGCCAAATGAGAAATCCTCTTGAGATAGTGCTGATAGGCTTAAGGAAAGTCATCATGAGTCTTGAGGCTTGAGGGATGTGGCACAATGTCATCAACATGCGATGGGCGCACTTTTATACCTAGAGTCTTCAGTGGGGGATTAACTGTGAACATTTCCTCATGCCGAGGATTTACCCACTCATAAGCAGCCCAGCACCTGGTGTGACGCCCCCAAAATAAATTCGTGTACAGTAATCATACACGCAGGGTACACGACTGAGATTAGGGTCCCAAAGTGAGAATATCACAGCACGACACTAAACACAAAAGGATAAAACAATATGTTGCAAGATAAGGGGGTCGCACGGACCCGAATACATAAGTTATACAAACCATAATATCTGAGTACAGACATAGTTAGTCAAGTTTTTTCCTTAAGAAGGCTAGCACAAATCACATCAGAGATACATATCGAAAAGGCAAGGCCTCATGCCTAGGAGCCTTCGAAACTACTCCTGGTCCTGGTCAGCGGGGGTCTCGACGTAGTAGTAGCCACCAACGAGGTACTCCTTCTCCTGGGCGCCAACGTCGACTGCAGCGGCCGATCAGGCAAAACAAAAAAGGGAAATAAAGCAAGGGTAGTGGATTACGTCCGCTACTAAGCATTTATGCATTTGTATCAAATGGAAAGGGAGGCTGTATATAGTGGACTGCAAGGTAGAAAGACAGAATAAGGATAAGAATCTAGGCCTATCGAAGACTAGCATCTTCCGACGAGTCTTGCAGCACAAGAAGAGAACATCCAACAATTTATATAAAGCATAAAGTAACAATGCAGCAGAAGTTGCTTCAGCATTGTATAATAGTAAGTTGTAATAATTAACAATAATAAATGCCTCCGAGTTCCCCTCCTCGACTTCCCGGCGAGGAAGAAAAACCCGGAACCAACAGACTAAGAGTAGTAGTTTGTAGTAGTAGGATCCGACTTCAGCATAAAGCGTCCTGTTACCGTGGACATGGCTATTCGAATAGATAAAACTCCCTGCAGGGGTGCACTACTATTCAGCCTGCACGCTCGGGTCTCCAGGGTGGCGTACACCTTGTCAGGGAATGCCCCACCGAGGCTATCTGACACATCGCAGCCCATCCTAGGCTCAACAGAGAGGCCATCCGCCAGACTATATACTATGCGCTCAGGGGTCTAGGTCCCTCACCCTTCCACACTCCTGCACGGTATGAGACTGGCCGGCGAAGCAAAAGCAAATCCAAATACACCTGCTGCAGCAAAGAAGACAACACCGCTTTCCGGCAATCAGCCCGTGGTACTGCTGACGTCTGAAGAGCTTTCGGACGAAACTACGATGCGGAGGGCCCACACCGTAATCCCATGTGTAGGTAGTGTGTACAGACCAACGAGCCTCTCAAGTCATCCACCGAACCATTTAGCATTTTAATATTATCTTGCAGACAACCATTATCGCTGTCTGACTAACAACACAACGGACAACGAACAACAACAAGGTCCACCAGTAACGTCGGGGTCTGCCCTGTCGTCCCGTCAAAGCACGTGGTTACCAACAAGGTGAACCGTCTCCTTACCTTGTCTCGCTTGTGATCTTGGTAGAGCTCGACTTTTCGTGGTTCGGTAACTCTCGCGAGATACGAGTAGGGGCCAAGCACGCCAGTAACATCGGCCGTACCCTCCCTGTCGTTCCCGACGCAATACCGCTCGTGGGCACCGTTGGGTCGCCTGACTCTTACCTATAAGGACAACCGTTGCTCAAGTACCTAGAGCGGCTATACAGAGTCAGCAACGAGTGGATTTCAAGGATTACTCCTTGATAGCTCACACTTGATGGTGGCTCGGCAGAGCCGAGCTAGGGGGCCTTAGGCGGTGTCTGCATTGTACCGTACATGTGCAGTTATAGTATAATGTATCCGCGATCACTCACTAGAGTGATCACATCCCGCTATATAATCCTAGTTGCCTAACAATGCGCAGGGCTCACTGCTGAATATCATATATATATTTAGAGGCAGCATAGGATAAGGAAGGTACATCAAGGGGCGACAATGACAGGCTATGCAATTGAATAGGTAAGCAACGTAGCAGCAGCAGTAACAATGCCTAGTGCAAGAAAATTATGGAAAGATAGACGATATCTGGGGAAGAAAAATGGCTCTTCTTTCTTGGATGCTCGATAGTAGGGGTATGGCCGTTGATGACGTAGTCGTACTCGGCAACGGTGTAGTCGGCGGCAACAACGGGGTCTACCGAAGATTAAGGGGTGGGGGTAAGAAACAATAAATATAAAGCAAGGATAACAAACAGATGCATGACAAGACATACACATTGATATCGGTACAATTTATTATGCTCAGAGCGCGAATTCATCCGGGGATGAAATTGTTGGGAAACGTAGTAGAAAACAAAAAATTTCGGCCTACGAATCAAGAACCCAAGATCATCCAAGTAGATTACATACAAGGTTTTAGGTCATGGCTCACCAACGGATGTAGCGGAAGTAGAGTTGGTGTAGCTCGTTGAAGTAGATCTCGCGGATCGTACCACAAACAGTCCCTTGATCAAGATCACCGAGGAAGAAGAAGCACCTCGATCTGTCCCACGCACAAGTCCCTCGAGCAAGTCCCTCGAACAAGATCTCCGAGGAAGAAGAAGCTCCTCGGAGAAGGACCAAAGATATGATCCCTCTATTAGTATCCACACGTTCCGTAGCAGCAATCCAGCAGAGATCCGCCGTCCAGAGATGAACGCCACCGAGAAAACTAGAGGGAGAAAACCCTAACGGATTCCGATCTAGAACAACGTCTAAACCGGGGTCTAATTGTGGAGTAACGGGGTTTAGTGGACGGGAGGGTGGCGCATAGGCCTTGGGGACTAGTTGTGTTGCGCCCCCACCCCTCCCCCACATTATATAGGTGGCCAAGAGGCCCTTGGGGCGCAATAAGGGGAGTGGGGAGTCCAACTTGGACTCCCAAACCGTCCCATACCTTCCCACCGGAAACTTGCCATATTTGGGTTTTGGTATTCCCACCTGGAGGAGGATTCCATCCCCTTGGTGCGCCCCCCACCCCTTGGCCGGCCAGGGCAGCCTAGGTGGCTTGCTCCCCAAGGCTAGGGGCGTGGGGTAGTGGGTGGTACTGCCGAAAACTTCCGGAACCTTCCAAAAGCTTCCAGGACCTTCTGGGACCTTCCGAGACCTTCCGGGGTCGTTTCGGGACATTCCGGAACCTTCTAGAGCACTTCCAGGACCGTTCTCGGACGCTCCGGAGCCATACAGATAGTTTCCAAGACCATCTGAGTTACAGTTTAAGCCACCCGATGACCTCGAAGGTTGTCGGGACGCCCAGCGATTATCCGGAAACTATTCCGGTTGGTCCAGGACTTCCCCAGTACCATTCTCATATGTTCCGGAACCACCTGGGACTACTCCAGAGTGATCCGGACATATCCTTAAATACCCAAAACTACTTCTGGTTCCCATATGAACTATTTCATAAATCCCCGGAACTACTTCCGGTACCCGTAGAAACTATTCCGCTTTTCTTCCACTAAACCTTCTACCATTCCAGCATTCTAACAGACTACTGCTCGTTAAGTGTGTGACCCAATAGGTTCGGTATAATGCGGACATGACTCAGAACATCTTCCGGACATAGGTCAGCAGCCTTTTGACAATAGCCAATAATCAACAGCGGAGCCATGGACACCCATGTTCACTCCCGCACATACACGAAGAAACTTCGAGTGAACCATTATGTTTATTCATGTACCATTCCCTTTGCTTCGTGATATATGACAAAGTTAGAGGAGATATGTTTGGCACCCATGTGTAACAACTTATTGAACACAAGCCACTCGTTATCCTCTTTGCTCGTTTGTCTCTATTTCTCGTTATTGTATTCCGGTATCCCCGTGATTAAATCACAATGCGTCTGGCCAGACTAGAATGGATACCGTCATACCGAGTGGGCCCAAAGTCAATATATCTTCATCGTGAAGGAGAAAATCCCATTCTTGAACTATCACAATCACTAGCCACACCATCTGACATACCCAGAACTTATTTTACTACTTCCCATTTACGGGAGGATTCATCTAAGAACCAAAGCATGTCTTCCTGTGTGAAGCAACTCGATACTCTCATGGTCTAAGGAATTACGTATATGCTAACATTTCATGATATGACTTATAACGTAGTTACGATGTGATCTCTAAGTATATCATTCAATACTGGGGTCGGTTCAACATCATTGTTCTGCTAACATTATGTTCCCATTGCTACTGACATCCTTGTTACAAGAACAATGTCCATGATTAAGAAAACGTAATCATCAGTTAGCACATGAGCTGGTCTTAGAGGATAAACCAGGAACTGTTGGTGTTTACATTTCCACACATGCAAGTGAGTTTTCTTCTAAATCTCATAGTCAGGGTCATTGCAATTATAGTACAGAAATATAAACATTAATTACGAACGTGGAAATATATATAATAACATTTTATTATTGCCTCTAGGGCATATTTCCAATAGTCTCCCACTTGCACTAGAGTCAATAATATTGTCAGTGCTTGAGCATTTTACACCTATGGCATACCGGGTGTAAGAAATTCTTCATTTGTGGTATAGACGTCATCTTTGGATCTGACGTTTCAGGCCCGTTTGTATCTTGCATATCTTCGCGTTTTCACGCTATCATAAAATTTACTAATTTTGTCAGTTTAGCTTTCTATATGTTTGAATCATTTGGTAGGACCTTGGTTCCTTTAGAATAAGTCATGAAATCATTCATCAATGTTCCATGAGCTTCAAGCATCTAGGAGACCATACCATGTTCATAAATGAACTGATGATTCAAAATACCCTCCCTTGTTACTTCTTTAAGCAACAATATACTTAGCCTCTGTTATAGAATTCGCCACAGTATCTAACTTAACACAGTTCCTCCATATTGTGCTACCCTTGCGTGTCAAATAAATAATCCCAATTAAAATCAAAAAATGGTCGGAGTAAGTATGAAGACTGAATTGGTGTAATTGGTTACATCAAAATCCAGCTGGTGTATGTTATTACAATGAGCTCTTCATTATCTCCATTTTCCGAGAAACATATCTTATCTATCATAAGTTTAACTTTTCACTGTTTGTCCAATGATCAACATATTGATCACTTTGGTATCTTGCTCACAACCTTTTGGAGCACTGGACATATCTGGTTGTTTTACATATTCTGGTTTACATGATTAATCCAAACACACGGGTGAGTGGAATTCAATTCACGTGTTTTTTCTTATCTGTGTACATCAACACCGATTTCTGCAAACAACTTTTCACCACGACATCGGCAAGAACATGTTTCTTGGCATTTCATACTAAACTACTTTAGTATCATGTCAATATGTAGTGTTGGTTTTAGCATGGTTAGGCACTTACTATCTTCATAGATCACTGTGCTCAATACTAATGCTATATTAGCCCAAGTTCTTCAACTGAAAGCTATTTCCAATGAAGTCCTTATTCGTGTCAAGAAATTTATATCATTTCCAATCAACAATATGTCATCTACATAAGGTTTTAGAAATATCATTCAGCTCCCACTTACTTTCTTGAACATTCAAGCATCTTCGTTATTCCCAATGAAAACAAACTCTTTTGGCAATTTCATCACAACGAAAATTCCAACTCCATTATGCCAGCTTCAGTCCATCACTGGATATCCAAGGCTTGCATCTATTTTAGCATCCTTTGAATCGACAAAACATTCTGGTCGTATCACATATACGTCCTTTGTTATATTTCCGTGTAGGAACTTTGTTTTGACGTTCATTCTACCATATCCTATAAATGAGATATGTAGTGATTGCTAATATAACCCGAACTGACTAAAGCATCTGTACGGTCGAAACTATTTCGCCGTGGTCAACCTTTGAACTTGCTAGAAAACAATTTTCCAACGAGTTGAGCCTTATGGATAAAACAATTTCATCCGAATCAATTATAGATCCATATATATATTCTTCAGACTTTTAGTCTTTCGGAGGGTCTACCAAGTTCAAAACTTGACTTACTTCCATGGATACTATCTCGGATTATTTGGAATTTAGCCAAATCCTGGAGTCAGGTCCCATCAACGCTTATTTGTATATCACAGGTTTATTATTGTCGAACAACAATATCTCGTTTTACATATCATGAATGTTTGTACGAGTCATGTCTAACCTGTGTGGTTCAGCTACGCACTTTTCTGAAGATTCAACAATCTTTGACAAGTTGCACTGTCCTCCCACTCACTCTTTTGTAAGAAACTATTTTTCTTCAAAACACACCGTTCTTAACAACAAACAGTTTTTCTTTTGTGTAGTGATAGAGGAATACCAAAACTTTTTGCCATAACCTTAACAAAGTAGCACTTATCTGATTTGGGGTTTCGAGTATGTCAAACATATGCCTCATATACAAAAATTTTAAGAAAATACAACATGGTTTTAACAGTCCATACCACATCTAATATGGTGTCATTTCAACAGATTTGATGATGCTCTTTTCAGTGCAAAAGTCGTAGTCACTAACGCATAACTTTAATAAGTATAATGGAAAATTGATAAACGTCATATTTGATCTTACCGTGTCATACATGGCTTGATTACATCTTTCGAACACTTTACTCATAGTGGTGTTCCGGGAGACGCAAGTTATGACACTTCTTCACAACTCATCAGACGTTCTCTAAACTTGTAACTCAAATATTACTTTCTACAATCTAATTTGCAGAAGCTTTATTTTCTTGTTACAATGAATTTCTATTTCACTCTAAAATTCCTTGAACATTTCAAAGATTTCAGACGTATGTCTCTATTGAACAGATATCCACATATCTACTTCAACCCATGAGTGAAGATAGGGAATCCACTGCACACAACCACACTTATTGGACTACGCACATCATCATGTATGATTACCAATGGTTTAGTTGACCGTTCATGTATGGCCCATCAACAGTTTTTTAGTCACATTACTTCGAGACAAAGATCGCAAGCGTCAATTGATTCACAATCATATGACTAGAAAGTCCATCACTTATGGAAATTCTTCATGCATGTTATGTCACTTGTGATAAACGGCAGTGCCACATCTATGTGGTATTTCTGTCAGTCTTGCGACGTTTAGCGTCAGTGTTATGGATGTTTAGTATTATTATCAAGATTCATAACATACAACCTATTCATAATGGAAGTATGGCCTTTACGTTATTCATAGCTTTGAACAACTCTCTTGCAACAAACATGATTCCAAATGATGTTTTGCAACAAGGCTAAAGTGTATTAACAATTTACTCAACTCTAAAATGAATTATGAAGATAATCATGGAGTCAACACACGGTATAGTAAACCTTTTACCGTGTTCCCGAGCGTGTCAAAACTTATCATTAGCTAGTCATAAAGGCCATAGTATTTCTTGCATCGAGTTGCAACAATATGCAATCGATGTGATATTCCGGTGATCAACAGTTTAATCACAATATACAGAATCCACAATTAATTGCTTAATCATGATTCCCAAGAATTACATCTCTTGACAAGCAATGAATTCATCTATAACTCCGTATGACTTTCAAATCTGAGCTGGTTATTCCAGTCTTCTTTCGTTTTGCCTTTATACGTATCATAGTTCTATTTCCAATGTCACTCCTACTCACAAAAGCTCAGACATGATTAAGGATGGCGCAGGCCATGGAATTTCTGGTGTGTAAGTCTTACTAACATCCTTTGGACTTCTTTCCCTTAATTCTCATCATCATATGATCGGTGTTCTTCTGGATCCCACACTTATCAGTTTTGTTTAGAGCACAATGAACATTTTCACTAATGCTTACAATCATACATTGTACTAGATATCTTATTTCCAACATTAATTGTCTTACTACTGAAAAGAATTTTTCAGTTCCATGAATATAACATAACTATCCCAAACGTTTCGAAGTTTGGGTTTCATGGTGGTGAAGACAATGGACTTAGCTGTGGTGGAATTCTAGCATTTTGGATTATGGACGTAAGTCACATCATCCATAGCATCAGCGGGAGAGCATCAAAAATTTGCGATAGGACAAGCTCCTTCTGGACACTATTGAGGATAGTCCTCACAATACGGTACCAATCGTAAAGTTTATACCAGATAATACAGTTAATCAAAATCAATTGGTAAGGTGGTAACGCGAGCCATTATTCTACAACGATAATGCAAATACTTAGACTTTGTTCATAATTAAGTTGCACTTGTGATTAATCAATTTAATTACTTAGTGCGCTCCCACTCAGATCAATATCTCTCGTAATTGATGTTGGAGTGATTAAAGATCCGACCCAATCGTTCGCCATTGATGTGACATCACTGATGACTTAGACTGGACCGGTAGGCCAACTTGCCAATCACGCCAAAGGTGATTCTTGTTCATCTTTCGATGGGCGTGTTCCGATATCAAACTTTTATCCAAACCGTCAAGACAACCAAGTGTAATTGCAGTGCGTTCTTAACACAGCCGCCTTCTATGCGTCACACCGTGTGCACCCATGTGACATGACCTGCTCCGATGTGAAACATAGTATAGACGGTGCTACAGTTGGAAGAACACTATCAACTTGATATTGTTTTGCGAGAGATCACCCTAATAAAATACGACTACCGTGCATCAAACAAGGGTGCATCAAAGGGATAAACATCACAGGCAGTTCATAAAATTATGTGATATAGTATAGCCCTTTGCTTCGTGAAGTCTTGATTGTCTTCACGTCGTCGTGGTTGAAGTCACCGTTTCCACCAACTTAGTCCTTGGCGCCGGGAACATAACCACGGCTTCCGGCATGTGCGTCGGGGTCCAACTCCGCATCGTAGATCATCACCTTGCATCTATCTATTGCTTTGCCTCGAGCTAATAAATAGTTCTGGCACGCAGGCCATAATTAAGTGACAATCATATGACTCCAGTCATCATGCCATACCACGACACGCAGGTCGCGAATAAATATTACATCATATAGCATCTCATACAAACACATTGCAAATCTTGAAGGCTATACCACATCACATGCATACTCTGCAAAAACAAGTTAGATCGCTATCTACACGGGTTGTTGCAAATATTATCGTGGTTGATTAGCAGGTTACATGCAAACGTTGTTCCCTAAACAAACCAAACACGATACTTCAATGTTGATAGTTTAACGTTCGGGGTGCGTGTAGCAACTAATGCCACAAGCCAAACTTCGTTCAACGCGTGACCCCCGTGTGGATTTGAGTTCATAAAATCCACAAGCCCATCCATGTTAAATCTTCTATTGCGAGATTAAGATGAGATCCAAGAAGTTTGATGTAGACCATGATCAAGGCAACCAGCATACTGAAAGCAGCATAGAGGGATCGATGGAAAACTCAATCCTTGTAGCAAAACCTCAACTTGCCATCAAGCATAGAAAAAATCACATGACAGGGAAGCAATAAGAAAATCAATGCCTCATATCACACATATGATCTAGACCTAAACATGCATCTAATCAAGGATCGCTCTGATACCACTGTTGGGAAACGTAGTAGAAAACAAAAAAATTCGGCCTACGAATCAAGAACCCAAGATCATCCAAGTAGATTGCATACAAGGTTTTAGGTCATGGCTCACCAACGGATGTAGCGGAAGTAGAGTTTGTGTATCTCGTTGAAGTAGATCTCGCGGATCATACCACAAATAGTCCCTTGATCAAGATCACTGAGGAAGAAGAAGCACCTCGATCCGTCCCACGCACAAGTCCCTCGAGCAAGTCCCTCGAACAAGATCTCCGAGGAAGAAGAAGCTCCTCGAAGAAGGACCAAAGATATGATCCCTTTATTAGTACCTACACGTTCCGTAGCAGAAATCCAGAAGTGCTCCGCCGTCCAGAGATGAATGCCACCGAGAAAACTAGAGGGAGAAAACCCTAACGGATTCCGATCTAGAACAGCGTCTAAACCGGGGTCTAATTGTGGAGCAACGGGGTTTAGTGGAAGGGAGGGTGGCACATAGGCCTTGGGGACAAGTTGTGCCGCGCCCCCCACCCCTCCCCCACATTATATAGGTGCCCAAGAGGCCCTTGTGGCGCAATAAGGGGGGTGGGGAGTCCAACTTGGACTCCCAAACCTCCCAAACCTTCCAACACCTTCCCACCGGAAACCTGCCATATTTGGGTTTTGGTATTCCCACCTGGAGGAGGATTCCCTCCCCTTGGTGCGCCCCCGACCCCTTGGACGGCCAGGGCAGCCTAGGTGGCTTGTCCCCCAAGGCTAGGGGCGTGGGGTAGTGGGTGGTACTGCCCGGAAACTTTGGAACCTTCCAGAATCTTCATGGACCTTCCAGAACGTTCCGAGACCTTCCGGGATAGTTTTGGGACATTACGGAACCTTCTGGAGCACTTCCAGGACCTTCCGGGACCGTTCTCGGACGTTACGGAGCCATCCGGATATTTTCCAAGACCATCCGAGTTACAGTTTAAGCCACCCGATGACCGCGAAGGTTGTCGGGATGCCCAGCGATTATCCGGAAACTATTCCGGTTGATCCAGGACTTCCCCAGTACCATTCTCATATGTTCCGGAACCACCTGGGACTACTCCAGAGTGATCCGGACATATCCTTAAATAACCAAAAACTACTTCTAGTGCCCTTATGAACTATTTCAAAAATCCCCGGAACTACTGCCGGTACCCGTATGAACTATTCTTCTTTTCTTCCACTAAACCTTCTACCATTCCAGCATTCTAACAGACTACTGCTCGTTAAGTGTGTGACCCAATAGGTTCGGTATAATGCGGACATGACTCAGAACATCTTCCGGACATAGGTCAGCAGCCTTTTGTCAATAGCCAATAATCAACAGCGGAGCCATGGACACCCATGTTGACTCCCGCACATACACGAAGAAACTTCGAGTGAACCATTATGTTTATTCATGTACCATTCCCTTTGCTTCGTGATATATGACAAAGTTAGAGGAGAGATGTTTGGAACCCATGTGTAACAACTTCTTGAACACAAGCCACTCGTTATCCTCTTTGCTCGTTTGTCTCTATTTCTCGTTATTGTATTCCGGTATCCCTTTGATTAAATCACAATGGGTCTGGCCAGACTAGAATGGATACCGTCATACCGAGTGGGCCAAAGTCAATATATCTTCATCGTGAAGGATAAAATCCCATTCTTGAACTATCACAGTCACTAGCCACACCATCTGACATACCCAGAACTTATTTTACTACTTCCCATTTACGGGAGGATTCATCTAAGAACCAAAGCATGTCTTCCTGTGTGAAGCAACTCGATACTCTCATGGTCTAAGGAATTACGTATATGATAACATTTCATGATATGACTTATAACGTAGTTACGATGTGATCTCTAAGTATATCATTCAATACTGGGGTCGGTTCAACATCATTGTTCTGCTAACAATATGTTCCCATTGATACTTACATCCTTATTACAAGAACAATGTCCATGATTAAGAAAACGTAATCATCAGTTAGCACAGGAGCTGGTCTTAGAGGCTAAACCATGAACTCCTGGTGTTTACATTTCCACACATGCAAGTGAGTTTTCTTCTGAATCTCATAGTCAGGGTCATTGCAATTATAGCACAAAAATATAAACATTAATTACGAACGTGGAAAGATATATAATAACAGTTTATTATTGCCTCTAGGGCATATTTCCAACAGAAATACCGGCTCCCGGTGATTATAGGCAGACGGCCCGAAGGGGGGGGGGAAAGTCGATGTTCGTTGTGCTAGAGGGGTGTGGTTGGTATACGGAGAGCGTATTCGTAGTCATTATATTTTTCTGATCAATTTTCATGTATAAAGGTTTTGAATATGACTTACGGTTGAAAAGATATTCAAATTCAAAGTTTAAATCAATTAAAAAAATTCTAAATTTATTTTATTATTTAAATGCAACATTATCCACAACAGTGATATTTGACTGGTCAAACCTGACCAGTGGGTCCCACTGGTCAGCCTAAGATTTTAATAAATCAATTTATTAAATTTAAATAACTATGGGGGTCCCACATGTGATATGCTCATTTTAATAATTACATTTTAATTAAACTAATAACCAAGTGGGGCCCAGCTGTCACCCACACAGAGACCATTAACAGTTAATTAAATAATTGAACTGGCCTAGGTCCAACTTGTAAGTCTCAAGGGGAGGGGTTAGCTCTGTCTTAATTAGCATGGTGGTTAGTTAGTTAAACTAATAGAGCAATTAGCGATGAGGGACCCACCAGTCAGTGGGGTTAGCCCAGTTGTTGAGCCGTGCGTGCACGCCGGAGCACGCCGGCGTCCGGGCCGACGGCGGCGAGGTCCAACGAAGTCTACGGTCGACGGTTTGACGCGCCGTTTGGCTCTACGTTTAGCTGGGCGAGCCGCGCACCCAAAGGACGTTACAGGAGGCCGTGGGGTGGCCGTAACTCAGCGGAGGCGAGCTCACGGCGGTGGCCAGAGCTACGGATCGGTGGGGGAGCGCGTTCTAGCGCACCAAAACGAGCTTGGAGTGGGGAAAAACCGAGAGGGCTCACCGCGGGAACGTCGAGGAGGGCAACAGGCTTGGGGGAGTACCGGAGCGGCGCGAATCAGGCGGCGGGGTCGCGGTGGCCGTGGCCGGAGAGGATGACGACGGCGACGTGCTCGGGGCCTCTTTGTCCAAATTGACCATGCAGGGGGCCTTATCCACGCCATCGGCCGCCGGATTGCCGCCACGGCGACGAGTCCGTGGCTGGTGCCGTGGATGGCTACCACGCATGGGGAGAGAGAGAGGTTAGGGACGACCGGGTTAATGGGCTGCGCCCAATGGGTGCGTTTGCCCTAGGCGTAGAATAGCTATTTTACTTTTTCTTGTTTTCTTTTTCTGTTTGCTTTTCTGTTTGCAATTGTTTTAAGGGATTATTATTCTTGTGCCCCTGGTTCCTTAGTTGTGCTCAGTTTTCCCCACGCTCCAAACTTTTTCTCACTTTTCCCCACTTCCTTAGTTGAAACTCTCACAAATACTCATAGCGAACATTTTCCGTCTTGACCGTGCATTGACCGTTAATTTGCTGACGAGTGGGGCCGATTCCTTATCTGTCCGTTGCTTGCTGACGGGTGGGACCGCAAGGAGACAAGTATAGGGCAGCTTGTCTGAATCAGAAACAGATCGAGATACGCCGCACCGCACCGCAACACGCGCCCCGCCCCCTCCACCTGCGTCGTGCCGCGTCCGCCGCCGTTGTTTCCTACACCCTATGCCCATATTCCGTTCGTCGGTGACACGCCGCGTGTCCACCAAATATAGCCCACTGTCGGGACGCGGAATATGCGTATGTAATTCCAGTCACGATGCAATCACATGGAGAGCCGTGAGTCGTACCCACTTGTCTAACCAGACAAGGCCAAGCACATAACACTCTCGGAAAGCATCGAACGTGAGGGGCATTCCATCCAGGCCGGATGATCAACTTAGATGGGTCCTCATCATCCACTCACAAGTCTAAATGCTTATGGGTGGTGAATCCCATACTCATAGACAAGTCGCCTCAACCATGTTATTGATTGAATCCTAACTCTTACATAGACTTACTCCAGCCCGATCACTTAGTCGGGGTCGAGGGCGGGCTCAATCATACTGACCCAGACAATGTAGGCAACCGAGACGCCACCTCTGACAGATGGTTTCACTGCCTCACAGATCCACCCACATATCTCAGATGATGCAATGTTTCCACTCACTCTTTTTCTATGCATATGCCAAATGGAAGGCCCGAACTAATGTGACTCCTGGACGTCAACACGGATCAAGGTACTAGGCCGAGAGGGGTCAGTGAGCCCAATGTGCGGTTGTACTCTTCATCTTGGATTACCATACAAGAACTCGGTGCTTAAGGCAGTGTTCAATGAGACAACCCACTGTGTAGTCCAACACAACCTCTCATCGTTCACCTTGTATTAGGGTGGATTCACCGACACGGTTTCACTTTCATCAACACCATGTTCACTATCAACCCAACTCACATCAAAAGTATCCTCATTGTAAACTCTAAGCATGCGATAAGCAGTAACAGTTGCAGGGGGCACATGATATCCATCAACTCTTATGTCAGCTAGGATTGTGGTTTTCTTACTACTGTGACAAGATGATAGGTCATGCATCGGATATGGGTTCAACTATGCGGTAGAATCGATAATAAGGTGATCTCCTAAACATGCATCGGCGAGACTGAGAGGGAATTGGTACTTTATAGACATGATCAATGGGGTTTGCTTGCCTTGCTGACGATACACGGGTCTTAACGGTGGTCTTCTTCTTCGAGGGTGATCACCGTCTCGGAACGTCTGTCACCGGAGCAATCATTAACAGAGAGGGCAACATCAAAATAAAATGCACAAGCACATGATATAGTTGTCCATGATGTGAATGCTACTGGTTTGTGGCAAATTCAACTTAATTGAAGTGTATTGCATTTGGAATGCAAATTCAAACTTCAAATTCAAATTCAAATTATGCCATATGCATGTTTGCTACTGTTCACCCATTTTAGAATGGTCAAACATAGAAACAAGTTGCATATTCATAATCCTTGCATTTTTTTGATAATTTTTCATATATTATATGTTTAATTTGGAGTTAATATGAATTTTTTATGATTTTTCAAAGTTTAAATGATTTTCTGGATTTTCTCTGATTTTCTTTTAATTGGAAAAAGGTTTATTGCGTCATGCTGGCATCAGCACGACAGGGGGGGGGGTGCTGACATGTGCGTCCCGAGTGTCAGTGTCTCTGGGAGTTAATCCCCTGTTTACGTTTAAACCGCGGTTGTTATTAGGGCAGGGCCCCACCTGTCATCGTCATTGGGGAAGGATTAAGGGCTGATTAGCCCTTAAGCTAATCCACACGGCCAGCGGCTAGCCGCCGGTGCCACTGGGCACGGGGGAGCCCCGCCGGTGTGACCATTCCGGCCACAGTTTGGCACGCGGAAGGCACCGGTGTGCTCCCCGTGCTCGGCCGCTTCACCCAGAACCCACAGGGAAGCTCGAAGGTGGCCGGAGCCTCGCCGGCGTTGAGGCACGCGGCAACCGGAGCCACTGACCATGGCGAGAAGGCGATTCCGACCACGGGGAGACGCGCAGGAGCGGGAAAACGAAAGAGGGGCTTACCCCGGACGCGAAGGCGTCGACGGTGAAGACGGAGAAGCTGCGCTGGCAGTGTATTTCCCGACGGGGTCCACGGCGGCCGGCGGCAAATCGGCAAAGATGGCGTCGTCCTCGGGGCTGCTGGGCTCGATTCCTTGCTCTTGAAGACGAAGTCGATGGCGCTGGTGCGGTAGGAAACGACGGTGCGGCAAGAGACGGCCGTTGGACACGCAGGCTCACGGCGGCGACCTACGGCTGCTCGGGGCGGCGACGGAAACGGCGAGGGGGAGAGAGCTAGAAGGAGCCAAAGGAGATGGGAAAGGAGGCGGGGGGGCTCTGGCTGCTGCGTGGCGCCAGGAGAGGGCAGGGGAGGGCCTAGAAGGCCCTCGTCGTCGCGGTGGCGTCGCCGGCTCCCGCCCAGCTCGCCACCGACCTGGTTGAGGAAGACGACAAAGGTGGCCGTGGGCTTGGGACGCGGTACAGTGAGTTGGGCTTGCGGCCTGGCCGGGGTGGGCTGCTTCCCTTTTTTTAATTCTCTCTGTTTTTGTTTTTGTTTTCTTTTTCTGCCATTTGTTTTGCCCCAAATAAAAATAGCAAGGAAATTTGTAAAATCTTGAAAACTTTTATGTAGGCTTATAATATATATAACTAGCCACTCACAAGTTTTGGAGATTTTTGAAATTGAAACAATTTGAATGTAAATTCAAATTGGAGTTTAATTTAATTTCCAAACCCTATTTGGAATTTTTGACAAATCTTAGTGCATGCAGTGGGACCCACTTCACTTTATATGTGATCATGCATATTTATAAGACTTTTCTAAAATACCAGAGGAGTTTTTGGAAGAAATTTTTGTCTGGCCATTTAATTAAATTCTTTAGGGCTTTATTTCCCCATTTTTGAATTTCTTTTGAAATTTTCACATGATGCAAAGGGGCACTCAAATCCTAGCACTTACCCTAGTTGAGGTTCTGACAACTCGCCCCCACTCAAAAGAATCTCGACCCGAGATTCAGAAGTTGTCGGGAGGAAGGAGGGGTACTCAACACGGAGGCGGTCTTCTCTTTCCCATGTGGCTTCTTTCACGGAGTGATATGACCATTGCCTTTTCAGGAACTTGATCTTCTGACGACGAGTGACACGCTCTGCTGAATCAAGAATACGAACAGGGTACTCTCGATAAGAAAGGTCATCTTGGAGATCAAGCGTTTCATGGTCGACTTCGCGGATGGGGTCCTTGAAGCAACGCCTGAGTTGTGACACATGGAATACATCATGTACTCGGGAAAGGTGCGGAGGTAGTTACATTGGTAGGCAACTCCTCCATGTTTAGCGAGAATGCGGAAAGGTCCGATGTAACATGGGGCCAACTTGCCTTTGATACCGAATCTTTGGGTTCCCTTCAGAGGAGTAACCCGAAGGTAAGCCTTCTCATCCAGATTGTAGCTTTCTTGCCTATGATGACGATCATAGTAGCTTTTCTGACGAGACTGGGCGGCTTTCAATCGATCACGAACAATGAGAACTTTCTCTTCTGCTTCCTTGATCATATCCGGTCCAAAGAATTGTCTTTCACCGGTTTCTGACCAGTTTAGGGGTGTTCGACATCTTCGTCCATAGAGGAGTTCAAAAGGAGCCATGTTCAGACTAGATTGGATACTGTTGTTATAAGAAAATTCGGCAAATGGAAGAGACTTCTCCCAATTCTTTCCGAATGAGATAACACAAGCTCTGAGCATGTCTTCCAAGATTTGGTTAACCCTTTCAACTTGACCGCTAGACTGAGGATGGAAAGCTGTGCTAAAGGAGAGATGAGTTCCCATAGCATTCTGAAAGCTTCCCCAGAATCTAGAGGTGAAAAGGCTACCACGATCAGAATTGATTACCAAAGGAACACCGTGAAGAGACACAATTCTAGAGAGGTACAAGTCCGCCAACTAACTAGTAGTTATAAACTCGCGAACAGGGAGGAAGTCAGCAACTTTGGAAAGTATGTCAATGACAACGAAGATGGCATCATTTCCTTTCTGGGTTTTTGGAAAGCCGGTGATGAAGTCCATACCGACTTTGTCCCATTTCCACTCGGGAATAGGCAAAGATTGAAGTGTACCAGCAGGTCTTTGGTGTTTGGCCTAAATGCGACGACAAACATCACATTCGGCAACATATCGAGCAATGTCTCTCTTCATCCTAGTCCACCAAAATCTCTGGCGTAGATCTCGGTACATTTTCGTGCTACCGGGATGAATCGAGAGGGGTGTGTCATGGGCTTCTTTGAGTATGAGTTTCCTTAGATCCCTATTTTAGATACTACCAAACAATTTTCAAAGAATAACGTTCCTTTGCTATCTGTGGAGAAACATCTAACAACTCCGCTAGCAATGTTCTCCTTGATCCGGCGAACACCGCGTGCATGCCTTTGGGCAACTATGATTTGATCCTCAAGGGTTGGTTTCGCCACCAAGTTGAAAAGAGATCCACGGCGAGCAATCTCGAGGTTGAGCTTTCGAAATTCCTTATGAAGAAGTGGTTGATACTGTTGTAACATGAGGTTGTTACAATACGACTTACGACTTAGTGCATCAGCCATGACATTGGCTTTGCCTGGGGTGTAAGAAATTCCTAGGTCATAATATTTTATCAACTCAATCCAGCGTCTTTGCCTGAGATTAAGATCTGGCTGGGTGAATATATATTTGAGGCTTTGGTGGTCGGAATAGATCTCACAACGATTACCAAGGAAGTAATGTCGCCAAGTTGTCAAGGCATGAACTACGGACGCGAGTTCAAGATCATGGGTTGGATAGTTCTCTTCATGTGGACGCAACTGGCGTGAAGCATAATCTACCACATGTCTATCTTGCATAAGTATGCATCCTAACCCTTGCCGTGAAGCATCACAAAAGATCTCAAAATCCTTTTTGGTGTCTGGAGGCGCAAGTACGGGGGCACAAGTCAATCTTCTTTTCAGCTCTTGAAAGCTTTCCTCGCACCTGGGAGTCCATTGGAATTTCTTATCTTTCTTGAGGAGTCCAGTTAGAGGCTTCGCAACTTTGGAGAAGTTCTCAAAGAAGCGGCGACAATAGCTTGCTAAGCCAAGAAAACTCCTAACTTGCTTAACCGATTCAGGTGGAGTCCAGTCAAGGACATCCTGAACTCTCTCGGGATTGACAGCAATGCCTTTTGCAGAAATCACGTGGCCTAGATAGGTCACTTCTGGTAGCCAAAATTCGCACTTGGAGAATTTAGCATACAGGCGATGCTCTCGAAGTTTCATCAATACCAGCCTAAGATGCTCGGCATGTTCTTCTTCGTTTTTCGAGTATATAAGGATGTCATCGAGGTAAACCACGACGAACTTCTCCAAATACTCCATGAAGATCGAGTTCATCATGCGTGAAAAAGTGGCGGGGGCATTGGTTAAACCAAAGGACATGACGGTGTACTCGTAAAGACCATAACGAGTAGTGAAAGCCGTTTTTGGAATGTCCTCGCTTCGGATTTTGATTTGATGATAGCCTAATCTCAAATCCATCTTGGAGAAGACAGAGGATCCAGCAAGTTGATCATAAAGATCATTGATCCTGGGTAGTGGGTACTTGTTCTTTATCGTCGCTAGATTTAGCGGGCGATAGTCTACGCACATCCTTTCTGTTCCATCTTTCTTCGTTACAAACAGAACGGGGCAACCCCATGGCGATGAGCTAGGGCGGATGAAGCCTTTTGCCAACAAAGCATCAAGTTGGATTTTTAAGCTCAGCTAACCCACGTGGGGCCATTTTGTATGGGCGTCTGTAAATTGGGGCGGTTCCTGGGGCAAGATCTACAATGAATTCTACACATCTGTCAAGAGGCATAGTTTAAGGGGTTGGATCTCTGTATAGCTTTCTAGAGGATGACCAAGGTTTACTAGGGCTACAAAAGATATGTCAGAGTAGCAAAGTACCCCAACACAATGGTTAGTGTGGTTATTCTGGTTAGGAAACATCTAAAGTGAGAGGAAGGGCTGCAAATTCATCAATATAGGTTTCTAGAAGAAAACCTACAACAAACTCTAGAGAACTGTCGGGAATGCCACCTAAAAAATCTTCTAGAAAGACATCCGAGATAGGGAGAAGGATTTTGCAAATGCATCAGATTATGAATAAACCTAGAATAAATCGGACAGCATAACGGCTGTACCGGGATGGAAAATGAAACAACCTCGAAGAAATTGGACAGAACTTCTTCAAGGAACTCAAAACACGGAAACTCTGGACGACTACAACAATCCTACGGCTACAAGAAAGCACTCAACGAGATGTTCTAGTTAGACATAGATGAGCCTAGTCCTATCATCCCGTAGAAAAGATAAGGGTGACTCAGAACTCAGATCGATGAGGGTAAGGAGAAAAAGAAGCCTTACGTTGTTCCCTTATACCCAGAGTAACTATATAACTATAGAATGCTAGATTCGACTTCAACCAAGGGTTTGATAATCCTACAGACAGTCCTGCTCTGATACCAAGTCTGTCGGGACCCGAAATATGCGTATGTAATTCCTGTCACGATGCAATCACATGGAGAGCCGAGGTTCGTACCCACTTGTCTAAGCAGACAAGGCCAAGCACATAACACTCTCGGAAAGCATCGAATGTGAGGGGCATTCCATCCAGGCCGGATTATCAACTGAGATGGGTCCTCATCGTGCGCTCACAAGTCTAAATGTTTATGGGTGGTGAATCCCATACTCATAGACAAGTCGCCTCAACCATGTTATCGATTGAATCCTAACTCTTACATAGACTTACTCCAGCCCGATCACTTAGTTAGGGTCTAGGGCGGGCTCGATCATACAACAAAGTGTGTATGTGACAGAGTCACGAGCAATCGCATCGCGATGCCCCAAGATGCGCACATCTAAGGGCCACTTGCTGTATAAAAGACTGCCAGCCAGATCACAACCAAGGTCTCGAAAACCCATACTAAGACATGCATGTTATAATCATACACGCAGCACACATGTTTAGTATGAACAACAGGTATCATCACATAACTCTACAAAGTACTTCTTTATTGACTTACACATAGAGTATACAAAGATCAAATGTCTGTGATCAACATTACATCATACAATGGAAGCAAATTAGGTCTGAGTACAGACAAGTTTAACAAATGGCTTAGAGAAGCCTTGTAAACATACATGCCCTTCCACGAGGGACCAGACTGCTGTCTGGGACTATGCTAACTTAGTCAATGTCGAGCTTCAGGAAGGTGACTCCATCGGGGTCTGGGTTTCCATCTAAAACATAGAATAACCAAACGTGAGTACAAAGTCGTACTCAGCGAGACTTACATCAGAACTATACTACTCATGCTCAAGTTTCAAGGTAAAGGGAGGTGGGGTTTCAACATGCAGAAGTGCCAGCTTTGACTTGGCTAGTCCTTTACTACGAGTAACAGACTTGAGGTAAGAAGCGTACACGAGTCCAATATTCAAGTCTCCAACCAATACACCACTATGGATACTTCCTCGACTTCCCCACGAGAAAGCATGACATAGCACTCATGCTTATCTTGCGAGTTTTAGAGTATCCATTCAAGTTGTCTAATAATTAGGTACAGGTTCCAAGTAGTCCATGACCGAGGATGCGGCTATTCGAATAGTTTTGTTAACCTTGCAAGGGTGTAAACTACACACACATGACCATCAGTTACCGCCAGGTCTCGTCACCATTTAAGGGGTGACAGCAAGGATGTTCACCACGACAGTTCTCTCACAACCGGTCTATTCCAGGAGTCGACTATCTGAGTTTGTCACCACTCGAGAGTCCGGCCGGATCAACGATACGGACCCAGACAATGTAGGAAACCGAGACACCACCTCTGACAGATGGTTTCACTGCCTCACAGATCCACCCACATATCTAAGATGATACAACGTTTCCACTCACTCTTTTTCTATTCATATGCCAAATGGAAGGCCCAAACTAATGTGACTCCTAGACGTCAACACGAATCAAGGTACTAGGCCGAGAGGGCTCAGTGAGCCCAATGTGCGGTTGTACTCTTCATCTTGGATTACCATACAAGAACTCGGTGCTTAAGGCGGTGTTCAACGAGACAACCCACTGTGTACTCCTACACAGCCTCTCATCGTTCAACTTGTATTAGGGTGGATTCACCGACACAGTTTCACTTTCATCAACACCATGTTCACTATCATCCCGACTCACATCAAAAGTATCCTCATTGTAAACTCTAAGCATGCGATAAGCAGTAAAAGTTGCAGGGGCCACATGATATCAATCAACTCTTATGTCAGCTAGGATTGTGGTTTGCTTACTACTGTGACAAGATGATAGGTCATGCATCGGATATGGGTTCAACTATGCGGTAGAATCGATAATAAGGTGATCTCCTAAACATGCATCAGCGATACTGAGAGGGAATGGGGATTTTATAGACATGATCAATGGGTTTTGCTTGCCTTGCTGACGATACACGGGTCTTAATGGTGGTCTTCTTCTTCGGGGGTGATCACCGTCTCGGAACGTCTGTCACCGGAGCAATCATCAACAAAGGGGGGAAACATCAAAATAAAATGCACAAGCACATGATATAGTTGTCCATGATGTGAATGCTACTGGTTTGTGGAAAATTCAACTTAATTGAAGTGTATTGCATTTGGAATGCAAATTCAAATTTCAAATTCAAATTATGCCATATGCATGTTTGCTACTGTTCACCCATTTGAAAATGGTCAAACATAGAAACAAGTTGCATCTTCATAATCCTTGCATTTTTATGATAATTTTTCATATATTATATGTTTAATTTGGAGTTAATATGAATTTTCTATGATTTTTCAAAGTTTAAATGATTTTCTGGATTTTTCAACGAGACAACCCACTGGGCACGGCGGAGCCCCGCCGGTGTGACCATTCCGGCCACGGTTTGGCATGCGGAAGGGACCGGGGTGCTCCCCGTGCTCGGCCGCTTCACCCAGAACCCACAGGGAGGCTCGGGGGTGGCCGGAGCCTCGCCGGCGTTGAGGCACGCGGCGGCCGGAGCCACTGACCATGGCGAGAAGGCGATTCCGACCACGGGGAGACGCACAGGAGGGGGAAAACGAAAGAGGGGCTCACCCCGGACGCGAATGCGTCGACGGTGAATACGGAGAAGGCGCGGTGGCGGTGTATTTCCCGACGGGGTCCACGGCAGCCGGCGGCAAATCGGCGAAGATGGCGTCGTCCTCGGGGCTGCTGGGCTCGATTCCTTGCTCTTGAAGATGAAGTCGATGGCGCTGGTGCGGTAGGACACGACGACGCGGCGAGAGAGGGCCGTTGGCGACGCAGGCTCACAACGGCGACCTACGGCTGCTCGGGGCGATGACGGAAACGGCGAGGGGGAGAGAGATACAGGTAGTCAAAGGAGAGGGAAAGGAGGCAGGGGGGGGCTCTGGCTGCTGCGTGGCGCCAGGAGAGGGAAGGGGAGGGCCTAGAAGGCCCTCGTCGTCGCGGTGGCGTCACCGGCTCCCTCCCAGCTCGCCACCGAGCTGGTTGAGGAAGACGACAAGGGTGGCCGTGGGCTTAGGCCGCGGTACAGTGAGTTGGGCCTGCGGCCTGGCCGGGGTGGGCTGCTTCCCTTTTTTAAATTCTCTCTGTTTTTGTTTCTGTTTTCTTTTTCTGCCATTTGTTTTGCCCCAAATAAAAATAGCAAGGCAATTTGTAAAATCTTGAAAACTTTTATTTTGGCTTATAATATATATAACTAGCCACTCACAAGTTTTGGAGATTTTTTTAAATTCAAACAGTTTGAATGTAAATTCAAAGTGGAGTTTAATTTAATTTCCAAACCCTATTTGGAATTTTTTACAAATCTTGGTGCATGCAGTGGGACCCACTTCACTTTATATGTGATCATGCATATTTATAAGACTTTTCTAAAATACCAGAGGAGTTTTTGGAAGAAATTTTTGTCTGGCCATTTAATTAAATTCTTTAGGGCTTTTCTTTTCCCCATTTTTGAATTTCTTTTGAAATTTTCACATGATGCAAAGGGGCACTCAAATCCTAGAACTTACCCTAGTTGAGGTTCTGACACCCACCTCCCCATCTGGGATTACGTAGCGATGCTGGGCGAGGACGGCCGGAAGGCCCTCGACCGTGCAGAGGATTGGGTCGAATCCGGGGCAGATAATTCATGGATTACACCTGGGTAAGCATCGTTTCCCCTCGAATTGACGTTCTAACTCGTATTATAGGCCGTATTTGACTTCTGTTAGATTGAATCGTTCGAATTTTGCTCAATTGTACCCGGCCTAACTGCAGCCTTTGTTTGAACAAAATAAGATTGATCCCGCGCTGGCTTTCCGGCTGGCGATTAGAATGGAAACTAGTGTGCTGCGTGGTACTAAACCGCATAGGATTTCTACATTTTTCTATCCCAAAGTGGTAGAAACGAGCATTTCTTTCAGTGATTTGCGAGCTGCGCTCCGAAACAACTATCCCTGGAGCGATGACGATGTTCTTGAACTGAATTATTTCAACAGTGATGAGCAAAGATTTCTCCCACTAACTTGCGACGATCATATGGCGTTGGTTTTTACTGGGATTCTGGCAACCGATTCGGTAAAGTCCAAATCGATGTGCTTCAGCCACGCGCAAAACGGGTGAAGGGGAAGGGAGATCGGACATCATCTATCTCTGCTAATAGCAAGCACCCCGGCACTCCTATAGGTTGACACCAAGTAAAGCAAGTGGTTCATGGATCCACAACATGCCTGCTGCCAATTCTGTTGCCGATTCAGCTGTTGCTTCTCGTGTACCTTCTGTAGTTTGTGTAGAGGAAGATGCAGAACCTGACGAGGAAGTGTCGTCAAATGATGATGAAGACGAGATGATGTACCCTGAACTGGTAGATATAGCCAGTCAGCAAGCAGTGGATGATGAATATCCAGAGGAGCCCATCAGCCGAGCTAGGTTTGATGACACTGACGATGAAGAGAAGGAGGAGAACATGGACAGCTTAATCGATAATGAATACGATGGTGAGGACATGCCAACAATTGAGTGGAATAGGGAAGCACCTGAGCTTACTGAAGGCACCATTTTCCAATACATGGTGGACTGTCGGAATGCAGTGACAACATGGTGCATTCTAAATGAAAACACCTACAAGATTAAAAGGAGTGAGCCAGTAAGGTTCATAGTTTTTTGTCCATATGATAGGTGTAGGTGGAAGTTTCATGCATCTCGTATGTTAAAGAGCAAATTGATTCAGGTAATCCAAGTTCAGTGAGTAATTTAGTTTCAGATCATTGAGTAATGTTTCTTAACTGGTTTTTGACACTTTTTTTTGTTTCAGATAAAGAAAAACCCACAGAAGCACACCTGTCCACCTGGAGGGGGAGGGGGGAAGTCCAAAACCAATCTAGCCAAAACTAGGTGGGTGGCAGACGCGATATTGGATTGGCTGAGGGAAGAACCTGGACTTGGTCCAACAACACTCCATGGGAAGCTTTTTGAGAAGTACAAGATAGAAATTCCTTACATGAGAATTTTCAATGCTAGGGAAAGGGCTCTTGACAGAATTAATGGTCAATGGAATGACAGTTTTCAGCTGCTTTACACTTTCAAACCTGAAGTGGAGATGGCTAGTCCAGGGAGTGTTGTAGAGATTGAGAAGCATACAGTTCAATTCAAAATAAAAGGGATGTCATTTGAGAAGGAGTGCTTTAGAAGGGCTTTTGTTTGTTTCAAGGCTTGTTGGCAGGGGTTTCTAGATGGTTGGAGGCCCTATTTGGCCGTAGATGCTACACATTTGACTGGAAGATGGAGAGCACAGCTAGTAGCAGCTTCTGCAGTTGATGGACACAACTGGCTATTCCCAGTTGCATTTGGTGTGGTGGAGGCAGAGTCCGAGGAAAGTTGGGTCTGGTTTCTGCAGCAGTTGCGCAACATTATAGGCACACCACCAGGTTTAGCTATACACACAGATAATTGCAAGGGTTTAGAGAGTGCAGTAGAAATTGTATTCCCTGGAGTGGAGCATAGGGAATGCATGCGACTCCTAGCGCAGAATTTCAAAAATAAGTTCAAAGGTAAATTTTATGATGAGAACTTATGGCCAGCATCATACACATGCAGAAAAAGGAAGCATGAACACCATTTGAGAGTGTTGTATGCTGAAAATCCTCTTGTGAAGCAGTACATGGATGCACATCATGGCAAGGTGTGGTCAAGAAGCAAATTCAATGAAATCTGCAAAGTAGATTATGTGACCAATAACCTTGCAGAATGCTTCAATTCAAAGTTCAAGTCAGTGAAAGGGATTTTGTTGTGGCAGGCATTTGACAGGATGAGGCAGATGATCATGATAAAGATGGCTCTTCGTAAAAGAATTGCAGAAACACAATATGTTGGTCATCAAATGCTCCCATCACTGATTAAGGCATTGCATTTGAAGTCAAGAGGACAGAAGATGAAATGCATTCGATCTAGTACATATGAGGGTGAGGTAACCTATACTGATAGTAAAAATAGGGTATGGAGGTATCCTGTGAACCTAACTGCTAGAGAATGTAGTTGTAGGCAATGGCAGATCCGTGGGAAGCCATGCATACATGCCCTACATCTGATGACTGTTATCGAGGGTGCAGATGGTGAAGTTGATCAATATTGCTCTGAGTATTTCTCTGTTGCCAGATTTATGGCTGCTTATGCTGACGATGTGCCTGCACTCTTGGGTAAAGATCACTGGAACATAGTAGATCCAGGGTTCAAACTCCACTCTCCTATAATGACTAGACCACCAGGAAGACCAAAGAAAATTAGGGTCAGAACATGTGAGGAGGGTCGTCTACCAAAAAGGCAGGCTTGCAGAAAATGTGGAGTTCTGGGGCATATTGCTAGGCTTTGTACCAATCTAGTTGAGGCATCATTTGGAGAGGAGGAAAGATGGACAGCAGCCAATGCAGAGGAGAATGCAGCAGCAATGGAGATTGAAGATGCAGAGGAGAATGCAGCTACACCGGAGATTGAAGCAAATGAAGCAGTACCTGCACCTTGGTATGTGTTTGCATTTGTAGAGTGCAGCTACCCTTTTGTTTGCATTTGTTCTCTTTTTTATCTATGGCTTATAATTTTATTTACCAGCTCTAGGGAGAAAAGGCCTAGAGATGAAGAAACCGAAGAATTTGAAGCCATGGCCTTTGATGGTTTTGAAGCTATAAGAGAGGAAGAGGAGGGGGTAATTGTTCTAGTTGTTCCTTTAAAGATTATTGAACCCACAGATGAAAAGGATCAAAAGAAAACCAGGAGCATCAAGGTGGTGAAGCCAAAACCCCAAGTAAAGATCAAAAGAATCAAGAGTCTGAATGAAAAGAGCATCTCAACTAGGGAAACCAGGAGCAAGGCTGTGAAGCCAGCTGCGAACACAAGGAGCAAGGCGAAGATTTGAATTTGAACTTTGAGGGCGAGTCAATCGCTTAAAACTTGGTAGATTTGTATTAATTTGAGCTACTGTGAAAACTTATCTGTTGTAATAAGGGATCGCTTGTAATGTTGTTTGTACTTTGGTATCTTATTTGAGTCAGAATTAAAATTTGCATCAAAATTTGAATTTGAATCAATATTTTAATTTGAGCCAAAATTTGAATTTGAGCCAAAGTTGAAGTTGAACCAACATTTGAGGTCCATTGGTCTGTGCTATGTATTTGATCGAACATTTTAAATCCAATATTTGAAGGTGATCAATCCGAATGAGAAATGGAGAAATGTGCTAGAAACGAGCTCGAAACCTAGGGTAAATAGGCCTATTTGTAATCAAGTTTTTTTACCTTCTCTAGATGATGCATATTATTTCTATTAATACTTGTTCCATATATATAGGGTAAAAACGAAGTCTCACTATTTATTGAATTAATATTTCATATTACTACATTTTTATTGAAAAAATATGCTTTTAATTCAAAACCATAAAAAGAACACGTTTTAGATATGAAAATCAAAAAGTAAGTTCAGATCCTTCTTATTCACTCCAAAATGAAGCTTTGGTGATTTTTTTTATTTTTTTTGAATTTTATCAAAACCTAAACCCTCTCTCACTCTCCTACGAACTCTTAACAACTTCATACGTGATAGCTCATTTGTGTGAAGCTTTTTTCATGAAAATGACCTACACCAAGTTTATATTTTTTTCTCATAACCATGTCACATATGACGGCAATGTGCGCAAGAATTGTAATATTTTGATTTTTTTGAATTATTTATGCTCATTTGAAGTTGATTTCGACGACTCACTTCAAAAAATGTTTTTTCAAAAAATGTCCCTGTACCAAGTTTATAATTTTTTTTGATAACTATGTCACATAAACGGACGAACTACGCTGGAATTTTATTTTTGCGATTTTTTTATTTAGTTATGGTCATTTGAAATCTGGTCAAACCCTAATAACCCCGTTGACTGGCTGATAACCCCGCGGAATGGTCCCAACCGTTGGATCATACTCTAGCGCCAAACTCCACCCGTCCAATCATGGCAATCCGCGTGACGATGGTTTTGTATCCTGATTGGCTACAAAATAGGCCGTGCTCGCCCAATTGCTTTCCCCATCTGCTTCTTCTTCGACATAGCAACCTCCCTTCCTCTGCTTCTTCCTCGACAGAGCAACCTCCTTTCCTCTGCTTCTTCTCTCCTGTGATATGTCGAGCTTCTCGTCAGCCTCCAATCCCACGTGGCCGGTGTATGGTCCAGTGCCGATGGCTCGATGCCCTGACTGCCCACGCACTGCGCCACTGAAGCGATTGACTTCGAAGGAGCACAAGAATGGGAACTATGGGCGCGATTTCATCAAATGCGAGAGCAGGCCGAAGGGGCAGGTCAGATCTGAGTTCTTCTCGCATCATTTATCTCTAACTTCATTTCTGTCAGATTTGGGATTTAGTGTTCATGATTTCGTTTTCAGATCGTGAAGAAATGCAACCATTTTGAGTGGATGCATGCATACATCTAGAGGCTTTAAGGGTTGGGCTTGCTGGATTCGAGGGGGGATGCAACCCGCGAGCTCAATCAACCGTCGGCTGTGGAGAATTTTCCCCATGACAGTGCTGCTCCAACGGCAGGGGATGCGGAACTGAAGGGGGAATTGAAGAAGATGAACAAGAACTTGAGGCAGCTGATTGAATTGAAGAAGCAATCTAATCTGATAGCTTTAGGAATACTTGCTCTAGGATTTTTTTACTTGATGGTAATCTCTCGTTAGAGATGTTTGTACTGTGTTGTTGATACTGTTTAGCTTCATCCATGGCATGGAACCTAAATGTGATGGATTTCACCTTGTCTATCTCAAATGCGAGAGCAAACCCTGCAACTCTCGATCTCTGAATGTATGCAGTTTAGTGTTAGCTGTCAACACTTTCAGTTTCGCCAGAAGACAACTACCAGTTTAGTGTTATCATTTTTTCAGTTATTTTGTTAGCTACCTCGTCAGATGACAGTAAGCAGTACTTGTGCAGCACAAATACATCAAGTTCATCTCTTCTCTCTCGCACTTGCCAAATTTTCTCCTCGAGTTCGTCAGTTACACTGACTGCTAGAAAAAAAACTAGTTTGCGGTCCCAAAGAGAATCAAGCTGCAATAGGCCCACATAGGATAGATGGATGAGGCCCAAAAACAAGCGATGACTCTGTTTTTGTTATTGAACGATTGCTTTGTTCTTTTTTGTTTCTGATTGATTTTTTCAGTAATTTGATTGCCCAAGCTCTTCTATTTCGTTGAGGATTTTTTTTTGGCTTTCATTTATGGGTCTATTTGATCTGATTTCTCTTCACCGTATGTGCTTTTTTTTGCTTTCTCACAAGCTAGTATAAGCCGTGTACAATATGTTCTTATTTTTAGAAGGCATCCCAAAACACATCATTTTCCCTTTTTAGTTAGTTTGGTTAGTTTTCCCCAGATCAATTAGCCGTGTCTAAACTTGGGACAAACAAAATACAATAATGTTACAAGTCTAATCTCGTCGCCATGTCACATTAGTTTTTCTGGTAGTTTGCTTTATTCATTAGATAAGCACGAGCCGTGACTTGTACGAGCCTTGCATGCATTTGCATGGGCCTGAGATGCACCCATTTGCATCTGGCTGGTTCCTTTAGATTAGCATTCATATAACAGTGAATAACGAGATATAAGAGGAAGAAAAGCCAGGCTCCCGTTTCCAACATATAACACACATAACAACTTAGATAAATAAAGCGAAGGGATACAAGTTCTTAATAAAAACGACACAGATAGATAACCGTAAACCTAGGGGACCCTAAACCTAGATAGAACTCGCCTCATGGGAAACACACACACCAAACTCACACTACACATAGATAGGGTAGGGCAACACTGCCATATCTTCACCGTCTCTTCACCGCCGGCTTCACCGTCGTCTTCGCCGCCGTCTTCACTCCTCCTCCTCCTCCTCCTCCTCCCGGCCATTCTCGCCGAGGTAGTATGGGAGGCTATGCATGCGGTTCGGGAAGATGTTGTCGAAGTCGGTGAAGATGTTGTAGGTGGTGAATGCAATGAACTCGCACCCACACCAAAACACCTTGCTGACTAGGTAGTAGGCATCAAACCTGTTGGTGAAGTGGGCGACGAGCCCTATCGCTGGAGATTGGCTGTTGGGACGATGTTCCTCGAGGCGGAACATGGACGGCGAGCCCTGCGGGAGGTGGGCAAAGCCCGCACGAAGGAACCACCTGGCAAGGTCATGACCACCCGTCCAGCGTGAGAACTCCCACACGCGGAGCGAGTGCTCGACGACGACGAAGGGGGGGTACCACATCTCCGGCACGGTGGGCGGCAGGAGGAACGTCGGGCCGTTGAACTGCATTGTCTTCGCGTCGCTGCGTGTTTGCTTTGTCTTTTGGGGAAGAAGAGAAGGGGGAGGCGCAGATGGATGTGTAGATATAAGAGGCAACCTAGGGAAGTTTAAATAACCGGGGGAGAGGAAGAAGAGAAGGGGGAACTGCATTCAATGCATGCGTGAATCAATGCGACCGTGAATCGATGCCACCGTGCGAAACGACGCAACAACTGAATCGAGGGTGCGCCTATGTGAGCATGCGTGACTCGACGCGTCAAACGACTGCGCGCGTGCTCTGCGTGCAACTAAATCGAGCGTGCGGAGCGACTGGATCGATGCCTGCGGAGCGATTGGATCAAGCGGGAGTCGTGCAGCAGGGATCCAGCAATGCGTGAAACGATGCGTGCGTGCGTGCGTGACTCGACGTGTCAAAGGACTGCGCGCGTGCTCTGGGTGCAACTGAATCGAGCGTGCGGAGCGACTGGATCGATGCCTGCGGAGCGATTGGATCAAGCGGCAGCCGTGCGGAAGGGATCCAGCGATGCGTGAAATGATGCGTGCGTGCGTGATCCAGCGACGGAGCGACTGAATCGGCGCCTGTTTGCGTGCGTGATCTAGCGACGGGCGACTGAATCGACGTTTGCGTGCGTGCATGCGAGCAGGTTGTCAATGCATGCATAGCCGGCTGCGTGCGTGCCAGCGTGCTTGCATAAAAGGTTGTACAGCGCCTCCATAGCAGTCCTATTTATTTTATTACCGGGCTAGTCCTACGAACACAAACACGGCCCAACCAGCAAAGCCACATAGCGACAACCAACAGAGTCAAACGTCCCCGTAAAAAAACAGAGACCAACGTGGCCCCACTCGTCAGAGTTAACAGTGAAGACGGGAAGTGTCTGCTATGAGAATTTGTCAGAGTTTCAACTAAGGAAGTGGGGAAAAGTGAGCACAAGTTTGGAGCTTGGGGAAAAGTGAGCACAACTAAGGAACTAGGGGCACTAAATTAAATATCCCTTGTTTTAATTGCTCTAGCATTTTTGTAAAACATAATACTTGTACCATAATTAGTGATGCACATTACCAGAGGCCCACAAAAAAGTTTGGGTTTTTATAAACTCTTTTGATAATTCTTTTTAATATGCAACCTAATAAAAGGGGCTTTTAGTTGATGTTTATATTTGATTGGATTAATTATAGCTCAATAAATTCCCATGACCACCTAGGCATGATCCACTGAATATTAGGGATTTTACAAAAGTGGTTGCACAAATTTTGGACAAAGTTTTATTTGTCACATATTTTTTATATAAAAAAGGCATTTTGAGTATGTTTGCATTCAAAGATGAACAAGGCATGATTAGCAACAGTAATAGTCAACAGTCAAAGTGATTACTGTTACAGACACTGAGGGTGTTACAAATCTCCCCCAGTATAGGAATTCTTGTCCCGAGAATCTTAAGCGGTAGAGGGGAAAAGATCGGGGTATTCTTCACGAAGACGATCTCCGCGTTCCCAAGTGGCTTCATCTTCCAAATGATTTGACCACTGAACTTTGAGGAACTTGGTTGTCTTGTTGTGGGTTCGACGTTCAGACTGATCAAGAATGCGGCTCAGATGATCTTGATAAGTCAAGTCATGTTGCAATTCAATCAGATAATGTTCCACTGCACGAATAGGGTCCTTGAAGCAGCGCCGGAGCTGCGACACGTGAAAAACATCGTGGACTTGGAAGAGGTACGGCGACAATTCCAATCGGTAAGCCACTGGTCCACTCATGGAAAGGATACAGAACGGGCCAATGTAGCGAGGATCCAACTTTTCTTTGATTCCGAAATGATGAGTGCCCCTCATCGGAGTGACACGGAGGTAAGCTTGTTCGCCGGGTTGATAGACCATTTCTTTGTGCTTGAGGTCATAGTTGCTCTTCTGGCGGGAATGAGAAGCTTTCAAATGTTCATGGATAAGCGAACCTGATCTTAGGCATGCTGAATAATGTCCTGACCAATGAGGGTTCATTCTCCAGTTTCTGACCAATTCAGAGGGCTTCGACACTTACGCCCATAAAGACCTTCAAAGGGTGCCTGATACGTCCAAAACGTATCTATAATTTCTTCTTGCTCCATGCCTCTTTTGTGTGATATTGCTATGATATTGATGAACTTCCATACACTTTTCATCATATTTGGACTAACCTATTAACTCAGTGCACCCCAGTGCCAGTTCCTGTTTTCTGCTGTTTTTCTATTTCAGGTTTCCCCCATATTAAAAGTGCTCCAAAAATTCAGGAAAAATCCAATAAAAAAGCAGCGATCAGGAAGCTTCCGGAATCACCGAGGGGGGGAAAGAGGGGACCCACCAGGGCCCCAGGAGCCCTCCCGGTGCGCCCCAGGGTGGGGCCACGCCAGGGGGCCGCCTGGACCCCTGGTGGACCCCCTGGCTGCCCCCTTCGCCTATTTATTCCCCGTGACCAAAAACCCCGAGACGGGAACCCTTTTTCGCGATCTCTCCTCTGTTCTGCCGCCGCTGCGCTTCCAAGATCGGGATCACCAGAAGACCTCTTCCCAGCACCCTGCCGGAGGGACAAATCACCTCCGAGAGCTTCTCCACCACCATGGTGCTTCCCGGATGAACCGTGAGTAGTCCACCTTGGACCATGGGTCTATGATCGGTAGCTATGTGATGTTCTCCTCCCCTCTTTATTCTTCATGGATTAGACCTCGTGAGCTGCCCTACATGATCGAGGCACTTATGTAATATTTATGTTGTTGCTATGCTAAGTTTGCTGGGATCCGATGGATTATGAGATTATGTTCAAATTGTGTTTGAGTTATATATTTGATTCTCCTCTTTTATAGTTATGTTCTTAAGTAATTCTTGCATGTTCTCCATTGCTGTTTATTGCTTTGGCCAAGTACTAGGTAGTGACTCCAAGAGGGAGCGTTATGCATGATTGTGGGTTCATGCCCCCTGATGACTAGCTTGAGTGTCAGAAACATGAGTCTAGGGGATGTGTTGTTGCCACAAGGGGGAAAACAACGGTGCTTGTACTGGCGGGTGCAAGGATTGTTTACTTTACGCAAAGTTCTTTAATGCAGTTTTCTGTTGCTTTGAGTTACACTTTGGGTGGGATTTGCAACGTAATACCAGCGAGATGTTCTGGATAGATATCTCAAGGTGGAGTATTAGTAGGTAGATGAAGATGGATTTCGGTCTACTTGTCTTGGCGTACCGCCCGTGCTTTTGAGCCTCTGTCTTTCTTTATAGCATAATTAGCATTGGTTTGCACACATAATCATGAAAATTGCCCAGCTGTAATTTTTTTACCTCGCATGGCTATTTTATCGTCTTTTGGGAGAGAGACATCACTAGTGAACATCATGGGACCCCGGTCCATATTTCCAATAATGTTTACACCCTCTATCAATTGACTTCTTTATTATTTTTCCGTTGCTACCGCTATCATTATTATCCCGTGCGTTTTATCCTTTGTAAACAACAAGGCCGGAGGGATTGACAACCCCTTTGTACTCGTTGGGAGCAAAGCTATCTGGTGTGTGTGCAGGTCCACGACAACCGCTAATCTCTAGCGCTGTTGTCACCTTCTTGTCGTTATCGTATTCCTACTGGAGACAAACCTTGGTATCTTCATTGAGGGAAATTGCTGCTATGCTACATCTCAATCTTCCACTTTGGGTAACCAACGAGGGGCGAGAAGTAAACTCTCGTGACATCAAAGCAATTTCTGGCGCCGTTGTCGGGGACTCCGCTCTTCAAGATAGGGGAGTTCCACACTATCTTTTATCTTCCCTTTTTAGTCTTGTTTGTTTACCTTTTAATTTTTTCTTTAGTTTCCTTTATCAAAAATCAAAAAAAGTTACCTTGCTTTCTGATACTATGGGTTCCTCTGAGAACACCAAGTTTTGTGACTTCACTAGTCACAACAACAGTGACTTTATCTGCACTCCTATTGCTACACCTGCTACTTCGGCACCTTGTTATGAGATTAAACCTTCTTTGTTGAACCTTGTTATGAAAGATCAATTCTCTGGTGCTAGAGATGATGCTGCTTTGCACTTAACTAATTTTATTGAGATTTGTGATATGCAAAAGTACAAAGATGTAGATGGTGATATTGTTAATCTTAAGCTTCTTCCTTTCTCCTTGAGAGATGAAGCTAAAATCTGGTTTCAATCCTTGCCTAAGAATAGGATAGACTCTTGGGATAAGTGCACGGATGCTTTTATTGGGAAGTACTATCCCCCTGCTAAGATTATCCAATTGAGGAGATTTATTATGAATTTTAAACAATTGGATAATGAACACGTTACCCAAGCTTGGGAACGCATGAAATCTCTTGTTAAGAATTTCCCTACGCATGGTTTGACTACTTGGATGGTTATCCAAACTTTTTATGAAGGCTTGAACTTTACCTCGCGGAACCTGCTAGATTCGGCCGCGGGAGGAACCTTTATGTCAACTAAACTTGGTGCTGCCACAAAACTTCTCGATGAGATGATGAACAACTATTCCCAATGGCACACTGAAAGAGCTCCAACAGGTAGGAAGGTAAACTCTGTCGAGGAAATCTCCTCCCTAAATGAAAAAGTTGACTTGATTATGTCTCTACTTACCAAGAAATCTCCTATTGATCCTCAAGATGTTCCTTTAAATTCTTTGATTGCTCAAGATCAAGTAGATGTGAACTTTATCTCTAGAAACAACTTCAACAACAATGCTTATAGGAGTAACTTTGGTATCAATCCTAGACCGTTCCCCTCCAACAACTATGGGAACAAAAACACTTATCCTAGCACCAAAAACTCCACTTTTGAATTAGAGAGTATGCTTAAAGACTTTATCACTACCCAAAAATCCTTCAACAAGAGTGTAGAGGAAAAAAATAGAAAAATTAGATAACCTCACGTTGAAGGTAGACAATTTAGCCCATGAAGTAGAATTGCTTAAAATTAGAACTTATCCCCTTGAGGAGAGGAAGGCCACTCCTATGAATGCTATCCAAGTGCAAATTAATGAAAACACTAGGATGATGGCTGACAGAGATCAACCCCGGCAAATCCCATGGTCAGGGACCCTGGGTTAGTCATGAGAGGCACAGGTTGGACGATAGCTCGTCGGCAAACAGGAGGACACGTTCCTGCTCGATATTATTGATGAGGGAGATGCGATTACAGTGGATGCCGAGGTTGGCGCGCTCAAGGCTAGGGTTACAGACGATATTAGATGCCTTTGGTGTCGCCCCTCCTAGCCCTTATATACTGGGCTAGGTCTCGGGGAGTTCATCTACGTTTATAGGTAAGCTTTCCTAACCCTAGCTTGCTCCGTACGACAGGTCTTTGTACTTTCCTTGTGAGTCGCAGGCTCCTACGTTGGTGCCAATTAGCGGGCCAAGGCGGGTCATCATGGGCCTTCTATCTTCAGGGACACCGGGTAGGCCTATCTGTAGGAGTCGTGGGTTCACCCCCTCGTCAGTAGCCCCCGAGTGCCTGGGGGACTCGAAGAGTCGCGCAGGGACTCGAGTACATCCATTTGTCGGTCGTTTGTATGCGCGGTACAACCGCGGGTCGCTGGCAGTCTGGTGGCCATGAAAAAACCTGTTTCAAGGGATGCTAAGCTGAAAGGGCCCAAGGAGTCGACTGGTCGAGCCTTGGTGAATTGCTCTAGTGGAAAATACCGCAGTAGCCCAATCAAACCCACATCCCTTGACGTGAGCTTGGAACACTGGTGTCGAGCAAAAGTCCTGCCGCTTCAGGTCTTACGGTGTTCATTTGCCGCCAGTAATGTGCATAGCCTAAGGCGCGTCCGCCCGGCTTTTTCTATCATGCGCAGCGCATGGAAAAGGTTGGGAGTGAAATCGCTCTTCGGCAAGTCCCAGGCCGGCTGAACTTTGCAGCGGGGTATTACCTACACACTAATCTTGTGTGGCATCTGGGCACAGTGTGTCGTGTTCCAGGAATGTGTATTTTTGAGGCGCAGAGCCTAATAGTATTGCACCCGCTTGGAACAAAAACATCAAGCGAGCTGTTCACTTATTCAAACGCGGAGCTTGTTTCGAGTGCTCCGGCGAGGGGTTCTTCGCGAGTGGTCACTCGAATGCCGTTTCGGCTCATGCGGTGAGGGAGCACCTGAGACTCTGAGCGCTGTATGGTCTTGGCGAATGCATGTTTGTCTTGTGTCGGGTTGAGGGAGCACCCGAGACTCTTGTGGGCGCGAGTGGTCACTCGAGCATGTTGCTGACTTTTAGGCGGCTTCTCACCTGAGGCTCGGTTTTGAGTGGGTACGCTCCCGATGGGAGTTTAAATATATTTGAAAAATGTGTTTAAGAAATCATTCTTGATGTCTGTTGGTATTGTTCGCCGCTTGTCAGGATAACGATTCCTCTGTTTGATGGCTGTCAGGGATGCTTCGCCAGTGAACCGTCACGTCTTCATCCGCTGTGGCGTGCGGCAGGTGCTGGTTGAGTTTCCGATACGCGCGTTGGAAACACGCGTGAATTGACGCGTCTCACGCACAGTGCGTCCCGTGGGAAAGCATCTAGGTCTTGGAATCTGAGACGTCTGCGACGTTTGGTCTTTGAATTAATTGCTGATGTCGTCTTGGATTCTCTGTGCTAGGGGATTTTTGTTCTATAAATAAGCCTTTCTCTTCCACAGCGTTTCGCCTCTATCCAGCTTTGCTGCTTTGCCTCTTCCTTCTTCTCTTCTCATGGCTCCCAGGCGAGGTGTTGGCCGTGGCCGTGTTCGTCGTGGCCGTGGTGTCCGTACACCACGCTCATGCCGTGGTGGTCGCCATGGTACGACGCCAATGCCTACCTCCTCTCCCTTGGAGGAGGGATTCTGGCGCTATGATTTTCTTTTACGCATTCTTGGCCAGAGCGCCAATCGCGTTCTTCTTCCCTCTGATTTTTCCGCCATTGTCTCTGAACGTGGCTTAGATGGCTTGCTTCTGCATCTTCAGGGGAGCTGTCGATCTCCTTCTTATGTTGACTTGGAGGTTGATAGCTCCCGCTTGATTTTTCTTGGCTCTGGTTGGAGTTTGTTTGCTCGGCGGTTGAATTTGCGAGATGGCGATATGCTCAGCTGTCTTTTTGACGGCGAAAGCACTGTCACTGTCCGCGCATTCGATCCGACCGGAAATAGCATGGATCCGCACTGGCAGGAGTCGAGCAGCGACAGCTCCACAAGGTCGAGGAGTCCTACGCCTGCATCTTCTACAGCTCCGTCTTCTGGCGAATTCTTAGGTGGTGATGCCGTCTCCATCAGCTCCGAAGAGGACATCGATGTCAAGCCGTCGATCAAGCGGGCGCGTCAAGCGACCTTGTAGAACTGTAGGCGGCCTCATCTTCGCCGGCAACTCGGAGAAGAAGCTGTGCAGCCGGAGAAGAAGGCGTGCAGCTACAGCTGGAGAAGAAGCTGGTGGAGCATCGACAAATAAGTAGAGCTTCACCCTTTTGTTATGTCATTGACATCCTTTGCTAGCTTCCTTTTTTCCTTTATCTGTGGTGATGCCCTTGTACTAGAGTCGATTACCCCTCATGGGCACACATGTACAAGTCTTAATTCCTTGGGTAATCCCCTCTTGTAACAGGAGCTGCCTTCTATCCAAATGTAGTTGAGTCCTTTTATACCTTTATGGTTGAATTCAAGCTGTGGTTGAGATCTTGCAATAAACTGTGTTTTCGACTCCTGTGATGCACTTTCTTCGACTCCTTTTGATAGCGCAGAATGTCTTCGACTCCATCTGATAGCGTGAAATGTCTTCGATTCCTCCCGAGATGAAATGTCTTCGACTCCTTCTGATAGCGCAGAATGTCTTCGACTCCATCTGATAGCGTGAAATGTCTTCGATTCCTCCCGTGATGCACTGACTTTAACTTTCTAGTGTGTTCTATCGGGTGCGCGGCAGCGCTCCCGATGGGAGTAGCCCCCGAGGCTACGTTTGAGTTGTAGAGTCAAACGTAGGCTTAAAACTTTGCGTATTTCCTCGCGGTTCAACTCTAGAGTAGTCCCCGAGTCTTGGTTGTTTGTCGTCCGGGTGAAGACTTGAAGATTGCTAACTTGGTGTTTTTGAATAGGGTCGTAGCGTGTCTCGGGGAATTCTTATGCCTGAGCCCCCGAGTTTTAAGGTGAGCTCGCGTAGGTGGCGATAGAGTCTCTCGGGGGGATTTTTTGCTTAAGCCCCCGAGTGCTTTGGTTAAGATCGCGTAAGCGATGATAGCGCCTCTCGGGGGGATTTTATGCTTAAGCCCCCTAGTGCTTTGGTGAAGATCGCTTAAGTGGCGATAGCGCCTCTCGGGGAGATTTTATGCTTAAGCCCCCAAGTGCTTTGGTTAAGATCTCTTAAGTGGCGATAGCGTCTCTCGGGGGGATTTTATGCTTAAGCCCCCGAGTGCTTTGGTTAAGATCGCTTGATTGGCGATAGCGTCTCTCGGGGGGATTTTATGCTTAAGCCCCCGAGTGCTTTGGTTAAGATCTCGTAGGCGATGATAGCGTCTCTCGGGGGGAGTGTGTGCTCGAGCCCCCGAGTGCTTTGGTTAAGATCGCTTGAGTGGCGATAGCGTCTCTCGGGGGGATTTTATGCTTAAGCCCCCTGAGTTCTTTGGTTTAGATCTCTTGAGTGGCGATAGCGTCTCTCGGGGGGAATTTATGCTTAAGCCCCGAGTGCTTTGGTTAAGATCGCGTAGGCGATGATAGCGTCTCTCGGGGGGATTTTATGCTTAAGCCCCCGAGTGCTTTGGTTAAGATCGCGTAGGCGATGATATCGTCTCTCGGGGGGAGTGTGTGCTCGAGCCCCCGAGTGTTTTGGTTAAGATCGCGTAGGCGATGATAGCGTCTCTCGGGGGGATTGTGTGCTCGAGCCCCCGAGTGCTTTGAGATGGCAGTATTTGGGCAACATTTATTTTATTGCGGTCGAGCGGCTACATGAGTTGCCAGTCATGTCTGACCAATGGGAACTATGGATAGAACAGTCGCAAGTTTGCTACGTTCCATGGGTTACCCACGTCCTTGTCTGTCTTCTGGTTCTTCAGCATGTAGGCGCCACCTCCGATGACTTCTGAGACTATAAATGGTCCTTCCCATTGGGGGGCAAGTTTATGGAGCTTCTCTTGTATCAGCCGTAGGACTAGGTCACCTTTGTTGAAGGTTCTAGTGCGCAAGCGACTACTTTGGTAGGTGCGTAGCTTGTCCTGGTACCCCTTTGATTTTGCCAGGGCTGTATCTCTTGCTTCGTCAGCTGTATCTTTGTCATCTTGTAATGCTTCTTCTGCTTCTTCTTCTTCGTACCAGGTGAACCGAGGTGCTCCGAACTTGAGGTCATGTGGTAGTACTGCCTCTGCCCCATACACCATGAAGAAGGGTGTGTACTGGGTCGCGGTGTTTGGTGTAGTTCTTAGGCTCCATAGTACCGCGGGGAGTTCTTCTACCCAGTTGCCGGCGGCTTGCTTGAGTGGTGCGAGGAGCCGCTTCTTGATTCCCCCGCATACAAGGCCGTTTGCTTTTTCCACTTGGCCGTTGGACTGCGGGCGCGCAACTGACGCATAATTGATTTTGATGCCCAGTTCTTCGCAAAAGTTCTGGAATTCTGCGGCTGTGAAGTTCGTGCCGTTGTCCGTGATGATGTTGTGCAGCACTCCGAACCTGAAGATGATCGATTTGATGAAGTTGACAGCCGTGAGGGCTGTGGAGCTGGTGATGGGCACTGCTTCGATCCATTTTGTGAACTTGTCGACTGCGACGAGCAGGTGTGTCCTTCCGCCCTTTGATGATTTCTTGAGTGGGCCCACCATGTCGAGTCCCCAGGTGGCGAACGGCCAGGATAGTGGTATGGTCTTGAGCTCTGAGGCGGGGGCGTGTGGCCTGTTGGCGAATTTCTGGCAGGTGACACAACGTCGCACGATTTCCTCTGCGTTTTTTATGGATATGGGCCAATAGAACCCGGCTCGGAATGCTTTGGACACGAGTACTCGATTGCTCGCATGGTGCCCGCAGGTGCCTTCGTGGATTTCGAGCAGTAGGGCTTTGCCGTCCTCTTCGTCGATGCACCTTTGGAGTATCTGGGTGATGCTGTGCTTGTATAGCTGTTTGTTGATCACCGTGAACGCCTTGGATCGTCGGCTAATGCGTCGGGCTTCGGCCACGTCTTGCGGTAGCGTACCTTCGATTAGGAATCGGAGGAACGGTTTTGCCTATATAGGTCCTTCGAGCTTTGTCGGAGCTGTGCTGTCGGGTGTGCTGGCGTTTGTGCCTTCTGATGGCCTTGCTGCTTCCACCTGCGCCAGGTCTGTTGCGTCCTCGCCGTCCAAGACTGCTTCAGGTGCTCCTGCCTGTCCCTTTATGGATCTCTGGCTGATTCTTTCGAGAAAAACGCCGGGTGGTATTGGTCCTCGGGTCGAACCAATGTTCGCGAGTTCGTCAGCTTCTGTGTTGTTAGCCCTAGTGATGTAGTTGAGCTCGCAACCGTCGAAACTTCCTTCGAGTGCGTTGTAGTGCTTCTGGTAGGCCGCCATGTTGTCGGCTATTGCATCGCAGTTTCTCATCGTCTGCTGGACCACGAGATTGGAGTCCCCGTAGATTATGAGGCGAGTGGCTCCGCACGTTTGGGCCATGCGCATGCCATGGAGGAGTGCCTCGTATTCTGCTTCGTTGTTGGAGGAGTGACTGAAGTTGCTCTGGAGGATATATTTTAGCTTTGTTCCTTTAGGGGAGATGAGCACAACTCCTGCCCCGGCTCCTTGTTGTCTCTTGGACCCATCGAAGAACATTGACCATGAATTTGATAGGTCTGGTGGGCCTGGCGTCTAAACCTCCGTCCACTCGACCAGGAAATCAGGGAGTACTTGGGCTTTGATGGCTGTTGGGTGCTTGAACTGCAGGTCCCGTGGGCTGAGCTCAATGTTCCACTCGGCGACTCGTCCAGTCGCTCCAGGGTTTTTGAGTATGTCAGCGAGTGGTGCGCTGCTCACGATTGTGATAGGGTGCTCGTCAAAGTAGTGGGACACCTTTCTTGATGTCATGATGACGGCCAGTAATAGCTTCTGATAATGCGGGTACCGCTGCTGGGATTTGGTCAGAAGCATGCTGAGGTAGTAGATTGGTCTTTGGATGCTCTGGACCTTGCCTTCTTCTGTGCGTTCGACGGCGAGCGCTGTTCTTACTACACTGTTACGTGTTGCCACGTAGAGGTATAGCTTCTCTCGTTCCTTGGGTACCGCCAGGCTTAGTGGGGTCGAGAGTGTCTTTTTCAGGTCCGCGAATGCTTGGCGGGCTTCCTCCGTCCACTCGAATTTCTCTCCTTTCCTGAGCAGCTGATAGAAAGGAAGCATGCGTTCTCCCAGCCTGCTGATGAAGCGGCTTAGGGCTGCGAGTCTTCCAGTGAGTTGCTGTACTCCTTTGACGTCAGTTGGTTCTTGCATTCGGGCGATGGCTTGGACTTTCTCAGGGATTGCCTCGATTCCTCGGGTAGAGACCATATAGCCGAGCAGCTTCCCCGCCGGTACGCCGAATGCGCACTTATTTGGGTTGAGTTTGATTCTGTATTTGTTGAGCGCTGCGAAGGTTTCGCGCAGGTCGTCGAGTAGTGTGGCTGCTTTGTAGGTCTTGATGACGATGTCGTCCACATAGACTTGCACATTTCTTCCGATTTTCTCTTTCAGACAGGCCTGCATCATTCGCTGGTATGTGGCGCCTGCGTTCTTGAGCCCGAAGGGCATGGTCCTGTAGTAGAATACGCCATAGGGGGTGATGAACGATGTGTGCTCTTCGTCTTATTCCTTCATCCTTATTTGGTTGTATCCTAAGTGGGCATCAAGAAAGGAAAGTAGATCGCACCCTGCTGTCGAGTCGATTATCTGATCGATTCTAGGCAGGGGGAAGTGGTCCTTCGGGCAGTGCTTGTTGACTGGTACGTAGTCGACACACATGCGCAGCACGTTCGTGTCTTTCTTGGGCACCAGCACTGGGTTGGCTATCCAGGTGGCTTTCTTCGTTTCTCGGATGAACTGGGCGTCGAGTAACCGGTTGACTTCCTCTCCGATTGCTCTGCGCTTGGGCTCCGAGAATCGTCTCAGATCTTGCTTCACCGGCTTCGTGTTTTGCTTGATGCGTAGGGCGTGCTCCGCGAATTCGTGTGGTATTCCAGGCATGTCGGCTGGGAGCCAGGCGAATATTTCCCCCTCATCTCGAAGGAAAGCGACGAGAGCCGTCGCCTGCTCCTCTGGTAGGTGGGCGTACACGCGGACTGTTTTGTCCGGGTCCGTCGGGTGCACTTGGTGAGTGACTGTGTCACTGTTGATGTTGATGTCGCGTCCGTACTCCTTAGATTCACTTCGGCTCACCAATGGGAAGGTACTCTTGTCCATCACCATGGCTATTTCTCTGAGTTCTTGTTCGGCTCCGAATGTGTCGGAGATTTTGTGGAAGTCACGGTCACATTGATCTGATTTGATGAAGCTTCCGTTGATCGTGAAGACTCCCGTTGATGCTGGCATCTTGAGCTTGAGGTAGGCGTAGTGTGGAACCTCCATGAACTGCGCAAATGCTGGCCGTCCCAATATGGCGTGATACTGTGATTGCCAGTCGAGTACTTCGAACTCGAGGACGTGTTTTGCGAAGTTGCGTCAGTTTCCGAAGACTACTTCAAGTTCGACGACTCCGAGGGATGTGGCTGCTTCTCCTGGGACTACCCCGTGTAACACGGTGCTCGATTTCTTCCATACTGATCATGGGATCAGCATCTTTTGCACGGTGCTGGCGAAGATGATATTCATGTTGCCGCCTCTGTCCATGAACACCCTATCCATGTCGTACCCTCTGATTTGTGCATCGAGCACCAGGGGCGCGTGCCCCGGTCTTGGGACTGCGGGTGGATGGTCGTCCTGTGAGAACGTGATGCTGGTCTCCGCATCATGTAGCTGGTAGACTTCGACTATATTTATGCTCTCGGCTGCTCTAGCTTGCAGGGTGTAGGCGTCGCGTTGTGCTTGCGGCACCCTTCCCTCTTGGATCATGAGCACCTGTCCTTGCGGCGGGCTGTGACGTCCTTCCGGGCTTGAGGGTGGCGATTGTTCGGGTCTCCGGTTGCGCTTGTCTTCTTTCTGCTTCTCCTTCTTGAGGTCGTCGGCTAGCTCGTTGAACAGGTGGCAGTCTCCCAAAGTGTGACCGTGAGTTTGCTAGATCCGGCGTGCCTCTTCCTTCTTGAGATTCTGAAGATTTGCTCGTGATCCTGCGGGTGTTCGTGGAAGCGAGGGTCAGTTTCGATTCCTCGACTCATATCTTGGTTCTTGATGAGGTTGGCGAATTCATCTGGCCTTCGATCTGGGTCATAGTACTCGCCCACCAGTGTCTCGGAGTCGATGTCCTGGCTGGCGGCAGGTGCTCATGCGACGGCGTGTTGTCCAGTGGTCGTTGGTTGCAAAGCTGCGTGACGTGGCTCGTTCAGTGGGGCCTCGCCATAGATCTCCCGTGCGCACCTTTTGGGTCGTCGATTCCTTCTTCCTTGGTGATGGTTCTGCTGATCGCTGGTTTTGATCTCGTAGTCATCATCTTGATGTGCGGCGGGTGCCCGGGCGCTGTGGGTTGTCGAAAGATTTGCGAGTCCTCCGCTGTGCGTCGCGGTTCGTCGAGTGGAATTCCTTTGTAGAGGCCTCTCGCTGTTCTTCTGGGTCGTCGATTCCTTCGCTGCTGACGCTGCACTTGGCCGTTGCCGTAGTATCGGTCCTGGCACAGCTATGGCCCGAGCGATCTTGATGGGGTGGCAGTGATGTTTTCCATGATCTTGAATCCTTCGAGTGGGCTAGATCTGGTCCTTGCCCTTGAGTTGTGGCTTGGTGAAGACGGGACCGCCGAGATCGTGATCCCAACCTGTGTAGTTCCCACAGACGGCGCCAATTGACGGAGATAAACCCCGGCAAATCCCATGGTCAGGGACCCTGGGTTAGTCATGAGAGGCACAGGTTGGACGATAGCTCGTCGGCAAACAGGAGGACACGTTCCTGCTCGATATTATTGATGAGGGAGATGTGATTACAGTGGATGCTGAGGTTGGAGCGCTCAAGGCTAGGGTTACAGACGATATTAGATGCCTTTGGCGTCGCCCCTCCTAGCCCTTATATACTGGGCTAGGTCTCGGGGAGTTCATCTACGTTTACAGGTAAGCTTTCCTAACCATAGCTTGCTCCGTACGACAGGTCTTCGTACTTTCCTTGTGAGTCGCAGACTCCTACGTCGGTGCCAATTAGCGGGCCAAGGCGGGTCCAGGCGGGTCTTCATGGACCTTCTATCTTCAGGGACACCGGGTAGGCCTATCCGTAGGAGTCGTGGGGTCACCCCCTCGTCAACGGCTAAACTCCAAGAGAGGTGGGCTAGAGAAAAGGAGGAAGAAGATAGAATTAAGAGCCTTCCTACACACCATACTGTTGCTACTATCCAAGTGGTTGAGGGTATCCAAACTCTTAGCACCCAATGCACCCCTAGTCCCATAGGACCTATTAATGGTGATGCTATGACATCAATCGTAGAAGAAGAAACTCCTATGACTATAGAAGCTACCAAACAAGTGAGCCTAAAGGACACCACTACCACTTTACTTGATAGTAGTGACCTTGATTTTGATAATTGCACCCTTTCTAAAGTTATTCGTTTCCTTCACAAGATGTCTAGAGACCCCCACACTAGCACACTTAATCTTGCCTTCACGGAGCATATCACTAATGCTCTCATCAAAGCTAGGGAGGAGAAGCTTAGGGTAGAAGCCTCCATACCTAGAAAGCTAGAAGATGATTGGGATCCTATGATTAAAATTAAGTTGAATAACTTTTCTTGCTATGCTTTATGTGATGTTGGAGCTAGTACCTCCGTTATGCCCAAAAGAATGTATGGTATATTTGAATTGAAACCTTTTGATCCTTGTTCTTTTGGTGTTCGTCTTGTCGATTCTTCCGTAAAGAAACCATTGGGGAAGATATATGATGTTCTTATCACTGTCAGTGACAATTATGTTCCCGTTGATTTTACTATTATGGACATTGAATGTGAACCTTCTTGTCAAATTATTTTGGGACGTCCTTTTCTTCGCACCGCGGGTGCTATTATTGATATGAAAGAAGGGATTATAAAATTCCAATTCCCCCTCAAGAAATGGATGGAACACTTCCCTAGGAAAAATATTAAGTTGCCATTTGAGTCCGTTACACGGGCTAGCTATTTTCTTGAAAAGACTTGATCTATTTGCATTAAGCCTAGCTAATGGCTTTAAAGAAGCGCTTTCGGAAGGCAGCCTGCAACGAATTTAGGATTTCCTTTTTGTTTTTCTTCTGTTTTTAGTGGTCTTGATGATTGTTACTACTGTAGCAACATCGTTGTATCTTTAATTTTCAAGCTTTGTGCCATTTATAGCCTCATATGACAAGGGAAGTGAAAGTTGTGACATGCTGTCCAGAAAACAGATTCTGTCCTCGTGACTAGAAAAATCATGGAAAAATCCCAGTTCATCTTTTTGAGCTGAATTTTCTACACAGCGTGCTCTATACAATTACGAAACTTTCATATGTTCTGAGTTTTTTTATTTGAGTTGCAAAAGTATCCCTAAATAATTCTTTTCTACCTGCTGGTCTGTTTTTTACAGATTCTGTCCTGTTTTGCCTTTTCTTCGTTTTGCAAAACTTAAGCTTGCTTTTTCTTTGCAAAAACTTTTTGGCATTCTTGAGAAACAGTAGCTCTTCAAGAATATCTTTATTTCCAGTAGAGAAAAATTATTTTATTATGGGTACTGAGCTCGCTAATCAGATTATGATGAGTTATGTATGAAGGGAGTTTTCAAGTGTGCGAGGGAAGATGATGAAAGAAGATTCAGGAGTGTCAAGCGCTCAAGCTTGGGGATGCCCCCATGCATCCCCAAGAAATATTCAAGGAGACTCAAGCGTCTAAGCTTGGGGATGCCCCCGTGCATCCCCTTCTCCATCAACAATTATCAGTTCGTCTTTCGTTCCACTATATTTTTATCACTTCATGCGTCATGTGCTATGCTTGGAGCATCTCGCTCTTTATTTCCTTTTTAGTTTTTCTTTAGATTTGCTTGTTGTTCATAACAAGTTAGAACCCAGCTTTCTTTGTGTGGGAGAGAAACACGCTCCACTTTCAAATTCTAGAACACATCATAGGATTCTTCATGCTTATCTTTGCTGTGTGTTTTTTTGTCCTTTTCATAGCTGCTATCATGTTTAGCTCTTAGTTTTCATGCTTCTCTTTTTAAGAGCTTTTGTTTAGTTTGTTGCTGGAACTCTCTTTAGTTTTCATGTTTATCTTGTTTAGAGAGTTTACCTGTTACACTGAGTTTTGTGTCTTGACTTGAAGTAGGTAATTGAGGTTGCTATTCTTTTGTAGTAGTAACTTGCAATAGTTTTGAGGTATTGTTTTGAGTAATGTTTGGACTTTTGGTTTCAAGAGCTTTAGCCTATTAGTGATAGATGTCGTATTTTGGGCAATCCGTGTTTATTTTCAAAACTTACAAAATTAGTTGAGAAATTTAGCTACTAGATGGATCACTACTCTTCTGAGGGGTCAAATATTAGAGTACACTCACGTACCATGAGTCGAGAATCCGCAAGGATAACCAAACCCCCATACACTCCTCCTGGGGGTACTTGTCTCTTTGTGAAACCTTCTTATTAGATTGAGAGTTACCGATGATAAGTGCATGAGTTCTTCGGACTAATGTGAGTATTCGAAAGTTGACACTCCACCTTCCCATATTTTGCTAGCCTCTCCTGTGTCGTGCATTGCTTTGTTCTCACTCCGAGAGCTAGTGTCCACCTTTGCCGGTACATCCAAACCGTTGGCATGATACGCTCTGTCATCATAAACCTCCCTATATCCTTCCTCAAAACAACCACCATACCTACCTACCAAGGCATTTCCATAGCCTTTCCAAGATATATTGTCATGCAACATCCATCTTCTCATGACTTGATCTTCATGTCATACATGCTACTTGCTTGATCAATGAGCCGCATGCTAGTTGGGCCTTGCCCTAATCAATTCTACATGACGCGCTGGTGTCATTGCATATCCTGCTACACTGGCAGAGGCATACATTTGCATAAATCATGATAGTTACATCTTCTCTATGATTTGAGTACTTTGCAAAATGTGAAAGATCTTCTATACTTTTTGTAATATATAGAGTGTTGCCCCTAAAGTGAGGAAAAGATCCCAAAGTGGACACAAATTAAAAGATCCCAAAGAGGACAAATGAGAGAAATAGAAAGAGCCATTGAGGCCACCAAGAAAAATACAAAAAAATAGAAAAAGAGAAAAAGAAATAAAAAGAGAGAAGGGGGCACACTACTATTCCTTTTGAGAGATCCACACTTGTACTCCCTCTTATATCTTGTACTCCATAGAGATTATCATTCATGCATATAGCTATGTGGGGACCTTCACACTATAGAACTTGGCTTGTATATTCCAATGATGAGCCTCCTCAAATGAGCTCTAGGTCTTCTTGAGCAAGCAAGTTGGATGCACCCCCACTAGTTCCATTGGAGAGCTTACCTTAGCTCATATGTGCATCCGTTGCATGGAAATCCCTACTCCTCACATCATATCTATCATTTGGCTTTCTCTCACCTATGATTGTCCTCATTGATGTGAGCCTTTCACACCTTTTTTGTCTTCCTCCTCCACCATATTCTCTCTTTGCCATCCTAAGTGTCAATTTTCTTGCTTACGCTCATCCATTGCATGAGTGCTCAAGATGTCGAAAAGGAGTGGATCATTTTTACTTGTACCTGGCTAGTGGTCTGGGGATGAGTCAAGATAAGATTCCAAAGAAGACCAAGTGTGAAACTTTAGTAGATTGAGTTCTCAACACAAAAATAACTTTTCTCGTATATCCCTATCCCTTTTATTGCACGCAAACACCATTTGGAGAAATTCGAGTCACGGACAGCGAGAGCTCTTGCACCTTTATGTTCTTATGTTGCTTGTTTCAATGCTAAATATAGACTCTTGCCTGTTATGACTTGAATTGAAATGCATGCCTTGATTTCTTTACTTAAAAGTTCTTATATGGTTGTTAGCATGTCACCACAGAAATTATGTTGTTATCATCTACCTACTCGAGGACGAGCAAGAATTAAGCTTGGGAATGTTGATACGCCCAAAACATATCTATAATTTCTGCTTGCTCCATGCCTCTTTTGTGTGATATTGCTATGATATTGATGAACTACCATACACTTTTGATCATATTTGGACTAACCTATTAACGCAGTGCACCCCAGTGCCAGTTCCTGTTTTCTGCTGTTTTTCTATTTCAGGTTTCCCCCATATTAAAAGTGCTCCAAAAATTCAGGAAAAATCCAATAAAAAATCAGCGATCAGGAAGCTTCCGGAATCACCGAGGGGGGGGGGCAGAGGGGACCCACCAGGGCCCCAGGAGGCCTCCCGGCGCGCCCCAGGGTGGCACGCGCCAGGGGCCCGCCTGGACCCCTGGTGGACCCCCTGGTTGCCCCCCTTCGCCTATTTATTCTCCGTGACGCAAAAACCCCGAGATGGGAACCCTTTTTTGCGATCTCTACTCTGTTCCGCCGCCGCTGCGCTTCCAAGATCGGGAGCACCAAGAGACCTCTTCCCGGCACCCTGCCGGAGGGAGGAATCACCTCCGGGAGCTTCTCCACCACCATGGATGCTTCACGGATGAACCGTGAGTAGTCCACCTTGGACCATGGGTATATGATCAGTAGCTATGTGATGTTCTCCTCCCCTCTTTGTTCTTCATGGATTAGACCTCGTGAGTTGCCCTACATGATCGAGGCACTTATGTAATATTTCTGCTTTTGCTATGCTGAGTTTGCTGGGATATGATGGATTATGAGATTATGTTCAGACTGTGTTTGAGTTATATATTTGATTCTCCTCTTTTATATTTATGTTCTTGAGTAATTCTTGCATGTTCTTCGTTGTTGTTTATTGCTTTGGCCAAGTAGTAGGTAGTGACTCCAAGAGGGAGCGTTATGCATGATTGTGGGTTCATGCCCCCCGATGACTAGCTTGAGTGACAGAAACATGAGTCTAGGGGATGTGTTGTTGCCACAAGGGGGAAACACAATGTTTCTTGTACTTGCGGGTGCAAGGATTGTTTACTTTACGCAAAGTTCTTTAATGCAGCTGTATGTTGCTTTGAGTTTACACTTTGGGTGGGATTCGCAACTTAATACCAGCGAGATGTTCTGGATAGATATCTCAAGGTGATGATTACTGGGTAGATGCAGATGGATTTCGGTCTACTTGTCTTGGCGTACCACCCGTGCTTTTGAGCCTCTGCCTTTCTTTATAGAATAATTAACATTGGTTTGCGCACATAATCCTGTCAATTTCCCAACTGTAATTTGTTTACCTCGCATGGCTATTTTATCGCATTTTGGGAGAGAGACATCACTAGTCAACATCATAGGACCCCGGTCCATATTTCCAATACTGTTTACACCCTCTATCAATTTACTGCTTTATTATTTTTCCGTTGCTATCGCTATCATTATTATCTCATGCGTTTTATCCTTTGTAAACAACAAGGCCGGAGGGATTGACAACCCCTTTGTACTCGTTGGGAGCAAAGCTATCTAGTGTGTGTGCAGGTCCACGACAACCGCTAATCTCTGGCGCCGTTGTCACCTTCTTGTCGTTATCGGAGTCCTACTGGACACAAACCTTGGTATCTTCACCGAGGGAAATTTCCGCTACGCTACATCTCAACCTTCCACTTTGGGTAACCAACGAGGGGCGAGAAGTAAAATCTCGTGACATCAGTGCCATGTTCAGACTAGCCTGATAGCTATTGTTGTACGAGAATCCAGCAAACGGAATAGATTCTTCCAATTTCTTACCGAATGAAATGACAAAAGCTCGAAGCATATCTTCAAGAACTTGATTGCCTCGTTCAACTTGTCCTTGCGACTGAGGGTGATAAGCGGTGATGAAGTTTAGGTGAGTGTCCATAGCTTCTTGGAAACTATCCCAAAATCTTGAGGTGAACATATAAGTCTGAACCGATCTCCAACAGAAACAGTGATATTATCTCGCAGACAACCGTTATTGTTGTCTGACTAACAACACAAAGGACAATGAACAACAACAAGGTCCACCAGTAACATCGGGGCCTGCCCTGTCGTCTCGTCAAAGCACACGGTTACCAACAAGGTGAACCATCTGCTTACCTTGTCTCGCTTGTGCTCTTGGTAGAGCTCCACTTTTCGTGGTTCGGTAAGTCTCGCGAGATACGAGTAGGGGCCAAGCACGCCAGTAACATCGGTCGTACCCTCCCTGTCGTTCCCGACGCAATACCGCTCGTGGGCACCGTTGGGTCGCCTGACTCTTACCTTTAAGGACAACCGTTGCTCAGGTACCTAGAGCGGCTATACAGAGTCAGCAACGAGTGGAGTACAAGGATTACTCCTTGATAGCTCACACTTTATGGTGGTTTGGCAGAGCTGAGCTAGGGGGCCTTAGGCAGTGTCTGCATTGTACCATACCTATGCAGTTATAGTATAATGTATCCTCGATCACTCACTAGAGTGATCACGTCCCGCTATATAATCCTAGTTGACTAACAATGCGCAGGGCTCACTGCTGAATATCATATATATATTTATAGGAAGCATAGGATAAGGAAGGTACATCAAGGGGCGACAATGAAAGGCTATGCAATTGAATAGGTAAGCAATGTAGCAACAATAACAATGCCTAGTGCAAGAAAAGTCCGGAAAGATAGGCGATATCTAGGGAAGGAAAATGGCTCTGCTTGCTTGGAAGCTTGACGGTAGGGGTACGGCCGTCGAAACGTAGTCGTACTCGAAAGTGGTGTAGTCGGCGGTAGAAACGGGGTCTATCGGAGATTAAGGGGGGAAGAAACAGTAAATATAAAGCAAGCATAAAAAACAGATGCATGACAAGACATATGCAGTGATATCGGTACAATGTATTGTGCTCGGAGCGGGAATTCATCCGGGGATGAAATACCAGCTCCGGGTTATTATCGGTAGACGCCCCGGAGGGGGAGAAGGTCGATGTTCGTTGTGCTAGAGGGGGGTGGTTGGTTACAGATAGCATATTCGTAGTCATTATATTTTTCTGATCAATTTTCATGTATAAAGTTTCTGAATCTGACTTACGGTTTAAAAGATATTCAAATTCAAAGTTTAAATCAATTTAAATCATTTTCTGAATTAATTTTATTATTTAAATGCAACATTATCCACAACAGTGATCTTTGACTGGTCAAACCTGACCAGGGTCCCACTTGTCAGCCTCACATTTTAATAAATCAATTTATTAAATTTAAATAATAGTGGGGTCCCACGTGTCATATGCTCATTTTAATAATTGCATTTTAATTAAACTAATAACCCAGTGGGGCCCAGCTGTCAGCCACACAAAGACCATTAACAGTTAATTAAATAATTGAACTGGCCTAGGGCCCACTTGTAAGTCTCAAGGGGAGGGGTTATCTCTGTTTTCATTAGCATGGGGGTTAGTTATTTAAACTAAGAGAGAAATTAGTAATGAGGGACCCACCAGTCAGTGGGGTTAGCCCACTGGCTGAGCCGTGCATGCACGCCGGAGCACGACGGCTTCCGGGCCGAGGGCGGCGAGGTCCAGCGAAGACTACGGGCGATGGTTTGACGCGCCGTTTGGTTCTACGTTGAGCTGGGCGAGCCGCGCACCCAAAGGACGTTACAGGAGGCCGTGGGGGCGGCCGTAACTCACCGGAGGTGAGCTCGTGGCGGTGGCCGGAGCTACGGCTCGGTGGGGGATGGCGTTCTAGCGCACCAAAACGAGCGTGGACTAGGGCAAAACCGAGAGGGCTCTCCACTGGAACGTCGAGGAGGGCAGCGGGCTTGGGGGTTTACCGGAGCGGCGCGAATCGGGCGGCAGGCTCGCGGTGGCCGTGGCCGGAGAGGATGACGATGGAGACGTGCTCGGGGACTCTTTTTTCCAAATTGACCATGGAGAGAGAGAGAGGTTAGGGATGACCGGGTTAATGGGTTGGGCCTAGTGGGTGGGTTTGCCCTAGGTGTAGGACAGTTATTTTCCTTTTTCTTGTTTCCTTTTTCCGTTTTCTTTTCTGTTTGCAATTGTTTTAATTGCTTTAGCATTTTTTTAAAACATTACCAGAGGCCCACAAAAAGTATGGGATTTTTATAAACTCTTTTGATAATTCTTTTTAATATGCAACCTAATAAAAGGGGCTTTTAGTTGATGTTTATATTCGTTTGGATTAATTTATAGCTTCATAAATTCCCATGACCACCTAGGCATGATCCACTGAATATTAGGGATTTTACAAAAGTGGGTGCACCAATTTTGGACAAAGTTTTATTTGTCACATATTTTTAATATCAAAAAAGGAATTTTGAGTTTGTTTGGATTCAAAGATGAACAAGGCATGATTAGTAACTGTGACTAGGAACAGTAATAGTCAACAGTCAAAGTGATTATTGTTACAGACACTAAGGGTATTACACCTGGCCCATGCTTGAGTGATTTTTTGAATCCACATTTTTCGTTCTTGAGGCGGAGTCTTCAGAACATCATACTGTTCTTCAGGTAGGTCACGAGAAGTACCAGAGCGGTGACGAGAGCTTCCATCCATCTGCTTCAGCTGAGGGGACCTAGGAATCGAAAGTTCAAGCCGAGCTGCAGATGAAGTGAGACTATGAGAACCATAGGATTCCTCAGCACACATGTACCTATGACAGAATTATGATGTGAGGGAAGGGGGTACGATCATATGCGTTCTTGAGGAATTTTGAGGAAAAATAGAGTATGTTGATGCATAAGTCTCACTAAGGAATTGATACTACTAAGGAATGATATGTTCGAGGAAAGACAACAGTACTAAGGCAACAAAAGTTGAGACAATGGCATACTAAAAAAAATGTGAGTCGTCTCCGGCGACGGCGGCGCTACGGTTTGTGGAGCTCGAGAGCGGCGGCGCGAGAGACAAAGGATTTGGGAGAGGAAAATGAACGCGGGGTGACTATTTATAGACGGGGTGAAAACGAACATATGCAATTTTTGTGGACAAGATTACCCCTGGCGGTTCGTATCTCAGCGCAACGTGGCCGGTAGATAGAATTTTAGCTTATCGGATAATTTTGGGGCGTGGAGAAATAGTAACAAGAAAAATAGTGCCTCAGTAGATGATGTCTCAGTTGAGGAAACTGAGAGGTCTCAAACGAATGCATCTGAGGGATAGACAGATTGGATGAGTGAGAATGGAGAGAAGGGGTCTGATACGTCCAAAACGTATCTATAATTTCTGCTTGCTCCATTCATGTTTTGTGTGATATTGCTATGATCTAGATACACTTTCATACACTTTTGATCATATTTGGACTAACTTATTAACTCAGTGCACCCTAGTGCCAGTTCCTGTTTTCGCTGTTTTTCTATTTCAGGTTTCCCCCATATTAAAAGTGCTCCAAAAATTCGGGAAAATCATATAAAAATCTGCACAGAAGAACCTTCCAGAATCACCTGAGTGAGGCCAGAGGGCCACCACCAGGAGCCCAGTCACCATGGTGACGCGCCCTAGGGCTTGGCCGCGCCAGGGGGGCGCCTGGACCCCTAGTGGCCCCCTTCGCCTATTTAATCTCCGTGACGGGATTCTTCCGAAGAAAGAACCCTTTTTTGCGATCTCGCCTCTGTTCCGTCGCCGCGGCACTTCTAAGATCGGGAGCACATATAGACTTCTTCCCGGCACCCTTCCGGAGGGAGGATTGACCTCCGGGAGCTTCTCGTCCACCATGGATGCTTCCCGGATGACCCGTGAGTAGTCTACCTTGGACCATGGGTCCGTGATCAGTAGCTATGTGATGTTCTCCTATCCTCTTTGTTCTTCATGGATTAGACCTCGCGAGCTTCGCTACATGATCGAGGCACATATGTAATTCTTTCTACTGTTGCTATGCTGAGTTTGCTGGGATCTGATGGATTATGAGACTATGTTCAGTTTGTGATAGAGTAATATATTTGGTTCTTATCTTTTATATTTTTGTTCCTAAGTAATTCTTGCATGTTCTCCGTTGCTGTTTATTGCTTTGGCCAGGTAGTAGGTAGTGACTCCAAGAGGGAACGTTATGCTCGATTGTGGGTTCATGCCCCCTGATGACACGCTTGAGTAACAAAAACATGAGTCTAGGGGATGTTTTGTTGCCACAAGGGGGAAACAATGGTGCTTGTAACCGTGGTTGCAAGGATTGTTTACTTTACGCAAAGTGCTTTTAATGCAGTTGTCTGTTGCTTTGGGTTTACACTTTGGGTGGGGCTCGCAACTTAATACGAGCGAGATGTTGTGGATATATATCTCAAGGTGGATGATTAGTAGTAGATGCAGTTGGATTTCGGTCTACTTATTTTGGCGTACCGCCAATGCTTTTGAGCCTCTTCCTTTCTTTGTAGAATAGTTAGCATTGTAGTGGATTTTTAATCCTATCAATTGCCCAGCTGTGATTTGTGTACCTCGCATAGCAGTTTTATCGTCTTTCAGGAGAGAGACATCACTAGTGAACATCACGGGACCCCGGTCCATATTCTCATCACTGTTTACACACTCATTTATTTTCTTCTCTTACTTTTCAGTTGCTACCATTATCATTATCCCTTGTGTTTGATCCTTTGTAAACAACAAGACCGGAGAGATGGACAACCTCTCTGAACTTCGTTGGGAGAAAAGTTCTTTGTGTCGTTTGCAGGTCCAGGTTATGGGAGCAATATCTCAAACGGCACGTTGCTCGCTTCACCACCTACTTGTGTTTATCGGAGTCCTACTGCTTGATACTCAACGTTGGTATCTTCACCAAGGGAAACTTGCCGCTATGATACAGTTCACCTTCCAATTGGGGTAACCAACGAAAGGAGAGAAGCCATTATCATCTCTCGCGTATCAAGCAAATTTTTGGCGCTATTGCCGGGGATTCCGAGGTGCAACAAAAGATTGGACCCGTCAACCGCAAAATTTCTGGCGCCATTGCCGGGGACTCCAATCTACAAGATAGGGGAGTTGCACACTATCTTTTACCTTTGCTTTTTAGTCTTGTTAGTTTATCTTTCCGTTTTTATCTTAGTGTCCTTTATCGAAAATCACAAATTTTTTATTTAACTTGTTAGTAGTTTTCATCATGTCTGGCCCTTTTTCCTTTGTTGAGACAGAGGTTCTCAACTTTAAACAAAAAGATGGTGATAGTTTAAAAGATGCTTGGTATAGAATTAATGAATCTCCGAAAAGAGCCACCAAGAAGCAATCCACTACTATCCTTCTTAGAAATTTTTATGTTGGGATTACTCCTTGGAATAGGTTTGTTTTAGATACTGTTATCAATGGGAATTTCCTAAAAGCCCCGATATGGGAGTCTCTTAATGTTATTGAAAATATTGTTGGAAATCTCCCTCTTGCTAGCATTCAAGAGGATATCACTCTAGATCAAATTATGAAAAAACTTGAAAAGATAGAGTTAGAAATACCATGCATAAGTAGGATAAATGAGTTGGATCGCAAGATTCAAGGGAATTTGAATAGACTCGATAGGTCCATGCACAAAATTATTAAAACTTTGGAGACCATCAAATTCCATGATTTGGATCCTTCTAGGGTAGATAAGATTGGGGAAACCATTAACACTTTGGGAAATACTTTCTCCTCAATCAAACCAAAAAAGTAGAAACTCCGGCAAGGAAGGAACCTAAGTTCAATTATGTCCCCAAGGCTCCTCGACCTAAAAATAATCCACCCATTTCCAAAGGAGTTGAAACCGTGAAAACTTTGGAAGAAATACCCCTCTTGGATAAATTTATAAATGAAACTCCAATTGTTTTCCGCCTTTTGGTTTTATCCCTAGAAGCATCTTTAGTAGGCCTTTATCTGAAAGACCACTTAAAACAAGTTGTACAATTGAAGAGGTTTTTGATGATCTTGATGATGGTTCGATTGATACAATATGATTGATATTTTTGCTTTATGCCTAGCTTAAAGGCGTAAAGGAAAGCGCTTGTTGGGACGCAACCCAAGATGTTTTTATTTCTGATTTTAGTGGTCTTGATGATTTTTACTACTATAGCAATATCATTGTATCTTTATTTTCAAGCTTTGTGCCAAGTTTAGCCTCCGATTGCAAGAAAGTTCAAATGTTGTGACATACTGTCCAGAAAACAGATTCTATCCTTGGACGGAAAAAATTAGGCTAAAATCACCAGATCATCTTTTTGATCTGAATTTTTTTTACAGAGTGCTCCATACAATTGAATTTCGAGTGTGTGTTCTTAGTTTTTTATTTGAGTTGCATAAGTACCCCCAAAAAAATATTTACTACATGTTGTTCTGTTTTTCACAGATTCTTCCACGTTTTTCCTTTCCTTACTTTTGCAAACCTTAAACTTGCCTTTTCTTTGCAGAAACTTTTTTGCAATCTTGAGAAATAGTAGCTCTTCAATAATATCTTTATTTCCAGTAGAGGAAAATTATTATTAAGGGTACTAACCTCTCTAATCAGCTTATGATGAGTTAAGTATGAAGGGAGTTTTCAAGTGTGCGATGGAAGATGATGAAAGAATATCTGGGAGTGTCAAACGCTCAAGCTTGGGGATTCCCCCATGCATCCCCAATAAATATTCAAGGAGACTCAAGCGTCTAAGCTTGGGGATGCCCCCCGTGCATCCCCTTCTCCATCAACAATCATCATTTCATCCTCTATCTCACTATATTTTTATCACTTCATGCGTTATGTGCTATGCTTGGAGCGTCTCGCTCTTATGCTTCCTTTTTAGTTTTCTTTAGCTTTGCTTGCTGTTCATAACAAGTTAGAACCCAGCTTTGTTTGTGTAGGAGAGAAACACGCTCCACTTCAACTAGAACGCATCTTAGGATTTTCATGCCTATCTTTATTCTGTTGTGTGTTGTTTATCTTTTCGTGGCTGCTGCAATGTTTAGCTGTTAGTTTTCGTCTCTGTCTTTTTCAAGAGCTTCAGCTTTTTTTTAGTTTGTTGCTAGAACTGTCTATTGTTTTCATGTTTATCTTAATAGAGTTGGTTGTTGCTCTGAGTTGTGTCTTGTCTAGAAGAAGGTAATTTAGGTTGCTATTCAATTGTAGTAGTAACTTGCAATAGTTTTGAGGTATTGTTGTGAGTAATGTTTGAACTATTAGTGATAGTAAGAGCTCGAGCCTATTAGTGATAGGTGTCGTAGTTTGGGAAATCTGTGCTTATTTTCAAAACCTACAAAAACTAGTTGAGAACTCTAGCTACTAGATGGATCACTAATCTTTGGAGGGATCGAATATTAGAGTACACTCACGTACCATGAGTCGAGGTTGCGCAAGGATAACCAAACCCCCATACACTCCTCCTCGTGGTACTTGTCTCTTTGTGAACCTCCTTATTAGATTGAGAGTTACCGATGATAAGTGCATGAGTTCTTCGGACTAATGTAAGTATTGAAAGTTGACACTTCCACCTCCTCATATTTTCTAGCCTCTTTGGTACTGCGCATTGTCCTCTTCTCACTCCGAGAGTTTGCGTCCACCTTCGCCGGTGCATCCAAACCCTTGGCATGATACGCTCTGTCATCATAAACCTCCTTATATCTTTCCTTAAAACAGTCACCATACCTACCTATCAAGGAATTTCCATAGCCTTTCCGAGATATATTGCCATGCAACATCCACCTTCTCATGACTTGATCTTCATGTCATACATGTTCCTGCTACACTGGCAGAGGCATACATTTGCATACATCATGATAGCTACATCTTCTTTATGTTGAGTACCTTGTAAAGTGTGAAGATCTTCTATACCTTCTTATAAAATAGAGTGTTGCCCTTAAGTGAGGAAAAGATCCCAAAGAGGACAAAATTAAAAGATCCCAAAGAAGAAAAATGAGAGTTATATAGAAAGAGCCATTGAGGCCACCAAAAAAATACAAAAAAAAAATACAAACTCGTACTCCCTCTATACCTTGTACTCCATAGAGATGATCATATATGCATATAGCTATGTGGGTACCTTCACACTATAGAACTTGGCTTGCATATTCCAAGGATGAGCGTCCTTAAATGATCTCTAGGTCTTCTTGAGCGAGCAAGTTGGATGCACCCTCATTAGTTCCATTGGAGAGCTTTTCTTAGCTCATATGTGCATACATTGCATGGCAATCCCTACTCCTCACATCATATCTATCATTTGGCCTTCTCTCGCCTATGATTGTCCTCATTGATGTGAGCCTTTCACACCCTTTTTCTCTTCCTCCTCCACCATACCTCTTTCTTTGCCATCCTAAGTGTGAACTCTCGTGCTTGCGCTCATCCATTGCATGAGTGCTCAAAATATCGAAAAGGAACGGATCAAATTGACTTGTACCTGGGTAGTGGTCTGGGGACGCGTAAAGATAAGATTCCAAAGAAGACCAAGTGTGAAACTTTAGTAGATTGAGTTCTCAACAAATATATGTTTTCTCTTGTATTCCCATCTCCCCCTTCTTGCGCGCAAACACTGTCTGGAGACATTTGAGTCACGGACAACGAGAGCTCTCGCACCTTTTTGTTCTTATGTTGCTTGTTTCAATGCTAATATAGACTCTTTCTTGTTATGACTTGAATTGAATTACATACCTTGATTGCTTTACTTTCAAAGTTCTTATATGGTTGTTAGCATTTACCTACTCGGGGATGAGCAGGAATTAAGCTTGGGGATGTTGATACGTCCCAAACGTATCTATAATTTGTGCTTGCTCCATGCATGTTTTGTGTGATATTGCTATGATCTAGATACACTTTCATACACTTTTGATCATATTTGGACTAACCTATTAACTCAGTGCACCCCAGTGTCAGTTTCTGTTTTCTGCCGTTTTTCTATTTCAGTTTTCCCCCATATTAAAAATGCTCAAAAAATTCGGGAAAAATCAGATAAAAAATCAGCGTGAAGGAACCTTCCAGAGTCCCGAAGGGGGACCAGGTGGGACCCACCACGCCCCAGGTGCCTAGCTGGCGCGGACAGGGGCTTGGCCGCTCCAGGGAGGCGCCTGGACCCCTGGTGGCCCCCCTGGCTGCCCCCTTCGCCTATTTATTCTTCTCCATGAGAAACTTCCGAAGACAGAACCCTTTTTCGCGATCTCGCCTCTATTCCGCCGCCGTGTAACATCCCAAAATTTTCTGAATTTTGGAATGTTAATAAATAAATTATAATAATGATTGCTTGCTTGATATGTCTGATTTTAGTAGGACTTAAAACTTTTGGAGTTTTTTGAATATTAAAATGAGAGGGAATAAAAGGACTTTCTTAATATTCATTGCTGGTGTTTTGGAATTTATTATTTGAAACAAATCTAACAAATTAAAAAGAGAGAAGGTAATATGACTCCTTCAACATATTAAAAGAGTTTGAAAATGTTTTGAATAATCATATTTGGACTAACTTATTAACTCACTGCAGCCCAGTGCCAGTTCCTGTTTTCTGCTGCTTTTTTATTTCAGGTTTCCCCCCATATTAAAAGTGCTCAAAAAATTCGGGAAAATCAGAAGAAAAAAACCAGCGCAGAAGAACCTTCCGGAATCACCTGGGTGGGGCCATAGGGACACCACCAGGGGCCCAAGCGCCCTGGTGGCGCGCCCTAGGGCTTGGCCGCGCCAAGGGGGCGCCTGGACCCCTGGTGGCCCCCCTGGCTGCCGCCCTTCGCCTATTTATTCTCCGTCACGGGATTCTTCCGAGGACAGAAACCTTTTTTGGCGATCTCGCATCTGTTCCGCCGCCGCCGCGCTTCCACGATCGGGAGAGCCAGCAGACCTCTTCCCGGCACCATGCCGGAAGGAGGATTGACCTCCGGGAGCTTCCCCTCCACCATGGACTCTTCCCGGATGATCCATCAATAGTCTACCTTGGACCATGGGTCCGTGATCAGTAGCTATGTATAAGGCCTGATATGCGGTACTGTTCCAGATCTAGATATTTCCATCCAGATCCGGGGACGAAGCACATATCGGTACCACCACGACATATGATAATGCCATATGCCCTGGATTTCCAACATGATATCACAACATTATAGCTACAAGGATACAACATCTCATACAATCGGCATACAATTTCCTGAATTACATTACATCAGCGGAAGCTACATGTCTGAGTACAGACTACTATCAAATGCCTATTGGAAAAGGTAAAACACAACATTCCCGTAACCACACGGGTCCAGGCTCTCCGCCGGGATCCGCCCAACTAGTCTCGTCAAGTCTCCGCAAAGGCGTCCAGAAGAAGGTTCGTCGAGCTCCACTGAAGTCCAAGATCGTTTGCATAACATGCATAAAAGATAAAAGAAGGGGTGAGCTATATCAACAAGTCTTGTAACTAACTTCTCACTGTATGATGGGGGTAGTGGTTGAGGTTGCAGCCACACTAGCATTATATAAGGTGGCTAATGATCTATTTAGAGTAAGATGAGAACCAAGCAGTCGATGAGGAATCGCCTCCAACAAGTCTGCTATCAGCTACTTACGCAAACATAACACCTAACCTATCCTTGTGCTCCCCTTCGCATCCCGACGAAGAAGAAGCAGTCAAGGCAAACACTACTGGAATCTGCTGGTTTGCCGTCAGCCATAGCTGACGGCAAAGGCCACTTTAACCGACGGCAAAGGCTTTGCCGTCAGTTTGTTGTCGGCAAAGAGATGGCCACGATTTTATCGGCAAACAGGTTCTTTGCCGTGAGCTGAAAATCGACCGACGACAAAGGCTTTGCCGTCAGCTAGGGGGCCACGGCTGACGGCATCGAGCCTTGACGGCAACGTCGTAAGCCCAGCCCCGTTAGAGGGTTGACGGCAGGCTTTGACGTCAGCTGGCAAGTAGCTGACGGCAAAGGTTGCTGCTGCTGGTTGGCCATAATTGCCAGGGGAGCTCCGACCAGTGCCACGTGGGTCCCCTCTTCGCCGTCAGCCACGGGCCAGCTGACGGCAAAGCTGATAACCTGGGACATTTGATCGTCTCAGAGTTGCCAGATTGAACAGGCTGCTGCCACGTGTCCTTCTTTGCCGTCAGTAAGGTGACGACAAAGACCCTATCTGTTTTTATTTATTTATTTAATTTCTGTTAATTCCCTGCATTTTCAAACATAGATATAAACAACAGAATATATATTTCTTCCAGGCCCTAAACAGCACCACAAGTGCATCACAAAGTTCAAATAGAACCAATATATGTAATTAAAGAAAAGCATCACAAAGTGCATCATAAAGAGCATCACAAAGCATCACAAGTTATCCGCAAATACAAGTGCATTACAAAGTTCATCTAACACTACAAATAGAGTCCCCGGAGCATCCATCCATATGACATGCTGCTTTATCAAAATCTGCATAATAAGAAGAAGAAAGAATTTAGCGATAAGAAATTAGAAGAAGAAGAGGAAGAAGAAGAAGAAGAAGAACAAGAATAAGAAGAATAAGAAGAAGAAGATGGAGAAAAAGAAAGAAGAGAAAAATGAAGAATAAGAAGATTTGTTTCTTCTTAATCTATCTTTTTCTCCTCTTTCTTCTTCTCTTATTTCTTCATCTCTTCTTTGTTCTTCTCTTCTGGTTTCTTTTGAAACTTTCTAAAGTAATTATGTCATTTTTTAGCTCTAATATCAACTAATCATGCTATTTTTGGTGTTATCAAGTAATTATGTCATGTTTGTACCAAATAAGCAAAGTCTATGTCATTTTTTAGGTCAGTAAGCTAATTATGTAATTTTTTATGTAAGTAAGCTAATTATGCAATTTTTTTCCTAACTAGAATTTACTAAGCTAACTAAAGCATGGCATAGTGTAAGTTGAGCTAAACAATAAGAATAAGAAGGAGAGGAATAACTTACTGAATGCCAAGTCACGGAGGAGAACCACCATCTCGGTTGGTCGCCGGGTTGGTAGGGCTCTCACCGGGAGAGGGATTGTGGGATGCGACTCTGGAATGATGCTGCAACAAGCCAAGAGTTCAAATATGTGGTTAGCATGGAGACATACAATGATATAAGATCGTGCAAGGTTGGTCATTGAAAGGGAACTCACCGTTCCCACCGGAGAAGGCATCGGCGGAGGGGGAGGCAAACCTTGCTTCTCACACATAGCCTACAAATTAGTTTTCGAGATTTCAAAGAAATAGTCTTGTTGCTTCTCACACATAGACTTGCTTCTCACACAACTGACTTACCGCAACGAAGTCGTGCATGGCCTTTGCATGGGCATTATTGCGTGCCCTCTCCTCCTCCAGCAGCCTCTGTGTATTCCGGTCCCTCTCCTCCAACAAGAGTCTGGTGGCCTCCCTCTCCTTCTCAAGTGCGGCCTGCAACCACTTCTCATCATCATCCATCCAGGGTCAAATGAACTAAAGAAATAATGAAGGAAATTAACCTCGATGGCAAGATCAACTGGCCTCGGGCGTTGCCGTATTACAAGAGCCGAGCTCATTTGCCTCGCCTTGATCTGAGATAGAGTCTCAGTGATAGGGACGAAGCCATCACACATGGCCACCGTGCCATGACTCTTACCTCCACCAGAGATCATCAACGCCTCCGCATCCATAGGATTCAGGCTCAGGTCAAAGTCAGGGCCGCGCAGTTGTTTGACAACCTCAGAATAAGACGTCATCTTGTTGTAGGCGGACAGGCTTGTGTACGCCGACGGCCCGTCCCCCTCAGAATATGGTGTCGCCGTCTTGTACGAGCCCTTATGGGCCATGCCAAACGCGGCGTATCCCTGAGGCTCGGGCTGGTTATGGTGTTTGGCCTACATGAAAAGGCAAATAGTTAGTACAACCAAAATCATGCACAAATGAATTAATGATGAAAGAAAACAAGGCAGACATACCCATTTTTTGGCGTATTGCTTGATGTTGGCATTTCCTTGGTGGTGTGGCACACCAACCAATTGGGCACGACGCTCCTTGGCCACATTGTGGGTGGTCAATCAAGCCTCTGTGCACCACTTGTCCACTATCATCTCCCAACAATCCATCTTATCGGCAAACCATCTCGGGGGCACCTATGAATGTAAGTTAATGAAGAATGAAACTAAGTATTGTAACTAGACCTAACAAAACTAATAAAGAATGTAACTAAGGAATGTACGTACCTCCATGTACTGGGTCTTATCAGGGAAAAGCTTTCTACATTCAGCCTTAGTCTTCGGCTCGTTTAGCTTGGCGTACCAATCTCGAACGGCCTGAACACGCATCGCATGCCTCGTGTTATTCAATAATCTCTTGCACTCTTTCTCGAGGTTCTTCTTGGCCGCCTCCTCCGTCCCCTCCTCGACCCTCTGGTAACTCTGCAATTATTCCATATAGATGCACAGATGAATAGGAAATAAAAAGATATAACATTGGATATTGTACACTTTTATTGGGTAAAATAATAGTTACCCAAAAATCAGCCAACACCTTGTCGGCCACGCTCGCGCAAACAACACCGTTCACGTGTCTGTTTTCCGGGAGCAGCGCAGCTTGGTAGTTCTCCCACTTGAGTCCTGGCTCGGGAACCATACCCTCACCGGGCAACTGCACTATCCCGGGAAAGTGCTCCCTAAGAAAAGCACCAAGGAGGCGGTTTGGATTCCGGGTATTCTCCGGGTAATTCCACCACCTGCATAATGAGAAGGCAAAGACATTAGCTACTTGGTGGAAAATAATGATATAAGGAAAACAATAGACATCAACTTACTTCTCGCCATCTGGAGAAATCAACGCCCTGTGCTGCAACTCCAATCGGTCTGGAACTCGTGTCATACCACGTTGGTAGACCGACTTGCTGGCAGACGGGCTCCGCCTCTCTCCCTCATCCTCCGCCTCAGCCCCCTCAGCCTCCGCATCCGCCCCAGCCCCCCCACCGTCCCCCCAACTCCCCCACTCCTCGTGTGAGGGTGTCGGCTCCTGGACGAGAGGATCCTGCATCGGTGTCCGCTCCTCGACGGGAGGATCCCGCACCGGTGACACCCTTGTCTGCAGGGGTGAAGTGGCTGAGACTGAAGTAGCTGAGGGTGGTGGCGACTGGCTCCTATTAGGCAGCCTCCCTCTCCCGCGACCACATCCTCTGCCTCTCTTCTTTCCTCCGCCTCTCCCACGGGGCTCCTCGGCAAAGCTCTGCAACAACGGTCTCCGTAGCTGCCCAGGTGCTATCCTCAACTTATCCCCGCCTGCCATGTCTCACCACCTGCAACAATACATAGTTAAATACTTAGTACAAATTCAAAGACAATAATTAAATGAACAATAATAAATACATGAATAATTAAACAATTAATTAAATAATTAAACAACAATGTTTGGATGCATACAAAGTAATAATAGTCGGGATCATCTGTCTCTTCTCCATGGTCAACTGACGCATAATCATCATCAGTATCACACGTGTCGTCATGAATGACATCGTCATCGGGTTCAGGGACATCATGTGGAAGGCCTTTTTGTAACCGATCAAGCATTGATAGCTCATCCGGATTGGTAACCTCTTCTACTTCCACTTCTTCCTCATCATCACGTGATTCTTGTTCCTCCGTGTTCAGGGTGGACGTAGAGCAGTTCCGGAGACGATGTCTCACACCACGTGATTCTTGGAAGAATTCTCCATCATATGTTATTGGGTCAATTTGAGGTTCATAATCCTCTTCGTTTGGTGGAGGTGGTCTAAGACGGGGCGGCACATCGTACACGACATACCAACCTTCTAGGTTCTTAACACTTTGACGACTGTATGGCAGATAGAAAACTTGGGTGGCCTGTTGAGCCACAATAAAGACATCATCACCGCTTAACTTCCTGTCTTGTCGGATTTAGACTAGACCAACATGTTCATGAGTCCGTCTTGTCTTAGTAGGATCGAACCAATGACATTTGAACACAACAACATTTGGAGGATTTTCACCATAATAATGAAGTTCGTAAACTTCTTCAAGTCTTCCATAATACTCGACACCTCCCTCGCCTATAGTAGAGACACCGGAATTGGTTGTTTTTCGACCGGGCATTGAAAGCTCTTTGCTAGCAGTACGAAAGCGATACCCGTTGATGTCGTACTTCTGAAATGTCCGGACCTTAAATTCAAAACCATTTTCTATTTGTCTCAATTCATCGTCGACTTGCTCATCTGAATTAGCTATTTTTTTTTAACTAAGAGATGAAACCGGGATAGCCGCCTCCTGTCTTTTCAAGAAGTTCATACTCGAGAATGGATTCTTTTTCGATTGCAACACCATTCGAGAACTGTTCGACATATCGACTGTATCAATTAATAATAGTTGTTAGACACAAAACTTGTTAAAAGTTGCGAAACAATGTATCGAGGACTTACTCGATGTACGGCCGAACTTCTGTTAAGTTGTTCAATATATACATTGTTAGTGTGCGCCACTCCTCGACGCTGGCAACTTTGGTTTTCCTACACCAGAAGGAGCGAGCTTCCCTTTGAAGAGGCTGAGTTTGGATTCATGTCGTTTGGGGTCACCCACATTGTACCGAGGCTTTGGATTATGCAAGTTGTGCAAAGTGGCATCATAGTGTGCTGTTACGAAGTTTGTCGCCGCCTCGGTAATGAACGCCTCGGCCATCGATGCTTCAATTCTACGTTTATTTTTACATTTCGCTCTAAGTGTCTTCTACATTCTTTCAGTTGCGTAGCACCAACGATTTTGCACAGGGCCACCAAATCTTGCCTCGGTCGGGAGATGCAAAATCATTTGTTGCATCGGATTAAAGAAGCCCGGTAGAAAAATCTTCTCTAACTTGCAGAGCAACTCAGGCGCCAACTCTTCCATGTCATCTATCACGGCACGCGACAACTCTTTAGCACAAAGAACACGGAAGAAATAACTTAACTCTGCCAATACTAGCCATTCAGACTCTGGGATATAACCGTGCAACATCATCGGAATTATCCGCTTAAGCCATATGTGCCAATCATGACTCTTGAGCCCAAATTTTTTCATTTTTTCAATGCTCGCTCCCCTCGCTAGATTCGCAGCATACCCATCAGGGAACAACAACTTTTGTTGCACCCACAAGAGGATTTCCCTTATTTCTCCCTTCTCAAGATTGTACCAGGCAGGTGGCTTGGACCAATTTTTTCTTCCTTTCGGTTGTCGCATGTTTAGTGATGGCCTATCACAAAGAGTCTCCTTGTCAACTCTAGCCTTTGTATTATCTTTGCCCTTATCAGTGCCGAAAAATGTGCCAAGAAGGGCCTCGGCGATATTCTTTTCAGTGTGCATCATGTATATTTTTTGTGGTAGTAAGAGGTCTTCGAAGTAAGGGAGATCCCAGATGCATGGCTTGTGGGTCCAGGCGTGTTCCTCATTATAACCCAAGAAATACCCTGGACAGTTTGGATCAGGCCCCATAGATTTTAACTGTTCATGAATTTGTGCGCCCGTCAACGCAGGTGTTGCCGAGTGTTTGACAACTTTACCTTTCATGAAATTCTTCTTGTCTTTTCTGAATGGATGGTCCATAGGCAAGAACTGTCTATGCAAGTCAAAGTAGGAATACTTTCCACCCGCCGGAAACCAATGAAACTTAAGAGCTGATTTGCATTGTGGGCATGGGAACCTTCCATGCACACACCAGGCAACAAAAATCGCAAATGCCGGTAGATCATGCAACGAGTATTGGTACCAAACATACATTTGAAAGTTCTCTTTCTTAGCTGCGTCGTATGTGTTGACCCCTTTCACCCAAGCTTCTTTCAAGTCATCCATCAGCGGTTCCATGTACACACTCATATTCTTCCCCGGATAGTTTGGTCCTGGAACTATCAACGTCAGAAATATGTGCTTTCTTTGCATAATGGATGATGGTGGAAGATTGAGCGGAATAACAAACAAAGTCCAGCAACTATATTGGGTAGCCGTCATACCAAAAGGATTGAACCCATCGAGACCGATGGAGATTCGGCAATTCCTTGGCTCTTTAGCGTTTTCTGTATGTTTACGATCAAATGCCTTCCATGCGTCACCATCCGAAGGGTGTACCAACATCGGATCTCTGTTTTCATCTAATTCTTTCCTAATTCCATGTTTGTGCCATGTCATCTGTTTTGCTGTTTCTTCGGGCATATAAAGTCGTTGAAGTCTTGGTAGGATCGGAAGATACCGTAGAACACTCACGGGGATTTTGCTCTGCTTCTTCTCACCTTCACCGTTTTCTACCTCAACATATCTGGAGGACTGTCAAAATGGACAATACGTTTCGTCCGCATACTCTTTCCTAAATAAGGCACATCCTTTCTCACAAGCATGTATCTGCTCATATGGCATCTTGAGTGCACTAAGGATTTTGTCTGACTCATATAGGTTTGAAGGCATAATATGACCTTCTGGTAGAAACCGCCCAAATAGGGTCATCATTGAGTCAAACAGGTCTCTTCCAATGTTGAATTGGGCTTTCAGAGCCATTACTTGTGCGATGGCATCTAGCTGAGAAATCTTAGTATGCTCGTGAAGAGGACGTTTTTAAGACTCCAACATGGCATAGAAGGCCTTTGCGGATTCCTCCATCTCTTCGTCATTGTTCCGAGCATCATCAAAGTCATTCATCATGTCTTCAATCCCTGTACCATAATCGTCGGTGCGTCGACGCAACACCTCGTCTTTGTTACGTTGGGCCCACTCACCATGAAATGTCCACAAGGTATAGCCGGGAGTAAAACCACGCATCTGCAGGTGTTTACCCATTACATCCTTTGTCTGTCACGAATAACTCTTGCACTTAGTGCATGTGCACCATGTTTTTGGCTGGCCTTTAGAAAATGCCGTTTCCAGGAATTCATAGGTTTTGGTCAACCATTCATCGGTCATGTCTTTCTGACTAGGGTGACCGGAGTACATCCATTCACGATCAGTCATTCTGTCAAGCTAGCTATATAGTATCCACATATGAACAATATAAATTATCAGTTCATCAATTATGTCAAATTAATTATGGTCATTTTTTAATCATGGTTAAAACATTGGGATGCACGGCATGCACACCTACCAGCTACTAGGGAAAGATGGGTCCTAATCCCACCCGAGTATGTGTAGATTGGGTCATTTTCCCATGCTCTGCTCCCGATCGAACGCAAAATTTCGGCAGCACCTCCCCGCTGTTCTCCTAATACACGTCTCGGAAACTAACCGAGAGGATGTGTACTCGGAGAACAACAAGGAGGCGTTGTCTAAACTCTGCATCTGATCCGGAACAAAGCATGGGAAAATGACACAAACTACACATACCCGGGCTGTCCATGGATAACGTTGGACAATTCGAAAGAATCACCTTTATAAATATGGAAATGCATGCATAGTTATAACCGTAACCCTTTCGAACGGGAGACGCGTATTGGTTACACAACAACTATTAGCTAGTGTCATCGGCACGAACGCCGGAAATAAACAACCTAATACTAACAATAAACATGGAGGCAAAAGCCTAGCTACCTGGTGCCGATGATGAGAGAGTGAAGGAGAGGTAGCCGATGGAAGGAGCAAAGGGGACAGGCGAGGACCTACGGGAAAGACAGGGAACCACAAAGGTATAGGTTAGTTGTCGGCGAAGAGGGAGGCCGGGGGATCAATCACTAACGATATAAAAAGTTGTAACTGCATGTTCTAATGAATTCTTTCAAAAATAAATTATTTTGTTTCCTTTTTTTATTTTCCTTATATCCTTTCTTTTATTTTATTTATTTTATTCCTTTATTAACTTTCTTTCCTTTCATTTCATTTCCTTTCCATTCTTTTATTTCCTTTCTTTTCTTTTATTTTCTTTCTTTCCTTTCCTTTATTATAACTACACTAAACCTAGTTAATTACACTAAATTCAACAGTAATTAACAGTAATTCAACTAATAACCTAATTAATAGTTAATAAATTAACAGTAATTCAACTAATAACTAATTACACTAAACCTAGTTTATAAACCTAGTTACACTAATAACTAATTACAACTAATAACTAATTACACTAAACCTAGTTTAATTAACAGTAATTCAACTACTAATACAAAAGAAAAATTAAAAAAGAGATGAACAGGGGGAGGGGTGGTGGCGGAGGCTCACCGGTGGCATGGAGGAGGAGGTGGTGGCCGGCTCGGGGCGGCGTCGTTGCGGAGGAGGAGGTGGTCACTGGTGGCCGGGGCGGCGACCACCTTGGGCGACGGCGGCGGCAACAGGGGTGGGATCCGAAGTGGGGGGCGGGGGGGGGGCGACGACAGCAGGGGCGGCCTTCGGCGGGGGTGGGTTCCGGCGGGGGCGGCGACAACAGGGGCCGGCTCCGGCGGGGGCGGCGGCTGGGGCTCGAGGGTAGTGGGTAGTGGGGTAGTGTTCTGTGCGCGTGAGAGAGAGAGAGAGAGGGGTGGTGAGGCGGGGTTATCTCTTCGAGTATTTGCCGTCAGCTAGCTGACGGCATAGGCTCGCAGCTGACGGCTTAGCCTCGGGCGGTTAGGGCTTGCCCGAGTGTGGGGGCGTGGCACACTCGATGCCGTCAGCGCGCCTTTGCCGTCAGCTTGGCCAGCCATTGCCGTCAGCCGGCTGACGGCTTTGCCACAGCTGACGGCCTAGCTTCCCTTTGTCGTCAGCCTTGGCTATGCCGTTAGCTTTTCTGCCGGATGACGGCACATATCCTATGCTGTCAGCCCAGTGAAAATGCTGACGGCAAAGATGAAAGTTGACGGAAAATTAGGTTTTTCCAGTACTGACACACACATTGATAAGGTTTATTAAGATTATCTCAGTTGTTGTTGTCTATGAACAATTAGTAGGTCTCAAGTCGTCCATAAACGTGGATTTAACCCTACATGGGTGTACCAACTGCCCATTACAAGGCTCCGCACGTACGCCAAGCTCTCTCAGTCGGGCCCGTTAAAGACACTCATTGAAGAGTTGTTCCGAGAGAGACGGACGGCATAATCCCTCTAACTATCAACGAACAAATCCGTGTGGCCCCCCGAGGAGTCGACACCCAATCCAAAATCCGGCCGCACTCTCGGATCGGCCTCTTCCGTCTCAACAGGGTTTGGGTTACCGGGACACCTCACGTCAAGTCCCAAGCCCTCGCCGACCAAAGGTGGACCAACAGGGAAACCATTTCCCCACTGGTCCGGGTTGGTTTAAATAAAGTATGCTAGGACCGACCCGACAGACACACACACGGTTTTCAAATGGTAAATTGATGGTACGAATTAACGCCCCCTCGTTGGTTAACCAAAGTGGAAGGTTGAGATGTAGACAGCAGCAAGTTTCCCTTAGCGAAGATGCTAAGGTTTAATGTCGAACCAATAGGACTCCAACAGATACAAGTAGGTCGTGAAGTGAACAATGGCGCCGTTCACAACTCAAGGTTGCTTACTTCACCTGGACCTGCACACACAGCAAATAGCTTTGCTTCCCAACGAGTACAGAGGAGTTGTCAATTCCTCCGGCGTTGTTGTTTACAAAGGATAAAACACAGGGGATAATAATGATAGTGATAGCAACGGAAAAGTAAATATTGAAAGTAAATTGAAGGTGTAAATAATATTGGAAATATGGACCGGGGTCCTATGATGTTCACTAGTGATGTCTCTCTCCCAAAAGACGATAAAATAGCCATGCGAGGTAAACAAATTACAGCTGGGCAATTAACAGGATTATGTGCGCAAACCAATGCTAACTATGCTATAAAGAAAGGAAGAGTCTCAAAAGCATGGGATGTATGCCAAGACAAGAAGACTGAAATCCATCTGCATCTACCTACTAATCATCCACCTTGACATATCTATCCAGAACATCTCGCTGGTATGGAGTTGCGAATCCCACCCAAAGTGTAAACTCAAAGCAACAGACAACTGCATTAAAGAACTTTGCGTAAAGTAAACAATCCTTGCACATGAAAGTACAAGCACCGTTGTGTTTCCCCCTTGTGGAAACAGCACATCCCCTAGACTCATGTTTCTGTCACTCAAGCTAGTCATCGGGGGGCATGAACGCACAATTATGCATAACGCTCCCTCTTGGAGTTACTACCTAATACTTGGCCAAAGCAATAAACATCAACGGAGAACATGCAAGAATTACTCTAGAACATAAATATAAAAGAGGAGAATCAAATATATTACTCAAACACAATCTGAACATAGTCTCATAATCCATCTGATCCCAGCAAACTCAGCATAGCAACAGCAGAAAGATTACATATGTGCCTCGATCATGTAGGGCAGCTTACGAGGTCTAATCCATGAAGAACAAAGAGGGGAGGAGACCATCACATAGCTAGTGATCATAGACCCATGGTCCAAGGTGGACTACTCACGGTTCATCCGGGAAGCATCCATGGTGGTGGAGAAGCTCCCGGAGGTGATTCCTCCCTCCGGCAGGGTGCCGGGAAGAGGTCTTCTGGTGCTCCCGATCTTGGAAGCGCGGCGGCGGCGGAACAGAGGAGAGATCGCGAAAAAGGGTTCCAGTCAAGGGGGTTTCACGTCATGAGGGATATATAGGCGAAGGGGGGCAGCCAGAGGGGCCATCAGGGGTCCAGGGGGCCCCCTGGCGCGGCCCCACCGTAGGGCGCGCTGGGAGGGCGCCTGGGGCCCTGGTGGGTCCCCTCTGACCCCCCCCTCGGTGATTCCCGAAGCTTCTTTTGCGCTGATTTTTTATTGTATTTTTCCAGAATTTTTTGAGCACTTTTAATATGGGGGAAACCTGAAATAGGGGGTGCACTGACTTAATTGGTTAGTCCAAATATGATCAAAAGTGTATGGAAGTTCATCAATATCATAGCAATACCACACAAAAGAGGCATGGAGCAAGCAGAAATTATACATACGTTTTAGACGTATCATAAATCAACTTGGGCCACCACTAGAAATGTTTGAAGCTAGGTATGTAAGAAAAAGGGACCCCATAAATCCCACACGCGGTTAGTCACGCTTGTCAAGAGACACAATACCCGGAACTTGGGTCCTAGGTGACTCGAATGGAACAAAGCATCGGGGCGAGATAGCCTAGACCTTCCATCCTTCGTAGAGTATTGTCAACATTATAATAATCATATCATCCACAACAATATAATAATGTGATAGCCCAATCGAAGGAGTACCAAGATAACAGTTGATAGCATCCTAAGCATGCATACTAAGCATTGGTTAAGCAAGCAAGGTACATGGCCAAACAATGGTTTTCTAGGATGTGGGGGACATGGCTGTTTGGGTAAATTTGAGAGGCATAAATATGTGGTGGTAGGATCAAGCAATAATTCTATCCTATACCTAGGCACAAGTGAGATGAAAGTTATAAGCATGATATATTCTCCCCCTTACCTGATGAGAAGATGAAACCGAAGGTGTAGTCGATCGCAAGCTCACACCATCTCCGAAGGTAACCGCGGGAGCACACAAGGAAACATTGTAAAGACAATCAACGAGCAAGCATCTATTTCAACGGAGCAATCACGAGCAAGCAACAACAAGAAGGCAACACGAGGCAACACACTACGACATCACATCTATCGTTGAGAGCGGTTACTAATAGGTTAAGTGAAGTATCCGTCACACACGACGAGACTTCACATTTAGAATGGTTCAAGTTGTCTAGCTACTCAACATGAGCAAAGGTTGTTAACATGGCATATCACACAATCATGGCAAGAGGTGAAGAATGAATAAGCTATCTAATCTAGTCACTTTAAGTGGGGGGTAAAACCTATACACGACAACTATTACAGACCCCATGGTAATTATTGCATTTGGTACTGTTCTGCCCTAGACCATATTTTATTTTGTTTAACAACAGCAAACAATGACATAAACACAATCTACATGAAATCATAGTCAAGTTACATATAAGAAACATTTTAATCGGAGCAACGGTTGAAAAGTCATTAAAGAAACAATTTACGGTGACATGCGATGTAAATAGGAGTGAAACAACAAGTAGACAAGTGCAAACATGGCAAAAGAGCAGTTTTATTAAACTAGACAAAATTCTAAGCAAGTTACATGTTAAGATCGTCGCAATTCGATCAACGGTCTAAAATATACAAGCCTCGGAAAAATAGCAATAGAATCTGCCAATTAAATCTATCCGAAAATATATAAACGTGCCCCTGGGCCAAATTTGAGTCTACTGGTCCTAAAAAGGGGGGCGATGGATATTGTATTCTGCCACGGGCGCTAACCAGCAGCAACTAATGGGCCAAGCCCAACAAAGTCACACAGCAAAAGAAAGAGAGAAAAAAAGGAAAAACAGCAAGGGCCTTACCATGGGCTGAAAGCCTAGATTAGCGGTGGCGTAGGATAGTGGGCGTCCCCTTGGGCGCGAGGAAGACGCAGGCCGCGAGGGCGCTCGTGTGCTGGGGTGTTGACGGGCCAGGGGGCAGGTCAGCCCATGGCGAGCGGTGGCGGCTCAGATCAGGGCTCCTCCCGATCTGGAGTAAGGCCAGGGCGGCGCCGGTTCTGCTCCGGCGAAGGCAGCGGCCCTCCGGCGAAGCCCTAGGGCAGGCGGGGTCGGCACGCGGTGGCTTTACGACGGGATCCGGTCGTCGGCGGGTCCAAGGCGCGGCGGTGGGGTACGGGGTGGAGCAGACGTGCGGCCGAGCTCGGGGCAGCTCCAATGGCGGCGGCGGAGCGGCATCCCTGCGGGGAGGAGGAGAGGAGTGAGGTCGTGAGGGAGAGTAGAGGGAGGAGAAGACATAGGAGGAGGCGGTGACCTGAGCGGAAGGCCAGCAGCGGTGGCGCGTGGCGAGCTCGACGGTGGCTCACCGGAACCGGGAGGGTGGCCACGGCCATGGGAGCTCAGGCGCGAGGTGCGGGCTGGCTCGGCCCAGCGGCCGACAGCGAAAGGGAGAGGGAGAGAGGCTAGGGTTCAGGAGAGGGGCTCCGAAGGGGTTGGGAGGAGACTATAAAGGGGAGGAGGAAGATAGGCTGGCTGGAGGGCTCCACCTCCTCCTCCATGGCAACGGCGTGAGAGAGAGGGAGGGGATATAATCACCGATTAATAAATCGGCGAAGAAAATACTGCAGACAATTTTAGCAATCAACAAAATAAAGAAACAATTTTTTTAATTTGAGTGAAAATCCCGTGCTGTTACACTATGTGATGTTCTCCTCCCCTCTTTGTTCTTCATGGATTAGACCTCGTGAGCTGCCCTACATGATCGAGGAACATATGTAATTATTTTTGTTGTTGCTATGCTGAGTTTGCTGGTATCTGATGGATTATGAGACTATGTTAAATTTGTGATAGAGTAATATATTTGGTTCTTATCTTTTATATTTTTGTTCCTCAGTAATTCTAGCATGTTCTCCGTTGCTGTTTATTGCTTTGGCCAAGTAGTAGGTAGTGACTCCAAGAGGGAACGTTATGCTCGATTATGGGTTCATGCCCCCTGATGACACGCTTGATTGACAGAAACATGAGTCTAGGGGATGTGCTGTTGCCACAAGGGGGAAAACAATGGTGCTTGTAACCGCGGTTGCAAGGATTATTTACTTTACACAAAGTTCTTTTAATGCAGTTGTCTATTGCTTTGGGTTTAAACTTTGGGTGGGGCTCGCAACTTAATACCAGCGAGATGTTCTGGATAGATATCTCAAGGTGGATGATTAGTAGTAGATGCAGTTGGATTTCAGTCTATTTATTTTGGTGTACCGCCCATGCTTTTGAGCCTTTTCCTTTCTTTGTAGAATAGTTAGCATTGCAGTGCGTTTTTATCATGTCAATTGCCAAGCTGTGATTTGTTTACCTCGCATAACGGTTTTATCGTCTTTTGGGACAGAGACATCACTAGTGAACATCACAGGACCTCGGTCCATATTCTCATCACTATTTACACGCTCATTTATTTTCTGCTTTTACTTTTTCAGTTGCTACCATTATCATTATCCCTTGTGTTTGATCCTTTGTAAACAACAAGACCGGAGAGATTGACAACCTCTCTGAACTTCGTTGGGAGCAAAGTTATTTGTGTCGTTTGCAGGTCCAGGTTATGGGAGAAATATCTCAAACGGCGTGTTGCTCACTTCACCACCTACTTGTAGTTGTCGGAGTCCTACTGGTCGACACTCAACCTTGGTATCTTCACCAAGGGAAACTTGCCACTACGCTACATCTCACGTTCCACTTGGGGTTACCAACGAAGGGAAAGAAGTCGTTATCATCTCTCGCGTATTAGGGTCCGATCACATTCACATAGTTGAAGAATCAAATCTTGAAGAATTGAGATATATGTGAATGTTGTTGAGGACAAAAAGAAAGTATCAAGTTGAAACAACAAATTTGGTGATTTTCAAAGAAACCAAAGGACAGATCAAATGCTGATGAAATGAAAAATATTGAGGTATCTGATGAAATGCTATATCTGAGGAATTTGGGCGGTGGCGCTACCCACCTTATGAGGAATATGATACTTTGATACCTCACAATTATTGTGAAGATCATGAGTCAATTCCACGTTAATTTCTTCACACTTAGAAAGGTAATTCCTCATGATTTGAGGAGTATGACGCATCATGTGTTGTACAACAGGATCATCAATATTGTTTAAGCGTTAGGATGTGTGTCCATTCACTTGACATTTGAGGAATCTAAGATATTTAGCTCACACCTCAGAGTGCTAAAAAATTTCTCATCCGAAGGATTTGTGAATATATCAGCTAGTTGATCTTCAGACTTCACGTGGCTGATGATGATGTCTTCCTTCAATACATGATCACAAAGAAAATGGTATCGTATCTCAATGTGCTTCATCCGTGTTGTACTGGGTTCTGAGAGATCTTGATGGCGCTCTCATTGTAACATAGCAGTGGAACTTTCTTCAGGTTGATACCATGGTCCTGGAGGGTTTGGTTCATCCAAAGGAGTTGAGTGCAACAAGCACTAGCTGCAATGTATTCTGCCTCAGTAGTGGAGATGGAGAAACAATTCTACTTCTTCGATGACCAGCACACCAGTGAGCGTCCGAGGTAGACTTCTGATCCACTATATCTTCAGCATAATCTGAATCTGAGTACCCAATGAGATCCAACTGAGTGACTTTTGGAGACCATAAGCCTAGCGTAGGGGTGTGAGCCAAAAAAACGAAGAATTCGTTTTACCGCTTGGTGATGCGATTCCTTTGGTGCCGCTTGGAATCGAGCACACATGAAAATGCGCTACATTATAACAGGCCTAGATGCATATAGTATAGTAGAGAACCAATCATGGAGCGGTATACCTTTTGATCTTAGTCTTTGCCATTTTTATCAGGGCCGAGTTGTCCATTTGTAGGCATTGGGGTCTTGATGCCTTTGCAATCTTGTATCCCAAATTTCCTTAGGCACTCCTTGAGGTACTTGTCTTGAGAGATGAAGGTGATGTTGTGTTGCTGACGAATTTGAAGTCCTAAGAAGAACTTCAGTTCACCCATCATCGACATGTGATACTGCTTACTCATCAGGAAAGCAAACTCTTCATTGCATTTCTTGTTAGTGCATCCAAATATGATATTATCAACATAAATTTGGCAAATGAATAGTGCATCATGATAATTTTGAGTGAAAAGAGTTGGATTGAGGGAATCGGATTTCAAGCCCTTACTGATGAGGAAGTCTCTCAAGGTATCATACCAAGCCCAAGGGGCATGCTTCAGACCATATAGGGCTTTCTTCAGCTTATACACCATGTCTGTATTCTTTGAGTCTTCAAGCCCTAGAGGTTGAGCAACATATACTTCTTCCTCGATATTACCATTGAGGAATGAACTTTTCACATCCATTTGATATAACTTGATATTATGATGGTTAGCGAAAGAAAGCATTATACGTATGCATTCAATTCTAGCAACAGGAGCAAATTTTTCACCTAAATCAACACCCTCAATTTGAGTGTAGCCTTGAGCAACAAGCCGTGCCTTGTTTCTGATGATTTGACCGTCTTCATCAAGCTTGTTGCGGAAGATCCACTTTGTGCCGATGACATTGTGGATCTGAGGATCAAGTCTCTTGACCAATTCACAAACATCATTCAATTTTAACTGCAGAAGTTCATCTTGCATGGCTTGAATCCATTCCTCTTCTTGGAATGCCTCGGAAACTTTAGTGGCTCTGAAATGGATACAAATGCAAAATGCCCAAAAAAGATAGCTATTCTATTTGCTCTAGCACGAGTGGATCTGGTACGTTGACATCGGCGAAAATTTTGTCAATTTGAACTTCATGCACCACACGAGGAAGTCGAGGTCGACAATCTTGAGGTGAGTCATCATCACTTTCATCAGAATCATTTGCTCCAGCATCAGGAGCATCAGGAGTGTCAAGAGCATCGGGGTCGTTTGTGTCATTAGGATCATTTTCTTAGAATTTGGGTATTCTTCAGGAGCAGGAGTGATGTAAGTTTCTTCAACATGCTTGACGTGCTTGATCTCACTGCCACTGATCAGTTCATCAGGAGATGCTTCATCTAAAATAAGTGGCAGTTTCTCATTTTGCGAGCCGTCAGATTCATCGAACCACACGTCTACAGTTTCAACAACCTTGTGATGGTTGATGTTGAAGATTCTGTAGGTGTGTGATTCGAGACCATAACCAAGCATGAAACTCTCATATGCTTTTGGTGCAAATTTTGACTGATGATGAGGATCACGAATCCAACATGGTGCACCAAAGACTTTTTTTAAAATGTAAAACTGTGAGGTAAAGCACCCCACAACACTTTATTGAAAGTTGGGTAAAATATTTAAAAATTTATAGGGTTAAGGAAAATAAAATACATAAAAAATCCAGGAGTTAGGGAGGTAGAAACTCTATCCATCTAAGCAGGTCAACCTTGAACTTGTGCTTGATTCTGTACCCAAGAAAAGTGAAGTCATGTACAAAACCTGATTTCCACTTGGAAAACCTTGGCCTTTCATGCTGAAACACTTTGGTATTCCCGACAACCCATATGTTCCACCAGGCCACAAAAACCACCTCAGAGAAAAAGGCTTGTGGAACTCCTTTCTTGCTGAGTATGATATACCATATTCTGCCCACCACTCCAATCAATTTCAAGACAATTCCGAATCCTTGCACTAAAGTTGCATTGAAAAAATAGGTGATCTCTGGATTCCAGCTGCCGAGTAGGGCAGAGAACACATTCAGGCCCATCTTCAATTTGCCAGTGTCTTCTTATCAACATATTCTTAGTGTTGATTCTATCAATGATCACAAGCCAAGCAAAGACCTTGATCTTTAGGGTCCAACGGACTTCCAAATCCAAGACAAAAGTGGGTTTGTGCTCAGAGGCTCATGGACATGGGAGTAAAATTTCTTGGCCAAATAGAGTCCCTGCTTTCCAAATTTCCAGGTCCAACTATCTTGGGTCAGATCTCTGTCAGTATACTATAAGAGCAGAGACTGAACTAGTCGCAATTCAGAAAAGGCCTATTTAGAAAGTGGCAAATGAAACAGAGTAACCAGATTGCTGGTAGAAAATACTTCTTTTGTGGAGATCAATTTGACTTGGGAAAAAGAGAACAACCTTGCAAACTTATGTGCCAAGATCACTGAAGAATTGTCTAGCCAACAGTATGTCCAGAACAGAGCAGATGCACTATCATCCATGGTACACTTGGACACAGCTAAGAACTTGTCCATCAGCTTGCAGATGGCCTTCCACCACAAGACTTTGAAGTACCTCACATTGGGTTTATTACCGACCATTAGCTCACATGAAGTTTTCTTGAAGAACTTATTAAGATATACCTGATTGGTGATATGACATGGAGTGTTGATTGCTTCAGCCCACCATTTGAGAGGAGTGTTGTACTCAGCAAGCATTGTACGAGCCATCTAAATGAGAGTTCTGTTCTTCCTTTCGACGACTCCATTTTGCTGAGGAGTGGATGGGGCGGAGAATTCATGAGTGATGCGCAATTCATCAAGATATTCATGAACAACAGTATTCTTGAATTCTGTGCCATTATCGCTTCGGGTGTCCGTGATCTTCAAGTTGTAGTTGTTCATGACACACTGGGTAAAGCGCTTGAAGACACCTTGATTCTTTGAATTATAGATAAGAAAATGCACCCAGGTGTATCGTGAGAGGTCCATATGAACTTGAATATTTTGGAAGGCCGAAGATGTCCATATGAAGAAGTTCCGGAGGTCGAGTTGTTGTCATGATGGTTTTCGCAGGATTCTTGGCCTTGGTGATTTTTCCAGCTTCACATGCCCCGCAGAGACGATCCTTGGTGAATCTGATTTCCTACATTCCGAGGACAAGTTTATTCAGCACCAGTGTTTGTAGATTCCTCATGCCGACATGACCGAGAATTCAATTCCATAACCAACATTCAGTGGCCCATGCGAGAAGGCATGTAGCAACCTGAGGACCTTCAGAAAAATCTACAACATACATGTCACCTTTTCTAACTCCCCAGAAGAAGGTGGAGTTATCAATAACCATTGATACGTCTCAAACGTATCGACTTTTCCAAACACTTTTGCTATTGTTTTGGCCTCATTCTTGCATGATTTGAACAAAACTAACCCGGACTGACGCTATTTTCAGCAGAGCTGCCTGTAGGATCTTCTTATGTGCAGGAAAATGGAATTTTAGGCATCTCAGCACAATCCAGGAAAATTCCCAGAAAATCCACGTAGTAGAAGAGCTCCAGAGCCAGGAAATGGGCCAGAGGGGGCCACCCTTGGCCCAGGCGGCCAGGTGGCGCGGCCTGTCCCCTGTCCGCGCCACCAGCAGGGCCCATGGTCCAGTGGGACCTCGCCTGGTGCAACCTTCGACTCCTATTTTTACCCCCGACAAGAAAACCCTGAAACAGAAGTCCATACTCCAATTCTTGTCGAGGAGGCACCTCCAAATCTGTTCTTCTTTGGGAGAGCTAATCCGGAGGTTGTTTTGGCCTTCAGTGAGGGGAAATAAACGCCATCGTCAGCACGATCTCGACTCCATCATCCTTCCATGCCTCCCGCATCCATGTGTGAGTAATTCCCTGGTGTAGACAAAGGTGATGGTAGGGATTGGAGGAGTTAGATCATGTAATAGTTCGTCAGGTTGTTGGGGGCATGTTGCCAATCATCTACTATGGTGTTTATAATCTTTTCTACTACTTTTTGCTCTTCATGCTTGACACTTTGGGCACGGGTGCCATGATTTCAGATCTGATCCCTTTATGTTTTCATGAATATATTTGTGTTCCTGATCCTATCTATGAGTTGTATGCACCTATTATAGTCCGGAACCGGCGATCCCAATGGTGACAGCTTGGGACACCAAAGGGGGTGGACTATAATTTGATGATTCCATGTATCTACTAATTGTTAATTCTTTATTCCGGTGCTCTTTGACAGGAGCACATTAATATCCATAAGTTCCTTTTGGCCACGTTGGTAGCGGGATGGTAGGACAAAAGATGTTGTGCAAAGTTCTTATTGCCAACACGCACAACTACCTTTCTGATATATGCCTAATGTATGATATTTTCCTAGATAATCATTAATTTTCATTGTGCCTTGCCCCATGTTAATTACATGTTATCTCTCATCCATGCAGCGCCCAATAATCCGTTTCGCCTACCCTATAGTGTTTTAATCCTGCTTGTTACTAGTTGCTTTACTTTGCTGTTTTCACTTTCGTTGCTTTTCCACCACTACTTCCGTTGCCACCATCACTTCCACTACACCATTGCTACTAATACCTCATTTCCAAGCAAGTATATTTCAGGTGCGGTTGAATTGATAACTCAATTATCAAAGCTTATAAATATTCTTTGGCTCCCCTTGTGTCGAATCAATAAATTGTGTTATTCTTACCCGCGAAGACTATTGTGATCCCCTAAACTTGTGGGTCATCAAGACCTTTTTCTTGGCACCCTTGTCGGGGGGGGCATATGTTTATTTAATAGTCTACTGGGAGTTATTTTTCTTGTTGTCATTTATCTCCATGGGTAAGAAAGGAGACCCCAAAGTTCCGATCTTACGATCCACTACAAGAAAGATATTGTTCTTAGCACTAGTGCTACACTTGATTCACCTTCCGTTATAAGTAAGTTGGCTTCACCACCACATGCTACTCCTGCTGAGTTTGGTAATATGTCTGATAATTTTGATGATGCTTCTACTACTTTTGATGAAACCGGTTCACTTGGTCACTTTATTGAGTCTCAGATTGCCAAGGCTGCAAAGCAATCTAGACCCTCTTATTCCTCCTATTTGAATAGCCTCAAAGATAAAATTCTTGAGATGATTATGTTGAACTTGATGATGAAATTTGCAAAGAACTTGTAGAGTGTAATGATTCTACAGACCCCGATGTTGTGAAGAAGCTGCTTAAAAAGCATCCTATGAAGAACAAGTTTTCTCCTGATCCTAAATTTGCTACATCTCCTATTTGCATTAAAGTTGTTGAATTTGATTTCTCTGATGATCTTTCACTTATATCTATGGTTGAAGTTGACCCCTTTTATGACAGAGAAAATGAAGACGTTATTGCACACCTTACTAAACTCACTGAGTTGGGTGGCTTATTTTCTAATGAAGATAAGAAAATACGTTATTATTTTAATAAGCTACTTCCTTTTTCTTTGAAGGAGGGTGCTAAAGCATGGTATGATGCACTAGCATGCGGTTCTATTAAAAGTCCTCAAGATTTAGCTCAATCTTTTGTTGCTAAATATTTTCTTGCTCATATGCAATATGCTGCTTTACAAAGAATTTATAACTTTAAACAGTTGCAGGACGAGCACCTCCCTAAAGCTTGGGGGAGGTATTCCACTTTACTCGAGGCTAGGCCGGGACATGGAGTCCCTAAGAATTAATTTCTTGATATATTTTATAGTGTTCTAACCGATGAATCTAAGTCCTATCTGGATAGCTGTGTTGGTTGTGTTTTCAGGGAAAGAACACCGGACGATGCCGAAGAACGAATGGGAAAGATAGAAAAAAAACATGATGATTGGTCCGTCCCTGAACCACCTCCAACATCAAAGAATAGGGGAATGCTCGTTCTAAACCTCGAAGATATGCAAGAAACCAAGAAGTCTATTAAAGAGAGAGGTATTAAAGCTGAAGATCAGAAGAATCTACCTCCTATTGAGAAGTTGTGTGAGCTTACCACTCATCCTCCTATGGTATAGGTATACTCTCTTTTAAACTTCAATGCAAGTGACATCCCTTATGGTAAGCCTCCTGATCAATGTTTATATGAGCTTGATAATTTTATTGTTAAGCAAAGTCATTTCAATGAGAGGATTCAAATTCAATTGCATGATAGTTCCCTTGCTATTAAAAGCTTGCTTGATGTTTTAAGTAGAACTGTCAATGATGTTAAAGGTCTGGTTAAGCATTATCATATGGTTCAAACTCATCTTGAACAAATTTCTAATGGGCAAAAAAAATTCTTGCTAACAATTCCAAACAAGGTGATATACATTCTTATGGTATAAAGACCTGAAGTGGAACACTCACCCAAAACCCTCTCTATCTAGAGGGGCATCCAAAGAGAGTCGAGCAAGACTCTCAAATGCAGGAAGAAGACATTGTCAACTCCCCAAAGAAGAAGAAGAAGAAGAAGAAACACAAGGAAGCTGACAACTCTAATGATCCCACAACTAATGAAGAGCCTATTGTTGATCCTAATAGTATATCTACTTCTGATGCTGAGACTGAAGATGGTGCTGAACCTGATAATGATAATGAAAAGAATGATCCTCCTGAAGTACAAGAAGAAGAACCACCCAACAATTGCAAGAGATATACTAGAGAAGACTTCATTGAAAGAAAACTTGGGAAGGAAAAATAACATTAGGTACAGAAACCAATGCCCTTCCCAGGTAAGTCTCTCAAAACTAAAGTAGAAGAGCACTATAATAAATTTTGTGAATGGATGAAACCTCTTTTTCTTAAAATTCCTTTGACTGATGCTATTAAGTTGCCTCTATACTCAAGATATATGAAAGATATTGTTACTAATAAAAGAAAAGTTCCGAATGAAAAAATATCTACTATGCTTGCTAACTACTCTTTCAGCAGCAAGATTTTGGTGATCCAGGTATACCCAACATTCCTTGCTCCATAAAGAATAACTATGTTAGAACTTCCTTATGTAATCTTGGTGCAGGAGTGAGTGTTATGCCTTTTTATCTTTATAAGAGGCTTTGTTTAGACAAACTAATCCCTACAGATATATCTCTCCAAATGGCTGTCAAGTCAACAACTGTCCCTATTGGTATTTGTGAGGATGTTCCTATAGAAGTTGCTAATTGCTTAATCCTTAATGATTTTGTTATGCTAGAGATGCCCGAGAATGGGAGCATATCTATAATTCTTGGAAGACCTTCTCTTAACACCACAGGTGCCATTATTCATTTCAATAAAGGAAAGGTTACTTTCAATGTTAATGAGAAGGAGCACACGGTCTATTTTCCGAAAAATATCGATAAAAGGCATGGCCTTAATTCCATTGAATGTTGAAAACATGAAGATTGGAGATTGCGATTTTCCTCTACATATGTACCACAAGTATAAAACTATTATGGTGGGTACAATGTCCGTTAGAATAAAGGTACCATGAACACCTTACAAGAAGTGAAACTTTTTTCTATATATGAAACTTGTTTGGTTGTAAGACTTGATCATCCTTGCTAACAAACTCGTTCTATATAAGTAAGAAGGGAAGCTGATTATGTTCTCATTTCTTTTTGTTTTCAATCTTCCTTGCTGTATCTGAGATTTATATTTTTGAAACTTCATAAGTTTAACCACTGTTATGAGCTTTCCGGAGGTTTTGCAACTTTCTCTACCTCGAAAAATATTCAAAAATAAAGTCGTCAGAAAAATTCCAGAAAATTCAAAATAAAAATTTCCACCAAAAATGTGACTTGGGGGTGACTGAGGTTGACCAAGGGGTCCACCTCCTGGCCGCGCCACCAACCCGCCTGGGCTCACCAGGGCCCCCTTCAGGTATTTCTTCTTCCACACTCTCTTTTTTTCTCCAAAAATCCCAATTATCCTATTCAAGTTTGTCTTCTTGGAGCTCTTGGCTGCAAATTTCGATCTCCTTCGACAGCCCATAATTTCAGCTGAGCTTTTGGGAATTTGCTCCTTGGTATGTGACTCCTCCAATGCTCCAAATAGAATTTTGAATAGTAAACTTATATGTGAGTATTTTGGAGTTCTTGGTGGATGTTCTTATGAACTTGCATGCATGCTTAGAAATTTATTTTTGTTGTTTTGATGCAAATTTAGCCCTTGAGGAAGTGAGTAGAGTAGTAGGCTTCAACTCTCTTTTCTTATTTAGAACTTTTTGTGACTTGCCAAAAATTTCAGAATGGGACGAGGATGTCCAAAAGGCTATTAAGGAGAAGAAAGTATGTTTCCGACGCCTATACCTCGATAGGAGTGCGAACAACATCGAGAAGTACAAGGTGGCGAAGAAGACAGCGAAGCGAGCTGTGAGAGAAGCTAGGGGGTGGGCGTATGAGGACCTCTACCAGCGTTAAAACACAAAGCAAGGTGAAAGGGACATCTATAAGATGGCCAAGATCCGAGAGAGGAAGACGAGGAATTTCAATCAGGTGAGATGCATCAAGGATGAAGCAGATCAACTTCTGGTGAAGGACAAAGAGATCAGGCATAGATGGAGGCAATACTTCGACAAGTTGTTCAATGAGGAGAATGGGAGCTCTACCATTGAGCTGGATGACTCCTTTAATGAGATGAACAAACATTTTGTGCGCGAATCCAGGAGGCTGAGGTCAAGGAGGCTTTAAAATGGATGAAAGGAGGCAAGGCGATGGGCCCTGACTGTATCCCCATCGAGGTGTGGAGAGGCCTTGGAGACAAAGCGATAGTGTGGCTAACCAAGCTTTTCAACCTCATTTTTCGGTCAAATAAGATGCCTGAAGAATGGAGGCGGAGTATATTAGTACCAATCTTCAAGAACAAAGGGGATGTTCAGAGTTGTACTAATTACCGCGGGATTAAGCTAATGAGCCATACAATGAAGCTACGGGAGAGAGTCATTGAGCACCGTGTAAGAGGAATGACACGCGTGACCAAAAATCAATTTGGTTTCATGCCTGGGAGGTTGACCATGGAAGCCATTTTCTTGGTACGACAACTTATGGAGAGATACAAGGAGCAAAAGAAGGACCTGCATATGGTGTTCATTGACTTCCAGAAGGCCTACGATAAGATACCGCGGAATGTCATGTGGTGGGCGTTGGAAAAACACAAAGTCTCGACAAAGTACATTACTCTCATCAAGGATATGTACGACAATGTTGTGACAAGTGTGCGAACAAGCGATGGCGACACTGATGACTTCCCAATCAAAATAGGACTGCACCAGGGGTCAGCTTTGATCCCTTATCTTTTCACATTGGTGATGGATGAGGTCACACGGGATATACAAGGGGACATCCCATGGTGTATGCTCTTTGCAGACGATGTGGTGCTAGTCGACGATAGTCGGGCGGGGGTTAATAGGAAGCTGGAGCTTTGGAGAAAGACTTTGGAATCGAAAGGTTTTAGGATTAGTAGAACTAAAACTGAGTACATGAGGTGCGGTTTTAGTACTACTAACCATGGGGAAGAGGAGGAAGTTAGGCTTGAGGGGCAAGTGGTACTTCAAAAGGACACCTTTCGAAATTTGGGGTCAATGCTGCAGAAGGATGGTGATATTGATGAAGACGTTAGCCATCGAATCAAAGTTGGATGGCTAAAGTGGAGCCAAGCTTCTGGTGTTCTCTGTGATAAGAGAGTGCCACAAAAGCTAAAAGGCAAGTTCTATAGAACGGCGATTCGACCTGCGATGTTGTATGGTGCTGAATGCTGGCCATCTAAAAGGCGATATGTCCAACAACTAGGTGTGGCAGAGATGCGCATGTTGAGATGGGCATGTGGCCACACAAGGAAGGATTGGATCCGGAATGATGTTATACGGGAGAGAGTTGGGGTGGCACCAATTGAAGAGAAGCTTGTCCAACATCGTCTGAGATGGTTTGGGCATATCCAGCGTAGGCCTTCTAAAGCGCATGTGCATATCGGGCGGTTAAGGCGTGCTGATAATGTCAAGAGAGGTCGGGGGAGGCCAAACTTTACTTGGGAGGAGTCTGTGAAGAGAGACCTGAAGGACTGGGCTATCAACAAAGATCTAGCTCTGGAGAGGGGTGCGTGGAAGTTAGCTATCCACGTGCCAGAACCGTGATTTGGTTACGGTATCTTTTGGTTTTCAGCTCTAGCCTACCCCAACTTGTTTGGGACTGACAGGCTTTGTTGTTGTTGTTGTAGAGATATTTGATAGAGCAAGAGGATGGTTTGGGGGAAATCAACCCGAACCTACGGACAAAGTTACTAGAGCTACAGCGTCACCCATCAGTGCGAGGGTGAGCTACAATGATGACATTGTGCTCCCGGAGCTTCTCAACGAGACCGACGCGGTGCATGCCATGATGTACTCGTGCCAGGATTTTCTTGCTGCAGCAGGTATTAAAGATGAATTCAATGAACTTTGTTCAGCTGGAGGTTTGACGCACCTTGTGACACATCAAGTGCGCCAATATCCTAAGATCACCTATTACTTTGTCAACTAGTTTAAATTCAATGATATATCTTCTACCATTGAATTTAGAATTTATGATCATGTTATGACTATGTCGTTGGCAGAGTTTTGTCATGTTATAGGTGTGAAAAACGTAGGGAGGCCAGACAAGATGAAGACGCAACCCTCCAGACTTAAGGCCCTCTTCAACTCTCTCTGTAGCGGGAACCCGAGAGAGACCAGTCGAGGAAATATTTTGGGAATATTCTTTCCCCACATCAGGTATTTCTCTTATTATATCGCCCGAGGGGTGTTAGCTCGTGAGAAGACGAGCAACATTACTGCTCCAGATCTTGCGATCTTACCAGCCGCCCTCGAGAACGATCGTACATACAACATAGGTGCTTTGATTGCTCGTCGTCTCGACACTAATGCCGAGAAGGGTCTTAACTATGGTGGAATCTTTGCCACACTTATTGTTGATCATCTTTGCCTAGCTGTACGTGCAGATGATTTCCCTCTTCCATTTTTACGTCTTGATCTTAGTGCTATGAAGAGGCATGATTTTTTTAGTAGGATTTCCGAGTTTGGTAGTCTTGTTTATAATATGAAGTTTGGAGAAAATACTAACCGTGTGATCCGTATACCTACACCTCTTTTCTTTAGATTCACTTGTAGGAACGGATGGTCCTTCACCGCGACTGAGCTAGACGAGTTCATGGCTCAGTAGCAATTCCACAACCCCATGGAGGGGTTTCCTTCAGAAGAAGAGGAGCCAGAGCAGATTCTCCCTCCCCAAGAGGAACCCGTTGCCCGATGGGGTGAGGAGTCTTATACTTGGGAGAACGACAAGATGTTGTTCTCCGCACCAGATTCCCAACACGACCCAGGGATAAACCACTACTATCCCGGAGCCGGAGGGAGCTCCTGGGCCCCGCAGTAGCCGATTCCAACTTTGGCCAAAAGCCTAAGCTTGGGGGAGTACGTACCCTTCTCCCTTTTCATTTTATCATCGATGGTGTTTGCTTTAATATTTTTAGAGTTTTTTCCTGTTCTTCTTTGATCTTTCTTTATTTGCAAAAACAACCAAATGATTTCTCCTTTCTTTTGCTTTCGGTTAACCTTTGAAAAAACACAAAAATATTTCCTTTCTCCCTTTAGTTTGCTTGGTTTGCAGAGTTTAGTTCGCATCCATGGTTGCAATTACACTTGATTATATCTTCCGATATTCGATCGTGCAAGTGACGAGGCAGTAATGATGAAGATCGATAGAAGGGATGCAACAAGGAAAGCTAGTATGAACTCTATTTGTTTCTACTTTTGTACACATTTTTGTACTTATGATCTAGAGACCAGCTTGTAGCGACATAGTGTTATGTTTACAATGCTTTCCCAATAGTTCATGCTTTCTTTGTGACTAGTCTCAAATAGCTGGAGTGCATAATGTGTTATTGAAATGATTTGCATGCATTGCATTGTTCATGATTTGGCATATTGAAGTGGTATTTCACTTCAGAGATTTTTTTTATTGACTTGGCACATGCTTACACATATGTATGAATAGTAGTCTATCAAGCCTTGATGATCTTTTCATTTCAGAGTAGTCATCACTTTCATGCCCGATTCAATGTTACTTTGTCGCTCTAGTTGGTATCTTCCCCGTCTTTTGCTAGTTTTCACCTGTACTAAGCGGACTGACTACTTGTGCATCCAAAATCCTTGAAACTAGTTGCGCCATATCAGTCCACCATACCTTCCTATATATGGTATTTACCGGCCATCCTAACGGAAATTTTCTTGTACCATCTCAAAATTATTCAAATGCACTTCTCTTTCTGTATCTTTACAAGCTCATAGAGCGTTAGGGGCAATCAATATCTTCCATGCTAAAATTTTTTTACTCCTTGACAAAGTTTAATCTAGTCAAATTTATGAGGCAGAGGCCGGTCTCGAGAATGCCCAGTTCTCATTTGTTTTTAAATTGACAAAAAGTTACACATTCGCCTCCATACTTGATACGAAATGAAATGGAACTTATGTTGGCCAAAGACTCCTGATGATTGGTGGAAGGAGATTTATAATCCTTCCTTCCATACTTGAGGCAGGATGAAGGGCACCATGCAATCATTGCTGGCCATAGACCTTCTATGATTGATGGATAGGGAACACAAGTATAGGCATACCACAAAAAGCATGGGAACCATCATTAATATGGTTGGTATGGAAGAAATTAAAAACCTTTAACGTTACCGTTGACTGGAAAGTTACACTCCCAAAAGCATTTTATCTCTGTTTTCAAAATCACGAGCTCTGGTACTTGTTAGTCTTTTCATCCAGCCACGGGTTTTCAACCTTGCCATCAAAATCCAAGGTATGAGAGTCTCCACCTTCTTTCTTCAAAGCACCAACTATTGAGAGCATAATTTTCATCCTGAGTGTATGTGCATTGTCCCAAATTACCGCATTCTCTTCTGCATGATTGTGATATTGCTCATTCTTACACATTTATTTCTAGTCTCCTTTGAAACTCCAAAGGTGCTTCTGCAATTATGTTTTGCTTCACTTATGGTGAAAGTGAGATACCACTTTATTATGTTTAAGTCATCTGCATTGTGATACTGTCATGCTTTTCTGTTGCATATTATTTATTCTTAGCTGTTTGAGAGATTTTCATAAGAATGAAGGATTGCTTTGTGTATTGTCTTTGTAGCATGGATCCATTACTTGCTAGACTTGTCCATAGTACAGGCTTATATACATATAACGAAGCAAAAGAGTTTGTCAAAGTTTTCTTTGTCGCGTTTAGTTCGTTCACTGAACTGCTTGAGGACAAGCAATATGCTAAGCTTGAGGGAGTTGATACCTCTCAAATGTATCGACTTTTCCAAACACTTTTGCTATTGTTTTGGCCTCATTCTTGCATGATTTGAACAAAACTAACCCATACTAACGTTGTTTTCAGCAGACCAGCCTATATCATCTTTTTATGTGCAGGAAAAGGGAATTTTAGGCATCTTAGAAAAATCCAGGAAAATCCCTAGAAAATCCACGTAATAGAAGATCCTCGAAGCCAGAAGATGGGCAAGAGGGGCTAGGTGGCGCACCTTGGCCCCTGGCCGCGCCACCAGGGCGCCTGGTCCTGTGGGACCTCCCCTGGTGCCCCTTTTGACTCCTATTTTTACACCGACAAGAAAACCCTGAAACAGAAGTGGATAATCCAATTCTCATCGCGGAGCCGCCGCCAGCTCTGTACTTCTCCGGGAAAGCTAATCTCAAGGTTTTTTTGGCCTCCGGTGAGGGGAAATCTACGCCATCGTCATCACCATCGCCACTCCATCATCGGTCCATGTCTCCACCATCCATGTGTGAGTAATTCCCTGCTGTAGGCGATGGGGATGGTAGGGATTGGATGAGTTAGATCATGTAATAGTCCGTCATATTGTTGGGTCCATGCTGCCTATCATCTACTATGGTGTTTATCATCTTTGCTACTACTTGTTTCTCTTCATGCTTGACACTTTGGGCCCGAGTGCCATGATTCCAGATCTGAACCCTTTATGTTTTCATGAATATATTTGTGTTGCTGGTCCTATCTATGAGTTGTATGCACCTATTATAGTCCGGAACCAGCGATCCCAATGGTGACAGCTTGGGACACCAAAGGGGATGGACTATAATTTGAGGATTCCATGTATCCGTTGATTGTTACTTCTTTATTCCAGTGCTCCTTGACATGAGCACCTTAATCTCCATCAGTTCCTTTTGGCCTCATTGGTAGCGGGATGGTAGGACAAACGATATTGTGCAAAGTTCTTATTGCGAGCACACACAACTACCTTGAGATACATGCCTAATGTTTGATATTTTCCTAGATCATCATTAATTTTCTATGTTTCTTTCCCCATGTTAATTACATGTTATCTCTCATCCATGCAGCACCCAATCATCCATCTCCCCTAGCCTACAGTGTTTTAATCCTTCTTGTTACTAGTTGCTTTACTTTGTTGTTTTTACTTTCGTTGCTTTGCCACCACTACTTCCGTTGCCACCATCCCTTCCACTGCACCATTTCTACTAATACCTCATTGCCAAGCAAGTATCTTTCAGGTGCGGTTGAATTGACAACTCAACTGTCAAAGATTATAAATACTCTTTGGCTCCCCTTGTGTTGAATCAATAAATTTCTTTATTCTTACCCGCGAAGACTATTGCGATCCCCTACACTTGTGGGTCATCAACCATTTGAACAACGGATCCATATTTTCCAAAGATAACAATGAGATCAAGATCACATAGCATCGATACAGACATCAGGTTATACCTAAGGGATTCAACAAGCATGACTTTGTCAATGTGTTGATCTCTTGAGATAGAAACTCTACCGAGACCCAATACCTTAATTTTACCTTTATTAGCGAAGGTGATGGTTTTCTTGGACGAGGGACATAGAGATGATTCCATGAGAAGGCTTTTGTCACCAGTCATGTGATTTGTGCATCTACAATCCATAACCATTCAGTCTTGCGAGATGATTTTCCCTGCAGAAGAATTAGTATCTCACATTGAAATCATGAGCCTATTTGAGTTTGAAGAATTTAAGATTCCTCAGGATTGATTTCTCAGAATCGGTTAGTTTTAACTTTCTTCAAACATCTCATATGTCTCGTCCTGGGCATGAAATCTGCAATTGGTTATGGGTGCCTCAGGACGCGTTCTTGTGAAAGGAGTCAGTTATTCTTCACAACCCACATACGAATGGGTGGTCTTGAAGAATATGAGGAACGTTGGGTGTGATAGTGCCTAACGGGATGATAGTTACTGACATCAGGATACACAAATGAATATGCATTTATGTGTATTTTCCTTGTGAATAAAATGATTAGATGAGACATGTCCATAATCAAGACCTCTTGAGGTATCCACTGAGGAATTCCTCAAGTCATTTTCATGTATATTCACAGGGAGATTAGTGATAAGTTCCTTCTGAATCTATATCTGCTTCACTGCAGAACCATTCCTGCAGTTAGTTCCAATATATCTCGCGAACACTTCACCATGCACATCCTTAAACAACTTGAAGTTTGAGTCAAATGACTCAATTACCCCATCTGAGGAAGCATTCTTATAACCAGATAGAGTGTAAGGATCAGGAGGAGGCATTTTTTCCAGAACACATGTAGTTTTGGGGTATTGTTCAGGTTCCCAATAAGAGTCGTCAGGGTTGAGGGTTCGAGTGAACCCGACGCCTTCGTTCCTCGGACTCTTGTTGAGGATCTGTTTCTTGAGGACATCACATATAATCTGATGCCCCTTCAGGCTCTTGAACATACCTGTCTCCAAGAGATTCTTCAACATGACATTTTCTTCAGCAATATCTGTGATTTCCTCAGATGAGGGGTTAGATACCACTGAAGCAGTTGATAGCATAGTTTCTGAAGAAATTGAGGAACTAGGAGATGCAGTGCCAATTTCATGTTCTAAGAATTTTAAGCATGGAGGATTGATTTGTCCTGAGAAATGTTGGTCTGTTGAGCAAGGAGAGAATCATTTTCTTTCCTCAGATCATCATGAGACATCCTCATACTTTCGAGTTCTTGCTTTCTCATGAGGAACTCATGAGACAGCTTCTCATGATTAGTGAGGAGTGTTTCATGACGACCAAATAAGTCATCAAACTTTTACTGAAGAATATTAGATTCATCAGTCATCTTTTGAGACTGATTCATTTCCTCAACCAACAGATCATCACTCTTGTTTAATGAATATTGAATTTTCTCAAGAGCACGTTGTTGCTTAGAAGCAAGTTTGGCAAATTTAGCATAGTTTTCATCAGCTTCTTCATCAGTGCCTTCATCACAAGATGAGTATGAAGATACCTTAGAGCCCTTGGCCATGAAGCAGAATGCTAGTGAAGTGTAATCATCAGTGTTGGTCGTGATGCGGTTGGGGGTTTCTTCAGTGTTGAAGATTGATTTGGAGACAAATGCAGTATCAAGAGCCAGTCCGCAACACCTTCCGATTCTTCAGAATCTTCTTCTTAAGGATTAGAACCAGGTTCTTCAGAATCCAATTCTTTTCTGAGGTAAGCCCACGCCTTGCGAGACATAATGTTCTTGTATCCAGCAGTCTTTGAGGAACGTGAGGATTTCTTCTTTGAATTTTCATCAAAACAGTCATATTTGTTCTTTTTCTTCTTCTTCTTCTTCAGTTTGGCTTCCTTTTCCCACCAAGGATATCCAGCAATGTAATGCCCAGGTTTCTTGCATTTTTGGCACACCCTCTTTCTTGAGTCAACGGGATCATCTTCTCTGTTTCTTCTTGACACAGATCTTGAAGAATTTCCAAAGCGATTTCTTTGGTGAACTTATGAAACTTTCTGGTAAGAAGAGACGGTGCTCGACTGAGAGCCTCAGGATCATCAGAGTCAACTTTAGATTCATCAGAGGATACCTTTTTTACTTTTGCTTTTAGTGCCCGTGCCTTGTGAGTGGTACCATATGAATCACGTTTCTCAGACAGTTTCAGTTCGTGAGCATTGAGTCTTTCGAGGATATCAGCAGGGTCGAGAGTCTTGAAGTCAGTTCTTGGATCATCAGAGAGAGTATCTCAAAGGAGTCATCCAGAGATCTCAGCAGCCTCTTCACAACTTCATGATCAGTGATATCAGTGGTGCCGACTGCTTGAAGGTCGTTATGTATACCAGTGAGTTTGTCAAAGGTTTGCTAAATATGTTCATATCCAGTCTCTTGGACCTGTTGAAGAGGCTACAAACAGTACCGACTCGAGAGTCTCACTACAAGGATTACGGTCTATTGCAACAAAAAAATTGCTACAACTATCTTTCGTTGCAATAAAATACGATATTATTACAAAATTCCAATTCATGGCAATAGGATCAACATATCGCCACAATTTCGTTCCGTTGCGCTACGTACTCCCTTTGTTGCAATAGAAGTCACGTATTACCACAAGTTGCGTCAACGTTGAAATATGGCAGTGATATTGCGACAATTGCGTGACGTTGCGGGAATTATTCATTTTGTTGCAATAGAGACTAGGTATAGCAACAAAGTAAATCTTTGCGGCAATATTATGACATATATTGCAACAATTCTAACACGTGGCTCTAGTCAAATATATTGTTGCAAAAAAATGGCTTCTTATTGCAACAAAACATTTACTGGTTGTAATATGGGGACTTTTTGCTTCACCTTCTTTGTGTTGCAATAACTGTTACACATTGCGGCAAATTATGCAACCATGGTAATATGTACAAATTATTGCAACAATCCCCTAGTGTTGCGAAAAATTAGCAACAGAACATCCGTGCATTATTCTCTTAATTATAGACATATAATTTATATTATATGGAATTATAGATATTAAGTTATGATTTTTTCAAGTTTTAAGGAATAAAATAATTATTAATTGCACCGATTTTAATTAACCAAAATAGTGAACAAAGTTTATAAATGGATAGAACACATTTTCGGATAGAAATACAAATTTTATTTTTCTGATAGGAATACATATTGTATTTTAAAACTAGGGTATTTTCTGCCAAAAACAAGGACTTGTGGGATAGAAATCAAAAACAAAGTGGTCGTCTAAAATTGCGAGATCCAGATGTGTGGATCCGAATTTGATGAAGGACTGTCAAAGCCGCAGCTGCTGACCTATATATGGGCTCGGTGGTGCGTGTGTTGGTGACAGTATAGACGCCTGACAATAAATACCCGCAAGGTTAACTGCACCTGAAGAAAAACTTCAAAGTTACAGCCCGATGTTAACAACGAAAAACGATCGGTGACGATCATAAACTGGAGGCACTCCGTGCGCGTGAGAGGTGTACGATTGTGCATGCACTCCTATACTACATTTAAATAACTCCTGCACTACGAAAAAAATGTTCTTTGCCATGTATGCAAAAGATATTATGTGCCATGTATGCAAAAGATATTCTTTGCCATAAAATCAATGTGAAACACTCTAATATTCTTTGCCATGTCTAAACAAACAGCATAGAAACGAACGGTTCACGATAAAGGCAGTGAACAAATCATCTAAATAGTTAGTTTCCATTAGCATATTTTTCTCATCATGCAAGCATTTCACATTATCATTTAATATGCATGAGAAAAGGACCACCTCAATATACCACTATACATAATAAAAACCCACATGCAACATATATGCATGAGAATCTTCATTCTATTATGATATTTATATTAAATTCATATATTAGTTTAATAAGTATTATTTTCAAGTATTCATGTTTCATTTAATTAAATATTTTATTAAAATATTTTGCATATGGGAATTTTTATTCTATTATGATATATTGAATTTATATATTAATTCAAAAAATATCATTTCAAATATTCGTGTTTCGTTTAATCAAATATTTTATTTAAATATTTTGCAAAAAAATCCACAACAATAGTGCGGGGTATCAAGTAGTTTTAGAAAAGCACATGACAATGTTTAAAGTTTTTACCGTGTGTATCGTGACCACACGTTTTGCCTTGTGAAAGCAGAATACACGCCGCAAAGCTTTGTTTTTTTTTTAACATAGAAGAGGCTCGAAGCCTCCGGATACTGCATTAATTCATAAGCGGTGGTACAGTACAAGTTGCAAATAAGCTCCTAGAAACATAGAAAATTACAGGCTCGGGCTTAAACTTTGCATCCAAGACCCTAACACTAAAAACAGAAAATCGATCGGGTCCCTGACCAGCATTGTTGCGTCGATGCATCCAGTCGAGACCAGCGTCGTTGTCACCAGGGACAGCACCACTTGGGGCAACGAAGCCGAAGAACGCCACGATCTTGGAGCAGTAGGGCCTCCTCTTTGGCACACCGGCCGGGAGGTTGAAGAAGAGCTGACGCGGACAAACTGCCGCGGAGTTGAGTTCACCGGGAGGCCGCCTTTCGGCCCGAAAGGTCGACGGCGAGACGGCATGCAGCCGTAAACAAAGAGCCGTCGAGGATGAAAGTCCCAAAGATGCAGCAGCAGGAGAACATCCCCGCTGAGAAATCCAATCTTGATTCACAAACACCCAAGCACCTCCGCCATCCCCATGATGGCTAGGAAGGGACTCAAGAGAAGCAAATCGAAGATGAATCACCCAACCGTAGAGCTTATTGAAGAGGAAAAGGCTGACCTTATTGATAGAAACGGTGGATCCTTTCTTCCCTTCCATCTACAACCATTGAAGCTTTGGAAGGAAGGAAAATAAATCCAAATCGAGCCAGATCCGGTCGCAGGGATCGCACTCGCCGCTCCATATTACCGTCATAGCGTCACTACATACTACGCCACGGCCTCCCCTCCCACTCCCTCTCCAAGCGGCAGCGCCGCCGAAGAAGAAGGAAAGAGGAGCCGGGCACGGCTGGAAGACTCGCAAAGAGCGGAGGGGAAGGAGAGAGGGGAGGAGGGGAGTGTGAAAGCAGAATACACGCCGCAAAGCTTTGTCAACCTGAAAATAAAAGGATGTGGCCACAGCGCACTTCTGCCGTCCTGGAGAGAGGGGAATGGGAGAGTAAATTACATCTACCATTCTTGTACTAGCTGGCACGTATCATAATGGTCCTGAAACTTGTGAGATGCTTCAGTACGGTCCTGGAAATCGAAAATACGTTACAACTACGGTCCTGGCTACGTCTCCCCTCTCCTGATACATGCGTAGATGCGCGACCCCACATATCATCATTCTAGTGAGAAAGAATAGTAAAATAAAATGAGAAAGAGAGGGATCGAACCTGTGAACATCACGTTGCTAGTGAGGACAAGATAACCAGAAAGACCAACTCCATTACGTTATGGTTAACGTGTTCAAAATATATATCACCTCTTCTGTGTACCTCTGTAAGCAAATATCCTAACATTCGCTTTCAACCGGTTTTTGTCTTATGTTTCCCTGTTCATGTTTATTTTTCTCTCCATTTGAAAAAAATACATTCGCGAATGGCTATGAAACTTAAAGAAAGTGCCTACGCATTTGAAAAAACGCTCAATTTGTTTTTGGAAAATGTTCCACATGTGTTAAAAAATCAAATGTGTTTAGAAAAATGTTTGTCATGCATTTCACATTTATTAAAATAATATACAGTAGTTTAAATTATTCTTACATTTGCAGAAAGTTTTGATTTTTAATACAAGTTAAAAATTAAATACATTTATATAATATTTAATGTTTGTTGACTATTTTCAGAATACATTATTTTTTTAAAATTGGACATTTTACAAATTAAATGAGCATTACAAATAATAGGGAAAAAAGATAACTGTTTTCTAAAATCACGCTGAATATTATTCCAAATATGCATTGAAAATTTTCTAAAATAAATATGTATTTTGAAACTACAATGCAGATACATAATAATTGTCCGCACTTGTGCTCATGAATGAAGGTATATGTACTATATTGTTTTCTACATTTCTATTTTAAAATTCAAATAAATCGTAGAAAAAAAATACATGTTGAACTCTTCAAGATACACAATAATTTTATATTAATAATTATGTGTTTTTAAATGGTAAAAGTATATACCTGGGAAAAAATAAAGCAAGATGGCAAAAAACGCATCAGGAAGAGTTCTATATACATTTCTAGCTAGTATGCAGTCATTATTCCTTGTTTGGTCCGTTGGTTTGTTCTTGGTGTACAATCACAGGTGGTCTAAGGTTTGAATCCTCTTCATGCAGCTTAATTTTTCGTCTTATTTCTCTCTCTCATGCAAGCTACCTATCTACTGTACACCCACATGGCACAGTCCGTATCAAAAGGTGTAGGCAGGACCGTATTGAACCGTATTCTCATTTTTCAGGACTGTATTGAAGCGTTTTCTGAGTTTAAGGACCATCGTGTTACGTGCCAACAAGTATAAGTACCATAGATGTAATTTACTCGGAATGGGAGGAAGGGGTAGAGCGTGGAACGGTGATGCGGTTCTGGCTCGAGGAAGAGGCGCTCCTCCATGGGCAAGAGGTTGCGTCCTTGCCAAGACGGAGAGCAGCGGTAGCAGCTCCCCTCGACAGATCCGACCGAGGTAGGGCGCAGGAACGGTGGGCAGGAAAGCTGGGCGGCGCGACAGGGTCTGGCAGGCGGCACCGGACGTCGATGGCGAGCGGGTCGAACCTGAACCCACAGCGGCGAGCCCAAGGCTAGTAGCCACCGGCCTCCTCCTCCATGGACACCAGCCTCCCCTACTCCGCAGCCTGGACCGCTACCGGCTTCCTCCTCCATGGCCAATCGCTATTGGCTTGCTCCTCCATGTCCAGGCGATGCTAGCCTTCTCCTTCCCGCGAGGCGAGGCGGAGACGAGCCCCTGCTGCTTCTGTCGACGAAGAGATAAGGATGGGGAGAGGAGATAAGGATAAACCATCTTGTGGCCGTTCGATCTATGTACATCCGACCGTTACGAAGCGTGATCCGTGGGACGTATATACTAACCAATCGTAAACAAGCTGCTTATGATGTGCTTTTTTCTAGTTTAAAAAAATAAATAAATAAAATGAATAAGAATTCTTAAAATTGGACCTTTTACATTGATGTCTTTTGTTGCCATATAAAATTGTAAACTTGAAATGCCATAATTTTTTTGCATGAAAAAAAAAATTTGGAGTGCTAAAAGCGGTTTTTCGTGAAGAACATACAAAATATTTGATACAAATTTGAACCATATTTTATTAACAGTTGATCAAATGTTTGCATGTAAGTACTGCCTCTCACGACCTCGGGCCGATTGCGCCCAGCCGGTTATACATCCAAAATGCATCACTATTTTGTATCATAATCCATATCTATTCATTGATATATTTCACATAGATGATGTTCTTATAGTGTTTTGGCTTATTTTACACAGTGTACAACTTTCCGGTGCCAAAACAGCAGACGCAGGAATCAACAGGAAACGTGCACATAGAATGGGCATATCAGCGCATCTCCAAATGTCCTGAAAATTATGGGGAAGTGTTTTCTGAAGAATTGACGAAGACTAGCGAATGGGCAACCGGAGGGGCCCCACCAGGCCTCTAGGCGCCCTGGTGGCGCGATCCCCCTTAGACCGCGCCAGGTGGCTTCCTGGGAGGGGGGTCCCACCTCAAGGGCTCTCCTTTGTCCTATATACCCTTCGTGCCTTAAAAATCCTATAACCGAAGTAGTTTCCAGAGTTCCACCGCTGCTCCGTGGCGGAAACCTACATAGAAGAAAAGACCTTTCCGACGGGCAGATTCCGCCGAGGAGAACTGCTCCCGGAGGGGGAGATCGTCCTCATCGTCATCACCATCGTCACGTGCCTCATTAAGATCATCGTTACCATCATCCTCATCATCAGCACCATCTCCATCACCATCCCATCTCATCTCACCATTGCAATCCGAGTTGTAACTTGCACTATGCATCCCCTTTACTTTACCAGTGTTGATTAATCTTTTGTGGTGAATGATATTAAGTTTTGTTGGAGAATTATTGTTATGATCAGATTGTTCATCATCTATTTATCCCCTCTGATCATGATCTCTTTTATGTCTTGTGACTAGTTCTTTTAGTTCTTGAGGACATGAGAGAATTCATATGATGTTGAAGTAATGTGTTGATTGATATTTAAGTTGTGGTGTTATTCTTCTAGGGGTGTCATGTGAACATGGACTACATAACACTTCTCCTTTTTAAGGACCTAGAGGAATGCATTGTGTATAAAGAATGCTTATGGTGGGTTGCCGGAGTGACAGAAACCTGTACCCCAGTTCACATACTTTTGCACGAGGGAGTGCTAGATCCTAAAGTTTATTGCTATGGTTAGGCTTTGCCTTAATTTCTCTCTTGTATTTGTGTATGCTTGCAAGGGGTTTAATCTTAAGAGTGTACTTGTCATAGTCTAGACGGTGCACTAGCATAGGTCCACCCACACAACACTTATCAACAAAAAACATAGTACTATACAAAATATGGCGAAAGCACTTGACTAACTCTCCCGTGTATCCTCAGGAACACTTTAGTCTTTATAATTTTGATCCTTCGGCTTATCCTTTCTTCAAATGGATTGTGCCACTTGCCGCCAGCTTGCCCTGGGTCGGATGCTAGTGATGGCACGAGAGAGTATCTTATTCTCGCCCCTCGTTGGATACCCCAAGTGGAAGGTTATGATGTAGCATAGCAGCAAATTCCCCTCGGTGAAGATACCAAGGTTGTCGGAGCAGTCGGACTCCAAGGGTCGACAAGAAGGTGGTGAAGCGAGCAACGTGTCGTATGAGATATGCTCCCTTAACCTGGACCTCCACACACAACAAGTAACTTTTCTCCCAGGGAGTACAAAGAGGTTGTCTATCTCTCCGGCCTTGTCGTTTACAGAGGATCATACGCACGGTGGAAAATAGTGATGGTGATTGCAACTTGAAACGAAATAAAGCAGTAAACGATTGTGGTGTAAACAGTGGTGGAAATATGGGCCGGGGTCCCATGATGCTCACTAGTGATGTCTCTCTCCCAAAAGACGATAAAATAGCTAAGTTGGGTGAACAAATTACAGTTGGCCAATTGACATAATTATAAACGCACCGAAATGCTAATTATGCTGCAAAGAAAGTTAGAGGCTCAAAAGTATGGGCAGTTGATGAACCTCAACTGTAGGGGATCTATTATAGCATTTTCGATAAGTAAGAGTGTCGAACCCAACAAGGAGAAGAAGGTATTGATAAGTGACTTTGGTCAAAGAATAGCTGCAAACACTGAAAGAAAACTTTTTAGGGGTTTTCGGTATAAGCAACAAGAAGGTAAAAACAAGCAAAGTAAAATGTACTGAGGAGCAACAAGTGGCCCAATCCTTTTTAGCAAAGGATAAGCCTCGCAACTGAACTTGTAAAGGCTAAAGCATTCTTTAGGACACACGGGACAGGTAGTCATGTGCCTTCGCCATATTCCGTATCGATACTATGTTTTCTGTTGATAAGAGTTGAGCGGGTGGATCTATGCTAGTACACCTTCTAAACTAAGATAAGTGCACTCTTATGATTAAACACCTTGCAAGAATCCGCAAATACAAGGTAGAAATTAAGGCAAAAGCCTAACCACAACAATAAGATCAAGGATCCATTATTCCCTTGTGAAAAAGTGTGCAAACTGGGGTTCAGGTTCGGGAACCCACCATAAGCATCCTTTATACACAATGCATTCCCCTAGGTCCTTAACAAGGCAAAGTTTTGTGTGTTCGACTCACACAACACCACTAGGAAAATAACAACACAACTTAAATATCAAACAATACATATTACTTCAACATCATATGACTACTAACAACTAGACTTCTCCCATGTCCTCAAGAACTAAAGTAACTACTCACAAGACATAAAAGAGATCATGATCAGTGGTGATAAATAGATGATAAACAATCTAGACATAACAATATTTCTCCAAAAAAACTCAGTAGCCTTCACCACAAAATAGTAATCAACACCGGTAGAGTAGAGACGATAGATAGTACGGATTACAACACAAGATGCAATTGCGATATGAGGTAGTATGAAGATGGATATGGTGCTGATGTTGGGGATGATGTTGATGATGATCTCGATGATGCCCGTGATGATGGTGATAATGATGGCGATGATCTCCCCTTCCGGGAGGTGTTCTCCCCGGCGGAATCTGCCCTCCGGAGATGTCTTTTATTCTCTATAGGTTTCCGCCACGGAGCGAGGGAGGAACTAGCGAAACTCCTCCTTTTTAGTGTTTCTAGGTGACGGTGAATATATATGACAAAGGGGGGAGCCGGGAGTGGCCCCAGGGGTCCAGGCGGCCTCCCGGTGCCCCCTGGTGGGGGTCGCGCCAGGGGGCGCCTGGGCACCTGGTGGTCCCCCTTTGGCTCCTTTTCGGTGAAGCTTCGTTATTATTCTGAAAAATATCCTCCGTCGATTTTCAGCGCATTTGGAGATGTTCTATTTCAGCAACTCAATGTCCACTTTTCTCCGTTGAATCCTGCGTCTACTGTTTCGGCACCGGAAAGTTGCAAACTGTGTAAAACAATCCAAAACAACATAAGAATAGTATGATAATGTGAAATATATAAATGAATAGGGGTGAATTACGATATAAAATAGTGATGCATTTTGGACGTATCAACTACCCCAAGCTTAGACCTCGCTTGTCCCCAAGCGACTACTGAGCTCGGTAAACCTGTGCACAAGTTTAGAGAGTGAAGTGTTGATAAATAGAATACGGAAAAGAAGCATCAATGTTTCTTCACCTAACTCAAGCATCCACAACAGCAACCTCAACTCATAAGGCCCTTATGAAAAAGTAATGACAATTATAATAAAAAGTAGGGCTAAGGAAACTTATCAAATCATGGAAAACATATCCTTGGTAAAAGGACAACTAATAACTTTTATTATTGCTCTTTCACTTTATAATGAAACAATATGAAGATTTTGAAAGAACATGTTATTAGTCATGAAGTGAAAATGCTAACACAAAGGAAGATGTTTGCTTGGCGTAAGCTTTCGCAAACAACCCTCTTATCAAATGATAATGTCAACAAGGATGTGGCATGACCCAACTTAATGCAGCATTATATGAATGAATCCTTGTCAACATCAAGTGTCTGTTCTCTTTAAGAAAAGAAAGAAGTAGGAAGAACTGACTCAACATAAAAGTGAAAGACAGGCCCTGTTATAGGGAAGTAGGGAAAAAACATGTGCTATCCTTAAATCAAATAGAATGAAAACAAGTTTTGGGAGGTGCATGGTTTGTCAACGAATGCTAATACATAGCTCAATTACTTCTCAAGTTGGACAAGTTTCGAGGAACGGCTCCCAAGTGGGGACGATCACATCTGCTTAATCTCATTTGTTTATCACTGCCAAAGTTTCTGATTTCTCATAGACCAAGCGCGAAGGAGGGTTTGTTTGCTATATTATCTTACGAGCTGGGCGCACTCATGCTAGTTCCTCCTCGTATTAGGGGTATGCAGATGAGGCATGCAATACCGGGGTAAAACTTGTCCAACTTAAGAAGATCATGAATTAACTACTACTTCCTCATGAGCTAAACCAGAGGCACAAAATAGAAGATTTTGAAAATTTAAGGATAACACATGAATTCTATACTTTTAGGAGTGGTAGGAAAATACCACGAATAGGAAGGTATTGTGGACTCATATGGAAGATATTGGTTTCAAGGTATGGATGCACAGGCAGAAATCTACTTAGTACAGAGTTTCGCTAGCAAAGGATTTAAGAGAACACACAGTTGATGATGACTTAGATGCAAAGCATATAAAGCATAAACATTAAGGTAAGCATAACACATCAAGTTGTCTTCCTTTTTAACACAACACTTCAAGCATAATAACATAAAGGTTTTGGCTATGCCGCTATTTTGAGAAAATCATGCTTGTTGTTATGACCAGAGCTATGTTTGCCAAGATTTAAATAAAGTTTTCAAAGCCATACCTAATATAAAGTCAATACTCCCCATAAGAATCATCATATAAGGTCGATTGCGTGAAGAGAATACCGAGTGCAGCGAGGGAACAATTAGACTTCTCATTAATATTCCATCGTAGACGACTCCACACTCACGGATACAAGACTCTCCACAAAGGAGTGATAGCCCTCAATGCAAATACCTATTTCATAAGATAACTTCCCTAGACATGATACGAATCTACTTGACTCTAAAAGACAAAGATAAAGATACCGGGCACTCGCCCAAGCTTGGGACAAGCTAAGGGGATGCCATTACCCAAGGATATTTCAGTCCTCATTCTTGTTCCTGTTGATTCTTCAGATCTCTGATGATACGTTGAAGGGTTTGGTTTTCATCTTCCAAGATCTCCACTTGTACTTACAGCACACGGAAATATTCACAGAGTTGGTTGGTGATGCGGTAAGCTTCGGAGATCATGGAAGTTGTATGTGGATCATCAAGTGGAGGGCCTATTCCTGAAAGTTTAAGAGAAAGATCATAATGAGGTTGGACAGACCCCACCATGATGGGGTTGCTTGAACTTCCTCCTTGCGTTGATGGACCTCCCTGTTGCTGGGCGGTGATAATATTGACTTCTTTCCTCATGGAGAGCTCCATCTCCGCTTTTATTGCATCAATTTCTTCTTCCGTAGCCCAATCAACGTACTTCCCTTGGTTGAGATCTTTCTGAACTTCACGTAAACGCTGGCCCATGTAGTCTTCTCCGCTTGAGCCACAAGAAGACATCTGTAACAATGACTTTTGTCCTGGAAGAAACAACTCGAAAAGAAAACACACGAAATCGTGAGATACGGTGCCGGGGTGATCCGGGAAAATATATAGCAAAAATTCTGCAACAGAAGGAAAGTAACAGGCCAAAGAGGGGTCGGAGACGGACTCTGGGGTGCCCAGGCGGCCTCCCGGCGCAGCCAGGAGGTAGGTCGCGCCGGGGGGGGGGCGCCTGGACCCGTGGAGCTCCTCTCTGGCTCCACTTAGGCTCTGAATTTTCCTAATTTTTCATAAAACCATAATATGGAACTTTTCTTGATGTTCTCCATGTTTGCTTACCGTAATACATACCTTTTCTTATTCTGCTTCTTCTGGTGTCTGAAACAGGGCGGCATGTGATACGTATCAAACGTATATATAATTTTTGCTTGTTCCATGCTCTTTTTGTGTCATTGCTACATCTTTTTGCCATGCTTTTGAATCATTTATTGGACTAACCTACTAATATAGAGCCCAGTGCCAGTTCATGTCTATTTTGTCTTTGCATTGCAGAAAAAGTCGAAAAATGAAGTTGCTCAGAAAATTCCCAAAAAATATTCACATCGGAAGAGTCCTCCAGCCGGAGGATGGAGTCAGGAGGTGGCCCCAGGCGCCCTCCCGGCGCGGCCAGGGGGGACCCGCTCCAGGTGGCTGCCTGGGTGACCTAGGCACCGCCTCAGACTCCCCTTTGGCCCTATTTATTTTCCGTGATGCAAAACCCAAGATATCGAACTCCTTTTTCAAGAAGCGTTCCCGATCTCCGCGGCCATCGAAACCTAGCTTCAGGGGTCACCAGGATCCTTCTCCGGCACCCTGCCGGAGAGGGCCTTGGCCCCCGGGGCCATCTTCATCAACTCTTCTTCACCACATGATGGATCGCGAGTAGTTCCTCCATGGACTACGTGTTCTTGGCAGTAGCTATCTGGTATCTTCTCCCCCTAGATCTTCAATACAAAGTTCTCATGAGCTTCCCTACATGGTTGAGATCCATATGATGTAATTGGTGTTGTGTTTGTTGGGATCCGATGAATTGTTACATTGTTCAATCCTAAGAGGTTTATGTATTATTGTTGCTGCAATTTTGTTGTTCTTAATGCTTTTTACTAGTGCACGAATTGTACTTTATTTGTAAGCTAGCCTTGAGCTATGCAGGTATGCTTTATTGTAATACTGGATCTTCGATGTAATATATATGACATGTGGCTTATTCTTGATATTACATCATGTACTGTGTGTGCTAGCTATTGATCTAGGGACTAGCACAGAATGCACAGAGACTTGGATTCTTAGTGAATCGGGTCGCTACAACGATAACTGTAGAAGAACACCCCATCGCTATGTATGACATCCCTGGAGATTGTTCGCGCGATCATTTGCTAGATTCGTCCGAACTCTTGTCTTACTTTGGCATCGGAGGACCCCGCCAAGGTTCCTCGCCATTTTGCGAGAGACGACAGATATTGTAGTCGTTGTTCATCCTTTACGTACTCGCGCATATGATAGATGGCGTACCAGGCCTCCCTCATACTGCCTGGCGCCTGTTTGATGCAGGCAAAGTCCGTTTTATAGATGAATGTGTACTTTCCTCGTCTTTGGTTTTTTTATTTTTATGATGCCCTCCCTATAAGAGTAAGCAGTGAGAGCATCATCCAGAACATCCTTGATTAGCTTGTAGTCTTTGTACTTTTGATGAATCCCCGAGTCGAGATATATGGCAAGCGAGTATTTCGGCTCCAGAGCGATGAGGGTGTCGTATTGGTTGCTACACAAAATAGTTTGTAGTTCAAAGAGATCATCAGCCTCAGATTAGTTTAATGATAGAGAAAGCATTTTACGGCTGCAAGCGAGAATGACTTACTCAGGGAAGTAAGGCATGAGAAAGATTTTCTTGGAAGGATGATCCACGAAGAAATCTTCGATGTACTTCGTTCCCGCTATCTTACCCTTAGGTTTGTTCAAGAACTTTTCTTGCATGTAGAAGGGGTCCATTATAGCGATGTTCGGGGTATTCTCTTTGATGAGTTAGTGAGCCAAGCTTAGCGCAGCCAGGCGGACCATGGATGGGTGGAGTGCATTCATGTGGAACATGTCAAACATGTCATTAAATCTCAAGAAGAACAAGTCCCTTGGGTATTTATCCACAAAGCCCAAGCCCTCCGGTACCTTTCCTATGTAAAGAGGGTATGTTGGATTGTCATCTTTGGCAAGATTTTTCTCCACATAAAGAATAGCATTATGGAGGTTCCTCATATCCGAAGTGATGATTTCTAACAATTTTGGCGACAACATCGGTTTACCCAACTCATGGATCTCATGCAAGTTTATGATGGGTACCTTGTCCTGGACCCGGATCGTCTTCCTACACCCCTCCACCGGCTGGCTGCTGGAGTCAAAGGCACGTTTCTTTGATCTTTTCCGCCCCGTCGTCTTCCTGCTAGCGTGATGCACAAATGAATCTTGGGGCGCCTCTTGGAGTGTGTCTTGGCTGAGACCAGCTTGATCACGAGGGCTGAAGGGGGCTGCTTCTGGCGCTCCTTGAGAAGAGAATAGATGCCTCGTCGAGCGGGGAGGACCCTGGCTGGGACCGGCAACTTGTGTATCATCAAGAGGACCTTGGATGGCAGCAGGCAAGTCGTTGTCATCAACGAGGAAGTCTTCGACACGAACATCATCGTCATGATGATCCGCAGGTTCAGCAAAGGCCTCGTTTTGCTCTGGGATGATGAAAAAAGGGTCTAGACGAATCAGATCTTTAGGCCATAGCATTGGCCAAGACAAGCATTGTTCGAGGTTCAACTCGCTATCGGCTTCGGGGGGTTGAGTCGGAGGATCCAAATTTGCGCAACCCGGGAACACCCGGTCCAATGTAACCCTAAACATGGTATCGGGCATAGGCACTGTGTGGAACACACGGTTAAGTGGTGTCACGATACGTGCCTTTGCCACGTCTTTCAACTCATTGTTGACTTGTAATAGCAATATGCATCCCACCTCATCGGCCTGCGAAAACATATAAGGCGTTAGAGAGGGCAAGCAAGCGCCAATTAAACTAGTCGAGACTTTTGCGGCACTTATTTACCGTCAGGGCATTGAGCTCGTCTAATGACGAAGGACCGCGGACGGCCGCCGGCATTTAAGAGATGGAAGGGATGCTACGAGGTGCGGTGTCGGCCGGCGATTCATCCCTCACACCTTGTGATGTGTTGTCGGTCGCCGTCATATTGATGTCCACAATAGGCGGCTCATTATTCGAGTTGCTGGCACCTAAGGTGATCGTGGGGAGAGGCCCTTGTCGGCCTCCATCGATCCAATCCGCGATCAACTTCATCATGGTAGGAAGGAGGTTGTTGACAGTCTGTGTCACTTGCACATTGATTTTGTTGGGCATGTCAGCTTTCACGGTCTCCAATTCTTCCCTCACATTCTTCTCCTCGTTCCTCTTCCTCTCCTTTCGTGCCTCCTTGGTCTCGCGGTAGTAAAATGAATGTTTGTGATTAAGTCCGGCACCGACCACACGGCCACGATGCGGCGGCGCTGACACCGGAAATTTCTTTACCTTTTTTAGTGTCCTTTCAAAAGAGGCGTCATACGACACCTGGGTTGAGGATCCTTGAGATTGAGCTAATTCTTCTTCCTCCCAATTTTTTTTCTCAAGCTCCCTGACCTTCTCGTTCGCGCATAGCTCCTTGGTTTTGGGATTTACCTTGTATCGGGCCCGCACAAATCGATTTCCAAGCGGGTTCTTAAACTTCGGGTAGGGGTCCGGCCCCTTCCTTTCCGTGTCCTCCTTATCCCAAACTGGCTGCTTTCCGGGGTAACCACGGCTTCCGAGATTGTGGGGAGTTACGTTCTTCTCGTTCATATCTTTCCCCCACTTCCTAAGCGCCTTTTTTGCAGGTAGGTCATAGTTGGCCTTGAAAACATTGAAGTCCTCTTTCTAAATTGACGGTCAGTGGCTTTGGATATTATCAAAATCGTAACCCGCATCAAACTCTTGCCTCACCTACCCTTTCAAACTGGACAAGGCTTTGCTAAACCTGCCTAGGGCGAATGTGTTCACTAGATTTTTCTTCATATCAAGGTTATCATAGGGTTCCGGGAACTTGTATCGCGCGTGCAGCCTCTAAATGAGGAGGGTGGCCATAGGTTCCTTACTTTTTTTCCTAATGTCCTCTTCATTGATGTTGACGAGTTCTCGAAGGATGCATCCAATGCTGATGCCGTACTGATACGTCTCAAACGTATCTACTTTTCCAAACACTTTTGCTATTGTTTTGGCCTCATTCTTCCATGATTTGGACGAAACTAACCCGGACTGACGCTGTTTTCAGCAGAGCTATCAGTGATGTTTTATATTGTGCAAGTTTCTGGATATTTAGGTACGCTGGAAAAATCCACAAAAATCAAATAAAAAATCAGCATTACCGAAGCTTCGATGCTGCCAAAGGGGGGCCACAGGGCAGCCAGCGGGCACCCAGAAGTGAGTGTGGCGCGGCCCAGCCCCTGGCCGCGCCACCTGCCCTCCTGGGTGGGTACCACACCTCCTGGTGCCCTACCTTGGCCCTACTTATTCCCTCGGCAAGGAAACTCCAAAAAAGAAGTCGTTTTTCCGATCTACGTCGCAGAGCCGCCGCCACCCTCTGTTCTTCTCCGGGAGTGCTAATCTGGAGGCTGCTTTGGCCTCCGGTGAGGGGAAATCATCGCCATCATCTTCATCATCGCCTCTCTATCACCCCTCCATGACTTCTCCTCTCATGTGTGAGTAATTCCTTGCTGTAGGCAAAGGGGATGGTAGGGATTGGATGAGTTAGATCATGTAAGAGTTTATCAGATTGTTGCGGGCATGTTGCCTATCATCTACTTGGTGTTTATCATCTCTGTTACAACTTGTTGCTCTTAACGCTTGTCACTTTGGGCCCGAGTGACATGATTTCAGATCTGATCACCCTTTGTTTTCTTGAGTTTTTTGGTGTTCTTGATCCTATCTATGAGTTTTATGCACCTATTATAGTCCGAAACCGGCGATCCCAATGGTGACAACTTGGGACACCAAAGGGGATGGACTATAATTTGAGGATTCCGTGTATCCATGAAGTGTTAATGCTTTGTTCCGGTGCTCTTTGACAGGAGTACCTTAATCTCCCTAAGTTCCTTTTGGCCCCGTTCGTAGCGGGAGGGTAGGACAAAAGATGTTGTGCAAAGTTCTTATTGCAAGCACGTACAACTACCTTGGGATACATGCCGGATGTTTGATATTTTCCTAGATGATCCTTTCTTTTCTGTGAGCCTTGCCCGTTTTAGAATCTATTACATGTTTGATCTCATCCAAGCAACGCCCAACCATCCATCTCCCTAGCCTACAGTGTTTCAATCCTGCTGGTTACTAGTTGTTTACTTTTGTTGTTTTACTTTTATCGTTTCATCAGCAGTATTATCATCACCACTACCACTTCCATACTACCGTTGCTACTAATACCTTTGTGCAAGCATGTGTTTGTTTCAGGTGCGGTTGAATTGACAACTCAATTGTCAAAGCTTGTACGTATTCTTCGGCTCCCCAAGTGTCGAATAAATAAATTGGGTTATCTTGCCCGCGAAGACTATCTCGATACCCTATAGTTGAGGGTTATCACATACCCTTTTGCAACATGAGTCGGCTGTGTAGGCAAACCGCTAGCGGGGTCCACCTCCGTAAATTCTTCTCGGATGGTGCGGAGCTTGTTTGGGCCCCTTTCCTTACGCTGCCGCTTGGCTTCGCTACCAGATGTCGCGTTGCCATCCCCATCACCGCTAGTAGTGGTCGCGTTGCCATCCCCGACACCACTAGTAGTGGTGTCGTTGCCATCCCCGGCATCACTAGTAGTGCTCTCGTTGCCTGCATCCCCGCTTTCATCATGTTGATCGTCAAGTTGTTGAGCCGCAAGCATTGAGAAATAAGGATGATCCTCTACGGGATCGACAGGTACCCGAGAACAACCGGCTTCCTCGTTTGACATCTATTATCACCATTTAAAAATACTACTAGTAAGTGGGATAGGTTAGTGCAAAATGAGTTATAACAAAGTAGCATGTGTGTATGCATCATTTTTACTGTCTCCAGGATATGGGTGCAATTACAACCTCTAATCAACAAACAATCATAGAGGATATATCCATCAAGTTCAAAGTTCAGAAAGTAAGGATTCAGAGCAACTTCTCAGGTGGAGCTCGATGTGCTAGTACATATACAGAAGATGAAGTCCGAATAAATTTCCATTTACCTATATATAGAACAATATATCACTAAGTTTCGTTCATATCTTATATTAGGTCACTTAAACAGTAGCAAAATGAGTTAAAGTTCTCATTTCAGTATTTTTAGCATGTCCTATTTTTAGCATAAGTCATGCCAAAATCCACGGAAAATTTTGGCATGACCTCTGCTGAAAATAGGACATATGGAGTCCCGAATTTGCCGAAACGGAAGTTAATCAACATTCCGGCAATCTCAAGGCCTCATAGTACCTGCAAACTAGACCAGAGCATATAGCACACTACACAAAACTCACATATATAGCACACTGCACCCAACAACACATATAGCACATCACAACACATATAGCACACTGCGGGACATCCCCTCTATGAATGCTGGAACAAATGCTGAGATTCTAGTACTCTTTGCATGTGAACAGAGACTACCAAACAAAATGCTCACAGTAAACTTCCAACACAAGATAAAATAACCTCTAAATACTTGGCAACTGCTAAGCAAGGGATGATTAGATTACCTGGTATCACTTGAATAGTGGTCCACACAGGATAATTATGCAGTGCAGGACCAACTGAAATCACTTGAACTTGGTATTCTGATAAGATTAGAAAACATAATAAACCAAAAAACATCGGCATACTGTGAAGCAGCTAGGAACATCCCCAAAACACTACTAGTGGTGCCGAGGCTAATGCACCACTAGTAGAGCAGAGCAACAGAAGAACAAATTCTGACTCTAATGCACAATTGAGTCCTAACAGTGTGAGAGTAGAAGAAAATGCAATGATATGATAAGTGAAAGAGAAATAAGAGATATTGCCCCAGCAACACAAATGATGGACCAACAACTATGGTATACATGGGAGCCACAAGCTTTAATGAAAAGAATATCAACAGTCACAGAAGTATAATATAGCATAAAAATGTCTTCATGCAGGGAAACAAGAACTATAAAGTCCACTTATTGACAACTTAAGAAGCATCAGAAATGGACTTCCTAGAGGCTCAGCTACATGGTGCAAAATCATATATGCAGAATCATATATGGTCTTATAGCATAAAAATGGTTTTCATGCAGGGAAACTAGAGAGAATGAAAGAGTAAATCATTTTTAAAATTCATAACAAGAATGATTAAAGAAAAAAACATATGTGAAACTATGAGAAGCACAGTTTTAGACCCCAAAAAACACATCTGAGCTTTTCTTTGTATACCCCTGTTAAGACCATAGATTTTTCATGTGTTTCAGACATAAATTTAATTGTTTTTCAGGCATAGATGTATATGTGCTTTTGGTTATGTATTGCATTCCTATGTTTGACTATGTTCACTATGGTTCAAGCTCAAATATACATGATCCACAAAAACATATTTGCCAATTGTTTTAGGCAAAAGATTCAGACTTTTGCATTCTCCTTGTTGAGCATAGCAAACTAACACATGAAGTGGACAATGGCAATGGAGAGCTAGGGTTTGGAGGGGAACGAACGGGGGCATATCGGGGTGTTGGTTACCTTGTGGATGGCGGCCTGGACGGGGTGCACCGCGGAAGCTGTCGTTGACGCCGAACCGGGGCACGTCGTGGGTCGAGCAGGGCGGGCGTCCACGGGGAGGCGGCGGCGGCGATGGGAGGTATCCACGGGGAGGCGGCGGCGGCTACACAAGAGGGAGAAGTCGTGAGGGAGCGGCGGCGGCTACCTGGGGGCGCGGACGACGACGGATACCTGGGGGCGCGGACGGTGGCTGTCGTCAGCGATGGGAGGCGCGCGGGGTGTGGCTGGGAGCGGTTGAAGAGAGAAGAGGAGAAGAGATGTGATCCAGAAAATGGGCGGGGGAGCATAGTCATGGTACCCTAGTTACCGCTGGAGGACAGACAACCACGTCCGCCAGCGCTACATTTTTTTTCTAGCGTGCAAAAGTGGAGCGTCCACCAGAGGTGACAATACCACTGGCGTACAAATGGGCCAGCCGCCAGAGAATTTTTTTTGTATTTGCTTCTTTTTTCTATTCTTGTATTTGATTTTCTTTCTATTTTATTAAAATGATTGTTTTCATATAAAAATGGTCAAAAATGTATGGCTTAATAAAAGAATTTCAAGTAGTCAAAGATATATATTACAAAAGATAGGTACATATAACAAAAGTGTCATCGAATATTAGTTCATCGATACAACAAGTTTGTAGTCTCATACAAAAGAGAAATCAATACTAGCTGGTTTCTTCGCACACATTGCGCGTCTTTCTCAGCATTTGGTAATTTTCTTGCCTTTTTTTGTCGCAGTTGCATAATTTAGCCCGACATCGTGACTACTTCTTTTGGATGGACGAACTGACCTAGGCAGCGTCGTTCTACTCCTTCTTGTGGTGTATTTTGCCTTATCGTCATCATCTTCATCATCTTCGATATTTGGGTCGCCGAACATGTCAAAGTCGTCTTCGTCGGCCATTCCTATGATGTTTCTTTTGCCTCTCCTCACGTCCACGCGGTTAGGCCTACAGGGGTCTGTTATGAAGAAGCATTGGGACACGTGCTTAGCCAATACCCATGGCTCATTTTGCGAAGTGACGTTCCAGCTTGATGAAGTGCTGCCGGCTTCGGGTATAACCATGGTGGTGAAGTATTTGTTTTCTTTCATGACTGTTGATCTCCTATCCCATCTGACACGAAACATCGGAACCTTCTCTCCAGAGTACTCAAGCTCCCCTTCCATAGTATCGTAATTTTTCATTACCGATTGAGGATACCATCGTTACTCCTGAGTTTTGATAAGCAGAACTTTTATCCTTTTCTTCCGTGTAGAATGTGAACCCATTTATATCATATGCCTGAAACGTCACAAGGTTGGGTGAGGGACCATTTGACAAAGCATATAAGAGCCTTCCTTCTGGACAATCCATCGTGGATTAGCGATAAGGTTTTCTTTGAACCAACACAAGAAAGTGGAGTTGTGCTCTCTGATTACTTCCCCATCTGTCCTTTCCCTACCCTGGCCAGTGTACTTCTTCCTAATGATGTTTTCGTGCTCTTTGCACCAGGGATCGACCATTACAAGGTGTTGTAGAGCTACCAAGTTTGCCCTGTTAAAGTCGACGCGTCATTTTTCAAAGTCTACATGCAATTCCCTCTGGCCATTCTTGTGGCCTACTCCGTCGAGCCTGCCAAGGTGCCTGTTTCTGGGCAGGCCAACAAGGTCATCGACTTCGCCCAGGAGATTCGTGCAGAAAGAGATGCACTCTTCGGTGAGACAGCCCTGAACTATGCTTCCTTACGGACGGGCCCTGTTACGAATGAATCCTTTGATGACTCCATTCATCCTTTCGAACAGCATCATGTTGTGCAGGAACGCCGGTCCGAGGTGGATGATATCTTCCACGATATGGACCAACATATGCGCACAAATGTCAAAGAATGCAGGTGGAAAGTAAATCTCAAGTTCGCATAATATCACAACGATCTCTTCCTTCAACCTTGAGAGTTGCTTCCGTGTAATCGACTTTCGAGAGATCACGTCAAAAAATTTACAGAAATCAAAAAGGGTTTCACGTATGTGCTTGTCCATTATCCCTCGAATCGCAACCGGAAATATCTGCGTCATCATCACATGAAAGTCATGAGACTTCATCCCGCTGAACCTTTGTTTCTGCTGGTCTAGATATCTGCTTATCAGCCCACACTAACCGAAAGGGGTTTTGACTCCTAGAAGGAACTTGATTAATTGTTGAAGCTCGTTCTCACTTAGAGTGAAACAGGAGGGGGGAAGTGATAGTCATTTTTCTTAACCTTTTTTCCCTTGTGTCAGTTCGTCTCATCCGATGACTCAATTCCCCCGTGAAGCTCTTCCCTGATACCTGTATGTATCAAGTCATTTCTTGCTTTTGGTCCATCTTTGGTTTTTTCCGGCATGTTGAGCAGAGTGGCAAACAAACTCTCGAACACATTCTTCGTGATATGCATTAGATCAAGGCACTGAGGCGTATCAAGAACGGGCTAGTACTTCAAGTCCCAAAACACGGACCTCATCTTCCATACATCCAGGAGCGGTTTTGGTGCCTTTTGCTTCTTTCCTGGCTTAGGGCACTGATCCCAATCATTCAGCAACTCATATATTTCTTCACCGCACCTCTTACGTGGAGGTCCCCAGAGCTCATATTCACCATTGAAAAGGTCTCCATGCCTTCTCCATGGGTCATCCTTGTGTAACCACCTTCGATGCCCCGTGTAGACAGTTTTTGAAGACCCGGTATCTTTCTTAAGCTGCATAAACGTTGGATCATCCATGAACCTCATACATCCCCAATGTCCATGGCAAACCTGGCATGCGACATATCCGTGGCCGAGATAGTCTTGCACTGTACAAAGCAAGGCGGCTCTCATAGGGAAATATTCTTCTGCGACAGCGTCCCATGTGTTCACCCCTTCCCATAACGTGTCTAGCTCATCTTTCAGTAGCTTTAGAAACATATTGATGTCGTTGCCAGGTTGTTTTGGCCCTTGAATTAGCATGCACATGTGTATGTACTTACTCTTCATGCATAACCATGGGGGAGGTTGTATATCCATAGTCCATACGAACACGGGCCAAGTGCTATGTGTGTTGCTCTGGTTGCTGTATGGATTCACTCCGTCGGTGCTCACACCCAACTTTAGGTTCCTCGGATCTGCCGCGAAACTTGCATCTACACCGTCTAATGCTCTCCACTGGCTTGTGTCCGAAGGGTCTGTCAGAACTACCTTTTCACACCGTTTTGGATCTTTCAATACTACATTTTTTCTGTCCGCGTGCCACCGCATGATCTTGGCATCCTTGTAGTCTGCGAAATACCGCTGCAAACGGGGAATGAGCGGAAAGTACCACACAACTTTCCGAGGTTCTTTCTTCCCTTTCTTGTATCGAGCGGCATTGCACACCGGACATGTGATCATGTATGTGTCCTATTGCAGATAAATGTAGCAATCATTGATGCACACGTGGTATTTTTCATGCGGTAAATCAAAGGGGCACACGACTTTCTTGGCCTCATCACAACTTGTAGGACACGAGTTTCCCTCTGGAAGCTTACTCTGCCAGTATTGCAGGCTAGCGTCGACGCTTATGTCAGTCCATTTGTGTTTTGCCTTCATTTTGAGAACATCGAGCGCTACTTTCAAGCGAGAGTCTTCTGATCCGTAACCTGGATAAAACGGAGTATTCGAGTCTACCTCCAGTTCCGCCAGCTTAGCTTGCTCTATACTAGCAGATCTGCAGTTAGTCGTCTTCTTTAGAAGCGGCTCTTTGAGATGAGGGTCCCGCACTGCTGAAGCTAGCAGTGTTTGCATGCCACCGTCTTTGGTTACGTGTTGTTCAGCATCTTCTAGATCTCCAACATCATGTGCGGGAGGATCATCAGGCGACTCTTCATCTTCTTTCCCGTGATCGTTATTATTGTCATGCTGATCATGATCCACCGCACCATCATGGACTTCATCATCATCATCATCTTCATCAAGCCACTGAGTGTGGCCTTCCATGATACCATGTATGAGCAGATGCTCCAGCAACTCTCCCGAAAAGGGGTTCAGCAAGCCCACTTTTTTGCATTTGCGACACGGGCATCTTATCTCCCTGCGGTTATTTTGTATCATGTCGTATGTAGCGTATCTCAAATATTTTTTCACGACACGTTCACTCATATGGTCGGGCGCCATATCGATCGCCTGCACGTGATAGAACCACAAGACAAGTAAAACAATCATTTTTCATTAAAAAATTCAGCATGACCTTCCTACAAATAGGACTAAGAGAGTGCCAAAATTTTCCGAAAAGGAAATGAATCAACATTCTGAAAAAATATTGACATCATTTCCTGCACAATAAGAATAGCTCATATATGCATCATCACATATCCGGCAAAATTTCATCATCTCATATATGCATGCATGCATCATCATCAAGAATATATAGCACATATATATGCATCATCACATATCTGACACAATATAAAAATAGCACATATATGTTGATCCCTCACCTTAAGAGAGACAATGTGGGAGAGAAGAGAGATGTAGATAGATCTAGGTAGACCTATATATAGAGATGATATATTTGGATCTCACCAAAAGGAGCTAAATTTGGTTCTTTTGTGGCCATTTCTTTTGGTAGAAAGGATATTAGAAGGGTAATGGAGCTAGATCTATCACATAAACTAGTTTTAATTGGTTAAAAAGAGTGGTGAACATGGGGGAAGGGGAGGAACTTTGAGCTAGTGAGAAGAGCAATAATGGAGGGATTTGGTGGCAGCCCGAGCCCACCAATAATTGCACAGGATACCTCTGGCGTACAAACTATCTGTCCTCCATAGGTAACAGAATTACCGCTGGCGTATAATCCATTGACCCGCCAGCAAAAACATCTGCAATTTAAAATATTTCGGGGGCAAACTTCCTCTGGCGTACAATTCGGCAACATAAATAGCTCTGGTGATCAGAGCTTCTGTACGCCAGTGGTAGTTGGATCTGATGCCTAGCCCGGGGCAAGCTGTGCCTCTGGCGTGCACTGAACATTGTACGCCATCGGTACACTCTATTGCCCTGGCGTCCACTTAACTCTGTATGCCAGTGAAAGTATCGCCGGCGTACAACTTTTGGCGTCCGCCAGCAATGAGCTGGCGGCTAGAGCCTATTTCCTACTAGTGAACTAGACTTCTCCCATGTCCTCAAGAACTAAAGTAAATACTCACAAGACTAAAAGAGATCATGATAAGTGGTGATAGATAGGTGATAAAAAATCTGGACATAACAATATTTCTCAAACAAAACTCCATAGAATTCACCACAAAAGAGTAATCAGCACGGGTACAGTAGAGAGGATAGATAGTACGGATTACAACACAAGTTGCAATTGCGAGATGAGGTAGGATGAAGATGGAGATGGTGCTGATGTTGAGGATGATGTTGATGATGATCTCGATCATGCCAGTAACGATGGTGATGACGATGGCGATTATCTCCCCTTCCGGGAGGTGTTCTCCTCGGTGGAATCTGCCCGCCGGAGATGTCTTTTCTTCTCTGTAAGTTTCCGCCACAGAGCGGCAGCGGAACTCGCGAAACTCCTCCTTTTTAGGGGTTTCAGGTGACGGTGAATCTATATGCCAAAGGGGGGGAGCCGGGAGTGGCCCAGGGGTCCAGGCGGCCTCCTGGCGCGCCCCAAGTGGGGGCCGCGCCATGGGGGCGCCTGGGCACCTGGTGGCCCCCTCTGGCTTCTTTTCGGTGAAGCTTCATTATTCTTCTGGAAAATATCCTCCATCGATTTTCAGCGCATTTGGAGATGTTCTGTTTCAGCAACTCAATGTCCACTTTTCTCCGTTGAATCCTGCGTCTGCTGTTTCGGAAACGGAAAGTTGCAAACTGTGTAAAACAATCCAAAACAACATAAGTATAGTATCATAATGTGAAATATATCAATGAATAGGGGTGAATTACGATATAAAATAGTGATGCATTTTGGACGTATCAGCAGTACGCCAAAACAGGTAGACCAAAATCCAACTGCTTCTACTCACTAATCATCCACCTTGAGATATCTACCCAGAACATCATGCTGGTATTAAGTTGCGAGCCCCACCCAAAGTGTAAAACCAAAGTAACAGACGACTGCATTAACTAACTTTGCGTAAGGTAAGCAATCCTTGCGACCGCGGTTACAAGCACCGTTATTTTTCCCCTGGTGGCAACATCACATCCCCTAGTCTCATGTTTCTGTCACTCAAGCTAGACATCGGGGGGCATGAACCCACAATCAAGCATAACGCTCTCTTTTGGAGTTACTATCTACTACTTGGCCAAAGCAATAAAAAGCAATAGAGAACAGTCAAGAATTACTCAAGAACAAAATATAAAAGGAGAACCAAATATATAACTCATCACAATCTGAACATAATCTTATAATCCATCGGATCCCAGAAAACAAGCATAGCAACAGCAGAAACGATTGCATAGATGCCTTGATCATTTAGGACAGCTCACAAGGGCGAAGAATGGATGCACAAGATTGGAGAGAAGACATCACATAGCTACTGGTGATGGACCCATGGTCCAAGGGGGACTACTCACGGCACATCCGGGAAGCGTTCATGATGGTGGAGAACCTCCCGGAGGTCAATCCTCCCTCCGGAAGGGTGACGGGAAGATCTCTCCTGGTGCTCCCGATCTTGGAAGCGAGGCGGCGGCGAAACAAAGGTGAAAATCGCGATGCGGGGTTCCTCTCGAGGGTTTCTGGAACGGGGTGTAAATATAGGCCAAAGGGGGGACCCAGGGGGTGGCCAGGAGGGGGTCCGCGCCAGGTGGGCGACTGCGTGGGGCCTGGCACCCCTCTGGCCCCACTTTGGTGTTTCCGGAAGCTTCTGCCATGCTGATTTTTTATATATATTTTTTGGAATTTTTTGGGCTATGTAAATATGGGGAAAACATGCAATTCACAGACATCAGCAGACATAAACTGGCATTGGGTGTACTGAGTTAGTAGGTTAGTACAAATATGTGTAAAAAGGTATGAAAGTTTAGAAAAACACATAGAAATGTCACCTAAAAGAGCATGGAATAAGCATAAACTATAGATACGTTTGGGACGTATCACCTAGCAGCTGGTAGCTTACTAGTACCTCTGGTTAATCGGCAGCCGGTTAACTCAGTCGGCCCATGGGCCATCCAACGTGCTCTAGCAGGTTGCACTCTTCGTCTTGAAATTATATTTCTCCTAGTTGAGCCTACCTGGGGTCATGCCCCCGACATCATGGGTCATACGGAGGCATCACAATGCCTAAGTCTTCGACAAGGAGTTTCCCTAGACTACGTCCCTGGTTAGCTCCATTAAGGACAAGACTCATCGTTGGGTATAGGCGGGTGCGAGAGGGATGTCGATCATCATTCATGCAACTTGAACCTGTAACTCGGGGCTGAGAAACCCCTCTCTCTGCTCTTTTGCACTTGATGTAGCGCCCTTTGTGTGTGTACGATGCTACATGTCCCCGTGTATATGTATCGACACTCTGTACCTATCAATGAAATAATACGCCTAGGCGTATTCTCGAAAAATTTGATAATGGGATTGATGAGGTATGTGTCAGATCGCTCTGTTAGGTATGTACTAGGGTTAGCTAGTGCCTTTGCATCATGTCAAAATTTCAAAAAGAAATCTTGGAAATCAAATTCAAAATCAAAATGGGAGAAGGAACACCCCCCAGATGAATTAATTCAAAAGGCCAGATAAAATTCTTTTCCAAAAATTCATGTTAGAGTTTTGAAAAGTCTTATAAATGAGTGTGATCACATATCAAGTGATGTGGGACCCACCCCATGCTCATAGATTTTTCAAATATTCAAACAGTACCTTGGAATTAAAGAAATAACCCTTTTTGATTTAAAATTCAAATCATTTGAATTTTAAAAATGTTGAAAGTTTATGAGTGGCTAGTTGATATTTTTATGAGGCCACATAAAAGTTTTCAGCATTTAATAAAATGGTTTGGTATTTTTATCAGAGCCAAAACAAATTACAGAAAAAGAAAGGAAAGATTAAACAGAGAGAAAAAGAAAAGGCTTACCTCTCGCCTGGGGCGAGGCCCACCTCTCCAGCCGGCCCAGCCCACCCGAACTCCCCTGTCGTCTTCCACCCCGCGCTGCCAAGCAGCTCGGTGGCGCGGCGTCGACGCCGTGGACGCCACCTCGACGCCCAGGCCGTTCCAGGCCGCCCCGTGCCACCTTTTCCTGTCCTGGAGAACCGCCACGAAGCCGTGCTTCATTTCCCCCTCCCCTCTCGTGCTCTCCCTTCCTCTCCTCGTTTTCCCCTTCTTCCCCGAGAGCAGCCGCCATTCACCGTCGACGATAACCGTAGCCAGCGCCGGAGAGAAGCCTGAAGGCCGTGTCCATCGTGCGCGCAGTCGTCGACTTCCTCTTCACGCAGCAGACGGAGCTGTGATTTGGACTCAAGCCGCCGGAATCGAGCTCGAGCCGCCGCCGGACCCGCAACCTCGCCGTCTTCGATTCGCCGTCCTCAAGCCTTCCCCGCCTCCATCGACTGCGCCGCTGCACTCCCTGCGTTTGGGTGAGCGTTTCCCCTCACCTAGCTAGCCCCCTCTCGCCCTGTATCCTACGCTGCCATGGACGCCGGAGTACCGAGCCGCCGTGCTCGTCGTCGGCAAGCATCCGTGAAGCACACGTACCCAAGAGCATGTCCGACGTCTTCCCTGTGGTCTAACGCATCGAACGAGCTCAAGATTGCTAGATTTGGAGCACCGTGGCGACGATTGCCTCTTTCCCGTGTTTCTGTTGCCGCCGGCGAGGTCACCGCCGTCGCTGTGGTCGTCGTCTTGGACGCTGGCGTGCACCAGGAGAAGTGCGAGAGCACGGGCTTCGCTCCCGTGGTCTCGGCGCTTCATTGTGGCCACGGGAACCGCAGTTACGCGCAGCGCCGCCATGGCCAGGCCGCCGGAGTTTAGCCGCCGGCGAGTCAGCCCTAAAACCCCGGTTAATCACCAGTTAAGTGACCCCCTGGGTCACTGACCAGTGGGCCCAGTGGGTTAATTAAGCCACTGGTTAAGTTAACCCAGTCGGGTTAATTAGCCCAGCCACTGACAGGGTGGCCCCACCTGTCAGCCCCCCCTTGACGCCAGCTTGACGTCAGCCTGACGCAGTAAATCGATTAAATGAATTTCCAGAAAAGAAAAATGGTTTAATAATTACAGAAATTCCAGAAAATACCCCAAACTTTGGAAATTCATAAAAAATTCATATTAACTCCAAATTGGACAAATAATATATGAAAAATGATCAGGAGAAAATTATCTTTCCAAATATGCAACTTTCAACTCTGTTTGAGTTGAATTTAAAAAGTGATCAGTAGCATTTGCTATTTGATTTAAATGGAATTAAATCAAATTCAATTCAAATATTTTTGCAACTTGAACCATGGCAACATGCTACATTTCACTTACACATCAGAGGCATATCATACACATTTGAAGATGATTCAAAATGATCAAACTATATCACATATAACTTGATTAATGTTGAATTCAAATGTGGAGTTTGAATTTGCATTTTAAATGCAATATATTCCACTTAAATGGAATTGCCTCACACATCAAAACTTACACTTCAAGCTTTAACATTCAATCATGTGCTTGAGCATTGCATTCATATTGATTGCTACTTCGTGCTTTGTTTGTCGAGTAGAGGTGGAACCGGAGCAAGAGGTCACCCCCTTCGCTGAAGATCCAGAACCCGAACCTCGTCAGCAAGGCAAGCAAAACCCCATTGATCATGTCGATAAAATCCCACTTCCCTCTCATGTCTCGCTTATGCATTGTTTAGGATGATCACCATGCTTCGTATCTACCGCATAGATGAACCCATTCCTTTGCATGACCTATCATTTTGTCACAGTAGTAAGCAAACCACAATCCTAGCAACTGTAGGAGTTGTTTGATATCATGTGGCCCCTGCAAATGTTATCGCTTATTGCATGCTTAGTATGATACCATGTTGTTACTGTGATGTGATTCGGGATGGTAATGATCATGTGGATGATGGTAGAAAAGTGTTGGTGAATCGACCCTAATACAAGGTGAACGATGAGAGGCTGTGTAGGAGTACACGGTGGGTTATCTCGTTGAACACCGCCCTAAGTCCGAGTTCTTGTGTGGTGATCCAAGATGAAGAGTACAACCACACATTGGGCTCACTGACCGCTCTCAACTTATTAACTCATCCCTTTCGATGTCCAGATGTCGCAGTAGTTCGGAGTTCTGGTAGGCTTGTGGCCTGGATGCTAAGTGAGAGAACGGCTCAACCGAGACCGGCTTATGCACCACGCACACATCGCTTGGGTCCACTTCGGTAAACCGGCCGGGTTCACGATTGTGGTAGCCAACCCAAGTAGGCGGCTTTCTTGGACTAGATAGGCTATGAGGTAACAGTTGTGGTGAGCATCCTCGCTGGCACCCCTTGAATGGTGTCGAGATCAAAGGCGGCAAATGATGGTCATGTGTGTGTAGCGGTACACCCTTGCAAGGTTATCAAAACTATTCGAATAGCCGCGTCCGCGGTTATGGACTACTTGGAAAGCTTAGCTTGATTATTAGATAACTTGAACCGGATACTTCTAAAATACACCAAGATAAGTGTGAGTGCTATGGCGTGCTTTCTCGTGGGGAAGTCGAGAAAGGCACCATAGTGGTGTATTGGTTGGAGAAAGTAGTGGACTCGTGTACGCTTCTTACCTCAAGTCTGGTACTCGTAGTTCAGGATTAGCCAAGTCAAACCTGGCATTTCTGCCAGTGAACCCCACCTCCTTTTACCTTGACACATGTGCATGAGTAGTATAGATCCTATGTAAGTCTTGCTGAGTACGCCTTTGTACTCACGTTTGCTTAATCTATGTTTTAGATGACGCCACTGACCCCGAAGGTGGCTTCTTCATCGAGCTGGACGACTGAAGTTAACTAGTCTAGTCCCAGTCAGCAGACTGGTTCCCTCGTGGAGGGCTTTATGTTTGAATAAGGCTTCTTAAGCCAATTTGTTAAACTTGTCTGTACTCAGACATAATTTGCTTCCGCTTTATGTTGTAATGTTGGATCACATGTTTGTGATCTCTGTGTGTACTCTATAAGAGTTATGAATAAAATGTACACTTTGTAGAGAATTGCAATGGTACCTACTATTCATACAAGGCATGTGTGCTGCGTGTATGGTTATAACATGCATGTCTTTGTATGGGTTTTCGAGACCTTAGTTGTGTTCTGGATGGCGGTCTTTCATACACCAAGTGGCCCTTAGATGTGCGCAGCTTGGGGCATCGCGATGCGATTGCTCGAGACTCTGTCTCGTGCACACTTTGTGGTATGATCGAGCCCGCCCTAGACCCCGACTAAGTGATCGGGCTGGAGTAAGTTTATGTAAGATTTTCGAGATAGTCGATAATATGGTTGAGGCGACTTGTCTTGAATATGGGAGTTCACCACCCATATCTTTAGACTTGTGTGCGGACGATGAGGACCCATCTCAGTTGATCATCCGGCCTGGATGGGATGCCCCTCACGTACGATGCTTTCCGAGAATGTTCAGTGCTTGGCCTTGTCTGCTTAGACAAGTGGGTGCAGTTCTCGGCTCTCCATATGACTATGTTTTAACTGTACTTGCATACGCTAACCCCGGGTCCCGACAGACTTGGTATCAGAGCAGGACTGACTGTAGGACTAGTAGCCTTGGCCGAAGTTGAGTCTAGCTTGCTATAGTTATATAGTTACTCTGGGTATATATGGGAATAACGTAAGGCTTCATTTTTCTCCTTACCCCCTTCGTTCTGAGTTCTGAGTCACCTCATCTTGTTCTACGGGAAGATAGGACTAGGCTCTCCTCTGTCTGTTTAGCACATCTCGTTGATTGCTTCCTTATAGCCGTAGGAAAGTTGTGTCAGGTTTTCCTAGCATTGTTATAATGCTGATTTCTTACATTGTATTATGTAAGTGCTGTTTTCATGATTGAAAGAAATTGTCATTTCTTACAATTACAGCCGTTATGTTGTCCGAGTCATTCCAGGTTTATCTCATAATCTGATGCATTTGCAAACTCCTTTCTGTTTCAGATGGCAGATCTTCCCCCTCGGCAGATTGTTCGTTTGACCAGGTGCCTCGGTGTGCGTGGCCATCCCGCCACGTTGATCGAGATGATGTCCTATGTGGGATATCAATGGTACCCTGAGTACACCATCGAGGAGCAGTTCCACGAATTCAACCAGACGCAGTTCCACTGCATCGTCCGCATCTACCCGCACCACGTTGGAGTCACCCAGCCTATCCACTTTGGACATGGCATCGGCGTTACCGAGAACATGGCTGTGCAGGATGCTGCATATTCATGTATTACACTGCTGAGAGAGGAGCACACCATGCTGAGAGAGACTTCTTTCTGCTATATCCCAGCTGCACTTCCAGGAGAAGAGGGATATTACACCGGACTCTACTCAGATCACTCTGCAGAGGATCCAGCACTCCAGGTGACTGCTAGGTTTCCTAGTGACAGAGATCGTGATGCACGCGCTCTCCGTTTTGAGCTCCACGCTACTCGTGTTCGTCTGTATCGAGCACTGACGCTCTTGGCACCCTTTGTGAGCGTGGGATCAGTGGAGTACGATGCGATCTATCCAGTGAGGACCCAGATGCCTTCTCGAGTTGCTTGGCCCGAGATTGGAGGAGTTTTTCCACCCCGTGGTCCTTTGCTTCCACCCTACACTGGACCTAGGCCCCATCCTTGCCCAAATGGATATCAGGGTCCACAAGCCTCCGTGTTTTCTGATGGTCACCTCCAGCTACCGGGATACGCGGGTAACTTTTATGAGGACTACTATGGAGATGGAGATGAGTGAGACCGCCTGTGGTCTTACTTAGTGAGGATGTAGTAGTATCTTAGGTATTGTATGCAAGGTGTCTAAGTTCCAGAGGCTTAGATAAATAAAGTATAGGAAGTCAGAGTGCCTCTGAAGGATGTATCATCTTCATCACGTTTGTATTAGCTTAGTGCTTGTACTTAAACGATGTATGGTTTGTATGACAGCTTGTGAATATATGGCTTGTATGATTTTATCACCATGTTGTCAAGATGATTACTTTCTTTGCTCTGTAATCCTTCCAGTATTCAATACCTTGACTAGACTCTTGAAATCAACTCTGTTTGACTTTGGTTTTTCACCATCAGGATGTCTCAAGGAACACGTGGCCAGATTGGTCGTAACCAAGGTCGTGGGAACGACCAGGAGGAAGGCAACCGTCCACCCCCACCCATGATGGCCCAAGTTCTGATGGAGGTCGAGAGGAACCGCCGTGACTCTCATCACCTGCTTGAAGTCATCGCACGCAACACCACTCAGCAGCGCAATGAGCTGGTGTCTCTGAACGACTTCATCCGGCTTCATCCCCCGGTTTTCAGTTACTCCACCGAGCCCCTTGATGCCGATGACTGGCTCCGCAGCATCGAGAGGAAGCTCCAAGCAGGCCATGTTGCAGATGGCGACAAGGTCAATTATGCCACCTATCACCTTGAAGGTGCAGCAAGCTCTTGGTGGGAGAATTTTCTGAATATGCGTCTCATTGGACCACCAGCATCTTGGGAGGAATTATGTACGTCCTTCCGCGAGCACCACATCCCCAAGGGTCTCATGGACCGCAAACGTGAGGAGTTGTGTAACCTCACTCAAGGCAGGAGATCCGTGGACGAGTTTAGTCGTGAGTTCAACCGACTTGCTCGTTATGCAACTGAAGAATTCTCCACCGACTCCAAGAAACAAGAGAGGTTCCGTCGTGGCCTCAACTCCGGACTCCGACGCGAGCTCAACCTTCATGACTTTGCCACATTCCAGATCCTTGTCAACAAGGCCATCAAGGCAGAGGACATGAACACCCCCAACGACTTTCGCAAACACCCCAGAGATGATAGTTCATCCAGTTCTGGCTCCCAGAAGCGCAAGATTTGGATCCCAATAGCATGTTCCGCCAGAACAACCCCCCAAGGCCATCCTATGTGGCGCCTCGTCCACCCACCCAGTTCCACCCAGCTCCACCAAACCACCCAGCTCCACGCACTGTTTTCGGAGCTTGCTACAAGTGTGGTCAGGAAGGCCACAACTCTCGCGAGTGCCCCCAGAACCAGATCCAGCACCAGAATGCTCCACCACGTGCCGGAGGCAACAACAACAACAATGGTCGTGGCAAGCCACCCCAGAAGGTCTACACCGCCAAACCCGCTCCTCCCGCCACTCGTGGACGTCTGAACCAGGTTGCCGCTGAAGAGACTGACGACACCACTGACGTCATTCTTGGTACGCTCCCAGTCAATTTTGTTCCTACTTCCGTTCTTTTCGACCCAGGAGCATCTCATTCATTCATGTCGGAAATTTATGCACTTCGTCATGAGTTACCCTTTGTTGAATTGTCCACCCCGATGGTTATTCAAACTCCAGGGTCAAGATGGCAAACTAATAGAGTGAGCCATGGTAATCAAATTGCAATTGAGGGTTTAGTATTCCTTGCTTCACTCATAGCCCTCAAGTCTTCAGACATTGATGTCATCCTTGGCATGGATTGGCTATCAAGACAGAATGCCTATCTGGATTGCAAAGGCAAATCCGTGAAACTCACCCACCCTTCAGGCACAACCGTTAACTATACCTCACCCAGAACAAGAATCCAAGTGCATTCTTTGAATGTACTTCCCCTTCCCGAACTTGAAGATATTCCGGTGGTTCGTGACTTCCCGGATGTCTTTCCTGAAGAGCTGCCGGGCATGCCACCCGACAGGTGTGTAGAATTTATAGTGGATCTTGTTCCAGGAACCGCACCAATTCCCAAACGCCCTTATAAAATGGCCCCACATGAGTTAGCTGAGCTAAAAACCCAACTTGATGCTTCGTTGGCAAAAGGCTTCATCCGCCCTAGCTCATCGCCATGGGGTTGCCCCGTTCTGTTCGTAAAGAAGAAAGATGGAACAGAAAGGTTGTGCGTAGATTATCGCCCGCTAAATTTAGCGACGATAAAGAAAAAATACCCACTGCCCAGGATCAATGATCTTTATGATCAACTTGCAGGATCCTCCGTCTTCTCCAAGATGGATTTGAGATTAGGTTATCATCATATCCGAATCCGAAACGAGGACATTCCCAAAACGGCTTTTACAACTCGTTATGGTCTTTACGAGTACACCGTCATGTCCTTTGGTTTAACCAATGCCCCCGCCACATTCTCACGCTTGATGAATTCGATCTTCATGGAGTACCTAGATAAATTTGTGGTGGTTTATCTTGATGATATTCTCATCTACTCGAAGAACCAAGAAGATCATGCCGAACACTTAAGGCTGGTATTGATGAAACTTAGAGGGCATCGCCTCTACGCTAAATTCTCCAAGTGTGAATTCTGGCTACCAGAAGTGACCTACTTAGGCCACGTGATTTCTGCAAAAGGCATTGCTGTGAATCCCGAGAGAGTTTAGGCCGTCCTTGACTGGACTCCACCTGAATCGGTTAAGCAAGTTAGAAGTTTTCTTGGCCTAGCCAGCTATTGCCGTCGCTTCGTCGAGAACTTTTCTAAAGTTGCAAAGCCTCTAACTGAACTCCTCAAGAAAGATAAGAAATTCTTATGGACTTCCAAGTGCGAGGAAAGCTTTCAAGAGCTAAAAAGAAGATTGACTTCCGCACCCGTACTTGCACCTCCAGACACCAAAAGGGATTTCGAGATCTATTGTGATGCATCACGGCAAGGGTTAGGATGCATACTTCTGCAAGATCGACATGTGGTAGCTTATGCTTCACGCCAGTTGCGGCCACATGAAGAGAACTATCCTACTCATGACCTTGAACTCGCTGCCGTAGTTCATGCTCTAACAACTTGGCGACATTACCTCCTTGGTAATCGTTGTGAGATTTATTCCGACCACCAAAGCCTCAAATACATTTTCACCTAGCCAGATCTTAATCTCAGGCAAAGATGCTGGATTGAGTTGATAAAAGATTACGACGTAGGAATTTCTTACACCCCAGGCAAAGCCAATGTCATGGCTGATGCACTAAGTCGTAAGTCGTACTGTTACAACCTCATGTTGCAGCAGTATCAACCACTTCTTCATGAGGACTTTCGCAAGCTCAACCTTGAAATTGTTCCTCATGGATATCTTTCAACCTTGGTGGCGAAACCAACCCTTGAGGATCAAATTATAGTTGCCCAAAGGCGTGCACGAGGTGTTCGCCGGATTAAGGAGAACATTGCTAGAGGAGTTGCTAAATGTTTCTCCACAGATAACAAAGGAACGGTATTCTTTGAAAATCGTTTGGTAGTACCTAAGAATAGGGAACTAAGGCAACTCATCCTCAAGGAAGCCCATGACACACCCCTCTCAATTCATCCCGGTAGCACGAAAATGTACCGAGATCTACGCCAGAGATTTTGGTGGACTAGGATGAAGAGAGACATTGCTCAATTTGTTGCCGAATGTGATGTTTGTCGTCGCATTAAGGCAGAACATCAAAGACCTGCTGGTACACTTCAACCCTTGTCCATTCCTGAGTGGAAATGGGACAAAGTCAGTATGGACTTCATCACCGGCTTTCCAAGAACCCAGAAAGGAAACAATGCCATATTTGTTGTCATAGATAGGCTTTCCAAAGTTTCTCACTTCCTTCCGGTTCGCGAGTCTATAACTGCTAGCCAGTTAGCAGACTTGTACATCTCCAGAATTGTATCCCTTCATGGTGTTCCTTTGGAAATCAATTCTGATCGTGGTAGCCTTTTCACCTCTAGATTTTGGGGAAGCTTCCAACGTGCTATGGGAACTCATCTCTCCTTTAGTACAGCTTTTCATCCTCAGTATAGCGGTCAAGTCAAAAGGGTTAACCAAATTCTTGAAGACATGCTCAGAGCTTGTGTTATCTCATTCGGAAAGAATTGGGAGAATTCTCTTCCATTTGCTGAATTTGCTTATAACAATAGTTTTCAATCTAGTCTGAACATGGCTCCTTTTGAACTCCTTTATGGACGACGATGTCGAACACCACTAAACTGGTCTGAAACCGGTGAAAGACAATTCTTTGGACCGGACATGATCAAGGAAGCAGAAGAGCAAGTTCGCATTATTCGTGATCAATTGAAAGCAGCCCAGTCTCGTCAGAAAAGCTACTATGATCGTCATCATAGGCAAGAAAGCTACAATCTGGATGAGAAGGCTTACCTTTGGGTTACTCCTCTGAAGGGAACCAACGTGTCGGTATCAAAGGCAAATTGGCCCCACGTTACATCGGACCTTTCCGCATTATTGCTAAACGTGGAAAAGTTGCCTACCAACTTGAACTACCTCCGCACCTTTCCCGAGTACACGATGTATTCCATGTGTCCCAACTCAGGCGTTGCTTCAAGGACCCCATCCGCGAAGTCGACCATGAAACGCTTGATCTCCAAGATGACCTTTCTTATCGAGAATACCCCGTTCGTATTCTTGATTCCGCAGAGCGTGTCACTCGTCGTCAGAAGATTAGGTTTCTGAAAGTGCAATGGTCACACCACTCTGAAAGAGAAGCCACGTGGGAAAGAGAAGACCGTCTCCTTACCGAGTACCCCTCCTTCCTCCCGCAGACTTCTGAATCTCGGGACGAGATTCTTTTGAGTGGGGGCGAGTTGTCAGATCCCTCTGTTAGGTATGTACTAGGGTTAGCTAGTGCCTTTGCATCATGTCAAAATTTCAAAAAGAAATCTTGGAAATCAAATTCAAAATCAAAATCGGAGAAGGAACACCCCCCAGATGAATTAATTCAAAAGGCCAGATAAAAATCTTTTCCAAAAATTCATGTTAGAGTTTTGAAAAGTCTTATAAATGAGTGTGATCACATATCAAGTGATGTGGGACCCACCCCATGCTCATAGATTTTTCAAATATTCAAACAGTACCTTGGAATTAAAGAAATAACCCTTTTTGATTTAAAATTCAAATCATTTGAATTTTAAAAATGTTAAAAGTTTATGAGTGGCTAGTTGATATTTTTATGAGGCCACATAAAAGTTTTCAGCATTTAATAAAATGGTTTGGTGTTTTTATCAGAGCCAAAACAAATTACAGAAAAAGAAAGGAAAGATTAAACAGAGAGAAAAAGAAAAGGCTTACCTCTCGCCTGGGGCGAGGCCCACCTCTCCAGCCGGCCCAGCCCACCCGAACTCCCCTGTCGTCTTCCACCCCGCGCTGCCAAGCAGCTCGGTGGCGCGGCGTCGACGCCGTGGACGCCACCTCGACGCCCAGGACGTTCCAGGCCGCCCCGTGCCACCTTTTCCTGTCCTGGAGAACCTCCGCGAAGCCGTGCTTCATTTCCCCCTCCCCTCTCGTGCTCTCCCTTCCTCTCCTCGTTTTCCCCTTCTTCCCCGAGAGCAGCCGTCGTTCACCGTCGACGAGAACCGTAGCCAGCGCCGGAGAGAAGCCTGAAGGCCGTGTCCATCGTGCGCGCAGTCGTCGACTTCCTCTTCACGCAGCAGACGGAGCTGTGATTTGGACTCAAGCCGCCGGAATCGAGCTCGAGCCGCCGCCGGACCCGCAACCTCGCCGTCTTCGATTCGCCGTCGTCAAGCCTTCCCCGCCTCCATCGACTGCGCCGCTGCACTCCCTGCGTTTGGGTGAGCATTTCCCCTCACCTAGCTAGCCCCCTCTCGCCCTGTATCCTACGCTGCCATGGACGCCGGAGTACCGAGCCGCCGTGCTCGTCGTCGGCAAGCATCCGTGAAGCACACGTACCCAAGAGCATGTCCGACGTCTTCCTTGTCGTCTAACGCATCGAACGAGCTCAAGATTGCTGGATTTGGAGCACCGTGGCGATGATTGCCTCTTTCCCGTGTTTCTGTTGCCGCCAGCGAGGTCACCGCCGTCGCTGTGGTCGTCGTCTTGGACGCTGGCGTGCACCAGGAGAAGTGCGAGAGCACGGGCTTCGCTCCCGTGGTCTCGGCGCTTCATTTGGGCCACGGGAACAGCAGTTCCGCGCAGCGCTGCCGTGGCCAGGACGCCGACGTTTAGCCGCCGGCGAGTCAGCCCTAAAACCCCGGTTAATCACCAGTTAAGTGACCCCCTGGGTCACTGACCAGTGGGCCCAGTGGCTTAATTAAGCCACTGGTTAAGTTAACCCAGCCGGGTTAATTAGCCCAGCCACTGACAGGGTGGCCCCACCTGTCAGCCCCCCCTTGACGCCAGCTTGACGTCAGCCTGACGCAGTAAATCGATTAAATGAATTTCCAGAAAAGAAAAATGGTTTAATAATTACAGAAATTCCAGAAAATACCCCAAACTTTGGAAATTCATAAAAAATTCATATTAACTCCAAATTGGACAAATAATATATGAAAAATGATCAGGAGAAAATTATCTTTCCAAATATGCAACTTTCAACTCTGTTTGAGTTGAATTTAAAAAGTGATCAGTAGCATTTGCTATTTGATTTAAATGGAATTAAATCAAATTCAATTCAAATATTTTTGCAACTTGAACCATGGCAACATGCTACATTTCACTTACACATCAGAGGCATATCATACACATTTGAAGATGATTCAAAATGATCAAACTATATCACATATAACTTGATTAATGTTGAATTCAAATGTGGAGTTTGAATTTGCATTTTAAATGCAATATATTCCACTTAAATGGAATTGCCTCACTTATCAAAACTTATACTTCAAGCTTTAACATTCAATCATGTGCTTGAGAATTTCATTCATATTGATTGCTACTTCGTGCTTTGTTTGTCAAGTAGAGGTGGAACCGAAGCAAGAGGTCACCCCCTTCGCTGAAGATCCAGAACCCGAACCTCGTCAGCAAGGCAAGCAAAACCCCATTGATCATGTCGATAAAATCCCACTTCCCTCTCATGTCTCGCTTATGCATTGTTTAGGATGATCACCATGCTTCGTATCTACCGCATAGATGAACCCATTCCTTTGCATGACCTATCATTTTGTCACAGTAGTAAGCAAACCACAATCCTAGCAACTGTAGGAGTTGTTTGATATCATGTGGCCCCTGCAAGTGTTATCGCTTATTGCATGCTTAGTATGATACCATGTTGTTACTGTGATGTGAGTCAGGATGGTAATGATTATGTGGATGATGGTAGAAAAGTGTTGGTGAATCGACCCTAATACAAGGTGAACGATGAGAGGCTGTGTAGGAGTACACGGTGGGTTGTCTCGTTGAACACCGCCCTAAGTCCGAGTTCTTGTGTGGTGATCCAAGATGAAGAGTACAACCACACATTGGGCTCACTGAACCCTCTCAACTTATTAACTCATCCCTTTCGATGTCCAGATGTCGTAGTAGTTCGGAGTTCTGGTAGGCTTGTGGCCTGGATGCTAAGTGAGAGAACGGCTCAACCGAGACCGGCTTATGCACCACGCACACATCGCTTGGGTCCACTTCGGTAAACCGGCCGGGTTCACGATTGTGGTAGCCAACCCAAGTAGGCGGCTTTCTTGGACTAGATAGGCTATGAGGTAACAGTTGTGGTGAGCATCCTCGCTGGCACCCCTTGAATGGTGTCGAGATCAAAGGCGGTAAATGATGGTCATGTGTGTGTAGCGGTACACCCTTGCAAGGTTATCAAAACTATTCGAATAGCCGCGTCCGCGGTTATGGACTACTTGGAAAGCTTAGCTTGATTATTAGATAACTTGAACCGGATACTTCTAAAATACACCAAGATAAGTGTGAGTGCTATGGCGTGCTTTCTCGTGGGGAAGTCGAGAAAGGCACCATAGTGGTGTATTGGTTGGAGAAAGTAGTGGACTCGTGTACGCTTCTTACCTCAAGTCTGGTACTCGTAGTTCAGGATTAGCCAAGTCAAAGCTGGCATTTCTGAAAGTGAACCCCACCTCCTTTTACCTTGACACATGTGCATGAGTAGTATAGCTCCTATGTAAGTCTTGCTGAGTACGCCTTTGTACTCACGTTTTCTTAATCTATGTTTTAGATGACGCCACTGACCCCGAAGGTGGCTTCTTCATCGAGCTGGACGACTGAAGTTAACTAGTCTAGTCCCAGTCAGCAGACTGGTTCCCTCGTGGAGGGCTTTATGTTTGAATAAGGCTTCTTAAGCCAATTTGTTAAACTTGTCTGTACTCAGACATAATTTTCTTCCGCTTTATGTTGTAATGTTGGATCACATGTTTGTGATCTCTGTGTGTACTCTATAAGAGTTATGAATAAAATGTACACTTTGTAGAGAATTGCAATGGTACCTACTGTTCATACAAGGCATGTGTGCTGCGTGTATGGTTATAATATGCATGTCTTTGTATGAGTTTTCGAGACCTTAGTTGTGTTCTGGCTGGCGGTCTTTCATACACCAAGTGGCCCTTAGATGTGCGCAGCTTGGGGCATCGCGATGCGATTGCTCGAGACTCTGTCTCGTGCACACTTTGTGGTATGATCGAGCCCGCCCTAGACCCCGACTAAGTGATCGGGCTGGAGTAAGTTTATGTAAGAGTTTCGAGATAGTCGATAATATGGTTGAGGCGACTTGTCTTGAATATGGGAGTTCACCACCCATATCTTTAGACTTGTGTGCGGACGATGAGGACCCATCTCAGTTGATCATCCGGCCTGGATGGGATGCCCCTCACGTACGATGCTTTCCGAGAATGTTCAGTGCTTGGCCTTGTCTGCTTAGACAAGTGGGTGCGGTTCTCGGCTCTCCATATGACTATGTTTTAACTGTACTTGCATACGCTAACCCCGGGTCCCGACAGTATGGCTCTACCCCCCGCCGCCCCCACACACACATATCTGTGTGGAAACCAAAAGACCTCCGATAAAGATGATCTCTATATGTTTTTGTTTCAGGCATTTCCATGCGAGATTCTAGTATGGCCTGTTAGCTACTCTTTCTCCCATGTGATTCTAGTATACACAATGCCACTCTTTCCCTATGAGGTTCTACTTCGGCGTGGCCATCGGGTCTTCCTTGTCGTATTATATTGGATCAGCGTAGTCCTCGCCCTAGAAGCCCCAATGAGTTCCTAGCCCGGGAGCGCCAGCTACATTTAGCTAGCAAGATCGGTTAATTAGCTACGGTTTGCTAGTTGGAAGATACTGAATATATGTGATGGCATTGGATTTTGGTTGTATGATTAAAATGATGATCCCCTATATATGCATGTATGAACTACTTGTTGATCGGGACAGATATGATGATGAGATAGATGGTTATGGATCTCTTCCGTCCATATGTGTGGAAACCACAAGACCTCCGATGGAGATAATCTAAATATATTTTTGGTGTAGGTATTTACATGTGTGGACATCAGGACTTCTTTGGATTCGGTTATATTGGATCGATGGACCGATCGGTAAGAAGAAAGTGATTGACCCCCAAATCCACTTCATATCCTAGTCACGTAGCACATCGAGATGCATCTAGAAGGCGGTGCCCCCTGAACCATCTGGAAACACCACTAGAGTCAGGATATGACACAAGTATATCCTAGCGTACTATTCCACAATAGCCTCATCGGCAACATAAAAAAACTACGATGTCATAGCCAACTGTACACCACACCGGCACTCCTAGGATCCTTCTTGTTTGGATATGTCCACGGATAAGGCTAAACCCTAATCAATCCTTTAGCCGTTGTTGTCGTTCGTCTGAGATAGAAAGAATCTGCGAGGGGCGACAACTCTGTCATGACATTTCTATCCAAGACAACCAAATTGCACGATCAATTAGAAATCTGGAAATACTGGAACCAGAGGTCATGCTTGCCGCAACCAGCAGTCGACGGCGAGATGACAAATCCGATGCTACAACCAGCGTAGGTTTTTGATAATCCCGGTATTAATGATTGCTACAACCGTTGACGAGGATACTAACGACAGCAACAACGATGATATACTTCTTTTGCTGCAACCAACAAGTTTTTAGCTACTACGGGTGTTGATATTGCTACAAGTGTTCACGAGGACACCGACGATGACGGGGGCGCTTTTCTGCAACGACAACAACTACCCCTGGCAACAATGGCGGCAACTATTTATCTATATCTCTTATAAAGCAAAACCCCACTATAGATCATTTAAGTTCTCTATCTTAACATGCAAGCTATCCACATCATCCATTCTCTTAGCCAATCAATTGTCCATGTCACCCACTATAGGATCATTGTAACACCCTCACTGTCAGTGAACAGTAATCACTGTTGCTAATGATGGTTACTGTTCCAAAATTCTTGCTTTGATCAACCATGATAATCTTGGACCAATGCAAAGTCAAATTTCCCTTTTGTTGAATATTAAAAATATGTGACAAATAAAAGTTTTCCCAAAAATTGTGAATACAATTTTTCAAAATGCACAATAATCACTTGATCATGCCCATGTAGTTTGGGGAATTTGCTAAGCTAAAAAATAATTCAAAAAAAATAAAAACAGTAGCCAAAAATCCCTTTTCATCAATTGAATTATTAAAACAAATGCTATATGAATTTATTTGTGGCCAAATATTTTTGTGGCACTGCTCTGTAGGTCAACAATAATTATGGTACCTATACCATATTTTACAAAATTATAAAAGTATACAAAATAAATAAAAACAATAAAGCGTAGAAAAGAAAAAGAAAAAGAAACAACAAAATGAAAAACCTAACCTACTGCTCTAGAGAGCCCCCCTGTTCCCCTTGGGCCTAGCCCAACTAAACCCCACCTAGACCACCTAGCCCCATCCCCTGTTCACCCCGTGCGTGGACGCCATCCATTGCGCCACGTCCATGGCCGTCGCCGTGGAGGCCATCCGGCGAAGCCCCGGCCAGTTAAGTGCCCCCCTTGCCCTCGCTTCCCCCGTGGAACCCTAACCCTAGCCCGCCATCCGTTCCCCCCTCAGATCCCCTCGCCCTTGTCCACCTCGCGATGGTCGTGCGTTGCCGTGGGCACGCGCTCGTCGCCGGCACGGCCACCGTGCCTCCCAGCCCCAACCGACGTGCCCGGCTGTCTTCTCGTCATCGTCTTCATCACCACCGTGGAGGAATCGAGCCCGCGCCGCCTGCAACGTGCTCCTCGCCACCGTATTCAAGCTCGGGTCCGCCAGCGTGCGACTCGAATTCCGGCTTCCACAAGCCGCCCCTGAGCACACTGTCGCCCCTACACCTCCCTTGTGAGCCGCCACGCCGTTTGCCTCTTCCCCCTCCGTTTTGGCCGCGATGGGCGTATTTTCTGCGGAGCCTTGCTCCGGCCTCCATCGCGGTGCAAGTCGACGTCGCCCTGGTCTGCTTCGGCACGCGCTAGCTACACCGATGGATGCGGCTCGTTCGAACGAGCCCTTCCCCGCCCCGTTTGGTCGCCGGGACGGGCCCTAATGGCATCGCCGCTGTGGTACAGTCGCCGCCGGCGTGCCCGTGCGGTGGCTTCTTCCACTGGCCGGTGGGCCATGGTCGATTAAGCTTAGGGGATAATGCCCTCTTAAGTAGCCCCTGTTAAATTAAGTTAAGCTAATAACCCCCCTGGACATATGACAGCTGGGCCCTGATATGTCCAAAACGTATCTATAATTTCTGCTTGCTCCATGCCTCTTTTGTGTGATATTGCTATGATATTGATGAACTTCCATACACTTTTTATCATATTTGTACTAACCTATTAACTCAGTGCACCCTAGTGCCAGTTCCTATTTTCTGTTGTTTTTGTATTTCAGGTTTTCCCATTATTTAAAGTGCCAGAAAAATTCCGGGAAAAATATAGGAAAAATCAGCGTACGGGAACCTTCCAGAAGAGCCCTAGTGGGGCCAGAGGGGGCCAGGGCTGGCCCAGGCGGCCACCCCCTAGGCCGCGCTAGGGGGCGCCTGGTCCACCTCTGGTTGCCCCCCTTCACCTATTTATTCCCCGTGACGAGAAACCCTCGGGGACGGAACCCTTTTTCACGATCTCTCCTCTGTTCCGTCGCCACCGCGCTTCCAAGATCGGGAGCACCAGGAGACCTCTTCCCGGCACCCTGCCGGAGGGAGGAACCACCTCCGGGAGCTTCTCCACCACCATGGATGCTTCCCGGATGAACCATGAGTAGTCCACCTTGGACCATGGGTCTATGATCAGTATCTATATGATGTTCTCCTCCCCTCTTTTTTCTTCATGGATTAGACCTCGTGAGCTTCCCTACATGATCGAGGCACATATGTAATCTTTCTGCTGTTGTTATTGCTGAGTTTGTTGGGATCCGATGGATTATGAGACTATGTTCAGATTGTGTTTGAGTAATATATTTGATTCTCCTCTTTTATATTTATGTTCTTGAGTAATTCTTGCATGTTCTCCGTTGCTTTTTATTGCTTTGGCCAAGTAGTAGGTAGTGACTCCAAGAGGGAGCGTTATGCTTGATTGTGGGTTCATGCCCCCCGATGACTAGCTTGAGTGACAGAAACATGAGTCTAGGGGATGTGTTGCCACAAGGGAGAAAACAACGGTGCTTGTACTTGCGGGTGCAAGGATTGTTTACTTTATGCAAAGTTCTTCAATGCAGTTGTCTGTTGATTGGAGTTTACACTTTGGGTGGGATTCACAACTTAATACCAGCAAGATGTTCAGGATAGATATCTCAAGGTGGATGATTAGTAGGTAGATGCAGATGGATTTCGGTCTACTTGTCTTGGCGTACCACCCGTGCTTTTGAGCCTCTGCCTTTCTTTATAGCATAGTTAGCATTGGTTTGCGCACATAATCCTCTCAATTGCCCAGCTGTATTTTGTTTACCTCGCATAGCTATTTTATCATCTTTTGGGAGAGAGACATCACTAGTGAACATCATGGGATCCCGGTCCATATTTCTAGTACTGTTTACACCCGCTATTTATTTCGTGCTTTATTTACCTTCAGTTGCTATCACTATCATTATTATCCCGTGCATTTGATCCTTTGTGAACAACAAGGCCGGAGGGATTGACAACCTCTCCAAACTCGTTCGGAGCAAAGTTATCTGTTGTGTGTGCAGGTCCACGTCAACCGCCTAACTGCTGGCGCCGTTGTCACCTTACTGTCGTTGTTGGAGTCCTACTGGAGACAAACCTTGGTATCTTCACCGAGGGAAATTGCTGCTATCTACATCTCAACCTTCCACTTTGGGTAACCAACGAGGGGCGAGAAGCCATCGAAGCAAATTCTGGCGCTGTTGCCGGGGAAGCAAGCAAACTATACCCGTCAACTCTCGCGCTATTGAAAGAAATTTCTGGCGCCGTTGCCGGGGACTCCACTCTTCAAGATAGTGGAGTTGCACACTATCTTTTATCTTTGCTTTTTAGTCTTGTTAGTTTACCTTTCAGTTTTTGCTTTAGTGTCCTTTATCAAAAATCAAAAAAATAGTTATCTTGCTTGCTGCTGCTATGGGTTCCTCCGAGAACACCAAGTGGTGTGACTTCACTAGTCATAACAACAATGACTTTATCTGCACTCCTATTTCTCCACCTGCCACTTCAGCACCTTCTTATGAGATTAAACCTGCTTTCCTGAACCTTGTTATGAAAGATCAATTCTCCGGTGCTGGAGATGATGTTGCTTTGCACTTAAATAATTTTGTTGAGCTCTGTGATATGCAAAAGTACAAAGAAGTAGATGGTGAGATTGTTAAGCTTAAGCTTTTTCCTTTCTCCTTGAGAGGAGGAGCTAAAATCTGGTTTCAATCCTTGCCTAGGAATAGCATAGATTCTTGGGATAAGTGCAAGGATGCTTTTATTAGGAAGTACTATCCCCCAGCTAAGATTATCCAATTGAGGAGTAATATTATGAATTTTAAGCAATTGGATAATGAACATGTTGCCCAAGCTTGGGAACGCATGAAATCTCTTGTTAAGAATTGTCCTACGCATGGTTTGACTACTAGGATGGTTATCCAAACTTTTTATGCAGGCTTGAACTTTACCTCGCGGAACTTGGTAGATTCGTCCGCGGGAGGAACCTTTATGTCAACAACGCTTGGTGCTGCCACAAAACTACTCGATGAGATGATGACCAACTATTCCCAATGGCACACCGAAAGAGCTCCAACGGGTAGGAAGGTAAACTCTGTCGAGGAGATTTCCTCCCTAAATGAAAAAGTTGACTTGATTGTCTCTACTTACCAAGCAATCTCCTATTGATCCTCATGATGTTCCTTTAAATTCTTTGATTGCTCAAGATCAAGTAGATGTGAAATTTATCTCTAGAAACAACTCCAGTAACAATTCTTATTGGAGTAATTTTGGTAGCAATCCTAGACCATTCCCCTCTAACAACTATGGGAACAACAACACTTATCCTAGCACCAAGAACTCCACTTCTCAATTAGAGAGTATGCTTAAAGACTTCATCGCTACCAAAAAATCCTTCAACAAGAGTGTATAGGAAAAACTAGAAAAATTAGATAACCTCTCGTCGAAGGTAGACAATTTAGCCCATGAAGTATAATTGCTTAAAATTAGAACTTCTCCTCTTGAGGAGAGGAAGGTCACTCCTATGAACGCTATTCAAGTGCAAATTTATGAAAACATTAGGATGATGGCTAAGCTTAAAGAGAGATGGGCTAGAGAAAAGGAGGAAGAAGATAGAATTAAGAGCCTTCCTACACACCATACCATTGTTACTATCCAAGTTGTTGAGGATATCCAAACTCTTAGCACCCAATGCACCCCTAGTCCCACAGGACCTATTAATGGTGATGCTATGACCTCAACCGTAGAAGAAGAAACTCCTATGACTATAGAAGCTACCAAACAAGTGAGCCTAAAGGACACCACTACCACTTTACTTGATAGTAGTGACCTTGATTTTTATAATTGCACCCTTTTTGAAGTTATTCCTTTCCTTCACAAGATGTCTCGAGACCCCCACACTAGCACACTTAATCTTGCCTTCACGGAGCATATCACTAATGCTCTCATTAAAGCTAGGGAGGAGAAGCTTAGGATAGAAGCCTCCATACCTAGGAAGCTATAAGATGGTTGGGATCATATGATTAAAATTAAGTTGAATAACTTCTCTTGTTATGCTTTATGTGATGTTGGAGCTAGTACCTCCGTTATGCCCAAAAGAATGTATGATATATTTGAATTGAAACCTTTTGATCCTTGTTCTTTTGGTGTTCGTCTTGTCGATTCTTCCGTAAAGAAACCTTTGGGGAAGATCGATGATGTTCTTATCATTGTCAATGACAATTATGTTCCCCTTGATTTTACTATTATGGACATTGAATGAACCTTCTTGTCCAATTATTTTGGGACGTCCTTTTCTTCGCACCGTGGGTGTTATTATTGATATGAAAGAAGGGATTATAAAATTCCAATTTCCTCTCAACAAAGGGATGGAACACTTCCTTAGAAATAAGATTAAGTTACCTTTTGAGTCCGTCACACGGGCTGGTTATTTTCTTGATAAGACTTGATCTTTTTGCATTAAGCCTAGCTAATGGCTTTAAAGAAGCGCTTTCGGGAGGCAGCCCGTAACGAATTTAGGTTTTCCTTTTTGTTCTTCTGTTTTTAGTGGTCTTGATGATTGTTACTACTGTAGAAACATCATTGTATCTTTACTTTTCAAGCTTTGTGCCATTTATAGCCTCATATGACAAGGGAAGTGAAAGTTGTGACATGTTGTCCAGAAAACAGATTCTGTCCTGGTGACGGGAAACATTACAGAAAAATCCCAGTTCATCTTTTTGAGCTGAATTTTTTACAAAGCGTGATCTATACAATCACGGAACTTTCGTATGTTCTGAGTTTTTTTATTTGAGTTGCAGAAGTACCCTTAAAAAATTATTTACTACCTGCTGGTCTGTTTTTCACAGATTCTGTCCTGTTTTTCCTTTTCTTCGTTTTGCAAACCTTAAGCTTGCTTTTTCTTTGCAAAAACTTTTTTGCAATCTTGAGAAACAATATCTCTTCAAGAATATCCTTATTTCCAATAGAGAAAAATTATTTTATTGTGGGTACTAACCTCGCTAATCAGATTATGATGAGTTATGTATAAGGGGGTTTTCAAGTGTGCGAGGGAAGATGATAAAAGAAGATTCAGAAGTGTCAAACGCTCAAGCTTGGGGATGACCCCATGCATCCCCAATAAATATTCAAGGAAACTCAAGCGTCTAAGCTTGGGGATGCCCCCGTGCATCCCCTCCTCCATCAACAATTATCAGTTCGTCTTTCGTTCCACTATATTTTTATCACTTCATGCGACATGTGCTATGCTTGGAGCGTCTCGCTCTTTATTTACTTTTTAGTTTTTATTTAGCTTTGCTTTCTTTTCATAACAAGTTAGAACCCAGCTTTATTTGTGTGGGAGAGAAACACGCTCCAATTTCAAATTCTAGAACACATCATAGGATTCTTCATGCTTATCTTTGTTGTGTGTGTTCTTTATCTTTTTCATAGATGTTGTCATGTTTACCTCTTAGTTTTCATGCTTATATTTTTAAGAGCTTTTGTTTAGTTTGCTGCTGGAACTCTCTTGAGTTTTCATGTTTATCTTGTTTAGAGAGTTTGCCTGTTGCACTGAGTTTTTTGTATTGACGTGAAGTAGGTAACTAAGGTTGCTATTCAATTGCAGTAGTAATTTGCAATGGTTTTGAGGTATTGCTATGAGTAATGTTGGAATTTTGGTGTCAAGAGGTTTAGCCCATTACTGATAGATGTCATATTTTGGGCAATCCGTGTTTATTTTCAAAACTTACAAAATTAGTTGAGACCTTTAGCTACTAGATGGATTACTACTCTTTGGAGGGATCGAATATTAGAGTACACTCACGTACCATGAGTCGAGGATGCGCAAGGATAACCAAACCCCCATACACTCCTCCTCGGGGTACTTGTCTCTTTGTGAACCTCCTTATTAGATTGAGAGTTACCAATGATAAGTGCATGAGTTCTTCGGACTAATGTGAGTATTCGAAAGTTGGCACTTCCACCTACCCATATTTTTCTAGCCTCTCCTGTGCCGTGCATTGCCTCCTTCTCACTCCGAGAGTTGGCGTCCACCTTCGCCGGTACATCCAAACCCTTGGCACGATACGATCTGTCATCATAAACCTCCTTATATCCTTCCTCAAAACAGCCACCATACCTACCCATCAAGGAATTTCCATAACCTTTCTGAGATACATTGCCATGCAACATCCACCTTCTCATGACTTGATCTTCATGTCATACATGCTACTTGCTTGATCGATGAGCCGCATGCTAGTTGGGCCTTTTCCTAATCATTGGTACATGACGCGCTAGTATCATTGCATATCCTGCTACACTGGCAGAGGCATACATTTGCATACTTCATGATAGTTTTATTTTCTTTATTTTGAGTAGTTTTGTAAAGTGTGAAAGATCTTCTATACTTCTTGTAATATATAGAGTGTTGCCCCTAAAGTGAGGAAAAGATCCCAAAGAGGACAAAATCAAAAGATCCCAAAGAGGACAAATGAGAGAAATAGAAAGAGCCATTGAGGTCACCAAAAAATAGAAAAAATAGAAAAAAAGAGAAAAAGAAATAAAAAGAGAGAAGGGGGCACACTACTATTCCTTTTGAGAGATCCACACTCGTACTCCCTCTTATATCTTGTACTCCATAGAGATTGTCATTTATGCATATAGCTATGTGGGGACCTTCACACTGTAGAACTTGACTTGTATATTCCAATGATGAGCCTCCTCAAATGAGCTCTAAGTCTTCTTGAGCAAGCAAGTTGGATGCACACCCACTAGTTCCATTGGAGATCTTACCTTAGCTCATATGTGCATCCGTTGCATGGCAATCCCTACTCCTCACATCATATCTATCATTTGGCTTTCTCTTGCCTATGATTGTCCTCATTGATGTGAGCCTTTCCCAGCTTTTTGTCTTCCTCCTCCGCCTTATTCTCTCTTTGCCATCCTAAGTGTCAACTTTCTTGCTTACGCTCATCCATTGCATGAGTGATCAAAATATCGAAAAGGAGTGACTTGTACCTGGCTAGTGGTCTGGGGATGAGTCAAGATAAGATTCCAAAGAAGACTAAGTGTGAAACTTTAGTAGATTGAGTTCTCAACACAAAAATACTTTTCTCTCGTATATCCCTATCCCCTTTCTTGCACGCAAACACCATTTGGAGACATTCGAGTCATGGACAGCGAGAGCTCTTGCACCTTTATGTTCTTTTATTTCTTGTTGCATTGCTAATATAGACTCTTGCTTGTTATGACTTGAACTGAATTACATGCCTTGGTTGCTTTACTTAAAAGTTCTTATATGGTTGGTAGCATGTCACCACAGAAATTATGTTTGTTATCATTTACCTACTCGAGGACGAGCAGGAATTAAGCTTGGGGATGTTGATATGTCCAAAACGTATCTATAACTTCTGCTTGCTCCATGCCTCTTTTGTGTGATATTACTATGATATTGATGAACTTCCATACACTTTTCATCATATTTGTACTAACCTATTAACTCAGTGCACCCCAGTGCCAGTTCCTGTTTTCTGTTGTTTTTGTATTTCAGGTTTTCCCATTATTTAAACTGCCAGAAAAATCCTGGGAAAAATATAGGAAAAATTAGCGTACGGGAACCTTCCAGAAGATCCCTAGTGTGGCCAGAGGGGGCCAGGGGTGGCCCAGGCGGCCGCCTGGCGCGGCCACCCCCTAGGTCGCGCCAGGGGGGGCGCCTGGGGCCCTTGGTACACCTCTGGCTGCCCCCCTTCGCCTATTTATTCCCCATGACGAGAAACTCTTGGGGACTGAACCCTTTTTTGCGATCTCTCCTCTGTTTCGCCGCCGCCGCGCTTCCAAGATTGGGAGCACCGGGAGACCTCTTCCCGACACCCTGTCGGAGGGAGGAACCACCTCCGGGAGCTTCTCCACCACCATGGATGCTTGCCGGATGAACCGTGAGTAGTCCACCTTGGACCATGGTTCTATGATCAGTAGCTATGTGATGTTCTCCTACCCTCTTTGTTCTTCATGGATTAGACCTCGTGAGCTTACCTACATGATCGAGGCAGATATGTAATCTTTCTGTTGTTGCTGTGCTGAGTTTGTTGGGATCCGATGGATTATGAGACTATGTTCAGATTGTGTTTGAGTAATATATTTGGTTCTCCTCTTTTATATTTATGTCCTTGAGTAATTCTTGCATGTTCTCTGTTGCTATTTATTGCTTTGGCCAAGTAGTAGGTAGTGACTCCAAGAGGGAGCGTTATGCTTGATTGTGGGTTCATGCCCCCCGATGACTAGCTTGAGTGAAATAAACATGAGTCTAAGGGATGTGTTGTTGCCACAAGGGAGAAAACAATGGTTCTTCTACTTGTGGGTGCAAGGATTGTTTACTTTACGCAAAGTTCTTTAATGCAGTTGTCTGTTGCTTTGAGTTTACACTTTGGATGGGATTCGCAACTTAATACCAGCGAGATGTTCTGGATAGATATCTCAAGGTGGATGATTAGTAGGTAGATGCAGATGGATTTCGGTCTACTTGTCTTGGCGTACCGCCCGTGCTTTTGACCCTCTACCTTTCTTTATAGCATAGTTAGCATTGGTTTGCGCACATCATCCTGTCAATTTCCCAGCTATAATTTGTTTACCTCGCATGGCTATTTTATCGTCTTTTGGGAGAGAGAAATCACTAGTGAACATCATGGGATCCCGGTCCATATTTCTAATAATGTTTACACCCGCTATTTATTTCCTGCTTTATTTACCTTTCGTTGCTATCACTATCATTATTATCCCGTGCGTTTGATCCTTTGTGAACAACAAGGCCGGAGGGATTGACAACCTCTCTGAACTCGTTGGGAGCAAAGTTATATGTTCTGTGTGCAGGTCCACGTCAACCGCCTAACTGCTGGCGCTGTTGTCACCTTCCTGTCGTTGTTGGAGTCCTACTGGAGACAAACCTTGGTATTGTAACATCCCAAAATTCTCCGAATTTTGGAATCTTAATAAAATTAAATAGATAATGATTGTTTGCTTGATGTGTTTGATTTTCTCTGGGATTTAAAACTTTCGCTAATATTCATAATTGTTGTTTTTGGAATTTATTATTTAAAACAAAACCAACAAAACAAAATGAGAGAAGGTAATATGACTCCTTCAACATATTAAAAGGTTGGAAAATATTTTAAATCATTATTGGAATTCTTCTGAATATTCAAAACATTTTTCAACTCAAGGAAATTCATTTGAGAGGATATAAAATGACTTATCCCCTTTTTAATAAAGTTGGAAAATATTTAGAATATTGCTTTAAAGTTTTTAAAATTTATTATGAGTATTATAAATAACTCTAAAATTATTTTAGGGATTTTATAATGCTAAGAGAGTTTTTATTTCATTTAAATAATTTACTAAATATTTTAAAAGAGTTGAAAAAGTATTCCAATGGGATATTTTTATTTTACCAAATTATTTATTGGTGTAACAATTTTAAAATTTATATTTTATTATTTAGAAAAGGTTTGTCAATGCTTTTGACCAAATAAAAATATTTTTAATAATTTATTGGATTTTTTTGATTTATGAAAAGCATTATATATTTAAATAAAGTATTTAGAAAATGTTTTTATTTTTATTTTCTTTTTTGGAAAATGTATTCATTAAATAAATTTCTTTGTATTATTTGTATTATTTGATGAATTTAAAAATTTATTTCACATTTTTGCGATGAGTATTTATTTTTCTACAATTGTTTAAAGTTGGTGATTTTAAATAAAAAGGAAACCTGTGCGCAGCCGGCCCAGTAGTCTTTTTCCGCTAGCGAGCGCAATTGGAGCCCAAGTCGGACCCGAATCAGTTTTTTTTCTTTCTCAGCCTATATATATTATTTCGATTATTCCTATTTTCTCTTTTCTTTCCATACCCTAAAAAAAACGCCTCGCGGGTCCTGCCGACGCCGCGCCCGTCCGCACCGGCCGGCCACCGCCTCCGCTGCACACCGCCGGCCGAGCCGCGCCTCCACCGCCGCCGCCGCGCCGGAGCTCCCCGACGCCGAGCCCTGCCGGCCACCGCCGCCGACGCGGTCCGCCTCGCGAGCCGCCCGTGCCGCGCTCGCCGGCAGCCGCGGCCGCTGCCTCCACGAGTCGCCATCGCCGCGCCCGGGCTCTCCCCCTCCAGCCGTGCACCGCCGCCACCGGAGCCACCTTCCCTCGTCGGAGCACGGCCTGGTTCGCCGGAGCCGAGCCACTTCGCCGGAAAACAGAGTTCGTCGGAGCAACTCCGGCCAGATCTGGTCCCAGGGACCCGGTCGCGTTTTTCGCAAAAACTTTATTCGCGGATCAGTCCTTTTTGAAAAAAACACCCCGGCGTCGTACGTGCAATAGCTCCTTCACCGTGCGTCGGATCGAGGTGAAACTTTTTCCTACGCACTCGTGTTGTTCTGTACTTTAGCATGGAATCAACTTTCTACACTTTTGCACACTTTTGAATTTGAATTTATTTCAAATTAAAATTCAAAAAGCCATATCTTGTAAACCGTTGATCCAAATCGAGTGATTCTTTTTGCGTTGGATCACTCGTTCCATGTACTTTCTGTTCATATCATGTGTACACAAAATTTCACAAGTTTCTTTATCTGTTTGAAATCAAATTCAATTAAAATTTGAACTTGCTATGACCTATGTTGTAGTATTCCGTTTCACGTGATTCTTTTTGCATATCGGATCACTTGAGACATGTTATCGGTAAGATTCACACACTTGTCATGTAGGCATGATTTTCACCTTGATTTCATAAATGCCCGTAGTCAAAATTACTTACCGATGAATCTGTATCTGTTGATTCTCTCGAGTTCACGTTTCACCTGTCACCTTCGAGCACATCGACACCTTTGCACTTCAATGCTTTTGTTTTGTTGCTAAAACCTTTGGTGTTTGTTTTATCGATCTTTTTTTTTCCTTGTGATGTGATTGCTTATTTGAGTTCCTTCGTTTGCGATAGATTTACTCGGAGTGTGACGAGTAGAGTTGATTGGACCGCGAGAGCGAAGAACTTCACCGAATGTAAAAGGCAAGTTACACTTTGACCATACCTCAACCTATATTTTGTATTATGCTTGTAGCAAATTATCACTCTATGCATGGGTAGGACTATATATTAGTTATGATTTAAACCTAGTAGGATAGCCATATGTTCTAACCTTGTATTTCATTGTCGCCCTAGGATCGTGGTTGTTATATACTGCTATTGCTTTGTAGACGAGGATTGGGTTGAGTATATCATTGAGCTTTGTGAGGATTAATGACTTGACTAGCAAACTTAAATAGAAATCACCTCTGGGGGGCAGGGAATGCATCCTGGGGCTCGTGCATTGTCTAAGGAGGGACCAGGGCTAAATGCTTCCCGAATGGTTGTTTCGGTGGTGAACCGGGTGCGACATGGTGTCTACCCTCTGAACGCAGTGGGCGCCGTCCAGGCTCAAAAAGATCGACAAACAGTGACTAGTAGCTTCCATGTACAACCACTGGCTATATGGGCTCTGTCTTAGATGAGTAAGTTGTGGGGAACCTGGCCCTGGTAGCTAGCTGATGTAGATATGATAGGTGTACCGGCTACCAAAGGGTGGAGGCAACCTCTTCTGAAAGACTATGTCTCAATCTTCGGTTTGAGTCCAGTGGGGAAAGTGTACAAACCTCCGCAGAGTGTAAAAACTGATCATGATTAGTCGTGTCCACGGTTACGGATAACTTTGAGCAACTGGGCATTATTGTTGTTGGATGGTCTTGACAGATAATTCACCCTAATAAGAATTTGAGTGGGAACTTTTAATAAAGGGATGGTTGGAAATTGTGTAGCCCGATTCGACCATACTTAGGACTAGCAAGATAAATTAATATTTGATTAGTTGTAGTATGTGAGTGAAAAACTGGTTTTCTGCAAAACTAAACCATAAGCCTTTCCTTTGACTTACCTTGCATGTAGATGTAGGTCTGTTATATACTTTTTCGTGTGACTTGCCGTACATTCAAATGTACTGACCCGTTGTCGGGCTGTAACCTTCGGTGTTGTAGGATTGTATACGATGACTAAGTGATGCGATGTAGGGTTACGATGTCTATACTCAACTTGCCGGTGGAGTTGATGGACGCCACGAAGCTTTTACTGTTTTTTCGCTGTATTCTATTTGTAAGCTAGCCTTGAGCTATGCAGGTATGCTTTATTGTATTACTGGATCTTCGATGTAATATTTATGACATGTGGTTTATTCTTGATATTACATCATGTACTGTGTGTGCTAGCTATTAATCTAGGGACTAGCACATAATGCACAGAGACTTGGATTCTTTAGTGAATCGGGTCGTTACAGATGGTATCAGAGCCCATGTTGACTGTAGGTCGTGACCCTAGGAAATGGATAGAAAAAGCCATAGGAACAAAAATACGTTATCACTCTTTGATTACTTACTCTCTCCACTAGTATCTCTTATCTATTATTCATCTTCTAAAAAAACCCCTCATCTTGTTTTACTTTAAATACCCTTTGAGTTGCTTATTCCCCTGAAGATATGATTTTTGAGAAGTAGATCATCAACCTCGTGGATCAATTGAAGTTATGACCACAAGAATGAGAAGAATACCCTATGAGGATAAATAAGTTTTGACACTACGAGATGAATCTTTAAGATCATCTTAGCTGAGAAGCATTGAGCTTAGAATATGACCACCACCTTTTAGGTGAAGTTAGATGAAAGAATTTCGCGTAGTATGATGAGATCGTATGTCTTGCACATATGACCTTACTCTAGGAGTTGTTTGTGTGGTTTGATTTTTGTGACTATATTGTTTGTTGTTATCTGTTGCTGTTGAACGTAGGTGTTTTTTTCCTCTTTCTTGTTTGAGTGCATATGTTTGGTGTTATCTTTAGTTGTTGTCTTGTTGGTGTTATAGTTGTGCCATAACCCTTGTCGTATGGGTTTAATAGATGGAGTATGGAGTAGGACTCGCCTGTTCTGGGGCGATGTCGAGATTGAAGGTGGAGCAATGGATTCGTAGTATGGAGGAGCACATGAAGATAAACAAGGTTGGGAGTGAGGACATGGTACCCTATGTTGTCAAGTACTTGGTAGAAGAGGCTGCTACTTGGTGGAGAATGCACCAAGAAATTGACGAATCACCAAGGAAGATTACTTGGAAGGAGTTTACAAAGATTTTGTTGGGATCCCGCCTCGTCAGCCCGATGCAAAGGGCGGTAAACCTTAAAAGGCCCCGTGCTTGCAAAATTTGCGGGGAACTAGGACACTCCTACGAAGGACACCAAGATGGATGTCCCTATTGTGAGGAAATTCATTGGGGTGAAGAATGTCCTACTGCTCAAGTCACATGTTTTGTGTGCGAAGGAAATAATCATTACCCCGCTCAGTGTCAATTTTTCATTATGACACAACAAGTGATTCAACAACAAAAGGAAGGAATGAAGAAGATTATCCAGGAGTTCCAGGAAGCACCCGTGAAGAAGAAAAAGAAGAATCTTAGCGAACTTCAGTGTTACCAGTGCAGGAACATGGGACACTACAGCAACATGTGTCCAGGATTGAAGAAAACGAAGAAGATGTGAACATGGAAGCAAATATGGCGACATATTGAAGCTTATGTTTGACAACCGGAATATAGACATTCGTAGGTGTGTACTAAGTGTACGATGGTACCCTTTAATGTTAGTGGGAGCTGTGGATCGGTGCATGTTTGCTATGGATTGACTAGATGTTTTATGTCATGATTGTTTTGTTAAGTTTTGTCTTGTGCCCTGTGGCCCTGATATGTCTTTGAGTGATGTTGTGTGTTGTCCTTTGTGTTTCTTCTACGTGAGTAGAATAAGTTTACGTTACCTTAGACCCCTCATCTATTTAGTATGCTTCAAGACTGAAGAAGACACAACAACAAGAAGAATAAGTTGGCAAGTGACTCGACGATACGAAGATTCTTCGATAATGCAAAACTGAAGCTACCGCCATTGAAGACTTGAAGACCTAGAAGATTCAAGTTTCTATCGTTAGATCGTTTCTGTGAGCTATCATTTTTTGTTTTTACCGACAACTACACAACAAAACTTATATTTTCAAAACTAGTGTGATGTTTGTATGGGTATCTCTCGCTATCTCTCTCTCTCTCTACCTCGCTATCTACATTCTATTCCCTCTCATCTTGAAGGAGTTACTACAATGGATGCTAATGTCAAGGCTGGAATAAAGATGGATGCAACCAATGATGAGCTCAAAGCTAACCCCTTGTGCCAGGATCTTACAACAATCAAGCACAATCTTGTTGAAGGAAGAACTCTGGAGGAAGTTGAAGTCCACTAGTACACGTTTTATAGCAGTTTGCGCAAACCTAAGTGTTGTGAAGAAACGATAGATGTTTTGTTTGGCTTGCAGAACCATGGATTGTCTGCACCCAGTTCATGAACAAGAGGACTTCTGCAGTGCTGGTGAGGATGACCGAGTGTTAGATTGCGAGATTTGCTAAACCATATACAAGGTAATGATTTGGGTGCGGGATGGATTGATCACCATGCCGACTACTCTTATTATTCTCTCTTGCTATGCGGGATAGTAAATCTTGAGTGACTTACCTATAGTAGAGAGACGACGATGTTAAACTTGAGCCATAGAATGGTACGATGCTTGACCCCTATATAAGATTATCGTTAATAATAGTAAGTTATACGGTGAGTATAGACCAAGACCATTTCCTGCAGGTATCCCGTGGAAGTATTCTTGAATACCACCATGAGAAAATCGATAGTTGCTTAGTATTGGCGCCTGACCTGTCCGCCATGAAGGTTCACTATACGGAAGACTCCCCTTTTTCTAAAGATTAAAGATCTCCAAGGAGTACGAGGAATGTACGAAGGATGTCATCGATGGATTAAGATTTTGAAGACCATGTTGTATTCCTTTTATGGGTGGTAGCACCCTAGCTCATCGGAGGATCGATGGACTATCATGAAGACCCGAACCCTAACCTATCTTTCTAGCCTTCTCGAATCTCGAGGACGAGATTCCTTTTAAGGGTGGTAGTGTGTAACATCCCAAAATTCTCCGAATTTTGGAATGTTAATAAAATTAAATAGATAATGATTGTTTGCTTGATGTGTTTGATTTTCTCTAGGACTTAAAACTTTTTGAAGTTTATTGAATATTAAAAAGAGAGGGAATAAAAGGACTTTCCCTAATATTCATAATTGGTGTTTTTGGAATTTATTATTTAAAGCAAAACCAACAAAACAAAACGAGAGAAGGTAATATGACTCCTTCAACATATTAAAAGGTTGGAGAATGTTTTCAATCATTATTGGAATTCTTCTGAATATTCAAAACATTTTTCAACTCAAGGAAATTCATTTGAGAGGATATAAAATGACTTATCCCCTTTTTAATAAAGTTGGAAAATATTTAGAATATTGATTTAAAGTTTTTAAAATTTATTATGAGTTTTATAAATAACTCTAAAATTATTTTAGGGATTTTATAATGCTAAGAGAGTTTTTATTTCATTTAAATGATTTATTAAATATTTTAAAAGAGTTGAAAAAGCATTCCAATGGGATATTTTTATTTTACAAAATTATTTATTTGTATAACAATTTTAAAATTTATATTTTTTTATTTAGAAAAGGTTTGTCAATGCTTTTGACCAAATAAAAATATTTTTAATAATTTATTGGATTTTGTTTGATTTATGAAAAGCATTATATATTTAAATAAAGTATGTAGAAAATGTTTTTATTTTTATTTTCTTATTTGGAAAATGTATTCATTAAATATTTTCTTTGTATTATTTGATGAATTTTGAAATTTATTTCACATTTTTCCGATGAGTATTTATTTTTCTACAATTGTTTGAAGTTGGTGATTTTAAATAAAAAGGAAACCCGTGCGCAGCCGGCCCAGTAGCCTTTTTCCGCTCGCGAGCGCAATTGGAGCCCAAGTCAGACCCAAATCAGTTTTTTTTTCTCAGGCCTATATGTATTATTTCGATTTTTCCTATTTTCTCTTTTCTTTCCAAACCTAAAAAAACCGCCTCGCGGGACCCGCCGCCGCTGCGCCCGTCCACACCGGCCAGCCATCGCCGCCGCTGCACACCGCCGCCCGAGCCGCGCCTCCACATCCGCCGCCGAGCCCGGCCGGCCACCGCCGCTGGACGCCACCGTCGCCGACGCAGTCCGCCTCGCGAGTCGCTCGTGCCGCGCTCGCAGGAGCCGCCGCCGGCAGCCGCGGCCGCTGCCTCCACGAGCCGCCATCGCCGCGACCGGGCTCTCCCTCTCCAGCCGTGCACTGCCGCTGCCGGAGCCACCTTCCCTCCCCGGAGCACGGCCTGGTTCGCCGGAAAATGGAGTTCGCCGGAGCAACTCCGGCCAGATCTGGTCCCAGGGACCCGATCACGTTTTTCGCAAAAACTTTTTTCTCGGATCAGTCCTTTTGGCAGAAAACACCCCGGCGCCGTACGTGCAATAGCTCCTTCACCGTGCGTCGGATCGAGGTGAAACTTTTTCCTACGCACTCGTGTTGTTCTGTATTTTAGCATGGAATCAAATTTCTACACTTTTGCACACTTTTGAATTTGAATTTATTTCAAATTCAAATTCAAATCCCGGAGGCCATATCTTGTAAACCGTTGATCCAAATCGAGTGATTCTTTTTGCTTTGGATCACTCGTTCCATGTACTTTCTGTTCATATCATGTGTACACAAAATTTCACAAGTTTCTTGATCTGTTTGAAATCAAATTCAATTCAAATTTGAACTTGCTATGACCTATGTTGTAGTATTCTGTTTCACGTGATTCTTTTTGCATATCAGATCACTTGAGACATGTTATCGGTAAGATTCCCACACTTGTCATGTGGGCATGATTTTCACCTTGATTTCATAAATGCCCGTAGTCAAAATTCCTTACCGATTAATCTGTATCTGTTGATTCTCTCGAGTTCACGTTTCACCTGTCACCTTCGAGCACATAGACACCTTTGCACTTCAAAGCTTTTGTTTTGTTGCTAAAACCTTTTGTGTTTGTTTTGTTGATCTTTTGTTTGCCTTGTGATGTGATTGCTTATTCGAGCTCCTTCGTTTGCGATAGATTTACTCGGAGTGTGACGAGTAGAGTTGACTAGACCGCGAGAGCGAAGAACTTCACCGAATGTAAAAGGCAAGTTACACTTTGACCATACCTCAACCTATATTTTGTATTATGCTTGTAGCAAATTATCACTCTATGCATGGGTAGGACTATATATTAGTTATGATTTAAACCTAGTAGGATAGCCATATGTTCTAACCTTGTATTTCATTGTCGCCCTAGGATCGTGGTTGTTATATACTGCTATTGCTTTGTAGACGAGGATTGGGTTGAGTATATCATTGAGCTTTGTGAGGATTAATGACTTGACTAGCAAACTTAAATAGAAATCACCTATGGGCGGGCAGGGAATGCATCCTGGGGTCGTGCCTTGTCTAAGGAGGGACCAGGGCTAAATGCTTCCCGAATGGTTGTTTTGGTGCTGAACCGGGTGCGACATGGTGTCTACCCTCTGAACGCAGTGGGCACCGTCCAGGCTCAAAAAGATCAGACAGACAATGTGACTAGTATCTTCCATGTACAACCACTGGCTATATGGGCTCTGGCTTAGATGAGTAAGTTGTGGGGAACCTGGCCCTGGTAGCTAGCTGATGTAGATATGATAGGTGTACCGGCTACCAAAGGGTGGAGGCAACCTCTTCTGAAAGACTATGTCTCAATCTTCGGGTTGAGTCTAGTGGGGAAAGTGTACAAACCTCTGCAGAGTGTAAAAACTGATCATGATTAGACGTGTCCACGGTTACGGACAACTTTGAGCAACTGGGCATTATTGTTGTTGGATGGTCTTGACTGATAATTCACCCTAATAAGAATTTGAGTGGGAACTTTTAATAAATGGATGGTTGGAATTGGTGTAGCCCGATTCAACCATACTTAGGACTAGCAAGATAAATTAAAATTTGATTAGTTGTAGTATGTGAGGGAAAAACTGGTTTTCTGCAAAACTAAACCATAAGCCTTTCCTTTGACTTACCTTGCATGTAGATGTAGGTCTGTTATATACTTTTTCGTGTGACTTGCCGTACATTCAAATGTATTGACCCGTTGTCGGGCTGTAACCTTCGGTGTTGCAGGATTGTATACGATGAGTAAGTGATGCGATGTAGGGTTACGATGTCTATACTCAACTTGCCGGTGGAGTTGATGGACGCCACGAAGCTTTATTGTTTTTCCACTGTATTCTATTTGTAAGCTTGCCTTGAGCTATGCAGGTATGCTTTATTGTATTACTGGATCTTCGATGTAATATTTATGACATGTGGTTTATTCTTGATATTACATCATGTACTGTGTGTGCTAGCTATTGATCCAGGGACTAGCACAGAATGCACAGTCTTGGATTCTTTAGTGAATCGGGTCGTTACAGGTATCTTCATCGAGGGAAATTGCTGCTATCTACATCTCAACCTTCCACTTTGGGTAACCAACGAGGAGCGAGAAGCCATCGAAGCAACTTCTGGCGCTGTTGCCGGGGAAACAAGCAAACTATACCCATCAACTCTCGTGCTATTAGGCCCCAGGCCCTTAATTTATTTAAAATGATTTATTAGCTCTGTGCCACTGACACATGGGACCCCAATGTCAGATTTATATATATATATATAAAAGAATTTAGATAAATTACAATGTACGACATGTGGGCCCTGGCCCTATTTAAATTGATTAAATGTTTTTATTAACACTGTGAGGCTAACAGGTGGGTCCCCTCTGACAGTTTGACCAATCCACCCCTATTGTGTATAATTTTTAATTTAAAATAATAAAATAAATTAGAAAATGATTTAAAATTGATTTAAACTTTGAATTTAAATATCTTTTAAACCGTAAGTCAGATTAAAAACTTTATACATGAAAATTGATCAGAAAAATATAACGAATACGAATACGCTATCCGTATGTCAATCACACCCCTCTAACACAACGAACATCGACATCCCCCCTCCGGGCCGTCTGTCGATAATCACCCAGAGAAGGTATTTCATCCCCAGATGAATTCTCGCTCCGAGCATAACACTTTGTACTGCATTAGAACACCGATAGCAATACTTTTGTCATGTCATGCATATGTTTGCTTTATATTTACTGTTTCCCCCCCCTTATTCTCCGGTAGACCCCGCTGCTACCACTGACTACACTGCCGTTGAGTACGACTACTACGTCGACGACCCTACCCATACCGTCGAGCTTCCAAGCAGGCAGAGCCATTCTCTTCCCCATATATCGCCTATCTTTCCATACATTTCTTGCACTAGGCATTGCTGCGACTGCTACGTTACAATCCTATTCAATTGCATAGCCTGTTTTTGTCGCCCCTTGATGTACCTTCCTATATCCTATGTTGCCTTATAAATATATATTATATTCAGCAGTTATCCCTGTGCATTGTTAGTTAATAGGATTAGATAGCGGGCCGTGATCACTCTCGGAGTGATCGCGGATACAATATATTACAATAGCCACAGGTACGGTACATTGCAGACACCGCCAAAGGTCCCTACCTCGGCTCTGCCGAGCCACCTCAAGTGTGAGCTATCGAGGAGTGATCCTTGTACTCCACTCGTTGCTGACTCTGTATAGCCGCCCTAGGGTCCCGAAGGCTGGTTGTCCTTAAATGTAAGGAGTCGGGTGACCCAATGGTGCCCGCACAAGGTATTGTATCGGACCGACGGTATAGGTGTATTCCACCGGTGTACAGCGGGCCTGGTACTTTCTCGATGGCCGAGAGATACTCTGTTGTACGAAAGTCGAGCTCTTCCAAGAGCAAACGCGAGACAAGGTAAGGAGACGGCTCACCTTGTTGGTAGCTGCACGAGTTGGTGGGACGACAGGGCAGGCGGCCACTGGCTCTGGTAATGGGAGTGGACCTGGCTGTTGTCGTTGTCCACGACTCACCCGAATAGGGGCAATGATAACGGTTGTCCTGACAACAAAAAAATAAAATTCTTAATGGGTCAGGTGGATGACTTGAGTGGGTCGACGTGCCCTATACACACTACCTCCACGTGGGATTACAGTGTGGGCCCTCTGCGTTGTAGCCTCGTTCGATGGCTCTTCAGACGTCAGCTTTACCTCGGGTTGATTGCGGGGCTTGGACCGCCTACTCCGGTAGTGGGAGGTGGGTCTGCTTCACCGGCCAGTCACGTACCGTGCAGGAGTACAAAGGGCAGGGGGCCAAATTCCCTTTGTGCTTAGGATTTAGACCGGCGGATGGCCTCTCTGTTGAGCTTGAAGGATGGACTTCGGCGTATCGGATAGCCTCGGTGGGGCATTCCCTAACAAGGTGTGCGCCACCCTAGAGATCCGAGCGTGTAGGGTAACAGTAGTGCAGCCCCTGCAGGGATGATAATCTATTCAGATAGCCGTGTCCATGGTAACAGGATGCTTTATGCTGAAGCCAGACTGATTGGTTCCGGGTTTTCTTCCTACACGGGGAAGTCGAGGGAGGATTCTCGGAGGCATTATTAATTGTTATCTAATACAACTTATTATTATACAATGCTGCAGAAACTTCTGCTGCATTGTTACTTTATGCTTTTTTGAACTGTTGGCTATTCTCTTCTCATGCTGCAAGACCCGTTGGAAGATGCTAGTCTTCGTTAGGCCTAGCTTCTCTTCCTTATTCTGGATTTCTGCAACTCAGTCCACTATATATGTCACAACCCCAACTTAGGTATGTGCTAGGGTTAGTTGGTAACTTTGCATCATGCAAAAATTTCAAAAGAAATCCAATTGGGGAAAGAGAAAAGCCCTAAAGAATTTAATTCAAATGGCCAGAGAAAAAGCTTTTTCCAAAATTCTTCTATACTTTTTGAAAATCTCTATAAATGGGCATGATCACATTTCATGTGCTGTGGGTCCCATGTCATGCTCATGGATTTTTTAAAAAGTCCAAAAGTGCCTTTGGAAATTAAATTATACCCTATTTGATTTGAAATTCAAATTGTGTGAATTTGAAAAATCCCTAAATTTTGTGAGTGGATATCAATATGCCTTGTGAGGCCACATAAAAATTTGGAGGATTTTATAAAATGCCTTTCTATTTTATTCAGGGCAAAACTAATTACAGAAAAAGAAAACAGAAAACAATTACAGAGAGAAAAAGAAAAAGGAAAGTAAGCCCACCTACCCAGGCCTTGGACCCAACTCACTGTACCGCGGCCCAGCCCACCTCCCGCGTTGTCGTCTTCCCCAAGCTGCTCGGTGGCGAGCCGAGAGCACGATGCGACGCCACCGCGACGACGACGTGCCTCCAGGCCCTCCCCTGGCTTCTTTGCTCGCCACGGAGACGCCTAGAACTTCCCGCACCCTTCCCCCTAGCTCCTGGTCACCCTCCCCCTCTCTCTCTCTCTCGCGATTTCGCCGCCGTCAGTGAGCTCACCGGAGCGCGGCACCATGAACAGCGGTGGCCAACGGCCTCCTCTCGCCGAGCTGAGGTGTCCAGAGGCTTCAACATCGTCACCTTCATCGTGCTGCAACGGATCAAGAGCCCGGGGTGCCCTGTAGCCGACGCCAACGCCACCACATCGCCGCCGGCCGCCGTGAGCCTCTTGCCGGATTGCACCGCCGATTCGCTGCCTATGACCTCGTTGTCCCCTCTAGTAGCTCCGGGGTGAGCTTCCCATTCGTTTTCCCCACTCCGAGATCGATCCCATGGCCAATTTCTCCGATCCCCTCCCAGCAGTGCTCCGTCCGCCGCGCAAGTCATCATCGGCGACGTCTCCGGTCACTACCCGAGACGCCCGATTACTCCCCTTGACGCGCGGGAGCACGGGGATCATTTTGGTGCGAGCGGCACACCAAATGGCCGCCGGAATCGCCACCCCATGCCGCGCCGCCATGCTCGATGTCGCCGACATTGAGCAGACGTCGAGCCGGGTTAATTAACCCACTAACCACCCCACTAACCCCCCTAACCTCAATGACAGGTGGGGCCCCAGCCCCTTAACCCCTCTGTTTAAATTAAATAAAACGGGGAATAACCCCACAGAGGCTGACCAGTGGGTCCCCCTGGTCAGAGGCCCCCTTACGTCAGCATGATGTCATCCTGACGCCATAAATAAAATTCTTTTTAAAAAATAAATCGGAAAATGGCAGAAAAATGATTAAACTTTAGAAAATTCATACTAACTCCAAATTGGACAAATAATATATGAAAAATTATCAAAAAATGCAAGGATTAAGAATATGCAATTTGTGTTCATGTTTGACCATTTTAAAATGGGGCAACAGTAGCAAATGTGCATATGGCTTAATTTGAATTTGACTTTGGAGTTTGAATTTGCAAATCCTTTGCATTACACTTCAATTAAATGGAATTGTCAACAAACCAGTACCATATACATCATGGACAACCTTATCATGTGCTTGTGCATTTATTTTCGATGTTGCCCCCCTTTGTTGATGATTGTTTCGGTAACAGCGTTTCCGAGACGGAGGTCACCCCCTGAAGCAGAAGTTCGATAAACCAGTGTATCGTCAGCAAGGCAAGCAAACCCCATTGATCATGTCTATAAAATCCCACTTCCCTCTCAGTCTCGCTTATGCATTGATTAGGATGATCACCTTGTTATCAATTCTACCGCATAGTTGAACCCATATCCGATGCATGACCTATCATCTTGTCACAGTTGTAAGCGAACCACAATCCTAGCTGACATAGGAGTTGATTGATATCATGTGGCCCCTGCAACTGTTAAAGCTTATTGCATGCTTAGAGTTTACAATGAGGTTACTTTTGATGTGAGTCGGGATGGTAGTGATCATGGTGTTGATGAAGGTGAAACTGTGTTGGTGAATCCACCCTAGTACAAGGTGAATGATGAGAGGTTGTGTAGGAGTACACACTGGGTTGTCTCGTTGAACACCTCCTTAAGCCCGAGTTCTTGTGTGGTGATCCAAGACGAAGAGTACTACCACATGTTGGGCACATGGACCCCCGCTCAACCTACTAACTCACCCCAGTTCAAGTCCAGGAGTCACTAGTTCGGGTTTTCCATTTGGCATATGCATAGAAAAAGAATGAATGAAAGTTTGCATCATTTAGATATGTGGGTGGACCTGTGAGACAGTAAAACCATCTGCTAAGGTGGCGTCTCAGTCACCTGCATCATCTGAGTCTGTATCGTTGACCCGGCCGGACTCGTGAGCGGTGAGCAACTCAGATGGTTGATTCCTGGATTAGAATTGGCTGTGAGGTAAAAGTTGTGGAAATTATCCTCGCCAACACTCGCTTGAAGGGTGATAAGATCTTGGCGGTAACTGATGGTTTCATGTGTGTAGCAGTACACCCCTGCAGGGTTAACAAAACTATTCGAATAGCCGCGTCCGCGGTCATGGACTACTTGGAGACTTTTACTTGATTATTAGACACCTTCAACAGATACTCTAAAATTGCCAAGATAAGTGTGAGTGCTATGGCGTGGTTTCTCGTGGGGAATTCAAGGAAGTATCCATAGTGGTGTATTTGTTGGAGACTTGGTAGTGGACTCGAGTATGCTTCTTACCTCATTCTGGTATTCGTAGTACAGGACTAGCCAAGTCAAAGCTGGCACTTCTGCATTGAAACCCCACCTCCCTTTACCTTGAAACTTGAGCATGAGTAGTATAGTTCTGATGTAAGTCTTGCTGAGTACAAATTTGTACTCACGTTTGCTTATTCTATGTTTTAGATGAAAACCCAGCCCCCGATGGAGTCACCTTCCTGAAGCTCTACGTGGACTAAGCTAGTATAGTTCCAGACAACTGTCTGGTCCCTCGTGGAAGGGCTATGTATGTTGAACAAGGCTTCTCTAAGCCATTTTTTAATCTTGTCTCTGTACTCAGACCTAATTATCTTCCGTTGTTTGATGTAATGTTGGATCACAGACTCGTGATCTCTTTGTGTACTCTATGTAAGTCAATAAAGATATACTATGTAGAGTAATGTGATGATACTTGCTGTTCACACTAGACATGTATGCTGCATGTATGATTATAACGTGCATGTCTTAGTGTGGGTTTTCGATAGCTTGGTTGTGATCTTGCTGGCGGTATTTTATACACCAAGTGGCCTTTGGATGTGCGCAGCTTGGGGCATTGCAATGCGATTGCTCGTGACTCTGTCACGTGGCACACTTCGATGTATGATCGAGCCCGCCCGAGACCCCGACTAAGTGATAGGGCTCGAGTCTGTTTATGTCAGTGCTATGATTCAATCGGTAATATGGTTGAGGAGACTTGTCTATGAGTACGGGATTTCACCACCCATGAGCATTTAGACTTGTGAGCGAACGATGAGGACCCATCTCAGATGATCATCCGGGCCTGGATGGGATGCCACTCACGTTCGATGCTTTCCGAGAGTGTTCTGTTCTTGGACTTGTCTGCTTAGACAAGTGGGTATGGCTCTCGGATCTCCATATGATTGTGTTGTAATAGGAATTACATACGCATATTCCGGGTCCCGACAGACTTTGTATCAGAGCAGGACTTTCTGTAGGATTATCAAACCCTTGGTCGAAGTCGAGTCTAGCATTCTATAGTTATATAGTTACTTGGGTATAAAGGGAACAAGGTAAGACTTCTTTTTCTCCTTACCCTCATCGATCTGAGTTCTGATTCATCGTCATCTTTTCTACGGAAAGATAGGACTAGGCTCATCTATGTCTTACTAGAACATCTCGTTGATTGCTTCTTTTTAGCCGTAGGACTGTTGAGGTCGTCTAGAGTCATCGTGTTGTTGAGTCCTTGAGGAAGTTCTGTCCAATATTTCAGGGTTGTCTCATTTTCCATCTCGGTGTAGCCGTTATGCTACCCAATTTATCCGTGTTTCTAGGAATCATTGCCTTTGCATTATAATCTTTGCCGCTTAAATCATGTCCTTTTATCCTTGATTCCATCGTACAACCTGTTCTGGTTGTTGATTTTTATCACACAGGATGTCAGGTGGAACTCGTAGTGTTGTTCGTCGCAATCGAGACTTTGATCGGAATCGAAGTAACGATGAACCTCCACCACCTCCTTTTGCGGCAGAAATCATGATGGAAGCTGAGCGGAATCGACGTGATCAAACACGCCTTCTGGAGCACATGGAGCAGAATACCGCTCGTCATCGCAAATGTGGTTGTCAGCATTCAGGACTTCATCCTCCTCAAGCCACTGGTATTTCGATGTTCTTATGAGCCCCTTGAAGCTAATGACTGGCTCCGTTCCATCGAGCGTAAGCTTGATACGACACATGTTGCTCTTCGGTGGTGGGAGAACTATGTTGCTATGCAGCCTGATGGTCACGTAGTGACCTGGCAGGAGTTCCGTGATGCCTTTCGAGGGTACCACATTCTAGATGAGCTAATGGAGCGCAAGAAGGAAGAGTTCTGCAATCTGAATCAAGGAGAGATGTCCATCCATGAGTACGTGATGGAGTTCAACCGTCTTGCTCTTTATGCCCAAGATGAGATCACCACTGATGCCAGAAAGCAGGCAAGGTTCCGCAAGGGACTTAGCCCATCCTTCGCCATGATCTCAACCTCATTGAATTTGCCACCTTTGAGGATTTAGTCAACAGATCCTTCAGAGCTGAGCATGGAAATGAAGTTTTCGAAGAGTCTCGCAAGCATGCTCGTGAGTTTGCTCCTTCTTCAAGTTCAGCCCCTCAGAAATGCCGAATTTGGATTCCAACTAGTGCCATACCTCAAAACCTTCTTCAGCGGCCACCATCCAATATATGTCATCCACCTTAACCCATTGTTCCTCCCAGGAATGATGGTGTGCAATCAAGTAATCCTGCTCCCCGCAATTCAGGCACGGTGTGTTTCAAGTGTGGTCTTCCAGGACATTACCTCCGTCAGTGCCCTCAGATTTTGATGGCACCACGTCATTCTCGACGTAAGCCTTCAAGGAAATCCACCTCCAAACCCTTGCAAGCAAAGCCTTCATCCACTAGTAGTGGTTGTGTGAACCAAATCTCAGTTGAGGAAGCTATCGATACTTCTGACGTCATCCTTGGTATGCTCCCAGTCAATCATGTTCCCGCCTCCGTTCTTTTCGATCGAGGAGAATCTCATTCATTCATGTCGGAGAGTTATGCACTTCGGCATGAGTTCCCTTTTGAAGAAATGTTTTCTCCAATGATCATTCAAACTCCTGGTTAAAAGTGGCAAACTAATAGAGTAAGCCATGGCAATCAAATTGCAAATGAGGGTTTAGTATTCCTTGCTTCTCTTATAGCCCTCCAGTCTTTAGACATTGATGTCATCCTAGGAATGGATTGGTTGTCAAGACAGAATGCTTTCCTTGGTTGTAAAGCCAAGTTAGTTAAACTCACCCATCCTTCAGGCCAGACAATTGACTACACCTCACCCAGTTCTAGAATCCAGATGCATACTTTGAATGTGCTTCCCCTTCCTGACCTTGAAGATATTTTGGTGGTTCGTGACTTCCTCGATGTCTTTCCAGAAGAGCTGCCAAGAATGCCACCTCATAGATGTGTAGGATTCATTGTTGACCTTATGCCAGGAACCGCCCCAATTTCCAGACGTGTCGGGACCCGGGGTTAGCGTATGCAAGCCTCGCTACAACACAATCATATGGAGAGCCGAGAACCGTACCCACTTGTCTAAGCAGACAAGGCCAAGCACAGAACGTTCTCGGAAAGCATCGAACGTGAGGGGCGTCCCATCCAGGCCAGATGATCAACTGAAATGGGTCCTCATCATCCGCACACAAGTCTAAATGATATGGGTGGTGAACTCCCATACTCATAGACAAGTCGCCTCAACCATACTATCGATTGTATTATAACCCTTACATAGACTTACTCCAGCCCGATCACTTAGTCGGGGTCTAGGGCGGGCTCGATCATACATCAAAGTGTGCACGAGACAGAGTCTCGAACAATCGCATCGCGATGCCCCAAGCTGTGCACATCTAAGGGCCACTTGGTGTATAAAAGACCGCCAGCCAGATCACAACTAAGGTCTCGAAAACCCATACTAAGACATGCATGTTATAAACATACACGCAGCACACATGCCTTGTATGAACAGCAGGTATCATTGCAATTCTCTACAAAGTATATATCTTTATTAATAACTCTTACAGAGTGCACACAGAGATCACAAGCATGTGATCCAACATTACAACAAACAAGCGGAAGCAAGTAGGTCTGAGTACAGAAAAGTTTAACAAATGGCTTAGAGAAGCCTTATCTAAAAACAAGCCCTCCACGAGGGAACCAGTCGTCTGACTGGGACTACACTAGCTTGGTCTTGGTCTGAGTCTTCATTCTTCAAGCTTCGACTAAAAATCACCATCGGGGTCGGTGGGTTCATCTAAAACATAGATTAAGCAAACGTGAGTACAAAATCGTACTCAGCAAGATTTACATAGGAGCTATACTACTCATGCATATGTATCAAGGTAAAGGGAGGTGGGGTTTCACTTGCAGAAGTGCCATCTTTGACTTGGCTAGTCCTGAACTACGAGTACCAGACTTGAGGTAAGAAGCGTACACGAGTCCACTACATCTCTTCAACCAATTACACCACTATGGTTACTTCCTCGACTTCCCCACGAGAAGCACACCATAGCACTCACGCTTATCTTGGTGTGTTTTAGAAGTATCCAGTTAAAGTTGTCTAATAATCGAGCACAGCTCTCCAAGCAGTCCTTAACCGCGGACGCGGCTATTCGAATAGTTTTGTTAACCCTGCAGGGGTGTACCGCTACACACACACACTCATCAGTTACCGCCTGGGAGTGGAACCCTTCAAGCGGGTACCGGCGAGGATGTTGCCACGACACTTCGCCCACAGCTCCGTTGTAGTCTAGAGAGTCGCCTATCTGAGGGGGATCCGTATGGAAGTCTGGTCGAGGTTCCAGTACAGCCTCAAACGATGTGTGCAGGGTCCCAAGCCGGTCTTGAAAAGCCGTTCATCCACTTCGCAGACCGTGCCACAGCCCTACCAGAACTCCGAACTACTACGACTTCTGGGGTTCGAACGGGGTGAGGTACTAGGTCGAGAGGGGTCAGCGAGCCCAATGTGTGGTTGTACTCTTCTTCTTGGATCACCACACAAGAACTCGGACTTAAGGCGGTGTTCAACGAGACAACCCACTGTGTACTCCTACACAGCCTCTCATCGTTCACCTTGTATTAGGGTAGATTCACCAACACGTTTCACTTTCATCAACACCATGTTTATCATCCCGACTCACATCATAAGCCACCTCATTGTACCACTAAGCATGCAATAAGAAGTAACAGTTGCAGGGGTGACATGATATCAACCAACTCCTACATCTGCTAGGATTGTGGTTTGCTTACTACTGTGACAAGTTGATAGGTCATGCAAATGATATGGGTTCAACTATGCGGTAGAAACGTTATCATGGTGATCATCCTAAACAATGCATAAGAGAGACATGAGAGGGAAGTGGGATTTTATCGACATGATCAATGGGGGTTTGCTTGCCTTGCTGAAGAGGTTTCGATAACGGTGTCTTCAACGAAGGGGGTGGCCTCGAGTTCCGGCTCCACTTCTATCAGCAACACGACAATCATAGGATCAACATAATGTACAATGCACAATCACATGAATAATATTGCAATGGTGATGTTCAAGGTACTGATGTGTTGACCATTCCATTTAAAAGGAGTATATTGCATTTGAAATGCAAATTCAAACTCCATTTGATTTATCGATGAATTTCAGATGCATTTGAATGCATGAAAGTTCATTTGAATTTGTTGATCATGAAGTGATGTGGTATAGTTGAAGTAAAGCTTCTGATGTGTGGATCAAACCATTGGAATTAAGGGTGTTGCAAAAACATTTGCAAAATCACTCCAAATTTGAATTTGAAAAGGATCCATATGCATGTTTGCTACTGTTCACCCATTTTAAAATGGTCAAACATGAAAACAAATTGCATATTCATAATCCTTGTATTTTTCTGATAATTTTAGACATATTATTTGCTATATTTGGAGTTAGGATGAATTAATTATGACTTTCCAAAGTTTATTGCATTTTCTGGAATTTCTCTGATTATTTTTAATTCTTTTTGATTTATTGCGTCAGCAGGGGGGGCTGACCAGTCAAACTGACTAGGGGGCCCCACCTGTCAGCCACAGTGGGGGTTAACCCCCTGCTTAAAATTAACCCGAGGGGTTAATTTGTGGCTGGCCCCACTTGTCGGCCACTGGGTTAGGTTTAAGAGGGTCATTAGGGGGGGGCTAATGGTGGGCTCCCCGGGGAGCCGCCGGAGCTTCGCCGGAGTTGGGATTTCTGGCACGGGAGGGGGTCTGGTTGGTACGGGCGCGTAGCTCGTGAGCTTCCGCACACGTCGGAGTAGGAGGGGGCCAAGGTAGGGCTCTGTGGCGTCGGCTACTTCAACCGCGGCAGCGGCCGGAGCACTGTGCTCGCCGGACATGGGTTAACGGCCATGAGAGAGGGAGTGGAGAGTACTGGCGAGTAGCTTGGGCTTGCGGGCGTCTTCTGGAGAAAACGGGGGGTCAAGGGGGCGCTCTGGTGCTGAACCTCGACGAAGCCCGCGACGGCCGGCGGCTGACCTAGACGAACACGACGACAGCGGCCGCGGAAAGGGTGTTGGGAGGAGGAAAACGACGCGCGGTGCTCACCAGAGCTCGATGGAGAGCATGGAGAGGCCGGAGGGGGCTCGGCGGCGTCCAATTTCTCGCCGGAATCTTCTGCGGCCGGCGGTGACTTGGCGAGGCGAGCGTCGACTTCAGGGTGCCTCGGTTCCGATTGAAACTCCAGCTCGGGGAAGACGACGTACGGGAGCTTGAAGGACAAGTTGGGGAAGCTCTTCGTCGTCGTTGGCCACGGTCTCGCACAACGGTGGCCGGCGGCGATCTCTCGGGTTGGTTTGGAAACGAAGCAGAGAGAGGAGGAGGGCAAACGCGAGGAGAGGGGAAAGGTGCGGCCAAACGTTGCGCGTCTCCTGGCGAGGAGATGAGGTCCAGGGGGGCTGGAAGCCTCCCGGCGTCGAGGTGGCACCCGGTGCGTGCTCTGCCTCCACCGAGATGCTTGGCTCTGCGGGGAGGTAGAAGACAAGGCGCTCGGTGGGCTGGGCCGTGGCCAAGGCGAGTTGGGCCTCGCCTGGGGCGCAAGGTAACTCCCTTTCCCTCTGGTTTTCTCTTTTCTTTTTATTTTTCTGCAATATGTTTGACCTAGCTAATAAAAATAGCTAGGCATTTTATAAAATTCCACAATTTTTTATATGGCCTCATAAAATAGAGAGCTAGCCACTTATAAAATTTGAGCATTTTTAAAATTCAAAACATTTGAATTTTAAATAAAATAGGGTATTTATTTTATTTCCAAGCCATTATTTGAAATTTATAAATTTCCATGGGCATGGGAAAATACCCAAACCAGTTTTAAAATGATCAGCACCATTTATAGGAATTTTCCAAACATTCAAATGATTTTTGGAAAAAGATTTTTATCTGGCCATTTGATTTAATTTCTCAGGGCTTTTCCTTTCCCCATTTTTGAATTGTAGTTTGAAATTTTGCATGATGCAAAGGAGCACTTGATCCTAGCACATACCTAACTTGGGGTTGTGACAACTCGCCCCCACTCAAAAGAATCTCTTCCCGAGATTCAGAAGTCTGCGGGAGGAAGGAGGGGTACTCGGCACTGAGACGGTCTTCTCTTTCCCACATGGCTTCTTTCTCGGAGTGGTGAGACAACTGAACTTTCAGAAACTTGATCTTCTTTCGGCGAATGACACGCTCTGCGGAATCAAGAATACGGACGGGGTATTCTCGATAAGAAAGGTCATCTTGGAGATCAAGCGTTTCATGGTCGACTTCGCGGATGGGGTCCTTGAAGCAACGCCTGAGTTGTGACACATGGAATACATCATGTACTCGGGAAAGGTGCGGGGGTAGTTCAAGTTGGTAGGCAACTTCTCCACGTTTAGCAAGAATGCGGAAAGGTCCGATGTAACGTGGGGCCAACTTTCCTTTGATACCGAATCGTTGGGTACCCTTCAGAGGAGTAACCCGAAGGTAAGCCTTCTCATCCAGATTGTAGCTTTCCTTCCTATGATGACGATCATAGTAGCTTTTCTGACGAGACTGGGCTGCTTTCAATTGATCACGAACAATGCGAACTTGCTCTTCTGCTTCCTTGATCATGTCCGGTCCAAAGAATTGTCTTTCACCGGTTTCTGACCAGTTTAAAGGTGTTCGACATCGTCGTCCATAAAGGAGTTCAAAAGGAGCCATGTTCAGACTAGATTGAAAACTGTTGTTATAAGCAAATTCGGCAAATGGAAGAGACTTCTCCCAATTCTTTCCGAAAGATATAACACAAGCTCTGAGCATGTCTTCAAGAATTTGGTTAACCCTTTCGACTTGACCACTAGATTGAGGATGGAAAGCTGTACTAAAGGATAGATGAGTTCCCATAGCACGTTGGAAGCTTCCCCAAAATCTAGAGGTGAAAAGGCTACCACGATCAGAATTGATTTCCAAAGGAACACCGTGAAGGGACACAATTCTAGAGATGTACAAGTCTGCCAACTGGCTAGCAGTTATAGACTCGCGAACTGGAAGGAAGTGAGCAACTTTGGAAAGCCTATCTATGACAACAAAGATGGCATTGTTTCCTTTCTGGGTTCTTGGAAAGCCGGTGATGAAGTCCATACCGACTTTGTCCCATTTCCACTCTGGAATAGGCAAAGGTTGAAGAGTGCCAGCAGGTCTTTGATGTTCGGCCTTAATGCGACGACAAACATCACATTCGGCAACAAATTGAGCAATGTCTCTCTTCATCCTAGTCCATCAAAATCTTTGGCGTAGATCTCGGTACATTTTTGTGCTACCGGGATGAATTGAGAGGGGTGTGTCATGGGCTTCTTTGAGGATGAGTTGCCTTAGATCTCTATTCTTAGGTACTACCAAACGATTTACAAAGAATACCGTTCCTTTACTATCTGTGGAGAAACATTTAGTAACTCCGCTAGCAATGTTCTCCTTGATCCGGCGTACACCTCGTGCACGTCTTTGGGCAACTATGATTTGATCCTCAAGGTTTGGTTTCGCCACCAAGTTGAAAAGAGATCCACGAGGAACAATCTCGAGATTAAGCTTTCAAAATTCCTCATGAAGAAGTGGTTGATACTGCTGTAACATGAGGTTGTTACAGTACGACTTACGACTTAGTGCATCAGCCATGACATTGGCATTGCCTGGGGTGTAAGAAATTACTACGTCGTAATCTTTTATCAACTCAATCCAGCGTCTTTGCCTGAGATTAAGATCTTGCTGGGTGAAAATGTATTTGAGGCTTTGGTGGTCGGAATAGATTTCGCAACGGTTACCAAGGAGGTAATGTCGCCAAGTTGTTAGGGCATGAACTACGACAGCGAGTTCAAGGTCATGGGTAGGATAGTTCTCTTCATGTGGCCGCAACTGGCGTGAGGCATAAGCTACCACATGTCGATCTTGCAGAAGTATGCATCCTAACCCTTGCCGTGATGCATCACAATAGATCTCGATATCCTTTTTGGTGTCTGGAGGTGCAAGTACGGGTGCAGAAGTCAATCTTCTTTTTAGCTCGTGAAAGCTTTCCTCGCACTTGGGAGTTCATAGGAATTTCTTATCTTTCTTGAGGAGTTCAGTTAGAGGCTTTGCAACTTTAGAAAAGTTCTCGACGAAGTGATGGCAATAGCTGGCTAGGCCAAGAAAACTCCTAACTTGCTTAACCGATTCAGGTGGAGTCCAGTCAAGGACGGCCTGAACTCTCTCGGGATTCACAGCAATGCCTTTTGCAGAAATCACGTGGCCTAAGTAGGTCACTTCTGGTAGCCAGAATTCACACTTGGAGAATTTAGCATACAGGCGATGCTCTCTAAGTTTCATCAATACCAGCCTTAGGTGTTCCGCATGTTCTTCTTCGTTCTTCGAGTATATAAGGATGTCATCGAGGTAAACCACGACGAACTGGTCCAAATACTCCATGAAGATCGAATTCATCATGCGTGAGAAAGTGGCGGGGGCATTGGTTAAACCAAAGGACATGACGGTGTACTCGTAAAGACCATAACAAGTAGTAAAAGCCGTTTTTGGAATGTCCTCGTTTCGGATTTTGATTTGATGATAGCCTAATCTCAAATCCATCTTGGAGAAGACAGAGGATCCTGCAAGTTGATCATAAAGATCATTGATCCTGGGCAGTGGGTACTTGTTCTTTATCGTCGCTAAATTTAGCGGGCGATAGTCTACGCACATCTTTTCTGTTCCATCTTTCTTCGTTACGAACAGAACGGGGCAACGCCATGGCGATGAGCTAGGGCGGATGAAGCCTTTTTCCAACAAAGCTTCCAGTTGGGTTTTAAGCTCAGCTAACTCACGTGGGGCCATTTTGTATGGGCGTCTACAAATTGGTGCGGTTCCTGGGGCAAGATCCACTATGAACTCTACACATCTGTCGGGTGGCATTCCCGGCAGCTCTTCAAGAAATACATCCGGGAAGTCACGAACCACCGGAACATCTTCAAGGTCGGGAAGGGGAAGCACATTCAAAGAATGCACCTGGGTTCTTGTTCTTGGTGAGGAGTAAACTATTGTCTGGCCTGAAGGGTGTGTAAGTCTAACTGACTTGGATTTACAATCAAGAAAAGCATGTTGTCTTGATAACCAATCCATACCAAGGATGACATCAATGTCTGAAGACTTGAGGGCTATGAGTGAAGCAAGGAATACTAAACCCTCAATTGCAATTTGATTACCATGGCTTACTCTATTAGTTTTCCACTTGGAACCAGGAGTTTGAATGATCATAGGGGTGAACATTTCTTCAAAGGATACATCATGCCGAAGTGCATAACTCTCCGACATGAATGAGTGAGATTCTCCTGGGTCGAAAAGAACAGAAGTGGGAACAAAATTGACTGGGAGCGTACCAAGAATGACGTCAGAAGTACCATCAGTTTCCTCAGCTGAGATTTGGTTCACACGTCCAAGATTTTCTGAGGTGGATGGCTTAGCAGTGGGAACCTTCGGGTTTGGTTTGGCACGAACAGTGGGTTTTCCTTTGGCATGGGGTGGAGCATTTTGGTTGACGGGGCACTCACGAGAATAGTGACCAGGCTGGCCACACCTAAAGCAGGCCCCAAAGATAGTGCGGGGAGCTGGGTTGTTTGGTGGAGCTGGTGGACGAGGCGGCACAAGGGATGGCCTCGGTGGGTTGTTTTGGTGGATCAAACTGTTAGGAATCCAGATCATACGCTTCTGAGGGCGTGAACTGGAAGAAGGGGCAAGCTTAAGAGCATGCTTGCGAGAGTTCTCGAAAACTTCATTGCCATGCTCAGCTCTGAAGGATCTGTTGGCTAAATCCTTAAAGGTGGCAAATTCGATGAGGTTGAGATCTTGACGAAGGATGGGGCTAAGTCCCTTGCGGAACCTTGCCTGCTTTCTGGCATCGGTGGTGATCTCATCTTGGGCATACCGAGCAAGACGGTTGAATTCCCTCACATACTCATGAATGGACATCTCTCCTTGATTCAGATTGCAGAACTCTTCCTTCTTGCGCTCCATCAACTCATCCAGAATGTGGTACCCTCGAAAGGCAACGCAGAACTCCTGCCAAGTCACTACGTGACCATCTGGCTGCATTGCAACATGGTTCTCCCACCACTGAAAAGCAGCACCTTCCAAGAAGTATACCGCCAAAATAACTCGGTCATCGGGAGCAACATGTGCAGTGTCAAGCTTACGCTCGATGGAACGGAGCCAATCATCAGCTTCAAGGGGCTCAGAAGAACATTGGAATACCGGTGTCTTGAGGAGGATGAAGTCCTGAATGCTGACCACCACATTACGATGGTGGGCGGTATTCTGTTCGATGAGCTCCAGAAGGCGTGTTTGATCACGTCTATTCTTCTCAGCTTCCATCATGATTTCCGCCGCAGAAGGCGGGGTTGGAGGTTCATCATCATTTCGATTCCGATCACGGTCTCGATTCCGAAGAACAGCACTACGAGTTCCACCTGACATCCTGTGTTATAAAAATCAACAATCAGAACAGGTTGTACGATGGAGGCAAGGATAAAAGGATATGATTTCAGAAGGAGAAGACTATAATGCAAAGGCAATGATTCAAAGAAACACGGAACAAATCCGGCAGCATAACGGCTACACCGGGATGGAAAATGAAACAACCTCGAAGAAATTGGACATAACTTCTTCAAGGAACTCAAAACACGGAGACTTTGGACAACCACAACCATCCTACGGCTATAAGGAGGCAATCAACGAGATGTTCTAGTTAGACATAGATGAGCCTAGTCCTATCTTCCCGTACAAAAGGTAAGGGTGACTCAGAACTCCGATCGATGAGGGTAAGGAGAAAAAGAAGCCTTACGTTGTTCCCTTATATACCCATAGTAACTATATAACTGTAGAAGGCTAGACTCGACTTCGGCGAAGGCTGATAATCCTTCAGTCAGTCCTGCTCTGAAACCAAGTCTGTCGGGACCCGGGGTTAGCGTATGCAAGCCTCGCTACAACACAATCATATGGAGAGCCGAGAACCGTACCCACTTGTCTAAGCAGACAAGGCCAAGCACAGAACGTTCTCGGAAAGCATCAAATGTGAGGGGCGTCCCATCCAGGCCGGATGATCAACTGAAATGGGTCCTCATCGTCCGCACACAAGTCTAAATGATATGGGTGGTGAACTCCCATACTCATAGACAAGTCGCCTCAACCATACTATCGATTGTATTATAACCCTTACATAGACTTACTCCAGCCCGATCACTTAGTCGGGGTCTAGGGCGGGCTCGATCATACATCAAAGTGTGCACGAGACAGAGTCTCGAACAATCGCATCGCGATGACCCAAGCTGCGCACATCTAAGGGCCACTTGGTGTATAAAAGACCGCCAGCCAGATCACAACTAAGGTCTCGAAAACCCATACTAAGACATGCATGTTATAAACATACACGCAGCACACATGCCTTGTATGAAGAGCAGGTATCATTGCAATTCTCTACAAAGTATATATCTTTATTAATAACTCTTACAGAGTGCACACAGAGATCACAAGCATGTGATCCAACATTACAACAAACAAGCGGAAGCAAGTAGGTCTGAGTACAGACAAGTTTAACAAATGGCTTAGAGAAGCCTTATCTAAAAACAAGCCCTCCAAGAGGGAACCAGTCGTCTGACTGGGACTATACTAGCTTGGTCTTGGTCTGAGTCTTCATTCTTCAAGCTTCGACTAAAAATCACCATCGGGGTCGGTGGGTTCATCTAAAACATAGATTAAGCAAACGTGAGTACAAAATCGTACTCAGCAAGACTTACATAGGAGCTATACTACTCATGCATATGTATCAAGGTAAAGGGAGGTGGGGTTTCACTTGCAGAAGTGCCAGCTTTGACTTGGCTAGTCTTGAACTACGAGTACCAGACTTGAGGTAAGAAGCGTACACGAGTCCACTACATCTCTTCAACCAATTACACCACTATGGTTACTTCCTCGACTTCCCCACGAGAAGCACACCATAGCACTCACGCTTATCTTGGTGTGTTTTAGAAGTATCCAGTTAAAGTTGTCTAATAATCGAGCACAGCTCTCCAAGCAGTCCTTAACCGCGGACGCGGCTATTCGAATAGTTTTGTTAACCCTGCAGGGGTGTACCGCTACACACACACACTCATCAGTTACCGCCTGGGAGTGGGACCCTTCAAGCGGGTACCGGCGAGGATGTTGCCACGACACTTCGCCCACAGCTCCGTTCTAGTCCAGAGAGGCGCCTATCTGAGGGGGATCCGTATGGAAGTCCGGCCGAGGTTCCAGTACAGCCTCAAACGATGTGTGTAGGGTCCCAAGCCGGTCTTGAAAAGCCGTTCATCCACTTCGCAGACCATGCCACAGCCCTACCAGAACTCCGAACTACTGTGACTTCTGGGGTTCGAACGGGGTGAGGTACTAGGTCAAGAGGGGTCAGTGAGCCCAATGTGTGGTTGTACTCTTCTTCTTGGATCACCACACAAGAACTCGGACTTAAGGCGGTGTTCGACGAGACAACCCACTGTGTACTCCTACACAGCCTCTCATCGTTCACCTTGTATTAGGGTAGATTCACCAACACGTTTCACTTTCATCAACACCATGTTTATCATCCCGACTCACATCATAAGCAACCTCATTGTACCACTAAGCATGCAATAAGCAGTAACAGTTGCAGGGGTCACATGATATCAACCAACTCCTACATCTGCTAGGATTGTGGTTTGCTTACTACTGTGACAAGATGATAGGTCATGCAAAGGATATGGGTTCAACTATGCGGTAGAAATGTTATCATGGTGATCATCCTAAACAATGCATAAGCGAGACATGAAAGGGAAGTGGGATTTTATCGACATGATCAATGGGGGTTTGCTTGCCTTGCTGACGAGGTTTCGATAACGGTGTCTTCAACGAAGGGGGTGGCCTCGAGTTCCGGCTCCACTTCTATCAGCAACACGACAATCATAGGATCAACATAATGTACAATGCACAATCACATGAATAATATTGCAATGGTGATGTTCAAGGTACTGATGTGTTGAGCATTCCATTTAAAAGGAGTATATTGCATTTGAAATGCAAATTCAAACTCCATTTGATTTATCGATGAATTTCAGATGCATTTGAATGCATGAAAGTTCATTTGAATTTGTTGATCATGAAGTGATGTGGTATAGTTGAAGTAAAGCTTCTGATGTGTGGATCAAACCATTGGAATTAAGGGTGTTGCAAAAACATTTGCAAAATCACTCCAAATTTGAATTTGAAAAGGATCCATATGCATGTTTGCTACTGTTCACCCATTTAAAAATGGTCAAACATGAAAACAAATTGCATATTCATAATCCTTGTATTTTTCTGATAATTTTAGACATGTTATTTGCTATATTTGGAGTTAGGTTGAATTAATTATGACTTTCCAAATTTTATTGCATTTTCTAGAATTTCTCTGATTATTTTTAATTATTTTTGATTTATTGCGTAAGCAGGGGGGCTGACCAGTCAAACTGACTAGGGGGCCCCACCTGTCAGCCACAGTGGGGGTTAACCCCCTGCTTAAAATTAACCCGAGGGGTTAATTTGTGGCTGGCCCCACTTGTCGGCCACTGGGTTAGGTTTAAGAGGGTCATTAGGGGGGGGGGCTAATGGTGGGCTCGCCGGGGAGCCGCCGGAGCTTCGCCGTAGTTGGGATTTCTGGCACGGGAGGGGGTCTGGTTGGTACGGGCGCGTAGCTCGTGAGCTTCCGCACACGTTGGAGTAGGAGGGGGACAAGGGAGGGCTCTGTGGTGTCGGCTACTTCAACCGCGGCGGCGGCCAGAGCACTGTGCTCGCCGGACTTGGGTTAACGGCCATGAGAGAGGGAGTGGAGAGTACTGACGAGTAGCTTGGGCTTGCGTGCGTCTTCTGGAGCAAACGGGGGGTCAAGGGGGCGCTCTGGTGCTCGACCTCGACGAAGCCCGCGACGGCCAGCGGCTGACCTAGTCGAACACGACGACAGCGGCCGCGGAAAGGGTGTTGGGACGAGGAAAACGACGCGCGGTGCTCACCAGAGCTCGATGGAGAGCATGGAGAGGCCGGAGGGGGCTCGGCGGCGTCCAATTTCTCGCCGGAATCTTCTGCGGCTGGCGGTGACTTGGCGAGGTGAGCGTCGACTTCAGGGTGCCTCGGTTCCGATTGAAACTCCAGCTCGGGGAAGACGACGTACGGGAGCTTGAAGGACAAGTTGGGGAAGCTCTTCGTCGTCGTTGGCCACGGTCTCGCACAACGGTGGCCGGCGGCGATCTCTCGGGTTGGTTTGGAAACGATGCAGAGAGAGGAGGAGGGCAAACGCGAGGAGAGGGGAAAGGTGCGGCCAAACGTTGCGCGTCTCCTGGTGAGGAGATGAGGTCCAGGGGGGCTGGAAGCCTCCCGGCGGCGAGGTGGCGCCCGGTGCGTGCTCTGCCTCCACCGAGCTGCTTGGCTCGGAGGGGAGGTAGAAGACAAGGCGCTCGGTGGGCTGGGCCGTGGCCAAGGCGAGTTGGGCCTCGCCTGGGGCGCAAGGTAACTCCCTTTCCCTCTGGTTTTCTCTTTTCTTTTTCTTTTTCTGCAATATATTTGACCTAGCTAATAAAAATAGCTAGGCATTTTTATAAAATGCCACAATTTTTTATATGGCCTCATAAAATAGATAGCTAGCCACTTATAAAATTTGATCATTTTTAAAATTCAAAACATTTGAATTTTAAATCAAATAGGGTATTTATTTTATTTCCAAGCCATTATTTGAAATTTAGAAATTTCCATGGGCATGGGAAAATACCCAAACCACTTTTAAAATGATCAGCACCATTTATAGGAATTTTCCAAACATTCAAATGATTTTTGGAAAAAGATTATTATCTGGCCATTTGATTTAATTTATCAGGGCTTTTCCTTTCCCCATTTTTGAATTGTAGTTTGAAATTTTGCATGATGCAAAGGAGCACTTGATCCTAGAACATACCTATCTTGGGGTTGTGACAAGATGCCCATATGATACGTCCAAAACGTATCGATAATTTCTGCTTGCTCCATGCATGTTTTCTGTTTTATTACTATGATCTAGATACACTTTCATACATTTTTTATCATATTTGGACTAACCTATTAACTCAGTGCACCCCAGTGCCAGTTCCTGTTTTCTGCTGTTTTTCTATTTCAGTTTTCCCCCATATAAAAAGTGCCATAAAAATTCGAGAAAATTCAGATAAAAAATCAGCGTGACGGAAGCTTCGAGAAAAACCCGGGAGGGGCCAGAGGGGGGCCAGGGGGGCCCAGGCGGCCACCCGGCGCGGCCCCACCCCTGGCCGCGCCAGGGGGGCGTCTAGGGCCCCTGGTCCACCTCTGGCTGCCCCCCTTCGCCTATTTATCCCCCGTCACGGGAAAACTCCGAAACAAGAACCCTATTCCACGAACTCGCCTCTGTTCCGCCGCCGCCGCGCTTCCAAGATCGGGAGCACCAGAAGACCTCTTCCCGGCACCCTGCCGGAGGGAGGATTGACCTCCGGGAGTCTCCTCTCCACCATGGATGCTCCTCGGATGTCTCGTGAGTAGTTTTGCTTGGACCATGAGTCCGTGATCAGTATCTATGTGATGTTCTCCTCCCCTCTTTGATCTTCATTGTTTTGACCTCGTGAGATTCCCTACATGATCGAGGCACCTTTGTAATATTTCTGCTATTGCTATGTTGAGTTTGATCGGATCTGATGGATTATGAGATTATGTTCAGATTGTGATAGAGTAATATATTTGGTTTTTATCTCTTATATTTTTGTTCCTAAGTAATTCTTGCATGCTCTCCATTGCTGTTTATTGCTTTGGCCAAGTAGTAGGTAGTGACTCCAAGAGGGAGCGTTGTGCTAGATGGTGGGTTCATGCCTCCCCGATGACATGCTTGAGTGACAGAAACATGAGTCTAGGGGATGTGATGTTGCCACAAGGGGGAAAACAATGGTGCTTGTAACCGTGGTTACAAGGATTGTTTACTTTACGCAAAGTTCTTTTTAATGCAGTTGTCTGTTGCTTTGGGTTTACACTTTGGGTGGGGCTCGCAACTTAATAACAGCGAGATGTTCTGGATAGATATCTCAAGGTGGATGATTAGTAGTAGATGCAGATGGATTTCGGTCTACTTACTTTGGCGTACTGCCCGTGCTTTTGAACCTCTTCCTTTCTTTTGTAGCATAGTTAGCATTGCGGTGCGTTCTTAATCCTGTCAATTGCCTTTCTGTAATTTGTTTACCTCGCATAGCATTTTTATCGTCTTTTGGGAGAGAGACATCACTAGCGAACATCACGTATCCCGGTCCATATCCTCATTATTGTTTCCAACTTATATTTACTTTTCTGCATTTACTTTCAAGTTGCTATTATTATCCCCTTGCGTTTTATCATTTGTGAACAACAAGACCGGAGAGATTGACAGCCTCTCTGAACTTCGTTGGGAGAAAAGTTATCTGTGTCTGTGTGCAGGTCCGCGTCAGTTGCGCCGCTGACACCTACTTATCATCTCTGGAGTCCTACTGGAGACAAACCTTGGTATCTTTACTGAGGGAAAACTTGCTGCTGTACCGCATCACGCCTTCCACTTGGGGCCTACCAACGAAGGGCGAGAAGCCGTCATCACCATACAAAATAGCCCGACTTGAGTTAGCTGAGCTGAAATTCCAAATTGAAGCTTTGTTGGCAAAAGGCTTCATCCTCCCTAGCTCATCGCCATGGGGTTGCGTCGTTCTGTTCGTAACGAAGAAAGATGGAACAGGAAGGATGTGCGTAGATTATTGCCCGCTTAATCTAGCGACGATAAAGAATAAGTACCCACTTCCCAGGATCAATGATCTTTATGATCAACTTGCTGGATCCTCTGTCTTCTCCAAGATGGATTTGAGATTAGGTTATCATCAAATAAAAATAAAAAACGAGGACGTTAACAAAACGTCTTTTACTACACGCTATGGTCTTTACGAGTTCACTGTCATGTCCTTCGGTTTAACCAATGCCCCGCCACATTCTCGCACATGATGGATTCGATCTTCATGGAGTATTTGGACAAGTTTGTCATGGTTTACCTCGCTGACATCCTTATATACTCGAAGAACGAAGAAGAACATGTCGAGCATCTTAGGCAGGTATTGATGAAACTTCGAGAGCATCGCCTTTATGCCAAGTTCTCTAAGTGCGAATTTTGGCTACCAGAAGTGACCTACTTAGGTCACGTGATTTCTGCAAAAGGCATTGCTGTCAATCCCGAGAGAGTTCAGGCCATCCTTGACTGGACTCCACCCTAATCGGTTAAGCAAGTTAGGAGTTTTGTTGGCCTAGCAAGCTATTGCCGCCACTTCGTTGAGAATTTCTCCAAAGTTGCAAAGCCTCTAATTGAACTCCTCAAGAAAGATAAGAAATTCCAATGGACCCCCAAGTGCGAGGAAAGCTTTCAAGAGCTAAAAAGAAGATCGACTTCTGCGCCCGTACTTGCACCTCCAGACACCAAAAAGGATTTCGAGATCTTTTTTGACGCTTCACTACAAGGGTTAGGATGCATACTTATGCAAGATCGACATGTGGTAGCCTACGCTTCACGCCAGTTGCGTCCACATGAAGAGAACTATCCTACCCATGATCTTGAACTCGCTGTCGTAGTTCATGCCTTGAAAACTTGGCGACATTACCTCCTTGGTAATCGTTGTGAGATCTATTCCGACCACCAAAGCCTCAAATATATATTCACCCAGCCAGATCTTAATCTCAGGCAAAGAAGCTGGATAGAGTTGATAAAAGATTATGACTTAGGAATTTGTTTCATCCCAAGCAAAGCCAATGTCATGGCTGATGCACTAAGTCGTAAGTCGTATTGTAACAACCTCATGTTACAAAAGTATCAACCACTTCTTCATGAGGAATTTCGAAACCTCAACCTCGAGATTGTTCCTCATGGATCTCTTTTCCACCTTGGTGGCGAAACCAACCCTTGAGGATGAAATCATAGTTTCCCAAAGGCGTGCACGAGGTGTTCGCCGGATCAAGGAGAACATTGCTGGCGGAGTTGCTAAATGTTTCTCCACAGATAATAAAGGAACGGTATTCTTTGAAAATCGTTTGGTAGTACCTAAGAATAAGGATCTAAGGAAACTAATTCTCAAAGAAGCCCATGACACTCCCCTCTCGATTCACCCCAGTAGCACAAAAATGTACCGAGATCTACGCCAGAGATTTTGGTGGACCAGGATGAAGAGAGACATTGCTCAATTTGTTGCCGAATGTGATGTTTGTCGTCGCATTAAGGCAGAACACCAAAGACCTGCTGGTACTCTTCAACCTTTTCCTATTCCCAAGTGGAAATGGGACAAAGTCGGTATGGACTTCATCACCGGTTTCCAAAAACCCAGAAGGAAATGATGCCATCTTCGTGGTCATTGATCGACTTTCTAAAGTTGCTCACTTCCTTCCAGTTCGGGAGTCTATAACTGCTAGCCAGTTAGCGGACTTGTATGTCTCTATAATTGTGTCTCTTCATGGTGTTCCTTTGGAAATCAATTCTGATCGTGGTAGCCTTTTCACCTCTAGATTCTTGGGAAGCTTTCAGAATTCTATGGGAACTCATCTCTCCTTTAGTATAGCTTTCCATCCTCAGTCTAGTGGTCAAGTTGAAAGGTTTAACCAAATCCTGGAAGACATGCTCAGAGCTTGTGTTATCTCTTTCGGAAAGAATTGGGAGAAATCTCTTCCATATGCCGAATTTGCTTATAACAATAGTTTTCAATCCAGTCTGAACATGGCTCCTTTTGAACTCCTCTATGGCCGATGATGTCGAACACCCCTTAACTGGTTAGAAACCAGTGAAAGAGAATTCTTTGGACCAAATATGATCAAGGAAGCGGAAGAGCAAGTTCGCATTGTTCGTGATCGATTGAAAGCCGCTTAGTCTCGTCAAAAGAGCTACCATGATCGTCATCATAGGGAAGAGAGCTACAATATTGATGAGAAGGCTTATCTTCGGGTTACTCCTCTAAAGGGAACCCAACGATTCGGTATCAAAGGCAAGTTGGCCCCACGTTACATCAGACCTTTCCGCATTCTCGCTAAACGTGGAGAAGTTGCCTAACAACTTGAACTACCCCCACACCTTTCCCGAGTACATGATGTATTCCATGTGTCTCGACTCAGGCGTTGCTTCAAGGACCCCATCCGCGAAGTTGACCATGAAACGATATATCTTCAAGATGATCTTTCTTATCGAGAGTACCCTGTTCGTATTCTTGATTCCGCAGAGTGTGTCACTCGTTGTTAGAAAATCAAGTTCCTCAAAGTGCAATGGTCACATCACTCCGAGGAAGAAGTAACCTTGGAAAGAGAATACCGCCTCCCTGACGAGTACCCCTCCTTCCTCTCGACGATTTCTGAATCTCGGGACGAGATTCTTTTGAGTGGGGGCGAGTTGTCACAACCCCAACTTAGGTATGTTCTAGGGTTAGTTGGTAACTTTGCATCATGCAAAAAATTTCAAAAGAAATCCAATTTGGAAAAAAAAGCCCTAAAGAATTTAATTCCAATGGCCAGAGAAACATCTTTTTCCAAAATTCTTCTGAACTTTTTGAAAATCTCTATAAATGGGCATGATCACATTTCATGTGTTGTGGGTCCCATGTCATGCACATGGATTTTTTAAAAAGTCCAAAAGTGCCTTTGGAAATTAAATTATACCCTATTTGATTTGAAATTCAAATTGTTTGAATTTCAAAAATCCCCAAACTTTGTGAGTGGATATCTATATGCCTTGTGAGGCCACATAAAATTTTGAGGATTTTATAAAATGTCGTTCTATTTTATTCAGGGCAAAACTAATTACAGAAAAAAATAGAAAACAGTTACAGAGAGAAAATTAAAAGGAAAGTAAGCCCACCTACCCAGGCCTTGGGCCCAACTCACTGTACCGTGACCCAGCCCACCTCCCGCGTTGTCGTCTTCCCCAAGCTTCTCGGTGGTGAGCCGAGAGCACGCGGCGATGCCACCGCGACGACGACGTGCCTCCAGACCCTCCCCTGGCTTCTTTGCTCGCCAAGGAGACGCCCAGAACGTCCCGCACCCTTCCCCCTAGCTCCTGGTCACCCTCCCCCTCTCTCTTTCACGATTTCGCCGCCGTCAGTGAGCTCACCGGAGCGCGGCACCGTGAACAGCCGTGGCCAATGGCCTCCTCTCGCCGAGCTGAGGTGTCCAGAGGCTTCAACATCGTCTCCTTCATCGTCCTGCAAAGGATCAAAAGCCTGGGGGGCCTGTAGACGACGCCAGCGCCACCACATCGTCGACGGCCGCCATGAGCCTCTTGCCGGATTGCGCCGCCTATTCGCTGCCTATGACCTCGCCGTTCCCTCCAGTAGCTCCGGGGTGAGCTTCCCTTTCATTTGCCCCACTCCGCGCTCGATCCCATGGCCAATTTCTCTGATCCCCTCCCAGCAGTGCTCCGGGCGCCGCGCAAGTCGTCGTCGGCGACGTCTCCGGTCACCACCCGAGACGCCTGACTACTCTCGACGCGCGGGACCACGGGGGTCATTTTGGTGCGAGCGGCGCACCAAATGGCCGCCGGAATCGCCACCCCATGCAGCACCGCCGTGCTCGATGTCGCCGGTGTTGAGCCACCGGCGGGCCGGGTTAATTAACCCACTAACCCCCTAACCTCAATGACAGGTGGGGCCCCAGCCCCCTAACCCCTCTGTTTAAATTAAATAAAACGGGGATTAACCCGACAGAGGCTGACCATTGGGTCCCCCTTGTCAGAGGCCCCCTTACATCAGCATGATGTCATGCTGACGCCATAAATAGAATTCATTTTAAAAAGAAATCAGAAATGGCAGAAAAATGATTAAACTTTAGAAAATCATAGAAAATTCATACGAACTCCAAATTGGACAAATAATATATGAAAAATTATCAGAAAAATGCTAGGATTAAGAATATGAAATTTGTGTTCATGTTTGACCATTTTAAAATGGGGAAACAGTAGAAAATGTGCATATGGCTTAATTTGAATTTGAATTTGCAAATGCTTTGCAATACACTTCAATTAAATGGAATTGTCAACAAACCAGTACCATATACATCATTGACAACCTTATCATGTGCTTGTGCATTTATTTTCGATGTTTCCCCCTTTGTTGATGATTGTTTCGGTAACAGCGTTTTCGAGACGGAGGTCACCCCCTGAAGCAGAAGTTCGATAAAACAATGTATCGTCAGCAAGGCAAGCAAAACCCATTGATCACGTCTATAAAATCCCACTTCCCTCTCAGTCTCGCTTATGCATTGATTCGGATGATCACCTTGTTACCGATTCTACCGCATAGTTGAACCCATATCCGATGCATGACCTATCATCTTTTCACAGTAGTAAGCAAACCACAATCCTAGATGACATAGGAGTTGATTGATATCATGTGGCCCCTGCAACTGTTAAATCTTATTGCATGCTTAGAGTTTACAATGAGGTTACTTTTGATGTGAGTCGGGATGGTAGTGATCATGGTGTTGATGAAGGTGAAATTGTGTTGGTGAATCCACCCTAATACAAGGTGAACAATGAGAGGCTGCGTAGGAGTACACAGTGGGTTGTCTCGTTGAACACCGCCTTAAGACCGATTTCTTGTGTGGTGATCCAAGACGAAGAGTACTACCACATGTTGGGCACATGGACCCCCGCTCAACATACTAACTCACCCCAGTTCAAGTCCAGGAGTCACTAGTTCGGGTTTTCCATTTGGAATATGCAAATAAAAAGAATGAATGAAAGTTTGCATCATTTAGATATGTGGGTGGACCTGTGAGACAGTAAAACCATCTGCTAAGGTGGCGCCTCGATCACCTGCATCGTCTGAGTCCGTATCGTTGACCCGGCCGGACTCGTGAGTGGTGAGCAACTCAGATGGTTGATTCCTGGATTAGAATTGGCTGTGAGGTAAAAGTTGTGGAAATTATCCTCGCCGACACCCGCTTGAAGGGTGACGAGATCTTGGCGGTAACTGATGGTTTCATGTGTTTAGAAATACACCCCTGCATGGTTAACAAAACTATTCGAATAATCGCGTCCGCGGTCATGGACTACTTGGAGACCTTTACTTGATTATTAGACAACTTCAACGGATACTCTAAAATTGCCGAGATAAGTGACAGGGATCAACCCCGGCAAATCCCATGGTCAGGGACCCTGGGTTAGTCATGAAAGGCGCAGGTTGGACGATAACTCGTCGGCAAACAAGGAGGCTTGCTCCTGCTCGATATTATTGATTGGGAAGATGCGATTACAGAGGAAGCCAAGGCTGGAGTGCTCAGGGCTAGGGTTACAGGTGAGATTCGATGTCTTTGGCGTCGTCCCTCCTAGCCCTTTTCTCGGGGAGTTCATCTACCTGTACAGGTAAACTTTCCTAACCCTAGCTTGCTCCATACGGCAGGTCTTCGCACCTTCCTTGTGAGTCGAGGACCTCTACGTCGGTGCCATCTAGTGGGCCGAGGCCGTATCTTCATGGGCCTTCTGCCTTCATGGACACCAGGTAGGCTCATCCGTAGGAGTCATGGGGTCACCCCCTTGTCAATAAGTGTGAGTGCTATGGCGTTCTTTCTCGTGGGGAAGTCGAGGAAGTATCCATAATGGTGTATTGGTTGGATACTTGGTAGTGGACTCGAGTACGCTTCTTACCTCATTCTGGCATTCGTAGTAGAGTTCCTGGGGTACTCGAAGAGTCGCGCGGGGACTCGAGGTCATTCATTTGTCGTTTATTGATATGCACAGTTTATCTGTGGGTCGCTGGTAGCCTGGTGGCCATGACAAAACCTGTTTCGAGGGATGCTAAGGTGAAAGGGCCCAAGGAGTCAACGGATCGAGCCTTGGTGAATTACACTAGGGCAAATACCACAGTAGCCCAATCAAACCCACGTCCCTCGACGTGAGCTTGGAACACTAGTGTCGAGCAAAAGTCCGGCCGCTTCAGGTCTTACGGTGTTCATTTGCCGCCAGTAATGTGTGTAGCCTAAGGCGCGTCCGCCCGGCTTATCTATCATGCTCTGCGCATGGGAAAGGTTGGGAGTGAAATCGCTCTTTGGCAAGTCCCAGCCCGGCCGTACTTCGCAGTGGGGTCTTACCTACACGCTAATCTTGCGTGGCATCTGGACACAGTGTATCGTGTTCCAGGAAGGAATTATGTGTTTTTGAGGCGCGGAGCCTTATAGCATTGCACCCGCTTGGAACAAAACATCAAGCGAGGTGTTCACTCATTCACCCGAGGAGCTTTGTTTCGAGTGCTCAGTTGGGGTTTTTTTTTGCGAGTAATCACTCGAGTTCCGTTTTCGGCTCTTGAGGTGAGGCAGCACCCGAGACTCGTAGCGTCGTATGGTCCTGGCGAGTGTTTTGTTTGTCTTGCGTCGGGTTGAGGGAGCACCCGAGACTCTCATTGGTGCGAGTGTTTCACTCGAGCACTTGTCTGGTTTTTAGGTGAGGGAGCACCCGAGACTCGTATTGGTGTACGCTCCCGATGGGAGTAAGATGTTTTTCTTCCTTGGGGAAAAGATCTGAAAAGATGGAATCTCTGAGCGTTGATGGCGTACTGAGTGCGCCTTGCTGTTTGGGTTTCTTCGCCATTCGTCAGGGATAGTGATGCCTTTGTTTGATGGCTGTCAGTGATGTGTTGCCAGTGAACCGTCATATCAAGAGGACCGGTCATAATGATGGCCGTTTGTGGCGTGCGGCAGGCACCAGTTGAGTTTCCCATGTGTGCGTTGGAAACGCGCGCGAATTGACGCGCCCTGCGTATAGTGCTTCCCGTGGGAAAGTATCTTTTGTCTTTGGAATTCGAGACGGCTGGGTCGTTTGGTCTTTGAATTAATTGCTGCTGTCGTCTTGGCTTCTCTGTGCTTCGAGGATTTTTGTTCTATAAATAGGCCTTTCTCTTCTACGCTTCTATCCAACTCGCTGCTTCACCTTTTCTTCATCTCCCCTTCCGCTAATGGTTCCTAGGCGAGTCGTTGGCCGTGGCCGTGGTTCTCGTGGCCGTGGTGGCCGCACACCACGCTCATGTCGTGGAGGTCGTCATGGTGCGGTACCAGTGCCTTCCTCCTCCCCCTTGGAGGAGGGATTCTGGCGCTATGATTTTATTTTGCGCGTTCGTGGCCAAAGTGCCAATCGCATCCTTCTTCCCTCTGCTTTTTCTTCCATTGTCTCTGAACGTGGCTTGGATGTCCTGCTTCTGCACCTTCAGGGGAGCTGTCGATCTCCTTCTTATGTTGAGTTGGAGGTTGACAACTCTCGCTTGATTTTTCTTGGCTCTGGTTGGGGTTTATTTTCTCGGCGGTTGAATTTGCGAGATGGTGATATGCTTAGCTGTCGCTTTGACGGTGAGAGCACTTTCATTGTCCGCGCATTCGATTCGAGTGGCAATAGCATGGATCCGCATGGGCAGGAGTTGAGCAGTGACAGCTCCATGAAGTCGAGGAGTCCTTCGCCTGCGTCTTCAACTGCTTCTTCCTCTAGGGACTCTTCTGATGGTGGTGGTGAGATGTCTTAAACTGCTTCCTCCTCTGCTTCTGAAGAAGACCTCGATGTCAAGCCATCGGTTAAACGAGCGTGGAAGGCGACCTTGTAGAACTGGAGGCGGCGGCGTCATCTTCACCGGCAGTTTGGGCGGAGCTGGAGAAGAAGCTAGAGGAGCAGGAGAAGAAGCTGGTGAAGCAGCTTCCCCAGTGGCTCCCCAAATAAGTCGAGCTTCACCTTTTGTTATGTCATTGACATCATGAGCCTGCTGCTTCCATCCCTGCTTTGTCTGTGATGATGCTCTTGTACTATAGTTGATTACCCCTCATGGGCACACATGTAGAAGTCATAATTCCTTGGGTGATTTCCTCTTGTAATAGGAGCTGCCTTCTATCCAAATGTAGTTGAGTCCTTTTGTATTGAGGATGATATCTATGATGTAAACCATGCTTTATCCTTTGTGTATATTTGAGCTTTTGTGCTACCAAAAAACTGTGTCTTCACCATCAGGAGTTGTCTTTGAATCCCCTTTTTTTGTGGAACTGAGAGTTAAGTTTGAGTCTTTTCCGGCTGGGAACTGTCTTCGGGTCCGTCTTGTACTTGGTACTGTGGGTTTTTAACGGGTGCGCGACAGCGCTCCTGATGGGAGTAGCCCCCGAGTCTTTAGGTGATCGTTTGGCGATCGGGTGAAGACTAGATGAACTTGTGCTTCCTCAAAAGTTTCTTCAAAAAGTGTTTGGATGTCATGGGGGTGTTGATGGTCGTCTCTCGGGTGGGATTTGTGCTCGAGACCCCGAGTGCCTCGTGAAGGAGGTCGCATAGGCGATGGCGTTGCTCAGGGAGTTTTTATTCTTAGGCCCCCGGGTGCTTCGATTAAGATCGCGCAGGCGATAGAGTTGCTCGGGGGGGAGTTTCTCTTCAGCCCCCGAGTGCTTCGATTAGGATCGCGAGTGCGATAACAGTTGCTCGGGGGTGAGTTTCCTCTTTAGCCCCCGAGTGCTTCGACTAAGATCGCATGTGCGATAGCAGGTGCTCGGGGGGGGGGGGGGAGTTTCCTCTTCAGCCCCCGAGTGCTTTGATTAAGATCGCGTGTGCGGTGGTGGTTGCTCGGGGGGGGGGGGGGAGTTTCCTCTTCATCCCCCGAGTGCTTCGATTAAGATCGCATGTGCGATGGCAGTTGCTCAGGGGGGGGGGGAGTTTCCTCTTCAGCCCCCGAGTGCTTCGATTAAGATCGCGTGTGCGATGGCAGTTGCTTGGGGGGAGTTTCCTCTTCATCCCCCTAGTGCTTTGAGATGGCCTTATTTGGGCGACATTTATTTTATTGCGGTCAAGCGATTTACATGAATTTCCAGTCATGTCCGACCGATAGGGGCTATGGATAGAATAGTCGCAAGTTTGCTACGTTCCATGGGTTGCCCACGTCCTCGTCTGTCTTTGGGTTTTTCAGCCTGTAGGCGCCGCCTCCGATGACTTCTGAGATTATGAATGGTCCTTCCCATTGGGGGGCAAGTTTTTGGACCTTCTCTTGTATTAGTCGTAGGACTAGATCACCTTTGTTGAAGGTTCTAGTGCGCAGTCGTCTGCTTTGGTAGGTACGCAGTTTGTCTTGGTACCCTTCTGATTTTTCCAGGGCTGTGTCTCTTGCTTCGTCAGCCGTATCTTTATCATCTTGTAATGCCCCTTCTGCTTCTTCTTCCTCGTATCCGGTGACCCGGGGTGCTCCGAACTTGAGGTCGTGTGGCAGGACTGCCTCTGCTCCGTACACCATGAAGAAGGGTGTGTATTGGGTTGCAGTGTTTGGCGTGGTTCGTAAGCTCCATAGGACCGCGGGGAGTTCTTCTACCCAGTTACCGGCGGCTTGCTCGAGTGGTGCGAGGAGTCGCTTCGTGATTCCTCCACAGACAAGGCCGTTTGCTTTTTCCGCCTGTCCGTTGGACTGTGGGTGCGCGACTGATGCGTAATTGATTTTGATGCCCAGTTCTTCGCAGAAGTTCTGAAATTCTGCGGCCGTGAAGTTCGTGCCGTTGTCCGTGATGATGTTGTGCGGTACTCCAAATCTGAAGATAATCGATTTGATGAAGTTGACAGCCGTGAGAGTTGTGGAGCTGGTGATGGGTACTGCTTCGATCCACTTGGTGAACTTGTCGACTGCGACGAGCAGGTGTGTCCTTCCGCCCTTGGATGATTTCTTTAGTGGGCCCACCATGTTGAGTCCCCAAGTGGCGAACGGCCAGGATAGTGGTATGGTCTTGAGCTCTGATGCGGGAGCGTGTGGCCTGTTGGTGAATTTTTGACAGGCGACGCAACGTCGCACGATTTCCTCTGCGTTTTTCATGGCTGTGGGCTAGTAGAAACCCGCTCGGAATGCTTTGGACCCGAGCACTCGACTGCTCGCGTGGTGCCCGCAGGTGCCTTCGTGGATTTCTAGCAATAGGGCTTTTCCGTCCTCTTCGCCAATGCACCTTTGGAGTATCTGGGTGATGTTGCGCTTGTATAATTGTCTGTTGATCACAGTGAATGCCTTAGATCGTCGGCTGATGCGCCGTGCTTCGGCCACGTCTTGTGGTAGCGTGCCTTCGATTAGGAATCGGAGGAACGATTTTTTCTAGACAGGTCCTTCGAATTCTGCCAGGGCTGTGCTGTCGGATGCGCTGGTGCTCGTTTCTTCTGATGGTGTTGCTGTTGCCACCTGCGTTATTTCTGGTGCGTCTTCGCCGTCCGCGACCGCTTCAGGTGTTTCTGCCTGCGCCTTGATGGATCTCTGGTTGATGATTTCGAGGAAAACGCCAGGTGGGACAGGCGCCCGGGTCGAACCGATGTTCGCGAGCTCGTCAGCTTCTGCGTTGTTGTCCCTGGTGATGTAGTTGAGCTCGCAACCGTCGAAATTTCCTTTGAACTCGTTGTAGAGCTTTTGGTAAGCCGCCATGTTGTCGGCTATTGCGTTGCAGTTTCTCATCGTCTGCTGGACGACGAGATTGGAGTCCCCGTAAATTATGAGGCGAGTGGCTTCGCATGTTTTGGCCATGCGCATGCCATGTAGGAGTGCCTCGTATTCTTCTTCGTTGTTGGAAGCGTGACTGAAGTTGATCTGGAGGACGTATTTCAGTTTTGTTCCTTTGGGGGAAATGAGTACAACTCCTGCCCCAGCTCCTTGTTGTCTCTTGGACCCGTCGAAGAACATTGACCATGAGCTTGATAGGTCTGGGGGGCCTGGTGTTTGAACCTCCGTCCACTCGACTAGAAAATCTGGGAGTACTTGGGCTTTGATGGCTGTTGGGTGCTTGTACTGCAGGTCTCGCGGGCTGAGCTCGATGTTCCACTCGGCGACTCGCCCGGTTGCTCCAGGATTGTTTAGTATGTCAGCGAGTGGGGCGCTGCTCACGATTGTGATAGGGTGCTCGTCGAAGTACTGGGACACCTTTCTTGAAGTCATGACGATGGCTAGTAGTAGCTTATGATAGTGCGGGTACCGCTGCTGGGATTTGGTACGGAGCATGCTGAGGTAGTAGATTGGTCTCTGAATGCTCTGGACCATGCCTTCTTCTGCGCGTTCGACAACGAGCGCTGTGCTTACTACACTGCTGCGTGCTGCCACGTAGAGGTATAGCTTCTCACGTTCCTTGGGTACCGTCGGGATTGGTGGAGTTGAAAGTGTCTTTTTCAGGTCCGTGAATGCTTGGCGGGCTTCCTCCGTCCACTCGAATTTCTTTCCTTTCCTAAGTAGTTGATAGAAAGGCAGCGTGTGTTCTCCAAGCCTGCTTATGAAGCGGCTGAGAGCTGCAAGTTTTCCAGTGAGCTGTTGCACTCCTTTGACGTCGGTTGGTTCTTGCATGCGGGTGATGGCTTGGACTTTCTCAAGATTTGCCTCGATTCCGCCGGCGGAGACCATGTAGCCAAGCAGATTTCCCGCCGGTACGCCGAATGCGCACTTCTTTGGGTTGAGTTTGATTATGTATTTGTTGAGCGCTGCGAAGGTTTCGCGCAGGTCGCCGAGTAGTGTCGCTGCTTTATAGGTCTTGATGACGATGTCGTCTACGTAGACTTGTATGTTTCTTCCGATTTTCTCCATCAGGCAGGCCTGCATCATTCGTTGGTAAGTGGTGCCTGCGTTTTTGAGCCCGAAGGTCATGGTCTTGTAGCAAAATACTCCATAGGGGGTGATGATAGATGTGTGCTCTTCGTCTTCTTCCTTCATCCTGATCTGGTTGTATCCTGAGTAAGCGTCCAGAAAGGAGAGTAGGTCGCACCCTGCTGTTGAGTCGATTATCTGATCGATTCTAGGCAGGGGGAAGTGATCCTTCGGACAATGTTTGTTGACTGGTCCGTAGTCGACGCACATGCGCAGCACGGTTGTTTCTTTCTTTGGCACTAGCACTGGGTTTGCTATCCAGGTGGCTTTCTTCGTTTCTCGAAAGAACTGAGCGTCGAGTAACCGGTTGACTTCCTCTTTGATTGCTCTGCGCTTGGGCTCCGAGAATCGTCTCAGCGCTTGCTTCACTGGCCTCGTGTTTGGCTTGATGCGTAGGGCGTGTTCCGCGAATTCGCGTGGTATCCCAGGCATGTTGGCTGGGCACCAGGCGAATATTTCCCACTCGTCTCGGAGGAAGGCGACGAGAGCTGCTGCCTGCTCCTCTGGTAGGTGGGCGTACACGCGGACTGTTTTGTCCGGGTCCGTTGGGTGCACTTGGTGAGTGACTGTGTCGCTGTCGATGCTGAAGTCGCGTCCGTACTCCTTGGATTCGCTTCGGTTCACCAATGGTAAGGTGCTCTTGTCCGTCACCATGGCTATTTCTCTGAGTTCTTGTTTGGCTCCGAATGTGTCGGAGATTCTATGGAAATCACGATCACATTGATCTGATTTGATGAAGCTTCCGTTGATCGTGAGGACTCCTGATGATCCTGGCATTTTGAGCTTGAGGTAGGCGTAGTGTGGGACCGCCATGAATTGCGCGAATGCTGGCCGTCCCAGTATGGCGTGATACTGCGATTGCCAATCGAGTACCTCGAACTCGAGGACGTGATTTGCGAAGTTACGCCGGTTGCCAAAGACGACTTCGAGTTCGACGACTCCGAGGGATGTGGCTGCTTCTCCTGGGACTACCCCATGCAACTCGGTGCTTGATTTTCTCCATATTGATCGTGGGATCATCATTTTTTGCAGGGTGCTAGTGAAGATGATGTTCATGCTGCTGCCTCCGTCCATGAAGACCCGGTCCATGTCGTATCCTCTGATTTGTGCATCGAACACTAGGGGTGCATGCCCCGGTCTTGGGACTGCGAGTGGATGGTCGTCCTGTGAGAACGTGATGCTGGTCTCCGTGTCATGCAATTGGTAGATTTCGACTATGTTTGTGCTCTCGGCTGCTCTGGCCTGCAGGGTTTGGGCGTCGCGTTGTGCTTGCGGTACTCTTCCTTCTTGGATCATGAGCACCTGTGCTTGCGACGGGCTGCGACGTCCTTCCGGGTTTGAGGTCGGCGATTGCTCGGGTCGTCGGTTGCGTCTGTCTTCTTTCTGCTTCTCCTTCTTGAGGTCGTCGGCTAGCTCGTTGAACAGACGGCAGTCTCTCAAGGTGTGACTTGATCTGACGCGTCCCCAGTCATCCTCGAAGCTGTGGATCGTGCAGAGTCCTGCTAGCCGCTCTCTGGCCGTGAGTTTGCTAGATCCGGCGTGCCTCTTCCTTCTTGAAATTCTGAAGATCTACTCGTGATCCTCTGGGTGCTCGTGGAGGCGAGGATCGGTTTCGATTCCTCGACTCATGTCTTGGTTTTTGATGAGGTTGGCGAATTCATCCGGCCTTCGATCTGGGTCGTAGTACTCGCCAACAGGTGTCTCGGAGTCGTTTTCTTGGTTGGCGTCGGATGCCCGTGCGCGCCTTTTGGGTCGTCGATTCCTTCTGCCTTGGCGGTGGTTCTGATGATCGTTAGATTTAATCTCGTAGTCATCGTCTTGATGTGCGGCGGGTGCCCGGGCGGTGGAGGGTTGTCGGAAGATTTGCGAGTCCTCCGCTGCACGTCGCAGTTCGTCGAGTGGAATTCCTTCGTAAAGGCCCCTCGCCGTTCTTCTAGGTCGTCGACTCCTTCGGTGCTGGCGTTGTACTTGGCCGTTACCGTAGTATCGGTCCTGGCGTGACTGCAGCTCGAGTGGTCTTGATGGGGTGGCGAAGATGTCCGCCGTGATCTTGAATCCTTCGAGTGGGCTAGGTCGGGTTCTTGCCCTCGAGTTGTGGCTTGCTGAAGATGGGACCGCCGAGATCATGATCCCAACCTGCGCGGTTCCCACAGACGGCGCCAATTGACGGGGATCAACCCCGGCAAATGCCATGGTCAGGGACCCTGGGTTAGTCATGAAAGGCGCAGGTTGGACGGTAACTCGTCGGCAAACAAGGAGGCTTGCTCCTGCTCGATATTATTGATTGGGAAGATGCGATTACAGAGTAAGCCAAGGCTGGAGTGCTCAGGGATAGGGTTACAGGTGAGATTCGATGTCTTTGGCGTCGTCCCTCCTAGCCCTTATATAGCGGGCTAGGTCTCGGGGAGTTCATCTACGTGTACAGGTAAACTTTCCTAACCCTAGCTTGCTCCATACGGCAGGTCTTCGCACCTTCCTTGTGAGTCGAGGACCTCTACGTCGGTGCCATCTAGTGGGCCGAGGCCGTATCTTCATGGGCCTTCTGCCTTCATGGACACCAGGTAGGCTCATCCGTAGGAGTCGTGGGGTCACCCCCTTGTCAATAAGTGCGAGTGCTATGGCGTGCTTTCTCGTGGGGAAGTCGAGGAAGTATCCATAATGGTGTATTGGTTGGATACTTGGTAGTGGACTCGAGTACGCTTCTTACCTCATTCTGGTATTCATAGTAGAGGACTAGCCAAGTCAAAGCTGGCACTTCTGCATTGAAACCCCACCTCCCTTTACCTTGAAACTTGAGCATGAGTAGTATAGTTCTGATGTAAGTCTTGCTGAGTACGACTTTGTACTCACGTTTGCTTATTCTATGTTTTAGATGAAAACCCAGCCCCCGATGGAGTCACCTTCCTGAAGCTCGGCGTGGACTAAGCTAGTATAGTTCCAGAAAACAGTCTGGTCCCTCGTGGAAGGGCTATGTATGTTGAACAAGGCTTCTCTAAGCCATTTGTTAATCTTGTCTGTACTCAGACCTAATTTGCTTCCGTTGTTTGATGTAATGTTGGATCACAGACTCGTGATCTCTTTGTGTACTCTATGTAAGTCAATAAAGATATACTTTGTAGAGTAATGTGATGATACTTGATGTTCACACTAGACATGTATGATGCGTGTATGATTATAACGTGCATGTCATGGTGTGGGTTTTCGATAGCTTGGTTGTCATATTGATGGCGGTCTTTTATACACCAAGTGGCCCTTAGATGTGCGCAGATTGGGGCATTGTGATGCGATTGCTCGTGACTCTGTCACATGGCACACTTTGATGTATGATCGAGCCCGCCCGAGACCCCGACTAAGTGATCGGGCTGGAGTCTGTTTATGTAAGTGCTATGATTCAATCGATAATATGGTTGAGGCGACTTGTCTATGAGTATGGGATTTCACCACCCATAAGCATTTAGACTTGTGCGTGAACGATGAGGACCCATCTCAGATGATCATCCGGGCCTGGATGGGATGCCCCTCACATTCGATGCTTTCCGAGAGTGATAAGCATTTAGACTTGTGAGTGAACAATGAGGACCCATCTCAGATGATCATCCGGGCCTGGATGGGATGCCCTCACGTTCGATGCTTTCCGAGAGTGTTCTGTGCTTGGCCTTGTCTGCTTAGACAAGTGGGTACGGCTCTCGGCTCTCCATATGATTGTGTTGTAACAGGAATTACATACGCATATTCCGGGTCTCAAAAATATATATCCTCCCCTTTCCATTGATACAAATGCATAAATGCTTAGTAGCTGGACGTAAGACTCGAGGGTATGCTAGACACTCACCCTTGCTTTATTTCCCCCTTTTTTTCCTGATCGGCCGCTGCAGCCGACGTTGGAGCCCAGGAGAAGGAGTACCCCGGAGGCGACTACTATGACGTCGAGTTCCCCGTTGACCAGGAGTAGTTCGGTGGATCCTAGGCAGGAGGCCTCGCCTGTTCCATCTGTATCTCTGATGATATTTGTGCTAGCCTTCTTAAGGCAAAACTTGACTAACTATGTCTTTACTCAGATATTATGGCTTGTATAACTTATGTATTCGGATCCCCGTGATCCCTGGTTTGTAATATCAGATTTATCTTATTTGTGTTTAGTGTTGTGCTGTGATATTCTCACCGTGGTACCCTAATCTCAGCCGTGTACCATGTGTGTATGATTACTGTACATGGATTTATTGGGGGGCTTCACAAGTTGGTTCAGAGCCGACTACCTGTAGGAAGCCACCCCACCACTACTTGGTCGAAGTTGAGTCTAGTCTTTGAAAAACTATTTTGCTAACTTAATGTTTGGCTTACGGGCCCACATCAATGTCACTACGTGTGAATCTATGGTATTAGGATCCTTTTCTTCGTACCTATGCTCTGGGACTCTGCTCTCTTATCCTTGCTAGTAAGGTTTACTAAATCTGACATTAGGATCACGTTCCCTTGATTCCACCCGGCGTTTTGGTGCTTCCCCCTTGATTGAGTCGTGTCGCAGGAGTTCTGACCCAGGTCCCGGACCGCGGATTCACTTTCTCACTCGGGGTAGGCCGCACGTTCTCTGGCACAAAATCCTGTGGGCAACGGTATTCTTGTGGAGTGATTGGCTTAGCAGGAAGCTATGTTGCGTCGTGTATTCCTTACCGCGGTCTGCGTGCCGCCTAGTGTGTCCTTTTTCCTTAATTTCTACGACGTTATGCTGCCCGATTTTTGATTGATTCCGTGTTTGGATGTGTATGTCTTATATGACTACTCCTATATGTCTGCGCCCCCTCTTCGTTGTCGTATTACCTCCTGCTTGTTTCCGGTACCTCGTTAAATTTTCATCGCTCAAATAACCCTGTTAAATTCTACCACGATGGCTGGTCGTGGTGGTCGTGGTCGTGGTCGTGCTGCCAACGAACCACCTCCGCCTCCGGATTACATGGCCGCGATGATGCAGCAGTTTGAGCTGAACCGTCAGTTCATGCAGAATGTCATGGCTCAGTTCCCCCCAGCCGAATCAGAATGGGCACCACCATCAGCATGCCACAGTGACTCTGCATGACTTCACCCGCCTCAACCCCACTATGTTCCGCAACTCTGTTCAGCCATTGGATGCTGGTGACTCGCTTCGCGACATCACTCATGAGCTAGAGTCTGCTAATGTCGATCCAACCGACTATGTGAACTTTGCATCCTATCACCTGAAAGGCGCCGCTGCTCAGTGGTGGAGCACCCACAAGCGTTCACTTCCACTCGATGAATTCATCACCTGGGATGAATTCTAGACTGCATTTCGTGCCCGCTACATTCCTTAGGGGATCATGGATCGCAAGAGGGAAGAATTCTGCAACCTCACTCCGGGAAACATGACTATTGAAGCCTATCAGCGCGAGTTCCTCAACCTCTCTCGCTATGCAGAAGAAGAGATCACCACTGATGCCCGCAAGCAACAGAAGTTCCGTCATGGCCTCAATTCGGACCTCAGGCTCGTCTTGCCGTTCATGATTTCGCCAACTTCGCCACCATGGTGAACAAGGCTATCACCGTCGAGACTGCCCAGATGGAGCACAAGGACTCGTTGAAGCGCTATGGTGACGTTGGCTCATCTTCGGGCGTAACGCAGAAGCGTCGCATCTGGCTCCTTGATACGTCCCAAACATATCGATAATTTCTGCTTGTTCCATGCATGTTTTGTGTGATATTGCTATGATCTAGATACACTTTCATACATTTTTTATCATATTTGGACTAACCTACTAACTCAGTGCACCCTAGTGCCAGTCCCTGTTTTCTATTGTTTTTCTATTTCAGTTTTCCCCCATATAAACAGTGCTCCAAAAATCCGGAAAAGTCAGATAAAAAATCAGCGTACCGGAAGCTTCCCGAACCACGAAGGAGGGCCAGGGGGCCACCATCAGGCGCTCAGGCGGCCACCTGGCGTGGCCAGGGGCCTGGCCACGCCAGGGGGCGCCTGGACCCCTCGTGGCCCCCCTGTCTGCCCCCCTTCGCCTATTTAATCTCTGTCACGGGAAAACTCTGAGGACAGAACACTATTTCGCAAACTCGCCTCTGTTCCGCTGCCGCCGCACTTCCAAGATCGGGAGCACCGTCAGGACCCTTCCCGGCACCCTGCCGGAGGGAGGATTGACCTCCGGGAGCTTCTCCTCCACCATGGACGTTTCCCGGATGTGCCGTGCGTAGTCTACCTTTGACCATGGGTCCGTGATCAGTAGTTATGTGATGTTCTCCTCCCCTCTTTGGTCTTCATGGTTTAGACCTCGTGAGCTTCCCTACATGATCGAGGCACATATGTAATTCTTCTGCTGTTTCTATGCTGAGTTTCATGGGATCTGATGTATTATGAGATTATGTTCAGATTGTGATAGAGTAATATATTTGGTTTTTATCTCTTATATTTTTGTTACTAAGTAATTCTTGCATGTTCTCCGTTTCTGATTATTGCTTTGGCCAAGTAGTAGGTAGTGAATCCAAGAGGGAACGTTATGCTCGATTGTGGGTACATGCCCCCTGATGACACGCTTGAGTGATAGAAACATGAGTCTAGGGGATGTGTTGTGGCCACAAGGGGGAAAACAACGGTGCTTGTAACCGCGGTTGCAAGGATTGTTTACTTTACGCAAAGTTCTTTTTAATGTAGTTTTCTATTGCTTTGGGTTTACACTTTGGGTGGGGCTCGCAACTTAATACCAGCGAGATGTTCTGGATAGATATCTCAAGGTTGATGATTAGTAGTAGATGCAGATGGATTTCGGTCTACTTATTTTGGCGTACTGACCATGCTTATGAGCCTCTTCCTTTCTTTTGTAGCATAGTTAGCAGTGCGGTGCGTTTATAATCCTGTCAATTGCCCATCTGTAATTAGTTTACCTCGCATAGAAGTTTTATCGTCTTTTGGGAGAGAGACATCATTAGTGAACATCACCGGACCCCGGTCCATATTCTCATCACTGTTTAAAAGCTTATTTCATTTTCAGTATTTACTTTCAGTTGCTATCATTATCATTATCCCTTGTGTTTTATCCTTTGTAAACAACAAGACCGGAGAGATTGACAACCTCTCTAAACTTCGTTCGGAGCAAAGTTAATTGTTTCTGTGTGCAGGTCCAGCTAAAGTAAGCAACCCTGAGTTGTGAACGGCTCCATTGTTCACTTCACCACCTACTTATCATTGTCGGAGTCCTACTGGTCGATCTCAACCTCGGTATCTTCACCGAGGGAAACTTGTCGCTACGCTGCATCTCACCTTTCGCGTGGGGTAACCAACGAAGGGCGAGAAGCAATTATCCTCTCTCGCGTATCAAGAAAATTTCTGGCGCCGTTGCCGGGGACTCCGAGTGATAAGATAGGGGAGTTGCCCACTACCTTTTACCTTTACTTTTTAGTCTTGTTAGTTTACCTTTCTTTTTATATATTTGTGTCTTATATCAAAAATTACAAAAAAATCTGCCACACTTGCTGCTACCAATGGTTCCACTGAAAACTCCAAGTTGTGTGACTTCACCAGTCACAACAACAAAGACTTTATCTGCACTCCTATTGCCACACCTGCCATTTCAGCTACCTCTTATGAAATTAAACCTGGTTTGCTAAACCTTGTTATGAGAGATCAATTATCTGGTGCTAGATATGATGCTGCTTTACACTTAAATAATTTTGTTGAATTATGTGATATGCAAAATTATAAAGAAGTAGACGGTGATGTTGGTAAGCTCAAGCTTTTTTCCTTTCTCTTAGGATGGAGCTAAAATCTGGTTTCAATCTTTGCCTAGGAATAGCATAGATTCTTGGGATAAGTGCAAAGACGCTTTTTTTGGGAATTATTACCCGCCTGCTAAAATTATCCAATTGAGGAGTAACATTACGAATTTTAGGCAATTGGATAATGTACACGTTGCCCAAGCTTGGGAACGTATGAAATCTCTTGTTAAGAAATGCCCTACACATGGTTTGACTACCTGGATGGTTATCCAGACTTTTTATGCAGGCTTGAACTATACCTCGCGGAACCTGCTAGATTCGGCCGCGGGAGGAACCTTTATGTCAACTACACTGGGTTCTTCCACAAAACTCCTCGATGAGATGTTGACCAACTATTCCCTATGGCACACCGAACGCGCTCCAACAGGTAGGAAGGTAAATTCTGCCGAGGAAATTACCTCCCTAAATGATAAAGTTGATTTAATTATGTCTCTACTTACCAAGAAACCCTCTAGTGATCCTCATGATGTTCCTTTAAATTCTTTGGTTGCTCAGGAAAAAGTAGATGTGAACTTCAATGCTAGAAACAACTTTAATAATAATGCTTATAGGGGCAACTTTACTAGTAATCCTAGACCATTTCCATCCACTTTTGGGAACAACAACACTTACCCTAGCAACAAGAACCCCACTTCTGAATTAGAAAATATGCTTAGAGACTTTATCACTACCCAAAAATCCTTCAACAAGAATGTGGAATAAAAGCTAACTAAATTAGAGAATCTTTGTTTGAAGGTAGACATCTTAGCCCTTGATGTTGAGATGCTGAAAATTAGAACCTCTCCCCTTGTGGAGAGCAAGGCCACCCCTATTAATGCTATCCAATTACAAATTAATGAAAATATTAGGATGATGGATAAACTTAAAGAAAGATGGGCTAGAGAAAAAGAGGAAGAGGATAGAATTAAGAGCCTTCCTACACACCACACAGTTGCAACTATCCAAATTGTTGAGGACACCAAAACTATTAGCACCCAATGCACTCCTGGTCCCATTGGATCTATTAATGGTGACGCTAATACCTCAACTGTAGAAGAAGAAACCCCTATGAACATAGAGGGTTTCAAACAAGTGAGCCTAGATGACACTACTACCACCTTTGATAGTAGTGATATTGATTTTGATAGTTTCACTCTCTCAGAAGTTATTAGCTTACTACACAAAATGTCTAGAGACCCCCACACTAGCACACTTAATCTTTCCTTCACGGAGCATATCACAAATGCTCTCATAAAAGCTAGGGAGGAGAAGATAAGGATAGAAGCCTACATGCCTAGGAAGCTAGATGATGGTTGGGACCCTATGATCAAAATTAAATTAAATAACTTCTCTTGCTATTCTTTATGTGACGTTGGAGCTAGTACCTCCGTCATGCCCAAAAGAATGTATGATATGTTTGAATTGAAACCTTTTGATTCTTGTTCTTTTGGTGTTCGTCTTGTCGACTCTTCCGTAAAGAAACCTTTGGGGAAGATCGACGATGTTCTTATCATTATCAATGACAACTATGTTCCCGTTGATTTTATTATTATGGATATAGAGTGTGAACCTTCATGTCCAATTATTTTGGGACGTCCTTTTCTTCGCACCGTTGGTGCTATCATTGACATGAAAGAGGGGAATATAAAATTTCAATTCCCTCTCAAAAAGGGGATGGAACACTTCCCTAGAAAGAAAATCAAGTTACCTTTTGAGTCCGTTACACGGGCTAGCTATTCTCTTTCTCTTGATAAAACTTGATTCTTCTTTTGCCTTATGCCTAGCTTAAAGGTGTAAAATAAAGCGCTTGTTGGGAGGCAACCCAAGATGTTTTTGTTCTTCTGTTTTTAGTTGTCTTGATGATTGTTACTACTCTAGAAACATCATTGTATCTTTATTCTCAAGCTTTTTGCCAAGTTATAGCCTCATATGACAAGGGAAGCGAAAGTTGTGACATGTTGGCCAGAAAACAGATTCTGTCTTCGTGACCCAATTAATAACATGTGGAGGAAAGTAGGGGAAATGACCGATACTACTGGAAGAATTCCTCTTTGGGGACAAATCGGATCAAATCACCAGTTCATCATTTTGAGCTGAATTGTTTACACATCATGCTCTATACAATCACGAAACTTTCGTATGTTCTGAGTTTTTTTATTTGAGTTGCAGAAGTACCCCTAAAAAATTCTTTACTACCTGCTGTTCTATTTTTCACAGATTCTGCCACGTTTTGTCTCTCCTTACTTTTGAAAACCTTAAGCTTTCTTTTTCTTTGCAAAAACCTATTGGAAATCTTGAGAAACAGTAGCTCTTCAATAATATCTTTATATCCAGTGGGGAAAAATTATTTTATTAATGGTACTAACCTCTCTAATCAGCTTATGATGAGTTATGTATGAAGGGAGTTTTCAAGTGTGCGATGGAAGATGATGAAAGAAGATTCGGGAGTGTCAAGCGCTCAAGCTTGGGGATGCCCCCATGCATACCAAATAAATTTTCAAGGATACTGAAGCGTCTAAGCTTGGGGATGCCCCAGTGCATCCCCTACTCCATCAACAATCATCAGTTCGTCCTTGGTCTCACTATATTTTTACCACTTCATGCGTTATGTGCTATGCTTGGAGCGTCTCGCTCTTAGGTTTTACTTTTAGTTTTCTTTAGCTTTGCTTGCTTTTCATAACAAGTTAGACCCCGTCTTACTTTGTGTGGGAGAGAAACACGCTCCACTTTCAAAATCTAGAACACATCATAGGATTTTTCAGGCCTATCTTTTTACTGTTGTGTGTTCTTTATCTTTTCATAGCTACTGGCATGTTTAGTTTTAGTCTTAGTTTGTCTTTAGCAAGAGCCTTGTCTTTTGTTTAGTTTGTTGCTGGAACTCTTTTTAGTTTTCATGTTTATCTTGTTAAGAGAGTTGGTTGTTGCACTGAGTTGTGTCTTGTCTTGAAAGTAGGTAATTGAGGTTGCTATTTAATTTTAGTAGTAACTAGCAATAGTTTTGAGGTATTGATGTGAGTAGTGTTTGAACTTTTGGTGTCAAGAGATCTAGCCTATTAGTGATAGGTGTCGTATTTTGGGCAATCAGTGTTTATTTTCAAAACCTACAAAACTAGTTGAGAACTCTAGCTACTAGATGGATCGCTAATCTTTGGAGGGATCGAATATTAGAGTACACTCACGTACCATGAGTCGAGGATGCGCAAAGATAACCAAACCCCCATACACTCCTCCTCGGGGTACTTGTCTCTTTGTGAACCTCCTTATTAGATTGAGAGTTACCGATAATAAGTGCATGAGTTCTTCGGACTAATGTAAGTATTGAAAGTTGACACTTCCACCTCCTCATATTTGCTAGCCTCTCCTGTGTCGTGCATTGCCTTCTTCTCACTCCCTCACAGTGTGACTCAGGCACCTGTCCCTGCTCCAAGGCCTTCTTATGCTGCACCCCGTCTGCCTCCGCCACCACCGAGGCCAAGAGTTGTGCCCCCACCACCCAATGCTGCCCCCTCCGTCCTCATGATGGACTGTGCTTCAAGTCTCGTCTCCCCGGCCACATTGCCAGAGACTGCCCCCAGGCTCAGAATCAACTGGTTGTTCACCCTGCTGACCGCCGAAATGGTCGTGGCAACAACAGGATCCACAACTATAATACTGGGTCTACTGTTCATGCTCGTGGACATGCTTACAACATTGATGTTCTGGAAAATCAGGAACAACCCGCCACCGTGATGGGTACCCTTCTCGTAAATTCAGTACCTGCTACTAGTTTATTTGATAAAGGAGCATTGCATTCATTCATGTCGGAAGCATTTGCATTGTCACATAACTTCACGCTTGAAAAGATGAACCCACCGATGGTTGTCCGCACCCCGATAGGCCATTGCCACACCTCCAAGATATGTCCCAATACCACTTTGAAGTTGAGGGAATTATTTTCCTTACTTCCCCCATCATTCTGAAGTCTTCCTCCATAGATCTTATCTTTGGAATGGATTAGTTGAAAGTTCATGATGCCGCCCTGTATTGTGGCCAAGTCTGTCCAACGTTTCCACCCCTCCGGCGAGATTGTTAACCACACCACCCGAATAACCCAAAACGCTGAAGCGTAGATCTATACGATGAATGCTTTGAAGGTCTCACCTCTCGAAGGCATTGAGAAAGTTCCAGTCGTTTGTGATTTCCTCGACATCTTCCCAGAAGAACTGCCGGGAATACCCCCGACCAGAGAAGTTGAATTCTTCATCGACTTGAAGCCCGACACTACCCCTATTGCTAAGCGTCCTTACAAGATGCCGCCGCATTAACTCCTTGAACTTAAGAAGGAGATCGACGAAGCACTTCCGAAAGGCTTCATTCGCCCAAGTTCCTCAGCTTGGGCAGCACCTTCGCTCTTTGTCAAGAAAAGTGATGGTACAAACCATTTGGTTCAAGATTACCGACCTATCAACCAAGCCACCATCTCGAACAAATATCCACTTCCTCGGATCAATGATATTTATGATCAACTTGTTGGATCCACGGTGTTCTCGAAACTCGACTTGAGGTTGGGTTATAATCAGATTCGGGTCCGTGAAGAGGACATTCCGAAGACCGCTTTCATTACTCGCTATGGTTCATATGAGTACACCGTCATTTCCTTTGTCTTGACGAATGCCCCAGCCACCTTTTCCCGATTGATGAACTATATATTCATGGAATACCTCGACAAGTTTGTCGTGGTTTATCTGGATGATATCTTAATGTACTCCAAGAGTGAAGAAGAGCATGCCGAACATCTTCGTCTTATACTAGAAAAGCTTCGAGAAATCAAACTCTAACCTAAGTATTCTAAGTGTGAGTTCTGGCTTCCTGAAGTAACCTACCTTGGTCATGTGATTTCCAAGGATGGCATTGTCGTAAACCCCGAACGTATTCAGGCTATCCTGGAATGGACTCCCCGCAAGACTGTCAAACAAGTCAGAACTTCTCCAAGATTGCCAAGCCTCTGACAAATCTTCTTCACAAAGACGTCAAGTTTGAGTGGACTAATAAATGTCAGGAAACTTTCCAAGCTCTCAAGGACAAGCTCACTTCTCCTCCGGTGCTTGCTCCCTCTGATACTCGGAAGGACTTCGTGATTTACTGTGATGCATCTCGTCAAAGATTAGGTTGTGTCCTGATGCAAGAGCCCAAAGTGATTGCTTATGGCTCTCGTCAGTTGCTTGCTCACGAAGACAAGTATCCAACACATGATCTCGAATTGGCAGCAGTAATTTATGCGTTGAAGCTGTGGCGACATTACCTCGTCGGTAATCGTTGCAAGATCTACACTGACCACCAAAGCCTGAAGTACCTGTTTACTCAGCCAGAAAATAGCCGATTTCAACATGGATATTCATTATACCCCTGGCAAAGCTAATGTGATGGTCGATGCCTTGAGCCGCAAAGCCTACTTTAGTGAACTTGAAGTTCAAGTACAACAACCACTTCTGTATTAAGAGCTACAAAAGCTAAACCTCGAGATTGTTCCTCAAGGTTATGTAAATAACCTAGTTATCGAACCGGATCTCGTCAAATCCGTCAAGATTATACAGTTGTATGATGATTTTGTACACAAGATTAAGAGCGATATCGTAAATGGAAGACCCTCACCCTTCACTATTGATAGCGAAGGTGCGGTTTTCTACCAGAACCGTTTAGTGGTTACTCGCTACAAGGGCAGGCATGAGAACCTGGATATGACCTCGAAGGTCATGAAAGCGGCTCACGATACCCAGTTGTCCATTCATCCTGGAAGCACCAAGATGTACCAAGACATTCGTCCGCAGTTCTGGTGGCCTAACATGAAGCAAGACATTGCCTGATATGTTTCTGAATGTGACGTTTGCCATTGCGTCAAGGCCGAACATCAAAGACCTGCTGGAACTCTGCAACCACTTTCTATTTCTGAATGGAAGTGGGACAAGATCGAAATGGACTTCATTACCGGTTTTCCCCGATCACAGAAGGGTCATGATGCTATCTTTGTCGTCATCGACCGATTATCCAAGGTTGCTCACTTACTACCAGTCAAGGGGATGATCTCTGCTAGTCAGTTAGAAGACTTGTATGTTTCCAGAATTGTGTCTCTCCACGGCATTCCGTTTGAGATCAGTTCAGACCGTGGCAGCATTTTCACCTCAAGATTTTGCGATAGTTTCCAAGAAGCTATGGGCACTCACCTGAATTTCAGCACCGCCTATCACCCCCAATCGCAAGGCCAAGTTGAATGAGTCAATCAAGTTCTTGAAGATATGCTTCGAGCTTGTGTCATCTCATTCGGCAAGAAATGGGAGGAATCTCTTCCATTTGCTGAATTCTCGTACAACAATAGCTACCAAGCTAGTCTGAAGATGGCCCCCTTTGAAGTTCTTTATGGACGTAAGTGTCGAACCCCTGTGAATTGGTAAAAAACTGGGAAACGAACACTCATTGGTCCGGATATTATCCAGCATGCTGAAGATCAGGTTCGCGTTATCCGTAACCATTTGAAGGCTGCTCAGTCCCGCCAGAAGAGCAACTATGATCGCAAGCACAAGGAAATGGTCTATCAGCCCGGCGAACAAGCTTACCTCCGTATCACTCCGATGAGAGGCACTCATCGTTTCAGAATCAAAGGAAAGTTAGCTCCTCTCTACATCGGCCCGTTCCGTATCCTTTCCAGAAGTGGACCAGTGGCATACCGATTGGAATTGCCGCCGAACCTCTCCCAAGTTCATGATGTTTCCACGTGTCGCAACTCCGACGCTACTTCAAGGATCCTATCCGTGAGGTGGATCATGATCTGATAGAACTGCAGCAAGACGTTTCATATCAAGAACATCCGAGTCGCATTCCTGATGAGTCTGAATGTCAAACCCGCAACAAGACGACCAAGTTCCTCAAAGTTCAGTGGTCGAATCATTATGAGGATGAAGCCCCTTGGGAACGCGGAGATCGTCTCCACGATGAATACCCTAATCTTTTCCCTTCTAGCACTTAAATTCTCGGGACGAGAATTCTTGTAGTGGGGGGAGATTTGTAACACCCTCACTGTCAATGAACGGTAATCACTGTTGCTAATGATGGCTATTGTTCCAAAATTCTTGATTTGATCAACCATGATAATATTGGACCAATGAAAAGTCAAATTTCCCTTTTGTTCAATATTAAAAATATGTGAAAAATAAAAATTTGCCGAAAAATTGTGAATATAATTTTGTAAAATGCACAATAATCACTTGATCATGCCCATGCAGTTTGGGGAATTTTCTAAGCTACAAAATAATTCAAAAAAATAAAAACAGTAGCCAAAAATCCCTTTTCATCAATTGAATAATTAAAACAAATGCTATATGAATTTATTTGTGGCCAATTTTTTTGTGGCACTGTTCTATAGGTCAACAATAATTATGGTACCTATACCATATTTTAAAAAATTATAAAAGTATACAAAATAAATAAAAACAGTAAAGCACAGAAAAGAAAAAGAAAAAAAAACAACAAAATGAAAAACCTAACCTACTGCTCTAGAGAGCCCCCCTTGTCCCCCTTGGGCCCAGCCCAACTAAACCCCACCTAGCCCACCTAGCCCCCTCCCCTGTTCACCCCGTGCGTGGACGCCACCCACGAGTTAAGTGCCCCCCTCGCCCCTGCTTCCCCAGTGGAACCCTAACCCTAGCCCGCCACCCGTTCCCCCCTCAGATCCCCTCGCCCTCGTCCCCCCTCGCGACGCCCCCAGCTCTGCCGTGGGCTCGCGCTCGTCGCCGGCATGACCACCGTGCCTCCCAGCCCCAACCGACGTGCCCGACCGCCTTCTCGTCGTCGTCTTCGTCACCACCATGGAGGAATCGAGCCCACCCCTCCTGCAACGTGTTCCTCGCCACCGTCTTCAATCTCGGGTCTGCCGGCGTGCGACTCGAATTCCGGCGTCCACAAGACGCCCCCGAGCACACTACCGCTCCCTACACCTCCCCTGTGAGCCGCCACGCCGTTTGCCTCTTCCCCCCCTCCGTTTTGGCCGCGGTGGGCGTCTTTGCCGCGGAGCCATGCTCCGGCCTCCGCCGCGGTGGACGTCGACGTTGCCCTGGTCTGCTTCGGCACGCGCTAGCTACACCGATGGACGCGACTTGTTCGACTTGTTCGAACGAGCCCTTCCCCACCCCGTTTGGTCGCAGGAACTGGCCCTAATGGCGTCACCGCCGTGGTACATTCGCCGCCGGCGTGCCCCTGCGGTGGCTTCTTCCACTGACCGGTGGGCCATGGCCGATTAAGCTTAGGGGCTAATCCCCTTTAACTAGCCCCCTGTTTATTTAAGTTAAGCTAATAACCCCCTGGACATATGACAGCTGGGCCACAGGCCCTTAATTTAATTAAAATGAGTTATTAGCTCTGTGCCACTGACACATGGGACTCCACTGTAAGATTTATATATGAAAAAAAGAATTTAACTCTTAAAGTATCCTAGCCAACTGCCCTCCAGAGTCCTTCCCCGATGCCATCCTTCGTCATCCGTTGGATCATTTTTTTGACTTCGTTGCTGGGCGTTGGATGCATTGACCGTCCGTTGTAAATTGCCACTTCTTTTAGGGTATACCTGTGTTGCGTAAAAAAAATGACCCAGCTTGTTCCGCACCCGCCGCAGTAAAGTTCTTTCTCGTCCTCTACCCCTGCACGAACCCAGCCGCCTTCATGCCCTATTCCTCCCCCTTCTCTTCATCCTCCTTCCTCCTACCGCACGAAACTTTAGCCGCCTCCACGCTCGACGGAAGCCACCAGCAGGCAAGCAGGAGAAGGGCAACGGCCGCGGTGCCTCCCAACCATCCATGAATGTCAGGCAGCGGCGCCGGCGGGAGAGGGAAGGAAGGAGAGGAGGGTGGCAGGCACCGGCCAGATCCACGGTCGGAGAGAGAAAATGGAGGAGAGGAGGGCGGCGCCGGCCAGATCCACGCCCACGCCACTGTTCGGATGGAGAGGACGGGGAGGAGAGGATGCTACCTAGGGAGGTGACCTATCTTGACCTGACCATGTCGTAGGTGGCGCGGGAGAGGCGGCGCCCCAACTCTGAGGGCGCGGAGGCGTGCGGGCTTAGAGGAGAGAGTATGGCGTAGCGGCGCTGAATTATCCTCTCCCTCTCCTTCACGATCTCTGGTGAGCCCTGCTGTTCTCCTCCTCCTCCTCTTGCCCTCTTTTCCTCACTGCTCCTCCGCTGATATCTCCTAGCAGGGATTCAAGCTAGAGGCTAGAGCTGCGGGCACTGTCTAGGAGCACAGCCATGGTTCCACATTTGCTCCTCACTGAGGATGGCATGTGTGCCAGCTGAAGGATGCCGCCGCCCAACTTCGGCCCCCGAGGCTTCCCTGGCGTCCTACTACGACGTCGCCTTCTCAACAGTAAGGTGAGCATTCCACCTTCATTTTTCACAGATCTTACAATGATTGTTGTACTGTGTACTGAACTTTCCCTTTTGTGTTGTTGAACCTTGCCATTTTTTAATGCAATACCATTTATATCTATGACGGTTGTGATGTTGCTATATACAGAGTATGATGCAATAAGCTCATCTCTGATGCAATCTTCCTATGCAAAATGAATATAACCTGATTGTAGATACTATTTACTATAAGCATTTGAACGGTGTGTTCTTCTGGCAATAAGCATGGTGCATTGTATGTTGTTCTACCAGCACAAAAAATTGTGGTAAAAATTGGGTGGCATGGATGCTTGATTTTACTCTTATGCAGTGTGGGGCATACAACTTTTGTTGAAGGGCCTTTTACCCATGTTATTTTTCTCTTTACTTAGTTTTACTAATAGTACATGTTTCTTTCTTTTTATCTCAGTTTACCTGTGTTCTCCCATCAGGTGACATTGGTCTTGCCACGGATAGGACCTACTGTTGAACTGAACATGGACGATTTATTCCACCTGATGATCATTCAGATATTTATGTGTTGGGGTAGGTCTTGCCGCTGATCTTTTAAATAGATACGGAAATATTCCATGTCGACATTAGTAATTGCAGTCCATGTGTTTTATATAATACCTCCTGATGTTTAAAGCTTGGATATTAATTTTCTCATAAAATATTCAATGCAAAGTTGAAAAAGTTAAAAGTAATCCTTGATTGAGGTGGTAGTAAAATATCATTAACACATTTAGTATTGGTATTCAGCCCAAATAATCCTGGTTTATTTTTAGTTTCATACACTCATTTCCGAGCCACATGTAGATGGCGTGAAGTTGAATTTGAGTTGTACGGTCTAGATATATATGAGTTATCGTTTGCAGCATCTAAGATTGGTTTTACAGATTCTGCATCTGTACTATACGTCCTATCAGTAATTACCCTTTCAAGTTGGATTAAGCAACAACCTTGCTAAAGCTAGTCATGTGCTCAGTGACAATTAGCATGTGTATTGATTCTTTATTAACTGGTTACATCTCGTGTGTTTTCTGAAGGGGAAGATTGCTGGTCTAGAAGGCCATTTCATTATTCATGAGCCTGAGGAGAATGCATCGGATAAATCCATCAGTTTGAAGCTCAACGAATATATTTCAAAGGTATGCAAAACAACAACCAGTACTGTATGTTTTTCTTACTGGACATATAATATTTGAAGTATAAAATATGTCGATTTTATTTATTACAATATGAATGCTTATAAAATGATGATTCTATCATTTTTTTGGCATTACGTGCTTCCTATGGAATTAAGAGGCCATCTATTGGTCCATCCTATTTATAGTTTCAGATAATTATTTTTGGTGCGCTACTATTTAAAAAATGAAGCAATAGCAATTATGTGAGATGTTTCAAGCAAAACTAGAATTGTAAACCGTTGGCAGCGAAACATATTTGTTGCTTAATTTTTTAGGAGTTGGGGGCCTAATTTGGTTTCTTGCTATTTTGTCTATTCTCTTAAATATACATGACTACCTGCAACTGACAGTTTAAACACTCAAGCCATGGTCAACAACTTGTATCTCACTCAGGTACGAAGCACTAACTTAAGTGTATCGGTATAATAAATACTGCATGTTGGACTATATGCAACATATGCATTGCTATAAAGAAGATAGCAATAATATTTATAAGATGGGGATTAGAAATTCTTTAAGATATTTGTATCATCGAGATGCTAGGTGCCACATAGAGGCATGCCCCGTTGTTGTTAGACTAACTGAAAACTTGCTCCTAAAGTTATGCTAAATTGGTATGTATTGTACATCTAGATGAGCCCGAGGATTGATGACTGTCATTGATTATTCATACTATGTCTAGATCTGGTCGTTCACTAATTCGTGGCATTGAAGCTCTTCTAGCTGTGCAAAAATTGTTTACATATTGTACCAGCTGAAAGTCTTTTTTCTGAATTCAGTATTCAGGAGCTCCTCATTTTATAGAATCTTCAGGAGTTTAGTTAGTGATTTATCATTTCCCCAAGAACTATCTTGGTTAGTACAATATAATGATTCAACTAAAAAGGTAGTACCTATGCATCTTTTTACAAAAGAAGTAAAGAAACTAATATTTTGTTACTTACATATATATGGTATAAAATATTAGCTTTGTGCTCTTTGTATTTCAGTAGACGCCTAAGAAAAAAGTGTATCGTTAAGATGTGCTTGACTTACTGATGCTTATGTACCTGTGTGAGGTCGCAGAGGATGGCTCTGTACCTGGGTATGGTTCTACTCAGAATTTGGTCTCCGCTGGTCAGTTAGCGCATGAAAACCAGCAATAACTATGAAGCAAACCACAAGTAACTAAATTTCTTATTTGGTGATGTACACACAGGTTTAGTTGACCCAAGTGCTGGATCATTTTAGTTCTATTGATTGGTAGCTTCGCTATAATATTAGATACATACTTACGGACGTGCTTCTTTAGTGTGCCCTTCTCTCATAATACAATTATCATATTTATTGTTCTAAATAATCTATACAGGAGGGAGAAGTAGGCACAGAAGAAATTCAAAGTCAGTTTCGCTCAGCTGCAGCGTCTTCCATTTAGAATAAGTCTGCACAACAACCTGAGATTGGGATGACTAGGAACAGAGTGTCGCTAGGGTTCCAACCGTCGGTGCGAGAGGAGTACATTTCATTTACTACAGTACTAGTACGTACTTGTGTGATCCGGATATAGAGTAACTTGTGTGCGTAAAGGGCGCACGTCCGAGCTGGCAGGACAGGCCTTGTTCAAGATCGGGAACTCGATCGATACAGTATCAAGACAAACTCATAGTACTGACACTGCACCGGTGCTCCAACAATAATGGTACTCCACTAGCTCGTCCACAGATGGACAAGTCACGTGATGTACTGGGTGAACAGAAGCAGAACACACAGGAGGATCGGGGTCACTCCTAGGCTAGGACGAGGACGATGACTTTTCCGGCTTCCTCATGTGTTCTCTGTGCGCCATCGGCCGGCTCGCATGTGTTTGGAGTGGCAGCACACCGGCTCAAGGTACAATTATATGCTGCACCACTATTATTTATTTAATCTACTAATTGTTCTATTCCCCAAGAAAAATAGTTGCGACTCTAGGCAAACTTTATGTTTTTTAAAGATTACTAACTTATAAAATTCTTGTATACAATGGGGTGAAAGAAGTTATTTTGCCATCATTCTTGTATACAAAGTCCCTCTCAGCATTTATGTTCTCCTCATTTATCCTTTGCCATCATTTTTGGTTCTTCTCATTTGTGGCTCTACCATCATGTGTCCACTCTAGATGGTACTACCTATAGGTGTTCAAATCTAAAATATTTCAAAATTCATACACCATTAATATAATCCAAGGTTATGTGGTGTACAACTTGCAAGCTCTTTGGAACTGACAAAATGAGAATTTTGATAGTTTCAGCATGTCAGACTCGTTGGAAATAGACGGATGCTAAGAAAAAAGCATAGAATGTGTTGCCACTTCTATCACAGATATACATTCCTTGATTTTTGTTAGTGCTAGAGTGCCAGCATATTTATTCTTAATTAGCAAGCCTGGTATCTTTCCCTTTTATCCTGATTCTGTCTTGCAGATGCAAATAAGTATCGCTCCATTGATATTTCATGTCACATTTAGTAGTGGTGCATTTTATTGATCAACATCTGGACTACATTAGTTGGTACACTTTTAATTCATCTTTTATTGGAGTATATTTGAGGTGTTGGTACTACTTGGCATCTGGTATTTATTTGTAAGGAATTCTGAGTGTAACTCAACAATTGCCTTGCATGTATTAAGCGTTGAATAGGTAAATACTTCAATGCTCAAATGTTTCACTGGGCCTATTACGTTACCCTACTTTAGTATCTATGTGTTGATCACTAGAATAGTGGTTGTAAAGTTTTCTTACTCATGACATGGGGTTACTGTTTTTTTACTTCCTGAAGAATCAACTTCTGATGGTTGTATGTCAGGAACAAAGCTAACACCTTTTGTTGCTTCATTGACAGAATGCCTCCTCATTTCCATGGGGTGTGTGGGGATATGTGGAAAACGAGGGTACCTCTGCTCTGCTGTGTTCAGATCCAGACGCAGGCGGGTCTGCAGAAGCGCACGTTGCAGAGGAAGATCGACTGACGACACATGAGGCATGATGCCCTAACCCGCAGAGAAGAGGAGAGAACGACGGACGCGCTACAGAGATGAGCAGATGATGGTTGCCGAAGTCAGCAATGACAACACCAACCCAACACCAACGACCAACGTGAGCCCCATCTGCTGCTGCACAATTCTTTCATGCTCCTCCACCAGTCCAATGCTCCTACTAGCTTGTTTATGAGTTGGGTATGTCGGCAGATATGATGAGAACAAATATATTGCTAGCTTGTTTATGCTTCTAGAAGAGGACAAATGCAAGGCTTGAATTTTTGTTCTTTTGAAAAATTAAAAGTGGAAATTACAAGAGAAAATCCATCCGTGCATCTTCAGTTCCAGACTCATAAGAAGAATTAAGAAGAGAGACGAAAACCGACTAATCAAGAGAGTCAAAAAGCAGTAGCAATACACATTAACAACTTGTTTATTGTTCAATACTCACAACCTATTGTTGTCGTTGGTGTCACGGGGTTGTCATACAGTATCACAAAACATTTCAGAAGAGGACACACTCTTGCTGTTGGCATCACAGAGTCACAGGTGTACCTATGCGCGATAATGCTTAGCCTTCTCATGTCAGCAACAATTCAAAATGGTCCTGTTGCAATACCTCAAGGAGGAAGTGTGCTGCAATGCCATGGACCTCTCCTGTTGTTTTATGATTTTCATCCTGGATTAAAAGGCTTTGTGCATTTGTATCTCAAATTGAAAACTTGTTATTTTTGTGTTTGTGACTGTCCAGTTATGTTTATTTCTCTGTAGCCTTGGAGGTTTGGACTGCTTGAACCTTGAGTTGTCATCTATACAATACTGTTTGCATTTGTCAAGTTAACATGACTGTTAAAAAGAAAGTATTGATGAAGGGACATGGCGCTATCACAACTAACTGCTCCCAGTTTGTTAAATCCGAAGATCTCTGAAGGCCGCATATGTGTATTTTCCTTCTGCACCTGAAAAAGGGAAAACTGATATTCATGGAATTTAAACTTGTTTGTATATAAATCAGATTTATGTGCAGAACTGTAACCAGTAATTTACTTGCTAAGCTAGGTTACCATGTTGTTAATAGATCTTCCAATACAATAAGAGAAGATGAGAAGATGGGGTACCTGTTTATATAATTTCATGAAAGGATAAAGTTGAATCTATTAGTTTTATTTTAGGGTGCCTACTTATATATTGTAATAGGAGGAGACATGTGGTTCTATTCTATTCAAGTCATGTGTTTCTGTTTTCTTATGTTTAATTGTTGTGTTGAACCTTATAATGCTACCGAGCTAGAAAAGTAACGCGTTATGCTTTTCATAAAATGAATCATGTGTGCAAGACTGACGTCTCGGTAAATCATCATGTTTGTTTTTTATTCATGTATATTATGTATCGTGTTATATAGTCTATTGATTGCATTTGATATAATGCTTGGCTATATAGCACTAGAAATTAATGGATTTGCTACACTACCATTCCACTTGCAGTTCATGATTTAGATTGATCATTTGTTGGTTTGGTTTACTATTCCATATTTCAATGAGTATAACTACAAGAATGATTGGGTTTTAAAAATGCAAGTTGTTTCTACGATTACATGGTTTTAATTGGGACTCTGCGCCATTTGGCGCAACGGGTCATCTAGTTTAGATAAATTACAGTGTATGACATGTGGGCCCTGGCCCTATTTAAATTGATTAAATGTTTTTATTAAAACTGTGAGGCTGACAGGTGGGTCCTCTTTGTCAGTTTGACCAGTCCACCCCTGTTGTGGATAATGTTTAATTTAAATTAATAAAAGATATTAGAAAATGATTTAAAATTGATTTAAACTTTGAATTTAAATATCTTTTAAACCGTAAGTCAGATTCAAGAACTTTATACATGAAAATTGATCAGAAAAATATAACGAATACGAATACGCTATCCGTATATCAACCACACCCCTCTAACACAACGAACATCGACGTCCCCCCTCCGGGCTGTTTGTCGATAATCACCTGGAGCCGGTATTTCATCCCCGGATGAATTCCCGCTTCGAGCTTAACACTTTGTACTGCGTTAGAAAACCGATAGCAATGCTTTTGTCATGTCATGCATATGTTTGCATATGTTTGCTTTATATTTACTGTTTCTCCCCCCTTTATTCTCCGGTAGATCCCGCTGCTACCGCTGACTACACCGCCGCCGAGTACGACTACTACGTCGACGACCCTACCCCTACCGTCGAGCTTCCAGGCAAGCAGAGCCATTCTCTTCCCCAGATATTTTCTATCTTTCCGTACATTTCTTGCACTAGGCATTGTTGCTACTGCTACGTTACAATCCTATTCAATTTCATAGCCTGTTTTTGTCGCCCCTTGATGTACCTTCCTATATCCTATGATGCCTTATAAATATATATTAATTCAGCAGTTAGCCCTTCACATTGTTAGTTAATAGGATTAGATAGCGGGTCGTGATCACTCTGGGAGTGATCGTGGATACAATATATTACAACTGCCACAGGTACGATACATTGCAGACACCGCCAAAGGCCCCTACCTCGGCCAAGATGCTTTCCCACGGGACGCACTGTGCGTGAGACGTGTCAATTCACGCGCGTTTACAACGCGCGTATCGGAAACTCAACCAGCGCCTGCCGCACACCACAACGGTCATCATTATGACCGGTCATGAAGACTTGACGGTTCACTAGCGAGGCATCCCTGACAGCCATCAAAAAGAGGCATCGTTATCCTGAAAAGCGGCGAAGAAAACCAACAGACATCAAGGCTCAAGAGATTCCATCTTTCAGATCTTTTTCCCGATGAAGAAAAACATCTTACTCCCATCGGGAGAGTACATCATAAGAGTCCAGGGTGCTCCCTCACCTAAAGGTCAGCAATGTGCTCGAGTGACCACTCGCACTTACGAGAGTCTCGGGTGCTCCCTCACCTAAAGGTCAGCAATGTGCTTGAGTGACCACTCGCACTCACGAGAGTCTCGGGAGCTCCCTCAACCCGACACAAGACAAACATGCATTCGCCAAGATCATACGACGCTAAGAATCTCAGGTGCTCCCTCACCTCAAGAACCGAAATGGCATTCGAGTAACTACTCGCGAAAAAACCCCTGTTTGAGCACTCGAAACAAGCTCCACGGGTGAATGAGTGAACAGCTCGCTTGATGTTTTGTTCCAAGCGGGTGCAATGCTACAAGGCTCCGCACCTCAAAAACACACATTCCTGGAACACGATACACTGTGCCCAGATGCCACGCAAGATTAGCGTGTAGGTAAGACCCCGCTGCGAAATTCGGCCGGGCTGGGACTTGCCGAAGAGCGATTTCACTCCCAAACTTTTCCATGCGCTGCGCATGATAGAAAAAGCCGGGCAGACGCGCCTTAGGCTACGCACATTACTGGCGGCAAATGAACACCGTAAGGCCTGAAGCGGCAGGACTTTTGCTCGACACCAGTGTTCCAAGCTCACGTCGAGGGACGTGGGTTTGATTGGGCTACTGAGGTATTTTCCCTAGTGCAATTCACCAAGGCTCGTCCAGTCGACTCCTTGGGCCCTTTCAGCTTAGCATCCCTCGAAACAGGTTTTGTCATGGACGCCAGACTGCCAGCGACCCGCGGATGTACCGCGCATACCAATAACCAACAAATGAATGTACTCGAGTCCCCCAGGCACTCGGGGGCTACTGACGAGGGGGTGACCCCACGACTCCTAAGGATAAGCCTACATGGTGTCCCTGAAGACAGAAGGCCCATTAAGATACAACCTCGGCCCGCTAATTGGCACCGACGTAGGAGTCTGCGACTCACAAGGAAGGTGCGAGAATCTGCCGTACGGAGTAAGCTAGGGTTAGGAAAGCTTACCTGTAAACGTAGATGAACTCCCCGAGACCTAGCCCAGTATATAAGGGAGAGGGGCGACGAAAAGGACAACCAATATCATATGTAACCCTAGCCATGGACGCTCCATCCTTGGCATCCACTGTAATCGCATCTCCCCCATCAATAATATCGAGCAGGAGCGTGCCTTCCTGTTTGCCGACGAGCTATCGTCCAACCTGTGCCTCTCATGACTAACCCAGGGTCCCTGACCATGGGATTTGCCGGGGTTGATCCCCGTCAGGCGGCGTCGACACTACGGAACAGAATGGATTCTATCGAACCGATAATGTCAGGTTATTCTTTCCTCCCAAATATCCTCCGCATAGTAGCAAAGCACAACGATCCCTCACCATAGATCGCCTTCTTAGAGAGGCAATATGCAAATATCACGAACTCCTCACTCCTCGCTCTCCCGGCAATGGCGGTGGCTCTCAAGCCGAGCTGCGAGACGGTCGACCTGTTGTCGTCAATGCCATCCACGGCCTCGGCCACGGTGACCGGCAAGGCGGCAGTGGCAGCAGTGCTCAGGCTGAGCTGGGAGACAGTCGTCCTGCTATCGTCGGTGCCGTCCAAGGCCTCGGCCACGACGATCGGCAAGGTGGCAGTTGCGGAGGCCGCCAGGCCAAACAGGGAGATGGTCGACCTGTTGTCGTCGATGTCCTCCACGACCGCCCCGAGCACGATTGCGAACACCTCGCCGATCCCACGGATTGACTGGGAGATCTTGTAGAGAGCATGCCATCGTCGAGACCAGTGACGGCTGCATGGTACACGCCTTCATTACTTGTCCATGCCATGGATCGTTAGCCCGTGCCCTTCTTCCGGTTCTGTTTGCTGTCGGAGAAACTCTATTCCTCCCTTAACATGAGCATTAGTGTTTTCTGAATTTAGGTTCAGTTAGGAAATTTTTTGCTAACTGTGTTTTGAATTTAGGTTCAGTTAGCAGTACTGTCGTGGGAAAGTCATGACAGATTTCCGAAGAGTCAAACTTTGCATGGGACCTTTGCTGCGAGGCGATTTAGTATAAAGAGTCGACATGGACAAGAGACTCGGCGATTTACCCAGGTTTCAGCCCCTCTTTGTCTTGAGGTAAAAGCCTACTCCTGCTTCTTATTATTATGGGTTTCGACTCTCCAATAGAAGAGTCGGTTGATCGATTAGAAGAGAGTCGGTTTGCATCCTTAGTTCTCGAGGAGATCTAGGTTACGCCGAAAGTGTCTAGTCCTATCTTGGATTGAGATTGTTCCTTAGCCCTGGATCCCATGGACCTCGGCTTATAAAGGCACCGGGTCTCGGGATTCCGCGAGTCCGACTCCGACACAAGGTGGACTCCTACTCTACTTTACAAATATGCTATGTGCTATAATAGGTAAGTCGAATTCCTTCTATGGATTTGATCTTCTTGCTTGGCGCATCCGGTGTCGTGGGAAAAACACGTCAGATGTCCTCATAAGAGAACTTGATTATGGGGCCTTTTCTACGAGCGGACCAGGAAGAAGAACATCACAGAGATAGAAAACGCGATTTTATACAGCTTCAGGCCCCGGGAAACACCGTCCGGTAAAGACCCTACATGCTGTTTGTGGCCAGGTCTTATTCCTTTTCTCACAGGGAGTCGCCTGCGTGGCGCCAACTCTCTTACAATTGTATTCAAGCGAAAGCCTACTCTCATGGCGAAAGCCTACTCTCATAGCGAAAGCCTACTCTCATGGCGAAAGCCTACTCTTATGGCGAAAGCCTACTCTTATGGCGAAAGCCTACTCTCATGTCGAGAATCTACTCTCAAGTCGAGAATCTACTCTTGCGGAAGCCTACTCTTGCGGAAGCCTACTCTGGTGGAACTTGGCCTCTATGGGAACCCTACCCCTCCTTATATAGGTGGAAGGGGGAGGCTTGCATGTAGAGTCCTACTCTGATACAAACTAGTCTCGTCTTGTATTATAAGTCGGATACCAATCCGATTCCTACTCTAAGACTTGTAATCTTCCAAGTTTAAGTGGACTCGAAGAGGAGAGTCTCCGTCAGGCCTACTCTTGAAAAGGAGAGTCACCTTGTCTGACCGACTCCTGTGGAGGAGAGTCACCTTCTCCGTGGCCGACTCCTGTGGAGGAGAGTCACCTGACTGCCTACTCCTGTTGAGGAGAGTCACATGGCTGCCTACTCTTGTTGAGGAGAGTCACCTGGCTGCCTACTCCTGGTGAGGAGAGTCACCTGGCTGCCTACTCCTGTTGAGGAGAGTCACCTAGCTGCCTACTCCTGGGTGAGGGGAGCCACCTTTTCCGTGGCCGACTCCTGTGGAGGAGAGTCACCTGGCTACCTACTCTTGTAGAGGAGAGTCACCTCTTGTAAGGCCCCCGATGCGGTGCTAACTCGGGTTAGTCGCTTTCGCGCCCCGGTCAAATTAGTAGCGCATAAAGAGCCACCGACTCACGACACTCGCACTCGTGTCGCTGCCGGATTCTCAACAACAAGTATAAGAACGAAGAACTTTAACTAAGACATAAATATATAAAGTCCAAGGCATACATCGCCATTGGATAATTATTACATCGTCTCAGAGGTCCGTGGACCCAACGGTACATCATGCGACAAGCGGAAGACAAACACGACCGAGTACGGTCAAAAGCCAAATTTCCCTAGAGAGGGCTGCACATAAGAGTCCACCCACGGATCGTCGAAGCCCAACTGTAGAATCTACTAAACGAGGTCGAACTCATCGTCATCCTCCGGGGGCACCTCCACGAAGTATCGTCCAGAGCTCGGGTCAAGAAAGTACTCCACTGCAGCGGCCGATCAGGAAAAACAGTAAAAGCACAAAAGTAAAACAGGGGTGAGATTATATCATTACAGGATAACTGATTTCCTACGGTAAGACAAAGTAAAGGTAAAGGTTGCAGCCGCACTAGCATTTATGGTGGCTATCGTTCTATTAGAGTAGAGGTAAGATCCAAGAACAACACGTGACATCGTGTCATAGGTCCACTAATCACCTACTTACGTCAAGCATAACACAACCTGGATCTTCTCTCGGTCCCCCCTGGACGAAGAAAAGCAACCAAGGCACTCACACGGTAGGCAAGTTTTAAATATGATCCAAATTGATGTTATTCTATGAACAAGGAGTAGGTCTCAAGTCGTCCATAACCGCGGACACGGCTTTTCGAAAAGATTTAACCCTGCAGGGGTGTACCAACTGCCCATCATAGGCTTCACATGTATGCCCGGTTTCCACTTGGCTAAGTAAACGCTTGAAACTCCGGAACGTCAGAGTCCCTCAAACTAACAACGCACAATTCCGGGTGGCCCCCGGGGAGTCGACACCCAATCCAAGAACAAGCCACGCTCCCGGGTCGGACTCTACCGTATGACGCAGGTCGGATCGCCGGTAATTCTCACCTGAGACCGGGTCCTAGCTGATCAGGTGGACCAACAAAGGAACCATGTCCTCGCTGGCCCGGTTTGTTTCAAAAACTGCTGGGGTACCAACCAAGCACACACACGTTTGCAAATAGTAAATCAGCTCGGGCCACCACTAGAATTGTATGAGGCTAGGTAGGTAAGACAAGGGGACACCATAGAATCCCACACACGATTAGGCATGCTCGTCAAGAAACACAATACCCGGAACTCGGGACCTAGGTGACTCAAATGGAACAAAACACCTGGCGGGAACAGCCCGGTCTCCCATCATTCGTCAAGTATAAATTAATGTCATAACTATAATAAATATCAACCAACTTCTTTAAATAACATGATATCCCAAATCAAGCATAGGGTAAGCGGCAAGTTTTCCTACTCATACTAAGCAATGGCTGAGCAGCGGTAACTTAGCAATATAATGTTTTGTTGGGATGTGGGGATCAAGGCTGTTTGGGTTTCCAAAAATGGCTTAATTAAAGTGGATAGGATCAAGCAAGCGTTCTAGGCTACAACTAGGCAGGTAAGCAGAAAGGTATCAAGTAATGGTATGAATGTTCCCCTTGCCTGGGTAATCGGTCGTCGAAGCAGACGCAGCAGGGTCCTCAGGCTCGGTGTCGGAAATCTCCACGTAAGTCTCCTCGGCGGCCTCAGGTGCTAACGTAAGGTACCGGCAAGGAAAGGCACACAAGTAAGCAACGGTACAATGCACAGGCAAGGATGACATGAGCAAGTTTAATTTGACATGCTGTGACCCTATCTAGTCAATTTAAATGAAGGTGGTGACGACACGTCAACAACTTCGTATGCAATTTATTTACGTGAAGATGGCTTTGGTCCTAGCCTTATTTTTGGTGTAAGTAGCATGTCAACATGGCATGATCAACAATGCATATAACATAAATAAAACAACGTGAAAAGTAATCATCGATTCCGGAGACGGAGTAGTGTCGGTGAATTTGACACAAGGAAGGTGCAACAATAGTTGGAAACCAGCCACTTTGCATATGACAATATGTTAGGGGCTGACTTTGAAGAAATATGATTGAAGATGACATGAAACAAACTTGAAAAGGACTGATGATCAACATTTCAAAATGCACTGAAGTTGAAATGCTGCGAGCAGAAAGACAGATGATTCTGGATCAGGTGGTCACACCTTGTTCACATGAGTTGCACAAAACTTCATGAGGACATCACCATTGCAATCCTTGCAGAAAACTACCCCAAACCCATATATAATATGGTACCAGTTGAGTTTGCAAACACCGTTGCATTTTCAGTTGGGGTTCAAGGGACTGAGTGTAAAAGTTACACTACATGCATTTGGAAAAAGCTCAAATGATTAAATCATTATCACCATGCAACTCCTTGGAGGAAACTACCCAAATTCCATATATGGCATGGGCAATTTTTGAGTTTGGATAAAACTTGATCAAAACAAAAGAAAAGGAGGGGTTATATTGCAAAATTACCACACTTCAATTATTTGAGGGGGGAAAGTGCAAAATAAACCTCACCATGCTGATCAGTGGCTCAAAGCACCCCAGATTCATATATAATATGCCCCTGGCTGAAATTGGAGTTGAAATCCAAATTAAATTTGAATTCAAATTCAATTTGGAATTTAAACAGAAAAGGAAAATAAAAAGAAAAGGAAAAAGGAAGGGCACAACCCACTTGGGCTGGCTTCGGCCAAGTGGCCCACAACTCCTCTCCCTGGCCCAAGTGCCAAGCCCACTCGGCTGGGAGGCAACAAAAGAAAAGAAAAAAGAAATTGGGCCAAGCCCCTCTCTGGACCAGGCCCTGCACTCCTCTTCTTTCTCCTCGGCCCAGCCTCTTCTGGCCCAGCTCCCTCGCACGAACTCACTAAACTGAACTCGTCAACACCTGAATAAGTTCAGACGACAGACAAAAACAACAGGCAAAAAGGAGGCTCCTTGAGCTCGATCTGGGGCTCGAACCCACAACTCCTTGGATGGCATCCACACTACGCACCACTGAGCTAAGCTAGGCACTTTGAACAAAATCGCAGCGCCACGGAACAAGACGTTAGGCTCACGCACATCTCTGAAGAAATCGGAGATGTCTCTGCATCTCTGAAGAACTGCAGACAGCACCGCACCGACGACTTGGCGATGAGGCTGCGCTCGACTACACTGCTCCGGCGACCTAGCTGCTACTGCAGAGCTTGAGACGGATCACCCCTGGATCCATTTCTGCACTGGGACGTACCGGAGACGTGACAACGACGACGTGCGCCTTGCCGGAAAATCACGGCGGCCACGGCATACAGGCGATCTTCAGAACAGCGCAAACGAAAGGGTGCCAAGCTCCCTCCTTTGAGGCAACTGGCGTGCTCTGGGCGCGGCCACACTACGCCCGCACGCGTCCAGACCTCGCCGGGGTCACGGGGTTCACCGGCGACGCGGTAAACCGTGCCACGGCGGACGGCATCGAGGGCACACGCTGCACGGTCTACTTCTACTGCTACGGGGGAAGAGGAGGCGTCATCTTGCTCACCTAGGGGTGGCCAGTGACGACTTGCAACACGGTTGAGGGAAGGGGGGTCGACGACAACGTGGAAGCAGACGCGTCGGAGGCGGGGGTCGTCGTCGCGGGGACGCTCAGGAGCTCCTCCCTGTTGCCTGCGCGAAGCAAGAGGAGAGGTGAACTCACAGATGGCCAGAACAAGCGCGGGCCCGAGGAATTGTGGCGAGGCGGCGGCGAATTCCTCACCGGAGTCATGGCGGCCGGCAGAACAGGGGAGGAAGGACCTCGCTCGAGCGGTGGCGGCGAGGGGAAAACTTGGAGGAAATGGAACCCTAGGGGGTTCCTGGGCTCGGGGGGCGCGGAACTTATAGAGTGGAGCCCCTCAGGCCACGTCGGCGGTCGTCGACGTCGACGCCGGAGCCCATTGTGAGAGGGGGAGGAGGACGACGTGGAAAGGGGGTATGTCCTGGCTGCACGATCTGGATTCCACGGCCAGGATCTCCTCCTCCGTACCGCTTCGCTGGAAAGGTGGATGGGCCGCGGGGAAGGGAAGGCCCCGATGGGCCTGGCCTGGCTGGAAGAGAAGAAGGAGACCAAGGTCTTTTCCCAGAACAGAAAAACAGCAGGGAAAAAGAAAAGGAAAAGGACAGAAGAAAAAGGGAGAAAAATATATAAAAATATATTTGAAACCCCTTGAGGCATACTTGATCACGCAAAAATAGGTTGGGCAATTTTGAATGCAATGAAAAATTGCCATAGCAAAAACAGTACCTTTTCCTATTTAAAATTAAATAGAAAAGGTGCTTATGGAATTTTGGGGAAGAAAACACAAGGTGCAAAATTCCATGAACTTGATAATTTTGAACCTTGCATTTCTTTGGATTTTACAAAATTGGTTTGACCAATTTTTACAACAACAAAAATGTGGCCCCTTTTTTTAAAGTCAAAAGCACTTTGAACTAGGGCTACTGTTTTTGAATGTTGTAAAAAGGTTTTGACAAGATAAGAATCATTGGCAAAACAAAAGATTGGGCTAATGCAAAGATGAGGTTGAGGGGAGGTGACATGTGGACAGAACAAATGCAAGATCATGCCATTTGGACCACATTGGTCACCTTTGATCACAAGGCAAATGGACTCCAATCCCAATGCAACTTAAGATCACCACATGATATATCATGAACATCCACCATGACAAGTTACAAGTTCAACAGACAAGGTAAAAAATACATGGTGTTTGCTAGTTATTACATGTGGGCTGTTACACCTCTGGCCGACTCTAATCTCCAGGACCTGTCTTCTGCCGGGTCTTAGCTGTGAGTAATCCCCCCGACAGTAGCCCCCAAGTTTAGCTTGGACGCAATCTTGATATCGGCTTCATCTTTCCTCTGCTTTTTTTTGGCGTAGAAGAGAAAGTTGGGTGCGCGTCCATGCCTTTAGATTGTTGTAGAAGAGAATGCTGGGTGTGCGTCCATGGTAAATGTAAGGCCCGATATGCTAGATCCGGGGACGAAGAACATATCGGTCCCACCGCGACATATGACAATGCCATATGCCCCAGATTTTCAACATGATATCACAACATTACAGATACAAGGATACACCATCTCATACAATCGGCATACAACTGCCTCAATAAAGTACATTAGCGGAAGATACATGTGTAAGTACAGACTACAATCAAGTGCCTAGTGGCAAAAGAAAAACATCGATCCCCATAACCACACGGGTCCAGGCCCTCTGCCGGGATCCACCTAACTAGTCGTCGTCGAGTCTCCACGTGAAACGTCGATCACCATACCTGTTGTCGATCAAGAACCCTGAAAAGAGTTTGGGGGTAGTATCATGAGTACAGAAGTACTCATCATGAACCTGTAGTGGTCAACTGACCCAGCAAGGACTTCATCACTCGTCATTCTAGGATAAGTAGTAGTTTACGGTAAGGATGGGGTAAGTGGTGAGGTTGCTGCCGCACTAGCATTTATGAAGTGGCTAATGATCTAGAGAGTAAGATAAGAAGCCAAGCATTCGATGAGGAATCGCCTCCATCAAGTCTGCTATCCACCTACTTATGAAAGCATTACACCTATCCTATCCTTGTCCTCTTCTTCGCATCCCGACGAAGAAGAAGCAGTCAAGGCACACACACGTTGATCAAGTTATATTAAGATTATCTCAGTTGTTGTTTTCTATGAACAAGGAGTAGGTCTCAAGTCGTCCATAACCGTGGACACGGCTTCTCGAAAAGATTTAACCCTGTAGGGGTGTACCAACTGCCCATTACAAGACTCCGCACGCACGCCCATATCTCTCAGTTTCTACCCATCACAGGCAGCCATTTTATGATTTAGTCCCGAGAGATCCGAAACGACAAGTCCCTCTAGCTAACAACGAACAAATCCGGGTGGCCCCCGGTGAGTCGACATCGAGCTCAGGAGCCGGCCGCTGTCTCGATCCGGTATGTACCGTCTGTCGTAGGTTTGGATTGCCGGTAAATTCTCACATGAGGCCGGGTCCTCAGCCGGATAGGTTGGACCAACAAGGAAACTATGTCCCCGCTAGCCCGGGGTGTTTGAAAACTACTGGCGGCCGACCAACACACACACGGTTTCAAATGGTAAATCAGCTTAGGCCACCACTTGAAATGGTTGAAGCTAGGTAGGTAAGAAAAGGGGACCCCATAACATCCCACACGCGGTTAGGCACGCTCGTCAAAGACACAATACCCGGAACTCGGGTCCTAGGTGACTCGAATGGAACAAAGCGTCGGGGCAGGATAGCCTAGACCTTCCATCCTTCGTCGAATATAGTCAACATTATAATAATCATATCATCCACAATAATATAATAATGTGATATCCCAAACCAAGGAGTAACAGGCTAACATCGTAAATCCTAAGCATCCATACTAAGCAGGGGCTAAGCAACGAGCAATAGTAACATAGCAGTACAAGGTTTGTTGGGAGGGGACATGGCTGTATTGGTTTGAAAGAGGTTGTAAACATGTGGTAGGATCAAACATCGAACCTAACCTAGACTAGCATGCAAACCGCTGGTTATAATAGAATGGATCATATGTAATGTATAGTCCTTGCCTGTTGATAAGTCGGATTCCGAAGGTGTAGTTGATCGCAAGCTCGCATCATCTCCGAGAGTATCCGCGGAAGCACACATGAGGTAAACACTGGAAAGGCAATCAACGGAGATGCATCTATTACTACGAAGCAATCACGAGCAAGCCACAAGAAGGAAACACGAGACAACGCACCATAGTATCACATCTATCGTCGAGAGCAGTTACTAACAGGTTAAGTGGAGTATCCGTCACAGACGACGACCTCACACATTTACAAAGGTTCAAGTTGTTTAGCTACACAACATGAGCAAAATTTGTTAACATGGCATCTCACTCAAGCATGGCATAACACACAAACATGGCAAGAGGTGAAGGCATAAATAAACTACCTATGCTAATCAAGTTAAATGGGGTAAAATTCCTAACCATGACATATACTAAGTACCCCACGAAAATAATTGCTTTTGGTACTGTTTTTCCCTAACAATATTTTTTTAGCAAGCAAGATTAACATAAACACAATCTACACGAAAAACTAGTCAAGTTACATATAAAGAACATTTTAAATGGAGCAACAGTTGAAAAGTTATTAAAGAAAAAGTTTACGGTGGCATGCGGCATAATTAGCAGGTAAACAACATGTAAAAAAGTGCAAACATGACAAATGAGTACATTTTATTAATCTAGACAAAGTTCTAAGCAAGTTACATGTTTAAAGCATCACGATCCGAGCTACCGTTAAAAAGTTACGGGCATCGCAAAATATTAACACAATCTGCAATTTAAATAAGCCCAGAAAATATTAAAATAGATATTCGGGCCAAACAGGGGCAAATGGGCCGAAACAGGGGGCGCTGGATAACTAAAATCACAATGGGCGATAACTACATCGTGGGCCGACCCAATTAGCAGAAAAAGGAAAAACTGGGGCTGCTCACCATAGTGGGCCGAGCCCATCTGCAGGGGTGGGCGACGGTTAGCGGCCGTGCGCCTAGGCGATGAAGAGCAGCGCGCCGAGCCGCGCTGGGCTACTAGAGGCACCAAGCCCAAGTCGGCCTCAACGTGCAGGAGGGGGCGAGTGAGCGGACTGGATCGGGATCCTCCTGATCCCGTCCACGGGCAACGACGGGGGTGGTTGCCGGAGTTCCTCCGACGAGGGGCGACGGAGGGGAGTTCTGCAGGGGGCTCGTGACGGGAATTGGCGGATCTGGCCGGTTCCCGCCAGATCCGGGGCGTGATGGGTTCGCAGCGGCGAGGTCTACGGGGGCGGAGCTCCGAGGCGCCCTCAAGGTCATCCATGGCGGTCGCAGCTACACAAAGAGAGAGGAGATGAGGAGAGGAAGGGAGAGGGAAGAGGAGGAAGGGGGTGGTGCGACCGTGACCTGCGGGGTGGCGGCTCAACGCCGGCCGGAGGCGCGAGGTGGCGGGTCCACGGGAGGACTCCATGGGAGGGTGCTTGGGGACGAGCGGGAGGCCTCCACTGCCGGCTCCAGGTTGTGGTGACATGGCGCAACATTGTTGGTCCGATGTGGATCGAACGGCCCAGATCGTGGCCACCAGATCTGAGGTGGGATTGGGGTGCATGGAATTTCAGCTGGGGTGGCGGCTGGGTTAGGGGAAACCCTAATCTGGGTTAGTTTTGCTGCCAAAAATGGTAGGAGTGGTGCTGCCTTACATAGAGGGGTTAGGTGGGCTGGTTTTGGGGCTAGATTTTTGGGCGGGCTAAACTTAGCAGATAAGAGGGAATTTTGGGAGGTCACCTAAAAGCACGCGCGATGTTTTGTAAATACACCCCGGAGTTATACCGGCTACTATACCTGGCACCTCCGATCGTTTCCCTGCCCGACGAAGTCGGAATCGCACGAAATTCGAAACACTGCCTCGTTGCACTAAATTAACGCCGTCTACATCATTTTGCACAGAACCGAGAACGTCGAAACCCGCCCGATAAAATAACCCATTTAAATATAAATGGGGGTTTTTGTGCTGATGGTGATGGCTGGTCCTGTGCCAGGAGTTGCGATGGTGATCGGGTGATTACCCGGGGTCGCAAAGGTCGTGTGCCGTTGGGAAAAAGGTTCGGTCCCACATCCGATATGAGAAAGAGGGGGAAATAATAATTGCCGATCGATAAATCAGGGATGAAAACACAACAAACAAATCAGACAATCAAACAATTCACACCGAAAACAATTTTGTTTAATTTTTGTGAAATCTGGGCTGTTACAGTAAACTTCCAGTATAATGAATAGTTAGGATAAAGACTGGGTCTGGAGGCCAAACCATTAGACCGGCTTGTTCCACTGATTCATGTCAATGAACCCGATATGATTCAATTTTGATCTCTTCCACGTTTGAGTTCAATGTTGCTTTTTGATCTTTTGTGTCTTGTCAAAAGGACTCGGGAAATTTTTTACGGGAAAATTTATGTCCATATCACCTGTAGCGCCCAAGCTCCGAGTTTATCATCTTGTGATGACTTGGAGTTTCGTATATAAAATTGCTTTGCTGGTGAAGCCCCCAAGTGTCGGGTTGTCTTGCCTGCAGTAACCTGGGACTTGTACTTTTGAGATTTTGCTTCGAAGTAGTGTAGCTCCCAAGTGCGGAGTTGTTTTGCCTGCAGCAACCTGGGACTTACAATTTCTTGCTTGTTTTCTGAACTCGACAAGTATTATACCGGCAAGTTTTTTTTAAGCTGGCAAATGTTTGCTTGCTGATAAAAATCGATGAATGCGAATTTGCTGAATCCAGTAGATATGATATGATGGGTTGTGTTCCCAGCTTCTAAATAAAGTGGCCCTTCGAGTGCTGGAATATGTTTCCTTCAACACCCCGGAATAATGTGTGCCAAATCCAAGTCGCTATGAGCATCTGAATGTGGTGAGAACCGATGTGACGAAAGTCGACTTTTATATTTTTATATAGCGAGAGCCAGTGCGACGAGTGTCAGTTTATATATATGGCTAGAGCCTAGTGCGACAAAATTCAACTTTACATATGGTGAGAGCCGTTGCGACTGAAGTCGACTTTATATATGGAGAGAGCCGTTGGGACCGAAGTCGACTTTATATATGGCGAGAGCCTTTGCGACCGAAGTCGACTTTATATACGACGAGAGCCGTTGCGACCGAAGTCGACTCTATATATGACGAGAGCCGTTGCGACCGAAGTCGAATTTATATATGGCGAGAGCCGTTGCGACCGAAGTCGACTTTATATATGGTGAGAGCCGTTGCGACCGAAGTCAAATTTATATATGGCGAGAGCCGTTGCGACCGAAGTCGTCTTTAAGAATGTAGAAGATGTAACGATATTTCGAATGCAAAAATGGATATGCAAAGGCTAGTAGAAGCCGACTTAGACCTCATCTTCTCGCGTTGAGAGTGATTATTGGTACAGAAGTCGACTTAAGAATGCGGAAGATGCAATGATGTTTGGATGCAGAATGTAATGCAGGCTAGTAGAAGTCGACTTTAAACCTCATCTTCTCGTGTTGAGAGAGATTATTGGTTTGAAAAGTTGAAACATATCTGTAGAGTCGGCTTATATGACTAGGGTTCCCGTCTCGTAGGACTAAATTCAATAGATGGTTTATGTAAACCTCAAAGTTTAGACCAACCGGTTGCTGATACGCGAGAGAGGATTGCTTCTCGCCCTTCGTTGGTTACCCGAAGTGGAAGGTAAGATGCAGCATAGCAGCAAGTTTCCCTCGGTGAAGATATTGAGATTGAGTATCGACCAGTAGGACTCCGGTGATGATAAGTAGGTGTCAGCGGCGCACCTGACGCGAACCTGCACACAACACAATTAACTTTGCTCCCAACGAAGTTCAGATAGGTTGTTAATCTCTCCGGTCTTGTTGTTTACAAAGGATAAAAAACACTGGATAATGATAATGATAGCAACTGAAAGTAAAAAGAAATAAAGTAAATGAGCGTGTAAACAGTGATGGGAATATGGATCGGGGTCCCGTAATGTTCACTAGTGATGTCTCTCTCCCAAAAGACGATAAGACTGCTATGCGAGGTAAACAAATTACAGAAGGGCAATTGAAAGGATTATAAACGCACCGCAATGCTAACTATGCTACAAAAGAAAGGAAGAGGCTCAAAAGCATGGGCAGTACGCCAAAATAAGTAGACTGAAATCCATCTGCATCTACTACTAATCATCCACCTTGAGATATCTATCCGAAACATCTCGCTGGTATTAAGTTGCGAGCCCCACCCAAAGTGTAAACCCAAAGCAACAGACAACTGCATTAAAAAAAACTTTGCGTAAAGTAAACAATCCTTCTAACCGTGGTTAGAAGCACCGTTGTTTTCCACCTTGTGGCCACAACACATCCCCTAGATTCATGTTTCTGTCACTCAAGTGTGTCATCAGGGGGCATGTACCCACAATCGAGTATAACGTTCCCTCTTGGAGTTACTACCTACCACTTGGCGAAAGCAATAAATAGCAACAGAGAACATGCAAGAATTACTTCGGAAAAAAATAGAAAAGATAAGAACCAATTATATTACTCTATCACAATCTGAACATAATCTCATAACAAATCAGATCCCATCTAACTCAGCATAGAAAAAGCAGAAGGAATTACATATGTGCCTCGATCATGTAGGGCAGCTCATGAGGTCTAAACCATGAAGAACAAAGAGGGGAGGAGAACATCACATAGCTACTGATCACGAACCCATGGTCCAAGGCAGACTACTCACGGCACATCCGGGAAGCGTCCATGGTGGAGGAGAAGCTCCCGGAGGTCGATCCTCCCTCCGGCAGGGTGCTGGGAAGAGTCCTAACGGTGCTACCAATCTTGGAAGCGCGGCGGCGGCGGGATAGAGGATAATTTTCAAAATAGGGTTCTGTCCTCAGAGTTTCCCCGTGACACAGAATAAATAGGCGAAGGGGGGAAGCCAGGGGGGCCACCAGGGACCCAGGCGGCCCCCTTGCGCGGCCAGGCCCCTGGCCGCGCCAGGTGACCACCTTGGTGCCTGGTGGTGGGCCCCTGGCCCTCCTTCGGGCTTCTGGAGTCTTCTGACACACTGATTTTTATCTGATTTCCCGGATTTTTGGAGCATTTTTTATATGGGGAAAAAATAAAATAGAAAAACAGCAGAAAACAGGAACTGGCACTGGGGTGCACTGAGTTAGTAGGTTAGTACAAATATGATCAAAAGTGTATGAAAGTGTATCTAGATCATAGCAATATCACACAAACATGCATGGAGCGAGTAGAAATTATCGATACGTTTGAGACTTATCAACATCCCCAAGCTTAATTCCTGCTCGTCCTCGAGTAGCTAAATGATAACAAGCATAATTTCTATGGTGACATGCTAGCAACCATATAAGGACTTTGAAAAGTAAAGCAATCGAGGTATGTAATTCCATTCAAGTCATAACATGCACGAGTCTATATTAGCCTTGAAACAAGCAACGAAAGAACATTAGGTGCAAGAGCTCTCGCTGTCCGTGACTCGAATGTCTCCAAATGGTGTTTGCGTGCAAGAAGGGGGATAGGCAATACGAGAAAAATATATTTTAAGTTGAGAACTCAGTCTACTAAAGTTTCACATTTGGTCTTCTATGGAATCTTATCTTGACTCGTCCCCAGACCACTAGCCAGGTACAAGTCAATTTGATCCACTCGTTTTCGATATTTAGAGCACTCATGCAAAGGATGAGCGTAAGGACGAGAGTTGACACTTAGGATGGCAAAGAGAGAATGTGGTGGAGGAGGAAGTCGAAAAGGTGAGAAAGGCTCACATCAATGAGGACAATCATAGGCGAGAAGGCCAAATGATAGATATGATGTGAGGAGTAGGGATTGCCATGCAACGGATGCACATATGAGCTGAAAAGCTCTCCAATGGAACTAGTGGGGGTGCATGTAACTTTCTCGCTCATGAAGACCTAAAGATATTTTTAGGAGGCTCATCCTTGGAATATGCAAGCCAAGTTCTATAGTGTGAAGGTCCCCACATAGCTATATGCATGATCATCTCTATGGAGTACAAGGATAAGAGGGAGTACCAGTGTGGATCTTTCAAAAGGATAGTAGTGTTGCCCCTTTCTCTTTTTTTTATTTTTTCTTTTTTTTGTATTTTTTGGTGGCCTCAATGGCTCTTTCTATTTAACTCTCATTTTTCCTCTTTGAGATCTTTTATTTTGTCCACTTTGGGATCTTTTCCTTACTTAAGGGCAACACTCTAATTTATAAGAGGGTATAGAAGATCTGTCACACTTTACAAGGTACTCAAATCATAAAGAAGATGTAGCTATCATGATGTATGCAATGTATGCCGCTGCCAGTGTAGCAGGAACATGTATGACATGAAGATCAAGTCATGAAGAGGTGGAAGTTGCATGGAAATAAATCTCGGAAAGGCTATGGAAATGCCTTGATAGGTAGGTATTGTGAGGAAAGATATAAGCAGGATTATGATGACAGAGCGTATCATTCCAAGGGTTTGGATGTACCGGCGAAGGTGGACGCCAACTCTCGGAGTGAGAAGGAGGCAATGCACGGCACATGAGAGGCTAGCAAATATGAGGAGGTGGAAGTGTCAACTTTCAATACTTACATTAGTCCGAAGAACTCATGCACTTATTATCGGTAACTCTCAATCTAATGAGGAGGTTCACAAAGAGACAAGTACCCCGAGGAGGAGTGTATGGGGGTTTGGTTATCCTTGCGCATCCTCGACTCATGGTACGTGAGTGAACTCTAATATCTGACCCCTCAGAAGAGTAGTGATCCATCTAGTAGCTAGAGTTCTCAACTAGTTTTGTAGGTTTTTGAAAATAAACACGGATTGCCCAAAATACGACACCTATCACTAATAGGCTAGAGATCTTGACACCTAAATTTCAAACATTACTCACATCAATACCTCAAAACTATTACAAGTTACTACTAAACTTAAATAACAACCTCAATTACCTACTTTCAAAACAAGACACAACTCAGTGCAACAACCAACTCTCTTAACAAGATAAACATGAAAACTAAAGAGAGTTCCAGCAACAAGCTAAACAAAAGACAAGGCTCTTGCTAAAGACAAACTAAGACTAAAACTAAACATGGCAGTAGCTACGAAAAGATAAAGAACACACAACAACAAAAAGATAGGCATGAAAAATCCTATGATGTGTTCTAGATTTTGAAAGTGGAGCATGTTTCTCTCCCACACAAAGTAAGACGTGGCCTAACATGTTATGAAAAGAAATCAAAGCTAAAGAAAACTAAAAACGAAACCTAAGAGCGAGACGCTCCAAGCATAGCACATAACGCATGAAGTGATAAAAGTATAGTGAGACGAAGGACAAACTGATGATTGTTGATGGAGAAGGGGATGCACGGGGCATCCCAAAGCTTAGACGCTTGAGTCTCCTTGAATATTTGTTGGGGATGCATGGGGGTATCCCTAATCTTGAGCGCTTGACACTCCCGAATCTTCTTTCATCATCTTCCATCGCACGCTTGAAAACTCCCTTCATACACAACTCATCATAAGCCGATTAGAGAGGTTAGTACCCTTAATAAATAATTTTTCCCCACTAGATATAAAGATATTCTTGAAGGTATACTTTTTATCAAGATTGCCAAAAGGTTTTTCCAAAGAAAAACCTAGCTTAAGGTTTGCAAAAGTTAGGAGAGACAAAACGTGGCAGAATCTGTGAAAAACAGAATATCAGGTAGTAAAGAATTTTTTAGGGGCACTTCTGCAACTCAAATAAAAAAACTCAGAACATACGAAAGTTCCGTGATTGTATAGAGCACGCTGTGTAAACAATTCAGCTCAAAAATATGATCTGGTGATTTATTCTGATTTTTCCCGTCACGAGGACAGAATCTCTTTTCTGGACAACATGTCACAACTTTCTCTTCCCTTGTCATATGAGGCTATACTTGGCACAAAGCTTGAAAATAAAGATACAATGATGTTGCTACACTAGTAAAAATCATCAAGACCACTAAAAACAGAAGTAAAAACATCTTGGGTTGCCTCCCAACAAGCGCTTTCTTTTATGCCTTTAAGCTAGGCATAAGGCAAAAGAAGAATAAAGTTTTATCAAGAGAAAGAGAATAGCTTGCCCGTGTAACGGACTCAAAAGGTAACTTGACTTTCATTCTAGGGAAGTGTTCCATCCCTTTTTGAGAGGGAATTGGAATTTTATATTCCCTTCTTTCATGTCAATAACAGCACCAATGGTGCGAAGAAAAGGACGTCCCAAAATAATTGGACATAAAGGTTCACACTCTATATCCATAATGATAAAATCAACGGGAACATAGTTGTCATTGATAATGATAAGAACATCATCGATCTTCCCCAAAGGTTTCTTTACGGAAGAGTCGACAAGGCTAACACCAAAAGAATATGAATCAAAAGGTTTCAATTCAAACATATCATACATTATTTTGGGCATGACGGAGGTACTAGCTCCAACATCACATAAAGCATAGCAAGAGAAGTTATTTAATTTAATTTTTATCTTGGGGTCCCAACCATCATCTAGCTTCCTAGGTATGGAGGCTTCTATCCTAAGATTCTCCTCCCTAGCTTTGATAAGATCATTTTTGATATGCTCCGTGAAGGCAAGATTAAGTGTGCTAGTGTGGGGGTCTCTAGACATTTTGTGTAATAAGATGATAACTTCTGAGAGGGTGCTATTGTCAAAATCAATATCACTACTATCAAAGGTGGTAGTAGTGTCATCTAAGCTCACTTGTTTGAAACCCTCTATGTTCATAGGAGTTTCTTCTTCTACGGTTGAGGTATTAGCATCACCATTAATAGGTCCGATGGGACAAGGAGTGGATTGGGTGCTAATAGTTTCAGTGTCCTCAACAATTTGGATAGTTGAAACAGTGTGGTGTGTAGGAATGCTCTTAATTCTATCCTCTTCCTCTTTTTCTCTAGCCCATCTTTCTTTAAGTTTATCCATCATCCTAATGTTTTCATTGATTTGTAAGTGGATAGCATTAATAGGAGTGTCCTTACTCTCCTTAAGGGGAGATGTTCTAATTTTTAACATCTCAACATCAAGGGCTAAGCTGTCTACCTTCAAACAAAGAATACTAGTTTAGCTAGCTTTTCTTCCATATTCTTTTTGAAGGATTTTTGGGTAGTGATAAAGTCTCTACGCATATTTTCTAGTTTAGAAGTGGGTTTCTTGTTGCTAGGGTAGGTGTTGTTGTTCCCATAAGTGGATGGAAGTGGTCTAGGATTACTAGCAAAGTTGCCCCTATAAGCATTATTATTAATGTTGTTTCTAACAATGAAGTTCACATCTACTTGTTCCTGAGCAACCAAAGAATTTAAAGGAACATCATGAGGATCAATAGAGGGTTGCTTGGTAAGTAGAGACATAGTTAAATCAACTTTATCATTGAGAGAGGTAATTTCGTCGACAGAATTTATCTTCCTACCTGTTGGAGCGCGTTCGGTGTGCCATTGACAATAATTGGTTATCATCTCATCGAGAAGTTTTGTGGCAACACCAAGTGTAGTTGACATAAAGGTTCCTCCCGCCGCCGAATCTAACAGGTAGTCAAACCATGTGTAGGGCATTTCTTAACAAGAGATTTCATACGTTCCCAAGCTTGGGCAACGTGTTCATTATCCAATTGCCTAAAATTCATAATGTTACTTCTCAATTGGATAATTTTAGCAGTTGGATAGTACTTCCCAATAAAAGCATCTTTGCACTTATACCAAGAATCTATGCTATTCCTAGGGAAAGATTGAAACCAGATTTTAGCTCCGTCCCTCAAAGAGAAAGGAAAAATATTGAGCTTAACAACATCACCTTCTACTCCTTTATACTTTTGCATATCACATAATTCAACAAAATTATTCAAGTGTAAAGCAGCATCATCTCCAGCACCCAAGATTTGATCTCTCATAACAAGGTTTAGTAAAGCAGGTTTAATTTCATAAGAGGTAGCTGAAGTGGCAGGTGTGGCAATAGGAGTGCAGATAAAGTCTTTGTTGTTGTGACTGGTGAAGTCACACAACTTTGTGTTTTTAGAGTAACTCATACTAGCAGCAGGTGTGGCAGATTTTTTTGTAATTTTTGATATAAGACACAAAAATAAAAACAGAAAGGTAAACTAACAAGAATAAAAAGTAAAGTTAAAAGGTAGTGGGAAACTCCCCTATCTTATCACTCGGAGTCCCCGGCAACGGCGCCAGAAATTCGTTTGATACGCGAGAGAGGATTGCTTCTCTCCCTTCGTTTGTTACCCCAAGTGGAAGGTAAGATGCAGCGTAGCAGCAAGTTTCCCTCGCTGAAGATACCGAGGTTGAGTATCGACCAATAGGACTCCGACGATGATAAGTAGGTGTCAGCGGCGCACCTGACGCGGACCTGCACACAACACAATTAACTTTGCTCCCAAAGAAGTTCAAAGAGGTTGTCAATCTCTCCGGTCTTGTTGTATACAAATGATTAAAAACACAGGATAAAAATAATGATAGCAACTAAAAGTAAAAAACAATAAAGTAAATGAGCGTGTAAATAGTGATGAGAATATGGACCAGGGTCCGGTAATGTTCACTAGTGATGTCTCTCTCCCAAAAGACGATAAGACTGCTATGCGAGGTAAACAAATTACAGAAGGGCAATTGACAGGATTATAAACGCACCGCAATGCTAACTATGCTACAAAAGAAAGGAAGAGGCTCAAAAGCATGGGTAGTACAACAAAATAAGTAGACCGAAATTCATCTGCATCTACTACTAATCATCCACCTTGAGATATCTATCCAGAACTTCTCGCTGGTATTAAGTTGCGAGCCCCACCCAAAGTGTAAACCCAAAGCAACAGACAACTGCATTAAAAAGAACTTTGCGTAAAGTAAACAATCCTTGTAACCGTGGTTAAAAGCACCGTTGTTTTCCCCCTTGTGTCCATAGCACATCCCTTAGACTCATGTTTCTGTCACTCAAGCGTGTCATCATGGGGCATGTACCCACAATCGAGCATAACGTTCCCTCTTGGAGTTACTACCTACCACTTGGCCAAAGCAATAAATAGCAACGAAGAACATGCAAGAATTACTTCGGAACAAAAATAAAAAAGATAAGAACCAATTATATTACTCTATCACAATCTGAACATAATCTCATAATCCATCACATCCCATCAAACTCAGCATAGCAAAAGCAGAAGGAATTACATATGTGCCTCAATCATGTAAGGCAGCTCACGAGGAGGACATCACATAGCTACTGATCACGGACCCATGCTCCAAGGTAGACTACTCACAGCACATCCGGGAAGCGTCCATGGTGGAGGAGAAGATCCCGGAGGTCGATCCTCCCTCTGGCAGGGTGCCGGGAAGGGTCCTGACGGTGCTCCCGATCTGGGAAGCGCGGCGGCGGCGGAACAAAGGAGAAATTGCAAAATAGGGTTCTGTCCTCGGAGTTTCCCCGTGACGGAGAATAAATAGGCGAAGGGGGGCCACAAGGGGCCGAGGCGCCCCCCTGGAGCGGCCAGGCCCCTGGCCGCACTAGGTGGCCGCCTGGGTGCCTGGTAGTGGGCCCCTGGCCCTCCTTCGGGCTTCTGGAGTCTTCCGACACGCTGATTTTTTATCTGATTTTTCCCGGATTTTTGGAGCATTTTTTATATAGGGAAAAACTGAAATAGAAAAATAGCAGAAAACGGGAACTGGCACTGGGCTTCACTGAGTTAGTAGGTTAGTCCAAATATGATCAAAAGTGTATCTAGATCATAGCAATATCACACAAAACATGCATGGAGTCAGCAGAAATTATCGGTACATTTGAGATGTATCAGTTGCGCGTTAGTTAAGGAAGCTCGAAACTGTACAGGCCGGGTGGCGTGGCCAAGTCATGTGTATGCCAAGATTTTGTCGGGACATAAGGGTTGATGGGAGCCAACGAACCCCCCCCCCTTTATCTCTTTAGTTAAACAAACACAAGATTTTACATGTATATGCCGGATTTTCTGGTGAGAGTCGATGAGTATCATCGTGCTCTTCCGGTTTGCCTGATCAATATACATGCCCAGAGCCGATAGAGAGTCTCTGAGAATTTTAGTGATGCAGTATGCAATGTAATATGATGCAATATCTAATGTGATGCAATATGTAATGCGATGTGATATGATGCAATATGCAATGTGATGTAATATGCAATGCGATGTAATATGATGCAATATGCAATGCAATGTAATATGATGCAATGCATATGGTGACGAATTCTGGGTTCCAGAAGTGCCGAGTCTTACCGAGATTTCTTGTGAAGACGGTAATTTTTAATGATCCTAGATCCGAAACGGAGCCATAATTTCCGATTAAACGGAACTAGTCCAGGAGCCAAATTTTTTGAATGAACCGGGAATCGCTTGAGGATTCGGGATTTTTGAATGAACCGGGAATCGCTTGAGGATCCGGGATTTTTTAATGAGTCGGAACTCGTCAAGGAGCCAAATTTTTGAATGAACCGGGATCTCATTGTGGAGCCGGAATTTTACCGATGATCCGGAACTCGATGAAAGAGCCGGAATTTTTAATAAATCGGAACTCACGAAGGGAGCCGGTATTTTCAATAAACCGGAACCTACAAAGGGAGCCCGAATTTTTTCAATGAACCGAAATCTAAGCCGGGATTTTACCATCGAAATTAATGGACCAAAATTTGTGATGGTCAATTATAATCTATCGTTGAAACATAATATATCTCAATCACTGATGGATCCTGTAGGAGATGTAGCCCCCAAGTCTTGAGTCAACTCGAGGAGTTGGCTAGGGACTCCATGTATGTGGCTTGATAAAGAAACAAGCATTGATTTGATGATGCAGAGAAAATCCGGAGAACCATGGAAGGCAACTGTGGTGAGGTCGTGACTGATCTTCATAGGAGTTGGTGGGTTATAAGGGATAAAAGGGATCTTCAATACGAGTTCCGAGTCGCCTCCTGGAGCGTCCGGAATGCAGATGTCTTTTTAGTCCTGCGAGCTGCGCGCGAGGGTCAATGCTGAATCGAGTTTCGAGTTGCGCGCTCGAATTTTTTCTTGTTTTCTTCATGAGCTTGATGTAGATCTTGATCTAGATGTTGAAGAAACCGAGGTTGCAATGCACCCGGGTCAAATTGAGTCCAACCAGAGTCGGTGGATCGTCAATTTGTTGATGTAGATTTGTTCGTGCCAGTTCTTCTTCGTCCGGACGATCACGAGTTTTTTGATCCATGTGAGAACTCTCCTCCAAGATAAAAGCACCCTTGTGCATAGGCCCCATGGTGGGCCCCAACCGTCATGGGAAAAATTCGTCAGATGTCCTCATAAGAGAAATTGATTATGGGGACTTTGCTACGAGTGTACGAGGAAGACAAACATCACAGAGAGAGAAAACACGATTTTATACAGCTTCAGGCCCCGGGAAACACCGTCTGTTAAAGACCCTACATGCTGTTTGTGGCCAGGTCTTATTCCTTTTCTCAGAGGGAGTCGCCGGCGTGTCGCGAACTCTCTTACAATTGTATTCAGTCGAAAGCCTAATCTCATGGCGAAAGCTGTAAGGCCCGATATGCGGTACTGTTCCAGATCTAGATGTTTCCATCCAAATCTGGGGACGAAGCACATATCGGTCCCACTGCGACATATGACAATGCCATATGCCCCGGGTTTCCAACATGATATAACAACATTATAGCTACAAGGATACAACATCTCATACAATCGGCATACAACTGCCTTAAATACAATACAACAGCGGAAGATAAATGTCTGGGTACAGACTACAATCAAATGCCTAGTGGCAAAGGTAAAATCATCGATCCCCATAACCACACGGGTCCAGGCCCTCCGTGGGATCCGCCTAACTAGTCGTCGTCGAGTCTCCACGGGAAACGTTGATCAGCATATCCGTTGTCGATCAAGAACCCTGAAAAGAGTTTGGGGGTAGTATCATGAGTACAGAAGTACTCAGCATCCAACTGTAGTGGTCATCTGACCCAGCAAGCACTTCATTACTCGTCATTCTAGGAAAACTAGTAGTTTACGGTAAGGATGGGGTAAGTGGTGAGGTTGCTTCCGCACTAGAATTTATGAAGTGGCTAACGATCTAGAGAGTAAGATAAGAAACCAAGCATTCGATGATGAATCGCCTCCAACAAGTCTTGCGATCAACTACTTATGCAAACATAACACCTATCGTATCCTTGTCCTCCTCTTCGCATTCCGACGAAGAAGAAGCAGTCAAGGAACACACACGTTGATCAAGTTATTAAATATGATTCAGTTGATGTTATCTATGAACAAGAAGGTTTTTCTCTCACGCGCGCGGTGCTCACGTTTCTGACCGCCGGGGGTCCGCAGGACCTCCGATTCGGGTAAAACTTTGAACTGCGCGATCAGCGCATCGAGACGGCGGCGTTCACCTCGCGTTGGAACCGTTCCGAGAACACTTTCTGGCGCGCTATAAAAATAACCCGTTTAATTATTAAATGGGGTTTTTGTTCCGTTAGCTGCGGCTGGTCTCGTGCGGTTTTCGCGACGGTGATCGGGTGAATCCCGGTGTCGCAAGGTCGAGTGTCAGGGTGGCAAGGGTCGGTCTCTGTTCGGTACGAGATAAGAGGGGGAAAATAATCACCGGTCGATAAATCGGGGATGCAAACATCGCAAACAAATCAGACAATCAAACAATTCACACTGAAAACAAATTTTTTATTTTTTGCAAAAATCTGGGCTGTTACAAATATCACCCAAAACATGCATGGAGCAAGAAGAAATTATACATACGTTTGGCATGTATCAACATCCCCAAGCTTAATTCCCGCTCATCCTCGAGTAGGTAAATGATAACAAGCATAATTTCTGTGGTGACATGCTACCAACCATAAAAGGACTTTTAAGTAAAGCAAGTAAGGCATGTAATTCAATTCAAGTCATAACAAGAAAGAGTCTATATTATCATTGAAACAAGCAACATAAGAACATAAAGATGCAAGAGCTCTCGCTGTCCGTGACTCGAATGTCTCCAAATCGTGTTTGCGTGCAAGAAGTGGGGGATGGGAATATGAGAGAGAAAAATATATTTTGTTGAGAACTCAATCTACTAAAGTTTCACACTAGGTATCCTTTGGAATCTTATCTTGACTCGTCCCCAGACCACTATCCAGGTACAAGTGAAAATGATCCACTCCCTTTTGATATTTTGAGCACTCATGCAATGGATGAGAGTAAGCAAGAAAGTTGACACTTAGGATGGCAAAGAGAGAAATGATGGAGGAAGGAAAAAAGGGTGTGAAAGGCTCACATCAATGTGGACAATCATAGGCGAGAGCAAGCCAAATGATAGATATGATGTGAGGAGTAGGGATTGCCATGCAACGGATGCACAGGTGAGCTATGGAAATCTCTCCAATGGAACTAGTGGGGGTGCATCCAACTTGCTTTCTCAAGAAGACCTAGAGCTCATTTGAGGAGGCTCGTCATTGGAATATATAAACAAAGTTCTATAGTGTAAAGGTCCCCACATAGCTATATGCATATATGATTATCTCTATGGAGTACAAGATACAAGAGGGATTACGAGTGTGGATCTCTCAAAAGGAATAGTAGTGTGCCCCCTTCTCTCTTTTTATTTTCTTTTGCTGTTTTTTCTATATATTTTTTGTGGCCACAATGGCTCTTTCTATTTAGCTCTCATTTTTCCTCTTTGGGATCTTTTAATTTGTCCTCTTTGGGATATTTTCCTCACTTTAGGGGCAACACTCTATTTTACAAGGAGTATAGAAGATCTTTCACACTTTACAAAAGTACTCAACATAAAGAAGATGAAGCTATCATGATGTATCCAAATGTATGCCTCTGCCAGTGTAGCAGGAACATGTATGAAATGAAGATCAAGTCATGAGAAGATGATGTTGCATGGCAATATATCTCCGAAAGGCTATGGAAATGCCTTGATAGGTAGGTAAGGTGGTTGTTTTGAGGAAAGATATAAGGATGTTTATGATGACAGAGCGTATCATGCAAAGGGTTTGGATGCACCGGCTAAGTATGCGCCAACTCTCGAGATGAGAAAGGGAAATGCACGGTACCGAAGAGACTAGCAAATATGGGAAGGTGGGAGTGTCAACTTTCGAATACTTACATTAGTTCGAAGAACTCATGCACTTATTATCGGTAACTCTCAATCTAATCAGGAGGTTCACAAAGAGACAAGTACCCCGAGGAGGAGTGTATGGGGGTTTGGTTATCCTTGCGCATCCTCGACTCATGGTACGTGAGTGTACTCTATTATCCGATCCCTCGAAAGATTAGTGATCCATCTAGTAGCTAGAGTTCTCAACTAGTTATTGTAGTTTTTCGAAAATAAACACGGATTGCCAAAAATATGACATCTATCACTAATAGGTTAAAGCTCTTGACACCAAAAGTTCAAACATTACTCAAAACAATACCTAAAAAATATTCCAAGTTACTACTACAATTGAATAGCAACCTCAATTACCTACTTCAAGTCAAGACACACAACTCAGTGCAACAAGCCAACTCTCTAAACAAGATAAACATAAAGACTCAAGAGAGTTCCAACAACAAACTAAACAAAAGCTCTTAAAAGGATAAGCATGAAAACTAAGAGCTAAACATGACAGCAGCTACGAAAATATAAAGAGCACACAACAAAGAAACATACGCATGAAAATACTATAATGTGTTCTAGTTTAAAGTGGAGCGTGTTTCTCTCCCACACAAACAAAGTTGGGTTCTAACTTGTTATGAACAGCAAGCAAAGCTAAAGAAAACTAAAAAAAGAAAAGATCAAGACGCTCCAAGCATAGCACATAACGCATGAAGTGATAAAATACAATGGAACGAAGGACGAACTGATAATTTTTAATGGAGAAGGGGATGCACGGGGGCATCCCCAAGCTTAGACGCTTGAGTCTCCTTGGGTATTTCTTGGGGGTGCAAGGGGGCATACCCAAGCTTGAGCGTATGACACTCCCGGATCTTCTTTCATCATTTTCCTTCATACACTTGAAAACTCCCTTCATATATAACTCATCATAAGATGATTACAGAGGTTAGTACCCATAATAAAACAATTTGCCTCTACTGGAAATAAAGATTTTCTTGAAGGTCTACTGTCTCTCAAGACCGCCAAAAAGTTTTTTCAAAGAAAAATCTAGCGCAAGACTTGCAAAACTAAGGAAAGGAAAAATGTCGCAGAATCCGTGCAAAAAAGACCAGCAGGTAGTAAATATTTTTTTGGGGTACTTCTGCAACTGAAATAAAAAAACTCAAAACAAACGCTCGAAATATAATTGTATAGAGGACATTGTCAAAACAATTCAGATCAAAAAGATGATCTGGTGATTTTCACCAAATTTTTCCGTCCAAGGACAGAATCTGTTTTCGGGACAGCATGTCACAACTTTTAAACTTTCTTGCAAACAGAGGCTAAACTTGGCACAAAGCTTGAAAATAAAAATACAATGATATTGCTACAGTAGTAAAAATCATCAAGACCACTAAAAGTAGAAGGAAAAAAATCTTGGGTTTCCTCCCAACAAGCGCTTTCTTTTACGCCTTTGAGCTAGGCAAGAAGCAAAAAGAAGAATCAAGTTTTATCAAGTGAAAGAGAATAGCTAACCCGTGTAACAGACTCAAAATGTAACTTTATTTTCTTTCGAGGGAAGTGTTCCATCCCATTCTTGAGAGGGAATTGGAATTTTATATTCCCCTCTTTCATACAATGACAGCACCAACGGTGCGATGAAAAGGACGTCCCAAAATAATTGGACATAACGGTTCACACTGAATGTCCATAATAGTGAAATCAACGGAAAAATAATTGTCATTGACAATGATAAGAACATCGTCAATCTTCCCCAAAGGTTTCTTTACGGAAGAATAAACGAGATGAACACCAAAAGAACAAGGATCAAAAGGTTTTAATTCAAACATATCATATATTCTTTTGGGCATAACAGAGGTACTAGCTCCAACATCACATAAGGCATATCAAGAGAAGTTAATCAATTTAAATTTGATCATAGGATCCCAACCATCTTCTAGCTTTCTAGGTATGGAGGCTTCTACCCTAAGCTTATCCTCCCTAGATTTAATGAGAGCATTGGTGATATGCTCCGTGAAGGCAAGATTTAGTGTGCTAGTATGGGGGGTCTCTAGACATTTTGTGTAGTAAACTAATAACTTCAGAAAGGCTGCAACTATCAAAATCAATGTCACTGCTATCAAAGGTTGTAGTGGTATCATCTGGGCTCACTTGTTTGAAATATTCTATGTTCATAGGAGTTTCTTCTTCTATAGTTGAGGTATTAGCATCACCGTTAATAGGTACAATGGGACTAGGAGTATGTTGGTTGCTAAGAGTTTGGGTATCCTCAACAATTTTGATAGTAGCAATGGTATGGTGTGTAGGAAGGCTCTTAATTTTATCTTCTTCCCCTTTTTATCTAGCCCATCTTTCTTTAAGTTTGGCCATCATCCTAATGTTTTTATTAAATTGTACTTGGATGGCTTTAATAGGAGTGGTCTTCCTCTCCTCGAGGGGAGAAGTTCTATTTTTAAGTATCTCAATAACAAGGGCTATGTTGTCTACCTTCAAAGAGAGATTATCTAATTTGTCTAATTTTTCTTCTACACTATTGTTGAAGGCTTTTTGGGTAGTGATAAATTCCTTAAGCATGCTCTCTAATTCATAAGTGGAGTTATTGGTGCTAGGATAAGTGTTGTTGTTCCCATAGTTGTGGGAAAAGAACGATCTAGGATTGCTACCAAAGTGTGACACCCTGGTTTTCGCAGATTTTTCTTTTCGGAGTTTTTCTGGAATTTTACCCACTGGTTTGGATTTTGAGCAACTCTTTGGACTTGAACTTCAGCATATTTTCTTTACATGCTCAAGTAGACCATGTTTCCAAGCCTTTCAAATATCATGTCATTGATCCACCTCATCCAAACCACATTTTAATTCAAGCCATGTATTCCTTTTTCAATAAAAAGGAATAATCCCTTTATTTGAGGATTGTAAGCAACCCCTATTTTTTTGCTCCATAAATCCCCAAATAATTCCCACATGACATTGACACCATATCTTGCCCAATTCTCCAAAAACATTGCATAGTCCAAGTGGATTTTTTCCTCTAGAAAAAATCATTTGTCTATGGGGGCAGAATGACACTTTGTGAAGGAGGTGCTATTTATACTTGACCATTGCTGGTGAAACTTTTTGTGCAATCTCATATGATCATATAATTGGCCTAGACCAAATTCCACCACCATTTCCTAGCCAAACTTCCACAATAAATTTCCCAAAGATTTCATGCAGAAAGGAGCATTGTGAAGCAAGTGCAAGCAAGGGGATTCCTTTTGCCTTCAAACTTTTTGTGCTTGATTCCACATCCAAATAACTCCACCAAACCCATTTTGATCCTAATTCAATCACCCATGTGAATGCATCATCAAGATTAAGTTTATGACCAGTGGGACACCTTGTGAAGCAAGTGCTAGCTAGGTGTGTCCAATGGCCATGAAATTTTATACACATGAGCACCCCCCATATAACCCAACTACACCAAAATTGAGCCCATTTTATGAAGCTGAAATGATGATAGCTTCCCCAATGTGTTTCTGCCCAAAAATGGCATTTACAAAGGAAGCACATTTTTCCTTTGCCCCAAAATGGAATTTATAAAATCGCCACCATTTGAGCCCAACTTCTACTCCAAGTTTGCAAGAGCAAACTTCTTCTTGAGATAGAGATCAACACAGGGCTCCCCTTGATCGGTCCTTGGCACCCCAGTGATCAACCCCAGAAGGAACACCCCCTAGACAACTTTATCCACGATGGAACCTACCCTAGGTGCACAAGCCCAAGGTGGCCACACCCCTTGCACACAGCCGGCGTGCTCTCGCTGCACCCGAGGCTGCCCGACATGTCCAAGTCACGCTCCAGTGCTCTCCCGTCCGTTTCTTCGTGTCTAGACGCACTGCACGGCTTTTCCCCTCACACGCGTCCACCTCCCTGTCTCTCCCTCGCCGGAATCCCTGCTGGCCGCCCTCCGCCATGCGCCCAGCGACGGGGATAGTGATCCCCCTGACCCGTCGCCATCGCCCGTGCTCCTCTCTCTGCCCATGTGCTTCCCCTGCTCGCACGCGTGCTCCACGCCATCACCAGAAACCTTTCGCAGCGTCCCGAGCACCTCCACCTCACCGTCCGCCGTCGCCGTAGCCATTTGTCTCCGCCTGAGCCGATCACCTATTATCCCCTATAAAAGGCGTGCCCCAGCGACGCCTAGCCTCACCACATCCCTCACCTCCCTCTCTATTGCCCGCCTGCCAAAGTAATCGAGCAGAGGAGCCCTCCTTCCCCAACTCCGGCAAGCGGCGCTGCCTCACTACCTCGCCGTGGCCCGCGTCCTCCAGAGTCCCCCTAGCCGCTCCTCCTCCACTATTCGATTCCCCTGACCCCACTGGTGATCTAGCAACCTTCCCCCGCCCGAGTCGTTGCTGGAATCGTCGCCGTGGTCACCAACCTCGTCGAAGCCGTTTCCTGCACCGCCGCGAGGCGTCTCCCCCCGTAGCAAACGAACACCGTTCGTGACGCCTTGAGTTCGGGCGTGATCGTCGTGTTTCTCTTGACCACCCTGCGCTGGTCCCAGCCCCAGCGGAGGTCCCTCTCCGCAGTAGCGCCGCCGGTGAGCCCCCTCCCCTGACTCGACCTCTCTCCCTCTCAGTCATATGACAGACATGCCCTACTCGTCAGCCTCTTTCCCCAGCCCGAACCGTTTTCTTAATTATTTAAATGAGCACACTCCAGAAACCCGGCTTCGACGTCAGCCCCCCTGGGTAATTAAAAAATAATTTAAATAAATTTAACTCATTATTTTGACCAGAACTTTGACCATGAATAACTCCTATTCTATAAGTCCAAATGAGTTGACTCTTGTTGCAATGGTTTTGTCTTGAGATCCTCTTCATTTTGGCATAAATTTCCTACCATGTTTCTCTGTTGTTATTTGCTGGTCAAGTCAAAAGTGTATTGGACCCCCTTTTCCCCGTTGCTTTATTTGAATATCTTTTTCAGGGCTTGTATTATTGAAGACTAGGAGTTTTCCCCACCTTGTTGGTGAAAGGCAAGCCACAACTTCTTTTGCACCTTCGTAAAGCTTTGGCATGCTTTAAAATTTGCCTTAACCTTTGTGATACGACATTCTTGATATGCCTTGATCATGTTGCTATTGTGCTATGTTTTGATCACAGTATTACCATGTTATATCCATGATATGCTTGAAACCATAATGATCATGATATGCATTTATCATCCTATGTTCCTGCTTTAATCATGCTATCACCATGTTATGCTCGTTCGCATCGTAATCTTTAGTTATGCTCATGATAGTGTTATGCTACACGTTAATCTCATGTTGATCATCTTAACCTTGTTAAATTAATCATATAAGCATACCTTGTAATGATACAACTATAACCGTACCCTGGATTGCTCCACATGCATTGCTACATTATGAATGCTCATGTTGCGCCTGATGCTTGTGTATGCTGTCGGAGATATATTTCGTGCCAAGTTGATCAGGTGCCACCGAACCAAACTTATCCAGTGCAGCAACACTCGCCTGTATTGGAAGGCCTTGGCTCGGTCTATCGGTGGGTTCTCTTATGCAAATCACCAAGGTGGGAAGGCTATGCGCGTGCAGTTACCCTGATCAGGTAAGCGGCAGTAGTCTTGAGAGCCAGTTATGTTATTGGGCCCGTCCTCGATTGGGACAAAGTTTATGGACCATGCGATGGTCGGTTGCCATGCGATTGCAGGTGTGGCTAGAGGACACGGGGCTACCCAAGGCATAGCTTGCGAAGTATGTCGGGTGATACGATAAGGGAGACACGCGGTAGAACGGTCTCGTTGGAGGAGTCTTAGTCCACTCCTATCGTATGAGTTCCGAGGTTACTGTGGGACAAGTTCCAAGGTACTGGATGGAGGAAAGCTCCATATTCTGGGCAAAGTGCACGACCTCTGCAGAGGGTACAAATCTATTCGAATAGCCGAGTCCACGGTATTGGACACAGTTCGTACTAGGTCACACCATGGGATCAACATGAGTTTGGTTGGATGCTAGTGTTGAGTTGTTGGTCATGCAATGACCGGATTAGTTGGGTGGTCATGAGATGACTCCCAACTGTTGAGTGGTCGTGCAACGACCCGTGCAAGATGTTCGGTCATGCGATGACCCGGTGCTTGAGTCTGCAAGGACTCTGAGGTAAGCCACGTGATCATGCCATGATCATGTGGGGTCCATTTGACCTTAAACGATGGGTGCTTGTGCATTAGTCTTAATGGTGATAATATGCTTGATGATTATCTACTTGTATTATGATGATGCTCATATGGTTAATTCATTAATATACTTTAACATGTTGGCCATGTTATTTTTTTGCCTTGGTACTTTGGTTGTTGTGAGCTTGCAAGTACATTTGATGTACTAACCTGGCGTGTCATGCCAGATTTGCAGGCAATGCTTTGGATGCATAGGACGACATTCCCGGTGTTTGCGAGCTAGGAGGTGTCCCAGCCAGTGTCCCTGTGGAGTGGAGTTCATCACCGTCACCATTTTTCCGCTGCCGAGTTATATTCCGCTCCTAGAAAGTTATGCCGCTGCTTGATGTTGATCTGTGGAAAGCTTGAGGAGCAAGCTTGTTCTTCGTCTCGCTCCGCCAGCATTGTAATAACCCCATGTACCTGTATCTTTGGTAATAGAAAGTTTTTCAGTTCTATATCAAGCAGTGCCGTGTTCCAGAAGACTTGATCTCTGGGCTGGAGCACGGGGCGTACCGGTCCTCTGAGCCGGGGTGCCACAACGCTTGGTATCAATGCAGGACTGGCCGTAGGACACCCTAGCCCGCGCAAACGTTAGAAGGACGTTAGATTGACGTTAGAGCTAGAGTTTCTAGCCTGCTTGTGTGATGCATTTGATTTCCGCATATAGCTAGCCTTCTTTCGTTAACGAGCTGTATGATGAGTCTAGATGGCAGAGTACCCGGTGGGCTACGAGTTAGACCTTCCACCGGCCAGCTTTGCCTATCTTTTCGCCGATGTTTGGCGTTGCCTCTACCCAAATGGAGGAATTCCGATGTACCAAGTTTCGCCGATATAGCTAGCCTTCTTTCGTTATGACAGTTCACCTCCCCATCGGCATGCGAACCTACAACTTTCAAGGCACAGCCACCTTTACCCCAGATCATGCTGTCCAGCTTGCCGCTTTGGCCGGCATCACAGGACTTCGCCACCAGAAAGCCGCGATGCCTCAGAATCGTGTTTTCCACTTCTATCCCTCTGGGACGGCACCCCGCAACGATTGAGATTTCCGCGTCCTTTTGCGGAAGCCGACGCAGCGGTGATCTGTATGTCTCGCTACATGGTCGCCGAGTATGCCCTCCTCGTTAAGCTGGTCAGTGATGCAAGGGAAGAAAGAAGGTCGCTTGCCGCAGCCTTGGCTTCGGCAACTCCTCCGTCAGATCCCCTTGCATCCGACAACCCGTCGATGGACCGTAGCGCTTAAGTTTCTCGTAGTTCATGTTTCATGTTGCTTGTTGCATATTGGTTGATGATGTGCTAGCAGTAGTATATGATCTATTTCAATGTAATCCCGATGCACTTTCGGTGCTATTGATCTTTTCTTCGTTGAATTTCCTCGCCGGTTCATCATTTGGTTCTTTGGTGTTTAACGAATATGTTTTGCAGGTAGTGTGTGACTCTGACGAACCCTTGCTTGCTTTCCTTTGGACAATGGCACCACGCCTGGTTCTGACGTGATTCGTTGTCGGCCGTCCGAGGTGGATGCCTACTTTTCATTTCTCTTTTCAACAATCGACCCGTGTTCTGAGCTACTTTTCGGCCGTCTCGGGCAGTTATTGAGTTTCTTTTCGCAGTGGAGACCCTATGCTCTAAGCTGCTTTTCGGCCGTCTTAGGGGACCTCTGCATTCTTTTATCAACGTTTTCTCATGCTCTGAGCTGACTCTTGGTCAGTCATCTTGAGCAGTGCTTGAGTTATGCCAGTAAACGTCCCAGATCAGAGTTGTAAAACCATTCTGGTGGCTACTGGGTTATTTGTTGGTTTCATGCAAGGGATTCAGATGGGCATCGACTACCGCTAAAGATTTTTAAGTGATTCTGCTTTCGATTGCTGTTGATCTTCGCGCCGTTGGATTTCTTTGTTGGTTTTCATTCGGCTCTTCGTTTGGTTCTTTGGTGTCATCTTATCCACCCCAATGGAAAGTTGCTCATAACCCCTGCATACCTCGAAGACCCAGTGCAAGATTGCAGAGCATCATGGATTCACCAAGTCAAGAAGGATTCACATAGAACGCATTAAGAATATTGGGATCCAGTATGAGTTCTTCCTGGATAAATTTTTGAATCAAGTCAGCATCGTTCCGGTAACCGCCACAACCATGGATATTCTATCAGTAGAAGGCCGCAACGAATTGGGAAATCAGCAAGACCAGAAGGACTCATACCCGAAGACATTGGCAGCATTTGGCCCAAGCATGAGTCTTACGGGGAGCCATCATTTTCATCAAGTCCGCACCAACTACGACTGCCGCAAAGATTCAAGCAAAGGGAAATATAAGTTTTGACCCATGTACATATGCATCAAGGGCATAACATACACCAAATAGAATCCTATCCAATAGAAGCTACTATATTTTGGTATATCTCGGAAGATGGTCGGAACGTATCATGAAGCCCATATCCAGCAAAGGAATGATTGGAAGAATGTTTCCCTCTAACCATCCAGCAGTCATTAAATTTTCAGGCACCGCGTTCCGTTTTTTCCCCACGTCATTGTGGGAAAGCTTTAGACATAAGGAACCCCAGTCTTCCGCGGCCAGATACCAGGCACAGCTGACATGTACAATGCATCAGTCTTCCTCAGTACGCTATCGGGATATCTTCCTGGCCAAGACATTCAGCCTTCCACCACAATCCACCGAGTAAAGATTACGGTGCAAGACACCCAGTCGTGTTTAGTACGCCCTATGGATGGATTCCTCCATAAGCTACCTAGCTGTCTACCATGATCGGCCGCAAAAACTTCCAGTACAAAGAGGAAAACTTTCGAGACAAGACAACCTATCCTCTTCAGTAAGCTATCGGGAAAGCTTACAGGACAAGACACTGAGTCGTGCTTAGTACGCCACATGGATGGATTCCAGCACAAGCTACCCAGCTGTCTATAGTGATCTGCCGCGAAAATTTCCAGCACATGGAACCGGTACATCTACAATACAAAGAGAAAGCATCTTAGGTACGACACCCAGTCTTCCCCAGCAAGGTACCCCAGCCAAGTTTCACAGACAAGCTACCCAGTCTTCCTCGATACGTCATCATGCCTACAACGGTATTGTCAGAAATCCAGTTATTCAAAAGCAGTAAAGGCTTCAACATCGCTAGGACCCGCACATTTCATGGGAACTCTTCTCAAGGATGCGAGCTACCCCGGTGTGGATACAGCCGTGCTCGTAATCAAAAAAGATTTATCCACATGAACTGCGGTGAGGAACCGCAACTCTCGGGAGACAAGTCAGCAGAAAAATCAGATATACACCTCATCCCGGAAGAAAATCTGACAGGGTCATCAAGGAACACCCTGAGGAAAGGAAGCAATGAAGCATTTGACCTTGCCCCAACCACGAGGGCCAGATCCGCACATCCGACGAGGTGCTGGAGGAGGATAGTCTGGAGACCCCATTTATTGCAACCAATGTTATCAGGAGCCAAGAGAAAAAAGATGAAGGTAACCCGTCTGTCTCAGAAGAAGATGCCGACAGAATAAGAAGTCGTTACGCAAGAAGTACAAAGAAAAGGATTTTGACGAAAGTGAAGCCATCACAAGAAGATGAGTGTCGCAGTAACAAGACCCAGGCAGACAGACCGGGAAGATGTCGAATCTTGCTGCAATATAGGATACAAGAATAAGCATGCAACTCTTGCATGCTCGACGAGTACGACGAAAGGATGAACGGTATGGACGTCAGGGTCAAATTCTGCCTCGATCAGTTGAAGTCATATGGACCACCATAGACACCTACAATGAAGAAATCTCACTCTATGGGAAAAGGACCGCGTACCCAGCCCGTCAGCCCAAGCATTTACTCAAGTTCGGGAATGTCTGTGTTGCCGGGATACCCCCAGTCTGCTTCGTTGAAGACCACCTACCCATCTCAGCATTTTGACTATACGGACCGCGTTAGAGCGTAACATGGTCTATCGCCACCCATGGATATGGGAGCATGACAAGTAAACCTCAGCATGAGGAAACATTCAGAATTTGTGCCCCAGTCAGAAGTGATGATCGAGATGGACGAGTAAGGACAAACTGATGCAACCCCAGGTGCAGACATTCCAAGTTCCGCACAATGGAGCAGCACGACGGTAAGCCTTCTGGGATATCAGTTACCCACGAAGGCCAAACCTTTTCTCTAAGAGGCCAATACCAAGGATTCAAGACCGTGCTGCAGGTAAGGCCCGAGATACCCCGAGAATAGTATGGGTATCGTCAGCATTCCGCCTATGAAAAGACCTCTCGTTACCATACAAGTCAGCAGACACGAGGATGAATATCAGCAGGAAAGGATCTGAGATAGCAAGGAAGAACATTCAGTAAGAGATATGGATTGGGTGAAGTAAACCCCCTGAGCCAAAATACATTGGATGCTACCGAAGGAACAGTATGCAGTAAAAAGGAAACGAGAAGTTTCCTAAGGACGGTAAGTTTTCATTGGTTCCCTGAGCAACCAAATCTCGACGAAGAGATTTTTCTAAGGGGGGTAGGTTTGTGACACCCTGGTTTTCGCATATTTTCTTTTCGGCATTTTTCTGGATTTTTACCCGCTGGTTTGGATTTTGAGCAACTCTTTGGACTTGAACTTGAGCATATTTTCTTTCCATGCTCAAGTAGCCCTTGTTTACAAGCCTTTCCAATATCATGTCATTGATCCAACTCATCCAAACCACATTCTTATTCAAGCCATGTTTTCCTTTTTCAATAAAAAGGAATAATCCCTTTATTTGAGGATTGTGAAGCAACCCCAATTTTTATTGCTCCACAAATCCCCAAATAATCCCCACATGACCTTGACACCATATCTAGCCCAATTCTCCAAAAACATTGCATGGCCCAAGTGGATTTTTCCTCTAGAAAAAATCATTTGTCTGTGGGGGCAGATTGGCACTTTTTGAAGGAGGTGCTATTTATCCTTGACCATTGTTGGTGAAAATCTTTGTGCAAGCTCATATGATCATATAATTGGCCTACACCAAATTCCACCACCATTTTACTTGCCAAACTCCCACAATAAATTCCCAAAGATTTCATGCAGAAAGGGGCATTGAGAAGCAAGTGCAAGCCAGGTGATTCCTTTTGCCTTGAAACTTTTTTTGCTTGATTCCACATCCAAGTAACTCCACAAAACCTAGTTTGAGCCCAATTCAATCACCCATGTGAGTGCATCATCAAGATTAAGTTTCTGACCAGTGGGACACCTTGTGAAGAAAGTGCTAGCTAGGTGTGTCCAATGCCCATGAAACTTAATAGACATGAGAACACCCCCATATAACCCAGCTACACCAAAATTGAGCGCATTTCATCAAGAAAAAGTGATGATAGCTTCACCAATGTGTTTCTGCCCCAAAATGACATTTGCAAAGGAAGCACATTTTTCCTTTGGCCATCTGGGCTATAAACTTCCAGATCACTAGTCCTTCCAAGTCCATAGACATGTGACAACCTGACACTATTCCAATCCCCACCATTTGATCTCAGCTTCTGCCACAAGTTTGCAACAACAAACTTCTTCTTGAGATAGAGATCAGCACAGGGCTCCCCTTGATTGGTCCTTGGCACCCCAGTGATCAACCCTAGAAGGACCACCCCCTAGAAAACTTTGGCCACGATGGAACCTACCCCAGGTGCACCAGGCCAAGGTGTCCACGCACCTGGCATGCAGCCGGCGTGCTGTCGCCGCGCCCGAGGCCGCCTGACACGTCCAAGTCGCGCTCCAGTGCTCTCCGGTCCGTTTCTTCGTGTCTAGCCACACCGTAAGGCTTTGCCTCTCACACGCGTCCACATCCCCGTCTCTCCCTCGCCGGAATCCCCTCCGGCCGCCCTCCGCCATGCGCCCCGCGACGGGCACAGTGAGCCCCCTGACCCGTCGCCATCGCGCGTACTCCTCCCTCTGCCCATGTGCTTCCCTAGATCGCACGCGTGCTCCACGCCATCACCAGAAGCCTCTCGCAGCGTCCCGAGCACCGCCACCTCACCTCCCGCCGTGGACGTAGCCATTTGTCGTCGCCCGAGCGGAGCACCCTTTTCCCCCTATAAAAGGCGTGCCCCAGCGACGCCTAGCCTCACCACATCCCTCACCTCCCTCTTTTTCCCCCCTGCCCAAGTAATCCAGCAAAGGATCCCTCCTTCCCCAGCTCCGGCAAGCGGCGCCGCCTCACTTCCTCACCGTGGGCTGCCTCCTCCAGAGTCCCCCTAGCCGCTCCTCCTCCACCATTCGATTCCCTTGACCACACTGGTGCTCCAGCAACCTTCCCCCGCCCGAGTCGTTGCCTTAATCGTCGCTGTGGTCGCCAACCTCGTCGGAGCCATGGCCTATCGCCGCGAGGCATCTCCCCTAGCAAACTGCCACCGTTCGTGACGCCTTAAGTACGGGTGTGACCGCCGTGTTGCTCCCGACCATCCTGCGCTGGTCCCAACCACAGCAGAGGTCCCTCACCGGAGTAGCGCCGCCGGTGAGCCCCTTCCCCTGACTCGACCTCTCTCCCTCTCAGTCATATGACAGACAGTACCCACCCATCAGCCTCTTTCCCCAGCCCCAACTGTTTTCTTAATGAAAACACACTCCAGAAACCCGCCTTCGACGTCAGCCCCCCCTGGTTAATTCAAAAATGATTTAACTCAATTTAAATCATTATTTTGACAAGAACTTTGACCATGAATAACTCCTATTCTATAAGTCCAAATGAGTTGATTATTTTTGCATTGGTTTTGTCTTTAGAGCCTCTTCATTTTGGTTTCCTACCACGTTTCTCTATTGTTATTTGCTGGTCAGGTCAAAAGTGTATTTGACCCCCTTTTCCCCGTTGCTTTATTTGAATATCTTTTTCAGGGCTTATCTTGTTGAAGACCAGGAGTTTTCCACACCTTTTTGGTGAAAGGCAAGCCACAACTTCTTTTGCACCTTCGTAAAGCTTTGACATGCTTTAAAATTTGCCTTAACCTTCGGTGATACGACATTCTTGATATGCATTGATCATGTTGCTATTATTCTCTGTTTTGATCACATTATTACCATGTTATATCCATGATATGCTTGAAACCATGATGATCATGTTATGCCTTTATCGTGCTATGTTCATGCTTTAATCATGTTATCACCATGTTATGCTCGTATGCATCATAATATTAAGTTATGCTCATGATAGTGTTATGTTACACATTAATCTCATGTTGAAAACATGCCTTGTAATGATACAACTATAACCGTACCCTGGATTGTTCCACATGCATTGCTACATTATGAATGATCTTGTTGCACCTCATGCTTGTGTATGCTGTCGGAGATATGTTTCGTGCCAAGTTGATCAGGTGCCACCGAACCGAACTTATCCAGTGCAGCCACACTCGCCAGTATGGGAAGGCCTTGGCTCGGTCTATCGGTGGGTTATCTTATGCGTATCACCAAAGTGGGAAGGCTACGCGCGCCCGGTTACCCTGATCAGGTAAGAGGCAGTAGTCTTGAGATTCGGTTATGTTATTGGGCCCGTCCCGGATTGGGACAAAGTTTATGGACCATACGATGGTCGGTTGCCACGCGATGGCAGGTGTGTCTAGAGGACAGGGGGCTACCCAAGGCATAACTTGTGAAGTATGTCGGGTGATACGGTAAGAGAGACACGCCGGTAGAATGGTCTCGTAGGAGGAGTCCTAGTCTACTCCTATGGTACGAGTTCTGACGTTCCTGTGGGACAAGTTCCAAGGTACTGGATGGAGGAAAAGATCCATAGTGTGGGTAAAGTGCACAACCTCTACGGAGGGTACAAATCTATTCGAATAGCCGAGTCCACAGTATTGGACATAGTTCGTACTAGGTCACACAATGGGATCAACACGAGTTCGGTTGGAAGATCGTGTTAAGTTATTGGTCATGCGATGACCGGATCAGTTGGGTGGTCATGCGATGAGTCCCAACCGTTGAGTGGTCGTGCGTCGACCCGTGCAAGATGTTCGGTCATGCGATGCCCCGGTGCTTGAGTCTGCAAGGACTCCGAGGTAAGACACGTGATCATGCGATGATCATGTGGGGTCCATGTGACCTTAAATGATGGGTGCGTGTGCATTAGTCTTAATGCTGATAATATGCTTGATGTAAGGTTGGATATGCGGTATTGTTCCACATCTAGATGGTTCCATCCAGATCCGGAGACGAAGCACATATCGGTCCCACCGCGACATATGACGTTGCCATATGCCCCGGATTGCCAACATGATATCACAATATTACAGCTACAAGGATACAACATCTCATACAATCGGCATACAACTGCCTTAATATAATACATCAGAGGAAGGTACATGTCTGAGTACAAACTACAAAAAATTGCCTAGTGGCAAAGAGAAAATCATCGATCCCCATAACCACACGGGTCCAGGCCCTCCGCTGGGATCCGCCTAACAAGTCGTCATCGAGTCTCCACGTGAAACGTCGATCACCATACCTGTTGTCGATCAAGAACCCTGAAAAGAGTTTGAGGGTAGTATCATGAGTACAGAAGTACTCAGCATCCAACTGTAGTGGTGATCTGACCCAGCAAGGACTTCATCACTTGTCATTCTAGGATAACTAGTAGTTTACGGTAAGGATGGGGTATGTGGTGAGGTTGCTTCCGCACTAGCATTTATGAAGTGGCTAACGATCTAGAGAGTAAGGTAAGAAGCCAAGCATTCGATGAGGAATCACCTCCAACAAGTCTGCTATCCACCTACTTACGCAAGCATAACACCTATCCTATCCTTGTCCTCCTCTTCGCATCCCGACGAACAAGAAGAAGTCAAGGCACACACACGTTGATCAAGTTATCTTAAGATCATCTCAGTTGTTGTTGTCTATGAACAAGGAGTAGGTCTCAAGGCATCCGTAACCGTGGACACGGCTTCTTGAGAAGATTTAACCCTACAGGGGTGTACCAACTGCCCATTACAAGGCTCCGCATGCACGCCCATCTCTCTCAGTTTCTACCCATCACAGACAGCCATTTTATGATTAAGTTCCGAGAGATCCGAAACGACAGGTCCCTCTAGCTAACAACGAACAAATCCGGGTGGCCCCCGGTGAGTCGACATCCATCTCAGGATCCGACCGCGCTCTCGATCTGGTCTCTAACGTATGACTCCAGGTTTGGATTGCCGGTTAATCTCACATGAGAATGTTTTCTCAGCCGGTCATGATGGGCCAGCAAGGAACCATGTCTTCACTGGTCCGGGTTGGTTTGAAAACTACTGGCGGCTGACTAGCACACACACGGTTTCAAATGGTAAATCAGCTTCGGCCACCACTTGAAATGTTTGATGCTAGGTAGGTAAGAAAAGGGGACCCCATAAAATCCCACACGCGGTTAGGCACGCTCGTCAAGAGACGCAATACCCGAAACTCGGGTCCTAGGTGACTAGAATGGAACAAAGCGTCGGGGCGGGATAGCCTAGACCTCCCATCCTTCGTCGAATGTAGTCAACATTATAATAATAATCATATCATCCAAAACAATATAATAATGTGATATCCCAATCCAAGGAGTAACAGGGTAACATTCGTAGCATCCTATGCATGCATAATAAGCAGGGGCTGAGCAACGAGCAATAGTAACATAGCAGTACAAGGTTTGCTGGGAGGGGACATGGCTGTATTGGTTTGAAAGAGGCTGTAAACATGTGCTAGGATCAAACATCGAGCCTATCCTAGACTAGCATGCAAACCGCTGGTTATAATAGAATGGATCATAAGTAATGTATAGTCCTTGCCTATTGATAAGTCGTGTTCCGAAGGTGTAGTTGATCGCGAGCTCGTATTGTCTCCGAGAGGTAACCCCGTGAGCACACAAGATGGTAAACACTGGAAAGCAATCAACGAGCAAGCACTCTATTACTATGAGGCAAACACGAGCAAGCATCAACAAGAAGCCAACACAAGACATCGCACGTACCGTCGAGAGCGGTTACTAACAGGTTAAGTGGGGCATCGGTCACACACGACGATACCGCACATTTATATTGGTTCAAGTTGTTTAGATACTCAAGGTGAGCAAGGTTTTTAACATTGCATATCACACAGGAACGGCAGGAGGTTAAGTATAAAGAATCTACCTATGCTAGTCATTTTAAGTGAGGCAACACCCTAAACATGGCATAACACTATGGGCCCCATAATGATTAAAGCATTTGGTTCTGCCCTAAACCATATTTTAGGGTGGTTAACAACAACAAAAAATAGATTAAACACAAAGTACATGAAATTCTGATCAAGTTACATATAAAGAACACTCCAAACAGAGTTACGGTTAAAAAGATATAAGCAAAACAAGTTATGGGTACATGCTTTTAACATCAGGTAGCAAACATCAGAGCATTGGAACAGTTAGCTACTGAATGCATACATGCATAAAAAGGACATGGAATTACAGTAGACATGGCAAGGAAGTCATGGAAAAAGGAATCATGCAAATAGGCATCATGGTTCACTAGTTATAAGCAACACAAGAAGCTATAAAACATTACTGGTCAAAGACTTAGTGAAAATCAGGAAAACATGGTAGAACTGTGATTTTCATGCTGTATAAACAGGAGAAAAACTATATGAAAATTTGCAGCAACATGACATAGCAATAAATGGGCATGTAGACATGATGGTGATCAGGTACAAACAAGAATCAAGGTCATATGCATCACAGATCAAAAGATATTAAACGTGCAACATGGCTTCGGAAAGTTAGAGACTTAGTGAAAACCAGAGGTGGTTGTCAAAAAAAGCGGGATATCAACTTTGGAGATGAAATATAACTATGACCAGGAATGTAAACATGAAAATGCAATACATATAATGGAAGTAGACATGGCATAGATCAAAATGACTTATTGCAATTCTCAATAGGATGCACGGTTAAAAAGATACAATGCAGCAAAGTTTGCATCTTACGTTAACAGAAGCACACTAACAGCAGGGTAGCTACTTTGGGTGAAGATACAGTCAACATACAGCATGCCAAATGACAAGTTAAAGCATAGAACTAAAGTACACATGATGCTTAACAGGATGCAACAAGAATCACTCAATTAAAATGAACGGTTGCGACGCAACCGTCACCCTAAGTTTCAATCAAGCAACAGTTTTCAGCAGCAGTTAACAACAGTTTGCAATTAACGATGGGTGGCCTTGTTCAGCACACAATAACTATATCTAAACAACCTCAAATCAAACAACTCACAAAATATGAAAGTTAGAGCACACAAAACTGAGCACTTTTTATTTTGGGCGCAAATTCATACGGTCTACGGTTCACTTGCAATCGACGTCGCAAAAAAGATACAGCTGCAGGTTTCTATAGACTTGGAAAAAATAATAGAGGGGCGCTCGGGCCGAATCTGCACTAACGGGCATGTACACGTGAGCGCGAAAATACTAAAAATCGCACAAAGCATCCAATAGCAACAGATATATGGGCTAGGCCCAACAGGGCAGCAACAACAACTAAATAAAAGAAAAAAAGAAAATAAAAAAAAGAAAAAGGGGAGGCGTCCTCACCTTGTGGGCTCGGCCCAGGTGCGGAGGAGGCTGCTGGGCCGCGAGGTGGAGGCGGGCCACGGCAAGCCTGGGCGTTGGGCCGAGGAGGGATGCGCCGGCCCACCTAGCGGTTGGGGTGCTGGATCGGGATCGATCTGATCCCGTCCTGGGTGGAGGCGACCGGCAGTGGATCTCCGGCGCGGCGGCGCGACAAGGAGGATCTCCGGCGAGAGGCGTAGGTCGGCGAGGGGCGGCGGCGTGGTTCGAGGGGACCGGGTGGCGCGCGACCTTCACGCCGCGTCCATGGCAGCCCGAGCGAGCTGCGGCCTGGCCTTGCCATGGTGCAGCGTCCGCTGGCATGTCCTACGAGGAGGAGAGGGGGAAGGGGTGAGGCGGAGGAGAGACAAGGCGTGCGAGGGGAGGGGACGACCTGGGAGCGCGCGGCGCGACGGCTGGCTGTCCGGAGTTGAGGTGCGGCGACGGCTCCGGCGAGCGCGGCGGGCGGCGCAACCCGGATGGGGCCCTGGCGGGCTGGCGGCGGAGGTTGGGGACCTGCAGAGCCCGGATTAGGTATGGAGGCTCTATAGGGCGACGTGGCACTCCGGGAGCCCTCCGATCTGCGATCTGACGGCTCCGGAGGCGGCCCGGGCTAGGGTTTCTTGATTGGAGGGACTTCTGGACGAAAATTGGAGCAGATTTGGGGGTGTGGCTGCAAATCTTGCTAGGGGAAACCCTAGAAATGGGTGGGAGAGTGGTGGTCTTTATATAGGTGGCCTGGCTGGCAAGTTTACCCAAACACCCTCGGGTTTCTCTCTCGCGCGTCAGATGCTCCACGTTTCTGACCGCCAGGAGTGCATACGACCTCCGATTCAGACGAAATCTCGAACCACGCGCTCAGCGCGGCGAGCCCGTCGATTCTACCTCACCTCAGTAACGTTCCGGGAACATTTTACGGTGCCCAATGAAATAATCCATTTAATTATTAAATGGGGTTTTTCGTTTCGATGGTGATGGCTGGTCTCGTGCCGGTTTTCGCGACGGTGATCGGGTGAAACCCGGTGTCGCAAAGGTCGAGTGTCAGGGTGGCAAGGGTCGGTCTCCGTCCAGTAAGAGATAAGAGGGGTAAAATAATCGCCGATCCATAAGTCGGGGATGCCAACACCGCAAACAAAGCAGGCAATCAACCAATTCACACCGAAAACAAAAATTTTCATTTTTGTGAAATCTGGGCTGTTAAACTTTAACCTGCTGGCCATGTTATTGTTTTGCCTTGGTGCTTTGGTTATTGTGAGCTTGGAAGTACATTCGATGTACTGACTTGGCGTGGCATGCCAGATTCGCAGGCAATGCTTTGGATGCGTAGGACGACGTTCCCGGTGTTTGCGAGCTAGGAGGTGTCCCATCCAGTGTGTCCCTGTGGAGTGTAATTCATCACCGTCCCCGTTGTTCCGCTGCCGAGTTATATTCCGCTGCTAGAAAGTTATGCTGCTGCTTGATGTAGATCTGTGGCAAGCTTGAGGAGCAAGCTTGTTCTTCGTCTCGCTCCGCCAGCATTGTAATAACCCCATGTACCCGTATCTTTGGTAATAGAAAGTTGTTCAATTCTATATCAATTAGTGTCGTGTTCCAGAAGACTTGATCTCTGGGCTGGAGTATGGGGCGTTCCGGTCCTCTGATCCGGGGTACCACACAAAGTTACTCCTATAAGCATTGTTATTGAAGTTGTTTCTAGATATAAAGTTCACATCTACTTGTTCTTGGGCAACTAAGGAATTTAAAGGAACATCATGAGAATCAATAGGAGCTTGCTTGGTAAGTAAAGACATGATCAATTCAACTTTTTCATTTAGGGAGGAGATCTCCTCGACGGATTTTACCTTCCTACCTGTTGGAGCTCTTTCGGTGTGCCAATGGGAATAGTTGGTCATCATCTCATCTAGAAGATTTGTGGCAGCACCAAGTGTTGTTGACATAAAGGTTCCTCCCACGGTCGAATCTAACAAGTTCCGCGAGGTAAAGTTCAAGCCTACATAAAAAGTCTGGATAACCATCCAAGTAGTCAAACTACGTGTAGGGCATTTCTTAACAAGAGATTTCCTACATTCCCATGCTTGGGCAACATGTTCATTATCCAATTGCTTAAAAGTCATAATATTGCTCCTCAATTGGATAATCTTAGCAGGTAGGTAGTAATTCCCAATAAAAGCATCCTTGCAGTTATCCCAAGAATCTATGCTATTCCCAGAAAAGGGTTGAAACCAAATTTTAGCTCCCTCCCTCAAAGAGAAATGAAAAAATCTTAAGCTTAACAATATCACCTTCTACTTCTTTATACTTTTGCATATAACAAAGCTCAACAAAATTATTTAAGTGTAAAGTAGCATCGTATCCAGCATCGAAGAATTGTTTTCTCAAAACAAGGTTCAACAAAGCAGGTTTAATTTCATAAGAAGCTGCTGATGTAGCAGGTGTAGCAATAGGAGTGCAGATAAAATCATTGTTGTTGTGACTAGTGAAGTCACACAACTTGGTGTCTTAAGTGGTACCCATAGTAGTAGCAGCAAGCAAGACAAGAATTGTTTTTTTGATTTTTTATGTCGGACACTAAAGCAAAAACTAAAAGGTAAACTAACAAGACTAAAAATCAAAGATAAAAGATAGCGTGCAACTCCCCTATCTTGAAGAGTGGAGTCCCCGGCAACGGCGCCGGAAATTGCTTTGATGGAAGGCGTGTAGTGCCCCTCGTTGGTTACCCCAAGTGGAAGGTTGAGATGTAGCATAGTTGCAATTTCCCTTGGCAAAGATACCAAGGTTTAGATTGTATCCCATAGGACTCCAACAACGACAAGTAGGTGGTAAAGTGAAAATTGGCGCCGTTCACAACCGAGGGTTGGTTACTTCACCTGGACCTGCACACAGATACAACTAACTTAGCTCCCAACGAGTACAAATGGGTTTTCAATCCCTCCGGCCTTGCCATTTACAAAGGATCAAACGCAAGAGATAAAATATAATAGTAACTACAACTACAAAGTCAAACTTCAATTTAATTGAGGGTGTAAACAGTGGTGGAAATATGGACCGGGGTCCCATGAAGTTCACTAGTGATGTCTCTATCCCAAAAGACGATAAACAACCATGCGAGGTAAACAAATTACAGTTGGGAAATTGACAGGATTAAAAATGCACCGCAATGCTAACTATGCTACAAAAGAAAGGAAGAGGCTCAAAAGCATGGGCAGTACGCCAAGATAAGTAGACCGAAGTCCATCTACATCTACTACTAGTCATCCACCTTGAGATATCTATCCATAACATCTCGCTGGTATTAAGTTGCGAGCCCCACCCAAAGTGTAAACCCAAAGCAACCGACAACTTCATTAAAATTAGTTTGCGTAAAGTAAACAATCCTTGCAACCGCGGTTACAAGCACCGTTGTTTTCCCCCTTGTGTCAACAACACATCCCCTAGACTCATGTTTCTGTCACTCAAGCTAGTCATCAGGGGGCATGAACCCATAATCATGCATAACGCTCCCTCTTGGAGTTACTACCTACTACTTCGCCAAAGCAATAAACAGCAATGGAGAACATGCAAGAATTACTCAAGAACACAAATATAAAAGGAGAAGAACCAAATATATTACTCATCAAAATCTGAACATAATCTCATAAGCCATCAGATCCCGGCAAACTCAACATAGCAACAGCAGAAAGAATTACATATGTGCCTTGATCATGTAGGGCAGTTCACAAGGTCTAATCCATGAAGAACAAAGAGGGGGGATGACATCACATAGCTACTGATCATGGACCCATGGTCCAAGGTGGACTACTCACGGCTCAGCCAGGAAGCGTCCATGGTGGTGGAGAAGCTCCCGGAGGTCAATCCTCCCTCCGGCAGGGTGCCGGGAAGAGGTCTTCTAGTGCTCCCGATCTTGGAAGCGCGGCGGCAGTGGAATAGAGGAGATATCGCAAAAAAAGGTTCTGTCGTCGGGGGTTTCGTGAAGATATATATATATATATATATATATTTAAACCTATAAGAAAGTTGGGCAACTCACCTCCCTGGTTCTCCCCCGATTTGAGCTTCGATGGCCATCCGATCTTGGTTCTACGTGATCTGCTTCGTCCAATATTCACCCTTGGTCAATCTGGTTTTCACCCACATGGATGTTTTACCTAGCCTATGACTGGTGGGCTCATTTCTCGCGGGTACAGGCCGGGTAAACCATGCCGACGTGCACTACGATTTGGCCAATCGCCTCCGCACGCACCCAACCAATACCATCCTTGTCTCGCCTCAGTCGCCCCCACACAAACCCTAGTGCCATTTTCCTCGATCCCCACAGCCGCTGCAACCCTCCCTCCTCGTCTCCCCTCCCTCCCAACCTCCCTCGCCAGCGGCCGCCACTCCACCTCCCTCTTCTCTGTCGTACGCCGGCGGCCAGCTCCTCCCACTCCCTCGTGCTCGCCGCCGACCACGGATCCGCCATGGACGGAGGGGATCCACCATGGACGGAGGGTGTCAAGAGGGGAAGGACGTCTTTGCCCCGCAGGAAGTGTTGGCGGACGAGCACACAGGCATGTCTTCTTCCTGGACCGGGCCAAATCAGACGTGGAAGGCAACTCGAGCATGGGAGTAGTGGCCACGGCTGGGCACCATGGGATGGCTGAGGTGCTCCTTGGTGAAAAACGGGTGTGCCTTCTTCCAATCCGTGCTGCCCAGCCTGATGCCTACCATGGATTCCAACACAGTTTGATCTTATATCTCTTTGTACGTCTTGTCTGATGCATGTGTGTGTGACAAAGAGACGGGGGGAGAGCATATCACAGATGGATGGAAGAGAACTTTTATTCCAACTTTGACTTTTTTACTAGGCATCCAGATTCTTAGTTTGTTCTTCTAATATTTCTTGCTGGATGTATGAACATTCATGCACACGCTGTCAATTATTGTACTTGTTTCAAATTATAAATAGTGAGAAGAAGTAATATTGTTGATTAGAAAATATACATTAGCATATTTTCACTAATGTGTGAATTTTCTACACAAGATGTGTGCAGATCTGTGAAAGAAGTGAGGATGTGTGCAAATCTGTGAAAGAAGAGAGGATGTGTGCAGATCTGTGAAAGAAGTGATGAAGAACAATTTTAGCTGAAGAGTTGAAGAAGACCAAGGTAAATTTTATCCCTCTTGCGAATCCAATCAAGTTTGCGCTTGCATTTTGGTGATATGATTTGTGTTGGACCATGCTCTCTAGCTATCAATGGACTTTCCAGAGTAGTTTTGTTGATTTGTTGTTATGGATTTCATGCTATGCAGACTATTTTGCTTAGAGATGGACATGCACGACTCCTTATTTGTTTGCAGCATCGTATAGGATAACATGAGATTGCATGACCATCCTAAGGACCCATGATATTTGAACCAATGAATTCAGTGAACATTTAGTGTGTTTATGGATCACTGCATGTTCTCATGAACTGATGTGCATACAGGGTGAGCTTATTCTTTCCTTCTTCTGCTTCTTCCTTTTTTCCATCTCAGCATTGTCCAATTCATTGTTTATGTGTATCTATTATCTCCCTTTTTATTCTCATGAACTGATGTGCATACAGGGTGAGCTTATTCTTTTCTTAGAATTCACCGATGAGTTAATGGTCTTAGTTATATTGTGTATTCAGTCGATCTCAAGGAACAAAGTTTTGCTTTCAACTAATGTCTCTCGTGCGTGCTCCATTGTTGATGATTTTTTTGGACATTTTTTTCTGTCTCTTCTTATAGAGATGTTTAAATTAGTTGCACAGACATGCATACATGATTCTGCGAGGCAATTACTTTCTCTGATCTATTATTTATAAATGTTTTTTAGTGGCGATTTAATTTAGATGTTTTGTTTGTTGCATAAGCATATATGATTCTGTGAGCAAATTATCTTCACTAATCTTTTTACAGAGATGTCTGAATTAGTTGCACAAGAATGCATGGTTATGTTAGTAATCTGTTTGCCCTGATCATCTTGATATTTAGTTCTTGTTGGTATGATCAGCAAAAAAAATTAAGAAGTACTTATGAATTATGATGAAAATTTGCATGGTGGGTCATGTTAGCAATGTGTTTATGATGATGATTTGAGTTCTGGCATTCTTTCTTAATTCGAGTTCAAAGAATCATTTTATGCTATTGACCAGAAATCATTTTTTTTACGGTTCATCTGAATTACTAAACCATAAGGGCTAAAACATCACCGGCCAACTACTGTTGAATTTATTAGGTTGATGTTTCCTTGATTACCACTTTGTTTGGTGACTACACTAGAACATGTCGTTCCAAGTTGCAACAATGATCTTTCTACTCTATGAGTAGTCCTTTTTTATATTGAATTTTGATGCATACTGTATGCATACAAGAAGACCTCCTCGGATATTAGGAGAGTATAACGAGGTAGCAGTGGAAGTGATCCGTTAAAAAACAAGTGATATCTCTGAATTATTGTGCTAGAATGTATGCATAATAAATACCACGACCTTACAAATTTACATATGTTCCCTTCTCCTTTTCTTAGGAACTTGGCAGAAGCTTTGCATATGCAAATGGAGGTTCAGACATAGCTCCATGAATAGCTATAGATGCCTTCTTCCTTCCTGTTTTCGTGCTCTAATTGGATGGCGCTGTTGTTGGTTGTGGCTTTCCTTCACTGCAATGCAATCAGGTTCTTATGGGGCAATTTCATTTGAAATATGCACACATAGATAATACCAGTCTTTTCGTTTTGTGCAGGAACACCAGGGTGTTCTACAAATCAATCTATGTCCAAGAACTATTGTTATAGAAGTATCACATATATCTGAGGTGCAACTATTTTTTGACATAGTCAACTGTACTTTCAAGGATAAGCTGGTCCATGCAGGAAAATCTAAAAGTAAGCTACTAAAATCAACATTTGAAGTTAAAAACCTATATTATGTTACTGCAAAAATGAATATCGTGGTCTGTTATTGTGAATCATGAGTTTCCTCACAATGAGATCCATTAGTCTGAATCTGTTCAGAACCAGTATATATATAGATGTGATGTACGGGTGTTTTATCCATTGTGCCACACATACTTCACCTATTTGAATTATTTAGCTTGAGCAATTTGCAGTTAGTCATGACTGGATTCCTGTATGTTATGCAGGTCCGGCATATACTAAACTTAATAAAGTAAGATTGCTCATTTTATATTTGAATTTTTTTTAGTCTCCACTCAAGTGAAATTTCTCATTTTATATTTTATGTTGCAGGTTACAAACAGTACTATATCCTCTCCGCTCTGGGTGTTTTAACAAATAAAATGGAATATCTCCTTTGATACTAAGAAAATACCCAATTGGGCTCCTTTCCGTGATAAAATTCAGACTCAAAGGGTATGAGGGAGGGGGGGGGGTATTAAATCAGTATGAGCGGAAGTTAAATCTGTGGATGAAGCACAAGAAGGAGAGAGGGAGATTTAACAAGTACGTGTGAAGGCAAATTGGCTGAAGCAAAACCAGTCCGTTGCTTCACCGAGCCGAGCTGCCGAGAAAGGAGAAAAGAAAGAAAAAGACAATTGTTATGTATTCTGGCATATTATATTCTCTTCAAATTGGGCCTAACCTAGCTAAGCCGTCATGAGAGAAATATGATAGATTCTTAGATGTGCTTGGTTGGTTTTGTTTTTGTTGCTATTTTCACTACAACATATATGTACAAGCTATTTAAGAGAGGCAAAAAGAGGAAATGGATAAACTTGTTACAGAAAGCTATCTTTTCATACATCATCAAAGAAGAATTCAACATGTCATATTGGTGTAGCCCAAAAAGTGTGGTTTACAGATTTTTTGTTAGATGGTGTTGATTTGTTGCTTCATATTAGCGATGTATGCAAGAAGGAATCATGAAAACATACCGGTATATTAGAAATCCAAAACTTGAAAAAAACAGAAGGATCCCCACAAACCTATAGGTTTGTAATTACCATTTAGCACTTTCATCGTTCAGTTCCCTATTATGTTACATGTTTTTGATTTGTAATCAAACCATGGAAATTCTTTTCATCGTGCACATGGCTTTAGCATGCCTCCATTTGGTGCAACGGATAGGACTAAACCTATTAATGTTGCACAAATATTTTCTTTTTTTGAACCCATTGCTAAAAAAATACAGCCATGCCAACTTAAGTTTCTCATCATAATAGCCATATATTAAAACTTTTACTTTTTTCCAAACTAATATCTCACAATGTGATAAACATGTTTTAAAAATAGTATGATTTAGCAGATGGTCCTTGCATCATGAAATTATTTTCATCGACAACATGGCTTCAGCGTGTCTCTGCGCCATTTGGCGCAACGGGTCAACTAGTATATATATATTGGCGAAGGGGGGCAGCCAGGGGGGGCACCAGGAGTCCATGCGGCCTCCCGGCGCGGCCCCACCTTAGGCCGCGCCCCCTGGCTGCCTGCGCACCTGGTGGGGACCCTCTGGCCCCCCTTCGGGCACCCGGAAGCTTCCGGTACGCTGATTTTTTATATATTTTCCCATAATTTTTCTGGCACTTAACGTAATGGGAAAATCTGAAATAAAAAGAAAGTGCAAAGCAGAAACCGGGACTGGGGTGCACTGAGTTAATAGGTTGGTCCAAATATGATCAAAAGTGTATGAAAGTGTATCAAAATCATAGCAATATCACCCAAAACATGCGTGGAGCAAGCAAAAATTATAGATACATTTGGGATGTATCATTGAGCAGTTCTGAGGAACTCAGTTCGAGAGATTTGAGGCTTTTACTGTTGAAGACTGTGATCTTCCAGCCAATATAGGAGTCATTGTTCTGAGGAATTCAAGATGCAATTGTGAATTCCCGAAGTGAATGGAGTCGGTGAAGGTCTTAGGGGTCTACCTTGAAGACTCAGCTGAGTGAGTGGACGGAGTCTGACGACTTCAGTTCAAGTAGAACAAGGTGAAGACTATGTCTTCTGAGTTCAATCTCAGCCTCTCCAACCAGATGTAGAGTTGTCACAGCAACATGAACTGGTCTACCAAATATGTGTCTTCAGTATCCTTGTGCTATTTCGTCAACTCATCTACCTCAGTAATTACTTTGATGAATTCATTCTGCTGCTTCCGTGTTTCTGTTTCCCTCTGATCCGTTGCATCATAATTCACTTCTGATGCATGCTTGCATATCCTATGATGATTACTTTTGTTGCGTTATGATGCCATGTACACATGTTTACATTCTGCAAACTTTTTGTCTTTCATCATTTTTCTGAATTTCATCAGTTTCGTACTGCCTCAGTCTTGAGGAAATTGAAATTCATCGGGAAAACTTAAAAGTCTCCCATTAACCCACCCTCTGGTCGATAACATGTGATTTCAATTGGTATCCGAGCAAGGTTTAACCACCTGGAATTTTAGTTATGTCGACCTCAGGTACGATAAGTGTTGGTTCGAACTACCCAAGCTTTGATGGAACGGACTACCCGTATTGTGGATCATGGCATTCCTCCTGTCACCCTAATGACTCCTCCGGAAGTTGCAAAGAGAAACTGGCAGCTTCATGCAAAGGCTCAAAGTATCATTGGTGGACATCTCAACAAAGCTCAGTTCAATCGCATCAGTGGTCTCGACACCGCAGAAAATGTGGATGAGATTGTCAAAGGTCAATGACTGGGTCACTACACAAAGAGACACTACAAGAATCTGGGTCTATTGCAATGAAAGCGTTTGACGCAATAAGTACCCAATTGTTGCAATAGGTACCTATTTCCACGATGTGGTGTTCGTTGCCAGCCGATGCGACATGATGCATGGTAATAGGTTATTTCCACACAAAAATAAATGTGGCAAGAAAGCGTGCTATTGTAACAGTCGTGTGGCAAGTTGCCACATTTTTTCTCGTGGCAGCATGCGCTGGATGCCTCAAGTTGGTTTGTGGCGACATCTTAATGCAATATTCACCAAACCATGTCGATGGGTCATTCATGGCGATAGGCGTTTGTGGAAATACCTATTGCAACAAATCTTTTTCGTGGCGTATGATCTTCCGTGGAAATAATCAATTGTGACAATACCCTATGGCAACAACTCGTGTTTTTGTGGGTATATTCCTTTCGCCATGAACCCTAAGCTTGTGGCAGTAACATATGGCAATTACTCTCCGAACATGGTAACACTGAAATTCCAACATGCTCATTTTGGTGGTGATAAATAGTTATCGCAAGGAATAGAATGTTTGTGGTGAGAGGCTATTGCGACGATACAAAAATCCCGTGGCGAAAGGACTGTTTCAACAAAACTTGATTTTATGGCGCCAAGCACTTACCTCAACGGATTGACACTACGTGGCGAGAAGATGTTGCGACAATAGAAACATTTTATGGTGAACGAACAATTTCAACCAAACTGAATTTGGTGGCGACAAATAATTATCTCAACGGACTCATTGTTTGCAGTGGTAGGTTATTGCGACAATATAAAGTGTCCTTCCAGCCTAGTGCAACAAAACAGATAGGTGTGGCGACTAAGATTTAATGCAACACTACAATCTCGTGGTGCCAAACATGTTGCAACCAAAAGTACATTATGGTAATAGCATATTGCAACCGGAAAAATACATATATAAGCATTCAGTTACATGATTTGAATAATACATATATGATGTAGATTAATAAAATACCAAAGTTTGCATAACCAATATCCATCAAATGAAACTGAAATATTATTTAGCACGCATTCAGCATACTGAATATGCCATCCTAATTAAGGGTGAATGCTAAATTGTCCATGGTCTAGAGTCAATTCCAGTTAAATCTTTGGATCCTGCAATGAAGAAATCAAAAATTTATATAGCTCAAGTTAAATGAAACTAGAAAATACTTAGTTAGGAAAACAAATAAACAACACAACGACTAATTAGAGAAAGATATAGAAACTATCATGATAATTGTATAATTATTATATTTGTGCATGCATGGTACATTCCTGCACAATTGTTATGACCACAACAGCTAGCAATCAAATGCTTGTGCCTGTTGTACCACTCCATCAATAATTAGGTGCTATGAAATAAGAATTGTATTTTTTACATAAGAATTTGTAGTTGAACATCAGCAAGAAGAACACATACATTATATTTGGATAAACAATTATCTCTATACTATTCAAAATTCTGACATGGTCAGGATGAACATACCAGATATTGATTCTTACACTTATTCACAAGGATGAAAAGATCAATGTTCACCAGTTAGCATGTGATGCTCACCGATATAAATTGCAGTAAGGCACAATCTATTTGAAAAACAGCAGTACTGCTACGAATGTACTACATAGGATGTACGTACTATACCAGTATTTGTGTAATAATGGTTGTGGTACATTTTTATTACACAGGAGATCATAGCATATCTAAGTGGCTTAAAATCAGTGAGTCCAAACCGAAACTATATGTGTAGCCGGGACCATTCATCCATATAACGGCAGGCAAAGGTAAAGGTAAATCAAACATGGGGACAAGATGGGAGAACAAATAACAAGTAAACACAACACTAGAACTTGGAGTGGATCTAGCTAGTAGCCTAGTATATATGCAATACTACCAAATACAACAGGGCCAGCTTGTGGCCCTGGGACAGACAATCCCTGGAGTGGTATAGCTGAACTAGTGAACTTGCTTCATATGCCTCACAGCCACATTGATCCTATTCCCAATCAACAATAAAATGTCTATGTTCCATGGTGGGCTTTAAAAAAACATCTGACCAAACAATATTTTAACGTTTGGAAACAACAAGTGAACAAATAAAGGTCAACATGAAGACAAACCAAGGTTGTGACTTACCATTGCTCGAACTATTGTTCTTTGTTGCAGCTTGTATGAGCGCATTTGGAGAAGTTACATTGTGCCTTGTACCTAGAACCCCAGTAGAACTAGCAGTCTTTAAAAGTCACTGAACAAATCAAAATCGTAGAAAGAAAAAAAATCAGTTAACATGTCGTCAAATTCAGTTAACACACAACATCGGTGAGTGTAGTGCATCTTGATCTCACTCTCGATTTTATCAACATGGATAATATGATCACGTGTATTACTACAGAAATCGAGTCATTTTGGTTAGCCTATTGAATCTGGCAATGAAAATGAGCAGTTTTCAATCCATTCTGAAACTTAACTGTAAAATAAGTTTGCAGGGTTACATAAAAGCTATATCAAAATTATCAGAACAACTAAGAAACATGCATGATATACATGCAAAAATGTTACTTGTAGAATTAATTTACATTGTGAGTTTTTTCAAGGGCATGGGTCACTTCCACTAAGATGTAAAAATGTCAAGAATAAAAGTGCAGATAAATTTCACCCTGTAATGAGCAGACAGAGACCTCCTCTCACATCTCTGGCGCTTGTCAACGACGGATCAACCGTGCTGGATAATGGTAAGAAGAGGTGGATTGATGGGAGAGCGTACATGTGCGGAGAAGCTCCAAGGCTGAGGGATTCATACTTCTTCACATGTTTTAATTTATTAGCTTTACTTAAGCGATTGGTATATGGAGTCATTTATCAAACTTCCTCAACAAAACATGTTTCATTTTTCATGGAGTCTGTGAACAAAAGAACACTATTCCTTCTAAAATCAAATCAGTTTAGAACAAAATTACCACCAAGTATCCAGAGTCAGAGTGCTCGCATGGGATCCAGGGCCAAGGAACAATCTCAATCCAAGATAGGACTAGACACTTTCGGCGTAACCTAGATCTCCTCGAGAACTAAGGTTGAGAACCGACTCTCTTGTAATCGATCAACCGACTCTTCTATTGGAGAGTCGGAACCCATAATAATAAGAAGGAGTACGCTTTTATCTCGAGACAAAGAGGGGCTGAAACCTGGGTAAATCGCCCAGTCTCTTGTCCATGTCAACTCTCTCTACGAAATCGCCTCGCAGCAAAGGTCCCATGCAAAGTTCAACTCTTTGAAGATCTGCCGTGACTTTCCCACGACACTTGGCGCCCACCGTGGGGCCTGCGCTTGCAGGTGTTGAGATTCTGGAGGGATCTCTGCAAGGCATGGAGGGATTCGTCGCTGGACGGATCACCAAAAGCCGGCGTGTGAAGCTCTGTATCGACGACTCAACTTGGGGCCCTGAAGCCGATTCGGTCGAATCAAGATATCGGGTCCCGATCGGGTCAATCCACATCTTCCTCGGCAGAACGGACGGATCCGAGACAGTGCCAGATCCTGAAGTTCCCATCGAAACTTCAAGTCGGCTACATGCCGGATCCAAAAGCACTTTCGTCGAATTCATTGATGAGTCTCCAGAGTCAGAGCGCTATGTCGAGTCCCCAATGTTCGACATCCTGGAAGAACTGACTGATTCCGACTCATATACAACTGAAGGAAGCTTCTCAGTTGTGGGGTCCATCTGATCCGTGGGGAACAACAGACTCGGCACCGGTGTGCCAGAATATAACCCGGATTACCCTCACTTTGAAACTCCATATTGTGCCACGATGTTCATGGCCGACATTGGAGCACTTGAGAGTCTGGCAACCCAAAATCAAGGCACAAAGTCGGCGGCCGCCGCGGCTGCTAATGCAAATAGGGACCCGGCAGCCCGCTCGTCAGCACAAGTCCCCATTGGAACCGAAGCCCTCGCAGATGCCCTAAACTCCCTTGATGAGGTTTTGGCCATGACGGTAACAACGGAGAATCTGGAGGCCTGGAAAAAAAGGGTTAACGAACTCAAGGTACAGATAGCGAACTTACGGAGGGAAGTTAACATCGAAAAATACCAGATGGTTGAGAGAGAAGCCCGGCTTGTTCAGGAAGCCACGCATCTCCGGGGACAGTCAGATATGATAGACGCTGAGCGATTGAGCCGCGCTCATACGCGCCCACAGGGATACACGATTCGTTTCCCCCTTGTCTACCAAGGAGAACGCTATTCCACATCCCTGACCAGTCGACTCCCCAAGGATTCACGCATCCCAGACAGTCGGCTCCTTCGACACACCAAGATCGCTTCCATACACCTCCTCACCACTTCGACAACCCCATGGATAATGTCATGGAGGCGACCCTTTACCTCACCAACTCACTAATTCATGGAGACACCCCAGCAGATCGTGCCGCCCGCGAGGCCGTCGAATTCCTCAAGACTACGATCACACAGTAGGGACAATACTCACAAGGGATCCCATACATACATGGAACTCCATATCGAAGTGTGAGCCGGCAGGCAGAGTCACCGGCCCCTGTAGCCTCGGGCAGCCATCGCCACCACAGAGCGCCTCCGCCTTTGAGCCCTCAAGGGGCATTGAGAATTATGTACTTACCGGCTCCTAACACCAACCACCGCGTAGAGCCGGTGGCCAAACTCCCCCAACAGGAACCAAAAACCGAGTTCGTCAACAGATCCGTGGGTAACCGATGTCTAGTGTCGGCTTTGAGGAACACACGCTTGCCCCTACATTTCAAGGGACCGCGTAAGATCCCAAACTACACGGCCGACATGGACCTAGAGGCTTGGATCGAAAGCTACGACCTCGCCATGGACATGCTGCAAGCCGGCGAAGAGGTATATGCCCGTTACTTCACAATGATGTTGGAAGGACCGGCTCGCACATGGTTCAAAAAATTTCCAGAGAATTTCATCACCTCATGGGCGGATCTCAGAGAGAAGTTCATCAAGAATTTCCAAGGCACCTGCCGGCGAGCCACCACAATAGTCAACTTAGAGAACTTTGTCCAGAAAGAAGGAGAGTCGGATCTAAGCTGGGCACGATGAGTCGCAGATATAGTCCATTCCTTAGACACTATTACTGCACAGACAACAGTGATGTCTTGGAAAGAAACTGCAAGTTTGAGCCTCTAGTAAACAAGCTTGGCTGACTCAAGAGGACGGTCAGTAACATGGGAGAGCTCATGAACGCGGTCATCAAGTACGCCGAGTCTGACAAAACCAAGGATGCTGATCAGGAAGGAGACAAAGTGATACGTCCCAAACGTATCTATAATTTCTGCTTGCTCCATGCATGTTTTGTGTGATATTGCTATGCGTTTCATACACTTTCATATCTTTTTATAACATATTTTGGAACTAACCTATTAATGGTTGCAAGAGTGCACAAGTTCTTGTTTTTGTACTTTATGTGTAGGAATTACTTGGATAAAGGAAAAATCACAAAAATGAGCCTTGTAGGAGTTGGATTCTAACTCTCCCGAAATCTGTCCCCACCAGACAGGTTTTAAAGATCGCCTCGGAAACGCTAGAAGACGGCCTCAAACGGAAAACTTAAAAGTACAAAGTTGTAGGTAATTTTTTTCCGGTGGATTTACACATAAAATTCGGCCCAATGGGAGTTCGCATGCTTCCAGAAACCCCGAAATACAGAAGACGTAATTGGGATGAAGGGAATCCAAGAGCCTATATAAAGAGAGGAAACCTAGGTCAAAGGGCACCACGAAAATTCCTCCCCCTTGGCAGCCATCTTGAGGGGGAGATCAATCTCCACAGCAGCACCATCTCCAAGGAAGAAGAAGGGGCCAAGGGCCTCTGCCCCCAAGGGCCGTGGCCGTGGCCGTGGGCGCCGCCGCCGCCGTTGCCGTCTCCTTCATCTCCTCCGGGCTGCACCTCTCCATCAACAACTCTCCCTCTCACCATGTCCATGTGTGAGTAGTTCCTCCTCGGGGCTAAGGCTTATATCTTGATCTATGTGGTTTCTCTCTCTCCCATGATTTGATCTTTGTTGTGATCATAGGCTATGTTAATCTAGGGTGATCCCATGATATTTCCCCTTCCTCTATGTATTGGATTGATGTACTCAATTGATCTTATCTAGTATAATCTCCGAGACCAAGGTGACAGCGGTCTATTGGACATGGGTTAGAAGAATATTATCATGAGTGATTTCCTCTTTTGTGCGTTGATTGAAGATTGAGAGTCTCTTGGTGCTTGTCTTTGACTATCCTTTAGATATGTTGTGGTGGTTGTGGTACTCTCTTTGGATGGCCGCGGTGACATTGGGAAATCCATAGATTGAGAACTACGAACTTTCAGGTGCGCTTTTTGTAGCCCTACATAATTCTCATCCTCTCTTGACCACAAAGGAATGACCTCCGAGTGCGTCCCCATTGCATGTTTTATGGGAAATATCATGTGATTAGACTATGTTAATGTTGTTGGGAGTTGCCACTAGTGAAATTATGAAGCCTAGGCCTTGTTTCCATCATTGTTACACCGTTTGCACTCACTTTTGTTACATGTTTGCTTGCTGCACTTTTTATTAAAAATTTATATTACTTTGTTTTGCCATACTTATCACCCATATTTTACCATCTCTTCGCCGAACTAATGCACCTATACAAATCCTAGTTGTATTAGGTGTGTTGGGACACAAGAGACTTCTTGTATCTTAATTGCAGGGTTGCTTTAGAGAGACCATCTTCAACCTCTACTTCCCTGAGTTCGATAAACCTTAGGTCATCCACTTGAGGGAAATTGCTACTGTCCTACAAACCTCTGCGCTTGGAGGCCCAACATAGTCTACAAGAATAGAAGTGTGCGTAGACATCAAGCTATTTCTGGCACCGTTGCCGGGGAGGTAAGCGTTGAAGGTATATCTTTAGATCTTGCAATTAGTTCTTTTTGTTTCTTGTTTTTATTTTCACTAGTTAGGCTTTATGGAAAACAATAAAAAAAATTATGAGAGAGCTTTATGAGCTGTACCTTGAGTTAGGACATGAAGTGTTTGAGGAGGAGATCAAAAAGCCTATGGATCTTTATTATTTGCACAACCCTCATGATAGTAGTAATGTTATTTGCATGTCTTCTTTGAATACTTTTGATGCTAATGATATGCAAAGCTATAAGCTTGGGGATGCTACGTTTGATGATCTTTTTAGCCCCCCAAGTTTTGATGAGGAAATTTATTTTGATGATACTTTGCCTCCTATCTATGATGATTATTGTGATGACACTTATGCTATAAAGAATGAATGTTTTTAAGTGTATCATGATAAGAATGATTCATGTGATAGCTATTTTCTCTAGTTTGCTCCCACTATTACTAATGAGAAGGATTTTGCTTATGTGGGGAGTAACAAAATTTCTATGCTTGTGGATCATGATAAGAATTTTTTATGTGATACTTATATTGTTGAGTTTATTCATGATCCCACTGAAAATTATTATGATAGGGGAACATATGCTTATAGATATTTCAATAATATCAAGTTCCCTCTCTTTATGTTGAAGGTTTTGAAGTTGCACTTATTTTGGCTTCCTATGCTAATATATTTATGCTTCAATGAGTTATTTCTCTACAAGATCCCTTTGCATAGGAAGCATGTTAGGCTTAAATGTTTTTGGTATTTGCTTCTTCATGCTCTCTTTTGTTCTTAAACTCTTATTCCTACGAGAGCATCATTAAAATCTTAAGCCTATCTTTATGGCTATAAAGAAAGAGCTCTAGGGAGAGAACCCTTGTTATCTTTACTTGAGTTTTTACTTTCTGTTTTTAGTGGTCTTGATGATTGTTACTACTGTAGAAACATCATTGTATCTTTATTTTCAAGCTTTGTGCCAAGTATAGCCTCATATGACAAGGGAAGTGAAAGTTGTGACATGCTGTCCAGAAAACAGATTTTGTCCTCGTGATGGGAAAAATCATAGAAAATACCAGTTCATCTTTTTGAGCTGAATTTTTTACACAGCGTGCTCTATAGAATCAAGGAACTTTTGTATGTTCTGATTTTTTTGATTTGAGTTGCAGAAGTGCCCCTAAATAATTGTTTACTACCTGCTGTTCTGTTTTTCACAGATTCTGCCACGTTTTGTCTCTCCTAACTTTTGCAAACCTTAAGCTTTCTTTTTATTTGCAAAAACTTTTTGGCAATCTTGAGAAACAGTAGCTCTTCAAGAATATCCTTATATCCAGTAGGGAAAAATTATCTATTAAGGGTACTAACCTCTCTAATCAGCTTATGATGAGTTATGTATGAAGGGAGTTTTCAAGTGTGCGATGGAAGATGATGAAAGAAGATCCAGGAGTGTCAAGCGCTCAATCTTGGGGATGCCCCCATGCACCCCCAATAAATATTCAAGGAGACTCAAGCGTCTAAGCTTGGGGATGCCCCGTGCATCCCCTTCTCCATGAACAATCATCAGTTCGTCCTTCGTCTCACTATATTTTTATTACTTCATGCGTTATGTGCTATGCTTGGAGCGTCTCGCTCTTAGGTTTTATTTTTAGTTTTCTTTAGATTTGCTTGCTGTTCATAGAAAGTTATATCCCGTCCTACTTTGTGTGGGAGAGAAACACACTCCACTTTCAAAATCTAGAACACATCATAGAATTTTTCATGCCTATCTTTCGCTGTTGTGTGTTCTTTATCTTTTCGTAGCTACTGCCATGTCTAGTTTTAGTCTTAGTTTGTATTTAGCAAGTGTGACGCCCCCAAAATCAGACCGTGTACAGTAATCATACACGCAAGGTACACGATCGAGATCAGGGACTCACGGTGAGATATCACAACACAACTCTACAAATAAAATAATACAAGCTGTTTAATACAAGCCAGGGGCCACGAGGGCTCGAATACAACAGCTCGAGAGCACAAAATCAGCGGAAGAAAATAGTATCTGAGTACAGACACAAGGATACAAGGTTGCCTTAAGAAGGCTAGCACAAATAACAACAGATCGAAAAGGCGAGGCCTCCTGCCTGGGAACCTCCAAACTACTCCTGGTCAAAGGGGAATTCGACGTCGTAGAAGGCATCGGGAATCTTCATGTTGCGGTGGTCGACATCGGGGATCTCCTACTCCTGGACTCCAATGTCGACTGCAGCGGACGATCAGGAAAAACAGTAAAGGAAATAAAGCAGGGTGAGTATCTAGTATACCCGCGAGTCTTACGTCCGCTACTAAGAATTATGCATTGTATCAACGGAAAGAAGAGGCTGTATATAGTGGACTGGAAGACAGAAATCCAGAGAAAGGGTAAGAAGGTAGGCCTAACGAAGACTAGCATCTTCCGACGATGTCTTGCAGCATGAGGTAAGAATCAGCCAACAGTTTATATAAAGCATAAAGTAACAATGCAGCAGAAGTTGCTGCAGCATTGTATAATAATAAGTTGTAATAATTAACAATGCCCCCGAGTTCACCTCCTCGACATCCCCGCGAGGAAGAAAACCCGGAACCATACAGTTTAATAATAATAGTTTGTAGTGGTAAGATCCAGCTTCAGCATAAAGCGTCCTGTTACCGTGGACACGACTATTCGAATAGATTAATCTTCCCTGCAGGGGTGCACTTGTGTTACGCTACACGCACGGATCTCCAGGGTGGCGGGAACCTTGTTAGGGAACGATCCACCGAGGCTATCCGACACTTCATAGACCATCTTTCAAACTCAACAGAGAGGCCATCCGCCGGTCTAAATCCTAAGTACTCAGGGCCTTCGACCCCAACCCTGACGTACTCCTGCACGGTGCGTGGGTGGCCGGGAAGCCGTAACAAAAACAACACAGCTCGAGCAAGGAAGACAGCGCACTTCCCGGGAATCAGCCCGCGGTACTCCTGACGTCTGAAGAGTCCTCAAACGACACTACGAAGCAGAGGAGCCCATAAACTCGTAATTCCCACGGGTAGGTAGTGCGTACATGGCATATAGCCAACTCAAGACATTCACTGAACCATTTAGCATTTTAATTAACCTGCGTGACAACCGTTATCGTTGCCTCGACTTAACTGACCCGCGGACAACGACAGCAGCCAGGACCACCAGTACATCGGTGCCTGCCCTGTCGTCCCACCAAGTCACTGCGGTTACCAACAAGATGAACCGTCTCCTTACCTTGTCTCGCGTGTGCTCCTGGAGGAGCTCGACTTTCGTAGTTTGGTAACTCTCGCGGCCAATGATCAGGGGCCAAGCACACCGGTACACTGGTCGTACCCTCCCTGTCATCCCGTCGCAATACCACTCGCGGGCACCGTTGGGTCACCCGACTTCTTACCTTTAAGGACACCAGTTGGTTCGAGTTCCTACCATTAAGTGAAACCAGGAGGTATCACCCTCGATGGCACACTTAAAGAGGTTTGACAGAGACATCAGCGGAATGAACTAAAGAGGTAAACCTCATATCATCCCAGTGATGCTACGCTACTGAGCCGATGAGAGTGAATTACGAGTCCATTCCACTCGTAAGCCAAACTCGAAGCGACTCGACAGAGTCTCGCCGTTGTAGGTTCCCTAGGGTGTCTGCATTGATCCGTACCTGTTGCAGTTGTAATATATCGTTTCCGCGATCACTCCCAGAATGATCACAGCCCGCTATTCTAAACCTAACTAACAATGCGCAGGGTTTACTGCTGAATAATGCATAAGTAATAATAGGCGGCATAGGATTAAAGGAAGGTACATCAAGGGGCGACAAAATCAGGCTATGCAATTGAATAGGATTGTAATCGTAGCAGCAGCAGTAACAATGCCTAGTGCAAGAAATGTACGGAAAGATAGGCGATATCTGGGGAAGAGAATGGCTCTGCTTGCCTGCAAGCTCGACGGTAGGGGTAGGGTCGTCGACGAAGTAGTCGTACTCAGCAGCGGTGTAGTCGACGGCAGCAGCGGGGTCTACCGGAGATTAAGGGGGGAAGAAACAGTAAATACACAGCAAGCATATACAAACAGATGCATGACATGACAGATGAAAGGTTAACGGCGTTCTAACACAGCGCAATGCACTTTGCTCGGAACGGAAATTCATCTGGGGATGAACTACCGGCTCCGGGTGATTACCGGACAGAGTGTCCGGAGGGGGGAAGGATCAAGCCGGAGGTGTCGTGGGTACCGGCCAAACATAAGGGGGATGTACCCGTGCTAGTTGATCTATTCTGAGAAACATTCGTGTTCGAAGTAAATTCATCCGGGTACTTTAGCAGTACCGGACAATTTATCAGACAGTCGGTCCGGAGGGGGACGGTTCGATGTTCGTTGTGTTAGAGGGGTGTGAAAGACATACGAATAGCGTATTCGTATCCGTTATATTTTTCTGATCAACTTTGATATATAAAGTTTTTCGATCCGAGTTACGGTTTAAAAGATATTGAATTTCTAATTTTTAATCATTTTTATAGAATTTCTTGAATTTCTTTTATTCAATAAACCAACCTTATCCAGAATAGTGGCTTTTACTGGTCAACTGACAGAGAGGGCCCACTTGTCATACACATGGGGTGTTTGACCAGACAAACTGACCAGTGGGCCCCAATGGTCAGCCACACATCAATAAAAACCTTTAAATTATTTCCTTACAAGTGGGACCTAGCTGTCAGTGGAACATCGTTATTCTATTAGTTATTTTAACTTAACAGGGGGGTTAAAGTGGTGCTGGGACCCATATGTAAGTATCTGTTTTTGTTAATAGTCTAATTAGCTAACATAATTAGGGGAGAGGCCCCACATGGAAGTGGCACTAGGCCACAATCGTACAACTCAGGCCATGGCCGGCCAGCAGCAGCGGCGAGGCCGGGGCCGCGGCGGGGTTGTGGCCTGTGGTGGGGGGAGGCTGGCGCGGTGGGGCACCGTCACATGTGGGTGAGGCGAGCGGCGCCTGTAGGCCACGACGAGGTCAAGCGGCGACCGGGCCAAAGGAGGGGGCACGGTGGTGTGTGGCGCGCGGCGAGGCCACGCGCAGGGCGCGTCCATGGGAGTTAGGGCACGGCCCGGGCGCGGCTGTTGATGCCAGTGGGGTGCGTGGGCGCAGCCATGGTGAACGGAGAGTGCGCCACGTCCATGGCGGACGCCGGCAACAGGGAGCACGGCGAGGAGAATCCTACGGCGCGACACACCCAAGGGGAGAGGGGGGGAATTGAGGTGGAGGCTCACAGCGAAGTGCGTAGAGGGGCCAGCGTGCTCGGGGAGGTCTCGGGGGAGACGCGAGGAGGGCGAATCGGACGACGAGGTCTCACTGCTCTGGCGAAGCATTGGGGTCGATTGCACTGGCTACGGGGGCAGCTAGCTCGGAATCTTCAATAGGTTGACGAAGACGTCGACGACGGTGGTCCTGGACATGCTCTCCAGCACCGGGGAGCTCGGTGGCCACGACGACTACGAAGACGCGGCCATGGCGGCTCGCTGCGGAGGGGAAGACGCAGGGGAGGGAGGGGTGGAGTGGCCAGGAGGTGGCTAGGGCCTAAGGGGCGACGGGGAGGCCTTATCCAGAGGGGAGAGGGGGGAGCAGGTAGGAGTGGGGGCGAGGGAGCAGGTGGAGGGGCCATGGCGGCATGGCCTCTGTCCATGGCTACAGCGGGGGGGCGATGGGGGCAGGGGGGTTGGTGGGAGGGAGAAGGAGGAGAGAGGAAGGGGGCGGCCGGGGTGGGCCTCGCCCCACGCGTAGGATAGTTTTTCTCTATTTATTTATTCTTTTTATTTCTATTTTATTTAAGTGCCAGGTGAATTTTGTTATCTATGAAAACATTTTTATTATTAATGTTAAACATTATAGAGAGGCCACAAAAAGTTTGGCTCAAGTATAAAATCATTAGAATTTTTGCTTTATTTAAAGGGGATTAAATGCCACTGATTTGACACTATTTTGATTTGATTAAATTAGTAAAACATTTTATAAACTCCTATTTCATTTTTAATAAGACCTACTGATTATTAGGCTTTTAATAAAAATGATTGCATAATTTTTAGTTCAATTATTATATCCACGTGTTTATTATAATTACCACGGCAATTCAATAATCCCCTAGCATTTATTTTTATTACATATTACTAAATCACTTTAATAAAATATCCATTTCTACATTATCATGGCCTAAGATTGCTAGGCATTTTATTTAATATGTTCCACAAATTTTGGTTTGACAAAGATTTTCATTTCCATTTTAAATCTTATGGCAATTTGGATAATCCAACCTTATGGGTTTCAGGATTATCATTCTCTTGAGGTTATGCAAATGACTAAGGTGATTTTGGTTTAACCATGATCAAATGATGGACAGGAATCCACCATTCTTGGAGCAAACTTATAATCTGAAAAATTTATCACGGTGAGAATCTGACAGAGCTATGATCAAAGGTGATCATGGCTTGATCATCAACAGTAATGATCAGTAACAGTGGAATCACTGTAGTGATTACTGTTACTGATTTTGAGGGTGCTACAGCAAGATCCTTGGCTTTTGTTTAGTTTGTTGCTGGAACTCTCTTTAGTTTTCATGTTTATCTTGATAAGAGAGTTGGTTGTTGCACTGAGTTGTGTCTTGTCTTGAAAGTAGGTAATTGAGGTTCCTATTTAATTTTAGTAGTAACTTGCAATAGTTTTGAGGTATTGATGTGAGTAATGTATGAACTTTTTGTGTCAAGAGCTCTAGCATATTAGTGATAGGTGTCGTATTTTGGGCAATCCGTGTTTATTTTCAAAACTTGCAAAATTAGTTGAGAACTTTAGCTACTAGATGGATCACTACTCTTTGGAGGGATCGAATATTAGAGTACACTCACATACCATGAGTCGAGGATGCGCAAGGATAACGAAACCCCCATACACTCCTCCTCGGGGTACTTGTCTCTTTTTGAACCTCCTTACTAGATTGAGAGTTACCGATAATAAGTGCATGGGTTCTTCGGACTAATGTAAGTATTGAAAGTTGACACTTCCACCTCCTCATATTTGCTAGCCTCTCCTGTGCCGTGCATTGCTTTCTTCTCACTCCGAGAGTTGGTGTCCACCTTCGCCGGTACATCCAAACACTTGGCATGATACGCTCTTTCATCATAAACCTCCTTATATCTTTCCTCAAAACAGCCACCATACCTACCTATCAAGGCATTTCCATAGCCTTTCCGAGATATATTGCCATGCAACATCCACCTCTTCATGACTTGATCTTCATGTCATACATGTTCCTGCTACACTGGCAGCGACATACATTGCATACATCATGATAGCTACATCTTCTTTATGTTTTGAGTACCTTGTAAAGTGTGAAAGATCTTCTATACCCTCTTGTAAATTAGAGTGTTGCCCTTAAGTGAGGAAAATATCCCAAAGTGGACAAATCAAAAGATCCCAAAGAGGAAAAATGAGAGTTAAATAGAAAGAGCCATTGAGGCCACCAAAAAAATACAAAAAAATAGAAAAAAGAGAAAAAGAAATAAAAAGAGAGAAAGGGGAAACACTACTATCCTTTTGAGAGATCCACACTCGTACTCCCTCTTATATCTTGTACTCCATAGAGATTATCATTCATGCATATAGCTATGTGGGGACCTTCACACTATAGAACTTGGCTTGTATATTCCAATGACGAGCCTCCTCAAATGGGCTCTAGGTCTTCTTGAGCAAGCAAGTTGGATGCACCCCCACTAGTTCCATTGGAGAGCTTACCTTAGCTCATATGTGCATCCGTTGCATGGCAATCCCTACTCCTCACATCATATCTATCATTTGGCTTTCTCTCGCCTATGATTGTCCTCATTGGTGTGAGCCTTTCACACCCTTTTTGTCTTCCTCTTCCACCATATTCTCTCTTTGCCATCCTAAGTGTCAACTCTCGTGCTTACGCTCATCCATTGCATGAGTGCTCAAAATATCGAAAAGGAGTGGATCAACTTGACTTGTACATGGCTAGTGGTATGTGGACGAGTTAAGATAAGATTCCAAAGAAGACCAAGTGTGAAACTTTAGTAGATTGAGTTCTCAACAAATAAATATTTTTCTCGTATTCCCTATCCCCCTTCTTGCACGCAAACACCATTTGGAGACATTCGAGTCACGGACAGCGAGATCTCTTGCACCTAATGTTCTTTTGTTACTTGTTTCAATGCTAATATAGACTCTTGCATGTTATGACTTGAATTGAATCTCTAACCTTGATTGCTTTACTTTTCAAAATTCTTATATGGTTGCTAGCATGTCACCACAGAAATTATACTTGTTATCATTTACCTACTCGAGGACGAGCAGGAATTAAACTTGGGGATGTTGATACGTCCCAAACGTATCTATAATTTCTGCTTGCTCCATGCATGTTTTGTGTGATATTGCTATGCGTTTGATACACTTTCATATCGTTTTATAACATATTTTGGAACTAACCTATTAATGGTTGCAAGAGTGCACAAGTTCTTGTTTTTGTACTTTCTGTGTAGGAATTACTTGGATAAAGGAAAAATCACAAAAAGGAGCCTTGTAGGAGTTGGATTCTAACTCTCCCGAAATCTGTCCCCCCCAGACAGGTTTTAAAGATCGCCTCGGAAACGCTAGAAGACAGCCTCAAACGGAAAAACTTAAAACTACAAAGTTGTAGGGAATTGTTTTCCGGTGGGTTTAGACATAAAATTCGGCCCAATCAGAGTTTGGATTCTTCCAGAAACCCAGAAATACATAAGACGTAATCTGGATGACGGGAATCCGAGAGCCTATATAAAGAGAGGAAACCTAGATCAAAGGGCACCACGAAAATTCCTCTCCCTTGGCTGCCGTATTGAGGTGGAGATCAATCTCCACAGCAGCACCATCTCCAAGGAAGAAGAAGGGGCCAAGGGCCGCTGCCCCCAAGGGCCGTGGTCGTGGCCGCCGCCGTCGCCGTCTCCTTCATCTCCTCCGGGCTGCACCTCTCCATCAACAACTCTCCCTCTCACCATGTCCATGTGTGAGTAGTTCCTCCTCGGGGATAAGGCTTATATCTTGATCTATGTGGTTTCTCTCTCTCCCATGATGTGATCTTTGTTGTGATCATAGGCTATGTTAATCTAGGGTGATCCCATGATATTTCCCCTTCCTCTATGTATTGGATTGATGTACTCAATTGATCTTATCTAGTATAATCTCGGAGACCAAGGTGACAGCGGTTTATTAGACATGGGTTAGAAGAATATTATCATGAGTGATTTCCTCTTTTGTGCCTTGATTGAAGATTGAGAGTCTCTTGGTGCTTGTCTTTGACTATCCTTTAGATATGTTGTGGTAATTGTGGTACTCTCTTTGGATGGCCGCGGTGACATTGGGAAATCCATAGATTGAGAACTACGAACTTTGAGGTGTGCTTTTTGTAGCCCTACATAATTCTCATCCTCTCTTGACCACAAAGGAATGACCTCCGAGTGCGTCTCCATTGCATGTTTTATGGGAAATATCATTGGATTAGACTATGTTAATGTTGTTGGGAGTTGCCACTAGTGAAATTATGAAGCCTAGGCCTTGTTTCCATCATTGTTAATCCGTTTGCACTCACTTTTGTTACATGTTTGCTTGCTGCACTATTTATTACAGATTTATATTATTTTGTTTTGCCACACTTATCACCCATATTTTACCATCTCTTCGCCAAACTAGTGCACCTATACAACTCCTAGTTGTATTAGGTGTGTTGGGGACACAAGAGACTTATTGTATGTTAATTGCAGGGTTGCTTGAGAGAGACAATCTTCAACCTCTACTTCCCTGAGTTCAATAAACCTTAGGTCATCCACTTGAGGGAAATTGCTGCTGTCCTACAAACCTCTGCGCTTGGAGGCCCAACATAGTCTACAAGAATAGAACCGTGCGTAGACATCACAAAGACGCCCAGAATAAAAAAGAATAACGGCAAAGGATCTCAGAGCCAGAACCAACAGACCAAGCATTGACTCGACAAGAATACTTCCGACTTGGTAGCCAACACAAATGTCGGCTCCCAAAGGCAGAAGCAAGGGGGAAACAACTACCGCAAGTCGGAACGAAGTTTCCAACCCCCAGTCAGCTTTGAAGAAGCTCTGAAGAGACCCTGCCCACAACACAGCAAACCCGGCCGTCCATTGATACGCAAGAGAGGATAGTGGCTTCTCGCCCTTCGTTGGTTACCCCAAGTGGAAGGTGATATGCAGCGTAGCGGTAAGTTTCCCTTGGTGAAGATACCAAGGTTTAGAGTGTCTCCTGTAGGACTCCGATAACGACAAGTAGGTGGTGAAGCGAGCAATGCGCCATTTGAGATATTTCTCTCTTAACCTGGACCTGCACACAACACAAATAACTTTGCTCCCAACGAAGTTCAGAGAGGTTGTCAATCTCTCCAACCTTGTTGTTTACAAAGGATCAAACGCAAGGGATAATAATAATGGTGACAACAGCTAGAAAGTAAAAGCAAAAAATAATTGAGCGTGTAAACAGTGATGAGAATATGGACCGGGGTCCCGTGATGTTCACTAGTGATGTCTCTCTCCCCAAAGAAGATAAAACTGCTATGCGAGGTCAACAAATCACAACTGGGAAATTGACAGGATTAAAAACGCACCGCAATGCTAACTATGATACAAAGAAAGGACAAGGCTCAAAAGCATGGGCGGTACGCCAAAATAAGTAGACCGAAATCCAACTACATCTACTACTAATCATCCACCTTGAGATATCTATCCAGAACATCTCGCTGGTATGAAGTTGCGAGCCCCACCTGAAGTGTAAACCCAAAGCAACAGACAACTGCATTAAAAGAACTTTGCGTAAAATAAAAAATCCTTGCAACCGCGGTTACAAGCACCGTTGTTTTCCCCCTTGTGGCAACATCACATCCCCTAGACTCATGTTTCTGTCACTCAAGCTAGTCATCAGGGCGCATGGACCCCCAATCGAGCATAACGTTCCCTCTTGGAGTCACTACCTACTACTTGGCCAAAGAAATAAACAACAGGGGAGAACAAGCAAGAATTACTCAACAACATAAATATAAGATATAAGAACCAAATATATTACTCAATCACAAACTGAACATAGTCTCATAATCCATCAGATCCCAGCAAAACTCGGCATAGCAACAGCAGAAAATGACATATGTGCCTCTAGCGCAGCTCACGAGGTCTAATCCATGAAGAACAAAGAGGGGAGGAGAACATCACATAGCTACTGATCACGGACTCATGGTCCAAGGTAGAATACTCACGGATCATTAGGGAGGCGTCCATGGTGGAGGAGAGGCTCCCGGAGGTCGATCCTCCCTCCGGCAGGGTGCCTGGAAGAGGTTTTCTGGCGCTCCCAATCTTGGAAGGGCGGCGGCGGCGGAACAGAGGCGACATCGCGAAAAAGGGTTCTGTCTCGGAGGTTTCGCGTCACGGAGAATATATAGGCGAAGGGGGCAGCCAGGGGGGCCACCAGGGGTCCAGGTGGCCCCCTGGCGCGGCACGAGAGGGCGCCTGGGGCCCTGGTGGGTCCTTTTTGGCCCCTCCTAGGTGTTTCCGGAAGCTTCCGGTACGCTGATTTTTTATCAGATTTTTCCAAATTTTTGGAGCACTTTTAATATGTGGGAAACCTGAAATAGAAAAACAGCAGAAAACAGAACTGGCACTGTGGTGCACTGAGTTAATAAGTTAGTCCAAATATGATCAAAATTGTATGAAAGTGTATCTAGATCATAACAATATCACACAAAACATGCGTGGAGCAAGAAGAAATTATAGATACGTTTGGGACGTATCACCATCCCCAAGCTTAATTCCTGCTCGTCCTCAAGTAGTTAAATGATAACAAGTATAATTTCTGTGGTGACATTCTAACAACCATATAAGAACTTTTAAAGTAAATAAATCAAGGTATGTAATTTCACTCAAGTCATAACAGGCAAGAGTCTATATTAGCATCGAAGCAAACAACGAAAGAACATAAAGGTGCAAGAGCTCTCGCTGTCCGTGACTCGAATGTCTCCAAATGGTGTTTGCGTACAAGAAGGGGGATAAGGAATACGAGAAAAAAATATTGTTTTTGAGAACTTAATCTACTAAAGTTTCACACTTGGTCCTCTTTGGAATCTTATCTTGACTCGTCTGCAGACCACTAGCCAGGTACAAGTCAATTTGATGCACTCCTTTTCGATATTTTGAGCACTCATGCAATGGATGAGCGTAAGCACGAGAGTTGACACTTAGGATGGTAAGAGAGAAATATGGTGGAGGAGGAAGACAAAAAGGGTGAGAAAGGCTCACATCAATGAGGAAAATCGTAGGCGAGAGAAGGCCAAATGATAGATATGATATGAGGAGTAGGGATTGCCATGCAACAGATGCACACATGAGCTAAGAAAAGCTCACCAATGGAACTAGTGGTGGTGCATCCAACTTGCTCGCTCATGAAGACCTAGAGCTCGTTTGAGGAGGCTCATCCTTGGAATATGCAAGCCAAGTTCTATAGTGTGAAGGTCCCCACATAGCTATATGCACAAATGATCATCTCTATGGAGTACAAGATAAGAGGGAGTACGAGTGTGGATCTTTCGAAAGGAATAGTGGTGTTGCCCCTTTCTCTCTTTTTATTTTATTTTTCTATTTTTTGTATTTTTTGGGTGGCCTCAATGGATCTTTCTATTTAACTCTCAGTTGTCCTCTTCGGGATCTTTTAATTTTGTCCACTTTGGGATCTTTTCCACACTTAAGGGCAACACTCTATTTTACAAGAAGGTATAGAAGATCTTCACACTTTACAAGGTACTCAACATAAATAAGATGTATCTATCATGATGTATGCAAATGTATGCCTTTTCCAGTGTAGCAGGAACATGTATGATATGAAGATCAAGTCATGAAGAGGTGGATGTTGCATGGAAATATATCTCGGAAAGGCTATGGAAATGCCTTGATAGGTAGGTATGGTGGCTGTTTTGAGGAAAGATATAGGGAGGTTTATGATGACAGAGCGTATCATGCAAAGGGCCACCATGCAACGGCAAGGTGGACGCCAACTCTCGGAGTGAGAAGAGGCCAATGCACGTTACCGAAGATCCTAGCAAATATGAGGAGGTGGAAGTGTCAACTTTCAATACTTACATTAGTCCGAAGAACTCATGCATTTATTATCGGTAACTCTCAATCTAATGAGGAGGTTCACAAAGAGACAAGTACCCCGAGGAGGAGTGCATGTGGGTTTGGTTATCCTTGCGCATCCTTGACTCATGGTACGTGAGTGTACTCTAATATCCGATCCCTCAAAAGATTAGTGATCCATCTAGTAGCTAGAGTTCTCAACTAGTTTTGTAGGTTTTGAAAATAAACACGGATTTCTCAAAATGTGACACCTATCACTAATAGGCTAGACCTCTTGAAACCAAAAGTTCAAACATTACTCACAACAATACCTCGAAGCTATTGCAAGTTACTACTACAATTAAATAGCAACCTCAATTACCAACTTCAAGACCATACACAACTCAGTGCAACAACCAACTCTCTTAACAAGATAAACATGAAAAATAAAGAGAGTTACAGCAACAAACTAAACAAAAGCTAAAGCTCTTATAAAAGACAAACTAAAACTAAACATGGCAGTAGCTACGAAAGATAAAGAACACACAACAGCAGAAAGATAAGCATGAAAATACCTATGATGTGTTCTAGTTCAAAGTGGAGTGTGTTTCTCTCCCACACAAAGTAAGTTGGGGTCTAACTTGTTAATAACAGGAAGCAAAGCTAAAGAAAACTAAAAAGTAAACGTAAGAGCGAGACGCTCTAAGCATAGCACATAACGCATGAAATGATAAAAATATAGTGAGAGGGAGGACGAACTGATGATTGTTGATGGAGAAGGGGATGGGCGGGGGGCATCCCAAAGCCTAGACGCTTGAGTCTCCTTGAATATTTATTGTGGATGCATGGGGGCATCCCCAAGCTTGACCGTTTGACACTCCCGGATCTTCTTTCATAATCTTCCCTCGCACACTTGAAAACTCCCTTCATACATAACTCATCATAAGCTGATTAGAGAGGTCAGTACCCTTAGTAAAATAAATTTTCTCTACTGGAAATAAAGATATGCTTGAAGAGCTACTGTTTCTCAAGATTGCCAAAAAATATTTCAAAGAAAAAGCAAGCTTAAGGTTTGCAAAACTAAGGAAAGGAAAAACGTGGAAAAATCTGTGAAAAATAGAACAGCATGTAGTAAATAATTATTTGGGGTACTTCTGCAAGTCAAATCAAAAAACTCAGAACATATGAAAGTTTAACAATGGTATAGAGCATGTTGTGTAATAAATTCAGATCAAAAAGATGAACTGGTGATTTGTTTTGATTTTTTCTATCAGGCAGACAAAATATTTTTTCTGGACAACATGTCACAATTTTTGCTTCCCTTATCATAAGAGGCTAGAACATGGCACAAAGCTTGAAAATAAAGATACAATGATGTTTCTATAGTAGTAACAATCATCAAAACCACTAAAACAGAAATAAAAACATCTTGGGTTTCCTCCCATCAAGCGCTTTCTTTTACGCCTTTAAGCTAGGCATAAAGCAAAAGATCAAGTTGTATTAATCGAACCATCATCAAGATCATCAAAAAGCTCTTCAATTGTACAACTAGCCTTAAGAGGTCTTTCAAATAAAGGCCTAATGAAGATACCTCTAGGGATAAAACTAAAAGGTAAAAAAACAATGGGAGTTTCATTTATAAATTTGTCTAAGAGGGGTATTTCTTCCAAAGTTTTCACGGTCACAACTCCTTTGGCAATGGGTGGATTATTTTTAGGTCGAGGAACCTTAGGGACAAATTGAAATTAGGTTCCTTCCTTGTCGGAGTTTCTACCTTTTTTTGGTTTGATTGAGGAGAAAGTATTTCCAAAAGTGTCAATGATTTCCTCAATCTTATCTATCCTAGAAGGATCCAAATCATGGATTTGATGGTCTCCAAACTTTTAATAATTTTGTGCATGGATCTATCAAGTCTATTCAAATTCCTTTGAATCTTGCGATCCAACTCATTTATCCTACTTATACTTGGTATTTCTAACTCTACCTTTTCAAGTTGTTTCATAATGTGAGCTAGAGTGATATCCTCTTGTATGCTAGCAACAGGGAGATTTCCAAGACGATTTTCAATAAAATTAAGAGACTCCCAAATTGGGGCTTCTAGGAAATTCCCATTGATAGTAGTATCTAGAATGAACCTATTTCAAGGAGTAATTCCAACATAAAAATTTCTAAGCAGGATAGTAGTGGATTGCTTCTTGGTGGATCTTTTCTGAGAATCATTAATTCTCTACCAAACATCTTTTAAACTTTCACCACCTTTTTGTTTAAAGGTGAGAACCTCTGTCTCACCAAAGGCAAAAGGACCAGACATGATAACAACTACTAACAAGATAAATAAAAATTTTGTGATTTTTGATATAGGACACTAAGATAAAAACTGAAAGGTAAACTAACAAGACTAAAAATCGAAGGAAAAAGATAGTGTGCAACTCCCCTATCTTGATGATTGGAGTCCCCGGCAACGGCGCCAGAAATTGGCTTGATACGCGAGAGAGGATAGTGGCTTCTCGCCCTTCGTTGGTTACCCCAAGTGGAAGGTGAGATGAAGCCTAGCGGCAAGTTTCCCTTGGTGAAGATACCAAGGTTCAGAGTGTCTCCCGTAGGACTCCGATAACGACAAGTAGGTGGTGAAGCGAGCAACGCGCCGTTTGAGATATTGCTCTCTTAACCTGGACCTGCACACGACACAATTAACTTTGCTCCCAACAAAGTTCAAAGAGGTTGTCAATCTCTCCGGCCTTGTTGTTTACAAACGATCAAACGCAAGGGATAATGATAATGGTGACATCAGCTAGAAAGTAAAAGAAGAAAATAATTGAGTGTGTAAACAGTGATGAGAATATGGACAGGAGTCCCGTGATGTTCACTAGTGATGTCTCTCTCCCAAAAGACGATAAAACTACTATGCGAGGTAAACAAATCACAGCTGGGCAATTGATAGGATTAAAAATGCACCGCAATGCTAACTATGCTACAAAGAAAGGACGAGGCTCAAAAGCATGAGCGGTACGCCAAAATAAGTAGACCGAAATCCAACTACATCTACTACTAATCATCCACCTTGAGATATCTATCCAGAACATCTCGCTGGTATTAATTTGCGAGCCCCACCCAAAGTATAAACCCAAAGCAATAGACAACTGCATTAAAAGAACTTTGCGTAAAGTAAACAATCCTTGCAACTGCGGTTACAAGCACCGTTGTTTTCCCCCTTGTGGCAACAACACATCCCCTAGACTCATGTTTCTGTCACTCAAGCTATTCATCAGGGGGCATGAACCCACAATCGAGCATAACGTTCCCTCTTGAAGTCACTACATACTACTTGGCCAAAGTAATAAACAGCAACGGAGAACATGCAAGAATTACTCAAGAACATAAATATAAAAGATAAGAACCAAATATATTACTCAATCACAAACTGAACATAGTCTCATAATCCATCAGATCCCAGCAAACTCAGCATAGCAACGACAGAAAATTACATATGTGCCTCGATCATGTAGGGCAGCTCACGAGGTCTAATCCATGAAGAACAAAGAGGGGAGGAGAACATCACATAGCTACTGATCACGGACCCATGGTCCAAGGTAGACTACTCAAGGATCATCCGGGAGGCGTCCATGGTGGAGGAGAGGCTCCCGGAGGTCGATCTTTGCTCCGGCAGGGTGCCAAGAAGAGGTCTGCTGGCGCTCCCGATCTTGGAAGCGCGGCGGCGGCGAAATAGAGGAGAGATCGCGAAAAAGGGTTCTATCTCAGAGGTTTCGCGTCACGGAGAATATATAGGCAAAGGTTGGCAGCCAGGGGGGCCACCAGGGATCCAGGCGGCCCCCTGGCGCGGCCCCACCCTAGGGAGCGCCGGGAGGGCGCCTGGGGCCCTGGTGGGTCCCCTCTGGCCCCTCCTAGGTGTTTCCGGAAGCTTCCGGTACGCTGATTTTTTATCGGATTTTTCCCGAATTTTTGGAGCACTTTAAATGTGGGGGTAACCTGAAATAGAAAAATAGCATAAAACAGGAATTGGCACTGTGGTGCACTGAGTTAATAAGTTAGTCCAAATGTGATCAAAAGTGTATGAAAGTGTATCTAGATCATAGAAATATCGCACAAAACATGCATGGAGCAAGCAGAAATTATAGATACGTTTGGGACGTATCATATATCCAGTCACACTTTGGAAGCTTGCAACTTCATGAAAGAGTTCACACGTCCTGGAGGTCAGGCCCCCTGGGTTAGGTGGCGGGGCCGGTCAAAACAACAAAAATCAAAATTTTGGCCACCCGGAAGCCGGCGCAGCACCGGAATACCATGGACCCTAGGGACGAGGACAGCAAAACCAATCGGGACTCGTCGGATTCCAAGTAAACCCAAAGCATCTCCAAGACCACTCAGCTTATCATGTCTTCACCACCAGCAGTTTTCGGAGGGACAGGAAGCTGCAGCAGAGAGCCGCCATGTCTGTGGCCACTGAGCCGGCTTGTCCCAGATGCCTTAACTAGTCTGAACAGCCGATCACCTAGACGAGGGATGACCACCCACCAGTGGTAGAAAACCTGGGTTCCCTAGCCCTGGTGGTTTCTCCACAAATTGGGTGTTACACACTCGACAAAGTACTCATGGATGGAGGAAGTAGTATAAACATCCTCTACTACGAGACATTCCGAAGGATGGGATTGACTCCCAAACAGCTGCAAACCTCCAACATCGTGTTCCATGGAATAGTCCCAGGGAAGTCGGCACGTCCGATAGGCAAAATCTACCTAGAGACAGCCTTTGGAACTGCTGAAAACTTTCGCTCTGAGATCATACCCTATGAGGTGGTGAAACTCGAGAGCCCGTATCATGCCATCCTAGGCAGACCGGCTTATGCCAGGTTCATGGCGCGGCCATGTTACGTCTACCTAAAGCTAAAGATGTCGGGTCCCTTCGGCCCGATTACGGTAGATGGGAGCCAGTCCAGAGCTATAGAATGTGACGAGCACCACGTCAAATTTGTCGACTCGGCATGCGCAAAGGAGGACCTGTATGCATACCAGGAGAAGGTAGATCCAACCGACTCCACCATCCTCAAGAAACCGACTCCCGACAACAACCCCAAATTCGAACCGGCTCAGGACACGAAGAAAGTCGACTTTGTCCCTGGTGACGCTTCCAAGCAGTTCATCATTGCGACAGGGCTATCGGACAAATAGGAAAGCGCGCTCATCAACTTCCTCCGTGAGAATCGGGACATTTTTTCATGGAAACCTTCTGACATTCCAGGTGTCCCGAGGAACTTGCTGAGCACCACCTAAACATTAACCCAAAACTGAAGTCGGTCAAGCAATTGCTTCGGCGTTTCAATGACCAAAGGAGGAACTCCATTGGGAAAGAGATAGCCCGGCTCCTTGCCGCCGGGTTCATCATGGAAGTTTTTATCCGGAGTGTCTTACAAAACCGGTCCTCATTCTGAAAAAGAACGAGACCTGGCGTATGTGCATTGACTACACCGACTTAAACAAGGCCTGCCCAAAGGATCCCTTCATGCTATCTCGCATTGATCAAATCAGCTATTCTACTGCGGGATGCGAGCTCATGTGCTTTCTCGACGCCTATTCTGGCTATCATCAGATCAAGATGGCTCTAGAAGACAAGGAGAAAACTTACTCCCTTTGGGATATACTGGTACACTTCTATGCCTTTCGGCTTGAAGAATGCAGGGGCCACATATCACTGAACGGTGCAGAACTGCCTCAAGGAGCAAATTAGGCACAATGTGCACGCTTACGTGGACGACATAGTCATCAAGTCTCAGATCGCCGACTCATTCATCAACGACCTCCAAGAAACCTTCAAGAATCCGTGCAAGTATCAAATGAACCTAAACCCGACCAAGTGCACCTTTGGGGTCCCTGCAGGAAAGCTCCTCGGATACATAGTGTTAGAAAGAGGAATCGAGGCAAACCCGGAGAAAATCAACGCTATTATGTCTCTCCAGAATCCGGCCTCGGTGAAAGGAGTCCAACGGCTCAAAGGTGCGTAGCTGCCCTGAGTCGGTTCATAAGCCGACTTGGAGAAAAAGCAATCCCACTATACCGGCTCTTATGAAAGTCGGAGAAATTCGTATGGGACGATGAATCTGATCAAGCTCTAGAAGCGTTGAAGAAACAATTGTCCCAGGCTCCAATCCTAGCGGCTCCTAAGCCAAAAGAGCCGAGGCTACTCTATATTTCTTCCAACAATCGAGAAGTCAGCGTTGTGGTTGTGATTGAACGTATGGAAGCCGGTAAAGAGCACCCTTTACAGAGGCCAGTCTATTATGTTAGTGAGGCCTTGACTTCATCAACTCAACGCTACCCTCACCGGAAGAAACTGGTCCTTGGTGTATTCATGGTGAGTCGGAAGCTCAAGCATTACTTACAGGAGCTCCCCATAACTTTGGTCAGCTCAGCACCGCTTGCAGATATCATCCAGAACCGGGAGGCCACGGGAAGGATTGCAAAGTGGGCTATAGAGTTGGAGGCTTACCACATCAAATATGAGCCACACACGGCCATCAAATCTCATGCGCTGGTCGACTTCATCAATGACTGGACAGAGATCCAAGCACACCCAGAAAAGCCAGTTACCAAATACTGGACAATGCACTTTGATGGGAGCCGACGGCTTCAAGGGTCAGGAGCCGTCTTGGTCCTCACATCTCCCAAAGGAGAACAATTTTGCTATGTCTTGCAGCTACAGTTTACTTGCACGAACAATGCAGCAGAATATGAGGCTCTGCTCCATGGGCTGTGGCTGGCTCGTGAGATGAACATAAGCCGGATCCGATGCTATGGTGATTCCGACCTTGTTTCTCACCAAGTGTCGGGAAGGTGGAACTCCAAATATGCCACCATGGCAGCCTGTCGGCGTGAGGTAGAGATACAAGCCGGTTTCTTTGTTGGGTACCAAGTGGATTATGTGGAGCTCAAGCTAAACTAAGCTGCAGACGCTCTATCCCGGCTCGGCTCTGAACGAAAGCCGGTTCAACGAATTGTGTTCCTTGACGTCCTGACAAAGTCGTCCGTGCAAATACTAACGGAGGAAGACATATCAGAGCCGGATCCAGAACCGACTCTGGTGGCCGCAATGCATGCTACCCCCTTATGGGTCATGCCTTATTTGGATTACAAGACCCGGGGAGTCCTACCACCCGACGAAGTACAGGCCAGGAAAATTGTCAGGAGAAGCAAATCTTTTGTACTCATCAATGGTGAGTTACATTGGCGAAGCCCTGCAGACGTATTTCAAAGATGTGTGTCACAAGAAGAAGGCAGAGAAATTCTTAATGAGACACACTCTGGATACTGCGGGCATCATGTCTTCTCTCGTTCGCTAGTAGCTAAAGCCTACAAACCCGGATTCTACTGGCCCACAGCACATGCGAACGCGGAGGATAAAGTCAAGAAATGCAACGGGTGCCAGCGATATGCCAAGCAAGCTCATGTGCCGGCTCAAGAACTCAGGATGATCGCCATCACTTGGCCCTTTGCAGTGTGGGGGCTTGATATGGTGGGACCTTTCAAAAGGTCAGCCAACAAGAATACACACTTATTAGTGGCAGTGGAAAAATTCACCAAGTGGGTCGAGGCAGAGCCGGTTAGCAAATGCGATGTAGCAAGAGTGCTAAAATTCTTGAAAAAAAATACAGATTTGGCTACCTCCATAGAATCATCAGTGATAATGGGTCTAACCTATCAGAGGGGGTTATGCAGCGATTCTGTTAGAACGAGCATATCCGGCTCGACCTTGTGTCAGTGGCTCACCCACAGACCAATGGACAAGCCGAGAGAGCCAACCAAGAGTCAGGCAAATCGGGGAGCACGATGATACTCATCGACTCTTGACAAAGAAGTCGGCATATATATGTAAAACTTCTCATGTGTATGAATTAGTCAGGGGAGTAGCGGAGTTCGATGGAACCCATCAACTATTAACCGAAGAAATCCCGGCATATACATGAATTGTCCACCCATGTCGCCCGGCCTGTACAGCTCAAGCTCATATGACTAACGCGAACCTGGTTGGTCTAAACTTTGGGGGCTTACACAAAAACGCCTATCGAATTTAGTCCTAAGAGTCGGGCACGCTAGTCATATAAGCCGGTTTTACAGAGAAGTTTCGACTTTTGAACCAATAAACTCTCTCAACGCGAGAAGATGAGGCATGAGTCGACTTCTACTAGCCTTTGCATTTCATTCTTGCATATAAAGCATCATGATCAATTAACAATAAAAACATCTCACAGATAAAAGTTAGACCTATGTGACTCGGCACAGCACCCAAATGCATATACCGACTCATGGGGACTACACTTCAAAAATAAAATCATCTGAAATACCCGACACGACGCAATGATGTTTGTGCCGACTCTTTGGGACTACACTTCAAAGTTTCTTCTCAAGCAAAGACTCTGTACAGCACCCAGATGCATACACCGACTCTTGGGGAGTAAGACTTCAAAAATTTCTTATTCAAGATTTGGCATGATGCCATAATAATCATACCAACTCTTGGGGAGTATTACTTCAAAAATTATATGACCTGGTACGACACACAACGTGACCACACCAACTCATGAGGGCTACAAGTCGATCTATCCTATGAATCGATCAATGATACAAGGCTATTCTGAATCGACTTAGGGGGCTACAGATACAGACTATCAAGAAAATATCGGCTCTCATGCATTGTGCAAAAACATTCGAAGTCAGGAATACAACTGACTTATAGACTCGATGGGAAATTAAAATTTCCATTCATCAACAACCGTGTCTTACATCAGAAGAAGGATCCTTAGATTGCAGGAAATTAAAATCCAAAGTCGGCAAAATACTACTAGGTAAAAAAATATAGCTTCAGTCGTCGTCTTCAGACTCGGCTTCATCTTCAGATGAAGAGATTTGGTCTTCCACTTCATTGTTGTAGAATTCTTTGGTGCTGCTGCTGGAACTCTCATACAGCAACCGGCTCAGTCACCATCTGAGTCAAAGATTCTGGCCCACAGGGTATCACCACCATCATATCTAAAAATGATGGTATCTCACCATGAGATGTTCCTGGAACAAAGGAAAGTCTTCCAACCTTTCTCCAAGAACATGGAGTTGTGGCTACAAAAGCTATTAGCTACCCAGACGGGTCCATGAGGACATCCCTCGAAGCGGAGACAAAGACCCGTAGGCCTTGAATCGATCACAAGCTGAGCAAAGGACTCGGGAAGCTTGATCTAACGACGGGATCGTCTGACCATGTATCAAGAACTCACCCCTCTCAGGATAAGAAGGTGGATATTCAGACAGAGAAGCAGTACGCGCGCCTCTTCCCCTACCCCTGCCACGGCCACGACTTCGCCCACGGCCACGGCGACGACCGCGGCCACGGCCTTGACCACGAGCGCCTGCACTGGAACCAGGATCATCGGCCTCCAAAGGAACACTGGCACCTAGCTTGGGAGCCATGGAAAAAGTAGCAAAGACAGAAGAGGAAGAAGAAGATGCGGGCACTCAAAGGATAAACTACCCAATGGCTATTTATAGTAGTTCCGAGGAGAGGATTAATCAATGCCATAATGACGTGGGTGAACTACCCATGATAGGTGACAATATCAATGCCTCCAACAGGCGTTTCCGGCAGTGCAATCATAAATTCAATACCGGATCTTTGACTGAAAAAGTCAAAAGAAATTTTCTGGTTGGAAGATGAAGCGACCAGAAAAGAGAATTGGCACCGACTCCTTGCAAATCTCAAAAGATAGGAGAGTCGGTTTAACCAATTGAAGAGTCGGCAAAAACACGTTAGAATCAAGAAGATTGATGTGAAGACTAAAGCACCACACCAATCCTGGGGGCTAATGTCGGGGGGATGGACCATGCCCATAACCCGGCATTAGATCCATGGGCCGACTTACCTACAGAAGGCCCACGAAAGAAGACCCGGCCACGGGGCCGGCTGTCGGGGGGATTACTCACAGCTAAGACCCGACAGAAGACAGGTCCTGGATATTAGAGTCGGCCAGAGGTGACGCTCCTCTACAGGAGTAGGCAGCCAGGTGACTCTCCTCCATAGGATTCGGCCACGGAGAAGGTGACTCTCCTCACCAGGAGTAGGCAGCCAGGTGGCTCTCCTCAACAGGAGTAGGAAGCCAGGTGACTCTCCTCACCAGGAGTAGGAAGCTAGGTGACTCTCCTCAACAGGAGTAAGCAGCCAGGTGACTCTCCTCAACAGGAGTAGGCAGCCAGGTGACTCTCCTCCACAGGAGTCGGCCACGGAGAAGGTGACTCTCCTCCACAGGAGTCGGCCACGGAGAAGGTGACTCTCCTCCACAGGAGTTGGCCACGGAGAAGGTGACTCTCCTCCACAGGAGTCGGTCAGACAAGGTGAATCTCCTTTTCAGGAGTAGGCCTGACGGAGATTCTCCTCTTTGGAGTCCACTTAACTTGGAAGAATACAAGACTTAAAGTAGGAACGGATTGGTATCCGACTTGTAATACAAGACGAGACTAGTTTGTATCAGAGTAGGACTCTACATGTAAGCCTCCCCCTTCCCCTATATAAGGAGGGGTAGAGCGCCCATAGAGGCCAAGTTCCACCAGAGTAGGCTTCCGCAAGAGTAGGCTTCCGCAAGAGTAGATTCTCGACATGAGAGTAGGCTTTCGCCATAAGAGTAGGCTTTCCCATAAGAGTAGGCTTTCGCCATGAGAGTAGGCTTTCGCTATGAGAGTAGGCTTTCTCTATGAGAGTAGGCTTTATCTATGAGAGTAGGCTTTTCTAACAGCCCAGATTTCATAAAAATTAATTTTTTTGTTTTCGGTGTGAATTGTATGATTGTCTGATTTGTTTGCGGTGTTTGCATCCCAGATTTATCGATTGGAGATTATTTCCCCCCCTCTTATCTCGTAGAGGACGGAGACCGACCTTTACCACCCTGACACTCGACCTTTGCGACACCGGGTTTCATCCGATCACCGTCGCAAAACCCGCACAAGACTAGTCGTAGCCAACGGAACGAAAACCCCGTTTAATAATTAAACGGGTTATTTTTATAGCGCGCCGGAAAGTGATCTCGGAACGGTTCCAACGCGAGGTGAACGCCTTCGGCTCGACGCGCTGATCGCGCAGTTCGAAGTTTTACCCGAATCGGAGGTCCTGCGGACCCCGGGCGGTCAGAAACGTAAACAACACGCGCGCGAGAGAGAAACCGGGGATGTTTTTGCAAACTTCCAGTCACCTGGGCTATATAAAGACCACCACTCTCCCACCCCTTTCTAGGGTTCCCCCTAGTCCAAAATTGCAGCGACCCCTCCAAATTACCCCAAATACCCTATTTTCGTCCAAACCCTAATGCCCAACAAATTCAGGCCGTTAGATCTCCAGATCGAGGGCTAGCAGTCGTCCACGTCACCCCAACCGGCCTCCCTCCAGCTCCAGGCGAACCGGGCCCCGCAGAGCCTGGATCTCGCCACCAGGGCCCGATCTGGGCCGAAGACGCCGTCGTTCGCCCCAGCAGCCCCGCCGCGCGCCGTGCGCCGCTCTCCGACGAGCCACCGCGCCGGCCGACCCTCTCCTCTCCGCAGGTAGCCCTCGCCGCTCCTCCTTCTCTTCTTCTCTCCCTCACCGTTCCCTTCTCTCTCTCTCCAGGATGACGCCGCCACTGCGCGATGAACTGAGCTCCGTCGAGCTCGGCCAGACCCCAGCGCCCGAGAGCTCCCCCGCTGTCAGAACCCTCTATTAGGTAATGTGCTAGGATCAAAGTCTTCTTGCGTCATGTTAAAAATTTCAAAAGAAGTCATTGAAATCAAATTCAAAAGCAAAATGGGAGAAGAAACCCCCCCAGATGAATTAATTCAAAAGGACAGATAAAAATCTTCTCCAAAATTCATGTTAGAATTTTGAAAAATCTTATAAATGAGTGTGATCACATATCAAGTGATGTGGGACCCACCCCATGCTCATGGATTTTTCAAATATTCAAACAGTGCCTTGGAATTAATCAAAAAGCCCTATTTGATTTAAAGTTCAAATCATTTGAATTTTAAAAATGTTCAAACTTTACAAGTGGCTAGCCTAGTATATTGTGACGCCACATAAAAAGTTTCAGCATTTAATAAATTGGTTTGCTATTTTATTTAGCAAAACCAAAACAAAGACAGAAAAGAAAATAGAAAAGAAACAGAAAAAGGGAAAAGGGCTTACCTCTAATCTGGCCCAACACAAATCCCCCTGGCCCAAGCCCACCTGGACCCCCCTTGTCTTTTTCCAGCGCGGCGGCAAGCAGCTCGGTGGCCGGCATGCCGCGGCCGCCACGCCACCTGCCTGCCTGGCGCCTCCCGAGCCTTCTAGCCACGCCTAGAGACGCCTCTCGGTCGTCCCGTTCCATTCCGCAGATCGCCGTCGCCAATTACTCCGGCCACAGAGCTCCTCCGACCACACCACCGCCTCCACTGCAAAAGTGGTGAGCTTCTGCTTCACCCCATCTATTCCATGGTTGCCCCCTTGGCCTGTACCGCCTTTTTCCATGGAAGCCGGGGCACCTCGCCGCCGGGAAGTTCCTCGCCGCACAACCTTGAACCCTAGCACCCCACAGTCATGTCCTCCGCAAACCCCACGCATTGCTGCTTCGTTTGATCCCAGCCTTGCTTCAAATGGCGCCTTGTAACGAATACCACCTCGTGGCCGTGCCCCTGTTGCCGCAAAGCTCGTCGCCGGCGAGCGTACAGAGCACCCCAGCCTCTCCAACCGGTCCCAATCGACGCGCGTTGACGAGGGCTTCAACCTGGTGGAAGCAGCGCCAGATTTGGCCCACGGGAATGCCATTGCAGAGGACACTGCCGCACGGGATGGTCGCCGGCGACTTGCCGCCGGTGAGGTCCACGTGGTCGGCGTGTTTAAACGTTAACCACCCCCCCTAATGACCCCCAAAGCCGATGACAAGTGGGCCCAAGGCCTTAATCCCCCCCGGTTAGTTTAAACTAACCGGGTTAATTAACCCAGTGGCTGACCACTGGACCCCACACGCCAGACCCCCCCCCCCCCTGACGTCACCCTTGCGCAAGCCTGACGCAGTAATTCGAATAAATGATTTATATAAATTCAGAAAATTCTAGAAAAAGGCTGAAACTTTGAAAATTCATAGAAAATTCATATTAACTCCAAATTTAACAAATAATATATGAAAAATGATCAGGAGAAAATAAGCTATCCAAAAATCCAATTTAAACTATGTTTGAGTTGAATTTAAATTGGGACCAGTAGCATTTGCTATTTGTTTTAAATGGAATTAAATCAATTTCTTTTCAAATGCTTTTGCATTTTGAACCATATCAACATATCACATTATACTTGAACTTCAGAGGCATATCATAACCATTTAAAAATGGTTTAACTTGATCAAACAATGTCATATGCAACTTGACTAAATTGAATTCAAATTGGAGTTTGAATTTGCAATTCAATTTGCAATATACTCCATTTAAATGGAATTGCTTCACACATCAAAGCATATACATCAACTTTCAACCTTCAACCATGTGATTTTGTATTGTATTTACTTTGCTACCTTGTTTGTTGTTTGTCGAGTAGAGGTGGAACCGGAACAGGAGGCTGCCCCCTTCGTTGAAGACCCCGAACCCGAACCTCGTCAGCAAGGCAAGCAAACCCCCCTTGATCATGTCGATAAAATCCCACTTCCCTCTCATGTCTCGCTTATGCATTGTATAGGATGATTACCATGCTACGTTTCTACCGCATAGATGAACCCATTCCTTTGCATGACCTATCATTTGTCACAATAGTAAGCAAACCACAATCCTAGCAAATGTAGGAGTTGATTGATATCATGTGGCCCCTGCAATTGTTACTGCTTATTGCATGCTTAGAGTGATACCATGTTGATACTGTTATGTGAGTCGGGATGGTAGTGATCATGGTGATGATGGTGGAAATGTGTTGGTGAATCTACCCTAATACAAGGTGAACGATGAGAGGCTGTGTAGGAGTACACGGTGGGTTGTCTCGTTGAACACCACCCTAAGTCCGAGTTCTTGTGTGGTGATCCAAGATGAAGAGTACAACCACACGTTGGGCTCACTGACCCCTCTCAACCTATTAACTCATCCCTTTCGATGTCCAGATGTCGCAGTAGTTCGGAATTCTGGTAGGCTTGTGGCCTGGATGCTAAGTGAGAGAACGGCTCAACCGAGACCGGCTTATGCACCACGCACACATCACTTGGGTCCACTTCGGTAAACCGGCCGGGTTCACGATAGTGGTAGCCAACGCAGGTAGGCGGCTTTCTTGGACTAGATAGGCTATGAGGTAACAGTTGTGGTGAGCATCCTCGCTGACATCCCTTGAATGGTGTCGAGATCAAAGGCGGTAACTGATGATCAATTGTTTGTAGTGGTACACCCCTGCAGGGTTAACAAAACTATTCGAATAGCCGCGTCCACAGTTAAGGACTGCTTGGAAAGCTTAGCTTGATTATTAGACAACTTGAACTGGATACTTCTAAAACACACCAAGATAAGTGTGAGTGTTATGGCGTGCTTTCTCGTGGGGAAGTCGAGGAAGGCACCATAGTGGTGTAATCGGTTGGAGAAATTAGTGGACCCGTGTACGCTTCTTACCTCAAGTGTGGTACTCATAGTTCAGGATTAGCCAAGTCAAAGCTGGCACTTCTGCAAGTGAAACCCCACCTCCCTTTACCTTGATACATGTGCATGAGTAGTATAGCTCCTATGTAAGTCTTGCTGAGTATGACTTTGTACTCACGTTTTCTTATTCTATGTTTTAGATGAACCCACTGACCCCGAAGGTGGCTTCTTCATTGAGCTCGACGACTGAAGATCAAGCTAGTCTAGTCCCAGTCAGACGACTGGTTCCCTCGTGGAGGGCTTGTGTTTAAATAAGGCTTCTTAAGCCATTTGTTAAACTTGTCTGTACTCAGACATACTTTGCTTCCGCTTGTTTGTTGTAATGTTGGATCACATGCTTGTGATCTCTGTGTGCACTCTGTGAGAGTTATCAATAAAATGTATACTTTGTAGAGAATTGCAATGATACCTGCTGTTCATACAAGGCATGTGTGCTGCGTGTATGGTTATAACATGCATGTCTTTGTATGGGTTTTCGAGACCTTAGTTTTGATCTGGCTGGCGGTCTTTCATACACCAAGTGGCCCTTAGATGTGCGCAGCTTGGGGCATCGCGATGCGATTGCTCGAGACTCCGTCTCATGCACACTCTGTGGTATGATCGAGCCCGCCCTAGACCCCGACTAAGTGATCGGGCTGGAGTAAGTCTATGTAAGAGTTATGAGATAGTCGATAGTATGGTTGAGGCGACTTGTGTTAGAATATGGAAGTTCATCACCCATATCATTAGACTTGTGTGCGGACGATGAGGACCCATCTCAGTTGATCATCCGCCCTGGATGGGATTCCCCTCACGTACGATGCTTTCCGAGAACGTTCTGTGCTTGGCCTTGTCTGCTTAGACAAGTGGGTACGGTTCTCGGCTCTCCATATGACTATGTCGTAGCGGGACTTGCATACGCTAACCCCGGGTCCCGAAAGACTTGGTATCAGAGCAGGACTGACTGTAGGACTAGCATCCTTGGCCGAAGTCGAGTCTAGCTTGCTATAGTTATATAGTTACTCTGGGTATATAAGGGAACAACGTAAGGCTTCTTTTTTCTCCTTACCCCCTTCGTTCTGAGTTCTGAGTCATCCTCATCTTGTTCTACGGGAAGATAGGACTAGGCTCTCCTCTGTATGATTAGAAAATCTCGTTGTTTGCTTCCTTATAGCCGTAGGAAAGTTGTGTCAGGTTTCCTAGCATTGTTGTAATGCTGATTTCTTACATCGTATTATGTAAGTGATGTTTTCTATGTTGTAAGAAATTGTCTTTTCTTGCAATTACAGTCGTTATGTTGTCCGAGTCATTCCAGTTTTCTTCATAATCCGATGCATTTGCAAACTCCTTCTTTCTGTTTCAGATGGCAGATCTTCCCCCTCGGCAGATTGTTCGTCTGACACGGTGCCTCGATGTGCGTGGGCATCCAGCCATGCTCACCGAGATGATGTCCTTCATTGGCTATCGGTGGTATCCTGAGTACACAGTTGAGGAGCAGTTCCTTGACTTCAACCAGACTCAGTTCCACTGCACTGTCAGGATTTACCCGCACCACATTGGAGTCTCTCAGCCTGTCCTTTTTGGGCATGGCATTGGTGTCACCGAGAACATGGCTGTGAAGGATGCTCATACTCATGTATTACACTGCTGAGAGAGGAGCATGCACTGCTTGCAGGATCACCTTTCCTCTATATCCCTGCTGCACTTCCAGGAGAGGAGGGATACTACACCGGACTCTACTCAGATCACTCTGCAGAGGATCCAATACTTCAGATGACTGCTAGGTTTGCTTGTGATCGAGATCGTGATGCACGCGCTCTCCGTTTTGAGCTTCACGCCACCCGTGTTCGTCTGAATCGAGCACTTACACTCCTGGCTCGTTTTGTGAGTGTTGGATCAGTCGAGTATGATGCTATCTACCCAGCCAGGACGCAGATGCCTTCTCGAGTTGCTTGGCCCGAGATTGGAGGCATTTTTCCACCCCGTGGTCCTTTGCTTCCACCCTACGCTGGACCTAGGCCCCATCCTTGCCCAAATGGATATCAGGGTCCACAGGCCTCCGTGTTTTCCGATGGTCACCTTCAGCTACCGGGATACGCGGGTAACTTTTACGAGGACTACTATGGAGATGGAGATGAGTGAGACCGCCTGTGGTCTTAGTTAGTGAGGATGTAGTAGTATCTTAGTATATTGTACGCAAGGTGTTCTAAGTTCCAGAGGCTTAGATAAATAATGTATAGGAAGTCAGAGTGCCTCTGAAGGATGTATCATCTTCATCACGTTTGTATTAGCTTGGTGCTTGTACTAAAACGATGTATGGTTTGTATGACAGCTTGTGAATATATGGCTTGTATGCTTTTATCACCATGTTGTCAAGATGATTACTTCCTTTGCTCTGTAATCCTTCCAGTACTTCAATACCTTGATTAAACTCTTCCAATCAACTCTGTTTGACTTTGGTTTTTCACCTTCAGGATGTCTCAAGGAACCCGTGGCCAGCTTGGTCGTGCCCAAGGTCGTGGGAATGAACAGGAGGAAGGCAACCTTCCACCCCCACCCACGATGGCTCAGGTTCTGATGGAGGTTGAGAGGAACCACCGAGACTCTCACCATTTGCTGGAGGTCATTGCCCGCAACACCACTCAGCAGCGCAACGAGTTGGTGTCTCTGAACGACTTCATCCGGCTTCATCCCCCGGTTTTCAGTTACTCCACCGAGCCCCTTGACGCCGATGACTGGCTTCGCAGCATCGAGAGGAAGCTCCAGGCAGGCCATGTTGCAGATGGCGACAAGGTCAGCTATGCCACTTACCACCTTGAGGGTGCAGCTAGCTCTTGGTGGGAGAACTTCCTGACAAGGCCATCAAGGCAGAGGACATGAACACCCCCAACGAGTTCCGCAAACACCCAAGAGATGATGGATCATCTAGTTCCGGCTCTCAGAAGCGCAAGATCTGGATCCCCAACAGTATTTTTCGCCAAAACAACCCACCGAGGCCATCCTATGTGGCGCCTCGTCCACCAACTCAGTTCCACCCCGCTCCACCAAACAACCCAGCTCCACGCACTGTTTTTGGAGCCTGTTACAAGTGTGGTCAGGCAGGCCACTACTCCCATGAGTGTCCCTAGAACCAGCTCCAGAATCAGAATGCTCCACCCCGTGCCGTAGGCAACAACAATGGTCGTGGCAAGCCACCCCAGAAGGTCTACACCACCAAACCCGCTCCTCCCGCCACTCGTGGATGTGTGAACCAGATTGCCGCCGAAGAGACTGACGACACCACTGACGTCATTCTTGGTACGCTCCCAGTCAATTATGTTCCTACTTCCGTTCTTTTCGACCCAGGAGCATCTCATTCATTCATGTCGGAAAGTTATGCACTTCGTCATGAGTTATCTTTTGTTGAATTGTCCACCCCCATGATTATTCAAACTCCAGGGTCAAGATGGCAAACTAATAGAGCAAGCCATGGTAATCAAATTGCAATTGAGGGTTTAGTATTCCTTGCTTCACTCATAGCCCTCAAGTCTTCAGACATTGATGTCATCCTTGGCATGGATTGGCTATCAAGACAGAATGCCTACCTAGATTGCAAAGGCAAATCAGTGAAACTCACCCACCCTTCAGGAAAGACAGTCAACTACACCTCTCCCAGAACAAGAACCCAAGTGCATTCTTTGAATGTACTTCCCCTTCCCGACCTTGAAGATGTTCCGGTGGTTCGTGACTTCCCGGATGTCTTTCCTGAAGAGCTGCCGGGAATGCCACCCGACAGATGTGTAGAGTTCATAGTGGATCTTGTGCCAGGAACCGCACCAATTTCTAGACGCCCATGCAAAATGGCCCCACGTGAGTTAGCGGAGCTTAAAACCCAACTAGAAGCTTTGTTGGAAAAAGGCTTCATCCGCCCTAGCTCATCGCCATGGGGTTTCTCCTTTCTGTTCGTAACGAAGAAATATGGAACAGAAAGGATGTGCGTAGACTATCGCCCGCTAAATTTAGCGACGATAAAGAACAAGTACCCATTGCCCAGGATCAATGATCTTTATGATCAACTTGCAGGATCCTCTGTCTTCTCCAAGATGGATTTGAGATTGGGTTATCATCAAATCAAAATCCGAAACGAGGACATTCCCAAAACGGCTTTTACTACTCGTTATGGTCTTTACGAGTACACCGTCATGTCCTTTGGTTTAACCAATGCCTCCGCCACTTTCTCACGCATGATGAATTCGATCTTCATGGAGTACCTAGATAAATTTGTTGTGGTTTATCTCGATGACATTCTCATCTACTCGAAAAACGAAGAAGAACATGCCGAACACCTAAGGCTGGTATTGATGAAACTTAGAGAGCATCGCCTGTATGCTAAATTCTCCAAGTGTGAATTTTGGCTACCAGAAGTGACCTACTTAGGCCACGTAATTTCTGCAAAAGGCATTTATGTGAATCCCGAGAGAGTTCAGGCCGTCCTTGACTGGACTCCACCTGAATCGGTTAAGAAAGTTAGGAGTTTTCTTGGCCTAGCCAGTTATTGCCGCCGCTTTGTCGAGAACTTTTCTAAAGTTGCAAAGCCTCTAACTGAACTCCTCAAGAAAGATAAGAAATTCCTATGGACTCCCAAGTGCGAGGAAAGCTTTCAAGAGCTAAAAAGAAGACTGACTTCTGCACCCGTACTTGCACCTCCGAACACCAAAAAGGATTTCGAGATCTATTGTGACGCATCACGGCAAGGGTTAGGATGCATACTTCTGCAAGATAGACATGTGGTAGCTTATGCTTCACGCCAGTTGCGGCCACATGAAGAGAACTATCCTACCCATGACCTTGAACTCGCTGCCGTAGTTCATGCCCTAACAACTTGGCGACATTACCTCCTTGGTAATCGTTGTGAGATCTATTCCGACCACCAAAGCCTCAAATACATTTTCACCTAGCCAGATCTTAATCTCAGGCAAAGACGCTGGATTAAGTTGATAAAAGATTACGGCGTAGGAATTTCTTACACCCCAGGCAAAGCCAATGTCATGGCTGATGCACTAAGTCGTAAGTCGTATTGTAACAACCTCGTGTTACAACAGTATCAACCACTTCTTCATGAGGAGTTTCGCAAGCTCAATCTTGAGATTGTTCCTCATGGCTATCTTTCTACCTTGGTGGCGAAACCAACTCTTGAGGATCAAATCATAGTTGCCCAAAGGCGTGCACGAGGTGTTCGCCGGATCAAGGAGAACATTGCTAGCGGAGTTGCTAAATGTTTCTCCACAGATAGCAAAGGAACGGTATTCTTTGGAAATCGTTTGTTAGTACCTAAGAATAGGGAACTAAGGGAACTCATCCTCAAGGAAGCCCATGACACACCCCTCTCGATTCATCCCGGTAGCACCAAAAATGTACCGAGATCTACGCCAGAGATTTTGGTGGACTAGGATGAAGAGAGACATTGCTCAATTTGTTGACGAATGTGATGTTTGTCGTTGCATTAAGGCAGAACATCAAAGACCTGCTGGTACACTTCAACCTTTGCCTATTCCAGAGTGGAAATGGGACAAAGTCGGTATGGACTTCATCACGGGATTTCCGAAAACCCAGAAAGGAAACGATGCCATCTTCGTTGTCATAGATAGGCTTTCCAAAGTTGCTCACTTCCTTCCAGTTCGCGAGTCTATAACTGCTAGCCAGTTAGCGGACTTGTACGTCTAAAGAATTGTATCCCTTCACGGTGTTCCTTTGGAAATCAATTCTGATCGTGGTAGACTTTTCACCTCTAGATTCTAGGGAAGCTATCAGAATGCTATGGGAACTCATCTCTCCTTTAGTACAGCTTTCCATCCTCAGTCTAGCGGTCAAGTCGAAAGGGTTAACCAAATTCTTGAAGACATGCTCAGAGCTTGTGTTATCTCATTCGGAAAGAATTGGGAGAAGTCTCTTCCATTCGCCGAATTTCCTTATAACAATAGTTTTCAATCTAGTCTAAACATGGCTCCTTTTGAACTCCTTTATGGACGACGATGTCGAACACCTTTAAACTGGTCAGAAACCGGTGAAAGACAATTCTTTGGACCGGATATGATCAAGGAAGCAGAAGAGCAAGTTCGCATTGTTCATGATCAATTGAAAGCAGCCCAGTCTCGTCAGAAAAGCTACTATGATCGTCATCATAGGCAAGAGAGCTACAATCTGGATGAGAAGGCTTACCTCCGGGTTACTCCTCTGAAGGGAACCCAACGTTTCGGTATCAAAGGCAAGTTGGCCCCATGTTACATCGGACCTTTCCGCATTCTTGCTAAACGTGGAGAAGTTGCCTACCAACTTGAACTACCCCCGCACCTTTCCCGAGTACATGATGTATTCCATGTGTCCCAACTCAGGCGTTGTTTCAAGGACCCCATCCGCGAAGTCGACCATGAAATGCTTGATCTCCAAGATGACCTTTGTTATCGAGAATACCCCGTTCGTATTCTTGATTCCGTAGAGCGTGTCACTCGTCATCAGAAGATTAAGTTTCTGAAAGTGCAATGGTCACACCACTCTGAGAGAGAAGCCACATGGGAAAGAGAAGACCGTCTCAGTGCCGAGTATCCCTCCTTCCTCCCGCAGACTTCTGAATCTCGGGACGAGATTCTTTTGAATGGGGGCGAGTTGTCAGAACCCTCTATTAGGTAATGTGCTAGGATCAAAGTCTTCTTTCATCATGTTATAAATTTCAAAAGAAGTCATTGAAATCAAATTCAAAAGCAAAATGGGAGAAGAAACCCCCCAGATGAACTAATTCAAAAGGCCAGATAAAAATCTTCTCCAAAAATTCATGTTAGAATTTTCAAAAGTCTTATAAATGAGTGTGATCACATATCAAGTGATGTGGGACCCACCCCATGCTCATGGATTTTTCAAATATTCAACCAGTGCCTTGGAATTAATCAAAAACCCCTATTTGATTTAAAGTTCAAATCATTTGAATTTTAAAAATGTTCAAACTTTACAAGTGGCTAGCCTAGTATATTGTGATGCCACATAAAAAGTTTCAGCATTTAATAAATTGGTTTGCTATTTTATTTAGAAAAACCAAAACAAAGACAGAAAATAAAATAGAAAAGAAACAGAAAAAGGGAAAAGGGCATACCTCTAATCTGGCCCAACTCAAAGCCCCTTGGCCCAAGCCCACCTGGACCCCCCTTGTCTTCTTCCAGCGCGGCGGCAAGCAGCTCGGTGGCCGGCATGCCGCGGCCGCCACGCCACCTGCCTGCCTGGCGCCTCCCAAGCCTTCTAGCCACGCCTGGAGACGCCTCTCGGCCGTCCCGTTCCATTCCCCCCCCTCCAGAGCTTCTTCCCCTCCTCCTACGCTCGATTTCGTCGCCGCCCGAGGACCGCCGTGGAGCACGCCGCCGAGTCCACGCATCCACCGTCGTCCCCGAGCCGTGCCACCGCGTCCAGAAGAACCGCAGCAGACGTCTTCGCCGTTCCCCCCAGTCAATCGAGCCTGAGCGCCTCAGCAGACGACGCCAGCTTCATCGAGACCTCGTCGGAGCCGCAGATCGCCGTCGCCAATTACTCCGGCCAAAGAGCTCCTCCGACCACACCACCGCCTCCACTGCAACCGTGGTGAGCTTCTGCTTCACCCAATCTATTCCATGGTTGCCCCCTTGGCCTGTACCGCCTTTTGCCATGGAAGCCGGGGTACCTCGCCGCCGTAAAGTTCCTCTCCGCACAACCTTGAACCCCAGCACCCCACGGTCATGTCCTCCGCAAACCCCACGCATTGCTGCTTCGTTTGATCCCAGCCTCGCTTCAAATGGCGCCTTGTAACGAATTCCACCTTGCGGCCGTGCCCCTGTTGCCGCAAAGCTCGTCGCCGGCGAGCATACAGAGCACCCCAGCCTCTCCAACCGGTCCCAATCGACGCGCGTTGACGAGGGCTTCAACCTGGTGGAAGCAGCGCCCGATTTGGCCCACGGGAACGCCGTTGCAGAGGACGCCGCCGCACGGGATGGTCGCCGGAGACTTGCCGCCGGTGACGTCCACGTGGCCGGCGTGTTTCAACGTTAACCACCCCCCTTAATGACCCCCAGAGCCGATGACAAGTGGGCCCAAGGCCTTAATCCCCCCCCGGTTAGTATAAACTAACCGGGTTAATAAACCCAGTGGCTGACCACTGGACCCGATACGCCAGACCCCCCCTGACGTCACCCTTGCGCAAGCCTGACGCAGTAATTCGAATAAATGATTTATATAAATTCAGAAAATTCCAGAAAAAGGCTGAAACTTTCAAAATTCATAGAAAATTCATATTAACTCCAAATTTAACAAATAATATATGAAAAATGATCAGGAGAAAATAAGATATCCAAAAATACAAATTTCAACTATGTTTGAGTTGAATTTAAATTTGGACCAGTAGCATTTGCTATTTGTTTTAAATGGAATTAAATCAATTTCTTTTCAAATGCTTTTGCATTTTGAACCATATCAACATATCACATTATACTTGAACTTCAGAGGCATATCACAACCATTTCAAAATGGTTTAACTTGATCAAACAATGTCATATGCAACTTGACTAAATTGAATTCAAATTGGAGTTTGAATTTGCAATTCAATTTGTAGTATACTCCATTTAAATGGAATTGCTTCACACATCAAAGCATATACATCAAGTTTCAACCTTCAACCATGTGATTGTGCATTGTATTTACTTTGCTACCTTGTTTGTTGTTTGTCGAGTAGAGGTGGAACCGGAACAGGAGGTTGCCCCCTTCGTTGAAGACCCCGAACCCGAACCTCGTCAGCAAGGCAAGCAAACCCCCCTTGATCATGTCGATAAAATCCCACTTCTCTCTCATGTCTCTCTTATGCATTGTATAGGATGATTACCATGCTACGTTTCTACCGCATAGATGAACCCATTCCTTTGCTTGACCTATCATTTGTCACAATAGTAAGCAAACCACAATCCTAGCAAATATAGGAGTTGATTGATATCATGTGGCCCCTGCAATTGTTACTTCTTATTACATGCTTAGAGTGATACCATGTTGATACTGTTATGTGAGTCGGGATGGTAGTGATCATGGTGATGATGGTGGAAATGTGTTGGTGAATCTACCCTAATACAAGGTGAACGATGAGAGGCTGTGTAGGAGTACACGGTGGGTTGTCTCGTTGAACACCGCCCTAAGTCCGAGTTCTTGTGTGGTGATCCAAGATGAAGAGTACAACAACACATTGGGCTCACTGACCCCTCTCAAGCTATTAACTCATCCCTTTCGATGTCGAGATGTCGCAGTAGTTTGGAGTTCTGGTAAGCTTGTGGCATGGATGTTAAGTGAGAGAGCGGCTCAACCGAGACCGGCTTATGCACCACGCACACATCACTTGGGTCCACTTCGGTAAACCGGCTGGGTTCACGATAGTGGTAGCCAACCCAGGTAGGCGGCTTTCTTGGACTAGATAGGCTATGAGGTAACAGTTGTGGTGAGCATCCTCGCTGACATCCCTTGAATGGTGTCGAGATCAAAGGAGATAACTGATGATCATGTGTGTGTAGCGGTACACCCCTGCAGGGTGAACAAAACTATTGGAATAGCTGCGTCTACGGTGAAGGACTTCTTGGAAAGCTTAGCTTGATTATTAGACAACTTGAACTGGATACTTCTAAAACACACCAAGATAAGTGTGAGTGCTATGGCGTGCTTTCTCGTGGGGAAGTCGAGGAAGGCACCATAGTGGTGTAATCGGTTGGAGAAATTAGTGGACCCGTGTACGCTTCTTACCTCAAGTGTGGTACTCATAGTTCAGGATTAGCCAAGTCAAGGCTGGCACTTCTGCAAGTGAAACCCCACCTCCCTTTACCTTGATACATGTGCATGAGTAGTATAGCTCCTATGTAAGTCTTGCTGAGTATGACTTTGTACTCACGTTTTCTTATTCTATGTTTTAGATGAACCCACTGACCCCGAAGGTGGCTTCTTCATTGAGCTCGACGACTGAAGATCAAGCTAGTCTAGTCCCAGTCAGACGACTGGTTCCCTCGTGGAGGGCTTGTGTTTAAATAAGGCTTCTTAAGCCATTTGTTAAACTCTTCTGTACTCAGACATACTTTGCTTCCGCTTGTTTGTTGTAATGTTGGATCACATGCTTGTGATATCTGTGTGCACTCTGTGAGAGTTATCAATAAAATGTATACTTTGTAGAGAATTGCAATGATACCTGCTGTTCATACAAGGCATGTGTGCTGCGTGTATGGTTATAACATGCATGTCTTTGTATGGGTTTTCGAGACCTTAGTTGTGATCTGGCTAGCGGTCTTTCATACACCAAGTGGCCCTTAGATGTGCGCAGCTTGGGGCATCGCGATGCGATTGCTCGAGACTCCGTCTCGTGCACACTTTGTGGTATGATCGAGCCCGCCCTAGACCCCGACTAAGTGATCGGGCTGGAGTAAGTCTATGTAAGAGTTATGAGATAGTCGATAGTATGGTTGAGGCGACTTGTCTTAGAATATGGGAGTTCATCACCCATATCATTAGACTTGTGTGCGGACGATGAGGACCCATCTCAGTTGATCATCCGGCCTGGATGGGATGCCCCTCACGTACGATGCTTTCCGAGAACGTTCTGTGCTTGGCCTTGTCTGCTTAGACAAGTGGGTACGGTTCTCGGCTCTCCATATGACTATGTCGTAGCCGGACTTGCATACGCTAACCCCGGGTCCCGACACCCGCCGCCTTGGACCTCTCCACCGGCGCCCCTCCGGTCGGATCCGGGCACCGCGCCGCCCCTGACCCTGTCAGCCGCCGCCTCCAGCTACGCCCTGGTGCCTCCTCCCCGTCGCCCTGCGCCGCCCGCCTCACCAGAGGCCGCCGCCGCTGTCCTCGTCGACGGGATCGGCGGGATCCCGATCGGAGCCGCATGCAACCGCCGCTGTCACCCTTGCCGGCCTGCCCTGTGCGGCCCACCAGTGCCAGGCCCAGTTGGCCTCCCATAGCCCAGCCGGTCCAGATCCAGCACCCAGGCCGACTTGGGCCAAGCCCATGGGTGAGGCTTCACCTTTTTCTACTGTTGACCCTGCGAATTTTTCTAAGTCCTGAGATATATGCTGCTGATGCTGTTTTGCAACGTAATTTGCGGTAGATCTGTAGCCCGGATGAGTTTGCGCGCAAAAGGTAAATTGTTTAGAATTGTGTGTACTTCAGTTCATCTTTTGTGAGCATTTTGATTTGAGGCCATCTTGATGATGTTAATCTGTTTTGAAGTGGGCATCAGGCTGTTAACTGTTATTATTTACTGTTAGTGTCTTGCTGGTGTTATTTTATTGCAAGTTTTCTTGATGATTGTGACACATCCATGAGGCCTATTGTATTAATTCTTTTTGCATACTGTTAAGCATCATGTCTACTTCCATTATATGTATTTCATTATCAAGTTTATATTCCTAGTCATAGATATGTTTAGCTCCAAAGTTGCTATGCCACTGTTTTTGAGAGCCACCTGTGTTTTTCTCTAAGTCTGTAACTTTCTGATGCCATGTTGCATGCTTAATATCTTTTGATCTGCTATGCCTATGACCTTGATTCTTGTTTGTACCTGATCACCATCATGCCTATTCCATGACCATATATTGCTATGTCATGTTGCTGAACTTTTTCATATAGTTTTTCCCCTGTTTATACAGCATGAAAATAATAGTTTCTGCCTTGTTTCCTCATTTTCACGAAGTCCTAGACCAGTAATGTTTTATTGCATTTTGCTTGGTCTATAACTAATTGTCCATGATGCCTATTTGCATGATTCCTTCTGACATGCCTTACCTGCCATGTCTACTTTAGTTGCATATCATTTTTGTGCATGTTTGCAACCTTTTGCTTGTTTATTTGTTGCTCTAAAGTGTGCTACCTGATGTTGGCAGATTGTGTTCCAAACTTGTATTGCTTGTATCTTTTTAACCGTAACTCAGTTTGGGTGTTCTTTATATGTAACTTGATTAGTTTTTCGTGTACTTCGGTTTTATGCTATTGTTTGCTGTTGTTAACCAACCTAAAATATGGTTTAGGGAAGAACAGTACCAATTACTTAAATTGTCGTGGGGTACTTAGTGGATGCCATGTTAGGTTGTGCTTCACTTAAATTGACTAGCATAGATAGATTATCTTATGCTTCACCTCTTGTCATGTTTGTATGCTATTCCATGCTTCTGTGCCTTTCCATGTTAACAACTTTGTTGATCACCTATAGCTAAACAACTTGAACCACCGTAAACGTGCGGTATCGTCGTGTGTGACGAGTACTCCACTTAACCTGTTAGTAACCGCTCTCGACGGTAGGTGTGATGTCTCGTGTTGCCTTCTTGTTGATGCTTCCTCGTGTTTGCTTCGTAGTAATAGATGCTTGCTCGTTGATTGCTTTCCAGTGTTTACCTCTTGTGTGCTTCCGCGGGTACCTTCAGAGACGATGCGAGCTTGCGATTAACTACACCTTCGGAACCTGACTTATCAACAGGAAAGGACTATACATTACTTATGATCCATTCTATTTCAACCAGCGGTTTGCATGCTAGTCTAGGTTAGGTTCGATGTTTGATCCTACCATATGTTTATAGCCTCTTTCAACCGATACAACCATGTCCCCTCCCAGCAAACCATGTACTGTTATGTTACTATTGCTCGTTGCTCAGCCCCTTCTTAGTATGCATGCTTAGGATGCTACGATGTTACCTCCTGTTACTCCTTGGTTTTGGGCTATCACATTTTTATATTGTTGTTGATGATATGATTATTTTTAATGTTGACTATAATCGACGAAGGATGGAAGGTCTAGGTTATCCAGCCCCGACGCTTTGTTCCATTCGAGTCACCTAGGATCCGAGTTCCGGGTATTGGTTCTAAGACTGAGCGTGCCTAACCGCGTGTGGGATTTTATGGGGTCCCCTTTTCTTACCTACCTAGCTTCAAACATTTCTAGTGGTGGCCCAAGCTGATTTACTATTTGAAAATCATGCATATATATGTCTGTCGGGTCGCTCCTAGCAGACATCCTCTAAACCAACCAGGGCCAACGGGGACTTTGTTTCCCTGTTGGTCCAACCTGTCCGGCTGAGGACCCGACCTCATGTGAGAATTACCGGCAATCCAAACCTGCGACAGACGGTAGAAACCAGATCGAGAGCGCGGCCGGCTCCTGAGCTAGATGTCGACTCACCGGGGGCCACCCGTATTTGTTCGTTGTTATTTAGAGGGACCTGTCGTTTCGGATCTCTCGGAACTAAATCATAAAATGGTTGCCTATGATGGGTAGCAACTGAGAGAGATGGGCGTGCGTGCAGATCCTTGTAATGGGCAATAGGTACACCCCTGCATCTTTCTAGGGTTTCCCTAGTCCAAAATTGCAGCCACCCCCTCCATTTTGCCCCAAAAACTCCCCCCTAGACCTCCATATCTGTGATTTTTTGCTCCCCTGCGATCTGGACTGTCATATCTCGCGATCCGACGGCCCAGATCCACCCTGGTCTCCCACCAACGGCCTCTCCCGTGGAGGTCAACGCCCGAGCCATGGAGCTCCGCGCCGCCGCCTCCACCGGTCGGCCGCCGCGTCGCGCGGCACGGCAGGCCGCCGCCGCCCCTCTCCTGCGCGCCCTCCTTCCCTCTTCTTCTTCCCCCTGGCCTCCTCTCTCACCTACCACCCGTCTGCTGCAGGGAACTCCGGCGAGCCGCCGCGCCATGGCCACCAGGACGGAGCTCGCATGCCGGCTGAAGGAGTCGGCCGGCCACGCCGGTGACCAAGTCCGGGCTGCCGCGCACCGGATCCGCGCGCCCCCGCCGCCTGCGCTCCTCCCAGCCGACGCCTGGCCCGCCGCTCGCCGCCGGCATCCTGGCCGCCGCCGTTGGTTCCCGTCCGATCGGGACGAGGAGGCCGGCCAGCCCAGCCAGCCAGAGCAAGCCGGCCTGCCGCACCACCAGGCCGATTTGGGCCGAGGCCCATGGTGATGCCCGGACCCTTTTTTTTCCTTCTCGCGATTTTTCCTTTTTTCCAATTTCTGCTAAGTCTGAAACTTAGTGCTACTGATTCAATTTTGCACTGTAATTTGCGATCAAACCGTATCTCGGATGACTTTGCGCCCAAAAGGAAATTTGCTTAGAATTGTGTGTACTTCAGTTCATCTTTTGTGAGCATTTTGATTTGAGGCCACCTTGATGTTGTTAATCTGTGTTGAAGTGGGCCTCAGGATGTTAACTGCTACTAATTCCTGTTGAAGTGCTGCTGTTGTTTGATGTTGTTAACCAACCTAAAATATGGTTTAGGGCAGAACTGTACCAAATCATTTAATTGTTGTGCGGCACTTAGTGATATGCCATGTTTAGGTTGTGCCTCACTTAAATTGACTGGCATAGATAGTTTATCTTATGCTTCACCTCTTGACATGTTTGTGTGCTATGCCATGCTTGAGTGAGATGCCATGTTAACAACCTTTGTTGCTCACCTTGTGTAGCTAAACAACTTGAACCTTTCTAAATGTGCGGTATCGTCGTGTGTGACGAGTACTCCACTTAACCTGTTAGTAACCGCTCTCGATGGTAGGTGCGATGTCTCTTGTTGCCTTTTTGTTGATGCTTGCTCGTGTTTGCTTCGTAGTAATAGATGTCTGGTCATTGATTGCTTTCTAGTGTTTATCCTCTTGTGTACTTCCGCGGGTACCTCTCGGAGATGATGCGAGCTTGCGATCAACTACACCTTCGGAACCTGACTTATCAACAGGCAAGGACTATGCATTACTTATGATCCATTCTATTTCAACCAGCGGTTTGCATGCTAGTCTAGGTTAGGTTCGATGTTTGATCCTACCACATGTTTACAACCTCTTTTAAACCGATATAGCCATGCCCCCTCCCAACAAACCTTGTACTGCTATGTTACTATTGCTTGTTGCTCAGCCCCTGCTTAGTATGCATGCTTAGGATGCTACGATATTACCTCCTGTTACTCCTTGGTTTGGGCTATCAAATTATTATATTGTTGTTGATGATATGATTATTATAAATGTTGACTACATTCGACGAAGGATGGAAGGTCTAGGCTATCACGCCCCGACGCTTTGTTCCATTCGAGTTACCTAGGATCCGAGTTTCGGGTATTGGTTTTAAGACTGAGCGTGCCTAACCGCGTGTGGGATTTTATGGGGTCCCCTTTTCTTACCTACCTAGCTTCAAACATTTCTAGTGGTGGCCCAAGCTGATTTACCATTTGAAACGTGTGTGTCACTGGTCCGCGGCCGGCAGATTTCAAACAACTTGGGCCAGCGGAGACATGGTTTCTCTTGTTGGTCCACCCCAGGGAGCTAGGGGGTTGTCCACATCTGTTTGGGCAACTAACCCGACCACATCCAGACGGTAGAGGCCAATTCGAGAGCGCGGCCGGCTTTTGAGTTGGGTGTCGACTCACCGGGGGCCACCCTGATTTGTGCGTTGTTAGTTAGAGGGACCTGTCGTTCCGGATCTCTTGGGACTAAATCATAAAATGGTTGCCTATCATGGGTAGCAACTGAGAGAGATGGGCGTGCGTGCGGAGCCTTGTAATGGGCAGTTGGTACACCCCTACAGGGTTAAATATTTTCGAGAAGCCGTGTCCACAGTTATGGACGACTTCAGACCTACTCCTTGTTCATAGACAACAACTGAGATAATCCTAATATAATTTGATCAACGTGTGTGTGCCTCGACCGCTTCTTCTTCGTCGGGATGCGAAGAGGAGGACAAGGATAGGATAGGTGTTATGATTGCGTAAGTAGTTGCTAGCAAGACTTGTTGGAGGCGATTCCTCATCGAATGCTTGGCTTCTTATCTTACTCACTAGATCGTTAGCCACTTCATAAATGCTAGTGCGGCATCCTTACCGTAAACTACTAGTTTTCCTAGAATGACGAGTGATGAAGTCCTTGCTGGGTCAGATGACCACTACAGTTGGATGCTGAGTACCTCTGTACTCATGATACTACCCCAAACTCTTTTCAGGGTTCTTGATCGACAACAGGTATGGTGATCGACGTTTCACATGGAGACTCGACGACGACTAGTTAGGCGGATCCCGGCGGAGGGCCTGGACCTGTGTGGTTATGGGATCGATGATTTTCTCTTTGCCACGCTGTTGTATTGTATTAATGCAGTTGTATGCCTGAAACTTATTGCTGCTGATTCAAGTTTTCACTTTAATTTGCGATTAAACCGTAGCTCGGATGACTTTGCGCCCAAAAGGAAATTTTCTTAGAATTGTGTGTACTTCAGTTCGTCTTTTGTGAGCATTTTGATTAGAGGCCATCTTGATGTTGTTAATCTGTGTTGAAGTGGGCCTCAGGCTGTTAACTGCTACTAATTCATGTTAAAGTGTTGCTGTTGTTTGCTGTTGTTAACCAACCTAAAATATTGTTTAGGGCAGAACAGTACCAAATCATTTAATTGTTGTGCGTCACTTTGTGATATGCCATGTTTAGGTTGTGCCTCACTTAAATTGACTAGCATAGATAGTTTATCTTATGCTTCACCTCTTGACATGTTTGTGTGCTATGCCATTCTTGAGTCAGATTCCATTTTAACAACCTTTGTTGCTCACCTTGTGTAGCTAAATTCCTTGAACCTTTCTAAATGTGCGGTATCGTCGTGTGTGACGAGTACTCCACTTAACCTGTTAGTAACCGCTCTCGATGGTAGGTGCGATGTCTCGTGTTGCCTTCTTGTTGATGCTTTCTCGTGTTTGCTTCGTAGTAATAGATGCCTGCTCGCTGATTGCTTTCCAGTGTTCATCCTCTTGTGTGCTTCCGCGGGTACCTCTCGGAGACGATGCGAGCTTGCGATCAACTACACCCCTTCGGAACCTGACTTATCAACAGGCAAGGACTATGCATTACTTATGATCCATTCTATTTCAACCAGCGGTTTGCATGCTAGTCTAGGTTAGGTTCGATGTTTGATCCTACCACATGTTTACAACCTCTTTTAAACCGATATAGCCATGCCCCCTCCCAACAAACCTTGTACTGCTATGTTACTATTGCTTGTTGCTCAGCCCCTGCTTAGTATGCATGCTTAGGATGCTACGATATTACCTCCTGTTACTCCTTGGTTTGGGCTATCAAATTATTATATTGTTGTTGATGATATGATTATTATAAATGTTGACTACATTCGACGAAGGATGGAAGGTCTAGGCTATCACGCCCCGACGCTTTGTTCCATTCGAGTTACCTAGGATCCGAGTTTCGGGTATTGGTTTTAAGACTGAGCGTGCCTAACCGCGTGTGGGATTTTATGGGGTCCCCTTTTCTTACCTACCTAGCTTCAAAAATTTCTAGTGGTGGCCCAAGCTGATTTACCATTTGAAATGTGTGTGTGACTGGTCCGTGGCCGGCAGATTTCAAACAACTTGGGCCAGCGGAGACATGGTTTCTCTTGTTGGTCCACCCCAGGGAGCTAGGGGGTTGTCCACATCTGTTTGGGCAACTAACCCGACCTCATCCAGACGGTAGAGGCCGATTCGAGACCGCGGCCGGCTTTTGAGTTGGGTGTCGACTCACCGGGGGCCACCCGGATTTGTGTGTTGTTAGTTAGAGGGACCTGTCGTTCCGGATCTCTTGGGACTAAATCATAAAATGACTGCCTATCATGGGTAGCAACTGAGAGAGATGGGCGTGCGTGCGGACCCTTGTAATGGGGCAGTTGGTACACCCCTGCAGGGTTAAATCTTTTCGAGAAGCCGTGTCCACCGTTATGGACGACTTGAGACCTACTCCTTGTTCATAGACAATAACTGAGATAATCCTAATATAATTTGATCAACGTGTGTGTGCCTTGACCGCTTCTTCTTCGTTGGGATGCGAAGAGGAGGACAAGATAGGATAGGTGTTATGATTGCGTAAGTAGTTGATAGCAAGACTTGTTGGAGGCGATTCCTCATCGAATGCTTTGCTTCTTATCTTACTCTCTAGATCGTTAGCCACTTCATAAATGCTAGTGCGGCAGAAACCTCACCACTTACCCCATCCTTACCGTAAACTACTAGTTTTCCTAGAATGATGAGTGATGAAGTCCTTGCTGGGTCGGATGACCACTACAGTTGTATGCTGAGTACCTATGTACTCATGATACTACCCCCAAACTCTTTTCAGGATTCTTGGTCGACAACAAGTATGGTGATCGACGTTTCACGTGGAGACTCGACGACGACTAGTTAGGCGGATCCCGGTGGAGGTCCTGGACCCGTGTGGTTATGGGATCGATGTTTTTCTCTTTGCCACTAGGCATTTGATTGTAGTCTGTACTCAGACATATATATTCCGATGTTGTATTGTATTAAGGCAGTTGTATGCCGATTGTATGAGATGTTGTATCCTTGTATCTGTAATGTTGTGATATCATGTTGGAAATTCGGGGCATATGACTTCGTCATGTGTCACGGTGCGACTGATATGTGCTTCGTCCTCGGATCTGGATGGAAACATCTAGATTTGGAACAGTACCGCATATCGGGCCTTACAATATTGCTATGCTTTTGAGATACTTTTATACACTTTTTATCATATTTGGACTAACATATTAACTAAGTGCACCCCAGTGCGAGCTTTTGTTTCCTGCTGTCTTTTTATTTTAGGTTTTCCCATTACGTAAAGTGCCAGAAAAATTCCGGGAAAAATATATAAAAAATCAGCGTACCGGAAGCTTCCAGACGCCCGAAGGGGGGCCAGAGGGGCCCCAGCTGGTACCCAGGAGGCCAGGGGGCACGGCTAGGGTTGGGCTATTGGCATACGGGGCAGAAAACACAAAATTTTTAATACCTACTATACCTGAACCCAAGATCTATGCTATGGCGATGTAAAGTAACGGAGGGAATCGGAGTTCATACCTTTGAAGACCGAAAGAGGGAAACGTTCTTGCGAATGTGGCTGGTGTAGACTCAGAACTATGACCTCCCTGTCGTGTTGAAGACCACCGACGATGGAGACTCCCGGTTGACCTCCAGCGATGAAGTAGCACCACAGGTGTAGTGCCTCAAAGAGATTATACACATACGGTACAATCGATGCTCCCTCCGGGCCCCGAACCAGGCGAGCAGCGGAACCAAGACGGACTCGGATCTCGACTCCGGCAGAGCGACGGCCTGCTATGGTGGTGAACTCCACACTAGGTGTAGCCTCCAAACAAGGGGAGTCCACTTACTAGATAGGAGAAGGAGAGGGAGAGAGATTTTGTTGTATTGGAAAAAAAGTGGGTGTACCCCTCCTTATATAGGCCAAGGGGGGTGTCATCCTACTCCCCTCCCCATGTGGGACTAAACCCCAAGGGGGGGAGTGCGCCGGCCAAGGGAGGGGGGATAGGCCCCACCCTTGGCGCAAATCCAACGGGGGAATCCTCCTCCTCCCTAATGGGCCCATATGGCCCAATAAGCCTTTTTCCAATTTTTAAATTGATTTAAATATATTTTAATATTTAATTCATATAATTAAATAATAAAACGTTATAAAATAAAATTAATCTTTATTTTGAACCTTTCAAAATGTTCGGAACAACTTCCGCTCTCCTCCGGAACTATTCCGGTGATTTCTCTTATTTCACCGATGATCCCGAATCTATCCCCATGCATCGATTGCCCTTAAGTGTAACACCCTAACGGTCCGGGAAACAGCAGACATGATCAAGACACTCTCATTGATCAATGACTAGTCAGTTGGACCTGGTTACAATCCTTGACAGTCCCTGCGCTTCCATCAAATGAACTTCAATCGCTTTTGGAAACCGTTCACGATACAACGTAATCCCTTTGTGCTGCGGTACTTTGTTTGTCCGAGGTTTGATCGTCGGTATCCAACATACCGTGTTCATATCTCAATCACAACAAACAAGTTTACTCGTCCATGCCTATTGGATCTCTTGTGACCTAGTCACTTGCTTGCAAGATATTGATGCAATGTCACCGAGTATTAACATACTCATCAACCATCTATTTAGGAATACCCAAAGTGCACCGTTATGGCCAGCATATTTCAGTCAGGCGGTGGGATACAAATCAAAGTCACCTCATATATGACAATTACGTATGACCATTACGGTCGAAGGACTAAGCCATACATTACAAAGTCATCGCAATGCTGAACTATGTGACCGATCACATTACAATGCTTCAGGTGGGTGTGCATCCATCACATTATTCTCCCAATGACATGACCTCATTGTCAATGGACTTAAGTGTCGTCATGATCAGGAAAGCTTGATCAACTAATTTCCCAATGAGATAGTTTACCCGAGTTAAACTACGGACTTGTGTTTTATACCACCCGTGTATTAGTATTTCCAAGTAATACAGTTATAGCATAGTATAAAACCTAGTATGAACAAAACGGATATGTGACAAATATCTTTATTAATTTGCCTCTAGGGCACATATCCAACAGTCTCCCACTTGCACTAGAGTACAAATTACACTAGTTTACATCTGGTATGTATCTAACACCGATAGTCTCGCGGTGTTCCTGAAACTTTCCTTGTGGAAGAGGTTTAGTCATCGGGTCTGCTGCGTTCAGATCCGTATGTATTTTTTGAATCCTAGTGTGTCCATCCTTGACGTAATCCCGCGTCACATGGAACTTACTAAGTATGTGCTTGGTTGTAGAGTGAGTATTTAGTTCCTTTGCATTAGTAATGGCACCCGTGTTGTCGCAGAAGATATCCACGTGGTCAATGCAGCTGGGAAAGACGCCAAGCTCGATCATGAACTTCTTCAGCCACAACGCTTCATTTGACGCTTCTCAAGCGGCAATATACTCTGACTCCATAGAAGATTAGGCGACGACTGACCTTTTGCCGCTCCTCCAGCTAATAGTGCCACCGTTCAACATGAATACATATCCCGTCTGGGACTTCGAGTCATCTAGGTCTGAGCCGAGGCTTGCGTCAACGTAACACTTTACAGTGAGCTCCTCATCAACTCCTCCATAAACGAGAAAGAGATACTTTGTTATTCTCAAGTATTTTAGGATGTTCTTTACTGCGGTCCAATGGGACGTTCCGGATTACTTTCGTAGCGATTAGTCATACTAATAGCCAACGCTAAATCCGGCCGGGTACATCACATAGCATACATGAGAGAACCTATGGCTGAGGCATAGGGCTTTGAGGACATTTCTTCCTTCTCTTTTGCTGTAGTTGGGCATTGAGTCACACTTAATTTGATACCTTTTATATCTGGCAAGAGTCCTCTCTTGGAGTTATCCATACTGAACCTTTTCAATATCTTATCAATGTAAGTGCTTTGACTCAAAGCCAATAGGCGATTAGGTCTATCTCTATAGATCTTAATCCCTAATATGTACGCTGCTTCACCTAGGTCCTTCATGGAAAATTGTCCATTCAGATATTCCTTCACTTCTTCTAAGAATTTTCCATCGTTCCCTATTAGTAATAGGTCATCTACATATAACACAAGGGATGCTACATAGCTCCCACTCGGTTTCTTATAGACGCAAAACTCTTCGACGTTTTGGACAAATCCAAAAGCTTTAATGACCTCATCAAATCGAAGATTCCAACTCTGAGATGCTTGCTTCAACCCATAGATGGACCGTTGAAGCTTTCACACCTTACAAGCATTCCTTGGATCAATGAAACCCTCCGGTTGCATCATATACAACTCTCCCTCAATGTTGCCATTAAGGAACGCAGTTTTCACGTCCATCTGCCATATCTCGTAATCATGATATGCAGCTATTGCTAGTAGGATCTGAATAGACTTTATCATCACTACAGGAGAGAATGTCTCCTCGTAGTCAACTCCTTGAATTTGTCGGAACCCCTTCGCGACAAGTCGATCTTTATAGATAGATACGTTTCCATCTGTGTTAGTCTTTTTCTTGAATATCCACTTATTCTCGACGGCCTTGCGGTCCTCTGGAATATCCACAAAAGTCCAAACTTTGTTGGTGTACATGGAGTCTATTTTGGATTTCATGGCTTCTAGCCATTTCTCGGAATCTGGTCCCTCCATTGCTTCTTTGTAACTCGTAGGTTCATCTGACTCAATAGCCGAGATTGCTTTCACAAGTTGTCCGTAAAAATCAGGAGCTTGACGGACTCTTGATGACCTACGTGGCAAAATAGGTTCCTCTTCATTATCATCATGATCATCATGTATGTCATGATTGTTATGAATGTTGTTCTGGCCATTCTTGTCAGAACCCCAACTAGGGTAAGTGCTAGGGTTTGTTTGATCCCTTTGCATCATGTGAAGAAATTGAAAAGAAAAATCAAAATTGAGGAAAAGAAAAGCCCTGAGAAATTAAATCAAATGGCTAGATAAAAATCTTTTTCCAAAAATCATTTGAATGTTTGGAAAATTCCTAGAATTGTTGCTGATCATTGCAAAAGTGGTTTGGGGATTTTTCCCATGCCCATGGAATATTCTAAAATTCAAAAGGTGCATTGGAAATTAAATTTAACTCCAATTTGAATTTAAATTCAAATTGTTTGATTTTCAAAAGTCACCAAAACTTATGAGTGGCTAGCTATTTATGTTATAAGCCCACATAAAAGTTTTCATGATTTTATAAAATGCCTAGCTAATTGTTTTAGCACAGCAAAACAAATAACAGAAAAACAAAACAGAAGAAAAATAGAAAAGGGAAAGAGAGCCCACCCCACCCACTTACCTGGCCCAGCCTGGCCAGAAGCCAGCCCAGCCCTGCTCGCCCGCGTGTCGTCTTCCTCCCCTCGCCTCCAAGCAGCTCGGTGGCGAGCCAAGCACCGTGGACGCCACCGAGGCTCGCCTGGAACCCCCCAGGCCTCCTCCTCGCGCCACGCAGCTCGCCCAGAAGCCCCGCACCCTTTCCCCCTCCTTTGGCTTCCTCCCTGTCTCTCTCCCCCGTGAATACAGCGCCGCCTGAAGCCCAGCCGGAGCACGCCGCCGTGCAGCGCGTGGACATCGAGCATTTCCCGGCGAACTGTGCTGTCCAGAAGGTCCGCAGCAGACGACTTCATCAAGCTGCGCAACAAATCGAGGCCAGAAGCCCTTGGAAGAGCCGCCAGCTTTGAGTTTCTTCCCCACGGCCGCCGTGCGCCATTGCCGGAATTTGCCGTCGCCTCGCATCCTCCGGCTTCCTCGAGCCCTTCTCTGCACCCAGGGTGAGCTTGCGCTCATTTCCGCTCAAAGTCCCGCTCGAATCCATGCCCGAGTCGTGTTTCGCCTTGGTCCAGTCCACGGCCGCCGCTGCCCCTCGTCGCCAGCGAGGTTCCGCCCGCCCCCTGACCTCCCTGGTGGCATAGCTCGAAGCGGACGAGCACGGGCAACCCCCTGGTAGTTTCCCTGTGCCCAGCCGTGGCCGAAATGGTCACTCCGGCCGCGTGGATTAGCTTAAGGGCTAATCAGCCCTTAATCCCCCCCAGTGACGATGACAGGTGGGCCCCCTGGCCCCTTAAGCCTCTCTGTTAATTAAATAGAGAGGGGATTAACCCTCTCCCACTGACAGAGTGGACCCACATGTCAGCCCCCCCTGTGGCATCACCCCCACATCAGCATGACGCAATAAAGACTTTCCAGAAAATAGAAATGATTTAAAGAAATTACATAAATTGCATAAAATCATTTAAACTTTGAAAATTCATAGAAAATTCATATGAACTCCAAATTGGACAAATAATATATGAAAAATGATCAGCATAACATTCTCTATCCAAATATACAACTTTCAACCATGTTTGAGTTGATTTTAAAATGGGACCAGTAGCTTTTGCTATTTGTCTTAAATGGAATTAATTCAAATTTAATTCAAATGCAATTCAAATTTGAACCATTGCAATACACCACATCTCACTTGTACTTCAGAAGCATATCACACATATGATCACATGGTTTCAAATGATCAAACATTTTCAAATGCATTTTGGTTAAATTGAAATTCATATATGGAGTTTGAATTTGCATTTCAAATGCAATACACTTCATTTAAATCAAATGTACCTCAAACCAGCACCATTTACTTCATGTCACAACAATATCATGTGCTTGTGCATTTTACTTCCGAAGTTGTCCCCCCTTGTTGATGATTGTTTCCGGTACCAGCTTTTTCGAGACGGTGATCACCCCCGAAGAAGAAGACCACCGTTAAGACCCGTGTATCGTCAGCAAGGCAAGCAAACCCCATTAATCATGTCTATAAAATCCCAATTCCCTCTCAGTCTCGCTTATGCATGTTTAGGAGATCACTTTGTATCGATTCTACCGCATAGTTGAACCCATATCCGATGCATGACCTATCATCTTGTCACAGTAGTAAGCAAACCACAATCCTAGTTGACATAGGAGTTGGTTGATATCATGTGGCCCCTGCAACTGTTAATGCTTATTGCATGCTTAGTGATACAGTGAGTTTGCTTTTGATGTGAGTCGGGATGATAGTGAACATGGTGTTGATGAAAGTGAAACTGTGTCGGTGAATCCACCCTAATACAAGGTGAACAATGAGAGGTTGTGTAGGAGTACACAGTGGGTTGTGTCGTTGAACACCGCCTTAAGCACCGAGTTCTTGTATGGTAATCCAAGACAAAGAGTACAACCACACATTGGGCTCACTGACCCCTCTCGGCCTAGTACCTTGATCCGTGTCGACGTCCAGGAGTCACATTAGTTCGGGCTTTCCATTTGACATCTGCATAGAAAAAGAATGAAGGAATGGTTGCATCATATAGATATGTGGTTGCACCTGTGAGGCAGGAAAACCATCTGCCAGAGGTGGCGTCTCGGTCACCTGCATTGTTTGAGTCCATTTCGTTGATCCGGCCGGGCTCTCGAGCGGAGGCAAACTCAGATAGTCGACTCCTGGAATAGACCGGTTGTGAGCGAAGTGTCGTGGTGAACATCCTCGCTGTCACCTCTTGAACGGTGGCGAGACCTGGCGGTAACCGATGGTCATGTGTGTGTAGCTTACACCCTTGCAAGGTTAACAAAACTATTCGAATAGCCGCGTCCGCGGTTAAGGACTACTTGGAACCTGTACCTGATTATTAGACAACTTGAACTGGATACTTCTAAAATACACCAAGATAAGTGTGAGTGCTATGGCGTGCTTTCTCGTGGGGAAGTCGAGGAAGGCACCATAGTGGTGTAATTGGTTGGAGATGTAGTGGACTCGTGTACGCTTTTTACCTCAAGTCTGGTACTCGTAGTTCAGGACTAGCCAAGTCAAAGCTGGCACTTCTGCTTGATGAAACCCCACCTCCCTTTACCTTGATACTTGAGCATGAGTAGTGTAGTTCTAATGTAAGTCTTGCTGAGTACGACTTTGTACTCACGCTTGCTTATTCTATGTTTTAGATGAGAAACCGGACCCCGATGGAGTCACCGACCTGAAGCTCGACGTTGACTAAGTTAGCATAGTCCCAGACAGCAGTATGGTCCCTCGTGGAAGGGCATGTTTGTTTACAAGGCTTCTCTAAGCCATTTGTTAAACTTGTCTGTACTCAGACCTAATTTTCTTCCGTTGTATGATGTAATGTGATCACAGACATGTGATCTTTGTATGCTCTATGTGTATATCAATAAAGAGTACTTTGTAGTGTTATGTGATGATACCTGCTGTTCATACTAGGCATGTGTGCTGCGTGTATGATTATAACATGCATGTCTTAGTATGGGTTTTCGAGACCTTAGTTGTGATCTGGCTGGCGGTATTTTATACACCAAGTGGCCCTTAGATGTGCGCAGCTTGGGGCATCGCGATGCGATTGCTCGTGACTCTGTCACGTGCACACTTTGTTGTATGATCGAGCCCGCCCTAGATCCCGACTAAGTGATCGGGCTGGAGTAAGTCTATGTAAGAGTTAGGATCCAATCGATAACATGGTTGAGGCGACTTGTCTATGAGTATGGGATTCACCACCCATAAGCATTTAGACTTGTGAGCGAACGTTGAGGACCCATCTCAGTTGATCATCTGGCCTGAATGGGATGCCCCTCACGTTCGATGCTTACCGAGAACGTTCTGTGCTTGGCCTTGTCTGCTTAGCCAAGTGGGTACGATTCTTGGCTCTCCATGTGATTGTATCGTGACTGGAATTACATACGCTAACCCCGAGTCCCGACAATTCTCTTCATCTCCCACTGTGGATGAAGGTTCCAGAACAATTTCTGTTGCTGGTTCTTCGATTTGGAGTGATTGTTCAGTCACTTCATCGAGGTCTATTTTCCTCCCATTTAACTCTTTCAAGAGAAACTCTTTCTCGAGAAAGTGTCCAGTCTTGGCGATAAACTTTTTGCCCTCGGACTTATTGTAGAAGGTGTAACCACAAGTTTCCTTTGGATAGCATACAAAGATGCACTTATCCGCCTTTGATTCGAGTTTGTCAGGCTGTAGTTTCCTAACATACACCTCACAGCCCCAAATCTTCAGGTGAGACAACTTTGGTTTCGTGCCATGACATTCCTCAAATGGTGTTGTCTTCACGGATTTGGATGGTGCCCTATTAAGAACGTAAGCGGCAGTTTCTAACACATACCCCCTGAATGACACAGGCAAGTTGGTATGAGACATCATCGATCGCACACTATCCAATAGGGTCCGATTACGTCGTTCGGCTACACTGTTCCTTTGAGGTGTGCCTGCCGGCGTAAGTTGTGGTACAATGCCACAAGACTTCAGATGATCGCCAAACTTGTGACTTAAATACTCACCACCTTGATCGGATCGAAGGTGCTTGATTTTCCTCCCGAGTTGATTCTCGACCTCATTCTGAAATTCCTTGAACCTTTCAAAGGTTTCAGACTTATGCTTCATTAATTAAATATACCCATATCTACTCAAGTCATCAGTAAAGGTCACGAAGTAACGAAGACCATTGCGTGTGGGGATGTTCATGGGTCCACATACTTCTGTATCTATGATCCCCAATAAGTCATCCGCACGCTCCATTACACCATTGAATGGATTCCTTGTCATTTTGCCCATGAGGCATGGTTCACATGTATCAAGGGATCCAAAATCCAATGAATCAAGAAGTCCATCCTTATGGAGCTTCTCCATGCACTCTATACCAATATGACCAAGTCGACAATGCCACATCGTCATGTGCTCTTCTCTACTACATTTTAATCTTTTGGCCTCTATATTGTTAATGTGACACACGTCACCATCGAGATCAAGTACGAATAAACCACGTTGCTCCGGCGCGTGAACATAACACACTTCATTCTTATAAATCGAACAACCAATTGTATCAGACTTAAAAGAATAGTGGTCTCGCTTCAAGCAAGATCCACTAACGATGTTCACACCAAATGCGGGTACATAGTAGCATTTATTCAGAATCAAAATTAATCCCGAAGGGAGACTAAGATGCATCGTGCCGACCGCCAGTACTTCAACTTGACAGCCGTTGCCCACGCGCATCGTCACTTCATCTCTCAGCAAGCGTCTCTTATTCCTTAGTCCCTGAGTGGAATTATAAATATGAGCGACAGATCCTGTGTCAAGTATCTAGGATGTGTTCCCGGCGCTTGTAAAGAAAAGATCAACAATATGTATATCAAATATACCTTCGTCTCTCTTGGCGACCTTGCCAGCCTTCTTGTCCTTTAGGTACTTGGGGCAGTTGCGTTTCCAGTGACCTTCACCCTTGCAGTAGAAGCACTCAACTCCGGGCTTGGTCTTATTTGCCTTGGGAGGAACGACAACTGACTTGCCATCCTTCTTAGGGATGCCTTTCATTCCCTTGTCCCGTCTGCTTGGCCTCTTTAATTCAGTGGTCTTGTTGATCATGAATACAGCGTGCTCCTTCTTGATCTCAACCTCAGCACTTTTCAGCATGGCGAACAACTCAGAAGGGGTCTTAGGCATCCCCTGCATGTTGTAGTTCAGCACAAAGCCTTTGTAGCTAGGGGGAAGTGACTGCAACACCCTATCAACTTCAAGTTCATCTGGAATCTGACATTCCAGAGCATTCAAGCGTTGGATGTAGCCAGACATTTTGACCACATGCTCACTCACGCTGTTGTGCTCGTCCATCTTAGCCGAGAAGAAGGCTTCAGAAGCCTCGTACCGTTCAACCCTTTCTTGAGGTGCAAAGACGGCCTTGAGGTCTGTGATAATCTCATATGCACCCATCCTCTCAAAGCGCTTCTGCAGCTCAGCCTCCAAGGAGTAGAGCATGCCACTCTAGACAAGGTTGTAATCATCAGTTTTGGAGAAATAGACATTCTTCTCATCCTGACTGGCATCATCTGCTGGTGCGTCACCTAACGCGCCCTCTAGTACGTATGCCATTTTGAGGGGAACGATGAGAATCCTCAGGGTACGGAACCAGTTGGTGAAGTTGGACCCATCAGTTTTTAGTTTGTGTTTCTCTAGGAATGAGCCTAAGTTGAACGAGGGGCGTGGTGCTGCCATCTACAATGGTGATTCACAAAGATACATATTTGGACTTTTGTTCATAATGTGGAGTTTTCAATTTAATCTTCAAAATTCTAGAAATCTCCCACTTAGATAAACACCTCTCAATTTAACTAAGTGATTACACAATCCCAGACCCCAGACCTCCCCCGATCGCCACGGCCATCAGTATGCGACCCAGGTAGGCCTCTAAGCCAATCACATCAGGTATGTGATTCATGCTCGATCTTTCGATCTACTGTGTTCCAGGCTCGCATCTATATACGTCAATCCTGCCAATCCAACCTTGATGTTAGTTGTTCAGCAAGGCCATATCTGCATATGCCAGGCTCGCTGAACCCAAACTCATGTGAAGGCCATTTAATATGTGTGACACCCGGTATGTACGAAATGTCGGCCATATGGGAGATCCTTCCAGGCGGTGCCCACCAAGGGAGAACACAATGTTGGTATTGTGAGAGATGGTCCTATTTGTGCTACCATCGTCATATCTAGCATACTAGCATAAAGAGGAAGTAAAACTGTAAATCATACAGGCGATGATTCCCCTTCATGCAAAGCAAAGTTAAACGCCTTTCTACTTTAGCTTGTGCAAGTTTTACGTGGCTGCTAGGGGTTTCGAGAGAGAGAACCGATTTCTATCCTGCGAACAAACATGCCACAACACCGATCCCCAATCGTCTCTATTACACCCCTGACGGGGCCCTCCATTGCAAACATCTTCGCATCGCTAATGCAGAGAGACAGACACCCCCCCAGCCACTTATATGGTACAAGACATATGTCAAGCGTGGAACCAGTCTCGCGTAAATGCGTAAAGTCAGTCGAGGGCCGCTTCATCAGACATTGCCGCAACGCTAAATGAGTACACGTGGGAGGGTAAAGAATCAAGATTCGATGCCCACACCCTAGATGTGTTCTACCCGTACAATACATCTACGCATAGCTAGCTCTGATACCACTGTTGGGATACGGGGCAGAAAACAAAAAAAAATTCATACCTACGATACCCAAACCCAAGTTCTATGCTATGGCGATGTAAAGTAACGGAGGGAATCGGGGTTCATACCTTTGAACACCGAAAGAGGGAAACGTTCTTGCGAACGTGGCTGGTGTAGACTCAGAAGTACGACCTCCCTATCGTGTTGAAGACCACTGGCGCTGGAGATTCCCGGTTGACCTCCAGCGATGAAGTAGCACCACAGGTGTAGTGCCTCGAAGAGATTATACACGTACGGTAAAATCGATGTTCCCTCCGGGCCCCGAACCAGGCGAGCAGCGGAAGAAAGACGAATTCGGATCCAGACTCCGGCAGAGCGACGCCCTGCTATGGTGGAGAACTCCACACTAGGTGTAGCCTCCAAACAAGGGGAGTCCACTCACTAGATAAGAGGAGAGGGAGAGAGATTTTGTTGTGTTGGAAAAAGGGGGGTGTACCCCTCCTTATATAGGCCAAGGGGGTGCCATCCTCCTTCCCTCCTCATGCGGGACTAAACCCCAAGGGGGGGGGTGCGCCGGCCAAGGGAGGGGGGATGGGCCCCACCCTTGGCGCAAAGCCCAAGGGGGGAAACCCCCTCCTCCCTAATGGGCCCATATGGCCCAATAAGCCTTTTTCCAATTTTATATTGATTTAAATATATTTTAATATTTAATTCAGATAATAAAGTAATAAAAAATTATTAAATCCAACATACCGTTTTCGTATCTCGTTCACAACAAACAAGTTTACTCGTCCATGCCTATTGCATCTCTTGTGACCTAGTCACTTGCTTCCAAGCTATTGATGCAATGTCACCGAGTGGGCCCAGAGTACCTGTCCATTACTTGGACTGACAAATCCCGCTCTGATCTATTAACATACTCATCAACCATCTATTTCGGAATACCCAAAGTGCACTGTTATGGCCAGCATATTTCATTCAGGCGGTGGGATACAAATCAAAGTCTCCTCATAGATGACAATTACGTATGATCATTACGTTCGAAGGACTAAGCCATACGTTACAAAGTCATTGCAATGCTGAACTATGTGACCGATCACATTACAATGCTTTAGGTGGGTGTGCGTCCATCACATAATTCTCCCAGTGACATGACCTCATTGTCAATGGACTTAAGTGTCGCCATGATCAGGAAAGCTTGATCAATCAATTGCCCAATGAGATAGTTTACCCGAGTTAAACTACGGACTTGTGTTTTATACCACACGTGTATTAGTATTTCCAAGTAATACAGTTATAGCATAGTATAAAACCTCTTATGAACAAAATGGATATGTGACAAATATCTTTATTAATTTGCCTCTAGGGCACATATCCAACAGGGGCCGCGCCGGGAGGCCGCCTGGACTCCTGGTGGCGCCCCTAGCTGCCCCCTTCGCCTATATATCTCTCTCGTCCCGAAACCCCCAAGGACAGAACCCGTTTTCGTTATCTCGCCTCTGTTCTGCCGCTGCCCCACTTCCAATATCGGGAGCACCAGAATACCTCTTCCCGGCACCCTGACAGAGGGAAGATTGACCTCCGGGAGCTTCTCTACCACCATGGACATTTCCCGGATGAGCCGTGAGTAGTCCACCTTGTACAATGGGTCCATGACAGTAGCTATGTGTTGTCCTCAACCCTCTTTGTTCTTCATAGATTAGACCTTGTGAGCTTCCCAACATGATCAAGGCAAAATGTAATTCTTTCTGTTGTTGCTATGTTGAGTTTGCTAGGATCTGATGGATCATGAGATTATGATCATATTTTGATGAATAATTTATTTGGTTCTTCTCCTTTTATATTTTTGTTCTTGAGTAATTCTTTCATGTTCTCCGTTGTTGTTTATTTCCTTAGCCAAGTAGTAGGTAGTAATTCCAAGAGGGAGCGTTATGCATGATTGTGGGTTCATGCCCCCTGATGACTAGCTTGAGTGAAAGAAACATGAGTCTAGGGGATGTGTTGTTGCCACAAGGATTGTTTACTTTACGCAAAGTTCTTTTAATGTTGTTGTCTGTTGCTTTGGGTTTACACTTTGGGTGGGGTCACAACTTAATACCAGCGAGATGATATGGATAGATATCTCAAGGTGGATGATTTGTAGTAGATGTAGATGGATTTTGGTCTACTTATCTTGGCGTATTTCCCATGCTTTTGAGCCTCTTCCTTTCTTTATAGCATAGTTAGCATTGCGGTGCATTTTTAATCCTGTCAATTGCCCAGCTGTAATTTGTTTACCTCGCATGGCTGTTTATCGTGTTTTGGGAGAGAAACATCACTACTGAACTATAAGGGACCCCGGTCCATATTTCCACCACTGATTACACACTCAATTTACTTGCAGTTTTACTTTCTAGTTGTAGTTACTATTATCTATTATCTCTTGTGTTTGATCCTTTGTAAACGGCACGGCCGGAGGGATTAACAACCCCTCTATACTCGTTGGGAGCAAAGTTATTTTTATCTGTGTGCAGGTCCAGGTGAAGTAAGCAACCCTCGGTTGTGAACGGCGCCATTTTTCACTTTACAACCTACTTGTCGTTGTTGGAGTCCTATGGGAGACAATCTAAACCTTGGTATCTTTGCCAAGGGAAATTTCCAATCCGCTACATCTCAACCTTCCACTTGGGGTAGCCAACGAGGGGCACTACACGCCTTCCATCACTCAACTACTCAAGGCTAGTGTGGTTTCCTTACATGGGTTCTTCAGTTGCTTCAGAGGAGGGATGCTTTCAGATGAAAAATGTCAAGTTTTATCTCAGAGCATCCAACCCGCCAATGGGGCTGGCGGCGGCTATTTATAGCCGCAGAGCAATCCCCAGTAAAAGGACAGAAATGCCCATGCACGAAAAGACATTCGTGCCCACCCTTCGAACCATTGGTTGGTTCAGTACCAGTGACTCTCCACGCGACATGTGGCACAGTCAGAATATTCTCTATCTCTCTTTCTTCAGGAAAATTTTCATCAAGATAACGCACAGTTTCCTCAGGATTTCGCGCCACGGCATGCCTCAGGAAAACACCGATTTCTTCCATGTTCCTCAACATTTTGGGGGGTCGACAACGGTGGTTAAACCATACCTCAGGGACTTTTTCTCCTGTGTATACTCACAAAACCATTTTGTCATCAAATCTCCAAAAACTCAAAGGGGGCACGAGATGCACTTACAAGTATGTAACAGCCCGGGATTTTCAACCAAATTAAAAATCTTGTTTGCTATAATTATTTTGTTGATTGCTAGAATTGTTTCTAGTATTTTCTTCGCCAATTTATTAATTGGTGAATTCCTCCTTCTCGTATCAGTATGCGTGACAGAACCTTTCCACCATGGCACACGACTTTTGCGACACCGGGTTTCACCCGTGCACCGTCGCAACTTCCGGCAGAAGACCAGCCATCACCATCGGAACGAAAACCCCATTTAATAATTGAATGGATTATTTTATTGGGAGCTGTAAAATGTTCTTACAACAGTATCAAAGTGAGGTAGAAGTGACCGGCTTGCCGCACAGAGCGCGTGGTTCAAAGTTCTACCCGAATCGGAGGTCGTATGGACTCTCGACGGTCAGAAACGTAATCATTGGACGCGAGAGAGGGAAACCGGGGGCGTTTGCGTGAACCTGCCAGCCAGCCAGCCTATAAATAGACCACCACTCTCTGCCACCCAATTTAGGGTTTCGCCTAAGACATTTTTGCAACCAGCCCCTCCAAAATACCCAGATCTGCCCCCAAATAGCCCCCAAACCCAAAACCATAGCTATATCCACTCCTAACCGTCAGATCCGCCGATCGGACGCACCAGAAGCCTCCATGTTGCCCCTGATTCTCCTCCTCCCGCAACCGGGCCCCGAAGGTCCTGGAGCTCCGCCGTCGGCCCGCCCTGGGCCTGACCGGGTCGCCCCTGCCGACCGTCGGCTCCTTTCCCCGGCGATCGCCGGCAGCCGAGCCGTTGTCGCCGGCCTCCACCGCGCGCCGCGCCCCGGTGAGCCGTCGTGTCGCCCTCCTCCTCTCCTTCCCACTCCTCACCTCTCTCTCTCTCTCTACAGGAGCCTACCGGAACCGCGCCGCCGTGATACGGTGAGGAAGATAGTTCTCTCACTTCGCGTTGGTTACCCCAAGTGGAAGGTGAGATGCAGCGTAGCAACAGATTTCCCTTAGCGAAGATGCTAAGGTTGAGGATCGACCAGTACGACTCCAACATCGACAAGTAGGTGGCAAAGTGAACAATGTCGCCGTTCACGACCCTAGGTTGCTTACTTCACCTGGACCTGCACACACAAGAAATAACTTTTCTCCCAACGAGTACAGAGGAGTTGTCAATTCCTCCAGCCTTGCTGTTTACAAAGGATCAACGCAAGAGATAATAATAGTAGCAACAGAAAGTAAAGACTGAAAGTAAATTGAAGATGTAAACAATGGTGGAAATATGGACCGGGGTCCCATGACGTTCACTAGTGATGTACTCTCCCAAAAGACGACAAAAGTGCTAGCGAGGTAAACAAATCACAGTTGGGCAATTGATAGGATTATAAATGCACCGCAATGCTAACTATGCTACAAAAGAAAGGAAGAGGCTCAAAAGCAATGGGCAGTACGCCAAGGTAAGTAGACCGAAATCCATCTGCATCTACTACGAATCATCCACCTTGAGATATCTATCCAGAACATCTCGCTGGTATTAAGCTGTGAATCCCACCCAAAGTGTAAACTCAAAGCAACAGACAACTGCATTAAAAGAACTATGCGTAAATTAAACAATCCTTGCACCCGCAGGTACAAGCACTGTTGTTTTATCCCTGGTGGCAACAACACATCCCCAAGTCTCATGTTTCTATCACTCAAGCTAGACATCAGGGGGCTGAACCCACAATCAAGCATAACGCTCCCTCTTGGAGTTGCAACAAATCACTAGGCCAAAGTAAAATACGACAACGGAGAACATGCGAGAATTAACAAAAGAACACAAATATAAAAGAGAACAAAATATATTACTCATCACAATCTGAATATAATCTCATAATCCATCAGATCCCAGCAAACTCAGCATAGCGACACAGAAAATTACAAAGGTGCCTCGATCATGTGAGGGAGCTCACGAGGTCTCGAAAGTGGAAGCACAAAGAGGGGAGGAGAACATCACATAGCTACTGGTCATGGACCCATGGTCCAAGAGGGACTACTCACAACACATCTGGGAGGCGTCCATGGTGATGGATGGTGTCCCGGAGGGGGTTCCTCCTTCCGGCAGGGTGCCAGGGAAGCTTCTCCTAGTAGCCCCGATCTTGAAACGACGGCAGCGGCGGTACAGAGAGGAGAATGGGAATAGCAGATCGATATTAGGGGTGTCCTCCGCGGGGGCTAAATATAGGCCAAAGGGGGCACCGAGAGGGGCCATAGGGCAGCCAACAGGCCTTCTGGCGCGGCCTAGGGTGGGGTCGTGCCAGGGACCCACCTGGGGCCCTGGTGGGTCCACCCCATTCCATCTTTGGTTCTTCGGGAAGCTTCCAGGTCGCTAATTTCTTATATAATTTTTCCGGGATTTATTTGACACTTTTAATGGCCGGAAAACCTGAAATATAAAAACAGCAGAAAACAGGAACTGGCAACTGGGTGCACTGAGTTAATAGGTTAGTCTAAATATGATAAAAAGTGTATGAAAGTTGAAGCAAAACATGGCAAAGTCACACAAATCATGCATGGAGAAAGCAGAAATTATAGATACATTTGGGACCTATCACGCTGCCATGGGCGACCTCGGCCCGAGCTCGCCGTCGCCTTGCCCTCGACCAACCGCGCTAGGATCCAGCTGGATCTGGACGCCGCGCCGCCGCCGCGCCCTTTCCCGACCACCCCGTCACCATCCACCTCCACTGCCAGAGTCCGGCCGTTGGCGCCACCATCCACCATGGCCTACCTCGTTGGAAGTCGACGATGAGACCGCCCCGCTCGATCCAGCCAGGTGGGCAGGCGCGCCCACCGCGACCCAGCCACGCCCGCGCATCGACCCACCTACTTTCCTCTCGCTCTGGGAGAGAGCCTCTATTCTACGTCGCCAGCCTTCTGGGCCTTGGCCCATGGTGAGGGCCCAACCACACCTCTTTTTTTCTTTCCTTTGTTTCTTTTTTTCCCTATTTTGGCTAAGTCTAGAGATCTGTTTTTATGTACCTATTTTGCAGCGGTATTTGCGAGAGATCCGTAGCCCGTATACATTTGCGCCCAAAATGAAATTTGTTCATCTTGATGTTCTCTACAATATTTATTTAGGTAGTTTAGTAATTTGAGCTCATCTGGTTGGTTTAATTGCATGTTTAATACTGCTACTTTCCATTAACTGCTCGTCACTGTTATTTTAGCGATGTTTGGTTGATGATTGCCTCGCATCCGTGCATCGTTTGCATATGGTTCTTTGACATGAATTGATCAGCATCATGTGTACTTTAATACCATGCATTTACTTCTCATGTTATCTTGTTGTAGATTGCACTTATGTTGCTCCAAAGTGGTGCACTTGTTAATATGTCATGTTGTTTGCATATTTTGCATGCTTGCTAGCCTTATAGATATTTATAAATGCCCCATATGATTTATCTCCAATGTAATGAATTTCTCCTGGACATGTATACTTTCATGCCATGTATTGCTATGCCATGATATCCTCCCTGTTCATATCGTTCTTGAGCTCCCAAAGTGCATACTTGTTGTTTGCTGTTAACTACTCTGAAATCTGCTAAGTCTGTAATCTGAAGTAGCTCTCTTGCATCCTTGTTATATGTTGATCCATGATTCTTTTGTGCATAAGTATTATATATGGACTCATGAGCAACATGTAGTCTTTATGTTGATATATTGCATGTTCAATTTCGTGATTGTTTGATATTAGTTACCTTCTATTAAGTTAGCATGTTATTAACCTTTTGCCATGTTTTCCTGATTTCACTAAGTCCTAAACCAGTAGCATAAATTAGCATTTTCCATGAGTTATAATTATTTATTCTTGGTGCCTTTGAAAATGAAACCTTTGATCCATGTCTTGCTTGACATGTCTAGTGTTAATCCATATCATTTTGGTGCATGTTTGCAATCATTAGTATGTTGTTGCATTGCTCTCAAGTGTGTTACCTGATGTTGGCAGATTGTGTTCATAACTTGTGATGCTTGTATCTTTTTAACCGTAACTCCGTTACGGGGGTGTTCTTCGTATGTAACTTGACTAGAATTCCATGTACATTGTGTTTGTGCTATTGTTTGCTGTTAGCAACCAATCTAAAATATGGTTTAGAGAAGAACAATACCAAATGCTTTAATTGTTGTGGGGTACTTAGTGAATATGCCATGTTTAGGATTTTGCCTCACTTAAATTGACTAGCATAGATAGTTTAGTTTATGCTTAACCTCTTTCCATGTTTGTGTGACATGCCATGCTTGAGTGATATCCCATGTTAACAAACTTTGTCATCTTGTGTAGCTAAACAACTTGAACCATTATAAGCATGAAGTATCATCGTGTGAGATTGATATTTCACTTAACCTGCTAGTAAACGATCTCGACGGTATATGCGATATTGAAGTGCTTTGTCTCGTGTTGCCTTCTTGTTGTTGCTTTCTCATCGATTTCCTTTCCAGTGTTTCCATCTTGTGTGCTCCCGAGGTTACTCTCGGAGATGATGCGAGCTTGCAATGCACTACACCTTCGGAATCGTCGTGTCATCAGGTAAGGGGGAGCATATATCATGCTTACAAATTTAAGCTCACTTGTGCCTAGGTATAGGATAGAATGATTTCTTGATCCTATCACCTCATATTTATGCCTCTCAAGTAAACCCAAACAACCATGTCCTCCACATCCCAGCAAACCTTTATTTGGCCATGTACCTTGCTTGCTTAACCACTGCTTAGTATGCATGCTTTGGATGCTACAACTTTTCCTCTGTTACTCCTTGGATTGGGCTATCACACTATTATATTGTTGTGGATGATATGATTATTAAGATGTTGACTATATTCGATGAAGGATGGAAGGTCTAGGCTATCCCGCCCCGATGCTTTGTTCCATTCGAGTCACCTAGGACCCGAGTTTCGGGTATTGTGTCTCTTGACGAGCGTGCCTAACCGCGTGTCGGATTCTATGGGGTCCCCTCTTCTTACCTACCTAGCTCCAAACAATTCTAGTGGTTGCCCAAGCTAATTTACCATTTGAAAACGTGAGTGTGCGAGTTGTCGACCTCGCAGATTTCAAACAACTCGGGCCAGCGGAGACAGAGTTCCTTTGTTGGTCCACACCTGGAAGCTAGGGGGCTGCCCACAGTGATGGGTTAGTTACCCCGACCTCGTCCAAATGGAAGAGTACGATCCGAGAGCGCAGCCGGCTTTTGGATTGGGTGTCAACTCCCCGGGGGCCACCCGTATTTATTCATTGTTAGTAAGAGGGATTATGACGTCTGGATCTCTCAGCACAACTCTTCGATGAGTGTCTTAACGGTCCCAACTAAGAGAGCCATCTTACATGCAGAGCTTATAATGTGTAGTTGGTACACCCCTGTAGGGTTAAATCTTTTCGAGAAGCCGTGTCGACGGGTATGGACGACATGAGACCTACTCCTTGTTCATAGAGAACATGAACTGAATCATAACTAAAACCACTGTTCAAAAAATCATCTGAGTAGACGATTAATAGGCCGATTAATCGCTACTCGCTCATCAACCGTGCAGATTATCGTTAATCTTTAGTGTTAATAGGTGAGGGGATTAATCAGCGATTAATCGGTCACTAGACCGATTAATAGGTCTCAAACCGATTAATACCCTATATGAAGAGGGGGTAGATTGCAAAATTTTAGATCCTCTCTTCTCAAATCAGTCGTCACCCATCCTGATTATGTTTGCCGAGGCTTCAAGCTCGCTCTCACCCCCTCATCACAATTTCTCCTTATATTTTTTGTTAGCTTTTCTATTTTTCATACCAAAGAGATAGTGCATTGTAATTGGTTTAATATTTCATCAAAGGATACACATATTTGTGTGCAAAAAATTTGGTATCAACACTGGGAGTATGAGTTTTATAAAAAAATTGACCGATTAATTCCGATTAATTGGCCAATTCACGATTAATCTCTACTCTCTAGCCGACCGAGCAGTTACCGATTACCGATTTCCTGAACATTGACTAAAACTTGATCAACGTGTGTGTGCCTTGACTACTTCTTCTTCGTCGGGATGTGAAGATGAGGACAAGGATAGGACAGGTGTTATGTTTGCGTAAGTAGCTGATAGTAGACTTGCTGGAGGCGATTACTCATTGAATACTTGGCTTCTCATCTCACTCTAAATAGATCGTTAGCCACCTCATATATTTCTAGTACGGCTCCAACCTCAAACACTATCCCCATGTTACCTTGAGAAGTTAGTTATCTGACTTGTTGATATAGCTCCCCCCCTTCTTATCTCTTTTATGTACTCTATTCAAATGATCTTGGACTACAGAGGAGCCTGATGCCCTTCCTTCCGGACGCCTTCGTGGAGACTCGACGACGACTAGTTAGCCGGATCCCGGCGGAGAGCCTGGACCCGTATGGTTATGGGCATCGATGATTTTATCTTTGCCACCAGCCTTTTGATTCTAGTCTGTACTCAGACATATATCTTCAGTTGATGTATTGTATTAAGGCAGTTATATGCCGATTGTATGAGATGTTGTATCCTTGTAGCTGTAATGTTGTGATATCATGTTGAAATCCGAGACATATGGCTTCGTCATATGTCGTGGAGGGTCCGATATGTGCTTTGTCCTCAAGTTTGGCGGAAACTTCTGAATCGGAAACAGTACCGCATATCGGGTCTTACAACTTGGTATCAGATCCTTACCGATCGTATGATCCCTTCTCTAGCCGAAGTCGAGTCTAGTTCAAAAACTATTTTAATAGCTACTAAGTTAGTTATTAGAGATTAGGAATCTTTTTACTCCTTATCCTTTCTCTTGTCAGGAAAAGTGTCGTAAGTGTTTTATTCTCGCCGTATCCACTTCAAACTCTAGGATCTCGAGTAAGTGGAGTTTCGGAACTGTTACAATGCCTTGCTTGAAGAGTATTATCTCAATTTCAATGTCAGGTTTGGGAATTCATGTAGTAACTTTAGTTTCTCCGACTCTGGATAACATCTTGGTCATTCCTTGCCCTCCATAATCTTGCCTAGTTTCTTCATGACCTTGAGTGAGAACACTATCCTTTCGATCCGGATCTCGTTGTCGTTCTTCCTCTTGACACCTGATGGTCTCGTTCTTCGACGTTGTTGTCTCTCTGGAGAAAGATTCTTGACAGAATGTCATTGTACGACATGGAGCAGAGTCCCTTGTTGGTGGTGTTGAGAAATATCATCTCTCTTTTCTCTCCCCCTCTTCCTCGGATCGTCCTGGATCTCGGGACGAGATCCCTTGTTGGTGGTGTTGTAAACATCCCGGGATTTTCACCCAAATTAAAAAATTTGTTTGCTATAATTATTTTGTTGATTGCTAGAATTTTTTGTAGTATTTGCTTCGCCAATTTATTAATTTGTGAATTATTTTCTCCTCCTTCTCGTATCGGTATGCATGACCGAACCTTTCCACCATGCCACACGACTTTTGCGACACCAGGTTTCACCCGAGCAACGTCGCAACTTCCGGCAAAAGACCAGCCATCGCCATCGTAACAAAAACATCATTTAATAATTAAATGGATAATTTTATTGGGCGCCGGAAAATTGTCTTGGAACGGTATCGAAGTGAGGTAGAAGTGACCGGCTCGCCGCGTAGAGCGCGTAGTTCAATATTTTACCCAAATCGGAGGTCGTACTATTGACGGTCAGAAACGTAATCATCGGACACGACAGAGGGAAATCGGGGGCGTTTGCGTAAACCTGCCAGCCAGGCAGCCTATAAATAGACCACCTATAGACATTTTTGCAGCCACCCCCTCCAAAATACCCAGATCTGCCACCAAATAGCTCCCAAACCCAAAACCCTTGCTAGAACCACTCCTAACCAAAAGCCTCCACGTCTCCCCTGAGCCTCATCCTCCCAAAACCGGGCCCTGCAGGGTTGGGAGCTCCGTCGTCAGCCTTCCCTGGGCCTGAACCGGGCCGCCCTGCCGCCCGTCGACTCCTTGCCCCGCCACCACCGGCAGCCTCCTTCGCGCGCCGTGTGCGCCCCGTTGAGCCGCCGCGTCGCCCTCCTCCTCCTCTCCTTCCCTCTCCTCACCTCCCTCTATCTCTATAGGAGCCCACTGGAACTGTGTCACCGCCATGGGCGACCTCGGCCCGAGCTCACCGCCACCTTCCCTCTACCGAGCGAGCCAGGATCCGGTTGGATCTCGACGCCGCGCTAACGTCGCGCCCGTTCCCGTCCACCCCATCACCATCTGCCTCCCCTGCCGGAGTCCGGCCCCTGGCGCCACAAGCCACCACGTCCTGCCTCGTCAGGAGCTGAGGATGAGGCCTCCCCGCTCTATCCAGCTAGCTGGGCCAACGCGCCCACCGCGGCCCAGCCACGCCCGCGCCTCGACACAACTCCTCTCCTCTCGCTCTGGGCGAGAGCCTCTATTCTGCGCCACCAGTCTTCTAGGCCTTAGCCCATGGTGAGAGCCCGGCCGCCCCTCTTTTTTTCTTTCTTGTGTTTCCTTTTTTTCATATTTTGTCTAAGTCTGGAGATCTGTTATTCAGGACCTATTTTGTGGCAATATTTGCGAGGGATCTGTAGCCCGTATGAATTTGGGCCAAAAATGAAATTTGTTCATCTTGATGTGCTCTACAATATTGCCATAGGGAGTTTAGTCATTTGAGCTCATTTTGTTGGTGTAATTGCATGTTTAATACTGCTACTTGCCATTAACTGTTGGTCACGTTTATTTTAGCGATGTTTGGTTGATGATTGGCTTGCACTCCGTGCATCGTATGCATATGGTTCTTTGACATGAATTGCTCAGGATCATGTGTACTTTCATACCATGCATTTACTTCTCATGTCATCTTGTTGTAGATTGCACTTATGTTGCTCCATAGTGGTGCACTTGTTAATCTGTCCTGTTGTTTGCATATTTTGCATTCTTGCTAGCCTTATAGATATTTATACATGCCGCATATGATTTAGCTCCAATTTAATGAATTGCTCCTGGACATGTATACTTTCATGCCATGTATTGCTATGCCATGATATCCTTCCTTTTCATATTGTTCTTGAGCTTCCAAAGTGCATACTTGTTGTTTACTGTTAACTACTCTGAAATCTGCTAAGTCTGTAATCTGAAGTAGCTCTCTTGCATCCTTGTTATATGTTGATCCATGATTCTTTTGAGCATAAGTATAATGTATGGACTCATGAGCATATTTCTGTTGATATATTGCATGTTCAATTTGGTGATTGTTTGATATTAGTTACATTCTGTTAATTAGCATGTTATTAACCTTTTTCCAAGTTTTCCTGATTTCACTAAGTCCTAAACCAGTAGCATAAATTCATATTTTGCATGAGTTATAATTATTTATTCTTGATGCATCTGTACATGAAACCTTTGTTCCATGTCTTGCTTGAAATTTCTAGTGTTAATCCATATCATTTTGGTGCATGTTTTCTATCATTAGTATGTTGTTGCATTGCTCTCAAGTGTGTTACCTGATGTTGGCAGATTGTGTTCATAACTTGTGATGCTTTTATCTTTTTAACCGTAACTCCGTTTCGAGGTGTTCTTCATATGTAACTTGACTAGAATTCCATGTAGATTCTGTTTGTGCTATTGTTTGTCGTTGTTAACCAATGTAAAATATGGTTTAGAGCAGAACAATACCAAATGCTTTAATTTTTGTGGGGTACTTAGTGAATATGCCATGTTTAGTATTTTGCCTCACTTAAATGGACTAGCATAGATAGTTTACTTTATGCTTCACCTCTTGCCATGTTTCTGTGACATGCCATGCTTGAGTGATATTCCATATTAACCACCTTTTTCATCTTGTGTAGCTAAACAACTTGAACCTTTATAAGTGTGAAGTACCGTCTTGTGAGATCGATATTTCACTTAACCTACTAGTAACCGATCGCGACGATAGATGCGATATCGAAGTGTGTTTTCTCGTGTTGCCTTCTTGTTGTTGCTTTCTCGTCGATTGCCTTTCCAGTGTTTCCTTCTTGTGTGCTCCTGTGGTTACTCTCGGAGACGATGCGAGCTTGTGATCGACTACACCTTCGGAATCGTCTTCTCATCAAGTAAGGGGGACAATATATATTGCTTATAAGTTTTAGCTCACTTGTGCCTTGGTAAAGGATAGAACGATTGATTGATCCTATCACCTCATATTTATGCCTCTCAAATAAACCCAAACTGCCATGTCCTCCACATCCCAACAATCCTTTGGTTGGCCATGTACATTGCTTGCTTAACTAATGCTTAGCATGCATGCTTACGATGCTACAACTTTTCCCCTGTTACTCCTTGGATTGGGCTATCACACTATTATATTGTTGTGTATGATATGATTATTATGATGTTGACTATATTCGGCGAGGGATGGAAGGTCTAGGATATCCCGCCCCGATGCTTTGTTCCATTCCATTCACCTAGGACCCGAGTTCCGGGTATTGTGTCTCTTGACGAGCGTGCCTAATCGCATGTGGGATTCTATGGGGTCCCTCTTCTTACCTACCCATCTCCAAAAAATTCTAATGGTGGCCCAAGATGATTTTCGATTTGAAAACATGTGTGTGCGAGTTGTCGACCTCGCAGATTTCAAACAACTCGGGCTAGTTGTCGACCTCGCAGATTTCAAACAACTCGGGCTAGCGGAGACAAAGTTCCTTTGTTGGTCCACACCTGGAAGCTAGGGGGCTGCCCACAGTGATGGGTTAGTTACCCCGACCTCGTCCAGACGGAAGATTCCAATCCGAGAGTGCGACCGGATTTTGGAGTGGGTGTTGAGTCCCCCGGGGCCACCAAAATTTGTTCGTTGTTAGTTAGAGGGATTATGACATCCGGATCTCTCAGCACAACTCTTCAATGAGTGTCTTTAACGGGCCCAACTGAGCGAGCCGGCGTACATGCAGAGCTTATATTGTGTGCAGTTGGTACACCCCTGAAGGGTTAAATCTTTTCGAGAAGCCTTGTCCACGGTTATGGACGACTCGATACCTACTCCTTGTTCATAGAGAACATGAACTGAATCATAACTAAAACTTGATCAACGTGTGTGTGCCTTGACTGCTTCTTCTTCGTCTGGATGCGAAGATGAGTTCAAGGATAGGACATGTGTTATGTTTGCGTAAGTAGCTGATAGAAGACTTGTTGGAGGTGATTCCTCATCGAATGCTTGGCTTCTCATCTCACTCTAAATAGATCGTTAGCCACCTCATATATTGCTAGTACGGCTACAACCTCAACCACTACCCCCATCTTACCGTGAGAAGTTAGTTATTTGACTTGTTGATATAGCTCACCCCCTTCTTCTCTCTTTTATGTAGTCTATGCAAATGATCTTGGGCTATAGAGGATCCTGATGACCTTCCTTCCGGAGGCCTTCGGACAGACTCGACGACGACTAGTTAGGCGGATCCCAGCGGAGAGCCTGGACCCGTGTGGTTATGGGGATAGATGATTTTCTCTTTGCCACTAGGCATTTGATTCTAGTCTGTACTCAGACATATATCTTCCGCTGATCTGTTGTATTAAGGCAGTTGTATGCCGATTGTATGAGATGTTGTATCCTTGTAGCTGTAATCTTGTGATATCATGTTGAAATCCGAGACATATGGCTTCGTCATATGTCGTGGTGGGTCCGATATGTGCTTCGTCCTCAAGTTTGGATGGAAACGTCCGAACCTGAAACAGTACCGCATATCGAGTCTTACAACTTGGTATCAGAGCCTTACCGATCGTAGGATCCCTTCTCTGGCCGAAGTCGAGTCTAGTTCAAAAACTATTTTAATAGCTACTAAGTTAGTTATCGGAGAGTAGGAATATTATTACTCCATATCCTTTCTCTTGTCAGGACAAGTGTCGTAAGTGTTTTATTCTCGCCTTATCCCCTTCAAACTCTAGGATCTCCAGTAAGTGGAGTTTCAGAACCGTTATAATGCCTTGCTTGTAGTGTATTGTCTCGATTTTGATGTCAGATTTCGGAATTCATGTAGTAACTTTAGTTTCTCCGACTCCGGATAACATCTTGGTCATTCCTTGTCCTCCATCCTTTTTATTGGTGTCTTCACGATCTTGAGTGAGAACACTATCCTTTCGATCCAGATCTCATTGTCGTTCTTCCTCTTGAACCCTGATGGTCTCGTTCTTCGACGTTGCTGTCTCTCTGGGGGAGTTTCTCGACCAAATGTCATCGTACGACATGGAGCAGAGTCCAATGTTGGTGGTGTTGAGAAAAGTCGTCTCTCTTTTCTCTCCCCCTCTCCCCCGGATCGTCCTGCATCTCGGGACGAGATCCCTTGTTGGTGTTATTGTATTGTAACATCTCGGGATTTTCACCCAAATAAAAAATTGGTTTGCTATAATTATTTTGTTGATTGCTAGCATTGTTTGTAGTATTTGATTCGCCAATTTATTAATTGGTGAATTATTTTCCCCTCCTTCTCATATTGGTATGCGTGACCGAACTTTTCCACCATGGCACACGTTTTTGCGACCCCGGGTTTCACCCGAGCATCGTCGCAACTTCCGTCACAAGACCACCCATCGCCATCGGAACGAAAACCCCATTTCATAATTAAACGGATTATTTTATTGGGCACCAGAAAATGTTATTTTATTGGGCACCGGAAAATGTTCTCGGAATGGTAGCTAAGTCAGGTAGAAGTGACCGACTCACCACGCAGAGCGTGTGGTTTGAAGTTTTACCCAAATCGGAGGTCGTATGGACTCTCGGCGGTCAGAAATGTAATCATCGGACGCGAGAGAGGGAAACCGGGGGCGTTTGCATAAACCTGTCAGCCAGGCAGCCTATAAATAAATCACCACTCTCTCCCACCCATTTTAGGGTTTCTCCTAAGACATTTTTGAAGCCATCCCGTCCAAAATACCCGGATCTGCCCCAAATAGCCCCCAAACCCGAAACCCTAGCTAGATCCACTCCTAACCATCAGATCCGCCGATCGGACGCACCAGAAGCATCCGCGTCGCCCCTGAGCCTCCTCCTCCCGGAACCGGGCCCCGCAGGACTTGGAGCTCTGCCGTCGACTGGGCCCGAACCGGGCAACCCTGCCGCCAGTCGGCTCCTTGCCCCGGCCGCCGCCGGTAGCCGAGCCACCACCGCAGGCATCCACCGCGCGTCGCCCTTCTTCTTTACTTCCCTCTCCTCACCTCCCTCTCTCTGTACATGAGCCCACCGGAATGACGCCACCGCCATGGGAGACCTCGGCCCGAGATCACCGCCGCCTTGCCCTCGACCGGCCGTGCCAGGATCCGGTTGGATCTGGACGCTGCACCGCCGCCGCGCCCGTTCCCGGCCACCACGTCGCCATCCGCCTCCCCTGCCGGTGTCCGGCCATCGGCGCCGGCAGCCACCATGGCGTGCCTCGTCAGGAGCTGAGGACGAGGCCGATGTTGGGGGGATGGCCCAATGCCATGATCCGGTATACGGAAAGACCAGGCCGACTCTTAGGTGAAGGCCCAAAAGAAGACTCGACTTGGGCCGAGTCTTGACATCGCGAAGCCAGAAGACCGTAGAAGGAAATAGAATTACCTTGTATAAAAATGAAACTATGTTTGTAAAGTAGACTAGGACTCCATCTTTAGTCGGAGTCGGTTTCGTGTAAATCAAGGGACCCAAAACCTTTATAAGCCGCCCCCCTTGGACCAAACAGAAAAACTCAACTACGATCCTCTGGAGGCATAGGCAGCAATCTCGCACCTTTATATTCGAGAAGTCGACACCCCATAATAGAAAGCAGGACTAGGTCTTTACCTTTCGAGGGGCCGAAACCTGGGTAAATCTCGTGTCTTGTGTTCTCGCCGACTCACCTCCTCGAAACCACCTCCGAGCAAAGGTCCCACACTAAGTTCTCCAATGAGGACATCTGCGGGGACTTTCCCATGACAGTTGGCGCCCACCGTGGGGCCTGCGCATGCAGGCGTCATAGTCTTGGAGGAAACCCAGCAGGATATGGACGACTTCACGGTCAACTGGATTACCAAAAACCAGCGCCAGGAGTTTCGCATCTACAATATACCACCTAGACTGTAACACCCCCAGTGTCATGCTACAGTAATCTTTTTGTTAGTGTCAAGTCCCGGTGCTTAGAAAGCAATTAATCACCATATCATGCCCCAAATCAAATTCAACATAATTGCATGGACTTAAAAACAATGTGGAAATAAAACTTATCCAAAAATTGTGCAACCAATTTTATTAAATGCCTATTGATCAATAAGTCATAATAAAATAGTAATGATATTTTAATACCTTGTTTAAATATTTTAAGAAAATAAACAAACTGCCTAATCCAGACAGTTTTAATACTTTTTCAATAGAACAAAATCAAATGATTTTATAAAAGGCTCAAAACTTTTGAATCAGCATACTAATGAGCAATACAAATATTAGAATAAGTTTCAGTGTTGACTAAATTCAAATACTATCTAAACAAATTATAAACAGAAATGAAAAAGAATAGTAAACAGAAAACAACTACAAATATATAAAAAGGTTATCCTACGCCCTGGGCGAAGCCCAACCGGGCCCAACCCAACCCCTCCCCCATCCCCTACCTTTGTTCATGGGGGTGCCGTGGCAGGCATCCCACAGCCAGCCATGCCCCCCATCGCCGTGGCGTCCATTCCGCGGTTGGCAGCGGGGATAAGACCGCCTCTCTGCGCCACCCCGAACCCTAACCCTAGGGCCCCTCCATTCCCCCCCTCGCGCCACCATGACTCTGGTCCGAGCTGCCCGAGACAACCACCACCACGCCTCCATCGTCTCCGCGGCCAGACACGCCCCCACGCCACACGGAGATGTCCAGAAGGACCGCCATGGATGTTCACGACGAGGCCGCGCTTTGGTCCGAGCTGGAGGACAGGACATCGGCCAAATCGATCCACTCCTCCCCGCCGTTCATCAACAGCCGTCGTTGCCATTGTCGTTGGCCAGCGCCACCCCGAGTTCCTCATGTGCTCTCTCGTGCCCCCTGGACAGCCCTGATACCCCTGTGAGCTTCCCTCCGTCTTCCCCCTCGCCCCGCTTTGGATATGTCATCGTTGCCGCCATCGTTCGCTCGCTGTGGTCGCCATTTGCGCTCGGCTGAGCTCGCCGCCCTCGCCTCGCGCTCGGTCGTTCCCTCGCGCGTGCACCCGCTGCACCTGGCCACGCCCTGGCCGAGCTCCCCCCGCGATGTCCGTGCCCTGGCCGTGCACCTCGTCGCCCATGTGCGTGAGACCACCCGCGTGTAGCCGTGCCTCGCTCACCCTTGCGGCCGAGCCGGCTGCTGTTGCTTGCTCTCGGTCGTGCCCAGCCCCGCACCGGCGTCGTCGGCCGTGCGCCGCGTCTCCACGCCCTTGTCGTGCCCCTGGTAGGGCCAGCGTTGTTCCCCTTGCCGCCGGCGTGGCCACACGGCTCGTTCTTGGGCTAAACTGCAGCCCCCCCTGGCTAATTAAACAGAGAAGATAACCCCCATGTTGATTAAGTTGAGCATGACATGTGGGCCCATCCCTAAATAACCTATCAGATTAATGAAATTGATTAATTTAAACCTGTGTCTATGACACATGGGCCCCACTGCTGTTTAGATTTAATAAAATGAATTATCAAAATGTGAGGCTGACCAGTGGGACCCACTAGTCAGGTTTGACCAGTCAAATTTCCTGTTCTGGATAATGTTAATAAAACAATTAAATAAATTCCAGAAATTGTTTTAAATTTATTTAAACTTTGAAATTCAATATCTTTTAAATCGTAACTCCGATGTAAAAACTATATACATGAAAATTGATTAGAAGAATACAACGAATACGGATATGCTATACATACCCACACCAAACCCCTCTAACTTACCGAACACGAGACATTTCCCCTCTGGTTGCACCATCCGGTAATCGCCCGGAGCCGGTAAGATTGTCTGTTGAATTCCCGTTTCGTCTGCAACGTGTAGAACCGCGTTAGCTCACCCCTAACACTGCATTTTCCATGTCTTGTATTTGTATTGCTGTTATTTCCGTGTATTTATTGTTTCTTCCCCCTCTCTTATTGTCCGGTAGTCCCGACGACCGCTGTCGATGCCCCTGTGATCGACTACGTCGACGACAACCATACCCCTACCATCGAGCTTCCAGGCAAGAAGAGCCATTGTCTTCCCCATATATCTCCTATCTTTCCATACATTTCTTGCACTAGGCATTGTTACTGCTGCGTCTATGTTACAATCCTATTCAATTGCATAGCCTATCTTTGTCGCCCCTTGATGTACCTTCCTTTGTCCTATGCTGCCTATAAATACATATATATTATTCAGAAGTGAGCCATGCGCATTGTTAGTCAACTAGGATTAGATAGAGGGCCGTGAACACTCTGGGTAGTGAACGCGGATACAAATATTATAACTGCACAGGTACGGTACAATGCAGACACCGCCTAAGGCCCTACCTTGGCTCTGTCGAGCCACATCAAGTGGAGCTATCGAGGAGTAATCCTCGTACTCCACTCGTTGCTAACTCTATATAGCCGCCTTAGGGTCCTGAACAACGGTTGTCCTTAAGGTAAGAAGTCGGGTGACCCAACGGTGCCTTCCAGCGGTATTGCGACGGGAACGACAGGGAGGCTACGACCGACGTTACTGGCGTGCTTGGCCCCTGCTCGTATTCTGCGAGAGTTGCCAAACCACGAAAATTCGAGTTCTAACAAGAGCACACGCGAAACAAGGTAAGGAGACGGTTCACCTTGTTGGTAACCGCGCGCTTTGACGGGACGACAGGACAGGCCTCGACGTTACTGGTGGACCTTGTTCCTGTTTGTTGTCTGTTATGTTGTTATTCAGACAACGATAACGGTTGTCTGCGAGATAATAATAAAATGCTAAATGGTTCGGAGGATGACTTGTGAGGCCCGTTGGTCTGTAGGAACTACCTTCACATGGGATAAGGAGTTATGGGCTCCCATGCATCGTAGTTCATTCGAAAGCTCTTCAGACGTCAGCAGGACCGCGGCCTGCGCCGAGAAGTGGTTTCTTCTTCGCTCGAGCATGTGGTATTTTCTGTTGCTTAACCGTCCAGCCACGGACCGTTCAGGAGCGTGAAGGGTGGGGGTCCTAGACCCCTGATATCATAGGATATAGTCCGGCGGATGGCCTCTCTGTTGAGCCTTGGATGGATTGCGGCGTGTCAGATAGCTTTGGTGGAGCGTTCTCTAACAAGGTGCCCGCCACCCTGGAGATTCGAGCGTGCAGGCTGAGCAGTAGTGCACCCCTACAGGGAGTTTAATCTATTCGAATGGATGTGTCCATGGTAATAGGACGCTTTATGCTGAAGCCGGATCCTACTACTACAAAGTACTACTATTAAACTGTTGGTTCCTGGTTTTCTTCCTTGCAGGGAGTGGAGGAAGGAACTCGGAGGCATTTATAATTGTTAATTATTACAACTTACTATTATAAAATGCTGCAGCAACTTCTGCTGCACTGTTACTTTATGCTTTATATGAACTGTTGGATGTTATCTTTTTGTGCTGCAAGACTCGTCGGAAGATGCTAGTCTTCGATAAGCTTAGCTTCTTATCCTTATTCTGATTTTTACCTTGCAGTCCACTATATACAGCCTCTCCTTTCCATTTGATACAAATGCATAAATGCTTAGTAGCGGACGTAAGACTCGCAGGTATGCTAGATAGTCACCCTTGCTTTATTTTACCCTTTTTGTTTTGCCTGATCGGCCGCTGCAGTCGACATTGGAGCTCAGGAGCAGGAGTACCTTGCTGGTGTCTACTACTACGTCGAGACCCCCTTTGACCAGGACCAGGATTAGTTTCGGAGGTTCCCAGGCAGGAGGCCTCGCCTTTTCGATCGTTGTTGTTTTTGTGCTAGCCTTCTGAAGGCAGATCATATGTACCCTGTGTCTGTACTCATATACTATTGCATTCTCTAACTTGGTGATTCCGATCTGTTGTATTCAAGCCCTCGTGGCCCCTGGCTTGTATTAAAAATCTTGTATTATTTTATTTATAGAGTTGTGTTGTGATATCTTACCGTGAGTCCCTGATCTCGATCGTGTACCTTGCGTGTATGATTATTGTACGTGGTCAGATTTTGGGGGCGTCACAAGTTGGTATCAGAGTCGACTGCCTGTAGGACACCCCCTTTCCAACTCCTTGGTCGAAGTCGAGTCTAGTCTTTGCAAAACTACTTTACTAACAGTGTCATGTGGCTTATCGGCCCATGTCGCAGACTGGATGGTATTAGGATCTTTTACTCCGTACCTTTACTCTGGGACTCTAATCTCTCATCTATTTTGGGTTAAAGATTTTTCTAACTCTAACTCTAGGTTCTCGTGACTATTTCCTCCTTGAGATCCCTCATCACAGAAGATGACCTCATTCACCAGAAGATGCCGAAGATACTCACCGATGAATTGCCGAGACTCTATGTGCACATCGCCCTTGCAATCCCCTGTCATCGATAAGCGCGTATGGATAATTACCTATACTTTTGATCATCTATTCAATCCCAGATGCTCTTGTTGTTGAAGGTTACGTCGAAATACTCTTTGATGTTTTGAGTATCCTTCGTGTCTGCTACCTTACAGGTTCTGTTCACAATGCGGATAATTTCTCATGCTTATCGAGGATCCGTTCATAAACAGTTGTTCAAGTGATTCTGAAATACTTTGAAATACTATATGACTCCCGTGAATCCATCCGCAGCCTTCTGCTTTTTTTTTAATTTAAAACTGGGAAGCATGAGCTCCACAGTGCTTTACTGCCTTGGAGAACCAAAAGTTCTCAAAAAATGTAATATTTACATACATAGAAAGGAGGGGGGGAAGATGAACTTAAACCTACCTTAAGCTAATGTAAATTCTTATTCCAATGCAACAATTTATCCTTAGGATCCCCTGAAATCTATGTGAAAGCAGGGTGATATCATGCACAAAGTGCCTTCGCCAGGTTTGAAAAGAAGCTCTTTCATTCCTGAAGGTCTTCCCATTTCTAACAATCCAAATGCACCAGGCAGCAGTTAGGATCACCTCCATGAAAAAACTGTGGCCAAAATATGATCTTGCATGCTGCAGGCATTGAATTATAGAGGCATTGCCCAGCCAGTTGATTTGCAGATATGTCCAGATCCTACTGCTGAAGTTACAGGAGAAGAACAAATGTAGTTTGTCTTCAGAAGAATGAGAAAGGCAAAGGACATAATTGTTATCCTCCTGGGTAGATCTCCAATGCCTTCTAACTAGAAGATCTTTAGTATTTAGCCTATCAAAAAGGAATAGCCAACTAAACACTTTAATCTTCATGGTGCATTTGCTCTTCCAAATCCAAGATGAAGGAGGATCATCAGGTAAATGAGAGTGCATCAAGATGTAAAAATTCTTTGCAGTGTATCCATGCTTGGCTGGACAGAGCCAAGAATCATGAGCATTGAGATCCCTCTGCAGTAGACCTAACCAATCCCTTAAGATGAAATATTCAGAGGCAGCTTGCTGGGATAGTGGCAGATAAAACATGTCAGACTCATCCCCAATATTCAGGAAATCTTGTATAGAGACTTTATCATCCTTGAAAAAAGAGAACAGGTGAGGCAACCTATCTCTGAGAGGTCTGGAGGAATCATTCAAGGTCCAACCATCAGACCAGAATAACACCGAGTCACCAGAATTGACTTTGACAGTAGCCACTGGCCTATACAGATCAGCTAACCTCAAGATGTCTTTCCACCAGAAAGAACCACAAAGAACTGTGGCATGAGGTACATTGCCACCATAATATGTGTTCCAGATGAGGGAGATCCAGGGTATGTCATCCTTGTTGTAAAACTTGTGAAGTTGCTTCAACAGTAGAGCTTTGTTCTGCAAGCCTAGGTTGATGATACCCAGCCCACCTTTTTTCTTTGGCCTGCAGACCAAATCCCATGCAGCAAGAGATTGCCTAGGGGTTTCAGAGTTCCCTCTCCACAGACATTGCCTCTGGATTCTTTCAAGCTGCTTGAGGATGCCCTGTGGAATAGCCAGACTGCAGAAATGGTATATTGGCATGGATGACAACACTGAATTTACCAATTGTAGTCTAGCCCCTTGGTTGAGCATTGCAGAGCTAGAAGAGAGTCTTCTCTCAACCCTATCCACCAGAGGCATGAGGTCCTGGATCTTAGGCTTGGAGGTACCCATTGGTAATCCCAAGTATGTAAAAGGCATCTGTCCAATGGAACACCCAAAAACCTCAGCCAGAGAGGCAGTCATCTCAGCAGAGACATTAAGAGGTATCATTGAGGATTTGTTGAAGTTAACCTTCAAACCAGTGGAATCCTAGAAATCAAGCAGCATGTTCTTAATAGAAAGCAGTTGAGCAGCATCAGCAGGTACCACCATGATAGTTTCATCAGCATATTGGATGATAGGAAAATTAGAATCATGTGTGGGGATAGGCAGAGTCAGAACATGATCCCTGAGCATTTTGTTGACAATAGACTGAAGCAAATCAGCAGCCAAGACAAAAAGCAGAGGGGACAAAGGGTCCCCCTGTCTCACACCTCTCCTGCAATAAAACTTCTTGCCAGGTACCCCATTCAAGAGTATGAAGGAAGATCCAGAGCTCGGGATCTCTTTGACCCACCCAATCCACTTTTCACAAAAACCCTTGTGCTTGAAGACCTGAAGAATAGCTTCATGCTCTACAGTGTCAAAAGCCTTAGCAAAATCCAGTTTAAGAACTAGGATTGGTTTCTAAGACTGTTTGCATTGATGTATGTACTCAAAAGCCCAGGCAATACAGTCCTGGATTGACCTTGATTTCAGAAAGCCATATTGATTCATGTGGATACACTGCAGAATCACATTTTGAAGTCTGTTGGCTAACAACTTGGTGAGAAACTTCAAGCAGGTGTTGGTCAGAGAGATTGGCCTGAAATCATTGGGGGTGACAGGAGATAGCATCTTAGGAATCAGAGCAATAAGTGAAGCATTCAAGCATTCCAACTTGAGATCACCAGCGGAAAATTGAGATATTAGACACATGAAGTCAGCTTGAATGATATGACAGCACTTCTTAAAAAATATCCCATTGAACCCATCAGGTCCAGGTGCTCTGTCAACAGGTAGATCCTTGAGAACATCATTGATTTCTTCCTGAGAAAAAGGTCTATTCAACGAATGAAGTCCATCAACAGGATCAAGCAACTGTTGCAGGTCATAATGCATATGAATTCCTTGTGAAACTCCAATCCTATTCTTGTAAGAATTCCACAAAAGGTTGGCCATTTGGTCATGCTCAGATATGGATGAGCCATCTGGAGCAATGAGGGAGGAAATAGAGTTCCTCCTCAGCCTTTCAGAGGGCTTTGCATGAAAAAACTTGGAGTTTTCTTCTCCCACTTGAACATCTCTGATAGTACATCTCTATCTCCAGTACTGGTATTGCAATTTGAGCAGATGCTCATGATGCAGTTTAAAAATTTGTCTGAAGTTAAACTCAGGCCTAGTTAAAGGTCTGAACTCCTCTAGCCTGTCAAAGAGCAAAATCACCTGTGAACACCTGACAATTGTTCTTTTGAGGGAGGACATGCTGGATGCCCATTTTTTTAGATCATATCTGAGCCTCTTAAACTTTTTGTAGAGAATGGTGGAAGCAGGTCCAGCAGACAGAGCTGCATTCCAGGACTTAGATACACATTCCATAAATCCTGGAAGCTCAACCCAAAAATTCTCAAACCTAAAGATGTTCCTCTTAGGAATGGTAGTGTCAATAGAGACAATGCAGGGCACATGATCAGATGATGAATTTCCCATTGGGTGAACAACGGTGTTTGGGTATAGAGAAATCCAGGAGCTAGAAGTAAAAAACCAGTCAAGTTGCTCCATGAGAGGACTTTCCTGCATGTTAGACCAAGTGTATGCTTTACTCTTGAGAGGAAGTTCCAGAATCCCTAAATGCCCAATAATTTCATTAAATAAGAAGATGTCATTTATATTACCACCTGGTCTATTTCTGTTATTAAGGGATCTGATAAAATTGAAATCCCCAAGTAAGAGCCAGTTTTATTCATCAGGTATGCATAAACCATAAAGCCACTGCACAAACTCATCTCTCAATGGTCCCTGGCAAGGGCCATAAACAGCCACCATGGTCCAAACCTCAGCATTATGGACAGAAGTGAATTTGACTGTTAAGCCATAACGTTGTGTCTCAATTAAAAGACCTGAGAACATAGAGGAGCACCAAACAATCAAAATGCCACCAGAAGCCCCAACCGACGGGGAAAAAACAAAATTGTCAAATCTTCTAGGACAAAATTTTCGAATGACCCTCATATCAAAGGCATAACATTTCGTTTCTTGCAGAAAGACAACAGAGCAACCACTTTCCTCAATTTTGCTTCTAACATCACGTTGTCTTTCATCAGAGTTTAAACCACGAACATTCCAGCAAAGGACACGCCAGTTACGATAAGATGAACTATTCATAGGGAACTAAAATAGGTTCAGCAAACGCCCAGTCTGCATAACAGATAGGCCACATCCCAGATACATCAAAAGACCACATGTTCAGGAAACGCACACACAGAAGTTCCCACACCCACCACACCTTAAAGAAAGTAAGTAAACTAATCATGGGAAACATTGTGATCATCAACATCATCAGGCCCAGCCATAAGCTTAGCCGTGGTGAGCTCTGTAGGGTCAATTCCCAGATCAGCTCCAAGATCCTGCATAACCCGAATGGGCGTAGGTGGCGGGATATCCTTCTGACTTGAACTAGCACCTTCTTCAGGGATGGACATGGCAGGGGCCGTCAGACGCTGCTTCTTGGCACGAGGAAGACGCAAAGAAGAGGGTTTAGGAGGCGTGGCCGATACTGGCTTGAAACTAGATTTCTTGGCACAACTATGAGTGATTCGTCGAGTGGAGAAATCATCCTCCTCCCTCACCAGGGGTGACTATGCAGAACGACGCCGCTTGCCCGAAGTTGTCCTGCGAGAAGTAAACTGAAGAACAGGGGTAGTAGAAGAACTGACATCAGTAACAGGTTCTGGAAGGGGCAGATCAATCATCAACGGTTCCACAAATTGAGCAACAGAGGATTGCATGTTGTTATATTGCTCCAACCAATCGCCCACTAGCGGTAGAGGAGAGGGAAAGTATTGAACAAACTGTGGAAGCACTTGAACTTCAAAGGCTGGTAGAAGATGACTAAAATTTCTTGTCCAGATCATATGAGGAGGTAAAACCGGCCCAAACGTAACCATGTGTCTATGATCCTGAATGAGATCAATGACAGGCGGCTGGTAGACCACAAGGGCGAGAGCATCGGCATCAGCATCATTATCCTGAACCGGAGCTTGGTTCTCTTGCAGGACTGGCCCTGCCTGAAGCATCTGCACCTCAATCACTTCAGAGCTAGAGGAGGCACTTGAATTCAGAGATGGATTCATATTCATAGAGTTCTGATCCTGAGGGGGCATGGTTTCATGATTTGCTCCATTATCAGCCGCAGCTTCTGCATCCCAAGCCGGCCACCCATCATTGCCATTGTCATGCCCCTCATCATTAGCAGCATCCCCTTGCGCGGCATTATCCTGTGCAACATCGTCATGCTGCTGATGTGCCAAGGCGCCGTTCCACCCTAGAGCAGGATAAGGTGGGAGCCCCCAAAGTGGTACAGGCGGTGCAGCAATCCCCAGCATTGGGTGCGGATTGCCATCCACGGGCATGAAATCCTCATCCACTGGTAGTTTCGCATCAGCAAAATTCGCAGTGAGGATATAAATTAGTGATGTCCAGGACACCACAGTGCCTCCCCAGGGAGCAAACTCCCGAAACACCACATCCCGCGGCACCAGGGCATTGTCAGGGAACGAGGCATGAACAATGGATCGAACCATACGCCTGTCAGTCTGATCCCAGGAGTGAAATTTCCCAAACGTGCCAACCACCTCCGATAGAGATCTTGTATTACGGTAATCCAGCGGAACCCCAATGAACATGAGCCACCCAGTGCGATGCCCATGTACAGCTCGAAATCCTTCTCCAGCATTGTGCGGAATAAATCGAACAAAGATTTCCTGGCCCTCTTCATCCAGACCAAGCGCGAAAGGAGGGTGCTGAATAAACGACTCCCTAATGACAGGAGTCAAAACCTCAAATAACCCCACCCCCTGGAACCAAGTCTGAGCAGAAGGAATAACCTTATGGAGATCCTGTGTGAGAAACTACAGAACCTGCTCACGTCTGATAGCAACCAAGTGAGCCGGCGGGTGCGGTTCCACTATCGCCACCATGTATTGTTCATGCATCCGAGGCGGCGGCTGCGAGGCCGAGTAGAACGTCCTCGGAAATCTCTCAGGTCCCCCATCGATAATGTTGTGGCCGGCAGGCAGGAAGCGGCGGGGATCTAGCTCAAAGTTGGCCATCCGGTCGGGAGGACACGGTGGTGGGCAGATTGAGGTGTGAACTTCGGTGGAACTAGAAGCAGGGGGGTCGGCGGAGCAAGAAGCAGGGGATTCTTCGGTTACAAGGTTGGGGCAATCTAGCTCAAGGTGGCGGTCTTTATGAGGCAGCGGCGAGACCGAACCGTCGCAAAAGGACAAAGCCGTAGCACCTAGATGGAAGAAGCATTGAGTGTCCCATGGCAATCTTTTTTAACGTGCCCGGACCGGAAACAAGTCCTACAACGAATACGATTAGTACATGCCTCAGTTGCATGTCCCATGCTAATGCAATGCTGGCAATCCCAAAAACTGGCAGCCAAATCCTCAATCATCTCATCAAAACTTTGCAAACCTTTGACAACCTCCTGAGGTGATGGAATCTTGGGAGGAGAACTACCATCAGAATCATAATCAACCAGGCGGGCCAGTGTAGGAGAGATCGGCGAGGCCTGATCAACTTCACTCAAAGCAGACGTATCAGAACCGGACTCATGCAACATACCCAAATCGTTAGCCTAATGCGAGATTATGGGTGAAGAATCAGAAACTGAATCCGTGGTATAGGAAACCGATCCCGGGGAAAGAGGATCATGGCCAACCATCCCCTGCCTAACCGGGGCAGGTTTGAAACTACCAAAATTATCACCGGCGGCACCGGAGCTGCCGGCGGCGAGGTTGGACTGGCTGGACGACGAACGTTGGCATGCAAGTGTGAGATCTCGTGGCGTGTAAAGGAATAGCCACCCTCAAGAACCGTTTGAACATCCAAACCCGTGGGCATAAAACGATATCCCCGACAAGCTTCATAATTCATGAAAGTTGCAAATCTAACCTTCTTATTTTTCTTGGGGCTAGAGGTCTTGGTTGAGGGTTTAGCAGGTTTATGTTTCAAGGCCTCAAGCCCTAGTTTAGCACGGCGTTTCGAGGGACTAACTAGAGTCCACTCCTCGTCGCACTCGATCTGCCATAACTTGAATTCTTTCTTCCAATCCGGGCCACCATTGCCCCAAAGATTAAACACACAATGAAACTTGGAAGAAACAAAGGTTTTGTGATGAAAGACAAAAAACCCACCATCTTTGCAAGAGACGTGAAACGCGAAAACCCTATCATGAAGAAGTGAAACTTTAAGGAGAGAGCAGTAACCTCCAATGGCAGACTCCAGAGCCAGACCAACATTGTCCTCATCCAGACGAAACGAAGAGCGCACAAATGAGACCACCAAGATGAAATGCCCAGATCCATCAGGGTGCACGGTGCGCTTGAAAAGCCTCCGGACTTGATCAGCAAACTTGATCCCTGGGGAAAAATCTAGGCCCAAAGAGATCGATGCATGGACTACCATGTGATGGACACCAGTCGATGCAGGAGAGGACGCTGAAGAAGGTGATGGGCGTTAGGATCAAAAACCACGGTTAAACGTGGAGATCGCCGGCGAGGGGGTCGCGGCTAGGGTTAGGTGGTGGGAGCGCCATTTTCATCAGCCTTCTGCTTTTGGAGGTTCTTCCTACCTTCTTGCATTATGGTTAATTATATATCTGTGAGTATTCTTCATTGTCACCCCTTGTCGTTGTCGTTCTGATCTTGTTGAATCCTTATGTGTGCGGGACCACGCAATCATCAGTCTGTCGGGACCCGGGGTTTGCGTATGTAATTCTTGTTACAACACAATCATATGGAGAGCCGAGAGCCGTACCCACTTGTCTAAGCAGACAAGGCCAAGCACAGAACACTCTCGGAAAGCATCGAACATGAGGGGCATCCCATCCAGGTCGGATGATCAACTGAGATGGGTCCTCATCGTCCGCTCACAAGTCTAAATGATTGTGGGTGGTGAAATCCCATACTCATAGACAAGTCGCCTCAACCATATTATCGATTGAATTATAACACTTACATAAACAGACTCCAGCCCGATCTCTTAGTCGGGGTCTCAGGCGGTTCTGATACGTGAGTCTACCATGTCGCCTCCAATGTCGCCTCAACCATACCCATCAGGTTCAGTGGTCTCGTCTCTAAAACATAGAATAAGCAAACGTGAGTACAAAGTCGTACTCAGCAAGACTTACGTCAGAACTAATCTACTCATGCTCAGGTATCAAGGTAAAGGCAAGTGGGCTTGTAATGCAGAAAGCTTTGACTTGGCTATCCTGTACTACGACTACATAGAGTTGAGATGAGAGGCGCACACGAGTCCATCTAATCTTGATTACCACATCAATACACCACCATGGATCCTTCCTCGACTTCCCCAAGAGGAAGCAACCCATAGCACTCACACTTATCTTGAGATTTTTAGAGTATCCATTTGAGTTGTCTAATAATCAAGTAAATATCTCCAAGTAGTCCATAACCGCGGACACGGCAATTCGAATAGTTCATTAACCCTGCAGGGGTGTACTTCTTCACATACATAGCTACCACTTACCGCCTAGAACTCGTCACCTTCAAGCAGTGTCGGCGAGGATAGTACCACGACACTTACCTCACGGCTCCAACTCTAGTCCAGGCGATCGCCTATCTGAGTATGTACCCCAATCGGGAATCCGGCCGGGGTTTCCGTTCAGGACCCAGACGATGTATGGACGGTCCGACAAGCCCACCTCGACGGATGGTGCTGCGCTTGCCTAAAACCGTGCTACGTTATGAAATCAAATAGAAAAATAATTAACCCATGCGAATCCTGGACCATAGTCGGGGTGAGTTAATAGGTCTAGAGGGGTCAATGAGCCCAACATGTGGTAGTAATCTGTGTCTTGGATCACAACACAAGAACTCGGGGCCTAGGGCAGTGTAAATGAGTGTGTAATCCTACACAACCTCTCATTGTTCACCTTTGTTAGGGTGACTTCACCAACACATTACTATTACATTGCATTGTTCTCTACCATCCCGATACATCACCAGATGTATCGACTTCATTGCAAACAACTCTAGCATGGCATAGCATAACATGGATGAAGGGCCACATGATGAACACAAACAATCTTGTATCTGCTAGGTTGAGGTTTGCTTAATACTGTGGCAGCAATGATAGGTCATGCAAAGGATGGGTTCAACTAGCGATAGAACGGTAACATGTGAATCACCTAATCATGCATAAGAGAACAAGAGGGAAAGTGGGGTTTTATATATATGATCAAAGGGGGTTTTCTTGCCTTATTGTCGGGACTCGGGGGGTGCCACTCTTCGGAGAAAATAGGAACTACGTCCGGCGATGGATCTATCGAGAAGAAGCAAACACCGAGACACAAGTATGAACATTACATTGTAATGCACATTCAAGAAATGAATCATGGCATGGTACTGATGTGATCTAGGTTCAATTTTCAACAAGTTAATTGAAGTTGATTTGAAAAAGAAATTCAAATTCAAACTCCAAATTTGTTCAAATTAGCCAAAGTTGCATTTGCTAATGTTTAGTCTTGGTAAACTATGTTGACATGTGTATGATATGCCTCTGATGTTCATGTGATAAGGTTGGCATTGCAAAGATTTAATTTGAAATGATTTAAACATTTATTTTGAATTATTCTAAATAACCCAAATAGCTAAATGCTACTGGTCCATCATCATAGATGTGTTTTTCATCTATGAAAATATGATATTTGGAATCCTTGCATTTTTCTGATGATTTTTCATATATTATTATTTAATTTGGAGTTATGGTTTAAAAGTTATTGAATTTCAAAGATTTAAACAATTTCTGGAAATTCTTTTAATTAAAGAAATTGATTTATTGCGCCAGGTTGACGCAATGCTGGCGTGTGGGGGGGGGGCTCACCAGCAGGGCCCACTGGTCAGTGGCCCAGGAGTTAATCCCCGTTTTAAATAGCCTCTGGTTAAGTAGAGGGGGGCCTGGGCCCACCTGTCATTGACCTTGGGTCAAATGAACAGGGGGTTAGCCCCCTAATTAACCAGGCCGGCCGGCGTTTAGCCGCCGGTGGCACTGGACGCGGCGGCGCCCACTGGAGAGGGGCCCTCCGGCCACCTCTTGGCACGGGAGAGGCACCAAACAGGCCCTCTCGCACGCGTGCGTCGTCTGGAGGGGAAGGGGAGGCCAAAGGAGGGACGGGAGCACGCCGGCTAACAGCCCCGCGGCGGCCGGAGCACGGGCTCCAGACGAACACGACGACAGGGGGGTCCTGGAGAACAACGGGGAGGAAGGGAGGGGAGAGTAGCTCCTCCTGAGCATGTCGGAGGGGGCGAGGAGACCGGAGGGGCAGCGGCGGCGGTGCAATTCCTCGCCGGAGATGGATGGCCATGGCGGATGAACTCGAAGCTGGCGTCTCCCACAGAGCTCCTCCACTTCAATTGATCGGGCGCGAAGACGAAGACGGGTGCGGGGAACGTCTTGGACAACACGGCGGAGCAAACGGTGGCTGGTGGCCACGCCTGCGCACGTCGACGGGCTCGGTGGCGCTCGGGTCCTCGCGGGATCTCGCCGGAGAGAGAGGGGAAAAGGTCCAGGGGAGGCAATATGGAAGGGGGAGGCTTGGGGGCGTCCACTGCGTGGATATGGACGAAGGGGCCAGCCAGGCGGCTGCCTGGCGGCCATACCGGGCTCGCCGGCGACCTGGCTGCCTGCCTGTCCAGTGGAGGAAGACGAACCTGCCCTTTTGGGCTGGGCCTCCTCTGCTGGGCCAGGTGGGCCAGGTAGGTCGAAGGGGTAAGTGGCCTTTGGCCCTTTTTGTTTCTTTTTCTTTTATTTGCTTTCTGTTTTTATTTGTTTTTCTCTGGAAAAAAATACCAAGCATTTTTATAAAAATCCCCAAATATTTTATTTGGACTTATGTGACATATTACTAGCCACTCCCAAGTTTTGGAGATTTTTGAATTTCAAAACATTTGAATTTCAATTCAAATAGCATTTAAATTTAATTTCCAAGCCTCTGTTTGAATATTTGAAAAATCCATGAGCATGGGTTTGACTCCAAATCATTTTTAAAATGATCACACTCATTTATAGGACTTTTCAAAATTGTTTGGAGGAATATTGGAAAAACTTTTTATCTGGCCTTTTTATTTAATTTCATTTTGAGGCTTTTCAAAATCCCCAATTATTAAATCAAGGAAATTTAAACATGATGCCATTATTCTAGTAATAAAAGCACATACCAAAACTAGGGTTGTGACATAGTTGATCCCTATGAATTCATTCTTCTGGATCAGACGTCATTCTGGACATGAGCTGGATCTCGGTGAGTCAAAACTTCCTTGATTGTCCGTCTTTTGGACATCGTAATTCCTTTGTACTCCAGCGTCGAACTATTCAGATGCTTCTATCTCTAATGATTATGCATTCTTTCTTCTTATGGTTGAGTACCGATACTCGCACCAGACTCTCTGTACACCGGCTGAACTTTTGGTGGATTACTACCTACCATCCCCTTGTGTCCTAAGTCATTGATGAATTTCTCCCGATACCAGATGCCTCCAGCTAATGGTATCTTCTACTTCGTGTCATCAGCCTTCTGCTTTCAAACTTGTATCTCTTGTTCATGTTTTTTGTCGTATAGATTCGTAAAATGTACCTATGGGTTGTATCTATGCTTCATCCATCTGTGTGAACCCATGAACTTCTACGGGTCATACTCTACTGGTGTTATGCCAGATAAATTTTTGAATGCGACAAATTCATCGACGGCGAGAAGTGAATGAAAGGCTATGCATTAAAGAAGTGGGAGTCGACCCTGAACCTTTGTGTTCATGCCCATGGATACTATGTAGAACTTATCATGAAAGGTTCTCATAAAAATAATTAACCCCCTTAGTAAAAATTCTTCTACACCTATGATCCACCATTCTACCTTCAAGTATTACCCCTGGTATCTCGAGGATATCATGCATTTGCACTACATCTTATGAATTGTGATGAAAAATGCCTATCCCTGTCATAGCCATTTCGTGGTTCTGGGTTGTCCTCAACCGGGAACACGGAATACTTTTGTGTCTCCATTCCTTTTTCTCGATGTCGCTATTGTTTGATTGTATTTTCTTGAAACCTTTTTACATGATGTGTCGTGGTCATCATCGATATCTTAGCTTCTACCAAGTGTTAATTCAATTCGTGGTGAGAAATACCATCCTTGCCCCTCGATGATTTGTGTTATCGTCGACAACATCCTTTGACTCCTTGCCAATACAAACTTGGTCATGTATATCTTGCTCTGCTTTCCCTTGGGAAAGATATACACCTGATACTTGTGTATTATCACATTTTCCTTTCCATTGGTTTTTTCACCTTTCTGTAATATAACTTATCTGAGCGGTTATAATTCTCTGCTTATGCAAACACTTCGGTGTACTATTTTGTCCGTACAACTTGTTACTATTGTTGATGACTTTTCGGCAACCACCGATGGACGAGAACTTTGCCTACCGGTCTGCCTCATCTTAACAACTAGGAAAATGGTTCTCTTTGTCCATCTCCCTTGGTGCCAACGTTGTTGCCGACATAGCTAACAAGCTTTTCTCCGACTGACCTTGCAACTTGATCGCATTGTTTGTCACCACCCTTCTTATTCAATGTGGGATCATAACCCACAGTTCCATAGGATCGAAACCTGACTCTCTTGTACCTTTCTGTTCTCGAGGTTATTACTCTTGCTTGACCTCGTATGCAATTCATGAGTCCTCTACCTTGTGATATTCAGTTCGATATCATACTCGGTTCTTACGCCTGATGCTCTAGACCCCTTTTCATCCGCCGTTATCATCGACGAATGTTTGCATATCCACTTGAAAACTTCTCATGCCTTATTTTATTTCTCTCGATGTATCTCCCAGAGTTTAACTCGTGAGATACTGATGGCTTCTCGCCCCTCGTTGGTTACCCAAAGTGGAAGGTTGAGATGTAGACAACATTTAATTTCCCTCGGTGAAGATACCAAGGTTTGTCTCCAGTAGGACTACAACAACGACAGGAAGGTGACAACGGCGCCAGAAATTGCTTTGGTGGCGCGAGAGTTGACGTGGACCTGCACACACAATAGATAACTTTGCTCCCAACGAGTTCATAGAGCTTGTCAATCCCTCCGGTCTTGTTGTTCACAAAGGATTAAACGTACGGGATAATAATGATACTGATAGCAACAGAAAGGTAAATAAAGCAGGAAATAAATAGCGGGTGTAAATAGTATTGGAAATATGGACCGGGATCCCATGATATTCACTAGTGATGTCTCTCTCCCAAAAGACGATAAAATATCCATGTGAGGTAAACAAATTACAGCCGGGCAATTGACAAGATTATGTGCGCAAATGATACGTCCAAAACGTATCTATAATTTCTGCTTGCCCCATGCATGTTTTGTGTGATATTGCTATGATCTAGATACACTTTCATACACTTTTGATCATATTTGGACTAACCTATTAACTCAGTGCAGCACAGTGCCAGTTCATGTTTTCTGCTGTTTTTCTATTTCAGTTTTCCCCCATATAAAAAGTGCCAGAAAAATTCCGGGAAAAATATAGGAAAAATCAGCGTAGATGAAGCTTCGCGAAGAGCCCGAGTGGGGCCAGAGGGGAGCCAGGGGTGGCCCAGGCGGCCACCCGGCGCGGCCCCACCGCTGGCCGCGCCAGGGGGCGCCTGGGGCCCCAGGTCCACCTCTGGCTGCCCCCCTTCGCCTATATATTCTCCGTCACGGGAAACTTCAGAAAGGAGAACCCTTTTTCGCGATCTCGCCTCTGTTCCGCCGCCGCCGCGCTTCCGAGATCGGGAGCACCAGAAGACCTCTTCCCGGCACCCTTCCGGAGGGAAGATTGACCTCCGGGAGTCTCCTCTCCACCATGGATGCTCCCCGGATGTCTCGTGAGTAGTTTTCCTTGGACCATGGGTCCGTGATCAGTAGCTATGTGATGTTCTCCTCCCCTCTTTTTTCTTCATGGTTTAGATCTCGTGAGCTGCCCTACATGATCGAGGCACTTTTGTAATCTTTCTGCTATTGCTATGCTGAGTTTGATGGGATCTGATGGATTATGAGATTATGTTCAGATTGTGATTGAGTAATATATTTGGTTTATATCTCTTATATTTTTGTTCCTAAGTAATTCTTGCATGTTCTCCGTTGCTGTTTATTGCTTTGGCCAAGTAGTAGGTAGTAACCCCAAGAGGGAACGTTATGCTCGATTGTGGGTTCATGCCCCCCGATGACACGCTTGAGTGACAGAAACATGAGTCTAGGGGATGTGTTGTTTCCACAAGGGGGAAAACAATGGTGCTTTTAACCGCGGTTGCAAGGATTGTTTACTTTACGCAAAGTGCTTTTTAATGCAGTTGTCTGTTGCTTTGGGTTTACACTTTGGGTGGGGCTCGCAACTTAATACCAGCGAGATGTTCTGGATAGATATCTCAAGGTGGATGATTAGTAGTAGATGCAGTTGGATTTCGGTCTACTTATTTTGGCGTACTACCCGTGCTTTTGAGCCTCTTCCTTTCTTTTGTAGCATAGTTAGCATTGCGGTGCGTTCATAATCCTGTCAATTTCCCTTCTGTAATTTGTTTACCTTGCATAGCAGTTTTATCGTCTTTTGGGAGAGACATGACTAGTGAACATCACGTATCCCGGTCCATATCCTAATTACTGTTTCCACGCTCATATACTTTTCTGCTTTTACTTTCAGTTGCTATCATTATCCTTTGTGTTTGATCCTTTGTGAACAACAAGACCGGAGAGATTGACAACCTCTCTGAACTTCGTTGGGAACAAAGTTATTTGTGTCTGTGTGCAGGTCCGCGTCAGTAGCGCCGCTGACACCTACTTATCATCTCTGGAGTCCTACTGGAGACAAACCTTGGTATCTTTACTGAGGGAAATTTGCTGTTGTGCGGCATCACGCCTTCCACTTGGGGCTCACCAACGAAGGGCGAGAAGACTACACCCGTCAACTCTCGCGTCATCAAAGCAAATTTCTAGCGTCGTTGCCGGGGACTCCGAGTGCTAAGATAGGGGAGTTGCACACTACCCTTTACCTTTGTTTTTTTAGTCTTGTTAGGTTACGTTTCAGTTTTTACTTTTGTGTCCCTAATCAAAAATACCAAAAATACCTATTACCTTGCTTGATGATGCTATCTTTACCATGGGTGTTGAACCACCCAAATATGGTAGGATGGACATGTTTCACTTGGCTCGTCTTCGATCAATTTGTGCTCGCGCTAAAAACCCAACCGATTTGGTTGAGGGAAAATCATTGGATGAGCATGCTCATTACACGCGGCACCGCCTATCTCAGAAAGGGAAACACTTATGGGACCAAATACAAACTTCTTATTGCTATGTTGAGTGTTTATGCCACATTTATGATTTTACTTGCTGCTCTAATATAGAGCATAAACACCTTCCTTTCCAATGTGAGTTTAATGAAAATGAGATCCTATCTTCTTATGACAAAGGTGTTTATAATTACTTTGATGTTGAAAAGATTGAAGAGTTTGTTGCTTTTAAAGGTGCTTATGAGATTGCTTCTTTGATTGAAAAGTATTACGATACTATTCACAAGTCTGAAAACTTTGTTATTCTTGCTTATTGCTTTGAGAATTATACTTCCAATGCTTATATTGAGGATTTTAAAAATAGAATGCTTGCTGCCCAAGAAGAGGCTAATGATTGCTATGAAGAGGAATCTTATGATTCCGAGGACTCACTTGATACTTCTCTTTCTGATGATTTTGATACTTGCTTTGTTGATGGCCATGATACCACTATGGATGATGCCTAGAAAGATGAACTTGCTATAGTTCCTTATGTTAAGCATGAATTGTTGCTATTGCACCCACACTTGATTGTCCTATTATCCTTTTGAAATCTCCAACTCATATTCTGGAGAACTGTGCTCTTATTAAGGCTCAATGTGATGGGTTGCATTTATCTTATGATCCTAAAGACCGTGTTGAAAATTATACACGTGTGCTTGTAGGTCATGCACAACATGATTTATGTGATAGTTATATTCTTGATGTTGTTCATGATACTACTGAAAATTACTTTGAGAGGGGAAAGTTTGGTTGTAGAAATTTCCATGTTGCAAAAACACCTCTCTTCATGTTGAAAGTTTTGAAATTGTTCCTGTTCCACCTTTCTATGCATGTCACTTTGTGCTTCTTTGACTTATTTTCTTATAAGATGCCTATGCATAGGAAGTGGGTTAGGCTTAAATGTGTTTCATATTTGCTTCTTGATGCTCTCTTTTGCTTCAAAATTCTTATTCTTGTTAGAGCATCTTCTATAATCTTTAAGCCTAGCTAATGGCTTTAAAGAAGCGCTTTCGAGAGGCAGCCCGCAACGAATTTAGGTTTTTATTTTTGCTTTTCTTCTGTTCTTAGTGGTCTTGATGATTTTTACTACTGTAGCAACATCATTCTATCTTTATTTTTCAGCTTTGTGCCAAGTTATAGCCTCTTATGATAAGGGAAGCAAAAGTTGTGACATGCTGTCCAGAAAACAGATTCTTTCCCTTGACAGAAAAATTCGAATCAAATCACCAGATCATCTTTTTGATCTGAATTTTTTTGACAGCGTGATCTATACAATTGTGAAACTTTCGTATGTTCTGAGTTTTTTGATTTGAGTTTCAGAAGTGCCCCTAAAAAATTCTTTACTACTTGCTGTTCTGTTTTTCACAGATTCTGCCACGTTTTGTCTCTCCTAACTTTTGCAAACCTTAAGCTTGCTTTTTCTTTGCAAAAACTTTTTGGAACTCTTTAGAAACAGTAGCTCTTCAAGAATATCTTTTTATACAGTGGGGAAAAATTATTTTATTAAGGGTACTAACCTCTCTAATCAGCTTATGATGAGTTATGTATGAAGTGAGTTTTCAAGTTTGCGATGGAAGATGATGAAAGAAGATCCAGGAGTGTCAAGCGCTCAAGCTTGGGGATGCCCCCATGCATCCCCAATAAATATTCAAGGAGACTCAAGCGTCTAAGCTTGGGGATGCCCCCGTGCATCCCCTTCTCCATCAACAATCATCAGTTCGTCCTTCGTCTCACTATATTTTTATCACTTCATGTGTTATGTGCTATGCTTGGAGCGTCTCGCTCTTAGGTTTATTTTTAGTTTTCTTTAGTTTTGCTTGCTGTTCATAACAAGTTAGACCCCGTCTTACTTTGTGTGGGAGAGAAACACGCTCCACTTTCAAAATCTAGAACACATCATATGATTTTTCCTGCTTATCTTCTTGCTGTTGTGTGTTCTTTATCTTTTCATAGATGCTGCATTGTTTAGTTTTAGTCTTAGTTTGTCTTTAGCAAGAGCCTTGGCTTTTGTTTAGTCTGTTGCTGGAACTCTTTTTAGTTTTCATGTTTATCTTGTTAAAGAGAGTTGGTTGTTGTCAGAACCCTCTGTTAGGTAATGTGCTAGGATCAAAGTAACCTTGCATCATGTCAAAATTTCAAAAGAAATCTTTGAAATCAACTTCAAAATCAAAATGGGAGAAGGAAACCCCCCCCCCCCAGATGAATTAATTCAAAAGTCCAGATAAAAATCTTTTCCAAAAATTCATGTTAGAGTTTTGAAAAGTCTTATAAATGAGTGTGATCACATATCAAGTGATGTGGGACCCATCCCATGCTCATAGATTTTTCAAATATTCAAACAGTGCCTTGGAATTAATCAAATACCCCTATTTGATTTAAGATTCAAATTATATGAATTTTAAAAATGTTGAAACTTTATGAGTGGCTAGTCTATATTGTTATGAGGCCACATAAAAATTTTCAGCATTTAATAAAATGCCTAGCTATTTATTTTAGCACAGCAAAACAAATAGCAGAAAATAAAACAGAAGAGAAAAGGAAAAAGGAACTTACCTGGAAGCAGCCCAACTAGCTTCCCGCAGCCCACCTAGCCGGCCCAGCCCGCGAACCCCCCTTGTCGTCTTCTACCCCGCGCTGCCAAGCAGCTCGGTGGCGAGGCGCCGACGCCGTGGACGCCACCGCGACGCCCTCAAGCTTCCAGGCATCCCCAGGCCTCATCTCTTCGTCTGGACGCATCCCAGAGCCGCCCCGCTTCTTTCCCCTCCCTCCAGGAACACCTCCCCTTCCTCTCTCGCCCGATTCATCGCCGCCCGAGAAGCACGCCGGAGCACCGTTGAGCCCCCGCGTGGCCATTGACGCCGAGAAGCCCCAAGACCGTGTCCAAGTTCTTCCTCGTCGTCGTCTTCGTCGAGCAGTGCAAGGAATCGAGCCCGGAGCCCGCGTAGACGCCTGATTCTTCCTCGAGTTCTCGCCGGCCGCAGAGAAGGTCTTCGTCGATTACGTCGCAGTTGAGCCACCCCAGCCTTCGCCACCACCTCTACTGAGTTCCTGGTGAGCTCACGGCCGGAACCCCTCGCTTTCCCCCTTCGATTACTCCCTCTATCCTTGATCACCATGAGAGCCGAAGCTCCTCGCCGCCGGGATCCATGGCGACGTCCACCCGCTAAGAAATCGAACCCGCCATGATGTCCAACGTGTTCCCCGTGCTCCTCCTCGTCGAACCAGCCTAGCCCCACCTCAAGTCGTGCCCTGGAAAGGAATCCCGATCACGGCCGTAGCTAGGTCGCCGCAAAGCTTGACGCCGGCGAGCGTACGGTGCACCCCCAGCGCTTGGTTTCGGTCCCATTCGACGCGCGCGAGTGAGGGCTTCAAGTTGATGGTCTCGGCGCTCCAAATCGTCGACGGATTCGCCCTCCCCGTGCAGCGCCGCCGCAGTCCAGTCGCCGGCGTTTAGCCGCCGGCGTGTCAGCCAAACCCCCTCCCTTAATCACTCGCCTAATGACCCCCTGGGTCACTGACTAGTGGGCCCAGTAGCTTAATTAAGCCACTGGATTAATTAACCCCACTGTTTAAATCATCCAGCCACTGACACCCTGAACCCACATGTCAGCCCCCCCCTGACGCCAGCTTGACGTCAGCCTGACGCAATAAATCATTTAAATGAATTTCCAGAGATTATTTGAATTAAAGAAATTCCAGAAATTCCGGAAAATACCCCAAACTTTGGAAATTCATAGAAAATTCATATTAACTCCAAATTGGACAAATAATATATGAAAAATGATCAGGAGAAAATTATCTTTCCAAATATGCAACTTTCAACTCTGTTTGAGTTGAATTTAAAATGTGATCAGTAGCATTTGCTATTTGATTTAAATGGAATTAAATCAAATTCAAATCAAATATTTTTGCAACTTGAACCATGGCAACATGCTACATTTCAATCACACATCAGAGGCAAATCATACACATTACAAAAGATTCAAAATGATCAAACAATGTCACATACAACTTGGTTAATTTGAATTCAAATATGGAGTTTGAATTTGCAATTCAATTTGCAATATACTCCATTTAAATGGAATTGCCTTACACATCAAATCATATACATCAAGATTCAAACTTCCATCATGTGATTGTGCATTGTATTTACTTTGCTACTTTGCTTGTTGTTTGTCGAGTAGAGTTGGAACCGGAGCAGGAGGCTACCCCCTTCGCTGAAGACCCCGAACCCGAACCTCGTCAGCAAGGCAAGCAAACCCCCTTTGATCATGTCGATAAAATCCCACTTCCCTCTCATGTCTCGCTTATGCATTGTATAGGATGATTACCATGCTACGTTTCTACCGCATAGATGAACCCATTCCTTTGCATGACCTATCATTTTGTCACAGTAGTAAGCAAACCACAATCCTAGCAAATGTAGGAGTTGTTTGATATCATGTGGCCCCTGCAAATGTTATCGCTTATTGCATGCTTAGTATGATACCATGTTGTTACTGTGATGTGAGTCGGGATGGGAATGATCATGTTGATGTTGGTAGAAAAGTGTTGGTGAATCAACCCTAATACAAGGTGAATGATGAGAGGCTGTGTAGGAGTACACGGTGGGTTGTCTCGTTGAACACCGCCCTAGTACGAGTTCTTGTGTGGTGATCCAAGATGAACAGTACAACCACACATTGGGCTCACTGACCCCTCTCAACTTACTAACTCATCCCTTTCAATGTCCAGATGTCGCAATAGTTCGGAGTTCTTGTAGGTCTGTGGCCTGGATGCTAAGTGAGAGAATGGCTCATCCGAGACCGGCTTATGCACCACGCACACATCACTTGGGTCCACTTCGGTAAACCGGCCGGGTTCACGCTAGTGGTAACCAACCCAAGTAGGCGGCTTTCTCGGACTAGATCGGCTATGAGGTAACAGTTGTGGTGAGCATCCTCGCTGACACCCCTTGAATGGTGTCGAGATCAAAGGCGGTAAATGATGATCATGTGTGTGTAGCGGTACACCCTTGCAAGGTTAACAAAACTATTCGAATAGCCGCGTCCGCGGTTATGGACTGCTTTGAAAGCTTAGCTTGATTATTAGATAACTTGAACCGGATACTTCTAAAACACACCAAGATAAGTGTGAGTGCTATGGCGTGCTTCCTCGTGGGAAGTCGAGGAAGGTACCATAGTGGTGTATTGGTTGGTGAAAGTAGTGGACTCGTGTACGCTTCTTACCTCAAAGTCTGGTACTCGTAGTTCAGTATTAGCCAAGTCAAAGCTGGCATTTCTGCAATTGAACCCCACCTCCCTTTACCTTGATACATATGCATGAGTAGTACAGGTCCTATGTAAGTCTTGCTGAGTACGACTTTGTACTCACGTTTGCTTAATCTATGTTTTAGATGATGCCACTGACCCCGAAGGTGGCTTCTTCATCAAGCTGGACGACTGAAGACCAACTAGTCTAGTCCCAGTCAGACGACTGGTTTCCCTCGTGGAGGATTTGTGTTTAAATAAGGCTTCGTAAGCCATTTGTTAAACTTGTCTGTACTCAGACATATTTTGCTTCCGTGTGTGTTGTAATGTTGGATCACATGTTTGTGATCTCTGTTTGCACTCTATAAGAGTTATCAATAAAAATGTACACTTTGTAGAGAATTGCAATGGTACCTGCTGTTCATACAAGGCATGTGTGCTGCGTGTATGTTTATAACATGCATGTCTTTGTATGGGTTTTCGAGACATTAGTTGTGTTCTGGCTGGCGGTCTTTCATACACCAAGTGGCCCTTAGATGTGCGCAGCTTGGGGCATCGCGATGCGATTGTTCGAGACTCCGTTTCGTGCACACTTTGTGGTATGATCGAGCCCGCCCTAGACCCCGACTAAGTGATCGGGCTGGAGTAAGTCTATGTAAGAGTTATGAGATAGTCGTTAGTATGGTTGAGGCGACTTGTCTTTGAATATGGGAGTTCACCACCCATATCATTAGACTTGTGTGCGGACGATGAGGACCCATCTCAGTTGATCATCCGGCCTGGATGGGATGCCCCTCACGTACGATGCTTTCCGAGAACGTTATGTGCTTGGCCTTGTCTGCTTAGACAAGTGGGTACGGTTCTCGGCTCTCCATATGACTATGTCTTAGCTGTACTTGCATACGCTAACCCCGGGTCCCGACAGACTTGGTATCAGAGCAGGACTGACTGTAGGACTAGTAGCCTTGGCCGAAGTTGAGTCTAGCTTGCTATAGTTATATAGTTACTCTGGGTATATAAGGGAACAACGTAAGGCTTTTTTTTCTCCTTACCCCTTTGTTCTAAGTTCTGAGTCACCCTCATCTTATTCTACGGGAAGATAGGACTAGGCTCTCCTCTGTCTGATTAGAACATCTCGTTGTTTGCTTCCTCATAGCCGTAGGAAAGTTGTGATCGGTTTGTTAGAGTGGTTATGCTCCCTGTTTTATTACATCGTATGTAAGTGTTGTTTCCATGTTGTAAGAAATTGTCTTTTTCTTGCAATTACAGCCGTTATGATATCCGAGTCATTCCAGGTTTATCTCATAATCTAATGCATTTGCAAACTCCTTTCTGTTTCAGATGGCAGATCTTCCCCCTCGGCAGATTGTTCGTTTGACCAGGTGCCTCGGTGTGCGTGGCCATCCCGCCACGTTGATCGAGATGATGTCCTATGTGGGATATCGATGGTACCCTGAGTACACCGTCGAGGAGCAGTTTCACGACTTCAACCAGACCCAGTTCCACTGCATTGTTCGGATCTACCCGCACCACGTTGGAGTCACTCAGCCTATCCACTTTGGACATGGCATTGGCATTACCGAGAACATGGCTGTGCAGGATGCTGCATACTCATGTATGACACTGCTGAGAGAGGAGCACACTTTGCTGAGAGAGACTTCTTTCCGCTATATCCCTGATGCACTTCCAGGACAAGAGGGATATTACACCGGACTCTACTCAGATCACTCTGCAGAGGATCCAGCACTTTAGGTGACTGCTAGGTTTGCTAGTGATCGAGATCGTGATGCACGCGCTCTCCGTTTTGAGATCCACGCCACCCGTGTTCGTCTGTATCGAGCACTGACACTTTTGGCACCCTTTGTGAGCGTGGGATCAGTTGAGTTTGATGCGATCTACCCAGTGAGGACTCAGATGCCTTCTCGAGTTGCTTGGCCCGAGATTGGAGGCATTTTTCCACCCCGTGGTCCTTTGCTTCCACCCTACGCTGGACCTAGGCCCCATCCTTGCCCAAATGGATATCAGGGTCCACAAGCCTCCGTGTTTTCCGATGGTCACCTCCAGCTACCGGGATACGCGGGTAACTTTTATGAGGACTACTATGGAGATGGAGATGAGTGAGACCGCTTGTGGTCTTACTTAGTGATGATGTAGTAGTATCTTAGTGTATTGTACGCAAGGTGTCTAAGTTCTAGAGGCTTAGATAAATAATGTATAGGAAGTCAGAGTGCCTCTGAAGGATGTATCATCTTCATCACGTTTGTATTAGCTTGGTGCTTGTACTAAAACGATGTATGGTTTGTATGACAGCTTGTGAATATATGGCTTGTATGCTTTATCACCATGTTGTCAAGATGATTACTTCCTTTGCTCTGTAATCCTTCCAGTACTTCAATACCTTGTTTAGACTCTCCCAATCAACTCTGTTTGACTTTGGTTTTCCCTTCAGGATGTCTCAAGGAACCCGTGGCCAGGTTGGTCGTAACCAAGGTCGTGGAAATGACCAGGAGGAAGGCAACCTTCTACCCCCACCCACGATGGCTCAGGTTCTGATGGAAGTCGAGAGGAACCGCCGAGACTCTCACCATCTGTTGGAAGTCATTGCTCGCAACACCACTCAGCAGCGCAATGAGTTGGTGTCCCTGAACGACTTCATCCGACTTCATCCCCCGGTTTTCAGTTACTCCACCGAGCCCCTTGACGCCGATGACTGGCTTCGCAGCATCGAGAGGAAGCTCCAGGCAGGCCGTGTTGCAACTGGTGACAAGGTCAGCTATGCCACTTATCACCTTGAAGGTGCAGCTAGCTCTTGGTGGGAGAACTTTCTGAATATGCGTCCCGTTGGACCGCCCGCATCTTGGGAGGAATTCTGCACTTCTTTCCGCGAGCACCACATTCCCAAAGGTCTCATGGACCGCAAGCGTGAGGAGTTCTGCAACCTCACTCAAGGCAGAAGGACCGTTGACGAGTTCAGTCGTGAGTTCAACCGACTTGCTCGTTATGCTACCGAAAAGTCTCCACCGACTCCAAGAAACAAGAGAGGTTCCTTCGTGGCCTCAACACTGGACTCCGTCGTGAGCTCAACCTTCATGACTTTGCCACCTTCCAGGTCCTTGTCAACAAGGCCATCAAAGCAGAGGACATGAACACCCCCAACGATTTCCGCAAACACCCTAGAGACGACAGTTCATCCAGTTCTGGCTCCCAGAAGCGCAAGATCTGGATCCCAAACAGCATGTTCCGCCAGAACAACCCACAGAGGCCATCCTATGTGGCGCCTCGTCCACCAACCCAGTTCCACCCAGCTCCACCAAACAACCCAGCTCCCCGCACTGTTTTCGGAGCCTGTTACAAGTGTGGTCAGGCGGGCCACTACTCTCGCGAGTGTCCCCAGAACCAGATCCAGCATCAGAATGCTCCACCCCGTGCCGGAGGCAACAACAGCAATGGTCATGGCAAGCCACCCCAGAAGGTCTACACCGCCAAACCCGCTCCTCCCGCCACTCGTGGACGTGTGAACCAGATCGCCGCCGAAGAGACTGACGACACCACTGATGTCATTCTTGGTACGCTCCCAGTCAATTATGTTCCTACTTCCGTTCTTTTCGACCCAGGAGCATCTCATTCATTCATGTCGGAAAGTTATGCACTTCGTCATGAGTTATCTTTTGTTGAATTGTCCACCCCAATGATTATTCAAACTCCAGGGTCAAGATGGCAAACTAATAGAGTAAGCCATCGTAATCAGATTGCAATTGAGGGTTTAGTATTCCTTACTTCACTCATAGCCCTCAAGTCTTCAGACATTGATGTCATCCTTGGCATGGATTGGCTATCAAGACAGAATGCCTACCTGGATTGCCAAGGCAAATCCGTGAAACTCACCCACCCTTCAGGCAAAACCGTCAACTATACCTCACCCAGAACAAGAACCCAAGTGCATTCTTTGAATGTACTTCCCCTTCCCGAACTTGAAGATATTCCGGTGGTTCGTGACTTCCCGCATGTCTTTCCTGAAGAGCTGCCGGGAATGCCACCCGATAGATGTGTAGAGTTTATAGTGGATCTTGCCCCAGGAACAGCACCAATTTCTAGACGCCCATACAAAATGGCCCCACGTGAGTTAGCTGAGCTTAAAACCCAACTGGAAGCTTTGTTGGAGAAAGGCTTCATCCGCCCTAGCTCATCGCCATGGGGTTGCCCCGTTCTTTTCGTAACGAAGAAAGATGGAACAGAAAGGATGTGCGTAGACTATCGCCCGCTAAATTTAGCGACGATAAAGAACAAGTACCCATTGCCCAGGATCAATGATCTTTATGATCAACTTGCAGGATCCTCTGTCTTCTCCAAGATGGATTTGAGATTAGTTTATCATCAAATCAAGATCCGAAACGAGGACATTCCCAAAACGGCTTTTACTACTCGTTATGGTCTTTACGAGTACACCATCATGTCCTTTGGTTTAACCAATGCCCCCGCCACTTTCTCACGCATGATGAATTCAAACTGGTCCAAATACTCCATGAAGATCGAATTCATCATGCGTGAGAAAGTGGCGGGGGCATTGGTTAAACCAAAGGACATGACGGTGTACTCATAAAGACCATAACGAGTAGTAAAAGCCGTTTTGGGAATGTCCTCATTTCGGATTTTGATTTGATGATAACCTAATCTCAAATCCATCTTGGAGAAGACAGAGGATCCTGCAAGTTGATCATAAAGATCATTGATCCTGGGAAGTGGGTACTTGTTCTTTATCGTCGCTAAATTTAGCGGGCGATAGTCTACGCACATCCTTTCTGTTCCATCTTCCTTCGTTACGAACAGAACGGGGCAACCCCATGGCGATGAGCTAGGGCGGATGAAGCCTTTTTCCAACAAAGCTTCCAGTTGGGTTTTAAGCTCAGCTAACTCACGTGGGGCCATTTTGTATGGGTGTCTAGAAATGGGTGCGGTTCCTGGGGCAAGATCCACTATAAACTCTACACATCTGTCGGGTGGCATGCCCGGCAGCTCTTCAGGAAAGACATCCGGGAAGTCACGAACCACCGGAATATCTTCAAGTTCTGGAAGGGGAAGTACATTCAAGGAATGCACTTGGTTTCTTGTTCTGGGTGAGGTATAGTTGACGGTTTTGCCTGAAGGGTGGGTGAGTTTCACGGATTTGCCTTTGCAATCCAGGTAGGCATTCTTTCTTGATAGCCAATCCATGCCAAGGATGACATCAATATCTGAAGACTTGAGGGCTATGAGTGAAGCAAGGAATACTAAACCCTCAATTGCAATTTGATTACCATGGCTTACTCTACTAGTTTGCCATCTTGACCCTGGAGTTTGAATAATCATTGGGGTGGACAATTCAACAAAAGATAGTTCATGACGAAGTGCGTAACTTTCCGACATGAATGAATGAGATGCTCCTGGGTCGAAAAGAACAGAAGTAGGAACATAATTGACTGGGAGCGTACCAAGAATGACGTCAGTGGTGTCGTCATTCTCTTCGGCGGCAATCTGGTTCACACGTCCACGAGTGGCGGGAGGAGCGGGTTTGGCGGTGTAGACCTTCTGGGGGGGCTTGCCACGACCATTGTTGTTGCCTCCGGCACGGGGTGGAGGATTCTGATTCTGGAGCTGGTTCTGGGGACAATCACGAGAGTAGTGGCCTGCCTGACCACACTTGTAACAGGCTCCGAAAATAGTGCGGGGAGCTGGGTTGTTTGGTGGAGCTGGGTGGAACTGGGTTGGTGGACGAGGCGCCACATAGGATGGCCTCGGTGGGTTGTTCTGGCGGAACATACTATTAGGGATCCAGATCTTGCGCTTCTGGGAGCCTGAACTGGATGAGCCATCGTCTCTAGGGTGTTTGCGGAGGTCGTTGGGGGTGTTCATGTCCTCTGCCTTGATGGCCTTGTTGACAAGGACCTGGAAGGTGGCAAAGTCATGTAGGTTGAGTTCACGACGGAGTCCAGAATTGAGTCCACGGCGGAACCTTTCTTGTTTCTTGGAGTCGGTGGAGACTTCTTCAGTGGCATAACGAGCAAGTCAGTTGAACTCATGACTAAACTCGTCAACGGTCCTTCTGCCTTGGGTGAGGTTGCAGAACTCCTCACGCTTGCGGTCCATAAGACCCTTGGGAATGTGGTGCTCACGGAAGGAAGTGCAGAATTCATCCCAAGATGCGGGCGGTCCAACGGGACGCATATTCAGGAAGTTCTCCCACCAAGAGCTAGCTGCACCTTCAAGATGATAGGTGGCATAGCTGACCTTGTCTCCATTTGCAACATGGCCTGCTTGGAGCTTCCTCTCGATGCTGCGAAGCCAGTCATCGGCGTCAAGGGGCTCGGTGGAGTAACTGAAAACCGGGGGATGAAGTCGTTCAGGGACACCAACTCATTGCGTTGTTGAGTGGTGTTGCGAGCAATGACTTCCAGCAGGTGGTGAGAGTCTCGGCGGTTCCTCTCAACCTCCATCAGAACCTGAGCCATCGTGGGTGGGGGTGGAAGGTTGCCTTCCTCCTGGTCATTCCCACGACCCTGGTGACGACCAAGCTGGCCACGGGTTCCTTGAGACATCCTGAAGGTGAAAGACCAAAGTCAAACAGAGTTGATTGGGATAGTCTAATCAAGGTATTGAAGTACTGGAAGGATTACAGAGCAAAGGAATTAATCATCTTGACAACATGGTGATAAAAGCATACAAGCCATATATTCACAAGCTGTCATACAAACCATACATCATTTTAGTACAAGCACCAAGCTAATACAAACGTGATGAAGATGATACATCCTTCAGAGGCACTCTGACTTCCTATACATTATTTATCTAAGCCTCTGGAACTTAGACACCTTGCGTACAATATACTAAGATACTTCTACATCCTCACTAAGTAAGACCACAGGCGGTCTCACTCATCTCCATCTCCATAGTAGTCCTCGTAAAAGTTACCCGCGTATCCCGGTAGCTGAAGGTGACCATCGGAAAACACGGAGGCCTGTGGACCCTAATATCCATTTGGGCAAGGATGGGGCCTAGGTCCAGCGTAGGGTGGAAGCAAAGGACCACGGGGTGGAAACATACCTCCAATCTCGGGCCAAGCAACTCGAGAAGGCATCTGAGTCCTCACTGGGTAGATAGCATCATACTCAACTGATCCAACGCTCACGAAGGTTGCCAAAAGGGTCAGTGCTCGATACAGACGAACACGGGTGGCGTGAAGCTCAAAACGGAGAGCGCGTGCATCACGATCTCGATCACTAGCAAACCTAGCAGTCATCTGAAGTACTGGATCTTCTGCAGAGTGATCTGAGTAGAGTCCGGTGTAATATCCCTCTTCTCCTGGAAGTGCAGCAGGGATATAGCGGAATGAGGTCTCTCTCAGCAAAGTGTGCTCCTCTCTCAGCAGTGTCATATATGAGTATGCAGCATCCTGCACAGCCATGTTCTCTGTCATGCCAATGCCATGTCCAAAGTGGATAGGCTGAGTGACTCCAACGTGATGCGGGTAGATCCTGACAATGCAATGGAACTGGGTCTGGTTGAAGTCAAGGAACTGCTCCTCAACGGTGTACTCAGGATACCATCGATATCCCACATAGGACATCATCTCGATCAACGTGGCGGGATGGCCACGCACACCGAGGCACCTGGTCAAACGAAAAATCTGCCGAGGGGGAAGATCTGCCATCTGAAACAGAAAGGAGTTTGCAAATGCATTAGATTATGAGATAAACCTGGAATGACTCGGACAGCATAACGGCTGTAATTGCAAGAAAAAGACAATTTCTTACAACATGGAAACAACACTTACACACGATGTAAGAAATCAGGAAGCATAACCACTCTAACAAACCGATCACAACTTTCCTACGGCTACAAGGAAGCAAACAACGAGATGTTCTAATCAGACAGAGGAGAGCCTAGTCCTATCTTCCCGTAGAATAAGATGAGGGTGACTCAGAACTCAGAACGAAGGGGTAAGGAGAAAAAAGAAGCCTTACGTTGTTCCCTTATATACCCAGAGTAACTATATAACTATAGAAGGCTAGACACGACTTCGGCCAAGGCTGCTAGTCCTACAGTCAGTCCTCCTCTGATACCAAGTCTGTCGGGACCCGGGCTTAGCGTATGCAAGTCCAGTTAAGACATAGTCATATGGAGAGCCGAGAACCGTACCCACTTGTCTAAGCAGACAAGGCCAAGCACAGAACGTTCTCGGAAAGCATCGTACATGAGGGGCATCCCATCCAGGCCGGATGATCAACTGAGATGGGTCCTCATCGTCCGCACACAAGTCTAATGATATGGGTGATGAGCTCCCATATTCAAAGACAAGTCGCCTCAACCATACTACCGACTACCTCATAACTCTTACATAGACTTACTCCAGCCCGATCACTTAGTCGGGGTCTAGGGCGGGCTCGATCATACCACAAAGTGTGCACGAGACAGTGTCTCGAACAATCGCATCGCGATGACCCAAGCTGCGCACATCTAAGGGCATTTGGTGTATGAAAGACCGCCAGCCAGATCACAACTAAGGTCTCGAAAACCCATACAAAGACATGCATGTTATAAACATACACGCAGCACACATGCCTTGTATGAACAGCAGGTATCATTGCAATTCTCTACAAAGTATACATTTTTATTGATAACTCTTGTAGAGTGCACACAGAGATCACAAACATGTGATCCAACATTTCAACACAAGCGGAAGCAAAGTATGTCTGAGTACAGACAAGTTTAACGAATGGCTTAAGAAGCCTTATTTAAACACAAGCCCTCCACGAGGGAACCAGTCGTCTGACTGGGACTAGACTAGCTTGATCTTCAGTCGTCCAGCTCGATGAAGAAGCCACCTTCGGGGTCAGTGGGTTCATCTAAAACATAGATTAAGCAAACGTGAGTACAAAGTCGTACTCAGCAAGACTTACATAGGAGCTATACTATTCATGCATATGTATCAAGGTAAAGGGAGGTGGGGTTTCACTTGCAGAAGTGCCAGCTTTGACTTGGCTAGTCCTGAACTACGAGTAACAGACTTGAGGTAAGAAGCGTACACGAGTCCACTACTTTCTCCAACCAATTACACCACTATGGTGCCTTCCTCGACTTCCCCACGAGAAAGCACGCCATAGCACTCACACTTATCTTGGTGTGTTTTAGAAGTATCCAGTTCAAGTTGTCTAATAATCAAGCTAAGCTTTCCAAGCAGTCCATAACCGCGGACGCGGCTATTTGAATAGTTTTGTTAGCCCTGCAGGGGTGTACCGCTATACACACATGATCATCATTTACCGCCTTTGATCTCGACACTGTTCAAGAAGTGTCGGCGAGGATGCTCACCACAACTGTTACCTCATAGCCGATCTAGTCCGAGAAAGCCGCCTACTTGGGTTGGCTACCACTATCGTGAACTCGGCCGGTTTACCGAAGTGGAACCAAGTGATGTGTGCGTGGTGCATAAGCCGGTCTCGGATGAGCCGTTCTCTCACTTAGAATCCAGGCCACAGACCTACCAGAACACCGGACTATTGCGACATCTGGACATCGAAAGGGATGAGTTAGTAAGCTGAGAGGGGTCAGTGAGCCCAATGTGTGGTTGTACTCTTCATCTTGGATCACCACACAAGAACTCGGACTTAGGGCGGTGTTCAAAGAGACAACCCACCGTGTACTCCTACACAGCCTCTCATCGTTCACCTTGTATTAGGGTAGATTCACCAACACTTTTCTACCATCATCATCATGATCACTACCATCCCGACTCACATAACAGTATCAACATGGTATCACTCTAAGCATGCAATAAGCAGTAACAATTGCAGGGTCCACATGATATCAATCAACTCCTACATTTGCTTGGATTGTGGTTTGCTTACTACTGTGTCAAAATGATAGGTCATGCAAAGGAATGGGTTCATCTATGCGGTAGAAACGTGGCATGATAATCATCCTATACAATGCATAAGCGAGACATGAGAGGGAAGTGGGATTTTATTGACATGATCAATGGGGGTTTGCTTGCCTTGCTGACGAGGTTCGGGTTCGGGGTCTTCAACGAAGGGGGCAGCCTCCTGCTCCGGTTCCACCTCTACTCGACAAACATCAAACAAGGTAGCAAGTAAATACAATGCACAAACACATGATGGAAGGTTGAAACTTGATGTATATGCTTTGATGTGTTTAGGCAATTCCATTTAAATGGAGTATATTGCAAATTGAATTGCAAATTCAAACTCCAATTTGAATTCAAACTTAGCCAAGTTACAAGTGACATTGTTTGATCAATTTGAATCATTTGTAAAGGTGTATGATATGCCTCTGATGTGTGGTTGAAATGTAACAAGTTTCCATGGTCCAAGTTGCAAAATCATTTGAATTAAATTTGAATAAATTCCAAATAAATCAAATGACATATGCTACTGGTCCCAATTTAAATTCAACTCAAACATAGTTGAAAGTGGGATTTTTGGATAGCTTATTTTCTCCTGATCATTTTTCATATATTATTTGTCCAATTTGGAGTTAATATGAATTTTCTATGAATTTCCAAAGTTTGAGCTATTTTCTGGATTTTCTGGAATTCTTTAAATCATTTCAAATTCTGGAAATTCAATTATGGCGTCAGCATGACTTCATGCTGGCGTCAGGGGGGGGCTGACGAGTGGGCCAAGGCTGTCAGTGGGCCAAGGCTGTCAGTGGGTCTGGGTTAATCCCCGTTTGATTTAAACTAACAGGGGGTTAAGGGGTCCAGGGCCCCACCTCTCATCGGCTGTGGGGGGTCATTAGGGGGTGATTAATGGATAACCCACCGGCGGTTAACCGGCGGCGACCACGGGGACGGCGGCGTCTCGCCGGAATCGGCTAGAGGCCACGGGAGAGGAAACGGAGGGCATCGGCGTGCTCCTGGAGGTCGTCCGCGTCGAGAGGAAGCATCAGGGGGTCACGGGGAGGTCGGGATGGACGACGGCGACGTTCTGGGAGGAAACAGAACGACGGCGAGGTTGGGGGGAAGGCTAGCGTGCACGGCCTGGGCTAACCTTGCACGCGTTTGAAAGCTGGCAGTGCCAGGAGTCATCTGCGCGCTCTGGGGCAACAAGGAGGGCACTGGAGCGAGCTCTACTTCGACCAAGGCGTCGGCGGAGCTCTGCGTCCATGGCGTTTTCGGCTAGAGCTACGGAGGGGATCGAGGAAAAGCACCGGGCGAACCGTAGGCTCACCGTGAATCCAACGGAGGCGGTCGCGTGCTCGGGGAAGCTCGGAGTTGGCCGGAATTTGAAGACGACGCGCGGCGGCCGGAGACGAAGGCGATGAAGGGGGCGGCGGCTACAAAGCTTCCTGGCTCGATTACTCCTGCACGGCGACGAATACGAGCATGGCGCGCGTCCTGGACATCTCGTGGCAACTCGATGAGGCCGGTGGCCATGCGGTTGCGGCGGCGCGCTCCGGCGGTTCCTTCTGTCGACGACGAACACGGCGAGGGAGGAGGGGGAGGTGGCTCTGGAGGAAGGGGAACGAAGCTGGGAGTCTTCCAGACGTCTCCGGGCGAGGAGACTGGGCAGGCAGGCAGCTGCCTGGCGCGCCCACGGTGCTCGCCGGCGACCTAGGTGCCTGCCTGGCCGGGGTTGAAGACGCATGTGCCCCCCGTGGGCTGGGCTGGGCCAGGCTGGGGGAGAGTTGGGCCGAAACCTGGTGAGCCTCTTTTCCCTTTTTCTGTTTCTTTTCTATTTTCTTTTCTGTCTTTGTTTTGGTTTTTCTAAATAAAATAGCAAACCATTTTATTAAATGCTCATAATTTTTATATGGCCTCACCAAATAATATACTAGCCACTTATAAATTTTGAACATTTTTAAAATTCAAATAATTTGAACTTTAACTCAAATAGGGGTATTTGATTAATTCCAAGGCACTGTTTGAATATTTGAAAAATCCATGAGCATGGGGTGGGTCCCACATCACTTGAAATGTGATCACACTCATTTATAAGACTTTTCAAAAATCTAACATGAATTTTTGGAGAAGATTTTTATCTGGCCTTTTGAATTAATTCATCTGGGGGGGTTCCTTCTCCCATTTTTGCTTTTGAATTTGATTTCAATGATTTCTTTTGAAATTTTTATCATGATGCAAGAGGACTTTGATCCTAGCACATTACCTAACAGAGGGTTCTGACAAACAGACTCCAGCCCGATCTCTTAGTCGGGGTCTCGGGCGGGCTCAATCATACCACAAAGTGTGCCACGTGACAGAGTCACGAGCAATCGCATCGCGATGCCCCAAGCTGCGCACATCTAAGGGCCACTTGGTGTACAAAAGACCGCCGGCGAGAACACAACTAAGGTATCGAACCCCACACATGACATGCACGATATAAACATACACGCAGCATGCATGCCAAGTGTATAACAGCCGGTAACACAACATTAACTCTACAAACTTATAGCTTTATTGCATCTGCTAAACAGAGAAGATATAGTAGTGTTACAAGCAGAGATCACATCACTGTGATCCAACATTACATCATACAACAACGGAAGCAAATTATGTCTTAGTAAAGACAAGGTTAACAAATGGCTTAAGAAGCCTTTAAGAAAACACAACGACCCTCCAGAGGGACGAGGCTGCTGTCTGGGACTACATTACTTCGTCGACGTCGAGCTTGAAGGGGGAGGCCACCATCAGGGTCAGTGGTCTCGTCTCTAAAACATAGAATAAGCAAACGTGAGTACAAAGTCGTACTCAGCAAGACTTACGTCAGAACTAATCTACTCATGCTCAGGTATCAAGGTAAAGGCAAGTGGGGTTGTAATGCAGAAAGCTTTGACTTGGCTATCCTGTACTACGACTACATAGAGTTGAGATGAGAGGCGCACACGAGTCCATCTACTCTTGATCACCACATCAATACACAACCATGGATCCTTCCTCGACTTCCCCACGAGGAAGCAAGCCAAAGCACTCACACTTATCTTGCGATTTTTAGAGTATCCATTTGAGTTGTCTAATAATCAAGTAAAGATCTCCAAGTAGTCCATAACCGCGGACACGGCTATTCGAATAGTTCATTAACCCTGTAGGGGTGTACTTCTTCACATACGTAGCTACCACTTATCGCCTAGAACTCGTCACCTTCAAGCGGTGTCGGCGAGGATAGTACCACGACACTTACCTCACGGCTCCAACTCTAGTCCAGGGGATCGCCTATCTGAGTTGTACCCCAATCGGGAATCCGGCCGGGGTTTCCGTTCAGGACCCAGACGATGTATGGACGGTCCGACAAGCCCACCTCGACGGATGGTGCTGCGCTTGCCTAAAACCGTGCTACGTTATGAAAGAAAATAGAATAAAGTTAACCCATGCGAATCCTGGACCCTAGTCGGGGTGAGTTAATAGGTCGAGAGGGGTCAATGAGCCCAACATGTGGTAGTAATCTGTGTCTTGGATCACAACACAAGAACTCGGGGCCTAGGGCAGTGTAAATGAGACAACCCACTGTGTACTCCTACACAGCCTCTCATTGTTCACTTATATTAGGGTGACTTCATCAACACGTTACCACCTTGTTGCATGTGTTCACTACCATTCCGATACATCACCCAGATGGATCAACTTCATTGCATACAACTCTAGCATGCCATAGCATAACATGGATGAAGGGCCACATGATGAACACAAACAAATCTTGTATCTGCTAGGTTGAGGTTTACTTAATACTGTGGCAGCAATGATATGTCATGCAAAGGATGGGTTCAACTAGCGATAGAACGGTAACATGTGAATCACCTAATCATGCATAAGAGAACAAGAGGGAAACTGGGTTTTTATAGATATGATCAAAGGGGGTTTTCTTGCCTTATTGTCGAGACTCGGGGGGTGCCACTCTTCGGAGAAACAGGGACTACGTCCGGCGATGGATCTATCGAGAAGAAGCAAACACCGAGACAACAAAGTATAAACATCACATTGCAATGCACATTCAAGAATGAAACATGGCATGGTACTGATGTGATCTAGGTTCAATTTGCAACAAGTTAATTGAAGTTGATTTGAATAAGAAATTCAAACTCCAAATGTGGTTCAAATTAGCCAAAGTTGCATTTTCTAATTTTTGGATATGGTAAACCATGTTGTCATGTGTATGATATGCCTCTGATGTTCATGTGATAAGGTTGGCATTGCAAAGATTTAATTTGAAATGATTTGAACATTTATTTTGAATTATTCCAAATAACCCAAATAGCTAAATGCTACTAGTCCATCATCATAGATGTGTTTTTCATCTATGAAAGTATGATATTTCGAATCCTTGAATTTTTCTGATGATTTTTCATATATAAATTATTTGATTTGGAGTTATGGTTTAAAAGTTATTGAATTTACAAGATTTAACAAATTTCTGGAAATTCTGCTAAAAAGAAAAAGGATTACTGCGTCAGCATGACGTCAGGATGACGTCATGGGGGCGCTGACCAGTCAACCTGACATGCGAGGCCCATCTGTCATTGTCTCTGGGGTTAACCCCGTTTTAATTAAATTAATAGGGGATTATTAGGGCGCTGGGTCCCACATGTCTGTGAGAGAGAGAGGGATTAGGAGGGGGGTTTAGTGCCTAATGACCCAGCCGACCGGCGTTTAGCCGTCGTTTCCACGGGGAGACGGCGGTGCCTCGCCGGAGAGGGGCTCCCGGCCACGGATCCGCACGGCAAGGGCACCAGGAGGGAGCCCTCGATGCCGCGCATCCAGCAGTACACCCTGTCAGCCTTGGGGAGGCCGGAGGCCACAGCGGTGACGAGTTCCGCGGCGGCCGGAGCATGGCTCCACGGCGGCATTAGCTACCGGACGCAAACGAGGGAAAAACGTGGGCCTTTTGTGCTCCTGCTCACCAGGAACTCAAAGGAGTCGACGGCGAGACCAGGGAGGTCTGGGGCGGAGCGAATTCCGGCGACGCACTTGGTGGCCGTGGCGGAGGAGAGTGGTGCGGCCGTCGCGTCGGAGGCTTCTGGCGAAGATTCGTTCGACCGGGTGGCGCGTAGCGACGAGGCGGAGCTCCTAGACAGCTTTCCTCGGCGATACGACGGCGATGGACACGCACGTGCACAGCCGTGCTCCGCGGCGGCGCTCGGGCGGGGGTAGAATCCGGTGAGAGAGGGCGAGAGGTAGACCAGGAAGAGAGGGAATGGACGCAGGGATCCTGGGCGTCTCCGTGGCACTGGATAGGGACGAGCGGGAGCTGCTGCGTGGCCTCGGCAGCCACGGCGGCCACGGCATGCCGGGCACGCAGCTGTGTGCTCGTGCCCGGGGAGAAGATGACAAGAGCCACTGGGCTGGGCTGGGCCAGGCCCGGTGGCTCCAGGTAAGTTGGGCCTCTTTTTATTTCTCTATTTTTATTTTATTTGTTTTTGTTTCTTTTGTTTTGTTTTGTTTTTATAACAAAACATTTTTATAAAACCCTGATATTTTTATTGGGGCTATATGTGACTGATATAAAGCCACACCCAAGTTTTCAGGATTTTTGGAGTTCAAATAATTTGAATCCAATTCAAATAGCATTTAAATTTAATTTCCAAGCCTCTGTTTGAATATTTGAAAAATCCATGAGCATGGGTTTGACTCCAAATCATTTTTAAAATGATCATACTCATTTATAGGACTTTTCAAAATTGTTTGGAGGAATTTTGGAAAAACTTTTTATCTGGCCTTTTATTTAAATTCTTTTTGAGGCTTTTCCAAATCCCCAATTCTTAAATCAAAGAATTTAAACATGATGCAATTATTTCTAGTAATAAAAGCACATACCAAAACTAGGGTTGTGACATCCACCTTTCCATATTTTGCTAGCCTCTCCCGTGCCGTGCATTGCCTTCTTCTCACTCCGAGAGTTGGTGTTCACCTTCGCCGGTAAATCCAAACCCTTGGCATGATACGCTCTGTCATCATAAACCTCCTTATATCTTTCCTCAAAACAGCCACCATACCTACCTATCAAGGCATTTCCATAGCCTTTCCGAGATATATTGCCATGCAACATTCACCTCTTCTTGACTTGATCTTCATGTCATACATGTTCCTGCTACACTGGCAGCGACATACATTGCATACATCATGATAGTTACATCTTCTTTATGATTTTGAGTACCTTGTAAAGTGTGAAAGATCTCCTTTACCTTCTTGTAAAATAGAGTGGTGCCCTTAAGTGAGGAAAAGATCCCAAAGTGGACACAATAAAAGATCCCAAAGAGGACAAATGAGAGTTAAATAGAAAGATCCATTGAGGCCACCAAAAAATACAAAAAATACAAAAAAGAGAAAAAGAAATAAAAAGAGAGAAAGGGGAAACACTACTATCCTTTTGAGAGATCCACACTAGAACTCCCTTTATATCCTTATACTCCATAGAGATGATCATGCATATAGCTATGTGGGGACCTTCACACTATAGAACTTGGCTTGCATATTCCAAGGATGAGCCTCCTCAAAAGATCTCTAGGTCTTCATGAGCGAGCAAGTTAGATGCACCCCCACTAGTTCCATTGGAGAGCTTCCTAGCTCGTATGTGCATCCGTTGCATGGCAATCCCTACTCCTCACATCATATCTATCATTTGGCATCTCTTGCCTATGATTGTCCTCATTGATGTGAGCCTTTCTCCTCCTTTTTTTGTCTTCCTCCTCCGTACTTCTCTCTTTGCCATCCTAAGTGTCAACTCTCGTGCTTACGCTCATCCATTGCATGAGTGCTCAAAATATTGAAAAAGGAGTGGATCAAATTGACTTGTACCTGGCTAGTGGTCTGGGGACGAGTCAAGATAAGATTCCAGAAAAAGACCAAGTGTGAAACTTTAGTAGATTGAGTTCTCAACAAATAAATGTTTTCTCGTATTCCCTATCCCCCTTCTTGCACGCAAACACCATTTGGAGACATTCGAGTCACGAACAGCGAGAGCTCTTGCACCTTTTGTTCTTTTGTTACTTGTTTCAACGCTAACATAGACTCTTGCATGTTATGACTTGAATTGAGTTTCTAACCTTGATTGCTTTACTTTTCAAAGTTCTTTTATGGTTGCTAGCATGTCATCACAGAAATTATGCCGTTATCATTTACCTACTCGAGGACGAGCAGGAATTAAGCTTGGGGATGTTGATACGTCCAAAACGTATCTATAATTTCTTCTTGCTCCATGCATGTTTTGTGTGATATTGCTATGATCTAGATACACTTTCATACACTTTTGATCATATTTGGACTAACCTATTAACTCGGTGCCAGTTCCTGTTTTCTGTTGTTCTTCTATTTCAGTTTTCCCCCATATAAAAAGTGCCAGAAAAATTCCGGGAAAATATAGGAAAAATCAGCGTACAGGAAGCTTCGCGAAGAGCCCGAGTGGGGCCAGAGGGGAGCCAGGGGTGGCCCAGGCGGCCACCCGGCGCGGCCCCACCCCTGGCGCGCCTGGGGCCCCTGGTCCACCTCTAGCTGCCCCCCTTCGCCTATATATTCTCCGTCATGGGAAACTTCAGAAAGGAGAACCATTTTTCGCGATCTCGCCTCTGTTCCGCCGCCGCCGCGCTTCCGAGATCGGGAGCACCAGAAGACCTCTTCCCGGCACCCTGCCGGAGGGAGGATTGACCTCCGGGAGTCTCCTCTCCACCATGGATGCTCCCCGGATGTCTCGTGAGTAGTTTTCCTTGCACCATGGGTCCGTGATCAGTAGCTATGTGATGTTCTCCTCCCCTCTTTGTTCTTCATGGTTTAGACCTCGTGAGATGCCCTACATGATCGAGGCACTTTTGTAATCTTTCTGCTATTGCTATGCTGAGTTTGATGGGATCTGATGGATTATGAGATTATGTTCAGATTGTGATTGAGTAATATATTTGGTTTTTATCTCTTATATTTTTGTTCCTAAGTAATTATTGCATGTTCTCCGTTGTTGTTTATTGCTTTGGCCAAGTAGTAGGTAGTAACCCGAAGAGGGAACGTTTTGCTCGATTGTGGGTTCATGCCCCCCGATGACACGCTTGAGTGACAGAAACATGAGTCTAGGGGATGTGTTGTTGCCACAAGGGGGAAAACAACGGTGCTTGTAACCGCGGTTGCAAGGATTGTTTACTTTACGCAAAGTGCTTTTTAATGCAGTTGTCTGTTGCTTTGGGTTTACACTTTGGGTGGGGCTCGCAACTTAATACCAGCGAGATGTTCTGGATAGATATCTCAAGGTGGATGATTAGTAGTAGATGCAGTTGGATTTCGTTCTACTTATTTTGGCGTACTGCCCGTGCTTTTGAGCCTCTTCCTTTCTTTTGTAGCATAGTTAGCACTGCGGTGCGTTCATTATCCTGTCGATTGCCCTTCTGTAATTTGTTTACCTTGCATAGCAGTTTTATCGTCTTTTGGGAGAGAGATATCACTAGTGAACATCATGTATCCCGGTCCATATCCTCATTACTGTTTCCACGCTCATTTACTTTTCTGCTTTTACTTTCAGTTGCTATCATTATCCTTTGTGTTTGATCCTTTGTGAACAACAAGACCGGAGAGATTGACAACCTCTCTGAACTTCGTTGGGAACAAAGTTATTTTTGTCTGTGTGCAAGTCCGCGTCAGTAGCGCCGCTGACACCTACTTATCATCTCTGGAGTCCTACTGGAGACAAACCTTGGTATCTTTACTGAGGGAAATTTGCTGTTGTGCTGCATCACTCCTTCCACTTGGGGCTCACCAATGAAGGGCGAGAAGACTACACCCGTCAACTCTCGCGTCATCAGCAAACCAATGCTAACTATGCTATAAAGAATGGCAGAGGCTCAAAAGCATGGGCGGTACGCCAAGACAAGTAGACCGAAATCCATCTGCATCTACCTACTAATCATCCACCTTGAGATATATATCCAGAACATCTCGCTGGTATTAAGTTGCGAATCCCACCCAAAGTGTAAACTCAAAGCAACAGACAACTGCATTAAAGAACTTTGGTAAAGTAAACAATCCTTGCACCCGCAAGTACAAGCACCATTGCTTTCTCCCTTGTGGCAATAGCACATCCCCTAGACTCATGTTTCTGTCACTCAAGCTAGTCATCGGAGGGCATGAACCCACAATCATGCATAACGCTCCCTCTTGGAGTCACTACCTACTACTTGGCCAAAGCAATAAACAGCAACAGAGAACATGCAAGAATTACTCAAGAACATAAATATAAAAGAGGAGAATCAAATATTTTACTCAAACACAATCTGAACATAGTCTCATAATCCATCGGATCCCAGCAAACTCAGCATAGCAACAGCAGAAAGATTACATATGTGCCTCGATCATGTAGGGCAGATCACGAGGTCTAATCCATGAAGAACAAAGAGGGGAGGAGAACATCACATAGCTACTGATCATAGACCCATGGTCCAAGGTGGACTACTCACGGTTCATCCGGGAAGCATCCATGGTGGTGGAGAAGCTCCCGGAGGTGGTTCCTCCCTCCGGCAGGGTGCCGGGAAGAGGTCTCCTGGTGCTCCCGTTCTTGGAAGCGCAGCGGAGGTGGAACAGAGAAGAGATCGCGAAAAAGGGTTCTGTCCCCAAGGGTTTCTCGTCACGGGGAATAAATAGGCGAAGGGGGCAGACAGGGGGGCCACCAGGTGTCCAGGCGGCCTCCCGGCGCGGCCCCACCCTAGGCCGCGCCACCTGGCCGCCTGGGCCCCAGGTGGGTCCCCTCTGGCCCCCCTTCGGGACTCCGGAAGCTTCTTGTACGCTAATTTTTCCTATATTTTTTCTGGAATTTTTTGGCATTTTAATTCATGGGAAAACCTGAAATACAAAAACAGCAGAAAACAAGAACTGGCACTGGGATGCACTGAGTTAATAGGTTTGTCCGAATATGATCAAAAGTGTATGGAAGTGCATCAATATCATAGCAATATCACACAAAAGAGGCATGGAGCAAGCATAAATTATAGATATGTTCTGGACGTATCAACATCCCCAAGCTTAATTCCTGCTCGTCCTCGAGTAGGTAAATGATAACAAGCATAATTTCTGTGGTGACATCCTACCAACCATATAAGAACTTTTAAGTAAAGCAATCAAGGCATGTAATTCAATTCAAGTCATAACAGGCAAGAGTCTATATTAGCATTGTAACAAGCAACATAATAATGTAAAGGTGCAAGAGCTCTCGCTGTACGTGACTCGAATGTCTCCAAATGGTGTTTGCGTGCAAGAAAGGGGATAGGGATATAAGAGAGAAAAGTATTTTTGTGTTGCGAACTCAATCTACTAAAGTTTCACACTTGGTCTTCTTTGGAATCTTATCTTGACTCATCCCTAGACCACTAGCCAGGTACAAGTCAAAATGATCCACTCCTTTTCGATATTTTGAGCACTCATGCAATGGATGAGCGTAAGCAAGCAAGTTGACACTTAGGATGGAAAAGAGAGAATATGGTGGAGGAGGAAGACAAAAAGGTGAGAAAGGCTCACATCAATGAGGACAATCATAGGAGAGAGAAAGCCAAATGATAGATATGATGTGAGGAGTAGGGATTGCCATGCAACGGATGCACATATGAGCTAAGGTAAGCTCTCGAATGGAACTAGTGGGGGTGCATCCAACTTCCTTGCTCAAGAAGACCTAGAGCTCATTTGAGGAGGCTCATCATTGGAATATACAAGCCAAGTTCTATAGTGTGAAGGTCCCCACATAGCTATATGCATAAATGATAATCTCTATGGAGTATAAGATATAAGAGGGAGTACGAGTGTGGATCTTTCAAAAGGAATAGTAGTGTGCCCCCTTCTCTCTGTTTATTTCTTTTTCTCTTTTTTTCTATTTTTTTGTATTTTTCGGTGGCCTCAATGGCTCTTTCTATTTCTCTCATTTGTCCTCTTTGGGATCTTTTGATTTTGTCCTCTTTGGGATCTTTTGATTTTATCCTCTTTGGGATCTTTTCCTCACTTTAGGGGCAACACTTTATATATTACAAGAAGTATAGAAGATCTTTCACAATTTACAAAAGTACTCAACATAAAGAAAATAAAACTATCATGAAGTATGCAAATGTATGCCTCTGCCAGTGTAGCAGGATATGCAATGATACTAGCGCGTCATGTAGCAATGATTAGGGCAAGGCCCAACTAGCATGCGGATCATCGATCAAGCAAGTAGCATGTATGACATGAAGATCAAGTCATGAGAAGGTGGATGTTGCATGGCAATGTATCTCGGAAAGGCTATGGAAATGCCTTGATAGGTAGGTATGGTGGCTATTTTGAGGAAGGATATAAGGAGGTTCATGATGGCAGAGCGTATCATGCCAAGGGTTTGGATGTACCGGCGAAGGTGGCGCTAACTCTCGGAGTGAGAAGAAAGCAATGCACGGCACAGGAGAGGCTAGAAAATATGGGTAGGTGGAAGTGTCAACTTTCGAATACTCACATTAGTCCGAAGAACTCATGCACTTATTATCGGTAACTCTCAATCTAATGAGGTTCACAAAAGGACAAGTACCCCGAGGAGGAGTGTATGGGGGTTTGGTTATCCTTGCGCATCCTCGACTCATGGTACGTGAGTGTACTCTAATATTCGACCCCTCCAAAGAGTAGTGATCCATCTAGTAGCTAAAGTTCTCAACTAATTTTGTAAGTTTTGAAAATAAACATGGATTGCCCAAAATACGACATCTATCACTAATAGGCTAAAGCTCTTGACACCAAAAGTCCAAACATTACTCAAAGCAATACCTCAAAACTATTTCAAGTTACTACTACAATTGAATAGCAACCTCAACTACCTACTTCAAGTCAAGACACAAAACTCAGTGCAACATGCAAACTCTCGAAACAAGATAAACATGAAAACTCAAGAGAGTTCCAGCAACAAACTAAACAAAAGCTCTTTAAAAAGATAAGCATGAAAACTAAGAGCTAAACATGACAGCAGCTATGAAAAAGATAAAGAACACACACAACAAAGATAAGCATGAAGAATCCTATGATGTGTTCTAGATTTTGAAAGTGGAGCGTGTTTCTCTCCCACACAAAGAAAGCTGGGTTCTAACTTGTTATGAACAGCAAGCAAAGCTAAAGAAAACTAAAAAGGAAATAAAGAGCAAGACGCTCCAAGCATAGCACATAACGCATGAAGTGATAAAAATATAGTGAAACGAAAGACGAACTGACAATTGTTGATGGACAAGGGGATGCACGGGGGCATCCCCAAGCTTAGACGCTTGAGTCTTCTTGAATATTTCTTGGGGATACGTGGGGGGCATCCCCAAGCTTGATTATTTGACCCTCCTGAATCTCCTTTCATCATCTTCTCTCGCACACTTGAAAACTCCCTTCATACATAACTCATCATAATCTGATTAGCGAGGTTAGTACCCACAATAAAATAATTTTTCTCTACTGGAAATAAGGATAATCTTGAAGAGCTACTGTTTCTCAAGATTGCCAAAAAGTTTTTGCAAAGAAAAAGAAAGCTTAAGGTTTGCAAAATGAAGAAAAGGCAAAACAGGAAAGAATCTATGAAAAAGAGACTAGCAGGTAGTAAAGATTTTTTTAGGGGCACTTCTGCAACTCAAATCAAAAAAATCAGAACATACGAAAGTTCCGTGATTGTATGGAGCACGCTGTGTAAAATTTTAGCTCAAAAATATGAACTGGGATTTTTCTGTGATTTTTCCCATCACGAGGACAGAATCTGTTTTCTCGACAGCATGTCACAACTTTCACTTCCCTTGTCATATGAGGCTATAATTGGCACAAAGCTTGAAAATAAAGATACAATGATGTTGCTACAGTAGTAAAAATCATCAAGACCACTAAAAACAGAAGGAAAACAAAAAGGGAAACCTAAATTCGTTGCGGGCTGCCTCCCGAAAGCGCTTCTTTAAAGCCATTAGCTAGTCTTAATGCAAAAAGGTCAACTCAAAGGTCATCATAATAATCGGAGATGTAAATCGATTCAAATGGTTCCTCAACAAGTTCATCCTTGTTTCTTTTAGGAAAGGGGTATATACGTTTTGCCTTCCTGCGTAGACGTATTTGTCCCTTACGTATATCAATGAAGCCTTTTACGGCCCAGAGGAAATCCCTTCCAAGCACTATGTTTCCTTGGTTTGGCTTCATGACGAAGAAATCAACCATTGCAATCCCTTTAAGGAATGTAACTGGTACATCTTTTATCCTTCCCTGGATCTCAGAAATATCACCATTAGCATGTTCATGATAGGATGAAAAATTGTCCATGTTAAATTTTAAAGAATCATAAACAACTTTTGGCATAGTAGAAACCATGGATCCAATGTCACAAAAACAAGGAAGTCTTGATTAGAGATGCCAATTCTAACAAAGGGTTCCCAGTCACCATCTAACTCATAAACATCTTTCTTATTTGGCTTTGGTTTCTTTACTTCTCTCAAGTCTAGAGCATCCAATCTCTTTTCAATAGTAGCAAGTCTATATATAACAGTATCAAAACTATGATCATAAACAAAGTAACTAGATAGACCATGTATAATTTCAAGACCTCTAGCTTCATAACAATCTAAGAAATCTCCTTCAGCTATAATATAAAGAGAGTGTTTGCACCATCTAAAAAGACCATGGTAAAAATTTCCAAGCACAATTTTTATAGGTATCCAAGGCATAATTCTCCTATGTGCATCAGAAATTCTGTCCCATGCCTTCTTCATATTTTCTCCATCCCTTTGATGGAAATCTAGGACCTCCCATTCCCTCAAGGCACCAAATCATAACATGCTTGACTAAAAAGAAAGGATAACTAAACGCAAGGTAACTATTATTTTTTATTTTTGATAAAAGACACTAAAGCAAAAACTGAAAGGTAAACTAACAAGACTAAAAAGCAAAGATAAAAGATAGTGTGGAACTTCCCTATCTTGAAGAGTGGATTCCCCGGCAACGGCGCCAGAAATTGCTTTGATGGCTTCTCGCCCCTCGTTGGTTACCAAAGTGGAAGGTTGAGATGCAGACATCAGCAAATTTATCTCAGTGAAGATACCAAGGTTTGTCTCTAGTAGGACTCCAACAACAACAGGAAGGTGACAACGGCGCCAGAAAATGCTTTGGTGGAGCGAGAGTTGACGTGGACCTGCGCACACAACAGATAACTTTGCTCCCAACAAGTTCAGAGAGGTTCTCAATCCCTCCGGCCTTGTTGTTCACAAAGGATTAAACGTACGGGATAATAATGATAGTGATAGCAACGGAAAGGTAAATAAAGCAGGAAATAAATAGCGGGTGTAAACAGTATTGGAAATATGGACCGGGATCCCATGATGTTCATTAGTGATGTCTCTCTCCCAAAAGACGATAAAATAGCCATGCGAGGTAACCAAATTACAGCTGGAAAATTGACAGGATTATGTGCGCAAACCATTGCTAACTATGCTATAAAGAAAGGCAGAGGCTCAAAAGCATGGGCGGTACGCCAAGACAAGTAGACCGAAATCCATCTGCATCTACCTACTAATCATCCACCTTGAGATATCTATCTAGAACATCTCGCTGGTATTAAGTTGTGAATCCCACCCAAAGTGTAAACTCAAAGCAACAAACAACTGCATTAAAGAACTTTGCGTAAAGTAAACAATCCTTGCACCCGCAAGTACAAGCACCGTTGTTTTCTCCCTTGTGGCAACAGCACATACCCTAGACTCATGTTTCTGTCACTCAAGCTAGTCATCAGGGGGCATGAACCCACAATCATACATAACGCTCCCTCTTGGAGTCACTACCTACTACTTGGCCAAAGCAATAAACAGCAACGGAGAACATGCAACAATTACTCAAGAACATAAATATAAAAGAGGAGAATCAAATATATTACTCAAACACAATCTGAACATAGTCTCATAATCCATCGGATCCCAGCAAACTCAGCATAGCAACAGCAGAAAGATTACATATGTGCCTCGATCATGTAGGGCAGCTCACGAGGTCTAATCCATGAAGAACAAAGAGGGGAGGAGAACATCACATAGCTACTGATCATAGACCCATGGTCCAAGGTGGACTACTCACGGTTCATCCGGGAAGCATCCATGGTGGTGGAGAAGCTCCCGGAGGTGGTTCCTCCCTCCGGCAGGGTGCCGGGAAGAGGTCTCCTGGTGCTCCCGATCTTGGAAGCGCGGCAGTGGCGGAACATAGGAGAGATCGTGAAAAAGGGTTTTGTCCCCGAGGGTTTCTCGTCAGGGGGAATAAATAGGCGAAGGGGGCAGCCAGGGGGCACCAGGGGTCCAGGCTGCCTCCCAGCGCGGCCCCACCCTAGGCCGCGCCACCTGGCCGCCTGGGGGCCAGGTGGGTCCCCTCTGGCCCCCCTTCGGGACTCCGGAAGTTTCCTGTACGCTGATTTTTCCTATATTGTTTCCAGAATTTTTCTGGCACTTTAATTAATGGGAAAACCTGAAATACAAAAACAGCAGAAAACAGGAACTGGCACTGGGGTGCACTGAGTTAATAGGTTAGTCCAAATATGATCAAAAGTGTATGGAAGTGCATCAATATCATAGCAATATCACACAAAAGAGGAATAGATCAAGAAGAAATTAAAGATACGTTTTGGATGTATCAGATACTTTGTACCCCATTCCCTTGGACCATCTCGGATGATTAACCTTGTACCGATCCGACCCCCCTCAAGTTTTTCCCCTTAACCTATTCATAGGTAAGATGCAGTCCTGAAAGAAGGATGACCACTCATCGAGATGCACTTATGCAGAGAAATGAAGACGTCAACGAGAACGATAAACTTCACCGAGAAGGACAACAAGCACCAGAAGAATCGTTAGAATCCGAAACCAAAACTTTACCCCCTTACAATACCCTTAATTCTCGGGACGAGAATTCTTTGTAGTGGGGGACATTTTTAACACCCCTAGTGTCATGCTATAGTAATCTTTTTGTTAGTGTCAACTCCCGGTGCTTAGCAAGCAATTAATCACCTGGATCATGCCCCAAATCAAATTCAACCGAATTGCATGGAATTAAAAACAATGTGGAAATAAAACTTATCCAAAAATTGTGCAGTCAATTTTATTAAATGCCAACTGATCAATAAGTCATTATAAAATATCAATGAGATTTTAATACCTTGTTTAAATATTTTAAACAAATCAAAACAGTGCCTAATCCAGACACTTTTAAATCTTTTTAAATAGAACAAAATAAAATGATTTTATAAAAGGCTCAAAACTTTTGTATCAGCATATTAATGAGTAATACAAAAATTAGAACAAGTTCATGGGGGTAACCCAACCCCTCCCCCATCCCCTAGCTCTGTTCATGGGGGTGCCATGGCTAGCATCACACGGTCGGCCACGCCCCCCATCGCCTTGGTGGCCATCCCGTGGCCGGCGGCGGGGATAAGGCCGCCTCTGTGCGCCACCCCGAACCCTAACCCTAGGGCCCCGCCATTCCCCCCCTCGCGCCACCATGGCTCTGGTCCGAGCTGCCCGAGACCACCGCCGCCACGCCTGCGTCGTCTCCGCGGCCAGACATGCCCCCATGCCAAATGGAGATGTTCGTAAGGACCACCATGGACGTTCACGAAGAGCCCTCGTTTCGGTTCGAGACGGAGGCCACGACATCGGCCGAATCGATCCACTCCTCCCCGCCGGTCATCGACAACCGCCGCCGCCATTGCCGTTGGCTTGCACCACCCCGAGTTCCTCATGTGCTCTCCCGTCCTCCCTGGATAGCCCTGCTATACCCGTGAGCTTCCCTCCGTCTCCCCCTTGCCTCGCTGCTGATATGTTGTCGTTGCCACCGTCGATCGCTCGTCGTGGTCGCCATTTGCGGTCGGCTGAGCTCGCCGCCTGTAACAGCCCAGTTTTCACAAAAATTAAAAAATTTGTGTTCGGTGTGAATTGTTTGATTGTCTGATTTGTTTGCGGTGTTTGCATCACCGATTTATCGATCGGCGATTATTTCCCCCTCTTATCTCGTATCGGACGGAGGCCGACCCTTGCCACTCTGACACTCGACCTTTGTGACACCGGGTTTCACCCGATCACCGTCGCGAAACCGCACGAGACCAGCCACAGCCAACGGAACGAAAACCCTGTTTAATAATTAAACGGGTTATTTTATAGCGCGCCGAAAAAAAAATCTCGGAACGGTTCCAGCGCAAGGTGAACGCCTCCGGCTCGACGCGCTGATCGCGCAGTTCGAAGTTTTACCTGAATCGGAGGTACTGCGGACCCCCGGCGGTCAGAAACGTAAACACCAGAAACGTAAAAACCGGGGATGTTTTTGCAAACTGCCAGCCACCTGGGCTATATAAAGACCACAAGCCTCCCACACCCACTTAGGGTTCCCCCTTGTGGAAATTTGCAACCACCCCCCTCTCTAATTTCAGATCAGGCCCAAAATTCCCCATTTTTCGTAGCAAACCCTAATTTCCAGATCTAGATCAGCCCAGTGAATTCTAGACCGTTAGATCGTCAGATCCGATGGCCTGGGATCATCCACGTCGCCCATGGACCCGTCATCTCCTCTCTCCTCTAGCCCACAGCTGTCGCAGCACGCCGGCGAGCCGCCCGAGCAGTCGCGCCCCGCGCCCTCCTCTCCTCTGGATCCTCCCTCACCTCCTGCCTCTCTTCCCCTGCCGCAGGTCAGCACGGAGCCGGAGCTCGCCGCGCCATGGCCAGGGGCCCCGAGCTCGACGTCGCCGTCTTCCTTGCCCCGCCGCCCCGGGAGCCTCGTCACCGCCCTCAGTCGTGGGAGCCGCCGCCGCACGGATCCGCCTCGGGCCGCCCTGCGACCGCCTCCCCGCCTCGCCTCGTCGCCGGTGGCCGGCGCCGCCGCGGCCACAGCTCGGCCCAAGCGAGCCCCTGCCTCCAACCGTCGGGGACGGCCACCCGCTCGTTGCGCCGACGTGGGTCGGGCTGCCAACCCCGAGGCCCACCAGGCCGCCAGCCCAACGCCAAGGCCTGGCCCCCTCCCAGGCCGACTTGGGCCGAAGCCCATGGGTGAGATTTTTTTATTTTTTTTCCCTGTGGATAGCCCCTGCGATTTTTTCTAAGTCTTTATCTATTTTTGCTGCTGATGCCTGTTTGCGATGTATTTTCCCGTTGAACCGTAGCTCGGATGAACGTGCGCCCAAAATGAAAGTTGCTTAGAATTGTGTGCACTTCAATTCATCTTTTGTGAGCATTTGCATCTGAGGTCATCTTGATTGTGTAATTGTGTGCTAAACATGGCATCAAATAGTTAATTGCAAACTGTTGTTTAACTGCTGCTGAAACTGTTGCTTGATTGAAACTTCGGGCGACGGTTACTTCGCAACCGTACGTCGGAATTGAGTGATTCCTTTTGCGTTGCGTTAAGCATTGTTTCTACTTCAGTTTCATGCATTCACATGCCATAATTGCTTGTTGCATCATGATTTTATCTTGCTCCAAAGTAGCTATCCTGCTGTTAGTGTGCTGCTGTTTATATTTTGTTGCAACTTCGGTCAACGAGTGTGTCGCGACCGTTTATCGGATTTGAGTGATTCCAATTGCACATTGTTAAGCATCATGTCTACTTTCATCCCATCTATTGCATTGTCATGATATGCTTGCTGGTCATATAGTTATTGGTCTCCAAAGTTTCTATGCTGCTGTTTTTGACAGCCACCTCTGTTTTTCTCTAAGTGTGTAACGTCACGATGCCATGTTGTTTGCTTAATATCTTTTGATCTATGATGCCTTTTTGCATGATTCTTTTTGCCATGCCTTCCCTGTCATGTCTACTTTAGTTCCATATCATTTGTGAGCATGTTTGCATTGATTATCCTGTTTGTGCATTGCTCTAAACTGTGCTTCGTGATGTTGGCAGATTGTGTTGCAAACTTGTATTGCTTGTATCTTTTTAACCGTAACTCCGTTTCGGGTGTTCTTTATATGTAACTTGATTAGTTTTTCGTGTACTTTGTGTTTATGCTATTGTTTTCTATTGTTAACCAACATAAAATATGGTTTAGGGCAGAACAGTACCAAATGTTTTAATCGTCGTGCGGCACTTAGTGTTATGCCATGTTTAGGTTGTGCCTCACTTAAATTGACTAGCATAGACAGTTTAGTTTGTGCTTCACCTCTTGTCATGTTTATGTGCTATGCCATGCTTTCTTGAGTTTCCATGTTAATAACCGTTGGTTGATCACCTGTAGCTAAGCAACTTGAACCACCGTAAACATGCGGTATTCGTCGTGTGTGACCGATACCCCACTTAAACTGTTAGTAACCGTTCTCGACGATAGATCCGTAGTAATAGAGTGCTTGCTGGTTGATTGCTTTCCAGTGTTTATCGTCTTGTGTGCTTCCGCGGGTACCTCGGAGACGATGCGAGCTTGCGATCGACTACACCTTCGGAACCCGACTTATCAACAGGCAAGGACTATGCATTACTTATGATCCATTCTATTTCAACCAGCGGTTTGCATGCTAGTCTAGGTTAGGTTCGATGTTTGATCCTACCACATGTTTACAGCCTCTTTCAAACCGATACAGCCATGTCCCTTCCCAGCAAACCTTGTACTGCTATGTTACTATTGCTCGTTGCTCAGCCCCTGCTTAGTATGCATGCTTAGGATGCTACGATGTTACCACTGTTACTCCTTGGTTGGGGATATCACATTATTATATTATTGTTGATGATATGATTATTATAATGTTGACTATATTCAACGAAGGATGGAAGGTCTAGGCTATCCCGCCCCGACGCTTTGTTCCATTCGAGTCACCTAGGATCCGAGTTCCGGGTATTGGTTTTAAGACTGAGCGTGCCTAACCGCGTGTGGGATTTTATGGGGTCCCCTTTTCTTACCTACCTAGCTTCAAGAATTTCTAGTGGTGGCCCAAGCTGATTTACCATTTGAAACCGTGTGTGTGCTGGTCAGCTGCCAGTAGTTTTTAAACCAACCCGGACCAGTGAGGACATGGTTTCCCTGTTGGTCCACCTTTGACCGGCAAGGGCCTGAGGCCTCACGTGAGGCGTCTCGGTAACCAAAACCCTGTTGAGATGGAAGAGTCCGATCCGAGAGCGTGGCCAGCTTTTGGATTGGGTGTCGACTCCCCGGGGGCCACCCGGATTTGTTTGTTGTTAGCTAGAGGGACCTGTCGTTTCGGATCTCTTGGAACTAAATCATAAAATGGTTGCCTGTGATGGGTAGCAACTGAGAGAGATGGGCGTGCATGCGGAGCCTTGTAATGGGCAGTTGGTACACCCCTGCAGGGTTAAATCTTTTCGAGAAGCCGTGTCCACGGTTATGGACGACTTGAGACCTACTCCTTGTTCATAGACAACAACAACTGAGATAATTTTAATATAACTTGATCAACGTGTGTGTGTTCCTTGACTGCTTCTTCTTCGTCGGGATGCGAAGAGGAGGACAAGGATAGGATAGGTGTTATGTTTGCGTAGTAGTTGATAGCAAGACTTGTTGGAGGAGATTCCTCATCGAATGTTTGGCTTCTTATCTTACTCTCTAGATCGTTAGCCACTTCATAAATGCTAGTGCGGCAGCAACCTCACCACTTACCCCATCCTTACCGTAAACTACTAGTTGTCCTAGAATGACGAGTGATGAAGTCCTTGCTGGGTCAGATGACCACTATAGTTGGATGCTGAGTACCTATGTACTCATGATACTACCCCCAAACTCTTTTCAGGGTTCTTGATCGACAACAGGTATGGTGACCGACGTTTCACGTGGAGACTCGACGACGACTAGTTAGGCGGATCCCGGCGGAGGGCCTGGACCCGTGTGGTTATGGGATCGATGTTTTCTCTTTGCCAGTAGGCATTTGATTGTAGTCTGTACTCAGACATGTACCTTCCGCTGTTGTATTGTATTTGAGGCAGTTGTATGCCGATTGTATGAGATGTTGTATCCTTGTATCTGTAATGTTGTGATATCATATTGCAAATCCGGGGCATATGGCTTTGTCATATGTCGCGGTGGGACCGATATGTGCTTTGTCCCTGGATCTGGGTGGAAACACGTAGATCTGGAACAGTACCGCATATCGGGCCTTACACCGCCCTCGCCCTGCGCTCGGTCATTCCCTCGCGGACGCGCCCGCTGCACCTGGCCGCGCCCTGGACGCGCTCCCCCCCAGCGCTATCCGCGCCCTGGCCGTGCACCCCGCCACACATGTGCGTGAGACCAGCCGCGTGTAGCCGCGCCTCGCTCTCCCTTGCGGCCTAGGCGGGTGCTGTTGCGTAATGTCGGTCGTGCCCAGCCCCGCACCGGCGTCGCCGGCCGTGCGCCGCGCCTGCACGTCCCTGTCGTGCCCCTACTCCGGCCACCGTTGTTCCCCTTGCCGCCGGCGTGGCCACACGGCTCGGTCTTGGGCTAAACCACAGCCTCCCCTAGCTAATTAAAAATAGAAGATAACCCCCATGTTCATTAAGTTGAGCATGACATGTGGGCCCATCCCTAAATAACCTTTCAGATTAATGAAATTGATTAATTTAAACCCGTGTCTATGACACCTGGGCCCCACTGCTGTTTAAATTTAATAAAATGAATTATTAAAATGTGACCAGTCAAAGTTCCTGTTCTGGATAATGTTAATAAAACAATTAAATAAATTGCAGAAATTGTTTTAAATTGATTTAAACTTTGAAATTCAATATCTTTTAAACCGTAACTCCGAAGGAAAAAATTATACATGAAAATTCATCAGAAGAATACAACGAATACGGATACGCTACCCATACCCCCATCACAACCCTCTAACTTACCGAACACGAGACATTCCCCCTCCGGTTGCACTGTCCGGTAATCCCCCGGAGTCGGTAAAATTTCTGGTTGAATTCCCGTTTCGTCTGCAACTTGTAGCACCGCATTAGCTCACCCCTAAAACTGTGTTTTCCATGTATTGTATTTGTATTGCTATTATTGTCGTGTATTTATTGCTTCTTCCCCCTCTCTTATTGTTCGGTAGTCCGGACGTCCGCTATCCATTCCCCTGTGATCGACTACGTCGACGACGACCGTACCCCTACCATCGAGCTTCTAGGCAAGCAGAGCCATTCTCTTCCCCAGATATCGCCTATCTTTCCGTACATTTCTTGCACTAGGCATTATTAATGATGTTGATACGTTACAGCCCTATTCAATTGCATAGCCTGTCTTTGTCGCCCCGTGATGTACCTTCCTTTGTCCTATGCTGCCTATAAATACATATATATTATTTAGCAGTGAGCCCTGCGCATAGTTAGTCAACTAAGATTAGATAGCTAACCATGAACACTCTGGGAGTGAACGCGGATACATATATTATAACTGCACAGGTACGGTACAATGCAGACACTGCCTAAGGCCCTACCTCGATCTGTCGAGCCACATCAAGTGGAGCTATCGAGGAGTAATCCTCGTACTCCACTTGTTGCTGACTCTATATAGCTGCCCTAGGGTCCTGAACAATGGTTGTCCTTAAGGTAAGAAGTCGGGTGACCCAACGGTGCCCGCGAGCAGTATTGCGATGGGAACAAGAGGGAGGGTACGACCGACGTTACTAGCGTGCTTGGCTCCTGCTCGTATTCCGCGAGAGTTGCCAAACCACGACAAGTCGAGCTCTAACAAGAGCACACGAGAGACAAGGTAAGGACACGGTTCACCTTGTTGGTAACCGCACACTTTGACGGGACGACAGGGTAGGCCTCTATGTTACTGGTGGACCTTGTTGTTGTTCGTTGTCCGTTGTGTTGCTAGTCAGACAACGATAATGTTTGTCTGCAAGATAATAATAAAATTCTAAATGGTTCGGTGGATGTCTTGAGAGGCCCGTTGGTCTGTACGCACTACCTTCACGTGGGATAAGGAGTTATGGGCTCCCCTGCATTGTAGTTCATTTGAAAGCTCTTCAGATGTCAGCAGTACCGCGGCCTGCGCCAGGAAGTGGTGTCTTCTTCGCTTGATCATGTGGTATTTTCTTTTTCTTCACTGGCCAGCCATGCATCGTTCAGGAGTGAGGGTCCTAGACCCCTGATCTCATAGGATATAGTCCATCGGATGGCCTCTCTGTTGAGCCTAGGATGGATTGCGGCGTGTCGGATAGATTTGGTGGAGCGTTCCCTAACAAGGTGCCCGCCACCCTGGAGATCCGAGAGTGCAGGCTTCACAGTAGTGCACCCCTGCCGGGAGTTTAATCTATTCGAATAGCCGGTCCACGTTAACATGACGCTTTATGCTGAAGCCGCATCCTACTACTACAAACTACTACTATTAAACTGTTGGTTCCGGGTTTTCTTCCTTTCAGGGAGTCGAGGAACGGAACTCGGAGGCATTTATAATTGTTAATTATTACAACTTACTATTATACAATGCTGCAGCAACTTCTTCTACATTGTTACTTTATGCTTTATATGAACTGTTGGTTGTTCTCTTCTTGTGCTGCAAGACTCGTCCGAAGATGCTAGTCTTCGATAGTCCTAGCTTCTTATCCTTATTCTAATTTCTACCTTGCAGTCCACTATATACAGCCTCCCCTTTCCATTTGATACAAATGCATAAACGCTTAGTAGCGGACGTAAGACTCGCGGGTATGCTAGATACTCACCCTTTCTTTATTTTCCCCCTGTTTTCTTTGCCTGATCGGCCGCTGCAGTCTACGTTAGAGCTCCGGAGCAGGAGTACCTCGCTGGTGGCTACTACTACGTTGAGACCCCCTTTACCAGGACAAGGAGTAGTTTTGGAGGTTCCCAGGCAGGAGGCCTCGCCTTTTCGATCGTTGTTGTTTTTGTGCTAGCCTTCTGAGGGCAGATCATGTGTACCCTGTGTCTGTACTCAGATACTATTGCTTCCGCTAACTTGGTGCTTTCGAGCTGTTGTATTCGAGCCCTCGTGGCCCTGGCTTGTATTAAACATCTTGTATTATTTTATTTATAGAGTTGTCTTGTGATATCTTACCGTGAGACCCTGATCTCGATCATGTACCTTGCGTGTATGATTACTGTACACGGCCTAATTTTGGGGGCGTCACATAGACCCTGCAGATCGACTCCATCGAGTCGGCTCGCCGGATCCCATCTGATACGTCCCAAACGTATCTATAATTTATGCTTGCTCCATGCATGTTTTGTGTGATATTTCTATCATCTAGATACACTTTCATACACATTTGATCATATTTGGACTAACTTATTAACTCAGTGCACCACAGTGCCAGTTCCTGTTTTCTGCTGTTTTTCTATTTCAGGGTTCCCCCATATTAAAAGTGCTCCCAAAATTCAGGAAAAATCAAATAAAAAATCAGCGTACCGGAAGCTTCCGGAAACACCTAGGAGGGGCCAGAGGGGACCCACCACGGCCCCAGGCGCCCTCCCGGTGCACCCTAGGGTGGGTCCGCGCCAAGGGGCCGCTTGGACCCCTGTTGGCCCCCCTGGCTGCCCTCCTTCGCCTATATATTCTCCGCGATGCAAAACCTCTAAAGATAGAACCCTTTTCACGATCTCGCCTCTGTTCCGCCGCCCCTGCGTTTCCAATATCGGGAGCGCCAGCAGACCTCTTCCCGACACCCTGCCGTAGGGAGGATCGACCTCCGGGAGGCTCTCCTCCACCATTTACGCCTCCCGGATGATCCGTGAGTAGTCTACCTTGGACCATGGGTCCGTGATCAGTAGCTATGTGATGTTCTCCTCCCCTCTTTGTTCTTCATGGATTAGACCTTGTGAGCTGCCCTACATGATCGAGGCACATATGTAATTTTCTGCTATTTCTATGCTGAGTTTGCTGGGATCTGATGGATTATGAGACTATGTTCAGTTTGTGATTCAGTAATATATTTGGTTCTTATCTTTTATATATATGTTCTTGAGTGATTCTTGCATGTTCTCCCTTGATGTTTATTGCTTTGGCCAAGTAGTAGGTAGTGAATCCAAGAGGGCACGTTATGCTCGATTGTGGGTTCATGCCCCCTGATGACTATCTTGAGTGACAGAAACATGATTCTAGGGGATTTTTTGTTACCACAAGGGGGGAAAACAACAGTTCTTGTAACCGCGGTTGCAAAGATTATTTTTTTCTTTACGCAAAGTTCTTTTAATGCAGTTGTCTGTTGCTTTGATTTTACACTGTGGGTGGGGCTCGCAACTTAATGCCAGCGAGATGTTCTGTATAGATATCTCAAGGTGGATGATTAGTAGTATATGCAGATGGATTTTGGTCTACTTATCTTGGCGTACTGCCCATGCTTTTGAGCCTCTTCCTTTCTTTTGTAGCATAGTTAGCATTGCGGTGCGTTTTTAATCATGTCAATTGCCCAGCTGTGATTTGTTTACCTCGCATAACAGTTTTACAATCTTTTGGGAGAGAGACATCACTAGTGAACATCACGGGACCCCGGTCCTTATTCTCATCACTGTTTACACCCTCTATTATTTTCTGCTTTCACTTTCTAGCTGTTATCACCATTATCATTATCTGTTGTGTTTGATCCTTTGTAAACAACAAGGTCGGAGAGATTGACAACCTCTCTGAGCTTCGTTGGGAGAAAATTTATTTGTGTGGTGTGCAGGTCCAGGTTAAGAGAGCAATATCTCAAACGACGCGTTTCTCGCTTCACCACCTACTTGTCGTTATCGGAGTCCTACGGGAGACACTCTAAACCTTGGTATCTTCACCAAGGAAAACTTGCCGCTACGATGCATCTCACCTTCCACTTGGGGTAACCAACTAAGGGCAAGAATCCACTATCCTCTCTCGTGTATCGCCATCCGGTCCTAACCGTCACCTCATCGGAGGGCCGGACGGATCTAAATTAGGATTCAACAAAATTGAGGGTCGGCCAAAAACCGACTTCAGGCATTTCTTCGTCGGAATCGTCAGCAGATCTCCAGATCCGGTGCATTCTGTTGAGATTTTACTTCACGATGATCCGACAATATTTTTCGATATTGCCTCATGTCCATAAATAGGACAACACTCCGATGCCGAATCCATATACCCGGTTAGGAAAGACCGGCTCGTGCCTAAGACAGAACAATACAATCCAGAGTCCCCCGGATATAGGACACGCTCTCCTACATGTCCTCGGATCGACTTATGGAAGACATGACAAGAGAAAGTCATCAGCTCCACCCGCAAGTTTGTTGGACTCACCCAAGGATCTCCGGGAGCAGAGCTCCCAGTGGAAACCCCGTAAAGAGAAAATACGTCACAATCCTCAAAAAAGACTCCTTTTAAAGAAGTACGTGAAAGCCGGCCTTCACAGGAATCATGACAAGGCGAAAAATACAATACTATGGAACACATCCTCAAACCAGTAAGCAACGCGTTAAATCTCATAAAAGTAGTTAGTGATCTTCAAGAGCTCGTTGATGACGCCACTATATGTGCCGAATCGAATAAAGTCAAAAACAGGGACGTTAGAGATCAAAGTCGGCCAAATGCTGGAAAGCGGAAATTTGATCAAAAACCGGGGGAGCACACTGTTACCAACTTCTAGAAGAAGAAAAACCTTGCAAAACCAGACAAAAGAACACGTATAAAAAGTTACGAGAAAGCTCTACAAGAACCCTGCCCAAAGCACTCTAAGACGGGCCGCCCAGCCAACCATTCCTGGGACAAATGCAATTACATGTTGGCATTTAAACAACAATGGAGAAAATAAAAAAGCAGATGTGCCTATCTCGGAGAGTATCAACCAGCTTCTACAGCCCACACGCATCAGATCCGAGAGACTTTGGGCCCACCAACTATGAAATTGGTACGAGTCGCCAGACGCCAAGGTACTGGTAATACAAAAAACCCACCTTATGGTAAGAGCAGAGTTCTATCCAGCGAATCCTGTCCTCTAGACAATTAGACGAAGAGCCGGCGACCATGAGCTCGGAACTTGTAAAGAGCCATGGGGAATGCACATCTCCGTCATTATTATATCTCAGACATAAACATCCCTGGGCGACTTAATATATAATAGAGTTGATCACCACAGACCGACCACCCTCTTTTCTCGTCATTTGTTATTTTTCTTGCACTGTCGTATTATGTTTCGCATTTGCATCATATCATCATGTCATACATCTCATGTTTTTCACGCACCATCTGGGGTTCGGGAGGGTCTGATCAACCCTTTTATTGGAACCAGGCACGAACATTGCAGTATTCAGAGACCTTAGGGGCTTGATGTCTTAGATTTCATCTTGACAAATGGAGGACTCGGCATATACGTGTAATGTTTGACATATGTATTGCTGTATTTAGAGAGCTTGGGGGGCTTATGGTCTTTTAACCTCAGCTTGACAAACGGAGGACTCGGCATACATATGAAATTTGCCTACTACGGCAACGGCATGTATAGCTGCAGTGAACTCGTAGTAATATGACCTACGTGGACCATTTTAGTTTCTAAATCTCAGTGGGCTCTAAAAATGCCCCCTGAGATTGATTCTATTACAGAGAACGCTAGAAAAAGTCATGCGACGCTGGCTTACAGGGGAGCTCCGACTCACGCAAAAGTGACCAACTTTTTCTTTTCCACAAGTCAGATCAAAACCCTTCGTTAAAACTCGGTTGATCCAGAACTTGTGCTTCTAAAGAGAGTTGTGACAGTCACACGTACGGTCGACCTTCCGCAAGCCATTCCTTTTGTTTCCGCATTTTCATAAAGCATACTTTTTGTTTCTTTCTTTCACCATGCAAAAACCACTATTTTCTGATAGAGCTGATTTTCATTGGCGAATAAAACATAGAGTCGGTATTCAGGGGCTACAATCTGGCGCTACTATGACTCGACATGAGTGTAAATTAATCATGCCGACTCATGCAGGCTACGCCTTGAATATTGTTACTATAATTCGACATGAGAGTAAATTAATCATGTCGACTCATGGGGGGCTATGACTCGATTTTGCTAAACCGCGGATCAACATGAAAGTGGACTGATCATGCCGATTCATGAGTCTATACGCCGACACATGAAGACCACAATTTGACCTTAAGCCTCAGAAAACATGCTTACTCTGCCACAACGTGGTACAACGTATAACCGTTTACACCGATTCAGTGTATGGACACTTGTGTTTAAACGAGAACAAGTGTAGCCAAAAAGATTACATAATCATGTCAATTCACACCAGCACCCGGTCACAGGACATGGTAACAATTGAACTTGTCGAAAAGTCATTGATATATAACTCGCGTGCGACCGGCTTCTAAAAGAAAGACCGGCTTCATCAAAAAGGAGAGGAAGAAAACATACATAAGGGATATTAACACCCATTATCCAAACGATAGTTCAAAGAAAGCTATGTGCATGCTGCACACAACAAAAAATAGCCAGTTAATACAACACTGGCATCTCGAATGTTTTTTAGAAAATCCCAAAAGGAAAAACAGTTGGAGTTCAAGCACATCCCTCCTGTCTAGCTTCATCTTCAAGATCAGGCTTCAGGGTCCTTATGATATTCACAACCTTCATACAAAAGCACATCCGAAACATTCCCAATATCTAGGTCGCCTAGAACTGGCTTATCCGAAGAGGCCGGCTTAGAGGTCTGTGACGGAGGAAGCACGGAGAAGGCAACTGGCTCGGGGGGAGTGATTTTTCGCCTCTTGTTATGTTCGTCATAACCAGGCTCTATAACAGACAAATTGACACCTTTAGAAATCTTTGTGGCAAACTTGCGAGTCTCTTTGATAACCTTGGAATAATCTTCAGGAGAAAACTCGGTGCCATCAGTGTTAAACTCAGGAAAGCCATCAGCTAACAAATCCGGGTTCCGGTCTAGATGGTAGGACTTGGCAAGTTCGAGACCACACATCACCCCTAATCGACATGTCGATCGCTTGACAACCTCTACCAAAGCCGACATAGTCAAGAAAAGCTGCATCATATCAGCTTTCTTGGGCATCACATCAGGTTTTCCTTGAATGGCAACGATGGTTCTGACAGCTCCTTCGCAAAGCTGATTGATCACCGTAAACAATAGAGTCATCTGCATACCCAGTGGATCTTGGAGAGCAGGATGCTTTTCAGCTGTTTCAAACAATTATTAAATCGGCAAACTCATAGATACACAGATGATTCATCTTTTAGTCTAAAACGACTCACCAAATACTGCTGAAGAAAAACGCTGAATACTCCTCTTGAGAAGTTTAAACTTCCTCTCTGCTTCCTGGCATCTTGACTCAAACTCTTCAGTAGTTTTATTCAGAAGGTTAAGAGCTTCAGCATGGTGAGATTTCATCGCCTCCAGTTCTTCTGTTTTTGTCTTTAATTCACCAAGAAGCCAGCTTGTCTCTTCATCTGCCAGACGCCGCTTCTCGGATTCAACTCGTACCTTCTCGTCGACATGATGAGTCGCCTGAACGACTTCCAGAACTAAAGCCTTCATAAATATAAGTTTCTTCTTATCACAAGTATATGGCCACACACTTGGGGGATACACTATTTCAATAAACGAAAGCAAACAAACATGTTTGCAAAGAATAAAGTCCTAAGTCGATAAATAAATCAACCTAGCACTTGGGGGCTACACTTATCCCATACTATACAAAGATGAGAAAAACAAGCACATTATAGAAAAATATACATACCTCATGTCGCTGCTTCATGCAGATAATCAAATCATGCTGTTCACTAAGCCGGCCCAAGGACTGAGCGTATAAGTCTTCTAAAGGGACCTTTTCAAGAGCCGACATAGAAGGTCGACTCTCAGACGGTCCCTAAGCCATCAGGGGAGCCGGGATAATAACATGATCATCGGCCACGGGGACTTCCTCAGTTACAACTTTAAATGCAGGAGTCGGAATTAAGTCTGGGCCAGTAACCTCTTCCTTAGGCTGAGCGGCCAATTCCTCAGTTCCTTCCTTAAGAAAAATTTCCTTGGATAAGGCGACTTTTTCAGCAGAGACGGGAGGCACTTCTTTAACAACATTAACCGGCTCCTTGAGAGTTACGGGATCGATTTTTGTCTTAACCCTCGCTTGAGTCCTAGAAACAAAGAAAATTCGTGAACATCATCATCCTATGAGAGTAAATCATTCACTACTCAAAGTACTTACCCGCGATTGATAAGAAGTTTGCCGGGAAATCGCACAGACGATTCCCCAGATGAAGTGCTATGTTCTTCAGCACCAGCGGCAGGATGCTTGACTCGACACCTCCTTTCTGGCGAACTCGGCGGGGAAATTCGGGTCACACAGAGTGCAGGGGATCAACAGACTCGGAACTACGAGCCCGCCTTTTCCCTTCTTGAACCTATAATAAAAATAAATACAAGACGAGGATTACAGCAATAAAGCATTCGAAAAGAAGGTACATTAAAATACCTCTTGCCCATGAACTTGTTTCTCCCAAACCTTAGGAGAGTCGGTGGTAGCAGGAGGAGCTTCCTTCTCTTTGTCGTCCTTGCTTTCGCCCAAACCCTCCTGCATAGCCAGACGTAAATAAAAGAAGACATGACGAGAAAGTAAGTCAAGATATTACTTACACTATGACTCGGGTTATTGGCACCCACCTCCTCCTCGATAGCCGACTCTTCAGTGGTGACCCACCATGAGTCGGTCGCCTAAAGAAGACGATGAACAGTCAAAACATCAAGGCAGGTCAATATCGAGTCAGGTTTTTTGTATAGTAGTTATAAACTCACCTCTGGAGTCGGGTTTTCGATGCATAAGGGCGCAAGGCCGACGGCTAAAATCTCATTCCTGCTGTTCGCGAGAAATTTCCGGCAAGCAGCGACAAGAGCAGCGATGCGAGTTGTGTATGTGCATAACACATAGGGTCATTGAGTCCTGAATAATTACACATAAGTCGGTCCCTAATACTAAGGGGCTGTACTTGCCATTCAACCCAGCACCGGGTCAGATTCGTACCAAGGAGCCCAATGGCGAGAAGTGCATTTACCCTGTCGATCACTGGCTTGAGTTTTAATTTATGCTCTGGTGACGGGTAAGGATTAAAATGTCCTTGGTCGTCCAGTCGGCTCTCACGAAAGGCGGGAAGAGGGTTCTCCTTCTCAGGAACTTCAGCAGTACAATAGAAGAAGGATTTCTGCCAATTCTTTAGTTCAGTCGCCAATTTTACTGAAGGATACAAGCATCTTTGGCGCTTTTGAAAGGCAAATCCTCCACACTCCAGAAGTGGACCACAATTGTGCTCGATCTGTTTGCTCCCATAGAAAAACTCGGAGAATAAAAGAAAAGTCGGCTTCTTTGTAGATAGACCTCACAGAAGACTTGGAAATTGTAGATATGAAGCACGGAGTTGGGAGCAAGATCTTGGGGGTGTAAGCCATATGCGCCCAAAACATTCCTGAAAAACCGGGACCCGGGAGGACAAAAACCCCGGGTCACGTGCTCTCAAAATACAACCACCTCGCCCGCACGCGGCTGCGGCCGAGTTTCCTCTCCAGGGGCATGCCAATTACTTTCCTTTTGAGGGGGAAGAATTCCTGAATTTTCCAACTCCTCTAGCCAGAGCTGAGTCATTTGGGAACGCATCCAATTGGCCTCAAAAGTGCTTTTAGAAGCCGATGACCCTCAACTATAGGGGATCGATTGCACTGTTCTCGCGGGTAAGTTAACCCAATTTATTGATTCGACACAAGGTGAACCAAAGAGTATTTATAAGCTTTGACAATTGAGTTGTAAATTCAAACGCACCTGAAATATGCTTTCTTGCAACAAAGTATTAATAGAACCTGTGATATGATAGCAATAGTGATGATAGCAGAAGTAAACTAGTAGTAACCAGCAGAACTAAAATAATGTAGGCTAGGGAGATGGATGGTCGGGCGTTGCATGAATAAGAATGAACATGTAATAGATTCTAACACGGGGCAAGGCACACAGAAAAGCATTGATCATCTAGGCAAATGTCAAACATTAGGCATGTATCCCATAAGTAGTTGTGCGTGCTTGCAATAAGAACTTGCACAACATATTTTGTCCTACCATCCCGCTATGAACGGGGCCAAAAGGAACTTATGGAGATTAAGGTGCTCCTGTCAAAGAGCACCGGAACAAAGCAATAAACTCAATGGATACATGGAATCCTCAAATTATGGACCATCCCCTTTGGTGTCCCAAGCTGCCACCTTTGGGATCGCCTATTCCGGACCATAATAGGTGCATACAACTCATAGATAGGATCTCGAACATAAGTAAACTCATGAAAACATATGTGGTTCACATCTGAAAACATGGCACTCGGGCCCAAAGTGACAAGCATTAAGAGCAACAAGTTGTAGAAAAGATGATAAACACCAAAGTAGATGATAGGCAACATGTCCCCCAACAATCGGACGAACTATTACATGATAAATCTCATCCAATCCCTACCATCCATTTTGACTATAGCAGGGAATTACTAACACATGTGAAGAGAAGTCATGGAGGGATGATGGAGTGGTGATGGTGATGACGATGGCGACGATCTCCCCTCTCCGGAGGCCAAACCAGCCTCCATATTAGCCCTCCCGAAGAAGAACAGAGGTTGGCGGCGGCTCCGCGACGGGTTCTGGAAAAGCGACTTCTGTTTCTGAGTTTCCTCGTCACGAGAATAAATAGGAGTCGGAGTAGGGAACCAGGGGAGGGGGGAGTCGCCCAGGCGGCCAGCTCACATGGCCCCACCCCTGGCCGCGCCAGCAGGGCGCCTGGGGCCCCCCTGGCTGCCCTCTGACCCCCCTTCTGGCTCCGGGCTCCTTCGGGCGCGTGGATTTTTGGTATTTTTCTAGTAATTTTCTAAGATGTCCAAAAATCCATTTTCCTGCGCACAATAAAACCATACAAACAGCTCTGCTGAAAACAGCGTCAGTCTGGGTTAGTTTAGTTCAAATCATGCAAGAATGAGGGCAAAGCAATAGCGAAAGTGTTTGGAAAAGTAGATACGTTTGAGACGTATCAACTCCCCAAGCTTAGCCTATTGCTTGTCCTCAAGCAATTTAGTTCAACGAACTGGACGCGACAAAGAAAACTTTGACAAACTCTTTTTCTTCATAAGATGTATATAAGCCGGTACTACGAAAAGAGTTTAGCAAGTATCAAAACAATGCTATGAGAACAATGCACGAAGCAATTCTTCTTTCAAGTTATCAATCACAAACAACCAAAAGTAAACAATATGTTGCCGAAAATCAAGACAAGATCGCAATGCTCATGGCCTGAACATATCAGAGTGGTATCTCGCTAGCCTCCATGAGTGAAGCAAAACATAAATGCAGAAACTCCTCCGAAGTTTGAAAGGATACTAGAACTAAAAAATTCAGACTAGCAATATCAAAAGCATGCAAAAGACAATGTAATACTTTGGGACAATGCATGTTACACTAAGAATGACAATTATTCTCTCAATAGTTGGTGCTTTGAAGAAAGAGGGGGAGACTCTCGAACCGTGGCTTTTTGATGCCAAGATTGAAAACCCGTGAATGGAAGCAAAGAATAAACATGTGCCAGAGCTCTTGATTTTAAAAACAGAGATAGAAATCTTTTGAGAAGTGCAAATTTCCAGTCAACGGTGAACGGTAAAGGTCTCTCAATATCTCCCATGCCAACCATATTAATGCTTTTTTGCTTACACTTGTTCCCTTGTCCATAAATCCTTTGATGGTCTATGGAACCTTTTATTTTGCCTCAAGTATGGAAGGAGGATATCGTTCCATCTATCATTAGCAGTATTTAGTCCATTTCATTCCATCATCAAGTATGGGGGAGGTGTAACTCTCTATTTCTTTAATAAAATTTTGACTAGTTAAAACTTCCGTCAAAATATTTTTGGCATGGTAGATACTGATTTTTCCTCACCGCACCATGAGCTTGTACGATTACAAAAGGGAAGCTTTTGAATAAATTTTGAGATGGCACAAGAAAGTCTAAGTTAGGAGTGGCAGGTAAATACCACATATAGGAAGGTATGGTGGACTCAAGAGGAATAACTGGTTTGAAAAGGAGTTTGGATACACAAGCAGAATTCCTCTTAGTGTGAGCGAAGGCTAGAAAAAGACTGGGAAGCGCCAACTAGAGAGCAATAATTGTCATAATCATGCAGAGCGACAAAGCAACATTGAATTGGGCATGAAAGTGACATAACTATTCTGAAATAAAAAGGACATCAAGGCATGATAGACATTTTAGCCATAAACATGTGTGAACATGTGCCAAGTCAATCCAAGAATTCTCCGAAAGGAAATACCACTTCAATATACCAAACCATGAACAATGCAATGCATGTAAATCATTCCAACAACATATTATGCACCCTAGCTATTTGACATCAGCCACAAAGAAAGCATGAACACTGGGAAAGCATTGTAAACATAGCACTATGTCGCTACAAGATGGTCTCTAGATCATAAGTACAGGCATATGTACAAAAGTAGAAACAAGAAGAGTTCATACTGGTTTTCCTTGTTGCTTCCCTTTTGTCGATCTTCGTCATTACTTCCTTGTCACTTGCACGACCGAACGTGGGAAATATATAATCAAATGCCATCACGGATTCGAGATGAACTCTGAAAATAAAAACAAACTAAAGAGAGAAAGGAAATCTTTTTGGGGTTTTCAAAGGTTTAACGAAAACAAAACAAAAGAGAAATATTTTTGTTGTTTTTGCAATTTAAAAGAACAAAGAAGAACGGGAAAAACCTTCGAAAAAGATCAAAGAAAATAAAAATAAAAATGGATAATACAATGGAAAAGGTTAGAAGGGCACGTACTCCCCCAAGCTTAGGCTTTTGGCCTAAGTTGGTAGCAGCTACTGCCCCCAGGAGCCTCCTGCTCCGGGGTAGTATGGGTGAGTCCAAGAGTCTAACGAGCCCTCCGGTGCGTACACCAAAGTCCTCGGGTCCTCCCATGAGGAAGGGCCTGCGCTCCAAGCAGAAGAAGACCCCTCACCCTGCTGGGTGAAGGTCTCCCCCTGTAAAAGTGGGAACTCCCCATGCTCCTCCTCGTCGGGCACAACCCCCTCCATGGGGTTATGCAGCTGGTACTGAGCCATGAACTCATCAAACTGGATAGCATTGAAGGACCATCCGTTCCTGCGAGTGTTATCAAACAAAAATGGTGCAGGTAGACGGATCTCACAAGTAATGGTCTTTTCAAACCTCAAAATATAAAAAGGTTAACAAACTGGGAAGTCATGGCAACAAACTTATGCCTCTTCATAGCAGCAAGGTCGAGACTTGTGTATGAAAAGGGAACATCATCAGGATGCGGGGTGCGATTAAGAGACTCAAGGATAAGTGTGGCGTAAACACCACCATATAAATCGCCCTTGTTACTGTTCATAACAAGGCGTCGAGCAATTAACGCACCCACATTATAATCATTCTTATCAGACAGGGCGTTCGCATAAATAGCGAAATCTGGTGTAGAACCATTGCTCGTGTTTTCACGAGCCAACACACCTCACAAAATACGCAAAATACCTGAGGTGGGGAAACAGAAAGCTGGAAATCTTCGTACGCCGAATGTCAGTCTCCTCCTGGCTACAAAGGGAGTTGAAGAGGGTCCTCAACTCGGAAGGCTGAGTGGTCATCTTTGTCGGCTGACCAACGTTCGGCACAACTATTATATCACAAAATTGTGCCAAAGACATGGTTATGAGATCATTATAAAGTTTGAACTCGACGGTTCCAGTAGAATGGTTATAACAAAAACTGTTAACAAAGCAGGAAGTGAGCTTCTTGTATTTTACCACACGGCATACTGCTAGCCGTGTCAAACCTGCATTGTCACAAAGCCCATAGAATTCCTCCTTAATTCCTGCAGCTGTAAGAAAATCATCGCACGGATACATCATTGCGCATGTTGTACTTGTGTCTTCCAACAACTCTAGTAGCTAAGGGTGAAGCTGCAGCTCTAGTAACTCGATCGGAGCGCTCGGGCTTCTTCTTCCCAAGTGTAAGGCCCGATATGCGGTACTGTTCCAGATCTAGATGTTTCCAACCAGATCCAGGGACGAAGCACATATCGGTCCCACCGCGACATATGACAAAGCCATATGCCCCGGTTTTCCAACATGATATCACAACATTACAGATACAAGGATACAACATCTCATACAATCGGCATACAATTGCCTTAATACAATACAACAGCGGAAGATACATGTCTGAGTACAGACTACAAGCAAATGCCTAGTGGCAAAGAGAAAAACATCGATCCCCATAACCACACGGGTCCAGGCCCTCCGCCGGGATCCGCCTAACTAGTCGTCGTCGAGTCTCCACGTGAAACGTCGATCACCATACCTGTTGTCGATCAAGAACCCTGAAAAGAGTTTGGGGGTAGTATCATGAGTACAGAGGTACTCAGCATCCAACTGTAGTGGTCATCTGACCCAGCAAGGACTTCATCACTCGTCATTCTAGGACAACTAGTAGTTTACGGTAAGGAAGGGGTAAGTGGTGAGGTTTCTGCCGCACTAGCATTTATGAAGTGGCTAACGATCTAGAGAGTAAGGTAAGAAGCCAAGCATTCGATGAGGAATCGCCTCCAGCAAGTCTTGCTATCAACTACTTACGCAAACATAACACCTATCCTATCCTTGTCCTCCTCTTCGCATCCCGACGAAGAGGAAGCAGTCAAGGCACACACACACGTTGATCAAGTTATATTAATATTATCTCAGTTGTTGTTGTCTATGAACAAGGAGTAGGTCTCAAGTCGTCCATAACCGTGGACATGGCTTCTCGAAAAGATTTAACCCTGCAGGGGTGTACCAACTGCCCATTACGAGGCTCCGCACGCACGCCCATCTCTCTCAGTTGCTACCCATTATAGGCAACCATTTTATGATTTAGTCCCAAGAGATCCGGAACGACAGGTCCCTCTAACTAACAACGCACAAATCCGGGTGGCCCCCGGTGAGTCGACATCCAACTCAAAAGCCGGCCGCGCTCTCGAATTGGCCTCTACCGTCTGGACGAGGTCGGATAGGTTGCCCAAACAGATGTGGACAACCCCCTAGCTCCCTGGGGTGGACTAACAAGAGAAACCATGTCTCCGCTGGCCCAAGTTGTTTAAAAGAATATCTGCCAGGAGCGACCCAACAGACACACACACGATTTTCAAATGGTAAATCAGCTTGGGCCACCACTAGAAATGTTTGAAGCTAGATAGGTAAGAAAAGGGGACCCCATAAAACCCCACACGCGGTTAGGCACACTCAGTCTTAAAACCAATACCCGGAACTCGGATCCTAGGTGACTCGAATGGAACAAAGCGTCGAGGCGGGATAGCCTAGACCTTCCATCCTTCGTCGAATATAGTCAACATAATAATAATAATATCATCAACAACAATATAATAAGGTGATATCCCAAACCCAGGGGTAACAGGTAACATCGTAGCATCCTAAGCATGCATACTAAGCAGGGGCTGAGCAACGAGCAAAAGTAACATAGCAGTACATGGTTTGCTGGGAGGGGACATGGCTGTATCGGTTTGAAAGAGGCTGTAAACATGTGGTAGGATCAAACATCGAACCTAACCTATACTAGCATGCAAACCGCTGGTTGAAATAGAATGGATCATAAGTAATGTATAGTCCTTGTCTGTTGATAAGTCGGGTTCCGAAGGTGTAGTCGATCGCAAGCTCGCATCGTCTCTGAGAGGTATCCGCGGGAGCACACAAGAAGTAAACACTGGAAAGCAATCAACGGTGCACCACTATTACTACGGAGAAATAAAAGATCAAAGAGACAACACAAGGCACGGCAACGCGATACGGATCTATCGTCGAGAACGGTTACTAACAATTTAAGTGGGGTATCGGTCACACACGACGAATACCGCACGTTTACGGTGGTTCAAGTTGCTTAGCTACAGGTGATCAACCAACGGTTATTAACATGGCAACTCAAGCAAGCATGGCATAGCACACAAATATGACAAAAGGTGAAGCACAAAGTAAACTATCTATGCTAGTCAATTTAAGTGAGGCACCACCTAAACATGGCATAACACTAAGTGTTGCACGATGATTAAAACATTCGGTACTGTTCTGTCCTAAACCATATTTTAAGTTGGTTAACAACAGAAAACAATAGCATAAACACAAAGTACACAAAAAACTAATCAAGTTACATATAAAGAACACTCCAAACGGAGTTACGGTTAAAAAGATATAAGCAAAACAACTTACGGGCACAAACTGCCAACATCACGAAGCACACTTTAGAGCAATGCATAAACAGGTTAATCAATGCAAACATGATCACAAATGACATGAAATTAAAGTAGACATGACATGGAAGGCATGGCAAAAAGAATCATGCAAAAAGGTATCATAGATCAAAAGATATTAAGCAAACAACATGGCATCGCAAAGTAGCAGACTTAGTGAAAAACTGAGGTGGCTGTCAAAAACAGCAGCATAGCAACTTTGGAGCTAAATATATATATGACCAGTAATGCTAACATGAAGATGCAATACATGTAATGAAAGTAGACATGATGCTTAACAAAATGCAATTGGAATCACTCAAATCCGATAAACGGTCGCGACACACTCGTCGACCGAAGTTGCAACAAAATAACAGTTTCAGCAACAACAGCATAATAACATCAGGATCATCACTTTGGAGCAAGATTTAATATAGCTAAAGCACCCAAACATGGCAAGTTAAAGCATGGAAATGAAGTACACATGATGCTTAACACATAGGAGAAAGTATCAATGCAACAGGCCTCATGGATGAGTCACAATCATCATGCAAAGTTGCAACAAAATAATAACAACAGCACATAACAGGAAAAACTAGCAGTTTAACGGCCTGATGCCCTGTTTAGCACACAATTACACAATCAAGACAGCCTCAAATGCAAATGCTCACAAAAGATGAATTAAAGTACACGCAATTCTAAACAACTTTCGTTTTGGGGGCACGTTCATCGGAGCTACGGTTTGCTTGCTATCGTCAACGCGAAATCGAATCAGCAGCTGAGTTACTCCAGACTTAGCAAAAATTCGAGGTCCTGGACACAATAAAAAAACAGGGGGCTTGGGCTCCTCACCCTAGGCCGAGGCCCACTGCAGCAAAGGGGAGGCCGGTCTGGGCCAGATCTGGCCTACTGGGCTGGGTGGGCTCGCCGGTTGGCCTGGCGAGGTGGACCGCTTGGCGCCTGGCCCAGCTGCGGTGGCCGGCCTGGATCGGGCGGGCAGCTCGTGCCACCCGCACGGAGCCACTGGTGGCGGCGGCCACCTCAACGCGGCGGCGCGGCGGACTCCGGCAGGGCGCGCGGTCGGGGGTACAGGAGCGGCGGGGGCGCGCGGATCCGGCCGGCGGCATCCTCGGGCGGCGCGGAGAGAACCTCCAGGGGCGGCGCGAGCTTCGTGCACAGGCGGCGGCAGCCAATCTCCTGGCCATGGTGCGGGACCTGCGGGAAGAAAGGAGCGGCGGGATGAGCGGGATGAGAAGGGGAAGGAGAGAGGGAAGAGAGGGAGGAGAAGGAGAGGAGGGGAGGAGATGGCCGGCGGTGGGCTGCTCCGGCGACGGCATGCTGGCCGGAGGGAGCGGCGGCGGCGGCCGGGAGCTCCACGGGCATGGCGTTTTCTTGGACAGAGGGAGAGGAGAGAGGCTACGTGGCGCGATCCGGTGCGTCCGATCGCGGATCGGACGGTCCGAAAAATCTGGGATCTGGGAGGAAAACTGGGCAAAATGGAGGGGGGTGGCTGCAATTTGTGGCTAGGGAAACCCTAAAAATGGGTGGGAGTGTGGTGGTCTTTATATAGCCTAGGTGGCTGGCAGTTTGCAAGAACATCATCGGTTTTTCCCTCGCGCGCGCGGTGCTCACGTTTCTGACCGCCGGGGATCCGCAGTACCTCCGATTCGGGTAAAACTTCGAACTGCGCGATCAGTGCGTCGAGCCGGAGGCTTTCACCTCGCGCTGGAACCGTTTCGAAAACACTTTCCGGCGCGCTATAAAAATATCCCATTTAATTATTAAACAGGGTTTTTTTCGTTCCGTTGGCTGCGGCTGGTCTCGTGCGATTTTCGCGACGGTGATCGGGCGAAACCCGGTGTCGCAAAGGTCGAGTGTCAGGGTGGCAAAGGTCGGTCTCCGTCCGGTACGAGATAAGAGGGGGGAAAATAATCGCCGATCGATAAATCGGGGATGCAAACACCGCAAACAAATCAGACAATCAAACAATTCACACCGAAAACTAAATTTTTAATTTTTGTGAAAACTGGGTTGTTACACCAAGTCACCCCTTTGCTTTTCCTAGCAAACTCATTTCTGAAATTTTTGACAATTCACAAAAATAAGGATTAAACAAAGTGAGTTGAGGCAAACTACTCTACTCACTTACCTAAGGAATAAAATTGCATCAAAACTTGGAAAATAAATTTCTACACATGCATGCAAGCTCATCTAAGCAGCACCAAGAACTACTAAATAATCAAAAATGAAGCCACCAATAAAAAATCTATTTGGAGGGGTGGAGGAGTTGCATACCCGGGAGTATTTGCTCAAAATCTCAGCTCAAATGGTGGGTTGTAGAGAGAGATCAAAAAACACCTCCAAGAACAACAAGAACGCAAGAACTGGAGCAGAACTCGTGTTTTTGGAGAGAGAGAGGAAGGATGAGGAAGAAGAAATACCTGCAGGTGGGGCCTGTGGGCCCCAGGCACCCACAGGTGCCTCTAGATCCCCACAGGTGGCCCGCGCCAGCTAGCCTCCTGGGCCACCGGTGGCCCCCCTGGTCAGCCTCAGGTGCCTTTGGATCACTCCCGACATGGAAATTTTTATTCTAATTTTTCTAGAATTTTTCTAAAAACTTCACTGTTGAAAATTTTCCGGAGTTCAAAAAGCTACGAAACTTTCTGAAAACTTAAAGCAGTGATTAGAATTGTGAAGCTTGAAAAACATATAAACTTGGTACAACAAAGAGAATAAAAGCTAAAGCAAATGAAAACATAACAAGCTCCACTTATTGCCTATATAAACATGCTATCTAGCAAGGTTAATCAAGTCTTAACCAACGAACCGGCGATATATAGAACAAAAAGTCTCACCTCTTATGAAGTGATCATTGCACCTTTACTTTAATGGACATTGTCCCCACCATGATGGTTTTGTATTTGTGGTACACGTGTAGAGGACAATCTCACTCTCCAATCTTCACGGTCTTGATATTCTCTATTGAGTTAAGGCCATGCCTTTTGTCGATCTTCTTCGGAAAATACACCGTGTGTTCTTTATCGTCTATGTTGAAGGTGACCTTTCCTTTATTGCAATCAATAATGGCACCTTCGGTGTTAAGAAAAGTTCTACCAAGAATAATGGACATGCTCCCATCCTCGGGCATGTCAAGCACAACAAAGTCTGTAAGAATCAAACAATTAGCAACTTCAACGGGAACATCCTCACAAATACCTATCGGGACGGCTGTTGACTTGTCAGCCATCTGAAGATAGATATTTGTAGCGATTAGCTTATCTAAACACAACCTTTTATAAAGATAAAAAGGCATAACACTCACCCCTGCTCCGAGATCACATAAGGCAGTCTTGACATAATTATTTTTTATAGACCAAGGAATGGTGGGTATACCTGGATCACCAAGCTTCTCAGGATTCTTGCCACTGAAAGAATAGTTATCAAGCATAGTAGATATTTCCGCAGTACCTCCGATTCGGGTAAAACTTCGAACTGCGCGATCAGTGCGTCGAGCCGGAGGCTTTCACCTCGCGCTGGAACCGTTTCGAAAACACTTTCCGGCGCGCTATAAAAATATCTCATTTAATTATTAAACGGGTTTTTTTTCGTTCCGTTGGCTGCGGCTGGTCTCGTGCGATTTTCGCGACGGTGATCGGGCGAAACCCGGTGTCGCAAAGGTCGAGTGTCAGGGTGGCAAAGGTCGGTCTCCGTCCGGTACGAGATAAGAGGGGGAAAAATAATTGCCGATCGATAAATCGGGGATGCAAACACCGCAAACAAATCAGACAATCAAACAATTCACACCGAAAACAAAAATTTTAATTTATGTGAAAACTGGGTTGTTACACCAAGTCACCCCTTTGCTTTTCCTAGCAAACTCTTTTCTGAAATTTTTGACAATTCACAAAAACAAGGATTAAACAAAGTGAGTTGAGGCAAACTACTCTACTCACTTACCTAAGGAATAAAATTGCATCAAAACTTGGAAAATAAATTTCTACACATGCATGCAAGCTCATCTAAGCAGCACCAAGAACTACTAAATAATCAAAAATGAAGCCACCAATGAAAAATCTATTTGGAGGGGTGGAGGAGTTGCATACCCGGGAGTATTTGCTCAAAATCTCAGCTCAAATGGTGGGTTGTAGAGAGAGGTCAAAAAACACCTCCAAGAACAACAAGAACGCAAGAACTGGAGCAGAACTCGTGTTTTTGGAGAGAGAGGAAGGATGAGGAAGAAGAAATACCTGCAGGTGGGGCCTGTGGGCCCCAGGCGCCCACAGGTGCCTCTAGATCCCCACAGGTGGCCCGCGCCAGCTAGCCTCCTGGGCCACCGGTGGGCCCCCTGGTCAGCCTCAGGTGCCTCTGGATCACTCCCGACATGAAAATTTTTATTCTAATTTTTCTAGAATTTTTCTAAAAACTTCACTGTTGAAAATTTTCCGGAGTTCAAAAAGCTGCGAAACTTTCTGAAAACTCAAAGCAGTGATTAGAATTGTGAAGCTTGAAAAACATATAAACTTGGTACAGCAAAGAGAATAAAAGCTAAATCAAATGAAAACATAACAAGCTCCACTTATTGCCTATATAAACATGCTATCTAGCAAGGTTAATCAAGTCTTACCAACGAACCGGCGATATATAGAACAAAAAGTCTCACCTCTTATGAAGTGATCATTGCACCTTTACTTTAATGGACATTGTCCCCACCATGATGGTTTTGTATTTGTGGTACACGTGTAGAGGACAATCCCACTCTCCAATCTTCATGGTCTTGATATTCTCTATTGAGTTAAGGCCATGCCTTTTGTCGATCTTCTTCGGAAAATACACCGTGTGTTCTTTATCGTCTATGTTGAAGGTGACCTTTCCTTTATTGCAATCAATAATGGCACCTTCAGTGTTAAGAAAAGTTCTACCAAGAATAATGGACATGCTCCCATCCTCGGGCATGTCAAGCACAACAAAGTCTGTAAGAATCAAACAATTAGCAACTTCAACGGGAACATCCTCACAAATACCTATCGGGACGGATGTTGACTTGTCATCCATCTGAAGATAGATATCTGTAGCGATAAGCTTATCTAAACACAACCTTTTATAAAGAGAAAAAGGCATAACACTCACCCCTGCTCCGAGATCACATAAGGCAGTCTTGACATAATTATTTTTTATAGAGCAAGGAATGGTGGGTATACCTGGATCACCAAGCTTCACAGGATTCTTGCCACTGAAAGAATAGTTATCAAGCATAGTAGATATTGCCTCATTAGGAACTTTTCTTTTGTTAGTAACAATATATTTCATATATTTGGAATAAGGAGGTAACTTGATAGCCTCAGTCAAAGGAATTTGCAGAAAAAGAGGTTTTATCCATTCACAAAATTTATTATAATGCTCTTCTTCTTTAAATTTGAGAGACTTACCTGGAAAGGGCATGGGTTTTTGTACCCATGGTTCTCTTTCCTTCCCATGTCTTCTTGCTATGAAGTCTTCTCTTATGTACTTATTCCGTTTATCGGGTACTTCTTCTTCTCGCACCTCAATAGGATCACCCTTCTCCTTATCATTTTATTCGGGCTCAACACCGTCTTCAGTTTCAGCATCGGAGGTAGATATGCTGTTAGGATCAACAACAGGTTCTTTACTTGTAATAGGATCATTGGAGTTGTCAGCTTCCTTGTGTTTCTTCTTCTTCTTTTTCTTCTTTGGAGAGCTAACAATCTCGTCTTCTACTTGCACTTGAGAATCTTGCTCGATCCTCTTCGGATGCCCCTAAGGATAAAGTGGGTCCTAGGTTTGTGTTCCACCCCTGGTCTTGATGTAATAAGCTTGTATGTCCTGATTGGCATTGTTAGCAAGCAAATCTTTTTGCACATTAGAAATTTTTTCAAGATGAGTTTGAACCATATGAAAATGCTTAACAAGAAATTTAACATAATTAACAGTTCTTTCAAAACACCAAGTAAACTTTTGATAGCAAGAGAATTATCATGTAACTGACTTTGTATCCTCCTATTAAAATTGTCTTTCTTAATAATAAAGTTATCAAACTCATCTAAACATTGGTCTGGAGGCTTACCTTTAGGGATGTCACTTTCAGTAAAGTCTAATAGAGAGTGTACCTCTACCAAGGAAGGGTGAGTAGTAGGTTCACACAACTTCTCGATAGGTGGTAGATTTTTCACGTCTTTGCTTTTAATGCCTTTCTCCTTAATAGACTTCTTTGCTTTTGCATATCTTCGGGGCTCAGAACAAACATGCCCCTCTTCTTTGGTGGTGGAGGTGGTTCAGGGACGAACCAATCTTCATGGTTCTTGGCAATCTTGCCCATTAATTCTTCAGCATCGGCCGGTGTTCTTTCCCTGAAAACACAACCAGCACAAATATCCATATAGGACCTGGATTCATCGGTTAGGCCAGCATAAAATATATCGAGTAATTCATTCTTTGAGACTTTATGTCCTGGTCTAGCATTAATCAAGTCACAATACCTCCCCCAAGCTTTAGGGAGGTGCTCATCCTGCAACTGATTAATGTTATAGATTCTTTGCAAAGCAGCATGTTTCATATAAGCAGGAAAATATTTATCAACAAAAAATTGAACTAAGTCCTGAGGACTCTCAATGGAACCATCACTACATCACGGGCAGAACATAAAGGCAGAGCCCTGTCGGGAAAGATAGACTTTAGAGGGCAATTGGGGTGCCGATAAAAGTTAACTGCCGATAAAAGTCACAAATTGCCTGCCGATAAGTGTCGAATGGTGTTAAAAGATTATGTTGGCAGGCTCTATTATAACATACCGGCAGTTGACTGCCCGGCACATATATTTGACGCTCGAACCCAAAATGCCCGCGGGTTCGGATCCCCTGGAGTTGGACTCGACTCCACCGGGTGGAGTTGGGCAAATCTCAACCCTTCTATTATTTCTATGGCCTAGATTTAATTAAACGTAACAATCTTTGACTTATCTAAACTAATTTGGAGGGAGTTTTTTTTCCATCGTTTCCACTTTTGGATAAGGTCGTGGAGCTTTAGGACAGCTACACGATTCCCCTCGTCTCTCCTCCATCGACTCATTTGCACTCCTGGTCAGCTCCGCCAGCCAGCCGGCGGCCTAAATCCGGCCTCCTCCACAAGCGTTGTTGGGTCGCCGTCGTGCCACGCGCTCGCCCGAGTCACCGTCATAACGGGGGCTCGCCCCAAATCGCGAGCGTGCAGTCTCTAGTGAGTCGCGGCCGCACCGGGAACTCGCCGCACATCGCCAGGAGCTCACCCCACATTGCTTGCAGCCTCCATGGAGTCGACGCCGCAGTAGGAGCTCGCCCCAATTCGCGAGCTTGCGGCCTCCGCCAAGTCCGTACCGAGAGCTCGCCCATCGCGAGGACCTCCTGCTTCGCCGAGTCAACCGCAACACTCCGAGCTTACTCTGACTAAGGGTACATGCACTGGAGCTTCAGGAAGAGAAGGCCCTGGTGTACGTGCATGCACACAATTGCAGCAGCCACTCGAGCAAATAAAGGTAAGAAACTAATTTCAAATCCATCTTTGATTCATGTCTTCATCGAAGAAAAAAATTGATTCACTGTTCTGCTACTATGCTAATTGTAAGTGCAATAACAAATTAAGGGGATAGTGTTCATTGCATTGGCAATGATTGAAATAATTATTACATATGACATATCAAGTAGATGATGTTTATTGGCTTGTTCGCAAGAACGGATTGTAGTGTCCTGTAGATTTGCTTGTTGCAATGTTGCTTACAGGAGGAAAATACAGTTGCTCATCTTGAGTACTTCTACTACTTGTTTCCTGTCAAATAGTGGAAGAACAAAATATAGTAAGCATAAAATGAACGATATATTGCAATTTGCTTACGTTGTAACAACTTTGCATAAGTTACATACTTGACTGTATGATGTGTTATGAGGATTGTAGTGTTGTGCAGATTGGCTTCTTGCAATGTTGCTTACAGGACGAAAATACAATTGCCCATCTTGAGTATTTTCAATACGTGTTTCCTGTAAGATAGTAGAAGCAAAAACAAAGTAAGCATGAAATTAATATGATAGATTGCAATTTACTTACGTTGTAACAACTTTGCATAAATTACATACTTGACTGTATGATGTGTTATACGGATTGCAGTGTCATGCAGATTGGCTTGTTCCAATGGTGCTTACAGGAGGAAAATACAATTGCCCATCTTCAGTATGTGATGGAGGTAAAGCATTGTCGCTCGATCCCTGAAATATGATACAATTTGTGAGAGACCAAAGGTTCAATGTTCTCTAGTTTTGTCATAAATAAACTTGTTAATATCTTACCAACAATGATTCCGTGAAACCATTAGCATTTCCATTTTCATTCATCAATAAGATATCTATTGGTACCTCGACACCCTATAGTTGGATAAAAACAAGAGTATGGTTAGGCAGATACATGTATTTACTGAATTTTATGGAGCCATGAGATGAGCAGGAGTTGTTACATTATTGTTGTAGTATTGTACTTCATCACCTGGACCTTCTTTCGTGTTGGTTCCACTTTTGCTTGTTTTATTGGATTTCCCTTGCGTTGACTTGGCCTGTTTTTTCTCTTTCTTTTTAGCTTTTTCTTGCATTGATTCAACCCAACCCTTTGGTCTCTTATTACTCTTTCGGCCTTCTCTCTTTTTTAAACCAACCACTGTACTCTCCAAGGTTTGCTCTGCCACCGGCGAACTTTCCTCATGGGAATCTTCTGGCTTGAAAATTTCCTTTATCTTCTCTTCTATGGTTTTGTTCATTGAATCAAGTAAACTGTCCAGTAAGAAATATGATTCATCAAAGTCCACTGCCCGGGAAGCCATGCGAGCAAATTTTTTGCATAAAGATTTGTATCGGTGCAATTTCTCTAACTTAGGATCTTCAACAATATCATTTCCTTTGTTGTCTTGCACGATGCCTGATCTTGCTTCTTTTGTCCATCGTGTAAGAATGTATGCTTCTGGAATCAACTTGATGTTTACCATATCTAGTGATTTTAAAGCATGGCTACAAAGGATGCTGTGTTTCTCAAATTTCTTACAACTGCAAGAAACTGTTTGATTAATGGGATGAACATAAACTTTATATCCATAACCATTACTTGGCTGTCCTTCGGGACTGCAAATGGCAACAGTGAACTCAATGGTGGAATCATTCTGCACTGAGTTCCTTATATAGCTTGCTGTTGATTTTTCAAACTCCTCTTGGAAGAGTTTAAATATAGGTGGTGTATAAACATTTGCTGCTTGTTGTAGTACTGGTGTGCCCTTCAGTTTTAGCATCGGCAACTTTTTCCTAGCTTCATGTTCAGACTTTACCTCCTTCTCACGCTTCTCTTGAACGACCCTTTCAAAATGTTTGAAGAACCTCACTATGTCCAAATTAAATTTCAGGTGTTGCTTCAGGTCCTTATTGAAGCTCTCGCTGAGTTGCGTGCTTCTCATTCCCAATGTAAACACATCCTTCACGTAGCAATTAGCCCACTTGTGCTTCAGTTTGTAAATACCATCCAACCAGCTTCCTTTCTTCACCTTAGACTACATCCACTTGAAAACTTCTTCAAACTTCTCTTCTTTATCATATAAATACATGCACGCCTATATTCCTTCAAAATTGCTGATGCCTCATCCTTTTTTTCAACAGGATCACTAGGGAGGACCCCTCCTATTGGTTCTTCATCTGTTTTTTTACCAGGGTCACTAGGGAGAACTACTGCTGGTTCTTCATCCTTATACGAGCTTAAATGCTTTACTGCATTCTGACCCATATGCCAGCAACACAAACAATGTATTGTGTGCAGAAACACCTCGCCAACTGCCTTGCCCATTGCTGCATCTTGATCGGTAAAAAATGTTTTTGGATGCTTTTGATTATGTGCTGCTAGAAAACTTTCAAATAGCCACTTAAAAGAATCTACTGTTTCGTCATATAAGAGAGCTGCTCCAAAAACCACTATTTCTCGGAAATGATTAAATCCAACAAAAACTCCAAAAGGCCTGTACTCTTTGTTGGTAGAATATGTGGTATCAAATGTAATCACATCACTAAATAAAGCGAAGTCTATCAACATTTTTGCATCAGCCCAAAATATGTTTGTTATCTGCTCTTCACAATCTAGCTGAATTGCATATTGAAAAGATGGATTATCAATGACTTGTTGTTGAAAATACTTTAACAAACCTCCTGCTTCTCCATATTGCAAGCTACGTTGGCGCTTACTCCTCAAGTAATTTTTGCGATCTTGCAGTGTGTACCCAAGATTGGATGTTCCACCAACAACTTCTCCAGAAAAGACATGTGCTGCCTTTGGTGCAATGCCAGCGTGATCTGCTGCGTCTATGTCCATGGCATCCACTTGACATATTTTTCGCTGAGATGGAATCAAGTGGATCATATCAGGCCGATACAAGACATGGTTGTGCTCTGCCACAAAGTCATGTACTTCATATTTGTTAGTATTTCTGTTCAAAAGAATTCCCATGCGCGCTTTACAGCCTGTTCTTGTTTCAGCTCGTGAAGACTTGTATTGATCCTCACGTTTATCTTTTGATCGATGACCTTCTTTACCACATAAGAATCTTTTTGATGTCACAACTCCATCCTTATTCTTATTACTATAGTGCTTTCTAGCATCAAATCCAATTTTTCCTGCATAAGAAACCCAGAAATTCCATGCTTCATCTGTTGTAGTAAATTCCATACCTAGCCTGGGAATCCAACTTGCAGCATGCTCGGTATTGGTGTTTGATTCCGCATTGAGACCGCTGGGATTTCCATTGTTGCATGCTGGCTGCATTCGTGAAGGACACCAACACCAGAAGAGAAGAATTTAGATCTGGAGGTTCGGGGAAGAATAGATTTGTTAATTTTGGTGGGAAAAGGCAAGCGTAATGTTGATGTGCTAGTTTTTGGTGGGAAAAGGCAGTACGTGGTATGTTTTTGGTGGGAAAAATGGTGCGACTGGTTCGTTTTGGAGGGAACCATCAAAGAAAAAAAACTCCCTCCAAATTAGTTTAGATAAGTCAAAGATTGTTACGGTTAATTAAATCTAGGCCATAGAAATAATAGAAGGGCTGAGATTTGCCCAACTCCACCCGGTGGAGTCGAGTCCAAACTCCAGGGGATCCGAACCCAATGCCCGCGTAAACGAAAAAACGGACGGAAACCAAGGCCTATTTCCCCCATCTCGTATCGCGTTTTCCCCTCCAAATCCCATTCCCCTCCCCTCCGCCGCCGCCTCCCCTCCTCCAAATCCCTAAATCGCCTACTCTCCACGGCCACCGCTGCCCACCGCGCGCTCCCTGCCTCCACTCCCCACCTCTCCCCGGCCAGCCACCGCTTCCCACCGCTATCTCCCCACCGCTCCGGCCACTCACGGCGGCCAGGACGTGCGCGCAACGCAGCCCTGAGATCCCCTACCTCCGCTCCTTCATCCCCTCCGACCAGTTGCGCCTCACACGGCTTCAGCTCCTCGTCCCGTCCCCGGATCCCTGCCGCGGGAAAGGAGGTCGCCCCATCCGCTTCCTCCTGCCCGAGAACCTTGGTGTCTACGCGCCGCCGCGAGCCGGCAAGCCACCGGAGAGCGCGCAACTGGCCACCGGTAAGCCTCCCTTCCCCTATCTTCTTCCTTCCTTCTCCTCCTTCTCTCTCTAATCCATCCCTCCCTCTCTCACAGGAAAGAAGCCAGCCGCCCCGACAACATGTTGGCTCCTCCTGCTGCGTTACGCCGCCGGCAAGCCCTTGCACTGGCCGTCCACCCACTGCACGCGCCTCAGGTCGTCCTCCTGGTCGAGTGTTGAACATGATCTGTTTTCCTCCAATGGTTCTCAATTTAATTATTTATAGGTTCTCAATCTGCTCGTTTAATTGTTTAGTAAACTGTTTATAGATTCTGAATTTTCTGGTTTAATTGTTCAGTAAATCACTAATAGCTGTTTATAAAGTTTTGAGCATTATTTTTCTTCTGACAAGCTGAAATTTTTGACTACTGTAGGATTGGCTGGAAGCACATAAAGCATACGAAGGTATAGTTGATGGTGCAAATATTGCAATTTATCAATTTTTTTGCTGAGTGCGGTTTCAACTTGGTTCAGGTCTGTGCATCATCCTACACTGAACATGTCAATCGGACAGACCAGGTAGCCTATATTTTTCTCTTATACAGTAGCCAGTTTAGTGTTGTTTCTAGCCTTGGATATCCTTGCACTTGTTTCGTGTTCAGTTTATGTTAATTTGCAAATTGTTCACAAGTTCAGTTTACACAGTAGTTTTTAGTTTTTGTCCTAAATATATACTCCTGTTTTTTAAGTTTTGTTCCAAACATAAGTGAGAGTAACTACACTATAGTTTTTTCAATTATTATTCCATGCTAAAAATAAATAAAACTGATGCTACCATTCTCTGATTATTCCCTTTCACGGTTGCAATGATGGATGGATTTTAAGCGCGCTGTCTACGCGACTACGCCCTGCTTCTCTGAATGTAATATGGAGCAGGGGATAATACAATAGAAGGGAGGGTTCTCTGATTATTCCCTTTCACGGTTCTTGATTCCTAAAGTATGCTATTCTGTCCCGGACAAAGTTTGTCATAGTGATACATTCCGTTCCAGATTTAGTTGGAGAGAAAATATGCTGCAGATTTAAACAAGCCAGTTGGATTGAACATCTATCCTATCCTACCTCAAACAGATGAACACTGAATGTCATTGGAATAATTGTCTTCTCTGAAATAATATATTTTGTGATATATTATAGAGTGATATTTAGTTGTGGAGAAATATGCTGTGGAAATATTCTGTGATGCATTTTCAGGACTTGTGCGCATGTAACCTTTTTAGGACCCTGAATCTTAGTACTAGTATAATTGTCTTCTCTCATAAGCTAAAAAAAGGTTTAATTTCCTTTTTGTTATGCAATCCTAGACTAGGATGCCTCATTTTTTATGTTTTTTTTGTAGGTACATGATGTTTCAGACTTTCAGTACCTGGGATCTTGAGCAAGCAGGACTAAGTAGCTTAAGCCTAATTACTTGCTCTCTGCTTGTGTCGTTATGTGATTTGAAGCTGCTGAAAGAAATGATGCACACTCTTTCAGTCAATTATTGAGCATTCCCGCTTCCAGCCTCACTCCCACTCTATCTATCTCTAATGTTCCCGCTAAACCACTAATATGATTCCTTAAGCAATCTCTAGTTTTGTGCATAGTGTCAACTGTCATGAGTCTAATTTTTCCCTGTTTTGCTATTGTTTAGCACTGTCACTCACAAAATATGTTGATTAATGAAAAGTAGATATCATGTGTGAACATCTAAACTACTAACTTTTTACCAGTCGTTAAATTCAGATTATACTTCTATACGCAGACTGTTTTTCGTTCTATGAAATAATAGCCTGCATTTAATTGGTTAACAACTTCTGGATTTCGATCCGAGTACAACACTAGGCTTACAACATGTGGATTTTTTCAGAGCGCATTATGTTAATTATTGCCTTCTTGACATCATGTTAAAAAGATCCTATTATTTAAAATGTTGTTTCTTTCTTTCTTTGATTAGGTGCAAATCTGTGTAAACCTTTTAAGGGAGTCGTCGCCGATGTCAAAGGAAGATCATCTTGGTATAAGGACGAATGGGTTGCAACATCCCAAACCAGATCATCTGCAACCCAGACCATTTTTACATACATGTAAATTGCATCACTCGGTTTCTCTTACGCTTCTTTACTATATTTTCCAGGACACTGGCACCTACTATGTATATATTCTTTGCCCGTGCGCTCCTCGTCATCTCCTTCGGAGAGTAGCTGAACAACGAAACAGGTGAATGATTGATTTGTATGTTATTTGCTGGTCCATGTGCTGGCTAGGCCCTTTTGCATGCATATGAGCCTAGAGAAAGTTTGGCTATTTTCTCTTAAGACGTGAAAGTATTACTCCCTCCGATCCATAATAAGTGTCGCTCATTTTGTACTAAGCTAGTATAAACTTTGTACTAGATGAGCGACACTTATTATGGATTGGAGGGAGTACTTGTCAGGATAGAACAATTGTGTATCACTATTTATTTGATGCTTTATGGTTGTGTGTAGCTGTTGTAGGCTACATCGTTCTTGTCCTACACTTACAAACTGTATTCCCTTTACTTATAGATGCATGAAGATCGAACCATTTTGTATCTCTGCCTATTTGCTTCTGTATGGTAGATGCAAAATGTTGCATTCTTTGTTAGTTAAACAAATTGCACTAACTCATCTACATTTCTTTTCCAGGTGCAAGATGTTGATCATCATCGCAAGACTTGATGCTGCATGGACATGGTGTTGTGTGTGGGTGATGAAATGTCTTAGAAACTATGCACTGCTCATTTTGTTGTTGGGTGCACTGGATGAAGATGTTGGGTCTAGCTAGTTGAAATACTTGTGCCCTGTGTGTGGGTGATAACTATATATATGTTGGTTGAAGTCATCTCATGATGAACTTCTATGAAGTAATTATGTATGAGCTACATGTGATGCAATGAATCTTATCTGTTTGCTGATATGAAGTATCTTATGTGTGTGATCTTATCTGGGAGGAGTTGGCCCTTTGGGCGGCAGCCGGAGTTGGGTGCAATGTGTGAAATGGAAGTAACAAAGTAGAGGGGGTGTTGTATTCTAGGTCAGCTAAACTGCCGGCAGGCAAGCTCTCGGCATAGGTCATCTCGGCAGGGCGATGACCTGCCGGGGTCAAATTTGGCATGTCGGGAAAGATCAAGAAAACAGGGCAATCGAACTGCGGGGAAGGGTTTGCCTGACGGGAAAGACTTTTACCGGTAGGGTTTCCAGGGCAGTCCAGCCTGCTGGCGTGATATTTTTGCTGGCACCCTAATTGCCGGCTTAGGTGGATTTTGCCGGCAGCAGGGGTGCCCTTATGTTCTGCCCGTGGTGTAGTGCATAGGATAGTGCATTGTACCAGGATTTAGCGTCTCCCTTCAAAGAAAAAGGAAAAAAAAAACGCTTGGCGACATAGAAATTTCGTATCTTCTCATCAATAGTAAATAGGTCACCTAACTCAGCGAGTTTGGTCAGGTGTGCTATAGCATCATCATTTTCTCTTCCATGAAAAGGGCCAGCCTCGACTGTAGATATAAGTAAAAGATCAACAGAGAAATCATAATCATGATCATTGATGTATATAGGAGACGTGGAAAATTTAGGATCCGGAATATTCTTGTTCTTCATGGAGTGCTTTTCGAGCAGCTCCTTAATAGCATCAGGGCCAGAGTCGGCACACTCTCTAAGTTCCCTGCCAAGATCATCATCAAGAGTAATATAATCATCATCAAGGATCATCTCCTTGAGTTCATCTAAGTTTGGGTAACCAAAAGTTTTGCAAGTAGGAATATAGGTAGAAGGAGTCCGTGTCTCGAGTTCTGCTGCAGCCTTAGCAGTCTGAGTTTCAATTTAGTAACCAAGAAAACTAGTATCATCAAGAGTAGTGGAAGCATCATCAAAAGTATCAGACATAGTGACAGACTTAGTAGAAGTAGCATGTGGTGGTAGTGGTGAAGCAAACTTACTTATAACGGAAGGTGAATCAACCGTAGCACTGGTACTCAGAACGGTACTTTTTCTTGAACTGGATGGTAGGATCGGAACCTTGGGGTCTCATCTCTTACCCATATAGGATGAAGTGTGGAAGGCAGGATACTTCAAGTAGACTTGTAAATATTGCTATGGTCCCCGACAACGACGCAAGAAAACAGTACTTGATGACCCTCAACTGTAGGGGATCGATTGCAGTGTTCTCGTTGGTAAGTTAACCCAATTTATTGATTCAACACAAGGGGAACCAAAGAGTATTTATAATCTTTCACAGTTGAGTTGTCAATTCAACCGCAACTAAAATATGCTTGCTTGCAACAAAGTATTAATAGCAACTGTGATATGATAGCAATAGTGATGATAGCGAAAGTAAACTAGTAGTAACCAACAGAACTAAAATACTGTAGGCTAGGGAGATGGATGGTCGGGTGCTGCATGTATAAGAATGAACATGTAATAGATTCTAACACGGGGCAAGTCACACAGAAAAGCAATGATCATCTAGGAAAATATCAAACATTAGGCATGTATCCCATAGGTAGTTGTGCGTGCTTGCAATAAGACCTTGCACACCATCTTTTGTCCTACCATCCCGCTATGAACGGGGCCAAAAGGAAATTATGGAGATTAAGGTGCTCCTGTCAAAGAGCACCGGAAAAAAGCAATAAACTCAATGGATACATGGAATCCTTAAATTATGGACCATCCCCTTTGGTGTCCCAAGCTGTCACCTTTGGGATCGCCGGTTCCGGACCATAATAGGTGCATACAACTCATAGATAGGATCTCGAACATAAGTAAACTCATGAAAACATAAGTGGTTCAGATCTGAAAACATGGCACTCGGGCCCAAAGTGACAAGCATTAAGAGCAACAAGTTTTAGCAAAGATGATAAACACCAAAGTAGATGATAGGCAACATGCCCCCAACAATCTGACGAACTATTACATGATCAATCTCATCCAATCCCTACCATCCCCTTTGCCTACAGCAGGGAATTACTCACACATGTGAAGAGAAGTCATGGAGGAATGATGGAGTGGTAATGGTGATGACGATGGAGACGATCTCCCCTCTCCGGAGGCCAAATCAGCCTCCAGATTAGCCCTCCCGAAGAAGAACAGAGGTTGGCGGCGGCTCCGCGACGGGTTCTGGAAAAGCGACTTCTGTTTCGGAGTTTCCCCGTCACGGGAATAAATAGGAGTCGAAGTAGTGCACCAGGGGAGGGGGGAGTCGCCCAGGCGGCCAGCTGGCGTGGCCCCACCCTTGCCGCGCCAGCAGGGCGCCTGGGGCCCCCCTAGCTGCCCTCTGGGCCCCCTTCTGGCTCCGGGCTCCTTCGGGCGCGTGGATTTTTCGGTATTTTTCTGGGAATTTTCCGAGATGTCCAAAAATCCATTTTCCTACCCACAATAAAACCATACAAAGAGCTCTACTGAAAACAACGTCAGTCCGGGTTAGTTTAGTTCAAATCATGAAAGAATGAGGGCAAAACAATAGTAAAAGTGTTTGGAAAAGTAGATAGGTTTGAGACGTATCAGAAGCCGGCTTTTTGTCGGCCTGAACCTTTGGGTCCTTAGAACTAGTTTTATTTCCCATAGCGAAAGACTGGGACCTAAAACATAAAAGTATGCTGAGTCGGCTAATAAAGAAATGACTAATCATATGAACATATATCTAAGTCTGTTTTCTGCAAGTCGGCTTGTACAGAAACAAGTTTCACACAGAGATATACAATGGGCAGATCTACGAGACCTAAAAAATACATGCGAAAAGGAAAGATTATTTCGGTATCAACAGAAAGACCGAGATGATTATCAAACGACCATAAGTAGATCTGAGTAAGAATACTAGCGTACGGATAGAAGATCTATGAGCAAGTTCAGCAATAGATCCAAACTAATCTGTGGGGTCTGAAAAGGAACCACCATTGATGTGTTCTAAAGCTTGGGAGGAGAGCGTCAATGGCAAGAAGAAGAAGAAAAGAAATGGAAAAAGGATTTGGTTGAGAAACTTACTCACGAAAAGGGCGAGAGTAACACGGACCCATGTTTCCTTCCTGTGGCCGTGGACGAGGCTCACGCCTGAAAACCGTGGGAGTAGTGACCTCCGGTGCGCAAGGAAGAAGATGAAGTGGGAACAGTTGGAGACGAATGAATGTGACCTGTGTAAGAAGGTCTATTTTAAAAAACTTTTGGCCGAAAATTGAGGCGCCGCGAGCGAACTCTCAGTTAAAAGGGTTCCTGGATTCTAGCGATAATAAAGGCATATCAGTTGAAATACCGAGGAAAAAGGACTAAATCATCTTGAGAAGATTGCTGCAATTAAAAGAACAAGATTTACTATCATAAATGCGTTGGCAAAACTTAACGAAAGTCGGCTTATGAAAGTCGGAATATGAAGAAAGTTAATAAGATCGTCGTGAAGCTGAAGTGTCGCTCCAATCTTGGGGGCTAATGTCGGGGGATGGCCCAATGCCATGACCCAGTATAAGGAAAGACCAGGCGGACTCTCAGGTGAAGGCCCAGAAGAAGACTCGGCTTGGACCGAGTCTTGACATCGTGAAGACAGAAGACCGTAGAAGGAAATAGACTTACCTTGTAAAAAAAGGAAACTATGTTTGTAAAGTAGACTAGGACTCCATCTTTAGTCGGAGTCGGTTTCGTGTAAATCAAGGGACACGACAGCTTTATAAGACGCCCCCCTTGGACCAAACAGAGCAACTCAACTAAGATCCTCTCAAGGCATAGGCAGAGATCTCACACCTTTATATTCGAGAAGTCGACACCCCATAATAGAACATTAGGAGTAGGTCTTTACCTTTCGAGGGGCCGAAACCTGGCTAAATCTCGTGTGTTGTGTTCTTGTCGACTCACCTACTCGAAACCACCTCACAGCAAAGGTCCCACACAAAGTTATCCAATGAGGACATCTGTCGTGACTTTCCCACGATAGTTGCCTCGCTGGATCCAGCCAAGTGGGCCGGCGCACCCACCGCGGCCCAGCCACGACCGCGCCTCGGCCCAACTCCTCTCCTCTCGCTCTGTGCGAGAGCCTCTATTCTGCGCCCCCTGCATTCTGGGCCTTGGCCCATGGTGAGGGCCCGACCTCCCCTCTTTGTTCCTTGCCTGTGTTTCTTGTTTTTTCATATTTTGGCTAAGTCTAGAGATCTGTTATTCTGTACCTGTTTTGTGGCAATATTTGAAAGAGATCCGTAGCCCGTATGAATTTGCGCCCAAAATAAACTTTGTAAATCTTGATGTGCTCTACAATATTGATTTAGGGAGTTTAGTCATTTGAGCTCATCTCGTTCATATAATTGCATGTTTAATGCTGCTACTTGTCGGTAACTGTTGGTGACATTTACTTTAGCGATGTTTGGTTGATGATTGCCTCACATCCGTGCATGTATGCATATCGTTCTTTGACATGAATTGCTCAAAATCATGTGTACTTTAATACCATGCATTTACTTGTCATGTTATCTTGCTGTAGATTGCACTTATGTTGCTCCAAAATGGTGCGCTTGTTAATCTATCCAGTTGTTTGCATATTTTGCATTCTTGCTAGCCTTATAGATATTTATACATGCCCCATATGATTTAGTTCCAATGTAACATGTATACTTTCATCCCATGTATTTCTATGCCATGATATCCTTCATGTTCATATTGTTCTTGAGCTCCCAAAGTGCATACTTGTTGTTTGCTGTTAACTACTCTGAAATCTGCTAAGTCTGTAATCTGAAGTAGCTCTCTTGCATCCTTGTTATATGTTGATCCATGATTCTTTTGAGCATAAGTATAATGTATGGACTCATGAGCATCATGTAGTCTTTCTGTTGATATATTGCATGTTCAATTTGTTGATTGTTTGATATTAGTTACATGTTGTTAAATTAGCATGTTATTAACCTTTTGCCATGTTTTCCTGATTTCACTAAGTCATAAACCAGTAGCATAAATTAGCATTTTGCATGAGTTATAACTATTTATTCTTGATGCCTCTGTACATGAAACCTTTGTTCCATGTCTTTCTTGACATGTCTAGTGTTAATCCATATCATTTTGGTGCATGTTTGCAATCATTAGTATGTTGTTGCATTGCTCTCAAGTGTGTTACCTGATGTTGGCAGATTGTGTTCATAACTTGTGATGCTTGTATCTTTTTAACCGTAACTCCGTTTGGGGGTGTTTCTTCATATGTAACTTGACTAGAATTCCATGTAGATAGTATTTGTACTATTGTTTGTTGTTGTTAACTAATCTAAAATATGGTTTAGAGCAGAACTATACCAAATGCTTTAATTGTTATGGGGTACTTAGTGAATATGCCATGTTTAGGATTTTGCCTCACTTAAATTGACTAGCGTAGATAGTTTACTTTATGCTTCACTTCATTCCATATTTGTGTGACATGCCATGCTTGAGTGATATGCCATGTTAACAACCTTTTTTCATCTTGTGTAGCTAAAAAACTTGAACCATTATAAGAGTGAAGTATCGTCATGTGAGATCGATATTTCACTTAACCTGCTAGTAACCGATCTCAACGGTAGATGCGATATCGAAGTGTGTTGTCTCGTGTTGCCTTCTTGTTGTTTCTTGCTCGTCGATTGCCTTTACAGTGGTTTCTTCTTGTCTGCTCCCGCGGTTACACTTGGAGACAGTGCGAGCTTGCGATCGACGACACCTTCAGAATCGTCTTCTCATCAGGTAAGGGGGAGCATATATCATGCATATAACTTTCAGCTCACTTGTGCCTAGGCATAGGATAAAAATATTGCTTGATCCTACCACCTCATATTTATGCCTCTCAAATAAACCCAAAAAGACATGTCCTCCACATCCCAGCAAACCTTTGGTTGGCCATGTACGCTGCTTTCTTAACCACTTCTTAGTATGCATGCTTAGGATGCTACAACTTTTCCCCTGTTGCTCCTTTGATTGGGATATCACACTATTATATTGTTGTGGATAATATGATTATTATGATGTTGACTATATTCGATGAAGGATGGAAGGTCTAGGATATCCCGCCCTGATGCTTGGTTCCATTCGAGTCACCTAGGACCCGAGTTCCGGGTATTGTGTCTCTTGACGAGCGTGCCTAACCGCGTGTGGCATTCTATGGGGTCCCCTCTTCTTACCTACATTGCTCCAAACATTTCTAGTGGTGACCCAAGAAGATTTACCATTTGAAAACGTGTGTGTGCGAGTTGTCGACCTCGCAGATTTGAAACAACTCGGGCCAGTGGAGATAGAGTTCCTTTGTTGGTCCACACCTGGAAGCTAAGGGGCTGCCCATAGTGATGGGTTACTTACCCCGACCTTGTCCAGACGGAAGGGTCCGATCCGAGAGCGCGTCCTACTTTTGGATTGGGTGTCGACTCCCAGGGGACCACCAAAATTTGTTCATTGTTAGTTAGAGGGATTATGACGTCTGGATCTTTCGACACAACTGTTCAATGAGTGTCTTTAACGGGCCCAAATGAGAGAGCCGACGTACATGCAGAGCTTATAATGGGCAGTTGGTACACCCCTGCAGGGTTAAATCTTTTCGAGAAGCCGTGTCCACGGTTATGGACGACTTGAGACCTACTCCTTGTTCATAGAGAACATCAACTGAATCATAACTAAAACTTGATCACCGTGTGTGTGCCTTGACTGCTTCTTTTTCGTCGGGATGCGAAGATGAGGACAAGGATAGGACAGGTGTTATGTTTGCGTAAGTAGCTGATAGCCACTATAGGAAACATGATTTTTTCCGTCAGCCATAGCTGACGACAAACATATGAAAAATTGACGACAAAGGCTTTACCGTTAGCTTCCGGACGACATCAGTTTTTTCGTCTGATCAGTCGGCAGGGAACGGCGTTGCCGTCAGCCAAGAATCGACCGACGACAAAGCCTTTTCCATCAGTCATTTATGCTGGCAGAAGGCGACGCCGTTGGTACGGCCATCCGCTCACTTAACCCCGTAAAGGAGTTAACGGCGTGCATTGCCGTCAGCTCGCCGTTGGGCTGACGACAACGTAGTTTGGTGGGTTCTATGTCAGTCCTTTGCCGTCAGCTCTCCGTGGAGCAGACATTATATATGTAGCTATGTTGTCGTTAGCTGTCCTGCGGCCGACGACAACTAGTCTGGCTGGGGACAGGCCTGGGGCAGATGGCAATGTGGTGAACAAATGCTCACTACCACAGCCCTGGTCACACAGGTGATTGCCACGTGTCCGCTTTGCCGTCAGTTGGCCGACGGAAACGGCTTTGCCGTCAGCAAGCTGACGACATAGTGCCCTGTTTTTTCATTTTCTGTTTATATTTCCTATATTCCCTGCATTTGGAAAATAATAGAAGTATATAACAACACAATATCCAAACATCCAACATCATATAACAACCATCACAAGTGCATCAACATATAGAACCAAAACATATAAGATCTACAAGTGCATCAACAAAATCTACAAAGTATATAAGTTCAACATACATCCATATGACAAAGACTACAAGTTCAACATCCTCTATCTACAACACACTCCAAAGGTAGCATCCATCCATACATATATCCAAAATCTTCAAAAATAGAACATAATAATGTTAGTTACGGAAAACAAGAAATCCAAAATGAAGTTTATATTTGAAACTAGCTAGAGGTATGTCAGTTTTGGCCTTTATAAGAAAAGAAGAACAAGGAGAAGGATAAGGAGAAGAAGAAGAATAAGGAGAAGAATAGGAAGAAGATGGAGAAAAAGAAAGAAGAGAAAAAGGAAGAGTAAGAAGACATTTTCTTCTTCCTCTTTCTTTTTCACCTCTTTCTTCTCCTCTTCTTTCTTTTCCTACTCTCCTTCTTCTACTTCTTCTTCTTATACGTCATTTTTACGTTTGTAAGATAATAAAGTTATTTTAGATCTAACTAAGATAGTATGGCAAGTATAAGTCATTTTTGAGGTTTATAGGCTACTAAAGTCATTTTTTATCTAACTAAGCTAGTAAATCCAATTTTGAGCTTTTATAAGCCAAGTATAAGTCATTGTTGACCTTAATAAGCTACTAAATTATTTTTTGAGCTTTACAAGCTTATAAAGCCAAGTTTAAGATTTATAAGCTTATAAACTCATTTCTTAGCTTTTATAAGCCAAGGATAAGTCAATATTTATGTAACTAAGCTATTAAAATCATTTTTGAGGTTTGTGAGCTTATAAAGTCATTGAGGAGCTTTTGTAAGCCAAATATATGCCATTTTTGACATTTACAAGTTTATAAAGCCAAGTTTGCGCTTTATAAGCTTATAAAGTCATTTCTATGAGGTAACTACACCTTACTTATCTAACTAAGCATTTAATGAGCTAACTATGCAATTTTTAATCTAATGAAGCTAAATAGTACATAAGTAACTTACCGGAGGCCACCTCAAGGCTGAGAAGCGCCGCCACGTGGGTTGCTCGGGGATTCACTAGGAGATTCTTATGGGTTGTGAGATGCAACTCCAAAATTATGCTGCAGGAAAGGATGAGTTCCAATGTGGTAAGCATGAAGACACTCGATGGTATAAGACCGGGCTATACTGATCATTGAAAGAAACTCACCGTTCCGGCAGGAGAAACGATAGGCGTCAGCATCGGTGGAGGGGTAAGACCTTGCTTCTCCCACATACTCCGTGAGTTAGTTTATGAGGACTCAAGCATATTATCAAGTGAACCAAACATATGAATATGCATTCTTGGAGGATATATATGCAGAAGTAATAACTTACCGAGAAGAGGTCGTACATGACCTTTGTCTGGGCATTATTGCGTGCCCTCTCCTCGTTGAGTATCATCTGCGTCCTCTCCTCCAACAACCTCTGGGTCCTCTCCTCCGCTAGCCAGTCCCTCTCCGCAAACTGGTCCAACAACATCTCTTGTGTCACCCGTCTCTCCCTCTGAATGGCGTCCTGCAAGCACTCTGCAATATAGCAATTAATGTCTTCATCGCTACGCAATGTAAAGAACGGAAGGAGAAATTGAGAAAAAGTTATACCTGGATAGCCATGTCAACTGCTCGTGGGCGAGGTCGTACAACAGGAGAGGAGCTCGTATGCCTCGCCTTGATCTGAGGTAGAGTCTCTGGACAATGTACAAAGACATTGCACATGGAGGTACTTCCATGATGCTTACCGCCACCAGAAATCATCAAGGCCTCTGGATCCATCTCCTCCTCGGTCGGGTCAAACTGAGGACCGCGTAGATCTTTCACCACCTCAGAATAGGCCACCATCTTGTTGTAGTATGCAACGCTGGTGTACGCCTCAACCCTGTTTCCCTCGGAATATGCCTTCACTGTGTTGTACATTCCCTTATGGGCCATGGAAAATGAGCGAAATCCCTTAGGCACAGGCTGATTATGATATTTCTCCTACAATGAAAAGCAAATTATCTAATTAGTACAAGAAAAACCATGAACAAATCAATTGAATAATGATGAAAGGACATGAAACTGAAAACAAGGCACATACCCATTTTTGGCGTACTCGTTGAAGTTGAGATTGCCTTGGTGGTGTGCCACACCTACCATTTGTGCACGCCTAGCCTTGGTGCTTTTGTGGGTGGATAGCCAGGCATCACTGGGCCATTTGTACATCAACTCAAAGCAATCCATCTTATTTGCACACCATCTCGGGGGCGCCTATGAATTAATAAGCTTATAAAGTCACCGAGGTTCTTATATAAGCCAAGTATAAGTCAAGTTTTATCTAACTAAGCTATTATCATCAGTTTTTAGTTTTACAAGCTTATAAATCCAAGTTTGACCTTTATAAGTTTATAAAACCAAGTTTGAGCTTCATAAGCTTATAAAGGAAAGTTGGAGCTAATGATGCCTTACTTATAATAAGTATAGGTATTTGATTTAGTTAGTAATTTACCTCCAAGTATTGATCATTCTTAAGGAAAAATTCTGCACTTCTTCTTGGCCTTCTTCACGCCCTTCTTGGAGTACCAATCTCAAACACACTGAACACGCATCTCGTGCCTCGTGTTCGTGAGTAACCTCACTATCTCCTTCTCGAGATTCTTCTGGGCCGCCGGCTCCATCCCCTCCTCAACCCTATAGTAGCACTGAAATTGCATCGAACACATGCTTAGATGAGTGAAATGATTCCAACGCTAATAAATGATTCTAATGCTTAAAATACTTACCCAAAAAGTAGCCACCACCATGTCGGCTCTGGTATGGGATTCAACGTTGTTGATGCGTTCATTTGGCGGGGCCGGGGCGTCTTCGTAGTGCGGCCAAGTGAGGCCGGGCTCAGGAACCCTACCCTCACCAGGAAACTAGACTAGCCCAGGGAACTGCTCCTTAAGCACGGTGATGACCCTCAACTGTAGGGGATAGTTTGTAGCGTTTTCGATAAATAAGAGTGTCGAAACAAATGAGGAGCAGAAGGTATTGGTAAGTGACTTTGGTAAAGAAATAACTGCAGGAACTGCAAGATAACTTTTTACGGTTTTTCGGCATAAGAAAAAAGAAGGTAAAAGCGAGCAAAGTAAAAGGCAATGATGAGTAAAAAGTGTCCCAATCCTTTTGAGCAAAGGAGAGGCCTAGCAACTGAACTTATAAAGGCTAAAGCGTTCTTGAGGACACACGAGAGAAATAGTCACGTGCTTTTGCCATATTCCTTATCGGTACTATGTGCCGTGTTGATAAGTGTTGAGTGGGTGGATCTATGCTAGTGCACGCTCTAGACTAAGATAAGTGCACTCTTATGATTAAACACCTTGCAAGCATCCGCAAATACAAGATAGTAATTAAGGCAAAAGCCTAACCATAGAAATACGATCGGTGATCTATTGTTCCCTTGTGCAAAAGCGTGCGAACTGGGGTTCAGGTTTCTGTCACTCCGACAACCCACCGTAAGAAATATTTGTACACAATGCATTCCCCTAGGTCCTTAATAAGGCGAAGTGTTGAGTGTTCGACTCGCGCAACACCACTAGGAAAATAACAACACAACTTAAATATCAAACAACACATATTACTTCAACATCATATGATTACTAACAACTAGACTTCTCCCATGTCCTCAAGAACTAAAGTAACTACTCACAAGACATAAAAGAGATCATGATCAGTGGGGATAAATAGATGATAAACAATCTGGACACAATAATATTTCTCCAACAAAACTCAATAGCATTCATCACACGGTAGTAATCAACACCGGTAGAGTAGAGAGGATAGATAGTACGGATTGCAACACAAGTTGAACTTGTGAGGTGAGATTGGATGAAGATGAAGATGGTGCTGATGTTGGGGATGATGTTGATGATGATCTCGATGTTGCCCGTGACGATGGTGATGACGATGGCGACGATCTCCCCTTCCGGGAGGTGTTCTCCCCGGCGGAATCTGCCCACCAAAGGTGTCTTTTCTCCTCTGTATGTTACCGCCACAGAGCGGCGGCGAAACTCCGAAAACTCTCCCCCTTTCAGGGTTTTTAGACGACGAGTGATATATAGGCCAGAGGGGGGAGCCGGGACCGTCCCCAGGGGTCCAGACGCCCTTCCGGCGCGGCCAGGGTGGGGGCCGTGCCAGGTGGCCGCCTGGGCACCATGTGGCCCCCCTCTGGCCCCTCTTTTGCGTGTCTTCATCAATCTTCTAAAAAACATCCTCCGTCGATTTTCAGGTAATTTGGAGGTGTTCTTCTTCAGCAACTCAGCGTCCACTTGTTACCACTAAATTCTTCGTCTGCTGCTTCGGCATCGGAAAGTTGCAAACTGTGTAAATTAAGCCAAAACAACATAAGAACAACATCATAACATGAAATATATCAATGAATAAGAAAGAATTACAATATAAAATAGTGATGCATTTTGGACGTATCAAATCCCCCAAGCTTAGACCTCGCTTGTCCCCAAGTTAATACTGAGCTCGGTAAACCTGTCCACAAGTTTAGAGAGTGAAGTGTCGATAAATAGAATACGGAAAATAAGCATCAAGGTTTCTTCACCAAACTCAAACATCCTCAACAACAACTGAAAGTGCAATCTTGCCCTTAAGCATATTTTGTTGTGTGATGACAATATACATATAGGGGACTAACTGTGTTTGCTAAGTGATACACATGAAACTGTTAGTTCTCTCGACATCACCGTGTAGCGATCATGGGCTAAACTTCAACCGCTCTCAAGAAGTCTACAAAACGATTGAAGATGACGCTAAGTCCTCTTTACTATTACCTCTTGAGTCATAGGGATCCCCGCACTATTAAGAGGGGATCATAGGGTTTAGTTAAAGTCTTGCTCAAGTAAGAACCATAACATGTAAAATACACATCTCTACAACCCATGGAAATCAAGTAGTTGTATAGGATATCCAATGTTCTTTAAACTGCACATCATCTGTGGTGGTCGGACCATCCGGGTATCAGTTCGGACCGTCCGGGTCTTTCCCGGACCGTCCGGGCTACACCTCGGACCGTCCGAAAAAGGGGCACCCGAGGTCAGTAGCTTATTCGTCCATCTCGGATCGTCCGGGCTCCAGAGCGGACCGTCCGGGCTCAGCCCGGACCGTCCGGGCTACGGTCCCGGACCGTCCGACCCTCAGTGCAAAAGGTCAGTAGCATTACCTCTTCAGGTCGGACCGTCCGGTGTATTGGTCGGACCGTCCGGGCCCAGCCCGGACCGTCCGTCCTCATCTCCGGACCGTCCGACATGAGAAGTGCTATGGGGTTCTGTTACTGATCTCATCGGCTGACCGGACCACAGGTCGGACCGTCCGGGCTCAGCCCGGACCGTCCGACATATAGCCCGGACCATTCGACGTCCTTATGACTGCATCAAAACGGCTAGTTCTTGGGCATCTATAAATACCCCCTACCCACTTCGGATTAGGGTTGACCACTTCATTTATTTCACTTAAGAACACAAAGTGCTCCCTCTCTCTCATCTCCTACACTTAAGAGATTCGTGAGAGTTCTTGTCGGATCTTTCACCCCGTGTTAGATCCGTCCCTTCCCCATCTTCCGACCAAAGCAAATCTTGATTTGAGGAAGTCTTGAGCTTTTCCCATTGATCTTGTTACTCTTGGAGGTTGGAGACTCCTAGGAGGGTTTGTGAGGGTTTGGTGACCACCTTTAAGGTCAACCGGTAGTGGTTGGGAATCGCCTTCGTGGTGATATCTCATGGGGAATAGAGTGAGCCTTCGTGGCGTTGGTGTGCCTTCGTAGTTTCACCCACTCTCTTCGAACGTTGAGTAGCTTCCCTCCATGGAAGTGAACATCGGGATACATCGTTGTCTCCGCATCATTCGGTTATCCCTACTCTTTTCCCTTACTACTTGTACTACCGTATTATTTGCCCCTCACCTGCTATTGTTTATTGTGCTTATTGTTTATCTTGTCTTTGCTAAATAGACCTTGCAATTATTAGGCACACCTTTGTTTTCCGCATTATTTGCTTAAAAATTGCTAAGTAGTGATAAAATTTGTAATAAGACCTATTCACCCCCCCTCTAGGTCTATCTCGATCCTTTCAATTGGTATCAGAGCCTCGTGCTCTATTCTTGTGGCTTAACCGCCCTAGAGCGAGACGACCAAGAACGGCATCCCGAAAGCTCGGGTGCCAATGTGGAGGAGGTCGCAATTGCTGCGGATGCCGTGAGTTCGGAAGTCGAGAGATTGGCTACCGAACAAAGGGCCGCCGCACAAGCTGCGTTGCCTCCCTCCACGGGGCATGTTAGTTATGAGATTGAGGACCCCAAGTTATTCACCTCCGGAGATATGGAAAAAGCCTTGCAAAAGGCTTTGGACAATCAAAGGAAGGAAATGGAAGCCTCCTTTGCTAGATTGAAGGCTTCGGCGTCGGAGTCACAAACGTCAAGTGGTGCGGCCCCTAGGTCCCCACAAGCGACCTTTGTGCACCCCGGGTCCGAGGCTCCCTTGCAAAGAGGTGGTCCCTACCAATGGGACTATCCTGCTCCTAAGCTTGTGGAACCTAAGTATAATTTCAACGGCAATCCGCCGGTACTAACCGAGAACACTAACTTTTTGGATTGGAAAAGTCTTATGGCAGATTATCTTAGGTTTGTGTGCGAACCCATGTGGAACCTCATCGACTCCGGAAAAGGCTATTATCCTGTTGATCCGAACAACCTTACTCCAAGTGAAGTGTTTGATCGACATCTCAACCTTGCGGCTATTGGGTTCTTGAAAAGAGGAATGGATGAGTTGACACGTGCACCATTTCTTCATATCACCAATGCCAAGGAAATGTGGGATACTCTTCTCATTGCCAAGTCCGGCACCGGGTCGCTTCAAATGACAAGATATGAGACCGCAAAGAATGCATTGCACAACCTTCACATGAAGAAAGATGAGACGCCCCAACAACTTCATATGCGTCTCAAGGTTCTCTCTGCTCATGTCCAGTCCTTCACATGTGAAAAATCTTTGGATGGATATCAAATCACCAACCGTTACCTTGTGGACAAAATGTTGAATGCTCTCATGGTGTATTCTCATCAAATGGTGTGGGAATTGAGGCGTATGCCCGACTTCTTCAAGATGACACCGGATGATGTGATTGCAACCTTCTTGCAATATGAAGAGCACCTAAAGGAGTCCAAGAGGCTTCTTGCCACATACGATGGTCCGTCCTCGAACCTTTCTCTCAAGGCTAGGCTCGAGGAGTTTGAATGATGATGAGGAAGAAGATGAGTATGAAGACGATGATAACTCCGATGATACTCCCTCATATGATGATATTGCTCTCTTTGTGAAGAAGTTCACCAAAGGGGACTTCAAGGGAAGATTTCAAAAGAAGAAGACGAGAAACTGCTACAACTGTGGGAGACCGGGACATTTTGCGGAGTGTCCATATGAGAAAAGAGAGGACAAACCTCGATTTCATCGGAAGGATGTCGCCAAGAAGCTCCCAAACCCGCTCGACAACAAGTTCAAGAAGAAAGCATTGTTGGCTCTTGAAGGGTCCGATCCTGAGGATGTTGGTGGTGTGGCCGGAGTTGCTCAAGATACACAAAAAACATTGAAGCTCTTCAACAAGGAAGGTGAAGTTGTGAACTACAACTACATGAGTGACTACGCCGGCAATGCACACAAGTGTCTTATGTCCAAGTTCGTTGACGATGACACTCCCTCCTCCTCGGCTAAGATCAAGGTAACTCCTATTGATGAGTCCTTCATGTTCTCTTCCGAACCTCATGATGAATTTCATGATGCGGAAAGTGATGATGCTCATGCTATATGTGAAGATTTGTTGTTTGCCAAAGTGAACAAAATGATGAGCTCTCTCAAAGGCAACAAGCTCAAAAATTTTCAATTACTTATGGATGTGGTGGGTAAGCACTCCACAACCATTAAGGATCTTGAAATCCTCCTCACCGAGGAAAAGGAGAACTATACTCTTCTTGAGCGAAAAATTGACTTTGAGGAAGCTCGAAATGACAACTTATGCAAAGTTGTTCACGCATCAAACCACTTAAATGACAAGCATGTTGCCTCCTTGAAAAAGGCTAATGAAATATGTAAAGAGCTTGCGAATGATATGAGCAAACTTGTGGAGCTAAACACCTCCCTTTCTAAGGATGTTGAGGTACTCACCTTGTCCCTCAAGACAAAAGATGAGGAACTCGCCACCCTTAAGAAAAATCTCGAGGCCCACAAACTTGCTCATATAAAAACACTTACGAAGATGTCTCCTCCAACTATTGTGCATGTTGATGCTTGTTCTACTAACTCTACCATTGATCAAGCATCACTCATTGAGGAGAACATAGCTCTTCATGCTCAACTAAAGAAGGGCCTCTTGACTTGTGCCCAAGGTGAGAAAAACCTAAATGATGTATTAAGTCATCACAAGGAATCCTTTGCTAAGGAAGGACTTGGATTTGATCCAAGTACGAGTGTGACAAAGGATGTCACCCTTAGCAAGGGAACAACTCCCCAAAAGGTGATCTTTGTTCGTGAAGGGCACAAGGACAAAGGTAAGAAAATTGTTGATAAGGTTGGTGTTGAGAATGGGAAGGCCACTAGGGGCAAGCCCACTCATACCAAGAAGAAGGAGAAAATGCCTCCATCCTATGTGCTCCGTAAGGCAAAGGATGAGAGGTGTTTGCAAAATTCATTGGGCCCCGTAATGCTTTTCGTTTCTATACCATTTGGGTTCCAAAGACCCTTGTTAATAACCTTAGAGGTCCCATTGCAAAATGGGCACCTCTAACCAAAGCCTAAATCCATGTGTAGGATGCTATCTTCGGTGGAGTCAAATGGGTGATTGATAGTGGATGCACCAATCATATGACCGGAGAAAGCCGTTTGCTCAAAGACTTCATAGATGCAATTCAACCATACATGAGCATTGTCTTTGGTGGTGGTTCCAAGGGAAAGGTACTTGGGTTGGGCAAAGTGGCTATTACTATTGACATGTCTCTTGCAAATGTCATGCTTGTCCAATCCCTTCAATACAATTTGCTTTCCGTTCGTCAATTAGCTTCCGTTGGATATGATACACTATTTGGTCTAACAAGTGTGAAAGTCTTTAGGAGAGATACTCTCGAAGTGGTATTTGTTGGAGAGTTGGATGGAAACCTTTATACGGTTGATTTCTCGAAAGAGAGTACTTACCATGCAACTTGTCTAATGGCCAAGGCCGACAAGGGGTGGCTATGGCATCGCCGGCTAGCCCATGTCGGTATGAGAAATCTAAAAGATCTCCTAAAGGGTGAACACATCCTCGGACTAACAAATGTGTCTTTTGAGAAATATCGTGTGTGTAGTGCATGCATAGCCGGGAAGCAACATCAAGCAAAGCATACCCCCAAGAATATCGTGTCAACGTCAAGGCCTTTAGAGCTCCTTCATGTGGATCTCTTTGGTCCTCCATCATGGGATAGTCTTGGTGGGAAGAAATATGGACTCTTCATTGTTGATGATTATTCAAGATACACATGGGTGTTCTTTCTCAAGTCCAAGGACGAGACGAAGGCCACCTTCATTGATTTTTCCAAGCAAGCACAAAGAAAATACAACATGGCTATCTTGGCAATACGAAGTGACAATGGCTCCGAATTCAAGAACTACACCTTGGAAGAATTCTTGAGTGATGAGGGAATATAACACCAATATTCCGCACCTTACACCCCTCAACAAAATGGTGCAGCCGAGAGGAAGAACCGTACTCTTATGGAGATGGCCCGGTCCATGTTGGATGAGTACAAGTCACCATATAGCTTTTGGGCCGAAGCCATCAACACCGCATGTCATGCATCAAACCGGCTCTTTCTTCGCAAGATCTTGATGAAGACCCCCTATGAGCTTCTAACCGGTCACAAGCCAAACGTTAAATACTTCCGAGTATTCGGTTGTAAGTGTTTCTTTCTCAATAAGAAAGACCGGTTAGCTAAGTTTAAATCCAAAACAATTGAGGGTATATTTGTTGGGTATGCTTCGAATTCTCACGCCTATAGGGTCTACAACAAATCCACCGGATGTGTTGTGGAAACTTGTGACGTGGAGTTTGATGAATTTATTGGCTCCCACGGGGAGCAAGTTGATCTAAGTGATGTAGGAAATAATGAAGATTCTTCTCAAGACATCTTGACTATGGGAATTGGAGATCTTGTGCCCATTGCTCAAGTTCCTAGAGATGATGAAGTGAGTGATGGGCCAAGTGTTCCACCTCCACAAGCACCTCCTCCTCCCACTCAAGATCCGATTGCTCAAGATGAGCCAACTATCCAAGAACAAGAACAATACCCTTCACAACCCGATGTTGTTGCTAAACCACAAGTTGAGGGTGTGGTTGATCCACGTGATCGACTTGACCGCATTTGCTTTGGAGAAAATGATGAAATTGATGATGGCTCCGCCCTTGATGATGAACCAAATGTTGCCCATGAGCCCTAATGGGTAGAGCCTATTGAAACTCCATCTTCCATCATGCCATTGGTGGCTAGACGTGTTGATGTTGACAAGATCCTCACGGGATTGGGGAAAGGTATAGTTACTCGTCGTCAACTTATGAACTTTTGCGCTCACTTCTCGTTTGTGTCTTGTATTGAACCACTTGGGGTTGAACAAGCACTTGTGGATGCGGATTGGCTAATTGCGATGCAAGATGATCTCACTAGCTTCACCCGGAATGAAGTTTGGTCTCTCGTGGAGAGGCCTTTCGGTCATGATCATAACATCATTGGAACCAAGTGGATCTTCAAAAACAAGCAAGATGAATATGGTAATATCATTCGAAACAAGGCAAGGCTAGTGGCTCAAGGGTACTCCCAAGTTGAAGGCTTGGATTTTGATGAGACCTTTGCTCCCGTTGCTCGCCTTGAATCTATACGCATGTTTCTTGCTTATGCCGCATTCAATGGATTTCCATTATTTCAAATGGATGTGAAAAGTGCTTTCCTTAATGGTGCTCTACAAGAGGATGTATATGTAGCTCAACCACCCGGCTTTTGTGACCCTCATCACAAGGACCACGTTTACAAACTTCATAAGGCATTATATGGTCTTAAGCAAGCCCCTAGGGCTTGGTATGACCATCTTAGGAAGTTTTTACTCGAGGAAGGATTTGTGAGGGGTGTCATTGATGCCACTCTTTTTACCAAGAGAACCAATGGTGAATTGCTCATATGCCAAATCTATGTAGATGACATCATGTTTGGTTCTCCTAATCCATCTTTGTGCAAGTGGTTCTCAGAAACTATGAACAAGAACTTTGAGATGTCCATGATGGGGAGCTTGAAGTATTTCCTTGGATTTCAAATCGAGCAATTTGCCGAAGGAACCTTCATCTCTCAAACAAAGTACATTCAAGACATGCTCGTGAAGTTTGGTATGAAGGATGCCAAGCCATGAAATACACCCATGCCAACCAAGGGATATCTAGATCAAGACCTTTCCGGTATTCCATTTGATCCTACTCTTTATCGTTCTATGATTGGGTCATTGCTTTACCTTTGTGCATCTAGACCGGATATCATGCTTAGCGTAGGAATGTGTGCAAGATATCAAGCCTCTCCCATGGAGAGTCATCATTTGGCGGTGAAGCGCATTCTTAGACACCTTGTTCATACTCCTTTGTTGGGCCTTTGGTACCCCAAGGAAGCCAAGTTTGATCTCTTGGGGTACACCGATGCGGATTGGGCCGGAGATAAGGTGGATCGGAAGTCAACATCCGGTTCATGCCAATTTCTTGGGCGCTCATTGGTAAGTTGGCATTCCAAGAAGAAAAATTGTGTCTCCCTCTCCACCGCTGAAGCCGAGTATGTGGCCGCCGCAAGTTGTGCTACTCAAGTTCTATGGATGAGGCAAACCTTGAAGGATTATGGCCTCACCTACAAGAAGGTACCCATCTTATGTGACAATGAAAGTGCCATCAAGATTGCCAACAACCCTTGTCAACATCCCCGCACCAAGCATATTGACATTCGTCATCACTTCATCCGGGATCATATTCAAAAAGGTGATATTGTTGTTGCACATGTGGGCACCGACAAGCAACTTGCCGACATCTTCACCAAGCCATTGGATGAAGCAAGGTTTTGCCAACTAAGGGGTGAACTTGGTATCTTGGAACGTTATAGCTTTACGGCTTAGGGGTATCTTGCTCTCATTCGTACACATTGCGCATACCTTGTCTAGATGTAGGCATGTATGTAGGGGGAGAAGCTCAATTAATGAGTTCTCATCCCCCTACGTGATGCATAAATAGAAACAAACATCAACAATCCGCATGCTCACTTCGGTGAATCCATGTGTAGCGGTTAAAGATGAAGTAGTGACTGTTGGACCCAAGATACATCTTCGCGGTGTCAACATCACATATACTCAAACATGGTGGCCACGGCCACCGCCGACTCCTTCATAAAAATCTTATGACAAATGGTTTCTTTTATGATCTTGTTATTGATTGTGTTATTATGATATCCCTTCATGCATCTATCTCAATATATATGCCATTCAGCTAGATCACCTCCATTTTACCGTCGTGCCTCCCATTGGTCTGCCTGTTTTGCCCACACACCACATGTCGGACGGTCCGGAATAGCCGGAAATACTACTGATGTCCTGCACCACATTTCGGACGGTCCGGAACAGTGCCCGGAGGGTCCGGGGTATCCCCGGACGGTCCGACCTGCATCCCGGTCGTCCGGCCTCTAACGCGTGATGTCCTGCATCCCGGTTATCCGTTTCGGTCGTCCGACCTACAGTCTGGATCGTCCGGCACATCGTCGGACCGTCCGACTTATAGCCCGGTCGTCCGACGTGTCCGATCTATAAATGGCTCGGGTCGCGCCCCTCACATCCTGTAGGCAGTTCTTTCTCCTTTCCCCCGCCGTGGCCTCTGACCTAGCGCCGCCGCCGCACCTGTTGCGGCCTCCCCCGTCCGGCCCCGCCCTCCGGTGAGTTCACCAGCCCCATCCTCGGATTCGCCTCCTCCCGATCTCCATTTTGACCAATCAATCTTGCTTTTGGGGCAGATTGGCTTTGAGGAGGGTCCTTCTTATGGCTCCCGGATTCGTGACCTCATGCCTCCGAAGGGAACGGCTCGTGCTCCGGCTCGCCGACATTTCTCTGATGACTCACAAGATGCGGCCCGTCCTCGTCGCCATCTTCGTGGTGGTAGTGGGGACGGTGCCGGGGGCAGCCATGCCCGTCTTGAATCTGATTATGAGGAGGATGATATGGAAGTGGAGGAGCTGATTCGCTCATCTGCCCCCAAGCCAACTACCCGCAAGAAGTCACTCCCGAACCGTCAACGGGAACCTATCTCGCCGGCTGTGAGGCGTCCGGTCCCTCCCCCACGGAGGGAACCTCTTCTTGGTGTGGCTATCTCTGTGGCTCCTCCCAACATGCGTGGTCGTGTCCCGGTGGACTACTATCGCATGGATGCCAAGTTGTATGCCAAGATGCGATCTGAAGACAATGAGTTCCTTCTCCCCGGTACTGCCACGGATGTCCGTTTTCATACGCTTGTTCAACAAGACATTTATGTGACCGTCTGCCTCGAGATCAATGCCACAACACCCCAGAAGTTCATCAACCTGGAGTACTTTGAGCAGCATCCGGCAAAATTTGGCACTCTGATCCGTCTGGTGGATGCCATGAGTCTGCGTCATGCTTTGACGCTCAAATGTGATTGGAGTCATGGAGCGATTCTTCAGTTCTATGCCACGTGCACTTTTGGCATCGATGACTTTCTTTCATGGAGGACTCACCAGCAGACCATCTCCATCTCCTATAACCAGTGGTGTGAGGCTCTGGGTATGCCTACCAGATCTGATGCTCTCTACCGGATTCACAGTCGCTCCAGTGAGTTTGAGTACATGTCCATTGAGGCATGTATGGGCTGTCTGCTGCACCCTGCTGATATTCCCCCCGGGAGAAATATGGCCATGAACAATTCCACAATCTTTCAGCCTCATTTTCTGCAGCTATATCAGTGTCTTCTGCGCACCTTGGTACCCAAGCATGGTGACAAATCGATGGTCCGCTCCTTTGCTATTGATCTTATGGCGTGTGCCAAAGGGGCCTTTGACCAAATGGAGTTGAATCATTCGTCCCGTCCCATTGATGTGGCTGACTTCCTCTGGCATGAGGTGTGGCTCTTCTCCCTCACGAAGCGCGGTCACTTCCCCCTTGCTCCCTACATTCAGAGGGTGATTGACCATTTCTCCACTGTTCTGATTCAGAAGCCCGTGGTTCACCAAGAATGGGTGCCCAAGAAAGGTTCTGCTCTCAATGCCGGGCCCACTCGTCCTTCTGCGACTGCTGCCTCCACCTCTTGTGGGTCTCGCCGTGCCAAGCCCATGGTGGAACCCCTTCGATGCATTGCTCGCTTTCTGGGCAAGTCTCAGCAGGCGATCTTCAAGGCCTCCACTACCCAAGCCACTGCTACTCACGAGCTTGAGTCTCTCCGTATCACTCAGGCTAATGCACTTCGGGCCCGTCTTCGTGCCCGGCCAGGGAACCCTGTGAGTGCTGATGAGGAGCCCCCTTCCGCTCCAAGGGCTGCTGGCTTCGGCTTACCTACGGCTACGGACTTCCCCGAGTTCTTCACTGACGAGCTCGACGATCATGATGACGAGGAGTAGCTGTCCGTGTAGTGTTATTGTTGTTGGCTCTGTGTTCTGCCCCTTTTTGGTACTTGGTGCCAAAGGGGGAGACACCTACCTATCCTAGGCGTAGTTTTCATTATCGGAATATAACCCAAACTCTAGTGGTGATTTATGCTGCATGGTTTTTTATGTATTAAGACATATGTGGTATGACCGTGGTGGTACTTGTATTAAACTTCATGGTTTATCTATCTTGCATGTCAAATGGTGTCCTGTGTCATGATGAGTGATATGTGTGTTACTATGGATCATATCTTCGCAGTTGTTACTTCATCATGCACTATTGGGTCTTAAAACCACTGCTCTCCCATATAAATTCGTATGGTTTATATGATCATGGGGGAGGCTTCCTCTTATGTGCTTTGCTTAAAAGTTAAGATCACCATGCACATGTTGAGGGGGTGCCTCCCTCAAATAAATGAAAATTGCTCTCCAAATCTTAAATATGAATATTTTTTTGAGAGCTATATGTCTATTGTCATCAACTACCAAAAAGGGTGAGATTGAAAGTCCAATCTTTCCCTTAAGCATATTTTGTTGTGTGATGAAAATATACATATAGGGGACTAACTGTGTTTGCTAAGTGATACACAGGAAACTGTTAGTTCTCTCGACATCACCGTGTAGGGATCATGGGCTAAACTTCAACCGCTCTCAAGAAGTCTACAAAACGATTGAAGATGACGCTAAGTCCTCTTTACTATTACCTCTTGAGTCATAGGGATCCCCGCACTATTAAGAGGGGATCATAGGGTTTAGTTAAAGTCTTGCTCAAGTCATAAGAACCATAACATGTAAAATACACATCTCTACAACCCATGGAAATCAAGTAGTTGTATAGGATATCCAATGTACTTTAAACTGCACATCATCTGTGGTGGTAGGACCGTCCGGGTATCAGTTTAGACCGTCCGGGTCTTTCCCGGACCGTCCGGGCTACGCCTCGGACCGTCCGAAAAAGGGGCACCTGAGGTCAGTAGCTTATTCGTCCATCTCGGATCGTCCGGGCTCCAGAGCGGACCGTCCGGGCTCAGCCCGGACCGTCCGACACTCGATGCAAAAGGTCAGTAGCATTACCTCTTCAGGTCGGACCGTCCGGTGTATTGGTCGGACCGTCCGGGCCCAGCCCGGACCGTCCGTCCTCATCTCCGGACCGTCCGACATGAGAAGTGCTATGGGGTTCTGTTACTGATCTCATCGGCTGACCGGACTACATGTCGGACCGTCCGGGCTCATCCCGGACCGTCCGACGTACTTATGACTGCATCAAAACGGCTAGTTCTTGGGCATCTATAAATACCCCCTACCCACTTCGGATTAGGGTTTACCACTTCATTTATTTCACTCAAGAACACAAAGTGCTCCCTCTCTCTCATCTCTTACACTCAAACCAAGATCCCGGAGAGATTCGTGAGAGTTCTTGTCGGATCTTTCACCCCGTGTTAGATCCGTCCCTTCCCCATCTTCCGACCAAAGAAAATCGTGATTTGAGAAAGTCTTGAGCTTTTCCCATTGATCTTGTTACTCTTGGAGGTTGGAGACTCCTAGGCGGGTAGGAGTTCTTCGGAGAGGAATCGACCATTGTGATTACCACCGTTGAGTTTGTGAGGGTTTGGTGACCACCTTTAAGGTCAACCGGTAGTGGTTGGGAATCGCCTTCGTGGTGATATCTCAAGGGGAATAGAGTGAGCCTTCGTGGCGTTGGTGTGCCTTCATGGTTTTACCCACTCTCTCCGAACGGTGAGTAGCTTCCCTCCAAGGAAGTGAACATCGGGATACATCGTTGTCTCTGCGTCATTCGGTTATCCCTACTCTTTTCCCTTACTACTTGTACTACCGTATTATTTGCCCCTCACCTGCTTGTGTTTATTGTGCTTATTGTTTATCTTGTCTTTGCTAAATAGACCTTGCAATTATTAGTGTTGACACACGAACACGTCACGTGTACCCTCGACGCCGGGGGTGATACACCGCAACTCACGTCGAAGGAGACCCGACCGGAAGCGCGGTACGCAAGCAATCCGGCGGGCGCTTTTGTAGACCCGAAACCCCACACTCCCGGGAGGGACCCCGTCAGGGAGCACGGCGGCTATGGGCTTCCCTAGGTCGACCTGATCGCCCCTAGGACCTCGTGGATCGTTGCCCTGCAAGAACAAGAACGAACGAAGAACGAGAAAGAAAGATACAAGGGGAGAAGGATAAAATTAGGGTAAAGGATGTAGATGTGTTTGTTCGATTGTGTGTTGTTTCAATCGGCCGTCACCTCATCTATATATGAGGAGGCTGGACTTTCCGTGCAAGAAAAGGACTCAAAATCCCGTCCAAATCTTTCCAAACTTAACCGAACTCGGATTACAGGTGGGCCTAGGACAGCAGTTCGGTTTTTGGTAGTTTCGGGGCTGTAAACGACCTCGGATGAAAAAACTCAAAACATCAAAGTTGTAGCCCTCGAAATTTCCAAGAATTTTCATGTTGAACGGTTTTTGATTCGGGGCCATCTTGAAGTCCGAAATCCTCACGCTTTCCATCAGACATCAATCGTATAGGTGTCTGGCTCCAGGCGTCACTTTTTGCTCTTTGACAGAGTTGTACTCCGAGGGTTGTAACTTTTGCATACGGACTCGGATTGAGATGATTCAAAAACCAAAATTGACCGGTTCGATGAGACTAAGCCGCACCATGTAGAATATTTTTCCATTTGATGATGTCTTGAAGGCCTAATTGGCCGAATAGTACTTCGAATACCAGGATCTTATCGCTTCCAACATAGTTGCAGCCCTTGAGATGGAATCGGATGATCAGGGCTTGAACTACAAAGTTGTTCATATTGACAATACCCAACTTTTCATGTAGAGCACTTCTTCATTTGAGGTCAGCTTATATAGGTTTATTGTCGTGCAAAAAACTGGTGTCAACACATGCCCCCTATTTTTCGGCAAAACTTGCGTGCCGAAAAATAATTTGTACCACATAGGGTCTAAGGACGATGTCAACACTCCATCGGCCATGTTGTTTCTAAGGGAGATAATTTTATACCGGCCATGACTATCCTTGAGGCGATAATCATATATCGGCTATTTGCTAGCACGATTAATCATGTATCGTCCATTGCTTGTTTGATTCTTTTTTATGCAGACTCGGGTGCAACCTTCTAAACTTGAGAATAACGCCATAAGAAATTCGTCAATAATTCCCATATATCAAGATCCATCTCAAAGATATCCACTGAATCATACTGTCCACCCTCTTGCAAGAATCTTATAAATAAAAATAGTGAACTTCCCGCAATCTTGCCTTCGCCTGCATATAAAATTTCCATTAGTGACCGAAAACGGTAATCTCTGATTCGGCCTCCCCTATGTTGGCAAACTCGACACCGGCTTTTGAGAAATACACCATGATTAACATAATATCCGGAAGCTTGCTGTGCCAACTCATTTGCTCTTCAATGTCATGTCTAAATATATGAGCAATACTAAAGCAATCAAATATAGGAATTATATCTAGACACTTATCAAGATAAATAATAAGTGATTCGTCAAAACGCACAAAATCCATAGATATATGCTGCTCTACTAATAACGAATCACCAAAAGCCTCTCTACGTGTAGCACCTATAGCAAGAAAAATCTCTGAACCGAGTAATAATATATTCAGCTTTCATTGTTCATGTAACAACATTTAAATATCATGAGGCTTTAAAACAACACCACGAGGAGATATATAAACAATACCAAAACCTTGGGCGTTGCTACAAACTAAACCATCAAAATATAATCTCCGTGGCACTAATGAGACAAGGTTCATAACAATATTATGCTCAATAATAGAAACAACAATGATTTGGCTTCTCACGGATGCAAATTAGCTATATCATACCGAGACAAAGCATAATCCCACTCAACAATTCTGCAACTTATGAATTGGTCCATGCAACATATTTTTAGCGAATGTACACCCTGTCTCAATCTCCAACAAAAACGAAGGACGATGTTTAGAAAACCACACCGGCCATGTTTAGATGTATTCTTAGGACGATAGAAGAAATATCGGCCATTAGTATAAAAGACATGTAGAATTCGTCCACCAAAGCATATATAGCCGAAACAAACAAATGAAATAAAAAATCAAATATTTCGGCCCCTTGAATTAGCAACAAGAATGGAACTAATCAAATTTATAGTGACTTGGTAATCCCCTATCATGATGTAAGAAATTGTATTGCATCCATGTATCAAAATAAGTCCATGGAGGGTAACCAATCATACTTGAGGATGAATTCCATGATAAAGGCATCAATGACATGTTTGAAGAATATGAATGATGTGCTAATCGAAGATTCCGGTTGGATGATGGAAACCTTCGGCTTAATCTTTTATGAGATGATTTCTCATTCTTCACTTTGGTTGTATTCTCTAAAATAGAAGCTTGCACATCATTTTTGGTTTGACTATTCTTCTTGGGGACCCATGCCATATTCTTCTTTTCAAGTTCTCGTGCACTAACTTTTTGCAATTTCTTCTTCTGCCAATATGATAAACCGAGTGGACATCTCGATTGTGATTCTTTTTCAAGCAGTGGCAATTCCTTTTTGATCTTGTGCACTCTCAGCTCCTTCTGTTCAGATTTGGCATCTTGATTCTGAACATTTGCTTGCTCCAAGTCTTTGCCTTTAGTAGCCAATGTCAATGCTTTAATTGGCTCTTCATTATTTGTAACTAAATCTAAAGCGGCACACCTACGACCATCGTTTTTGACACGATATACTTGCTTGACCACCTCTTTCTTCTTCCTTGAGCTCCGGACCGATTCCTTTCGATTGAAACGGTCTTTGTTATGCAATTGTTCATCGAATGTGGACCTTCTTGGAGCCGCATAATCTTGATGAGATGGTTCAAAATAAGATGGATAATGTGCCCTTGAATTATACCTATCCCGTGATGGATATTGATTCATATAAGCATAGGGAGGTAACCATGACGCTGGTACTGGCGGCTCAAAATAAGGATATGAGTATGATGTATGGAAATTATCACTTTGCCAATACCGGTCATATTTGCGCCTAGGGGGTGATCTTGATGCTTTTGAATTACTTGGCCGATGAGCAATTTTCTCCTCACTTATCTTTTGATATTTTTCCAATAGTTGCGCGAAAGTGACCTTTGATTTCTCACCCTTGTGCTTATCTCGGCCTTTTCTCTCTTTGGTTTTCCTTGCATCGATCTTTGGATTTGCTTGCTGTCCCCCAGTGCTTGGCGTCTTCATTGTAACTTTGACAGAATTCTCGCCTTCAAGAATGTCATCATTGCGCTCAAGAATAATTTGTGTCCTTGAAAGCTTGATCCCATCACCTGCAGTTTTTACCTTCTTGTCCTTAAATGAATCGGCTTGAAGCAACCGATGCAAAAACTTTTTGTCATCAAGACCAACAGGAATAGCATGATGATCCCTTGGTGTTTTAACATGTTTCAATCGTCCACTATCAATGGCCGATTTAACTATTTGATGAAACATATTGCAATCCTCAAAATTATGCTTGAACGAATCATGTAACTTACAATACATTCGTCCTTGGATTGATGGCTTAACATGGTGATCAAGAATTCTAATATAATCATTCTTCAGCAATAAATCAAAGATCTGATCACACATATTTGAATCGAAGGTAATCACTTTGTTTTCTAGCCAATCTTGGTGCGAAAACGGCTTTGGAAGTAAGCAAACGAATGGTTCAGATTTCGCATCACCCCATTCGGTTATGCATTGTGTTTCGCACCCCATCTCCGATGACTTTGAATAAGAAATTATACTACCCTCGGTTTTCTCAGAAAATTCAAACCTTGGCTTTATATTTCTGAAATCAAAACTGTTATAGCATACATGCCTCAATCGAGACAAAATGCAAGCCAAGTATGAAATAAGAAAAATTACCCATGTATACATAAACTTTAAATGAAACAATGGGAAAAGCTTTTTCTGCAATAATGAGTCACTATTGGTCTCTCTAAATGACACAATGTGTTGACCGATATGCTTTGTTATAATTGTATTGCTAACAAGCAAATTATCCTTCTTCATTGGTCTCTCAAGATTTGTTATAAGAATTTTGCTAATAGTTTCATCAACAATAAACTTATGACCAAATCTGAAAATAGATAAATTACTTGCTAAACATACCTTTTCATACGCGTTGGGAGAGCATGATGGTTGCATGAATTCAATAATAGCTTGTTCCAGTTTTGGATGACTCTCCAACGTCTTGTCCTCATCTTTTTCTTTGTTCCGTGCTTCATCACTCGAATGATTGTCAGGTGAACTTTGCTCAGATGCACGCTTGTGTTCTTGATGTTCATCATTAACCAAACTTTGTTTGGCCATATCACTTTGTTCTTGATGCTCATCAATTTCTGTGGCACGGAACTCAAAGGGCAGGAAATAGGTTCCCTTAGCTTCAGAAAAATCAAGCACGGTTGTTATGTGCTCGCCATGCCCTTTCTCAATGGTGTCTGCCTCTTTGGATTTGATGGATTTGGAACACACACTAGTTGATTTGGATTTCATCCCAGCCAAAGAACTTTCAATCTTCGAGCCATCACTTTTTTCATAATTGGCAAGACTTCTTTTCTTTGAGCCAATTCTCTTTCTATTTGCTCCAAACGGCGAGCAGCTGATTTAGCTTTAAGCTTCTTCTCAAGCTCAGCCCACCCTGGACAAGATTGCCCCCCAATGCCATTAGCTTTAATCTTTTTCTCAATCTCATCCCACTCCGGGTAAGATTGCCCTCCAATACTTCCAGACTCTTTCGGCATTGGAACTTGAGTATTGCCGAAACTTTGGAATTGTATAGGGGGTATATATTATGCTGGAGCAATAGGAGAAGACATATGCATTGGTGTGGAACTATATTTTTCCTGGCATAACCTATCAATTGGCAGTGATTCATCTTCTTGCAAAACTCTAGCTTTTATTGCATTATAGTCAGGAGACAAACCACTAAGATATAATTCCATACAAATATCACTAATCCCGTCATTTTGGGCTTTCTTCCTTTCTAACGCAGCTACCTCAGCAGCAACTTTAGATGAAGGTATGTATGCTCCTATAGATTGGTCACTTATTTGGCTATAACCATGAAGGTGTGGAGCCGAATTATGAGTATCAACAGTTGCGTATGGCACTGACAGATTAGTAGCCTGAGTTGTAGCATATGATGGTTGATGGTAATTGGTCGAATAACTAGTGCTAGCATGGCCAATTCCCCTATCCATCGACATATTTGGATTGACATATTGCAAGTTAGGTGCCGATGAATAAAAAGGCGAAACACTTTGTTGAATGTTATTGAAATTTCCTACATGGGGTGTTTCAACTCTACCAACCGAGCTCATCATGTTGTTCATCGGCATATGGATTCCTGGGGTTGCCGATGCATGAGAGTTGTAATACATATGGTGCATATTACTAGTATCATAGGAAGTTGAAGCATGTAAATTACTTTCAATCGGCCCATGCATATAATTAGATGTATAATTGACAAAACTAGGGTTGGCCGATAGAGTATACTCATTGAACGATCTAGTAACACCATATGAGTTATTTGCATCTACATGAAGGGATTGGGTATTCATATTACCTTCGTAGATAGCAAATCCTTGATGACGATCTTTTCGTAGCAAGAACGGGCCGGAGACCGTTCAAAGCTTCGTCCCCATTGGAGTCGCCAAAAAGTGTGTTGACACACGAACACGTCACGTGTACCCTCGACGCCGGGGGTGATACACCGCAACTCACGTCGAAGGAGACCCGACCGGAAGCGCGGTACGCAAGCAATCCGGCGGGCGCTTTTGTAGACCCGAAACCCCACACTCCCGGGAGGGACCCCGTCAGGGAGCACGGCGGCTATGGGCTGACCTAGGTCGACCTGATCGCCCCTAGGACCTCGTGGATCGTTGCCCTGCAAGAACAAAAACGAACGAAGAACGAGAAAGAAAGATACAAGGGGAGAAGGATAAAATTAGGGTAAAGGATGTAGATGTGTTTGTTCGATTGTGTGTTGTTTCAATCGGCCGTCACCTCATCTATATATGAGGAGGCTGGACTTTCCGTGCAAGAAAAGGACTCAAAATCCCGTCCAAATCTTTCCAAACTTAACCGAACTCGGATTACAGGTGGGCCTAGGACAGCAGTTCGGTTTTTGGTAGTTTCGGGGCTGTAAACGACCTCGGATAAAAAAACTCAAAACATAAAAGTTGTAGCCCTCGAAATTTCCAAGAATTTTCATGTTGAACGTTTTTTGATTCGGGGCCATCTTGAAGTCCGAAATCCTCACGCTTTCCATCAGACATCAATCGTATAGGTGTCTGGCTCCAGGCGTCACTTTTTGCTCTTTGACAGAGTTGTACTCCGAGGGTTGTAACTTTTGCATACGAACTCGGATTGAGATGATTCAAAAACCAAAATTGACCAGTTCGATGAGACCAAGCCTCACCATGTAGAACATGTTTCCATTTGATGATGTCTTGAAGGCCTAATTGGCCGAATAGTACTTCGAATACCAGGATCTTATCACTTCCAACATAGTTGCGGCCCTTGAGATGGAATCGGATGATCAGGGCTTGAACTACAAAGTTGTTCATATTGACAATACCCAACTTTTTCATGTAGATAACTTCTTCATTTGAGGTCAGCTTATATAGGTTTATTGTCATGCCAAAAACTGGTGTCAACAATTAGGCACACCTTTGTTTTCCGCATTATTGCTTAAAAATTGCTAAGTAGTGATAAAATTTGTAATAAGACCTATTCACCCCCCTCTAGGTCTATCTCGATCCTTTCAGCAACCTCAACTCATAAGGTCCTTATGAGAAAGTAATAATAATTATAATCAAAAGTAGGGTTGAGAAAACTCATCAAATTATGGCAAACATATCCTTGGTCAAAGGACAACTGATAACATTTGCTTTTGCTCTTTCTAAATATGATGAAACAATTTGAAACTTTTTGAAAGAACATGCTATTATTCATGAAGTGCAAATGCTAATACAAAGGAAGATGTTTGCTTGGCACAAGCTTTCGCAAATAACTTACTTATCAAAAGATAATGTCAACAATGATATGGCATGGCAAAACTTAATGCAGCATTATGAGGATGAATCCTCATCAGCATCAAGCGTCTGGGCTCTTTGGGAAAAGAAAGAAGTAGGAAAACTGACTCAACATAAAAGTAAAGGAAAGGCCTTGTTAGAGGCAAGCAGGGAAAACTCATGTGCTATCCTTAAATCAAACAGAATGAAAATAAATTTTGGGCGGTGCATAGTTTGTAAACGAATTCTAATAGATAGCTCAATCACTTATCAAGATGGACAAGTTTCGAGCAACGGCTCCGAAGTGGGGAAGATCACATCCCCTTAATATCCTTTGTTTATCACCGCCAAAGTTTCTGATTTCTCATACACCAAGCGTGAAGGAGGGTTTGTTTGTTATATTATCTTTCGAGCTAGGCGCGCTCATGATAGTTCCTCCTCGTATTATGGGTTTGCAGATTAGATATGCAATCCCGGGGTGAAACTTGTCCAACTTAAGAAGATCATGAATTACCTACTACTTCCTCATGAGCTAAACAAGAGGCACCAAACAGAAGATTTTGAACATTTAAGGATAACACATAAATTCTATACTTCTAAGAGTGGTAGGGAAATACCGCGAATAGGAAGGTATGATGGACTCAAATGGAAGATATTGGTTTCAGGGTATGGATGCACAAGCTGAAATCTACTAGGCAAAGAGTTTGGCTAGAAAAATCTTTGAGAGAACAGACAATTGATGCTAACTTAGATGCAAAACATATAAAGCATAAACATTAAGGTAAGCATAACACATCAAGTTGTCTTCCTTGTCAACATAACACTTCAAGCATAATAACATAAAGGTTTTGGCTATGTCGCTACTTGAGAAAACATGCATGTTGTCAAGACCAAAGCTATGTTTGCGAAAATTAAATAAAGTTTTCAAAGCCATACCTGATATAAGGTCAATACTCCCCATAAGAATCATCATATGCGGTTGATTGCGAAGAGAATACCGAATGCAGCAAAGAAACCAATATACTTCTCATTAATATTCCATCATAGACAACTCCACACTCACGGATACAAACTCTCCACAGAAGGAGTGATAGACCTCAATGCAAACACCTATTCATATAATAACTCCCCTAGACATGATATGACTCTACTCGACTCTAAAAGACTAAGATAAAGATAAAGATACCGGGCACTCCCCCAAGCTTGGAACAAGCCGAGGGGTGCCATTACCCAAGGATATTTACTCCTCATTTTTGTTGTTGTTGATTCTTCAGATCCCTGATGATACGGCGAAGGGTTAGGTTCTCCGATTCCAAGACTTCCACTTGTACTTTCAGTACACTAAAATCTTCACAGAGTTGGTTGGTGATGCGGTAAGCCTCAGAGATGGTGGAGATCGTACGTTGATCTTCAAGTGAAGTGGGAGGCCCTGAAAGGTTAAGAGAAAGATCATATTGAGGTTGGACAGATCCCACCATGATGGGATTGCTTGGACATCCTTGTTGTTGGGCAGTGATAATCTTGACTTCCTCTCTCACGAAGCGCTCCATCTCCGCTTGCCTTGCGGAAATTTCTTCTTCTATAGCCCAATCAATGTGCTTCCCTTGGTTTAGATCCTGCTGGACTTGGCGTAGAAGTCGCCCCAAGAAGTCTTCTCCACTCGAACCACAAGAGGACATCTCTAAAAATAGCTTTTTGTCCTAGCAGAAACAACTCGAGAAGAAAACACGCTAAATCGAGAGATACGGTGCCGGGACTATCCGGGCAAATATATAGCAAAACTTTCTGCAACAATAGGAAGGTAACGAGCCAAAGTGGAGTCGGAGACGGGCTCCGGGGTGCCCAGGCGGCCTCCCGGCGCAGCCAGGAGGTATGCCCTTCCAGGGGGGCGCCTGGTCCCCTTGGAGCTTCTCTCCGGCTCCAATTAGGCTCTGAATTTTCTATATTTTGCAAAAACTCGTAATCTGGAACTTTTTTGGCGGTTTCACGATGTTTCCTTACCGTAATACACACCTTTTCTTATTCTGCTTCTGCTGGTGTCCGAAACGGCGTTGCAACATATTCCTCATGAGTGGTTGTGTGTATTATATTTACATCAACGTTGACGGGATCTCCCGCCATGTAATTCTTGAGTCTTTGCCCATTTACAACTTGAGGTTTGGTGCCATCAAAATTGTTAATCTTGATTGCACCTGACTAGTAGACTTCTTCGATATGAAATGGCCCTTCCCATCTGGAAAGTAATTTACCTGGAGAAAACCTGAAACGAGATCTAAACAACAAAACTTTATCTCCAACATTAAATTCACATTTCAAAATCCTTCTATCATGCCACTTCTATACCTTTTCCTTGAACATTTTAGCACTCTCGTAAGCTTCACTTCTCCACTCATCTAGAGAAGTCAAGTTCATGAGACGCTTTTCCCCAGCCAACTTTGGGCCAGCATTAATCTCTCTAACAGCCCAGAAAGCTTTATGTTCTAATTCTAATGGCAAATGGCAAGCCTTGCCATAGACCATTTTTTACGGGGACATGCCCATGGGTTTTTTGTAAGCAGTTCTATACGCCCATAAAGCATATCCTAACTTCTTCGATCAGTCCTTTCTAGAACTGTTGACTGTCTTTTGCAAGATCAGCTTGATCTCTCTATTGGTGAGCTCAACTTGCCCACTAGTTTGAGGATGGTACGGTGAAGCAATTCTATGATTGACATCATACTTTGCTAGAGCTTTTATAAATGCTCCACGCGTGAAGTTTGATCCTCCATCAGTCATAAGATACCTAGGTACACCAAACCTAGGGAAAATTACATCTTTGAGCATTTTCAAAGATGTCTTGTGATCAGCACTCTCAGTAGGGATTACTTCAACCCACTTGGTCACATAATTAACAGCTACTAAAATGTGAGTGTACTTGTTTGAAGGAGGAAAAGGACCCATAAAATCAAAACCCAGCAATCAAAAGGCTCAACCACTAGTGAGTAATTCATAGGCATCTCATTCCTCCTAATAATATTACCAACTCTCTGACACTTATCACAAGATAAAACATAATTTCTATCATCTTTAAAGAGAGTAGGCCAATAAAAACTTGATTGGAGAACCTTATGTGCGGTCCTCTCACCGGCGTGATGTCCTCCGTAGGGACTGTCAAGACATTGCTTGAGAATTTCCTTCTTCTCATGTTCCGGTATGCATCTTCTCACGATCCCGTCAGGACCTTCTTTGAAAAGATGAGGGTCATCCCAAAAATAGTGCCTCAAATCATGAAAGAACTTCTTCCTTCGCTGAAATGTTAAACCTGGAGGCAAATACTTTGCAACGATAAAATTAGCATAATCTGCAAACCAAGGATCGGAGAGAGATTGTACTTTTACAACAGCAAGTTGTTCATCTGGAAAACTGTCGTTGACTGGGATGGGGTCATGCGGTATATCTTCCATCCTCGAAAGATTGTCCTCCACCGGATTGTCTGCTCCTTTTCTATCAACAATCTGTAAGTCAAATTCTTGAAGAAGGAGTACCCACCTGATGAGTCTTGGTTTGGCATCCTTCTTCTCCATAAGGTACTTACGAGCAGCATGGTCAGTATGAATAATAACTTTAGAATCAACAATATAAGGCCTGAACTTATCACAAGAAAATACTACTGCTAATAATTCCTTCTCAGTAGTAGCATAATTCTTCAGAGCACTATCAAGGGTTTTTCTAGCATAATGTATAACATTCAATTTCTTATCAACCCTTTGTCCTAAAACAGCTCCAACAGCAAAATCACTAGCATCACACATAATTCCAAAGGGAAAATTCCAGTCAGGTGGTTGTACTATAGGAGCGGTTATCAAATCTTTATTAAGAACTTCAAAAGCCTCCTTACAATCTTCATCAAATACAAAAGGAACATCCTTCTGGAGAAGATTAGTAAGGGTCTCGAGGTCTTAGAAAAGTCTTTGATAAATTTTCTATAGAAACCAGCATGACCCAGAAAACTACAAATACCTTTAATGTCCCTTGGATAGGGCATCCTTTCAATAGCTTCAATCTTCGCCTTGTCCACTTCAATTCCCCTCTAGGAAATCTTGTGACCAAGCACGATCCCTTCGTTAACAATGAAGTGACATTTTCCCAATTTAGAACTAAGTTTGTATCCTCGCATCTCTGCATAACTTTATTAAGATTGTGGAGACAGTGGTCAAAGGAAGTTCCATAGACGGAGAAATCTTCCATGAAGACTTCCACAATCTCCTCACAGAAACCATGAAAAATTGCCGACATACATCTCTGAAAAGTAGCAGGTGCATTGCATAAACCAAAAGGCATACGCCTATAAGCATAAGTACGGTAAGGACACGTGAAAGTGGTCTTCTCTTGATCGGCAGTGTTGACATGAATTTGAGAGAAGCCAGAGTACCCATCAAGAGAGAAAAGTGGGTGTTTTTAGACAACCTCTCTAGCATCTGATCAATAAAGGGAAGCGGGTAGTGGTCCTTCCTAGTTTCCTTGTTCAACTTCTTGTAATCAATACACAATCTATATCCAATAGCAACTCTTTGAGGTATTAGTTCATTTTATCATTAGGAACAACAGTCATACCTCCTTTCTTAGGAACACAATGAACTAGACTTACCCACCTACTATCAGCTATAGGATAGATGATACCTGCGGCTAGAAGCTTGAGAATCTCCGTCCTAACCACGTCCTTCATCCTTGGGTTTAGCCGTCGTTGATGATCAACAACTGGCTTAGCATCGGGCTCGAGATTGATAGTGTGTTGGCAGATCGATGGACTAATCCCCTTAAGGTCATCAAGGGTATAGCCCAATGCACCACGGTGTCTGCGAAGTGTCTCTAATAATCACTCTTCTTCAAATCCTGAAAGGTTAGCATTGATAATGACATGATATATTTTCTTTTCATCTAAATAGGCATACTTGAGCGTATCGGGCAGTGGTTTGAGGTCAAACACCGGGTCTTCTTTCGGTTGTGCTAGGATTCCTAAAGGCTCAACTGGAAGGTTGTGCTTCAGGATAGCAGTTTGTCTTGTGAATATTTTGTCTAACTCATTTCTTTCCTGCATATTCATATCATTCTCGTGGTCTTCCATGTATTGCTGCAAAGGATCATTAGGAGGAATAGCAATAGAAGCAATATGTTAGATAATTTTATCATCACTAGGTAAATCAGTACAACGAGATTGCTTGGAAAATTTAGAAAAGTTAAATTCATATGGCTCACCATTGAATTCAAAAGAGACTTTACCTTTTTTACAATCTATAATAGCACCACAAGTGTTGAGGAAAGGTCTACCAAAGATAATAGGGAAAAAACTATCTTGCACTGAACCAAGTACGAGAAAAAGTCGGTAGGATACTTTACCTTTCCACATAGGACTTCAACATCTCTCAAAATTCCAAAGGGAGAGATAATTTCTTTGTTTGCTAGATAAATAGTAACATCGATCTCTTCAAGTTCACAGGGTGAAATCTCACCCATGATCTCCCGATAGAGTGAATAAGGAATAGCGCTAGCACTGGATCCCAGATCGCAAAGCCCATAATAGTTGTGATCTCCTATTTTGATAGATACAACTGGTGTACCTGAAATTGGGCTCTTATTCTTGGCTGTGACAATGTTAGTTGAAACAACACAAAAATTTATCTTGGAATCTGAAACATCATTAGTAAATAAATCTTTAACCATCGCTACTTGAGGATCGACCTTGATCAGGTCCTCAGGTTCGTCAGTTCTTCTACCACTTTTATTTATTATGCCTGACACAAAAGAGTGCTCCCTCATCCTTGTAGGAAAAGGGGGCTTTTCATAAAAAACTGCATGCAGAATAGGGTCAGCAACATGAATATCAATAGGTAATTCTTTAAAGGGCTTATGGTACTGAGCCTTCTCTTCTTTCGAAGAGTCAATGTGAGAGGCAAAGTTCTTACAGAAATCAATCATAAGCTAGGAATCAAGACCCATCTTAGAACAAAAGGTATTAAAATAATCAGTTTTCACATAGCTCTCAATATAATCATGCCCATAATTTATAGTAGGTTCAGTACCTTTATCGATTTCCCAGTCTTTGGTATTCTTCTGGATCCTCTCGATGAGATCCCAATTTTCTTCAACACTTCTTGTTTGGAATACCTCGCTAGAGGAGGCATCCAACATCTCCTTATCCTAACGAGAAAGCCTGGCATAAATATTTGTAAGTATAATATCTTTGGGAAGTTCATGGATAGGGCATTTGAACATTAGGGATTTAAGTCTCCCCAAGCTTGAGCGATGCTCTCTCCGTCACGAGACAAAAAGTTGTAGATGTAGTTCCTGTCTCGATGAATTTATGAAGATGGTAAAACTTTGTATAAAAGAGAGACACAAGTTCTTCCCAATTAAGTAATGTGAGTTATCGAGGAGCTTATACCAATCCAAAGCTTTACCTATAAGTGATACGGAAAATAATTTCTTCATGATGAATTCCAGTGACACACCTGCAAGCTTAAATAATTAACATAGTTGTGATAAATATAGCAAGTGTTCACCTGGATGTCTATCTCCTGCATAACGATTAGAGAAGACATAATTGATAATACCAGATGGTATTTTGTAAGGCACAATTTCAGTAGGGGTAGGAGTGACCACCACAGTTGTGGGGCATTTCCCCATAAACAACGATCCAAGGGTAGAGGTGTCCATAAGGACAAAAGCAGCAGCGGCAAAATAAAAATAGAAATATAAAAACTTCCTTACCAGCTTCACTTACTAATAGCGCTACGCTCCCCGGCAACGGCGACAGAAAACAGTACTTGATGACCCTCAACTGTAGGGGATCGTTTGTTGAGTTTTCGATAAATAAGAGTGTCGAACCCAACGAGGAGCAGAAGGTATTTGTTAGTGGTAAAGAAATAGCTGCAGGAACTAAAATATATCTTTTAGGGATTTTTGGTATAAGCAACAAGAAGGTAAACGCGAGCAAAGTAAAAGGCAATGACGAGTAACAAGTGGCCCAATCATTTTGAGAAAAGGAGAGGACTAGCAACTGAACTTATAAAAGCTAAAGCGTTCTTGAGGAAACACGGGAGAAATAGTCACGTGCTTTCGCCATATTCCGTATTGGTACTATGTGCCGTGTTAATAAGTGTTGAGTGGGTGGATCTATGCTAGTGCACACTATAGACTAAGATAAGTGCACTCTTATGATTAAACACCTTGCAAGCATCCACAAATATAAGATAGTAATTAAGGCAAAAGCCTAACCATAGCAATACGATCGGTGATCCATTGTTCCCTTGTGCAAAAGCGTGCCAACTGGGGTTCAGGTTTCTGTCACTCCGGCAACCCACCGTAAAAAATCTTTGTACACAATGCATTCCCCATGTCCTTAATAAGGAGAAGTGTCGATTGTTCGACTCACGCAACACCACTAGGAAAATAACAACACAACTTATATATCAAACAACACGTATTACTTCAACATCATATGACTACTAACAACTAGACTTCTCCCATGTCCTCAAGAACTAAAGTAACTACTCAAAAGACAGAAAATAGATCATTATTAGTGGGGATAAATAGATAATAAACAATCTGGAAACAATAATATTTCTCCAACAAAACTCAATAGCATTCATCACACGGTAGTAATCAAAACTGGTAGAGTAGAGAGGATAGATAGTACGGATTACTACACAAGTTGAACTTGTGAGGTGAGATTGGATGAAGATGAAGATGGTGCTGATGTTGGGGATGATGTTGATGATGATCTCGATGATACCCGTGACGATGGTGATGAAGATGGCGACGATCTCCCCTTCCGAGAGGTGTTCTCCCCGGCGGAGTCTGCCCTCCGGAGGTGTCTTTTCTCCTCTGTAGGTTTCCTCCACGGAGCAGCGGCGGAACTCCGAAAACTCTCCCCCTTTTAGGGTTTTTAGAAGACGAGTGATATATAAGCGAGAGGGGGGAGCCGGGAGTGGCCCCAGGGGTCGAGGCGCCCTCCCAGCGCGGTCAGCGTCGGGGCCGCGCCAGGTGGCCGCCTGGGCACCCTGTGGCCCCCTCTAGCACTCTTTTGCGTGTCTTCGTCAATCTTCTGAAAAACATCCTCCGTTGATTTTCAGGTAATTTGGAGGTGTTCTTGTTCAGCAACTCATCGTCCATTTTTTCCCGCTGAATACTGCGTCTGCTGCTTCGGCATCGGAAAGTTGCAAACTGTGTAAATTAAGCCAAAACAACATAAGAACAGCATCATAACATGAAATATATCAATGAATAAGAAAGAATTACTATATAAAATAGTGATGCATTTTGGACGTATCACACGGCACCAAGGAGGCAGTTGAAATTTCGGGAATCTTCCGGGTAAGTCCACGCCCTGCAAAATAAGAACACAAAGACATTAGTTGTTGTTGGAACATATGTACATGTATGATATATACAAAGAACACAAAAAATTCGTCAACTTACTTCTCCCCATCTGGCACAATCAACGACCATAGCGCAGGGTCCGGTCGTGGTGGGAGCCATGTCATACCAGGCTGGTAAACCAGCTTCTTGGAAGAGGACCTCCCCTCACCCCCCCTCAGCCCCCTCAGCCCCGTCATCACTATCATCATTGCTATCCTCAGCATCACCATCATCATCAGTGGGAGCACGCTCATCCCAAGGATCATCCCAACGAGGATCCACCGACTGCCTCGGTGCCTCCGGTGTCTTCTCCACCGGTGGCTCCTGCACCGGTGGCTCCTCCACCGGTCGCTCCTGAAGCAGTGGCTCCTGCACCGGTGAGACTGTCCTGTGAGAGGGTGACTCAGCTATGGGTGGTGGTGAGTCCCTTCTATCATCCGCCCTCATGGATTTTGCGTGACCGCCTCCTCGACCACCAGAGGGTTTAGCGATACCCATTGATGTTGTATTTTTCACATGTATGGACCTTAAAGTCAAACATTTGCGATTTGTCTAAATTTAGCGTCCATCGACTCTGAATTAGCCTACAAGTGGAAATGAAAGGCTTGTTGTATTAGTTAGAACTGAGATGATGAAGAAATGAAAATGGCCTATATATTATATAAGAAGTACCGTTTGTGTAAACCAAGAGATGAAACCGGGATTGCCGCCTCCCCGTTTCTCAAGAAGATTGATCTCTTCAATGGAGTCTTTTTAGATCACCACTCCATTTTAGAATTTCGCGACGAATCGAATGTATCAAATAATTCAAAGAAGTTGGACATAAAACTCGTCAAGAAGTTGCGGAACAATTAATATGTACCGACCACTTACTTGATGTATGGCCGCACTTCTGTCCAGGTTGTCAAGATATACAATGTAATGATGCCCCATTCCTCGAAGGTCAACGTCTTTGTTTGCATAACCCCACAAGGTGCGAAGCTCCCTTTAAAGAGTTTGAACTTGGATTCAAGTCGCTCGGGGTCGCCAGTATTGTACCGAGGCTTTGGATTATGCAAACTGTGATTAGTGGCAGCATAGTGTGCTGTCACGAAGTTTGCCGCTTCCTCGACAACAAATGCCTCAGTCATTGATGCTTCAATTCTCCGTTTATTTTTACATTTTGCTCGAAGCGTCTTCTGCATTCTCTCAGTTGCATATCACCAACGGTTTTGCACAGGGCCACCCAATCTTGCCTCCATCGGTAGATGCAAAATCATATGCTGCATCGGATTAAAGAAACCCGGTGGAAAGATCTTCTCTAATTTGCATATCAACTCCGGCGCCAGTTTTTCCATCTCTTCTATCACAATATGCGATAGTTCTTTAGCACAAAGAACACGGAAGAAATAGCTCAGCCCTTCCATTACTAGCCATTCCTTCTCGGGGATGTAGCCACGCAACATCATCGGCATTATCCGCTCAAGCCATATGTGCCAATCGTGACTCTTTAGCCCAAAGATTTTCAACTTTTCAAGACTTGCCCCCTTGCTAGATTCGCGACATACCCATCGGGGAACATCAACTTTTTTTTAACCCACATGAGGATTTCCCTAATGTGTCCCCCTTTAAGATAGAACCAGGCCTTTGGCTTCTCCCAATTCTTCTTCCCTTTCGGTTGTCGCATGTTCAGTGACTTCCTATTACACATACTCTCCTGATCGACTCTAGCCTTAACATTATCTTTCCCCTTATCAGTGCTGAAAAATGTACCAAAAGGGCGTCACCCTTATTTTTTTCAGTGTGCATCACGTCAATGTTGCGTGGAAGAGCAAGGTCTTTGAAACAGCGGAGATCCCAGAAGCATGGCTTGTGGGTCCAGGCGTGTTCCGTATTATAACCCAAGAAATACCTTGGCCGGTCCGGATTAGGCTCCAGTGATTTGAACTGATCTAGAATTTGTGTGCCCGTCATCATAGGTGGTGCCTCGTGCTCGACAACTTTACCTTTGGTGAAATGTTTCTTGTCTTTTCTGAAGTCATGGTCCAGAGGCAGGAATTGTCTAGGCAAGTCAAATTAAGAATACTTGTGACCCTCCGGCAGCCAATGAAACTTAAGAACAACCTTGCATTGTGGGCATGGGAACCTTCGTGCGCACACCATGCAACAAAAAGTGCAAACGCCGGCAGGTCATGTATTGAGTATATCAACCAAGCATTCATTCAGAAGTTTGTTTTGCCAGCTGCGTCGTATGTCCAGATCCCATTATCCCAGGCTTCTTTCAAGTCATCCATCAACTGTTGCAAGTAAACATTCATATTTTGGCCAGGATAGTTGGGCCCCGGAACTCTCAACGTCAAGAAGATGCGATTTCTTTGCATCAGAACTCCAGGGGGCAGATTGAGAGGCATGATGAATACGGGCCAACAACTATACTGGGTTGCCGTCATACCGAATGGATTGAACCCATCGAGGCCAATGGAGAGTGCCACATTCCTTGGGTCTTTGGCTTTACCTTCTTTATGTATTTCATTGAACATATTCCATGCTTCACCATTAGAGGGGTGGGTCAACATCAAATTCCCGTATTCATCTGTAGCACTTCTAATTCCATCTCTGTGCCATGTCATCTGTTTTGCTGTTTCTTCAAGCATGTAAAGCCGTTGAAGTCTTGGTAAGATCGGTAGGTAACGAAGATGTTTACAGGTATTTTTTCTGCATCTTCTCACCAAGACCGATGTCTACGACAATATACCTAGAGGACTTGCAGCGTGGACAATAATTTTCATCTGCATACTCATGCCTAAATAAGACACATCATTTCTCACAAGCATGTATCCGCTTGATGGGCATTTTCAGTGCACCGAGTATTTTGTCTGAGTGGTATAGGTTTGCACGCATAATATGACCGTCGGGTAGAAAGCGCCTGAATAAGGTCATCATCACATCATAGCACTCTTTGCCCAAGTTGAATTGGGCCTTAAGAGCCATTGTTTGTGCGATGGCATCTAGCTGACAAAGCTTGGTGTACGCATGTAGTGGGAGTTTTGAAGACTCCAACATGGCATAAAAGGCCTTGGAAGTTTCCTCCGGTTCTTCGTCCTCATGACGAGCATCGTTGTAGTCATTGACCATGTCTTCGATCCCTGTACGACAATCCTCGATGCGCTGACGCACTACCTCCTGTCTGTCACGTTGGGCCGACTCTCCATGAAATGACCACAACGTATAATCAGGCATGAAACCACGCATCTGCAGGTGTTTACCCATTACATCCTTTGTCTGCCATGAATAGTTCCTACATCTAGTGCAGGGGCACCATGTTCTTGGTTAGCCAGCACTAAATGCGACCTCTAGGAACTCCTCGGTCTTGGTCAACCATTCCTCAGTCATATCTTTCTGACTAGGGTGACCAGTGTACATCCGCGCACGATCATTCATTCTGGCTAGCTAGCTAGTACAAATTAACACAAGAAGGCATATAATTAATTACGGTGATACGACATATGCACCTACCAGCTAATGGGTAAAGATAGGTCCTAATCCCACACGAGTATGTGCAGATTGGGTTCATTTCCCCATGCTCTCCTCCTGATCCGACGCAAAATTTCCACAACACCTTCCCGTTGTTCTCCTGATACACGTCTCGACATAAACCGAGAGGATGTGTACCCGGAGAACAACAAGGTGGCGCTGACGAAATCCTGCGTTCGATCGGGAGGAGAGCATATATGGGAAAATGAACCCAATCTACACATACTCGGGTTGTCAATGGATAACGTTGGACAATTCTAAATAATCCAATTATAAATATGAAAATGGATGCATATTTATAAATTAATGGAATCTTTAGAACGGGAGATGCATGTGGGTTACGCAACGGAACCTTACATCTAAATTTTAACTCGATTTGGGAAAGCGGTGGGCTGAACTAAAGTCGGGCCATAAACCACGTAGCAAAGGGCATAACCAAACACGAACTTAACAAGGATGCTATAAAATCTTAACCACTAAATAATTACATAAGATTTAAATAAAAATATTTTTTTTCTTTTACATTTTCATTTCTACTAAATAATAATAATTTGCATTTTATTTCCACTAAATAAAATACTAATTCATTTGTTTCTATCTTTCTTTATCTCTTTTTCTTTCCTCTACTTCTACTTCTCTCTTCTTTTATTTTTCTATAATTTCTCTCATTCTCTTCATATCTTCTCTACTTCTCTCTTCTTTTCTCTCAAATTCTTTCTTTCTTATATTCCTCTACTTCTAAATTATTTTCTTTTCCTAAATTTCTAATTAACAAAATGCAATCCAACAATAAACCCTAAACCTTTCCTCTTATACCTAAAATCTAATTAGCCTGTCAAAACTAACAACCTTTCTTCTTTTCTTTCTTTTATTTCCTAACAAAATCCTAAAAAATAAATCATATATTTCCTAACAACTAAATTACTTATTTCCTAACAAAATCCTAACAACAGAAGCATTTATTCCTCTATTTTCTAACAAAAAAAATCATATGCCTTTTCTCTCCTCTTTGCTTTCCTCCTCTCATCTACCCTGTTTTTGCACTAACTACACTAATGAATCCTAAACCCTAACTAAAGGATTCTAATAACGAAATGAAAACAAACAACAAATCCTAAACCCTAACAAAAAGATTCTAATTAAAAAAATGAAAACAAACAATAAATCCTAAACACTAACAAAAAATGAAGAAAATTTACAGGAGGAGGAGTAGCTCACCTCAGGGGGATCAAGAAAATCGTCGACGGTGACGGCAGGGGACGGAGGAGCTCGCCGGTGGAGGGAAGTAGCCCGGGGATGGAGAGAGGACCTCGTCGGCGTCGAGGGAGGACCTGCACAGAGAGAAAGTTAGAGAGCGAGAGAGAGAGAGGAGAAGAGAGAACGGGCATGTGGGGCAGGCGCGTACCAGCGGAGGCGTTGGGAGCTCGGAGACGGCGCCCCGGACGAAGAGCAGGGGCGGAGTTGCTCGCCGTCGCAGGCCCGGTGGCGGAGGCGTTGACCTGAAGAGGAAGAGAAGGGTTGAGAGGAGAGATATGGGAGGTGGCTGTGGCGGAGGCTACGGAGGGAGTGCCGTGGTGGTGGCGGCGGCTACGGAGGGAGTGTCGTGGTGGTCGCGGCGGGGCATAGCAAGGGAGCAGGCGGCGCGTGAGATGTGGGAGAGTGGGGGGGGTTGTGGGGGTTAGGGATGGCCACAGGGAATAACGACGCTAGGTGCTTGGCCGTCAGCCAGCTGACGACAGAGGCTTGGTCGTCAGCTGGCTGACGGCAAAGCAGCGGGCAGTTAAGCTAGCTCCACCTGGTGGGGCCCAAGTTAGTTCTTTGTCGTCCTCGTGTCATTTCCACCAGCTTTAGTTGCATATACCGTCAGCCAGCTGACGACGTTGAACGGGCTGACGACATAGCTCCGTTTTGCCTACAACCAAGGCTTTGCCGTTAGCTTTCCACCTGGCGGACGGCATAGTATTCTTTGCCGTCAGCCCCAACAAAAAACTGACGACAAAGCCATAAGATGACGGCAAAACTCCTGTTTCCAGTAGTGAGCAGAGTTGTTGGAGTGGAATCCTCATCGAATGCTTGCTTCTTATCTAACTCTAAATAGTTTGTTAGCCACCTCATATATTGCTAGTGCGGCTGCAGCCTCAATCACTATCCCCATCTTACCGTGAGAAGTTAGTTATCTGACTTGTTGATATAGCTCACCCCCTTCTTCTCTCTTATATGTACTTTATGCAAACGATCTTGGACTACAGAGGAGCCTGATGTCCTTCCTTCCGGACGCCTTCGTGGAGACTCGACGATGACTAGTTAGGCGGATCCCGACGGAGAGACTGGACCCGTGTGGTTTTGGGGATAGATGATTTTCTCTTTGCCACTAGGATTTTGATTGTAGTCTGTACTCACACATATATCTTTCGCTGATGTATTTTATTAAGGAAGTTATATGCCGATTGTATGAGATGTTGTATCCTTGTAGCTATAATGTTGTGATATCATGTTGAAATCCGAGACATATGGCTTCGTCATATGTCGCGGTGGGTCCGATATGTGCTTCTTCCACAGGTTTGTAAGGAAACGTCCAAATCTCAAATAGTACCGCATATCGGGTCTTAAAACTTGGAATCAGAGCCTTACCGATCGTAGGATCCCTTATCTGGCCGAAGTTGAGTCTAGTTAAAAAACTAATTTAATAGCTACTAAGTTGGTTATCGGAGAGTAGGAATCTTTTTACTCCTTATCCTTTCTCTTGTCAGGACAAGTGTTGTAAGTGTTTTATTGTCGCCTTATCACCTTCAGAATCTAGGATCTCGAGTAAGTGGAGTTTTGGAACCGTTACAATGCCTTGCTTGCAGCGTATTGTCTTGATTTTGATGTCAGATTTCGGAATTCATGTAGTAACTTTAGTTTCTCTGACTCCGGATAAAGTTTTGGTCATTCCTTCACCTCCATCCTCTTGCCTAGTGTCTTCACGATCTTGAGTGATACCACTATCCTTTCAATCCGGATCTTGTTATCGTTCTTCCTCTTGACACCTAATGGTCTCATTCTTCGACGTTGATGTCTCTCTGCGGAAAGTTTCTCGACGGAATGTCATCCTACGACATGGAGCAGAGTCCCTTGTTGGTGGTTTTGAGATACATCGTCTCTCTTTTCTCTCCCCCCTGTTCCCCGGATCGTCCTGGATCTCGGGACGAGATCCCTTGTTGGTGGTGTTGTATTGTAACATCCCGGGATTTTCACCCAAATTAAAAAATTTGTTTGCTATAATTATTTTGTTGATTGCTAGCATTGTTTGTTCGATATCAGTATGCGTGACCAAACCTTTCCACCATGGCACACGACTTTTGCGACACCGGGTTTGACCCGACCACCATCGCAACTTCCGGCACAAGACCAGCCATCACCATCAGAACGAAAACCCCATTTAATAATTTAATGGATTATTTTATTGGGCACCGGAAAATTTTCTCGGAACAGTATCGAAGTGAGGTAGAAGCGACCGGCTTGCTGCGCAGAGCGCGTGGTTCAAAGTTTTACCCAAATCGGAGGTCATATGGACTCTCGGCGGTCAAAAACGTAATCATCGGACGCTAGAGAGGGAAAACGGAGGCGTTTGCATAAACCATCCAGCCAGCCTATAAATAGACCACCACTCTCTCACACCTATTTTAGGATTTCCCCTAAGACATTTTTGCAACCACCCCCTCTAAAATACCCAAATCTGCCCCCAAGTAGCCCCCAAACTCGAAACCCTAGCAAGATTCACTCCTAACCGTCAGATCCGCCGATCGGACGCACCAGAAGCCTCCACGTCGCCCCTGAGCCTCCTCCTCCCGCAACCAGTCCCCGTAGGGCCTGGAGCTCCCCCTTCGGCCTGCATTGGGCCTAAACCGGGCCGCCCTACCGCCCGCCGGCTGCTTGCCCCGTTCGCCGCCGTCGGCCTCCACCGCGTGCCGTGCACGCCCCAGTGAGCCGCCGCGTCACCCTCCTCCTCTCCTTCCGTCTCATCACCTCCCACTCTCTCTACAGGATCACACTGGAACCGCGCCGCCTCCATGGGCGACCTCGGCCCGAGCTCGCCGCCGCCCTGCCCTCGACTGGCCGCGCCAGGATCCGGTTGGATCTGGACGCCGCGCCGCTGTCGCGCTGGTTCCCGGCCACCCCGTCGCCATCCGCCTCCCTTGCCGGAGTCCGGCCACTGGCACAGCCAGCCACCGCGGCATGCCTCATCGGAAGCCGAGCGCGAGGCCGCCACGCTCGATCCATCCTGGCGGGCCGGCGGGCCCAACGCGGCCCAGTCACGCCCGCGCCTCGGCCCAACTCCTCTCCTCTTGCTCTGGGAGAGAGCCTCTATTCTGCGCCGACAACCTTCTGATCCTTGGCCCATGGTGAGGGCCCGACCGCCCCTCTTTTTTTTTCTTTTCTCTATTTCTTTTTTTCCTATTTTGGCTAAGTCTGGAGATCTGTTATTCTGTACCTGTTTTGCGGAAATATTTGCGAGATCCATAGCCCGTATGAATTTGCGCCCAAAATGAAACTTCTTCATCTTGATGTGCTCTACAATTTTGATTTAGGGAGTTTAGTCATTTGAGATCATCTGGTTGGTGTAATTGCATGTTTAATACTGCTACTTGCCGTTAACTGCTGGTCACTGTTTTTTAGTGATGTTTGGTTGATGATTGCCTGACATCCGTGCATCGTATGCATATGGTTCTTTGACATGAATTGCTCAGCATCATGTGTAATTTAATACCATGCATTTACTTGTCATGTTGTCTTGCTGTAGATTGCACTTATGTTGCTCCAAACTGGTGCACTTGTTAATCGTTCCTGTTGTTTTCATATTTTGCATTCTTGCTAACCTTATAGATATTTATACATGCCCCATATGATTTAGCTCCAGTGTAATGAACTGCTCCTAGACATGTATTCTTTCAGGCCATGAATTTCTATGCCATGATATCCTTCCTGGTCATATTGTTCTTGAGCTCCCAAAGTGCATACTTGTTGTTTGCTGTCAACTACTCTGAAATCTGCTAAGTCTGTAATCTGAAGTAGCTCTCTTGCATCCTTGTTATATGTTGATCCATGATTCTTTTGAGCATAAGTATAATGTATGGACTCATGAGCATCATGCAGTCTTACTGTTGATATATTGCATGTTCAGTTTGGTGATTGTTTGATACTAGTTACCTGCTGTTAAGTCCTAAACCAGTAGCATAAATTAGCATTTTGCATGAGTTATAATTATTTATTTTTGATGTCTCTGTACAAGAAACCTTTGTGCCATGTCTTGCTTGACAGGTCTACTGTTAATCCATATCATTTTGGTGCATGTTTGCAATCATTAGTATGTTGTTGCATTGCTCTCAAGTGTGTTACCTGATGTTGGCAGATTGTGTTCATAACTTGTGATGCTTGTATCTGTTTAACCGTAACTCCGGTTGGGGGTGTTCTTCATATGTAACTTGACTAGAATTCCATGTAGATTGTGTTTGTGCTATTGTTTGTTGTTGTTATTGTTAAACAATCTAAAATATGGTTTAGAGCAGGACAATACCAAATGATTTAATTGTTGTGGGGCGGTACTTAGTGAATAAGCCATGTTTAGGATTTTGCCTCACTTAAATTGACTAGCATAGATAGGTTACTTTATGCTTCACCTCTTGCCATGTTTGTGTGACATGCCATGCTTGAGTGATATGCCATGTTAACAACCTTTGTTCATCTTGTGTAGATAAACAACTTGAACTATTAAAAGAGTGAAGTATCGTCGTGTGAGATCGATATTTCACTTAACCTGCTAGTAACCACTCTCGACGGTAGATGCGATATCGAACTGCGTTGTCTCGTGTTGCCTTCTTGTTGTTGCTTGCATTGCTTCGTAGTAATATATGCTTGATCGTCGATTGCCTTTCCAATGTTTTCTTCTTGTGTGCTCCTGCAGTTTCTCTCGGAGACGATGCGAGCTTGCGATCGACTACACCTTCAGAATCGTCTTCTCATCACGTAAGGGGAGAATATATCATGCTTATAACTTTCAGCTCACTTGTGCCGAGGTATAGGATAGAACAATTGCTTGATCCTACCACCTCATATTTATGCCTCTCAAATAAACCCAAACAACCATGTCCTCCACATCCCAGCAAACCTTTGTTTGGCCATGTACCTTTCTTGCTTAACCACTACTTAGTATGTATGGTTAGGATGCTACAACTTTTATTGTCGCCTTATCACCTTCAGAATCTAGGATCTCGAGTAAGTGGAGTTTTGGAACCGTTACAATGCCTTGCTTGCAGCGTATTGTCTTGATTTTGATGTCAGATTTCGGAATTCATGTAGTAACTTTAGTTTCTCTGACTCCGGATAAATTTTTGGTCATTCCTTCACCTCCATCCTCTTGCCTAGTGTCTTCACGATCTTGAGTGATACCACTATCCTTTCAATCCGGATCTTGTTATCGTTCTTCCTCTTGACACCTAATGGTCTCATTATTCGACGTTGATGTCTCTCTGCGGAAAGTTTCTCGACGGAATGTCATCCTACGACATGGAGCAGAGTCCCTTGTTGGTGGTTTTGAGAAACATCGTCTCTCTTTTCTCTCCCCCCTGTTCCCCGGATCATCCTGGATCTCGGGACGAGATCCCTTGTTGGTGGTGTTGTATTATAACATCCCGGGATTTTCACCCAAATTAAAAAATTTGTTTGCTATAATTATTTTGTTGATTGCTAGCATTGTTTGTTCGATATCAGTATGCGTGACCAAACCTTTCCACCATGGCACACGACTTTTGCGACACCGGGTTTGACCCGAGCACCATCGCAACTTCCGGCACAAGACCAGCCATCACCACCAGAACGAAAACCCCATTTAATAATTTAATGGATTATTTTATTGGGCACCGGAAAATTTTCTCGGAACATTATCGAAGTGAGGTAGAAGCGACCGGCTTGCTGCGCAGAGCGCGTGGTTCAAAATTTTACCCAAATCGGAGGTCATATGGACTCTCGGCGGTCAGAAACGTAATCATCGGACGCCAGAGAGGGAAAACGGGGGCGTTTGCATAAACCAGCCAGCCAGCCTATAAATAGACCACCACTCTCTCACACCTATTTTAGGATTTCCCCTAGGACATTTTTGCAACCACCCCCTCTAAAATACCCAAATCTGCCCCCAAGTAGCCCCCAAACTCGAAACCCTAGCAAGATCCACTCCTAACCGTCAGATCCGCCGATCGGACGCACCAGAAGCCTCCACGTTGCCCCTGAGCCTCCTCCTCCCGCAACCAGTCCCCGCAGGGCCTGGAGCTCCCCCTTCGGCCTGCAATGGGCCTAAACCGGGCCGCCCTACCGCCCGCCGGCTGCTTGCCCCGTTCGCCGCCGTCGGCCTCCACCGCGTGCCGTGCACGCCCCAGTGAGCCGCCGCGTCGCCCTTCTCCTCTCCTTCTGTCTCATCACCTCCCACTCTCTCTACAGGATCCCACTGGAACCGCGCCGCCTCCATGGGCGACCTCGGCCCGAGCTCGCCGCCGCCCTGCCCTCGACTGGCCGCGCCAGGATCCGGTTGGATCTGGACGCCGCGCCGCTGTCTCGCTGGTTCCCGGCCACCCCGTCGCCATCCGCCTCCCTTGCCGGAGTCCGGCCACTGACACAGCCAGCCACCGCGGCATGCCTCATCGGGAGCCGAGCGCGAGGCCGCCACGCTCGATCCATCCTGGCGGGCCGGCGGGCCCAACGCGGCCCAGTCACGCCCGCGCCTCGGCCCAACTCCTCTCCTCTTGCTCTGGGAGAGAGCCTCTATTCTGCGCCGACAACCTTCTGAGCCTTGGCCCATGGTGAGGGCCCGACCGCCCCTCTTTTTTTTTCTTTCCTCTATTTCTTTTTTTTCCTATTTTGGCTAAGTCTGGAGATCTGTTATTCGGTACCTGTTTTGCGGAAATATTTGCGAGATCCATAGCCCATATGAATTTGCGCCCAAAATGAAACTTCTTCATCTTGATGTGCTCTACAATTTTGATTTAGGGAGTTTAGTCATTTGAGATCATCTGGTTGGTGTAATTGCATGTTTAATACTGCTACGTGCCGTTAACTGCTGGTCACTGTCTTTTAGTGATGTTTGGTTGATGATTGCCTGACATCCGTGCATCGTATGCATATGGTTCTTTGACATGAATTGCTCAGCATCATGTGTAATTTAATACCATGCATTTACTTGTCATGTTGTCTTGCTGTAGATTGCACTTATGTTGCTCCAAACTGGTGCACTTGTTAATCGTTCCTGCTGTTTTCATATTTTGCATTCTTGCTAACCTTATAGATATTTATACATGCCCCATATGATTTAGCTCCAATGTAATGAATTGCTCCTGGACATGTATACTTTCAGGCCATGAATTTCTATGCCATGATATCCTTACTGGTCATATTGTTCTTGAGCTCCCAAAGTGCATACTTGTTGTTTGCTGTCAACTACTCTGAAATCTGCTAAGTCTGTAATCTGAAGTAGCTCTCTTGCATCCTTGTTATATGTTGATCCATGATTCTTTTGAGCATAAGTATAATGTATGGACTCATGAGCATCATGTAGTCTTACTGTTGATATATTGCATGTTCAGTTTGGTGATTGTTTGATACTAGTTACCTGCTGTTAAGTCCTAAACCAGTAGCATAAATTAGCATTTTGCATGAGTTATAATTATTTATTTTTGATGTCTCTGTACAAGAAACCTTTGTGCCATGTCTTGCTTGACAGGTCTACTGTTAATCCATATCATTTTGGTGCATGTTTGCAATCATTAGTATGTTGTTGTATTGCTCTCAAGTGTGTTATCTGATGTTGGCAGATTGTGTTCATAACTTGTGATGCTTGTATCTTTTTAACCGGAACTCCGGTTGGGGGTGTTCTTCATATGTAACTTGACTAGAATTCCATGTAGATTGTGTTTGTGCTATTGTTTGTTGTTGTTGTTGTTAAACAATCTAAAATATGGTTTAGAGCAGGACAATACCAAATGATTTAATTGTTGTGGGGCGGTACTTAGTGAATAAGCCATGTTTAGGATTTTGCCTCACTTAAATTGACTAGCATAGATAGGTTACTTTATGCTTCACCTCTTGCCATGTTTGTGTGACATGCCATGCTTGAGTGATATGCCATGTTAACAACCTTTGTTCATCTTGTGTAGATAAACAACTTGAACTATTAAAAGAGTGAAGTATCGTCGTGTGAGTTCGATATTTCACTTAACCTGCTAGTAACCACTCTCGACGGTAGATGCGATATCGAACTGCGTTGTCTCGTGTTGCCTTCTTGTTGTTGCTTACAATGCTTCGTAGTAATATATGCTTGCTCTTCGATTGTCTTTCCAATGTTTTCTTCTTGTGTGCTCCTGCGGTTTCTCTCGGAGACGATGCGAGCTTGCGATCGACTACACCTTCAGAATCGTCTTCTCATCACGTAAGGGGAGCATATATCATGCTTATAACTTACAGGTCACTTGTGCCGAGGTATAGGATAGAACAATTGCTTGATCCTACCACCTCATATTTATGCCTCTCAAATAAACCCAAACAACCATGTCCTCCACATCCCAGCAAACCTTTGTTTGGCCATGTACCTTTCTTGCTTAACCACTACTTAGTATGTATGGTTAGGATGCTACAACTTTTCCCCTGTTACTCCTTGGATTGGCTATGATTTGATTATTATGATGTTGACTATATTCGACGAAGGATAGAAGGTTTGGGCTATCCCGCCCCGATGCTTTGTTCCATTCGAGTTTCCTAGGAACCGAGTTCCGGGTATTGTGTCTCTTGACGAGTGTTCCTAACCGCGTGTGGGATTCTATGGGGACCCCTCTTCTTACCTACCTAGCTGCAAACATTTCTAGTGGTGGCCGAAGCTGAATTACCATTTAAAAACGTGTGTGTGCGAGTTGTCAACCTCGCAGATTTCAAACAATTCGGGCCAGCGGAGACAGAGTTCCTTTGTTGGTCCACAGCTGGAAGCTAGGGGGCTGCCCACGGTGATGGATTAGTTACCCCGACCTCGTCCAGAAGGAAGAGTCCGATCCGAGAGCGCGACTGGCTTTTTGATTGGGTGTCGACTCCCCGGGGACCACCCGAATTTGTTCATTGTTAGTTAGAGGGATTATGATGCCCGGATCTCTCGACACAAACTATTCAATGCGTGTCTTTAACGGGCCCAACTGAGAGAGCCTGCGTACATGCTGAGCTTATAATGGGAAGTTGGTACACCCCTGCAGGGTTAAATCTTTTTGAGAAGCCGTGTCCACGGTTATGGACGACTTGAGACCTACTCCTTGTTCATAGGGAACATTAACTGAATCATAGCTAAAACTTGATCAACGTGTGTGTGCCTTGACTGCTTCTTCTTCGTCGGGATGCGAAGATGAGGATAAGGATAGGAAATGTGTTATGTTTTCGTAAGTAGCTGATAGCCACTAGAGGAAACATGAGTTTTGTCGTGAGCCATATCTGACGGCAAAGATATGAAAATCTGACGGCAAAGGCTTTACCGTCAACTTCCAGACGACATCACTTTTTTCAACTGATCAGTCGGTAGTGAGCGGCGTTGCCGTCAGCCAAGAATCGACCGACGACAAAACCTTTGTCGTCAATCATTCTGTGCTGGCAGATGGCGACACCGCTTGTACGGCCAGCCGCTCACTTAACCCTGTAAAGGAGTTAACAACGTGCCTTGTCGTCAGCTCGCCGTTGGGCTGGCGGCAAATAAATTGGGTGGGTCCCTATGTAAGTCCTTTCCCGTCAGCTCTCCGTGGAGCAGATGACATAGATGTAGCTATGTTGCCGTTAGCTGCCTGCGGCCGACGACAACTAGTCTGGCTGGGGACGCCTGTCAGACCTTTGCCGTCAGCAGGCCTGGGGCAGACGGCAAATCGGTTACCAAATGGTCACTCCCACAGCCCAGGTTGCACAGGTGATTGCTATGTGTCCGCTTTGCCGTCAGCTGGCCGATGGCAACGGCTTTGCCGTCAGCTTGCTGACGGCATAGTGCCGTTTTTTTCCTTTTCTATTTATACTTCCTATATTCTCTGCATTTGGAAAATAATAGAAATATATAACTCCACAATAGCCAAACAACCAGCATCATATAACAATCATCACAAGTGCATCAACATATAGAACCAAAACATATAAGATCTACAAGTGCATCAACAAAATCTACCAAGTATACAAGTTCAACATCCATCCATATGACAAAGACTAAAAGTTCAACGTCCTATATTTACAACACACTCCAAAGGTAGCATCCATCCATGCATATATCCAAAATATTCAAAATGAGAACATAATCATGTTAGTTACGGAAAAGAAGAAATCCACAATGAAGTTTATATTTGAAACTAGCTAGAGGTATGTCAGTTTTGGCCTTTATAAGAAAAGAAGAACAAGGAGAAGGATAAGGAGAAGAAGAAGAATAAGGAGAAGAATAGGAAGAAGATGGAGAAAAAGAAAGAAGAGAAAAAGGATGAGTAAGAAGACATTTTCTTCTTCCTCTTTCTTTTTCACATTTTTATTATTCTCTTCTTTCTTTTCCTCCTCTCCTTCTTCTACTTCTTCTTCTTATACGTCTTTTTTAGATTTGTAAGATAATAAAGTCATTTTGGATCTAACTAAGATAGTATGGCAAGTATAAGTCATTTTACCGTGAGAAGTTAGTTATCTGACTTGTTGATATAGCTCAACCCCTTCTGCTCTCTTTTATGTACTCTATACAAACGATCTTGGACTATAGAGGATCCTGATGCCCTTCCTTCCGGTCGCCTTCGTGGAGACTCGACGACGACTAGTTAGGCGGATCCCGGCGGAGAGCCTCGACTCGTTTGGTTATGGGGACCGTTGATTTTCTCTTTGCCACTAGGCATTTGATTTTAGTTTGTACTCAGACATATATCTTTCGCCGATGTATTGTATTAAGGCAGTTGTATGCCGATTGTATGAGATGTTGTATCCTTGTAGCTGCAATGTTGTGATATAGTGTTGAAATCCGAGACATACGGCTTCGTCATATGACGCGGTGGGTCCGATATGTTCTTCGTCATCGGGTTTGGACAGAAACGTCCAATTTTGAAACACTACCGCATATCTGGTCTTACAAAGTACCAGCTTGCTGTCTAAGCCGTCGTCTTCCCCATGGCCGTGGTGCGGGCTTTGCGAGGCTCAAGCCTTCTTCAGGATGGGATGTGCTCTTCTCCTAGGGGGGGGGGGCTTGGCCTTCAGGAGGCTTGAGTCTTGATCTGCGATAGCGGTTCCCCAAGCGAGGGATCGGCGAGAGGCTTTTGATGATGACGGAAGCCCCCGAGCCGAGGCGTCTGGCGAAGGAGATACCTCGCGATCCCATATCGGGCTCGGGAGCCAGTGCTCCCCCACGAAGCCAAAGACTTGGTGGGATGGAGAAGGGCTCTCGCGAGGCCCCCAGACCTTGGTCCATATAGGCGCCTCGCGATCTGGCTTTGTCAAGGAGGCGCCGTGCTTCGCGAGCCTATTTGAGTACATCTAGTTGTATTTCACATAAAAAATCACGAGCCTATTTGACTTTGAATAATTTAAGATTCCTCAGGATGAAATCCTCAGGATTGATTCCTCAGGATGAAATCCTCAGGAATGATTCCTTAGAATCGGTGAGTTTTAACTTTCTTCAAACGGCTCATCCTTCTCGTCCTGGGCATAAAATATGCAAATGGTTATGGGTGCCTCAGGACACGTTCCTGTGGAAGGAGTCAGTTCTTCTTAACCACCCACATACGAATGGGTGGTCCTGAAGCATATGAGGAACGCTGGGTGTGATATTTCCTAACGGGATGATAGTTACTGACATCAGAATACACAAATGAATATGCATTTTTATGTGTATCTTCCTTGTGAATAAAATGATTAGATGAGACATGTAGTTTGAGTCAAATGACTCAATTACCACATTTGAGGAAGCATTCTCATAACCAGATAAATTGTAAGGATCAGGAGGAGGAGGAATTTTTTCCAGAACCCATGTAGTTCTGGTTCTCATAACCAGATAAATTTTAAGGATCAGGAGATTATGTTTATATCGTGATGAGTTATATATTTTGTTTAACTTTAATTTTTTTTTCTTGAGTAATTCTTGCATGTTCTCCGTTGCTTTTTATTGCCTTGGCCAAGTACTAGATAGTAACTCCAAGAGGGAGCGTTATGCATGATTGTGGGTTCATCCCCCCGATGTCTAGCTTGAGTGACAGAAACATGAGACTGGGGCATGCGCTGTTGTGTAATGTAACATCCCCGGTGTCACGCTACAATTATCACCTTGTTAATTGCCAAGTCATCATGATTCTAATAATAATAATCACCCTTGATCAAGTAAAGTTCAAATTCAAACTCATTTGGAAATTCAAAACAATGTGGGAAAATAAAGTTGTTCCAAAAATTGTGCAAACAATTTTATAAAATGCACAAAATTCAATTGGTGATAGTTATTTATTATGACATTTAAATATTTAAAACAATTCAAAACAGTGTCAAAACAACCCCTTTTAATTGTCGCATATTCAAAAGAAACCCTAAATGAATTTATTTAGCCACAAAACCTTTTGTAACATCACAATAATATGCAACACTATTATTGGGGATTGTTTCACATTTTCCAAAAATCAAATGTTGCTAAATAAACACAACAGAAAAGAAATGCACAAAAGAAAAGAAAATGGAAAAACCTAACTAACGCCTAGAGTAATTCCCCTAGCAAGCCCCCTCCCCTCCATTGGGCCGGGTCCACTCCACCTCATCCCCTTCCTCTATTCACAGGGGGGATCGTGTCACGCATCCCACGTCTGGCCACGCCATGGCCGTGCCGTGGTGGCTATCGGGAGGTCGCCGGCGAGCATAAGGCCGCCCCCGCGCCACCTGCCCCCAGGAAACCTTAGCTGTCACCGTATTCCCCCTCCCCTCCCCGATCCCCCACTCTTCCTAGCCCGCCATGGCCACTCCCTGGTGAACTCCTGCGGCCAACAACGGTGACGTGCTGCTCCGGCGTATCTTGGAGGTTCGCCGTGCTCGTCTTCATCACCTCACGCACTCAATCGACGCTAGCCGCCCAGGAACCAACGCCATCTTCGCTGTCTTCCTCCGGCCGCCATGGGATTCCGACGAGTGATTCTTCACTGGTGGAGCTCCTCCTCCCCTCCTGACCTCGCCAATGAGTTCCTTCTGAGCTCCCCGTTCCGCTCGTTAGTTTTCCCCTTCGTCCCGCGCTTTGTGTGGCCACCCCCGTATGTGCGAGCTCCGGACGCCGCTAAAGCTCGCCGTGGCCATATTTGGGATCGACCCCGGCCTCCACCTCGAGCACCAGAGAACGCCTAACACAGAACTCGTCCAATTTGAGCCTCCGCTGCTCCTTTTTGGTCGCTGGGGCACATATCCGGTGGACCTCGCCGTGCTCCAAATAGCCACCGCCGCCGTGCTCGCCATTGCCGTCGACCCCGGCCTCCCCTGCTGCCTCCTCCGCCATTGGTCGACTTGCGGATTCGCCCGCATTCGATCCCACCCTCCGCCGCTCAACGGCTCAAGTGGTCGCCGGAGGCGGTCGTTTGTTCGCCGCCGGCCTCCCCGGGTCTCGCCGGCGACGATGGTCGACGTGGCCATGATTAGCCACGGGCTAATACCCTTTAGTTAAACCCCCTAGGGCCACTGACTAATGGGCCAACCCTCCCTAAGCAGAGCTTAACAGAAAAATAAACCCCCTTTAAGTCAATGGCTGTTGGGCCCCATGCCCCTAACAAAAACTGGTTAGTTTAGTTAATTTGGTTAAATGGGCCTCTGCCTATGATAGGTGGGCCCTCTCTGTTAGTTTAGATTTAATTAAAATGATTAACTTTCCACTGACTATGACATGTGGGCCCAGTGGTAATTTAAATATAATTAAATGATTTATATATAAAATGTGAGATTGACATGTGGGACCCACTGGTTAGGTTTGACTAGCCAAACACCCATGTGTATGACAGGTGGGCCCACTCTGTCAGCATTGTTATGGATAATGTTATTTAATTAATAAAAGAAGTTCTGAAAATTCTTTAAAATGATTTAAACTTAAAAATTCAATATCGTTTAAACCGTAACTCCGATCAAAATATTTTATACATCAAAATTGATCAGAAAAATGCAACGAATACGGATACGCTACCCATACCCCCACCACACCCCTCTAACATACCTCACACGAGACTTTCCCCCTACGGATCGTCTGTCCGGTAATCACCCGGAGCCGGTAAAACATCCGGTTAAATTCACGTTTCGTATGCAACGTGTAGCACTGCGTTAGTTCAGCCCTAGTATAACGTATTGCCATGTCTTGAATTGGTATTGCTATTATTGCTGTGTATTTATTGTTTCTCCCCCACTCTTGTTGTCCGGTTGTCCCGACGACCGCTACCGATGCCCCTGTGATCGACTACGTCGTCGAGGACCATACCCCTACCGTCGAGCTTCCAGGCAAGCAGAGCCAATCTCTTCCCCATATATCGCCTATCTTTCCGTACATTTCTTGCACTAGGCATTGTTACTGCTGCTGATACGTTACAATCCTATTCAATTGCATAGCCTGTCATTGTCACCCCTTGATGTACCTTCCTTTATCCTATGCTGGCTATAAATATATATATATATATATATATATATATATATATATATATATGTTATTCAGCAGTTACCCTGCGCATTGTTAGTCAACTTGGATTAGATAGAGGGTCGTGATCATTCTGGGAGTTAACACGGATACAATATATTAACTATAAAAGGTATGGTACATTGCAGACACCGTCTAAGGCCCCCTGGCTCGGCTCTGCCGAGCCACCATCAAGTGTGAGCTATCAAGGAGTAATCCTTGTACTCCACTCGTTGCTAACTCTGTATAGCCGCTCTAGGTACCTAAGCAACGGTTGTTCTCAAAGGTAAGAGTGGGGTGACCCAACGGTGCCCGCGAGCGGTATTGCGTCAGGAACGTCAGGGAGGGTACGTTCGACGTAACTGGCGTGCTTGGCCCCTGCTCGTATGTCGCGAGAGTTACCAAACCACGAAAAGTCGAGCTCTACCAAGAGCACACGCGAGACAAGGAAAGGAGACGATTCACCTTGTTGGTAACCGCGTGCTTTTACGGGACGACAGGGCAGGCCCCAATGTACTGGTGGTCCTTGTTGTTGGTTGTTGTCCGTTGTGTTGTTAGTCAGACATCGATAACGGTTGTCTTCGAGATAATATTAAAATGCTAAATGGTTCGGTGGATGACTTGAGAGGCCCGTTGGTCGGTACACACTACCTACACGTGGAATTACGGTGTGGGCCCTCCACGTCGTAGTTTCGTCCGAAAGCTCTTCAGACGTCAGCGGTACCACGGGCTGATTGCCGGGAAGCGGTGTTGTCTTCTTTGCTGCAGCAGGTGTATTTGGATTTGCTTTTGCTTCACCGTCCAGTCTCGTACCGTGCAGGAGCGTGGAAGGGTGAGGGAGCTAGACCCTTGAGCGCATAGGATATAGTTCGGCAGTTGGCCTCTCTGCTGAGCCTAGGATGGGCTGCGATGTGTTGGATAGCCTCGATGGGGCATTCCCTAACAAGGTGTACGTCACCCTGGAGATCCAAGCGTGCAGACTGAACAGTAGTGCACCCCTGCAGGGAGTTTAATCTATTCGAATAGCCGTGTTATCAGAACCCTAATTTAGGTTTGTGCTTTTCTAAGCTAGCATTTTTGCATCATGAAATTTTTTGGCAAGAAGAAAAGAATTGGGGAAGCAGAAAAGCCCTAAAATATTTTTAATAAAAGGCCAGACAAAAATCTTTTTCCAAAAATGCTTTGAACTTTTTGAAAAATCTCATAAATGGGCATGATCACATTTCAAGTGAAGTGGGTCCCACTTCATGCTCTCTGATTATTCTAAAAGTCCAAAATGACTTTGGAAATTAAATATTTAATGTATTTGCAATTGAAATTATTTAAATATAATTTCAGTAATTCTGAAACTTTGTGAGTGGACTTATATATGTCACACAAGCTCACAATAAAGTTTTTGGAATTTTAAAAAATGGTTTGATTTAGAAATCAAATCAAAATAAATTACAGAAAAGAAATAAAAAGAAAGAGGGCTTACCAGGGGAGAAGCCCAACTCGTAGAAGCCGGCCAAAGCCCACCCTGACGCCCTTGTCGTCTTCCCCGGGCACGAGCACACTGCTGTCTGCCCGGCATGCCGCCGTCGCCGCGGTGGCAGCTCCCTAGCCTCTCCCCTGCCTCCATCTTGTCGTCGTGGACGCCTGGAGACGCCCATGTTCTTACCTTCTCTCTGGTCCTCTCTCCCTCTCCCTCGACATTTTCTCGTGCCGCCCGAGCCCCTAGCCGAGAGGACCGTAGCGCGCCGCCGTGCTCTGACGCGGCCACCGGTCGATCCAGCCCAAGACGCCGTGTCCAGCATCTCCGCCGACGTGGAATTCATCGAGCCGCCCCTTCAATTCGAGCCCGAAGGCCCCGACGACGTCGCCCACTTCCACATCTGGCCGCCGGCTGCCATGAATCCCGGCGACAAATTCGCCACCTCCAGATATTTCCCAGCCTCCCCGAGCTCACCTTCTTCACCGCCGTGAGCCCCTCTACTTTTTCCCCACCCCGCGCTCCTTCTCGCATCGTGCTTCGCCTTCCCGCCATGGACAGAGCTCCGGCCGCCGCCGGGCTCGTCGCCGTGGTCTACTCGGACCTCCCCCGAGCCCCCCGTGTGCACTGGGAGATGCACACGAGCGCGAGACACCCGCCAGTGACCTCCGTGGCCCTTCCCTTGGCCTATGGCCAAGTCCGGCGGAGCGCCGCCGCGTACAGAGCCGTCGACATTGAGACGCCGGCCGTTTAGCCTCTAATCCCCCGTGCTAATCCCCCCACTAACCACTCCCCATCCACTGACATGTGGGGCCTACCCCTTAATTAAGCATTTTAAATAAACTAACCCCATTGTTTAACACCCCAGAGACTGACTAGTGGGCCCCGTTTGTCAGGACACCCCACGTCATGATGACGTCACCCTGACACAATAATATTAAATCATTTAATTTATTTAGAAATTACAGAAAATGGCCTAAACTTTGAATATTAATATCTTTTAAACCATAACTCCAAATGAAAAGATTTATATATGAAAAATTATCAGCAGCAAATTCTCTACCCAAATATCAAACTTTCAACCATGTTTGAAATGTTTACCATGATGCATCAGTAGCATTTTGCTATTTCGTACATTTGGTTTAAATCAAATAAATTGCAAATGCTATTCCAACTTCAACCATTGCAATGCAATACACTTCACATGGACATAAGAAGCACAACACACCCATGTTCATCATCATATCGTGCCATATTGATTGTGCATCGTAATTTATCAATTGTGTGCTTTACTTCTTGTGCTTCGGTGATTGCATCTTCTCGGTAGAGTTGATCTCGGAGACGGGTTCAACCTCATGTTAGAAGAGTGTTACATCGTGATCGTAAGCAAGGCAAGCACCCCTTCTTTGATCATGTCGATAAAATTCCAGTTCCCTCTCATTCTCGCTTATGCATGTTTAGGATGTCACCATGATACGTTCTACCGCTAGTTGAACCCATTCCTTTGCATGACCTTTCATTTTGTCACAGTAGTAAGCAAACCACAATCCTAGCAGATCTAGGAGTTGTTTAATATCATGTGGCCCCTGCAACTGTTACAGCTTATTGCATGCTTAGAGGTTACAATGAGGCTACTTTGTTGTGAGTCGGGATGGTAGTGATCATGTGAATGATGGTGGTAACGTGTTGGTGAATTTGACCTAAACAAGGTGAACGATGAGAGGCTGTGTAGGAGTACACAATGGGTTGTCTCGTTGAACACTGCCTTAAGCCCGAGTTCTTGTGTTGTTATCCAAGACTAAGAGTACGACCACATATTGGGCTCACTGACCCCTCTCGGCCTAGTACGTCACCCCGGACCAAGTCCAGGAGTCGCAAGTAGTTCGAACTTTAAACGATCTCAAGCAGGTACATCAAGGTAAGTGGTGGACGTAGGTTGTGGGCACGTTGAATCAAGTGATCATGATCGAGTTGAGCTTGATGGCGGTCACACAACGTTTGAGTCCGCATCGAAAAAATCGTCCGGATTCCGATTGTGGTCCCAACTCAAATAGGCGACTCCCTAGGACTAGAGATGGTGCTGTGAGTGAAGCGTCGTGGCAACATCCTCGCTGGTACTCGCTTGAAGGGTCCACTCCCAGGCGGTAACTGATCTATTCGAATAGCCGTGTCCTTGGTTATGGACTACTTGGAGACCCTTACTTGATCATAGACAACTTGAACGGTTACTATTAAAACTTGCCAAGATAAGTGTGAGTGCTATGGCGTGCTTCCTCGTGGGGAAGTCGAGGAAGTATCCATAGTGGTGTATTGGTTGGAGACTTGATACTTGGACTCGTGTACGATCCTTACCTCATTCTGGTATTCGTAGTACAGGACTAGCCAAGTCAAAGCTGGCACTTTTGCATTGAAACCCCACCTTCCCTTTGCCTTGATACATGTGCATGAGTGGTATAGTTCCTATGTTAGTCTTGCTGAGTACGTCTTTGTACTCACGTTTGCTTATTCTATGTTTTAGAGACGAGACCACTGACCCTGATGGTGGCCTCTACCTCGAACTCGACGTGGACCAGGTCGTATAGTTCCAGACAGCAGCCTGTGCCCTCTGGAGGGTCGTTGTATTTTCTTTCAGGCTTCTTAAGCCATTTGTTAAACTTGTCTTTACTAAGACATAATTTGCTTCCGTTGATGTTTGATGTAATGTTGGATCACAGTCATGTGATCTCTGCTTGTAATACAACTACTATGTCTCTGTTTAGCAGAAATTATAAAGACTATGAGTTTGTAGACTTCATGTTGTGATTACCTGCTGTTTACACTGGACATGTATGTTGCGTGTATGATTATAACGTGCATGTCTTAGTGTGGGGTTCGATAGCTTAGTTGAGTTCTTGCCGGCGGTCTTTTATACACAAAGTGGCCCTTAGATGTGTGCAACTTGGGGCATCGCGATGCGATTGCTCGTGACTCAGTCACGTGGCACACTTTGTTGTATGATTGAGCCCGCCCGAGATCCCGACTAGGTGATCGGGCTGGAGTCTGTTTATGTAAGTGTTATAATTCAATCGAGAATATGGTTGAGGCGACTTGTCTATGAGTATGGGATTTCACCACCCATAATCATTTAGACTTGTGAGCGGGCGATGAGGACCCATCTCAATTGATCATCCGGCCTGGATGGGATGCCCCTCACGTTTGATGCTTTCCGAGAGTGTTTTGTGCTTGGCCTTGTCTGCTTAGACAAGTGGGTACGGCTCTCGGCTCTCCATACGATTGTGTTGTAACAGGAATTACATACGCAAACCCCGGGTCCCGACAGACTTGGTATCAGAGCAGGACTATCTGTAGGATTATTAAACCTTGGCCAACGTCGAGTCTAGAATTCTATAGTTATATAGTTACTTGGGTATAAGGGAACACCGTAAGACTTCTTTTTTCTCCTTATCCTCATCGATCTGAGTTCTGAGTCATCCTCATCTTGTTCTACGGGAAGATATGACTAGGCTCCTCTATGTCTTTTACTAGGACATCTCGTTGTTTGCTTCTTTGTAGCTGTAGGAGTGTTGTGGTCTTCCAAAGTCACCATTCCATAGTGCTTCTTTGGAAGTGATGTTTGTTATCTTGTTGGTTGTCTCATTTTTCTTCCCGGTAAAGCCGTTATGCTGTCCGACTGTGACTTCGATGCCGTTGCATTATAGTCTTGTTGGCTTATCTTAGAAGTATATAATAAATCCTATTCTGATTGTTGATTCTTATCACACAGAATGTCAGGTGGAAATCGTTGTGTTGATTTCAGTCTTGGTAATAGAGATGATGAACATCCTCCACCACCTCCTTCTGCGGAGGAAATCATGATGGAAGCTGAACAGAATCGTCGTGATCAGACACGCCTTCTTGAGCGTATTGAGAAGAACACTTCTCGTCAGCATAATAGTGTTGTTACCATCCAGGACTTCATTCTCCTCAACCCGCCAGTATTCCGATGTTCTTCTGAGCCCCTTGATTCCGATGATTGGCTTCGTTCCCTCAAGTGTAAGCTTGAGACGGCCCATGTTGATCCAAGTGACCGTGTGCTATTTGCGACATACTTTCTGGAAGGTGCTTCTCTTCAGTGGTGGGAGAATTTTGTAGCAATGCAACCCATAGGTCACGTGGTGACTTGGAAAGAGTTCTGTGATGACTTCCGAGGGTACCATATTCCTGATCAGCTGATGGAGCGCAAGAAAGAAGAGTTTTTCAATCTGACCCAAGGAAAGATGTCTGTTCATGAGTATCGGACTGAGTTCACTCGTCTAGCATGCTATTCCCAAGAAGAAGTATCCACCGATGCCAAGAAACAAGCAAGGTTCCGCAAGGGACTTAGCCCCGTCCTTCGTCATGACCTTAATCTTCACGAGTTCGTCAACTTCCAAGATTTAGTAAACAAATCCTTCAAGGCCGAGTATGGAAATGAGTTGTATGAAGAGTCTCATAAGCGTGATCGTGAAGTTGCACCATCTTCTAGCTCAGGTTCTCGGAAACGCTGTGTATGGATTCCCTTCAGTGACGCCAGTCATGCTGTAAGTGCTTCTAGACCATCAACCACCATATATCGTCCACCTCAACCCAATCTTCCTCCTTGGAATTTTGTTGGACAATCAAGTGCTCAAGTTCCTTTCATTCCACGTGGTGTTTGCTTCCAATTTGGACTATCAGGCCACAATTTTTGAGAATGTCCCCAAAATCATGTAGCCACCACTCCTAATCCAAAGAAAGCCTTTCGTCGTGGTAAGCCACTACCCAAATCTTCGAATGTCAAGCCTCCTGCCTATGAATATGGTTATGTGAATCATGTATCCATTCTAGATTCCCATAAGTCAACCGATGTTGTACTAGGAACCCTTCCGGTCAATTCCATCCCATCTTCTGTTCTTTTCGACCCAGGAGCATCTCATCCGTTCATATCCCAGGATTTTGCACTGTCACATGACTTGTCATTTTCAATGTTATCCACACCCTTAGTTGTGAAAGCCCCTGGATCTAGATGGCACACCACCATGGTGAGTCATGAAAATGAAATTGCAATTGAGGGATTAGTATTCCTTGCTTCACTCATAGCCCTCAAGTCCTCAAACATTGATGTCATCCTAGGAATGGATTGGTTATCAAGACAGAATGCTGTCCTTGATTGTAAAGCCAAGTCAGTTAAACTCACCCATCCTTCAGGCCAGACAATTGACTAGACATCACCAAGCTCTAGAACCCAGCTGCATTCTTTGAATGTGATTTCCCTTCCTGACATTGAAGATATTCCGGTGGTTCGTGACTTTCCGGATGTTTTTCCAGAAGAGCTGCCAGGCATACCACCTGACATATATGTAGAGTATGTGGTAGATCTCACCCCAGGAACCACCCCAATATCCAGACGCCCATATAGAATGGCCCCACATGAGTTAGCTGAGCTCAAAATCCAACTTGAAGCTTCGTTGGCAAAAGACTTCATCCGCCCTAGCTCATCGCCATGGGGTTGCCCCGTTCTGTTCGTAAGAAAGAAAGATGGAATAGAAAGGATGTGCGTAGACTATCGCCCTCTAAATCTAGCGATGATAAAGAACAAGTACCCACTTCCCAGGATCAATGATATTTATGATCAACTTGCCGGATCCTCTGTCTTCTCCAAGAAGGATTTGAGATTAGGCTATCATGAAATCAAAATCAGAAACGAGAACATTCCCAAAACGGCTTTCACTACTCGTTACGGTCTTTACGAGAACACCGTCATGTCCTTCGGTTTAACCAATGCCCCCGCCACATTCTCGCGCTTGATGAATTTGATCTTCATGGAGTAGCTAGATAAATTTGTTGTAGTTTATCTTGATGACATCTCATCTACTCAAAGAACGAAGAAGAGCACGCAGAACATCTTAGGATGGTATTGATGAAACTTAGATAGCATCGCCTATATGCCAAATTCTCAAAGTGTGAATTCTGGCTACCAGAAGTAACCTATTTAGGCCACGTGATTTCTGACAAAGGCATTGCTGTCAGTCCCGAGAGAGTTCAGGCTGTCCTTGACTGGACTCCACCTGAATCGGTTAAGAAAGTTAGGAGTTTTCTTGGCTTAGCAAGCTATTGCCGCCGCTTCGTCGAGAACTTCTCCAAAGTTGCAAAGCCTCTAACTGAACTACTCAAGAAAGATAAGAAATTCGAATGGACCCCCAAGTGCGAGGAAAGCTTTCAAGAGCTAAAAAGAAGATTGACTTCTGCGCCCGTACTTGCGCCTCCAGACACCAAAAAGGATTTCGAGATCTATTGTGATGCTTCACGACAAGGGTTAGGATGCATACTTATGCAAGATAGACATGTGGTAGCTTATGCTTCACGCCAGTTGCGTCCACAATGAGAGAACTATCCTACCCATGATCTTGAACTCGCTGCCGTAGTTCATGCCCTGACAACTTGGCGACATTACCTCCTTGGTAATCGTTGTGAGATCTATTCCGACCACCAAAGCCTCAAATACATATTCACCCAGCCAGATCTTAATCTCAGGCAAAGACGCTGGATTGAGTTGATAAAATATTATGACTTAGGAATTTCTTACACCCCAGGCAAAGCCAATGTCATGGCTGATGCACTAAGTCGTAAGTCGTATTGTAACAACCTCATGTTACAACAGTATCAACCACTTCTCTATGAGGAACTTCGAAAGCTTAACCTTGAGATTGTTCCTTATGGATTCCTTTCCACCTTGGTAGTGAAACCAACTCTTGAGGATCAAATCAAAGCTGCACAGAAACGTGCTCGAGTTATCCGACACATCAAAGAAAACATTGCTAGTGGTAAGGCTAAATGTTTTACCCTAGACAATGAAGGTGTTGTATACTTTGAGAACATGATAGTAGTACCGAAGAATAAGAACCTTAGACAGCTGATCCTTAAAGAAGCCCATGAATCTCCCCTCTCGATTCATCCTGGTGGTACAAAAATGTATTAAGATCTATGCCAAAGATTTTGGTGGACTAGGATGAAGAGAGAAATTGCTCAGTTCATTGCTGAATGTGATGTTTGTCGTCGCGTTAAGGCAAAACATCAAAGACCTGCTGGTACTCTTAGACCTTTGCCTATCCCCGAGTGGAAATGGGATAAAGTCAGTATGGACTTCATCACTGGCTTTCCAAAAACCCAGAAAGGAAATGATGCCATCTTCGTTGTCATTGATCGACTTTCAAAAGTTGCTCACTTCCTTCCTGTTCGTGAGTCTATAACTGCTAGTCAGTTAGCGGACTTGTATGTCTCCCGAATCGTGTCACTTCACGGTGTTCCTTAGGAAATAAATTCAGACCGTGGTAGTCTTTTCACTTCTCAATTTTGGGAAAGTTTCCAGAGTGCTATGGGAACCCACCTCTCCTTTAGCACCGCTTATCACCCGCAATCCAGTGGTCAAGTAGAAAGGCTCAATCAAATTCTTGAAGACATGCTCAGAGCTTGTGTTATCTCTTTCGGAAAGAAATGGGAGAATTCCCTTCCTTTTGCCGAATTTGCGTATAACAATAGCTTCCAATCTAGCTTGGGAAAGCTCCTTTTGAACTTCTCTATGGACGGAAATGTCGAACACCCCTAAACTGGTCAGAAACCGGTGAAAGACAATTCTTTGGACCGGATACGATTCAGGATGCAGAAGAGCAGGTTCACATTGTTCGTGAGAAATTGAAAACAGCCCAGTCTCATCAGAAAAGCTATTATGATCGTCATCATAGGGAAGAAAGCTATAGTCTGGATGAGAAGGCTTACCTTCGGGTTACTCCTCTGAAGGGTACCCATCGCTTCAGTATCAAAGACAAGTTGGCCCCACGTTACATTGGTCCCTTTCGCATTCTCGCTAAACGTGGGGAAGTTGCCTACCAGTTGGAACTACCCCCTCACCTCTCCCAGGTTCATGATGTCTTCCACGTCTCTCAACTCAGGCGATGCTTCAAGGACCCCATCCGCGAAGTAGACCATGAAACGCTTGATCTCCAAGATAACCTTTCATATCAAGAGTACCCTATTCGTATTCTTGATGAAGCCGAGCGTAGCACCAGACGTCAGAAGATCAGATTCCTCAAAGTGCAGTGGTCACATCATTCAGAGAAAGAAGCCACCTGGGAACGAGAGGATCGTCTACGAGCTGAGTACCCCACCCTCTTCCCGACGACTTCTGAATCTTGGGACGAGATTCTTTTGAGTGGGGTCGAGTTGTCAGAACCCTAATTTAGGTTTGTGCTTTTCTAAGCTAGCATTTTTATATCATGAAATTTTTTGGCAAAAATAAAAGAATTGGGGAAGCAGAAATGCCCCAAAATAATTTTAATAAAAGGCCAGACAAAAATATTTTTCCAAAAATGCTTTGAAATTTTTGAAAAATCTCATAAATGGGCATGATCACATTTCAAGTGAAGTGGGTCCCACTTCATGCTCTCTGATTATTCTAAAAGTCCAAAATGCCTTTGGAAATTAAATATTTAATGTATTTGCAATTGAAATTATTTAAATATAATTTCAATAATTCTGAAATTTTGTGAGTGGACTTATATATGTCACACAAGCTCACAATAAAGTTTTTGGAATTTTTAAAAATGGGTTGATTTAGAAATCAAATCAAAAGAAATTACAGAAAAGAAATAAAAAGAAAGAGGGCTTACCAGGGGAGAAGCACAACTCGCAAAAGCCGGCCCAAGCCCACCCTGGCGCCCTTGTCGTCTTCCCCGGGCACGAGCACACTGCATGTTTAGGATGTCACATCGTGATCGTTAGCAAGGCAAGCACCCCTTCTTTGATCATGTCGATAAAATCCCAGTTCCCTCTCATTCTCGATTATGCATGTTTAGGATGTCACCATGATACGTTCTACCGCTAGTTGAACCCATTCCTTTGCATGATCTATCATTTTGTCACAGTAGTAAGAAAAACACAATCGTAGTAGATCTAGGAGTTGTTTGATATCATGTGGCCCCTGCAACTGTTACAACTTATTGCATGCTTAGAGGTTAGAATGAGGCTACTTTGTTGTGAGTCGGGATGGTAGTGATCATGTGAATGATGGTGGTAACGTGTTCGTGAATTTGACCTAAACAAGGTGAACGATGAGAGGTTGTGTAGGAGTACACAGAGGGTTGTCTCGTTGAACACTACCTTAAGCCCGAGTTCTTGTGTTGTTATCCAAGACTAATAGTACGACCACACATTGGGCTCACTGAACCCTCTCGGTCTAGTACCTCACCCCGGACCAAGTCCAGGAGTCGCAAATAGTTCGAACTTTAAACGATCTCAAGCAGGCACATCAAGGTAAGTGGTGGACTTAGGTTGTGGGCTCGTTGAATCAAGTGATCATGATCGATTTGAGCTTGATGGCAGTCACACAACGTTTGAGTCCGCATCGGAAAAATCGGCCGGATTCCGATCGTGGTCCCAACTCAAATATGCGACTCCCTAGGACTAGAGATGGTGATGTGAGTGAAGTGTCGTGGCAACATCCTCGCCGGTACTCACTTGAAGGGTCCACTCCCAGGCGGTAACTGATGAGGCATGTGTGTAGCAGTACACCCCTGCAGGGTTAATGAACTATTCGAATAGCCGTGTTCGCGGTTATGGACTACTTGGAGACCTTTACTTGGTCATAGAAAACTTCAATGGTTACTCTTAAAAGTTGCCAAGATAAGTGTGAGTGCTATGGCGTGCTTTCTCGTGGGGAAGTCGAGGAAGGATCCATAGTGGTGTATTGGTTGGAGACTTGATACTTGGACTCGTGTACGCTCCTTACCTCATTCTGGAATTCGTAGTACAGGACTAGCCAAGTCAAAGCTGGCACTTTTGCATTGAAACCCCACCTTCCCTTTGCCTTGATACATGTTCATGAGTAGTATAGTTCCTATGTAAGTCTTGCTGAGTACGTCTTTGTACTCACGTTTTCTTATTCTATGTTTTAGAGACGAGACCACTGACCCTGATGGTGGCCTCTACCTCGATCTCGACGTGGACCAGGTCGTATAGTTCCAGACAGCAGCATGTGCCCTCTGGAGGGTCGTTATATTTTCTTGCAGGCTTCTTAAGTCATTTTTTAAACTTGTCTTTACTAAGACATAATTTGCTTCCGTTGATGTTTGATGTAATGTTGGATCACAGTCATGTGATCTCTGCGTGTAATACAACTACTATGTCTGCTCTGTTTAGAAGAAATTAGAAAGACTATGAGTTTGTAGAGTTCATGTTGTGATTACTTCCTGTTTATACTGGGCATGTATGCTGCGTGTATGATTATAACGTGCATGTCTTAGTGTGGGGTTCGATAGCTTAGTTGAGTTCTTGCCGGCGGTCTTTTATACACCAAGTGGCCCTTAGATGTGCGCAGCTTGGGGCATCGCGATGTGATTTCTCGTGACTCAGTCACGTGGCACACTTTGTTGTATGATTGAGCCCGCCCGAGATCCCGACTAGGTGATCGGGCTGGAGTCTGTTTATGTAAGTGTTATAATTCAATCGAGAATATGGTTGAGGCGACTTGTCTATGAGTATGGGATTTCACCACCCATAGTCATTTAGACTTGTGAGCGGGCTATGAGGACCCATCTCAGTTGATCATCCGGCCTGGATGAGATGCCCCTCACGTTTGATGCTTTACGAGAGTGTTCTGTGCTTGGCCTTGTCTGCTTAGACAAGTGGGTATGGCTCTCGGCTCTCCATATGATTGTGTTGTAACAGGAATTACATACGCAAACCCCGGGTCCCGACACGTGTCCACGGTAAAAGGACACTTTATGCTGAAGTTGGATCTTACCACTACAAACTACTAGTTCTATTAAACTGTATGGTTCCGGTTCTTCTTCCTTGCATGGAAGTCGAGGAAGGAAACTCTGAGGCATTATTAATTATTATCTAATACAACTTATTATTATACAATGCTGCAACAACTTTTGCTGCATACTTACTTTATGCTTTATATAAACTGTTGGCTATCCTCTTCTCATGCTGCAAGACTCGTCGGAAGATTCTAGTCTTTGATAGGCCTAGCTTCTTATCCATATTCTGACTTTCTACCTTGCAGTACACTATATACAGCCTCCCCTTTCCATTTGATGCAAATGCATAAATGCTTAGTAGCGGACGTAAGACTCGCGGGTATGCTAGATACTGACCCTTGCTTTATTTCCCCTTTTTGTTTTTCCTGATCGGCCGCTGCATTCGATGTTGGAGCCCAGGAGCAGGAGTACCCCAGTGGCGCCTACTACAACGTCGAGTTCCCCGTTGACCAGGAGTAGTTTGGAGGTTCCCAGGTAGGACACCTCACATTTTCGATCGTTGATGTTTCTGTGCTAGCTTTCTTAAGGCAGATAATGTGTACCTTGTGTTTGTACTAAGATACTATTGCTCCCTCTAACTTTGTGCTCTCGAGCTATTGTATTCGAGCCCTCGTGGCCCCTGGCTTCTATTAAACAACTTGTATTATTTTATTTATAGAGTTGTGTTGTGATATCTTACCGTGAGTCCCTGATCTTGATCGTGTACCTTGCGTGTATGATTACTGTACACGACTTGATTTTGGGGGCGTCATAAGTTGGTATCAGAGCCGACTGCCTGTAGGACACCCACTTCCCACTCCTTGGTCGAAGTCGAGTCTAGTTTTCGCAAAACTAATTTACTAACAGTGTCGTGCGGCTTATCGGCCCACGTCGAAAAATGGGTGGTATTAGGATCTTTTTCTCCGTACCCTTACTCTGGGACTCAGATCTCTCTTCTCTTTCGGGTTAAACATTTTTCTAACTTTGACATTAGGTTCTCGTGACTACTTCCTCCCGTGGAGCCCCTCATTACAGATGATCGCTTGCTTCACGAGAAGATTTCGAAGATTACTCTCAGATAAAATTGCCGAGACCATATGTGCTGATCACCTTTACAATTCCCTGCCACCGATAAGTTCGTATGTATAACCGCATACACCTTTCATTTATCCATTCAATCAAAGTTCCTCTTGTGTTCACAAGATGCATCGAAATACTTAGCCTACTGCCTTGAAGCTTCTTTTCATCCTGCGGATAATTCCTCAAATTTATCGAGGATCCGTTCATCCTAAGTGGTTCATGTGATTCCCAAAATACTTTGAAATACTATTCGATCTCGCGACAATCCTCGGCAGCCTACTGCTTTGGAGATTCTTCTTACCTGCTTGCACTATGGTTAATCCCGTTAGTCTTGTAGTCTTTGATGACCTCCCTTGGCATTGTCATTCTGATCTGTTGAATCATCGTGTGTGCTAGTGCACACAATCATCAGTTGATCCTTATGAATTTATTCTTCCGGTTCAGATGTCATTCCGGACCCGAGATGGATATCGGTAAATCAAACCTTGATTGATTGTCCATCAAGTTTCATTTAACTTACTCATCTTTTGATCGGAGCATCTGCTGCCGATCCTTTATTCTGGTAATCATAATTCCTTTGAATTTAAGCATCGAATTATTCCGATGATTTTATCATCCGATGCTTATGCATTCTTTCTTCTTATGGTTGAGTACTGATACTCGCACCAGACTCTTTGTACGCCGCCTGACCTTTTGGTGGATTACTACCTACCGTCCCCTTGTGCCCTAAGTCATTCATGAATTTTCCCTGATATCAGATGCATCTGGCGAATGATATCATCTACGTGGTGTCGTCAGCCTTCTGCTTTCGAACTGGTATCCCTCACTTATGTTGTTTGTTGTATGGGTTTAAAAATGCCCCGATGGGTTAATCCTATGCTTCCCCTAATATGTGTGAACCCAAACTTTATACGGGTCATACTCTATTGGTGTTATGCCAGATAAAATTCCAACACGACAACTTCATCGAAATCGAGAAGTGAATTGAAAGGTATTGCATTGGAGAAGTGGGAGTCGACCCTGAACCTTCGTGTTCATGCCCATGGATACTATGTAGGACTTATCATGAGAGCTTCTTGTAAAGGTAATTATCCCCTTGGTATAAATTCTGCTGCACCTATGATCCTCCATTATACCTTCAAGTATTACCCCTGGTATCTCGAGGATATCATGCCTTTGCACTACATCTTATGAATTGTGATGAAACAATGCCTATCCCTCTCATAGCCATTTCATGGTTTTGGGTTGTCGTCAACCGGGAACACCGAATACTTTTGATTCACCATTCCTTTTGCTTGATTTCGCCATTGTTAGATTGTATTCTCTTGAAGCCTCTCGGCATGATGATTTGTTGTCATCATCGACATATTGGCTTCTTCCAAGTGTTAATTGAATTCATGATGTAAAATACCATCCCTGCCCCTCGATGATTTGAGTTATCACCGGCTAATACGGTGAGGAAGATAGTTCTCTCACTTCTCGTTGGTTACCCCAAGTGGAAGGTGAGATGTAGCGCAGCAACAAATTTCCCTTAGAGAAGATGCTAAGGTTGAGGATCGACCAGTAGGACTCCAAGATCGACAAGTAGGTGGTAAAGTGAACAATGGCGCCGTTCACAACCCTAGGTTGCTTACTTCACCTGGACCTGCACACACAGCAAATAACTTTGCTCCCAACGAGTATAGAGGAGTTGTCAATTCCTTCGGTGAACGCAAGAGATAATAATAATGGCAACTTAAAGTAAAGACTGAAAGTAAAATGAAGATGTAAACAGTGGTGGAAATATGGACCGGGGTCCCATGACGTTCACTAGTGATGTCTCTCTCCCAAAAGACGATAAAAGTGCTAGCGAGGTAAACAAATCACAGCTGGGCAATTGACAGAATTATAAACACACCGCAATGCTAACTATGCTACAAAAGAAAGGAAGAGGCTCAAAAGCAATGGGCAGTATGCCAAGGTAAGTAGACCGAAATCCATCTACATCTACTACGAATCATCCACCTTGAGATACCTATCCAGAACATCTCGCTGGTATTAAGTTGTGAATCCCACCCAAAGTGTAAACTCAAATCAACATACAACTTCATTAAAAGAACTATGCGTAAAGTAAACAATCCTTGCACCCGCAGGTACAAGCACCGTTGTTTTATCCCTGGTGGCAACAACACATCCCCTAGTCTCATGTTTCTGTCACTCAAGCTAGACATCAGGGGGATGAACCCACAATCAAGCATAACGCTCCCTCTTGGAGTTGCAACAAATCACTTGGCCAAAGTTAAATACGGCAACAGAGAACATGCAAGAATTAACTACTCACAACATATCTGGGTGGCGTCCATGGTGATGGATGGTCTCTCGGAGGGGGTTTCTCCTTTCGGCAGGGTGCCGGGGCAGCTTCTCCTAGCAGCCCCGATCTTGAAACGGCGGTGGCGGCGGTACAGAGAGGAGAACGGGAATAGCAGATCGATATTAGGGGTTTCCTCCACGGGGGCTAAATGTAGGCCAAAGGGGGCACCGAGAGGGGCCACAAGGCAGCCAGGAGGCCTCCTGGCGCGCCCTATGGCGGGGACGCGCCAGGGACCCTCCTGGGGCCCTGGTGGGTCCACCCCCTTCCATCTTTGGTTCTTCGGGAAGCTTCCGGGTCGCTGTTTTTTATATAATTTTCCGGGATTTATTTGGCACTTTTAATGGCCGGAAAACCTGAAATATAAAAACAGCAGAAAACAGGAATTGACAACTGGGTGCACTGAGTTAATAGGTTAGTCCAAATATGATAAATTTTTTATGAAAATGCAAGTAAAACATGGCAAAGTCACACAAATTATGCATGGAGCAAGCATAAATTATAGATACGTTTGGGACGTATCAACATCCCCAAGCTTAATTCCTTCTCGTCCTCGAGTAGGGAAATGATAACAAGCATAATTTCTGTGGCGACTTGCCACACAACCATATAAGGACTTTTAAGTAAAGCAATCAAAGAATGCAATTTAATTCAAGTCTTAACAAGCAAGAGTCTATATTAGCATTGATACAAGTAAAAAAAGAACAAAGGGTGCAAGAGCTCTCGCTGTCCGTGACTCGAATGTCTCCAGATGGTGTTTGCGTGCAAGAAGGGGACTTGGAAAAAGAGAGAAAAAAGGTTGTTGAGAACTACTATCTACTAAAGTTTCACACTTATTCTCCTTTGGATTCTTATCTTGACTCGTCCCCATACCACTAGCCAGGTACAAGTCAAACTGATCGACTCCCTTTCGATATTTTGAGCACTCATGCAATGGATGAGCGTGAGCAAGAAAGTTGACACCTAAAAGGCGAAACAGAAAGAAGGTGGAGGAGGAAGACAAAAAGGTGTGAAAGGCTCACATCAATGAGGACAATCATAGACGAGAGAAGGCCATATGATAGATATGATGTGAGGAGTAGGGATTGCCATGCATCGGATGCACATGTGAGTTAAAAGCTCTCCAAGGGAACTAGTGGGGGTGCATCCAACTTGCTTGCTCAAGAAGACCTAGAGCTCGTTTGAGGAGGCTCATCATTGGAATGTACAAGCCAAATTCTATAGTGTAAAGGGTCCCCACATAGCTATATGCATGTATGATAATCTCTATGGAGTACAAGGGATAGAGGATGAAGTACTAGTGTGGATCTCTCAAAAGGAATAGTAGTGTGCCCCCTTCTCTCTTTTTTGTTATTTTTCTCTTTTTTCTATTTTTTGTATTTTTTTGTGGCCTCAATGGCTCTTTCTATTTCTCTCATTTGTCATCTTTGGGATCTTTTGATTTTGTCCTCTTTGTGATCTTTTCCTCACTTAGGGGCAACACTCTATATTTTACAAGAATATAGGAGATCTTTCACACTTTACAATGGTATTCACATAAAGAAGATGTAACTATCATGATGCAAATGTATGCCTCTGCCAGGATAGCAGGATATGCAATGATACTAGCGCGTCATGTAGCAATGATTAGGGCAAGGCCCAACTAGCATGCGGCTCATCGATCAAGCAAGTATCATGTATGACATGAAGATCAAGTCATGAGAAGGTGGATGTTGCATGGCAATGTATCTCGGAAAGGCTATGGAAATGCCTTGATAGGTAGGTATGGTGGCTGTTTTGAGGAAGGATATAAGGAGGTTTATGATGACAGAGCGTATCATGTCAAGGGTTTGGATGTACCGGCGAAGGTGGACGTTAACTCTCGGAGTGAGAAGAAGGCAATGCACGGCACAGGAGAGGCTAGCAAAATATGGGAGGTGGAAGTGTCAACTTTTGAATACTCACATTAGTCCGAAGAACTCATGCACTTATTATCGGTAACTCTCAATCTAATAAGGAGGTTCTCAAAGAGACAAGTACCCCGAGGAGGAGTGTATGGGGGTTTGGTTATCCTTGCGCATCCTCGACTCATGGTACGTGAGTGTACTCTAATATTCGAATCCTCCAGCGGTTAGCGATCCATCTAGTAGCTAGAGTTCTCAACAGGGGTTTTGGTTTTCGAAAATCACACGGGTTGCCCAAAATACGACATCTATCACTAATAGGCTAAAGCTCTTGACACCATAAGTTCAAACATTACTCTAATCAATACCTCAAAACTATTGCAAGTTACTACTTCAGAGAGAATAGCAACTTCAACTACCTACTTTCTAGTCAAGACACAAAACTCAGTGCAACAGGAAAACTCCCTAAACAAGATAAACATGCAACCTATAGAAAGTTCAACTGAAACAAAAGAAAAGCTCTAGAAGAAAACTAAAGCACTACAACTAAACAGGGCAGCAGCTAAGAAAAGAAAAAGAACAACTCACAGCTAAGGAAATAAGCATGAAAATCCTATGAGGAGTTCTAGTTCAAACGGAGCGTGTTTCTCTCCCACACAAAAGAAATCTGGGGTCTAACTTGTTATAACAGCAAACAAAGAAAAAACAAACCTAAGGAAAGTAAAGAGCGAGACGCTCCAAGCATAGCACATAACGCATGAAGTGATAAAAATATAGTGCGACGAGGGACAAACTGATAATTGTTGATGAAGAAGGGGATGAACGGGGACATACCCAAGCTTAGACGCTTGAGTCTACTTGAATATTTATTGGGGGTGCATAAGGGCATCCCCAAGCTTGAGCGTTTCACACTCCAGGATCTTCTTTCATGATCTTCCATCGCACACTTGAAAACTCCCTTCATACATAACTCATTGTAAACTGATTAGAGAGGTTAGTACCCTATCAAAATAATTTTCCTCTACTGCAAATAAAGATTTTCAGGAAGGGATACTATTTCTCAATATTGCCAAAAGGTTTTTACAAAGAAAAACCAAGCTTAAGGTTTGCAAAAGTTAGGAGAGACAAAACATGGCAGAATCTGTGAAAAACAGAATAGCAGGTAGTAAAGAATTTTTTAGGGGTACTTTTGCAACTCAAATCAAAAAACTCAGAACATATTAAAGTTCCGTGATTGTATAGAGCACTCTTTGTAAACAATTCAGCTCCAAAATATGAACTGGTGATTTTCTATGATTTTTTCCGTCACGAGGACATGATCTGTTTTCTGGACAGCATGTCACAACTTTCACTTCCCTTGTCATATGAGGCTATTTTTGGCACAAAGCTTGAAAAATAAAGATACAATGATGTTTCTACAGTAGAAACAATCATCAAGACCACTAAAAACAGAAGGAAAAACATCTTGGGTTGCCTCCCAACAAGCGCTTTCTTTTACGCCTTTAAGCTAGGCACAAAGCCAAAGATCAAGTTTTATCAACAAAATAACTAGCCCGTGTGACGGACTCAAAAGGCAACTTAATCTTTTTCTTAGGGAAGTGTTCCATCCCTTTCTTGAGAGGGAATTGGAATTTGATATTCCCCTCTTTCATGTCAATAACAGCACCAGCGATGTGAAGAAATGGACGTCCCAAAATAATTGGACAAGAGGGCTCACACTTAATGTCCATAATAGTAGAATCAACGGGAACATAATTGTCATTGACAGTGATAAGAACATCATTGATCTTCCCCAAAGGTTTCTTTATGGAAGAATCAACAAGACGAACACCAAAAGAACAAGGATCAAAAGGTTTCAATTCAAGAATATCATACATTCTTTTGGGCATAACAGAGGTACTAGCTCCAACATCACAAAGAGCAAAGCAAGAGAAGTTATTCAATTTGATTTTTATCATAGCATCCCAACCATCTTCTAGCTTCCTAGTTATGGAGGCTTCTAGTCTAAGCTTCTCCTCCCTAACTTTGATTAGAGCATTGGTGATATGCTCTAGGAAGGCAAGATTAAGTGTGCTAGTGTGGGGGTCTCTAGACATCTTGTGTAGGAAACCAATAACTTCAGGTAAGGTGCAGTTGTCAAAGTCTAGGTCACTACTATCTATCAAGGAGGTAGTGATATCATTAAGGCTCACTTGTTTGAAAGCCTCTATGTTCATAGAGGTTTCTTCATCTATGGTTGAGGTGGTAGCATCACCATTGATAGGTCCAGGTGGACTAGGGGTGTGATGGGTGCTAATAGTTTGGACATCCTCAACAACTTGGATAGTAGCTACGGTGTGGTAGGTAGGAAGTCTCTTAACTCTCTCTTCTTCCTCCTTTTATTTAGCCCATCTCTCTTTAAGTTGGCCCAACATCCTAATGTTTTCATTCATTTGCACTTGGATAGCATTCATAGGAGTGGTTTTCCTCTCCTCGGGGGGAGAAGTTCTAATCTTAAGCATCTCAACATCATGGGCTATGTTGTCTACCTTCGAAGAGAGGATATCTAATTTGTCTAATTTCTCTTCTACACTCTTGTTGAAGGCTTTTTGGGTAGTGATAAAGTCTTTAAGCATACTCTCTAGTTCAGAAGTGGAGTTTTTGGTGCTAGGGTAAGTGTTGTTGTTCCCATAGTTATTGGATGGGAAAGGTCTAGGATTGTTGCTACCAAAATTACTCCTATAAGCATTATTGTTGAAGTTGTTTCTAGAGATAAAGTTCACATCTACTTGTTCTTGAGAAACCAACGAATTTAAAGGAACATCCTGAGGATCAATAGGACCTTGCTTGGTAAGTAGAGACATGATCAAGTCAACCTTTTCATTAAGAGAGGAGATATCCTCGATAGAATTTACCTTCTTACCAGTTGGAGATTGTTCGGTGTGCCATTGAGAGTAGTTCAACATCATCTCATCAAGTAGCTTCGTGGCAGCACCAAGTGTGGTTGACATAAAGGTTCCTCCCGCAGCCGAGTCTAGCAGATTCCGCGAGGTAAAGTTTAAGCCTTCATAAAAAGTCTGGATAACCATCCAAGTAGTCAAACCATGTGTAGGGAAGTTCTTAACAAGAGATTTCATGCGTTCCCAAGCTTGGGCAACGTGTTCATTATCCAATTGCCTAAAATTCATAATGTTACTTCTCAACTGGATAATTGTAGCAGGGGGATAGTACTTCCCAATAAAAGCATCCTTACACTTGTCCCAAGAATCAATGCTATTCTTAGGTAAGGATTGCAGCCACTCCTTGGATTTTCCTCTCAAGGAGAAAGGAAAAAGCTTCAGCTTGACGATATCTCCATCTACTTCCTTGTACTTTTGCATATCACAAAGCTCAACAAAATTATTTAAGTCCAAGGCAGCATCCTCTCCAGCACCTGAAAATTGATCTTTCATAACAAGATTCAGCAAAGAAGGTTTAATTTCATAAGAAGGTGCTGAAGTGGAAGGTGGAGCAATAGGAGTGCAGATAAAGGCACTGTTGTTGTGACTAGTGAAGTCACACAACTTGGTGTTTTCATTGGAACCCATAGTAGCAGCAGGTATTTTTGGTATTTTTGATAAGGGACACAAAAGTAAAAACTGAAAGGTAAACTAACAAGACTAAAAACCAAAGATAAAAGATAGTGTACAACTCCCCTATCTTGAAGACTGGAGTCCTCGGCAACGGCGCCAGAAATTGCTTGATACGGTGAGGAAGATAGTTCTCTCACTTCTCGTTGGTTACCCCAAGTGGAAGGTGAGATGTAGCGTAGCAGCAGATTTCCCTTAGCGAAGATGCTAAGGTTGATGATCGACCAGTAGGACTCCAAGATCGACAAGTAGGTGGTAAAGTGAACAATGGTGCCATTCACAACCCTAGGTTGCTTACTTCACCTGGACCAGCACACACAACAAATACCTTTTCTCCCAACGAGTACAGAGGAGTTGTCAATTCCTCCGGCCTTGCTGTTTACAAAGGATCAACGCAAGAGATAATAATAGTGGCAACTGAAAGTAAAGACTGAAAGTAAATTGAAGATGTAAACAATGCTGGAAATATGGACCGGGGTCCCATGAGGTTCTAGTGATGTCTCTCTCCCAAATGACGATAAAAGTGCTAGCGAGGTAAACAAATCACAGCTGGGCAATTGACAGGATTATAAACGCACCGCAATGCTAACTATGCTACAAAAGAAAGGAAGAGGCTCAAAAGCAATGGGAAGTACGCCAAGGTAAGTAGACCGAAATCCATCTGCATCTACTACGAATCATCCACATTGAGATATCTATCCAGAACATCTCGCTGGTATTAAGTTGCGAATCCCACCCAAAGTGTAAACTCAAAGCAACAGACAACTGCATTAAAAGAACTATGCGTAAAGTAAACAATCCTTGCACCCGCAGGTAAAAGCACCGAAGTTTTATCCCTGGTGGAAACATCACATCCCCTAGTCTCATGTTTCTGTCACTCAAGCTAAACATCAGGGGGCTGAACCCACAATCAAGCATAACGCTCCCTCTTGGAGTTGCAAAACATCACTTGGCCAAAGTAAAATACGGCAACGGAGAACATGCAAGAATTAATTAAAGAACACAAATATAAAAGAGAACCAATTATATTACTCATCACAATCTGAACATGGTCTCATAATCCATCAGATCCCAGCAAACTCAACATAGCAACACAGAAAATTAGAAAGGTGCCTCGATCATGTGAGGCAGCTCACGAGGTCTCGAAAGTGGAAGCACAAAGAGGGGAGGAGAACATCACATAGATACTGGCCATGGACCCATGGTCCAAGAGGGACTACTCACAGCACATCCGGGAGGCGTCCATGGTGATGGATGGTCTCCCGGAGGAGGTTCCTCCTTCCGGCAGGGTGCCGGAGAAGCTTCTACTAGCAGCCCCGATCTTGAAACAGCGGCGGCGGCGGTACAGAGAGGAGAACGGGAATAGCAGATCGATATTAGGGGTTTCCTCCGCGGGGGCTAAATATAGGCCAAAGGGGCACCGGGAGGGGCCACAGGGTAGCCAGGAGGCCTCCTGGCGCGCCCTAGGGTGGGACCGCGCCAGGGACCCTCCTGGGGCCCTGGTGGGTCCACCCCCTTCTATCTTTGGTTCTTCGGGAAGCTTGTGGGTCGCTGATTTTTTATATAATTTTTTTGGGATTTATTTGGCACTTTTAATGGCCGGAAAACCTGAAATATAAAAATAGCAGAAAACAGGAACTGGCAACTGGGTGCACTGAGTTAATAGGTTAGTCCTAATATGATCAAAAGTGTATGAAAGTTTAAGCAAAACATGGCAAAGTCACACAAATCATGCATGGAGCAAGCAGAAATTATAGATACGTTTGGGACGTATCACCAGCAATCTCCTTTGACTCTCTGCCAATACAAACTGGGTCATGTATATCTTGCTCTTCTTTCCCCTGGGAAAACGATATACACCTGATACTGATGTATCATCACATTTTCCTTTCCATTGGTATGTTTAACCTTTCTTGTGATATAACTTATCCGAGCAGTGATAATTCCCTGCTTATGTTAACACTTCGGTGTACTACTCTGCCATTACAACCTGTTACCATTGTTGATGATGTTTCGGTAGCCACCGATGGATGAGAACTTTGCCAATTGGTCCGCCTCATCTTAACGAGCAGGAAAATGGTTCTCTTCGTCCCTCGCCCTTGGTATCGATGTTGTTGTCGACATAGCTAACAAGCTGTTCTCTGACTTACCTTGCAACTTGATCGCATTGTTTGTCACCACCCTTCTTATTCAATGTGGGCCCATAACCCATAGTTCTACAGGATCAAAACCTGACTCTCTGGTACCTTTTTGTTCTCGAGGTTATTCCTCTTGCTTGACCTCGTATGCAACTCACGAGGCCTCTACCTTGTGATATTCAGTTCGATATCAGACTATGTGCTCATGCCTGATGCCCTGGACCTTTATCATCATCTGTCATAACCTTCGAGTGATTGTTTATCTGCTTGAAACTTCACATGCCATCTTTAATTTCTCACGATGTATTTCCTGAGTTCAACTCTAGGGATACTTGGTGTCTTATCCCCTGGGATAATTATCGGATGCGCACCCTCCCAGACATCCGTCTTTATAATTTACCCTCCTACCTTGTCGTAAGTACGATGAAGACCCTGAAGGAAGGATGACAACATGTCGAGATGCACTGATGTAGAGAAAGGAAGACATCAACATAAAGGATTAACTTCTTCAAGAAGAAAACAAGCACCAGAAGAATCGTTAGAATACGAAACAAAAACCTTACTCCTTACACTACTTTTAATTCTCGGGACGAGAATTCTTTGTAGTGGTGGAGATTTGTAACACCCCGGGTGTCATGCTACAGAGATCACCTTGTTAATTGCCAAGTCATCATGATTATTCTAATAATAATAATCACCCTTGATCAAGTCGAGTTCAAATTCAAACTCATTTCGAAATTCAGAACACTGTGGGAAAATAAAGTTGTTCAAAAATTGTGCAAACCATTTTATAAAATGCACAAAAGTCAGTAGACCAAGATGCCATGGTGATAGTTATTTATTATGACATTTAAATATTTAAAACAATTCAAAACAGTGTCAAAACAGCCCTTTTTAATCGTTGCATATTCAAAAGAAATCCTAAATGAATTTAGTTAGCCACAAAACTTTTTGTAACATCACAATAATATTCAACACTATTATTGGGGATGGTTTCCCATTTTTTCAAAAATCAAATGTTGGATAAATAAATACAACAGAAAAGAAATGCACAAAAGAAAAGAAAATGAAAAAAACCTAACTAACGCCTAGAGCAATTCCCCCAGCAAGCCCACCCCCTCCCCTCCACTGGGCCCGGCCCACTCCACCTCATCCCCTTCCTCTGTTCACAGGGGGGATCGTGTCACGCATCCCACGGCCATGCCGTGGAGGCTATCGGGCCGTCCCCGGCGAGCATAAGGCCGACCCCGCGCCCTCTGCCCCCGGGAAACCCTAGCCGTTGTCGTTTTCCCCCTCCCCATCTCGATCCCCCACTCATCCGAGCCCTCCATGGCCGCCGCCCTGGTGAACTCCCGCAGCCAACGACGTCGACGTGCTGCCCGGCGTGTCTTGGAGGTTTGTCGCGCTCGTCTTTATCACCTCACGCACTCAATCTACGCCAGCCGCCCGGGAACCAACGCCATCTTCGCCGTCTTCCTCCAGCCGTCGTGGGATTCCGGCGAGCAATTCGTCACTGGTGGAGCTCCTCCGCCCCTCCTGACCTCGCCAACGAGTTCCTTTTGAGCTCCCCGTCCTGCTCGTTACTTTTCCCCTTCGTCCCGCGCTTTGTGTGGCCACCCCCCTATGTGTGAGCTCCGGACGCTGCTAAAGATCGCCGTGGCCATCGTTGTGATCGACCCCGGCGTCCACCTCGAGCACCAGAGAACGGGTAACACAGAACTCATCCAATTTGAGCCTCTGCCGCTCCCTTTTGGTCGTTGGGGCACATATTCGGTGCACCTCGCCATGCTCCCTATAGCCACAGCCGTTGTGCTCGCCATTTCCGTCGACCCCGGCCTCCCGTGCAACCTCCTCCGCCACTTGTCGACTTGCGGCTCCGCCCGCATTCGACCCCCGCCCTCCGCCGCTCAACGACTCAAGTGGTCACCGGAGGCGGTCGTTTGTTCGCCGCCGGCCTCGCCTTTTCGATTTTTGATGTTTCTGTGCTAGCCTTCTAAAGGCAGATCATGTGTACCTTGTGTCTGTACTTAGATAGTATTGCTTCCGCTAACTTTGTGCCCTCGAGCTGTTGTATTCGAGCCCTCGTGGCCCCTGGCTTGTATTAACCAGCTTGTATTATTTTATTTATAGAGTTGTGTTGTGATATCTTACTGTGAGTCCCTGATCTCGATCATGTACCTTGCGTGTATGATTACTGTACACGACTTGATTTTGGGAGCGTCACATGTAACACCCCGGTAATCATGCAACAGTAATTCAACAGTGATCATCCTCATAAAACAATTTCATTAGGAAATAATTCCACTCCAAGTCATTTTCAAAAGGCAGGTCAAGGTAAAACCTTTGCAAACATTTAGACAAATTATTCTTAACATTTTGCAAAATCCCCAAGTCAATAATAAATAGTGAAACCAATAATGGTAGGATATTAATTTGCCCTGGAAATTAAAATTATAGGAGAACATAAAGTTAAGCCTAAAATGATGTAAACATTTTTATAAAATACCTAATAACCAGTAGGTCATAATAAAGTAGAAATGGAGATTTATCAAATTATTTAAATTGTTTAAATAAATAAAACAGTAGCTAAAAATACTCCATTTAATTATTTACTATTTAAATAAAATTCAAACTAATTTATTTGAGCCCCAATCTTTTTGTACCATCTGTGAATATTGAAAAGTATTCGTTTTCTCCAGTAGCACATCTTGCAAAACTAAATTGGTGCAACAAATAAAGATGAAACATAAAAGAAAAGAAACCAAAAAAACAAAAAAAGGAAAAATCCTATCTACCGCCCTAGGCGACTACACGGCCTAGCCAGCCCACCCCCACTACTTCTTCCTCGTTTTACTGCTCATCCCACCCCGTGGAGACCATCCACGCCGGCCACGCCACACCGAGCCGGGCGGCCATCCCACGGGCGCTGGCGGGGATAAGGTGCCGCCCTCGACCCCGCACCCTTCCCAAACCCTAGACCCCCCACCCATTCCCTCCTCGGCCTCTTCTCCCTCGGCGCCACCGAGACCGCCATGGCCGCGCCTTCGTGGCCGCCGTGGCAACCCTGCTCCCCGAGCCACGGGAGCCCGTCCAGGAGCTCCACCGGCGTCCTCCAGTCCACCTTTGCCCCCCGATTTGGGTGGGGGCACCGCCAAGCCATCACCATCGTCGTTCTCCTTCGACGGGGTCGCCACGGCCACCGCGACGCGCTGCGTCGATCCCGCGGCCACATGCCACCTCTCGCCTCACCAACATGTCGTGGAGGTTTACCTCACTTGTCTTCATTGCCTCACGAGTTCAATCGAAGTTGGGAGGCCTCGTGTGCTTGTCTAAGACGCCATCTCTGATAGAGGCGAAGGTGTCCCGATGTTTCGATGAGATGATGGAGATCGATTATGGTGGAGACGACTTTCACGACCCGACTACGAACGTGCGAAGACGTTGCGCCTTAGCGATCGCTAAACCAACTCCGAGAGGTTATTGATCCCGCGGATGCACGATCAACCTGACCACGAAGGTCTAATTCCTGCAAGCAATCGAAAGAACAAGCAAGAACTAAGAAAAACAATCTGGATATTGCGAATATAAGATGAATGATTAACAGAAGTTGGGGTTCCAATGCGGTCTTGGCCTGGTCGGACGACACAAACGAAGAACTCGAAGTTGCGGCTATGGCTAACTTAAATCTAATTAAAACCCAAGTCTAAACGACGCCCTAAGGGCTATATATATGGGGGAACAGAGGGGAATTTCGGGGCCCCTTGGAGGAGGGGTCCGAAAACAACCCTAACCCGGTTTCCCCACACATACGAACTCTAAAAAATAGCCTATTAAGTGTATTTCGAAATTACATGGGCCTGGCCCAATAATAAGGTGACGCAACACCTATAATAACCCTTGGACGAAAATATTAATGTGGCATCTTGTGTCTCTCGTCCAAGTCTTCATGCACGCCTTATGGTGGCCTCAAAGTGCGAAAATCACCACTGGAAGCTCCATTGTCCTTTCCCGCGCGCGCACCTCCTTCTCCATGCTTGATCCCGCTCCAATGACCATCCTTCTTATCCATGCTAGGTCCTTCATTCATAAGACAAACAAAAGTATCTAATTTAGGCAGCATCATATGTTCCTGAACATTAGAAGGATTCGCAAGAAACGAAAGTACCTGATAATTTAGTTGACGTGCGCGTGCTCTAGTAACTGGTCCAGTATGTGTAGTTGGTGAAGATGTGGGTGTAACATTAGTAGAGATGTCCTCATCATCCTCCCCTTCTTGAATTGAAGTCGTCCTCGACGGAAGCTCATCATCTTCTCCCAAATAAGGTTTCAAATCTGCAATGTTAAATGTGGGCCTAACCCCAAAATCTGCAGGTAGCTCAAGTTTATATGCATTATCATTAATTTTCTGTAAAACCTTAAAGGGATCATCAGCTCGTGGAATTAACTTAGACTTGCGCAAATCAGGAAACCTATCTTTACGTAGATGTAACCAAACAAGATCTCCTGGTTCAAACACAACATGCTTTCTACCCTTATCACCAGCAAGCTTGTATCTAGCATTCATTTTCTCAATGTTTTCTTTAGTTAACTCATGCATTTTTAATATCAATTCAGCACGTTGCTTAGCATCAAAATTAACCTTCTCCGAAGATGGAAGAGGCAGCAAATCAATAGGTGCACGAGGTAGAAAACCATAAACAATCTCAAAAGGGCACATTTTAGTGGTAGAATGATATGAACGATTATAATCAAATTCAATATGAGGTAAACATTCTTCCCACATTTTCAAGTTACTCTTTAAAGCAGCCCTAAGCATAGTAGACAAAGTCCTATTGACTACTTCAGTTTGTCCATCAGTTTGGGGATGACATGTAGTACTAAAAAGTAGTTTAGTCCCCAACTTAGCCCATAAGCATCTCCAAAAATGGCTAAGAAACTTAGTATCACGATCCAAGACAATAGTATTGGGCACACCATGTAAGCGAATAATCTCACGAAAGAATAAATCAGCAACATTAGCAGCATCATCGCTTTTATGACATGGTATAAAATGTGCCATCTTAGAAAATCTATCCACGACAACAAATATGCTATCCCTCCCCTTCTTTGTTCGAGGCAAGCCTAAAACAAAGTCCATGGATATGTCCTCCCACGGAACACTAGGTACAGGTAAAGGCATGTGTAAACCATGAGGATTGAGTCGTGACTTAGCTTTTTGACATGTAGTGCAACGAGCAACAAAACGCTCAACATCCCGTCTCATCTTTGGCCAAAAGAAATGTGTAGCAAGTACGTCCTCCGTCTTCTTCACGCCAAAGTGTCCCATTAATCCTCCTCCATGCGCCTCCTGCAACAACAAAAGACGAATAGAGCTAGATGGAATGCATAGCTTGTTAGAACGGAACACAAATCCATCACTAAGCACAAACTTGTTCCATGTTCTACCCTCTCTACAATTCTGCAATACATCTTTAAATTCCGCATCATTTACATATTGATCTTTGATTGTCTCTAAACCGAATATCTTGAAGTCAAGTTGTGAAAGCATAGTATAACGACGAGACAAAGCATCAGCAATAATATTATCTTTCCCCTTCTTGTGTTTAATGACATAAGGGAAAGTCTCAATAAATTCAACCCACTTAGCATGTCGACGGTTAAGTTTTGCTTGACTTCTTATGTGTTTAAAAGATTCATGATCAGAATGTATAACAAATTCTTTGGGCCATAAATAATGTTGCCAAGTTTCTAATGTCCGAACAAGAGAATATAATTCCTTATCATAAGTAGAATAGTTCAGACTAGGCCCACTCAATTTTTCAGAAAAGTATGCAACATGTTTAGCATCTTGTAATAACACACCTCCCAAACCAATCCCACTAGCATCGCATTCAAGCTCAAAAGTCTTACTAAAATCAGGAAGTTGGAGCAAAGGAGCATGTGTTAACTTATCTTTCAATACCGTGAAGGCTTCTTCTTGTGCGGTACCCCAAGTAAAAGGCACATCCTTGCGTGTAAGCTCATTGAGAGGTGCAGCAATGGTGCTGAAATCTCTCACAAAACGCCTATAGAAACCAGCGAGGCCAAGAAAACTCCTCACTTGTGTGACCGTTTTGGGATGCGGCCAACTCTCAATCGCCTCGATCTTGGCTTTATCAACTTCAATTCTTTGCGGAGTAAAAACATAGCCAAGAAACGATACTCGGTCGGTGCAAAAGGTGCACTTCCCAAGGTTACCAAACAAACGTGCATTACGTAGAGCAATAAAAAAAGCACGTAAATGATCCAAATGTTCCTCCAAAGATTTGCTATAAATCAGTATATCATCAAAATAGACTACCACAAATCGTCCAATTGAAAGCACGTAAAACCTCGTTCATTAATCTCATGAAAGTGCTAGGTGCATTAGTTAACCCAAAAGGCATGACTAACCACTCATATAATCCAAACTTAGTTTTAAATGCCGTTTTCCATTCATCTCCTAATTTCATGCGAATTTGATGGTATCCACTACGCAAATCAACTTTGGAAAACATGGTAGAGCCACTTAATTCATCAAGCATATCATCTAACCTAGGAATAGGATGACGATAACCAATAGTAATATTATTAATGGCTCGACAATCAACACACATACACCATGTTCCATCCTTTTTAGGCACTAATATAACAGGAACAGCACAAGGACTAAGGGATTCACGTATGTAACCTTTGTCGAGTAGCTCTTGTACTTGACGTTGAATCTCCTTTGTCTCCTCCGGATTGGTACGGTATGTCGCACGGTTGGGCAGCGAAGCACCGGGAATTAAGTCAATCTGATGCTCAATCCCTCGAATAGGTGGTAATCCCGGTGGTACGTCTTGTGGAAAGACGTCAATAAACTCCTACAAAAGGTCAGTGACAACAGGAGGCAAAGAAGGAGGCAATTCCTCAAATGAAAACAAAGATTCTTTGCACACAAAAGCATAACACACATATTGACTAACATCCAAATCCGAAATATCAACCTTAGTAGCAAGCAAAGTTGGACTAGTCAATTTAATTTCATTAGAAACAGCAGAAGAAGATTTGCTATTAGTCTTATGTTGTTGCTCAAATTCTTTAGCTGCTATCTCGTTTTCACTCTTATTTTTCTCCTGTGTAGCTTTACTAGCTCTAGCAAGATCATCTTTCACAATTTGTTCAGGAGACATAGGAAGTAAAGCAATATTTTTATCCTGATGAACAAGAGTAAACTGATTTGTCCTACCATGGTGTACAACATTCCTATCAAATTGCCATGGTCTACCAAGTAAAAGAGAGCATGCTTGCATGGGCACCACATCACAATCAACATAATCAGCATATGCAGCAATGCTAAAGTGCACACGTACAGAACGCGTTACCTTAATCTTACCACTATTGTTAAACCACTGAATATAGTACGGATGGGGGTGTGGTCTTGTGGTGAGAGATAACTTCTCCACCAACTCCATGCTAGCCAAGTTGTTGCAACTCCCTCCGTCAATGATGATGCGAACCGAACGTTCTTTCACCACTCCCTTTGTGTGGAACAAATTATGCCTCTGGTTTTTCTCGGCCTTCATTACCTGCACACTTAACACACGTTGAGCAACCAAACTAGCATATTTATCTGCATCATCAGGAGCCATATACTCTATATCATGAGCATCATCATGGGCACCCTGTTCCTCATGAGCAATGAGAACTAAAGTCTCCTCATCATAGTCACTCGCTGACTCATACCCACCATCCGCCGTAATAGTCATCACACGCTTGGAGGGACAGTCTTTTGCGAAGTGACCTCCACCTTGGCACCTGCGACATTTAATATCACGATCTCGTGTTTGCCCTGTGGAAGCCATGGATGAAGAATAACTCGCCGCTGGACCACTCTGTGCACCCTTGAATGGTGGCGCTGGCTGTTTTGGTGGCTCCCTGTAAGAATGAGCGGCTGAAGTAGATGGTGGTGCAGCAGAACGTGTGGATGTAGAAGCTCCACGCGATGTCCATGATGTATTTCGTCCTGCAGAAAAGTTAGGTCTCGTAGTGGCCTGTCGATCCTGCACTTCACGTTCAGCTTTACAAGCAAGATGAAACAAACGAGTGATAGTAGCATAGTCCTTGTATTCTAGAATAGTTTATATCTCCCTGTTTAAGCCACCCATAAAACGTGCAAGCATAGATTCATTATCCTCTACGAGGCCACATCTAATCAATCCAGTTTGTAATTCTTGATAATATTCCTCTACATAATTTTTTCCTTGTCTCAAACGCTGTAATTTTTGTAACATTTCACGTTGATAATAAGGAGGAACCCAACGAGTACGCATAGCATCTTTTAAAGCAGCCCAAGTAGTTGGAATATTATTAGCATGCAATCTACAATGGTCAGACCACCAAATAGATGCAAACCCCGTGAATTCACAAACAGCAGCAGTAACATGTCTATTCTCAGGATATTGTAAACATGTAAAGCGTTGTTCAGTTTCTAACTCCCAAGTAAGATAAGCATCAGGAATATATCTACCCTCAAACGGCTTAAGATTCAATTTAAGTTTAGGCACATGTTCATCATCGCGTACCTGAGGGGGTGGTTCGTGTCGACCGTGGCGAATGTTGGGACGTGGACGTCCAGCTGGCTGCTCATAGGCCGCTTCCTGTTCCACCTCCTCCTCGTAATCACCCTCGTAGTTGTCGTCCTGGCCGACATCAGAAGCAGTGGCAGTAGCAGCAACTGCAGCAGTAGGAGGAGCACCAGCAGCTTGTCCGCCCGGAAACAGAATACGTCGTGCACGTCGTGGTGGCGGTGGATGTGCTGGAGCGGCAACAGGCTGTGTAGGTAGGCGTGCGATCAACTCAGTAAACTTGGCGTCGAGCTTGGTGTCGATCATCTTCTCCACGCCATCAATTGCCTCTGTAAATCTGTTCTCGATGTCATTCACCTGTTCAGACATCATTTGTGCAAATTTATCATGTAGCGCCTTGTTTGTCATGTTCTCCCAATCGGGTGCATCCCGCGCCACTTCATCATGGGATCCTGGCATGGTTAGCAGAAATAGAAAACACACAGAAATATGATCCTACTTCTACTAATGGGATGTGGGGTGGTGGAAAGCACAAATCCGTCAAGCTTTTCTTTCGTTCTTACCGATTCTTACCTAGCAGCAGGTGGTGATGTACAACCAACGGGTCAAAACTCTCAGAGATATGGTAGACGATGGCCAGGAGGTGTCAAAACGCACGATGTAGAATATATGTGGAGCTGTAGGAAGGCTAACAAGTATGGTAGCAAAAGCTCAACAGTAATCAAAACAGAGATGCAAAGCTGAATAAACACTCAACGTCGGTACTGTGTTGATCCTAGGCTAGACCGTACTAGAGACGCGAGCCTAAAACACCAACGAAAGCACGTCGCGACACGTAAACAACTGAGAAGCACACTCTGAATTTTTTTTCTCGTTTTTTTTGCTTTTTTTTGCGATGCGGGATGGCGGTGGCTGAAAAAGTGCGAAAAAATCATTAAGGTGGCGGACGTCTCAAAATTTGTTTCTGGACCTAAGGAAGGTATGGCCCGAAAACAATTTCACCCCTGAAATTTTTGGCCTAAAAACTGCTCTAGAAAGCGTGCCAAACTCTTTTTTTTTTTGGAAATCACCCCCCTTCTCTGGACGGAAAAAGTTTGGTGAGATCTGACTCTAACAACTCAAAACTAATCTGTCTACAGAGAGATCACGAACCGTACTGATGGTGGAACTCAACTCGGACTCGTGGGACGTGGTGGTGTATATGGACTCTGCTTGGCGGAACGTGGTAGTGTATCTGGACTCGGATTGGCGGGACGTGGTAGGATGACTACTGTGCGGCGGCGACGTGGAAAACTGTGATCAGAACTCGAAACTCTAAGGGAACTAGACGCTAAGATCAGCAACTTGACACAACGATGCAACCGTAAATTCAACAAAGCAAGTACTGAAAAGAAAACTGGAAAAAGGCTAGGACTGTCTTGGGGCGTGATGATCTAACCCTAATTTTTTTGTTGGCTTTTTCGTGGACTGTAGGTATGAAGAACAGAACCAATCTAGACTATGAAAACTGGTAAATCTCACCGAGCAACCTGGAAATCTGATACCACTTGATAGAGGCGAAGGTGTCCCGATGTTTCGATGAGATGATGGAGATCGATTATGGTGGAGACGACTTTCACGACCCGACTACGAACGTGCGAAGACGTTGCGCCTTAGCGATCGCTAAACCAACTCCGAGAGGTTATTGATCCCGCGGATGCACGATCAACCTGACCACGAAGGTCTAATTCCTGCAAACAATCGAAAGAACAAGCAAGAACTAAGAAAAGCAATCTGGATATTGCGAATATAAGATGAATGATTAACAGAAGTTGGGGTTCCAATGCGGTCTTGGCCTGGTTGGACGACACAAACGAAGAACTCGAAGTTGCGGCTATGGCTAATTTAAATCTAATTAAAACCCAAGTCTAAACGACGCCCTAAGGGCTGTATATATGGGGGAACAGAGGGGAATTTCTTGGCCCCTTGGAGGAGGGGTCTGAAAACAACCCTAACTCGGTTTCCCCACACATACGGACTCTAAAAAATAGCCTATTAAGTGTATTTCGAAATTACATGGGCCTGACCCAATAATAAGGTGACGCAGCACCTATAATAACCCTTGGACGAAAATATTAATGTGGCATCTTGTGTCTCTCGTCCAAGTCTTCATACACGCCTTATGGTGGCCTCAAAGTGCGAAAATCACCACTGGAAGCTCCATTGTCCTTTCCCGCGCGTGCACCTCCTTCTCCATGCTTGATCCCGCTCCAATGGCCATCCTTCTTATCCATGCTAGGTCCTTCATTCATAAGACAAACAAAAGTATCTAATTTGGGCATCATCATATGTTCCTGAACATTAGAAGGATTCGCAAGAAACGAAAGTACCTGATAATTTAGTTGACGTGCGCGTGCTCTAGTAACTGGTCCAGTATGTGTAGTTGGTGAAGATGTGGGTGTAACATTAGTAGAGATGTTCTCGTCAATCTCCTCAGCATCGTCGCCGCGTTCCATCGACGAATACACCGTCCTCACCGCGCCCCGAACTCCCTGTGCACGCTCCCGAGCTCCAATGTGAGCTTCCCTTTATTCCCCCCTAGCCGCGCTCGAGATAGACCACTTTAGTCAAGCTCACGGTCGCCGCCGTACGGTTCCGCCAATGGAGCCACCGCCGTTTCTACCCTCCTCCCTGCGGCCTCCGGTCTGTCCCAGTGGACGCACACGAGTGCCAGCTACGCCCCGAACCCAGCCCCGCTTGCCCCAGCCGCTAGAGACGGCTGGCCGGGGTTCCTCTGCCCGCGCCCAGCTGCGGCTGCTGCTGCCATTACAGCTGTTGGCCACGGCCCTCCATGGCGTGCAGCGTGGGCTGTGTAGCGCGCGTGTGTGTGTTGTTAGACCTGATAAGCTCATGTCGTGTTGCATAGGTAGCAGTTTTCGTTTTTAAATAATGTACGCATGCAGGTTGATGTGACCTTGCCATGCACGTAGTTTGTGGATCAAGTGCTGCATGTACGCACTGACCACGTCCTCCTTAGATTCCTCTTGGTGGGCGCATGCGCTGTGGACGTGGCCGTGGGATGGCGCGGTCGTCTCGGATCATGGCGTGCCACCGGGAGGTTGTTAGCTCCTTGCTTGGTATTCAGTTAGATAAAAGAAGGAAAGACAACAGAAAACGCTGCGCAGTTTTTGGCAGCACCAAATATCCTCTCTCGCGTGCGGCAAGGGCAAGTCGCCGGGCAAACCCAAGCCACAAGGTGGAGGTAGACCCGCGGCCGACAATGGAGGCGCGGGTGGTACCGGTGGATCCGGTGGCAAGAAGAAGGAGACTTGTCACTACTGCGGCAAAAAAGGGCATTGGAAGAAGGATTGCCGGACATGGCTGCGGGATCAGGAGCAACAGGGGTGGCAAGAGCAAGCCAATCTTGTGCGTGGGGGTGATGGGAACTATGAGGGCCTCCTCATGGCCGTGGTCGCTGATATATCTGTATCTTAGATTGTTGCACCGCAGGCCGTGTTCCTTAATGAGGAGAAAGTGATCCCTGTGCCCTCGCCGGACGGTGTGTGGTTCTTCGACACCGGCGCGCGCAGTCACATGATGGGGGAGAGGCATGTCTTTGCGTCACTTGATGAGACTGTACGTGGCACAGTCAAATTCGGTGACGGTTCCGTTGTAGCAATCCGAGGGCGTGGCACCGTTGTCTTTCGCTGCTAGAGCGGAGGTCAGCGTGCACTCACCGGCGTCTTCTTTATCCGCAGCCTACGGAGCAACATCATATCCGTGGGGCAGCTCGACTGTAACACCCCGGGTGTCACGCTATAGTTACCCAACAGTAATCACTATGATGGTTAACCATTATTGTTGCTAATCACTGTTGTTAATCCTTGCCTTGATCATTTTTGAATCAAAACAAATTTCAAATGCTTTTGGTGGATATTTAGAAATAATGTTGCAATTAAAACTTTGACCAAAATTCTTGCAACCACTTTTGTAAAATGCCAAATAATCATGGCTTCATGTCCATATGGACGTGAGGATTTATTAGGTAATTGAATAACTCCAACAATTCCTGACATCAGCAAAACAACACCTTTTGCTGGTTGAAATTGTAAAACAAATATTAAATGAATTTATTAAATCCCTAGACTTTTTGTGGCACTATTATAATGTGCAACAAAAATAATGGAACAAGATTCACCTTGGACAAAAATCATTTGATAGCTAAATAAATCAAAACTGTAGCCGAAAACCCCTTTTCATCAATACGATACTTAAAAGAAATAATAATGAATTAATTAATTCACCAAACTTATTGTGGCATTGGTTTTTTGGTGCGTCTCTAATTTAGGGATAAGTAACACCATTTACAAAATTGTAAAACTAGTTAAAAACAAATACAAAAGGAAAATAAATAACAAAACATAAAAGAAAAACGCAACAAAAGAGAGAAAAGGGAATCGCCCAGGCGCCTAAAGAAGCCAGGACGGTCCCCTCCTCGATCTCTCTCTCTGGATCCCCCCACGATCCCCATCTCCCTCCCGACCCCCTCTCGGTCCCGTCCCACCTCCTGGCTCCGCGGCTGCGCCGGCCGATCTGGCCAGTGCCGGCGGTCCGGGCCGCCCCGCTACTCCCTCTCGAACCACCACGCGGTGGCGCCCTCCTCCACCGGATTGATGCGCCGACCAACCTCCTCCTCGCGCTTCCCTCGATGAACCCTAGCCGCCCCATGGTGCTCCCCCACCACAGCTCGCCGCGTCGTGGCTCCGGCGCCGCCGGCCACCTCCACGTTGCCCCCTCAAGCTCCAGACCACGATGCCCCCTCCCTGCAGAACCTCCTCTGCATCAGGCGCCCCGCGCCGTCGACCACCCCGCCCTGTGCTCCCCTCCCCGAACTCCATCTAGCCGCCCGGCCGTCGCTGGCGCTTGGCGCCGCCGTGGCGCCGGCGTGAGGGCTGCTCCTACTCATCGATCTTCTCCACTGTGAGCCTCTCATGTGCAAAGTATTACTGAATTTGGTGTTGGATCTTGTACTGGCTACTACTGCTTGTTGTCGGTGCTCCCTTAACAGCGTCAAAAGTCACATCAAACAGAGTTCAATATGGGTAAACATTATAGATCCCGAAATTAGACATGCCAACGAGGATTTCATTCTATTGGACTAACGCCAAATTATTAATAGGTTAATCACGATAAATCTTGCAAAAGGGTACTTCCAGTTAAAACAGAAATTTCCAAACTTAGCAATTTTTTTTGTTAAGTTAGAAACATTACCTTAACGACTTCATGAGCCCAAAACTTGGTGTTATTGACTTTGATAAATACTGCAAATTGCATGGGCATGTTCCCCACATAAACAACTTTGATAAATAATGCAAATTGCATGGGCATGTTCCCCACATAAACAACTTAAGAATACCTCACTGGACCAACTCCATTTGATGTATGAATAAATTCCTATGAAAATCACAAGGTGTTATGTTCTGTTAAGTTTAACAATTTCTGGAATTTGCAGCCGGTGGCACTTTTCCAACAAAGTTTTGATTAAGCAAACGAACTATAATATGAATGCAATTTGTACCTGTTTGTAGATCATTGCAATGCACTCAGATTTTACATAGGGCGCTAATTTGTCTGATGTGCGGAACAATAAACCGGAGCCTCCAAAAAACAGCTAAGTGTGTTTAAAGACAGAAATTTCTCATACTTAGAAAATTCAGAGAAAACCATAAATGGGACCGTGACAAATGGGCCCCACATGTCATTGACTATGGCTGGCTCCGTCTGAATATAAAAAGTATTTACTGTTATTAATTTGACTGAAAATATTCTCGAAGATCAATTAAACTTTAGAAAATCATATAAAATAAACCGTAAATAAGATGAAAATAATTTATATATAAAAATTGATCAGAAAAATATAACGAATAAGAATACGCTACCCATACCCCCACCACACCCCTCTAACATACCGAACCCGAGACTTTCCCCCTCCGGATCGTCTGTCCGGTAATTACCCGATACCGGTAAAACTTTCCGGATGGAAATGTTCTGAACATAAAAGTTGTTCGTATTGTCTCAACTAGCACGGTTACACCATCCACACGTTTGTCGGATGTCCACGACACCTCCGGCATGAACCCTTCCCCCTCCGTACATCCCTGTCCGGTAATCACCTGGAGCCGGAAGTTCATCCCCAGATGAATTGCCGCTCCGAGCAACGAGCATTGCACTGCGTTAGAACACCGTTAACTTTGCATACGTCATGCCCTGTATTTGTTGCTATGATTGCTTTGTGTCTACTGTGTTTATCCCCCTTTGTTCTCCGGTAGACCCCGCTGCTACCGCCGACTACACCGCTTCCGGGTACGACTACTTCGTCCACGACCCTGCCCCTACCGTCGAGCTACCAGGCAAGCAGAGCCATTCTCTTCCCCAGATATCGCCTACCTTTCTGTACTTTCTTGCACTAGGCATTGTTACTGCTGCTGCTACGTTACAAACCTATTCAATTGGATAGCCTGATTTTGTCGCCCCTTGATGTACCTTTCTTATCCTATGATGCCTGTTATATTTATGCATTATTCAGCAGTGATCCCTGCGCCTTGTTAGCTAGGATTAGATAGCGGGCCGTGACCACTCAGGGGAGTGAACACGGATACATTATATATATAACTGCACAGGTACGATACAATGCAGACACCGCCTAAAGCCCTCTAGCTCGGCTCTGCCGAGCCACATCAAGTGAAGCTATCGAGGAGTAATCCTCGTACCTCCACTCGTTGCTGGCTCTGTATAGCCGCTCTAGGTACCTTAGCAACGGTTGTCCTTAAAGGTAAGAGTCGGCGACCCAATGGTGCCCGCGAGTGGTATATTTTCGGGAACGACAAGGAGGGTACGACCGACGTTACTGGCGTGCTTAGCCCCTGCTCGTATCTCGCGAGAGTTACTAAACTACGAAAAGTCGAGCTCTACCAAGAGCACATGCGAGACAAGGTAAGGAGACGGTTCACCTTGTTGGTAACCGCAGTGACTTGGTGGGACGACAGGGCAGGCACCGATGTACTGGTGGTCCTGACAACGGTTGTCACGCAGGTTAATTAAAATGCTAAATGGTTCGGCGGATGTCTTGAGTAGCCTTTTGGCTTGTACGCACTACCTACACGTGGGACGAGGAGTGTGGGCTCCCCTGCATCGTAGTCTCGTTCGAGGGTCTTCAGACGTCAGCAGTATCGAGGGCTGATTGCCGGGAAGTGGTGTTGTCTTCTGTTGCTCGAGCGGTGTATTTGTATTTGCTTTGATTTTGCTTCACCGGCCAGTCACGCACCGTGCAGGAGTACGTTCGGGTTAGGGTCCAAAGCTCTGCGTACAAAGGATATAGTCCGGCGGATGACCTCTCTGTTGATTGCCGAAGGATGGGCTACTTTGTGTCGGATAGCTTTGGTGGAGCGTTCCCTAACAAGGTTCCCGCCACCCTGGAGATCCGAGCGTCGTAGAGTCACGCCAGTGCACCCCTGCAGGGAAGATTAATCTATTCGAATAGCCGTGTCCACGGTAACAGGACGCTTTATGCTGAAGCTGGATCTTACCACTACAAACTACTACTACTAAACTGTATGGTTCCGGGTTTTCTTCCTCGCATGGGAAGTCGAGGAGGGGAACTCGGAGGAAATATTATTCTTAATCATTACAACTTATATTATACAATGTTGCAGCAACTTCTGCTTCGTTGTTACTTTATACTTTATATGAACTGTTGGCTGTTTCTCTTCTCATGCTGCAAGACTCGTCAGAAGATGCTAGTCTTCGATAGGCCTAGCTTCTTAGCCTTATTATGATTTCTATCTTGCAGTCCACTATATACAGCCTCCCCTTTCCATTTGATACAATGCATAATGCTTAGTAGCGGACGTAAGACTCGCGGGTATGCTAGATACTCAACTTTGCTTTATTTCCCCCCTTTATGTTTTGCCTGATCGGCCGCTGCAGTCGACGTTGGAGCCTTGGAGTCCAGGAGAAGGAGATCCCCGATGTTGACAACTGCTACGTGAAGATCCCCGATGCCTTCTACGACGTCGAGTCCCCCCGTTGACCAGGAGTAGTTTGGAGGTTCCCAGGCAGGAGGCCTCGCCTTTTCGATCATTGTTGATATTTGTGCTAGCCTTCTTAAGGCAACCTTGTATTCTTGTGTCTGTACTCAGATACTATTGCTTCCGCTAACTTTGTGCTCTCAAGCTGTTGTATTCGAGCCCTCGTGGCCCCTGGCTTGTATTAAACAACTTGTATTATTTTATTTGTTGAGTTGTGTTGTGATATCTCACCGTGGCACCTTGATCTCGATCGTGTACCTTGCGTGTATGATTACTGTACACGGTCTGATTTTGGGGGCGTCACAAGTTGGTATCAGAGCCGACTGCCTGTAGGACACCCCCTTCCAACTCCTTGGTCGAAGTCGAGTCTAGCCTTTGCAAAACTACGTTACTAACAGTGTCGTGTGGCTTATCGGCCCACGTCGCAAAACTGGGTGGAATTAGGATCTTTTTCTCCGTACCTTTACTCTGGGACTCTGCTCTCTCTTCCTTTCGGGTTAAATATTTTTGCTAACTCTAACTCTAGGTTCTCGCACCTCCTTCATTTCGGAGAGCCCTTTCCCCGATGATCGCTTACTTCACCAGAAGATGCCGGAGATACTCTCCGATAAAATTCTTGAGCCTTATGTGCTCATTGCCTCTATAATCATGTACCACCGGTAAATCCCCTTGCATAACTACCCATCCTTGCTATCGTACCTTCATTGCCCGATGCTCTTGTGTTTGCAAGATATCCCGGGATACTCTCCAATGTTTTGGAAATCCTCGGAAGCCTACTGCTTTGGAGGTTCTTCTTACCTGCTTACATTATGGTTGACTCCATATGTCTAAGTATTCTTCATTGACATCCCTTGTCCTGGTCATATTGATGGTATGGAAATCATCATCTGTGCGAATGCACCCAATCATCCATTGATCCCTATGAAGTCATTCTTCTGGCTCAGACGTCATTCCGTACATGGGCTGGATCTCGGAAAATCAAACCTTTGTTGATTTTCCGTATAAGTCTGTCCAACTTATATACCCATGGTCAGAACATCTGCTTCTGATATCCCCTATTTTAAATCAGATTTCCTTTGAACTTAAGCGTCAAATTATTCGGATGCTCTTATCATCTGATGCCTTTGCATGATTTGTCCCCCTGGTCGAGTACCGATACTCATATCAGATTCCCTGCGGTCCACCGGATCCTTTGGTGGATTATTATTTTACTAGTCTTGCATATTCTAAAAACCTTGAGTTCTTCCCTTGATACAAATTGGCTTTGTCGAGTCATATCCTCTACTTTGACCTCGGTACTCTACTTTTAAAGATGTACCCCTTACTTCTGATATTTGTCGAATAGATTCGTAAAAATATCTCGATGGGTGGTATCTATACCTCCATCATCTGTATGAAGCTAGAAACTTCTACGGGTCATACTCTACTGGTGTTACGCCAGATAAAATTCCAACACGACAACTTCATCGAAATCGAGAAGTGAATTGAAAGGTATTGCATTGAAGAAGTGGGAGTCGACCCTGAACCTTTGTGTTCCTACCCATGGATACGATGTAGAACTTATCATGAAAGCTCCTTGTAATGATAATAATCCCCTTGGTATAAATTCTTCTTGCATCTATGATTGGGTCCCTTGCTACCATGGTCCTGACCATGATGTTCTACTTGGATTCCATTTCTCAAGCAACGAGGAACACTTGTCTTCTACAAGTCACAATCGAGTTCAACTTCTATCGTATTCCACCTTCGAGAAATTAACACCCCTGGTATCTCGAGGATATCATGCCTTTGCACTACATCTTATGAATTGTGATGAAACAATGCCTATCCCAGTCATAGCCATTTCATGGTTCTGGGTTGTAGTCAACCGGGAACACCAAATAATTTTGCTTCACCATTCCTTTTTCTTGATGTCGCCGTTGTTCGATTGTAGTTTCTTGAAACTTTTTGACATGATGTGTCATTGGTCAACATCGACATCTTGGCTTCTACCAAGTGTCAATTTAATTCATTGTGGGAAATACCATCCTTGCCGTCGATGATTTGTGTCATCATTGAAAACCCCCTTTGACTCCCTGCCAATACAAACTTGGTCATGTATATCGTGCTCTGCCTTCCCTTGGGAAAGATATACACCTGATACTTGTGTATCATCACATTTTCCTTTCCATTGGTCTGTTTTACCTTTCTTTGAATATAAATTATCCGAGCAGCGATGATTCCCTGCTGATGTAAACACTTCGGTGTACTACTTTGTTCGTCCAACCAGTTACGATTGCTGATAACTTTTCGGTGACCACCGATGGACGAGAACTTTGCCTACTGGTCCGCCTCGTCTTAACGAGCAGGAAAACGTTTCTCTTTGTCCCTCGCCCTTGGCACTGATGTTGTTGCCGACATAGCTAATATGTTGTTCTCTGACTTACCTTGCAACTTGATCGCATTGTTTGCCACCACCCTTCTTTTTCACTGTGGGCCCATAACCCACAGTTCCACAGGATCGAAACCTGACTCTCTTGAACCTTTTTGTTCTCGAGGTTATTCCTCTTGCTTGACCTCGTATGCAACTCACGAGTCCTCTACCTTGTGATATTCGGTTCGATATCAGACTCAGTGCTTATGCCTGATGCTCTGGCCCCTTTTTCATCCCCCGTTATCATCGTCGAATGCTTGCATATCCGCTTGAAAACTTCTCATACCTTCTTTGGTTTCTCTCGATATATTCCCTTGAGTTAAACACGGAAGATACTTTGTACACCGTTCCCTCGGACAACCTCGGTTGATTAACCAGGTACCCATCCGACCCCCTTGAATTTTTACTCCTAGCCTATGCGTAAGTACGATGAAGACCCTGATGGAAGGATGACGACTCGTCGAGAGGAACTGATGCAGAGAAAGGAAGACGTCAACGAGAAGGATTAACTTCTTCGAGAAGGACAACAAGGACCAGAAAAATCGTTAGAATACGAAACCAAAATTTTACCCCTACCACAACTTTTTAATTCTCGGGACGAGAATTCTTTGTAGTGGAGGAGATTTGTAACACCCCGGGTGTCACGCTACAGTTACCCAACAGTAATCACTATGATTGTTGACCATTACTGTTGCTAATCACTGTTGTTAATACTTTCCTTGATCATTTTTGAATCAAAACAAATTCCAAATGCTTTTGGTGGATATTTAAAAATAATGTTGCAATTAAAACTTTGACCAAAATTCTTGCAACCACTTTTGTAAGATGCCAAATAATCATGGCTTCATGTCCATATGGACGTGGGGATTTATTAGGTAATTGAATAACTCCAACAATTCCTGACATCAGCAAAACAACACCTTTTGCTGGCTGAAATTGTAAAACAAATATTAAATGAATTTATTAAATCCCCAGAATTTTTGTGGCACTGTTATAATGTGCAACACAAATAATGGAACAAGATTCACCTTGGACAAAAATCATTTGATAGCTAAATAAATCAAAACTGTAGCCGAAAACCCCTTTTCATCAATACGATACTTAAAAGAAATAATAATGAATTAATTAATTCACCAAACTTATTGTGGCATGGGTTTTTTGGTGCGCCTCTAATTTAGGGATAAGTAACGCCATTTACAAAATTGTAAAACTAGTTAAAAACAAATACAAAAGGAAAATAAATAACAAAACATAAAAGAAAAACGCAACAAAAGAGAGAAAAGGGAATCGCCCAGGGCAAAGCCAACGCAGCCCACCTCGGGCCACCCTGGCGCCTAAAGAAGCCAGGCCGGCCCCCTCCTCGATCTCTCTCTCTGGATCCCCCCACGATCCCCATCTCCCTCCCGACCCCCTCTCGGTCCCGTCCCACCTCCTGGCTCCGCGGCTGCGCCGGCCGATCCGGCCAGTGCCGGCGGTCCGGGCCGCCCCGCTACTCCCTCTCGAACCACCACGTGGTGGCGCCCCTCCTCCACCGGATTGATGCGCCGACAAGCCTCCTCCTCGCGCTTCCCTCGATGAACCCTAGCCGCCCCATGGTGCTCCCTCACCACAGCTCCCCGCGTCGTGGCTCCGGCGCCGCCGGCCACCTCCACGTCGCCCCCTCAAGCTCCAGACCGCGATGCCCCCTCCCTGCAGAACCTCCTCTGCATCAGGCGCCCTGCGCCGTCGACCACCCCGCCCTGTGCTCCCCTCCCCGAACTCCATCTAGCCGCCCGGCCGTCGCTGGCGCTTGGCGCCGCCGTGGCGCCGGCGTGAGGGCTGCTCCTACTCATCGAGCTTCTCCACTGTGAGCCTCTCATGTGCAAAGTATTACTGAATTTGGTGTTGGATCTTGTACTGGCTACTACTGCTTGTTGTCGGTGCTCCCTTAACAGCGTCAAAAGTCACATCAAACATAGTTCAATATGGGTAAACGTTATAGATCCCGAAACTAGACATGCCAACGATGATTTCATTCTATTGGACTAACGCCAAATTATGAATAGGTTAATCACGATAAATCTTGCAAAAGGGTACTTCCAGTTAAAACAGAAATTTCCAAACTTAGCAATTTTTTTTGCTAAGTTAGAAACATTACCTTAACGACTTCATGAGCCCAAAACTTGGTGTTATTGACTTTGATAAATAATGCAAATTGCATGGGCATGTTCCCCATATAAACAACTTCAGAATACCTCACTGGACCAAGTCCATTTGATGTATGAATAAATTCCTATGAAAATCACAAGGTGTTATGTTCTGTTAAGTTTAACAATTTCTGGAATTTGCAGCCGGTGGCACTTTTCAAACAAAAGATGAAAATAATTTATATATCAAAATTGATCAGAAAAATATAACGAATAAGAATACGCTACCCATACCCCCACCACACCCCTCTAACATACCGAACCCGAGACTTTCCCCCTCCGGATCGTCTGTCCGGTAATTACCCGGTACCGGTAAAACTTTCCGGATGGAAATGTTCTGAACATAAAAGTTGTTCGTATTGTCTCAACTAGCACGGTTACACCATCCACACGTTTGTCGGATGTCCACGACACCTCTGGCATGAACCCTTCCCTCTCCGGACACCCCTGTCCGGTAATCACCTAGAGCCGGTAGTTCATCCCCGGATGAATTCCCGCTCCGAGTAACGTGCATTGCACTGCGTTAGAACACCGTTAACTTTGCATACGTCATGCCCAGTATTTGTTTGCTATGATTGCTTTGTGTTTACTGTGTTTATCCCCCTTTGTTCTCCCGTAGACCCCGCTGCTACCGCCGACTACACCGCTACCGCGTACGACTACTTCGTCGACGACCCTGCCCCTACCGTCGAGCTACCAGGCAAGCAGAGCCATTCTCTTCCCCAGATATCGCCTACCTTTCCGTACTTTCTTGCACTAGGCATTGTTAGTGCTGCTGCTACGTTACAAACCTATTCAATTGCATAGCTTGATTTTGTCGCCCCTTGATGTACCTTTCTCATCCTATGCTGCCTGTTATATTTATGCATTATTCAGCAGTGAGCCCTGCGCTTTGTTAGCTAGGATTAGATAGAGGGCCGTGACCAATCAGGGGAGTGAACACATATACATTATATATATAACTGCACAGGTACGATACAATGCAGACACCGCCTAAAGCCCTTTAGCTCGGCTCTGCCGAGCCACATCAAGTGAAGCTATCGAGGAGTAATCCTCGTACCTCCACTCGTTGCTGGCTCTGTATAGCCGCTCTAGGTACCTGAGCAACGGTTGTCCTTAAAGGTAAGAGTCGGGCGACCCAACGGTGCCCGCGAGAGGTATATTGTCGGGAACGACAGGGAGGGTACGACCGACGTTACTGGCGTGCTTGGCCCCTCCTCGTATCTCGCGAGAGTTACCAAACTACGAAAATTCGAGCTCTACCAAGAGCACACGCGAGACAAGGTAAGGAGACGGTTCACCTTGTTGGTAACCGCAGTGACTTGGTGGGACGACAGGGCAGGCACCGATGTATTGGTGGTCCTGACTGCTGTCGTTGACCGCGGGTCGGTTAAGTCGAGGCAACGATAACGGTTGTCACGCAGGTTAATTAAAATGCTAAATGGTTCGGCGGATGTCTTGAGTAGCCTTTTGGCTTGTACGCACTACCTACACGTGGGACGAGGAGTGTGGGCTCCCCTACATCGTAGTCTCGTTCGAGGGTCTTCAGACGTCAGCAGTATCGCGGGCTGATTGCCGAGAAGTGGTGTTGTCTTCTCTTGCTCGAGCGGTGTATTTGTATTTGCTTTGATTTTGCTTCACCGGCCAGTCACGCACCGTGCAGGAGTATGTTCGGGTTAGGATCCAAAGCCCGGTGTACATAGAATATAGTCCGGCGGATGACCTCTCTGTTGATTGCCGAAGGATGGGCTACTTTGTGTCGGATAGCTTTGGTGTAGCGTTCCCTAACAAGGTTCCCGCCACCCTGGAGATCCGAGCGTCGTAGAGTCACGCCAGTGCACCCCTGCAGGGAAGATTAATCTATTCGAATAGCTGTGTCCACGGTAACAGGACGCTTTATGCTGAAGCTGGATCTTACCACTACAAACTACTACTACTAAACTGTATGGTTCCGGGTTTTCTTCCTCGCATGGGAAGTCGAGGAGGGGAACTCGGAGGCATTATTATTATTAATCATTACAACTTATATTATACAACGTTGCAGCAACTTCTGCTTCGTTGTTACTTTATACTTTATATGAACTGTTGGCTGTTTCTCTTCTCATGCTGCAAGACTCGTCAGAAGATGCTAGTCTTCGATAGGCCTAGCTTCTTACCCTTATTCTGATTTCTATCTTGCAGTCCACTATATACAGCCTCCCCTTTCCATTTGATACAATGCATAATGCTTAGTAGCGGACGTAAGACTCGCGGGTATGCTAGATACTCACCTTTGCTTTATTTCCCCCCTTTATGTTTTGCCTGATCGGCCGCTGCAGTCGACGTTGGAGCCTTGGAGTCCAGGAGAAGGAGATCCCCGATGTTGACCACTGCTACGTGAAGATCCTCGATGCCTTCTACGACGTCGAGTCCCCCCGTTGACCAGGAGTAGTTTGGAGGTTCCCAGACAGGAGGCCTCGCCTTTTCGATCGTTGTTGATATTTGTGCCAGCCTTCTTAAGGCAACCTTGTATCCTTGTGTCTGTACTCAGATACTATTGCTTCCACTAACTTTGTGCTCTTGAGCTGTTGTATTCGAGCCCTCGTGGCCCCTGGCTTGTATTAAACAACTTGTATTATTTTATTTGTAGAGTTGTGTTGTGATATCTCACCGTGGCACCCTGATCTCGATCGTGTACCTTGCGTGTATGATTACTGTACACGGTCTAATTTTGGGGGCGTCACATCGACGAAGGTGGCTGCTCGGTCAAGATCGACTAAGGAGTGATGTCGATCCATGACCCGGCAAGGCGCATGATGGCGCGTGTCAGGCGGACGCTCAACCGGCTCTACACCGGTGTGCTCACAATTGACTCGCCGGCTTGTCAGCGCAGGGAGATGACACGGCTTGGCGGTGGCATGCACGCATGGGCCACCTACCCATGTCCACCAAGCAGCTTGTGCGCGGGATGCCTGTCGTCGACCGCGTCGAGGAATACTGCGACAGCTGCGCTCTCGGGAAGCAGCACCGTGTGCCGTGCCCAAAGGCCATGGCGTACCGAGCAGAGCGTGGACTGGAGCTTGTGCGCACTGACCTCTGCGGGCCTATTTCACCTACAACTCCAGGAGGTAACAAATACTTTCTATTGGTTGTGGATGACTACAGCCGTTTCATGTGGCTAGAGCTTTTGAAGTCCAAAGATGAGGCACATGAGCGCTTCAAGAAGATCCAGTTGATGGCCGAAGCCAAGGGAGATTGCAAGCTGAGGGCGTTCCGTTCTTATCGTGGGGGGAGTTCAACTCTACCGAGTTCAAGGAGTACTGTGAGCAACGCGGAGTCAAGCACTACACCATCGCGCCTTACTCGCCGCAGCAAAATAGAGTCGTCGAAAGGCGAAACCAAAATGTGGTGGAAATGGCAAGATGCATGATCAAGAGCATGGGCATGCCGGCGTACTTCTGGGCGGAGGCGGTGAAAACTGCTGTCTATATTCTGAACCGAGCACCAACGAGGAGTCTGGAGGGTGTCACCCCGTATGAGGCGTGGCACGGCCGTAAACCCAGTGTTCATCACCTGCACACTTTTGGGTGCACGGTTCACGTGAAGAAGGTTGGCCCCGGTGTCACCAAGCTAAGCGATCGATCCACACCGATGGTGTTTGTGGGATATGAGGAGGGTTCCAAGGCGTATGGAGTATATGATCCGACGACAAAAAGGGTTCAGGTAACGTGTGATGCTATCTTTGAAGAAAACAAGCCATGGACTTGGAGCGCTCCGGGCGCGACCACGACGCCCTCCACCCAGGCAACGTTCACCATGGTCTACACTGTGGACTATGGTGTCCACGAGGTTGACACCGGCGGCAGCACACCTCCAGCATTGTCATGCAGCACGGCGACACCCTCTACACCCACATCACAGGTGGTGTCTCCAGTGGCTACCACGCCAGTGGTGAGCACGCTCGGGACACCAGAGTCCGAGCCACGGACGCCGAACACGGTACGGGAGATACGTTGGGCGACGCCACCAACCCATATGACACCCTCGACACAGACGGCGGACCAATCCGCTAGCGCCGGCTCTCGTGCATCCTCGACAAGACGGAGGGGCAAGATGTGCGCGAGGCGATGGAGGGCTGCTTGCTCACGGCCGAGGAGCCGGCCAACGTCAACGACGCGCTAGCCTACACCGCCTGGAAAGCTGCCATGGATGCAGAGATGGAATCCATCACTGAGAACTCCACTTGGCAGACCTCCACTCTCCCACGTGGGCACAAGGAAATCGGACTCAAGTGGGTCTACAAGGTGAAGCGCGACCCCGATGGCAACATTCTCAAGCACAAGGCGCGGTTGGTCGCCAAGGGTTACGCACAGCGCGAGGGCATCGACTTTGAAGATGTGTTTGCGCCCGTAGCACAGATGGAGACTGTCCGGCTCTTTCTCGCACTCGCTGCACACTCCGGTTGGGAGGTACACCATATGGACGTGAAGTCCGCGTTCCTCAATGGTGACCTCACCGAGGAAGTGTATGTAGCTCAGCCGCTGGGATACGTCGTCGCCGGGAAGGAGGATCAGGTCTTGAAGCTGAAGAAGGCTCTCTACGGCCTCCTTCAGGCTCCAAGGGCCTGGAATGCCAAACTCGACGAGACATTGGGCACACTGGGATTCAGTCGTAGCCCGCTGGAGCATGCAGTGTACCGGCGAGGTGACAAGCACTCATATCTGCTTGTAGGGGTGTACGTTGATGATTTAATTATCACTGGCACCCATGCAGCTCATATCTTGGAGTTCAAGGATCAAATGCAGAAGCTTTTCAAGATGAGTGACCTCGGGTTACTGAGTTATTACTTAGGCATCGAGGTAACTCAATTTGAAGACATGATCACCTTGTGTCAGCGCGGCTATGCAGAGAAGATCATTGAAGCAGCAGGGATGAGCGGGTGCAACGTTTTTCACACACCCATGGAGTGCCGGCTGAAGCTGAAGAAAGAGGACGGAAGCAAGGCATTTGATCCATCCTTATACCGCAGCATAATTGGGAGTTTGAGGTACTTGGTTCATACTCGGCCGGACATAACATATGCTGTTGGAATTGTGAGTAGGTTCATGGAAAAGCCAACTACAACACACTGGACTGCTGTCAAGCAGTTCTGAGATATCTGCAAGGAACACTGAGCTATGGATGCCGGTACGTGCGCGGAGCCGCGGAGGCGGAGGCAACGGTGCTCTACTTGGATACAGTGACAGCGACCATGCCGGCGACGTTCACCTCAGTGCAGATATTCTTCATAGGTGAGAACCCCATATCCTGGACCTCACAAAAGCAGAAGATAGTGGCTGTTAGCTCTTGTGATGCAGAATACGTAGCCGCAGCGGCTGCAACTTGTCAAGGGCTTTGGTTGAGCAGGCTGATTGCAGAGATGAAAGGAGATGCGCCAGCTGTGTTCAAGCTCATGGTGGATAATAAATCTGCGATTGCCCTCGCGAAAAAACCTGTACATCACGATCGAAGTAAACACATTGATGTCAAGTTTCACTTCATCCGTGACTGTATGAAATCTGGGCAGGTGCAGATCGACTTCGTCGGCACACACGATCAAGTGGCGGATGCGATGACAAAGGCCCTTGGGCGGGTTCGTTTCATTGAGCTGCGTCAGAGGCTTGGGGTTAGAGAAGTCCACAAGGAACGACGAGCTTAAGGGGGAGATTTGTTAGACCTGATAAGCTCATGTCGTGTTGCATAGGTAGCAGTTTTCGTTTTTAAATAATGTACGCATGCAGGTTGATGTGACCTTGCCATGCACGTAGTTTGTGGATCAAGTGCTGCATGTACGCACTGACCACGTCCTCCTTAGATTCCTCCTGGTGGGCGCATGCGCTGTGGACGTGGCCGTGGGATGGCGCGGTCGTCTCGGATCATGGCGTGCCTGCCGGGAGGTTCTTAGCTCCTTGCTTTGTATTCAGTTAGATAAAAGAAGGAAAGACAGCAGAAAACGCTGCGCAGTTTTTGGCAGCACCAAATATCCTCTCTCGCGTGCCTATCTCTCGAGCTCTACCCCTTCTCTCTCGCGTCCGGCAACGACATGTGTGTGTGTGTGTTCTGGGTGTCATGTACGTGTACGTGACAGCAGCCATGGCCGGCCGGCTCCGGACACCGCCACCGGCTGCACCAAGCGCACGCCCCCGTCCGCGCATGGCCACCACTGCCACGGCTGTTGCTGTTGCTGCCACTTCATATTGCTACGGCTGCTGTCAATACTAGTACTGCTGAACCTCAATTTTGTGCAACCAACAGCAGCAAATCTAGCAACAAACAGCAGCAAAACAAAGCACTAAATGAAGTTTATTGTGGGTAAAATTATTATGTGCAGAGAGTACACTTAACCAGCTCCAATTTGTTCCATTGCACCAACTCCATTAGATGCATCGATTAATTCTTAGAAAAATAACAAATATGCAAAAATCTGTGATGTGCTAGTAGAATTAAGCCCGAGGCCATATGTGCAAATAAAACAATTTGAGTTCAAAGATAAGTCCATAGAATTTGCAAATAGGTCCTCTTCTATTAATTAGGACTAGCATGGTGTCCCGCGCATTTGAGCGGCTAGAATTCCTTTTTTTTATCTTAGTAGTTTTTCTTTCCATTTCTTCTTTACACTGCATTGCTGTTTGGATTAAAAAATGTGGTTCAATGTGTACATTTCTTGTTAGTACAATGTCATATATCCACATAATCATACATATGGTTCATTGTTTTGAGGTAGATTACCACTTATATCCAAGTGGTATCATTCTTCTAGATTCTCGCAATGTTTTTTTACTCTCTTAGTGATTGTGTTTTTCGGCTATCTGAGAAACTATTAGTGTATATTTATTTAAAATGGTGTTACTATTAGTCTATATTATTTTTGGTGTCCTTGCTGTTGGGTTTGATTTACATTTTACTCAGATCAAAATCATACGATAAATTTTTTTTACTTTAATTTATTGTTCAACTTCACTGGTTAAATCTATATTTAAGGCGTATAGATAAATTTCATATGAAGGAAATACATTAAATATATAGTTTTTGTATTTTTTATCCAGTAACTTATAAATAAAAATAAGTATATTATTATTCTCTCTAATTAATAATTTTTTTTAATATTATCATTTGAAACATCTAAAAATAAAAATCTATATCAATCCAACTTTAATTTTTTTGAAACCTTGTTTGTATCAGGTTCGGGCGTACAGATTTACATTGTTTTTCTGTAATTTCATATAATATTTAAAACTGTATTGTCTATTCATCTCATAAGTGTCTTTTATTGATTTGATGGAAATTTGTGTTTTAAGCTTTTAAACTTTGACAATCGTGCTTTGTTTCTTTTTTTCCTTTGATCGCTCGCCACTATTTGGCCATGAAATTTTGGATTTGATGAAGCGTCAAATAAGTAAATAGATATGACAGGTTTTCCACAAAAAAGGGAGATCCCGCAGGTTTCCCACTTCAAAGGGAAAAAAATATGGCAGGTTTCCCACTAAATAAAGATATGACAGGTTCCTCTGCGTATTATGGTTGGCTTTGGCATGTGGAAGTTTTTTTTCTCTTGATAGAATTCAAGGAGGAATTGATTACCTTTTTTTTTGAGACTAACCAACTCCCACTAAAGATGCGTCACAATGTTTACATGGACGAAAGAAAGATCACCGGGGTTACCCAACCACACATGTCGGCCCAACCCCAGTGAAAAGCAATGCCTAGCTAAGCTATGAGCTTCATAATTAGAGCTCCTACTCTCAAAAACAAAATTGCAACTATGAAAGGAGCCCTTGCGCTTCATTATTTCATGTAGGATAGGACCATACGGCGGCGATGTCTTCTTCAGTAAATCATCAACAACCATCTAGCAGTCAGAGGCAATGTGGATGTTAGGCTCATGCAGATCCATGGCTAGAGATAAAGCTTCTCTAATCGCCATCGCCTCAAGTGTTGGAGGATCCGTGATGCGTGTGAACGTCATGGCGGAAGCACCCAGAAAGACACCATCTTCACTTCTACACACAACGGCTACAGTACTAGAATTCATCTCGGTGCTCACCGCTGCATCGACATTGATTTTAACAAGGTTGCTTGGGGGAGCAATCCATGTACTCACTCTTGGGAGGCGGATTCCAGGGGGGCTAGAAGCTCGAGTAGCAGTCCCCTTAACTTCATCAATGTATGATTTTATGAAGCAATAAGTAGACATTGGGCTTTGGTGGATGTCCTAATGGATAGCTTTCCTCCTAGCAGTCCAAACCGCCCATAGTCCCACTGTCATGAGCATGAAAACCTCCTGAGATAGAAGTTCCTGAAGATTGAACATCCATTCTTTGGCATCTGGTACACGGACTTGGCTCATTGTTTCCTCTAGCTCATCCGGCAGCAAAGCCCACACACATCTGGCCATAGTGCATTCAAGCAGATTGTGTCTCCAGCTATCTTGCGCCCCACAGAGAGAGCACAAACTGGTTGATTCCATGCTACGATGGTGAAGAAGATCAAAAGTCGGGATAGAATCGCGAGCCAACCTCCACATGAAATTCTTCAGTTTCGAGGGTAATGGAACCTTCCATAGGTTTTTCCAGCAGTTTCCCGTCTTCTCCATGTCCGCCGGTTCTTTTCTTCCATCCAACCATGCTTCCCGACACCTCTTAGTGTGTGCATACATTCTATATGCAGAAACACCGAGAAGATTCCAGAGCGTTCGCACTCCCAAGCCCAGGTGTCCGGTACCCTCATTGTGCAAACAGGGATCTTCAGAATTGATTCGGCATCAATTGGGATGAACACTTGCCTGACAAGATCCTCAATCCAAGCGGCGTTTGATGCATCGATGAGCTCCGCCACACGCTGAGGAGGGTTGGCCACGAGAGAAACAACAGGTTGCTTCATATTTTCTCTAGGGATCCCCAAATCAGTCCAAATGTTGGTAGTCTCACCATCACCAATGTGTCGGATTATACCCTGCCAAAGGAGGCTTCGCCCTTCCAATATCGACCGCCAAAGCTGCGATGGGTGGTTACCTAGTTCCTCTTCCAGTAGTGTAGTCCCCGGGAAATAAACCGCTTTTAGGATCCGAGCACTTAGAGAATCTGGTTCAGTCAGTACCCTCTAAGCCTGGCGGGAAAGCAAAGCAAGGTTGAATAATTCCATGTCACGGAATCCGAGCCCTCCAAGATGCTTCGGTTGAGTGGTTGAGTCCCAGGAAACCCAGGCCGGTTTCCTTTTGCCCGCCTTACTGCCCCACCAAAACTGCCGAATGGTTGATGTGATAGTCTCGCATAGCCCTCGAGGCAATCTGAAGCAAGCCATCGAATATACAGGAATAGCCTGGGAGACTGATTTGATCAAAACCTCCTTTCCCGCTACGGATAAATTTTTTTCCAGCCATCCTTTGACCTTTGCCCACACCCTGTCTTTGAGGTATTTAAAAGTGACGTTCTTATTTTGTCCCACATCAGTCGGCATCCCCAAGTAGCGCTCTGAGAGAGACTCCGACTGCACATGCAAAATGTTTTTGACCGTGGTTCTGGAATCCTATGAACACCCCTTACTGAAGAAGATAGAGGACTTTTGATAGTTGATCCTCTGTCCCGACGCTTCACAATAATGATTAAGCAGTTTTGATACACTATCCCCCCCCCCCCCCCCGAGCTTTACTTAAAAAGAAGCAGGCTGTGATCGGCGAATAGGAGATGGTTCACAACCGGAGCTGTAGACGCCACCTTAACCCCACCCATTTGAGATGACCAAGAACTTGATTTTAAGAGGCACAAAAGGCCCTCTGCCGCCAATAAGAAAAGATAAGGGGATATAGGATCTCCCTGCCTAATACCTCTCGTAGGTTTGAATTCCTCCAACTTCTCCCCGTTGAAAAGAACTGAGAAAGACACGGTTGTGACAAGGTTCATGACAACCTTAATCCATTGCTGATGGAAGCCCAGTTTCTTCATGATTGCTTCAAGATAAGCCCACTCTATCCTGTCGTAGGCTTTCAACATGTCAAGTTTTAAGGCACAAACCCCATTCACCTTGGACCTGTTCCATTTCATGAAATGAAGGCACTCGTAAGCACTGATGATATTGTCCGTGATGAGACGTCCCGGTACGAAGGCAGATCTCTCTTCCGAGATTATATCAGGCAAGATCATCTTCAGTCTATTGGCCACCACCATAGAGGCGATCTTGTATAGGAGATTGCAAAGACTAATTGGCCTAAACTGAGAAAGCTGATCCGGGCTAGTCACTTTAGGGATGAGAACCAGCACCGTTTTGTTGATGCATTCCGGATGGTTCTCCCCCCGAACAATTTTCAAAACAACCTCCGTGACCTCTTTACCACATAGATCCCAGTGCCTCTGATAGAAGTGAGCAGGAAATCCGTCGGGTCCAGGGGACTTTGTGGGGAACATTTGGAAGAGCGCCGTCTTTAACTCCTCCTCAGAATACGGGGCCATGAGTAAGTCATTCATATTACCAGTGACTTTTACAGGAACATGGTTCAGGACTCTATCCATACCGGTTATTCCCTCTGATGTGTAGAGAGTCTCATAGAAACTACTAGCCATTTCTTTATGGACAGCAGGGTCGTCAACAGATACTCCCAAGGCATTCTTCAAAGCTCTGATCATTTTTTTCTTCGTTATCAAGCTAGCTCAGAGATGGAAGAACTTAGTATTTTTGTCACCAGCTGAAAGCCTCTCCGCTCTAGAACGTTGCCGCCACATGATTTCCTCACGGTGATAAAGTTCTATCAGCCGTTCGTTGATCTTTATTTCCTCATGAGATGGCGCTACTCGGCTAGGATCATCCCCGAGTGTCTCCAGTCTACGGGACAGAGATTTAATCTCTTTCCGAACAGAGCCAAACGTGTTTCTGTCCCAAGCTTGCAGATCACGGGACACTGCCAGGAGTTTGTTGTGTAAATCCAGCGCACCGTCGTTAGGTCCCGCCGCTGCCCAAACATCAGTGATAGTCCCCTTCCATTGCTCATGATTTTCCCACATTACTTCATACCGGAAAGTATGTGGTTTAGGATTTTGCGGTACACCACTATCGAAATCCACCAATATTGGGAAGTGATCCGAAGTTGCTGCCGTCAGATGTTTGACGCTAGCCGATGGGAACGTAGAAGTCCAGTCAGGAGAGGATAGAGCCCTGTCCAGTCTTGCCTTCGTATATGTTCCTCCAGTCACTTTCTTTGCAAAAGTCCAAGAGCGACCAGAATAGCCCATATCTAGCAACCTGCATATGTCAACTGCATCTCGAAACCCTTGGATTTGGGCGTTGCTTCTCTACCCAACCCCCATGTGCTCTTAAGGTCGCAAAACCTCATTTAAATCTCCCATACATAGCCACGGGAGATTGCTTGAAACACTTATATCTTTAAGGATTTGCCATGCTTGGTAGCATAGGTGAGTTTGAGCTTCACCATAGAAAACCGTAAGGCGCCATGGTTCACCCCTAGGTTCCTTGACTGAGAAGTCCATATGATAAACAGACGGACCCAAAAAATCCACTATTACATTATTATTCCAAAAGATACCAACACCACCACTTCTACCTTGGCTATCAATAGCACGACCCAAGGTACCAGCCAAAGACTCTACCCTACTGCCTCTTATTTGAGTCTCAACGATGCACAGTAGAGTAGGGGCAAATTTCCTCGCGAGTTCTTGAAGTTCTCGGACTGTCGCGTCTCTGCCTGCACCGCGACAGTTCCAACATATGGCATTCATTTGGCTTGGCGGCGCTCCTCTAGGGAGCCCGCCAATTTTTCCAAGTACTGTGGGTTGGAATTAGGTCTTGCACGGTCCCCGGGTTTGCCATCATTTGCGGTTTTAGAGCGTTTGGGATCTTGCTTTGGTGGAGGACTGGGAGGGATGTCAGTTGGATCAATATTCATTGCCGTCGATGGTGGGACTTCGCTAGAACCATCAGGGACTTCTTGCCTGCCAAGATCATTGGTTTCTCCCGAGATTCTTTTCCTAGAGGGATCATCCTCGTCCATCGACGTCTAATTTGATTGGGTACTCGCTGGTACCAGTGGAAGGGTTTTAAAGGCCGCCGGAATCTGTTGCTTGTTTCTCTTCGCCCGTCCCGGTCCTGGTCCAGCGCCACGAAACCAATCGGCCCGTAGGTTCTTGAAAACTAGAGCAGACGGGGGGTGAACTCCGTCTCCATGCCCCTTGTGGAGATGGCCAAGATGCCCGCACACCGCGCACCAGTCAGGAAGCCTTTCGTACCGAACAAGGATGATTTGGCGCTTGCCACCCTTGACAATGGACACAACATTTTTGAGAGGTTTGAGCACATTGATTCTCACTTTAACTCTGAAGAAATTGCCCTCGAAATCCTGAGACTTCGGTTCCGCAAACAAGAAGGTCCCAATCCTGCCAGCCAGAGATTGCAACAGGGGATAGAAGTCGTCACGAAAATCGTGAATCTGCGCCCATATGTCAATGCTATCCAGAGCCACTTATGAGGGTTTGGAGAAACCATCATAGGTAGCTATAACCACCGCGTAGCCACGGAGATTCCACGGACCTTCCTCCATGACTCGCTCCCAGTCACCTAAACAAGAGAATTGCAGAGTGTATAAGTTTGCTTCCAGCAGCCTGCTCGCCACCGGTTGTTCTAAATCCCACGCCGGCCACATGTTCTTGAAGAACCAGAATTGACTATACGTCTTTGAGTTATGAACCCTAGCCAAGTCCATCCACCTTAGCTTCTTTGGGATATCAATCTCGTCCTCGACGATCACGTCGTCCAGATCGTCTTCTGCCAGTCCAAATCATCCACCTTGGCCCCGGAGCCTGAAGCTACCGATGCCATGATCACACGGAAAAACCCTAGTCCAGATTAAAAACCTAGACCTTGTTGCTCTCGTCCCAACCCAGCGAGATCCTCTCCACCAGCGCCTATCCCCGTGGTGTCACGAGGACAGCCGGAGATCAAGAACCAGTGAGGGAGGAAGAATCGGTGGGGGGGGGGGTAGAATATCTCCACTCAGGGGGCGGCGCCGCCGAGGGAGGAGGAAAGACCTAAATCGCCGAGACGAGAAGGAAAAACATGATTTGGCTTTTAGGAGGAATTGATTACCTGATCATACTTGATACGTCTAACACAAACGTGATGTTGGCTCTCTTAAATCCAAGGATAGCTTCTCATGTACGTGATTCATGTTGCCCTTTTTTTATTTGGTACGTACGTGATAGGTTGCATATGCCAAATAATGTGTGTGAACAATATTTGTATGTAACGTATATATTATTAAATCTTAGCCATTTATATGTGAAATCAATGGTTGATATAATTTAATCTATGTGGATGAATGTGATGCTTTGTTTGTCTCTTATTTTAATTATATAATAGATTTAGATTAAATAAATCTGCTAATAAATAGGTCATTGACATGTGGGGCCAAGTGTTGTTTAATTAAACAATATGATTTTATTAATAACCAGAGGCTGACATGTGGGACCCACATGTCAGTTGCCTAGTCAAACCCCACTGTTTTGGATAATGTTGAGTTTATTAATAAAAGAAAATCCAGAAACTCTTTTAAATTGATTTAAACTTTGAAAATTAATATCTTTTAATCCGTAACTCAGATGAAAAAACTTTATACATGAAAATTGATCAGAAAAATATAAAGAATAAGAATACGCTATCCATATACCCACCACCCCCCCTCTAGCACAACGAACATGAGACATTCCCCCTCCGGGCCGTTTGTCGATAATCACGCGGAGCTGGTATTTCATCCCCGGATGAATTCCAGCTCCGAGCATAACCCTTTGTACTGCGTTAGAACACCGTTAACATTGCATCTGTCATGTCATGCATCTGTTTGTATAGGCTTGCTTTGTATTCACTGTTTCTCTCCCTCTTTTTTCTCTGGTAGACCCCGCTGCTGTTGCTGACTACACCGCTGCTAAGTACGACTACTTCGTCGACGACCGTACCCCTACCGTCCAGCTTCCAGGAAAATAGAGCCATTTTTCTTCCCCAGATATCACCTATCTTTCCATACATTTCTTGCACTAGGCATTGTTACTGCTGCTGCTACGTTACAGTCCTATTCTATTTCATAGCCTGTTTTTGTCGCCCCTTGATGTACCTTGCTTTATCCTATGCTGCCTATAAATATATATATTCTATTCAGCAGTGAGCCCTGCGCATTTTTAGTCAACTAGGATTAGATATCGGGCCGTGAACACTCTAGGGAGTGAACGCGGAAACAATATATATATAACTGCACAAGTATGATACAATGCAAACACTGTCTAAGGCCCTAGGGTCCTGAACAACGGTTGTCCTTAAGATAAGAAGTTGGGTGACCCAACGGTGCCCGTGAGCAGTATTGCGACGGGAACGACAGGGAGGGTACGACCGACGTTACTGGCGTGCTTGGACCTTGCTCGTATTCCGAGAGAGTTGCCAAACCACGAAAATTCGAGCTCTACCAAGAGCACACGCGAGACAAGGTAAGAAGACGGTTCACCTTGTTGGTAACCTCGCGCTTTGACGGGACGACAGGGCAGGCCCCGACATTACTGGTGGACCTTGTTGCTGTTCGTTGCCCATTGTGTTGTTAGTCAGACAATGATAACGGTTGTCTGCGAGATAATAATAAAATGCTAAATGGTTCGGTGGATGACTTGAGAGGCCTGTTGGTCTGTACGCACTACCTTCACGTGGGATAAGGAGTTATGGGCTCCCCTGCGTCATAGTTCATTCGAAATCTCTTTAGACGTCAGCAGTACCACGGCCTGCGTCGGGAAGTGGTGTGTCTTCGTCGCTCAAGTGGTGTATTTGGATTTTCTTATGCTTCACCGGCCATCCATGCACCGTTCAGGAGTGTGAAGGGTGAGGGTCCTTGTGACGCCCCCAAAAATAATCCGTGTACAGTAGTCATACATGCAGGGTACACAACTGAGATTAGGGTGCCACAGTGAGAATATCAGAGCACAAAACTAAACACAAATAAGATAAATCTGATATTACAATCCAGGGATCCCGACGATCCGAATACATAAGTTATACAAGCCATAATATCTGAGTACAGACATAGTTAGTCAAGTTTTTCCTTAAGAAGGCTAGCACAAATAGCATTAGAGGTACAGATCGAAAAGGCAAGGCCTCCTACCTGGGATCCACAGAACTACTCCTGGTCAACGGGGAACTCGACGTCGTAGTAGTCGCCTCCGGGGTACTCCTGCTCCTGGGCTCCAACTACGACGGCAACAGCCGATCAGGAAAAACAAAAAGGGGGAAATAAAGCACGGGTGAGTATCTAGCATACCCGCGAGTCTTACGTCCGCTACTAAGCATTTATGCATTTGTATCAAATGGAAAAGGGAGGCTGTATATAGTGTACTGCAAGGTAGAAAACCAGAATAAGGAAGAGAAGCTAGGCCTATCGAAGACTAGAATCTTCTGATGAGTCTTGCAGCATGAGGAGAGAATAGCCAACAATTTATATGAAGCATAAAGTAACAATGCAGCAGAAGTTGCTGCAACATTGTATAATAGTAACTTGTAATAATTAGCAATGCCTCCGAGATCCCTTCCTCGACTACCCAGCGAGGAAGAAAACCCGGAACCAATAGTTTAATAGTAGTAGTAGGATCTGGCTTCAGCATAAAGCGTCCTGTTACAGTGGACACGGCTATTCGAATAGATCAATCTTCCATGCAGGGGTGCACTTCTGTTACACTACAACACATGGATCTCCAGGGTGGCGAACACCTTGTTCGGGAATGCCCCACCGAGGCTATCCGACACAAAGTAGCCCATCCTTCAAACTCAACAAAGAGGCCATCCGCCGGTCTAAATCCTTAGTACGCAGGACCTTGGACCCCAACCCTGACGTACTCCTGCACGGTGCATGGGTGGCCGGGAAGCATTAGCAAAAACAACACAGCTCGAGCAAAGAATACACCTCACTTCCCGACAATCAGCCCGCGGTACTGCTGACGTCTGAAGAGTCTTCGAACGAGACTACGATGCAGAGGAGACCATAACTCATTATCCCACGTGTAGGCAGCGCGTATAAGCCAAAGGCTACTCAAGTCATCCGCAGAACCCTTAGTCAATTTATTATCTCGCGGGCAACCTTTTTCGTTTCCCGACTAATTAACACAACGGACAACGAACAACAGCCAGGACCACCAGTACACTGGTGCCTGCTCTGTCGTCTCGTCAAAGCGCAAAGTTACCAACAATGTGAATCGTCTCCTTACCTTGTCTCGCGTGTGATCCTGGAGGAGCTCGACTTTCGTGGTTTGGTAACTCTCCCGGCCAACGATCAGGGTCCAAGAACACCTGTACACTGGTCATACCCTCCCTGTCGTCCCGTCGCAATACCACTCGCGGGCACCGTTGGGTCGCCCGACTCTTACCTTTAAGGACAACCGTTGTTCAGGACCCTAGGGAGGCTATACAGAGTCAGAAACGAGTGGAGTACGATGATTACTCGTCGATAGATCACACTTGATGTGGCTCGGCAGAGCCGAGGTAGGGGCCTTAGGCGGTGTCTGCGTTGTACCGTACCCGTGCAGTTATAATTGTTGTATCCGCGTTCACTCCCCAGAGTGATCACGACCCGCTATCTAATCCTAGTTGACTAACAATGCGCAGGGCTCACTGCTGAATATAATATTTATAATAGGCAACATAGGATAAAGGAGTGTACATCAAGGGGCGACAAAAACAGGCTATGCAATAGAATAGGATTGTAACGTAGCAGCAGCAGTAACAATGCCTAGTGCAAGAAATGTACAGAAAGATAAGCGATATCTGGGAAAGAGAATGGATCTGATTTCCTGGAAGCTCAACGGTAGGGGTAGGGTCATCGACGAAGAAGTCGTACCCAACAGCATTATAGTCGGCGGCAGCAACGGGGTCTACCGGAGAATAAAGGGGAGGGGGAGAAATAGTGAATTCAAAGAAATCATATACAAACAAATGCTTGACATGACATATGCAATGTTAACGGTGTTCTAACGCAGTATAATGTATTATGCTCGGAGCGGGAATTCATCCGGGGATGGAATTCCGGCTCCGGGTGATTGTCGACAAACGACACGAAGGGGGGATGTCTCATGTTCGTTGTGCTAAATGGGGGTGGTTGGTATATGGACAGCGTATTCATATCTGTTATATTTTTCCGATCAATTTTTTTGAGGTAATGACCGTAGAACAAAATGTTCTACGGTTTTTTTTATATTTTTCAAAAGTAAGTACAATGGTAATTACAATGAAGAGAGGGGGGGGGGGTGTTGGGGAGGAATCAGTTAGCCTACTCCAGTTTTGTCTAACATATAATAAACTAAATACAGTTGCCTCAAAAAAATATCAGTCTAGCTTGACTGTGATCCACTCTAAAAGTTCATTCTTGAATTTATTCCTTATTCTGTGCTGAAGCAGTATTAAGTTATTTTTCGAATTTCTCCTCCATCCTTGAACTGTTGGTCTTTCATTTCTGAAGATTTTTCCATTCCTTTGGTTCCAAATGTGCCAGTACCCTAGGGTGACAATCTCTATTCCAAAATTACTTGGGGCATGTTCAAGGGCCAAAAATGTGTCTTCATATATGGAAGTTCCTCTTTGCTTGAATGGGAATATCGTGATCCAGCACCTATAGGCAAATTGGCAGTCCCAAAACAGATGGAGAGGAGTTTCTGGAGAATTGGTTCTGCAGCAGATACAAGCATAGTTTTCTAGATGCATGTCTTTCCTTTGTAATAAAGATCTTGTATTGATTCTGTTCTGAAACATCAGTCAAGAGAAGATTTTGTGTTTTAGCCTATTGGCACTCTTCCAAAGTAGTTTGAGTAGAGGTGAGTCATTGCTGTCTTTGATGAGTTTCTTGTAAAGAGACATTGCTGAGAACTTACTTTGTCCTTGGAATTTCCAAATATCAGCTTCTGTAGCTTGCTGTGGGATTTTTTCCATTAATATTTGAAGTTGATTCCAAGCTTGTGTTGAAAATGGTGTGTGAAAGACCTCTTCCAGATTGTTTGTGTTTCTGAATGTCCCAATAGTGATTCTTTTGTCTTTGGTAAAGGAGAAAATCTCAGGAAATTGGTCCTCCATGGTATGTGAATCCCATCTGTCCAGCCAAATTGCAATAGTGTCTCCCTTGTAAGCTGTGATCTGAGAATGCTGTTTGTAGATACTAATTAGTGGAATATGTGCTTTCCACCAAAAGGATCCTTGCATTTTATCATCAGGTGGCCAATTTTTGTAATATGATTCCCAAATCAGTTTTATCCATGGGGTGTCTTCTTTGTTCAGCATTTTCTGGATGTTTTTGATCAGCAGGGTTTTGTTATGCAATGCAATATCTATAATTCCTAGTCCTCCTTTGTCTTTGAGTTTGCATACTTTGTCCCAAGCTATAAGTGGAGTTCCACCTTGGTCTTGTCCATACTTTCTCCAGGAGAAATTTCTCAAGTATTTGTTAATCTGGGAGATAATGCTTGCTGGAAGAGACAAAGAGCACATGTAGTAAGTAGGGAGAGCTACAAACACTGACTTTATAAGAATCATCCTGCCATCATAGGAGAGCATTGTAGAGCATCCTGTGAGTCTTGTATGCATTTTTTGAAGTATGGGAATGAAGTGTCCTGACTTGGGCTTCTGAATTCCAAGTGGCAGTCCTAAATATGTGAATGGAAATCTTCCAACTTGACATTGTAGGATGGATGCCAAACTTGCAGTTGTACTGTCTTCTACATTTATTGGAACTATAAAAGACTTATGATAGTTTACTTTCAGTCCAGTGTATTCCCCATAGAATTGGATGATGCTTTTAATCTGTTCAATCTGTCTTGCCTTTGCTGGTATTACCATGATAGTATCATCAGCATATTGTATAATATGGAATTGGTTGCAAGCTTGAGAGGTAATAGGTGCTTCAATTATATTTGCTTGCATAGCAGCATTGCATGTAGTTTGTAACAGATCAGCAGCTAACACAAAGAGTAGTGGTGATAGAGGATCTCCCTGTCTCACTCCCCTTTGAAAGTGAAAGATTTTCCCTGGGATGCCATTAAGGAGTACTGATGAAGTGCCAGTGTTTAAGATCATTCGCATCCAGTTGCACCAGATTTGTCCAAATCCCTTAGCTTGGAGAATTTCAATAATTGTGCTGTGTTCAAGAAGATCAAAGGCCTTGTCAAAGTCCAGCTTTAGTACCACCACCTTTTTATTTTTATATTGCATTGGTGCAGGTATTCATATGCCCATGCTACACAGTCCTGAATAGTCCTTTTCTTCAGGAATCCATACTGATTGGTATAGACAAGCTGCAGGATTACTTCTTGTAATCTGTTTGCTAGAAGTTTTTTGATAATCTTGATAGTGCAATTGAGAAGTGATATAGGTCTGAAGTCACTTGCAGTATTTGGGGCATCATTTTTTGGAATCAAGGTTATGAATGATGCATTAATGCTTTCAAGAGATACTTTCCCAGCATGGAAGTCTGCAATCAATCTGTAAAAATCCTGGCAAATGATGGTCCAACATTTTTTGATAAATGCACCATTGAATCCATCTGGGCCAGGTGCTTTGTCTGCTGGCATGTTTTTGACCAATTCATTTATTTCTTGGGTGCTAAAAGGTGCTTCAAGCTTTTCTAAATTATCAATCTTCTCAATGTTTGCATTCAGCTCCATCCTATTCAAGGTGTGGAAATTGGTGCCAAGCCTATTTTGGAAAGCCTTCCTGAGGATGTCTTCTTTGCTTTGGTGATCAGTACAGTTGTTGCCAGAGTCATCTCTGAGAGAATGGATATAATTGTTTCTAAATTTGATTGTAGCCTTGGTCTTGAAAAATTTAGCACTTTCATCCTCCAATTTCACCCATCTAATAGTAGCTCTTTGTTTCCAATAAATTCTTTGGAATTCCAATGTTTTTGAGAGATGAACTTTGATAATCCTTCTGCCATTATTCTCAATGTTGGTTAAAGGCCTAAATTATTCAATATAGTCCCAGAGATGTATAACTTCATTACATGCTTTGATAGTTGAAGCTAGGCTGGAGATAGATTTTGCCCAAATTTTTAGTCCTTTTCTGAGTCTTTTGAACTTGGGTGTGATGGACTTAGCACTGTCTTCTTCCTGTAAAGGTTGATCCCAAATATTTTTTACAACCTGGATGAATTCTTGATGATGCAGCCAGAAATTCTCAAATCTGAAGAGGTTTGATTTTCTCATAGTGGTATTGATTTCAATGTGGCATGGAACATGATCTGAAGTTGTTTTGGCTAGGGATTTGACTTTAGTATTTGGAAATTCAGTTGTCCAGTGTTCTGAAGTGAAGAACCAGTCTAGCTTCTCCAGAAGTGGAGCTGTTTGCATGTTGCTCCAAGTGTACTTTCTCTCCTTAAGTGGGATTTCCACTAGAGCTAGCTTGTGAATTGCCTCATTGAACTGCATCATATTGTTGAAGTCTCCAGTTCCCTTGTTTCTGTTTTGTGGGTATCTGATATAGTTGAAATCCCCAAGAACTAACCAGTTGGTTGTGTCAGGCATCTGTATATTACTAAACCATTCCATGAAAATATCTCTTTGTTCTTGTTCACAAGGCCCATAAATATTTGTCAATATCCACGATTGTTTATTTCTGTTGGAAGTGAATCTGATGGATAGTGAAAATTTATTTTTGAAGAGACATTCTCCATGGAAAAGTCTGTCATTCCATGCTATTAGTAGACCTCCAGATGCTCCTACAGATGGAACAAAATCAAATTTATTGAATTTGCTGGTGCAGAAATTTCTGAGGTAGGGAAGATCAAAGTTTTCTCTTTTTGTTTCTTGAAGGCAGATAAAATCACTATTGGATTCATTAATTTTGTTGGAAATAGCTAGCCATTTTTCCTGTGAATTGATTCCTCTGATGTTCCAATTTAAAATGTTCCATTTAGTCAACATGAGACACCATTGAAAAAACTGTATGTGCTAAAGGAGTGTCCAGGCATCTTCTAAATAAAGCATCCCATAGAAGCAAGTTTAGTACCACATTCAGCAAAAGCAGGTCCAGAACTACATTCAGATAGATCCAGTGATCATTACAGTCCAACATAAAAGTTTCATACATAATAAACCACAGAATAAGTTTATTGTGTGGGGGCCACTTCATAGATTCAGTTAGTGCTTCATTGGTGCTTTGGCTCCCATTGCTTTGGTTTCCTTCTTTCCTTTTTGCTTCTTTTCCAGAACTTCTTCAGCAGTGTCTCTAGCATTGACCTTGCAATAAGAAACATTTAAATTTGTCACCACTTTGCTCTTAACAGGGGGGGGGGACTGCATTACATGCAAGACAACATCTATTTTGGCATAATTCATGTTTGAATCCATTTGTCTGACATGTTAATATGTTGCTTCTTCTTACCTCTGTTTCCACCAGGGGTGCTCTGTTTTTCCTTTTCCCTTTAGCATTAATGTTACTAGTAGTGCAAGGAGCCACTATCTCAGTCTGAGGCTCAGAGCTCTTCTTCCCCTGGGGAGTGCAGAAAGTGCTACAATTAAACTGGGATTCATGAGAATCATTAAGTTCTGTTCCAGATTCAATGCATTTCATAGGTTGTTCAGATGGACATTTCTCAGGGACATAGATAATCATAATGTCCTCTGGATTAGTTTCTTCCACTATAATTTTCCACATTTGAGTTTGCAAGAAAGTAATTTTCTAGGAGAATTTAGCAGGAGATAGGAGCTGGCTTGTGATAAATAGAATCCATTCTTTAGGTACCTGAATCTAGAGAGATCCTGCAGACTTGGTGGAAAAATAATCTTTCCAGGTTTCAAAAGCAGAGGTTCCAGAGATCACCTCTTGCTCCTGAAAAGAATTTATAATATTAGAGAATCTTCCTTTAACATAACAACTAGGTGGAGCAGAGATCATGGAGCTATCATTGCTGAGAGAAGCAGTTTGAACCTCAGAAGTGCCAACTGGGAATAAAGGTGCTGAAGAGCAAAAAACAGCTTCAGAGGAGTTGACCTCTTCTTCAATAATTTCAATTTCTTCATCAACTGAAGAGTTGTATTCTTCCATGACAGTTTTCCCTTTAGAAGGGTAGATGTCAGCAGGTTGTATGACAGGGTGAATAGAGTTGTCCATCACCACACCAGGATCTACAGCCAACGATTCCCATTGCATAACTTCCATTTCAGGCTCCAGATTTCCAGCATTTTCCAGGTGGTGTGCAGTTGTAGAGATTGCATTGCTATCATGTGCATTATATGTTGATGTTTGCTGATCATTAAGAGGGCAAGCCATACTGGGAGCCACTTGATCAGTTCTGACAGGAACAGGTGGATGTGCTTCTTGGAGGACAAGAATGGGCTGCCTATCAGCCAAATCAGATGGGCCTTCCATAATGTCCTGGTCCAGGACCAGCTGGTTTGAACTAGAAATTCCTTCTCCCACAAAAGGTCTTGTTTCAGTAGCACTGCTGGAGTTCAGAGAAAGAGACAGATCACTTCCCATGCTTTGCTCTAGATCAGAGTTGTGAACATCAATTAGTTCCTGTTGAATTGGAGGCACCTCTTCCATGGGTTGTATAAGATTAGCAAGAGGAACAAATTCTCCAGGTTCAATTTCTTCATCCACAAAATCATTGTTGTCAGGGTCAGCCCAATGTCCCCATCCAGGTAGCTCTTCTTCCATGGGCTCAACTTCATTTAAGTCAGGGACTGCTTCAGGAACCGGCAAGTTGAGATCATCAAGAGCTTGGTGCTGCATGATAGGCCCAACAAAATGATTGAGTTGATTAGGGTGGAAATTTGGGTTCACTGGAGCTGGTATTGGGTTACCATCAGGGGGAATTGGATCTTCATCAGATGGTCCTCCTCCCAGAAGCTGCTGTTGAAGAATTATTATTGGCATAATCCAAGATTCTTGTGTTTCTCCTTCTCCCATTACAGCACAAATTGGAATGTCACTTAGATTGGCCACTCTAACTTTCACAGTTACATAGGCCCTACTACTTCTAGCTCTGTCCCACAATAGAAGCTTTCCAAAGCTTCTAACAGAATTAGCAACTTCTTGAATATCTCTTTTATCCAAGGGAAATCCGATGATTTGAATCCAAACATCTCTGTTGAGCTCAAAGTTTCTCCAGTTGAGCCCTTGGTTGTGCTTCTGAAAAATCACATGTATATCTCCAAATACATGCGGGATCTCATTGAACAAAGTGTCTCTGTCAAGGGCGCTGTTTAATCTGACAAAATCTTTCCCAAAAGGGCAGGGGCTGATTTCCGAGCAATTGATGTGCTTTACTTCTTCCAGAAATTCTCTCAGCAAATTTCTAATGTTGTGGAAGTGCGCAATCTGGTCTGGCATGGGTACAAAAGTGGCAATACACCATTCTTCATGCGAGGGGATTGAAGCAGAGGAGAAAACCCTTACTCTTGCTGGTCGGCCTTCAACATGTAGCACTTGTTGTCCTTGGGGAAGAAAGGCGTTGGGGTCGAACGGGAACGCCGCCATTGTCGTAGTGACTAGTGCGGGAGCTTCTGAAGTCGCCGGAGCAGGGGTAGAGAGGGGAGGAGATGAAGGAAGAGGAAGCAATCCGGCCGAAGAGGAAGGTGCCGGATTTACTACCCTGTACACCTACCTGACATTAATCTCCCCTTGCCTTGTCTTGTCGGAGGAAATTGCTACGGGTGTCCTTTGATCAAGTTGCTTACCAAAAGTGGAGTTGGAGCGGCAGTCACAGACCACATGGCCCCACCCTTTGCACTTGTGGCAGCGGCTCATCTTGGTACAGTTGGGCCGCATGTGATCATTTCCTAAACATCTGTAGCAGTATGGGCCTTTGGATGGAGCGGGCCTGTTCTGATAATTTTGAAAAGAATTAGAGCCTGCCTTAGTCTCTCTGTGATGAATGCTGCCATTATTCCTTCCATAATTTGACTGAGAAGAATTAGCCGGGTAATGAGAGGATAAATTCTGCCTATGATTTCTCTCAATTGCCATTAAAGCCCGATTTGAAGAATTCAAATTATTTTGAAGAGCCGAACCTTGAGGAGAAATATCCAAATCTTCTGAAGCGGAAATGGTCCTAGGAGATTGAACAACTTGAGCATAGGATTTTCCTTTTGAGTGATTAACCATTGTCCAAGAATTTTCTTGTTCCTTCAGATATAGCTCATATTCTTTCTTGTAATTTGGGCCACCTGAATTCCAGAGCCAGAAAGATAGGCTGAACAAAGAATTGACTATGTTACCTGCGTTGTAAATAGAAAATCCCACATCGATAGAGGAGACTGAGAACTTGAACGTGAGATTCTGCAATCTTCCGACTTTGAAAAGGCTGGCTCTTCCACCAAAGCATGAAAGAAGTATGGTTGCCACTGATTCTTCACATAATTTGATTCTTGATCTGTTGAATTCAGCTACCAGAAAGAATTCTCTCAAACCTTGGCCTGCTTTGAAGTTGATCGGCTTCTTCATGCTTTCCCAAATCTTCTTCTCGAAATTGAGACCCTCTTCAAAAGAGAGGTCCTGAAGCGACATGCCGACGTCGAGGAGAGGAGCCCGGAGCAATACGGTGGTCGCCAGTTACGGAGTGTAGTCCGGCGAATTGGTTGTGGTCTCCGTGGCCGGAGTGGCCGACGGCGAAAGGTTTTAGGTTGTGGTCGCCGTGGCCGGAGTGGCCGACGGCGATAGGCTCTCTCTCGCTCTCGACGTGGATCTTGAAGATAGTGTTTGGTCCGTTTTTCCGATCAATTTTCATGTATACATTTTTAAATCTGAGCTACGGTTTAAAAGATATTAATTTTTGAATCTTAAATCAATTTAAAACATTTTTTGTATTATTAAATCATTTAATTTAACATTATCCGAAACTCTGGGATTGACTGGTCAAACTTGACTAGTGGGTCCCACTGGTCAGCCTCATAGTAATAAAAATTCATTTTAATAACTTTAAATAGAGCCAGGGCCCACATGTCATACACTCACTCCATTTAAACGTTTGATTTAATCCAAAATTTCCAGTGGGGCTCATGTGTCATACTAACAGGTTCTATTAAATCAATTTATTAAACTAACCAGGGGTTAAGTGGGCTGGGCCCACCTGTCATAGGGCCAACATTTTTCTCTCTTTATGTCAGCACCCTGATTAGGTATGTGCTAGGGTTAGCAAGTAACTTTGCATCATGTTAAATTTTTTAAAAGAAATTAAAATGGGAGAAGAACCCCCCCTCCAGATGAATTTAATTCAAATGGCCAGAATAAAGTTGCTCCAAATTTTTTTTTTCATTTTTGAAAAGTCCGATAAATGAGTATGATCACATATCAAGTGATGCGGAACCAATCCCATGCTCATTGATTTTTCAAATATTCAAACAGGAGCATGGAATTAGGCAAAAACCCCTATTCGAATTTGAATTCAAATATTTTGAATTTCAAAAATTTTCAAAACGTGGATGTGACTAGCCACTTGTCATGTAAAGCCATATATAAAATTTGAGCATTTAATAAAATGCCTAGCTATTTTTTTAGCAAGGCACAACAAATAGCAGAAAATAAAACAGAAAGAAAAATAGAAAAAGGCCTTGCCAGGGATTTCGGCCCAACTCATCCCCCCCTGAGCCCAACAAGTCAGCCCAGACCGTTGCCTCCGCTTGTCGTCTTCCCCCGCGCGGCAAGCACCTCGCTGGAGGGCGGGTCGACGCCGGAGGCTCCTGCCTGCCTGCCTGGAGGCCTCCCGGGCATCCTTATCGCGCCACGGAGATGTCTGCATCCGACTGTTCCACTTGCCCCACCCCCAGCTCGCTCTCTCTCGCTCTAGCGCCGGGAACGGAGAAGAACCGAAGACCACCGGAGCGCCTCGCCATGGAATCCGTGGCCAACGGGCTCCTTCCATCGAGCAAGGATGTCCAGAGGCTCCCCCACCCTTGACTGCGTCGACCTGCAGAGGATCAAGCTCCGGGACGCTCTGTAGCCGACGCTAGCACCACCGATTTGTCGCCGGCCGCCGAGAAGAAGACCTTTGATTGCGCCGCCGTCAAGCGTCCCTCGGCCCCGCCGTGTTCACCATTCGCAACAGGGTGAGGAGCCCCCAACCCCTAAACCCCACTGTTAGTTCTAATTAAAATGGGATTAATCCTTCTGCCACTGACAGCAAGGCCCCACACGTCAGCAGCCCCCTACGTCATGCTGACGCCAGCATGACGCAGTAAATTAGTTAAATGATTTATTTAATTCAGAAAAAGTCAGAAAAAGCTATAAACTTTAGAAATTCATAACTAATTCAATTTAACTCCAAATTAAACATATAATATATGTAAAATTATCAGAAAAATTCAAGGATTCTGAATGTGATCTTTTTTTTTCATGTTTTTCCATTTTAAACTGGGGGAACAGAAGCAAACATGCATATGAACCCTTTTAAATTCAAATATGGCGTTTGAACTTGCAACTCAAATGCAATATACTTCATTTAAATAGAATGTTCAACACATCAGCACCATGAACCTCATGCTATAACATCATATCATGTGATTGTGCATTGTCTTTATATTGATCATCTTGTTTGCGTTGTTTGCTATCGAATAGAGGTGGAGCCGGAACCCGACATCACCCCCTCCGTTGAAGATACGGTGTACGACCCTCGTCAGCAAGGCAAGCAAACCCCCATTGATCATGTCGATAAAATACCACTTCCCTCTCAGTCTCTCTTATGCATTGTTTAGGATGTTACCATGATACGTTTCTACCGCATAGATGAACCCATTTATTTGCATGACCTATCATTTGTCAAAGTAGTAAGAAAACCACAATCCTAGCAGATGTAGGAGTTGTTTGATATCATGTGTCCCCTGCAACTGTTACTGCTTATTGCATGCTTAGAGTTACAATGAGGTTACTCTTTTGTGAGTCGGGATGGTAGTGATCATGTTGATGATGGTGGAAATGTGTTGGTGAATCTACCCTATTACAAGGTGAAGGATGAGAGGCTGTGTAGGAGTACACAGTGGGTTGTCTCGCTGAACACCCCTTAAGCCCGAGTTCTTGTGTGGTGATCCAAGACAAAGAGTACTACCACATGTTGGGCAAACGGCCCCCGCTCAACGTACTAACTCACCCCTTCTCGGTTCAATGAGTCGCAGTAGTTCAAAGTTCTGGTAGGTATGTGGCCTGGCTGCTAAGTGAGAGAACGGCTCAACCGAGACCGGCTTATGCACCACGCACACATATTCTGGGACCACTTCGGTAAACCGGCCGGGTTACGAATGTGGAAACCATCCCAGATAGGCGTCTTCATTGAACTTGAGTTGGATGTGAGGTAAAAGTTGAGGAGATTATCCTCGCCGACACCCGCTTGAAGGGTGACGAGATCCCGGCGGTAACTGATAGTTTCATGCGTGTAGCAGTACACCCCTGCAGGGTTAATAAACTATTCGAATAGCCGCGTCCGCGGTAAGGGACTACTTGGAAAGCTGTGCTCGATTATTAGACAACTTCAATGGATAATTATAAAACTTGCCAAGATAAGTGTAAGTGCTATGGCGTGCTTTCTCGTGGGAAGTCGAGGAAGGCACCATAGTGGAGTAATTGTTTGGGAGAGTTGGATAGTGGGCTCGTGTACGCTTCTTACCTAAAGTCTGGTACTCGTAGTTCAGGACTAGCCAATTCAAAGCTGGAACTTCTGCTTATGAACCCAACCTCCCTTTACCTTGATACATGTGCATGAGTAGTATAGCTCCTATTTAACTCTTGCTTTGTACGACTTTGTACTCACGTTTGCTTATTCTATGTTTTAGATGAACCCACTGAACCCGAAGGTGGATTCTTCCTGGAGCTCGACGACTGAAGCCAAGCTAGTGTAGTCCCAGTCAGACGACTGGTCCCTCGTGGAAGGGCTTGTTTATAAATAAGGCTTCTCTAAGACATTTGTTAAACTTGTCTGTACTTAGACCTACTTTGCTTCTGCATGTTTGATGTAATGTTGGAGCACTGTCTTGTGATCTCTGTGTGCACTCTGTAAGAGTTATCAATAAAGTTGTAAACTTTGTAGAGAATTGCAATGATACCTGCTATCCATACTAGACATGTGTGCTGCGTGTATGATTATAACATGCTTGTCTTAGTATGGGTTTTCGAGACCGTAATTGTGATCTGGCTGGCGGTCTTTTATACACAAGGTGGCCCTTAGATGTGCACATCTTGGGGCATCGCGATGCAATTGCTCGTGACTCCGTCATGTGCACACTTTGATGTATGATCGAGCCCGCCCTAGGCCCCGACTAAGTGATCGGGCTGGAGTAAGTCTATGTAAGTGTTATAATACAATCGATAGTATGGTTGAGGCGACTTGTCTATGAGTATGGGAGTTCACCACCCATCTCATTTAGACTTGTGTGCGGACGATGAGGACCCATCTCAGTTGATCATCCGGCCTGGATGGGATGCCCCTCACGTTCGATGCTTTCCGAGAACGTTCTGTGCTTGGCCTTGTCTGCTTAGACAAGTGGGTACAGTTCTCGGCTCTCCATATGATTGTGTTGTAGCGGGACTTGCATACACTAACCCCGGGTCCCAACAGACTTGGTATCAGAGCAGGACTGACTATGGGATTATCAACCTTGGTCGAAGTCGAGTCTAGCATTCTATAATTATATAGTTACTCTGGGTATATAAGGGAACAACATAAGGCTTCTTTTTTCTCCTTACCCTCATCGTTCTGAGTTCTGAGTCACCCTTATCTTGTTCTACAGGAACATAGGACTAGGCTCATCTATGTCTTACTAGAACATCTCGTTGTTTGCTTCGTTATAGCCGTAGGAAAGTTGTGTTCGGTTGTCTAGAGTTGTTGTACTCCTCATTTCTTACATCTTATTATGTATGTGTTGTTTCTACATTGCAAGAAAAGACATTTCTTACAATTACATCCATTATGCTGTCCGATTCATTCCAGGTTTCTTCATAATCTGATGCATTTTCCAAATACTTCCCTCTATTTCGGATGTCTTTCCAGAAGATTTGTTAGGTGGCATTCCCGACAGCTCCATAGAGTTTGTTGTAGGTTTTATTCTAGAAACCTATATTGATGCATTTGCAGTTTTTTCTCCCACTTTAGATGTCTTCTAGCCGGAATAACCACAGTAACCATCGTGTTGGGGTACTTTTCTACTCTGACATATCTGTTGTAACCCTTAGTAAGCCATGGTCATCCTTGTAAGGCCCGATATGCGGTACTGTTCCAGATCTAGATGTTTCCATCCAGATCCGGGGACGAAGCACATATCGGTCCCACCGCGATATATGACGTAGTCATATGCCGCGGATTTCCAACATGATATCACAACATTACAGATACAAGGATACAACATCTCATACAAGCGGCATACAACTGCCTTAAATACAATATAACAGCGGAAGATACATTTCTGAGTACAGACTACAATCAAATGCCTACTGGCAAAGACAAAAACAACGATCCTCACAACCACACGGGTCCAGGCCCTCCGCCGGGATCCGCCTAACTAGTCGTCGTCGAGTCTCCACTTGAAACGTCGATCACCATACCTGTTGTCGATCAGAACCCTGAAAAGAGTTTGGGGGTAGTATCATGAGTACAGAAGTACTCAACATCCAACTGTAGTGGTCAACTGACCCAGCAAGGACTTCATCACTCTTCATTCTAGGACAACTAGTAGTTTACGTTAAGGAAGGGGTAAGTGGTGAGGTTGCTGCCGCACTAGCATTTATGAAGTGGCTAACGATCTAGAGAGTAAGATAAGAAGCCAAGCATTCGATGAGGAATCGCCTCCAACAAGTCTGCTATCCACCTACTACGCAAACATAACACCTATCCTATCCTTGTCCTCCTCTTCGCATCCCGACGAAGAAGAAGCAGTCAAGGAACACACACATTGATCAAGTTATATTAAGATTATCTCAGTTGTTGTTGTCTATGAACAAGGAGTAGGTCTCAGGTCGTCCATAACCGTGGACACGGCTTCTCGAAAAGATTTAACCTTGCAGGGGTGTACCAACTGCCCATTACAAGGCTCCGCACGCATGTCCATCTCTCTCAGTTGCTACCCATCACAGGCAACCATTTTATGATTTAGTACCAAGAGATCCGAAACGACAAGTCCCTCTAGCTAACAACAAACAAATCCGGGTGGCCCCCGGGGAGTCGACACCCAATCCAAAAGTTGGCCACGCTCTCGGATCGGACTCTTCCGTCTCAACAGGGTTTTGGTTACCGAGATGCCTCACGTTTGGCCTCGGGCCCTTGCCGGTCAAAGGTGGACCAACAGGGAAACCATGTCTCCGCTGGTCCGGGTTGTTTAAAAACTGCGAGGGGATCCACCAAGCACACACACGGGGTTTCAAATGGTAAATCAGCTCGGGCCACCACTAGAAATGTTTGAAGCTAGATAGGGAAGAAAAGGGGACCCCATAAAATCCCACACGCGGTTAGGCACGCTCAGTCTTAAAACCAATACCCGGAACTCGGGTCCTAGGTGACTCGAATGGAACAAAGCGTCGGGGGGGGGATAGCCTAGACCTTCCATCCTTCGTCGAATATAGTCAACATTATAATAATCATATCATCAACAACAATAATATAATAATGTGATATCCCAAACCAAGGAGTAACAGGGTAACATCGTAGCATCCTAAGCATGCATACTAAGCAGGGGCTGAGCAACGAGCAATAGTATCATAGCAGTACAAGGTTTGCTGGGAGGGGACATGGCTGTATCGGTTTGAAAGAGGCTGTAAACATGTGGTAGGATCAAACATCGCACCTAACCTAGACTAGCATGCAAACCGCTAGTTGAAATAGAATGGATCATAAGTAATGTATAGTCCTTGCCTATTGATAAGTCGGGTTCCGAAGGTGTAGCCGATCGCAAGCTCGCAACGTCTCCGAGAGGTACCCGCGAAGCACACAAGACGGTAAACACTGGAAAGCAATCAACGAACAAGCATCTATTACTAAGAAGCAAACACAAGCAAGCATCAACAAGAAGAAACATGAGACATCGCACCTACCGTCAAGTGTGGTTACTAACAATTTAAGTGGAGTACTCGTCACACACGACGATACCGCACGTTTACGGTGGTTCAAGTTGTTTAGCTACAGGTGATCAGCAAAGTTGTTAACATGGCATATCACTCAAGCATGGCATATCACACAAACATGGCAAGAAGTGGAGAAAAATATAAACTACCTAAACTAGTCAATTTAAGTGGGGTGAAATCCTAGACATGGCAAACTATTGCGGACCCCACGATAAAATTGAATTTGGTACTGTTTTTCCCTAAACAATATTTTATTATTTTTATTAGCAAGCAAGAGGACCATAAACACAATCTACACAAAATTCTAGTCAAGTTACATATAAGAAACATTTTAAACCGAGCAATGGTTGAAAAGTTATTGCAATTACAGTTTACAGTGGCAGGCAGTGTAATTAGCAGGTCAACAACATGTAAAAAAAGTCAAACATGGCAACAAAGCACATTTTATTAATCTACACGCAAAACGGAGCAACTTTCATGTAGAAAGCGTCTCCATTGGAGCTACCGGTGAAAAGATATAGCTACCGCCACATTGCAACAATTAACTGATAAATAAAAAACCCAGAAATATAAAAAAAAACATGCACTGGGCCGAAATCTACTGGGCCGAGCCCATCTAGCGCAACAGAAAAAAAAGAAACAAAAGAAAAAAGGGAAAAAAGGGGCCGCTCACCTATTGGGCGAGGCCCAATTGGACGAAGTGGCGCGGGATAGCGGGGCTCGCCCCTGGGCGAGATCCAGGCCGCGGGCTGGAGTTGGGCCGTTGGGCGCGCCGGACCAGCTGGCAGTGGTGGAGGCGGTTGCGGCGGCTGGATCGGCTCGATCCAGTCCCGTACAGGGCGACGGCGGCGGCTGGCTGCCGGACTCCGGCGAGGTCCGGGCGTGGCCAGGCGGTGTGGGGACGACGGGATCCGGCGCGGCGCTGAGGGAGGTGGAACGGGCGGCGGCTTGGCGCGGCCTCGGGCGAGTTCCTCGCCAGCCGAGCTCGAGGGCGGAGCCCCCATGGCAGCGGAGGCTCTGGCAGTGGCCTCCAGCGACCTGCAGGGCGAAGCAGGGAGCGATGAGAGAGGGAAGAGGGAGAGGGGCGCGGGAGGAGAGGCTGCGGAGGTGGGTGGCGCTCTCGCCGGCGGCGGCTTGGCCGTGGCGGCGCTGCTCGAGCGGCCGCAGGCTGGACGGCCCGGATCGGGCCCGACGGCGGCGGTTGCGGGCCTGCGCGGCCCGGACGTGGTCTGGCAGGCTGCTGGAGGCTACGTGGAGGCTTCTCAGCCCCAGATCTGAAGATCTGACGGCTGGGAGCTCCTGGGGGCTAGGGTTTCGGTTTGGGAGAGGGATTTGGGCAGATTTGGGGATTTTGTGAGGGGGTGGCTGCAAATTTCCGTTAGAGTAAACCCTAATTGGCTGGTTTGGGAGGTGGGGGTCATTATATAGGCAGGTTGGCTGGCCTGTTTACGCAAATGCCCCCGGTACCCCTCTCGTGCGTCCGATGATCGCGTTCGTGACCGCCGAGACTCCGTACGGACTCCGATTCCGACGAAATCTCGAACCACGCGCTCAGCGCGTCGAGCCCGTTGATCGTACCTCACTACGGTGACATTCCGACAACATTTTTCGGCGCCCCATAAAATAATCCGTTTATTAAATAAACGGGGTTTTTCGTTTCGTTGGCTCCGGCTGGTCTCGCGCAGTTTTCACGACGGTGATCGGGCGAAACCCGTTGTCGCAAGGTCGAGTGTCAGGGTGGCAAGGGTCGGTCTCCGTCCGATACGAGATAAGAGGGGAAAAATAATCGCCGATCGATAAATCGGGGATGCAAACACCGCAAACAAATCAGTCAATCAAACAATTCACACCGAAAACAAAATTTTTATTTTTTGCGAAAACTGGGCTGTTACAATCCTCTAGGAAAACTATCCAGTAATCCAACTCCTTAAATCTAGTCACCAGACAGATGTGTAGAGTTCATAGTGGATCTTATGCGAGGAACCGCACCAATTTCCAGACGCCCATACAAAATGGCCCCACGTGAGTTAGCTGAGCTTAAAATCCAACTTGAAGATTTGTTGGCAAAAGGCTTCATCCGCCCTAGCTCATCGCCGTGGGGTTGCCCCGTTCTGTTCGTAACGAAGAAAGATGGAAAAGAAAGGATGTGCGTAGACTATTGCCCTCTAAATCTAGCGACGATAAAGAACAAGTACCCACTTCCCAGGATCAATGATGTTTATGATCAACTTGCTGGATCCTCTGTCTTCTCCAAGATGGATTTGAGATTAGGCTATCATAATATCAAAATCAGAAACGAGGACATTCCAAAAACGGCTTTCACTACTCCTTATGGTCTTTACGAGTACACCGTTATGTCCTTCGGTTTAACCAATGCCCCCGCCACTTCCTCGCGCATGATGAATTCGATCTGCATGGAGTACTTGGATATATTTGTGTAGTTTATCTGGATGGCATTCTCATCTACACGAAGAACGAAGAAGAACATGCCGAACATCTTAGGTTGGTATTGATGAAACTTCGAGAGCATCACCTTTATGCCAAGTTCTCTAAGTGCGAATTTTGGCTACCAGAAGTGACCTACTTAGGCCACGTGATTTCTTCAAAAGGCATTGCTGTGAATCCCGAGAGAGTTCAGGCTTTCCTTAACTGGACTCCACCTGAATCGGTTAAGAAAGTTAGGAGTTTTCTTGGCTTAGCAAGCTATTGTCGCCGCTTCGTCGAGAACTTTTCTAAAGTTGCAAAGCTTCTAACTGAGCTCCTCAAGAAAGATAAGAAATTCGAATGGACCCCCAAGTGAGAGGAAAGCTTTCAAGAGCTAAAAAGAAGATTGACTTTTGCCCCCGTACTTGCGCCTCCAGACACCAAAAAGGATTTCGAGATCTATTGTGATGCTTCACGGCAAGGGTTAGGATGCATACTTATGCAAGATAGACATGTGGTAGCTTATGCTTCACGCCAGCTGCGTCCACACGAAGATAACTATCCTACCCATGATCTTGAACTCGCTGCCGTAGTTCATGCCCTGAAAACTTGGCGACATTACCTCCTTGGTAATCGTTGTGAGATCTATTCCGACCACAAAAGCCTCAAATACATATTCACCCAGCCAGATCTTAATCTCAGGCAAAGACGCTGGATAGAGTTGATAAAATATTATGACTTAGTAATTTCTTACACCCCAGGCAAAGCCAATGTCATGGCTGATGCACTAAGTTGTAAGTCGTATTGTAACAACCTCATGTTACAACAGTATCAACCACTTATTCATGAGGAATTTCGAAAGACCAATCTCGAGATAGTTCCTCATGGCTTTCTTTCAACCTTGGTGGCTAAACCCACCCTTGAGGATAAAATCATAGCCGCCCAGAAACGTGATAGCGGTATTCGAGAGATCAAGAAGAACATTGCTTGTGGAGTTGCTAAATGTTTCTCCATAAATTATAAAGGTGTCGTTTTCTTTGGCACTCGATTGGTTGTACCATGAAAACACAATCTTAGGAGGCTAATTCTTAAGGAGGCTCATGACACTCCCCTTTCGATTCATCCAGGTAGCACAAATATGTACCGAGACCTACGCCAGAGATTTTAGTGGACTAGGATGAAACAAAAAATTTCTCAGTATGTTGCCGAATGTATGTTTGTCGTCGCACTAAGGCCGAACACCAAAGAACTTCTTGTACTCTTCAACAATTGCCTATTCCTGAGTGGAAATGGGACAAAGTCAGTATGGATTTCATCACTGGCTTTCCAAAAACCCAGAAAGGAAATGATGCGATTTTCGTTGTCGTTGATAGACTTTCCAAAGTTGCGCACTTCCTTCCCGTTCGCGAGTCCATAACTGCGAGCCAGTTAGCGGACTTGTATGTCTCTAGAATTGTTTTTCTTCATGGTGTTCCTTTGGAAATCAATTCTGATCATGGTAGCCTTTTCACCTCTAGATTTTAAGGAAGCTTTAAGAATGCTATGGGAACTCATCTCTCCTTTAGTACAACTTTCCATCCTCAGTCTAGTGGTCAAGTCGAAAGGGTTAACCAAATTCTCGAAGACATGCTCAGAGCTTGTGTTATCTCATTCGGAAAAAAATTGGGAGAAGTTTCTTCCATTCACCGAATTTGCTTATAAAAACAGTTTTCAATCTAGTCTGAACATGGCTCCTTTTGAACTCCTCTATGGACGAAGATGTCAAGCACCCCTAAACTAGTCAGAAGCCGGTGAAAGACAATTCTTTGGACCGGATATGATCATGGAAGCAGAAGAGCAAGTTCACATTGTTCGTGATCAATTGAAAGAAGTCCAGTATCGTCAGAAAAGCTACTATGATCATCATCATAGGCAAGAAAGCTACAATCTGGACGAGAAGGCTTACCTTCGGGTTACGCCTCTGAAGGGAACCCAACGCTTCAGTATCAAAGGAAAGTTAGCCCCATGTTACATTGGAACTTTCCGCATTCTTGCTAAACGTGGAGAAATTTCCTACCAACTTGAACTACCCCTGCACCTTTCCCGAGTACATGATGTTTTCCATGTGTCACAACACAGGAGTTGCTTCGAGGACCCCATCCGCGAAGTCGACCATGAAACGCTTGATCTCCAAGATGACCTTTCTTATCGAGAATACCCCGTTCGTATTCTTGATTCCACAGAGCGTGTCACTCTTCGTCTGAAGATTAAGTTTTTTAAAGTGCAATGGTCACACCACTCTGAGAAAGAAGCCACGTGGGAAAGAGAAGACCATCTCAGTGCCGAGTACCCCTCCTTCCTCCACATGACTTCTGAATCTCGGGACGAGATTCTTTTGAGTGGGGGCGAGTTGTCAGAACCCTCTATTAGCTATGTGCTAGGGTTAGCAAGTAACTTTGCATCATGTTAAAAATTTCAAAAGAAACTGAAATGGGAGAAGAACCCCCCCTAGATGAATTTAATTCAAATGGCCAAAATAAAAGCTGCTCCAAAAATTCTTTTTGCATTTTTGGAAAGTCCCATAAATGAGTATGATCACATATCAAGTGATGTGGAACCAATCCCATGCTCATGGATTTTTTCAAATATTCAAACAGGAGCATGGATTAATCAAAAACCCCTATTTGAATTTGAATTCAAATATTTTGAATTTCAAAAATGTTCAAAACTTGGATGTGACTAGCCACTGGTCATGTAAAGCCATATATAAAATTTGAGCATTTAATAAAATGCCTAGCTATTTTTTTAGCAAGGCACAACAAATAGCTGGAAATAAAACAGAAAGAAAAATAGAAAAAGGCCTTGCCAGGGATTTTGGCCCAACTCATCCCCCCGAGCCCACCAAGTCGGCCTAGCACGCTTCCTCCGCTTGTCGTCTTCCCCGGCGCGGCAAGCACCTCGCTGGAGGGCATGCCGACGCCCGCGGCTCCTTCCTACCTACCTGCCTGGAGTCCTCCCAGGAATCCTTATCGCGCCACGGAGACGTCTGCGTCCGACTCTTCCACTTTCCCCACCCCATCTCGCTCTCTCTCGCTCTAGTGCCGGGAACGGAGAAGAACCGAAGACCACCGGAGCGCCTCGCCATGGAATCCATGGCCAACGGGCTCCTTCCGCCGAGCAAGGATGTCCAGAGGCTCCCCGACCCTCGACTGCGTCGGCCTGCAGAGGATCAAGCACCGGGAAACCCTTTAGCCGACGCTAGCACCGCCGATTTTTTCCCCTCTAAGCCCCGCTCCTCGCGTTCCCTATTTTGCCGCGACGCAGTTCCAGGGGCTCCGGCCGCCGCCGTGGACGAAGGAGACGTCGCCATGGAGCCTCCTAGTTGCCCCTGTGTGCTCAGCGCGATGCGCGCGAGCACGGGGCACGCACTGGTGCACTTTGGGGCTTGTCCCGTGGCCATTTAGGCCATCCTAGCGTACCTCCGCCGTGTGCAGAGATCTCCGCCGGCGATGTGCCGACGTGGCCATCATTAGGGGCTAATCCCCCCTGTTAGTTGACCCCAGGTCAATGACAGGTGGGGGCCCCAACCCCTAAACCCCACTGTTAGTTCTAATTAAAACAGGGTTAATCCCTCTGCCACTGACAGCAAGGCCCCACACGTCAGCAGCCCCCCTACGTCATGGTGACGCCAGCATGACGCAGTAAATCAGTTAAATGATTCATTTAATTCAGAAAAAAGTCAGAAAAAGCTATAAACTTTAGAAATTCATAAATAATTCATTTTAACTCCAAATTAAACATATAATATATGTAAAATTATCAGAAAACGCAAGGATTCTGAAGATGCACTTTTTCTTGATGTTTGACCATTTTAAAATGGGGTAACAGAAGAAAACATGCATATGAACCCTTTTAAATTCAATTATGGAGTTTGAATTTGCAACTCAAATGCAATATAATTCATTTGAATAGAATGTTCAACACATCAGCACCGTGAACCTCATGCTATAACATCATATCATGTGATTTTGCATTGTCTTTATATTGATCACCTTGTTTGCGTTTTTTGCTATCGAATAGAGGTGGAGCCGGAACCCGAGATCACCCCCTCTGTTGAAGATACCGTGTAAGACCCTCGTCAGCAAGGCAAGCAAACCCCCATTGATCATGTCGATAAAATCCCACTTCCCTCTTAGTCTCGCTTATGCATTGTTTAGGATGTTACCATGATACGTTTCTACCGCATAGACGAACCCATTCCTTTGCATGACCTATCATTTGTCACGGTAGTAAGCAAACCACAATCCTAGAAGATGTAGATATCATGTGTCCCCTGCAACTGTTACTGCTTATTGCATGCTTAGAGTTACAATGAGGTTACTCTTTTGTGAGTCAGGATGGTAGTGATCATGTTGATGATGCTGAAAATGTGTTGCTGAATCTACCCTAATACAAGGTGAACGATGAGAGGCTGTGTAGGAGTACACAGTGGGTTGTCTCGTTGAACACCGCCTTAAGCCCGAGTTCTTGTGTGGTGATCCTAGACAAAGAGTACTACCACATGTTGGGCAAACGGACCCCCGCTGAACGTACTAACTCACCCCTTCTTAGTTCAATGAGTCGCAGTAGTTCGGAGTTCTAGTAGGTCTGTGGCCTGGCTGCAAAGTGAGAGAACGGCTCAACCGAGACCAGCTTATGCACCACACACACATCTTCTGGGAGCACTTCGGAAAACCGGCCGGGTTACGAATGTGGAAACCATCCCAGATAGGCGTCTTCATTGAACTTGAGTTGGCTGTGAGGTAATAGTTGTGGAGATTATCCTCTCCGACACTCGCTTGAAGGGTGACGAGATCCCGGCAGTAACTGATAGTTTCATGTGTGTAGCAGTACACCCCTGCAGGGTTAATAAACTAATCGAATAGCTGTGTCAGCGGTAAGGGACTACTTGGAAACATGTGCGTGATTATTAGACAACTTCAATGGATACTTATAAAACTTGCCAAGATAAGTGTGAATGTTATGGCGTGCTTTCTCGTGGGAAGTCGAGGAAGGCACCATAGTGGAGTAATTGTTTGGGAGACTTGGATAGTGGACTCGTGTACGCTTCTTACCTCAAGTCTGGTAGTCGTAGTTCAGGACTAGCCAAGTCAAAGTTGGCACTTCTGCTTATGAACCCCACCTCCCTTTACCTTGATACATGTGCATGAGTAGTATAGCTCCTATGTAAGTCTTGCTGAGTACGACTTTGTACTCATGTTTTCTTATTCTATATTTTAGATGAACCAACTGGCCATGAAGGTGGATTATTCCTGGAGCTCGACGACTGAAGCCAAGCTAGTGTAGTCCCAGTCAAACGACTGGTCCCTCGTGGAAGGGCTTGTTTATAAATAAGGCTTCTCTAAGCCATTTGTTAAACTTGTCTGTACTCAGACCTACTTTGCTTCCGCATGTTTGATGTAATGTTGGATCACAGTCTTGTGATCTCTGTGTGCACTCTGTAAGAGTTATCAATAAAGTTGTAAACTTTGTAGAGAATTGCAATGATACCTGCTGTTCATACTAGACATGTATGCTGCGTGTATGATTATAACATGCATGTCTTAGTATGGGTTTTCGAGACCTTAGTTGTCATCTGGCTGGCGGTCTTTTATACACCAAGTGGCCCTTAGATGTGCGCAGCTTGGGGCATCGCGATGCGATTGCTCGTGACTCCGTCACGTGGAAACTTTGATGTATGATCGAGCCCGCCCTAGACTCTGACTAAGTCATTGGGGTGGAGTAAGTCTATGTAAGTGTTATAATACAATCTATAGTATGGTTGAGGCGACTTTTCTATGAGTATGGGAGTTCACCACCCATCTCATTTAGACTTGTGTGCAAACAATGAGGACCCATCTCAGTTGATCATCCAGCCTGGATGGGATGCCCCTTACGATCAATGCTTTCCGAGAACGTTCTGTGCTTGGCCTTGTCTGCTTAGACAAGTGGGTACGGTTCTCGGCTCTCCATATGATTGTGTTGTACCGGGACTTGCATACGCTAACGCCGGGTCCCGACACTTTATTTTATTTAGGGACAGTTAACGGGGGGCCCCACTTGTAAGTCACCTAGGGGTATATTTTAACAGATTAGTTAATCAGTCAATTAAGTGGTGGGGCCCTGCTGTCAGTGCCCTAGTTAATTAACATGGGGTCATTCAAAGTGGGGATTATCCCCAATGGTGTCTGCGTCAACGCTCTCCCGTGGCGAGTAGTGGCCCGGCGGCTAGCCACAGGGGTGACGGCAGCGAGGGGCACTTCCATCCAGTGCCGCCCCTGCGGGGGTTGCGGTCACGGAGGCGCTCGAGGCCCGGCCAGGACGGGTGCCGCGGCCATGGAGAACACAAGGAGGAGGAGGGGGTGTGACCACGGTTCATGGTGGCCTGGACCAGGAGGGGTTGCTGGCTGGGCCCCGGCGCGACCAGCAGGTGGTTAGCGCGCGCACGTGGCGCGGCCGAGCGCGAGCCAGGGCGCGGGGCGCGCGGTGCACCCATGGCGGCCACGACAGCCGGAGTATGGCAGTGCGGGGAACGACGACCGAAGGGACAATCGGAGCACATGGAGTAGGGGAGGGGGCGATAGCTCACAGCGGAACTCGACGGGGAAGTAGTAGGCACGGGGGAGCGCGGGCGTCGACGAATTTTTCGCCAGTGAGGCGGCGCCCGTGGCGGAGGTTGGCAGCGATGGTGGGCGGAGCGGCGCATCCTGGCTTGAATCAACGGGAGGGATCGGTGTGGAGGAGCATGGTGCAACTCCTGGATGAGTTTTCCCACGCCAGGGAGTTGGTTGGCCACGCCGGCGGCGATGGCGTGGCCGCGGGTGCGTGGTTTCTCACCGGCAGCAGAGAGGGGCGTGGGCTTGGTGGGGTGCGATGCGAGGGGGGGGGTACTAGGGTTCCAGGGGAGGGGCGCAGGGTGGCTCGGGTCTTAACCCTACCGGCGGCTCGTCGGATTGCAGCCACGGCGGCGTCGACAGCCGTGGCGCCGCGGATGGCTTCCATGCCATTTCCTGAGAAGTGAAGGGGAGGGAGGGGGTGCGGGCTGGGATGGGCCGGTGTAAGGCCCGATATGCGGTACTGCGACATATGACAATGCCATATGCCCTGGATTCCCAACATGATATCACAACATTACAGATACAAGGATACAACATCTCATACAATCGGCATACAACTGCCTTGATACAATACAACGGCGGAAGATACATGTCTGAGTACAGACTACAATCAAATGCCTAGTGGCAAAGGTAAAAACATCGATCCCCATAACCACACGGGTCCAGGCCCTCCGCCGGGATCCGCCTATCTAGTCGTCATCGAGTCCCCACGTGAAACATCGATCACCATACCTTTTGTCGATCAAGAACCCTGAAAAGAGTTTGGGGTAGTATCATGAGTACAGAAGTACTCAACATCCAACTGTAGTGGTCAACTGACCCAGCAAGGACTTCATCACTCGCCATTCTAGGACAACTAGTAGTTTACGATAAGGATGGGGTAAGTGGTGAGGTTCCTGCCGCACTAGCATTTATTAAGTGGCTAACGATCTAGAGAGTATGATAAGAAGCCAAGCATTCGATGAGGAATCGCCTCCAACAAGTCTTGCTATCAGCTACTTACGCAAACATAACACCTGTCCTATCCTTGTCCTCCTCTTCGCATCCCGACGAAGAAGAAGCAGTCAAGGCACACACACGTTGATCAAGTTATTAAATATGATTCAGTTGATGTTATCTATGAACAAGACATAGGTTCCAAGTCGTCCATAACCGTGGACACGGCTTCTCGAAAAGATTTAATTCTGCAGGGGTGTACCAACTGCCCATTACAAGGCTCCGCACGCACGCCCATCTCTCTCAGTTGCTACCCATCACAGGAAACCATTTTATGATTTAGTTCCGAGAGATCCGAAACGACAGGTCCCTCTAACTAACAACGAACAAAATCCGGGTGTCCCTCGGTGAGTCGACATCCAACTCAAAAGCCGTCCGCGCTCTCGAACTGGTCTCTACCGTCTGGATGAGGTCGGGTTAGCTACCCAAACTAATGTGGGCAGCCCCCTAGCTCCCTGGGGTGGAAAAACAAGAGAAAACATGTCTCCGCTGGCCCAAGTTATTTTAAATGATATATGCTAGGAGCGACCCGACAGACATATATGCATGTTTTTTCAAATGGTAAATCGGCTTGGGCCACCACTAGAAATATTTGAAGCTAGCTAGGTAAGAAAAGGGGACCCCATAAAATCCCACACGCGGTTAGGCACGCTCCGTCTTAGAACCAATACCCGGAACTCGGATCCTAGGTGACTCGAATGGAACAAAGCGTCTGGTCGGGATAGCCTAGACCTTCCATCCTTCGTCGAATATAGTTAACATTATAATAATCATATCATCCAAAACAACATAATAAGGTGATATCCCAAACCAAGGAGTAACAGGAGGTACCATGGTAGCATCCTAAGCATGCATACTAAGCAGGGGCTGATCAACGAGTAATAGTAACACAACAGTACAAGGTTTGCTGGGAGGGGACATGGCTGTATCGGTTTGAAAGAGGCTGTAAACATGTGGTAGGCTCAAACATCGAACCTAACCTAGACTAGCATGCAAACCGCTGGTTGAAATAAAATGGATCATAAGTAATGTATAGTCCTTGCCTGTTGATAAGTCGGGTTTCGAAAGTGTAGTTGATCGCAAGCTCGCATCGTCTCCGAGAGGTACCCGCGGAAGCACACAAGACGGTAAACACTGGAAAGCAATCAATGAGCAAGCGTCTATTTCTACGAAGCAAACACGAGCATCAACAAGAAAGCAACACGAGACATCGCACCTACCGTCGAGAGCGGTTACTAACAGATTAAGTGGATTACTCATCACACACGACGATACCGCACGTTTTTGATGGTTCAAGTTGTTTAGCTACATGTTATCAACAAAGTTTGTTAACATGGCAACTCACTCAAGCATGGCATATCACACAAACATGACAAGAGGTCAATCATAAAGGAAACTATCTATACTAGTCAATTTAAGTGAGGCACAACCTAAACATGGCATACACTAAGTGCTCCACGATGATTAAAGCAGTTGGTACTGTTCTGTCCTAAACCATATTTTAGGTTGGTTAACAGCAGAAAAAAATAGCATAAACAAAAAGTACACGAAAAACTAATCAAGTTACATGTAAAGAACACTCCAAACGGAGTTACGGTTAAAAAGATATAAGCAAAACAAGTTTTGAACACAATCTGCCAACATCAGGAAGCACATATTAGAGCAACAAATAAAGAAGCAAAAGGTTGCAAACATGCACAAAAATGATATGCAACTAAAGTAGACATGGCAGGGAAGGCATGGAAAAGGAATCATGCAAATAGGCATCATGGATCACTAGTTATAAGCAACACAAAAAGCTATAAAACATTACTGGTCAAGGACTTGGTGAAAATCAGGAACACAGGGCATAAACTGTTATTCTCATGCTGTATAAACAGGGGCAAAACTATATGCAAATGTGCAGTAACATGACATAGAAATATATGAGTATGGAGTAGACATTATGATGATCAGGTACAAACAAGAATCAAGGTCATACGCATAACAGATCGAAAGATATTAAGCATGCAACATGGCATCGGAAAGTTACAGACTTAGAGAAAAACAGGGGTGGCTGTCAAAAAAAGTGGCATAGAAACTTTGAAGCTAAACATAACTATGACCAAGAATGTAAATATGACAATGCAATACATATAATGGAAGTAGACATGATGCTTAACAGTATGCAACAAGAATCAATGCAATAGGCCTCATGGATGTGTCACAATGACCAATCAAACTTGCAATAAAATAACAGCAACAACACTCTAACAGAAAATAATAGCAGTTAACAGTCTGATGCCCACTTCAACAGATATTAACAACATCAAGATGACCTCAAATCAAAATGCTCACAAAAGATGGATTGAAGTACACACACTTCTAAACAATTTTCCTTTTGGGCACAACCTGATCCGGGCTACGGTTTACTCGCAAATTACTACACGAAACAGAATCAGCAGTACAATATCCTCAGACTTAGAAAAATTCGCAGGGTCAAATGTAGAAAAAAAGGTGAAGACCTCACCCATGGGCCTTGGCCCAACAGGCTGCGGGAGGGACGCCAGTTGGGCTGGTGGCGCTCGATGGGCCGCGAGGCGCGTGCAGGCCGGCCCGCAGCGGCGGTTGGTGGCCTGCCCGCCCGATCTCGATCCAGATCGGGACGGCGGCGGCTCCGGCCGACCAGCGGTGCTCCGGCGAGCACAGGGCGACAAAGGGGTCGCGGGGAGGCCGACGAGGTGCGGCTGGAGGAGGGATCCGGGGCTGGGTCGCCGGTGCGCGAGGTGGAGAGAGGCGCGGTTGCGGAGCTCGAGCTCTCGGCCGGCTGCTGGCCATGGGCGCGACGGCGGCTTCGCGGCGGCCCGACGGAACTGCGGGACCTGCATGGAGGGGTGCGGGGTGAGGTGAGAGAGGAGAGATGAGAAGAGAGGGAGGCCTCAGGGGCGGGTTCACCGGGGCGGCCGTCGTGGCGCGGTGGCCGCTGGCCTACGCCGTCTTGCGGTGGCGCAACCGAGGATGGAGGAACTCGGCCCAGATCGGGGCCCGAGCAGGCCTGGCGGCGGCGGAGCAGGCCCGGCGCGGCCCGGACGCGGCTTGAGGTGGGAGGCTGCTTCGATGGGGTCTACGTGGCTCGCTGTGAGCCATTGGATGGCTGGATCTGACGGTTGTGGATCAATCTGGCTAGGATTTTGGGATTTGGAGGAAAAAATGGGCAGATCTGGCAAAGTGGAGGGGGTGGCTGCAATTTTTAGGCTAGGTAAACCCTAGAAAGGGGTGGGGGAGTGGTGGTCTTTATATAGCCCAGGGTGTTGGCAGTTTGCAAAAACATCCCCGGTTTTTCTCTCACGCGCGCGGTGTTTACGTTTCTGACCGCCGATGGTCTGTAGGACCTCCGATTCGGGTAAAACTTCGAACTGCGCGATCAGCGCGTCGAGCCGGCGGCGTTCACCTCGTGCTGGAACCGTTCCGAGAACACTTTCCAGCGCGTTATAAAAATATTCCGTTTACTTATTAAACGGGGTTTTTCGTTCCGTTGGCTTCGGCTAGTCTTGTGCCGGTTTTCGCGACGGTGATCGGGTGAAACCCGGTGTCGCAAATGTCGAGTGTCAGGGTGGAAAGGGTCAGTATCCGTCCGGTATGAGATAAGAGGGGGGAAAATAATCGTCGATCGATAAATCGGGGATGCAAACACCACAAACAAATCTAACGATCAAACAATTCACGCAGAAAACAAAAATTTTAAATTTTGTGAAATCTGGCTGTTACAGCCGGGAGGGAGGGAAGGTGGGACTTTGCCCAGGGCGTAGTTAGGTCCTTCTTTTCATTTTTTTTATATCTTTTTTCTGTATTATTTTGTTTTAGCTTCTTTAACAATTTTTAAAATTAGGGGACTAGCTCCAATATTAGCATGACAAACAGTAGGGTGCCACAATTTTTTTTAGACTTTTACAAAATCATTTAATATTTGTTTTAAATAATAAAGGATTAAAATGGAATGATTAGGCTACTGTTTGAATTGTTTGATTTATTTTTTAGCTTAATAAATTCCCATATCCACTTGGACATGATCCACTGAATATTGGGAATTTTACAAAAGTGGTTGTAAAGGTTTTGGTTGAACTTTTATTTGCCACATTGTTTTTAATTTCAGAGGGAAATTTGAATTTGAATTGATCCAAAGATGATCAAGGAAGGATTTACAAACGTCAACATCATTCGCAAAAGTGATTACTGTTCCATGACACTGAGGGTGTTACAAATCTCCCCCACTACAAGAATTCTCGTCCCAAGAATTTAGGTGGTAGAGGGGAAAAGATCGAGGTATTCTTCACGAAGGCGATATTCGCGATCCCAAGTGGCTTCATCTTTAGAATGATTCGACCACTGAATTTTGAGGAACTTGGTTTTCTTGTTGCGGGTTCGACGTTCAGACTAATCAAGAATGCGGCTCGGATGTTCTTGATAAGTCAGGTTGAAAGGATCGGAATGTCGACTAGAGATGGGGTGAATAGGCGACTAAATTTTTTTAAAGTTTTCTTAATAATTTAAGCTCAATAATAAATATAGGTTGTCTAGATATGCAACTATATGAACAACCTATATGCCAACTTGTGCAACACAACAAACGCAAGCAAGATAAATGCAATCAAAATAACTTGCGCACAGTAAAGGTAAAGGGAACACGTGAGACAAGGATATGTTACCGAAGTTCCTTCTCTTTCGAGAAGTACTTCTCCGTTTGGAGAGGGTGAGGAGCACAATGCTCACACGAAGCCAATGAGGGCCACCCTATTTCTCCTCACTCTCTTACCAATGCAAGATGCCATGAACCACTACGAGGCGGCCTTGAAGGTGGCAACCAAACCTTTACAAACAAGGTTGGGGAAATCTCCACAACTTAATTGGAGGCTCCCAACGAAACCATGAAGCTTCACCACAATGGAATGTGGCTTCGAGGTGACCTCTTCTATCTAGGGTACCAACGCGCCCAAGAGTAACAAGATCCACACGGGATTAATGGGCGGAATCAAATATCCTTTGTTGGAAGTGTAGATTGGGGCCTCCTCTTCCAAACCCTAGAGAATCAACAAGTTTTGATGGCTAGGGAGGGATATCGGGCTAGAATGGAGCTTGGGCGTCAATGGAGGTGAGAGCAATAAATGAGGTACCTCTCAATGAACAAGAAGACCCCCTTTTATAGGTGGGCTCTAAAACAGCCGTTGGACCTTCACCAACCATGGTACTACCGCTCCAGGAGAAATACTACCGTGGTGCGGTACTACCACAACTCGAGCGGTACTACCGCGCCACGGTAGTACTACGGATCAGTACCGTGCCCACTACCGCCCTATCCAGTGGATATACGGTAGTGGGTGCGGTACTAGCCACGGTACTACCATGGTGCAGTACTACCTCACAGGGTGCGGTACTACTGCTCCGCGGTAGTACTGAGGCTTAATACCATGCCCTACTACCGCCCTGTCCAGAGGATATACGTTAGTAGGTGCGGTACTAGTCGCGGTACTACCGTGGAGCGGTACTACCGCCCCACGGTAGTAGCGCGGCTCAGTGCCATGCTCACCACCGCTCGATCCAGAGAGATCACGGTAGTGAGTACGGTACTAGCCACAGTACTACCGTGGCGCGGTACTACCGCGCCCCGGTAGTACTGTGGCTCAGTACCGTGGCCCTCTAACGCTCCAGGAGAGGTACTACCGTGGTGTGGTACTACTGCAACTCGAGCGGTACTACCGCGCCGCGGTAGTACGGCGGCTCAGTACCGTGGCCCACTACCGCCCTATCCAGAGGATATACAGTAGTGGGTGCGGTACTAGTCACGGTACTACTGTGGTGTTGTACTACGGCTCTGCGGTAGTACTGAGGCTCAGTACCGTGCTCTACTACCGCCCTATCCAGAGGATATATGGTAGTAGGTTCGGTAATAGCCGCGGTACTACCGTGGAGCGGTACTACCGCCCCACGTAAGTACTGGGGCTTAGTGTCGTGCTCACCACCGCTCGATCCAGAGAGATCACGGTAGTGAGTACAGTACTAGCCATGGTACTACCGCAACCTGAGCGGTACTACCGCCCTGGCACACCCAGGGATTCAAAGCCACCATGCCAAATTCCTGCACGACGCAATAATAGGTATGTGGGTGCAGAGAGTATGTGTGTGTGATGATTCCACCCACCATTCCATGGAGGATCACCTCTTGATAGTACGGTTGCCTACGACTCAATATATCAAAAATAACAACGAAAGGAAACTCCGTCTTCACGCTCCATAAACAGAGGGGAACCTGACCGTCTTGTGCCATAACCATAATTATCTAAAATGCTTATAGACACACGGTTAATCCGCAAATGTATTGTCATCAATCACTAAAACCAATCAAGTGGAAATATGCCCTATCACAAGTCCTGCCGCAGTTCTATAAGATCATGATCCACCTCACAGATAGGATCCTTGAAGCAGCGACCAAGTTGCGACACGTGAAATACATCGTGGACTTGGGCGAGGTTCGACAGCAATTCCAATCGGTATGCCACTGGTCTACTCCGGGAAAGAATACAGAACGGGCCAATGTAGCGAGGAGCCAAATTGCCTTTGATCCCGAAACTATGAGTGCTTCTCATGGGAGTGACACGAAGGTAAGCTTGTTCGCTGGGTTGATAAACCATTTCCTTGTGCTTGCGGTCATAATTGCTCTTCTGACGAGACTGAGCAGCCTTCATATGTTCACGAATAACGCGAACCTGATCTTCAGCATGCTGTATAATGTCCGGACCAATGAGTGCTCGTTCCCCAGTTTCTGACCAATTCAGAGGGGTTCGACACTTAAGTCCATAAAGAACTTAGAAGGGTGCCATCTGCAGACTAGTTTGGTAGCTGTTGTTGTACGAGAATTCAGCAAACGGAAGAGATTCCTCCCATTTCTTACCGAATGAAATGACACAAGCTCGAAGCATGTCTTTAAGAACTTGGTGGACTCGTTCGACTTGTCCTTGCGACTAGGGGTGATAAGCGGTGCTGAAGTTTAGATGAGTGCCCATAGAATAACATGGAGGGACACAATTCGGGAAACATACATGTCTTCTAACTGACTAGCAGAGATCGTCTCCTTCACTGGTAGAAAGTGTGCAACCTTGGAGAATCGGTCGATGACGACAAAGATAGCATCGTGGCCTTTCTGCGATCTGGGAAAACCAATGACGAAGTCCATCTTCATCTTGTCCCACTTCCATTCAGGAATAGAAAATGCTCTCTGATGTTCTGCTTTGATGCGACGGCAAACGTCACAATGGTCAACATATCGACTGATGTATTTCTTCATGTTAGACCACCAGTACCGCTGACGAAGGTCTTGGTACATCTTGGTACTACCAGGGTGAATCAACAAAGGTGTATCATGAGCTTCTTTCATGACGCGCAGGCTCAAGTTTAGATTGGGCTTACTTCTAGGAACCACTAAACGATTCTTGAAGTACAACGTACCATCATCGGCAATAGTGAAGAATGAGGGATTTCCTCTAGCGATATACTTCTTAATCTTCTCGACATCAGAGTCACATGTTTGTATCCACTTGATGGTGTCGTCGAGGTCCGGTTCAACAACAAGGTTATTCACATATCCCTGAGGAACAATCTCGAGGTTCAGCTTGCGTAGCTCTACATACAGAAGTGGCTACTATAATTGAACTTCAAGTTCACTACAGTAGCCTTTGCGGCTCAAGGCATCAACCATCACATTAGCTTTGCAATGGGTGCAATGAATTTCCATGTTGAAATCGTCTATTGTCTCGAGCCATCTTTGTTGGAGGAGATTCAGATCTGGCTGAGTAAACATGTACTTCAGCTTTGGTGGTCAGTGTAGATCTCGCAACGATTACCGACGAGATAATTTCGCCATAGCTTTAATGGATAAATTACCGCTGCCAATTCGAGATCATGTGTTGGATAGTTATCTTCATGAGAAAGCAACTGACAAGAGCCATAAGAAATCAGTTTACGCTCTTGCATTAGAACAAAGCATAATCCTTGATGAGACGTGTCGCAGTATATCACGAAGTCCTTCCGAGTATCAGGGGGAGCAAGCACCGGAGGAGAGGTGAGTTTTTACTTGAGAGCTTGGAAACTTTCCTGACATTTGTCTGTCCAGTTAAACTTGACACCTTTGTGAAGCAGATTGGTCAGAAGCTTGGAAATGTTGGAGAAGTTCTCGATGAAATGGCGGCAATAGCTGGCGAGTCCGAGGAAACTTCTGACTTGCTTGACAGTCTTGGGGGGAGTCCAATCCAGGATAGCCTGAATACGTTCTGGGTCGACGACAATGCCATCCTTGGAAATCACGTGACCAAGGTAGGTTACTTCGAGAAGCCAGAACTCACACTTAGAATACTTAGCGTAGAGTTTGTGTTCTCGAAGCTTTTCCAGTATAAGATGAAGATGTTCAGCGTGCTCTTCTTCATTCTTGGAGTATATTAAGATATCATCCAGATAAACCACGACAAACTTGTCGAGGTATTCCATGAATATATAGTTCATCAACCGGTAGAAAGTGGCTGGAGCATTGTTTAGGCCAAAGGACACGACGGTGTACTCGCATGAACCATAGTGAGTAATGAAGGAGGTCTTCGGGTTGTCCTCCTCAAGGACCCGGATCTGACGGTAACCCAACCTCAAGTCGAGTTTCGAGAACACCGTATATCCATCAAGTTGATAATACAGATCGTTGATCCGAGGGAGCAAATACTTGTTCTGTATTGTATCTGGTTAATAGGTCGGTAATATTGGAATAAACGGTTCCTTCCATCGCTTTTCTTGACAAAGGGCGAAGGTGCTCCCCAACCAGAGGAATTGGGGCGAATGAATCCTTTCTGAAGTGCCTTGTCGATTTTGTCCTTAAGTTCAAGGAGTTCATGTGGCGGCATCTTGTAAGGACGCTTGGAAATAGGAACAATGCCTGGCTTCAAGTCGACGACGAATTCCACCTCTCTGGTCGGGGGTATTCCCGGCAGTTCTTCTGGGAAGACGTCGGGAAATTCCCGAACGACCGGAATGTTCTCAATTCCTTCCAGAGGTTAGACATTCAAAGCATTCATCATAAAGATCTGTGTTTCAGCATCACGGGTAATTCGGGTGGTGTGAAAAAGTTGGACAGACTTGGTGCCACAATACAGTGCGGCATCGTGGACTTTCAACCAATCCATTCCCGGAATGAGGTCCATGGTGGAAGACTTCAGGATGATGGGGGACACAAGGAATATAATCCCTTCAACGTCAATGGTGACATCGTGTATAATCATGGAGGTTTGACAACAGCCTCCAGGGGTGCGGACAACCATCGGTGGGTTCATCTTCTCAAACATTATGTTACGTCATAATGCAAATGCTTCCAACATGAATGAATGCGATGCTCCTGAATCAAATAAAACAGTAGCAGGTGCGGAATTAACTAGAAGGGTACCCATCACAGTAGCGGGTTGTTCCTGAGCGTTTTCAACATTAATGTTGTAAGCATGTCCACGAGCATGAGAAGCAGACCCAGTGTTATAGTTGGGGGTCCTGTTGTTGCCACGACCATTTCCGCGGCCAGCGGGGTGAATTACCAGTTGCTTCTGTTTCTGGGGGCACTCTCTAAAATTTTTTCCAGGTTGGAGGCACGTGAAGCATAAGCCATCATGAGGACGAAGGGGTGCAACATTGGGTGGTGGAGGTAGAGCTCCTGGCATCTGCGGTGGTGGAGGAAGACAGGGTGCAGCATAAGACAACCTTGGAGTAGGGGTAGGTGAATGGGTCACACTGTGAGGGAGCCAGATGTGACGCTTTTGTGTTGCGCTCGAAGATGAGCCAACCTCACGATAGTGCTTCTGTGTGTACTTGAGCTCCATCTGGTTAGTCTCGACGGTGATAGCCTTGTTCGGCATGGTGGCGAAGTTGGAAAAATCATGAACGGCAAGAGCGAGCCTGAGGTCTGCATTGAGTCCCCGGCGGAACTTCTGCTACTTGCGGGCATCAGTGGTGATCTCTTCTTCCGCATAGCGAGAGAGGTTGAGGAACTCGCGCTGATAGGCTTCAACAGTCATGTTGACCTGAGTGAGGTTGTGGAATTCTTCCCGCTTGCGATCCATGATCCCCTGAGGAATGTAGCGGGCGCGGAAGGCGTACTGAAATTCATCCCAGGTGATGACTTCTCCCACTGGCAGTGAACGCTTGTGGGTGCTCCACCACTGAGCAGTAGCGCTTTTCAAGTGATAGGACGCAAAGTTCATATAGTCGGCTGGATCGACATTAGCAGACTCCAGCTCATGAGTGATGTCGCAATGCTAGTCATCAGCATCCAACGGCTGAACAGAGTTGCGGAACATAGTGGGGTTGAGACGGGTGAAATCGTGCAGAGTCACTGTGGCATGCTGATGGTGGTTCCCATGTTGGTTCGGCTGCGGGAACTGAGCCATGACATTCTGCATGAACTGACGGTTCAGCTCGAACTGCTGCATCATCGCAACCATGTAATCTGGCGGCGGAGGTGGGTCGTTGGCATTACGACCACGACAACGACCACCACGACCAGCCATCCTTCTAGGATTTAACAGGGGTATTTCAGCGATGAAAATTTAACGAGATACCAGAATCAAGCATGAGGTAAAGCGACAACGAAGAGGAGGCACGGATATATAGGAGTAGTCATATAAGACTACAAATCCACATACGGATTCATTCAAAAATCGGGCAGCATAACGTCGTAGAAATTAAGGAAAAAAGACACTAGGCGGCGCGCAGACCGTGGTAAGGAATACACGACGAGACATAGCTTCCGCTAAGTCAATCATGCCACAAGAAAACTGTTGGCCAAAGGATTTTGTGCCAGATAACGCGTGCCCTGCCCCGAATGAGAAAGGGGATCCTCGGTCCGGGACCTGGGTCAGAACTCCTGCGACACGACTCAATAGAGGGGTAAGCACCAGAACGCCGGGTGGAATCAAGAGAACGTGATCCTAATGTCAGAGTTAGTAAACCTTACCAGCAAGGATAAGAGAGCAGAGTCCCAAAGCATAGGTACGGAGAAAAGGATCCTAATACCATAGATATCACGACGGGGTGATATCGATGTGGGCCCGTAAGACAAACATTAAGTTAGAAAAATAGTTTTTTCAAAGACTAGACTCAACTTCGACCAAGTAGTGGTTGAGTGGCTTCCTACAGGAAGTCGGCTCTGATACCAACTTGTGACGCCCGCAAAATCAATCCGTGTACAATAATCATACACGCAAGGTACATGGATGAGATTAGGGTGCCGCGGTGACAATATCACAACACAACACTAAACACAAACAAGATAAATATGATATTACAATCCAAGGATCACGAGAATCCGAATACATAAGTTATACAAGCCATAATATCTGAGTATAGACATAGTTAGTCAAGTTTTTCCTGAAGAAGGATAGCACAAATAGCATCAGAGGTACAAATCGAACAGGCAAGGCCTCCTGCCTGGGATCCACCAAACTACTCCTGATCAACGGGGAACTCGACGTCGTAGTAGTCGCCTCCGGAGTACTCCTGCTCCTGGGCTCCAACATCGACTGCAGCGGCCGATCAGGCAAAAAAAAACAGGGAAATAAAGCACGGATGGGTATCTAGCATACCTGCGAGTCTTACGTCCGCTACTAAGCATTTATGCATTTGTATCAAATGGAAAGGGGAGGCTGTATATAGTGGACTACAAGGTAGAAAACCAGAATAATGAAGAGAAGCTAGGCCTATCTGAAAGGACGTGGATGTCGCCTAGAGGGGGGGGGGTGAATAGGCGTTTAAAATAATTACGATTTTGGCTTGAACAAATGCGGAATAAAACTTAACGTTTAATTTTCCAAGCAAGAAACCTAAATAAGCTAGGCTCAACTATGTGCACCAACAACTTATACTAAGCAAGATAAACAACTATGTGATAGCAAGATATAAGACAAGAGCACTATGGCTATCACAAAGTAGGTGCACAAGTAAATTGGTTGACTAGATGAACAACCAAAGGGACAAGCAATGCACAATAATATGAGCAAGCACAAGATAAACAATGTAAAAAGCTTGCTCAAAGTAAGGGTAGAGATAACCGCAAGTGGAGCCCATAGAGACAGGGATTTGTTACCGAAGTTCCTTCTCTTGCGAGAAGTACGTCTCCGTTTGGAGAGGGTGAGGAGAACAATGCTCACACGAAGCCAACGAGGGCCACCCTATTTATCCTCATGCTCTTACCAATGCAAGATGCCGCGATTCCACTATTAGGACACTTGAGGGCAGTCACCGCACCCGTACAAATGCTCGGGGCAATCTCCACAACCGAATTGGAGGCTCCCGTAGCGTCCCGAAGCTTTCCACCACAATGATTGAGCTCCGCAACAACAAGCCTCTAGGTGCCAACACACCCCCCAAGGTACAAGCTCTAGAGTGCCAATGCACTCAAGAGTAGCAATCTTCTCAACTTCACTTCTACAACGAATCCTCGGAGAGAACTCAAACCGATGCACCAAATGCAATGGCAAGAGCACACGAAGTGCTCAAGTCCCCAACTCTCAAATCCCACCAAAGCACCAAAAGCTATGGAGGAATATGAGAGGAAGAACAAGGAGAACACAAAGAACTCCAAGATCTAGATCCACAAGGTTCCCCTCACAAAGAGGAGAGTTGACTTGGTGGAGAATGTGGATCTAGACCTCCTCTCTCTTGTCCCTCAAAAAGGAGCAAGAATCATAGGAGGGGAAGAGAGTAAGCAAGCTCAAAGGGGTCAACAATGGGGGGAAGAACTTGTAAGGAACTGGTGGAGACAAAGGAGGAAGAAGACCCCCTTTTATATGTCCCCACGAAATATGACCGTTATGCACAGAAAAGCACAGACCGGTACAACCGGCCTGCACCCCCGGTACAACCGGTCCACCCAGAGAAAACCACACTCTTTCGAACCCTAGCTAGTGGGAGAGCAGGCAGGGCGGTACAACCGCTCTGGCAACCGGTAGTACCAGATTTACCGGTACAACAGGGGTGCCACCGCTCTGCCACCGGCCCAAGTCAGAAGCAAAATGGCTATCGCCCGGTGGTTGGTCCGGTACAACCGTTCCCCTAAGCCCTAGCCGCTGGTGGGGGAGGGCGAGCGGTACAACCGCTCCTAGCACCGGTAGTACCGGTTTTACCGGTACAACTGTCAGAACCCCATATTTAGGTTTGTGCTTTTCCAAGCTTGCATTTTCCATGTTGAAAAAAATTGCAAAAGAAACAGGAATTGGGGAAAAGAAAAGCCCTAAATGAATTAAATAAAAAGGCCAGAAATAAATCTTTTTCCAAAATTCTTTTGGATGTATTGAAAAATCCTAAAAATGAGTCTGATCATTTTAAAAGTGATTTGGGATTAATCCCATGCTCATAGATTTTTCAATAATCCAAATAGTGGCTTGGAAATTAAATCTTTTGTCTATTTGAATTGAAATTCAAATAATTTGAATTTCAAAAATTCCCGAAACTTGGGGTTGACTTTTATAGAGTCACCTAGGTTTTATAAAAATGATTGGGGATTTTTATAAATGCCCTGGCTATTTATTTTTAGGGCAAAACAAAAAGAACAGAAAAGAAGTTAAAAGAAAAACAAAGAGGAGGCCTACCTGGCTTACCTCAGGCCCACCTGGCCTCGGCCCAGCCCACTCCAGTGCTTGTCGTCTACCTCCCCGCCGAGCCAAGCAGCTCGGTGGAGGCAGAGCACATGGGCGGCGCCACCTCGACACCGAGGAGGTTCCCAGCCCCCCTGGACCTCATCTCCTCGCCAGGAGATAGGCCACGCACGGCCGCACCTTTTCCCTCTCCTCTCGGTCGCCCTCCTCCTCTTTTTTTCATCGATCCAGAGCCGCCCCGAGAGCTTCCCGCCGACCGCCGTCGAGCGAGGTCGTGGCCACCGTGCCCCCCAAGACTCACCTCCTTGTCCAGTGGAACCGCCGTGGCCGTCTTCCGCGAGCTGAAGCTTCAATCGGGCCCGAGGCGCCCCGAAGACGGTGCTCGCCTCAGGAACCTGCCGCCAGCCGCAGCAAGATCCCGACGAGCAATTACTCGCCGCCGATCCCCCACCGACCTCGTCGTGCCCACCGTTGGGTTCTGGTGAGCCTCCTGATCTTTTCCCCGCTAGCAGCGCTACTCCCCGGCCCCTCGTCGCCGTTCTTCGCCGCGGACAGAACACGGCCGCCGCGGGCTTCGACGCCGGCGCGGCCCGAAAGCTTCCCGTGAACCCCAGCTTGCACCAACCGAAGCAGAAGAGCGCGGGCTACGCACCGGTGCCCTCCGTTCCCCTCCCCGAGGACTGTAGCCCAAGTCCGACGAGCGCCGCCGCGTACAGAGCTGCCTGCGTTTAGCCGCCGGCCGCCCGAGCCATTTGGGCCTAATCCCACTGCTAATCACCCTCCCCTCTCTCTATGACAGTGGGCCCAGCCCCTTAATTAAACTGGGTTTAAATTAAACATAGAGTTAATAACCCCCTCTCTCACTGACAGCCAGGACCCACTGGTCAGCCCCCCCCCCCCTTGCGTCATGCTGACGTCTTAATGACGCAATAAACAGAAAAACCTTTAAAAAGAAATAAATAAATTCAGTAAATTCCAGAAAATAGCAGAAACTTTGAAAAATCATAGAAAATTCATTTTAACTCCAAATTTAACATATAATATATGAAAAATGATCAGGAGAAAATCCTCTATCCAAATTTCCAATTTTCAGCTATGTTGGAGTTGATCTTAAAAAGGGATCAGTAGCTTTTGCTATTTGATTTAATTGGATTTAATTCAAAATCAATTCAATTGCTATTCCAACTTCAAACTTTGAAATGCACCACACATCACTTGTACTTCAGAAGCATTTCCCACACATGACCATTTGGTTTCGAATGAACAAACATTAGCAAATGCAAGTTGACCAAATTTAAATAACATTTGGAGTTTGAATTTGAATTCACTTTTCAAATCAACTTCAATTAACATGTGGCAATTCAAACATAGGTCACATCAGCACATTGCCATGCTATGTTTTGCATATTGAATGTGCATTGTATTATCTTCATTGTGCTTTACTTCCAGTGCTTCGGTGATTGCTTCTTCTCGGTAGAGTTGATCTCGGACACGAGTTCAACCTCACGTCAGAAGAGTGTTACATCGTGATCGTCAGCAAGGCAAGCAGCCCCCTCTTTGATCATGTGTATAAAATCCCAGTTCCCTCTCATTCTCGCAAATGCATGTTTAGGATGTCACCATGATACGTTATACCGCTAGTTGAACCTATTCCTTTGCATGACCTATCATTTTGTCACAGTAGTAAGCAAACCACAATCCTAGCAGATGTAGGAGTTGGTTGATATCATGTGGCCCCTGCAACTGTTACAGCTTATTGCATGCTTAGAGTTGTTACCTGAGGCTACTTTGATGTGAGTCGGGATGGTAGCGACCATGTGAATGATGGTGGTAACGTGTTGGTGAATCTACCCTAAACAAAGGTGAACGATGAGAGGCTGTGTAGGAGTACACAGTGGGTTGTCTCGTTGAACACTGCCTTAGGCCCGAGTTCTTGTGTTGTTATCCAAGACCAAGAGTACGACCACACATTGGGCTCACTGACCCCTCTCGGCCTAGTACCTCACCCCGGACTAGTCCAGGAGTCGCAAGTAGTTCGCCCTTTAACGATCTCAAGCAGGTGAAACCAAGGTAAGTGGTTGGCGTAGGTTGTGGGCACGTTGAATCAAGTGATCATGATCGAGTTGAGCTTGATGGCGGTCACACAACGTTTGAGTCCGCATCGGAACAATTGGCCGGATTCCGATCGTGGTCCCAACTCAAATAGGCGACTCCCTAGGACTAGAGATGGTGTCGTGAGTGAAGTGTCGTGGCAGCATCCTCGCCGGTACTCACTTGAAGGGTCCATCCCCAGGCGGTAACTGATGAGGCGTGTGTGTAGCAGTACACCCCTGCAGGGTTAATGAACTATTCGAATAGCCGTGTCCGCGGTTATGGACTACTTGGAGACCTTTACTAGATCATAGATAACTTGAACTGGATACTTCTAAAACACACCAAGATAAGTGTGAGTGCTATGGCGTGCTTCCTCGTGGGGAAGTCGAGGAAGGCACCATAGTGGAGTATTGGTTGGAGACTGTTACTTGGACTCGTGTACGTTCTTACCTCTCTCTGGTACTCGTAGTTCAGGATTAGCCAAGTCAAAGCTGGCACTTCTGCAAGTGAAACCCCACCTCCCTTTGCCTTGATACATGTGCATGAGTAGTATAGTTCCTATGTAAGTCTTGCTGAGTACGACTTTGTACTCACGTTTGCTTATTCTATGTTTTAGAGACGAGACCACTGACCCTGATGGTGGCCTCTACCTCGAGCTCGACGTGGACCAATGTCGTATAGTTCCAAGCAACAGCCTGTGCCCTCTGGAGGGTCGTTGTATTTTCTTTCAGGCTTCTTAAGCCATTTGTTAAACTTGTCTTTACTAAGACATAATTTTCTTCCGTCAATGTTTGATGTAATGTTGGATCACATCCATGTGATCTCTGCTTGTAATACAACTACTATGTCTTCTCTGTTTAGCAGAATTTATAAAGACTATGAGTTTCTAGAGTTCATGTTGTGATTACCTGCTGTTTACACTGGACATGTATGCTGCGTGTATGATTATAACATGCATGTCTTAGTGTGGGGTTCGATAGCTTAGTTGTGTTCTTGCCGGCGGTCTTTTATACACCAAGTGGCCCTTAGATGTGCGCAGCTTGGGGCATCGCGATGCGATTGCTCATGACTCTGTCACGTGGCACACTTTGTTGTATGATTCAGCCCGCCCGAGATCCCGACTAAGTGAATGGGCTGGAGTATGTCTATGTAAGGGTTATGATTCAATCGATAACATGGTTGAGGCGACTTGTCTATGAGTATGGGATTCACCACCCATAAGCATTTAGACTTGTGAGCGGACGATGAGGACCCATCTCAGTTGATCTTCCGGCCTGGATGGGATGCCCCTCACGTTCGATGCTTACCGAGAGTGATCTGTGCTTGGCCTTGTCTGCTTAGACAAGTGGGTACGGCTCTCGGCTCTCCATGTGATTGCATTGTGACCGGAATTACATACGCTAACCCCGGGTCCCGACAACAACCGTGTTTCCATCGCCCCGCCACCGGCCTAGATCAGAGGGGAAAGGCTCCCAGCCCGGTGGTTGGACCAGTACCTAGCCCGGTGGTACCATACCCTGACAAGGGCGGTACAACCGGCCCAACCGACCGGTACAACCTCCTGGCAGGAACTGCCATCACCAGGAAAACCAGAACAACCACAACTTCTGCATATGAGCTCCGATTGAGGCAAACTCAATCTTGATGGAAATATTTCAAAGTGGCAAGGGAGAAATGCCAAAAAATAGAGGTGTGAAACCTCTAACCAAGGATAACCAACAAATCTCCCGCATCGAAAATCATAAGAGAAGATGCATATGAAATCCGTTTTTGATGAACACGAGCTTGTCAGGAAGAAGACCACAATATCCAAAACTCACAAAGAGAAAAGCCAAACAAGAACCAATAAAGATGATGCCAAGTATGCAAAAGGTTTGATCTCTCCACGAACGACTCGGCCTAGACTATAACACGGTCTCCTAACTACTACCAAGAGACCGGTAAACTAGACACCTATCTAGTCAAACCTTTGACTTGCGCATAATCCACTTGAGCTTGATGATGACGATCATGCCCGCCTCAAGTTGGAAAATCTTCCTTGATTCCGCCGGCTTGATGAAGACTAGTAGATGGCTCCCCCATACTCCATTATGGGTGAGCCTCTTTTAGGCACATCTTCACAAGACCATAATCACCAAATGGTCGGCAAGCTCCAAGCAGATGATATCTTTGTGATGATCCTCTTGATCTTGCACACATCAACTTGACCAATCTTTGGATAGCTCCATGAAGTACACCTTGGTCAACACGAACTCTTCATCCTACAACCTTGAAGCCACCATATGATCTTCAAGCGTTTCCTATGGACTAAACTTAAAGTATAACTCAAGGAAACCATTAGTCCATAAAGATTTTCATCAATTACCAAAACCAAACATAAGGGCACATGCCCTTTCACTATCGAAGACTAGCATCTTTCGACGAGTCTTGCAGCATGAGAAGAGAATAGCCAACAATTTATATAAAGTATAAAGTAACAATGCAGCAGAAGTTGCTGCAGCATTGTATAATAGTAAGTTGTAATAATTAGCAATGCCTCTGAGATCCCTTCCTCGACTACCCAGCGAGGAAGAAAACCCGGAACCAACAGTTTAATAGTAGTAGTTTTTATTAGTAGGATCTGACTTCAGCATAAAGTGTCCTGTTACCGTGGACACGACTATTCGAATAGATCAATCTTCCCTGGAGGGGTGCACTTCTGTTACACTACAACGCACGGATCTCCACGGTGGCGTACACCTTGTTAGGGAATGCCCCACCAAGGCTATCTGACACAAAGTAGCCCACCCTTCAAACTCAACAGAGAGGCTATCTGCCGGTCTAAATCCTAAGTACGCAGGGCCTTGGACCCCAACCCTGACATACTCCTGCACGGTGCGTGGGTGGACGGGAAGCAGTAGCAAAAAAAACACACAGCTTGAGCAAAGAATACACCTCACTTCCCGGCAATCAGCCCGCGGTACTGCTGACGTCTGAAGATTTTTCGAACAAGACTACGATGCAGAGGAGCCCATAACTCATTATCCCACGTGTAGGCAGCGCGTATAAGCCAAAAGGCTACTCAAGTAATCCGCCCAACCCTTAGTCAATTTATTATCTCGCGGGCAACCGTTGTCTTTGCCCGACTAATTAACACAACGAACAACGAACAACAGCCAGGATCACTAGTACATCGGTGCCTGCTCTGTCGTCTCGTCAAAGCGCGCGGTTACAAACAAGGTGAACCATCTCCTTACCTTGTCTCGCGTGTGCTCCTGGAGGAGCTTGACTTTCGTGGTTTGGTAACTCTCGCAGCCAACGATCAGGTTCCAAGCACACCTGTACACTGGTCGTACCCTCCCTGTCGTCCCGTCGCAATACCACTCGCGGGCACCGTTGGGTCGCCCGACTCTTACCTTTAAGGAGCACCGTTGTTCAAGACCCTAGGGGGGCTATACAGAGTCAGCAACGAGTGGGGTACGAGGATTACTCCTCGATAGCTCACACTTGATGTGGCTCAGCAGAGCCGCTGTAGGGGCCTTAGGCGTTATCTGCATTGTACCGTACATGTGCAGTTATAATTGTTGTATCCGCATTCACTCCCAGAGTGATCACGGCCTGCTATTTAATCCAAGTTGACTTACAATGCGCAGGGCTCACAGCTGAATATAATATTTATAAAATAGGCAGCATAGGATAAAGGAGGGTACATCAAGGGGCGACAAAAACAGGCTATGCAATAGAATAGGATGGTAACATAGCAGCAGCAGTAATAATGCCTAGTGAAAGAAATGTAGGGAAAGATATGCGATATCTGGGGAAGAGAATGGCTCTGCTTGCTTGGAAGCTCGACGGTAGGGGTAGGGTCGTCGATGAAGTAGTCGTACCCAACAGCGGTGTAATCGGCGGCAACAACGGGGTCTACCAGAGAATAAAGGGGGGGGGGGGAGAAACAATGAATACAAAGCAATCATATACAAACAGATGCATGACACGACAGATGAAATTTTAACGGTGTTCTAACGCAGTACAATGTATTATGCTCGGAGCGGGAATTCATCCGGGGATGAAATTCCGGATCCGGGTGATTATCGACAAACGGCCCGAAGGGGTGGTGTCTCGTGTTCGTTGTGCTAAAGGGGGTGGTTGGTATATGGATATCGTATTCGTTTCCTTTATATTTTTCTGATCAATTTTCATGTATAAAGTTTTTTAATCTGAGCTACGGTTTAAAAGATATTAATTTTTGAAGTTTAAACCAATTTAAAACATTTTCTGGAATTATTAAATCATTTAATCTAACATTATCCACAACATTTTCTGGAATTATGCCAATTGGTCCGCCTCGTCCGTAATGAGCAGGAAAATGGTTCTCTTCATACCTCGCCCTTGGCACTGTTGTTGTTGTTGCAGACATAGCTGGCAAGGTGTTCTCTCACAATCCTTGCATCGTGATCGCGTGATGTGTCACCACTCTAAGCCACAGTTGCACAGCACCGAAACCTGACTCTCTTGTGCCTTCCTGTTCCCTAAGTTATTATTCGTGCTTGACCTCGTGTGCAATTCACGAGTCACCTACTTCGTGATATTCAGTCCGATATCAGACTCAATTCTTATGCTTGGTGCTCTGGACCCCTTTTTCATCATCCGTCATCGACATCGAATGCATGCCTATCCACTTGAAATTTCTCATACCTTCTTTTGTTTCTCTTGATGTATTTGCCTGAGTTTAAACTCGAGAGTTAGTCTATACCACATTCTCTATGAAAGTCTCAGTTGATTAACCTTATACCGTTCGAAGCTCATTAAGTGTTTCATCCTAGCCTATCCGTAAGTACGATGAGTTTCGTATGAAGGGAGTTTTCAAGTATGCGAAGGAAGATGATGAAAGAAGCTTGGTGATGCACCCATGCACCCCCAAGAACTATCGAAGGAGACTCAAGCATCTAAGCTTGGGGATTCCCCCGTGCATTCCCTTCTCCATCAACAATCATCAGTTCGGCCTTCTCCATGCTATATTTTTATTGCTTCGTATGTTATTTGCTATACTTGGAGCGTCTCACTCTTTAATTTTTAGTTTGTTTAACCTTTCTTGCTGCTCATAACAAGTTGGATCCTATCCTTCATTGTTTGGGAGAGAAACATGGTCCACTCCACAGTAGAACACAACAAAGGCTTGCATGCTTATCTTTCTTTTTGTGTGTGTTCTATATCTTTTCATAGCTGCTATCATGCTTAGCTCTTAGTTTTCATGCTTATCTTTTTAAGAGCTTTTGTTTCGGATGTTCTAGGAACTCTTGAGTCTTCATGCTTATCTTATTTAGAGAGTTGTATTGTTTCACTGAGATGTGTGTCTTGCATGAGTAGGTAATTAAGGTTGCTATTACAAGTGTAGTAGTAACATGCAATAGTTTTGAGGTATTTATTAGAGTAATGTTTGGACATCAAGGTTCCAAGAGCTTGAGCCTGTTAGTGATAGGTGTCGTATTTTGGGCAATCCGTTCTTATTTTCAAAAACTACAAAAAATAGATGACAACACTAGCTACTAGATTGATCGCTAACCTCTGGAAGGTTTGGAATATATAGAGTACACTCACATACCATGGGTCGAGGATGTGCAAGGATAACCAAAACCACATACACTCCTCCTCGGGGTACACGTCTCTTTCTGAACATCCCGATTATATAGATAGTTACCGAAAATAAGTGCACGAGTTCTTCGGACTAATGCGAGTATTCGATTGTTGACACTTCCACCTTCCCATATTTTGCTAGCCTCTTCGGTACCGTGCATTGCCCTTTCTCACCTTGAGAGTTGGTGCATACTTCGCCGGTGCATCCAAACCCTTGGCACGATACGCTCTATAATCATAAACCTCCTTATATCTTCCTCAAAACAGCCACCATACCTACCTATCAAGGCATTTCCATAGCCTTTCCGAGATACATTGCCATGAAACATCCACCATCTCAGAACTTGATCTTCATGTCATACATGCTTTTGCTTGATCGAGGAGCCGCATGATAGTTGGGCTTTGCCCTTATTATTGATACATGACGCGCCAGTATCATTGCATATCCTGCTACACTGGCAGAGGCATACATTTGCATACATCACGATAGTTTTCATTTCTTCTTTATGTTGAGTACTTCTTGTCAAGTGTGAAGATCTTATTTATATTCTTGTAAAATATAGAGTGTTGCCCTTAAGTGAGGAAAAGATCCCAAATAGGAAAAATTAAAAGATCCCAAAGAGCACATATGAGAGATAAATAGAAAGAGCCAATGAGGCCACAAAAATATAATAAAAATAGATAAAGGATAGAAACGAAATAAAAAGAGAGAAGGGGGCAAAACTACTCTTCCTTTTGAAAGATCCACACTCGTACTCCATTGTTATATTTGTACTCCATAGAGATTATCATTGATGCATAACTATGTGGGGACCCTTTCACTTTATAACTTGGCTTGCATATTGCAAGGATGAGCCTCCTCAAATGAGATCTAGGTCTTCATGAGTAAGCACGTTGGATGCACCCCCACTAATTCCATTGGAGAGCTTACCTTAGCTCATATGTGCATCCGTTGCATGAAAATCCCTACTCCTCACATCATATCTATCATTTGGCTTTCTCTCGCCTATGATTGTACTCATGGATGTCAGCCTTTCACACCTTTTTGTCTTCCTTCCCCATCATTTCTCTCTTTACCATCCTAAGTGTCAACGTATCTTGCTCGCTCTCATCCATTGCATGAGTGCTCAAAGTCGAAAGGGAGAGGATCAGTTTGACTTTTACCTAACTAGTGGTCTTGGGATGAGTCAAAATAAGACCCCGAAGGAGACCAAGTGTGAAAATTTAGTAGATTGAGTTCTCAATTAAACTATATATATATATATTCTCTACTCCCATCTCCCATTGCTTGCGGGCAAACACCATTTGGAGACATTCGAGTCACGGACAGCGAGAGCTCTTGCACCTTTATGTTTATACTTTGCTAGAATTAATACTAAGACTCTTGCTTGTTATTATCTTGACTTGAATTGTATATCTTACTTGCTTTACTTTGATGTTCTTATATGTGTGTTAGCATGTCACCACATAAATTATCTGTGTTATCATTTACCGACTCGAGGACGAGCAGGAATTAACCTTGGGGATGTTGATACGTCCCAAACGTATCTATAATTTCTGCTTGTTCCATGCACTTTTATGTGACATTGCTACATGTTTTGCTATAATTTTACATCATTTTACACATATTTGGACTAACCTACTAACTCAGTGCACCCAGTGCCAGTTCCTGTCTACTGATTTCTTTAGTTGCAGTTATTTTCCACCAATTTAAAATGCTCCAAAATTTCAAGAAAAATCAGAATAAAAATCTGTGTCAAGGAAGCTTCCGGAACCACCGGCGAAGTACCGGAGGGGGGCCACCCCCCTCCCAGGCGGCCAGGTGGCGCGGAACACCTCCTAGCCGCGCCACCAGTGCGTCTGGGAGGTGGGTGCCACCTCTGGTGCCCCCTTTCGGCCTATTTTTAACCCTCGAGGAGAATCCCGTATCGCAAAATAACTCTATGTTTCGCCGCCGCCGCACTTCCAAGATCGGGAGCACCAGAAGACCTCTTCCCGGTACCCTTCCGGAGGGAGGATTAATCTCCGGGAGCTTCTCCATCCTTGTTCTTAAATGTTTAGACCTTGTGAGCTTCCCTACATCATATCAAGGCAGCTATGTAGTTTTCCTGCTATTGCTATGATGTGTTTGCTGGGATCCGATTGATTATGAGGTTATGTTCAGATCGTGATGACTTATATATTTGGTTTAACTTTTATATTTTGTTCTTGAGTAATTCTTGCATGTTCACCGTTGCATTTTATTTCTTTGGCCAAGTAGTAGATAGTAACTCCAAGAGGGAGCGTTTTGCATGATTGTGGCTTCATGCCCCCCCCCCCCGATGTATAGCTTGAGTGACAGAAACAAGAGACTAGGGGATGTGATGTTGCCACCAGGGAGAAAATAACAGTGCCTGTAATAGCGGCTGCAAAGGTTGTTGTTTACCTTACGCATAGATTTTTAATTAAATTGTCTCTTGCTTTGAGTTTACATCTTGGGTGGGGCTCGCAACTTAATACCAGCGAGATGTTCTGGATAGATATCTCAAGGTGTATAAATAGTGAGTAGATGCAGATGGATTTCGATCTACTTGTCTTGGCGTACTGCCCATACTTTTGAGCCTCTTACTTTCCAGTAGCATAATTAGCATTGCGGTGCATTTATAATTCTTTCAATTGCCCAGCTGTAATTTTTTCACACATCTTAGCTGTTTATCGTCTTCTGGGAGAGAGACATCACTAGTGAAAATCATGGGACCCCAGTCCATATTTCCACCATTGTTTACACCTTCAATTTATTTTCTATTTTTACTTTCAGTTGCAATTATCACTACCATTATCATTATCTCTTGCGTTTGATCCTTTTCAAATGGCAAGGCCCGAGGGATTGGCATCCCCTATATACCCGTTGGGAGCAAAGTTATTTGTTTCTGTGTGCAGGTCCAGGTAACGTGTCGGGGGTCGGATCCCCCGGGGGTGATATAGTTCCGAGACGCGCACGCGAAACACAATGAAGATCGTCGACACTAGGACACGCTGGGATTTACCCAGGTTCGGGCCGTCCGGAGACTAAAATCCCTACTCCTGCTTGTCTGGATTGATACAGTGAGTGCTACAAAGGTGTGGAGCTCTTCCGAGATGGATACGGGCTCTAGATGGTAAAGGGATGTTGCTGATGGTGTGTCATTTATTTCCAGTAGCTTGGGACTCCCTTTTATAGCTCAAGGGGGTCACCACAAGTGTCCATGGGCGGTGCTGTTATTCTGGAGCCGGGGGTGACGGGTTCCACCGAAATATTCCTTCCGGGAAGGGTGCGTGGCGAGGCGACGCCACCCCTCTTGAGTGGGCGCGAGGGGCCTCGGCACGTACGAGGTATAGAACTGGAGCGAAGGCGTCGTTGTCGCCCTATTCTTCAGACTAGGGGGTGTCTTATTGAATGCCCTTTGGAATGTTCTGCATCTAGTGGGACCGCCTTGTCCCCTCCGCACCGCTTAAGGGAGTGGTCGGCGTGGATTTTTCCGGTTTCTGGCTGTGCGGAACTCCTTTCTAGAAGAACTTTGTGGGTACTGTCGGGGGGATGGACCAAGCCCATAACCTGACATTAGGATACATGGGCTGACTCACCTAAGGAAGGCCCACAAAAGAAGACCCGGCCACGAGCCGGTTGCGCCAAGCGAGAAGATCAAATCAGTAGAAGGAATTCGACTTACCTCTTATAGCACGTAGCATATTTGTAAAATAGAATAGGACTCCACCTCATGTCTGAGTCGGACTGGCGGAGCCCCGGGACCCGGCGCCTTTATAAGTTTAGGTCCACGGGATCCAGAGTCAGAACAATCTCAATCCAAGATAGGACTAGACACTTTTCGGCCTAACCTAGATCTCGACGAGACTAAGGTTGAGATCCGGCTCATCTGTAATCGATCCACCGACTCTTCTATTCGGATAGTCGGAACCCATAATAATAATAAGCAGGAGTAGGCTTTTACCTCGAGACAAAGAGGGGTTGAAACCTGGGTAAATCGCCGAGTCTCTTTTCTATGTCGACTCTCTCCTCGTATCCACCTCGCAGCAACGGTCCCATGTTAAGTCCGACTCTTCGGACATCTGCCGTGACTTTCCCACGACAGTTGGCGCCCACCGTGGGGCCTGCGCATGCAGGTGTTGAGATTTTGGAGGGAGCTCTGCAAGGCATGGAGGGATTCGTCGCTATACGGATCACCAAAAGCCGGCTTGGGAAGCTTTGCATCGATGACTCAACTTGGGGCCCCGAAGCCGATTCTGTCGAATCAGGATATCGGGTCCCGATCTGGTCTATCCACATCTTCGTCAGCAGGACGGACGGATTTGAGCCAGAGCCAGATCCTGAAGTCCCCATCGAAACCTCTAGTCGGCGACATGCCGGCCCCAAACACGTTTTTGTCGAATTCATTGATGAGTCTCCAGAGGCGGAGCACTCTGTCGAGTACCCAATGCACGACGCCTTGGAAGAGATAACAGATGCCGACTCATACCCAAGTGAAGGAAGCTTCTCAGATGAGGGATCCTTCCGATTCGTGGGAAGTAATAGACTCGGAACTGGTGTGCCAGAATACCACCCGGATTATCCTCACTTTGAGCTTCCATACTTCGCCACGGTGTTCATGGCCGACATTGGAGGACAGAGGAGTCAGGCAGCTCAAAATCAAGGTGTAGAGCCGGCCACCAGCGCGGCTCCTAATTCAGATAGGGAGTCGGCTGCCCAGCCATCGTAGAAAGCCCCCACTGGATTAGAAGCCCTCGCAGATTTCTTGAACTCTCTTGACGAGGCCTTGGCCATGACGGTGACAACTGAAAGCCAGGAGGCCTGGAGGACAAGAGTCAACGGACTCAAGGCACGAGTAGAAAACATACGAAGGGAAATCAACACCGAAAAGGAGCAAATGGTTGAGACAGAAGCCCGACTGGTTTAGGAAGCCACACGCCTCCGGGGAGAGTTGGAACTGATAGAGACCGAGAGACTAAGCCTCGCCCATACGCATCCACAAGGATAAGCGAGTCGACTGCCCCCCCCCCCCCGACTACCAAGGGCGAGCGCTATTCCATAGCCCTGATCAGTCGACTCCCGCAGGATACACGCCACGCAGACAGCCGGCTCCTCCGCCACGCCCATATCATTTCCATACACCTTCTCATCACATTAATAACCCCATGGACAATGTCATGGCGGCAACTCGCTTCAGGGGGACACTCCAGCAGATCGCGCCGCTCGGGAAGCCGTCGACTTTCTCAAGACTGCCATCACACAGCAAGCTCAATACTCGCAAGGGGTCCCATACATACACTGGACTCCATATCAGAGTATGAGCCGGCAAGAAGAGTCACCGGCTCCTGTGGCCTCGAGTAGTCATCGCCATAACGGAGCTCAGCCACCTCTGAACCCCCAGGGGCCACTAAGAATAATTGACCTACCAACTCCTAACACCAATCGCCGTATAGAGTCGGTGGTCCAAATTCCCTCGCAGGACCAAAATACTGAGTTTGTCAGCAGATCCGTAGGTAACCGGTGCTTGGTGTTGGCCTTGAGGAACACACGCTTGCCCCCAGATTTCAAGGGACCGCGCAAAATTCCAAACTATACAGCCGACATGGACCCGACGGCCTGGATAGAAAGCTATGATCTCGCCATGGACATGCTGCAAGCCAGCGAAGAAGTCTGTGCCCATTACTTCACGATGATGTTGGAAGGGCCGGACCGTACATGGTTTAAAAACCTCCCAGAGAACTCCATCACCTCCTGGATGTATCTCAAAGAAAAGTTTATCAAGAATTTACAAGGCACCTTCCGGCGAGCCACCACAATCGTCGACTTGGAGCACTGCGTCCAGAAGGAAAGAGAGTCGGCCCTGAGTTGGGCACGACGAGTCGCAGACATAGTTCACTCCTCAGACACCATCACTACTCAAATAGCAGTGATTGTCTCGAAAAGAAAATGCAAATTTGAGCCGTTAGTACATAAACTCAGCCGACTCAAGAGGACGGTTAGTAACATGGGAGAGCTCATGAACGCGGTCATCAAGTATGCCGAGTCTGACAAAACCAAGGACGTTGACCCCGAAGAGGATAAAGACGCCCAGAATAGAAAGAACAATGGCATAGGATCCCAGAGCCAGAATCAACAGACCAAGCATCGACTCGACCAGTCTGCTTCCGACTTGGTCGCCAACACAAACCTCGGCTTCCAAAGGCAGAAGCAGGGGAGCAACAACTACCGCAAGTCGTAAGGAGGCTTCCGACCCCCAACCAGTTTTTAAGAAGCTATAAAAAGGCCTTGCCCAACTCATAGTAAACCCGATCGTCTAGCCAATCACACATGGGAAAATTTCGCACGGTGCGGAGGCCAGGGACCCCCCCGGTTCAGGTGGAGGAGACGGCCAGAACAACCATAACCAAGATTTTAGGCATCAGGGAGCCGACACAGCACCTCAACACCAAGGATCCAGGGGAGGAGGGCAGAAAAAACAGTCAGGGCTTGCTGGATTCCAAGAAAACCCAAAACATCTCCAAGACCACTCAACTTACCATCTCTTCACCACCACCAGCTGTCGGAGAGACAGGAAGCTGCAGCAGAGAGCTGCCATGGCCATGGTCACAGAGGTGGCTTGTCCCAGGTGGCTTAATTGGTCCGAAAAGCCGATCACCTGGACAAGGGATGAACACTCACCAGTGGCAGAAAACCCGGGCACTCTGGCCCTGGTAGTTTCTCCACAAATTGGGTGTTACACACTTGATAAAGTACTCATGGACGGAGGAAGCAGCATCAACATCCTTTACTACAAGACCTTCCGCAGAATGGGAATGACTCATAAAAAACTGCAATCCTCCAACACTGTTTTCAATGGAATAGTCCCAGGAAAGTCGGCACGCCCGATAGGAAAAATCTACCTGCAGATAGCCTTTGGAACTGCAGATAACCTTATGAGGTGGTAAAATTCGAGAGCCCATATCATGCCATCTTGGGCAGACCAGCTTATGCCAGGTTCATGGCTCGGCCATGTTATGTTTAACAAAAGCTAAAGATGTCGGGTCCTAAAGGACCAATCACGGTTGATGGGAGTCGCATCAGGGCCACGGAGTGCAATGAACAACACGTCAAGTTTGTTGACTCAACATGAGCCAAGGAGGACCTGACAGCATACAAAGAGAAGGTAGACCCGACAGACTCCACCATCCTGAAGTAACCGACTCTTGACAACAACCCCAAATTCCAACCGGCTCAGGACACTAAGAAAGTCGACTTTGTCCCTGGTGACGCTTCCCAACAATTCATCATCGGGACAGGGTTATCCGCTAAATAGGAAAGCACGCTCATCGGGTTCCTCCGTGAGAATCGGGACATTTTCGCATGGAAACCTTCTGACATGCCAGGTGTCCCGAGGGAACTCGCTGAGCACCACCTAAACATTGACCCAAAATTGAAGTCGGTAAAGAAATTCCTTCGTTGTTTCAATGACGAAAGTAGGAACGCCATTGGGGAAGAGATAGCTCGGCTCCTTGCCGCCGGGTTCTTTATGGAAGTTTTCTATCCGGAGTGGTTTGCAAACCCGGTCCTCGTTTTGAAAAAGAACGGGACATGGCGTGTGTGAATTGACTACACCGACTTAAACAAGGCCTTCCTTAAGGATCCCTTCGCACTGCCTCGCATTGATCAAATCATAGACTCCATTGCGGGATGCGAGCTCCTGTGTTTTCTCGACGCTTGTCAGAACCCTAATTTAGGTTTGTTATTTTCCAAGCTAGCATTTTTGCATCATGAAATTTTTTGCAAAATAAAAAGAATTGGGGAAGCCGAAAAGCCCAAAATAATTTTAATAAAAGGCCAGAAAAAAATCTTTTTCCAAAAATGCTTTGAACTTTTTGAAAAATCTCATAAATGGGCATGATCACATCTCAAGTGAAGTGGGTCCCACTTCATGCTCTCTGATTTTTCTAAAATTCCAAAAAGCCTTTGGAAATTAAATATTTAATTTATTTGAATTTGAAATTATTTAAATATAATTTCAATAATTCTAAAACTTATATATGTTCCACTAGCTCACAATAAAGTTTTGAGAATTTTATAAATTGGTTTGTCTGCTTAGACAAGTGGGTACGACTCTCGGCTCTCCATATGGTTGAGTTTTGACTGGAATTACATACGCAAACCCCGGGTCCTGACAACGCTTACTCTGGTTATCATCGAATCAAGATGGCTCTTGAGGACCACGAGAAAAGGCTTTCATCACTCCTTTTTGGATATACTACTATACTTCTATGCCTTGCGGCTTGAAGAATGCACGACCCACATATCATCGAACGGTGCAGAATTGCCTCAAGGAGCAAATTGAACGCGATGTACACGCCTACATGGATGACATATTTATCAAATTTCAGCTTGCCGACTCACTCATCAGTGACCTCCAGGAAACCTTCAACAATCTGCACAAGTACCAGATGAAGCTAAACCAGGCCAAATGCACCTTCAGAGTCCCTGAAGGAAAGCTCCTCGGATACATAGTGTCGGAGAGAGGCATTAAGGCGAACCCAGAGAAAATCAATGCTATCATAGCCCTTTAGAAGTCGTCCTCAATAAAAGGAATCCAATGACTCACAGGGTGTGTAGCTGCCCTGAGTCGGTTTATAAGCCGACTTGGAGAAAAATAAATCCCCCTGTACCGGCTCTTACGCAAGTCGGAAACATTCATCTGGGATGATGAGGCTAATCAAGCACTAGAGTTGCTGAAAAATAGATGTCCCAGGCTCCAATCCTAGCGGCTCCTAATCCAAAGGAGCAATGCTTCTCTATATCTCATCCAACAATCGAGCGGTCAGTGATGTGGTTGTGGTTGAGTCCATGGAAGCCGATAAAGAGCACTCCTTGTAGAGGCAAGTTTATTATGTTAGTGAGGTCTTAACTTCATCGAAGCAACGCTAACCTCACTGGCAGAAACTGTTCCTTGGTGTATTCATGGCAAGTCGGAAACTCAAGCACTACTTCCAGGAGCACCCCATAACTGTAGTCAACTCAGCACCACTTGCAGATATCATCAAGAATCGGGAAGCAAGGGGAAGGATTGGAAAGTGGGCTATAGAGTCGGGGGCTTATCACATCAAGTATGAACCACGCACGGCCATCAAGTCCCAAGTGTCGGTCGACTTCATCAATGACTGGACAGAAATCCAAGCACCTCTAGAGAAGTCAATTACCAAATACTGGACAATGCACTTTGATGGGAGTCGGCAGCTCCAAGGATCAAGAGCCGGCGTGGTCCTTACCTCACCTAAAGGAGAGAAGTTTTATTATGTCTTGCAACTACAGTTCACTTGCACCAACAACACAGCAGAATATGAGGCCCTACTCCATGGGCTACGGCTGGCTCGAGAGATGAACATAAGCCGAATTCAATGCTACGACGACTCTGACCTTGTTTCTCAACAAGTGTCAGGAAAGTGGAATTCCAAAGATGCCACCATGGCAGCTTATCGGCGAGAAGTTGAAAGACAAGCAGATTTCTTTGTTGGGTACCGGGTGGATTATGTGGAGCGAAAGATAAACGAAGTCGCAGCCGGTTTGTCTCGGCTTGGATCTCAGCGAAAGCCGGTTCCACCAAATGTGTTCGTAGATGTCCTGACGAAGCCGTCTGTGCAAACACCAACGGAGCAAGACAGAGCAGAGCCAGATCCAGTACCGGCTCCGGTGGCCGCAATACACGCCACCCCCTCATGGGTTATGCCATATTTGGATTACAAGACCAGGGGAATCCTACCAGCTGATGAGATACTGGCCAGACAAATAGTCAGGAGAAGTAAATATTTTGTACTCATCAACGGTGAGTTACATCGGCGAAGCCCCGCAGACGTTTTTCAGAGATAAGTGTCACCAGAAGAAGGTAGAGAGATCCTCAATGAAATACACTCAGGAGATTGTGGGCATCACGCCGGCTCTCGTTCGCTGGTGGCTAAAGATTATAGACATGGATTCTACTGGCTCACAACACATGCTGGCGTGGAGGATATAGTCAAGAAGTGCGACGGATGTCAGGGCTACGCAAAGAAAGCTCATGTGCCGGCTCAAGAACTCAGGATCATCCCTATCACCTTGCCCTTTGCAGTGTGGGGGCTTGATATGGTGGGACCTTTCAAAAGGTCAGCCAACAAGAATACACACTTACTGGTGGCAGTTGAAAAATTCACCAAATGGGTTGAGGCAGAGCCGGTCAGCAAATGTGATGCGGAAACAACACTAAAATTCTTGAAAAAGATAATATACAGATTCAGCTACCCCCACAGCATCACCACTGATAATGGATCTAACCTATCAGAGGGGGTTATGCAGCGATTCGTCCAGAACGAGCACATCCGACTCGACCTTGCATCATTGGCTCACCCACAAACCAATGGAATAGGCGAGAGGGTCAACCAAGAATTGCTCCGAGGCATCAAACCCCGACTCTTTGTCCCTTTGGAAAGGGCGCTGGGTTGCTGGGAGGAAGAATTACCCTCAGTATTATGGAGTATCAGGACGACTCCTAACAGGTCGACATGCTATACACCGGTCTTCCTCGTCTATGGAGAATGAAGTCGTTCTCCCAATTGACATCCGTCACGACTCACCAAGGGTCACAGCTTATGTGGAAGCCGACAATGAGAAAGCGCGGCAAGACGCCCTCGACGTTCTTGATGGAAAACGAGAACTAACAGCAGCTCAGTCAGCTATCTACCAACAAGATCTACGACGATATCACAACCGTCGTATCAGAAATCGGACTTTCCAGGAAGGTGACTTAGTGCTCCCCCTAATACAGAAAAATGATGGAATTCACAAGCTATCCTCTCCATGGGAAGGACCGTTTGTGGTCAGAAAGAACCTGTACAATGGATCCTACTACCTTTTGATATATGCGAGAAGGCAAAGTCACGCACATCCATGGAGGAGACTCCCAGGCCGTGGAACATCGCATAACTCCGTCCATATTATACTTGAGTCGAATAGGAATACTATTGTACATCTACATAAGTCGACACTCGTCGCACCGTCTTTCTCCACATAATAAATAAGTATAAGTCGATTTTCATCGCATTAGGCCATCGCCCTACTTAACATGTAAGTCGACTTCCGTCGCAAATAGGCTATCGCCATATCTAACACAAAGTCGATTTTCATCGCATTAGGCTATCGCCATATTTAACATATAATTCGACTTTCATCGAAAATAGGCTATCGCCATGTCTAACATAAAGTCGATTAACCTTTAAAAAAACAAAAAAGTTGATTTTCATCGCAACAGGCTTTCGCCATCAATTTATAAAGTCGATTTTCATTGCACTAGACTTTCGCCATACATCCATAAAGTTGATCTTCATCGCACTAGGCCTTCGCCACATCTAAAGTCCACTCTCCTCGCACTGGCTCTCGCCACACTTATGCATAAAGTTGAATTTCATCATGACTGGCTTTTTCTTTACTTAGATATCTTCATATCTTTTCATATTGCGTCATACATTGCATATTTTTACACCTTTGCTCAGAGACCTGGGGGCTTGATCAACCCTCTACCGGCTGTGAGCATGTATATTGCTTAGTCAGGAGAATCATGGGTTTCAATGATACTCATTGACTCTTATCTGAGAAGCCGGCATATATATGTAAAACTCCACATGTGTATGACTTATTCATGGGAAGTAGGAGAGTTCCATGACACCCATCGACTCTTAACCAAAAAAATCCCGGCATATACATGAATTGGCCACCCACGCCGTTTGTCCTGTACAACTCAAGCTCATGTAACTAACGCGATCCCGGTCGTCCTAAACTTTGGGGGCTTACATAAAAGGCCTAATGAGTTTAGTCCCAAAAGCCGGGCACATTAGTCATATGTGTCGGCTTACAGAGAAGTTTCGACTCATGAACCAATAATATCTCTCAACGCGAGAAGATGAGGTATGAGTCGGCTTCTATTAGCCTCTGCATTTCCTTTTTTTTCATTCAAACATCATCCTGCATTCTCACTTATTCATAACAATTTTTTCTTACAAGTTAGTCCTATGTAACTCCGCATAGCACCCAGATGCATATACCGACTCATGGGGACTAGACTTCAAGGTTTCTTGTCACAAAAGACTCGGTATAGCACCCAGATGCATACACCGACTCTTGAGGAGTATAACTTCAAAAATTTATATGACCCGGTTTGGCACACAAGGTGACCAAACCAACTCATGGGGGCTACAAGTCGATCTATCGTATGAGTTGATCAATGACCCAAGTCAATTCTGAAACGACTCAGTGGGCTACAGATACAGATACTATCAAAAAATATCGGCTCTCATGCATTTTGCAAAGCATTTAAAGTCAGGAATAAAACCGACTTACAAATCTGATGGGAAATAAAAAATTTCATTCATTAGTGGTTGAGTCTTACATCAAAAGAACACAAGACCAAAGTCGACAAATACTATTAGATAGAAACTACAACTTCAGTGGTCCTCCACAGAGTCGGCCTCGTCATCAGATGAGGAGGGTTCACTCGTAGGAAATAGCCTACTCCTGGCGTACAGTATTTACCTACCGCTGGCGGGCAGGCGTACGCCAGAGATGTGACGCCAGTGGTAACAGGTATCGCTGGTGTACAAATTGTACGCCAGCGCTACCTTCTGTTACCGCTGGCGTACAGACTATATGCCCGCCAACGATGTCCTCCAGTGCCTCTGGCGTCCGCCCGTGCCCGCCAATGGTCAAACTAATGTATGCCAGTAGTATTGTTTCAGGATTAGGTACTGTCCACCAGCAGAAACTCTTATGTACGCCAGCAATATATTTTCTGGAATTACTTTTCTGCTGAAACTTGTTATTCCAGCAACACAAATAGTCAAATATTTTCACAGTTTACCAACACAATACCAATACACAGAATTCATAAGTTCAAATGTACAAGAATGATCAAATATTGTTACATCACATTACTAACCAAAATAGAGAAGTTATAGTGGCATCACACATATTGTATCACACATAGATCACAAACAGAAAAATAGACAAGTTGAGACTTACATCACTACATTGTATCACACACAAACTACATCTTGATGGAATTGGTAGTTTAGGTCGCAAGGTTTTTCTAAAGGATGTACCGTCATCTATACTACAATCTCATACAAGAGAATGGTAAAGACGATGAGCAAGAAGGGGATCACGATGAAGTTGGACTTCATCCGGTGGTTCTTCCTCTCTTGCTCTCGCCGGTAGTTCAAGTACCGAGCTTCCGCCTCCGCTTTACTCTTGTAGATCTTGTAGTTGTTTCCCTTGAACTTGTTGACTTGCTTGAAGCAATCTTCCCAGTGCTCATAGACTCCTGGAACGCTACCTTCTAACATCACATACCACTTCTTCATCTCTGCAGTATCAAAGACATATAAAAATATTAACCAAGATAGTTAAAAAGGAAGATGTGTGTACATTCATGCATTATAAGAGAAGACCTAGTTCAATGTAAAAGGAGTTCACATGTCCGCAATATTTTATAGCAAATAGTTAAGTATGCACATGATTCTTATAACCCTAAATATAGAATATATGCATCATGTAGTACGCACGCAAGTTCAACATGAGATAAAGTTTACAACACATGTTCATCGATTGTTCGAAAAAAACTAGCTACATGCATAGAGAAAACACCCTCTCACTTCTTGCTCGTCTTCGACTTCGACTTCGGCTTCGGCTTCAGCGGAGGGAACGGGATATAACCTTGCAATGAGTTGAATGGTCTGTCATCACCATGTTGATGTAAGAGGGCTTCTATGTCAGCGTTAGGTAGTGGAAGATGACTGTATAAGAACACCCCATTGCTATGTATGACATCCCTGGAGATTGTTCGCGTGATCATTTGCTGGATTCGGCCGAACTCTTGTCTTACTTCGGCATCGGAGGACCCTGCCATGGTTCCGCACCATTTTTCGAGAGACAATAGATATCGCAGTCGTTATTCATCCTTTACGTACTCGCGCATATGATAAATGGCGTACCAGGCCTCCCTCGTACTGCCTGGCGCCTGCTTGATGCAGGCAAAGTCCGTTTTATGGATGAATGTGTACTTTCCTCGCCTTTGGTTTTTTCTTTTTATGATGCCATCCCTATAAGAGTAGCCAGTGAGAGCATCATCCAGAAAATCCTTGATTATCTTGTAGTCTTTGTACTTCTGATGACTCCCCGAGTCGATATATATGGCAAGCGAGTCTTTAGGCTCTAGAGCGATGAGGGTGCCGTATTTGTTGCTAGAAAAAATAGTTTGTAGTTCAAAGAGATCATCAGCCTCAGATTAGTTCAGCGATAGAGAAAGCATGTTACGGCTGCAAGCCAGAATGACTTACTCAGGGAAGTAAGGCATGGGAAAGATGTTCTTGGAAGGATGATCCCGCTATCTTACCCTTAGGGTTGTTCAAGAACTTTTCTTGCATGTAGAAGGGGTCCATTATAGCGATGTTCGGGGTATTCTCTTTGATGAGCTGGTGAGCCAAGCTTAGCGCAGCCAGGCGGACCATGGATGGGTGGAGCGCATTCATGTGGAACATGTCAAAGATGTCATTAAATCTCAAGAAGAACAAGTCCCCTGGGTATTTATCCACAAAGCCCAAGCCCTCCAGTACCTTTCCTATGTAAAGCGGGTATGTTGGATTGTCATCTTTGGCAAGATTTGTCTCCACATAAAGAATAGCATTATGGACGTTCCTCATATCCGAAGTGATGATTTCTAATAATTTTGGCGGCAACATCGGTTTACCCAACTCATGGATCTCATGGCAGTTTATGATGGGTACCTTGTCCTGGACCCGGATCGGCTTCCTACACCCCTCCACCGGCTGACTACTGGAGTCAAAGGCACGTTTCTTCGCTCTTTTCCGCCCCGTCGTCTTCCTGCTAGCAGGCTGCACAAATGAATCTTGGAGCGCCTCTTGGAGTGTGTCTTGGCTGAGACCAGCTGGATCACGAGGGCTGAAGGGGTCTGCTTCTGGCGCTCCTTGAGAAGAGAATAGACGTATTGTCGAGCGGGGAGGACCCTGGCTGGGACCGGCGACTTGTGTATCATCAAGAGGACCCTGGCTGGCAGCAGGTAAGTCATGGTCATCAACGAGGAAGTCTTCGACGCGAACATCATCGTCGTCGTGATGATCCGCAGGTTCAGCAAAGTCCTCTGGGGTGATGAAAGAAGGGTCCAGACGAATCAGATCTTTAGGCCATATCATTGGCCAAGAAAAGCATTGTTCAAGGTTCAACTCGCTATCGGCTTCGGGGGGTTGAGTCGGAGGATCCAAATTTGCGCAACCCGGGAACACTCGGTCCAATGTAACCCTAAACATGGTATCGACCATAGGCACTGTGTGGAACACACAGTTAAGTGGTGTCACGATACGTGCCTTTGCCACGTCCTTCAACTCATTGTTGGCTAGTAATAGCAATGTGCATCCCACCTCGTCGTCCTGCGAAAACATGCAAGGCGTTACAGAGGGCAAGCAAGCGCCAATTAAACTAGTCGAGACTTTTGCGGCGCTTATTTACCGTCAGGGCGTTCAGCTCGTCTAATGACGAAGGACCGCGGACGGCCGCCGGAGTGTAAGAGATGGAAGGGATGCTATGAGGAGCGGTGCCGGCCGGCGATTCATCCCTCACACCTTGTGGTGTGTTGTCGGCCGCCGTCGTATTGATCTCCACAATAGATGGCTCATTATTCGAGTTGCTGGCACCTAAGGTGATCGTGGGGAGAGGCCCTTGTCGGCCTCTGTCGATCCAATCCGCGATCGACTTCATCATGGTAGGAAGGAGGTTGTTGACAGTCTGTGTCACTTGCGCATTGATTATGTTGGGCATGTCAGCTTTCACGGTCTCCAATTGTTCCCTCACATTCTTCTCCTCGTTCCTCTTCCTCTCCTTTCGTGCCTCCTTGGTCTCGGGGTAGTAAAATGAATGTTTGTGATTGAGTCCGGCACCGACCACACGGCCACGATGCTGCGGCGCTGACACCAACAATTTCTTTACCTTGTTTAGCGCCCTTTCAAAAGAGGCGTCATACGGCACCTGGGTTGAGGATCCTTGAGATTGAGCTAATTCTTCTTCCTCCCAAATTTTTTTCTCAAGCTCCCTGACCTTCTCGTTCGTGCATAGCTCCTTTGTTTTGGGATTTACCTTGTATCGGGCCCACACAAATCGATTTCCGAGCGGGATTTTTAAACTTCGGGTAGGGGTCTGGCCCTTTCCTTTCCGCGTCCTTCTTATCCCAAACTGGCTGCTTTCCCGGGTAACCATGTCTTCCGAGATTGTGGGGAGCTACGTTCTTCTCGTGCATATCTTTCCCCCACTTCCTAAGCGCCTTTGTTGCAGGTAGTTCATAGTTGGCCTTGAAAACATTGAAGTCGTCTTCCGAAATTGACGGCCAGTGGCTTTGGATATTATCAAAATCGTAACCCGCATCAAGCTCCTGCCTCACATACCCTTTCCAACTAGACAAGGCTTTCCTGAACCTGCCTAGGGCGAATGTGTTCACCAGATTTTTCTTGATATCAAGGTTATTATAGGGTTCCGGGAACTTGTATCGCGCATGCAGCCTGTGAATGAGGAGGCTGGACACATGTTCCTTGCTTTTTGCCCTAATGTCCTCTTCATTGATGTTGACGAGTTCTCGAAGGATGCATCCAATGATGATGTCGTACCCTTTTGCAACATGAGTCGGCTATGTAGGCAAACCGCTAGCAGGGTCCAGCTCCGTAAATTCTTCCCGGATGGTGCGGAGCTTGTTTGGGCCCCTTTCCTTACGCTGCCGCTTGGCTTCGCTACCAGATGTCGCGTTGCCATCCCCTGCACCACTAGTAGTTGTCGTGTTGCCATCCCCGGAACCACTAGTAGTGGTCTCGTTGCCATCCCCGGCACCACTAGTAGTGCTCTTGTTGCCTGCATCCCCGCCTTCATCATGTTGATCGTTAAGCTGTTGAGCCGCAAGCATTGAGAAATAAGGATGATCCTCTACGGGATCGACAGGTACCCGAGAACAACCGGTTTCCTCGTTTGACATCTATTATCACCATTTAAAAATACTACTAGTAAGTGGGATAGGTTAGTGCAAAATGAGTTATAAAAAAGTAGCATGTGTGTATGCATCATGTTTACTGCCTCTAGGATATGGATGCAATTTCAACCTCTAATCAACAAAAAATCACAGAGGATATATCCATCAAGTTCAAAGTTCAGAAAGTAAGGATTCATAGCAACTTCTCAGGTGGAGCTCAATGTGCTACTACATATACAGAACATGAAGTGCCGAATAAATTTCCATTTACCTATATATAGAACAATATATCACTAAGTTCCGTTCATATCTTATATTAGGTCATTTAAATAGTAGCAAAATGAGCTAAAGTTCTCATTTTCAGTATTTTTAGCATGTCCTATTTTTAGCATAAGTCATGCCAAAATTCACAAAAATTTTGGCATGATCTTTGCTGAAAATAGGACATATAGAGTACCCGAATTTGCCGGAACGGAAGTTAATCAACATTCCGGAAATCTCAAGGCCTCATAGTACCTACAAACTGGACCAGAGCATATAGCACACTGCACAAAACTCACATATATAGCACACTGCACCCAGCAACACATATAGCACAACACAACACATATAGCACACTGCTGGACATCCCCTCTATGAATGCTGGAACAAATACTGAGATACTAGTACTCTTTTCATGTGGACAGAGACTACCAAACAAAATGCTTACAGTAAACTTCCAACACAAGATAAAATAACCTCTAAATACTTGGCAACTGCTAAGCAAGGGATGATTAGATTACCTGGTATCACTTGAACAGTGGGCCACACAGGATGATTATGCAGTGCAGGACCAACTAAAATCACTTGAACCTGGTATTCTGATCAGATTAGCAAACATAATAAACCAAAATACTTCGGCTATAGAGAAAGATGCCTATCATTAATAAATGTTCAAATGAACTCAAGTCTCAACCAACATAGTACTAAACTTAGTAGCATCAGCAGTATTAAGACCTAGGTGAAGAGATCATTTCATGTGCGACACATTTGATACTCCAAACTTTTCATGTTAATATATTTCACTATAAAAATGTCTCACCCCCTTCCCTCTTGAAAGAAAATCCATTGTTATATGCAGTGCAGGAAAAATGGGCCACAAAATACTCAGATTATATATGCAGTGCAGGAACCAATCCAATATGCAGTGCATGAACAGTAGCCTGACTTTTGTTTTTCTAGAAAAATACCTAGCCCAATCCAATATATTTTTTCCTAACAAACCGAGCTGCAAATTTTTCATCAAAAGTGATAGACTTGGTATAGAATAATTTTTTAGTCTTTATTCTTTTTCCATGTAGGTGCCAATAAAATGAGTTGTAAATTGTATCACAGAAATAGTAAACGGTTGCATGTTTGACACATAATTGGAGGCTAAGATGTGGGAGTACAAAACATTAAAGATATGAGTGCACCACATTTCTGTCTTGCTCCCTCTCTTTCTCAACCTCACAATTTATCTTTTTAAACACGAGATGACGGTGTCTTGTTCTATCTCACTCCCTCTCTTTCTTAACGTCACCATTTCTCTTTTTAAATTCACTTTTCCTAAGTACTTATTAGATAGCTAGCTAGGTACTCCCTCCGATCCATAATAAGTGTCGCTCATCTAGTACAAAGTTTGTACAAGCTTAGTAGAAAATGAGCGACACTTACTATGGATCAGAGGGAGTACATTTCTCTTTTTAAATTCACTTTTTCTAAGAACATATAATAGGAATGGGAATAACCACCTAACAAAACTACTGAATAAATACTGAATTGCTTGCAAAATGAGAATAACTCAACTTCTACTAGCTGTATCTTGCTGCAAAATTGAAGCTACTTGCAGTGAAAAACTAGTGAAACCAAAGTTAAAATGGACAATGCAAAATGAACATGAACTTGCTGACCAAAGTTAAAATGGACTAGTGAAGCTTCTAGCTGTATCTTGCTGCAAAACTAAAGCTTCATTTACTCAAATAACATGAACTTGTTCAGCACTGCTAAAGCCTTGTTTTGTTTAGTTCACTGCACCAATGATGCATTTAATTAACCATGAGCTATTTGTAATGGATAGTGCAAAATGAAGGTATACATGAACTTACGAACCCACTTTTAACTAAACCAAACTTTTCGAAAAAACTAAACCAAACTTAAAATGGACAGTGCAAAATGAAGCTACCATATATGCAAACTGGAGTATGTAATTTGCCTATCTATAAGCTTTCATCACAGAGCTCCCCATCCACCAAACCAAAACACCAACTTAATTAACCCAGCCTCAACGAACAATACAGGAATGTAATGAGCATAATTAACGGCGAGACTAATAATAATCCACCTAGTATCTGTAAGTTGTCATCAAGATGTGCTATGCATAACAGAGCTTACCATCCACCAAACTATATCACCAAGAAGAATTGCGGAGGCAGAATTATGGCGAGATATGCCAAGACGCCGCCAAGGTTGGTTTGCTGACCTGGTCCCCAGCGAAGTCGACGAGCAGGCCGACCTTTCTCTGCAGGTCTTGGCCCCCGGTGATGGGAGGCTGCGATGGGAGGCTTCCACGGGGAGGCGACGATGGGAGGAGTCCACGGCATCCACGGGGTCCAAGGGGAGGCGGCGATGGGAGGCGTCCACGACATCCATGGGGTCCACGGGGAGGCGGCGGCGACGATGAGATCGGAGGCACGCGGGGTGGGCTGAGGAGGAGAGGAGAGATGTGTGATCCAGATCGGCGGGGGAGCAAATTCATGCATGGTACACAAGTTATCTCTGGCGGACAGGAATCTACGTCCGCCAGTGGAACTTTTTTTCTCTGGCGAGCACCAGTCAAGTGTCCGCCAATGGTATTTTTTTCCTTTGTCTTTTGTTATATGGTACCCAAGTTACCTCTGGCGTACAGGCGGCACCGTCCGCCAGAGTTACCACTTTTCTCTGGCGTGCAAATTTCAACCATCCGCTAGAGATATGATTTTTTGTATTTGCTTCTGTTTTTTCTATTCTTGATATTGTTTTTGCTCTGTAATTTATTAAAAGTGTTGTTTTCATATAAAAATTGTCAAAAAATGTATGACTTAATAAAATAATTACAAGTAAAAAATATATGTTACAAAATATAGGTACATATAATAAGAATGTCATCGAATATTATAGTTCATCGATACAACAAGTTTGTAGTCTCATACAAAAGAGAAATCAATACTAGCTGGTTTCTTCACACACATTGTGTGTCTTTCTCAGCGTTTGGTAATTTTCTTACCTTTTTTTGTCGCAATTGCATAATTTAGCCCGACATCGTGACTACTTCTTTTGAACGGACGACCTGACCTAGGTAGCGTCGTTCTGCTCCTTCTTGTGGTGTCGTTTGCCTTATCGTCGTCATCTTCATCATCTTCAATATTTGGGTCGCCGAACATGTTGAAGTCTTCTTCGTCGGCCATTCCTATGATCTTTCTTTTGCCTCTCCTCGCGACCACGCGGCTAGGCCTACAGGGGTCTACTATGATGAAGCATTGGGACACGTGCTTAGCCAATACCCATGGCTCATTTTGCGCAGTGACGTTCACACTTGATGAAGTGCTGCCGGCTTCGGGTATAACCATGGTGGTGAAGTATTTGTTTTCTTTCATGACGGTTGATCTCCTAGCCCATCAAACACGAAACATCGGCAACTTCTCTCCAGAGTAGTCAAGCTCCCATATGTCCTAGATCCTTCCGTAGTATCGTAATTTTTCATTACCGATTGAGGATACCATCGTTACTCCTGAGTTTTGACAAGCAAAACTTTTATCCTTTTCTTCCGTGTAGAATGTGAACCCATTTATATCATATGCCTGAAACGTCTCAAGGTTGGGTGAGGGACCATGTGACAAAGCATATAAGAGTCTGCCTTCTGGAAAATCCATCAGTGGATTAGCGATAAGGCGTTCTTTGAACCAATGCAAGAAAGTGGAGTTGTGCTCTCTTATTACTTCCCCATCTGTCCTTTCCCTACCCTGATACAGATTGATGTCATTGTCAGGTTGTTTTGGCCCTTGAATTAGCATGCACATGTGTATGTACTTACTCTTCATGCATAACCAGGGGGAGGTTGTATATCCATACGAACACTGGCCAAGTGCTATGTGTGCTTCTCTGGTGGTTGTATGGATTCACTCCGTCGGTACTCACACCCAAATTGAGGTTCCTCGGATCTGCCGTGAAACTTGCATCTACACCTTCTAATGCTCTCCACTGGCTTGCGTCCTAAGGGTGTGTCAGAATTACCTTTTCACACCGTTTTTGATCTTTCAATACTACATTTTTTCTGTCCGCGTTCCACCGCATGAGCTTGGCTTCCTTTTAGTCCGCGAAATACCGCTGCAAACGGGGAATGAGCGGAAAATACCACACAACTTTCTGAGGTTCTTTCTTCCCTTTCTTGTATCGAGCGGCATTGCACACCGGAGATGTGATCATGTTTGCGTCCTCTTTCCGATAAATGTAGAAATCATTGATGCATACGTGGTATTTTTCATGAGGTAAATCAAAGGGGCACACGAATTTCTTGGCCTCATCACAACTTGTAGGACACGAGTTGCCCTCCGGAAGCTTACTCTGCCTGTATTGCAGGCGAGCGTCAACGCTTATGTCAGTCCATTTGTGTTTTTCCTTCATCTTGAGAACATCGAGCGCTACTTTCAAGCGAGAGTCTTCCGATCCGCAACCTGGATACAACGGAGTATTCGAGTCTACCTCCAGTTGTGCCAGCTTAGCTTGCTCTATACTAGCGGATCTGCAGTTAGTCGTCTTCTTTAGAAGCAGCTCTTTGAGATGAGGGTCCCGCACGCCTGAAGCTAGCAGTGTTTTCATGTCATCGTCTTCGGTAATGTGTTGTTCAGCATCTTCTAGATCTCCAACATCATGTGCGGGAGGATCATCAGGCGGCTCTTCGTCTTCTTGCCCGTGATCGTTATTATTTTCATGTTGATCATGATCCACTACACCATCATGGACTTCATCATCATCTTCGTCAAGCCACTGAGTGTGGCCATCCATGAAACCATGTATGAGCAGATGCTCCAGCAACTCTCCCGAAAAGGGGTTCAGCAAGCCCACTTTTTTTGCATTTGCGACACGGACATCTTATCTCCCTGTGGTTATTTGTCGGTCATTTGCGCCCGGTCATGTCGTCTGTAGCGTATCTCAAATATTTTTTCACGACACGTTCACTCATATGGCCGGGCGCCATATCGATCGCCTGCACGTGATAGAACCACAAGACAAGTAAAACAATCATTTTTCATTAAAAAATTGGCATGACCTTCCTACAAATAGGACTAAGAGAGTGCCAAAATTTGCCGAAATGGAAATGAATCAACATTCCTGCAAAATATTGACATCATTTCCTGGACAATAAGAATAGCACATATATGGATCATCACATATCCGGAAAAATTTCATCGTCTTATATATGCATGCATGCATCACCATCAAGAATATATAGCACATATATATGCATCATCACATATCCGACACAATACAAAAATAGAAAATATATGTGGATCCCTCACCTTAAGAGAGACAATGTGGGAGAGAAGAGAGATGTAGATAGATCTAGCTAGACCTATATATAGAGATGATATATTTGGATCGCACCAAAAGGAGCTAAATTTGGTTCTTTTGTGGCCATTTGGTAGAAAGGACATTAGAAGGGTAGTGAAGCTAGATCTATCACATAAACTAGTTTTAGTTGGTTAAAAAGAGTGGTTAAGATGGGGGAAGGGGAGGAACTTTGAGCTAGTGAGAAGAGCAATAATGGAGGTGCAATAATGGAGGGATTTGGTGGCAGCCCGAGCCCACCAAGAATTTCACAGGATAACTCTGGCTTACAAACTATTTTTCCACCATAGGTAACAGAATTACCGCTGGCGTACAATCCATAGGCCCGCCAGCAAATACAACTGTAATTTAAGATATTTCGGGGGCAAACTTCCTCTGGCGTACAAGCTAAGTTGTACGCCAGCGGCAACAGAAATAGCGCTGGCTAGCATGGCTTTTGTACGCCAATGGAAATTGGATCTGATGACTAGCCCGCAGAAAGCCATGCCTCTAGCGTGCGCAGAATCATGTACGCCAGCGGTACTGCCCTGGCGTCCACTTAACTCTGTACGCCAGTGAAAGTAGCACTGGCGTACAACTTTTGGCGTCCGCCAGCAGTGAGCTGGAGGCTATAGCCTATTTCCTACTAGTGGTTGGACCTCCTCTTCATTGTGTAGAATTCCTCATCACTACTGCTGTAACTCTCCATACAGTAGCCGGCTCGATCACCATCCGAGTCGAAGATCCTGGCCCATAGGTTGTCACCACCATCATATCTAAAGACAATGGTATCTCCCCTTGAGATGTTCCTGGATCGAAGAAAAGTTTTCCAACCCTTCTCCAAGAACATAGAGTCCTGACCAGAAAAACTAGTGCGTACCCAGATGGGTCCATGAAGACACCCCTCAGAGCGAATCCACGGACCCGGAGGCTTGGAATCCATTACGAGCTGGGAAAAAGGTTAGGGAAGTTTGACGCAACAACGGATCGTCTGAACCTTTACCAAGAACTCACTTCTCTCGGGAGAAGAAGGAGGAGATTCGGGATCTATGGGAACAGAAGCAGCACACACACACCCCTTCCTCTGCCCCTTCCGCGGCCTCTTCCACGGCCACGCCCACGACCTCGACCACTGCGGGAACCAGCACTGGACCCAGGATCGCCGGCAGTCGCAGGAGCTCGGGTGTTGAGCTTGGGAGCCATGGAGAAAGTTGTGGGAAGAAGAGGATGAAGAAGAAGATGTGCATGACTGACAAAGATTGACCTCGTCAAATCCCATGGTCAGGGAACCTGGGTCAGATCGTAGCGAGGATGAGCAGGTTAGCGATACTCGTCGGCTAACAGGAGACATTACTTCCTGCTTGATTGAATTATGCCGGAGGCGATTACAGTGGTGTCTAGGCGAGTTCGCTCAAGACAGAGGTGGTGATTGAAGATTGGATGCCCTGAGCAGTCACCCCTCTCAGCCTTTATATACTAGGCTGGGTCTCGGGGAGTCCGACTCAGGCTATAGGGACAATTGCCTAATCTAGATTTGCCTTGGACGCCACGTCTTGACTTACATGTTCGTCGTGGACTCCTACGTCGGTGCCTTGAGTGGGCCTGTCGAGGCTTCCAGCGGGCCTTCTGTCTTCATATGCACCAGGTATCCTCACACGTAGGAGTCGTGGGGTCACCCCCTCGTCAGTAGCCCCCGAGTGCCTGGGGGACTCGAAGAGTCGCGCATGGACTCGAATCCGTCATCGCCTTCCTTCACATGTGCAGCGTGGCTGCGAGTCGTTGGCTATTAGCCATAAAAATATTTATTCGAGGGATGATAAGCTGAAAGGGCCCAAAGTAGTAGACTGGTCAAGCATTGGTGAATTGCGCTAGTGGAAAATACCTCAGTAGCCCAATCAAGCCCGTGTCCCTTGACACGAACTTGGAAACGATCGGTGTCTAGCAAAGTCCATGCCGCTGCAGGCCTTACAGGATCAATGCCGCCGATCCCAGCAAACAGCCTTAACGCGTCCGTTATCGGCTCATCTTTCTTCATGCAAGCGTAAGGAAAACATTGGGAGTGAAGTCGCGCTATGGCAAGTCCCGGCCTGGCCGACTGCGCAGCGGGGTCTTATCTACGCGCTAAGCTTGCGCGACATCTGGGGTGCAGTCTGTCGCCACTTAGGCATCATTTTTATAGAGGCGCTGTCGTCGATATGTGACGTCAGATGCCATGGGATGGCTAAAGTGAGGGGGAAGACGCGAGGGAGAGAATGTCGATGGTGCCGGAATCGGGTTGAGTACAAGCACGGTGAAGGAAACCACGATGTACCCAGGTTCAGGGCTCTCCGGAGAGATAACACCCCTACTCCTGCTTATCTCTTATATATCAATGCTCTGGCTACAATGACTGCTTCTCTATCTTCTCAGGGGAAGGTGAGCGCCGCCGCCGTGGGCAAGGCTCTCTCCTTCTTCCCTGAGGAGCAACTACTAGCAGTGAATGAACTGAGGGGAATGTGAGTGAATGGTGTTCTAGAGCGGGTCGTCCCTCGCGCAGGAGGGGTACCCTGGCTCTTATAGTGTGAGCTTAGGGTACTTCGGTAACTTCATTGCCGAATGGGCCCAGCTGTCATCCTCTAATCGGCATGGTCCCACCGACTGCTCCTCTCCGGGTGATCCGGATCCTACGAGCGGCGGCCCATGCTGTAGACCCGTAGGGCATAGGGATGAACAGTGGAGCTAGGAGGTGCGGTCTTGTCGGCCTGTCCGCGGAATCGGCGGAGAGGTCGACACTGTATCTCCCCCAGATCTTTGACATGACTTGGCCTTCCTGCCACCCATATATCTCGGGATATGGCATTTATGACCTCGTAATCCTACCTCCGACTGGCGTCGGGATAGACTTCCTCCAAGGGGCGTAGGTTGTTCCGATTGCGCCTGGGCCGACTGTTAGTTCTTGGTAAGGTCGATTGCTCTGGGCAATCGGCCTTCCCAGTACCTATCTCGGCCCAGCTGCGGACCAACCGGACGATCATCTTGGTGAAGGTAAGGTGGACCGACTGCGCCTGGGCCGACTGCTGGCATTCGGTACGGCTGATTGCCTTGGAACAATCGGCCGTACATCTGTCCAGCTCGGCCCAGCTGCGGCCCAATCGGTCCATCCTTGTCTTGAAAGGTTGCTGCCGCTTGGGTTAGCCTACCCGGGTACCAATCCCCCGACAGTAGCCCCTAAAGCTGTAAAGGTCCCACGGTCACTTTGACCGCGGGGGCTTTGTAGTTTTTAATCTTTCTTTTGATATCTTCCGACTGCCCTGGCCTCGTCAGGTGCGTCCTTCCGAGTTCGTCGACCGACTCGGAGATCACACTCGGCTGGCCAAATTTCGTCCGATTGGATTTGGTTCGCCTCCAATTCGTGTCTTCACGTCTTCGAGAATGAAATCCTTCGCCGATTACGCTCCAACGGTTACCTTCGATTCTTCCGGGATGCGGTCAATAAGCCGGGACCCACGACCCACGCGCGACTTGACATAACTGAAGGTCTGGAACCCCACGTCGCACGCCTCGCTTCCCACGCCAGGATTCTTTGCGCTGGTTTGTCGGTTGCCCTTCCTGTGCCCTAGGCCACACCGAGCCACACAGCCGCAGATGCATCCCACTCCCCTCCCCCGCCGCCCATATAAGCCACAGGGGAGGGCCTTCGCCTCTCGCTCCTCTGCGCCATTGCCGCTCCACGCGAAGCTTCCTGCCGCTCCTACGACCACGAGCCGCTGCGTCTTGGATCTGCTCCGGCCACCGGCCCGTGCGCTTCCGCCGCCTCCACGGTAACTCCTCGTCGCTGACCTCGCGCTCCTCGTCCCTCTTCTTCTCTCTTCTTCTCTCCGCCCGCGAACGCCATGGCGCCACGGCGAGACGTGTCACAGGCGAGCCGCGGGTGCTGGAAGGGTTCTCAGGCCACCGCCGGCGCCGTCCAGTCCCTGATTCGCGCCCGAAAGATGCCCGCGGAGGTCGAATGGCGCATTCCCGGCGCCGAGGTCGTGCCCAGCGTGCGTGCTGGCGAGAGGGTTGTGTTCCTCGCTCACTTCGAGCGTGGATTCGGCCTTCCCGCCAGCACCATTTTCCCCGGGTTCCTCGACTTCCACCGATTGCAACCTCACCACCTCGCAGCCAATTTCATCATGATTCTTTCCGGTTTCGTGATACTCTGCGAAGGGTATCTCGGCTGCCGTCCAAGCATCACTCTCTGGAAGCTATTCTTCAATCTCCGAGCTCACAATGCTCGGACGGGAACTGTGGTGCCCTCCACCATCGACGGTGGCGAACCGACGTATCCGACTAACATGACCGACTGCGGCAGTTGCCTTGTCGCAGCCGCCAAGCCGAGGTACAAGAGTCCCGAGATCGTCCAATCATGCAAGAATTGGCAGACCTCATTGTTCTACGTCAAGTCACCTGACCAAGGGCCCGATCTCCTGAATCTGCCCGAGTTCTCCCTCGCCCGGCCGACTGACAAGCACCAGTGGTCGCTGAAGTATGGCGTCGGAGATTGCGATGTCGATGCCCAGATCGCCAGGGTCGTCCAGCTGGAACAAGAAGGACTTCTCTCGACCGACCTGGTAGCTGCTTGGATTCAAGCTCGAATTCTCCCCCGGCAGCGCCGAGTGCACCGCCTCTGCGATATGTCGGGTCCTCGAGACCCCACTCGGCTCTGGACGTGGCGGGTGAAGAAGGAAGACCTCTGTGCCAGAGTGAAGGCTATCACATCTAGCCCTTTACCTGACCCCTTCTGCTTCGGGCTTGACTACCTCACTCGCCAGCAGAAGCCGCCTGTGGTATGCTCCGATTGCTTTTTCTCTCAGCTGCTCCAATCACTTTTATCTTCTTTCCCAGCATTTTATTCAGTCCGACTTAATGGAAGACGGCCAGGAGGCTGGCGTGTATGCTCCCGACCACGCGGAGGATGACCCCGCCGACTTTGAGTATAACGGCGAGGTTCCTTTCGCCGAGTCCAGTGATGACAATGATGATGACGACGAGTCTTCCGGGGAATCCTTCGACTCCATGGATGCCGACTTCACTGATGCCGGAGCCGCCGACCCTCCGAGGACCGACACCCAACCGCCAGCTCAAGGGGGTACGCCTGACCCTTCCCTTGAGCAATTTTTGGCCGAATGGAGTGATGATGATAGTGTCTCAAAGGCTGATGGTTCTGATGCAGCTCCTCGTGCCAAACCTCCGAAGGTGCCGGCTAAGCGCACCTCGACCACCAGCTCCTCTGCTGGTACTGCTCCCAACAAGGTTGCTAAAGCCACGCCGAATGCCGGCAAAGGCAAACACCCCCAGGTGACAACCGCCCGGAGGCCGACTTCCCAGGCGCCGCTGGATGTTGCCTCGCTGAGATGCCGGATGCCCTCTGGAGCACCAAGAACAGTCGGGTATGCTTCTATATTCACACCTTGCGCTTTACTATCCCTCCTAATACTGATTCACTTCTTCTTTCTTCTTTCAGGAACCGATTGGGCTTGACGACGTCGACACTGGCGTTCCTGTTCGTGCCAGCGATGTGATCTCGCCTGCCGCATCCGCCGCTGCCATCCACAAACGGCCGCCTGCTTCTCATCGCTCCTCCAAGGACGCCGAGCGCGCTGCCAAGAAGGCCCGCCTGGAGACGACTAAGAAGACTTCTTCCTCTTCTGTTGCCTCCAAGACTTCTAAGAGGGCAGCTAATCGGGGAGCTCCTGGCGGCAGAGAAACACAATCGGTCGATCCGATTGCCCCATATCCACCACGCCGCTCCGACCCGGTCTCCACTGCCGCGACTACACCTGCTCCGACCGCCACATTCGGGCCACCGATGGTGACAAGCACGCCGCCGATCGTGGTGTCGGCGCCACCGACTGCCACAACTGTACCACCGGTGGTTCTGCCTGTGCCACCGACGACGACGACCTTGCCACCAGTCGCAATTATCACCTCCGCTTCAGCTCATCCGACTGCGCCGCCACCACAACCGAGTACTTCTGGCCCTCAGGTGACGCCGATGCCACTAGCCATTCCCGCTGCTCCTTCCACCGCCGCTCAAGCTTTAGTGCCAACGCCGACCTCCTCTGCGTTGGAAATTCTTATGCGCTCGGTGGACCAGTTCCGGGCCGAGTATTCTCGCGCCCGTCATGTCGGCACCGAGCCTGATGCCTCGCATCGTCCTCAAGACCCTGTGACGACTACTCTGAGTCGGGTGAATGAATTTGCCGATGCCCTTGCTCGGGACCTCCAACAGCTCACCTCTCACCACACGGTAAACTCTTGACTTTCCTTTTATGTCTTTCCTTTACTCGGGAGGATTTTCTTCCGGTGGGTGCGCGCAAGCGCACCCGCGCGCACCCACTGGCTGTAGTCCCCGAGATTCGGGCCGATTGGCTGCAATCGGTTCGGATCTTTCACACTAGTTGCTTTATCTTTTGCCTTCCTTCAATCGGGAGACTTTTCTTCCGGTGGGTGCGCGCAAGCGCACCCACTGGTTGTAGTCCCCGAGATTCAGGCCGATTGGCTGCAATCGGTTCGGATCTTTCACACTAGTTGCTTTATGTTTTGCCTTCCTTCAATCGGGAGACTTTTCTTCCGGTGGGTGCGCGCAAGCGCACCCACTGGGTGTAGTCCCCGAGATTCGGGCCGATTAGTTGCAATCGGTTCGGATCTTTCACACTTTTTGCTTTATCTTTTGCCTTCCTTCAATCGGGAGACTTTTATTCCGGTGGGTGCGTGCAAGCGCACCCACTGGGTGTAGTCCCCGAGATTCGGGCCGATTGCTTGCAATCGAGTCGGATCTTCTACTGACTGTTGTATCTCTAACTTCATCTTGTTATTCTTCTCAGGCTGTCATGGAAGAAAGGCGTGAGGTCTTCGAAAAACTTCTTGATGCTTACACTGCCAGCCTCCGAACTCTCGCCCAGGCCCAGCTGCAGGTCAACAATCAATCGGCCGAGATTACTAAACTGAGAGGTAACCTCTATACCATTTCTGTCTCCTCTCCGATTAACAATTACTCTTGCACTCATATCTTTTATGCTCTCCTCTAGCTTCTATTCCCATGGTAGATGACCTTCAGGGCCGAATTACTGAATTGACTGCAGAACTCAACCAACATGGCCCAGCACTCGCCAAAGCCAAGGAAGAAGCGACCCGACTGCAGGCGGTAGAAACTGATCTAAATCGGACTATCCAAAGCCTTCGCTCCGAGATGGCTGCCCTCGAAAGAAAACATCTGGCCGACATAGCTGCCATGACGGCTACTGGTGACGGTCTCCTCGCCGAGCGAGATGCCGCCGTCGCCGCCCAAGAAGCCTTGCAAGCTGAGAGGGATGAAGCGGTGGCCGCACGCGATTCCATTCGGCGAGATCGTGATGAACACGTCGCCAAATTTGAAGAACTGGAGAAACGCAGCTATGAAGAGACCACCCGACTGCGTCGCCGAGCCAAAGGCTTCTACGAGACAATGACCGAGATGGACGTCCTCCTTAGCGGTGAGTGTTTCCTGCATCCGAGTGCCTTTTCCAATTGCTTTCCTCCTTTATCTTGTTGCTCATACTTTCTTTCGTGACACAGAAGCTTGGCCCGAGTCTGAAGCAGCTTCCTACGCGGCCGTTGCCAAATCCCGAGAGGAAACTGTTGCCGCCGGAGGGACCTGCCAACTTGAAGATAACGTCTAGACTCGGCATGAATATCTAATCGGCACCGAAGCCCGCATTCTTGTTATCAAGGGAGTTGCCTTGTCATTCAAGCTCGGCATCCTGAAAATTGCTGAATCACTGTGGTCACCGACTGAGCTTAAGGTTGGCCTTCAAAAAATGAAACATGCTGCTGGTTCCTCCGCCGGGACCGACAAGGCTGAAGTGCAAGATGAAGAAGACTCTGACAAAGGGGAACTCCGAATGCTACCACCGAACAGACTCGGACTCTCCTGAAGGCCATCCCACGTCGGATCGACGTCTTGCTGAACTCTGCCAGTCGGACTGGCGCGGAAACCGCCCTCCAGACTGTGCTGAGCTGGTACCCTCAGGTGAAGCTCTCCCAGCTCTACAGCCTCCGAGAAAACGCCTCTGATCTGCTTGAGAAGACCTATACCGAAGTAAATCGGCTAGCCAGCACTATGGTGAACTGGTTCTCTCCCTACGAGTACACTCCGTATCTTGACGAGGGAGGGAATCCGCTCGCTGCACCTTCAATCTCTGGTCTGGCCGAGGAGCTTTCTGATAGCGGCTCATCTCAAACATCTCCGAGATCCAAGCAGACTGGTGCCACATTTTCTGAAGCGCAATCGGATCCAACTGCTCCATCTTCTAGCTCCGTGCCTCCGACTTCCTGAGCCCTGCTTCCAACTATGTTACTTGTTGTAGCTTGCCGATACTAGATCGGTTTTATCTCATTTTGTCTTCCGACTATCTTCTTGTAAGACATAATTTTAATTCTGTCGACACCCACTGGGTGTGACCTTGATGTAATGAACCTATTCGGACTTGGGCCTACTACTTTTCATGAAATCCAATTGCTTGGTCTTTGCTTTTACTTGCGCGATCAGCTTTGCGTCTTTGTCGGTTTCCTTTATCGGCTGCACTTTGGGATGTCTACCGTGTCAATCTTGTTGCCGTCATGCGGTCCGCAATCGGATCAGCGGTAGCTTACCAGCCAAGGTTCGATAAGTTTTTCATTTTTTACACGACAAGATTTAACGCAAAGGATTCTGCGACAGTAGGCGCCGATTGCTCGCTACTGGGCTCGACGCCTTGGTTCGCGGCGCAATCGACAACTTTGTTTTATCGAATATGCCCTTAGTGGCGTGTTTCGAATTGTTTCCCGGGAATTCGTACTGCCGGCTGCCTCAAATGCGACCTTTCTCAATGCCACAAACCATTTAGTGGTTTGCGCTTGAGCTGAGTGCCGAGTTGAGTGCCAGCCTGCAGTCCCCGTGGCTTGATGGCCTATTCGCTTGACCTCGTGGTCGATCAGTCCCCGGGTGTGTTATACACGCCTTGGGTATGACTGAGCGTCGCCGATTGAGGCTAGCTCTTCGAATGAAATTATGCATAGGTAATCGAATGCTCATTTTCAGAGGCATGATAACCTTTACTGATTGTTTGCCGAATGTCTTACATAAGTTTCTGCCGCTCAGCTATAGAATGGACATAACAACTCAGCGTTCCACGGCCGCTCCGTCTCTGCTCCTGATATGTCCTTGTGCTTAGTTCCCTTGGTGCAGTCGATCAGATAATAGGAGTTGTTCTTGAGCGCTCTGCTGATGACAAATGGCCCTTCCCAAGGTGAGGATAGCTTGTGCTGCCCGTCTGACTTCTGGATTCGGCGTAGCACCATGTCTCCCTCTCGGAAAGCGAGAGGACGGATCTTCTTGCTGTGGTAGTGCCGCAACTTCTGCTGATAGACTGCTGACCTGGACAAGGCCAACAGACAAGCTTCTTCTTTGAGGTCGATGCCGTCTTCTCGTGCCAACCTGGCTTCTCCTTCGGTGTATAGGGCATGCCGAGGTGAGTCGAACTCGATGTCGAGGGGATGACTGCTTCCGAACCATATACCAGGAAGAAGGGAGTGAATCCAGTCGACCTGTTTGGTGTGGTCCTCAGACTGAACAGTACCGCGGGGAGCTCCTCAATCCATGCTCCGGGTGCCCTCTCAAGTGGTTCTACCAATCTGGGCCTGATACCCGATAGGTTTAGTCCATCTGCCCTTTCGACTTGACCGTTTGATTGCGGGTGCGCCACAGACGCCAGATCAAGACGAATGCCCTGCTGAGATGCATATCGAGCCAGTGCACCCTTTGCAAAATTTGTGCCGTTGTCGGTGATGGTGCTGTTAGGCACACCATATCTGCACACAATGTCGGCCACAAACCGAAATGCAGTTGGGCCATCCAGATTCTTGATCGGTCTAGCTTCAATCCACTTGGTGAACTTGTCCACTGCAACTAGAAGATGTGTCATGCCACTTCGAGCTCTCTTGAATGGTCCAACCATGTCCAAACCCCATACTGCAAACGGCCATGCTATTGGGATTGTCTTCAGTGCCGATGCTGGCTGATGACTTCTTGCCTTGAACCACTGACAACCTTTGCAGTACTTTACCAAATTCTCAGCCGCTGCAAGCGCAGTCGGCCAGTAGAAACCATGTCGGAAAGCTTTGCTGCCGATGGCCTTTGCAGATGCATGATGACCGCATTCACCTTGATGAATGTCTGTGAGCAGCTCCAAGCCTCTGTCCTCTTCTACACATCGCTGAAGGATACCAGTTGCAATCTTGCGCACTAGATCATTGTTGATTATTGTGTATGCCCAAGATCGGCGGCTGATTTGCCGTGACTCTGCTAAGTCTTCTGGGAGGACTCCGTCTGCTAGGAAATCTCTAATAGGCTGTGCCCATGATGGCGCACTGACCACTACCATTACCACTGCCTTCTGGGGTGGGACTTCTTCTTGGATCTCCGTTCCTTGGCTGTTGGCCTCCTGGATCTCGGCCTCTTGAACATCTGCCATTTCTGCCTCTGCTTCTGAACCGCCGATTGCGGCGCCTGGCACGCATTCGGCGGCCCCTGGCGCCGACTTCTCTTCTTGAGCTGGAGCTTCATCATTGCAATCGGAAATTTCTGATGTCATTGGCTCTTCGGAGGTTGTGCCTTCTGGCGCAGCCTCTGCTTGCTTCCCTTTGGCTCTGCTCTTCTCCCGTCCCTCTGCAGCCCCTGGCTCGCAATCGGCAGCCCCTGGTGCTGTTGCCGAGACACCCTGGGCGCTAGACTGCTTCTCCATGGTTGCAAGCTTTGCCGGTTGAACTTCTTTTGCCTTTCTCAATGCTTCAAGATCGGTCTCCGAGATGAAAATGGACTCGGACTCTGGGGATGGTATGATGGATGGCTTCTTGATGTGCTCCAACGACACACTTGGTGGGATAGCCTGCCTTTTTGAGCCGAGCTTGGACAACGCATCTGCTGCCTCGTTGTTTGCTCTTGGCACATGATGGAACTCGCACCCTTCAAAATATCCGCTGATCTGCTGCACCAGGAAGCGATAGCTTGCCATGTTTGCTTCCTTTGCATCCCAGGTGCCTGAGCATTGCTGTACAACCAGGTCGGAGTCACCAATGCACTCAATATTCCGAATACCGATTTCCTTGGCTAGCTTAATACCATGCACAAGGGCTTCGTATTCGGCGACATTGTTTGACGCTGCAAATTGAATCTGGAGCACATATTGCAGTTGATCTCCTCTTGGTGAAGTGAGTACCACACCAGCCCCTAGGCCATTCTTCATCTTGGAACCGTCAAAATGCATTCGCCAGAAATCCGACACTGGGAGCTATGGCATGTACTGAGTTTCGGCCCAGTCCACCAGGAAATCGGCCAATGCTTGTGACTTGATTGCAGTTCTTGGTTCATACTGGATGCCATGACTAGGGACTTCGATTGCCCACTTTGCCACTCTTCCGGTTGCATCTCTGCTTCCCATGATGTCGGCCAGCGGAGCCGAGCTGACGACTGTGATCAAGTGAGCTTGAAAGTATGGCTTCAACCTTTTGGCTGCCATGTACACTTCATAGCACATCTTCTGATAGTGAGCGTAGTTCTGCTTGGATGCCGAGAGCACTTCGCTGATGTAATATACTGGACGCTGAATTTGCTGCGCCTTGTCCTTCTCAGGTCGCTCCACCACCATAACTACACTGATCACCCGATTGGTTGCCGCAATGTATAACATCATTGGCTCCTTCTCAATCGGGGCAGCCAGAATTGGTGCCGTGGAGAGCATGCGCTTGAGCTCTCGGAATGCTTCATTCGCTTGGGGGGTCCAGGTGAACTTCTCTGTCTTCTTCATCAACTGATACAACGGGATTGCTTTCTCACCCAGCCAACTGAGGAATCGGCTGAGCGAGGCGAGACAACCGGTGAACTTCTGTACTTGCTTCAGGGTCTTGGGCTGCTCCATGCGCTCTATTGCGGCTATCTTCTCGGGATTGCATTCGATTCCTCTCTCGGAAATGAGAAATCCCAAGAGCTTGCCGACTTGGACTCCGAACACACACTTCTCCGGGTTGAGCTTGATCTGATAAGTTCTTAAGTTTGCAAATGTTTCCCTTAGGTCATCTAACAGTGTGCTTCCTTTTGCCGACTTCACCACTAAGTCGTCCACGTAGACATGGAGATTTCTGCCGAGCTGAGAGTGTGTGCATCTCTGAATTGTGCGCTGATAAGTGGCACCTCGCAGTAAGACAGACCAAACGGCATGGTGATATAGCAGTAAGCCCCGAAAGGGGTTATAAATGCAGTTTTTATCTGATCCTCCACAGCAAGTTTGATCTGGTGATAGCCAGCGGTAGCATCCAGAAAGGACAACAGCTCGCAGCCGGCCGTAGAATCAATTACTTGATCAATACGGGGCAGAGCAAACAGATCTTTTGGGCACGCCTTGTTCAGGCAAGTGTAATCTATACACATGCGCCAGGTCTTGTTCTTCTTCATGACGAGGACTGGATTTGCCAGCCACTCGGGGTAAAACACTTCCATGATGAAACCTGCTTCTTGCAGCTTCGCAATCTCTTCGCCGATTGCCCTTCTCTTGTCTTCAGAAAAACGTCTTAGGGGTTACTTGACTGGCTTCGAGCCTGGCCGAATGTGCAGCTTGTGCTCGGCGAGTTCTCTCGAAACACCAGGCATGTCTTGTGGAGACCATGCGAAGATGTCCCGATTCTCACGGAGGAACTCGACGAGCTCGCTTTCCTATTTATCGCTAAGTCCAGCTCCGACTACAACAAACTTCGTTGAGTCGGAGGGATCTAGAGCGATCTTCTTGCTGTCCTTGGCCGACTGAAAAGCCGATTCCTCATCTACTCTCTTTGCTGGGCCGACTGGCAGTGGATTCTTGCTCTGCACTTGCGCCATTGCAATCACCTTGCTGAGCTGACGCTTCTCCGTCTCAACCACTAACGAATCAGCCAAACTGCTGCCAGCAGATGTGCACTCGAGGGACTTCCTGAAGTCCCCGGTGACAGTGATGACGCCGTTTGGCCCTGGGATCTTCATCTTGAGGTACGTCTGCTATGCGTTGATCATGAACTTGGCAAACGCCGGCAATCCCAACAGAGCATGGTAAGGACTACTGAGGTCGGCGACTTCAAACCCAATTGGCTCTCTCCTAAATTTTCTTCTGTGCCAAATATAACATCCAGCCGAATGCGACCCATGGGGGTGCAAGACAATCCAGGAACAATCCCATGGAAAGTCGTCCGACTACGCTCCAGGTCCCTCTCTGTGAGCCCTAACTTGACCATTGTATCTCTGTACAGAATGTTGATTGTGCTTCCTCCATCAACGAGCACTCGGGAGAACTTGCATGAAAACCTTGGTCCTGCGAACAGAGCGTCCACCACCAGCGGATAGTTTCCCGGATTCGGCAAAATGGTGGGATGATCTGCTCTATCCCAGGATATAGGACACTTGGACCAATGCATGAACTGGGGAATCGGTGACATAATGGCATTAACCTCCTGAGCTCGGGCTCTCCGACTGCCCTTGTCTGTGGACTCGCTGGTGAAAATCATGTAGGCGGCATCTTGCTGTGGGAACTGGTTCTGCTGCTGAGGCGGTCCTCTGTTCTGAGGTGGTGGTGGGGGTGGAGGTGGTAAAGCTTCTCCCTTCGCAATCCTTCTCACAAAATCGCACTGCCGAGTGGTGTGCGTAGACGGCCTTCCCGGCGTGCTATGCAACTTGCACGGCGCGTCCAGCATATCCTCGAACGTGTACTTGGGCTTCATCTGCCCCGGGGGTCTCACATTTGGTCTCATCTTCCGACTGCCTCCTGCAGCCGCTGGATCTTCCTCATTCTGGACAGCGGCCACCTGCCGACTACCATACTGGGTATCGGGCTGTTCGTCCTTGCGCTTGCCACTATTCTGCTGGTTGTGGTTGTTGTTGTTGTTGTTGCTGCGGTTGTTCTCTCTTCTTTCCTTCCGACTAAGGCCTTGGTTCCCTGTGTCCGACTGCGGAGCCCCTAGTGACTGGATTACACCTCCAACTCCGAGCTGGATAGGGTGCATCGCAGAATCAGACATAGCGAACGCATTTGCCACCTTCATGAGCTCGGCGAGCGACGTGAAGTCTTTGCGCAACAGCTTGTGCTTCAACATTGAATCGGCCAGGCATCCATCTGTGAAGTACTGAATGGCCTGGATCTCATGGACTCCTTCGCATGAATTCTTCAGCTTGATCCACCGAGATAAGTAATCTCAGAGGGGCTCATCCTTGCCTTGCACACACAGAGCTAACTGTCGCGGGAGGTTGGGCCTCTCATACGTGCTTGTGAAGTTGTGGATAAATGCACTCGTGAAATCTTCCCAGCAATTCACACTGTCCTTGGGCAAACTATTCAACCACGTCCGAGCTCAACCCTGCAGCATCAAAGGTGCATAGCGGACTGCTACACGCCGATTGCCTCCTGCAATGCGGACTGCCGTCAGGTAATCGGACAACCAGTCTTCAGGCTTCACCGACCCATTGTACTTGGGAGTGTCTCTTGGCAGCGTGAAGCCTTTGGGAAAGTTTTCAGTCCGAATACGATGACCAAAACACAATGGGCCAGCTTCTCCTTCTTCATCTTCCTGAGCCTCCTTATCCAGGAGCTCAATGCGATGCCTTGCATCATTCTGGCCAATTTGGAGAGGGCCAAGTCGGGCACTAATTGCTGGTCTTGGCGCCGATTGCTGCGGCATGTCATTGCGCCTGTTGTTGACAGCTGGCTCTTCCATTCTTCTGCTTGCTGCTGGGGGTGGCCGATTGCTTCTGACCTTGCTCTCGTGCCGAGATGGGGCGGGCTGATGTCTGTTCTGACGTGATGCATTCGGTCGCTGGCTAGCTCCCGCATTCGGCCTCACAGTCCCTCTCAACATCCCAGGTTCTGCATTCTGATTATCCATTGCCGCGATCCTCTGCTCCTTTGCGGCTGCCAACAGCTCGCGCATTCGGCGCGACTGCTCGCACCGCTCATCTCCCTCCAGATCTTCCAATTCAAGGGCTATTTGCTCGGCCGCTCTCAGGTTCTTGTCCGGCGTGCTGTACGTCGGTCTCTGGACGAATGCTGATTGCGCCGGTTGCTTCGGTTGCGCCGGCCTCCTCGGACGCTCCGGTTGCTCGGCTCCCGACAGCTGCTGGTTGACTGCCCTGCCCCGGCTTCTCAGATCTTCCAGGACTGCGGGCTCAATCGGCCGGCGCGGTCCTGCATGCGCTCCATTGTATTCCCTTGTGATGGCTCCCAGCCTGCGCTCTTCTGCCAGCACTTGCACTTGCTCCCAGCCATGCTGTAGACCCGTAGGGCATAGGGATGAACAGTGGAGCTAGGAGGTGCGGTCTTGTCGGCCTGTCCGCGGAATCGGCGGAGAGGTCGACACCGTATCTCCCCCAGATCTTTGACATGACTTGGCCTTCCTGCCACCCAGATATCTCGGGGTATGGCATTTATGACCTCGTAATCCTACCTCCGACTGGCGTCGGGATAGACTTCCTCCAAGGGGCGTAGGTTGTTCCGATTGCGCCTGGGCCGACTGTTAGTTCTTGGTAAGGTCGATTGCTCTGGGCAATCGGCCTTCCCAGTACCTAACTCGGCCCAGCTGCGGACCAACCGGACGATCATCTTGGTGAAGGTAAGGTGGACCGACTGCGCCTGGGCCGACTGCTGGCATTCGGTACGGCTGATTGCCTTGGAACAATCGGCCGTACATCTGTCCAGCTTGGCCCAGCTGCGGCCCAATCGGTCCATCCTTGTCTTGAAAGGTTGCTTCCGCTTGGGTTAGCCTACCCGGGTACCAATCCCCCGACAGGCGCGGAGCCTAATTAGAGATGCGCCCACTTGGAATAAACAGATCAGGTGGACTATTAGTAGTCATCCGCGGAGCTTTTGCGAGCTCAGGCGAGGAGTCGATAATAGATGCACCCACTCGGATAGTCGTCGAGTGCGTGGGCAGATAGTCCTCCTGGGTATTAGTCGAGTCTTGCGAGTAGCAAATCGAATGCTTCGTTATCTTCTGGGTGAGGGAGCTCCCGAATTCTGTAGATGTATCACTTTTTGTAAGTGCAAGTGAGCACTCGAGCACATCTTTGCCTTCTGGGTGAGGGAGCACCCGAACTCCGTAGATGTAATTCTTCTTGATAGGGGGGAATAGCCAACCGCATTCTCGAAGTTTGAAACTTGCTCTGTTTTTAGCAAAGGCGTTGATCCCGATGGGAGTAAGATTTTTGGAACGAAGTCAAAAAATTTGGCACAAAGAGACAGGGAATCTTTACCGGGCTTGATTTTACCAATTTTTTTTATCTTGAATCAACCTTCTTGGACTGTCGCGAGGATAAGCATCGTAATAATGCTTTTGGTGACCATTATGATGAAAACGCTTGGTCTTCGAACCGTCACATCTTCTGATCAGCCATAATGACAACTTGGATGTTGTGCTGCAGTCCTGCGCTGCTGCTGCCCGTTGGTTTTTCGAGGCGTGTATGGGAAACATGCGAGATTTAATGCGTCCTTTATTGAATAGTGCTTGATGTGAAGAGGCATCTAGTCTTGAAATTCGTAGCGCCAAGCGCGTTGGTCTTGAATTAATGATAGCGCCGTCTGGGTTTTTGCGTGTTTTCCTTGCTTGCCCCTGGGTTGTGCTATAAATACCTGTTAGTATTTGCCAGGGCTCAGTGTCTGTTCTTCTCCCATATTTTCCTTCTCCTTCTTCATGATATGGTGCCCACGCGTGGTGGCAGCGTAATTGTTGTTAGCTCTTTTGGCGGCGTGGTTGGCCGAGGTCGTGGCCGGCGCGGCCGTGGTGGCCGCACGCCTCGTTGTTCGCGTGGTGGACGTCGTGGAGCTACGACAACACTAAGAATTTCTTCTGAGTGTTCTTAGACGGACCGCTACGCGGATCCCTCTTCAGTCTTCATTCTCCTCCATTGTTTCTGAACTCAATTTGAGGGGTCTGTGGCTCCAGCTACAAGGGTGTGCTCGGTTGTCGGGACCCGGGGTTAGCGTATGCAAGTCCCGCTACGACATAGTCATATGGAGAGCCGAGAACCGTACCCACTTGTCTAAGCACACAAAGCCAAGCACAAAACGTTATCGGAAAGCATCGTACGTGAGGGGTATCCCATCCAGGCCGGATGATCAACTGAGATGGGTCCTCATCGTATGCACACAAGTCTAAATGATATGGGTGATGAACTCCCATATTCATAGACAAGTCGCCTCAACCATACTATCGACTATCTCATAACTCTTACATAGACTTACTCCAGCCCGATCACTTAGTCGGGGTCTAGGGCGGGCTCAATCATACCACAAAGTGTGCACGAGACGTAGTCTCGAGCAATCGCATCGCGATGCCCCAAGCTGCGCACATCTAAGGGCCACTTGGTGTATGAAAGACCGCCAGCCAGATCACAACTAAGGTCTCGAAAACCCATACAGAGACATGCATGTTATAAACATACACGCAGCACACATCCCTTGTATGAACAACAGGTATCATTGCAATTCTCTACAAAGTATACAACTTTATTAATAACTCTTACAGAGTGCACACAGAGATCACAAGCATGTGATCCAACATTACAACAGACAAGCGGAAGCAAAGTAGGTCTGAGTACAGACAAGTATAACAAATGGCTTAGAGAAGCCTTATCTAAAAACAAGCCCTCCACGAGGGAACCAGTCGTCTGACTGGGACTACACTAGCTTGGTCTTGGTCTGAGTCTTCAATCTTCGAGCTTCGGGTAGAAACCACCATCGGGGTCGGTGGGTTCATCTAAAACATAGAATAAGCAAACATGAGTACAAAGTCGTACTCAACAAGACTTACGTAGGAACTATACTACTCATGAACATGTATCAAAGTAAAGGGAGGTGGGGTTTCACTTGCAGAAGTGCCAGCTTTGACTTGGCTAGTCCTGAACTACGAGTACCAGACTTGAGGTAAGAAGCGTACACAAGTCCACTACATCTCTTCAACCAATACACCACTATGGTTACTTCCTCGACTTCCCCACGAGAAGTACACCATAGCACTCACGCTTATCTTGGTGTGTTTTAGAAGTATCCAGTTCAAGTTGTCTAATAATCAAGCTAAGCTTTCCAAGCAGTCCTTAACCGCGGACGCGGCTATTCGAATAGTTGTGTTAACCCTGCAGGGGTGTACCGCTACACACACGTTTCATCAGTTACCGCCTTTTGCGTGTCACCGTTCAGGAGATGACAGCGAGGATGTCACCACAACACTTCGCCCACAGCTCCGTTCTAGTCCAGAGAGTCGCCTATCTGAGGGGGATCCGTATAGAAGTCCGGCCGAGGTTCCAATACAGCCTCAAACGATGTGTGCAGGGTCCCAAGACGGTCTTGAAAAGCCGTTCATCCACTTCGCAGACCGTGCCACAGCCCTACCAGAACTCCGAACTACTGCGACTCTTGGGGTTCGAACGGGGTGAGGTACTAGGATGAGAGGGGTCAGTGAGCCCAATGTGTGGTTGTACTCTTCTTCTTGGATCACCACACAAGAACTCGGACTTAAGGCGGTGTTCAACGAGACAACCCACTGTGTACTCCTACACAGCCTCTCATCGTTCACCTTGTATTAGGGTAGATTCACCAACAATTTTCACTTTCATCAACACCATGTTTATCATCATCCCGACTCACATCATAAGAAACCTCATTGTACCACTAAGCATGCAATAAGCAGTAACAGTTGCAGGGGTCACATGATATCAACCAACTCCTACATCTGCTAGTATTGTGGTTTGCTTACTACTGTGACAAGATGATAGGTCATGCAAAGGATATGGGTTCAACTATGCGATAGAAACGTTATCATGGTGATCATCCTAAACAATGCATAAGCGAGACATGAGAGGGAAGTGGGATTTTATCGACATGATCAATGGGGGTTTGCTTGCCTTGCTGACGAGGTTCAGTCACGGGGTCTTAAACGAAGGGGGTGATCTCGAGCTCCGGATCCACTTCTATCCGAGCAAACAATATAGACAAAGCTTAAATAAGTTGCAATGCTCAAGCACATGATTATGTTATCAAATGATGTGAATTGTATTGATGTGATCTAGGTTCCATTTGCAACAAGTTAATTGAAGTTGATTTGGAAGTGAATTCAAATTCAAACTCCAAATGTATTTAAATTGGTCCAAGTTGCATTTGCTAGTATTTGTATTTTTTAATCCAAATGATCATGTGTGTGATAATCTTCTGAAGTGTAGGTGATCATATGTTCATTACAAAGGTTCAAAGTGGAATTGCATTTGGATTAAATTTGAATTAATTCCATTTAAATCAAATAGCAAAAGCTACTGATCAGAATTTAAATTCAACTCAAACAAAGTTGAAAGTTGCATATTTGGATAGATAATTTTCTCCTGATAATTTTTCATATATTATTTTCTATATTTGGAGTTAGTATGAATTTATTATGATTTTCCAAAGTTTGTCCTATTTTCTGGAATTTTCTCTGTTTTATATAATTCTTTTAAACTCTGGAAATGATTTATTGCGTCACTGTGACGTAGTGCTGATGTCACCAGGGGGCTGACAACAGGGGCCCACCTGTCTGTCTCTGTGGGTTAAAACCCTGTTAGTTTAAAACTAACAGTGGTTAGTTAGTGGCCTGGGCCCACTGTCAGTGGCCCAGGGGTTTGGATTAGGGGGGGTTAGTTAGCTCTAATGGCGCCGGCTTGACGCCGACGGCCTGGCCACGGCGGCGCTCTCGCCGGACGGGGTTTTTGGCCACGGAAAGAGGCGTGGGTGGTACGGGGATGAAGCTGGGGCTCGCGTGCGTCCATTGGTGCTATCGGGGCAACGCGGGGAGGTCTGTGGCCATGGCTACGACGACGTTTGCGGCGGCCGGAGACGGAGCACGACGGCGATGGTGATTTCGGGCACCAAAACGCGCGTCGGGAGAGGGGAAAGAAGCAGGGGCTCACCCTGAACTTGCTGGTGAGGACGGCGTGGCTGGGGAAGGCGCGGTGGCGACGTAATCAACGGCGAGCTCCCGCGGCTCCGACGAGATGGCGACGGCGATTCCGGTGGCTGCAGGGGCTCCGGCCTCGATTCCCTTTGCACGGTGATGAAGACGACGGTGTGGAGCTCGATGGACAAGGAGTTCTGGGCTATCTCCGCCGATGGCCGCGTCGGGCACAACGGCGTGCTCCGGCAGGCGCTCGGGATGGTGAGGAAATGGCGTCGCAGAGAGGAGGGGGTGACCAGGAGCAAGGGGGAGGGGTGCGTGGGTGTGTGTGGCATTGCGTGGCGCAAGAGAGAGGGAGGGGGAGGCCTAGAAGGCGGCCGGCGTCACGGTGGAAGTCGGCGCGCCCACGGCTTGCCACCGAGCTGCTTCGGCGTCGGCAGGAAGACGACAACGGGCGAGCTGGGCTGGGCCGAGGCCAAGGCGAGTTGGGCCTCTCCTGAGGCGCAAGGTAAGCTCTCCTCTCTCTGTCTTTTCTCTTTTCTTTTTATTTTTCTGCAATATGTTTAACCTAGCTAATAAAAATAGCTAGGCATTTTATAAAATGCCACAATTTTTTATATGGCCTCATAAAATAGAGAGCTAGCCACTTATAAAATTTGAGCATTTTTAAAATTCAAAACATTTGAATTTTAAATCAAATAGGGTATTTTTTTAATTTCCAAGACATTATTTGAAAATTAGAAAATTCCATGAGCATGGGATTGCTCCCAAATCATTTTTAAAATGATTAGCACCATTTATAGGAATTTTCCAAATACTCAAATGATTTGTGGAAAAAGATTTTTATCTGGCCATTTGATTTAAATTCTCAGGGCTTTTCTTTTCCCCAATTTTGATTTTCTTTTTGAATTTTTCATATGATGGAAAGTAGCACTTGATCCTAGCACATACCTAACTTGGGGTTGTGACATCGGTCTCCCTCATGGGTGGAGCTGGAGGTTGATAACTCATTCCTGATTTTCTTTGGATCCGGCTAGAGGTCATTTTCACGACGGCTAAATTTGCGTGATGGAGATAGACTTTGCTGTCGTTTTGATGGCGAAGTTACTCTCGTCGTCCGTGCATTTGATGCCGGTGGAAATCGTCTAGACCCGTACTAGGAGGACTGGTCCTGGAGAGTCAAATGGTGCTTCGGCTTCAACTTCTTCTTCTGCCGACTCCTCGACTGGTGATGCTTGCTCTTCTAGTTCTAGGGAGGACTCAGACGTCAAGCCACCATCCAAGTGGGTGCGCTAGTAGGGAAACTCACCAGGCTCAGGAAGGAAGCGAGTTGCTCTTCGCAGGCTTAGTTCTTACTTTGTCTGTGATGATGTTCGTGAAGATGTGGACCAAAGTCCCAATTATCTTAGCATGTGCGTACATGTAGAAGTCATAATTCTTGGAGGTGTTTGGTCTTGTGGTCCTCTAATGTGTAATAGGGCTCTTGTTTTTTGGTACTGAGTCTTGAATCACTCTGACATGTAATTTGTTCTAACTTTGGGTCCTTTGTAATGGAACTTGTCTTCGAGTCCTTTGTAATGGAACTTGTCTTCGAGTCCTTTGTAATAGAAACTGCCTTCGGGTCCTTATTTAATGAAAACTGTCTTCGAGTGCCTTGCAGTGCTATCGGGTGCGCGGCAGCGCTCCCGATGGGAGTAGCCCCCGAGGCGACGTTTGACTTGTAGAGTCGGACGTAGATTTTGAGCTTTATTCGTCCGTGCCCTCCCTTCTTGCGGCTGCACTGTTTGTTCCAAATTTCATCAGGTGAAGACTTTAAAGTTGCTTTGTCCGATGTCTGCTTTATCCTTATCTTGGGGAAATAGATTGTGCTTATGCGAAAACTTTGAGTGAGGCTTCTTTTTAAAACGATGCAGGCGAAGTAATATCTCTCGGGGGAAGTCTTTGCTCGAGCCCCCGAGTGTTGTAGGTGTCGTCGTGTAAACGAAATAGCGTCTCTTGGGGAGAGTCTACGCTCGAGCCCCCGAGTGCTTTAAGTATCGTCGCGTAAGAGAAATAGTGTCTCTCAGGGGGAGTCTGCGCTCGAGCCCCCGAGTGCTTTAAATATCGTCGTGTAAGTGAAAATAGCGTCTCTCGGGGGGAGTCTGCGCTCGAGCCCCCGAGTGCTTTAAGTATCGTCGCGTAAGCGAAATAGCGTCTCTCGGGGGGATTCTGCGCTCGAGCCCCCTAGTGCTTGAAGTATCGTCGCGTAAGAGAAATAGCGTCTCTCGGGGGAGTCTTCGCTCAAGCCCCCGAGTGCTTTAAGTATCGTCGCGTAAGCGAAATAGCGTCTCTCAGGGGGATTCTGCGCTCGAGCCCCCGAGTGCTTTAAGTAGTATTATTTGGGCAACACCTCATTTATTGCTTCGAGTTTTTACACGAGTTGCCGATCGGTGCTGCTGCCGATACTGCTTTGCTGGTCGAGAGTGCCTATGGGTAGTCTATGGGTAGAACAGGCGCATGTTTGCCACGTTCCACAGATTTCCCACATCTTCGTCGGTCTTCAGGTTCTTTAGCCTGTATGCTCCTCCTCCTATGACCTCCGAGGCGATGAACAGTCCTTCCCACTGCGGGGCAAGCTTGTGGACTTTTTCTTGTATTAGTCGCAGGACAAGATCTCCTTTGCGGAAAGTTCTTGTCTGCAGGCGGTTGCTTTGGTACGTGCGTAGTTTATCTTGGTATCCTTCTGACCTTGATATAGCTGTATCCATTTCTTCGTCTGCGATGTCTTGATCATCCTGGAGTTCTTCTTCTTCTTCTTCCTCTTCGTATCCCGAGATTCGGGGAGCTCCGATCTTTAGGTCGTGTGGCAGCACAGCTTCCGCCCCGTATACCATGAAAAATGGTGTGTACTGGGTTGAGGCTTTGGGGGTGGTGCACAAACTCCATAGGACTGTGGGGAGTTCTTCTACCCAGTTGCCTGATTTCTTTTCGAGTGGTGCGAGGAGTCACTTTTTTATTCCTCCGCACACTAAGCCGTTTTCTTTTTCCACCTGGATGTTGGACTGTGGGTGCGCGCCCGATGCGTAGTTGATCTTGATGCCCAATCTTTGACAGAAGTTCTGAAATTCTTCTGCTGTGAAGTTTGTACCGTTATCTTTGATCATGTTATGTGGTATGCTAAATCGGAAGATGATGGATTTAATGAAGTTAATTGCCGTGAGAGATGTTGAGCTGGTGATTGGTACTGCCTCAATCCACTTGGTGAACTTGTCCACTGGTACTAGGAGATGTGTTCGACCTCCTTTTGAGGATTTCTTGAGTGGTCCCACCATGTCGATTCCCCAAGTGGAGAAAGGCCAGGATAGTGGTATGGATTTGAGTTCTGATGCTGGAGCGTGTGGCCTGCTGACGAATTTTTGACAGGCGATGCAGTGTCGCACGATATCTTCCGCGTTTCGCATTGCGGTTGGCCAGAAGAACCCTACTCGAAAAGCTTTTGCCACGAGTGCGCGACTTCTCGCGTGGTGCCCACAAGTGCCTTCGTGGATCTCGAGCAAGAGGGCCTTGCCTTCTTCTTCCTCGATGCACTTTTGGAGTACCTGAGAAATGCTGCACTTGTAGAGCTATCCGTTGATTACTATGAACACTTTTGACGAGGGGCTGACCCCACGACTCCTACTAATGGGCCTACCCGGTGTCATTGAAGGCCCACGGAGCTACCGCCGGATTCACCTTGGCCCGCTAGATGGCACCGACATTGGGAGTCCTCGACTGACAAGGAAGGTGCAGGGACTTGCCGAACAAGCTAGGGTTAGATTTTCCGTAATTGTAGATTGATTCCCTGAGACCTGGTGTACTATATAAAGGCCAGGAGGGGCAACGCATAAAGACACATCGCCTGTAACCCTAGCCTAGAGCGCATCTGCCTTGGCATCCCCTGTAAACTTCTCCACAATCAATATATCGAGCAGGAAGTGTATCCTCCTGTTTGCCGACGAGCTTATCGTCCAACCTGTGTCTTCTCCGACTAGCCCAGGGTCCCTAACCATGGGACTTGCCGGGGCCGATCCTCGACAATTGGCGCCGACCGTGGGGACTACACAGGTTGGAATTACGATCTCGGCGGTCCCATCTTCAGCAAATCGCAACTCAAGGGCAAGATCCGGACCCAACCCACTCGAAGGATTCAAGGTCACGGCAGACATCTTCGCCGTCCTAGCAGTCTCGATCGAGTCGCAACCGTATCAGACCCAGTACAGTGGAGGCAACCAAACATGGCGTCAGCAACGAAAGAACCGACGATCCAGAAGAGCCGCAAGGAACCCCTACGCAGGAGTCCCACTCGAGGAGGCGCGACGCACAGCAGGAGACCCGCAGGTCTTTCGACGGCCCACCACCACCCGGGCACCCGCCGAGCATAACGACGATGGCTACGAGCCTGACACCAGTAACCAAGAATACCGCCACCAGAGGAGGAATCGACGACCCAGGAGGCGCGCCAGGGAGATCTGCAACGAGGACAAACCCCGCAAGCCGCACGGCGCAGTCGAGGAGCCAAGGGCCGTCCGATGCACCGCCACGCGGGCACTCAACGACAGCCAAGACAGTGACTCGGAGACACCGGTCGGCGAATACTACGACCAGGAGCGAAGGCCAGACGAATTCCCCAACCTCATCAAACATCAGGACACAATTCGAGGAATCGAAACAGACCCTCGATTCTACGAACACCCGGAGGACCATGAGCACGTCTTCACAATCTCAAGGAGGAAGAGACACAACGGATCAAGCAAACTCACGGTCAGAGAACAGCTTGCAAGACCCTGCACAATTCACAACTTTGAAGATGAATGGGGGCGCATCAGATCCAACCACACCCTGGGAGAATGTCGCCTGTTCAACGAGCTGGCCGACGACCTCAGGAACGAAAAACGCAAAGGAGTCAAGCGCGCTCGAGAACTCGAGCAATCGCCACCACCAAGCCCCGAGGGGCGCCGCAGCCCGCCGCATGGGCAGGTGCTCATGATACAGGAAAGCAGGGTGCCACAAGCGCGGCGTGACGCCTACACCCTGCAGGCTACAACAACCGAGAACATGAAACCAGTGGAAATCTACCAAGTGCACGACGCGGAGACCATCATCATGTTCTCGCAGGATGACCACCCACCAGCCATACCAAGACCAGAACACGCGCCCCTCGTGCTCGACGCACAAATCGGAGGATATGACATGGATAGGGTTTTCATGGACGGAGGCAGCAGCATGAACATCATCTTCGCAAGCACCCTACATAAAATGCTGACCCCTCGGTCGGTATGGAAGAAGTCAAGCACCGTACTAAATGGCGTAGTACCTGGAGAAGCAGCAACATCACTCAGATCAATCGAGCTTGAGGTTGTCTTTCGCAACCGACGCAATTTTTCCAAGCACGTCCTCGAGTTCGAGGTGCTCAACTGGCCATCTCAATACCACGCCATATTGGGACGACCAGCATTTGCGCAGTTCATGGCAGTACCACACTACGCCTATCTCAAGCTCAAGATGCCAGGCTCAGCAGGACTCCTCACGGTCAACGGAAGCTTCATCAAGTCAGACCAATGCGATCGCGATTTCCACAAAATCTCCTACACACTAGGATCGGACCAAGAACTGAGAGAAATGGTCATGGTTGTCGACAAGAAACTCTTCCCATTGGCAAGCCGCAGCGAGTCAAAGGAGCATGGTCCTATCTTTAGCATCGACAGCGAGACGGTCACACACCAACTACACCCGACGGACCCAGACAAAACAGTCCGCGTGTACGCCCACCTGCCAGAGGAACAAGCGCCTGATCTAGTGGCTCTCCTTAAAGACGAGTGGAAGATATTCGCCTAGTGCCCGGCCGACATGCCTGGCATACCACGCGAATTCGCAGAACACGCTCTAAGCGTCAAACCAAACACGAAACCAGTGAAGCAAGCTCTGAGACGATTCTCAGAGCCCAAGCGTAGGGCAATCGGAGAAGAAGTCAACCGATTGCTCGACGCCCAGTTCATCCGAGAAACCAAGAAGGCCACTTGGATAGCAAACCCAGTGCTCATACCCAAGAAAGACACGGACGTACTGCGCATGTGCGTCGACTACGGGCCAGTGAACAAGCATTGTCCGAAAGACCACTTTCCCCTGCCAAGGATCGACCAAATAATCGTTACGACTGCGGGATGCGATCTGCTTTCCTTTCTGGACGCATATTCAGGATACAACCAGATCAGGATGAAAGAAGAAGACGAAGAGCACACCTCATTCATCACACGTTACGATGTATTCTGTTACAAGACCATGCCCTTCGGGCTGAAGAACGCAGGTGCCACATACCAGCGGATGATGCAAGCCTGCCTAAAGGAGCAAATCGGGAGGAACGTACATGTGTACGTAGACGATATTGTCATCAAGACCTACAAAGCAGACACACTACTCGACGACCTGCGCGAAACCTTCGCAGCACTCAACAAATACAGGATCAAGCTGAATCCAAAGAAGTCCGCCTTCGGCGTACCGGCCGGAAAACTGCTCGGCTACATGGTCTCCGCCCGAGGAATCGAAGCAAACCCCGAGAAGGTCGAAGCCATTGCCAAGATGAAAGAGCGGACTGACATAAAAGGAGTACAACAGCTAACTGGAAGGCTCGCAGCACTAAGCCGTTTCATCAGCCGGCTAGGGGAACGCACGCTGCCTTTCTACCAACTGCTAAGGAAAGGAGAAAAATACGAGTGGACAGAGGAAGCCCGCCAAGCGTTCGCGGACCTCAAAAAGACGCTCTCAACTCCACCAGTTCTGGCGGTACCCAGGGACAAAGAGAAACTCTACCTCTTCATAGCAGCACGCAGCAGCGTAGTAAGCACGGCACTCGTTGTCGAACGCACGGAAGAAGGCAAGGTCCAAAGCATATAGAGGCCAATCTATTACCTCAGCATGCTACTGAACAAGTCCCAGCAAAGATATCCACACTAACAGAAGTTACTAAAGGCCGTCATCATGACTGCACGGAAGGTGTCACACTACTTCGACGAGCACCCGATCATCATAGTAAGAAGCGCCCCAGTCGCGGACATCCTCAACAACCCAGGAGCAACTGGACGAGTCGCCGAGTGGAACATAGAACTCAGCCCGCGAGATCTACAATTCAAGCACCCAACAGCAATCAAAGCCCAAGTACTCCCAGACTTCCTGGTCGAGTGGGCAGAAGTACAAACACCAGGACCCCTGGATCTGTCGAATTCATGGTCAATGTTCTTCGACGGATCGAAAAGAAAACAAGGAGCAGGAGCAGGAGTCGTCAAATCTCCCCCAAAGGAACGAAGCTGAAGTACATCCTCCAGATAAATTTCAGCCACGCATCCAACAACGAAGCAGAGTACGAGGCGCTCCTCCACGGCATGCGCATGGCCAAAACATGCGGAGCCACCCGCCTCATCATCTACGGGGACTCCAATCTCGTCGTCCAGCAAGCGATGAGAAATTGCGACGCCCTAGCCGACAACATGGCAGCGTATCAGAAACTCTACAACGAACTCGAAGGGAGTTTCAACGGCTGTGAGCTCAACTACATCACCAGGGCCAACAACACGGAGGTGGACGAGCTCGCAAACATCGGATCGACCCGAGGACCAATACCACCCGGAGTTTTTCTGGAAAGCATCAGCCAAAGGTCCATCAAAACACCGGAGGTGGCACCCGAGACAGCCGAGGACGAAGAGGACGCAACAGACCCAGCGCAAGTGGCATGAGCAAGCCCGTCAGAAGGCGCCGACACCAGCACACCCGACAGCACAGCAGCAGACGAGCTCGACGGACCAGCCTGGGAAAAACCATTCCTTCGGTTCATAATCGAGGGAACGCTACCGCAAGACGTGGCCGAAGCACGGCGCATCAGCAGACGCTCCAAAGCGTTCACGGTGATCAACAGACAGTTGTACAAATGCAGCATTGCGCAAATACTTCAAAAGTGCATCGACGAGGAAGACGGCAAAGCCCTACTCCTCGAAATCCACGAGGGCACATGCGGGCACCACGCAAGCAGTCGAGTACTCGTGTCCAAGGCATTCCGAGCGGGATTCTACTGGCCCACATCTATGAAAAACGCAGAGGACATAGTGCGGCGCTGCATCGCCTGCCAAAAATTCGCTAACAGGACGCACGCCCCGGCCTCAGAGCTCAAGACCATACCGTTATCCTGGCCATTCGCCACCTGCGGACTCGACATGGTCGGACCACTCAAGAAATCATCCAAAGGAGGAAGGACACATCTACTGGTCGCAGTCGACAAGTTCACCAAATGGATCGAAGCAATGCCAATCACCAGTTCCACCGCCCTCACGGCCGTGAACGTCATCAAGTCAATAATCTTCAGATTCGGAGTGGCACACAACATCATCACAGACAATGGCACAAACTTCACAGCTGACAAATTCCAGAACTTCTGCGAAGAGCTAGGCATTAAAATAAACTACGCGTCAGTCGTGCACCCGCAATCCAACGGCTAGGTGGAGAAAGCAAACGGACTCGTATGCGGAGGACTCAAGAATCGGCTCCTCGCACCACTCGAGCAGGCCGCCGGAAACTGGGTAGAAGAGCTCCCCACAGTACTTTGGAGCCTACGGACCACGCCAAATACTGCGACCCAATTTACACCGTTCTTTATGGTTCACGGGGCCGAAGCAATACTACCACATGACCTCAAGTTCGGAGCACCTCGGGTCACGGGGTACGAAGAAGAGGAAGCAGAAGAAGCACTCCAAGACGACAAAGACACAGTCGACGAGGCAAGAGACGTGGCCCTGTCAAAGTCAGAAGGATACCAGGACAAGCTGCGCACCTACCAAAGCAGTCGCCTTCGAACCAGAACCTTCAACAAAGGGGACCTAGTACTACGACTGATACAAGAGAAGGTCCACAAATTAGCCCCCGAATGGGAAGGCCCATTCATAATATCAGAAGTCATCGGAGGCGGCGCTTACAGGCTGAAGAACCCAAAGACGGACGAAGATGTGGGCAATCCATGGAATGTCACAAACCTGCGACTGTTCTACCCTTAACACCAATCGGTTGGACATGACTGGCAACTCATGTAACCATTCAACCGCAAATAAAGCATATGTTGCCCAAACATTAGCAGCTTTCAAAGCACTCGGGGGCTTAAGAAAAATCCCCCCGAGCCCTGCTATCGCCTACGCGATCTTACATCAAAAAGCACTCGGGGGCTTAAGAAAAATCCCCCCGAGCCCTGCTATCGCCTACGCGATCTTACATCAAAAAGCACTCGGGGGCTTAAGAAGAATCCCCCCGAGCACTGCTATCGCCTACGCGATCTTACACCAAAAAGCACTCGGGGGCCTAAGAAAAATCCCCCCGAGCCCTGCTATCGCCTACGCGATCTTACATCAAAAGCACTCGGGGGCTTAAGAAAAATCCCCCCGAGCCCTGCTATCGCCTACGCGATCTTACATCAAAAAGCACTCGGGGGCTTAAGAAAAATCCCCCTGAGCCCTGCTATCGCCTACGCGATCTTACATCAAAAAGCACTCGGGGGCTAATGAAAAATCCCCCCGAGCCCTGCTATCGCCTACGCGATCTTACATCAAAAAGCACTCGGGGGCCTAAGAAAAATCCCCCCGAGCCCTGCTATCGCCTACGCGATCTTACATCAAAAGCACTCAGGGGCTTAAGAAAAATCCCCCCAAGACCTGCTATCGCCTACGCGATCTTACATCAAAAAGCACTCGGGGGCTTAAGAAGAATCCCCCCGAGCACTGCTATCGCCTACGCGATCTTACATCAAAAAGCACTCGGGGGCTTAAGAAGAATCCCCCCGAGCCCTGTTATCACCTACGCGATCTTACACCAAAAAGCACTCGGGGGCTTAAGAAAGATCCCCCCGAGCATGGCAACAATCAGATGGAGCACCAAGTACTCTAAAGAAAACTTTGGAGGAAGCACAGGACACAAGCTCCTTTAGTCTTCACCCGATCGCCAACGATCACCTAAAGACTCGGGGGCTACTCCCATCGGGAGCGCTGCCGCGCATACCGATAAAAGGACGGAAATCAACGGAAGAACGACAAGGTAAAAAAATTAAAGGCTACGCTTGACTCTACAACTCAAACGTAGCCTCGGGGGCTACTCCCATTGAGAGCGTTGTCGCGCACCCGATAGAACCCACATTGCAAAAGTTCGGGTGAACTCGAACACAGCTCTCGATCGCCAAGGACTCGTACACAGCTCTCGATCAGGACTCAAACACAGTTCTCGGCTGAGCAAAAGCCCAAAGATAAAATTCTGTTGCAAAAGACTCAAGCACAGTTTACATCACAAGAGTCATTTTCAGTACAAAAGGACTCAACTACATTTGGATAGAAGGCAGCTCCTGTTACAAGAGGGAATCACCCAAGGAATTATGACTTCTACATGTGTGCCCATGAGGAGTAACCGACTCTAGTACAAGAGCACCATCAAAGGAGGAGTCGAAGTAGCAGGCTCATGATGTCAATGACATAACAAAAGGTGAAACTCGACTTATTTGCGGAGCCATTGAAGGCGATGCTCCACCAGCTTCTTCTCTAGCTCCGCCCAAGCTGCCGGCGAAGATGACGCCGCTGCCTCCAGTTCTACAAGGTCGCCTGCCGCGCTCGTTTAACTGGTGGCTTGACATCAAGGTCTTCTTTAAAGCCAGAGGGGGACGCAGTTGAAGACGGCTCATCACCAGCACCAGAAGAGTCCCTGGAGGACGAAGCAGTCGAAGACACAGGAGAAAGACCCCCCGACCTTGCGGAAACGTCGATGCTTGACTCCTGAGCTCGCAGGTCCATGCTGTTGCCGCTCGGATCAAAAGCATGGACGACAACAGTGCTCTCACCATCAAACCGACAGCAAAGAACATCGCCATCGCGCAGACCCAAACGGCGAGAAAACGAACCCCAACCAGAGCCAAGAAAGACCAAGCGGGAACGGTCAAACTCCAAATCGACATAGGAGGGACCTCGATCGCTCCCCTGATAACGCAGAAGGAAGCCATCCAAACCAAGATCGGCCACAACGGCAGAAAAAGAAGGAGGAAGAAGAACGCGAGTGGCATTAAGACCACGAACGCGCAATAAGAAGTCATGCCGCCAAAATCCCTCCGCAACAGACGAAGAAGGTGGTAGCGGAGTGCCATGTCGACCACCGCGTCCAGAACGAGGAGCACGTCCACTTCTACTACGGCGGACGCGACCACGGCCGGAGCCTCGCTTTGGAGCCATGGAAAGTTAGAAAAAGGGAAATAGAAGAGGAGATAGATGGAGGAAAGCAAACCAGGACGAAGCCAATTTATAGTGCAAAGGAAGCCCCGACGCGGCAAGGCCAAGCAATGCCCGCACTTAAAGCTATGCCGACGCTTCAGAATCCGAGGCCAAAGATGCTCGCCCAAGGGGTGCGCTGTTCATACTACCATCAAATCACACGCGTTGGAAACGCGCGCCTCGGGAACTTAACCGGCGCTGCTCGCACGCCACGGAGCTCATTATCATGACCGGTCAAGATGAAAAGACGGTTCACTGCCAAGCATCTATGACAATAACCACACAGCGACGTGGTTATCCTGACGGGAAAAAAAGCAGAAGACCAACCAACGTCTCGTCACAAGTAAAGCTTATCAGGAACGCCAGTGAAACCCAGAAATTTTATCAGATTTTTTTTCCATCAAAGAAAAAACTTCTCACTCCCATCGGGAGGAGCTCAACCAGGTGCTCGAGTGATCACTCGCACGGACTAGAGTTACAGGTGCTCCCTCACCTGCGGACCCACGAGGTGCTCGAGTGATCGCTCGCACTCTTGAGAGTTTCGGGTGCTCCCTCACCTCTGAAAGAAACTCAAACAGCTCTCGAGTAATTACTCGCAGAAGGATTCCTCGCCTGAGCACTCGAAACGAGCTCCGCGAGTAAGATGAGTGAACAGCTCGCTTGATGATTTGTTCCAAGTGGGTGAAATGCTATAAGGCTCCGCGCCTCAAAAAGACATCTATTCCTGGAACCACGACACACTGTGCCCAGTTGCCACGCAAGACTAGCGTGTAGGCAAGACCCCGCTGGGAAATTCGGCCGGGCTGGGACTTGCCGAAGAGCGATTTCACTCCCAACCTTTCCATGCGCTGCGCATGAAGTATAAAGCCGGGCGGACGCGCCTTAGGCTACGCAACCAACTGGCGGAAAATGAACACCGTAAGACCTGAAGTGGCCGGACTTTTTCTATGATCCAGTATTCCAAGCTCATGTCGAGGGACATGAGTTTGATTGGGCGATCGCGGTATTTTCCACTAGCGCAATTCACTAAGGCTCGATCCGTCGACTCCTTGGGCCCTTTTTGCTTAGCATCCCTCGAAACAGGTTTTGTCATGGCCACCATGCTGCCAGCGACCGCGGGTGCACCGCACATACAAGCCACGGACGTATGAAGACGAACTCGAGTCCCTGCGCGACTATTCGAGTCCCCAGGCACTCGGGGGCTACTGACGAGGGGGTGACCCCACGACTCCTACTTATGGGCCTACCCGGTGTCATTGAAGGCCCACGGAGCTACCACCGGATTCACCTTGGCCCGCTAGATGGCACCGACATTGGGAGTCCTCGACTGACAAGGAAGGTGCAGGGACTTGCCGAACAAGCTAGGGTTAGATTTTCCGTAATTGTAGATTGATTCCCCGAGACCTGGTCTACTATATAAAGGCCAGGAGGGGCAACGCATAAAGACACATCGTCTGTAACCCTAGCCTAGAGCGCATCTGCCTTGGCATCCCCTGTAAACTTCTCCACAATCAATATATCGAGAAGGAAGTGTATCCTCCTGTTTGCCGACGAGCTTATCGTCCAACTTGTGTCTTCTCCGACTAGCCCAGGGTCCCTAACCATGGGACTTGCCGGGGCCGATCCTCGACAGCTTTAGATCGCCGACTGATGCGTCGGGCTTCCGTAGTGTCTTGCGGCAAAGTGCCTTGCATTAGGAATCTGAGGAATGGTTTTGTCCAAGCTGGGCCTTCTGGTGCATCTGGCTCTGCCTCCTCGACTGCGTTATTGCCTTCTTCATCAGCGGTTGAGTTCGCTTCCGCCACTTGTGCTGGTTGACTTGTGTTGTCATCCTCCGCGGCTGCTTCTGGCGTGAGTGCCTTGGTTTTGATTGATATCTGGATGATACTCTCGAGGAAAACGCCTGGGGGAACTGGTGTTGAGCCAATGTTTGCGAGCTCGTCTGCTTCTATGTTATTTGGTCTAGTGACGTAGTTTAGCTCGCAGCCGTCGAATCCTCCTTCTAGAGTGTTGTAGAGCTTCTGGTATTCTAGCATGTTGTCTGCGACTGCTTCACAGTCCCTTATTTCTTGTGGGACGACAAGGGTGGAGTCGCCGTAGATTACGAGACGGGTGGCGCCGCAAGCTTTTGCCATGCGCATGACATGGAGTAGTGCCTCATATTCTGCTTCGTTGTTTGATGCCTTGCTAAAGTTGATCTGGAGAACATATTTGAGTTTATCTCCTTTGGGAAAGATTAACACGACGTCCGCTCCGTCTCCTTGATGTCTTTTTGATCCAAAAAAGAACATCGTCCATGAGTTGGAGAGGTCTGGAGGGCCAAGTGTTTGTACCTCCATCTACTCGACCAGAAATTTTGGGAGTACTTGGGCTTTGATTGCCGTTGGATGCTTGAAATACAGGTCGCGGGGGCTGAGCTCGATGTTCCACTCGGCGACTCGACCCGTTGCTCCAGGGTTCTTAAGGATGTCTGCAAGTGGTGCGCTACTCACAACCCTGATGAGGTGATCGTCAAAGTAATGTGTTACTTTCCTTGAAGTCATGACGATGGCGTATACGAGCTTCTGTTAGTGCGGGTACCGTTGCTGACATTTTGTGAGGACCTCGCTGAGGTAGTAGATTGGCCTTTGTATGTGGTGACAACAAATTTTGGCACGACAACATTCATATACCAGATGGCTTCAAATGAAAAAGTTTTCTACATAAAAAATTGTATCGTCGATATGAACATCTTTGTAGTTTGATCCATCTTCATCCGATTCCATCTTGGAGGCCGAAACTATGTTGGACTTGATAGGATCCTGGCATTACAAGTAATATTATGCCAATTATACCTTCAAGACATCATCAAATGGAAAAATGTTCTACATGGGGAGGCTTCGGCTCGTCGAACCGGTCGATTTTGATATTTGAAACATCCAAATCCGAGTTCGTATGAAAAAATTACGACCGAAACCGTTTGCTGCTGCAGAAAAAGTCAGAGAACCTCCCAGAAAAATTCGGACGTCCGATGGAAAATGGAAATCCGACGGGAAAGTCGGTAGACCTCCGATTTTGACCAGAAGTCTGACGGGAATCTGACGTCCGACGGGTCAGACGTCCGAATGACGACGGACGTCCGATTTTGTCAACGGGATGGGATAAAACTTCCCAGATTCGCGTTTTTCTCCGACCTGAGTTAGAAATCGGCTCAAAACCCTTTCAAGATGGCTCCGAATCAAAAGAGCTTCCACATATAGTTCTTGGAAATTTCGAGGGTGTAACGAACCGATTCACTAAGAATCCAAGTCTCTGTGTATTCTGTGCTAGTCCCTGGATCAATAGCTAGCACACACAGTACATGATGTAATATCAAGAATAAACCACATGTCATATATATGACATCGAAAATCCAGTATTACAATATACCATACCTGCATAGCTCAAGGCTAGCTGACAAATAGAATACAACGGAAAACAATAAAGAGCTTCGTGGCGTCCATCAACTCCACCGGCAAGTTGAGTATAGACATCGTAACCCTACATCGTATCACTTACTCGTCGTATACAATCCTGCAAGACCGAAGGTTACATCCCGACAACGGGTCAGTACATCTGATTTGTACGGCAAGTGACACGGAAAAGTTTGTATAAAGGACCTACAACTACATGCAAGGTAAGTCAAAGGAAAGGCTTATGGTTTTGTTTTGCAGAAAGCCAATTTTCTCCTGAACTAAACTAGTCAAAATTTTAAGTTGAACTTACTACTTAAGAACGAACTGGGCACACCAGTTCCAACACCACACCCTTATTTAATCTTGCCCACTCAAATTATTAGGGTGATTCATATGTCAAGATCCTCCAGTAACAGTAATGTCTAGTAGCTCAAGGATGTCCATAACCGGGGACACGGCTAATCAAGATTAGTTTTTACTCTGCAGAGGTTAGTACACTTTCCCCGCTGGACTCAACCTGAAGATTGAGACGAAGTCTTTCAGAAGAGGTCACCTACACCCAACGGCAAGCCGGTACCACCTATCACATCTACATCTGCTAGCTTTGCACGGGAGAGGCTTCCTACATCATACTCAACTAAGCCAGAGCCCATATGGCCAGCGGCTGTACATGGAAGCTCCTAGTCACCAAGTATGTCTGATCTTTTTGAGCCTGGACGGCGCCCACCTACGTTTAGAGGGTAGCACCATGACGCACTGTCAACCACCAAAACTAACCATTAGGGGTACAACCTGGTCTCGCCCTTAGATAAGGCACGAGCCCCTAGGAAGCACTCCCTGCCCGTCCATAGGTGAATTTTATTTAAGGTTGCTAGTCAAATCATTAAATCCTCACATAGCTCAATGAAATCTCAAACCAATCCCCATCTACAAGCATAGAAATATATAACCAACACGAACTAGGGCGACAAGGAATACATGATCAGATCATATGGCTATCCTACCAGGTTTGCAGCAATAATAATATAAAGCTTCCTACACATGCATAGGGTGATAAGTACTACATGTGTAATAGAAAATATAGGTTGAGGTATGGTCAAAGTGTAACTTGCCTTATACATTCGATGAAGATCTTCGCTCTCACGGTCCAGTCAACTCTACTCGTCACACTCCGAGAAATCTATCGCAAACGAGTGAACTCGAATAAGCAATCACATCACAAGGACAAACAAAAGATCAACAAAACAAACACAAAGGTTTTAGCAACAAAACAAAAAGCTTGAAGTGCAGAGGTGTGGATAGGCTCGAAGGTGATCAGTGGAACGTGAACTCGAGAGAGTCAACGGACAAAGAATTGTCGATACAAGATTATGATCAAGGCATCATGACATCAAGGTAAAGATCATAGCAATATGAATGGTATGTGGATATTGCCGATAAGATGTCTCATATGATCCAATATGCAAAAAGAATCACGTGAAACGGAATACTACAACACAGGTCATAGCAAGTGCAAATTTGAATTGAATTTGAATTTGAACAGATTAATAAACTTGTGAATTTTTGTGTACACATGATATAAATAGAAGGTACATGGAACGAGTGATCCAACGCAAAAAGAATCGCTCGATTTGGATCAACGGTTTACGAGATATGGCCTCTAGAATTGGAATTTGAATTTGAAATAAACTCAAATTCAAAAGTGTGCAAAGTTTGAAAAAATTGATACCATGCTAAAGTACAGAACAACACAAGCGCGTAGGAAAAAGTTTCACCTCGATCCGACTTACGGTTGCGCGTAGGAAAAAGTACAGAACGGGGGGGTTTTCTGCCAGAAGGACTGATCCGTAATTAAAATATCTTCAGAAAAAGCGATCGGGTCCCTGGCGGCGGATCTGTCCGGAGTTGACTTCGATCTCCGGTGAACTTGCAAATTCCGGCGAACTCGAGGTGGTCCGACGACGTGGGGTGGGGAGGCGCGTGGGGAAGTGGGGCGGCGGCGGCCGGTGTCGTCGGGGCGGCGCGGCTCGGCTGGCCGTGGGTGGCGGCGTGGCCGCGGTGGCCTGGCCGGCGGCTTCGGCGGCTCCGGCGAGCGCGGCCGAGGCGCGCGGCGGCGGCCAAGCGGGGTGGCGCGGAGGCGCGGCTTCAGGGCGGCGGCGCGGTCGCCGTGACGGGCGGCGAGAGGCGGCGTCGAGGCGCTGCGGTGGCGGTGGCGTCCGGCGACGGCCGGTGCGGGCGGCGGTGTGGCCGCGCCGGCGGGATCCGGCGAGGCGGTGGTGACATGGCGGGGCCCGGCGGCGGGTCCCGCGGAATTAGGTTTTCTAGAAAAAAGAATAAAACCAAAAAAAAAACGAAATTCTTATATAGCCAGAGAAAAAGAAAAAAAACAATCAAACCAAGTCGGGCTCTTATTGCGCTCGCGTGCAGAAAAAAATATTGGGCTCGGGGCTACGGAATTTTCTTTTTTTCTTTAAAAACCGAGACTTCAAGCAATGGTAGAAAAATAAATATTTATCAGAAAAATATGAAATAAATTTCTAAATTTATCAAATAATCTAAAGAAAATTATAAAAATGAAAATATTTTCCAAAGAGGTAAATAAAATAAAAACCTTTTCTAAATAATTTATTTAAATATAAAATACTTTTCATAAATCAAATAAAATCTAATAAACCATTTAAAATAATTTTATTTGGTCAAAAGCATTGACAAACCATTTCTAAATAATAAAATATAAATTTTAAAATTGTTTCATCAATAAATAATTTGGTAAAATAAAAATATACCATTGGAATACTTTTTCAACTCTTTTTAAAATATTTAATAAATCATTTCAATGAAATAAAAACTCCCTTAGCATTATAAAATCTCTAAAATAGTTTTAGAGTTATTTATAATACTTAAAATAAATTTTAAAAACTTTAAAGTAATATCCTAAATATTTTCCAACTTTAGCAAAAAGGGGATAAGTCATTTTATATCCTCTCAAATGAATTTCCTCGAGTTGAAAACTGTTTTGAATATTCAAAAGAATTCCAATAATGATTTAAAACATTTTCCAACCTTTTAATATGTTGAAGGAGTCATATTACCTTCTCTCATTTTGTTTTGTTGGTTTTGCTTTAAAATAATAAACTCCAAAAACACCAATTATGAATATTAGGGAAAGTCCTTTTATTCCCTCTCTTTTTTAATATTCAATAAACTCCAAAAGTTTGAAATCCTAGAGAAAATCAAACATATCAAGCAACCAATTATTATCTATTTAATTTTTTTAACATTCCAAAATTCTCCGAATTTTGGGATGTTACAGAGGGCTTCAACTTTGATGTTTTGAGTTTTTTCATCTGAGGTCGTTTACAGCTACGAAACTACCGAAAACCGAACTGTTGTCCCAGGCACACTTGTAATCCGAGTTCGGTTAAGTTTGGAAAGATTTGGACGAGATTTTAAGTCCTTTTCTTGTACGAAAATTCCATCCTCCTCATATATAGATGAGGTGACGGCCGATTGAAACAACACGCAATCGAACAAACATATCTACACTTCGAACCCCTAAATTTATCTCTCTCCCTTGTATCTTGCTTCTTGTTCTTCGTTGTTCTTCAGATTTGGAGGCTTCGATCTACAAGGCTCCAGGGGCGTTCAGGACGACTTGGAGCACCCAATCATCGCCGGGTACTCCGACGGGGTCCCTCCCGAGTAACCGGGGCATCTGGTCTCAAAAGCGCCTTCCGGACTGTCTAGCGTATCGCGCTTTCGGTAGGCCTCCTGCGGCGTGAGTTGCGTAGTATCTCCCTCGGCGCTGCGGGTAGACGTGAACGTGTTCGTCTGTCAACACACTTTTTAGCGACTCCGCTGGGGATCAAGCTTTGAACGGTCTCCGTCCCGTTCTTGCAACGAAAAGATCGTCATCAAGGATTTGCTATCTACGGAGGTAATATGAATACTCAATCCCCTCATGTCGATGCAAATAAATCATATGGTGTTACTAGATCATTCAATGAATATACTATATTGGCTAACCCTAGTTTTGTTAATTATACAACTAATTATGTGCAAAGGCCGATTGAAAGTAATTTACATGCTTCGACTTCTTATGATACTAGTGACATGCACCATATGTATTCCAATTCTCATGCATCGGCAACCCCAGAAATACATATGCCGATGAACAACATGATGAGCTCGGTTGATAGAGTTGAAACACCCCATGTAGGAACTTTCAATAACATGCACCAAAGTGTTTCACCTTTTTATTCATCGGCACCTAATTTGCAATATGTTAATTCAAATATGCCGGTGGATAGGGGAATTGGCCATGCTAGCACTAGTTATTCGTCCAATTACCATCAACCATTATATGCTACACCTGATGATACTAATCCGTCAGTACCGTATGCAATTGTTGAAACTCATAATTCGGCTCCACACCTTCATGGCTATAGCAAAATAAGTGACCAATCTATAGGAGCATACATACCTTAATCTAAAGTTGCTGCTGAGGTGACTGCGTTAGAAAGGAAGAAAGCCCAAAATGACAGGAATAGTGATATTTGTATGGAATTACATCTTAATGGTTTATCTCCTGACTATAATGCAATAAAAGCTAGAGTTTTGCAAGAAGATGAATCATTGGCAATTGATAGGTTATGCCAGGAAAAATATAGTTCTACACCAATGCATATGCCTTCTCCTATTGCTCCAGCATACTATATACCCCCTATAAAATTGCAAAGTCTCGGCAACATTCAAGATTCGATGCCGAAAGAGTCTGAAAGCACCGTGGGGCAATCTTATCCATTGTGGGCTGAGATGGAGAAAAGGCTTAAAGCTAAAAGCAATGGCGGACAATCTTGTCCAGGGTGGGCTGAGCTTGAGAAGAAGCTTAAGCTAAATTTGCTTCTCTCTGTTTGGAGCAAATAGAAAAATAATTGGCTCAAAGAAAGAATCATTGCCAATTGATGAAAAAATTGATGATTCGAAGATTGAAAGTTCTTCAGCTGGAAAAGCTGAATCAACTATTGTGTGTTCCGAATCCATCAAATCCAAAGAGGCAAGCACCATTGAGAAAGGGTATGGCGAGCACATAACAACCGTGCTTGATTTTTCTGAAGCTAAGGGAACCTATTTCCCGCCCTATGAGTTCCGTGCCACAGAAATTGTTGAGCATCAAGAACAAAGTGGTATGGCCGAACAAAGTTTGGTTAATGATGAACATCAAAAACACAAGCGTGCAGCTGAACAAAGTTCACCAGATAATCATTCGAGTGATGAAGCACGGAACAAAGACAAAGATGAGGACAAGACGTTGGAGAGTCATCCAAAATTGGAGCAAACTATTGTTCAATTCACGCAACCATCATGCTCTTCCAACGTGTATGTCGAGGTATGTGTAGCAAGTAATTTATATATTTTCAGATTTGGTCATAACTTTATTTTTCATGCATCTATTAGTAAAATTCTTATAAAAAATCTCGAGAGACCAATGAAGAAGGATCATTTACTTGTTAGCAATACAATTATAACAAAGCATATCGATCAACACATTGTGCCATTTGGAGAGACCGATAGTGACTTATTATTGCAGCAAAAGTGTTACCCATTGTTTTATTTAAAGTTTATATATACATGGATAGCTTTTCTAGTTCCATACTTGGCTTTCATTTGGTATCAAGTGAGACATATATGTTATAACAGTTTTGATTTCAGAAAATAAAACGAAGATTTGAATCTTTTGATAAAACCGATGATAGTATAATTTCTTATTCAAAATCATCGGAGATGGAGTGCGAAGGACAATGCATAGCCGAATGGCATGATGCGAAATCTGAACCATTCGTTTGCTTACTTCCAAAGCCGTTATCGCACCAAGATCAGCTAGAAAACAAAAAGATTACCTTCAATCCAAATATGTGTGATCAAATCTTTGATTTGTTGTTGAAGAATGATTATATTAGAATTCTTGATCACCATGTTGAGACATCGATCCAAGGACGAATGTATTGTAAGTTACATGATTCGTTCAAGCATAATTTTGAGGATTGCAATATGTTTCGTCTAATAGTTAAATCGTCCATTCATAGTGGACGGTTGAAACTTGTTAAAACACCAAGGGATCATCATGATATTCCTATTGGTCCTGATGGCAAAAGGTTTTTGCATCGGCTGATTCAAGCCGATTCATTTAAGGACGAGAAGGTAAAAACTGCAGGTGATGGGATCAAGCTTTCAAGTACACAAATTATTCCTGAGCACAATGATGATATTCTTGAAGGAGGGGATTCTGTCAAAGTTATGATGAAGACGCCGAGGAATGGGGGCAGCAAGAAAATCCTAAGATCGACGCAAGGAAAACCAAAGAGAGCAAAGGCCGGGATAAGCGCAAGGGTAAGAAATCAAAAGTCACATTCGCGCAACTATTGCAAAAATATCAGAAGATAAGTGAGGAGAAAATTTCTCATCGGCCAAGTAATTCAAAAGCATCAAGATCAACCCCTAGGCACAAACCTGAGGACTGGTATTGGCTAAGTGATAATTTCAATACATGATACTCATATCCTTATTTTGGGCCGCCAAATCCAGCATCATGGATACCTCCCTATGCTTATATGAATCAATATCCATCACGGGCCATGTATAATTCTAGGGCACATTATCCATCTTATTTTGAACCATCTCATCAAGATTATGCAGCTCCAAGAAAGTCCACATTTGAAAGAACAATTGCATAACAAAGACCATTTCAATCAAAAGGAATCGGTCCGGAGCTCAAGGAAGAAGAAAGAGGTGGTCAAGCAAGTATATCATGTCAAAAGAGATGGTCGTAAGTGTTCCACTTCAGATTTTATTTCAAATAATAAAGAGCCAATTAAATCATTGACATTGGCTACTAAAGGAAAAGAAGAAGAGCAAACGAATCTTCAAAATACCGATGCCAAATCTGAACAAAGGGAGTGGAGAGTGCACAAGGTCATAACGAAATTGCCACTACTTGAAAAAGAATCACAATCGAGATGTCCACTCGGTTTATCTTATTGGAAGAAGAAGAAATTGCAAAAGCTTAGCGCACGAGAACTTGAAAAGAATAATATGGCATGGGTTCCCAAAAAGAACAGTCAAACAAAAAATGATGTGCAAGCTTCTATTTTAGAGAATACAACCAAAGTGGAGAAGGAGAAATCATGTCATAAAAATATTAAGCCGAAGGTTTCCATCATCCAACCGGAATCTTTGATCAGCACATCATTCATATTATTCAAACATGTCATTGATGCCTTTATCATGGAATTCATCCTCAGGTATGATTGTTTACCCTCCATGGACTTATTTTGATCCATGGATGCAATACAATTTCCTACATAATGATAGGGGATTACCAAGTCAATTTCTTAAAATTTCTTACAATTAGTTACATTCTTGTTGCTGATTAAGGGGCCAAAATATTTGATTTGTTATTTCATTTGCTTGTTTAGGCTATATATGATTTGGTGGATGAATTCTACATGTTGTTTATACTAATGGCCGATATTTGTTCTATCGTCCTAAGAATACATCTAAACATGGCCGGTGTGGTTTTCTAAACATCGTCCTTCGTTTTGTTGGAGATTGAGACAAGGTGTGCATTCGTTAAAAATATGTTGCATGGACCAATTCATAATTTTCAAAATTGGTTAGTGGGATTATGCTTTGGCTAGGTATGATATAGCTACTTTGAATCTATGAGAAGCCTAATCATTGTTGTTTTTATTATTGAGCATAATACTGTTATGAACCTTGTCTCATTAGTGCCATGGCGATTATATTTTGGTGGTTTAGTTTGTAGCGACGGCCAAGGCTTTTATATCTCCTCATGGTGCTGTTTTGAAGCCTCATGCCGCTTAAATATGGTTGCACAAACATTCAAAGCTGAATATGATGTTATTATTCGGCTTAGAGATTTTGCTTGTTATAGGTGCTACACATATTGAGGCTTTTGGTGATTCATTATTTGTAGTGCAACAAGTTTCTGGAGTGTTTAAATGCTTTGATGAATCACTCAATGTTTATTTTGACAAATGTCTAGATGTAGTTTCTACTTTGGATCATTTTAGTATTGCTCATATACCTAGACATGACAATTGGAAAGCAAATTAATTGGTACATCAAAAATCTGGTTATCATGTTGATCGTGGTATGTTTCATATTTCTCAAGAACCGATGTCTTTCCTTGCCAGCATGGAAGAGGCCGAATTAGAACTTACTACTTCGGCCACTAATGAGATATCTAGTGCAGGTGAAAATCAAGACTGGAGGAAGCCCACTATTGATTATTTGCGTGATCCTAGTAGAAGGGTGGACCGGACTGTTCGGCGTACAGCTTTTAAGTATGAGTTGAGAGATGATGAACTTTATCGCCGAACGGTTGATGATTGTTCTTTGGAGTGCTTGGATGATGATCAACCGAGAGTTGCTATGGGAAAGTTACATGAAGGAATATATGGTACTCATCAGTCGGCTCCAAAGATGAAGTGGTTATTGCGACGTGCTGGATTTTATTGGCCGACTATGATTAGTGATTGCTTCAAGTACTACAAAGGAGGATGTGAAGCCTGTCAAAAGTTTGGTGATATTCAGTTGGCTCCCACTGCTATGTTACATCCTATTATTAAGCCATGGCCTTTCAGTGGTTGGGGATTAAATTTCATTGGACAAATTCATCCTTCCTCTTCAAAGAGGCTGAGTCTAGTAATAAGATATTAATCAAGCTCATCAAGAAGAAGATTGAAGATAATCCAAGGAGATGACATGAGCTATTGTCTGAAGCCTTGTGGACACATAGGATTTCAAGGCATGGTGCTATGAAGGTAACTCCGTATGATCTTGTATATGGTCGAGACCATGTTTTACCCGTGGAAGTTAATTTGAATGCCTTGAGGATAGCTAAAAAAAATGATTCATCAGAGGTGGACTTTTATAATTTGATGATGGATAAAATTGATGTGGTCACCGATAAGTGTTTGACTGCGTTAAAGGCCATAGAAAAGGATAAGTTGAGGGTGGCAAGAGCTTACAATAAGAAAGTAAGGTTGAAGAATTTTTAGATTGGAGATCTTGTGTGGAAGGGGATTCTACCAATTGGTGCAAAAGATAGAAATTTCGGAAAGTGGTCGCCAAGCTGGGAAGGTCCTTTCAAGATTATAAGAATAGTTCCAGGAAACTCGTATTTGGTGGAATCCATACAAGGAACGCTGCTGCCTAAAGCTCTCAATGGCAAGTATTTGGAGAAGTACCACCCAAGTGTGTCGCAAGAAGCTTGAATAGACAATGGACGATATGTGATTATCTCCCTAAGAGTATGCATGGCCGATGGAGTGTCGACATCGTCATTATCCTATGTGGTAAAAAAAAATTCAGCACGCGGGTTTTACCGAAAAACAGGGGGGCATGTGTTGACAACAGTTTTTTGCACGACAATATTCATATACAAGACGGATTCAAATGAAAAAGTGTTCTGTATAAAAAAGTTTTGGCATCGTCGATATGAACATCTTTGTAGTTCGAGCCATCTTCATCCGATTCCATCTTGGAGGCCGAAACTATGCTGGAAGCGATATGATCCTAGCATTCCAACTACTATTATGCCAATTATTCCTTCAAGACATCATCAAATGGAAAAATGTTTTACATGGGGCGGCTTCGGCTTGTCAAACCGGTCGATTTTGATATTTGAAACGTCCAAATCCGAGTTCCTATGAAAACGTTACGGCCGAAACCTTGTGCTGCTGCAGAAAAAGTCAGAGAATCTCCCAGGAAATTTCGGACGTCCGACGAAAAACGGAAATCCGATGGGAAAGGTCAGTAGACCTCCGAATTTGACCAGAAGTCTGACGAGAATCGGACGTCCGATGGGTCAGACGTCCGAATAACGACGGTCGTCCGCTTTTGGCGACGAGATTCGGGAAAACATCCCAGATTCGCGTTTTTGTCCTACCTGTGTTCGTAATCGGCTCAAAACCCTTTCAAGATGGCTCTGAATCAAAAAAACGTTCAACATGAAAGTTCTTGGAAATTTGGAGGCTAAAACTTTTAAGTTTTGAGTTTTTTCATCCGAGGTAGTTTACAGCTCTGAAACTACCAAAAACCGAACTGTTGTCCTAGGCCCACTTGTAATCCGAGTTCGGTTAAGTTTTGAAAGATTTGGACAAGATTTGAAGTCCTTTTCTTGTACGGAAATTCCAGCATCCTCATATATAGATGAGGTGACGGCCGATTGAAACAACACACAATCGAACAAACATATCTACACTTCCAAACCCTAAATTTATCTCTCTCCCTTGTATTTTGTTTCTTGTTCTTCGTTGTTCTTCAGATTTGGATGCTTCGATCTACAAGGCTCCAGGGATGTTCAGGACGACTTGAAGCAGTCAATCGTCGCCGGGACGCCGACAGGGTCCCTCTCGAGTAACCGTGGCGTCTGGTCTCAAAAGCGCCTTCCGTACTGTCTTACGTATCGCGCTTCCGGTAGGCCTCCCGCAGCGTGAGTTGCGGAGTATCTCCCTCGGCGTTGCGGGTACACGTGAACGTGTTCGTGTGTCAACAGTATGTTCTGAGCTTTGCCTTCTTCCACGCACTCGACGACGAGCGATGTGCTGACTACACTGCTGCGTGCCACTATGTAGAGGTAGAGAGGTTCTCGCTCCTTGGGCGCCGCAAGGATTGGTGGGGTCGAGAGGGTCTTTTTTAGGTCCGCAAATACGTTTCGGGCTTCTTCATTCCACTTGAATTTCCCTCCTTTTCTGAGCAACTGGTACAATGGTAGTCCTTTCTCCCAGCCTGCTGATGAAGTGGCTCAGTGCTGCGAGATTTCCTGTGAGTTGTTGTACGCCTTTGATGTTCACCGGCTCTTGCATCCTGGCGAGTGCTTGGAATTTTTCCGGGTTTGCTTCGACTCCTCGGGCAAAGACCATGTATCCGACCAGTTGAGCTTGATTCTGTATCTGTTGAGTGCGGCAAAGGTTTCGCGGAGGTCGTCGAGTAGCGTGTTCGCACTGTAAGTTTTGATGACGATATCGTCGACGTAGACTTGGCCGTTTCTGCCGATTTGGTCTCTTAAGCATGCTTGCAGCATCCGCTGGTACGTGGCTCCAGCGTTTTTTAGTCCGAAAGGCATTGTCCTATAGCAGAATACGCCGTAGGGTGTGTTGAATGAGGTGTGTCCTTCGTAATTCTTCCTTCGTCCTGATTTGGTTGTATCCTGAGTAGGCGTCGAGTAAAGACAGGAGGTCGCATCCTGCATAGAGTCGATTATCTGGTCTATCCTTGGTAAAGCGAAGTGGTCCTTTGGGCATTGTTTGTTGACGGGCCCGTAGTCAACGCACATGCGTAGTACATCGGTGTCATTTTTAGGTACTAATACTGGGTTTGCGACCCATGTGGCCTTCTTCGTCTCTCGGATGAATTGCGCATCGAGTAGTCGATTGACTTCTTCTCCAATGGCTCTGCTCTTAGGTTCAGAAAATCTGCGCAACACATGCTTACTGGTTTGGTGTTTGGATGTATACCTAGTGCGTGCTCTGCGAACTCTCGTGGTATTGCGGGCATGTCGGCCGGGCACCAGGCGAAAATTTCCACTCCTATCGGAGGAAAAGCATAAGGTCAATTGCTTGTTCTTCTGGGAGATGAGCGTAGATCCGGACCGTCTTGTCCGGGTCCGTTGGGTGCACCTGATGTTAGACTATGTCGTTGTCGATGCTGAAGTCGCGATTAAACTCTTTTGATTCACGTCTGCTTGCCAGTGGGAAAATGCTCTTGTCTGTCACCATGGCTATCTCTTCGAGCTGCTGTTGAGCTCCGAACGTGTCGGAAACTTCATAAAAGTGTCGGTCGCATTGGTCTGATTTGATAAAACTCCCGTTGACCATGATGACCCCTGAGGGTCCTGGCATCTTGAGCTTGAGGTACGCGTAGTGCGGGACCGCCATAAATTGAGCTAATGCGGGCCGCCCGAGTATGGCGTGGTATTGGGACTGCCAGTCGAGTACTTCAAACTCGAGGGCTTTTCTTGCGAAGTTGCCCTTGCCGCCAAAGACGACATCGAGCTCGATTTTTCCAAGGGAGGAGGCTGCTTCACCTGGAACTACGCCGTAGAGTGTAACGCTTGACTTCTTCTAGACTGACCGTGGAATCAACATCTTGCACAAAGTGCTGGTGAAGACTATGTTTAAACTGCTGCCCCCATCCATGAAAACTCTGTCCATGTCATAACCGCCGATTTGAGCTTCGAGGACCAATGGTGCGTGCCCTGGCCTTGGGATTGCGGGTGGTTGATCGCTTTGTGAGAAAGTAATGTTGGTCTCTGCGCCATACAAATGGTAGGTTTCTGCTGCATTTAGGTCCTCGGCTGCTCGAGTTTGTAGGGTGTGGGCGACCTGTTTTGCTTTTGAGGGTCGTCCTTCTTGGATCATGCAGACCCGTTCATGGGACGGAGGGTATTTCTCTTCTGCATTGGGTGCTGGCGGCTGCGCGGTTCCTCGAGCCCGTTTTATTTCGCGTTGCTTCTCTTCCTTGAGGCTGTTGGAGAGCTCGTTGAACAAACGACAATCTCTCAGGGTGTGGCCTACTCTAAGGCGCCCCGAGTCGTCTTCGAAATAGTGGATTGTGCAGGGTCCATCCAGCTATTCTTTGGCTGTGAGCTTGCTGGAGCCGGCATGCCTTCTTCTTCTTGCGATGAGTAATGAATGCGAGTGGTCTTCCGAACGGGAGTGGAACCTTGGGTCGAGCTCTATTCCGTCGTTGATCGAGTGGTTCCGAATCATCTTGGCAAACTCATCTGGTCTTCGATCTGGGTCGTAGTACTCTCCGGATTGAGTTTAGGAGTCGTCTTCATGTCCCGCGGTGGGTGCCCGGGTGGCGGTGGGTGTTCGAGTGGTGGACGAAGCTGCTGCGACACGTTGCGGATCCTCGAATGAGATTTCTATGCAGACTTCTTGTACTTGCTCCAGTATCCTGGCTGGGTTCATGGTTGCGGCTTGCGCTTGCCTTCTGGATCGTCGAGTTCGTTTTCGCCGGTCACAACTTTGTTAGTCGCCAAAAGATCGAACTTGGCCTAGTTGCGGGCCAAGCGATCTTGGTGTTGCGATGGAGGGGTTTGCGATGAACTTGAGTTCTGCGAATGGATTGGATCTTTCTCGAGTCCTTGAGTTGTGACTTGCTGATGACGGGACTGCCGAGATCGTGATTCCAACCTGCTTAGTCCCCACGGTCGGCACCAATTGACGAGGATTGACCTCGGCAAATTCCATGGTCAGGGACCCTGGGTTAGATCGTATAGAGGATGAGCAGGTTGGCAATACTCGTCGGCTAACATGAGATAGTACTTACTGCTCGATTGAATTATGCTGGAGGCGAATACAGTGGCGGTTTAGGCGAGTTCGCCCAAGACCGGAGGTGGTGATTGAAGATTGGATGCCCTGAGCCGTCACCCCTCCCAGCCTTGATATACTAGGATGGGTCTCGGGGAGTCCGACTCAGGATACAGGGACGATCGCCTAATCTAGCTTTTCCTTGGACGCCAAGTCTTGACTTCCATGTTGGTCGTAGACTCCTACGTCGGTGCCTTGAGTGGGCCAACCGTGGGCCTGTCGAGGCTTCAAGCGGGCCTTCTGTCTTCATATGCACCAGGTATCCTCACACGCAGGAGTCGTGGGGTCACCCCCTCGTCAATGACCTAAGAGATTGAGTTACCAGATGGTCGTTTATATAACTGCAAAGAGATGATCAATCAAAGCCATAAAGGCATGGGTAAACTTCCCATGGTGGGTGACATTTATGGAAAGACACCTCGATTCTCACCATGATATCAATGCCTTCAACAGTGCCGCTTCGGGCAGTAAAATCATAAATACAGTAACAAACCTTTTACTAAAAAAGTCAAAAGAAGCTTTTCGGTAGGAAGGCGAAACGAAAATACCAAGAGAATTGGCACCGACTCCTTATAAACCTCAAAGGTGCAAGAGTCGGCTTGACCAATTGTAGAGTCGTCAACTACGATGGAATCTAGAAGATTGCTGTGAAGACTAAAACATCATATCAATCCTGGGGGATAATGTCGGGGGGATGGACCAAGCACATAACCCAGCATTAGGATCCATAGGCCGACTCACCTAAGGAAGGCCCACAAAAGAACACCCGGCCACGAGCCGGTTGCACCAAGCGAGAAGATCGAAGCAATAGAAGGAATTCGACTTACCTTGTATAGCATGTAGCATATTTGTAAAGTATAATAGGACTCCACCTCGTGTCGGAGTCGGATTCGCGGAGCCCCGGGACGCGGCGCCTTTATAAGTCGAGGTCCACGGGATCCAGAGTCAGAACAGTCTCAATCCAAGATAGGACTAGACACTTTTCGGCGTAACCTAGATCTCCTTGAGACTAAGGTTGCGATCCGGCTCATCTGTAATCGATCCACCGAATCTTCTATTCAGAGAGTCGGAACCCATAATAATAAGAAGCAGGAGTAGGCTTTTACCTCGAGACAAAGAGGGGTTGAAACCTGGGTAAATCGCCTAGTCTCTTGTCCATGTCGACTCTCTCCTCGTATCCACCTCGCAGCAAGGATCCCATGTTAAGTCCGACTCTTCGGACATCTGCCGCGAATTTACCACGATAGGTACCAAGAGGTAACCTTCCTTGGCAAGCTGTTGCTGGCTTCTGGGATGGGGGAGCGAACTCCTGCTCCCCGACAGTAGCCCCTGGGCTTGGCTGTGGGGTAGATCTTTGGTACGAAAGCCACGTCAAGTCTGATGGTCTGGGAAGATGAAACATCCAGGATGTAGTCTTGGTAGTGTGAAGGCATGGGGTTCCGGGCCCTCCTGGCGGCGGAAACCGACACGTGGAGCAAGGAGTCTGCGGGGCAGGTACTTGATGGCGGACGCGGAGGCCGAGAGTCTCCATGGTCCAGCGCCCGAGGTGGAGTAATTGGGGGCAGTAACCACGTCCCGCTGGGGGTAACGGGTACTTAACCCCATCCTCCTGCGGGTGAATCGGGCACTCCACGGTAGCTTATTCATCCAATCGACTGTGGTTGTGTAGGCCATGGCTCCCAAATGTCGTGCTTCCGAGGAGGCGGAAGATGACAGCCCCTGAGCCCTCCGTGGAGGAGGAGTTCGCCGCCGTTGTGGCCGGGGGTTCGGGAGCCGAGGCGGACACACGGCTCCGGAGATTGGGGCTTCGACTAGATTTCTTGTCCCTGCCGTGAGGGGGCGAAGGACTCGCAAGAAAACAAGTCGTGGCTGCGACATAGGAGGCCGTGGGGCAATTCCACCGGCCAGGATCCGTAATTCCCATGGCGAGCGCATCGGCCTCGAGTTGACGTCGGCTTCTTGCAGGTGGATCCCCCTTCCCAAGGTGTTCCGTGACGCGGTGCGGGATGCCGAGCCCCTGCACTTCCGCTTGCAGGTGGACGAATGTCCACAAGGGGGGGTGAAGGTGGAGACTCACCCGGCGACCACGTGAGATCTTCTCTTGTCATACGGGTGGAAGGTGTTCGCCCGCGGCCGCAAGGTGGAGTTTGGCAACTTCATCTTGTTCCGCTACGATCGCGAGGACCTCTTGACGCTGAAGTGCTTCGACATGCACAGCGGGCGGAAGGAGTGCTGTCCGCAAAACTCCAGCAGCGGCGCGACCTCGTCCAGGAACGAGGGTGACGATGCTTCCTCCGAGAAGCACAAGGGGTAGGACAGCTCCAGCAGCGACAACGGCGAGAGGATCCTGAAAGATATCAAGCTGGTGGTCCAGCTCGACTGAAGACGTCCCCCGCACCTTTTCTTATTTTCTTCCTTCTTCTCTTTCTTCTTTTTCTTTTGTTTCTTATAATGGACCCGGAAAGCCAAGAGGCTCCGGTTTGTGAACCGTTCTCGAGAAAACGAGGTTGGCTGCTTGTTTGTGAACCGTTCTCGAGTAAACGAGGTTGGCTACTTATTTTGTGAAACGTTCTCGAGAAAATGAGGTTGGCTGCTTATTTTGCTTGGGCGTCTTTCCCTACAACAAATGTCTCACCGCGAGGGCGAGACAAGAGAGAAACAAGCGCCGCATACTACCCGCCACCATGCGAGCTACAGGGAAGAACTTAGTCCGGCAGGATTTTACGTGCCAGTTAGGTTACTTCCGAATATCACACCGGATTGTAGGGTTAGTCCGAGCATCGTAAACGTAAAACGTGCTAACACACACCAATTTTTCCCCCGGGGATTTTTTTGGTTGCATCCATAAAAATGGATCCGGAGATCATAGCTTACAAATGTGGTGCTTCTGGTAAACTGATCATCTGGCAACTTTATAACCTCACGGATAGAACTTAGGTAGATGGTACTTCCGGAGGTGCTCGATGTTCCATGAGTTTCTCACGGGGACTCCATCCCCGGTCTCCAGGCGGATGGATCTTGGCCGGGTGACTTGGACTACCCGATAAGGGCCTTCCCACTTTGCAGACATATTGTTTAGACCCCTCCCAAACTGTAGCCAAGGAGGACAAGGTCGCCTTCCTCAAGTTCTCGGGAGCGGACGTGGCGGATATGATAGCGGCGTAGTCCTTGTTGGTACCGCGCAGCGCATGTAGCAGCCCGAGTACGTACTACCTCGGCAACAACGACATCTCCTTGTCGGAATTGCTGATGTTCGGCCTCATCGAAGGTGCAAACTCGGTGAGATCCGTATCTGAGTTCTGTGGGGAGCACCGCCTCCGCTCCGTAAACGAGAGCGAAGGGCGTCTCATTTGTGGCTTGGTTGGGTGTGGTCCGGATTGACCTTAGAAGAGTTGGGAGTTCATCCACCCACCGCTTTCCACACTTCTCGAGCCGCTGGAAGGTACGGGTCTGGAGACCTCAGAGTATTTCCGAATTGGCTCTCTCTGCCTAGTCGTTGCTCCTCGGGTGAGCCACTGAAGCGAAACACACTGTGGTTACCATTTTCTTGCAGTACTCGAGGAAGGCCTAGCTTGTGAACTGCGTGCCGTTGTCCGTGATCATCCGGTTGGGGACTCCGAAGTGACACACCAGGCTTCTGATAAACTTGATGGCGAACGACACCGTGATCTTGCAGACTGGTTCCACTTCTGGCCTCTTGGTGAACTTGTCGATGGCGTCGTAGAGGAACTCATAGCCCCAGGTCTGAAGTGCTTGTGCTGCTTGATGAACGGTCTTGGCGTGAAATTGGCAGGCGTCGCAGGAGTTTACAAGCTCCGTGGCGTCGTTCAAGGAAGTGGGCCAGTAGAACACTTGTCGGAAAGCCTTGCCAACCAATGCCCGGGAGCCAATGTGGGCGCCGCATGTTCCTTCGTGGATGTCTCGGAGCAGCTCCTTGCCTTGATATGCGGGGATGCACAATAGCTTCACGTCGTTGGGACGCCTGCGGTAGACGCCTGGGTTGGAGCAAACCTCTCAGCATCCTTTCGACTACTTAGCAGCTCTCCATTCTTCAGTTAGTCCAGGATGTCCGCGCCCCAACCCAGGGGTACAGGGCCAACAGTGAAAACTTGGTGCTTGTTGGGGATGAATGAGGGCGGCTCTCCGGGAAACTGCATTGTGTTCTCAATCTTCTGCTTCTTGGTCTTCGGTCGCATGGGGTGGACTAAGGGTTCGAGTAAACGCTCATGTCGGCACTCTTTCCTTTTGGGCAGCGATCTTGGACATCTCATCCGCAACACTGGTCCTGGACCTTGGGATGTTCTACATCCCTACGCCATGGAAGTATTTCTCAAGCTTGCGGACTTCGTCGATGTATGCCTGCATCTGAGGGCATCCGTAATCGTCCTTGACTTGATTGACCACCAGTTGGAAGTTGCCTCTAACTATGAGTCTTTTGATTCCGAGACCCATGGCGGCTCTCAAACTGGCGAAAAGCCCTTCGTACTCTATTGTGTTGTTGGTGGAGGCCTCTCCCTTGAACAACATCTGCACATCATACTTCAAAACCTCTCCGGTGGGGGAAACCAGGACAGTGCAGGCCCCGGCTCCCTGCAAAGAGAAGGATCCGTCAAAGTACAGGGTCCACTCATTGTTGTCTTCAATGCCGGCAAGAAAAGATGCTTCCCAGAGGTCTTCGTCATCTTTTGGATTCAAAGTCCATTCAACAACAAAATCAGCTAGTACCTTGCTCTCGATGTTGGAGGAGTTGAAGAATGTGAGGTCGAAGACGAAAATTCCAGCGCCCATTCCATGATTCTTCCAGTGGCTTATCGGTTTCTCAGGATACGCTCAAGAGGAAAACTGCTCACCACTCTTATTGGGTGCGCCTGAACCTGACCTTCCGGGAAACTATGAGCACTCCGAGAAGTATCTTATGGATATGTGGGTACTGTCATCTTGCGTCTCGGAGGACGGTGCTGATGAAGTAGACTGGCTTCTGAGTTGTCCTACTGACAGGAACCTTGGCCCCGTGGGCTCCGGATGCAGGAGATGATTCCTCAGGTTTGCTTGCTGCGGGTGGGGATACACCATTTTCCTATTCCAGGTCGCGCTCGCACCAATGCTTCTCTTACCACCTAAGATGTTGCTGAGATGTACAACAATAGGGGTTCGCGTGGGCGAGGTTCCACTAAGGTTGGTGGTGAGGCGAGATACTTCTTGAGATCTTGAAAATCGTCTTCAGCTTTAGGGGTCCATTTGACGGGACCGGATTTCTTCAGGAGTTTGCAGAACGGGGGTGCTCTTTCGGCTAATAGGGAGATGAATCTCCCACGTGTCGTGATGCACCCGTTCAATCTCTGGACATCCTTGATGCATTTCGGGGCCTGCATTTTCTCGATCGCCTTGATATTGTCAGCGTTGACTTTGATGTCGCGGTGGGACACCAAAAACCAGAGGTGCTTGCCGGAAGGCACGCTGAAAACACACTTATCCGGATTCAGCTACAATTGCATCTTGTCGAGATTGCGGAATGTCTCACGCAGGTCCTCAACAAGAGCATCTTCTTCTTTAGTCTTGACCACTATGTCGTCCATATAGGCCTCGACATTGCGGTGTAGTTCCAGCCCGATGTCGGTGTGGATGGCTCTCTGGAATTTGAAACCCGCATTGTTCAACCCAAAGGGCATACATATGTAGCCATATGTGCCGCAAGGGCTGATGAATGCAATTTTTTCTTCGTCTTCGACTGTCATCTTGATCTGGTGGTACCTGGCGTATGCATCTAGGAAAGACAATTGAGCACACTCCAGAGTTGAGTCATCGATTTGATCAATACAAGGGTGAGGGAAAGGATCTTTCGGGCAGGCGTCATTGACGTCGCCGTAGTCGATGCACAATCTCTTGTTCCCATTTGCCTTGGGGACGACAACAGGGTTGGCTAACCAGGTGGGGTGTCTGTTCTCCCGGAAGAACCTGACTTTGAGAAGCTTCTGGATCTCTTCTGCTATGAACTCTTGGCGATCCAGCGCTTGACGACGGACCTTTTTCTTCACAGGCTTGGCGCCTGCCTTGACTGCTAGCTTGTGCTCGATCACCCCTGGGAAACCCGACAAGATCGGAGGGCTCCCATGCGAAAACGCTGGCGTGTTCGCAGAGGAAGGCGACGAGCACGCTTTCCTATTTGGGGGAGAGGTCAGCATCGATGGACACGGTGTGACTTCCATCCTCCGAGATAGGAACTTGCTTCGACACAGCTGTCGGAGCGAGCTGGCTGGGCTTCAGTTTCTTGGTCACTTTCCGGACGGAGTCCACCGCGGGGCGGGGGTGTACTCCTCGATGCTTGTTGCCCGTTGGGGGCGCGGGAACCAGGGGATTCATTCTTCTGTCCTTGCTGGTAGGGCTTCCGGAAAGTGGGGTGTTGTCCCCGAGAACATGCACGTCACTCGGAAGCGGTGCCTTCGCGTCTCCCTCGCGGTGGCGACCTTCTTTGCCTCACCTTGGACGCAGCGTAGGGCTTCTCGCGTGTCGCCGTCCAGGGTGATGACACCTTGGGGCCCCGGGATATTGACGAGGTTGTAGAGCCCATGATGCACAGAAGCGAACCTCCTGATAAACGGTCGCCCGAGCAGCCCGTTATACAAAAGAGGCAAGTCTGTGACATCGAAGGTGAGCATCTCTCACGAGGGGGTAACCCCATGACTCCTGCGTGTGAGGATACCTGGGGCATACGGAGACAAGAGGCCCGCTGGAAGCTTCGATAGGCCCACGACTGGCCTGCTCTAGGCACCGACGTAGGAGTCCGCAACCAATATGGAAGTCAAGACTTGGCGTTTAAGGTAAGGCTAGAATTAAGCAATCGTTCCTCTAACCTAAGACGGACTCCCTGAGACCCAACCTAGTATATAAAGGGTGGGAGGGGATACGCCTCAGGACATCCAATCTACAATCAACACCTCTGGTCTTCTGCGAACTCGCCTAGACTTCCAATGTAATCGCCCCCTCGCTTAATACAATCGACCAGGAAGTGTTTCACCTATTAGCCGACGAGTATCGCCAACCTGTTCCTTCTCTACGATCTAACCCAGGTTCCTGACCATGGGATTTGCCGAGGCTGATCCTCGTCAATTGGCGCCGTTTGTGGGAACTACACAGGTTGGAATCATGATCTCGGCGGTCCCATCTCCAGCAAGTCGCAACTCAAGGGCTCGAACAAGATCCAACCCACTCGAGGAATTCAAGTTCATCGCAAACCTCTCCATCGCTCCACCAAGATCGCTTGGCCCGTAGCCAGACCAAGTCCAACGCTTTGGCGACTACCAAAGTTGTCATCGACGGAGAAGTACTCGACGATCCAGAAGGGAAGCACAAGCTACGACCGCAAAACCAATCAGGACGCCAGTACAAACACTGGAATTCTACGCGGAAATTCCACCCGAGGAGTCGCAACATGCAACAGAAGCCTGGCCAGCCACTTGAAGACCCGCCGCCACCCGGACACTCACTGCAGGACAAGACAATGACTCCGAAACTCGTACCGGCGAGTACTAGGACCCACATCGAAGACCAGATGAATTCACCAAATTAATTCATAACTACTCGATCAACGACGGAATAGATCTTGACCCAAGATTCCACTCCCGCACAGAAGACCACTCGCAGTCGTTCCAGGTCATGCGAAGAAGAAGGCACGCCGACTCAAGAAAGCTTTCAGCCAAAGAACAACTGGACGGACCCTGTACAATCCACTGTTTCGAGGACGACTAGGGACGCTTTATAGCAAGCCACACCCTAAGATATTATCGTCTATTCGTTGAACTCTCTAACAGCCTCAAGGAGGAGAAGCAGCGTGAAGCCAAACGGTCCCGAGCAACCGAGCTGTCGCCAGCACCAAATACAGAAGAGCAATACCCTATGTCTAACGGACGAGTCTGGATGATACAAGAAGGACGACCCTCAAATGCAAAACATGACGCCGACACCCTGCAAACCCGAGCAGTCGAGGGACTAAAAACAACAGAAACCTACTAGCTATATGGCGCAGAGACCAGCATCACCTTCTCACAAAGCGATCACCCACCCGCAATTCCAAGGCCAGGCACGCACCACTGGTCCTCAACGCTCAGATCGGCAGGTACGACATGGACATAATTTTTATGGACGGAGGCAGCAACTTAAACATAATATTCACCATCACCTTACGCAAGATGCTGATTCCACGGTCAGTCTGGAAAAAGTCAGATGTCACAATATACAGCGTAGTTCCAGGCGAAGCAGCTACCTCCCTCGGAACAATTGAGATCAATGTCATCTTCGGCAGCAAGGGCAACTTCGCAAGGAAAGTCCTCGAGTTCGAAGTGCTCGACTGGCAGTCCCAATACCACGCCATACTAGGACGACCCGCATTCGCGCAATTCATGGCGGTCCTGCACTATGCGTACCTCAAGCTCAGAATGCCAGGACCCTCAGGAGTCATCACGTTCAATGGGAGCTTTATAAAATCAGACCAGTGACTTTCATGAAGTTTCCGGGACGTTCGGAGCTCAGCAACAGCTCGAAGAAATAGCCATGGTAACAGACAGGAGCGTCTTTCCACTAGGAAGCAGAAGCGAGTCAAAGGAATTCAACCGCGACTTCAGTGTAGACAGCGACACAGTCACCCACCAAGTTCACCCAACAGACCCGGACAAGACGGTCCGAATCTTTGCCCATCTGCCAGAAGAGCAAGCAGCCCCTCATGGCCCTCCTTCGCGAAGAGTGGAAAATCTTCGCCTGGTGCCCAGCCGACATGCCCGGAATACCACGAGAGTTTGTAGAACACGCACTACACATACATCCAAACACCAAACTAGTAAAGCACGCGTTGCGCCGATTCTCAAAACCCAAGCGCAGAGCCATTGGGAAGAGATCAACCGACTACTCGACGCGCAATTCATTCGAGAGATGAAGAAGGCTACCTGGATCGCAAACCCAGTCTTGGTACCCAAAAAGGACACCGACGTACTACGGATGTGCGTCGACTACGGGCCCGTCAACAAACATTGCCCGAAGGACCACTTTCCCATTCCAAGGATAGACCAAATAATTGACTCCACCACAGGATGTGACCTCCTATCTTTCCTCGACGCCTACTTAGGATACAACCAAATTACGATGAAGGAAGAAGACGAAGAACACACCTCGTTCATCACCCCCTATGGTTTATTCTCCTACAAAACAATGCCTTTCGGACTGAAAAATGCCGGAGCCACGTACCAACGGATGATTCAAGCGTGCCTGAGAGATCAAATCGGCAGAAACGTCCAAGTTTATGTCAACGACATCGTCATCAAAACATACAACGCAGGCACACTACTGGACGACCTCCGCGAGATCTTTGCCGCTGTCAACAAATACAGAATCAAGCTCAACCCAAAAAAGTGTGTGTTCGGCGTCCCAGACGGAAAACTACTCGGGTACATGGTCTCCGCACGAGGAGTCGAAGCAAACCCTGAAAAAGTCCAAGCAATCGCCAAGATTCAAGAATCAGTCAACATCCGGGGCGTACGGCAACTCACAGGAAAACTCGCAGCACTGAGCCGCTTCATCAGCAGGCTGGGAGAAAGGACCCTACCATTGTACCAGTTGCTCAGAAAAGGAGAAAAATTCGAATGGATCGAGGAAGCCCGCAATGCATTCGGAGACCTAAAGAAGACCCTCTCGACACCACCAATCCTGGCGGTGCCCAAGGAATAACAACCACTCTACCTCTACACAACAGAACGCAGCAGCATAGTCAGCACGGCGCTCGTCGTCGAGCGCATGGAAGAAGGAAAAATCCAAAGCATCCAAAGGCCAATCTACTACCTAAGCATGCTCCTCAAAAAATCGCAGCAGCGGTACACGCACTACCAGAAGCTCGTATACGCCATCGTCATGACTTCAAGAAAAGTAACACATTAGTTCGACGAGCACCGCATCACGATCGTGAGCAGCGCACCACTTGCGGACATCCTCAACAATCCTGGAGCAACTGGCAGAGTCACCGAATGGAACATCGAGCTCACTCCCCGCGATCTACAATTCAAGCACCCAACGACGATCAAAGCCCAAGTAATCCCAGACTTTCTGGTCGAGTGGATAGAAGTACAAACACCTGGCCCCCCAGACTTGTCCAACTCATGGACAATGTTCTTCAACGGGTCGAAAAGATAGCAAGGAGCTGGAGCAGACGTCGTACTAATCTCCCCCAAAGGAGCCAAACTCCGATACGTGCTTCAGACCAACTTCAGCAATGCCTCAAACAACGAAGCATAATACGAGGCAGTACTCCATGGCATGCGCATGGCGAAAGCTTGCGGCGCGACTCGTCCCTGAATCTACGGCGACTCCAACCTCGTCGTACAGCAGGCAATGAGAGACTGTGAAGCAGTCGCAGAAAACATGATGGCCTGCCAGAAGCTCTACAACACCCTGGAAGGAGAATTCGACGGTTGCGAGCTAAACTACATCTCCAGAGCTAATAACACAGAAGCAGACGAGCTCGCAAACATTGGATCAACCCGAGGACCCATCCCTCCAGGCGTTTTCCTCGAAAGCATCAGCCAGAGGTCAATCAAAACGAAGGCACCCGCACCGGAGGTAGTCGCCGAGGACGACGACACAAACGAACCAGCACAAGTAGCGGCGGCGAACCCAACAAACGACGCAGGCAACGAAGGAGCCGAAGAAGCAGAACAAGCCGCACCCGAAGGTCCAGCTTGGACAAAACCGTTCCTTCGATTCCTAATCGAAGGCACCTTACCACAAGACGTCGCAGAAGCCCGACGCATCAGCCGACGATCTAAATCTTTCACGATAATCAACGGACAACTCTACAAGCACATCATCTCTCAGGTCCTCGAAAAGTGCATCGAGGAGGAAGACGGCAAGGCCCTATTGCTCGAGATCCACGAAGGCACTTGCGGGCACCACGCGAGCAGTCGCACACTCGTGGCCAAATCCTTTCGAGCAGCATTCTACTTGCCAACGGCAATGAAAAACGCGGAAGACATCGTACGACGCTGCATTGCCTGCCAAAAATTCGCTAGCAGGCCGCACGCCCCAGCATCAGAACTCAAAACCGTACCGCTATCCTGGCCGTTCGCCACCTGGGGACTCGATATGGTGGGTCCACTCAAGAAATCTTCAAAAGGATGTCGAACACATCTACTAGTAGCAGTAGACAAGTTCACCAAGTGGATCGAGGCAGTACCAATCACCAGCTCGACAACCACGGCAGTCAACTTCATGAAGTCCATCATCTTCCGATTTGGCGTACCCCACAACATCATCACAGATAACGGCACAAACTTCACAGCGACAGAATTCCAGAATTTCTGCCAGGACCTGGGCATCAAAATCAACTACTCGTCAGTCGCGCACCCACAATCTAACGACCAGGTGGAGAAAGCAAACGGTTTAGTGTGAGGAGGAATAAAAAGCGTCTACTTGCACCACTTAAACAAGCTGCAGGCAACTGGGTAGAAGAACTCCCCGCAGTCCTGTGGAGTCTGTGCGCTACCCCCAACACCTCAACCCACTACACAACCTTCTTTATGGTGTATGGATCAAAGCGGCACTACCGCACGACCTAAAGTTTGGAGCTCCCCCGAATATCGGGATACGAAGAAGAAGAGGCAGAAGAAGCACTACAGGATGATAAAGACACCACAGACGAAGCAAGGGACACAGCCATAGCAAGGCCAGAAGGATACCAGGAGAAACTAAGCACGTACCAAAGCAGTTTCCTGCGGACCAGAACTTTCCGCAAAGGAGACCTCGTCCTGCGACTAGTACAAGAAAAAGTGCACAAACTTGCCCCGCAGTTGGAATGACCCTTCATAATCTCCGAGGTCATAGGAGGAGGTGCATACAGGATGAAGAATCCGAAGACCGACCCATAGCCTACCCATAGACACCACCAGGAGTATCGACAGTAGCACCGATCGGCAGCTCATGTAAAAAACTCGAAGTAATAAAAGGTGTTTCCCAAATAATACCACTAAAGCACTCGGGGGCTCGAGCACAAACTCCCCCCCCCCCGAGAGACACTATCTTCGCTTACGCGACGCTACATAAAAGCACTCGGGGGGCTCGAGCACAAACTCCCCCCGAGAGACGCTATCTTCGCTTACGCGATGCTACAAAGCACTCGGGGTCTCAAGCACAAACTCCCCCCGAGAGACGCTATCTTCGCTTACGTGACGCTACATAAAAGCACTCGGGGGCTCGAGCACAAACTCCCCCCGAGACACGCTATCTTCGTTTACGCGATGCTACATAAAATCACTCGGGGGCTCGAGCACAAACTCCCCTCGAGAGACGCTATCTTCGCTTACACGACGCTACATAAAAGCACTCGGGGGCTCGAGCACAAACTCCCCCCGATAAACACTATCTTCGCTTACGCGACGCTACATAAAAGCACTCGGGGGATCGAGCACAAACTCCCCCTGAGAGACTCTATCTTCTCTTATGCGACGCTACATAAAAGCACTCGGGGGCACGAGCACAAACTCCCCCCGAGAAACGCTATCTTCGCTTACACGACGCTACATAAAAGCACTCGGGGGCTCGAGCAGAAACTCCCCCCGAGAGACGCTATCTTTGCTTACGCGACTCTACATAAAAGCACTCGGGGGCTCGAGCACAAACTCCCCCCGAGAGACGCTATCTTCTCTTATGCAACGCTACCTAAAAACACTCGGGGGCTGGACTGCATACTCCCCCCGACGGGCAACATATTCTACTTACACAGCCACAAAAGCGAAGATTCAGGAGCTCAAACACCAACTCCCCCCGAAAAGGCATCACTTGACTCATTTATCCCACTCGGAACTTTTGTTCAGCATCAAGCGCGTTTTAAGATAAGGACAAAGCAAGACAGAGAAATTCCTTAGTCTTCACCTGATCACAAATGATCACCTAAATACTCGGGGGCTACTCCCATCGGGAGCGCTGCCGCGCACCCGATGAAAATTTGGAACAACTAATCAGCTACAAGAAACGACGATCCGGGAGAATAAATGATCGCAGCCTACGTCTGATTCTACAAATCAAACGTAGCCTCGGGGGCTACTCCCATCGAGAGCGCTGCCACGCACCCGACAACCTCATTGCAAAGGAGTCGAAGACATGCCTCTTACTAAAGGAGTCGAAGACGTTCCTCTTACAAAAGGAGTCGAAGACGTGTCTCATCACAAAGGAGTCGAAGACGTTTCTCATTACAAAGGAGTCGCAGACGTTTCTCATCACAAAGGAGTCACAGACGTTTATCATTACAAAGGATTCGTAGACGTGTCTCATCACAAAGGAGTAGCAGACGTTTCTCATTACAAAGGAGTCGCAGACGTGTCTCATTACAAAGGAGCCAAAGACAATTTATCATTACAAAAGACTTGACGAAGGTTTCTCATTACAAAGGACTCATTACAAAGGACTTGGGCAGCTACTATAAGGATTACAATACCAATTATCCCAAGGAATTATGACTTCTACATATGTGCTCATGCTAAGATAATTGGCACTTTCGTACCATAACCTGACAAGCATCACCATAGACAAAGTAAAAACTAAGCCTGGGACGAAGCAAGTCGCTGCCCTCCAGTTCTACAAGGTGCCTTGCCTAATGACGCACCCGCTTGAAGACTGGCTTGACGTCGAGCAAACCCCTAGAACTAGAAGAGCAAGCACCACCAGCCGAGGAGTCGGCAGAAGAGAAAGCCACAGGAGAAGCAGGAGAAACACCCCTCGATCCACCAGAACTATCACTGCTTGTTTCCTCCCAGTATGGATTCAGACGATTGCCACCGGCATCAAATGCACAAACAATGAGAGTATCTTCACCATCAAAACGACAGCAAAGACTATCCCCATCACGCAAGTTCAGCCGCCGCGTAAACGACCTCCAGCCAAATTCAAGAAAAATCAAGAAGGAGCTATCAAAAGAAAGCTCCACCCAAGCAGGAGATCGAGCACACCCTTGAAGACGGGGCCACAGACCCCTCAAATTAAGCTCAGAAATCATGGAGGCAAATGAGAATGGAAGAGGGATCTGAGCAGCGGTGCGACTGAGAACACGCAGAAGGATGTAGTAGCGCCAGATATCTTCTTCCGCGCAAGAGGAAGAAGGCGTCATCGCAACCCCACGACGACCACCATGCGAAGAGTGAGGCGTATGGCCACCACGACCTCGACCAGCCAGAACAGCACCACGCCTTAGAGCCATAGGAAGAAGAAGAAGAAAGGAAAGAAAAGTGCGAAGAATGGATGCCAGGGTCAGGAAAACAATAGGAGGTACTTATAGCACAATCCAAGGGAAAACCAGGAAAACATGCAGAAGCCCAGGCGGCACCATCATTAAATCAAAGACCAAACACGCCCGGCGTTACGAATTCCAAGACAAGATGCCTTCACACGGTCAGCACTATTTAGAGGACACGTCAAATCTCGCTTGTTTCCCATACACGCCTTGGAAATCCATCGGGCACCAGGCAGCACGGCATCCAAGTCGTCATTATGACTGGCCAGAAGACGCGACGGATCGAAGACCAAGCATCATCATAGGTCACAAAATAGCATCACAATGCCTATCAACGTGACATCTCAAGAAGGAAAGATCAAGATGAAAGCAATTGGAAAAAACAAAATACTGGCAAAGGCTACCTATCTCTTGGTGCCAAAATATTCTGATTCTAAAATCTTTTACTCCCATCGGGAGTACCTTTATTAAAAGTAAGATCTAAAAATCTCGAGAGTTCGGATGCTCCCTCACCCATAAGGCTAAGACGTTCTCGAGTGGACACTCGCACCAGTTGTATTCACAGCATCTACAGAGTTTCGGGTGCTCCCTCACCCAGAAAGAAAACGCGTGCTCGAGTGATCACTCGCACTAGCAGAAACAACGTACCTTCAGAGTTCGGGTGCTCCCTCACCCTGAAGACAGCAAAGCATTCGAGTGACAACTCGCAAAGACTCAACAAGTATTCGACAATATAATCTACTCGCGCACTCGACGACTTTCCGAGTGGGCTCTTTCTTATTTTCCTCGCCCGAGTCCACAAAAAATCCGTGCGTGACTGCTAATAGCTCGCTTGATCGTTTATTCCAAGTGGGTTCATCGCTAATTAGGCTCCGCGCCTCTATAAAATTGATGCCTGGGCTGCGACTTGCTGTACCCAGATGCCACGCAAGCTTAGCGTGTAGGTAGGACCCCGCTGCGCAGATGGCCGGGCCGGGACTTTCCACAGCGCGAATTCATTCCCGACATTTTCCATGCGCTCGCATGATAGAGAGATGAGCCGATAACGGACGTGTTAAGGCTTTTTACTAGGGCCGGCAGAATTGATCCTATAAGACCTGCAACGGCATGAACTTTGCTAGACACCGGTCGTTCCCAAGTTCGTGTCGAGGGACACATGCTTGATTGGGATACTGAGGTATTTTGCACTAGCGCAATTCACCAAGGCTCGATCAGTCGACTACCTTGGGCCCTTTCAGCTTAGAATCCCTCGAAATAAAGCATTTGTCATGGCTAAAGCTTCCAGCGTCTTGCTGCCGCACTGCGCATACAGAAGCAAACGAGGATGAATTCGTGTCCCTGCGCGACTCTTCGAGTCCCCCAGGCACTCAGGGGCTACTGACGAGGGGGTAACCCCACGACTCCTGCGTGTGAGGATACCTGGTGCATACGGAGACAAGAGGCCCGCTGGAAGCTACGATAGGCCCACGACTGGCCTGCTCTAGGCACCGACGTAGGAGTCCGTGACCAATATGGAATTCAAGACTTGGCGTTTAAGGCAAGGCTAGAATTAGGCAATCGTTCCTATAACCTGAGACGGAGTCCCCGAGACCCAACCTAGTATGTAAAGGTTGGGAGGGGAGACGCCTCAGGACATCCAATCTACAATCAACACCTCTGGTCTTGTGCGAACTCGCCTAGACTTCCACTATAATTGCCCACTCGCTTAATACAATTGAGCAGTAAGTGCTTCTCCTGTTAGCCGACGAGTATCGCCAACCTGTTCCTTCTCTATGATCTAACCCAGGGTCCCTGGCCATGGGATTTGACGAGGTTGATCCTCTTCAATCTCCGTCCGGAAATTGGCGGGGTCCCCGTGGGTAACGGGAAGTGAAATCTTCCCAAGCGGCTGGACATCTATCCGACTGACCCCATGGAAGGCAGCGGACGGGAGGAGGTGGCTTCACGAAATCTGCATCTTCTCGAAGGCACGAGAGGACAGAGGTTGATGCTGGACCCGGTGTCGTACATCATCTTGATGACCTTGATATTGCTGATTGTTGGGGAGAGAAGCGTGGGTCGTAAGCCATCTCTGTCAACCGGGAGAGTAGTGGGGTGGTCGCTGACGTCCACCACTAGAGGGATGTTGGGCCATCGGGAAACCCGGGGTCCCTCCGGCGGAGTCTAGACCGCGAGGACCTGTCTCACGGCCTTGTGGTATTGACGGTTGGAGGCGAGCGCAGACGCTCCCCCGTGGAAGTAACCGACAAAATCCACAGCGGCCTGGAAGTCGTCACCTATGTCATCCCCGTATTCCTCTCCTTCGAAAACGTCACCGCCTGAAGGCGGCCTCTTTGACTTTCTCTTGTTCTGCTAGCCTCATCGGCCCCCACGTTGGGAGCTCCCACCTCACTAGCCCTTCCTTTCGGCGTCCTTCTTGGAATATAAGGCCTCCATGTCTTTCTGGAGATTGACGGCACTCAGAAAGGTTTTTGCTTGTCGGTCTTGTGTACCTTGCAGTAGGGCGATAGGGTGGTGTCCGCGGCAGCAACCACAATGTCGGTGGAGGGTGGTTGCGGAGCGGCCCCGTTTCCCTCCGTGGTGAACACGGCTTGGTGTGCACGCTTGTGATACGTCCTAAACGTATCTACTTTTCCAAACACTTTTGCTATTGTTTTGCCTTCATTCTTGCATGATTTGAACGAAACTAACCCGGACTGACGTTGTTTTCAGCAGAGCTACCAGTGCTGTTTTCTTTTGTGCAGGTTTCTGGATATTTAGGTACGCTGGAAAAATCCCAAAAATATATATAAAAAATCAGCGTTCTGGAAGCTTCCACCAGGCCAAAGGGGGGGCCACACGGCAGCCAGGGGGCAGCCAGGAGGGTGCCTGGCACGGCCCAGCTCCTGGCCACGCCACCTGCCCTCCTGGGTGGGTCCCACACCCCCTGGTGCCCTACTTTGGCCTTATTTATTCCCCCGTCGAGGAAACCCCAAAACAGAGGTCGCTTTTCCAATCTACTTCGCGGAGCCGCCGCAACCCTCTGTTCTTCCTCGGAGAGCTAATCTGGAGGATGAATTGGCCTCCGGTGAGGAGGAAATCATCGCCATCGTCATCATCATCGCCTCTCCATCACCCCTCCATGACTCCTCCTCTCATGTGTGAGTAATTCCCTGCTGTAGACAAAGGGGATGGTAGGGATTGGATGAGTTAGATCATGTAATAGTTCAATCAGATTGTTGGGGGCATGTTGCCTATCATCTACTTGGTGTTTATCATCTCTGTTACAACTTGTTTCTCTTAATGCTTTTCACTTTGGGCTTGAGTGCCATGATTTCAGATCTGATCACCCTTTTGTTTCTTGAGTTTGTCGTGTTCTTGATCCTATCTATGAGTTGTATGAACCTATTATAGTACGGAACTGGCGATCCCAATGGTGACAGCTTGGGACACCAAAGGGTATGGACTATAATTTGAGGATTCCGTGTATCCATGAATTGTTAATGCTTTGTTTCGGTGCTCTTTGACAGGAGTACCTTAATCTCCCTAAGTTCCTTTTGGCCCCGTTTGTAGCGGGAGGGTAGGACAAAAGATGTTGTGCAAAGTTCTTATTGCAAGCACGTACAACTACCTACATGATCTTTTGTTTTCTATGAGCCTTGCCCAAGTTAGAATCTGTTACATGTTCGTTCTCATCCAAGCAGCGCCCAACCATCCATCTCCCTAGCGTACAGTGTTTTCCTTCTACTGGTTACTAGTTGTTTACCTTTGCTGTTCCACTATCACTATCACCACTACTATCATCACCACTACCACCACCATATCACAGTTGCTACTAATACCTTTGTGCAAGCAAGTGTTTATTTCAGGTGCCGTTGAATTGACAACTCAATTGTCAAAGCCTGTACGTATTCTTTGTGTCCCCAAGTGTCGAATCAATAAATTGGGTTATCTTGCCCGCGAAGACTATCTCGATCCCCTACAGATGAAATGTTTTAGGTTCACGCACCGGAGTTGCATGGTTTATTCGTACTTGATCTCGATGGTGACGTGTGTCACATTAACAATATTGAGGCCAAAAGATTGAAGAATGATGAAGATCACATGAAGATGTGGCATTGCCGACTTGGTCATATTGGTATAAAGCGCATGGAGAAGCTCCATAAGGATGGACTTCTTGAGTCATTGGATTTTGGATCCCTTGCTCCATGTGAACCATGCCTCATGGGCAAAATGATAAGGACTCCATTCAATGGGATAATGGAGCGTGCGGATGACTTATTGGGGATCATACACACGGATGTATGTGGACCCATGAACGTCCCCACTCGGAATGGTCTTCGTTACTTCGTGACCTTTACCGATGACTTGAGAAGATATGGGTATATTTACTTGATGAAGCACAAGTCTGAAACCTTTGAAAAGTTCAAGGAATTTCAGAATGAGGTCGAAAATCAACTCGGAAAGAAAATCAAGCACCTTCGATCGGATCGAGGTGGCGAGTATTTGAGTCACGAGTTTGGCAATCATCTGAAGTATTGTGGCATAGTACCACAGATTACGCCGGCAGGCACACCTCAAAGAAACGGTGTGGCTGAGTGACGTAATCGAACCCTATTGGATAGCGTACGATCGATGATGTCTCATACTGATTTGCCTGTGTCATTCTGGGGGATGCATTAGAAACTGCCGCTCATATTCTTAATAGGGCACCATCCAAATCCGTAAAGACAACACCATTTGAAGAATGACATGGCACGAAACCTAAGTTGTCTCACCTGAAGATTTGGGGTTGTGAGGCTTATGTTAGGAAACTACATCCTGAAAAACTTGAATCCAAGGCGGATAAGTGCATCTTTGTGGGCTATCCCAAGGAAACTTGTGGATACACCTTCTACAACAAGTCTGACAGCAAAACGTTTGTTGCCAAGACGGGACACTTTCTTGAGAAGGAGTTTCTCGCGAAAGAGTTGAGTGGGAGGAAAATAGACCTCGATGAAGTGACTGACCAATCACTCCAATTGGAAGAAACGACTACGGAAATTGTTCTGGAACCATCTTCCACAGTGGGAGCTGAAGAGAATGGCCAGAACGACATTCATAACGATCATGACATTGATGATGATCATGATGAGAATGAAGAGGAACCTTTTATGCCCCGTAGGTCATCAAGAGTCCGTCAACCTACTGAGTTTTACGGACAGCTTGTGAATGCAATCTGGGCTGATGAGTCGGATGAACCTACAAGTTACAAAGAAGCAATGGAGGGACCCGAGTCCGAGAAATGGCTTGAAGCCATGAAATCCGAAATAGACTCCATGTACACCAACAAAGTATGGACTTTGGTGGATATTCCCGAGGACCGCAAGGCCGTCGAGAATAAATGGATTTTCAAGAAAAAGACTGACGCAGACGGAAACGTATCTGTCTACAAAGCTCGACTTGTCGCGAAGGGGTTCCGACAAACTCAAGGAGTTGACTACGAGGAGACGTTCTCTCCTATAGCGATGATAAAGTCTATTCGGATCCTACTAGCAATAGATGCATATCATGATTACGAGATATGGCAGATGGATGTGAAAACTGCATTCCTAAATGGCAACATTGAGGAAGAGTTTTATATGATGCAACCAGAGGGGTTTGTCAATCCAAGGAACGCTGGTAAGGTGTGCAAGATTCAACGGTCCATCTATGGGTTGAAGCAAGCATCTCGGAGCTGGAATCTTCGATTTGATGAGGTCATTAAAGATTTTGTATTTGTCCAAAACGTCGAAGAGTTTTGCGTCTATAAGAAACTGAGTGGGACCTCTGTAGCATTCCTTGTGTTATATGTAGATGACATATTACTAATAGGCAACGATAAGAAATTCTTAGAGGAAGTGAAGGAATATCTGAATGGACAATTTTCCATGAAGGACCTAGGGGAAGCTGCGTACATATTGGGGATTAAGATCTATAGAGATAGACCTAATCGATTGTTGGACTTGAGTTAGAGCACTTATATTGAAAAGATATTGAAAAGGTTCAGTATGGGTAACTCCAAGAGAGGCCTCTTGCCAGTTATAAAAGGTGTCAAATTAAGCGTGACTCAATGCCCAACCACAGCAAAAGAGAAGGAGGAGATGTTCTCAAAGCCCTATGCCTCAACCATAGGTTCTCTCATGTATGCTATGTTATGTACCAGACCGGATTCAGCGCTGGCCATTAGTATGACTAATCGCTACCAGAGTAACCCGGGAATGGTTCACTGGACAGAAGTAAAGAACATCCTTAAGTACTTGAGAAAAACCAAGGATCTCTTTCCCGTTTATGGAGGAGTTGATGAGGAGCTCACCGTAAAGGGTTACGTTGACGCAAGCCTCGGCTCAGATCTAGATGACTCGAAATCCCAGACGGGATATGTTTTCATGTTGAACGGTGGCACAATTAGCTGGAGGAGCGGCAAACAGTCAGTCATCGCCCAATCTACAATGGAGTCGGAGTATATTGCCGCTTGCGAAGCGTCAAACGAGGCGCTGTGGCTGAAGAAGTTCGTGATCGAGCTTGGCGTCTTTCCCAGCTGCACTGACCCCGTGGGAATCTTCTGCGACAACATGGGTGCCATTGCTAACGCGAAGGAGCCAAGAACTCACTCTACAGCCAAGCACATCCTACGAAAGTTCCATGTGACGCGAGACCACGTCAGGGATGGACACACTAGGATTCACAAGATACATACGGATCTGAACGCAGCAGACCCGATGACTAAACCTCTTCCACAGGGCAAGTTTGAAGAACACCGAGAGACCATTGGTGTTAGATACATACCTGATGTAAACTAGTGTAATTTGTAATCTAGTGCAAGTGGGAGACTGTTGGATATGTGCTCTAGAGACAAATTAATAAAGATATTTGTCACATATCCGTTCAATTCATAATACGTTTTATACTGTGCTATAACTGTATTACTTGGAAATACTAATACAGGTGTAGTATAAAACATGGTCCGTAGTTTAACTCGGGTAAACTATCTCATTGGGAAATTGATTGATCAAGCTTTCCTGATCATGGCGACACTTAAGTCCATTGACAATGAGGTCATATCGTTAAGGGGAATGATGTGATGGACGTACACCCAACTAAAGTATTGCAATGTGATCGAGTCACATAGTTCAGCGTTGCTATGACTTTGTGACATATGGCTTAGTCCTTAGACCGTAACGATCATACGTAATTGTCATCTATGAGGAGACTTTGATTTGTATCCCACCGCCTGACTGAAATAAGTTGGCTATAACGGTGCACTTTGGGTATTCCGAAATAGATGCTTGATGAGTATGTTAATAGATCAGGGCGGGATTTGTCAGTCCTTGTGACAGGACAGGTACTCTAGGCCCACTCGATGATATTGCATCAACACTTTGCAAGGACGTGACTAGGTCACAAGAGATGCAATGATCATGGACGAGAGAAGTTGTTTGTTGTGAACAAGATGTGAACACGGTATGTAGGGTACTGACGATCAAACCTCGGACAAACAAAGTACCGCAGCACAAAGGGATTACGTCGTATCGTTAACGGTATCCAAAAGCGATCGAAGTTCATTCGATGGAAGCGCAGGGGCTGTTAAGGATTGTAACCAGGTCCAACTGACTAGTCATTGGCCAATGAGAAGGGTCTCGACCATGTCTGCTGTTTCCCGGACCGTTAGGGTGTTACACTTAAGGGCAATCGATGCATAGGACAGTTACGGGATCAATCGGTGAAATAGGAGGAATCACCGGAATAGTTCCGGAGGAGGACGGAATGGTTTCCGGACATTATGAATAGTTCAAAATAAAGTTTAATTGTTTTAATAATGTTTTATTATTTAATTATCTGAATTAAATATTTAAAACATATTAAATAAATTAAAAATGGGAAAAAGGCTAAATGGGCCCATGGGGCCCAGTAAGGGAGGAGGGGGTCTCCCCCCTTGGGCTTGGCGCCAAGGGTGGCGCCCACCACCCCCCTTGGCCGGCGAACTCCCCCCCCCCTTGGGAGTTTAGTCCCACATGGGGGAGGGGAGGAGGATGGCACCCCCCTTGGCCTATATAAGGAGGGGTAGACCCCCCTTTTTCCAACACACCAATATCTCCTTCTTCCTCCTTCTCCTTCCCGGAAGTGGACTCCCCTTGTTTGGAGTATGCATCTGGATTGGAGTTCTCCACCATAAGGCAGGCCGTCATTCTGCTGGAGTCGGGATCCGTAGCCTTCTTTCTTCCGCTTCTCGCCTGGTTCGGGGCTCGGGAGGAACATCGATTGTACCTTATGTGTATAATATCTTCGAGGCACTACACCTGTGGTGCTACTTCGTCGCTGGAGGTTTACTGGGAGTCATCCTCGCTGGTGGTGTTCTTCTACACGACAGGGAGGTCGTAGTTCCGAGTCTACGCCAGCCACGTTCGCAAGAACGTTTCCCTCTTTCGGTCTTCAAAGGTATGAACACCGATTCCCTCCGTTACTTTACATCGCCATAGCATAGATCTTGGGTTCGGGTACCGTAGGTATGAAAAAATTGTGTTTTCTGCCCCGTATCCCAACAGATAGTTGTGCTGGTTGTGTTTTCAGGCAAAGAACACCGGACGATGCGGAAGAATTGATGGGAAAAATTTCCAAAAACCATGAAGATTGGTCCGTGCCTGAACCACCTCCACCACCAGATAAGAGGGGCATGCTAGTCCTAAGCCTGGAAGATATGCAAGAAGCAAAGAAGTCCATAAGAGAGAAAGGTATTAAAGCTAACGACGTGAAGAATCTACCTCCAATTGAGAAGCTGTGTGAGCCTACCACTCACCCACCTATGGTAGAAGTACAATCTCTTTTAAATTTCAATGCAAGTGACATCCCTAAATGTAATCCTCCTGACCAATGTTTAGATGAGCTTGATAATTTTATTATGAAGCAGAATCACTTCAATAAGAAGATACAAGGTCAGTTGCATGATAATACTCTTGCTATCAAAAGTTTTCTTGATGTTCTAGGTAGAATAGTTAATGATGTTAAATGTCTTGTGAAGCATTTTCATATGGTTCAAACTCAGTTTGAACAAATTTCTAATGTGCAAAAAGATTTTCTTGCTAATAATGCCAAACAGGACAATTTACAAGCTTACGGTATAAAGACCCGGGGTGGCACACACACCCAGGACCCTCTCTATCCAGAGGGGCCTCCAAAGAGGATCGAGCAAGATTCTCAAGTGCGGGAAGAAGAAATTGTTAGATCCCCAAAGAAGAAGAAGAAAAATAAACACAAGGAAGCTGACAATTCCAATGATCCTATAGAAGAAGAAGAACAAGCTGTGGATCCAAACAGCATATCTACATCCGATGTTGAGACTGAAGACGGTGCTGAACCTGAAAAAGATACTGAAAAGAATGATCCACCCGAGGTTCGTGAAGAAGAAGCACCCGATAAGTGCAAGAAGTATACTAGGGAAGACTTCCTTGCAAGGATACACGAGATGGAACGAGAACCATGGGTACAGAAACCCATTCCTTTCCCAAGCAAGTCCGTCAAGTCCAAAGAAGAAGAGCACTACAACAAGTTTTGTGAGTGGATGAAACCTCTTTTTCTTCAAATTCCTTTGACTGATGCTATTAAATTATCTCCTTACTCAAAATATATGAAAGATATTGTTACTAATAAAAGAAAAGTACCTAATGAGGCAATATCTACTATGCTTGCTAACTACCCTTTTAGTGGCAAGATTCCTGAGAAGCTCGGTGATCCAGGTATACCCACCATTCCTTTCTCCATAAAGAATAATTATGTTAGAACTGCCTTATGTGATCTTGGTGTGGGAGTGAGTGTGATGCCCTTCTCTCTCTACAAAAGGCTTTGTTTAGAGAAACTAATTCCTACAGATATCTCTCTTCAGATGGCCGACAAGTCCATGGCCGTCCCGATCGGTATTTGTGAGGATGTTCCTGTTGAAGTTGCCAATTGCTTAATACTTACTGATTTTGTTGTGCTTGACATGCCCGAGGATGGGAGCATGTCCATTATCCTTGGTAGACCTTTTCTTAACACCGCAGGTGCCGTTATTGATTGCAATAAAGGGAAGGTTACCTTCAACGTAAATGACAAAGAACACACGGTGTATTTTCCGAAGAAAATCGACAAAAGGTGTCAGATCCCTCTGTTAGGTATGTGCTAGGGTTAGCTAGTGCCTTTGCATCATGTCAAAATTTCAAAAAGAAATCTTGGAAATCAAATTCAAAATCAAAATGGGAGAAGGAACACCCCCCAGTTGACTTAATTCAAAAGGCCAGATAAAAATCTTTTCCAAAAATTCATGTTAGAGTTTTGAAAAGTCTTATAAATGAGTATGATCACATATCAAGTGATGTGGGACCCACCCCATGCTCATAGATTTTTCAAATATTCAAACAGTACCTTGGAATTAAAGAAATAACCCTTTTTGATTTAAAATTCAAATCATTTGAATTTTAAAAATGTTGAAAGTTTATGAGTGGCTTGTCCATATTATTATGAGGCCATATAAAAGTTTTCAGCATTTAATAAAATGGTTTGGTACTTTTATCAGAGCCAAAACAATTAAAACAGAAAGCAGAAAAAGAAAGAAAAAGAAAAAGGCTGAAAGCCACTTACCTGGCCCACCTGGCCCAGCAGAGGCGGCCCAGCCCAAAGGGGCAGGGTCGTCTTCTCCACAGGCCAGGCAGGCAGGCAGCTCGCCGCCGGCCGCGGCATGGCTGCCAGGCAGCTGCCTGGCTGCTCCCCGGCCGTCTTCTAGCGTCGTGGAGACCCCCCGTGCTCATCCACTTCTTTCCCCCCCTCTGGAACCCTCTTCCCCCTCTCTCCTGTGCGTGCCCGCGAAGACCGAGCGCACGACCAAGCTCACCGTCGTGCGCCACCGCGGCCACCGGCCTTCCCCCGTCGCCTCGAGTTGTCCAGGAGACGCGTCTACGTCGACTACTTCTTCACGAGCAAGCAATCGAGCCGAGCTGCACCAGGGACGACGCCCGCGTCGAGGTTCCACCGCCGGCCGCCGAGGAGAAGACCTCAAAATCGCGCCACCACCGAGCTCCCTGCGACCTTCCGTCCACTCCACTGCACTCAGGGTGAGCAGAGCTCCGTTTTTCCCCTAGCCTCTCCTCTTTCCGTGCCCTCCCTCTTGGTTCCGGCGAAGTCCGAGCTCGGACCGCCGCCGCGGTTGAGCTAGCCGTCGCCCTGGAGCTCGTCTTTGGCCCCCTTCGAAGCCACTCGATGCGGAATCCCACGAGGAGCAGTTTCGTGCCCTCCGGACCCCTCCCCGTGCCCAAAACCCCGACTCCGGCAAGACTCCGGCGAGTCCACGGCCGTCGTCGCCATTAACCCTCCCCTCTCTCTCTCTGACTCGTGGGCCCGAGGCCACTAAGCTAATCCCCCCCTAACCCACTGACTACTGGGCCCCAGCACCCTAACCCCTCTCTGTTAATTAAACAGAGAGGATTAAATTCCTCTGCCACTGACATGGCTGGCCCACCAGTCAGGCCCCTGCTGAGATCATGCTTGCATCAGCATGACGAAGTAAACCAATTTCCAGAGAAATTTTGAATTAAAAATAATTCCAGAAAATCCAGAAAATACCCCAAACTTTGGAAATTCATAGAAAATTCATATTAACTCCAAATTGGACAAATAATATATGAAAAATGATCAGGAGAAAATTCTCTTTCCAAATATGCAACTTTCAACTCTGTTTGAGTTGATTTTAAAAAGTGATCAGTAGCATTTGCTATTTGATTTAAATGGAATTAAATCAAATTCAATTCAAATATTTTTGCAACTTGAACCATGGCAACATGCTACATTTCACTTACACATCAGAGGCATATCATACACATTTGAAGATGATTCAAAATGATCAAACTATATCACATATAACTTGATTAATGTTGAATTCAAATGTGGAGTTTGAATTTGCATTTTCAATGCAATATATTCCACTTAAATGGAATTGCCTCACACATCAAAACTTATACTTCAAGATTTAACATTCAATCATGTGCTTGAGCATTGCATTCATATTGATTGCTACTTCGTGCTTTGTTTGTCGAGTAGAGGTGGAACCGGAGCAAGAGGTCACCCCCTTCGCTGAAGATCCAGAACCCGAACCTCGTCAGCAAGGCAAGCAAAACCCCATTGATCATGTCGATAAAATCCCACTTCCCTCTCATGTCTCGCTTATACATTGTATAGGATGATCACCATGTTACGATTCTACCGCTTAGATGAACCCATTCCTTTGCATGACCTATCTTTTGTCACAGTAGTAAGCAAACCACAATCCTAGCAAATGTAGGAGTTGAATGATATCATGTGGCCCCTGCAAATGTTACCACTTATTGCATTCTTAGTATGATACCATGTTGTTACTGTGATGTGAGTCGGGATGGTAATGATCATGTGGATGATGGTAGAAAAGTGTTGGTGAATCGACCTAATACAAGGTGAACGATGAGAGGCTGTGTAGGAGTACACGGTGGGTTGTCTCGTTGAACACCGCCCTAAGTCCGAGTTCTTGTGTGGTGATCCAAGATGAAGAGTACACCCACACATTGGGCTCACTGACCCCTCTCAACCTATTAACTCATCCTTTCGATGTCCAGATGTCGCAGTAGTTCGGAGTTCTGATAGGCTTGTGGCCTGGATGCTAAGTGAGAGAACGGCTCACCCGAGACCGGCTTATGCACCACGCACACATCGCTTGGGTCCACTTCGGTAAACCGGCCGGGTTCACGATTGTGGTAACCAACCCAAGTAGGCGGCTTTCTCGGACTAGATCGGCTATGAGGTAACAGTTGTGGTGAGCATCCTCGCTGGCACACCTTGAATGGTGTCGAGATCAAAGGCGGTAAATGATGGTCATGTGTGTGTAGCGGTACACCCTTGCAAGGTTATCAAAACTATTCGAATAGCCGCGTCCGCGGTTATGGACTACTTGGAAAGCTTAGCTTGATTATTAGATAACTTGAACCGGATACTTCTAAAATACACCAAGATAAGTGTGAGTGCTATGGCGTGCTTTCTCATGGGGAAGTCGAGGAAGGCACCATAGTGGTGTAATTGGTTGGTGAAAGTAGTGGACTCGTGTACGCTTCTTACCTCAAAGTCTGGTACTCGTAGTTCAGGATTAGCCAAGTCAAAGCTGGCATTTCTGCAAGTAGACCCCACCTCCCTTTACCTTGATACATGTGCATGAGTAGTATAGCTCCTATGTAAGTCTTGCTGAGTACGCCTTTGTACTCACGTTTGCTTAATCTATGTTTTAGATGACACCACTGACCCCGAAGGTGGCTTCTTCATCGAGCTGGACGACTGAAGTTAAGCTAGTCTAGTCCCAGTCAGCAGACTGGTTCCCTCGTGGAGGGCTTTATGTTTGAATAAGGCTTCTTAAGCCAATTTGTTAAACTTGTCTGTACTCAGACATAATTTGCTTCCGCTTTATGTTGTAATGTTGGATCACATGTTTGTGATCTCTGTGTGTACTCTATAAGAGTTATAAATAAAATGTACACTTTATAGAGAATTGCAATGGTACCTACTGTTCATACAAGGCATGTGTGCTGCGTGTATGTTTATAACATGCATGTCTTTGTATGGGTTTTCGAGACCTTAGTTGTGTTCTGGCTGGCGGTCTTTCATACACCAAGTGGCCCTTAGATGTGCGCAGCTTGGGGCATCGCGATGCGATTGTCCGAGACTTCGTCTCGTGCACACTTTGTGGTATGATCGAGCCCGCCCTAGACCCCGACTAAGTGATCGGGCTGGAGTAAGTCTATGTAAGAGTTTTGAGATAGTCGATAGTATGGTTGAGGCGACTTGTCTTTGAATATGGGAGTTCACCACCCATATCATTAGACTTGTGTGCGGACGATGAGGACCCATCATAGGTTATCATCCGGCCTGGATGGGATGCCCCTCACGTACGATTCTTTCCGAGAATGTTCAGTGCTTGGCCTTGTCTGCATAGACAAGTGGGTGCGGTTCTCGGCTCTCCATATGACTATGTCTTAACTAGACTTGCATACGCTAACCCCGGGTCCCGACATACTTGGTATCAGAGCAGGACTGACTGTAGGACTAGTAGCCTTGGCCGAAGTTGAGTCTAGTTTTCTATAGTTATATAGTTACTCTGGGTATACAAGGGAACAACGTAAGGCTTCTTTTTTTCTCCTTACCCCCTTCATTCTGAGTTCTGAGTCACCCTCATCTTGTTCTACGGGAAGATAGGACTAGGCTCTCCTCTGTCTGTTTAGCACATCTCGTTGATTGCTTCCTTATAGCCGTAGGAAAGTTGTGTCAGGTTTTCCTAGCATTGTTATAATGCTGATTTCTTACATCGTATTATGTAAGTGCTGTTTTCATGATTGAAAGAAATTGTCATTTCTTACAATTACAGCTGTTATGCTTTCCGAGTCATTCCATGTTTATCTCATAATCTGATGCATTTGCAAACTCCTTTCTGTTTCAGATGGCAGATCTTCCCCCTCGGCAGATTGTTCGTTTGACCAGGTGCCTCGGTGTGCGTGGCCATCCCGCCACGTTGATCGAGATGATGTCCTATGTGGGATATCGATGGTACCCTGAGTACACCATCGAGGAGCAGTTCCACGACTTCAACCAGACGCAGTTCCACTGCATCGTCCGGATCTACCCGCACCACGTTGGAGTCACCCAGCCTATCCACTTTGGACATGGCATCGGCGTTACCGAGAACATGGCTGTGCAGGATGCTGCATATTCATGTATTACACTGCTGAGAGAGGAGCACACCATGCTGAGAGAGACTTCTTTCCGCTATATCCCAGCTGCACTTCCAGGAGAAGAGGGATATTACACCGGACTCTACTCAGATCACTCTGCAGAGGATCCAGCACTCCAGGTGACTGCTAGGTTTGCTAGTGACAGAGATCGTGATGCACGCGCTCTCCGTTTTGAGCTCCACGCCACCCGAGTTCGTCTGTACCGAGCACTGACGCTCTTGGCACCTTTTGTGAGCGTGGGATCAGTTGAGTTTGATGCGATCTATCCAGTGAGGACCCAGATGCCTTCTCGAGTTGCTTGGCCCGGGATTGGAGGAATTTTCCACCCCGTGGTCCTTTGCTTCCACCCTACACTGGACCTAGGCCCCATCCTTGCCCAAATGGATATCAGGGTCCACAAGCCTCCGTGTTTTCCGATGGCCACCTCCAGCTACCGGGATATGCGGGCAACTTTTATGAGGACTACTATGGAGATGGAGATGAGTGAGACCGCCTATGGTCTTACTTAGTGAGGATGTAGTAGTATCCTAGTATATTGTAATCAAGGTGTCTAAGTTCCAGAGGCTTAGATAAATAATGTATAGGGAGTCAGAGTGCCTCTGAAGGATGTATCATCTTCATCACGTTTGTATTAGCTTAGTGCTTGTACTAAAACGATGTATGGTTTGTATGACAGCTTGTGAATATATGGCTTGTATGCTTTTATCACCATGTTGTCAAGATGATTACTTCCTTTGCTCTGTAATCCTTCCAGTACTTCAATACCTTGATTAGACTCTTGAAATCAACTCTGTTTGACTTTGGATTTTTCACCTTCAGGATGTCTCAAGGTACACGTGGCCAGATTGGTCGTAACCAAGGTCGTGGGAACGACCAAGAGGAAGGCAATCTTCCATCCCCACCCACGATGGCACAAGTTCTAATGGAGGTCGAGAGGAACCGCCGTGACTCTCATCACCTGCTGGAAGTCATCGCACGCAACACCACTCAGCAGCGCAATGAGCTGGTGTCTCTGAACGACTTCATCCGGCTTCATCCCCCGGTTTTCAGTTACTCCACCGAGCCCCTTGACGCCGATGACTGGCTCCGCAGCATCGAGAGGAAGCTCCAAGCCGGCCATGTTGCAGATGGCGACAAGGTCAATTATGCCACCTATCACCTTGAAGGTGCAGCAAGCTCTTGGTGGGAGAATTTTCTGAATATGCGCCCCGTTGGACCACCTGCATCTTGGGAGGAGTTCTGCACGTCTTTCCGCGAGCACCACATCCCCAAGGGTCTCATGGACCGCAAGCGTGAGGAGTTCTGTAACCTCACTCAAGGCAGAAGAACCGTGGACGAGTTTAGTCGTGAATTCAACCGACTTGCTCGTTATGCAACTGAAGAAGTCTCCACCGACTCCAAGAAACAAGAGAGGTTCCGTCGTGGCCTCAACTCCGGACTCCGTCGCGAGCTCAACCTTCATGACTTTGCCACATTCCAGGTCCTTGTCAACAAGGCCATCAAGGCCGAGGACATGAACACCCCCAATGACTTTCGCAAACATCCTAGAGATGACGGATCATCCAGTTCTGGCTCCCAGAAGCGCAAGATCTGGATTCCAAATAGCATGTTCCGCCAGAACAACCCACCGAGGCCATCCTATGTGGCGCCTCGTCCAACCACCCATTTCCACCCAGCTCCACCAAATAACCCAGCTCCACGCACTGTTTTCGGAGCTTGTTACAAGTGTGGTCAGGCAGGCCACTATTCTCGCGAGTGCCACCAGAACCAGGTCCAGAACCAAAATGCTCCACCACGTGTCGGAGGCAACAACAACAACAATAATGGCCGTGGCAAGCCACCCCAGAAGGTCTTCACCGCCAAACCCGCTCCTCCCGCCACTCGTGGACCTCTGAACCAGATCGCCGCCGAAGAGACTGACGACACCACTGACGTCATTCTTGGTACGCTCCCAGTCAATTTTGTTCCTACTTCCGTTCTTTTCGACCCAGGAGCATCTCATTCATTCATGTCGGAAAGTTATGCACTTCGTCATGAGTTACCCTTTGTTGAATTGTCCACCCCGATGGTTATTCAAACTCCAGGGTCAAGATGGCAAACTAATAGGGTTTAGTATTCCTTGCTTCACTCATAGCCCTCAAGTCTTCAGACATTGATGTCATCCTTGGCATGGATTGGCTATCAAGACAAAATGCCTATCTGGATTGCAAAGGCAAATCCGTGAAACTCACCCACCCTTCGGGCAAAACCATCAACTATACCTCACCCAGAACAAGAACCCAAGTGCATTCTTGGAATGTACTCCCCCTTCCCGAACTTGAAGATATTCCGGTGGTTTGTGACTTCCCGGATGTCTTTCCTGAAGAGCTGCCGGGCATGCCACCCGACAGATGTGTAGAATTTATAGTGGATCTTGTTCCAGGAACCGCACCAATTTCCAAACGCCCTTATAAAATGGCCCCACATGAGTTAGCTGAGCTAAAAACCCAACTTGATGCTTTGTTGGCAAAAGGCTTCATCCGCCCTAGCTCATCGCCATGGGGTTGCCCCGTTCTGTTCGTAAAGAAGAAAGATGGAACAGAAAGGATGTGCGTAGATTATCGCCCGCTAAATTTAGCGACGATAAAGAACAAATACCCACTGCCCAGGATTAATGATCTTTATGATCAACTTGCAGGATCCGCTGTCTTCTCCAAGATGGATTTGAGATTAGGTTATCATCAGATCAAAATCCGAAACGAGGACATTCCCAAAACGGCTTTTACTACTCGTTATGGTCTTTACGAGTACACCGTCATGTCCTTTGGTTTAACCAATACCCCCGCCACATTATCACGCTTGATGAATTCGATCTTCATGGAGTACCTAGATAAATTTGTGGTGGTTTATCTTGATGATATTCTCATCTACTCGAAGAACGAAGAAGATCATGCCGAACACTTAAGGCTGGTATTGATGAAGCTTAGAGAGCATCGCCTGTATGCTAAATTCTCCAAGTGTGAATTCTGGCTACCAGAAGTGACCTACTTAGGCCACGTGATTTCTGCAAAAGGCATTGCTGTGAATCCCGAGAGAGTTCAGGCCGTCCTTGATTGGACTCCACCTGAATCGGTTAAGCAAGTTAGGAGTTTTCTTGGCCTAGCCAGCTATTGTCGTCGCTTCGTCGAGAACTTTTCTAAAGTTGAAAAGCCTCTATCTGAACTCCTCAAGAAAGATAAGAAATTCTTATGGACTCCCAAGTGCGAGGAAAGCTTTCAAGAGCTAAAAAGAAGATTGACTTATACACCTGTACTTGCACCTCCAGACACCAAAAGGGATTTCGAAATCTATTGTGATGCATCACGGCAAGGGTTAGGATGCATACTTCTGCAAGATCGACATGTGGTAGCTTATGCTTCACGCCAATTGCGGCCACATGAAGAGAACTATCCTACCCATGACCTTGAACTCGCTGCCGTAGTTCATGCTCTAACAACTTGGCGACATTACCTCCTTGGTAATCGTTGTGAGATTTATTCCGACCACCAAAGCCTCAAGTATATTTTCACCCAGCCAGATCTTAATCTCAGGCAAAGACGCTGGATTGAGTTGATAAAATATTACGACGTAGGAATTTCTTACACCCCAGGCAAAGCCAATTTCATGGCTGATGCACTAAGTCGTAAGTCGTACTGTAACAACCTCATGTTGCAGCAATATCAACCACTTCTTCATGAGACGTTCGCAAGCTTAACCTTGAAATTGTTCCTCATGGCTATCTTTCTACCTTGGTGGCGAAACCAACTCTTGAGGATCAAATTATAGTTGCCCAAAGGCGTGCACGAGGTGTTCGCCGGATCAAGGAGAACATTGCTAGCGGAGTTGCTAAATGTTTCTCCACAGATAGCAAGGGAACGGTTTTCTTTGGAAATCGTTTGGTAGTACCTAAGAATAAGGAACTAAGGCAACTCATCCTCAAAGAAGCCCATGACACACCCCTCTCAATTCATCCCGGTAGCACAAAAATGTACCAAGATCTACGCCAGAGATTTTGGTGGACTAGGATGAAGAGAGACACTGCTCAATTTGTTGCCGAATGTGATGTTTGTCGTCGCATTAAGGCAGAACATCAAAGACCTGCTGGTACACTTCAACCTTTGTCCATTCCTGAGTGGAAATGGGACAAAGTCGGTATGGACTTCATCACCGGCTTTCCAAGAACCCAGAAAGGAAACAATGCCATATTCGTTGTCATAGATAGGCTTTCCAAAGTTGCTCACTTCCTTCCGGTTCGCGAGTCTATAACTGCTAGCCAGTTAGCAGACTTGTACATCTCCAGAATTGTATCCCTTCATGGTGTTCCTTTGGAAATCAATTCTGATCGCGGTAGCCTTTTCACCTCTAGATTTTGGGGAAGCTTCCAACGTGCTATGGGAACTCATCTCTCCTTTAGTACGGCTTTCCATCCTCAGTCTAGCGGTCAAGTCGAAAGGGTTAACCAGATTCTTGAAGACATGCTCAGAGCTTGTGTTATCTCATTCGGGAAGAATTGGGAGAATTCTCTTCCATTTGCCGAATTTGCTTATAACAATAGTTTTCAGTCTAGTCTGAACATGGCTCCTTTTGAACTCCTTTATGGACGACGATGTCGAACACCACTAAACTGGTCTGAAACCGGTGAAAGACAATTCTTTGGACCGGACATGATCAAGGAAGCAGAAGATCAAGTTCGCATTGTTCGTGATCAATTGAAAGCAGCCCAGTCTCGTCAGAAAAGCTACTATGATCGTCATCATAGGCAAGAAAGCTACAATCTGGATGAGAAGGCTTACCTTCGGGTTACTCCTCTGAAGGGAACCCAACGTTTCGGTATCAAAGGAAAATTGGCCCCACGTTACATCGGACCTTTCCGCATTATTGCTAAACGTGGAGAAGTTGCCTACCAACTTGAACTACCCCCGCACCTTTCCCGAGTACACGATGTATTCCATGTGTCCCAACTCAGGCGTTGCTTCAAGGACCCCATCCGCGAAGTCGACCATGAAACGCTTGATCTCCAAGATGACCTTTCTTATCGAGAATACCCCGTTTGTATTCTTGATTCCGCAGAGCGTGTCACTCGTCGTCAGAAGATTAGGTTTCTGAAAGTGCAATGGTCACACCACTCTGAAAGAGAAGCCACGTGGGAAAGATAGGACCGTCTCCTTACGGAGTACCCCACCTTCCTCCCGCAGACTTCTGAATCTCGGGACGAGATTCTTTTGAGTGGGGGCGAGTTGTCAGATCCCTCTGTTAGGTATGTGCTAGGGTTAGCTAGTGCCTTTGCATCATGTAAAAATTTCAAAAAGAAATCTTGGAAATCAAATTCAAAATCATAATGGGAGAAGGAACACCCCACAGTTGATGCTGCTATCATGATGGAGGGAAATCTCAAGATGGCTACTGAGAACCACAAGCGCCACATGTTGCAGAAGGCTGGATCCAGCAACCCTCGACTGCGTCCGATGCAACCGCCAAGGCCAGCACCCCAGCCTCAAAGGATCCCTTACCCAGCGTCAGGCCCCAGTGCTACTGCCCGCCCTGTTGGAGTTCCGTGTCCAGCAGACGGAGTTCCTCGCAACCCTGGAGTGATCTGTTTCGGATGTGGTCAGAAGGGAAACTATTCGACAGAGTGTCCCAGCAAGAAGAATACTGCTCCACGCCCCAATGCTCTAGCATGGTGCATCCCACGCTTCCAAGGGACGTTTGCATCACGTGCAAGCCGAGGAAGCCTAGGAGGCAGGAGAAGTCATCTTGGGTACATTCTCAGTTAATTTGGTACATGCCCAAGTTTTGTTTGATTCGGGTGCATCACACTCGTTTTTTACGGAGTCATTTGTGAATAGAAGTGGGATCAAGGCCGAGCTCTTGACACGGGGCATGAGTGTGCAAATTCCCGGATCTAGGGTAACGACACACCGCACCTGTCTTGATGTACCTATAGAGATCTGCGGAGTCACGTTTCCGGCAGAATTGATTGAGCTGGGAACAAAATGGATAGAAGTGATACTTGGAATGAACTGGTTGTAAAAGTATCAAGGTCGGATAGATTGAACAGAGAGGACAGTCAACCTCACGAGTGACGATGGAATTCAGATAGAGTACACCGACAAGGAAGACATTGCCCGAGCCTGCTGTCATCAGAGTGTCTCGATGCCATCACTTGAGGAGGTAAAGGTTGTATGTGAATTCCCGGATGTCTTTTCGGAGGAGCTACCCGGTATGCCGCCTGATCGGGATATCGAGTTCATCATCGAGTTAGTGCCTACACAACCCCAATTTCCCAAAGACCATACCGGATGAATGTCGAAGAGCTGATTGAATGGAAGAAAAAGTTGAATGATATGCTCCAAAAGGGACTGACTCGACCAAGTGCTTCAACCTGGGGTTCGGCAGTTCTCTTTGTGGACAAAAGAGACGGAAACATACGCATGTGTGTGGACTACCGTAAGCTGAATGAAGTGACCATCAAGAACAAGTACCCGCTCGCCAAGATCGAGGATATTTTCGACCAGTTGAACGAAGCCCGAGTCTTCTCCAAGATTGATCTGAGGACCGGATATCATCAGCTGAAGGTCCAAGAGTCGGACATCCCCAAGACAGCGTTCACGATCCAATATGGTTTGTTCGAGTACACTGTGATGTCCTTCGGACTTACCAATGCCCCGACCTATTTCATGAACCTCATGAACAAGATTTTCATGAAGTACCTCGACAAGTTTGTGGTGGTGTTTATTGACGATATCCTGATATATTCCAAGACAGAGGAAGAGCATGCCGAGCATCTGCGCTTAGTCCTCAATACTTTGTGAGAGCACCGGCTGTACGCCAAGTTCATCAAGTGCGAGTTCTGGCTCAAGGAAGTCGGATTTCTGGGTCATGTATTGTCAGAAGGAGGAATATCCGTTGACCCAGCCAAGATTCAGTCCATCATGGACTGGACATCCCCGACAACCCAGACAGAAGTTAGAGGATTCCTCGGATTAGCGGGATAGTACCACAAATTTGTGGAAGGCTTCTCAAGCACTGCCCATCCGATGACTCAATTGCTGAAGAAGGACCAGAAGATTTTATGGACAGAGAAGTGAGAAGCCAGTTTCCAGGAGTGGAAGAGGAGATTGATGTCTACTCCAGTTTTGACGATGCCTGACCTGACCAAGAGCTTCGATGTGTATTGTGATGCATCGAAGATTGCATTGGGTTGTGCTCTGGTGCAAGTCGGCAAAGTCATTGAGTACCTTTCCAGGAAGTTGAGGTCGCATGAGGTGAACTACCCTACACACGACTTGGAGCTAGACGCTATTGTGCTCGCTCTAAAAAGATGGAGACACTACCTGATTGGTCACCGATGTGACATATACACAGACCAGAAGGGCTTGAAGTATATATTCTCTTAGAAGGAGCTGAATTTGAGGCAGAGGAGATGGATCGAATTGATCAAAGACTACGATCTCGAAATCCACTACCACCCCGGCAAGGCCAATGTGGTAGCATATGCCCTCAGCTGCAAGCCTTGCACACTTAATGCAATGATTAGAGAGAAGCAGCCAGCACTGCACGAGGAGTTCGAGAAGCTGGGTTTGGAGCTTGTTACACCCGGTTATCTTGCTCACCTCGAGCTGACTCCGAATCTGTTTGATCAGATCAAGGAGGCACATAAGGGACACGATAGTCTCGAGGTAATCAAGAAGAAGATGCCCCTCGGCAAGGTCCCGAAGTTCACGGCAGATGATGAAGGACTTCTTTGGTTTGATGGCCGATTGTGTCTGTCCGATGTGAAGGAGTTGAAGCTCAATATCCTGAAGGAAGCTCACGATACACCTTACTCCATCCACACTGGAGGGACTAAGATGTATCAAGACCTGAAGGACTTGTTTTGGTGGCATGGTATGAAGCGTGAGATTGCCTTGTATGTTGTCAAGTGTGACATTTTCCAAAGAGTAAAAGTAGAGAACCAGAGACCTGCAGGATTGCTACAACCGCTCCGATTTTCTGAATTGAAGTCGGAACAAATAGGCATGGACTTCATCATAGTTCTACCGAGTTCGAGTAAAGGACATGATTCTATCTGGGTCAACGTCGACCGACTCTCCAAGGTAGCTCACTACATTCCCGTGCGAACCACCTATCGAGGAGACCAGCTGGCAGACTTTTACATGTCAAGGATCGTATGTCTGCATGGAGTTCCGAAGGAGATTGTGTCTGACCGAGGTACCCAGTTTACCTCGAGGTTCTGGAAGCAAGTCCAGGAGGCACTAGGCATCAAGCTCACATTCAGCACAACCAATCACTCGCAGACTGGAGGCCAGACCGAGCGAGTGAACCAGATATTAGAGGATATGCTCCACACATGTGTTCCAGCCTATGGTTCCAAGTGGGAGGATTGCTTGCCTTATGTAGAATGATCCTACAACAACAGCTATCAGTCGAGTTTGCGGATGGCCCAATTTGAGGCTTTGTATGGGAGCAAGTGCCGCACGCCCCTAAACTGGTCTCAGACCGGGGAAGGGAAGATTTTCGGACCTGATGTTTTGAAGGAGGCTGAGGAACAAGTCCAGTTGATTCGTGAGCATCTCAAGACCGCTCAATCTCGTCAAAAGAGCTATGGCGACCCCAACCGTCGAGAGGTGACTTTTGCAGTTGGAGACTTTGTGTATCTCTGAGTCACCCCACTGAAGGGAATGCAGCGTAGCGGGACAAAGTCTGGATGGACTCTCTATAAGTGCGTCCTGATACGCGAGAGATGATAATTGCTTCTCGCCCTTCGTTGGTTACCCCAAGTGAAAGGTGAGATGCAGCGTAGCGGAAAGTTTCCCTTGGTGAAGACACCAAGGTTGAGAGTATCGACCAGTAGGACTCCAGAGATGATAAGTAGGTGTTAGCGGCGCAATTGACGTGGACCTGCACACAGACACAAATAACTTTTCTCCAACGAAGTTCAAAGAGGTTGTCAATCTCTCCGGTCTTGTTGTTTACAAAGGATCAAATGCAAGGGATAATGATAACGATGATAGCAACTGTAAAGTAAAAACAGGAAAAGTAAATAAGCGTGTAAGCAATGATGAGAATATGGACTAGGGTCCCGTGATGTTCACTAGTGATGTCTCTCTCCCAAAATACGATAAAACTGCTATGTGAGGTAAACAAATTACAAATGGCCAATTGACAGGATTATAAACGCACCGCGATGCTAACTATGCTACAAAGAAAGGAAGAGGCTCAAAAGCAAGGGAAGTACGCCAAAATAAGTAGACCAAAATCCAACTGCATCTACTACTAATCATCCACCTTGATATATATATCCAGAACATCTCGCTGGTATTATGTTGCGAGCCCCACCCAAAGTGTAAACCCAAAGCAACAGACAACTGCATTAAAAAGCACTTTGCGTAATGTAAACAATCCTTGCAAACGCGGTTACAAGAATCGTTGTTTTCCCCCTTGTGGCAACAACACATCCCCTAGACTCATGTTTGTGTCACTCAAGCGTGTCATCAGGGGGCATGAACCCACAATCGAGCATAACGTTCCCTCTTGGAGTTACTACCTACTACCGGTCCAAAGCAATAAACAACAAAGGAGAACATGCAAGAATTACTTAGGAACAAAAATATAAAAGATAAGAACCAAATATATTACTCTATCACAATCTGAACATAATCTCATAATCCATCGGATCCCAGCAAACTCAGCATAGCAACAACAGAAATATTACATATGTGCCTCGATCATGTAGGGCAGCTCACGAGGTCTAAACCATGAAGAACAAATAGGGGAGGAGAAAATCACATAGCTACTGATCACGGACCCATGGTCCAAGTGGAAACTACTCACGACACATTCGGGAAGCGTCCATAGTGGAGGGGAATCTGTTGGCACTCCCGATCTTGGAAACTACTCACGACACATTCGATCCTCCCTCCGGCAGGGTGCCGGGAAGAACTCTGTTGGCACTCCCGATCTTGGAAGCGCGGCGGCGGCGGAACAGAGGCGAGACCGCGAAAAAGGGTTCTGTACTCAGAAGTTTCATGTCACGGGGAATAAATAGGTGAAGGGGGCAGCCAGGGGGGCCACCAGGAGTCTAGGCGCACCCCTGGCGCGGCCAGACCCTAGGCCGCGCCAGGTGGCCACTTGGGTCCCTAGTGGTGGCCCCCTGGCCCTACGTCGAGGTTCTGGAAGCTTCCTTTGCCCTGATTTTTTATCCAATTTTTCCCAAATTTTTGGAGCACTTATAATATGGGGGAAACCTGGAATAGAAAAACAGCAGAAAACAGCAACTGTCACTGTGGTGCACTGAGTTAATAAGTTAGTCCAAATATGATCAAAAGTGTATGAAAGTGTATCTAGATCATAGCAATATCACACAAAACATGCATGGAGCAAGCAGAAATTATAGATATGTTTGGGACGTATCAACATCCCCAAGCTTAATTCCTGCTCGTCCTCGAGTAGGTAAATGATAACAAGCATAATTTCTGTGGTGATATTCAAAATCAATCTAGGTATGTGATTCAATTCAAGTCATAACATGCAAGAGTCTATATTAGCATTAAAACAAGTAACAAAAGAACATTAGGTGCAAGAGGTCTCGCTGTCCGTGACTCGAATGTCTCCAAATGGTGTTTGCGTTCAAGAAGGGGATAGGGAATACGAGAAAAAAATATTTTTGTTGAGAACTCAATCTACTAAAGTTTCACACTTGGTCTTTTTAAGAATCTTATCTTGACTCGTCCCCAGACCACTAGCCAGGTACAAGTCAATTTGATCCACTCCTTTTCGATATTTTGAGCACTCATGCAATGGATGAGCGTAAGAACGAGAGTTGACACTTAGGATGGAAACGAGAGACATATGGTGGAGGAGGAAGAAAAAAAGGTAAGAAAGGCTCACATCAATGAGGACAATCATACGCGATAAGGCCAAATGATAGATATGATGTGAGGAGTAGGGATTGCCATGCAACAGATGCACATATAAGCTAAGAAAAGCTCTCCAATGGAACTTGTGGGGGTGCATATAACTTGCTCGCTCATGAAGACCTAGAGCTCTTTTGAGGAGGCTCATCCTTGGAATATGCAAACCAAGTTCTATAGTGTGAATGTCCCCACATAGCTATATGCATGAATGATCATCTCTATGGAGTACAAGGATAAGATGGAGTACTACTGTGGATCTTTCAAAAGGATAGTAGTGTTGCCCCTTTCTCTCTTTTTATTTATTTTTCTCTTTTTTCTATTTTTTGTATTTTTTAGTGGCCTCAATGGCTCTTTCTATCTAACTCTCATTTGTTCTCTTTCGGATCTTTTATTTTGTCCACTTTGGGATCTTTTCCTCACTTATGGGCAACACTCTAATTTACAAGAGGGTATAGAAGATCTTTCACACTTTGCAAGGTACTCAAATCATAAAGAAGATGTAGCTATCATGATGTATGGAATGTATGCCTCTTCCAGTGTAGCAGGAACCTGTATGACATGAAGATCAAGTCGTGAAGAGGCTATGGAAATATCTTGATAGGTAGGTATGGTGGTTGTTTTGAGGAAAGATATAAGGAGGTTTATGAGTACAGAGCGTATCATTCCAAGGGTTTGGATGTGCCGGCGAAGGTGAACGCCAACTCTCACAGTGATAAGAAGGAAATGCACGGCACGGGAGAGGCTAACAAATATGAGGAGGTGGAAGTGTCAACTTTCAATACTTACACTAGTCCGAATAACTCATGCACTTATTATTGGTAACTATAAATCTAATAAGGAGGTTAACAAAGAGACAAGTACCCCGAGGAGGAGTGTATGGGGATTTGGTTATCCTTGCGCATCCTCGACTCATGGTACGTGAGTGTACTCTAATATCCGATCCCTCCAAAGATTAGCGATCCATATAGTAGTTAAAGTTCTCAACTAGTTTTATAGGTTTTGAAAATAAACACGGATTGCCCAAAATACGACACCTATCACTAATAGGCTAGAGCTCTTGACACCAAAAGTTCAAACATTACTCACATCAATACCTCAAATCTATTGCAAGTTACTACTAAAATTAAATAGCAACCTTAATTACCTACTTTCAAGAAAAGACACAACTCAATGCAATAACCAACTCTCTTAACAAGATCAACATGAAAACTAAAGAGAGTCTAGAAACAAACTAAACAAAATCAAAGGCTCTGGCTAAAGACAAACTAAAACTAAAACTAAACATGGCAGTAGCTACGGAAAGATAAAGAACACACACCAGCAGAAAGATAAGCATGAAAAATCCTATGATGTGTTCTAGATTAGAGTGGAGTGTGTTTCTCTCCCACACAAAGTAAGCTGGGGCCTAACTTTTTATGAACAGCAAGCAAAGCTAAAGAAAACTAAAAATAAAACCTAAGAGTGAGACGCTCCAAACATAGCACATAACGCATGAAGTGATAAAAATATAGTGAGACGAAGGACGAACTGATGATTGTTGATGGAGAAGGGGATGCACGGGGGCATCCCCAAGCTTAGACGCTTGAGTCTTCTCGAATATATATTGGGGATCTATGGGGGCATCCCCAAGCTTGAGCGCTTGACACACCCGGATCTTCTTTCATCATCTTCCATTGCACACTTGAAACCTCCCTTCATACATAACTCATCATAAACTGATTAGAGAGGTTAGTACCCTTAATAAAATAATTTTTCCCACTGGATATAAAGATATTCTTGAAGAGCTATTGTTTCTCAAGATTTCCAGAAGGTTTTTGCAAAGAGAAAGCAAGCTTAAGGTTTGCAAAAGTAAGGAAAGGCAAAACATGGCAGAATCTGTGAAAAACAGAACAGCAGGTAGTAGACAATTTTTTCAGGGTACTTCTGCAACTCAAATAAAAAAACTCAGAACATACAAAAGTTTCAAAATTGTATATAGCATGCTGTGTAAAAAATTCAGTTCAAAAATATGAAGTGGTGATTTGTTCCGATGTTTTCCGTCAAGAAGACAGAATCTGTTTTCTGGACATCATGTCACAACTTTTGCTTCCCTTATCATAAGAGGCTATAACTTGGCACAAAGCTTGGAAATAAAGATATAATGATGTTTCTACAGTAGTAACAACCATCAAGACCACTAAAATAGAAGTAAAAACATCTTGGGTTGCCTCCCAACAAGCGCTTTCTCTTACGCCTTTAAGCTAGGCATAAGGCAAAAGAAGAATCAAGTTTTATCGAGAGAAAGAGATTAGCTAGCCCGTGTAACGGACTCAAAAGGTAACTTGATTTTCTTTCTAGGGAAGTGTTCCATCCCCTTTTTGAGAGGGAATTGAAATTTTATATTTCCCTCTTTCATGTCAATGGCAGCACCAACAGTGCGAAGAGAAGGACGTCCCAAAATAATTGGACATAAAAGTTCACACTCTATATCCATAATAATAAAATCAACGGGAACATAGTTGTCATTGACAATGATAAGAACATCGTCGATCTTCCCCAAAGGTTTCTTTACGGAAGAATCAACAAGACGAACACCAAAAGAACAAGAATCAAAAGGTTTCAATTCAAACATATCATACATTCTTTGGGCATGACGGAGGTACTAGCTCCAACGTCGCATAAATCATAGCAAGAGAAGTTATTTCATTTATTTTTTATCATAGGGTCCCAACCACCATCTAGCTTCCTAGGTATGGAGGCTTCTATCCTAAGCTTCTCCTCCCTAGCTTTGATGAGTGCATTTGTGATAGGCTCCGTGAAGGCAAGATTAAGTGTGCTAGTGTGGGGGTCTCTAGACATTTTGTGTAGCAAGCTAATAACTTCTGAGAGGGTGCAACTATAAAAATCAATATCGCTACTATCAAAGGTGGTAGTAGTGTCATCTAGGCTCACTTGTTTGAAACCCTCTATGTTCATAGGAATTTCTTCTTCTACGGTTGAGGTATTAGCATCACCATTAATAGGTCCAATGGGACCAGGAGTGCATTGGGTGCTAATAGTTTCGGTGTCCTCAAAAATTTGCATAGTGGCAAGTGTGTGATGTGTAGGAAGGCTCTTAATTCTATCCTCTTCTTATTTTTCTCTAGCCCATCTTTCTTTAAAGTTTAGCCATCATCCTAATATTTTCATTAATTTGTAATTGGATAGCATTAATAGGAGTGTCCTTCCTCTCCTCAAAGGGAGAGGTTCTAATATTTAGCATCTCAACATCAAGGGCTAAGCTATCTACCTTCAAATAGAGATTATCCAACTTAGCTAATTTCTCTTCTACATTCTTGTTGAAGGCTTTTTGGGTAGTGATAAAATCTCTAAGCATATTTTCTAGTTCAGAAATGGGGTTCTTGTTGCTAGGATAAGTGTTGTTGTTCCCATAGTTGGATGGAAACGGTCTAGGATTGCTAGAAAATTGCCCCTATAAGCATTGTTGTTAAAGTTGTTTCTAGCAATAAAGTTCACATCTACTTGTTCCTGAGCAACCAAAGAATTTAAAGGAACATCATGAGGATCAATAGAGGGTTGCTTGGTAAGTAGAGACATAATTAAGTCAACTTTTTCATTTAGGGAGATAATCTCCTCGACAGAGTTTACCTTCCTACCTGTTGGAGCGCGTTCGGTGTGCCATTGGGAATAGTTGTTCATCATCTCATCGAGAAGTTTTGTGGCAGCACCAAGTGTAGTTGACATAAAGGTTCCCCCGCGGCCGAATCTAACAGATTCCGCGAGGTAAAGTTCAAGCCTGCATAAAAAGTCTGGATAACCATCCACGTAGTCAAACCATGTGAAGGGAATTTCTTTACAAGAGATTTCATACGTTCCCAAGCTTGGGCAAAGTGTTCATTATCCAATTGCTTAAAATTCATAATGTTACTCCTTAATTGGATAATTTTAGCAGGTGGCTAATACTTCCCAATAAAAGCATCTTTGCACTTATCCCAAGAATCTATGCTATTCCTAGGCAAAGATTGAAACCAGATTTTAGCTCCTTCCCTCAAAGAGAAAGGAAAAAAGCTTGATCTTAACAACATCACCTTCTACATCTTTATACTTTTTCATATCACATAACTCAACAAAATTATTTAAGTGTAAAGAAACATCATCTCCAGCACCAGAGAATTGATCTCTCGTAACAAGGTTTATCACAGAAGGTTTAATTTCATAAGAGGTAGCTGAAGTGGCAGTGTGGTAATAGGAGTGCAGATAAAATCTTTGTTGTTGTGACTAGTGAAATCACACAACTTGGTGTTTTCAGTGGAACCCATAGTAGCAGCAAGTGTGGCAGATTTTTTTTGTAATTTTTTATATAAAACACAAAGATAAAACTGAAAGGTAAACTAACAAGACTAAAATGTAAAGGTAAAAGGTAGGGAAACTCCCCTATCTTAGCACTCGGAGTCCACGGCAACGGCTCCAGAAATTTGCTTGATACGCGAGAGATGATAATTTCTTCTCGCCCTTCATTGGTTACCCCAAGTGGAAGGTGAGATGCAGTGTAGCGGCAAGTTTCCCTTGGTGAAGACACCAAGGTTGAGAATATCGACCAGTAGGACTCCAGAGATGGTAAGTAGGTGTCAGCGGCGCAACTGACGTGGACCTGCACACATACACAAATAACTTTTCTCCCAACGAAGTTCAGATAGGTTGTCAATCTCTCTGGTCTTGTTGTTTACAAAGGATCAAACGCAAGGGATAATGATAATGATGATAGAAATTGGAAAGTAAAAGAAGGAAAAGTAAATAAGCGTGTACACAATGATGAGAATATGGAACGGGGTCCCGTGATGTTCACTAGTGATGTCTCTCTTCCAAAAGATGATAAAACTGCTATGCGAGGTAAACAAATTACAGATGGGAAATTGAGAGGATTATAAACGCACCGTAATGCTAACTATGCTACAAAGAAAGGAAGAGGTTCAAAAGCATGGGCAGTACGCCAAAATAAGTAGACCGAAATCCAACGGCATCTACTAATAATCATCCACCTTGAGATATCTATCCAGAACATCTCGCAAGTATTAAGTTGCGAGCCCCACCCAAAGTGTAAACCCAAAGCAACAGACAACTGCATTAAAAAGCACTTTGCGTAAGGAAAACAATCCTAGCATCCGCGGTTACAAGCACCGTTGTTTTCCCCCTTGTGGCAACATCACATCCCCTAGACTCATGTTTCTGTCACTCAAGCGTCTCATCAGGGGGTATGAACCCACAATCGAGCATAACATTGCCTCTTGGAGTTACTACCTACTACTTGGCCAAAGAAATAAACAACAAAGGAGAATATGCAAGAATTACTTAGGAACAAAAATATAAAAGATAAGAAACAAATATATTACTCTATCACAATCTGAACATAATCTCATAATCCATCAGATCCCATCAAACTCAACATAGCAACAGCAGAAAGATTACGTATGTGCCTCGATCATGTAGGGCAGTTCACGAGGTCTAAACCATGAAGAACAAAGAGGGGAAGAGAACATCACATAGCTACTGATCACGGACCCATGGTCCAAAGGAAACTACTCACGGCACATCCGGGAAGCGTCCATGGTGGAGGGGAATCTCCTGGAGGTCGATCCTCCCTCCGGCAGGGTGCCGGGAAGAAGTCTGCTGGCGCTCCCAATCTTGGAAGCGCGGCGGTGGAACAGAGGCGAGATCGCGAAAAAGGGTTCTGTCCTCGGAATTTTCACGTCACGGAGAATAAATAGGCGAAGAGGGTCAGCCAGGGGGGGCACCAGGAGTCCAGGCGCCCCCTGGCGCGGCCAGACCCTAGGCCGCGCCAGGTGGCCGCCTGGGTCCCTGATGGTGGCCCCCCGGCCCTCCTTCGGGTTTCCGGAAGCTTCCATTGCGCTGATTTTTTTCCTATTTTCCCAAATTTTTGGAGCACTTTTAATATGGGGGAAACCTGGAATAGAAAAACAGCAGAAAACAGGAACTAGCACTGTGGTGCACTGAGTTAATAAGTTAGTCCAAATATGATCAAAAGTGATTGAAAGTGTATCTAGATCATAGCAATATCACAGAAAACATCCATGGAGCAAGCAGAAATTATAGATACGTTTGGGACGTATCACCACCAAAACCTAGCCTTACAGTACGACCACTATACTCTGGTATGGGACAGGGCTATTTGGAAGCTTGCGTATCTTAGTACGAGGATCTTCTAACTACATAATACATAGAAGCCTGTAATCCTAATGATGCGTCAGAGGTGAGGTCGCTGCCGACGCAGCGGCGGCACGAAACTTTGCCGCACCTGTACTACGGTGAAGGCATGTGTCCAAGAGGAGCATGACCTTTCACACGGATAGTTCAGGATGTGGGCATCGGGTAGATCACATGTACTAGGTTAGGCAAGGGGAAGAGTATGGTCTATTATCCGACACCCGCATACTGAGGTATGACGATCCGTGGGAACACACGACAGATGTATCGAATGTGGTGGGTAAAGTGTACAACCTCTGCAGAGTGAAATCTATTCGAGTAGCCGGAGTCCATGGTCATGGACAGCTAGTGAGGCCACACTTTGTGGGGAATAGATGAGAAAGCCCGGTACCGAGTTTATGGTTCGCGACGATGATGTTGATATTGTTGGAAAAGGGTTGGAGTTGACTTATCCAAATTGATTGTGGGAAATATAACTTTCCAAGTTTAAAACTTTGCCAACTAAATAATAATTTGGAGTAGATAGGAAATCCCTATGAGAAACCCCACCATATATCCATCCTATTATTTTCGTATGCAAAACTTTCTTTCTTTCTTTAGGTGGTTTGCGAGTACTTTGTATATACTCACGGCTTTGTCCCTGGTTATTCCATCGGCTAGGCTTAGAGGAGCAGGTATTTGACGATGCTGCTACCGACGATTACTAGAACGTGCTATGCTCTGAACTGGCCTGTGGATTGTGCCGCTGCTACCTTTGATGCTTTTGCCTATTCCGGTTCTATTTGAGCCCGATGAGGCCATGTAAGACTATGTTATTTGTAAGACTTGTATTCGGTATTGTATGAAAATTGATACTATGATATACATGTCGAGTTGTGCGTCATGCGACACTGATCATGGGAGCATGACAGTATACACAGCTGGCCACTTCGGGCATATAGTCTGGGGTGCTCACAGAAGGAAAGTATAAGTCTCCTTCCACCAGTCATCTACAGTCTTTGGCCAACATAAGTTCCCTTCATTTCGTATGAAGTATGGAGGGGAAAGTGTAAGTTTTATAAAAGTGAATTTCTTCTGGTCACCTAGGAATTATAAAAATATTTGGGCATTTTACTAAATTGCCTAGGTATTTAAAACCTAGGGCAAAACAAAATAGCAGAAGAATAAAAAGAAAGAAAATGAAAAACCTAATCTAGCCGACCCCCCCTACGGCCTCGGCCCAACTAACCGGACCACGGCCCAGCCCACCGGCCATCCCCTTGTCGTCTTCTCCCCGGCGCCAGAGCAGGCAGCTCACCGCCGTGGCGAGCATGCCTGCGATGCCAGGGCCACCTAGGCCCTCCCCTTCCTCCTCTCTGCGCCAAGGAGACGCGCAGGCGCCCCGCACTTTTTTCCCCTAGCCACGGTTCATCCCCTCGTCTCTGCGTCGTCAATCTCGCGTCGACAGAGGACCCGCCGGAGCGCTCCGCCGTGCCACGCGTGGCCACCGGCCACCATCCGGCGAACCACCTTGTCCGACGCCTCCATCGTGGACGGCTCCGACAGTATGCATCTTCAATCGAGCCCGAATGGCTCCATCAGCGACACCAGGCCCAGCTTCTTCCCGCCGGCCGCCGCGAAGCTCTTCGCCAAATACGTCGCCGCCACTGCTCCTCTACCCTCCCCGACGGGCTCTTCGTGCTACGGTGAGCTCCAGGCTTCGAAACCCCCTTTCCGTTCGCTCTCCCGTGGCCTACCTCACCTCGCCATCGCGGTCAGTGGCCCAGCCGCCGCTGTCTTCGACCTAGCCGTGGCCAGAGGCCATGCCTTTTGCTCCCTCCTGTTCCACTCGATGCGGAAGCCCGCGAGGAGCACCCCCGTACCAACCAAGCCCCTCCCCGTGCCCTAAAACCCTACTCCGGCGAAGTTCCGGCGAGCACAGAGCTCACTGGCGGCACCCCAGGCCATTAGGCCCTAACCCTTGGCCTAATTACCCCCCTAAACTAAACCCTAAACCAATGATAGGTGGGGCCAGCCCCCCCCCTTAACCCAATGTTTAATTTAAGCTAAATAGAATTTCAATCTGGGCCACTGACATGTAGGCCCCACATGTCAGCCCCCCTGACATCAGCCCTGCGTCATGCTGATGCAGTAATTGGGTTTTGAATTAAAAGAAAATCAAAAAATTCAGAAAATAGCTAAAACTTCAATAAATCATAGAATATTCATTTTAACTCCAAATTAAACAAATAATATATGAAAAATTATCAGAAAAATGCAAGGATTATGAATATGCAATTTGTTTTTATGTTTGACCATTTTAAAATGGGTGAACAATAGCAAACATGCATATGGAACAATTTGAATTTGAATTTGAATTTGAAGTTTGAATTTGCATTCCAAATGCAATACACTTCAATTAAGATGAATTTGCCACAAACCAGTAGCATTCACCGCATGGAGAACTATATCATGTGCTTGTGCATTCTATTTCAATGTGGTCCCCCCCCCATTTGTTGATGATTGCTTCCGGTAACAGTGCTTCCGAGACGGTGATCACCTCCGAAGAAGAAGACCGGTAAACCCGTGTATCGTCAGCAAGGCAAGCAAAGCCCATTGATCATGTCTATAAAAACCCATTTCCCTCTCAGTCTCGCTTGTGCATTGATTAGTATGATCACCTTGTTATCGATTCTACCGCATAGTTGAACTCATATCCGATGCATGACCTATCATCTTGTCACAGTAATAAGCAAACCACAATCCTAGCTGACATAGGATTTTACTGACATCATGAGGCCCCTGCAACTGTTACTGCTTATTGCTGCTTAGTGATACAATGAGGTTACATTGTTTGTGAGTCGGGATGGATACTCATAATGGTGCTGATGATAACGTGTTGGTGAACCCACCCTAAACAAAGGTGAACGATGAGAGGTTGTGTAGGAGTACACAGTGGGTTGTCTTGTTGAACACTGCCCTAGGCCCCGAGTTCCTGTTTTGTGATACAAGACAAAGAGTATGACCACATGTAGGGTTTATGGGAACCCCGTTTGGCCTCTTTACGTACCCGGTCCAGTCTAGGAGTCACACTAGATTCGGGCTTTCCATTTGGCTTATGCATAGATATGTGGGTGGACCTGTGAGGCAGCGAAACCATCTGTCAAAGGTGGCGTCTCGGTCCCTTGCATTATCTGAGTCCGTTTCGTTGAACCGGCCGGACTCTCGAGCGGTGAAAAATTCGGGTAGTCTACTCCTGGATTAGAGGAGGTGATGTGAGGGTAGTGCCTTGGTTTCATCCACGTCCGACACCCGCTTGAAGGGTGACAAGAATGAGGCGATAAGTGATGACACGCGTGTGAAGATGTACACCCTGCAGGGTTAACAAAACTATTCAAATAGCCGCGTCCGCGGTCATGGACTACTTGGAACCTGTACATGATTATTAGACAACTTGAATGGATACTCTAAAACTCGCAAGATAAGCGTGAGTGCTATGGCGTGCTTCCTCGTGGGGAAGTCGAGGAAGTAACCATAGTGGTGTATTGGTTGGAGACTTGGTAGTGGACTCGTGTACGCTTCTTACCTCAAGTCTGGTACTCGTAGTACAGGACTAGCCAAGTCAAAGCTGGCACTTCTGCATGTTGAAACCCCACCTCCCTTTACCTTGAAACTTGCACATGAGTAGTATAGTTCTGATGTAAGTCTTGCTGAGTACGACTTTGTACTCACGTTTGCTTATTCTATGTTTTAGATGAGAAACCAGACCCCGATGGAGTCGCCTTCCTGAAGCTCGAAGTTGACTAAGCTAGTATAGTTCCAAACAATAGTCTGGTCCCTCGTGGAAGGGCATGTATGATGAACAAGGCTTCTCTAAGCCATTTGTTAATCTTGTCTGTACTCATACCTAATTTTCTTCCGTTGCTTGATGTAATGATGGATCATAGTTATATGATCTTTGTGTACTCTATGTATAAGTCAATAAAGATATAGTTTGTAGAGTTCATGCAAGGTGTACCTGCTATTTACACTGGACATGTATGTTGCGTGTATGATTATAACATGCATGTCTTAGTGTGGGGTTCGATAGCTTAGTTGTGTTCTTGCCGGCGGTCTTTTATACACCAAGTGGCCCTTAGATGTGCGCAGCTTGGGGCATCGCGATGCGATTGCTCGTGACTTTGTCACGTGGCACACTTTGTTGTATGATTGAGCCTGCCCGAGACCCCGACTAAGTGATTGGGCTGGAGTCTGTTTATGTAAGTGTTATAATTCAATCGATAATATGGTTTAGGCAACTTGTCCATGAGTATGGAATTTCACCACCCATAATCATTTAGACTTGTGAGCGGGCGATGAGGACCCATCTCAGTTGATCATCCGGCCTGGATCGGATGCCCCTCACGTACGATGCTTTCCGAGAGTGTTCTGTGCTTGGCGTTGTCTGCTTAGACAAGTGGGTACGACTCTCGGCTCTCCATATGATTGAGTTGTGACTGGAATTACATACGCATATTCCGGGTCCCGACAAACTTGGTATCAGAGGAGGACTGTCTATAGGATTATCAAACCCTTGGTCGAAATCGAGTCTAGCATTCCATAGTTATATAGTTACTTGGGTATAAAGGGAATTACATACGCATATTCCAGGTCCCAACAATGATAGGCAACATGCCCCCAACAATTTGATGAACTATTACATGATCTAACTCATCTAATCCCTACCATCGCCTTCGCCTACCACAGAGAATTACTCACGCATGGATGTGGGAGACATGGAAGGATGATGGAGTGGAGATGGTGATGACGATGGCGTCGATTTCCCTCTCCAGAGGCCAAATCAGCCCCCAGATTATCTCTCCCGAGGACGAGCAGAGGAGGCAGCGGCTCTATGGCGGAAAACTGGAGTATGTGTGTATGTTTCATGGTTTCCTCGTCGAGAGTAAAAATACCAGTCGAAGGGGGCCTGGGGGTAGCCCCACTGGACCAGACAACCTAGTGGCACGGCCAGGGGGGTGGTTACGCCACCTGGTCGCCTGGGCCAGGGGTGGGCCCCCTCTGGTCCATCTTATGGCTCCGGGACTCTTCTATTTTGTGGATTTTTTTGGGATTTTTCTGAGATTTTTCTAAGATGCTTAAATTTCCCTTTTCATGCACATAAAAAAGACATACAAGCAACTCTGCTGAAAACAATGTTTGTCCGGGTTAGTTTTGTTCAAATCATGCAAGAATGAGGGCAAAACAATAGCAAAAGTGTTTGGAAAAGTCGATAGCGTTTGTGTCGTATCAATAGCCTGTAATATTAGGGAAACTGGCTGCCCGCAGGCGTGTTGCATGGGTTGTCTCATTAGTTGGCCATGAGCGTTAAGCTATGAAGATTGATTCACGCTGATGACCCTCAACTGTAGGGGATTGTTTGTAGAATTTTCGATAAATAAGAGTGTCGAACCCAACGAGGAGCAGAAGGTATTGGCAAGTGACTTTGGTAAAGAAATAGCTGCAGGAACTGAAAGATAGTTTTTTTAGGGGTTTTCGATATAAGCAACAAAAAGGTAAAAGCGAGCAAAGAAAAAAATCATTGAGGAGTAACAAGTGGCCCAATCCTTTCGAAGAAAGGAGAGACCTAGCAACTGAACTTATAAAGGCTAAAGCATTCTTGAGAATACACGGGAGAAATAGTCACGTGCTTTCGCCATATTCCCCATCGGTACTATGTGCTGTGTTGATAAGTGTTGAGTGGGTGGATCTATGATAGTACACCCTCTAGACTAAGATAAGTGCACTCTTATGATTAAACACCTTGCAAGCATCCGCAAATACAAGATAGTAATTAAGGAAAAATCCTAACCATAGCAATACGATCGTTGACCCATTGTTCCCTTGTGCAAAAGCGTGCGAACTGGGGTTCAGGTTTCTGTCACTCCGGCAACCCACCGTAAGCATTCTTTATACACAATTCATTCCCCTAGGTCCTTGATAAGGCGAAGTGTTGAGTGTTCGACTCACACAACACCACTAGGAAAAATAAAAACACAACTTAAATATCAAACAACACATATTAATTCAACATCATATGACTACTAGCTGATGTCTACGCATGCTTCCATTCTTGTAGACTATGTTGGGCCTCCAAGCGCAGAGGTTTGTAGAACAGCAGCAATTTCCCTCAAGTGGATGACCTAAGGTTTATCGAACTCAGGGAAGTAGAGGTTGAAGATGTTCTCTCTCAAGCAACCCTGCAAATAAGATACAAGAAGTCTCTTGTGTCCCCAACACACCTAATACAACTAGGAGTTGTATAGGTGCACTAGTTCGGCGAAGAGATGGTAAAATATGGGTGATAGGTGTAGCAAAACAAAGTAATATAAATCTGTAATAAAAAGTGCAGCAAGCAAACAAGTGGTAAACGTGAGCACAAACGGTATTGCAATGGTGAAAACAAGGCCTAGGCTTCATACTTTCACTAGTGGCAACTCTCAACAACATTAACATAGTCTAATCACATGATATTCCCCATAAAACATGCAACTCGGATGTGATTCCTTTGTGGTCAAGAGAGGACGAGAATTGTGTAGGGCTACAAAAGCACACCTCAGAGTTCGTAGTTCTCATCTATGGATTTCCCAATGTCACCCCGGCTATCCAAAGAGAGTACCACAATCACCACAACATATCTAAAGGATAGTCAAAGACAAGAACCAAGAGACTCTCAATTTTCAATCCACACACAAAAGAGGAAATCACTCATGAAAATATTCTTCTAACCCATGTCCAATATACCGTTGTCACCATGGTCTCGGGGATTATACTAGATAAGATCAAGTGATTACATCAATCCAATACATAGAAGAAGGGGAAACATCATGGGATCATCCTAGATTAACATAGCCTATGATCACAATCAATATCACATCATGGGAGAGAGAGAAGACCACATAGCTACTGGTAGAAACCTCAGCCCCGAGGAGGAACTACTCCCGCATCATGGAAGGAGGAAGCAACGTCGATGGAGATGAATCCGGGGGCACATCCCCGTCCTGGCATGGTGCCGGCACAGTAATTCTGGTCCCCTGAAGCTTGTTGGCGATGGCGGCAGAGATCGGAATTGCTTTTGGAGAAAAGGGTTCCGGAATCAGGGTTTTCGCGACGCGAGTAAAAATAAGGGCCAAGGGGGGCAGCCAGGGGCCCCACCAGGAGTCTAGGCGGCCTCCCGGCGCTGCCACCCCCTAGGCCGCGCCCACTGGCCGCCTAGGCACCAGGTGGGGCCCCTCTGGCCCCCCTTCGGGTGTAAGGAAGCTTCTGGAACGCTGATTTTTTATATACTTTTCCTGGAATTTTCTAAGCACTTTTAATAATGGGAAAACCTGAAATACAAAAACAGCAGAAAACAGGAACTGGCACTGTGGTGCACTGAGTTAATAGGTTAGTACAAATATGATCAAAAGTGTCTGAAAGTGTATCAAAAGCATAGCAATATCACACAAAATATGCATGGAGCAAGAAAAAATTATAGATACATTTTGGACGTATCACTAGCAACTAGACTTCTCCCGTGTCCTCAAGAACTAAAGTAACTACTCACAAGACATAAAAGAGATCATGATCAGTGGGGATAAATAGATGATAAACATTCGGGATACAATGATATTTCTCCAACAAAACTCAATAGCATTCATCACACGGTAGTAATCAACACCGGTAGAGTAGAGAGGATAGATAGTACGGATTACAACACAAGTTCGACTTGTGAGGTGAGATTGGATGAAGATGAAGATGGTGCTGATGTTAGGGATGATGTTGATGATGATCTCGATGATGCCCGTGACGATGGTGATGATGATGGCGACGATCTCCCCTTCTGGGAGGTGTTCTCCCCGGCGAAATCTGCCTGCCGGAGAAGTCTTTTCTCCAATGTTGGTTTCCGCCATGGAGCAGCGGCGGAACTCACGAAACTCTTCCCTTTTTAGGGTTTTTGGACGACAAGTGATATATAGGCCAGAGGGCAGAGCCGGTAGTGGCCCCAGGGGTCCAGGCGCCCTCCCGGCGCAGCAAGGGTGGGGACTGCGCCAAGTGGCCGCCTGGGCACCCTGTGGCGCCCCTCTGGCCCCTCTTTTGCGTGTCTTCTTCATCCTTCTGGAAAATACCCTCCGTCGATTTTCAGGTAATTTGGAGGTCTTCTCCTTCAGCAACTCAGCGTACACTTTTTACTGCTGAATCCTGCGTCTGCTGCTTCGGCATCGGAAAGTTTCAAACTGTGTAAAATAATCCAAAACAACATATGAATAGCATCATATCATGAAATATATCAATTAATAAGAAATAATTACTATATAAAATAGTTATGCATTTTGGACGTATCGACTCCCCCAAGCTTAGACCTCGCTTGTCCCCAAGCGAATACTGAGCTCGGTAAACCTGCCCACAAGTTTAGAGAGAGAAGTGTCGATAAATAGAATACGTACAAGAAGCATCAATGTTTCTTCACCAAACTCAAGCATCCTCAACAGCAACCTCAACTCATAAGGTCCTTATGAGAAAGTAATAACAATTATAAACAAAAGTAGGACTGAGAAAACTCATCAAATTATGGAAAACATATCCTTGGTCCAAGGACAACTAATAACTTTAATTTTTCTCTTTCACTTTTTAATGAAACAATTTGAAGATTTTGAAAGAACATATTATTATTCATGGAGTACAAATGCTAACACAAAGTTGGAAAAGGACCCATAAAATAAAAACCCCAGCAATCAAAAGGCTCAATCACTAGTGAGTAATTCATAGGCATCTCATCCCTCCTACTGATATTACCAACTCTCTGACACTTATCACAACATAAAACATAATTTCTAGCATCTTTAAAGAGAGTAGGCCAATAAAAACCTGATTGGAGAACCTTATGTGCGGTCCTCTATGTCCTCCATAGGGAGTATTGTGACATTGCTTGAGAATGTCCTTCTGCTCATGTTCTGGTATGCATCTTCTCACGATCCCGTCAGGACCTTCTTTGAAAAGATGAGGGTCATCCCAAAAGTAGTGCCTCAAATCATGAAAGAACTTCTTCCTTTGCGGATATATTAAACCTGGAGGCAAATGCTTTGCAACGATAAAATTAGCATAATCTGCAAACCAAGGATCGGAAAGAGATTGTACTTTTACAATGGCAAGTTGTTCGTCTGGGAAACTGTCGTTGACTGGGATGGGGTCATGCGGTATATCTTCCATCCTTGAAAGATTGTCCGCCACCGGATTTTCTGCTCCTTTTCTATCGACAATCTGTAAATCAAATTATTGAAGAAGGAGTACCCACCTGATGAGTCTTAGCTTGCCATCCTTCTTCGCCATAAGGTACTGAAGAGTAGCATGGTCACTATGAATAATAACTTTTGAATCAACAACATAAGATCTAAATTTATCACAAGCAAATAATACTGCTAGGAATTTGTAACGCCCTCAGATCTTGTAACAGTACTCATTGTTGGTGAAACAGTAATCACCTTGTTTTAATTAGATTACTGTGTTTGAACATCACCTTGATCATCTTTGAATTCCTAAGTCAGTTTCAAATGCTCCTTTGATTGCAATTAAAACCAATGTGCCATCTATGCCTTGATCATCATGGTTCGGATAAAAATCCAGAATTCCTTTTTCTTGATATTAAATACAATGGGCAAAATAAATCTTGTCCAAAAATCTTACAACCACTTTTATAAATTGGATAATAATTTGTAGTTCATGTGGATGTGTGCTTGGAAAATTATTGGACTCCCAAAATAATTCAAACAATAGAAACCGAAGACTAGATGGTCCAATTTGGTAGTTTAATATTTAAATAAAATATTAAATGACTTTTAAATTTTCTCAAACTTTTTGTGGCGCTGCCTTGTGTTGTACCAATAATTAAGGGACACCTTCCGTATTTTTAAAAAATAAATAAAAATAAAATATCTAAGTAATTAAAATAAATCGAAAAGATAAAATATAGAAAAAAAAGAAGAAAAAACGACCTAGCTAACCTAACCCGTGGGCGAAGCCCACCCTTCCCTCCCCCTGGGCCGGCCCCAGCCAGGCCACCCCTACGCTAGAAGGAGGCCGAACCCCCCACGGGGTCAACTCCCCTCGTCTCCTTCCTTCTCCCCGACAGAACCCCCCCCCCCCTCGATCTGATCTGGACGCCCCTCCCCTCCAAGGTCCGAAGACTCCCCTCCCCCCCCCCCCCACGCCGCCGGCCCGGCGACCTCCGGCGTCCCGGCCCCCTCCACGACGCCCCCCCCCCCGCCCCGAGCTCGCCCTCCACAACCGGCGCCCGCTCTAACCCGGCCCGCCGCGACGCCCCCTCCCCCCTCCCTGTGAGCATGGCCGCGAGCGCCTCCCCTCCCTCCCTTTCTCTCGGCCTCGGGCCGCCATGGCTATGGGCGCGAGCTCTTAGAGCTCGGCCGCGGCGTCCCATGGCCCCCCCTGCTAAGCCCCCCCCTCCACCCGTGCCTGCGCCCGGCCTCCCCTAGCTTTGCCCCCCCTCCCCCCATGCTCTGGCCGCCGGCGACCATGGCTGGCGCGGCCAGCCCCTCCTCCCCTTGCAGCTCCAGCCGCCGCATAACAGACACGATGCGTCCCCCCCCATCCCTTTGATTCCTTCCGCCCGTGCCCCGATGGCTGGTTCGTCGGAGGCGCGCCGTGCCCCACCCCGCTCGTCGCCGGCATGGGATGCCGAGAGCAAGCCGTGGCCTGGCCACGGGCTAATTGCCAGGGGATTAGCCCCCCCTAATCCCTGTTTAAAAAAATGTATCAATGACACATGGGCCCAACTAGTAGTTAGTTTAATTAAAATGATTAGTTATTTAACTAGTGAATGACAGGTGGGCCATCCCCCTGATTATTAGTTCGATAAAATGCGATTTAATTAATAAGTCACTGACCAGTGGGACCCACTGGTCAGTATTAAAAATTAATATAATTTATATTGAATAAATAATAAAAGAAAATAGTAATTGATTTATAAATGATTTTAAATTTGATAAAACTTTAAAAATCAATATCTTTTAAACCGTAACTCGGATCAAAAAACTTTGTACATAAAAATTGATCAGAAAAATATAACGGCTATGAATACGCTACCCATCTGCCTATCACACCCCCCTAACACAACGAACATCGAACCGTCCCCCTCCGGACCGACTGTCCGATAAATTGTCCGGTACTGTTAGAGTGCCCGGATGAATTTATTCTGAACACGAAAGTTGTTCGGAATAGATCAACTAGCACGGATACACCCCCCTTATGTTTGCCCGGTACCCACGACACCTCCGGCTTGATCCTTCCCCCTCCGGACACCCTGTCCGGTAATCATCCGGAACCGGTAGTTCATCCTCAGATGAATTTCCGTTCCGAGCAATGTGCATTGCACTGCGTTAGAACACCGTTAACATTTCATCCGTCTTGTCATGCATATGTTTGTATATGCTTGCTGTGTATTTACTGTTTCTTTCCCCCCCTTAATCTCCATTAGACCCCGCTGCTGCCGTCGACTACACCGTTGCTGAGTACGACTACTTCGTCGACGACCCTACTACTACCGTCGAGCTTCCAGGCAAGCAGAGCCATTCTCTTCCCTAGATATCGCCTATCTTTCCGTACATTTCTTGCACTAGGCATTGTTACTGCTGCTGCTACGTTTACAATCCTATTCAATTGCATAGCATGATTTTGTCTCCCCTTGATGTGCTTTCCTTTATCCTATGCTGCCTATTATTATTATTATTATTATGGATTATTCAGCAGTGAGCCCTGCGCATTGTTAGCTAGGATTAGATAGAGGGCCGTGATCACTCAGGGGAGTGAACGTGGGTACAAATATTATAACTACACAGGTACGGTACAAAGCCGACACCGTCTAAGGCCCCTATCTGGGTTATGCCTAGTCACCTCAAGTGTGAGCTATCAAGGAGTAATCCTTGTACACCACTCGAGGCTGACTTTGTCTTACCGCCATAGGGTCCTGAACGGCGATTGTCCTTCAGGTAAGAAGTCGGGCGACCCCACGGTGCCCGCGAGAGGTATTGCGACGGGACGACAGGGAGGGTACGACCAGTGTACCGGTGTGATTGGCCCCTGATCGTTGGCCGCGAGAGTTACAGAACCACGAAAGTCGAGCTCCTCCAGGAGCACACACGAGACAAGGTAAGGAGACGGTTCACCTTGTTGGTAACCGCAGTGACTTGGTGGGACGACGGGGCAGGCACCGATGTACTGGTGGTCCTGGCTGCTGTCGTTGTCCGCCGGTCAGTTAAGTCGAGGCATCGATAAAGGTTGTCACGCAGGTTAATTAGAAATGCTAAATGGTTCAGTGAATGTCTTGAGTTGGCTATATGCCATGTACGCACTACCTACCCGTGGGAATTACGAGTTTATGGGCTCCTCTGCTTCGTAGTGTCGTTCGAGGACTCTTCAGACGTCAGCAGTACCGCGGGCTGATTGCCGGGAAGTGCGCTGTCTTCTTGGCTCGAGCTGTGTTGTTTTTGTTACGGCTTCCCGGCCACCCACGCACCGTGCAGGAGTACGTCAGGGTTGGGGTCCAAGGCCCTGAGTACTTAGGATTTAGACCGGCGGATGGCCTCTCTTTTGAGTTTGAAAGATGGGCTATGAAGTGTCGGATAGTCTCGGTGGAGCGTTCCCTAACAAGGTTCCCGCCACCCTGGAGATCCGTGCGTGGAGCGTAACACAAGTGCACCCCAGCAGGGAAGATTAATCTATTCGAATAGCCGTGTCCACGGTAACAGGACGTTTTATGCTGAAGCTGGATCTTACCACTAGAAACTATTGTTATTAAACTGTATGGTTCCGGGTTTTCTTCCTCGCGGGGATGTCGAGGAGGTGAACTCGGAGGCATTTTTAATTATTACAACTTATTATTATACAATGCTGCAGCAACTTCTGCTGCATTGTTACTTTATGCTTTATATAAACTGTTGGCTGATTCTTACCTCATGCTGCAAGACATCGTCGGAAGATGCTAGTCTTCGTTAGGCCTAGCTTCTTACCCTTGCTCTGGATTTCTGTCTTTCAGTCCACTATATACAGCCTCTTCTTTCCGTTGATACCATGCATAATGCTTAGTAGCGGACGTAAGACTCGCGGGTATACTAGATACTCACCTGCTTTATTTCCTTTACTGTTTTACCTGATCGGCCGCTGCAGCCGACGTTGGAGCCCAGGAGCAGGAGTACCCCGGAGGCGCCTACTACGACGTCGAGTTCCCCGTTGACCAGGAGTAGTTCGGTGGATCCCAGGCAGGAGGCCTCGCCTTTTCGATCTGTATCTCTGATGTGATTTTTGCTAGCCTTCTTAAGGCAAAACTTGACTAACTATGTCTGTACTCAGATATTATGGTTTGTATGACTTATGTATTCGGGTCCGCGTGACCCCCCTCTATTGTAACATATTTGTTTATCCTTTTGTGTTTAGTGTTGTGCTGTGATATTATCACCGTGGCACCCTAATCTCAGTCGTGTACCCTGTGTGTATGATTACTATACACGGTCTGATTTTGGGGGCGTCACAAGTTGGTATCAGAGCCGTCTGCCTGTAGGAAGCCACCCCACCACTACTTGGTCGATGTTGAGTCTAGACTTTGAAAAAACTTTTTTGCTAACTTAATATTTGGCTTACGGGCCCACATCGATGTCACTACGTGTGATATCTATGGTATTAGGATCCTTTGCTCCTTACCTATGCTCTGGAAATCTGCTCTCTTATCCTTGCTGGTAAGTTTTACAAACTCTGACATTAGGATCACGTTCTCTTGATTCCACCCGGAGTTTTTGGTGCTTCCCCCATTGATTGAGTCGTGTCGCAGGAGTCGTACCCCAGGTCCCAGACCGCGGATCCCATTCTCATTCTGGGAAGGCCGCGCATTCTCTGGCATCAACTCCTGTGGCCAACAGTTTTCTGGCGGCGTGATTGACATAGTGGAAGCTATGTCGCGTCGTGTAATCCTAACCGCGGTCTGCGCGCCGCCTAGTGAGTCCTTTTTCCTTAATTTCTACGACGTTACGCTGCCCGATTTTCGATTGACTCTGTGTGCGAATGTGTATGTCTTATATGACTACTCCTATACATGTCTGCGCCTCCCTTTCGTTGTCGTTTTACTTCAGGCTTGATTCCGGTTTCTCGTTAAATTTTCATCGCTGAAATACCCCTGTTAAATTCTAGCAGGATGGCTGGTCGTGGTGGTCGTGGTCGTGGTCGTGCTGCCAACGACCCACCTCCGCCGCCGGATTACATGGCCGCGATGATGCAGCAGTTCGAGATGAACCGTCAGTTCATGCATAATATCATGGCTCAGTTCCCCCAGCCGAATCAGAATGGGCACCACCATCAGCATGCCACCGTGACTCTGCACAACTTCACCCGCCTCAACCCCACTATGTTCCGCAACACTGTTCAGCCGTTGGATGCTGATGACTGGCTTCGCGACATCACTCACGAGCTGGAGTCTGCTAATGTCGATCCAGCCGACTATGTGAACTTTGCGTCTTATCATCTGAAAGGCACCGCTGCTTAGTGGTGGAGCACCCACAAGCGTTCCCTGCCAGTTGGAGAAGTCATCACCTAGGAAGAATTTCAGTCTGCCTTCCGCGCCCGCTACATTCCTCAGGGGATCATGGATCGTAAGGCGGAAGAATTCCGTAACCTCACTCAGGGCGACATGGCTGTTGAAGCCTATCAGCGCGAGTTCCTCAACCTCTCACGCTATGCGGACGGAGAGATCACCACTGATGCTCGCAGGCAGGAGAAGTTCCGTCGTGGCCTCAACCCGGACCTCAGGCTCGCTCTTGCCGTTCATGATTTCGCCAACTTCGCCACCATGGTGAACAAGGCTATCACCGTCGAGACTGCCCAGATGGAACACAAGACCTCTCTGAAGCGTTATCGTGACGTTGGCTCATCTTCGGGCGCAACACAGAAGCGTCGTATTTGGCTCCCTACCAGTGTGACCCACTCAGCTGTCCCTGCTCCAAGGCCGTCTTATGCTGCACCCCGTCTGCCTCCGCCACCGCAGTTGCCAAGAGCTCTGCCTGCACCACCCAATGCTACACCCCTCCGTCCTCAGGATGGATTATGCTTCATGTGCCGCCAACCTGGGCATTTTTCCAGAGAGTGTCCCCAGAAATAGAAGCAACTGGTAGTTCACCCCGCTGGCCGTGGAAATGGCCGTGGCAACAACAGGACCCCCAACTATAATACTGGGTCTGCTTCTCATGCTCGTGGGCATGCTTACAACATTAATGTGGAAGCAGCTCAGGAACAACCCGCTACCGTGATGGGTACCCTTCTCGTTAATTCTGCACCTGCTACTGTTTTATTTGATTCAGGAGCATCGCATTCATTCATGTCGGAAGCATTTGCGTTATCGCGTAACATTACGTTTGAGAAGATGAACCCACCGATGGTTGTCCGCACCCCTGGAGGCCGTTGCCAAACCTCCATGATGGTACACGATGTCACCATTGACGTCGAAGGGATTATATTCCTTGTGTCCCCCATCATCCTGAAAACCTCCACCATATACCTAATTCTAGGCATGGATTGGTTGAAAGTTCACGATGCCGCACTCTATTGTGGCACCAAGTCTGTCCAACTTTTTCACCCCTCCGGCGAGATTGTTAACCACACCACCCGAGTTACCCGTAATGATGAAACACAGATATTTATGATGAATGCTTTAAATGCCGCCCCCCTCGAAGGCATCGAGAACGTTCCAGTCATTCGCGATTTTCCCGACGTTTTCCCAGAAGAACTGCCGGGAATACCCCTGATCAGAGAAGTTGAATTTGTCATCGACTTGAAGCCCGGCACCACCCCTATTGCCAAGCGTCCTTACAAGATGCCACCACATGAACTCCTTGAACTTAAGGAGGAAATCGACAAGGCACTTCAGAAAGGATTCATTCGCCCCAGTTCCTCAGCTTGGGGAGCACCTTCGCTTTTTGTCAAGAAGAGCGATGGGACAAACCGATTGGTCCAAGATTTTCGGCCCATTAACCAAGCCACCATCCAGAACAAATACCCACTTCCCCGGATCAACGATCTGTATGATCAACTTGCCGGATCCAAGGTGTTTTCTAAACTCGACTTGAGGTTGGGTTACCACCAAATCCGAGTCCGTGATGAGGACATTCCGAAGACTGCCTTCATTACTCGCTATGGTTCATACGAGTACACTGTCATGTCCTTTGGCTTAACCAATGCTCCAGCCACCTTCTCCAGATTGATGAATTATATTTTCATGGAGTACCTTGACCAGTTCGTCGTGGTTTATCTGGATGATATATTGATATATTCGAAGAATGAAGAAGAACATGCTGAACACCTTCGTCTTATACTGGAGAAGCTTCGAGAACACAAACTCTACGCTAAGTATTCTAAGTGTGAGTTCTGGCTTCCCGAAGTGACCTACCTTGGGCATGTGATTTCCAAGGATGGCATTGCCGTCACCCCCGAACGTATCCAGGCTATTCTTGACTGGACTCCTCCCAAGACCGTCAAGCAAGTCCGTAGTTTCCTCGGGCTCGCTAGCTATTGCCGCCGTTTCGTTGAGAATTTCTCCAAGATTGCCAGGCCTCTGACTAATCTGCTTCACAAAGGTGTCAAGTTTGAGTGGACAGATAAATGTCAAGAAAGTTTTCAAGCACTCAAAGACAAGCTAACTTCTCCCCCGGTGCTCGCTCCCCCTGATACTCAGAAGGACTTCGTGATATATTGCGACGCGTCTCGTCAAGGATTAGGTTTTGTCCTATTGCAAGAGCGCAAGGTGATTGCTTATGGCTCTCGTCAGTTGCGTACTCACGAAGACAAATACCCAACACATGATCTCGAATTGGCAGCAGTAATTTATGCATTGAAGCTGTGGCGACATTACCTCGTTGGTAACCGTTGCGAGATCTACACCGACCACCAAAGCCTGAAATACTTGTTTACTCAGCCCGACCTGAATCTCCGCCAACAAAGATGGCTCGAGACAATAGCCGATTTCAACATGGATATTCATTACACCCCTGGCAAGGCTAATGTGATGGCCGATGCTTTGAGCCGTAAAGCTTACTGTAGTGAACTTGAAGTTCAAGTACAACAACCACTTCTGTATGAAGAGTTTCAAAAGTTGAACCTCGAGATTGTTCCTCAAGGTTACGCAAATAACCTGGTTATCGAACCGGATCTCGTCAGATCCGTCAAGGGTATACAGTTTTATGATGATTTCGTACACAAGATTAAGCGCGATATCGCCAATGGGAGACCCTCACCCTTCACCGTTGATAGCAAAGGTGCGGCGTACTACCAGAACCGTTTAGTGGTTACTCACAGCAAGGGCAGGCATGAGAACATGGATATGACCCCGAAGGTCATGAGAGCGGCTCACGATACCCCGTTGTCCATTCATCCTGGAAGCACCAAGATGTACCAAGACATTCGTCAGCAATTCTGGTGGCCTAACATGAAGCAAGACATTGCCAGATATGTTTCTGAATGTGACGTTTGCCGTCGCGTCAAGGCAGAACATCAAAGACCTGCTGGAACTCTACAACCACTCTCTATTCCTGAATAGAAGTGGGACAAGATCGAGATGGACTTCGTCACTGGTTTTCCCAGATCGCAGAAAGGCCACGATGCTATCTTTGTATTCATCGACCGCTTCTCCAAGGTTTCCCACTTTCTGCCAGTCAAGGAGACGATCTCTGCTAGTCAGTTAGCAGACTTGTATGTTTCCAGAATTGTGTCCCTCCATGGCATTCCGTTGGAGATCAGTTCAGACCGTGGCAGCATTTTCACCTCAAGATTTTGGGATAGTTTCCAAGAAGCTATGGGCACTCACCTGAATTTCAGCACCGCTTATCACCCCCAGTCGCAAGGACAAGTCGAACGAGTCAATCAAGTGCTTGAAGATATGCTCCGAGCTTGTGTCATCTCATTCGGTAAGAAATGGGAGGAATCCCTTCCATTTGCTGAATTCTCTTACAACAATAGCTATCAGGCTAGTCTGAAGATGGCACCCTTTGAAGTTCTTTATGGACGTAAGTGTCGAACCCCTCTGAATTGGTCCGAAACTGGGGAACGAACGCTCGTTGGTCCGGACATTATACAGCAGCTGAAGATCAGGTTCGCTTTATCCGTGAACACCTGAAAGCCGCTCAGTCCCGCCAGAAAAGCAACTATGATCGCAAGAACAAAGAAATGGTCTATCAACCTGGTGAATACGCGTACCTCCGTGCACTCCCATGAGAGACACTCATCGCTTCGGTATCAAGGGCAAGTTGGCTCCTCGCTACATCGGCCCGTTCCGTATCCTTTCCAGGAGTGGACCAGTGGCATACCGATTGGAATTGCCGTTGAACCTCTCTCAAGTCCACGATGTCTTCCACGTGTCGCAACTCCGACGCTGCTTCAAGGACCCTATTCGCGAAGTGGAACATGATATGATTGAGCTGCAGCAGGACTTGACGTATCAAGAACATCCGAGCCGCATTCTCGATCAGTCTGAACGTCGAACCCGCAACTAGACCGTCAAGTTCCTCAAAGTCCAGTGGTCGAATCATTCTGAAGATGAAGCCACCTGGGAACGCGAAGATCGCCTTCGTGAAGAATACCCCGATCTTTTTCCCGCTACCACTTAAATTCTCGGGACGAGAATTCTTGTAGTGGGGGAGATTTGTAACGCCCTCAGATCTTGTAACAGTACTCACTGTTGGTGAAACAGTAATCACCTAGTTTTAATTAGATTACTGTGTTTGAACATCACCTTGATCATCTTTGAATTCCTAAGTCAGTTTCAAATGCTCCTTTGATTGAAATTAAAACCAATGTGCCATCTATGCCTTGATCATCATGGTTCGGATGAAAATCCAGAATTCCTTTTTCTTGATATTAAATACAATGGGCAAAATAAATCTTATCCAAAAATCTTACAACCACTTTTATAAATTGGATAATAATTTGTAGTTCATGGGGATGTGTTCTTGGAAAATTATTGGACTCCCAAAATAATTCAAACAATAGAAACCGAAGACTAGATGGTCCAATTTGGTAGTTTAATATTTAAATAAAATATTAAATGACTTTTAAATTTTCTCAAACTTTTTGTGGCACTGCCTTGTGGTGTACCAATAATTAAGGGACACCTTCCGTATTTTTAAAAAATAAATAAAATAAAATATCTAAGTAATTAAAATAAATCCAAAAGATAAAATACAAAAAACAAAAGAAAAAAAAATAAAAAAAACGACCTAGCTAACCTAACCCGTGGGCAAAGCCCACCCTTCTCTCCTCCTGGGCCGGCCCCAGCCAGCCCACCCCTACGCTAGAAGGAGGCCGAACCCCCCACGGGGTCAACTCCCCTCGTCTCCTTCCTTCTCTCCGACAGAACCCCCCCCCCCCCTCGATCCAATCTGGACGCCCCTCCCCTCCAAGGTCCGAAGACTCCCCTCCCCCCCCCCTACGCCGCCGGCCCTGCGACCTCCGGTGTCCCGGCCCCCTCCACGCCCCCCCCCCCGCCCCGAGCTCGCCCTCCACAGCCGCTGCCCGCTCTAACCCGGCCCGCCGCGACGCCCCCCCCCTCCCTGTTAGCATGGCCGCGAGCGCCTCCCCTCCCTCCCTGTCTCTCGGCCTCGGGCCGCCATGGCTACGGGCGCGAGCTCTTAGAGCTCGGCCGCGGCGTCCCATGGCCCCCTCTGCTAAGCCCCCCCTCCACCCGTGCCTGCGCCCGGCCTCCCCTGGCTTTGCCCCCCCTCCCCCCATGCTCTGGCCGCCGGCGACCATGGCTGGCGCGGCCAGCCCCTCCTCCCCTTGCAGCTCCAGCCGCCGCATAACAGACACGATGCGTCGCCCCCCCCCCCCATCCCTTTGATTCCTTCCGCCCGTGCCCCGATGGCTGGTTCGCCGGAGGCGCGCCGTGCCCCACCCCGCTCGTCGCCGGCATGGGATGCCGAGAGCAAGCCGTGGCCTGGCCACGGGCTAATTGCCAGGGGATTAGCCCCCCCTAATCCCTGTTTAAAAAAAATGTATCAATGACACATGGGCCCTACTAGTAGTTAGTTTAATTAAAATGATTAGTTATTTAACTAGTGAATGACAGGTGGGCCATCCCCCTGATTATTAGTTCGATAAAATACGATTTAATTAATAAGTCACTGACCAATGGGACCCACTGGTCAGTATTAAAAATTAATATAATTTATATTGAATAAATAATAAAAGAAAATAGAATTGATTTATAAATGATTTAAAATTTGATAAAACTTTAAAAATCAATATCTTTCAAACCGTAACTCGGATCAAAAAACTTTGTACATCAAAATTGATCAGGAAAAATATAACGGCTACGAATACGCTACCCGTATGCCTATCACACCCCCCTAACACAACGAACATCGAACCGTCCCCCTCCGGACCGACTGTCCGATAAATTGTCCGGTACTCTTAGAGTGCCCGGATGAATTTATTCTGAACACGAAAGTTGTTCGGAATAGATCAACTAGCACGGATACACCCCCTTATGTTTGCCCGGTACCCACGACACCTCCGGCTTGATCCTTCCCCCTCCGGACACCCTGTCCGGTAATCATCCGGAACCGGTAGTTCATCCTCAGATGAATTTCCGTTCCGAGCAATGTGCATTGCACTGCGTTAGAACACCATTAACATTTCATCCGTCTTGTTATGCATCTGTTTGTATATGCTTGCTGTGTATTTACTGTTTCTTTCCCCCCTTAATCTCCGTTAGACCCCGCTGCTGCCGTCGACTACACCGCTGCTGAGTACGACTACTTCGTCGACGACCCTACTACTACCGTCGAGCTTCCAGGCAAGCAGAGCCATTCTCTTCCCCAGATATCGCCTATCTTTCCGTACATTTCTTGCACTAGGCATTGTTACTGCTGCTGCTACGTTTACAATCCTATTCAATTGCATAGCCTGATTTTGTCTCCCCTTGATGTGCTTTCCTTTATCCTATGCTGCCTATTATTATTATTATGGATTATTCAGCAGTGAGCCCTGCGCATTGTTAGCTAGGATTAGATAGAGGGCCGTGATCACTCAGGGGAGTGAACGCGGGTACAAATATTATAACTACACAGGTACGGTACAAAGCCGACACCGTCTAAGGCCCCTATCTGGGTTATGCCTAGTCACCTCAAGTGTGAGCTATCAAGGAGTAATCCTTGTACTCCACTCGAGGCTGACTTTGTCTTACCGCCATAGGGTCCTGAACGGCGATTGTCCTTCAGGTAAGAAGTCGAGCGACCCCACGGTGCCCGCGAGAGGTATTGCGACGGGACGACAGGGAGGGTACGACCAGTGTACCGGTGTGCTTGGCCCCTGACCGTTGGCCGCGAGAGTTACCGAACCACGAAAGTCGAGCTCCTCCAGGAGTACACGCGAGACAAGGTAAGGAGACGGTTCACCTTGTTGGTAACCGCAGTGACTTGGTGGGACGACGGGGCAGGCACCGATGTACTGGTGATCCTGACTGCTGTCGTTGTCCGCGGGTCAGTTAAGTCGAGGCAACGATAACGGTTGTCACGCAGGTTAATTAGAAATGCTAAATGGTTCAGTGAATGTCTTGAGTTGGCTATATGCCATGTACGCACTACCTACCCATGGGAATTACGAGTTTATGGGCTCCTCTACTTCGTAGTGTCATCCGAGGACTCTTCAGACGTCAGCAGTACCGCGGGCTGATTGTCGGGAAGTGCGCTGTCTTCTTGGATTGAGCTGTGTTGTTTTTGTTACGGCTTCCCGGCCACCCACGCACCGTGCAGGAGTACGTCAGGGTTGGGGTCCAAGGCCCTGAGTACTTAGGATTTAGACCGGCGGATGGCCTCTCTGTTGAGTTTGAAAGATGGGCTATGAAGTGTCGGATAGTCTCGGTGGAGCGTTCCCTAACAAGGTTCCTGCCACCCTGGAGATCCGTGCTGTAGCGTAACAAAAGTGCACTCCTGCAGGGAAGATTAATCTATTCGAATAGCCGTGTCCAGGGTAACAGGACGCTTTATGCTGAAGCTGGATCTTACCACTAGAAACTATTTTTATTAAACTGTATGGTTCCGGGTTTTCTTCCTCGCGGGGATGTCGAGGAGGTGAACTCGGAGGCATTGTTAATTATTACAACTTATTATTATACAATGCTGCAGCAACTTCGGCTGCATTGTTACTTTATGCTTTATATAAACTGTTGGCTGATTCTTACCTCATGCTGCAAGACATCGTCGGAAGATTCTAGTCTTCGTTAGGCCTAGCTTCTTACCCTTGCTCTGGATTTCTGTCTTTCAGTCCACTATATACAGCCTCTTCTTTCCGTTGATACCATGCATAATGCTTAGTAGCGGACGTAAGACTCGCGGGTATACTAGATACTCACCTGCTTTATTTCCTTTACTGTTTTTCCTGATCGGCCGCTGCAGCCGACGTTGGAGCCCAGGAGCAGGAGTACCCCGGAGGCGCCTACTACGACGTCGAGTTCCCCGTTGACCAGGAGTAGTTCGGTGGATCCCAGGCAGGAGGCCTCGCCTTTTCGATCTTTATCTCTGATGTGATTTGTGCTAGCCTTCTTAAGGCAAAACTTGACTAACTATGTTTGTACTCAGATATTATGGTTTGTATGACTTATGTATTCGGGTCCGCGTGACCCCCCTCTATTGTAACATATTTGTTTATCCTTTTGTGTTTAGTGTTTTGCTGTGATATTATCACCGTGGCACCCTAATCTCAGTCGCGTACCCTGTGTGTATGATTACTGTACACGGTCTGATTTTGGGGGCGTCACAGAATTCCTTCTCAGTAGTAGCATAATTCTTCTGAGCACTATCAAGGGTTTTGCTAGCATAATGTATAACATTCAATTTCCTATCAACCCTTTGTCCTAAAACAGCCCCAACAGCAAAATCACTAGCATCACACATAATTTCAAAGGGCAATTTCTAGTCAGGTGGTTGTACTATAGGAGCGGTTATCAAAGCTTCTTAAGAACTTCGAAAGCCTCCTTACAATCTTCATCAAATACAAAAGGAACATCCTTCTGGAGAAGATTAGTGAGGGGTCTCGAGGTCTTAGAAAAGTCTTTGATAAATCTTCTATAGAAACCAGCATGACAGAGAAAACTACGAATACCTTTAATGTCCCTTGGATAGGGCATCCTTTCAATAGCTTCAATCTTCGCCTTGTTCAGTTCAATTCTGCTCTCGGAAATCTTGTTACCAAGCACGATCCCATGAAGTGGCATTTTCCCCAGTTTAGAACTAAGTTTGTGTCCTCGCATCTCTGCAAAACTTTATTAAGATTGTGCAGTGTAACATCCCGGGCTTTTCACCCAAATTAAAAAATTTGTTTGTTGCTTTATTTTATTGATTGCTAGAATTCTTTGCAGTATTTGCTTCGCCGAATTTTTAATCGGTGAATATTCTCCCCCTCTTTCTCGTATCGGATGCGGGACCAAACCTTTTTCCCAATGGCGCACGACCTTGCGACACCGGGCTCCACCTGAGCACTGTCGCAACTTCCGGCAAAAGATTAGCCATCGCCATCGGAACAAAAAACCCAATTTATATTTAAATGGATTATTTTATCAGGCGGGTTTCGACGTTCTCGGTTCTATGCGAAACGATGTGGACGGCGTCAATCTAGTGCAACAAGGCGGTGGTTCGAATTTCACGCGATTCCGGCTTCGTTTTATTGGGTGAACGATCGGATGTGCCAGGAATAGTAGCCGGTGTAAATCCAGGGGCATATTTACAAAATGTCGTGCGCATTGTTTATCGGCCACCGATATTTTCTTCTTATCTGTTAATCCTAGCCCACCTAAAATCCGGCCCAAAAACCCCTCTAACTAGCCCGTTTTGTAGCCCATTCAGCTCTCCCTAATAACCTACTATTAATGTACCAGCCTGCCTACCAAATCTGGAACCCTAGCCCCCAACTCCCTAGATTTCCGCACCAGGCCACTCCCCAGCCGCCACCCAAACCTTCCCCCACGTTCAGATCAGATCAGATCTGATCCCCTCGTTCAGAGCCGTCAGATCCAGATCGAAGGGCTCCAAAGGTGCCACGTCACCCCGAAACTCGTCCACAGCCAGCCTCCCCACGTCCGAGCGCCGCTTCCTCCCATGGATATCCGCCCCTGCAGCCTCCTGGCTCCGGCCATCACCGGCGAGATGCCGCCGCAGCCGCACCCCTGCAGGTCGCCTCCTCGCGCGCCTCGTCCTTCCTTCTCCTCTCCTCCTCGTTTTCCCTTTCTCCTCGTGCTCTTCTTCTCACCAGGGCCACCGCGCCATGGAATCCACCATGGAGCTCGCCATCGCGCCGCTCTGATCCACGCCTGCGCCGCCCAGTCGTCAGATCCGCCGCGCCGCACCCGTTCCCGCCCACCCCGCGCCGGATCCGGTGAGATTTGGCCGGCTGGAGCACCGCCGCCGGCCTCCTATGCACTTCGCACATTCGGGAACGACATGGAGATGCCCGCTTGCACGTCTGGGTCGCCTCCATCATGGTGGGCCGTGCTAGCGCCCATCAGCCCAACTCCTCGTGGCCCGCAGCGCTCCTCTCTCCCCAGGCGAGCTGCTGCTACTCCTCGCCCACCTACGACCTGGGCCAGGCCCACGAGGTGAGCGCCCCTCAGTCCCCTTTTTTCTGTTGACCGAGTTGGGCTCGGCCCAGTGGTACGTTGCGCCTGTGGGGGACAGATAGTTAAGCAACCCCCTTTTAGGCCCAGCAGGAGTACTTTCAGCCCAATAGAACTTTATTTTTTTCTGAATAGATTAATTAGCAGATTATATATATTTTTGTGATGCCCGTATCTTTTTAACGGTAGCTCGGGTCGCGACGTGTTCTACATGAAAGTTGCTTAGAATTTCGTGTAGATTAATAAAATGTTGACATTTGAATTGTTTGACTTTGTTTACATGTTGTTTCACTGCTAATTACACTGCTTTCCACCATAAATGGTTTCTTTAATAACTTTTTAACCGTTGCTCCGATTAAAATGTTCCTTACATGTAACTTGTCTAGGATTTCGTGTAGATTATGTTTGTTCTATTGTTTTCTGTTGTTAACCAACCTACAATATTGTTTAGGTAAAAACAGTACCAAACGTTATAATTTTCGTGGGGTAAATACTGATAAGCATGTTTAGGAGTTTTCCCCACTTAAACTGACTAGCTTAGGTAGTTTATTTATGCTTCACCTCTTTCCATTATTGTGTGGTATTCCATGCTTGAGTGAGATGCCATGTTAACAACCTTTGCTCATCTTGTGTAGCTAAACAACTTGAACCCTTGTAAACGTGGGGTATCATCGTGTGTGACGAGTACTCCACTTAACCTGTTAGTAATCGCTCTCGACGATAGATGCGATACCGTCGTGTGTTGTCTCATGTTGCTTTATTGTTGTTGATTGCTCGTGATTTCTTCGTAGTAATAGCTGCTTGCTTGTCGATTGCTTTCCAGTGTTTCCTTCCTGTGTGCTCCCGCGGTTACTCTCGGAGATGGTGCGAGCTCCCGATCGCCTACAACTTCAGAACCCGACTTATCAACAGGCAAGGACTATACATTACTTATGATCCATTCTATTATAACCAGCGGTTTTCATGCTAGTATAGGTTAGGTTCGATGTTTGATCCTACTACATGTTTACAGCCTCTTTCAAACCAATACAGCCATGTCCCCTCCAGCAAACCATGTACTGCTATGTTACTATTGCTCGTTGCTCATCCCCTGCTTAGTATGCATGCTTAGGATGCTACGATGTTACCCCGTTACTCCTTGGTTTGGGATATCACATTATTATATTGTTTTGGATGATATGATTATTATAATGTTGACTATATTCGACGAAGGATGGAAGGTCTAGACTGTCCCGCCCCGACGCTTTGTTCCATTCGAGTCACCTAGGATCCGAGTTCCGGCTATTGGTTCTAAGACTGAGCGTGCCTAACCGCGTGTGGGATTTTATGGGGTCCCCTTTTCTTACCTAACTAGCTTAAAACATTTCTAGTGGTGGCCCAAGCTGATTTACCATTTGAAAACAATGCATATATGTCTGTCGCGTAGCTCCTGGCAGATATCTTTTAAAACAACCTGGGCCAGCGGGGACATGGTTTCCTTGTTGGTCCAACTTGTCCGGCTGAGGACCCGGCCTCATGTGAGAATTTACCGGCAATCCAACCCTGCGACAGACGGTAGAGACCAGATCGACAGCGCGGCCGGCTCCTTAGCTGGATGTCGACTCACCGGGGGCCACCCAGATTTGTGCGTTGTTAGTTAGAGGGACTTGTCGTTTCGGATCTCTCAGAACTAAATCATAAAATGGTTGCCTGTGATGGGTAGAAACTGAGAGATATGGGCGTGCGTGCAGAGCCTTGTAATGGGCAGTTGGTACACCCCTGTCGGGTTAAATCCTTTCGAGAAGCCGTGTCCACGGTTATGGAAGACTTGAGAACTACCCCTTGTTCATAGACAACAACAACTGAGATAATATTAATAACTTGATCAACGTGTGTGTGTGCCTTGACTGCTTCTTCTTCGTCGGGATACGAAGAGGAGGACAAGGATAGGATAGGTGTTATGATTGCGTAAGTAGCTGATAGAAAGACTTGTTGGAGGCGCTTCCTCATCGAATGATTGGATTCTTATCTTACTCTCTGGATCGTTAGACACTTCATAAATGCTAGTGCGGCAGCAACCTCACCACTTAACCCATCCTTACCGTAAACTACTAGTTATCCTAGAATGACGAGTGATGAAGTCCTTGTTGGGTCAATTGACCACTACAGTTGGATGCTGAGTACTTCTGTACTCATGATACTACCCCCAAACTCTTTTCAGGGTTCTTGATCGACAACGGGTATGGTGATCGACATTTCATGTGGAGACTCGAGGACGACTAGTTAGGTGGATCCCGGCGAAGAGCCTGGACCCGGGTGGTTACAGGAGTGATGTGTTTTACGTTTGCCGTTAGGCATATGATTGTACTCTGTACTCAGACATGTATCTTCCGCTGATGTATTGTATTAAGGCAGTTGTATGCTGATTGTATGAGATGTTGTATCCATGTAGCTGTAATGTTGTGATATCATGTTGGAAATCCGGGGCATATGGCATTTTCATATGTCGCGGTGGGACCGATATGATGCGGTACTGTTCCAGATCTAGATGTTTCCATCCAGATCCGGGGAAGAAGCACATATCGGTCCCACCGCGACACATGACGAAGTCATATGCCCCGGATTTCCAACATGATATCACAACATTACAGATACAGGATACAACATCTCATACAATCGGCATACAACTGCCTCAAATACAATACAACAGCGGAAGATACATGTCTGAGTACAGACTACAATCAAATTCCTACTGGCAAAGACAAAAACATTGATCCCATAACCACACGGGTCCAGGCCCTCCGCTGGGATCCGCCTAACTAGTCGTCGTCGAGTCTCCACGTGAAACGTCGATCACCATACCTGTTGTCGATCAAGAACCCTGAAAAGAGTTTGGGGGTAGTATCATGAGTACAGAAGTACTCAGCATCCAACTGTAGTGGTCATCTGTCCCAGCAAGGACTTCATCACTCGTCATTCTAGGACAACTAGTAGTTTACGGTAAGGAAGGGGTAAGTGGTGAGGTTGCTGCCGCACTAGCATTTATGAAGTGGCTAACGATCTAGATAGAAAGGTAAGAAGCCAAGCATTCGATGAGGAATCGCCTCCAACAAGTCTTGTTATCAGCTACTTACGCAAACATAACACCTATCCTATCCTTGTCCTCCTCTTCGCATCCCGACGAAGAAGAAGCAGTCAAGGCACACACACGTTGATCAAATTATATTAAGATTATCTCAGTTGTTGTTGTCTATGAACAAGGAGTAAGTCTCAAGTCGTCCATAACCGTGGACACGGCTTCTCGAAAAGATTTAACCCTGCAGGGGTGTACCAACTGCCCATTACAAGGCTCCGCACGCACGCCCATCTCTCTCAGTTTCTACCCATCACAGGCAGCCATTTTATGATTTAGTTCCGAGAGATCCGAAACGACAGGTCCCTCTAGCTAACAACGAACAAATCCGGGTGGCCCCCGGGGAGTCGACACCCAATCCAAAAGCCGGCCACGCTCTCAGATCAGACTCTTCCGTATGACGCAGGTCGGATTGCCGGTAATCACACATGGGAAACCGGGTCCTAGCTGATCGGGTGGACCAATAGAGAAACAAAGTCTCCACTGGCCCAAGTTGTTTAAAAATTGCGAGGGGATCCACCAAGCACACACACGGGGTTTCAAATGGTAAATCAGCTCGGGCCACCACTAGAAATGTTTGAAGCTAGATAGGTAAGAAAAGGGGTCCCCATAATATCCCACACGCGGTTAGGCACACTCAGTCTTAAAACCAATACCCGGAACTCGGATCCTAGGTGACTCGAATGGAACAAAGCGTCGGGGTGGGATAGCCTAGACCTTCCTTCCTTCCTTCGTCGAATATAGTCAACATTATAATAATCATATCATGAACAACAATATAATAGTAAGGTGATATCCCAAACCAAGGAGTAACAGGGTAACATCGTAGCATCCTAAGCATGCATACTAAGCAGGGGCTGAGCAATGAGCAAAGTAACATAGCAATACAAGGTTTGCTGGGAGGGGACATGGCTGTATTGGTTTGAAAGAGGCTGTAAACATGTAGTAGGATCAAACATCGAACCTAACCTATACTAGCATGAAAACCGCTGGTTGAAATAGAATGGATCATAAGTAATGTATAGTCCTTGCCTGTTGATAAGTCGGGTTCCGAAGGTGTAGTCGATCGCACGCTCGCAACGTCTCCGAGAGGTACCCGCGAAGCACACAAGACGGTAAACATTGGAAAGCAATCAACGAGCAAGCATTTATTACTACGAAGCAAACACGAGCAAGTATCAACAAGAAGGCAACACGAGACATCGCACCTACCGTCGAGAGCGGTTACTAACAATTTAAGTGGAGTACTCGTCACACACGACGATACCGCACGTTTACGGTGGTTCAAGTTGTTTAGCTAAAGGTTATCAACAAAGGTTGTTAACATGGCATAGCACAGAAGCATGGCATATCACACAAGCATGGCAAGAGATGAAGCACAAAATAAACTATCTATGCTAGTCAATTTAAGTGAGGCACAACCTAAACATGGCAAACTATTGCGGACCCCACGATAAAATAGAATTTGGTACTGTTTTTCCCTAAACAATATTTTATAATTTTTATTAGAAATCAAGAACAGCATAAACACAATCTACATGCAATTCTAGTCAAGTTACATATAAAGAACATTTTAAACAGAGCAACGGTTAAAAAGTTATTGCAATAACAGTTTACAGTGGCAGGCAGTGTAATTATCAAGAAAACAACATGTAAACAAGGTCAAACATGGCAAACAAGCACATTTTATTAATCTACGCGCAAAACGGAGCAACTTTCATGTAGAAAGCGTCTCCATCGGAGCTACCGGTGAAAAGATACGCGCATCACACAAAAAATATAATACAATCTGCAAAATCTGGAAAAAGAAAAAAAACAGGAGAAAAAAAAAGGGGAGGCAGGCCTAACCAGTGGGCCAAGCCCATGGAGGCGGCTGGGCTGGCCTTGTGGCGCCTGGACTGGGCCGCTGGAGCTAGGCCGTGGCCCACGTGGGCGAGGCCGGCCCAGCTGGCAGCGAAGACGGGCAAGCGGGCACGGGATCCTCCCGATCCCGACCGGGCTGCCGTTGGCGGCGGCCGTTCCGGTGGCCGGTGAAGGCGCGCGCCGGCGAGCCGCATGCGTGGCGGGGAAGGTCTCAGGAGGGGTGCGGCGGCGGAGATCGGGTCGGCCCTGGCCAGATCTGGCCGGAGCTGTTCACCGGCGGAGTTCCAAGGGGCGGCGGCCGAGCTTCTCGAGTTCCATGTCCATGGTGGCTTCGGCCTCCTGGAGAAGAAGGAGAGGCGAGGGGTGAGGGGAGAAGAAGGAGAAGGAGAGGAGGGGCGCGGTGCTGGCCAGGGGGGTGGCGCGGCGACGCGGCGCTCGCCGGAGCTGGCTAGTGGCGGCGGCCATGGCGCGGCTCAGGAGGAGCTCGGCCGTGGCGGCGGAGGCGCGGGCTGGCCGCGGCCCGGTGCGGCCCGGCGGCGGCGAAGGCGGGCCCGCGCGGCCCGGATGCCCTGTGCTGGCTGTGTGAGGCTGGAGCTGGACCTTGTGTGACGTGGCGCGCTCCCAGGCCGTCGATCTGCAGATCCGACGATAAGATCTGACCAGGAGCTAGGGTTTCGGGGAGAGGTGGATTTGGGAGGCAGATCTGGGATTTCTCAGAGGGGTGGCTGAAATTTGTGTTAAGGAAACCCTAAAATGGGTGTGGGAGGCTGGTGGTCTTTATATAGGGCAGGGCTGGGTGGCCAATTTACGCAAACGCCCTCGGTACCTCTCTCTCGCGTCCGGTGATCGCGTTCCTGACCGCCGAAGGTGCATACGGACTCCGATTCAGACGAAACATCGACCTACGCGCTCAGCGCGTCGAGCCCGTCGATCGTACCTCACTGCGGTGACATTCCGACAACATTTTTCGGTGCCCCATAAAAATAATCCGTTTATTAAATAAACGGGGTTTGCGTTCCGATGGCGATGGCTAGACTTCTGCCGGTCGCGACGGTGCTCGGGTGAAAACCCGGTGTCGCAAAGTCGTGTGCCATGGTGGAAAGGGGTCGGTCATGCATCCGATACGAGAATAGGGGGGAGAAAAATAATCGCCGATCGATAAATCGGGGATGCAAACACCGCAAACAAATCAGGCAATCAAACAATTCACGCCGAAAACAATTTTTTTAATTTTTGTGAAAACTGGGTTGTTACATATTCATCCCCTCTACTATATCGGTGTTGATTACCACTTTATGGTGAATGCTATTAAGTTTTGTTGGAGGATTATTGTTATGACCAGATTGTTCACCGTAAATTTATCAGCTCTGATCATGATCTCTTTTATGCCTTGTGAGTAGTCACTATATGTCGGTAACCAGATACTGGGGTACCCGTTTCCCTGGGTTCCGACCACGCCTCTCGGACTGTTCAAGAGCAAATATGGAAGATTCCCGCAAAGAGATTCCGGGAACACCACGCTAGGCACACGGAGGATGCCTCGGACGAGCTCCAGAAGGGTGGAGCCCTCCAGATGGCTCCCACCGCCCGACAAAGAGCAGAGTGCATTCAATGCGCTAGTGGACAAGCATGCACCGCTGACAGGAGGCAGCCTACACCCGGCGGGAGTGCATGGGTTCTCTCGCGCGTACTCATCCCATGCATGCCCAAGCCATCCCCGCGACGTCATGGGAGCTTCCCAGAAGATCTCAGAACGGCTCGCATCCACAAGTATAAGATAACCACCCTTACTGAAGGTATCAGTGGGACTGTGGCGAGACCCTTGCTATATAAAATGGAGATGCCAACCACATCAGAAGGGGGCGGAGAGAAAGACGAAGAAGAAGAAGAAGAAGAAGAAGAGAGGCAAGAAGGAGAAACGAAAAGAAGGAAGATAAGAAGGAAGAACCAGCAAAAGGAGAGGCCACCACCCAAATGGATTCATCTCTGGATGAATCCATAGGAAGAAGGAGGAGGAGTTCATCCTAGAACTTCTCGGGAGACCTGCCAAGGATTCCCTTGGGGAGGGCGACTAGTGCCACCTAGAGGAGAAGAGGGTAGTGGAGTGTAGCATAGGGTATGTTCTCCCAGAATATCACGTTGTATTGTATTCTACTCCAACACCAGCAAAGAAGACCAGACATGCAGGAGTAGGGATTTTAGTCTCTGGGTGGCCCGAATCTAGGTAAACCCTTGTGTTTTCTCGCATTAGCTCATTGCCATTTCGACACAGCAACCTTCGTTCATACCAAGCGACGCCACGGGAGCTTCCCGGAACATCTCAGAACGCCTCGCGTCCACAAGTATAAGATAACCACCCTTACTGTACCTATCAGTGGGACTGTGGCGATCCCCTTGCTCTATAAAAGGGAGACGTCAACCACATCAGAAAGGGGGGCGGAGAGAAAGAAGAAGAAGAAGAAGAAGAAGAAGAAGAAGAGAGGGAAGAAGGAGAAACAAAAAGAAGGAAGAGAAGAAGGAAGAACCAGCAAAAGGAGAGGCCACCACCCAAATGAATTCATCTCTGGATGAATCCATAGGAAGGAGGAGGAGGAGTTCATCCCTAGAACTTCTCGGGAGACCTCCCAAGGATTCCCTTGGGGAGGGCGACTAGTGCCACCTAGAGGAGAAGAGGGTAGTGGAGTGTAGCATAGGGTATCTTCTCCAAGAAGATCACCTTGTAATGTATTCTACTCCAACACCAGCAAAGAAGATCAGACATGCAGGAGTAGGGCTTTTAGTCTCGAAACGGCCCGAACCTGGGTAAACCCATGTGTTTGCTCGCATAAGCTCATTGACGTTTTGATGCCACAACAACCTTCATTCATTCCAATCAAGCGGTAACCATGCGTGTTCCCCTTCCTTCACGGTCTTCGGGCCATGCCCTTCCGGGAGCAGCCCTTCCGGAAGGTGTCCTCGGGGCAGCGTCGCCGATATTCTCCCCAACTTCTGTTGCTCGGTGAGGGATGGGCGTTGTGCCCCCCCCAAACCTGGTGGTAGAAGGAGGGCCTGAAAAATGCTACCCCCGACAGATTGGCGCTCGAAGGAGGGCAGGTGATCACGTCGGTCGTAACGTTTGTTCCGTGTGCATATTTCGGAGTTTATTCGCATCTTCACCGAGCCGCGACGAGTGTTACCAAGGTGAGCATTGTCACGTGCAGCAGCTCGTCATGCTCATCACGATGGCTATATGGTTTTTACGCTTGGGGGCTTCTCAGCGTTTCCTAGTGAGCGTTCCAAGAAATATCGCCTCCAAGATTCCAAGGGATGACATCTCAGATGGTTTTCGTGTCGGATGTTTGTTCCCAAAAGGCTACTGGACGCCTTTACCAGACGGGGGATGGCCATCTTATTATTCCTGGACGATTGTGCCGGATGGTGTTCACTTCCCGGATGATAATTCCCAGAACACACCGGTCACCCAAGGCGAAGAGTGTACGTGGCCTCACCCTCGCTTTTCCTTGGCAACAGACTCACAAGAGACCACGCCGTTCATCGACATCGGTTCACCGTGAGATAAACCTCACTCGAACGACTGAATCCGCTCCATGCGGACAGTACAAGCTATCACTATCGGTCGGTCCGATAAAGCTCCATTCCGAGTAGCCTATGGGGGATCCATACCTTCCCAAGATAAGGTTCTAACGGTTAGTCCTCCCCTCCCGGGATCCAGCCATCCCAGAGAGGCCGGGCTGGAGTTCCCATCAAGCATCCGTGCAGCATGATGTACCAGTCTCCCGGAATCACCCAACTCGGAATTTATGCCGAGGCACCACCACAGCACCCCTGAGAGATTGCGCTTCCATGGACCTCTCGGTTCTTGGGCTCGCTCTCTCCATGAGATAACCGATGGAAATGAGAACTTGTTGCTCATATTGCCACCTGTGTTCTCATTAATTGCGCCTACCGCACACAGAGGACAATTCCTGCAATACTCATCCGATAATCCGTGCAAGAGGTCAAGACAGAGTTACCAGAATCCTCTTGTCGGATGTTCTCTCTCTCGGAAACTGACAGCGCGAAAAGGTATACATAAGGTACGGAAAGGGACAAGTTCTCTAAAGTTATTGCATTCATTACTACTACCCCGTAGGGGATTTTTTCCGGAACCAAAGCACTGCTTAGATTTTCCCGGATCAATATTTACATCTTGCACTAACCGGACGGAGTGGTTACGCCACTACCACGTTCCACCTACTGCTAAGTACAAAAGTACACGTCCAAAATGAAGAAGGACTATAGGGGTCAACCGCCGGATCTAAGCTGCAACCCTCGCCCGAACCTTTCCGGCGGCGTCCCTCCTCCTTAGTGTTAGGCGGCGGGCTCAGCACCCATGAAGTCGTTGACGACTCCCACGGCGCCTTTATCGTCGGGACCATCATCGACGACCTACGCACAGCATTCTGCGCAGGGCCCCCACGGATGGAAGACCTTCAGCCACAGGGTGTCCTGGCCATCAAAGTGTAAGAGGATGGTCTGGAACTGTTCGATGTTCCTCCAGCGGACAAATGTCGCCTAGCCTTGGTCCAGGTACATGGCGCCGCCTTCGCCGAAGACCGTGGCCACCTACGCAGAGCCATGGGGGAAGCCCTCCATCCAGAGGTACAAGCCCTGAGGCATGTGCCCCGCCATTGCCTGCGCAAATGGCTCTGGCAGCCGAAGCCAACCGCACGCAGGGTTGGTCGCCGCCACGAAGAACTCGTGGGCCGGCACCGCCGTGTGTGCCTTTGTCAGAGCCGAAGACGACGCCCCGCCACAACCTCGACCACGGCCGCGCCGGACATCTGCGTCGCCTCGACCCAAGCCACCGCCTCGTACTCCCAAGATCTCCTGAGCCGTTGTGCCCACAGTGTTTGGGGACGTCGAGGGAGCCATGGAAGCATGAAGCCGGAAAGGAGAAGTGGGAGACGGAGAAGGGGAATGGACTCCTCCGTTTTGCACCAGCTCGCTTAAATACCTAACGGAGACTCCCAGGGGAGTAATTTTCTACTCTACTGTAAGAACATTAAATTAATGTGGGACCAGCCACTGCATTACCTTGAGTCTTTCCATCTTTTGCAAGGGCATCATCATCATCCGTCTAATCCGACTAGAGGCGCACCACATGGTACGGCCTTCTCTGTCCCTGTGACATGTCATCTGGTGCACAGACTACAAGACCTTCTCAGAAGACTCATCTTCGATTCCGGGACGTCTTCATCACAATCCGAGTCCGGGGCCTAATGTCGGTAACCGGATACTAGGGTGCCCCGTTTTCCCGGGTTCCTACCACGCCTCTCGGACAGTTCAAGAGCAACCATGGAAGATTCAGGCAAGGAGATTCCGGGAACACCACGCTAGGCACACGGAGGAGTGCCTCGGACCAGCTCCCGAAGGGAGCCCTACAACTGGCTCCCACGGCACAATGCATTCAATGCGCTAGAGGACAAGCATGAACCGCTGACAGGAGGCATCCTACACCTGGAGGGTTCTCTCGTGCTTACTCAGCCCATCCATGCCCCAGCCTTCCCCACGACGCCACGGGAGCTTCCCGGAAGATCTCAGAACGCCTCGCGTCCACAAGTATAAGATAACCACCCTTACTGTACCTATCAGTGGGACTGTGGCGATCCCCTTGCTCTATAAAAGGGAGACGTCAACCACATCAGAAAGGGGGGTGGAGAGAAAGAAGAAGAAGAAGAAGAAGAAGAGAGGGAAGAAGGAGAAACAAAAAGAAGGGAGAGAAGAAGGAAGAACCAGCAAAAGGAGAGGCCACCACCCAAATGAATTCATCTCTGGATGAATCCATAGGAAGGAGGAGGAGGAATTCATCCCTAGAACTTCTCGGGAGACCTCCCAAGGATTCCCTTGGGGAGGGCGACTAGTGCCACCTAGAGGAGAAGAGGGTAGTGGAGTGTAGCATAGGGTATGTTCTCCCAGAATGTCACGTTGTATTGTATTCTACTCCAACACCAGCAAAGAAGACCAGACATGCAGGAGTAGGGATTTTAGTCTCCGGGTGGCCCGAATCTAGGTAAACCCTTGTGTTTTCTCGCATTAGCTCATTGCCATTTCGACACAGCAACCTTCGTTCATACCAAGCAATCGGGAACCCTGCGTGTTCCCCATCCCGCACGGTCTCCGGGCCGTGCCCTTCCGAGAGCAGCCCTTCCGAAAGGTGTCCTCGGGGCAGCATCAGCACTTCTCTCCCCAACTTCTGGTGCTAGGCTAGGGTTGGGCGCTGTGCCCCCCGACACCTGGCGTTAGAAGGAGGGTCTGAGAAACGCTGCCCCCGACACTAGTTCTTGAGGACATGCGAGTAGTCTTGTTGTTAATAGTCATATGATGTTGAAGTAATATGTGTTGGTTTGATATTTAAGTTGTGGTGTTCTTCTTATAGTGGTGCTAGGTGAACATCGACAATCCTGTGGCGGATAACGTTTCAAGGATGGAACATATACCTCACGAGCCTATTCCAGTCAATGATAGCTTTACTGATAAAAGGTTAGTTGTTTTGAGGGTACAATCTCTTTCCGGTCCTTGGTATGCTGATTATGCTAATTTTATTGTTGCAAAGTTTTTTCCTCCAGGTTTAACATTTCAGCAAAGGAAGAAATTCTTCCATGATTTGAGGCATTACTTTTGGGATGACCCACATCTATATAAAGAAGGTGTGGATGTGATCGTGATAAGATGCATACCAGAGCATGAGCAGAAGGAATGTCTTGAGAAAATGTCGTGACAGTCCTTATGGAGGACATCATGCTGGTGACAGGACCGCACACAAGGTTCTTCAATCAAGTTTTTATTGGCCAGCTCTCTTTAAAGATTATCGAAATTTTGTCTAGTCTTGTGACAAGTTTCAAAGATTTGGTAATATTAGTAGAAGAAATGAAATGCCTATGAATTACTCTCTAGTCATTGAGCCTTTGTATTGCTGGGGATTTGATTTTATGGGCCATTTTCCTCCTTCACACAAGTACACTCACATTTTAGTAGTTGTTGATTATGTAACCAAGTGGGTTGAAGCAATCCCCATTGATAGTGTTGATTACAAGAAATCTTTGAAGATGCGTAAAGATGTAATCTTCCCTAGTTTTGGTGCACCAAGGTACCTCATGACTGATGAAGGATCACATTTTACACATGGCTCTTTTAGAAAAGCTTTAGCCAAGTATGATGTCAATCATAGGATTGCTTCATCCTACCACCCTCAGACAAGTGGGCAAGTTGAGCTCACCAATAGAGAGATCAAGTTGATCTTGCAAAAGAAAGAAAATAACTCCAAAAAAGATTGTCCAAAAAGTTAGGAGATACTTTGTGGGCGTATAGAACAGCTTACAGAAACCCCATGGGAATGTCTCCTTATAATATGGTCTATGGCAAAGCTTGCCATTTACCTCTAGAACTAGAACACAAATCTTTCTGGGCAGTCAGAGAGCCTAATGCCGACACCAAGCTTGCTGGTGAAAAGCATCTCATGAACTTGAATTCTCTAGATGAGTGGAGAAGCGAAGCTTATGGGAGCGCGAAAATGTTTAAATAAAAGGTAAAGAAGTGACATGATAAGAGGATTTTTAAACGGGAATTTAATGTTGGTGATAAAGTTTTGTTGTATAGATCTCGTTTCAGGTTTTCTGCAGGTAAATTACTTTCCAAATGGAAAGGATCATACCTTATCGAAGAAGTTTATCATTCGGGTGCAATCAAGATTAACAATTTTGAAGGGACCAAACTTCAAGTCGTGAATGGACAAAGACTCGAGCATTACATGGTGGGAGACCCTATCAATGTGGAGGTGGATGTGATACCGATAGCTACTCATGAAGAACGTATTGCAATATTGTGTCACCTACCATCTCCGAGGCTCATTGCATCACCGATCAATTCTGCGAGGACTTTCGTGTATTAAAATCTAAGGTGGCCTTCTTGGAAGTAGAAAACTCAGCACTCCGTCATATGGTGGAGAACCTAATGACCCCAACCAGAGTGGTTCCTCCCTCTCCACCAACGGAATAGAGACTGAAATCTTCATGTGTAATGGCATCACCTTAGCATGTTCCAAGCTTGGGGGAGTGCCCGGTATCTTCATCTTTATCTTTTACCTTTTCGTGGTCAAAGTTTAGTGTTGTATCATGTCTACGGAAGTTATCTTATTAAATAGGTGGATGCATTGAGGTCTATTACTCTTTGATGGGAGAGTTTTGTATCCGTGACCGTGTGATGGGTGCAGTTAACACCTCCTCGTTGGTTACGCCAAGTGGAAGGTTATGATTTAGATAACGATAAATTTCCCTCGGTGAAGATACCAAGGTTTGTCTCCAGTAGGACTCCTAAGACTGCAAGAAGGTGACAACGGCGCTAGGAATTTAGCTGGTGCGTAAGTTGACGTGGACCTGCTGATGTGTGAGGTAATGATAGTGATTTCTCGCCCTTCGTTGGTGAGCCCCAAGTGGAAGGCGTGATGTAGCACAACAGCAAATTTCCCTCAGTAAAGATACCAAGGTTTGTCTCAAGTAAGACTCCGGAGATGATAAGTACGTGTCAGCGGAGCTACTGACGCGGACCTAGACACAGACACAAATAACTTTGTTCCCAACGAAGTTCAGAGAGGTTGTCAATCTTTCCGGTCTTGTTGTTCACAAAGGATCTAACACAAAGGATAATGATAGCAATGAAAGTAAAAGAAGAAAAGTAAATGAGCGTGTAAACAGTGATGATGATTTGGACCGGGATACGTGATGTTCACTAGTGATGTCTTTCTCCCAAAAGACGATAAAACTACTATGCGAGGTGAACAAATTACAGAAGGGCAATTGACAGGATTATGAACGCACCGCAATGCTAACTATGCTACAAAAGAAAGGAAGAGGCTCAAAAGCACGGGCAGTACGCCAAAATAAGTAGACCGAAATCCAACTGCATCTACTACTAATCATCCACCTTGAGATATCTATCCAGAACATCTCACTAGTATTAAGTTGCGAGCCCCACCCAAAGTGTAAACCCACAGCAACAGACAACTGCATTAAAAATAACTTTGCGTAAAGTAAACAATCCTTGCAACTGCGGTTACAAGCACCGTTGTTTTCCCCCTTGTGGCAACAGCACATCCCCTAGACTCATGTTTCTGTCACTCAAGCGTGTCATCGGGGGGGCATGAACCCACAATCGAGCATAACGTTCCCTCTTGGAGTTACTACCTACTACTTGGCCAAAGCAATAAACAGCAACGGAGAACATGCAAGAATTACTTAGGAACAAAAATATAAGAGATAAGAACCAAATATATTACTCAATCACAATCTGAACATAATCTCATAATCCATCAGGTCCCATCAAACTCAGCATAGCAAATAGCATAAAGATTACAAAAGTGCCTCGATCATGTAGGGCAGCTCACGAGGTCTAAACCATGAAGAACGAAGAGGGGAGGAGAACATCACATAGCTACTGACCACGGACCCATGGTCCAAGGAAAACTACTCACGAGACATCCGGGGAGCATCCATGGTGGAGAGGAGACTCCCGGAGGTCAACTCTCCCTCCGGCAGGGTGTCGGGAAGAAGTCTTCTGGTGCTCCCGATCTCGAAAGCGCGGCGGCGGCGGAACAGAGGAGAGATCGCGAAAAAGGGTTCTCCTTTCGGAAGTTTCCCGTGACGGAGAACATATAGGCGAAGGGGGGCAGCCAAGGGGGCCACCAGGGGTCCAGGCGACCCCCTGGCGCGGCCAAGCCCTAGGGCGCGCCACCAGGGCGCCTGGGCCCCTGGTGGTGGCCCTCTGGCCCCACCCAGGTTTGTCCGGAAGGTTCCTTCACGCTGATTTTTTATCTGAATTTTCCTGAATTTTTGGAGCACTTTTTATATGGGGGAAAACTGAAATAGAAAAACAGCAGAAAACAGGAACTGGCACTGTGGTTCACTGAGTTAATAGGTTAGTACAAATATGATCAAAAGTGTATGAAAGTGTATCTAGATCATAGCAATATCACACAAAACATGCATGGAGCAAGCAGAAATTATAGATACGTTTTGGACGTATCAACATCCCCAAGCTTAATTCCTGCTCGTCCTCGAGTAGGTAAATGATAACAGCATAATTTATGTGGTGACATGCTAGCAACCATATAAGAACTTTGAAAAGTAAAGCAATCAAGATTAGAAATTCAATTCAAGTCATAACATGCAAGATTCTATATTAGCATTGAAATAAGTAACAAAAGAACATTAGGTGCAAGAGCTCTCGCTGTCCGTGACTCGAATGTCTCCAAATGATGTTTGCGTGCAAGAAGGGGGATAGGGAATACGAGAAAACAATTTATTTGTTGAGAACTCAATCTACTAAAGTTTCACACTTGGTCTTTTTCTGGAATCTTATCTTGACTCGTCCCCAGACCACTAGCCAGGTACAAGTCAATTTGATCCACTCTTTTTTCAATATTTTGAGCACTCATGCAATGGATGAGAGTAAGCACGAGAGTTGACACTTGGGATGGCAAAGAGAGGAGTATGGAGGAGGAAGACAAAAAAAGGGGGAGAAAGGCTCACATCAATGAGGACAATCTTAGGAAAGAGATTCCAAATGATAGATATGATGTGAGGAGTAGGGATTGCCATGCAACGGATGCACATACGAGCTAGGAAGCTCTCTAATGGAACTAGTGGGGGTGCATCTAAATTGCTCGCTCATGAAGACCTAGAGCTCGTTTGAGGAGGATCATCCTTGGAATATGTAAGCCAAGTTCTATAGAAGGTCCCCACATAGCTATATGCATAATGATCATCTCTATGGAGTACAAGGATATAAAGGGAGTACTAGTGTGGATCTCTCAAAAGGATAGTAGTGTTTCCCCTTTCTCTCTTTTTATTTCTCTTTTTTTCTATTTTTTTGTATTTTTTGGTGGCCTCAATGGCTCTTTCTATTTAACTCTCATTTGTCCTCTTTGGGATCTTTTATTGTGTCCACTTTGGGATCTTTTCCTCACTTAAGGGCAACACTCTATTTTACAAGAAGGTAAAGGAGATCTTTCACACTTTACAAGGTACTCAAAATCATAAAGAAGATATAACTAACATGATGTATGCAATGTATGTCGCTGGCAGTGTAGCAGGAACATGTATGACATGAAGATCAAGTCATGAAGAGGTGGATGTTGCATGGCAATATATCTCGGAAAGGATATGGAAATGCCTTGATAGGTAGGTATGGTGGCTGTTTTAAGGAAAGATATAAGGAGGTTTATGATGACAGAGCGTATCATGCCAAGGGTTTGGATGTACCGGCGAAGGTGGACACCAACTCTCAGAGTGAGAAGAAGGCAATGCATGGCACGGGAGAGGCTAGCAAAGTATGGGAAGGTGGAAGTGTCAACTTTCAATACTTAAATTAGTCCGAAGAAATCAAGCACTTATTATCGGTAACTCTCAATCTAATAAGGAGGTTCACAAAGAGACAAGTACCCCGAGGAGGAGTGTATGGCGGTTTGGTTATCCTTGCGCATCCTCGACTCATGGTACGTGAGTGTACTCTAATATTCGATCCCTCCAAAGATTAGTGATCCATCTAGTAGCTAGAGTTCTCAACTGGTTTTGTAGGTTTTGAAAATAAACACGGATTGCCCAAAATACGACACCTATCACTAATAGTCTAGATCTCTTGACACCAAAAGTTCAAACATTACTCACAACAATACCTCAAAACTATTGCAAGTTACTACTAGAATTAAATAGCAACCTCAATTACCTACTTTCAAGACAAGACACAACTCAGTGCAACAACCAACTCTCTTTAACAAGATAAACATGAATACTAAAAAGATTTCCAGCAACAGACTAAACAAAAGCCAAGGCTCTTTCTAAAGACAAACTAAGACTAAAACTAAACATGGCAGTAGCTACGAAAAGATAAAGAACACACAACAGCAAAAAGATAGGCAGGAAAAATCCTATGATGTGGTCTAGATTTTGAAAGTGGAGTGTGTTTCTCTCCCACACAAAGTAAGAAGGGATCTAACTTGTTATGAACAGCAAGCAAAGCTAAAGAAAACTAAAAATAAAACCTAAGAGCGAGACGCTCCAAGCATTGCACATAACGCATGAAGTGATAAAAATATAGTGAGACGAAGGACGAACTGATGATTGTTGATGGAGAAGGGAATGCACGGGGGAATCCCCAATCTTAGACGCTTGAGTCTCCTTGAATATTTATTGGGGATGCAATGGGGCATCCCCAAGCTTGAGCGCTTGACACTCCTGGATCTTCTTTCATCATCTTCCATCGCACACTTGAAAACTCCCTTCATACATAACTCATCATAAGCTGATTAGAGAGGTTAGTACCCTTAATAAAATAATTTTTCCCCACTGGATATAAAGATATTCTTGAAGACCTAATATTTCTCAAGAGTGCCAAAAGGTTTTTGCAAAGAAAAAGCAAGCTTAAGGTTTGCAAAAGTGAAGAGAGGCAAAACGTGGCAGAATCTGTGAAAAACAGACCAGCAGGCAGTAAAGAATTTTTTAGGGGCACTTCTGCAACTCAAATCAAAAAACTCAGATTATACGAAAGTTTCACAATTTTATAGAGCACGCTGTCAAAAAAATCAGATCAAAAAGATGATCTGGTGATTTGATTCGAAATTTTCTGTCAAGGGATAGAATCTGTTTTCTGGACAGCATGTCACAACTTTTGATTCCCTTATCATAAGAGGCTATAACTTGGCACAAAGCTGAAAAATAAAGATACAATGATGTTTCTACAGTAGTAACAAACATCAAGACACAACAAAAGCAAAAATAAAAACCTAAATTCTTTGCGGGCTGCCTCCCGAAAGCGCTTTCTTTTATGCCTTTAAGCTAGGCATGATGCAAAAGATCAAGTTGTATCAATCGAATCATTATCAAGATCATCAAAAAGCTCCTCAATTGTACAACTAGTCTTAAGAGGTCTTTCAAATAAAGGCCTAATGAAGATACTTCTAGGGAGAAAACCAAAAGGCGGAAAATCAATGGAAGATTCATTTATAAAATTATCAAAGAGAGGTATTTCTTCCAAAGTTTTCACGGTTTCAACTTCTTTGGCAATGGGTGGTTTGCTTTTAGGTCGGGGTGGCCTAGGGACATAATTGAACTTAGGTTCCCTTCTTGCTGAAGTCTCTACCCTTTTTGGTTTTATTGAGGAAAATGTAGTACCTAGAGTATTATTGATTTCCTCAATCTTATCAATCCTAGAAAGATCCGTATCACGGGATTTGATGACCTCCAAAGTTTTAATAATTTTAAGCATGGAGCTATCAAGCCTATTGAGATTCCCTTGAATCTTGCGATCCAACTCATCTATTCTTGTTATACTTGGTATTTCTAACTCTATCTTTTCAAGTTTCTTCATAATGTGAGCTAGAGTTATATTTTCTTGTATGCTAGCAATAGGGAGATTTCCAACAAGATTTTCAATAACATTAAGAGACTCCCAAATCGGGGCTTCTAGAAAATTCCCATTGATAGAAGTATCTAATATGAACCTATTCCAAGGAGTAATCCTGGCATAAAAATTTCTAAGCAGGATAGTAGTGGATTGCTTCTTGGTGGCTCTTTTTTGAGAATCATTAATTCTATACAAAGCATCTTTTAAACTTTCACCACATTTTTGTTTAAAGGTGAGGACCTCTGTCTCAACAAAGGCAAAAGGGCCAGACATAATGATAACTACTAGCAAGATAAACAATTTTTTTGGTGATTTTTGATATAAGACACTAAGATAAAAACTGAAAGGTAAACTAACCAGAATAAAAAAACAAAGGTAAAGGGTAGTGTGCAACTCCCCTATCTTAGCACTCGGAGTCCCCGGCAACGGCGCCAAAAATTTGCCTTGATGTGCGAGGTAATGATAGTGATTTCTCACCCTTCGTTGGTGAGCCCCATGTGGAAGGCGTGATGTAGCACAGCAGCAAATTTCCCTCAGTAAAGATACTAAGGTTTGTCTCCAGTAGGACTCCGGAGATGATAAGTAGGTGTCAGCGGCGCTACTGACGCGGACCTGCACACAGACACAAATAACTTTCTTCCCAACGAAGTTCAGAGAGGTTGTCAATCTCTCCGGTCTTGTTGTTCACAAAGGATCAAACACAAAGGATAATGATAGAAATTGAAAGTAAAAGAAGAAAAGTAAATGAGCGTGTAAACAGTCATGATGATATGGACCGGGATACGTGATGTTCACTAGTGATGTCTTTCTCCCAAAAGACGATAAAACTACTATGCGAGGTGAACAAATTACAGAAGGGCAATTGACAGGATTATGAACGCACCGCAATGCTAACTATGCTACAAAAGAAAGGAAGAGGCTCAAAAGCACGGGCAGTACGCCAAAATAAGTAGACCGAAATCCAACTGCATCTACTACTAATCATCCACCTTGAGATATCTATCCAGAACATCTCACTAGTATTAAGTTGCGAGCCCCACCCAAAGTGTAAACCCAAAGCAACAGACAACTGCATTAAAAATAACTTTGCGTAAAGTAAACAATCCTTGCAACTGCGGTTACAAGCACCGTTGTTTTCCCCCTTGTGGCAACAGCACATCCCCTAGACTCATGTTTATGTCACTCAAGCGTGTCATCGGGGGGGCATGAACCCACAATCGAGCATAACGTTCCCTCTTGGAGTTACTACCTACTACTTGGCCAAAGCAATAAACAGCAACGAAGAACATGCAAGAATTACTTAGGAACAAAAATATAAGAGATAAGAACCAAATATATTACTCAATCACAATCTGAACATAATCTCATAATCCATCAGATCCCATCAAACTCAGCATAGCAAATAGCATAAAGATTACAAAAGTGCCTCGATCATGTAGGGCAGCTCACGAGGTCTAAACCATGAAGAACAAAGAGGGGAGGAGAACATCACATAGCTACTGATCACGGACCCATGGTCCAAGGCAAAATACTCACGAGACATCCGGGGAGCATCCATGGTGGAGAGGAGACTCCCGGAGGTCAACCTCCCTCCGGAAGGGTTCCGGGAAGAGGTCTTCTGGTGCTCCCGATCTCGGAAGCGCGGCGGCGGCGGAACAGAGGAGAGATCGCGAAAAAGGGTTCTCCTTTCAGCAGTTTCCCGCGACGGAGAATATATAGGCGAAGGGGGGCAGCCAGGGGGGCCACCAGGGGTCCAGGCGCCCCCCTGGCGCGGACAAGCCCTAGGGCGCGCCACCAGGGCGCCTGGGCCCCTGGTGGTGGCCCTCTGGCCCCACCCAGGTTCTTCCGGAAGGTTCCTTCACGCTCATTTTTTATCCGAATTTTCCCGAATTTTTGGAGCACTTTTTATATGGGGGAAAACTGAAATAGAAAAACAGCAGAAAATAGGAACTGGCACTGTGGTGCACTGAGTTAATAGGTGAGTCCAAATATGATCAAAAGTGTATGAAAGTGTATCTAGATCATAGCAATATCACATAAAGCATGCATGGAGCAAGCAGAAATTATAGATATGTTTTGGACATATCACCTGCACACAGAAACAAATAACTTTTCTCCCAACGAGTCATAGAGGTTGTCAATCTCTCCGGTCTTGTTGTTTACAAAGGATCAAATACAAGGGGAAATAATAATAGTGATTGCAACGGAAAGGAAATAAAAGCAGTAAAGGTGAACGGTGAAAACTATGGTGGAAATATGGACCTGGGTCCCATGAATTTCACTAGTGATGTCTCTCTCCCAAAAGATGATAAACAATTAAGATGGGTGAACAAATTACAGTTGGGCAATTTTCCGAATTACAAACACACCGAAATGCTAATTATGGTACAAGAAAGCTAGAGGATCAATCGTATGGGCATTAAACCAAATCAAGTAGAATGTTTATCCATCAGCATCTAATCACTAATCATCCACCTTGAGATATCTATTCAGAACATCTCACTGGTTTTAAGTTGCGAACGACAGCCAAACTGTAGGCTCCATGCAACAGGCAACTCAATTATCACTCTACGCGTAATGTAATCAATTCTTGAACTGCAGTTACAAGCACCGTTGTTTTCTCCCTAGTGGAAACAACACATTCCTTAGTCTCATGTTTTTGTCACTCAAGCTAGATATCGGGGGGCATGAACCTACAATCGTGCATAACGCTCCCTCTTGGAGTTACAATCTACAATTTGTCCAAAGCAACAAACGTAACAGGGAACATGCAAGAATACTCAAGAACTAAAATAAAAAAGGTAAACCAAATATATTACTCTTCACAATATGAACATAATCTCATAATCCATCGGATCCCAGCAAATACAGCATAGAAACACAAAAACTAATACATAAGTGCCTTGATCATGTAGGGCATCTCACAAGGTCTAAGAATTGAGGCACAAGATTGGAGAGACCACATCACCTAGCTACTAATCATGGACCCATGGTCCAAGGGGGACTACTCACGGCACATCCTTGAGGCGGTCATGGTGGGGGAGAGGCCTCCGGAGGTCAATCCTCCCTCCGGCAGGGTTTAGGGGGTGTCGGGATAGCTTCTCCTGGAGATCTCGAGATCAGAATCGCGGCGGTGGCAGAACAATGGAACAAATTGCGTAACGGGGCTCGTCCGGAGGGTTTTCGGAGGAGGACGGATAAATAGGCCAAAAGGGGGCCCGAGGGGAGGCCCCACCTGACCAGGTGGCCAGGTGGCGTGATCTCCCCCTGGCCGCGCCAGCAGGGCGCCTAGCCAGGGGGTGGACCCCCTCCACCCCTCCTTCGGGATTCTGCAGTTTTTGAACTGCTTATTTTTTACATATTTTTTGTATAATTTTGCGAACACTTTTAATTTTGACATTTTCCTGCAATAAACGGACAACAGCAGACAGAAACTGGCACTAGGCACTGAGTTAATAGGTTAGTCCAAATATGTTGTAAATGATATGAAAGTGCAACAAAACATATAGCAATATCACCTATATAAGAATGGAACAAGGAGAAATTATAGATACATTAGGGACGTATCAACATCCCCAAGCTTAATTCTGTGGTGACACGCTAACAACAAAGAATTGAACTTTAAAGAGCAGCAAGTAAGGACCAATTCAAGTCAAGATAATAACAAGCAAGAGTTTATATCTGGTATTGAAACTAGTAAAGTGAGAACATGAAGGTTCAATAGCTCTCGCTGTCCATGACTCGAATGTCTGCAATCGGTGTTCCCGTGCAAGAAAGTGGGAGATGGGTTTAGAGCATAAAAATACTAGTAGTTGTTGAGAACTCAATCTACTAAAACTTCACACTTATTCTCCTTTGTAATCTTATTGTGACTCGTCCACAGACCACTGTCCAGGTACAAGTCAAACTGATCCTCTCCCTTTTGATTTTGAGCACTCGTGCAATGAATGAGCGTGAGAAAGATTAGTTGGCACTTAGGATGGCGAATAGAATAAATGATGGGGAAGGAAGACAAAAGGTGTGAAAGGCTCATATCAATGAGGACAATCGTAAGCCAGAGAAAGCCAAATGATCAATATGATGTGAGGAGTTGGGATTGCCATGCAACGGATGCACATATGAGCTATGGGAAGCTCTCCAATGGAACTAGTGGGGGTGCCTCCAACTTGCTTGCTCAAGAAGACCTAGAGCTCATTTGGGGAGGCTCATCATTGGAATATACAAGCCAAGTTCTATCGTATAAGGATCCCCACATAGTTATGCATGAATGATATGAACTCTCTATGAAGTACAAATACTAATTTGGAGCACGAGTGTGGATCTTTAAAAAGTAATAGTAGTGTTGCCCCCTTCTCTCTTTTTTCTTTCTCTTTTTTCTATTTTTGTATTTTTGTGTCCTTTTTGGATCTTTCTATTATCTCTCATTTTTCCTCTTTGGGATCTTTTCGTTTTGTCCTTTTTGGGATCTTTTTTTTGTGTCCTCTTTGGGATATTTTCCTCACTTAAGGGAAACACTCTATATTTTACAAGGATGTAGAAGATCACATACTTTACAATAAGTACTCAACATAAAGAAAACTGAATCTAAATCATGATGTATGCAAGTGTATGCCTCTTCCAGTGTAGTAGGATATGCAATGATACTAGCTCGTCATGTAGCAATTATAAGGGCAAGGCCCAACTAGCATGCGACTCTATGATCAAGCAAAAGCATGTATGACAATGAAAGATCAAGTCATCAGAACATGGATGTTGCATATCAATGTATCGTAAAGGCTATGGAAATTCCTAGATAGGTAGGTATGGTGTCTGTTTTGAGTAAGATATAATGATCCTTATGATGATAGAGCGTATTATGCCAAGGGTTTTGATGCACCGGCGAAGTTTTCATCGACTCTCAATGTCAGAAAGGGCAATGCACGGTACCGAAGAGGCTAGCAAATGAGGGATGGTGGAAGTGCCAACAATCGAATACTCGCATTAGTCAAAGGAACTTATCCACTTATTATCAGTAACTCTCTATCTAGTCAGGAGTTTCACAAAGAGACAAGTACCCCCTAGGAGGAGTGCATGGGGGTTTGGTTATCCTTGCGCATCGTCGACCCATGATAACATGACGGTACTCTATATGTTACAACCCCTCCAGAGGTTAGTGATCCATCTAGTAGCTAGAGTTCTCAAATATTTTTTGTAGTTTTCGGAAACAAAATACGACACCTATCACTGATAGTCTTGAGATCTTGATACATAGAAGTCCAAACATTACTCACAACAATACCTCAAAACTATTGCAGGTTACTACTAAACTTATAATAGCAACCTCAATTACCTACTCAAAGTAAGACACACATTCAGTGCAACAGGCCAACTCTCTAAATAAGATAAGCATGAAAGTCAATATAGTTCTATAAGAAAAAACCTAAATAAAATCTATTAAAGATAAACATGAAAAACAAGAGCTAAGCGTGATAACATCGAAAAAAAAGTAAAGAACACTCAACTAAGGTAAGCATGAAAACTATGAGCATTCTAGGAAAAAGTGGAGCGTGCTTCTCTCCCAAACAAGGTATGCTAGGGTCCAACTTCTTACGAACAACAAACAAAACTAAATCAAAGAAATCCAAACTAAAATTTAAACGCAAGACGCTCCAAGTTTAGCACATAACATATGAATTGATAAAAATATAGCATAGAGAAAGAAGAACAAATGATTTTTGATGAAGAAGGGGATGCACGGGGCATCCCCAAGCTTAGATGCTTGAGTCACCTTGAATATTTCTTGAGGGTGTCGGGGGCATCCCCAAGCTTGAGCTTTTGGCACTCCTGGATCTTCTTTGATCATCTTCATTCGCACACTTGAAAACTCCCTTCATACAAAACTCATCATAGACTGATTAGGGTGGTTAGTACCCATAATAAAATAATTTTCCTCTGCTAGAAATAAGGATTTCAACAAGGGCTACTGTTTCTCAAGATTTCCAAGAAGTATTTGCAAGGAAAAAGCATGCGCAATATTTGCAAAACTAGGGAAGCGTAAAACAGGGCAGTAAAGATGATTTGATGATTTTAAAATTTTTGCAATGAAACAAACAGAATCTGTTTTCTCGACAACATGTCACAACTTTTGATCTACTTGCCACCGGAGGCTAAAACTTGGAACAAAGCTTAAAAATAAAGATACAATGATGTTGTTGCAGTAGTAACAAGCATCAAGACCACTAAAATTGAAAGTGAAAACATTTTGGGTTGCCTCCGAATAAGCACTTTATTTTATGCCTTTGAGCTAGGCACGAAGCAACAAGATCAAGTTTTGTCAATATCAAAAGCATAACTTTCCCTTATAACGGACTCAAAAGGTAACTTGATATTTCTTTCTAGAGAAATGTTACATGCCCTACTTGAGGGGAAATTGGAATCTTATAGTCCCTTCTTTCATGTCAATGATAGCACCAACGGTGCGAAGAAAAGGTCGTCCCAAAATATTTGGACATGAAGGATCAAACTCAATATCCATGACAAGAAAATCAACGTGAACATATTTATCATTGACAACAATAAGCACATCATAAATCCTTCCAAAAGGTTTCTTTACGGAAGAATCAACAAGATGAACACCAAAAGAACAAGGATCAAAAGGTTTCAATTCAAGCATATCATACATTCTATTGGGTAAAACGGAGGCATTAGCTCCAACATCACATTAAGCAAAGCAAGAAAAGTTGTTCAATTTAATCTTGACCATCGGATCCCAACCATCTTCTAGTAATCTAGGAATATAAACCTCTAGTTTAAGTTTCCCTCCCTAGCTTTGATAAGAGCATTTGTGATATTGTCGTATTTCGCCATTCTTTGCAAGAACTTGATGACTTCGAAAAGGCTACAATTATCAAAGTCAAGTTCACTACATTAATTAAAGTGGTAGTGATGTCATCTCAGCTCATTTTCTCTTTAGTAGTCTATAAGTTCAAGGGACCTTCTTGTCCTAAAGTTGAGGTGTTAGAATCACCATTAATGGGTCCATTAGGTGGACTAGGGATGTGATGGGTGCCAAAAGTTTTGTAATCCTCAACAACATGTAAGGTAGCAAGTGTGGTGTAAGGCCCGATATGCGGTAATGTTCCAGATCTAGATGTTTCCATCCAGATCAGTGGACGAAGAACATATCAGTCCCACCGCGACATATAAAAATGCCATATGCCCCGGATTTCCAACATGATATCACAACATTATAGCTACAAGGATACAACATCTCATATAATCGGCATACAACTGCCTTAATACAATACAACAGCGGAAGATACATGTCTGAGTACAGACTACAAACAAATGCCTAGTGGCAAAGAGAAAAACATCGATCCCCATAACCACACGGGTCCAGGCCCTCCGCCGGGATCCGCCTAACTAGTCGTCGTCGAGTCTCCACGTGAAACGTTGATCATCATACCTGTTGTCGATCAAGAACCCTGAAAAGAGTTTGGGGGTAGTATCAATAGTACAGAATTACTCAGCATCCAACCGTAGTGGTCAACTGACCCAGCAAGGACTTCATCACTCGTCATTGTAGGACAACTAGTAGTTTACGGTAAGGATGGGGTAAGTAGTGAAGTTGCTGCCGCACTAGCATTTATGAAGTGGCTAACGATCTAGAGATTAAGGTAAGAAGCCAAGCATTCGACGAGGAATCGCCTCCAACAAGTCTGCTATCCACCTACTTACACAAGCATAACACCTATCCTATCCTTGTCCTCCTCTTCGCATCCCGACGAAGAAGAAGCAGTCAAGACACACACACGTTGATCAAGTTATATTAAGATTATCTCAGTTGGTGTTGTCTATGAACAAGGATGTAACAGCCCATGTGCAATAAATGAAAAACACCATGAGATTGTACTTTGTCTGTTGACTTTGTAACTTGGCATGATGCTAAAGTCTATAATTTCATGTGGTGATTTAAATTTTCATTGGGATTGGAGCCCATTTGGTTTGTTGGAGTTTGCATCCAAAATGGTTCAAGAAGGGTGTTTGAAGATTTTTCAATGTTGCATGCTTGCTCTCCTTGACCCCAAACTTGGCATAGCCAATTCCTTGCCCCTCCCAAGCTTTTTAAAAGCCTTGAAACATTTTTTCCAACTCCATAGTTGTGGGCCACATTTCAAAGTGGTTTGGATTTTTCAAAATGCCCCCACATTTTACTTGCTCAAAAATTGGTCAAACCAATTTTAGAAAATGGAGAATATTTCAGGGTTTCCAAAACGTATTTTTTATATGTTTTTCTCTTTTGTGGATAGGCCACAAAAACTCTTGGACTTTTTCTATTTTTCAATAAATGGAAAATCGTCTTCTTTTAGATGGAGGCAGAGGACCTGCCAGGCCCAGCCCAGCATGCCTCGCCCCATTGCTTCGCAGCCCATCTGGCCCGTGCCACCGAAGCGTTACGCGGGAGCAACAGGGACCGTTGGATCGAGATCGGGTGGCCCTGGGTCGTCGTCTTTACAGCGTGTCCAGGGTCCCCTCCCTCTCTCTCACACAGCCGTCGGGAGGCGTCGACGTCGACGCGGACGACGTGGCCAGAGGGTCTCCCCCCTTATAAGCTGAGTTCATAGGCCCCTCCTGGAACCCTAGGTTCCCCTTCCTCTCTCCAATTTCCGCCGCCGCCGCCTGGTTCGTTCTCAGGGACCTCCCATGTTCCGCCGGTGAGGAGTTCGAATTCGCCGCCGTCTTCCCTTGTTCGTGACCGTGCGACCTTCCGCGTCGTCCCCAGCGTCTCACCGCTCCGTTCCCGTCGTGCAGGGGGAGAAAAACACCACGAATCGGGCCCGCGACGTTGATCACCTGCTGCGGGACATCGTCTTCCCCGACGACGGCTGCATCCTCTTCTACCTCTATGCCGAGCTCAGGGTCGCCTCCAGCAACCCCTAGGTTAGCCTGAGCGAGATTCCCCTTCCTCGTAGAGCGCGAGCACGTAGCCGAGCCGTCTTGCTCTTCTGTTCCCCGTCGTAGACGTCGCCGCCATGCAGTCCGTGGTCGCCGTGATCGTGGCGTGCCTCGGACATGCTCGTGCGTATCCATAGCGTGCTCCGCGCGCGCTCATGACCCCCAAGAGGCCGCGTAGGGCTCATAGCCCCTACGGGTTTCCCGCGTCTGAAGTTGCAGAGCGCGCAGTGCGCCGCCGTGATCTTCTCGGCAAGAAAGCCATCCCCTTGGGGCGTTTCGGTAGTGCCCTGCGTCGACTAGGGGTTGTAGGTAGACGGCTGCCGGCGCAAGCTCGCCGGAATTGCTGCCGATTCAGAGAGGTGCGTGCACGTGCAGGTGCCTGAAGCAGTGGACGCCGCCATGTTCAGAGGAGAGTGGCAAGTGGAGCAGTGCATCGCCGTGGGCTTGGAGTACCGCAATCCGTAGCTGGATGTACCAGCTTTTGTTTCCCAGTGGCCGCAGGGCTTCCGGAGTTGAGACGGCGAGCCCAGCCTCGCCGCAAGTCGTCGTCGCCGCCGGGTTTTTCTGAAGCTCAGTACAGGGGATGCATACCTCTACTGACTTCGTACCCGTTTCGGTTCAGAAAACATGTAGTAGCGCAGTGGTAGCGAGCAGCAGCGGCCAGCAGTGGGCGTGGGTTCGAATCCCACGCGAGGCATTTCCCTACCCCCTTTTTTGATTTTTAAGCGGAGGCTGACGGGTGGGCTCCTCATGTCAGTGAGGTTGCCCGAGTGGAAGTGGGCTGAGCCCACCAGTTGTTTTAGAGCTGGCCCAGTGCGCCCGAGTCCAGCCCAAGTGGCTGCGCCCTCTGTTTTTTTTCTTTTAACTTCTTTTCCTTTTCTGTTTTAGTTCAATTTGAGTTAGAATTCAAATTCAAACTGAATTTAAACCTTGGAGCTCTTATACCTCAATGTGGCATCCCATATATGAATTTGGGGTAGTTTTGCCCACTGATCACAGTAGTGATGTTCATTTTGTGTATTTCCCCTCTAAGTTTTGGAGAAGTGGCAATTTTGCAAAGAAGCCCCTCACCTCTTTTGTATTTGCACGATGTTTTGCAAATTCAAAGTGTGCCTTGCCATATATGTTTTTGGGGTAGTTTCTCCCAAGGATTTGCATGGTGATAATGGTTTGACCATTTGAGAATTTTTCAAATACATCTAGTGCAACTTTGCACTCAGGTCCCAAGTTCCTGTCCAAGTCTTCTTCAATCTTTGCATCTTTGTAAAAAACCAGCCCCTATACATATTGTCATATGCAATGTGGCCGGGTTCCTTTCTTTTGTTGCACCTTTCCGATGTCCAGTTCATCGACATCTCTCCGTCTCCGGAATCGATGTTTTATTTTCACGTTGTAATTATGTCTATTAATTGCATTGTTGATCATGTCATTTTTCCATGTTACTTACACCAAAATTAAGGCTAAGACCGAGGCCATTCAATGTAATTAATTGCATATGAAGTTGTTGACGTGTCGTCACCACCTTCATTTAAATCTGACTAGATAGGGTCACATCATGTCGATTAAACTTGATCATACCATCTTTGCCTGTGCATTGCACCCATTGCTTACTTGTGTGCCTTTTCCTTGCCGGTACTTTACGTTAGCACCTGAGACCGCCGAGGAGACTTACGTGGAGATTTCCGGCACCGAGCCCGAGGACCCTGCTGCGTCTGCTTCGATGACCGATTACCCAAGCAAGGGGAAGATTTATACCATTACTTGATACCTTTCTGCCTACCTGCCTAGCAGTAGTCTAGAACGTTTGCTTGATCCTATCCACTTGCTTATGCCATTTTCAACAATCAAACAGCCATGATCCCCACATCCCAGCGAAACATTGTATTGCTAAGTTACCGCTGCTCAGCCATTGCTTAGTATGAGTAGGAAAACTTGCTGCTTACCCTATGCTTGGTTTGGGATATCATGTTATTTAAAGAAGTTGGTTGATATTTATTATTATTATGATGTTAATATTATACTTGATGAATGATGGGAGACCAGGCTATTCCCGCCAGGTGTTTTGTTCCATTTGAGTCACCTAGGTCCCGAGTTCCGGGTATTGTGTTTCTTAACGAGTGTACCTAATGGTGTGTGGAATTCTTGTCGGGACGCGGGGTTAGCGTATGTAATTCCGGTCACAATGCAATCACATGGAGAGACGAGAGCCGTACCCACTTGTCTAAGCAGACAAGGCCAAGCACAGATCACTCTCGGTAAGCATCGAACGTGAGGGACATCCCAGCCAGGCCGAATGATCAACTGATATGGGTCCTCATCGTCCGCACACAAGTCTAAATGATTATGGGTGGTGAATCCCATACTCATAGACAAGTCGCCTCAACCATGTTATCGATTGAATCATAACCCTTACATAGATTTACTCCAGCCCGATCACTTAGTTGGGGTCTAGGGCGGGCTCGATCATACAACAAAGTGTGCACGTGACAGAGTCACGAGAAATCGCATCGCGATGCCCCAAGCTGCGCACATCTAAGGGCCACTTGGTGTATAAAAGACCGCCAGCCAGATCACAACTAAGGTCACGAAAACCCATACTAAGACATGCATGTTATAATCATACACGCAGCACACATGTCTAGTATAAACAGATGGTAATCACAACATGAACTCTACAAAGTCAGTCTTTATAACTTCTGCTAAACAGAGCAGACATAGTAGTTGTATTACAAGCAGATATCACATGTCTGTGATCCAACATTACATCAAACATCAACGGAAGAAAATTATGTCTTAGTAAAGACAAGTTTAACAAATGGCTTAAGAAGCCTGAAAGAAAATATAACGACCCTCCAAAGGGCACAGGTTGTTGTCTGGAACTATACGACCTGGTCCACGTCGAGCTCGAGGTAGAGGCCACCATCAGGGTCAGTGGTCTCGTCTCTAAAACATAGAATAAGCAAACGTGAGTACAAAGTCGTACTCAGCAAGACTTACATAGGAACTATACTACTCATGCACATGTATCAAGGCAAAGGGAGGTGGGGTTTCATTGCAGAAGTGCCAGCTTTGACTTGGCTAGTCCTATACTACGAATACCAGAAAGAGGTAAGGAGCGTACACGAGTCCAAGTATCAAGTCTCCAAAAAATACACCACTATGGATACTTCCTCGACTTCCCCACGAGGAAGCACTCCATAGCACTCACACTTATCTTGGCAAGTTTTAAAGTAACCATTGAAGTTGTCTATGATCAAGTAAAAGTCTCCATGTAGTCCATAACCGCGGACACGGCTATTCGAATAGTTCATTAACCCTGCAGGGGTGTACTGCTACACACACGCCTCATCAGTTACCGCCTGGGGATGGACCCTTCAAGTGAGTACCGGCGAGGATGTTTCCACAACACTTCACTCACGGCACCATCTCTAGTCCTAGGGAGTCGCCTATTTGAGTTGGGACCACGATCGGAATCCGGCCGATTGTTCCGATGCGGACTCAAACGTTGGATTTTTGAAAAATCTATGAGCATGGGATTAATCCCAAATCACTTTTAAAATGATCACACTCATTTTTAGGACTTTTCAACATATCCAAAAGAATTTTGGAAAAGGATTTATTTCTGGCCTTTTATTTAAATGCTTTGGGGCTTTTCTGCTCCCCAATTCTTTTCTTTTTGCAAAAAATTTCAAGATGCAAAAATGCAATCTAGGTTAAACACAAACCTAATTTAGGGTTCTGACAACTCGCTCCCACTCAAAAGAATCTCGTCCCGAGATTCAGAAGTCGTCGGGAAGAGGGTGGGGTACTCAGCTCGTAGACGATCCTCTCGTTCCCAGGTGGCTTCTTTCTTGAATGATGTGACCACTGCACTTTGAGGAATATGATCTTCTGACGTCTGGTGCTGCGCTCGGCTTCATCAAGAATACGAACAGGGTACTCTCGATATGAAAGGTTATCTTGGAGAACAAGCGTTTCATGGTCTACTTCGCGGAAGGGGTCCTTGAAGCAACGCCTGAGTTGAGAGACGTGAAAGACATCATGAACCTTGGGAGAGGTGAGGGGGTAGTTCCAATTGGTAGGCAACTTCTCCACGTTTAGCGAGAATGCGAAAGGGACCGATGTAACGTGGGGCCAACTTGCCTTTGATACCGAAACGATGGGTACCCTTCAGAGGATTAACCCGAAGGTAAGCCTTCTCATCCAGATTATAGCTTTCTTCCCTATGATGACGATCATAATAGCTTTTCTGACGAGACTGGGCTGTTTTCAAATTCTCATGAACAATGCGAACATGCTCTTCTGCATCCTGAATCATATCCGGTCCAAAGAATTATCTTTCACCGGTTTCTGGCCAGTTTAGGGGTGTTCGACATTTCCGTCCATAGAGAAATTCAAAAGGAGCCATGCCCAAACTAGATTGGAAGCTATTGTTATACGCAAATTCGGAAAAAGGAAGAGAATTCTCCCATTTCTTTCCGAAAGAGATAACACAAGCTCTGAGCATGTCTTCGATAATTTGATTGACCCTTTCTACTTGACCACTGGACTGTGGGTGATAAGCGGTGCTAAAGGAGAGATGGGTTCCCATAGCATTCTGGAAACTTCCCCAAAATCGAGAAGTGAAAAGACTACCACGGTCTGAATTGATTTCCAAAGGAACACCGTGAAGTGACACGATTCGGGAGACATACAAGTCCGCTAACTGGCTAGCAGTTATAGACTCACGAACGGGAAGGAAGTGAGCAACTTTGTAAAGTCGATCAATGACAACGAAGATGGCATCATTTCCTTTCTGGGTTTTTGGAAAGCCAGTAATGAAGTCCATACTGACCTAATCCCATTTCCACTCGGGGATAGGCAAAGGTCTAAGAGTACCAGCAGGTCCTTGATGTTCTGCCATAACGCGACGACAAACATCACATTCAGGAATGAACTGAGCAATTTCCCTCTTCATCCTAGTCCACCAAAATCTCTGGCGTAAATCTCGGTACATTTTTGTGCTACCGGGATGAATCGAGAGGGGTGTGTCATGGGCTTCTTTGAGGATGAGTTGCCTTAGTTCCCTATTCTTAGGTACTACCAAACGATTTCCAAAGAATACCGTTCCTTTACTATCTGTGGAGAAACATTTAGCAACTCCGCTAGCAATGTTCTCCTTGATCCGGCGAACACCTCGTGCACGCCTTTGGGCAACTATGATTTGATCCTCAAGGGTTGGTTTCGCCACCAAGTTGAAAAGAGATCCACGAGGAACAATCTCGAGATTGAGCTTCCGAAATTCCTCATGAAGAAGTGGTTGATACTGTTGTAACATGAGGTTGTTACAATATGACTTACGACTTAGTGCATCAGCCATGACATTGGCTTTTCCTGGGGTGTAAGAAATTCCTAAGTCATAATCTTTTATCAACTCAATCCAACGTCTTTGCCTGAGATTAAGATCTGGCTGGGTGAATATGTATTTGAGGCATTGGTGGTCGGAATAGATCTCACAACGATTACCAAGGAGGTAATGTCGCCAAGTTGTCAGGGCATGAACTACGGCAGCAAGTTCAAGATCATGGGTATGATAGTTCTCTTCATGTGGAAGCAACTGGCGTGAAGCATAAGCTACCACATGTCTATCTTGCATAAGTATGCATCCTAACCCTTGCCGTGAAGCATCAAAAAAGATCTCGAAATCCTTTTTGGTGTCTGGAGGCGCAAGTACGGGTGCAGAAGTCAATCTTCTTTTTAGCTCTTGAAAGCTTTCCTCGCAATTGGGGGTCCATTCGAATTTCTTATCTTTCTTGAGGAGTTCAGTTAGAGGCTTTGCAACTTTAGAAAAGTTCTCGACGAAGCGGCGGCAATAGCTTGCTAAGCCAAGAAAACTCCTAACTTGCTTAACCGATTCAGGTGGAGTCCACTCAAGGACGGCCTGAACTCTCTCGGGATTGACAGCAATGCCTTTGGCAGAAATCACGTGGCCTAGATAGGTCACTTCTGGTAGCCAGAATTCACACTTTGAGAATTTGGCATATAGGCGATGCTCTCGAAGTTTCATCAATAACAGCCTAAGATGTTCTGTGTGTTCTTCTTCGTTCTTCGAGTAGATGAGAATGTCATCAAGATAAACTACAACAAATTTATCTAAATACTCCATGAAGATCGAATTCATCAAACGCGAGAATGTGGCGGGGGCATTGGTTAAACCGAAGGACATAACGGTGTACTCATAAAGACCATAACGAGTAGTGAAAGTCGTCTTGGGAATGTCCTCGTTTCTGATTTTGATTTGATGATAGCCTAATCTCAAATCGATTTTGGAGAAGACAGAGGATCCCGCAAGTTGATCATAAAGATCATTGATCCTGGGAAGTGGGTACTTGTTCTTTATCGTCGCTAGATTTAGTGGGCGATAGTCTACGCACATCCTTTCTGTTCCATCTTTCTTCGTTACGAACAGAACGGGGCAACCCCATGGAGATGAGCTAGGGCGGATGAAGCCTTTTGCCAACGAAGCTTCAAGTTGGATTTTAAGCTCATCTAACTCACGTGGGGCCATTCTATATGGGCGTCTGGATATTGGGGCGGTTCCTGGGATCAGATCTACCACAAACTCTACAGATCTGTCAGGTGGTATGCCTGGAAGCTCTTCTGGAAAGACATCTGGGAAGTCACGAACCACCGGAATATCTTCAATGTCAGGAAGGGGAAGCACATTCAAAGAATGCACCTGGGTTCTAGAGCTTGGTGAGGTGTACTTGATGGTCTGGCCTGAAGGATGGGTGAGTTTAACTGACTTGGCTTTACAATCAAGGACATCATTCTGTCTTGATAACCAATCCATTCCTAGGATGACATCAATGTCTGAAGACTTGAGGGCTATAAGTGAGGCAAGGAATACTTAACCCTCAATAGAAACTTCATTTTCATGACTCACCATGGTGGTGTGCCATCTGGATCCACGGGCTTGCACAACTAAGGGGGTGGATAACATCGAAAAAGAGATGTCATGTGACAGTGCAAAATCCTGGGATATGAATGAGTGAGATGCTCCTGGGTCAAAAAGAACTGAAGCTAGGGTGGAATTGACAGGAAGCGTTCCAAGTACAACATTGGTTGACTTGTGGGAATCCAGAATGGATACGTGATTCACATAACCATATTCATAGGCAGGAGGATTGACATTGGAACCTTGCTTGTTTCTTGGCATCGGTGGATACTTCTTCTTGGGCATAACGTGCCAGACGAGTGAACTCAGTCCGATACTCATGAACAGTCATCTTTCCTTGGGTCAGATTGCAAAATTCTTCTCTCTTGCGCTCCATCGGCTGATCCGGAATATGATATCCTCGGAAGTCATCATAGAACTCTTACCAAGTCACCACGGGACCAACTGGTTGTATTGCTACGAAGTTCTCCCACCATTGAAGAGCAACACCTTCCAGAAAGTATGCCGCGAATAGCACACGATCACCGGGAGCAACATGGGTTGTCTAAAGCTTACGCTCGAGGGAACAAAGCCAATCATCGGCATCAAGGGGCTCGGAAGAACATCGGAATACTGGCGGGGTGAGGAGAATGAAGTCCTGGATGGTAACAACACTATTACGCTCACGAGAAGTGTTCTGCTCAATACGCTCGAGAAGACGTGTCTGATCACGACGATTCTGCTCAGCCTCCATCATGATTTCCTCCGCAGAAGGCGGTGGTGGAGGATCTTCATCATCTATGTTGTCAGAACTGGGATCAACACCTTGATTTTAACCTGACATTCTGTGTGATAAGAATCAACAATCAGAATAGGATTTAGGACACAATTCTATGCTAAGATAGAAGACTATAATGCAATAGCATCAACGTCACAAACGGATAGCATAACGGCTGCACCGGGATGGAAATTGAGACAGCCTACAGGATGAAGGACATCACTTCCACCGAAACACTATGGAATGATGGCTCAGAAAGACCACAACACTCCTACAGCTACAAAGAAGCAATCAGCGAGATGTCCTAGTAAAGACATAGATGAGCCTAGTCCTATCTTCCCGTAGAACAAGATGAGGATGACTCAGAACTCAGATCGATGAGGGTAAGGAGAAAAAATAAGTCTTACGTTGTTCCCTTATACCCAATGTAACTATATAACTATAGAATGCTAGACTCGACATCATCCAAGGGCTTGATAATCCTACAGACAGTCCTGCTCTGATACCAAGTCTGTCGGGACCCGGAGTTAGCGTATGTAATTCCGATCACAATGCAATCACATGGAGAGCCGAGAGTCGTACCCACTTGTCTAAGAAGACAAGGCCAAGCACAGATCACTCTCGGTAAGCATCGAACGTGAGGGACATCCCATCCAGGTCGGATGATCAACTGAGATGGGTCCTCATCGTCCGCACACAAGTCTAAATGCTTATGGGTGGTGAATCCCATACTCATAGACAAGTCTCCTCAACCATGTTATCGATTGAATCATAACCCTTACATAGACTTACTCCAGCCCGATCACTTAGTCGGGGTCTAGGGCGGGCTCGATCATACAACAAAGTGTGCACGTGACAGAGTCACGAGCAATCGCATCGCGATGCCCCAAGCTGCGCACATCTAAGGGCCACTTGGTGTATAAAAGACCGCCAGCCAGATCACAAATAAGGTCACGAAAACCCATACTAAGACATGCATGTTATAATCATACACGCAGCACACATGTCTAGTATAAACAAATGGTAATCACAACATGAACTCTACAAAGTCAGTCTTTATAACTTCTGCTAAACAGAGCAGACATAGTAGTTGTATTACAAGAAGATATCACATGTCTATGATCCAATATTACATCAAACATCAACGGAAGAAAATTATGTCTTAGTAAAGACAAGTTTAACAAATGGATTAAGAAGCCTGAAAGAAAATACAATGACCCTCCTAAGGGCACAGGTTGCTGTCTGGAACTATACGACCTGGTCCACGTCGAGCTCGAGGTAGAGGCCACCATCAGGGTCAGTGGTCTCGTCTCTAAAACATAGAATAAGCAAATGTGAGTACAAAGTCGTACTCAGCAAGACTTACATAGGAACTATACTACTCATGCACATGTATCAAGGCATAGGGAGGTGGGGTTTCATTGCGGAAGTGTCAGCTTTGACTTGGCTAGTCCTGTACTACGAATACCAGAAAGAGGTAAGGAGCGTACACGAGTCCAAGTATCAAGTCTCCAACAAATAAACCACTATGGATACTTCCTCGACTTCCCCACGAGGAAGCACGCCATAGCACTCACACTTATCTTGGAAAGTTTTAAAGTAACCATTGAAGTTATCTATGATCAAGTAAAGGTCTCCAAGTAGTCCATAACCGCGGACACGGCTATTCGAATAGTTCATTAACCCTGCAGGGGTGTGCTGCTACACACATGCCTCATCAGTTACCGCCTGGGGATGGACCCTTCAAGTGAGTACCGGCGAGGATGTTTCCACGACACTTCTCTCACGGCACCATCTCTAGTCCTAGGGAGTCGCCTATTTGAGTTGGGACCACGATCGGAATCCGGCCGATTGATCCGATGCGGACTCAAACGTTGTGTGACCGCCATCAAGCTCAACTCGATCATGATCACTTGATTCAACGTTCCCACAACCTACGCCAACCACTTACCTTGGTTCCACCTGCTTGAGATCGTTAAAGGGCGAACTACTTGCGACTCTTGGACAGGTCCGGGGTGACGTACTAGGCTGAGAGGGGTCAGTGAGCCCAATGTGTGGTCGTACTCTTAGTCTTGGATAACAACACAAGAACTCGGGCTTAAGGCAGTGTTCAACGAGACAACCCACTGTGTACTCCTACAGAGCCTCTCATCGTTCACCTTTGTTTAGGGTAGATTCACGAACACGTTACCACCATCATTCACATGATCATTACCATTCCGACTCACAACAGAGTAGCCTCAGGTAACAACTCTAAGCATGCAATAAGTTGTAACAGTTGCAGGGGCCACATGATATCAACCAACTCCTACATCTGCTAGGATTGTGGTTTCCTTACTACTGTGACAAAATGATAGGTCATGCAAAGGAATGGGTTCAACAAGCGGTAGAACGTATCATGGTGACATCCTAAACATGCATAAGCGAGAATGAGAGGGAACTGGGATTTTATCGACATGATCAAAGAGGGGGTGCTTGCCTTGCTGACGATCACGAGGTTCTAGTCTTCTGTCGTGAAGTTAAACTCGTCTCCGAGATCAACTCTACCGAGAAGATGCAATCACCGAAGCACGGGAAGTAAATCACATTCAAGATAATACAATGCACAAGCAATATGCAAAACATAGCATGGCAAGGTACTGATGTGACTTAGATTTAAATTACAACATGTTAATTGAAGTTTATTTGAAAAGTGAACTCAAATTCAAACTCCAAATGTATTCAAATTTGTCCAAGTTGCATTTGCTAAAGTTTGTTCATTGGAAACCAATTGGTCATGTGTGTGAAATGCTTCTGAAGTGTAAGTGATCATCTTTGCATTGCATTGGTTGAAGTTCAAATGAGCATTGCATTTTATTTGATTTAACCCAAATGATCCATATAGAATAATGCTACTGGTTCATCAACATATTTTTTTCAAACATGGTTGAAAGTTTGATATTTGTATAGAGCATTTTATTCTGATCAATTTTCATATAAAAAACATTTCAATCCGAGTTACGGTTTAAAAGTTATTCAAATTCAAAGTTTTGCTTATTTTCTGGAATTTCTGGATTAAATTAAATCATTTTAGATTTACTGCATCAGCACTGCATCATGCTGACGTCAGTGGCGTTGACTGGTCCAGCTGACCAGTGGGGCCCGGCTGTCAGTGGCTGGGGGTTAAATCCCGGTTTAAATTAAACCGATTGGTTTAATTAGCCGCTAGGGCCCGCATGTCAGTGGCTTGGGGGGGATTAGTGCACGGTTTAGGGGGCTAATGGCTCGGGTGGCCGGCGGCATGACGTCAGTGCCACAGCGCACGGCGGCGCCTCGCCGGAACAGGGATTCCGGCCACGGGAGGTCACGGGAAGGGCACGGGAAGGTGCCCCTCGCTCGTGCGCTTCGAGTGGCGCACACGGGGGTCAAAGGGGAGCTCCAGGGCGACGGCTACGACGACGGGCGCGGCGGCCGGCTTCTGTCCATGGCGAGATCGACACAACGGGCACGGGGAGAAGCACAATTAGGGGGGAAACGAGGAGAAGCTCACGGCGGAGTCGATGGTGAGCTCGGGGTGGCCGGGGAACAGCTGGCGGCGGCGAATTCGTCGAAGACGTCCACGGTGGCCGGCGGCGAACTGGAGAAGGGGGCATCGTCTCCAGCGCGTCTTGAGCTCGATTCGGCGTGCGGTTCGACGAAGACGACGTCGGGGCTTTGTCTGGACACGGCGGCTCGGCGTCTAGGGCACGGTGGCCACATCGGGCACGGTGGCGCGCTCCGGCTAGGTCTCGGATGCCGCGGGTTTCTCGCCGGGGAGGAAGAAGGAAGGGCCAGAGAGAGGGGGAATGGAGAGGGCGACTCCAGGGCGTGCGTGGCGAAGAGATGAGGACGGGGGAGGCAGGCAGGGAGGTGGCATGGCGACAGCGTTGGCATGCCGGGCAAGCAGCTGCCTGGCTGCCTGAGGTAGAAGACAAGGCAGTGGCGGCTGGGCCGGGCTGGGCCAGAAGGTAAGTGGGCCTCGCCCTGTGCGAAAGGTAAGCTCTGTATTTTCTTTTCCTTCTCTTTAAAACCTAGATGACTAGAGTGGGCTGGGCCAGAAGGAAGGGCCAGAAGGTATTTGTTTTTCTCTTTAAAAAATATCTAGAGCATTTAATAAAATTCCCAATCATTTTTATAAAACCTAGATGACTCTATAGAAGTCAACCCCAAGTTTTGGGAATTTTTGAAATTCAAATTATTTGAATTCCAATTCAAATAGACAATTGATTTAATTTCCAAGCCACTGTTTGGATTTTTGAAAAATCTATGAGCAAGGGATTAATCCCAAATCACTTTTAAAATGATCACTTACCTTCTTGGGGTTTTTGGAAAAGGATTTATTTCTGGCCTTTTATTTAAATGCTTTGGGGCTTTTCTGCTCCCCAATTCTTTTCTTTTTGCAAAAAATTTCAAGATGAAAAAATGCAAGCTAGGTTAAACACAAACCTAATTTAGGGTTATGACAATTCTATGGGGTCCCCTTGTCTTACCTACCTAGCTTCATACAGTTCTAGTGGTGGTCCAAGCTGACTTACATTTGCATGTGTGTGTGCTGGTGGTACCCCAGTTGTTTACAAACCACCATGGGCCAGGAGGACTTGTGCCTTGGTTGGCCCACCTTGATCGGCTGAGGACTTGTGCCTTGGTTGCTACCCACCAGTTGTTTTGGAGCTGGCCCAGTGCGCCCGAGGCCGGCCCAAGTGGCTGCGCCCTCTGTTTTTTTCCTTTTAACTTCTTTTCCTTTTCTGTTTTAGTTCAATTTGAGTTTGAATTCAAATTCAAATTGAATTTAAACCTTCGAGATCTTATACCTCAATGTGGCATCCCATATATGAATTTGGGGTAGTTTTGCCCACTGATCACAGTAGTGATGTGCATTTTGTGGTTTGCTCCTCTAAATTTTGGAGAAGTGGAAATTTTGCAAAGAAGCCCCTCACCTATTTTGTATTTGCACGATGTTTTGCAAATTCAAAGTGTGCATTGCCATATATGTTTTTGGGGTAGTTTCTCCCAAGGATTTGCATGGTGATAATGGTTTGACCATTTGAGCCTTTTTCAAATACATCTAGTGCAACTTTGCACTCAGGTCCCAAGTTCCTGTCCATGTCTTCTTCAATCTTTGCATCTTTGTAAAAAACCAGCCCCTATACATATTGTCATGGAGATTTCCGACACCGAGCCCGAGGACCTTGCTGCGTCTGCTTCGACAACCGATTACCCAGGCAAGGGGAAGATTTATACCATTACTTGATACATTTCTTCCTACCTGCCTAGCTATAGTCTAGAACGTTTGCTTGATCCTATCCACTTGCTTATGCCATTTTCAACAATCAAACAGCCATGATCCCCACATCCCAGCGAAACATTGTATTGCTAAGTTACCGTTGCTCAGCCATTGCTTAGTATGAGTAGGAAAACTTGTTGCTTACCCTATGCTTGGTTTGGGATATCATGTTATTTAAAGAAGTTGGTTGATATTTATTATTATGTTAATATTATACTTGACGAATGATGGGAGACCAGGCTATTCCCGCCAGGTGATTTGTTCCATTTGAGTCACCTAGGTCCCGAGTTCCGGGTATTGTGTTTCTTGACGAGCATGCCTAATCGTGTGTGGGATTCTATGGGGTCTCCTTGTCTTAACTACCTAGCTTCATACAGTTCTAGTGGTGGCCCGAGCGGATTTACATTTGCATGTGTGTGTGCTGGTGGTACCCCAGTTGTTTACAAACCACCTTGGGCCAGGAGGACTTGTGCCTTGGCTGGCCCACTTTGACCGGCTGAGGACCCGGTCTCATATGAGAATTTAACCGGCTAACCAAACCCGAGTCATACGGTAGAGACCGATTCGAGAGCGTGGCCAGCTTTTGAGTTGGGTGTCGACTCACCGGGGGGCACCCGGAATTGTGCATTGTTAGTTAGAGGGGCTCTGACGTTCCGGAGGTTCAGGCATCTACCTAGCCAAGTGGAAACCGGGCGTACATGCGAAGCCTATGATGGGCAGTTGGTACACCCCTGCAAGGTTAAATCTTTTCGAAAAGCCGTGTCTGCGGTCATGGACGACTTGAGACCTACTCCTTGTTCATAGAATAACATCAATTTGAATCCTAATTAAAAAATTGCCTACCGTGTGAGTGCCTTGGTTGCTTTTCTTCGTCCAGGGGGACCGAGAGAAGATCCAGGTTGTGTTATGTTTGACGTAAGTAGGTGAGATAGTAGACTTATGACGCTATGTCACGTGTACTCTTGGATCTTTCCTCTACTCTAATAGAACGTTAGCCACCATATATGCTAGTGCGGCTACAACCTTACCTTTACCTTGTCTTACCGTAGGGAGTTAGTTATCCTGTAATGATATAACCTCACCCCTGTTTTCCTTTTGTGCTTTTACTGTTTTTCCTGATCGGCCGCTGCAGTTGACTACTACCTCGACCCGAGCACTGGGCGATACTTCGTGGAGGTGCCCCCGGAGGATGACGATGAGGACGACCTCGTTCAGTAGATCCTATAGTTGGGCTTCGACGATCCGTGGGTGGACTCTTTATGTGCAGCCCTCTCTAGGGCAATTTGGATTTTGACCGTACTCGATCATGATTGTCTTCCGCTTGTTGCATGATGTACTATTGGATCCATGGACCGCTGAGATGATGTAATAAATTCTAGTGGCGATGTATGCCCTGGACTCTATATATTTATGTCTTAGTATAAAGTTCATTGTTCTTATACTTGTTGTCGAGAATCCGGCAGCGACACGAGTGCGAGTGTCGTGAGTCGGTGGTCTTTTATGCGCTACTAACTTGAGCGGGCGCGAAAGCGACTAACTCGAGTTAGCACTGCATCGGAGGCCTTAAAAAGGAGTAGGTCTCAAGTCGTCCATAACCGTGGACACAGCTTCTCGAAAAGATTTAACCCTGCAGGGGTGTACCAACTGTCCATTACAAGGCTCCGCACGCACGCCCATCTATCTCAGTTGCTACCCATCACAGGCAACCATTTTATGATTTAGTTCCAAGAGATCCGAAACGACAGGTCCCTCTAGCTAACAACGAACAAATCCGGGTGGCCCCCGGTGAGTCGACATCCAGCTCAAAAGCCGGCCGCGCTCTCGATCTGGTTTCTATCGTCTATCGCAGGTTTGGATTGCCTGTAATTCTCACATGAGTCCGGGTCCTCAGCCGGACAGGTTGGACCAACAAGGAAACAAAGTCCCCGCTGTCCCTGGTTGGTTTAAAGGATGTCTGCTAGGAGCGACCCGACAGGCACATATGCATGGTTTGCAAATGGTAAATCAGCTTGGGCCACCACTAGAAATGTTTGAAGCTAGGTAGGTAAGAAGAGGGGACCCCATAAATACCACACGCGGTTAGGCATGCTCAGTCTTAAAACCAATACCCGGAACTCGGGTCCTAGGTGACTCGAATGGAACAAAGCGTCGGGGCGGGATAGCCTAGACCTTCCATCCTTCGTCGAATATAGTCAACATTATAATAATCATATCATCACCAACAATATAATGATGTGATATCCCAAAACCAAGGAGTAACAGGGTAACATCGTAGCATCCTAAACATGCATACTAAGCAGGGGCTGAGCAACGAGCAATAGTAACATAGCAGTACAAGGTTTGCTGGAAGGGTACATGGCTGTATCGGTTTGAAAGAGGTTGTAAACATGTGGTAGGATCAAACATCGAACCTAACCTAGACTAGCATGCAAACCGTGGTTGAAATAGAATGGATCATATGTAATGTATAGTCCTTGCCTGTTGATAAGTCGGGTTCCGAAGGTGTAGTTGATTGCAGGCTCGCATCGTCTCCGAGAGGTATCCGCGGACGCACACAAGACGGTAAACACTGGAAAGCAATCAACGAGCAAGCATCTATTACTAAGAAGAAAACACGATCAAGCATCTATTACTACGAAGCAAACACGAGCAAGCATCAACAAGAAGGCAACACGAGACATGGCACCTACCTTCGAGAGAGGTTACTAATTGGTTAAGTGGAGTACTCGTCACACACGACGATACCGCACATTTAGAAAGGTTCAACTTTTTTAGCTACACAAGATGAGCAAGGTTCTTAACATGGCATCTCACTCAAGCATGACATAGCACACAAACATTACAAGAGGTGAAACATAAAGGAAACTATCTATGCTAGTCAATTTAAGTGAGGCACAACCTAAACATGGCATTCCACTAAGTACCCCACCACAATTTAAGCATTTGGTACTGTTCTGCCCTAAACCATATTTTAGGTTGGTTAACAGCAGAAAACAATAGCATAAACACAAAGTACACTAAAAACTAATCAAGTTACATATAAAGAACACTCCAAACGGAGTTACGGTTAAAAAGATACAAGCAAAACAAGTTTGGAACACAATCTGCCAACATCAGGAAGCACACTTTAGAGCAATGCATAAACAGGATAATGAATGCAAACATGCTCACAAATGATATGCAACTAAAGTAGACATGGCAGGGAAGGCATGGCAGAAGGAATCATGCAAAAAGGCATCATGAACAATAAATTATAGCCCATGCAAAATGCAATAAAACATTACTGGTCAAGGACTTGGCGTAAATCAGGAAAACAGGGCAAAAACTGTTATTTTCATGATGTATAAATAGGAGCAAAACTATATGCAAAAGTGCAGCAACATGACATAGCAATATATGGGCATGAAATAGACATGATGGTGATCAGGTACAAACAAGAATCAAGGTCATAGGCATAACAGATCAAAACATATTAAGCATGCAACATGGCATTGGAAAGTTACAGACTTAGAGAAAAACAGAGGTGGCTGTCAAAAACAGTAGCATAACAACTTTGGAGCTAAACATAACTATGACCAGGAACATAAACATGACAATGCCATCATATAATGGAAGTAGACATGATGCTTAGCAGTATGCAACAAGAATCAATGCAATAGGCCTCATGGATGTGTCACAATCATCAATCAAACTTGCAATAAAATAACAGCAGCAGCACACTAATAGGAAATATTAGCAGTTAACAGTCTGATGCCAACTTCAACACAGATTAACAACATCAAGATGTCCTCAAACCAAAATGCTCACAAAAGATGAACTGAAGTTCACACAATTCTAAACAATTTTATTTTTGGGCGCAACGCGATCCGGGCTACGTTTTCTCGCAATCTACGTTGCAAACAGGCATCAGCACTACAATATCCTCAGACTTAGAAAAAATTCGCAGGGCAAAGGGGAAAAAATATACACGGGCTAGCTCACCAATGGGCCTCGGCCCATCTCGCGGCTCGGCTGGGCTCGGGCGACTTGGGCCTGGAGGGGCGGCGTCTTGGGCCAGGGAGTGCTGGGCCGGCCCATGTCGAGGAAGCGGCAGCCTGCTCGTCTGGATCGACCAGATCGAGCAGTCCCCGTCCCCCCAAGGTGAACGGTGGCGCCAGACCGGCGGCTCTCCGGGGAGGGGAGGCGGCACGGCGGGGCGAGGAGGCTCCAAGGGACTCGGGATGGGCGCGGAAGCCGAAGGGCGGCCGGATCAGGGATGGCGACGAAGTGGTTCCGGCGATTCGAGAGGCGGGGATGACGGGGTCGTGCTCGGCCTCGGTGGCCTGGCCATGGCGCAAGGCGGCCTCCCGGCGGCTGCCGGCGACCTGCAGGCAAGGGAGTAGGGAGGCGGTGAGGATAGAGGAGGAGAGGAGGAGAAGGGACCACGGGAGGAGAAGGAAGGACTCCACGCGGGCGGGGCGCGCGGCGGCGGCGGAGGGACTCCACGCGGGCTGCGGCACGAGCTTGGTGCTTGGATGAGAGAGGAGGTGGGAGGTGGAAGGCAGGGGCTAACGTGGCGCTCCCGTAGCCCTCCGATCGCCCGATCGGACGGCCGGGAACAAGTGGGATCTAGGGTTTCGGATTTGAGGCTAAATTGGGGCAGATTTGGGCAAAGTGGAGGGGGTGGCTGCAATTTTTGGCTAGGGAAACCCTAGAGAGGGATGGGAGAGTGGTGGTCTTTATATAGCCCAGGTGGCTGGTAGTTTGCAAAAACATCCTCGGTTTTTCTCTCGCGCGCGCGGTGTTTACGTTTCTGACCGCCGGGGGTCCGCAGGACCTCCGATTCGGGTAAAACTTCGAACTGCGCGATCAGCGCGTCGAGCCGGTGGCGTTCACCTCACACTGGAACCGTTTCGAGAACACTTTCCGGTGCTCTATAAAAATATCCCGTTTACTTATTAAACGGGGTTTTTCGTTCCGTTGGCTGCGGCTGGTCTCGTGCGGTTTTCGCGACGGTGATCGGGCGAAACCCGGTGTCACAAAGGTCGAGTGTCAAGGTGGGAAGGGTCGGTCTCCGTCCGGTACGAGATAAGAGGGGGAAAATAATCGCCGATCGATAAATCGGGGATGCAAACACCGCAAACAAATCAGACAATCAAACAATACACACCAAAAACAAAAATTTTAATTTTTGTGAAATCTGGGCCGTTACATGTGGTGTGTGTAGGAAGGTTCTTAACTCTCTCTTTCTCTTATTTTTCTCTAGCCCATCTATCCTTAAGTTTGGCTAACATTCTAATGTTCTCATTAATTTGCACTTGGATAGCATTCATAGGTGTGGTTTCTTCTCCTCAAGGGGAGAAGTCCTAATTTTAAGCATCTCAACATCATGAGAAATGTTGTCAACCTTCAAAGAGAGACTATCTAATTTGTCTAATTTCTCTTCTACACTCTTATTGAAGGGTTTTTTAGAAGTAATAAAGTCTTTGAGCATGCTCTCTAATTCAAAAGTGGAGTTTTTGATAGTAGGATAAGTGTTGTTGTTCCCATAAGAGTTGTTGGAGGGGAACGGTCTAGGATTGTTTCTACCAAAATTACTCATATAAGCATTGTTGTTGAAGTTGTTCCTAGAGATAAAATTAACATCTATTTGCTCTCTTTCTTGAGCAACCAAAGAATTTAAAGGAACATCATGAGGATCAATAGGAGTTTGCTTAGTATGTAAAGACATGATCAAGTAAACCTTTTAATTTAAAGAGGAGATATCCTCAACAGAGGTTAGCTTCCTACCTGTTGGAGATATTTCCGTGTGCCACTGAGAGTAGTTTGACATCATATCATCTAATTGATTCGTGGCAAGACCAAGTGTGGTTGACATAAAGGTTCCTCCCGCGGTCGAGTCCAATAGATTCCGCGAGGTAAAGTTTAATCCTACATAGAAAGTTTGGATAACCATCAAAGTAGTCAAACCATGTCTAGGGCAATTATTAACACGAGATTTCATGTGTTCTCAAGATTGGGCAACGTGTTTATTATCCAGTTGCCTAAAATTCATAATATTTCTTCTCAACTGGATAATCTTAGAAGGTGGGTAGTACTTCACAATAAAAGCATCATTGCATTCATCCCAAGAATCTATGATATTCCTAGGGAAGGATTGGAGCCACTCCATAGCTCTTCCTCTTACAGAAAAGGGTAAAAGCTTAAGTTTAACAATAGCACCATCTACTTCATTATACTTTTGTATATCACAAAGCTCAACAAAATTATTCAAATGCAAAGAAGCAGCATCTCCAGCACCGGAGAATTGTTATTTCATAATAACTAGGAAACATGCCCGTGCGTTGCAACGGGAGAAAAATTATTATAATTTTCTAACATAAAAGGAACAAAGGAAATACTGATTGCATTCTACTGCCCAAAAAGCATTGAAACAAATCCCATCACCCTTTTCTTGACCAATAAGCACATTTTAAATATGTAAACAAATATTTTTCAAAACCTATAGAAAATGCTTGAAGTATTAAGGACATGACATCCCAATTATTATTTTGAACTATCTAATTCTTATGATTAATTGAAGCTCTTATTCCGGTATTCTTCATAATTATTCTGAAAATATCTATTTACTGAATAATTTTCTAGCTAGCCAAAGATTAAAAAAGTTTTTTATTAATATTTTTTACCGACCTCTATTTGTATTGAATCTTTTCCTCTCTTTTCCTCTTGAGTTCCTCTACCCCCCCCCCCCCCTCTTCCACCCGGCTCCACATCGCCCGTCGACATCGCATCCTTCACACTGGACGAACATCTCAAGTCGAGCTGGACGACACACCTCTTTTATTTGGTTATTCTTCATTAATTATTCTAAAACTATCCATTTACTGATTTTCTAACTAGCCAAAGATTAAAAATGTATTTTTTTCTTAATATTTTTTGCCGACCTCTATTTGTATTGAATCATTTTCCACTCTTTACCGCTCAAGTTCCTCTACCTCCCCCTCCTCTGCCTGGCTCCACATATCCTGATCCTACATCATCCATCGGCATCACATCCTTCACACTGGACGAACACCGCAGGTGGAGCTGGACGAAACACCTCTCTTATTTGAGTATTTTTCTTTAATTATTCTGAAACTATTTACTGATATTTTCTAGCAGGCCAAGGATTTAAAAAATGTATTTTTTCTTAATACTTTTCTGTCAACCTCTATTTGTATTGGATCTTTATCCTATTTTCACCTCTCGAGTTCCTCTTATAGTCTTATCTCCCGTCCTCTTCCCGGCTCCACGTATCATGGCAGTACACCGCGTCCTCCAGCCCTCTCGCCTCGCTACCCCACCTCTTAGGGCTCATTTGGTGCACGGGGAAAACTCTTGGATCCCGACGCAATCCTGGGGATGAAAAGGCCTATGATAAACGTTGCCTATGATAAACCTGACGACCCGACTGAATCCCTGGGAAGAATATAACGGGCACCGATTCGTGGACGATTTCCCCATGGTTTTAGTTGCTCTCTTGCTCGTTGCTGCTGGCTACATACGAGTAGTTTATCACTATCTCCTCCAAATGGCGAAACGAATTTTCCTGCGGGTTGTTGTTTTGTTCCTCTTGCAGCCAAATGAGCCCTTTGTTAAAAATATTATGTGATTGAATGGTTAAATATTAATTACCATAAGTTAATGAGGGTCCATCAATTTATTACGAGATTAATGTTAATTAATGGTAATTAACAATTTGCGCCTGTGATTGAAGGGCTAATTAATTATATGGTTAAGTCCCACGTCATGTAGCGCTATATATAAAGGAGGGCACCCCTGCGCCTAAACGATCGTGGTATCTCTTAGGATAACAGTGCCTTCCGAAATTTACTCCAAATCCAATCGGGAGTGCGCTGGACGTTGACGTGAAGGCATATCCTTACTCTGGCAAACTGCCGGAGTGGTGATCGACAACATCGAATAGATGGCCTCTACAAACGCAGGTATAACTAATCTACTACACTTAATTTCCGCATTAGATCAAATTGTGTTCATGTAAATTAGATGAAGATCCGATTAGCAGTTGCATGATCTATCGCAATTTATCTAACAATTGGTATCAAATGCCGGTTGGATCTAATTACATGAATCTATTTGAGAAAATAGTAGTAGATTGATCTTACTTACCTGTAAACTCACGTATCAGTAGGCTACTGACGAGCGCATCAAACCGTGCTCAGGCCGCCGCGCGCATCAGGTCGTGCTCCGCCGGCCGCGCGCATCAGCGCCGCTGCGCATAAGGTCACGCTCCATGGGCCGCGCGCATCAGTGGCCATGTCCTGCCGGCGCCGCGCATCAAGGGTCGTGCTTCGCCCGGCGCATGCATCAGGGGCGGTGCTCCTGCCGGCCGCATCCGGAGCCGAGATCCAGCCGTCGCGTGCGCCCGTTTCAGTTCGCTCATGCCTCACCTGCGCCCACTGCCTTCAATCGTTTTTCGTGGCGGCGCCGCAGTAGCTAGCTAGGTCAGGGCCTTAATTGGCACGCGGCTGTGTGGTACGAGTAGTACTAGAAGGCTGGATGGAATTTGGTTCGGCTTAGATGAACGGTTTGGGCTTAGATGGATTATACATGTTACTGATTATACTAGAGGTTTTTATTTTATTTTTCCTTCTTAAAGTACAGTACATGCAGGTTTAGTGCTATCTTTATGTACGTAGTGCTCATATCAAGTCTGATAACTATTTGTATACTGTAAATTCTTTATACAATTCAGAAAAATCTGTAGCATAATTGTGTTAAATTAAAATTAAACAAACGTGAGATTTTGGTTTAACACTGCTATTTTCTTCATCGGGATAATTTTATGATTAACATTAACACAAGATTACATTCTGGCCAACGTTGTTTGTGATCATGATAGTTATGATTTATTTCCCGATGATGCTTATGTATATAATTTATGGTCCTTTTTCGTTACTGCCCAACGGTATTGCGAATTAGGATTTGTTAAAATTGCCATGGTATAAATCAGACCAACGTAAGATTAATATCATGCAATAAGTTTTTTTTAAATGGATATTTTCATTTAATTTGTAATTTTTAATATCCATATTATTTATGTTTTATTCAGCTTTGAACCCATCAATGATTTCCGGGCTCATTAACTCAATTGAGCATCTCAATGGGACTAACTTTCCTACATGGAAGGAGCAGATTCAGATTAACCTTGGGATTTTGGATCTTGATTACGCACTTAGGGAGAAAGCTCCAGTTCCCTTGTCCTCTGATGATGAAAACCTTGCTGAAAAAACTAAGGTATATGAGGCTAACAAGGAGAAGTGGGAGCGCTCCAATCGATTGTCCCTCATGATCATGAAAGGCACAATTACTCTTGGAATTAGGGGAGCAATCCCTGATTCTGAATGTGCTAAGACTTATCTGGCATCAGTGGAGGAGCAATTTAAAGGCTCCACAAAAGTCTATGCCAGTACATTGATCATGAGAATGCTCACCACTAAGTATGATGGTGTAAGCGACGTGAGGGAACATATCATGACTATGAATGATATGGCTGCAAAATTAAAGGGCATGGAAATGGAGATATCTGAGGGCTTTTTGGTTCATTTCATTATGACTTCCCTTCCTGTGGAGTTTGGTCCTTTCAAGATCAGCTATAACACACAGAAAGAGAAATGGACCATGGGTGAGCTCACAGTTATGTGCGTTCAGGAAGAGGAGCGACTTAAGGTTGAAAGGAAAGATTACGTTCATCTTACTTCCATGAACTCAGGGAAAAGAAAGTTTAATGGTGAAAAAAGGGCTCAGAAGAAATTATGTCCTTCACGTAAGGTTGAGCCAAGAAAGTCTGTGGCCCAAGGGTCAAAGCCTTCTGCACCTAAGAAGCTTTTCTGCAAGTTCTGTAAACATGATGGACATAAGCAGAAGGATTGTGATGGATATAAGGAATGGCTTACAAAGAAGGGTATGGATACAATTTCCATGGTTGATGAATCCCTTTACATTGATTTTTCCCCTAATACTTGATGGGTTGACTCAGGTGCCACCGTGCACATTACTAACACATTGCAGGGATTCCTTACCGTGAGGATGCTTCAAAGGGGGGAGCGAAATCTTAGAGTCGCAAATGGACAGTAGGCTGATGTTGAAGCTGTCGGGACTCTCCCATTAGTGCTAAAAAATGGCTTCACCCTCCTTCTTAATAATGCTATTTATGTTCCTACCATGAGGAGGAACCTTATTTCTGTTTCTCTATTAGATGATGATGGTTTTGAGACTTATTTTGGGAACAAACGATGTGTTATTAAGTTTGGTTATGGCGTTCGGCATGACAAACTCTATAGACTCCTTTTGAATGAATCCTCTGAATCTTTGAATGTATGTGATGTAATAAATAAGAATCATACTTCATCGAAATTATGGTATTGTCGTTTAGGCCATATTTCGAAGGGGAGAATGGAGCGTCTCATTAAAGAAGAGATACTTCACCCCTTAGACTTCTCAGATTTCGATCACTGCATCGATTGTATTAAGGGAAAATTCGTAAAACAAATTAAGAAAGGAGCGGTTCGTAGTACCGGGGTTTTGGAATTAATGCACACTGACATTTGTGGTCCATTCCCTATTACGTCTATGGATGGATATGACTCTTTTATTACATTCACCGATGATTATTCCCGTTATGGATATACTTTTCCTATTCGCGAACGATCTGAAGCACTCGATAAATTCAAAATCTATAAAGCTGAAGTAGAAAATCAGCATAATTTAAAGATTAAAGTAGTGCAATCAGATCGCGGAGGAGAATATTACGGGAGACATGCTCCTTATGGACAAATTCCTGGTCCATTTGCTCTATTTCTTGGAATAGTAGCTGAAAGACGCAACCGTACACTTATGGACATGGTGCGGAGCATGATTTGCAACTCCAGTTTACCGGATAATTTGTGAATGGAAGCATTAAAGACAGTCGTGCATATACTTAATCGGGTTCCTAGTAAGTCAGTACCCAAGACACCTTATGAAATGTGGACTGGGAAGAAACCTAGATTAGATTATTTACATGTGTGGGGTTGTCCCTCTGAAGCTAAAATTTTCAATCCACAGTTTGGGAAATTAGATCCTAAAACTGTCAGTTGCCATTTTATTGGATATCCTAAAACATCCAAGGGTTTCCGTTTCTATTGTCCAACATGTACCACCAAAATTATGGAAACGAGACATGCTAAATTTTTAGAGAATGTAAATGTCAGTGGTAGCTTCGCCACACTTGAGGAAATTCGGGCTGATATACCATTATCGTTAATACCCGAGTCGATTTTTCCTTCGTCTCCAAGCGTCGCACCTCTAGTTAATAATTCTGGAAATACTGGTACAACGCCTGATGATGAGCCTCACATAGCCCAGTCTTCTGTGACACCTAATGAACCTTTACTTAGGTCACAACGGGATAGAAGAGCTCCAAAATTTACTCCAAATCCAATCGGGAGTGCGCTGGACGTTGACGTGAAGGCCTATCCTTACTCTGGAGAACTGCCGGAGTGGTGATCGACAACATCGAATAGATGGCCTCTTCAAACGCAGGTATAACTAATCTACTACACTTAATTTCCGCATTAGATCAAATTGTGTTCATGTAAATTAGATGAAGATCCGATTAGCAGTTGCATGATCTATGGAAATTTATCTAACACCCTTATGTGGTTTGTGGTTTGTCGCCCCCGCCATGGGACATGGATGCCTCCACCAGGAACCATTGAGCACCTGTGTAATTAGTGTTCTATACGCATGGCTTCCAATCAGCCCACAACTTTTTAGTCATGGCAGCCACACCAACCCACAAATTCCTCCTTAATTTATCATAAGGCCAGCCGCACAATCTTGCACTGGAAGTTAATTTCTTTATTGTTTCTCTTTTTCTGAGGAGGCTTTGTTGTTAGTTCAGTCAAATTGAAATCGTATATAATTTGGTTGAATCTAATCTACAGGGCCGAGGTGGGACTAAACAGAACTCAGCACAACCCTCAATTGGTGTTGAGCGTATAACTACGGTAGGAGCCTCGACGTCTATGTTGGAATAAGCCACGATGCCGTAGCGGCGACCGGCGTAGTGTGCGCCCAGGTTGCGACAGCGGCAAAGGACCGGCGCCATGTCATCTAGGTCGTGTCCATAGCGTGTCTAGGCATAGTCTGGCACAATATCTGGTGCAAGTCCAGGGCATGTCCGGGGCTTGTACGTGTGCATGTGTGTGTGTTTCTGTTAGCTAGCGAACGAACCAGGAGGAGACCATGTCCTGCACGTAGCAGCCAGGGCGCCCCGTTCGCGTTGGAGCGCGTCGTGCGGGAGCGCCGGGGCGTGCGGGAGTGTGGCGAGTGGATGCGTGGGGAGCGTGTTATGGCGTGTGAGCGCGCGCGTATATATGTATCCCTCTCCTGTGTAGAGCTGCAGAACGCTGTATCGAGTTCGTGCTCAGGTTGCAGAAAATAGAAAACGGCGTCAGTGTATCCCTCTCCTGTGTCTCTTTCTTCTTCCTCCGTCTGTGAGTTGTGAGCGAGAGAGGAAGCTAGGTGCAGGGAGCTGCACCAACAATTAGTACCAGAGCCACGGTTACGACAAGCTCGCCGGAGATGTCGTTGGTTCCGTATGGAGGCGGCGTTGGCGACGGAGGGAGCTCCTTGACGCTGTCGCTCCCGGCGCTCACCGGTGAGAACTACACCGTGTGGGCTATCAAGGCAGAGGCAAACCTCGACGCGCAGGGCCTCTGGGAGGTCGTCTCGCCGGCAGTCGGCGCGGCGATCGATGACAAGAAGAACAAGGCGGCAAAGGCGTACTTGTTTGGGGCGCTCGGCGAGGACCTTCTGTTGCAGGTGTCCACCAAGAAGACGGCGGCGGAGGTGTGGGCGAGTCTCAAGGCTCGATTCGTCGGTGCCGATCAAGTCAGGGCGGCACGCCTGTCCACCCTCCGCGGCAAATTCGACCGTCTACGCATGACGGACGGCGAGGCGCTGGACGTCTACGCCGGGAAAATTGGCGCAATGGCGGCGCGCTACGCCGGGCTGGGAGCGACTCTGGAAGACGCGGCAATGGTGAAGAAGCTGCTCGACACCGTCCCCGACCGCATGTACGCTGCGGTGGAGGGAATCGAGCAGTTCTGCAACGTGAACGCCATGGCCTTCGATGAAGCACTCGGCAGGCTGAAGGCGTTCGATGAAAGGCTGTGCCGACGCGAGCAGGGCTGCGGCGAGCGCGGTGACGGCCAACTTCTGTTGACGGCCGCGCAGTGGGAGGCGCGGCGCCGCGGGCGCGGAGGCTACCACGACGACGACGACGACACCAGGAGCAGTGCTGGTGCTGCAGGAAGAGGGGGGCATGGCAAATGCCACAACTGTGGCATACGCGGTCACTTTGCGCGCGACTGTGGGCAGCCCAAGAAGCAGGAGGAGAAGGAACTCCTCGTGGACATCGACGAGCAGCCCGACCTGCTGTAGGTCGTGGCTTAAGGGGGAATGTGTTGGAATAAGCCACGATGCCGCAGCGGCGACCGGCGTAGTGTGCGCCCAGGTTGCGACAGCGGCAAAGGACCGGCGCCATGTCATCTAGGTCGTGTCCATAGCGTGTCTAGGAATAGTCTGGCACAATATCTGGTGCAAGTCCAGGGCATGTCCGGGGCTTGTACGTGTGCATGTGTGTGTTTATGTTAGCTAGCGAACGAACCAGGAGGAGACCACGTCCTGCACGTAGCAGCCAGGGCGCCCCGTTCGCGTTGGAGCGCGTCGTGCGGGAGCGCCGGGGCGTGCGGGAGTGTGGCGAGTGGATGCGTGGGGAGCGCGTTATGGCGTGTGAGCGCGTGCGTATATATGTATCCCTCTCCTGTGTAGAGCTGCAGAACGCTGTACCGAGTTCGTGCTCAGGTTGCAGAAAATAGAAAACGGCGTCAGTGCGCCGGCAAAACCCCTGTGTCTCTTTCTTCTTTCTCCGTCTGTGAGTTGTGAGCGAGAGAGGAAGCTAGGTGCAGGGAGCTGCACCAACAGTCTATGTTGGAAATAAAACAGGGCCTAGTATTAATTTTATTCCGAATTTATATGACAGTCTAGATGACACAGAAAGATCTAACCAGTTTATACTAGCCATCACAAGGACGAAGCCTAGCATTGCTAAAGAAAACGCCATGCACATATAAACTCCCTCTAGTTAGATCAAACAGGATTGAAATCTTACAACGATTGGACGAAGACGTTGACGGAGGGTTGGAGTAGCGAAACGACGTGAAGAGGTCGAGGAAGAAGAAGCAGCCGTGTGAAGCACTGCCCAGAAACTTTATCGCCCGACTCCCTTGTGCAGGACTCCGCTCGCCGGGAAAAGTCCGGAGACTACTGCTTTCCTCGCCCTGCTGCACGGCAGGGAAAGGATCGACGAAGATCGGTGGCGGCGGCTCAGAGGAGAACTGCTTAGGGTTGGTGTTTCTCGTGCCTTCTATCGAGAGGGACGTCTCCCTCTTATAGGCCCGGATGGATAACCCCCACGCAGCACGTACTGCCTATATTCCAGGATCGGCCCCCTGGTATATCTCCATCACGAACGACCTCTAACCGCACGTAAACGTGCAGCTCTATCTTCGGTTCATACGTGAGACAGACGTGGGTGGATAAGATTAAAAGACCGCTCAGCAAAAAGAAATAAAAGAGATGCATTTTATTATTCCACGGTCGCGCTCGCCACGCCCAAAGATCCAAAGTCACAAGTCACGCGTAATTAAACGCGAATAAATGCGAAATGCGAGCGAGCGGCGCGCGCGCGTGTGCGCGTGTGGAATACACTTAGCATGGCTCTCTCTCTATTCTTCTCACTCAAGGAGACCACAAGAGCCCCCCTTATAAGCTGCTCAAAACCTTGCTCCCTTAGCGGTATGGGACTAAATCCCACATGCTGTCCACCCCCTTGACTTCTCTCCAATTTTCTGAAATTCTATTGGGCCCAATTCAACTAGAGGCCCATTAATTCCAACAATCCCCACCAAGAAGTCAAGGTCTGCAATTTGTTCTCAACTGGCTTTTATATACCAGCTTTGCAGTATAGACCCATCCCGGGTTGAACTATACCTAGCGCTCCAAGATCCACTCATCTTACAACTAAGCAATGGACAAGGCCTTGAATTGCTAGTCTTGTGTAGAGGAGAATCACCTGGAGGCATCGCTGATACTAGACTGCCTCGATCCACGCCTAAGGTTTGGAGCATTACGGTCGTGCTCCCTAGTCCTTTAATGAGCCCATCAGAGATCACCCAAATCTCATGACTGCGACCACACAGTTAAGCTCACATAGGTGTGTTCTTTCAAGAATACCCTGCGGGATGGTATCTTGCCGAATCATTTCCGGCCTTTAGAACACATTAAGACGAAAATCAACCTCCCGTGCAGTACTAAGAGTACTTATCTTAGAAGGAAATGGAAAGTATATGTGTACTCTTTCACATTGCTCCGACAACTTGTTTTTCCCTTTTCCTCATTCACGGGATCTCCGATCACAAAGGCCGGGTTTCTATTGTCGTGCAACTCAGGTGGGTCTCAAACCCATTTCCCTCGATGCTCCATCTATCACAGTACGTGATAGCCCCTTTGTAAAGGGATCCGCCAGGTTTTTGGTTGTATTAATATAATCAACGGCGATCACTCCTTTATGTCTCAAATTCCTGACGGATTTGATACGCCGTTTCACATGTCTTGATGATTTCATATTATCCTTTGAACTTTTAACCTTAGTGATCACGGTTTGGTTATCACAGTTCAGAAGGATTGCCGGAATTGGTTTTTCAACCATAGGCAAATCATTCAAGAGCTCACGCAACCACTCTGCCTCTACAGTGGCTGAGTCAAGTGCTACAAGTTCTGCCTCCATAGTAGACCTCGTTAGAATGGTCTGCTTGCGAGACCTCCAAGAGACTGCAGCACCTCCAAAAGTGAATATGTATCCACTTGTTGCTTTGATCTCATCTGCATCTGAGATCCAGTTAGCATCACTATACCCTTCTAGTACTGCTGGGTACCCAGTATAGTGAAGTCCATACGTTGTGGTTCCTCGCAAATACCTCATTACTCGTTCCAGTGCAGTCCAATGATCATTTCCCGGATTTGAATTAAACCGGCTCAATTTGCTAACAGCAAATGAAATGTCAGGTCTGGTTGCACCAGCAAGGTACATGAGAGAGCCAACAATTTGGGAGTATCTTAGCTGTTCTACCCCTTGTCCTCTGTTCTTTCGAAGCTTCAGACTTGGGTCATAAGGAGTTGGGGATGATTTAGAGTCCTCAAAGCCAAAACGACTTAGGATTTTCTCCACATAATGGGACTGACTTAATATAATCCCATTCTCCTCCTTATGCAGCTTTATGTTTAAAATAACATCTGCCTCTCCCAAATCCTTCATATCAAAATTCTGGGACAGAAACGACTTAACATCATTTATAACATCCATATCAGTCCCAAAGATTAATATGTCATCCACATATAGACACAGTATTACACCCTTACCCCCACCATATTTATAGTACACACATTTGTCTCCTTCGTTCACCACAAAGCCTGCCGAAGTAATAGTTTTGTCAAACTTTTCGTGCCACTGCTTCGGTGCTTGCTTGAGGCCATAGAGTGATTTCTTTAATCTGCATACCATGTTCTCTTGCCCGATTGCTACAAATCCATCAGGTTGCTGCATATAAATTTCCTCATCGAGCTCTCCATTTAGGAAAGTTGTCTTCACATCCATTTGATGGACTAGGAAATTATGTGAAGCAGCAAGTGCAACAAGCACTCGGAGTGTAGTCATCCTGGCTACGGGAGAGTAGGTATCAAAGAAATCCTCTCCTTCCCTTTGAGTGAAACCCTTAGCCACAAGCCTAGCCTTATACTTTTCAATGGTGCCGTCTGGTCGTAGTTTCTTTTTGAATATCCATTTTCAACCAATAGGTATGCATCCCATTGGTCGTGGACAAATTTCCCATGTTCCATTAGTGAAGATGGAGTCCATTTCACTTTGAACAGCCTCCTTCCAATCATCTGCATCTAAGGATGCATATGCTTCTGTAAGAGTTCTGGGAACGTCGTCCACGAGATACACAGTGAATTCATCTCCAAAAGACTTTTCAGTCCGTTGTCTCTTGCTCCTTCTAGGAACAACTTCACTGTCATTCTCCTCATTGAAAATTTCAGGAACTACCAAAGGTGTAGGTTCAGGTTCAGGTTCGGATTCTATTTGTAAAGAAGGTTGACTAGTGGATGCTCTATTTTCCTTCATGGGAAAGATTGTCTCAAATAAAGTAGCATCTCGAGATTCAATCACAGTATTAGTGTGAACATCTGCAATCTCGGATTTTACAACCAAGAATCTGTAGGCGTTGCTATTATGAGCGTACCCTACGAAGACACAATCAACAGTTTTAGGCCCCAGTTTCCGCTTCTTGCAAGCTGGTACATTAACCTTGGCCAAACAGCCCCATGCACGCAGGAAACGTAGAGTTGGTTTGCGTCCCTTCCATCCTTCATACGGAGTTATTTCTCCTTTTGATGTGGGAACTCTATTAAGAGTATAACACGCCGTCAAAGCAGCCTCCCCCCACCATGACTTGGTTAAACCGGCACTATCCAACATGGCATTCACCAAGTCCGTAAGCGTCCGATTTTTCCGTTCAGCCACACCATTGGATTGGGGCGAGTAGGGAGGGGTTACTTCATGAATAATTCCATGTTCTGCACATGTGAGAACTCATGTGATACATACTCTCCTCCTCTGTCTGACCTTAATCGTTTGATTTTCTTCTCTAGTTGGTTTTCTACTTCAGCCTTATAAGTCTTAAAACAACTCAAAGCTTCATCTTTCGTTTTCACTAGATAAATATGACACCACTTAGTCGCATCATCTATCAATGTCATCATATACTTTTTCCCTGCCTTAGTCAAAACTCCATTCATTTCACACAAGTCTGAATGGATTAAATCTAAAGGTGATAGGCTTTTCTCCCCAATTGGCTTAAAAGGCTTTCGGGGTTGCTTTGCTTGCACACAAGCCTCACACTTAGATCCACGGACTACGGAAAAATTCGGAATTAAATTAAGCTTGCACAGCCGAACAATGCGATCAAAATTAATATGACATAAACGAGAATGCCAAACAGCAGCATCTCCAACATGAATTCCAGAGTACGAAGAACACGATAAATTTTTTACGACATTACAATCATCTAGAATGGAAAGGCGGAACAAGCCTCCGCTGTTATAGCCTTTTCCAATGAACAAACCAAATTTCGAAATAATAAATTTATTCGACTCAAAAACCAGCTTGTAACCATCACGGCACAGCAGCGAACCAGAGAGCAGGTTCCTATTTATTGTTGGGACATATTGCACGTTCTTCAGCGATAGGGTCTTCCCCGAAGTAAGCCTCAGGTCAACTCTACCGATTCCACGTACAAAAGCCCGTGTTCCGTTCCCCATCACGACGGTGGAACCGCTGCAAGCCTGAAAAGAAGAGAACAAGTTGTAATCAGCACACACATGTACGTTAGCTCCAGTATCTATCCACCAATCGGTGGATTGACATGCAATAAGGATGGTAGGAACATACCCAGATCCTCCACCTGCCTCGCTAACGGTGACATTCGCAGATTGCTGACCACCTTCCTTCCTGCCTTTGCGCATGCGACACTTCCTGGCTATGTGCCCAGGCTCGCCACACACAGAGCAGTTGAAGTCACCCTTTTCTTTGTTCTTCTTCTTCTTAAAGTTGGTGGTTTGTTTGGCCTTTCCTTTGTTCTTGAAGTTCTTTGTACCCGAACTGCCAGCACCATTGTGCACGACATTGGCATTGAGGGTCGGTTGGGGAGGGATTTTCTCGACGTCTTTCGCCCTTGCCTTTTCCTCTGGGAGGTCGTCTCGCTGGCAGTCGGCGCGGCGATTGATGACAAGAAGAACAAGGCGGCAAAGGCGTACTTGTTTGGGGCGCTCGGCGAGGATCTTCTGTTGCAGGTGTCCACCAAGAAGACGGCGGCGGAGGTGTGGGCGAGTCTCAAGGCTCGATTCGTCGGTGCCGATCGAGTCAGGGAATAGTCTGGCACAATATCTGGTGCAAGTCCAGGGCATGTCCGGGGCTTGTACGTGTGCATGTGTGTGTTTTTGTTAGCTAGCGAACGAACCAGGAGGAGACCACGTCCTGCACGTAGCAGCCAGGGCGCCCCGTTCGCGTTGGAGCACGTCGTGCGGGAGCGCCGGGGCGTGCGGGAGTGTGGCGAGTGGATGCGTGGGGAGCGCGTTATGGCGTGTGAGCGCGTGCGTATATATGTATCCCTCTCCTGTGTAGAGCTGCAGAACGCTGTACCGAGTTCGTGCTCAGGTTGCAGAAAATAGAAAACGGCGTCAGTGCGCCGGCAAAACCCCTGTGTCTCTTTCTTCTTTATCCGTCTGTGAGTTGTGAGCGAGAGAGGAAGCTAGGTGCAGGGAGCTGCACCAACAGTCTATGTTGGAAATAAAACAGGGCCTAGTATTAATTTTATTCCGAATTTATATGACAGTCTAGATGACACAGAAATATCTAACCAGTTTATACTAGCCATCACAAGGACGAAGCCTAGCATTGCTAAAGAAAACGCCATGCACATATAAACTCCCTCTAGTTAGATCAAACAGTATTGAAATCTTACAACGATTGGACGAAGACGTTGACGGAGGGTTGGAGTAGCGAAACGACGTGAAGAGGTCGAGGAAGAAGAAGCAGCCGTGCGAAGCACTGCCCAGAAACTTTATCGCCCGACTCCCTCGTGCAGGACTCCGATCGCCGGGAAAAGTCCGGAGACTACTGCTTTCCTCGCCCTGCTGCACGGCAGGGAAAGGATCGACGAAGATCGGTGGCGGCGGCTCAGAGGAGAACTGTTTAGGGTTGGTGTTTCTCGTGCCTTCTATCGAGAGGGACGTCTCCCTCTTATAGGCCCGGATGGATAACCCCCACGCAGCACGTACTGCCTATATTCCAGGATCCGCCCCCTGGTATATCTCCATCACGAACGACCTCTAACCGCACGTAAACGTGCAGCTCTATCTTCAGTTCATACGTGAGACAGACGTGGGTGGATAAGATTAAAAGACCGCTCAGCAAAAAGAAATAAAAGAGATGCATTTTATTATTCCACGGTCGCGCTCGCCACGCCCAAAGATCCAAAGTCACAAGTCACGCGTAATTAAACGCGAATAAATGCGAAATGCGAGCGAGCGGCGCGCGCGCGTGTGCGCGTGTGGAATACACTTAGCATGGCTCTCTCTCTATTCTTCTCACTCAAGGAGACCACAAGAGCCCCCCTTATAAGCTGCTCAAAACCTTGCTCCCTTAGCGGTATGGGACTAAATCCCACATGCTGTCCACCCCCTTGACTTCTCTCCAATTTTCTGAAATTCTATTGGGCCCAATTCAACTAGAGGCCCATTAATTCCAACAATCCCCACCAAGAAGTCAAGGTCTGCAATTTGTTCTCAACTGGCTTTTATATACCAGCTTTGCAGTATAGACCCATCCCGGGTTGAACTATACCTAGCGCTCCAAGATCCACTCATCTTACAACTAAGCAATGGACAATGCCTTGAATTGCTAGTCTTGTGTAGAGGAGAATCACCTGGAGGCATCGCTGATACTAGACTGCCTCGATCCACGCCTAAGGTTTGGAGCATTACGGTCGTGCTCCCTAGTCCTTTAATGAGCGCATCAGAGATCACCCAAATCTCATGTACTGCGACCACACAGTTAAGCTCACATAGGTGTGTTCTTTCAAGAATACCCTACGGGATGGTATCTTGCCGAATCATTTCCGGCCTTTAGAACACATTAAGACGAAAATCAACCTCCCGTGCAGTACTAAGAGTACTTATCTTAGAAGGAAATAGAAAGTATATGTGTACTCTTTCACATTGCTCCGACAACTTGTTTTTCCCTTTTCCTCATTCACGGGATCTCCGATCACAAAGGCCGGGTTTCTATTGTCGTGCAACTCAGGTGGGTCTCAAACCCATTTCCCTCGATGCTCCATCTATCACAGTACGTGATAGCCCCTTTGTAAAGGGATCCGCCAGGTTTTTGGTTGTATTAATATAATCAACGGCGATCACTCCTTTATGTCTCAAATTCCTGACGGATTTGATACGCCGTTTCACATGTCTTGATGATTTCATATTATCCTTTGAACTTTTAACCTTAGTGATCACGGTTTGGTTATCACAGTTCAGAAGGATTGCCGGAATTGGTTTTTCAACCATAGGCAAATCATTCAAGAGCTCACGCAACCACTCTGCCTCTACAGTGGCTGAGTCAAGTGCTACAAGTTCTGCCTCCATAGTAGACCTCGTTAGAATGGTCTGCTTGCGAGACCTCCAAGAGACTGCAGCACCTCCAAAAGTGAATATGTATCCACTTGTTGCTTTGATCTCATCTGCATCTGAGATCCAGTTAGCATCACTATACCCTTCTAGTACTGCTGGGTACCCAGTATAGTGAAGTCCATACGTTGTGGTTCCTCGCAAATACCTCATTACTCGTTCCAGTGCAGTCCAATGATCATTTCCCGGATTTGAATTAAACCGGCTCAATTTGCTGACAGCAAATGAAATGTCAGGTCTGGTTGCACCAGCAAGGTACATGAGAGAGCCAACAATTTGGGAGTATCTTAGCTGTTCTACCCCTTGTCCTCTGTTCTTTCGAAGCTTCAGACTTGGGTCATAAGGAGTTGGGGATGATTTAGAGTCCTCAAAGCCAAAACGACTTAGGATTTTCTCCACATAATGGGACTGACTTAATATAATCCCATTCTCCTCCTTATGCAGCTTTATGTTTAAAATAACATCTGCCTCTCCCAAATCCTTCATATCAAAATTCTGGGACAGAAACGACTTAACATCATTTATAACATCCATATCAGTCCCAAAGATTAATATGTCATCCACGTATAGACACAGTATTACACCCTTAGCCCCACCATATTTATAGTACACATATTTGTCTCCTTCGTTCACCACAAAGCCTGCCGAAGTAATAGTTTTGTCAAACTTTTCGTGCCACTGCTTCGGTGCTTGCTTGAGGCCATAGAGTGATTTCTTTAATCTGCATACCATGTTCTCTTGCCCGATTGCTACAAATCCATCAGGTTGCTGCATATAAATTTCCTCATCGAGCTCTCCATTTAGGAAAGCTGTCTTCACATCCATTTGATGGACTAGGAAATTATGTGAAGCAGCAAGTGCAACAAGCACTCGGATTGTAGTCATCCTGGCTACGGGAGAGTAGGTATCAAAGAAATCCTCTCCTTCCCTTTGAGTGAAACCCTTAGCCAAAAGCCTAGCCTTATACTTTTCAATGGTGCCGTCTGGTCGTAGTTTCTTTTTGAATATCCATTTGCAACCAATAGGTCTGCATCCCATTGGTCGTGGACAAATTTCCCATGTTCCATTAGTGAGAATGTAGTCCATTTCACTTTGAACAGCCTCCTTCCAATCATCTGCATCTAAGGATGCATATGCTTCTGTAAGAGTGCTGGGAACGTCGTCCACGAGATACACATTGAATTCATCTCCAAAAGACTTTTCAGTCCGTTGTCTCTTGCTCCTTCTAGGAACAACTTCACTGTCATTCTCCTCATTGAAAATTTCAGGAACTACCAAAGGTGTAGGTTCAGGTTCAGGTTCGGGTTCTATTTGTAAAGAAGGTTGACTAGTGGATGCTCTATTTTCCTTCATGGGAAAGATTGTCTCAAAGAAAGTAGCATCTCGAGATTCAATCACAGTATTAGTGTGAACATCTGCAATCTCGGATTTTACAACCAAGAATCTGTAGGCGTTGCTATTATGAGCGTACCCTACGAAGACACAATCAACAGTTTTAGGCCCCAGTTTCCGCTTCTTGCAAGATGGTACATTAACCTTGGCCAAACAGCCCCATGCACGCAGGAAACGTAGAGTTGGTTTGCGTCCCTTCCATCCTTCATACGGAGTTATTTCTCCTTTTGATGTGGGAACTCTATTAAGAGTATAACACGCCGTCAAAGCAGCCTCCCCCCACCATGACTTGGTTAAACCGGCACTATCCAACATGGCATTCACCAAGTCCGTAAGCGTCCGATTTTTCCGTTCAGACACACCATTGGATTGGGGCGAGTAGGGAGGGGTTACTTCATGAATAATTCCATGTTCTGCACAGAACTGTGAGAACTCATGTGATACATACACTCCTCCTCTGTCTGACCTTAATCGTTTGATTTTCTTCTCTAGTTGGTTTTCTACTTCAGCCTTATAAGTCTTAAAACAACTCAAAGCTTCATCTTTCGTTTTCACTAGATAAATATGACACCACTTAGTCGCATCATCTATCAATGTCATCATATACTTTTTCCCTGCCTTAGTCAAAACTCCATTCATTTCACAAAAGTCTGAATGGATTAAATCTAAAGGTGATAGGCTTTTCTCCCCAATTGGCTTAAAAGGCTTTCGGGGTTGCTTTGCTTGCACACAAGCCTCACACTTAGATCCACGGACTACAGAAAAATTCGGAATTAAATTAAGCTTGCACAGCCGAACAATGCGATCAAAATTAATATGACATAAACGAGAATGCCAAACAGCAGCATCTCCAACATGAATTCCAGAGTACGAAGAACACGATAAATTGTTTACGACATTACAATCATCTAGAATGGAAAGGCGGAACAAGCCTCCGCTGTTATAGACTTTTCCAATGAACAAACCAAATTTCGAAATAATAAATTTATTCGACTCAAAAACCAGCTTGTAACCATCACGGCACAGCAGCGAACCAGAGAGCAGGTTCCTATTTATTGTTGGGACATATTGCACGTTCTTCAGCGATAGGGTCTTCCCCGAAGTAAGCCTCAGGTCAACTCTACCGATTCCACGTACAGAAGCCCGTGTTCCGTTCCCCATCACGACGGTGGAACCGCTGCAAGCCTGAAAAGAAGAGAACAAGTTGTAATCAGCACACACATGTACGTTAGCTCCAGTATCTATCCACCAATCGGTGGATTGACATGCAATAAGGATGGTAGGAACATACCCAGATCCTCCACCTGCCTCGCTAACGGTGACATTCGCAGATTGCTGACCACCTTCCTTCCTACCTTTGCGCATGCGACACTTCCTGGCTATGTGCCTAGGCTCGCCACACACAAAGCAGTTGAAGTCACCCTTTTCTTTGTTCTTCTTCTTCTTAAAGTTGGTGGTTTGTTTGGCCTTTCCTTTGTTCTTGAAGTTCTTTGTACCCGAACTGCCAGCACCATTGTGCACGACATTGGCATTGAGGGTCGGTTGGGGAGGGATTTTCTCGACGTCTTTCGCCCTTGCCTTTTCCTCTGGGAGGTCGTCTCGCCGGCAGTCGGCGCGGCGATTGATGACAAGAAGAACAAGGCGGCAAAGGCGTACTTGTTTGGGGCGCTCGGCGAGGACCTTCTGTTGCAGGTGTCCACCAAGAAGACGGCGGCGGAGGTGTGGGCGAGTCTCAAGGCTCGATTCGTCGGTGCCGATCGAGTCAGGGAATAGTCTGGCACAATATCTGGTGCAAGTCCAGGGCATGTCCGGGGCTTGTACGTGTGCATGTGTGTGTTTCTGTTAGCTAGCGAACGAACCAGGAGGAGACCACATCCTGCACGTAGCAGCCAGGGCGCCCCGTTCGCGTTGGAGCGCGTCGTGCGGGAGCGCCGGGGCGTGCGGGAGTGTGGCGAGTGGATGCGTGGAGAGCGCGTTATGGCGTGTGAGCGCGTGCGTATATATGTATCCCTCTCCTGTGTAGAGCTGCAGAACGTTGTACCGAGTTCGTGCTCAGGTTGCAGAAAATAGAAAACGGCGTCAGTGCGCCGGCAAAACCCCTGTGTCTCTTTCTTCTTTCTCCATCTGTGAGTTGTGAGCGAGAGAGGAAGCTAGGTGCAGGGAGCTGCACCAACAGTCTATGTTGGAAATAAAACAGGGCCTAGTATTAATTTTATTCCGAATTTATATGACAGTCTAGATGACACAGAAAGATCTAACCAGTTTATACTAGCCATCACAAGGACGAAGCCTAGCATTGCTAAAGAAAACGCCATGCACATATAAACTCCCTCTAGTTAGATCAAACAGGATTGAAATCTTACAACGATTGGACGAAGACGTTGACGGAGGGTTGGAGTAGCGAAACGACGTGAAGAGGTCGAGGAAGAAGAAGCAGCCGTGCGAAGCACTGCCCAGAAACTTTATCGCCCGACTCCCTCGTGCAGGACTCCGATCGCCGGGAAAAGTCCGGAGACTACTGCTTTCCTCGCCCTGCTGCACGGCAGGGAAAGGATCGACGAAGATCGGTGGCGGCGGCTCAGAGGAGAACTGTTTAGGGTTGGTGTTTCTCGTGCCTTCTATCGAGAGGGACGTCTCCCTCTTATAGGCCCGGATGGATAACCCCCACGCAGCACGTACTGCCTATATTCCAGGATCCGCCCCCTGGTATATCTCCATCACGAACGACCTCTAACCGCACGTAAACGTGCAGCTCTATCTTCGGTTCATACGTGAGACAGACGTGGGTGGATAAGATTAAAAGACCGCTCAGCAAAAAGAAATAAAAGAGATGCATTTTATTATTCCACGGTCGCGCTCGCCACGCCCAAAGATCCAAAGTCACAAGTCACGCGTAATTAAACGCGAATAAATGCGAAATGCGAGCGAGCGGCGCGCGCGCGTGTGCGCGTGTGGAATACACTTAGCATGGCTCTCTCTCTATTCTTCTCACTCAAGGAGACCACAAGAGCCCCCCTTATAAGCTTCTCAAAACCTTGCTCCCTTAGCGGTATGGGACTAAATCCCACATGCTGTCCACCCCCTTGACTTCTCTCCAATTTTTTGAAATTCTATTGGGCCCAATTCAACTAGAGGCCCATTAATTCCAACAATCCCCACCAAGAAGTCAAGGTCTGCAATTTGTTCTCAACTGGCTTTTATATACCAGCTTTGCAGTATAGACCCATCCCGGGTTGAACTATACCTAGCGCTCCAAGATCCACTCATCTTACAACTAAGCAATGGACAATGCCTTGAATTGCTAGTCTTGTGTAGAGGAGAATCACCTGGAGGCATCGCTGATACTAGACTGCCTCGATCCACGCCTAAGGTTTGGAGCATTACGGTCGTGCTCCCTAGTCCTTTAATGAGCCCATCAGAGATCACCCAAATCTCATGTACTGCGACCACACAGTTAAGCTCACATAGGTGTGTTCTTTCAAGAATACCCTGCGGGATGGTATCTTGCCGAATCATTTCCGGCCTTTAGAACACATTAAGACGAAAATCAACCTCCCGTGCAGTACTAAGAGTACTTATCTTAGAAGGAAATGGAAAGTATATGTGTACTCTTTCACATTGCTCCGACAACTTGTTTTTCCCTTTTCCTCATTCACGGGATCTCCGATCACAAAGGCCGGGTTTCTATTGTCGTGCAACTCAGGTGGGTCTCAAACCCATTTCCCTCGATGCTCCATCTATCACAGTACGTGATAGCCCCTTTGTAAAGGGATCCGCCAGGTTTTTGGTTGTATTAATATAATCAACGGCGATCACTCCTTTATGTCTCAAATTCCTGACGGATTTGATACGCCGTTTCACATGTCTTGATGATTTCATATTATCCTTTGAACTTTTAACCTTAGTGATCACGGTTTGGTTATCACAGTTCAGAAGGATTGCCGGAATTGGTTTTTCAACCATAGGCAAATCATTCAAGAGCTCACGCAACCACTCTGCCTCTACAGTGGCTGAGTCAAGTGCTACAAGTTCTGCCTCCATAGTAGACCTCGTTAGAATGGTCTGCTTGCGAGACCTCCAAGAGACTGCAGCACCTCCAAAAGTGAATATGTATCCACTTGTTGCTTTGATCTCATCTGCATCTGAGATCCAGTTAGCATCACTATACCCTTCTAGTACTGCTGGGTACCCAGTATAGTGAAGTCCATACGTTGTGGTTCCTCGCAAATACCTCATTACTCGTTCCAGTGCAGTCCAATGATCATTTCCCGGATTTGAATTAAACCGGCTCAATTTGCTAACAGCAAATGAAATGTCAGGTCTGGTTGCACCAGCAAGGTACATGAGAGAGCCAACAATTTGGGAGTATCTTAGCTGTTCTACCCCTTGTCCTCTGTTCTTTCGAAGCTTCAGACTTGGGTCATAAGGAGTTAGGGATGATTTAGAGTCCTCAAAGCCAAAACGACTTAGGATTTTCTCCACATAATGGGACTGACTTAATATAATCCCATTCTCCTCCTTATGCAGCTTTATGTTTAAAATAACATCTGCCTCTCCCAAATCCTTCATATCAAAATTCTGGGACAGAAACGACTTAACATCATTTATAACATCCATATCAGTCCCAAAGATTAATATGTCATCCACGTATAGACACAGTATTACACCCTTACCCCCACCATATTTATAGTACACACATTTGTCTCCTTCGTTCACCACAAAGGCTGCCGAAGTAATAGTTTTGTCAAACTTTTCGTGCCACTGCTTCGGTGCTTGCTTGAGGCCATAGAGTGATTTCTTTAATCTGCATACCATGTTCTCTTGCCCGATTGCTACAAATCCATCAGGTTGCTGCATATAAATTTCCTCATCGAGCTCTCCATTTAGGAAAGCTGTCTTCACATCCATTTGATGGACTAGGAAATTATGTGAAGCAGCAAGTGCAACAAGCACTCGGATTGTAGTCATCCTGGCTACGGGAGAGTAGGTATCAAAGAAATCCTCTCCTTCCCTTTGAGTGAAACCCTTAGCCACAAGCCTAGCCTTATACTTTTCAATGGTGCCGTCTGGTCGTAGTTTCTTTTTGAATATCCATTTGAAACCAATAGGTCTGCATCCCATTGGTCGTGGACAAATTTCCCATGTTCCATTAGTGAGAATGGAGTCCATTTCACTTTGAACAGCCTCCTTCCAATCATCTGCATCTAAGGATGCATATGCTTCTGTAAGAGTTCTGGGAACGTCGTCCACGAGATACTCAGTGAATTCATCTCCAAAAGACTTTTCAGTCCGTTGTCTCTTGCTCCTTCTAGGAACAACTTCACTGTCATTCTCCTCATTGAAAATTTCAGGAACTACCAAAGGTGTAGGTTCAGGTTCAGGTTCGGGTTCTCTTTGTAAAGAAGGTTGACTAGTGGATGCTCTATTTTCCTTCATGGGAAAGATTGTCTCAAAGAAAGTAGCATCTCGAGATTCAATCACAGTATTAGTGTGAACATCTGCAATCTCGGATTTTACAACCAAGAATCTGTAGGCGTTGCTATTATGAGCGTACCCTACGAAGACACAATCAACAGTTTTAGGCCCCAGTTTCCGCTTCTTGCAAGCTGGTACATTAACCTTGGCCAAACAGCCCCATGCACGCAGGAAACGTAGAGTTGGTTTGCGTCCCTTCCATCCTTCATACGGAGTTATTTCTCCTTTTGATGTGGGAACTCTATTAAGAGTATAACACGCCGTCAAAGCAGCCTCCCCCCACCATGACTTGGTTAAACCGGCACTATCCAACATGGCATTCACCAAGTCCGTAAGCGTCCGATTTTTCCGTTCAGCCACACCATTGGATTGGGCCGAGTAGGGAGGGGTTACTTCATGAATAATTCCATGTTCTGCACAGAACTGTGAGAACTCATGTGATACATACACTCCTCCTCTGTCTGACCTTAATCGTTTGATTTTCTTCTCTAGTTGGTTTTCTACTTCAGCCTTATAAGTCTTAAAACAACTCAAAGCTTCATCTTTCGTTTTCACTAGATAAATATGACACCACTTAGTCGCATCATCTATCAATGTCATCATATAATTTTTCCCTGCCTTAGTCAAAACTCCATTCATTTCACAAAAGTCTGAATGGATTAAATCTAAAGGTGATAGGCTTTTCTCCCCAATTGGCTTAAAAGGCTTTCGGGGTTGCTTTGCTTGCACACAAGCCTCACACTTAGATCCACGGACTACAGAAAAATTCGGAATTAAATTAAGCTTGCACAGCCGAACAATGCGATCAAAATTAATATGACATAAACGAGAATGCCAAACAGCAGCATCTCCAACATGAATTCCAGAGTACGAAGAACACGATAAATTGTTTACGACATTACAATCATCTAGAATGGAAAGGCGGAAGAAGCCTCCGCTGTTATAGACTTTTCCAATGAACAAACCAAATTTCGAAATAATAAATTTATTCGACTCAAAAACCAGCTTGTAACCATCACGGCACAGCAGCGAACCAGAGAGCAGGTTCCTATTTATTGTTGGGACATATTGCACGTTCTTCAGCGATAGGGTCTTCCCCGAAGTAAGCCTCAGGTCAACTCTACCGATTCCACGTATAGAAGCCCGTGTTCCGTTCCCCATCACGACGGTGGAACCGCTGCAAGCCTGAAAAGAAGAGAACAAGTTGTAATCAGCACACACATGTACGTTAGCTCCAGTATCTATCCACCAATCGGTGGATTGACATGCAATAAGGATGGTAGGAACATACCCAGATCCTCCACCTGCCTCGCTAACGGTGACATTCGCAGATTGCTGACCACCTTCCTTCCTGCCTTTGCGCATGCGACACTTCCTGGCTATGTGCCCAGGCTCGCCACACACAAAGCAGTTGAAGTCACCCTTTTCTTTGTTCTTCTTCTTCTTAAAGTTGGTGGTTTGTTTGGCCTTTCCTTTGTTCTTGAAGTTCTTTGTACCCGAACTGCCAGCACCATTGTGCACGACATTGGCATTGAGGGTCGGTTGGGGAGGGATTTTCTCGACGTCTTTCGCCCTTGCCTTTTCCTCTGGGAGGTCGTCTCGCCGGCAGTCGGCGCGGCGATTGATGACAAGAAGAACAAGGCGGCAAAGGCGTACTTGTTTGGGGCGCTCGGCGAGGACCTTCTGTTGCAGGTGTCCACCAAGAAGACGGCGGCGGAGGTGTGGGCGAGTCTCAAGGCTCGATTCGTCGGTGCCGATCGAGTCAGGGAATAGTCTGGCACAATATCTGGTGCAAGTCCAGGGCATGTCCGGGGCTTGTACGTGTGCATGTGTGTGTTTCTGTTAGCTAGCGAACGAACCAGGAGGAGACCACGTCCTGCACGTAGCAGCCAGGGCGCCCCGTTCGCGTTGGAGCACGTCGTGCGGGAGCGCCAGGGCGTGCGGGAGTGTGGCGAGTGGATGCGTGGGGAGCGCGTTATGGCGTGTGAGCGCGTGCGTATATATGTATCCCTCTCCTGTGTAGAGCTGCAGAACGCTGTACCGAGTTCGTGCTCAGGTTGCAGAAAATAGAAAACGGCGTCAGTGCGCCGGCAAAACCCCTGTGTCTCTTTCTTCTTTCTCCGTCTGTGAGTTGTGAGCGAGAGAGGAAGCTAGGTGCAGGGAGCTGCACCAACAGTCTATGTTGGAAATAAAACAGGGCCTAGTATTAATTTTATTCCGAATTTATATGACAGTCTAGATGACACAGAAAGATCTAACCAGTTTATACTAGCCATCACAAGGACGAAGCCTAGCATTGCTAAAGAAAACGCCATGCACATATAAACTCCCTCTAGTTAGATCAAACAGGATTGAAATCTTACAACGATTGGACGAAGACGTTGACGGAGGGTTGGAGTAGCGAAACGACGTGAAGAGGTCGAGGAAGAAGAAGCAGCCGTGCGAAGCACTGCCCAGAAACTTTATCGCCCGACTCCCTCGTGCAGGACTCCGATCGCCGGGAAAAGTCCGGAGACTACTGCTTTCCTCGCCCTGCTGCACGGCAGGGAAAGGATCGACGAATATCGGTGGCGGCGGCTCAGAGGAGAACTGTTTAGGGTTGGTGTTTCTCGTGCCTTCTATCGAGAGGGACGTCTCCCTCTTATAGGCCCGGATGGATAACCCCCACGCAGCACGTACTGCCTATATTCCAGGATCCGCCCTCTGGTATATCTCCATCACGAATGACCTCTAACCGCACGTAAACGTGCAGCTCTATCTTCGGTTCATACGTGAGACAGACGTGGGTGGATAAGATTAAAAGACCGCTCAGCAAAAAGAAATAAAAGAGATGCATTTTATTATTCCACGGTCGCGCTCGCCACGCCCAAAGATCCAAAGTCACAAGTCACGCGTAATTAAACGCGAATAAATGCGAAATGCGAGCGAGCGGCGCGCGCGCGTGTGCGCGTGTGGAATACACTTAGCATGGCTCTCTCTCTATTCTTCTCACTCAAGGAGACCACAAGAGCCCCCCTTATAAGCTGCTCAAAACCTTGCTCCCTTAGCGGTATGGGACTAAATCCCACATGCTGTCCACCCCCTTGACTTCTCTCCAATTTTCTGAAATTCTATTGGGCCCAATTCAACTAGAGGCCCATTAATTCCAACAATCCCCACCAAGAAGTCAAGGTCTGCAATTTGTTCTCAACTGGCTTTTATATACCAGCTTTGCAGTATAGACCCATCCCGGGTTGAACTATACCTAGCGCTCCAAGATCCACTCATCTTATAACTAAGCAATGGACAATGCCTTGAATTGCTAGTCTTGTGTAGAGGAGAATCACCTGGAGGCATCGCTGATACTAGACTGCCTCGATCCACGCCTAAGGTTTGGAGCATTACGGTCGTGCTCCCTAGTCCTTTAATGAGCCCATCAGAGATCACCCAAATCTCATGTACTGCGACCACACAGTTAAGCTCACATAGGTGTGTTCTTTCAAGAATACCCTGCGGGATGGTATCTTGCCGAATCATTTCCGGCCTTTAGAACACATTAAGACGAAAATCAACCTCCCGTGCAGTACTAAGAGTACTTATCTTAGAAGGAAATGGAAAGTATATGTGTACTCTTTCACATTGCTCCGACAACTTGTTTTTCCCTTTTCCTCATTCACGGGATCTCCGATCACAAAGGCCGGGTTTCTATTGTCGTGCAACTCAGGTGGGTCTCAAACCCATTTCCCTCGATGCTCCATCTATCACAGTACGTGATAGCCCCTTTGTAAAGGGATCCGCCAGGTTTTTGGTTGTATTAATATAATCAACGGCGATCACTCCTTTATGTCTCAAATTCCTGACGGATTTGATACGCCGTTTCACATGTCTTGATGATTTCATATTATCCTTTGAACTTTTAACCTTAGTGATCACGGTTTGGTTATCACAGTTCAGAAGGATTGCCGGAATTGGTTTTTCAACCATAGGCAAATCATTCAAGAGCTCACGCAACCACTCTGCCTCTACAGTGGCTGAGTCAAGTGCTACAAGTTCTGCCTCCATAGTAGACCTCGTTAGAATGGTCTGCTTGCGAGACCTCCAAGAGACTGCAGCACCTCCAAAAGTGAATATGTATCCACTTGTTGCTTTGATCTCATCTGCATCTGAGATCCAGTTAGCATCACTATACCCTTCTAGTACTGCTGGGTACCCAGTATAGTGAAGTCCATACGTTGTGGTTCCTCGCAAATACCTCATTACTCGTTCCAGTGCAGTCCAATGATCATTTCCCGGATTTGAATTAAACCGGCTCAATTTGCTAACAGCAAATGAAATGTCAGGTCTGGTTGCACCAGCAAGGTACATGAGAGAGCCAACAAATTGGGAGTATCTTAGCTGTTCTACCCCTTGTCCTCTGTTCTTTCGAAGCTTCAGACTTGGGTCATAAGGAGTTGGGGATGATTTAGAGTCCTCAAAGCCAAAACGACTTAGGATTTTCTCCACATAATGGGACTGACTTAATATAATCCCATTCTCCTCCTTATGCAGCTTTATGTTTAAAATAACATCTGCCTCTCCCAAATCCTTCATATCAAAATTCTGGGACAGAAACGACTTAACATCATTTATAACATCCATATCAGTCCCAAAGATTAATATGTCATCCACGTATAGACACAGTATTACACCCTTACCCCCACCATATTTATAGTACACACATTTTTCTCCTTCGTTCACCACAAAGCCTGCCGAAGTAATAGTTTTGTCAAACTTTTCGTGCCACTGCTTCGGTGCTTGCTTGAGGCCATAGAGTGATTTCTTTAATCTGCATACCATGTTCTCTTGCCCGATTGCTACAAATCCATCAGGTTGCTGCATATAAATTTCCTCATCGAGCTCTCCATTTAGGAAAGCTGTCTTCACATCCATTTGATGGACTAGGAAATTATGTGAAGCAGCAAGTGCAACAAGCACTCGGATTGTAGTCATCCTGGCTACGGGAGAGTAGGTATCAAAGAAATCCTCTCCTTCCCTTTGAGTGAAACCCTTAGCCACAAGCCTAGCCTTATACTTTTCAATGGTGCCGTCTGGTCGTAGTTTCTTTTTGAATATCCATTTTCAACCAATAGGTCTGCATCCCATTGGTCGTGGACAAATTTCCTTACTCCCTTAGCGGTTGGGACTAAATCCCACATGCTGTCCACCCCCTTGACTTCTCTCCAATTTTTTGAAATTCTATTGGGCCCAATTCAACTAGAGGGCCATTAATTCCAACAATCTATAGGCGGTGGCGGCTAATGGCGAGCTAGCTCTTGTAGGGGACCGAAACATAGCAAATAAGAAAGAAGTTCAGTACGGAGGTAGATTTCACAGGCAACTTCACCGATGTGGACATGCAGGTTCTATAATTTCCTGCAACTGCAAAGATGCCTCACACGTCCCTCTCCTTAGTGTCATGCTTTCAGATGATGGCGCCATGGCAAATTGGAACTCTAGCTGGTGGAGGCAGGCCAGGGGAGGGTCAGGGGCGACAGGGCGACAAGCCACCACATATGCTCATCACACCGCCGGATGACGCGCGGTGAAGCTCGTCGTGGTCGAGATCATGGCGTAATGCACACGAGAGGAAACGTAGGCGGAGCCGTACCAAGACGGCGTGATGGCTGGGGAGGCTAAGAAGCTGGCGGCGAGTACTGGCAGCGCCGGTAGCCGACCGGGTGGTGGAGCAGCAGCAGCCTATCATGGCGTGCGCGTGGAAGACAGGGGTGGAGGGAGGGAAGGAGAAGGAGGAGGTCGGGAATGGCGGTGGACGCGCCGCTGGCCGGGGTCGCCGACGGCTACCGGCTGTGCAAGCACCGGACGGCTTACAGCCTTCCCGTGTGGCGGCTGCGCTGCGAAGTTGGGAGAAAGAGAGATGGACGTCGAGGGTTTGCTTGGGTGTGCGCTACAAAACACATTTTTTTTCTTGAGAAAGCTACGAAACGTTTTTTAAATTTTGCGACCGAGGCCCAATACGAAGCCCGAATCGTTATTTTCTCACTTATTTCTAAAGTGCGGGTTGATTACTAAAACTGTCAAGGTTTTTTTATAAAAATACATGAGCGGAAGGAGAAACTCACCTCCCTTTATTATTAAGGAGAGATATTAAAAACAGCAGGTTTAATCTGATAGGTAGTCACCTCCGTAGCGGGTGCCGCAATAGGAATGCAAGTAAAGTCATTGTTCTTGTGACTAGTGAAGTCACACAACTTGGTGTTTTCGGAAGAACCCATAGTAACAGTAGCAAGCAAGAACAAAATAACTACTGTTTTTTTTATATAAGATTCTAAAGCAAAAACTGAAAAGTAAAATAACAAGACTAAAAAGAAAAGGTAAAAGATAGTGTGCAACTCCCCTATAACAGCCCAAGAGCAATTTCCATATTGATCATGTAATTTTTCTTTTTCCCCTAAGGCTCAATCTTGATAGGGTATTGTAATATGTAATTTCAAGTGGTGATAAAGTGTTGAATCCATGTTTGAGTTCCGTTTGAATTTGAGTTCAATGTCAACTTGGGGGTTAAAGAAGGGTGTTCCTTGAATTTTTTCATGCTTACCATGGTCTCCCTTAAGGTCCAAACTTTGCATAGCCAAAAATTTGGACCTTCCCATGTACTCCATGAATTTAAATTCATTTTTCAACCCGTGAAAAATGCAAGTGGAGTTTCAACCACATTTGAATTTAATTCAAATGCCACTGATTTTACTTTCACCAAATTGGTACAAACCAATTTTGTAAAATCAGAAAAACTTTCCTGATCACGGAACATATTTTTAGGTGATTTTATCCCTCTCCATTTTTCCTGTCAAACTCCTGGAACCTTGCTGCATTTTCTTTAATGGGAAATCCCTGTTTTATTTCTTCTTTGGAAACAGTGGGAAGCAGCCCAGCCCAGTTAGACATGTTCTTTTCGGGCTGCAGCTCATCTCGGCGAACCGGTACGCAGCATGGCGTCGTCTTCTTTCCAACAGTGAGGCAGCGCCTTTTCCCCCTCCTCTCTCTCACGCGAGTGCCGCGACGGAGCGTGGAGCCCCGAGGCCAGCGAGAGCCACCCCCTCCTTTTAAGTGCACTCAGGGCTCCCCCGAGGAACCCTAGACCCATTCCCCCTCCAGTTTTCCTCGCCGCCGCCTCGTTCCAATTCGTCGCCGTCCTGCGAGGCCATCGAGCTTGTGCTTGCGTATGCCTTCCTGCATTTCATCTCTCCCTTCCCAACCTCGCAGATCCGAGGTAGAAGCCGCGAGTTGCCTCCAAGCTGACGATGGCCACCGTGGGAGTCTTCTTCCTTGTTCTCGACAACGTCGACTCCGTTCATCTCCGCGCGTCTGAGCTCATCTCTGACCTCCCCTAGGTGAGCTGCGACCCCCCTCCGTTGACAGTAGTTCGACGTGCAACCTCGATCCCGAGCTTCTCCTGTTTCTCCTCCGTTGAAGCCGTCCCGGCCGCGCAGAACATGGTCCCGTGACCAAGGCGAGATCGGGTCGTGCGCGGGCGTGCTCCTGGCGCGTACAAAGCACACATATGGCGTCCAAGTTGCATCATTTGGCCACGCACGGTCCGCCTTTCTTCGTCCGCATCTGAACCTGAAGGTGTTCGATTGTGCAAACACTTTCAGTAGAGCATTGCAGGTTTTACCGTCGTGACATTCTGGCGAGGTAAAAATACTGCCTTTGGGCCAACGGTGCAAGTTCAGTACAAAAATGGGTTCTTGGTAGTCGCGGCTAGCCATGGGGCGCCGTCGGTGAGTCTCCGGTGGTTCGTAGCCGAGGCCACGGTCGCCGGAAGTTACGTTGTTGTGTAGATGTCTGAACCTGTTCGTCAGGTGTTAAAAATTCAGTTAGCGCAGCGACACAGTATGTATTGCGTGGCGCATGTTCTCTTTCCAGAACACAGATAGTAGTGAAGTGAAAAGAGGTTTGGGCAGTGTGCAGCGTGGGCGCGGCTTCAAATCCTGCAGGGGACAATTCCCCAACTTTTTTAAGGTTTTGGCCATGGCTTTGGGCCATTTTGCCGAAGGCAGTGGAGAGAGGCCTGGAGCCTTTTTCCTTGTGTTTAAATCCTTTGATTTTTGTTTCAAATGGTATCTTGAGCATCTTGTGCACACTTACTCCTTTATAGATATGTAATACATGTTTTTGCGGTAGAAAAAGGAGAGGATTACAGCGGTGATGTTCATATTGTCATATGAGCAAGCCCTTTTGAAGTGGTGCAGATTTTGCACCAAGCTCATGTTTAAATCCTTTCCATCTTGTTGTTCGTTTCCTATCAAAGTTCCACTATCATGTCGTCACATGATAGGAAGATCTATCCTTTCTCATTTGTTCATTCATGTCTCTTTCTTTCTCACCTTTTGCATTGTTGAAACTATGTCCGGTGTCAACCCTTGTCGACACCTTCCGTCTCCGGAATCGCGCTAGTTTATTTTAACGTTGCATTGTGTCTTTTGATCATCATGTTATGCCATGTCACACATTCCATGCTACTTGCACCTTAACTTAAGGTCTTGACCAAGACCACTAAAACTTAACTTAATGCATATGAAGTATTGTTGACTTGTTCGTTCCGATCTTCATTTAAACTTGACTAGCTAGGGTCAGACCATGATTTATTAAATTTGAACATCCATGTCTCATGTTTATGGACCCTTGATCTCGATGCTTACTTGTTGTGCTTCTTTCTTTCCGGTTCCTACGTTAGAGCCTGAGTTTCCCGAGGAGACTTGCGTGGAGCTGTTGGAGACCGAGACCAAGGACCCTGCTATGTTTGATCCGTCTTCTACCCACTCAGGCAAGGGGGGAGACATCATTCTGTATAGCTCTTAGCTTGCTTTCCTAGCTGTATTTAGAACGGTTGTCTAATCCTGCCACCATATACTTGTGCCTATGAATTAAACCCAAACATCCATGATCCCCACCTCCTAGCAAACCTTGATTGGCTATGTTACTCGCTTGCTTAACCATTGCTTAGTATGTGTAGGATCCTGCCTGCTGCTATACCCATGGTTACCTTGGTTGAATATCAGGCTATTATCTGAAGTTGGTTGATATTTGTTATTAATGATGTTAAATGTATACTTGACGAAGGATGGGAGACCGGGCTATTCCCTCCTTGGTTTTTTTTCCATTTCAGTCACCTAGGACCCGAGTTTAGGGTATTGTGTTTCTTGATGAGCGTACCTAACCACGTGTGGGATTCTATGGAGTCCCCTTGTCTTACCTACCTAGCTCCAAACAATTCTAGTGGTGGCCCAAGCTGATTTTACCATTTGAAACCGTGTGTGTGTTGGTTGGCGCCCCAGCAGATATTAAAACAAACCAGGTTAGTGAGGGCAATGATCTTTATTTGTCCATCCTGTCCGGTTGGAACCCGGCCCCAATGAGATAACCCGACAGTCCAAACCTGCGACAGACGGTAGAGGTCAATTTGAGAGCGCGGCCGGCTTTTGAGTTGGATGTCGACTCACCGGAGTCACCCGGAATTGTGCGTTTCTAGTCAGACGGACTCTGATGTTCCAGAGTTTCGGGCATCTTCACATGTCAAGCGGAAACCGGGCGTACATGCAAAGACTATGATGGGGAGTTGGGACACCCCTGCAGGGTTAAATATTTTCAAAAAGTCGTGTCCGCGGTTATGGACGACTCCAGACCTACTCTTTGTTCATAGAATAACATAAACTTAATCATGATTAAAATTGCCAACGTGTGAGTTGCCTTGATTGATCTTCTTCGTCCGGAGCGACAAAGAGGGGACAAGGTTGTCTTATGATTAACGTAAGTAGGTGAGTAGAGCCTTATTGACGCAATCATCAACGGATTCTCGGTTCTTCCCTTGCTCTAATAGATCATTAGCCACTCATATATGCTAGTGCGGCTGCAATCCCAACCACTACCCTTTCCTTACCGTGAGAAGTCATTTATACTTTTTTGATATATTCTCACCCCTTGCATCTTTCTTTCACGTTATGTACAAAACGATTGGATCATCCGGTTACTACCTCGACCCCACTACATGGATGTACTTCGTGGAGATCCCGCCGGAGGAGGGAGACGACGACTTCGAGCAGTAGAGTTCTTCAGTTAGGTTATCAACGATCCGCCGGGTGGGAGCCATGTATATTTCGAGCCCCTTTGGGCCATTTGCTTCTTGTCCGTACACGGACGTGCTTGTCTTCCACTTTGACTGAAATGATGTAATGTTGGACCATGTGGTCTCTAGATGATGTAATAATATCTTAGGCACTATATGCCTGGGAAACTTATATTATTAGCTTATGTTCATGTTTTGTATACCTGTTGTCGAAAATCCTGCAACGGACGCTTGCCTTGTCCGCGCGCGGGTGGCTAGTTATGCGCTTCCATCTTCGAAGTCGGTGTGAAAGAGCCTATTTGGAGATGGTACCGCATCACAGGCCTTACATCCCCTATCTTGAAGACTGGAATCCCCGGGAAAGGCGCCATAAATTTAGCTTGATGGGTGCAGATAACACCTCCTCGTCGGTTACCCTAAGTGGAAGGTTATGATGAAGATAGCGTTAAATTTCCCTCGGTGAAGATACCAAGGTTTGTCTCCAGTAGGACTCCAAAGACTGCAAGAAGGTGACAACGGCGCCAGGAATTTAGCTGGTGCATAAGTTGACGTGGACCTGCACACAGAAACAAATAACTTTGCTCCCAACAAGTCAGAGAGGTTGTCAATCTCTCCGGTCTTGTTGTTTACAAAGGATCAAATACAAGGGGAAATAATAATAGTTATTGCAACCAAAAGGAAGTAAAAGAAGTAAAGTTAACGATGTAAACTATGGTGGAAATATGGACCGGGGTCCCATGACTTTCACTAGTGATGTCTCTCTCCCAAAAGACGATAAACAACTATGTTGGGTGAACAAATTATAGTTGGGAAATTGAAAGAATTATAAACTCACCGCAATGCTAATTATGCTACAACAAAGCTAGAGGCTCAATCGTATGGGCATTACACCAAAACAAGTAGACCGTTTATCCATCAACAACTACTCACTAATCATCCACCTTGAGATATTTATCCAGAACATCTCGCTGGTGTTAAGTTGCGAACCCCAGCAAAACAGTAGCCTCAAACAACAGACAACTACATTATCACTCTATGCATAATGTAAGTAATCCTTGCAACCACGGTTACAAGCATCGTTGTTTTCTCCCTGGTGGCAACAACACATCCTCTAGTCTCAGGTTTCTGTCACTCAAGCTAGACATCGGGGGGCATGAACCCACAATTATGCATAATGCTCCCTCTTGGAGTTACAATCTACTACTTGGCAAAGCAACAAACTTAACAGGGGAAATGCAAGAATACTGAAGAACTAAACTAAAAAGGTAAACCAAATATATTATTCATCACAATCTGAACATAATCTCATCATCCATTGGATCCCAGCAAACACAGCATAGCAACACAGAATCTAATACATAAGTGTCTTGATCATGTAGCGCAGCTCATAAGGTCTAACAATTCAGGCACAAGATTGGAGAGAAGACATCACACGGCTACTGATCATGGAACCATGGTCCAAGGGGGACTACTCATGGCACATCCCAGAGGCGATCATGGTGGTGGAGAGGCCTCTGGAGGTCAATCCTCCCTCTAGCAGGGTGTCAGACAGCTTCTCCTGGCGATCCAAAGAACGGAATCGCGACGGCGGTGGAACAATGGACGGAATCAAGTAAGAGGGCTCCTCCCAAGGGTTTTCGGAGGAGGAGGAATAAATAGGCCAAAGGGGGCCCCAAGGGGAGGCCCCACCTGACCAGGCGGCCAGGTGGCGCAGCCTCCCCCCTGGCCGCGCCAGCAGGGTGCCTGGCCAGGGGGTGGTCCCCCTCCAGCCCTCCTTCGGGCTTCAGGAGTCTTCCGTGCTGCTAATTTTTTATATATTTTTTCTTGAATTTTCCGAGCACATTTAATTTTAACATTTTTCTGCAGTGCACGGACAACATCAGACAAAAACTGGCACTGATTTAATAGGTTAGTCCAAATATGTTGTAAATGATATGAATGTGCATCAAAACATATAGAGATATCACCAATATAAGCATGGAACAAGCAGAAATTATAGATACGTTTGGGACATATTAGCGTGTAGTTATCTTTGTTGGAATATTAATGAGAAGTTTATTGGTTTTCTTCACTGCACTCGGTATTCTTTCCACGCAATCGACATCATATGTTGATTCTTATGGGAGTTTTGACCTTATATATCAGGTATGGCTTTGAAAACTTTATTTGATCTTGGCAAACATAGCATTGGTCATAACAACAAGCATTAGTTTTCTATTATCAAGTTCTAGCCAAAACATTGATGTTCTTATCCTTGAAGTGTTATCCTGACAAGGAGGACAACTTGATGTTTATGCCAAATATTAATGATCATGCTTTATATTGTTATGCATCCAAGTCAACATCATTTGTCTGCTCTTTCAAAACCTTTCCTAGCCAGACTCTGTACTAAGCAGGAATGCTTCTTGTGCACCCATACCTTGAAACCTTAACCTTCCAGAAGAGTCCACCAGACATTTCCTATATGTGGTATTTCACCACCACTCCTAAAGTATATCACTCATGTGCTACCCTTAAAACATCAAAATAGTATCACACTCCTTGTTTTGTGCCTCTGTTGTAGCTCATGAGGAAGTAGTAGATAATTCATGATCTTCTCATACTGGACAAGCTTTATCTTTGGTTTGCATGTCTAATCTGTGAACCCCTAATACGAGAAGGGACTAGCATGAGTGCGCCCAGCTAGTAAAAGATAATAGCAACAAAAAAAACCTACTTCACGCTTTGTTCATGAGAAATCAGCAAACATTGGTAGTGATAAACAAAGGAGATTAATGGGATGTGGTAGTCCCTCTTTGGGAGTCGTTCCTCGAAACTTGTCCATTTTGAGAAGTATGGGGCTATCTGCTAGCATTTGTTAACGAATTATGCACCTCCAAAAAGCTTATGTTTACAATCTTTTTTCTTTCAAAAATACTAAAATCTCTAGCACATGAGTTTTCCCTACTTCCCTCTGCGCAGGGCCTAGCCTTTACTTTTATGTTGAGTCAATAGTCCTACTTCCTTCTATTATTTAAAAGAGCAGACACCTTATGTTGACAAGGATTCATTCATGTATATTGGTAGCTTGCTGCATTGAGATTTGCCTTATCACATCTTCGTTGACATTACCAATCATGGTAAAAGGTTGTTTGTTAAGCCTTTCTTAATCAAACATCTTCCTTTGTGTTAGAATTTTCACTTCATGACTAATGACATGTTCTTTCAAAAGCTTCAAATAATCACAGCAAAAATATAAGTGGAAGAGCAAAGTTTAAAAGTTATTAGCTGTTCTTTGACCAAGAACATGTTTGCCATAATTTAATGAGTTTTTATAGCCTTACTTTTGGTTATAATTGATATTACTCTTTCATGAGGACCATATGAATATTGCTGTTGAGAATGCTTGAGTTTAGTGGAGAGAATGTGATGCTTCTTGTCTGTATTCTTATTTATCGACACTTCACTCTCTAAACTTGTGGACTGGTTTACCGAGCTCAGTTTTCGCTTGGGGACAAGCGAGGTCTAAGCTTGGGGAGTTGATATGTCCAAAATGCATCACTATTTTTGTATCATAATTTAGCACTATTCATTGTTATATTTCACATTATGATGCCTCTCTCATGGTGTTTTGGATTGTTTTACGTAGTTTATAACTTTCCGGTGCCGAAACAGCAGACTCAAGAATCAGCGGGAAAAATGCACATAGAGTGGACATACCACCACATCTCAAAATTACTTGAAAATTTCAGGGAATCATATTCAGAAGGAATAAGGAGGGCACGCAAAAGATCATCCCAAGGGGGCCACCAGGCGCCCTGGTGGCGCGACCACCCCCTAGGCCGCGCCACCTGGCCGCCTGGGTGGGGGCGCACCTCTTGGCCTCTCCTTCGGATACATACCCCTCGTAACCTAATTCTTCGGGGGCAAGTTAGATCAGAAGTTTCGCCGCTGCTGCGAGGCGGAAACCACCACAAAAGAAAAGACCTTTCTCGCGAGCAGATTCCGTCGGGGAGAAATCCTCCCCCCCCCCCGGAGGGGGAGATCGTCCTCATCGTCATCACCATCGTCAAGAGCATAATCGAGATCATCATCACCATCTTCCCCAACACCAGCACCATCTCCATGTTCATCCCATCTCACTTTACCATTGAAATTTGTGTTGTACCTTGCACTATTCGTCCCCTCTACTTTATCAGTGTTTATTACTACTTTGTGGTGAATGCTATTAAGTTTTGTTGGAGGATTATTGTTATGACCATATTTTTTACCTTATATTTATCACCTCTGATCATGATCTCTTTTATGCCTTGTGAGTAGTCACTTTAGTTCTTGAGGACATGGGAGAAGTCTTGTTGTTAATAGTCATATGATGCTGATGTAATATGTGTAGGTATGATATTCAAGTTGTGGTGTTCTTCTTCTACTGGTGCTATGTGAACATCGACTACATAAAACTTCACCTTTTTAAGGACCTAGGGGAAAGCATTTTGTATAAAGAATGCTTACGGTGGGTTGTCGGAGTGACAAAAACATGAACCCCAGTTTGCACAAGGGAGTACTGGATCCTAATGTTTATTGCTACAGTTAGGTTTACCTTTATTTCTCTCTTGTATTAGTGGATGCTTGTAATGTTGGGATTCGGAGTAGAAAACAAAAAAATCGGCACTACGAAACCAAGCCCCAAGAATGGATCTCGATAGATGCAAGCAATGGTAGCGATCTTGTTACCTTAACAACCGTTCAACGGTAGTTTTCTCGCAGCGGAAGGTATTGATGGAGAGTTGGAGAAGCTTGAAGAAGCACAATCCCACGAACGGATCTAATCCACGTGAAGTCCCTTGAACAAAAATCGAACGAACGATCTCTCTACAGTTGATCCACATGTACGGTGTAGAGATCCGGCAGGGTTCCACTGTCCAGAGATCGGCGCCACCGGAGTAGAGAGCAGGGAGGATCAGCCCTTCGGGGATATGGTGGTGTATAGATCTAAACATAATGAGAGAGGGGGAAGCCCTGCGGCAAAAGATCAATCTTCTTGTCTATCTTGGGGTGCCCCCTTCTTATCTATTTATAGAGGGAGAGGAGGGGAGGCCACCTAGGAGGAGGGGGCATCCCAAAGGGGTGTGCCCTAGGGTTTCCCCTCCCTTAGGGTGTGCCACAAGGGGGGAGGAAGCTTCCTCCTAGGCGCCTCCACCACTTGGGCCTCCTTGGTCCCTGTGCTCCCTCCCCACTTGGGCCTTCCAAGTGAGAGGGGGGCATTGATATTATATTAATTTTATTAATTCCAAAGAAATTTAGGAATTCAACATAAATATTAAATATATTTAGACCATCCCGGACTTTTCCGGCTCTCCAGTTTTACCCGGTTTTCTCAAAACGCTTCTTGGTACCTTACCGGGTCTCGGAAACGATTCTGGTTTTCTCACCGATCATAACCCGATCACTCTGAGCCTTTCGCGGTGTGATAAATACATGCTCCTATCCCTCTAGTACTCAACAAATCAACTACCCTTAAGTGTGTGACCCCATAGGTTCGGTAGGATATGGACATGAACCGTAAACTTTACTTCTCGCGGAACAATAACCGTTAGCGGAGCCATGGAAACCCATATAGGTTCCCGCACCTAAACGAATATAAATTTGAGTGAACCGTAAGATTAACATGACAGTTATATTTGCTTCACGATACTGTACAAAACCTGAGGTGAGATCTTTTAGGTATCCGCACGATTAATCATTAACCATTGTACCAAGTCATCCTCCTTCCTATTTTATTTCATTATTCTCGTTTAGTATTCCGGTATCCCTTGTGATCAGTTCATAGTGTCTGGCAAGAAGATGTTGGATACCATAATACCGAGAGGGCCCAGAGAGTATCTCTTCATCATTAGAGGAGCAAATCCCCAACTTGAATCGATAAGTCTCTTGACACTTTCAGGTGTGAGTGAGCAAAGCCTTTATATCCACGCCTGTTACGGGTTGTCTTTGGACAAATTCAAAACCCACCCTCCGGTATGAAGCTACGAAACATTCACATGGTCATTAAGGACACGTTCATATTAACTTTAGATGATTTTACTCATAACATGGAAACGATGTGATCTCAAAGTAAATCATACAATTGGGTCGGTTCAGCACCCTTGTTCTGGCAACAATGTGCTCCCATGTGTTAAAGGCATTACCAATGCCCTATGATCAGGAAAACATGAGAACCATAACACACGGGTTAGTCCTAGAGGTAGACTAAGTATGCTTTCTGTTTATACTCCACACCTACATATGGGTTTTCCTCCGAAGGCAGTTAACATGCACTTGGCAAACCTCCGCATAGGCCATTGTAGTTATAGAACAGACATATAAACATTAATAATGAACCTGGAATTATAATAATACATTTTATTATTGTCTCTAGGGCATAATTCCAATAGTCTCCCACTTGCACTAGAGACAATAATCTAGTTGCATGGTTTGCTCAAAGTAATGGCACTTTGGTCTTCATGCTCTCTTGTGGAATAGACTTCGTCATTGAGCTTAACGCTTTTAGGCTCGTCTCAATCCTGCGTATCTTAGTGTACCCCTTCATCCTTGGTGAAGTATTTAAAGATAGGGCACTATCGTTCAACATGGTTGGACTATAGTGAGCTATTAGCTTACTTTTCTTTGATCATGATGCTCATATCAAAATATGGTTTGTGTAGATCAAACGCTTCGGAACTATGCCAATCACTATGATGGTGTTCCTGATCAAAATACCCTCCTATGCAACTTCCAGATGTGTTGTAACAGCCCAGATTTCACAAAAATTAAAAATTTTGTTTTTGGTGTGAATTATTTGATTGTCTGATTTGTTCGCGGTGTTTGCATCCCCGATTTATCGATCGACGATTATTCCCCCCCCCATCTTATCTCGTACCGGAAGGAGACCGACTCTTGCCACCCTAACGCTCGACCTTTGCGACGCCGGGTTTCACCCGATCACCATCGCGAAAACCGCACAAGACGAGCCGCAGCCAACGGAACAAAAACCCCGTTTAATAATTAAACGGGTTATTTTTATAGCGCGCCGGAAAGTGTTCTCGGAACGGTTCCAGCACGAGGTGAACACCACCGGCTCGACGCGCTGATCGCAGTTCAAAGTTTTACCCGAATCGGAGGTCCTGCGGAACCTCGGCTGTCAGATACGTAAACACCGCGCGCGCGAGAGAAAAACCGGGGATGTTTTTGCAAACTGCCAGCCACCTGGGCTATATAAAGACCACCACTCTCCCACCCCTTTCTAGCGTTTCCCTAAGCCAAAATTGCAGCCACCCCCCTCTAGTTTTCCTAGATTTGTCCAAAAATCCCCCAAATCCGAAACCCTAGCCATCCAGGCGATCCGAGCGGTTGGATCTGGAGATCAACGCTCCAGATCGCACCCCCAGCTCCTCACACCTCCAGCCAGACGGAATCGGGCCGTGCCGGGCCCGCGAGGCCCATCTCGCCCCGCCGCCCGTCTCCCGCTGCAACACGCCGGCTGCAGCAGCCTCGCCGCCGGCCAACTCCGGCCGCCGCACCAGCAGCGCGCCACGCCCGGTGAACCTCCTCCCGCGCTTGCTCCTCCTCTCCTCCTCTGACCTCCCCTCTATCCTCTCCCTCGCAGGACGCAGCACCCCGCCGCCGCTCGCCAACGGCCGCCGCCGCCATGGCTCGGGCGAGCTCGGCTCGGACCAGAGTCGGCCGCCGCAACCTCGTCGCCGCCCCGCCGGTCTCCTCCCGCCACGGATCTGGCCTGCCGTCGCACCAGGCTCCCCGTGCCGCGCCGCCCGCGCTGGCTCGCCGGAGCACTCGCCGACGCCGCCATCCAGACTCGATCCGGCCTCGATCGGGCAACCACCAGCCACCAACCGCGGGTGGGCGGGCAAAGCGCGGCCCCAGCGCGGCCCACCTGACCCGAGCAGCCCAGGACGCCACCCAGCCGCTGTTGGGCCGAGCCCAATAAGGGTGAGAGGCCCGATTCTTTTTTTTCCTGTTAGACCTGTATTTTTTTTCTAAGTCCCTGTCTATTTTATTGTTGATGTTGTTTTGCGATGAAGTTTGCGAGTAAACCGTAGCCCGTATGACGTTGCGCCCAAAAGGAAATTTGTTTAGTTTTGTGTGTACTTCAATCCATCTTTTGTGAGCATGTTTATTTGAGGCCATCTTGATGTTGTTAATCACTGTTGAAGTGGGCCTCAGACTGTTAACTGCTGCTAATTTATGTCAAGTGTTGCTGTTGTTATTTTATTGCAAGTTTGCTTGATGATTGTGACACATCCATGAGGCCTATTGAATTGATTCTTGTTGCATACTGTTAAGCATCATGTCTACTTCAATCCTATGAAATCACTTGTCATGTTTTCCTGCTATAGCTATATTATTTATTGCTCCAAAGTGGTGACCCTGATGATAAGTGTTGATTTTATATAAAGTTGCTACTTTGCTGCCCTATATCTTTTTAACCGTGCATTCTATTGAGCATTGCAATATGTCATTTTGATCTATGCCTTGTCTACTTTCATTATATGTATTGCATTGTCATGGTAGCATTCCTGTTGATAGTTATATTCAGCTCCAAAGTTGCTATCCTGCTGTTTTTGACAGCCACCTCTGGTTTTCTGTAAGTCTTTAACTTTCCAATGCCCTGTTGCATGCTTAATATCTTTTGATATGTTATGCCTATGGCCTTGATTCTTGTTTGTACCTGATCACCATCATGTCTAGTTCATGCCCATATATTGCTATGTCATGTTGCTGCACATTTGCATATAGCTATACCCATGTCCTTGACCAGTAATGTTTTATAGCTTTTTGTGTTGCTTATAACTAGTGAACCATGATGCCTATTTGCATGATTCCTTTTGCCATGCCTTCCCTTCCATGTCTACTTTAGTTGCATATCATTTGTGAGCATGTTTGCATTGATTATCCTTTTTACGCATTGCTCTAAAGTGTGCTCCCTGATGTTGGCAGATTGTGTGCATAACTTGTATTGCTTGTATCTTTTTAACCGTAACTCCGTTTGGAGTGTTCTTTGCATGTAACTTCATTAGAATTTCATGTACTTTGTTTTTATGATATTTTTTGCTGCTGTTAAAAAACCTAAAATATGGTTTAGGGCAGAACAGTACCAATTACTTAAATTTTCATGGGGTACTTAGTGGAATGTCATGTTTAGGTTGTGCCTCACTTAAATTGACTAGCATAGATAGTTTCCTTTATGCTTCACCTCTTTTCATGTTTGTGTGCTATGCCATGCTTGAGTGAGATGCCATGTTTACAATCTTTGTTGATAACCTGTAGCTAAACAACTTGAACCATCGTAAATGTGCGGTATCGTCGTGTGTGACGAGTACTTCACTTAACCTGTTAGTAACCGCTCTCGGCGGTAGGTGCGATGTACTGTGTTGCCTTCTTGTTGATGATTGCTCGTGATTTCTTCTTAGTAATAGATGCTTGCTCGTCGATTGCCTTTTCCAGTGTTTCCTTTTTGTGTGCTTCCGCGGGTACCTCTTGGAGACGATGCGAGCTTGCGATCGACTACACCTTCGGTTTCGTCTTCTCATCAGGTAAGGGGGTGAATATATCATGCTTATAACTTTCAGCTCACTCACGCCTAGGTGTAGGATAGAATGACTGATTGATCCTACCACTTCATATTTATGCCTCTCAAATAAACCCAAACAGCCATGTCCCTCCACATCCCAGCAAACCTTGTTCGGCTATGTTACTATTGCTCGCTGCTCAACCACTGCTTAGTATGCATGCTAGGATGTTATCAATTTTTACCCTGTTACTCCTTGGTTTTGGGCTATCCCATTATTATATTGTTGTGGATGATATGATTATTATAATGTTGACTATATTCGACGAAGGATAGAAGGTCTAGGCTATCCCGCCCCGACGCTTTGTTCCATTCGAGTCATCTAGGACCCGAGTTCCTGGTATTGGTTTTAAGACTGAGCGTGCCTAACCGCATGTGGGATTTTATGGGGTCCCCTTTTCTTACCTATCTAGCTTCAAACATTTCTAGAGGTGGCCCAAGCTGATTTACCATTTGAAACCATGCATATATATCTGTCGGGTCGCTCCTAGCAGATATCCTTTTAATACAACCTGGGCCAATGGAGACATAGTTTCCTTGTTGGTCCACCCTTGACCGGCGAGGGCCCAGGCCCATGTGAGGTGTCCCGGTAACCCAAACCCAGTTGAGACGGAAGAGGTTGATCCGAGAGTGCGGACAACTTCTGGATTGGATGTGGACTCCCCGGGGGCCATCCAGATTTGTACGTTGTTAGATAGAGGGACCTGTCGTTTCGGATCTCTCGGAACTAAATCATAAAATGGTTGCCTATGTGTTGGGGTTCGCAGCAGAAAACACAAATTTTTCTAACTAGCGTTCCCATAACCCAAGATCTAGCTAGCCGTATTACCGTAACGGAAAGGAGTGCGGAAATAACATACCTCGGGGTGTAGTCCGCTGCGCGGGAAACGTTCCCACAAACGTGGTTGATGTAGCCGATCAAGTTTCACAGCCCCCTGGCTGTATTGAACCCATTTAATCATATGAAGTCTTTAATGATAACTCACGTGCCCATTTAGTACATCATTTATGTATAATGATTGGCACAAGTTCTACTTGCTAGAACCTTGTCATGGTTATATTTATTGCAGAGGTTCATAGATCGTGTATCTAATCCGTCTCATGCAATCAAGTTATGACTTTCATTCGATAATGAATTCACAAGTTAATAGATCATACATTTAATGAATTCATCAGTTATGAAGTCACCTCATGCAATCAAATCTTTGACTTGTTATAATCAAGACAACTTTATCATTAAACATTGAATATTTCTTGACAATAATAGCAGTATTATAAATGCTTTCTATCATATCATAAATCAAGACGTAATCAAAGTATAAGCCCACTTTTATTCATAAAGATGGAACAACTGACTTGTCTCATTACATGAATAACTTTGTCTCGCGAGATGCAAGACACACAACTAAGTGTTCATACTATAATGATTGCATAAGATTTATCTAATACTCTAAGTATCTCCTATGATAGATGTCTCGGCGGAATCCATGCTGGCCATCAACTGACTTGATATCCATCAATCCTAGATTTCACCTCTTCCCGTCCATGCAACGGCAGGTCATGTTTTCATAAAACAGAATAAGTATCAGATACTCATTTACTGCAAATGTTGTATAAGGGAGTAAACATTTATAAAGTATATCAAGTATATACCTTCTCCATCCACGACTTCTGCATCCTCGATAGGAGCAATGTCCGCGGCCAAGAGATCAGTCATGAAGTTCTGGAGACTCATATTAGCTCCTCTTCCGACATAGCTTTGAACATAATCACCATAACTCGGAGGGAGTGAGTGCAATAACGTGTTTATTGCAAACTCTTCTGTGGTGCTTTCGTTCATTGTCCAATATTCATAGTCCTCCACCAGGGTCAGGTACATCTCATGCATCCTGTCCAAGTGATCACCAAGGCTTGTGCATTCTTCCATCTTTGTAGATAGAAACTTGCTTTCTAACTCAAAACTGGCAACTCTGAACTCACGTACGAACATTGTCTTTAGCGTGTCCATCATGTCATATGAGACAGTGTCCTGAAACTGTATGCCCAAAACCTCTGACATGCTAAAGATCATGACATTCCTGACTACGGAGCATTTCTGTCGGCGAGCATAATGATCAAGTATCCCTTGATCGCCAACATGATCGTCCGGATGTTCTTCCACATGCACTTCTATTGTAAACAAGATGTTTTCTCTCTTGAGCGACGTCCTAAGGCGTAAGTACCAGTCAGCAAAGTTTGACCCATTTTCTCTAATTCTTTCACCTTCCATGAAGAAAGATAGTTCACGTTGCTCTTGTGCATTCATTTTCTACAAACATAATTGCAAGGAACGGTTATATTAAGACTAGTTCACAACAATGAGTTCATATAATCATATTATAAATGAGCTCGCACTAAAACAATTCATCCCTAGGAAGTTTAGTGATTACATGATCCAGATTCACTGCCCGACCTCAAATATCACACGGCCGACGGGACAGTTTCAAAGGTAGACAACAACTTGTGCGATCACATTATCTTATATGTACTGTGACTCATGCTCGATCTTTTGATCTCTAGTATTCCGAGGCCATATCTGCATATGCTAGGCTCGCCAAATTAACCTCCATGTTATATGCTGCTCAGCAAGGCCATATCTGCATATGCCAGGCTTGCCGAACCCAACCTCATGTGAACTCCATTGAATATGTAGGACAACTCCGGTATGTACGGAGCATCAAGCCATATGGGAGAACCTTCCAGGCGGTGCACACTTCGGTAGAATACTTGTGTTTGGCTTTGTTAAGGGATCATCTTATCACATGCTATCGTCGTGTATCCTATACTAGCAAGTTTTAAGATGTCTGAGCTATGGCAACACTAAGTCTACAGTGTCTCCATTTTAGTTTGTTTTATGATGACGATTACTACTTACTAGTAACACATAGCAAAGCTATCGCTACATCACAAACAAATGAATGATAGCCCCCACTTAGCAATACAAGGTTTAGACGGTCTAGTTGTATATTGCAAGTTTTACGTGGCTGCTAGGGCTTTCATAGTTAAACAGGTTTTAACCTACGAGTCAACCACAACGTCAACCATACGATTGTCTCTATTACACCCCGCACGGGGCCTTCCGTTGCAAATGCCACATCCGCTAAAGTAGAGAGACAGACACCCCCCCCAGCCACTTTATACGGTACAAGCCGTATGTCAAGCGTGGAACCAGTCTCGCGTAAGCGTACGCGTAAGGTCGGTCGGGGGCCGCTTCATCAAACAATGCCGCAGATGTGAACAAGTACACGTGGGAGGGTAACAATCATACAATCAATGCCCACATCCCCGATGTGTTCTATCCGTACAGTAATACTAAGCATAGACCTAGCTCTGATACCACTGTTTAGGTTCGCAGCAGAAAACACAAATTTTTCTAACTAGCGTTCCCATAACCCAAGATCTAGCTAGCCGTATTACCGTAACGGAAAGGAGTGCGGAAATAACATACCTCGGGGTGTAGTCCGTTGCGCGGGAAACGTTCCCGCAAACGTGGTTGATGTAGCCGATCAAGTTTCACAGCCCCCTGGCTGTGTTGAGCACTCGGATGGGTGTAGTGCCACACGTGTAGCACCTCGTAGTACTCGCACACGTACGAGACTCGATGACGACCTCCGTTCTCCGATCCAGCGAAGGTGGCGGAAGCAGACCTCCGGACGGAGCTTCGGCAGCACGATGGCCTCCGATTCTAGCAGAGAAGCCTCAATTCCACTATAGGCTCACACTAGGGAGCCCACCGTGAAAGAGACAAGGGAGGGGAGAAGACCGGAGAAAACCAATCTCAATTCGGAGTAAATACTAATTTAATCCGATTTATTGTGTATTTGGCTTAATTAAATATGTGCACCATGGCCCTCTTTATATAGGGGTAGGGGAGGGAGTCAACCCCCCTCCCTTAGCAATGTGGGACTATCCCACATGCTAGGGGGGCGCCGGCCAAGGGGGGAGAGGGGGCGCCACCCTCATGGGACCTAGGGCCCATGGCGCCTCCCCCCCCCCCCCACTCCCTTTTTTTCTTTTTCTTTTTCCCTTTTATTTCTTCCCCTAATGGGCATTTTTCTCCACTAAGGGCCATTGCACAAATTAATTAGAAATAAAATGATTTTAATTATTAATTCAATTAATTAATAACTAAAACATAATATTCCATCTCCCGGTGCTCTGGAACACCTTCCGGTTCACTCCGAACTTGTTCGGTTCAACACGGTACTTCTCCGATGTTGTTTCCTTTATTCTCTGGTTACTTCGATGGTTCCGAAAATGTCTCCGATTTCATCGAGCCCTTAAGTGTGTTACCCTATGGTCCGAGAACACTCCAGTCATGACCGAGATGAGGCTACGGTCAATGATCATCAGCGGGACCGGGATGCCCATAATGACCCCTGTGCATTTCGGATATCAAACACCGATTGGACCTTACGCCGTATAGCATTCCCTTTGTCAGCGATACTGGATTTTTCCGAGATTCGATCAATGACATCCTATGTGTGGTTCAACCTCGTTCTGAACTAATCCTCATTCACTCGTTCCCGTGATATTCATCCCCGTGACCTAGTCACACGCTGCAGCTTTATGGATGGAATCTCACCGAGTGGGCCCCGAGTATCTACCCATTATATGGATTGACAAATCCCACTCTTGTAAAAATACTCCTCAACATATCTCCACGGAATACCCAAGATACAACCATTATGACCCGCATATTTCAGTCAGGTGGTGGGATGTAGGTCAAAGCATCTGGGAAGATAGCAATTATGCACGTACTCACGGTCAAAGGAACGGTCTACCACGTTCTGTAATTACAACACTGAACCTTCACAAGATTTGATCATGCTGTAATGCTTACTTTGGGTAATGTTCATCACGTCACTTAACCAGTGAGGTGATCTCGACTTAATTGTCCATGATCGCGAAACCACGACCATCATGTTGACCATGAACTAGTTATCGATGTAGAGGCTAACTAGGAACTCTGGGGGTTTCTATACCACACATGCATCATTGTTTCACTGACACAGTTCTAGCACGGTATGAAACTGGTTATGAACTTGCTTAGATATATTGGAATAATCATATATTATTTGCCTCTAGAGCATATATCCAACACTATGATGGGTAGCAACTGAGAGAGATGGGCGTGCGTGCGGAGCCTTGTAATGGGCAGTTGGTACACCCCTGCAGGGTTAAATATTTTCGAGAAGCCGTGTCCACGGTTATGGACGACTTGAGACCTACTCCTTGTTCATAGACAACAACAACAACTAAGATAATCTTAATCAACTTGATGAACGTGTGTGTGTGCCTTGACTGCTTCTTCTTCGTCGGGATGCGAAGAGGAGGACAAGGATATGATAGGTGTTATGCTTGCGTAAGTAGTTGATAGCAAGACTTATTGGAGGTGATTCCTCATCGAATGCTTGGTTCTCAGCTTACTCTAAAATAGACCTTTAGCCACTCATATATTGCTAGTGCGTCTGCAACCTCACCACTACCCCCATCTTACCCGTGAGAAGTTAGTTACAAGACTTTTGATATATTCTCACCCCTTTCTTTATTTTCCCTTTTATGTTTTTCCTGATCGGCCGCTGCAGTTGATTACTACCTCGATCCTTCTTCTGGGCGCCTTCACGAAGACTCGACGATGACTAGTTAGGTGGATTCCGGCGGAGAGCGTGGACCCATGTGGTAACGGGAATGGTGTGTTTTACCTTTGCCGCTAGGCATTTGAATGTAGTCTGTACTTAGACATGTATCTTCCGCTGATGTATTGTATTAAGGCAGTTGTATGCCGATTGTATGAGATGTTGTATCCATGTAGCTGTAATGTTGTGATATCATGTTGGAAATTCGGGGCATATGGCATTGTCATATGTCGCGGTGGGACCGATATGTGCTTCGTCCCCGGATCTGGATAGAAATATCTAGATCTGGAACAGTACCGCATATCGGGCCTTACAACTTGGTATCAGAGCCTTACCGACCGTAGGATCCCTTTTCTGGCCGAAGTCGAGTCTAGACAAAAATATTTTGTAGTTACTAAGTTAGTTATCAAAGAGTAGGAATCATTTTACTCCTTACCCTTGCTCTGGTCAGGACAAGTGACGTAAGTGTTTTAATCCTCACCTTACCCCCTTCTAAACTCTAGGATCTCGAGTGTGTGGAGTTTCGAAATAGTTACAATGCCTTGCTTGCAGTGCATTGTCTCGATTCCGATCTCAGGTTTGGGAAATCATATAGTACCTTTAGTTCTTCCGACTCTAGTTAACCATCTTGGTCGTCCGTTGACCCCATTCCTCTTGCCTAGTATCCTCACGATTTCAGTGAGCATGCTTCTCTTGATCATCGCTTTCAACTATCGTTCTTCCTCTTGACATCTGATGGTTACATTTTCCGACGTTGTCGTCCTCTCTGCGGAAAGTTCATCTCGACGGAAGTTCGTCGTCGACATGGAGCAGAGCCCCTTGTTGGTGGTGTTGAAGAATCGTCGACTCTCTTTTCTCTCCCTCCTCTCCCCCGGATCGTCTAGGATCTCGGGACGAGATCCGTTGTTGGTGGTGTTGTATTGTAACAGCCCAGATTTCGCAAAAATTAAAAATTTTGTTTTCGGTGTGAATTGTTTGATTGTCTGATTTGTTTGCGGTGTTTGCATCCCCGATTTATCGATCGGCGATTATTTCCCCCCTCTTATCTCGTACCGGACGGAGACCGACTCTTTCCACCCTGACACTCGACCTTTGCGACACCGGGTTTCACCCGATCACCGTCGCGAAAACCGAAAAAGACCAGCCGCAGCCAACGGAACGAAAACCCCGTTTAATTATTAACGGGTTATTTTTATAGCACGCCGAAAAGTATTCTCGGAACGGTTCCAGCGTGAGGTGAACGCCATCGGCTCGACGCGCTGATCGCGCAGTTCGAAATTTTACCCGAATCGGAGGTCATGTGGACCCTCGGTGGTCAGAAACATAAACACCGCGCGCGCGAGAGAAAAACCGGGGATGTTTTTGCAAACTGCCAGCCACCTGGGCTATATAAAGACCACCACTCTTCCACCACTTTTTAGGGTTTCCCTAAGCAAAAATTGCAGCCACCCCCTCTATTTTGCCCAGATTTGTCCAAAAATGATCCCAAATCCGAAACCCTAGCCATCCAGGCGATCCGAGCCGTTGGATCTAGAGATCAACGATCCAGATCGCGCCCCCAGCTCCTCCCACCTCCAGCTAGGTGGAATCGGGCCGCGCCAGGCCCGCGAGGCCCATCTCGCGTCGCCGCCCGTCTCCCGCTGCAACACGCCGGCTACAGCAGCCTCGCCGCCGGCCAACTCCGGTCGCCGCGCCAGCCGCGCGCCACGCCCGGTGAACTTCCTCCCGCGCTTGCTCCTCCTCTCCTCCTCTGACCTCCCCTCTGTCCTCTCCCTCGCAGGACGCAGCACCCCGCCGCCACTCGCCAACGGCCGCCGCCGCATGCCTCGGTCGAGCTCGGCTCATACCAGAGCCGGCCTCCGCCACCTCGCCGCCACCCCGCCGGTCTCCTCCCGCCACGGATCCGGCCCGCCGTCGTACCAGGCTCCCCGTGCCGCGCCGCCCGCGCTGGCTCGCCGGCGCCGCCACCTAGACCCGATCTGGCCTGGATCGGGCATCCACCAGCCACCAACTGCGGGTGGGTCGGCCCAGCACGGCGCGCCTCCACGCGGCCCACCTGACCCGAGCAGCCCAGGCCGCCACCAAGCCGCTGTTGGGCCGAGCCCAACAAGGGTGAGAGGCCCGATTCTTTTTTTTCCGGTTACACCTGTATTTTTTTTCTAAGTCCCTGTGTATTTTGTTGCTGATGTTGTTTAGCGATGAAGTTTGCGAGTAAACTGTAGCCCATATGATGTTGCACCCAAAAGGAAATTTGTTTAGTTTTGTGTGTACTTCAAAGCATCTTTTGTGAGCATTTTGATTTGAGGCCAATGTTATTTTATTGCAAGTTTTCTTGATGATTGTGACACATCCATGAGGCCTATTGCATTGATTCTTGTTGCATACTATTAAGCATCATGTCTACTTCAATCCCATGCAATTGATACGTCCAAAATGCATCACTATTTTATATTGTGATTTCACCCTATTCATTGATATATTCCACTTTAAAGTATTGTTCTTATGTTGTTTTGGGTTGTTTTACACAGTTTACAACTTTCCGGTGCCGAAGCAGCAGAACCAGAATTCAGCGGTGAAAAGTGGACACCATGTTGCTTAATCAGATCAAGTCCAACGCGATGAAAATTTATGGGGAGTAGTTTTATGGGAAGTAGTGCCTGGTGGCCCCCCTCGGGCAGTAGTGAGGGGACCCATCGGGCAGCCAGAAGGGTGCCTGGCACGGCCCCCCTCCTGGCCGCGCCAGGCACCCTCCTAGATGCCTGGTGGCCCCCCTCGGTGCCCCCTCTCGCCTATAAGACCCCCCTGGGGTAGAAACCCTAAAAGAAGAGGAGTATCCGTGTTTCGCCGCCGCCACGGGGTGGAAACCTACAGAGGAGAAAAGCCATCTCCGGCGGGCAGATCCCGCCGAGGAGATCACCTCCGGGAAGGGGAGATCGTCGCCATCATCATCATCATCATCGTCACGGGCATCATCGAGATCACCATCAACATCATCCCCAACATCAGCACCATCTCCATCTCCATCCCGTCTCATCTCACAATTGCAACTTGTGTTGTAATCCGTACTATCTATCCTCTCTACTCTGTTGGTGTTGATTACTACTTTGTGGTGAATGCTGTTGAGTTTTGTTGGAGAATAATCATTGTGTCCAGCTTGTTTGCAACCCATCTATCACCTCTGATCATGATCTCTTTTATGTCTTGTGAGTAGTTACTTTAGTTCTTGAGAACACGGGAGAAGTCCAGTTGTTAGTAGTCATATGATGTTGAAGTAGTATGTGTTGTTTGATACTTAAGTTGTCTTGTTATTTCTCTAGTGGTGTTATGTGAGTCGAACACTTAACACTTCACCTTTCATGGGCCTAGAGGAATACATTGTGCACAAAGGATGCTTATGGTGGGTTGCCGGAGTGACAGAAACCTGAACCCCATTTTGCACACTTTTGCACAAGGGAATTATGGATCCTTGATCGTAATGTTGTGGTTAGGCTTATGCCTTAATTACTACCTTGTATTTGCTGATGCTTGCAAGGTGTGTAATCATAAGAGTACACTTATCTTAGTCTAGAAGGTGTACTAGCATTGATCCACCCACCGACACTTATCAACACAATACATATTACTTGGTGGAGTATGGTGAAAGTAACTTGGCTATCTCTCCCATGTGTTCTCGAGAACGCTTTACCTTTTATAAGTTTAGTTCCTAGGCTTATCCTTGTGAAAGGATTGGGCCACTTGCTACTCCTCAGTTATCCTGTTTACTTTGCTTGTCTTTTACTTTTCTGTTGCTTAAACCAAAAACCCCTAAATATTTACCTTTCAGTGTGTGCAACCCTTTCCTTATCCAGTGTCACTTATCAACACCTTCTGCTCCTCGTGGGATCGACATCCTTATTTATCGAAAAGCTACAATTGATCCCCTAGACTTGTGGGTTATCAAGAATCGTTTATTGGCGCGGTTAACAGGGAAGGCAACCCAAATAAACCTATTAACTTCTCCGCCATCAACGAGCTTTTCTGGCGCCGTTGCCGGGGAGTGTAGCGCTATTGGTAAGTGAAGCTGGTAAGGAAACCTTTATTTTTCTGTTGTTACCTTCAGTCCTTGTGGAGTCTTCTACTGTTGGTTCGTTGCTGGTAAGGAGCCGCCCCACGACTGTGGTGGTCACTCCTACCCCTACTGAAATTGTGCCCTATAAAATACCATCTGGTATTATTGATTATGTCTTGGCTAATCGTTATACAGGAGAAGGACATCCGGGAGAACACCTGCTATATTTATCACAATTATGTTCTTTATTTAAGCTTGCAGGTGTAACAATGGACTTCGTCATGAAGAAACTATTCTCCGTATCACTCAAAGATAAAGCTTCATATTGGTATAAGCTACTCGATAACTCTGATCTGCTTGAATGGCCAGAGCTTATGTCTCTCTTTTATGCAAAGTTTTATCCTCTTCGTGAAATTCACCAAGACAGGAACTACATCTAAAACTTTTGGTCTCGCGACGGAGAGAGCATCGCTCAAGCTTAGGGGAGACTGAAGTGCCTGATGCTCAAATGCCCAAACCATGAGCTCCCCAAGGAAATTATACTTACAAATTTTTATGCCAGGCTTTCTCGTCAGGCCAGGGAGATGTTGGATGCATCCTCTAGCAGGGTATTCCAGACCAGAAGTATGGAAGAAAAATGGGATCTTATAGAAAGGATCCAGAAGAACACTGAAGACTGGGAAATTGATAAAGGTATTGAACCCACTATAAACTATGAGCATGACTACATTGAGAGAGTTATGTGAAGACTGATTACTTTAATACCTTTTTCTCTAAAATTGGTCTTGATTCCCAACTAATGGTTGACTTTTGCAAGGACTTTGATTCTCATATTGATTCTTCTAAGAAGAAGGAGAGTCAACATCATAAACCTTTCAAGGAGTCACCTATTGAGATTAATGTTACTGATCATGTTTTACCAGCAGTTGTGTATGAACAGACTCCTTATCCGTCAAGGATAAAGGAGCACTCTTTTGTTACAGGTATTCTAAACAAAAACGGAAGGACCACTGACGAACCTGAGGACATGATCAAGGTCAAGCCTCAAGTTGCAATGGTCAAGGATCTGGTAACCAGTGATATTGAAGAATCCACTATTAGTTTTTGTGCTGTTTCCACTAACATTGTCACAGCCAAGAACAAAGTCCCAATTTCAGGTACACCAGTTGTATCTGTCAAAATAGGAGATCATAATTACTATGGGCTATGTGATTTGGGATCTAGCGTCAGCGCTATTCCCTTCACACTTTATCAAGAGATCATGCACCAGATTCAGCCGTGTGAGATCGAGGACATTGATGTCACGATTCATCTTGCAAATAAACAAACAATCTCTCCAGTTGTGATTGTGAGAGATGTTGAAGTACTCTGCGGGAAGGTAAAATATCCTACTGATTTTCTTGTGCTTGGTTCAGTGCAAGATAGTTTTTGCCCTATTATCTTTGGTAGGCCCTTCGTCAGCACTTGTGGAGCTATAATAGATTACAAGAAAGGTAAAGTTTCTGTTGAATTCAACGGTTAGCCGTATGAATTTAATTTTTCTAAGTTTTCTAAGCAGCCTCGTGGTACTGACTTGTCAAGTAATGACAAAATTATTGAAGAAATTGCTTCTATTGCTATTCCTCCTGATGATACTTTGCAGCTATTTATGGAAGACCATGAGAATGACATACATATGCAGGAGAGGGATGAACTAGAAGACATATTTTTAAGGAAAAGTCCTATCCTGAAGCACAACCTCCCGGTTGAACCTTTAGGAATCCTCTCGCAACCAAAAGAAGACCCGGTGTTTGATCTAAAACCACTACCCGATACGCTCAAGTATGCTTATTTAGATGAAAAGAAAGTATATCATGTTATTATCAATTCTAACCTTTCAGGGTATGAAGAAGAGCGATTATTGGAGACACTCCGCAGACACCGAGGTGCTATTGGATATACTCTTGATGATCTCAAGGGTATTAGTCCATCCATTTGCCAACATACTATCAATCTCGAGCCCGATGCTAAACCAGTTGTTGATCATCAACGACGGTTGAACCCAAAGATGAAGGACGTGGTTAGGACGGAGGTTCTAAAACTTCTAGCCGCATGTATCATCTATCCTATAGCTGATAGTAAGTGGGTAAGTCCCGTTCATTGTGTTCCTAAGAAAGGAGGTATGACTGTTGTTCCTAATGATCAAAATGAACTAATACCGGATAACCCCCAACTGTAGGGGATCGAGATAGTCTTCGCGGGCAAGATAACCCAATTTATTGATTCGATACTTGGGGACACAAAGATTACGTACAGGCTTTGACAATTGAGTTGTCAATTCAACCGCACCTGAAATAAACACTTGCTTGCACAAAGGTATTAGTAGCAACTGTGATATGGTGGTGGTAGTGGTGATGATAATAGTGGTGACAGTGATAGCGGAACAGCAAAGGTAAACAACTAGTAACCAGTAGAAGGAAAACACTGTAGGCTAGGGAGATGGATGGTTGGGCGCTGCTTGGATGAGAACGAACATGTAACAGATTCTAACTTGTGCAAGGCTCACAGAGAACAAAGGATCATCTAGGCAAATATCAAACATCAGGCATGTATCCCAAGGTAGTTGTACGTGCTTGCAATAAGAACTTTGCACAACATCTTTTGTCCTACCCTCTGCTTGATGCCCCACGGGCGTAAGGGATCGAGATAGTCTTCGCGGGTAAGTTAACCCAATTTATTGATTCGACACACGGGGAGCCAAAGAGTATTTATAAGCTTTGACAGTTGAGTTATCAATTCAACCGCACCTGAAATATACTTGCTTGCAACAATAGATAAACGGTAATGGCAATATGATGGTGATAGTGGCAACAGCAAAAGTAATAACAAAAGTAACTACTAATGACCAGCAGGATTGAAAACACTGTAGGCTAGGGAGATGGATTGTTGGGCGTTGCATGGATGAGAGTGAACATATAATAGATTCTAACACGGGGCAAGGCACACAGAAAAGCAATGATAATCTAGGCAATTATCAAACAATAGGCATGTATCCCGTAGGTAGTTGTACGTGCTTGCAATAAGAACTTGCACAACATCTTTTGTCCTACCATCCCACTACGAACGGGGCCAAAAGGAACTTATGGAGATTAAGGTGCTCCTGTCAAAGAGCACCGGAACAAAGCAATAAACTCAATGGATACATGGAATCCTCAAATTATGGACCCTCCCCTTTGGTGTCCCAAGCTGTCACCTTTGGGATCGCCGGTTCTGGACCATAATAGGTGCATACAACTCATAGATAGGATCTAGAACACAAATATATTCATGAAAACACATAAGGTTCAGATCTGAAAACATGGCACTCGGGCCCAAAGTGACAAGCATTAAGAGCAAAAAGTTGAAGCAAAGAAGATAAACACCAATCTAGATGATAGGCAACATGCCCCCAACAATCTGACGAACTATTACATGATCAAACTCATCCAATCCCTACCATCCCCTTTGCCTACAGCGGGGAATTACTCACACATGTGAAGAGAAGTCATGGAGGATGGATGGATTGGTGATGGTGATGACGATGGCGACGATCTCCCCTCTCCGGAGGCCAAATCAGCCTCCAGATTAGCCCTCCCGAAGAAGAACAGAGGGTGGCGGCGGCTCCGCGACGGAAAACTGGGAAAACGACTCTCTTCTGGGATTTTCTCGTCACGGGGATAAATAGGAGTCTCGGTAGGGCACCAGAGGAGGGGGGAGGCGCACAGGCAGCCAGAGGGCGCGGCCCTACCCCTGGCCGCGCCAGGGGGGCGCCTGGGGCCCCCGTGGCTCCCCTCTGGTCCCACTTCTGGCTTCTGACTCCTTCGGGTGCGTGGATTTTCTGGTAATTTTCTGGGAATTTTCTGGAACGTCTAAAAATCCATTTTCCTGCACACAATAAAACCATACAGTCAGCTCTGCGGAAAACAGCGTTAGTCCGGGTTAGTTTCGTCCAAATCATGCAATAATGAGGGAAAAACAATAGAAAAAGTGTTTGGAAAAGTAGATACGTTTGAGACGTATCAACTCCCCCAAGCTTAGCATATTGCTTGTCCTCAAGCAATTCAGTCCAACGAACTGGACGCGACAAAGAAAACTTTGACAAACTCTTTTTCTTCATTAGATGTATATAAGCATGTACTACGAAAATAGTTTAGCAGGTATTGAAACAATGCTATACGGACAATGCACGAAGAAATTCTTCTTTCATGTGATCAGTCAAAAACAACTAAAAAGTAAATAATCTGCTACTGAAAATCAAGACAGGATCACAATGCACATAGCTTGAACATACTTGAGTGGTACTTCGCTAGCCTCCATGAGTGAAGCAAAACATAAATGTAGAAACTCCTCCGGAGTTTTAAAGGTGACTAGAACTCAGTATTTCAGACTAGCAATAACACAAGCATGCAGAAGACAATGTAATACTTTGGGACAAAGCATGTTACACTAAGAATGACAAATATGCTCTCATAGTTGGTGCTTTGAAGAAAGAAGGGGAGACTCTCGAGCCGTGGCTTTTGATGGCAAGGTTGAAAACCCGTGAAAGGAAGCAAAGACTAAGCACGTGCCAGAGCTCTTGGTTTTGAAAACAGAGATAAAACTCTTTTGAGAGGTATAACTTTCCAGTCAACGGTGAACGGTAAAGGTCTCTCAATATCTCCCATGCCAACCATATATAATGCATTTTGCTTACACATATTCCCTTATCCATAAATCCTTTGATGGTCTACGGAACCTTTTATTTTGCCTCAAAGATGGAAGGAGGGTATCGTTCCACCTATCATAAGCAGCATTTGGTCCATTTCACTCCATCATCAAGTATGGGGGAGGTGTAACTCTCATATATTTTTTCTGTTTGACTAGTTAAAACTTCCGTCAAAATATTTTTGGCATGAAAGATACTGATTTCCCCTCACCTCACCATAAGCTTGTACGGTTACAAAAGGGAAACTTTTGAATAAATTTCGAGATGGCACAAGAAATTCTAAGTTAGGAGTGGCCGGTGAATACCACATATAGGTAGGTATGGTGGACTCAAATGGAACAACTGGGTTTGAAAAGGAGTTTGGAAGCACAAGAAGAATTCCGCTTAGTGCGAGCGAAGGCTAGCAAAAGACTGGGAAGCGACCAACTAGAGAGCAATAACTGTCATAATCATGCAGAGCGACAAAGTAACATTGAATCGGGCATGAAAGTGATATAACTATTCTGAAACAAAAAGATCATCAAGGCAGAATAGACTTTTTAGTCATAAGCATGTGTGAACATGTGCCAAGTCAATCCAAAAATTCTCCGAAGGGAAATACCACTTCAGTAAGCCAAACCATGAACAATGCAATGCATGTAAATCATTTCAACAACACATTATGTACTCTAGCTATTTGAGACTAGCCACAAGGAAAGCATGAACACTGGGAAAGCATTGTAAACATAGCACTATGTCGCTACAAGCTGGTCTCTAGATCATAAGTACAGGCATATGTACATAGGTAGAAACAAGAAGAGTTCATACCGGTTTTCCTTGTTGCTTCCCTTCCATCGATCTTCGTCATTACTGCCTGGTCACTTGCACGATCGAACGTGGGAAATATTATCAAATGCCATCACGGACTCGAGCTGAATTCTGAAAACAAAGCAAACTAAAGAGAGAAAGGAAATCTTTTTGGGGTTATTGCAAAGAAAGAAAGAAAGAAAAACGGGCAAAAGCTTCGAAAAGATCAAAGCAAATAAAATGGATAATACAATGGAAAAGTGAGAAGGGCACGTACTCCCCCAAGCTTTAGGATTTTGGCCTAAGTTAGTAGCGGCTAATGTCCCCGGGAGCCTCCTTCTCCAGGGTGGTACTGGTGAGTCCAAGGTTCGTATGAGGCTTCCGGTGCGTACACCGAAGTCCTCGGATCCTCCCACGAAGAAGGATCCGCGCTGCAAGCAGAGGAAGACCCTTCACCAAACTGGGTGAAGGTCTCTCCCTGGAAAGGTGGGAACTCACCATGCTCCTCCTCGTCGGGCACAACCCCCTCCGTGGGGTTATGAAACTGATGCTGGACCACGAACTCATCGAACTGGATAGCATCAAAGGACCATCCGTTCCTGTGATAAAAATCAAACGAAAGAGGTCCAGGTAGACGGATCTTGCGTTCCGTGGTGGCCCCGAAACGCAAGATATAATCAAGGTTACCAAACTCGGAAGTCATGGTAACAAACTTATGCCTTTTCATAGCAGCAAGATCAAAACTTAAATAAGTAAAAGGCTTATCATCGGGGTGTGGGGTGCCATTAAGAGACTCCAGGATAAGTGTGGCGTAAACGCCACCAAATAAATCTCCCTTGTTACCGTTCATAGCAAGGCGTCGAGCAATTAAGGCACCCACATTATAATCAAACCTCCCTGAGAGGGCGGTTGCCAGGATAGCAATATCCGGCGCAGATATGTTGCTCGTGTTGTCACGAGCTAACACCCCTCTAGCAATATAATACGCAAAATACCTGAGGTGTGGGAATAAGATGCTGGAGATCTTTGACCGATGAATATCCCTTGTATCCATGCTACAGAGAGAGTTGAAGACGGTTCTCATCTCGGAGGGCTGAGAGCTCATCTTCGCCGTCAGTCCAACGTTCTGCACACCTATTATTTCACAAAACTTTTCCAAAGGCATGGTCAAAAGATCATTGTAAATTTTAAACTCAACAGAACCAGCATCAAGGTTATATCTAAAACTGTTAATGAAACAGGAGGTGAGTTTTTGATACTGAGCAACACGGCACGTTGCGAGCCGCGTCAGACCTGCATTAGCACAAATATTATAGAACTCCTCCTTAATTCCTGCAGCTTCAAGGAATTCATCGCACGGGAAATTCATAGCACGTGCTGGATTTGTGTCCTCAAACAACTCTAAGGGCACATGATATTCGTTGCAGCTCACCCTAGCAGTCGAGGGTGAAGCTGCAGCTCTTGCAACTCGATCGGAGCGCTCGGGCCTTTTCTTCCCAAGCCACCCCTTTGCTCTTCCTAGCAAACTCATTTCTGAAATTTTTGACAAATTACAAAAACAAGGATTTAAACAAAGTGAGTTAAGGCAAACTACTCAACTCACTTACCTAAAGCATAATCTTGCATCAAAACTTGGAAAATAAAATTCTACACATGCATGGAAGCTCACGTAAACAGCACCAAGAGCTACTAAATACTCAGAAATGAAGCCACCAATCAAAAATCTAATTGGAGGGGTGAAGGAGTTACATACCAGGGAGTATTTGCTCAAAGTTTCAGCTCGAATGGTGGGTTGTACAGAGAGATCGAAAATTTCCTCCAAGAACAGCAAGAACGCAAGAACAAAGTGCAGAACTCGTGTTTTTGGAGAGAGAATAAGGAGGGGGAAGAAGACATACCTAGAAGTGGGGCATGTGGGCCCCAGGTGCCCTGTGGGCGCGGCTAGGGGGCAGGCCGCGCCAGCTGGCTGCCTGGGGCACTGGTGGCCCCCCTGGTCAGCCCCAGGTGCCTCTGGGTCACTCCCGGCATGGAAATTTTTATTTTTTATTTTTCTGGAATTTTTCTGAAAACTTCACTGTTGAAAATTTCTCGGAGTTCAAAAAGCTGCAAAACTTTCTGAAAACTTAAGGCAGTGATTAGTATTGTGAAGCTTCAAAAACACAAAAACTTGGTACAGCAAAGAGAATGAAAGCTAAAGCAAATGAAAACATAACAAGCTTAACTTTTTACCTATATAAAACAAGTTCACTAGTAAGGTTGATCAAGTCTTACCAACAAACCGGCGATATATAGAACAAGAAGTCTCCCCTCTTATGAAGTGATCATTGCACCTTTACTTTAATGGACATTGTCCCCACCATAATGGTTTTGTATTTGTGGTGCACATGTAGTGGACAGTCCCATTCTCCAATCTTCACGGTGTCGATATTCTCTATAGAGTTAAGGCCATGCCTTTTGTCGATCTTCTTTGGAAAATACACCGTGTGTTCTTTATCATCAACGTTGAAAGTGACCTTTCCTTTATTGCAATCAATGATAGCACCTGCGGTGTTAAGAAAAGGTCTACCAAGAATAATGGACATGCTCCCATCCTCGGGCATGTCAAGCACAACAAAATCTGTAAGGATCAAACAATTAGCAACTTCAACGGGGACATCCTAACAAATACCTATTGGGACAGTTGTTGATTTGTCAGCCATCTGAAGGGAGATATCTATAGGGATTAGTTTCTCTAAACAAAGCCTTTTGTAAAGAGAGAAAGGCATAACACTCACTCCCGCACCAAGATCACATAAAGCAGCTCTGACGTAATTATTCTTTATGGAGCAAGGAATGGTGGGTATACCTGGGTCACCGAGCTTCTTAGGAATCTTGCCACTGAAAGAGTAGTTTGCAAGCATAGTAGATATTGCCTCATTAGGAACTTTTCTTTTATTAGTAACAATATCTTTCATATATTTCGAATAGGGAGGTAACTTAATAGCATCAGTCAAAGGAATTTGAAGAAAAAGAGGTTTCATCCATTCACAAAATTTATTATAATGTTCTTCTTCTTTAGATTTGAGGGACTTACCTGGAAAGGGCATGGGTTTCTGTATCCATGGTTCTCTTTCCTTCCCATGTCTTCTTGCAATGAAGTATTCTTTTGAGTACCTCTTTCGTTTATCGGGTGCTTCTTCTTCTCTTACCTTGGGAGAATCATCCTTCTCGGTGTCTTTTTCTTCAGGCTCGGCATCGTCTTCTGTTTCATCATCGGAGGTAGATATGCTGCTGGGATCAACAGCTGGCTTTTCACTTGTGATAGGATCATCGGGATTGTCAGCCTCCTTGTGTTTCTTCTTCTTCTTTTTCTTCGGATAGCTACCAGTCTTGTCTTCTTGTACTTGAGAATCTTGCTCGATCCTCTTCGGATGCCCCTCAGGATAGAGTGGGTCCTGGGTGTGTGTTCCACCTCTAGTTTTGATGCCATAAGCTTGTATGTCCTGTTTGGAATTGTTAGCAAGCGAATCTTTTTGCACATTAGAAATTTGTTCAAGCTGAGTTTGAACCATATGAAAATGCTTAACAAGACATTTAACATCATTAACTGTTCTTTGTAGAACATCACATAAACTTTTGATAGCAAGAGAATTATCATGCAACTGACTTTGTAACTTCCTATTAAAATGGTATTGCTTAACAATAAAATTATCAAGCTCATCTAAGCATTGGTCAGGAGGCTTACCTTTAGGGATGTCACTTTCAGTAAAGTCTAATAGAGAGTGTACCTCTACCAAGGGAGGGTGAGCAGTAGGCTCACACAACTTCTCAATAGGCGGTAAATTCTTCACGTCTTCGGCTTTAATACCTTTCTCCTTTATAGAATTCTTTGCTTCTTGCATATCTTCGGGGTTCAGAACAAGCATGCCCCTCTTTTTCGGTGGTAGAAGTGGTTCAGGAATGGACCAATCATCATAGTTCTTGGCAATCTTGCACATTAGTTCTTCTGCATCGTCCGGCGTTCTTTCCCTAAAAACACAACTAGCACAACTATCCAGGTAGGATCTGGATTCATCGGTTAAACCAGCGTAAAATATATCAAGCAGTTCATTCTTGGGGACTCCATGTCCCGTCATAACCTTAAGTAAATCACAAAACCTCCCCCAAGCTTTAGGGAGGTGCTCATCCTGCAATTGTTTAAAGTTGTAGATTCTTTGCAAAGCAGCATGTTGCATATGAGCTGGAAAATATTTATCAATCAATAATTGGACTAAGTCCTGAGGACTCTTAATGGAACCATAGGGTAGTGCGTCATACCATGTTTTAGCGTCTTCCTTCAAAGAAAAAGGAAAAAACCTTGTCCACATAGAAGTTTCGTATCTTCTGATCGGTAGTGAATAGGTTTCCTAGCTCAGCGAGTTTGGTCAAGTGTGTTATCGCATCATCATTTTCTCTGCCATAAAAGGGGTCAGCCTCGACTGTAGTTATAAGTGAAAGATCAAAAGTGAAATCATAATCAGGATCAGTGATGCATATAGGAGACGTGGCAAATTGAGAATCAGGAATAACTTTGTTCTTCATGGAGTGCTTTTTGAGCAACTCCTTAACAGCACCAGGGTCAGAGTCGACACACTCTATGAGTTCCCTGCAAAAATCATCATCAAGAGTAACATAATCATCGTCAAGGATTCTCTCCTTGAGTTCATCTAAGCACGGGTAACCAAAGGTTTTGCAGGTAGGAATATAGGTAGCAGGGGTCTCGGTCTTGGATTTTGCTGCAGCCTTAGCAGTCTGAGTTTCAATATAGTGACCAAGAAAAGTAGCATCATCAAGAGTAGTGGAAGCATCATCAAAAGTATCAGACATAGTGACAGACTCAATAGAAGCATCATGTAGTGGTGGTGAAGTAAACTTACTCATAACAGAAGGTGAATCAAGTGTAGCACTAGTGTTCAGAACAGTACCTTTTCTTGTACGGGATGGTAAAATCGGAACCTTGGGGTCTCCTTTCTTACCCATAGCGGATGATGTGCAGCAGGCAGGATACTTCAAGTAGACTTGTAAATATTGCTATGCTCCCCGCCAACGGCGCCAGAAAAACGCTGCTTGATGCCCCACAGGCGTAAGGGATCGAGATAGTCTTCGCGCGTAAGTTAACCCAATTTATTGATTCGACACACGGGGAGCCAAAGAGTATTTATAAGCTTTGACAGTTGAGTTTTCAATTCAACCGCACCTGAAATATACTTGCTTGCAACAATAGATAAACGGTAATGGCAATATGATGGTGATAGTGGCAACAACAAAAGTAACAACTAATGACCAGCAGGATTGAAAACACTGTAGGCTAGGGAGATGGATTGTTGGGCGTTGCATGGATGAGAGTGAACATATAATAGATTCTAACACGGGGCAAGGCACACAAAAAAGCAATGATCATCTAGGCAATTATCAAACAATAGGCATGTATCCCGTAGGTAGTTGTACGTGCTTGCAATAAGAACTTGCACAACATCTTTTGTCCTACCATCCCGCGATGAACGGGGCCAAAAGGAACTTATGGAGATTAAGGTGCTCCTGTCAAAGAGCACCGGAACAAAGCAATAAACTCAATGGATACATGGAATCCTCAAATTATGGACCATCCCCTTTGGTGTCCCAAGCTGTCACCTTTGGGATCGCCGGTTCCGGACCATAATAGGTGCATACAACTCATAGATAGGATCTAGAACACAAATATATTCATGAAAACACATAAGGTTCAGATCTGAAAACATGGCACTCGGGCCCAAAGTGACAAGCATTAAGAGCAACAGGTTGAAGCAAAGAAGATAAACACCAATCTAGATGATAGGCAACATGCCCCCAAAAATCTGACGAACTATTACATGATCAAACCCATCCAATCCCTACCATCCCCTTTGCCTACAGCGGGGAATTACTCACACATGTGAAGAGAAGTCATGGAGGATGGATGGATTGGTGATGGTGATGACGGTGGCGACGATCTCCCCTCTCCGGAGGCCAAATCAGCCTCCAGATTAGCCCTCCCGAAGAAGAACAGAGGGTGGCGGCGGCTCCGCGACGGAAAACTAGGAAAACGACTCTCTTCTGGGATTTTCTCGTCACGGGGATAAATAGGAGTCTCGGTAGGGCACCAGAGGAGGGGGGAGGCGCCCAGGCGGCCAGAGGGCGCGGCCCCACCCCTGGCCGCGCCAACGGGGCGCCTGGGGCCCCTAGGGCCCCCTCTGGTCCCACTTCTGGCTTCTGACTCCTTCGGGTGCGTGGATTTTCTGGTAATTTTCTGGGAATTTTCTGGAACGTCTAAAAATCCATTTTCCTGCACACAATAAAACCATACAGGCAGCTCTGCTAAAAACAACGTTAGTTCGGGTTAGTTTCGTCCAAATCATGCAAGAATGAGGGCAAAACAATAGCAAAAGTGTTTGGAAAAGTCCCTGGCTGCCCTGTGGTCCCCCTTTGGCCTGGTGGAAGCTTCCGGAACGCTGATTTTTTATATATATTTTTGGGATTTTTCCAGCGTACCTAAATATCCAGAAACCTGCACAAAAGAAAACAGCACTGGTAGCTCTGCTGAAAACAGCGTCAGTCCGGGTTAGTTTCGTTCAAATCATGCAAGAATGAAGGCAAAACAATAGCAAAAGTCTTTGGAAAAGTAGATACGTTTAGGACGTATCAATACCTCAGAGGACTATTATTGGATATAGAATGTGTATTGATTTCAGGAAGTTGAACAAGGCCACCAGGAAGGACCACTATCCTGTGCCCTTTATTGATCAGATGCTCGAGCGGCTGTCTAAAAACCCCCACTTCTGCTATCTTGATGGGTATTATGGCTTCTCCCAGATTCACGTAACACAGCGGACCAAGAGAAGACCACCTTTACGTGTCCTTACGGTACTTATGCTTATAGGCGTATGGATTTTGGTTTGTGTAATGCACCTGCTACTTTTCATAGGTGTATGTCTGCAATATTTCATGGTTTCTGTGAGGAGATTATAGAATTTTTCATGGACGACTTTTCCGTGTATGGAAACTCCTTTGACCAGTGTCTCCACAATCTTAATAAAGTTTTGCAGAGATGTGAAGAAACGAATTTGGTGCTCAATTTGGAGAAGTGCAATTTCATGGTTAACGAAGGGATAGTTCTTGGACACAAGATTTTCGAAAGGGGAATTGAAGTGGACAAGGCAAAGATTGAAGCTATTGAAAGGATGCCCTATCCAAGGGACATCAAAGGTATTCGTAGTTTCCTAGGTCATGTTGGTTTCTATAGAAGATTTATCAATGACTTTTCTTAGACCTCGAGACCCCTTACAATCTTTTCCAGAAGGATTCTCCTTTTGTATTTGATGAAGATTGTAAGGAAGCTTTTGAAGTTCTTAAGAAAGCCTTGATAACCGCTCCTATAGTACAACCACCTGACTGGAATTTTCCCTTTGAAATTATGTGTGATGCTAGTGATTTTGCTGTTGGAGTTGTTTTAGGACAAAGGGTTGACAAGAAGCTGAATGTCATCCACTATGCCAGCAAGACACTTTATAGTGCTCAAAAGAATTATGCTACTACCGAGAAGGAATTCTTGGCAGTGGTATTTTCTTGTGATAAGTTTAGGCCGTATATTGTTGATTCTAAAGTTATTATTCATACTGACCATGCTGCCATTAAGTATCTTATGCAGAAAAAGGACGCCAAACCAAGAATCATTAGATGGTTACTCCTTCTTCAAGAATTTGATTTGCAGATTGTCGATAGAAAAGGAGAAGACAATCCGGTGGCGGATAATCTTTCAAGGATGGAAGATATCCCGCACGATCCTATTCCAGTCAACAACAGTTTCCCAGATGAACAGCTTGCTGTTGTAAAAGTACAATCTCATTCCGACCCTTGGTTTGCAGATTATGCTAATTTTATCGTTGCAAAGTTTTTGCCTCCAGGTTTTACATTTCAGAAGAGGAAGAAATTCTTCACGGATTTGAGGCACTACTTTTGGGATGACCCACATCTTTTCAAAGAAGGTGCGGACGGGATCGTAAGAAGGTGTACACCGGAGCACGAGCAGTAGGATATTCTTCGACAATGTCACGATAGTCCCTATGGAGGACATCATGCCGGTGAAAGGACCGCACATAAAGTTTTACAATCAGGTTTTTATTGGCCTACTCTTTTTAAGGACGCTCGAAGGTACGTTCTATCTTGTGATAAGTGTCAGAGAGTTGGTAACATTAGCAGGAGAAATGAGATGCCTATGAATTACTCACTAGTGATTGAACCTTTCGATTGCTGTGGTTTTCATTTTATGGGTTCTTTTCCTCCTTCACACAAGTACACACACATCTTAGTTGTTGTTGATTATGTAACCAAGTGGGTTGAAGCAATCCCCACTGAGAGTGCTGATCACAAGACATCTTTGAAAATGCTCAAGGATGTAATTTTTCCTAGGTTTGGAGTACCAAGGTACCTCATGACAAATGGAGGGTCACACTTCACGCATGGAGCTTTTAGAAAAGCTCTAGCCAAGTACGATGTCAATCATAGGATTGCATCACCATACCACCCTCAAACTAGTGGGCAAGTTGAGCTCACCAATAGGGAGATCAAGTTGATCTTACAGAAAACAGTAAACAGTTCTAAAAAGGACTGGTCAAAGAAGTTAGGAGATGCTTTGTGGGCGTATAGAACTGCTTACAAAAACCACATGGGCATGTCTCCGTATAAAATGGTCTATGGCAAGGCTTTCCATTTACCACTAGAGTTAGAGCACAAGGCTTTCTGGGCTGTCAGAGAGCTAAATGCTGACCCAAAGTTAGCTGGTGAAAAGCGTCTCATGAACTTGACTTCTCTAGATGAGTGGAGGAGTGAAGCTTACGAGAGCGCTAAAATGTTCAAGGAAAAGGTAAAGAAGTGGCACGATAAAAGAATTTTGAAACATGAATTTAATGTTTGTGATAAAGTTTTGTTGTTTAGATCTCGTTTCAGGTTTTCTCCAGGTAAACTACTTTCCAGATGGGAAGGACCTTTTCATATCGAAGAAGTATATCGGTCTGGTGCAATCAAGATCATTAATTTCGAAGGCACCAAACCTCAAGTTGTGAATGGACAGAGACTCAAACATTACATGGCAGGTGATCCTATCAATGTGGATGTGAACATGACATATACAAGAACTCATGAAGAGCATGTTACAGCCCAGTTTTAGACTCCGGCAGGAACAGAATAAGAAAAGGTATGTATTACGGTAAGGAAACATCGCGAACGTCAATATAAATCTACTTTTCAAAGTTTTTGCAAAATTAGGAAAATTCCAAGCCCGAGTGGAGCCGGAGAGGAGCTCCAAGGGGCCCAGGAGGCCTCCTGGCGCGGCCCCCCTCCTGGCCGCGCCAGGCACCCGACTCCGACTCCGACTCCACCTAGGCTTGAAACCTTCCTTCTGTTGCAGAATTTTTTGCTATATATTTGCCCGGATAGTCCCGGCACCGTATCTCGCGATTTCGTGTGTTTTCTTTCTCGGTCTGTTTCTGCCAGGGTGAAAAGTTGATTAGTAGAGATGTCTTCTTGTGGCTCGAGCGGAGAGGACTTCTTGGGATGGCGTCTACGTCAAGTCCAGAAGGATCTTAATCAAGGGAAACACGTTGATTGGGCTACCGAAGAAGAAATTGCCGCAAGACAAGCGGAGATGGAGCGCTCCGTGAGAGAGGAAGTCAAGACTATCACTGCCCACCAACAACGAGGTCCAAGCAATCCCATCATGGTGGGATCTGTCCAACCTAAATATGATCTTTCTCTTAACCTTTCAGGGCCCTCCACTTCACTTGAAGATCAACGCATTCTTTCCACCATCTCCGAGGCCTATCGCATCACCAACCAACTCTTTGAAGATTTCCGTGTACTAAAATTACAAGTGGAAGTCTTGGAGTCAGAGAACCGAACCCTTCGCTGTGTCATCAGGGATCTGAAGAAACAACCACAACAAGATGAGGAGTAAATCTCCTCGGGTAATGGCATTCCCTTAGCTTGTTCCAAGCTTGGGGGAGTGCCGGGTATCTTCATCTTTATCTTTGGCTTTAGGAGTCAAGTAGAGTTGTATCATGTCTAGGGAAGTTACTTTATGAAATAGGTGTTGCATTGAGGTTTATCACTCCTTTTGTGGAGAGCTTTGTATCCGTGAGTGTGGGGTCGTCTATGAAGGAATATTAATGAGAATTCTATTGGTTTCTTCGCTGCACTCGGTATTCTCTTCACGCAATCACATTATGAGCTGATTCTTGTGGGGAGTATTGACCTTATATTAGGTATGGCTTCGAAAACTTTATTTAAATCTTGGCAAGTATAGCTTTGGTCATAACAACAAGCATGTTTTTCTCAAAGTAGCGACATAGCCAAAACCTTTGTGTTATTATTCTTGAAGTGTTATGTTGACAAGGAAGACAACTTGATGTTTCATGCTAGTTTTAATGTTTATGCTTTGTATTGCTTGCATCTAAGTTGTCATCAATTTTCTGGTCTCTCAAAGCCTTTCTAGCCAAAACTCTATACTAAGCGGAATTCTGCTTGTACTTCCATACCTTGAAACCAACATCTTCCACTTGAGTCCACCATACCTTCCTTTTTGTGGTATTCCACTACCACTCCTAAAGTATATAATTTATGTGCTATCTCTAGATGTTCAAAATCTTCTGTTTTGTGCCACTGATTCAGCTCATGAGGAAGTGGTGGGTAACCCATGATCTTCGTACTTTGGACAAGTTTTATCTTGGGATTGCATGCCTAATCTGCAAACCCCTAATACGAGAAGGGACTGGCATGAGTGCCCAGCTCGTAAAAGATAAATACTAACGCACAAGTTCCTTCGCCCATTTATGAGTGATAAACAAAGAAATTTAAGGGGATGTGATCGTCCCCACATGGGATTCGTTCCTCGAAACTTGTCCAAATCATGAAGTGAGTGAGTTGTCTATCAGCAGTCGTTGACGGATCATGCACCTCCCAAAAGACTGTTTTTATTCTGTTTGATCTAGAGATGGTACATGAGTTTTCCCTGCTTACCCTTTTGCACGGGGTTTATCCTTTATTTTGTGCTGAGTTAGTCCTTCCTACTTCCTTCCTTCTTGAGAGAGAACAGACACTTGATGTTAATAAAGATTCTTGCATACAAAGCTGCATTGAAATTTAGCATGTTACATCTTTGTTGATATTATCTTTTGATAAGTGAGTTGTTTGCAAAGGCTTATGATTAGTAAACATCTTCCTTTGTGTTTACATGTGCACTTCTTGACTGATAACATGTTCTTTCAGAAGTTTCAACTATTTCCATTATAAGTGAAAGAGAAAAATTAAAAGTTATGAGTTGTTCCTTGACCAAGGCTATGTTTGCCATGATTTGATGAGTTTTCCATGTCCTACTTTGTTATAATTGTTACTAGTTTCTCATAAGGGCCTTATGAGTTGAGGTTGTTGTTGAGGATGCTTCAGTTTGGTGAGAAATCTTGATGCTTCTTGTCCGTATTCTTTTATCGACGCTTCACTCTCTAAACTTGTGCAAAGGTTTACCGATCTCAGCAATCGCTTGGGGACAAGCGAGATCTAAGCTTGGGGGAGTTGATACGTCCAAAATGCATCACTATTTTATATTGTGATTTCACCCTATTCATTGATATATTCCACTTTAAAGTATTGTTCTTATGTTGTTTTGGCTTGTTTTAAACAGTTTACAACTTTCCGGTGCCGAAGCAGCAGAACCAGAATTCAGCGGTGAAAAGTGGACACCAAGTTGCTTAATCAGATCAAGTCCAAACGCGATGAAAATTTACGGGGAGTAGTTTTATGGGAATTGACAGGGGATCACCGAAGACGGAAGTGAGGGGACCCACCAGGTAGCCAGAAGGGTGCCTGGCGCGGCCCCCCTCCTGGCCGCGCCAGGCACCCTCCTGGATGCCTGGTGCCCCCTCTCGCCTATAATACCCCCCTGGGGTAGAAACCCTAAAAGAAGAGGAGTTTCCGTGTTTTGCCGCCGCCACAGGGCGGAAACCTACAGAGGAGAAAAGCCATCTCCGGCGGGAAGATTCCGCCGAGGAGATCGTCGCCATCATCATCATCGTCACGGGCATCATCGAGATCATCATCAACATCATCCCCAACATCAGCACATCTCCATCTCCATCCCATCTCATCTCACAATTGCAACTTGTGTTGTAATCCGTACTATCTATCCTCTCTACTCTGTTGGTGTTGATTACTACTTTGTGGTGAATGCTATTGAGTTTTGCTGGAGAATTATCATTGTGTCCAGATTGTTTTCCACCCATCTATCACCTCTGATCATGATCTCTTTTATGTCTTGTGAGTAGTTACTTTAGTTCTTCAGAACACGGGAGAAGTCTAGTTGTTAGTAGTCATATGATGTTGAAGTAGTATGTGTTGTTTGATACTTAAGTTGTGTTGTTATTTCTCTAGTGGTGTTATGTGAGTCGAACACTTAACACTTCACCTTTCATGGGCCTAGAGGAATACATTGTGCACAAAGGATGCTTATGGTGGGTTACCGGAGTGACAGAAACCTGAACCCCAGTTCGCACACTTTTGCACAAGGGAATTATGGATCCTTGATCGTAATGTTGTGGTTAGGCTTATGCCTTAATTACTACCTTGTATTTGCGGATGCTTGCAAGGTGTGTAATCATAAGAGTACACTTATCTTAGTCTAGAAGGTGTACTAGCATTGATCCACCCACCGACACTTATCAACACAATACATATTACTTGGTGGAGTATGGTGAAAGTAACTTGGCTATCTCTCCCATGTGTTCTCGAGAACGCTTTAGCTTTTATAAGTTTAGTTCCTAGGCTTATCCTTGTGAAAGGATTGGGCCACTTGCTACTCCTTAGTTATCCTGTTTACTTTGCTTGTCTTTTACTTTTCTGTTGCTTAAACCAAAAACCCCTAAATATTTACCTTTCAGTGTGTGCAGCCCTTTCCTTATCCAGTGTCACTTATCAACACCTTCTGCTCCTCGTGGGATCGACATCCTTATTTATCGAAAAGCTACAATTGATCCCCTAGACTTGTGGGTTATCAAGAATCGTTTATTGGCGCGGTTAACAGGGAAGGCAACCCAACTAAACCTATTAACTTCTCCACCATCAGCAATCACTTGTCATGTTTGCCTGCTATAGCTATATTATTTATTGCTCCAATTTGTGACCCTGATGATAAGTGATGTTGTTTATATAAAGTTTCTACTTTGCTGCCCTATATCTTTTTAACCGTGCATCCTATTGAGCATTGCAATATGTCATTTTGATCTATGCCATGTCTACTTTCATTATATGTATTGCATTGTCATGTTAGCATTCCTGTTGATAGTTATTTTCAGCTCCAAAGTTGCTATCCTGCTGTTTTTGACAGCCACCTCTGTTTTTTTGTAAGTCTGTAACTTTCCAATGCCCTGTTGCATGCTTAATATCCTTTGATCTATTATGCCTATGACCTTGATTCTTATTTGTACCTGATCACCATCATGTCTAGTTCATGCCCATATATTGCTATGTCATGTTGCTGCACATTTGCATATAGCTATACCCATGTCCTTGACCAGTAATGTTTTATAGCTTTTTGTGTTGCTTATAACTAGTCTACTTCAATCCTATGCAATCACTTGTCATGTTTGCCTGCTATAGCTATATTATTTATTGCTCCAAAGTGGTGACCCTGATGATAAGTGTTGCTGTTTATATAAAGTTGCTACTTTGCTGCCCTATATCTTTTTAACCGTGCATTCTATTGAGCATTGCAATATGTCATTTTGATCTATGCCTTGTCTACATTCATTATATGTATTGCATTGTCATGTTATCATTCCTTTTGATAGTTATTTTCAGCTCCAAAGTTGCTATCCTGCTGTTTTTGACAGTCACCTCTGTTTTTCTGTAAGTCTTTAACTTTCCAATGCCATGTTGCATGCTTAATATCTTTTGATCTGTTATGCATATGGCCTTGATTCTTGTTTGTACCTGATCACCATCATGTCTAGTTCATGCCCATATATTGCTATGTCATGTTGCTGCACATTTGCATATAGCTATACCCCTGTTTATACAGCATGAAAATAACAGTTTTCTGCCTTGTTTTCCTAATTTTCACAAAGTCCTTGACCAGTAATGTTTTATAGCTTTTTGTGTTGCTTATAACTAGTGAACCATGATGCCTATTTGCATGATTCCTTTTTCCATGCCTTCCCTGACATGTCTAATTTAGTTGCATATAATTTGTGAGCATATTTGCATTCATTATCCTGTTGATGCATTGCTCTAAAGTGTGCTCCCTGATGTTGGCATATTGTGTGCATAACTTGTATTGCTTGTATCTTTTTAACCGTAACTCCGTTTGGAGTTGTAAGGCCCGATATGCGGTATTGTTCCAGATCTAGATATTTCCATCCAGATCCGGGGACGAAGCACATATCGGTCCCACCGCGACATATGACATAGCCATATGCCCCGGATTTCCAACATGATATCACAACATTACAGATACAAGGATACAACATCTCATACAATCGGCAGACAACTGCCTTAAATACAATACAACAGCGGAAGATACATGTCTGGGTACAGACTACAAGCAAATGCCTAGTGGCAAAGAGAAAAACATCGATCCCATAACCACACGGGTCCAGGCCCTCCGCCGGGATCCGCCTAACTAGTCGTCGTCGAGTCTCCACGTGAAACGTCGATCACCATACCTGTTGTCGATCAAGAACCTTGAAAAGAGTTTGGGGGTAGTATCATGAGTACAGAGGTACTCATCATCCAACGGTAGTGGTCATCTGACCCAGCAAGGACTTCATCACTCGTCATTCTAGGACAACTAGTAGTTTATGGTAAGGAAGGGGTAAGTGGTGAGGTTGCTGCCGCACTAGCATTTATGAAGTGACTAAAAATCTAGAGAGTAAGATAAGAAGCCAAGCATTCGATAAGGAATCGCCTCCAACAAGTCTGCTATCCACCTACTACGCAAACATAACACATATCCTATCCTTGTCCTCCTCTTCGCATCCCGACGAATAAGAAGCAATCAAGGCACACACACGTTGATCAAGTTATATTAAGATTATCTCACTTGTTGTTGTCTATGAACAAGGAGTAGGTCTCAAGTCGTCCATAACCGTGGACACGGCTTCTCGAAAAGATTTAACCCTGCAGGGGTGTACCAACTTCCCATTACAAGGCTCCGCACGCACGTACATCTCTCTCAGTTGCTACCCATCACAGGAAACCATTTTATGATTTAGTTCCAAGAGATCCGAAACGACAGGTCCCTCTAACTAACAACGAACAAATCCGGGTGGCCCCCGGGGAGTCGACACCCAATCCAAAAGCTGGACACGCTCTCGGATCGGACTCTTCCGTCTCAACAGGGTTTGGGTTACCGAGACGCCTCACGTGAGGCCTCGGGCCCTCGCCGGTCAAAGGTGGACCAACAGGAAACCATGTCTCCGCTGGTCCGGGTTGTTTAAAAATTGCGAGGGGATCCACCAAGCACACACACGGGGTTTCAAATGGTAAATCAGCTCGGGCCACCACTAGAAATGTTTGAAGCTAGATAGGTAAGAAAAGGGGACCCCATAAATCCCACACGCGGTTAGGCACGCTCAGTCTTGAAACCAATATCCGGAACTCGGATCCTAGGTGACTCGAATGGAACAAAGCGTCAGGGCGGGATAGCCTAGACCTTCCATCCTTCGTCGAATATAGTCAACATTGTAATAATCATATCATCAACAACAATATAATAATGTGATAGCCCAAACCAAGGAGTAACAGGGTAACATCGTAGTATCCTAAGCATGCATACTAAGCAGGGGCTGAGCAACAAGCAATAGTAACATAGCAGTACAAGGTTATCTGGGAGGGGACATGGATGTATCGGTTTGAAAGAGGTTGTAAACATGTGGTAGGATCAAACATCGAACCTAACCTAGACTAGCATGCAAACCGCTGGTTGAAATAGAATGGATCATAAGTAATGTATAGTCCTTACCTGTTGATAAGTCGGGTTCCGAAGGTGGAGTTGATCGCAAGCTCGCATCGTCTCCGAGAGGTACCCTCAAGGCACACAAGACGGTAAACACTGGAAAGCAATCAACGAGCAAGCATCTATTACTACGAAGCAAACACGAGCAAGCATCAACAAGAAGCAACACGATACATCGCACCTACCGTCGAGAGCGGTTACTAACAGGTTAAGTGGAGTACTCGTCACACACGACGATACCGCACGTTTAGAATCGGTTCAAGTTGTTTAGCTACAGGTGATCAACAAAGTTGTTAACATGGCAAAGCACAGAAGTATGGCATAGCACACAAACATGGCAAGAGGTGAAGCACAAATAAACTATCTAATCTAGTCACCTTAAGTGGGGGGTAAAACTTATACATGGCAAACTATTGCGTACCCCACGATAAATATTGCATTTGGTACTGTTTGTCCCTAAACAATATTTTATTATTTTTATTAGCAAGAAAGAACAACATAAACACAATCTACATGCAATTCTTGTCAAGTTACATATAAAGAACATTTTAATCGGGGCAACGGTTAAAAAGTTATTGCAATTACAATTTGCAGTGGCAAGCAGTGTAAATAGCAGGTAAACAACATGTAAACAAAGTCAAACATGGCAACAAGCAACATTTTATTAATCTACGCGCAACATTTTATTAATCTACGAGCAACTTTCATGTAGAAAGCGTCTCCATCGGAGCTACCGGTGAAAAGATACGGGCACCGCAAAAGCTAATACAATCTGCAATTAATAAAAACAAACCTAGCAACATAAAAAAAACTAAACGGGCCGAATCTACTGGGCCCAACAGAAAAAAAAAGGAAAAAAAGAGGGGCAGCTCACCTTGGGCCGAGGCCCAGCTCGCGGTGGAGAGGCCGACCTCGCGTGGAGGCCCACGTGCTGCTGGAGGCCCAGCCTGGCCGGCTGGTTCGATCCCGACGGGATCTCGTCCCGACCCGATCCAAATCGGGAGCCGGCGGCGGCTCCAGCGCCAGTAACGGCGAGCGGCGAGGTGCGCCGGGAAGGTCCGGCGAGGGGTGCAAGGTTCCAGGGGATGCGGAGGAGGCCGGATCCGGACGGTGCGGTTCGAGGTGGAGGGGGCCGGCGAGCTGCTCAAGGGGCGGGGTCTTGAGCTCGCGGAGGACCACGTCCATGGCGCGCGGTGGTCGACTCCGGCGTCCCTGGACAGAGGGGATAGGGTGAGGAGGTAGGTGAGGGGGAGGAGGCTGGAGGCGGAGCGGCTCACAGGGGGGTCGCCGGGGCAGCTGCGGTGGCGCGCCGGCGGCGGCTGCCCTCGCCGGCGTGGTGTAGCCGGAGGCACGAGGCAGCGGGGTTCTGCGGGCTCCGAGACCCAGATCGGGCCCGGGAGGTGCCGAAGCGGGCTGGGGAGGGCCCTGCGGGACCCAAACCGGCTGGGAGCTAGCTGGGTTCAATCTGAGCCCCAGATCTGATGATCTGACGGCTGAAATTTCTTAGGAATTAGGGTTTCGGGAAGAGGAGGATGTGGGCAGAATTTTGAGGCAAATCTCAGGGGGGTGGCTGCAATTTTCCATTAGGGTAAACCTTAATTGGGTGGTGGGAGGCTGCTGGTCTTTATATAGGGCTGGTTGGCTGGCCAGTTGACGCAAACTCCCTCGGTACCCCTCTCGTGTGTCCGGTGATCGCGTTCGTGACCGCCGAGACTCCGTACGGACTCCGATTCGGGCGAAACTTCGACCTACGCGCTCAGCGCGTCGAGCCCGTCGATCGTACCTCACTGCGGTGAAATTCCGACAACATTTTTCGGCGCCCCAATAAAATAATCCGTTTATTAAATAAAAGGGGTTTTCGTTCCGGTGGCGATGGATGCTCCCGTGCGGGTTTTGCGACGGTGATCGGGTGTAACCCGGTGTCGCAAAGGTCGAGTGTCAGGTTGGCAAGGGTCGGTCTCCGTCCGGTACGAGATAAGAGGGGGAAAATAATCGCCGATCGATAAATCGGGGATGCAAACACCGCAAACAAATCAGAAAATCAAACAATTCACGCCGAAAACAATTTTTTTAATTTTTGTGAAAACTGGGCTGTTACATGAGTGTTCTTTACATGTAACTTGATTAGAATTTCATGTACTTTGTGTTTATGATATTGTTTGCTGCTGTTAACCAACCTAAAATATGGTTTAGAGCAGAACAGTACCAATTACTTAAATTGGCATGGGGTACTTAGTGGAATGTCATGTTTAGGTTGTGCCTCACTTAAATTGACTAGCATAGATAGTTTCCTTTATGCTTCACCTCTTGTCATGTTTGTGTGCTATATCATGCTTGAGTGAGATGCCATTTTAACAACCTTTGTTGATAACTTGTAGCTAAACAACTTGAACCATCGTAAATGTGCGGTATCGTCGTGTGTGACGTGTACTTCACTTAACCTGTTAGTAACCGCTCTCGACGGTAGCTGCGATGTCCTGTGTTGCCTTCTTGTTGATGCTTGCTCGTGATTGCTTCGTAGTAATAGATGCTTGCTCGTCGATTGCCTTTTCCAGTGTTTCCTTCTTGTGTGCTTCCGCGGGTACCTCTCGGAGATGATGCGAGCTTGCGATCGACTACACCTTCGGTTTCGTCTTCTCATCAGGTAAGGGGGAGCATATATCATGCTTATAAATTTTAGCTCACTCGCGCCTAGGTTTAGGATAGAACGATTGCTTGATCCTACCACTTCATATTTATGCCTCTCAAATAAACCCAAACAGCCATGTCCCTCCACATCCCAGCAAACCTTGTTCAGCTATGTTACTATTGCTCGCTGCTCAACCACTGCTTAGTATGCATGCTAGGATGTTATCAATTGTTACCCTGTTACTCCTTGGTTTTGAGCTATCACATTATTATATTATTGTGGATGATATGATTATTATACTTTTGACTATATTCGACGAAGGATGGAAGGTCTAGGCTATCCCGCCCCGACGCTTTGTTCCATTCGAGTCACCTAGGATCCGAGTTCCGGGTATTGGTATTAAGACTAAGCTTGCCTAACCGCGTGTGGGATTTTATGGGGTCCCCTTTTCTTACCTATCTAGCTTCAAACATTTCTAGAGGTGGCCCAAGATGATTTACCATTTGAAACCATGCATATATATCTGTCGGGTCACTCCTAGCAGATATCCTTTTAAAACAACCTGGGCCAGCGGAGACATAGTTTCCTTGTTGGTCCACCCTTGACCGGCGAGGGCCCGGCCCCATGTAGGTGTCCCGGTAACCCAAACCCTGTTGAGACGGAAGAGGCCGATCCGAGAGTGCGGACGACTTTTGGATTGGATGTCGACTCCCCGGGGGCCACCCGGATTTGTTCGTTGTTAGCTAGAGGGACCTGTCGTTTCGGATCTCTCGGAACTAAATCATAAAATGGTTGCCTATGATGGGTAGCAACTGAAAGAGATGGGTGTGCGTGCGGAGCCTTGTAATGGGAAGTTGGTACACCCCTGCAGGGTTAAATCTTTTCGAGAAGCCGTGTCCAAAGTTATGGACGACTTGAGACCTACTCCTTGTTCATAGACAACAACAACTGAGATAGTCTTAATAAAATTGATGAACGTGTGTGTGCCTTGACTTCTTCTTCTTCGTCGGGATGCAAAGAGGAGGACAAGGATAGGATAGGGTTTATGCTTGCGTAAGTAGTTGATAGCAAGACTTATTGGAGGCGATTCCTCATCGAATGCTTGGTTCTCATCTTACTCTAAAATAGACCGTTAGCCACTCATATATTGCTAGTGCGTCTGCAACCTCACCACTACCCCCATCTTACCCGTGAGAAGTTAGTTACAAGACTTTTGATATATTCTCACCCCTTTCTTTCTTTTCCCTTTTATGTTTTTCCTGATCGGCCGCTGCAGTTGATTACTACCTCGATCCTTCTTCTGGACACCTTCACGAAGACTCGACGATGACTAGTTAGGTGGATCCTGGCGGAGAGACTGGACCCATGTGGTAACGGGAATGGTGTGTTTTACCTTGCCGCTAGGCATTTGAATGTAGTCTGTACTCAGACATGTATCTTCCGTTGATGTATTGTATTAAGGCAGTTGTATGCCGATTGTATGAGATGTTGTATCCATGTAGCTGTAATGTTGTGATGTCATGTTGGAAATCGGGGCATATGGAATTTTCATCTGTCGCGGTGGGACCGATATGTGCTTCGTCCCCGGATCTGGATGGAAACATCTAGATCTGGAACAGTACCGCATATCAGGCCTTACAGGTGCCATGTTACACGTCTACGTTGTATAAATCTCGCCATGTGGCTTATCTTGAAAAACAATTTTCAACATTCTATTTTTCTACCTAGCTATAGACCGATGAAAAATACTACGAATCATTATGAAACTTTTTTTCGTCTATTTTTAATGACTATTTAGTCTTCCTCTAAGAACCTTTGTTCATCTGAGGTACTTCAAGAGACCTAATCTACTATTTAGATTACTTTGGTGCTTATTACACTTTCAGGACATCCAATGCCTTAGTGCTTCCTTTTGCTAAAATATTTATTCCCAATCACTCATATGTTATTCACATATATGATTAGAATCGTGATCCCACTTAATTCCATATCTTATATGATTTTTGATTAAATAATTAGTTTTGTAACTTCATCAAAACTATTACTCCAGCTCTGTGATATTTGCTTCAACTATGCACTAATCTTTGAAGCATTCTCACTTTTACTAATATCGTATAGATCATTAAATCCTTTCAGGTTGTATCATGCATACACCCTTTGTTTAATTTTCTCAGAAGAAAAATCCATATGTCATACTTCGGAAGTATGCCGCGATTATCAGTAATTTTCCGTATGAACATTTTCATCACTACACATATTGTAGTCAACCTTTTGAACTCTATCAAAAAGCTTATTTTTGCCATAAGTCGAGCGTTATCAACGATGAAGCTATCGTCTATGTTCATATCTATGAAAAACCCAATCCACTATAATGATCATGTATCCTTAGGAGGGTTTTACCAAGTTCTCAACTAGATTTTGGTGGATGGCTTTCATTTCATTTTTCATGGTGTTTAAACCATATAGTGGAGTTAGTGCCTGTCATGGGGTCTTGTAGTTCACAGGTTTATCACACTTCAGAACTACATTGGTTCAATATCAAATTATAAAGTTGTGTGATACAACATCAAACTTGATCATTTCATCTCTAGAACACATTTCAGAGTATTATCATTCCTTTTCCTCATATGTAGGAATTTCTGGTTTGGTCACAGAATTTATCTCTAGATCGAATTTTGAGTTCCATTTTGTAGAACCAAATGATTCAATGTAATCATTATCAAGCTATTATTCCTCCCACTTAATTGTTTCAAGAGAGCTGTTTTCTCAAGAAAAATTCCCTGTCCCTCAATAAACAATTTTCTCGTGTATGGTAATGGAAGTGTTCTTCATAACATGATGTTTCTACAATACTTATATTCGAGATCGAGTATATTCTAAATATATATCTCCGAAATTATTAAACAACAATTGGAGTTGTTATCCATGACATATTCTTATAGGGCATTGTTTCAACAGTCATACGATGACGCTCTATTTAGTTTGTAAGTGGTTTCTCTAAAGCGTTAAGTAGTATAATGAATGAGAGTGTGGTTTAAGTACATCACCGATCTCACCATGTCATGTTGGAATTCAGAGTAGAAAAAAATTAATTCCAATATGTCATATAGGGCTTGGTTGTACGTCATGATACTCCGTAGCATACGGGGTTTTAGGTGACGCTAGTTTATTAACTGAATTCATACACTCTATGATGTTTGCTAAATTCTTTAACTCATTTATTTTACGATCAGATCGTCAAATATTTGATCTATGTGTGATGATGATTCTCTTTGTGTTGAAACAAATTTGAACTTATTCAAAATTTCAGACTTTATATCTTGTCTAAATATCGGTATATCTATACAAATCATTATCACAACGTTTTATTTAAAGTACTATTTATTGGTTTTCACACATCGATATGTGTTATTGCCAATAGTTTACTAAACACTTGAAAAACTCATTTAATCAATGACTTTGTCTATTAGAAAAGCATTGCATGTATCAAGTGACTCAAAGTCAAGAGATTGAATGACTTCATCGATATGAAGCTTCCGCATGCGCTTTGTTATTATGTGACTAAGTTAATCATGATACTACAGTTTTAGCATTATGATCACATAACATAATTTATTTAGCAATCAAGAAAATAGAAATAACATCAGGATTTCAACTTAAATAATTCACCACGAAGGGTGAAATTCAGAGAATATTAATTTCGAACAACCATTATTCAAAACGTGGATAAGGCATCCACCGTGTAGACGACATAATACGATATTAATGTTTTACACAACCTCTGATTCAAATAACATTTATTAAACTCTAAGATAAATCTTGATAGACAAATGACGACGACCTTGGGTGACTTGGGTACCACTTCCTATGCTGACTTTCACTTCAATCGCTCTTCTCCTTCGAATTCTGATAATTCCCTGTACCTAGTTGCAAAACAAGTGCAATCGATATGGTATGAATTATACCTATGAAGGTTAAATAATGAAATTGTCTATTAACTTAGTATAACTTATTTATACCTTTGGTGATGAGACCACTTTTCAGATCTCCCAGATACTTCTTGCAATTCCTCTTCTAGTGCCCCTTGTTCTTGCAATAGTGGCACTCAGAATGTTTAGTTGGGCCAGTCTTGGTCTTTAGCTGAGTTTTGGTCTTACCACCACTCTTGGCATTTTTGCCTTTGACTTCTTCTTGAAACTGGTAGTGTTCATCACAGCCAACACGTGGTTGGGATCCTTCTGCATAGATGCTTCCGTAGTCTTAAGCAGAGCGAACAATTCGTATGTGGTCTTGTCAAGCCCATTCATGTTGTAATTCATGATAAAGCCAAGGCGGGGGGAGTGATGCAAGGAGAATGTCAGTATCGAGTGTCGTAGGGATCGAAAATCCCAGAGCACTTAGCCTCTATGCGTAACCAACAAGTTTGATCACGTGCTCATTTATTGAGCTACCTTCTGCCATCTTGCATTCCCACAGCTGATTCGTTGTCTCGTAACATTCAGTTCTAGCTTGCTTCAGATACAGAGCATTCAGTTGTGTCACCATGTAAAAAAAATTGAAGTTCTCAAAACATTTTTGAAGCTCAGTATCCATGCATGTCAGAATCAAGCATTGTACTGCGGTGTGGACATCCACTTTAGTCGCATAGACGTTCTTATCGTCCTCGATGCATCCTCTGCGGGAGCGGCTGGGAGAGCTTCTTTGAGAAAATAGTCCTTCATATAAACTTTGAGGACAAACCCAAGATTATGGAACCATTCTTCATAGTTTCCCCCCATTTGCAGCAAGCTTCTATTTTTGAAGCATCGGTCCTAAGCTAAAAGCAATGTTGTTGCGGGCCATCTCTCTACAACGATACAAGCAGATTGATTTAGACATGGTTCAAGATTAATTGCATTAATCTTAACAAGTTTATTCTAATTCTCCCACTAAAACCAATATCTCTCTATAATTGATCTTAGGGTAATCAAGATCCGGATTAATACATATGCCACCGGTAAAACACTCAACCATGGAGGAGATCAACCCGGTAGGTCTAACAAAACAAATCATAACCAATTTATTTCTCTTGTATTAGTATTTCTACACTTATGCTCTGAGCTTAGATCTGATAAGCTTGAACGTCAAGGCAACCAAGCGCTATTGCTTTGGAGACAACTCAATCCACCCGCCTCTTTGTTACCTTTCTGTTGGTACTCGTGTGACACGGTGCACCTCGAGTGGCGTTTATTACAGATGGTTTCACGGTTGGGAGAGCATGAACTTCTTGATATTTTATGATAGATCTACCTATTAAAACACGACTGCTTGCGCATTCAAACAGGCAACAAAAAGGATTAACATCACAGGCAATTTAGTGTATATGATATGGTATAGCCTTTTCTTCAAGAAGCTCCAAGCACCATGATTTTGTTTCTTCATCTTCTTTCGGCGGAGAGCATCACCTCCACTCACGCCATGTCGTCAAGCACCATGACGCATGATCATCATCTTAATGTAGATACTACAACTAGCATCCATTCTACTAAAAGAAAATTACATGAAGTTTGCCACGCATGCCGAATAAATGAAAACCATATGGCTCCAGCCATCATGCCGTACCATGACATGCAAGTCATGAAAATATAACATTTACAAAGTATAATAATCTCATACAACTTTTATTATGAAAAAGACTATACCACATCAGATGTTCCTGCAAAAACAAGTTAGACGATCTTCTACTCGTTCGTTGCATCTTTTACGTGGCTACTAGGGTTTGCATGGAAAAACGTTTTGCTAGCTACGTAACCACATAAAGCACAATCTTCAAGTTGCTAGATTAACACTCGGGACATATCAACCATGAGACTACAATTTAATATCATGGCCCATACTGAACAATCGTCAATACGCGTGATCCCCGTGCTACATCAACAATCTAACACACACCTTTTGTTACACAGTTTCTCCACACCAAAAGCAAGACCCAAATCATCTTCGCGCGACCAGCATACTCAGGAGCAGCATAGAAGAACCCCGAGGGGCAAGATGTTTGTAACAAAATCAAGCAATACAGAAGGGATCAACTTGTCCAATTGGAGGGGAAGCAACTAGAAGATTCATATCAAAAAACCGCGCACAATGAAAATTTTGTGCAATGCCCGTTCATCACTATGAACTCTAGATCGAACCTGCATCTATTACTAGAACTAGCTCATGATAGCACTGTTGGGATTCGGAGTAGAAAACAAAAAAATCGGCACTACGAAACCAAGCCCCAAGAATGAATCTAGATAGATGCAAGCAATGGTAGTGATCTTATTACCTTAACAACCGTGCAACGGTAGTTCTCTCACTGCGTAAGGTGTTTATGGAGAGTTGGAGAAGCTTGAAGAAGCACAATCCCACGAACAGATCTAATCCATGTGAAGTCCCTCGAGCAAAGATCGAACGCACGATCTCTCTACAGTTGATCCACACGTACGGTGTAGATGATCCGGTAGGGCTCGGTCGTCCAGCGCTCGGCGCCACCGGAGTAGAGAGGAGGGAGGATCATCCCTTCGGGGGTATGGTGGTGTTTAGATCTAAAGATAATGAGAGAGGGGGCAGACCTGGGGAAAAATATCAATGTTCTTGTCTATCTTGGGGTGCCCCTTCTCATCTATTTATAGAGGGAGAGGAGGGGAGGCCACCTTGGAGGAGGGGGGCAGCCCTAGGGGGTGCGCCCTAGGGTTTCCCCTCCCTTAGGGTGCGCCACAAGGGGGGAGGAAGCTTCCTCCTATGCGCCTCAACCACTTGGGCCTCCTTGGTCCCTGTGCTCCATCCCCACTTGGGCCTTCCAAGTGAGAGGGGGGCCATTGATATTATATTCATTTTATTAATTCCAAAACAATTTAGGAGTTCACAATAAATAAATATTAAATATATTTATACCATCCCGGAACTTTTCCCGCCCTCCGGTTTTCCTGAAGGGCAAGTACTCACCTGGGCTGAGTTCTCTAAGAATTTCAAGAAGCCGCACATCCCCACCGCACTGATCAGGAGGATGAAGGATGAGTTTCGCCACCTCAAGGAAGGGGGTATTAATGTGGTCGGTTATCTTGACCGTTCACTCAGCTGTCGAGGTATGCCCCTGAGGAGGTGGACACCGAGGAAAAGAAGAAGGACCGTTTTCTTGATGGTCTGCATGATGAGCTGCAGGTTGTTATGGTGGCCATGCAGTTCCATGTCCTTGAGACCCTCGCGGATGCTGCTATTATGATGGAGGGAAATCTCAAGATGGTCGTTGAGAACCACAAGCACCGCAAGATGCAGAAGGGTGGATCCATCAACCCCCGACTGCGTCTGACCCAGCCACCAAGGCCAGCACCCTAGAAGCAGAGGAGCCAGTACCCGGTGCCACGCCCCAGTGTTCCTGCTCGCCCTGTTTGAGTACCGCACCCATTAGGCGGAGTTCCCCGCAACCCTGGAGTGATCTATTTTGGATGTGGTCAGAAGGGACAATATTCGACAGTGTCCCAACAAGAAGAATGTTGCTCCGCGCCCCAATACACCACCACCAGCCAGAGGGAACCCCGGCTACAACAATGCCCAGCGTGGCGCGTCTAACTCCGCTAAGGGAGGTCTGAATCATGTGCAAGGCGGGAAGCCCAGGAGGCAAGAGACGTCATCTTGGGTACGTTCTCAGTTAATTCAGTACCTGCCCAAGTTTTGTTTGAATCTGGTGCATCCCACTCGTTTTTTACATAGTTTTTTGTAAATACAAGTGGGATGAGGTCCGAGCCCATGAGAAGGTCGATGAGCGTACAAATTCCAGGGTCTAGAATTAAAGCATTTCACGCATGTTATGGTGTACCAGTAGAAATCCAAGGATTCAAGTTTCCGGCAGAGTTGATTGTGCTGGGAACCGAAGGGATAGAGGTGATACTTGGCATGAACTCGTTGTCCAGGTATGAAGGTCGGATAGATTGCACAAAGGGAACAGTCAACCTGACAAGTGTTGAAGGAGTTCAGATAGAGTACACAGACCTGGCCGACAAGACCTGATCTGCTATCATGAGAGTGTTTCTGTGCCCTCCCTTGAGGAGGTGAATGTTGTATGTCAATTCTCGGATGTCTTTCCGGAGGAGTTACTCGGTATGCCGGGTGATCGGGATATCGAGTTCTTCATTGAGTGAGTGCCTGGCATAGCCCCAATTTCACAGAGACCTTATCGGACGAATGCCGAAGACCTGGTTGAGTTGAAGAAACAGTTGAATGATATGCTCCATAAGGGACTGCTTCGACCCAGGGCTTCACGCTGGGGTTCGCCAATTCTCTGACTAAAAATCAACGATATCAGTTGACGGGCCATTTGTGTCATGGTAAATCATTTTTTTTCAATAGTGAAACACTAACGACGGTTTGCCTCCGTCAATCGACCCGTCACTGACGCACCGTAAAAAAATGAAAATAACGACGATACCACTTTTTTCGTCGACTAAGATCATTTTTTAGGTGACATTACCCACTTTGTCAACAATGTTAATCTTCGATGACGGGGTAAATCAATCGCCTATTAAGCATAACTTGTCACCTATATGCGTCTTCGTCGACGATAATCCCGTCTCTAGAAATTGTTCTCTGCTGGTTTGACTAGTCAGCTTTCAGACAAGTGGGCCCCCTTTTGCTGACGTGGCTTCTTCCATGTGGGACCAGATGTGCTTTAACCGCCTTATGTGCCCGTCACTAATAAACTATCCCTTAGTTTTCACTAGTCAACAGTCCTAACATATTGTAACAGCCCAGATTTCACAAAAATTAAAAATTTTGTTTTCGGTGTGAATTGTTTGATTGTCTGATTTGTTTGCGGTGTTTGCATCCCCGATTTATCGATCGGCGATTATTTTTCCCCCTCTTATCTCGTATCGGACGGAGACCGACCCTTGCCACCCTGACACTCGACCTTTGCGACATCGGGTTTCACCCGATCACCGTCACGAAAACCGCACGAGATTAGCCGCAGCCAACGGAACGAAAACCCCGTTTAATAAGTAAACGGGTTATTTTATAGCGCGCAGGAAAGTGTTTTCGGAACGGTTCTAGCGCTAGGTGAACCCCGCCAGCTCGACGCACTGATCGCGCAGTTCGAAGTTTTACCCGAATCGGAGGTCCTGCGGACCCCCGGCGGTAAAAAAGGTGAGCATCGCGCGCGCGAGACAAAAACCGGGAATGATTTTGCAAACTGCGAGCCACCCGGGCTATAAAAAGACCACCCCACCACTTAGGGTTTTCCCTAAGCACCTAGGCATCCCCTAGCCTCCCAGATTTGGAAAATCCCCCCCCCATTTTCGCATTTTTAGCCCAATTTCAGTCAAACCCTAGCCCTTGCGGATCTGGACCGTCGGATCGGCCGATCCAATGGCCCAGATCAGCTCCACAACCCACCTCTCCTTTCTCCTCCACCGAGCCGCCTCCACGCCCACGAGGGCAGCAAGCCGCCGCCTCCGGCCTGACGCCGGCTGCAGGCGAGCTGCGCCCCGGCCACCCCCGCAGATCTATCTCCTCCTCCCTTCTCTCCTCCTTCTCCTCTGACCCCCTGCCCTCTCCTTCTCTCGCAGGGGCGCGCCGCCATGGGATCCCGCCACCGCCATGGATCCTGGCCGGGGATCTCGTGCTGCCGCGCCATGGGAGCCGGCCAAGCCCCCACTGTGGAACCCCCAGGAGCTCGCCGCCCCTCCACAGCACGCCGGCGACCCACGCCGCCTCCAGTCGCCGCGCTCTCCTCCGCACCTCGCCGGAGACAGGCCGACCGGCGCCGCTAGCCGCCACCGCGGCCCCGATCCGATCGGGATCGGGCACCGCCACCACCTCGCGCCATGGTGGGCCGGCCCACCTCCCTCCAGTTCCCCCACGGCCCACTGTCCCAGGCCGCCAGCCCAGTGGCCTCTCCAGCCGCCACTGTTGGGCCGGCCCAAAAACGTGAGTTTTTTTTCTTTCTCTAGACCCCTGCGAATTTTTTAAGTCTGAGAAATTAATTGTTGCTGATGCTGTTTTGCGGTTAGATTTGTGAGTAATCCGTAGCTCCGATGAACGTGCCCCCAAAATGAAAGTTGCTTAGAATTGTGTGTACTTTAATTCATCTTTTGTGAGCATTTGCATTTGAGGTCATCTTGATTGTGTAATTGTGTGCTAAACAGGGCATCAGATAGTTAATTGCAACAGCTGCTGTTAAACTTGCTGAGACTGTTGCTTGATTGAAACTTCGGGCGACGGTTTCTTCGCTGCCGTACGTCGGAATTGAGTGATTCCTTTTGGGTTGCGTTAAGCATTGTTTATACTTCATTTTCATGCATTCACATGCCATAATTGCTTGCTGCATCATGATTGTATCTTGCTCCAAAGTAGCTACCCTGCTGTTAGTGTGCTGCTGTTTATATTTTGTTGCAACTTCGGTCGACGAGTGTGTCGCGACCGTTTATCGGAATTGAGTGATTCCAATTGCATGTTGTTAAGCATCATGTCTATTTTCATCCCATGTATTGCAAATTCAGGTTAGCTTTCCTGGCCATATATTGTTTAGCTCCAAAGTTGCTATCCCGCTGTTTTTGACAGCCACCTCTGTTTTTCACTAAGTCTGTTACTTTGTGATGCCATGTTGCATGCTTAATATCTTTTGATCTATGATGCCTATTTGCATGATTCTTTTTGCCATGCCTTCCCTGTCATGTATACTTTAGTTCCATATCCTTTGTGAGCATGTTTGCATTGATTATCCTGTTTATGCATTGCTCTCAAGTGTGCTTCGTGATGTTGGCAGTTTGTGCCCGTAACTTGTTTTGCTTATATCTTTTTAACCGTAACTCCGTTTGGAGTGTGCCTTATATGTAACTTGATTAGTTTTTCGTGTACTTTGTGTTTATTCTATTGTTTGCTTCTGTTAACCAACCTAAAATATTGTTTAGGTCAGAACAGTACCAAATCTTTTAATCATCGTGCAGCACTTACTGTTATGCCATGTTTAGGTTGTGCCTCACTTAAATTGACTAGCATAGATAGTTTACTTTGTGCTCCACTTCTTGACATGTTTGTGTGCTATGCCATGCTTGCTTGAGTTGCCATGTTAACAACCGTTGGTTGGTCACATGTAGCTAAATAACTTCAACCAGCGTAAATGTGCGGTATCGTCGTGTGTGACGAGTACTCCACTTAACCTGTTAGTAACCGCTCTCGACGGTAGGTGCGATGTCTCGTGTAGCTTTCTTGTTGATGCTTGCTCGTGTTTGCCTCGTAGTAATAGATGCTTGCTCGTTGATTGCTTTCCAGTGTTTATCGTCTTGTGTGCTTCCGCGGGTACCTTTGGAGACGATGCGAGCTTGCGATCAACTACACCTTCGGAACCCGACTTATCAACAGGCAAGGACTATACATTACTTATGATCCATTCTATTTCAACCAGGGGTTTGCATGCTAGTCTAGGTTAGGTTCGATGTTTGATCCTACCACATGTTTACAGCCTCTTTCAAACCGATACAGCCATGTCCCTTCCCAGCAAACCTTGTACTGTTATGTTACTATTGCTCGTTGCTCAGCCATTGCTTAGTATGCATGCTTAGGATGCTACGATGTTACCCTGTTACTCCTTGGGCTGGGATATCACATTATTATATGTTGCTGATGATATGATTATTATAATGTTGACTATATTCGACGAAGGATGGAAGGTCTAGGCTATCCCGCCCCGATGCTTTGTTCCATTCGAGTCACCTAGGATCCGAGTTCCGGGTATTGGTTTTAAGACTGAGCGTGCCTAACCGCGTGTGGGATTTTATGGGGTCCCCTTTTCTTACCTATCTAGCTTCAAGCATTTCTAGTGGTGGCCCAAGCTGATTTACCATTTGAAACCGTGTGTGTGTTGGTCATACGCCAGTAGTTTTTAAACCAACCCGGACCAGTGAGGACATAATTCCCTTGTTGGCCCATCTTGACCGGCTGAGGACCCAGTTTCCCATGTGTGATTAACCGGCAATCCAAACCTGGAGTCATACGGTAGAGACCAGATCGAGAGCGCGACCGGCTTCTGAGCTGGATGTCGTCTCACCGGGGGGCACCCGGATTTGTTCGTTGTTAGTTAGAGGGACCTGTCACTTCGGATCTCTTGGAACTAAATCATAAAATGGTTGCCTGTGATGGGTAGCAACTGAGAGAGATGGACGTGCGTGCGGAGCCTTGTAATGGGCAGTTGGTACACCCCTGCAGGGTTAAATCTTTTCGAGAAGCCGTGTCCACGGTTATGGACGACTTGAGACCTACTCCTTGTTCATAGACAACAACAACTGAGATAATCTTAATATAACTTGATCAACGTATGTGTTCCTTGACTGCTTCTTCTTCGTCGGGATGCGAAGAGGAGGACAAGGATAGGATAGGTGTTATGTTTGCGTAGTAGGTGGATAGCAGACTTGTTGGAGGCGATTCCTCATCGAATGCTTGGCTTCTTATCTTACTCTCTAGATCGGTAGCCACTTCATAAATGCTAGTGCGGCAGCAACCTCACCACTTACCCCTTCCTTACCGTAAACTACTAGTTGTCCTAGAATGACGAGTGATGAAGTCCTTGCTGGTTCAGATGACCACTACAGTTGGATGCTGAGTACCTTTGTACTCCTGATACTACCCCCAAACTTTTTTCAGGGTTCTCGATCGACAACAGGTATGGTGATCGACGTTTCACGTGGAGACTCGACGACGACTAGTTAGGCGGATCCCGGCGGAGGGGCCTGGACCCATGTGGTTATGGGGATCAATGTTTTTCTCTTTGCCAGTAGGCATTTGCTTGTAGTTTATACTCAGACATATATCTTCCGCTGTTGTATTGTATTAAGGCAGTTGTATGTCGATTGTATGAGATGTTGTATCCTTGTATCTGTAATGTTGTGATATCATGTTGGAAATCCGGGGCATATGGCTATGTCATATGTCGCGGTGGGACCGATATGTGCTTCGTCCCCGGATCTGGGTGGAAACACCTAGATCTGGAACAGTACCTCATATCGGGCCTTACAACTTGGTATCAGAGCCTTACCGACCGTAGGATCCCCTCTCTGGCCGAAGTCGAGTCTAGACAAAAACTATTTTGTAGTTACTAAGTTAGTTATCGGAGAGTAGGAATCTTTTTACTCCTTACCTTTGCTCTGGTCAGGACAAGTGTCGTAAGTGTTTTACTCTCGAATTATCTCCCTTCAAACTTTAGGATCTCGAGAGTGTGGAGTTTTGGAACCGTTACAATGCCTTGCTTGCAGCGTATTGTCTCGATTCCGATCTCGGGTGGGAATTCCTGTAGTACCTTTAGCTTCTCCGACTTCGGGAATCATCTAGGTCATCCATTGCCATCCATCCTTTTGCCGGTGTTTTCACAACTTGCGTCGAAAACACTATCCTTTGATCCGGTTATCGTTGTCGTTCCTCCTCTCGACACCGACGGTTTCGTATTTTCGACGTTGCCGTCTCTCTGCGGAAATTTATCTCGATAGAAGTTCGACGTCGACATGGAGCAGAGTCCCTTGTTGGTGGTGTTGAAGATTGTCGACTCTCTTCTTTCCCCCTTCCCCTCTCCCTCGGATCGTCCTGGATCTCGGGACGAGATCCCTTGTTGGTGGTGTTGTATTGTAACAGCCCAGATTTCACAAAAATTAAAAATTTTGTTTTCGGTGTGAATTGTTTGATTGTCTGATTTGTTTGCGGTGTTTGCATCCCCGATTTATCGATCGGCGATTATTTTTTCCCCTCTTATCTCGTATCGGACGGAGACCGACCCTTGCCACCCTGACACTCGACCTTTGCGACATCGGGTTTCACCCGATCACCGTCGCGATAACCGCACGAGACTAGCCATAGCCAATGGAACGAAAACCCCGTTTAATAAGTAAACGGATTATTTTATAGCGCGCCGAAAAGTGTTTTCGGAACGGTTCTAACGCTAGGTGAACGCCGCCAGCTCGACGCGCTGATCGCGCAGTTCGAAGTTTTACCCGAATCGGAGGTCCTGCGGACCCCCGGCGGTCAGAAACGTGAGCACCGCGCGCGAGAGAGAAAAACCGGGGATGTTTTTGCAAACTGCCAGCCACCCGGGCTATAAAAAGACCACCCCACCACTTAGGGTTTTCCCTAAGCACCTAGGAAGCCCCTAGCCTCCCTGATCTGGAAAATCCCCCCCCCCCATTTTTGCATTTTTAGCCCAATTTCAGTCAAACCCTGGCCCTTGCGGATCTGGACCGTCGGATCGTCCGATCCAACGGCCCAGATCGGCTCCACCACCCACCTCTCCTCTCTCCTCCATCGAGCCACCTCCACGCCCACGAGGGCAGCAAGCCGCCGCCTCCGGCCAGCCGCCGGCTGCAGGCGAGCTGCGCCCCGGCCACCCCCGCAGGTCTATCTCCTCCTCCCTTCTCTCCTCCTTCTCCTCTGTCCCCCTGCCCTCTCCTTCTCTCGCAGGGGCGCGCCGCCATGGGATCCCGCCGCCGCCGCCATGGATCCTGGCCGGGGAGCTCGTGCTGCCGCGCCATGGGAGCCGGCCAAGCCCCCGCTGTGGAACCCCCAGGAGCTCGCCGCCCCTCCACAGCACGCCGATGACCCACGCCACCTCCGGTCGCCGCGCTCTGCTCCGCACCTCGCAGGAGACAGGCCGACCGGCGCCGCTAGCCGCCACCGCGGCCCCGATCCGATCGGGATCGGGCGACCGCCGCCACCTCGCGCCATGGTGGGCCGGCCCACCTCCCTCCAGCGCCCCCACGGCCCACTGTCCCAGGCCGCCAGCCCGGTGGCCTCTCCAGCCGCCACTGTTGGGCCGGCCCAAAAACGTGAGTTTTTTTTTCTTTCTCTAGACCCCTGCGAATTTTTTAAGTCTGAGAAATTAATTGTTGTTGATGTTGTTTTGCGGTTAGATTTGTGAGTAATCCGTAGCTCCGATGAACGTGCCCCCAAAATGAAAGTTGCTTAGAATTGCGTGTACTTTAATTCATCTTTTGTGAGCATTTGCATTTGAGGTCATCTTGATTGTGTAATTGTGTGCTAAACAGGGCATCAGATCGTTAATTGCAACTGCTACTGTTAAACTTGCTGAAAATGTTGCTTCATTGAAACTTCGGGCGACGGTTGCTTCGCAACCGTACGTCGGAATTGAGTGATTCCTTTTGCGTTGCGTTAAGCATTGTTTCTACTTCAGTTTCATGCATTTACATGCCATAATTTCTTGCTGCATCATGATTGTATCTTGCTCCAAAGTATCTACCCTGTTGTTAGTGTGCTGCTGTTTATATTTTGTTGCAAATTCGGTCGACGAGTGTGTCGCGACCGTTTATCGGAATTGAGTGATTCCAATTGCATGTTGTTAAGCATCATGTCTACTTTCATCCCATGTATTGCATCTTCAGGTTAGCTTTCCTGGTCATATAGTTGTTTAGCTCCAAAGTTGATATCCCGCTGTTTTTGACAGCCACCTCTGTTTTTCACTAAGTCTGTTACTTTGCGATGCCATGTTGCATGCTTAATATCTTTTGATCTATGATGCCTATTTGCATGATTCTTTTTGCCATGCCTTCCCTGTCATGTCTACTTTAGTTCCATATCCTTTGTGAGCATGCTTGCATTGATTATCCTGTTTATGCATTGCTCTCAAGTGTGCTTCGTGATGTTGGCAGTTTGTGCCCGTAACTTGTTTTGCTTATATCTTTTTAACCGTAACTCCGTTTGGAGTGTGCCTTATATGTAACTTGATTAGTTTTTCGTGTACTTTGTGTTTATGCTATTTGTTGCTGCTGTTAACCAACCTAAAATATGGTTTAGGGCAGAACAGTACCAAATCTTTTAATCATCGTGCGGCACTTAGTGTTATGCCATGTTTAGGTTGTGCCTCACTTAAATTGACTAGCATAGATGGTTTACTTTGTGCTCCACCTCTTGACATGTTTGTGTGCTATGCCATGCTTGCTTGAGTTGCCATGTTAACAACCGTTGGTTGGTCACATGTAGCTAAATAACTTGAACCAGCGTAAATGTGTGGTATCGTCGTGTGTGACGAGTACTCCACTTAACCTGTTAGTAACCGCTCTCGACGGTAGGTGCGATGTCTCGTGTAGCCTTCTTGTTGATGCTTGCTCGTGTTTGCCTCGTAGTAATAGATGCTTGCTCGTTGATTGCTTTCCAGTGTTTATCGTCTTGTGTGCTTCCACGAGTACCTTCGGAGACGATGCGAGCTTGCGATCAACTACACCTTCGAAACCCGACTTATCAACAGGCAAGGACTATACATTACTTATGATCAATTCTATTTCAACCAGCGGTTTGCATGTAGTCTAGGTTAGGTTCGATGTTTGATCCTACCACATGTTTACAGCCTCTTTCAAACCGATACAGCCATGTCCCTTCCCAGCAAACCTTGTACTGCTATGTTACTATTGCTCGTTGCTCAGCCCTTGCTTAGTATGCATGCTTAGGATGCTACGATGTTACCCTGTTACTCCTTGGGTTGGGATATCACATTATTATGTTGTTGCTGATGATACGATTATTATAATGTTGACTATATACGACGAAGGATGGAAGGTCTAGGCTATCCCGCCCCGACGCTTTGTTCCATTCGAGTCACCTAGGATCCGAGTTCCGGGTATTGGTTTTAAGACTGAGCGTGCCTAACCGCGTGTGGGATTTTATGGGGTCCCCTTTTCTTACCTATCTAGCTTCAAGCATTTCTAGTGGTGGCCCAAGCTGATTTACCATTTGAAACCATGTGTGTGCTGGTCGTACGCCAGTAGTTTTTAAACCAACCCGGACCAGTGAGGACATATTTCCCTTGCTGGCCCATCTTGACCGGCTGAGGACCCAGTTTCCCATGTGTGATTAACCGGCAATCCAAACCTGGAGTCATACGGTAGAGACCAGATCGAGAGCGCGGTCGGCCCCTGAGCTGGATGTCGTCTCACCGGGGGCCACCCGGATTTGTTCGTTGTTAGTTAGAGGGACCTGTCGTTTCGTATCTCTTGGAACTAAATCATAAAATGGTTGCCTGTGATGGGTAGCAACTGAGAGAGATGGACGTGCGTGCGGAGCCTTGTAATGGGAAGTTGGTACACCCCTGCAGGGTTAAATCTTTTCGAGAAGCCGTGTCCACGGTTATGGACGACTTGAGACCTACTCCTTGTTCATAGACAACAACAACTGAGATAATCTTAATATAACTTGATCAACGTGTGTGTGCCTTGACTGCTTCTTCTTCGTCGGGATGCGAAGAGGAGGACAAGGATAGGATAGGTGTTATGTTTGCGTAGTAGGTGGACAGCAGACTTGTTGGAGGCGATTCCTCGTCGAATGCTTGGCTTCTTATCTTACTCTCTTGATCGTTAGCCACTTCATAAATGCTAGTGCGGCAGCAACCTCACCACTTACCCCTTCCTTACCGAGTTGTCCTAGAATGACGAGTGATGAAGTCCTTGCTGGGTCAGATGACCACTACAGTTGGATGCTGAGTACCTCTGTACTCATGATACTACCCCCAAACTCTTTTTAGGGTTCTCGATCGACAACAGGTATGGTGATCGACGTTTCACGTGGAGACTCGACGACGACTAGTTAGGCGGATCCCGGCGGAGGGCCTGGACCCATGTGGTTATGGGGATCGATGTTTTTCTCTTTGCCACTATGCATTTGCTTGTAGTCTGTACTCAGACATATATCTTCCGCTGTTGTATTGTATTAAGGCAGTTGTATGCCGATTGTATGAGATGTTGTATCCTTGTTTCTGTAATGTTGTGATATCATGTTGGAAATCCGGGGCATATGGCTTTGTCATATGTCGCGGTGGGACCGATATGTGCTTCGTCCCCGGATCTGGGTGGAAACACCTAGATCTGGAACAGTACCGCATATCGGGCCTTACACATATGGGCCCAAGAAATGCTAATGTGGAGCCTTACAATCGGGCCCAGGCAATACTTATATGGGAGCTTACATGTGGGGTCGCGGACTTGGTGACGGTCCTATAATTGTCACATCACTGTATCTTATATTGCAGTTTTAAAATTGAATAAATTATAAAAATGAGCCCAATATAACTTTCATTAACGCTCAAAAAGACATGCATTACATAATTGTATCACAGATAATGATCATCCAAATGAGAAAACATAGTACCAGCTATGACAACCATAATAAGAACATGACCCTCAAAAGAAACCATAATAAGAAAACCTAAGTTCCACGACGAAGAACAAAATCAAGGCTGCAACATGGGCTGCAACATAGGCTACGACATGGGCTGCGACATGGTCTCCAATATGGGTTGCGGCATGGGCTCATTGGAATTGTACTAGCATAGCATGAACTTCATCATTGAATCCATTTGGTTTTGCTTGGCCACCACATTTTCATTTTTTTGCGCTTGTTCCCTCTTGATAGCTGCAATTTCTTCTTCCTGCTTCATTTTGAGGTCATGTAGTTCCTATCGCTGAGATTCCAATATTGCACTCATCTGTTCTTGATACCTATCAGCTGTCGATCTAGCTGCTAGCTCTTGAGTCTGAAGCCTCTGTAAAATCTCTTTGATGTGTTGATGAGATGTTGATTTCGGCCTTGAGCTAGATGACTCTCCTATGCTTGCAAGGAATGTAATTGACTTGCTCTTCTCTTTGAGAACCTCAGCAACAATCTCAATATTAGTATTTTTCCTTCCGCACCTTCTTCCTAAGCTGCATTTTTCTTGTCTTGCATTTCTTTTTGCAATATGATTGAACCTTTATTAGTAATTTTTACTGCTGCAACATGTGAATTCCAAACATTTCATAATGCTTACCAGTGCTATCTCTGCTTCCGGACTCAATACCCCATCCTTTTTCCTCATGTTCGTTGACTTATAAAATCTGAGACATGGCTTTTCCTACATGATAAAAAGGACATGATAAACATTAGTGCCACATGCCTTATACTTATAAACAAATCAATTTTGAATGCTGGTTCGAGTGCTTACCTCCTTTTCGTAAAACTATGCAATAAAGGATCTAGAACCAGTGGTTTGGTGTTTCTTCACACCACTTCAATTTAATTTATTCTGTGCACATATCTCCTACAAATTTCGGCTAAAATTAGGTTCTTATGATATAACAATCTACAAGTACAATCTGACGTATTAGGTATGAATTACGTGGAACTTCTCATCACTCTATTGTTGCAGCAGTTCTTTCCAACCACCTTCGCTAACAGAGGGTGGATTCAGCTTCATCGCTTCCTCGATGGTAAGGTTCTTAACCTTAGTGTAATATTACTTCTTAATACGGTGCCGGTGTGACCGCAAGGATTTCTGGAGGATCGATTTGGTCACATCGAAGTACAATATATCATCTCCAATAGAGAACCTTTGATACACACATCAATGAAACAATGCATGTCATAATGATGGTATGAGAGATTATAATGGTTTCTCGCCCTTCATTGGTTACCCCAAGTGGAAGGTTGAGATGTAGATATCAGCAAATTTCTCTCGGTGAAGATACCAAGGTTATCAAACCAGTAAGACTTCGAATGTTGCAAGTAGGTGTCAACGGCACCAGATAAATAGTTGGCGTGGACCTGCACACATAAACAAATAACTTTGCTCCCAACGAAGTACAAAGGGGTTGTCAATCCCTCCGGCCTTATCTTTTACAAAGGATCAAACGCAAAGGGATAATGATAGTGATAATGATAACAGCTGAAAGTAAAAGCAATAAATAAACTTGAGGTGTAAACAATGGTGGAACCCCCACAATCATGCATAAACACTCCCTCTTGGAGTTACTATCTACTACTTGGCCAAAGAAATAAAAAGTAACGGAGAACATGCAAGAATTACTCAAGAACAAAATATAAAAGGTAAACCAAATATATAACTCATCACGATCTGAACATGATCTCATAATCCATCGGCTCCCAGCAAATACAACATAGCAACAACAGGAAAATTACATAGGTTCCTTGATCATGTAGGGCAGCTCACAAGGACTAAGCACTGAAGAACAAGATTGGAGAGAAGACATTAAATAGCTACTGGTCATGGACCCATGGTCCAATGGGGACTACTAACGACACATCCAGGAAGCGTCCATGGTGGTGGAGAAGGTACCGGTGGTCCTTCTTCCCTCCGGTAGGGTGCCAGGAAGGAGCCTTCTGGTGCTCCCGATCTTGGAAGCGCAGCGGCGACGGAAAAAAGAGGTATTTCGTGATGCTGGGTTCTCCTCGAGGGTTTCTGGGACGAAGAGGTAATATAGGGGAAAGGGGGCAGCCAGGGGTGGCCCGGGGCTCCCAATCGCCCTGGTGGCGTGTCCAGGGGTGGGTCCGCGCCACCTGGCCGCCTGGGTGCCAGGTGGAGCCCCCTCCCCCCGACCCTCCTTCGGGTTTCCGGAAGCTTCCGTCTCGCTGATTTTTTATATGATTTTTCTAGAATTTTTGGAGCACTGAAAATTGGGGTAAAATCAATGCAACTAAAAGACACCAGCTGACAGAAACTAGCACTTGGTGCACTAAGTTAGTAGGTTAGTCCAAATATGTGTAAAATGATATAAAGGTGTAGAAAAACATGTAGCAATGTCACATAAAAGTGCATGGAACAAGCAGAAATTATAGATATGTTTGGGACGTATCAACATCCCCAAGCCTAATTCCTTCTCATCCTCGAGTAGGTAAATGATAACACAAATAATTTCTGTGGTGACATGGTAACACACATATAAGAACTTCAAAGTAAAGCAAGTAAGATGTGCAATTCAAGTGAAGATAATAACAAGAAAGAGTCTTAGTATTGATAGTAGCAAAGTATGAAAATAAAGGTGCAAGAGCTCTCGCTGTCCGTGACTCGAATATCTCCAAATGGTGTTTGCGTGCAAGCAATGGGAGATGGCATTAGAGAACTCAATCTACTAATTGAGAACAATATATAGTTTAATTGAGAACTCAATCTACTAAAGTTTCACACTTGGTCTCCTCCGGGATCTTATTTTGACTCATCCCCAGACCACTAGTCAGGTACAAGTCAAACTGATCCTCTCCCTTTCGACTTTGAGCACTCATGCAATGAATGAGCGCGAGCAAGATACGTTGGCACTTAGGATGGAAAACAGAGAAATGATGGGGAAGGAAGACAAAAAGGTGTGAAAGGCACACATCAATGAGGACAATCATAGGAAAGAGAAAGCCAAATGATAGATATGATGTGAGGAGTAGGGATTGCCATGCAACGGATGCACATATGAGCTAAGGTAAGCTATCCAATGGAACTAGTGCGGGTGCACCCAACTTGCTTGCTCATGAAGACCTAGATCTCATTTGAGGAGGCTCGTCCTTGGAATATGCAAACCAAGTTCTATAGTTTAAGGGTCCCCACATAGTTATGCATGAATGATAATCTCTATGGAGTACAAGTATGACAATGGAGTACGAGTGTGGATCTTTCAAAAAGAATAGTAGTGTTGCCCCCTTCTCTCTTTTTATCTATTTTTCTCTTTTTTGTATTTTTGTTGCCTCTTTGGCTCTTTCTATTTATCTCTCATTTGTCCTTTTGTGATGGTTTAATTTGTCCTCTTTCTGATCTTTTCCTCACTTAAGGGCAACACTCTATATTTTACAATAATATAGAAGATCTTCATACTTTACAAGAAGTAGTCAACATAAAGAAAGAATGAAAACTATCATGATTTATGCAAATGCATGCCTCTGCCAGTGTAGCAGGATATGCAATGATACTAGCGCGTCATGTAGCAATTATAAGGGAAAATCTGAACTATCATGTGGCTCCTCGACCAAGAAAAAGCATGTATGACACGAAGATCAAGTCATGAGATGGTGAATGTTGCCAGGAAATGTATCTCGGAAAGGCTATGGAAATGCCTTAATAGGTACATATGGTAGTTGTTTTTAGGAAGATATACGGAGGTTTATGATGACAGAGCGTATGGTGCCAAGGTTTTGGATGCACCGAAGAAGTATGCGCCAACTCTCAAGGTGAGAAAGGGAAATGCACGGTATCGAAGAGGCTAGAAAATATGGGAAGGTGGAAGTGCCAATAATCGAATACTCGCATTAGTCCGAAGAACTCATGCACTTATTATCGGTAACTCTCTATCTTATCAGGAGGTTCACAATGAGACGATTACCCCGAAGAGGAGTGTATGGGGGTTTGGTTATCCTCGCGCATCCTCGAGCCATGGTACCTGAGGGTACTCTATATATTCCAACCCCTCCAGAGGTTAGCTATCCATCTAGTAGCTAGAGTTCTCAACTAATTTTTGTAGTTTTTGAAAATAAGCACGGATTTCCCAAAATACGACACCTATCACTAATAGGCTCAACCTCTTGGCACCCTAATGTCCAAACATTACTCAAATCAATACCTCAAAACTATTGCATGTTACTACTACACTTGTAATATCAACCTTAGTTACCTACTCATGCAAGACACACAACTCAGTCCAACAAGACCACTCTCTAAACAAGATAAGCATGAAAACTCAAGAGAGTTCCTAAATCAACCTAAACAAAGGCTCTTAAAAATATAAGCATGAAAACTAAGAGCTAAGAATTGCAGGAGCTATGAAAAGATAAAGAACACACAATAAAAGAAAGATAAGCATGCAACCCTATGTTGTGTTCTACGGTGGAGTGGAGCGTGTTTCTCTCCCAAACAATGAAGGCTAGGATCCAAATTGTTATGAACAGCAAGCAAAACTAAAAAAACTAAAAATTAAAGAGCGGGACGCTCCATGTTTAGCACATAACATATGAAGTGATAAAAGTATAGCATGGAGAAGGACGAACTGATGATTGTTGATGGAGGAGGGGATGCACGGGGGCATCCCCAAGCTTAGACGCTTGAGTCTCCTTGGATATTTCTTGGGGGTTCATGGGGGCATCCCCAAGCTTGAGTGCTTGACACTCCTGAATCTCCTTTCATCATCTTCCTTCGCATTCTTGAAAACTCCCTTCATAAGAAACTCATCATAAGCTGATTAGAGTGGTTAGTACCCATGATAAAATATTTTTCTACACTAAAAATAAAGATATTTTTGAAGAGCTACTGTTTCTCATGATTTCCAAAAAGTTCTTGCAAAGAAAAAGCAAGCTTAAGGTTTGAAAACGATGAAAATGAAAAACGTGGCAGAATCTATGAAAAACAGACCAGCAGGTAGTAAGTAATTGTTTTGGGATACTTCTGCAACTCAAATCAAAAAACTCAGAACGCACGCACGAAAGCTAATTGTATAGACCATATTTTAAAGAAAATAGAGAAAAAGGAGACCTGGTGATTTATGGCCAAATTTTTCGTGAAGGGGACAGAATTTGTTTCTGGACAGCATGTCATAACTTTTGAATTTTCTTGCAATTGGAGGCTAAAACTTGGAACAAAGCTTGAAAATAAAGATATAATGATGGTGCTACAATAGTACAAGCATCAAGAGCACTAAAACTGGAAATAAAAACAACTTGGGTTGCCTCCCAACAAGCGCTTTCTTTTACGCCTTTTAGCTAGGCATGGTACAAGAAAATCATGTTTTATCAATATCGAATGAATAGCTTGACCGTGTAACGGAATCATAAGGTAACTTCACCTTATTTCGAAGAAGTGTTCCATAGGGGGAATTGGAATCTAATTGTCCCTTCTTTCATGTCAACTAGATGACCCGTTCCGGCATTTGCCGCAAGAGAGACCAGATGGCACTATAAATGTGACGGCTAATTTTCCGTTGGTACTTAAGGTTTTTTTTTTATTGAACCACTATTTCAGTATAAAAGTACCATATAAGACATGGTGATCATGTTGCCAACTAATTTGGTGTTACTCATCCCATTGCACCAAATGGTGCATGAGATATAAGTTGGCCTAAAGTGTATGCTAAATAATGTGATGTTATCAAAAAAACGTTAAGAAGGAACCATGGCATAATAAAAAAAAAAAGAACCCTGATTCATCCGCAAAGAATCCACAATTAGTCCATACACTTCATGTCTTTCATAGAAAACAACACAAATTTTATGTTCCATAAATTTAACATGGCAACTAAATCCTATTCCCGAAACAACACCTTTTGTTGTCTAACAAGCCACATAATGAAAGAAATATATCACAAGCTCATCATATGTCCATAACCATCAAAGCAACAAATAAATACAGGTTCATGAAACATCAGGCCTAATGATAACCGTACTACATAGGGTGTATACAAGATGAAGAATGCATCATGTTTCCTGGCAGAACTAAGCTCACCTGGCAAAAATAGAGGAAAATCTTGTGAACAAATGTAAAATGGAAATTAAAAAAAACATTTACTTCCTATAAATCAATATTGAGTTATTTTTCTTTTGGTTGGTAAATGGTAAATGATAAGAAAAAACAAAGTTATAAAATGCACGAGTTTCTTTGCTGAGGAAAGAAATAGGTATGACCATAAGTATGATTCAGTACCACACCCATCAAGGTTAAACTTTTATACTAAAATATGAGAACTTCTAAGTATTTATCTTTGTTATCTATCTATTATTGTGCAATTGAATAGTATAAATACATGACCAATTCTTCCTGAAGAATCTTAACTACCATTGACAATGGAGAGTATTAGAAAACTACAAATACCTAATGAACAATCTGGTAACATACAAAAATTGTCGGTATCGTATCTCCAATAACCCAGACATGAGCATAGTTCAACATAATACGCCCACAGATTATACAATTGACGAAAGAAACAAATAGTGAACTTGTTGGTATGTCAATACCTCCAGCATTGCCCATGCGACGACCTAGAGATGCAGCAAGTCCAGCTAGGCTTTTGTGTTTTACTCTCCTGAATCATTTGCATGTCAATTTAGATTAGCTAATCAGAGATGTTACTTAGAGCATGCATCTAATCCAAGGGAGAAAAGAAGAGAAATGGAAGTTCCAGCAAGAAGACACGTGCAATACTATAACATAGAATATCAGAATGCCTACTTATTATTTGTCACTTCACAACACTAACAAAGCATCAAAACACGATTTTAACTTGTAAATCAGGCCAGATACAATCTAAGTTTTTCATTTCAGAAGACCATGATAACTAATAACAAAGGGGTGGCCTAGTTGGACTTTACTGGAACTGAATCATCTTCTTTTGCTAGTGCTAAAGGACTGGGGTCACCTGATACAATGATCTATATACATTGCCGCCATCGCCACCTACACCAGCGACTGGAGTCGCTGCTGCCTGACCTTCCCATCACGCGCTATTTAATTGGTGTTTCCTTCCGTGATCCTCTATTTATTGTCGATTGTCTGAGTTTCTGTCCAACTGTTGTTGCTGCCTTTGTTGGCTACCGATTAGTCACGAAACGTGAATCAAAAGCGAAGATATTATTTTACATGATTCCTGCTGACGCGTTGTTGCTACTAACGCTAGCCATGTTTTTTATGCCACTGACCACTGTTCAAAAAAATGTTGCCGCTGACCGGTTTTTTGTTGCTGGTTTGTTGCTACTGCTAGGGAGGTAAATTTGGCACAACATCAGCAGGGAGTGGCATGGCAGCCATCCAATCATCAGCTGGTAGCATGCAAGCAAAATTATTGATGTTGATGTCGTAGAGGAAGGGCTTGGGCATGCTTATTGAGTTTTATGTGATTATGTCTATCCCAAACTAACAAATTATAATACTATCATAATTTATGTGATTATGTGCTTATTGAGTTTTGCATACACCACAAAGATTGAGGAGATTGATGATCATTCACAACTTGAAAAAATTGATGACCAATCACGACTTGAAAAGAGGCATGAAGGCAACTAATGGGGCAGTATTTTTAGTTCATCGGCCCTTCGAGACGGTATTTTTAGTTCATCTCATGCATTCAATTATTTTTTATCTTTATTACATGTCATTTTAGTAATTATTTATATATACTCGATGTATTTTTGTTTCAAGAAATTTTCGTATCCCGTAAAACCGTACCCATGTCACTGTATCATTGCTTCATAGCTTCTTTCTTTTAGAAGCCTAATTTTCTTTCTCTAACAAGGCCCAGAGCAAACAATTTATGGTAAGTCCTCATGTGGGCATATAAACATAACTTCAACAGGGGTAAATATAAAGGTTTACTTATATGTTCTACCAACACATGGGGGCCACAATGTAATTCAAATAGAGATTGAAAACTAATCATGCTGGTGACCTGACACCCAATACACCAAATAAAGGGAAAATAGGGAAATCCAACAAACAAATGAAAGAATAAAAATATATTTTTCTGCATAATGTAGAGGGGCTCAGCCAGAAACAGCCTACCTTCTGTCTGAGGATCATCAACGAAATTTTCAATGAAGTCGATAAAATTAGTGTCGTTAAAGGGGTCAACTCATGCCAACACAAGTTGATTACCCCAAGCCTAGAGTTGTTGTTTGAAACACCTATAGGTACAAAAGATTTAAAGTTCAGGCAAATGCATTCCATGATTAACATCAAGTATACAATAGTGGACAATGGAAAAGGAGTAATAAACATCAACATGGCAATTAGCAACATGGAAAGCTGTACCAAGACAGTAAAGTGAATAAAATAGCGGCTAACAACAAGCACACAAGAAATCCAACACAGAAAACAACATAAATATGTAATATTTTAAGGATTGATTATTTCAGACCAAGAAATAAAACAACGGCTAACAAAAAGGTGTATTATGTTCGTTGATGCAACAGATTGTTACGTCTTAATTTTACCTATGTTGCATTTACCTATGGGTCAAGACCCAACAGTTAGGCACCTCCCCGGAGACGGCTTGGCACATAGGAGTTTTTCTAGGTCAGTGTTTAATATCTTCGTATCTTGATTTCCGTCGGACCCTTCTCCACATTGTCGAAGGCCTTGCTCTCGTGGACTGACACAAAGGGATTGATCTTCACACCCTACAATAGGACAAGTGTTATTGTATCACAGAGTAATGAGATATACATGTTGCTCAACATAATTCAAGTCAAAATTATACCTATTTACAAATAAATTATCATGAGTCTGTTAAATTCAATTGTGTTTCTGGTTAGAAAGCAGATTTGGATCCCAGAGGGTACTTGTCCAAGGCAATAAAGTGAAATTTAAAAACTGAAGCAAAATGGAATGATGAAATCAACAGATGCGAAATGAGAACGAAGAAACGAATATGTGCTATTGAGTAATACTCGTTGTGACCCACTACAGTTGGACATGTAAGGAGCCAGTCAATTATGCAAGCAGAAGATTGGATAACTCTGAATTTTCATGTAAGAGATTAAGATCATATTCATATCATTCAGTCGTCATGGAACCACAACTTATGTAATCGGGAAATGTTCAGCCCAACAAAATATTACTATATCCGCTTTCCTTCACATAAATCCACATTTTTAATAGGTACATGTATTATATTTTGGTAAAAACATAGGAGAAACTAAACGGTCTAATGAGGACATATAGCCTATTTTTAATAGGCAGTGCTTTAAAAAGCAAATAATCATGATCTGCTAGCAGGATCAAACCACGAAAATTAAAAAGTACAAGCTTTGGATAACAACATGAGAAGAATCAAATTCAATGGATTAGTACATCCTAAAGAGAAACTAACCATTATCCAGTTATCAATCCTGAAGAGTAGCTAAACATATATAATGCATATCACATGAATGGCAGTAGAACTAACTCGCGAAAATAAGAAGTCAACGGTTACCAACATGGCTCGGGCCACAGTTACCAAAATATGTTCGCATATCAGATGCTGCCGCCATGTTCTCCAACTAAAGTCAACGGTTTAATTGAGACGGGGCAGGGGAAGTGGGGGCAAAGACAGAAGCGGCGCCGTTCATGGCGCAGAGGAGGCGAGGACATATATGCATTGCTTATAAGGCATCCCACCTTGGACGCTTAGGCAACAAGGCGCCTAGCAGCGCCTTGCATTTATGCCCGCTTTAGGTGCTTAGGTGTCCGTCTTAAGCAGTCGTTTCGCTTAGGCAGCAAGGCGGTTGGTGCTCGCCTTAGGTCGCCTTATAAACAATGTATATATGGCATAGAGAAATGCAAATAATGGCATTGGGAATCCAGATATATATAGGAAACCAATGAGATTATTTAATCGAGGGATCAAACAGGAGAATGGGACTGCTTGCATTACGCAAAGAAATTGAAAAAAAGATTAATTATAGCATGAAGAATACAATCATGGGATCAAAAAAATGATGAGGTGGTCGTTGGCCTGTGTGGTGGCAACGGCCATGGCTTGCTGCTATCACGTCAGCGCTCATCGCCGAGCAGGGAGGGTGGAGTCCTCACGGACCACCACTATCAACAATTCGAAAAGTAAACCCCCCAACCCCCATTTCATGCAACGAATCATGATACATAGATCAATCATCACCACCACAATTGTTTCTATAGGTACGAAAAAGGAAAATACGAAGAAAAAAAGGAGCATGGATGGCCTTTTACCTTGCTATGTTAAGACCAATCTGAAGAGCTGATTAGCATGGAAGGAAGGAAACCGGATGAGGAGCACCATGGAGAGGAACTTATGTCACCGGAGTTGCGATGCCGAAGACAAGGAGCAGCGGGTGATGGGATGAGGAGGTGGCCAGAAACTCATCATCATCCCCCGTCCTGATCCCCTGGTGGCCCCTGGCCCATCACCAGCCTTGCTTCTTCTTCCCCCACCCCTGTCTGCTATAAAAAAAACATGCAGCCCCTGCCCCCAGCCTCATTTTTATTATCTAAAGGTATAATGATCTGTGAAGATCTAATTCAACCCTGCAAGCAAAAAGAGGACATGAGTTAGACCCAAAGCATTGAAATTTTGAAAGCAATTTCTAGGCACATAGATGATTTAAAAAATGCTAATTAATTAATTATATCATTGTTGTATTTTTTACTATGTATTGTATCAAACAAAAGAAATGAGATAACCCAAGAAATGCAGGTTACCTTGTAGCATACTCCCCTGGCAGCCTTGTTAGCTAATATAAGACACCAATTGATCTGAAAGTGTCTCAAGTTGTAAATTTGGACCAATTTTTCTGCATTGATCGACAAATGTTGTTAGCTCATCTATCCAAATTGAACTATTTTGCAAGAAAAATATCCCAGTAACAAACTTATATAGGCCATAAACCCTCACATATTAGAGAAGATGTATATCGCATAGGGTAGAGCACCATTTGAATTCATATGCGATTATTGAACAACATAGAAATTGCTAATATTTCAATGAGTTATTGCTTAGTAAGATTATACACAACAACACAAATATTTTACTTTAGCTATTCAACACCATGTTTCTCAACAGCATAGCAGTTTCATGCAATGTGAACAAAGGAAACATAGCAAGTACTCCACCATAATATGAAAGCCGCATATATATTTACCCATCAATTGTTTGATCGAATCAAACATAAAAGTGGTGGAAATAAATCTTTGAAACCAGCAAATGATCAAAGAGAAGAACCTGCACAAAAGGGCACCATGTTTAAAATACAACAGTCTCTATTTGAGTGAATTCATGTGGCCATGACCTCAGTGTGTTAGCATGTTCTAATTTGTTTGGAACAAACCCTGCAATGAACAGGCTGACACAAGGTTACCTTTTTTCTTCACCATTGCTTTCTAATTAAGATTGATCACCTTGGCTAATAGAGGTCTGACATAATTATCTGCTGCCTTCTGGAATTTCGCACCTTCTAGGAAATCAAGAGGTACACTCTGTTGCAAATAAGGTATGAGGAAAACTTAGATTAAACGACTTGTCGGATATATGGCCTACTTACAGTCAATACGGATGAGAAAACAACATGTAACTTTGCATTAAAAAATAGTTATCATGAAAATGCAAAGCAAAATGAAATATGCTTGCATCAAGGGGTAATTTTTCTTGTCAACAAAGGTCTAAACCATGGATAAAAAGAACGATCAAAAACCAAAATAATTGTAAATGAGATTTAGAGCTCTAGATGGTTTACCTTAACATCCGACGACTAACTATATTATTTATCCAGTGATTTATATGATGCATTTAATCGTTCAACATCAGCAGAATATTGACCATCTCTTCGGAGTATAGGCCAAGGCACTTGTGCACAGCTATGAAGTACATGTGTAAAACAAGGCAACGGCCAAGTCGGAAGTACCAGAAGTAGGTTTACAATTCCATCAAGGACCGTCTACGTGATGTAGAGAAGTATAGTAATTTATTCTAAGTTTCTAACATATAAATGAGTTACATAATCCAATTGGAATCAGGCTTTTTTAGGTCAATTTTTTTATAGTTTACCTTTAAAATTGGTCACATATTCCAAGTCTATCCTGCACAAGAACCTCAATTAGCTCAGGGAGACACAAAGATCGTGGATCTAGCAATACAAATGAGATCAGTTGTAAAATATAATCCAAATATCCCCACATTCAACCCTCTAATATAATATGACCAGCATAAACCTATAGTTAGCCCCCAATCACCGTTTCTGGCAAATACAAATCCAATTGGGAATATAGAGAAACAGTAAACGACAATGACTAAGGAATGAAGTTGGGCTCACCACATGCATGGAGGTGTGGTTCGGCGGGTTTCCTCTAGCAGCGGTGGTCGTGGACACGCGGGCGGATGCGGCCGGGCAATCGAAGGAGAGGAGCAGCAGCCTTCTGCCCACTCCATTAGATACTACAATAGCAGCTCACTTATGTGGAGAGGAGAAGCTCACGCGAGAGGAGCGGATCTAGAGGAAAGGAGGAAGATGAACCATCCTCTTCTCCTCTCCAGCCACCGGCAACCTCCCAACCCTCCTTCTCTACCTTGCCGCCACTGCCTCCCTCCCATCAATCTCGATCCCCTTTCTATTTCTCGTAACCCTAGGGTCACCGGGGAGATCTCTCAACAGCGAAGGAGCGGCCAACCGGCACGAGGCAGAGGAGGAAGGACGTAACAAACATGAAAATTACACTAATTAATCAGCTTTGTGTTATCTCAGATAAACCTAGGAAGAAGGAAAACACAACACAATAAGCGATCCAGTACCAAATTAAGAGGCTAGGAGTAAAATAATAGGAGCAACCACCGGATATTTCTACCTTGACGATGTTGCCGACGAGGTAGGGCAGTTGCTTGTTGAGCTTAATCTTCTCGTGGTTCTTCTTGACCTTGTCCGCTGCAGCTCGTCCTGCGCGGGGAGAAATAGAAACGCCAATGGATCAGACATAAACCCAAAACCTAACCAGCACCGTTCAGGCAAACAAAAAATGAGTTCCGCCATGCCTCTTCTCGCCTCTGGCGCAGGCGGGCTGGATCTAGGTTTGGGAGGGAGCGGCTTTCCTTGAGGACGCGGATCTCGTTGTCGAGGGTCGCGGAGGCGGGAGGCGCGGATGATGTCCTCCGCGAACATGTAGGCCAGCCGGTCGCCCTCCGTTTCGTCCACGACCATCGGCGCTGCCGCGGGCTTCGGGGCCCGCCCGCCGACGCCCCCCGGTCTCCGCCAGACCCGCACGCGCACCCGCTGGCGGGGAGCTGGAGGTCCGCGACATGGCCATGGTGGCCGGCGGTGCAGTTTACTGGGAGAGAGAAGAGGGAGAAGGAGGACGTCGCTTTCAATGAATAATATCGAGCGTACGAACACAACTTCACCACTTAGCTGCCCTTCGGCCTTTATAAGTCTAAGTACGAAAATTGCCCGTGCGTTGCAACCAAAGAAAATCATACTTTCATAGCAATGGTTTTAAAATGTGGATGTGAGCCAATCGCCCACGCGTGAAATTTCCCCGCCTCATCGTTCGGCTGATTCCAGCTACCAATTTCGTGCTCCCTGAGCCCACCACCACCCCATTGCTCAAGGCTGACGGCCTCGACCCCGCTGATCGTTGTCGAGCTCGCCGTACCGCTGCCTCTTGATTTTGACCTTCCATCTATCCCGTGCCGCCATATCACCTCCCACAACCCGCTCGAGCTTCCTTGCCTTGAATGATCATGATCGCAGTGTTCATATAATAGTAATACGTTCGTCCTGGTGAATACCAATGTGATAATCTCGACCATTGCACACATACCTGTCATTGAAGCACATTGTTGCAAGTGAATGTCTAGTAGTTTAAAAGTTAATCTCGTTGATTGGACGTGATGTGCGTGCTTTCCGAGCTACGACGTACATCTTCCATCATACACCCACTTATTTTCAAATTGTATATTTATTTATTTTAAATGCATCAACATTATTTCTAAAAGACATAAACGCTTTTTAAATCACATGAACTTTTTTAAAGAGAATGATTTTTTTTGTTAAAATATGAATATATATTCAAGCATGTGAATTCTCTTTTGACTGACATAATTTTTTTAGAAGGGGTGAATATTTTTAAGGTTATACAGACATTATTTAAATATGTGAACACTTTTTTTAAAAACTACACAAACATTTAAAGAGCATGAATCTTCTAAAAAATTGAGAACATATATCAAAAGGCAAAAAAAACTAAAACATGTTTTTTCTTTTAGGCACATCGCATATAGTGATTTTTTTTTTAAAAACTATACAAACATTTGAAGAGCATGAATTTTTAAAAATTAGAGAACATCTTTCAAAAGGCACAAAAAAACTAAACGTGTTTTTTCCTCGCACATCAGAGTTTATTCCTAATTCAATTCCTTTCCTTGTTGGCAAATGGCAGATAGTGAACAGTTTTTTTTAAACTATACAAACATTTTAAGAGCATAAAAAATTATTAAATATTAGAAAACATCTTTCAAAAGGCACAAAAAACCTAAAACGTGTTTTTATTCCTAGCACAACAGAGTTTATTCCTAATTCCTTTCCTTTCGTTTTTGGCACGTCACAGATAGTGAACACTTTTCTTAAAGAAAAATGTCTAGAATGAACCTTGAACTTGTAGACGGAAGCTAAATCCCACCTTGAATTTATAATAGCTAAATTCAGCACACCGGACTTTTATTTCCTGGTCTATTTCAAAGCTGGATATTGTAGACCAATGCCAAATCCAGGCCGGCCCATTACCACAGTAGCTGTGGCACTTTGTTTTTTCTTTTCTTTTTATTTTATTTTATTTTTTTATAATTTTCTTAACTTTCTTGATGATAATTAATTTTTAAATATTTTCTTAATGACATATAAAACCAACCTCAAGTTTTTGAAAATCTTATAAAAAGTTCGCACTAAAAAATTTTAATAACTAAAAAACTTTCGAACTAAAAAAATCAAAATTTATAAATGATGACGTATTTAAAATACTTTTAGTACTTGAATCATTTTAAAAATTGATTGCACTTTAAAAAAGCATCAAAGTGTTCGGAAATGTTAGCACGTTGCTCGCGCGCTCACTTTGCTTTGATATTTATAAATTGTTTGCACTTAATTATAATTAATATTTAAAAAAATCACAATAAAGAATGTTTTTATGTGAACAAATTAATAAATTTATGTGTGCACACATTTAAAAATGTGAACTGATTAATAGAATTTTGAATGGATTTTAATACATTTTGTAAGTACGATCGTTAAAAAATTTAATTTAAACATCTTTGAAAAGTGTAGCAAAAAAATCTATTTCGGGCAAAGCAAATATTTTATAGTCCATTCAAAAAAAATATGAATACTTTTAAAAAGTTTATAAATTTTGGGGCCAAATGTTTTTGAAATTTAACACAGTAATTTGTTTCAAGAAAAAAAAATTAATAAATCTTTGAAAAGTGATGCAAAATATTAATTCCGAGCAAAGCAAATAATTTTAAGTGCAATTTTTAAAAAAACTTATGATTTTTTTAGACATTTTATAAAATTTTGAGCCAAATATTTTTAAAATTTAACACACTAAAGAAATTTTTTGTCATGCGAAAAAATAAAAATGACTCGTGGCAAGGCCCAAGCATTCTTTAGTTTGCCTTGCGTTTATTTCTTGTGGCCATGGCCCAGGAGGAAGTGGCCCAACAAAAAAAACAGAGCAGTGAAACGTTTTTTTGCCTTTAAATTACTGAACTGCGGGTTAATTTATTATAAAAGGAGGGGCTCTTTTGCAAGAACGCCATGACGGACCAACGAATCCACATCCCTTTATTATTATAGGAAAAGTACACGTGCGTTGCAACGGGAAAACATAATGTTAGTATGATATCAATCAATAATATTTGATGTGTTGGGGTCCGTCGAATGAGATGCATGATGGACAACCCAGCTGCGATCCAACTAATGTATTGTTCATCATCGTCCACTCTTTCCCAATTCTACTTCCTAGTCTACCATGTTAGGATGTGTCGAGCCTTGCTTATGTGATGATGCAATTATCATTATTGATAGCCTCGTCGACCAGCTAGTTCGACGCAGAGAAGAGCTACAACATATCCGTGTATCCAGGCGCAAAGTGATGATGCAATTGTCGGTATTGGTGGCTTCATCGACCACCAATTTTCATGTGGTACATCTCACAGGTGTTTTGTTTATTTTTTATCATAAGTCCTACCAAAAAGAATAGTAGAATGATCATGTATAGAACTAATAATGAAAGAATAACAGAGAAAATTAATTAATTTTCTTATTGATAATCGAAATAAAATTATTTTTTAGTTTGAAAGCAACATACTATCAGCTAGCCGATAATTCTATTTCTTTCTTAATGTTCAACTGGCCAATACATAGTTTTTGCATACATTTTCTTCTTGCTACTTAAATTATGAAGAGACGTTCCTTAAATTGCTCTACATTCAATCTCACAATTCGCTCATTAAATTATGTTGGAAGTTAATTCATTCCTTGACTCTTTTTTCATGCATGAAAACGACATTACACTTAACTCGATTGGCAACATAGCTGCATAATCTCTTTCCCTCATTCATTCCTTCTTTATCGCACTTAATTAATTTTTTTATTTCTCTGTTATAATCATTCATATGACTTTCTGATACTGAAGAAATTTAGAAGCATATTTGAATTCGAACAAATTACTTGTTAGGGAGCAATGTGGAACTAATTAATAGTCAAATCAACTTTTCAATCTGCACACGACATGACTAATTTTTTTATGGGTCTGATGATTTAAATCCAAAGTCAATATCTCTATCGTTTGCATCCTGAACTAACAAATCTCGATCTAAATTGAATACATTCCCGGATGGTTGGGTGGATATTAGAACACATTGAGTCGACCCATTAGCGCAGTAGCTGGCACTCACTCTGATCTATTTTTTTTCTTTTTTAGTTTTTTTTGTTTTCTTTCATTTTTCTTCCTTTCATTTTTTCGCATTAAAAAATAATTGTTTTGTGCATTAAAATTTTAAAAGGTTCGAAGCCAAAAAAATAAAACTATTCACACCCAAATTTTGTAAAATTTAAAAAATGCTCGCACTTAATACTATTTTCCCTCCTTGTAACATTTTCATTTATTTTAATTCTTTTTATTGCATCATTTTTACAAGATATTTGAAGTAAAAATAATACTTAAAAAATCATATATATAAATGTGTAAAAATCCGTAACATATTTATTAAACAGTTCTCACTTTAAAAATGCGTTAAAATATTGACACACTTAAATGTGTTAAATTGTTCACACACAAACTTTTATAGTGTTAATTATCATTAAATAACATATTTTCTTCAAGTGCAAACAATTTTTCAAAGAGTGAAATATATTTTTTGTACGATATGATGGTGGGTGTGCGTGCGATGACGAAACTGGCCTAGTAGTTTGGAAAAAGGCCAAGGCCCAAGTGTGACAGAGAAGCTATTTTTATTATCCTGCTTCAGTGGGGTGCCAAACCTAAATGGGCCGAATTTCTTTCAAACTGCAGCGTTGAACGACCCAAGTGAAGCAGCAAAACGTTTTTTAATTATTAATTATAGTGCGGGTTAATTTTTTAAAATAGCAGGGGTCTTTCTATAAAATATGCGTGACAGACCGAATAAAGGGGAGAAACGCACCTCCCTTTATTATTATATAGATAAGTTTAATGATATCACCAACGGTGCGAAGAAAAGGACATCCCAAAATAATTAGACATGAGGGATCACACTCAATGTCCATAACAAGAAAATCAACGGGAACATAGTTATCATTGACAATAATAAGAACATCATTAATCCTCCCTAAAGGTTTCTTTACGGAAGAATCAACGATACGAACACCAAAAGAACAAGTATCAAAAGGTTTCAAATTGAGCATATCATACATTCTTTTGGGCATAACGGAGGCACTAGCTCCAACATCGCATAAAGCAAAGCAAGAAAAATTGTTCAATTTAATTTTGACTATAGGATCCCAACAATTTTCTAGCTTCCTAGGGATGGAAGTCTCAACCTTGAGCTTTTACTCCCTAGCTTTGATAAGAGCAATGGTAATATGCTCGGTGAAGGCAATGTTAAGTATCCTAGTGTGGGGGTCTTTATTCATTTTTTGCAAAGAAGGTGATTGACGAGGGGGTGACCCCACGACTCCTGCATATGAGACTACCTGGTGCGTATGAAGACAGAAGGCCCGCTGGGAAGCTACGACAAGCCCACGATTGGCCCAACCAGGCACCGATGTAGGAGTCCGCGACTAATATGGAAGGTGCAACTTGGCGTACAAGGAAAGACTAGAACTAGGAAACCTTCTCTGTAACCTAGTACGGACTCCCCGGGACCTAGCCTAGTATATAAAGGTTGGGAGGGGAGACGTCCAGATGAACTCAATACGCATCTACTCATCCTTGCCTTGCAAGAAGTCGCCTTGGCCTCCACTGTAATCGCCCCCTCACGCAATAATATCGAGCAGGAAGTGCTTCTTTTGTTAGCCGACGAGTATCGTCCAACCTGTGCCATCTCTATGACTAACCCAGGGTCCCTAACCATGGGATTTGCCGGGGTTGATCCCCGTCAATTGGCGCCGTCTGTGGGAATTTCACAGGTTGGAACCGCGATCTCGGCGGCCTCATCACCGACGCTCGTCAAAGCAGCGACTACATCAGCACTCATCGACTCTATGATCCGGGCAGACTCCGATCTATTCGGATCCCTCGGTTTCATGGCTCACCTCCCGGCCTTTCGACCGGCTTTGGCCGACCTACGCACTGGTGTCAACCTGATCTTCGGAGAATATCCAATCTACATCAACCACTGGGGATTCCTCCGTCTCACGGATCGCGCTCGAGCACCCGCGACGGCAGATCCTACATCAGCAACCGGAGCAGCACCCGCCCGCGTGACGACTCTGCTAGTCAGCCACGACCCCCAGCCCGACTACTCTAGTGGTCCATGGAAGAAGCGCAACATGTGCACAAGCAAGACGACAGTCAAGACGCTGTCCCAAGTGTTCATGGCAGACATCCACGAGCCAACCACAGATGACAAAAATCAAGATGACGACCTGAGCAGTTGCCGAGACAACCGCTCGAATAGCAAAGACAGTGATCCTGACAACACCGGCCAGGTCACCGTCACACTTGGAGAACCGGGAACCATACCAAAGAAAATACACAAAGGAGCGGAGCATAGCAATCGCAGGAGCGACGAGCCAGAAAGCAGCAAGCATCAGACCCCAGGCATGGCTAAAGAGGACCATCACGTAGAAAATATCTACCTGTCCAAGGAAGCAATTGCCAGAATAAGGGACGCAGTGAAGCGCGGCAAACTACTCCCGGAGAACGCAACGCGAGACGAGCTCAGAGCATACAACAAGCTGGCGAGTGACGCCACCAAGAGATCAAGACAACAACGCTTAGAACTAGAGAAGCAAGGAAAGACTGCCATTGACTCAAGGAACAACCAAAGATCACCTCCCAGAAGCGATTCCTCCGACTACGACTCCCCCATCCGAGTCAGATCCAGATTCAGCAATCTGAAATGCACATTAAAAGATCCCAAAGAGGACAAATGAGAGTTAAATAGAAAGATCCATTGAGGCCACCAAAAAAAATACAAAAAATAGAAAAATGAAAAAAAAATGAAAAGAGAGAAAGGGGCAACACTACTATCCTTTTGAGAGATCCACACTAGTACTCCCTCTATATCTTTGTACTCCATAGAGATGATCTTTATGCATATAGTTTGGAGAGCTTCTTAGCTCGTATGTGCATCCATTGCATGGCAATCCCTACTCCTCACATCATATCTATCATTTGGCATCTCTTGCCTATGATTGTCCTCATTGATGTGAGCCTTCCTCATCCTTTTTGTCTTCCTCCTCCACCATATTACTCTCTTTGCCATCCAAAGTGTCAACTCTCGTGCTTACGCTCATCCATTGCATGAGTGCTCAAAATATCGAAAAGGAGTGGATCAAATTGACTTGTACCTGGCTAGTGGTCTGGGGACGAGTCAAGATAAGATTCCAAAGAGGACCAAGTGTGAAACTTTAGTACATTGAGTTCTCAACAAAAATACTTTTTTCTCGTATTCCCTATCCTCCTTTCTTGCACGCAAACACCATTTGGAGACATTCGAGTCACGGACAGCGAGAGCTCTTGCACCTTTTGTTCTTTTGTTACTTATTTCAATGCTAATATAGACTCTTGCCTGTTATGACTTGAATTGAATCTCTGACCTTGATTGCTTTACTTTTCAAAGTTCTTTTATGGTTGCTAGCATGTCACCACAGAAATTATGCTTGTTATCATTTACCTACTCGAGGACGAGCAGGAATTAAGCTTGGGGATGTTGATACGTCCAAAACGTATCGATAATTTCTGCTTGCTCCATGCATGTTTTGTGTGATATTGCTATGATCTAGATACACTTTCATACATTTTTGATCATAATTGGACTAACCTATTAACTCAGTGCACCCTAGTGCCAGTTCCTGTTTTCTGCTGTTTTTCTATTTCAGTTTTCCCCCATATAAAAAGTGCCAGAAAAATTCTGGAAAATTCAGATAAAAAATCAGCGTGACGGAAGCTTCGAGAAAAGCCCGGGAGGGGCCAGAGGGGGGCCAGGGGGGCCCCAGGCGGCCACCCGGCGCGGCCCCACCCCTGGCCGCTCCAGGGGGGCGCCTGGGGCCCCTGGTCCACCTCTGGCTGCCCCCCTTCGCCTATTTATCCCCCGTCACGGGAAAACTCCAAAAGAGGAACCCTATTCCGCGAACTCGCCTCTGTTCCGCCGCCGTCGCGCTTCCAAGATCGGGAGCACCAGAAGACCTCTTCCCGGCACCCTGCCGGAGGGAGGATTGACCTCCGGGAGTCTCCTCTCCACCATGGATGCTCCCCGGATGTCTCGTGAGTAGTTTTCCTTGGACAATGGTTCCGTGATCAGTAGCTATGTGATGTTCTCCTCCCCTCTTTGATCTTCATTGTTTAGACCTCGTGAGTTGCCCTACATGATCGAGGCACCTTTGTAATATTTCTGCTATTGCTATGTTGAGTTTGATCGGATCTGATGGATTATGAGATTATGTTCAGATTGTGATAGAGTAATATATTTGGTTTTTATATCTTATATTTTTGTTCCTAAGAAATTCTTGGATGCTCTCCGTTGCTGTTTATTGCTTTGGCCAAGTAGTAGGTAGTGACTCCAAGAGGGAGCGTTGTGCTAGATTGTGGGTTCATGCCTCCCCGATGACATGCTTGAGTGACAGAAACATGAGTCTAGGGGATGTGTTGTTGCCACATGGGGGAAAACAACGGTGCTTGTAACCGCGGTTACAAGGATTGTTTACTTTACGCAAAGTTCTTTTTAATGCAGTTGTCTGTTGTTTTGGGTTTACACTTTGGGTGGGGCTCGCAACTTAATACCAGCGAGATGTTCTGGATAGATATCTCAAGGTGGATGATTAGTAGTAGATGCAGATGGATTTCGGTCTACTTACTTTTGCGTACTGCCCATGCTTTTGAACCTCTTCCTTTCTTTTGTAGCATAGTTAGCATTGCGGTGCGTTCTTAATCCTGTCAATTGCCTTTCTATAATTTGTTTACCTCGCATAACATTTTTATCGTCTTTTGGGAGAGATACATCACTAGCAAACATCACGTATCCCGGTCCATATCCTCATTATTGTTTCCAAGCTATATTTACTTTTCTGCATTTACTTTCAAGTTGCTATCATTATTCCCTTGCGTTTTATCATTTGTGAACAACAAGACCGGAGAGATTGACAACCTCTCTGAACTTCGTTGGGAGCAAAGTTATCTGTGTCTGTGTGCAGGTCCGCGTCAGTTGCGCCGCTGACACCTACTTATCATTTCTGGAGTCCTACTGGAGACAAACCTTGGTATCTTTACTGAGGGAAAACTTGCTGCTGTACCGCATCACGCCTTCCACTCGGGGCCTACCAACGAAGGGCGAGAAGCCGTCATCAGCAAGCTGCGCGAAAAGACAGGCGGGAGTCAAAGAACAACGAAGGAAGAAGAAAGAGAGGTAGGAGAAGGCAATGGTTGGGTAAAAACCTAAACACACCAGACCCCCCCCCCCCCCCGGGTATTTAATCAACAGCCGCAGCAAGCAAATCGTCGCCGCTCATCTTGGAATCCAGCAGATGTGGCACGACCCCACGATTACCGAGAAGCATGGAAAACTCAACCGGAGCACTAACCATACTGCCCACCGCGCGCGAAAAGCGGGGGCCATCATCACGCGGCATTAAATTTTTGGGCAACAGACGTCAAGTCACTTCATTTTCACTTGACATGGCAACCCAACCTGCCAGGCCAAACAGCAAACGTCACACCTCAGCAACGCATCTCCGGTCAGCATTCAGCTCTTTACAACCTTTTTTCATATTATTTCAAAGAAAAATCTCTTACTCCCATTGGGAGTACCTTTATTCGAGTTCGGGTGCTCCCTCACCTAGAAGGCAAGATGTGCTCGAGTGATCACTCGCACCAGCAAAAACAACATACTCTCAGAGTTCGGGTGTTCCCTCACCCCGAAAGAAGAAAAGCATTCGAGTGACCACTCGCGAAAAAGACTTAGCACTTCAGCAAAACATGATTTACTCGCGCACTCGACGATATTTCGAGTGGGTGCTATCTTATTTTCCTCGCCTGAGTCCACTACAAACTCCGCGAGTGACGACTAAACATCTCACTTGATCGTTTATTCCTAGTGGGTGCATCGCGAATCAAGGCTCCGTGCCTCTACAAAAAATAACTATGCCTGGGCTACAACACACTGTACCCAAATGCCACGCAAGCTTAGCGTGTAGGTAAGACCCCGCTGCGCAGAACGGCCGGGCTGGGACTTGCCACAGAGCGATATCACTCCCGACCTTTTCCATGCGCTCGCATGATAGAAAGAGCCGAGCGAACGCGCTCAGGCTATGTGCTTAGACTGGCGGCAATTGATCCTATAAGACCTGCAGCGGCTTGACTTTGCTTGACACCAGTGTTCCAAGTTCATGTCGAGGGACGTGAGCTTGATTGGGCTACTGTGGTATTTGTCACTAGAACAATTCACCAAGGCTCGACCAGTCGACTCCTTGGGCCCTTTCAGCTTAGCAATCCCTCGAAACAGATATTGTCATGGCTCAAAACTGCCAGCGACCCGTGGCGATGCCACACTTACAAACAATAAAGCGCAGATGAATTCGAGTCCCCGCGCGACTCTCCGAGTCCCCCAGGCACTCGGGGGCTACTGACGAGGGGGTGACCCCACGACTCCTTCATATGAGACTACCTGGTGCGTATGAAGACAGAAGGCCCACTGGGAAGCTACGACAAGCCCACGATTGGCCCAACCAGGCACCGACGTAGGAGTCCGCGACTAATATGGAAGGTGCAACTTGGCGTACAAGGCAAGAGTAGAACTAGGAAACCTTCTCTGTAACCTAGTACGGACCCCCCGAGACCTATCCTAGTATATACAGGCTGGGAGGGGAGACGTCCAGATGAACTCAATACACATCTACTCATCCTTGCCTTGCGAGAACTCGCCTTGGCCTCCAGTGTAATTTCCCCCTCACGCAATAATATCGAGCAGAAAGTGCTTCTCCTGTTAGCCGACGAGTATCGTCCAACATGTGCCATCTCTATGACTAACCCAGGGTCCCTGGCCATGGGATTTGCCGGGGTTGATCCCCGTCAGTGATAACTTCAGAAAGACTACAATTATCAAAATGAAGATCACTACCATTAATTTAAGTGGTGGTGATGTCATCTAAGCTCATTCTCTTGGTAGTCTCTAGATTGATGGGAACTTCTTGTCCTAAGGTTGAGGTATTAGCATCACCATTAATAGGTCCAATGGGACTAGGGATGTGTTGGATGCTAAAAGTCTTGAGATCCTCAACAACTTGTATAGTGGAGATAGTAGTGTGTGTAGGAAGGCTCTTAATCCTATCTTTCTCTTCGTTTTCTCTAGCCCATCTATCCTTAAGTTTGGCTAGCATTCTAATGTTCTCATTAATTTGGACTTGGATAGCATTCATGGGTGTGGTTTTTCTCTCCTCAAGGGGAGAGGTTCTAATTTTAAGAAATTCTACCTCATGAGCTATGTTGTCTACCTTCGAAGAGAGACTATCTATTTTTTCTAATTTCTGTTCTACACTCTTGTTGAAGGCTTTTTGAGAAGTAATAAAGTCCTTAAGCATGCTCTCTAATTCAGAAGTGGAGTTTTTGGTGCTAGGATAAGTGTTGTTGTTCCCATAGTTGTTGGATGGAAACGGTCTAGGATTGCTACCAAAATTACTCCTATAAGAATTATTATTAAAGTTGCTCCTAGAAATAAAATTAACATGAACTTGCTCTTGAGCAACCAAAGAATTCAAAGGAATATCATGAGGATCAATAGGAGCTTGCTTAGTAAGTAAATTCATGATCATGTCAACTTTTTCATTTAGGGAGGAGATTTCCTCAACAGAGTTTACCTTCCTACCTGTTGGAGCTCTTTCGGTGTGCTATTGAGAGTAGTTTGTCATCATCTCATCTGAAAGCTTTGTGGCAGCACCAAGTGTAGTTGACATAAAAGTTCCTACCGCGGTCGAGTCTAACAGATTTCGCGAGGTAAAGTTCAAACCTGCATAGAAAGTCTGGATAACCATCCAAGTAGTCAAACCATGTGTAGGGCAATTCTTAACAAGAGATTTCATGTGTTCCCAAGATGGGCCAACGTGTTCGTTATCCAATTTCTTACAATTCATAATATTACTTCTCAATTGGATAATCTTAGAAGGGGGGTAGTACTTCCCAATAAAAGCATCCTTGCACTTATCCCAATAATCTATGTTATTCCTAGGCAAGGATTGAAACCACACTTTAGCTCCTCCTCTCAAGGAGAAAGTAAAAATCTTAAGCTTAACAATATCACCATCTACTTCTTTATACTTTTGCATATCACAAAGCTCAACAAAATTATTGAAGTGTAAAGCAGCATCATCTCCAGCACTAGAGAATTGATCTTTCATAACAAGTTTCAGCAAAGTAGGTTTAATTTCATAAGAAGGTGCTGAAGTGGCAGGTGGAGCAATCGGAGTGCAGATAAAGTCATTGTTGTTGTGACTAGTGAAGTCACACAACTTAGTGGTTTCAGTGGAACCCATAGTAATAGCAGCAAGCAAGAAAAAGGTAAACAATGTTTTTGTGATTTTTGATAAAGGTTACTATCTACTACTTGGCCAAAGCAATAAAAAGTAACGGAGAACATGCAAGAATTAATCAAGAACAAAATATGAAAGGTAAACCAAATATATATCTCATCACGATCTGAACATGATCTCATAATCCATCGGATCCCAGCAAACACAGCATAGCAACAACAGGAAAATTACATAGGTGCCTTGATCATGTAGGGCAGCTCACAAGGACTAAACATTGAAGAACAAGATTGGAGAGAAGACACCACATTGCTACTGGTCATGGACCCATGGTCCAAGGGGGACTACTCACGACACATCATGGAAGCGTCCATGGTGGTTGAGAAGCTCCCGGTGGTCCTTCTTCCCTCCAGCAGGGTGCCGGGAAGGAGTCTTCTGGTGCTCCCATTCTTGGAAGCGCGGCTGCGGCGGAACAGAGAGGTATTTCGCGATGCGGGGTTCTCCTTGAGGGTTTCTGGGAAGAAGAGGTAATATAGGCCATAGGGGGCAAGGGTGGCCCAGGGTTCCCAGGCGCCCTGGTGGCGCGGTCGGGGGTGGGGCCGCGCCACATGGCCGCCTGGGCACTACGTGGGGGCCCCCTAGCCCTCCTTCGGGGTTCTGGAAGCTTCCGTATCGCTGATTTTTTATATGATTTTTTTGGAATTTTTGGAGCACTGAAAAATGGGTTAAAATCAATTCAACTAAATGACATCAGCAGACAGAAACTGGCACTGGGTGCACTAAGTTAGTAGGTTAGTTAAAATGATATAAAAGTGTAGAAAAACATGTAACAATGTCACATAAAAGTGCATGGAACAAGCATAAATTATAGATACGTTTGGGACGTATCACAAAACAGTTGCATGGCTAATTTAGAAAGATGCGCTATGGGAAAATTGGAAAAAATAATAATATGATGGCTCATCTTTACTTTCATGGCAGCTTCAGGAATAATATGCTGATTCTTCTTTAAACTGTAATCCTTCCACTTGGTTTTCAACGGCATATGTGTTCTCACGTGAATACCAATCTCCGAGCTAAGATTTGCAGCTTGCAAATAGTTAGTAGGTTTGATTAAACCTGGCAGCAATTCAATCTTCATATTGCATCCTTCCCTTCTGGTAATAACGTCTAAGTGACGCCCCAACGTAGGTCCGCGCTCACCTCTCTTCTTCTTCTCCTCTGAACAGTGTGTGTCTTGTTCTAAATGTTTTTGTGAAATGATGTTCCTATCAATGTTTCGAGTCTCAGGACCACCTGGTTTATAATTATCATGGAGTTGACAATAGGGGGGTTTCTCTCAAAAGTAAGTTGATTTGTTGGTGCAATATGCAAGTCTTAAGCTATGTCCTCGTCATCAGGATGTACACGTGTTTGTGAAGCTAATGTTTTCTGCAATATTGCTGCTCTAGATCTTTTTACTGCATTAGTGCCAGGAACAGTGTTTTGAGTCTTATAGTCCTGTGTTTCCTGAAAGACTAAAATTTAGGAATGTCAAAATCACAAAGTTGATTAATTATGCACTGTGAAATTAATATGGATTCCCAAGTCCAGATATTATTTGGTACCTCTACTTCAGTTGTACGTCTTGGTAGTGCATGAGTGCCAGAAGCAGTGTTTTCAGCCTGCTCATGCTTTGTTGCCTGGAAGACAAAAGTTTAGGAATGTCAAGATGACAAAGCTCATTAATTAGGCATTGTGAAATTAATATGGCCTCCAGAGTGGAGATATTATTTGGTACCTCTACTTCTTATCTACATCTTGGTCGAGCACGACTACGAGGAGCAGTTTCTTGAGACCGCTGATCCTATGTTGCCTGGAGGACAAACGTTTAAGAACGTTAATGCCACAAAAGTTGGTTAGGTGCTGTGAAATTCATATGGAATCGAGATATTTTTTGGTACCTCTAGTTACCAGGCATCTGTGAGGGGAGGTTCTGTCTCCGAATTGTTTCCATCTACAATTTCATCATCATCGTCATTTTCATGACTTTCCTTCTGTACGCGCTGGTTCAAAGTCAGGGTCCATCTGTACCTCAACCTCTACCTACTCTATGCCATTTTCATGCTGGATTACCCCATTTCCTTGTTTCTTTGCACCTTCCTTACCATTCGAATAAATAATAGAGTAAAATGCATCGTAGGTCTTAAAAGTATTCAAACTGTGTCATCTAGGTCCTAAAAGTTCTAAAATGCACATCCAAGTCCTAAAACTAAATAAATAGTCCGCCGGAGGTCCTAATTATGGCTAACCAAGTCATGTGGCAACTTGAATGTGGCTAACCAAGGCATATGGCAACACAAGTAGAACAGTTTTGGAAGAAAACATCAGTACTTGTTCACAATAACTTTCACATCCCAACTCCAGTTGTGATGATTCAAAAAAATCGTTCTTCTCAATAGGACGAACAAATTATAGTCAACAAGCAGCAACTCAGTTTAAATATATGATCATTGAGAGCAATAATGTCTACATCATCATGATCATACATCATTTTCTAACATCTCAGATAATGTCTAAATTCATGATCATATTTTATCTTGTCATGTCCAAAATGTAAAACTTTTTTCAACTGTCCAAAATGCACATCTTTCTTCACCGAAGCTCCAACCACCAAATCACCGCCTCCTCTTACCTGTGGGAAAGTAAGATATGTGTCGTCAAATAGTCCCAGGCTATTCCTATGCGCGGGAATCCAAGTCGACGTGGCCGGTCAAATTGCCACGCAGCCTGGTCAGCCGTATTTAGGACCCGCGGTGGACAGTTTATTTAGTTTTTGGACTTGGATGTGCATTTTAGAACTTTTAGGACCTACATGACACACCTCAAATACTATTAGGACCTACGGTGCATTTTACTCTAAATAATACTACGTTCCAGTTCGGAAATATTGTCCAGGCCCTTTTCTCCGAATATTTCCTCCATTCGAAGAGCATTTTGCCTGCTTGTCCTTTCCCTCTCCTTCTGACACTCAGGAATTTGCAGACTGTGTGTAGCCATGGGTGTAGCAACTATAGATCAAAGATGAAATAATCATAAGACCAGTAAATATAAAAACACTATCTAGGGATTTGAACATGTAACAACATGAGAACAACATGCGCCAGTATGATATAGTACTCTATTTTCAGCAAACAAATACATCGTTTGTCGAAAAGAATGAATGAGATCCGTTGATGGAGACCTGGAGCAATCTGGAGTCGCCGGGATCTGGCTATGCAAACCCTAATCCTAAGTGAACATAAATTTTCTAATAGAATATGTAGGAGTTGCACCATTGGGTTTCAATAACATGCGAACCACATGCAGAACGGAAGTATTACATGTACGTTTATGATTATCTTTTGCGATGCATGTGGTAGGAGGAACCTTGCGTTCATTGCCGCTCGGAAGGCATGATGTTGCGCTGCCATTCTCCTTCACGGCGTATGCCATCGCTGGGGAGGAACTTCGTCGCCGAGGCCCGGGGAGGGCACCATCGCCGCCGATAGTCGTCTGGATCTGGATGAAGATAGAGAGAGGAGGTGAGGTGAGGTGCGATGCGGTGCAAAATTAGTGTGAGTTTAACTGCGAGGTATTTATGGTGGGTGTTGAAAATTATGCCCATGCACGCTTTGTGAATGTAGGCGGGAAGTGAAAAATTGAGGGAAGTAAAAGGAGGGAACAATTTTTTTTGACTCTTTCAATATCAGGTTGAGATTGGACTTGTACACGCAGATGTGAGCGCTAAAAGACAACAAGGAGGGAGCGAGAATGAGGGAACCAAATTTTCGACTGTTTCAATATCAATTGAGAGGTTGAGATCAGACTTGTACAAGCAGATCTATGCGCCAAAAAGCCAGCAAGGAGGGAGCGTAAAGGAGGGAACCAAATTTTTTATTGATTGTCATGCACTTGTACACTCATGTGTGTGTGATGCACAAGCCAATCCATAATGTTTGTATCGAACAAAATTTATTTTATCTTATATATTTTTTAGATCGATTAGAATCCAAATTGTGTTTAGGCACACACATACGAACCATCCTCAAGTTCAACAACTCTTCACAAAAATGGAACATCACGAATGAAAGTTTCATGCTTTTCGTGAAATGACAATGCAATGACGACTATCTATTTACCAGTTTTTATGATGGAAAATTATGTACAATTTTTAAGTGCATAAGATTTTTGGCCAATATGGTCACCTTTTTGTTCAAGGATGTGCTCCATGGTGATTTCCTCTTGGTTAATTCAAGATTTGACATGTATGCCACATGTAACTAAGGGGTTGTTTGGTTCCTAGGCTAATGTTGCCACACCTAATTAAGCTTAATCATGCCACAATATCTTAGGTGTGTGTTTGGTTCATTGCCACACTTGTGGCTTGCCACAGTTTACCACTGCTATGGTACACATGTCAAAGCTAGACTCATATTTTTTCCACACCTTGCCAGAGTTTTTGGTGGCCGTTAATTTTATTCACGACACTTTGCCTAAGGTTATTAGTTGTGGCAAAGTTATTCACAATCCAAACAACCCCTAAGTTTGAGGTAAAGTATTCACAACATTTCCTTTCATCGAATCTTAATTAAGTGTATAAGTGATCAGGAACTTACCATGCATTAATTAGTGTCAGTGACAATTAGGTGTTTTGTGAAGCAAAAAAATGTGGCACATCAAAACAATGCATTATTGCATATTCAAAACGTAAACAAAAAGCCTTTTAAGCTTATTCTATGTACTTAGGTTCACATACAGTTGGGGTGGGGAGCATCCGGAGCTCACTCGTGTTTTTGTCTAATAAATTATCTCCTTTTGGTCTAGGGTCTCCAACATAAAAAAGGGGCAGCCCCAATGGTAAAAAATTCTTTTGGTTTGCATGTATATATAAGGTTTGTCCTCATATAGTACATTTCATACCAAATTTGAGGCATAGTATTCACAAGGATTCACTTACGTGTACCTAAAGGACTCACAATATATATAAGTCCAATACAAAGTTGTGGGTGATAGTCATATATATGTTTGTGAAGCAAGTCCACATAAAATTTATATATGCATTACGTATTTGATGGTTCGAGAGATGATAACGGCTTCTCGCCCTTCGTTCGTTACCCCAAGTGGAAGGTTGACATGTAGATAGCGGAAAATTTCCCTTGGAAAAGATACCAAGGTTTGAGTCAGTCCAGTAGGACACCAAGGTCGACAAGTAGGTGGAAAGGAAACAATGACACCGTTTAAGACAAAAGTTGCTTCCTTGACCTGGACCCGCACACACAAAAAGTAACCTTGCTCTCAACGAAGTTCAGAGAGGTTGTCAATCTCTTCTTCCTTGTTGTTTACAACGGATAAAATGCAAGGGGATAATGATAGTGATAATTGCAACAGAATGTAAAAGCAATAAATAAAGTGGAGGTGCAAACAGTGGTGGAAATATGGACCGGGGTCCCATGATGTTCACTAGTGATGTCTCTCTCCAAAAAGACGATAAAAGAGCTGAGCTGGGTGAACAAATTATAGCTGGGCAATTGAAAGAATTATAAACGCACCGCAATGCTAATTATGCTACTTTAAAGTAAGAGGCTCAAAAGTATGGGCATTACGCCAAGAAAAGTAGACCGAAATCCATCTACATCTACTCACTAATCATCCACCTTGAGATATCTATCCAGAACATTTTGCTGGTATTAAGTTGCGAGCCCCACCCAAAGTGTAAACTCAAAATAACAGACAATTGCATTAAGAATCCTTGCATAAGGTAAACAATCCTTGCAACCGTGGTTACAAGAACTGTTTTTTCTCCCTGGTGGCAAAACACATCCCCTAGTCTCATGTTTCTGTCACTCAAGCTAGACAACGGTGGCCATGAACCAAAATTCATGCATAACGCTCCCTCTTGGAGTAACTATCTACTACTTGGCCAAAGCAATAAAAAGTAACAGAGAACATGCAAGAATTACTCAAGAAGAAAATATAAAAGGTAAACCAAATATATAACTCATCACGATCTGAACATAATCTCATAATCCATCGGGTCCTAGCAAACACCGCATAGCAACAGAAGGAAAATTACATAGGCGCCTTCATCACGTAGGGAAGCTCACAAGGGATAAGAATTGAAGAACAAGATTGGAGAGAAGACATCACATAGCTACTGGTCATTTGACCCATGGTCTAAGGGGGACTACTCACGGCACATCCGGGAAGTGTCCATGGTGGTGGAGAAACTCCTGGTGGTCCTTCTTCCCTCCGGCAGGGTGCCGGGAAGGAGTCTTCTGGTGCTCCCAATCTTGGAAGCGCGACGGTGATGGCACTGAAGTAGTTCTCCTCATTTGTTACCCCAAGTGGAAGGTTGAGATGTAGCACAACAACTAATTTCCCCTAACGTAGAGGATAGGGTTTATGTCTCCATTAGGACTGCAACGACGACAGGTAGGTGGTTCGGCAAGTGACACGCCGTTTATGATAATCACTTGCTTCGTCTGGACCTGCACAAATGACAAATAACTTTGCTTCCAACGAGTACAAAGAGGTTGTCAATCTCTTCGGCCTTGCCATTTACAAAGGATCAAACGCAAGAGATAATGGTAATGATAATGACAACTAGAAAGTAAAACATGAAGTAAATTGAGGATGTAAACAATGGTGGAAATATGGACCGGGGTCCCATGAAGTTCACTAGTGATGTCTCTCTCCCAAAAGACGATAAACAGCTAAGCAAGGATAAAAAATTACAGCTGGGAAATTGACATGATAAGAAATGCACCGCAATGCTAACTATGCTACAAAAGAAAGGAAGAGGCTCAAAAGCATGGGCAGTACGCCAAAATAAGTAGACCGAAATCCATCTGCATCTACTCAATAATCACCCACCTTGAGTTATCTATCCAGAACATCTCATTGGTATTAAGTTGGGAGCCCCACCCAAAGGGTAAACCCAAAATAAGAGACAACTGAATTAAAAGAACTTTGCGTAAAGTAAAAAAATCCTTGCTACCGCGGTTACAAGCACTATTGTTTTCCCCCTTGTGGAAACATCACATCCCCTAGAATCATGTTTCTGTCACACAAGCTAGTCATCAGGGGCATGAACCCACAATCATGCATAACGCTCCCTCTTGGAGTTACTACAAACTACTTGGCGAAAGCAATAAATAGCAACGGAGAACATGCAAGAATTACTCAAGAACATAAATATAAAAGGAGATGAACCAAATATATTACTCATCACAATCTTAACACAAGCTCATAATCCATCAAATTCTAGCAAACTCAGCATAGCAACAGCAGAAAGAATTACATATGTGCCTTGATCATGTAAGGCAGCTCACAAGGTCTAATCAATGAAGAGAAAATGTGGAGAGAAGACATCACATAGCTACTGATCATGGACCCATGGTCCAAGGAGGACTACTCACGGCTCATCCGGGAAGCGTCCATGGTGGTGGAGATGCTCCCGGAGGTCAATCCTCCCTACGGCAGGGTGCCGGGAAGAGGTCTTCTGGTGCTCCCGATCTTGGAAGCATGGCGGCGGCGGAACAGAGGCGAGATTTCGAAAAAGGGTTCTGTCCTTGGGGGTTTCTGGACGAAAGGTAAATATAGGCGAAGGGGAGCAACCAGGGGGTCACCAGGGAGTGCAAGCGGCCTCCCGGCGCGGCCAACCATAGGTCGCGCCCCCTGGCCGCCTGGACTCCAGGTGGGTCCCCTCTAGTCCCCCTTTAGGACTCTTGAGCTTCCGGGTCATTGATTTTTTATATATTTTTCCCGGAATTTTTCTGGCACTTTGAGTAATGGAAAAAACTGAAATAAAAAGATAGCAGAAAAAAGAAACTGGCACTGGGGTGCACTGAGTTAATAGGTTAGTCCAAATATGATCAAAAGTATATGAAAGTGTGTAACACCCTCAATGTCAAGCTACAGTGATCAACTTTTGCTAATGTGAAATCAGTATGGTTAATCTTGTCTTAATCATCATTGCTTCAAATCACCATTCAAAATCCCCTTTTGATGGAATTAAAAACAAAGTGGAACATAAAGTTGATCCAAGAAACATGCAACCAATTTTATTAAATACCTAATAATCAGTAGGTCATAACAAACTAGCAATGGTATTTTAGTACATTGTTTAAATATGGTAAACAAAACAAACAGTGCCTAAACCAGCCACTTTTAATACTTTTTAAATAAAACAAAATCCAATTTTTTTTATTAATGCCTCAAACTTTTTATAGCAGTGTGTATGTTGCAACAGTGATAATGGGGTAAGTCCCACATTTTGTAAAAACCATTTTGATGCCCAAACAAAATATAAACATAAAAGAAAAACAGAAAACAAATAGAAAAAAAGACTATCCTATGCACTGGGCAGAGCCCAGCCCCAGCCCACCCCAGCCCAACCCCACCATCCCCTTCCTCCTCCTGTTCCCCTCCCCCAATGTCGCCATGGCTGTGGCCATGCCCCGGTCTCCCCCCTCACCACTGGCCGCTCGACAACGCACCCCTCACCCTCGTGGAGGATAATACCAAGCCCTCAACCCCCATGTGCTTCCCCACGCCATTTCCCCCTCTGTTCCCTCGTACCTCACCTCACTCGAGCCACCATGGCCGCGGGCTTGAGAACCCGCCCGACCACCTTCCACTCCATCCCCAACCGTAATGTCTAGCACGCTCCCCGTCGACGACTACTTCGACTGTGCGTCAATTTGAGGTGGGAGCCACCTCACGCTCGCCATCGAGTCGATCCCCTCACCACAGCCGCCGCACAACCTCCAGCCTCCCCGACCTCGCCATCGAGCTCACCGTGAGCACCTCCACTGATTCCCCTTTTCCCCTGGTTCGTAGACGCACCGTAGTCGTCGTCCACACGCTGGCCATGGTCTCCACCGGAGCTCGCCCGAGCTCCCTCGTACGCACATGCGCGCGCCTACACCAGCTAGGCTCGCGTCCGCACGCCCGCACCCTCGTCGCTCCATGTCGCGCGGTGCCTGCCGCCGCTCGCCCGCGGCTGCACAACCGCCGCGCCTGTCAGCTCACGGCCGCGAGCTGGTCGTCGTTGTGGATGCTCCCCCGTACTCCCTTGGTACCTGAAGCCGCGCCCAGCGCATGCTCTGACCGCGCCGTAGCTCGCCCCCGCTCCCCTGTGGCGTGGCCTCGCTGTTACTCCTCGTCGCCGGCGTGGGCGCGCTACTTAACCAGTGGGCTAACCCCATGACCTGTGGCCAGCCCGGGTTAATTAGCCCACTGTTAGGTTAGCACCTAACCCCCCTAACTACACTGACGTGTGGGCCCAAGGCCATTAGCCCAATTTAAGTGTTAGTTAAATTAAAATAATCAGAGAACCCCCCCTAGGGAGGCTTACATGTGGGGGCCCAGCTCTTAGTTAATCCCTTGTTAAAATAAATTATTAGTTAAGTCAATGTATCTATGACAGGTGGGGCCCCTTTTACTATTTGAATAAATAAAATGAATTTAATTAGATGTGTCAATGAGACATGGGGCCCACTGATCAGTTTGACCAGTCAAAGGCCCTTGCCTATGACATGTGGGTCCCCTCTGTCAGGTTTGACCAGTCAAAGTTCCTATTCTGGATAATGTGGATTTAGTAAATAAAAATAATCCAGTAAATCTTTTAAATGATTTAAAACTTGAGAAATTAATATATTTCAAACCGTAGCTCAGGTCGAAAAACTTTATACATGAAAACTGATCAGGAAAATATAACGAATACGGATACGCTACCCATACCCCCACTACCCCCTCTAACACAACGAATAAGAGACATTCCCCCTCCGGGACGTCTGTCTATAATCACCCGGAGCCGGTATTTCATCCCCGGATAAATTCCCGCTCCGAGCAAAACACGTTGCACTGCGTTAGAACACCGTCAACATTGCGTTTTCCATGTCTTGTATTTATATTGCTATTATTGATGTGTATTTATTGTTTCTCCCCCCTCTTATTGTCCGATAGACCCGGTGACCGCTGTCGACTACCGTGTGATCGACTACTGCATCGACAATCGTACTCCTACCGTCGAGCTTCCAGAAAAGCAGAGCCATTCTCTTCCCCAGATATCGCCTATATTTCCGTACATTTCTTGCACTAGGCATTGTTACTGCTTTTGCTATGTTACAATCCTATTCAATTGCATAGCCTGTCTTTGTCGCCCCTTGATGTACCTTCCTTTGTCGTATGCTGCCTATAAATATATATATATATATATATTATTCAGCAGTGAGCCCTGCGCTTTGTTAGTCAATTAGGATGAGATAGCGGGCCGTGATCACTCTGGGAGTGAACGCGGAAACAATATATATATATATATATCACCGGTACGGTACAATGCAGACACCGTCTAAGTCCCTAGTGTCCTAAACAACAGTTGTCCTTAAGGTAAGAAGTCGGGTGACGCAACGGCGCCTGCGAGCGGTATTGCGACGGGAACAGCAGGGAGGGTACGACCGACGGTACTGGCGTGCTTGGCCTCTGCTCGTATCTCCGAGAGTTACCAAACCACAAAAAGGCGAGCTCTACCAAGAGCACACGCGAGATAAGGTAAGGAGAAGGTTCACCTTATTGGTAACCGCGCGCTTTGACGGGACGACAGGGCAGGCCCCGACGTTACTGGTGGACCTTGTTGCTTTTCGTTGTCCGTTGTGTTGTTAGTCAGACATCGATAACGGTTGTCTGCGAGATAATAATAAAATGCTAAATGGTTCGGTGGATGACTTGAGAGGCTCGTTGGTCTGTACGTACTACCTTCACGTGGCATAAGGAGTTATGGGATCCCCTGCGTCGTAATTTGTCCGAAAGCTCTTCAGACGTCAGCAGTACCGCGGCCTGCGCCAGGAAGTGGTGTCTTATTCGCAAGAGCGGTGTATTTGGGTTGAATTTTGCTTCACCGGCCAGCCACGCACCGTGCAGGAGCGTGAAGGGTGAGGGTCCTAGACCCCTGATCACATAGGATATAGTCCGACGGATGGCCTCTCTGTTGAGCCTAGGATGGGATGCAACGTGTTGGATAGCTTTGGTGGAGCGTTCCCTAACAAGGTGCCCGCCACCCTGGAAATTTGAGCATGCAGGCTAAACAGTAGTGCACCCCTGCAGGGAGTTTAACTATTCGAATAGCCGTGTCCACGGTAACAGGACGCTTTATGCTGAAGATGGATCTTACCACTACAAACTACTACTATTAAACTGTATGGTTCTGGGTCTTCTTCCTCAAGGGGAAGTCGAGGAAGGGAACTCGGAGGCATTGTTAATTGTTATCTAATACAACTTACTATTATACAATCCTACATCAACTTATGCTGCATTGTTATTACTTTCCTGTTGTTAACTGCTTAAACTGTTGGTTGTTCTCTTCTTGTGCTGCAAGACTCGTCGGAAGATGCTAGTATTCAATAGGCCTAGCTTATCATCCTTATTCTGACTTTCTACCATTCAGTCCACTATATATAGCCTCCCCTTTCCATTTGATAAGAATGCATAAATGCTTAGTAGCGGACGTAAGACTCGCGGGTATGCTAGATACTCATCCTTGATTTATTTCCCCCTTTTTGTTTTGCCTGATCGGTCGCTGCAGTCGACGTTGGAGCCCAGGAGGAGGAGTACCCCGGAGGCGGATACTACTACATCGAGACCCCCGCTGACCAGGACCAGGAGTAGTTTGGGAGGCTCCCAGGCAAGAGGCCTTCCTTTTCGATATGTATCTCTAATGTGATTTGTGCTAGCCTTCTTAAGGCAAAACTTGACTAACTATCTATGTACTCAGATATTGTGGCTTGTATAACCTATGTATTCTGATCCTCGTGATCCCTGGTTTGTAACTTAAAAGATTTATCTTATTTGTTTTTAGTGTTGTGCTGTGATATTCTCACCGTGGCATCCTGATCTCGATCGTGTATCTTGCGTGTATGATTACTATACACGACTTGATTTTGGGGGCGTCACAAGTTGGTATCAAAGTCGACTGCCTGTAGGACACCGCCTTCCAACTCCTTGGTCGAAGTTGAGTCTTGTCTTTGCAAAAGTACTTTACTAACAATGTCGTGTGGCTTATCGGCCCACGTCGCAAAATGGGTGGTATTAGGATCTTTTTCTCCATACCCTTACTTCGGGACTCTGATCTCTCTTCTCTTTCGGGTTAAAGGTTTTGCTAACTCTGACATTAGGTTCTCGTGACTACTTCCTCCCGAAGAGCCCCTCATTACAGATGATTGCTTGCTTCACGATAAGATTCCGAAGATTACTCTCCAATAAAATTCCCGAGACCATATGTGTTGATCACCTTTACAATTCGCTGCCACCAATAAGTCTGTATGTATAACCACATACACCTTTCGTTCATCCATTCAATCCCAGTTGCTCTTGTGTTCACAAGATGCATCGAAATACTTTTCGTTGTTTCGGGAATCCTTTGAGCCTACTGCCTTGCAGCTTCTTTTCACCCTGCGGATAATTCCTAACATTTATCGCGGATCCGTTCATCCTAAGTGGTTCCTGTGATTCCCAAAATACTTTGAAATACTATTCGATCTCGCGATAATCCTCGGCAACCTACTGCTTTGGAGATTCTTCTTACCTGCTTGCACTATGGTTAATCCCGTTTGTCTTGTAGTCTTTGATGACCTCCATTGGCATTGCCATTCTGATCTGTTGAATCATCGTGTGTGCTAGTGCACGCAATCATCAGCTGATCCCTCTGAATGCATTCTTCTGGATCAGAAGTCATTCCGGACATGAGATGGTTCTCGGTAAATCAAACCTTAATTGATTAACCCTCAAGTTTCTATTCAACATTTCATGTTTGATCGATGTATCTGAATCTGATACACCGTTATGGAAGTCATAATTCCTTTGTACTTAAGCATTGAATTATTACGATGCTTCTATCTCCAATTCTTTGGTATTCTTTCTTCTTATGGTCAAGTACCAATACTCTCCCCAGACTCTCTGTACGCTGCCTGACCTTTTTGGTGGATTACTGCCTACCATCCCATTGTGTCCTAAATCATTGACGAATTTCCCCTGATATAAAATGCCCTTGGCAAATGGTATCATCCGCTCCATGTCGTCACCCTTCTTCTTTCGAACTTGTATCCCTTGCTTATGATATTTGTTGTATGGGTTTCAAAATGCATCGATGGGTTAACCCTATGCTTCCCCTAATCTGTTTGAACCCAAATTTTATACGGGTTATACTCTACTGGTCTTCCGTTAGATGAGCTTGCAATGCTACAACCTTCATGTGAGCGAGAAGTGAGTTAAAGGTTATGCATAGAAGAAGTGGGAGTCGACCCTGGACCTTTGTGTTCATGCCCATGGATACGATTTAGAACTTATCGTGGAAGCTTCTCGTAAGATAAGTATCCCCTAGGTATAAATTTTTCTTACAACTATGATTGGGTCCCTTGTGATCATGGTTCTTACCATGACGTTCTCCTTTGATTCCATTTGTCAAACAACGTGGGGCACTTGTCTTCTACAAGTCAACGACCCAGTTCAGCTTCTATCGTGTTCCACCTTCGAGAATTACCCCCCTGGCATCTCGAGGATATCATACCATTGCAATGCATCTTATGAAATTTTGAAGAAGCGATACCTTTCCACGTCATAGCCACTCCCTGGGTTCTAGGTTGTCGGCAACCGAGAACACCGCTTACCTTTTTCTCCACCACCCCTTTTGCTTGGTGGTGTTGCTATTCGATTGCATTCTCTTGAAACCTCTCGACACAATGTGCCGTGGTCATCTTAGACATTGTGGCTTCTTCCAAGTGTCGATTTAATTCATGGTGAGAAATTACATCCTTGCCCCTTGATGATTTGTGTTATCATCGACAAATCCCTAAACTTCCTGCCAACACAAACTTGGTCATATATATCTTGCTCTGCTTTCCCTTGGGAAAGATATACACGGGGTACTTATGTATCATTACATTTTCCCTTCCATTGGTCTGATTACTCGGATAATCACATCTTCCCCTTTCATTTGTCTGTTTAACCTTTCTTGTAATGTGTCTTTTCTGAGCAGTGATAATTCCCTGCTTATGTAAACACTTCGGTGTACTACTCTGTCCGTACCACCTGTTACTATTGTTGATAACCTTTCGATAACCACTGATGGATGAGAATTTTTCCTACTGGTCCGCCTCGTCTTAACGAGCAGGAAGATGGTTCTCTTCGTCCCTCGCCCTTGGTACCAACAATGTTGCCGACATATCTAACAAGTTGTTCTTTGACTTACCTTGCAACTTGATCGCATTGTTTGTCATCACCCTTCTTGTTCAATGTGGGCCCATAACCCACAGTTCCACAGGATCGAAACCTGACTCTCTTGTACCTTTCTGTTCTTGAGGTTATTCCTCTTGCTTGACCTCGGATGCAACTCACGAGTCCTCTACCTTGTGATATTCCGTTCGATATCAGACTCAGTGCTTATTCCTGATGCCCTGGACCCCTTTTCATCCTCCGTTATCATCATCGAATGCTTGCATATCCGCTTGAAAAGTTCTCATGCCTTCTTTTGTTTCTCTCGATGTATCTCCCTGAGTTTTACTCGTGAGATACTTTGTACCCCATTCCCTTGGAGATCCTCGGTTGATTAACCTTGTACCAGTCCAACACCCTTAAAAATTTCTCCTAGCCTATTCGTAAGTGCGATGAAGCCCGGAAGGAAGGATGACAATTCGACGAGACACACTGATGCATACCAAACGAAGACATCAACGAAATGGCTCAACCTCTTCGTGAAGGGAGCAAGAACAAGAAGAATCGCTAGAATACAAAACCAAAACTCTACCCCTTACCCTACCTTTTAATTCTCGGGACGAGAATTCTTTGTAGTGGGGGAGATTTGTAACACCCTCAATGTCAAGCTACAGTGATCAACTTTTTCTAATGTCAAATCAGTATGGTTAATCTTGTCTTAATCATCATTGCTTCAAATGACCATTCAAAATCCCCTTTTGATGGAATTAAAAACAAAGTGGAACATAAAGTTGATCCAAGAATAATGCAACCAATTTTATTAAATACCTAATAATTAGTTGGTCATAATAAACTAGAAAAGGTATTTTAGTACATTGTTTAAATATGGTAAACAATATCCAAAAGATTTTATTAATGCCTCAAACTTTTTATAGTAGTGTAGTATATTGCAACAATGATAATGGGGTAAGTCCCACATTATATAAAAACCATTTTGATACCCAAACAAAATATAAACATAAAATAAAAACAGAAAAAAAATAGAAATAAAAAATACTATCCTACGCACTAGGCAGAGCCCACCCCCACCACCCTTCCTCCTCCTGTTCCCCTCCCCCCGTATCGCCATGGTTGTGGCCACGCCCCGGTCGCCCCCCTCACCACTGGCCGCTCGACAACGCACCCCTCGCCCTCGTGGAGGATAAGACCGAGCCCTCAACCACCCCAGTGCTTCCCCACGCCATTACCCCCTCCTCTGCTACCTCGTACCTCACCTCACCCGAGCCGCCATGGCCGCGGGCTTGAGAACCCGCATGGCCACCGTCCACTCCAGCCCCAACGGTCATGTCATCACACTCCCCGTCGATGACTCCTTTGACTGCGCGCGTCAATTTGAGGTGGGAGCCACCTCACGCTCGCCATCGAGCCGATCCCCTCGCCACGACCGCCGCCTCACCGGTGACGAATTCGCCGCCGCCGCACAACCTCCGGCCTCCCCGACCTCGCCATCGAGCTCACCGTCAGCACCTCCCCTGATTCCCCTTTTCCCCTGGCTCGTAGGCGCTCCGTAGTCGTCGTCCCCACACTAGCCATGGTCGCCACCGGAGCTCGCCTGAGCTCCCTCGTACGCGCACACGCGCGTCCACACCAGCCCATCTCGCGTCCGCACGCCCCCTGTGTACGCACGCCTGCACCGTCGTCGCTCCATGCCGCGCGGCGCCTGCCGCCGCTCGCCCACAGCTGCACTACCGCCGCGACTGCCTTCTCACGGTCGCAAGCTGGTCGTCGCCGTGGTCGCGCCCTCGTGCTCCCTTGGCGCCTGAAGCCGCGCCCAGGCCACGCTCTGGCCGCGCCCCTAGCTCACCCCTGCTCCCCTATAGCGTGGCCTCGCCGTTACTCCTCGTCGCCGACGTGGGCGCGCTGCTTAACCAGTGGGCTAACCCCACTGACCTGTGGGCCAGCCCGGGTTAATTAGCCCACTGTTAGGTTAGCAGATAACCCCCCCTAACTACACTGACGCGTGGGCCCAAGGCCATTAGCACAATTTAAGTGTTTGTTAAATTAAAATAATCAGAGAACCCCCCTAGTGAGACTTACATGTGGGGCCCCAGCTCTTAGTTAATCCCCTGTTAAAATAAATTATTAGTTAAGTCAATGTATCTATGACAGGTGGGGCCCCTTTTACTATTTGAATAAATAAAATGAATTTAATTAGATGTGTCAATGACACATGGGGCCCACTGGTCAGTTTGACCAGTCAAAGGCCCTTGCCTATGACATGTGGGTCCCCTCTGTCAGGTTTGACCAGTCAAAGTTACTATTCTGGATAATGTTGATTTAGTAAATAAAAATAATCCAGTAAATCTTTTAAATGATTTAAAACTTCAGAAATTAATATCTTTTAAACCATAGCTCAAATGGAAAAACTTTATACATGAAAATTGATTAGGAAAATATAACGAATACGGATACGCTACCCATACCCCCATTACCCCCCTCTAACAAAACGAACACGAGACATTCCCCCTCCGGGCCGTATGTCAATAATCACCCGGAGCCGGTATTTCATCCTCAGATAAATTTCGGCTCCGAGCAAAACACGTTGCACTGCGTTAGAACACCGTTAACATTGAATTTGCCATGTCTTGTATTTGTATTGTTATTATTGCCGTGTATTTATTGTTTCTCCCAACCCTCTTATTGTCCGATAGACCCGGCGACCGCTGTCGACGCCCGTGTGATCGACTACTGCGTCGACGTCCGTACCCCTACCGTCGAGCTTCCAAGAAAGCAGAGTCATTCTCTTCCCCAGATATCGCCTATCTTTCCATACATTTCTTGCACTAGGAATTGTTACTGCTGCTTCTATGTTACAATCCTATTCAAATGCATAGCCCGTATTTGTCGCCCCTTGATGTACCTTCCTTTGTCCTATGCTGCCTATATATATATATATATATATATATATATATATATATATATATATATATATATATATATATATTATTCAGTAGTGATCCCTGCGCTTTGTTAGTCAACTAGGATTAGATAGCGGGCCATGATCACTCTTGGGAGTGATCACGGAAACAATATATATATATATATATATATATATATATATATATATATAACTGCACAGGTACGGTACAATGCAGACACCGTCTAAGTCCCTAGGGTAGCCCCAACGTTACTGGTGGACCTTGTTGTTGTTCGTTGTCCGTTGTTTTGTTAGTCAGACAACGATAACGGTTGTCTGCGAGATAATAATAAAATGCTAAATGGTTCGGTGGATGACTTGAGAGGCCCGTTGGTCTGTACGCACTACCTTCACGTGGCATAAGGAGTTATGGGCTCCCTGCATTTTAGTTTGTCCGAAAGCTCTTCAGACGTCGACAGTACTGCAGCCTGCGCCGGGAAGTGGTGTCTTCTTCGCTCGAGCGGTGTATTTGGATTTGCGTTTGCTTCATCGGCCAGCCACGCACAGTGCAGGAGCGTGAAGGGTGAGGGTCCTAGACCCCGGATCGCATAGGATATACTCCGGTGGATGGCCTCTCTGTTGAGCCTAGGATGGGCTGCGGCGTGTCGGATAGCTTTGGTGGAGCGTTCCCTAACAAGGTCCGAGCGTGCAGGATGAAAAGTAGTGCACCCCTCCAGGGAGTTTAATCTATTTGGTTAGCCGTGTCCACGGTAACAGGACGGTTTATGCTGAAGCTGGATCATACCACTACAAACTACTACTATTAAACTGTATGGTTCTGGGTCCTCTTCCTCGCAGAGAAGTCGAGGAAGGGAACTCGGAGGCATTGTTAATTGTTATCTAATACAACTTACTATTATACAATGCTGCATCAACTTATGCTGCATTGTTATTACTTTCCTGTTGTTAACTGCTTAAACGGTTGGTTGTTCTCTTCTTCTGTTGCAAGACTCGTCGGAAGATGCTACTCTTCGATAGGCCTAGCTTCTCATCCTTATTCTGAGTTTCTACCATTCAGTCCACTATATATAGCCTCCCCTTTCCATTTGATACAAATGCATAAATGCTTAGTAGCAGACGTAAGACTCGCGGGTATGCTAGATACTCATCCTTGCTTTATTTCCCCCTTTTTGTTTTGCCTGATCAGCCGCTGCAGTCGACGTTGGAGCCCAGCAGAAGGAGTACCCCGGAGGCGGATACTACTACATCGAGACCCCCGCTCACCAGGACCAAGAGTAGTTTCGGAGGCTCCCAGGCAGGAGGCCTTGCCTTTTCGATCTGTATCTCTGATGTGATTTGTGCTTGCCTTCTTAAGGCAAAACTTGACTAACTATGTATGTACTCAGATATTATGGATTGTATAACTTATGTATTCAGATCCTTGTGATCTATGGTTTGTAACTTAAAAGATTTATCTTATTTTGTTTAGTGTTGTGTTCTGATATTCTCACCGTAGCACCCTGATCTCGATCGTGTACCTAGCTTGTATGATTACTGTACATGGCTTGATTTTGGGGGCGTCACAAAGTGCATCAAAAGTATAGCAATATCACCCAAAACATGCATGGAGCAAATAGAAATTATAGATACGTTTTTGACGTATCAACATCCCCAAGCTTAATTCCTGCCCGTCCTAGAGTAGGTAAATTATAACAACCATAATTTCGGTGGTGACATGCTACCAACCATATAAGAACTTTTAAGTAAGGCAAGCAAGGCATATAATTCAATTCAAGTCATAATAAGCAAGAGTCTATATATGCATTGAAACAAGCAACATAAGAACATAAAGGTGCAAGGGCTCTCGCTGTCCGTGACTCGAATGTCTCCAAATGGTGTTTGCGTGCAAGAAGTGGGAGATGGGTATACGAGAGAGAAAAAAAATATTTGTTTTAGTTGAGAACTCAATATACTACAGTTTCACACTTAGTCTTATTTGTAATCTTATCTTGACTCATCCCCAGACCACTAGCCAGGTACAAGTCAAACTGATCCACTCCCTTTTGACATTTTGAGAACTCATGCAATGGATGAGCGTAAGAAAGAAAGTTGACGCATAGGATGGCAAAGAGAGAGATGGTGGAGGAGGAAGACAAAAAGGGTGTTAAAGGCTCACAAGGACAATCATAGGCGAGAGAAAGCCAAATGATAGACATGATGTGAGGAGTAGGGATTGCCATGCAACAGATGCACATATGAGCTGTGGAAAGCTCTCCAATGGAAATAGTGGGGGTGCATCCAACTTGCTTGCTCAAGAAGACCTAGAGCTCATTTGAGGAGGCTCATCATTGGAATATACAAGCCAAGTTCTATAGTCTAAAGGTCCCCACATAGCTATATGCATATATGATCATCTATATGGAGTACAAGATACAAGAGGGAGTACGACTGTGGATCTCTCAAAAGGAATAGTAGTGTGCCCCTTCTCTCTTTTTATTTCCTTTTTCTCTTTTTTCTTTTTTTTGTATTTTTTTGTGGCCTCAATGTCTCTTTCTATTTATCTCTCATTTGTCCTCGTTGGGATCTTTTAATTTGTCCTCTTTGGGATTTTTTCTCAGTTTAGGGGCAAAAATCTATATTACAAGAAGTATAGAAGATCTTTCACACTTTACAAAAGTACTCAACATAAAGAAGATGAAGCTATCATCATGTATGCAAATGTATGCCTCTGCCGGTGTAGCAGGAACATGTATGACATGAAGATCAAGTCATGAGAAGATGGATGTTGCATGGCAATATATCTCGGAAAGGCTATGGAAATGCCTTGTAGGTAGGTATGGCGGCTGTTTTGAGGAAGGATATAAGGACGTTTACGATGACAGAGCATATCATGCCAAGGGTTTGGATGCACCGGCGAAGTATGCGCCAACTCTCGAGGTGAGAAAAGGGAAACACACGGTACCGAAGAGGCTAGCAAAATATGGCAAGGTGGAAGTGTCAACTTTCGAATACTTACATTAGTCCGAAGAACTCATGCACTTATTAGCGGCAACTCTCAATCTAATCTGGAGGTTCACAAAGAGACAAGTACCCCGAGGAGGAGTGTATGGGGGTTTGGTTAACCTTGCGCATCCTCGACTCATGGTACGTGAGTGTACTCTAATATCCGATCCCTCCAAAGATTAGTGATCCATCTAGTAGCTAGAGTTCTCAACTAGTTTTTTAGTTTTTCGAAAATAAACACAGATTGCCCAAAATATGACACCTATCACTAATAGGCTAAAGCTCTTGACACCAAAAGTTCAAACATTACTCAAAACAATACCTCAAAACTTTTGCAAGTTACTACTACAATTGAATAGCAACCTCAATTACCTACTTCAAGTCAAGACACACAACTAAGTGCAACAGGCCAACTCTCTAAACAAGATAAACATGAAGACTCAAGAGAGTTCCAGCAAAAAACTAAACAAAATCTCTTAAAAAGATAAGCATGAAAACTAAGAGATAAGCACGACAGAAGCTACGAAAAGGTAAAGAACACACATAGGAAAGAAAGATAAGCATGAAAATCCTATGATTTGTTCTAGTTTAAAGTGGAGCGTGTTTCTCTCCCACACAAAGAAAGTTGGGTTCTAACTTGTTATGAATAGCAAACAAAGCTAAAGAAAACTAAAGAGTAAAGAGCAAGACACTCCAAGCATAGCACACAATGCATGAAGTGTTAAAAATATAGTGGAACGAAGGACAAACTGCTAATTGTTGATGGAGAAGGGGATGCACGGGGGCATCCCCATGCTTATATTCTTGAGTCTCCATGGATATTTCTTGGGGGTGCATGGAGGCATACCCAAGCTTGAGCGTTTGACACTCCCGAATCTTCTTTCATCATCTTCCCTCGCACACTTGAAAACTCCCTTCATACATAACTCATCATAAGCTGATTAGTACCATAATAACATAATTTTTCTCCATTGGAAGTAAAGATATTCTTGATGAGATACTGTTTCTCAAGATTACCAAAAATTTGTGTCAAAGAAAAAGCAAGCTTAAGGTTTGCAAAACGAAGAAAAGGAAAAACGTGGCAGAATCTGTGAAAAACAGACCAACAGGTAATAAATAATTATTTTGGGGTACTTCTGCAACTCAAATCAAAAAACTCAGAACAGCTGCACGAAAGCTAATTGTATGGAGCACGCTTTCAAAAAAGTTCAGATCAAAAAGATGATCTGGTGATTTTAGCCAAATTTTTCCGTCAAGGGTTAGAATTTGTTTTCTGGACAACATGTCACAACTTTTGAACTTTCTTGCAAACAGACGCTAAACTTGGCACAAAGCTGGAAAATAAAGATACAATGATGTTGCTACAATAGTAACAATCATCAATACCACTAAAAACATAAGGAAAAACATCTTGGGTTGCCTCCCAACAAGCGCTTTCTTTTAAGCCTTTGAGCTAGGTACAAAGCAAAAAGGGGAATCAAAAGTCACCGAAGTCATCAGAATCATAAAAACCTTCAAATTGATCCTCAACAAGTTCATTCTTATTTTTCCTAGGAAAGAGGTACGTACCTTTCGCTTTCCCACGTAAGTGTGTGTGCCCCTTATCTATATCAATGAATCCCTTCACGGCTCGGAGGAAGTCCCTTCCAAGCACTATGTTACCTTGGTTTGGCTCCATGATGAAGAAATCAACCGTTGCAATCCTTTTAAGGAATGTAACTTGAACGTATTTTACCTTTCGTAGATCTCAGAAATATCTCCATTAGCATGTTCATGATAAGATGAAAAATTGTCCATGTTTAATTTTAAAGAATATCAAGCTACTTTTGGCATTGTAGAAACCATGGATCCAATATCACAAAAAGCAAGGAAGTCTTGGTCAAAGATGATAATTCTAACAAAAGGCTCCCAATCATCATCTACCCCCAAAATATCTTTCCTATTGGGCTCGGGTTTCTCTACTTTTCTCAAGTCTAGAGCATCCATTCTCTTTTCAATAGTAGCAAGTCTATCTATAACAGTATCAAAACTACGATCATAAACAAAATAACTAGATAGACCATGTATAATATGAAGAGCTCTAGCTTCATCACACTCTAAACAATCTCCTTCAGCTATAATATCAAGAGAGTGTTTACACCATTTAAATAAAAATTTCTGAGCACAATTTTATAGGTATCCAAGGAATAATTCTCATATGTGCGACAAATATTCTTTCCCATGCCTTCTTCATATTTTCTCCATCCCTTTGATGGAAATCTAGAACTTCCGATTCCCTCAAAGCACCAAGTCCTAACATGCTTGACTAAATAAGGACTACTAGAAGCAAGATAAATATTTTTTTGTGGTTTTTGAAAAAGGACACTTAGACAAAAACTGAAAGGTAAACTAACAAGACTAAAAATCAAACATAAAAGATAGTGTGCAACTCCCCTATCTTGAAGAGCGGAGTCCCCGGAAATGGCGCCAAATATTAGCTTGATGGCACTGAAGTAGTGCTCCTCGTTGGCTACCCCAAGTGGACAGTTGAGATGTAGCACAACAACAAATTTCCCCTAACGTAGAGGATAGGGTTTATGTTTCTAGTAGGACTCTAGCGACGACAAGTAGGTGGTTCGGCTAGTGACGCGCCGTTTATGATAATCACTTGCTTCGCCTGGACCTGCACACACAACAAATAACTTTGCTCCCAATGAGTACAGAGAGGTTGTCAATCTCTCCGGCATTGCCGTTTACAAAGGATCAAACGCAAGAGATAATGGTAATGATAACTTGTAAGGTCTGATATGCGGTACTGTTCCAGATCTGGATGTGTCCAACCAGATCCGGGGAATAAGCACATATCGGTCCCACCGCGACATATGACAATGCCATATGCCCCAGATTTCCAACATGATATCACAACATTACAGCTACAAGAATACAAGATCTCATACAATCGGCATACAACTGCCTTAATACATTACCTCAGTGGAAGATACATGTCTGAGTAGAGACTACAATCAATTGCCTAGTGGCAAAGAGAAAATTATCGATCCCCATAACCACACGGGTCCAAGCCCTCCGCCGAGATCCGCCTAACTAGTCGTCATCGAGTCTCCACGTGAAACATCGATCACCATACCTGTCGTCGACCAAAACCCTGAAAAGAGTTTGGGGGTAGTATCATGAGTACAGAAGTACTCAGCATCCAACTATAGTGGTCAACTGACCCAGCAAGGACTTCATCACTCATCATTCTAGGACAACTAGTAGTTTACGGTAAGGATGGGGTAAGTGGTGAGGTTGCTGCCGCACTAGCATTTATGAAGTGGCTAACGATCTAGAGAGTAAGATAAGAAGTCAAGCATTCGATGAGGTGTACCAACTGCCCTTTACAAGGCTCCGCATGCACGCCCATCTCTCTCAGTTTCTACCCATCACAGGCAACCATTTTATGATTTAGTTCTGAGAGATCCGAAACGACTGGTCCCTCTAACTAACAACGCACAAATCCGGGTGGCCCCCAGGGGAGTCGACACCCACTCCAAAAGCCGGCCACGCTCTCGGATCGGACTCTTCCGTCTGGACGAGGTCGGGGTAACTAACCCATCACTGTGGGCAGCCCCCTAGCTTCCAGGTGTGGACCAACAAAGGAACTCTGTCTCTGCTGGCCCGAGTTGTTTGGAAATCTGCGAGGTCGACAACTCGCACACACACGTTTTCAAATGGTAAATCAGCTTGGGCCACCACTAGAAATGTTTGGAGCTAGGTAGGTAAGAAAAGGGGACCCTCATAGTATCCAACACAGGGTTAGGTATGCTCGTCAAGAGATACAATACCTGGAACTCGGGTCCTAGGTGACTCGAATGGAACAAAGCGTCGGGGCAGGATAGCCTAGACCTTCCATACTTCATCGAATATATTCAACATTATAATAATCATATCATCCACAACAATATAATAATGTGATAGACCAAACCAAGGAGTAACAGGATAACATTCGTAGCATCCTAAGCATGCATGCTAAGCAGGGGCTGAGCAACGAGCAATAGTAACATAGTTGTACATGGTTTGCTGGGAGGGGAAATGGCTGTATCGGTTTAATAGAGGCTGTAAACATGTGGTAGGATCAAACATCGAACCTATCCTAGACTAGCATGAAAACCTCTGGTTATAATAGAATGGATCATAAGTAATGTATAGTCCTTGCCTGTTGATAATTCGGGTTCCGAAGGTGTAGTTGATCGCAAGCTCGCATCGTCTCCGAGAGTACCCGCGGGAGCACACAAGAAGTAAGCACTGGAAAAGACAATCGACGAGCAAGCATATATTACTATGAAGCAATCACGAGCAAGCAACATCAAGAAGGCAACACGAGACGACGCACTATGGTATCGCATCTATCGTCGAGAGCGGTTACTAACAGGTTAAGTGTTGTACTCGTCACACACGACGGTACTGCATGTTTTACGATGGTTAAAGTTGTTTATCTACACAACATGATCAAAGGTTGTTAACATGGCATCTCACTCAAGCATGGCATATCACACAATCATGACAAGAGGTGAAGCATAAGATAAACTATCTATGCTAGTCAATTTAAGTGAGGCACAACCTAAACATGGCATTCCACTAAGGGCCCCACGATGATTAAAGCATTTGGTACTGTTCTGCCCTAAACCATATTTTAGGTTGGTTAACAACAGCAAACAATGGCATATACACAGATTACATGAAACTCAAATCAAGTTACATATAAAGAACACTCCAAACGGAGTTACGGTTAAAAAGATACAAGCATTACAAGTTACAGGTACATGTTGTTAACATCGGGGAGCACACTTGGGAGCAATGCATCAACAAGCAACTGAATGCAAACATGCACCAACATGATATGCAATTTAGTAGACATGGCAGGCAAGACATGGCAAAAATATTCATGCAAATAGGCATAATGGTTCACTAGTTATAAGCAACACAAAAAGCTATAAAACATTACTGGTCAAGGACTTAGTGAAAAATCAGGAAAACAGGGCAGAAATTGTTCATAGCAAGCTGTATAAACAAGGGTAAAAATATATGAAAAAGTGCAGCAACATGACATAGCAATATATGGGCATGAAGTAGACATGATGGTGATCAGGTACAAATAAGAATCAAGGTCATTGGCATCACATATCAAAAGATATTAAGTGTGCAACATGGCTTCGGAAAGTTACAGACTTAGTGAAAAACAGAGGTGGCTGTCAAAAACAGGGGGATAACAACTTTGGAGCTGAATATAACTATGACCAGGAATAGTAAACATGACCATGCAATACATATATTGGAAGTAGACATGGCATGGATCAAAATGACATAATGCAATGCTCAATAGGATGCACGGTTAAAAAGATATAGGGCAGCAAATTGTCAATGTTTCGCAAATAGCAGCACAAAGTTAACAGGTAGCTACTTTGGAGCGAGAATTAATATAGCTACAACAGGCAAACATGGCAAAGGAATGCATCTAAATGAAGTGCACATGATGCTTAACACATACAAGAAATAATCAACAGCATGGGCCTCATGGATGTGACACAATCATCAACCAAAGTTGGAAGAAAATAACAACAGCAACAGTAAAAAAAAGTAGCAGCATTAAACGTTCTGGTGCCCGCTTCAACAGTAATTTACATCAACTAGATGATCTCAAAAGAATTAACTCACTAAATACAAAATTTAGAGAACAAAAAACTGAGCACTTTTCATTTTGGGCGCAAGTTCATCCGGGCTACGGTTCATTCGCAAATTACGCCGGGAAACAAATTACAACAACAAAATATACATGACTTGGAAAAAAAAACAGACAAGAGAGAAAAGAAAAGAAAAAGAGCCTCACCCCCTAGTGGGCCTCGGCCCAAAGACGGTGGATGCAGAGGCCGGCTCGGCCTGGCGCGGGTGGGCCGGTGTGCTGGAGGTGGGCCGGCCCAGGCTGGCGAGGCGGTGCCCGATCCGATCTGGATCGGGTCTTCGAGGGGGCGGCGGCCACCGGCCGGTGGTGGTCAACGACGGCGGCGCCGGCTCGGGCTGCGGCGGCGATCTGATGTGGCAGCGGGGTTGGAGGCGTGGGATGGTGATGGTACGAATTAACGCCGCCTCGTTGGTTACCCAAAGTGGAAGGTTGAGATGTAGACAACGGCAATTTCCCTCGGTGAAGATACCAAGGTTTGTCTCAAGTAGGACTCCGACAACGACATGAAGGTGACAACGGCGCCAAAGATTGGCGGTAGGCGTGGACCTGCACACACAACAGATAACTTTGCTCCCAACGAGTACAAAGGGGTTGTCAATCCCTCCGGCCTTGTTGTTTACAAAGGATAAAACGCACGGGATAATAATGATAGTGATAGCTACGGAAAACTAAATACTGAAAGTAAATTGATAGTGTAAACAGTGTAGGGAATATGGACCGGGGTCCTATGATGTTCACTAGTGATCTCTCTCTCCCAAAAGACGATAAAATAGCTATGCGAGGTAAACAAATCACAGCTGGGCAATTGACATGATTATGTGCACAAACCAATGCTAATTATGCTATAAAGAAAGGAAGAGGCTTAAAAGCATGGGCGGTACGCCAAGACAAGCAGACCGAAATCCATCTGCATCTACCTACTAATCATCCACCTTGAGATATCTATCCAGAACATCTCGCTGGTATTAAGTTGTGAATCCCACCCAAAGTATTAACTCAAAGCAACAAACAACTGCATTAAAGAACTTTGCGTAAAGTAAACAATCCTTGCACCCGCAAGTACAAGCACCGTTGTTTTTCCCCCTTGTGGCAACAACACATCCCCTAGACTCATGTTTTTGTCACTCAAGCTAGTCATCGGGGGCATGAACCCACAATCAAGCATAACGCTCCCTCTTGGAGTCACTACCTACTACTTGGCCAAAGCTATAAACAGCAATGGAGAACATGCAATAATTACTCAAGAACATAAATATAAAAGAGGAGAATCAAATATTTTACTCAAACACAATCTGAACATAATCTCATAATCCATCGGATCTCAGCAAACTCAGCATAGCAACAACAGAAAATATTAAATATGTGCCTCGATCATGTAGGGCAGCTCACGAGATCTAATCCATGAAGAACAAAGAGGGGAGGAGAACATCACATAGCTACTGATCATAGACCCATGGTCCAAGGTGGACTACTCACGGTTCATCCGGGAAGCATCCATGGTGGTGGAGAAGCTCCCGGAGGTGGTTCCTCCCTCCGGCAGGGTGCCGTGAAGAGGTCTTCTGGTGCTCCCGATCTTGGAAGCACGGCGGCGGCGGAACAGAGGAGAGATCATGAAAAAGGGTTCATGTCTCGGGGTTTTTGCGTCACGGGGAATAAATAGGCGAAGGGGGGGGGGCAGCCAGGGGGGCCACCAGGGGTCCAGGCGGCCGCTTGGCGCGACCCCACCCTGGGGCGCGCCGGGAGGACGCCTGGGGCCCTGGTGGGTCCCCTCTGGCCCCCCTAGGTGATTCCCGAAGCTTCCTGATCTCTGATTTTTATTGGATTTTTCCCGAATTTTTGGAGCACTTTTAATATGGGGGAAACCTGAAATAGAAAATCAGCAGAAAACAGGAACTGGCACGGGGGTGCACTGAGTTAATAGGTTAGTCCAAATATGATCAAAAGTGTATGGAAGTTCATCAATATCATATCAATATCACACAAAAGAGGCATGGAGCAAGCAGAAATTATAGATACGTTTTGGACGTATCAACATCCCCAAGCTTAATTCCAGCTCGTCCTCGAGTAGGTAAATGATAACAACATAATTTCTGTGGTGACATGCTAGCAACCATATTATAACATTTAAGTAAAGCAATCAATGCATGTAATTCAATTCAAGTCATAACAGGCAAGATTCTATATCTAGCATTGAAATAAGCAACATAAGAACATAAAGGTGCAAGAGCTCTTGCTTTCCGTGACTCGAATGTCTCCAAATGGTGTTTGCGTGCAAGAAAGGGGATTGGGATATACGAGAAAAATTATTTTTGTGTTGAGAACTCAATCTACTAAAGTTTCACACTTTGTCTTCTTTGGAATCTTATCTTGACTCATCCCCAGACCACTAGCCAGGTACGAGTCAAAATGATCCACTCCTTTTTGACATTTTGGGCACTCATGCAATGGATGAGCGTAAGCAAGAAAGTCGACACTTAGGATGGCAAAGAGAGAATATGGTGGAGGAGGACGACAAAAGGGTGTGAAAGGCTCACATCAATGAGGACAATCATAGGCGAGAGAAAGCCAAATGATAGATATGATGTGAGGAGTAGGGATTGCCATGCAACGGATGCACATATGAGCTAAAAGCTCTCAAATGGAACTAATGGAACTAGTGGGGGTGCATCCAACTTTCTTGCTCAAGAAGTCCTAGATCTCATTTGAGGAGGCTCATCATTGGAATATACAAGCCAAGTTCTATAGTGTGAAGGTCCCCACATAGCTATATGCATGAATGATAATCTCTATGGAGTACAAGATATAAGAGGGAGTACGAGTGTGGATCTCTCAAAAGGAATAGTGTGTGCCCCTTCTCTCTTTTTATTTCTTTTTCTCTTTTTTCTATTTTTTTTGTATTTTTTTGGTGGCCTCAATGGATCTTTCTATTTCTCTCATTTGTCCTCTTTGGGATCTTTTAATTTTGTCCTCTTTGGGATCTTTTCCTCACTTTATGGGCAACACTCTATATATTACAAAAAGTATAGAAGATCTTTCACACTTTACAAAGTACTCAAATCATAAAGAAGATGTAACTATCATGATGTATGCAAATGTATGCCTCTGCCAGTGTAGCAGGACATGCAATGATACTAGCGCGTCATGTAGAAATGATTAGGGCAAGGCCCAACTAGCATGCGGCTCATCGATCAAGCAAGTAGCATGTATGACATGAAGATCAAGTCATGAGAAGGTGGATGTTGCATGGCAATGTATCTCGGAAAGGCTATGGAAATGCCTTGATAAGTAGGTATGGTGGCTGTTTTGAGGAAGGACATAAGGAGGTTTATGATGACAAAGCGTATAGCCAAGGGTTTGGATGTACCGGCGAAGGTGGACGCCAACTCTCGGAGTGAGAAGAAAGCAATGCAAGGCACATGAGAGGCTAGAAAAATATGGGAAGGTGGAAGTGTCAACTTTCGAATACTCACATTAGTCCGAAGAACTCATGCACTTATTATCGGTAACTCTTAATCTAATAAGGAGGTTTCACAAAGAGACAAGTACCCCGAGGAGGAGCGTATGGGGGTTTGGTTATCCTTGCGCATCCTCGACTCATGGTACGTGAGTGTACTCTAATATTCGACCCCTCAGAAGAGTAGTGATCCATCTAGTAGCTAAAGTTCTCAACTAATTTTGTAGGCTTTGAAAATAAACACGGATTTCCCAAAATATGACATCTATCACTAATAGGCTAAAGCTCTTGACACCAAAAGTCCAAACATTACTCAAGACAATACCTCAAAACTATTGCAAGTTATTACTACAAAAGAATAGCAACCTCAATTACCTACTTCAAGTCAAGACACAAAACTCAGTGCAACAGGAAAACTCTCTAAACAAGATAAACATAAAAACTCAAGGGAGTTCCAGCAACAAACTAAACAAAAGCTCTTTAAAAGATAAGCATGAAAACTAAGTGTAAGAGCGAAGTTTTTCCCCCGTGTGTTTTGGATATTGTTGGACAAGACAGTAGAGGAACTAACAATGTTTTCTAGTATAAACAGTTGAATAGGTTCCTGAAGAACAAGCCAGGTGATAAAGCTTCAGGGAAGGTTTTCAAGTTATCGAAGCACTACCCCTTGAGCGAAGCTTAATCACGGAGGATGACCCCCAAAAATGAAGGTGTCCTGAAGCTCAACTCATTGAAGGAAATGAAGAAGACGGCGCAAGACTTAGATGTTTTTGTGTAGTTCTTTTTATGTTCTTTGAGTCATAGGACAAACCGTAATATCAAGAGGGGTCTTTAGTTTGTGGACACCGAAGTTATTGAGAAAATGCTCAGATCAAATCTAAACCAAGTGAGAAGCCAGAGTGAAGAAATCTCATGTGCACTGAGTTAAGCTTCAGTAGCAAAGACTTCGTTCTTTGGCTTCTGAAGCAGAACTAAGTCCGTGAGTCAGCTTTACTTGTTCCTCAAGTAAAGTTGCGCAGTAATGACAAATCCGACCGTTGTGGACACGTGTCAAGCTGTCACTTTGGGTCAATCTGGTTATTTCGCACCTCGGGATCGCCAACTATAAATACACCGCACCCTCCTCCATTTGCGGGTGGCTTCTCTGAGGATATTCCTGAGAGAGACTGAAGAGAGCACCCCAAGAACACCACGGAAGCAAAACCCAAAACCCAGATTACTGAAGCCTAAGTCCCATTGATCTAAGTAGATTCGAGATGACTTAGGTGAAAGCTTACTAGCCTTTTTATCTTGGAGAACTGCAATTCTCCTAGACGGTTAGAGTGTTGACTTCAGAGAGCGAAGAGTAAATGTCGCCTCGAAGATCAAGTTTGTCAAAGGTTTCGGAGATTCCCTTGATAATCTACCCCGAGTCAAAACTGATCAAGCTCAAGGAGGTTTGTGCAATGGAGCAACGGACGGGGTGAGATTTGCTCCAGGTGTTCAATCACCAGTCCCTCCAACTAGACGTAGCGCTTTGCAGAGCGTGAACTGGTCGAACAAACATCACCGATTCATAGTTCATTTTACTTCAAGCATTATCTTTCGTATTGCATTTGCTTCGCAGTTATGCTTCAATGATTTTTGATTCACTGCATTTAGTTTCTCTTCCAGTTTTACTTCGCTGTTCCACTTTACTTATGCTTCACTTCCTAGTTTCATTCGAAATTTTTGAAGTGATCATTCACCCCCTCCCCCTATGATCACATACTTGGACTTTCAATTGATATCAGAGCTAGTCACTCCCTACACTCTGTGTGTTTTGGATTAACCTCCTGGAGTGCTTTCAAGTATGTCTTTCGCAGCTATTTGCTCCGGCGAACCTATTCCTGTTTTCAATGGGAAGGACTACCCGTACTGGAAGGAAAAAATGAAGAGAAATATCATGGCTATCAATTCTGTTTCCTGGCAAGTTATCTTATATGGAGTCACTGTCGCCGATTAGAATGCCATCACTCCTGAAGAAGCAAAATTGATTGATCTTGATTCTGAAGTTTGGGTATTCATCACCAATCATCTGACACCAGAGAAGTATCATGAAGTGAAGAATATCCCAACTGCCAAAGGCGTCTAGGACTATCTGGAAAAGATTGGTAAAGGAGTTTCTACCCAGAAGGATGCCAGAATTGACACACTCCGAAGAAAATTCTATCGATTCAAGAGAAACGAGGGTGAAAAAGTTAGCTCCATTTACAGCAGACTCACTGCTCTTGCTAATGAGTTGATTTCCCTCGGTGCTGATGAAATTACTCCTCACTCAGTTGTAAGAACTTTGCTTCGCTCATTGGATGATTCGTTTGATCACATTGTGCTGATGATCAAGGAAATAACTGATTTCAGACGTCTTGTTGCCGCTGATATTCTTGAGAGACTCAATACTTTTGAAATGGAAGAAGATGAGAAACGTGACATTAATGGCTCTCAAAGAAGATCACATACTTTGAAAGCAAAAGCTTCGCATCATTCTTCGCCCGAAGTTAGTTCTGCTTCAGGTGTCGAATCTGAGGATCCTACAAGCATTGGGAAGGATTTAGCATTGATCATGAGATGCTTCAACCGCTTCCAAAGAAAGGGTTTTTCTTCACCCAAGAAGAATTACTCGTCAAGGAACTCAGGTCACTCATCTCATCGTTCATCCTCAAGAAGCTCTCCATCGAAGGACAACTGCTGCTACAAGTGCAAGAAACCAGGTCACTACATTACTGATTGCCCCCTGTGGGAAGCTGAGAACAAAGCAAAGCATTCGCTCAGAGACTCCTCAACCAAGTCCCACAGATCCTCTAGAAGCTATGAGTCCAAGAGACATGACTCCAGTTCAAGAAGAGAAAAGAAGAAAGATTCTGATGATGACAAGAGGAAGAAGTATCATAAGAAGCGTGAGGGTTCCTCATGGAAGACTCACTCGTATCGTCGAAGCAGCTCTCACCGTGCCAAGGCCTATCTGGGAAAGGAAATGAACTCTAAAGATGAAGCCTCTGGGTCCGCAGCTGAATCAGGCTCAAGGTCTGGGTCTGGGTCCGAATCAGATGGTTTTTCTGGTTTGGCATTCGCTTCAGCAGATGCTTCAACCAAAGCTTCGAGCTCATTCTTTACCAACAACAGTAGTGAAGATGAAACTCCTGCATATTGCTTCATGGACAAAGCGAAGGTATCTTCATCCAAAATTACCTATGATACTTCTGATTGTTCCTCATATGACAGTGATTCGAAGATAAGCTATGCTAAACTTGCTAAAATTGCTTCAATCCAACAAGATGAACTTGATTCGCTAAGAAAAACCATTAAGAAATCAGAAACACTGTTGATCGATGAGATAGAGAAAAGTCAAACTTTAAACAATGAGCATGCTGCTCTGAAGGAAAAATTTGAAGAATTATCCTCTAGGCATGATCTTCTTTCAGTTGATTATGAGAAGCTCACCTATGAATTTCTTCAGAGGAAAATAGCTCTCGAAAGACTGAAAGAGGCTCATGAAGAGTTGGAAAATGTCAATCTCTCTCTCATGGCTCAACAAGGTTCTGAAGCAAATCATAAAACTGATTCACCTTGCTTAACTTGTCTGGAACGAAGCAAAACTGATTCCAAAGGCAAAGCTCCTATTGTTATGGATGATACTAATGCTTCAGATGAGGAAAACTCTGTTGTTATCGAGGAACTCCTCAGGTTGAAAAACTTAATTGAAACATGCATGTTCAAAAGTGTGCAAGGTCACCAGTATCTGTTTGACATCCTGAGGAAAGTTCTCCTTCACAGGAATCCCAGGAATGAGGGTGTTGGTTTCGTGAGGAAGCTAAACCCTGATGGCACCTATTGGGAACCTGAGCAGTATTCTAAGACTGTTTGGGTCCTAGCGAAGGAGAAAACCATTGATATTGCTAACCTTTCAGGTTTTGACTGCAAAATTAACAAAGCTATTGTAGACGAATCACTTGATTCAGAATACAAGCTCATTAAAGATGAACAAGGAAAGGTTACTGCTGAGTATGTTGGCACTCCTCCTAAGAATGGCTTCTACAAGAGGTAGATATGGGTGCAGAAAGCACTTGTGGAAAAACTTCCTGCTAACCATACTATGCAGGGAAAGTCTTCGGTACCATCGAATCACTTGTATTCTCTGGAAGAGAGAAATGATTCACTGGTGCCCGAATCAAATGTCCCTCAGAAGAAATACTATCGCACTGGTCGCTATACTTATCGTCCTCATGATAACCACAATAAGATTGCATATGCTCATTCTTATCCTAACCATTCGCAGAGGACTTACATTTATGGTGTACTTGATGGTCCCCCTAGGCAATATAATCATGTTCGTTTTAATATTGCTTCAACAAGTGCTCCCACCTCTTCTCAGTCACTTGCTCGTTTGTGGGTGGTTAAGAAGAACTAATTCTTCTGCAGGGCTATGTCTCCGGTGGATCCGAATGGGTCATGGACAATGGTTGCACAAATCATATGACCGGAGACAAGGAGTTATTCACCGAAGAAAAACTATCTCAATCTTCTCAGAAGTACATTACCTTCGGTGATAACAACAAGGGTAAAGTTTTAGGTTTAGGTAAGGTTGCCATATCGAAAGATAAGCACATTGACAAAGTTATGCTAGTCCAATCACTTGGATATAATCTTATGTCTATTTCGAAGTTACGCGATATGGGTATGCTTGTTCTATTTTCTGCTTCGCACTGTGTTGTATTTTCACAGGATGACTATAAGGTTGTCTTCGAGGGTTACCGAAAGGAGATTTATACATTGCTGATTTTTCTTCGGGCCCTGCCGTATCCACATGCTTAATGGCAAAAGCCTCATCCGGTTGGTTATGGCATCGAAGACTTGGTCATGCAGGGATGAGAAATCTTCATAATCTAGTAAAGAAGAAGCATGTTATTGGCCTTAGCGAAGTAAACATCGATAAGGATCGTCTCTGCAGTGGCAGTGAAGCTGGTAAAATCACGAAGAAACATCATTCAGCGAAGACTATCATGACTACTACTCGTCCTCTTGAATTGCTTCATGTGGATCTTTTTGGTCCTCAAAATTATGCAAGTCTGGGAGGAAACAAATATGGTATTGTTATTGTTGATGATTTTTCTCGTTATACTTGTGTTTTCTTTCTGGATGACAAGAGCAAAGTTGTTGAAATCTTCAATTCATTCGCTAAGAGAGCTCAAACAGAATATGAATTATCTCTGAAGCATATCCGAAGTGATAATGGAACTGAATTCAAAAATACTCATATTGAAGAATTCCTTGATGATCATGGCTTTACTCATGAGTTCTCTGCTGCTTATACACCTCAACAGAATGGTGTAGTTGAAAGGAACAATAGAACTCTTATTGAAATGGCCAGAACCATGCTTGCTGAATACAAGACACCTATCAGGTTCTGGGCCGAAGCTATTAACACTGCATGTCATATCATCAACAAGGTTTACCTTCACAAATTTCTGAAGAAAACTTCACATGAGCTTATCACTGGTAACAAGCCAAATGTTTCGTATCTTAGGGTATTTGGTGCTCCTTGTTTTATTAGAGATATGAACCATAGCTCCAAATTTGCCCTTAAGGCACATGAAGGTTTTCTTTTAGGTTATGGCTCAAATTCTCACACTTACAGAGTTTATAACTCTCACTTTGGGAAAGTTATGGAAACTGTAAATGTGAGGTTTGATGAAACTAATGGCTCTCAAAAAGAGCATTTTCCTCATGATCTAGATGAACCTCCTCTTGATGAAGTGATCAGGTCCATGGCTATAGGAGAGATTCGCCCTGTTGAAGCCAATCATCATCAAGCTAATAGGGATGATGATGGTCCAATGTTCCCACACATAGCCCGGGGCGCTGGAGATCAACATACTGAAGCTAATGGTGAACAGGACGAAAAAGGTCAAGGGAACGAAGAAAATGCTAATCCTGAAGGAAATGCTGAAGCTGAAGGTGAAGCAGATCCTGAAGGTGAAGCAGATCCTGAAGCAGAAGGAGATCCTGAAGCAGAAGCTGAGCCTGATGCTAAGAACACTACGTTATCACGAGTTCGAAGAAGATTTGATGTTGATTCGATCCTCGAAGAAATTCAACAACCAGGTTGTCCCACAACTCGTTCTCGTACTCGCTTGGCTAACTTTTGTGGAAACTTTTCGTTTGTCTCCATGCTAGAACCTTAAAAGTTTGATGAAGCCATGAAGGATCCAGACTGGTTAACCGCTATGCTCGAAGAACTTAACCAGTTCGAGCGAAACAAAGTCTGGTCCTTAGTTGATCGACCTGATCCCACGAAGCACAACATCATTGGTACAAAGTGGATTTTTCGAAACAAGAAAATGAAGATGGTATAGTGGTAAGAAACAAAGCACGACTGGTAGCACAAGGATATACCCAAATCGAAGGTATCGATTTCGGCGAAACTTATGCTCCAGTTGCCCGTCTCGAATCCATTCGTGTTATGCTTGTTTTGCAAATTTCAATGATATTCTACTTTATCAAATGGATGTGAAAAGTGATTTTCTTAACGGAGAAATCGAAGAAGAAGTGTATGTTATGCAGCCTCCAGGTTTGGAAGACCCAAGGAAACTTGACATGGTGTACAGCTTGCACAAGGCTCTCTATGGGTTGAAACAAGCACCTCATGCTTGGTACGACACATTGAAAGACTTCCTTTTGAAGAAAGGCTTCAAACCAGGAACAACTGATCCAAATCTTTTCACTCGATCTTATAATGGTGATTTGTTTGTTTGTCAAATATATGTAGATGATATTATTTTTGGCTGCACTAACACTGAAATCAGCGAGGAATTTTCCAAAATGATGTCGAAGAAATATGAGATGTCAATGATGGGTGAATTGAAGTTTTTCCTTGGACTTCAAATCCATCAACAGAAGAATGGCACCTTTATTTCTCAAGAAAAATATCTCAAGGATTGCCTGAAGAAGTTTGGTCTCACTGATTGCAAAACTATTAAGACTCCAATGCCTACCAATGGCTTCCTAGATGCAGATGAGAAGGGCAAAGCCTTCGATCAGAAGAAATATCGGTCTATGATTGGGTCGCTTTTATATCTTTGTGCATCTAGACCTGACATTATGCTTTTAGTATGTATTTGTGCTTGGTTTTAGGACAATCCAAAGGAATCACATCATACTGCTGTAAAGCAAATTCTTCGGTATCTTGCTCACACACCAACCTTGGGCTTGTGGTATCCCAAGGGAGCTCAGTTTGATCTAATTGGATATTCTGATTCAGACTGGGCTGGTGATCGTGTGGATAGGAAATCAACTTCAAGGACTTGTCATTTTCTTGGAAGATCACTTGTGTGTTGGGCTTCCAAGAAGCAAAACTGTGTCTCAATATCTACAGCTGAAGCCGAATACATTGCTGCTGGGTCATGCTGTACTCAGATTCTTTGGCTGAAGCAAACGCTGAAGGATTATGGTATTCATGTGAAGAAAATTCCCCTTCTATGTGATAATGAGAGTGCAATCAAAATTGCTCACAATCCGGTGCAACACTCTCGCACGAAGCATATTGACATTCGCCATCATTTTCTTCGTGATCATGTTCAGCGTGAAGATATTGTGATAAGTCATGTCAGAACTGAAGATCAATTGGCTGACATTTTCACGAAACCATTGGATGAGAAAAGGTTCTGCGCGTTAAGGTGTGAGCTCAATATATTGGACTCACGCAATGTACAGTAAGACCGAACCTTTACCTCCTTGTATATTTTGTTCACCTACTTAGTTGTTTGCTTTTGGTTTCATTATTTGTTTTTGCTTCATTTTTTAATTTCTTTTATTTTTCTTGGATTTAGTCCTCAATGCTTTTCACCTTTTGCTTCGTTTGGTTTTTCTTCGAGGTGATAAGTTTCGGACCCTACCCCTTATATTCTTCTTCTTTCTTATTCTATCTGTCCAAAATGGTTGAGCATAATTGAAACGGAAAGTATTTTGCTTCGAACATCATTGTGTTCCGAATCAAATGCTTCCAACTTTTATCGAAGTTTTACTCAAATAGAAGACATATTCTTCGGTCGTTGAGATCCCGTCTTATCCGGGTCGTTGAGATTCCCTCGCGAAACGCCACGTAATCCTAGCCACGGAATCCGGAGGGGCGGTCGCTGGGAGCCGTCCGATCTGATCTGACAACTCATGTCAGACCAGCCCTATATAAGGCTTCCACCCCAGCGCACCAACTCCTCTCTTCGTCCTCGCCGCTCCGGAACCCTATCCGCTCTCGCGAGCCGTCATGCTCATCGTCTCCATCGCCGTTCTCGCCGCTTCGCTGCCGGAAGAACGCCGCCGTGGACCTCGCGTCGCCGTCGAGCTCCTCCTCTGCTTGTCGTCGCTGTAGCTGCTCGTCGACACCAAGTTAGGGTACGTCGAGCCCTCGATCCAACCTCTATCTCTCTGTTCATCCTCTTCTGGATTGGATCCGAGTTCTGAGATTTGTTGTTGGGTTGTTTTTCTTAGGTTTCTTTGATCCATTGGATCCTTGGTCCTTTGGGAAACTTGTTTCCACAAGCAAAAGCTTCCCATCTCGATTCAGGTTAGAAGTTAGGGCATGATGCTATCTATTCTGTGTTAGGGTTGCTGTTCATCTTTGATGTGGCTAAGTCTAGATCAGAACAGACCAGATCCATCGCCCGTATACAACACTGAATCTCTTGTCAAAACCGTTTGTTTTGGGTCGAAACTTTTGCTGGTGCTCATACCATACTTGCCTTTTTCCCTCGCTACCTTGTGCTTTTCACATGATGTCTGTGGATTTAGGCTTCGGGAATGAGTCCCCTATTCTTGATCACCTCAACGAAGCAGAACAGGATGCTCCCAAGAGAAAATATGGCAGAACCAAGGAAACCAACAATGCCAGAGGCATCCTCGAATCCATTCGCATTGAGCTTGGATACGATACGCCTCCAGAAGAAACCAAAGATCAGCGCAAGATTCGTTTGCAAAACATTCGCCGCTACTGGGCTGTCAGATGGTACAAGTACAAGAGTATTCCAGATTGCAAGTGGGATATGCAGTTTGCCTTCAGTCCACCATACCAATACACTTCTGCAATGTATAGTCAGTACACCGAAGAAAATCGTCATCTGTACTATCCTGTTCCACAAAAGTACCCTCACGCCAACACCCTTAAAACTCCTGATGAATACCCTGAAGAGCAAGAACGATTGAGAGTCGCTGCAGAGAAGAAGAGACTCAAGGAAGCAAAGAAGGCTGCTAAGCTAGCTGAAGCTGAAGCCCATGAAGTTGGGCCTAGCTCGAAGAAGAAGAGAAAACTTAAGAAGAAATCTGGTTCTCCTCCTCATGCTTCCACAGATGATCAAGATCAAGCCAAACTGGAACAAGCTGCTCTTGAAGACTCGATTCCGGACGAATCCAATGCTGCAGCTGATGACGAATCAGAATCAGAAGCTGATGATGAATCTGATCCTGCTCCCCCCAAGAAGCAAAGGATTCGGCTTCCATTGAAGAAGAAGTCAGGAGAAAAACCTGCTGCTAAAGGGATAAAGATTCAAGACCCCAAGGATAAGCCCTCTGCTCGCCCCACCATTGACTTATCAAATTTGGTGGTTGCGAAGCCATTGGCCTACAAGCCACCGGCTGATGCTCTCAACACTGAGAGGCGTTCGAAGCAGAGGCATGACCCTGCTAAACAACAATCTGCAAAGTTTGCTGCACCAGCGAAGCCCAAGCAGTCTGCTCCATCAAACCCTTCAGCGAAGCGGAAGCTCACTGAAGCTGGATTAAGGCAGAAAGACCTCGAGGAGGCACTTGAACGAAACATTCTTGCTAGAAACTCTGCAGAAAAGCAGAAGGCAGATAAGGCAGCTGCAAGAAAGCAAAAGGAGTTGGACTCTGCAAGATTGGCTGCAGAAAAGGCTGAGACGAAGCGCAAGCTCGCCGAAGCCGAAAAGAATGAAGAGAAGGCTGCCGCTGAAGCCAAACTGCTTGCTGAGCATGAAGCTAAACGCAAGGCCTCTCTAGAAGGCCTCAGGACAAAGAAAGCTGAGAAAGCTGCGAGGGCTGTGCAGAAAAAGTCTGTAGTTGATATGACCCCTCCTCTGAAGCTATTCCACCGAAGCAGAAAGGCATATCTATGTTTGAAGCTCAAGCTGAAGCTGATCACCATAGTGAACGTCAATTCTCTGACCCTCAAGAAGGCGAGCTATGGGATCAATTGGGCATTACTGAAGCCCTTTGGAAAAAGTGTGCTGCAGTAGAGTCTGAAGCTGTTGATCTAGGTGAAGTCTATATTGCTGGCTCCATCGAAGCAATGATCTCCGCTATGATTAGTCAGCTGAAGGACTTGCACTCTAGAGATAGATCTGAAGTTGCAAAGATTCACAACTATCATAAGCGCGCTGAAGCTGAACAAGATGAATAATTCAAACAACACGCATTGAAATTGCTTCAGCAAGTGACAGACGTCAACACCACCACCAAAGACAACATCAAAATCTTAAGGGGCAAGATTAAAGCCGCGGTCAATGCAATGGTGAAGACTCATAATGCATCCATTATGGAAAGAGATTCACGGAAGCGCAAGGCCCCGCAAGAAGCTGAACCAGTTGTTGCAAAACCAGCTGCTGCCAAGCCTATTATTACAAAGGCCTCGGACCCTTCTCCAAAGAAGAGAACTACCAAGAAGCGGAAGGTTACTTTGGCCTCAGCTGCTGACATGGATACTAGTGATGAGAAGCCGAAGGAAACTCCTGAAGTAGTTCCCACTCCTGTTCCGAAGCCAAAGCCTTCCCAGCCTAAACCAAAAGCTTCAGCTCCACCCACCAAGACCCCTACACCTCCTCCTACCAAATCCACTCCCAAACAAACTCCACCACCAAAAGCTCCTACCCCCAAGCGAACTCCAACCCCAACCCCAGCACCTGCTCCAACCCCCACACCCATTCCACCTCGTGCACCCACACCAATACGTGCTCCATCTCCCGCACCGCAAAGGACTCCCACTCCACCTGCTGCTCCCGCACCACCTCCATCACCCCACCATGAAGCACATGAACCCTCTCCATCCCACTCCAGAACGCTCAACTCGCGTGATTACTCGTCTGCCAGAACCGCTCAAGAATCCGAATCAAATGTGCCTCGCGCCGAAGCACATGAAGATGAAGATGAGAAAGTACAGATACTGAATCTTTCGCAAGAGCAAGCGCTTATAGTCGCTCAAGCTGTTGGCCCGTCAAGAGCCAATCAAATAGCTCCTCTGCAAAGGTTTCGCGCTCATTCGCGCCCCTGCCAAGACACCCAGCTTGAATCGAATTACCCTCGTGAAACATTTCCTATCTTCAAGGGCGCTGGCTTTTCTTCAAGGCATGGTCCGGATTTCAGCTTAGAACAACATCAGAAGCGTCACCGTTTCTTTGGTGTCAGTCCTTATGCTTCAGATCGAACAACATATGATCTTCGTTTCTGGACTGCAGAGCAACAAATTCTATACACCAAAGTCTTATGTCAGCAAGGTGTTCTGTTTAGGCACCGATATCTGGATATGCGAAGTCTTTCAACTGCCACTTGCTTCCAGAACATCACCGAAACTATTGCGAATCAGAATCTGACACAACTTTTTGCTTTGAGCACTCCCTTCAACTCTGAACTCATCAAGTAATTCTATGCCACACTATATGTTTCTGGTGATGCAAATGAACCTAGCTCATGGACGCTAGAATGGATGATCCAAGGTGAAATCTTCAAAATGTGCTCAGCCGAATTCATGGAGATAGTCAATATTCCAAGGCATTCTGGCGATCAAGAAAAGATTCACTTAGAGCTTGATCTGACTGAAGAACAATTTGCTACATTGTTGGATACTGAAGTCACTGCAAACTATATTCCGGAAAACATTCGCCCGAAGCATTTGAACTTCATTTCCAAGACTTGGTTCTACATATTGTCCAACTCTTTGATTCCATTGAGTACTGTTTCGGATGAATCAAATATTTATCCAGAGACAAGGCATGCCATTATGAAGCTCACACATGGTCTCATCTTTGACTTTGAAGACTGCTTCCTTAGGAATTTGGTTCATGCAGCAGAACTGCCATTCACACTGAAGCCATATGCTCCCTGGCTGCAAGTTGTCTGCGACTATGGCAGGAATGAAGATTTTGTGGCTCGTCATCATCCGAAGCTTTTCCTTCCACCAGTGTGTGACACTTTGGAATTGCTGAGGAAGCCCAATGATCCTTTTGCCACATATGTTGGAGTGCGCCATGAAGTTAATGAGCGTAACTTATCAAAGAAATTCCAGAAAGACCGTCACCACTTTGAAGTTAATCTTTGGTCGCAGCAGTTGCTCGAAAACTTCATTGAAGCAAATCAGCGCCAGATGCAATTTCTTGCAGATGAAATAAACCGCGTTGGCAACATTGCGCTCAACAACAATCATTATTTGCGTGTTCTCAAACGTCATTCCTGGAAAGGGATCCGGAAATTCAACTCTGTAAAAGGCCTTCGTAAAGATCGCATTTACAAAGAATATGAGCACCTCCAGCGAAACTTTTCCCCTGATGATATGGTGGACTGCCAGAATCAAAAGATCCCTCCCCGGCACAAGATTGATGAAGTCCTCTTCGTCAATGAGCCAAAACCCATCAGGCTAGACACCGTCTCCGAAAACGTCTCCATCACATCAAAGGATGACGCCGGCCTCGACGACAGCGACCTCGACATCAAGCTCATCACTCAAACGCGACACGAAGCAATTCCTTGTCTACTTCCGAAGAAGAATTCTCTGGCGATCAATCTTCCTCGGACGAGTCTTCGTCAAGCTCTGCTTCGTCGGGCTCAAAGGGTGATGATGCCGCGCAGTAAGTCTCTCGAACCTCTTCCCAACCTTTTGTCCAATCATTGACAAAAAGGGGGAGAATGAGGGCATCGATGAGTTAGATTTGCATCGGGGAAAGGGCTTTTTCTATTCGCTTTTTTGCTTCACTTGGTTAAGTTACAACAAATATTCCATTCTCTACGATTGGGTTGTAACTTAAGTTTACATTCGGTTATGATACTCCTGTGATACTCTTAAGTTTTAATAACCCTTTGCTCGCAAGTATTGCTTCGTATCCTCTATGTTGCAGGTGGTTATTATTTTCTAAGTCACAGGACATTGGAAGAAATTGCACACATTTCTGGACATATACATTCAACTGCAATTGTCTTCCCTAAGATATTTTTTTTGCTCTCCACCGAAGAAATTTCTATCAAGCATTAACTTCGATTACATAAATCTTCGATGCTTGCATTCAGTGGGAGCCAAAAACTTCATATCTTAGAGTTTGTCCCATCACTTCACAAAAACTTCAATATCTTTTATCGATGCCTGTTTTGTCAACAATAGAACAAAAAGGGGGATATTGTAAGAGCAAAGTTTTGCCCCCGTGTGTTTTGGATATTGTTGGACAAGACAGTAGAGGAACTAACAATGTTTTCTAGTATAAACAGTTGAATAGGTTCCTGAAGGACACGCTAGGTGATAAAGCTTCAGGGAAGGTTTTCAAGTTATCGAAGAACTACCCCTTGAGCGAAGCTTAATCACGGAGGATGACCCCCAAAAATGAAGGTGTCCTGAAGCTCAACTCATTAAAGGAAATGAAGAAGACGGCGAAAGACTTAGATGTTTTTGTGTAGTTCTTTTTCTGTTCTTTGAGTCATAGGAAAAACCGTACTATCAAGAGGGGTCTTTAGTTTGTGGACACCGAAGTTATTGAGAAAATGCTCAGATCAAATCTAAACCAAGTGAGAAGCCAGAGTGAAGAAATCTCATGTGCACTGAGTTAAGCTTCAGTAGAAAAGACTTCATTCTTTGGCTTCTGAAGCAGAACTAAGTCCGTGAGTCATCTTTACTTGTTCCGCAAGTAAAGTTGCGCAGTAATGACAAATCCGACCGTTGTGGACACGTGTCAAGCTGTCACTTCGGGTCAATCTGGTCATTTCGCACCTCGGGATCGCCAACTATAAATACGCCGCCCCCTCCTCTATTTGCGGGTGGCTGCTCTGAGGATATTCCTGAGAGATACTGAAGAGAGCACCCCAAGAACACCACCGAAGCAAAACCCAAAACCCAGATTACTGAAGCCTAAGTCCCATTGATCTGAGTAGATTCGAGATAACTTAGGTGAAAGCTTACTAGCCTTTTTATCTTGGAGAACTGCAATTCTCCTAGACGGTTAGAGTGTTGACTTCAGAGAGCGAAGAGTAATTGTCGCCTCGAAGATCAAGTTTGTCAAAGGTTTCGGAGATTCCCTTGATAATCTACCCCGAGTCAAAACTGATCAAGCTCAAGGAGTTTGGTGCAGTGGAGCAACGGACGGAGAGAGATTTGCTCCAGGTGTTCAATCACCAGTCCATCCAACCAGACGTAGCGCTTTGCAGAGTGTGAACTGGTCGAACAAACATCGCCGAGTCACAGTTCGTTTTACTTCAAGCATTATCTTCCGTATTGCATTTGCTTCGCAGTTATGCTTCAATGAGTTTTGATTCACTACATTTAGTTTCGCTTCCAGTTTTACTTCGCTGTTCCGCTTTACTTATGCGTCACTTCCTAGTTTCAGTCAAATTTTTTGAAGTGATCATTCACCCCCTCCCCCTCTAATCATATACTTGGACTTTCACTAAGAGCTAAACATGACAATAGCTATGAAAAGATAAAGAACACACACAGCAAAGATAAGCATGAAAAGTCCTATGTTGTGTTCTAGATTTTGGAAGTGGAGCGTGTTTCTCTCCCACACAAAGAAGCTGGGATCTAACTTGTTATGAACAGCAAGCAAAGCTAAAGAAAACTAAAAATAAAACCTAAGAGCGAGACGCTCCAAGCAGAGCACATAACGCATGAAGCGATAAAAATATAGTGAGACGAGAGACGAACTGATAATTGTTGATGAAGAAGGGGATGCACGGTGGCATCCCCAAGCTTAGACGCTTGAGTCTCCTTGAATATTTCTTGGGGATTCATGGTGGCATCCCCAAGCTTGAGCGCTTGACACTCCTGAATCTTCTTTCATCATCTTCCCTCGCACACTTGAAAACTCCCTTCATACATAACTCATCATAATCTGATTAGCGAGGTTAGTACCCATAATAAAATGATTTTTTTCTCTACTGGAAATAAAGATAATCTTGAAGAGATACTGTTTCTCAAGGTTTCCAAAAAAAATTGCAAAGATAAAGTAAGCTTAAGGTTTCCAAAACGAAGAAAAGGCAAAACAGGACAGAATCTGTGAAAAACAGACCAGTAGGTAGAAAAGATTTTTTTAGGGATACTTCTGCAACTCAAATAAAAAAAATCAGAACATACGAAAGTTTCGTAATTGTATAGAGCACACTGTGTAAAACATTCATCTCAAAAAGATGAACTGGGATTTTTAGATGATTTTTTTAGTCACGAGGACAGAATTTTTTTTCTGGACAGCATGTCACAACTTTCACTTCCCTTGTCATATGAGGCTATAAATGGCACAAAGCTTGAAAAGTAAAGATACAATGATGTTGCTACAGTAGTAACAATCATCAAGACCACTAAAAACAGAAGAAAAACAAAAAGGAAATCCTAAATTTGTTGCGAGCTGCCTCCCGAAAGCGCTTCTTTAAAGCCATTAGCTAGGCTTAATGCAAATAGATCAAGTCTTTTCAAGAAAATAACTAGCCCGTGTGACACACTCAAAAGGCAACTTAATATTTTTCCTAGGGAAGTGTTCCATCCCTTTCTTGAGATGGAATTGTAATTTTATAATCCCTTCTTTCATATCAATAACAGCACCCACGGTGCGAAGAAAAGGACGTCCCAAAATAATTGGACAAGAAGGTTCACATTCAATGTCCATAATAGTAAAATCAAGGGAACATAATTGTCATTGACAATGATAAGAACATCATCGATCTTCCCCAAAGGTTTCTTTAAGAAAGAATCGACAAGACAAACACCAAAAGAACAAGGATCAAAAGGTTTCAATTGAAATATATCATACATTCTTTTGGGCATAACGGAGGTACTATCTCCAACATCACATAAAGCATAGCAAGAAAAGTTATTCAACTCAATTTTAATCATAGGATCCCAACCATCTTCTAGCTTTCTAGGTATGGAGGCTTCTACTCTAAGCTTCTCCTCCCTAGCTTTGATGAGAGCATTAGTGATATGCTCCGTGAAGGCAAGATTAAGTGTGCTAGTGTGGGGGTCTCTAGACATCTTGTAAAGGAAACGAATAGCTTCAGAAAGGGTGCAATTATGAAAATCAGGGTCACTACTATCAAGTAAAGTGGTAGTGGTGTCCTTCAGGCTCACCTTTTTGGTGGCTTCTATAGTCATAGGAATTTCTTCTTCTATTGTTGAGGTCATAGCATCACCATTAATAGGTTCTATGGGACTAGGGGTGCATTGGGTGCTAAGAGTTTGGATATCCTCAACCACTTGGATAGTAGCAATAGTATGGTGTGTAGGAAGGCTCTTAATTCTATCCTCTTCCTCCTTTATAGTCGAAGCCACTTCAGGTTTAGCTGCCATTTGGTTTATCAAAGTAGCCTGTGTGTGAGACATATTGGAAACTTCGGTTTCCGTGGTGGTGAGCCTAGTCTAAAGGTTAGAAATCTCAATGTTCAGACTCTCTAGTTGTCTACCAATGTCTTGCAAGATAGAAGTATGCTCATCTAATTGTCTAGAGAAGGTCCTATTTTGTTCATATTGGGTGTGCATGTAGTTCTTAGTGGCCTTCTCTATTTCCAAAAGTTTCTCACAACTAGGCATGTATCTTTCTCTAGGGGTAGAGTTTCTGGTGCTAGGATAAGTGTTGTTGTTCCCATAGTTGTTGGAGGGGAACGGTCTAGGATTGCTACCAAAATTACTCCTATAAGCATTGTTATTGAAGTTGTTTCTAGAGATAAAGTTCACATCTACTTCATCTTGAGCAATCTAAGAATTTAAAGGAACATCATGAGGATCAATAGGAGATTTCTTGGTAAGTAGAGACATAATCAAGTCAACTTTTTCATTTAGGGAGGAGATCTCCTCGACAGAGTTTACCTTCCTACCCGTTGGAGCTCTTTCGGTGTGCCATTGGGAATAGTTGGTCATCATCTCATCGAGAAGTTTTGTGGCAGCACCAAGTGTAGTTGACATAAAGGTCCCTCCCGCGTCCGAATCTAACAAGTTCCTCGAGGTAATGTTCAAGCCTGCATAAAAAGTTTGGATAACCATCCAAGTAGTCAAACCATGCGTAGGGCAATTCTTAACAAGAGATTTCATGCGTTCCCAAGCTTGGGCAACGTTTTCATTATCCAATTGTCTAAAATTCATAATAAAGCTCCTCAACTGTATAATCTTAGCAGGGGGTAGTACTTCCCAATAAAAGCATCCTTGCACTTGTCCCAAGAGTCTATGTTATTCTTAGGCAAGGATTGAAACCAGATTTTAGCTTCATCCCTCAAGGAGAAAGGAAAAAGCTTAAGATTAATAATATCACCATCTACTTCCTTGTACTTTTGCATATCACAAAGCTCAATAAAATTATTTAAGTGCAAAGAAGCATCATCTCTAGCACCAAAGAATTGATCTTTCAAAACAAGGTTCAACAAAGCAGGTTTAATCTCATAAGAAGGTGATGAAGTAGCAGGTGTAGCAATAGGAGTGCAGATAAATTCACTGTTGTTGTGACTAGTGAAGTCACACAACTTGGTGTTCTCAGAGGAACCCATAGTAGCAGCAAGCAAGATAACTATTTTTTTTTGATTTTCGATAAAGGACACTAAAGAAAAACTGAAAGGTAAACAAACAAGACTAAAAAGCAAAGATAAAAGATAGTGTGCAACTCCCCTATCCTGAAGAGTGGAGTCCCCGGCAACGGCGCAAGAAATTTCTTTTGATGGTACGAATTAACGCCCCCTCGTTGGCTACGCAAAGTGGAAGGTTGAGATGTAGCCAACGACAATTTCCCTCGGTGAAAGATACAAAGGTTTGTCTCCAGTAGTACTCCGACAACGACATGAAGGTGACAACGGCGCCAGGTATTGGCGGTAGGCGTGGAACTACACACACAACAGATAACTTTGCTCCCATCGAGTACAAAGGGGTTGTCAATCCCACTGGCCTTGTTGTTTACAAAGGATAAAACGCACGGGATAATAATGATAGTGATAGCTACGGAAAAGTAAATACTGAAAGTAAATTGATAGTGTAAACAGTGTAGGGAATATGGACCGGGGTCCTATGATGTTCACAAGTGACGTCTCTCTCCCAAAAGACGATAAAATAGCTATGCGAGGTAAACAAATCACAGCTGGGCAATTGACAGGATTATGTGCACAAACCAATGCTAATTATGCTATAAAGAAAGGAAGTGGTTCAAAAGCATGGGCGGTACGCCAAGACAAGTAGACCGAAATCCATATGCATCTACCTACTAATCATCCACCTTGAGATATCTATCCAGAACATCTCGCTGGTATTAAGTTGCGAATCCCACCCAAAGTGTAAACTCAAAGCAACAGACAACTGCATTAAAGAACTTTGTGTAAAGTAAACAATCCTTGCACCCGCAAGTACAAGCACCGTTGTTTTCCCCCTTGTGGCAACATCACATCCCCTAGACTCATGTTTCTGTCACTCAAGCTAGTCATCGGGGGGCATGAACCCACAATCAAGCATAACGCTCCCTCTTGGAGTCACTACCTACTACTTGGCCAAAGCAATAAACAGCAACGGAGAACATGCAAGAATTACTCAAGAACATAAATATAAAAGAGGAGAATCAAATATATTACTCAAACACAATCTGAACATAATCTCATAATCCATCAGATCCCAGCAAACTCATCATAGGAACAGCAGAAAATATTACATATGTGCCTCGATCATGTAGGGCTGCTCACGAGGTCTAATCCATGAAGAACAAAGAGGGGAGGAGAACATCACATAGCTACTGATCATAGACTCATGGTCCAAGGTGGACTACTCACGGTTCATCCGGGAAGCATCCATGTTGGTGGAGAAGATCCCGAAGGTGGTTCCTCGCTCCGACAGGGTGCCGGGAAAAGGTCTTCTGGTGCTCCTGATTTTGTAAGCGCGGCGATGGCGGAACAGAGGAGAGATCGCGAAAAAGGGTTCCCGTCTCGGGGTTTTTGCGTCACGGGGAATAAATAGGCGAAGGGGGGCAGTCAGGGGGGCCACCAGGGGTCCAGGCGGCCCCCTGGCGCGGCCCCACCCTGGGGCGCGCCGGGAGGGCGCTTGGGGCCCTGGTGGGTCCCCTCTGCCCCCCTCGGTGATTCCCGAAGCTTCCTGATCGTTGATTTTTTATTGGATTTTCCCGAATTTTGGAGCACTTTTAATATGGGGGAAACCTGAAATAGAAAAACAGCAGAAAACAGGAACTGGCACTGGGGTGCACTGAGTTAATAGGTTATTCCAAATATGATCAAAAGTGTATGGAAGTTCATCAATATCATAGCAATATCACACAAAAGAGGCATGGAGCAAGTAGAAATTATAGATATGTATTGGACGTATCAGATGGCGCAGATGTGGCCGTGGCGCCGGATCCGGCTTCGGGGTGGCGTGGGGCGAGGTCTAGGGCCGACGGCGAGCTCGGGAGCTCCCATGGCGCGGAGGGTGGCGACCTTTCCATGGCGGGCCGCGACGCCGGCCTCCGGCTGCAGCAGAGGAGGAGGAGGAGGGAGGTGAGGAGAAGAGGGAAGGAGCGCGGCGGGATGGACGACGGCCTCACCGGAGCTGCGACGCGAGACGGCGGCGACGGCGGCTCGGGCGCGGCTCCTCCACGGCCGGCGACGAGTGGGGAGGCCAGATGGGCTTGTCGGGCCCTAGCAGCGGAAGAGCGGACCAGGCGTGGCCCGAGGAGGCTGGAGGCTCTGCTGCGGTGGCGTGGCTGCTCCAGGAGCGTCGGATCTCAGATTTGACGGCTCCGGAGGGCCAGGGAGCTAGGGTTTTGAAATTTGGGGGCTATTTGGGAAGATCTGGGAAATTTGGAGGAGGGTGGCTGCAATTTTTTCAAGGGGGAAACCCTAGAAGGGCTAGGCGAGAGGGGTGGTCTTTATATAGGGTGGTTTGGCTGGCAAGTTTACACAAACACCCTCGGGTTTCTCTCTCGCGTCCGGTACTCCACGTTTCTGACCGCCGGGAGTTCATACGACCTCCGATTCGGGCAAAATCTCAAACCACGCGCTCAGGGCGGTGAGCCCGTCAGTCCTACCTCACATTGATACCGTTCTGAGAACATTTTCTGGCGCCCAATAAAATAATCCATTTAATTATTAAATGGGGTTTTTCGTTCCGATGGCGATGGCTGGTCTCGTGCCAGAAGTTGCGACGGTGCTCGGGTAGAACCCGGAGTCGCAAAGGTCATGTGCCGTTGGGAAAAGGTTTGGCCCCGCATCCGATACGAGAAGGAGGGGGAAATATTCATCGATTAATAAATCAGCGAAGAAAATTCTACAAACAATTACAGCAATCAATAAAAATAAAGCAACATTTTTTTTAATTTGGGTGAAAATCCCGGGCTGTTACAATCCAACACCACCAACAAGGGATCTCGTCCCGAGATCCTTGAAGATCCGGAGGAGAGGGGGGAAAGAAAATAGAGACGACGATCTTCAACACCACCAACAAGGGACTCTGCTCCATGTCGAATGACGAACCTCCATCGAGAAAACATTCCGCAGAGAGATGGCAGCGTTGAAGAACGGAACCATCGGGAGACGAAAAAGAAAGAACTATAGTTGAAAGCGAAGATAAAGGGAACCATTCTCACTAAAATCGTGAGGATACTGGGTAAGAGGACTGAAGTCAACAGACAACCAAGACGTTTACCAGAGTCGGAAGAAATAATGGTACTACAGGATTTCCCAACCTCAGATCCGAATCGAGACAATACGCTGCAAGCAAGGCATTGTAACTATTCCGAAACTACACACCTCGAGATCCTAGAGTTTGAAGGGGATAAGGAGAGAATTAAAACACTTACGACACTTGTAACATCCTCAGTGGTATGGAACAGTAACACTTTTGATAATGAAGATTACTATTGGTAACCATGCTTGGATCACTGTTGCTATTAAAAAAATAATGTTGAAAATAAAACATTGTCCAAAATTCTAAAAACCAATTTTGTTAAATCACAAATATTCAGTGGACCATGTCCATGTGGGTATGGGAATTTATTAAGCTATAAAATAAGTCAAACAATTCAAACAATGGCTTAACCAATCCATTTTAATCATTTGTTATTTAAATAAAATACTAAATGAATTTATAAAAATACCAAACTTTTTGTGGGTCTGTCTTAATGTGCAATACTAATTTTGGACTATGTTATATATATTTTTTTTAAATGCAAAAGTGTCTAAAAAAATTAAATACAGAAAAGAAAATAAATATTAAAAGAAGAAAATGCAAAAACGGCTTGTCCCTCGCCCTGGGCGAGGCCCACCTCCTTCCCGGTCTGCCCGGCCCAGCCCACGCCCCTCCCTCCCTTGTGTTCTTCCTCCGGCTGCGTGGAGGCCATCCCGCGGCCGGCCGGCGTGCTGTGGCGGCCATCCACTGTCAGAACCCTCTGTTAGGTATGTGCTCGGAATAGAAGTAACTTTGCATCATGGAATTTTTTACAAAAAAAATTGAAATGGGAGAAGAAACCCCCGAGATGAATTTAATTCAAATGGCCAGAATAAAAGTTGCTCCAAAAATTCCTTTCGCATTTTTTGAAAAGTCTCATAAATGAGTGTGATCACATATCGAGTGATGTGGGACCAACCCCATGCTCATGGATTTTTCAAATATTCAAACAGGAGCATGGATTTAAATTTAAACCCCTATTTGAATTAAAGTTCAAATTATTTGAATTTTAAAAATGCCCAAACTTTATAAGTGGCTAGTATATGCATTTCAAGTCCACATAAAAATTTGGGGCATTTTATAAAATGGTTTGCTATTTTTAGCAGAACCAAAACAAAAATACAGAAAAAGAAATAGGAAAAGAAAAATAGAGAAAGAAAGGGCAAAGAAGCCCAAATTACCCCCCAGCCTCCAAACCGGCCTAGCCCAGCCCAACTCTTGTCGTCTTCCTCCACGACGACAAGCAGCTCGGTGGCCGGCATGCCGACGCCGCCATGGCCACCGACGCCACGCAGCTGCCTCCATGCTTCCTCTAACGTGTCCTGGAGACGCCCTGAACCTGCCACGGTCCATTCCCCCTCCTCTGCTTCATCTTCCCGCTCTCCCCTCGCCGATTTCTTCGCTGCCAGAGAAGTTCCGAGCCCCGCCGAAGAGCACGTCGCCGTGACCGCGTGGCCATCGCCGTCGTTGAGCTGCACCAAGATGTCCATCAAGCCTGCCAACGTCGTCTTCGACTCCATGCCAGAGGAATCGAGCCCGGAGCCCTCGTGTACGTCGGAATCATCGCCAAGTCGTCGCCGGACCCGCGAGATCCCGCCGACGAATTCGTCGCCTTCGCGCCACCGTTCGCCTCGCCGCCTGCACCGTTGAGCTCAGGGTGAGCTTCTCCCTGTTTTCCCCAAGTTAGTGCGGCCCCTCACGTCCTCTAGCCACGTCCGCCATGGGAGCCGAGCGAGCTCGCCGCCATGGTCAACGTTATGCTCGCTCCCGTGCTCTGCTGACCAGCCCAACCCGTCCATCGCATTCCTGAGGTTCCCAGAAACGCGTTGCACCAGACCACGCCAGCGAAGAAGCACTATGGCGACGTCTGCCTCATCGTTGTGCCACGGCCGCTGCGGAAGTTCGTCGCTGGCGTCGCTCCGGTGGCCTCCTTGGTCACCTGGACCGTCCCCGAGACGCGCGACTCCACGGGCTTGCTCCTGGACCTCGCAACGCAAAGAATGGTGGTCGGGAGCAGTGGTTCAGTGAGCGCCGCCATGGGTTGGCCACTAGCATCAAGCCACCGGCCGGTTAGGCCTAACCCCTATGCTAATTAACCCCCCCTCAACCACTGCCAGGTGGGCCCCAGACCCCCCAATCCTCTCTGTTTAATTAAAAAGAGAGGGGATTAGCCCCTGAGTCAATGACAGGTAGGGCCCCCATGTCAGTTTGACAGGGTCAACCCCCTGATGTCATGCTGACTTAGTGCTGGCGCAATAAATCAGTTTTTTGTTTAAAAGAAAATCAGGAAAATCCAGAAAAAGGGTTAAACTTTGGAAATTCATAACTAATTCATTTTAACTCCAAATTGGACAAATAATATATCTAAAATCATCAGAAAAATACAAGGATTGTGAATACGGGCTCTTTTTCCATGTTTGACCAAGTTAAATTGGGTGAACTATCACAAACATCCATATGCATTTAATTTGAATTCAAATTTGGAGTGACTTTGCAAATGACTTTGCAACACACTTCTTTTAATGGTTTCATCCACACATCAGAGGCTTTACCTCACCTTTACAACATCACTTCATGCTCACACTTTTCAAATGTTTATTCTTTGTTTCAAATGCATTTGAAATTCATTGATAAATCAAATGGAGTTTGAATTTGCAATTAAATTGCAATATACTCCTTTTAAATGGAATAACTCACACATCAGTGACACATACATCAAGTTTCAACCTTCAACTCATGTGCCTGTGCATTGTACTTATTATGCTTCGATGTTTGTTGTTTGTCGATTAGAGGTGGAGCCGGAACCCGAGATCACCCCCTTCGTTGAAGACCCCGATACTGAACCTCGTCAGCAAGGCAAGCAAAGCCCCATTGATCATGTCGATAAAATCCCACTTCCCTCTCAGTCTCGCTTATGCATTGTTTAGGATGATTACCATGATAACGTTTCTACCGCATAGTTGAACCCAATCCTTTGCATGACCTATCATTTTGTCACAGTAGTAAGCAAACCACAATCCTAGCTGACATAGGAGTTGATTGATATCATGTGGCCCCTGCAACTGTTACTGCTTATTGCATGATTAGAGTGTTACAATGCTGATACTGTTATGTGAGTCGGGATAGTAGCAATCATGTTGATGATGGTGGAAATGTGTTGGTTAATCTACCCTAATACAAGGTGAATGATGAGAGGCTATGTAGGAGTACACAGTGGGTTGTCTCGTTGAACACCGCCTTAAGTCCGAGTTCTTGTGTGGTGATCCAAGAAGAGTGCAACCACACATTGGGCTCACTGACCCCTCTCAACCTAGTACCTCACCCCGTTCGAACCCCAGAAGTCGCAGTAGTTCGGAGTTCTGGTAGGGCTGTGGCACGGTCTGCGAAGTGGATGAACGGCTACTCAGACCGGCTTGGGACCCTGCACACATCGTTTGAGGTTGTACTGGAACCTCGGCCGGACTTCCATACGGATACCCCTCAGATAGGCGACTCTCTGGACTATAACGGAGCTGTGGGCGAAGTGTTGTGGTGAACATCCTCGCCTACACCCCTTGAATGGTGTCGAGGCCAAAGGCGGTAACTGATGGTCGTGTGTGTGTAGCGGTACACCCCTGCAGGGTTAAAAAAACTATTCGAATAGCCGCGTCCGCGGTTAAGGACTGCTTGGAAAGCTTAGCTTGATTATTAGACAACTTGAACTGGATACTTATAAAACTTGCCAAGATAAGCGTGAGTGCTATGGCGTGCTTTATCGTGGGGAGTCGAGCAAGGCACCATGGTGGTGTAATTGGTTGGAGACATGTAGTGGACTAGTGTACGCTTCTTACCGCAAGGCTGGTACTCGTAGTTCAGGACTAGCCAAGTCAAAGCTGGCACTTCTGCATTGAAACCCCACCTCCCTTTACCTTGATACATGTGCATGAGTAGTATAGCTCCTACGTAAGTCTTGATGAGTACGACTTTGTACTCACGTTTGCTTATTCTATGTTTTAGATGAACCCACTGACCCCAAGGTGAATTCTTCCTCGAGCTCGACAACTGAAGACCAAGCTAGTGTAGTCCCAGTCAGACGACTGGTCCCTTGTGGAAGGGCTTGTTTATAGATAAGGCTTCTCTAAGCCATTTTTTAAACTTGTCTGTACTCAGACCTACTTTGCTTCCGCATGATTGATGTAATGTTGGATCACGGTCTCGTGATCTCTGTGTGCACTTTGTAAGAGTTATCAATAAAGATGTAAACTTTGTAGAGAATTGCAATGATAACTGTGATTCATACTAGACATGTGTGGTGCGTGTATGATTATATCATGCATGTCTTAGTATGGGTTTTTGAGACCTTAGTTGTGATCTGGCTGGCAGTCTTTTATACACCAAGTGGCCCTTAGATGTGCGCAGCTTGGGGCATCGCAATGCGATTGCTCGTGACTCCGTCACGTTCACACTTTGATGTATGACCGAGCCCGCCCTAGACCCCGACTAATTGATCGGGCTGGAGTAAGTCTATGTAAGGGTTATGATACAATCAATAGTATCGTTGAGGCGAATTGTCTATGAGTATGGGAGTTCACCACCCATATCATTTAGACTTGTGTGCGTATGATGAGGACCCATCTCAGTTGATCATCCGGCCTGGATGGGATGCCCCTCACGTTCGATGCTTTCCGAGAACGTTCTGTGCTTGGCCTTGTCTGCTTAGACAAGTGGGTACGGTTCTCGGCTCTCCATATGATTGTGTTGTAGCGAGTCTTGCATACGCTAACCCCGGGTCCCGACAGACTTGGTATCAGAGCAGGCAGGACTGTAGGATTATCAGCCTTGGCCGAAGTCGAGTCTAGCCTTCTATAGTTATATAGTTACTCTGGGTATATAAGGGAACAACGTAAGGCTTCTTTTTCTCCTTACCTTCATCGTTCTGAGTTCTGAGTCACCCTCATCTTGTTCTACGGGAAAATAGGACTAAGTTCATCTATGTCTTACTAGAACATCTCGTTGTTTGCTTCATGGTAGCCGTAGGAAAGTTGTGTTCGGTTTGCTAGAGTTGTTGTGCTTCCTGATTTCTTACATCGTATGTAAGTGTTGATTCTATGTTGTAAGAAAATTGTTTTCTCTTGCAATTACAACCGTTATGTTGTCGGAGTCATTCCAGGTTTCTTCATAATCTGATGCATGTGCAAAATCCTTCTATCTTTTTCGGATGTCTTTCCAGAAGATTTGTTAGGTGGCATTCCTGACAGCTCCATAGTGTTTGATGTAGGTGTTATTCTAGAAACCTATACTGAATCATTTGCAGCTCTTCCGCCCACTTTAGATGTCTTCTAGCCAGAAGAACCACACTAAACATCGTGTTGGGGTGCTTTGCTACTCTGACGTATCTATTGTATCCCCTAGTAAGCTATGGTCATCCTCTAAGAAAACCATCCAGTAACCCAACCCCTTAAATCTAGCCACCCGGCAGATGTGTAGAGTTCATAGTGGTTCTTATGCCAGGAATCGCACCAATTTCCATACGCCCATACAAAATGGCCCCACGTGAGTTAGCTGAGCTTAAAATCCAACTTGAAGCTTTGTTGGCAAAAGGCTTCATCCGCCCTAGCTCATCGCCATGGGGTTGCCCCGTTCTGTTCGTAACAAAGAAAGATGGAACAGAAAGGATGTGCGTAGACTATCTCCCGCTAAATCTAGCGACGATAAAGAACAAATACCCACTGCCCAGGATCAATGATCTTTATGATCAACTTGCTGGATCCTCTGTCTTCTCCAAGATGGATTTGAGATCAGGTTACCATCAAATCAGAATCCAAAACGAGGACATTCCAAAAACGGCTTTCACTACTCGTTATGGTATTTACGAGTACACCGTCATGTCCTTTGGTTTAATCAATTGTAACAGCCCAGTTTTCACAAAAAATAAAATTTTTGTTTTCGGTGTGAATTGTTTGATTGTCTGTATTGTTTGCAGTGTTTGCTTCGCCGAAATAATAATCGGTGAATATTTCTCCCCCGTATTCTCGTGTCGGATGCGTGACCGACCCCTTTTCCACCACGACACACGACCTTGCGACACCGGGATTTCACCCGAGCACCGTCGCAACCGACACAGGACCAGCCGCAGCCAACGGAACGAAAAACCCCGTTTATTTAATAAATGGATTATTTTATGGGGCGCCTAAAAATGTTGTTGGAATGTCACTACAGTGAGGTACGGTCGAAGAGCTCGACGCGCTGAGCGCGTGGTTCGAGATTTCATCGGAATCGGAGTCCGTATGCAACTTCGGCGGTCACGAACGTATTCACCGGACACGCGAGAGGGGTACCGAGGGCGTTTGCGTCAACTGGCCAGCCAACCTGCCTATATAAAGAGCACCAGCCTCCCACACCCAATTAGGGTTTACCCCATGGAAAATTGCAGCCACCCCCTACTCTGCCTCAAAAATTTACCCCCCAAATCCCTCTCTAATGCGAAACCCTAGACCCATCAGATCCAGACCGTCAGATCTGGGATCTGACGGCCCAGATCTGGCCACGTAGCCCCAGCCAGCCACCAACCGCGCCGCGGGCCCCCCGGGCCCGCTCCTCCGCCGCCAGGGCCCGATCTGGGCCGCGCCTCACCCGCCATCCGAGCTCCCCGTGGAGGAGCCACAGCCATGCCGCCTTCACCGCCGGCCGGCGAGCCGCGGCCATCCTCGCCTCCGCAGCCTCTCCTCCGCGCCCTTCTCCCTCTTCCCTGTCTCACCGCCCCCTGCTTCGCCCTGCAGGTCGCCGCCTGACGCCAGGAGGCCGCGCCGCCGCGCCATGGACTCGGCCCCGAGCCGGAGCTCCGCCGTCCGCCTCACCGCCCGCCTGCGCGTCGACCGGAGCCGCCTGCTCGCGCCGCCAGGACCCCGTTCCGCCCTTCCCCGCCTCCACACGCCGTCCAGGCTCGCCGGAGCCGCGCCCTGCACCGGCCAGCGTCACCGGCGGCCGCCACCAGCCACGCCAGGTCGGGATCGGGAGGATCCCGTCCCTGGCCTCCCCTCCAACCGCACGTGGGCCACGGCCCACTCCAGCCGGCCAGATCCGAGCCCAGCAGCCACTTGGGCAGAGCCCATGTGGGGTGAGGCCCCCTTTTTTCTTTTTGCGTTGAAATTTGCGAGTGATCCGTAGCTCCGATGACGTTGCCCCCAAAACGAAAGTTGCTCAGAATTGCGTGTAATTTAATTCATCTTTTGTGAGCATTTGCATTTGAGCTCATCTTGATTGTGTAATTGTGTGCTAAAGTGGGCATCAGGCCGTTAAACTGCTACTTTTTCCTATTTAGTGCTGCTGTTATTATTTTGTTGCAACTTTGCATGATGATTGTAACAAATACATGAGGCCTATTGCCTTGATTATTTTTGCGTTGCTTTAAGCAATGTTCCTACTTCAGTTTCATGCATTCACATGCCATATTTTCTTGCTGCATCATGTTTATATCTTGCTCCAAAGTAGCTATCCGGATGTTATTGTGCTGCTATTGCTGAAACTGTTATTTTGCTGCAACTTCGGATGACGATTGCTTCGCAACCGTTCATCGGAATTGAGTGATTCCAATTGCATATTGTTAAGCATGATGCCTACTTTCATCCCATGTATGTCTATGTCATGTTGCTGCACTTTTGCATATAGATTTACCCCTGTTTATACAGCATGTGTGCATAAATTGTTTTGCTTGTATCTTTTTAACCGTAACTCCGTTTGGGGTGTTCTTTATATGTAACTTGATTAGTTTTTCGTGTTCTTTGTGTTTATGCTATTGTTTAGTGTTGTTAACCAACCTAAAATGTGGTTTAGGACAGAACAGTACCACATCTTTTAATTGTCGTGCGGCACTTAGTGTTATGCCATGTTTAGGTTGTGCCTCACTTAAATTGACTAGCATAGATAGTTTACTTTGTGCTTCACCTCTTGACCTGTTTGTGTGATATGCCATGCTTGCTTGAGTTGCCATGTTAATAACCGTTGTTTGATCACCTGTAGCTAAACAACTTGAACCACCGTAAATGTGCGGTATCGTCGTGTGTGACGAGTACTCCACTTAAATCGTTAGCAACCGCTCTCGACGGTAGGTGCGATGTCTCGTGTTACTTCTTGTTGATGCTTGCTCGTGTTTGCCTCGTAGTAATAGAGTGCCTGCTCATCGACTGCTTTCCAGTGTTTACGTCTTGTGTGCTTCGCGGGTACCTCTCGGAGACGATGCGAGCTTGCGATCAACTACACCTTCGGAACCCGACTTATCAACAGGCAAGGACTATACATTACTTATGATCCATTCTATTTCAACCAGCGGTTTGCATGCTAGAATAGGTTAGGCGATGTTTGATCCTACCACATGTTTACAGCCTCTTTCAAACCAATACAGCCATGTCCCCTCCAAGCAAACCTTGTACTGCTATGTTACTATTGCTCGTTGCTCGGCCCCTGCTTAGTATGCATGCTTAGGATGCTACGATGTTACCCTGTTACTCTTTGGGTTGGGATATCACCTTATTATTATTGTTGTTGATGATATGATTATTATAATGTTGACTATATTCGACGAAGGATGGAAGGTCTAGGCTATCCCGCCCCGACACTTTGTTCCATTCGAGTCACCTAGGATCCGAGTTCCGGGTATTGGTTTTAAGACTGAGCGTGCCTAACCGCGTGTGGGATTTTATGGGGTCCCCTTCTCTTACCTACCTAGCTTCAAACATTTCTAGTGGTGGCCCAAGCTGATTTACCATTTGAAACTCATGCATATACGTCTGTCGGGTAGCTCCTTGCAGATGTCTTTTCAAAAGACCTCGGGCCAGCGAGGACATAGCTTCTCTGTTGGTACAATCTGACCGGCTGAGGACCCGGTCTCATAAGAGAACTAACCGGTAATCCAAACCCGAGTTATACGGTAGAGTCCGATTGGAGAGCGTGGCCAGCTTTTGAGTTGGGTGTCGACTCACCGGGGGCCACCTGGATTTGTTCGTTGTTAGCTAGAGGGACTTGTCGTTTCAGATCTCTTGGAACTAAATCATAAAATGGTTGCCTGTGATGGGTAGCAACTGAGAGAGATGGGCGTGCGTGCGGAGCCTCGTAATGGGCAGTTGGTACACCCCTGCAGGGTTAAATCTTTTCGAGAAGCCGTGTCCACGGTTATGGAAGACTTGAGACCTACTCCTTGTTCATAGACAACAACAACTGAGATAATCTTAATATAACTTGATCAACGTGTGTGTGTGCCTTGACTGCTTCTTCTTCGTCGGGATGCGAAGAGGAGGACAAGGATAGGATAGGTGTTATGTTTGCGTAAGTAGTTGATAGCAAGACTTGTTGGAGGCGATTCCTCATCGAATGCTTGGCTTCTTATCTTACTCTCTAGATCGTTAGCCACTTCATAAATGCTAGTGCGGCAGCAATCTCACCACTTACCCCTTCCTTACCGTAAACTACTAGTTGTCCTAGAATGACGAGTGATGAAGTCCTTGCTGGGTCAGATGACCACTACAGTTGGATGCTGAGTACCTCTGTACTCATGATACTACCCCCAAACTCTTTTCAGGGTTCTGATCGACAACAGGTATGGTGATCGACGTTTCACGTGGAGACTCGACGACGACTAGTTAGGCGGATCCCGGCGGAGGGCCTGGACCCATGTGGTTATGGGATCGATGTTTTTCTCTTTGCCACTAGGCATTTGCTTGTAGTCTGTACTCAGACATGTATCTTCCGCTGTTATATTGTATTAAGGCAGTTGTATGCCGATTGTATGAGATGTTGTATCCTGTATCTGTAATGTTGTGATATCATGTTGGAAATCCGGGGCATATGGCTTTGTCATATGTCGCGGTGGAACCGATATGTGCTTCGTCCCCGGATCTGGATGGAAACACCTAGATCTGGAACAGTACCGCATATCGGGCCTTACAACTTGGTATCAGAGCCTTACCGACCGTAGGATCCCCTCTCAAGCCGAAGTCGAGTCTAGACAAAAACTATTTTGTAGTTACTAAGTTAGTTATCAGAGAGTAGGAATCTTTTTACTCCTTACCCTTGCTCTGGTCAGGACAAGTGTCGTAAGTGTTTTAACTCTGATCTTATCCCCTTCAAAACTCTAGGATCTCGAGTGTGTGGAGTATCGGAACCGTTACAATGCCTTGCTTGCAGCGTATTGTCTCGATTCCGAGCTCAGGTGGGAATTCCTGTAGTACCTTTAGCTTCTCCGATTTCGGTTATCATCTGGGTCATCCATTGCCATCCATCCTTTTGCCGGTGTTTTTACGACTTGCGTTGAAAAGCACTATCCTTTGATCCTGTTTTCGCGATCGTTCTTCCTCTTGACACTGACGGTTTCGTCTTTTCGACGATGTCGTCTCTCTGCGTTAATTTATCTCGACTGAGTTCGACGTCGACATGGAGCAGAGTCCCTTGTTGGTGGTGTTGAAGATTGTCGACTCTCTTTTCTCCCCCCCTCTCTCCCCCGGATCGTCCTGGATCTCGGGACGAGATCCCTTGTTGGCGGTGTTGTATTGTAACAGCCCAGTTTTCAGAAAAATTAATTTTTTTTTTCGGTGTGAATTGTTTGATTGTCTGTATTGTTTGAAGTGTTTGCTTCGCCGAAATAATAATCGGTGAATATTTCTCCCCCGTATTCTTGTGTCGGATGCGTGACCGACCCCTTTTCCACCACGACACACGACCTTGCGACACCGGGATTTCACCCGAGCACCGTCGCAACCGACACAGGACCAGCCGCAGCCAACGGAACGAAAAACCCCGTTTATTTAATAAACGGATTATTTTATGGGGCGCCTAAAAATGTTGTCGGAATGTCACCGCAGTGAGGTACGGTCGAAGAGCTCGACACGCTGAGCGCGTGGTTCGAGATTTCATCGGAATCGGAGTCCGTATGCAACTTCGGCGGTCACGAACGTATTCACCGGACACGCGAGAGGGGTACCGAGGGCGTTTGCGTCAACTGGCCAGCCAACCTGCCTATATAAAGACCACCAGCCTCCCACACCCAATTAGGGTTTACCCCATGGAAAATTTCAGCCACCCCCTACTGTGCCTCAAAAATTTACCCCCCAAATCCCTCTCTAATGCGAAACCCTAGACCCATCAGATCCAGACCGTCAGATCTGGGATCTGACGGCCCAGATCTGGCCACGTAGCCCCAGCCAGCCACCAACCGTGCCCCGGGCCCCCCTGGCCCGCTCCTCCGCCGCCAGGGCCCGATCTGGGCCGCGCCTCACCCGCCACCTGAGCTCCCCGTGGAGGAGCCACAGCCATGCCGCCTTCCCCGCCGGCCGGCGAGCCGCGGCCATCCTCGCCTCCGCAGCCTCTCCTCCGTGCCCTTCTCCCTCTTCCCTCTCTCACCGCCCCTTGCTTCGCCCTGCAGGTCGCCGCCTGACGCCAGGAGGCCGCGCCGCCGCGCCATGGACTCGGCCCCGAGCCGGAGCTCCGCCGTCCGCCTCACCGCCCGCCTGCGCGTCGACCGGAGCCGCCTGCTCGCGCCGCCAGGACCCCATTCCGCCCTTCCCCGCCTCCACGCACCGTCCAGGCTCACCGGAGCCGCGCCCTGCACCGGCCAGCGTCACCGGCGGCCGCCACCAGCCACGCCAGGTTGGGATCGGGAGGATCCCGTCCCAGGCCTCCCCTCCAACCGCACGTGGGCCACGGCCCACTCCAGCCGGCCAGATCCGAGCCCAGCAGCCACTTGGGCAGAGCCCATGTGGGGTGAGGCCCCCTTTTTTCTTTTTTTTCTATTTGTTCTGCTGCTGTTTATTTTTCTAAGTGCTGATAAAACTGTGAGCTGATTCGATATTGCGTTGAAATTTGCGATTGATCCGTAGCTCCGATGACGTTGCCCCCAAAATGAAAGTTGCTCAGAATTGCGTGTACTTTAATTCATATTTTGTGAGCATTTGCATTTGAGCTCATCTTGATTGTGTAATTGTGTGCTAAAGTGGGCATCAGGCCGTTAAACTGCTACTTTTTCCTGTTTAGTGCTGCTGTTATTATTTTGTTGCAACTTTGCATGATGATTGTAACAAATCCATGAGGCCTATTGCCTTGATTATTTTTATGTTGCGTTAAGAAATGTTCCTACTTCAGTTTCATGCATTCACATGCCATATTTGCTTGCTGCATCATGTTTATATCTTGCTCCAAAGTAGCTATCCGGATGTTATTGTGCTGCTATTGCTGAAACTGTTATTTTGCTGCAACTTCGGATGACGATTGCTTCGCAACCGTTCATCGGAATTGAGTGATTCCAATTGCATATTGTTAAGCATGATGTCTACTTTCATCCCATGTATGGCTATGTCATGTTGCTGCACTTTTGCATATAGATTTACCCCTGTTTATACAGCATGTGTGCATAAATTGTTTTGCTTGTATCTTTTTAACCGTAACTCCGTTTGGGGTGTTCTTTATATGTAACTTGATTAGTTTTTCGTGTTCTTTGTGTTTATGCTATTGTTTTCTGTTGTTAACCAACCTAAAATATGGTTTAGGACAGAACAGTACCACATCTTTTAATTGTCGTGCGGCACTTAGTGTTATGCCATGTTTAGGTTGTGCCTCACTTAAATTGACTAGCATAGATAGTTTACTTTGTGCTTCACCTCTTGACCTGTTTGTATGATATGCCATGCTTGCTTGAGTTGCCATGTTAATAACCGTTGTTTGATAACCTGTAGCTAAACAACTTGAACCACCGTAAATGTGCGGTATCGTCGTGTGTGACGAGTACTCCACTTAAATCGTTAGCAACCGCTCTCGACGGTAGGTGCGATGTCTCGTGTTACTTCTTGTTGATGCTTGCTCGTGTTTGCCTCATAGTAATAGAGTGCCTGCTCGTTGACTGCTTTCCAGTGTTTACGTCTTGTGTGCTTCGCGGGTACCTCTCGGAGACGATGCGAGCTTGCGATCAACTACACCTTCGGAACCCGACTTATCAACAGGCAAGGACTATACATTACTTATGATCCATTCTATTTCAACCAGCGGTTTGCATGCTAGAATAGCTTAGGCGATGTTTGATCCTACCACATGTTTACAGCCTCTTTCAAACCAATACAGCCATGTCCCCTCCCAGCAAACCTTGTACTGCTATGTTACTATTGCTCGTTGCTCAGCCCCTGCTTAGTATGCATGCTTAGGATGCTATGATGTTACCCTGTTACTCTTTGGGTTGGGATATCACCTTATTATTATTGTTGTTGATGATATGATTATTATAATGTTGACTATATTCGACGAAGGATGGAAGGTCTAGGCTATCCCGCCCCGACGCTTTGTTCCATTCGAGTCACCTAGGATCCGAGTTCCGGGTATTGGTTTTAAGACTGAGCGTGCCTAACCGCGTGTGGGATTTTATGGGGTCCCCTTCTCTTACCTACCTAGCTTCAAACATTTCTAGTGGTGGCCCAAGCTGATTTACCATTTGAAACTCATGCATATACGTCTGTCGGGTAGCTCCTTGCAGATGTCTTTTCAAAACACCCCGGGCCAGCGAGGACATAGCTTCTCTGTTGGTCCAATCTGACCGGCTGAGGACCCGGTCTCATAAGAGAACTAACCGGTAATCCAAACCCGAGTTATACGGTAGAGTCCGATTGGAGAGCGTGGCCAGCTTTTGAGTTGGGTGTCGACTCACGGGGGGCCACCTGGATTTGTTCGTTGTTAGCTAGAGGGACTTGTCGTTTCAGATCTCTTGGAACTAAATCATAAAATGGTTGCCTGTGATGGGTAGCAACTGAGAGAGATGGGCGTGCGTGTGGAGCCTCGTAATGGGCAGTTGGTACACCCCTGCAGGGTTAAATCTTTTCGAGAAGCCGTGTCCACGGTTATGGAAGACTTGAGACCTACTCCTTGTTCATAGACAACAACAACTGATATAATCTTAATATAACTTGATCAACGTGTGTGTGTGCCTTGACTGCTTCTTCTTCGTTGGGATGCGAAGAGGAGGACAAGGATAGGATAGGTGTTATGTTTGCGTAAGTAGTTGATAGCAAGACTTGTTGGAGGCGATTCCTCATCGAATGCTTGGCTTCTTATCTTACTCTCTAGATCGTTAGCCACTTCATAAATGCTAGTGCGGCAGCAATCTCACCACTTACCCCTTCCTTACCGTAAACTACTAGTTGTCCTAGAATGACGAGTGATGAAGTCCTTGCTGGGTCAGATGACCACTACAGTTGGATGCTGAGTACCTCTGTACTCATGATACTACCCCCAAACTCTTTTCAGGGTTCTGATCGACAACAGGTATGGTGATCGACGTTTCACGTGGAGACTCGACGACGACTAGTTAGGCGGATCCCGGCGGAGGGCCTGGACCCATGTGGTTATGGGATCGATGTTTTTCTCTTTGCCACTAGGCATTTGCTTGTAGTCTGTACTCAGACATGTATCTTCCGCTGTTATATTGTATTAAGGCAGTTGTATGCCGATTGTATGAGATGTTGTATCCTGTATCTGTAATGTTGTGATATCATGTTGGAAATCCGGGGCATATGGCTTTGTCATATGTCGCGGTGGAACCGATATGTGCTTCGTCCCCGGATCTGGATGGAAACACCTAGATCTGGAACAGTACCGCATATCGGGCCTTACAACTTGGTATCAGAGCCTTACCGACCGTAGGATCCCCTCTCTGGCCGAAGTCGAGTCTAGACAAAAACTATTTTGTAGTTACTAAGTTAGTTATCAGAGAGTAGGAATCTTTTTACTCCTTACCCTTGCTCTGGTCAGGACAAGTGTCGTAAGTGTTTTAACTCTGATCTTATCCCCTTCAAAACTCTAGGATCTCGAGTGTGTGGAGTATCGGAACCGTTACAATGCCTTGCTTGCAGCGTATTGTCTCGATTCCGAGCTCAGGTGGGAATTCCTGTAGTACCTTTAGCTTCTCCGATTTCGGTTATCATCTGGGTCATCCATTGCCATCCATCCTTTTGCCGGTGTTTTTACGACTTGCGTCGAAAAGCACTATCCTTTCTCGATATTGTTCCTCGTGGATCTCTTTTCAAATTGGTGGCAAAACCAACCCTTGAGGATCAAATCATAGTTGCCCAAAGGCGTGCACGAGGTGTTCGCCGGATCAAGGAGAACATTGCTAGTGGAGTTGCTAAATGTTTCTCCACAGATAGCAAAGGAACAGTATTGTTTGGAAATCGTTTGGTAGTACCTAAGAATAGGGAACTAAGGCAACTCATCCTCAAAGAATCCCATGACACACCCCTCTCGATTCATCCCGGTAGCACAAAAATGTACCGAGATCTACGCCAGAGATTTTGGTGGACTAGGATGAAGAGAGACATTGCTCGATTTGTTGCCGAATGTGATGTTTGTCATCGCATTAAGGAAGAACACCAAAGACCTGCTGGTACACTTCAACATTTGCCTATTCCAGAGTGGAAATGGGACAAAGTCAGTATGGATTTCATCACTGGCTTTCCAAAAACCCAGAAAGGAAATGATGCCATCTTCGTTGTCGTTGATAGACTTTCCAAAGTTGCTCACTTCCTTTCCGTTCGCGAGTCTATAACTGCTAGCCAGTTAGCGTACTTGTATGTCTCTAGAATTGTGTCTCTTGATGGTGTTCCTTTGGAAACCAATTCTGATCGTGCTAGCCTTTTCACCTCTAGATTTTGGGGAAGCTTTCAGAATGCTATGGGACCTCATCTCTCCTTTAGTACAACTTTCCATCCTCAGTCTAGTGGTCAAGTCGAAAGGGTTAACCAAATTCTTGAAGACATGCTTAGAGCTTGTGTTATCTCATTCGGAAAGAATTGGGAGAAGTCTCTTCCATTTGCTGAATTTGCTTATAACAATAGTTTCCAATCTAGTCTGAACATGGCTCCTTTTGAACTCCTCTATGGACGACGATGTCGAACACCCCTAAACTGGTCAGAAACCGGTGAAAGACAATTCTTTGGACCGGATATGATCATGGAAGCAGAAGAGCAAGTTCGCATTGTCCGTGATCAATTGAAAGCAGCCCAGTCTCATCAGAAAAGCTACTATAATCGTCATCATAGGAAGGAAAGCTACAATCTGGATGAGAAGGCTTACCTTCGGGTTACTCCTCTGAAGGGAACCCATCGATTCGGTATCAAAGGCAAGTTGGCCCTACGTTACATTGGACCTTTCCGCAGTCTTGATAAACGTGGAGAAGTTGCCTACCAACTTGAACTACCCCCGCACCTTTCCAGAGTACATGATGTATTCCATGTGTCACAACTCAGGCGTTGCTTCCATGACCCCATCCGCAAAGTCGACCATGAAACGCTTGATCTCCAAGATGACCTTTCTTATCGAGAGTACCCCGTTCGTATTCTTGATTCAATAGATCGTGTCACTCGTCGTCAGAAGATCAGGTTTCTGAAAGTGCAATGGTCACACCACTCTGAGAAAGAAGCCACGTGGGAAAGAGAAGATTGTCTCAGTGCCGAGTACCCCTCCTTCCTCCCGCAGACTTCTGAATCTCGGGACGAGATTCTTTTGAGTGGGGGCGAGTTGTCAGAACCCTCTGTTAGGTATGTGCTAGGAATAGAAGTCACTTTGCATCATGGACTTTTTTTCAAAAGAAATTGAAATGGGAGAAGAACCCCCCCCCCCCAAGATGAATTTAATTCAAATGGCCAGAATAGAAGTTACTCCAAAAATTCCTTTTGCATTTTTGAAAAGTCTCATAAATGAGTGTGATCACATATCAAGTGACATGGGACCAACCCCATGCTCATGGATTTTTCAAATATTCAAACAGGAGCATGGATTTAAATTTAAACCCCTATTTGAATTAAAGTTCAAATTATTTGAATTTTGAAAATGCCCAAACTTTATAAGTGGCTAGCTATATGCATTTCAAGTCCACATAAAAATTTGGGGCATTTTATAAAATGGTTTGCTATTTTTAGCAGAGCCAAAACAAAAATACAGAAAAAGAAATAGGAAAAGAAAAACACAGAAAGAAAGGGTAAAGAAGCCCAACTTATCCCCCAGCCTCCAAACCGGACCAGCCCAGCCCACCTAGCTCTTGTCGTCTTCCTCCACGACGACAAGCAGCTCGGTGGCCGGCATGCCGATGCTGCCGTGGCCACCGATGCCACGCAGCTTCCTACTGCTGCCTCTAACGTGTCCTGGAGACGCCCTTAACCTGCCCCGGTCCATTCCCCCTCCTCTGCTTCATCCTCCCGCTCTCCCCTCGCCGATTTCTTCGCCGCCAGAGAAGTTCCGAGCCCCGCCGCAGAGCACGTCGCCGTGACCGCGTGGCCATCGCCGTCGTTGAGCTGCACCAAGATGTCCATCAAGCCTTCCAACGTCGTTTTCGACTCCATGCCAGAGGAATCGAGCCCGGAGCCCTCGTGTACGTCGGAATCATCGCCAAGTAATCGCTGGACCCGTGAGATCCCGCCGACGAATTCGTCGCCTTCACGCCACCGTTCGCCTCGCCGCCTGCACCGTTGAGCTCAGGGTGAGCTTCTCCTTGTTTTCCCCAAGTTAGTGCGGCCCCTCACGTGCTCTAGCCACGTCCGCCATGGGAGCCGAGCGAGCTCGCCGCCATGGTCGACGTTATGCTCGCTCCCGTTCTCTGCTGACCAGCCTAACCCGTCCGTCGAGCTCCTGGACCTCGCAACGCAAAGAATGGTGGTCGGGAGCAGTGGTTCAGTGAGCGCCGCCATGGGTTGGCCACCGGCGTCAAGCCGCCGGCCGGTTAGGCCTAACCCCTGTGCTAATTAACCCCCCCTCAGCCACTTCCAGGTGGGCCCCAGGCCCCCTAACCCTCTCTGTTTAATTAAACAGAGAGGGGATTAGCCCCTGAGTCAATGACAGGTAGGGCCCCCATGTCAGTTTGACTGGGTCAACCCCCTGATGTCATGCTGACTCAGTGCTGGCGGCCATCCACTGTCAGAACCCTCTGTTAGGTATGTGCTCGGAATTGAAGTAACTTTGCATCATGGAATTTTTTACAAAAAAAAATGAAATGGGAGAAGAAACCCCCGAGATGAATTTAATTCAAATGGCCAGAATAAAAGTTGCTCCAAAAATTCCTTTCACATTTTTTGAAAAGTCTCATAAATGAGTGTGATCACATATCGAGTGATGTGGGACCAACCCCATGCTCATGGATTTTTCAAATATTCAAACAGGAGCATGGATTTAAATTTAAACCCCTATTTGAATTAAAGTTCAAATTATTTGAATTTTAAAAATGCCCAAACTTTATAAGTGGCTAGTATATGCATTTCAAGTCCACATAAAAATTTGGGGCATTTTATAAAATGGTTTGCTATTTTTAGCAGAACCAAAACAAAAATACAGAAAAAGAAATAGGAAAAGAAAAATAGAGAAAGAAAGGGCAAAGAAGCCCAAATTACCCCCCAGCCTCCAAACCGGCCTAGCCCAGCCCAACTCTTGTCGTCTTCCTCCACGACGACAAGCAGCTCGGTGGCCGGCATGCCGACGCCGCCATGGCCACCAACGCCACGCAGCTGCCTCCATGCTTCCTCTAACGTGTCCTGGAGACGCCCTGAACCTGCCACGGTCCATTCCCCCTCCTCTGCTTCATCTTCCCGCTCTCCCCTCGCCGATTTCTTCGCTGCCAGAGAAGTTCCGAGCCCCGCCGAAGAGCACGTCGCCGTGACCGCGTGGCCATCGCCGTCGTTGAGCTGCACCAAGATGTCCATCAAGCCTGCCAACGTCGTCTTCGACTCCATGCCAGAGGAATCGAGCCCGGAGCCCTCATGTACGTCAGAATCATCGCCAAGTCGTCGCCGGACCCGCGAGATCCCGCCGACGAATTCGTCGCCTTCGCGCCACCGTTCGCCTCGCCACCTGCACCGTTGAGCTCAGGGTGAGCTTCTCCCTGTTTTCCCCAAGTTAGTGCGGCCCCTCACGTCCTCTAGCCACGTCCGCCATGGGAGCCGAGCGAGCTCGCCGCCATGGTCAACGTTATGCTCGCTCCCGTGCTCTGCTGACCAGCCCAACCCGTCCATCGCATTCCTGAGGTTCCCAGCAACGCGTTGCACCATACCACGCCAGCGAAGAAGCACTACGGCGACGTCTGCCTCATCGTTGTGCCACGGCCGCCGCGGAAGTTCGTCGCTGGCGTCGCTCCGGTGGCCTCCTTGGTCACCTGGACCGTCCCCGAGACGCGTGACTCCACGGGCTTGCTCCTGGACCTCGCAACGCAAAGAATGGTGGTCGGGAGCAGTGGTTCAGTGAGCGCCGCCATGGGTTGGCCACTAGCGTCAAGCCACCGGCCGGTTAGGCCTAACCCCTATGCTAATTAACCCCCCCTCAACCACTGCCAGGTGGGCCCCAGACCCCCCAATCCTCTCTGTTTAATTAAAAAGAGAGGGGATTAGCCCCTGAGTCAATGACAGGTAGGGCCCCCATGTCAGTTTGACAGGGTCAACCCCCTGATGTCATGCTGACTTAGTGCTGGCGCAATAAATCAGTTTTTTGTTTAAAAGAAAATCAGGAAAATCCAGAAAAAGGGTTAAACTTTGGAAATTCATAACTAATTCATTTTAACTCCAAATTGGACAAATAATATATCTAAAATCATCAGAAAAATACAAGGATTGTGAATAGGGGCTCTTTTTCCATTTTTGACCAAGTTAAATTGGGTGAACTGTCACAAACATCCATATGCATTTAATTTGAATTCAAATTTGGAGTGACTTTGCAAATGACTTTGCAACACACTTCTTTTAATGGTTTCATCCACACATCAGAGGCTTTACCTCACCTTTACAACATCACTTCATGCTCACACTTTTCAAATGTTTATTCTTTGTTTCAAATGCATTTGAAATTCATTGATAAATCAAATGGAGTTTGAATTTGCAATTAAATTGCAATATACTCCTTTTAAATGGAATAACTCACACATCAGTGACACATACATCAAGTTTCAACCTTCAACTCATGTGCCTGTGCATTGTACTTATTATGCTTCGATGTTTGTTGTTTGTCGATTAGAGGTGGAGCCGGAACCCGAGATCACCCCCTTCGTTGAAGACCCCGATACTGAACCTCGTCAGCAAGGCAAGCAAAGCCCCATTGATCATGTCGATAAAATCCCACTTCCCTCTCAGTCTCGCTTATGCATTGTTTAGGATGATTACCATGATAACGTTTCTACCGCATAGTTGAACCCAATCCTTTGCATGACCTATCATTTTGTCACAGTAGTAAGCAAACCACAATCCTAGCTGACATAGGAGTTGATTGATATCATGTGGCCCCTGCAACTGTTACTTCTTATTGCATGCTTAGAGTGTTACAATGCTGATACTGTTATGTGAGTCGGGATAGTAGCAATCATGTTGATGATGGTGGAAATGTGTTGGTTAATCTACCCTAATACAAGGTGAATGATGAGAGGCTATGTAGGAGTACACAGTGGGTTGTCTCGTTGAACACCGCCTTAAGTCCGAGTTCTTGTGTGGTGATCCAAGAAGAGTGCAACCACACATTGGGCTCACTGACCCCTCTCAACCTAGTACCTCACCCCGTTCGAACCCCAGAAGTCGCAGTAGTTCGGAGTTCTGGTAGGGCTGTGGCACGGTATGCGAAGTGGATGAACGGCTACTCAGACCGGCTTGGGACCCTGCACACATCGTTTGAGGTTGTACTGGAACCTCGGCCGGACTTCCATACGGATACCCCTCAGATAGGCGACTCTCTGGACTATAACGGAGCTGTGGGCGAAGTGTTGTGGTGAACATCCTCGCCTACACCCCTTGAATGGTGTCGAGGCCAAAGGCGGTAACTGATGGTCGTGTGTGTGTAGAGGTACACCCCTGCAGGGTTAACAAAACTATTCGAATAGCCGCGTCCGCGGTTAAGGACTGCTTGGAAAGCTTAGCTTGATTATTAGACAACTTGAACTGGATACTTATAAAACTTGCCAAGATAAGCGTGAGTGCTATGGCGTGCTTTATCGTGGGGAGTCGAGCAAGGCACCATGGTGGTGTAATTGGTTGGAGACATGTAGTGGACTAGTGTACGCTTCTTACCGCAAGGCTGGTACTCGTAGTTCAGGACTAGCCAAGTCAAAGCTGGCACTTCTGCATTGAAACCCCACCTCCCTTTACCTTGATACATGTGCATGAGTAGTATAGCTCCTACGTAAGTCTTGCTGAGTACGACTTTGTACTCACGTTTGCTTATTCTATGTTTTAGATGAACCCACTGACCCCAAGGTGGATTCTTCCTCGAGCTCGACGACTGAAGACCAAGCTAGTGTAGTCCCAGTCAGACGACTGGTCCCTCGTGGAAGGGCTTGTTTATAGATAAGGCTTCTCTAAGCCATTTTTTAAACTTGTCTGTACTCAGACCTACTTTGCTTCCGCATGATTGATGTAATGTTGGATCACGGTCTCGTGATCTCTGTGTGCACTTTGTAAGAGTTATCAATAAAGATGTAAACTTTGTAGAGAATTGCAATGATAACTGTGATTCATACTAGACATGTGTGGTGCGTTTATGATTATATCATGCATGTCTTAGTATGGGTTTTCGAGACCTTAGTTGTGATCTGGCTGGCAGTCTTTTATACACCAAGTGGCCCTTAGATGTGCGCAGCTTGGGGCATCGCGATGCGATTGCTCGTGACTCCGTCACGTTCACACTTTGATGTATGATCGAGCCCGCCCTAGACCCCGACTAAGTGATCGGGCTGGAGTAAGTCTATGTAAGGGTTATGATTCAATCGATAGTATGGTTGAGGCGACTTGTCTATGAGTATGGGAGTTCACCACCCATATCATTTAGACTTGTGTGCGTATGATGAGGACCCATCTCAGTTGATCATCCGGCCTGGATGGGATGCCCCTCACGTTCGATGCTTTCCGAGAATGTTCTGTGCTTGGCCTTGTCTGCTTAGACAAGTGGGTACGGTTCTCGGCTCTCCATATGATTGTGTTGTAGCGAGTCTTGCATACGCTAACCCCGGGTCCCGACATCCACGGCCGGCGGCGTGGATAAGAGGGCGACCCCCCTGCGCCCCTGGAAACCCTAGTTTCCCCCCGTGCCCACTCCATTCCCCTCCCTCGTGCCGCCTTGCTACTTCTCGAGCTCCTCCGTGGGCGCCGCCGCGCACCAGCGTGGCCATCGGCCGCCACATCTCCAGCTGCCGTGTCTGGGAGGTGCGCACTCGTCATCCTCGTCGTCTCAATTTGGGAATCACGCGTGGGACGCACTTCACCGAGCAAATCGAGCCGCCCCCATCCTTCGCCGTCACCGGAGTTGCAGCCAAATTCTGGCCGCCGCGGTACTCCCTCGAGCCCGCTGCCTCCTCCCCTGCGACCATAGTGAGCTGATCTTCGATTCCCCCAACCCCATGCTCGATTTGGTGCACCGGAGCGCCGTGCCCGCCGTGCTCACATTCCAGCCGCCGCCATGGCCGCGAGCATCATGCTCTTTGTGTCCTATCGTCCGCACCAACGGCACCGGCGCTTTCCCGGTTGAACGTGCGCTCGATTTGCGATAGTTGCGCGCTTGATTTCTTCACGTGCCGCCGGTTGCCATGTTGCCGAGCGCTGGGTGCCGCCGTCATCGTTTGTGCCTCCGTCTCCGGCCACCTCCTGCCACTCTGCGACCACCGGACGAAGCACGGCTCCACGCCGGTTCAAACGCGGCCGACCACGTGCCCTGCCGTGGCCCGTGGCGAGCACACGGTCGCCGCCGGCGCCCACGGCCTCGCCGGCGTGCTCCCGTGTGGCTGCCCAGTGGGGCCCGTGCGTCAGGGGGTTAATTAGAGTTAAGTACCCCACCCTAGGTCACTTACATGTGGGGCCCCACCCCCCCTAATTAACTGTTAACCAAACTAGTTAAATAACCCCCTGTTATTAGTAATATGTAACACTTACAGATGGGCCCCAACCTTTTTAAACTTAATTTAATTGATTAATTAGCACTATGTGACTTACACCTGGGCCCCACCTGTCAGATTATTATTTAAAAGAATTAATAGAAATTCCTGTCAATGACATGTGGGCCTTGGCTCTATTTTAATTTAAATAAATGCTTTGTTAATAATGTGAGGATGACCGGTCAACCCCTCTATGGATAATGTTTCTTTAATTAATAAAAGTAATCCAGAAATTGATTTAAAATGATTTAAACTTTAAAATTCAATATCTTTTAAAACGTAAGTCAGATTAAAAAACTTTATTCATCAAAATTAATCAGAAAAATATAACGAATACGAATACGCTATCTATATACCCACCACACCCCTCTAACACAACGAACATCGACATCCCCCCAGCGGGTCGTTTGTCGTAATCACCCGAAGCCGGCTTTTCATCCCCGGATGAATTCCCGCTCCGAGCGACGTGCATTGCACTGCGTTAGAACACCGTTAACATTGCATATGTCCTGCCATTCATCTGTTTGTTATGTTTGCTTTATATTTACTGTTCCCCCCCCTTTATTCTCCGGTAGACCCCGCTGCTACCGCCGACTACACCGCTGCCGGGTACGACTACTTCGTCGATGACCCTACCCCTACCGTCGAGCTACCGGGCAAGCAGAGCCATTCTCTTCCCCAGATATCGCCTATATTTTCCGTACTTTCTTGCACTAGGCATTGTTACTGATGCTGCTACGTTACAATCCTATTCTATTGCATAGCCTGTTTTTGTCGCCACTTGTTGTAACTTCCCTTATCCTATGCTGCCTGCTATAAATACATATTATATTCAAAAGTGAGCCCTGCGCATTGTTAGATAGGATTAGATAGCGGGTCGTGGCCACTCAGGGGAGTGACGCAGATACAAAATATTATAACTGCAATAGGTACGGATCAATGCAGACGCCCTAGGGAACCTACAACGGCGAGACTCTGCCGAGTCGCTTCGGGTTTGACTTACGAGTGGAATGGACTTGTATTTCACTCTCGTCGGCCCAGTAGTGTAGCATCACCGGGATGATACGAGGTTTACCTCTTTAGTTCATTCTGCTGATGTCTCTGTCAAACCTCTTTAAGTGTAGCATCGAGGGTGATACCTCCTGGTTTCACTTAATGGTAGGCGCCCGAATCAACTCGTGTCCTTAAAGGTAAGAGTCGGGCGACCCAACGGTGCCCGCGAGCAGTATTGCGTCGGGAACGACAGGGAGGGTACGACCGACGTTACTGGCGTGCTTGGCCCCTGCTCGTATCTCGCAAGAGTTACCAAACCACGCAAAGTCGAGCTCTAACAAAGAGCACACGCGAGACAAGGTAAGGAGACGGTTCACCTTGCTGGTAACCACGTGCTTTGACGGAACGACAGGGCAGGCCCCGACGTTACTGGTGGACCTTGTTGCTGTTCGTTGTCCGTTGTGTTGTTAGTCAGACAACGATAATGGTTGTCTGCGAGATAATATTAAAATGCTAAATGGTTCGATGGATGACTTGAGAGGCCCGTTGGTCTGTACGCACTACCTTCACGTGGGATAAGGAGTTATGGGCTCCCCTGCGTCGTAGTTTGCCCGAAAGCTCTTCAGACGTCAGCAGTACTACGGCCTGCGCCGAGAAGTGGTGTCTTCTTCGCTCGAGCGGTGTGTATTTGGATTTGCTTTTGCTTCACCGGCCAGCGACGCACCGTGCAGGAGCGTGAATGGTGAGGGTTCCTAGACCCCTGATCGCATAGGATATAGTCCGGCGGATGGTCTCTCTGTTGAGCCTAGGATGGGTTGCATCGTGTCGGATAGCTTCGGTGGAGCGTTCCCTAACAAGGTGCCCGCCACCCTGGAGATCCGAGCGTGCAGGATGAACAGTAGTGCACCCCTGCAGGGAGTTTAATCTATTCGAATATCCGTGTCCACGGTAACAGGACGCTTTATGCTGAAGCTGGATCTTACCACAACAAACTACTACTATTAAACTGTATGGTTCCGGGTCTTCTTCCTCGCAGGGAGTCGAGGAAGGGAACTCGGAGGCATTATTATTATTAATTATTACAACTTACTATTATACAATGCTGCAGCAACTTCTTCTGCATTGTTACTTTATGTTTTATTTAAACTGTTGGTTGTTCTCATCTTGTGCTGCAAGACTCGTCAGAAGATGCTAGTCTTCGATAGGCCTAGCTTCTTATCCTTATTCTAATTTCTATCTTGTAGTCCACTATATACATCCTCCCCTTTCCATTTGATACAAATGCATAAATGCTTAGTAGCGGACGTAAGACTCGCGGGTATACTAGATACTCACCTTTGCTTTATTTCCCCCTTTATGTTTTGCCTGATCGGCCGCTGCAGTCGACGTTGGAGCCCAGGAGCAGGATTACCCCGGAGGCGCCTACTACTACGTCGAGACCCCCGCTGACCAGGACCAGGAGTAGTTTCGGAGGCTCCCAGGCATGAGGCCTTGCCTTTTTGATCTGTATCTCTGATGTTATTTGTGTTAGCCTTCTTAAGGCAAAACTTGACTAACTATGTCTGTACTCAAATATTTATGGTTTGATTAACTTATGTATTCGGGTCCGTGTGACCCCCTTATCTTGTAACATATTGGTTTATCCTTTTGTGTTTAATGTTGTGATGTGATACCCTCACCGTGACACCCTAATCTGAACCGTGTACCCTGCATGTATGATTACTATACAAGGATTGATATTAGGGGCGTCACAGTTGGTATCAGAGCCGACTGCCTGTAGGAAGCCACCCACCCACTACCTGGTCGAAGTTGAGTCTAGACTTTGAAAAACTATTTTGCTAACTTAATGTTTGGCTTACGGGCCCACATCGATGTCACTACATGTGATATCTAAGGTATTAGGATCCTTTTCTCCTTACCTATGATCTGGGAATCTGCTCTCTTATCCTTGTTGGTAAGTTTTACAAACTCTGATATTAGGATCACGTTCTCTTGATTCCACCTGGCGTTTTGGTGCGTACCCCTTTGTTGAGTCGTGTCGCAGGAGTTCGGCCCCAGGTCCCGGACCGCGGATCCCTTTCTCATTTGGGGCAGGCCGCGCATTCTCTGGCACAAACTCCTGTGGCGAACAGTTTTCTTGCGGCGTCATTGAGATAGTGGAATCTATATCACGCCGTGTATTCCTTACCACGGTCCGCGCGCCGCCTAGTGAGTCCTTTTTCCTTAGTTTCTACGATGTTACGCTGCCCGATTTTCGGTTGACTCTAAGTGTGGATGTGTATGTCTTGTTTGACTACTCCTATATATCCGCGACTCCTCTTCGTTGTCGCATTACCTGATGCTTGTTTCCGGTATCTCGTTAAATGTTCATCGCTGAAATACCCCTGTTAAATTCTAGCAGGATTGCTGGTCGTGGTGGTCGTGGTGCCAATGATCCACCTCCGCCGCCGGACTATATGGCCGCGATGATGCAACAGTTTTAGATGAACCAAGTGTTTATGCAAGGAGTCATAGATCAGCTCCAGAACCAGAACCAGAACCAGCACCAGAACCAACCGCATATGGTTCCTCTGCGGGATTTCATGTGTCTCAATCCCCCTCTCTTCCACCAACCTGAACAGCCGCCGGATGCCGATGATTGGCTTCGTGACATCCCTCATCAGCTGAAGTTCGCTAGGGTGCACGCTGCTGATTATGTCACCTTCACGACTTATTTCCTGTGGGGCCCTGCTGCTCAATGGTGGGACACTCACAAGAGCTCGCTAGCTGAAGGGACTGTCGTCTCCTGGAATGAGTTCAAGGCTGCTTTCCATGCTCATTATGTCCCCCATGCAATCATGAACCGTTTGAAGGCCGAGTTACGCAACCTCGTTCAGGGCAACAAAACTTTCGAGGCATATCAGAGGGAATTCCTCCGCCTCTCCCGCTATGATGCAAGTGACCTCCCCAATGATGCAAGTAGGCAAGAGAAGTTTCATGATGGACTCAACTCAGATCTCCAGCTTGCTCTGGCCCTGCACCTGTTCCCCGACTTTGCTATTATGGTGAACCAGACCATCACTCTTGAGACCGCTCCGTCTAAGTTCAGGGGTTCACCGAAGCGCCCCCGTGATGCTGGCTCATCTTCGGGCACAGCGCAGAAGCAACGTGTCTGGATTCCGCACAGTGTGTATCGTCCACCTGCCCCTGCACCAAGGCCGTCGTATGTTGCACCCCGTCTGCCTCCGCCCCCGCCGAGACAGCCGAAGACTGAGACTACACCCCTCCGTCCTCAAGATGGCATGTGCTTCAAGTGCCATCAGCCCAGTCACTTTTCCAGAGACTGCCCCCGGCGACAGAATCAACTGGTAGTTCACCCGGCTGGCCGTGGAAATGGCTGTGGCAACAACAGGACCCCCAACTATAACACTAGGTCTTCTGCTCACACTCGTGGTCATGCTAACCACATTGATGTTGAAGAAGCTCAAGCACAACCCGCTACCGTGATGGGTACTCTCCTCGTTAACTCAATACCTACTACCATTTTATTTGATACAGGAGCATCACATTCATTCATGTCGGAAGCATTTGCATTGTCGCATAACTTTACGCTTGGAAAGATAGACACACCGATGGTTGTTCGCACCCCGATAGGCCAATGTCGAACCCCCATGATGGTGCCCAATACTGCCGTTGAAATCGAAGAAGTTGTATTCCATGTGTCCCCCATCATTCTGAAGTCTTCCACCATAGACCTCATTCTGGGAATGGATTGGTTGAAAGTCCACGATGCCGCACTGTATTGTGGTACCAAGTCTGTCCAACTTTTTCACCCCTCCGGTGAGATTGTTAACCACACCACCCGGGTTACCGGTGATGCTAAAACACATATCTATATGATGAATGCTTTGAACGTCTCGCCTCTTGAAGGAATTGAGCAAGTTCTAGTCGTTTGTGATTTTCCCGACGTCTTCCCAGAAGAACAGCCGGGAATACCCTCGACTAGAGAGGTTGAATTCTTCATCGACTTAAATCCCGTCACCGTCCCTATTGCCAAGCGTCCCTATAAGATGCCACCTCACCACCTCCTAGAACTGAAGAAGGAGATCGACACAACACTCGATAAAGGCTTCATCCATCCTAGTTCCTCTGCTTGGGGAGCACCTTTGCTCTTTGTCAAGAAGAGTGATCGAACGAACCGTTTGGTACAGGATTACCGACCTATCAACCAGGCCACAATACAAAACAAGTACCCGCTGCCTCGGATCAATGATCTGTATGATCAACTTGCTGGATCCAAGGTATTTTCTAAACTCGACTTGAGGTTGGGTTATCACAAATCCGAGTCCGTGAAGAGGACATTCCGAAGACCGCCTTCATTACTCGCTATGGTTCTTATGAGTACACTGTCATGTCCTTTGGCTTGACGAATGCCCCAACCACATTTTCCAGATTAATGAACTATATATTCATGGAATACCTCGACAAGTTTGTCGTGGTTTATCTGGATGATATCTTAATATACTCTAAGAATGAAGAAGAACATGTTGAACATCTTCTTCTTATACTGGAAAAGCTTCGAGAACACAAACTCTATGCTAAGCATTCTAAATGCGAGTTCTGGCTTCCCGAAGTAACTTACCTTGGCATGTGATTTCCAAGGATGGCGTTGCCGTGAACCCAGAACGTATCCAGGCTATTCTTGACTGGACTCCGCCAAAGACTGTCAAGCAAGTCAGAAGTTTCCTCGGCCTTGCCAGCTATTGTCGCCGTTTTGTCGAGAACTTCTCCAAGATTGCCAAGCCTCTGCCTAATCTGCTTCACAAAGGCGTCAAGTATGAGTGGAGACACAAATGTCAAGAAAGTTTTCAAGCTCTAAAGGACAAGCTCACTTCTCCCCCAGTGCTTGCTGCCCCTGATACTCAGAAGGACTTCGTGATATATTGCGACGCGTCTCGTCAAGGATTAGGCTGTGTCCTAATGCAAGAGCGCAAAGTGATTGCATATGGCTCTCGTCAGTTGCGTGCTCACAAAGAAAACAATCCAACACATGATATTGAATTCGTAGCGGTTATTTATGCATTGAAGATGTGGCGACATTACCTCGTTGGTAATCGTTGCGAGATCTACACCGACCACCAAAGACTGAAGTACATGTTTACTCAACCAGACCTGAATCTCCGCCAGCAGAGATGGCTCGAGACAATAGCCAACTACAACATGGGAATTTCTTACACCCCTGGCAAGGCTAATGTGATGGATGATGCCCTGAGTCGCAAGGCTTATTGTAGTGAACTGGAAGTTCAAGTAGAGCAGCCACATCTGTATGAAGAGCTTCGCAAGTTGAACCTTGAGATTGTTCCACAGGGATATGTGAATTGCCTTGTTGTTGAAGTAGACCTTGACAAAGACATCAAGTTCATCCAAAAAGCTGACTCTGGTTACAAAAAGATGAAGCGATATCTCGCCATAGGAAAGCCTTCAGACTACAGGCTTGCTGATGATCAAGCGTTGTACTTCAAGAATCGTTTAGTGGTTCCTAGCAAGGGAAATCTAAACTTGACTCCGGATGTTATGAAAGAAGCTCATGGTACCCCATTGTCGATCCACCCAGGTAGCACCAAGATGTACCAAGACCTTCGTCAGCGGTACTGGTTGCCTGGCATGAAGAAAGACATTGCTCGTTATGTTGATGAATGTGACGTTTGTTGTCGCGTCAAAGCAGAACATCAAAGACCTACTGGAACTCTGCAACCACTCTCTATTCCTGAATGGAAATGGGACAAGATTGAAATGGACTTCGTCACCGGTTTTCCGCAATCACAAAAGGGTCATGATGCCATCTTTGTTGTTATCGACCGAATCTCCAAGGTTTCCCACTTTCTGCCAGTCAGGGAGACGATCTCTGCTAGTCAGTTAGCAGACTTATATGTTTCCAGAATTGTGTCCCTCCACGGTATTCCGTTGGAGATCAGTTCAGATCGTGGGAGCATTTTCACCTCGAAGTTCTGGGATAGTTTCCAAGAAGCTATGGGCACTCATCTGAAATTCAACACTGCTTATCACCCCCAGTCGCAAGGACAAGTAAAGCGAGTCAACCAAGTGCTTGAAGATATGCTTCGAGCTTGTGTCATTTCATTCAGTAAGAAATGGGAGGAATCTCTTCCGTTTGCTGAATTCTTGTACAACAACAACTACCAAGCTAGTCTGCAGATGGCACCCTTTGAAGTTCTTTATGGACGTAAGTGTCGAACCCCTCTGAATTTGTCAGAAACTTGGGAACAAACCCTCATTGGTCCGGACATTATCCAGCACGCCGAAGATCAGGTTCGTGTTATTTGTGAAAACTTGAAGGTTGTTCAGTCCCGCCAGAAGAGCAACTATGACCGCAATAACAAGGAAATGGTCTATCAGCCCGGCGAACAAGCTTACCTTCATGTCACTCCCATGAGGGGAACTCATCGTTTCTGGATCAAAGGCAAGTTAGCTCCTCTCTACATTGGCCCGTTACATATAATCTCCATAAGTGGACCGGTGGCATACCGTTTGGAATTGCCGTCAAACCTCTCTCAAGTCCATGATGTATTTCACGTGTTGCAACTCCGTCGCTGCTTCAAGGACCCTATTCGTGAAGTGGAACATGATTTGATCGAATTTCAATAGAACTTGACTTATCAAGAATATCCGAGCCGCATTCTTGATCAGTCTGAACGCAAAACCCGCAACAAGACAACCAAGTTCCTCAAAGTTTATTGGTCAAATCATTCTGAAGACGAAGCCACTTGGGAACGCGAAGATCGTCTTCGTGAAGAATACCCCGATATTTTCCCCTCTACCTCTTAAGATTCTCGGGACGAGAATTCCTGTAGTGGGGGATATTTGTAACATCCTCGGTGTTATGGAACAGTAGCACTTTTGATAATGAAGATTACTGTTGGTAAGCATGCTTGGATAACTGTTGCTATTAAAAAAATAATGTTGAAAATAAAACATTGTCCAAAATTCTGAAAACCACTTTTGTTAAATAATAAATATTCAGTGGACCATGTCCATGTGGGTATGGGAATTTATTAAGCTATAAAATAACTCAAACAATTCAAAAAGTGGCTTAACCAATCCATTTTAATCATTTGTTATTTAAATAAAATACTAAATGAATTTATAAAAATACCAAACTTTTTGTGGCACTGTGTTAATGTGCAATACTAATTTTGGACTATGTTACATATTTTAAAAAAAATGCAAAAGTGCCCAAAACAATTAAATACAGAAAAGAAAACAAATATTAAAAAGAAGAAAATGCAAAAAGGGCTTGTCCCTTGCCTTGGGTGAGGCCCACCTCCTTCCCGGCCTGCCCGGCCCAGCCCACGCCCCTCCCTCCCTTGTCTTCTTCCTCCGGCTGCGTGGAGTCCATCCCGCGGCCGGCCGACGTGCTGTGGCGGCCATCCACGGCCGGTGGCAAGGATAAGAGGGCGACCCCCCTGCGCCCCTGGAAACCCTAGTTTCCCCCGTGTAACATCCCGAGAGCAATTATTGTAATCATCATGTAATTTTGCTTTGTCATTTGACTTCCCAACTTTACATGGTGCTAGATTTTGCAAATTCATGTGATGATTTAATATGCCAAGAAGTTTTGAGTTCATTTGAATTGTTTTTGAATTCAAACAAAGTGGTTCAAGAAGGGTGTTTGAGGATTTTTTTCATGTTGCATGCATGCTCCACTTGACCCCAAACTTGACATAGCCATTTCTTTTCCCTTCCCAAGTGTTTTCAAACCCTTACTCCCTTTTTTCCATCTCTAAAAATGTGGGCCATAGTTCAATGTGGTTTGACTTTCAAAAATGCCCCACATTTTAGTTGCTCAAAAATTGTTCAACCCAATTTTAGAAAATGAAGAATATTCCAAGGTTTCCAAAACATATTTTTATATGTTTTCCCTTTTCCTAGTTTGCCCTGAAGAATTCTTGGATTTCTTCTGTTTTTAGAAAATGGAAAATCTCTTTTTTTTCTGCGGAGACAGACCAGCCAGGCCCAGCCCAGCTGGCCTGCCTCCACTTGGGCTCTAGCCCACCCGCGAACCGGTAAGTGGGAGCTCGTCCCTGCCGTAGGATCTCCATCGCACGGCCCTCGTGCATCTTCTTTACAGCGTGGCCGGGGGGACCTCACCATCCCCTCTCACACCGGCGTCCACGCGAGTGTCGCGGGCCGTCGACGTGGCCAGGGGCTCCGCCCTTTATAATCTGGAGCGTGCAAGCCCCCAGGAACCCTAGGGCTCCAATTTCCCCTCCCAATTCTTGTCGTCGCCGCCTGGTTCGTCCCCAATTCCATCCCCTGTTTCCGCCATGTGCGCCGGCCAATTCCTGCAATTCCTCGCCCCCTTCCTCAATCCTTGGCCTTGCGCTCGGTTGTTTCTTCTCCTGTGAGTTCTTGACCCGTTCCCGGTCGCAGGTAGCAGCGAGGGGCCTGGAAGCGCAGCGGAGCCGTGGGCGTCCCCGAGGAGCTCCGCACGGCGTTGTCGTCCTCGAGATCATCTTCTTCCTCTACGGCAGGACTGGGACACACGACGTGACCTGCAAGGTGAACCTCGAGGCCCTCTTGTTCCTCCCGTAGCGCGTAGCATATTTCCCCGAGGAGTTGCGTCGCCTATCTCCGCGCGAAGCCGTCGCCGTCGAACCACCATGGTCTCCTTGTCCATGGCGTTCCCGGCGTGAGTTCGTGCAGGCTCTAGGAGTGCTCTGGCCACGCCTTTGTCCTCAAAGGTGCCCCTTTTGCGTCCGTGTAATCTCCGAGTCGCCGTTGTCGGAAGAGGTGCAGTAGCAGTCGCCGTCGTGATCATTCCGGCGAGGAAAGGGCCCCCTTGGGAGTTTTGATCTCAGATTTGGGTACCCACGTTGTCATGGTGGTGCCCTGCATCAATTAGGAGCAGTAGGTGGGCGGTTGCCGGCGCAAGCTCGCCGGAATCGTCGCCGGTTCAGAGGTGTGCGCCCGGGTGCAGGTGTCTGAACCCTTGGCCGCCGCCATGTTCAGAGGAGCGTGGCGAGTAGAGCAGGGCGCCACCGTGGGCGTGTGAGGCAGCAAGCCGTAGCTGGGTGTTCTAGCTCGCATTTCCATGTGGCCGCAAGGCTGCCGGAGTTGAGACGGCGAGGCCAGCGTCGCCGCAAGTCGTCTTCGCTGTCGGGGTTTTTGAAGTTCAGTACAGCGGGAGCATACCTCTACTGGTTTCAGACCCGTGCAGTGCCGTAGTGGAAGAGAGCAGCAGCAGCGAGCGAGAGGTCGTGGGTTCGATCCCCACGGGAGGCATTTGCCTCCCACCTTTTTTCCATTTTGCGAGCGGCTGACATCCGGGCCCCACCTACCGGTGGCTGGAGTTCTAGTGGGCTGGCAGTGCTGGGCCGTGGAGAGAGAGAGGAGGAGATGGGCCTTGCGCCCGAGAGCAGCCCAAGTGGCACAACTCTCTCTTTTTCTTTTTCTTTTCCTTTTTCTTTTTCCATTTTCTTTTCTGTTTTTACTCCAATATTGATTTGAATTCATATTCAAATCTGATTTTGGGCATTTGAACTTTTCTGCCCCAACTAAGTCATGCCATATGTGAATTTGGGGTAGTTTCTCCCACTGAAGCTGATGGTGAGGTCCATTTTGCAATTTGAGCCTCAAAAATATTGAGGTGTTGGCAATTTGCACTAAGGCCCTCAAGTTATTTTGAATTGCAAACTGTGTTTAGAAAATTCAAAATGGGTCAAGTCATATATGTTTTTGGGGCATCAAGATCCAAGGAATTTAATGGTGAAGTCCATTCTGTGTTTTGTGCAATACAAAAATGGACATGATGCACAAGCACTTATAACCATTCAATTTCTTTTGCCCTCCAATGCCTTGTCTTTCTTTCAACTTCAGTGCATGTTGATTTTGTGCCTTTGATCCTTAAAGCTCTTTTCCATGTCATCTTGAATCCTTGCATCCTTGAACCAGCCCCTGGCACATTGTCATATGCAAGTGGTTGGGATCCTTTTGTTCTGTTGAACCTTCCCGGTGTCAATCCCACCGACACCTCTCCGGCTCCGTAATCGATAGATTTATTTCACGATGCGTATTATTGTTATATTGTTGTTATTGTTTCATGCCATGTCATGTTGCCATGTTACTTACACCAAAGTTTAGGCTATGACCAAAGCCATAAAATGTAAATAATTTCATATGAAGTTGTTGACGTTTCGTCAACACCTTCATTTAAATTTGACTAGATAGGGTCACACCATGTCTATTAAACTTGATCATCCCATCCATGCTTGAGCATTGTTGGTCTCGATGTTTACTTGTGTGCTTTCCTTGCCGGTACCTTACGTTAGCACCTGAGACTGCCGAGGAGAATTTCGTGGAGATTTACGACACCGAGACCGAGGACCCTGCTGCGTCTGCTCCGTCGACTGATTACCCAGGAAAGGGGAAGATCTATACTAATACCTTATAACTTTCTTCCTACTGGCTTAGCTATAGTCTAGAACGTTGTTTTGATCCTATCCACTTTATTTATGCCAAAATCAAACCCAAACAGCCATGATCCCCACATCCCAGCAAAACATTGTATTGCTAAGTTACCGCTGCTCAGCCATTGCTTAGTATGAGTAGGAAAAACTTGCTGCTTTACCCTATGCTATGGTTGGGATATCATGTTAAATAAAGAAGTTGGTTGATATTTATTAAATTGATGTTAATTATATTCGACGAAAGATGGAAGGCTGGGCTGTTCCCGCGTGGTGCTTTGTTCCATTTGAGTCACCTAGGATCCGAGTTCCGGGTATTGGTTCTTTGTTTGAGCGTGCCTAATCGTATGTGGGGTTCTATGGGGCCCCCTTGTCTTATCTACCTAGCTTCGTACAATTCTAGTGGTGGCCCGAGCTGATTTACATTTGCAACGTGTGAGTGTTGGTGGTACCCCAACTGTTTACAAACCAACCCGGACCAGTGGGGATGTAAGGCCCGATATGCGGTACTATTCCAGATCTAGATGTTTCCATCCATATCCGGGGACGAAGCACATATGGGTCCCACCGCGACATATGACGAAGCCATATGCCCCGGATTTCCAACATGATATCACAACATTACAGCTACAAGGATACAACATCTCATACAATCGGCATACAACTGCCTTAAATACATTACATCAGCGGAAGATACATGTATGAGTACAGACTACAATCAAAGTCCTAGTGGCAAAGGTAAAACACACCATTCCTGTAACCACACGGGTCCAGGCTCTCCGCCGGGATCCACCTAACTAGTCGTCGTTGAGTCTCCACGTGAAACATCGATCACCGTACCTGTTGTCGATCAGAACCCTGAAAAGAGTTTGGGGGTAGTATCATGAGTACAGAAGTACTCAGCATCCAACTGTAGTGGTCAACTGACCCAGCAAGGACTTCATCACTCGTCATTCTAGGACAACTAGTAGTTTACGGTAAGGATGGGGTAAGTGGTGAGGTTGCTGCCGCACTAGCATTTATGAAGTGGCTAACGATCTAGAGAGTAAGATAAGAAGCCAAGCATTTGATGAGGATTCGCCTCCAACAATTCTGCTATCTGCCTACCTACGCAAGCATAACACCTATCCTATCCTTGTCATCCTCTTTGCATCCCGAAGAAGAAGAAGTAGTCAAGGCACACACACGTTGATCAAGTTATATTAAGATTATCTCAGTTGTTGTTGTCTATGAACAAGGAGTAGGTCTCAAGTCGTCCATAACCGTGGACATGGTTTCTCGAAAAGATTTAACCCTACAAGGCTCCGCACGCACGCCCATCTCTCTCAGTCAGGCCCGTTAAAGACTCTCATTGAAGAGTTGTTCCGAGAGATCTGGTACGACAGGTCCCTCTAACTAACAACGCACAAATCCGGGTGGCCCCCGGTGAGTCGACATCCAACTAAAAAGCCGGCCGCTCTCTTGAATCAGTCTCTACCGTCTAGATGAGGTCGGGATGGCTAACCCTCGCCCGGGCAGGCACCCCTAGCTCCCAGGTGTGGACCAACAGGATATACCATCCCACTGGCCCGATTTGTTTTAAATCCACTGGCTGCAGACCAGTTACGCACACGGTTTCTCAAATGGTGAAATCAGCTTGGGCCACCACTAGAAATGTTTGAAGCTAGGTAGGTAAGAAAAGGGGACCCCATAGCATCCCACACGCGGTTAGGCACGCTCGTCAAGAGACACAATACCCGGAACTCGGGTCCTAGGTGACTCGAATGGAACAAAGCGTCGGCGCGGGATAGCCTAGACCTTCCATCCTTCGTCGAATATAGTCAACATTATAATAATCATATCATCAACAGCAATATAATAATGTGATATCCCAAACCAAGGAGTAACAGGGTAACATTGTAGCATCCTAAGCATGCATACTAAGTAGGGGCTGCGCAACGAGCGATAGAAACATAGTAGTACATGGTTTGCTGGGAGGGGACATGGCTGTATCGGTTTGAAAGAGGTCGTAAACATGTGGTAGGATCAAACATCGAACCTATCCTAGACTAGCATGCAAAACGCTGGTTGAAATAGAATGGATCATAAGTAATGTATAGTCCTTGCCTGTTGATAAGTCGGGTTCCGAAGGTGTAGTTGATTGCAAGCTCGCATCATCTCCGAGAGTAACCGCGGGAGCACACAGGAAGGAAACACTGGAAAAGGCAATCGACGAGCAAGCATCTATTACTACGAAGCAAACATGGGCAAGCATCAACAAGAAGGCAACACGAGACAATGCACGGCATCGCACCTACCGTCGAGAGCGGTTACTAACAGGTTAAGTGAGGTACTCGTCACACACGACGATACCGCACATTTAGAATGGTTCAAGTTGTTTAGCTACACAAGGTGAGCAAAGGTTATTAACATGGCATCTCACCCAAGCATGGCATGTCACACAAACATGGCAAGAGGTTAAGCATAAATAATCTACCTATACTAGTCAAGTTAAGCGGGTAAAATTCCTACACATGGCATATCGCTATTACCCCGCACAATAAATATGTTTGGTACTATTTTGCCCTAAACAATATTTTATTATATATTAGCAAGCAATAATAGCATAAACACAATCTACACGCAATTCTAGTCAAGTTTCATATAAAGAACATTTTAATCGGAGCAACGGTTAAAAAGTTATTAGATAAACAGTTACGGTGGCAAGCAGTGTAATTAGCAGGTAAACAACATGTAAACAAAGTCAAACATAGAAAAGGAGCATATTTTATTAATCTACGCAAAAAACGGAGCAACTTTCATGTTAAACTCGTCGCGATACGAGCTACGGTTGAAAAGATAGTCGCGCCGCAAAATACTAAAACAATCTGCCATTAATCTAACAAAAAAAGTAAATAGACCTACTGGGCCGAGCCCACTAACGCAATAGGAAAATAAAAAAGGGGGCTGCTCACCACTGGGCCGAGGCCCAACTCGCGGTGGGCGCTGAATAGCTGTGGCACGCTCGGTGCGGAGGGAGGCCGCTGGGCCGTGTAGCGCGGTGGGCTGAGGCTGCTGGAGGTGCACCGGCTGGGCCGTGGCTAGCTGGTGCGGCCCACCTGGCGACTGGGAGGGTTCATCCTCCTCTGGATCGAGCAACCATAGGAGGTTGGCGGCGCTCGACGGGAAGGCCACATCGCCAGTTCCGCTCGCCTATGGAAGGGACGACGGGGACACACAGGGACGGCACGGGGCTGCTGGGCTATCGAATCCGGCACGGGAGTGGCCGGCGGCGACGAGCTCCTCGAGGAGGCTCTCATGGCGATCTCGCGGCTCCAGCGCTGCCATAAACCGGCGACGGTGGGCTGCGGGAGAAGAGGAGAAGGGCGTGAGGGGAGAGGAAGGAGGAGGTGCGGCGGGGGTACGGCTCACCGGGGTCTGCGGGGACGGGGGCTCGCCGGCCGGAGCAGCGGAGGCGGCGCGACGGGATCGGCTCGGGAGCGGGGAGGAGGAGCTCCAACGCGGCTGGGATGGTCTGGTGACGTGGCGCGCTTCGGGCCGTCCATTCTAGATCCGACGACCCAGATCGAGAGGAGCGGATCAGATGGGATCTGGCTGGGGTTGGTTGGTGCTGCGAGGTGGCGGCGGTGGAGAGGGGGTGCACGGAAAGAGAGGAGCTAGGTCTAGGTTTTGCCTATTTTGGTAGGGATAGCACTGCTATAAATAGCAAGTAGGTGTTTGGAAGGGTTTCGAGCCACAAAATGGCCCGTTTCGGGTCCGGTTTTTCGGGTGGGCTAGAATCCGAAGATAAGCGGGGAATCCGGGGGTCTAGCTAAAGGCACGTGTGGCATTTTGTAAAAAGGCCCCTCGGACTTATGCCATCCACTATGCCTGGCACATCCGAACGCTCACCTACCCGACGAAGTAAGGAATCGCACAAAATTCGAAACACATCATCGCCACACTGCACTGACGTCGTCTACAACATTTAACGCCAAAATAGAACGTCGAACACCTCCCGATAAAATAACCCATTTAAATATAAATGGGGTTTTTCGCACCGATGGTGAAGGCTGTTCTTGTGTGGGTTTTCGCGACGGTGATCGGGTGAAACCTGATGTCGCAAAGGTCGAGTGTCAGGGTGGCAAGGGTCGGTCTCCGTCCGATACGAGATAAAAGGGGGAAATATAATGACCGATCAATAAATCGAGGACACAAACACAGAAAGAAAATCAGACAATCAACCAATTCATGCAGAAAACAAAAATTTTAATTTTTGTGAAAATCTGGGCTGTTACAATACAACAACACCAACAAGGGATCTCGTCCCGAGATCCTGGACGATCCGGGGGAGAGGGGGGAGAGAAAAGAGTGCCAACAATCTTCAACACCACCAACAAGGGACTCTGCTCCATGTCGAACGACGAAGTTCTGTCGAGATAAATTTCCGCAGAGAGATGGCAACGTCGGAAAACGAAACCATCGGGACATCAAGAGGAAGAATAATAGACCAAGCGACGATCAAGAGAAGCATTCTCACTCAAATTTTGAGGACACTGGGCAAGTGGACTGAAGTCAATGGACGACCAAGAGGTTATGCGGAGCCGGAAAGTCTAAAGGTACTACAGGATTTCCCAACCATGAGATCAGAATCGAGACAATACGCTGCGAGCAAGGCATTGTAACGGTTCCGAAACTACATACACTCGAGATCCTAGAGTTTGAAGGGGATAAGGAAAGAATTAAAACACTTATGGCACTTCTCCTGACCAGAGCAAGGGTAAGAAGTAAAACGAATCCTGCTCTCCGAAAGCTAACTTAGTAACTACAAAATATTTTTTTTCTAGACTCGACTTCGGCCAGAAAACGGATCCTACGGTCGGTAAGGCTCTTATACCAAGTTGTAAGGCCCGATATGCAGTACTATTCTAGATCTAGATGTTTCCATCACATCCGGGGACGAAGCACATATCGGTCCCACCGCGACATATGATGAAGCCATATGCCCCGGATTTCCAACATGATATCACAACATTACAGATATAGGATACAACATCTCATACAATCGGCATACAACTTCCTTAATACAATATAACAGCGGAAGATACATGTCTGAGTACAGACTACAAGAAAATGCCTAGTGGCAAAGAGAAAAACATCGATCCCATAACCACACGGGTCCAGGCCCTCCGCCGGGATCCGCCTAACTAGTCGTCGTCGAGTCTCCACGTGAAACGTCGATCACCAAACCTGTTGTCGATCAGAACCCTGAAAAGAGTTTGGGGGTAGTATCATGAGTACAGAGGTACTCAGCATCCAACTGTAGTGGTCATCTGACCCAGCAAGGACTTCATCACTCGTCATTCTAGGACAACTAGTAGTTTACGGTAAGGAAGGGGTAAGTGGTGAGATTGCTGCCGCACTAGCATTTATGAAGTGGCTAACGATCTAGAGAGTAAGATAAGAACTCAAGCATTCGATGAGGATTCGCCTCCAACAAGTCTACTATCCACCTACTTACACAAGCATAACACCTATCCTATCCTTTTCCTCCTCTTCGCATCCTGACGAAGAAGAAGCAGTCAAGGCACACACACGTTGATCAAGTTATATTAAGATTATCTCAGTTGTTGTTGTCTATGAACAAGGAGTAGGTCTCAAGTCGCCCATAACCGTGGACACGACTTCTCGAAAAGATTTAACCCTGCAGGGGTGTACCAACTGCCCATTACAAGGCTCCGCACGCACGCCCATCTCTCTCAGTCAGGCCCATTAAAGACACTCATTGAAGAGTTGTTTCGAGAGATCTGGTACGACAGGTCCCTCTAACTAACAACTCACAAATCCGGGTGGCCCCCGGTGAGTTGACATCCAAATCAAAAGCCGGTCGCGCTCTCGAATCAGTCTCTACCGTCTGGAAGAGGTCGGGATGGCTAACCCTCGCCCGGGAAGGCACCCCTAGCTCTCAGGTGTGGACCAACATGATATACCATCCCACTGGCCCGATTTGTTTTAAATCCACTGGCTGTAGACCAGTTACGCACACGGTTTCTCAAATGGTAAAATCAGCTTGGGCCACCACTAGAAATGTTTGAAGCTAGGTAGGTAAGAAAAGGGGACCCCATAGCATCCCACACGCGGTTAGGCACGCTCGTCAAGAGACACAATACCCGGAACTCGGGTCCTAGGTGACTCGAATGGAACAAAGCGTCGGGACGGGATAGCCTAGACCTTCCATCCTTCGTCGAATATAGTCAACATTATAATAATCATATCATCAACATCAATATAATAATGTGATAGCCCAAACCAAGGAGTAACAAGGTAACATCGTAGCATCCTAAGCATGCATACTAAGTAGGGGCTGAGCAACGAGCGGTAGTAACATAGCAGTACATGGTTTGCTGGGAGGGGAGATGGCTGTATCGGTTTGAAAGAGGCTGTAAACATGTGGTAGGATCAAACATCGAACCTATCCTAGACTAGCATGCAAACCGCTAGGTAAAATAGAATGGATCATAAGTAATGTATAGCCCTTGCATGTTGATAAGTCGGGTTCCGAATGTGTAGTTGATTGCAAGCTCGCATCGTCTCCGAGAGTAACCGTGGGAGCACACAGGAAGGAAACACTGGAAAAGGCAATCGACGATCAAGCATCTATTACTACGAAGCAAACACGAGCAAGCATCAACAAGAAGGCAACACGAGACAACGCACGGTATCGCACCTACCGTCGAGAGCGGTTACTAACAGGTTAAGTGAGGTACTCGTCACACACGACGATACCGCACGTTTAGAATGGTTCAAGTTGTTTAGCTACACAAGGTGAGAAAAGGTTATTAACATGGCATCTCACCCAAGCATGGCATGTAACACAAACACGGAAAGAGTTTAAGCATAAATAATCTACCTATACTAGTCAAGTAAAGCGGGTAAAATTCCTACACATGGCATATCGCTATTTACCCCGCAAAATAAATATGTTTGGTACTGTTTTTCCCTAAACAATGTTTGATTATTTATTAGCAAGCAAGAACAACATAAACACAATCTACACGCAATTCTAGTCAAGTTTCACATAAAGAACATTTTAATCGGAGCAACGGTTAAAAAGTTATTAGATAAATAGTTACGGTGGCAAGAAGTGTAATTAGCAGGTAAACAACATGTAAACAAAGTCAAAAATAGAAAAGGAGCACATTTTATTAATCTACGCGAAAAACGAAGCAACTTTCATGTTAAACTCGTCGCGATACGACCTACGGTTGAAAAGATATGCGCGCCGCAAAATACTAAAACAATCTGCCATTAATCGAACAAAAAAAGTAAAAAGGCCTACTGGGCCGAGCCCACTAACGCCACAGGAAAATAAAAAAGGGGGCTGCTCACCACTGGGCCAAGGCCCAACTCGCGGTGGGCGCTGGATAGCTGCGGCACGTTTGGTGCGGAGGGAGGCCGCTGGGTTGTGTAGCGTGGTGGGCCGGGCTGCTGGAGGTGCACCGGCTGGGACGTGGCTAGTTGGTTCGTCCTCCTCTGGATCGAGCGACCAGATGAGGTTGGCGGCGCTTGATGGGAAGGCCATATCGCCAGTTCCGCTCGCCTATGGCAGGGACGACGGGGACACGCAGGGACTGCGCGGGGCTGCTGGGCTATCGAAACCGGCACGGGAGTGGCCAGCGGCGACGATCTCCTCGAGGAGGCTCTCATGGCGATCTCGCGGCTCCAGCGCTGCCATAGCGCGGCGACGGCGGGCTGCGAGAGAAGAGGAGAAGGGCGTGAGGGGAGAGGAAGGAGGAGGTGTGTAAGGCCCGGTATGTGGTACTGTTTCAGATTCGGACGTTTCCGCCCGAACCCGAGGACGAAGCACATATCGGACCCACCGCGACATATGACGAAGTCATATATCCCGGATTTCAACATGATATCATAGCATTACAGATACAAGGATACAACATCTCATACAATTGGCATACAACTGCCTCAAATATAATACAACAGCGGAAGATACATGTCTGAGTACAGACTACAAGCAAATGCCTACTGGCAAAGAGAAAAGCAACGATCCCATAACCACACGGGTCCAGGCCGTCCGCCGGGATCCGCCTAACTAGTCGTCGTCGAGTCTCCACGTGAAACGTCGATCACCGTACCTGTTGTCGATCAAGAACCCTGAAAAAGAGTTGGGGGTAGTATCATGAGTACAGAGGTACTCAGCATCCAACTGTAGTGGTCATCTGACCCAGCAAGGACCTCATCACTCGTCATTCTAGGACAACTAGTAGTTTACGGTAAGGAAGGGGTAAGTGGTGAGACTGCTGCCGCACTAGCATTTATGAGGTAGCTAACGATCTAAAGAGTAAGATAAGAAGCCAAGCATTCGATGAGGAATCGCCTCCAACAAGTCTTGCTATCAACTACTTACGCAAACATAACACCTATCCTATCCTTGTCCTCCTCTTCGCATCCCGACGAAGAAGAAGCAGTCAAGGCACACGCACACGTTGATCAAGTTATATTAAGATTATCTCAGTTGTTGTTGTCTATGAACAAGGAGTAGGTCTCAAGTCGTCCATAACCGTGGACACGGCTTCTCGAAAAGATTTAACCCTGCAGGGGTGTACCAACTGCCCATTACGAGGCTCCGCACGCACGTCCATCACTCTCAGTTGCTACCCATTATAGGCAACCATTTTATGATTTAGTTCCAAGAGATCCGAAACGACAGGTCCCTCTAACTAACAACGAACAAATCCGGGTGGCCCCCGGTGAGTCGACATCCATCTCAGGAGCCGGCCGCTCTCTCGATCTGGTCTCTACCGTCTGTCGCAGGTTTGGATACCCGATTCATCACACATTGGGATAACCGGGTCCTCAGCCGGACAAGGTGGGCCAGCCAAGAAACTATGTCCTCCTGGCCCTGGTTGTTTTAAATAATATCTGCCAGGAGCTACCCGACAGACACACACACGGTTTTCAAATGGTAAATCAGCTTAGGCCACCACTAGAAATGTTTGAAGCTAGATAGGTAAGAAGAGGGGACCCCATAAAATCCCACACGCGGTTAGGCACGCTCAGTCTTAAAACCAATACCCGGAACTCGGGGCCTAGGTGACTCGAATGGAACAAAGCGTCTGGGCGGGATAGCCTAGACCTTCCATCCTTCGTCGAATATAGTCAACATTATAGTAATAATCATATCATCAACAATAGTATAATAATGATCATGTGATATCCCAGCCCAAAGAGTAACAGGGTAACACCGTAGCATCCTAAGCATGCATACTAAGCAGGGGCTGAGCAACGAGCAAAAGTAACATAGCAGTACAAGGTTTGCTGGGAAAGGACATGGCTGTATCGGTTTAACAGAGGCTGTAAACATGTGGTAGGATCAAACATCGAACCTAACCTATACTAGCATGCAAACCGCTGGTTGAAATAGAATGGATCATAAGTAATGCAAGTCCTTGCCTGTTGATAAGTCGGGTTCCGAAGGTGTAGTCGATCGCACGCTCGCATCGTCTCCGGGAGGTACCCGCGGAAGCACACAAGAAGTAAACACTGGAAAGCAATCAACGGTGCACCACTATTACTACGGAGCAAACACGAGCAAGCATAAACAAGAAGTAACACGAGACATCGCACCTACCGTCGAGAGCGGTTACTAACGATTTAAGTGGAGTACTCGTCACACACGACGATACCGCACGTTTACGGTGGTTCAAGTTGTTTAGCTACAGGTGACCAAACAACGGTTATTAACATGGTAACTCAAGCAAGCATGGCATAGCACACAAACAAGTGAAGAGGTGAAGCACAAAGTAAACTATCTATGCTAGACAATTTAAGTGAGGCACAATCCTAAACATGGCATCCACTAAGTGCCGCACGACAATTAAAAGATTTGGTACTGTTCTGCCCTAAACCATATTTTATCTTGGTTAACAACAGCAAAAAATAGCATAAACACAAAGAACACGAAAAACTAATCAAGTTACATATAAAGAACACCCCAAACGGAGTTACGGTTAAGAAGATACAAGCAAAACAAGTTATGCACTCATGCTGTATAAACAGGGGTAAATCTATATGCAAAAGTGCAGAAACATGACATAGCAATACATGGGATGAAAGTAGACATCATGCTTAACAGTATGCAATTGGAATCACTCAATTCCGATGAACGGTTGCGAAGCAATCGTCATCCGAAGTTCCAACAAAATAACAGTTTCAGCAATAGCAGCACAACAACATCATGATAGCTACTTTGGAGCAAAATATCAACATGATGCAGCAGGCAAATATGGCATGTGGATGCATGAAACTGAAGTACAAACATTGCTTAACGCAACACAAAAGGAATCAATGCAATAGGCCTCATGGATTTCTTACAATCATCATGCAAAGTTGCAACAAAACAATAACAGCAGCATCTAACAGGAATTTAAAGCAATTAACGGCCTGATGCCCACTTTGAACAGCAAAAACTATATCTAAACAACCTCAAAACAATTAACTCGCAAAATACGGACTAAAGTACACGCAATTCTAAGCAGTTTTCGTTTTGGGGGCGACGCGATCCGAGCTACGGTTTAACGGGAATTTACAGCGCAAAATTGAATCAGCAGCACAACATAAAGGACTTAGCAAAAAAAAAACAGTAGCTGAACAAAAATAAAAATAAATAAATAAAAAAAAGAAAAAGGCCTCACCCACTATTGGGCTCGGCCCAACTGGCCGCTGGGGTTCTGGCCTGGCCTGGGCCGTGGGGGCGCGGGAGCTGGCGCCCGCTGCTGGGCCGTGGCCCACCTGGGCGCGCTGGCTCCAGCCGGCTCGATCCCGATCGGGATCCTCCCGATCCCTGGGAGCTGCGGCGGCGGCGGCCTTCGCCGGCCGGCGAGGAGGCGAGGTGGCGGAACAGGCGCGGGGCGGCGGCTCACGGATCCGGCCGGGACGGTGAGGGAGCGGGGCGGAGCTCCCTAGCGCGGCGGCTCCGAGCTCCAAGGCGGCCGCGAGCTCGAGGTGCTCCAATGGCGCGCCGGTCATGGCGCAGCGCAGCGTCGGGCGCCGTCCTGGAAAGAGAGGAGAAAGAGACGGGGTGAGGGAGGGAGCAGGACAGGGAGGAGAAGGCCGGAGCGACCTGGGCGCGGCGGCGGCGCTCGCCGTGGTCGCCGGAGTCGAGGCGGCGGCGGCTGCTCGGGAGGAGCTCCACGGCGTGGAGGCGGAGGAGACGGGCGACGCGGGCTTCCAGGCCCGGATCGGGCCCGACGGCGGCGGCGGCTGGCCCTGCGGGGCCCGGACGGTGGGAGGCTGCTGTTGGTGGAGCTGGGGCGTGATCTGAGCCGCAGATCGGCCAGATCGATGGTTGTGGTTGCTTGGGGTGTTAGGGTTTCGGGATTTGGGGTGTTTTGGGGCTAATTTTGTGCAAAAGGAGGGGGGTGGCTGCAAATATGCCATGGGGTAAACCCTAATTGGGTGTGGGAGGCTGGTGGTCTATTTATAGCAGGTTGGTTGGGCAGATGACGCAAACGCCCTCGGTACCCCTCTCACGTGTCCGGTGATCGCGTTCGTGACCGCCGAAGGTGCATACGGACTCCGATTCCGACGAAATCTCGAACCACGCGCTCAGCGCGTCGACCTCTTCGATCGTACCTCACTGCGGTGACGTTCCGACAACATTTTCCGGCGCGCTATAAAAATATCCCGTTTAATTATTAAACGGGGTTTTTCGTTCCGTTGGCTGCGGCTGGTCTCGTGCGGTTTCGCGACGGTGATCGGGTGAAACCCGGTGTCGCAAAGGTCGAGTGTCAGGGTGGCAAGGGTCGGTCTCCGTCCGATACGAGATAAGAGGGGGAAAATAATCGCCGATCGATAAATCGGGGATGCAAACACCGCAAACAAATCAGGCAATCAGACAATTCACACCGAAAACAAAATTTTTAATTTTTGTGAAATCTGGGCTGTTACAAGGTGCGGCGGGGGTACGGCTCACCGGGGTCTGCGGGGACGGGGGCTCACCGGCCGGAGCAGTGGAGGCGACGCGGCGGGATCGGCTTGAGAGTGGGGAGGAGGAACTCCAACGCGGCTGGGCTGGTCTGGTGACGTGGCGCGCTTCAGGCCGTCCATTCCAGATCCGACGACCCAGATCGAGAGGAGCGGATCAGATGGGATCTGGCTGGGGTTGGTTGGTGCTGCGAGGTGGCGGCGGTGGAGAGGGGGTGCACGGAAAGAGAGGAGCTAGGTCTAGGTTTTGCCTATTTTGGTAGGCATAGCACTGCTATAAATAGAAAGTGGGTGTTTGGAAGGGTTTCGGGCCACAAAATCACAAAATGGCCCGTTTCGGGTCCGGTTTTTTGGGTGGGCTAGAATCCGAAGATAAGCGGCGAATCCGAGGGTCCACCTAAAGGCACGCGTGGCATTTTGTAAATACGCCCCTCGCACTTATACCAGCTACTATGCCTGGCACATCTGAACGCTCACCTACCCGACGAAGTCGGAATCGCACAAAATTCGAAACACATCATCGCCACACTGCACTGACGTCGTCTACAACGTTTAACGCCAAAATAGAACGTCGAACACCTCCCGATAAAATAAACCATTTAAATATAAATGGGGTTTTTCGCACCGATGGTGAAGGCTAGTCTTGTGTGGGTTTTCGCGACGGCGATCGGGTGAAACCCGGTGTCGCAAAGGTCGAGTGTCAGGGTGGCAAGGGTCGGTCTCCGTCCGATACGAGATAAAAGGGGGAAATATAATCACTGATCAATAAATCGGGGACGCAAACACCGCAAACAAATCAGGCAATCAACAAATTCACGCAGAAAACAATTTTTTTAATTTTTGTGAAAATCTGGGCTGTTACAAGGGACATGGTTCCCTGATTGGTCCAAGACTGACCGGCGAGGAGCCGGTCCTCATGTGAGGCTTTACCGGTAACCCAAACCCTGTTGATACAGAAGAGGCCGATCCGAGAGCGCGGCCGGCTTTTGGATTGGATGTCGACTCCCCGGGGGCCACCCGGAATTGTGTGTTGTTAGACAGGGGGACTCTAACGTTCCGGAGTTTCAGGCGCTTACCTAGACAAGTGGAAACCGGGCGTATATGTGAAGCCTATGGTGGGCAGTTGGTACACCCCTACAGGGTTAAATCTTTTCGAAAAGCCGTGTCCAATGTTATGGACCACTCAGAGCCTACGTCTTGTTCATAGAATAACATCAACTGAGATCATAATTAAAACTTGCCTACCGTGTGTGTGCCTTGGCTGCCTTTCTTCGTCCAGGGGGACCGAGAGAGGAACAAGGTTGTGTCATGTTTGCGTAAGTAGGTGGATAGCAGACCTATGACACGATGTCAACGTGGATTCTTGGATCTCATCCCCACCTCTAATAGAACGATAGCCACCATATATTCTAGAGCGGATGCAACCTCTTCCACTACATGTCTTACCGTAGAAAGTTAACTTATACTGTAATGATATAATCTCACCCCTTGTTTCCTTTCTGCTTTTACTGTTTTGCCTGATCGGCCGCTGCAGTGGACTACTACCACGACCCGAGCACCAGACGATACTTCGTGGAGGTTCCCCCGGAGGATGACGGCGAGGATGACTTCGCCCAGTAGTCCTGTAGTTGGGTTCAGACGATCCGTGGGTGGACTTGTTTATGTGTAGCCCTCTCTAGGGCCATTTAGATTTTGACCGTACTCGGTCGTGTTTGTGTTCCGCTTGTTGCACGATGTACTGTTGGGTCTATGACCTCTGAGATGATGTAATAAATACTAGCGGCGATGTATGCCCTGGACTCTATATTTATGTCTTAGTATAATGTTCATTGTTCTTATATCTGTTGTCGAGAACCCGACAGCGACACGAGTGAGAGTGTCGCGCGTCGGTGGCCTTTTATGCGCTTCTAACTCGAGCAGGACGCGAAAGCGACTAACTTGAGTTAGTACCGCATCGGGGGCCTTACAACTTGGTATCAGAGCAGAACTAACTGTAGGACCCCTTACTGGCCGAAGTTGAGTCTAGAAACTATTTTGTAGTTACTAAGGAAAAATTGGAGAGTAGGAACTCTTTCTTTTTCTTCTTACCCCACCCTCCCACCCCTTTTCCCGTGAGGAATTGAAACGTTGTTTTGTCTCTATAACTTATCCCCTTTCAAAAAAAATCGAGTTTCTCTTTTACATGAGGCTCCGATTCCTCTATAATCTTTTGCTAGCGACGAGAAGGGTTGGCGTACGTTGAGAACACTGAGCCGCCACTTGGGGTTGACAGCTCCACCTCTCTTACGGCGTACCTCAGGTGAAACTCCTATACAGGGATGGTTGGCATCCTTCGGATGTGGTTCCTTCCCCTATAGGAGACCGCTTCGGCGGGCCGCTCAGGGCAGATGTCTCAACGTTCAGGTCTTCAACCACCCGTATATATTGTTGTGTGCTCGCTAGCAGATTATTATCTTGGATTCGGATGATCTTGGTTTGGGGATTCAAGTAGCACCTAGCTTTCGACTTTCCGGGTTAACCTTGGTGGATATTCATCCTTCGGCTTCCTCATACCTCGTGAGGAAGTTTTGTTGTCAATATTGCTTTATCTTCTGGTTTCATCAATAATTCTATCATGTCCTCATAAGTGTTCCTGTATATAGGATGCCAAGAGGGAACATGCCGCTGCCGGAGAACCCTATCCTTGGGGAGGCTGTGGCCGCAGTGGCTCAGGGCACATCTACGATCTTACAAATGCTCCAGAACCAGACTGCGCAGAGGAGTGATCGACCATAGCACACAACTTTGCAGCAGTTCCTTGCTATCAACCCCCCAGGTTCTCAAAGGCTCGAGACCCGTTGGAAGCGGATGATTGGATCGCAGAAATCAAGAAGCACTTTAATGCAAACACCGTCAGACCAGTCGACTACGTCACCTTCGCCTCCTTCAAGCTTCAGGGTGCAGCAGCCAGCTGGTACGATACATACAAGGCCAACAAGGGCGATGCTGTGATCACGTGGGAGGAATTCGTCACAAACTTCAGACCAGCGCATATTCCGAGTGGCTTGATGGATAGGAAGCGAGAGGAGTTCTTGGCTCTGAGACAGGGTGAGAGGTCAGTTCAGGAGTACAACCTGGCCTTCGTCAGGCTCGCCAGGTACGCTCCGGAGGAGGTCTCCACAAAGGTCAAGCGGATTGTCAGGTTCCGTGGGGGTCTCAGCACAGAGATCAAGTATGCGCTCACCCAGTGCAACCCCACGCTGTTCTCGCAGTTCGTGGATCAGGCTATCCGCCAGGAGTCAGCCAGAGCAGAGTGGGACGCAGACAGAAAGCGCTAGAGAGAGCACAACTCCGCAGTGATGGTTCAAAAAAAGGCAAAGACTTGGGTCACAGAGGCGCCACCATAGAGGCAGCAGTTCCAGCATAGGGGGGTAGTTGTCTGCACTTTTTCCCGCCCTCCCGTCCCATTTCAGCAGGCACCTCGCTCTACACAACCACACGTGAGGCCACCCAGACCGCAGTCCCAGCCCAGGTCAGGCGTGATCTGCTACAAGTGCGGAGAGCCAGGGCACACTTCCCCCAAGTGCATCGATCCGCGCTTTGCTCGGCTCCCACCGCCTCCACCTCGCTCTACTCCGAGCACCTCGATGGTGAGGGCACAACCACGTGCAGTTCGGGTGAGCAATGTGATGATGGAAGATGCTCAGCAGTCTTCTGAGATTTTGATTGGTAGGTTGCTTGTTAGTTCAGTTTCTGTGACAGTTTTGTTCGATTCCGGAGCTTCCCACTATTTCGCCTCCAGAGCTTTTGTTGAGCGTGCTGAGTTACATCCTCAAGGTTTATCTCAGCAACTATCTATTGTTTCTCCGGGTTCCAAGACGAATACGTCTGCCTTTGTCCCAGATGTGGAGATTCATATCCAGGGACTTCCCTTCTCAGCTTCGTTGATCGTGTTGACCCGTTCCGATATCGATGTCATCTTCGGCATGGATTGGCTTGTGCAGCACAAAGCCAACATTGATTGTCCCACCAGATCCTTGAAGTTGAGACATGATTCAGGCGAAGAAATCTTGAACACTTGTGGCTCAATGGTAGGACCACCACAATTGTACGCTTTGAACGCAGGAGTCGCGCCTTTGTTTGAAGAAGTCAAAGTTGTCTGTGAGTTCCCAGACGTATTTCCAGAGGATTTGGCAGGAATTCCCCCAGTTCGAGCTATTGAGTTCGTTATTGAGCTAGAGCCTGGTACTATGCCGATTTCTCGGCATCCGTACAAGATGTGTTCGGAGGAGTTGATTGAGCTAAAGAAGCAGTTGACAGAGTTGGAGGCAGGTGGTTTTATCCGCGCCAGCACTTCCCCTTGGGGCGCACCAGCTTTGTTTGTCAAGAATAAAGATGGGACTAGCCGCTTGGTCCAAGACTATCGCGGTATTAACAAAAAGACCATCAAGAACAAATCCCTTTACCCCGCATCAATGATCTGTTCAAACAATTGAATGGGGCAAAGGTGTTTTCCAAGCTTGACTTGAGGATGGGGTATCACCAAATCCGTTTTCGTGACGAGGAGATTCCCAAGACCGCGTTCAACACACGTTATGGGATGTATGAGTTCACAGTCATGACTTTCGGCTTCTCAAACGCCCCTCCAACATGCATGAGAGTTATGAACTATTTGTTCCAAGAATGGCTTGATGTGTTTGTTATCCTCTACCTCGACGACATTCTTGTGTATTCCAAGTCAGAGGATGAACATGAGGAACATCTTTGCCTGGTGTTGCAGAAGCTGAGAGAGCACCGGTACTATGCCATGTTCTCCAAGTGTGAGTTTTGGCTCGACAAGGTCAATTTTATTGGCCATGTCATTTCCGCTGAGGGTATTGCGGTTGATCCAGAGCGAGTCCACACTATTCAAGAGTGGGCTCCGCCAAAGAATGTGAAGCAGCTGAGGAGTTTTCTCGGCCTCGCCAGCTATTGCAGGAGGTTTGTGCAGAATTTCTCCAAAATAGCGAAGCCAATGACTGAATTGTTGTGCAAGGGAAATCGGTACACTTGGTCACCGGCTTGTTAGTCAGCATTCGAGGAGGTGAAGAAGAAGTTGATCAGAGCTCCAATTCTCACGCCGCCAGACGAGGCACATCCTTTTCAGGTGTTTTGTGATGCCTCCTTCCAAGGTCTAGGCGGAGTTTTGATGCAAGGCAGAAACATTGTGGCTTATACCTCACAGCAGCTGAAGACGAGTGAGAGGAATTATCCCACGCACGACTTGAAGCTTGCAGCAGTTGTGCACGCCTTGATCACTTGGCGACACCTCCTCTTAGGGAGGAAGGTGGATGTGTTCACCGACCACAAGAGTCTGAAGTACTTGTTCACTCAGCCAAATCTGAATTTGAGACAAAGAAGATGGCTTGAAACCATTACTGAGTACACAGTTGATGTCAGAACCCCAACTAGGGTAAGTGCTAGGGTTTGAGTGCCCCTTTGCATCATGTGAAAAATTCAAAATAAATTCAAAAATGGGGAAAAGAAAAGCCCTGAGAAATTATTTCAAAGGGCCAGATAAAAATCTTTTTCCAAAAATCATTTGAATAATTGGAAAATTCCTATAAATGATGGTGATCATTTTAAAAGTGGTTTGGGTTCATTCCCATGCCCATGGAATATTCAAAAATTCAAAAGGTGCCTTGGAAATTAAATTAAAATCCAATTTGAATTAAAATTCAACTTGTTTGATTTTAAAAAATCTCCAAAACTTGTGAGTGGCTAGCTATATATGTTATAAGCCCACATAAAAGTTTTCATGATTTTATAAAATGCCTTGCTATTTTTTTATTTGGGGCAAAACAAATAACAGAAAAGGAAAACAGAAACAAAAACACAAAGAAATAGAAAAGAACCAACCCAGCCCACCCCCTCTGGCCTTGGGCCCAACTCAACTTCCACTGGCCCAGCCCACCTGCCCCCGGTGTCGTCTTCCTCCCCGGCGCCCGAAGTAGCTCGGTGGCGCGTTCACCGCCGCGCAGGCCACCGAGGAGCTTACAGGCCCTCCCCTTCTCCCCCAGGACGCCACGCAACGCATCGCCCCTGGACGCCCCCATTCCTTTCCCCCTCCTCCAGCTCCATTCCCCCTTCTCTTCATCGCAATTTTGGCCGCCGCCGAGAGCACGCCGGAGCGGCCCCGAGCTAACCACGCGGCCACTAGCCTCCTTCCTCCTCGCTGCGATGTCCAGAAGGTTGAGTAACGCCATCTTCGTCGGATCCCCCAGCTAATCGAGCCCGAACAGCTCCAACCGCGACGCCAGGGTCATTTTCTTCCCGCCGGCCGCCGTGGAGATCGTCTTCAAATACTCCGTCAGCCGACCTCTCCAGCCTCCCTAGCCAACGTCTTCGAGCTCCTGGTGAGATTCCCCTTCTCCCCAGCCCCTCCGCGCTCCTTCCCTTGCCCCCAATCGCCGTGGACGTCGTACTGCTGCTCCGGCCGCCGCGGACCTTGACGTCGGCGAGGCCTCAGGCCTCCCTTGAGTGCCCTGAAGGCTCTAGGAGACGCGGTCGAGCGAGGGCTTCCGTTTGGAACCCCCAGCTCCCGCTCCCGTGCCCTCTGTGCGGGCGCCGCCGTGCGCTGAGGTCGCCGCCGGCTAAACGCCGGTGGGCAGTGTGATTAGCCCAGCTAATCACCCCTCGTGCCCACTGACAGATGGGGCCCCCTGGCCCTAAACCCCCTTTGTTAATTAAAACAAACAGTTTAATTAAGCTGACCCACTGACAGAGAGGCCCCACTAGTCAGATCCCCCACGTCATGCTGATGTCAGCATGACGCAGTAATTCATTTTCTGGGTTAAAAGAATTCCAGAGAAATCAGAAAAATCCAGAAAATAGCCAAAACTCCAATAAATCATAGAAAATTCATATTAACTCCAAATTGGACAAATAATATGTCTAAAATTATCAGAAAAATACAAGGATTATGAATATGCAACTTGTTTCTATGTTTTACCATTTTAAAATGGGTGAACAGTAGCAAACATGCATATGGGTCCTTTTCAAATTCAAATTTGGAGTAAATTTGCAAATGATTTTGCAACATACTTCTTTTAGATGGATTCATCCACACATCAGAGGCTTTACCTCACCTTTACAACATCACTTCATGATCAACCTTTTCAAATGAACTTTCATGCATTCAAACGCATTTGAAATTCATCGATAAATCAAATGGAGTTTGAATTTGCATTTCAAATGCAATATACTCCTTTTAAATGGAATGCTCAACACATCAGTACCTTGAACATCACCATTACAATCTTATTCATGTGATTGTGCATTGTACATTATGTTGATCCTATGATTGTCATGTTGCTGATAGAAGTGGAGCCGGAACCCGAAGCCACCCCCTTCGTTGAAGACATCGTAACGAACCTCGTCAGCAAGGTAAGCAAACCCCATTGATCATGTCTATAAAATCCCAATTCCCTCTCAGTCTCGCTTATGCATGTTTAGGAGATCACCTTGTGTCGATTCTACCGCATAGTTGAACCCATATCCGATGCATGACCTATCATCTTGTTACAGTAGTAAGCAAACCACAATCCTAGCTGACATAGGAGTTGATTGATATCATGTGGCCCCTGCAACTGTTACAGCTTATTGCATTCTTAGTGTTACAGTGAGGCTGCTTTTGATGTGAGTCGGGATGATAGTGAACATGGTGTTGATGAAAGTGAAACTGTGTTGGTGAATCCACCCTAATACAAGGTGAACGATGAGAGGCTGTGTAGGAGTACACAGTGGGTTGTCTCGTTGAACACCGCCTTAAGCACCGAGTTCTTGTATGGTAATCCAAGACAAAGGGTACAACCACACATTGGGCTCACTGACCCCTCTCGGCCTAGTACCTTGATCCGTGTCGACGTCCAGGAGTCACATTAGTTCGGGCTTTCCATTTGGCATCTGCATAGAAAAAGAATGAAGGAATGGTTGCATCATATAGATATGTGAGTGCACCTGTGAGACATAATTTGCTTCCGTTGATGTTTGATGTAATGTTGGATCACATCCATGTGATCTCTGCTTGTAATACAACTATTATGTCTGCTCTGTTTAGAAGAAGTTATAAAGACTATGAGTTTGTAGAGTTCATGTTGTGATTACCTGCTGTTTACACTAGACATGTATGCTGCGTGTATGTTTATAACGTGCATGTCTTAGTGTGGGGTTCGATAGCTTAGTTGTGTTCTTGCCGGCGGTCTTTTATACACCAAGTGGCCCTTAGATGTGCGCAGCTTGGGGCATCGCGATGCGATTGTTCGTGACTCTGTCACGTGCACACTTTGTTGTATGATCGAGCCCGCCCTAGACCCCGACTAAGTGATCGGGCTGGAGTAAGTCTATGTAAGAGTTAGGATTCAATCGATAACATGGTTGAGGCGACTTGTCTATGAGTATGGGATTCACCACCCATAAGCATCTAGACTTGTGAGCGGACGATGAGGACCCATCTCAGATGATCATCCGGCCTGAATGGGATGCCCCTCACGTTCGATGCTTACCGAGAACATTTCGTGCTTGGCCTTGTCTGCTTAGACAAGTGGGTACGGTTCTCGGCTCTCTATGTGATTGCATCATGACTGGAATTACATACGCTAACCCCGGGTCTCGACAGACTTGGTATCAGAGTAGGACTGTCTGTAGGACTAGTCAACCCTTGGTCGAAGTCGAGTCTAGCATTCTATAGTTATATAGTTACTTGGGTATATAAGGGAACAACGTAAGGCTTCTTTTTCTCCTTACCCTCATCGATCTGAGTTCTGGGTCACCCTTACCTTTTCTACGGGATGATAAGAGTAGGCTCATCTATGCCTGACTAGAACATCTCGTTGTCTGCCTCCTTGTAGCCGTAGGACAGTTGTGGTTGTCCAGAGTCTCCGTGTTTTGAGTTCCTTGAGGAAGTTCTGTTCAATCTCCTCGAGGTTGTCTTGTTTTCCATCCCGGTGTAGCCGTTATGCTGCCGGAATTATTCCGAGTTTCTGTGGATCATTGCCTTTGCATTATAATCTTTTCCGTCTTCATCATGTCCTTCTTGTCTTTGATTCCATCGTACAACCTGTTCTGATTGTTGATTTTTATCACACAGGATGTCAGGTGGAACTCGTAGTGCTGTTCGTCGGAATCGAGACCGTGTTCGGAATCGAAATGATGATGAACCTCCACCACCACCTTCTGCAGCGGAAATCATGATGGAAGCTGAGACGAATCAACATGATCAAACACGCCTTCTGGAGCTCATCGAGCAGAATACCGCTCGTCAGCGTAATGTGGTCGTGAGCATTCAGGATTTCATCCTCCTCAAGCCACCGGTATTCCGATGTTCTTCTGAGCCCCTTGAAGCTGATGATTGGCTCCGTTCCATTGAGCGTAAGCTTGGCACTGCACATGTTGCTCCCGATGATTGAGTTATATTCGCGGCATACTTTCTGGAAGGTGCTGCTGCTGAATGGTGGGAGAACTATGTTGCGATGCATCCTGATGGTCACCTAGTGACTTGGCAGGAGTTCTGTGTTGCCTTTCGAGGGTACCACATTCTGGATGAGTTGATGGAGCGCAAGAAAGAAGAGTTCTACAACCTGACTCAAGGAGAGATGTCCATTCATGAGTATGTGAGAGAGTTCAACCGTCTTGCTCGGTATGCCCAAGATGAGATCACCACCGATGCCAGAAAGCAGGCAAGGTTCCGTAAGGGACTTAGCCCCATCCTTCGTCATGATCTCAACCTCCTTGAATTTGCCACCTTTGAGGATTTAGTAACCATATCCTTCAGAGCTGAGCATGGCAATGAAATTTTCGAAGAGTCTCACAAGCATGCTCTTGAGCTTGCTTCTTCTTCAAGTTCAGCCCCTCAGAAACGCCGAATTTGGATTCCAACCAGAGCCATACCCCAAAACTTTCTTCAGATACCACCCTCCAATATATGCCATCCACCCCAACACATTATTCCACCCCGGAATGATGGTGTGCAGCCAAGCAATCCCACTCCCAACATTTCAGACAGGGTATGTTTTAAGTGTGGTCTTCCAGGCCATTACTATCGTTAATGCCCTTAGGTCTTGATGGCACCACGTCATTCTCGACATAAGCCTCCAAAGAAATCAACCACCAAAGCCTTTCCAGCAAAGCCTTCATCCACTAGTAGTGGTTGTGTGAACCAAATTTCCGTTGAGGAAGCCACTGATGCTTCTGACTTCATTCTTGGTACACTCCCAGTCAATCATGTCCCCGCCTCCGTTCTTTTCGATCCAGGAGCTTCTCATTCATTCATGTCGGAGAGTTATGCACTTCGGCATGGATTTTCTTTTGAAGAATTTTTTTCTCCAATGATCATTCAAACTCCTGGTTCAAAGTGGCAAACTAATAGAGTAAGCCATGGCAATCAAATTGCAATTGCGGGTTTAGTATTCCTTGCCTCACTTATAGCCCTCAAGTCTTCGGACATTGATGTCATCATAGGCATGGATTGGTTATCAAGGCAGAATGCTTTCCTTGATTGTAAAGCCAAATCAGTCAAACTCACCCATCCTTCAGGCTAGACCATTGACTACACATCACCTAGCTCTAGAATCCAGATGCATACTTTGAATGTGCTTCCCCTTCCAGACCTTGAAGATATTCCGGTGGTTCGTGACTTTCCGAATGTCTTTCCAGAAGAGCTGCCGGGCATGCCACCCGACAGGTGTGTAGAATTCATAGTGTATCTTATACCAGGCACAGCCCCAATTTCCAGACGTCCATATAGAATGGCCCCACATGAGTTAGCTGAGCTAAAAACCCAACTTGATGCTTCGTTGGCAAAAGGCTTCATCCGCCCTAGCTCATCGCCATGGGGTTGCCCCGTTCTGTTCGTAACGAAGAAAGATGGAATAGAAAGGATGTGCGTAGACTATCGCCCGCTAAATCTAGCGACGATAAAGAACAAGTACCCATTGCCCAGGATCAATGATATTTATGATCAACTTGCTGGATCCTCTGTCTTCTCCAAGATGGATTTGAGATTAGGCTATCATCAAATCAAAATCCGGAATGAGGACATTCCAAAAACGTCTTTCACTACTCGTTATGGTCTTTACGAGTACACCGTCATGTCCTTTGGTTTAACCAATGCCCCCGCCACATTCTCGCGCTTAATGAATTCGATCTTCATGGAGTACTTAGATAAATTTGTTGTGGTTTATCTTGATGACATTCTCATCTACTCGAAGAACGAAGAAGAGCACGCAGAACATCTTAGGTTGGCATTGATGAAACTTAGAGAGCATCGCCTTTATGCCAAGTTCTTCAAGTGTGAATTTTGGCTCCCAGAAGTGACCTACTTAGGCCACATGATTTCTGCAAAAGGCATTGCTGTCAATCCCGAGAGAGTTCAGGCCGTCCTTGACTGGACTCCACCGGAATCGGTTAAGAAAGTTAGGAGTTTTCTTGGCTTAGCAAGCTATTGTCGCCGCTTCGTCGAGAACTTTTCTACAGTTGCAAAGCCTTTTACTGAACTCCTCAAGAAAGATAAGAAATTCCAATGGACTCCCAAGTGCGAGGAAAGATTTCAAGAGCTAAAAAGAAGATTGACTTCTGCACCCGTACTTTCACCTCCAGACACCAAAAGGGATTTCGAGATCTATTGTGATGCATCACGGCAAGGGTTACGATGCATACTTATGCAAGATCGACATGTGGTAGCTTATGCTTCGCGCCAGTTGCGGCCACATAAAGAGAACTATCCTACCCATGATCTTGAACTCGCTGCCGTAGTTCATGCCCTGAAGACTTGGCGACATTACCTCCTTGGTAATCGTTGTGAGATCTATTCCGATCACCAAAGCCTCAAATACATATTCACCCAGCCAGATCTTAATCTCAGGCAAAGACGCTGGATAGAGTTGATAAAATATTATGACTTAGGAATTTCTTACACCCCAGGCAAAGCCAGTGTCATGGCTGATGCACTAAGTCGTAAGTCGTATTGTAACAACCTCATGTTACAACAGTATCAACCACTTCTTCATGAGGAATTTCGAAAGCTCAATCTCGAGATTGTTCCTCGTGGATCTCTTTTCAACTTGGTGGCGAAACCAACCCTTGAGGATCAAATCGTAGTTGCCCAAAGGCGTGCACGCGGTGTTCGCCGGATCAAGGAGAACATTGCTAGCGGAGTTGCTAAATGTTTCTCCAGAGATAGTAAAGGAACGGTATTCTTTGAAAATCGTTTGGTAGTATCTAAGAATAGGGATCTAAGGCAACTCATCCTCAAAGAAGCTCATGACACACCCCTCTCGATTCATCCCGGTAGCACAAAAATGTACCGAGATCTACGCCAGAGATTTTGGTGGACCAGGATTAAGAGAGAAATTGCTCGATTTGTTGCTGAATGTGATGTTTGTCGTCGTATCAAGGCAGAACACCAAAGACCTGCTGGCACACTTCAACCTTTTCCTATTCCCGAGTGGAAATGGGACAAAGTCGGTATGGACTTCATCACCGGCTTTCCGAAAACCCAGAAAGGAAATGATGCCATCTTCGTTGTGATAGATAGGCTTTCCAAAGTTGCTCACTTCCTTCCCGTTCGCGAGTCTATAACTGCTAGCCAGTTAGCGGACTTGTACGTCTCTAGAATTGTGTCTCTTCACGGTGTTCCTTTGGAAATCAATTCTGATCGTGGTAGCCTTTTCACCTCTAGATTTTGGGGAAGCTTTCAGAATGCTATGGGAACTCATCTATCCTTTAGTACAGCTTTCCATCCTCAGTCTAGCGGTCAAGTTGAAAGGGTTAATCAAATCTTGGAAGACATGCTCAGAGCTTGTGTTATCTCATTCGGGAAGAATTGGGAGAAATCTCTTCCATTTGCCGAATTTTCTTATAACAAAGTTATAATCTAGTCTGAACATGGCTCCTTTTGAACTCCTCTATGGACGACGATGTCGAATACCCCTAAACTGGTCAGAAACCGGTGAGAGACAACTCTTTGGACCGGATATGATCAAGGAAGCAGAAGAGCAAGTTCGCATTGTTCGTGATCGATTGAAAGCCGCTCAGTCTCGTCAAAAGAGCTACTATGATCATCATCATAGGCAAGAAAGCTACAATCTGGATGAGAAGGCTTACCTTCGGGTTACTCCTCTGAAGGGAACCCAAAGATTCGGTATCAAAGGCAAGTTGGCCCCACGTTACATCGGACCTTTCTGCATTCTCGCTAAACGTGGAGAAGTTGCCTACCAACTTGAACTACCTCCGCACCTTTCCCGAGTACATGACGTATTCCATGTGTCACAACTCAGGCGTTGCTTCAAGGACCCCATCCGCGAAGTCGACCATGAAACGCTTGATCTCCAAGATGACCTTTCTTATCGAGAGTACCCTGTTCGTATTCTTGATTCAGCTGAGCGTGTCACTCGTCGTCAGAAGATCAAGTTCCTCAAAGTGCAATGGTCTCATCACTCCGAGAAAGAAGCAACCTGGGAAAGGGAAGACCGCCTCCGTGCCGAGTACCCCTCCTTCCTCCCGACGACTTCTGAATCTCGGGACGAGATTCTTTTGAGTGGGGGCGAGTTGTCAGAACCCCAACTAGGGTAAGTGCTAGGGTTTGAGTGCCCCTTTGCATCATGTGAAAAATTCAAAAGAAATTCAAAAATGGGGAAAAGAAAAGCCCTGAGAAATTATTTCAAAGGGACAGATAAAAATCTTTTTCAAAAAATCATTTGAATAATTGGAAAATTCCTATAAATGATGGTGATCATTTTAAAAGTGGTTTGGGTTCATTCCCATGCCCATGGAATATTCAAAAATTCAAAAGGTGCCTTGGAAATTAAATTAAACTCCAATTTGAATTAAAATTCAAATTGTTTGATTTTCAAAAATCTCCAAAACTTGTGAGTGGCTAGCTATATATGTTATAAGCCCACATAAAAAAATTCATGATTTTATAAAATGCCTTGCTATTTTTTTATTTGGGGCAAAACAAATAACAGAAAAGGAAAACAGAAACAAAAACACAAAGAAATAGAAAAGAACCAACCCAGCCCACCCCCTCTGGCCTTGGGCCCAAGTCAACTTCCCCTGGCCCAGCCCACCTGCCCCCCGGTGTCGTCTTCCTCCCCGGCGCCCAAAGCAGCTCGGTGGCGCGCTCACCGCCGTGCAGGCCACCGAGGAGCTTCCAGGCCCTCCCCTTCTCCCCCAGGATGCCACGCAACGCCCCTGGACGCCCCCATTCCTTTCCCCCTCCTCCAGCTCCATTCCCCCTTCTCTGCATCGCAATTTTGGCCGCCGCCGAGAGCACGCCGGAGCGGCCCCGAGCTAACCACGCGGCCACTGGCCTCCTTCCTCCTCGCTGCGATGTCCAGAAGGTCGAGTAACGTCGTCTTCGTCGGATCCCCCAGCTAATCGAGCCCGAACAACTCCAACCGCGACGCCAGGGTCATCGTCTTCCCGCCGGCCGCCGTGGAGATCGTCTTCAAATACTCTGTCACCCGACCTCCCCAGCCTCCCTAGCCAACGTCTTGGAGTCCTGGTGAGCTTCCCCTTCTCCCCAGCCCCTCCGCGCTCCTTCCCTTGCCCCCAATCGCCGTGGACGTCGTGTTGCTGCTCCGGCCGCCGCGGACCTTGACGCCGGCGAGGCCTCAGGCCTCCCTTGAGTGCCCTGAAGGCTCTAGGAGACACGGTCGAGCGAGGGCTTCCGTTTGGAACCCCCAGCTCCCGCTCCCGTGCCCTCTGTGCGGGCGCCGCCGTGCGCTGAGGTCGCCGCCGGCTAAACGCCGATAAGCAGTGTGATTAGCCCAGCTAATCACCCCCCGTGCCCACTGACAGATGGGGCCCCTTGGCCCTAAACCCCCTCTGTTAATTAAAACAAACAGTTTAATTAAGCTGACCCACTGACAGAGAGGCCCCACCAGTCAGACCCCCCCCCCCACGTCATGCTGATGTCAGCATGACGCAGTAATTCATTTTCTGGATTAAAAGAATTCCAGAGAAATCAGAAAAATCCAAAATATAGCCAAAACTTCAATAAATCATAGAAAATTCATATTAACTCCAAATTGGACAAATAATATGTCTAAAATTATCAGAAAAATACAAGGATTATGAATATGCAACTTGTTTCTATGTTTGACCATTTCAAAATGGGTGAACAGTAGCAAACATGCATATGGGTCCTTTTCAAATTCAAATTTGGAGTAAATTTGCAAATGATTTTTCAACACACTTCTTTTAGATGGATTCATCCACACATCAGAGGCTTTACCTCACCTTTACAACATCACTTCATGATCAACCTTTTCAAATGAACTTTCATGCATTCAAATGCATTTGAAATTCATCGATAAATCAAATGGAGTTTGAATTTGCATTTCAAATGCAATATACTCATTTTAAATGGAATGCTCAACACATCAGTACCTTGAATATCACCATTACAATCTTATTCATGTGATTGTGCATTGTACATTATGTTGATCCTGTGATTGTCATGTTGCTGATAGAAGTAGAGCCGGAACCCGAAGCCACCCCCTTCGTTGAAGACATCGTAACGAACCTCGTCAGCAAGGCAAACAAACCCCATTGATCATGTCTATAAAATCCCAATTCCCTCTCAGTCTCGCTTATGCATGTTTAGGAGATCACCTTGTGTCGATTCTACCGCATAGTTGCACCCATATCCGATGCATGACCTATCATCTTGTCACAGTAGTAAGCAAACCACAATGCTAGCTGACATAGGAGTTGATTGATATCATGTGGCCCCTGCAACTGTTACAGCTTATTGCATGCTTAGTGTTACAGTGTGGTTGCTTCTGATGTGAGTCGGGATGATAGTGAACATGGTGTTGATGAAAGTGAAACTGTGTTGGTGAATCCACCCTAATACAAGGTGAACGATGAGAGGCTGTGTAGGAGTACACAGTGGGTTGTTTCATTGAACACCGCCTTAAGCACCGAGTTCTTGTATGGTAATCCAAGACAAAGAGTACAACCACACATTGGGCTCACTGACCCCTCTTGGCCTAGTACCTTGATCCGTGTCGACGTCCAGGAGTCACATTAGTTCGGGCTTTCCATTTGGCATCTGCATAGAAAAAGAATGAAGGAATGGTTGCATCATATAGATATGTGAGTGCACCTGTGAGGCAGGAAAACCATCTGCCAGAGGTGGCGTCTCGGTCACTTGCATTGTTTGAGTCCGTTTCGTTGATCCGGCCGGGCTCTCGAGCGGAGGCAAACTCAGATAGTCGACTCCTGGAAGAGACCGGTTGTGAGCGAAGTGTCGTGGTGAACATCCTCGTTGTCACCTCTTGAACGGTGGCGAGACCTGGCGGTAACCGATGGTCATGTGTGTGTAGCTTACACCCTTGCAAGGCTAACAAAACTATTCGAATAGCCGCGTCCGTGGTTATGGACTACTTAGAACCTGTACCTGATTATTAGACAACTTGAATGGATACTTCTAAAACTCGCAAGATAAGCGTGAGTGCTATGGTGTGCTTCCTCGTGGAGAAGTCGAGGAAGTAACCATAGTGGTGTATTGGTTGGAGACTTGGATAGTGGACTCGTGTACGCTTCTTACCTCAAGTCTGGTACTCGTAGCACAGGACTAGCCAAGTCAAAGCTGGCACTTCTGCATGATGAAACCCCACCTCCTTTACCTTGATACTTGAGCATGAGTAGTGTAGTTCTGATGTAAGTCTTGCTGAGTACGATTTTGTACTCACGTTTGCTTATTCTATGTTTTAGATGAGAACCCGGACCCCGATGGAGTCACCTTCGTGAAGCTCGACGTTGACCTTGGTAGTATAGTCCCAGACAGCAGTCTGGTCCCTCGTGGAAGGGCATGTTTGTTTACAAGGCTTCTCTAAGCCATTTGTTAAACTTGTTTGTACTCAGACCTAATTTGCTTCCGTTGTATGATGTAATGTTGATCACAGACATGTGATCTTTGTATACTCTATGTGTAAGTAAATAAAGAAGCACTTTGTAGAGTTATGTGATGATACCTGCTGTTCATACTAGGCATGTGTGCTACGTGTATGTTTATAACATGCATGTCTTAGTATGGGTTTTTGAGACCTTAGTTGTGATCTGGCTGGCAGTCTTTTATACACCAAGTGGCCCTTAGATGTGCGCAGCTTGGGGCATCGCGATGCGATTGTTCGTGACTCTGTCACGTGCACACTTTGTTGTATGATCGAGCCCGCCCTAGACCCCGACTAAGTGATCGGGCTAGAGTAAGTCTATGTAAGAGTTAGGATTCAATCGATAACATGGTTGAGGCGACTTGTCTATGAGTATGGGATTCACCACCCATAAGCATCTAGACTTGTGAGCGGACGATGAGGACCCATCTCAGATGATCATCCGGCCTGAATGGGATGCCCCTCATGTTCGATGCTTACCGAGAACGTTCTGTGCTTGGCCTTGTCTGCTTAGACAAGTGGGTACGGTTCTCGGCTCTCTATGTGATTGCATCATGACTGGAATTACATACGCTAACCCCGGGTCCCGACAGTTGATATTCAGTACACGCCTGGGAAGGAGAATGTCATAGCTGATGCGCTGAGCCGCAAGGGCGATTGCAATAATATCCAAGTGCATAAGATCCACCCTGATTTGTGTGAGTCCTTTCGCAGGCTCAATCTCGAGCTGGTTCCAGCAGGCTACCTTGCCAACCTTGTGGTAGAGCCCACTATCCATGAGAAGATCTGTGAAGCTCAGTCTGGCAGCTCAATGATACAAAAGATCAAACAGGGTATTGCCGCCTCAGTTCCAAAGTACGGTTGCTTTTTAAAGCATAGTGACGGCACTGTGTTCTTTGAGGAGAGAGTTGTTGTTCCCAAGGAAGGAGATCTCAGAGAGGTCATCATGAAGGAGGCCCATGATTACAAGCTATCGATTCACCCAGGCAGTACAAAGATGTATGAAGATCTCAAGCAAAGCTTTTGGTGGACTCGTATGAAACGGGATGTTGCCAGGTTTGTGTCCCAATGTGATGTGTGCAGAAGAGTGAAGGCACAACACCAGAAGACTGCAGGGGTACTAATACACGAGATAATACTCGCCCCTCGTTGGTTACCCCAAGTGGAAGGTGAGATGTAGCATAGCAGCAAGTTTCCCTTAGCAAAGATGCTAAGGTTTGAAGTATCGAACCTTAGGACTCCAACAGATACAAGTAGGTGGTGAAGTGAACAATTGGCGCTGTTGACAATCTAAGGATTTCTAACTTCACCTGGACCTGCACACACAACAGATAGCTTTGCTCCCAACGAGTATAGATGAGTTGTCAATTCCTCCGGCCTTGTTGTTTACAAAGGATAAAACGCACGCGATAATAATGATAGTGATAGCTACGGAAAAGTAAATACTGAAAGTAAATTGAAGGTGTAAACAGTGTTGGAAATATGGACTGGGGTCCTATGATGTTCACTAGTGATGTCTCTCTCCCAAAAGACGATAAAATAGCCATGCGAGGTAAACAAATCACAGCTGGGCAATTGACAGGATTATGTGCGCAAACCAATGCTAATTATGCTAAAAAGAAAGGAAGAGGCTCAAAAGCATGGGCGGTACGCCAAGACAAGTAGACCAAAATCCATCTGCATCCACCTACTAATCATCCACCTTGAGATATCTATCCAGAACATCTCGCTGGTATTAAGTTGTGAATCCCACCCAAAGTGTAAACTCAAAGCAATAGACAACTGCATTAAAGAACTTTGCGTAAAGTAAACAATCCTTGCACCCGCAAGTAAAAGCACTGTTGTTTTTCCCCTTGTAGCAACAGCACATCCCCTAGACTCATGTTTATGTCACTCAAGCTAGTCATCGGGGGGCATGAACCCGCAATCAAGCATAACGCTCCCTCTTGGAGTCACTACCTACCACTTGGCCAAAGTAATAAAAAGCTATGGTGAACATGCAAGAATTACTCAAGAACATAAATATAAAAGAGAAGAATCAAATATATAACTCAATCACAATCTGAACATAATCTCATAATCCATCAGATCCCAGCAAACTCAACATAGCAACAGCAGAAAGATTACCTATGTGCCTCGATCATGTAGGGCAGCTCACGAGGTCTAATCCATGAAGAACAAAGAGGGGAGGAGAACATCACATAGCTACTGATCATAGACCCATGGTCCAAGGTGGACTACTCACGGTTCATCCGGGAAGCATCCATGGTGGTGGAGGAGCTCCCGAAGGTGATTCCTCCCTCCGGCAGGGTGCCGGGAAGAGGTCTTCTGGTGCTCCCGATCTTGGAAGTGCGACGGCGGCGGAACAGAGGAGAGATCGCGAAAAAGGGTTCCGTCCCCGAGGGTTTCTCATCACGGGGAATAAATAGGCGAAAGTGGGCAGACAGAGGTGGGCCATGGGCTCCAGGCGCCCCCTGGCGCGGCCAGGGGTGGGGCCGCGCCCTCTGGCCGCCTGGGGTCCCCCTGGCTCCCCTCTGGACCCTCTCGGGCTCTTCACGAAGCTTCCCGTACGCTGATTTTTCCTATATTTTTCCCGGATTTTTTTGGTACTTTTAATAAGGGGGAAACCTGAAATTGAAAAACAACAGAAAACAGGAACTGGCACTGGGGTGCACTTAGTTAATTGGTTAGTCCAAATATGATCAAAAGTGTATGGAAGTTCATCAATATCGTAGAAATATCACACAAAAGAGGCAAGGAGCAAGCAGAAATTATAGATACGTTTTGGACGTATTAGCTACTTCAGCCACTTGAGATTCCGGAGTGGAAGTGGGATCACATTGATATGGACTTTGTCACCGGGTTTCCGAGGTCGCAAAAGGGCAATAATGCAATCTTTGTTGTCATTGATAACTTGTCCAAAGTTGCCCATTTTCTGCCTGTCAAAGAAACTATCTCGGCTGGACAGTTGGCGGAGTTGTACACTGCGAGAATTATTTCATTGCACGACATTCCCAAGAAGATAAGTTCTGATCGTGGAAGCATCCTCACATCAAAATTTTGGAAGGCCTTTCAAGAGGCATTGGGTACAAAGATTGTCTTCAGTACCGCATATCACCCTCAGATCAGTGGGCAAGTCGAGCGCGTGAACCAAATCCTCGAGGACATGCTTCGAGCATGTGTCATCTCCTTTGGCATGAAGTGGGAGGAATGCTTGCCGTATGCTGAGCTCTCTTACAACAACAGTTATCAGGCAAGTCTGCAGGCAGCACCGTTTAAGGTCTTGTATGGCCGGAAGTGCAGGACACCTTTGAACTGGTCCAAAACAGGAGAAAGGCAGTTGTTCGGTCCAGATGTGATCCAGGAGGTAGAAGACAAGGTGAGGATTATCAGGGAGCACCTCAAGGAAGCACAGTCTAGGCAGAAGGCCTATTAAGACAAGAGGCACCGTGGTGTAGCTTTTCAGGTTGGTGATTGGGCGTACCTGAGAGTGTCTCCGTTGAGGGGAACTCACCGCTTTGGCATCAAAGGAAAGCTCGCTCCAAGATTTGTCGGACCTTTCCGCATCCTTGAGACTAGAGGACCTCTTGCTTTTCGGCTCGAGCTTCCTGAGAGTCTATCCATGGTGCATGACGTGTTCCATGTGTCACATCTAAAGCAGTGCTTCAAGCAGCCAGAGCAGGCCGTTGACTTGGGCGAGATCCAGCTGAGTGCAGACCTTTCCTACTCAGAGCGTCCAGTCCGTGTTCTTGAGACGTCCGAGCGCAAGACTCGAAACAAGACCGTCAAGTTCATGAAGGTCCAATGGGCACATCATTCGGAGAAGTAAGACACGTGGGAGCGTGAAGATAATCTCCGTTCCGAGTATCCAGAGTTGTTTCGGGCTTAGATCAGGCTTAGATCTCGGGACGAGATCCTGTGTTGGTGGGGGAGTGATGTAACAGCCCAAGAGCAATTCTTGTAATCATCATGTAATTTTGCTTTGTCATTTGACTTCCCAACTTGACATGGTGCTAGATGTTGCAAATTCATGTGATGATTTTAAATGCCAAGAAGTTTTGAGTTCATTTGATTTGTTTTTTAATTCAAACAAAGTGGTTCAAGAAGGGTCTTTGAGGATGTTTTTTTTCATGTTGCATGCATGCTCCACTTGACCCCAAACTTGTCATAGCCATTTATTTTCCCTTCCCAAATGTTTTCAAACCCTTACTCCATTTTTGCCAACTCTAAAAATTTGGTCCATAGTTCAATGTGGTTTGAATTTCAAAAATGCCCCACATTTTAGTTGCTCAAAAATTGTCAACCCAATTTTAGAAAATGGAGAATATTCCAAGGTTTCCAAAACATTTTTTTATATGTTTTTCCTTTTCCTAGTTTGCCCTCAAGAATTCTTGGATTTCATCTGTTTTTAGAAAATGGAAAGTCCCTGACCTTTTTTTCTGCGGAGGAAGACCAGCCAGGCGCAGCCCAGCTGGCCTGCCTCCACTTGGGCTCTAGCCCACCCGCGAACCGGTAAGTGGGAGCTCGTCCCCGCCCTAGGATCTCCATCGCGCACCACTCGTGCATCTTATTTACAGCGTGGCCGGGGGGACCTCGTCGTCCCCTCTCACACCGGCGTCCACGCGAGCGTCGTCGGCCGTCGACGTGGCCAGGGGCTTCACCCTTTATAATCTGGAAGGTGCCGGGCCCCAGGAACCCTAGGGCTCCAGTTTCCCCTCCCAATTCTCGCCGCCGCCGCCTGGTTCGTCCCCAATTCCATCCCCTGTTTCCGCCATGGCCGCCGGCCAATTCCTTCAATTCCTCGCCCCCTTCCTCAATCCTTGTCCGTGCGCTCGGTTGTTTCTTCTCCTGCGAGTTCTTGACCCGTTCCCGGTCGCAGGTAGCAGCGAGGGGCCCGGAAGCGCAGCGGAGCCATGGGCGTCGCCAAGGAGCTCCGCACGGCGGAGTCATCCCCGAGCTCATCTTCTTGCTCTACGGCAGGACTGGGACACACGACGTGACCCGCAAGGTGAACCTCGAGGCCCTCTTGTTCCTCCCGTAGCGCGTAGCATAGTTCCCCGAGGAGTTGCGTCGCCTGTCTCCGGGCGAAGCCGTCGCCGTCGAACCACCATGGTCGCCTTGTCCATGGCGTGCCCGGGGTGAGTTCGTGCAGGCTCTAGGCATGCTTTGGCCACGCCTTTGGCCTCAAAGGTGCCCCTTTTGCGTCCGTGTAATCTCCGAGTCGCCGTTGTCTGAAGAGGTGCAGCAGCAGTCGCCGCCGTCATCATTACGGCGAGGAAAGGGCCCCCTTGGGCGTTTCGATCTCAGATCTGGGCACCCATGTTATCGTGGTGGTGCCCTGCAATGATTAGGAGCAGTAGGTGGGCGGTTGCCGGCGCGAGATCGCCGGAATCGCCGCCGGTTCAGAGGTGTGCGCCCGGGTGCAGGTTTCTGAACCCGTGGCCGCCGCCATGTTCAGAGGAGCGTGGAGAGTAGAGCAGAGCGCCACCGTGGGTGTGTGAGGCAGCAAGCCGTAGCTGGGTGTACCAGCTCGCGTTTCCAAGTGGTCGCATGGCTGCCGGAGTTGAGACGGCGAGGCCAGCGTCACCGCAAGTCGTCGTCGTCGTCGTCGGGGTTTTTGAAGTTCAGTAGAGCGGGGGCATACCTCTACTGGTTTCAGACCTGTACCGGTTCAGAAACCGTGCAGTGTCGTAGTGGAAGAGAGCAGCAGCAGTGAGCGAGAGGCTGTGGGTTCGATCCCCACGGGAGGCATTTGGCTCCCACCTTTTTTCCATTTTGCGAGCGGCTGATAGCCGGGCCCCACTGCCAGTGGCTGGAGTTCTAGTGGGCTGGCAGTGCTGGGCCGTGGAGAGAGAGAGGAGGAGATGGGCCTTGCGCCCGAGAGCAGCCCAAGTGGCATAGCTCTCTCTTTTTCTTTTTCTTTCTCCATTTTCTTTTCTGTTTTAACTCCAATATTGATTTGAATTCATATTCAAATCTAATTTTGGGCATTTGAACTTTTTTGCCCCAACTAAGTCATGCCATATGTGAATTTGGGGTAGTTTCTCCCACTGAAACTCATGGTGAGGTCCATTTTACAATTTGAGCCTAAAAAATATTGAGGTGTTGGCAATTTGCACTAAGGCCCTCTAGTTCTTTTGAATTGGAAACTGTGTTTAGCAAATTCAAAATGGGTCAAGTCATATATGTTTTTGGGGCAGCAAGATCCAAGGAATTTAATGGTGATGTCCATTCTGTGTTTTGTGCAACACAAAAATGGACATGATGCACAAGCACTTATAACCATTCAATTTCTTTTGCCCTCCAATGCCTTGTCTTTCTTTCAACTTCAGTGCATGTTGATTTTGTGCCTTTGATCCTTAAAGCTCTTTTCCATGTCATGTTGAATCCTTGTATCCTTGAACCAGCCCCTGGCACATTGTCATATGCAAGTGGTTGGGATCCTTTTCTTCTGCTGAACCTTCCCGGTGTCAATCCCACCGACACCTCTCCGGCTCCGGAATCGATAGATTTATTTCACGATGCGTATTATTGTTATATTGTTGTTATTGTTTCATGCCATGTCATGTTGCCATGTTACTTACACCAAAGTTAAGGCTATGACCAAAGCCATAAAATGTAAATAATTTCATATGAAGTTGTTGACGTTTCGTCAACACCTTCATTTAAATTTGACTAGATAGGGTCACACCATGTCTATTAAACTTGATCATCTCATCCATGCTTGAGCATTGTTGGTCTCGATGTTTACTTGTGTGCTTTCCTTGCCGGTACCTTACGTTAGCACCTGAGACTGCCGAGGAGACTTTCGTGGAGATTTCCGACACCGAGCCCGAGGACCCTGTTGCGTCTGCTCCGTCCACTGATTACCCAGGCAAGGGGAAGATCTATACTATTACCTTATAACTTTCTGCCTACTTGCTTAACTGTAGTCTAGAACGTTGTTTTGAACATATCCACTTTATTTATGCCAAAATCAAACCCAAACAGCCATGATCCCCACATCCCAGCAAAACATTGTATTGCTAAGTTACTGGTTGCCATGTTGCCGAGCGCTGGCTGCCGCCGTCGTCGTCTGTGCCTCCGTCTCCGGCCACCTCCTGCCACTCTGCGACCAGCGGACGAAGCGCGGCTCCACGCCGGTTCGAACGCGGCCAGCCCCGTGCCCTCCAGTGGCCCGTGGCGAGCGCACGGTCGCCGGCGGCGCCCACGGCCTCGCCGACGTGCTCCCGTGTGGCTGCCCAGTGGGGGTCGTGCGTCAGGGGGTTAATTAGAGTTAAGTACCCCACCCTGGGTCACTAACATGTGGGGCCCAACACCCCCCCCTTAATTAACTGTTAACTAAAGTAGTTAAATAACCCCCCTGTTATTAGTAATATGTAACACTTACAGATGAGCCCCAGCCTTTTTAAACTTAATTTAATTGATTAATTAGCACTGTGTGACTTACACCTGGGCCCCACCTGTCAGATTATTATTTAAAAGAATTAATAGAAATTCCAGTCAATGAAATGTGGGCCCTGGCTCTATTTTAATTTAATTTAATGTTTAGTTAATAATGTGAGGTTAACCAGTGGGACCCACTGGTCAGGTTTGACCAGTCAACCCCTATGTGGATAATGTTTATTTAATTAATAAAAATAATCCAGAAATTGATTTAAAATTATTTAAACTTTAAAATTCAATATCTTTTAAACCATAAGTCAGATAAAAAAACTTTATTCATCAAAATTTATCATAAAAATATAACGAATACGGATACGCTATCTGTATACCCACCACACCCCTCTAACACAACAAACATCGACATCCCCCCTCCGGGCCGTCTGTCGATAAACACCCGGAGCCGGCTTTTCATCCCCGGATGAATTTCCGCTCCGAGCAGTGTGCATTGCACTGCGTTAGAACACCGTTAACATTGCATATGTCATGCCATTCATCTGTTTGTTCTGTTTACTTTATATTTACTGTTTCTCCCCCCCCCCTTTATTCTCCGGTAGACCCCGCTGCTACCGCCGACTACACCGCTGTCGGGTACGACTACTTCGTCGACGACCCTACCCCTACCGTCGAGCTACTAGGCAAGCAGAGCCATTATCTTCCCCAGATATCGCCTATCTTTTCTGTACTTTCTTGCAGTAGGCATTGTTACTGATGCTGCTACGTTACAATCCTATTCTATTGCATAGCCTGTTTTTGTCGCCCCTTGTTGTAACTTCCTTTATCCTATGCTGCCTGCTATAAATACATATTATATTCAGCAGTGAGCCCTGCGCATTGTTAGCTAGGATTAGATAGCGGGTCGTGGACACTCAGGGGAGTGACGCGGATACAAAATATTATAACTACAACAGGTACGGTTCAATGCAGACGCCCTAGGGAACCTACAACGGCGAGACTCTGCCGAGTCGCTTCGGGTTTGACTTACGAGTGGAATGGACTCGTATTTCACTCTCGTCGGCCCAGTAGTGTAGCATCACCGGGATGATACGAGGTTTACCTCTTTAGTTCATTCCGCTGATGTCTCTATCGAATCTCTTTAAGTGTAGCATCGAGGGTGATACCTCCTGGTTTCACTTAATGGTAGGCACTTGAATAAACTGGTGTCCTTAAAGGTAAGAGTCGGGCGACCCAATGGTGCCCGCGAGCGGTATTGCGTCGGGAACGACAGGGAGGATACGACAGACGTTACTGGCGTGCTTGGCCCCTGCTCGTATCTTGTGAGAGTTACCAAACCACACAAAGTCGAGCTCTACCAAGAGCACACGCGAGACAAGGTAAGGAGACGGTTCACCTTGTTGGTAACCGTGCGCTCTGACGGGACGACAGGGCAGGCCCCGACGTTACTGGTGGACCTTGTTGTTGGTCGTTGTCCATTGTGTTGTTAGTCAGACAACAATAACGGTTGTCTGCGAGATAATATTAAAATTCTAAATGGTTCGGCGGATGACTTGAGAGGCACGTTGGTCTGTATGCACTACCTTCACGTGGGATAAGGAGTTATGGGCTCCCCTGCGTCTTAGTTTGTCCGAAAGCTCTTCAGACGTCAGCAGTACCGCGGCCTGCGCCGGGAAGTGGTGTCTTCTTCGCTCGAGCGGTGTGTATTTGGATTTGCTTTTGCTTCACCGGCCAGCCACGCACCGTGAAGGAGCGTGAAGGGTGAGGGTTCCTAGACCCCTGATCGCATAGGATATAGTCCGGCGGATGGCCTCTCTGTTGAGCCTAGGATGGGTCGTGTCGGATAGCTTCGGTGGAGCGTTCCCTAACAAGGTGCCCGCCACCCTGGAGATCCGAGCTTGCAGGCTGAACAGTAGTGCACCCCTGCAGGGAGTTTAATCTATTCGAATAGTCGTGTCCACGGTAACAGGACGCTTTATGCTGAAGCTGGATCTTACCACTACAAACTACTACTATTAAACTGTATGGTCTCGGGTCTTCTTCCTCGCAGGGAGTCGAGGAAGGGAACTCGGAGGCATTATTAGTATTAATTATTACAACTTACTAGTATACAATCCTGCAGAACTTCTGCTGCATTGTTACTTTATGTTTTATTTAAACTTTTGGCCGTTCTCATCTTGTGCTGCAAGACTCGTCAGAAGATGCTAGTCTTCGATAGGCCTAGCTTCTTATCTTTATTCGGATTTCTATCTTGAAGTCAACTATATACAGCCTCCCCTTTCCATTTGATACAAATGCATAAATGCTTAGTAGTGGACGTAAGACTCGCGAGTATACTAGATACTCACCTTTGCTTTATTTCCCCCTTTATGTTTTGCCTGATCGGCTGTTGCAGTCGACGTTGGAGCCCAGGAGCAGGAGTACCCCAGAGGCGCCTACTACTACGTCGAGACCCCCGTTGACCAGGACCAGGAGTAGTTTCGGAGGCTCCCAGGCAGGAGGCCTTGCCTTTTTGATTTCTATCTCTGATGTTATTTGTGCTAGCCTTCTTAAGGCAAAACTTTACTAACTATATCTGTACTCAGATATTTATGGTTTGTATAACTTATGTATTCGGGTCCGTGTGACCCCCTTATCTTGTAACATATTGGTTTATCCTTTTGTGTTTAGTGTTGTGCTGTGATATTGTCACCGTGGCACCCTAATCTCAACCGTGTACCCTGCGTGTATGACTAATGTACACGGATTGATTTTAGGGGCGTCAGAACACTTGTCCTGACCAGAGCAAGGATAAGGAGTAAAAAGATTCCTACTCTCCGATAACTAACTTAGTAGCTACAAAATAGTTTTTGTCTAGACTCGACTTAGGCCAGAGAAGGGATCCTACGGCCGGTAGGGCTCTGATACCAACTTGTAAGGCCCAATATGCGGTACTGTTCCAGATCTGGATGTTTCCGTCCAGATCCGGGGATGAAGCACATATCGGTCCCACCGCGACATATGACAATGCCATATGCCCCGGATTTCCAACATGATATCACAACATTACAGCTACAAGGATACAACATCCCATACAATCGGCATACAAATTCCTTAATACATTACATCAGTGGAAGATACATGTCTGAGTACAGACTACAATCAATTGCCTAGTGGCAAAGAGAAAATCATCGATCCCCATAACCACACGGGTCCAGGCCCTCCACCGGGATCCGCCTAACTAGTCGTCGTCGACTCTCCACGTGAAATGTCGATCACCATACATGCCGGCGACCAAAACCATGAAAAGAGTTTGGGGGTAGTATCATGAGTACAGAAGTACTCAGCATCCAACTGTAGTGGTCAACTGACCCAGCAAGGACTTCATCACTCGCCATTCTAGGATGACTTGTAGTTTACGATAAGGATGGGGTAAGTGGTGAGGTTGCTGCCGCACTAGCATTTATGAAGTGGCTAACGATCTAGAGAGTAAGATAAGAAGCCAAGAATTCGATGAGGAATCGCCTCCAACAAGTATTTCTATGAACTACTTACGCAAACATAACACCTATCCTATCCTTGTCCTCCCCTTCGCCTCCCGACGAAGAGGAAGCAGTGAAACTGACACACATTGATCAAGATATTAAGATTATCTCAGTTGCTGTTGTATTTGAACAAGGAGTAGGTCTCAAGTCGTCCATAAACGTGGACACGGCTTCTCGAAAAGATTTAACCCTGCAGGGGTGTACCAACTGCCCATTACAAGGCTTCGCACGCACGCCCATCTCTCTTAGTTGCTACCCATCACAGGCAACCATTTTATGATTTAGTTCCGAGAGATCCAAAACGACAGGTCCCTCTAACTAACAGCGCACAAATCTGGGTGGCCCCCGGGGAGTCGACACCCAATCCAAAAGCCGGCCACGCACTCGGAACGGACTCTTCCGTCTGGACGAGGTTGATGTAACTAACCCATCACTGTGTGCAGCACCCTAGCTTCCAGGTGTGGACTAACAAAGGAACTCTGTCTCTGCTGGCCCGAGTTGTTTGGAAATCTGCGAGGTCGACAACACGCGCACACACATTTTCAAATGGTAAATCAGCTTGGGCCACCACTACAAATGTTTGGAGCTAGGTAGGTAAGAAAAGGGGACCCCATAGTATCCCACACGCGGTTAGGCACGCTCGTCAAGAGACACAATACCCGGAACTCGGGTCCTAGGTGACTCGAATGGAACAAAGCGTCGGGGCGGGATAGCCTAGACCTTCCATCCTTCGTCGAATATAGTCAAAATTATAATAATCATATCATCCACAGCAATATAGTAATGTGATAGACCAAACCAAGGAGTAACAGGATAACATTCATAGCATCCTAAGCATGCATGCTAAGCAGGGACTGAGCAACGAGCAATAGTAACATAGCAGTACATGGTTTGCTAGTAGGGGACATGGCTGTATCGGTTTAAGAGAGGCTGTAAACATGTGGTAGGATCAAACATCGAACCTATCCTAGACTAGCATGCAAACCGCTGGTTATAATAGAATGGATCATAATTAATGTATAGTCCTTGCTTGTTGATAATTCGGGTTCCGAAGGTGTAGTCGATCGCAAGCTCGCATCGTCTCCGAGAGTACCCGCGGGAGCACACAAGAAGTAAGCACTGGAAAAGACAATCGACGAGAAAGCCTATATTACTACGAAGCAATCACGATCAAGAAACATCAAGAAGGCAACACGAGACAACGCACTACGGTGTCGCATCTATCGTCGAGAGAGGTTACTAACAGGTTAAGTGGAGTACTCGTCACACACGACGGTACTACACGTTTTACGATGGTTAAAGTTGTTTAGCTACACAACATGAGCAAAGGTTGTTAATATGACATCTCACTCAAGCATGGCATATCACGCAATCATGAAAAGAGGTGAAGCATAACATAAACTATCTATGCTAGTCAATTTAAGTGAGGCACAACCTAAACATGGCATTCCACTAAGCGCCCCACGATGATTAAAGCATTTGGTACTATTCTTCCCTAAACCATATTTTAGGTTGGTTAACAACAGCAAACAATGGGATAAACACAAATTACATGAAACTCTAATCAAGTTACATACAAAGAACACTCCAAATGGAGTTACGGTTAAAAAGATACAAGCATTATAAGATAGGGTACATGCTGTTAACATCAGGGAGCACACTTGGGAGCAATGCATCAACAAGCTACTGAATGCAAACATGCACCAAATTGATATGCAATGTAGTAGACATGGCAGGAAAGGCATGGAAAAAATATTCATGCAAATAGGCATAATGGTTCACTAGTTATAAGTAACACAAAAAGATATAAAACATTACTGGTCAAGGACTTAGTGAAAAATCAGGAAAACAGGGCAGAAACTGTGAATAGCAAGCTGTATAAACATGGGTAAAACTATATGGAAAAGTTCAGCAACGTGACATAGAAATATATGGGCATGAAGTAGACATGATGGTGATCAGGTACAAACAAGAATCAAGGTCATAGGCATCACATATCAAAAGATATTAAGCGTGCAACATGGCTTCGGAAAGTTACAGACTTGGTGAAAAACAGAGGTGGCTGTCAAAAACAGCGGGATAGCAACTTTGGAGCTCAATATAACTATGACCAGGAATGGTAAACATGACCATGCAATACATATAATGGAAGTAGACATGGCATAGATCAAAATGAAATATTGCAATGCTCAATAGGATGCACGGTTAAAAAGATATAGGGCAGCAAAGTGTTAATGTTTTGCAAACAGCAGCACAAAGTTAACAAGTAGCTACTTTGGATCAAGAATTAATATAGCTACAGCAGGCAAACATGGCAAAGGAATGCAGCTAAATGAAGTGCACATGCTTCTTAACACATACAAGAAAGAATCAACAGCATGGGCCTCATGGATGTGACACAATCATCAACCAAAGTTGCAAGAAAATAACAACAGCAACAACAACAACAGTAAACAAAAAGTAGCAGCATTTAACGTTTTGGTGCCCGCTTCAATAGTGATTTACATCAACTAGATGATCTCAAAAGAAATAACTCATTGAATACAAAAGTTAGAGCACACAAAACTGAGCACTTTTCATTTTGGGCGCAAGTTCATCCGGGCTACGGTTCATTAGCAAATTACGTCGGGAAACAAATTACAGCAGCAAAATATACAGGACTTAGAAAAAAAACACAAGAGAGAAAACAAAAAAAGAAAAAGAGCCTCACCCCCTAGTGGGCCTTGGCCCAAAGGCGGTGGATGCAGAGGCCGGCTCGGGCTAGCGCAGGTGGGCCGGTGTGCTGGAGGTGGGCCGACCCAGGCTGGGGAGGCAGTGCCTGATCCGATATGGATCGGGTCTTCGAGGGGGCGGCGGCCACCGGCCGGTGGCGGTCAACGGCGGCGCCGCAGGATCGGGCCGCGGCGGCGATCTGATGCGGCGGCGGGGTTGGAGGCACGGGATGGCGCAGAGGTGGTTGTGGCGCCGGATTCGGCTTCGGGGTGGCGCGGGACGAGGTCTAGGGCCGACGGTGAGGTCGGGAGCTCCCATGGCGGGCGGCGGCGCCAGCCTCCGGCTGCAGCATAGGAGGAGGAGGAGGGAGGTGAGGAGAAGAGGGAAGGAGCGCGACGGGATGGACGGCGGCCTCACCAGAGCTGCGGCGCGAGGCGGCGGCCACGGCGGCTCGGGCGCGGCTCCTCCACGGCCGGCGACGAGCGGGGAGGCCAAATCTGATTGGCGGGTGCTGGGAGCGAAGGAGCGGGCCCGGCGTGGCCCGACGTGGCTGGAGGCTGTGCTGCAGTGACGTGGATGCTCCAGGAGCGTCGAATCTCAGATCTGACGGCTCCGGAGGGCTAGGGAGCTAGGGTTTCAAAATTTGGGGGCTATTTGGGCAGATCTGGGCTATTTAGAGGGGGTGGCTGCAATATTTTCAAGGGGGAAACCCTAGAAGGATTAGGGGAGAGGGGTGGTCTTTATATAGGGTGGCCTGGCTGGCAAATTTATGCAAACACCCTCGGGTTTCTCTCTCGCGTCCGGTACTCCACGTTTCGGACCGCCGGGAGTCCATACGACCTCCGATTCGGGCGAAATCTAGAACCACGCGCTTAGCGCGGCGAGCCCGTCAGTCCTACCTCACTTCGATACCGTTCCGAGAAAATTTTCCGGCACCCAATAAAATAATACATTTAATTATTAAATGGGGTTTTTCATTGCGATGGCGATGGCTGGTCTCGTGCCGGAAGTTGCGACGGTGCTCGGGTAGAACCCGGAGTCGCAAAGGTCGTGTGTCGTTGGGAAAAGGTTTGGTCCCGCATCCGATACAAGAAGGAGGGGGAAATATTCACCGATTAATAAATCAACGAAGCAAATACTACAAACAATTACAGCAATCAGAAAAAATAAAGCAACAAATTTTTTTAATTTGGGTGAAAATCCTGGGCTGTTACATAACTGCAAGTAGAAAGTAAAGCAGGAAGTAAATTGAGGATGTAAACAATGGTGGAAATATGGACCGGGGTCTCATAAACTTCACTAGTGATGTCTCTCTCCCAAAAGACGATAAAAAGCTAAGCGAGGTAAAAAAAATTCAACTGGGCAATGGACATGATTAAAAACACACCGCAATGCTAACTATGCTACAAAAGAAAGGAAGAGGCTCAAAAGCATGGGCAGTACGCCAAAACAAGTAGAGTGAAATCCATATGCATCTACTCACTAATCATCCATCTTGAGATACCTATCCAGAACATCTCTTTGATATTAAGTTGCGAGCCCCACCCAAAGTGTAAACCCAAAGCAACAGACAACTGCATTAAAAGGACTTTGCGTAAGGTAAACAATCCTTGCAACCGCGGTTACAATCACCGTTGTTTTCCGCCTTGTGGAAACAGCACATCCCCTAGACTCATGTTTCTGTCGCTCAAGCTAGTCATCAGGGGGCCTGAACCAGCAATCGTGCATAACGCTCCCTCTTGGATATACTACCTACTACTTTGCCAAAGCATAAACATCAATGGAGAACATGCAAGAATTACTCAAGAACATAAATATAAAAGAAGAAGAACCAAATATATTACTCATCACGATCTGAACATAACCTCATAATCCATTAGAACCCAGCAAACTCAGCATAGCAACAGCAGAAAGAATTACATATGTGCCTTGATCATCTAGGGCAGCTCACAAGGTCTAATCAATGAAGAGAAAAGCTGGAGAGAATACATCACATAGCTACTGATCATGGACCCATGGTCAAAGGAGGACTACTCACGGCTCATCCGGGAAGCGTCCATGGTGGTGGAGAAGCTCCCGGAGGTCAATCCTCCCTCCGGTAGGGTGCCGGGAAGAGGTCTTCTGGTGAATCCGATCTTGGAAGCGTTGCGGCAGCGGAACAGAGGCGAGACTGTGAAAAAGGGTTCTGTCCTCGCTCCTCGGTGGTTTCGGGACGAGAGGTAAACCAGGGGGCCACCAGGGAGTGCAGGCAGCCTCCCGGTGCGTCTCCACCCTAGGACGCGCCCCCTGGCTGCCTGGACTCGAGGTGGGTCCCCTCTGGTCCCCCTTCGGTGTTGGGGATCGGCGCAGAAAACAAAAAATTTCCTACCTACGAGTCCCGAACCCAAGATCTATGCTATGCTGATGTATGTAACGGAAGAAATCGGTGTTCATACCTTTGAAGACTGAAAGAGGGAAACGTTCCTCGAACGTGGTTGGCGTAGACTCTGATCCTACGACCTCCTTGTCGTGTTGAAGAACCTCCGATGATGAAGTAGCACCACACCTGTAGTGCCTCGCGGGATTACACACGTACGGTGCAACCGACGTCCCTCCGGGCTCCAAACCAGAAGAGCAGCGGAAAGAAGATTGATCTGGATCCCGATTCCGGCAGCGCGACAGCATCCGGATGATGGTGAAACCCCCAACTAGGTGCAAACTCCAAACCAGGGGAGTCCGCTCTAGGTCGGAGAAAGAGAGAGAGAGAAACTCAATGTTGGGTTGAAAAAGGCACCCCCACCCCTCCTTATATAGGCCAAGGAGGGGCTCCACCCCCTCCCCTTCCCCCATGTGGGACTAAACCCCCAAGGGGGGGAGTGGTGCGGCTATGAGGGGGGATGGGCCCCTCCCTTAGCGCCAAGCCCAAGGGGGGAGGCTCCCCCTTCCCCTCATGGGCCTTTTAAGGCCCAAATACCTTTTCACCTTTTTAATTAATTATTTAAATCATTTTTAATATTTAATTCTGTCAATTAAATAATAAAACATATTTAAACATTAATATATATTATTTTGAACCTTTCAAAATATCCGGAACAACTTCCGGCACCTCCCGGTACATTTCCGGTGTTTTATCTCTTTTCACCGATGATCCCGAATCAATCCTTAATGCATCGATTGCCCTTAAGTGTGACACCCTCCGGTCCGGGAAACAGTAGACATGATCGAGACACTCTCTTACCAATGACCATCATGTGGGATCTGGTTACAATCCTTGATATGCCCCTACGCTTCCATCGAATAAACTTCATCGTTGTTGAACCGTTAACAATATGACTTGATCCCTTTGTGCTTCGGTACTATGTTTGTCCGAGGTATGATCGTCGGTATCCAATACCTAGTTCTTCCTCGTCTCTGACATAACATATTTACTCGTCTGTGAATATTACATCTCTTGTGACCTAGTCACTTGCTTGCAAGCTATTGATGCAACACCACCGAGTGGGCCCAGAGTACCTATCCGTCACTCGGATTGACAAATCCCGCTCTGATCTATTTCATACTCCTCAACATATCTACTTCGGAATACCCAAGATACACCTTTTAAGTTACCATGTTTCAGTGTAACGGTTAATGCACTCAAAGCTTCCTAATAGATAGCAATTATGTATGATCATCACGGTCTAGGGATTCAGTCACTATGTTATTAAGTCATCGCAATGCTGAACTTATGTGACTTGATCACACTGCAATGCTTAAGGTGGGTGTGTGTCCATCACATCATTCTCCTAATGATATGACCTCATTGTCAATATACTATTATGTTCTCATGATCAGGAAACCTTGATCATCAATTGCCCAATGAGCTAGTATGCCTGAGTTTAACTAGGGACCAGGTTGTTATATATCACACGTGTATTAATGTTTCCGCTTAATATAGTTCTAGCACAATATATAACGTATTATGAACAAATAGATATTTGACAAATATCTTTATTAATTTGCCTCTAGGGCACATATCCAACATTCGGGACTCTGGAAGCTTCCGGGTCACTGATTTTTTTTATATTTTTCCCGGAATTTTTCTGTCACTTTAATTAATAGGAAAACTTGAAATAAAAAGACAGAAGAAAACAGAAACTGGCACTGGGGTGCACTGAGTTAATATGTTAGTTCAAATATGATCAAAAGTGTATGAAAGTGCATCAAAAGTATAGCAATATCACCCAAAACATGCATGGCGCAAGCAGAAATTATAGATACGTTTGGGACGTATCATGTGGCGGGAGAACAGAGAGGAAATTCACGATGCGGGGTTCTCCTCGAGGGTTTCCTGGACGAAGAGGTAATATAGGCCGAAGGGGGTAGCCAGGGGGTGTCCCACCTCCCAGGCCCCCTAGTGGCATGGCCAGGGGTGGGGCCGCGCCACCTGGCCTCCTGGGAGGGGGGTGGCCCCCCTCTGGCTCCCCTTCGATGATTTTGGAAGCTTTCGTCTCGCTGATTTTTATTCTGATTTTTCGGGAATTTTTGGAGCACTGAATATTGGGGGAAAATACCTGCAACTTAAAGACATCAGCAGACAAAAACTGGCACTGAGTTCACCGAGTTAGTAGGTTAGTCCAAATATGTGTAAAATGATAAGAAAGTGTAGCAAAACAAGTAGCAATGTCGCATAAAAGTGCATGGAACAAGAAGAAGTTATAGATACGTTTGGGACATATCAACATCCCCAAGCTTAATTGATGCTCATCCTCGAGTAGGTAAATGATAACACAGATAATTTCTGTGGTGACATGCTAATACAAATAAAAGAACTTCAAAGTAAAGCAAGTAAGATGTGCAATTCAAGTCAAGATAATAACAAGCAAGAGTCTATATCTAGTATTGATACTAGCAAAGTATGAACATAAAGGTGCAAGATCTTTCACTGTTCATGACTAGAATGTCTCCGAATGGTGTTTGCGTGCAAGAAATGGGAGATGGGATTAGAGAATAAAAAAATATAATTTTAATTCAGAACTCAATCTACTAAAGTTTAACAGTTGGTCTCCTTTGGGATCTTATTTTGACTCATCCCCAGACCACTAGTGTAACACCCTCAGTTGTCTGTAACAGTAATCATCATCACTGTTGATCATCACTGTTGATTAATCATTGTTGCTCCCCTGTCATTACTCAAACTTTGTGATGAGCTTAATCAAAACCTTGATGTGGGTGATCAACAACCCATGCCCCATGTGCATGATCACTTGAAGTCAAACCCAAAGTAAAAATCCTATTCAAATGAGGTTAGGAAAATTGTGGCAAATTAAACCTTGCTCAAAAATCATGAAACCATTTTTGTAAATTTCCTAAAATCATTATAATCATGTTGGACCAACTTTGGTAATTTTTGAAGCTATAGAAAAATGTAAACAATTATAACAGTAGCTAAATTGAACCATTTTAATCAATTAATAGTTAACTAAATTATTGAATGATTTTGTTTTTTGCCCACACCTTTTATAACACTGAGGTGGGGTGTAACACTAATTTACAAACACCAAAAAAATTTTACAAAAATAGAGAGGCATTTATTTTATTGCAATAAAGGACAACAGAATGCAAAATAAAAAGAAAAATAGAAAAGGCTTAAAACTCGCCCGGGGCAAAGGCCCACCTAGCCCGGCCCACTCGGCCCAGCCACCCCCGAGCTTGTCTTCTTCCTCCCTCCACCCACTCCCACCTGCTCCGTCGCCGTGGCGTGCGCGCCGTGGTGGACGTCTCTGCCGGCCACCCCCACCACCACTGTGGCCGCTGTGGCGATAAGAACGCCCCCAGCAACCCCCTGGACAACCTCCCCTGCCATTCCTCCTCCTCCTCACCTCGCTCGCCTCGGGGGAGATCCACCCGAGCGGAGTCGTCGCTGCCATCGCGCACCCGCGCGGCCAACGGCCACCGCAGTCGCAACCACATTGTCCACCAGCCTCGCCGTTTGGGACATATCAACATCCCCAAGCTTAATTGATGCTCATCCTCGAGTAGGTAAATGATAACACACAAAATGTTCACTGTGCTCTAAACAAAACTGATAAGTGTGGGATCCAGAAGAACACCGATCATATGATGATGAGAATTAAGGGAAAGAAGTCCAAAGGATGTTAGTAAGACTTACACGCCGGAAATTCCATGGCCTGTGCCATCCTTAATCATGTGTGATCTTTTGTGAGTAGGAGTGACATTGGAGATAGAACTATGATACGTATAAAGGCAAAACGAAAGAAGACTGGAATAACCAGCTGAGAAATGAAAGTCATACGGAGTTATAGATGAATTCATTGCTGGTCAAGAGATGTAATTCTTGGGAATCATGATTAAGCAGTTAATTGTGGATTCTGTACATTGTGATTAAACTGTTGATCACCGGAATATCACATCGATTGCATATTGTTGCAACTCGATGCAAGAAATACTATGGCCTTTATGACCAGCTAATGATGAGTTTTGACACGCTTGGGAACACGGTAAAAGGTTTACTATGCCGTGTGTTGACTCTATGATTATCTTCATAATTCATTTTAGAGTTGAGTAAATTGTTACTACACTTTAGCCTTGTTGCAAAACATCATTTTGAATCATGTTTGTTGCAAGAGAGTTGTTCAAAGCTATGAATAACGTAAAGGCCATACTTCCATTATGAATAGGTTGTATGTTATGAATCTTGATAATAATACTAAACATCCATAACACTGATGCTAAACGTCGCAAGACTAACAGAAATACCACATAGATGTGGCACTGCCGTTTATCATAAGTGACATAACATGCATGAAGAATTTCCATAAGTGATGGACTTTCGAGTCATATGATTATGAATCACTTGACGCTTGCAATCTTTGTCTCGAATTAATGTGACTAAAACACCGTTAATAGGCCATACATGAACGGGCAACTAAACCATTGGTAATCATACATGATGATGTGTGTAGTCCAATAAGTGTAGTTGTGTGCAGTGGATTCCCTATCTTCACTCATGAGTTGAAGTAGATATGTGGATATCTGTTCAATAGAGACATACGTCTGAAATCTTTGAAATGTTCAAGGAATTTTAGAGTGAAATAGAAATTCATTGTAACAAGAAAATAAAGCTTCTGCAAATTAGATTGTAGAAAGTAATATTTGAGTTACAAGTTTAGCGAACGTCTGATGAGTTGTGAAGAAGTGTCATAACTTGCGTCTCCCGGAACACCACTATGAGTAAAGTGTTCGAGAGATGTAATCAATCCATGTATGACACGGTAAGATCAAATATGACGTTTATCAATTTGCCATTATACTTATTAAAGTTATGCGTTAGTGACTACAGCTTTTACACTGAAAAGAGCACCATCAAATCTGTTGAAATGACACCATATTAGATGTGGTATGGACTGTTAAAACCATGTTGTCTTTTCTTAAAATTTGGGTATATGAGGCATATGTTTGACATACTCAAAACCCCAAATCAGATAAGTGCTACTTTGTTAAGGTTATGCCAAAAGTTTTGGTATTCCTCTATCACTACACAAAAGCAAAACTGTTTGCTGTTAAGAACAATGTGTTTTGAAGAAAAATAGTTTCTTACAAAAGAGTGAGTGGGAGGACAGTGCAACTTATCAAGATTGTTGAATCTTCAAATAAGTGTGCAGCTGAACCACACAGGTTAGACAAAACTCGTACAAACATTCATGATATGTAAAACGAGATATTGTTGTTCGACAATGATAAACCTGTGATATACAAAGAAGCGTTGATGGGCCCTGACTCCGGGATTTGGCTAAATGCCAAATAATCCGAGATAGTATCCATGGAAGAAAGTCAAGTTTTGAACTTGGTAGACCCTCGGAAAGACTAAAAGTCTGAAGAATATATATATGGATCTATAATTGATTCGGATGAAATTGTTTTATCCATAAAGCTCAACTCGTTGGAAAATTGTTTTCTAGGAAGTTCAAAGGTTGACTACGGCGAAATAGTGTCGACCATAGAAATGCTTTAGTCAGTTCGGGTTATACTAGCAATTACTACATATCTCATTTATAGGATATTGTAGAATGAACGTCAAAACAACGTTCCTACACGGAAAAATAACAAAGGACGTATATGTGATACGACCGGAATGTTTTGTCGATTCAAAGGATGCTAAGATAGATGCAAGCCTTGGATGTCCAGTGATGGACTGAAGCTAGCAGAATGGAGTTGGAATCTTCGTTATGATGAAATTGCCAAAAGAGTTTGTTGTCATCAGGAATAACGAAGATGCTTGAATATTCAAGAAAGTAAGTGGGAGCTGAATGATATTTCTAAAACCTTATGTAGATGACATATTGTTGATTAGAAATGATGTAAATTTCTTGACACGATTAAGGACTTCGTTGGAAATAGTTTTCAGTTGAAGAACTTGGGCTGATATAGCATTAGTATTGAGCACAGTGATCTATGAAGATAGTAAGTGCCTGATCATGCTAAAGCCAACACTACATATTGACATGATACTAAAGTAGTTTAGTATGAAATGCCAAGAAACATGTTCTTGCCGAAGTCGTGGTGAAAAGTTGTTTGCAGAAATCAGTGTTGATGAACACAGATAAGCAAAAACACGTGAATTGAATTCCACTCACCTGTGTGTTTGGATTAATCATGTACACCATAATATGTAAAACGACCAGATATGTCCAACGCTCCAAAAGGTTGTGAGCAAGATACCAAAATGATCAATATGTTGATCATTGGACAAACAGTGAAAAGTTAAACTTATGATAGATAAGATTTGTTTCTCGGAAAATGGAGAGAATGAAGATCTCGTTGTAATGAGTTACATCAGCTGAATTTTTGATGTAAATAGTTACACCAATTCAGTCTTCATACTTACTCCACCGATTTTCGATTTTAATTGGGATTATGTGTTTCACACGTAAGGGTGGCGCAGTGTGGAGGAACTTTGTCAAGTTCGATACTGTGGCGAATTCTATAACAGAGGCTAAGTATATTGTTGCTTAAAGAAGTAACAAGGAGGGTATTTTGAATCATGAGTTCTTTTATGAACATGGTATGGTTTCTTAGATACTTGAAGCTCATGGAACATTGATGAATGATTTCATGACTTATTCTAAAGGAACCAAGGTCCTACCAATTGATTCAAACATATACAAAGCTAAACTGATAAAATTAGTGAATTTTATGATAGCGTGAAAACGCGAAGATATGCAAGATACAAACGGGCCTGAAACGTCAGATCCGAAGATGAGGTCTATACCACAAATGAGGCATTTATTACACCAGTATGCCATAGGTGTAAAGTGCTCAAGCACTGACAATATTATTGACTCTAGTGCAAGTGGGAGACTGTTGGAAATATGCCCTAGAGGCAATAATAAAATGTTATTATATATATATTTCCACGTTCGTAATTAATGTTTATATTTCTGTGCTATAATTGCAATGACCCTGACTGTGAGATTCAGAAGAAAACTCATTTGCATGTGTGGAAATGTAAACACCAAGAGTTCCTGGTTTAGCCTCTAAGACCAGCTCATGTGCTAACAGATGATTACGTTTTCTTAATCATGGACATTGTTCTTGTAACAAGGATGTCAGTAGCAATGGGAACATATTGTTAGCAGAACAATGATGTTGAACCGACCCCAGTATTGAATGATATACTTAGAGATCACATCGTAACTACGTTATAATTCATATCATGAAATGTTTTCATATACGTAATTCCTTAGACCATGAGAGTATCGAGTTGCTTCACACAGGAAGACATGCTTTGGTTCTTAGATGAATCCTCCCGTAAATGGGAAGTAGTAAAATAAGTTCTGGGTATGTCAGATGGTGTGGCTAGTGACTGTGATAGTTCAAGAATGGGATTTTCTCCTTCACGATGAAGAAGATATTCACTTCGGGCCCACTCGGTATGACGGTATCCATTATAGTCTGGCCAGACGCATTGTGATTCAGTCACGGGGATACCGGAATACGATAACGAGAAAAGGGACAAACGAGCAAAGAGGATAACGAGTGGCTTGTGTTCAAAAGTTGTTACACATGGGTGCCAAACTTATCTCCTCTAACTTTGTCATATATCGCGAAGCAAATGGAATGGTACATGACTAAACATAATGGTTCACTCGAAGTTTCTTCGTGTATGTACGGGAGTCAACATGGGTGTCCATGGCTCCGCTGTTGATTATTGGCTATTGACAAAAGGCTGTTGACCTATGTCCGGAAGATGTTCTGAGTCATGTCCGCATTATACCGAACCTATTGGGTCACACACTTAACGAGCACTAGTCTGTTAGAATACTAGTATGGTAGAAGGTTTAGTGGAAGCAAAGCAGAATAGTTCATACGGGTACCGGAAGTAGTTCCGGGGATTTATGAAGTAGTTCATAAGGGCACCAAAAGTAGTTTTGGGTATTTAAGGATATGTCCGAATCACTCTGGAGTAGTCCCAGGTGGTTCCGGAACATATGAAAATGGTAATGGGAAAGTTTACGATGAACCGGAATAGTTTCGGTGATCGGTGGACAGCTTAAACAATATGTTGTGTTCACCGGACATAATAACCTTTGCCCGGATGGCTCCGAAACCCATTTAGATGGCTCCGGAACATTCGTTAGAGGTTCCGGAAGGTATTGGAAGTGCTCCAAAAGTGTCCGGAATGTCCCGAAACAGTCCCGGTAGGTCCCGGAAGGTCCTGGAAGCTTCTAGAAGGTTCCGGGCAGTACCACCAACTGCCCTGCGCCCCTGGCCTTGGGGAGCAAGCCACCTAGGCTGCCCTGGCCGGCCAGGTGGTGGGGGCGCACCAAAAAGGGGTGGGAGATCCTCCAGGTGGGATTTCCAAATACCATTATGGAAGGTTTCCGGTGGGAAGGTATGTGTAGGTTTGGAAGGCTTGGGAGTCCAAGTTGGACTCCCAAACCTCCTTGAGCTGCGCCCTAGGCCCCTTAGCCACCTATATAAGGTGAGCCAAGGGTGGGGGAAGACACAGACAATCAATCCCCAAGGCCTATGCGCCACCCTCCCTCCTCTAAACCCCGTTGCTCCACAATTAGACCCCGATTTAGACGTTGTTCTAGATCGGAATCCGTTAGGGTTTTCTCCCTCTAGTTTTCTCGGTGGCGTTCATCTCTGGACGGCGGAGCGCTGCTGGATTTCTGCTACGGGATGTGTGGATACTAATGGAGGGGTCGTACCTTCGACCCTTCTTCGAGGAGCTTGTTCATGGGACTTGTCCGTGGGACTAGATCGCGGGACTTGTTCGTGGGATTGATCGAGGGACTGTTCGTGGGAGAACTTGCGAGATCTACTTCCACTACGTCCACGAGCTTCACCAACTCTACTTACGCTACATCGGTTGGTGAGCCATGACCTAAAACCTTGTATGCAATCTTCTTGGATGATCTTGGGTTCTTGATTCGTAGGCCGAAAATTTTTGTTTTCTACTACGTTTCCCAACAGAGTTCGATTCCGCTCACCATTCGTCACCGCCCGGCTACCGTTCGACGCGGCGTGCTCTGCTCGATCGAATGGAGCAAGTCCTGCTCGAAACCATCCACCAGAACGTGCGCTAGGTCGTCGCCAGTGAGCTTCGCCGTGTTCCTCGTCGCCGGCGTGCTCCTGTGAGGCTGACCGGTGGGCCTTCCCGGTCAGGTTCACTGTTAGTGGCTAATCAGCCACTGACGACTGGGCCCCGCCTCGCTAAGTAATCCCTCTGGTTAAAATAACAATTAGTTTAATATGTCTCACTGACATGCGGGCCCCCTGTTTAAGTTTATAATTAAGTAAAACTTAATTAAAAAACTGATTAGTAAGTTAATCTGTCACTGACATGTGGGCCAGTGCATGTTTTATTTTTAATAAAATGTTTTATAAATAAACAGAGGCTGACATGTGGGTCCCACATGTCAGGCACTGTTGTGGATAATGTTTTGGATAATGTTTGAATTTAATAATAAAAGAAATTCAGGAAATCATTTAAATTGATTTAAAACTTTAAAATTCAATATCTTTTAAACCGTAATTCAGATTCAAAAACTTTATAGAAAAAAATTGATCAGAAAAAAATAACGAATACGAATGCCCTATCCGTATGTATACCACACCCCTCTAACACAACAAACATCGAACCGTCCCCCTCCGGACCGTTTGTCCGATGAATTGTCCGGTACTGTTAAAGTATCCGGATGAATTTATTCTGAACACGAAAGTTGTTCAGAATAGTTCAACTAACACGGATACACCACCCTTACGTTTGTCGGATGTCCACGACACCTCCGGCATGATACCCCCCCCCTCCGGACACCCTGACCGATAAATACCCGGAGCTGGCAGTTCATCCCCGGATGAATTCCCGCTCCGAGCAACGTGCATTGCACCGCGTTAAATCACCGTTAACATTGCATACATATTGCCATGCATCTGACTGTTATGATTGTTTGTATTTGCTGTGTTTTCCCCCTTTATTCTTCAGTAGACCCCGAGGCTGCCGTTGACTACACCGCTGCCGGGTACGACTACTTCGTCGACGACCCTACCCCTACCATCGAGCTTCCAGGCAAGCAGAGCCATTCTCTTCCCCAGATATCGCCTATCTTTCCGTACTTTTCTTGCACTAGGCATTGTTACTGCTGCTGCTACGTTACAATCCTATTCAATTGCTTAGCCTGTTTTTGTCGCCCCTTGATGTACCTTCCTTGACCCTATGTTGCCTTTTATATACATTATATTCAGCAGTAAACCCTGCGCATTGTTAGTCATAGGATTAGATAGCGGGCCGTGTTCACTCTGGGAGTGAATGCGGATACGTTACATTTCAACTGCTACAGGTACAGTTCAGAGCAGACACCACTTCAGGCCCCTACTCCGGCTCTGCCGAGCCACCTCAAGTGTGAGCTATCGAGGAGTAATCCTTGTACTCCACTCGTTGCTGACTCTGTATAGCCGTCCTAGGGTACTGAACCATGGTTGTCCTTACAGGTAAGGAGTCGGGTGACCCCACGGTGCCCGCGCAGGGTATCTTAGCGGAACGACAGGTCAGGTGTATTCCACCGGTGTGTGGCGGGCCTGGTACTGTTTGTGGCCGACAGGTATCCTGTTGTACGAAAGTCGAGCTCTTCGGAGCAAACGCGAGACAAGGTAAGGAGACGGTTCACCTTGTTGGTAACCGCACGAGTTTGTGGGACGGCAGGGCAGGCACCGATGTTACTGGTGGTCCTGACTGCTGTATTTGTCCTCGACTCATTCAATAAGGGGCAACGATAACGGTTGTCTCGACAGAAAATTAATAAAATGCTTAACGGGTTCGGCGGATGACTTGAGTAGCTTTTTGGCTTGTACGCACTACCTATACGTGGGATTACGGTGTGGGCCCTCCGCGTTGTGGTCTCGTTCGAAAGCTCTGAAAGACGTCCAGTTCAGCATTGTGGCCGGGACTGATCGTCACCTGTGGTGTACGGATCTCCCGCCTTACAACGACCTGGAGAGCGAGGGGTGATAGGCCCATGACCCCCTTGCACTTAGGGCTGTAGATCGGCGGGGACCTCTCTGATGAGCCGTAGGAATGGCCTCGACGTGTCGGATAGCCTCGGTGGGGTGTTCCCTAACAAGGTGTACGCCACCCTGGAGATCCGAGCATGTAGTATGACACCAGTGCACCCCTGCAGGGAGTTTAATCTATTCGAATAGCCGTGTCCACGGTAACAGGACGCTTTATGCTGAAGCCAGATCCTATCACTACAAACTACTACTATTAAACTGTTGGTTCCGGGTTTTCTTCCTCGCGGGGATGTCGAGGAGGGGAACTCGGAGGCAATGCTAATTATTACAACTTATTATTATACAATGTTGCGGCAACTTCTGCTGCATTGTTACTTTATGTTTTATATAAATTGTTGGCTGATTCTTACCTCATGCTGCAAGACTCGTCGGAAGATGCTAGTCTTCGTTAGGCCTAGCTTCTTACCCTTATTCTGATTTCTATCTTGCAGTCCACTATATATAGCATCCCCTTTCCATTTGATACATGCATAAATGCTTAGTAGCGGACGTAAGACTCGCGGGTATGCTAGATACTCACCTTTGCCTTATTTCCCCCTTTTCGCTTTGCCTGATCGGCCGCTGCAGCCGACGTTGGAGCCCAGGAGCAGGAGTACCCCGGAGGCGACTACTACGACGTCGAGTTCCCCGTTGACCAGGAGTAGTTCGGTGGATCCCAAGCAGGAGGCTTCGCCTTTTCGATCTGTATCTCTGATGTGGTTTGTGCTAGCCTTCTTAAGGCAAAACTTGACTAACTATGTCTATACTCAGATATTATGGTTTGTATAACTTTGTATTCGGGTCCGTGCGACCCCCTTATCTTGTAATATATTGGTTTATCCTTTTGTGTTTAGTGTTGTGCTGTGATATTATCATCGTGGCACCCTAATCTCAGTTGTGTACCTTGCGTGGATGATTACTGTACACGGGTTGATTTTGGGGGCGTCACAACTAGTCAAGTACAAGTCAAATTGATCCTCTCCCTTTCAACTTTGAGCACTCATGAAATGGATGAGCGCGAGCAAGATACGTTGGCACTTAGGATGGCAAAGAGAGAAATGATGGGGAAGGAAGACAAAAAAGTGTGAAAGGCTCACATCAATGAGGACAACCATAGGCGAGAGAAAGCCAAATGATAGATATGATGTCAGGAGTGGGGATTTCCATGCAACGGATGCACATATGAGCTAAGGTAAGATCTTCCATAGAACTAGTGGGGGTGCATCCAAGTTTCTTGCTCATGAAGACCTGGAGCTCATTTGAGGAGGCTCATCCTTGGAATATGCAAGCCAAGTTCTATAGTGTAAGGGTCCCCACATGGTTATCCATGAATGATAATATCTATGGAGTACAAATATAACAATGGACTACGAGTGTGGATCTTTCAAAAGGAATAGTAGTGTTGCCCCCTTCACTCTTATTATTTCTTTTTCTCTTTTTCTATTTTTTGTATTTATATGGCCTCTTTGGCTCTTTCTATTTATCTCTCATTTGTCCTCTCTGGGATCTTTTAATTTGTCCTCTTTGGGATATTTTCCTCACTTAAGGGCAACACTCTTTATTTTACAAGAATATAAAAGATCATCACACTTTACAAGTACTCCAAATAAAGAAAGATGAAAACTATCATCATGTATGCAAATGTATGCCTCTGCCAGTGTAGCATGATATGCAATGATACTAGCGTGTCATGTAGCGATAATAAGGGCAAAGCCCAACTAGCATGCGGCTCCTCGATCAAGAAAAAGCATGTATGACATGAAGATGAAGTCAAGAGATGGTGGATGTTGCATGGCAATGTATCTCGGGAAGGCTATGGGAATTCCTTGATAGGTAGGTATGGCAGCTGTTTTGAGGAAGATATAAGGAGGTTTATGATGACATAGCGTATCGTGCCAAGGGTTTGGATGCACCAGTGAAGTATGCACCAACTCTCAAGATGAGAAAGGGCAATGCACGGTACCGAAGAGGCTAGCAAAATATGGGAGGTGGAAGTGCCAACAATCGAATACTCGCATTAGTCCGAAGAACTCATGCACTTATTATCGGTAACTCTCTATCTAATCAGGAGGTTCACAAAGAGACGAGTACCCCAAGGAGGAGTGTATGGGGGTTTGGTTATCCTTGTGCATCCTCGACCCATGGTACATGAGGGTACTCTATATATTCCAACTCCTCCAGAGGTTAGCGATCCATATAGTAGCTATAGTTCTCAACTAATTTTGGCAGTTTTTTAAAATAAGCACGGATTGCCCAAAATACAACACCTATCACTAAGAGGCTCAAGCTCTTGGTACCTTAATGTCCAAACATTACTAAAATCAATATCTCAAAACTATTGCATGTTACTACTACACTTGTAATAGCAACCTTAATTACCTACTCATGCAAGACACGCAACTCAGTGCAACAAGACCACTATCTAAACAAGATAAGCATGAAAACTAACAGAGTTCCTAGAACAACCTCAATAAAATCTCTTAAAAAGGTAATCATGAAAACTATGAGGTAAGCATGACAGCAGCTATGAAAAGATATAGAACACACACAAAAAGAAAGATAAGTATGCAAGCCTATGTTGTGTTCTACGGTGGAGTGGAGCGTGTTTCTCTCCCAAACAATGATGGCTAGGATCCAACTAGTTATGAACAGCAAGCAAAACTAAAACAAACTAAAAATTAAAGAGCGAGACGCTCCAACTTCAGCACTTAACATATGAAGTGATAAAAATATAGCATGGAGAAGGGCGAACTGATGATTGTTGATGGAGAAGGGGGTGCTCGGGGGCATCCCCAAGCTTAGATGCTTGAGTCTCCCTATATATTTCATGGAGTGCATGGGGGCATCCCCAAGCTTGAATGTTTGACACTCCCGAATCTTCTTTCATCATCTCCCTTCGCACACTTGAAAACTCCCTTCATACGAAACAAATCATAAGCTGATTAGAGTGGTTATTTGTCGGGACCCGGGGTTTGCATATGTAATTCCAGTCACAACTCAATCATATGGAGAACCGAGAGTCGTACCCACTTGTCTAAGCAGACAAGGCCAAGCACAGAACACTCTCGGAAAGCATCGCACATGAGGGGCATCCCATCCAGGCCGGATGATCAACTGAGATGGGTCCTCATCGCCCGCTCACAAGTCTAAATGATTATTTGTGGTGAAATCCCATACTCATAGACAAGTCGCCTCAACCATATTAACGATTGAATTATAACACGTACATAAACAGACTCCGGCCCGATCACCTAGTCGGGATCTCGGGCGGGCTCAATCATACGACAAAGTGTGCCACGTGACAGAGTCACGAGCAATCGCATCGCGATTCCCCAAGCTGCGCACATCTAAGGGCCACTTGGTGTATGAAAGACCGCCGGCAAGAACTCAACTAAGCTATCGAATCCCACACTAAGACATGCAAGTTATAATCATACACGCAGCATACATGTCTAGTGTAAACAGCAGGTAACACAACATGAACTCTACAAACTCATAGTTTTATTGCATCTGCTATACAGATCTGATATAGTAGTGTTACAAGCAGAGATCACATAACTGTGACCCAACATTACATCATACAACAACGGAAGCAAATTATGTCTTAGTAAAGACAAGGTTAACAAATGGCTTAAGAAGCCTTTAAGAAAACACAACGACCCTCCAGAGGGACCAGGCTGCTGTCTGGGACTACATTACTTCGTCGACGTCGAGCTTTAGGGGGAGGCCACCATCAGGTTCAGTGGTCTCGTCTCTAAAACATAGAATAAGCAAACGTGAGTACAAAGTCGTACTCAGCAAGACTTACGTCAGAACTATACTACTCATGCTCAGGTATCAAGGTAAAGGCAAGTGGGGTTGTAATGCAGAAAGCTTTGACTTGGCTATCCTGTACTATGACTACATAGAGTTGAGATGAGAGGCGCACACGAGTCCATCTAATCTTGATCATCACATCAATACACAACCATGGATCCTTCCTCGACTTCCCCACGAGGAAGCAACCCAAAGCACTCACACTTATCTTGATATTTTTAGAGTATCCATTTGAGTTGTCTAATAATCAATTAAAGATCTCCAAGTAGTCCATAACCGCGGACACGGCTATTCGAATAGTTCATTAACCCTGCAGGGGTGTACTTCTTCACATACGTAGCTACCACTTACCGCCTAGAACTCGTCACCTTCAAGCGGTGTCGGCGAGGATAGTACCACGACACTTACCTCACGGCTCCAACTCTAGTCCAGGGGATCGCCTATCTGAGTATGTACCCCAATCGGGAATCCGGCCGGGGTTTCCGTTCAGGACCCAGACGATGTATGGACGGTCCGACAAACCCACCTCGACGGATGGTGCTGCGCTTGCCTAAAACCGTGCTACGTTGTGAAATCAAATAGAAGAAAATTAACCCATGTAAATCCTGGACCATAGTCGGGATTAGTTAATAGGTCGAGAGGGGTCAATGAGCCCAACATGTGGTAGTAATCTGTGTCTTGGATCACAACACAAGAACTCGGGGCCTAGGGCAGTGTAAATGAGACAACCCACTGTGTACTCCTACACAGCCTCTCATTGTTCACTTATATTAGGGTGACTTCATCAACACGTTACCACATTGTTGCATGTGTTCACTACCATCCCGATACATCACCCAGATGGATCATCTTCCTTGCAAACAACTCTAGCATGGCATAGTATATCATGGATGAATGGCCACATGATGAACACAAACAAACTTGTATCTGCTGGGTTGAGGTTTTCTTAATACTGTGGTAGCAATGATAGGTCATGCAAAGGATGGGTTCAACTAGCGGTAGAACGGTAACATGTGATCACCTATTCATGCATAAGCAAACAAGAGGGAAACTGGGTTTTTATATATATGATCAAAGGGGGTTTGCTTGCCTTATTGTCGAGACTCGGGGTGTCACTCTTCGAAGAAACAGGAACTACGTCCAGTGATGGATCTATCGAGACGAACCAAACACCGAGATAACAAAGTATAAACATCACATTGCAATGCTCAACAAGATGCCTAATATAGCATGGCATGGTACTGATGTGCTCTATGTTCAATTTGCAACAAGTTAATTGAAGTTGATTTGAAAAAGGAATTCAAATTCAAACTCCAAATGTTTTTCAAATTATCCCAAGTTGCATTGGCTAATGTTTGGATATGGTAAACCATGTTGTCATGTGTATGATATGCCTCTGATGTGCAAGTAATAAGGTTGGCATTACAAAGGTTTAAATTGAAATGATTTCAACATTTATTTTGAATTATTCCAAATAACCCAAATAGCTAAATGCTACTGGTCCATCGTCATAGATGTGTTTTTCATCTATGAAAATATGATATTTGGAATCCTTGCATTTTTCTGATGATTTTTCATATATAACACTTTTGATTTGGAGTTATGGTTTAAAAGTTATTGAATTTCAAAGATTTAAACATTTTTTGGATTTTTTTTTGATTTTTTTTTAATTTGGACAAAAGAATTACTGCGTCATGCTTGTGTCATGCTGACGCAGGGGGGGCTGGCATGTGGGGCCTACATGTCAGTGGCCCATTTTTTATTTTCTGTTAATTTTAAGTTAAACAGTGGCTTAGGGGGGGCTGACCCCACCTGTCATTGACCCACGGGGTCAATTAGAGGTGGATTAGCCCCTAATCAATCTGGTCGGCCGGCGGTTAGCCGCCGGTGGCCACGGCTACGGCGGAGGGGTCGCCGGAGTGGCGCTCCAGGGTACCAGGGGGCTCGCGAGGGGCACCACTCGGCTGCCCGTGGCCTCGCGCACCCAGTGGTGCAGACCAGGGACCTCGGGGCGGCCTAGAGCCATGACGGCGACGAGGGAGCACGGCGGCCATGCTCGGGCTCGACGGAGCTGGCGACTGGAAGCGCGGGGAGGAGCGCGAAGAGGGTCAGGAGGAGTGCACACTCACCAGGAGCTTGAAGATGGCGTCGGAGAGCTCTGGGAGGTCCGGCAGGCGACGAATCGGTCGCCGGAGTTTGTTGCGGCCGGCGGCAAGGAATCGGTGCTGGCGTCGTCGGAGTTGCTCCCGGGCTCGAATTGATGGCTCCGGGTGAAGAAGGCGAGGGCGGCGAGGAGGAAGGACAACACGGCGCGGCTTGGGGAGGATGTTGGCCACGTCTACGCACGACGGCGGCGACGACTGCTCACGGACGGATGACGGAAACGGGGCAGGAGGAGGGGTACGACCTGGGAGAGGAGAGGGAAATGGATTAGGCGTCCAGGGCCTTCTCCACGGCGCGGGTAAGTACGAAGGGGGCAGCCAGGCAGCTGCCTGGCGGCCATGCCGTGGCCGCCGGCGAGGTGCCTGCCTGCCTGGACATGGAGGAAGACGGGGATGCCCCTGGCGGGCTGGGCCGGCTTCTGCCCACTTAGGCAAGGTAAATGGGGCTTTGCCCCTTTTCTTTCTTTTTCTTTTATTTGCTTTCTGTTTTTATTTGTTTTGCTCTGGAAAAAATACCAAAGCATTTTTATAAAATCCCCAAATATTTTATTTGGACTTATGTGACATATAGCTAGTCACTCCCAAGATTTGAAGATTTTTTAAATTCAAAACATTTGAATTTCAATTCAAATATGATTTAAATTTAATTTCCAAGCTCCTACTTGAATTTTTGAAAAATCCATGAGCATGGGTTTGACTCCAAATCATTTTTAAAATGATCACCCTCATTTATAGGACTTTTCAAAAATGTTTGGAGGATTTTTGGAAAAACTTTTTATCTGGACTTTTTATTTAAATCTTTTTTTTGGCTTTTCCAAATCCCCAATTATTAAATAAAGGAAATTTAAACATGATGCTTTATTTCTAGAAATAAAAAGCACATACCAAAACTAGGGTTGTCACATTATTACCCATGATAAAATATATTTTCTCCACTAGAAATAAATATATTCTTGAAGAGCTACTGTTTTTCAAGACTGCAAAATTTTTTTGCAAAGAAACAGGCAAGCTTAAAGTTTGCAAAACGATTAAGACGCAAAATGTGGCGAATCTGTGAAAAACAGACCAACATGTAGTAAATAATTTTTTAGGGGTACTTCTGCAACTCAAATCAAAAATTTCAGAACAGACGCACGAAAGATAATTGTATAGAGCATACTCTCAAAACAATTCAGATAAAAAATATGATCTGGTAATTTATGGCAAAAATTTCCGGCAAGGGAACATAATTTGTTTCTGGATAGCATGCCACAACTTTTGAACTTTCTTGCAATCGGAGGCTAAAACTTGGCACAAAGCTTGAAAATAAAGATACAATTATGCTTCTACAGTAGTAACAAGCATGAAGACCACTAAAACTGAAAGTAAAAACAACTTCGGTTGCCTCCCAATAAGCGCTTTCTTTTATGTCTTTGAGCTAGGCATGAAGATTATAAAAGATGTTCTCACAAGAATAAGAGTTGAACAAAAAGAGAACATCAAGAAGCAAATATGAAACAAATTTAAGCCTAACCCACTTCCTATGCATGGGAAACTTGTAAAAAAAATCATGAAAGCACAAAGTAACAAGCATAGGAAGGTGGAAGAAGAACAACTTCCAAACTTTAATAAAAAAGAGAGATGTTTTTGTAACATGAAAGTTTCTACAACCAAACTTTCAGCTCTCAAAATAATTATCAGTAGCATCATGAACAACATCAAGAATATAACTATCACATAAAGCATGTTGTTCATAACCTAAAAGCACACGTATATTGTTTTCAACACGGTTTTTAGGATCATAAGATAAATGCAACCCATCACATTGAGCCTTCATAAGAGCACAATTCTCCGGAATATGAGTCGGATATTTCAAAAGCATAATAGGACAATAAAGTCTGGGTGCAATAGCAACAATTTCATGCTTAACATAAGGAACCATAGCAAGTTCATCTTCGTAAGCATCATTCATAGTGGCACCATGGCCATCAACAAAGAAAATATCAAGATCTTCAGAAAGGGATGTATCAAGTGAGTCCTCGGAATCATAGGATTCCTCATCATAGCAATCATTAGCCTCTTCTTCGGCAGCAAACAATTTGTTTTTAAAACCCTCAATATAATCATTGAAAATATAATTCTCAAAGAAATAAGAAAGGATTGCAAAGTTTGCAGACTTGTGAATAGTATCGTAATACTTTTTCAATCAAAGAAGCAATATCATAAGCACCCTTCAAAGCAACAAACTCTTCAATCTTTTCAACATCAAAGTAATCATAAACACCTTTACCATAAGAAGATAGGATCTCATTCTCATTAAACTCACATTGGAAAGGTAGGTGTTTACGTTCTTTTCTAGAACATCAAGTAAAATCATAAATATAGCACAAAGATTCAGCATAGCAATAAGAAGTATGTATTTGATCCCATAAGTGTTTCCCTTTCTGGGATAGGTGGTGTCGCGTATAATGAGCATGCTCATCCAATGATTTTCCCTCAACCAAGTCGGTTGGGTTTTTAGCGCGAGCAAAAATTGATCGAAGACGATCCAAGTAAAACATGTCCATCCTACCATATTTGGGTGGTTTTGCACCCATGGTGACGAGGGGGTGACCCCACGACTCCTACGGATAGGCCTACCCGGTGTCCCTGAAGATAGAAGGCCCATGAAGACCCGCCTGGACCCGCCTTGGCCCGATAATTGGCACCAACGTAGGAGTCTGCGACTCACAAGGAAAGTGCGAAGACCTGTCGTACGGAGAAAGCTAGGGTTAGGAAAGCTTACCTGTAAACGTAGATGAACTCCCCGAGACCTAGCCCAGTATATAAGGGCTAGGAGGGGCGACGCCAAAGGCATCCAATATCATCGGTAACCCTAGCCTTGAGCGCTCCAGCCTCGACATCCACTGTAATCACATAGCCCTCCTCAATAATATCGAGTAGGAACGTGTCCTCCTGTTTGCCGACGAGCTATCGTCCATCCTGTGCCTCTCATGACTAACCCAGGGTCCCTGACACAAGTTGATCCCCGTCAATTGGCGTCGTCTGTGGGAACGACACAGGTTGGGATCACGATCTCGGCGGTCCCGTCTTCAGCAAACCACAACTCCAGGGCAAGGACCAGATCTAGCCCACTCGAAGGATTCAAGATCACGGCGAACATCTCTGCCACCCCATCAAGATTGCTCGGGTTACAGCTGTGCCAGGACCGATACTACGGTAACGGCCAAGTGCAACGTCAGCAGCGAAGGAATCGACGACCCAGAAGAACGGCGAGAGGCCTCTACGAAGGAATTCCACTCGACGAACCACGACGCGCAGCGGAGGACTCGCAAATCTTTCGACAACCCACCGCCGCCCGGGCACCCGCCGCACATCAAGACAATGACTACGAGATCGAAACCAGCGATCAGCAGAACCATCGCCAAGGAAGAAGGAATCGACGACCCAAAAGGCGCGCACGGGAGATCTACGGCGAGGCCCCACTGAACGAGCCACGTCACGCAGCCGTGCAACCGACGGCCACTCGACGACACGCCGTCGCACGAGCACCTGCCGCCAGCCAGGACAGCGACTCCGAGACACCGGTGGGCGAGTACTATGACCCAGATCGAAGGCCAGATGAATTCACCAACCTTATCAAGAACTAAGATATGAGTCGAGGAATCGAAACCGACCCTCGCTTCCACGAACCCCCGGAGGATCACGAGAAAATCTTCAGAATCTCAAGAAGGAAGAGGCACGCCGGATCTAGCAAACTCACGGTTAAAGAGCAGCTAGCAGGACCCTGCACGATCCACAGCTTCGAGGATGACTGGGGACGCATCAGGTCAGGTCACACTTTGGGAGAGTACCACCTGTTCAACGAGCTAGCCGACGACCTCAAGAAGGAGAAGCAGAAAGAAGACAAGCGCAACCGGCGACCCGAACAATCGCCGCCCTCAAGCCCGGAAGGACGTCACAGTGTCAGAACCCTAATTTAGGTTTGCGCTTTTCCAAGCTAGCATTTTTGCTTCTTGAAAAAGAAATTACAAAAGAAAAGGAATTGGGGAAAAGAAAAGCCCTAAATGAATTAAATAAAAAGGCCAGAAATAAATCTTTTTCCAAAATTCTTTTGGATGTATTGAAAAATCCTAAAAATGAGTCTGATCATTTTAAAAGTGATTTGGGATTAATCCCATGCTCATAGATTTTTCAAAAATCCAAATAGTGGCTTGGAAATTAAATCTTTTGCCTATTTGAATTGAAATTCAAATAAATTGAATTTCAAAAATTCCCAAAACTTGGGATTGACTTCTATATAGTCACCTAGGTTTTATAAAAATGTTTGGGGATTTTTATAAATGCCCTAGCTATTTATTTTAAATGGGCAAAACAAATAACAGAAAGTTAAAAAGAAAAACGGAAGAGAGCTTACCTGCCGCCTAGGCGCCAGCCCACCTGGCCCAGCCCGGCCCCCCTCCTCTGTCGTCTTCCTCCTTTTGCCAGAAGGAGAGACGGCCGCGCCGTGCGCCACAGGCATGCGCGCCACCTCCTCCTTCTCGCCAGCGCACGAGCCTCCTCGTCCTCATCTTCGAGCTAGCGACGCCTGGAAGCCCCAGCTCCCCTTTCCCCATCTCTGGTCCTCTTCCTCGTCTCCCTCGCATGAACTCGCAACCCTAGCAGAGGCCCGCGGAGCGCCGACGACGAAAGGACGTGGCCACCGGCGACGGTAAGCGCGACCACCGTGTCCATTGAGTGCGCCGTAGACGGCTACGTCGACCCCCGCGATCAATTGGAGCAGAGGAGCAAAGGACGCGATGCTAGCTTCGCCAAGCCACCGCGGCCACCCCCAACTCCGGCGCCAAATTACCTCGCCGCCGCTTCTTCCCCGGCTCCGTCGAGGCCTTCCTCGTGCTCAAGTGAGCAAGGCGCTTCGAATCCCCCCATCCATGGCTCTCCCCGTCGCCTAGGTCGCCGTTTTCGCCATCGCCAGAAGCTCTGGTCGCCGCCTCTTCATCGTGCTCATGGCCACGGGCCTCCCCGTGACGCCCCGATGGCAGAGACGAACGCGCGCGCTTCCCAGCTTCGCCCCAGTACCCTTTGCCCCCTCTCCCGTGCTCGTTTTCCCTCTCCGGCGTGAGCTCCGGCGAGCTCCAATGGACGCCGGCGAGCTCCACCATTAGAGCCCTAAGCTACCTGCTAATCCCCCCTCTATCTCTCTGACTGTGGGCCCTAGGCCTTAAGCTAATCAGTGTTTTAGTTAAACAGAAAGTTAATTAACCCCGGTGAGGCTCACAGGTGGGGCCGCCTTGTCAGTTGACTGGTCAAACCCTGGCGTCAGCATGACCTAGTGATGACGCAGTCAAGATTAAATCATTTAATTATTCAGTAAAATTCCAGAAAATGGCTGAAACTTTGAAAAATCATAGAAAATTCATTTTAACTCCAAATTTAAAATATAATATATGAAAAATTATCAGGAGAAAATCCTCTATCCAAATTTCCAACTTTCAGCTATGTTGGAGTTGATCTTAAAAAGGGATCAGTAGCTTTTTCTATTTGATTTAATTGGAATTATTTCAAATTCAATTCAAAAACTATTCCAACTTCAAACTTTTAAATGCACCACACATCACTTGTACTTCAGAAGCATTTCACCCATATGATCATTTGGTTTCCAATGAACAAACATTAGGAAATGCAAGTTGACCAAATTTGAATAACATTTGGAGTTTGAATTTGAATTCACTTTTCAAATCAACTTCAATTAACATGTGGAAATTCAAACATAGGTCACATCAGCACATTGCCATGCTATGTTTTGCATATTGGATGTGCATTGTATTATCTTGATTGTGCTTTACTTCCAGTGCTTCGGTGATTGCATCTTCTCGGTAGAGTTGATCTCGGAGACGAGTTCAACCTCACGTCAGAAGAGTGTTACATCGTGATCGTCAGCAAGGCAAGAACCCCCTCTTTGATCATGTCGATAAAATCCCAGTTCCCTCTCATTCTCGCAAATGCATGTTTAGGATGTCACCATGATACGTTCTACCGCTATTTGAACCCATTCCCTTGCATGACCTATCATTTTGTCACAGTAGTAAGCAAACCACAATCCTAGCAGATGTAGGAGTTGGTTGATATCATGTGGCCCCTGCAACTGTTACAGCTTATTGCATGCTTAGAGTTGTTACCTGAGGCTACTTTGATGTGATTCGGAATGGTAGTGATCATGTGAATGATGGTGGTAACGTGTTGGTGAATCTACCCTAAACAAAGGTGAACGATGAGAGGCTGTGTAGGAGTACACAGTGGGTTGTCTCGTTGAACACTGCCTTAGGCCCGAGTTCTTGTGTTGTTATCCAAGACAAAGAGTACGACCACACATTGGGCTCACTGACCCCTCTCGGCCTAGTACCTCACCCCGGACCTGTCTAGGAGTCGCAAGTAGTTCGCCCTTTAACGATATCAAGTAGGTGGAACCAAGGTAAGTTGTTGGCGTAGGTTGTGGGCACGTTGAATCAAGTGATCATGATCGATTTGAGCTTGATGGCGGTCACACAACGTTTGAGTCCGCATCGGAACAATCGGCCGGATTCCGATTGTGGTCCCAACTCAAATATGCGACTCCCTAGGACTAGAGATGGTGTCGTGAGTGAAGTGTCGTGGCAGCATCCTCGCCGGTACTCACTTGAAGGGTCCATCCCCAGGAGGTAACTGATGAGGCGTGTGTGTAGCAGTACACCCCTGCAGGGTTAATGAACTATTCGAATAGCCGTGTCCGCGGTTATGGACTACTTTGAGACCTTTACTTGATCATAGATAACTTGAACTGGATACTTCTAAAACACACCAAGATAAGTGTGAGTGCTATGGCGTGCTTCCTCGTGGGGAAGTCGAGGAAGGCACCATAGTGGAGTATTGGTTGGAGACTGTTACTTGGACTCGTGTACGTTCTTACCTCTCTCTGGTACTCGTAGTTCAGGATTAGCCAAGTCAAAGCTGGCACTTCTGCAAGTGAAACCCCACCTCCCTTTGCCTTGATACATGTGCATGAGTAGTATAGTTCCTATGTAAGTCTTTCTGAGTACGACTTTGTACTCACGTTTGCTTATTCTATGTTTTAGAGACGAGACCACTGACCCTGATGGTGGCCTCTACCTCGAGCTCGACGTGGACCAATGTCGTATAGTTACGGGTAGCAGCCTGTGCCTTTTGGAGGGTCGTTGTATTTTCATTCAGGCTTCTTAAGCCATTTGTTAAACTTGTCTTTACTAAGACATAATTTGCTTCCGTTGATGTTTGATGTAATGTTGGATCACATCCATGTGATCTCTGCTTGTAATACAACTACTATGTCTGCTCTGTTTAGCAGAAGTTATAAAGACTATGAGTTTGTAGAGTTCATGTTGTGATTACCTGTTGTTTACACTGGACATGTATGCTGCGTGTATGTTTATAACGTGCATGTCTTAGTGTGGGGTTCGATAGCTTAGTTGTGTTCTTGCCGGCGGTCTTTTATACACCAAGTGGCCCTTAGATGTGCGCAGCTTGGGGCATCGCGATGCGATTGCTCGTGACTCTGTCATGTGGCACACTTTGTTGTATGATCGATCCCGCCCGAGATCCCGACTAAGTGATCGGGCTGGAGTAAGTTTATGTAAGGGTTATGATTCAATCGATAACATGGTTGAGGCGACTTGTCTATGATTATGGGATTCACCACCCATAAGCATTTAGACTTGTGAGCGGACGATGAGGACCCATCTCAGTTGATCATCCGGCCTGGATGGGATGCCCCTCACGTTCGATGCTTACCGAGAGTGATCTGTGCTTGGCCTTGTCTGCTTAGACAAGTGGGTACGGCTCTCGGCTCTCCATGTGATTGTATTGTGACCGGAATTACATACGCTAACCCCGGGTCCAGACAGACTTGGTATCAGAGCAGGACTGCCTGTAGGATTATCAAACCATTGGCCGATGTCGAGTCTAGCATTCTATAGTTATATAGTTACTTTGGGTATAAGGGAACAACGTAAGACTTCTTTTTCTCCTTATCCTCATCGATCTGAGTTCTGAGTCAACCTCATCTTATTCTACGGGAAGATAGAACTAGGCTCATCTATGTCTTTACTAGGACATCTCGTTGATTGCTTCTTTGTAGCTGTAGGAGTGTTGTGGTCTTTCTGAGCCATCATTTTATAGTGTTTCTGTGGAAGTGATGTCCGTTATCCTGTAGGTTGTCTCAATTTCCATCCCGGTGCAGCCGTTATGCTGTCCGTTTGTGGCTTTGATGCTATTGCATTTTAGTCTTCTATCTTAGCATAGAATTGTGTCCTAAATCCTATTATGATTGTTGATTCTTATCACACAGAATGTCAGGTGCAAATCAAGGTGTTGATCCCAGTTCCGGTAACACAGACGGTGAAGAACCTCCACCACCAACCTCAACGGCAGAAATCATGATGGAGGCTGAACAGAATCGTCGTGATCAGACACGTCTTCGCGAGCGTATTGAGCAGAACACTTCTTGTCAGCATCTTAGTGTTGTCACCATCCAGGACTTCATTCTCCTCAACCCGCCAGTATTCCGATGTCCTTCCGAGCCCCTTGATGCCGATGATTGGCTTCGTTCCCTCGAGCGTAAGCTTGAGACAGCCCATGTTGCTCCAGGTGATCGTGTGCTATTCGCGGCATACTTTCTGGAAGGTGTTGCTCTTCAGTGGTGGGAGAATTTTGTAGAAATGCAGCCAGTTGGTCACATGGTGACTTGGCAAGAGTTCTGTGATGACTTCCGTGGATACCATATTCCGGATCAGCTGATGGAGCGCAAGAGAGAAGAATTTTGCAATCTGACCCCAGGAAAGATGACTTTTCATGAGTATAGGACTGAGTTCACTCGTCTAGCACGTTATGCCCAAGAAGAAGTATCCACCGACGCCAAGAAACAAGAAAGGTTCCGCAAGGGACTTAGCCCCGTCCTTCGTCATGACCTGAATCTTCACGAGTTCGTCAACTTCAGGGACTTGGTCGACAAATCCTTCAAGGCCGAGTATGGAAATGCGTGGTATGAAGAGTCTCGCAAGCGTGATCGTGAGTTTGCCCAATCTTCTGGCCCAGTTTCTCGGAAACGATGTGTATGGATTCCCTTCAGTGACGTCAGATGTGCTGTAAGTGCTTCTAGACCATCAACCACCATATATCGTCCACCTCAACCCAATCTTCCTCCTTGGAATTTTGTTGGTCAATCAAGTACTCAAGTTCCTTTCATTCCACGTGGTGTTTGTTTCCAATGTGGACAATTAGGTCACAATGTTCGAGAGTGTCCCCAAAATCAAGTAACCACCACACCTAATCCAAAGCAAGCCTTTCGTCGTGGTAAGCCACCACCCAAGACTTCCAATGTCAAGCCTCCTGTTTATGAACATGGTTATGTGAATCATGTATCCATTCTAGATTCCCACAAGTCAACCGATGTTGTCTCGGAACCCTTCCTGTCAATTCCACCCCAGCTTTGGCCCTTTTTGACCCAGGAGCATCTCACTCATTCATATCCCAGGACTTTGCACTGTCACATGACATCTCTTTTTCGATGTTATCCACCCCCTTAGTTGTGCAAGCCCCTGGATCCAGATGGCACACCACCATGGTGAGTCATGAGAATGAAATTGCAATTGAGGGTTTAGTATTCCTTGCCTCACTTATAGCCCTCGAGTCTTCAGACATTGATGTCATCTTAGGTATTGATTGGTTATCAAGACAGAATGCTGTCCTTGATTGTAAAGCCAAGTCAGTGAAACTAACCCATCCATCAGGCCAGACAATCAAGTACACCTCACCAAGATCTAAAACCCAAGTGCATTCTTTAAATGTGCTTCCTCTTCCAGACCTTGAAGATATTCCGGTGGTTCGTGACTTCCCGGATGTCTTTCCAGAAGAGCTGCCAGGAATACCACCTGACAGATCCGTAGAGTTTGTTGTAGATCTTATCCCAGGAACCGCACCAATATCCAGACGCCCATATAGAATGGCCCCACGTGAGTTAGCTAAGCTCAAAATCCAACTTGAAGCTTCGTTGGCAAAAGGCTTCATCCGCCCTAGCTCATCGCCATGGGGTTGCCCCGTTCTATTCGTAACGAAGAAAGATGGAACAGAAAGGATGTGCGTAGACTATCGCCCGCTAAATCTAGCGACGATAAAGAACAAGTACCCACTGCCCAGGATCAATGATCTTTATGATCAACTTGCAGGATCCTCTGTCTTCTCTAAGATGGATTTGAGATTAGGCTATCATCAAATCAAAATCAGAAACGAGGACATTCCCAAAACGGCTTTTACTACTCGTTATGGTCTTTATGAGTATACCGTCATGTCCTTCGGTTTAACCAACGCCCCCGCCACATTCTCGCGTTTGATGAATTCGATCTTCATGGAGTACTTAGATAAAAATTTTGTAGTTTATCTTGATGACATTCTCATCTACTCGAAGAACGAAGAAGATCACGCAGAACATCTTAGGCTGGTATTGATGAAACTTAGAGAGCATCGCCTTGATGCTAAATTCTCCAAGTGTGAATTCTGGCTACCAGAAGTGACCTACTTAGGCCACGTGATTTCTGCAAAAGGCATTCCTGTCAATCCCGAGAGAGTTCAGGCCGTCCTTGACTGGACTCCACCTAAATCGGTTAAGCAAGTTAGGAGTTTTCTTGGCCTAGCCAGCTATTGTCGTCGCTTCGTCGAGAACTTTTCTAAAGTTGCAAAGCCTCTAACTGAACTCCTCAAGAAAGAGAAGAAATTCGAATGGACTCCCAAGTGCGAGGAAAGCTTTCAAGAGCTAAAAAGAAGATTGACTTCTGCACCCGTACTTGCGCCTCCAGACACCAAAAGGGATTTCGAGATCTATTGTGATGCCTCACGGCAAGGGTTAGGATGCATACTTCTGCAAGATCGACATGTGATAGCTTATGCTTCACGCCAGTTGCGGCCACATGAAGAGAACTATCCTACCCATGATCTTGAACTTGCTGTCGTAGTTCATGCCCTAACAACTTGGCGACATTACCTCCTTGGTAATCGTTGTGAGATCTATTCCGACCACCAAAGCCTCAAATATATATTCACCCAGCCAGATCTTAATCTCAGGCAAAGACGCTGGATTGAGTTGATAAAAGATTATGACTTAGGAATTTCTTACACCCCAGGCAAAGCCAATGTCATGGCTGATGCACTAAGTCGTAAGTCGTATTGTAACAACCTCATGTTACAACAGTATCAACCACTTCTTCATGAGGAATTTCGAAAGCTCAACCTCGAGATTGTTCCTCGTGGATCTCTTTTCAACTTGGTGGAGAAACCAACCCTTGAGGATCAAATCATAGTTGCCCAAAGGCGTGCACGAGGTGTTCGCCGGATCAAGGAGAACATTGCTAGCGGAGTTGCTAAATGTTTCTCCACAGATAGCAAAGGAACGGTATTCTTTGAAAATCGTTTGGTAGTACCTAAGAATAGGGAACTAAGGCAACTCATCCTCAAAGAAGCCCATGACACGCCCCTCTCCATTCATCCCGGTAGCACAAAAATGTACCGAGATCTACGCCAGAGATTTTGGTGGACTAGGATGAAGAGAGAAATTGCTCAGTTCATTGCTGAATGTGATGTTTGTCGTCGCATTAAGGCAGAACATCAAAGACCTGCTGGTACTCTTAGACCTTTGCCTATCCCCGAGTGGAAATGGGATAAAGTCAGTATGGACTTCATCACTGGCTTTCCAAAAACCCAGAAAGGAAATGATGCCATCTTCGTTGTCATAGATAGACTTTCCAAAGTTGCCCACTTCCTTCCTGTTCGCGAGTCTATAACTGCTAGCTAGTTAGTTGTATGTCTCCCGAATCGTGTCACTTCACGGTGTTCCTTTGGAAATCAATTCAGACCGTGGTAGTCTTTTCACTTCTCGATTTTGGGAAAGTTTCCAGAATGCTATGGGAACCCACCTCTCCTTTAGCACCGCTTACACCCGCAGTCCAGTGGTCAAGTAGAAAGGGTAAATCAAATTCTCGAAGACATGCTCAGAGCTTGTGTTATCTCTTTCGGAAAGAAATGGGAGAATTCTCTTCCTTTTGCCGAATTTGCATATAACAATAGTTTCTAATCTAGCTTGGGCATGGCTCCTTTTGAATTTCTCTATGGGCGGAAATGTCGAACACCCCTAAACTGGTCAGAAACCGGTGAAAGACAATTCTTTGGACCGGATATGATTCAGGATGCAGAAGAGCAGGTTCGCATTGTTCGTGAGAAATTGAAAACAGACCAGTCTCGTCAGAAAAGCTATTATGATCGTCATCATAGGGAAGAAAGCTATAATCTGGATGAGAAAGCTTACCTTCGGGTTACTCCTCTGAAGGGTACCCATCGCTTCGGTATCAAAGGCAAGTTGGCCCCACGTTATATCGGTCCCTTTCGCATTCTCGCTAAACGTGGAGAAGTTGCCTACCAATTGGAACTACCCCCTCACCTCTCCCAGGTTCATGATGTCTTCCACGTCTCTCAACTCAGGCGTTGCTTCAAGGACCCCATCCGCGAAGTAGACCACGAAACGCTTGATCTCCAAGATAACCTTTCATATCGAGAGTACCCTGTTCGTATTCTTGATGAAGCCGAGCGTAGCACCAGACGTCAGAAGATAAGATTCTTCAAAGTGCAGTGGTCACATCATTCAGAGAAATAAGCCACCTGGGAACGAGAGGATCGTCTACGAGCTGAGTACCCCACCTTCCTCCCGACAACTTCTGAATCTCGGGACGAGATTCTTTTGAGTGGGGGCGAGTTGTCAGAACCCTAATTTAGGTTTGTGCTTTTCCAAGCTAGCATTTTTGCTTCTTGAAAAAAAAATTACAAAAGAAAAGGAATTGGGGAAAAGAAAAGCCCTAAATGAATTAAATAAAAAGGCCAGAAATAAATCTTTTTCCAAAATTCTTTTGGATGTATTGAAAAATCCTAAAAATGAGTCTGATCATTTTAAAAGTGATTTGGGATTAATCCCATGCTCATTGATTTTTCAAAAATCCAAATAGTGGCTTGGAAATTAAATCTTTTGCCTATTTGAATTGAAATTCAAATAAATTGAATTTCAAAAATTCCCAAAACTTGGGATTGACTTCTATATAGGCACCTAGGTTTTATAAAAATGTTTGGGGATTTTTATAAATGCCCTAGCTATTTATTTTAAATGGGCAAAACAAATAACAGAAAGTTAAAATGAAAAACGGAAGAGAGCTTACCTCCCGCCTAGGTGCCGGCCCACCAGGCCCAGCCCGGCCCCCCTCCTCTGTCGTCTTCCTCCTTTTGCCAGAAGGAGAAACGGCCGCGCCGTGCGCCGCAGGCATGCGCGCCACCTCCTCCTTCTCGCCAGCGCACGAGCCTCCTCGTCCTCATCTTCGAGCTAGCGATGCCTGGAAGCCCCAGCTCCCCTTTCCCCATCTCTGGTCCTCTTCCTCGTCTCCCTCGCATGAACTCGCAACCCTAGCAGAGGCCCGCGGAGCGCCGACGACGAAAGGACGTGGCCACCGGCGACGGTAAGCGCGACCACCGTGTCCATTGAGTGCGCCGTGGACGGCTACGTCGACCCCCGCGATCAATTGGAGCAGAGGAGCAAAGGACGCGATGCTAGCTTCGCCAAGCCGACGCGGCCACCCCCAACTCCGGCGCCAAATTACCTCGCCGCCGCTTCTTCCCCGGCTCCGTCGAGGCCCTCCTCGTGCTCAGGTGAGCAAGGCGCTTTGAATCCCCCCATCCATGGCTCTCCCCGTCGCCTAGGTCTCCGTTTTCTCCATGGCCAGAAGCTCTGGTCGCCGCCTCTTCATCGTGCTCATGGCCACGGGCCTCCCCGCGACGCCCCGATGGCAGAGACGAACGGGCGCGCTTCCCAGCATCCCCCCAGTACCCTTTGCCCCCTCTCCCGTGCTCGTTTTCCCTCTCCGGCGTGAGCTCCGGCGAGCTCCAGTGGACACCGGCGAGCTCCACCATTAGAGCCCTAAGCTACCTGCTAATCCCCCCCCTCTCTCTCTCTCTCTCTGACTGTCGGCCCTAGGCCTTAAGCTAATCAGTGTTTTAGTTAAACAGAAAGTTAATTAACCCCAGTGAGGCTGACAGGTGGGGCCGCCCTGTCAGTTGACTGGTCAAACCCTGGCGTCAGCATGACCTAGTGATGACGCTGTAAAGATTAAATCATTTAATTATTCAGTAAAATTCCAGAAAATGGCTGAAACTTTGAAAAATCATAGAAAATTCATTTTAACTCCAAATTTAACATATAATATATGAAAAATTATCAGGAGAAAATCCTCTATCCAAATTTCCATCTTTCAGCTATGTTGGAGTTGATCTTAAAAGGGATCAGTAGCTTTTTCTATTTGATTTAATTGGAATTATTTCAAATTCAATTCAAAAACTATTCCAACTTCAAACTTTTAAATGCACCACACATCACTTGTACTTCAGAAGCATTTCACCCATATGATCATTTGGTTTCCAATGAACAAACATTATCAAATGCAAGTTGACCAAATTTGAATAACATTTGGAGTTTGAATTTGAATTCACTTTTCAAATCAACTTCAATTAACATGTGGAAATTCAAACATAGGTCACATCAGCACATTGCCATGCTATGTTTTGCATATTGAATGTGCATTGTATTATCTTGATTGTGCTTTACTTCCAGTGCTTCGGTGATTGCATCTTCTCGGTAGAGTTGATCTCGGAGACGAATTCAACCTCACGTCAGAAGAGTGTTACATCGTGATCGTCAGCAAGGCAAGCACCCCCTCTTTGATCATGTCGATAAAATCCCAGTTCCCTCTCATTCTCGCAAATGCATGTTTAGGATGTCACCATGATACGTTCTACCGCTAGTTGAACCCATTCCCTTGCATGACCTATCATTTTGTCACAGTAGTAAGCAAACCACAATCCTAGCAGATGTAGGAGTTGGTTGATATCATGTGGCCCCTGCAACTGTTACAGCTTATTGCATGCTTAGAGTTGTTACCTGAGGCTACTTTGATGTGAGTCGGGATGGTAGTGATCATGTGAATGATGGTGGTAACGTGTTGGTGAATCTACCTTAAACAAAGGTGAACGATGAGAGGCTGTGTAGGAGTACACAGTGGGTTGTCTCGTTGAACACTGCCTTAGGACCGAGTTCTTGTGTTGTTATCCAAGACAAAGAGTACGACCACACATTGGGCTCACTGACCCCTCTCGGCCTATTACCTCACCACGGACCTGTCCAGAAGTCGCAAGTAGTTCGCCCTTTAACAATCTCAAGCAGGTGGAACCAAGGTAAGTGGTTGGCGTAGGTTGTGGGCACGTTTAATCAAGTGATCATGATCGAGTTGAGCTTGATGGCGGTCACACAACGTTTGAGTCCGCATCGGAACAATCGGCCGGATTCCGATTGTGGTCCCAACTCAAATAGGCGACTCCCTAGGACTAGAGATGGTGTCGTGGCAGCATCCTCGCCGGTACTCACTTCAAGGGTCCATCCCCAGGCGGTAACTGATGAGGCGTGTGTGTAGCAGTACACCCCTGCAGGGTTAATGAACTATTCGAATAGCCGTGTCCGCGGTTATGGACTACTTGGAGACCTTTACTTGATCATAGATAACTTGAACTGGATACTTCTAAAACACACCAAGATAAGTGTGAGTGCTATGGCGTGCTTCCTCGTGGGGAAGTCGAGGAAGGCACCATAGTGGAGTATTGGTTGGAGACTGTTACTTGGACTCGTGTACGTTCTTACCTCTCTCTGGTACTCGTAGTTCAGGATTAGCCAAGTTAAAGCTGGCACTTCTGCAAGTGAAACCCCACCTCCCTTTGCCTTGATACATGTGCATGAGTAGTATAGTTCCTATGTAAGTCTTGCTAAGTACGACTTTGTACTCACGTTTGCTTATTCTATGTTTTAGAGACGAGACCACTGACCCTGATGGTGGCCTCTACCTCGAGCTCGACGTGGACCAATGTCGTATAGTTCCAGGCAGCAGCCTGTGCCTTTTGGAGGGTCGTTGTATTTTCATTCAGGCTTCTTAAGCCATTTGTTAAACTTGTCTTTACTAAGACATAATTTGCTTCCGTTGATGTTTGATGTAATGTTGGATCACATCCATGTGATCTCTGCTTGTAATACAACTACTATGTCTGCTCTGTTTAGCAGAAGTTATAAAGACTATGAGTTTGTAGAGTTCATGTTGTGATTACATATTGTTTACACTGGACATGTATGCTGCGTTTATGTTTATAACGTGCATGTCTTAGTGTGGGGTTCGATAGCTTAGTTGTGTTCTTGCCGGCGGTCTTTTATACACCAAGTGGCCCTTAGATGTGCGCAGCTTGGGGCATCGCGATACGATTGCTCGTGACTCTGTCACGTGGCACACTTTGTTGTATGATCGAGCCCGCCCGAGATCCCGACTAAGTGATCGGGCTGGAGTAAGTTTATGTAAGGGTTATGATTCAATCGATAACATGGTTGAGGCGACTTGTCTATGATTATGGGATTCACCACCCATAAGCATTTAGACTTGTGAGCGGACGATGAGGACCCATCTCAGTTGATCATCCGGCCTGGATGGGATGCCCCTCACGTTCGATGCTTACCGAGAGTGATCTGTGCTTGGCCTTGTCTGCTTAGACAAGTGGGTACGGCTCTCGGCTCTCCATGTGATTGTATTGTGATCGGAATTACATACGATAACCCCGGGTCCCGACACACAGCCCGCTGCAAGGACAGGTGCTCATGATCCAAGAGGGAGGGGTGCCGCAAGGACAACGCGACGCCTACACCCTGCAAGCTAGAGCAGCCGAGAGCATAAATATAGTCGAAGTCTACCAGCTACATGATGCGGAGACCAGCATCACGTTCTCACAGGACGACCATCCACCCGCAGTCCCAAGACCGGGGCACGCTCCCCTGGTGCTCGATGCACAAATCGGAGGGTACGACATGGATAGGGTCTTCATGGACGGAGGCAGCTGCATGAATATCATCTTCGCCAGCACCCTGCAAAAGAAGCTGATCCCACGATCAGTATGGAAGAAATCGAGCACCGTGTTACACGGGGTAGTCCCAGGAGAAGCAGCCACATCCCTCGGAGTCGTCGAACTTGAAGTATTCTTCGGCAACCGACGCAACTTCGCAAAGCATGTCCTCGAGTTCAAAGTACTCGACTGGCAATCGCAGTATCACTCCATATTGGGATGGCCAGCATTCGCGCAGTTCATGGTGGTTCCACACTACGCCTACCTCAAGCTCAAGATGCCAGGATCAACGGGAGTCCTCACGATCAACGGAAGCTTCATCAAATCAGATCAATGTGACCGTGACTTTCACAAAATCTCCGACACATTCGGAGCCGAACAAGAACTCAGAGAAATAGCCATGGTGACGGACAAGAGTACCTTCCCATTGGTGAGCCGAAGCGAATCTAAGGAGTACGGACGCGACTTCAGCATCGACAGCGACACAATCACTCACCAAGTGCACCCGACGGACCCGGACAAAACAGTCCGCGTGTACGCCCACCTACCAGAGGAGCAGGCGACGGCTCTCGTCGCTTTCCTTCGAGATGAGTGGGAAATATTCTCCTGGTGCCCAGCCGACATGCCTGGAATACCACGCGAATTCGCGGAGCACGCCCTACGCATCAAGCAAAACACGAAGCCGGTGAAGAAAGCTCTGAGACGATTCTCTGAGCCCAAGCGCAGAGCAATCGGAGAGGAAGTCAACCGGTTACTCGACGCCCAGTCCATCCGAGAAATGAAGAAAGCCACCTGGATAGCCAACCCAGTGCTGGTGCCCAAGAAAGACACGAACGTGCTGCGCATGTGTGTCGACTACGGACCAGTCAACAAGCATTGCCTGAAGGACCACTTCCCCCTGCCTAGAATCGATCAGATAATCGACTCGACAGCAGGGTGCGATCTACTTTCCTTTCTTGATGCCTACTCAGGATACAACCAGATCAGGATGAAGGAAGAAGACGAAGAGCACACATCGTTCATCACCCCCTATGGAGTATTCTGCTACAGAACCATGCCCTTCGGACTCAAGAACGCAGGCGCCGCATACCAGCGAATGATGCAGGCCTGCCTGAAAGAGCAAATCGGAAGAAATGTGCAAGTCTATGTGGACGACATCGTCATCAAGACCTACAAAGCAGCCACACTACTCGACGACCTGCGTGAAACCTTCGCATCGCTCAACAAATACAGAATCAAACTCAACCCAAAGAAGTGCGCATTCGGCGTACCGGCGGGGAAGCTGCTCGGCTATATGGTCTCCGCCCGAGGAATCGAGGCAAACCCTGAGAAAGTCCAAGCCATCGCTCGAATGCAAGAACCAACCGACGTCAAAGGAGTACAGCAGCTCACTAGAAGACTCGCAGCCCTAAGCCGCTTCATCAGCAGGATGGGAGAACGCACGCTGCCTTTTTATCAGCTGCTCAGGAAAGGAGAGAAATTCGAGTGGACGGAGGAAGCCCGCCAAGCATTCGCAGACCTGAAAAAGACACTCTCGACCCCACCAATCCTGGCGGTACCCAAGGAACGAGAGAAGCTATACCTCTACGTGGAAGCACGTAACAGTGTAGTAAGCACAGCGCTCGTTGTTGAACGCACAGAAGAAGGCAAGGTCCAGAGCATCCAGAGACCAATCTACTACCTCAGCATGCTCCTGGCCAAATCCCAGCAGCGGTACCCGCATTATCAGAAGCTACTTCTGGCCGTCATCATGACCTCAAGAAAGGTGTCCCACTACTTCGACGAGCACCCTATCACAATCGTGAGCAGCGCACCACTCGCTGACATACTCAACAACCCTGGAGTGACTGGACGAGTCACCGAGTGGAACATTGAGCTCAGCCCACGGGACCTGCAGTTCAAGCACCCAACAGCCATCAAAGCCCAAGTACTCCCAGATTTCCTGGTCGAGTGGACGGAGGTTCAGACACCAGGCCCCCCAGACCTATCAAATTCATGGTCAATGTTCTTCGATGGGTCCAAGAGACAACAAGGAGCCGAGGCAGGAGTTGTGCTCATCTCCCCTAAAGGAACAAAGCTAAAATATATCCTCCAGATCAACTTCAGTCACGCCTCCAACAACGAAGCAGAATATGAGGCACTCCTCCATGGCATGCGCATGGCCCAAACGTGCGGAGCCACTCTCCTCATAATCTACGGGGACTCCAATCTCGTCATCCAGCAGACGATGAGAAACTGCGACGCAATAGCCGACAACATGGCGGCCTACCAGAAGCTCTACAACACACTCGAAGGAAGTTTCGGCGGTTGCGAGCTCAACTACATCACCAGGGCCAACAACACAGAAGCTGACGAACTCGCGAACATTGGTTCGACCCGAGGACCGATACCACCCGGCGTTTTTCTCGAAAGCATCAGCCAGAGATCCATAAAGGTACAGGCAGCAGCACCTGAAGCAGTCGTGGACGGCGACGACGCAACAGACCTGGCGCAGGTGGCAGCAGCAAGCCCATCAGAAGGCACAAGCACCAGCACACCCGACAACATAGCTTTGACAGAGCTCGAAGGACCTGTCTAGGCAAAACCCTTCCTCTGATTCCTAATCGAAGATACGCTACCGCAAGACGTGACCGAAGCACAACGCATCAGCCGATGATCCAAGGCGTTCACGATGATCAACAAACAGCTATACAAGCGCAGCATCACCCAGATACTCCAAAGGTGCATCGACGAAGAGGACGACAAAGCCCTACTGCTCGAAATCCATGAAGGCACCTGCGGGAACCATGCGAGCAGTCGAATACTCATGTCCAAAGCATTCCGAGTCGGGTTCTATTGGCCCACAGCCATGAAAAACGCAGAGGAAATCGTGCGACGTTGTGTCTCCTGCCAGAAATTCGCCAACAGGCCACACACCCCCGCCTCAGAGCTCAAGACCATACCACTATCCTGGCCGTTCGCCACCTGGGGACTCGACATGGTGGGCCCACTCAAGAAACCATCAAAGGGCGAAAGGACACACCTGCTCGTCGCGGTCGACAAGTTCACTAAATGGATCGAAGCAGTGCCCATCACCAGCTCCATAGCCCTCACGGCTGTCAACTTCATCAAATCGATCATCTTCAGGTTCGGAGTGCCACACAACATCATCACGGACAACGGCACGAACTTCACAGCCACAGAATTCCAGAACTTTTGCGAAGAACTGGGCATCAAAATCAATTATGCATCAGTCGCGCACCCGCAGTCCTACGGCCAAGTGGAAAAAGCAAACGGCCTTGTATGCGGGGGAATCAAGAAGCGGCTCCTCGCACCACTCGAGCAAGCCACCGGCAACTGGGTAGAAGAACTCCCCGCGGTACTATGGAGCCTACGAACTACACCAAACACCGCGACCCAGTACACACCCTTCTTCATGGTGTACGGGGCAGAGGCAGTACTACCACATGACCTCAAGTTCGGAGCACCTCGGGTCACCGGGTACGAAGAAGAAGAAGCAGAAGAAGCATTACAAGACGACAAAAGATACAGCTGACGAAGCAAGAGATACAGCCCTGGCAAAATCAGAGGGGTACCAGGACAAGCTACACACCTACCAAAGCAGTCACTTGCGCACTAGAACCTTCAACAAAGGTGACCTAGTCCTATGGCTGATACAAGAGAAGGTCCATAAACTTGCCCCCAATGGGAAGGACCATTTATAGTCTCAGAAGTCATCGGAGGTGGCACCAACAGGCTGAAGAACCCGAAGACAGACGAGGACGTGGGTAACCCACGGAATGTAGCAAACTTGCGACTGTTCTATCCATATTCCCCATCGGTCAGACATGACTGGCAACTCATGTAGCCGCTCGACCGCAATAAAATAAATGTTGCCAAATACTGCCATCTCAAAGCACTCGGGGGCTCGAGCACACACTCCCCCTGAGAGACGCTATCATCGCCTACGCGATCTTAACCAAAGCACTCGGGGGCTTAAGCATAAAATCCCCCCGAGAGACGTTATCGCCACTCAAGCGATCTTAACCAAAGCACTCGGGGGCTTAAGCATAAAATCCCCCCCCCCCAGAGACGCTATCGCCACTCAAGCGATCTTAACCAAAGCACTCGGGGGCTTAAGCATAAAATCCCCCCGAGAGACGCTATCGCCACTCAAGCGATCTTAACCAAAGCACTCGGGGGCTTAAGCATAAAATCCCCCCGAGAGACGCTATCGCCACTCAAGCGATCTTAACCAAAACACTCGGGGGCTTAAGCATAAAATCCCCCCGAGAGACGCTATCGCCACTCAAGCGATCTTAACCAAAGCACTCGGGGGCTAAAGCATAAAATCCCCCCGAGAGACGCTATCGCCACTCAAGCGATCTTCACCAAAGCACTCGGGGGCCTAAGCATAAAATCCCCCCGAGAGACGCTATCATTGCTTACGCGATCTTAACCAAACCACTCGGGGGCTTAAGCACAAAATCCCCCCGAGAGACGCTATCGCCACCTACGCGAGCTCACCTTACAAACTCGGGGGCTCAGGCATAAGCGTTCCCCGAGACACGCTACGGTCCTATTCAAAAACACCAAGTTAGCAATCTTCAAGTCTTCACCCGGACGACAAACAACCAAGACTCGGGGACTACTCCAGAGTTGAACTGCGAGGAAGTACGCAAAGTTTTAAGCCTACATTTGACTCTACAACTCAAACATAGCCTAGGGGGCTACTCCCATCGGGAGCGCTGCCGCGCACCCGATAGAACACATTAGAAAGATAAAGTCAGTGCATCACGGGAGGAATCAAAGACATTTCACGCTATCAGATGGAGTCGAAGACATTCTGCGCTATCATAAGGAGTCGAAGACAGTGCATCACAGGAGTCGAAAACACAGTTTATTGCAAGATCTCAACCACAGCTTGAATTCAACCATAAAGGTATAAAAGGACTCAACCACATTTGGATAGAAGGCAGCTCCTGTTACAAGAGGGGATTACCCAAGGAATTAAGACTTTTACATGTGTGCCCATGAGGGGTAATCGACTCTAGTACAAGGGCATCACCACAGATAAAGGAAAAAAGGAAGCTAGCAGAGGATGTCAATGACATAACAAAAGGGTGAAGCTCGACTTATTTTTCGATGCTCCACCAGCTTCTTCTCCTGCTCCACCAGCTTCTTCTCCAGCTGCAGCTGCACGCCTTCTTTTCCGGCTGCACAGCTTCTTCTCCGAGTTGCCGACGAAGATGAGGCCGCCTCCAGTTCTACAAGGTCGATTGGCGCACCCGCTTGATCGACGGCTTGTCGTCGATGTCCTCTTCGGAGCTGATGGAGACGGCATCACCACCTGAGGAGTCGCCAGAAGACGGAGCTGTAGAAGATGCAGGCGTAGGACTCCTCGACCTTGTGGAGCTGTCGCTGCTCGACTCCTGCCAGTGCGGATCCATGCTGTTGCCGCTCGGGTCGAACGCGCGGACAGTGACAGTGCTTTCGCCGTCAAAATGACAGCTGAGCATATCGCCATCTCGCAAATTCAACTGCCGAGCAAACAAACTCCAACCAGAGCCAAGAAAAATCAAGAGGGAGCTATCAACCTCCAAGTCAACATAAGAAGGAGATCGACAGCTCCCTTGAAGATGCAGAAGCAAGCCATCTAAGCCACGTTCAGAGACAATGGCGGAAAATCAGAGGGAAGAAGAACACGATTGGCGCTCTGGCCACGAACGCGTAAAAGAAAATCATAGCGCCAGAATCCCTCCTCTAAGGGAGAGGAGGAAGGCATTGGCACCGTACCATGGCGAACACCACGGCATGAGTGTGGTGTACGGCCACCACGGCCACGAAGAACACGGCCACGTCCAACACCTCGCCTGGGAGCCATGAGAAGAGAAGAATGAAGAGGCAAAGCAGCAAGCTGGATAGAGGCGGAACACTGTCGAAGAGAAAGGCTTATTTATAGAACAAAAATCCCCCAGCACAGAGAATCCAAGATGACAGCAGCAATTAATTCAAAGACCAAACGTCGCAGACGTCTCAGATTCCAATACCAAGATGCTTTACCACGAGACGCACTATACGTGAGACGCGTCAATTCACGCGTGTTTCCAACGCGCGTATCGGAAACTCAACCAGCGCCTGCCGCACGCCACAGCGGATGAAGACGTGACGGTTCACTGGCGGAGCATCCCTGACAGCCATCAAACAGAGGCATCGTTATCCTGACAAGCGGCGAAGAATACCAACAGACATCAAGAATGATTTATTAAACACATTTTTCAAATATATTTAAACTCCCATCGGGAGCGTACCCACTCAAAACCGAGCCTCAGGTGAGCAGCCGCCTAAAAGTCAGCAACGTGATCGAGTGACCACTCGCACTCACAAGAGTCTCGGGTGCTCCCTCAACCCGACACAAGACAAACATGCATTTGCCAAGATCATACGGCGCTAAGAGTCTCAGGTGTTCCCTCACTTCAAGATCCAAAACGGCATTCGAGTGATCACTCGCGAAGAAACCCTCGCCGGAGCACTCGAAACAAGCTCCGCGGGTGAATAAGTGAACAGCTCGCTTGATGTTTTGTTCCAAGCGGGTGCAATACTATTAGGCTCCGCGCCTCAAAAATACACATTCCTGGAACACGACACACTGTGCCCAGATGCCACGCAAGATTAGCGTGTAGGTAAGACCCCGCTGCAAAGTTCGGCCGAGCTGGGACTTGCCGAAGAGCGATTTCACTCCCAACCTTTTCCATGCGCTGCACATGATAGAAAAATCCGGGCGGACGCGCCTTAGGCTATGCACATTACTGGCAGCAAATGAACACCGTAAGACCTGAAGCAGCAGGACTTTTGCTCGACACCAGTGTTCCGATCTCACGTCGAGGGACGTGGGTTTGATTGGGATACTGCGGTATTTGCCACTAGCACAATTCACCAAGGCTCGAACCAGTCGACTCCTTGGGCCCTTTCAGCTTAGCATCCCGCAAAACAGGTTTTGTCATGGCCACTAGACTGCCAGCGACCAGCGGTTGTACCGCGCATACAAACGACCGATAAATGGATGAACTCGAGTCCCTGCGCGACTCTTCGAGTCCCCCAGGCACTCGGGGGCTACTGACGAGGGGGTGACCCCACGACTCCTACGGATAGGCCTACCCGGTGTCCCTGAAGATAGAAGGCCCATGAAGACCCGCCTGGACCCGCCTTGGCCAGCTAATTGGCACCGACGTAGGAGTCTGCGACTCACAAGGAAAGTACGAAGACCTGTCGTACGGAGCAAGCTAGGGTTAGGAAAGCTTACCTGTAAACGTAGATGAACTCCCCGAGACCTAGCCCAGTATATAAGGGCTAGGAGGGGCGACGCCAAAGGCATCCAATATCATCGGTAACCCTAGCCTTGAGCACTCCAGCCTCGACATCCACTGTAATCACATCGCCCTCATCAATAATATCGAGCAGGAACGTGTCCTCCTGTTTGCCGACGAGCTATCGTCCAACCAGTGCCTCTCATGACTAACCCAGGGTCCCTGACCATGGGATTTGCCGGGGTTGATCCCCGTCACATGGTGAGGATAGCATCACTAGGCAAAGCAATACAAGGCAAAAGGTAGCAACTAATTTTTTGGTTTTTCATAAAGACACACAAGCAAAAGCAAAAACTAGAAAATAAACTAACAAGACTAAAAAGCAAAGGTAAAAGATAGTGTGCAACTCCCCTATATTGAAGATTGGAGTCCCAGGCAACGGCGCCCGAAATTTGCTTGATGGTACAAGAGATCATAACCGCTTCTCGCCCTTCGTTGGTTACCCCAAGTGGAAGGTTGAGATGTAGATAGCGGCAAATTTCCCTTGGCAAAGATACCAAGGTTTGAGTCAGTCCAGAAGGACTCCAAGGTCGTCAAGTAGGTGGAAAGGAAACAATGGCATCATTTTAAGACAAAAGTTTCTTCCTTGACCTGGACCTACACACACAACAAGTAACTTTGCTACCAACGAAGTTCAGAGAGGTTTTCAATCTCTCCGGCCTTGTTGTTTACAAAGGATCGAACGCAAGGGGATAATGATAGTGATAATTGCAATGGAAAGTAAAAGCAATAAATAAAGTAGAGGTGTAAACAGTGGTAGAAATATGGACCGGGATCCCATGATATTCACTAGTGATGTCACTCTCCCAAAAGACGATAAAAGAGCTAAGTTGGGTGAACAAATTACGGCTTGGCAATTGACATAATTATAAATGCACCGCAATTCTAATTATGATACTTGAAGGTAAGAGGCTCAAAAGTATGAGTAGTACGCCAAGGAAAGTAGACCGAAATCCATCTGCATCTACTCACTAATCATCCACCTTGAGATATCTATCCAGAACATCTCGCTCGTATTAAGTTGCGAGCCCCACCCAAAGTGTAAACTCAAAGCAACAGAGAACTGCATTAACAAACTTTGCGTAAGGTAAACAATCCTTGCAATCGTGGTTACAAGCACTGTTGTTTTCTCCCTGGTGGAAACAACACATCCCCTAGTCTCATGTTTTTGTCACTCAAACTAGACATCGGGGGGCATGAACCCACAATCATGCATAAACGCTCCCTCTTGGAGTTACTATCTACTACTTGGCCAAAGCAATAAAAATTATAGCAGAACATGCAACAATTACTCAAAAACAAAATATAAAAGGTAAACCAAATATATAACTCATCAGAATCTGAAAATAATCTCATAATCCATCGGATCCCTGCAAACACAGCATAGAAACAGCAAGAAAATTACATAGATGCTTTGATCATGTAGGGCATCTCACAAGGGCTAAGAATTGAAGAAAAATATTGGAGAGAAGACATCACATAGCTACTGTTCATGGAACCATGGTCCAAGGGGGACTACTCACGGCACATCCGGGAAGCGTCCATGGTGGTGGAGAAGCTCCCGGTGGTCCTTCTTCCCTACGGCAGGGTGCCAGGAAGGAGTCTTCTAGTGCTCCTGATATTGGAAGCGCGACGGCGACGGAAGGAGAGGAAATTCGCGATGCGGGGATCTCCTCGAGGGTTTCCTGGATGAAGAGGTAATATAGCCCGAAGGGGGCAGACAGGGGGTGTCCCATCTCCCAGGCGCCCTGGTGGCGCGGCCAGGGGTGGGGTCGTGCCACCTAGCCGCCTGGGAGGGGGTGGCCCCCCTCTTCGTCCCCTTCGGTGATTCTGAAAGCTTCCGTCTCGCTGATTTTTATTCTGGTTTTTCTGGAATTTTTGGAGCACGGAAAATTGGGGTAAAATAACTACAACTTAAAGACATCAGCAGACAAAAACTGGAACTGGGTGCACTGAGTTAGTAGGTTAGTCCAAATATGTGTAAAATGATATGAAAGTGTAGCAAAACAAGTAACAATGTCACATAAAAGTGTAAAAGATACGTTTGGGACGTATCAGTATTCAAAACTTGATAAAAAAAAGAAATTCAAGCATGCACGTACATATATACATGCATGAAGTTGTCAGAGGTTATTCGAACCTATCCGGCCGCTATTGGTTGTTTTTTGTCGAAACATGTTCCCCGTTGGATGTCGGCCGACATATACCACATGGTAATCCTCATGTTTTAAATTGACTTTGTAAGGTTTATCCCAGGACATTACAAACCAAGGTTCGAGACACATTACTCAAAATATTATGTCCTTCGACTCTAATACAAATGGGGTCGAAGAATCACGCAAGTCCATAACGTACAGCAGGCCATAGTTTTTCTTACAAAGCAATCATTGTTGCGACAAAGTGGTTCATGCATATTCAAACATAACAAAACCACTTCAAATTAACATGTATATGGAGTCTCATTTGGATCCCTCTCCCCCATGGTGCTTTTGATTAAAGCGCTTATTTTTGATCCGATCGATTGCTTGGTTGGCGTTCGATCGCTATATAGAGAGGGCCGGTCATAGCCGTTGGTGATTTCCTCTAAGTTTTTGTGGGGTGGTCCTATATATAGGACAACTGAAACCAAGTTCGAGCTTGGCGCATGTGCATAGTTGTCATAAGATTGCCTTTCGTCTGCTGTAAGCGGGGGGACTCACAGTATAGGTCAATATACAATCATATAATATATATATATATACTCTTGTTTATAAAGCAAGTGCCACATCAAAGTTGTGCATTTGGATGTACATTGAAATGTAATGAAACCCTTTCAAACATGTATTAGAACCACATGCATATATATGGGTATTTCCTCTAGGCTTTGTGGCGTGGCCCTATATATAACACACATCAAACCCGATTAGGTGCATTGTATTCATCACAAGATTCCCTAAATTCATATCTAATAATTATAAAGTTTGTGACTTGCACTTTTTAGTCGAAACATTCGCGGAGGATGACAGTATATGAAGTTTTTGAAGCACGTGGCACATCAAAGTCGTGCATTGCACATTTAAAAATCAACTAAACATTTTTATACATGAAATTGAGCCGCATGTGTGTGACGAAGGTCGTACGGACATTCATTGTGTTGTTTTGGATGAAAAGATCCACACTCGTGTTATAGGGGTTCACCGACATAAAAAGGGTGTATACATGGTGATTTCCTCGAGCTCTATGTTAGGGTATTATTATAGGACATCAAAAATCAATTTTGAGGCCATCTGTTAACAACACTCAATTTTCCTCACATGATGGTTTATATTGTTAAGATTGTTTGTGATTGTAATTTTTTAGATGGACAAGTAATTTCAGTACAATTTGGACCATGGGATGAATGATGGACGGACTCGGACCCGGCTGCCTCCTCGCATCCTTATTCAATTACCCTCGAATGCGGTCCAATCACTTCACGTGCACACCATTCCACACTAGGCAACTGCTCAATTTAACTAGTGGTTCTTTGAAATTTACAAGCGAACCCCAGAAATCAAACAATCCCATTAGCATCGATGATGGTGCGCACTACCCCATGCCGCCCCTTCATTTCCACCACCGGCGCCGGTGGCACACCGCTTCCGCCACATTGATGAAACGAGATATGATAACAGCTTCTCGCCCTTTGTTGGTTACCCCGAATAAAAGGTTGAGATGTAGATAGCAGCAAATTTCCCTTAGTGAAGATAACAAGGTTATCGAACCAGTAGGACTCCGAATGCTACAAGTAAGTGTCAACGGCGCTAGATAAATAGTTGACGTGGACCTGCACACAGAAACAAATAACTTTTCTCCCAACAAAGTACAGAGGGGTTGTCAATCCCTCCGGCCTTGTCGTTTACAAAGGATCAAACACAAGAGGATAATGATTGTGATAATGATAGCAACTGAAAGTAAAAGCAATAAATCAAGTGGAGGTGTAAACAATGGTGGAAATATGGACCGGGGTCCCATGATGTTCACTAGTGATGTCTCTCTCCCAAAAGACGATAAAAGAGCTAAGCTGAGTGAACAAATTACAGCTGGGCAATTGACAGAATTATAAACGCACCGCAATGCTAATTATGCTACTTAAAAGTAAGAGGCTTAAAAGTATGGGCAGTACGCCAAGACAAGTAGACCGAAACCCATCTGCATCTACTCACTAATCATCCGCCTTGAGATATCTATCTAAAACATCTCGCCGGTATTAAGTTGCGAGCCCCACCCAAAGTGTAAACTCAAAGCAACAGATAATTGTATTAACAATCTATGCGTAAGGTAAACAATCCTTGCAACCGCGGTTACAAGAACCGTTGTTTTCTCCCTGGTGGCAACAGCACATCCCCTAGCCTCATGTTTCTATCACTCAAGTTATACATCGGGGGGCATGAACCAACAATCATCCATAAACGCTCCCTCTTGGAGTTACTATCTACTACTTGGCCAAAGCAATAAAAAGTAACAGAGAACATGCAAGAATTACTCAAGAACAAAGTATAAAAGGTAAACCAAATATATAACTCATCACGATCTGAACATAATCTCATAATCCATCGGATCCCAGTAAACACAACATAGCAACAGCAGGAAAATTACATAGGTGCCTTGATCATGTAGGGCATCTCACAAGGACTAAACATTGAAGAACAAGATTGGAGAGAAGGCATCAAATAGCTACTGTTCATGGACCCATGGTCCAAGGGGTACTACTCACGGCACATTCGGGAAGCGTCCATGGTGGTGGAGAAGCTCCCGGTGGTCCTTCTTTCCTCTGGCAGGGTGCTGGGAAGGAGCCTTCCGGTGCTCCCGATCTTGGAAGCGCGGCGGAGGCGGAACAAAGAGGTATTTCACGATGATGGGTTCTCCTCGAGGGTTTCTGGGATGAAGAGGTAATATAGGGCAAAGGGGGTAGCCAGGGGTGGCCCAGGGCACCCTGGTGACGCACCCAGGGGTGGGGCCGCGCCACCTGGTCGTATGGGTGCCAGGTGGAGCCCCCAGAACCTCCTTCGGGGTTTCAGAAGCTTCCGTCTCGCTGATTTTTTATATGATTTTTCTGGAATTTTTGGAGCACTGAAAATTGGGGTAAAATCACTGCAACTAAAAGACATCAGTAGACATAAACTGGCACTAGGGGCATCGAGTTAGTAGGTTAGTCCAAATATGTGTAAAATGATATAAAAATGTAGAAAAACATGTAGCAATGTCACATAAAAGTGCATGGAACAAGCAGAAATTATAGATACATTTGGGACGTATCAACATCCCCAAGCTTAATTCCTGCTCGTCCTCGAGTAGGTAAATGATAACACAAATAATTTATGTGGTGACATGCTAAGACACATATAGTAACTTAAAAGTAAATCAAATAAGATGTGCAATTCAAGTCAAGATAATAAAAAGCAAGAGTCTTATTATTGATACTAGCAAATCATGAACATAAAGGTGCAAGAGCTCTCATTGTACATGACTCGAATGTCTCCAAATGGTGTTTGCGTGCAAGCAATGGGGGATGGCATTAGAGAATATATATATATATATATGTAGTTTAATTGAGAACTCAATCTACTAAAGTTTCACACCTGGTCTCCTTTGGGGTCTTATTTTGACTCATCCTCAGACCACTAGTCAGGTACAAGTCAAACTGATCCTCTCCCTTTCGACTTTGAGCACTCATGCAATGGATAAGCGCGATCAAGATACGTTGGCACTTAGGATGGAAAAGAGAGAAATGATGGGTAAGGAAGACAAAAAAGGTGTGAAAGGCTCACATCAATGAGGACAATCATAGGCGAGAGAAAGCCAAATGATAGATATGATGTGAGGAGTAGGGATTGCCATGCAACGGATGCACATATGAGCTAAGGTAAGCTCTCCAATGGAACTAATGGGGGTGCATCCAACTTGCTTGCTCATGAAGACCTAGAGCTCATTTGAGGAGGCTCGTCCTTTGAATATGCAACGCAAGTTCTATAGTGTAAGGGTCCCCACATAGTTATGCATGAATGATAATCTCTATGGAGTACAAGTTTGAAAATGGAGTACGAGTGTGGATATTTCAAAAAGTGTAGTAGTGTTGCCCCCTTCTCTCTTTTTATTTATTTTTTATCTTTTTTCTATTTTTCTGTCCTCTTTGGATCTTTCTATTTATCTCTCATTTGTCCTCTTTGGGATCTTTTCCTCACTTCAGGGCAATACTCTATATTTTACAAGATTATAGAAGATCTTCACACTTTACAAGAAGTACTCAACATAAAGAAAGAATGAAAACTATCATGATGTATGCAAATGTATGCCTCTGCAGTATAGCAGGATAGGCAATGATACTAGTGCGTCATGTAGCAATTATAAGGGCAAATCCCAACTACCATGCGGCTCCTCGGTCGAGCAAAAGCATGTATGACATGAAGATCAAGTCATGAGATGGTGGATGTTGCATGGCAATGTATCTCGGAAAGGCTATGGAAATGCCTTCATAAGTAGGTATGGTGGCTGTTTTGAGGAAGATATAAGGAGGCTTATGATGACAGAGTGTATCGTGCCAAGGGTTTAGGTGCACCGGCGAAGTATGCACCAACTCTCAAGGTGAGAAAGGGCAATGCACGGTACCGAAGAGGCTAGCAAAATGTAGAAGGTGGAAGTGCCAACAATTGAATACTCGCATTAGTCTAAAGAACTCATGCACTTATTATTGGTAACTCTCTATCTAATCAGGAGGTTCACAAAGAGACGGGTACCCCGAGGAGGAGTGTATGGGGGTTTGGTTATCCTTGCGCATCCTCAACCCATGGTACGTGAGGGTACTCTATATATTCCAATCCTCCAGAGGTTAGCGATCCATCTAGTAGCTAGAGTTCTCAACTAAATTTTGTAGTTTTTGAAAATAATCACGGATTTCCAAAAATACCACATCTATCACTAATAGGCTCAAGCTCTTGTCGCCCTAATGTCCAAACATTACTCAAATCAATACCTCAAAACTATTGCATGTTACTACTACACTTGTAATAGCAACCGTAATTACCTACTCATGCAAGACACACAACTCAGTGCAACAAGACCACTCTCTAAACAAGATAAGCATGAAAACTCAAGAGAGTTCCTGAATCAACCTAAACAAAGGATATTAAAAAGAAAAGCATGAAAACTAAGAGCTAAGCATGGCAGCATCTATGAACAGATAAAGAACACACACAAAGAAAGATAAGCATGCAAGCCTATGTTGTGTTCTTCAGTGGAGTGGAGCGTGATTCTCTCCCAAAAAGTGAAGGCTAGGATAAAACTTGTTATGAACAACAAGCAAGACTAAAACAAACTAAAAATTAAAGAGCATGACGCTCCAAGTTTAGCACATAACATATGAAGTGATAAAAATATAGCATGGAGAAGGACGAACTGATGAGTGTTGATGGAGGAGGGGATGCACGGGGGCATCCCCAAGCTTAGATGCTTGAGTCTCCTTGGATATTTCTTGGGGTGCATGGGGGCATCCCCAAGCTTGAGCGCTTGACACTCCCGAATCTTCTTTCATCATCTCCCTTCGCATACTCGAAAACTACCTTCATACGAAACTCATCATAAGTTGATTAGAGTGGTTAGTGCCCATGATAAAATAATTTTTATCGACTGGAAATAAAGATATTCTTGAAGAGATACTGTTTCTCATGATTGCCAAAAAGTTTTTTCAAAGAAAAAGCAAGCTTAAGTTTTGCAAAACAATGAAGACTCTAAACGTGGCAGAATCCATGAAAAACAGACTAGCAGGTAGTAAATACATTTTTGGGACACTTCTGCAACTCAAATAAAAAAACACAGAACAGATGCACGAAAGGTAATTGTATATAGCATACTGTCAAAAACATTCAGATCAAAAAGATGATCTTGTGATTTATGGCCAATTTTTTCGTCAAGGGGACATAATCTGTTTCTAGAGAGCATGTCACAACTTTTGAACTTTCTTGCAATCGGAGGCTAAAACTTGGCACAAAGCTTGAAAATAAACATGCAATGATGGTTCTACAGTAGTAACAAGCATCAAGACCACTAAAACCAAAAGTAAAAAACATCTTGGGTTTCCTCCCGACAAGAGCTTTCTTTTACGCCTTTTCGCTAGGCATGATACAAGAAAATCAAGTTTTATCTATATCGAATGAATAGCTTGCCCGTGTAACGGACTCATAAGGTAACTTGACCTTCTTTCGAGGGAAGTGTTCAATTCCCTTTTTGAGGGGGAATTGGAATATAATTGTCCCTTCTTTGATGTCAATGGTAGCACCAACGGTGCGAAGAAAAGGACGTCCCAAGATATTTGGACATGAGGGATCACACTCAATGTCCATAACAACAAAATCAATGGGAACATAATTATCATTGATAATAATAAGCGCATAAGCAATCATTCCTAAAGGTTTCTTTATGGAAGAATCAACAAGACTAACACCAAAAGAACATGTATCAAAAGGTTTCAAATTGAGCATATCATACATTCTTTTGGGCATAACGGAGGCACTAGCTCCAACATCCCATGAAGCAAAGCAAGAGAAAATATTCGATTTAATTTTGACTATGGGATCCCAATCATCTTCTAGCTTCCTAGGGATGGAAGTCTCAAGCTTGAGCTTCTCCTCCCTAGCTTTGATAAGGGCATTAGTAATATGCTCGGTAAAGGCAATGTTAAATGTGCTAGTGTGGGGATCTTTAGCCATTCTTTGCAAAAATGTGATAGCTTCAGAAAGACTACAATTATCAAAATGAAGATCACTACCATTAATTAAAGTGGTGGCGATGTCATCTAAGCTCATTATCTTGGTAGTCTCTAGATTAATAGGAACTTCTTGTCCTAAAAGTTGAGGTATTAGCATCACCATTGATAGGTCCAATGGGACTAGGGGTGTGTTGGGTGCTAAAAGTTTTGAGGTCCTCAATGAAAGGATCGAGATAGACCTAGAGGGGGGTGAATAGGTCTTATTACAAATTTTAACACTACTTAGCAATTTTAGGCAATAATGCGAAAGATAAAGGTGTGCCTAACAATTGCAAGGTTTACCTAGCTAGAACAAGATATGCAATAAGCAGAATATACTAAAGCAAGTGAGGGGAAAATAATACAGTAGCACAAGTAATAAGGGGAAAGAGTAGGGATAACCGAATGACGCGGAGACAACGATGTATCCTGATGTTCACTTCCTTGGAGGGAAGCTACTCACCGTTCGGAGAGAGTGGGTGAAACCACGAAGGCACACCAACGCCATGAAGGCTCACTCTATTCCCCTTGAGATATCAACACGAAGGTGATTCCCAACCACTACCGGTTGACCTTAAAGGTGGTCACCAAACCCTCACAAACTCAACGGGGGTAATCACAATGGTCGATTCCTCTCTGAAGAACTCCTACCCGCCTAGGAGTCTCCAACCTCCAAGAGTAACAAGATCAATGGGGAATGCTCAAGACTTGCTCAAAATGCGATTTGCTTTGGTTGAAAGATGGGGAAGGGGCGGATCTATCACTTGGTGAAAGATCCGTCAAGAACTCTCAAAGAACTCTCCGGGATCTGAGATTTGGTGGGGGAGAGAGTGAGAGGGAGCACTTCTGTTCTTGGGTGTTTGCAAATGAAGTGGTCAACCCTCACAAGTGGGAGTGAAGGGTTATTTATAGCCCAAGAAATGAAATGGCCGTTGGGGCAATAAGCTGTGCAAGTGTCAGACGTCCGTCAGGTGTCGGACGTCCGAAAGTCCAAATGTCGGATGTCCGAACCAGGTCAGACGTCCGTAATGTTCAAAGTGAGTTCAACATGCAACACCCGAAGAAAAGTCCAGTAGCATATCGGACGTCCGAAACACATCGGACTTCCGGTGAATTTGCATGCTCACTGACCTCTCCAAACGAAAACCAGCATATGAGATGTCGGACGTCCGACGGCTGTCGGACGCCAGAAAGTTTGAATTGTCAGACGTCCGAACCTTGTCGGACGTCGGAAGGTAGTGAACTATTTTTTACATTTTAGCTTCAATTTTGTGTCGGAATGTTTTTGTTTTAATTAGCTTTGAGCAAATCTTAAACACAAACCCACTGACCCCCTCTTAATAGTGCGGGTATCCCTATACTCAAGAATAACCGAAAAGCTTACACTTCAACCTTATTGGTTTCGAATCTTGAGCAATTTGATAAGATCAAATGGTCCTTGATCCACCACCACAACAAACCGAGGGCTAAAACCTGAGATATACTTGACAAACATTATTAGTCATCTATATGTATATTGTCATCAACATCAAAATATAATTAAGGACAAGATTGCTCTTTCAGTCTCCCCCTTTTTGGTAGTTGATGACAACATACATATAGCTCCAAAAATTATTCAGATTTTACTTTTTAGTGGGAGCAAGTTTTACTATGAACTCCCCCTTAATGTGTGCATATAAGATTCTTTACTTTACGCAAGATGCACACATTTGGGGCGAGTCGCAAGAAGATATCAAGGCAAACAATCATTGATTATGGAGATGACAAATTAGATTGCACCCAAACATGAGAACAAAAACATATGCCAATAATTTTTTAAGCCAGCCAGACGCAAGAGCAGCACCATGCATAACACAAAGTCAGAGTATTGCATGAGACACATAAAACCACATAAAACAAGTCTTACCACAACCAGGTCCCATACAACGACATAATCAAGTCTCGATCACCTAGACAACATAAGTAAAACACATATGACTCTCCCCCTTTGGCACCAAGTACCAAAAGGGGCACACGCACTGACGATACTAGTGAGTCCCACTGCCGCTCGCGCCAGGGTCTCCAGGGAAGAAATCCACCCACTCCGGTCCCGTAGGAAAATCGAAACCAAGATCAGCGAGAGGAGCATCGGGAAGACGCTCATCATCACTGACGTTGGTCTCTCTAGCTGCACGCAGCCGGGCCTTCAGGGAGTTCTTGGACTTGATGAGACTGGAGACCACCGTGTGGTTGGAGTGGCAGTCGAACGAGATGGCCCTCATCATAGCAGCTTGGGCCTTACCCAAAAATTCAGCCATGCGACGCGTAGGAGCCTGTTCCACTGACTGACGATGAAGATTGCCATGAACAGTGGTGTGGATCGGAACATGACGAGTCAGGACAACCTCAGGGGCATCGAAGTACATATGCTCCGGAATGGACCACACAACGTGGGGCTGAGTGATCTCCAATGGATAGGAGACGACTGACTGAATGAGTGCCATGATGAAAGGTGCATGGGGATATTGCCGATGCTGCTGAAGGCTCGCCCTCCGAATCTCATGCCAAAGATAGTGGGGCACATCAAGACGCTTGAGAGGGGTTTCATGGATATGGCACATCAATGTGATAGCAGAGCTGCTGCAATGAGTCTTATCCCCAGACTTGGGATACAGAGTCCTGAGCACGCACTGGGATACAGAGTAACTATATAACTATAGAATGCTAGACTCGACTTCGGCCAAGGCTGATAATCCTACAGTCAGTCATGCTCTGATACCAAGTCTGTCGGGACCCGGGGTTAGCGTATGCAAGCCTCGCTACAACACAATCATATGGAGAGCCGAGAGCCGTACCCACTTGTCTAAGCAGACAAGGCCAAGCACAGAACGTTCTCGGAAAGCATCGAACGTGAGGGGCGTCCCATCCAGGCCGGATGATCAACTGAAATGGGTCCTCATCGTCTGCACACAAGTCTAAATGATATGGGTGGTGGACTCCCATACTCATAGACAAGTCGCCTCAACCATACTATCGATTGTATTATAACCCTTACATAGACTTACTCCAGCCCGATCACTTAGTCGGGGTCTAGGGCGGGGTCGATCATACATCAAAGTGTGCACGAGACAGAGTCTCGAACAATCGCATCGTGATGCCCCAAGCTGCGCACATTTAAGGGCCACTTGGTGTATAAAAGACCGCCAGCCAGATCACAACTAAGGTCTCGAAAACCCATACTAAGACATGCATGTTATAAACATACACGCAGCACACATGCCTTGTATGAACAGCAGGTATCATTGCAATTCTCTACAAAGTATATATCTTTATTAATAACTCTTACAGAGTGCACACAGAGATCACAAGCATGTGATCCAACATTACAACAAACAAGCGGAAACAAGTAGGTCTGAGTACAGACAAGTTTAACAAATGGCTTAGAGAAGCCTTATCTAAAAACAAGCCCTCCACGAGGGAACCAGTCGTCTGAATGGGACTACACTAGCTTGGTCTTGGTCTGAGTCTTCATTCTTCAAGCTTCGAGTAAAAATCACCATCAGGGTCGGTGGGTTCATCAAAACATAGATTAAGCAAACGTGAGTACAAAATCGTACTCAGCAAGACTTACATAGGAGCTATATTACTCATGCATATGTATCAAGGTAAAGGGAGGTGGGGTTTCACTTGCAGAAGTGCCAGCTTTGACTTGGCTAGTCCTGAACTACGAGTACCAGACTTGGGGTAAGAAGCGTACACGAGTCCACTACATCTCTTCAACCAATTACACCACTATGGTTACTTCCTCGACTTCCCGCCGAGAAGCACACCATAGCACTCACGCTTATCTTGCGAGTTTTATAAGTATCCATTCAAGTTGTCTATGATCAAGTAGAGGTTTCCAAGTAGTCCATAACCGCGGACACGGCTATTCGAATAGTTCATTAACCCTGCAGGGGTGTACATCTTCACACGCGTGTCATCGCTTATCGCCTCATTCTTTTCACCCTTCAAGCGGGTGTCGGACGTGGATGAAACCAAGGCACTACCCTCACATCACCTTCTCTAATCCAGGAGCCGACTACCTGAGTTTGTCACCGCTCGAGAGTCCGGCCGGTTCCACGAAACGGACTCAGATAATGTGAAGGACCGAGACGCCACCTTTGTCAGATGGTTTCACTGTCTCACAGGTCCACCCACATATCTATACATAAATCAAATGGAAAGCCCAAATCTAGTGTGACTCCTGGACTGGATCGGGTACGTAAAGAGGCCAAACGGGGCTCCCATAAAACCCTACATGTGGTCATACTCTTTGTCTTGGATCACAAAACAGGAACTCGGGGCCTAGGGCAGTGTTCAACGAGACAACCCACTGTGTACTCCTACACAGCCTCTCATCGTTCACCTTTGTTTAGGGTGGATTCACCAACACGTTTCACTTTCATCAACACCACTGTGTTCATTCCATCCCGACTCACAATCAAAACATCCTCATTGTACCACTAAGCAGCAAAAGCAGTAACAGTTGTAGGGGCCACATGCTCATCAACCAACTCCTAAATCTGCTAGGATTGTGGTTTGCTTAATACGGTGGCAAAATGATAGGTCATGCATCGGAATGGGTTCAACTATGCGAAAGAACGTGTCTCGATGATCTCCTAAACATGCATAAGCGAGACTGAGAGGGAAGTAGGATTTTATAGACATGATCAATGGGGTTTGCTTGCCTTGCTGACGAGGTTTCGATAACGGAGTCTTCAACGAAGGGGGTGATCTCGAGCTCCGGATCCACTTCTATCAGCAACATGACAATCATAGGATCAATATAATGTACAATGCACAATCACATGAATAATATTGCAATGGTGATGTTCAAGGTACTGATGTGTTGAGCATTCCATTTAAAAGGAATATATTGCAAATTGAATTGCAAATTCAAACTCCAATTTGAATTCAAACTTGATCAAGTTACATGTGACATTGTTTGATCATTTTGAACCTTTTGGAAATGTGTATGATCTGCCTCTGAAGTGTGGTTGAAATGTAGTATAATTCCATGGTCCAAGTTGCCAAAGCATTTGGTTTGAATTTGAATTAAATTCAAATAAACCAAATGACATATGCTACTGGTCCCATTCTAATATCAACTCCAACATAGTTGAAAGTTGCATATTTGGAAAGATAATTTTCTCCTGATCATTTTTCATATATTATTTGCTATATTTGGAGTTAGGATGAATTAATTATGAATTTCCAAAGTTTGGGGTATTTTCTGTAATTTCTGGAATTTCTTTAAATCTTTTAAATCCTGGAAAAGATTTATTGCATCAGCCTGAGGTCAGCATGACGCAAGGGGGGGGGCTGACAACAGGGGCCCACCTGTCTATCTCTGTGGGGTTAATCCCCTGTTAGTTTAACACTAACAGTGTTTAGTTAGTGGCCTGGGCCCACTGTCAGTGGCCCAGGGTTAGGACTAGTGGGGGTTAGCTTAGGTTTAGGGCCTCTAATGGCGGGGCCGCCGGAATCCTGCCGGAGACTCGCCGGAGTTGGGTTCTAGGGCGCGGGGAGGGACCTGGAGGGCACGGGCTTGCTCCCCGTCGTCTTCCGCATCCAGTGGAGTGGTCGGGGGGTCACGGGGAGCATCAGGTCCACGGCTACGACGTCGTCTGCGGCGGCCGGAGACGGAGCACTACGGCGATGGCGAAGGAGGCCACGGGGAGGGTTCTGGAGGGCACTGCCGGGCTCAGCGCGAAGCCGTGCATTGCGTGGTGCCAACGGGGGTTCAAACAGGGGCTCTAGGGCGCGACAACGTCGACGAGCGACGGCAGCTGGGCTCGGACCTCGCCGGAACTGCGCGAGAGGGCTCGGGAGGAGGTGGGAATAGGTCAACCGGACGAGCAGCTCACCGTGAGTGGGATGGAGGAGACGGCGGAGCTGCGGAGTGCTTGACCATGGTGAATTTGAGCTCGAGCTCGTCGGCGGCCGGCGGCGAACTGGAGAAGGGGGTGGCGTCTCTAGGGCCTTCGGGCTCGATTGCTTGTGCTTGAAGACGAAGACGACATCTGCGGTGCGGCTGGACAAGCTCGGTCGGCGTATGACTGCCGTTGGCCACGACTGGGCGGCGGCGGCGCTCTGCGGGGTGCTCGGTCCTTCACGGGGACCCGCCGGAGAGAGAGATAGGAGGGGTCTGGGAGAGAGCTGGGGTGCGGGGGGGCTTCTGCGCGATGCGAGACGCAAGAGAGAGGGAGGGGGAGGCCTACAAGCGGCTTGGCGTCGTCGTGGCGTCGTCGCCGTGCTCCCAGCTCCAGCGAGCAGCTTGGAGGGGCGGGGTAGAAGACGACAACGCTTCGGGTGGGCTAGGCTGAGGCGACAGGAGGTGGGCCTCGCCTGTGGGCAACAGGTAAGGTCCTCTCTTTATTCTTTCTGTTTTCTATTTTCTACTTTATGTTTTGCTTTGAAATAAAATAGCAAAGCATTTATATTAAATGCCCAATTAATTTTATAATTCCTAGGTGACCAGTAGCTAGTCACTTGTGGAATTTGAGCATTTTTGAAATTCAAAACATTTGAATTTCAAATCAAATAGGGGTCAAATTTAATTTCCAGGGCACCTTTTGAATTTTAGAATATTCCATGGGCATGGGAAAATACCCAAACCACTTTTAAAATGATCAGCACCATTTATAGGAATTTTCCAAATGTTCAAATGATTTTTGGAAAAAGATTTTTATCTGGCCATTTCAAATAATTTCTCAGGGCTTTCTGCTTCCCCATTTTTGAATTTCTTTTGAATTTTTGCATGATGCAAAGGGATCAAACAAACCCTAGCACTTACCCTAGTTGGGGTTCTGACAACTCGCCCCCACTCAAAAGAATCTCGTCCCGAGATTCAGAAGTCGTCGGGAGGAAGGTGGGGTACTCGGCACGGAAGCGGTCTTCTCTTTCCCACGTTGCTTCTTTCTCGGAGTGATGTGACCATTGCACTCTGAGGAACTTGATCTTCTGACGACGAGTGACACGCTCTGCGGAATCAAGAATACGAATAGGGTACTCTCGATAAGAAAGGTCATCTTGGAGATCAAGCGTTTCATGGTCGACTTCGCGGATGGGGTCCTTGAAGCAACGCCTGAGTTGTGACACATGGAATACATCATGTACTCGGGAAAGGTGCGGAGGTAGTTCAAGTTGGTAGGCAACTTCTCCACGTTTAGCGAGAATGCGGAAAGGTCCGATGTAACGTGGGGCCAACTTGCCTTTGATACCGAATCTTTGGGTTCCCTTCAGAGGAGTAACCCAGAGGTAAGCCTTCTCATCAATATTGTAGCTCTCCTCTCTATGATGACGATCATAGTAGCTCTTTTGACGAGACTGAGCGGCTTTCAAACGATCACGAACAATGCGAACTTGTTCTTCTGCTTCCTTGATCATATCCGGTCCAAAGAGTTGTCTTTCACCGGTTTCTGACCAATTTAAGGGTGTTCGACATCGTCGTCCATAGAGGAATTCAAAGGGAGCCATGTTCAGACTAGATTGATAGCTATTGTTATAAGCAAATTCGGCGAATGGAAGAGATTTCTCCCAATTCTTTCCGAAAGAGATAACACAAGCTCTGAGCATGTCTTCCAAGATTTGTTTAACCCTTTCAATTTGGCCGCTAGATTGAGGGTGGAAAGCTGTACTAAAGGATAGATGAGTTCCCACAGCATTTTGAAAACTTTCCCAAAATCTAGAGGTGAAAAGGCTACCACGATCAGAATTGATCACCAAAGGAACACCGTGAAGAGACACAATTCTAGAGACATACAAGTCCGCTAACTGGCTAGCAGTTATAGACTCGCGAACGGGAAGGAAGTGAGCAACTTTGGAAAGTCGATCAATGACAACGAAGATGACATCATTTCCTTTCTGGTTTTTTGGAAAGCCGATGATGAAGTCCATACCAACCTTGTCCCATTTCCACTCGGGAATAGACAATGGTTGAAGAGTACCAGCAGGTCTTTGGTGTTCTGCCTTAATGCGACGACAAACATCACATTCGGCAACAAATTGTGCAATGTCTCTCTTCATCCGGGTCCACCAAAATCTCTGGCGTAGATCTCGGTACATTTTTGTGCTACCGGGATGAATTGAGAGGGGAGTGTCATGAGCTTCCCTAAGGATCAGCTGCTTTAGGTCTTCATTTTTAGGAACTACTAAACGATTTTCAAAGAATATCGTTCCTTGATCATTTGCAGAGAAACATTTAGCAACTCCGCTAACAATGTTCTGCTTGATCTCTTGAATACTACTATCTTGTTTCTGGGCGGCTATGATTTGATCCTCAAGGGTTGGTTTCGCCACCAAGTTGAAAAGAGATCCACGAGGAACAATCTCGAGATTGAGCTTTCGAAATTCCTCATGAAGAAGTGGTTGATACTGTTGTAACATGAGGTTGTTACAATACGACTTACGACTTAGTGCATCAGCCATGACATTGGCTTTGCCTGGGGTGTAAGAAATTCCTAAGTCATAATCTTTTATCAACTCTATCCAGCGTCTTTGCCTGAGATTAAGATCTGGCTGGGTGAATATGTATTTGAGGCTTTGGTGATCGGAATATATCTCACAACGATTACCAAGGAGGTAATGTCGCCAAGTCTTCAGGGCATGAACTACGGCAGCGAGTTCAAGATCATGGGTAGGATAGTTCTCTTCATGTGGCCGCAACTGGCGTGAAGCATAAGCTACCACATGTCGATCTTGCATAAGTATGCATCCTAACCCTTGCCGTGAAGCATCACAATAGATCTCGAAATCCCTTTTTGTGTCTGGAGGTGAAAGTACGGGTAAAGAAGTCAATCTTCTTTTTAGCTCTTGAAAGCTTTCCTCGCACTTGGTGGTCCATTGGAATTTCTTATCTTTCTTGAGGAGTTCAGTAAGAGGCTTTGCAACTTTAGAAAAGTTCTCAACGAAGCGGCGGCAATAGCTTGCTAAGCCAAGAAAACTCCTAACTTGCTTAACCGATTCAGGTGGAGTCGAGTCAAGGACGGCCTGAACTCTCTCGGGATTGACTGCAACACCTTTCGCAGAAATCACGTGGCCTAAGTAGGTCACTTCTGGTAGCCAAAATTCACACTTGGAGAACTTGGCATAAAGGCGGTGCTCTCTAAGTTTCATCAATACCAACCTAAGATGTTCTGCGTGCTCTTCTTCGTTCTTCGAGTAGATGAGAATGTCATCAAGATAAACCACAACAAATTTATCTAAGTACTCCATGAAGATCGAATTCATTAAGCACGAGAAAGTGGCGGGGGCATTGGTTAAACCAAAGGACATGACGGTGTACTCGTAAAGACCATATCGAGTAGTGAAAGCCGTTTTTGGAATGTCCTCGTTTCGGATTTTGATTTGATGGTAACCTAATCTCAAATCCATCTTGGAGAAGACAGAGGATCCTGCAAGTTGATCATAAAGATCATTGATCCTGGGCAGTGGGTACTTGTTCTTTATCGTCGCTAAATTTAGCGGGCGATAGTCTACGCACATCCTTTCTGTTCCATCTTTCTTCGTTACGAACAGAACGGGGCAACCCCATGGCGATGAGCTAGGGCGGATGAAGCCTTTTGCCAACGAAGCATCAAGTTGGGTTTTTAGCTCAGCTAACTCATGTGGGGCCATTCTATATGGGCGTCTCGAGATTGGGGCTGTGCCTGGTATAAGATCCACTATGAATTCTACACACCTGTCGGGTGGCATTCCCGGCAGCAATTCAAGAAATACATCCGGGAAGTCACGAACCACCGGAACATCTTCAAGGTCTGGAAGTGGAAGCACATTCAAAGTATGCATCTGGTTTTTAGAGCTGGGTGATGTGTAGTCAATGATCTGTCCTGAAGGATGGGTGAGTTTGACTGATTTGGCTTTACAATCAAGGAAAGCATTCTGCCTTGATAACAAATCCATTCCTAGGATGACATCAATGTCCGAAGACTTGAGGGCTATAAGAGAAGCAAGGAATACTAAACCCTCAATTTCAATTTGATTGCCATGGCTTACTCTATTAGTTTGCCACTTTGAACCAGGAGTTTGAATGATCATTGGAGAAAACATTTCTTCAAAGGGGAACTCATGACGAAGTGCATAACTCTCCGACATGAATGAATGAGAAGCTCCTGGATCGAAAAGAACGGAGGCGGGAACATGATTGACTGGGAGTGTGCCAAGAATGACATCAGAAGCAGCAGTGGTTTTCTCAACTGAGATTTGGTTCACACAACCACTACTCGTGACTGAAAGCTTTGCTGGGATGGTCTTGGTGGTGGATTTATTTGGAGGCTTGTGACTAGGTCGACGTGGTGCCACCAACACTGTAGGGCACTGTCGGAAGTAATGGCATGTCAGGCCACACGTGAAACATACCCTGCCTGAATTGTTGGGAGCAGGATTACTTGATTGTACACCATCATTCCTGGGAGGAACAATGTGTTGAGGTGGATGGCATAAATTCGGTGGTGGTCTCTGAAGAAGGTTTTGAGGTATGACACGGTTTGGAATCCAAATTCTGCGTTTTTGAGGGGCTGAACTAGAAGAAGGGGCAAGCTCAAGAGCATGCTTGCGAGACTCTTCGAACACTTCATTGCCGTGCTCAGCTCTGAAGGATCTGTTGACTAAATCCTCAAAGGTGGCAAATTCGATGAGGTTGAGATCATGGCGGAGGATAGGGCTAAGTCCCTTACGGAACCTTGCCTGCTTTCTGGCATCGGTGGTGATCTCATCTTGGGCATACCGAGCAAGACGGTTGAACTCTCTCACATACTCATGGATGGACATCTTTCCTTGAGTCAAACTGCAGAACTCTTCCTTCTTGCGCTCCATCAACTCATCCAGAATGTGGTACCCTCGAAAGGCAACACAGAACTCCTGCCAAGTCACTACGTGACTATCTGGCTGCATAGCAACATAGTTCTCCCACCATTGAAGAGCAGCACCTTCCAAGAAGTATACCGCAAAAACAACTCGGTCATCGGGAGCAACATGTGCAGTGTCAAGCTTACGCTCGATGGAACGGAGCCAATCATCAGCTTCAAGGGGCTCAGAAGAACATCGGAATACCGGTGGTTTGAGGAGGATGAAGTCCTGAATGCTCACAACCACATTGCGATGACGTGAGGTATTCTGCTCGATGAGCTCAAGAAGACGTGTTTGGTCACGTTGATTCTTCTCAGCTTCCATCATGATTTCCGCCGCAGAAGGCGGTGGTAGAGGTTCATCATCATTCCGATTCCGAACACGGTCTCTATTCCGACGAACAGCACTACGAGTTCCACCTGACATCCTGTGTGATAAAAATCAACAACCAGAACAGGTTGAATGATGGATTCAAGGATAACAAGACATGATGAAGACGGAAAAGATTGAAATGCGAAGACAATGATCCACAGAAACACGGGATAAATCCGGCAGCATAACGGCTACACCGGGATGGAAAACAAGACAACCTCGAGGAGATTGGACAAAACTTCCTCAAGGAACTCAAAACATGAAGACTCTGGACGACCACAATAATCCTACGGCTAAAAGGAAGCACTCAGCGAGATGTTCTAGTAAGACATAGATGAGCCTAGTCCTATCATCCCGTAGAAAAGATAAGGGTGACCCAGAACTCAGATCGATGAGGGTAAGGAGAAAAAGAAGCCTTACGTTGTTCCCTTATATACCCAGAGTAACTATATAACTATAGAATGCTAGACTCGACTTCGGCCAAGGCTGATAATCCTACAGTCAGTCATGCTCTGATACCAAGTCTGTCGGGACCCGGGGTTAGCGTATGCAAGCCTCGCTACAACACAATCATATGGAGAGCCGAGAACCGTACCCACTTGTCTAAGCAGACAAGGTCAAGCACAGAACGTTCTCGGAAAGCATCGAACGTGAGGGGCATCCCATCCAGGCCGGATGATCAACTGAAATGGGTCCTCATCGTCCGCACACAAGTCTAAATGATATGGGTGGTGGACTCCCATACTCATAGACAAGTCGCCTCAACCATACTATCGATTGTATTATAACCCTTACATAGACTTACTCCAGCCCGATCACTTAGTCGGGGTCTAGGGCGGGCTCGATCATACATCAAAGTGTGCACGAGACAGAGTCTCGAACAATCGCATCGCGATGCCCCAAGCTGCGCACATCTAAGGGCCACTTGGTGTATAAAAGACCGCCAGCCAGATCACAACTAAGGTCTCGAAAACCCATACTAAGACATGCACGTTATAAACATACACGCAGCACACATGCCTTGTATGAACAGCAGGTATCATTGCAATTCTCTACAAAGTATATATCTTTATTAATAACTCTTACAGAGTGCACACAGAGATCACAAGCATGTGATCCAACATTACAACAAACAAGCGGAAGCAAGTAGGTCTGAGTACAGACAAGTTTAACAAATGGCTTAGAGAAGCCTTATCTAAAAACAAGCCCTCCACGAGGGAACCAGTCGTCCGACTGGGACTACACTAGCTTGGTCTTGGTCTGAGTCTTCATTCTTCAAGCTTCGAGTAAAAATCACCATCAGGGTCGGTGGGTTCATCTAAAACATAGATTAAGCAAACGTGAGTACAAAATCGTACTCAGCAAGACTTACATAGGAGCTATACTACTCATGCATATGTATCAAGGTAAAGGGAGGTGGGGTTTCACTTGCAGAAGTGCCAGCTTTGACTTGGCTAGTCCTGAACTACGAGTACCAGACTTGAGGTAAGAAGCGTACACGAGTCCACTACATCTCTTCAACCAATTACACCACTATGGTTACTTCCTCGACTTCCCGCCGAGAAGCACACCATAGCACTCACGCTTATCTTGCGAGTTTTATAAGTATCCATTCAAGTTGTCTATGATCAAGTAGAGGTTTCCAAGTAGTCCATAACCGCGGACAAGGCTATTCGAATAGTTCATTAACCCTGCAGGGGTGTACATCTTCACACGCGTGTCATCTCTTATCGCCTCATTCTTGTCACCCTTCAAGCGGGTGTCGGACGTGGATGAAACCAAGGCACTACCCTCACATCACCTTCTCTAATCCAGGAGCCGACTACCTGAGTTTGTCACCGCTCGAGAGTCCGGCCGGTTCCACGAAACGGACTCAGATAATGTGAAGGACCGAGACGCCACCTTTGTCAGATGGTTTCACTGTCTCACAGGTCCACCCACATATCTATACATAAATCAAATGGAAAGCCCGAATCTAGTGTGACTCCTGGACTGGATCGGGTACGTAAAGAGGCCAAACGGGGCTCCCATAAAACCCTACATGTGGTCATACTCTTTGTCTTGGATCACAAAACAGGAACTCGGGGCCTAGGGCAGTGTTCAACGAGACAACCCACTGTGTACTCCTACACAGCCTCTCATCGTTCACCTTTGTTTAGGGTGGATTCACCAACACGTTTCACTTTCATCAACACCACTGTGTTCATTCCATCCCGACTCGCAATCAAAACATCCTCATTGTACCACTAAGCAGCAAAAGCAGTAACAGTTGTAGGGGCCACATGCTCATCAACCAACTCCTAAATCTGCTAGGATTGTGGTTTGCTTAATACGGTGGCAAAATGATAGGTCATGCATCGGAATGGGTTCAACTATGCGAAAGAACGTGTCTCGATGATCTCCTAAACATGCATAAGCGAGACTGAGAGGGAAGTAGGATTTTATAGACATGATCAATGGGGTTTGCTTGCCTTGCTGACGAGGTTTCGATAACGGAGTCTTCAACGAAGGGGGTGATCTCGAGCTCCGGATCCACTTCTATCAGCAACATGACAATCATAGGATCAATATAATGTACAATGCACAATCACATGAATAATATTGCAATGGTGATGTTCAAGGTACTGATGTGTTGAGCATTCCATTTAAAAGGAGTATATTGCAAATTGAATTGCAAATTCAAACTCCAATTTGAATTCAAACTTGATCAAGTTACATGTGACATTGTTTGATCATTTTGAACCTTTTGGAAATGTGTATGATATGCCTCTGAAGTGTGGTTTAAATGTAGTATAATTCCATGGTCCAAGTTGCCAAAGCATTTGATTTGAATTTGAATTAAATTCAAATAAACCAAATGACATATGCTACTGGTCCCATTTTAAAATCAACTCCAACATAGTTGAAAGTTGCATATTTGGAAAGATAATTTTCTCCTGATCATTTTTCATATATTATTTGCTATATTTGGAGTTAGGATGAATTAATTATGAATTTCCAAAGTTTGGGGTATTTTCTGTAATTTCTGGAATTTCTTTAAATCTTTTAAATCCTGGAAAAGATTTATTGCATCAGCCTGAGGTCAGCATGACGCAAGGGGGGGCTGACAACAGGGGCCCACCTGTCTGTCTCTGTGGGGTTAATCCCCTGTTAGTTTAACACTAACAGTGTTTAGTTAGTGGCCTGGGCCCACTGTCAGTGGCCCAGGGTTAGGATTAGTGGGGGGTTAGCTTAGGTTTAGGGGCTCTAATGGCGGGGCCGCCGGAATCCTGCCGGAGACTCGCCGGAGTTGGGTTCTAGGGCGCGGGGAGGGACCTGGAGGGCACGGGCTTGCTCCTCGTCGTCTTCCGCATCCAGTGGAGTGGTCGGGGGGTCACGGGGAGCTTCAGGTCCACGGCTACGACGTCGTCTGCGGCGGCCGGAGACGGAGCACTACGGCGATGGCGAAGGAGGCCACGGGGAGGGTTCTGGAGGGCACTGCCGGGCTCAGCGCGAAGCCGTGCATTGCGTGGTGCCAACGGGGGTTCAAACAGGGGCTCTGGGGCGCGACTACGTCGACGAGCGACGGCAGCTGGGCTCGGACCTCGCCGGAACTGCGCGAGAGGGCTCGGGAGGAGGTGGGAATAGGTCAACCGGACGAGCAGCTCACCGTGAGTGGGATGGAGGAGACGGCGGAGCTGCGGAGTGCTTGACCATGGTGAATTTGAGCTCGAGCTCGTCGGCGGCCGGCGGCGAACTGGAGAAGGGGGCGGCGTCTCTAGGGCCTTCGGGCTCGATTGCTTGTGCTTGAAGACGAAGACGACATCTGCGGTGCGGCTGGACAAGCTCGGTCGGCGTATGACTGCCGTTGGCCACGACTGGGCGGCGGCGGCGCTCTGCGGGGTGGTCGGTCCTTCACGGGGACCCGCCGGAGAGAGAGATAGGAGGGGTCTGGGAGAGAGCTGGGGTGCGGGGGGGCTTCTGCGCGATGCGAGACGCAAGAGAGAGGGAGGGGGAGGCCTAGAAGCGGCTCGTCGTCGCCGTGCTCCCAGCTCCAGCGAGCAGCTTAGAGGGGCGGGGTAGAAGACGACAACGCTTCGGGTGGGCTGGGCCGAGGCGACAGGAGGTGGGCCTCGCCTGTGGGCAACAGGTAAGGTCCTCTCTTTATTCTTTCTGTTTTCTATTTTCTGCTTTATGTTTTGCTTTGAAATAAAATAGCAAAGCATTTTTATTAAATGCCCAATTAATTTTATAATTCCTAGGTGACCAGTAGCTAGTCACTTGTGGAATTTGAGCATTTTTTAAATTCAAAACATTTGAATTTCAAATCAAATAGGGGTCAAATTTAATTTCCAGGGCACCTTTTGAATTTTAGAATATTCCATGGGCATGGGAAAATACCCAAACCACTTTTAAAATGATCAGCACCATTTATAGGAATTTTCCAAATGTTCAAATGATTTTTGGAAAAAGATTTTTATCTGGCCATTTCAAATAATTTCTCAGGGCTTTCTGCTTCCCCATTTTTGAATTTCTTTTGAATTTTTGCATGATGCAAAGGGATCAAACAAACCCTAGCACTTACCCTAGTTGGGGTCCTGACATCCGAAATCCACCGGATTTACGAAGAGGGCTGAGTCTGCGAAGTCAGGCCAGGCAGGGCAATCAGGTGCAGGGCAGCAGGGAATATCGTAAATCCGATGAGTTTCGGACGTCCGGCGTGTCGGACGTCCGAAAGCCAGCGGACGTCCGACAGGCTACTGATCTTTGTCGTATAAACCCGAAAATGTTGAAAAATAATTTACTCAATAATTTCAAACAACTTTGACAGGGGCCAAAAGTAGAGAAACACACAAATCATAACCATGGATGCACACATGAATGAGCAAAACAAGCCTTTCACAAAGGAGAGGCAGTGGCCGAGGCCACCATGTTTGAGTGTATTGTGCTTTGACACGGCGAAGATGTACCTTGGGTCCAAACACACTTACTCCATCGATAACCGCGACCCGTGGGTTCACCATAGTGAGCACGCGGATTGTTGATGTGTGAATCCATTTATGCATCACGTAGAGAGTAGAGAACTCATTGATTGAGTTTCTCCCCCTACATACATGCTACATCTAGACAAGATAGTTGCTATGTGCATGAATGAGAGCAAGATACCCCTAGGCCGAGAAGCTATAACGTTCCAAGATAACAAGTTCACCCCTTAGTTGACAAAACCTTGCTTCATCCAATGGTTTGGTGAAGATATCCGCGAGTTGCTTGTCGGTGCCCACATGTGCAAGAACAATGTAACCCTTTTGAATATGATCCCGTATGAAGTGATGATGAATGTCAATATGCTTGGTGCGGGGATGTTGACAAGGGTTGTTGGCAATCTTGATAGCACTTTCATTGTCACATAGGATGGGTACCTTCTGATAGGTGAGGCCATAATCCTTCAAAGTCTGCCTCATCCAAAAGATTTAAGTGGCGCAACTTGCGGCGGCCACATACTCATCTTCGGCGGTGGAGAGAGACACACAGTTTTTCTTCTTGGAATGCCAACTTACCAATGAGCGCCCAAGAAATTGGCATGAATCGGATGTTGACTTCCAATCTACCTTGTCTCCGGCCCGAACCGCATCGGTGTACCCCAAGAGATCAAATTTGGTTTCCTTGGGGTACCAAAGACCCAACAAAGGAGTATGAACAAGGTATCTAAGAATGCGGTTAACCGCCAAATGATGACTCTCCATAGGAGAGGCTTGATATCTTGCACACATTCCTACGCTAAGCATAATATCCGGTCTAGATGCACAAAGGTAAAGCAATGACCCTATCATAGAACGATAAAGAGTAGCATCAAACGGAATACCGGAAAGGTCTTGATCTAGATATCCCTTGGTTGGCATGGGTGTCTTGCATGGCTTGACATCCTTCATACCATACTTCGCGAGCATGTCTTGAATGTACTTTGTTTGGGAGATGAAGGTTCCTTCGGCAAATTGCTCGATTTGAAATCCAAGGAAATACTTCAAGCTCCCCATCATGGACATCTCAAAGTTCTTGGTCATAGTTTCCGAGAACCACTTGCACAAAGATGGATTAGGGGAACCAAATATTATGTCATCTACGTAGATTTGGCATATGAGAAATTCACCATTGGTTCTCTTGGTAAAAAGAGTGGCATCAATGACACCCCTCACAAATCCTTCCTCGAGTAAAAACTTCCTAAGATGGTCATACCAAGCCTGAGGGGCTTGCTTAAGACCATATAATGCCTTATTCGCATCATGGGAGAGAGAGAGGAGAACACATAGCTACTGGTATAAACCTCAGCCCCGAGGAGGAACTACTCCCGCATCATGGAGGGAGGAAGCAACATCGATGGAGATGAATCCGGGGGCACTTCCCCGTCCCGGCAGGGTGCCGGCACAGGAATTCTGGTCCCTCGAAGCTTGTTGGCGATGGCGGCGGAGATCGAAATTTCTTCTCGAGAAAAGGGGTCTGGAATCAGGGTTTTCACGACGGGAGAATAAATAGGAGCCAAAGGAGGGCACCAGGGGGGACACCAGTCGCCTAGGCGGCCTCCCGGCGCGGCCAAGCCCTGGGTCGCGCCCACTGGCCGCCTAGGCACTAGGTGGGGCCCCTCTGGCCCTTCTTCGGTGAATCCGGAAGCTTCCGGAACGCTGATTTTTTATCTGATTTTTCCCGATTTTTTGGAGCACTTTTAATATGGGGGAAACCTGAAATAGAAAAACAGCAGAAAACAGGAACTAGCACTGGGTTGCACTGAGTTAACAGGTTAGTCCAAATATGATCAAAAGTGTATGAAAGTGTATCAATATCATAGCAATATCACACAAAACATGCATGGAGCAACCAGAAATTATAGATACGTTTTGGACGTATCAACATCCCCAAGCTTAATTCCTGCTCGTCCTCGAGTAGGTAAATGATAACAAACATAATTTCTGTGGTGACATGCTAACAACCATATAAGAACTTTTAAGTAAAGCAATCAAGGCATGTAATTCAATTCAAGTCACAACAGGCAAGAGTCTATATTTAGCATTGAAACAAGCAACATAAGAACATAAAGGTGCAAGAGCTCTCGCTGTCCGTGACTCGAATGTATCCAAATGGTGTTTGCGTGCAAGAAAGGGGATAGGGATGTACGATAAAAAAGTATTTTTGTGTTGAGAACTCAATCTACTAAAGTTTCACACTTAGTCTTATTTGGAATCTTATCTTGACTCATCCCCAGACCACTAGCCAGGTACAAGTCAAAATGATCCACTCCTTTTCGATATTTTGAGCACTCATGCAATGGATTAGCGTAAGCAAGAAAGTTGACACTTAGGATGGCAAAGAGAGAATATGGTGGAGGAGGAAGTCAAAAAGCTGAGAAGGGCTCACATCAATGAGGACAATCATAGGCAAGAGAAAGCCAAATGATAGATATGATATGAGGAGTAGGGATTGCCATGCAACGGATGCACATATGAGCTAAGGTAAGCTCTTCAATGGAACTAGTGGGGGTGCATCCAACTTGCTTGCTCAAGAAGACCTAGAGCTCATTTGAGGAGGCTCATCATTGGAATATACAAGCCAAGTTCTATAGTGTGAAGGTCCCAACATAGCTATATGCATGAATGATAATCTCTATGGAGTACAAGATATAAGATGGAGTATGAGTGTGGATCTCTCAGGAGGAATAGTAGTGTGCCCCCTTCTCTCTTTTTATTTCTTTTTCTCTTTTTTTTATTTTTTTAGTGGCCTCAATGGCTCTTTCTATTTCTCTCATTTGTCCTCTTTGGGACCTTTTGATTTGTCCTCTTTGGGATCTTTTCCTCACTTTAGGGGCAACACTCTATAAATTACAAGAAGTATAGACGATCTTTCACACTTTACAAAAGTACTCATATCATAAAGAAGATGTAACTATCATGAAGTATGCAAATGTATGCCTCTGCCAGTGTAGCAGGATATGCAATGATACTAGCGCGTCATGTAGCAATGATTAGGGCAAGTCCCAACTAGCATGCGGCTCATCGATCAAGCAAGTAGCATGTATGACATGAAGATCAAGTCATGAGAAGGTGGATGGCAATATATCTCGGAAAGGCTATGGAAATGCCTTGGTAGGTAGGTATGGTGGCTGTTTTGAGGAAGGATATAAGGAGGTTTATGATGACAGAGTGTATCGTGCCAAGGGTTTGGATGTATCGGCGAAGGTGGACGCCAACTCTCAGAGTGATAAGAAAGCAATGCACGACACGGGAGAGGCTAGAAAAATATGGGAAGGTGGAAGTGTCAACTTTCGAATACTCACATTAGTCCAAAGAACTCATGCACTTATTATCGGTAACTCTCAATCTAATAAGGAGATTTCACAAATAGACAAGTACCCCGAGGAGGAGTGTATGTGGGTTTGCATATCCTTGTGCATCCTCGACTCATGGTACGTGAGTGTACTCTAATATGCGACCCCTCAAAAGAGTAGTGATCCATCTAGTAGCTAGAGTTCTCAACTAATTTTGTAGGTTTTGAAAATAAACAAGGATTGCCCAAAATACGACATCTATCACTAATAGGCTAAAGCTCTTGACACCAAAAGTCCAAACATTACTCAAAACAATACCTCAAAACTATTGCAAGTTACTACTACAAAAGAATAGCAACCTCAATTACCAACTTCAAGTCAAGATACAAAACTCAGTGCAACAGGCAAACTCTCTAAACAAGATAAAAATGAAAACTCAAGAGAATTCCAGCAACAAACTAAAAAAAAGCTCTTTAAAAAGATAAGCATGAAAACTAAGAGCTAAACATGACAGTAGCTATGAAAAAGATAAAGAACACTCACAGCAAAGAAATAGGCATGAAAAATCCTATGTTGTGTTCTAGATTTTAAAAGTGGAGCGTGTTTCTCTCCCACACAAAGAAAGCTGGGTTCTAACTTGTTATGAAAAGCAAGCAAAGCTAAATAAAACTAAAAAAAAGGAAATAAAGAACAAGACGCTTCAAGCATAGCACATAACGCATGAAGTGGTAAAAATATAGTGAAACGAGAGACGAACTGATAATTATTGATGGAGAAGGGGATGCACGGGGGCATCCCCAAGCTTAGACGCTTGAGTCTCCTTGAATATTTCTTGGGGATGCATGGGGGCATCCCCAAGCTTGTGCGCTTGACACTCCTGAATCTTCTTTTATCATCTTCCCTCGCACACTTGAAAACTCCCTTCATACATAACTCATCATAATCTGATTAGCGAGGTCAGTACCCATAATAAAATAAAAAAATTCTCTACTAGAAACAAAGATATTCTTGAAGAGCTACTGTTTCTCAAGATTGCCAAAAAGTTTTTGCAAAGAAAAAGCAAGCTTAAGGTTTGAAAAATGAAGAAAAGGCAAAACAGGACAGAATCTGTGAAAAACAGACCAGCAGGTAGTAAAGAATTTTTTAGGGATACTTCTGCAACTCAAATCAAAAAACTCAGAACATACGAAAGTTCCGTAATTGTATAGAGCACGCTGTGTAAACATTTCAGCTCAAAAAGATGAACTGGGAGTTTTCTGTGTTTTTCCCCGTCACGAGGACAGAATCTGTTTTCTGGACAGCATGTCACAACTTTCACTTCCCTTGTCATAAGAGGCTATAATTGGCACAAAGCTTGAAAAGTAAAGATACAATGATGTTGCTACAGTAGTAACAATTATCAAGACCACTAAAAACATAAGAAAAACAAAAAGGAAAACCTAAATTCGTTGCAGGCTGCCTCCCGAAAGCGCTTCTTTAAAGCCATTAGCTTTTTTTTAGAAATGGGAGCCTCGCCCCAGCCTCTGCATCAAAAAGATGCATACGGCCGTTTTTGTTTTTATTAATAGGAGCGTCACAGTACGGACATATTACAAGAAATCACATCACTGATCACACAGTGTAAAAATATAAATAAGCCAAATGAAGATGAGCATTCTATCCATCAATTCTTCTAGCATGACGCCACCCATTCCGGGAGAAGATAGCCCGAACGACCGCCATCATTCGAGTACATCCGGAATCCATAAGAACCCGCTGGGCTTCTGGCAGGAGAAGTGACCACGATTGGATCCAGTGGGTAGCCTTGAGCACAACCTGCATAAATTGTGGATTTTCAACCTTATTAAAGACAATATCATTCCGGCAATTCCAAATTGCCCAAAGATAGGCTGACACCCCGATGCGAATTCTAGCCTTCGTGTCTTTATCCGTACCGTTCAACCAATTTCCAAAAAAATTAGAAATACTGGTTGGAGGTGTAATATTAAAAGTAAAATGAATTAGGCGGCAAATGTTTTTAACCAATTGACAGGATATGAACAAGTGCTCTACAGACTCTTCTGTATCGCAGAATACGCACTTTTTACATCCTGTCCATCTTCGTTTCGCCAAGTTATCCTTAGTAAGCAGCACCTTTTTATTAAGAAACCATAAGAAAATCTTTATCTTTAGAGGGATTCGAAGTTTCCACAAATATTTTTGTAAGTATCTCGTATGTCCATTCATATAATGTGCATACATTGATTTATTGGAGAAAGAACCGCTTGCTGACAATCTCCACTTAAATTTGTCCTCCTGATCAGAAATTGTTACTTGGATCAACCGACCAACTAGGTGCATCCAGTCAACTCGTTTATCACCTATTATGGCCCGGCGAAATAGTAGATTAAGGGGAGCCGTGTTCATAACATGTGTAACTAAGACGCCTCTATTTCGCACAATGTTATATAGACTTGGGTATTGAGAAGCCAGTGGTGTTTCGCCTAACCACATGTCTTCCCAAAATCTTGTTTGTAAACCATTTCCCACTACAAACGCCCCATTGGCAAAAAAATCTTGTTTAACCCCCATAATTCCCTTCCAAAAGGGAGAGTCTGTTGGTTTGACCTGTACTTGAGATAGCGTCTTGCCACTCAAATACTTATTACACAATAATTCTTACCACACCCCTTCTTGTGTGAGTATTTTAAATTTTCTAATAGGTTTTTGTTTTAAATTTGTAAAACCTCGATTCCCAATCCGCCTTGGTCTTTGGGTCTACATATAATGTTCCATTTTGAGAGCCTATATTTTCTCTTTGTTTGATCACTTTGCCAAAAGAACCGTGATCGGTAGAAATCCAAACGCTTTTGGACCCCTACCGGAATCTCAAAAAATGATAACAGAAACATAGGTAAGCTAGTTAAAACTGAATTTATAAGGACTAAACGATCTCCGTATGAGAGCATTTTGCCTACCCAAGCACCCAGTTTATTCTCGAATCTATCCTCAGCTAATTTCCATTCTTTATTCAAAAGTCTTCGGTAATGAATTGGAATACCTAGATATTTAAACGGAAGTGCACCGCTTTCACATCCGAAAATATTTTGGTATTCAACTTGCCTCTCTTTTGCTTTTCCAAAACAGTAAATCTCGCTTTTATGAAAATGGATCTTGAGACCAGAGAGTTGTTCAAAGAAGGATAGAATTAATTTCATGTTCACCGCTTTCGCTAAGTCGTGTTCAAGAAATAGTATGGTGTCATCCGCATATTGAAGAATTGAAACACCACCGTCAACAAGGTGGGGAATCAGACCACCAACTTGTCCATCCTCTTTTGCCCGTGCAATTAAAATGGCTAGCATATCCGCTACTAAATTAAACAGGATAGGGGATAGTGGGTCTCCTTGTCGTAGTCCCTTTAGCGTTTGGAAATAGTGGCCAATGTCGTCATTAACCCTTACTCCCACACTCCCGCCTTGAACAAACCTAGCTATCCATTCACACCACTTAGGCGAGAATCCTTTCATGCGTAGCGTTTGTTGCAGGAAAGCCCAATTTAATTTGTCGTATGCTTTTTCAAAATCAATTTTGAATAAAACCCCATCCATTTTTTTTCCGCTGAAGTTCATGAATGGTTTCATGTAACACCACCACCCCCTCTAAAATATTTCTCCCTGGCATAAAGGCTGATTGAGATGGACGTACCACTTTGTGAGATACAGATGTTACTCTATTAGTACCCACTTTGGTAAATATTTTAAAACTGACATTAAGAAGACAAATAGGCCGATATTGCTCTATTCTACTAGCGTCTTCTTTTCTGGGTAATAACGTGATGACTCCATAATTTAGTTTGAAAAGAGGTAATTGACCAACTTGTAATTGGGTAAACAAAGCCATCAAATCTCTTTTGATAACCCCCCAATTTTTTTGATAAAACTCCGCCGGGAACCCGTCTGGTCCTGGAGCTTTGTTATGTTCCATGTGAGATACAACATCGAAAACTTCCTTCTCCGTAAAGTTAGAAGTTAAGATATCATTCCCCACCTCGGAAATCTGAGGCATGTCCTCAGTTCGAGACTCCTCCAAGGAGAAAAAATTAGGATCCGCTGCCCCCAAAAAGCTCCTTATAATATTCTGATATGAAAGTTTTTAAATTAGCTTCTCCCACAATAGTTCCCTCGTCTTGTTCAAGTTGGAAAATCCTCTTTTTACGGTGCTTGCCATTTGCAATTAAGTGAAAGTATTTTGTATTGGCCCCTCCTTCTCTAATGTCTTTTATCTTCGCTCTTTGCCTCCACTTTATTTCTTCGTCTCTCCTTAAATTTCCCAAATATTTCTCTACCTCTTTTTTGGCCTCCATTTCGGCCACGCTTAGAGGATTTGATTCAGCCTTAATATCTAGTTCGTTAATGAGGGCCAACAATTTATCTTTGTTCTTCTTATACTCACCACTCATATTCTTAGCCCATCCACGTAGGAATTGTCTAAGATGTCGAATTTTATTTTGCCAAATTTCAATAGGTGTTTTCCCACTATTAACGGACCCCCATTCTGTCCAAACAATATCATAAAAGCCCTCATGGCGCATCCATGATAATTCAAAAGAGAAGTGAGATTTATTTCCGAAATGAGCCTGCTCCCATGAATTGATAATCAAGGGTGTGTGATCAGACCCCGTTTGGGTCCGCGCATGAACAGAGACTAATGGAAATTTTTGTTCCCACTCGACGCTAGCAAGGAACCTGTCTAATTTCTCATATGTTGGAACTTCTCTCCTGCTGGCCCATGTGTATTGTCTTCCGGACATTCTCAACTCCCTTAAACTAAGGCTCTCAATGATAGCATTAAATATAAAAGGCCATCGCGCATTGAAATTGTCATTATTATTTTCTTCCTGCCGTCGAATAATGTTAAAATCACCCCCTACCAACATAGGCAGCGTTTCATTTTCACAAATTCTGACTAACTCTACTAGAAACTCAGATTTATTTGAGTCTTGTGCTGCACCGTAGACAACAACAAGCAACCACATAAAACCGTCCTTTTTTGCTTTGATTTGCAATTTAGCACAATAGTCACCAGCCACTATGTTAAGCACCGATAGAGTGGTGTTATTAATTCCAACCAAGATACCTCCAGAGCGACCGTGTGGGGGGGAGGCAGAACCACGCATAGTCTCTACCTCCCGCCAAATGACTTAAAAAAGGTGTGCTAAAATTTGATCGCCCAGTTTCCAATATAGCGAGAAAATCAAGGTTTTCCTCCCGCACTGTCTCATGTATAACGTAGTTCTTAGCCGGATCTCCTAACCCATCAGAATTCCAAATCATTTTAATTATTCGATTTTTTAAGTCTAGCACTTCTACGCACTTTAGTGTTTGCTGTAATCACACGCTTGCGACCACACTGTTGTTTTGTTTTTGGAATTCAGAGATCCGCATGATCTCCCACCAATTCCTCTTCTTCATCGTGCTCCAAATCATCACTAAGGTTTTTAGCTCTACGTATTACTAAACTAGTATCATCATTCGTGTCATGTTGATCCAAAGAATTTTTTAAATAAGTGACTGATCTAACATGTTCAATGTTTTTTATATGATTAACAGACAAGCTAATTTGTTCTTCATTCTTTCCCAGAGAAACCCCCAAACGATCCGCCCTAGCAATTATTTCAGAATTTGAAAGCGATAAAAAGGATAGATTAGGGGTGTTTTAATACCTGGAAAGTTGGATGGGTCCTTGTGTTGCGCCAATAGCATGGCCCTGTCCATGGAGTGCATATCCACCGTGGGCTGCGCACGTAGGCGCCGACTCGTCCGCACCTCGGTCGATGTAGTAAAGGGCATCCCCCCATAGGCCAAAATTTCGGCCTCGGTAGGAATGGAGCATGGCATAGCCCCCAGACCGCCTGGCTGAGTTGCTACCCCAGTAGTGTTAGGAGGCACCCCATCCCCCTCCGGTAACAACGTCATTTCATGTTGCGCACAACTCCTCCCCTCCGTATACACAGAAGGAATTGTGAAGCCAGCATCCTCGAGCTCATCCACTAGAGAACCGTCCGCACAAAGCAGGTCCCCGTGTTCTGTCTCCTCCAGAAGGTTGTTGCCTACCAGCCCTGAGCGCGCCAGCGTGGTCACACCCTCCGCCTCCTCGGTGCCAACAACTGATGTAACTTCAGCAACCTCCAATGAAGCCATCGGCGTGATACCGCATGAATCTGCCTTGGCGTCAGGCTCAAAAGTTGCCTGTTCCGAAGTCTCCTCCACTTCCTTGTATTCAATCTCCACAGCAATACCACGAAGGTACTCTTTGGTCCTGTCTATAGACTTGCGTAGCGAAGGAGAAAAAATGACCCCGGGTGTGAAAGTACCGATAGTAACAGGATCCGCCTGACTCTGCTGCCCATAAGCTGAACTCTCTTCGACTCCACCATTAGCTAGGCTTAAGATTTTAATGATGCTCTCGCAGGAATAAGAGTTGAAGAACAAAAGAGAGCATCAAGAAGCAAATGCGAAACACATTTAAGCCTAACATGCTTCCTATGCATAGGAATATTTCAATATAATAATTCATTGAAGCACAGAGCAATAAGCATAGGAAGGCAAAACAAGTGCAGCTTCAAAACCTTCAACATAAAGAGAGGGAACTTGATATTATTGAAATATTTATAAGCATGTGTTCCCTTCTCATAATAATTTCCAGTGGTATCATGAATAAACTCAACAATATAAGTATCACATAAAGCATTGTTACCATGATCCACATGCAAAAAGATACTCTTACTCTCCACATAAGCATAATCTTTCTCATTGGTAATAATGGGAGTAGGACTATCATAAACAACTTGAACACTATAGATTAATTGTGTATTAGGAAGATGGTGTTCAGCAAGGGAGTAATCCCCTCCATGATTATGACAAGTTTCATAAGGATAATTTCTCCTTATGTCATAGGTACCTTTACAATCACTATAGATAGGAGTTATAACATCATCATAGTAGAGAAGAGTATTATCATTGCTAGCAACTATATTTGTAAACATGGTGTCTTTATTCTTACTAGCAAAAGAATTATCAATTACCACATCACTAATGGGTAAAGGACTTGCAATCCTATCATCCCCAAGCTTAGAGCTTTCCATATCATCACTTTCAGAGTTGGCACCAAAAAGATTTTCAAGATCATAAGTAGCATTATCATCATCTTCCCAATCACAATAAGTAACATGCATATCATAATCAAAATCATCTTCAATAGTGCCTACGGACTTAACATCAGGATAATAATGAATGCAATCAACCTCACCATCCTCCATAAATTTTTGTCTGTTAGGATAAAAATTGATGCGAGGAATATGCTCAGGCCAGGTTGATACCCATTCTTCTTCCTTCTTGCTCATCTTCCTCCTCCTCTTCTTTTTCTTCTTCTTCACCTTAGGAGGGAGTGGTTGGAGATGAAGTTTCTCCATATATCCTGGTTTATCATCGGAAACAATAGGGGAAACTTGGGAGAAACTCTCCTTTTTATTAGTAGAAATATAAGAGACATTTTTATACTTTGGTAAAGTTCCCTCCTTTCTAATCTTACTTATGTAATCATTTTCATGGCAATTAACAACACAATAGAGATGGCAATTTTGCAAAGTGTTGTTTATTCCTAAGGCATTAACATCTAGCCAAGAAGTCTTTTCTGATAACTCTTCGCACATCAAAAATAACATAAGTTCATCATAAAGATCAGGGGTGATCATGTTATCACACAACTAGTTAACAATTATGTTTTGAAAGTTCATGCATTGAAAATTAAAGTGACCCTCTATACCACAAAGTTCACAAGTAAAAGGATAAAGGTCACACAATTCTCTAGCAATTTCATTTAAATCTTTGACCCCAAGTGATTGTTCTTTCATGCTTATGTTGCTTACAATACTTCTCTTCTTCAATCATAGGCCTTTCACAAGGTCTATCCACTACAAAAAAATTAACATGCTTATATAAAACTTCATTTTCAGGAATTGGATCATGCATGTTGCAATCATCATGAATTTTTTTATTTTCTTTGCAAATCTCTTTAAAAGGTTCATGATGCTTGATCCAATCCTCCTTAGGCATATTAAGATGTGAAGCAAAAGATTTGAGTAAAACAACAAGGAGTTGAGAATCAAGCCCAATCTTAGCACTAAACTTATTAAAACTTGCAGTTTCAACAAAGGACTTAATGCAATCATACTCATAAATTATACCTGACTCTTTACCTTTGTCGATCTCCCAATCTTCAGTGTTGCGTTGAATTCTTTCAAGGAGTTCCCATTTAGCATCAATCTTTTCGTTTTTGAAAGAACCCATAGAGGAAGCATCGAGCAAGTCTTTATCCTGTCGAGAGAACCTTGAATAATTAGTAATAATTATATATTTGGGGAGCCCATGGTTAGGAAATTTTAGCATTAAAGTTTTCAGTCTCCCCCAAGCTTGAGCTATGCTCTCTCCGTCATGAGGATAGAAATTATAAACATAATTACTATTCTCATGAACTTCATGAAGAGGATAAACTTGGAGTAAAAGAGAGACTGGATCTCTTCCCAATCCCGTAGGTGAGAATCATCTAGTAGCCTATACTATTCCAATGCTTTTCCTTTAAGTGACAAGGGAAATAATGTCTTCATGACTTCACCTCTTGTCAAACCTGAAATCTTAAACAACTCACAAAGTTCTGTAAGTTTCAACAAATGAATACTAGGATTGACTGTTCCATCATAACAATCATTCCTAATTATTTCAATTATCCCAAGTGGTATTTGGAACGGGATACATTCAGTAGGTGGAGGAGACTTCTCTACCATGGGTGTGGTAAAGCGGCCTTCCCCAAGCAACAAACTAAGAGTGCGGTTTTCCATAAACATAACTAGTGAAAATAAAAACAAGAAACAAAAAGATTTAATTGCAAGATCTAAAGATATACCTTCAAACACTTACTTCCCCGGCAACGGCGCCAGAAATAGCTTGATGTCTACGCACGCTTCTATTCTTGTAGACTATGTTGGGCCTCCAAACGCAGAGGTTTGTAGGACAGCAGCAATTTCCCTCAAGTGGATGACCTAAGGTTTATCGAACTCAAGGAAGTAGAGGTTGAAGATGGTCTCTCTCAAGCAACCCTGCAATTACGATACAAGAAGTCTCTTGTGTCCCCAACACACCTAATACAACTAGGAGTTGTATAGGTGCACTAGTTCGGCGAAGAGATGGTAAAATATGGGTGATAGGTGTGGCAAAACGAAGTGATGTAAATCTGTAATAAAAAGTGCAGCAAGCAAACAAGTGATAAACGTGAGCAAAAATGGTATTGCAATGGTGGAAACAAGGATTAGGCTTCATACTTTCACTAGTGGCAACTCCCAACAACGTTAACATAGTCTAATCACATGATATTCCCCATAAAACATGCAATGGAGACGTACTCGGAGGTCATTCCTTTGTGGTCAAGAGAGGACGAGAATTGTGTAGGGCTACAAAAGCACACCTCAGAGTTCGTAGTTCTCATCTATGGATTTCCCAATGTCACCGCGGCCATCCAAAGAGAGTACCACAATCACCACAACATATCTAAAGGATAGTCAAAGACAAGCACCAAGAGGCTCTCAATCGTCAATCCACACACAAAAGAGGAAATAAATCATGAAAATATTCTTCTAACCCATGTCCAATAGACCGTTGTCACCATGGTCTCGGGGATTATAATAGATAAGATCAAGTGAGTACATCAATCCAATACATAGAAGAAGGGGAAACATCATGGGATCATCCTATATTAACATAGCCTATGATCACAACGACGATCACATCATGGGAGAGAGAGGAGAACACATAGCTACTGGTATAAACCTCAGCCCCGAGGAGGAACTACTCCCGCATCATGGAGGGAGGAAGCAACGTCGATGGAGATGAATCCGGGGGCACTTCCCCGTCCCAGCAGGGTGCCAGCACAGGAATTCTGGTCCCCCGAAGCTTGTTGGCGATGGCGGCGGAGATCGGAATTGCTTTTGGAGAAAAGGGGTCTGGAATCAGGGTTTTCGCGACGGGAGAATAAATAGGAGCCAAAGGGGGCCACCAGTCGCCTAGGTGGCCTCCCGGCGCGGCCAAGCCCTGGGTCGCGCCCACTGGCCGCCTAGGCACCAGGTGGGCCCCCTCTGGCCCTTCTTCAGCGAATCTGGAAGCTTCCGAAACGCTGATTTTTTATCTGATTTTCCCGATTTATTGGAGCACTTTTAATATGGGGGAAACCTGAAATAGAAAAACAGCAGAAAACAGGAACTGGCACTGGGGTGCACTGAGTTAATAGGTTAGTCCAAATATGATCAAAAGTGTATGAAAGTGTATCAATATCATAGCAATATCACACAAACACATGCATGGAGCTAGCAGAAATTATAGATACGTTTTGGACGTATCAGAACCTTGCTTGCTTAACCACTACTTAGTATGCATGCTTAGGATGCTATCAACTTTTATCCTGTTACTCCTTGATTGGGCTATCACACTATTATATTGTTGTGGATGGTATGATTATTATAATGTTGACTATATTCGACAAAGGATTGAAGGTCTAGGCTACCCGCCCCGATGCTTTGTTCCATTCAAGTCACCTAGGACCCGAGTTCCGGGTATTGTGTCTCTTGACGAGCGTGCCTAACCACGTGTGGTATGCTATGGGGTCCCCGCTTCTAACCTACCTAGATCCAAACATTTTTAGAGGTGGCCCAAGCTGATTTACCATTTGAAACCCCGTGTGTGTGACCGGTCTGCAGCCAACAGATTTCAAACAACTCGGGCCAGCAGAGCCATAGTTCCTTTGTTGGTCCACACTGATGAGCTAGGGAAGCCCCTGAGTTCAGGTGAGGCTAACCCCGACCTTGGCCATACGAAAGAGTCCGATCCGAGGGCGCGGCCGGCTCTTGGATTCGGCGTCGACTCCCCGGGGGCCACCCGGATTTGTGCGTTGTTAATTAGAGGGACCTGACGTTTCGGATCTCTCGGAACTAAATCATAAAATGGTTGCCTGTGATGGGTAGCAACTGAGAGAGATGGGCGTGCGTGCGAAGCCTTGTAATGGGCAGTTCGTACACCCCTGCAGGGTTAAATCTTTTCGAGAAGCCGTGTCCACGGTTATGGACGACTTGAGACCTACTCCTTGTTCATAGACAACAACAACTGAGATAATCTTAATAACTTGATCAACGTGTGTGTGCCTTGACTGCTTCCTCTTCGTCGGGATGCGAAGGGGAGGACAAGGATAGGATAGGTGTTATGATTGTGTAAGTAGCTGATAGCAAGACTTGTTGGAGGTGATTCCTCATCGAATGCTTGGCTTCTCATCTTACTCTAAATAGATCGTTAGCCACCTCATATATTGCTAGTGCGGCTGCAACCTCACCACTACCCCCATCTTACCGTGAGAAGTTAGTTACAAGACTTGTTGATATAGCTCACCCCTTCTTTTCTCTTTTATGCACGTTAGGCAAACAATCTTGGACTTCAGAGGAGCTCGACGACCCTTCTTCTGGACGCCTTCGCGAAGACTCGACGACGACTAGTTAGGCGGATCCCGGCGGAGAGCCTGGACCCGTGTGGACGTGGGAATGGTGTGTTTTACTTTTGCCACTAGGCATTTGATTGTAGTCTGTACTCAGACATGTACCTTCCGCTGATGTATTGTATTAAGGCAGTTGTATGCCGATTGTATGAGATGTTGTATCCGTGTAGCTGTAATGTTGTGATATCATGTTGGAAATCCGGGGCATATGGCATTGCCATATGTCGCGGTGGGACCGATATGTGCTTCGTCCCCGGATCTGGATGGAAACAACTAGATCTGGAACAGTACCGCGTATCGGGCCTTACACCCTCCCACGTAAGCGTATGTGTCCTTTACCTATATCAATGAATCCTTTCACGGCTCGGAGGAAGTCCCTTCCAAGCACTATGTTTCCTTGGTTTGGCTCCATGATGAAAAAATCAACCGTTGCACTCCTTTTAAAGAATGTAACCTGGACATATTTTACCTTTCCCTGGATCTCAGAAATATCTCCATTAGCATGTTCATGATAAGATGAAAAAGTGTCCATATTTAAAAGGTTTAGAGAATCATAAACAACTTTTGGCATTGTAGAAACCATGGATCCAATATCACAATAAGCAAGGAAGTCTTGGATAGAGATGTGAATTCTAACAAAAGGATCCCAATCATTATCTATCTCCAAAATATCTTTCTTATTGGGCTTGGGTTTCTCTACTTTCCTCAAGTCTAGAGCATCCATTCTTTTTTGAACAGTAGGAAGTATATCTATAATAGTATGAAAACTATGATCATAAACAAAGTAACTAGATAGGCCATGTATAATATCAAGAGCTCTAGCCTCATCAGACTCTAAGAAATCTCCTTCAGCTATAATATCAAGAGAGTGTTTGCACCATCTAAAAAGACCATGGTAAAAATTTCTAATAACAATTTTTATAAGTATCCAAGGCATAATCCTTCTATGTCTGTCACAAGCCTTCTTCATATTTTCTCGATTCATTTGATGGAAATCTAGAACCTTCTATTCCCTCAAAGCACCAAGTCCTAACATGCTTGACTAAACAGGAGAATAGTTGATAGCATTCTAGCATGCATACTAAGAAGTGGCTGAGCAGCGAGCAATAGTAACATAGCCGAACAAGGATTGCTGGGATGTGGAGGACATGGTTGTTTGGGTTTATTTGAGAGACATGCATATGACGTGGTAGGATCAAGCAATCGTTCTATCCTATACCTAGGCACGAGTGAGTTGAAAGTTATAAGCATGATATATGCTCCCCCTTACCTGATGAGAAGACGAAACCGAAGGTGTAGTCGATCGCAAGCTCGCATCGTCTCCGAGAGGTACCCGCGGAAGCACACAAGAAGGAAACACTGGAAAAGGCAATCGACGAGCAAGCATCTATTACTACGAAGCAATCATGATCAAGCATCAACAAGAAGGCAACACGAGACAACGCACTACGGCATCGCATCTATCGTCGAGAGCGGTTACTAACAGGTTAAGTGGAGTACTCGTCACACACGACGATACCGCACATTTAGAATGGTTCAAGTTGTTTAGCTACACAACATGAGCAAAGGTTGTTAACGTGGCATCTCACTCAAGCATAGCATATCACACAATCATGTCAAGAGGTGAAGCATAAAGTAAACTATCTATGCTAGTCAATTTAAATGAGGTAAAATCCTAGACATGGCATTCAATAAGTACCCCGCGACAAATTTAAGAATTTGGTACTTTTCTGCCCTAAACCATATTTTAGGTTGGTTAACAACAGCAAAAAATGGCATAAACACAAAGTACATGAAATTCTAGTCAAGTTACATGTGAAGAACACTCCAAACGGAGTTACAGTTAAAAAGATACAAGCATCACAATTTACGGGTACATGTTGTTAACATCAGGGAGCATACTTTAGAGCAATGAAACAATTAGCTACTAAATGCAAACATGCACCAAAATGACATGGATTAACAGTAGACATAACAAGGAAGGCATGGCAACAAAGTTTCATGTATATGAGCATCAGGAACAATTAATATTTGATCTTTACCGTGTCATACATGGCTTGATTACATCTCTTGAACACTTTACTCATAGTGATGTTCCGGGAGACTCAAGATATGACAGTTCTTCACAACTCATCAGACGTTCACTAAACTTGTAACTAAAATATTACTTTCTACAATCTAATTTGCAGAAGCTTTATTTTCTTGTTACAATGAATTTCTATTTCACTCTAAAATTCCTTGAACATTTCAAAGATTTCAGACGTATGTCTCTATTGAACAGATATCCACATATCTACTTCAACTCATGAGTGAAGATAGGGAATCCACTGCACACAACTACACTTATTGGACTACACACATCATCATGTATGATTACCAATGGTTTAGTTGCCCGTTCATGTATGGCCTATTAACGGTGTTTTAGTCACATTACTTCGAGACAAAGATCGCAAGCGTCAAGTGATTCATAATCATATGACTCGAAAGTCCATCACTTATGGAAATTCTTCATGCATGTTATGTCACTTGTGATAAACGGCAGTGCCACATCTATGTGGTATTTCTGTCAGTCTTGCGACGTTTAGCGTCAGTGTTATGGATGTTTAGTATTTATTATCAAGATTCATAACATACACCCTATTCATAATGGAAGTATGGCCTTTACGTTATTCATAGCTTTGAACAACTCTCTTGCAACAAACATGATTCAAAATGATGTTTTGCAACAAGGCTAAAGTGTAGTAACAATTTACTCAACTCTAAAATGAATTATGAAGATAATCATAGAGTCAACACACGGTATAGTAAACCTTTTACCGTGTTCCCGAGCGTGTCAAAACTCATCATTAGCTAGTCATAAAGGCCATAGTATTTCTTGCATCGAGTTGCAACAATATGCAATCGATGTGATATTCCGGTGATCAACAGTTTAATCACAATATACAGAATCCACAATTAACTGCTTAATCATGATTCCCAAGAATTACATCTCTTGACCAGCAATGAATTCATCTATACCTCCGTATGACTTTCATTTCTGAGCTGGTTATTCCAGTCTTCTTTCGTTTTTCCTTTATACGTATCATAGTTCTATTTCCAATGCCACTCCTACTCACAAAAGATCACACATGATCAAGGGTGGCGCAGGCCATGGACTTTCCGGCGTGTAAGTCTTACTAACACCCTATGGAACTTCCTTTCCCTTAATCCTCATCATCATATGATCATTGTTCTTCTGGATCCCACACTTATCGGTTTTGTTTAGAGCACAATGAACATTTTCACTAATGCTTACAATCATACATTGTACTAGATATCTTATATCCAACATTAATTGTCTTACTACTGAAAACTTATTTTTCAGTTCCATGAATATAACATAACTATCCCAAACTTTTCGAAGTTCGGGTTTCATGGTGGTGAAGACAATGCACTTAGCTGTCGTGGAATTCTAGCATTTTGGATTATGGACATAAGTCACATCATCCATAGCATCAGCGGGAGAGCATCAAAAATTTGCGATAGGACAAGCTCCTTCTCGACACTATTGAGGATAGTCCTCACAATACGGTACCAATCGTAAAGTTTTTACCAGATAAAACAGTTAATCAAAATCAATTGGGAAGGTGGTAACGCGAGCCATTATTCTACAACGATAATGCAAATACTAAGACTTTGTTCATAATTAAGTTGCACTTGTGATTAATCAATTTAATTACTTAGTGCGCTCCCACTCAGATCAATATCTCTCGTAATTGATGCTGGAGTGATTCAAGATCCAACCCAATCGTCCGCCATTGATGTGACATCACTGATGACTTAGACTGGACCGGTAGGCCAACTTGCCAATCACGCCAAAGGTGATTCTTGTTCATCTTTCGATGGGCGTGTTCCGGTAGCAAACTTTTATCCAAACCGTCAAGATAACCAAGTGTAATGTGATGTGTGTTCTTTTAACACCCCCGTATTTTATGCGTCACACCGTGTGCACCCATGTGACATGACCTGCTCCGATGTGAAACATAGTATAGACGGTGCTACAGTTGGAAGAACACTATCAACTTGATATTTTTTTGCGAGAGATCACCCTAATAAAATACGACTATCGCGCATCAAACAAGGGTGCATCAAAGGGATAAACATCACAGGCAGTTCATAAAATTTTGTGATATAGTATAGCCCTTTGCTTCGTGAAGTCTTCATTGTCTTCACGTTGTCGTGGTTGAAGTCACCGTGTCCAACAACTTTGTCCTTGGCGCCGGGAACATCACCACGACTTCCGGCATGTGCGTCGGGGTCCACCTCCGCATCGTAGATCATCACCTTTGCATCTATCTATTGCTTTGCCTCGAGCTAATAAACAGTTCTGGCACGCAGGCCATAATTAAGTGACAATCATATGACTCCAGTCATCATGCCGTACCACGACACGCAGGTCGCGAATAAATATTACATAACATATAGCATCTCATACAAACACATTGCAAATCTTGAAGGCTATACCACATCACATGCATACTCTGCAAAAACGAGTTAGATTGCCATCTACACGGGTTGTTGCAACTTTTATCGTGGTTGTTAAGCAGGTTTACAAGGCAAACGAGAAACCCTAGATAAAACAAAACACGATACTTCTTTTGTTGCTAGTTTAACATACGGGGTGCGTGCAGCAACTAATGCCACAAGCCAAACTTCGTTAAACGCGTGACCCCCGTGTGGATTTGAGTTCATAAAATCCACAAGCCCCTCCATGTTAAATCTTCTATTGCAAGATTAAGATGAGATCCAAGGAGTTTGATGTAGACCATGATCAAGGCAACCAGCATACTGAAAGCAGCATAGAGGGATCGATGGAAAACTCAATCCTTGTAGCAAACCTCAACTTGCCATCAAGCATAGAAAAAATCACATGACAGGGAAGCAACAAGAAAATCAATGCCTCATATCACACATATGATCTAGACCTAAACATGCATCTAATCAAGGATCGCTCATGATACCACTGTTGGGAAACGTAGTAGAAAACAAAAAATTTCGGCCTACGAATCAAGAACCCAAGATCATCCAAGAAGATTGCATACAAGGTTTTAGGTCATGTCTCACCAACCGATGTAGCGGAAGTAGAGTTGGTGAAGCTCGTGGACGTAGTGGAAGTAGATCTCGCAAGTTCTCCCACGAACAGTCCCTCGATCAATCCCACGAACAAGTCCCGCGATCTAGTCCCACGGACAAGTCCCATGAACAAGCTCCTCGAAGAAGGGTCGAAGGTACGACTCCTCCATTAGTATCCACACATCCCGTAGCAGCAATCCAGTAGCGCTCCGCCGTCCAGAGATGAACGCCACCGAGAAAACTAGAGGGAGAAAACCCTAACGGATTCCGATCTAGAACAACGTCTAAACCGGGGTCTAAAAGTGGAGCAACGGGGTTTAGAGGAGGGACGGTGGCGCATAGGCCTTGGGGACAAGTTGTGCTGCGCCCCCCACCCCTCCCCCACATTATATAGGTGGCCAAGAGGCCCTTGGGGCGCAATAAGGGGGGTGGGGAGTCCAACTTGCACTCCCAAACCTCCCAAACCTTCCCACCGGAAACCTGCCATATTGGAGAGTTGGACTTTCCACCTGGAGGGGGATTCCTTCCCCTTGGTGCGCCCCCACCCCTTGGCCGGCCAGGGCAGCCTAGGTGGATTGCCCCCCAAGGCTAGGGGCGTAGGGGAGTGGGTGGTACTGCCCGGAACCTTCCGGACCTTCCATGACCTTCTAGAAGCTTCCAGGACCTTCCGGGATATACCGGGACCGTTTCGGGACATTCCGGACACTTCTGGAGCACTTCCAGGACCTTCCGAGACCGTTCTCGGACGTTCCGGAGCCATCCGGATAGTTGCCAAGACCATCCGAGTTACAGTTTAAGCCACCGGATGACCGCGAAGGTTGTCGGGACGCCCAGCGATTATCCGGAAACTATTCCGGTTGATCCAGGACTTCCCCAGTACCATTCTCATATGTTCCGGAACCACCTGGGACTACTCCAGAGTGATTCGGACATAACCTTAAATACCCAGAACTACTTCTGGTGCCCTTATGAACAATTCCATAAATCTCCGGAACTACTTCCGGTACCCGTATGAACTATTCTGCTTTGCTTCCACTAAACCTTCTACCATACTAGTATTCTAACAGACTACTGCTCGTTAAGTGTGTGACCCAATAGGTTCGGTATAATGCGGACATGACTCAGAACATCTTCCGGACATAGGTCAACAGCCTTTTGTCAATAGCCAATAATCAACAGCGGAGCCATGGACACCCATGTTGACTCCCGCACATACACGAAGAAACTTCGAGTGAACCATTATGTTTAGTCATGTACCATTCCCTTTGATTCGCGATATATGACAAAGTTAGAGGAGAGAAGTTTGGCACCCATGTGTAACAACTTTTGAACACAAGCCACTCGTTATCCTCTTTGCTCGTTTGTCCCTTTTCTCGTTATCGTATTCCGGTATCCCGTGACTGAATCACAATGCGTCTGGCCAGACTATAATGGATACCGTCATACCGAGTGGGCCCGAAGTGAATATCTTCTTCATCGTGAAGGAGCAAATCCCATTCTTGAACTATCACAGTCACTAGCCACACCATCTGACATACCCAGAACTTATTTTACTACTTCCCATTTACGGGAGGATTCATCTAAGAACCAAAGCATGTCTTCCTGTGTGAAGCAACTCGATACTCTCATGGTCTAAGGAATTACGTATATGATAACATTTCATGATATGACTTATAACGTAGTTACGATGTGATCTCTAAGTATATCATTCAATACTGGGGTCGGTTCAACATCATTGTTCTGCTAACAATATGTTCCCATTGCTACTGACATCCTTGTTACAAGAACAATGTCCATGATTAAGAAAACGTAATCACCAGTTAGCACATGAGCTGGTCTTAGAGGCTAAACCAGGAACTCTTGGTGTTTACATTTCCACACATGCAAATGAGTTTTCTTCTAAATCTCACAGTCAGGGTCATTGCAATTATAGCACAGAAATATAAACATTAATTACGAACGTGGGAATATATATATAATAACATTTATTATTGCCTCTAGGGCATATTTCCAACAGAGAACTATATGAACAGCAACCATATCATGGAAAATAAAAGCATGACATCAAAGTACACATGACAAGGAGCAAATAATTACATTGGAGCTAATGCATATGAAGCATGGATCAATAACTATAAGGCATCAAAGTTGCAACTAAACATAAACAACAACACATGTTATCCAGGTCACCACTTTGGAGCAAGAGTTAATATAGCTACAACAGGTAAACATGGCAAAGGAATGCATCTAAATGAAGTACACATGATGCTTAACACATACAAGAAAGAATCAATAGCATAGGCCTCATGGATGTGACACAATCATCAACCAAAGTTGCAAGAGAATAACAACAACAGCAGTAAACATTCTGGTGCACACTTCAACAGTGATTAACAACATCTAGATGGCCTCAACTGGATTAACTCCCAAAAGCATTATGATAGAGCACATCACAGTGAACAAAATTCATTTTGGGAGCATCGTCATCCGGGCTACGATTTAATCGCAAATATCGTCTCAAAACAGAACCAGTAGCACAGTTTTCTAGACTTAGCAGAAATTAGAAAAAAGGGAAAAACAGAGAGAAGAAAAAAAAGGTTCAGGCCTCACCAATCGGCCAAGCCCATCTCGGCAGTGGGCGCGGGATAGCGTTGGCTTGCCCTTAGCGCAGGATAGCAGAGGGCCGACAGCTGCGGGCTGGGCCATGAGGGGGACGAGGCCGGCCCAGGTCGGCGGCGGTCAACCTCCCGCACGATCCAGATCGAGGCCGAGCCCTCGTAGACGGCGCTCTCCGGCCACGGCGGCGCCTAGGTGGCGGGTGCAGCTCGGGATCGGGCCGGATCCGGTCGGGGAGGCGGCGGCACCGGACGGTCGGTGGCGCTTGCGAGGTCGAGGCGGCGGATCTCGCGCCGGCCGTCCATGGCGCGCGGCGGCCGGCGGCGCTTCCCGTCGGCTCCTGCAGGGTGGGAGAGGAGGCTAGGTGAGGGGGAACGGGAGGAGAGGAGGAGACGCCGCGGAGGAAGCTCCCCGGGAAGACGCGGGCGCGGCGGCGACAACCTGCCGACGTCGACCTCGGTCTCCACGGGGGCGGCAGCGGGCGGACGAGCCTCGTGGGCCCACAGCGGTGCTCTCCAGGCCCTGCGGGGGTCGGGTGCGGCTGGGGAGGCTGGAGGTGGGAGGAGACCCTCCGGAGGTGACGTGGCCTCATTTGGGCCATCAGATCACAGATCTGATGGTCCAGATCTGAGGGAGGGCTAGGGTTTCGAGGTGGAGGGCTTTTGGGGGAAGATTTGAGAGGATTTCAGGGGGGTGACTGCAATTTTGATAAGGGGGAAACCCTAGAAGGGCTAAGAGAGGGTGGTGGTCTTTATATAGGCTAGCCTGGATGGCAGGTTTACACAAACACCCTCGGGTTTTCTCTCTCGTGTCCGGTACTCCACGTTTCATATCGTCGGGAGCCCATACGACCTCCGATTCGGGCGAAATCTCGAACCACGCGCTCAGCACGGCAAGCCTGTTGATTCTACCTCACTTCGGTAATGTACCGAGAATATTTTTTAGCGCCCAATAAAATAATCCATTTAATTATTAAATGGGGGTTTTCGTTCCGATGGCGATGGCTGGTCTTGTGCCGGAAGTTGCGGCGGTGCTCGGGTGAACCCGGTGTCGCAAAGGTCATGTGCCGTTTGGGAAAAAAGTTTAGTCATGCATGACAATATGATAAAGAGGAGGATAATATTCACCGATTAATAATTCGGCGAAGCAAAGACTGCAAACAATTCTATCAATCAACAAAATAAAGCAACAAACAAATTTTTTAATTTGGGTGAAATCCCGGGCTGTTACAGACACCCCACGGCAGGAGATCAAGCCGACGTCGATGGCAGTGTCGCGGTGCCGAGCATGGGCGAACCGGACGATGAAGTCTTCAAGAAAATGCTTGGAGACGTGGATCTCCTCCCACGGGATGTCGAGCTCCCTCTCGAGCGCTTTGGCGACCTGCTGGGGGGTGATGTGATGGAGCGGCTCGGCAATGGTCACTAGCACAGCAGACGCCCGCACAGTGCAAGCCAGATCCTCCATCGTCGGGGTGCACACCGTGAAGGTGGTGCCAGCACCCGGCCGCTGGGAAGCCTCTCCCGCGCGATAGGCCATGGCGGTGGGCAGCGGCGGGCCCGATGGCGCGGGGCAGCACGACCCCGGTCGAACACACATGGCAGCGAGGCGAGGGGGCTTCGGGGGGACAAGGTGGCGGTGGAGGCGAGCAAGGGGGCATAGTTGGGGCGGGGGTGGAGGTGGGGAGCGGCGCAGGTGACAAAGTTTGGAGCGAGCACGGTGTCCGAATCTCCAGCAGTCGGCACACCTCACCGGATCACGACAGTCGATAGATCGGTGGCGAGGAGCGAGACACCGGAGGCAGCAGCCCCGGAACCTCCTTAAGAAGGCCGTGCGGCGCTGCTGCACCATAACGCTGGAGGCAGACGGGCTGCGGCGAACATAACCACGGCCTCCTAGAAGGAGTACGGGCGGAGCACGCCGCCGACGTCTCGGGGCGACCTGCTGCCAGTTCGGGGAAGGGTTGTCCTGGTCGTTGCGGAGACCCGGAGACAGTTTAGAGGCCCGCAGTGACCGCTGAGTCGACGCGAGCATCGATGGGCCGCAGACGATGGATTTAAGGCGCGGCTTCAAGGCGAGGACATGCGGGCCTGTTTTTACCTCCTTGCACTTGATAAACAAGTGCCCTCTATCCTCATCAACCCTTCCACAAAACAAACACTTGGTGTCCTCGAGTGGGATCTCTCGCTTTTTCAAATTCATACGTAGCGCTAAAGATTCATGTTTGACTGTCGATGCAAACATCTGAATGTTCCTTGGCGTCGGCAGCTTCCGTCATCTCTTCCACGAGTTACCCGTGACGAATTAGTTGGCACAAAAACGTTCTTTTTTAGCATAATGATACTCACCGAACGCGTGGGCAGAGGAGATCCGCCCACACGCCCCGCGCACCAATATTGATGCACATCCATCCACACCCAGTTTTTACGTTTTATGGATTTTAAAAAGTTTTATCTCTTAAATAAAAATTCTGATTAAAATTCTATTTTCACCATTAAATCCGTCTCGACGAGATCTTCAAAACTAGATGTCATTGATATGTTTTGAGAACTTTTTTTGTGGACCAAAAGTTGCCATGCTATTTACACTGAAGTTGACATCCTGTTTACACTAAAGTTGTCATGATTTCTTTAAATTTTTTTCTATATTTAAAGACACAATTGTATTTTAACGCATTTTGACTCATCACCGAGGACTGGGAGAGCTGCGGTGATGCTCAGTGGACCCCGAGCAGATATCTGGCAGGGGAGGGGGGAGGGGTGCGGGACATGGCGGTCTCCTAGGTTACGAATGAGTCGAGGAGATCCTCCGACGCATCTCAGCGCGTGACGGTAGGAGAGGGGACATGGATCGGGGGGGGGGGGGGAGTTTGTCAACGGTGTGGTGCTGCTCTAGCGGCGACTCTTTTTTGTGCCCATGACAATTTCTATTCATAGGACATGGCAATTTCTATTCATAGGACATGACAATTCTTATTCATAGGACATGTCAATTCTTATTCGTAGGACTAGCATCTACAACTTGAAGTTTACACCCTCACATAACTAAACTTGCCATAAAAAAATCAGGGATTTCCATGTACTCGTGTCACACATGTTGTAGTTTTCAGCATTGCCATAAAAACGTGCCACACGTGTGGGTGGAAAGATGGCAAGCCCACACGCTTTGGTGGCAACTTTAGCACATATGAAATGACAACTTCTGCTAATACATAGCAACTTCACTAAATATATGACAACTTTGGCTAATAATTGCCATCTATGTACAACTAAAGTTAGCATCTAAAAAACGTGTGGGCGAAAGTGCCTTCTATATATGGCAATTTTATTCATAGGACATGGCAATTCTTATTCATAGGACATGACAATTCTTATTCGCAGGACTAACGTCTACAACTTGAAGTTGCCACTCTCACATAAGTAAACTTGCCATAAAAAATATCAGGGATTGCCATGTACTCGTGTCACATATGTGGTAGTTATCAGCATTCCAAGTTTTTTCTATCTACCAATGACAAACTATTTTTTTTATGTCCATGGTAAGTTTAACATATTTATTGCCATGGCAATTTAAGATGTGTTTTTGTCATGGAAAAAACAACATGTGTTTACCCAAGGTAAGTTTTTAAAGTTTTCTTTTATAAACTACGACAAATTTACTTAGAACATTGAAGAAAACGTGCAAAAAAACGTAATTGAAAAAAAGGACGGTAATTTTAGTGTAAACAACATGACAATTTACGTGCGATAGACATGACAAAAAAGTTGTCCGAACATATCGATATGGGATCTAGTTTCGAAGATCTCGCCGCGAAAGATTTAATAGTGAAAACGGTTCTTCAATTGGATTATTTATTTAAGAGATAAATCATTTAAAAAAACTAAAAAAGCAAAAGATTTCGCTGACATCATACAACACATGCATGCATGCTCTGCGTTCATGCCATCCTTCCACCATCAAACGTGCGGTGAATATAGGCATCCTTTTTTATAATAGTAAGCTTGCACGTGCAACATAAACACATATTTCTTTGTTCTATTTAACTCATCTTTTTAAGAAAATTTTAAAACATTATGAATGATATATGAATGAATCTTTCAACACATATCAAATAAATCTTTTGAGTATATGTCTTCTTGACTAAAAACGGTGCGCTCGTGCCGCTCTTGGACAATATAAATTATTGTAGTTTGTCATGGATTCTAGGTATGTGTTATGCAGATGAAAACACATCATTCAGGTGCTGCATCTATGGGGTTCTCTTTTATGCTAGGAAGTAAATCCTTTTTTATTGGCCCTTCAAAATGATTTTTTTGCTGATTTTGTCATATTATCTTTTAATATAGTTCAAAGCCGAGACACAAACCACAAGAATGTTTCTATATCCAACAAAGTGTTAAATTTTAATCCACTTATGATCGGCGATATCACATTTTAAGTAGACAAACAAATCACATAACAACTTCTTGGTTGGGATCAACTATATTTCTCTAAAGGAGTATGTGTTTGCCTATCATCCTACCAAACTCCTTATTGATTTAAAATCACATTTTTATTATTCTGTCCAACACATCCAATTTGCTTATATGGTTGGGGAGCTTCTCCTGGTAGGAGGCCAGCCTCATATTTACATTATGTATGCTCTTTCATAAATAGTATAGATATGTTGTGCTTCTACCAGACAGTACTCTCTACCTGCAAGGTCTCGTTCATCCTCACGCCGACATCATCCTCTAAATTCAAAGAATGATAACACATGAGTTAACTATTCCTATGCAAAGTAAGAGTGTCGTTTATAGAAGGCCAACATACTGGAACATTGAGATATTGAAATTTAACATAGCCTTGTATAATGTTATTATAGGCAGGGTGGTGCTAAGGTAGCACTAAGGCCTAAGGTGATCTTCAATTCTTACCTTCTTGTCAGTAGAAAATACTATTTGCAAGAAGTTTTAAGTTACTGAAAATACTTGCAACATTGATACTGCATGATTAGAACTGCTCCGCTTTACCTTGCAATGCTCTACACAATATCTTTTTCTGCTACCTCTTTGTTGAAATCTGGAAATTAGAAATGAAGAATATTACAACATTAACATGACCATATTCATCTTCCATAGAAAAACGTATTCATAATTGTAGTTCCTCTTGTACTTTCATTAAAAGGTCAAATAGAGAATTCACTGTTTTGCATAAAACCATTAGGCTAACAAGACCACAACTTGGCTTTTTTTTTATCTCAATAACCCTTTCTTCAACAACATGGTGGGCACTCAGTGTTGAGAACGAATCTCTTCAACATGAAAAAATGGAGTTAGAGCAGATCGGATCTTTTGAGATAGAGATGGGCGAAGAGTTGGAAGGCCTTGGACCAGCCATCGATGGGGCACCTGGATTGGAGGAGACGGCGACAGTGGGTCGGCGGTTCCATGACCTCCCCTTTGTCCCCACTGCCGGCTCGCACGCCCCTAGGAGCCGTCAGAGGCGGACGCGGAGGCGTCGGAGCCGGGGCCCTTCCACGTCCTCGCACTCGACGTCCATGCAACGAGGGGGAGGGGATGGGGCGGCGACAGGGGAGTGGCAACGGGAGGGGGGGGGTGGGGGTCGGCGACGACAGGGGACGAGGCGGGGGGCGACAGCGGCAGGGGATGGCACGGCGTCAAGGGAGGGGAGGTCTTTTTCGTTTGCGTAAGAATAGCGTGAGATTAGATTAGAGGGTGAATGATTTTCTTTCGCGGGACTGGAGGGATAAGAAGTGTTGTGCCGTACAACATGGATGCAATGTGGTTCGTTGGATGAATAGAATTGGACGTATGAAATGTATTGGTCCAGCTTCTCTGGTGCCTTTTATATTAGTACAGTAGATTAGTACTACCTCCGTCACAATTTACAGGGCGCGTGCGTATCCCTAGGTCACCGATTTAACCAACATAACACAAGGTATATGTTATAAAAATTATATAATTTGAAAGTAGAACATCTGAAGTTTATGATGATATATTATTTTATCACATATATCTTATTTTATGTTACTCCCTCCGATCCATATTATTTGTCTTAAAATGGATATATTTAGATGCATTTTAGTGATAGATATATCAATTTTAGGACAAGTAATATGGATCGGAGAAGTAGTTAAATTGGCGACCTAGTGATACATGTAGGCCTATAAACTGTGACGGAGGTAGCAGTAGATGTGCCGTTTGATGTGGATGGACTTGTACCTGCCGTTCGGTCTAGATGAACGGCCCCACGTTGCAGGCTGGGTTACGGTGGGACTTCGCTCTGTGAAGCCACTCAATCTGCTGCGTTCCGGACGGACGCGAGCGGCGACCTAGCGCAGGATGGAGACGGCGAGTTCTTCGGGAGCCGACGAGAGGCGGGGGTCAGGATCGTTGGAGGTGCAAGTGACTGCGGCGGCGCTTCAGCGGTCGGAGGTGTTCCACGTCGTGAAGGAACTGATCGGCTTCGTCCTCTACATGCACCACCAGATCCCCTCGTAACAACCCCCCCCCCCCCCCCCCCCCCCCCTCCCACTCTCTCCTTGCTTGAGATTTGGGGTTAGCAATCAGCTTCAAGAGTTCTTCGGGGTTGAAGTCCCATTTCTACTGCATTTTATTTTAGATGATATGCCCTTCGAATTTGGTTTGCTTTGGTGTTGTGTGGTTTGGTCCAATTCTTAATAATAGCTGGGTTTGAGCACCCTTCGTGCATGTGAACCTAGTTTGGATACGATTTGAGTGGATTTTATAAATCCTACAATCCGTCTATTGAAACATCCCATTTGTGGTGTGTCAGAAGTCAATGATTTGGATCGGAATGGTTGTATTGGATTCCACGATTACATGGACTGGAACCATCTCTTGAATTATATACAGGGTGATGATATAACTGGGGTTTAGTTAGGAGATTACTTGATTCCTTTTCGGTCAATTCGTTTTGTTTTGATATGTGCTCTTAGCTGTTAGCCTAATGCTGCTTGTCATTCTCTTGTGTTAACCTCTGATATGTGCATGGTGTTAGATTGATACGGTTGTTGTTTGTACCTCCATGTATAGGATACATATTTCCCTTCCTAATATTGTACGGTTAGTATCCCTTGTAATCTTGTATTCCAAGTCATGTAACGACCCTTGTGAACCCTAGCTTCTTGATGGTTCTATATTAACACACAAGGCGGCATGAGAGGGTTCAACGCTTCCCATTTGCTCGGCCCTTCACAGATAAATTATAGGAAGTCAAGTTAAGTATTACAATATGTATTAAGGCCACGACAAGTTCAGTGAGGAAGTTGTGCGTAGATGCGGGATCGAGCAGTGTAGCAGGGCCACCTATATTTTTCAATTGATATCAACCGGGAGGCGCAAGGTCTGCCCCGTGCGTGGCTGAACACCAATGATATTGCCATTAACTCCCTATCTTTAGAGTAGGGTCTTGCTCGTCGTTGCCCACAGACGGATCAACCTCCAGAATAAGCTTCTTGCAGCCATGGCTAGGAGCAAATTTTACCTCGCAGATGGAGCTGAGGCCCTTTTAGCGACGTATGGACACCTCCGCTGGCACGAGGGTACGGCATGCACATTCTGACGGTGCCACTGCAACAGCCCCACCCTCTAGTGGCACAACTACTGGGAGAGCTCCTCGGCCCCTGATACCAGTGCGGTTCAGTTGTGGGGGAGCTGGGGTTCCAATTGGCGCGCCCATAGGAGTGAGCCAAGCTCATGGCATCCAGCAGGCTCCCTGGCTGCCACCTCTCCACATTGATCTGCTATGGTTCCTGCATGTTAGTGGTGTAGATGGAAAGTGGAAACCATCTGGTCCTCTGGATGTTGCAGCTCTCGCCATAAGAGTGCATTGAACTTGTTGTATGGTGAACTCAGGTCCACCACTCCTTGGGCATTGTTGTGGGAGGCGGTCCGAACTGAATATTGATCAATTTAGTGAGGCAATGCCATGTGGGATGGTGGTTCGAACTGAATATTGATCAATTCAGGGGGTTCAAGTTCTTGTATTGCTGGCACCACAGCTATGCACTGCTCGTCAGGTGGAAGAAGGCGATGCTCACCTTCTCCGTGAAGGCCATGGGCTCTGCACTTCATGAGGGCGGTAACGGTGTAGTCGATCTTCTCAACATCTTCATTGCTAGCGGCCATGACGAACTTCTGGTACCAAAATGTTAGTCGTAGGTAGGTTGGTAAGCTAGATGTCCCTGGATAAACGAATTGCAAGACCCGACCAAGAGGCTTCCACACAACAATAGCTGGGAAGAAATAGAGAAATATTTGTGATTATTCTCTACTTGTTTGTTGACTGATATTGCTAGCCTTATATAGCAGCTTACAAACTTGGTGGCTAAGCCGAACTAACAAAGTTAGGTAATCATAGCAACTCCAGTGGATCCTCAAAATTTAATTAGTTACCAGGAAACTCCCAAAACATTTTTTAGAGCATTCGAAGGAACTACTTTTGCGTATCCCCTGTTGTGGGAATAGTTATGCGTACGTGGGGCACCACCTTGTCCTATATGGCGCGTACGTGGCAAAGTATCAAATCAAGTCAAGTCAATGAAAGTCCAAGCAACTAGCCATGGTCAACAAGTCCAGTAAGAAGAGAAGATAAATAGATAAAGTAAAAGGAAGACCCGCGGTGAAAGAAGACCAGCATGGTAGATGGATGAGAGGGCTTGGTTCATTGCAAGCCTCCCCCTAGTCCACTATGGGCTCTAGTAGACCCGTTTTGACTACTGCACCCCTCCCACTTTGATGAGGAACAATAGATGAGGAAAAACAAAAATAAAAACATATGTCAAAACTGTTTGGCTACTTCTAGATACTTCCTGTAAGGCCCGCGATGCGGCACCATCTCGAGTTAGACGCTTTCGCATCCGACTTGAGATGGGAGCGCATAATTAGCCACCAGTGCACGAAACTCGCACTCGTTTCGCTGCCGGATTCTCGATAACAGGTAATAAGTGCATGAACATAAACTAAGACATAAATATATAGATCCAAGGCATACAGTTGCCAATGGTATTATTACATCATTCAGAGACCTCATGGTCCAGCAGTACATCATATCATCATCTCAAAAGACACACATCCGAGTACGGACAAGATGCAAATTGCCCTAGAGAGGGCTACAAATAAACATGTCGTCCACCTGCGGATTGTCGAAGCCCAACTGTAGGTCTACTGTGCGAAGTCGTCGTCGTCGTCTTCCGGCGGAACCTCCACGAAGTACTTGCCGGTGCTCGTGTCAAAGTAGTAGTCTGAAGATCCAATCATTTGTACATAACGTGAAAGAAAGACGCAAGGGTGAGAATATATCAATTTAGTATAACTAACTTCTCACGGTAAGGAAAGGATAGTGGTTGAGGTTGCAGCCGCACCAACATATATGAGTGGCTAACGATCTAGATTAGAGTAAGGAAAGATCCAAGAATCCGTTGATGATCGCATCAATAAGGCTCTACTCACCTACTTACGCCAAACATAACACAACCTTGTTCCCTCTTTGTCGCCCTAGACATAAGAAGAGCAATCAAGGCAACTCACATGTTGGCAATTTTAAAGCATGATTAAGTTGATGTCATTCTATGAACAAGGAGTAGGTCTCAAGTCGTCCATAACCGCGGACACGGCTTTTCGAATTTTTTTAACCCTGCAGGGGTGTACCAACTGCCCATCATAGGCTTCGCATGTACGCCCGGTTTCCACTTGGCGGGTGAAGGCGCCTGAAACTCCGGAACGTCAGTCCCTCTAACTAACAACGCACAATTCTGGGTGGCCCCGATGAGTCGACATCCAATTCAAAAGCCGGCCGCACTCTCAAATCGGTCTCTACCGTATGGCTAAGGTTGGGGTTAGCCTCACCTGAACTCAGGGGCGTCCCTAGCTCACCAGTGTGGACCAACAAGGGATCACTGTCCCCGCTGGCCCAAGTTATTTTAAATCTGCTGGAGCGCTAACCAGACACACGAGTTTCAAATGGTAAATCAGCTCGGGTCACCACTAGAACTGTTTGGAGCTAGGTAGGTAAGACAAGGGGACCCCATAGAATCCCACACACGATTAGGCACGCTCATCAAGAAACACAATACCCGAAACTTGGATCCTAGGTGACTCGAATGGAACAAAACACCCGGCGGGAACAACCCGGTCTCCCATCCTTCGTCAAATATAAGTTAACATCATATTAATAAATATCAACCAATTTTGGATAATAGCATGATAATCCACCAAGCGGCAATGGGTATAAGCAGCAGGTAAGGGTCTACACATACTAAGCAATGGTTAAGCAAGCAAGTTAGCCAAACAAGGTTTTGCTAGGATGTGGGGGCATGGCTGTTTGGGTTTAATTGAGAGGCACAAGTATATGGTGGTAGGATCAAACAACCGTTCTGACTACAGCTAGGCAAGCGAGCTGAAAGCTATAAAAAATGATATAGTTCCCCCCCTTGCCTGAGTAGGTAGTCGACAGAGCAGACGTAGTAGGGTCCTCGGGCTCGGTCTCGGACAGCTCCACGTAAGTCTCCCCGGCAAGCTCAGGCTCTAACGTACGGTATCGGCAAAGAGAAACACCACAAATAAGCATCGTGATCAAAGATGCACAAGCATGAATTGCATGTTCAGGTTTAAGGCATGGTGTGACCCTAGCTAGTCAAGTTTAAATGAAGATTGTGACGACACGCCAACGATGCTCCATATGCAATTATTAATTTAATGGCCTTGGTCATGACCTTAAGTTTAGGTGCAAGTGACATGGATTACATGACATGGCATAAACATGAAGGAATAAAAGAATGCATAACAACATTAAAGTAAACTATCGATTCCGGAGACGGAAAGGTGTCGACGAAAGTTGACACCGGACAAAGTTTCAACAACTCAAAGTTGTGAAAGGAAGAGACATGAATTGCAACACAAGGGTGGAAAGATTTGCTATCATGTGACAACATGACAAGTGAAGTTAAGAAAAAGCGATCAACAAGACGAAAAAGACTTGACATGCGCTAGAGATTTGAAAAAGAAAGAAGAAAAAAAATGGTGGCACATGTGAATATTGTACACATCACCAATTTGGTGTTGCACAAAACACAAAATGGGTAGCACCATTAGATTCCTTGCAATTTTTTGCCCCAAATTCATGTACAACATGTGGGCATTGGAGCTAGCATTTGAAAGATTCAAATTACCAAGATTTGGGAATTTAAATCAAAAGGAAAAAGAAACAGGAAAAAAAACAGGGGAAGCCCCCTTGGGCTGGCTTCGGCTGGTACTGGCCCAGCAAGGAACCAGCCCACCTGCACAGGCGCCTAGCAGCCACTGGGCTGGCCCAACTCCACACCGCAGTGGCATCAACCACTGACCTGTGGGGCCTGCTTGTCAGCCTCTAAAAAAACTCAAAAAATGTGGGGGATTTGTCCCTAGCGAGGCTCGAACACGCGACCTCGCGCTCGCAGCTCAGGAAGCCAACCACTACACCACTTGCTCGGATCTCGACAGGCAACACGCGCATAGGAAGAAGACCCTTGCCTCCTGGATGCCTGAATGTAGAGCGCTGTCGACTGAAACTCGACACGGCGGCGAACTTCCGGCGACGATTACGTCGCCCTCGTTGGTCAGACGACTCGAAGGAGTGTCTCCGGGCGTAGATGGGACATCCTAGAACCCGTTTTTGCTAACGCCCGCAGCGGGGTCGTGACTACGGCGGCTCTGGTCTCGCCGGAATCTCAAGACGACGCATTGCCTCTGCAGCTAAGCGCAGACACGCGTGGCGGCACAATTAGAAGCCGTGCGTGCGCAAAGGGGGCACCTTGCAGGCCTTACGCTTGCTCTGGATGTTCCCATGGTGCTCTATCGCAAGGCTGGGTCTCACCTTGGCCACGACGGCCATGGACTGCACGGCCGCGCCGACTACGATGGAGGGAAGGTCGAGGTCGGCTCCGGATCGGAGTACTCGGGCGCTAATGTCACGGGGCACGGCGCCGCTCACCTTGGGGTGCTCGGGGACAACCGCGGACGCGCGGACGACGTTGCAGCTTGACGGAGAGGAAGGAGACGTAGCCTCTCGGCGGCGACCGAAGAGGAAGAAGGCGTGCACGGGGTCGAACGGGTGCTCCTCGGGGCTCCTATCTTGGACCTGCGAGGTGGGGATGGAGAGGAAGGTAAGCACATAGCCCCACACGAGCGCTCGCCGGACCACGGCGCGAGACGACGGCGAAATCGGGCTTCTCACCGGCGGAACAGGGGAACTTGGGGAGGAAGAAAGAAGCGGCGGCGAGGAGAAGAGAGGGGAGGAATGGGAACTAGGGTTCCCAGGGGAGCTCCTGGACGCGCTATATGAAGGGGAGGTGCTCTCCCCCCCCCCCCCCCCCCCCCCGCCCCCGCGGGCTCCACCTTCCGGCGTGGCAGCGCGTTGTGAGAGGGAGCTCGAGGGGGACCTCGGCCACGCTGGAAAGAAGACGCTGGGTGACCGCACGATGAAAGATCAACGGCTCGAACGCCTCCTGCGTACCGGTTCGCTGGATGGGCTGGAGCCCAACTCGGGCAGGCCCAACTAGGCTGGGCCGGTTTCACCTTTCTCCAAAAAATCAAACAAGAAGGGGTTTTCCAAATAAACAATTAACAGAAAACTCCAAGAATATTCCAGAGCAAAAGACAAAAGGGAAAAACATATAAAAATATGTTTTGTGATCCTTGAATTATGCTTGATTTTACAAAATTGGTTTGGACCAATTTTGAGCAAGAAAATTCTTGAGCATAATTTGAATTACAACTCCAATTTTCAGAGGGCTAAAAATCAGAGCAAGGGTTTGCAAGTGCTTGGGAGGGGGAAAGATTTGGCTATGCCAAAGTTGAAGCTTAGGGGAGCAGAGCACACATGCAAATGGAACAATTGCCACAAAACCCTTCTTTGATCACAAAGATTGATTTGAATTCAAATTCAAATGGCTCAAACATGGATGGTTCTCAAGATCACCACATCATTTTACATCATCTTGCATGTGAACAAGTTTCATAGCCATTGGACAAAGTAAAATTACAACATGAATAGTAATTTCACTGGTGGGCTGTTACACTTCCACTCTAGTGTAGTATTTCTTTTCTTTTTCTGTACCCTATCTATTGTTTTCTAGAGTGTTCCAGCTATGAGTAGAAGTGAGCTGTGAAGGCTTTCCAAAGCCCTATAAATAGAGGTCCTCACCTCTAGTTTGTAACCAGACTATGTACCCACTACCTACCAATAAAAAGGAACTTTGTGTTCTGTCCTAAAGATCTTGGATTAGATCTTGTGTGTTGGGAGTTTGGATTGAGCTCTTGACAGCCCACGCCCCTAGGGCGATATCTAGCGCAACACGTTGAAGTGGTTCCTTCAATATTTGTGCTGGTCATACTGTAGCAGCAAGGTGGAGTTGTTCCTCCACAACCTTGTGCTGCTTCATGTGGTACCAGAGCCCCGTTGATCCATACCAGTTATTGTTGTTCTCTTTGAGAGCAAGCTGCAACAAGCAATGGAGCAATTGGAGAAGAGAATGGATGCTGCAGAACAACAGATCAAAGAGCTGCGTGAAGATCTTAGTCGGAGATTGAGATGATAAGAAGGGGTGTTCCCCCTGCTGCCAATGAAGAAATTTCATCTAAAGAAGAAGATGTTCAACCACGAAGAAAGATAGGCAATCTTGGAGCAAGACTACCACGACAACATGCAATTCTGAGTACTTCAAGGAGGCCAATTTATGTTGAAACTTCTGGAGCTGAAGAATATGATGATGCCCTTGAAGAACCTGATCTCTATGCAAATCGGAGAGTACCCAACCTTACATATGCAAGGGATACATACAAGGTGAAAGCTGAGACCCCAACTTTTAATGGAAATGCTGATATTGAAGGGTGCCTCGATTGGTTATATGAAGTGGAGACTTTCTTTTAGGTCATGGAGGTCCCGGAAGATTGTAGAGTTCATTTGGTCGCATACAAGCTGAAAGGAGGAGCCAGTGCATGGTGGCATCGTGTTCAAGAAGAACACGGGCTGAGAGGAGAACCTCGTGTGAGAACTTGGCGGCAAATGAAAATTCTTTTGAAAGGGAGATTTTTACCCGCTGATTATGAACAGATCCTATTTATCCAATTCCAAAATTGTGCTCAAGGAAATAGGACTGTTTCAGATTACACGGAGGAGTTTCTAAGGCTACAAGTGAGGTGCAACCTTGCCGAAACTGAGGATCAACAAGTTGCAAGGTACATCAATGGTCTCAATGATGCTATTCAAGATCGATTAATGATGCAACAAATCTGGTCCATTGATCAAGCACAAGCTCTAGCCTTAAAGGCCGAAAGGTTTGTGAGGACAAGAAAGGCAAGTAAGGCTCCATATCCTCCATATCCTCATACCGAAGGCTCGTCTAGGAGTCACCCTAATAGAGTGGAAGAGAAGACCGCTCCACCAAAGGAGAAACGACCCATCCCGAAGCAAAATATTTGAGAGCAAATGCACAATGAATGGCAAGGTATGCAAGCTAATGATTGACAGTTGCAGTTGCGAGAATATTATCTCTGAGAATTTGGTGAACCATTTAAATCTTGAGACACAAGATCACCCAAATCCCTACAATATTGGATGGATTAAGAAAGGGGTGAATATGAGGATCATCAAACAATGCAACCTGCCACTCTCTATTGGTAAGTACTATCGCTCCAATGTGTTGTGTGATGTTGTTGATATGGATGCCAGCCATGTTTTTCTTGGGAGGCCTTGGCAATTTGATGTGGATTCCACACACAAGGGGAAGGAAAGTTCCTACTCTTTCATTTGGAACAAGTGAAAGATTATCATTCTACCAAACCAAACAGATTGTAGTACCTTTAAGGAGGAGGAGAAAAGCATGTTAACTATTTCTCACACCTCTAATGAGTTTATGGAAGACTTAAAGGAGGCAAATATGTGTGCTGCACTTATCGTGAAAGGGGAAGAGCACCCGATGGTTGAAATTCCAGCAAAGGTACAAGGCCTACTAGCTGAATTTCAGAGCATACTTGGAGAGCCATAAGGTCTACCACCAATGAGAGGAATTCAACATCGAATTGACTTAATTCCAGGAGCAATTCTTCCTAATCTTCGACACTATCGAATGAGCCCAAAAGAGCTTGATATACTAAAGGAAAAGGTGGAGGAATTGTTGCAAAAGGGGCATATTCGAGAAAGTATCAGTCCATGCGCCGTACCAGCTTTGATCACACCAAAGAAAGATGGATCTTAATGCATGTGTACGGATAGTAGAGCAATTAACAAGATCACCGTAAGATATAGATTCCCTATTCCCCGTTTGGATGATATGTTGGACCAACTTAATGGATCAATAGTATTCACAAAGCTAGATTTAAGAAGCGGATATCATCAAATTCATATTAGACCCGGGGATGAATGGAAAACTGCCTTCAAGACAAAGGAAGGGCTGTTTGAATGGCTAGTCATGCCATTTGGACTCCCAAATGCACCAAGTACCTTTATGCACTTGATTAATCAAGTCCTTCGACCCTTCTTATCACACTTTGTTGTGGTCTATTTCGATGACATCTTGATCTATACTCCCTCCGTCCTTGAAAGAGTGTACTTCCAACATTGTTGGAAAATTAAACTTTTAAAATTTTGACCATATTTATATAAAAATACATCAATATTTATACCATCGAATTAGTATCATTAGATTTGTTATGAAGTATATTTTTATTATATAATTATTTGATTTCGTAAGTATTATTATATTTTTATGTAAACTCGGTCAAAGTTTGAAATAGTTTGAATCTCCAAAAAAGTTGGAAGTACACTCTTTAAAGGACGGAGGGAGTAGTAAGGATGAGGATGAACACTTTGATCACATTCGGAAGGTGCTGGAAGTACTAAGGAAAAATGAGCTCTACGTCAACTTGAAGAAATGCGTGTTCCTGCAAACACAACTTCTCTTCCTTGGATTTGTCATAACATGTGATGGTATTCGTGATGATGATTCTAAGGTTGAAGCAATCCGAGAATGGCCAACTCCGAGGTAAGAAGTTTTCATGGCCTTGCGACTTTCTATAGGCGGTTTGTTAAGAATTTCAGCACTATTATGGCACCAATTACCCAGTGTTTGAAGAAAGGAGAGTTCCAATGGACAAAAGTGGCTGAAGCGAGTTTTAATGAGATCAAGCATAAACTCTCACAAGCTCCTGTCCTTGTGTTACCTGATTTCAACAAGACTTTTTAGTTGGAGTGTCATGCAAGTGGAGTAGGCATTGGAGTTGTTCTATCTCAAAAAAGGAATCCTATTGCTTTCTTCAGTGAGAAATTAAGTGAAGCAAGGAAGAAATGGAGTACTTATAAACAAGAATTGTATGCTGTTTTCAGAGCTTTGAAAACTTGGAAAGTCTATTTTCTGCCTAAAGAGTTCATTATTTACAGTGATCATCAATCCTTGAAGCATTTTAGAAACTAGAAGCATCTTGATCGCATGCTTGCAAGATGGGCAGCATATCTAAAGAGATTTAACTATCTCATTGTGCATAAATCTGGAACAACTAATCGAGTGGCGGATGCTTTGAGTCGTCGTGCATGCCTCTTAACTTATTTTGAAGTTGAACTTCCAGGCATGGATCAAATAAAGGAGTTGTATGAGAATGATGAAGACTTTGGTCATGTTTGGGTAAAGCACATCAGGGGCCAACCATTAGGTGATGACTATTTGGTGCAAGATGGTTATCTCTTAAAAATGATCGTTTGTGCATCCCGAGAAGTTCTCTACGTGACAAATTAGTTAGAGAGCTCCATTCTGTCGATATTAGTGGCCATGTTAGACGGGACAAGACTATCGCTAACTTGGAAGCTCGTTACTTTTGGCCACAACTAAAGAGAGATGTTGGAAAATTTGTTCAGCAGTGCCCCATATGTCAAACCTGCAAAAGCCAAGTCCAGAACACATGGTTATACATGCCTTTGCCTGTTCCTGTTGCTCCATGGGAGGACATCTCTATGGACTTTGTTTTAGGCTTGCCAAGAACAAGACGAGGGAGTGATGCTGTGTTTGTGGTCGTGGATAGATTCTCTAAAATGACTCATTTCATCCCATGCCGCAAGACAACGGATGCTCATCATGTGGCAAACCTATTCTTTCGGGAAGTGGTCAGACTTCATGGAGTTCCAAGGTTCATCGTCTCTGACCGTGATAGCAAGTTTCTTGCTGCATTTTGGCTCACCTTGTGGAAACAATTCAACACTGAATTAAAGTTTTCTAGCACCGCTCATCCACAAACAGATGGCCAAACGGAAGTGGTGAACAAGTTTTTGGGTAATCTGATTCGTTTCATTTGTGGAGAAAGAAAGGGACAATGGGATTTGACTTTATCTCTTGCAGAGTTCTCTTACAATAATTCAAAGCATAGATCCACGGGAAGGAGTCCTTTTTCCATTGTCTACACTAAAGTTCCAGCACATGTGGTGGACTTGGTGAAGCTACCATCAAAGGGAAATTCAAAATCAGCATTGTCCTTTGCTGATAATTACACTGAGTTATTTGAAGAGATTTGAGGTGTTTTGGAAGCACAAAATCAGAAATATAAACGACTTGTTGATTGCGAAAAGAAGGTCGAAATCATTCCAAGTTGGTGATAAAGTGATGGTCTACCTCCGAAAAGAGAGGCTGCCTTCAGGTGTTAAAGGGAAGCTTAGGCAGCAAAGGTATGGACCCTTCTCTATTATGAGGAAGATAAATGATAATGCTTATGTGATAGATCTTCCAAGTGACATGGGCATATCCCACACTTTCAACGTCGCAGACTTGACTCTCTACCATCCAGAAGAAGCGCTCTATAAAGATAACTCGAGGGCGAGTTCCAAACAACCAGGGGAGAATGATGAGGAACAATAGATGAGGAAAAATAAAAATAAAAACATATGTTAGAATTGTTTGGCTACTTCTAGATACTTCCACTCTAGTGTAGTATTTCTTTTCTTTTTCTGTACTCTATCTACGGTTTTCTAGAGTGTTCCAGCTATGAGTAGATATGAGTAGAAGTGAGCTGTGAAGGCTTTCCAAAGCCCTATAAATTGAGGTCCTCACCTCTAGTTTGTAACCAGACTATGTACCCACTACCTACCAACAAAAAGGAACTTTGTGTTCTGACCTAAAGATCTTGGATTAGATTTTGTGTGTTGGGAGTTTGGATTGAGCTCTTGACAGCCCACGCCCTTAGAGCGATATCTAGCGCACCACGTTGAAGTGGTTCCTTCAACATTTGTGCTGGTCATATTGTAGCAGCAAGGTGGAGTTGTTCCTCCACAACCTTGTGCTGCTTCACACTTACTGCCACGAAGGGTACCCTTGGCCTTTTGTCAAGGACCCCTAGCCTATATAAGCTCTCCAATGAGCATTCACTCTCCTTTGAATCAAAGCAAGGGGAGGGCAACATGGCTCCGAGGCGCGATTGGGGAGCCTTTTCTCTTGCCGTCGAGCTTTTTCAACTCCTGAACAAGCCTCCTCATCAGTGCATTGCACCCAATTGTTACATTGCTGCAATATTCAATTGCAATTCCATATAAAAGACGAAGGGAAAAAAACCTTTCATGCCTTTAGTCAAACATCCGCAAGCTATCGGGCAAGGGGCAACACCACGATTTTAAATTGCAAGCCAAACAGCCGCGATCGTGGCGCTATTGCTGATTGAAAACTGCCCCGCAATCTGCATGGTGGCGAAAATCGTGGGAGATCGCGCCGCAATCGCCAAGCATATCAAGCTAACTTTATCTTTAAGAAGTTTTAGTATTTTTTTAAATCTAGAGTAGAAGACAACATGTAGTCTAGCTTACATAGTATATATCCATTTAACAGCAGAGCAAACTAGGCATGACAGTTATTTACATTATTTCTATAACTTTCGGAAGGATTTGAAGTTTAATTTAATTTTTCATACTTTCAGGGTGTTGCAGAGTCTTGAAACTGAGTTTGCAGGTTTAAAGGAGGAAATGGTATGTTCAGTATGCAGTAAGCATGCTTATGTTGTCATCTATTTTCTCAGTGACCCTTTTATTAATGTATGGGTATCTCCAGTCGGAAATGACAGCACCATCAACAGAACTGAAACCTTCTGATCAGAGAAAGTACAACACACGAAAAAGGGTGGTTAGATGCAGAATCAAGAAGCGGGAAAAGTTAATGAAAGGCATCTCTACCTTACTTTCTGCTCTTCAGCAAGCACTTGATAAAATTTCTACCATTGAAGGAGTTGCCCTGATCCTGGGAGGGAGTCTTGTACGACCTTTGTTTGCCTATGACATTACAATTACTCATAGTAGATTTGATTTTGGAAGTGCCAAAGGGCATGGTACAACAAAGTTAGCTCAGTCTGTTTCTCGAAAGGTGAGCTTCTCCTTTTAATATTACATGAATTATAATTTGAGTAGAGGCTAGGACAATTACTCATATATGTCTTAGTTTTCTGAAAGTAGCATTGAATCTATAATACTCCCTCCATTCCAATTTATAGTGCGCCCGCGCTTTCCGAGATGTAACTTTGACTGTAAATTTGACCAACGAGACCAATTGCGGCGGGAACAAAAAATATACCAATGAAAAGATAAAGAGGTGAATTTTCCCTGGTATAATTTTTTCTCCCGTCGTAATTGGTCTCGTTGATCAAATTTACGGTCAAAGTTACAGCACACAAATCGAGGACGCACTATAAATTGGAATGGAGGGAGTACTATAATAGGCCATCCCCACTATCTTATTTATCTCAACATGCAAGCATGTCACCTCATCAAAGGTCCACCACAATATGCATGAGAACAAGTTCTTCATTATTAGTTGATCTCATGCACACACCCATTTAATGACACATGCAACCTCCCTCAACATGCATGGATTTTTCTCTCATTATATTACATCACTTTTAACATACATACATGTCACATCATCAAAGACTCACCACAATATGCATGAGAACAAGTTCTACGTTATTAGTTTGATCCCATGCATACATCAATATAATGACACATGCCAACTCAATCAACATGTTTTTTTCCATTATATTACATTACTTATATTTAATAAATATTTTTAACTACACAATAATAAAATACAATACGTAAAATGTATTTTTATACTTTAGTTTATATACTATTAATACAACTATTCATGTCAATCAATCATTGAAAACATATAGCAACTGATTCTCGCAGCAACGCGCGGGGTATCATCTAGTTAAGATAAAAATTGACATTTCTTGCTATGTACATCAGACGGCCAACTCAAAATGAATAATTGCTATATCAGAATGTTGGATTATTTCTCCGCTGTTTGTCATATGACTTGAGTAGTGTATGCTGGAAACATTGTTGTATTCTCTTCATTTATAGCCAGTTCTTTCCTTATATCCTCATATGGTGGAAACATTGTGCTCTTGGAATACTGACTTGCACATATATTTTTCTAGGCCGTCCAAGCTCTTATATCATGTGGTGCAGGGAGTTTATCTTACACAGGTATTAGTTATTCTGTTTTGCTAGACTTGGCTGGGGATGCATTCAACTTTTAGCTTACTGCTTTTCCACCCATTGTTTTGGAAGCCCCTACAAAGCTGTTTCTGCTGGTCAGATGTCCCTGCACCTTGAACTTACCCCTGGATTTCGCGCCAAAACGGGACTTCCGTTACAGTAAGAAGGTGTTGTTTTTTTATGATGGCTAACTTACTTTGCTTTTTATAACGTCCATTTTTTGATGATAAAACATATGAACTAAAACTTTTACCAGCAGGTTGTACCCCAGCAAATGTCTATAAAATGCAATACATCAGACTACCAAAAGAATAATAAGCATGTTGCATCAATCGTCGATGCGTCATGTTGTACTTCAGAATCTTCTCCGTCTGATGTTATCTGGTATTATTTCTGATCACCTGTTGGCATCTACCACTATTGTTAGCTTCTGCCGTTATTTTGCATCTTCTATATTTGGGATCGATAGCGTTAGTATGGTGAACCTCACATTGTATTTATCTATCTATTTATTGTCATTTAACTGCATAATAGTGTGCTACTCGTTTATGGATTGCTACTCACTAAACACTTTGGTTGAAACACTACAAACATCTAGGCAGTGAACCTTGCTAGTTTGATTTTGATGTTTTGAAGTATATATTGATTGTTACGCTGCTAAATTGTTATCAAAGTGCTGAAACCTGTAATAGTGCTTTAGCTGCAATGTACAGCAACTATTCTTTCTAACTGCAATCAAACCTATTGAGTAAGTCTGCATATGTGTTATAGGTTCCAGTGCAAGCACACGATAAAAGGCTTACCATGCAAGGCGTCATTAGAAGGATGATGATCCGCTCATTTTCATTATCCGACATCATGTTCATGTATGTTACAATTGGAAAATGCTGTAGCGAGGTGAACACCGATCGAGATCTGTAAATGCTCATAAAGGATCAGTATTCGTCAATATTAAATATGTCCCCTTTTTTCTGTTCGTTTGTATGGAAATGGTTTGTGCTCGATGAAAGTTTTTTTTTTCAGGTCTACTTTGTCCTTGTTCTTTTTTATTGCGGGTCTACTATATTGTTGCTCGTTCTTTCGAGTGAATATGATATTCTGCCGCCACTCATATACGCCCCATCATTTTCACCACATACGATGCTTTGTGATTTGTAGACTTCTTATTTATTTATTTATTTTGTAGTGTATGTCAAGCTGACATGTACTCTCCCTCTGTTAGAAAATACTTGAAGTGGTTTTCTTTCTAATTTTAACTAAAATCATGTTAAGTATTTTTTAACAGAGGCAGTAATACGTGATCAGGGGTTACTAACACGTGCGAAAAATAAAGAGGGAGCGAGCCAGTACTGTAGGAAGGAAAAGGAGGGGAAAAGCCCACATTTTTTAATGACTAAACGATGGTGGCCGAGGCACTACCCTATCTACCGACGTCGAGAAGGATGCAAACAAGCGGCGAAATAGGGGAAAGGTTGAGGAGCTCACCCTAGACCTAGAGATGATGCGGTAGTAGATTGAGGCCTGGAAGACGGATGATGGCAAATTTCCACGGTGCAACTCTGGTGACTGAGGTGGAAGACGACACGATTGCCCAAGCTTCGTCCTTTCGCGCTTGCTGAACACGTGGAAGAGGATGCCAATGTTGAGGCGAAACTCCTGAACAAGATGGCACGGAATGATAGCAAGCTCGGCGGCAATGTGCTCATGCTCCACCGAGCTCTTGTGAACTTGTGGGGAGGGAGGGAGAGGTCGCAAGCGACCTTCTCCAGTGGATATGAAGAAGGGAGGATACGAGGCTAGGGTTTTGGAATCATGAGGGATATACAAGGGAGAAATGGAACAACCTCGAGCCGGTGGCCGTTGATACGGTAACGACATCGAGACCCTGTATCTGGAGCGCGTCGAGGTTACGTGATGAGGGAGCAGGTTGTCGTCTGGCTTGTTTAAAGAGGTGAAGTTTAGGCGAGGAGTTGAGAAGTATAGGGATTTTCCAAAATGGAGAAATGATTTAAATGAAATAATTAAAATAATGCCAATAAAGGCCAAATAATTATTTCAAGATTTTTCATACCATAATATTAGTGCCCTTCTACATGCCAAAGTTATAAAGATATGTGAAAAAGATAATTTGCCACATCATACGCCAAAATATGGAATCCATTACATGTGAGGTGTGTAGTGGTTACAAAGGGTTCGAGGCCCCGGGCATCGTTGTGGTTGCTTAACCACTAAGCAACATGGTAAAATGACATGGGTGGCCGAGACTAACGGCTTCATGTAAGGTGACTCGAAGGTAACTGATAACGGGGTCTATGGTGTAGGTTGCCACAACTTATAAAGAGTAGGCCAATGATGATGATACCAAGTTCATAAGTCCCTCGGCCTATTGGAAGATGAAAGTGATAACACAAGCCTCATCTTTGACTAAGAGACAGCGACTCTGGTGCTTCGATCACGCGATGCTGACCGATGGGACCCAACAAAAAAGGATGTCGCCCAATAGTACTTGAGTACCTGAGTGATTGTCAATGTTCGCTCATCACTAACCCGGACAGGGATAGAAGTCTAATTCGTCATGTGTTTCTAGTGCTCACATTCTTTTTGAGGCCACTGTGGTGCCCCCTAGCAGTATATAAGGGGAGGACCACGACCATTCGAGTGGAGGCTTTTTGCACTTAGATAAGAATTACATTAACAGGGGGGAGAGAAGAGAGTGGTTAGGATTCTAGACTTAGACTCTGAGCACTATCGAGAACCTCCCCGAGCACCATCCAAAGGGTATAAATTACGTGTAGCCTCTGAGAATTTCACATAGCAACCAAGAAGAATAGGAGTAGGGTGTTACACTTTCTTGTGGACCTAAGTTGTATAAACCTTTGTGTCTTATTGTTCTTGATAACCTTGGAGGAAATCTCAAGTATTTTAGCCCCTGATCGAACAAATGAATGGGGGTCTACTAATCCATGGTGTCAAGATTTTACATCTCGATATCTACCCATAGTACTGGGAAACTACTTATAGGTGAGTCTTAATGAGTGGCGGGTACGGTGGGGAACTCGCCAGTATTAGTTTGCCTATAGACCAATGGCGGGCAATAAAAACTGACTGCCACAAGTCACCATATGAAAATTGAGTTATTGGAGCATATAAATCAGTGAAGGGCATTATGGTTGAAACACCACAAGTATAAGACACATCAGTGGTAGGCGCTGTATACCTCCCGCCAATGGTAGACACACTTTTTTTTATTCTTACCCGTGGGGTTGTTCGGAAATGAACACGTCACCATGTATCCTCGATGACGGGTTGATGCACCGCAGCTCACTTCGAAAGGGACCCGTCCGAAAGCGCGACACACAATGTAAGTGTAACAACCCACATGTAATAAGCTATCAAAACCATGTAATTTATTCTCCTCTGTTGGACTTGTAACTTGGCATGGTGGAGGTTTATGTCATTTCATGTGGTGATTTAAATTGGCATTGGGATTGGAGTTTTGTTGAGTTGTTTTCTTTTGCTTCCAAAGTGGCTCAAGAAAGGCAGTCAGAGATTTTTCCTTGTCACTTGCTCACTCCTCTTGATCCCAATCTTGGCCAAGCCTTTTCTTTTGCCTTTGCAAGGGTTTTAAAACCCTCAAAGTATTTTTGACTTCATCACAAGCAGAAGCTCTAGTTCAAATGGTTTTTGAAATTCAAATGAGCTCACATGTTTTGTGGTTGCAAAAAATGCCCAAACCATTTTTTAGAAATTCAGGAATAATGCAAGGATAATTCCACATATTTTTATGTGAATTTTGCACTTGTACTTAATCCAGAATTAATCCCTTTTCCTTTTCTGTTTTTGGTAAATGGAAAAGTCCAGCAAGCCATTTCTCTCCTATGCCCCAAGTCGTGCTAGAGGCCCAGCCCATCTCCCGCAGCCCCGCAGCCCAGCTGGGGGCCTTTCCAGCGAAGCGTTACGCGGGAGACACCAGGGCCGCCCGATCAAGATCCGAGGGAGGGGACTCATCGCCTTTCCACCGTGGAGAGGTCCCCTCCCCCATCTCCTCTCACACCGGCGGGCGGCATCGACGTCGACGCCCTGCCGACGTGGCTGGAGGCCGCCCCTCCATATAAGCCGCCTCCTGGAGCCGCACGAACCCCCTAGGGTTCCGTTTCCCCAGCGTTTTCCCCCTCGCCGCCGCCGGGATAGGTTTCCCCCTCCGTCCTGTGTCCGCTCTGTTCCGGTGAGGTTCCGACCAATTCGCCGCCGCCTCGTGATCTTTCTCCAATTCCGTGGCTTCACGCCGTCATGATGACCTTGTGTGTGCGTTCCTTTTTTCAGAAGCGTGCCAGGGGGAGCAGGACGCCCCCGCGCCGTGGATCCCCGCCTTGGGCCGTCGTCTTCCCCGACGCCGACGGCGATGTCTTCCTCCTCTGCAGTAGGGCTGGGACACACTACGTGACCCACGAGGTGAGCTCAAGCCCTCAGTTCATCCCGTAGATTCGTGTAGGTGCGTGTACGCGCTAGCTGTAGAAGGCCTGCCGCTCGGTTCGTCGCCGGCGAGGAATCCGTGACCACCGTGCCGTGGTGCGTCTCAGGCGACCTCACGCGTGCTCTGGGAGTGTCCAGTGCACGTCTATGGCGCCGAAGGAGCCCCTTTTCGTGTTGTCTGCTCTGGGTTGTACCGCGTCTGAACTCTGCAAGTTGCTGCAGTCAGATCCGCCGTGAAATTCAGACGAGCAGGGCATCCGCTCCGGTGAGATCCAGGGCTGGGGCAGGGCATCCATGTGATCTTGGTACCCCCCTCTCGCGATTGCAAGAAATCCCATGGCCAGAGGCGTCGTGTGCTCGTCGCACGGTTCGCCGGATGTTGGAGGCACGGGATGTCTGAAGATGCAGTTCAGAGACGCCGCAACAGTGCTGTTCCGGTGAGGCTAGCGAGCAGTAGGGTTGGAGATAGGGGCCATGGCGCGCGTCGTCGTGTAGAGCTAGCTGGCCTCTCGGTTTCGTTCCATGGCGGGGTGGCCGGAGCTTGCCTATACACGACGCGAGGTTCGCCGCGTTAGAGCGTCGCCGTCGCGGTTCAGAGACGACAGGTGTTCGAGGTTCAGAAGCGGGATACTGAACCTTACCTAGCTCGCGTAGTGTATATGTTCAGAAAACGTTTCGAGGCGCAGTGGTAGCGAGCAGTGGAGCGAGCGCTGCGTCGTGGGTTCGAGTCCCCGTCGCCCCCCATTTTTTTGATTTTTCACCCGAGGCTGACATCTGGGGCCCGCTGGTCAGCGAGCCAGGCCGAGTGGGCTGAGCCCATTTCGGGCCAGAGAGCTGGCATGGGCCGGTTTCGTCCGAAACCAGCCCATGGAGGCTGTCCTCTGTTTTCTTTTTTGTTTCTTTTCCTTTTCTTTTATTTCTTTTCTGTTTAATTCAAATTTGAATTTGATTCCAAATTCAAATCTATTTTTGAACATTCTTTTCAAATAGGGGCATGCCTTATATGTTTTTGGGGTAGCTTGAGCTACTGAACCCCATGGTGAGGTCCATTTTTGCATCTGACCCCTTCTAAAAATTGAAGTATGGTCATTTTGCAAATAAGACCCCCTTTCCTTTTCTTTGCTTTTGGAATTTTGGTCCAAATTCTAAATTGCCCATGTCATATATGATTTTTGGGTAGTTTTGCACAAGGAGTTGCATGGTGATGATGTTTTCATCATATGAACCTCTTTCAAAATTCATGTGGTGCAATTTTGCACTCAGCCCCCTGAACTTCAGTTGAATTTGCAACTGCCTTTGCAAATTCAAATGGAGACATATCATATATGTTTTTGGGGTGCTTTTCTGCAAGGATTTCAGCAGTGATGTTATCATGATGTGTTGTGCAACTTTTGAGACAAGGTGTGATCACCTGGTTCAGAAGTTTTCTGATCTGTCTGCCTGCAACATTTCAGCTTCAGTGCATCTGAAATGTTGTTCATCTGATCTTTTCAAGTCTGTTCCAGGTCATCTTCTTCCTTCAAGTCAGCCCCTAGCATATTGTCATATGCTCAGTGGCTGGCCTCAACCTTTGTTGCTCCTTCCTGTGTGTCAATTTCACCGACACTACTCCGTCTCCGGAATCATTGTTTTTACTTTCATATTATTTAAAATGCTTGTAATGCTTTGTTGATCATGTCATGCTATCATGCTAACTACACCTAAATTAAGGCTCAGACCAAAGCCATTACAGTGTAAAATAAAATGCATACGAAAGTGGTGACTTGTCGTCATCACCTTCATTTAAACTTGACTAGACAGGGTCATACCATGTAAATAAAAACTTGAGCATGCCATCCTTGTTTGAGTTGCGTCAGTTGCTTACTTGTGTGCCTTTTCTTGCCGGTATCTTACGTTAGCACCTGAGACCGCCGAGGAGACTTACGTGGAGCTGTCCGACACCGAGCCCGAGGGTACCGTGAGTGCTTCTTCGACTACCTTACCAGGCAAGGGGGAGACCTGTGTCATTACTTTATAACTTTCTGCTCATGCCTAGCTGTAGATCTAGAACGTTATTGCTTGATCCTATCCACCTTATATGCCATGTTTAAAACCATACAACCATGATCCCCACATCCCAGCAAACCATTGTTCTGCTAAGTTACCGCTGCTCAGCCATTGCTTAGTATGAATAGAAAACTTGCTGCTTACCCTATATATTTATGGTTGGGATATCATGCTATAAAAGAAGTGGGTTGATATTTATTATTAGATGATGTTAATTATATTTTGACGAAAGGTGGGAGGCTGGACTATTCCCGTCTGGTGCTTTGTTCCATTTGAGTCACTTAGGACCCGAGTTCCGGGTATTGTGTTTCTTGACGAGCGTGCCTAATCGTGTGTGGGGTTTTATGGGGCCCCCTTGTCTTACCTACCTAGCCTCGTACAATTCCAGTGGTGGCCCGAGCTGATTTACATTTGCAATTGCGTGTCTGTTGGTAGGTACCCCAGCTGTTTTCGAAACAAACCGGGCCAGCGGAGACGTGGTTTCTCTCGTTGGTCCACACTTGGCGAGCTAGGGGTCCCCTGAATATTCAGGTGTGACTTACCGACCTTGGCCAGACGGTAGAGACCGATTCGAGAGCGTGGCCAGCTTTTGAGTTGGGTGTCGACTCACCGGGGGCCACCCGGATTTGTGTGTTGTTAGTTAGAGGGACTCTGACGTTCCGGAGTTTCAGGCGCTTACCTAGCCAAGTGGAAACCGGGCGTATATGCGACGTCTATAATGGACAGTTGGTACACCCCTGCAGGGTAAATCTTTTCGAAAAGCCGTGTCCGCGGTTATGGACTACTTGAGACCTACTCCTTGTTCATAGAATAACATCAATTGAAATCATGTTATAAAACTTGACAAACCGTGTGCGTGCCTTGGTTGTCTTTCTTCGTCCAGGGGGACCAAGAGAGAAACGAGGTTGTGTTATGTTTGCGTAAGTAGGTGGATAGTCGACTTACGACACGTTGTCAGCGTAACTTCTTGGATCTCACCTCTAATCTGATAGAACGTGTAGCCACCATATATGCTAGTACGGCTGCAAACTGTCTATATCTTTACGTTACCTGTAGCGTTAGTTATTCCGTAATGACATGTTCTCACCCCCGTTTACTTTTCCGCCTCTACCGCTTTGCCTGATTGGCCGCTGCAGTGGACTACTACCTCGACCCCAGCACTGGGCGATACTTCGTGGAGGTGCCCCCGGAAGATGACGACGAGTACGACTACATCGACCAGTAGGATCCTTAGTTGGGCTCAGACGTTCCCGTGGGTGGATTTATGTGTAGCCCTCTCTAGGGCAATTTGGATCTTGACCGTACCCGGTCCATACTTTGCTTCCGCTTGATGTATTGTTGAGATGTACTCATGATATTGTTGTATTATTAGACAGTGGCGTTGTATGCCCTGCTCTATTTATCTATCTATGTATATTTCCTTTCTGTTAGAGTTGTGCTTATATACCTGTTGTCGAGAATCCGACATCGACACGAGTGCGAGTGTCGTGCGCCGGTGGCGTTTGATGCGCTTCTAACTCCGACCGGACGCGAAAGCGACTAGTTAGAGTTAGTACCGCATCAGGGTCCTTACAGTAAGGCCCGATACGCGGTACTGTTCCAGATCTAGATGTTTCCATCCAAATCCGGGGACGAAGCACATATCGGTCCCACCGCGACATATGACACTGCCATATGCCCCGGATTTCCAACATGATATCACAACATTACAACTACATGGATACAACATCTCATACAATCAGCATACAACTGCCTTAATTACATTACATCAGCGGAAGATACATGTCTGAGTACATACTACAATCAAATGCCTAGTGGCAAAGGTAAAACACACCATTCCCGTAACCACACAGGTCCAGGCTCTCCGCCAGGATCCACCTAACTAGTCGTCGTTGAGTCTTCGCAAAGGCGTCCAGAAGAAGGGTCGTCGAGCTCCTCTGAAGTCCAAGATCGTTTGCATAACGTGCGTAAAAGAGAAAAGAAGGGGTGAGTTATATCAACAAGTCTCGTAACTAACTTCTCACGGTAAGATGGGGGTAGTGGTGAGGTTGCAGACGCACTAGCAATATATGAGTGGCTAACGGTCTATTTAGAGTAAGTTGAGAACCAAGCATTCGATGAGAATCGCCTCGAACAAGTCTTGCTATCAGCTACTTACGCAAACATAACACCTATCCTATCCTTGTTCTCGCCTTCGCATCCCGACGAAGAAGAGGCAGTCAAGGCACACACACGTTGATCAAGTTATTAAGATTATCTCAGTTGTTGTTGTCTATGAACAAGGAGTAGGCCTCAAGCCGTCCATAACCGCGGACAAGGCTTTTCGAAAAGATTTAACCCTGCAGGGGTGTACCAACTCCCATTACAAGGCTCCGCACGCACACACATCTCTCTCAGTTTCTACCCATCACAGGCAGCCATTTTATGATTTAGTCCCGAGAGATCCGAAACGACAGGTCCCTCTAACTAACAACGCACAAATCCGGGTGGCCCCCAGGGAGTCGACACCCAACCCAAGAACCGGCCATGCTCTCGGATCGGACTCTTTCGTATGACGTAGGTCAGATTACCGGTAAATTCTCACATGAGTCCGGGTCCTAGCTGATCAGGTGGACCAACAGGAAAACCATGTTCCCACTGGCCCGGTTTGTTTTAAAAACTGTGAGGGGATACAACCAAGCACACACACGGGGTTTCAAATGGTAAATCAGCTTGGGCCACCACTAGAAATGTTTGAAGCTAGTTAGGTAAGAGAAGGGGACCCCATAGTATCCCACATGCTGTTAGGCACGCTCGTCAAGAGACACAATACCCGGAACTCGGATCCTAGGTGACTCGAATGGAACAAAGCGTCGGGGCGGGATAGCCTAGACCTTCCATCCTTCGTCGAATATAGTCAACATTATAATAATCATATCATCCACAACAATATAATAACGTGATATCCCAATCCAAGGAGTAACAGGATAACAGTTGATAACATCCTAGCATGCATACTAAGAAGTGGCTGAGCAACGAGCAATAGTAACATAGCCGAACAAGGTTTGCTGGGATGTGGAGGACATGTCTGTTTGGGTTTATTTCAGAGGCATGAATATGAAGTGGTAGGATCAAACAATCGTTCTATCCTACACCTATGTGCGAGTGAGCTGAAAGTTATAAGCATGATATATGCCCCCCCTTACCTGATGAGAAGACGAAATCAAATGTGTAGTCGATCGCAAGCTCGCATCGTCTCCGAGAGGTACACACGGAAGCACACAAGAAGGAAACACTGGAAAAGGCAATCGACGAGCAATCATCTATTACTACGAAGCAATCACGAGCAAGCATAAAAAAGAAGGCAACACGTGAAAACACGATACGATACGGGTCTACCGTCGAGAGCGGTTACTAACAGGTTAAGTGAGGTACTCGTCACACATGACGATACCACACATTTACAGTGATTCAAATTGTTTAGCTACACAACATGAGCAAAGGTTGTTAACATGGCATCTCACTCAAGCATGGAATATCACACAATCATGACAAGAGGTGAAGCATAAGATAAACTATCTATGCTAGTCAATTTAAGTGAGGCACAACCTAAACATGGCATTCCACTAAGTGCCCCATGATGATTAAAACATTTGGTACTGTTCTTCCCTAAACCATATTTTAGGTTGGTTAACAACAGTAAACAATATCATAAACACAAAGTACATAAAATTCTAGTCAAGTTACATATAAAGAACACCCCAAACAGAGTTACAGTTAAAAAGATACAAGCATCACAAGTTACGGGTACATGCTATTAACATCAGGGAGCATACTTTAGAGCAATGCAACAACAAGCTAATGAATGTAAACATGCACCAAAATGACATGGATTAACAGTAGACATGACAAGGAAGGCATGACAACAAAGTTTCATGCAAATAGGCATCATGGTTCACTAGTTATAAGCAACACAAAAAGCTATAAAACATTACTGGTCAATGACTTGGTGAAAAATTAGGAACACAGGGCAGAAACTGTTAATAGCAAGCTGTATAAACAGGGGTAAAACTATATGCAAAAGTGCAGCAACATGACATATCAATATATGGGTAGGAAGTAGACATGATGGTTATCATGTACAAACAAGAATAAAGGTCATAGGCATCACAAATCAAAAGATATTAAGCGTGCAACATGGCTTCGGAAAGTTACAGACTTAGTGAAAAACAGAGGTGGTCGTAAAAAACAACGGGGTAGAAACTTTGGAGCTGAATATAACCATGACCAGGAATGTAAACATGACCATGCATTACATATAATGGAAGTAGACATGACATAGATCAAAATGACATATTGCAATGCTCAATAGGATGCACAGTTAAAAAGATATAGGGCAGCAAAATGTCAATGTTTCGCAAATAGCAGCACAAAGTTATCAGGTAGCTACATTGGGTGATGATACAATCAACATGCAGCAGACCAACATGACAAGTGAAATCATATAAATGAAGTATACATGATTCTCAACAGGATGCAACAAGAATCACTCAATTCCGACAAACGGTCGCGACGCACTCGTCGACCGAAGTTGGCTCAAAATAACAGTTTCAGCAACAGTTTGCACGATGGGAAGCCCTGTTCAACACACAATAACTATATTGAGACGACCTCAAAAAGATTAACTCACTAAAGGTAAAAGTTAGAGCACATCAACAAGAACAAATTTCCTTTTGGGCGCATCGCCACGGGAGGAGGAGGAAGAGGGAGGTGAGGGAGAGTTGGAGGAGGGGCGCGGCGCTGCAGGAGCTCACCGAAGGGAGCATGGCGGCGGCCAGCGACGAGAGGCGCGGCGGCGCTCGGGCTATGGAGGCGATGCATGGTGGTGGTGGCGTCCAGATGGGCCGCGGCGGCCCGACGGGGCCCGGATCTGGTCTGTGCTGGCTGGGGGCTACGTGGAGACTCCAGATCCCTCCGATCTGCGATTCGACGGCCAGGAGGCGACCAGGGCTAGGGTGTTGGATTTTTTGGGGGAAATTGGGCAGATTTGGGCAATTGGAGGGGGTGGCTGCAATTTTTACTAGAGGGAAAGCCTAGAAATGGTAGGGGAGGGGTGGTCTTTATATAGGCTGGTCTGGATGGAAGGTTTACGCAAAAGCCCTCAGGTTTTCTCCCTCGCGTCCGACACTCCACGTTTCTGACCGCCGGGAGCCCATGCGACCTCCGATTCAGACGAAATCTCGAACCACACACCCAGCGCGTCGAGCCCGTTAGCCCTACCTCACTTTGATACCGTTCCGAGAATATTTTTCGGCGCACAATAAAATAATCCATTTAATTATTAAATGGGGGTTTTCGTTCCGATGGCGATGGCTGGTCTCGTGTCGAAAGTTGCGACGGTGCTCGGGTGAAACCCGGTGTCGCAACGGTTGTGTGCCGTTGGGAAAATGGTTCGGTCTCACATCCGATCCAAGAAAGAGGGGGGGGGGAGAATATTCACCGATTAATAATTCGGCGAAGCAAATACTACAAACAACTCTAGCAATCAACAAAATAAGGCAAAAAACAATTTTTTAATTAGGGTGGAATTTCCGGGCTGTTACACACAAGCAATTCAACGATGCTTTTGTAGACCCAAAATCCCACACGCCCTGGAGGTACCCCGTATGGACACGCGGTAGCAATGGGTTTCCCTAGGTCGACATGATTGCCCCTAGGGCCTCAAGGTTGGTCATCCTGCAACAAGAAGAACGAACGAAGAACGACGAAGAAAGATACAAAGGTAGGGATAGATGAAATGAAAAAGATGTAGACGTGTTTGTTCGATTGGTGTTGTTCAATCGGCCGTCACCTCTCATCTATTTATGAGGCGAGGACTTCCCTTACAAGAAACAGACACAGATTTCCGACCATAGCGTCAAATCCTAGCCAAATTCAGACTTTCCTGACCCAAGTCGGACGTTCAGATAGCTTACCAGACGGTCCGGGCTTAGGTCGGATACTCCAAGTTGCATTTCAGAGTCTGGGTGATGGTCGTACAATAGCCCTGACGGTCCGACTTGATGGTCCATCGTTTTCTCAATGCTTATGTAATTCTTGGACTAAATCCGGACGGTCCGGGTTGCATTCCAGACAGTCCGACCTTGTTCTACAACAGTGTGCAGATTTGACTCTAACTTCTTCGTACGAACTCGGATTTCGACATTTCAAATATCAAAATTGACCGGCTCAACGAGAGGAAGATAATTAATGTAGAACAATTTTCCATTCGAGGCAATCTTGAGGCTTAATTGGCAGAATAGTGCCTTGAATGCGAGAATCCCATTTCTTCGAACATAGTTTCGGCCCTCGAGATGAAATCGGATGGCGATGACTCAAACTCCAAATATGTTCATATTGACACCATAGCACTTTTTCATGTAGAATACTTCTTCATTTGAGGCCATCTTATATACGTTTATTGCCATGCCAAAAATCGGTGTCAACACATGCGCTCCTGTTTTTCGGCAAAGCTTTGCATGCCGAAAAATATTTTGTACCAACTTTGTTCTAAGGATGATGTCAACACTCCATAGGCCATACATATGCTTAGGGCGATACCATATATAAGCCGTTTGGATTAGCAACGAGATATTAGCTAATCGAATGAGTAGTGGTTCGGTAAACCCCCTTCATGATGAGAGAAATTATAATGCATCCACTGATTAAAATAAGCCCATGGAGGGTTACCTATCATACCTCAGGATGAATCCCTTAGCATAGGCATCAATGGCATATATGAAGAATATGTATAATTCCTGGACCAAAAATTTGGAAAGCTTTGGCTTGTTTGTTCATACTTTACACTCTTCTCCTTCTTCACCTTTGCCGCACTTTTTACAATGGAATCTTGCGCATTATTTTTGTTCATAGTACTACCTTTGGGAACCCATGTCATGTTCCTCTTTTCAAGTTCTTGTGCACTAAGCTTTTTCAACTTCTTCTTTTGCCAATACGATAAGCCGAGTGGGCGCCTCACCTGTGATTCTTGGTAAGGCAATGGCAATTATTTTCTAATATTGTCCACTCTCAAATCCTTCTGTTCAGATTTGGCATCCTGATTTTGAACATTTGTTTGCTCTGTCGGGGCTTCGGTACAGAAAACAATAATTTTTCTACCTACGACACCAAAAACCCAAGACATATGCTATGCTGATGTAAGTAACGGAGGGAATCAACATTCATACCTTTGAAGACCGAAAGCGGGAAACATTCTACGAACGTGGTTGGCATAGACTCGCGATCCTTACGACCTCTTGTTCGTGTAGAAGTCCTCCGGCGATGAAGGAGTACCGCATGTGCAGTACTGATGGCACCGGTTAGTGCTCCTCATTGGTTACCCCAAGTGGAAGGTTTAGGATGTAGTAGCAGCAAATTTCCCTTACACGAGGACTGTAAGGTTTATCAAATCCAGTAGGACTCCAAGGATCAACAAGTAGGTGTCTGCTGCTCTGGCGCTCACGGAAGACGTGGACATGCACATAGACGCAAATAACTTTGCTCCCAACGAGTACAGAGAGGTTGTCAATCTCTCCGGCCTTGCCGTTTACAAAGGATCAAAACACAAGGGTGGAAATAGTAGTGGCAACTGAAAGGAAAGTAAAAGAAGTAAATTGGAGCTGTGTAAACTATGATGGAAATATGGACCGGGGTCCCATGATTTTCATTAGTGATGTCTCTCTCCCAAAAGACGAAAGCAACTATGCTAGGTGAACAAATTACAGCTGGGCAATTGATAGAATATAAACGCACCACAATGGTAATTATGCTACAAGAAAGCTAGAGGCTCAATCATGTAGGCATTACATCAAAACAAGTGCAATGTTTATTCATCAACATCTACTCACTAATCATCCACCTTGAGATATCTATCCAGAACATCTCGATGGTATTAAGTTGTGAACCCCAGCCAAATTGTTGGCTCAAAGCAACAGACTAATGTCTTAACACTCTATGCGTAATGTAAGCAGTCCTTGCAACCGTAGTTACAAGCACCACTATTTTCTTCCTGGTGGCAACAGAACATCCACTAGTCTCATGTTTCTGTCACTGAAGCTAGACATCGGGGGGGGGGGCATGAACCCACAATCATGCATAATGCTCCCTCTTGGAGTTACAATCTACTACTTGGCTAGAGCAACAAACATAACGGGGAACATGCAAGAACACTCAAGAACTAAAATATAAAGGTAAACCAAATATATTACTCATCACAAAGTGAACATAATCTCATAATCCATCGGATCCTAACAAACACAGCATAGCAAAACATGAACTAATACATAGCTCACTTGATCATGATAGGCAACTCACAAGGGCTAAACATTGAAGCACATGATTGGAGAGAAGACATCACATAGCTACTGGTCATGGACCCATGGTCCAAGGGGAACTAGTCACGGCGCAGCTCGGTGACGAGGATGGTGGTGGAGAGACTTCCAGAGGTCAATCCTCCATCCGGTAGGGTGCAGGGAGAGCTTCTCCTGGCGATCCCGAGATCGGAATCGTGGCGGCGACGGAACATTGGCCGAAATCGCGTAACGGGGCTCTCCTCGAGGGTTTCTGTATTGAGGAGAATAAATTGGTGAAAGGGGGCTTGAGGGGAGGTCCCACCTGACCAGGCGGCCAGGTGGCGCGACCTCCCACCTATCCGCGCCAGCAGGCGCCTAGCCAGGGGTTGGCCCCCCTCCGCCTCTCCTTCGGGCTTCTGGAGTCTTCTGAACTCCTGATTTTTTATCTGATTTTTCTGGAACTTTCTGAGCACTTTTATTTTTGACATTTTCCTGCAATCCACGGACAAAAGCAGACTGAAACTGGCACTGGGCACTGAATGAGTAGGCTAGTCTAAATATGTTGTAAAAGGTATGAAAGTCCATCAAAACATATAGCAATATCACCAATATAAGCATGGAGCAAACAAAAATTATTGATACGCTTGGGACATATCAAGTACCTCGCGGGATTACACGCGTACGGCATAGTCGATGTTCCCTCCGGGCTCCAAAGCAGGCGAGCAGTGGAAATGTAACAACCCTGGATTTTCACCCAAATTAAAAATTTTCTTGTTGCTTTATTTTCTTGACTGTTAGATTTGTTTGCAGTATTTGTTTCGCCAATTTATTTATTGGTGATTATATTCCCCCCATCCTTCTCGTACCGGTATGCGTGACCGAGCCTTACGAACATGGCACACGACCTTTTGCAACACTGGGTTTCACCCGAGCACCGTCGCAACTTCCAGCACAGGACCAACCATCGCCATCGAAACAAAAACCCTATTTATTTAATAAACGATTATTTTATTGGGCACCAGAAAAATGTTCTCAGAACGGTATCGAAATGAGGTACAAATGACCGGCTCCCCGTGCTGATCGCGTGGTTTGAGGTTTCACCCGAATCGGAGGTCGTATGGACTCCCGGCAGTCAGAAACGTAAATATCGGACGCGCGCGAGAGAGAAACCAGGGCCGTTTGCGTAAACTTGCCAGCCATCCAGCCTATAAATATACCACCATTCTCTTACCCATTTTAGGGTTCCCCCTAGTCCATTTTTGCAGCCACCCCCTCAAAATACCTAGATCTTCCTTCCAAATAGCCCCAAATCCCGAAACCCTAACCAGCCCTTCATCTCAGCCGTTGGATCTGAAAATCAGTGGCTCAGATCTCGTCCACGTAACCCCGAGACCCGCACCTCCAGTCTCCCGAGCCCGAGCTCCTCCATGGACGCCCGAGCCACTCGTGGCCGCGCCGGCCACCACCTCTGGTGAGCCACGCCGCCTCAGGCCACGCCCCGTGCGCCTCTCCTTCCCTCCCCCTTCTCTCTCTCACCCCTTTCTCTCTCTGTGTGTAGCTGCGCCATGGATGCGCCCCTGCAGATCTCGAGCCGCGCCGTTGCCCGGAAGACGCCACGGAGCCGCCGCCTAGGAGCTCGCGTCGGCTGCCCCTTGGAACATGCCGGTGTCCGGATCCGCACCTTCACGCCGCGTCCCCGAGCTCGTCCCCATGTCCTACCCCTTGTGAGCTCCTCCTCTTGTCCCCTGTCTGACCCCTTGTTATGTTTTCCCGTAGTGGCCGTCGTCGTTCGCCGTTCTGCTTCAGTGGCCTCCGCATGTAGTCATGGTTTCCATGTGTCCCTGCCTCGGGGGCGAGCTGCGCGTGCTCTAGGTATCCAAGGCCAAGCCTTTGGCCTCTCCGGCCAGCCGGAGCGCCCCGTGCTACAGCCGCTGTGGTTCAAAAGCCGGTTTCAGTTTGATAAGAAAACTGCAACACGATGTCTTCAGTTTCAGTTATCGCCTGGTAGTTTAGTCATCTTGATTTAGTATCGCTTTTGTTCTTCAATCGAGTATTGGCGCAGTGGTTGGGAGCCTGGATCTCAACCGTGAGGTGCTAGGTTCGATCCCCATTGGGAGCGATTTATCCCATGTGTTGCCTCCCTTTCTTTTATTTGTTGCAGCAGATATAGGTGGGCTCGACCCATTCGTTTTCCTCGCCCGTGGGCGCTCGATAGAGAGCAGCACCGCGAGGGTTTGGGACAGATTTGGCCGAAGCCAGCCCGATGGATGTTTTTTTCCTTCATTCCTTTTTCTGTTTAGCCTTAAATCTTCTCCTTTTTGCATTGCTTATATTATGTGCTTCTTTGCTCCAAAGAAATAATGTCATACATGATTTTGGGGTAGGAAAATATGAGGAATAAGGTGGTGCCGTTCAATTTTTCATTTGAGATAGCATTATTTGGTGACGGTGCATTTTGCACATAAACCCCTCATATGTTGCACATGGTGCAACCTCATTCCTTTCCCATGATCCGAGCACCGTAATTCTGTTTTGATCGTAGCCTTGCGCTTTATTTCATTGCTTAGAATAGAATGCATTAGGTGCATCATATTATGCCATGTCATTGCATCTATTTAAATTAAGGATTCCCATCTCGAGGTTCCTCCTCACGTGTGGGCAATTCTTATTCGTGTCTTGTACCTCCTTTGCTTATGCCATGATCATGTATTATAACAACTACAACATAAGGGTCCTTCGGATCCATAATTCACCTACATAATGCATATGAAGGTTGTCGGTAGCATTGTACCCTTGCTTCCCGATGCTTCATTTAAACTTGCTTGCAATTACGTTCATGCCATGCTATTAAACTGACATGCATCTTCCTTGACCATGCTTGTCTTTTCCTTGCTTGCTTGTGTTGCATCGTAGTAATAGATGCATTTTTGTTGAATTACTTTCCAGTGATTCCTTCTCGTGTGCTCCCGTGATTACAATCGGAGACGATGCGAGCTTGCGATCGACTACACCTTCGGCTTCGTCTTCTCATCAAGTAAGGGGGGCATATATCATGCTTATAACTTTCAGCTCACTTGTGCCTAGGTATAGGATAAAACGATTGGTTGATGATAACCCAGAACTGCAGGGGATCGAGATAGTCTTCGCGGGTAAGATAACCCAATTTATTGATTCGACTCAAGGGGAGCCAAAGAATATCCACAAGCTTTAACAGTGGAGTTGTCAGTTCCACCGCACTTGAGATACACTTACTTGCAACAAGATATTAATAGCAACTGCGATAATAGTAGTAGTGACAATAGCAACGGTAATAGTAAAAGCAAAAGTAAAGAACTAGTAACCAGCAAAATTGAAACACTATAGGCTAGGGAGATGGATGGTTGGGCGCTGCATGGATAAGACACATCATTTAATCAACTTGGGGCAAGGCACACAGAAAAGCAAAGATCATCTAGGCATAAATCAAACATCATGCATGTATCCCACAGGTAGTTGTACGCGCTTGCAATAAGAACTTGCACAACATCTTTTGTCCTACCATCCCGCTACGAACGGGGCCAAAAGGAACTTATGGAGATTAAGGTGCTCCTGTCAAACAGCACCGGAACAAAGCATTAACAATCAATGGATACATGGAATCCCCAAATTATAGTTCATCCCCTTTGGTGTCCCAAGCTGTCACCTTTGGGATCGCCGGTTCCGGACCATAACAGGTGAAAACAACTCATAGATAGGATCAAGAACACAAATATATTCATGAAAACATAAAGGGTTCAGATCTGAAATCATGGCACTCGGGCCCAAAGTGACAAGCATTAAGAACAACAAGTTGAAGCAAAGATGATAAACACCAATCTAGATGATAGGCAACATGCCCCCAACAATCTAATAAACTATTACATGATATAACTCATCCAATCCCTATCATCCCCTTTGCCTAAACCAGGGAATTACTCACACATGGATGGAGAAGTCATGGAGGGATGATGGAGTGGTGATGGCAATGACGATGGCGATGATCTCCCTCTCCGGAGGCCAAAACAACCTCCAGATTAGCCCTCCCGGAGAAGAACAGAGGGTGGCGGTGGCTCCGCGACGAGAACTGGGAAAACGACTTCCGTTCTGGGGTTTTCGCGTCACGGGAATAAATAGGAGCATCGGTAGGGCACCAAAGTAGGGGGAGGCCCCCAGGCGGCCAGAGGGTGCGGCCCCACCCCTGGCCACGCCAGGGGGGCGCCTGGCCCCCCCAGGACTCCACTCTGGTCCCACTTTTGGCATCTGGCTCCTTCGGGTGCGTGGATTTTCTGGTATTTTTCCGGGAATTTTCTGGGACGTCCAAAAATCCATTTTCCTGCACACAATAAAACCATACAGACAGCTCTGCTGAAAACAGCGTTAGTCCGGGTTAGTTTTGTCCAAATCATGCAAGAATGAGGGCAAAACAATAGCAAAAGTGTTTGTAAAAGTAGATACAATTGAGACGTATCAACCCCCCCAAGCTTAGCATATTGCTTGCCCTCAAGCAATTCAGTACAATGAACTGAACGTGACAAAGAAAACTTTGACAAACTCTTTTGCTTCAATAAATGTATATAAGCCTATACTACGAAAAGAATTTAGCAAGTATCAAAACAATGCTATGAGGACAATGCACGAAGCAATCCTTATTTCAAGTGATCAATCACAAACAACTAAAAGCAAATAATATGCTACTGAAAATCAAGACAGGATCACAATGCACAAAGTTTGAACATACTAGAGTGGTATTTCGCTAGCCTCCATGAGTGAAGCAAAACATAAATGCAGAAACTCCTCCGGAGTTTTAAAGGAGACTAGAACTAAGAACTTCAGAATAAATAATACCACAATCATGCAAAAGACAATGTAATACTTTGGGACAATGCACATTACACTCAGAATGACAATTATGCTCTCCTAGTTGGTGCTTTGAAGAAAGAAGGTGGAGACTCTCGAACCGTTGAGTTTTATGGAAAGGTTGAAAACCCGTGAAAGGAAGTAAAGACTAAACTTGTACCAGAGCTCTTGGTTTTGAAAACAAAGATAAAAAGTGTTGTGGGAAGTGCATGCTTTGTCAACGAATGCTAGTAGACAACTCAATCGCCTCTTACTCTAGAAATGTTTCGACGAACGGCTCCCATGATGGAGACGATCACATCCCCTTAATCTCCTTTGTTTATCACTGCCAAAGTTTTCTGATTTCTCATAGACAAAGCGTGAAGGAGGGTTTGTTGGTTGTGATTATCTTTTGTGAGATGGGCACACCCATGCCAGTCCCTCCTCGTATTGGGGTTTGCAGATTAAACATGCAATCCCGTAATAAAACATGTCTAACATAAGACGGTCATGAATTACCTACTACTTCCTCATGAGCTAAAACAGAGGCACAAAACAAGAGTGCTTTTGAATAATTTCGAGATGGTACAAGAAAGTCTTCGTTAGGACGGCTGGTAAATGCCAAATAGGAAGGTATGGTGGACTCATATGGGAAGAATGGTTTCAAGGATTTTGGATGCACAAGCAGAAATCCACTTAGTGCGAGCGAAGGCTAGCAAAAGACTGGGAAGCGACCAACTAGAGAGCAATAACAGTCATAATCATGCAGAGCGACAAAGTAACATTGAATTAGGCATGAAGATGATATGACTATTCTGAAATTCAAAGATCATCAAGGCATAGTAGACTTTTCAGTCATAAACATGTGTAAGCATGTGCCAAGTCAATCCAAGAATTCTCCAAAGGGAAATACCACTTCACCATGCCAAACCATGAACAATGCAATGCATGTAAATCATTTCAACAACACATTATGCACTCCAGCTATTTGGGATTGACCACAAAGGAAGCATGAACACTGGGAAAGAATTGTAAACATAGCACTATGTCGCTACAAGCTGGTCTCTAATTCATAAGTACAAGCATATGTACAAATGTAGAAACAAAAAGAGTTCATACCAGTTTTCCTTGTTGCATCCCTTTCGTCGATCTTCGTCATTACGACCGAACGTGGGAAATGTAATCAAATGCCATCACGGACTCGAGCTGAACTCTGCAACAAAGCAAACTAAAGAGAGAAAAAGAAAATATTTTTGGATTTTTCAAAGGTTAAGAGACAGAAAAATAAAAGAGAAATCTTTTTGTTGTTTTTGCAAAATAAAAGAACAAAGAAGAATGGGCAAAAACTTCGGAAAGATCAAAGCAAACAAAAATAAAAACGGATAATACAATGGAAAGGTGAGAAGGGCACGTACTCCCCCAAGCTTAGGCTTTTGGCCTAAGTTGGTAGCAGCTACTGCCCCCAGGAGCCTCCTGCTCCGGGGTAAGGGTAAGTCCAGGAGTCGTAGGAGCCCTCCGGTGCGTACACCGAAGTCCTCGGATCCTCCCATGAGGAAGGTCCTGCGCTCCAAGCGGAAGAAGATCCCTCGCCATGCTCGGTGAAGGTCTCTCCCTGGAAAGGTGGGAACTCACCATGCTCCTCCTCGTCGGGAACAACCCCCTCCATGAGGTTATGCGGCTGGTAATTAGCCAAGAACTCATCGAACTGAATTTCATTGAAGGACCATCCGTTCCTGCGAGTGTTATCAAACAAAAGTGGTGCAGGTAGACGGATCTCACGAGTAAAGTCCTTCCAAACCTCAAAATATAATCAAGGTTACCAAACTGAGAAGTCATGGTAACAAAATTATGCCTCTTCATAGCCGCAAGATCGAGACTTGCGTATGAAAAGGGAACATCATCAGGATGCGGGGCGCGCTCAAGAAACTCAAGGATAAGTGTGGCGTAAACCCCACCATATAAATCTCCTTTGTTACTGTTCGTAACAAGACACCGAGCAATTAAGGCACCCACATTATACTCAAACTTACCAGAGAGGGCGTTCGCATAAATGGCGAAGTCTGGTGCAGAACCGTTGCTCGTGTTGTCACGAGCTAACACCCCTCTAGCAATAAAATACGCAAAATACATGAGGTGTGGGAACAAGATGCTGGAAATCTTCGTGCGCCGAATATCGGTCCCCTCCTGGAAGCAAAGGGAGTTGAAGAGGGTCCTCAACCCGGAGGGCTGCATGGTCATCTTAGCTGTCTGACCAACGTTCGGCACACCTATTATATCACAAAACTGTGCCAAAGACATGGTTATGAGATCATTATAAAGTTTGAACTCGACGGTTCCAGCATCATGGTTATAGCAAAAACTGTTAACAAAACAGGAGGTAAGTTTTTTCTATTGTACCACACGGCACAAAGCTAGCCGTGTCGAACCTGCATTGGCACAAAGGCCATAAAATTCCTCCTTAATTCCTGCAGATGTAAGAAAATCATCGCACGGATATATCATTGCGCATGCTGGATTTGTTTCCTCCAACAGCTCCAGGGGCACATGATTTTCATTGTAGCTCACCCTAACAGCTGAGGGGGAAGCTGCAACTCTAGTGACTCGATCGGAGCGCTCAGGCTTCTTCTTCCCAAGCCACCCCTTTTCTTTTCCAAAGAAACCCATTTCTGATTATTTTTTACAATTCACAAAACAAGGATTTAAACAAAGTGAGTTGAGGCAAACTACTCTACTCACTTACCTAAGGCATAAACTTGCATCAAAACTTGGAAAATAAAATTCTACACATGCATGCAAGCTCATAAGAACAACACCAAGAGCTACTAAATACTCACTAATGAAGCCACCAATCAAAAATCTAATTGGAGGGGGTGAAGGAGTTAAATACCAGAGAGTATTTGCCCAAAATCTCATCTCAAATGATAGGTCGTAGAGAGAGATCGAAATTCTGGACGGAGAGCAGCAAGAACGCAAGAACAAAGTGCAGAACTCGTGTTTTTGGAGAGAGAATAGGGAGGAGGAAGAAGACTTACCTGGCTGGCTGCCCTGTGGGCCCCAGGCGCCCTGTGGGGGCGGCCTGGGGCCAGGCCGCGCCAGCTGGACGCCTGGGACACTGGTGGCCCCCTTGGTCAGCCCCAGGTTCCCCTGGGTCACTCCCGGCATGGAAATTTTTAAAATATTTTTTCTGGAATTTTTCTGACAACTTCACTGTTGAAATTTTTTCGAAGTTCAAAAAGTTGTGAAACTCCCTCTTATGAAGTGATCATTGCACCTTTACTTTAATGGACATTATCCCTACCATGATGGTTTTGTATTTATGGTGCACATGTAAAGGACAATACCATTCTCCAATCTTCACGGTCTCGATATTCTCTATAGAGTTGAGGCCATGCCTCTTGTCAATTTTCTTCGGAAAATACACCGTGTGTTCTTTGTCATTCACGTTGAAATTAACCTTTCCTTTATTGCAATCAATAATAGCACTTGCAGTGTTAAGAAAAGGTCTACCAAGAATAATAGACATGCTCCCATCCTCGGGCATGTCAAGCACAACAAAATTAGTAAGGATTAAACAATTAGCAACTTCAACGGGAACATGCTCACAAATACCTATGGGAACGGCTGTTGACTTATCAACCATCTGAAGAGAGATATCTGTAGGGATTATTTTTTCTAAACATAATCTCTTGTAAAGAGAATAGGGCATAACACTCACTCCTTCTCCAAGATCACATAAAGCAGTCCTAACATAATTATTCTCTATGGAACAAGGAATGGTTGGTATACCTGGATCACCAAGCTTCTCAGGAATCTTGCCACTAAAAGAGTAGTTAGCAAACATAGTAGATATTGCTTCATTAGGAACTTTTCTTTTATTAGTAACAATATCTTTCATATATCTCGAATAGGGAGATAACTTAATAGCATCAGTCAAAGGAATTTGAAGAAAAAGAGGTTTCATCCACTCACAAAACTTATTGCAATGCTCTTCTTCTTTGGTTTTGTGAGACTTACCTGGAAAGGGCATAGGTTTCTGTACCCATGGTTCTCGTTCCTTCCCATGTCTTCTTGCGATGAAGTCTTCTCTAGTGTATTTCTTGCGTTTGTCGGGTGCTTCCTCTTCTCGAGCCTCGGGTGGATCATTCTTTTCACCATCCTTTTCAGGCTCAGCACCGTCTTCAGTCTCAGCATCGGAAGTAGATATACTATTTGGATCATTGGATTGTCAGCTTCTTTGTGTTTTTTCTTCTTTGGAGAGCTAACAATTTCTTCTTCCTGGATTTGAGAATCTTGCTCGATCCTCTTAGGATGCCCCTCCGGGTAGAGAGGATCTTGAGTGCTAGTTCCCCCTCGGGTTTTAATCCCGTAGGCCTGTATATCCTGCTTGGCATTATTAGCAAGCAAATCTTTTTGCACATTAGAAATTTGATCAAGCTGAGTTTGAACCATATGAAAATGCTTCACAAGACATTTAACATCATTAACTGTTCTACCTAGAACATCAAGCAAACTTTTGATAGCGAGGGAATTATCATGCAACTGACTTTGTATCCTCTCATTAAAGTGATTCTGCTTCATAATAAAATTATCAAGCTCATCTAAAAATTGATCAGGAGGCTTACCATGAGGAATGTCACTTGTATTGAAATCTAAAAGAGAGTGTACCTCTACCATAGGAGGGTGAGTGGTAGGCTCACACAACTTCTCAATAGGGGGTAGATTCTTCACGTCTTTAGTTTTAATATCCTTCTCTTTAATAGAATTCTTAGCTTCTTGCATGTCTTTGGGGCTTAGGACAAGCATGCCTCTCTTCTTTGGTGGGGGAGGTGGTTCAGGGACGGACCAATCTTCGTGGTTCTTGGCAATCTTGCCCATTAATTCTTCTGCATCGTCCGGTGTTCTTTTACTGAAAACACAACCAACACAACTATCCAAGTAGGATCTAGATTCATCAGTTAGACCAGCATAAAATATATCAATTAATTAATTCTTAGGGACTCCATGTCCCGGTCTAGCCTGGATCAGGCTGCAATACCTCCCCCAAGCTTTAGGGAGGTTCTCATCCTGCAACTGTGTGAAGTTGTAAATTTTTCGTAAAGCAGCATGTTGCATATGAGCTGGAAAATACTTATCAACAAAAGACTGAGCTAAGTCTTGAGGACCCCTAATAGAACTACATGGTAGTTCATCGTACCATGCTTTAGCACTTTCCTTTAAAGAGAAAGAAAAAGCTTAGTAAGATAGAAGTTTCGTATCTTCTCATCAGTAGTAAACAAACCACCCAACTCAGTGAGTTTGGTCAGGTGTGCAATAGCATCTTCATTTTCTCTGCCATAAAAAGGGTCAGCTTCAACCATAGATATAAGTGAAAGATCAACAGAGAAATTATAATCAGGATCATTGATGCATATAGGAGACGTAGAAAAAGTAGGATCAGGTACGGTCTTGTTCTTCAAAGAATGTTTCTCGAGCAGCTTCTTAATAGAATCAGGGTCCTGCATAAATCATCATCAAGTATAATATAATCATCATCAAGGAGTCTCTCCTTGAGTTTACTCAGATCGAATAAGTGTAAGTTCCATCAAAAGGATAGCAAGTATCGGGAATTTCAATCCCAGATTTCTTGGCAGCAACAACAATCTGTTTCTCAAGAGCATGACTAAGCGAACCAATATCATCGAGAGTAGTAGAAGCATCATCAAAAGTGTCGGACATAGTAAAAGATTCAGTAGAAGCATCATGTGGTGGCGGTGAAGCAAACTTACTCATAACTGAAGGTGAATCAAGTGTAGCACTAGTGTTCAGAACAGTACCTTTTCTGGTACGGGATGGCAAGATCTGGACCTTGGGGTCTTCTTTCTTACCCATAGCGGATAAATTTCAGCAGGTAAAATACTTCAAGTAGACTTTTGAATAAAGCTATGCTCCCCGACAACGGCGCCAGAAAACATGCTTGATAACCCACAACTGCAGGGGATCGAGATAGTCTTCGCGGGTAAGATAACCCAATTTATTGATTCGACTCAAGGGGAGCCAAAGAATATCCACAAGCTTTAACAGTGGAGTTGTCAATTCCACCGCACCTGAGATACACTTACTTGCAACAAGATATTAATAGAAACTGCGATAATAGTAGTAGTGACGATAGCAACGATAATAGTAACAGCAAAAGTAAACAACTAGTAACCAGCAGAATTGAAACACTGTAGGCTAGGGAGATGGATTGTTGGGCGCTGCATGGATAAGACACATCATGTAATCAACTAGGGGCAAGGCACACAGAAAAGCAAAGATCATCTAGGCACAAATCAAACATCAGGCATGTATCCCACAGGTAGTTGTACGTGCTTGCAATAAGAACTTGCACAACATCTTTTGTCCTACCATCCCGCTACGAACGGGGCCAAAAGGAACTTATGGAGATTAAGGTGCTCCTGTCAAACAGCACCGGAACAAAGCATTAACAATCAATGGATACATGGAATCCCCAAATTATAGTTCATCCCCTTTGGTGTCCCAAGCTGTCACCTTTGGGATCGCCGGTTCCGGACCATAACAGGTACAAACAACTCATAGATAGGATCAAGAACACAAATATACTCATGAAAACATAAAGGGTTCAGATCTGAAATCATGGCACTCGGGCCCAAAGTGACAAGCATTAAGAACAACAAGTTGAAGCAAAGATGATAAACACCAATCTAGATGATAGGCAACATGCCCCCAACAATCTGATAAACTATTACATGATATAACTCATCCAATCCCTACCATCCCCTTTGCCTACAGCAGGGAATTACTCACACATGGATGGAGAAGTCATGGAAGGATGATGGAGTGGTGATGACGATGACGATGGTGATGATCTCCCCTCTCCGGAGGCCAAAACAGCCTCCAGATTAGCCCTCCCGGAGAAGAACAGAGGGTGGCAGCGGCTTCGCGACGAGAACTAGGAAACGACTTCTGTTCTGGGGTTTTCGCGTCACGGGAAAAAATAGGAGCATCGGTAGGGCACCAGAGGAGGGGGGAGGCCCCCAGGCGGCCAGAGGGCGCGGCCCCACCCCTGGCCGCGCCAGGGGGGCGCCTGGGGCCCCCAGGACTCCCCTCTGGTCCCACTTTTGGCATCTGGCTCCTTCGGGTGCGTGGATTTTCTGGTATTTTTCCGGGAATTTTCTGGGACGTCCAAAAATCCATTTTCCTTTACACAATAAAACCATATAGACAGCTCTGCTGAAAACAACATTAGTCCGGGTTAGTTTCGTCCAAATCATGCAAGAATGAGGGCAAAAAAATAGCAAAAGTGTTTGGAAAAGTAGATACATTTGAGACATATCAGTTGATCCTACCACCTCATATTTATGCCTCTCAAATAAACCCAACCAACCATGTCCTCCACATCCCAACAAACCTTGTTTGTCCATGTACCTTGCTTGCTTAACCACTGCTTAGTATGGATGCTTAGGATGCTACTTATGTTATCCTGTTACTCCTTGGATTGGGCAATCACACTATTATATTATTGTGGATGATGTGATTATTATAATGTTCACTATATTCAACGAAGGGGGGAAGGTCAGGCTATCCCGCCTCGATGTTTTGTTCCATTCGAGTCACCTAGGACCCAAGTTCCGGGTATTGTGTCTCTTGACGAGCGAGCCTAACCGCGTGTGGGATACTATGGGGTCCCCTTGTCTTACCTATCTAGCTCCAAGAAATTCCAGTGGTGGCCCAATCTGATTTTACCATTTGAAACCGTGTGTGTGTGCTTGGTTCCCCCCCCCCAATAGATTTTAAATAAATCGGGCCAGTGGGATGGTATATCCTGTTGGTCCACCCTAGGGAGTTAGGGATGCCTACCCGGGCAAGGGTTAGCCGTCCCGACCTCATCCAGACGGTACAGACCGATTCAAGAGCGCGACCGGCTTTTGAGTTGGGTGTCGACTCATTGGGGGCCTCCCGGAATTGTGCGTTGTTAGTTAGAGGGGCCATGACGTCCGGTTCTGTCAGAACAACTCTTCAATGAGTGTCTTTAACGAGCCCGAATGAGAGAGCTTGGCATGCGTGTGGAGCCTTGTAATGGGCAGTTGGTACACCCCTGCAGGGTTAAATCCTTTCGAGAAGCCATGTCCACGGTTATGGATGATTTGAGACCTACTCCTTATTCATAGACAACAACAACTGAGATAATCTTAATAACTTGATCAACGTGTGTGTTCCTTGACTCCTTCTTCCTTGTCGGAATGCGAAGATATGGACAAGGATAGCACAGGTGTTATGTTTGCGTAATTAGATGATAGAAGACTTGTTGGAGGCGATTCCTCATCGAATGCTTGGCTTCTCATCTTACTCTAAAAGAGTGTTAGCCACTTCATATATTGCTAGTGCGTCTGTTACCTCCACCACTACCCCCATCTTACCGTGAGAGGTTAGTTATCTGACTTGTTGATATAGCTCACCCCTTTCTTCTCTCTTTTACGCACGTTATGCAAATGATCTTGGACTACAAAGGAGCTCAACGACCCTTCTTCTGGACGCCTTCGCGGAGACTCGACAACGACTAGTTAGGTGGATCCCGGAGGAGAGCCTAGACCAGTGTGGACGTAGGAATGGTGTGTTTTACCTTTGCCACTAGGCATTTCATTGTAGTCTGTACTCAGACATGTATCTTCCGCTGATGTATTGTATCAAGGCAGTTGTATGCCGGTTGTATGAGATGTTGTATCCTTGTAGCTGTAATGTTGTGATATCATGTTGGAAATCCGGGGCATATGTCATTGTCATATGTCGTGGTGGGACCGATATGTGCTTCGTCCCCGGGTCTGGATGGAACCATCTAGATATGAAACCATACCTAATATCGGGCCTTACAACTTGGTATCAGAGCCTTACCGATCGTAGGATCCATTTTTTGGCCGAAATCGAGTCTAGACAAAAACTATTTTGTAGTTACCAAGTTAGTTATCAGAGAGTCTGATTCTTTTTCCTCCTTACCCATGCTCTGGTTAGGACACGTGTCGTAAGTGTTTTATTCTCGCCTTATCCCCTTCAAACTCTAGGATCTCGAGTAAGTGGAGTTTTAGAACCGTTACAATGCCTTGCTTGCAGCGTATTGTATCGATTCCGTTCTCAGGTTTTGGAATTCATGTAGTACCTTTAGCTTCTCTGGCTCCGGATAACATCTTGGTCGTTCCTTTCTCTCCATCCTCTTGCCTAGTGTCTTCACGATCTTGAGTGGGAACACTATCCCTTTGATCTGGATCTCGCTGTCGTTCTTCCTCTTGATCTCTCGATGGTTTCGTTCCTCGACGCCGCAATCTCTCTGCGGAAAGTTTCTCGATGGGAGATCGTCGTTCGACATGAAGCAGAGCCCCTTGTTGGTGGTGTTGAGGAGCGTCGTCTCTCTTTTCTCTTCCCCCTCTCCCCCGGATCTTCCTGGATCTCGGGATGAGATCCCTTGTTGGTGGTGTTGTATTGTAACAGCCCAGGATTTTCACCCAAATTAATTTTTTTGCTTGTTGCTTTATCTTGTTGACTATTAGATTTATTTACAGTATTTATTTCGATTAATTAGTGATTATATCCCCCTCCTTATCGTACCGGTATGCGTGACCGACCCTTACCAACATGGCACACGACCTTCTACGACACCGGGTTTCACCCGAGCACCGTCGCATCTTCCACCACAGGACCAACCATCGCCATCGGAACGAAAACCCCATTTATTTAATAAACGGATTATTTTATTGGGCGCCAAAAAAATGTTCTCAAAACGTTATCGAAGTGAGGTAGAAATGACCGGCTCCCCGCGCTTAGCTCGTGGTTTGAGGTTTGACCTGAATCGGAGGCCGTATGGCCGGACGCGAGAGAGAGAAACCAGGGGCGTTTGTGTAAACTTGCCAACCAGCCAGCCTATTAATCGACCACCATTCTCCCACCCATTTTAGGGTTCCCTCTAGTCAATTTTTGCAGCCACCCCCTCCAAAATACCTAGATCTGCCTCCCAAATAGCCCCAAATCCTGAAACCCTAACCGACCCTTCATCTCAGCCGTTGGATCTGAAAATCAGTGGCTCAGATCTTGTCCACGTAACTCCGAGACCCCCACCTCCATCCTCCCGAGCCCGAGCTCCTCCATGGACGCCCGAGCCACCCGTGGCCACGCCGGCCACCACCTCCGGCGAGCCGCGCGACCTCATGTCATGCCCCACGCGCCTCTCCTTCCCTCTCCCCTGCTCTCTCTCATCCCTCTGTGTGTGTGTGTGTGTGTGTGTGTGTAACCGCGCCATGGATGCGCCCCTGCAGATCTTGAGCCGAGCCACTACCCGGGAGCTGCTACGGAGCCGCCGTCTGGGAGCTTGCGTCGGCCGCCCCTTGGACCATACCGTTGTCCGGATCCGCACCTTCACGCCGCGTCCCCGAGCTTGTACCCACGTCGTCCCCCTCGTGAGCTGATCCTCCTGTCCCCTGTCTGATCCCTTGCTATGTTTTCCCGTAGTGGCCGTCGCTGTTCGCTGTTCTGCTTTAGTGGCCGCCGCATGTAGTCGTGGTTGCCATGTGCCCCTGCCCCGGGAGAGAGCTGCACCCGCTCTAGGTATCCAAGGCCAAGCCTTTGTCCTCTACGTACAACCGGAGCGCCCCGTGCCTTCCCATTATCCCGTGCTACAGCCGCCGTGGCATAAAAGCGGGGTTCAGTTTGATCCGAAAACTGTAGCACAATGTCTTCAGTTTCAGTCGCCTGGTAATTTAGTCATCTTACTTTAGTATCGCTTTTGTTCATCAATCCAGTAGGGGTGCACTGGTTGGGAGCCTGGATCTCACCAGTGACTCCGTGAGGTGCTGGGTTCGATCCCCATTGGTAGCGATTTATCCCATGTTTTCCCCCCTTTCTTTTATTTGTTGCAGCAGCTGTAGGTGGGCTCGGCCCATTCATTTTCCTCGCCCGTGGGCGCTCGATACAGAGCAGCACCGCGAGGATTTGGCCAGATTTGGCCGAAGCCAGCCCAATAGATGTTTTTTCCTTCATTCCCTTTTCTGTTTATCCTTAAATCTGCTCCTTTTTTCATTGCTTGTATGATGTGCTTCTTTGCTCCAAAGAAATCGTGTCATACATGATTTTGGGGTAGGAAAATATGAGGAATAAGATGGTGATGTTCAATTGTTCATTTGAGCTAGCATTATTTGGCGACGGTGTATTTTTCACATAAACCCCTCATATGTTGCACATGGTGCAACCTCATTCCTTTCGCGTGATCGAAGCACCGTAATTCTGTTTTGACCGTAGTCTTGCGCTTTATTTCATTGCTTGCAATAGAATGCATTAGGTGCGTCATATTGTGCCATGTCAATACCTCTACTTAAATTAAGGACTCCCATCTCGAGGTTCATCCTCATGTGTGGGAAATTCTTGTTCGTGCCTTGCACCTCCTTTGCTTATGCCATGATCATGCATTATAACAACTACAACATAAGGATCCTTCGGATCCATAATTTAACTACATAATGCATATGAAGGTTGTCGGTAGCATTGCACCCTTGCTTCCCGATGCTTCATTTAAACTTGCTTGCAATTATGTTCATGCCATGCTATTAAACTGACATGCATCATCCTTGACCATGCTTGTATTTTGCTTGATTGCTTGTGTTGCATCGTTGTAATAGATGCATGTTTGTTGAGTTTCTTTTCAGTGTTTCCTTCGCGCGTGCTCCCGCGGTTACTATCGGCAACGATGCGAGGTTGCGATCGACTGCACCTTCGGCTTCGTCTTCTCATCAGGTAAGGGGGAGCATATATCATGCTTATAATTTTCAGCTCACTTGTGCCTAGGTATAGGATAGAACGATTGCTTGATCCTACCACCTCATATTTATGCCTCTCCAATAAATCCAACCTGCCATGTCCTCCACATCCCAGCAAACCTTGTTTGGCCATGTACCTTGCTCGCTTAACCACTGCTTAGTATGCATGCTTAGGATGCTACTTATGTTATCCTATTATTCCTTGGATTGGGCTATCACACTATTATATTATTGTGGATGATGTGATTATTATAATGTTGACTATATTCGACGAAGGGTGGAAAGTCAGGCTATACCGCCTCGATGCTTTGTTCCATTCGAGTCACCTAGGACCCGAGTTCCGGGTATTGTGTCTCTTGACGAGCGCGCCTAACCACATGTGGGATACTATGGGGTCCCCTTGTCTTACCTATCTAGCTCCAAGTAATTCCAGTGGTGGCCCAAGCTGATTTTACCATTTGAAACCGTGTGTGTGCTTGTTTGGGCCCCCAGGAGATTTTAAAAAAATCGGGCCAGTGGGATGGTATATCCTGTTGGTCCACTCTAGGGAGCTAGGGTTGCCTGCCCGAGCGAGGGTTAGCCATCCCAACCTCATCCAGATGGTAGAGACCGATTCGAGAGCGCGACCGGCTTTTGAATTGGGTGTCGACTCACAGGGGGCCACACGGAATTGTGCATTGTTAGTTAGAGGGGATATGACGTCCGGTACTCTTGGAACAACTCTTCAATTAGTGTCTTTAACGGGCCCGACTGAGAGAGATTGGCGTGGGTGCGGAGCCTTGTAATGGGCAGTTGGTACACCCCTGCAGGGTTAAATATTTTCGAGAAGCCGTGTCCACGGTTATGGACGACTTGAGACCTACTCCTTATTCATAGACAACAACAAATGAGATAATCTTAATAACTTGATCAACGTGTGTGTGCCTTGACTGCTTCTTCTTCGTCGGTATGCGAAGATGAGGACAAGGGTAGGACACGTGTTATGTTCTCGTAAGTAGCTGATAGCAAACTTGTTGGAGGCGATTCCTCATCGAATGCTTGGCTTCTCATCTTACTCTAAATAGATCGTTAGCCACTTCATATATTGCTTGTGCGGCTGCAACCTCCACCACTACCCCCATTTTACCGTGAGAAGTTAGTTATTTGACTTGTTGATATAGCTCACCCCTTTCTTCTCTCTGATGTATTGTATTAAGGTAGTTGTATGCCGATTGTATGAGATGTTGTATCCTTGTAGATGTAATGTTGTGATATCATGTTGGAAATCCGGGGCATATGGCATTGTCATATGTCGCGGAGGGACCGATATGTGCTTCGTCCCCAGGTGTGGATGGAAACATCTAGATATGGAACAGTACCGCATATTGGGCCTTACAGGAAAGAAGACGGATTCAGATTCCGACTCCGGCAACGCGACAACGTGCGTATGCTGGAGAAACACCCTACCTAGTAGAGAATCCAAACTTTGGGAATCCCGTCGAAGGTAGGTGACGAGGATTAGCCTTGGAAAATCCCATGGTTAGGAACCTTGGGTTTGATCATAAAGAAAGAGTTAAAAGTTGGCGATCTCGTCGGCTAACATGAGACAGAGATTTACCCAGGTTCATGCTCCTCGATCGGTAAAATCCCTACTTTCTGCTCGATGTATTATAAGGTGGGTGTGATTATAGTGGAGGCTTCGGAAATATTGCTCTAGCCAAAGGTGTTCCGATGAGTATTGATCTGCCTAGACGTCTCCTCTCCCGGCATTTATATACTTGGCTAGGTCTCGAAGAGTCCTTCTAGGTTTACAAGGAGAGTTTCCTATTCTATCTATTCGTAGCCACCAAGCCTTGGACTCCATGTCGGCTTGGGAATCCATGTCGGCGCGGTCGTTGGTGCTTTGGGTGGGTCAATCTTGGGCCTCCCAAAGCCTTCTGTGGGCCGCCTGCTATGGCACGCACCACGTACCCTCACGGTGAGGACTTGTGGGGGTATCCCCTCGTCGGTAGCCCCCGAGTGCCTGGGGGACATGAAGAGTCACACAGGGACTCCAATCTGTGTCAGGTGTTGTATTGCGCATTGCTTATTTATGAGTTGCATGATTGTCAGGGGAATTACCCCCGGGTATACCAAAGTCCCCAATTCGAGGCAACCACGCGCCTGCCGACTGCTCGCCTGCCGAATGCGCCCTGGCCGATTGCTAGCTCGCCGGTTGCCCGCGCACCCGGACAACTGCGTGCTGGCCGACTTACCGAGGGGTCAACCGATGCGTCCCATCGACAAGACAAGATAAAGCAAGACAAGACAAGAGGATGACACCTTTAGTCACATAGGAATAGTGTAGGTATGAGATGTCGCATTATATCACATCAATGTGTCACATCACTTGTACTCCCTTTTTGTCTTATTCCCCTTGTCCTCACCCTTGGAGCATCCTTGCCACCACCTATATAAGGGGCATGGAGGCCACCGTGAGAGGGGGCTGAGATCATTTAGCACACACACACACACACACACACACACACACACACACACACACACACACACACACACACACACACACAATGTGAGAGAAGAGATGAGAAGAGCAGTAGCTTAGCAGATAAAACTCCAGGAGCACCTCTATATAGATATCTACCTATAGTTCAGACAGGCAGGAATAGGGGTTTTACCTCCACCGTGAGGGTCCCGAACCTGGGTACTTCGCCGTGTTCTTTACCGTGCACTCGACCCGTCTGGTGCACCGTTGCATGCTTAGTGTCCCTCTCTTTAGACATCCCATGGCATCTGCCGTTATCTATCGACGACAGTTCACGTCCACCATGGGGCATAGTGCAGCGACCGGAGTCCCGTTCCAGACGGGACCCATCTTCATCGACGTATTCTTTAGCACCAATTTTTTCATCGGCGCCCCACTCTCAGATCCGTAGGCGCGCAACGTCTGCAGATTTGCTGGCTCCGCACCCGAAAGTTGTGCGTTCGGGCCTGAAGGATGCGCGTGTGTACGCTCTAGCCGGCTTCTCCACCGGCCATGCCCTTCGCCGTTTGTTCGCAGACGGCTCCGTTCAGATCGGCCTCCTCGCTCCCAGCTCACCGCTCCTGCGCGTCGGCTGGCTGTGGCCTCCACCTCCGTTTAGGTCAGCAGCTCCGCCTCCATTCAGGTCGGCTGCCGGCTCCGGCCTCGTCTCTGACCAGGCCAGCAACTCGCCCTCCGTTCAGGTCGGTGTCGTCTCCAGTCTTGTCCCCGCGCGCCCAGGTCGGCGGCCAGCTGCGCCCCGCGCGGCCCTGTGTTCCTCATCCAGCAGGCCCGGGCCGACTGTGCGCCCAGGTCGGCTTCCGGTTCCGTGCTCATCCGCATGCGCCCAAGCGCCTCACCGCCAGATGCGCAAGCTCGGCCACCTTGTGCTCCTCCACCTGTGCGCCTAGATACGTCGGCTGCAGTGCTGCCAGTGCTCCGTCCAGGTTTTCCCCGCCGCGTCCCCGCACTGGATGCGCCCTCTGGAAGCCCCGTGCTCTGCCCACCAAACCAACTCCTCCTCGCACCCGCCGGCTGCAGGCCCCGAGCCGTCCCCTGCCTGCGCGGTCCCGCGCCGCCGAGCTCCGCCCACCGGATTGGCTCCTCCTCCCAGCGGCGGCCGAGCTCCCTCCTCCTTAGCCTGGCTCCCGCCCGCCGCTCCTCCGAGACGTCTCGCCCGAGTCCTCCTCCGCCTCAAACGAGCTTGACCCAACCGGCTCCTCTACCTCACACGAGCTCCCCCCCGTTTCTCCCACGCCCAACGGCCCCCACACCGTGGCTTCCCCTCTGCCCGGCTGTAGGAGACAACTGCTCCCTCGCCGCATATGTGCCCCTGCCGCGGATGCATCCCGCACCAGCTGCACTGCCATCGGCTGCCCTCTCGAGCGCGTCTCCCTTCCGGCCGTGGCTGGCCGCCCGCTGCGGCTCCCCACCTCGTCCCCACGCGCCCCGGTCCGGATGCCCCTCTGAGCTGGCTCCGATTTGGCCCATTCCGGCTGGACTGGCTGCCGTGCAGCTGCCTCCTGAGCGTCGGCTCCCTTCGCTTAGCCCGCGCTGGTTGCCGCGCATCCAGCAGCCCGGTTGCTGCGGTTTCAGAGAAAATAGACAGTTCAGAGAAGAGAAACTGGCAAAAAAGAGTGTAGGGCCAGCTGGGTCGATTTCTACCTGCTCGGCCAGACCGATTGCTTCCAGCTCGGCTGAACCAATTGCTTCTTGCCCAACTGTATTGATTGCTCCCTGCTCGTCCAGGCTGAATGCCAAAAAAAAGTTTGTGCGGCTGTGACCCGGATGGCAAGCCATCTGCCCGGAGCGCCCACAAGGCATAACTTACCTGATTCTTCGAGTCACTCGAAGGCTTGGAGGTCGCGCTCGCCGATTGCCCCGTCTTCTACAACAATAGTGAAGATCCTCCGGATGACTCACGGAATCACTCGGAGGCTGCACCTTCATCCAGTGGGTGTTCCGGTTGCGCCAAAAAATTCAATGTGAGTTCTCACTCAAATATCGCTTATCACAACAAGTATGACAAATGAACCCGAGTAGTCTTCGGGGGTTATCTTTGCTTTATTTCCAGTTGGCTGCATGCTCGGCCTGGGACCGGCTGCCTCCGGGCTGACCGGATAACCCAAATCGTTCTTTCCCGCAGACGGCTTAGTAGTGTGTATGGTACCAAAGGCCCACTCTTTGATCCAGCTGTAGACCGCAAGCCGGCTATAATACTGGCGAGAGAAAAAGCTGGAGGTCACCTCACATGAAAAACTTTCAAGGAGAAAACAACTTGTGCGGCTGGTTGTTTCCTTTTAGATGTCTACTCGGTTGAGTTTGCTTCCGAAAGTTTAAGTAATGTACACTCTACCTTCCGGCCCACTCTTCGATTCCATCTACAGACCGCAACCTGGCTGTCCGGCTGGCTAGAGCAAAAGCCAATGGGTGGAATGAACAGAAAAATGACTACGGGGCTCGGGCAAAGCCGAGTCGGCCTCCTACTGCAAGATTATGCATTGCAAGAAATAAATACTTGATATATCTGCACCGACTAACTCTGCCTTATGCATGATTGTTTCCGAGGGAAAATTGCTGAGACCCTCGACGCCATCGACTGCGACAAAATCAAAGAACCTTCCGGATGACTCACCTAGTCACCTGGAGGCTCGAAGGCTACACCAAGTGGGTGCGCTTGCGCGCCCTCACTGGAAAGAAGCTGCACCAAGTGCAAACATCTCCAACAACAACGAAGACCCTCTAGATGACTCACCGAATCACCTGGAGGCTCAGAGGCTACTGTCGGTGGAATTACCCCCGGGTATTGATACGTCCCAAACGTATCTATAATTTATCTTGCTCCATGCATGTTTTGTGTGATATTGCTATGTTTTAGATACACTTTCATACACTTTTGATCATATTTGTACTAACCTATTAACTCAGTGCACCTCAGTGTCAGTTTTTGTTTTCTGCTGTTTTTCTATTTCAGGTTTCCCCCGTATTAAAAATGCTCCAAAAATTCCGGGAAAATACAATAAAAAATAAGCGCTTCGGAAGCTTCTAGTGTCCTGAAGGGGGGCTGGAGGGGACCCACAAGGGCCCCAGACGCCCTCCCGACGTGTCCAGGAGTTGGGCCGCGCCAGGGGGCCGCCTGGACCCCTGGTGCCCCCCTGGCTGCCCCCCTTCGCCTATTTATTCTCCATCCTCCGAAACCCTCGAGGACAGAACCCCTTTTTGCGATCTCGCCTTTGTTCCGCCGCCGCCATGCTTCCAAGATCGGGAGCGCCAGAAGACCCCTTCCCGGCACCCTACCGGAGGGAGGATTGACCTCCAGGAGCTTCTCCACCACCATGGACGCTTCCCAGATGATCCGCGAGTAGTCCACCTTGGACCATGGGTCCATGACCAGTAGCTATGTGATGTTCTCCTCCCCTCTTTTTTCTTCATGGATTAGACCTTGTGAGCTTCCCTACCTGATCAAGGCACATATGTAATTCTTTCTGCTGTTGCTATGCTGAGTTTGCTGGGATCTGATGGATTATGAGACTATGTTCAGATTGTGATTGAGTAATATAATTGGCTCTTATCTTTTATATTTTTGTTCTTGAGTAATTCTTGCATGTTCTCCGTCGTTGTTTATTGCTTTGGCCAAGTAGTAGGTAGTGACTCCAAGAGTGAGCGTTATGCTTGATTGTGGGTTCATGCCCCCTGATGACTAGCTTGAGTGACAGAAACATGAGTCTAGGGGATGTGCTGTTGCCACAAGGGGGAAAACAACGGTGCTTGTAACCGCGGTTGCAAGGATTGTTTACTTTACGCAAAGTTCTTTTAATGCAGTTGTCTGTTGCTTTGGGTTTACACTTTGGATGGGGCTCGCAACTTAATACCAACGAGATGTTCTGGATAGATATCTCAAGGTGGATGATTAGTAGTAGATGCAGATGGATTTCGGTCTACTTATTTTGGCGTACCACCCATGCTTTTGAGCCTCTTCCTTTCTTTGTAGCATAGTTAGCATCGGTTTGCGCCCGTAATCCTGTCAATTGCCCAACTGTGATTTTTTTTACCTTGCATAGAAGTTTTATTGTCTTTTGGGAGAGAGACATCACTAGTGAACATCATGGGACCCCGGTCCATATTTCCACCACTGTTTCACCCTCAATTTACTTCCTGCTTCTACTTTCTAGTTATAGCTATCGCTACCTATTATCTGTTGCATTGATCCTTTGTAAACAGCAAGGACGGAGAGATTGACAACCTCTCTGTACTCGTTGGGAGAAAAGTTATTTGTTGTGTGTGCAGGTCCAAGTGAAGTAAGCAACCTTGAGTTGTGAACGACGCCATTGTTCACTTCACCACCTACTTGTCGACCTTGGAGTCCTACTGATCGATCTCAACCTTGGTATCTTTGCCAAGGGAAATCTTGCTACTACACTACATCCAACCTTCCACTTGGGGTAACCAATGAGGAGTTAGCATGAGGTATTCCAAAGTCCCAGATTGGACGCAACCGCGCGCCCGCTGAATGCGCCTGCCGACTACGCCCTGGTCGTCTGCCAGCTCGCCGGTTGCCTGCAGTCGGCTGCCCGCGCACCCGGCCAACTGCGTGCTGGGAGACTGCCGGGGGGGGGGGGGGGGTCAACAGATGCGTCCCATCGACAAGACAAGATAAAATAAGACAAGACAAGAGGATGACACCTTTAGTCACATCAGGAATAGTGTAGGGATGAGATGCCATATTACATCATATCAATGTGTCACATCACTTGTACTCCCTTTATGTCTTATTCCCCTTGTCCGCTCCCTTGGAGCATCCTTACCACCACCTATATAAGGGGAAAGGAGGCCACGGTGAGATGTGGTTGACCTCATTTAGCACACACACACACACTCATCCATCCATCTCTCTCTAACTCACGACTAGGAGATAAGAGAGGAGAAGAATACCAGCTTAGGCGATACAGCTCCAGGAGCACCTCTGTAAAGATATCTACCTATAGTTCTGACAGGCAGGAATCGGGATTTTACCTCCATCGTGAGGGTCCCAAACCTGGGTACTTCACCGTGTTCTTTACCGTGCGCTCGTATCCAGACCCGTCTGGAGCGCCGTTGCATGCTCAATGTCCCTCTCTTTAGCCATCCTATGGCATCTGCCGTTATCATATCGATGACAATGATGTTTGCATCACTTATTTTGGAAGTTTTGAGAGGGATGCTAAACTAAAGGGCCTGAGTACCCCTGACAGAGTCCCAGCGAATTTCATTAGTGGAAAATACCACAGTAGTCCAATCAAGCTCGAGTCGTCCAACACGAACTTGGAGGAACTGGTGCCTAATAAGATCCATGCCGTTGAGGGCTTACAAGATCAATACCGCCAGTTAACTGCTAAATTGACCCAACGCGTCCGTTAGGATTTTCCTATCATACACTCGGGTATGGAAACAAATGGGAGTGAAGTCGCGCTGTGGAAAGTCACAACCCGACCGATAGTTCAGCAGGGTCTTACCTACACGTGAGTCCATGTGACTTCCGGGGTGCGGTAGTATCATAGTCCAGGTCCAAAATAAGGGCGAGTGCCATATATAATGCATCCACTCGGTAAACAATCGAGTGAACTCTTAGTATGTATTATCACCTGGTGAAGATTCGAGTATTCACTCGACGAGTCGGCCAGTCGACCATTTTAAAGTTTGCTTGTTCGTATCTTTTCGCGAGTAAGGACTCAATCGCTTGTTTTTAGAGATGATTGAGCACTCAAGCCTTAGTGAGGTGTGTTTGCAGAATACGCCGAGCGAGTGAGTACTCAAGCCTTTGTAAGGTGCTTCATGTCACCTTCGATCCTTTAGGAGTGACAATGTGCTCCCGATGGGATTTTATTTGAATGAAATCAAATCAAAGAAAAAGGTTAGTGAAGGGATAAGCTGAAAAATAAAAACCAGAAAAAGTTTCCCTTTTGCATCCGCGTCTGTGTAGTATTGTGCTGTCCAATCTGCGTTGCCTGGATGGGATGGATGTGATAATGTTTTGTGATGATGATGACGCATCGTGACATTAGTGGTCTGGCCCAATTTTTCACGTCACGCTTTGTGTAATGATGACACTTTGGTTTGCGCACGTGTTGGATGTCACGCTCAGCTGCACCTGTTGAATTTCCAAGAGTGGTTTGAATGCTCTGCTTTTACTACCATATTGATTGATGGCGAATATGCATGCCACATTTTGTATTGGAATCTGAAGTGTTCCTTTGTAATTGTGGCAACCTCGGCTCTTCCCCTTCGCGTGTGGGAAATGATGTACGCGCCCTTGCGGGGTGTATATATAGGTGGATACTTTGTTTTATTTCGTTATTCATCTTCTTACTCTCCCCATCTCCTTTTCTGTTAGCTAGCTTCCATGACTCCTAAGCGTCCTGCTCATGGAGTTGTTGGAGTTGTTGCGACGCGTGGCATTTCCAGCCATGGTCGTGGTTCTGACCGTCGTGGCCGTCTTGGCCGTGTTGCGCGTATGACTCACGCATCACGTAGCTGCCAAAGGCGCGGCGGATATTCAAGGGATTCTTTGGCCGTGGTTGTGGCCGAGGGTTTCTGTGCCCACGACTTTGTTCTTTACATTCGCCGCTGTATATCTAGTCGGATTCTTCTTCCCTCTTATTTTGTTGTCCTGGTCTCTAGGCAGAACTTGGACGGCCTTTGGCTCTGCCTCCAGGGCTATCCATACTTCCCGTTATGGGTGATGATCCGCGTTGAGAGTTCATCCTTGGTTTTCTTGGAGTCTGGTTGGAGGGTGTTTGCCCGCCAGTTTAACTTGCGCAAGGCTGACAGCCTCCATTGTCAGTTCGATGGAGAGGAAACCCTCTCTATTAGGGTCTTTGACGCTGATGGGAATCGGTTGGAATCTTGCTGGGAGAGCTCAAGCGACAGCGACTCTGGAGGTGGGGGTGGTGCTCATATTTATTCTTCTGCTGGCGATTCGCCTGCCAGCTCTCGCTCCTCCGAGTCTTCATCTGGTTGTGGTGAAGATAGCTACTCCATTTTTGAGCAGGACGCTGATGTCAAGCCACCGATCAAGAAGGCGCGTCGGTAGGACAAGGCTATCAAGTGTGTATTTGGTCGAGATTTTTCGTATAGACTTAGGGTTGAACTTTTTCCTTTTTCTGTGATGATGCTCAAAGAAATGTCGAGTGGTCGTTTTTTATGTAAAGAATCCTCTTGGAAGTCCTTTGTGTAAATCAATATATCAAGGGTTTTATGTTGAACTTTGTGGACTGCTGTAGACTTTGTCTTTTCTTTCTTCTGTCTGGTCTTTGATCTATCGGATGCGTGACAACGCTCCTGATGGGAGTAGCCCCCGAGGTATCGGCGATTCTTTGGCGATTGGCTGGATGCTATTATCCATCGAATGTCTCCAAATTATGCCAATTTGTCCGTAGTAGCAACAAATCTTAAGCCCTTTCACAATCACTTTGTGTGTAGAAATCAGGTTTTTGAGTCATCGATTGTTGTAGTTTGTTCTTGTAGTGTGGGCGCTTGCGTAATTTTTGAGACGAGTGGCGACTTCTCTTAAGCCCCGCGTGCTTGGATGCGGGGATGTTTGCAAGTTATATTGATTCTTCAAAGGGAGTGGCGGAGCCGCCGGGTATCAAAGGATAGGTTGACGTGGGTACGACTAATGCCTCAGGGTGAGCAGTGTGGTAGCGCGTTTTAGCCCCCGGGTGCCCGAGGATAGATTGCCGTTGTGAAGAGGCACCCTCAAACACTTTGGGTGGAGGATGGTGCCCTTCACCAAGAAGATCTCAAGGGACCTATCAAGGAGGGGAGCACCAAGGCTAGGCTGGAAGAAGTGATCAAGAAGTATTCAAGTACAAGCTGATGATCGAGCATGGTGTCGGGGCCAATGCCGACATCATCACCGATCTTAGAAAGCATCATGAGGAGGAGATGAAGGAAGTATATTCAAGCGTATCCGCACTCGAAACGAAAGTGTTCGAGCTTCAAGGACACATCTTTGACCTCCAAAATCAGAACTGTGAGTATGAACTAAGTTTTTGCGCCTGAGCTTAGCTTCCGACTGCAGGATCCAGGAAACAAATGAATCTTGTGTGGATGGAGGGCGTTTGCCATGGAAACGCTTTTCCGAGACCTACCCTCTATACAATAACAGAGACCAAGAGTAAAATCTTCATGGGTAATGACATCCCCTTAGCCCGTTCCAAGCTTGGGGGAGTGCCCTGTATATTTATCTTTATCTTTGTCGTTCGTGGTCAAGTTTAGTGTTGTATGTCTAGGGAAGTTATCTTATAAAATAGGTGTATGCATTGAGGTCTATGACTCCTATGTGGAGAGTTTTGTATTCGTGAGTGTGTAGTGTCTATGATGGAATATTAATGAGAAGTCTATTGGTTTCTTCGCTGCACTCGGTATTCTCTTCACGCAATCGACTTTATATGATGATTCTTATGGGAGTATTGATCTTATATATCAGGTATGGCTTTGAAAACTTTATTTAATCTTGGCAAACATAGCTTTGGTCATAACAACAAGCATGAATTTTTCCAGTAGCGACGTAGCCAAAACCTTTATGTTCTTATGCTTGAAGTGTTATGCTGACAAGGAAGACAACTTTATGTTTCATGCCAATTCTTAATGTAGACTTTATATTGTTTTGCATCCAAGTCAACATCATTTGTCTGCTCTTAAAAGCTTTTGTTAGCCAAACCCTGTACTAATCCGGAACACTGCTTGTGCACCCATACCTTGAAACCATAACCTTCCAAATAGTCCACCATACCTTTCCTATTCGTGGTATTTCACCGCCATTCTAAAGTATATCACTCATGTGCTATCTTTAAACCTTCAAAATAGTATACCCTTGTTTTGTGCCTTTGTTTTAGCTCATGAGGAAGTAGTAGGTAATTCATGATCTTCTTATGCTAGACATGTTTTATCCCGGGATTGCATGTCTAATCTGCAAACCCCTAATACGAGGAGGAACTGACATGAGTGCGCCCAGCTCATAAAAGATAATACAACAAACAAACCCTCCTTCACGCTTTGTTCATGAGAAATCAGAAAACTTTGGCAGTGATAAACAAAGGAGATTAAGGGGATGTGATCGTCCCCACTTGGGAGCCGTTCCTCAAAACTTTCCTAGCATGAGAAGTAATTGGGTTATCTACTAGAATCCGTTGACAAATTATGCACCTCTAAAAATCTTATTTTATAATCTTTATTGATTTCAAAACCTCTAAAAGCTCTAGCACATGAGTTTTCCCTACTTCCCTCTGCGAAGGGCTAAGCCTTTACTTTTATGTTGAGTCAGTAAACCCATTTCTTTCCATCCCACAAAGAGCATACACCTTATGTTGACAAGAGATGCATGCCTTTATATTTTTTCGTTGAGAATTGCCATATTACATCTTTTTTGACATTATCATTGAGATAAACAAGTTGTTTGTTAAGCCTTGCTACATCAAACATCTTCCTTTGTGTTAGCATTTCCACTTCTTGACTAATAACATGTTCTTTCAAAACCTTCAAATGATCTCGTCAAAATATAAAGGAGAGATCAAAACTTAAAATTTATTAGTTGTTCTTTGACCAAAGGACATGTTTTCCATGATTTGATGAATTTTCTCAGTCCTACTTTCAATTGTAATTGAAGGTACTCTTTCATAAGGGTCGTATAAGTTGAGGTTGCTGTTGAGGATGCTTGAGTTTAGTAGGAGGAATTATGATACTTCTTGTCCATATTATTATTATCGACACTTCACTCTCTAAACTTGTCGACAGGTTTACCAAGCTCAGTATTCTCTTGGGGACAAGCGAGGTCTAAGATTGGGGGAGTTGATACGTCCAAAATGCATCACTATTTTATATCGTAATTCACCTATATTCATTGATATATTCCATATTATGATGATGTTCTTATAGTGTTTTGGCTTGTTTTACACAGTTTGCAACTTTCCGGTGCCGAAACAGAAGACGCATGAATCAGCGGGGAAAAGTGCACATCAAGTGGCCATATCAGCACATCTCTAAATAACCTAAAAATCACGCGGTGTAATTTCCATAAGATATAATGAAGACTGGCCGAAGGGCACCCGGAGGGGGGCCACCAGGCTCTCAGGCGCCCTGGTGGCGCGACCCCCCTCCTGGCTGCGCCACCTGGCCGCCTGGGAGGTGGCCCCCACTCCCGGGACCCCCTTTGGCCTATATGTTCCTCGTGACATAAAAACCCCAAAATGAGAAGAGTTTCCTGAGTTCCGTCGCCGCTCCGTGGCGGAAACCTACAGAGAAGAAAAGACCTTTCCGACAGGCAGATTCTGCCGGAGAGAACTCCTACTGAAGGGGGAGATCGTCCTCATCGTCATCACCATCATCACGGGCATCATCGAGATCATCATCAACATCATCCTCACCATCAGCACCATCTCCATCTTCATGCCATCTCATCTCACCATTACAATCCAAGTTGTAACCCGTACTATCCATCCCCTCTACTCTACCGGTATTGATTACTCTTTGTGGTGAATGCTATTGAGTTTTGTTGGAGAATTATTCTTATGACCAGATTGTTTATCATATATTTATCACCACTGATCATGATCTCTTTTTAGTCTTGCGAGTAGTTCTTTTAGTTCTTGAGGACATTGGAGAAGTCTAGTTGTTAGTAGTCATATGATGTTGAAGTAATATGTGTTGTTTGATATTTAAGTTGTGGTGTTATTCTTATAGTGGTGTTGTGTAAATGTCGAATACACAACACTTCTCCTTTTAAGGACCTAGGGGAATGCATTGTGTATAAAGTATGCTTATGGCGGGTTGCCGGAGTGACAGAAACCTGCACCCTAGTTCGCACACTTTTGCACGAGGGATTGTTGGGCCCTAAAGTTTATTTCTATGGTTAGGATTTTTCCTTAATTTCTCTCTTGTATTTGCGAATGCTTGCAAGAGGTTTAATCATAAGAGTGTGCTTATCTTAGTCTAGAAAGTGCACTAGCATAGGTGCACCCGCACAACACTTATCAATAGAAAACATAGTACCGATACGGAAATATGGGGAAGGCACATGACTATCTCTCTCGTGTGTCCTCAAGAACATTTTAGCCTTTATAACTTTAGACCTTTGGCTTATCCTTTGCACAAAAGGACTGGGCCACCTTGCTGAACTTTATCACAATTTACCTTATTTGCTTTTATCTCCTTGTTGCTTATACCAGAAAACCCATAAAAAGTTACCTTTCACTACTTGCAGTTATTCCTATCTCAAGTTCACTTGTCAATACCTTCTGCTCCTCATTGGGTTCGTCACTCTTACTTACCGAAGATGCTACGATAGATCCCCTACACATGTGGGTCATCAGCGCGCGACCCATCTCCCCTCCTGGCCGCCAGCTCTACTCCGCCCCTTCACCGACCTGGGACAAGGCCCACAAGGTGAGCAATTGCCCCCTTTTTTCCTACGAGTTGAGCTTGGCCCAGATATGCTATTGCTATTGTGTTCCCATGAGAGTCATATAGTGTACTAGTGCCCTATTGTTTCGGCCTATTAGCTCTATTTCGGTCCAGTGAATGTTTAGCTATTATCTGCACATTAAGTAAGTAAATTACAGAAAAACATAGGATTTGGCGGTAGCTATATCTTCTTAACGGTAGCTCGGATCACGACGCGTTCTACATGAAACTTTCTTAGAATTTTGTGTAGTTGAATAAAATGTGTTCCTTTTCCATGTGTGCACTTGTCTACGTGTTGTTCCACTACTATTTACATCCCATACCACTGTAAAATATAATAGGCCATAACTTAATAACCGTTGCTCCGGTAAAAATGTTCTTTATATGTAACTTGGCTAGAATTTCATGTAGGTTATGATTATGCTTCTCTTTCTTGCTAATAAAAATAATAACATATGCTTAGGCAAAAACAGTAATAAATGATATAATTATCGTGGGGGTACTTAGTGTTATGCATGTTTAGGATTTACCCCGCTTAACTTGACTAGTATAGATAGTTTACTTTATGCTTCACCTCTTGCCATGCTTGTGTGACATGCCATGCTTGTGTGACATTCCATGCCTGTGTGAGATGTCATGTTAATAATCTTTGCTCATGTTGTGTAGCTAAAACAACTTGAACCATCATAAATGTGCGGTATTGTCGTTCGTGACAGATACTTCACTTAACCTGTTAGTAACCGCTCTCGACGATAGATGCGATATCGTAGTGACATGTCTTGTGTTGCCTTCTTGATCTTGCTTGCTTTTGATTGCTTCGTAGTAATAGATGCATCTCCGTTGGTTGCCTTTCCAATGTTTACTTCTTGTGTGCTCCCGCAGTTACTCTCAGAGACGTTGCGAGTTGCGACCGACTATACCTTCGGAATCGTCTTCTAAACAGGTAAGGGGAGCATATATAATTCTTATAACTTTCATCTCACATGATGATACGTCCCAAACGTATCTATAATTTTTGCTTTCTCCAGGCATGTTTTGGGTGATATTGCTATGCTTTTGATACACTTTCATACAATTTTGATCATATTTGGACTAACCTATTAACTCAGTGCACCCTAGTGGCAGTTTCTGTTTTCTGCTGTTTTTGTATTTTAGGTTTTCCCATTACTTAAATTGCCCAAGACATTCCGGGAAAATATAAAAAAATCAATGATACGGAAGCTTCCAGATGCCCGAAGGGGGGCCAGGGGGCCCCACCTGGCGCCTAGGCGGCCAGGGGGCGCGGCCCCACCCTAGGCTGCGCCGGGGGAGGGGGGACTGGACTACCTGGTCCACCCCTGGCTTCCCCCCTTCTCCTATATTTACCTCTCGTCCCGAAGCCCCCGACGACAAAACCCTTTTTCGCGATCTCTCCTCTGTTCCACGGCCGCCGCGCTTCCAAGATCGAGGCTGCCAGGAGACCCTATCCCGGCACCCTGCCGGAGGGAGGACTGACCTCCGGGAGCTTCTCCACCACCATGGACGCTTCCCGGATGAGCCGTGAGTAGTCCAACTTGGACCATGGGTCCATGATCAGTATATATGTGATGTATTCTCTCCACATTTGTTCTTCAATGTTTAGACCTTGTGAGCTGCCCTACGTGATCAAGGCACATATGTAATTTTCCTGTTGTTTCTATGTTGAGTTTGCTCGGATCTGATGGATTATGAGATTATGTTCAGATTGTGATGAGTAATATATTTGGTTCTTCTCCTTTTATATTTATGTTCTTGAGTAATTCTTGCATGTTCTCCGTTACTGTTTATTGCTTTGGCCAAGTAGTAGGTAGTGACTCCAAGAGGGAGCGTTATGCGTGATTGTGGGTTCATGCCCCCCGATGAGTAGCTTGAGTGACAGAAACATTAGTCTAGGGTATGTGTTGTTGCCACCAGGGGGAAAACAACGGTTCTTGTACTTGCAGGTGCAAGGATTGTTTACTTTACGCAAAGTTCTTTTAGTGCAGTTGTTTGTTGCTTTGGGTTTACACTTTGGGTGGGGCTCGCAACTTAATACCAGCGAGATGTTCTGGATATATATCTCAAGGTGGATGATTAGTGAGTAGATGAAGATGGATTTCGGCCTACTTGTCTTGGCGTACTGCCTATGCTTTTGAGCCTCTTCCTTTCTTTTGTAGCATAGTTAGCATTGCGGTGCGTTTTTAATCCTGTCAATTGCCCAGCTGTAATTTGCTCACCTCACGTAGCTGTTTATCGTCTTTTGGGAGAGAGACATCACTAGTGAGCTTCATGGGACCCCGGTCCATATTTCCATTACTGTTTACACCCTCACTTTATTTTACTGTCATTACTTTCTTTGCATTTATCATTATCACTATCATTATCTCTTGCGTTTGATCCTTTGTAAACGGAAATGCCGGAAAGATCGAGAACCTCTCTGTACTCGTTGGGAGCAAAGTTATTTGTTGTGTGTGCAGGTCCAGGTAATGTAAGCAACCTTGGGTTGTGAACGGCGCCATTGTTCACTTTACCACCTGTTTGTCGTCGTCGGAGTCCTACTGGAGACAAACCTTGGTATCTTTGCTGAGGGAAATTACCGCTACACTACATCTCAACCTTCCACTTGGGGTAGCCAACGAGAAGCACTACTTCAGTGCCATAGAGAGTAATTTCTGGCGCCGTTGCCGGGGACTCCACTCTTTAGGATAGGGGAGTTGCACACCTCGCTTGCTTTTTAGTCTTTTTTATCATGTTGAACTATGTGAATGGATCACATTGCAACACTTTAGGTGGGTGTGTGTCCATCATATCATTCTCCTAATGGCATGACTTCATTGTCAACGGACGTATGTGTCTCCATGATTAGGAAACCTTGATCATCAATTGCCCAATGAACTAGTATACCTGAGTTAACTAGGGACCTGGTTGTTTATACTACACGTGCATTAATGTTTCTTCTTAATACAGTTATAGCATAGTATAAAACTTTATTATGAACAAATAGATATGTGATAAACAATATCTTTATTATTTGCCTCTAGGGCACATATCCAACATGCTCCACTTCTTTGCCCTTAGTAGCCAATGTCAACACTTTAATTGGCTCTTTATCATTTGAAATAAAATCAGAAGTGGCAAACTTACGACCATATTTTTTCACTCAATATACTTGCCTAACCACCTCTTTATTCTTTCTTGAGATCTGGACTGATTCCTTTTGAGTGAAACAATCTTGTTTATGTAATTGTTTAACAAATGTTGACCTCCGTGGCGCTGCATAATCTTGTTGAGATGGTTCAATATAAGATGGATAATATGCGCTTGTATCATACCTGTCCCATGATGGATATGGATTCATATAACCATAGCGACGTGTCCATGACATTGGTATTGGCGGCAAAAAATAAGGATATGAATATGATGCATTGAAATTTCCCCTCTGCCAATAATGGTCTTTAGATTTGCGCCTATGGGGTGATCTTGGTGCTTTGGAATTACATGGCCGATAAGCAATCTTCTCCGTGATTATCTTCTGATATTTTTCCAATAGCTGCACGAAAGTGACTTTTGGCTTTTTACCTTTGAGTATACCTCGGCCTTTCATTTCTTTGGTTGTGATAACATCGATTATTGGATTTTCTTGTTGCCCCCATTGCCTGGCATCTTCATTATAACTTTGACAGAACCTTCTCCTTCAAGAATATCATCATTATGCACATGAATAAGTTTGTACATGAAAGCTTGATCCCATCACTTGTAGTTTTTACCTTCTTATCTTCAAATGGATCGGCTTGAAGCAACCGATGCAAAAGATTTTTACCATCATGACCAATAAGAATAGCCTGGTCCTCCCTTGGTGTTTCAACAAGTCTCAATCGTCCGTTATCAATGGTCGATTTAACTATTTTCCGAAATATGGTGCAGTCCTCCAACGGATACTCGAACGAATCATGCAATCTACAATACATTCATCCTTGGATTGATGGCTTGAGATGGTGATCAAGAATTCTAATATAATTATTCTTCAGCAACAAATCAAAAATTTGATCACACATGTTTGAATTGAAGGTAAACTCCTTGTTCTCTAGCCGATCTTGATGTGAGAACGACTTTGGAGGTAAGAAAAAGAATGGTTCAGATTTAGAATCTCCCCATTCGGCTATGCATTGTTTCTTTTCACTTTATCTCCGATGTCTTTGGATAAGATATTATTATAGCATCAGTTTTCTCAAAATAATTTCACCTTGACTTTAAATTTCTGAAACGAAAATAGTTTGAATGCAAAGGCCTCAATTGAGACCAAATATAAGCCAAGTATGAAACAAGAAAATCTACCCACTTAGATATAAGTTTCAAGTAAAGCAACGGTGAAAGCTTTGGTTGCAATAGTAAGTCACAATCGGTATCTATAAATGGCACAATATGTTGACCGATATGCTTTGCAACAATTTTATTGCTAACAAACAAATTACCCGTCTTCATTGGTCTTTCAAGATTGCTTATGAGAAATTTTCTAATAGATGTATCAACAACAAATTTGCGACCAAATCGGAAAATAGGTAAATCACTTGTTAGACATACCTCTTCAAATATGTTGGGAGAACATGATGGTTGTGTAATAGGAACAATAGCTTGCTCCACTTTTGGATAACTCTCCAACACCTTTTCATCTTTCTTTCTTGAATAGATTCGACATATAAATTATTTTATTCGGCTTTTTCAATAACCAAATTCTGTTTATTTTCTGAATCTTTATCCTTTCTTTCTTTGATTCGCAAGGCTGCTTGTTCTTGTCTAAACTCAGCAAACATTGCAGCTATGCTATCTTTAAGCTTTTTTGACCCAACTTCAACCGAGTCTTCATTGGATTGCCCCCCAATGCTATTAGACTCTTCCGACAATAAGATGTCGCTGAAATTATGTAATTGCGTAGGGGCAAGATTATATACTACGATGTTAGGTGAAGGCTGAAGTGCTCCTATAGGATTTCCACTTATTCGGCTATGAGCATAAAGGTGCGGAGCCAAATTATGAATATATATATATAGTTGCACATGATGCCAATTATAACATAAGACGTACCATATGATGGTTGAGGATAATTGGTCGAATAACTTGTAGTAGTATGGCCAATTCCCCTATCCACATGCATGTTTTGATTCACATATTGCAAGTTAGTTGCCGATGAATAAAAAGATGAAACACTTTGTTGCATACTATTGTAAGATCCTACATGAGGTGTTTCAACTTGATTAAACGAACTCATCATGTTGTTCATCGGCATATAAATTTATGGGGTTGACGATGCATGAGGGTTGGTATACATATGTTGCATGTTGCTAAAGTTTTAATTTGAAGAATGGAGATTATTTTTGTATCGGTTATTGTACGTAATTGGATGCACGATTGATCAAACTAGGTCTAACCGATACATTATGCCTATTAGGTGATCTAGCAACAACATAAGAATTATTTACATCCACATGAGAGGATTGAGTATTCATATTACCTTCGTAGATAACAAATCTTTGATGGCGATCTCTCAGTAGCAAGAACGGATTGGAGACCGTTCGAAACTTCTTCCCCAGCGGAGTCGCCAAAGTGTTCACACATGAACACGTCACCGTGTACCCTCGACGCCGGGGGTGATGCACCGCAGCTCACGTCCAAGGAGACTTCGCTGGAAACGCGGTATGCAATCAGACCGGCAGGCGCTTTTGTACACCCGAAACTCCACACGGCCGGGAGGGACCCCGCCTAGATACGCGACGACAATGGGTTGCCCTAGGTCAACCTGATCGCCCGTCGGGCCTCGAGGTTGGCAGTCCTGCAACAAGGAAAACAGACGAAGAACAAGAAAGAAAGATACAAAGGTAGCGATAAATGAACACGAAAAAGATTTAGATGTGTTTGTTTGATTGGTGTTGCTCAATAGGCCATCACCTCTCATCTATTTATGATGCTATTGTACTCCCCGTACAAGAAACGAACTCAGATTTCCATCCATAGTGTCAAACCCTAGCCGAATTCGGACTTTCGCGACCCAAGTCAGGCGTTCGGACAATTTCCCGGACGGTCCAGGCTTAGGTCGGACGGTCCAAGTTGCATTCCGGAATCCGGGCGATGGTCGGACGATAGCCCGGATAGTCTGACTTGATGGTTCGTCGTTTTCTCAATGCTTCTGTAATTCCCAGACTTAATCCGGGCGGTCCGAGTTGCATTCCGGGCGGTCCGACCTTGTTCTGTAGCAGTGCACATATTTGACTCTAACTTCTTCATACAAACTCAAAATTGGACATTTCAAATATCAAAATGGACCGCCTTGATGAGAGGTAAACAATTGATGTAGAACATGATTCCATTGGAGGCAATATTTAGGGCTTAATTGACATAATAGTGACACCGTAGAACATCGAGATTAAATCGGATGGCGATGACTCAAAGTCCAAAGATGTTCATATTGACACCATAGAACTTTTTTATGTAGAATACTTCTTCATTTGAGATCATCTTATATATGTTTATTGCCATGCCAAAAATGGTGTCAACAGGGCATTGCACATCAATGACATGCACTTTATTTTGCCCGCCAATAAGGCACTAATGAACTTTGTAGGTAATTTATTTAATTTATATGTTTGCACCCATTTAATTTACTTATGTCACTTTGTATTTTTATGAAATTTTATTGTACGAAACATTGTTTGAACTATGTAGTATTCATTATTTTTGATATTTTTTACAAGAATTGTGAGTAATTTAGTTTCAAAATATAATTATTTCATTTTCTTAATTTAATATATAAAAAATAAATTTATATTGGTCTATTAAATTAAGTTTTCTTTGGAAAACATTGATTTTCGTTGGAAACCTTGATACTAAGAGATTGTTCAGCTTGAACACGAAATGCATTAAGGTTTTCCCATAACCCTCTCGAATTTTTACCAGATCCTATGAAGGTTAAATAATGCTAAGTTTCATCCTTATGAGAGCTCATTTGCAGTAATTTTTTAAGGGATTACTACTCTTGTGGCCCTTGTTCGTTAGTACTGCAAGGGAGTTGACCGTTAGCGGTCACTGTTACTGATGTGTGGGACACCCCCGTGCCACGCGCCAGTAAAGAAAACTCCCATGTGTTCGTCCGTATGCATGAGTAGTCCCGTCGCTGGTCATTTCACAGAGAGTGCACATCATCTTCTATTAATGCGGTTTCACTCTAGTCGGAGTCCCCTCCAGTTCCATCGCGTCCATTCGCCCTCTGCCCACTGCTTGCTTCCCCAACCGCTAACAAACCCTAGCCACCGCCTCAAACTAACCAAAGATCGCTAGCCATAGTAGAGACGTGGGAGGCAGTGGTAACCGACGGTCCCACAATTTCTGGGTGGCCAACATTCCGCCAAGCATCGGGGTCGAGAAGGCCGCACTCCTTTCCCGATGCCGCGTCCTGGTGCCATCGCGCACGAAGTTGTCGACCGGGTGGCCTATTAGCGCCGAGGGACTCTCCGTGGATCATGTCCTCATCGTCGGCACACGGAGCATGTAACGTGAAATCGTCGCGTTCGAGGAGCATATTTCTAGGGAGGAGCGGAAGGTGCAGCGTTACCAGACCAAGAGACGCTCTTGGCCGGAAATCCTCGCAAACATCACATCTTGCGTCACTGACAACGATGACCCTCACACGGTGAGGAACTATAAAATCGAATCAAGGTACGCCTACTAGGAGGTTCTTCACTTCGACGATGTCATGGCCGCTTGCGTGGTGCAACTCGAAGAGGAGGACGAGGTCCTACTGCATCTATTCGCGCATGGTCTAGGAGGAGGACAAGGAGGCAAAAACAGCTGCGGTAATGTGGCAAGGTCACACACGCTTGTACCGGGGTCGAGGTCTTCGGTGAGCGGAGGCGGCGCCATGCGCACTACAAAACATGAGCTATGGGCGCCGGTCTCAAGCTCTTCAGCACGAGGCGACGGCGTCCTGTGCACCCCAAAGCCCGAGCCTTGTTCACCGGGGTGGAGTTCTTCAGCACGCGGCGATGGCGCCCTGTGCTCCCCTAATACGTCTCAAACATATCTATTTTTTTTCTTGGTTTATGCTTATTTGGTTGACATTGTTACCTGTTTTGAAGCACTTTCATGTCTTTGATAACATATTTTGGAACTAGCCTATTAACCCAATGCCCAGTGCTAGTTTCTGTCTGTTTTATTTCTGCATCGCAAAAAAAAATGGTGAAAACTGAAAGTGCTAAGAAAAATCCAAAAAAAATCCTAAATTCTTATTCACCGGAAGACCCCAGGAGCTAGAAGGACTCCTGGAGGGGGGCATGATACGTCTCAAAAGTATCTATAATTTTTGCTTGCTCCATGCCCTTTTTTGTCATTGCTACATCTTTTTTCCATGCTTTTGAATCATTTATTGGAGTAAAAGATTTTAGAATAAATTTTTTTTAGCACCAAGAAATAGGTAGCCTTTGCAGTATTTTGTATTTTCCAATTTCTTTTATCTTGATCCGTCCTTCTTGAGATGTCACGTTGATAGGCGTTGTCATGCTATTTGGTGACCTATGAGGATGCTTGGTCTTCAATCCATCACGTCTTCTGGCCAGTCATAATGACGACTTGGATGCCGTGCTGCCTGGTGCCTCTTGGATTTCCAAGGCGTGTATGGGAAACATGCGAGATTTGACGTGTCCTTTAAATAGTGCTGACCTTGTGAAGGCATCTTGTCTTGGAATTCGTAACGCTTGGCGTGTTTGGTCTTTGATTTAATGATGGCGCCGCCTGGGCTTCTGCGTGTTTTCCTGGTTTGCCCTTGGATTGTGCTATAAATACCTCCTATGGTTTTCCTGACCTTGGCATCCATTCTTCGCGTCTTTCTCTTCTGCTTCTTCTTCATATGGCGCCCAAGCGTGGTGGTGGGGTGACTAGCCGAGGTCGTGGCCGCCGCGGCCGTGGTGGCCACACGCCTCGTTCTTCACGCGGTGGACGTCGTGGTGCTGTGTCAGCACCTTCTTCTTCTTCTTCTTCTTCCATGGAGGAAGGTTTTTGGCGCTATGATTTCCTTTTGCGTGTTCTTAGTCGGACCGCTGCCCGGATTCCTCTTCCGTTCTCATTTGCCTCCATTGCTTCTGAGCTTAATTTGAGGGGTCTCTCGCTCCATCTTCAAGGATGTGCTCGATCTTCTTCTTGGGTGGAATTGGAAGTTGATAATTCATCCCTGATTTTTCTTGGATCTGGCTGGAGGGCGTTTTCTCGTCGGTTGAATCTGTGTGACGGGGATAGCCTTTGTTGTCGTTTTGATGGCGAAGATACTCTCACTGTTCATGTATTTGATGCTGGTGGCAATTGTCTGGATCCGTACTAGGAGGAGATACACAGCAGTAATTCTGGTGGATCTAGAAGTCGTTCATCTTCTTCTCCAGTGTCTTCGTCTTCGGCTGATTCTTCGGCTGGTGGTTCTTGCTCTTCTATTTCTAAAGATAAGCTTGACGTCAAGCTAGTCGTCCAGTGGGTGCGTCAGTAGGCGAGGCACCTTGTAGAACTGGAGGGCGGCGACTTGCTTCTTCGCAGGCTTAGTTGTTACTTTGTCTGTGGTGATGCTCGTCAAGTTATGGGAAGAAAGTGCCAATTATCTCAGCATGAGCACACATGTAGAATTCATAATTCCCTGGGATAATTGATATTGTAACCCGTCTGGTAGCTGCTCGAGTCCTTTGTAACGAGAACTGTCTTCAAGTCTTTGTAATGAGAAATTATCTTCGACTCCCTTGTAATGAGAGGTTTTTCTTCGACTCCTTTGTAATGAGAAGTTGTCTTCGAATCCTTTGAAATGAGAAGATGTCTTCCACTCCTTTGTTTAGGTTTGTTGGGTGCGCGGCAGCGCTCCCGATGGGAGTAGCCCCCGAGGCTACGTTTGATTTGTAGAATCAGACGTAGGCTGCGAGCTTTTCTTCACCCGGACCGTCCTTTCTTGTAGCTGTTTAGTTGTTCCAAATTTTCATCGGGTGCGCGGTAGCGCTCCCGATGGGAGTAGCCCCCGGGTCTTTAGGTGATCAGGTGAAGACTAAGGAAATTTTCTGTCTTGCTTTATCATTATCTTTAAAACGTGCCTGAAAAAGTTTTTTGTGGCTGTGTAAGTAGAATATGTTATCCGCCGGGAGGCTCTAAGTTCTTTGAAGTGGTGTTGCGTAATCGAAGATGGCGTCTCTCGGGAGCAGTTTGTGCTCGAGCCCCCGCGTTCTTTGAAGTGGTGCTGCGTAATCGAAGATGGCGTCTCTCGGGAGCAGTTTGTGCTCGAGCCCCCGCGTTCTTTTAGGTAGCGTCGCGTAAGAGAAGATAGCGTCTCTCGGGGGGAGTTTGTGCTCGAGCCCCCGAGTGCTTTTAGGTAGCGTCGCGTAAGCGAAGATAGCGTTTCTCGGGGGGAGTTTGTGTCGAGTCCCCGAGTGCTTTTAGGTAGCGTCGCATAAGCGAAGATAGCGTCTCTCAGGGGGAGTTTGTGCTCGAGCCCCCGAGTGCTTTTTAGGTAGCGTCGCGTAATCGAAGATAACGTCTCTCGGGGGGGGGGAGTTTGTGCTCGAGCCCCTGAGTGCTTTTAGGTAGCGTCGCGTAAGCGAAGATAGCGTCTCTCGGGGGGGTTTGTGCTCGAGCCCCCGAGTGCTTTAGTGGTATTATTTGGGCAACACCTTTTATTGCTTTTGAGTTTTGCGGGGCCAGTTTGTGCACCTTTTCTTGTATTAGTCGCAGGACGAGATCTCCTTTGCGGAAAGTTCTGGTCCGCAGGCGACTGCTTTGGTACGTGCGTAGTTTGTCCTGGTATCCTTCTGATCTTTCTATGGCTGTGTCACAACCCCAAGTTAGGTATGTGCTAGGAATAGCAAGTCACTTTGCATCATGATAAAAATTTCAAAAGAAAATGAAATGGGAGAGAGAACACCCCCCAGATGAATTTAATTCAAATATCAAGTGATGTGGGCCAGAATAAAAGTTTCTCCAAAAATTCCTTTTGCATTTTTGAAAAGTCTCATAAATGAGTGTGATCACATATCAAGTGATGTGTGACCAACCCCATGCTCATGGATTTTTCAAATATTCAAACAAGAGCATGGATTTAAATTTAAACCCCTATTTGAATTAAGATTCAAATTATTTGAATTTTAAAAATGCCCAAAAGTTATAAGTGGCTAGCATTATGCATTAGAAGTCCACATAAAAAATTGGGATATTTTATTAAATGCCTAGGTATTTTATCTAAGGCAAAACAGATTTAACAGAAGAAATAAAAAGAAAAAGAAAAAAACAGAAGAGAAGGAACCTTCCCTCACGCCCAGGCGAGGCCCACTTACCTCGACCCAGCTAGGCCCAGCCGCCACTAGGGGTTGTCGTCTTCCCCAGGCAGCCATGCACGGTGCCGCGTGCCCGGCATGCCCGGGTCGACGCCGTGGCAGCTCCCCTGGACTCCCCCTGCTTATCCTCGTCTCCACGCACGCCCAGGGAGATGCCCAGGCCATTCTCCCCCTCGCGCACACCCTCCTCCTTCCTCTTCGGCGCGCCAAAGTCGTGCACCCGAAACCCTAGCCGGGCACGGCCGTGCACCGCCGTGACCAGCGAGCTTCTCCGGCCTCAAGACCTTGTCCAGAAGCCTCGTCGTCGACGCCTCGCTCGATCTGCGCCGTCAATTCGAGACGGGAGCCACCCTGTACGACGCCAGCTTCGAAGCATCACGGCCGGCCAACCTCTATTCCGACGAGCGATTCCGCGAAGCCCAACGCCTCCCCAGCCTTGCCGAGCATCTCCACGCGATCCCGGTGAGCTCACGGTGCTCCCACGCTCATCCGTGCCTCCCCTTGCCCTCTGTATTGCCGAGCTCGACGACGACCCGAGCTCCAGCCGCCGCGGCGCCGTCGTACTCGTGCTCCTGAGCCTCCCCGCGAACCCCGAATGCCTCCACGCGACGCGCACGCCCTCCAGGAGCCCAACCGTGCTCTCCCCGCTGCCTCCCGTGCACCAGAACGCCGTCCAGACGCGACGCCGACAGTAACTCCAGCGACGGCGAGCCCCTCCATTAGCTTAAGCTTAAGCTTAACCCCCCCACCAGAGGCTGACCAGTGGGCCCAGGGCTTAATTAACCCCTGTTTAATGTAAACAGAGAGGGAATTAAGTCCCAGGTCATTGACCAGTGGGGCCCTTCTGTCCGTGGCCCCCTGACGTCATGCTAGTGTCACAGTGACGCAATAAGTGAATTTCTATTTAATAATATTCCAGAAATTCCAGAAAATGAATTAACTTTGGAAATTCATAACTAATTCATTTTAACTCCAAATTAAACATATAATATATGTAAAATTATCAGAAAAATGCAAGGATTCTGAATATGCACTTTATTTTCATGTTAGATCATTTTAAAATGGAGGAACAGAGGGAACAATGCATATGAATTCCTTATAAATTCAAATTGGAGTTTGAATTTGCAAGACCTTTGCAATATACTCCTTTTAAATGGAATAACTCACACATCAGTGATACATACATCAAGTTTCAACCTTCAACTCATGTGTTTGAGCATTGTATTATTATTGTTTCGATGTTTGTGTTGTTTGTCGAATAGATGTGGAGCCGGAACCCGAGGCCACCCCTTCGTTGTAGACCCCGATACTGAACCTCGTCAGCAAGGCAAGCAAACCCCCATTGATCATGTTGATAAAAACCCATTTCCCTCTCAGTCTCTCTTATGCATGAAATAGGACGATCACCTTGTTATCGATTCTACCGCATAGTTGAACCCATATCCTTTGCATGACCTATCATCTTATCACAGTAGTAAGCAAACCACAATCCTAGCAGATGTAGGAGTTGATTGTTATCATGTGGCCCCTGCAACTGTTACTGCTTATTGCATGCTTAGAGTTACAATGAGGTTACTCTTTTGGGAGTCGGGATGGTAGTGATCATGTTCAAGAAGGTGAAACTGTGTTGGTGAATCTACCCTAATACAAGGTGAACGATGAGAGGCTGTGTAGGAGTACACAGTGGGTTCTCTCGTTGAACACTTCCTTAAGTCCGAGTTCTTGTGTGGTGATCCAAGAAGAAGAGTGCAACCACACATTGGGCTCACTGACCCCTCTCAACCTAGTACCTCAACTCGTTCGAACCCCAGAAGTCGCAGTAGTTCGGAGTTCTGGTAGGGCTGTGGCACGGTCTGCGAAGTGAATGAACGGCTACTCAGACCGGCTTGGGACCCTGCACACATCGTTTGAGGCTGTATTGGAACCTCGGTCGGACTTCCATACGGATCCCCCTCAGATAGGCGACTCTCTGGACTAGAACGGAGCTGTGGGCGAAGTGTTGTGGTGGCATCCTCGCTGTCACCTCTTGAACGGTGACACGCAAAAGGCGGTAAGTGATGACACGTGTGTGTTGTAGTACACCCCTGCGGGGTTAACAAAACTATTCGTATAGCCGCGTCCGCGGTTAAGGACTGCTTTCAAAGCTTAGGTTGATTATTAGACAACTTGAACTAGATAATTATAAAACTTGCCAAGATAAGCGTGAGTGCTATGGCGTGCTTTCTCGTGGGGAAGTCGAGGAAGGCACCATAGTGGTGTAATTGGTTGGAGACATGTAGTGGACTCGTGTACGCTTCTTACCTCAAGTCTGGTACTCGTAGTTCAGGACTAGCCAAGTCAAAGCTGGCACCTCTGCTTATGAACCCCACCTCCCTTTACCTTGATACATGTGCATGAGTAGTATAGCTCCTACGTAAGTCTTGCTGAGTACGACTTTGTACTCACGTTTGCTTATTCTATGTTTTAGATGAACCCACTGACCCCGAAGGTGGATTCTTCCTCGAGCTCGACGACTGAAGACCAAGCTAGTGTAGTCCCAGTCAGAAGACCGGTTCCCTCGTGGAGGGCTTGTTTATAAATAAGGCTTCTCTAAGCCATTTGTTAAACTTGTCTGTACTCAGACCTACTTTAATTCCGCATGCTTGTTGTAATGTTGGATCACAGTCTCGTGATCTCTGTGTGCACTCTGTAAGAGTTATCAATAAAGATATAAACTTTGTAGAGAATTTCAATGATACCTGCTGTTCATACTAGACATGTGTGCTGCGTGTATGATTATATCATGCATGTCTTAGTATGGGTTTTCGAGACCTTAGTTGTGATCTGGCTGGCGGTCTTTTATACACCAAGTGGCCCTTAGAAGTGCGCAGCTTGGGGCACCGCGATGTGATTGTTCGTGACTCCGTCACGTGCACACTTTGATGTATGATCGAGCCCGCCCTAGAACCCGACTAAGTGATCGGGCTGGAGTAAGTCTTTGTAAGGGTTATAATATAATCGATAGTATGGTTGAGACGACTTGTCTATGAGTATGGGAGTTCACCACCCATATCATTTAGACTTGTGTGCAGACGATGAGGACCCATCTCAGTTGATCATCCGACCTGGATGGGATGCCCCTCAAGTTCGATGCTTTTCGAGAACGTTCTGTGCTTGGCCTTGTCTTCTTAGACAAGTGGGTATGGTTCTCGGCTCTCCATATGATTGTGTTGTAGCGAGTCTTGCATACGCTAACCCCGGGACCCGACAGAGTTGGTATCAGAGCAGGACTGACTGTAGGATTATCAGCCTTGGCCGAAGTCGAGTCTAGCCTTCTAAATTTATATAGTTACTCTGGGTATACAAGGGAACAACGTAAGGCTTTTTTTTTCTTCTTACCTTCATCGTTCTGAGTTCTGAGTCACCCTCATATTGTTCTACTGGAAGACAGGACTAGGCTCATCTATGTCTTACTAGAACATCTCATTGTTTGCTTCCTTGTAGCCGTAGGAAAGTTGTGTTCGGTTTGCTAGAGTTGTTGTGCTTCCTGATTTCTTACATCGTATGTAAGTGCTGTTTCTATGTTGTAAGAAAATTGATTTCTCTTGCAATTACAGCCTTATGCTGTCCGAGTCATTCCAAGTTTCTTCATAATCTGATGCAATTGCAAAATCCTTCTCTCCATTTCGGTTGTCCTTTTAGAAGAACTTATAGGTGGCATGCCCGACAGTTCCATAGTGTTTGTTGTAGGTTTTGTCCTAGAAACCTATACTGATTCAATTGCAGGTCTTCCTCCCCCTTTAGAGGTCTTCCAGCCAGATTAGCCACACTAACCATTGTGTTGGGGTACTTTGTGGCAGAACCCTAAATTAGGTTCGAGCTTTGCTAAGCTTGCATTTTTGCATCATGAAAATTTTTGCAAAAGAAAAAGAAATGGGGAAAAGAAAAGCCCCAAAGCATTTTAAATAAAAAGGCCAGAAATAAATCTTTTTCCAAAATTCTTTTGGATATGTTGAAAAATCCTAAAAATGAGTGTGATCATTTTAAAAGTGATTTTGGATTAATCCCATGCTCATAGATTTTTCAAAAATCCAAAAAGTGGCTTGGAAATTAAATCAATTGCCTATTTGAATTGAAATTCAAATAATTTAAGTTTCAAAAATTCCCAAAACTTGGGGTTGACTAATACTAAGTCACCTAGGTTTTTTAAAAATAATTGGGGTTTTTTATAAAATGCCCTAGCTATTATTTTTAGGGCAAAACAAAAAGAACAGAAAGAATAAAAAGAAGAAAAACAGAGAAACACGTACCTCTCGCCTAGGCGAAGCCCATCAGGCCCAGCCCACTCCAGCCTCACTGTCGTCTTGCTCCTTGCCAGAAGGAGAGGCAGAGGAGCCGTGCGCCGCGGCATGCTTGCCACCTCCACCTCCTCGCCACCTCCTGCTCTCCCCTCCTCTTTCACCCTCGCTGCTGGACGCCTGGAGGCCATCCCGATCCATTCCCCCCCGGAGCCTTCTCCCTCGTCTTCTTCCTTCGTCCCACGCGAGATCCCAGCCGCAGCCGGAGCGCCGACGTGCCCCAGCGTGGCTACCGGCGACGATAAGCGCGACCACCGTGTCCATTGAGCGCGCCGTGGACGGCTACGTCGACTCCCGCGATCAATTGGAGCAGAGGAGAAAAGGACGCGACGCTAGCTTCGCCGAGCCGCCGCGGCCACCCCCAACTCTGGCGCCAAATTACCTCGTCGCCGCTTCTTCCCCGGCTCCGTCGAGGCCCTCCTCGTGCTCAGGTGAGCAAGGCACTTCGAATACCCCGATCCATGGCTCTCCCCGACGCCTAGGTCGCCGTCTTTGCCATGGCCAGAAGCTCTGGTCGCCGCCTCTTCATCGTGCTCATGGCCACGGGCCTCCCCGCGACGCCCCGATGGCAGAGACGGACGTGCGCGCTTCCAAGTTCCCCCCAGTACCCTTTGCCCCCTCTCCTGTGCTCGTTTCCCCTCTCCGACGTGAGCTCCGACGAGCTCCAGTGGACTCCGGCGACGCCACCATTAGAGGCCCTAATCACCCCAGCCTAACCCCCCACAGCCTATGACACGTGGGCCCCAGCGCCCTAATTAATCCCCGTTTAAAATAAACAGAGGGGATTAAGCCCCGATTCACTGACCGACGGGTCCCACTGGTCAGTTGACCAGTCAAACCACCTGCATCAGCATGACCTAGTGATGATGCAATAAAAGAGAAATGATTTATTAATTACAGAAAATCCAGAAAATACCCCAAACTTTGAAATTAAATATCTTTTAATCTATAACTCCAAATGCAAAGTGTAATATATGAAAAATTATCAGAATAAAATTCTCTATCAGAATATCAAACTTTCAACCATGTTTGAACAAGTTATCTTGATGAACCAGTAGCATTTTTCTATTTGGATCATTTGGGTTAAGTCAAATAAAATGCAATGCTCATTTGAAATTCAACCAATACAATGCAAAAGTGATCACTTACACTTCAGAAGCATTTCACACACATGACCAATTGATTTTCAATAAACAAACATTAGCAAATGCAAGTTGACCTAATTTTAATACCATTTGGAGTTTGATTTTGAATTCACTTTTCAAATCAACTTCAATTAACATGTTGCAATTTAAACATAGGTCACCTCAGTACATTGCCATGCTATGTTTTGCATATTGATTGTGCATTGTACTATGTTGAATGTGCATTACTTTCAGTGCTTCGGTGATTGCTTATTCTCGGTAGAGTTGATCTCGGAGACGAGTTCAACCTCATGTCAGAAGACTAGTACATCGTGATCGTCAGCTAGGCAAGCTTCCCCTCTTTGATCATGTCGATAAAATCCCAGTTCCCTCTCATTCTCGCAAATGCATGTTTAGGATGTCACCATGATACTTTCTACCGCTAGTTGAACCCATTCCTTTGCATGACCTATCATTTTGTCACAGTAGTAAGCAAACCACAATCCTAGCAGATATAGGAGTTGACTGTTATCTTGTGGCCCCTGCAACTGTTACAACTTATTGCATGCTTAGAGTTGTTACCTGAGGCTACTCTGTTGTGAGTCGGGATGGTAGTGATCATGTGAATGATGGTGGTAACGTGTTGGTGAATCTACCCTAAACAAAGGTGAACGATGAGATGCTGTGTAGGAGTACACAGTGGGTTGTCTCGTTGAACACTGCCTTAAGCCCGAGTTCTTGTGTTGTTACCCAAGACTAAGAGTACGACCACACATTGGGCTCACTGACCCCTCTCGGCCTAGTACCTCACCCTGGACCTGTCCAGGAGTCGCAAGTAGTTCGCCCTTTAACGATCTCAAGCAGGTGGAACCAAGGTAAGTGGTTGGCGTAGGTTGTGGGCACGTTGAATCAAGTGATCATGATCGAGTTGAGCTTGATGGCGGTCACACAACTTTTGAGTCCGCATCGGAAAAATCAGCCGGATTCCGATCGTGGTCCCAACTCAAATAGGCGACTCCCTAGGACTAGAGATGGTGTCGTGAGTGAAGTGTCGTGGAAGCATCCTCGCCGGTACTCACTTGAAGGGTCCATCCCCAGGCGGTAACTGATGAGGCGTGTGTGTAGGAGTACACCCCTGCAGGGTTAATGAACTATTCGAATAGACGTTTCCGCGGTTATGGACTACTTGGAGACCTTTACTTGATCATAGACAACTTCAATGGTCACTCTTAAAACTTGCCAAGATAAGTGTGAGTGCTATGGCGTGCTTCCTCGTCGGGAAGTCGAGGAAGTATCCATAGTGGTGTATTGATTGGAGACTTGTTACTTGGACTCATGTACGCTCCTTAACTCATTCTGGTATTCGTAGTACAGGACTAGCCAAGTCAAAGCTGGCACTTTTGCAATGAAACCCCACCTCCCTTTGCCTTGATACATGTGCATGAGTAGTATAGTTCCTATGTAAGTCTTGCCGAGTACGACTTTGTACTCACGTTTGCTTATTCTATGTTTTAGAGACGAGACCACTGACCCTGATGGTGGCCTCTACCTCGAGCTCGACGTGGACCAGGTCGTATAGTTCCAGACAGCAGCCTGTGCCCTTTGGAGGGTCATTGTATTTTTCTTCCAGGCTTCTTAAGCCATTTGTTAACCTTGTCTTTACTAAGACATAATTTGCTTCCGTTGATGCTTGATGTAATGTTGGATCACATCCATGTGATCTCTGCTTGTAATACAACTACTATGTCTGCTCTGTTTAGCAGAAGTTATAAAGACTATGAGTTTGTAGAGTTCATGTTGTGATTACCATCTGTTTATACTAGACATGTGTGCTGCGTGTATGATTATAACATGCATGTCTTAGTATGGGTTTTCGTGACCTTAGTTGTGATCTGGGTGGCGGTCTTTTATACACCAAGTGGCCCTTAGATGTGCGCAGCTTGGGGCATCGCGATGCGATTGCTCGTGACTCTGTCACGTGCACACTTTGTTGTATGATCGAGCCCGCCCTAGACCCCGACTAAGTGATTGGGCTGGAGTTTGTTTATGTAAGGGTTATGATTCAATCGATAACATGGTTGAGGCGACTTGTCTACGAGTATGGGATTTCACCACCCATAATCATTTAGACTTGTGAGCGGGCGATGAGGACCCATCTCAGTTGATCATCCATCCTGGATGGGATGCCCCTCATGTACGATGCTTTCCGAGAGTGTTCTGTGCTTGGCCTTGTCTGCTTAGACAAGTGGGTACAGCTCTCGGCTCTCCATGTGATTGAGTTGTGATTGGAATTACATACGCATACCCCGGGTTCCGACAGACTTGGTATCAGAGCAGGACTGTCTGTAGGATTATCAAACCCTTGGACGATGTCGAGTCTAGCATTCTATAGTTATATAGTTACTTTGATTATAAGGGAACAACGTAAGACTTCTTTTTTATCCTTACCCTCATCTATCTAAGTTCTGAGTCACCCTCATCTTGTTCTACGGGAAGATAGGTCTAGGCTCATCTCTGTGTGACTAGAACATCTCGTTGTTTGCTTCCTTGTAGCTGTAGGAGTGTTGTGGTCTTTCTGAGCCATCATTCCATAGTGTTTCTGTGGAAGTGATGTCCGTCATCCTGTAGGTTGTCTCAAATTCCATCCCGGTGCAACCGTTATGCTGTCCGTTTGTGACTTAGATGCTCTTGCATTATAGTCTTGTTATCTTAGCATAGAATTGTGTCCTAAATCCTATTCTGATTGTTGATTCTTATCACACAGAATGTCAGGTGCAAATCAGGGTGTTGATCCCAGTTTCGGTAACATAGACGGTGAAGAACCTCCACCATCAACCTCAACGGCAGAAATCATGATGGAGGCTGAGCAGAATCGTCGTGATCAGACACGTCTTCTCGAGCGTATTGAGCAGAACACTTCTCGTCAGCATCATAGTGTTGTTACCATCCAGGACTTCATTCTCCTCAACCCGCCCGTATTCCGATGTTCTTCCGAGCCCCTTGATGCCGATGATTGGCTTCGTTCCCTCAAGCGTAAGCTTGAGACAACCCATGTTTCTCTCGGTGATCGTGTGCTATTCGCGGCATACTTTCTGGAAGGTGCTGCTCTTCAGTGGTGGGAGAATTTTGTAGCAATGCAGCCCATAGGTCACGTGATGACTTGGCAAGAGTTCTGTGATGAATTCCGAGGGTATCATATTCTGGATCAGCTGATGGAGCGCAAGAGAGAATTTTTTTGCAATCTGACCCAAGGAAAGATGACTGTTCATGAGTATCGGACTGAGTTCACTCGTCTAGCACGTTATGCCTAAGAAGAAGTATCCACCGATGCCAAGAAACAAGCAAGGTTCCGCAAGGGACTTAGCCCCGTTCTTCGTCATGACCTGAATCTTCACGAGTTCGTCAACTTCAGGGACTTGGTCGACAAATCCTTCAAGGCCGAGTATCGAAATGAGTTGTACGAAGAGTCTCGCAATCGTGATCGGGAGTTTGCACCATCTTCTAGCTCAGGTTCTCAGAAACGATGTGTATGGATTCCCTTCAGTGACGTCAGTCATGCTATAAGTGCTTCTAGACCACCAACCACCATATACCGTCCAGCTCAACCCAATCTTCCTTGGTCTTTTGTTGGACAATCAAGTGCTCAAGTTCCTTTCATTCCACGTGGTGTTTGCTTCCAATGTGGACAATCAGGTCACAAATTTCGAGAGTGTCCCCAAAATCATGTAGCCATCACACCTAATCCCAAGCAAGCTTTTTGTCGTGGTAAGCCACCACCCAAAACTTCCAATGTCAAGCCTCCTGCCTATGAATATGGTTATGTGAATCATGTATCCATTCTGGATTCCCACAAGTCAACCGATGTTGTACTCGGAACCCTTCCTGTCAATTCCACCCCAGCTTTGGTTCTTTTTGACCCAGGAGCATCTCACTCATTCATATCCCAGGATTTTGCACTGTCACATGACATCTCTTTTTCGATGTTATCCACCCCCTTAGTTGTTCAAGCCCCTGGATCCAGATGGCACACCACCATGGTGAGTCATGAAAATGAAGTTGCTATTGAGGGTTTAGTATTAATTGCCTCACTTATAGCCCTCAAGTCTTCAGACATTGATTCCTAGGAATGGATTGGTTATCAAGAAAGAATGTTGTCCTTGATTTTAAAGCCAAGTCAGTGAAACTAACCCATCCATCAGGCCAGACAATCAAGTACACCTCACCAAGCTCTAAAACCCAGGTGCATTCTTTGAATGTGCTTCCACTTCCTGATCTTGAAGATATTCCGGTGGTTCGTGACTTCCCGGATGTCTTTCCAGTAGAGCTGCCAGGCATACCACCTGACAGATCTGTAGAGTTTGTGGTAGATCTTATCCCAGGAACTGCCCCAATATCCAGATGCCCATATAGAATGGCCCCACGTGAGTTAGCTGAGCTCAAAATCCAACTTGAAGCTTCGTTGGCAAAAGGCATCATCCGCCCTAGCTCATCGCCATGGGGTTGCCCCGTTATGTTCGTAACGAAGAAAGATGGAACAAAAAGGATGTGCGTAGACTATCGCCCGCTAAATCTAGCGACGATAAAGAACAAGTACCCACTGCCCAGGATAAATGATCTTTATGATCAACTTGCAGGATCCTCTTTCTTCTCCAAGATGGATTTGAGATTAGGCTATCATCAAATCAAAATAAAAAACGAGGACATTCCAAAAACGGCTTTCACTACTCGTTATGGTCTTTATAAGTACACCGTTATGTCCTTCGGTTTAACCAATGCCCCCGCCACATTCTCGCGCTTGATGAATTCGATCTTCATGGAGTACCTAGATAAATTTGTTGTAGTTTATCTTAATGACATTCTCATCTACTCGAAGAACGAAGACGAGCACGCAGAACATCTTAGGCTAGTATTGATGAAACTTAGAGAGCATCGCCTATATGCCAAATTCTCAAAGTGTGAATTCTGGCTACCAGAAGTGACCTATTAGGCCACGTGATTTCTGCCAAAGGCATTGCTGTCAATCCCGAGAGAGTTCAGGCCGTCCTTGAGTGGAATCCACCTAAATCGGTTAAGAAAGTTAGGAGTTTTCTTGGCTTAGCAAGCTATTGTCGCCGCTTCGTCGAGAACTTTTCTAAAGTTGCAAAGCCTCTTACTGAACTCCTCAAGAAAGATAAGAAATTCGAATGGACCCCCAAGTGCGAGGAAAGCTTTCAAGAGCTAAAAAGAAGATTGACTTCTGCACCCGTACATGCGCCTCCAGACACCAAAAAGGATTTCGAGATCTTTTGTGACGCCTCACGGCAAGGGTTAGGATGCATACTTATGCAAGATAGACATGTGGTAGCTTATGCTTCACGCCAGTTGCGTCCACATGAAGAGAACTATCCTACCCATGATCTTGAACTCGCTGCCGTAGTTCATGCTCTAACAACTTGGCGACATTACCTCCTTGGTAATCATTGTGAGATCTATTCCGACCACCAAAGCCTCAAATACATATTCACCCAGCCAGATCTTAATCTCAGGAAAAGACGCTGGATAGAGTTGATAAAAGATTATGACTTAGGAATTTCTTACACCCCAGGCAAAGCCAATGTCATGGCTAATGCACTAAGTCGTAAGTCGTATTGTAACAACCTCATGTTACAACAGTATCAACCACTTCTTCATGAGGAATTTCGAAAGTTCAACCTCGAGATTGTTCCTCGTGGATCTCTTTCCAACTTGGTGGCGAAACCAACCCTTGAGGATAAAATCATAGTTTCCCAAAGGCGTGCACGAGGTGTTCGCCGGATCAAGGAGAACATTGCTAGCGGAGTTGCTAAATGTTTCTCCACAGATAGTAAAGGAACGGTATTCTTTGGAAATCGTTTGGTAGTACCTAAGAATAGGGAACTAAGGCAACTCATCCTCAAAGAAGCCCACGACACACCCCTCTCGATTCATCCCGGTAGTACTAAAATGTATCAAGATCTACGCCAGAGATTTTGGTGGACTAGGATGAAGAGAGAAATTGCTAAGTTCATTGCTGAATGTGATGTTTGTCGTCGCGTTAAGGCAGAACATCAAAGACCTGCTGGTACTCTTATACCTTTGCCTATCCCCGAGTGGAAATGGGATAAAGTCAGTATGGACTTCATCACTGGCTTTCCAAAAACCCAGAAATGAAATGATGCCATCTTCGTTGTCATTGATCGACTTTCCAAAGTTGCTCACTTCCTTCCCGTTCGCGAGTCTATAACTGCTAGCCAGTTAATGGACTTGTATGTCTCCCGAATCGTGCCACTTCATGGTGTCCCTTTGGAAATCAATTCAGACCGTGGTAGTCTTTTCACTTCTCGATTTTGGGGAAGTTTTCAGAATTCTATGGGAACCCACCTCTCCTTTAGCACCGCTTATCACCCGCAGTCCAGTGGTCAAGTAGAAAGGGTTAATCAAATTCTCGAAGACATGCTCAGAGCTTGTGTTATCTCTTTCGGAAAGAAATGGGAGAATTCTCTTCCTTTTGTCGAATTTGCGTATAACAATAGCTTCCAATCTAGTTTGGGCATGGGTCCTTTTGAATTTCTCTATGGACGACGATGTCGAACACCCTTAAACTGGTCAGAAACCGGTGAAAGAAAATTCTTTGGACCGGATATGATTCAGGATGCAGAAGAGCAGGTTCGCATTGTTCGTGAGAAATTGAAAACAGCCCAGTCTTGTCAGAAAAGCTATTATGATCGTCATCATAGGGAAGAAAGCTATAATCTGGATGAGAAGGCTTACCTTCGGGTTACTCCTCTGAAGGGTACCCACCGCTTCGGTATCAAAGGAAAGTTGGCCCCACGTTATATTGGCCCCTTTCGCATTCTCGCTAAACGTGGAGAAGTTACCTACCAATTGGAACTACCCCCTCACCTCTCCCAGGTTCATGAGGTCTTCCACGTCTCTCAACTCAGGCGTTGCTTCAAGGACCCCATCCGCGAAGTAGACCACGAAACGCTTGATCTCCAAGATAACCTTTCATATCGAGAGTACCCTGTTCGTATTCTTGATGAAGCCGAGCGTAGAACCAGACGTTAGAAGATCAGATTCTTCAAAGTGCAGTGGGCACATCATTCAGAGAAAGAAGCCACCTGGGAACGAGAGGATCGTCTACGAGCTGAGTACCCCACCCTCTTCCCGACGACTTCTGAATCTCGGGACGAGATTCTTTTGAGTGGGGGCGAGTTGTCAGAACCCTAAATTAGGTTTGTGCTTTGCTAAGCTTGCATTTTTGCACCATGAAAATTTTTGCAAAAGAAAAGAAATGGGGAAAAGAAAAGCCCCAAAGAATTTTAAATAAAAAGGCCAGAAATAAATCTTTTTCCAAAATTCTTTTGGATATGTTGAAAAATCCTAAAAAATGAGTGTGATCATTTTAAAAGTGATTTGGGATTAATCCCATGCTCATAGATTTTTCAAAAATCCAACAAGTGGCTCGGAAATTAAATCAATTGCCTATTTGAATTGAAATTCAAATAATTTGAGTTTCAAAAATTCCCAAAACTTGGGGTTGACTAATACTAAGTCACCTAGGTTTAAAAATAATAATTGGGGTTTTTTATAAAATGCCCTAGCTATTATTTTTAGGGCAAAACAAAAAGAACAGAAATAATAAAAATAAGAAAAACAGAGAAACACTTACCTCTCGCCTAGGCGAAGCCCATCAGGCCCAGCCCACTCCAGCCTCCTTGTCGTCTTCCTCCTTGCCAGAAGGAGAGGCAGAGGAGCCGTGCGCCGCGGCATGCTTGCCACCTCCACCTCCTCGCCACCTCCTGCTCTCCCCTCCTCTTTCTCCCTCGCTGCTGGACGCCTGGAGGCCATCCCAATCCATTCCCCCCTGGAGCCTTCTCCCTCGTCTTCTTCCTTCGTCCTGCGCGATATCCGAGCCGCAGCCGGAGTGCAGACGTGCCCCAGCGTGGCCACCGGCGACGATAAGCGCGACCACCGTGTCCATTGAGCGTGCCGTGGACGGCTACGTCGACTCCCGCGATCAATTGGAGCAGAGGAGCAAAGGACGCGACGCTAGCTTCGCCGAGCCACCGCGGCCACCCCCAACACCGGCGCCAAATTACCTCGTCGCCGCTTCTTCCCCGGCTCCGTCGAGGCCCTCCTCGTGCTCAGGTGAGCAAGGCGCTTCGAATACCCCCATCCATGGCTCTCCCTGTCGCCTCGGTCGCCGTCTTCGCCATGGCCAGAAGCTCTGGTCGCCGCCTCTTCATCGTGCTCATGGCCACGGGCCTCCCCGCGACGCCCCGATGGCAGAGATGGACGCGCGAGCTTCCAAGCTTCCCCCCAGTACCCTTTGCCCCCTCTCCCGTGCTCGTTTCCCCTCTCCGACGTGAGCTCCGGCGAGCTCCAGTGGACTCCGGCGATGCCACCATTAGAGGCCCTAATCACCCCAGCCTAACCCCCCCCCACAGCCTATGACACGTGGGCCCCAGCGCCCTAATTAATCCCCGTTTAAAATAAACAGAGGGGATTAAGCCCCGAGTCACTGACCAGCGGGCCCCACTGGTCAGTTGACCAGTCAAACCCTGTCAGAACCCCAACTAGGGTAAGTGCTAGGATTGTTTGACCCTTTTGCATCATGAAAAATTCAAAAAGAAATTCAAAAATGGGGAAGCAGAAAGCCTTGAGAAATTATTTGAAATGGCCAGATAAAAATATTTTTCCAAAAATCTTTTGAATGTTTGGAAAATTCCTATAAATGATGCTGATCATTTTAAAAGTGGTTTGGGTATTTTCCCATACTCATGGAATTTTCTAATATTCAAATAGTGCTCTGGAAATTAAAGTTAACCCCTATTTGAATTGAAATTCAAATTTATTGAATTTCAAAAATGTCCAAATTATTTATGTGACTAGCTACTGGTCACCTAGTATTTATAAAAGTATTTGGACATTTATAAAAAATGCCTAGCTATTTTAAATCTAGGAAAAACAAATGAAACAGAAAAACTAAAAAGAAAAGCAAAAGGAGAGGCTTACCTTGCGCCCACAGGCGAGGCCCACCTCTCCACTGGCCTGGCCCAGCCCAGCCCGAGCTCTGTCGTCTTCTACCCCTCGCCCCGAAGCTGCTTCGTGGCGGACGGGAGCGCGCCGACGCCACGTCGCCGCCGTGAGAGACGTCTAGGCCTCCCCTGCCTCTCTCCTTCCGCCACGCCACGCCCAGAGCACGCCCCGCTCTTCTCCCCCTCTCTCTGGACCTCCTCCCCCTCTCCTCCTCGTGGATCTCGCGCAGGCCCGAGCACAGCCGGAGGACGCCGGCGAGATTCTGCGTGGACAACGACGACGAGGCGCCGCACCAACGTGTCCATCAGAACCGCGGTCGTCTTCTCCGTCGATTTGAGGCGTCAATTCGAGCTCACAGGCCCCAGACCGGATGCCAGCTTCAACTTCCTCCCGCCGGCCACCGTGGACTTCGAGCTCGAAATACGCCGCCGGCCAAGCTTCTCCGCCTCCCCTGGCTTCTCCTTTACCCTCCCGGTGAGCTCTTGGTTCGTTTCCCCCTAACCCCAGCTCCTCCCGTGCCCCCAAACGTCGACGCCTTCTCCCAGTGGCTCCGGCCGCCGCGAAAGTTGAAGCCGCCGACGCCGTGGTCCTCCCCGGCGACGATGGACTAGTCCATCGTATGCGCGAGGCCACGGGGAGCCAAACGGTACCCTCTGCAAGGCCCCTGGTGGCCGGAAGCCCACTCCGGCGAGCCCTCCGCCGTGTCTGTGGCTGCCGCCGGTTAGCCGCCGGCCATTAGGGCTAATGACCCTGCTAATCCCCCCCTAGCCCAATGACATGTGGACCCCAGAGCCCCCCTAACACCCTGTTAACTCTAATTAAACGGTTTTTAAGCCAGGCTCACTGACCTGCGGGTCCCACACGTCAGGTTGACCAGTCAGCGGCCCTGACGTCAGCATGACACAATGCTGATGCAGAAAAGCCTTTTCCAGAGATTTAAAATAATCCAGAAAAATCCAGAAAATCATTTAAAACTTGGGAAATTCATAACTAATTCATTTTAACTCCAAATATAACAAATAATATGTCTAAAAATATCAGAAAAATCCAAGGATTATGAATATGGGCTCTGTTTTCATGTTTGACCAATTAAAATTGGGTGAACAGTGCAAAACATCCATATGGCTTTATTTCAAATTCAAAATTGAAGCACATTTGCAAATGACTTTGCATTTGACTTCTTTTAAATGGAATTGTACCCACATTGTGACCAAGAACATCACCATTTCAATATTGATCATGTGTTTGATGCATTGCAATTAAATTTATATTTATTCTTTGTTTGGTTGTTTGCTCGATAGACGTGCAACCGGAACCGGAGGCCACCTCCTTCGTTGAAGACCCCGATATCGAACCTCGTCAGCAAGGGAAGCAAACCCCATTGATCATGTCTATAAAATCCTATTTCCCTCTCAGTCTCGCTTATGCATGTTTAGGAGATCACCGAGACACGTTCTTTCGCATAGTTGAACCCATTCCGATGCATGACCTATCATTCTGTCACCGTATTAAGCAAACCACAATCCTAGCATAATTAGGAGTTGAATGATGAGCATGTGGCCCCTACAACTGTTAGTGCTTTTGCTGCTTAGTGATACAATGAGGATGTTTTGATTGTGAGTCGGGATGAACACAATGGTGTTGATGAAAGTGAAACGTGTTGGTGAATCCACCCGAAACAAAGGTGAACGATGAGAGGTTGTGTAGGAGTACACAGTGGGTTGTCTCGTTGAACACTGCCCTAGGCCCCGAGTTCCTGTTTTGTGATCCAAGACAAAGAGTATGACCACATGTAGGGTTTTATGGGAGCCCCGTTTGGCCTCTTTACGTACCCGATCCGGTCCAGGAGTCACAATATATTCGGGCTTTCCATTTGGCATGTGCATAGAAAAAGTATGAAGAAAAGGTTGCATCATCCTAGATATGTGGGTGGACTTGTGAGGCAGTGAAACCATCTGGCAGAGGTGGCGTCTCGGTCCCTTACATTATCTGAGTCCGTTTCGTGGAACCGGCCGGACTCTCGAGCGGTGCCAAACTCAGGTAGTCGACTCCTGGATTAGAGAAGGTGATGTGAGGTTAGTGCCTTGGTTTCATCCACGTCCGACATCCGCTTGAAGGATGCCAAGAACGAGGCGATAAGTGATGACACACGTGTGAAGATGTACACCCCTGCAGGGTTAATGAACTATTCGAATAGCCGTGTCCGCGGTTATGGACTACTTGGAGACCTCTACTTGATCATAGACAACTTGAATGGATACTTATAAAACTCGCAAGATAAGCGTGAGTGCTATGGTGTGCCTCCTCGTGGGGAAGTCGTGGAAGTAACCATAGTGGTGTATTGGTTGGAGATGTAGTGGACTCGTGTACGCTTCTTACCTCACAAGTCTGGTACTCGTAGTACAGGTTAGCCAAGTCAAAGCTGGCACTTCTGCATGATGAAACCCCACCTCCTTTACCTTGATACTTGAGCATGAGTAGTGTAGTTCTGATGTAAGTCTTGCTGAGTATGACTTTGTACTCACGTTTGCTTATTCTATGTTTTAGATGAGAACCCGGACCCCGATGGAGTCATCAACCTGAAGCTCGACGTTGACCTTGGTAGTATAGTCCCAGACAGTAGCCTGGTCCCTCGTGGAAGGGCATGTTTGTTTTACAAGGCTTCTCTAAGCCATTTGTTAAACTTGTCTGTACTCAGACCTAATTTGCTTCCGTTGTATGATGTAATGTTGATCACAGACATGTGATCTTTGTATGCTATATGTGTATATCAATAAAGAGTACTTTGTAGAGTTATGTGATGATACCTGCTGTTCATACTAGGCATGTGTGCTGCGTGTATGTTTATAACATGCATGTCTTAGTATGGGTTTTCGAGACCTTAGTTGCGATCTGGCTGGCGGTATTTTATACACCAAGTGGCCCTTAGATGTGCGCAGCTTGGGGCATCGCGATGCGATTGTTCGTGACGCTGTCACGTGCACACTTTGTTGTATGATCGAGCCCGCCCTACACCCCGACTAAGTGATCGGGCTGGAGTAAGTTTATGTAAGAGTTAGGATCCAATCGATAACATGGTTGAGGCGACTTGTCTATGAGTATGGGATTCACCACCCATAAGCATTTAGACTTGTGAGCGGACGTTGAGGACCCATCTCAGTTGATCATCCGGCCTGAATGGGATGCCCCTCACGTTCGATGCTTACCGAGAACGTTCTGTGCTTGGCCTTGTCTGCTTAGACAAGTGGGTACGGTTCTCGGCTCTCCATGTGATTGTATCGTGACTGGAATTACATACGCTAACCCCGGGTCCCGACAAACCCCCTGCGTCATCATGACCTAGTGATGACGCAATAAAAGAGAAATGATTTATTAATTATAGAAAATCCAGAAAATACCCCAAACTTTGAAATTAAATATCTTTTAATCTATAACTCCAAATGCAAAGTGTAATATATGAAAAATTATCAGAATAAAATTCTCTATCCAAATATCAAACTTTCAAACATGTTTGAACAAGTTATCTTGATGAACCAGTAGCATTTTTCTATTTGGATCATTTGGGTTAAATCAAATAAAATGCAATGCTCATTTGAAATTCAACCAATACAATGCAAAAGTGATCACTTAAACTTCAGAAGCATTTCACACACATGACCAATTGATTTTCAATAAACAAACATTAGCAAATGCAAGTTGACCTAATTTGAATACCATTTGGAGTTTGATTTTGAATTCACTTTTCAAATGAACTTCAATTAACATGTTGCAATTTAAACATAGGTCACCTCAGTACATTGCCATGCTATGTTTTGCATATTGATTGTGCATTGTACTATGTTGAATGTGCATTACTTTTAGTGCTTCGGTGATTGCTTCTTCTCGGTAGAATTGATCTCGGAGACGAGTTCAACCTCATGTCAGAAGACTAGTACATCGTGATCGTCAGCAAGGCAAGCACCCTCTCTTTGATCATGTCGATAAAATCCCAGTTCCCTCTCATTCTCGCAAATGCATGTTTAGGATGTCACCATGATACGTTCTACCGCTAGTTGAACCCATTCCTTTGCATGACCTATCATTTAGTCACAGTAGTAAGCAAACCACAATCCTAGCAGATATAGGAGTTGACTGTTATCTTGTGGCCCCTGCAACTGTTACAGCTTATTGCATGCTTAGAGTTGTTACCTGAGGCTACTCTGTTGTGAGTCGGGATGGTAGTGATCATGTGAATGATGTAGGTAACGTGTTGGTGAATCTACCCTAAACAAAGGTGAATGATGAGAGGCTGTGTAGGGGTAAACAGTGGGTTGTCTCGTTGAACACTGCCTTAAGCCCGAGTTCTTGTGTTGTTATCCAAGACTAAGAGTACGACCAGACATTGGGCTCACTGACCCCTCTCGGCCTAGTACCTCACCCCGGACCTGTCCAGGAGTCGCAAGTAGTTCGCCCTTTAACGATCTCAAGCAGGTGGAACCAAGGTAAGTGGTTGGCGTAGGTTGTGGGCACGTTGAATCAAGTGATCATGATCGAGTTGAGCTTGATGGCGGTCACACAACGTTTGAGTCCGCATCGTAAAAATCGGCCGGATTCCGATCGTGGTCCCAACTCAAATAGGCGACTCCCTAGGACTAGAGATGGTGCGGTGAGTGAAGTATCGTGGCAGCATCCTCGCCGGTACTCACTTGAAGGGTCCATCCCCAGGCGGTAACTGATGAGGCATGTGTGTAGCAGTACACCCCTGCAAGGTTAATGGACTATTCCAATAGCCGTGTCCGCGGTTATGGACTATTTGAAGACCTTTACTTGATCATAGACAACTTCAATGGTTACTCTTAAAACTTGCCAAGATAAGTGTGAGTGCTATGGCGTGCTTCCTCGTGGGGAAGTCGAGGAAGTATCCATAGTGGTGTATTGATTGGAGACTTGTTACTTGGACTCGTGTACGCTCCTTACCTCATTCTGGTATTCGTAGTACAGGACTAGCCAAGTCAAAGCTGGCACTTCTGCAATGAAACCCCACCTCCCTTTGCCTTGATACATGTGCATGAGTAGTATAGTTCCTATGTAAGTCTTGCTGAGTACGACTTTGTACTCACGTTTTCTTATTCTATGTTTTAGAAACGAGACCACTGACCCTGATGGTGGCCTCTACCTCGAGCTCCACGTGGACCAGGTCGTATAGTTCCAGACAACAGCCTGTGCCCTTTGGAGGGTCGTTGTATTTTTCTTTCAGGCTTCTTAAGCCATTTGTTAACCTTGTCTTTACTAAGACATAATTTGCTTCCGGTGATGCTTGATGTAATGTTGGATCACATCCATGTGATCTCTGCTTGTAATACAACTACTATGTCTGCTCTGTTTAGCAGAAGTTATAAAGACTATGAGTTTGTAGAGTTCATGTTGTGATTACCATCTGTTTATACTAGACATGTGTGCTGCGTGTATGATCATAACATGCATGTCTTAGTATGTGTTTTCGTGACCTTAGTTGTGATCTGGCTGGCGGTCTTTTATACACCAAGTGGCCCTTAGATGTGCGCAGCTTGGGGCATCGCGATGCGGTTGCTCGTGACTCTGTCACGTGCACACTTTGTTGTATGATCGAGCCTGCCCTAGACCCCGACTAAGTGATCGGGCTGGAGTTTGTTTATGTAAGGGTTATGATTCAATCGATAACATGGTTGAGACGACTTGTCTATGAGTATGGGATTTCACCACCCATAATCATTTAGACTTGTGAGCGGGCGATGAGGACCCATCTCAGTTGATCATCCGGCCTGGATGGGATGCCCCTCATGTACGATGCTTTCCGAGAGTGTTCTGTGCTTGGCCTTGTCTGCTTAGACAAGTGGGTACGGCTCTCGGATCTCCATGTGATTGAGTGGTGATTGGAATTACATACGCATACCCCGGATCCCGACACTTTGCTACTCTGACATATCTATTGTAGCCCCTAGTAAGCCATGGTCATCCTTAGGAAAACCATCCAGTAACTCAACCCTTTAAATCTTGCCACCCGACAGATGTGTAGAGTTCATAGTGGATCTTATGCCAGGAACCGAACCAATTTCCCAACGCCCATACAAAATGGCCCCACGTGAGTTAGTTGAGCTTAAAATCCAACTTGAAGCTTTGTTGGCAAAAGGCTTCATCCGCCCTAGCTAATCTCCATGGGCTTGCCCCGTTCTGTTCGTAACGAAGAAAGATGGAACAGAAAGGATGTGCGTAGACTATCGCCCGCTAAATCTAGCGACGATAAAGAACAAGTACCCACTTCCCAGGATCAATGATCTTTATGATCAACTTGCAGGATCCTCTTTCTTCTCCAAGATGGATTTGAGATTAGGCTATCATCAAATCAAAATCAGAAACGAGGACATTCCAAAAACGGCTTTCACTACTCGTTATGGTCTTTATAAGTACACCGTTATGTCCTTCGGTTTAACCAATGCCCCCGCCACATTCTCGCGCTTGATGAATTCGATCTTCATGGAGTACTTGGATAAATTTGTTGTAGTTTATCTTGATGACTTTCTCATCTACTCGAGGAACGAAGAAGAACATGCCGAACATCTCAGGCTGGTATTGATGAAACTTCGAGAGCATCGCCTGTATGCTAAATTCTCCAAGTGTGAATTTTGGCTACCAGAAGTGACCTACTTAGGCCACGTGATTTCTGCAAAAGGCATTGCTGTGAATCCCGAGAGAGTTCAGGCCGTCCTTGACTGGACTTCACCTGAATCGGTTAAGCAAGTTAGAAGTTTTCTTGGCTTAGCAAGCTATTGTCGCCGCTTCGTCGAGATTTTTTCTAAAGTTGAAAAGCCTCTGATTGAACTCCTCAATAAAGATAAGAAATTCCAATGGACTCCGAAGTGCGAGGAAAGCTTTCAAGAGCTAAAAAGAATATTGACTTATGCACCCGTACTTGCGCCTCCAGACACCATAAAGGATTTCGATATCTTTTGTGACGCCTCACGGCAAGGGTTAGGATGCATACTTATGCAAGATAGACATGTGGTAGCTTATGCTTCACGCTAGTTGCGTCCACATGAAGAGAACTATCCTACCCATGATCTTGAACTCGCTGCCGTAGTTCATGCCCTGACAACTTGGCGACATTATCTCCTTGGTAATCGTTGTGAGATCTATTCCGACCACCAAAGCCTCAAATACATCTTCACCCAGCCAGATCTTAATCTCAGGAAAAGACGCTGGTTTGAGTTGATAAAATATTACGACGTAGGAATTTCTTACACCCCAGGCAAAGCCAATGTCATGGCTGATGCACTAAGTCATAAGTCGTATTGTAACAACCTCATGTTACAACAGTGTCAACCATTTCTTCATGAGGAATTTCGCAAGCTCAATCTTGAGGTTGTTCCTCATGGTTATCTTTCTGCCTTGGTGGAGAAACCAACCCTTGAGGATAAAATCATAGACGCCCAGAAACGTGATAGTGGTATTCGAGAGATCAAGAAGAACATTGCTAGCGGAGTTGCTAAATGTTTCTCCATAAATGATCAAGGTGTCATTTTCTTTGGCACTCAATTGGTTGTACCACGAAAACATAATCTTAGGAGGATAATTCTTAAGGAGGCCCATGACACACCCCTTTTGATTCATCCTGGTAGCACAAAGATGTACCGAGACCTACGCCAGAGATTTTGGTGGACTAGGATGAAGCGACAAATTGCTCAGTTCATTGCTGAACGTGATGTTTGTCGTCGCATTAAGGAAGAACACCAAAGACCTGCTGGTACTCTTCCACCTTTGCCTATTCCCGAGTGGAAATGGGACAAAGTCAGTATGGATTTCATCACTGGCTTTCCAAAAACACAGAAAGGAAATGATGCCATCTTCGTTGTGATGGATAGACTTTCCAAAGTTGCACACTTCCTTCCCGTTCGTGAGTCTATAACTGCGAGCCAGTTAGCGGACTTGTATGTTGATGGCGCGAGAGTTGATGGGTGTAGTCTTCTCGCCCTTCGTTGGTGAGGCCCAAGTGGAAGGCGTGATGCAGCACAGCAGCAAATTTCCCTCAGTAAAGATACCAAGGTTTGTCTCCAGTAGGACTCCAGAGAATATAAGTAGGTGTCAGCGGCGCTACTGACGCGGACCTGCACACAGACACAAATAACTTTGTTCCCAACGAAGTTCAGAGAGGTTGTCAATCTCTCCGGTCTTGTTGTTCACAAAGGATCAAACACAAAGGATAATGATAGAAACTGAAAGTAAAAGAAGAAAAGTAAATGAGCGTGGAAACAGTAATGGGGATATGGACCGGGATACGTGATGTTCACTAGTGATGTCTCTCTCCCAAAAGACGATAAAACTGCTATGCAAGGTAAACAAATTACAGAAGGGCAATTGACAGGATTATGAACGCACCGCAATGCTAACTATGCTACAAAAGAAAGGAAGAGGCTCAAAAGCACGGGCAGTACGCCAAAATAAGTAGTCCGAAATCCAACTGCATCTACTACTAATCATCCACCTTGAGATATCTATCCAGAACATCTCGCTGGTATTAAGTTGCGAGCTCCACCCAAAGTGTAAACCCAAAGCAACAGACAACTGCATTAAAAAGCACTTTTCGTAAAGTAAACAATCCTTGCAACCGCGATTACAAGCACCATTGTTTTCCCCCTTGTGGCAACAACACATCCCCTAGACTCATGTTTCTGTCACTCAAGCGTTTCATCGGGGGGCATGAACCCACAATCGAGCATAACGTTCCCTCTTGGGGTTACTACCTACTACTTGGCCAAAGCAATAAACAGCAACGGAGAACATGCAAGAATTACTTAGGAACAAAAATATAAGAGATAAAAACCAAATATATTACTCAATCACAATCTGAACATAATCTCATAATCCATCAGATCCCATCAAACTCAGCATAGCAATAGCAGAAAGATTAAAAAAGTGCGTCGATCATGTAGGGCAGCTCACGACGTCTAAACCATGAAGAACAAAGAGGGGAGGAGAACATCACATAGCTACTGATCACGGACCCATGGTCCAAGGAAAACTAATCACGAGACATCTGGGGAGCATCCATGGTTGAGAGGAGACTCCTGGAGGTCAATCCTCCCTCCGGCAGGGTGCCGGGAAGAGGTCTTCTGGTGCTCCCGATCTCGAAAGCTCGGCGGCGGCGGAACAGAGGCGAGATCGCGAATAAGGGTTCTCTTTTTTGAAGTTTCCCGTCACGGAGAATATATGGGCGAAGGGGGGCAGCCAGAGGTGGACCAGGGGACCCTGGCGCCACCCTGGCACGACCATGGGTGGGGCCGCGCCGGGTGGCCGCCTGGGCCCCCTGGCTCCCCTCTGGCCCCACTCGGGCTCTTCGCGAAGCTTCCTGTACTCTGATTTTTCCTATATTTTTCCCAGAATTTTTTTGGCATTTTTTACATGGGGGAAAACTGAAATAGAAAAACAGCAGAAAACAGGAACTGGCACTGTGGTGCACTGAGTTAATAGGTTAGTCCAAATATGATCAAAAGTGTATGAAAGTGTATCTAGATCATAGCAATATCACACAAAACATGCATGGAGCAAGCAGAAATTATAGATACGTTTTGGACATATCAACATCCCCAAGCTGAATTCCTGCTCGTCCTCGAGTAGGTAAATGACAACGGCATAATTTCTATGGTGATATGCTAGCAACCATAAAAGAAGTTTGAAAAGTAAAGCAATCAAGGTTAGAAACTCAATTCAAGTCATTACATGCAAGAGTCTATATTAGCATTGAAACAAGTAACAAAAGAACAAAATGTGCAAGAGCTCTCGCTGTCCGTGACTCGAATGTCTCCAAATGGTGTTTGCGTGCAAGAAGGGGGATATGGAATACGAGAAAAAAATAATTTATTTGTTGAGAACTCAATCTACTAAAGTTTCACACTTGGTCTTTTTCTAGAATCTTATCTTGACTCGTCCCCAGACCACTAGCCAGGTACAAGTCAATTTGATCCACTCCTTTTTCAATATTTTGAGCACTCATGCAATGGATGAGCGTAAGCACGAGAGTTGACACTTAGGATGGCAAAGAGAGAAGTGCGGAGGAGGAAGACAAAAAGGAGGAGAAAGGCTCACATCAATGAGGACAATCATAGGCAAGAGATGCCAAATGATAGATATGATGTGAGGAGTAGGGATTTCCATGCAACAGATGCACATACGAGCTAGGAAGCTCTCCAATGGAACTAGTGGGGGTGCATCTAACTTGCTCGCTCATGAAGACCTAGAGCTCGTTTGAGGAGGCTCATCCTTGGAGTATGCAAGCCAAGTTCTATAGTGTGAAGGTCCCCACATAGCTATATGCATAATGATCATCTCTATGGAGTACAAGGATATAAAGGGAGTACTAGTGTGGATCTCTCAAAAGGATAGTAGTGTTGCCCCTTTCTCTCTTTTTATTTCTTTTTCTCTTTTTTCTATTTTTTTCTATTTTTTTTGTGGCCTCAATGGCTCTTTCTATTTAACTCTCATTTGTCCTCTTTGGGATCTTTTATTGTGTCCACTTTGGGATCTTTTCCTCACTTAAGGGCAACACTCTATTTTACAAGAAGGTAAAGGAGATCTTTCACGCTTTACAAGGTACTCAAAATCATAAAGAAGATATAACTATCATGATGTATGCAATGTATGTCGCTGCCAGTGTAGCAGGAACATGTATGACATGAAGATCAAGTCATGAAGAGGTGGATGTTGCATGGCAATATATCTCGGAAAGGCTACGGAAATGCCTTGATAGGTAGGTATGGTGACTGTTTTGAGGAAATATATAAGGAGGTTTATGATGATAGAGCGTATCATGCCAAGGGTTTGGATGTACCGGCGAAGGTGGACACCAACTCTCGGAGTGAGAAGAAGGCAATGCACGGCACGGGAGAGGCTAGCAAAATATGGGAACGTGGAAGTGTCAACTTTCAATACTCACATTAGTCCGAAGAACTCATGCACTTATTATCGGTAACTCTCAATCTAATAAGGAGGTTCACAAAGAAACAAGTACCCCGAGGAGGAGTGTATGGGGTTTTGGTTATCCTTGCGCATCCTCGACTCATGGTACGTGAGTGTACTCTAATATCCGATCCCTCCAAAGATTAGTGATCCATCTAGTAGCTAGAGTTCTCAACTGGTTTTGTAGGTTTTGACAATACACACGGATTGCCCAAAATACGACACCTATCACTAATAGGCTAGAGCTCTTGACACCAAAAGTTCAAACATTACTCACATCAATACCTCAAAACCATTGCAAGTTACTACTAAAATTAAATAGCAACCTCTATTACCTACTTTCAAGACAAGACACAACTCAGTGCAACAACCAACTATCTTTAACAAGATAAACATGAAAACTAAAAAGAGTTCCAGCAACATACTAAACAAAAGCCAAGGCTCTTGCTAAAGACAAACTAAAACTAAAACTAAACATGGCAGTAGCTACGAAAAGATAAAGAACACACAACAGCAAAAAGATAGGCAGGATAAATCCTATGATGTGTTCTAGATTTTGAAAGTGGAGCGTGTTTCTCTCCCAGGCAAAGTAAGACGGGATCTAACTTGTTATGAACAGCAAGCAAAGCTAAGGAAAAATAAAAATAAAACCTAAGAGCGAGACGCTCCAAGCATAGCACATAACGTATGAAGTGATAAAAATATAGTGAGACGAAGGAAGAACTGATGATTGTTGATGGAAAAGGGGATGCACGGGGGCATCCCCAAGCTTAGACTCTTGAGTCTCCTTGAATACTTATTGGGGATGCATGGGGGCATCCCCAAGCTTGAGCGCTTGACACTCCTGTATCTTCTTTCATCATCTTCCATCGCACACTTGAAAACTCTCTTCATACATAACTCATCATAAGCTGATTAGAGAGGTTAGTAACCTTAATAAAATAATTTTTCCCACTGGATATAAAGATATTCTTGAAGAGCTACTGTTTCTCAAGAGTGCCAAAAAGTTTTTGCAAATAAAAAGCAAGCTTAAGGTTTGCAAAAGTTAGGAGAGACAAAACGTGGCAGAATCTGTGAAAAACAGAACAACAGGTAGTAAATAATTTTTTAGGGGCACTTCTGCAACTCAAATAAAAAAACTCAGAACATACGGAAGTTTCAAAATTGTATATAGCACACTGTCAAAAAAACTCAGATCAAAAAGATGATCTGGTGATTTGATTCGAATTTTTCTGTCAAGGGACATAATCTGTTTTCTGGACAGCATGTCACAACTTTTGCTCCCCTTATCATAAGAGGCTATAACTTGGCACAAAGCTGAAAAATAAAGATACAAAGATGGTGCTACAGTAGTAACAAACATCAAGACACAACAAAATCAAAAAATAAAAACCTAAATTCGTTGCGGGCTGCCCCCCGAAAGCGCTTTCTTTTATGCCTTTAAGCTAGGCATAATGCAAAAGAAGAATCAAGTTTTATCAAGAGAAAGAGAATAACTAGCCCGTGTAACAGACTCAAAAGGTAACTTGATTTTCTTTCTAGGGAAGTGTTCCATCCCCTTTTTGAATGGGAATTGGAATTTTATATTCCCCTCTTTCATGTCAATAACCGCACCAACGGTGCGAAGAAAAGGACGTCCCAAAATAATTGGACACAAAGGTTCACACTCTATATCCATAACAATAAAATCAACGGGAACATAGTTGTCATTGACAATGATAAGAACATCGTCGATCTTCCCCAAAGGTTTCTTTACGGAAGAATCAACAAGACGAACACCAAAAGAACAAGGCTCAAAGGGCTTCAATTCAAACATATCAAATATTCTTTTGGGCATAACGGAGGTACTAGCTCCAACATCACATAAAGCATAGCAAGATAAGTTATTTAATTTAATTTTGATCATAGGGTCCCAACCATCATCTAGCTTCCTAGGTATGGAGGCTTCTACTCTAAGCTTCTCCTCCCTAGCTTTGATGAGAGCATTTGTGATATGCTCCATGAAGGCAAGATTAAGTGTGCTAGTGTGGGGTCTCTAGACATTTTGTGTAGCAAGTTAATAACTTCTGAGAGGGTGCAACTATCAAAATCAATATCACTACTATCAAAGGTGGTAGTAGTGTCGTCTAGGCTCACTTGTTTGAAACCCTCTATGTTCATAGGAGTTTCTTCATCTTTGGTTGAGGTATTAGCATCACCATTAATAGGTCCAACGGGACTAGGAGTGCATTGGGTGCTAATAGTTTGGGTGTCCTCAACAATTTGGATAGTGGAAACTGTGTGGTGTGTAGGAAGGCTCTTAATTCTATCCTCTTCCTCTTTTTATCTAGCCCAACTTTCTTTAACTTTAGCCATCATCCTAATATTTTCATTAATTTGTAATTGGATAACATTAATAGGAGTGGCCTTATTCTCCTCAAGGGGAGAGGTTCTAATTTTGAGCATCTCAATATCAAGGGCTAAGCTTTCTACCTTCAAAGAGAGATTATCTAATTTAGCTAATTTCTCCTCTACATTTTTGTTGAAGGCTTTTTGGGTAGTGATAAAGTCTCTAACCATGTTTTCCAATTCAGAGGAGGGATTCTTGTTGCTAGGGTAGGTGTTGTTGTTCCCATAGTTGGATGGAAACGGTCTAGGATTGCTAGCAAAATTACGCCTATAAGCATTGTTGTTGAAGTTGTTTCTAGCAATAAATTTCACATCTACTTGTTCTTGGGCAACCAAAGAATTTAAAGGGACATCATGAGGATCAATAGAGGGTTGCTTGGTAAGTAGAGACATAATTAAGTCAACTTTTTCATTGAGGGAGGTAATTTCCTTGACAGAGTTTACCTTCCTACCTGTTGGAGCGCGTTCGGTGTGCCATTGGGAATAATTGGTCATCATCTCATCGAGAAGCTTCGTGGCAGCACCAAGTGTAGTTCACATAAAGGTTCCTCCCGTGGCCGAATCTAACAGGTTCTGCGAGGTAAAGTTCAAGCCTGCATAAAAAGTCTGGATAACCATCCAGATAGTCAAACCATGTGTAGGGCATTTCTTAACAAGAGATTTCATTCGTCCCCAAGCTTGGGCAAAGTGTTCATTATCCAATTGCTTAAAATTCATAATGTTACTCCTTAATTGGATAATTTTAGCAGGTGTGTAGTACTTCCCTATAAAAGCATCTTTTCACTTATCCAAGAATCAATGCTATTCCTAGGCAAAGATTGAAACCATATTTTAGCGTCTCCCCTTAAAGAGAAAGGAAAGAGCTTGAGCTTAACAATATCACCTTCTACTTCTTTATACTTTTGCATATCACATAATTCAACAAAATTGTTCAAGTGTAAAGCAGCATCATCTCCAGCACCAGAGAATTGATCTCTCATAACAAGGTTTAGCAAGGCAGGTTTAATTTCATGAGAGGTAGCTGAAGTGGCAGGTGTGGCAATGGGGGTGCAGATAAAGTTTTGGTTGTTGTGACTAGTGAAGTCACACAACTTCGTGTTTTCAATGGAACCCATAGTAGCAGCAAGTGTGGCCGCTTTTTTTGTGATTTTTGATAAAGAAGCAAAGATAAAAACCGAAAGGTAAACTAACAAGAGAAAAAAACAAAGGTAAAGGGTAGTGTGCAACTCCCCTATCTTTATACTCGGAGTCCCAGGCAACGGCGCCGGAAATTTGCCTTGATGGCGCGAGAGTTGACGGGTGTAGTCTTCTCGCCCTTCGTTAGTGAGCCCCAAGTGGAAGGCGTGATGCAGCACAGCAGAAAATTTCCCTCAGTAAAGATACCAAGGTTTGTCTCCAGTAGGACTCCAGACATGATAAGTAGGTGTCAGCGGCGCTACTGACGCGGACCTGCACACAGACACAAATAACTTTGTTCCCAACGATGTTCAGAGAGGTTGTCAATCTCTCCGGTCTTGTTGTTCACAAAGGATCAAACACAAATGATAATGATAGCAACTGAAAGTAAAAGCAGAAAAGTAAATGAGCTTGGAAACAGTAATGGGGATATGGACCGGGATACGTGATGTTCACTAGTGATGTCTCTCTCCCAAAAGACGATAAAACTGCTATGCAAGGTAAACAAATTACAGAAGGGCAATTGACAGGATTATGAACGCAACGCAATGCTAACTATGCTACAAAAGAAAAGGAAGAGGCTCAAAAGCGCGGGCAGTACGCCAAAATAAGTAGACCGAAATCCAACTGCATCTACTACTAATCATCCACCTTGAGATATCTATCCAGAACATCTCGCTGGTATTAAGTTGCGAGCCCCACCCAAAGTGTAAACCCAAAGTAACAGACAACTGCATTAAAAAGCACTTTGCGTAAAGTAAACAATCCTTGCAACCGCGATTACAAGCACCATTGTTTTCCCCCTTGTGGCAACAGAACATCCCCTAGACTCATGTTTCTGTCACTCAAGCGTGTCATCGGGGGGCATGAACCCACAATCGAGCATAACGTTCCCTCTTGGGGTTACTACCTACTACTTGGCCAAAGCAATAAACAGCAACGGAGAACATGCAAGAATTACTTAGGTACAAAAATATAAGAGATAAAAACCAAATATATTACTCAATCACAATCTAAACATAATCTCATAATCCATCAGATCCCATCAAACTCAGCATAGCAATAGCAGAAAGATTACAAAAGTGCCTCGATCATGTAGGGCAGCTCACGAGGTCTAAACCATGAAGAACAAAGAGGGGAGGAGAACATCACATAGCTACTGATCACGAACCCATGGTCCAAGGAAAACTACTCACGAGACATCCTGGGAGCATCCATGGTGGAGAGGAGACTCCCGGATGTCAATCCTCCCTCCGACAGGGTGCCGGGAAGAGGTCTTCTGGTGCTCCCGATCTCGGAAGCGCGGCGGCGGCGGAACAGAGGCGAGATCGCGAATAAGGGTTCTCTTTTTTGAAGTTTCCCATGACGGAGAATATATAGGCGAAGGGGGGCAGCCAGAGGTGGACCAGGGGCCCCAGGCGCCCCCCTTGGCGTGGCCAGGGGTGGGGCCGCGCCGGGTGGCCGCCTGGGCCTCCCTGGCTCCCCTCTGGCCCCACTCGGGCTCTTCGCGAAGCTTCCTGTACGCTGATTTTTCCTATATTTTCCCCGTAATTTTTCTAGCACTTTTTATATGGGGGAAAACTGAAATAGTAAAACAGCAGAAAACAGGAACTGGCACTGTGGTGCACTGAGTTAATAGGTTAGTCCAAATATGATCAAAAGTGTATGAAAGTGTATCTAGATCATAGCAATATCAGACAAAACATGCATGGAGCAAGCAAAAATTATAGATACGTTTTGGACGTATCATATGTCTCTAGAATTGTGTCTCTTCATGGTGTTCCTTTGGAAATCAATTCTGATCGTGGTAGCCTTTTCACCTCTAGATTCTGGGAAGCTTTCAGAATGCTATGGGAACTCATCTCTCCTTTAGTACAGCTTTCCATCCTCAGTCTAGTGGTCAAGTCGAAAGGGTTAACCAAATTCTTGAAGACATGCTCAGAGCTTGTGTTATCTCATTCGGAAAGAATTGGGAGAAGTCTCTTCCATTCGCCGAATTTGCTTATAACAATAGTTTCCAATCTAGTCTGAACATGGGTCGTTTTGAACTCCTCTATGGACGAAGATGTCGAACACTCCTAAACTGGTCAGAAACCGGTGAAAGACAATTCTTTGGACCGGATATGATCAAGGAAGCAGAAGAGCAAGTTCGCATTACTCGTGGTCAATTGAAAGCAGCCCAGTCTCGTCAGAAAATCTACTATGATCGTCATCATAGGCAAGAAAGCTACAATCTAGATGAGAAGGCTTACCTTCGGGTTACTCCTTAGAAGGGAACCCAATGTTTCGGTATCAAAGGCAAGTTGGCCCCACGTTACATCGGACCTTTCCGCATTCTTTCTAAATGTGGAGAAGTTGCCTACCAACTTGAACTACCTCCGCACCTTTCCCGAGTACACGATGTATTCCATGTGTCACAACTTAGGCGTTGCTTCAAGGTCCCCATCCGCGAAGTCGACCATGAAACGCTTGATCTCCAAGATGACCTTTCTTATCGAGAATATCCCGTTCGTATTCTTGATTCAGAAGAGCGTGTCACTCGCCGCAAGAAGATTAAGTTTCTCAAAGTTCAATGGTCACACCACTCTGAGAAAGAAGCTACGTGGGAAAGAGAAGACCGTCTCCGTGCCGAGTACCCCTCCTTCCTCCCGCATACTTCTGAATCTCGGGACGAGATTCTTTTGAGTGGGGGCGAGTTGTCACAACCCCAAGTGAGGTATGTGCTAGGAATAGCAAGTCACTTTGCATCATGATAAAAATTTCAAAATAAAATGAAATGGGAGAGAGAACACCCCCAGATGAATTTAATTCAAATGGCCAGAATAAAAGTTGCTCCAAAAATTCCTTTTGCATTTTTGAAAAGTCTCATAAATGAGTGTGATCACATATCAAGTGATATGGGACCAACCCCATGCTCATGGATTTTTCAAATATTCAAACAGGAGCATGAATTTAAATTTAAACCCCTATTTGAATTAAGATTCAAATTATTTGAATTTTAAAAATTCCCAAAAGTTACAAGTGGCTAGCATTATGCATTAGAAGTCCACATAAAAATTTGGGACATTTTATTGAATGCCTAGGTATTTTATCTAAGGAAAAACAGATTTAACAGAAGAAATAAAAAGAAAAATGAAAAAACAAAAGAGAAGGAACCTTACCTCACGCCCAGGCGAGGCCCACTTACCTCGGCCCAGCTAGGCCCAGCCGCCACTGGGGGTTGTCGTCTTCCCCAGGAAGCCAGGCACGGTGCTGCGTGCCCGGCATGCCCGGGTCGACGCCGTGGCAGCTCCCCTGGCCTCCCCCTGCTTATCCTCGTCGCCACACACGCCCAGGGAGATGCCCAGGCCATTCTCCCCCTCGCGCACACCCTCCTCCTTCCTCTCCGGCGCGCCAAAGTCGCGCACCCGAAACCCTAGCCGGGCACGGCCGTGCACCACCGTGGCCAGCGAGCTCCTCCGGCCTCAAGACCTTGACCAGAAGCCTCGTCATCGACGCCTCGCTCGATCTACGCCATCAATTCGAGCCGGGAGCCACCCTGTACGACGCTAGCTTCGAAGCTTCACCGCCGTCCAACCTCTACTCCGACGAGCGATTCCGCGAAGCCCAACGCCTCCCCAGCCTCGCCGAGCACCTCCACACGATCCCGGTGAGCTTACGGTGCTCCCGCGCTCATCCGTTCCTCCCCTTGCCCTCTGTATCGCCGAGCTCAACGACGACCCGAGCTCCAGCCGCTGCGGCACCGTCGTACTCGTGCTCTCGAGCCTCCCCGCGAACCCCGAATGCCTCCACGCGACGCGCACGCCCTCCAGGAGCCCAGCCGTGCTCTCCCCGCTGCCTCACGTGCACCAGAACACCGTCCAGACGCGATGCCGGCGCCTACAGTAACTCCAGCGACGGCGAGCCCCTCCATTAGCTTAAGCTTAAGCTTAACCCCCCCCACCAGAGGCTGACCAGTGGGCCCAGGGCTTAATTAACCCCTGTTTAATTTAAACAGAGAGGGAATTAAGTCCCAGGTCATTGACCAGTGGAGCCCTTCTGTCAGTGGCCCCCTGACGTCATGCTGGTGTCACAGTGACGCAATAAGTGAATTTCTATTTAAGAATATTCCAGAAATTCCAGAAAATGAATTAAACTTTGGAAATTCATAACTAATTCATTTTAACTCCAAATTAAACATATAATATATGTAAAATTATCAGCAAATGCAAGGATTCTGAATATGCACTTTCTTTTCATGTTTGACCATTTTAAAATGGGGGGGGGGACAGAGAGAACAATGCATATGAATTCCTTTTAAATTCAAATTGGAGTTTGAATTTGCAAGACCTTTGCAATATACTCCTTTTAATTAGAATAACTCACACATCAGTGACACATACATCAAGTTTCAACCTTCAACTCATGTGTTTGAGCATTGTCTTATTATTGTTTCAATGTTTGTGTTGTTTGTCGAATAGAGGTGGAGCCAGAACCCGAGGCCACCCCCTTCGTTGAAGACCCCGATACTGAACCTCGTCAGCAAGGCAAGAAAACCCCCATTGATCATGTCGATAAAAACCCATTTCCCTCTCAGTCTCGCTTATGCATGAAATAGGATGATCACCTTGTTATCGATTCTACCGCATAGTTGAACCCATATCCTTTGCATGACCTATCATCTTGTCACAGTAGTAAGCAAACCACAATCCTAGCAGATGTAGGAGTTGATTGTTATCATGTGGCCCCTGCAACTGTTACTGCTTATTGCATTCTTAGAGTTACAATGAGGTTACTCTTTTGTGAGTCGGGATGGTAGTGATCATGTTGAAGAAGGTGAAACTGTGTTGGTTAATCTACCCTAATACAAGGTGAACGATGAGAGGTTGTGTAGGAGTACACAGTGGGTTGTCTCGTTGAACACCGCCTTAAGTCCGAGTTCTTGTGTGGTGATCCAAGAAGAAGAGTGCAAGCACACATTGGGCTCACTAACCCCTCTCAACCGAGTACCTCACCCCGTTCGAACCCCAGAAGTCGCAGTAGTTCGGAGTTCTAGTAGGGCTGTGGCACAGTTAGCGAAGTGGATGAACGGCTACTCAGACCGGCTTGGGACCCTGCACACATCGTTTGAGGCTGTACTGGAACCTCGGCCGGACTTCCATACGGATCGCCCTCAGATAGGCGACTCTCTGGACTAGAACAGAGCTGTGGGTGAAGTGTTGTGGTGGCATCCTCGCTGCCACCTCTTGAACGGTGACACGCAAAAGGCGGTAAGTGATGACACGTGTGTGTAGTAGTACACCCCTGCAGGGTTAACATAACTATTCGAATAGCCGCGTCCGCTGTTAAGGACTGCTTGGAAAGCTTAGCTTGATTATTAGACAACTTGAACTGGATAATTATAAAAATTGCCAAGATAAGCGTGAGTGCTATGGCGTGCTTTCTCGTGGGGAAGTCGAGGAAGGCACCATAGTGGTGTAATTGGTTGGAGACATGTAGTGGACTCGTGTACACTTCTTACCTCAAGTCTGGTACTCGTAGTTCAGGACTAGCCAAGTCAAAGCTGGCACCTCTGCTTATGAACCCCACCTCCCTTTACCTTGGTACATGTGCATGAGTAGTATAGCTCCTACGTAAGAGTTATCAATAAAGATGTAAACTTTGTAGAGAATTGCAATGATACCTGCTGTTCATACTAGACATGTGTGCTGCGTGTATGATTATATCATGCATGTCTTAGTATGGGTTTTCGAGACCTTAGTTGTGATCTGGCTGGCGGTCTTTTATACACCAAGTGCCCTTAGATGTGCGCAGCTTGGGGCATCGCGATGCGATTGTTCGTGACTCCGTCACGTGCACACTTTGATGTATGACCGAGCCCGCCCTAGACCCTGACTAAGTGATCGGGCTGGAGTAAGTCTATGTAAGGGTTATAATACAATCGATAGTATGGTTGAGGCGACTTGTCTATGAGTATGGGAGTTCACCACCCATATCATTTAGACTTGTGTGCGGACGATGAGGATCCATCTCAGTTGATCATCAGGCCTGGATGGGATGCCCATCACGTTCGATGCTTTCCGAGAATGTTCTATGCTTGGTCTTGTCTGATTAGACAAGTGGGTACGGTTCTCGGCTCTTCATATGATTGTGTTGTAGCGAGTCTTGCATACGCTAACCCCGGGTCTCGACAGGCTGTGTCCCTTGCTTCATCCGCAGTGTCTTTATCATCCTGGAGCGCTTCTTCTGCCTCTTCTTCCTCGTATTCCAAAATTCGGGGAGCTCCAAACTTTAGGTCATGCGGTAGTACCGCTTCTGCTCCATACACCATGAAGAAGGGTGTGTACTGGGTTGAGGTGTTGGGGGTAGTGCGCAAGCTCCACAGGACTGCGGGGAGTTCTTCTACCCAGTTGCCTGCATCTGGTTCGAGTGGTGCGAGGAGCCACTTTTTTATTCTTCCGCACACTAAACCGTTTGCTTTCTCCACCTGGCCGTTAGATTGTGGGTGCGCGACTGACGCGTAGTTGATATTGATGCCCAGATCTTGGCAGAAGTTCTGGAATTCTGTCGCTGTGAAGTTTGTGCCGTTATCTGTGATGATGTTATGGGGTACGCCGAATCTGAAGATGATGGACTTGATGACGTTAACTGCCGTGAGGGCTGTTGAGCTGGTGATTGGCACCGCCTCGATTCACTTGGTGAACTTGTCTACTACTAGTAGTAGATGTGTTCGGCCTCCATTTGAAGATTTCTTGAGTGGGGCCACCATATCGAGTCCCCAGGTGGCGAACGGCCAGGATAGCGGTATGGTTTTGAGTTCTGATGCTGGGGCGTGCCGCCTGCTGGCGAATGTTTGGCAGGCGATGCAGCGTCGTACGATGTCTTCCGCATTTTTCATTGCGGTTGGCCAATAGAATCCTGCTCGAAAGGATTTTGCCACGAGTGCGCGACTGCTCGCTTGGTGCCCGCAAGTGCCTTCGTGGATCTCGATCAATAGGGCCTTGCCGTCTTCCTCCTCGATGCACTTTTGGTGGGCCTGAGAGATGCTGCGCTTGTAGAGCTGTCCGTTGATTACTGTGAATGATTTAGATCGTGGGCTGATGCGTCGGGCTTCTGCGATGTCTTGTGGTAAGGTGCCTTCGATTAGGAATCGAAGGAACGTTTTTTTCCAAGCTGGGCTTTAGGGCGCGGCTGGTTCTGCTTCTTCAGCTGCTTCGTTGCCTGTGTCGTCTGTTGCGTTCGCCGCCGCTACCTGTGCTGGTTCGTTTGCGTCGTCGTCCTCTGCGACTGCCTCCGGTGCGGGTGCCTTTGTTTTATTGAAGTTTGGCTGATGCTTTCGAGGAAAACGCCTGGAGGGATGGGTCCTCGGTTTGATCCAATGTTTGCGAGCTCATCTTCTTTTGTGTTATTTGCTCTGGAGATGTAGTTTAGCTCGCAGCCGTCGAATTCTCCTTCTAGGGTGTTGTAGAGCTTCTGGTAAGCCATCATGTTTTCTGTGACTGCTTCACAATCTCTCATTGCCTGCTGGACAACAAGGTTGGAGTCGCCGTAGATAGAGAGGCGAGTGGCGCCACAAGCTTTCGCCATGTGCATGCCATGGAGTATTGCCTCGTATTCTTCTTCGTTGTTTGAGGCATTGCTGAAGTTGATCTCAAGTACGTATCTGAGTTTGGATCCTTTGGGGGCGATTAGTACGACGCCTGCTCCAGCTCCTTGCTGCCTTTTTGACCCGTCGAAGAACATTGTCCATGAGTTGGACACGTCTGGGGGGACAGGTGTTTGCACTTCTGTCCACTCGACCAAACAATCTAGGAGTACTTGGGCTTTGATCGCCGTTGGGTCCTTGAATTGTAGATCGCGGGGACTGAGATTGATGTTCCATTCGGCGACTCTGCCAGTTGCTCCGTGACGGGGATCAAACCCGGAAAATCCCATTGTCAGGGACCCTGGGTTAGTCATGAGAGGCACAGGTTGGACGATAGCTTGTAGGCAAACAGGAGGACACGTTCCTGCTCGATATTATTGATGAGGGCGATGTGATTACAGTGGATGTCGAGGCTGGAGCGCTCAAGGCTAGGGTTACCGATGATATTGGATGCCTTTGGCGTCGCCCCTCCTAGCCCTTATATACTGGGCTAGGTCTCGGGGAGTTCATCTACGTTTACAGGTAAGCTTTCCTAACCCTAGCTTGCTCCGTACGACAGGTCTTTGCACTTTCCTTGTAAGTCGCAGACTCCTACGTCGGTGCCAATTAGCGGGCATGGCGGGTCTAGGCGGGTCTTCATGGGCCTTCTATCTTCAGGGACACCGGGTAGGCCTATCGGTAGGAGTCGTGGGGTCACCCCCTCGTCAGTAGCCTCCGAGTGCCTGGGGGACTCGACGAGTCGCGCAGGGACTCGAGTTCATCCATTTGTCGGTCGTTTGTATGCGCGGTAGAACCGCGGGTCGCTGGCAGTTTGGTGGCCATGACAAAACCTGTTTCTAGGGATGCTAAGATGAAAGGGCCCAAGGAGTCGACTGGTAGAGCCTTGGTGAATTGCGCTAGTGGGAAATACCGCAGTAGCCCAATCAAACCCACATCCCTCGACGTGAGCTTGGAACACTGGTGTTGAGAAAAAGTCCTGCCTCTTCAGGTCTTACGGTGTTCATTTGCCGCCAGAAATGTGCATAGCCTAAGGCGCGTCCGCCCGACTTTTTCTATCATGCGCAGCGCATGGAAAAGGTTGGGAGTGAAATCGCTCTTCGGCAAGTCCCAGCCAGGCCGAACTTCGCAGCGGGGTCTTACCTACACGCTAATCTTGCGTGGCATCTGGGCACAGTGTGTCGTGTTCCAGGAATGTGTATTTTTGAGGCGCGGAGCCTAATAGTATTGCACCCGCTTGGAACAAAACATCAAGCGAGCTGTTCACATATTCACCCGCGGAGCTTGTTTCGAGTGCTCCGGCGAGGGGTTCTTCGCGAGTGGTCACTCGAATGCCGTTTCGGCTCTTGAGGTGAGGGAGAACCTGAGACTCTTAGCGCCGTATGATCTGGCGAATGCATGTTTGTCTTGTGTTGGGTTGAGGGAGCACCCGAGACTCTTGTGAGTGCGAGTGGCCACTCGAGCACGTTGCTGACTTTTAGGCGGCTGCTCACCTGAGGCTCGGTTTTGAGTGGGTACGCTCCCGATGGGAGTTTAAATATATTTGAAAAATGTGTTTAAGAAATCATTCTTGATGTGTGTTGGTATTCTTCGCCGCTTGTCAGGATAACGATGCCTCTGTTTGATGGCTGTCAGGGATGCTCCGCGAGTGAACCGTCACTTCTTAATCCGCTGTGGCATGCGGCACACGCTGGTTGAGTTTCCGATACGCGCGTTGGAAACGCGCGCGAATTGACGTGTCTTACGCACAGTGCGTCCCGTGGGAAAGCATCTTGGTCTTGGAATCTGAGACGTCTGCGACGTTTGGTCTTTGAATTAATTGCTGCTGTCATCTTGGCTTCTCTGTGCTGGGGGATTTTTATTCTATAAATAAGCCTTTCTTTTCCACAGCGTTCCGCCTCTATCCATCTTGCTGCTTTGCCTCTTCCTTCTTCTCTTCTCATGGATCCCAGACGAGGTGTTGGCCGTGGCCGTGTTCGTCGTGGCCGTGGTGGCCGTACACCACGCTCATGCCGTGGTGGTCGCCATGGTACGGCGCCAATGCCTTCCTCCTCTCCCTTGGAGGAGGGATTCTGGCGCTATGATTTTCTTTTACACGTTCGTGGCCAGAGCGCCAATCGCGTTCTTCTTCTTCCCTCTGCTTTTTCTGCCATTGTCTCTGAACGTGGCTTAGATGGCTTGCTTCTGCATCTTCAAGGGAGCTGTTGATCTCCTTCTTATGTTGACTTGGAGGTTGATAGCTCCCGCTTGATTTTTCTTGGCTCTGGTTGGAGTTTGTTTGCTCAGCGATTGAATTTGCGAGATGGCGATATGCTCAGCTGTTGTTTTGACGGCGAAAGCACTGTCACTGTCCGCGCGTTCGACTCGAGCGAAAACAGCATGGATCCACACTGGCATGAGTCGAGCAGCGACAGCTCCACAAGGTCGAGGAGTCCTACGCCTGCATCTTCTACAGCTCCATCTTCTGGCGACTCCTCAGGTGGTGATGCCGTCTCCATCAACTCCAAAGAGGACATCGACGTCAAGCCGTCGATCAAGCGGGCGTGCCAAGCGACCTTGTAGAAATGGAGGCGGCCTCATCTTCGCCGGCAACTCGGAGAAGAAGCTGTGCAGCCGGAAAAGAAGGCGTGCAGCTGCAGCTGGAGAAGAAGCTGGTGGAGCAGGAGAAGAAGCTGGTGGAGCATCGACAAATAAGTCGAGCTTCACCCTTTTGTTATGTCATTGACATCCTCTGCTAGCTTCCTTTTTCCTTTATCTGTGGTGATGCCCTTGTACTAGAGTCGATTACCCCTCATGGGCACACATGTAAAAGTCTTAATTCCTTGGGTAATCCCCTCTTGTAACAGGAGCTGCCTTCTATCCAAATGTAGTTGAGTCCTTTTATACCTTTATGGTTGAATTCAAGCTGCGGTTGAGCATCAGAAACCGGCCGGATTACTTCAACCTTTGCCGATACCTGATTGGAAATGGGACAAACTTGGTATGGATTTTATCACAGGATTACCCAGGACACGAGCAGGCTATGACTCTATTTGTGTAGTGGTTGACCGTTTGACCAAAGTGGCTCACTTCATCCCGGTGAAAACCACCTATACTAGTGCTAAGTTGGCTAAGATATACATGACCAGGATCATATGTCTGCATGGAGTTCCGAAGAAGATTGTATCAGATAGAGGCACGCAGTTTACCTCAATGTTTTGGCATCAGTTACATGAAACCTTGGGAACTAGGCTGGAGTTTAGCACAACTTTTCATCCACAGACAGATGGTCAGACTGAGAGAGTGAATCAAATTCTGGAGGACATGTTGAGAGCTTGTGCATTGGATTATGGATCCAGTTGGGATGATAATTTGCCTTATGCGGAGTTCTCATACAACAACAGTTATCAAGCCAGTTTAAAGATGGCCCCGTTTGAAGCGTTGTATGGAAGAAGGTGTAGAACACCGTTAATGTGGGATGAAGTTGGAGACCGCAAGCTATTCGGACCAGATTTGATCAAGGATTCAGAAGAGAAGGTCAAGTTAATCCGTGATAGGCTGAAGATAGCTCAGTCAAGACAGAAAAGTTATGCCGATGCTAAACGAAAGGAAGTAACGTATGAAGTGGGAGATAGAGCATACCTTCGAGTGTCTCCGCTTCGTGGCATTAAGAGATTTGGAGTTAAAGGAAAGTTAGCACCACGATTTGTGGGGCCATATAAAGTCTTGGAACGCAAAGGAGAGGTTTCTTACAAGTTAGAATTGCCCGAAGGTTTGTCTGGAGTTCACGATGTGTTTCATGTGTCCCAGTTGAAGAAGTGTTATGCAGAGATGACAAATATTCCGCTGAGAGACACCATGCCATTGGAGGCAATTCAGCTGGAAGGTGATTTGACATATGAGGAGAAGCCTGTGAAGATTCTCGATACGGCAGACAGAGTCACTCGTACCAAGGTTATTAAGTTTTGCAAAGTTCAATGGAGTCACCACACCGAGGAAGAAGCTACTTGGGAGCGAGAAGAGGATCTCAAGCAGGATCACCCACACCTTTTTGCTGACCAACCCGAATCTCGAGGGCGAGATTCACCTTAAGGGGGGTAGGTTTTGTAACATCCCAAATTTATTTATTTTGGATGAGTTACTAGAGAGCATATGCATATCATTTTTTTTGTGTGCATTTTTGGATCTTATTTGAGAAGCTTATTTGAATTTATTGAATGAAGTTTTTCTTTAGTATTTTATTTTGTATAAATAACTTATTGAAAATATTATTTATGTTTTTCTAAGATTTTAGAAATTTATTTCGTATTTTTCCGACTTGTATTTTATTTTATAAAACTCTTTGAAGCTTAAAAAAAAGTACGTATATATTTATATAAACGTACTTACGTTTTACGTATTTTTATTATTTTAAAAAAATAAGATGTTATTTTTTCGGGGCTATTTTTATTATATTAAAAATACCTCTATATTTTAAAAAACAATTCGCGAAAAAAAAAAACTGAACGGGCCGGCCGGCCGGCCGAGCTAGCCAGCCGGGCCAGACCAGGCCGAGCGGCCAGCGGCCGAGCCAGCCGGCACGTGCGTGCCTGTGCTGGTTTCTTCTCCAACACGAACACAAGCAGAGTCAACAACGGACTCTGTAACGCGCAACGCCGGCGACCGTCTCCGCTTGGGACTCCACTCTGATTGACCCCTGCCCACGAAATCTTGTCCCTTAAATACCCCATGACCCCCTCCAGCGATTCCCCACAAAATTTCGCCCCAAACCGTCCCAAATCGAGCCAATTTCGAGATAGATCTCGACGAAAAATTTCGACTTTGCCGGTAGATCCCGTCGCCGGTGAGCCTTCCCTTGACCCCAAATTCTGCAGACCGACTCTTCTCTTCGTTGTGCTTCTAATTGACATCTTTTTCCCTCTTCTTTTCTTGCGCAAGATTGATCACCAAATTGTACGCGTACCGCGGGAGTTCATCGGAGCGCGCTCGGTTCACCGCGTTGCCACGCCCGTACGGACGACGTTGGAGATCATCACCACCACCATTGTGATCTTCTAATCAAGCCCTACATATTAGACGTCCTCGTTTACGCCGAAGATCGCCGGAGTTGTCGTCTTCGTCGCGTCTATTCTACACGTCGCGGTTAGTAAAAACGCCGTAACTTTTTATCGGTTGCTCCGTTTTAGATGAAACAAGCGGCCAAATCGTTGTTTTGAAACCCTCTAAATATTGTGTACTGTAGATTCAAGTTTTGAGAAAATTATTTTTTTTTCCGTTCGATCAATTTTTTTTTCCTAGATCCTATGCAAAATTGTTCTAGTAATATCTTTTTACTCGTAGATCCGTTTTGCGTGATTCCAAAACCCACGGTTTTCTTTCGAAGCCCTCTTTTCAGTTCAATCATAAAGTTTGTTTTGGTATTTTCGAAAATATTCAGATCTGATCAGATTCTATTTTCAACTTTAGTTGATCGTAACTTTTGTTTTACAACTCGGATTTGATTAATTCTTTTTGCAAACTAAAACCCTAGCTAAACCCTATATTTTAGACACTTTGCAACCCACTTTTAAAAACAATCTTGATCTGTTTTTGCAAAATCTTTTATTCGGATTTTATTTTGGAGTTCCTGAACATTGTTTTGCTTTTGGTTGTGTATTGATTGTGTGTATCTTTGTTTGCTCACGATAGATTGTCCGGAGTGCGAAGCAGAGTACCACCAATCTTTAGAGTTCTGCAATCAACAGCAAGGCAAGTCATATCTTTGACCATACTCCCTATTACCTATGTTTTCAATGCATTAGTTCTTCTTCTTTAGATTGCATGATAGGTTATGCTATGCTATTACACCCAGTAGTTCATTGAGGTAGGTCTGATCCTTACATCATTGTCACCATCGTATACTAGAATATTGCTATGCTAAGTAGACGTGGATTGGGAAGTGAATCATTATGAGGTATGAGTGATAATGTAGTAATTAGGACCAAGATAAAGTTAATGAACTACCTGGGTGGGATGGTTGCGAGCATCCTGGAGGTGGCCAGTGATGACTGCGGAAAGCCACCCAGGCTCAAAGGGACTGATTGTATTGACATGCCTAGAAGCTTACGTGTGCAGCCACAAGCTACTATGGGCTCTGGCTTGGTTGATCAGTTCTAGGGACTCTTACTAGGTAGCGCTACGAAAGTAGATGTGAATAGGTGGGATGGGTGCTACCGGAGTAAGGGAAACTCTTCTGAAAGAACATGTCTCGATCTTCCAGTTGTCATACATCGTGCAGTGTGACGAACTACAAAGGAGGCGATCGAGTCTTGTGGGGAAAAGTGCACAAACCTCTGCAGAGTGTAAAACTAATCGATTAGCCGTGTCCCCGGTTATGGACAATTTGAGCAACTAGTTGTGGAAATATTGATTTGTCTCATCATCTTTAATTAATTTATTGGGTTAATCACTTTGGGATAGATTGAGTGGGGTTTCCCATCTCAATCGTATGCTATTGTAGAACTTAGCTATTATTATTCTATAGGGAAAAATTAGCTTTTTGAAAAAATAAATGTAGAAGCTCCACCAGCCAAATTGCATGTATTATAGGGCTTTTACTTCTTTCTGTGATATGGCTTGCCGTACGATCAAAGTACTGACCCATTTTGGGGCTGTAACTTATTCATGTTGCAGATTGTTCTGACGAGGAGTAAGGTGCGAATAAGTCGCTGTCTTATACTCAACTTTTGCCGTGGGGTCGGATGGACTCGCTACTACTACTATTATAGCTTCCGCAAGTATTTTATTAGATGGACTTAAGCCATGTTATTATTGTAATATTTACTTCATTCGATGTAATAAAGACATGTTTTACTTCTGTTATTTCATCGAGTACTGTGTGTGCTAGCAAACTGATCCAGGGACTAGCACATTAAGCACAGAGACTTGGTCCCTTCGGATCTGGTCGCTACAAGATGGTATCAGAGCACATGTTGACTGTAGGACGTGACCTTAGGAATGGAAAAGCCATAGGATGAAAACTTTATTTTAAAAACCCTCTACAGTTCTAATGATTCTCATACTCTTTCCTATTCACTTCTAATCTCTTCTCTCCTTACAAATATAGATGCCGATCACCAAGTTCGCTCAGCCTGATGAGACCACACCTTTTGGACAAAGCCTGATGGAGATCGTGAAGTTTTTGAAGATCGCCTTGCCTAGTTTCACCGGGACACTCATGACTACAGGACCAGGAGCAAAGAGCTGGAAGGTCCAAGTTCACATTCCAGGACGTACCTTTGGAAGGAAAATCAAGCCAATTAACTTCTCGGTGAAAGCACCAAACTGGATCGTGGGAAGAAGTCGTGCCGCATAGATGACCTTAGGACGCATTCGACAGGAGTACCACGCAGATCTTCAAGGAACCCGCTTCGAGATGTATGGACGTCAAGATCATACTGGAGAATTAGTACGCACTGTTGAGGATACATCAATGGCATCCCACATTCAAGACTTGGGGGAATATGTTCAATGTGTGGAGGAAGAAATGCTTCATTTCATGGACGTTATTGAGGGTTTGGAGGAGGAAGCTAAGAGAGTTCGTGAAGTGTATGAGGAGCAAATCGACACACTACAAGAAAGGAATGAAGAGTTGAAGCTCATGCTGGAGGAAGCAGAAGAACAACTTGACCAAGGAGAAAACATTCAGGAGGATCACTCCGATGGATGCCTCGTCAGCCAAGATGAGGATTACCAGTCAGAGGAAGAGGAAAACGGAAATGATGTCTTGATGATCGATTCTTCTTCCGACTCAAACTAGTCATAGACCACCATTATAGATTTTTTTTCTTTTAGTTAAACGTTTAGAGTTTCGAACTGAGAGTTTTCTTAGAGTTACCATGTCGACTCTTGTGACATGGCCTATCTTAGTTAATTGTGTGAATCTTGATTTGAATGAGTGATTGATTGAAATTTCTTGCTATCATGTTGCATATGGGTAGTGTTATCCCCCTTAGGCTTATTTTCTCTCTATAACCTCATCTATTCTAACCCGACAGATGCCACCAAGACGTGCCCCTTCTGCTAGTGGATCAGGGAATGGAATTCCACCCGGCTTAGAGCAGTTGCTTCAGACCCAGAACCAGATGATGCAGCTTTTGATGCAGAACATGAACAACAACAACAACAACAATGCCCCACCACCACCACCGCCTTTGGGAGACAGCCTCACCCGTTTCCTAAGGTTGAACCCACCTTTGTTCTCTAGCAGCCCGGAGCCGATTGTTGCAGATGACTGGCTCCGCAATATGGGAAGGAAGCTAGCAACCGCTGGATGCACTGATGAGGAGAAAGTGAGATATGCCTCGCACCAGCTAGATGGACCTGCAGCCGCATGGTGGGATAATTACACCACCACATACCCCATGACGAATGTGACTTGGGACCAGTTCCAGCAGGCGTTCCGCACTGCTCATGTTTCAGCTGGAGCTATGAGTCTCAAGAAGAGGGAGTTTCGCAACTTACGCCAGGGAGGCCGTTCAGTGGCAGAGTATGTGGAGGAATTCAACAAGTTGTCCCGTTATGCTCCAGGAGATGTTGCCACAGATGCTGCCAAGCAGGAGAAATTTCTGGAGGGACTAAATGATGAGCTTGGAGTTCAGTTGACGGTGGCCACCTTTGCTAACTACCAGGAGATGGTGGATAAGGCTATCATTCTTGAAGGCAAGCATCAGATAATGGACTCGCTACTACTACTATTAGGTCGCTGTCTTATACTCAACTTTTGCCGTGGGGTCGGATGGACTCGCTACTACTACTATTATAGCTTCCGCAAGTATTTTATTAGATGGCCTTAAGCCATGTTATTATTGTAATATTTACTTCATTCGATGTAATAAAGACATGTTTTACTTCTGTTATTTCATCGAGTACTGTGTGTGCTAGCAAACTGATCCAGGGACTAGCACATTAAGCACAGAGACTTGGTCCCTTCGGATCTGGTCGCTACAGGTGGAATCTATTTATAAAATGCCTAACAAACATTAGGCCACGATGATTTCGCAATAGTTATTTTATTAAAATGGTATAGTAATATTAAGGAATAATAAATGAAATAAAAAATAGCTTTAGGAAACTATTTAATTGCCATGGAATAAAATTAAACAAGTGGGAATTTTAAATGAACTAAAAATTATGGAAACAATTTTATATAATGCCTAATAATCAGTAGGCCATAATAAAAGTGAATTAGGGTTTTATTGTAATGTTTTAATAATGTAGATAAATAAAAACAGTAGAAAAATAATAGCTTTTACCTCATATTAAATAATTTAAAGGTCTAAAGGATTTTATTTTTGTACCAAACTTTTTGTGGCATCATGTTAAAGTTTAACACTAATATAGGTGCAATTATAACATTTTACAAAAATCGAAACCTAGCTAAACTAAATACAAACAAAAAAAGAAAATTTAAAAGAAACAAAACAAAGAGAAAATAAAAGGAACTAAAACCCGCCCTGGGCGCTAGCCCCCCCCGGCCCAGCCGGCCCGCCCCCCATCTCTCCTCATCCCCTTCACCTGCCCCCCCCCCCCACCCCCGTACACGCACAGGGGCATGGCCATGGCCACTGTGGCCATGCCGCCCCCCACCTCACCTGCCCCGCCTCCTCCACAGCGCCCCCAATGGATAAGAATGGACCGCGCCCTCGCCCTGGAACCCTAGCCCCCTTCACTTCCCCTCTCCTCGCGCCATTCCTGTATCCCCCCATGGTGCCGAGCAGCCGCCGGTACATCGTTGTCACCACCATTGCCTCTGGCCACCCCGAGCCACGTTATCTCGACCGTGAGCTCCGTGGGCCTCGACTCCACCGACTGCGCCCGCTACCTCAACCCGCCGGCCTCTACATCGCTGCCGCCGTGCGCCTCCTCATAGCCACGGCCGTCGGGCGGCACCGCTCGATCCGCCACCGATGGCCCTCCCCGAGCACTCTCGCGACCACCGGAGCCTCGTAGTGAGCTCCTCTTCCACCCCCTCGTACCACGCTGTCTAATTTCGCCGTTGTTCCCCCCGGTCCTGAGGTCGCCGTGGACGCGACGGCTGCGCCCCCCCCCCATTTTCCCCATGGCCGTGGTCATCCCGCTCGTCATCGCCGAGACCGCGCCCCTGAGCTCCATTGGAGCCTGAAGCCGCGCCCAGCGCACGCTCTAGCCACCCCGCTCCGCTGCTCGCCTTGGCCGCGACTTCCCTCGCCGCCGGCACCCCCTGTCCCGCCGGCGTGAACAAGTCCGACGTGGGAGCTATTAGCCCCTCACCCCCCTGCCTAATTATCCTATTAGGCTAATCCCCATTTTAAAATAACCACCCCCTCTAAGTCTATTACAAGTGGACCCATCCACTGGTTAAATCTATTTAAATAGTTAATTAAGAAAATAGTCAATGGCAGTAGGACCCCACCTGTCAGATAAATAAAAGAAATGATTTATAGAAATGCTTTCAGTATACCATGTGGGCCCTGGTTTTTTTTTTAGTTTTAATAAAATGTATTATAAATACTGTGAGGCTGACATGTGGGACCCCATGTCAGGTTTGAACAGTCAACATAACTTGTGGATAAAGTTGCTATTCAAATAATAAAAATAATTTAGAAAAAGTTTTAAAATTGATTAAACTTATAAAATCAATATCTTTTAATCTGTATATCGGATCGAAAAACTTTATACATCAAAATTGATCAGAAAAATATAACGAATACGGATACGCTATCCGTATGTCTACCACACCCCTCTAACACAACGAACATCGAACCGCCCCCCTCCGGACCGGCGGTCCGATAAACTGTCCGGTACTGTTAGAGTGCCCGGTATCAGAGCCGACTTCCTATAGGAAGCTCCTAACCACTCCTCGGTCGAAGTCGAGTCTAGTATTTTCAAAACTATTTTTGCTAACTTAATGTTTGGCTTACGGGCCCACATCGATGTCACTACGTGTGATATCTTTGGTATTAGGATCTTTTTCTCCGTACCTATGCTCTGGGACTCTGCTCTCTTATCCTTGCTGGTAAAGTTTTAATAACTCTGACTTAGGTTCACGTACCTCCTTCCTTCCGGAGACCTCTGCATTCCCGATGATCGACTGATTCACCTGAAGATTCCGAAGATTTCTCTCCGATAAATTCCCGAGAACCTACGTGTTCATCGCCTTGCAATCCCCTGCCATCGATAAGTCCGTGTGGATAGTTACATCCACCTCCCGATTTGGAAGACACGATTCCCTTGTACTTAAGCATCAAATTATTCCGATGCTTCTATCACCCGATGCCTTTGCATTCTTTCTCCTTCTGGTTGAGTGCCGATACTCACACCAGATTCTTTGCGAACCACCCGACCTTTGGTGGATTATTATCCGAATAATCTTACATGGCTTCTTCCATGTGTCAATTGGATTCATCATTTGTAATACCATCCTTGTCGTTCGATGATTTGTGTTTTCATCGACAACCTCCCTTGGATCCTTGCCAGTACAACTTGGTCGTGTATATCGTGCTCTGCTTTCCCTTGGGAAAGATATATACCTGATACTTGTGTATCATCACAATTTCCTTTCTATTGGTCTGTTTAACCTTTCTGGTAATGCATCTTATCTAAGCAGTGAAATTCCCTGCTTATGTAAACACTTTGGTGTGCTACATTGTCCGTACAACCAGTTACGATTGTTGATGACTTTTCGGTGACCACCGATGGACGAGAACTTTGCCAATTGGTCCGCCTCGTCTTAACGAGAAGGAAAATGGTTCTCTTCGTTCCTCGCCCTTGGCACTGATGATGTTGCCGACATAGTTGACAAATTGTTCTCTAACAAACCTTCGTCGTGCTCGCGTGGAATGTCGCCACCCTTCTTACCTTCTGTGGGCCCATAACCCACCGTTCCACAGGACCGAAACCTGACTCTTGTCAGCTACCTTGTGATATTATGGCCGGTGCTCTGGACCCCTTTTCAACATCCGTTTTCGACATCGAATGCATGCCTATCCGCTTCAAACTTCTCATACCTTCTTTGGTTTTTCTCGATGTATTCCCCTGAGTTAAACTCGGAAGGACTTTGTACCCCATAACCTTGAGCAACCCCATTTGATTAACCTTGTATCGATCCTACCCCCTTAAGCCTTACCCCTTACCCTGTTCGTAAGTGCGATGAAGCCCCCGACGAAAGGATGAAACCCCATCGAGAAGCACCGATACAGTCCAGTGAAGGCCTCAACGTGAAGGATCAATTCCTTCGAGTAGGACAACAGGAACCAGAAGATTTGTTAGGAGGCGAAACCGAAACTCTACCCCTTACACCACTTTTAATTCTCGGGACGAGAATTCTTTGTAGTGGTGGAGGTTTGTAACACCCTCAGAATCAGTAACAGTAATCACTACAGTGATTCCACTGTTAGTGATCAATACTGTTGATGATCAAGCCATGATCACCCTTGATCATAGCTCTGTCAATTTCCAACCCAGATAAAATTTTCAAATAAATGTGGATTATAAAACTCTGCTCCAAGAATTGTGGATGCTAGTCAATCAACTTGGTCTTGGTTAAACCAAATCATCCCTAGTCATTTGCATAATCCCAAGCCAAGAATAATTATGAAGACCCTAGAGTTGGCATATCTAAATTGTCATGGAATTTAAAATGGAAATGCAATCTTAGTAAACCAAAATGGTGGAATCTATTTATAAAATGCCTAACAAACATTAGGCCACGATGATTTAGCAATAGTTATTTTATTAAAATGGTATAGTAATATTAAGGAATAATAAATGAAATAAAACAGTAGCTTTAGGAAACTATTTAATTGCCATGGAATAAAATTAAACAAGTGGGAATTTTAAATGAACTAAAAGTTATGGAAACAATTTTATAAAATGCCTAATAATCAGTAGGCCATAATAAAAGTGAATTAGGGTTTTATTGTAATGTTTTAATAATGTAGATAAATAAAAACAGTAGCAAAATAATAGCTTTTACCTCATATTAAATAATTTAAAGGTCTAAAGGATTTTATTTTTGTACCAAACTTTTTGTGGCATCATGTTAAAGTGTAACACTAATATAGGCGCATTTATAACATTTTACAAAAATCAAAACCTAGCTAAACTAAATACAAACAAAAAAGAAAATTTAAAAGAAACAAAACAAAGAGAAAATAAAAGGAACTAAAACCCGCCCTGGGCGCTAGCCCCCCCTGGCCCAGCCGGCCCGCCCCCCTTCTCTCCTCACCCCCTTCACCTGCCCCCCCACCCCCGTACATGCACAGGGGCATGGCCATGGCCACTGTGGCCATGCCGCCCCCCCACCTCACCTGCCCCGCCTCCTCCACAGCGCCCCCAATGGATAAGAATGGACCGCGCCCTCGCCCTGGAACCCTAGCCCCCTTCACTTCCCCTCTCCTCGCGCCATTCCTGTATCCCCCCATGGTGCCGAGCAGCCGCCGGTACATCGTTGTCACCACCATTGCCTCTGGCCACCCCGAGCCACGTTATCTCGACCGTGAGCTCCGTGGGCCTCGACTCCACCGCCTGCGCCCGCTACCTCAACCCGCCGGCCTCTACATCGCTGCCGCCGTGCGCCTCCTCATAGCCACGGCCGTCGGGCGGCACCGCTCGATCCGCCACCGATGGCCCTCCCCGAGCACTCTCGCGACCACCGGAGCCTCGTAGTGAGCTCCTCTTCCACCCCCTCGTACCACGCTGTCTAATTTCGCCGTTGTTCCCCCCGGTCCTGAGGTCGCCGTGGACGCGACGGCTGCGCCCCCCCCCCCCCCCATTTTCCCCATGGCCGTGGTCACCCCGCTCGTCATCGCCGAGACCGCGCCCCTGAGCTCCATTGGAGCCTGAAGCCGCGCCCAGCGCACGCTCTAGCCACCCCGCTCCGCTGCTCGCCCTGGCCGCGACTTCCCTCGCCGCCGGCACCCCCTGTCCCGCCGGCGTGAACAAGTCCGACGTGGGAGCCATTAGCCCCTCACCCCCCTGCCTAATTATCCTGTTAGGCTAATCCCCATTTTAAAATAACCACCCCCTCTAAGTCTATTACAAGTGGACCCATCCACTGGTTAAATCTATTTAAATAGTTAATTAAGAAAATAGTCAATGGCAGTAGGACCCCACCTGTCAGATAAATTAAAGAAATGATTTATAGAAATGCTTTCAGTATGACATGTGGGCCCTGGCTCTGTTTTAATTTTAATAAAATGTATTATAAATACTGTGAGGCTGACATGTGGGACCCCATGTCAGGTTTGAACAGTCAACAGAACTTGTGGATAATGTTGCTATTCAAATAATAAAAATAATTTAGAAAAAGTTTTAAAATTGATTAAACTTATAAAATCAATATCTTTTAATCTGTATATCGGATCGAAAAACTTTATACATCAAAATTGATCAGAAAAATATAACGAATACGGATACGCTATCCGTATGTCTACCACACCCCTCTAACACAACGAACATCGAACCGCCCCCCTCCGGACCGGCGGTCCGATAAACTGTCCGGTACTGTTAGAGTGCCCGGATGAATTTATTTCGAACACGAATGATGTTCGGAATAGATCAACTAACCCGGATGCACCACCCAAACGTGTGTCGGATGTCCACGACACCTCCGGCATGATATCTCCCCCCCTCCGGACACCTTGTCCGATAATCACTCGGAGCCGATATTTCATCCCCGGATGAATTCCCGCTCCGAGCAACGTGCATTGCACTGCGTTAGAACCCCGTTTACAATTCATCTGTTATGTCTTGAATTTGTATTGCTATTATTGTTCTGTATTTATTGTTTCTCCCCCCCCCTTAATCTCCGGTAGACCCCACTGCTGCCGTCGACTACACCGATGCTAAGTACGACTACTTCGTCGACGACCCTACTACTACCGTCGAGCTTCCAGGCAAGCAGAGCCATTCTCTTCCCCAGATATCGCCTATCTTTCCGTACATTTCTTGCACTAGGCATTGTTGTTGCTGCTGCTACGATTACAATCCTATTCAATTGCATAGCCTGTTTTTTTGTCGCCCCTTGATGTACCTTCCTTTAATCCTATGCTGCCTATTATTACTTATGTATTATTCAGCAGTGAACCCTGCGCATTTTTAGCTAGGTTTAGAACAGAGGGTCGTGATCACTCTGGGAGTGATCGCGGGAATGATATATTACAACTGAAACAGGTACAGATCAATGCAGACACCCTAGGGAACCTACAATGGCGAGACTCTGTCGAGTCGCTTCGAGTTTTACTTACGAGTGGAATGGACTCGTATTTCACTCTCGTCGGCTCCGTAGCGTAGCGTCACCGGGATGATACGAGGTTTACCTCTTTAGTTCATTCCGCTGATATCTCTGTCAAACCTCTTTAAGTGTGCCATCGAGGGTGATACCTCCTGGTTTCACTTAATGGTAGGCACTCGAACCAATTGGTGTCCTTAAAGGTAAGAAGTCGGGCGACCCAACGGTGCCCGCGAGTGGTATTGCGACGGGACGACAGGGAGGGTACGACCAGTGTACCGGTGTGCTTGGCCCCTGGTCGTTGGCCGCGAGAGTTACCAAACCACGAAAGTCGAGCTCCTCCAGGAGCACACGCGAGACAAGGTAAGGAGACGGTTCACCTTGTTGGTAACCGCAGTGACTTGGTGGGACGACGGGGCAGGCACCAATGTACTGGTGGTCCTGGCTGCTGTCGTTGTCCGCGGGTCAGTTAAGTCGAGGCAACGATAACAGTTGTCACGCAGGTTAATTAAAATGCCAAATGGTTTAGTGAATGTCTTGAGTTGGCTATATGCCATGTACGCACTACCTACCCGTGGGAATTACGAGTTTATGGGCTCCTCTGCTTCGTAGTGTCGTCCGAGGACTCTTCAGACGTCAGCAGTACCGCGGGCTGATTGCCGGGAAGTGCGCTGTCTTGTTTGCTCGAGCTGTGTTGTTTTTGTTACGGCTTCCCGGCCACCCACGCACCGTGCAGGAGTATATCAGGGTTGGGGTCCAAGGCCCTGAGTACTTAGGATTTAGACCAGCGGATGGCCTCTCTGTTGAGTTTGAAAGATGAGCTATGAAGTGTCGGATAGCCTCGGTGGAGCGTTCCCTAACAAGGTTCCCGCCACCCTGGAGATCCGTGCGTGTAGCGTAACACAAGTGCACCCCTGCAGGGAAGATTAATCTATTCGAATAGCCGTGTCCACGGTAACAGGACGCTTTATGCTGAAGCTGGATCTTACCACTAGAAACTATTATTATTAAACTGTATGGTTCCGGGTTTTCTTCCTCGCGGGGATGTCGAGGAGGTGAACTCGGAGGCATTGCTAATTATTACAACTTATTATTATACAATGCTGCAGCAACTTCTGCTGCATTGTTACTTTATGCTTTATATAACTGTTGGCTGATTCTTACCTCATGCTGCAAGACATCGTCGGAAGATGCTAGTCTTCGTTAGGCCTAGCTTCTTACCGTTGCTCTAGATTTCTGTCTTTCAGTCCACTATATACAGCCTCTTCTTTCCGTTGATACAATGCATATTGCTTAGTAGCGGACGTAAGACTCGCGGGTATGCTAGATACTCACCTGCTTTATTTCCTTTACTGTTTTGCCTGATCGGCCGCTGCAGTCGACGTTGGAGTCCAGGAGCAGGAGATCCCCGATGCCGACCAACGCAACATGAAGATCCCCGATGCCGTCTACGACGTCGAGTTCCCCTTTGACCAGGAGTAGTTTGGAGGTTCCCAGGCAGGAGGCCTCGCCTTTTCGATCGTTGTTGTTTTTATGCTAGCCTTCTTAAGGAAACCTTGTATTCTTGTGTCTGTACTCAGATACTATTGCTTCCGCTGACTTTGTGCTCTCGAGCTGTTGTATTCGAGCCCTCGTGGCCCCTGGCTTGTATTAAAACAGCTTGTATTATTTTAATTGTTGAGTTGTGTTGTGATATCCCACCGTGATTCCCTAATCTCGATCGTGTACCTTGCGTGCATGATTACTGTACACGGTCTGATTTTTGGGGGCGTCACACAACTTGATATCTGTCTCTATGCTATGTGATCTTGATCTCGTTGTTCTCTTCGGAAAATATGGTTGTGCTGTCTATATGGTTAGCGATAACTCCATTGTCTTCAGTGGAGTTAGGAAAGGTGATCTGTATATTGTAGATTTCTCTGAAGGTCCTCAGGTTGCTACATGCCTCATGGCTCGAGCCTCAGAGTGCTGGCTATGGCATCGAAGACTCGGCCACGCCGGAATGAGGAGTCTCCAGAAGCTGGTGCTGAAGAAACATGTCCTCGGGATGGAGGAAATCAGATTCTCAAAGGGTCGGCTGTGTGGTGCTTGCGAAGCTGGAAAAATGACCAAGGCCAAGAATCCAGCGAAGACCATCATGACAACTACAAGACCGCTGGAGTTGCTTCACATGGATCTATTCGGCCCTCCAAAGTATTCAATCTTTGGAGGTAGTATGTATGGTCTTGTTATTGTTGATGATTTCTCACGATACACTTGGGTGCATTTTCTTCTCTATAAGTCAGTAACCCCAGCAATCTTCAAGCGCTTCGCCCAGCGAGTCATGAACAACTACAACCTGAAGATCAAGAACATTCGAAGCGACAACGACACTGAGTTCAAGAACATCGATGTGGAAGAATTCCTCGACGACTTGGGAATCACTCATGAATTCTCTGCGCCTTACACTCCTCGGCAAAATGGAGTTGTTGAGAGGAAGAACCGAACCCTCATCGAGATGGCTCGCACGATGCTGGCTGAGTACAACACTCCACTCATGTGGTGGGTTGAAGAAATCAACACTGCATGCCACATCGTCAATCGAGTGTATCTTCACAAGTTCTTCAACAAAACATCATATGAGCTAATGGTCGGTAAGAAACCCAATGTGAGTTACTTCAAAGTATTCGGTGCACCTTGCTGGATTCGTGATCCTCATCACCAGTCCGAATTTGCACCCAAAGCATGTGAGGGTTTTATGCTTGGTTATGGTATCAACTCGCACACCTACAAAGTCTACAATATCAGTCATTATAAAATTGTTGAGACTGTAGATGTGCGGTTTGATGAATCTGTTGGCTCGCAAAGAGAGCACCTGCCACCTGATCTAGATGAAGCCACACTTGAAGAACAGATCAAGAAGATGGGTGCTGGTGATATCATTCCTGTGGATCATCCTGAAGAAACGCACATACCTCCTGCTCCTGAAGAACATCCAAATCCTGATGCAAATAATCCTGATGATGATCCTGATCCTGAGGCTCCTGATACCCCTGAAACTCCTGAAGCACCTGAAGCAGATGCAAATGAATCTGATAGTAGTGACGAAGATGCGCCTCAAGATTATCTTCCTCGTCTTCTTTGCGTGGAGAATGAAGTTCAAGTGGACAGAATCCTCGCTGACGTCAATCTACCAGGTCCTCTAACTCGTGCAAGAGCTAATCGTATAGCTAACTTTTGTGGGCATTTATCGTTTGTATCAATTTCAGAGCCCACCAAAGTCACTGAGGCATTCCGAGAAGCGGAATGGATTCAGGATATGCAAGACGAACTTCTTCAGTTCAAACTGAATGATGTTTCGGAATTAGTCAAACGTCCTGATCCTCGAGTTCACAATGTCATCAGCACGAAGTGGATCTACCGCAACAAACTCGATGAAGATGGACAAGTCATCAGAAACAAAGCTCGTCTCGTAGCACAAGGATACACACAAGTCGAGGGGATCGACTCCGGTGAAACCTTCGCTCATGTTGCTAGACTTGAGTCCATACGTATTATGCTTGCATTCGCTAACAATCATAATATCAAGTTATATCAAATGGATGTGAAAAGTGCATTCCTCAATGGTAATATCGAGGAAGAAGTATATGTTGCTCAACCCCCAGGTTTGGAAGATGCAAAGAAACCTGATATGGTGTACAGATTGAAGAAAGCCCTATATGGACTGAAGCAAGCCCCTCGGGCTTGGTATGACACATTAAGGGATTTCCTCATCAGCAAGGGCTTCAAATCTGGTTCCCTCGATCCAACTCTTTTCACAAAACGATATGATGATGCATTATTCATATGTCAAATCTATGTTGATGGCATTATATTTGGATGCACTAACAAGAAATAAAGTGAAGAATTTGCATTCTTGATAAGTGAACAGTATCAGATGTCCATGATGGGTGAACTTAAGTTCTTCTTAGGGATTCAAATTCGTCAACAACGCAACGACATCGTCATCTCTCAGGAGAAGTACCTCAAGGAGTGTCTGAAGAAATTCGGGATGCAAGACTGCAAGGGTATCAAGACACCGATGCCTACAAATGGGAAACTTGGTCCTGATGAAAATGGCAAGGACTACGATCAAAAGGTATACCGCTCCATGATAGGTTCTCTGCTATATCTATGTGCATCTAGGACTGATATAATGTTGAGCATTTGCATGTGTGCCCGATTCCAAGCGGCACGTAAGGAATCACATCACCAAGCGGTGAAACGAATTCTTCGATATTTGGCTCAAACCCCGTCGCTAGCCTTATGGTACCCAAAAGGCACACAGCTGGATCTCGTTGGGTACTCAGACTCAGATTATGCTGGAGATCGAGTGGATCGGAAGTCTACCTCAGGAACATGTCATTTCCTCGGAAGTTCTCTGGTGTGCTGGTCATCGAAGAAGCAAAAATGCGTCTCTCTCTCCACTGCTGAAGCTGAATAAATTGCTGCTGGTGCTAGCTGCTCACAGCTTCTTTGGATGAAGCAAACTCTGAAGGACTACGGCATCAACCTGAAAAAAGTACCACTACTATGTGACAATGAGAGCGCCATCAAGATCTCTCAGAACCCAGTACAACACTCGAGGACGAAGCAGATTGAGATTCGGTATCACTTTCTTCGGGATCATGTATTGAAGGAAGACATCGTCATCAGGCACGTGAAAACAGAAGACCAACTTGTTGATATATTCACTAAGCCTTTGGATGAGAAGCGATTTAGCACTCTGAGGTGTTAGTTAAATATCTTAGATTCCTCAAACGTCCAGTGAATGGACACACATCCTAACGCTTAAACAATATTGAAGAATCCTGATGTACAACACACGATGCATTGTACTCCTCAAATCATGAGGACCTACCTTGCTAAGTGTGAAGAAATTAACATGGAATTGACTCAAGATCCATACGACAATTGTATGGTATCAAGTGTCTCATTCCCTATAAGGTGGGTAGCGCCACCGCCCAAATTCCTCAGGATCTGTTGTTCCTCAGTTTCCTCAGTTGTAGTCTTCATCGCTGATGATTACCGTGTTTGTCCTCAACAGGGTTCACCTATAGTTATTGTTCCTCAGTATTTGCTTCTTCATCTAGGTGAACGTGATCGGACCCGTCCCTCTGTGCTCACTTATCCACTCTTTCTATCTCATATGCGTTCGTCATGTATTCCTCAGCCTGAGACCATTTGTCTTCATCCTCAGTGTTTGTCCTCAGGTTACCAAAATTGAGGATTAACACTTACGATTTTCTTTATTCTGTTGCGATCTTACCGCATGTCGTGCTTATCCATCATTATAATAACCACTGAGGATCCCAACCGTCAGGGGAAATCCTGTCCACAAATATCGCAACCCCTCATCTTTCACCCATCTATAAATAGCCACCCACCCCACGGTCATTTCCCCCCACCTCTCCTGTCCCTCTCGCGCCACCGCTCTTGAGCTCCTCAAGGTCACGTGCTAACGTCGCCTGAGCTCGCCGTCGCCGGGGAAGACTGACTCGTGGTTCCTCAACATTCGCCTCAGTCCTGGTACGCTTATGCCTCAGTTGCTTATTCCTCAGTACTGTTGTGTCTTCAAGAACCTTCCCGTTTCTTCATACCACTCCATTCTTCAATAGTATTGCTAACTTTTTGAGACCTATACCTTTGCTTCATTATTTTGATTTCCTCAGCAAATTCCTCATGAACGCATATAACCGTACTTTCGTGACCCGGGGTTAGCGTATGCAAGTCCAGTTAAGACATAGTCATATGGAGAGCCGAGAACCGTACCCACTTGTCTAAGCAGACAAGGCCAAGCACATAACGTTCTCGGAAAGCATCGTACGTGAGGGGCATCCCATCCAGGCCGGATGATCAACTGAGATAGGTCCTCATCGTCCGCACACAAGTCTAATGATATGGGTGGTGAACTCCCATATTCAAAGACAAGTCGCCTCAACCATACTATCGACTATCTCATAACTCTTACATAGACTTACTCCAGCCCGATCACTTAGTCGGGGTCTAGGGCGGGCTCGATCATACCACAAAGTGTGCACGAGACGGAGTCTCGAGCAATCGCATCGCGATGCCCCAAGCTTCGCACATCTAAGGTGTAACACCCCAGGTGTCACGCTACATTAATCACTTTTGATTAACGCCAAGTCACTGTGGTTAAGCATGGATGATCACCCTTGATCATAGTGAGTCAAATTCAGCCCGAATAAAAATTCCAAATCTAGTGGAAATAAACCTTGCCCAAAAATCTTGCAACCACTTTTATAAATTGCATAATAATCAGTAGATCATGGAAATATGTGCATGGGAATTTATTGGACCATGAAATAATTCTAACAATAAAAACAATAGCTTAAGAAGTCCAAATTTAATGATTATTATTTAAATGAAATACTAAATGGTTTTATTTGTAGCCCAAACTTTTTATAGCATTTGTGTGGGTGGTAACACTAATTATGGAGCAGGTTTAATATTTTGCAAAAAACATTTAATAGCTAAGATAAAATTAAACAGAAAAGAAAGATAAAAGAAAACAAAAAAGGTGAAAACCCTATACTACGCCTGGGGGCACCAAGCCAACCCCCTTCGGCCCACCCCGGCCCATCTCTCTTTTCCCCTTCCTCTTGCTACAGGGAGGCTGGCCATGGCGTGGCAGCCATCCCACGGCTGCCATGGCCGCCGTGTCGCCCATCCCGGCTTGCCGGCGGGGGATAAGATCCCGAGCCCCGCGACCCCCCTCCCAGGAAACCCTAGCCTTCGCTCTTTTCCTTCTCCCGTCACCCCCTCGCACTCTGTCCTCACTGTGCGCGAGCCCGCGTCGCGGACATTGCCGGAGCGTCGTCACCGTGGACGCGTCCCCCGTGCGCCTGGGGCGGCGCCGCGTTGTCCAAGGGCTTCGCCGCGGTCACCTCCTTCGGATACACCAGCGAATCGAGGCCGGGAGACACCGCTACCTCGCAATCGCGCCACTCCCCTCCGCCTCGGTCACCGGCAACCGGCGGCCAATTTCCTCGCCGTCCTTGCCCCGGCCTCCCCGAGCGCTCCCCCGAACTCCCTGGTGAGCTCAAGCCTCCCTTCCCTCCTCCCATTTGCGTTGTACTAGCCCCCTAGCCTCTGGCCGCCGAGACCGTGCTCCGGTCGCAGCGGCGGACTCGATTCCGGCGAGCACCGCCTGCCCCAGCCCGCGCTGCTTGTCCCAGTTGACGCGCGATCCGTACCCCCGCCGTTTGGAGCCCTCCGCCGTGCCCACCGTCGCCGGAGCGACTCCGGTGTGCCGTCGCCGTGGTCGGACCTCGCCGTCGCCGTACTTTGTTTAACAGCCGGTGGGGATGTCCCACTGATGGGTGCCCCCCCACCCTTGTAATTAGCCCCTAATGGAATCAGTTAAGGAGATAACTCCCCCCTTGTGAGGCTTACTAGTGGGCCCCAGGCCGTTAACTTAAGTCCCTGGTTAATTAAACTGTTTAAAAAGAACATGTGTCTCTGACTGGTGGACCCTCACTGTCAGATTATCTATTTAAACGAATTGATATGAGTTGCTGTGTATGACATGTGGGTCCAGTAGTTTTGAGAATAAAATTAAAGATTTAATAAAAAGGCTAGAGGCTGACATGTGGGACCCACTGGTCAGTTGACCAGTCAACCTTACAGGTGGGTCCCCTCTGTCAGGTTTGACCAGTCAACCCTCTGTGGATAAGGTTGGATTTTATTAATAAAAGAAAATCAGAAAATCCTTTTTAAATGATTTAAAATCTTTGAAAAATCATATAAAATAAACCGTAACTCAGATAAAAAAACTTTATACATCAAAATTGATCAGAAAAATATAACGAATACGGATACGCTATCCGTATGTCTACCACCCCCCTCTAACGTACCGAACATCGACATTCCCCCCCCCCCTTCGGACTGTCTGTCGATAATTCCCGGTACCGATATACGTTGTCCGGATGAAAAACTTTTGTATACGAAAGTTGCTCAGAACGGATCACCGAGTTCGGATAGGATACCCATACCCCACCACACCCCTCTAACATGCCGAACATCGAACAGTCCCCCTCCGGTACCGTCAGTCCGATAATTGCCCGATACCGATAAACCCTCCGGATGAATTTATTCTGAACACGAAAGTTGTTCGGAATAGATCAACTAACCCGGATACACCACCCACACATGTGTCGGATGTCCACGACACCTCCGGCATGTTATCTCCCCCCTCCGGACACCTTGTCCGATAATCACCCGGAGCCGGTATTTCATCCCCGGATGAATTCCCGCTCCGAGCAACGTGCATCGTACTGCGTTAGAACCCCGTTTACAATTCATCTGTTATGTCTTGCATTTGTATTGCTATTATTGTTGTGTATTTATTGTTTCTTCCCCCCTTAATCTCCGGTAGACCCCGCTGCTACCGTCGACTACACCACTGCTAGGTCCGACTGCTTTGTCGACGACCGTGCCCCTACCGCGAGCTTACAGGCAAGCAGAGCCATTCTCTTCCCCAGATATCGCCTACCTTTCCGTACTTTCTTGCACTAGGCATTGTTACTGCTGCTGCTACGTTACAATCCTATTCAATTGCATAACCTGATTTTGTCGCCCCTTGATGTACCTTCCTTATCCTATGCTGCCTGCTATATCTATATAATATATTCAGCAATGAGCCCTGCGCATTGTTAGCTAGGATTAGATAGCGGGCCGTGACCACTCAGGGGAGTGACACGGATACAAAACATATACAACTTCAACAGGTACGGATCAATGCAGACACCCTAGGGAACCTACAACGGCGAGACTCTGCCGAGTCGCTTCGAGTTTGACTTACGAGTGGAATGGACTCGTATTTCACTCTCGTCGGCTCAGTAGCGTAGCATCACCGGAATGGTACGAGGTTTACCTCTTTAGTTCATTCCGCTGATGTCTCTGTCAAACCTCTTTAAGTGTGCCATCGAGGGTGATACCTCCTGGTTTCACTTAATGGTAGGCACTCGAATCAACCGGTGTCCTTAAAGGTAAGAGTCGGGCGACCCAACGGTGCCCGCGAGAGGTATATTGTCGGGAGCGACAGGGAGGGTACGACCGACGTTACTGGCGTGCTTGGCCCCTGCTCGTATCCCGCGAGAGTTACCAAACTACGAAAAGTCGAGCTCTACCAAGAGCACACGCGAGACAAGGTAAGGAGACGGTTCACCTTGTTGGTAACCGCAGTGACTTGGTGGGACGACAGGGCAGGCACCGATGTACTGGTGGTCCTGACTGCTGTCGTTGACCGCGGGTCGGTTAAGTCGAGGCAACGATAACGGTTGTCACGCAGGTTAATTAAAATGCTAAATGGTTCGGCGGATGACTTGAGAGGCCCGTTGGTCTGTTCGGACTACCTACACGTGGGATTACGGTGTGGGCCCTCCGCGTCGTAGTTTGTCCGAAAGCTCTTCAGACGTCAGCAATACCGCGGCCTGATTGCCGGGAAGTAGTGTCTTTTTGCTGCAGCAGGTGTTGTCTTATTTGCATTTTGCTTATGCTTCACCGGCCAGACTCGCACCGTGCAGGAGCGTGCAAGGGTGAGGGACCTAGACCCCTTGGCGCATAGGATATAGTCCGGCGGATGGCCTCTCTGTTGAGCCTAGGATGGGCTGCGTCGTGTCGGATAGCCTCGGTGGGGCGTTCCCTAACAAGGTTCACGCCACCCTGGAGATCCGAGCGTGCAGGCTGAACAGTAGTGCACCCCTGCAGGGAGTTTAATCTATTCGAATAGCCGTGTCCACGGTAACAGGACGCTTTATGCTGAAGCTGAATCTTACCACTAGAAACTATCACTATTAAACTGTATGGTTCTGGGTTTTCTTCCTCGCAGGGAAGTCGAGGAGGGGAACTCGGAGACATTGTTATTATTAATCATTACAACTTATATTATACAATGTTGCAGCAACTTCTGCTTCGTTGTTACTTTATTGCTTCATATAAACTGTTGGCTGTTTCTCTTCTCATGCTGCAAGACAACGTCGGAAGATGCTAGTCTTTGATAGGCCTAGCTTCTTACCCTTATTCTGATTTCTATCTTGCAGTCCACTATATATACAGCCTCCCTTTTCTGTTGATACAAATGCATAATGCTTAGTAGCGGACGTAAGACTCGCGGGTATACTAGATACTCACCTGCTTTATTTCCTTTACTGTTTTGCCTGATCGGCCGCTGCAGTCGACGTTGGAGTCCAGGAGAAGGAGATCCCCGATGTCGACCACCGCAACATGAAGATCCCTGATGCCTTCTACGACGTCGAGTTCCCCTTTGACCAGGAGTAGTTCGGAGGTTCCCAGGCAGGAGGCCTTGCCTTTTTGATCGTTGTTGATATTTGTGCTAGCCTTCTTAAGGCAACCTTGTACCCTTGTGTCTGTACTCAGATACTATTTTCTTCCGCTGACTTGTGCTCTCGAGCTGTTGTATTCGAGCCCTCGTGGCCCTTGGCTTGTATTAAACAACTTGTATTATTTTATTTGTAGAGTTGTGTTGTGATATCTCACCGTGAGTCCCTGATCTCGATCGTGTACCTTGCGTGTATGATTACTGTACACGGCTTGATTTTGGGGGCGTCACAAGTTGGTATCAGAGCTGACTGCCTGTAGGACACCCCATCCAACTCCTTGGTCGAAGTCGAGTCTAGTATTTGCAAAACTACTTTGCTAACTTAATGTTTGGCTTACGGGCCCACATCGATGTCACTACGTGTGATATCTATGGTATTAGGATCTTTTTCTCCTTACCTAAGCTCTGGGACTCTGCTCTCTTATCCTTGCTGGTAAAGTTTTAATAACTCTGACTTAGGTTCTCGTACCTCCTTCCTTCCGGAGAGCACTGCCTTCCCGATCATCGCCTGATTCACCTGAAGATCCCGACGATTACTCTCTGATAAATTCCCAAGAACTTGCGTGTTCATCGCCTTTGCAATCCCCTGCCACCGATAAGTCCGTATGGATGATTGCATCCACCTCCCGATCTGTAAAACACGATTCCCTTGTACTCAAGCATCGCATTATTCCGATACGTCTATCACTCGATGCCTTTGCATTATTTCTCCTCCCGATTATCTTGGTGTGTTTTAGAAGTATCCAGTTCAAGTTGTCTAATAATCAAGCTAAGCTTTCCAAGAAGTCCATAACCGCGGGCGCGTCTATTCGAATAGTTTTGTTAACCCTGCAGGGGTGTACCGCTACACACACATGATCATCATTTACCGCCTTTGATCTCGACACCATTCAAGGGGTGCCAGCGAGGATGCTCACCACAACTGTTACCTCATAGCCGATCTAGTCCAAGAAAGCCGCCTACTTGGGTTGGCTACCACTATCGTGAACCCGGCCGGTTTACCGAAGTGGACCCAAGTGATGTGTGCGTGGTGCATAAGCCGGTCTCGGGTGAGCCGTTCTCTCACTTAGCATCCAGGCCACAAGCCTACCAGAACTCCGAACTATTGCGACATCTGGACAATCGGAAGGGATGAGTTAGTAAGCTGAGAGGGGTCAGTGAGCCCAATGTGTGGTTAGTAATCATCCTAAACAATGCATAAGCGAGACATGAGAGGGAAGTGGGATTTTATCGACAAGATCAATGGGGGTTTGCTTGCCTTGCTGACGAGGTTCGGGTTCGGGGTCTTCAACGAAGGGGGCAGCCTCCTGCTCCGGTTCCACCTCTACTCGACAAACAACAAACAAGGTAGCAAAGTAAATACAATGCAAAATCACATGATGGAAGGTTGAAACTTGATGTATATGCTTTGATGTGTGAAGCAATTCCATTTAAATGGAGTATATTGCAAATTGAATTGCTAATTCAAACTCCAATTTGAATTCAAAGTTAGCCAAGTTACATGTGACATTGTTTGATCAATTTGAATCATTTGGAAATGTGTATGATATGCCTCTGACGTGTAAGTGAAATGTAGCATATTGCCATGGTTCAAGTTGCAAAAACTTTTGAATTGAATTTGATTTAATTTCATTTAAATCAAATAGAAAATGCTACTGATCACATTTTAAATTCAACTCAAACAAAGTTGAAAGTTGGATATTTGGATAGATTATTTTCTCCTGATCATTTTTCATATATTATTTGTCCAATTTGGAGTTAATATGAATTTTCTATGAATTTCCAAAGTTTGGGCTAATTTCTGGATTTTCTGGAATTTCTTTAATTCATTTCAATTTCTGGAAATTCATTTATGGCGTCATGCTTGCGCAAGGCTGACGTGGGGGGGGGGGGTTCCGACGTGTGGGCTAGGCTTGTCAGCCACTGGGTTAATTAAACCGGTTAGTTTAAACTAACCGGGGGGGAACAAGGCCTTGGGCCCACTTGTCATCGGCTCTGGGGGTCATTAGGGGGGTGGTTAACGTTTAAACACGCCGGCCACGTGGACTTCACCGACGACCATCCCGTGCGGCGGCGTCCTCTGCAACGGCGTTCCCGTGGGCCAAATCGAGCGCAGCTTCCACCAGATTGAAGCCCTCGTCAACGCGCGTCGACTGGGACCGGTCGGAGAGGCTGGGGTGCTCTGTACGCTCGCCGGCGACGAGCTTTGCGGCAACAGGGGCACGGCCGCGAGGTGGAAAACGCTACCAGGCACCATTTGAAGCGGGGCTGGGATCAAACGAAGCAGCAGTGCTTGGGGTTTGCGAAAGACATGACCGTGGGGTTCTAGGGTCCAAGGTTGTGCGGCGAGGAACTTCCCGGCTGCGAGGTGCCCCGGCTTCCATGGCAAAAGGCGGTACAGGCCAAGGGGCAACCATGGAATAGATGGGGTGAAGCAGAAGCTCACCACGGTTGCAGTGCAGGCGGTGGTGTGGTCGGAGGAGCTCTGTGGCCGGAGTAATTTGCGACGGCGATCTGCGGCTCCGACGGGGTCTCGATGAAGCTGGCGTCGTCTGCTGAGGCGCTCGGGCTCGATTGAATGAGGGGAACGGCTAACACGTCTGCTGCGGTTCTTCTGGACACGGTGGCATGGCTCGGGGACGACGGTGGCTGCGTGGACTCGGCGGCGTGTTCCACGGCGGTCCTCGGGCGGCGATGGAATCGAGCGTAGGAGGAGGGGGAAGAAGCTCTGGAGGGGGGGAATGGATCGGGACGGCCGAGGAGAGTCTCCAGGCGCGACTAGACGATTCGGGAGGCGCCAGGCAGGCAGGCAGGTGCTCGCTGGCGTCGGCATGCGCTCCAGCGAGCTGCTTGTCGCGCCGGGGAAGAAGACAAACGGGGGGCAGCGGGCTGGGCTGGCTTTCTGGGCCGCGGGCGACAAGTTGGGCCAGAAGCGAGGTAAGTCCTTTCTGTTTTTAATTCTGTTTAATCTTTCCTTTCTTTTTCTGTATTTTTGTTTTGGCTCTGATAAAAATATTAAACCATTTTATAAAATGCTGAAACTTTTTATATGGCCTCATAATAAAATATACTAGCCACTTATAAAGTTTGAACATTTTTAAAATTCAAATAATTTGAATCTTAACTCAAATAGGGGTTTTTAGTTAATTCCAAGGCGCTGTTTGAATATTTGAAAAATCCATGAGCATGGGGTGGGTCCCACATCACTTGATATGTGATCACACTCATTTATAAGACTTTTCAAAAATCTAGCATGAATTTTTGGAGAAGATTTTTATCTGGCCTTTTGAATTAATTCAACTGGGGGGTTTTCTTTCTCCCATTTTTCTTTTGTTTTTGATTTCAAAGATTTCTTTTGAAATTTTAACATGATGCAAGAGACTTACTAACACTAGCACATTACCTAACAGAGGGTTCTGACACGTACCCCACTTCCTCGCAACTTAATTCTGTCACAGGTACATGTCTGCTGAGGAATCGTATGGTTCTCATAGTCTCACTTCATTTGCAGCTCAGCTCGAACGTACCATTCCCCTGTCTCCACCACTAAAGAAAATGGCTCATCGGCGTAAGCTCACTGATACTGCTAAAGACCTACCTCCTGAGCTCTATGAGAATCTGAAGACTCCCGAACGTGAAACCACGGGTGAACGAAAGAAAAGAGTTCAGAAAATCACGCGGGAATGGGCTAAACGATGGGCTGCATATGAATGGATCAATCCTGAGCATGAGGAATCGTTCGCAGTCAATCCACCAGTGAAGACTTTGAGCATCAAGGCTCGTCCTCCTCCTGCACCGGGTGTTATTCCTCATCCTTCAACCCTGAGGACCCGTGATGACTTCCCTGATGCTTATCAGCGTTATCTCAAGGGAACAACACATCTCGCTCGTGATTTGGCCCATGACTTGGCTGCCTCAGTGCAGATACCACCTCAGGCACAGCCTCAACCTCGCCCACAACCACCGGCTCAGCATCGCAGAAAGGCACCTGGTATCAAGCCCTCAAATAAGTCCTCTGCACACCCTCTTGCTCCGAGTTCTTCATGCCAACACACAGACGGTGCTGCCCCTTCCTCAAGTATCCGTACTGATGAATCTGGCAGTGCTCCTGAGGCCTCAACCACAATACCTCAGCCTCAGCTGAAGACCAAAACGATTCTTCAACGCGGCCCACGACCCTCACCCAAGAAAACAGCTATGCGTGGAGCCATTCATCATGATACACATAGTTCTGATGATGAAGATGAATTTGAAGATTTGGCCGGATTCGTTGCCACTGAAGAATACATGATTGAGCATGTGCGTGCTGCAGCCCGACGCAAAGCTGAAGCAACTGGTTCTGAAATTCCACTTCTCCTTGATCCAAAGAAGATCTTGGAGTATATTAAAATTTGGTCTGTCAAGCCTAATACTCCTCTTGATGACTTGGACATACCTAAAGACATCAAGTTCTACATTCAACAGTTCCTCATCAATGAGATACATCAACGTGATCTTCAGAAGCAACTGAAGGCTCAATTGAAGAAAGTCCTCAGTGACTTTAAAAAGAAACCTGTCACTGATGTTACTCCTCAGGATTTCATAGAGCATCAATGTGAAGTTCAACGCCTCAACACTGAGTATGCCGCCAACCGTGCCTATATCGGCAAATCCAAGGAACGGATGTCTCAGCAGATGGACAAATTGCTGAAGCTTCGACAGCCCGCTGCCTCAGCAACTCCTGCTGCCTCAGCCCCTACTGACACTGTACATGCGGATCCCACCAAAGGCCTCAAGCGCCTGCCCGAGGCCCAACCCTCAACTCCACCTACTGCGAAGAAGCCCACACTGAAGCCCAAAGTTGAGGACACAATTGATGCTACACCACTCTCCTCGGCTCCTCCGGCATCTAGGGCTGCTGATACCACAGCTCACTCCACTACTGCTTCCCCTCCACCCACAAATACTCAACGCAGCATCATCATCTTCACCCCACCAACTGCGGCTACACCCATTGATCCAACACCTCAGTGTCCACCTCCACCGATCATCACTGAGATTGAAGACATGGATGTTGATATTATGGATCATGGTACTCCTCGTGTCCATGATGAAGAATTTGAGCTCGCAAACTCCCCCACTCATAAAATCTTCTCCCCAGAGCCTCACTCCCCCACTGTGACCGAGGTGCTTCCTAATACCTCTCTGCGGTCTGAAGAATCTGTTGGTGTATCGTCCTCAGCTTCTGATGTTGATGAACCTGAAGCCACAAGTGCACCCCCCTCCAATTCTGTTGCTGATACTGATGCTGCGGCGACAACAACTTCTGAACCTGAGACTGATCCCCCCGCAGCCGAAGCTGAAGTCGAGCACAACACCAATGCTGACACTGAGGCTGCACCAGATCGCTCTGAGGATCGACAAGTTACATCTCCCTCAGCACCTGCAACTTCGCCAAAAACTATGCCTGAGTCGCATGCTGAAGACCATGCCTCTCCACAGCCGCCACCATCTGCTTCAGCCTCACCAGCTCACCAGGAGACTGCCTCAGCCATTTCTCTGTGCCCGAAGCAGAAGAAGCCATTCTATCGCAATCTTGAAGCTGATGCACGTCCAAACTTCAACACCGATGCATTCTTCAACGCTATGAGCTTCTTTCAGGCTGGGATCCTGAACCAGTATCATTCTCCTCCGCCAGCAAGCTCTTGAGGTTCTGGACAGCTACACAGAAGAACTATTATGCCTTAGTCCTCAACATGGCACAAAAGGTGTTTCCTCATAAACATATTCCACATTTGGATATGGAGGACATCCCTTGCTTCAACAATGTGCTGCAGGACTTGTATCATGGCAAGCTGCTTCAGTTCTGCTCCGAATGCATCCATTGGAATGAAGAACTTGTGCTTCAATTTTATGCCACACTATATGTCTCAAGGGACCCCAAAGACATCAATACTTGGGTGCTTGAATGGATGACTCAACATCAGCACTACACCGCCTCAGTACCTGAGATTGTGGCGATTCTTCAGCTCCCTCCCTCTGATACCTTAGTTCCCAGCACGTACGATGCTCCACTTCTTCGGGATGACCTGATGAATATGCTGATGAAGCCGCAAGCCCCTGAAGCTCTACCACGAACTAGGTTTCTGGTCTCTGAGCTTCAGTATCTGCCCAGCACCTTGTACAGAATTTTTGCCAAGTCCTTCTGCCCCATCAAGGGATATGAATCAACCGCTGAGGAAGTTGTGGGAATCATGAAGAACATTCTGTATAGCCTCTGCATGTCGGCTCCCATTGAAGTATCAGACTTCTTCTTCAGGACGTTGGTGGATGCTTCTCAGAATCCTTATATTCTGAAGCCATATTCTCCATGGATTATGAAGCTCATCTGCACCAAGACTGGCATCAACTTCAAGCCTGACCGGGCTAATCATCGCCCGTACGTTCCTCCGGTTGAAGTGCTTCAACACACTCTTGACGCTAATGCCAAGGGCAAAGCGCCTTTTTATGAAGCAGTACTTCCTCAGGACTCGGTCAGTGGAAATATCCGTCAGCCTCAGTCTCGCACCACTCATGAGGAGCGCACCCATGCCTCGACTGAGGAAACAACTCAAGCTCGCCTGATGACTGATCGTGAGCTCCTCATTAGTCTGCATCAGAAGGTGGATCAGAATCATGACTGGGCGAAGTGTCAGATCGGAGACATCCTCAGCTATATGGCGCAGATGCATACAACTCAGAAAAAAGTTCATCAGTATGCTCATCATGCCTATCAGCGCCTTGATGCTCTTCTGACTGAAGTCATCACTCCTGAAGACCTCGCCAAGCTTGGCCTCAGACAGACTCCACTTCCTGAGATTCGGCCTCCACGTTAGTTCACCAAAAGCAAGACACCACATCTGGCGATGGACTCCTTTTCTTCAGCACAGGAATTCTCTCCTGAAGAAGTTGAAGACACTGCGGCTTGTCCTCACACTGCCACGGCGTGCCTCCGTCCTGATGCGCAGCCCTGAGGCACTTCTTTGGTACGTTAGCAATAGTCTCTCCTTTTTGATCATTTAATGACAAAGGGGGTGAAATTTATTTGTCTTCAAGCGGGTTCTTATGGGGTTCCTCAGTTACAACTCTCGTTCTTCTGATCATTTTTGTAATGAATTGTATATTGATATTTTGTGGTTGGTGTCTGATACTTTTACGTTACCTCATGATATTCCTCAGGAACCACCATACTCAGTGCTATGTTTGATTTCTCAAATTATTCCATATGATGCACTATTTCAAACAATCCGGGATATAGGGGGAGCTCCTCATTTTTTTCAAAAATTGTATCAAGTCTTCAAAACATGCATATCCTCAGGGGGGCATCTCTATATCCAGAAACAATGAATTGTTTTCTTCAAGTCTTTCCTCAAAATTCATTATTTTATCCCGTTAAAGCTTTAACCTGATTGTCATCAAATCACCAAAAAGGGGGAGATTGTAAGTGCATCTAGTGCCCCCTTTGAGGTTTTGGAGTATTTATTGACAAAACGGTTAGGGGACTGATGTGTTTGTGAGTATACACAGGAAACAGTCCCTTAGGATGAGGTTAAACACCGTTGTCGACCCCCCAAAATGTTGAGGAACATGAGAGAAATCGGTGTGTTTCCTGAAGACTGAAGTTGTGCGAAATCCCGAGGAATCAGGATCCTGAAGCGTTCGGCTGAAGCTGAAGTTGTACCAGATCCTGAGGACGATCTTGAGGACGTTCACGCTGAAGATGAAGTTGAAGCGTAGTCTTCGCTAAGACTTTTTATACTTCTTGAGTCGTAGGAAAACACCGCACTGTTGGAGGGGTTGAGGAAAACGAGTTATGTATTTCTGAGGAAGTGCTCAATTAGAAATCCTGAAGAAAACCCAGAGAAATCTTCTGCAGTAGAAGTTAAATTCCTCGGGTGTCTGAGACGATGTTCTTCCGGACACTGAGGAGTTTGTCTTCGGTTGAGGGGTCAGGAAACTGCCAGTGCAGTTCACCTGAATAAAGAGAGAGAGTGAAATGACCGTGCCACGTGTCACGTGGTGAGTGCTGGTACCGTTCCAGCCAACGGTCCGAAGGGTGGGCATGGAAGTAATTTCATGCATGGGCATTTATTTCCTTTCACCTGGAGTTGCTCCGCGGCTATAAATAGCCACCCCAGCCCCATTTGTCGGTTGGCTGCTCCGAGAGAGAAACTGGCACTTTTCATTTGAGAGCAACCCACCTCTGAGGACACTGAAGAACCTAAGTGAGGAAAACTACCAGCTTGAGTAGTTGAACATTTCTGAGGATGTCGGTTCGAGTGATCCGAAGCTTTTTACTCTTGAAGACTGTGATCTTCTAGCCGGTGTAGAATTCTTCAGTCTGAGGAAGTCAAGATGAAATTGTGACTTCCCTGAGTGACTGAGTCCGTGAAGGTTTCGGAAGTCTACCTTGAAGACTCACCTGAGTTATTGGACGGAGTCTGAGGACTTTAGTTCAAGGAGAATAAGGTGAAGAATATGTCTTCTGAGTTCAATCTCAGCCTATCCAACCAGACATAGAGTTGTCACAGCAACTCGAACTGGTTCATCAAGTCTTCATCTTCAGTGCCCTGGTGCTATTTCTTCAACCTCAGTTATTACGTTTATGCACTGATGACTTATCCTGATGCTTTACTTTCTGAGTTCACTCTGCACTGATTCCTCAGTTTGTTATTCAATCTTACCTTAGCTATGCAATAGGTTGTTTTCCATTCACGCCATTGCTTTTGTACTTCATTTGTTCTTCCTCGGGTTTTAACTTCCTCAATTTCGTATTGCCTCAGTCCTGAGGAAATAGAAATTCCTCGAGATATTTGAAAATCTCCCATTCACCCCCCCTCTGGTCGATATATTGCACTTTCAACCTGGTTAGTCCGCAAATGTATTGTCATCAATCACTAAAACCAATCAAGGGGAAACATGCCCTATCAATCTCCCCCTTTTTGGTGTATTGATGACAACACAAGATTTGCACAATAAAAATATAGGGAATTTAAAACATACCATTTGTTTACAAAATATAGACTGGCTCCCCCTAGATGTGTGCATCATTTTAGATATGCCTCTGGAATGCAAGACACACACATAAGGACGACACTACCCCTATAGTTTATAAACTAGGTCATACTAAGCTAGACAAAACAAATATGTGAGCATAAAGATAACATAACCAGACAATAAGAGTACGAACATAGGATAGCATATGTCTCACACCATATATCATGGAAGTCTCACAAGACGGACTAAAAACCAAAGCAAATAAACGGAGTTCACAAGCGGAGCAAATGAGACAACTGAAACACGCTTGTGACTCTCCCAACCCTGAGAAGATGCAAATACGAGTCCTAAAACTCTCTCCCCCTTTGGCATCGAGACGCCAAAATGGCAGAGAGTGACCTAGCGTCCCATGGTGATGGACTACTCGTCGTCCTGGTCATAGTCCTCGTCATTGTCAAACTCCTCGGACTCCACTGCGGCCTCTGTGCCATCAGTAGCTGGCTGCTGAGCGGTGGACGAAGGGCCAGGCACATCATCAGAGAGGTCCCACTCGCTAAACTTGGAGATCCACTTGTCCTCGGGAGTGATGCTCTTCTCGGATCCATCCTGGACTGTCATACCTTGCTGCCTGTAGAAAGCCTTCTGCAGCCGCAGGTTCTCCTTCTCCCTCCTGTGGGCCTCATACATGTGGTGCTGAATGTCAGTCTGAAGGAAAAAGAGCTGCTTCACCTTCCTGGTGAGATTGGTAGCCCATCCCGGCTGCTCAGGACCCTGTGAAGAAGACGAACCACCAGCACCAAAGCTCGCACCAGAGCGAGTGCGGGGAATACTGCCGCCACCTGCCTCCGGCTCCTCCTGAACCTCCTCATCAGATCCGGTAGGGGGTGGGGAGTCATGTGCAGGACCATGACCTCCAACCCAGTTGTCCTTGATGCGCAGCTGGACCTCCTCGTGAGCAGTCAGAGGCCCAACAGGAAGTGCCTCCACCGCAAAAGTAGTGGCCCAAGTGATCTCGAAGAGGACCTGTAGATACGGGCCATAAATGGGAACCTTTTGTTCCATCACAGCAGCATATAGCTCCTCCCACATGATGTCACATACATCCAAGGTCTGCGTGGTGCCCTTGCACTCCACATAGAGGAGAAGCATGTTCACCAGATAGCTGTGAACCATGTCCAGATTTCCCACTCAGGGAAACAGAGATGTCCTGAAGATGCGGTGCATGATGTCCAAGAACGGGCAAAGAACCACTCCGTACTTCTGATTTCCCTTGGAATCAGTATAGGAAATAGTTGTCTGATATGGACCTAACAGACTCTTGTTCTTGGCATTCTCCTCGGTGTGTGGGCGAACACCAACGGGATCATCTTTCGTGGAGAAGGGAATGTGCAGAGCCGCCATGAAATCCCCCCACTTGCAGCTCACCTGATCATCCTTGCACATCCAAATGATGGTCCAATCATCGCGGTTGGTGAAGTACACCGTGGCAAAGAACTGAGCAAGAAGCTCAGCATCGAACCACTTGTTGAAGGAGATGATGTCCAGAATCCCAAACTTCTCACATAGGGCATATGCCTCTCCAAAGTACTCGGGGTGAGCCCGCATGTGCCTCAGTTGGACAGACTTCACATGTGGAACAAACTTGTTCTTCTTGTGCTTCAGAATCATATGGAACACATCCCTCTGAGTCTTATTCTAGAACTGAGTGCCAACCATCTCTGGGTCTTGCTCTGTGCGGTACGGATTGGCTTCACGGTATGCCTTGTACTCGAGAAGAGGAAGTTCTGAAACAGGCTTGACTGGTTCCTTCTTCTTCTGAGTAGTCTTCTTGAAGTAACTCCCGGATTGGACAGGGGCCTTGCGCTTGGGATTCCTACGAGAGCCATCACCTGAACAACACCAACAGAGAGAACCAGAAAACAAAACACATGAGATGCAAGAGCCGGACACAGGTGAGCAAAACAGGTCTGTTGGGGAAGTTTCAGTTTCTGAGAACCACGGTAGTACCGCCCGAGGCACGGTAGTACCGCCAAGCGGTAGTACCGCTGGCCCCGCGGTAGTACCGCGCAAGTAGTAGTACGGCAGCAGGACCAGCGGTAGTACCGTCCTGGTGCAGAGAGCACGGATCTGAGATCCGGTACTACCGGGGTTACAAAAACTCAAACCACTCCAACACATCTACTTCATTCCTATCTAGCAATCTATCCATGTTCTCAAAGTGCCTAGGCATAGCCAAAAACCTAGTGGATCTACAAGTATTGCCCTAGCAACAAAGTTCAAAAAACTGAACCAAAGGATAAGGGAAATGGGGCACTACCAGTATCCATGGCACCCGGGGAGGATGGGGAACGATCCCACCGGAGGAGAACAGGGAGAGACGACACGGAGGCGGCATACTGGGAGGGAGGCGCCGGGGTGGGCGCCGCTGCTGCAGAGGAGAGGAAACGAAATTTAATGGGGTAATGGGGAGGAACTCCCCGTACCCCTTCGGTTATACAACTCCTCGGGGAAGTGGTAGTACCACTCTAGGCACGGTAGTACCGCGGGAGCGGTAGTACCGTGACCGCAGCGGTAGTACTGCTGGCAGCAGAACCGTCCACCAAGTGACAAAGGAGAGTGGGCAATTGCATCGAATGTCTTAGGGTGAAGGGCTTGGGATGACTCGAAAAACAGCAGCAGGATGAGAACACTCCGAAAAAAATACAACAAGGAAATGCACGATCAATCTTGGAGTGCTCAAAATGCAAAAAAATAACTCAAACGCAATAAAGAAACACCAAATCGATCCAACCATCCCGAGGAAAGGGGCGGTGACCGAAGCCACCATGTTTGAGCTTATTTGGTATGACACCACAAAGATGTATCTTGGGTTCATTGCCAATGCTATTCTTTGAAGCACCGTTGTCACTTTGGATGACTATGATAGCCGCCGAAAGTCACCATAGTGAAAGAATTTTGTCTCTTTTCGCATAATTGGTGGAGTGGTTGCTTATGAGTTAAGCAACACTCCCCCTATGTCCATGCCTACATCCAAGCTAGATTCCATGTTGAGATAGGGTGTGTGTGCAAGTTGTTCAAACCGCATTACTTGAATCGATGATATTTAGCTCATGCCTTAACTCTTGGAACCTTGCTTCATCCAAGGGCTTGGTGAAAATATCCGCAAGTTGATCTCCGGTGCCCACATATGAAAGGTCAATATCACCCCGCTTCACATGATCTCGAATAAAATGATGAATAATCTCAATATGCTTCGTTTTGCTATGTTGAACGGGGTTGTAGGTGATCTTGATAGCACTTTCATTGTCACATAAAAGAGGAAGTTTGTCACAAGTGACACCGTAATCCTTTAAAGTTTGCGGCGGCAATGTACTCGGCTTTGGTAGTAGAGAGGGAAACACAATTTTTATTCTTTGATGACCAACTCACCAAAGACCTACCGAGGAATTTGCATCCTCCGGAAGTGGACTTCCTCTCCACCTTGTCTCCCGCCCAATCTCAATCTGTGTACCCGATGAGGTTGAAGCTTGAGCCTTTGGGATACCACAACCCAAAGTTTGGGGTATGAACCAAATATCGAAAGATTCTTTTGACAGCCACTACATGACTCTCTTTTGGTGCGGATTGAAATCTTGCACACATGCCCACACTCAACATGATATCCGGCCTAGATGCACAAAGATACAACAAAGAACCGATCATAGAACGATACTTCCTTTGGTCTACCTCTTTGCCGTTCGGGTCGAGGTCAAGTTGACACTTGAGTGGCATGGGGGTCTTGGCTCCTTTAAGACCATCATACTTGAACCTCTTGAGCATGTCTTGAGTATATTTGGCTTAGTTGATGAAAGTTCCTCTTGATAATTGCTTTACTTCAAAACCGAGAAAGAACTCCAACTCTCCCATCATACACATCTCAAACTTGTTGGTCATTAGCTTAACAAATTCCTCATTAATAGATTTGTTAATTGAACCAAAGATAATGTCATCAACATATAGTTGGCATATGAACAATTGCCCACCAACCCTCTTGGTAAAAAGAGTGGGATCGATTTGCCCAATTTCAAACCCATAATCGACGAAGAACTCGGTAAGGTGCTCATACCAAGCGCGTGGTGCTTGCTTAAGGCCATAGAGCGCCTTGTCGAGTTTATAGACATGATTAGGGAAATTGTGGTCCTCGAACCCGGGGGGTTGCTTGACATATACCAACTAATTAATGAGACCATTAAGAAAAGCACTCTTCACATCCATTTGATATAACTTGAAGTTATGATGAGAAGCATAAGCAAGAGCAATACGAATGGACTCAAGACGAGCCACGGGGGAAAAAGTTTCACCATAGTCAATACCTTCGACTTGGGAAAAACCTTGAGCCACCAACCTTTCCTTGTTTCGGATGACAATACCAAGTGCATCTTGCTTGTTCTTGAATATCCAATTGGTCCCAATAACATTATGATCACCTTTGGGTCTCTCCACTAATGTCCACACCTTGTTGCGCTTGAAGTTATTGAGTTCGTCATGCATGGCCTCAAGCCAATCCGGATCTTCAAGAGCCTCACCTACCTTTTGGGGTTCAACACAAGAAACAAATGCATTATGGGCACACAAGTTTCTTAATTGACTACGAGTTGTTACCCCCTTTTGGATGCTTCCGAGCACTTGATCCACCGAAAGATCTTGTGATTTTAACCGGGATGCAATATTGAGTGCTCGGCGAACTCTTTCTTCTTCCAAAGTTTCTTGAGATGGAACTAGAGGACCATCTTCGGAAGGAGGAGCATCCTCAAGGACTTTCTCAACATCTTGAGCTTGCCCTTGAACGTGAACTTGATCTTGGTCATCATTTGGTGCGCCACCATCCTCAATGATTGGATCTTGACCTTGATCTTGTTCGGGCGAGAGAGGACCTTCGTCTTGTTATTGATTTTCTTGTGGATCTTGAGGAGGTGATGGCTCCATGTGCATAGAGCATTGTCCTTCTCCTTCCACCACAAGGGGTTCCTCAACGGGTAGTAAATGACCCACACCCATTCTTCTTATGGCTTGAGGAGGAATTTCATAACCTACATCATTAAGATCACTTTGCCCCACTTGGGAGCCATTATGTTCATCGAACTCCACGTTGCTAGATTCTTCAACAAGTCCGGAAGACTTGTTGTAGACTCTATAGGCGTGAGAGTTTGAAGCATAACCAACAAATATGCCCTCATTTGTCTTAGACTCAAACTTAGAAAAACGAGCACCTTTCTTAAGAATGAAACACTTACACCCGAAAACCCGAAAATACTTGATGTTGGGCTTCTTCCCGGTGACGATTTCATATGGAGTTTTGTTCAAGATCTTGCGGAGATAAAGACGGTTGGTTGCATGAAAAGCAGTGTTGATGGCCTCTGCCCAAAAGTTGTATGGACTCTTGAACTCCGCCATCACCGTTCTTGCTGCATTAATCAGAGTGCGATTCTTCCTCTCCGCAACACCATTTTGTTGAGGGGTATAAGAAGCGGAATATTGATGTTTGATCCCCTCATCTCCAAGGAATTCATCCAAGGTGTAGTTCTTGAACTCGGTGCCGTTGTCACTTCTAATTGCCAAAATCTTCGAGTTGTGTTGACATTGAGCTTCATTGGAAAACTTCATGACGGTTTTTTGGGTCTCACTTTTCTACTTGAAGAAATAAACCCATGTATATCTTGAGTAGTCATCCACAATAACCAAACAATACTTCTTTCCGCCAAGACTATCATATGAAGGAGGCCCAAAGAGATCCATGTGAAGGAGCTCCAACGGCCTCTTGGTGGAGATGATATTCTTGACAGGATGTTTCTTCTCATGAAGTTTCCCTTCAATGCATGCCCTACAAGCACGATCTTTGGCAAAGCTAACATTCGTTAGTCCAATGACATGCTCACCCTTGAGAAGTGTTTGCAAAGACCTCATATTGACATGGGCTAGTCGGCCGTGCCAAAGCCATCCCACATCAAATTTAGCCACTAGACACATGGCGGTTTTTGTGGGGACTTTTGAAAATTCCACCACATACATACCGTCCTCCACGTGTCCAACAAAAGTCACTTTAAGAGTTTTGCTCCACATCAAGGTGACCATGTCTTTATCAAAGAAAGTGCAAAGGCCCATCATGGCAAGTTGACAAACGGATAATAAATTAAAGGCACAAGTCTCAACTAGTAATACTTCCTCAATGGACGAGTCCGGAGAAATTATTACTTTGCCAAGACCTAATACCTTTGACGTGTTTGCATCTCCAAATTGGACACGGGTGGTTCGAGATGGTCCAAAATCAATGTCCACCAACATGTCCTTGCTTCCGGTCATATGACTTGTATCCCCGCTATCAAGTATCCATGAACCACCACCGGAAGCCGCCACCTACATGAGATCAATGCTTGGATTTAGGTACCCATTCACGAGTGGGTCTTCTCACGTTAGTAACAAGGGTCTTAGGCACCCAAATGGACCATGCAATATACTCATCAAAAGAACCAACAAATTTGGCATAAACATGCCCATCATTAGTGCAACAAAGAACATAAGAGGGTTTAGTTGGTCCGGCAAAGTCATTGGGAATGGCACCACTCCTCTTGGTCACTCCACCCTCAATGACCTTTGCCACCTTTTCTTGAGGCTTCTCCCCTTCCTTCACAAAGGTGACTTCCTTCGAAGGAAGAGGGGCCTTGCCTTTCTTATTTTTGTTCTTCCTCTTCTTGTTCTTCTTCTTTGATGGAATTGCACCAAAACCAATGCCTTCCTTGCCAATGACCTCCTTTTGGGAACTCAAGAGATCATTAAGCTTCTTATCTCCTTGAATGCACAAGACAACTCCCTTATCAAGTTGTGCCTTCAACCTAGCGTTTTCCTCAACGAGAGTAACATGCTCACAACAAGAGTTAGAGGAACTAGGTTTCTCTGCCACAATAATACGAGAAAAGGTAGTAATGTCTTTAGTGAGTTGAATACTTGTTTCCTCATGAGCCTTCTTGAGAGCCATGAGTTCGTGCTTTAAGGACTTGTGGTCCTTTTCGACTTTCTCATGGTCCACAAGAAGTCTTTTATGAGCCTCAACAAGTTCATCATTTTTAGTCTTGAGATCACAAACAACGACATTAGAATGTTTAAGGTCAAGTTTTAGCTTAGAGATATCACTAGCATAAGTCTCATCAAGAGATAACTTAAGCTCACGCTCTTCTTCAAGAGAATGAGATAGCTCCCCTATCTCATCCGCATAGTCGCGACTATGGCCTTGCAACTTGGTGATAGTCTCATCAAGTTGCTCAATGTGAGGATGGGCTTCACCTAGTTGTTCCATGAGAGCCACAAAGTGTCCCTTGGCTTCACCTTTGAGTTTAGACATGAATAGCTCGAATTCATTTTCTTCTTGTGCCTTGGGCTCCTCATTTTCCTCCACACAATACAACAACGAAGGGTTAGTGGGAGTAAACGGTTTAGAGTGAGGAGTTACCGAGGTAGTCTTGGCCATAAGGAACTTGTGGATGATGTGAGGGTTCTCGTTGGGGGAGTTGAAGAGAGACATTGATGAGGGGGATTAGATGGCGATAGCAACGGTGGCGGTTGCCACAATCTCACCACTTTATTCATCATCCTCATCATCGGAGTAGTATTCTTCTTGAGCCACCAACACACATTGTGGCTTCTTCTTCACAAAGTTCTTGTTCAATGGTGACTTGTTCTTTTCCTTACGGATGAGCTTGCCACCGTGGTTTTCTCTCTTCTCATATGGACAATCCTCAACAAAATGACTCACATTGCCACAATTGAAGCAAGTCCTTATTCTTTGGCCCTTTGGCTTGAAACTACTTGTGTTGGACTTGAAGTTCTTCTTGTTGCCCCAAAATTGTCTTGAGGCTAGAGCCACGTGCTCATTGTAAGCATACTTGGTGTCCTCCGGACCAACATCCTCTTCATCTTCATCTTCCTCAACTTGAACTTCCTTGGCCTTCAAAGAGAAAGATGGCATCTTGGTGCCACTTTGGCGAGCCAATTTTAACTCGGTTGTGGAGTCCAAGATTTCCATGGCAACAAATTCATCCAAGACTTGGTTTTAACTCAACTCACGAAATTCGGGCCTTTGACGAATGACCTTGGCGATATGCTTCTTGTGTAGGAGCATAGCCGTGATGAACTTTCTTTTTAACCATCCATCATCGGTGTCCATGCTCCCATGGTCCGTCATGGAGTTGGCGAGAGCCACCAACCTTTGATGGTCATCCTCGGAATACTCCCCTTCATTCCTGACAAAGTGGTCGGCTTGATCTTGGATCTTGTCAAACTTCGAGCACCGTATGCTAGAGCTTCCCATGAGAGTCTTCTCAAGAAGATCCCACATCTCTTTGTCCGTTTCACTCTTTCGGACAAGATTTTCTTGCTCTTCCTTCAACCCATTTCCTATCACAAGCAAAGCATGACTGTTGATGATGTTGTCCCGATATTCTCTTGGGGTCATGTTGTGGCGATCACAAGGATTGAATCCCTCCTCAACGATGCGTCACAGTTCCACCGATGACCCCTTCAAATGTCTCTTCATGCGATGAGCCCAAACCGGATAAGCACCTTTGTTAAGGATGGGAATAATGCATGCATGTGCAAAATGAGGCTCGGTAATAGGTAGTGAGTTATAGGTAACAGGAGGAGCAACCGCGGAATGAATACCCGATCCATTCCCTGAAAGAGGAATGGATCGGCTATCATTCCCTGTGATCGCCACAACATGACCCCAAGAGAATATCGGGACAACATCATCAACAGTCATGCTTTGCTTGTGATAGGAAATGGGTTGAAGGAAGAGCAAGAAAATGGATCGGCTATCATTCCCTGAAAGAGGAATGGATCGGCTATCATTCCTACCATCATCACTAGGTTAGGAGATGACATCTCCTTCACCCAACGATGGAATGTTGGGGATGATGGTGGGGTTGCTCTCCGTGGGCATCCTCGACATGAGACTACTAAGCATATCGGTAACTTTATTCATGTGAGCCTTAATGGCGGACATGCCTTCATTATACTCATGTCGAGAGAGATATGACGAGTCATCCTTCGCGAACGTATTCGTGAAGCCCTCGGTACTTGGAACCCTTTCCAAAAGGGGAGGGTTCGAAGGAGCTCCTAGTAACTCATCCTCTTTCGGTTTATCCCCTTGCCACATCCTCTTAAGGCAGTAAAGCCCTTAATAAGAGACGAGGCTCTGATACCAATTGAAAGGATCGGAATGTTGACTAGAGGGGGGGTGAATAGGCGACTAACAATTTTTAAGCTTTTCTTAAAAAATTAGGCTCAACAAATAATATAGGTTGTCTAGAAGTGCAACTATGTGAGAAACCTATATGCCAACAACAACACCACAACAAGCAAGCAAGAAATAAGTAATGGAAATAACTTGCACAAAGTAAAGGTAAAGGGGAACACGGGAGACAAGGATATTTTGCCGAAGTTCCTTCTCTTTCGAGAAGTACATCTCCGTTTGGAGAGGGTGAGGAGCACAATGCTCACATAAAGCCAACGCGGGCCACCATATTTACGGTATCGCATCTATCGTCGAGAGCGGTTACTAGTAGGTTAAGCGGAGTATTCGTCACACACGATGATACCGCACATTTAGAAAGGTTCAAGTTGTTTAGCTACACAACATGAGCAAAGGTTGTTATCATGGCATCTCACTCAAGCATGGAATAACACACAAACATGACAAGAGGTGAAGCATAAGTTAACTTATCTATGCTAGTCAATTTAAGTGAGGCACAACCTAAACATGGCATTCCACTAAGTACCCCACGACAATTAAGGCATTTGGTACTGTTCTGTCCTAAACCATATTTTAGGTTGGTTAACAACAGCAAACAATAGCATAAACAGAAAGTACATGAAATTCTAATCAAGTTATATATATAGAACACTCCAAACGGAGTTACGGTTAAAAAGATATAAGCAAAACAAGTTATGCACACATGTTGTTAACATCAGGTAGCACACTTTAGAGCAACAAATAAACAAGCAAAAGGTTGCAAACATGCAAAAAAATGATATGCAACTAAAGTAGACATGCCAGGAAAGGCATGGAAAAAGGAATCATGCAAATAGGCATCATGGTTCACTAGTTATAAGCAACACAAAATCTGTAAAACATTACTGGTCAAGGACTTAGTGAAAATCAGAAAAACAAGGCTGAATATGTTAATAGAAAGCTGTATAAACAGGGGTAAAACTATATGAAAAAGTGCAGCAACATGACATAGCAATATATGGACATGAAGTACACATGATGGTGATCAGGAACAAACAAGGATCAAGGTAATAGGCATCACAGATCAAAAGATATTAAGCGTGCAACATGCCTTCGGAAAGTTACAGACTTAGTGAAAAACAGAGGTGGCTGTAAAAAAAAGCGGGATAGCAACTTTGGAGCTGAGTATAACTATGACCAGGAATGTAAACATGACTATGCAATAAATATAATGGAAGTAGACATGGCATAGATAAAAATGACATATTGCAATGCTCAATAGGATGCACGGTTAAAAAGATATAGGGCAGCTTTGCATCTTACGTTAACAGCAGCACACTAACAGCAGGGTAGCTATTTTGGGTGAAGATTCAATCAACATGCATCAGGCCAACATGACATGTGAAAGCATATAACTTAAGTAGACATGATGCTTAACAGTATGCAACAAGAATCACTCAATTCCAATAAACGGTCGCGACACACTCGTCGACCGAAGTTGGCTCAAAATAACAGTTTCAGTAACAGTTTGCAGTTAACGATGGGAAGCCCTGTTCAGCACACAATAACTATATCTAAACAACCTCAAATCAAACAACTCACAAAAGATGGAATTTAGAGCACATCACCAGCAACTATTTTCATATTGGGCGCAACTTCATACGGGCTACGGATCACTCGCAAATCTACTCGCAAAACAAATATAGCAGCAATAATTTAAAGGACTTAGAAAATAAACAGGGAAGGAAAAAAAGTAAAGGCGTCACCCAAATGGGCCTCGGCCCACAAGGCCGAAGTGGCGAGAGTTAGCTGGCTAGCGCTCAGGGCGCTGCGGGACATTGGGCCAGGCGCGAGGACGTGGGCCACGCGGCTTGCTGGGATGAGGGCACTAGTCCGACCCACAGTGGCGGTGGAGGCGACGGCCTTGTCCCCGAGCGCGGCGGCGGGGATGTGGGACAGGCGCGGCCCGGGTGGATCTGTGCTGCGGTTGGGGGAGGGACAGACAGATCTGGGCAGTCAGATCCCGGATCAGACGGTCTGGATCTGATGGGCTAGGGTTTCGGCTGGTGGAGGGGCTATTGGGCAGATTTGGGGATTTTGTGAGGGGGTGGCTGCAAATTTTGCTAGGGAAAAACCTAGAAAGGGGTGGGAGAATGGTGGTCTTTATATAGGTGGTCTGGCTGGCAAGTTTACGCTAACACCCTCGGGTTTTCTCTCGCGCGTTCGGTACTCCACGTTTCTGACCGCCGGGAGTGCATACGACCTCCGATTCGGATGAAATCTTGAACCACACGCCCAGTGCATCGAGCCCGTCAGTCATACTTCACTTCGATATCATTTCGAGAATAGTTTTCGAAGCCCAATAAAATAATCCATTTAATTATTAAATGAGGTTTTTCGTTCCGATGGCAATGGCTGGTCATGTGCCGGAAGTTGCGACGTTGCTCGGGTGAACCTGGTGTCGCAAAGGTCGTGTGCCGTTTGGGAAAATGGTTTGGTCCCGCATCCGATACGAGAAAGAGGGGGGAAATATTCACCGATTAATAAATCAGCGAAGCAAATATTACAACAATTACAGCAATCAGCAAAAATTGAGCCACAAACAATTTTTTTAATTAGGGTGGAATTTCCAGGCTGTTACAATACAACACCACCAACAAGGGATCTCGTCCCGAGATCCTGGACGATCCGGGGGAGAGGGAGTGGACGTCGACTCAATACTCAAAGAGATTCGTCTACCAGGTCATCCTACCACTCATTCTCGCACTCATTTAGCTAACTTATGTGGAAATTTCTCGTTTGTATCCATGCTAGAACCATCGAAATTCGATGAAGCCATGAAGGGATCAGACCGGATGACTGCAATGCTCGAAGAACTTAATCAGTTCGAGAGAAATAAATTTTGGTCCCTTGTCGATAGACCTGATCCCAAGAAACATAATATCATTGTTACAAAGTGGATTTTTCGCAACAAGCAAGATGAAGATGGCATTGTTATAAGGAATAAAGCTCGACTAGTTGCACAAGACTACACCCAAATCGAAGGTATTGATTTCTGTGAGACTTATGCTCATGTTGCTCGACTTGAATCCATTCGTGTCATGCTTGCTTTTGCCAATTACAATGGTATATTGCTATATCAAATGGATGTCAAAAGTGCATTTCTTAACAGTGAAATCGAAGAAGAAGTATATGTTATGCAGCCACCAGGTTTTGAAGACCCGAAGAATCCTGATAAGGTGTACAGGTTGCACAAGGCCTGATATGGGATAAAGCAAGCACCTCGTGCTTGGTATGAAACACTGAAGGATTTTCTTCTGAAGAAGGGCTTCAAACCAGGAACAACTGACCCGACTCTTTTTACTCGTGCATACAAAAATGATCTTTTTTGTGTGTCAAATTTATGTCGATGATATTATATTTGGCTGTACTAACCCAGATATCAGCGAAGAATTTTCTCGTATGATGTCGAAGAAATATGAAATGTCTATGATGGGTGAATTGAAGTTCTTTCTCTGGCTTCAAATCCTTCAATAGAACAATGGGACTTTTATCTCTCAAGAGAAGTACCTCAGAGATTTCCTGAAGAAGTTTGATCTTGTCAGTTGCAAAACTATCAAGACTCCAATGCCTACGAATGTTCATCTAGATGCAGATGAGAAGGGCAAACCTTTCGATCAGAAGAAATATCGCTCGATGATCGGTTCGCTCCTTTACCTTTGTGCATCTAGACCTGACATTATGCTATCAGTTTGTATGTGTGCTCGTTTTCAGGAAAACCCGAAAGAATCACATCATATTGATGTCAAGCGAATTTTCGATATCTAGCACATACACCAACTTTGGACTATGGTATCCCAAAGGTGCCCAGTTTGATCTTGTTGGATATTCTGATTCTGACTGGGCTGGTGATCGAGTCGACAGGAAATCTACCTCAGGCACATGTCATTTTCACGGTAGATCTCTTGTCTATTGGGCTTCGAAGAAACAACATTGTGTATCAATTTCTACGGCTGAAGCTGAGTATATTTCTGCTGGTTCATGCTGCACTCAAATTTTGTGGCTCAAGAAAACGCTGAAAGATTATGGTATTCTTGTGAAGAAAATTCCCTTGCTATGTGATAACGAGAGTGCTATCAAAATTGCCCAAAATCCAGTGCAAAACACTCTCGAACGAAGCATATTGATATTCGTCATCATTTTCTCCGAGATCAGGTTCAGCGAGAAGATATTGTCATCAGCCATGTTCGCACCGAAGATCAATTGGTTGATATCTTTACGAAGCCCCTGGATGAGAAAAGGTATTGTGCACTAAGGTGTGAGTTGAACATATTGGACTCACGCAATGTGCAGTAAGATCATAACTATCGGTACTCTGTATTATTATTAATTTTTGCTTATTTTTCGTTAGTTTCTATCGTGTTTCTTTTTCGGTTTGGTTTTGTTCGATTGGTGTTGTCCTATACACTTATCACTCCGAGTTTTCTTATCGTTTTTTCTCTCTCGGATTGACTAAGTATCGGACCCAGTTTTTCCCTCTATTCTATCCCTACCCCATCTTTATTTTTCTCTCGAGAACATGTATATTTGTACTTGATTAAGATTCCCTTCGAATGTCATTGATTCCAAAGGAAAATCTATCGAACGTTTATCTACTTTTATACTCTATGTTCGATGAGTTTGTTCTCGGACGTGGAGCAAATTTATTTCGGTTCGTTGGGATTTTCCCGCGATTACCGCCACAAAATCCGTCCGTTGAATTCGGAGAGACGCGGAATCTGCGCCGTTGGATCGGATTTGACAGTTATGTCAGACCCCTCCCCTATAAATACCGATCCACCCGCCACCGTCTCAGACCACGCAATTTCCTCGACTTCATCTCTCCGCTCCCGAAGCTCTCTCTCGCGCGTCGCCGTGCTGTTCGTCGCCGACGATTCCCTCGTCTCTTAGCTGCCGAAAGGAAGTCGCCGCAGACCTTCCCGTCAACGAGGATCTTCATCCGCGCCGCCGTAGCCGCCGTACATCACCAAGTTAGGGTATGCACGGCTCTAGACTCGATTCCAATCTCTTCTGTTCATCGAGCCCTAGATTTGTTCTTGATTTTCTCTTATTTTATTAGGTCTGTTTGATCCGTTTGGATTGTTGAAACTTGGGAAATCTGTTTCTAGCATTTTCAGTAGATTCCTATCCGATCTAGGTAAGAAATCCCTCGGATTCTCTCACTTAGGAAAATCCCACAGAAGCGTATCGATAGATTTACACTTGTGCACTTCTTTCATACAAGTTCTTCATTAGATTTGCACCCGATGAAAATCTAGCCTATAACTTCCATGAAAAACTTGCTTCAAGACAAATTCCTCGATATGTTTGCTGCGTTCAAAATGTTTTTCCTCGAAAATGGCTGGTACTTGTTCACTACTTTCCTATATTCCCTCGACCTATCTATTTCGCAGGAAAATGTATGAGAACAAAGGAAATTTCAGAGAGCCCAAGCGTGTTGGAGGTCGTACAAGAATCACCAACAATTCTAAAGGCCTGTCAGAGGAATTGATTATTGAGAAAAAGTTGAGAACTCTAGAAGGATCAGTTGAAGATGATCGAACGAGAGAAAACCGACTGTAAGAGATTCGATGGTTTCAAGCGCTTCATTGGTATGAATACAAGTCGCTTATTCCTCGCTGGGAGAGATAGTTTGCTCTTAAAAATCCCTAGTCTGATGTCAAGTCATTGAGGCCCAAGTGGAAGAAGGCAAATAGACCACCTCCTACTCCCGATGCTCATCCATCCGCTCTCAAAACTCCGGAAGATTTCAAAGAGTTAGTTGAAGATCGCGCTGCCCGAACAGAAAAGTGTAAGGAAGCTAAAGACAGAAAGGAGGTTGCTGCTGCTGAGGGCACCGAGGAAGTTGGACCAAGCACCAAACCGAAGGCCGGCAAGAAATCTGCCAAACGAAAGAAAAAGGAAGTCGTTGTCTCTCCACCAGAGGCAACTTCTGGAGAAGAAGCCAACTCCGATGGTCAAGATCCTGGCACAGAAGCAGCTGTCGAAGACATTGCTCTGAAGAAGAAACCGAGAAATAGAAGCGTCACGATCCAGGAGCCAGCTTCTAAGGCTCCTCGAGCAACAATTGACATGACCAATTTGGTCACAGATCCGCCTATTTCCTCTGCTCCCCCAGTACAAACTCGAAGAAAAAAACCTTCGGTCGGGTCGAAGGGAAAGCAAGCCCAAGTGGCTGAAGATGATGAGACCCTGATCCAGCGAAAGGAAAGGCTGGCCAAGCAACAAGAACTTGAAGCAAAAGACTTGGAAATGTACAAACTTCCCAACTTTCACAGTCAGCCCGAGGAAAGGAAGGCAAAAGTTGCTCAACAATTTGGCATCTTGCATCTGGTTAGCGAGAAATATAGATGCCAGATTGAAGGAGGCACTGTCCCTAGTGCTCCGAAGGAAAAGGTCGTGGCCCCTAGTGCCACCGAGAAAGTGGTGACTCCCACAGTCACAAAGGAAAAGGATGCAGCCTCTAGTGCTGCGAAGAAAACTGCTGAGGCTGCAAGTGCCTCGAAGGATAAAGCTGCGGCCCCCAATGCCGTAACAAAACCAATTGTTGTTGCCAAGGCCACCAAGGAGGCCGAAAGAAAAGCCAAAGAGGCTAGGCAGAATGCTCAGGCTGCTCCAGTTCCTCGAGCTGCCCCTGCTGCTCCAGTTGTGTCCGGCCCTCGTGCCGATGAAGAAAGCTCCAACGAAGGAGATTCTGCTGCAAATGCAGCATGGGATGCGGCGCAGATTTCCAACGTTCTTTGGCGTATGGCCACCACACCGAGCAAAGTCACTGCCGAGGATGATGTCCCACCTAAGATACAAGAACGAGTTGCTAGATAAATGATTCGTTGGGAACAATATCTTACCCAGGATCGGAAGGACAAAGAACAAGAGAAGTTTTACACCGAGAAGCTTCGAGAAGAAACTGAGGACCTTGTGTCCCGACAGTTTTTCAAGTCCAAGATTGCAACACTTGGTGAATCCAAAAGGGCACAGAAAGAAAACATCTCTGATGTCAATGAAAAGGTTCGACAGATAGTATCTGATATGTGCAAGGAGCACAATGAAGCCCTATCCAAGAGACAATCTCGAAAGAGAAAGTCTGCTTCCCCAACCTCTTAGCGTGGGATGCCAGAGATCGAGAAAATTGCTAAGAAGCAAAAATCTGCTGAGGTCGTTGCTGCAACAACATGACAGGAAACTGACCCAATCCTCGCCAAGAAACCCACTCCTCACCGTAAGAAAACTCCACCACCTCGCCAAACCACTCCACCACCTTGGCAAGCCACTCCTCCACCTCGACAACAAACTCCACCTCCCCATTAACCCTCACCACCAAAAGCTTCTTCACCACCACCCAACCTCATGTCATTCCATCGACCACCCCAGCCATCGAGCCCCAAGCTCAAGTTGAGACCGAGCAAGCTGCTCAGGTCGAGCAAGAACGTCAAGCCCCCATTCCATCTGCGTAGAAGGACTATTCATCTTCCCAGACTCTGAACGAAGGAGAAGAAGCCGATGTTGATATAACAACTATTTTCTCCCGTCAAGATGCTGCCGAAGGGCAGAGTTCTGGCGATGCTAGTTCGAGTGAAAGTTCTTCCTCCTCCTCATCAAACTCTTCGGACGAAGAAATGTTGGATGTTTTTGCCCAACTGAATGAAGATATGGAGGCTATGGAGACTGCTGACACCGAGGCAAATGCTCCTGCAGCCATCCCAGCTCAGGATATTGTCAATGTTCCATCTTCAATTCCTCGCCCTACTGAGCCCATATTTCAAATGCCAGATAATGTTGCTGAAGTCTTTCTAGTCGATGAGCTTCTTGACTATGCGCATCCGAGAGAAATTCTGCCATTGTTCCGCCCTGATGTTCCTCGAGGAGGCCCTATATTCAAGAGGCGGGAACACAAGCCATTTTTCTTCGGTCCCAATCCCTACGAGAAGCCTAGAAATGCATATTCTCTTCGGTTTTGGACCCAGGAGCAAGCCATCTATTACACCCGTGTGCTGTACAACAAGGCTAGTGTTTTCCAACAACAGTACCTTGACATGCCTTCGGTGTACGCCACTTCTTGTTTCGAGAATGTTGCCGAAACAATTGATGGTCTGCATGCTCATAGAATGTTTTCCCTCGATTGTGGCTACAATCCCGAGCTCATCAAGCAGTTTTATGCCACGCTGTATGTCACTGGTGATCCTGATAATTCGAAGACGTGGAAATTTGATTACATGATTGAAGGCCAAGTATTTCATATGACTGTCGATCAATTTCTGGCCATCATCAATTTACCTCGGTTCAAAGGATTACCACACAAGATTCATGATCTGCCTGCCCCAACTCCTGCTGAATTTTCTACGCTCATGAATCAAGATGTCGTAGGAGATCACTACCCTGCTGGGCCAAAGCCAAGGCATCTAGTTTTTGAAGCGAAGGCATGGTTCTTTATTCTTTTGAAGACTTTGATGCCAATGCTCGATGTGCACGACGATTTTCCAATTCCTCAAGATGTGCAACTTGCTCTTTTAAAGTTAGTCCATGGTCATCCCTTCGATTTTGAAGACTACTTCATTCGCACGTTGGTGTCTTGTGCTGATGATCACAATTCTCACAAGCCATATGCACCTTGGCTGATGGCAATCTGCAATTACTCTCGGGACGTGCCATTCCCCGTCTCAGTAAAAATTTTCACTCCACCTGTAAGGGAAGTGTTGCAGATTATTACTCGACCTAACGATCAGTTTGCTGAGCACACCGGCATTCGCGCCCAAATGACGGAGCGCAATATTCGCTCGAAATTTATCAAGCGCGTGCATCACATGGAGGTATCTCTTCGTTCCCAGCAAATGCTTCAACATCATATTGACCAAGATTTCCTTCAGAAGCAGAAGATGATGGATGAAATCAACCATTTGCGCAACATTGCCATGAACAATAATCAGATGTTGCGTGAATGTCTTCGCCTCGGTTGGAAAGGGCTACGCAAGTTCAATTCCCTCGGTCAACTTCAGCGCTGCGGCTTCAAAGAATATCCTCCTCATCTCAACAGGAACTGGACTAATGATGATCGTGTCGATCGACCAGATTTTAATACTCCTTTGCTGCCGAAGAACATGGACGTGCTCAGTGTTGATGATTACTATCACATCACCGTGAACACCATTTCCTCCGACTCCGACAAGGATGAAGCGCCTCCAAGCCAAGCGAGAGTTTACTCTCCACTTCCTCGAAGCCCCAGGACCCCGCCAGAATCGCGGCTGGAATCTTCTCGAGATCACCACTCATTCCGCACAAAGATTACTCCTCCAGGTGGTCGCCCCATTCGTCGTGCTCCAACGCTCGCCGAATCTTCTTGACGTCGTCAGTGCCACCCAAGCGAGTAGGGATTTCTTTCGACCCTATTCTCTCGACTTTTTGTACGTTGTGACAAAAAGGGGGAGATGTAGTGGCATCGAAGAAATTAGTTTGCCATCGGGGTTAAGGGCTTTGATTTTCGTTCATTGAACTTTTGAACTTTGAAGTTTCTGAGTAGTTTCAACAAACTTTCGATTCATATTCGATCTGGTTGTAACTAACTCTAAGTAGGTCTGTGAACTGCTACTTTTATCGTAAGATATCTATCTGCTGCTTGCGATACTTAACCTTTTGCAGGAAGTTATCTTTCATATAAGTTCACATGTTTTTCCCTCGACTCAACTATTGTCAAATATGCACTTCACTGGAAATTCACATCTTCCGTGCATACATCAAGGGGGAGTATTTCATCGATCTTAGCACCGGTTTATCATCAAAAACTCAAAACTTTCATATTATTTATCGATGCCTGTTTTGTCAACAATCGTCCAAAAAGGGGGAGATCGTAAGAGCAAGTTTTGCCCCCGAAGATTTTGGAGATTGTTGGACAAAGCAGAAGTGGAACTAATATTGTTATCGAGTATAAACAAATACTTAGGTTCCAAAAGAATGGAGTTTGCAAGTAGAAGGTCGAAGGACAACTCACTGCAGCGTAGCTGCAGTCATCTACCGAAACCCTTGAAGGAAGACGACCCCCAAAAATGTCGCTGAAGAAGAAGACACTCTCGAGTAAAAGCGCAACGAGGAGAAAGCTGAAGCTGGTCGAAGACTTAGTCTTTTTACTATTTTCTCTTTATTTTCTTGAGTCGTAGGAAAAACCGTACTACCAAGAGGGGTTTGCTAGTTGACATCTTTGTCAAAGTGAATTTGCTCTGCTCATCCTAAACCCACGAAAGCCCACCGAGAGAAATCTTACTGAGTCGAGTGAATAGCTCGAAGGAAAAGTCATCGCACTTCGTTCCTTCGAGGGAGAACTCGTTCGGTAAGTCAGCTTACTTGTTCCTCAAGTAAATTTGTGCAGTGATTGAAATCCGACCGTTGTGGACACGCGTCAAGCATTCGCATCGGGTCACTTCAGTCATTTTACCCATCGGGATCGCGACCTATAAATACCCCGCACCTACCCGCCATTTCGGGTTGGCTGCTCCACTGAAGATTCTAAGACAGAAGTACTGTGAGCATCCCAAGAGAGATCCATCGAGAGAAAACCAAAAATCAAGTCTGAACTGAGTTGAGCAATTCACAGAGACTTAGGTCGAGATTAGCCGATCTTTTTATCTTGGAGAACTGCAAGTCTCCTAGACGGTTAGGCGTCGCCTGTCAAGTAGTTGAAGAGAAATTGTCGCTGTTGAAGGAAGTTTGTAAAGGTCTCGGAGATGTCCTAAATCGTCTACCACGAGTGAAAACTGGACAAGCTCGAGGAGTTTGTTGTAGTGGAGAACAGGACAGAGAGAGTTTTGCTCCAGGTGTTCAATCGCCAGTCCCTCCAACCAGACGTAGCACTTTGCAGAGTGTGAACTGGTTTACCAAACATAGTTGTGTCAGGCTCGTTTTCCTTCTCGCATTTACATTAAGTATTTACTCGTTGCCTGTTTTTCTTCGATGTTTTCTTTCGCTCGCAATCCTTTCGAGCCATGCATGTCTTCGATACTGTATTTCCTTCGAGATGCCTTTAGTCCTTCGCAGTTTGCACGAATTCCTTCTAAGTTCCTTAGAATTTTTAGAAGTGATCATTCACCCCCTCCCCCTCTGATCATTCTTGAGCTCTCAATTGGTATCAAAGCTAGGCACTCCCTACGCTCTGCGTATTTTGGTCTAACCACCTGGAGTGTTGTCAATAATGACGTTTGCAGTTATTCGCTCGGGGGAACCGATTCCTATTTACAATGGGAAGGACTATCCTTATTGGAACGACAAAATGAAGAGGGACATCAAGGCCATCAACTCTCCCGCTTGGGAAGTTGTCAAGAATGGTGTAAATGTCAAAGACAGAAGTGTTATCACTCCTGAAGAGGCAAAGAAGATGGCCCTCGATTCTGAAGTCTGGGTATTCATCAAAAATCATCTGATTCCAGAAAAATATCATGAAGTCAAGAATATTTCTTCGGCCAAAGGTGTCTGGGACTATCTCGAGAAGATTGGTGAAGGTGTCTCTACTCAGAGTTTTTAGAAGTCATCATTCACCCCCTCCCCCTCTGATCATTCTTGAGCTTTCACTATTACTACGAAGCAATCACGAGCAAGCATCAACAGGAAGACAACATGAGACAACGCACTACGGTATCGCATCTATCGTCGAGAGCGGTTACTAGCAGGTTAAGTCGAGTATTCGTCACACACGACAATACCGCGCATTTAGAAAGGTTCCAGTTGTTTAGCTACACAACATGAGCAAAGGTTGTTATCATGGCATCTCACTCAAGCATGGCATAGCACACAAACATGAAAAGATGTGAAGCATAAGTTAAACTATCTAAACATGGCATTCCACTAAGTACCCCATGACTATTAAGGCATTTGGTATTGTTCTTTCCTAAACCATATTTTAGGTTGGTTAACAACAGAAAAAAATAGCATAAACACAAAGTAAATGAAATTCCAATCAAGTTACATATATAGAACACTCCAAACGGAGCTACGGTTAAAACGATATAAGCAAAACAAGTTATGCACACATGTTGTTAACATCAGGTAGCACACTTTAGAGCAACAAATAAATAAGCAAAAGGTTGAAAACATGCACAAAAATGATATGCAACTAAAGTAGACATGGCAGGCAAGGCATGGTAAAAGGAATCAGGCAAATAGGCATCATGGTTCACTAGTTATAAGCAACGCAAAAAATATAAAACATTACTAGTCAAGGACTTAGTGAAAATCAGGAAAACAGGGCAGAAACTGTTAATAGCAAGCTGTATAAACAGGGGTAAAACTATATGCAAAAGTGCAGCAACATGACATAGCAATATATTGGCATGAAGTATACATGATGGTGATCAGGTACAAACAAGAATCAAGGTCATAGGCATCACTGATAAAAAGATATTAAGCGTGCAACATGGCTTCGGAAAGTTACAGACATAGTGAAAAACAGAGGTGGCTGTCAAAAACAGCAGGATAGCAACTTTGGAGCTGAATATAACTATGACCAAGAATGTAAACATGACCATGCATTACATATAATGGAATTATACATGGCAAAGATCAAAATGACATATTGCAATGATCAATAGGATGCACGGTTAAAAAGATATAGGGCAGCAAAGTTTGCATCTTACGTTAACAGCAGCACACTAACAGCAGCGTAGCTACTTTGGGTGAAGATTCAATCAACATTGAGCATGCCAACATGACATGTGAAAGCATATAACTTAATTAGACATGATGCTTAACAGTATGCAACAAGAATCACTCAATTCCGATAAACGGTCGCGACACACTCGTCGACCGAAGTTGGCTCACAATAACAGTTTCTGCAACAGTTTGCAGTTAACGACGGGAAGCCCTGTTCAGCACACAATAACTATATCTAAACAACCTCAAATCAAACAACTCACAAAGATGGAAGTTATAGCACATCACCAGCAACAATTTTCATTTTGGGCGCAACTTCATACGGGCTATGGATCACTCCCAAATCTACTCGAAAAACAGATACAGCAGTAGTAATTTAAAGGACTTAGAAAAAAATGGGGAAGGAAAAAAAAGAAAAGTCCTCACCCAAATGGGCCTCGTCCCACCAGGCCGAAGTGGCGAGGGTTAGCTGGCTAGCGCTCAGGGCGCTGCGGGACGCTGGGCCAGGCGGGAGGACGTGGGTCGCACGACTTGCTGGGTTGAGGGCACTGCGCCGGCCCACGGTGGCGGTGGAGGCGACGGCCTCGTCCCCGAGCGCGGCGGCGGGGATGCGGGCCCGGCGCGGCCCGGGTGGATCTGTGATGTGGTAGGGGGAGGGACGTCCAGATCTGGGATGTCAGATCCCAGATCTGACGGTCTGTATCTGATGGGGCTAGGGTTTCGGTTGGTGGAGGGGCTATTGGGAAGATTTGGGGATTTTGTGAGGGGGGTGGCTACAAATTTTTCTAGGGAAAACCCTAGAAAGGGGTGGGAGAGTGGTGGTCTTTATATAGGTGGTCTGGCTGGCAAGTTTAGGCAAACACCCTCGGGTTTTCTCTCGCGCGTTCGGTACTCCATGTTTCTGACCGCCGGGAGTGCATACGACCTCCGATTCGGACGAAATCTTGAACCACGCGCTCAGCGCGTCGAGCCCGTCAATCGTACCTCACTTTGATACCGTTCCGAGAATATTTTTCGGTGCCCAATAAAATAATCCATTTAATTATTAAATGGGGTTTTTTGTTCCGATGGCGATGGCTGGTCATGTGCCGGAAGTTGCGGCGGTGCTCGGGTGAACCCGGTGTCGAAAAGGTCGTGTGCCGTTTGGGAAAATAGTTTGGTCCCGCATATGATACGAGAAAGAGGGGGGAAATATTCACCTATTAATAAATCAGCGAAGCAAATATTACAAACAATTACAACAATCAGCAAAAATAGAGCAACAAACAAATTTTTTAATTTGGGTGGAATTTCCGGGCTGTTACACTCTCCTTTTTATTAGTAGAAACATAAGAGACATTCTTATACTTTTGTAAAGTTCCCTCCTTTCTAATCTGACTTATGTAATCATTTTCATGGCAACTAATAACACAATAGAGATGGCATTTCTGCAAAGTGTTATTTATTCCTAAAGCATTATCATCTAGCCAAGAAGTTTTTCTCATAGCTCTTCACACATAAAAAATAACATAAGTTCATCATAAAGATCAAAAGTGATCATGTTATCACACAACTGGTTAGCAGTTATGTTTTGAAAGTACATGCATTGAAAACTAAAGTGACCCTCTATACCACAAAGTTCTCAAGTAAAAGGATAAAGGTCACACAATTCTCTAGCAATTTCATTTAAATCTCTAACCCAAGTGTTTGTTCTTTCATGCTTATGTTGCTTACAATACTTCTCTTCTTCAATCATAGGCCTTTCACAAGGTCTATCCACTCCACAAAAATTAACATGCTTATATAAAACTTCATTTTTAGGAATTGGATCATGGATGTTGCAATTATCATTAACAATTTCATTATGTTTACAAATCTCTTTAAAAGTTTCATGATGGTAACAACCAGTAGATAGTACACCAGGACTTAATACAGAAATACCAAGTCCATCGTATGACAACCTTTGCAAAGTACAGCGTCATAATCGGTAGATAGACAGATGAATCACATCTGGGAAGCTGTTGAAGCGGAATGCAAAAATTGACCCCTCGAGAAAGTTCAATGCTTGTGCAACTTTAGCCCAGCGCCTGTTCGTGATTACCCGTCCATCCTTCGACCTCTTCAGGAAGACTTCAATATTATAGCGTGGGTGTTGTACAAATACATTTCTTGCCTAATGACCATACAGTTGGGTTGAGAGGTAATCATCGGTGAACTGCTTAGGAAAAAGCTGAATACAAAGATAGGCATAAATATCATTTCTCAGCATTGAAATTGTGTGCATGTGTAAGGTAATATGGTAGGGAGGTAAATTGGTACCATCCTATAGCTGACTGAAGTCTTCTTCATTGTGCAGACAAAGAGTTTGGTGTCTTTTGTGGACAGTTTCTTTATCCAAACAATCTTTCTAAGTTTCTTGACTTGGTTCATGGTCATGGTCACCTCATTTCCCCAAATGAAAATGGGTCGAAGAGTGGATCTAAACCTCTGGAAGGATGAGCTACAAGCAAGATGTAAATATTAGAACCCAAACACTCACAATTTTCCTTCACTTGTATAGTAAGGAGGTATAAGCCATTCATACCAAGTGCATACCTCGGTTATAAATCTCATAGTCTCCCATTGCTACCCTGCAATTTCATAGAGTATATAATGAGATCAAGCATTAGAACAATGTTAAAAGCCTACAAGGATAATGCACAAATCGATCCCGTGGATTCGTGAAAAGATCAGAAAGAGCTAAGAATTAATAATATGAAACTGAAATTTACAATAGAACCTCACCATAAAAACATATGATTGAACAGATTCACGACATCGATAGTCCATGTAAGTAACTAAATCATGAGCATCGCAGTGCATGCTAACATTTTACAGTGTACGAGTTCAGTTACTTAAAATTATAGATGCAATACAATCTAACTAAACATAGTCTGGTGGTAGGGCCATATATGATCGATGGAGGAGAAAGAGCATGAGCATGAGGATGACGGTCGGGATCTTACCAGAACAGGGTGAGCGGTGAACCGAAGAAGCGTGGCTAGCAGGGAGGGGCTCGGCTGGCGTAGACAGTCTAGGATACCACGCACGGTATACGAAAGAGGGTTGCTCCTTGTAGGCCGCCGCGCGCGGTATACGGTTGGGGTGGCAGGGCTACTCCATGTTGGCTGCCGCGGTAGTTGCCGGCGTCGTCTAGGACGCATCACTATGAGGAGCAAGTGGGGATTTGAACAACAAAGGGGGATGCACGGCACCATTTGGTGGTGGGCGGTGGGGGGAGGTTAGATAATTGACTCATGTTGGCGAAAAATTTCGCTTGTGGGGGGAGAGCACTGGCGGGATATGCTAATCGAAAACGGACATTATTGTTTACCCGAATGAGATGATACGAGAAACTTTCAGTCGGTGGGTTGCCACCAGTACATGGAAGATGATCACAAACGTTGATGAAATATAAACTGTTTGTAATATACTAGAATAAATATCCAACCAATAAGGTTGCATAACCAGCTTCTCGCGGATTGTGGGAAGATCCAACGACTATTGTTTGGCGCTACGGTTGCATCCGACGGCCATAGTTGTGCGCTAGGGTTACGAGATATCCTCCAAGGTCTTGAGACGGTCCAATCAGGTCGCATAACCAGCTTCTCGCAGATCACGGTAAGATCCAACGACTATCGTTCGGCGCTACGGTTACATCCAACAGCCATATTTGTGCGCTAGGGTTACGAGATAACCTCCAGGGTTTTGAGACGGTCAATGGGGTTTTTCATTGTTTGACCACCATTCAAATAATGCATTTTTTACACGAAGCGTATCTAATTTTGATGATAGTCCTCTCAAATTTTTACCAGCTACCATGTATGTAAAATAACGACACCATGCCAAGTCTCATCCTTTTAGAGGTCGTTTGAATTGATTTTCAATGTAGGGCCATTTTGATTAAAAATAAATCATTTAATGCGTTTAAATTTCCAAATGAAGTCAGAAGCGTTTGAAATTTCAGGATCTTAGTGTGAATGATTAGTGTTGAACGCATAAAAAATTTGGGGTTTAAAGGATTTAGAAATAACATGATGTCTTTGTAATTTGGTTGATTCCGATTGAATCCCCGGTACTTGGAAAGGAATGGTCTAGTTTGTACACGAAGCGTATCTAATTTGGATGATAATCCTCTCAAATTTTTACCAGTTGTCATGTATGTAAATAACGACACTATGCCAAGTCTCATCCTTTTCAGAGGTTGTTTGAATTGATTCAATGTAGGGTCATTTTGATCAAAAATAAATCATTCAAATGTTTAAATTGCCAAATGAAGTCAGGTTTTAAATTTCAGGATCTTAGTGTGAATGATTAGTGTTGAACACATAAAAAGTTTGGGTTTAAAGGATTTAGAAATAACGTGATGTCTTCGTGAAGTAGGGGCGGACGGGAAACGTATAGGATTATCCCAAACGGGCATTATTGTCCCGAATGAGATGATACGAGAAAATTTCGGTGGGGGATTTCCAGTACCTGTCGGAAGATCACAAAAATTTATGCAATATAACCTATTTGTAATATACTTGAATTAATATCCTACTAATCAGGTCGCTTAACCAGCTTATCGCGGATCGTGGTAAGATCCAACGAGTGTCGTTCGAAGCTACTATTACATCCAATAGCCATAGTTGTGCACTAGGGTTACGAGATATCCTCCAGGGTCTTGAGACGGCCCAATCAGGTCGCATAATCAGCTTCTTGCAGATCGTGGTAAGATCCAACAACTACCGTTCGGCCCTACGGTTACATCCAACGGCTATAATTGTGTGCTAGTGTTACGAGATATCCTCCATTGTTTTGAGACAATCCAAACGATCACATATGATGAACTATCTACAATAAAAGCATGCACTAATTTTAATTTACACAACACATGTGTGCTTCAGTTACATAAATGCATCCTTTACATATACTAAGGATGGAACTAATACACTTTCATACGTTCTGATCCTGGTTGGTCCAACCCTTGAAGTTTTTCAGCGACGGCACTATCCACATACGTTCTAACTAATCATTATTGCAGTAAGCCTTGTGGTATAGGTTCAAATCACAACCCAACATAGGAGATCCGTCCAACTAAAAACGACATATATCAGGTATGTTCTCAAAGACGGAGTCGCGAGAACTAGTAAGGAAAACACAACCAGGCTTAATGAACGTCCCTCCGTCATGGCCAGTGCGCTCTGGTGATATTTTCAGCAGGCGAGGATAATTATGTCCTAAAAAGATGGAGTGATCTCCTAAGTCGCTGATCGTCCAAAATTGTACTTCGAGGTCCAATCAGGGTGAAAAAACATCAACCCCGTAGACGGCGCAACCTGCATTTTTGAAATATCGAAATCTCCGGTTCAGTCAAATTTCAGATAAGTCCCATGAGGCTTCTACAGCAACACGCACGAGTAGCAACATGGGTACTGAAAATTCTCCATCAACAGGAACGAGGTACCATTCCACACCCCATTCATCTTCCCAATCGTCCATCCGGCTATCAGAGTCCTCAAATTGATGCGTCCCTCGAATTAAAAGTGGGGGCTGCATCGAACCTGCAATTCAGACGATCCAACATTTGACTAAAGTATGAACCAACAATGAAACAAATAATATATATATGGTGGGTCTATTCTATAATTAACTGTAGAATATTATTCTACAATAAGCTCCTATATAAGGCAATTTTTCGTATCGTGAGAAAGTAGTCTTTCGCCCCCCCTTTATAGATAAAGGAATCGAACCAAAGTACACGGCCGAACGATACAAGGTGGTAAGATAACCCTCTTACAAAGCCGATCCTAAGATGAGCGATGCACGCACGCTGCAGCAGAAGACATCAGCAGAACTACACACAACCCCACACTACATCCTAACACATCTAGGCTCTACAACAACGCCCTCAAGAGGGAAGACGGCGCAGAGCGTCGCCGCTGCCGAGTCCAGCTGGACAAAGGTCTTCACCCAGAGTCATGACACGAGGAGAAGAACCACGACGACATCTTCAGGAAGAGAGCGGCACCCACGGGTTTCGTCGTCGCCGATGCCAAGGCACAGATCTTTCACTCGGCAACTCACTCGTGCCTCCGATGCCGCCAGGGATAGCGTGACGAGGTCTAGTCTCCAGATCCGGATCAGAGCATCGTCCCTACTAGAGAGGGAATGCCTGGGTTACCCTCCACTCCGCCACCCGTTGCCCACACAACCGGAAGGAGCCACCACCACCATCATGGTGCTTGCCGGAAAGCAACCATGTGGTCCACCATCCAGGGCCGCCGCCCTGACATCCCTGCCCAAGACACCGCCACCCTCCACCTCACAACACCTCAACCTTGGTCGGACGAGTAGCGCTCACTGTCCACTCAGTGCCCGGCATCAGTCCTCGGATCTGGGTTGACCCTCCACCATAGGAGGCGTCGACGCCTGCATCCCCCTCAAGCCCACCTGGAGCTAGGGGAAACGATCCTAAGACTGCCGCCGGCCGCCGGCAAGCCCTCCTGGAGCTTGCTCGACGCCAAGTCCGAGGTCAAGGCCTGGATCAATAGGCCAGGTAGCAATGACAGGCCACCGCCATCGAACACCGCCCCCATGACGGCCCGTCCACTGAGGCACCCCAGGCCAAGACCAGCCACACCTACCCGGGGACCGCCCCGATCTGCCCCGGGCCCAGATACGGCCTGCCCGAGCACAAACCCTAGGACCAGGCGCCCGACCCAGTTCGAGGAGAACGAGGCTGCCGCACCACCGTCCGGTGCCGGCAGCCGGACCGCAGCCGCCACGACGCCACAGCCAACACCAGCCGGCACCACCAAATCCGCCTTCGCACCGCGCCACCGAAGCCCGCGTCACCTGCCGGCCAGATCTGGCCATCGCAGCGCAGGCACGGACCACCCTCATAGCTGCCCTCAGCTCACGCCGTCCGACGGGCAAGACCGGCAAGACAGTCGCCGCTAGAAGACGCCGCCGTCCAGATCCGAAGTCGCACCATCGGACGCGCACCACCACATAGATCCCGAGCCGCGGCCGACGGGCCCGGAGCCGGCAGCCACCATGGCCACCCGGGGGCCTGACTACACAGGGAAGGAGTGCTCCGCCGCCGACATAAGCCAGGGCCCACCCCGGGGCCCCGCGCCCACCGCTGCAGCGCCGCCGCACACCACCGGGACGCCGCCGAAGCAACCCCCGCACGAGGTCGCGCCTGGCCGCCGCATCACGTCCACTCGCACCACCTGCCATGGCAGGGCCGCCACCTGCAGGCACGCCACACCGAGACCGTGCCGCCAACCCTAGCCGTTCCATATCCGCCGCCGGAGTATGGAAGCCCGCCCCGCAGCCCGCCGCGCGGCGCCTGTCACCAGCTGGAGAACCGCGCCGAAGAGCCTCCGGAATCTGTGCCGGGGCGCCGCCACATCGAGGAGCCCCGCGCAGCACCCTGTCCCGATGCAGCCCGGGCCGCCCGCGCCAGGAGGCTGCACAAGGAGGTCAAGAGGGCCCCGGCGCCGCCGCCAGTCGGGCTTTGCCCGGTCGGGCCCTGTGGCGGCGGCGAGGGAAGGGGGCGGAGGAGTGGAGTCGCCTCCCGGTTGCCTCGCGGGGGCGACACGGGGGGAAGCAAGTTGAGCCAACACTACCCAATTTTCCGGATCGTAGAAAAAATATGCCTCATCTTCACGTCCTAACCCCACCTCCTTCTCTCTCCTTCCGCCGCCCAGGCCTCATTGCTTCCATCCCAGTGCCGGCTACCCCGTGCGCCCCGGCCATCCCCGAGATCCCCGGCCATCTCCTCGCCATCCCCGCGATCTCGCGCGCCCCCGTCCTCGTCCCGGTCATCCCCGCGTCGGCCCCGGCCTCGGCCCCATCCCGGCCATCCCCACGACTCCGTGCGCCCCAGGGCCTCCCCGGCCATCCCCGCGCCGGGATCGTTCAGTTGCGTCTGCTTGGATTGCATGTGAAGGAGATGGAGCTCGGCCATGCGAAAGGAAGCAAGAGATGGAACTCTCCTACAGGGGGAGGTCCGGCAACGCGAGTGTCAAGCGAGGCCTCACGTGTCGAGCGGCCGTGCAAGGCGGCGGTCGCGCAGAACAACGTCGGCTTGAATTAAAAGGCGGCATCGTTGTTACACCATATTTTCCTTGGCCTATCTAAACCTGGTTCTGTTTTCACCGATGTAAATCTGGTAGCTCATGATTCACGAAGACAAATATGATATTATTCACCAAAGTGGGGCTAGAGAGATTGACAACCTCTCTAAACTTCGTTGGGAGCAAAGTTACTTATTGTGTGTTGAGAACTATAGCTACTAGATGGATCACTAATATTTAGAGGGATCGGATATTAGAGTACACTCACGTACCATGAGTCGAGGATGCGCAAGGATAACCAAACCCCCATACACTCCTACTCGGGTTACTTGTCTCTTTGTGAACCTCCTTATTAGATTGAGAGTTTCCGATAATAAGTGCATGAGTTCTTCGGACTAATTTGAGTATTCAAAGTTGAAACTTCCACCTCCTCATATTTTCTAGCCTCTTCGGTACCGTGCATTGCCCTCTTCTCACTCCGAGAGTTGGCGTCCACCTCGCCGGTGCATCCAGACCCTTGCTATGATACGCTCTTTCCTCGTAAACCACCTTATATCTTTCCTCAAAACAGCTACCATACCTACCTATCAAGGCATTTCCATAGCCTTTCTGAGATACATTGCCATGCAACTTCCACCTTCTCATGACTTGATCTTCATGTCATACATATTCCTTCTACACTGGCAGAGGCATACATTTGCATGCATCATGATAGCTACATCTTCTTTATATTGAGTACCTTGTAAAGTGTGAAGATCTTCTATACTTCTTGTAAAATAGAGTGTTGCCCTTAAGTGAGGAAAAGATCCCAAAGAGGACAATTTAAAAGATCCCAAAGAGGCAAAATGACAGTTAAATAGAAAGAGCCATTGAGGCCACCAAAAAATACAAAAAATTATAAAAAAGAGAAAAAAGATAAAAAGGAATAAAAAGAGAGAAGGGGGCAACACTACTATTCATTTTGACAGATCCACACTCGTACTCCCTCTTATACCTTGTACTCCATAGAGATGATCATATATGCATATAGCTATGTGTGGACCTTCACATTATAGAACTTGGCTTGTATATTCCAATGATGAACCTCCTTAAACGAGCTCTAGGTCTTCTTGAGCGAACAAGTTGGATGCACCCCCACTAGTTCCATTGGAGAGATTTTCTTAGCTCTTATGTGCATCCGTTCCATGGCAATCCCTACTCCTCACATCATATATATCATTTGGCCTTCTCGCCTATGATTGTCCTCATTGATGTGAGCCTTTCTCACCCTTGTTTTTCTTCCTCCTCCATCATATCTCTCTCTTTGCCATCATAAGTGTAAAATTTCGTGATTACGCTCATCCATTGCATGAGTGCTCAAAATATCGAAAGGGAGTGGATCAAATTGACTTGTACCTGGCTAGTGGTCTGGGGACGAGTCAAGATAAGATTCCAAAGAAGACTAAGTGTGAAACTTTAGTAGATTGAGTTCTCAACAAATATATAATTTCTCGTATTCCCATCCCCCACTTCTTGCACGCAAACACCATCTGGAGACATTCGAGTCACGGACAGCGAGAGCTCTTGAACCTTTATGTTCTTATGTTGCTTGTTTCAATGCTAATATAGACTCTTGCTTGTTACGAATTGAATTGAATTACATACCTTGATTGATTTACTTTAAAAGATCTTATATGGTTGTTAGCATGTCAACACAAAAAGTATGCTTGTTATCATTTACTTACTCGAGGACGAGCAGGAATTAAGCTTGGGGATGTTGATATGTCCCAAACGTATCTATAATTTCTGCTTCTCCATGCATGTTTTTTGTGATATTGCTATGTTTTATATACACTTTCATACACTTTTGATCATATTTGGACTAACCTATAAACTCAGTGCACCCCAGTTCCAGTTCTTGTTTTCTGCTGTTTTTCTATTTCAGGTTTCCCCCATATTAAAAATGCTCCAAAAAATTCCGGAAAAATACAATAAAAAAATCAGCATACCAGAAGCTTCTGGAAGAGCCAAAGTGGGGGCCATAGGGCCACCACCAGGGCCCCAAGCGCCCTCCCGGCGCGCCCTAGGGTGGGGCCGGGCCAGGGGGGCACCTCGACCCCTGGTGGGACCCCTGGCTGCCCCCCTTCTCCTATATATTCTCCGTCACGGGAAACCTCGAAAGACAGAATCCTTTTTCGCGATATTTCCTCTATTCCGCCGTCGCCGCGCTTCCAAGATCGTGAGCGCCAGCAAACCTCTTCCCGGCACCCTGCCGGAGGGAGGATGGACCTCCAAGAGCTTCTCCTCCACCATGGACGCTTCCCGGATGATCCGTGAGTAGTATACCTTGGACCATGGGTCCATGATCAGTACCTATGTGATGTTGTCCTCCCCTTTTTGTTCTTCATGGATTAGACCTTGTGAGCTTCCCTACATGATCAAGGCACATATGTAATTCTTTCTGCTGTTGCTATGCTGAGTTTGCTGGGATCTGATGGATTATGAGACTATGTTCAGTTTTTGATTGAGTAATATATTTTGTTCTTATCTTTTATATTTTTGTTCTTGAGTAATTCTTGCATGTTCTTTTATTGCTTCAGCCAAGTAGTAGGTAGTGACTCCAAGAGGGAACATTATGCTCGATTGTGGGTTCATGCCCCCTGATGACTAGCTTGAGTGACAGAAACATGACTCTAGGGTATGTGATGTTGCCACAAGGGGAGAAACAACGGTGCATGTAACCGCGGTTGCAAGGATTGTTTACTTTACTCAAAGTTCTTTTAATGCAGTTGTCTGTTGCTTTGGGTTTACACTTTGGGTGGGGCTCACAACTTAATACCAGCGAGATGTTTTGGATAGATATCTCAAGGTGGATGATTAGTAGTAGATGTAGTTTGATTTCGGTCTACTTATTTTGGCGTACTTCCCATGCTTTTGAGCCTCTTCCTTTCTTTGTAGCATAGTTAGCATTGCGGTGCGTTTTTAATCCTATCAATTTCCCAACTGTGATTTGTTTACCTCGCATAGCAGTTTTATCGTCTTTTAGGAGAGAGACATCACTAGTGAACATCATGGGACCCCGGTCAATATTCTCATCATTGTTTACACGCTCAATTTATTTCCTGCTTTTACTTTCTAGTTGCAGTCACTATTATCCTTTATTCCTTGTGTTTGGTCCTTTGTAAACAACAAGGCCGGAGAGATTGAATACCTCTCTGAACTTTGTTGGGAGCAAAGTTACTTGTTGTGCGTGCAGGTCCAGGTGAAATAATCAACCACGGTGCCATTGTTCTCTTTACCACCTACTTGTAGCTTTCAGAGTCCTACGGGAGACAAACCCTATCCTCTATGTTAGGGGAAATTTGCTGCTATCCTACATCTCACATTCCACTTGGGGTAACCAACGAAGGGCGAGAAGTCATTATCATCTCTTGCGCATCAATTTCCCTCGGAGATGAAGGTATCACTAGTCACATAGTGGTTAGAACTTTGCTTCGCTCTCTAGATGATTCCTTCGATCACATTGTGATGATGATCAAAGAAAGGTCTGACTTTAGAAACCTTGTTGCTGCTGATATTCTTGAGAGACTCACTACCTTTGAAATGGAAGAAGAAGAGAAACGCGATGTAAATGGATCCCGAAGAAGATCACATGCTCTCAAGGCAAAAGCTTCACGTTACTCTTATCCTGAAGCTAGCTCTGCCTCTGGTGTTGAATCTGATGATCCTGCAAGTATCGGGAAGGATTTGGCACTGATTATGAAGCGCTTCAACCGTTTCCAGAGGAAAGGTTTCTCATCACCGAAGAAGAATTACTCATCAAGTCACTCAAGCAACTCCTCTCATCGCTCGTCCTCATGAAGCTCTCCATCGAAGGACAATTGCTGCTACAAATGCAAGAAACCAGGCCACTACATTGCTGACTACCCATTGTGGGAAGTTGAAATCAAATCAAAGCATTCGCTCAGAGATTCCTCAAGAAAGTCTCATAGATCCTCCAAAAGCTATGAGTCAAAGAGACATGAATCCAGCTCTATATGAGACAAGAAGAAAGATTCAGATGATGACAAGAATAAGAAGTATCACAAGAGGCGTGATAGTTCTTCTTCGAAGACACATTCGTCTCGGCAAAGCAATTCTCACCGTGCCAAGGCCTATCTAGGTAAAGAAATGAACTCTGAAGAAGAAGCTTCTGGGTCCGAAGAAGAATCAGGATTAAGATCTGCGTTTGGATCCGTGTCTGATGGTGTTGCTGGTTTGGCATTTGCTTCGTCTAGTGCTTTGAGCTCTTTCTTCACCAACAACAGTAGTGAAGATGAAACTCATGCATACTGCTTCATGGACAAGGCAAAGGTATCTTCATCCAAAGTTACCTATGATACTTCTGATTGCTCATCCTATGACAGTGACTCAAAAATAAGCTATGCTAAACTTGCTAAAATGTCTTCCATCCAACAAGATGAATTAGATTCGCTAAGCAAAACTATTGAGAAATCAGAAGCCCTATTGATCGATGAGATAGAGAAAGGTCAAACTTTAACTAATGAGCATGCTGATATGAAGGATAAGTTTGAAGAACTATCCTCTCGGCATGATCTTCTTTTAGTAGACTATGAGAAGCTCAACTATGAATTTCTTCAAAGGAAGATGGCTCTCGAGAAACTGAAAGAGGCTCATGAAGAGTTGGAAAATGTTAACCTCTCTCTCATGGCTCAACAAGGTTCTGAAGCTAAACGTAATTCTGATTCACCAGTCTTAACTTGTTTGGAACGAAGAAAAAGTGATTCTAAAGGAAAAGCACCTTTTGTCATTCATGATACTAATGCCTCAGATGAGGAAAACTCTGATGTTACCGAGGAAATCCTCAGGTTGAAAGATTTGTTTGAAACAGGATTGTTCAAAAGTGTTCAGGGACACCAGTACCTTTGTGATATCCTGAGGACGGCTCTCCTTCACAGGAATCCTAGGAATGAAGGTGTTGGCTTTGAAAGGAAGCTAAACCCTGATGGCACTTATTGGGAACCTGAGAAGTATCCAAAGACTGTATGGGTGTTAGCGAAGGAAAAGCCTATAGATATTGCTAACCTTTCAGGTTTCAACTGCAAAATTGATAAGGCCATTGTTGATGAATCACTTGATTATGACTACAAGCTTATCAAGAACCAGGAAGGAAAGGTTTCGGCCGAATACATTGGTGCCCCTCCAAAGAATGGTTTCTATAAGAGACAAATTTGGGTGAGCAAGTCACTCATTGAGAAATTGCCTGCTAACCATTCTATGCAGGGAAAGTCTTCGGTACCACCGAAGCATTACTACTCTCTCGAGGAGAGAAATGATTCAATGGTTCCCGAATCAAATGTTCCTCAAAAGGAATACTATCGCATTGGTCGTTATACTTATTGACACCGTGATAACAATGATAAGATTGCATATGCTCATTCATACCCTAACCCTTCGCAGAGGAATTACATTTATGGTGTACTTGATGGTCCCCCTTGTCAATATAATCTTGTGCGCTTTAATACTGCTTCAACAAGTGCTTCCACGTCTTCTCAGTCACCTTCTCGTTTGTGGGTGGTTAACAAGAACTAATTCTTATGCAGGGCTATGTCTCCGGTGGATCTGAATGGGTCATGGACAAGGGTTGCACTAATCATATGACCGGAGAAAAGGAGTTGTTCACAGAATAAAAATTATCTCAATATTCTCAGAAGTACATTACCTTCGGTGACAACAATAAGGGTAAAGTTTTAAGTTTTGGTAAGGTTTCCATATCGAAGCATAAGAATATTGACAAAGTTATTCTTGTTCAATCTCTTGGATATAATCTCATGTCTATTTCAAAGCTATGTGATATGGGTATGCTTGTTCTATTTTCTGCTTCGCCCTGTATTGTGTTTTCACAGGATGACTACACATTTTTCTTCGAGGGCTACCGAAAAGGAGATTTATATATCGTTGATTTTTCTTCAGGACATGCCATAGCCACTTGCTTAATGGCAAAAGCTTCATCTGGATGGTTATGGCATAGAGGACTTGGTCATGCAGGGATGAAGAATCTTCAAACTCTAGTGAAGAAGAAGCACGTTATTGGCCTTAGCAAAGTAAAATTCAATAAGGATCGTCTCTGTAGTGCCCGTGAAGATGGAAAGATTACAAAGAAACATCATTCAGCGAAGACAATCATGAATACTACTCATCCTCTTGAATTGCTTCATATGGACCTCTTTGGTCCTCAAAATTATGCTAGCCTGGGAGGAAACAAGTATGGTGTAACAGCCCAGATTTCACAAAAATTAAAAATTTTGTTTTCGGTGTGAATTGTTTGATTGTCTGATTTGTTTGCGGTGTTTGCATCCCTGATTTATCGATCGGAAATTATTTTTACCCCCTCTTATCTCGTACCGGATGGAGACCGACCCTTGCCACCCTGACACTCGACCTGTGCGACACCGGGTTTCACCCGATCACCGTCGCGAAAACCACACGAGACCAGCCGGAGCCAACGGAACGAAAAACACCGTTTAATAATTAAACGGGTTATTTTTATAGCGCACCGGAAAGTGTTCTCGGGACGGTTCCAGCGCGAGGTGAACGCCGCCGGCTCGACGCGCTGATCGCGCAAGTTGAAGTTTTCCCTGAATCGGAGGTACTGCGGACCCCCGGCGGTCAGAAACGTGAGCACTGCGCGCGCGAGAGAAAAACCGGGGATGTTTCTGCAAACTGCCAGCTACCTGAGCTATAAATAGACCACCACACTTCCCTAGGCCTTCTAGGGTTTCCCTAGCCACAAAATTGCATCCACCCCCCTCTGGTTTCCCAAATCTGCCTCCAAAAACCCCTATAGCCCAAAACCCTAGCCTTCCTCTTTTTTTGGCCGTCAGATCTGTCCATCTGTGGCTCAGATCGAGCCACGTTGCCCAGCCTGCCTCCTCCCACGTCCGGGCCGCGCAGGGCCCTGGAACAGCTGATGCGTCCCGCCTCGGTCCCATCCAGGCCGACGCCCGTAGAGGTGCGCCGCCGCGCCGACCAACCCCGGCCGGCCGCCGCGCTGCAGCGCCCCAATGAGGCCACCCCGCGCTCTGCCTCCTTCCTCTCCTCTTCTCCCTCACCCCAGCTTCTTATTCTCTGCCAAGGAGCCGCCGGAGTCGCGCCCCTCACAGCCATGGCCGGCCCGAGCAGGAGCCGAGCTCGGTCCCGCCACCGGTCGCCGCCGGCTCTCGCGCTCACCTCGCCGCCTGGAAAGCACGTCGGCGCCCCCCCCCCCTCTCCACCAGAACCGAACGAACCCCGCGCCTCCACCGCCCCTGCGCGCCAGAATACGGCTCGGCGCCGCTGCCGGTCTTCGTCGGGAGGACGAGCAGGTCCAGCGCCTCCCAACCGCCAGCCTCCATCCGGACGGGCCGGCCTGCCAGATCCAGGACCAAGCGGCCCAAGCCGCCTCCCAGGCCCAGCCTACCCCGCCTGGCCCGCTCGCCTCCTCTGCCACTTGGGCTCGGCCCAACTAGGGTGAGGCCCGAGCCCCTCTATTTTTTTTTCCTGTGTTCTTTTCTTATTTTCCATTTTGCTAAGTCTTTTATTTTTTGCTGCTGTACCCGTTTTGCAAAGCGAATTCCCGTTGACTCGTAGGTCGGAACGAAGTGAATCTTTTTTGTATTGTTGTGCTCTCTGTGCTCTAGCATCCATATTTTGTGAGCATTTTGATTTGAGGTCATATTGATGTTGCAAATATGTGTTGAAGTGGGCATCAGGCCGTTAATTGCTACTAATTCCTGTTAAGTGCGTCTGTTATTATTTTATTGCAAGTTTGCATGATGATTGTGACAAATCCATGAGGCCTATTGCATTGATTATTTCTCCTATGTGTTAAGAATCATGTGTACTTTATTTCCATCCTTTAACTTGCCATGTTTGGGTGCTTTAGCTATATTAAATCTTACTCCAAAGTGGTGACCCTGATGTTAATGTGTTGCTGTGCTGAAAACTATTATTTTGTTGCAACTTCGGGTGACGGTTGCGTCGCAACCGTTTATCGGAATTGAGTGATTCCAATTGCATATTGTTAAGCATCATGTCTACTTTCATTACATGTATTGCATTGCCATGATATGCTTTCTGGTCATATATATTTTTAGCTCCAAAGTTGCTATGCTGCTGCTTTTGACAGCCACCTTTGTTTTTCTCTAAGTCTGTAACGTTCCGATGCCATGTTGCATGCTTAATATCTTTTGATCTATGATGCCTATTTGCATGATTCTTTTTGCCATGCTTTCCCTGTCATGTCTAATTTAGTTCCATATCATTTTGGAGAATGTTTGCATTGATTATCCTGTTTATGCATTGCTCTAAAGTGTGCTTCGTGATGTTAGCAGATTGTGCCCGTAACTTGTTTTGCTTATATCTTTTTAACCGTAACTCCGTTTGGTGTGTTCTTTATATGTAACTTGATTAGTTTTCATGTACTTTGTGTTTATGCTATTGTTTGTTATTGTTCACCAACCTAAAATGTGGTTTAGGAAAGAACAGTACCAAATCCTTTAATTGTCATGGGGCACTTAGTGATATGCCATGTTTAGGATGTGCCTCACTTAAATTGACTAGCATAGATAGTTTACTTTGTGCTTCACCTCTTGACATGTTTGTGTGCTATGACATGCTTCTATTCTTTGCCATGTTAACAACTTTGTTGATCACCTTTAGCTAAGCAACTTGAACCACCGTAAATGTTCGGTATTCGTCGTGTGTGACCGATACCCCACTTAAACTGCTAGTAACCGCTCTCGACGGTAGGTGCGATGTCTCATGTTGCCTTCTTGTTTATGCTTTCTCGTGTGTGCTTCATAGTAACAGATGCTTGCTCGTTGATTGCTTTCCAGTGTTTACCCTCTTGTGTGCTCCCGCGGGTACCTCTCGGAGACGATGCTCGCTTGCGATCAACTACACCTTCGGAACCCGACTTATCAACAGGCAAGGACTATACATTACTTATGATCCATTCTATTTCAACCAGCGGTTTGCATGCTAGTATAGGTTAGGTTCGATGTTTGATCCTACCACATGTTTACAGCCTCTTTTAAACCGATACAGCCATGCCCCCTCCCAGCAAACCTTGTACTGCTATGTTACTATTGCTCGTTGCTCAGCCCCTGCTTAGTATGCATGCTTAGGATGCTACGATGTTACCCTGTTACTCCTGGGTTTGGGATATCACATTATTATTATTGTTATGGATGATATGATTATATAAATGTTTACTATATTTGACGAAGGATGGAAGGTCTAGGCTATCCAGCCCCGACGCTTTGTTCCATTCGAGTCACCTAGGATCCGAGTTCTGGGTATTGGTTTTAGGACTGAGCGTGCCTAACCGCGTGTGGGATTTTATGGAGTCCCCTCTTCTTACCTACCTAGCTTCAAACATTTGTAGTGGTGGCCCAAGCTGATTTACCATTTGAAACGTGTGTGTGACTGGTCCGCGGCCGGCAGATTTCAAACAACTTGGGCCAGCGGAGACATGGTTTCTCTTGTTGGTCCACCCAAGGGAGCTAGGGGGTTGTCCACATCTGTTTGGGCAACTAACCCGACCTCATCCAGACGGTAGAGGCCGATTCGAGAGTGCGGCCGGCTTTTGAGTTGGATGTCGACTCACCGGGGGCCACCCGGATTTGTGCGTTGTTAGTTAGAGGGACCTGTCGTTCCGGATCTCTTGGGACTAAATCATAAAATGGTTGCCTATCATGGGTAGCAACTGAGAGAGATGGGCGTGCGTGCGGAGCCTTGTAATGGGCAGTTGGTACACCCCTGCAGGGTTAAATCTTTTCGAGAAGCCGTGTCCATGGTTATGGACGACTTGAGACCTACTCCTTGTTCATAGACAACAACAACTGAGATAATCTTAATATAACTTGATCAATGTGTGTGTGTGCCTTGACTGCTTCTTCTTCGTCGGGATGCGAAGAGGAGGATAAGGATAGGATAGGTGTTATGTTTGCGTAAGTAGTTGATAGCAAGACTTGTTGGAGGCGATTCCTCATCGAATGCTTGGATTCTTATCTTACTCTCAAGATCGTTAGCCACTTCATAATTCTAGTGCGGCAGCAACCTCACCACTTACCCCTTCCTTATCGTAAACTACTAGTTGTCCTAGAATGACGAGTGATGAAGTCCTTGCTGGGTCAGATGACCACTACCGTTGGATGCTGAGTACCTTTGTACTCATGATACTACCCCCAAACTCTTTTCAGGTTTCTGATCGACAACAGGTATGGTGATCGACGTTTCACGTGGAGACTCGACGACGACTAGTTAGGCGGATCCCGGCGGAGGGCCTGGTCCCGTGTGGTTATGAAATCGATGTTTTTCACTTTGCCAGTAGGCATTTGATTGTAGTCTGTACTCAGACATATATCTTCCGCTGATGTATTGTATTTAAGGCAGTTGTATGTCGATTGTATGAGATGTTGGATCCCGTATCTGTAATGTTGTGATATCATGTTGGAAATCCGGGGCATATGACTACGTCATATGTCGCGGTGGGACCGATATGTGCTTCATCCCCGGATCTGGATGGAAACAACTAGATCTAGAACAGTACCGCATATCGGGCCTTACATATGGTCTAGTTATTGTTGATGATTTCTCTCACTATACTTGGGTTTTCTTTCTAGATGACATGAGCAAAGTTGTTGAAATCTTCAAGTCATTCCCTAAGAGGGCTCAAACCGATTATGAATTATCTCTGAAGCACATCCGAAGTGATAATGGAACTGAATTCAAAAATACTCATATTGAAGATTTTCTTGATGATTATGGTGTTACTCATGAGTTCTCTGCTGCTTATACACCTCAACTAAATGGTGTAGTTGAAAGGAAGAATAGAACTCTTATTGAAATGGCCAGAACAATGCTTGCTGAATACAAGACTCCTATCAGGTTCTGGGCCGAAGCAATTAACACTGCCCGTCATATCATCAAAAAGGTTTACCTTCACAAGTTCCTGAAGAAAACTTCACATGAGCTTATCACTGGTAACAAGCCCAATGTTTCATATCTTAGGGTATTTGGTGCTCCTTGCTTTATTAGAAACATGAATCGTAGCTCCAAATTTTCCCCTAAGGCACATGAAGGTTTTCTTTTAGGTTATGGTTCAAATTCTCACACTTCCAGAGTGTATAACTCCCACTTTGTGAAGGTTACGGAAACTATAAATGTGAGGTTTGATGAAACTACTGGCTCTCAAAAGGAGAATTTGCCTCATGATCTAGATGAACCTCCACTTGATGAATTGATCAGGTCCATGGCTATTGGAGAGATTCGCCCTGTTGAAGAAAATCCTCGTCAAGATAACCAAGATGATGATGATCCGATGTTCCCACACCTAACCCGGGGCGCTAGTGATCAACATCCTGAAGCTAATGATGAACAGGACGATGAAGTACCCATGAATGAAGAGAATGTTGATCCTGAAGGAAATGCTAATCCCGAAGGAAATGTCGATTACAAAGAAGAACCAGAGCCACAAGATAATGAAAATGCATTGTCTCGAGTGCGAAGGAGAGTTGATGTTGATTCGATCCTCGAAGAAATTCATCAACCAGGTCCTCCCACTACTCTCTCTCGTACTCGTTTGGCTAACTTCTATGGAAACTTTTCGTTTGTCTCCATGCTAGAACCTTCAAAATTTGATGAAGCCATGAAGGACCCTGACTTGTTAACTGCTATGCTCGAAGAACTTAATCAATTCGAGCGAAACAAAGTCTGGTCCTTAGTTGAGAGACCTGATCCCTCGAAGCACAATATCGTTGGTACTAAGTAAATTTTTTGTAACAAGCTAGATGAAGATGGTAGTGTGGTAAGAAACAAAGCTAGACTGGTTGCACAAGGTTACACTCAAATCGAAGGTATTGATTTCGGTGAAACTTATGCTCCAGTTGCTTTTGTAAATTTCAATGGTATTCTGCTATATCAAATGGATGTCAAAAGTGCTTTAGTTAACGGTGAAATCGAAGAAGAAGTGTATGTTATGCAGCCACCAGGTTTTGAAGACTCGAAGAATCCTTCTATGGTGTACAGGCTACACAAAGCTCTTTATGGGTTAAAGCAGGCACCTCGTGCTTGGTATGATACCCTGAAGAATTTCCTCCAGAAGAAAGGCTTCAAACGAGGAACAATTGATCCAACTCTTTTCACTCGTTCTTATAATGGTGATTTGTTTGTATGTCAAATATATGTAGATGATATTATCTTTGGCTGCACTAACCATGCTATCAGCAAAGAATTTGCCAAAATGATGTCGAAGAAATCTGAGATGTCAATGATGGGTGAATTGAAGTTCTTCCTTGGGCTTCAAATTCGTCAACGGAAGAATGGCACCTTTATTTCTCAAGAAAAATATCTCAAGGATTGCCTGAATAAGTTTGGACTCACTGATTGAAAAAAAATACTCCAATGCCCACAAATGGCTTCCTAGATGCAGATGAGAAGGGCAAACCCTTCGATCATAAGAAATATCGGTCTATTATTGGTTCACTTTTATATTTATGTGCATCTAGACCTGACATTATGTTTTCAGTGTGTATATGTGCTCGCGTTCAGGAAAATCCAAAGGAATCTAATCATATTGCTGTAAAGCGAATTCTTCGGTATCTTGCTCACACTCCTACCTTGGGCTTGTGGTATCCCAAGGGTGCTCAGTTTGATCTCATTGGCTATTCTGATTCAGACTGGGCTGGTGATCGTGTTGATAGGAATCAACCTCAGGCACTTGTCATTTACTTTATAGATCTGTTGTGTGTTGGGCTTCCAAGAAGCAAAATTGTGTCTCAATATCTACTGCTGAAGACGAATACATTGCTGCTAGCTCATGCTGCACTCAGATTCTTTGGCTTAAGCAGACGCTGAAGGACTATGGAATTCATGTGAAGAAAATTCCTCTCCTCTCTGATAATGAGAGTGCTATTTAAATTGCTCACAATCATGTGCAACACTCTCGCACGAAGCACATTGATATTCGCCATCATTTTCTTCGTGATCATGTTTAGCGTGAAGATATTGTGATTATTCATGTCAGAACTGAAGATCAATTGGCCGATATATTGACGAAACCATTGGATGAGAAAAGGTTCTGCGCGTTGAGATGTTAGCTCAATATCTTGGACTCACGCAATGTTCTGTAAGACCGAAACCCTACCTCCTTGTACATATTCATTTACTTCGTTTGAGTGTTTAGTTGCGTTCTGCTTTTTGTTTCTAGTTCTCTCTTTCTGATTCGCTTGGATTTTGTCCCCTATACTTGTCACCTTTAGCTTCACTATTGTTTTTCTTCGAGGTGATAAGTTTCGGACCCTACCCCTTCTATTATTTTTCTCTCTTACTCTATCTTTCTAAAATGGTTAAGCACATTTGAAACGGAAAGTATTTTGCTTCGAACGTCATTGAGTTCTGAATCAAATGCTTCCAACTTTATCGAAGTTTTTACTCAAGTTCAAGACTTATTCTTCGGCCATTGAGATCCCGTCAATTTTGGGTCGTTGATATTTTCTCGCGATTCGCTACCAAATCCCCACCGTAGAATCTGGAGAGACTGTCACTGGGAGCTGTTCGATCTGATTTGACAGATCTGTTAGGCCAGCCCTATATAAGGCAACTCACCCCAGCGACACCAATCCACCCATCACTTCGTCTCTCCCACCGCATCCCTCCTCTCCCGAGCACGCCGCCATGCACCTCCGCCTCGCCATCGCCTAAGTTACTTCGCTGCCGGACAGACGCCGCCATGGACTTCTCAGCCGACGAAGAGCCTTTCCTCGCCACTCGCCATCGATGTAGCTGCTCGACGTCACCAAGTTAGGGTACGTCAGGGCTCTCAATCCAATCTCTTCTCCCGTGTTCTTCCACTCGATTGGATCTGAGTTCGTAGCGTTTTTGCTATTGATTTTCTTACGTTTGTTTGATCCTTTGGATCTCTTGTCCCGTGAGAAAAGTGTTTTTAGCTCCTCTTCACCTTTCCCTTCTGATTCAGGTTAGTATTTAGGTTTAGTTTGATCTACTTGTTCTGTGTTAGGGTTCGTGTAATCTAGGTCTAGCTCAGAACAAGCAAGAATCTGCAACTAAATCCACTCTCTCTCACTGAATCTCTCTTCAAAATTTGTTTTCGAAACTTTTGCCTGTGCTCAAATCATTCATGTATCCTTTTCCCTCGTTTCCCTTATTCTTATTCACAGGATGTCCTGTGAATTGGAATATGGAGATGAATCTCATGTGCTGGATCATTTGAATGCAGTGGAGAAAAAGGCTCCGAAGAAGAAAGGAGGCAGAACAAAGGAAAAGAATAATGCTCGAGGCATTCCTGAAGCCATTCGCAAGAAACTGGGGTATGATACACTAGATTAATAGACCAAGTCACAGAGGAAGAATCGCTTGCAAGGGATTCGCAGATACTGGGCCATTCGATGGTACAAGTACAAAAGTGTGCCTGAATGGAAATGGGCTATGCAATTTGCCTTCCATCCGCCATATCTTTACACTGAACATATGTGCAGCAAGTGGAATGAAGAAAATAGGCAGTTTTACTATCCCAAGCCACCGACGCTTCCACATCCCACTTCACTCAGAACTCCCGAAGACTATCCTGAAGAACAGGAGCACTTAGAACTCGCTGTAGAGAAAGAGCGTCTGAAGGATGCCAACAAGGAAGCCAAAAGACTCGTCGTCGAAGCAGCTGGAGAGGACTGAAGTTACCCGAAGAAAAGGGCCTGGAAACTCAGGAAGAAGACTGATTCACCTCCTAACGCCTACACTTATGAAGAGCGAGCTCTTCTGGAAGAAGCGGCTCTTGAAGATTCTATGGACGATGAAGACGATGCTGAAGCAGATGATGAATCTGAGCACATCCATGTCGCTCCTCCCGCCAAGTAAAAGCTTCATATTTCTTTGAAGAAGAAGCCTGGCGGGAAACCATCTTCTAAAGGTCTAAGGATTGAAGTCCCACTGACAAGCCCGCTGCACGCCCGGTTATCAACACCACAAATTTGGTGATTGAGAAGCCCCTGGCCTCCAAGCCACCTTCACAGTTTATTACTACTGAGAGGCGGTCGAAGCTCAAGCATGACCCGTCGAGGCAGAAACAGGCTGAGAAAGTTTCTGCTAAACCGAAGCCAAAGCCTACCGCTGCACAACCCTCCAAGCGCAAGCCCACTGAAGAAGAATTTTGCCAAAGAGACCTTGCTGAGGCTTTGGAGAGAAGTGTGTTGGCACATGACTCTGCTGTCAAGCAGAGGGCTGAACAAGAAGCAGCCAAGAAAAGACAAGAACTTCACGTTGCTAATCAAGATGCTGCCCAGGCTCACGCGAAGTGAAAGCTCGCTGAAGCTCAAAAGAATGAAGACAAGGCTGCTGCTGAAGCTAAACAGCTGGCACAGTCTGAAGCCAAAAGGAAGGTAGGACTTGCCACCCTCGCCACCAGAAATGCAGAGAAAGCAGCCAGAGCTGCCCAACAGAAATCCGTGGTGGATATGACTCCACCTGCTGAAACAAATCCGTCAAAGCAAAATTCTGTGACCCTACCCGAAGCTCATGAGGTTGAGGACCGTCAGAGTCAACAAAAAATTCCCGATCCTCATGATGCTGACCTTTGGGATCATTTAGGCATTTCTGAAGCTCTATGGAGAAAGAGCGAATCTATTGATCCTAAAGCTCTTGATCTTGGTGATGTTTATATACCTCTCACCATTGAAGAAATGATCGTCAATTTGATGAATCAACTGAAGGATTTGCACTCACGTGACAGGGCTGAATCATCCAAAATTCATAAGTTTTAACAGCGAGCCGAAGCCGAAACTGATGAGGACTTAAAGGCAAATTTGTATCTATGCTTCAGAAAGTCACGGATGTGAACATTGTCACCAAGGACAACATCATGGTTTTCAAGGGCAAGGTTCAAGAAGTCGTCGAAGAACTTTGCCGAACTCACAATGCTGCATTCATGGCAAGTGATTCCAGGAAGCGCAAAGTTGCGCTTGAAGCAAAACCTTTTGATCCCTCTTCAAAGAATAAAACCACCAAGAGGCAGAAGATGACTTTAGCTTCAGCTGATGAAATGGACACAAGTGATGAACCTCCCAGTCAGCCGAACCAAAATCCTGCTCCCACTCGTCCTGCCCCCAAAACCAAGCCGAAGTCATCCAAGTCCCAGAAACCACCCGCTCCATCTACAAAATCTCCCACGCCTCCACCAAAAGCCCCCACTCCCGCCCAAACTCCCGCTCCTCGCACTCCGGCTCCAACTCCACCTCCCGCCGAACCAACTCGACCCCATGCTCCCACTCCACCTCCTTCTCCCTCCCCCCAACGTGTTGCTACACCCGCTACTGAATTGCCTCGCTCCGCAGCTCCGCAGATTTCCCCTCGCCCGGAAACCAATGCCTCTCACCACTCCACTCCATCTGTTTCATAGACTCGTGATTATTCTTCATCACGATCTGTTTAAGAGTCTGAAGAGAATTTGGCTCGTGATGATACCCGTGAAGACGATGAACAAGTTCAGATTATCAACCCTTCACAAGAATTGGCAATGACTGTTGCTCAGGCTGATGGCACGACAAATATTGAACCATCTGCATACCAGCAAAGGATTCGGCATCACTGTCGCCCTAGCCAAGACACCCAGGTAGACTCTAACTACCCAACGGAAACTTTCCCTATCTTCTTGGGCGTTGGTTGTTCTTCGCGCAAAGGCCCAGAGTTTAGCCTCGAGCAACACCAAAAGAAGCACAGATTTTTTGGTGCCAGTCCTTATGCGTCACCCTCAGCGCTGATGACCTTCGCTTCTGGACAGCCGAACAGCAAATTCTTTATACCAAAGTCTACTGCCAGAAGGGTGTGCTATTCCTCCACAAATATCTTGATATGCGAAGCCTTTCCACTGCCACTTGCTTCCAGAACATCGTCGAAACAATTGAGTCTCAGAATTTGGTCAGGTTATTCGCTCTCGGCACTCCTTTCAATTTTGAGCTCATCAAGCAATTCTATGCAACACTTTATGTTTCTGGCGATGCCAATATTCCTAGCACTTGGAATCTTGAATGGATGATACAAGGACAAATTTTCCGCATGACTTCAGAGGAATTCATGGAAATTGTAAACATTCCAAGGCACACTGGAGAACTTGAACAGATTCATATGGTGCACGACCTGACTGAAGCTAAATTTGCAACCTTGCTGGACACTGAGATAACTCCTGATTTCATTCCTGAAAATATTCGCCCGAAGCATTTGGTATTCATTTCCAAGAGATGGTTCTACATTCTTTCAAACTCTTTTCTTCCATTGAGTACTGCTTCGGAGGAATCAAATATCTATCCTGAAGTCAGGCAAGCTATTATGAAGCTCTCACATGGTTCTATGAGATCATAGCTGAAACACCGTTTCAATCCACTGCCCCCAGCGTGATAACACCAAGAGATTTGAATGGAGGCACATCAACCGTCATCCCAGTGTACACGTTGTGCAACTAGATAAGTCCGTTACCTAGAAGCAAGGCCAGCCAGTCACCATTCGCACCAACCCAAGCCTGTCGTGCAGTTGGATCGTCAAAAAACTTGACAGGCTGAGAGAAATGATTTCTTGTAAAGAAAGACGACGTACGTGAGATTACCTACCTAAGGGCAGGAGAAAATCGTCGTTAGAAAATGAAGGTTATCAAGAGGGGTGATGGTGCACTTGTCGCTCTGCGGTTGTTCCTACTCCGATGCCATATACAGATCACGTACTGCAGCTTGCTCCATTACGCAGCGAAGCCCGAGCACGGACATCATCTCCTTAATTCGACCTAGGACGAGGCGCATAACCCCCGGGCCACATGATGCAAACCTTGTGACGCTCAACATGTCCTCTCTAGTGTTCTTGGAGACCAACGTCTTTGCGCCGGAGGGGAACCGTCGATGTCCGTCACGGGCTTTCTCTTCGAGCGGAGTGGCTAACCTGGCGTCCTGGACGAAGAGGATGGAGTTGTCTCATCAGTGGCTAGAGGTTGGTCATCAGATTGGGGATTGTGGGGGGCTTGGTCGAATACGCCGTTCGGCAGGAATGGTTGTGGTGGAAGCGGCGGCCTGCCCTCGGCGCCGGCGGTGGAGATGAAGGGGGCATGAGGGAGTGTGCACCATTGTCGATGCTAGTGGGATTATTTGATTTCTGGAGTTCGCTGGCAAATTGCAAGGACCCGATCCTTATATTGAGTAGTTACCTAGTGTGGAATGGTGTGCACATGAACTGATTGGGCCGCCGCCCCAGCCGAGTGTTACGCCCCGACCACTCCCAACCGGTTAACCACCGATTCCATGGTCGGTGTGCCTGGGATCTAGACTGTCCTCACAAACCAACACTAGTATTTTCTGCACACTTTGTCCTCCCTCTTGCGCACCCGGGATCAATTTCCCGGTCGTTCACCCATCCCAAGACTAATCCAAGCCAAGCACGCTTAACCTGGTAGTTATTTCCTGATGGGCTCCCGGAAAAGAAGGTGCACCTTGTTGATATGAGTAGTCTATCATTTCTATTGAGATCCTGGGTTGTTACATACACCACCCCTCAAAGGAACCAACGTCCCCGTCGGCCCAGCACGAACGTTCCCCTTTGGCACACGTTTGTGCGCACCATTTGCAGGCATCCAACATGTACCCCATGTAAGCCTCACCGACCGACACACACACCGTGTAACAGCCAGAGTCGGCTCTGATACCGGCTGTAACGCCCCGACCACTCCCAACCGGTTAACCACCGATTCCATGGTCGGTGTGCCTGGGGTCTAGACTGTGCTCACAACTAGTCTTTTATGCACACTTTGTCCTCACTCGTGCGCCCCCGGGATCAACTTCCCGGTCGGTCACCCATCCCAAGACTACTCCAAGCCAAGCACGCTTAACCTGGTAGTTCTTTCCTGATGGGCTCCCGGAAAAGAAGCTGCACCTTGTTGATATGAGTAGTCTATCATTCCTATTGAGATCCTCGGCTGTTACACCGAGGGTAATTGAATAAGGATGTGAGGAGGAAGACGGATCCGAGGCCGTCCATCATCCATCCGACGGTCCAAACAATGATTACATACGGCCATGAAGGGGCCCAATCAGTGGCGGCGCGTTAAGCTGTACGCGTGACACTTCGAAAGCGGCGCTGGAGGGGGGGACTGGACGAGCGGGTGGCGGGGCTAATTAAAGCTTGGTCACCCATCCATTTGAGTTAGCTAGTACCCACAGAAGGAATTTCATAATCGTGCCTCAAATTTTTCATCCCACACATTTCAGTAACAATGAAAGATTGCGAAGAAGGGCTAGCGGTCCATTGTTTGCAACTGTGGGTTTTCAAAATCAGTACCAATGGAAGGATTTTCAGAATCATGCCTGAAAGGTTACATCCCACACATTTCAGTAACAATGAAATGATTGCGAAGAAGGGCTAGCGGTCCATTGTTTGCAACCGTGGGTTTTCACGCCACGTATAACGGATGATTGTTTTGACCAACCGATAGTCGTACATCGCCCACGAAATAATTTATATAATGGTGGATGATGGCATACGTTTCCCAGACGGGTCAGTTTCAGGCTCACGGATTTTTGTTTATACCGTTTGCGATGATAGCATCGCAAACTGTTTCGGGCAAGGGACTAGGAAAGGAGTATCGTGTTAGCCCCTCTTTGCACTAGTGATAGCTACTGTAGAAGGCCTCGACCCCGAAGAGGAACTACTCCCTCTTCATGGAGGGAGGAAGCAACATCGATGGAGATGAAACCGGGGGCACTTCCCCGTCTCGGCAGGGTGCCGGCACAGTAATTATGGTCCCCCGAAGTTTGTTGGCAAAGGTGGCTTTGATTACTTCATATTGGACACACAAAAAAGATCCAAGTTGAGCAAAGTTTTTCCACCATGTTTTTTGAATATTGTTGGACAAGACAGTAGAGGAACTAACAATGTTTTCGAGTGTAAACAGTTGATTAGGTTCCTGAAGGACAAGCTAGGTGATAAAGCTTCAAGGAAGAATTACAAGTTATCAAAGCATAACTCGATGAACGAAGATTTTATCATGGAGGTTCACCCCTAAAAATGATGGTTTCCTGAAGCTGAACTCATTGAAGGAAATGAAGAAGACGGGGCAAGACTTAGATGTTTTTGTGTAGTTCTTTTTCTATTCTTTGAGTCATAGGAAAAACCGTACTATCAAGAGGGGCTTAGTATGCGGACACCAAAGCTATTGTGAAAATACTCAGATCAAATCTAAACCAACTGAGAATCCAGAGAGAAGAAATCTCATGTGCACTAAGTTAAGTTTCGGTAGCAAAGACTTTGTTCTTTGGATTCCGAAGAAAAACTAAGTTCGTGAGTGAGCTTTACTTGTTCCTCAAGTAAAGTTGTGTATTGATGACAAATCGGACCGTTGTGGACACGCTCAAGCTGTCGCTTCGGGTCAAATCTGTCCTTTTGCACCTTTGGATCGCCACGTATAAATACGTCGCCCCCGCCTCCATTTGTGGTTGTCTGCTCCAAGATTATTACCTGAGAGAGACTGAAGAGAGCATCCCAAGAATGCCATCGAAGTAAAACCCAAAATCCAAACCACTGAATCCAAAGTCCTATTGATCTGAGTAGATTCATTATGACTTAGGTGAAATTTTGCTAGCCTTGTTATCTTGGAGAACTGCAATTCTCCTAGACGATTAGAATGTTGTCTTCAGAGAGCGAAGAGCAATTGTCGCCTCGAAGTTCAAGTTTGTCAAAGGTTTATGAGATTTCCTTGATAATCTACCCCGAGTCAAAACTGGCCAAGCTCAAGGAGATTGGTGCATTGGAGCAACGGACGGAGAGAGGTTAGCTCATGTGTTCAATCACAAGTCCCTCCAACCAGACGTAGCGCTTTGCAGAGCGTGAATTGGTCAAACAAACATCACCGAGTCAAGAGTTCATTTTACTTCAAGTACTTACATTCTGTATTGCATTTTCTTCCCAATTATGCTTCAGCATGATTTGACTCGTTGTGTGTTAGACTAGTTGTTAGTTTTGCTTCCCTGTTACTTGTTCCTGTGTTCTACTGTAACAGCCCAGATTTCACAAAAATTAAAACTTTTGTTTTCGGTGTGAATTGTTTGATTCTCTGATTTGTTTGCGGTGTTTGCATCCCCGATTTATCGATCGGCGATTATTCCCCCCCCCCTCTTATCTCGTACCGGACGGAGACCGACCCTTGCCACCCTGACACTCGACCTTTGCGACACCGGGATTCACCCGATCACCGTCGCAAAAACCGCAAAAGACCAGCCGCCAGCCGCCGATGACCGCTGGTGGGCCGGCCCAGCCCACCCGCGCGCGCGCCACCTTGGGCTGGTGAGGCCTTTTTTTTCTTTTCTAATTATTTTGTTGCTGCTGCTGCTGTGGGCCGGCCCAAGTGAGTCTGTGTCCTTTTTTTCCCTGAGCGCTCCGTTTTCCCTTTTATTTATTTTTTTGCTAAGTCTTGTGTATTATTGCTGTTGATGCTGTTTTGCGACGATAATTCCGAGTAAATCGTAGCTCGGATCGCGTTGCGCCCAAAAGATGAATTTCTTAGAATTGCGTGTACTTCAATTCATCTTTTGTGAGCATTTGCATTTGAGGTCATCTTGATTGTGTAATTGTGTGCTAAACAGGGCATCAGTCGTTAATTGCAAACTGTTGATTAACTGCTGCTGAAACTGTTGCTTGATTGAAACTTCGGGCGACGGTTGCGTCGCAACCGTACGTCGGAATTGAGTGATTCCAATTGCATATTGTTAAGAATCATGCCTACTTTCATTACATGTATTGAATTGTCATGATATGCTTGCTAGTCATATAGATATTGAGCTCAAAAGTTGCTATGCAGCTGTTGTTGACAGACACCTCTGTTTTTGTCTAAGTCTGTAACGTTCCGATGCCATGTTGTTTGCTTAATATCTTTTGATCTATGATGCCTTTTTGCATGATTCTTTTTACCATGCCTTCCATGTCATGTCTACTTTAGTTCAATATCATTTGTGAGCATGTTTGCATTCATTACCCTGTTTATGCATTGCTCTAAAGTGTGCTTCGTGATGTTGGCAGATTGTGCCTGTAACTTGTTTTGCTTGTATCTTTTTAACCGTAACTCCGTTTGGAGTGTTCTTTATATGTAACTTGATTAGTTTTTCGTGTACTTTGTATTTGTTTGGTTGTTTTATGCTGTTAACTAACCTAAAATATGGTTTATGGCAGATCAGTACCAAATCCTTTAATTGTTGTGGGGAAAGTAGTGTTATGCCATGTTTAGGTTGTGCCTCACTTAAATTGACTAGCATAGATAGTTTACTTTGTGCTTCACCTCTTGACATGTTTGTGTGCTATGCCATGCTTCTGTGCTTTGCCATGTTAACAACTTTGTTGATCACCTGTAGCTAAACAACTTGAACCACCGTAAATGTGCGGTATCGTCGTGTGTGACGAGTACTCCACTTAACCTGTTAGTAACCGCTCTCGACGGTAGGTGCGATGTCTCGCGTTGCCGTGTCGTGTGATGTCTTCTTGTTCTCGTGTTGCCCCGTAGTAATAGAGTGCTTGCTCTTTGATTGCTTTCCAGTGTTTATCGTCTTGTGTGCTTCCGCGGGTACCTCTCGGAGACGATGCGAGCTTGCGATCTACTACACCTTCGGAACCCGACTTATCAACAGGCAAGGACTATACATTACTTATGATCCATTATATTTCAACCAGAGGTTTGCATGCTAGTCTAGGTTAGGTTCGATGTTTGATCCTACCACATGTTTACAGCCTCTTTCAAACCGATACAGCCATGTCCCCTCCCAGCAAACCTTGTACTGCTATGTTACCATTGCTCGTTGCTCAGCCCCTGCTTAGTATGCATGCTTAGGATGCTACGATGTTACCCTGTTACTCCTGGGTGTGGGATATCACATTATTATATTGTTTTTGATGATATGATTATTATAAATGTTGACTAAATTCGACGAAGGATGGAAGGTCCAGGCTATCCCGCCTCAACGCTTTGTTCCATTCGAGTCACCTAGGATCCGAGTTCCGGGTATTGGTTTTAAGACTGAGCGTGCCTAACCGCGTGTGGGATTTTATGGGGTCCCCTTTTCTTACCTACCTAGCTTCAAACATTTCTAGTGGTGGCCCAAGCAGATTTACTATTTGAAACGTGTGTGTGACTGGTCCGCGGCCGGCAGATTTCAAACAACTTGGGCCAGCGGAGACATGGTTTCTCTTGTTGGTCCACCCCAGGGAGCTAGGGGGTTGTCCACATCTGTTTGGGAAACGTATCCGACCTCGTCCAGACGGTAGAGGCCGATTCGAGAGCGCGGCCAGCTTTTGAGTTGGATGTCGACTCACCGTGGGCCACCCGGATTTGTGCGTTGTTAGTTAGAGGGACCTGTCGTTCCGGATCTCTTGGGACTAAATCATAAAATGGTTGCCTATCATGGGTAGCAACTGAGAGAGATGGGCGTGCGTGCGGAGCCTTGTAATGGGCAGTTGGTACACCCCTGCAGGGTTAAATCTTTTCGAGAAGTCGTGTCCACGGTTATGGACGACTTGAGACCTACTCCTTGTTCACAGACAACAACAACTGAGATAATCTTAATATAACTTGATCAACGTGTGTGTGTGCCTTGACTTCTTCTTCTTCGTCGGGATGCGAAGAGGAGGACAAGGATAGGGTAGGTGTTATGTTTTGCGGAAGTAGTTGATAGCAAGACTTGTTGGAGACGATTCCTCATCGAATTCTTGACTTCTTATCTTACTCTCTAGATCGTTAGCCACTTCAAGAATGCTAGTGCGGCAGTAACCTCACCACTTACCCCATCCTTACCGTAAACTACTAGTTGTCCTAGAATGACGAGTGATGAAGTCCTTGCTGGGTCAGATGTCCATTACAGTTGGATGCTGAGTACTTCTGTACTCATGATAATACCCCCAAACTCTTTTCAGGGTTCTTGATCGACGACAGGTATGGTGATCGATGTTTCACGTGGAGGCTCGACGACGACTAGTTAGGCGGATCCCGGCGGAGGGCCTGGAACCGTGTGGTTATGGGATCGATGTTTTTCTCTTTGCCACTAGGCCTTTGCTTATAGTCTGTACTCAGACATATATCTCCCGCTGTTGTATTGTATTAAGGCAGTTGTATGCCAACTGTATGAGATGTTGTATCCTTGTATCTGTAATGTTGTGATATCATGTTGGAAATCCGGGGCATATGACTTCGTCATATGTCGCGGTGGGACCGATATGTGCTTCGTCCCCGGATCTGGATGGAAACATCTAGATCTGGAACGGTACCGCATATCGGGCCTTACATCTACCCGTGTTGTGTTTGTGCTTCACTTAAGAGTTCCACATGAAAATTTGAAGTGATCATTCACCCCCTCCCCCTCTGATCACATACTTGGACTTTCAAGTTGAAATAAAGTAAAAAAATGAAATTTCTTTGTAACACTTGAGTTTTTGTCTGAAACACTTATACTTCGAAAGAATGGTCCAGTTTGTACACGAAGTGCATTCAGTTTTTTATGTATCCCTCTAAACTTTTTAGCACATGATATGTTTATGAAATTATGATGTTATGCCAACTTTCAACCATTCCTGATTTGATCTATAGTGGTTTTCAATTTCAAGGTTATTTAGTTCAAAATAAATCACTAAAGGCATGGAAACTAGTAAATGAAGTAAAAAAACGTTTGAAATTTGAGTAGGTGGCTTTGATTGCTTCATATTAGACACAAAAAAAGATTGGAGCTGAAATAAATGAAAATAAATTGAAATGTCTTTGTAACACTTGAGTTTTCGTCTGAACCCTTATACTTCGAAAGAGATGGTCCAGTTTATACACGAAGTGCATCCAGATTTTTCCATAACCCTCTCAACTTTCTAGCACATGACATGTGTGTGAAATAATGATACCATGCCAAGTTTCAACCATTTCTGATTTGATCTTTAGTGGTTTTCGATTCCAGGGTTATTTTTCGCAAAATAAACCACTAAATGCATGAAAGCTAGTAAATGAAGTCAAAAAAGTTTGAAATATGGCGAGGTGGCTTTGATAATGCTTTCGTACCCGCCACTGGTAGGAAGTTTCCTAATAGTGCCACTTGGCATAAATTGGTAGGTTATGTCCAAGGTTTAATTTTCTTAATTTTATTCATGTCTAGTTTAATGCCATTGGAAGAGACTACAAAACAAGTATGAGTTTTAGAATGAAAAAGAGAGTGTTTAGTTTGCAAACGAAGTGCATTGAGTTTTTCTCTTAACCCTTTCAAGTTTTTAACAACATCCTATGAGGGTCAAATAATGATAATATGTCAAGTTTTATCCATTTCGAGGCTCCTTTGCGTTCCTTTCAAAATATTGGATCATTTTGCTCAATGAAATTGCTAGAAATTCATTTAATGATTTGAAAATCACAAATGAAGTGAGAACAACTTAAAATTTGAGCATGTCACTTTCAATGTTGCATATTAAACATAGAAAAAACTTTAAATTGAAATAATGTAGACAAGTGAGTTGCCTTTGAAAAATATTTTGTCTTTTTGTTCGAAACCCTGATACTTCGGAAAAGAATGTTTAGTTCGTACACAAAGTGCATCAAATATTTCTTGTAACCCTCTCAACTTTTTACCACATCCTATAAGAATTCCCGGTCATTTTGCTTGATGAAATTTCTAGTAATTAAGTTAGTGCTTTCAAATAATGAATAAAATCAAAAAAATGGCAATAGTTTCACATGAGTGTAAATATGAAGAAAATTCATACTTGACAGAATTTGGAAAAATATACCTCCAAGAGAACACAACAGTGGAAAAACAAAAAAGTATATGTGATAGATGACAAGGAGAAAAAAAATGAGGTCCAATGTGGAGGAGCACATGGCCTAAAAATTCGTCCCCAAAGGGATTCGAACCGTGGTCGGCTGAGAAACTCCAACTCCACCCAACCACCAGGCCACTGCCAAGTCCTCTATACAACAAGGAGCGTCCGGCCACTTATACGTCCCAAACATATCTATAATTTATGCTTGTTCCATGCACTTTTATGTGACATTGCTACATGTTTTGCTTTACTTTTATATCATTTTACACATATTTGGATTAACCTACTAACTCAGTGCACCAGTGTCAGTTCCTGTCTGCTGATGTCTTTAGTTGCAGTGATTTTTCACCAATTAAAAATGCTCCAAAATTCCAGAAAAATAAGAATAAGGAACCACCGAAGAAGTGCCGGAGGGGGGCCACCCTCCTCCCAGGCAGCCAGGTAGCTTGGCCCACCTCCTGGTCATGCCACCAGGGCGCCTGGGAGGTGGTTCCCACCTCTTGTGCCCTCCTTCGGCCTATTGTTACCCCTCGTCACAGAAACCCTCGAGCAGAATCCCGCGTCTCAAAATACCTCTCTGTTCCACCGCCGCCGCGTTTCCAAGATCGAGAGCACCAGAAGACCTCTTCTCGGCACCCTGCCGGAGGGAGGATTGACCTCCGGGGCTTCTCCACCACCATGGACGACTCCCGGATGTGCCGTGAGTAGTCTCCCTTGGATCATGGGTCCATGACCAGTAGCTATGTGATGTCTTCTCTCCATCCTTGTTCTTCAATGTTTAGACCTTGTGAGCTTCCCTACATGATCAAGGCAACTATGTAATTTTTCTGTTGTTGCTATGTTGTGTTTGCTGGGATCCGATGGATTATGAGATTATGTTCAGATTGTGATGAATTATATATTTGGTTCACCTTTTATATTTTGTTCTTGAGTAATTCTTGCATGTTCTCCATTGCTTTTTATTGCTTTGGGCAAGTAGTAGATAGTAACTCCAAGAGGGAGCGTTATGCATGATTGTGGGTTCATGCCCCAATGTCTAGCTTGAGTGACAGAAACATGAGACTAGGGGATGTGTTGTTGCCACCAGGGAGAAATACATGATGCTTGTAACCGCGGTTGCAAGGATTGTTTACCTTACTCATAGATTGTTAATGCAATTGTTTGTTGCTTTGAGTTTACACTTTGGGTGGGGCTCGCAACTTAATACCAGCGAGATATTCTGGATAGATATCTCAAGGTGGATGATTAATAGTAGATGAAGATGGATTTCGGTCTACTTGTCTTGGCGTACTGCCCATACTTTTGAGCCTCTTACTTTCAAGTAGCATAATTAGCATTGCGGTGCATTTATACTTCTATCAATTGCCCAGCTGTAATTTGTTCACCCAGCTTAGTTGTTTATTGTCTTTTGGGAGAGATACATCACTAGTGAACATCATGGGACCCCGGTCCATATTTCCACCACTTTTTACACCTTCACTTTTATTTACTGATTTTACTTTTAGTTGCAATTATCATTACCACTATCATTATCTTTTGCGTTTGATTCTTTTTAGACGGCAAGGCCGGAGGGATTACAACCCCTCTGTACTCGTTGGGAGCAAAGTTATTTGTTTCTGTGGGAAGGTCCGGGTAACGCAAGCGATTATCATTCAAATGGCACATCACTTGCCTCACCAGCTACTTGTCGATCTTGGAGTCCTCCTAGACTCGATAAACCTTACAGCCACTACGTAAGGGAAACTACCACTACGCTACATCTCAACCTTCCACTTGGGGTATACAAGGAGGAGCACTACTTCAGTGCCATCAAGCGTAATTCTGGCACCATTGTCGGGGACTCCACTCTTCAAGATAGGGGAGTTGCACACTATCTTTTATATTTGCTTTTTAGTCTTGTTAGTTTACTTTATCGTTTTTATCTTAGTGCCCTTTATCAAAAATCACAAAAAAAAATGTTTATCTTGTTCTTTCTTGCTGCTACTATTATGGGTACACCAGCTCTTCCATTGCTCCAATTACCACTGTAGGGATTGATATGTCTCAAACATATCGATAATTTCTGCTCGCTCCATGCATGTTTTGTGTGATATTGCTATGATCTAGATACATATTCATATACTTTTGATCATATTTGTACTAACCTACTAACTCAGTGCACCCCAGTTCCAGTTTCTGTTTTCTGCTGTTTTTTCTATTCTAGGTTTCCCCCATATTAAAAGTGCGCCAAAAATTCGGGAAAATCGGATAAAAATCAGCGTAACGGAGTCTTCCAGAAACACCCAAGTGGGGCCAGAGGGCCACCAACACCTGGACCCCTGGTAGCCCCCCTGGCTTCCCCCCTTCTCCTATTTATTCCTCGTGACTGGGAAACTCTGAAGACAGATCCCAATTTCGCAATCTCACCTCTGTTCCGCTGCCGCCGCGCTTCCAAGATCGGGAGCACCGTTAGGACCCTTCCCGGCACCCTGCCGGAGGGAGGATCGACCTCCGGGAGCTTCTCCTCCACCATGGACGCTTCCCGGATGTGCCGTGAGTAGTCTACCTTGGACCTTGGGTCCGTGATCAGTAGCTATGTGATGTTCTCCTCCCCTCTTTGTTCTTCATGGTTTAGACCTCGTGAGCTGCCCTACATGATCGAGGCACATATGTAATTCTTCTGCTATTGCTATGTTGATTTTGATGGGATCCGATGGATTATGAGATTATGTTTAGATCGTAATAGAGTAATATATTTGGTTTTGATCTCTTATATTTTTGTTCCTAAGTAATTCGATCATATCCTCTGTTGTTGTTTATTGCTTTGGCCAAGTAGTGGATAGTAACTCCAAGAGGGAACGCTATGCTCGATTGTGGGTACATGCCCCCTGATGACACGCTTGAGTGACAGAAACATGAGTCTAGGGGATGTGTTGTGGCCACAAGGGGGGAAAGAACGGTGCTTGTAACCGCGGTTGCAAGGATTGTTTACTTTACGCATAGTTCTTTTAATGCAATTGTATGTTGCTTTGGGTTTACACTTTGGGTGGGACTCGCAACTTAATACCAGCGAGATGTTCTGGATAGATATCTCAAGGTGGATGATTAGTAGTAGATGTAGATGGATTTCGGTCTACTTATTTTGGCGTACTGCCCATGCTTATGAGCCTCTTCCTTTCTTTTTTAACATAGTTAGCATTGCGGTGCGTTTATAATCCTGTCAATTGCCCTTCTGTAATTTGTTTACCTCGCATAGCAGTTTTATCGTCTTTTGGGAGAGAGACATCACTAGTGAACATCACGGGACCCCGGTCCATATTCTCATCATTGTTTACAAGCCTACTTCCTTTTCATTATTTACTTTCAGTTGCTATCATTATCATTATCCCTTGTGTGTTTGACCCTTTGTAAACAACAAGACCGGAGAGATTGACAACCTCTCTGAACTTCGTTGGGAGAAAATTTAATTGTATCGTGTGCAGGTCCGCGTCAGGTGCGCCACTGACACCTACTTATCATTGTCGGAGTCCTACGGGAGACAAACCCTATCCTCTACATAGGGGAAATTTGCTGCTATCCTACATCTCACCTTGCACATGGGGTAACCAACGAAGGGCGAGAAGCCATTACCACTTCCACGCCATCAGGGATCTATAAAAGTAATAGACCTTGTGATTATGTTAGTTATAACGGAGAATTATGCCCATGGTATGGTCTTCCACGAAAGAAATATGAGCCTTTGTTTGAAGTTCCTCCCACACGTCCCCAAACTTGGGAGGACGTCGAAACTCTTGTAATAGAAAGCAAATCAAACATAGAGGATGATACTACAATTTTTCTTAATATATTTGAAATTGATTTTCATAATTGTAGTCTCTCAGAAGTTATCACCTTTTTACAAAGAATGGCTAAACACCCCCACACTAGCACACTTAACATTTCCCTTACCGAGCATATTACCAATGCTCTTATCAAAGCTAGGGAGGAGAATCTCAAGCTTGAGACTTTCATCCCTATGAAGATAGAAGATGGTTGGGATCCCATAGTCAAAATTAAATTGAATAACTTCTCTTGATATGCTTTATGTGTTGTTGGAACTAGTGCCTTCGTTATGCCCAAAAGAATGTATGATATGCTCAATTTGAAACCTTTTGATACTTGTTCTTTTGGTGTTCGTCTTGTTGATTCTTCCGTAAAGAGACCTTTAGGAAGGATTGATGATGTGCTTATTATTGTCAATGATAATTATGTTCCCGTGTATTTTCTTGTCTTGGACATTGAGAGTGATCCCTCATGTACAATTATTTTGGGACGTCCTTTCCTTCGCACTGTTGGTGCTATCATTGACATGAAAGAGGGGACCATTAGATTTAAGTTTCCCCACAAAAAGGGAATGGAACACTTCCCTCGAAAGAAGATCAAGTTACCTTATGAGTTCGTTACACGGGCAAGCTATTCTTTTGATATTGATAAAACTTGATTTTCTTGTATCATGCCTAGCTAAAAGGCATAAAGAAAGCGCTTGTTGGGAGGCAACTCAAGATGTTTTTACTTTCAGTTTTAGTGGTCTTGATGCTTACTACTACTATAGCAACATCATTGTATCTTTATTTTCAAGCCTTGTGCCAAGTTTTAGCCTACGATTGCAAGAAAGTTCAAAAGTTGTGACGTGCTGTCCAGAAACAGATTCTTCCCCCTTGACGGAAAAATTCGACTAAAATCACCAGATCGTCTTTTTGATCTGAATTTTTTACAGCATGCTCCATACAGTTGGATTTCGTGCATCTGTTCTGAGTTTTTTTATTTAAGTTGCAGAAGTACCCCAAAAGAATTATTTACTACTTGCTGGTTTGTTTTTCACAGATTCTACCACGTTTTGTGTTTCCTTCATTTTGCAAACCTTAAGCTTGCTTTTTCTTTGCAAAAACTTTTTAGAAATCTTGAGAAACAGTAGCTCTTCAAGAACCTCTTTACTCCTAGTAGAGAAATTTATTTTATCATGGGTACTAACCACTCTAATCATATTATGATGAGTTTCGTATGAAGGGAGTTTTCAAGTATGCGAAGGAAGATGATGACAGAAGATTCACAAGTGTCAAGCGCTCAAGTTTGGGGATGCCCCCGTGCACCCGCAAGAAATATCCAAGGATACTCAAGCATCTAAGTTTGGGGATGCCCCCGTGCATCCCCTTCTCCATCAACAATCATCAGTTCGTCCTTCTCCATGCTATATTTTTATTGCTTCATATGTTATGTGCTAGACTTGGAACGTCTCGCTCTTTAATTTTTAGTTTATTTTAGTTTTTCTTTCTGTTCATAACAAGTTGGATCCTAGCCTTCATTGTTTGGGAGAGAAACACGCTCCACTCCACCGTAGAACACAACATAGGATTGCATGTTTATCTTTCCTTTTTATGTGTGTTCTATATCTTTTCATAGCTGTTGTCATGCTTAGATTTTAGTTTTCATGCTTATCTTTTTAATAGATTTTTTTTAGTATGTTCTAGGACAGCTCTTGAGTCTTCGTGTTTATCTTGTTTAGAGAGTTGGCTTGTTACACTGAGTTGTGTGTCTTGCATGAGTAGGTAATTAAGGTTGTTATTACAAGTGTAGTGGTAACATGCAATAGTTTTGAGGTATTGATTAGAGTAATGTTTGGACATCAAGGTACCAAGATCTTGAGCCTATTAGTGATAGGTGTCGTATTTTGGGCAACCCGTGCTTATTTTCAAAAACTACAAAAATTAGTTGAAAACTCTAGCTACTAGATGGATCGCTAACCTCTGGAAGGGTTGGAATATATAGAGTATCCTCACGTACCATGGGTCGAGGATGCGCAAGGATAACCAAACCACCATACACTCCTCCTCGGGGTACTCATTTCTTTGTGAACCTCCCGATTAGATAGAGAGTTGTCGGTAATAAATGCATGAGTTCTTCGGACTAATACGAGTATTCGATTGTTGGCACTTCCACCTTCCCATATTTTGCTAGCCTCTTCGGTACCTTGCATTGCACTTTCTCACCTTGAAAGTTGACGCATACTTCGCCGGTGCATCCAAACCCTTGGCATGATATGTTCTGTCATCATAAACCTCCTTATATCAAGGCATTTTCAACAGCCACCATACCTGCCTATCAAGGCATTTCCATAGCCTTTCTGAGATACATTGCCATGAAACATCCACCATCTCATGACTTGATCTTCCTTTCATACATGTTGTTTCTTGATCGAGGAGCCACATGATAGTTGGGCTTTGCCCTTATTATTGCTACATGACGCGCTAGTATCATTGCATATCCTGCTACACTAGCAAAGGCATACATTTGCATACATCATGATAGTTTTCATTCTTTCTTTATGTTGAGTGCTTCTTGTAAAGTGTGAAGATCTTCTTTATATTCTTGTAAAATATTGAGTGTTGCACTTAAGTGAGGAAAAGATCCCAAAGAGGGGACAAATTAAAAGATCCCATAGAGGACAAATGAGAGATAAATAGAAAGAGCCAATGAGGCCATAAAAACAAAAAAATAGAAAAAGAGAAAAAAGAAATAAAAAGAGAGAAGGGGAAACACTATTATTCCTTTTGAAAGATCCACACTCGTACTCCATTGTTATATTTCTACTCCATAGAGATTATCATTCATGCATAACTATGTGGGGACCTTTACACTATAGAACTTGGCTTGCATATTCCAAAGATGAACCTCCTCAAATGAGCTCTAGGTCTTCATGAGCAAGCAAGTTGGATGCACCCCCACTAGTTCCTTTGGCGAGCTTACCTTAGCTCTTATGTGCATCCGTTGCATGGCAAGCCCTACTCATCGCATCATATTTATCATTTGGCCTTCTCTCGCCTAGGATTGTTCTCATTGATGTGAGGCTTTACCTTTTTGTCTTCCTTCCCCATCATTTCTCTCTTTGCCATCCTAAGTGTCAATATATATTTCTCACGCTCACCCATTGCATGAGTGCTCAAAGTCAAAAGGGAGGGGATCAGTTTGACTTGTACCTGAGTAGTGATCTGGGGATGAGTCAAAATAAGATCCCGAAGGAGACCAAGTGTGAAAGTTTAGTAGATTAAGTTCTCGATATATATATATATATACAGCCGGTCTATTCTGCTAATATTAGCAGAATAACTATTCTGATAACACTTCAGAATTGCATCGTATCGCAAAGAGAACCGCATTGCTGACTTCAAAGCACTGCAGCTCGGGTAAACAGAACCGGATGCACCGTTTTCGCTTCAACTTTTTAACAGTTCATCGGAATTGATCGTATGATACACCGCTGGATTCATATGGAAAATAAGCATCTTCCGTATGTTGAACACTTGTCAAGATTCCTCACGGATTAAGAGCAGTTTTGAAAACGGTGCGGTGACACACTTTCACAGCGGGAGTTTTTTCGTGATTTCTCTTAAACCGTTCATTGGAATGATGCAACAGATACACCGTTGGAAAGGTATCGATCAGGCGCTCCATCCATATGTATAACACTTTCTCTAATTCCCCACGGTTTGAGAGGAATTTCAAATTGAAAAAAACGCAGCAACTCTGTTTTTGGTCGGCGGATCTTGTAAAGAGTCAAACTTTTTAACCATTTGTCGAAACGATGCGTACGATACACCGTTGGATTCTTATGTAGTAGGAGCATCTCCGACATGTTGAACACTTTTCGAGATTCTTCACGGTTTTGAAGGAATTTTGAAAACGGTGTGCTGCCCTCTTGTGGACAGCGGGCGTTTTTGCGTAAAAAAAATTGATTTGTTCGTCCGATTGATGCAATTAACACACCATTGGATAGCTATCGTCGAGGCGCTCCATCTTTATGCAAAGAATATCCTCTAATTCCTTAGGGTTTAAAAGTTGTGTCGATTCTACTAAAAACGCGGAACTCCGTTCTTCACGGACCCGAAATCGACGAAGTGAACCGCATTGGCCGGGCAACCGCACCGCATCCGACGGGCAAGCGCACTGCATTATTGCAAAACATAAACAACGTCTTTTTCGCGGATCCGAAATCGAACAAGCGAACTGCATTCGTCGGGCAACCGCACCGCATTTTTCGACAGAGAGCACTTCACGCGTTTTCTTTTTTCTTTCTCATACTGCCGCAATTCACGCGAGGGGGAAGTGAACCACGATATAAAACAATAGTGAACTACATGATTTGCTTTAATTTTTTGTAACATATTTTATTCTATTGACGTGCAAACGAACTGCATCGAGTGAACCGCATCCGACTGTTAAGCGCACTACATTCGGCTTCACAATTGAGATTCTTGTTGTTAAAATAAGGTAGGTTAGGGGGTGTTAGCAGAATAAGGTTTTTGTTGTTAAAATAAGGTCTTAACGAGTGTTATCATAATAGACCCACCATATATATATATATATGTCGTCTATTCTACAATCGATGATAGAATAATATTCTGCAATAATCTCGTACTGCCCGAGATGACGATCTCGTACTTCTTCTGTAATACACTGTCATGCTGCTTTTTCATGAAGTCGGTACTGCTCTTCTGTCTGTGTGTAGTAATTCAATCATAGATTTTAAACCGTTAATCGGAATTGCACAAATGATATACCATTGGAAAGCTACGGAAAATCCCAAGCGTTTTCATATTATGACTTTTTCCTATTTTTTATATTTTTATTATAAATTTTCAAAAAACAGAAATCATCACAACCTAACTGAAAAGTGTTTTGAACGTAATTTTTTACCCACTTCTCGGAATTGCGCAAATGATATATCGTTGGAAAGCTACTGAAATTTCCAAACGTTTTTATGTTTTAATATTTTTTAACTTTTGCATATTTTTTGAACAGTTTTAAAATACTAAAAATCAGTTTTATTAAAAGTTGATTGTTATTAATTTTTAGACCTCAAAATGATGCAAATGATATGACATTGGAAAGCTATTGAAATTTCCCATCTTTTTCATGTATTAAGGTTTTCAAAATTTTACATAATTTTTGAGCAGTTTTAAAAATATCGAGATCAATTCAAAATAGACGAAAAGTAATTTGATCTTAGTTTTTAACCATTTCTCGGAACAGCGAAAATGATATACCGTTGGAAAGCTACTGAAATTTACAAACGTTTTCGTTTTTAAGTTTTTTCAAATTATGCATAGTTTTTGAACAGTTTTCAAAATACTAAAATTAAGATATTTTAAAAGATGATTATTGATGTTCATTTAACCTCGGAATGATGCAAATGATATGGCGTTGGAAAGGTGCTGAAATTTAGCAACTTTTTCATGTTTTAATATTTTTTCAATTCTTCATGGTTTTTGAACAATATTCGAAATACTGAGATTTTTGTTGTTTCAAGGAAACAAAGTATTGTACTTCTCTGAAATATGAGTTTCGTACAACCGAATAATTAAAAAATTCTTATATTGCTCAAAATGAGTAAATTGTATTGCCAGTATTTTTTGATTGAACTCAACCTTCCTCGATATGCTCGTGTATTTTCTACGGAATATTAGTTTCGTACTGCCCGAGATGAAGATCTGGTACTGCTGCTGTATGATTGTACTGTACTTCTTTTTCGTGAACATGGTACTACTTTTTCACAACTCTATAGTAATTGCTTCTGGATTTTAAATAATTAATTGGAATTGCGCAAATGATATACCGTTGGAGAGCTATAGAAAATCCTGAAGTTTTTCTTATCATAAGTTTCTTCATTTTTTGGGTTTTTTATTTTGAATTTGGAAAAAACAGAATTTATCATAAGATGATTAAAAGTGTTTTGAACAAAATTATTTTACTACTTGTCGGAATAGAGCAAATGATATACTTTTGGAAAGCTACTGAAATTTCCAATCTTTTTCATGTTTTAAGTTTTTTCAAATTTTGTATAATTTTTGAACAATATTCAAAATACTGATATTTTCTATGTTCTGGGAAACCGAGTTTTTGTACTCTGATCGACATGCATCTCGTACTTCCTAGAATGTGAGTTTTATACTACGTGTTGTCACGATGTTGTACTTTAAATATAGTTATTTTTCATTCAGTTACGGGAGACCGTGTATTTTTTTTTTTTATATTACTGGTGTTTACTTCTCGATCTTGATGTTTAATACTTCCCTAAACTTCATTTTTATACTTCCCCATCTTATGGGTTTTTTTACTTCTCAAAATTCATAATATTTATTAAGGTTATTTTTTGCATTTTTTGTACTACTCGGCTAAAAAAGGTTTGTACTTCTTCAAATGAATAAATTGTACTTCCCAGAGCGAATAAATGTTATTGCCCATGGTGATTAAATGGTACTGCCGGACAATAAAAATGTTTGCACTGTTAAAAGTGAATAAATTATACTACCCAAAAGATAACTTCTTCCTTTTTGCTAAAGAACATTTTTTCAACGGCAAACTGCTTCAGTAACAGAAATATAAGTGTTCTAGACAAAGATGTCAATTCCACACAAAAATTACAACTGAAAATCACCAATCAACAGCAATTAAGAGTTAACATCTATGAACAACATTAGTTAGTATCAAGTACAGTAACCGTTATCTTAAGGAAAATACAGTATAGAGTAGCAGTTAGCATTTTCTACACTGCCTTGCTATATTTTCCTCGTACATGATGAAGAAACTTAGCTGCCGAGAGGAGCTAGCCGTAACAGTAACTTCACAGGCCAGTAGACACACATGATCTTCAGAGTTCAGACACACGAGGAGATAGTAAAAGGTACTAGTACTTTAATATCTGGTTGATGTAGACGAATCAAGTACTGGATGGATTGGCATATGCGTTGCTGCTCCTCTCCTTCCACTCCATGAACAAATTGCCCCGATGCTGACTAAGTGGATGCGCCACCTCCTCCGGACGTTGCACTCTGTTGCTGCACTCTCTGCAATTGTTCCTCCTGTTGATGCCGTCCTTTGCTGTTGCAACCTTGCGCGACACAGTGGTCGTCACACGGCCACCAAGCGCCATGGGTTGTGACATCTCTGATTGGGCGACTCGCCGCTGTTAAAAATTGCAACCGCCAAGTATCAATTCCCCTCTAGAAAAACCACTTGAATCAAGGATCCGTTGACATAGCCACTAGCACATCCAATTCAGGAATCAATACAGAAAAATATTAGTAAATTTCATACTGCGCGAAAATAAAATATTAGTAAATTATATCGCCTAAAATGAAGGGAAAAGATTCCCTACACCCGGCAGATTTTTGCGCGTTCGTCCGCCGCCTTCCGCGTGTGACGCGTGTCACATTCTTAGTTAAAGATGCTTTGCAACAAAGGTCCAGTTGCAAAGGGCTTCGCAACAAAGGTTTTATTGCAAATAATGATGTTGATTATCGTGAATAAAAATTGTGTCTACAACAAGAATCAAGGCGTTCATATTGTAAAAAAGTTTCGCAACATCGTTTGTGTTGCAAATGGCTTCACAACATCGCTCGTGCTGCAAAAAAATAAACTTTACAATTTCATTTGTACAATTAAATTTTTCGCAACATCGTCTATGTTGCAAAAGAGTTGTGCAACATCGTCTCTGTTGCAAAGAGCTATTACGTCAGCTGCTAGATCATCCGCATCGGACGGCTCACGACCCGGCGGATATTTTAGAAAAATCCGCCGGCTGACGCGTAGCACTCGCCTAAAATGAATCAATGGTACTACCTAGGGCAGTGGCGGAGCTACCAAAAAATTGTTGGGCGGGCTGAATAGTATAAACAGTGCTACCAAATCAAAAATCAATGCATTATTATGGGCTAAACTTCATGTAAAATCTTTTTTTTCTCCAGCCTTGGGCGGGCCATGGCCCTTTTGGCCTTGTCATAGCTCCGCCAGTGCCTAGAGGTGATCAGTGGTACTTCCTGACAATGAAAAGGTTTGTATTGTTGATTTTACAATTTTTCACTTTTTACTTCTTTATTTTCATGTTCTGTACTGTTAATTACACTAGTAGAATGCCCGTGCGTTGCAACGAGCCTTTTAATTTATTTATTCTTCTGATTGCACATATAAATATAATGAACATCAAATTTCACATATATAAAAAACATAGCCTACACCAATTAAAAAATAATGAAAATCCACTTCACCTGCAATGTAATTTAACAATGTATACATAAGCAATTATCTGTTACAAACTAAAATTTACCTGATGCACTTAATATATTTCCATACAACGCTAGGAGTGATGTCTTTAGCTTCATTCGCAGAGTACTTCATGAAGTATAATAAAAATTTAATCGGTGACACATATAATAGATTCAGTACCTTAGTAGAAGAATAACAGGTCACCATGCATCTATAAAAACTTGGTAGGTCATCGTGTAAAAATAGGAATGACATGCCATGAAAGCTCTAGTGAGGGTAAAAATCATGAACTTTTGTGTTAAAGAGTCATGGTCATCGTACTTCACGTCTAAGATGCTTACGTGTTGTGGAACGAACTTGCACACTATTTGTAATTTTTTCAAGTTGGGTTATACGTTTTATGTGTCAAATTTTTCCGCGAACCATGTTCATGAGATAACAAAAAAGTTAATGTAACTAAAAAAATGTATTTATCATAGTTGTAGGTGTTGCCTTTTCCTGCAAGAGAAATAATTATGCAAGTATGTGAGGAGATGGTTATAAAATAGTTCTCCAACTTTGAGGAACTCTTTTATTTCTGACTTTATCGACATCTTTTTATCAACCTCCCCATTCAGGAACCGAATGCATGCATCAGGAGGAACACTGTTAGCATGTTTCAAGCCTATAATCAAAAGTGAATACTTATTTTTCTGGTTCATTTCAAGGAGATTTTCTAGACATTAGACCAAACGAGTCCATTAAGAATTCTTCACTTTGTAAAAAACGCAGTGAATAGAATACTGCGCAAAAATTGACTTGTAGTAGATGAACTGCAAAATAAATATCCATATTCAGCATGCAAATAAAGACAAACATTGAGGCGGAAACACCAAAAACTGAGAGATCATGCTTCATTTTCAAGGCTGTTGTGGGTTGTTCTTACACTTTTATCAATGGAGCATCATATATCATAGATAGTAATTGCACACCTATGATCAGATAACCAAACCATCAGGAAGCGAGCACAAATTCTAAACAAACGACAGGTCTGGTTACACCTATGGTATTCTAGCGCCAAGTGGCAGTACTCATTATCCATCTTACCCAGCACTGTGTGGATTGTTGTTGCGCCGTCCGCCAGCGAACTGTTCACCTTGCCCATCTCGGTGAGCTGCTTGACTGAGAAGATGGTGCCGAAGTATCCCTCCAGGAGTGTCGGCTGCAGCCGCTGCTGCCTATCCGTGGCACAATACAGCCTGGTTGGCTGCTCAGGGGCAGGTCAGCCCACATGCTAGATACGTGCACCGCCGCACGTACTACTCTTATTGAGACCAACTCCTCTAGAATTTTCGTAGCCATTTCCTCAGGTACAATATTAATGCATGTAAAATTCGAGCTTCAACATCCTACAAAAACAAAAGCTAACTCGGACAAATTCTTCATCTATGTTTTTTAGACAACGGATGGACCACTTTACTGAATTTGGCATACTATAATAGATCAATCAAGAAACATATTGCAGCATCTTTTAGATTAGACATTTTCCAACTACTGAGTTCCAGAATAGTAGATACCAAACAATTCCTTCAAAATGCAAAATAAATTTAACCAAAAAGCCCATGAATTTCAGAATATCCATCATTATCATATACTATATCGTAAGGATGCATGATCCAAATCCTCGTGGAACAAACACAAGTTCCAGATATACTGTTCTGGATTGTTCTTACACTTTTATCAATGGAGCATCATATATCATAGATAGTAATTGCACACCTATGATCAGATGACCAACCCATCAGGAAGCGAGCAAAAATTCTGAACAAACGACAGGTCCGATTACACCTATGGTATTCTAGCGCCAAGTGGTAGTACTCATCGTCCATCTTACCCAGCTCGGCGTGGATTGTTGTTGCGCGGTCCGCCAGCGAACCATTCACCTTGCCCATCTCAGTGAGCAGCTTGACCGAGAAGATGATGCCGAAGTATCCCTCCAGGAGTGTCGGCTGCAGCCGCTGCCACCCATCCGTGGCACAATACAACCTCGTTGGATGCTCAGGGGCCAGGTCAGCCCACGCGCTAGAGACGTGCACCGTCGCACACTTCTCTATTATTATTGAGACCAACTCTTCTAGAATTTTCGTAGCCATTTTCTCGGTTACAAGATTAATGCATGTAAAATTTGAGCTTCAGCATCCTACAAAAACAAAAGCTAACTCGGAAAAATTCTTCATCTATGTTTATTAGACAACGGATGGACCACATTACTGAATTTGGCATACTATGATAGATCAATCAAGAAACATATTGCATTATCTTTTAGATTAGACATTTTCCAACAACGGAGTTCCAGAATAGTAGATACCAAACAATTCCTTCAAAATGCAAAATAAATTTGACCAAAAAGCCCATGAATTTCAGAAGATCCATCATTATCATATACTATATCGTAAGGATGCATGATCCAAATCCTTGTGGAACAAACACAAGTTCCAGATATACTCTTATCATCATGAATCTCAAATAACTATAGGCATGCAAGGTACGGATAGCAATTAAAAGCAGAGTTGGAGGGAAAAAAGAAGCACTGACCCTGTTGGAGGGCCTGACCTTGTCTTTCTTCGTGGCGACGTGGATGCACCTTGGCATGACGAAGAGGTCGGCAGCTCTACTCTGCTCGTTTGTCCTGAAACCACCGATGGTGGTGACGTGGAGCAAGCTGACACGGTTGCTAACAGCGGCAGCCTTGGTGAGCGCTCAAGCAGCTCCATCCCAATCGTGTCGCCTTTCAAGTTTTCTTCTAGAAAAATAGTAATCAGCTCCCTCCCAGCCTGTACTTTCAAGCATGAGATGGATATCGGACCAATCAAGTCTATTAAGAATGCTTCTCTTTTTATAATACGCAATTAATAGAGTGTTGTGTGACAGTTGACTTGAAGTAGATGAATTGAAAAATAAATATCCACGATCCTCTACCTTTGTGTTGTTGTTGATCCTCTCTGAAGAAGGTAAAAATGGCAAAAAAAATGAGATGTTGACAGTATGTTTCAGTTACGCTATTGTTAACTGGGTTCTGCAGATACAATTGGTTGATTCAATCCCAAAGAGTAGCTCAATCAGCATTTCATGTTTCATGCAAAGGAGATAATAACATTCATTCAGTTTACAATCTATAGATAATACGAATATCAACTGCTTGTTTATATTGCAGGTTGAATGATACTCTGAAGATGAACATGTCTAAGCTGAACATTTGGCCGACTTTGGCATATTTGAACCAAGAAGAACTAACAAGCATGAAAGTATTGAGCATAAATATTTTCAACATTTCCAACTTGTTATAAAGTGCAAAATCAACTAAAGAGCTTACACATCAGTGAAAAAATAAATTTTCATATTTACTGTAGTTCTTGATACCAAGTGCAATCTTATATTTTAACAATATCCAATACTTATATTCAGTTTATATTGGTACGCCTAATTTATAACAGTTGTACTGTTAACAGTCAAGCAATGCTAGGTAGAATAACACATTCATAGTCATCAATTATCCCTCTATGAGTTACTTGACACCTTGATCTACATGATGATAATATTGTGAAAATACTTGAGTTATGAGGCAACGCACACTTGATTGATTAGAGGGTTGCAGTACATATACACGGGGTGAGTCGTGGATCCGTAGATCACGCTCAGGATGAGGCCGGTGGACTAGGTACGGGCCTGAAGACTAGCTCTACAGTTACAACAGATAAGCACATGTACAATAGCTGAACGTTACAACTCAACACCCCCCCCCCCCCCGTAGACCGAACGGAAGACGGACGAAGGGAGCCCTTTCGTGGGAACATGAAGGACCTTGGTGTCACCAAGTGCCACTCGATCTCGCACGAAGTGGAGATCGATTTCTATATGCTTCGTCCGCTGATGTTGAACCGGGTTGGAGGCGAGGTAGGTAGTGTTGATGCTGTCGCAGTAGATGAGAGTAGCCCGCCGTGGAGGTCGATGAAGCTCATGGAGCAGTTGCCCGAGCCAGCACGCCTCAGCAACACAGTTGGCAACCGCGCGGTATTCCGCCTCCGCGCTGGAGCGCGACACGGTGGGCTGCCGCTTCGAAGACCAGGACACGAGGTTGTTGCCGAGGAAGACACAAAAGACGGACGTGGATTTCCTCATGTCCGGGCACCCAGCCCAGTCGGCGTCGCTATAAGCAATGAGATCGGCAGAAGAAGACCTGAAGAGCTGCAACCCAAAGTGAGATGAACCATGGACATAACGGAGCACACGCTTGATCAGCTGAAAGTGAGTATCAAGGGGGTTGTGCATGAACAAGCAGATTTGTTGAACGGCGTACTGAAGATCAGGGCGCGTAAGGGTGAGGTACTGCAAGGCTCCCGCTAGGCTGCGGTAGTGGGAAGGATCAGTGTACGGTTTGCCAGCGGAAGCAGAAAGTTTGGCACTTGTGTCAATGGGAGTGGAGATAGGTTTGCATGCTAGCATGTTGGCGCGCTCAAGGATTTCTAAGGCGTATTGCTGCTGCGAAAGAAAAAGACCATGGCTGTTGCGATGAACATTAATCCCTAGGAAATGATGAAGGTCCCCTAAATCACTCATAGAGAATTCTTTTGTGAGAGAGGCGGTGAGGTGTGTGAGCAGCTCTAGGGAGTTGGAAGTGAGAATAATGTCATCTACGTAGAGAAGTAAATATGCAACGGATGAGCCATGGTGGAGGATGAGCAGAGATGTGTCGCTTTTAGAGGAAATGAACCCAAGGGTGTGAAGAAATTGAGTGAACCGAAGGAACCACGTACGGGGAGCTTGCTTGAGGCCGTAGAGGGATTTGTTGAGGTGGCATACATGAGTCGGGTGCGAGGCGTCGGCGAAGCCCGACGGCTGTTGGCAGTACAGTCTCGGCGAGATCACCGTGGAGGAAGGCGTTCTTGACGTCGAGTTGCCGGATAGCCCAGTTGTTGGCAGTGGCGAGGCTGAGAACAACACGGATGGTGGCCGGCTTAACCACGGGGCTGGAGGTTTCTCCGTAGTCGACGCCAGGCTGTTGAGTGAAGCCGCGAACCACCCACCTCGCTTTGTACCGAGCGAGCGACCCATCAGGCTGGAGCTTGTGTCGGTAGATCCACTTGCCGCTCACCACATTGACACCTGCAGGACAAGGCACTAGAGACCACATGTTATTCCGAATTAGCGTGTTATACTCGTCAAGCATGGCGGCAGACCAATGGGGATCCTTGAGGGCGGAGCGATAGGACGAGGGAAGAGGCGAGATGGAGGAAGAAATAGTGAGACCGAGGGGTGCCTTGGGCATACGGAAACCAGTTTTCCCTCGGGTCTTCATCGCATGTGGGTTAGCCACCGGGGGGGATGGCGACGGCTTTGGGCGGGAGTGGCGGCGCAGGTGTGGACGAGGGAACAGGCGCGGCAGGCGAGGTTGGAGTGCGTGGGGTGGACCCCGTGGGCGAGATAGGCGGAGTGGTGGGTGGCGGCGCATCGTGATGTGCGTGAGGGGGGGTAGGAGGGTTCGGTGGGTCGGGGATCCCGGAGGGAACAACGGCAGGGGCATGATGTGCGGGAGGTGCAGGTGGCGTACGAGGTAGGTTGCGCGGGATCCTGGTGTAGATGGGGCCGGCGCGGACGGGATTGTTTGTGGAGGGCTCAGCTACTGGTGTGGTGTAGGGAAAAGTGCTCTCATAAAAAACGACATGCCGAGAGAGAATGACTTTGCGCGTGTCGAGGTTGAGACAGCGGTACCCTTTGTGTTCACGGGGATACCCTATGAAAACGCAGCGAGCAGAGCGAGGCGCAAGCTTGTGTGGTGTAGTGGCAGATAGGTTAGGGAAGCATAAACTAACAAAGGTGCGTAGGTGCGTGTAGGTGGGGTGCACGCCATAGAGCAAAAAATGAGGCGTAAAGTGATGAATGGCGCGAGATGGGCGTATATTGAGCAGGTGTGTGGCAGTGTGAAGGGCCTCAACCCAAAAGGGTGGTGGGAGAGAACCTTGGGAGAGAAGGGTGCGAACGACGTCATTGGTGATGCGTATGTGACGCTCAGCTTTGCCATTTTGCGCGGAAGTGTGAGGGCGGGAGAGGCGGAATGATACACCATGAGAGGAGAAGAAGGCGCGAAGAGCGGAGGAGATAAATTCACCGCCATTATCACACTGTAAACACCGAGTCAAAACATGAAACTGGGCATAGACATAAGAGAAAAAACGTTGGATCGTTGCACATGTATCAGATTTATCACGAAGAGGAAACGTCCAAGAATAATGGGAGTAATCATCAATAATAATGAGATAGTATTGAAAACCTGAAAAACTAGCAACGGGCGACGTCCATAAATCACAGTGTACAAGGTGAAAGGGGGCTGTGGTGTAGGTGGAGGAGTTTGTGAAGGGTAGAAGTGTATGTTTGCCTAATTGGCATGCAGTACAGAGTGAGGTTGGACGGGTAATTTTATTACAAGCTAAAAAATCAGAAGGAAAATGCGCCATGGTGGAGGCCCCGGGATGACCGAGGCGGCGGTGCCAGAGATCTTGAGTGGAAACGGTGAGAGCCGCCGAGGGAGTGCCGCCATTATTTCCGGAGAAGGGGTAGAGGTCGCCGTGACTATTGGACCTCAGAAGAACTGCCCGCGTTGTTAGGTCCTTCACACAGAAACCAAGAGGATCAAACTCCACAGAACAGAAATTTTCACGAGTAAACTTACGAACGGAAATCAGATTTTTGACAATATTAGGGGAGATGAGCACATGAGAGAGCTGGAAGGGGTGAGGTAATAGTGTGGCAGAACCAGTAGTAATGATAGGAAGGTGGGCCCCATTGCCGACAATAACATGACTAGTAGAACGAGCTAAAGGGAAATGAGTCGTGGTCAATATACCTGGGTCCCCGGCGACGTGGGAAGCAGCGCCGGTGTCCATGATCCACTCAGGTTGAGGAGGGAGAGCAGCGCCATAGCTTGGGGAAGAGTAGTACATAGCAGCGTGATCCCAACCGAAAGGCGCCGCGGTGGAGCAGGTGCAGCCGGTGGGGCGGCCGGATGCATGACGGGGTAGACCTGATGCTGGACGCCGGGACGAGGGCCAAGGACGCCTGCCGCATTCGGCGGAATCCAGGGAGCACGAGGCGGCGGGAAGGGCATGCGCATGGGCGCGAAGTAACCATGCCAGGGCTAGGGACCGGCGCCACGACCGGCAGGGGCCTCACCGCGACCACGTCCACGTCGTCACCGGCGGGCCACCACGGCCAGCGCCGTCCTGGATGGCAAGGACGTGCGCGCCCTCAGCACACGCCCGTTTGGCGAGGGTGAGCTCGGCGAGAACGAGACGGGAGCGGCACTGGGCGAACTTCGGAAGAGGAACCGTAGACTGCAGGATGGCGGCCTGCATCTCGTACTTCCTGCCGAGGCCGTCGAGCATCTGGAGAGTGAGTTGGCGATCGTTTACCGGCGAGTTGACGTCGGCGAGGGCAGTGGCGAGGCTTTGGAGGTGCCGATAGCATTCATGGATGGAGAGGTCGCCGCGAACGGTGCTCCGAAACTCCTGCTCGAGGTGCATGGCGAGGCCGGCGTCGTTGTCGAAGAAGTAGTCATGCAGCCGGGTTCAGATCTCGTAGGTGGAGGAGTTCGCCGGGGCGACGATCTCGAGGAGGTCGCCGGAGATCGTGGCGAAGAACCATAGCACGATGGTGTTGTCGTCGTCACGCCAAGCCGGATCGACGAGGCGCTCAACGGACACCTCCATCACGTGGTCCTGGGCGTGGTAGCGAGCCAGGAACATGTTGATGTAGTTGCGCCGGTGGGAGAAGTTCGAGCCGTCCAGGGCGAGCTTGAAATCGAGGATGCCGGTGACGTCGAGCCCGTGGATGGAGGGGATGGGCGTTGCAGGCGCCACCCGGAGTGGGTGTGACGCCCCCAAAATCAGACTGTGTATAGTAATCATAAACGCAAGGTACACGATCGAGATCAGGGACTCACGGTGAGATATCACAACACAACTCTACAAATAAAAATAATACAAGCTGTTTAATACAATCCAGCGGCCACGAGGGCTCGAATACAACAGCTCGAGAGCACAAGGTTAGCGGAAGCAATAGTATCTGAGTACAGACACAAGAATACAAGGTTGCCTTAAGAAGGCTAGCACACATAACAACAGATCGAAAAGGCGAGGCCTCCTGCCTGGGAACCTCCAAACTACTCCTGGTCAAAGGGGAACTCGACGTCGTAGAAGGCATCGGGGATCTTCATGTTGCGGTGGTCGGCATCGGGAACTCCTTCTCCTGGGCTCCAACGTCGACTGCAGCGGCTGATCAGGCAAAACAGTAAAGGAAATAAAGCAGGTGAGTATCTAGTATACCCGCGAGTCTTACGTCCGCTACTAAGCATTATGCATTGTATCAACGAAAAGAAGAGGCTGTATATAGTGGACTGAAAGACAGAAATCCAGAGCAAGGGTAAGAAGCTAGGCCTAACGAAGACTAGCATCTTCCGACGATGTCTTGCAGCATGAGGTAAGAATCAACCAATAGTTTATATAAAGCATAAAGTAACAATGCACCAGAAGTTGTTGCAGCATTGTATAATAATAAGTTGTAATAATTAACAATGCCTCCAAGTTCACCTCCTCGACATCCCCGCGAGGAAGAAAACCCGGAACCATACAGTTTAATAATAATAGTTTGTAGTGGTAAGATCCAGCTTCAGCATAAAGCGTCCTGTTACCGTGGACACGGCTATTCAAATAGATTAATCTTCCCTGCAGGGGTGCACTTGTGTTACGCTACACGCACGGATCTCCAGGGTGGCGGGAACCTTGTTAGGGAACGCTCCACCGAGGCTATCCGACACTTCATATCCCATCTTTCAAACTCAGCAGAGAGGCCATCCGCCGGTCTAAATCCTAAGTACGCCGAGCCTTGGACCCCAACCCGAACGTACTCCTGCACGGTGCATGGCTGGCCGGTGAAGTTAAAGCAAATCCAAATAAGACACCACCGCGCGAGAAAATAAGACAACACCACTTCCCGGAAATCAGCCCGCAGTACTGCTGACGTCTGAAGAGTCCTCGGACGACACTACGAAGCAGAGGAGCCCATAACTCGTAATTCCCACGGGTAGGTAGTGCGTACATGGAATATAGCCAACTCAAGACATTCACTGAACCATTTATCATTTTAATTAACCTGCGTGAGAACCGTTATCGTTGCCTCGACTTAACTGACCCGCGGACAACGACAACAGCCAGGACCACCAGTACATCGGTGCCTGCCCCGTCGTCCCACCAAGTCACTGCGGTTACCAACAAGGTGAACCGTCTCCTTACCTTGTCTCGCGAGTGCTCCCGGAGGAGCTCGACTTTCGTAGTTTGGTAACTCTCGTGGCCAACGATCAGGGGCCAAGCACACCGGTACACTGGTCGTACCCTCCCTGTCGTCCTGTCGCAATACCACTCGCGGGCATCGTTGGGTCGCCCGACTTCTTACCTTTAAGGACACCAGTTGGTTCGAGTTCCTACCATTAAGTGAAACCAGAAGGTATCACCCTCGATGGCACACTTAAAAAGGTTTGACAGAGACATCAGCGGAATGAACTAAAGAGGTAAACCTCGTATCATCCCGGTGATGCTACGCTACTGAGCCGACGAGAGTGAAATACGACATCTCTGTTCTTCGGCAGCCGAGGGATATTGGGATCCGGGCGATCTACACGATCATCATTAGTCCAATTCCTGGTCAGATGGGGAGGATATACTTCGAAGCCACATCGTTGAAGTTGACCGAGGGAATTGAACTTCCGCAGTCCTTTCCAATCTCTACGAAGACATTCACGCAACATCTGATTGTTGTTCATGGTAATATTGCGCAAATGATTAATCTCGTCCATCAAAGCTTGCTTCTAAATGAAATATTGGTCGATGTGATGTTGAAGCATTTGCTGGGACCGAAGAGAAACTTCCATGTGATGCACTGGCTTGATAAACTTCGAGCGAACATTTCGCTCAGTCAAATGGGTGCGGATGCCAGTATGCTCAGCATATGGATCGTTGGGTCGAGCAACAATCTGCAATACTTCCCTAACAGGTGGAGTGAAAATCTTCAGGAAAATTGACACGGGGAATGGCACGTCCCGAGAGTAATTGCAGATGGCCATCAGCCATGGTGCATACGGCTTGTGGGAATTGTGATCATCAGCACGAGACACCAAAGTTCTGAGGAAGTAGTCTTCAAAATCGAAAGGATGACCGTGGACTAACTTCAACAGAGCAAGTTGTACGTCATTGGGAATAGGAAAGTCATCGTGTATATCGAGCATGGGCATCAAAGTCTTCGAAAGAATATAAAACCATGCCTTTGCTTCAAAAACTAAGTGTCTTGGCTTGGGCTCTGCCGGGTAGGTATCTCCTACGACATCTGGATTCATGATCGTTTAAAATTCAGCAGGAGTTGGAGCAGGTAAGTCATGAAGCTTGTGTGGTAATCCTTCGAACCGAGGTAAATTGATGATGGCCAGAAATTGATCGACAGTCATATGGAATACTTGGCCTTGGATCATATAATCAAATTTCCACGTCTTCGAGTTCTCGGGATCACCAGTGACATAGAGCGTAGCATAAAATTCCTTGATAAGCTCGGGATTGTAGCCACAATCAAGAGCAAACATCTTGTGAGCATGCAGACCATCAATTGTTTCGGCAACATTCTCGAAACAAGAAGTGGAGTACACCGAAGGCATATCAAGGTATTGATGTTGGAACACTCTAGCCTTGTTGTACAGCACACGAGTATAATAGATGGCTTGCTCTTGGGTCCAAAACCGAAGAGAATATGCACTTCTGGGCTTCTCGTAGGGATTGGTCCCGAAGAAAAATGGCTTGTGTTCACGCCTTTTGAAGATGGGGCCTCCACGAGGAACATCTGAGCGGAACAGTGGCAGCATTTCTCTCGGATGAGCGGAATGGAGCAGCTCATCAACAGGAAAAACTTCGTCAGCATTGTCTGGCATCTGGAAAACTGGCTCAGCAGGGCGAGTAATGGAAGATGGAATGTTTACAATGTCCTGAGCTGGATGGCTGCAGGAGCATTTTCCTCGGCCTGCGCTTCGACGACAACTCCTTCGTCGGCATTAGCATTCTGAGCGTCCTCTTCATTATCCATGGCCTCCAAATCTTCGTCTAGTTGTGCGAATGCATCAACCATTTCTTCGTTCGAGGAACTTGATGAGGAGGAGGAAGAACTGGCACTCGAACGGTCATCTCCAGAACGATTTCCTTCGATGGGATCTTGACGAGAAGAAACTGTCGTGATATCAACATCAGCGTCTTCTCCTTCATGTAGAGTCTGGGCAGAGGAGTAATCTTTCTGAGCAGAGGAAATGGGACTTGAGTTTCTTGCTCGACATGAGCAGCTTGCTCGGTCTCTGCATGATCTTGGGTTTCGAGGGCAGGGGTGGTCGATGGAAAGACGTGAGGTGGTGATGGTGGGTTTGGAGGTGGTGAGCGTTGGCGAGGTGGAGGTGGAGTTTTCTCACGAGGAGGAGTTGGTTCCTTGGTGGGGTTTGGTGCAGTATCTTGTCGTGCTGATGCAGCAACGACCTCGGTAGACTTGGCCTTCTTTGCATTCTTCTCGATCTCTGGCGTCCCACGCACAGAGGTTGGAGCAGCAGACTTTCTCTTACGAGATTGTCTCTTGTACAAGGCATCATTGTGCTCTTTGCATACGGCCGACACAATTTGTCGAACCTTTTCATACACAGCGGTCAGATTTTCCTTCTGAGCCCTTCTGGAAGCTTCAGCGGTGGCAATCTTGGATTTGAAAAACTTACGGGACTCAATGTCCTCGGTTTCTTCTTGAAGTTGTCGGGAGTAAAAATCACTTGATCCTTGTCCTTGCGATCCTGGGTGATATATCCTTCCCAGCGAATCATGTATCGAGCAACATGCTCTTGGATTTCAGCAGGGACATCATCCTCGGCAGTGACTCTGCTCGGTGTGGTAGCCATCTTCCAGAGGATATGAGAAATATTAGCAGCATCCCAAGGAGCATGGGCAGCAGATTCTCCTTCGTTGGAACTCTCTTCATCGGCACGAGGGCCGGAAACAACAGGTTCAGCAGGTGCAGGAGCTGGAGGAACTGGAACATTCTGAGCCTTTTTCCTAGCCTCCTTGGCTTTCTTCTCGGCCTCCTTGGTGGCCTTGGCAGCAGCAATGGATTTGGTGACGGCACTAGGGGCCACAGCTTTATCCTTCGAGGCACTGGGGACCTCAGCATTTTTCTTCGCAGCACTTGGGGTTGCAACCTTTTCCTTCGTGACTGTGGGAGTCACAATTTTCTCGGTGGCGCTGGGGGCCACAACCTTTTCTTTCGGTGCAACAGGAATGTTGCCTTCAGCAATTTGTCGTCGGTACTTTTCACTGACCAAATGAAGAATGCCTAGCTGTTGAGCAACCAGAGCCTTTTTATGCTCGGGCTGGCTGTGAAAGTTCAGGAGCTTGGAATTTGTCAAGTCCTTTGCTTCTTGTTCTTTTTGCTGTGACAGCCTTTCTCTACGTTGAATAAGTGTTTCTTCATCCTCAGAAACTTGAGCTTGCTTTCCCTTCGATTTAGTCGAAGGTTTTGGTTGGCGAGCTTGAACTGGAGGAGCAGATGAAATGGGCGGATCAGTGACCAAGTTGGTCAAGTCAATATTTGCTCGAGGAGCCTGTGAAGCTGGCTCCTGGATCCTAATGCCCTTACTTCTCGGCTTCTTTTTCAGAGGAATGTCCTCGACATCAGCCTCTGTACCAGGGTCTTGATCATCTGAATTTACTTCTTCATCAGAGCTCGCATCAGGTGGTGAGACAATTACCACCTTTTTCTTTCGCTTGGCTGATTTCTTGCCAGCCTTCGATTTGGCACTAGGGCCAACATCTACGGTACCCTCAGCAGCAGCACCGTCCTTTTTAGCTTTGGCTTCTTTTCTCTTCTGTGCTCGCGCTTCCCGAGCATCAACCAGCTCCTGAAAATTGGCAGGAGTTTTCAGGGAGGATGGATGAGCATCAGCTGGAGGAGGTGGTCGATTATCTTTTGTCCACTTTGGCCTTAACGCTTTGACATCAGACCAAGGATTTTTCATAGCAAACAGCCTCTCCCAGCGTGGCATAAGAGACTTGTACTCATACCAACGAAGCGCTTGCAGTCTTCGAATCTCTTGCAGACGGTTTTCTCTCGTACGTTCATCCTCAGAACCTTCAGGCGTTCTTAACTTCTTTTCGACGATCAACTCTTCTGATAAACCTTCAGAGTTGTTGGTGATTCTTGTTCGACCTCCTACACGCTTGGGTGCTCTGACATTTCCTTCGATCCCAGACATTTTTCTGCGAAAAAGATAGGTACGAGGGAATATAGGAAAGTTGTGAACAAGTACCAGCGGTTTTCGAGGAAAATCATTTTGAGTGCAGTAAGCATATCGATAAGCATGTCTTGCAGCAAATTTTTCAAGCAAGTACTAGGCTAGATTTCCATCGGGTGCAAATCTAACTAAGAACCTGTATGAACGAATTGCACAACACAAGTTTATCGATACGTTTCTGAGGAAATTGCTAAAGTGAGAGAATCCGAGGGATTTCTTACCTAGCGCAGATGGGAATCGACAGAAAACGCTAGAAAACTGATTTCCCAAGATTCAATGATCCAAACAGATCAAACAGACCTAAGAAAAAGAGAGAAAATCAAGAACAAATCTGGATACAATGAACAGGAAAGATTGGAATCGTATCCAGAGCCATGCATACCCTAACTTGGTGATGTACGGCGACTACGGCGACGCGGAAGAAGTTCCTCGTCGACGGGGAGCTCTTCGGCGGCTTCCTTCCGGCAGCAAAGCGGCGAGGGAGTCGACGGCGACGAGCAGCACGGCGGCGCGCGAGAGAGAATTTCGGGAGCAGAGAGACGAAGTCGAGGAAATTGCGATGTCTGAGCCGGTGGCAGGGATCAGTATTTATAGGGAGGGGAGGTCTGACATAACTATCAGATCTGATCCAACGGCGCAGATTTCGCATCTCTCCGCATTCAACGGACGGATTTTGTGGCGGTAATCGCGGGAAAATCCCAACGAACCGAAAGAAAGTTGTTCCACGTCCGAGACCAAACTCATCGAACATCGAGTATTAAAGTAGATAAACATTTGATAGATTTTCCTTCGGAATCAATGACATTCGAAGGGAATCGTGATCGAGTACATATATAAATGTTCACGAGAGAAAAGCACAGATGGGGTAGGGATAGAATAGTGGGAAAACAGGGTCCGATGCTTAATCAATCCGAGGGGAAAACAGTGATAAAACTCGGAGTGGTAAGTGTATAGGACAACACCAAACGAACAAAAACAAACGAAAAAGAAACACGATAGAAAAATAACGTAAGTAAACAACATAGAAAGAAAACATATAATACATGGTACCGATAGTTATGATCTTACTGCACATTGCGTGAGTCCAATATGTTTAACTCACACCTTAGTGCACAGAACCTCTTTTCATCCAAGGGCTTCGTAAAGATATCAGCCAATTGATCTTCAGTGCGTACATCGCTGATAACAAGATCTTCTCGCTGAACGTGATCTCGAAGAAAATGATGACGAATGTCAATATGCTTCGTTCGAGAGTGTTGCACAGGATTATGGGCAATCTTGATAGCACTCTCGTTATCACATAGCAATGGAATTTTCTTCACAAGAATACCATAATCTTTCAGCGTTTGCTTGAGCCACAGAATCTGAGTGCAGCATTAACCGGCAGCAATATACTCGGCTTCAGCCGTAGAAATAGATACGCAATTCTGTTTCTTTGAAGCCCAACAGACAAGAGATCTACCGAGAAAATGACATGTGCCCGAGGTAGATTTCCTGTCGACTCGATCACCAGCCCAGTCAGAATCAGAATATCCAACGAGATCAAACTGGGCACCCTTGGGATACCAAAGTCCCAAAGATGGTGTGTGAGCCAGATATCGAAGAATTCGCTTGACAGCAATATGATGTGATTCTTTCGGGTTTGCCTGAAAACGAGCACACATACAAACTGATAGCATAATGTCAGGTCTAGATGCACAAAGATAAAGAAGCGAACCGATCATCGAGCGATATTTCTTCTGATCGAAAGGTTTGCCCTTTTCATCTGCATCTAGATGAACATTCGTAGGCATTGGAGTCTTGATAGTTTTGCAACTGACAAGATCAAACTTCTTCAGGCAATCTCTGAGATACTTCTCTTGAGAAATGAAAGTCCCATTCTTCTGTTGACGGATTTGAAGCCCGAGAAAGAACTTCAACTCACCCATCATAGACATTTCATATTTCTTCGACATCATACGAGCAAATTCTTCGCTAATATCAGGGTTAGTACAGCCAAATATAATATCATCGACATAAATTTGACACACAAAAAGGTCATTTTTGTATGCACGAGTAAAAAGAGTCGGATCAGTTGTTCCTGGTTTGAAGCCCTTCTTCAGAAGAAAATCCTTCAGTGTTTCATACCAAGCACGAGGTGCTTGCTTTAACCCATATAGGGCCTTGTGCAATCTGTACACCTTATCAGGATTCTTCGGGTCTTCAAAACCTGGTGGCTGCATAACATATACTTCTTCGATTTCACCGTTAAGAAATGCACTTTTGACATCCATTATCCATGACCCATTCGGATCCACCGGAGACATAGCCCTGTAGAAGAATTAGTTCTTCTTAACCACCCACAAATGAGCAGGTGACTTAGAAGGCATCGAAGAGCTAGATGGGGCAGCAATATTATAGCGAACAGGATTGCATTGTCTATCTGGACCATCAAGCACACCATAAATATAATTCCTCGATGAGGGGTTAGAGTACTGATGAGCAACAGCAACTTTGGTGTTATCGTTACGATGACGATAAACATTTCTATCGACACGATAGTATTCCTTCTGGGGAACATTTGAAGCAGGCACCAAAGGTTCATTTCTATCCTCGAGAGAATAGTAGTGATTCGGTGGTACCGAGGATTTTCCATGCATAGAATGGTTAGGGGGCAGTTTTTCTACGAGAGATTTGCGAACCCAAATCTGTCACTTATAGAAACCATTCTTCGGAGGAGTACCAATGAATTCAGCCGACACCTTTCATTCCTGATCTTTGACAAGCTTGTAGTCAGAATCAAGTGATTCATCAACAATAGCTTTGTCAATTTTGCAACTGAAACCTGAAAGGTTAGCAATATCAATGGGCTTTTCTTTCGCAAGAACCCAGACAGTTTTAGGATATTTCTCGGGTTCCCAGTAGGCTCCATCAGGATTGATTTTCCTTTCGAAGCCAACTCCTTCGTTTCGGGGATTCCTATGAAGAAGAGCCTTTCGTAGGATATCACATAGGTACTGGTGTCCCTGCACACTTTTGAACATGCCTGTTTCAAATAAATCTTTCAACCTGAGGAGTTCCTCGGTAATGGTTTCCTCGTTCGAGGGGTTAGTATCATCGATAACAATAGGTTGCTTTCCTTTCGATCTCTCGGAAATAGACTCAATTTTACTTCGTTCCAAACAGGTTAAGCAAGGTGAAGTAGATTCATTTTTAGCTTTTGAGCCTTGTTGAGCCATGAGCGTGAGGTTGACACTTTCCAACTCTTCATTAGCCTCTCTCAGTTTTTCGAGAGCCATTTTTCCTTGAAGGAATTCATAGGTTAGCTTCTCGTAGTCCACTGAGAGAAGATCATGACGAGAGGAAAGTTCATCATACTTTTCTTTCAGAGAAGTATGCTCATTCGTCAAAGTTTGACCCTTCTCAATCTCATCGATCAACAAAGTCTCAGATTTTTGAATAGTTTCACTTAAAGAATCTAGCTCATCTTGTTGGATAGAAGCAATTTTGGCAAGTTTAGCATAACTTATCCTAGAGTTACTTTCATAAGCAGATCCATCAGAAGTATCGTAGGAATTCTTAGATGAGGATACCTTAGCCTTGGCCATGAAGCAGTAAGCTGGAGATTCATCTTCGCTGCTTTGGTTGGTGAAGAATGAACTTGAAGTCTTGCTCGAAGCAAATGCTAAACCAGCAACGCCATCAGATTCAGAACCAGAACCAGGACCAGATCTTGGGTTTGATTCAGCTTCGGAACCGGATGCATCATCTTTAGAGTTCATCTCTTTACCCAGATAGGCTTTGGCACGATGGGAATTCTTTCGTCGAGAGGAATGTGATTTCGAGGAAGAACCCTCTCGATGCTTGTGATACTTCTTCTTCTTGTCATCATCAGAACCGTCTTTCTTGTCTTTTCTCGACTTCGAATCATATCTCTTCGACTCATAGTTTTTTCTCGATCTGTGAGACTTGCTCGAAGAATTGCTGTGAGAATGCTTTGATCTATGTTCAATTTCCCAGAGAGGACAATCAGCAATGAAGTGTCCCGGCTTCTTGCACTTATAGCAACAGTTATCTTTCGCTGAAGAGTTTCTGGATGATGATCGATGTTGTGATGAGTTGCTTGAATGTCTTGAAGAGTAGTTTTTCTTCGGTGAAGAGGAGTTCCTTCTCTGAAAGCGATTGAATCTTCTCATTATCAGTGCTAGATCTTTTCCAATGTTCTCGGGGTCATCTGAGGCACAACCCGATTCAGAACTAGCTTCAGGAGAGGAGTGATGTGAAGCTCTGGCCTTCAGTGCATGATATTTTCTTCGTGTCCCATTAATATCTCGTTTTTCATATTCTTCCATATCGAAGGTATTAAGTCTCTCGAGAATATCAGCGGCAACAAGATCCTTGAAATCAGTCCTTTCCTTGATCATCAGTACAATGTGATCGAAAGAATCATCAAGGGAACGGAGCAAAGTTCTGACAATAATCCGATTGGTAATGTCTTCGGCGCCGAGGGAAATCAGTTCATTTGACAGCGCAGTGAGTCTGCTGTATATGGAGCTAACGTTTTCTCCCTCGTGCCTCTTGAAACGATAGAACTTGCTTCGAAGGGTGTCAATACGAGCATCTTTCTGAGTAGAGACACCTTCACCAATCTTCTCGAGATAATCCCAAACACCTTTGGCCGAAGGAATATTCTTGACCTCATGGTATTTCTCTGGAATCAGATGATTTGTTATGAAGACCCAGACTTCAGTATCTAGCTCTATCTTCTTTGCCTCTTCAGGAGTGATGGCATTTGTGTCTTTGACAGTTACACTATTTTTGACAACTTCCCAAGCGGCAGAGTTGATAGCCATGATATTCCTCTTCATTTTGTCCTTCCAATAGGGATAGTCCTTCCCATTGAAGATAGGGATTGGTTCCCCGAGCGAACAGCTGCAAACGACATTCTTGACAACACTCCAGGTTGTTAGACCAAAATACGCAGAGCGTAGGGAGTGCCTAGCTCTGATACCAATTGAAAGCTCAAGAATGATCAGAGGGGGAGGGGGTGAATGATCACTTCTAAAAATTCTAAGGAACTTAGAAGGAATTCATGCAAACTGCGAAGGACTAAGAGCATCTCGAAGGAAATATAGTATCGAAGGTAATGCATAGCTCGAAAGAATTAAGGGCGAAGGGAAACATCGAAGGCATACAGGCTATGAGAGAATACTTAATTTAAATGTATGAAGGAAAACGAGCCTGACACGACGATGTTTGGTAAACTAGTTCACACTCTGAAAAGTGCTACGTCTGGTTGGAGGGACTGGTGATTGAACACCTGGAGCAAAACTCTCTCCGTCCTATTCTCCACTGCAACAAACTCCTCGAGCTTGTCCATTTTTCACTCGTGGTAGATGATTCATGACATCTCCGAGACCTTTACAAACTTCCTTCAGAAGTGACAATTACTCTTCGACTGCTTGACAGGCGACGCCTAACCGTCTAGGAGACTTGCAGTTCTCCAAGATAAAAGATCGGCTAATCTCGACCTAAGTCATAGTGAATTGCTCAACTCAGCTCAGACTTGGGATTTTGGTTTTCTCTCGATGAATCTCTCTTGGGATGCTCACAGACTTCTGTCTTAGAATCTTCAGTGGAGCAGCCGACCCGAAATGGCGGGTAGGTGCGGGGTATTTATAGTTGGCGATCCCGATGGGTAAAATGACTGAAGTGACCCGATGCAACCGCTTGACGCGTGTCCACAACGGTCGGATTCCAATCACTGCGCAACTTTACTTGAGGAACAAGTAAGCTGACTTACCGAACGAGTTCTCTCTCGAAGGCACGAAGTGCGATGACTTTGCCTTCGAGCTATTTACTCGACTCAGCAAGATTTCTCTCGGTAGGCTTTTCTGGGTTTAGGTTGAGCAGAGAAAATTCACTTCGACTAAGATCTCAACCAGCAAACCCCTCTTGATAGTACGGTTTTTCTTATAACTCAAGAAAGTAAAGAGAAACTAGTAAAAAGACTAAGTCTTCGACCAGCTTCAGCTTTCTCCTCGTTGCGCTTTTACTCGTGAGAGACTTTTTCTTCGACTACATTTTTAGGGTCGTCTTCCATCAAAGGGTTCGGTAGAAGACTGCAGCTCTGCTGCAGCGAGTTGTCCTTCGACCTTCTACTTGAAAACTCCATTCTTTCGGAACCTAAGTATCTGTTTATACTCGAAAACAATATTAGTTCCACTTCTGCTTTGTCCAACAATGTCCAAAACCTTCGGGGGCAAAACTTGCTCTTACAGAGGGAGGTAGGTCGGGTGGGCGATGCGCGGAGGAGGAGGCCATGGTGGGCGGCGCAAGGAAGGAGGTCGGCGCCAGTCATGGGGAAAAGTCTCGGGAAGAAGAGACGTGGGAGGTGGGGGAAGTTTTTATATTTTTGGTATTATTAACCAGAGTTGCCTTATAGGAAAAGAAATATTGTACTCCGTAGAACTCCACAGGACATAAATTGTCACGAGTAAACTTACGAACGGAAATCAGATTTTTGACAATATTAGGGGAGATGAGCACATGAGAGAGCTGGAAGGGGTGAGGTAATAGTGTGGCAGAACCAGTAGCAATGCTAGGAATGTGGGGCCCATTGCCGACAATAACATGACTAGTAGAACGAGCTAAAGGGGAATGAGTCGTGGTTAATATACCTGGGTCCCCGGCGACGTGGGAAGCAGCGCCGGTGTCCATGATCCACTCAGGTTGAGGAGGGAGAGCAGCGCCATAGCTTGGGGCAGAGTAGTACATAGCAGCGTGATCCCAACCGAAAGGTGCCGCGGTGGAGCAGGTGCAGCCGGTGGGGCGGCCGGATGCATGACGAGGTAGACCTGATGCTGGACGCCGGGACGAGGGCCAAGAACGCCTGACGCATTCGACGGAATCCAGGGAGCACGAGGCGGCGGGAAGGGCATGCGCATGGGCGCGAAGTAACCAAGCCAGGGCTAGGGACCGGCGCCACGACCGGCAGGGGCCTCACCGCGACCACGTCCACGTCCTTGCCAGCGGGCCACCACGGCCAGCGCCGTCCTGGATGGCAAGGACGTGTGCGCCCTCATCACACGCCCGTTTGGAGAGGGTGAGCTCGGCGAGAACGAGACGGGAGCGGCACTGGGCGAACTTCGGAAGAGGAACCGTAGACTGCAGGATGGCGGCCTGCATCTCGTACTTCTTGCCGAGGCCGTCGAGCATCTGGAGAGTGAGTTGGCGATCGTTTACCGGCGAGTTGACGTCGGCGAGGGCAGTGGCGAGGCTTTGGAGGCGCCGACAGTAGTCATGGATGGAGAGGTCGCCGCGAACGGTGCTCCGAAACTCCTGCTCGAGGTGCATGGCGAGGCCAGCGTCGTTGTCGAAGAAGTAGTCGTGCAGCCGGGTCCAGATGTCGTAGGCGGAGGAGTTCGCCGAGGCGACGATCTCGAGGAGGTCGCCGGAGATCGTGGCGAAGAACCATAGCATGATGGTGTTGTCTTTGTCACGCCAAGCCGGATTGACGAGGCGCTTAACGGACACCTCCGTCACGTGGTCCTGGGCGTGGTAGCGAGCCAGGAACATGTTGATGTAGTTGCGCCAGCGGGAGAAGTTGGAGCCGTCCAGGGCGAGCTTGAAATCGAGGATGCCGGTGACGTCGAGGCCGTGGATGGAGGGGATGGACGTTGTAGGCGCCACCCGGAGTGTGGCAGTAGCTGGCGCGGAGACGAAGTGTGCGCCGGCAGCAGAAGAGCCGGCCTGGTCGGCCGTGAGCGGTGCACGAGGGTGGACGGCGGAATCCGCTGGGGGGTGGGTGGGCACAAGAGGAGTCCCACCGGCAGCAGAAGAGGTGGCCGCCGCAGCGGCGGCAGCGGATGGGCGAGGAGACGTGGGCGGGGTGGAAGCGTGGCTGGAGGAGGCCATCGCGGAGGAATAGGATCAGTGGCTCTGATTACCAATTTGAGTTATGAGGCAACGCACACTTTATTGATTAGAGGGTTGCAGTACATATACACGTGGTGAGTCGTGGATCCGTAGATCACGCTCAGGATGAGGCCGGTGGACTAGGTACAAGCCTGAAGACTAGCTCTACAGTTACAACAGATAAGCACATGTACAATAGTAGAACGTTACAACTCAACACAAATGTGATACAGTATTACAGTAACCACCCACTACTCTAGCTTGTGCTTGGCAAGTACAGCAAGCAGAAAGTAGAGTGAATCTAACTCATAAATCAGTTCTTAAAAAATGGGTTAGTGAACATTAGTTGTACAGAGAGATGGGAACCTTGAGGTATAGCTCGACTACAGCTGGCCTGGTGTAATAGCCCAGTTTTCACAAAAATTAAAAAAATTTATTTTCGGTGTGAATTGTTTGATTGTCTGATTTGATTGCGGTGTTTGCATCCTCGATTTATCGATCGGCGATTATTTCCCCCCTCTTATCTCGTACCTGACGGAGATCGACCCTTGCCACCCTGACACTCGACCTTTGCGACACCGGGTTTCACCCGATCACCGTCGCGAAAACCGCACGAGACCAACCGCAGCCAGCGGAACGAAAACCCCGTTTAATAATTAAACGGGTTATTTTTATAGCGCGCCGAAAAGTGTTCTCGGAACGGTTCCAGCGCGAGGTGAACGCCGCCGGCTCGACGCGCTGATTGCGCAGTTCGTAGTTTTACCCGAATCGGAGGTCCTGCGGACCCCCGGTGGTCAGAAACGTAAACACTGCGCGCGAGAGAGAAAAACCGGGGATGTTTTTGCAAACTGCCATCCACCTGGACTATATAAAGACCACCACTCTCCCACCCCTTTCTAGGGTTTCCCTAGTCCAAAATTGCAGCCACCACCCCAGATCTGCCCCAATTTTCACATGTTGTCTAATTTTTGCAGCAAACCCTAGCCCCCCTCGATCTAGACCGTCGGATCGGCGGATCCAACGGCCCAGGGCCGTCCACGTCACCAGATCGGATTCCCCTGCCCCGAAGGCCTCCACGCCCGAGCCTCTCCTCTCTTGCCGCCTGCCGCCGCCGGCCGAGGGCAGCCGCCGCCGCGCCACCCCGGCGAGCCGCCGGCCCCTCCCGCAGGTCGCCCCGCGCTTCCCTTCTCCTCCTCTTCCCTCCTCTTCTTACCCCTCTTTTTCTTCTCCCGCAGGAGCCACCTTGGCCGCCATGGCCATGGCGCAGTAGAGCTCGAGGAGCTCACCGTAGCCGCCCTCCACCCTGCTGCGCGACCCATCGACCTCCTCCCACGACTGATCTGGCCCGGATCCGCCGCCGCACGCCTTCCAGCGCCCGTCCTCGGACCTCCTCGCTGGAAAAAACCTGGAGCCGCCACCGGGATCCCTTCCGTTCGGGACGAAGCCGAGGTCCCATGACCCCCTCGCTCCAGCCGTAGCCCACGTGGGCCGCCCCAGCCTCCTACGGCCCAGTGCCAGCAACCGCGGCCGAGCAGCCCTAGGCCCAGCGCCTCCCTCCGCCCTAAGCGACGCGGAACTAAACATCGCTCAACCCCGAGCTGGGCCGAAGCCCAAGGGGAGGCGCCCTCCCCCTTTTCCTTTTTTTCTTTTTTTCTGCGCAGTAGTTGGGCCGGCCCAGTAGTTTTCAACCCGATAGTTTTTTTTTCCTTTTCTGTATTTATTTTTTTGCAGATTGTTTTATTAATTTTGCGATGCCCGTATCTTTTAGACCGTAGCTCGGACCGCGACGCTTTAAACATGAAACTTGCTTAGAATTTTGTGTAGATTAATAAAATGTGCTCATTTGCTATGGTTGACTATGTTTACATGTTGTTTTACTGCTAATTACAACCTTGCCACCGTAAACTGTTTCTCGAATATCTTTTTAACCGTTGCTCCGATTAAAATGTTCTTCATATGTAACTTGACTAGAATTGCATGTAGATTGTGTTTATGCTGCTCTTGCTTGCTAATAAAAATAATAAAATATTGTTTAGGGCAAAACAGTACCAAATTTCATTTTTATCGTGGGGTCCGCAATAGTTTGCCATGTATAGGTTTTACCCCCACTTAAAATGACTAGATTAGATAGTTTATTTATGCTTCACCTCTTGCCATGTTTGTGTGCTATGCCATGCTTGAGTGAGATGCCATGTTAATAACCTTTGCTTACCTTGTGTAGTTAAACAACTTGAACCCTTGTAAACGTGCGGTATCGTCGTGTGTGACGAATACTCCACTTAACCTGTTAGTAACCGCTCTCGACGGTAGGTGCGATGTCTCGTGTTGCCTTCTTGTTGATGATTGCTCGCGATTGCTTCGTAGTAATAGATGCTTGCTCGTTGATTGCTTTCCAGTGTTTACCCTCTTGTGTGCTCCCGCGGATACCTCTCGGAGACGATGCGAGCTTGCGATCAACTACACCTGCGGAACCCGACTTATCAACAGGAAAGTACTATACAGTACTTATGATCCATTCTATTTCAACCAGCGGTCTGCATGCTAGTTTATGATAGGTTCGATGTTTGATCCTACCACATGTTTACAGTCTCTCTTAAACCGATACAGCCATGTTCCCTCCCAGCAAACCATGTACTGCTATGTTACTATTGCTCGTTGCTCAGCCCCTTCTTAGTATGCATGCTTAGGATGCTACGATATTACCCTGTTACTCCTTGGTTTGGGATATCACCATTATTATATTGTTGTTGATGATATGATTATTATAAATGTTGACTATACTCGACGAAGGATGGAAGGTCTAGGCTATCCCACCCCGACGCTTTGTTCCATTCGAGTCACCTAGGATCCGAGTTCCGGGTATTGGTTTTAAGACTGAGCGTGCCTAACCGCGTGTGGGATTTTATGGGGTCCCCTTTTCTTACCTATCTAGCTTCAAACTTTCTAGAGGTGGCCCAAGCTGATTTACCATTTGAAAACCATGCATATATGCCTGTCAGGTAGCTCCTGGCAGACATCCTTTAAAACAAACCCGTACCAGTGAGGACTTAGTTTCCCTATTGGTCCACCTTTGACCGGCGAGGGGCCGAGGCCTCACGTGAGGCGTCTCGGTAACCCAAACCCTGTTGAGATGGAAGAGTCCGATCCGAGAGCGTGGCCGGCTTTTGGATTGGGTGTCGACTCCCCGGGGGCCACCCGGATTTGTTCGTTGTTATCTAGAGGGACATGTCGTTTCGGATCTCTTGGAACTAAATCATAAAATGGTTGCCTGTGATGGGTAGCAACTGAGAGTGATGGCGCGTGCGTGCGGAGCCTTGTAATGGGCAGTTGGTACACCCCTGCAGGGTTAAATCTTTTCGAGAAGCCGTGTCCACGGTTATGGACGACTTGAGACCTACTCCTTGTTCATAGATAACAACAACTGAGATAATCTTTGCCTTGACTGCTTCTTCTTCGTCGGAACGCGAAGAGGAGGACAAGTGTAACACCCTCAGTTTCTGTAACAGTAATCATCATCACTGTTGACCATCACTGTTTGTTAATCACTGTTATCCCCTGTCCTTAATCAAACTGTGCTTCTGCTCTTTTCAAACCATGCTGGTTGGTAATCAAAACCCAAATCCCAATGCATCTTCCTCATCAAGAAACTATACCCTAGTTGGAACTGCTTTGAATAAAAATTAAAACAAAAGTGTTCAAATAAAGTTGTTCCATAAATCCTGAAACCATTTTTGTAAATTGCCTAAAATCATTATAATCATGTTGGACCAACTTTGGTAATTTTTGAAGTTATGAAAAATCTCAAACAATTATAACAGTAGCTTGGAAGGTCCTTTTTAATCATAAAATATTTAAAAGAGATATCCACTGAGTTTTAAAATGTACCAAACCTTTTGTGTCACCTACATGTGACATACACCTATTTTACAAACCTCCTACACATTTAAATAAAATGCAGAAACATTTATTTTAACTGCAACAGTAAACAAAATAAAATACAGATAACAGACAAATAGATAAAATGGAAAACTACCTAACCCTCGCCTGGGGCGAGGCCCACCCCGGCCCATCTCCCCTTCCTCACATGCCCCCGTCGCCATCGCCAACTGCCCCGTCGCCGTGGCAGCACCACCGTGGCTGGCGCCTCCGTCGGCCGCCCCCACCTCCCCTGTGCCTCTGACGCGATAAGAACGCCCTCGCGCACCTCCTGGACACGCCCCTCCTCCATTCCCCCTCCTCCTCTTCTCGCAGTCGTCGGGGAAAGTTCCCACCCGAGCCGCCGTCGCCATGGTCGTGAGCTCACGCGGCCAGTGAGCTCGCGTCGCCACGCCGCCTTGTCCAAGCCGTTCGCCGACGTCGTCTTCGTGGTCCACCGCAGGGAATCGAGAAGACGTCGTCCACAGCAAGCGCAAGCCCACGTTCCCTTTTCCTCGCCGCCGTTGAGTCGCAGTCGCGATTCGCCGCCGTCGAGCCTCCATCGAGCACGCCGTCACCTGCACTGCACTCCTGGTGAGCTTCTACGCCTCCCCCAACTCCCCGACGAGCCGATAGTGCCCTGTAGCCCACCCCGCCATTAGGGCAGCAAGCTTGGTGCCACCGGCGAGCTCCTCCCCGCGCCCTAGCTCACGCTTTTGGCGTGCCACTCGCGTCACTTCGCGCGCGATGCTTCCAGGAACCGTTTTGCGTAGTAGCTGGTCAAGGTTGCCGGTTGTGGCGTCGTCGCCGTCGAGCTCCCGTGCTGCACCTCCGCCTCGCACGTCGCCGTCGACGATTCCGGCGACCCCAAGCCACCGCACCGCCACCAAAGTCCTCCCCGTAGTCTGGTGCGTCCAATGGAGCAAGCCACGCCCCCTCCTGTGGCCTGTGTTGACGGCGCGGTCAACCTCGCCGCCGGCCAGTCGCCGGTGAGCCCCCTGGGTGGCTGCCATGCGGGGCCCCCTCATCAGAGGTGTGATTAGCGTTAAGCTAATCCCCCCGTGAGCCACTGACAGTGGGCCTGCCCCCTTAATCCCACAGTTAAAAATTAAACAGAGATATAAAACCCCCCTTAGTCACTGACATGTGGGCCCCTGGCCTTTTAAATCAAATTAACAGTTTAATTATGCCCATGTGTCACTGACTACTGGGCCCCAGCTGTAAGTCTTTTTAAATTAAATAGAATTATAAAAATTAGTCACTAACATGTGGGCCCAGAGGCTATTTTGATTTATTAAAATGTTTTATAAATAAATAGAGGCTGACATGTGGGTCCCACATGTCAGGCACTGTTTTGGATAATGTTTTGGATAATGTTCTGGATAATGTTGAATAAATAATAAAATAAATTCAGAAAAATCATTTAAATGATTTAAAACTTTGAAATTCAATAACTTTTAAACCGTAACTCGGATTCAAAAACTTTATACATGAAAATTGATCAGAAAAATATAACGAATACGAATACGCTATCTGTATGCCTATCACACCCCTCTAACACAACGAACATCGAACTGTTCCCCCTCCGGACCGGCGGTCCGATAAATTGCCCGGTACTGCTAGAGTGCCCGGATGAATTTATTCCGAACACGAATGTTTCTCGGAATAGATCAACTAGCACGGATACACCCCCCTTATGTTTGTCCGATACCCACGACACCTCCGGCTTGATCCTTCCCCCTCCGGACACCCTGTCCAGTAATCATCCGGAGACGGTAGCTCATCCTCAGATGAATTTCCGTTCCGAGCAATGTGCATTGCACTGCGTTAGAACACCGTTAACATTCCATCTGTCATGTCATGCATCTGTTTGTATTTGCTTGCCTTGTATTTACTGTTTCTCCTCCTTTAATCTCCGGTAGACCCCGCTGCTGCCGTCGACTACACCGCTGCTGAGTACGACTACTTTGTCGACGACCCTGCCTCTACTGCCGAGCTTCCAGGCAAGCAGAGCCATTCTCTTCCCCAGATATCGCCTATCTTTCCGTACATTTCTTGCACTAGGCATTGTTACTCCTGCTGCTACGTTACAATCCTATTCAATTGCATAGCCTGTTTTTGTCGCCCCTTGAAGTGCCTTCCTTTATCCTATGCTGCCTAATATTATTATTATGAATTTTTCAGCAGTGAGCTCTGCGCATTGTTAGCTAGGATTAGATAGCGGGCCGTGATCACTCAGGGGAGTGAACGCGGATACAAATATTATAACTGCACAGGTACTGTACAATGCAGACACCGTCTAAGGCCCTTATCTGGGTTATGCCTAGTCACCTCAAGTGTGAGCTATCAAGGAGTAATCCTTGTACTCCACTCGAGGCTGACTTTGTCTTGCCGCCATAGGGTCCTGAACGGCGATTGTCCTTCAGGTGAGAAGTCGGGCGACCCAACGGTGCCCGCGAGTGGTAATGCGACGGGACGACAGGGAGGGTACGACCAGTGTACCGGTGTGCTTGGCCCCTGGTCGTTGGCCGCGAGAGTTACCAAACTACGAAAGTCGAGCTCCTCCAGGAGCACACGCGAGACAAGGTAAGGAGACGGTTCACCTTGTTGGTAACCGCAGTGACTTGGTGGGACGACAGGGCAGGCACCGATGTACTGGTGGTCCTGGCTGCTGTCGTTGTCCGCGGGTCAGTTAAGTCGAGGCAACGATAACGGTTGTCACGCAGGTTAATAAAATGCTAAATGGTCCAGTGAATGTCTTGAGCTGGCTATATGCCATGAACGCACTACCTACCCGTGGGAATTACGAGTTATGGGCTCCTCTGCTTCGTAGTGTCGTCCGAGGACTCTTCAGACGTCAGCAGTACCGCGGCCTGCGCCGGGAAGTGGTGTTGTCTTATTTGCCGCGGCAGTGTGATTTGTATTTGTTTTGATTTAACTTCACCGGCCAGCCTCGCACCGTGCAGGAGTACGTCGGGGTTAGGGTCCAAAGCCCCGCGTACATAGGATATAGTCCGGCGGATGACCTCTCTGTTGAGTTTGAAAGATGGGCTATGAAGTGTCGGATAGCCTCGGTGGAGCGTTCCCTAACAAGGTTCCCTCCACCCTGGAGATCCGTGCGTGTAGCGTAACACAAGTGCACCCCTGCAGGGAAGATTAATCTATTCGAATAGCCGTGTCCATGGTAACAGGAAGCTTTATGCTGAAGCTGGACCTTACCACTAGAAACTATTATTATTAAACTGTATGGTTTCGGGTTTTCTTCCTCGCGGGGATGTCGAGGAGGTGAACTCGGAGGCATTGTTAATTATTACAACTTATTATTATACAATGTTGCAGCAACTTCTGTTGCATTGTTACTTTATGCTTTCTATAAACTGTTGGCTGATTCTTACCTCATGCTGCAAGACATCGTCGGAAGATGCTAGTCTTCGTTAGGCCTAGCTTCTTACCCTTGCTTTGGATTTCTGTCTTTCAGTCCACTATATACAGCCTCTTCTTTCCGTTGATACAATGCATAATGCTTAGTAGCGGACGTAAGACTCGCGGGTATACTAGATACTCACCTGCTTTATTTCCTTTACTGTTTTGCCTGATCGGCCGCTGCAGCCGACGTTGGAGCCCAGGAGCAGGAGTACCCCGGAGATGCCTACTACGACGTCGAGTTCCCCGTTGACCAGGAGTAGTTCGGTGGATCCTAGGCAGGAGGCCTCGCCTTTTCGACCTGTATCTCTGATGTGATTTGTGCTAGCCTTCTTAAGGCAAAACTTGACTAACTATGTCTGTACTCAGATATTATGGCTTGTATGACTTATGTATTCGGGTCCGCGTGACCCCCTCTATTGTAACATATTTGTTTATCCTTTTGTGTTTAGTGTTGTGCTGTGATATTATCACCGTGGCACCCTAATCTTAGCCGTGTACCCTGCGTGTATGATTACTGTACACGGATTGATTTTGGGGGCGTCACAACAAGGATAGGATAGGTGTTGTGCTTGCGTAAGTAGCTGGTAGCAAGACTTGTTGGAGGCGATTCCTCATCGAATGCTTGGCTTATTATCTTACTCTCTACATCGTTAGCCACTTCATAATGCTAGTGTCAGAACCCCAACTAGGGTAAGTGCTAGGGTTTGTTTGTGCCCTTTGCATCATGCAAAATTTCAAAAGAAATTCCAAAATGGGGAAAAAAGAAAGCCCTGAGAAATTAATTCAAATGGCCAGATAAAAATCTTTTTCCAAAAATCATTTGAGTATTTGTAAAATTCCTATAAATGATGGTGATCATTTTAAAAGTGGTTTGGGTTCATTCCCATGCCCATGGAATATTCAAAAATTCAAAAGGTGCCCTGGAAATTAAATTTGACCCCTATTTGAATTGGAATTCAAATGTTTTGAATTTCAAAAATGCCCAAACCTTAACAGTGGCTTTCTACTGGTCACTTCGGTTTTTAAAAATATATTGGGCATTTTACTAAAATGCCTAGCTATTTAATTCTAGGCAAAACAAAATAACAGAAAAAGAAAAGAAGAAGAAAAAGGAAAAAGGGAAAGCAGCCCAACCCCACAGGCCTTTGTCCCAACTAACCGTACCCCAGCCCAAGCCCACCTTCCCTCATGTCGTCTTCTCCAAGCTGCTCGGTGGCGAGCCGAGAACGTGCGGCGGCTGCCACCGCGACGACGAGGAGCTTCCAGGCCCTCTCCTTCTCCCCCAGGACACCACGCAACGCCCCAGTCACCCCCTCCTCTTCCCCTCTCTCCCTGGACAGCTCTCCCCCTCTCCCTGTCTCGTTTCTGCGGGCTCCTGAGAACCCGCCGGAGCACGCCGCCGCACTCGCGTGGCCACCGTGCCCCTCGCGGCGAGCCACCGTGTCCAGAAGACTCGCCGTGCTCGTCTTCGTCTTCAAGCGCGAGGAATCGAGTCCAGCGACCCCGAGGACGACGCCATCGACCCCGTTCCACGCCACGGCCGCCGGGTCTTCGCCATCGAATACGTCGCCGCAGACGCTCCTCCGGCCTCCCCGACCCCTCCTTCCTCTTCAGGGTGAGCAGACGCGCCGATTCCCCCTCCTCTTTATCCTTCTCGTGCACCAAGTCGTCGTCGCCGTTCTCCAGAGCTCCGGCCGCCGCGCCTTTTTGAAGCCGTCGCCGCCCTAGTGACCCTGGCAACCCCCTGGTTGTTCCCCTCGACGCGGGAGAGCATGACGCACCTCCCCGTGTTTTCCCCGTGCCAAGCCATGGCCGGAATGTCCACTCCGGCAAGCCTCCGCCGTGCCCAGTGGCACCGGCGGCTAACCGCCGGCGGGCCCGAGTTAATTAGCGTCTAAATCACCGCTTAACCCCCCCGAGTCCATGACAAGTGGGCCCCCTGGCCCCCTAAACCCCTCTGTTAACTAAACAGAGAGGGATTAGCCACTCTCCCACTGACAGGGCTGGCCCACTGGCCAGAGCCCCTGTGACATAACCCCCACGTCATGCTGACGCAGTAAATAGAAAAGCAATTAAAGGAATTCTAGAAAAATCCAGAATTTGATTTAAACTTTGGAAATTCATAACTAATTCATATTAACTCCAAATTTAATAAATAATATATGAAAAATTATCAGAAAAATGCAAGGATTAATAATATGCACTTTGTTTCTATGTTTGACCATTTTAAAATGGGTGAACAGTAGCAAACATGCATATGGAGTTCTTTTGAATTCAAATTTGGAGTGAATTTGCAAATGATTTTCCATTCCACTTCTTTTAAATGTAATTGTACCCACATTGCAACCATGAACATCACCATTGCAATCTTATTCATGTGCTTGTGCATTGTAATTTATTTTGATCCTATGATTGTCATGTTGCTAATAGAAGTGGAACCGGAACCGGAGGCCACCCCCTTCGTTGAAGACCCCGATACAGAACCTCGTCAGCAAGGCAAGCAAACCCCATTGATCATGTCTATAAAATCCTACTTCCCTCTCAGTCTCGCTTATGCATGTTTAGGAGATCACCGAGACACGTTCTTTCGCATAGTTGAACCCATTCCGATGCATGACCTATCATTTTGTCACCGTATTAAGCAAACCACAATCCTAGAGCATTTAGGAGTTGAATGATGAGCATGTGGCCCCTGCAACTGTTACTGCTTATTGCTGCTTAGTGATACAATGAGGATGTTATGATTGTGAGTCGGAATGGAATGAACACAGTGTTGCTGATGATAAACGTGTTGGTGAATCCACCCTAAACAAAGGTGAACGATGAGAGGCTGTGTAGGAGTACACAGTGGGTTGTCTCGTTGAACACTGCCCTAGGCCCCGAGTTCCTGTTTTGTGATCTAAGACAAAGAGTATGACCACATGTAGGGTTTTATGGGAGCCCCGTTTGGCCTCTTTACGTACCCAATCCGGTCCAGGAGTCACACTAGATTCGGGCTTTCCTTTTGACCTAACTATAGATATGTGGGTGGACCTGTGAGGCAGTGAAACCATCTGTCAAAGGTGGCGTCTCGGTCCCTTGCATTATCTGAGTCCGTTTCGTGGAACCGAACGGACTCTCGAGTGGTGACAAACTCAGGTAGTCGACTCCTGGATTAGAGAAGGTGATGTGAGGGTAGTGCCTTGGTTTCATCCACGTCCGACATCCGCTTGAAGGGTGCCAAGAACGAGACGATAAGTGATGACACGCGTGTGAAGATGTACACCCCTGCAGGGTTAATGAACTATTCGAATAGCCGTGTCCGCGGTTATGGACTACTTGGAGACCTTTACTTGATCATAGACAACTTGAATGGATACTTATAAAACTCGCAAGATAAGCGTGAGTGCTATGGTGTGCTTTCTTGTGGGGAAGTCGAGGAAGTCATCATAGTGGTGTAATTGGTTGGAGACATGTAGTGGACTCGTGTACGCTTCTTACCTCAAATCTGGTACTCGTAGTACAGGATTAGCCAAGTCAAAGCTGGCACTTCTGCATGTTGAACCCCACCTCCTTTACCTTGATACATGAGCATGAGTAGTGTAGTTCTGATGTAAGTCTTGCTGAGTACGACTTTGTACTCACGTTTGCTTATTCTATGTTTTAGATGAGAACCCGGACCCCGATGGAGTCACCTTCCTGAAGCTCGACGTTGACCTTGGTAGTATAGTTCCAGACAGCAGTCTGGTCCCTCGTGGAAGGGCATGTATGTTTACAAGGCTTCTCTAAGCCATTTGTTAAACTTGTCTGTACTCAGACCTAATTTTCTTCCGTTGTATGATGTAATGTTGATCACAGACATGTGATCTTTGTATGCTCTATGTGTAAGTTAATAAAGTTACACTTGTAGAGTTATGTGATGATACCTGCTGTTCATACTAGGCATGTGTGTTGCGTGTATGGTTATAACATGCATGTCTTTGTATGGGTTTTCGAGACCTTAGTTGTGATCTGGCTGACGGTCTTTTATACACCAAGTGGCCCTTAGATGTGCGCAGCTTGGGGCATCGCGATGCGATTGCTCGTGACTCTGTCACGTGCACACTTTGTTGTATGATCGAGCCCGCCCTAGACCCCGACTAAGTGATCGGGCTGGAGTAAGTCTATGTAAGAGTTAGGATCCAATCGACAACATGGTTGAGGCGACTTGTCTATGAATATGGGATTCACCACCCATAAGCATTTAGACTTGTGAGCAGACGTTGAGGACCCATCTCAGTTGATCATCCGGCCTGGATGGGATGCCCCTCACGTTTGATGCTTTCCGAAAGCGTTCTGTGCTTGGCCTTGTCTGCTTAGACAAGTGGGTACGGCTCTCGGCTCTCCATGTGATTGTATCGTGACTGGAATTACATACGCTAACCCCGGGTCCCGACAGCTAGTGCGGCAGCAACCTCACCACTTACCCCATCCTTACCGTAAACTACTAGTTGTCCTAGAATGACGAGTGATGAAGTCCTTGCTGGGTCAGATGACCACTACAGTTGGATGCTGAGTACCTCTGTACTCATGATACTACCCCCAACCTCTTTTCAGGGTTCTTGATCGACAACAGGTATGGTGATCGACGTTTCACGCTCGACGACGACTAGATAGACGGATCCCGGCGGAGGGCCTGGAACCGTGTGGTTATGGGGATCGATGTTTTTTTTCTTTGCCACTAGGCATTTGATTGTAGTCTGTACTCAGACATGTATCTTTCGCTGTTGTATTGTATTAAGGAAGTTGTATGCCGATTGTATGAGATGTTGTATCCTTGTATCTGTAATGTTATGATATCATGTTGGAAATCCGAGGCATATGGCTATGTCATATGTCGCGGTGGGATCGATATGTGCTTCGTCCCCGGATCTGGATGGAAACATCTAGATCTGAAACAGTACCGCATATCGGGCCTTACACCCGGTGCCCGACTTATGACCACTGTTCGGTCATTTCCTTTCATATTATTCTGGAACTGTAATTAAATCAAAAGGGACAACATCTTGATCAGATATCTGAACCTGAAACCAAGATGAGGCACAATCATGTACATGTAAGGAACCAGCTAGATAAATACGCAAGGAACAGAGAAGATCGGTGCACGCAATGTTGTTTGGGATGCATTCGCTTGAATATTTATTTTTCTAAAGCTTTCCAATTACCATCCCCACATTTCCAACATGTTTACAAAGTGCAAAATCACCTAAAATACTTACACATCAGTGCCAAATTAAATCTGAAAATTACCAACAAACTGATCATCTACGTGCATGTATTGACTTAACATGAGGTCTTGAAGCAATCTTCAACTAGGAAAATGTAAAGAGGTGTGGAGGAGGAGCACCAAGACGTTACAGGTAGAGCAGCTGGACATGCAGTGGCGAAACTTGAAAGGAAAATCTGGGAGGGCCGAGGGCCAGAATTAAGAAGGCCAAAAAATAATTCTTGCCCTTAAACGACCTATGTGCAATTTGCAAAAGATCATGTTACGACTTATCATTAGATGTAAGAAACTCAATAAAGTTAGGGGTGAAAGAACTACAGTACCTTGCCGCCTAAGGGGGTCAAGTAAATCGCTGCAAGCAATAGCAGTACAACGTGCCTCTCCCCGATAGAATCAACGCCCTGCCTGCCTCCCCGATGGCACCACGCCCCCACGATGTCCATAATCCCTCCCCTGGTCACCCTCACCATCACCAACCGTAGACTCGCCGTCGCCAAAATTGTCCTCCCTCTCCACGAATCCAGCGGCGGAACAACAACAACGCTCCTCTCTCATACAAGGTAGGATAAGTAGCGCCCGGAGCCCTGGATCACGCCGGCGGGCCCACCCACGGGATCCACGTGCTTCTTTGGGTCGGACACAGTGATCCAAGAGAACTCAGGGAGTGAGAAGAGTCCAGGGCGAGGGTCTCGAGGACGTCGGCGTCTGCGGACGGCGGTTGTGCCTCCATGGACGGAGGGGGGAGGAGGAGATGAGGGGCGGCGGGGCTTCCTGGAGGTGGAGAAGGAGAGGGGAGGAGGAGTCGAGGTGCGGCAAGGCTTCTGGAGGTGGGGTCCGTTCGATCGAGGGAGTCAGGATACGATGTACGACGTACGGACGTACCATCCCCAACCACAGACTCGACATTTAGGAGTAGAGATTATTCTTGTATTTCTCTCTACGAGATTATTGTACTTCCTCCGATCCATATTAATGGACTTAAGTTTGTCTAGATACACATGTATCTAGTCTAAATACTTAACTAAATACATACGAATCTAGACAAAGTTGAGTCCATTAATATGGATCGGAGGTAATACTGCTTACAAACTGTGCCAAATTGCTATCTTATTTTTTGCTTATTTGTGCCATGTGCTTGCGCATGCTACTGAATACATGATGGTGCAAGCAAAATGGTAACGCGGCCAGCGTATAGCAGCTAGCTGATCGGTATGGACCAGCGTCGAAGATGAGTTGCATGGGAAGCACCAAAGCAACTAACACGGAAAGCAGTAGTACAAACAACTTGAATTATATTCACAATAACAGGCAGCATAGACTCATCCATGAACAGATGAGTTCTTTTATCGATTGGAAAAGAAACCAGCTAGATCAGCTGGAACAGAGATGCATGGGATTGATCCATCTCCACGAATCCGAACTAAAACTGATTAATTACTAAACCAGCTAGCCGGGATGCAGCCAGGCACAGCTGCAGCCAGATAAAGTCTGAACACACGCACGCATGGACGAGCTCGGGCGCCGGATCGAGCATCTCCTCGTCGAGCACCCCAAGGTTCTTCCGAAGCAGCTGCTGGCTAAGAAAAGGCGGCCGATGCAGCAGGCGGCTGGGCGGCGACCCGCGTGGAAGGAGGCGAGGAGCGGCCATGGGGCGAAGGGGCGGCCGGGGCGCGCGAGGTCGTGGCAGCCACGCGGCGGCCTTGGCGCAAGGCCGCGGCGCCTGTGACGCAAGGGGGCGGCAGTGGCCCAGCGGTGATGCGCGAGGCCGTGGTGCGAGGAGGCGGTGACCGGCCGGGCGACGACCAGGGCGCGAGGCAGCCGGTGCCGGCACGAGTATACACTCATCCTATGAACCGACACACGCATATCCTAGCCCTATGAGCATCTTCGCAATACCGAGCCGGCACATGATTTTGAGATTAACGAAGTCTTCACCTCGTTTTTGACGGGAACGTCTCCTCCCACTGAAAGCGCATCGCCGAAAAGCCTGAAATATATTCAGGAAAATGCGAGCATCAATGTCAAATCTGGGATTTAAACTCTGGTGGGCTGGGATACAACCATCCACCTAACCAACTCAACCACAGGTTGATTCGCTGGGGGATATGGTAGGTAAAGGTAGGGGTGAGGGGAGGGAGGCGTGGCAATACGTTATTTAATTTTTTTTAAATAACACAACTTTGCGTTGTACTTCTGTGAAATACGAGTTTCGTATTGCCATGCAATAAAAAAATGTATTGCTTAAAATGATTAAATTTTACTTCTCATAATTTATTTCATATGACTCAACTTTCCACTGCTTTGTATCTTGTACTTTTATGAAATATAAATTTCATACTGCCCGCAATAAAATAAATTCACTACTCAAAATGATGAAATTATACTGAAAGGAAGAAATCAATGGCACTGCCGAGAGTGATTCAACGGTACTGTCCACAATAAAAAGTTATGTGTTGACCTTTAATTGAATTTGTAGTTAGTACTACTTTATATATATATTATGTATTGCTGATGATATCAATCTTGTATTTCTTTCTGTGAAATTATCGTATTGCTTTTGATATCATGTACTTTTATATTTTATTCTGTATATTGTATTGCTTAACTAATCTTTCGTAGTGCTTTTTGGTGGTGGTTTAGTACCTTTTATTATATTATTCTTGTACTTCTTTTTAATATTATATTTACAGATGTGCAAATTGTTGCAGATGACTCGGAGAGGAAAGCAGCTAGGCCAGGCAAAAAGAGGAAATTGCCCGTGGTCCTCTCTGCTAATGCGTGTTGTTCTTGGTTCTTGATTGACATCGGAGTTGGATTTCTGTTGTGTAGCTGGTGGAAGTGCGCCCTACGCCATCCATGCGCCGACGGGGGACCATAGGTAGCGGGTGGCGCACTACTACGCCCAAGGGCTGGAGGCTCGGTTGGCTGGCACGGGGAGCCGGCTCTACCGAGCGCTCATTGCGAAGGGCACCTCCACTGTGGAGCTCATCAAGGCCTACCATCTGCACATGGCTGCCTGCTGTTCCATGAAGGTGGGTTTGCTCTTTTCCATCCATGATATCTACAAGGCCGCTGCAGGGAGGAGGAAACTCCACATTGTGCACTACGGCATCTCCACCGAATTCCAGTGGTCGGACTTTCTCTGGTTGCTGGCCAATAAGAAGGGCGGGCCACCGGAAGTGCGAATCACCGGCATCAACACCCCTGAGCCTGGGCTCCGCCCGGCTCAACTGTTGGAGGAGGCAGGCCAACGACTCAGCAATTATGCCAGGCAGGCCGGTGTGCCGTTCGAGTTCTGCCCCATTGCATCCAAGCCCGAGGATGTCCGGGTTGAAGACCTGCAGATCGATCCGGACGAGGTCTTGGTCGTGAACATCCTGTACGAGTTCAGGACCTTCATGGACGAGGGCAGGCGGACGGCGGCCTCCGGCGCAGGGGAGGGAGGTAGGGCGGGCGGGCGGCGGCCTCCAGCGCGGGGGGGGGGGGGGGGGGGGAAGGTAGGGCAAGCGGGCGGCGGCCTCCGGCGCGAGGGAGGGAGGTAGGTCGGGTGGGTGATGCGCAGAGGAGGAGGCCATGGTGGGCGGCGCAAGGAAGGAGGTCGGCGCCAGTCATGGGGAAAAGTCTCGGGAAGAAGAGACGTGGGAGGTGGGGGAAGTTTTTATATTTTTGGTATCATTAACCAGAGTTTTCTTATAGGAAAAGAAATATTGTACTCCGTAGAATATTATTTAATAATCAGTTGTAGAATAGATCCATCCATCTTTTATAAGATGGGTCTATTCTACAATTAATTGTAGAATATTATTTTACAATCAACACCCTCCCTATAAAGCAACTTAACTAAAAAAACTCACATTTACGTCCCACATCTCACCCCCACCTCTGTCTCTCCTCTCCCGATCCAACCGGCGCAGCCATTACCTCCCTCCTCCCTCCATGCCGTCCGCTCCCCTCCTCCCTCCACACCGGCCGCCACCTCCTTCCCCGCGCCATTCGCCGGTCGCCAGCCGCCGGCTCCTCTCCCCCGGCTGGTATGTGCGCCATCGGTGGTCCTCCGGCGATAACCCGCCGAGCCATGGCCACGGTGAGATGAAGGATAGGGCGGCAGCACCAAGCAGTACCTAGCGCTGAACGCCGCGGAGGGGCGTGTGGTGGTATATATCTCGTGGACAGGAACGCCTTATGGCTGGCGGACGTGCTGTACTTTGGCAACAAGAGGAGCACGCGCCCCCGGCGTTAGTTTTTTCCAGCGCGCCGTCGCTACTCTGCTGCGTCCCCGGCCTCATGGCCGAGCCATCACCAGGCACGCTGTAGCGGGCTAACTGGCAGGCGGAGGATTGGAACCTGGAGGGGGCAACTGTTCTGCAGTTCACATGCTCGTTGTCTGTTCGACGGTATGCAGAGGAGACACGGGCAGAGGACAGCAACAACGGCGACTTGAATTTGCGACTGAGTTTAGTGTCTGTTCAACGGCCGCTAGCTAAATTGTGCATGCATCCATTCGTTGTTCTTTGAGCTAGCTACCTGTATGTATGGTCAGAACTGGGAGCTAAGAACTGGCCATCTGAAAGTGACTTTGAGTTGAAGGGCTCATGTGATGTTCCTCGTGACGCGAACGATACTCTCTGAATTAACATCTTCTAGCCGACAGTTGCAGCTCATGCTAGAATTATCAAAATGATATATAGTACTCCCTCTGTTTCGAATTATTGGTCGTCGGCCCGATCACGTTGAAATTTCGTAACGAAGAGATATTTTCTCGCTTTCCTGTTCTACCCTCGCTTCACTCACTCGGTCACTCGTCGTCGTCCGCTCCCATCCCTCGTCCGTACCGCGCTGCTCCCATCCCTGGCGTCGCCGCCGGGTCGCGTCACCCGCTCACATCCCTCGCTTGCATCGCCGCCTCGTCGACCGCATCTCCACCCTTTCCATGTCCAGTGAGTAAAGGAAAGATTCGATTTTTATCCACTTAGAAGCGGGCGGTGGAGGAGGCGGTGGGGAGCTAGATCTGGCGGTGGGGAGCTGGATTTGGCGATGGGGAGCTGGATCTGGCGGAGGCCACCGGAGGCAACCTGAACTGGCGGGCGCGTCCTGCCTTGACTCGTCTTTGACCCGGCTGCCTACCGACTGAAACAGAGTTTGGAAGCGTCGAGTCCATGGCCGAACTCCTCATTCAAGGTACCGCCCCTTTCCTTCACCCCATCTATGAGCTGTGAATTGTAAAGAGAGCGAGTATTAAGTGAGGTTCAAGTCACTCGGCCTCGTTTCCGTTCCTCATAGTGCTACTGTTAATCTGAACAATCCATCCATCCATCAGCCATCTATCCGATCAGCACCGGTTCTACTCCTAATTGTTGCTGGTAGTGGTCGTTGCCTCGTAAGTAAAGGCTTTCAGTTTCAGATTAATTTAAACTAACTGAACCTGCATTTTGCTTGTTGTTGTGAATACTGGAGTTTCAGTTTCAATGCTTGCTGAATTTAAATTGTTGTTGTACTATTGCTGGTGTACTAGAGGGACCTTGGAGTAATTTTTCGGCGATTTCCTTTTTGCGTATTTAGTCAGCTTTAATCAGCTCCAGTTTGCAGGGTGGTTATTTCTGCCAATATGTGTGTGTATTTTATGTCAGACCTTATGCATTTTATACTGGACATAGCTTGTCCATTTAGTAACTGGGGGAGTAGGAAACAGAGAACTGTCTCTTTGATTAGTGCATAATCCTGGAGTATTTCTTGTTATGGAGTATTTCTTCACTGTATTTACAAACATCTTAATTGTATTTGCAGCGGCGAGGAGAAACTTGAGCGTCGAGGAGCAGCCGGAGCGCCACGGGTAGCAACTTGAGCGCCGAGGAGCAGCCGGAGCACCACGGGGAGCAACTGGAGCGATGATCACCGCCGCCGCGACGCCTTCCTCGGTATAATTTCTTGAGTACTCCTGGAGTAGTTAGTTCCCGGACTAGCTTTGTTCCTGGAGTAGTTAGTTCTGTTTGTTCATGACCCAACCACATTTGAATTCGGTTTGCAATTTGAGCTGCTATGTGCAAACTGGAGTACATTTTGAGTTGTAGTCTTTGTTGTTAGCTTTTGCTGTGTCTCTTCTCATCTTGCAAGCAGTAGTACTCAAGGAGTACTCCAGATTGTTGTACTTAGTGTACTCCTGGAGTAGTTGTAATTTAATGGTTTGGTTTCCAGTAGCTTGTTTGTTGTTTGTTTAACTCAATTGCTGCTTGCTGCATTGCTGATTTTCATAGGTGCCCAGGTGGAGGCGCCTGGAGCTGCTGTTGCTGCCGGCTACTTCTGCTGCTGGGAGGTGGAGGTGGAGGCGCCTGGAGGTGGAGATGGAGTTGGAGGCGCCCAGATTGGAGGTGGAGCCGCCCAGGTAGAGGTGCCCAGGTGGAAGCGGAGTTGGAGGCGCCCAGATCGGGGGCGGAGGTGGAAGATTCCCAGATCTGGGGCCGGAGAAGGTTGGGGCGGAGGTGGAAGACGCCCACGGGCCGGAGGTGGGAGACGAGATCGGGGGAATTTAATTAGCGATCTGAGGGTAACCTGGTCATTTGTACCGATTCACCTGGTCGGAAATTGATCCCAACTACCTATATTTTGAAACAGAGGGAGTAGTACTTAGGGCTCTCCCAATACATTGTATCTTAGCACAGTATCATAGGAGCAATAAAAACTTAAGATACAACCACCATAATGCATTATTTCTTAGAAGTTGTATCTTATTTAATGATTTTGCTCTCATGCATACATGTGATTGGTTTAACAATGCTTTTTGCATATGGCTACGTGCAAGGGTTGTATCTTAGCTGAGATACAACCTCCCTCTCTTTCTTCATTAAGTGCTATGCCACATAAGAGAAATGCCTATGATATCGTGCTAAGATACTAGCATTGGGAGTGCTCTTATATTTCCTAAGGCTGGTCACAATGGGGAGTAACTTAGACTAGTAAAATACACGGATTTCGAGTCTGTTACTACCTCCACAATGGGTAGTAACATATATGTAGTGTCATATAAGACTTCATTTATTAAATTATAGACTCATATTGTCTTGGTATGTGTGATGTTACTCAAAGAGCTAGTAACTAGCTAAGTTACTACAAACATCTCTCTCCTCATTAACTCATTGCCACATAAGCAAAATTGCTGAGTTGGACTCTATGTTACTGCTAAGTTACTCCCCATTGGGGCCAGCCTAAGAGCATGGTTAATAGTATAGCCAGCTGCCGGCTATAAGAAGATGCCATGTCATATATAGCTAACTTTATAGTCAACAAGTATAATAGGAAGGCTATAAGGAATACTACTTTAGCAATATATGGCCCACATGTCTATCTCACAAAGTGCCTAGGAGCACGTGTTGCAGCTGGCTACTAATTAGTAGCCCGCTTCTCTCCTCTCTCCTCTTCTCTCTCTTCCAACTAAGCAACAATATACTATTTTATTCCTTATAGCCCGCCCAGTCAGCTCTATTGTACTTGCTCTAAGTAAGTATTATCACATAATCTGAGTGACATATTTATGAGGTTCCAAAAAATCAAGTTAAGCTTGTCAAACTTGTACACGCAGCGAGTGCACGTGAGTTGAAGGAATTAATTAGCCGAAAGGTACAATGTAAATAAGCTTGGTGTAATTAAGAATTAGTTATACCAATGAGCTAGCAGAGTAATGGATAGCAAAGTAGTAGATGAATCAATCCACAACCCAAAATGAGGCCGTATGTAAAGCATCATCGTCGCACGATTGCTACATTGTCTTGATTAAATAGGCGCACCTTCTAAAAACCCTTGTATTCACCTCTACAATTTATTAATTTGTAGTAGTACATTTTTTCTATCATCGGGCAGTATCATTGAATCACTGCGTACACTACCATTGATTCACTCCGGGCAGCACATACATTTTTTGCGTACACTACCATTGATTCACTCCGGGCAACACATACATTTTTTCCGAGCATTATCATTGATTCACTTTGATCGATACACTAGTAGAACAGGAAGTACAAAACCATAATATCGAGAAGTACAAAAATACAGTTTAGGGAATAATAAAAACAGCAAGAGCAAGAAATAAACACTAATAAAAATTGAAAAAATGTGCTCTCCTGTAATTGAATGAAAAAATGATTGTGAATACAGGAAGTACAATATTGTGGCAACGCGCAGGGCAAACATCATATTCCAAGAAGTACGAGATATATGTGGAGGGAAGTAGAAAAACTTTATTTCTGAATTTTCGTGATTTCAAAACTGATCAAAACTTGCGCATAATTTAAAAAAACTTAAAACATAGAAAAGTTTATAAACTTCATCACCTTTCCAATGGTATATCATTTGCTCCATTCCAACAAATGGTTAAAGAATTTCGTTCAAAACATTTTCAATCAGCTTATGATGATTTCTGTTTTTCCTAAATTTAAAATAAAAAAAAGTTAAAAAAATGAAGAAACTTATAATAAGAAAAAGTTGACGATTTTCTGTAGCTTTCCAACGGTATATCATTTGCGCAATTGCAATTAATGGTTTAAAATCTACAAGTGAATTACTATAGAGTAACAAAAATGCAGTACCATGTTCACGAAAAAGAAGTACAGTACAGTCATACAACAGCAATATCAGATCTTCATCTCGGGCAATACTAAACTCATATTCCATAGAAAATACACGATGCATATCGAGAAAGGTTGAGGTCATCTCGGACAATACAATTTAATCATTTTGAGCAGCACACGATTTTTTTATTCCACGGTACGAAAGTCATATTCCAAAGAAGTACAATACTCCGTTTTCTTAAAACAGGAAATTTTTGGTATTTTTAATATTGTTCAAAAATTATGAAGAACAGGAAAAAGGTTAAAACATGAAAAAGTTGATAAATTCCAGTACCTTTCCAATGCCATATCATTTGCATCATTTTGAGGTTTGAAAATTATCCATGGTCATGTTTTCATAGATCTAAATTTTACTATTTTCAAAAAAAAAATCAAAAATTGTGCAGAAATTGAGAAAACTTAAAACATGAAAAGGTTTGTAAATTTCAGTAGCTTTCCAACGTTATATCATTTGCTCTATTCCGACAAGTGGTTAAATAATTAATCTAAAATTACTATCCATCTATTTTGAATTAATCTCGGTATTTTCAAAACTGCTAAAAATTTATGCAAATTTTTAAAGACCTTAATACATGAAAACGATGGGAAATTGTAATATCTTTCCAACGCCATATCATTTGCATAATTTTGAGGTCCAAAAGATACCCGTCATCATCTCTTAATAAAACTGAATTTTACTATTTTCAAAACTGTTCAAAAACAGTGCAGAATTTGGAAAACATTAAAACATGAAAAGGTTTGGGAATTTCAGTACCTTTCCAACGGTATATCAATTGCTCAATTCCGACTAGTAGTTAAAAAATTTCATAGAAACCACTTTTCAATCAGCTTGTGATGATTTCTGTTTTCTCAAAATTCATAATAAAAAAGTCAAAATTTTTGAAAAATGTTACAATATAAAAGGGTTGAGGATTTTCTACAGTTTTCCAACGGTATATCATTTGTGAAATTCCGATTAGCTGTTTAGAATTTACGTAGGAATTACTACACAGGTACGCAAAGAGCAGTACCGACTTCATGAAAAAGCAGTACGATAGTGTAACGCAGAAGCAGTACGAGATATTTATCCCGGGAAGTACGAGATTATTGCAGAATATTATTCTATCATCGATTGTAGAATAGACGGCATGTGTGTGTATATATATTGCCTACAAACAGTTGGATCATATCTTAATTTCGTTAATTAAAGAGATATGCATTAATATCTTTTCAAGTAAGGTATGTATTAATACCTAGAATAAATGTACCTTTTTAAGAAAGATATGTATTAATACCTAGAATTAATGTAAATTTAGTAAAGAAAGCAAACATACCTTATACTAATTGTAAGGCCCGATATGCGGTACTGTTCCAGATCTAGATGTTTCCATCCATGTACGGGAACGAAGCACATATCGGTCCCACCGCGACATATGACAATGTCATATGCCCCGGATTTCCAACTTGATATCACAACATTACAGCTACAAGGATACAACATCTCATACAATCGGCATACAACTGCTTGAATTACATTACATCAGCGGAAGATACATATCTGAGTACAGACTACAATCAAATGCCTAGTGGCAAAGGTAAAACACACCATTCCCGTAACCACACGGGTCCAGGCTCTCCGCCGGGATCCGCCTAACTAGTCGTCGTTGAGTCTCCGCGAAGGCGTCCAGAAGAAGGGTCGTCGAGCTCCACTGAAGTCCAAGATCGTTGCATAACGTGCGTACAGGAGAAAAGAAGGGGTGAGCTATATCAACAAGTCTTGTAACTAACTTCTCACGGTGAGATGGGGGTAGTGGTTGAAGTTGCAGTCGCACTAGCAATATATGAAGTGGCTAACGATCTATTTAGAGTAAGATGAGAATCAAGCATTCGATGAGGAATCGCCTCCAAAAATTCTTCTATAAGCTACTTACACAATCATATAATCTATCCTATCCTTGTCCTCCCCTTCGCATCCCGACAAAGAAGAAGAGGTCAAGGCACACACACATTGATCAAGTTATAGTTATGATTCAGTTGATGTTATCTATGAATAAGACGCAGGTTCTAAGTCGTCGATAACCGTGGACACGGCTTCTCAAAAAGATTTAACCCTGCAGGGGTGTACCAACTGTCCATTACAAGGCTCCGCACGCACGCTCATCTCTCTCAGTTTCTACCCATCACAGGCAGCCATTTTATGATTTAGTCTCTCTCAGAGATCTGAAACGACAGGTCCCTGATACGTCCAAAATGCATCACTATTTTATATTGTGATTTCACCCTATTCATTGATATATTACACTTTAAAGTATTGTTCTTATGTTGTTTTGGCTTGTTTTACACAGTTTACAACTTTTCGGTGCCGAAGAAGCAGAACTAGAATTCAGCGGTGAAAAGTGGACACCAAGTTGTTGAATTAGATCAAGTCCAAATGCAATGAAAATTTACGGGGAGTAGTTTTATGGGAATTGACTGGGGATCACCGAAGACGGAGGTGAGGGGACCCACCAGGCAGCCAGAAGGGTGCCTGGCGCGGCCCCCCTCCTGGGCGCGCCAGGCACCCTCCTGGATGCCTGGTGGCCCCCCTCGGTGCCCCCTCTCGCCTATAAGACCCCCCTGGCGTAGAAACCCTAAAAGAGGAGCAGTTTCCGTGTTTCGCCGCCGCCACGGGGCGGAAACCTACAGATGAGAAAAGCCATCTCCGGCGGGCAGATTCCGCCGGGGAGATCACCTCCCGGAAGGGGAGATCGTCGTCATCATCATCATCATCATCACGGGCATCATCGAGATCATCATCAACATCATCCCCAACATCAGCACCATCTCCATCTCCATCCCATCTCATCTCACAATTGCAACTTGTGTTGTAATACGTACTATCTATCCTCTCTACTCTGTTGGTGTTGATTACTACTTTGTGGTGAATGCTATTGAGTTTTGTTGGAGAATTATCATTGTGTCCAGATTGTTTGCCACCCATCTATCACCTCTGATCATGATCTCTTTTATGTCTTGTGAGTAGTTACTTTAGTTCTTGAGAACACGGGAGAAGTCTAGTTGTTAGTAGTCATATGATGTTGAAGTAGTATGTGTTGTTTGATACTTAAGTTGTGTTGTTATTTCTCTAGTGGTGTTATGTGAGTCGAACACTTAACACTTCACCTTTCATGGGCCTAGAGGAATACATTGTGCACAAAGGATGCTTATGGTGGGTTGCCGGAGTGACAGAAACCTGAACCCCAGTTCGCACACTTTTGCACAAGGGAATTATGGATCCTTGATCGTAATGCTGTGGTTAGGCTTATGCCTTAATTACTACCTTGTATTTGCGGATGCTTCCAAGGTGTGTAATCATAAGAGTATACTTATCTTAGTCTAGAAGGTGTACTAGCATTGATCCACCCACCGGCACTTATCAACACAATACATATTACTTGGCGGAGTATGGTGAAAGTAACTTGGCTATCTCTCCCATGTGTTCTCGAGAACGCTTTAGCTTTTATAAGTTTAGTTCCTAGGCTTATCCTTGTGAAATGATTGGGCCACTTGCTACTCCTCAGTTATCCTGTTTACTTTGCTTGTCTTTTACTTTTCTGTTGCTTAAACCAAAAACCACTAAATATTTACCTTTTAGTGTGCGGCCCTTTCCTTATCCAGTGTCACTTATCAACACCTTCTTCTCCTCGTGGGATCGACATCCTTATTTATCGAAAAGCTACAATTGATCCCCTAGACTTGTGGGTTATCAAGAATCGTTTATTGGCGCGGTTAACAGGGAAGGCAACCCAACTAAACCTATTAACTTCTCCGCCATCAATGAGCTTTTCTGGCGCCGTTGCCGGGGAGTGTAGCGCTATTGGTAAGTGAAGCTGGTAAGGAAACCTTTATTTTTCTATTGTTACCTTCAGTCCTTATGGACTCTTCTACTGTTGGTTCGTTGCTGGTAAGGAGCCGCCCCACGACTGTGGTGGTCACTCCTACCCCTACTGAAATTGTGCCCTATAAAATACCATCTGGTATTATTGATTATGTCTTGGCTAATCGTTATACAGGAGAAGGACATCCGGGAGAACACCTGCTATATTTATCACAATTATGGTCTTTATTTAAGCTTGCAGGTGTAACAATGGAGTTCTTCATGAAGAAACTATTCTCTGTATCACTCAAAGATAAAGCTTCAGATTGGTATAAGCTACTCGATAACTCTGATCTTCTTGAATGGCCAGAGCTTATGTCTCTCTTTTATGCAAAGTTTTATCCTCTTCGTGAAATTCACCAAGACAGGAACTACATCTACAATTTTTGGTCTCGCGACGGAGAAAGCATCGCTGAAGCTTGGGGGAGACTGAAGTCCCTGATGCTCAAATGCCCAAACCATGAGCTCCCCAAGGAAATTATACTTACAAATTTTTATGCCAGCCTTTCTCGTCAGGCCAGGGAGATGTTGGATGCCTCCTCTAGCGGGGTATTCCAGACCAGAAGTATGGAAGAAAAATGGGATCTTATAGAAAGGATCCAGAAGAACACTGAAGACTGGGAAATTGATAAAGGTATTGAACCCGCTATAAACTATGATCATGACTACATTGAGAGTTATGTGAAGACTGATTACTTTAATACCTTTTGCTCTATAATTGGTCTTGATTCCCAACTAATGGTTGACTTTTGCAAGGACTTTGCTTCTCATATTGATTCTCATATTGATTATGGCTTCTCCAAGATTCACGTTAACACAGCGGATCAAGAGAAGACCATCTTTACGTGTCCTTACGGTACTTATGCTTATAGGCGTATGCCTTTTGGTTTGTGTAATGCACCTGCTACTTTTCAGAGGTGTATGTCTGCAATATTTCATGGTTTCTGTGAGGAGATTGTAGAAGTTTTCATGGACGACTTTTCCTTCTATGGAAACTCCTTTGACCACTGTCTCCACAATCTTAATAAAGTTTTGCAGAGATGTGAAGAAACGAATTTGGTGCTCAATTGGGAGAAGTGCCATTTCATGGTTAACAAAGGGATAGTTCTTGGACACAAGATTTACGAAAGGGGAATTGAAGTGGACAAGGCAAAGATTGAAGCTATTGAAAGGATGCCCTATCCAAGGGACATCAAAGGTATTCGTAGTTTTCTAGGTCATGCTAGTTTCTATAGAAGATTTATCAAGGACTTTTCTAAGACCTCGAGACCCCTTACCAATCTTCTCCAGAAGGATTCTCCTTTTGTATTAGATGAAGATTGTAAGGAAGCTTTTGAAGTTCTTAAGAAAGCCTTGATAACTGCTCCTATAGTACAACCACCTGACTGGAATTTGCCCTTTGAAATTATGTGTGATGCTAGTGATTTTGCTGTTGGAGCTGTTTTAGGACAAAGGGTTGACAAGAAGCTGAATGTCATCCACTATGCCAGCAAGACACTTGATAGTGCTCAAAATAATTATGCTACTACCGAGAAGGAATTATTGGCAGTGGTGTTTGCTTGTGATAAGTTTAGGCCGTATATTGTTGATTCTAAAGTTATTATTCATACTAACCATGCTGCCATTAAGTATCTTATGCAGAAAAAGGACGCCAAACCAAGACTCATTAGATGGGTACTCCTTCAAGAATTTGATTTGCAGATTGTCGATAGAAAAGGAGAAGATAATCCGGTGGCGGATAATCTTTCAAGGATGGAAGATATCCCGCACGATCCTATTCCAGTCAACGACAATTTCCCAGATGAACAACTTGCTGTTGTAAAAGTACAATCTCATTCTGACCCTTGGTTTGCAGATTATGCTAATTTTATCGTTGCAAAGTTTTTGCCTCCAGGTTTTACATTTCAGAAGAGGAAGAAATTCTTCACGGATTTGAGGCACTACTTTTGGGATGACCCACATCTTTTCAAAGAAGGTGCGGACGGGATATTAAGAAGGTGTACACCGGAGCACGAGCAGCAGGACATTCTTCGACAATGTCACGATAGTCCCTATGGAGGACATCATGCCGGTGAAAGGACCGCACATAAAGTTTTACAATCAGGTTTTTATTGGCCTACTCTTTTTAAGGACGCTCGAAGGTACGTTCTATCTTGTGATAAGTGTCTGAGAGTTGGTAACATTAGCAGGAGAAATGAGATGCCTATGAATTACTCACTAGTGATCGAACCTTTCGATTGCCGGGGTTTTGATTTTATGGGTTCTTTTCCTCCTTCACACAAGTACACACACATCTTAGTTGCTGTTGATTATGTAACCAAGTGGGTTGAAGCAATCTCCACTGAGAGTGCTGATCACAAGACATCTTTGAAAATGCTCAAGGATGTAATTTTTCCTAGGTTTGGAGTACCAAGGTACCTCATGACAGATGGAGGGTCACACTTCACGCATGGAGCTTTTAGGAAAGCTCTAGCCAAGTACGATGTAAATCATAGTATTGCATCACCGTACCACCCTCAAACAAGTGGGCAAGTTAAGCTCACCAATAGGGAGATCAAGTTGATCTTACAGAAAACAGTAAACGGTTCTAGAAAGGACTGGTCAAAGAAGTTAGGAGACGCTTTGTGGGCGTATAGAACTGTTTACAAAAACCCCATGGGCATGTGTCCGTATAAAATGGTCTATGGAAAGGCTTGCCATTTACCACTAGAGTTAGAGCACAAGGCTTTCTGGGCTGTCAGAGAGCTAAATGCTGACCCAAAGTTAGCTGGTGAAAAGAGTCTCATGAACGTGACTTCTCTAGATGAGTGGAGGAGTGAAGCTTACGAGAGCGCTAAAATGTTCAAGGAAAAGGTAAAGAAGTGGCATGATAAAAGAATTCTGAAACGTGAATTTAATGTTGGTGATTGATGGCGCGAGAGTTGGCAACAACAGAAAGATTACAAAAGTGCCTCAATCATGTAGGGCAGCTCACGAGGTCTAAACCATGAAGAACAAAGAGGGGAGGAGAACATCACATAGCTACTGATCACGGACCCATGGTCCAAGGAAAACTACTCACGAGACATCCGGGGAGCATCCATGGTGGAGAGGAGACTCCCGGAGGTCAACCCACCCTCCGGCAGGGTGCCGGGAAGAGGTCTTCTGGTGCTCCCGATCTCGGAAGCGCGGCGGCGGCGGAACAGAGGAGAGATCGCGAAAAAGGGTTCTCCTTTCTGAAGTTTCCTGTGACGGATAATATATAGGCGAAGGGGGGGCAGCCAGAGGTGGACCAGGGGCCCCAGGCGCCCCCCTGGCGCGTCCAGGGGTGGGGCCGCGCCGGGTGGCCGCCTGGGCCACCCCTGGCTCCCCTCTGGCCCCACTCGGGCTCTTCGCGAAGCTTCCTGTACGCTGATTTTTCCTATATTTTTCCCGGAATTTTTCTGGCACTTTTTATATGGGGGAAAACTGAAATAGAAAAACGACAGAAAACAGGAACTGGCACTGTGGTGCACTGAGTTAATAGGTTAGTCCAAATATGATCAAAAGTGTATGAAAGTGTATCTAGATCATAGCAATATCACACAAAACATGCATGGAGCAAGCAGAAATTATAGATACGTTTTGGAAGTATCAACATCCCCAAGCTTAATTCATGCTCGTCCTCGAGTAGGTAAATGATAACGGCATAATTTATGTGGTGACATGCTAGCAACCATATAAGAACTTTGAAAAGTAAAGCAATCAAGGTTAGAAACTCAATTCAAGTCATAACAAGCAAGAGTCTATATTAGCATTGAAACAAGTAACAAAATAACAAAAGGTGCAAGAGCTCTCGCTGTCTGTGACTCGAATGTCTCCAAATTGTGTTTGCGTGCAAGAAGGGGGATAGGGAATACGAGAAAAACATTTATTTGTTGAGAACTCAATCTACTAAAGTTTCACACTCGGTCTTTTTCTGGAATGTTATCTTGACTCGTCCCTAGACCACTAGCCAGGTACAAGTCAATTTGATCCACTCCTTTTTCAATATTTTGAGAACTCATGCAATGGATGAGCGTAAGCACGAGAGTTGACACTTAGGATGGCAAAGAGAGAAGTGCGGAGGAGGAAGACAAAAAGGATGAGAAATGCTCACATCAATGAGGACAATCATAGGCAAGATATGCCAAATGATAGATATGATGTGAGGAGTAGGGATTGCCATGCAACGGATGCACATACGAGCTAGGAAGCTCTCCAATGGAACTGTAGGGGTGCATCTAACTTGCTCGCTCATGAAGACCTAGAGCTCGTTTGAGGAGGCTCATCCTTGGAATATGCAAGCCAAGTTCTATAGTGTGAAGGTCCCCACATAGCTATATGCATAATGATCATCTCTATGGAGTACAAGGATATAAAGGGAGTACTAGTGTGGATCTCTCAAAAGGATAGTAGTGTTGCCCCTTTCTCTCTTTTTATTTATTTTTCTCTTTTTTATATTTTTTTGTATTTTTTTGTGGCCTCAATGTCTCTTTCTATTTAACTCTCATTTGTCCTCTTTGGGATATTTTATTGTGTCCACTTTGGGATCTTTTCCTCACTTAAGGGCAACACTCTATTTTACAAGAAGGTAAAGGAGATCTTTCACACTTTACAAGGTACTCAAAATCATAAAGAAGATGTAACTATCATGATGTATGCAATGTATGTCGCTGCCAATGTAGCAGGAACATGTATGACATGAAAATCAAGTCATGAAGAGGTGGATGTTGCATGGCAATATATCTCGGAAAGGCTATGGAAATGCCTTGATAGGTAGGTATGGTGGCTGTTTTGAGGAAAGATATAAGGAGGTTTATGATGACAGAGCATATCATGCCAAGGGTTTGGATGTACCGGCAAAGGTGGACACCAACTCTCAGAGTGAGAAGAAGGCAATGCACGGCACGGGAGAGGCTAGCAAAATATGGTAAGGTGGAAGTGTCAACTTTCAATACTTACATTAGTCCAAAGAACTCATGCACTTATTATCGGTAACTCTCAATCTAAAAAGGAGGTTCACAAAGAGACAAGTACCCCGAGGAGGAGTGTATGGGGGTTTGGTTATCCTTGCGCATCCTCGACTCATGGTACGTGAGTGTTCTCTAATATTCGATCCCTCCAAAGATTAGTGATCCATCTAGTAGCTAGAGTTCTCAACTAGTTTAGTAGGTTTTGAAAATACACACGGATTGCCCAAAATACGACACCTATCACTAATAGGCTAGAGCTCTTGACACCAAAAGTTCAAACATTACTCACATCAAAACTTCAAAACTATTGCAAGTTACTACTAGAATTAAATAGCAACCTCAATTACCTACTTTCAAGACAAGACACAACTCAGTGCAACAACAAACTCTCTTTAACAAGATAAAAATGAAAACTAAAAAGAGTTCCAGCGACAAACTAAACAAAAGCCAAGGCTCTTGCTAAAGACAAACTAAGACTAAAACTAAACATGGCAGCAGCTACGAAAAGATAAAGAACACACAACAGCAAAAAGATAGGCAGGAAAAATCCTATGATGTGTTCTAGATTTTGAAAGTGGAGCGTGTTTATCTCCCACACAAAGTAAGACGGGATCTAACTTGTTATGAACAGCAAGCAAAGCTAAAGAAAACTAAAAATAAAACCTAAGAGCGAGACGCCCCAAGCATAGCACATAACGCATGAAGTGATAAAAATATAGTGAGACGAAGGACGAACTGATGATTGTTGATGGAGAAGGGGATGCACGGGGGCATCCCCAAGCTTAGACTCTTGTGTCTCCTTGAATATTTATTGGGGATGCATGGGGGCATCCCCAAGCTTGAGCGCTTGACACTCCTGGATCTTCTTTCATCATCTTCCATCGCACACTTGAAAACTCCCTTCATACAGAACTCATCATAAGCTGATTAGAGAGGTTAGTACCCTTAATAAAATAATTTTTCCCCACTGGATATAAAGATATTCTTGAAGATCTACTGTTTCTCAAGAGTTACAAAAAGTTTTTGCACAGAAAAAGAAAGCTTAAGGTTTGCAAAAGTTAGGAGAGACAAAACGTGGCAGAATCTGTGAAAAATAGAACAGCAGGTAGTAAAGAATTTTTTAGGGCCACTTCTACAACTCAAATAAAAAAACTCAGAACATACGGAAGTTTTACAATTGTATAGAGCACGCTTTCAAAAAAATTCAGATCAAAAATATTATCTGGTGATTTGATTCGAATTTTTCTGTCAAGGGACATAATCTGTTTTCTGGACATCACGTCACAACTTTTGCTTCCCTTATCATAAGAGTCTATAACTTGGCACAAATCTGAAAAATAAAGATACAATGATATTGCTACAGTAGTAAAAAACATCAAGACACAACAAAAGCAAAAAGAAAAAACCTAAATTCGTTGCGGGCTGCCTCCCGAAAGCGCTTTCTTTTATGCCTTTAAGCTAGGCATGATGCAAAAGATCAAGTTGTATCAATCGAATCATTATCAAGATCATCAAAAAGCTCCTCAATTGTACTACTAGTCTTAAGAGGTCTTTCAAATAAAGGCCTAATGTAGATACTTCTAGGGAGAAAACCAAAAGGCGAGAAATCAATGAAGAATCATTTATAAAATTATCAAAGAGAGGTATTTCTTCCAAAGTTTTCACGGTTTCAACTTCTTTGGCAATGGGAGGTTTGCTTTTAGGTCGGGGTGGCCTAGGGAAATAATTGAACTTAGGTTCCCTTCTTGCTGAAGTCTCTACCTTTTTTGGTTGTATTGAGGAAAATGTAGTTCCTAGAGTATTAATGATTTCCTCAATCTTATCAATCCTAGAAAGATCCGTATCACGGGATTTGATGACCTCCAAAGTTTTAATAATTTTAAGCATGGAGCTATCAAGCCTATTCAAATTCCCTTGAATCTTGCGATCCAACTCATTTATCCTAGTTATACTTGGTATTTCTAACTCTATCTTTTCAAGTTTCTTCATAATGTGAGCTAGAGTTATATCTTCTTGTATGCTAGCAATAGGGAGATTTCCAACAAGATTTTCAATAACATTAAGAGACTCCAAAATCGGGGCTTCTAGAAAATTCCCATTGATAGCAGTATCTAATATGAACCTATTCCAAGGAGTAATCCCGACATAAAAATTTCTAAGCAGGATAGTAGTGGATTGCTTCTTGGTGGCTCTTTTTTGAGAATCATTAATTCTATACAAAGCATCTTTTAAACTTTCACCACCTTTTTGTTTAAAGGTGAGAACCTCTGTCTCAACAAAGGCAACAGGACCAGACATAATGATAACTACTAGCAAGATAATTTTTTTTTTGTGATTTTTGATATAAGACACAAAGATAAAAACTGAAAGGTAAACTAACAAGACTAAAAAACAAAGGTAAAGGGTAGTGTGCAACTCCCCTATCTTAGCACTCGGAGTCCCCGGCAACGGCGCCAGAAATTTGCTTGATGGCGCGAGAGTTGACGGGTGTAGTCTTCTCGCCCTTCGTTAGTGAGCCCCAAGTGGAAGGCGTGATGCAGCACAACAGCAAATTTCCCTCAGTAAAGATACCAAGGTTTGTCTCCAGTAGGACTCCAGAGATGATAAGTAGGTGTCAGCGGCGCAACTGACGCGGACCTGCACACAGACACAAATAACTTTGTTCCCAACGAAGTTCAGAGAGGTTGTCAATCTCTCCGGTCTTGTTGTTCACAAAGGATCAAACACAAGGCATAATGATAGCAACTGAAAGTAAAAGAAGAAAAGTAAATGAGCGTGGAAACAGTAATGAGGATATGGACCGGGATACGTGATGTTCACTAGTGACGTCTCTCTCCCAAAAGACGATAAAACTGCTACGCGAGGTAAACAAATTACAGAAGGGCAATTGACAGGATTATGAACGCACCGCAATGCTAACTATGCTACAAAAGAAAGGAAGAGGCTCAAAAGCACGGGCAGTACGCCAAAATAAGTAGACCAAAATCCAACTGCATCTACTACTAATCATCCACCTTGAGATATCTATCCAAAACATCTCGCTGGTATTAAGTTGCGAGCCCCAGCCAAAGTGTAAACCCAAAGCAACAGACAACTGCATTAAAAAGCACTTTGCGTAAAGTAAACAATCCTTGCAACCGCGGTTACAAGCACCGTTGTTTTCCCCCTTATGGCAACAGCACATCCCCTAGACTCATGTTTCTGTCACTCAAGCGTGTCATCGGGGGGCATGAACCCACAATCGAGCATAACGTTCCCTCTTGGGGTTACTACCTACTACTTGGCCAAAGCAATAAACAACAACGGAGAACATGCAAGAATTACTTAGGAACAAAAATATAAGAGATAAAAACCAAATATATTACTCAATCACAATCTGAACATAATCTCATAATCCATCAGATCCCATCAAACTCAGCATAGCAACAACAGAAAGATTACAAAAGTGCCTCAATCATGTAGGGAAGCTCACGAGGTCTAAACCATGAAGAACAAAGAGGGGAGGAGAACATCACATAGCTACTGATCACGGACCCATGGTCCAAGGAAAGCTACCCACGAGACATCCGGGGAGCATCCATGGTGGAGAGGAGACTCCCGGAGGTCAACCCACCCTCCGGCAGGGTGCCGGGAAGAGGTCTTCTGGTGCTCCCGATCTCGGAAGCGCGGCGGCGGCGGAACAGAGGCGAGATCGCGAAAAATGGTTCTCCTTTCTGAAGTTTCCCGTGACGGAGAATATATAGGCGAAGGGGGGGCAGCCAGAGGTGGACCAGGGGCCCCAGGCGCCCCCCCTGGCGCGGCCAGGGGTGGGGCCGCGCCGGGTGGCCTCCTGGGCCACCCCTGGCTCCCCTCTGGCCCCACTCGGGCTCTTCGCAAAGCTTCCAGTACGCTGATTTTTCCTATATTTTTCCTGGAATTTTTCTGCACTTTTTATATGGGGGAAAACTGAAATAGAAAAACAGCAGAAAACAGGAACTGGCACTGTGGTGCACTGAGTTAATAGGTTAGTCCAAATATGATCAAAAGTGTATGAAAGTGTATCTAGATCATAGCAATATCACACAAAACATGCATGGAGCAAGCAGAAATTATAGATACGTTTTGGACGTATCAGTGATAAAGTTTTGTTGTTTAGATCTTGTTTCAGGTTTTCTCCAGGTAAACTACTTTCCAGATGAGAAGGACCTTTTCATATCGAAGAATTATATCGGTCTGGTGAAATCAAGATCAATAATTTCGAAGGCACCAAACCTCAAGTTGTGAATGGAAAAAGACTCAAACATTACATGGCAGGTGATCCTATCAATGTGGATGTGAACATGATATATACAAGAACTCATGAAGAGCATGTTGCAGCCCAGTTTCAGACTCTGGCAGGAACATAATAAGAAAAGGTATGTATTACGGTAAGGAAACATCGCGAACGTCAATAAAAGTCTGCTTTTCAAAGTTTTTGCAAAATTAGGAAAATTCCAAGCCCGAGTGGAGCCGGAGAGGAGCTCCAGGGGGCCCAGGAGACCTCCTGGCACGGCCCCCTCCTGGCCGCGCCAGGCACCCTCCTAGGTTTCATGGACTCCGACTCCGACTCCACCTAGGCTTGAAACCTTCCTTCTGTTGCAGAAATTTTTGCTATATATTTTCCCGGATAGTCCCGGGACCGTATCTCGCGATTTCGTGTGTTTTCTTTCTCGGTCTGTTTCTGCCAGGAAAACTTTCAGCAGATCTAGGTGTCATGGCTTCCCCAAGTTCCCCCAAGGACAAGTTCGTCGTCAACGTCATCAACCCTTACCTCGCAGAGGTGAGGAAGCACCCCCAGGTCCTTCATGTGGAGTACGGTGTTCTCCACAAGGAGGATTTGAAGGGACCAGTCAAGGAAGGGAGCACCGAGGAGCGTCTGAAGGAGATGGAACATGAGGTCTTCAAGTTTAAGAAGATGGTGGAGCGTGGTGTTGAAGCTAACTTCGACATCATGAACGAGATCGAGGCTTCCCACAAGAAAGAGATGAAGGAGATGTGGTCAAGTCTGGCCGCACTAGAAGAAAAAGTTTATGGGCTCCAAGCACAGATCTATGATCTACAGAACCAGAACTGTGAGTATGAACTAAAGTTTCTGCGCATGGGTTTAGGTGCTGAGTGCAGGATCTTGGAGACGGGAATGTCCTTCGAGACTGGAGAACAACTGCCATAGAAGCGCTTCGCCAAGGAGTACGTGACCGACAAGAACAAGAATGAGGAGTAAATCTCCTCGGGTAATGGCATCCCCTTAGCTTGTTCCAAGCTTGGGGGAGTGTCGGGTATCTTTATCTTTATCTTTGTCTTTAGGAGTCAAGTAGAGTCGTATCATGTCTAGGGAAGTTACTTTATGAAATAGGCGTTGCATTGAGGTCTATCACTCCTTTTGTGGAGAGCTTTGTATCCGTGAGTGTGGGGTCGTCTATGAAGGAATATTAATGAGAAGTCTATTGGTTTCTTCGCTGCACTCGGTATTCTCTTCACGCAATCGACATTATGAGCTGATTCTTATGGGGAGTATTGACCTTATATCAGGTATGGCTTCGAAAAATTTATTTAAATCTTGGCAAGTATAGCTTTGGTCATAACAACAAGCATGTTTTTCTCAAAGTAGCGACATAGCCAAAACCTTTGTGTTATTATGCTTGAAGTGTTATGTTGACAAGGAAGACAACTTGATGTTTCATGCTAGTTTTAATGTTTATGCTTTCTATTGCTTGCATCTAAGTTGTCATCAATTGTCTGATCTCTCAAAGCCTTGCTAGCCAAAACTCTGTACTAAGAGGAATTCTGCTTGTACTACCATACCTTCAAACCAACATCTTCCACTTGAGTCCACCATACCTTCCTATTTGTGGTATTCCACTACCACTCCTAAAGTATATAATTTATGTGCTATCTCTAGATGTTCAAAATCTTCTGTTTTGTGCCACTGATTCAGCTCATGAGGAAGTGGTGGGTAACCCATGATCTTCCTGTTGGAAATATTCCCTAGAGGCAATAATAAAATGTTATTATATATATTTCCACGTTTGTAATTAATGTTTATATTTCTGTGCTATAATTGCAATGACCCTGACTATGAGATTCAGAAGAAAACTCACTTGCATGTGTGGAAATGTAAACACCAAGAGTTCCTGGTTTAGCCTCTAAGGCCAGCTCATGTGCTAACTGATGATTACGTTTTCTTAATCATGGACATTGTTCTTGTAACAAGGATGTCAGTAGCAATGGGAACATATTGTTAGCAGAACAGTGATGTTGAACCGACCCAAGTATTGAATGATATACTTAGAGATCACATCGTAACAACGTTATAAGTCATATCATGAAATGTTATCATATACGTAATTCCTTAGACCATGAGAGTATCAAGTTGCTTCACACAGGAAGATGTGCTTTGGTTCTTAGATGAATCTTCCCGTTACTGGGAAGTAGTAAAATAAGTTTTGGGTACATTGGATAGTGTGTCTAGTAACTGTGATAGTTCAAGATTGGGATTTTCTCCTTCACGATGAAGAAGATATTATTCACTTCGGGCCCACTCGGTATGACGGTATCCATTATAGTCTGGCCAGACGCATTGTGATTCAATCACGGGGATACCGGAATACGATAACGAGAAAAAGGACAAACGAGCAAAGAGGATAATGAGTGGCTTGTGTTCAAGAAGTTGTTACACATGGGTGCCAAACTTCTCTCCTCTAACTTTGTCATATATAGCGAAGCAAAGGGAATGGTACATGACTAAACATAATGGTTCACTCGAAGTTTCTTCGTGTATGTGCGGGAGTCAACATGGGTGTCCATGGCTCCGCTGTTGATTATTGGCTATTGACAAAAGGCTGTTGACCTATGTCCGGAAGATGTTCTGAGTCATGTCCGCATTATACCGAACCTATTGGGTCACACACTTAATGAGCAGTAGTCTGTTAGAATGCTGGAATGGTAGAAGGTTTAGTGGAAGCAAAGCAGAATAGTTCATACGGGTACCGGAAGTAGTTCCGGGGATTTATGGAATAGTTCATAAGGGCACCAGAAGTAGTTCTGAGTATTTAAGGATATGTCTAGATCACTCTGGAGTAGTCCCAGGTGGTTCCGGAACATATGAGAATGGTACTGGGGAAGTCCTGGATCAACTGGAATAGTTTCCGGATAATCGCTGGGCATCCCGACAACCTTCGTGGTCATCGGGTGGCTTAAACTGTAACTCGTATGGTCTTGGAAACTATCCGGATGGCTCCGGAACGTCCGAGAACGGTCCCGAACGGTCCTGGAAGTGCTCCAGAAGGTTCCGGAATGTCCCGAAACGATCCCAGAAGATCCCGAAAGGTCCTGGAAGCTTCTGGAAGGTTCCGGAAGTTTCCGGGCAGTATCACCCACTACCCCATGCCCCTAGCCTTGGAGGGCAAGCCACCTAGGCTTCCCCTGGCCGGCCAAGGGGTGGGGGGCACACCAAGGGAAGGAATCCCCCTCCATGTGGGAAGTCCAACTCTCCAATATGACAGGTTTGCGGTGGGAAGGTTTGGGAGGTTTGGGAGTCCAAGTTGGACTCCCCACCCCCTTATTGCGCCCCAAGGCCCTCTTGGCCACCTATGTAATGTGGGGGAGGGGTGGGGGCGCAACACAACTTGTCCCCAAGGCCTATGCGCCACCCTCCCTCCCTCTAAACCCCGTTGCTCCACAATTAGACCCCGGTTTAGACGTTGTTCTAGATCGGAATCCGTTAGGGTTTTCTCCCTCTAGTTTTCTCGGTGGCGTTCATCTCTGGACGGCGGAGCGCTGCTGGATTGCTGCCACGGGATGTGTGGATACTAATGGAGGGGTCGTACCTTCGACCCTTCTTCGAGGAGCTTGTTCGTGGGACTTGTCCGTGGGACTAGATCGCGGGACGGTTCGAGGGATCGATATCCTCGCGGTTGGGAGGTCATTGAAATTCCTAGCTGCGGGGATCTGCACCGACGGTCTTCACCAACTCTACTTCCGCTACATCGGTTGGTGAGCCATGACCTAAAACCTTGTATGCAATCTTCTTGGATGATCTTGGGTTCTTGATTCGTAGGCCGAAATTTTTTGTTTTCTACAACGTTTCCCAACAGTGGTATCATGAGCGATCCTTGATTAGATGCAAGTTTAGGTCTAGATCATATGTGTGATATGAGGCATTGATTTTCTTGTTGCTTCCCTGTCATGTGATTTTTTCTATGCTTGATGGCAAGTTGAGGTTTTGGTACAAGGATTGAGTTTTCCATCGATCCCTCTATGCTGCTTTCAGTATGCTGGTTGCCTTGATCATGGTCTACATCAAACTCCTTGGGTCTCATCTTAATCTCGCAATAGAATATTTAAAATGGAGGGGCTTGTGGATTTTATGAACTCAAATCCACACGGGGCTCACGCGTTGAACGAAGTTTGGCTTGTGGCATTAGTTGTTGCACGCACCCCGAACGTTAAACTAGCAACAATGAAGTATCGTGTTTGGTTTGTATAGGGAACAACGTTTGCATGTAACCTGCTAATCAACCACGATAAAATTTGCAACAATCCGTGTAGATAGCGATCTAACTTGTTTTTGCAGAGTATGCATGTGATGTGGTATAGCCTTCAAGATTTGCAATGTGTTTGTATGAGATGCTATATGATGTAATATTTATTCGCGACCTGCGTGTCGTGGTACGACATGATGACTGGAGTCATATGATTGTCACTTAATTATAGCATGCATGCCAGAACTGTTTATTAGCTCGAGGCAAAGCAATAGATAGATGCAAGGTGATGATCTACGATGCGGAGGTGGACCCCGACGCACATGCCGGAAGCCGTGATGATGTTCCCGGCGCCAAGGACAAAGTTGGTGGACACGGTGACTTCAACCACGACGACGTGAAGACAATGAAGACTTCAAGAAGCAAAGGGCTATACTATATCACATAATTTTATGAACTGCCTGTGATGTTTATCCCTTTGATGCACCCTTGTTTGATGCGCGGTAGTCGTATTTTATTAGGGTGATCTCTCGCAAAACAATATCAAGTTGATAGTGTTCTTCTGACTGTAGCACCGTCTATACTATGTTTCACACCGGAGCAGGTCATGTCACATGGGTGCACACGGTGTGACGCATAAAAGGCGGGTGTGTTAAGAACATACTGCAATTACACTTGGTTGTCTTGACGGTTTGGATAAAAGTTTGCTACCGGAACACGCCCATCGAAAGATGAACAAGAATCACCTTTGGCGTGATTGGCAAGTTGGCCTACCTGTCCAGTCTAAGTCATCAGTGATGTCACATCAATGGCGGACGATTGGGTCGGATCTTGAATCACTCCAGCATCAATTACGAGAGATATTGATCTGAGTGGGAGCGCACTAAGTAATTAAATTGATTAATCACAAGTGCAACTTAATTATGAACAAAATCTAAGTATTTGCATTATCGTTGTAGAATAATGGCTCGCGTTACCACCTTCCCAATTGATTTTGATTAACTGTATTATCTGGTAAAAACTTTACGATTGGTACCGTATTGTGAGGACTATCCTCAATAGTGCCGAGAAGGACCTTGTCCTATCGCAAATTTTTGATACTCTCCCGCTGATACTATGGATGATGTGACTTACGTCCATAATCCAAAATGCTAGAATTCCACCACAGCTAAGTGCATTGTCTTCACCACCATGAATCCCGAACTTCGAAACGTTTGGGATAGTTATGTTATATTCATGGAACTGAAAAATTGTTTTCAGTAGTAAGACAATTAATGTTGGATATAAGATATCTAGTACAATGTATGATTGTAAGCATTAGTGAAAATGTTCACTGTGCTCTAAAAAAAACTAATAAGTGTGGGATCCAGAAGAACACTGATCATATGATGATGAGAATTAAGGGAAAGGAAGTTCAAAGGGTGTTAGTAAGACTTACACACCGGAAAGTCCATGGCCTGCGCCACCCTTGATCATGTGTGACCTTCTATGAGTAGGAGTGACATTGGAAATAGAACTATGATACGTATAAAGGCAAAACGAAAGAAGACTGGAATATCCAGTTCAGAAATGAAAGTCATACAAAGTTATAGATGAATTCATTGCTGGTAAAAAGATGTAATTCTTGGGAATCATGACTAAGTAGTTAATTGTCGATTCTAGGTATTGTGATTAAACAAGTTGATCACTGGAATATCACGTCGATTGCATTTTGTTGCAATACGATGCAAGAAATACTATGGCCTTTATGACTAGCTAAATGATGAGTTTTGACACGCTCGGGAACACGGTAAAAGGTTTACTATACCGTGTGTTGACCCTATGATTATCTTCATAATTCATTTTAGAGTTGAGTAAATTGTTACTACACTTTAGCCTTGTTGCAAAACATCATTTTGAATCATGTTTGTTGCAAGAGAGTTGTTCAAAGCTATGTATAACGTAAAGGCCATACTTCCATTATGAATAGGTTGTATGTTATGAATCTTGATAATAATACTAAACATCCATAACACTGACGCTATACGTCGCAAGACTGACAGAAATACCATATAGATGTGGCACTGCCGTTTATCACAAGTGACATAACATGCATGAAGAATTTCCATAAGTGATGGACTTTCGAGTCATATGATTATGAATCACTTGACGCTTGCGATCTTTGTGTCGAAGTAATGTGACTAAAACACCGTTGATAGGCCATACATGAACGGGCAACTAAACCATTGGTAATCATACATGATGATGTGTGTAGTCCAATAAGTGTAGTGTGCAGTGGATTCCCTATCTTCACTCATGAGTGGAAGTAGATATGTGGATATCTGTCCAATAGAGACATACGTCTGAAATCTTTGAAATGTTCAAGGAATTTTAGAGTGAAATAGAAATTCATTGTAACGAGAAAATAAATCTTCTGCAAATTAGATTGTAAAAAGTAATATTTGAGTTACAAGTTTAGCGAACGTCTGATGAGTTGTGAAGAAGTGTCATAACTTGCGTCTCCCGGAACACCACTATGAGTAAAGTGTTCGAGAGATGTAATCAAGCCATGTATGACACGGTAAGATCAAATATGACGTTTATCAATTTGCCATTATACTTATTAAAGTTATGCGTTAGTGACTACGGATTTTACACTAAAAAGAGCACCATCAAATCTGTTGAAATGACACCATATTAGATGTCGTATGAACTGTTAAAACCATGTTGTCTTTTCTTAAAATTTGGGTATATGAGGCATATGTTTGACATACTCAAAACCCCAATTCAGATAAGTGCTACTTTGTTAAGGTTATGCCAAAAGTTTTGGTATTCCTCTATCACTACACACAAGCAAAACTGTTTGTTGTTAAGAACGTTGTGTTTTGAAGAAAAATAGTTTCTTACAAAAGAGTGAGTGGGAGGACAGTGCAACTTGTCAAAGATTGTTGAATCTTCAGAGAAGTGCGCAGCTGAACCACACATGTTAGACAAAACTCGTACAAACATTTTTATGTAAACGAGATATTGTTGTTCGACAACGTTAAACCTGTGATATACAAAGAAGCGTTGATGGGCCCTGACTCCAGGATTTGGCTAGATGCCAAATAATCCGAGATAGTATCCATGGAAGTAAGTCAAGTTTTGAACTTGGTAGACCCTCCGAAAGACTAAAAGTCTAAAGAATATATATATGGATCTATAACTGATTCGGATGAAATTGTTTTATCCATAAAGCTCAACTCGTTGGAAAATTGTTTTCTAGTAAGTTCAAAGGTTGACTACGACGAAAATAGTTTCGACCGTAGAGATGCTTTAGTCAGTTCGGGTTATACTAGCAATTACTACATATCTCATTTATAGGATATGGTAGAATGAACGTCAAAACAAAGTTCCTACATGGAAATATAACAAAGGACGTATACGTGATACGACCGGAATGTTTTGTCGATTCAAAGGATGCTAAAATAGATGCAAGCCTTGGATATCTAGTGATGGACTGAAGCTGGCATAATGGAGTTGGAATTTTCGTTGTGATGAAATTGCCAAAAGAGTTTGTTTTCATCGGGAATAACGAAGATGCTTGAATGTTCAAGAAAGTAAGTGGGAGCTGAATGATATTTCTAAAACCTTATGTAGATGACATATTGTTTGATTGGAAATGATATAAATTACTTGACACGAATAAGGACTTCATTGGAAATAGTTTTCAGTTGAAGAACTTGGGCTAATATAGCATTAGTATTGAGCACAGTGATCTATTAAGATAGTAAGTGCCTGATCATGCTAAAGCCAACACTACATGTTGACATGATACTAAAGTAGTTTAGTATGAAACGCCAAGAAACATGTTCTTGTCGAAGTCGTGGTGAAAAGTTGTTTGCAAAAATCAGTGTTCATGAACACAGATAAAGCAAAACACGTGAATTGAATTCCACTCACCTGTGTATTTGGATTAATCATGTACACCGTAATATGTAAAACAACCAGATATGTCCAGTGCTCCAAAAGGTTGTGAGCAAGATACCAAAGTGATCAATATGTTGATCATTGGACAAACAGTGAAAAGTTAAACTTATGATAGATAAGATATGTTTCTCGGAAAATGGAGATAATGAAGAGCTCGTTGTAATAAGATACACCAGCTGGATTTTGATGTAACCAGTTACACCAATTCAGTCTTCGTACTTACTCCGACCGATTTTCGATTTTAATTGGGATTATGTGTTTCACACGTAAGGGTGGCACATTATGGAGGAACTGTGTTAAGTTAGATACTGTGGAGAATTCTATAACAGAGGCTAAGTATATTGTTGCTTAAAGAAGTAACAAGGGAGGGTATTTTGAATCATCAGTTCATTTATGAACATGGTATGGTTTCCTAGATGCTTGAAGCTCATGGAACATTGATGAATGATTTCATGACTTATTCTAAAGGAACCAAGGTCCTGCCAAATGGTTCAAACATATACAAAGCTAAACTGATAAAATTAGTGAATTTTATGATAGCGTGAAAACGCGAAGATATGCAAGATACAAACGGGCCTGAAACGTCAGATCCGATGATGAAGTCTATACCACAAATGAAGCATGTATTACACCGGTATGCCATAGGTGTAAAGTGCTCAAGCACTGATAATATTATTGACTCTAGTGCAAGTGGGAGACTGTTGGAAATATGCCCTAGAGGCAATAATAAAATGTTATTATATATATTTCCACGTTTGTAATTAATGTTTATATTTTTGTGCTATAATTGCAATGACCCTGACTATGAGATTCAGAAGAAAACTCACTTGCATGTGTGGCAATATAAACACCAAGAGTTCCTGGTTTAGCCTCTAAGACCAGCTCATGTGCTAACTGATGATTATGTTTTCTTAATCATGGACATTGTTCTTGTAACAAGGATGTCAGTAGCAATGGGAACATATTGTTAGCAGAACAGTGATGTTGAACCGACCCCAGTATTGAATGATATACTTAGAGATCACATCGTAACAACGTTATAAGTCATATCATGAAATGTTATCATATACGTAATTCCTTAGACCATGAGAGTATCAAGTTGCTTCACACAGGAAGATGTGCTTTGCTTCTTAGATGAATCTTCCCGTTACTGGGAAGTAGTAAAATAAGTTCTGGGTACATTGGATAGTGTGTCTAGTAACTGTGATAGTTCAAGATTGGGATTTGCTCCTTCACGATGAAGAAGATATTATTCACTTCGGGCCCACTCGGTATGACGGTATCCATTATAGTCTGGCCAGACGCATTGTGATTCAGTCACGGGGATACCGGAATACGATAACGAGAAAAGGGACAAACGAGCAAAGAGGATAACGAGTGGCTTGTGTTCAAGAAGTTGTTACACATGGGTGCGAAACTTCTCTCCTCTAACTTTGTCATATATCGCGAAGCAAAGGGAATGGTACATGACTAAACATAATGGTTCACTCGAAGTTTCTTCGTGTATGTGCGGGTGTCAACATGGGTGTCCATGGCTCCGCTGTTTATTATTGGCTATTGACAAAAGGCTGTTGACCTATGTCCGGAAGATGTTCTGAGTCATGTCCGCATTATACCGAACCTATTGGGTCACACACTTAACGAGCAGTAGTCTGTTAGAATGCTGGAATGGTAGAAGGTTTAGTGGAAGCAAAGCAGAATAGTTCATACGGGTACCGGAAGTAGTTCCGGGGATTTATGGAATAGTTCATAAGGGCACCAGAAGTAGTTCTGAGTATTTAAGGATATGTCCGGATCACTCTGGAGTAGTCCCATGTGGTTCCGTAACATATGAGAATGGTACTGGGGAAGTCTTGGATCAACCGGAATAGTTTCCGGATAATCGCTGGGCATCCCGACAACCTTCGTATTCATCGGATGGCTTAAACTGTAACTCGGTTGGTCTTGAAAACTATCCGGATGGCTCTGGAACGTCCGAGAACGGTCCCGGAAGGTCCTGGAAGTGCTCCAGAAGGTTCCGGAATGTCCCTAAACGATCCCGGAAGGTTCCAGAAGTTTCCGGGTAGTACCACCCACTACCCCACGCCCCTAGCCTTGGGGTGCAAGCCACCTAGGCTGCCCTGGCCGGCCAAGGGGTGGGGGGCGCACCAAGGGGAAGGAATCCCCCTCCATGTGGGAAGTCCAACTCTCCAATATGGCAGGTTTCCGGTGGGAAGGTTTGGGAGGTTTGGGAGTCCAAGTTGGACTCCCCACCCCCTTATTGCGCCCCAAGGGCCTCTTGGCCACCTATATAATGTGGGGTAGGGGTGGGGGCGCAGCAGAACTTGTCCCCAAGGCCTATGCGCCACCCTCCCTCCCTCTAAACCCCGTTGCTCCACAATTAGACCCCGGTTTAGACGTTGTTCTAGATCGGAATCCGTTAGGGTTTTCTCCCTCTAGTTTTCTCGGTGGCGTTCATCTCTGGACGGCGGAGCGCTGCGGGATTGCTGCTACGGGATGTGTGGATACTAATGGAGGGGTCGTACCTTTGATCCTTCTTTGAGGAGCTTGTTCGTGGGACTTGTCCGTGGGACTAGATCGCGGGACGGTTCGAGGGATCGATATCCTCGCGGTTGGGAGGTCATTGAAATTCCTAGCTGCGGGGATCTGCACCGACGGTCTTCACCAACTCTACTTCCGCTACATCGGTTGGTGAGCCATGACCTAAAACCTTGTATGCAATCTTCTTGGATGATCTTGGGTTCTTGATTCGTAGGCCGAATTTTTTTATTTTCTACTACGTTTCCCAACACTTCTTAATTTGGACAAGTTTTATCTTGGGATTGCATGTCTAATCTGCAAACCCCTAATACGAGAAGGGACTGGCATGAGTGCCCAGCTCGTAAAAGATAAATACTAACGCACAAGTTCCTTCGCCCATTTATGAGTGATAAACAAAGGAATTTAAGGGGATGTGATCGTCCCCACATGAGAGTCGTTCCTCGAAACTTGTCCAAATTATGAAGTGAGTGAGTTATCTATCAGAAGTCGTTGACGGATCATGCACCTCCCAAAAGTCTGTTTTTATTATGTTTGATCTAGAGATGGCACATGAGTTTTCCCTGCTTACTCTTTTGCACGGGGTTTATCCTTTATTTTGTGATGAGTCAGTCCTTCCTACTTCCTTCCTTCTTGAGAGAGAACAAACACTTGATGTTAATAAAGATTCTTGCATACAAAGCTGCATTGAAATTTAGCATGTTACCTCCTTGAAAAGGGAAAGGCGGGCGAAGGAGATGGCTCCCGCTCCCGCTCCCCAACCTCCCTCGTCCACCTACTCGTCCGCTCCTCCGGCGGCTTCCCGCCGCAGCCCCGTCCCACTGCTTCCTATCAGCCGCCTGGACATTGGTGACCGCTTCACGCATGCCTGGAACTTCGCTCGTTTCCAGCTCAGGCTCGACGAAGGGGCCGGGCTCGACTTCCAGGGAGCGGTTTGGGATGCCCTCCACGACTCAATCTCTCCCTCCAGCCCCAGGCAAGATGATGCATCCTCGCTCAAGATCTCCTTCCGGCCGTCCGAGCTCCCACTGGACTGCGAGCTTTTCGCCACGTTTCTTCATTTCCGTTTCGGTGGCGTCGCTAAAGGCTTCAACGTCTCACGCTCTTCGCCGGAGGAGTTCTCCTTCTGGGCTGCGTCGCTCACGGTCGCACGCCTCATCGCGGCGTGCTCGCCGATTGTCTCCAACTGCTACCACGCCGACATCGTCCTCAACCTGCTCCCCAATCGACCCGCGCCTTCCTCTTCCTCGCCTGATGAACCAGCTGCTCTGGACGCTGACTCTGCTGAGCCCTCCTCGTCTTCCGCTCGGCATAGGGCACGCGCGGTGGGACTGCTTCCGGCGAGGGGCAGATCGAACTTGGTGGAGTCGCGGTCGCCCTCGCTCGACTTGGCTTCTTCTGCGGCATCTACAACTTTGCACAGGCTTCCCATCGGCTCTAAGGTTAGGCTTTTCCATCGTGGGTTTGCTTTCAGTAAACAAATTATTCTTAAGTGGCACTGCCCGGTTGCTTCATCTGCCCTCCCCCATCCAACCCAAACAAATCCACCTTCTGGATCGTCCCCGTGTCTGATCTAGTCATCCCATCCATTTTACTCATTAACTCTGCGGTTAATCACTTGTTCTCTGCTAAGAATGAGTTTGCATGCCTGCATGAGGCCCTTGGCCTGTTTAGGGCGCAAGCGTTCTCCAGCCGAGTCAGAGACGACATCACCAAAAGTGCCCCCGTCAAACTGCCCACCTTACTCTTCTGTTATTTTCAAATCGTAGACGTGCCCTCGCCGCTGCCTCGTTCGCGGAAATTCGGGTTGCTTAAATTTCTGCTGCACGCACCGCGCTACCGCCTGCATCCATCCTAGGCCCTGCGCCTAGTCGTCCCACCCCCTGCACCCCCGCCGCTCACCCCTTCCTCGTGCCCGCTGAGAATATCGCGCCACAATCTAAGGCTCACGCCGACGCGACCCTTGCTCCTTCGATTTCAAACGAGCCCATCCTCCTGAACGATGTGCGGAGACAACCATCTCCCGTCCCATCGCCTGTCGCCCCCTCCCTCACGGACTGTACGTCCAGTGTAGCCTCAACGGCAGTAGGGGCATGCGCTTTCAATGCCTTGCTCTCGGCTGCTGTTTCTCCCCTGGACTCAGCTCACGCTGCGTTTGTCTCTGCTAGTGGGACCGCCTCCTCGCCCGCCGCGCCATGCATGCCTGTCTCCGCCCCAGCCCCGCATGCGACCCCATACCCGCTTGCCCCCCCCCATGCCCTGACCTCTCCACGCAATGACGCCTGCTCCCGTCTATTCCCATCAGATAAGATGACCAGGCTACAGATAGCAATGCGCCGCTCCTCTGTACTCCTGCCCAGCAAAGCAAGACCTCCCGGCGCTCTTTTAAGGACGTGCTCCTCTCAAGCCCTCCTCAAGTCAAATCCGCGCCCGTGAACCGGCCCTCTCCCTCCTTTGCCTATAAGAAAGCCATGACCAGAGTCCACCTCCTGCATCACCAACCCTCCCCGTTCTCCACCGCCGTCTCACGTTGTCACCGCTGCCTCGCATCGGATCACAGGGTCACCAACTGCAGGGACCCCATCCGCTGCACTCGCTGCTGGAGGGTGGGTCATCGATCGTTCAGGTGCAAAGCCGTTCGGACTCTTCCCCTCTTCCCCCCCATGCCCCCTAATCCAGTTTCTAACCCCGCTTTCACCATCCGCAGCTCAATGGCTCACACGACGGGTACGCATACGGTGACGTCCTCGTCTGATGAGGACATGAGTAGCGCGCGCTCGGTTTGGTTCGGCAACCTTCGGGTCGAGCTCAGGCCACCAAGCCCTCTTGTGCTGCCGGCGGTTTTTGGTTCGGCTTCCGACGCGGTGCATGCCACCGCGAGTTCAGGCCCGCCGCTCTTCATACCCCGGTCTGTCGCCACCTCTCCCGCTGGGGGCGGCTCGAACGACGCGGCTCCCTTTCCTGCTCCAACGGCTGTGAGGAGGCAGTTCGCCTGCCCTCCGAAGGCGCCGGAATGGCCCCTAATCGCGCCTCTAGCTCGCCTCATCTAGCGCATCGATCATCTTTGCTTCGTCCACCTAAGCATCCCCATCAGCAACCCCTTCTCCGTCATCCGCAACGCCATCGCCACGCGCCGCGGCAACCCCACGATCGGCGTCTACTCCTCTTCCTGTGGGGCGGCGCTGGTCTCCTTCACCTCGGCCGCCGTCCGCTGGAACGTGATCGGTCTCGGGCCGATCGAGTTCGAGGGCAACACCCTCACCTTCGAGAGGACAGAGCACACGGACAACCGTTCCATGGATAACTTCAACGACATGCAAGAGAACGAAGCTTCGGACTTCCCCCATGAACTGTGGCATGAGGCGGGAGTCCACTATTTTTTCTCGCACCTCGGCGACGTCAATGCCCTCGACCACTACTCCATCGGCTCGGCCGATTTCGTCAGTGTCCGCGCCCTCGTTATGGTCACGCCGGGGAAGCCGCTGCCTCAAGGGCTCGTCGTCCTCTTGCCTGGTAGGCAGCTAGTGGCGGTCAAGATGGAGGAGCGCGCCTACTATGCGCACGGCATCGGCCCTGACGACCCCTCTCCGTTCTCCTCAACCGACGACTCTGACGGACGCTCCCCGGACGACGGCCATCGCTCTGCCATTCGGGAGGCGGTGCTTCGCGAGTTTGCGGAGCGCGCCCACGGACGTCGCGCGCCAAGGTCTCCGCTGGGGTCCCCTGTCTCTCCTATCAGCCAGGCGTCGGGAGCGTCCGCGGACTTCGACGCCTCCGTTTGCTCGGGTGACTCGCTCCCTTCACCGCTGGGCTGGGTTGTGGAGCTTGCCAACGGTATGGCTGCTGCTACTGTCGCCTCTGGAGGTGGAGTCTTCGAGCCGCCAGTAACATCCTCGCCTGGGCACGAGGGCGCCGCCGTCGCTTGCACTCCCCTGAGCCAGCTGCCGCCTCTCTTGCTGCCAGCCTCGATGTCTCTCCGCTCGCGGCCATCTCCGACCTTGAGATCCATGAGGACGTCATCCGCAAGCACGACGTCCACTCCTCTCACATGAAGGCCTAGTCCCGCGTCCGCCGGAGCGCCCGCTTGGCGGCTATGGAATCTCCGTTCTATGTCCCCGTGGCGCAGAAGGCTGCTAGGCTCAAGGCAGGCAAGTTCGACTCCTCCCTTGCCTCGTCGGAGCTCTCTGCGGCCCTGGCAGGCACCTCGTTGTGCGATCCGGACTCGGCCTCGGATAACGAGGTGGCCGCGGACGGTCTCGCCAGGGTTGCCACTGTCTGCGGGGCTGACCGGGATGAGGTGGCCTTGGTGGCCGCAGCGGGTGCCTGCGCTCATGCATGATCTGCATGCCTAGCCATGCACGTGGGGCTCTCCCCTGGGAGGGGATCTTTTGCTCAATGACGTCTGCAGCCACGTCCCGTTTCCTTTTTAACTTTAGTTTATTTAGTATCCCAGGTCAATGGCCTCGCCCTGTCTGCTGTAATTTGTTTGCTGCTGCCCCTCGGTGCTTATGGAAGTTTAGATGAATCAAATCTCTTTCACTACGCTTTCCTGGAACATGCGGGGCCTCGGCCATCCGGATAAATGTGCTGACGTTTTGTCTGATTTGTTTTCTATCAAACCTTCGGTCGCCCTCCTTAAGGAATCTAAGCTAGACTCTCTCTCGGCCAGCAAGCTTAGGATGTTCTCGCCCCCTTTTCTAGACCAGACCACTTTCCTCCCTGCTATTGGAACCGCTGGCGGCACGGTATCCTCCATCAACTCCAACATCCTAACCCTAACCTCCCACTCCAATGCTACCTTTTCTTCCTCCCTATCTCTCTCCTCCCCCATCGACGGCTCCACCTTCATTATCACTAATGTCTTCGCCCCCTCGCAGCAACATCTTAAGCCCGACTTCCTTATTGAGCTCACCCAGATCGCCCCTGATGACGCCATTCCCTGGATGGTCATTGGAGATTTCAACCTCATTCGGTTCGTCGAGGAAAAAAATACCTCTAACTTCCATGCCCACGAGGCAAACATGTTCAACACCACTATCGACGAGCTCCGGCTCATTGAACTCCCGCTCCTAGACAGGAACTTTACCTGGTCAAATAATCTTCTTTCTCCCACCCTTGAAAGAATTGACAGAGCTTTTATTAACCTTGCTTGGGATGCAAAATTCCCGAACTCAACCCTCTCCTCCCTTACCCGCCACACCTCGGATCACGTCCCGCTCCTAGTCACGGTTTCCTCTGCTATCCCTCGTACGCGCCTTTTCCGCTTCGAGAAGTCCTGGACCCTCCACCCGGAATGTGGTAGGATAGTCGCGGCCTCCTGGACGCCCCAAAATGGCATCAAAAGTTCCGACTCTCATCTGTCTGCCGCTATCAAAACCACTAGAAGCAGACTCAAAAATTGGGCTAAGAGTCTTAGGTCCGTTTTCCCGCGGGAAACTGACTGTAAGGCTGTGATCAGACACATCGACAACCTTGAAGAGGTTCGCCAGCTCTCCCGCGCGGAAAAAGCCCTCAGAACGGTGGTTATCTCCTCCTTGCATAGGGCCGTTCCGCAAAAAGTCCTTTTCTGGAAGCAACGATCCAAAATTAAGATTGCCATCGAAGGCGACGAGAACGCAAATTTCTTCCACGTCTCTGCCTCGCAGCGTTTTCGATCCAATAAAATTGCCACCCTCTAGATCAATGGTACGGAATTCTCCTCCCACGACCAAAAAGCTTCTATTCTTAAAAACTTCTTCCATAACCTCCTCGGAGTCACGATGCTCCAGGCTTGGCGGTTCAACATCACCGACTTCTACCCCTCTACGATTCCCCAACTTACAAATCTCGATGCGCCTTTTTACACCGAAGAAATTAAAAACGCTTTCCTCCAGATGAACCCTCGCGCCAGCCCTGGGCCTGACGGCCTTGGCCCTGGGTTTTACAGGAAGTACTGGCATTCTGTGAAGGACAATCTCCTCCATTTCTTCCACGATTTCCACTCTCTCAATGTCCCGGCAGAACGCTTTAATCGTTCCCACCTAATCCTTCTTCCAAACAATAACAATGCTAGAACCCCTGCCGCCTTCCGACCAATCTCACTCCAAAATTGTCCCACTAAAGCCATCGCCAAGCTCTTAACCAATCGCATAAAGCCGCTCATCCCGCTTCTCGTTCACGGGGACCAGACCGGGTTCATCTCGGGTAGATGCATTGCCGAAAACTTCATCTACGCGGCTGACCTCCTCAGTGCCTGCCACACTCGTAAAGCTGCGACCATGGTCTTCAAACTGGACTTCCGCAAGGCCTTCGACTCCGTTTGCTGGTCCTCCCTCCTTGATATCCTGGAGGCCCGTGGCTTCCCGCATGCCTGCCTCCAGTGGATTAGAACTCTCCTCGTCTCCGGGAAAACGGCTATCCTTCTAAGTGGGATCCCTGGACCTTGGATAAATTGCAAAGCGGGCCTTCGCCAAGGCGACCCGTTATCCCCCTATCTTTTCATCATCGTCTCCGACCTTCTTCAGCGCATGATTGCCCAAGCCTTCTCTGCCAACGATTTTTGCCACCCTATCTACCCTAACCGTCCTCCAATCGTTTTGCAATATGCAGACGACACGCTCATTATCACTCAGGCCTCCGCTAGTGGAGCCCTTACCCTGAAAAACATTCTTGATGACTTTGCCCTTGCAACCGGCCTATTCCTCAACTTCGATAAAACTACTTTCGTCCCCCTGCACATGCCGCTTGTCCTAGAGGCTAATGTGGCAAACACCTTCGGATGCCCCATCTCTGCTTTCCCGCAAATCTACCTCGGACTTCCCCTATCTCACATAAAACTCCCCACCTCCGCCTTTGACCCCATCGTTCAAAGTTTCCTTAAATACATGACTGGCTGGATGGAAAAGCTGCTATCCCGTGGAGCACGTCTCACTCTTCTCTCTTCAACGCTCGATTCTCTCGCCACGTACTTCATGTCTGTCTTCTGACTCCCTATGGGGATCATCACGAAGCTCGATGCTATTCGACGATCCTTCTTTTCGAAGGCCGAGGAAAAATGCTCTGGAGCGGCCTGCCTCATAGCTTGGAAAGACGTTTTCCTCCCAAAGGATAATGGCGGGCTTGGCATAAAAAACCTTCAGCTTCAAAACAACTGTCTCCTCATGAAGTTCGCGGCCAAGGTCCTTCAGACTCCGTGCACTCCCTGGGTTGAATGGTTCCACTCTCAATACCCTCTAGACTCTAACCGCAAACCTAACACCAACTCCTTCCTCTCTAAGATTTTCCACCAACAATTGCCCTCTCTTCGCGACATTTCCTTCGTCCTGACCGGCAACGACATCTCCACGTTCTTTTGGCTAGACACCTGGCTCTTAAGCCAACCGCTTTCCATGGCCTTCCCACACCTTTTCTCCCACTCCACAAATACCTCTATCCGGGTTTGCCATGTTATGCTTAATGGTTTACTTGCTTCCCTGCGGGATCGCCTAACTGTTACTGCCTCTTCGGAGCTCGATGCTATTTTGTTGTTGCTGCAAGATGTTATGCCTAGCGATGCGCCGGACGAACGCTACCTCCACCATGGCTCGGACTTCTCCTCTCGGGGCGCCTACTCGCTGCTCTTGCCGACCAGGGACCTGGACGGCAACGCGAGCCACATCTGGAGATCCTCGGTACCCATTAAGGTTAAGGTTTTTGGTTGGCTTCTTTGTCGTGACAGGTTGAACACGATGGTGAATCTGCACCGCAAGACGATCGCAGCTGATGCCTGCTGCAGGACCTGTGACCACCACCACGAGGACGCTACACACCTTGCTCTGACCTGCCCCTCGGCGACCCAGGTGTGGCTGCTGCTGGGCATCGATGCGCCGACATCCATGGAGGACATCTGGGACGTTCACACTCCCTCGGGCCTGGACTACTCTATCTGGCCCACCGTTGCTCTTACTATCCTGTGGAAGCTGTGGGACTCTCGTAATGCGCTCGTCTTTAGGGGCGAACGCCACCCCCAAGCCACCACCGTTCGGAACATTACTTCAGATTTCTCTCTTTGGACCCATCGTTCTAGGGATCCTGCTTGTAAAGAGGCCGCCATATCTTGGCGGAACTACCTCTCCTCTCGACCTTTGCTCTAATTGTAACCCGCTTTGTGGACGACGTCCACGAACCCTTTGAGTAATATATTCAGGTGGGGAGCCTTTCCCCCCCGGTGATTGTTCAAAAGAAAAAAACATAAGTGAGTTGTTTGCAAAGGCTTATGCTTAGTAAACATCTTCTTTTGTGTTAACATGTGCACTTCTTGACTGATAACATGTTCTTTCCAAAGTTTCAACTGTTTCCATTATAAGTGAAAGAGCAAAAGTAAAAGTTATTAGTTCTATGTTTGCCATGATTTGATGAGTTTTCCAGGTCCTACTTTGTTATAATTGTTACTACTTTCTCATAAGGGCCTTATGAGTTGAGGTTGCTGTTGAGGATGCTTCAGTTTGGTGAGAAATCTTGATGCTTCTTGTCAGTATTCCTTTATCGACGCTTCACTCTCTAAACTTGTGGACAGGTTTACCGAGCTCAGCAATCGCTTGGGGACAAGAGAGGTCTAAGCTTGGGGGAGTTGATACGTCCAAAATGCATCACTATTTTATATTGTGATTTCACCCTATTCATTGATATATTCCACTTTAAAGTATTGTTCTTATGTTGTTTTGTCTTGTTTTACATAGTTTACAACTTTCCGGTGCCGAAGCAGCAGAACCAGAATTTAGCGGTGAAAAGTGGACACCAAGTTGCTGAATTAGATCAAGTCCAAACGCGTTGAAAATTTACGGGGAGTAGTTTTATGGAAATTGACTGGGGATCACCGAAGACGGAGGTGAGGGGACCCACCAGGAAGCCAGAATTGTGCCTGGCGCGGCCCCCTCCTGGCCGCGCCAGGCACCCTCCTGGATGCCTGGTGGCCCCCCTCGGTGCCCCCTCTCGCCTATAAGACCCCCTTGGGGTAGAAACCCTAAAAGAGGAGGAGTTTCCGTGTTTCTACGCCCCCACGGGGCGGAAACCTACAAAGGAGAAAAGCCATCTCCGGCGGGAAGATTCCGCCGGGGAGATCACCTCCCGGAAGGGGAGATCGTCTCCATCATCATCGTCATCATCGTCATGGGCATCATCGAGATCATCATCAACATCATCCCCAACATCAGCACCATCTCCATCTCCGTCCCATCTCATCTCACAATTGCAACTTGTGTTGTAATACGTACTATCTATCCTCTCTACTCTGTTGGTGTTGATTACTACTTTGTGGTGAATGCTATTGAGTTTTGTCGGAGAATTATCATTGTGTCCAGATTGTTTGCCACCCATCTATCACCTCTGATCATGATCTCTTTTATGTCTTGTGAGTAGTTACTTTAGTTCTTGAGAACACGGGAGAAGTCTAGTTGTTAGTAGTCATATGATGTTGAAGTAGTATGTGTTGTTTGATACTTAAGTTGTGTTGTTATTTCTCTAGTGGTGTTATGTGAGTCGAACACTTAACACTTCACCTTTCATGGGCCTAGAGGAATACATTGTGCACAAAGGATGCTTATGGTGGGTTGCTGGAGTGACAGAAACCTGAACCCCAGTTCGCACACTTTTGCACAAGGGAATTATGGATCCTTGATCGTAATGCTGTGGTTAGGCTTATGCCTTAATTACTACCTTGTATTTGCGGATGCTTGCAAGGTGTGTAATCATAAGAGTATACTTATCTTAGTCTAGAAGGTGTACTAGCATTGATCCAGCCACCGACATGTTGGGGTTCAGGGCAGAAAACACAAAATTTTCATAACCTACGAGACCCATACCCAAGACCTATGCTATGCTGATGCAAGTAACAGACAGAAAAAGATCACATACCAGTATGTAGTCCGTTAAGCGGGAAACGTTCCCGCATGAACGTGGTTGGTGTAGTCGTACCGGCAATCCCCGATGCCGCGCAGATCCACGATGACTCCTGTAGCCACCCGATCCTTGTAGACCGATGATGGGATTACGTCCCCGTCGGAACGTTGTCGATGAAGACCTCGCGATACGACCACGACGATGAAGTAGCACCACAAGTGTAGTGCCTCGCGGGATTATACACATACAGTATACCCGACGTCCCTTCGGGCTCCGAACCAGTAGATCAGCGGAAAGAAGATGGATTCGGATCCCGATTCCAGCAGCACGACGGCTTGCGTATAGTCGAGAAATCCCCAACCAAGTGTAGACTCCAAACAAGGGGAGTCCACTCGAGGAAGGAGAAAGGAGGGAGAGAGAGATGAGAGAAACTTGTCTCAAATCAATTTGTATGAAGAAAAAGGGCACCCTACCCCTCCTTATATAGGCCAAGGAGGGGTGCCACCCTCCCCTCCACTTCCGGGGTGGGACTAATCCCAAGGGGATGGAAAATGGCTCAGCCCTAGGGGGTGGGCCCCTTTCATGGCGCCATGGCCCATGGGGGAGGACTCCCTCTCCCCCTAATGGGCCCTATGAGGCCCATGTGCCTTTTCTTCCATTTTTAATTATATTTAAATACATTTTAATATTTAATTCAGATAATTAAATAATAAAACATATATTAAACATTATTAAATATATTTTGAACCTTTCAAAATACCCGGAACAACTTCCGGCCTTCATCGGAACAATTCCGGTCATCACCGGAACAATTCCGGTGTTCTCTCCAATTTCTCCGGTGATCCCGAATCAATCCTTACTGTGTCGAGTACCCTTAAGTGTAACACCCTACGGTCCGGGAAACAACAGACATGATCGATACAATTCTCATTGATCAATGACTAATCAATTGGACCTGGTTACAATCCTTGATAGCCCCTGCGCTTCCATCGAATGAACTTCAATCGCTGTTGGATCCGTTAACCGTGTGCCTGTTTCCTTTGTCCTATGGTACTTTGCTTGTCCGAGGTTTGATCATTGCTATCCAATATACCTAGTTCTCCCTCGTTCTCAACAAACAAGTTTACTCGTTCCCGTGATATTACAACTCCGTGACCTAGTCACACGTTTGCAAACTTTATGATGTAACATCACCGAGTGGGCCCAGAGTACCTATCCGTCACACGGATGGACAAATCCCGCTTTGATCTATTTGCATACTCATCAACCATCTATTTCGGAATACCCAAAGTGCACCGTTATGGCCAGCATATTTCAGTCAGGCGGTGGGATACAAATCAAAGTCTCCTCATAGATGACAATTACGTATGATCATTACGGTCAAAGGATCTGGTCACTACGTTATAGTTATCGCAATGTCGAACTATGTGACTTGATCACATCACAACACTTCTGGTGGGTGTATGTCCATCATATCATTATCCAATGATACGACTCCATTGTCAACAGACGCCATTGTCTCATGATCAGGAAACCTTGATCATCAATCGCCCAATGGACTAGTATACTAGGGTTTACTAGGGACCTGGTTGTTTGTATACCACACCTGTATTAATGTTTCCGCTTAATACAGTTATAGCATAGTATCAAACGTATTATGAACTAATGGAATATGCTCGATAAAACATATTTTATTTTCCTCTAGGGCACATTCCCAATAGTCTCCCACTTGCACTAGAGTACAAATAATCTAGTTGCATTTTCTCTGGATCATAACTCCTTATTGATCATGCTTGCCCGTGGAAGAGGTTGTATCAACGGTCTAGGTAGCATTCAGAACCGTATGTCCTTTTGCAAATCATAATGTCACCTAATTTGACATTCCTTCATTATCCACTATAATGATGAGGTATATATATTTGGCGGTGAAGTGAGACTTCGTTTGCTGTGTCATAGCAATGACATCCGGTGGGTCACGCAGACTTTCCCATAGTCATGCACACTTGAAACTCACTCAATCAGAAGTCGAACTTCTTAAGCCATAATATAACTTCTGCTACTTCTAAAGCAGCCACATCAATGTAGATTCAATCCTTAGTGCATTGTATGCAACTTTGATGTCTAACCATGTTTCTTTCAACTGAAGCATTCATTAGTATGATATCTCAATTTTCTAGGTTAGTGTCAAAACTTGAACCAGCATAACATTTATGGTCAAGTCCACTATCCTTTACAAATTTGAGATGTATCCTCGGTTCTCTTCAGACACTGAAGGATAAACTTAACTCTTTGTTCAATGATTTACTCATAAATCATATCACAACATGTTCTTACTACTAAGAACTTGGGTCACATTACGTCGAGTACATAACTCTGGTTTTATATGAAAGAACCTATGACAAAGGCATAGATGATCCAACACATCCATTTCTTTCATTAACCATTAACCATTGTTCTTGTACTGAGATTAACTCAACACTTCTCTTGGATATACAAGTAAGGACCACTTCTTGACTTGTCCCATTCTGAACTCCTTCAGAATCTTATCCAGGAAAGTATTACGACTCAATATTATTAAACACATATCTATCTTAATACATCTTCAATGCTTAATACTTATTCATCATTAACACCAACTGCACCATTCATAATATGTTATCCATATATGAGAATGTTATCATGCTCCCACTCAAATATGTCATGCACATATTAAGTTATATGATAACACTCATATTGCTCCCACTCAAATATGTCGGCCACATATAAGACAAGGATAACATCCACATGGCTCCCACTTAGATATGTCAGACACATATTAAGTTCAGGATACTAACCACATGGCTCCTACTCAAATATGTCATTTACATATAAGTCTAGGATAATACTCCCATAGCTCCCACTCAAAATATGTCGTCTACATATATCAAGTTTAGGAAACTATTCAGCTCCCACTCAGTTTCATGCAAATGCATGTTTCCTCGATATTTTGGTTAAGTCCAAAATCCTTTGATCATCCATCAAAATGAGAATTCAGTTTACGAGACACTAGTATCCATATGTTTTTTCCAAAACCTTCTTGTTGTACCAATCACAACACTTCTTCAAATACAGGATTTGAGGAATTCACGGTATTGATAACAACCCTGGATCAATCGTAGTGAATATCCCTTTGACTCAAGCATTGCTACACATTGTAGTCAACCCATTGAATTTGTTAGAAACAATCTTTACGACAAACCAATCTTGACGTCCCTTTGATGTTCACATTTATTCCTCATAACTCTGAAGTTATTGTGAATATCAAGTAACCTCCTTACTTGATAAGATTCAAGCAATCTTAAATGTAACTCAACATAGGATTTCATGACTCATAGTCATATCTCGTACTTAGGTCCACCATCGCTTCTTTGTAGTCCGTAGGAATGTCTTGTTCCATTGACATGACAAGTGAATCATGAATATCATTTTGCACCAGGGGCAAATATATATATTCTTGAATCCTACCTTTCTCAGTAAAAGCTCCCATCAGAAGATCATGATCATTATCATTAGTTTCTCCTCTTATGGTAGAGCTTTGCTTCCAGAACATATTCCGTTGCACTACTCTGACATTTTGAGGCAAGGTCAATTACCTTGGTTGAACTTTTACTTTTCTTCCATTACCACATTTATCAAGAATAATTCTTGACAAACACCAAACATAGCAATACAAATTTTTCTCCTTTTGGTTCTAGTTGTGGAAGATGCATCCATAGTTGTCTAAGGATACACTACAAAGATAATTTATCTTACATAAATCAAGCTTCCTAGAAACCAAAACACACCATGACATATATAGTGTTGGTTTCCACGAACTCAGATGGTTCCCTATGCTGAAGTGAGTGTTTTCATATTAAATTAATAGCTCTAAACAATAATAACGTAACTTGGTAAGAGATAACTTAGACCATACACTTTTCGATAGAATATGATCACAATGTTTAGGCACGTCAATCATATTGAAGTGTCTCAAGACATTGCAATTTGTGGAACAACTTTCACACAAGTCTTTATGCCCAAGACTAACTCAAAACATTTGTCACTTTGATCAAATCATAGAGACTTGTCTTTCTTGTTAATTTAATATACATCTTTACTCTAAATTCCCTTTTGATCATATCAAATTATTTCAGACTCATGTTTCATTAGTGAATACAAATATTCATCTAAGTCCACATACGAAGTTCACGAAATAATGAAATTCACCACATGCTGACATACGATACATCACAATGTATGATACTCAACAATCAGTACACATTCCGTTTACCAGAATGCGAGGTTTTAGTCATCTCACCTAAAAGGCATGGTTTGTATGTGTCAAGAGATCAAGTATCTTAAGACATCATCATACCATTCATGACTTAAACTGTAGTGTCATTATTAAGCCTGGATATTTCTTGGCATTACAATATTTCTTATAACTAATCAAACAACTATCATCAATATAAGAATAACTCATTCATAATCGTAATGTGACCATAAGAGATATCATTCATAAAAGGAGAACAACTGACTTGTTTCTCACTAATATGAATAATTGTCTTCGCGAGATGCAAGACACACTGATAAAGTCCTCATTCAAACGATCATAAAATGTATTCATATATTAATCAATTGATAGATGTAGAGGGAGAGTGTTGTCGACCATCAACTATCTTGATTGCCGTTAGCACACATTGTCACCTCATCCCTTCCAGGCCACTCTCAAGAAGTAAGTTCAAGCATCGAATACTTAATCAACCGCAATTAGTGTTTCGTGGGAAAGACATTTATAACTCGTATATCAAATATACCTTCTCCGTCAATGACCATTCCTGCATTGGCTCTACTCTTAAAGTTCTTGACTTTAACCATGACCTCATGACAGGTGAACGATTCTCCTTCATGACATAGTCCAGACATGGTCTTTGTAACTGGGAGGAAGCGGATGCAACTCCCCAGTTATCGCAAAGTAACCAGTCATTCAGTAGTACAAGTTATACACAAGGTGTTCCATGTATCTTATACATTTTCCAAGTGACTTTCTGAGCATGTTGTTCCTTCCACCATAGTTGAAAGAAACCCCATCCATATACTCATATTCCATTACTCTGATTTGTGACCAAGTGCTTTCAAGTTCACCTAGCACGTCATACGTGTTGGTTAACATGCATTCACAATTCAGATTCCATAGAATGAATTATGGTGTATTGGACAGTCATTCATAAGTGACGGTGAGTGCGATACTCATCATCATCTTCCTTGATTACAGAGTTGTCAGGTGTATCTCCTAGCAGTTCTTCGTATTATGTTTAGCAAGTCATTACTAATGAGTATGTCTCTAATGGTGTTGGTACACATCAATGAAGTAAGACCCATTTACCTTAAGTTCTATCATACTAAAAGAGCCATAGTTCTAAACATTGGTATGACGTTATCTACAATGATATTTGCTAAGACATGAAGATTAAGTTCATAATATGGAGTTCATGTTTCAAAAACAATTCTGGAACTCCCACTCAGACAAACATCCCTCATAGTTTATTCTAAGTGATTACACGATCCTTGAACACCATACCTCCCCCGATCGTCACGGCCATCCATATGTTGTTCAAGGTAGGCCATCATGCCAATCACATCATCCATGTGACTCATGCTCGACCTTTCGGTCTCTTGTGTCCCGAGGCCATATCATATACATATGCCAGGCTCTCCATCACACCCTATGTGATTTGTTGCTGTGTCATGCAAGGCCATATCATATACATATGCCAGGCTTGCTACACCCACCTCATGTGAACGAAAAAATGTTTGACACACGTGTGACACGTGGTGCCTCCATAATGTAGAACTTTCCAGGTGGTGCTCACTAGGGTAAGGACACTATGTTGGTTTTGGTGAGGGATCATCCTATTATGCTACCGTCGTATATCTAACATATTAGCAAAACAGGATGCAACATTATAAATCATACATGCTATGATTCCCCCCGACATGCAAATTAAAGTTGAAAACGCCTTTCTACTTTATCTTTTGCAAGTTTTACGTGGCTGCTAGGGGTTTCGAGAAAAGAACCGTTTCTATCCTACGAAAACAAGCCACAACACCAATCCACAATTGTCTCTATTACACCCCTGTCGGGGCCCTCCGTTGCAAACATCTTCGCATCGCTAATGCAGAGAGACAGACACCCCCCAGCCACTTTATATGGTACAAGCCATATGTCAAGCGTGGAACCAGTCTCGCGTAAACGCGTAAGGTCGGTCGGGGACCGCTTCATCAAACATTGCCGCAACGCTAAATGAGTACACGTGAGAGGGTAACAATTGGAGAATTGATGCCCACATACTAGATGTGTTTTATCCGTACAATACATCTACGCATAGCCTTGCTCTGATACCACTGTTGGGGTTCGGGGCAGAAAACACAAATTTTTCATAACCTACGAGACCCATACCCAAGACCTATGCTATGCTGATGCAAGTAACAGACAGAAATAGATCACATACCAGTATGTAGTCCGTTAAGCGGGAAACGTTCCCGCATGAACGTGGTTGGTGTAGTCGTACAGGCAATCCCCGATGTCGCGCAGATCCACGATGACTCCTGTAGCCACCCGATCCTTGTAGACCGATGATGGGATTACGTCCCCGTCGGAACGTTGTCGATGAAGACCTCGCGATACAACCACGACGATGAAGTAGAACCACAAGTGTAGTGCCTCGCGGGATTATACACATACAGTATACCCGACGTCCCTCCGGGCTCCGAACCAGTAGAGCAGCGGAAAGAAGATGGATTCGGATCCCGATTCCAGCAGCACGACGGCGTGCGTACAGTGGAGAAATACCCAACCAAGTGTAGACTCCAAACAAGGGGAGTCCACTCGATGAAGGAGAAAGGAGGGAGAGAGAGATGAGAGAAACTTGTCTCAAATCAATTTGTATGAAGAAAAAGGGCACCCTACCCCTCCTTATATAGGCCAAGGAGGGGTGCCACCCTCCCCTCCACTTCCGGGGTGCGACTAATCCCAAGGGGAGGGCAAATGGCACAGCCCTAGGGGGTGGGCCCCTTTCATGGCACCATGGCCCATAGGGGAGGACTCCCTCTCCCCCTAATGGGCCCTATGAGGCCCATGTGCCTTTTCTTCCATTTTTAATTATATTTAAATACATTTTAATATTTAATTCAGATAATTAAATAATAAAACATATATTAAACATTATTAAATATATTTTGAACCTTTCAAAATACCCGGAACAACTTTCGGCCTTCATCGGAACAATTCCGGTCATCACCGGAACAATTCCGGTGTTCTCTCCAATTTCTCCGGTGATCCCGAATCAATCCTTACTGTGTCGAGTACCCTTAAGTGTAACACCCTACGGTCCGGGAAACAGCAGACATGATCGATACAATTCTCATTGATCAATGACTAATCAATTGGACCTGGTTACAATCCTTGATAGCCCCTGCGCTTCCATCGAATGAACTTCAATCGCTGTTGGATCCGTTAACCGTGTGCCTGTTTCCTTTGTCCTATGGTACTTTGCTTGTCCGAGGTTTGATCATTGGTATCCAATATACCTAGTTCTCCCTCGTTCTCAACAAACAAGTTTACTCATTCCCGTGATATTACAACTCCGTGACCTAGTCACACGTTTGCAAACTTTATGATGTAACATCACCGAGTGGGCCCAGAGTACCTATCCGTCACACGGATGGACAAATCCCGCTTTGATCTATTTGCATACTCATCAACCATCTATTTCGGAATACCCAAAGTGCACCGTTATGGCCAGCATATTTCAGTCAGGCGGTGGGATACAAATCAAAGTCTCCTCATAGATGACAATTACGTATGATCATTACGGTCAAAGGATCTGGTCACTACGTTATAGTTATCGCAATGTCGAACTATGTGACTTGATCACATCGCAACACTTCTGGTGGGTGTATGTCCATCATATCATTATCCAATGATACGACTCCATTGTCAACAGACGCCATTGTCTCATGATCAGGAAACCTTGATCATCAATCGCCCAATGGACTAGTATACTAGGGTTTACTAGGGACCTGGTTGTTTGTATACCACACCTGTATTAATGTTTCCGCTTAATACAGTTATAGCATAGTATCAAACGTATTATGAACTAATGGAATATGCTCGATAAAACATATTTTATTTGCCTCTAGGGCACATTCCTAACACGACACTTATCAACACAATACATATTACATGGCGGAGTATGGTGAAAGTAACTTGGCTATCTCTCCCATGTGTTCTCGAGAACGCTTTAGCTTTTATAAGTTTAGTTCCTAGGCTTATCCTTGTGAAATGATTGGGCCACTTGCTACTCCTCAGTTATCTTGTTTACTTTGCTTGTATTTTAGTTTTCTGTTGCTTAAACCAAAAACCCCTAAATATTTACCTTTCAGTGTGTGCGTCCCTTTTCTTATCTAGTGTCACTTATCAACACCTTCTGCTCCTCGTTGGATCGACATCCTTATTTATCGAAAAGCTACAATTGATCCCCTAGACTTGTGGGTTATCAAGAATCGTTTATTGGCGCGGTTAACAGGGAAGGCAACCTAACTAAACCTATTAACTTCTCCGCCATCAGTCCCTCTAACTAACAAAGCACAAATCCGGGTGGCCCCCGGTGAGTAGACATCCAACTCAAAATCCAGCCGCGCTCTCGAATTGGTCTCTACCGTATGACTCCAGGTTTGGATTACCGTGGCATCACTGTGCTCGGGTCCTCAGCCGGTCAGTTCGGACCAACATGGGAACTCTGTACTCGCTGGCCCGGGTTGTTGTAAATCTGCTGGGGCGCCACCAGTCACACACACGGGGTTCAAATGGTAAGTCATCTTGGGCCACCGCTAGATAGGTAAGAAGAGGGGACCCCATAGTATCCCACACGCGGTTAGGCACGCTCAGTCTTAAAACCAATACCCGAAACTCGGATCCTAGGTGACTCGAATGGAACAAAGCGTCGGGGCGGGATAGCCTAGACCTTCCATCCTTCGTCGAGTATAGTCAACATTATAACAATTGTATCATACAGAACAATATAATAATGTGATAGCCCAATCCAAGGAGTAACAGGATAACAGCTGATAGCATCCTAGCATGCGTACTAAGAAGAGGCCGAGCAGCGAGCAATAGTAACATAGACGAACAAGGTTTGCTGTGACGTGGAGGACATGGTTGTTTGGGTTTATTTGAGAGGCATGAATATGAAGTGGTAGGATCAAGCAATCGTTCTATCCTACACCTAGGCGCGAGTGAGCTGAAAGTTATAAGCATGATATATGCTCCCCCTTACCTGATGAGAAGACGAAACCGAAGGTGTAGTCCATCGCAAGCTCACAACGTCTCCGAGAATAACCGCGGGAGCACACAAGAAGGAAACACTGTAAAAGGCAATCGACGAGCAAGAATCTATTACTACGAAGCAATCACGAGCAAGCATCATCAAGAAGGCAACACGAGACAACGCACTACGGCATCGCATCTATCGTCGAGAGCGGTTACTAACAGGTTAAGTGAGGTACTCGTCACACACGACGATACCGCACATTTAGAAAGGTTCAAGTTGTTTAGCTACACAACATGAGCAAAAGTTGTTAACATGGCATCTCACTCAAGCATGGAATAGCACACAATCATTACAAGAGGTGAAGCATAAGATAAACTATATATGCTAGTCAATTTAAGTGAGGCACAACCTAAACATGGCATTACACTAAGTGTCCCACGATGGTTAAAGAATTTGGTACTGTTCTGCCCTAAACCATATTTTAGGTTGGTTAACAACAGTAAAAAATGGCATAAACACAAAGTACATGAAATTTTAATCAAGTTACCTATAAAGAACACCCCAAACGGAGTTACGGTTAAAAAGATACACGCATCACAATTTACGGGTACATGCGGTTAACATCAGGGAGCATACTTTAGAGCAATGAAACAATTAGCTACTGAATGCAAACATGTACCAAAATGATGTGGATCAATAGTAGACATGACAAGGAAGGAATGGCAACAAAGTTTCATGTATATGAGCATCAGGAACAAGTAATGGTAACCCATGCAAAAAAGCAAGAAAATACTACTGGTCTAGGGACTTAGTGAAAATCAGGGCATGTGACAGCAAACAACAGGGTTGCACTTTGGGAGCTTGATAACTATATGAACAGCAAGGATATCATGGCATATCAATATATGGCATCAAAGTATACATGGAAAGGATCAATTAGTTACATTGGAGCTAATGCATATGAGGCATGGATCACTAACTATAAGGCATCAAAGTAGCAACTTTATATAAACAACAGCACATGTTAATAGGGTCACCACTTTGGAGCAAGATATAAAATAGCTACAGCAGGCAAACATGGCAAGGGATGCATCTAACTGGAGTTCACATGATGATTAACACATACGAGAAAGAATCAATAGCATAGGCCTCATGGATGTGACACAATCATCAATCAAACTTGCAAGAAAATAACAGCAGCAGCAATTAACAGAAAGTAGCGGCAGTTAACGATCTGGTGCCCACTTCAACAGTGATTAACAACATCTAGATGGCATCAAATCAAATAACTCGCTAAAGCAAAAAAGTTAGAGCACATCACCCGTAACAATTTTTATTTTGGGCGCAACTTCATACGGGCTACGGATATCTCGCAAACGACGTCGCAAAACAGATACAACAACAGTTTGCACAGGGACTTAGAAAAAAAAAGGGTTCGGGTTGGCTCACCGAGTGGGCCTGGTCTAGGACGCGGGAGGGGCGGCAGATAACTAGAGTTCTCCCTAGGCGAAAGGCAGAGCAGGCCGAGGCAGTGGGTTGGCCTGCTCAGTGGGTCGTGCTGGCGCATGCGGGCCGTGGAGGAGGAGTCAGCCCAGGCTGGCAGCGGTTGATCCCGTTCGGGCCGAGCGTGGCCGCCGCGGCGGCGCGGTTCGCCAGCTCTGGCGAGGGGCGGCGCAGGCTGCGGGGCGAGGCGGTGGAGGACGGATCCGGGGCGTGTGGTGGAGGGCTCACCGGAGAGGTGAAGGCGGCGGCCGCGGTGAGGCGGGCGACGCCATGGCGGCTCGGACGTGGTGTCCGGCGGGCTTGGCGGCGGCGGCGGCGTCCATGGCGGCCTTGGCTGCAGCCGGCTGCAAGGGAGGGCGAGGGAGGGGGGAGAGGAGGCGCGGTGAGGAGCTGCTCACCGACGCGGTGCTCCGACTGCCGGCGGCGGGGTGAGGACATCCACGCGCGGCGGCGCCAGATGGGCCATGGCGGGCCTGGCGGCGGTGGGGCAGGCCCTGCGGGGCCCGGGTCTGGTCTGGTGCGGCTGGGAGCGACGTGGCGCCTCTGGGGCCGTCAGATCTGTGATCTGACAGTCCAGATCAGAGGATGGGTTAGGGTTTTGGGAAGTGGAGGAAAAAATGGGCAGATCTGGCAATTTGGAGGCGGGTTGGACGCAATTTTTACAAGGGGGAAACCCTAGAAGGGCTAGGGGAGGGTGGTGGTGTTTATATAGGCTGGCCTGGATGGAAGGTTTACGCAAATTCCCTCGGGTTTTCTCCCTCGCGTCTGATACTCCACGTTTCTGATAGAGGCCGCCTATGCCGAGCACAACCATCGATGCTAAGATCCCGGTCGCCGATGCTGATAGCGTGAATGCCAACGCTAAGAGTGTGGTCGCCAACGCATAGCTCAAGGGCACTTTCGATGAGAGTGTGGCTACCTTAAGAGCGCGGGCACGAACGCCCAACTTGAGGCTGCGTTTACCAAGATTGTGGCGACCACTTCCCCACGAGATTGGCGATTGTGAGATGGCTAGTGGTGGAGAGGTGGAGATCTCATCTCCATAGATCTAATATTTATCTTATGAACTATTAATGAACTTTTTTTATGTAACATGTATGGTACTTCCGAACTTTCTATGTTGTTTCGAAAAATTCTATATGACTACTTGATATGGACTATATGTCATTGATATGCTAAATTATTTGTTGCTAGCTTATTCTTTTGTTTTGCTAGATATGTAGTACGTGGTATATTCAAGATGGCGTCCAAGAGTCTATGATTCATGGGACATGCCCTAAACAAGTGCATTGTTACCAAAACTGCTGGTATAAACGATTTAAGAGTAGGGAAGATGTAGAGGATAATTTTTCCAAATTCATGCTCAAAGAGAAGAGCAAAAATGAAGTGCAAAGGACGCATGTTAGATTAGCGGGTTGATCACCCTCATCCAGTTCATCATGATTATGAAGTGCAAAGGACGCAAAAATGAAGTGCAAAGGACGCATGTGATAGTGTGTAACATACAATACAATTACCTTATTGTGGGGTTCGGTGAAATGTGGCCGATGAATACATATGTGACCATTTAATTTATGATGTTATTACATGACTTGTAATGTGATATATTTACAAATGTTTGCAATTAAAATTTATACTACAAGGGCAGTGCTCGCTTCGCCGCGCTGTTTATGTTCCTTGATTGTTATAGGTCTTATCATATGTGCTATATTTTTTATTGTGAAAATTATTTAATGTAATATGGTGTTTGGATGAATCCTTTTTACCGTACGATTATGGGATAACTTTTAATGAGTGCACGCACATAAAAAGGTTAACTATGTTGTTGACCACGTGTGTTATGATGATGTTAAATATATCGTAGCCGACGCTTCCTTCTTACCAATCAAGACTCACACCATCCAATCATTTATCAAATGGATGAGAGATGTCACCATATAGTCAAAATCTTGTATCTAATTTTAAATTAAAGACCTCAAATGAATGAGAAAGCTTCAAAATTAAACATTTTAGCAAATTGGTCCTTGAAACACCAATTAACCTTGTCTGGATCTGACGTTATAAAGTGGAATATCAAGTTGTTGTTGTGTATGTCGTGATTAAAAGTTGTTCTAGTGGCATCTACCGTATGAGCCGAATCGACTGATCGCGAACTCAATAATTTTGTACTGCGATAACATTTCGATTGTAAGCTCACAAAAAATTCACTATAGCATGAACATACAAATCATATTAAAAATTTCATTCAAATTTTTCAAAAAAGATACATGTTGACAATGTTTTATGTTGCCCATGTCAACTTAAAAAAGAGATGTGATATATTTAATAATAATAATAATAATAATAATAATTTATATAGGTAAGAAGTTGACCAAGTCTAATTTGAGTACTTAATTGAATGTCATGGCTAATTATTTAAAGACATAGCCAAAAGGTTTGACCAAGTCAAAATTAACTACTCAATTGATTCTAAGGGCTTTTACCCCTAGGGGCTTTAGTATATTAGAAGATATGGATGCATGTTTCAATGTAATATAATAATAACATTCATTGTTGATGTAATATTTGAGCGTGCATTGATGCGCCGCAAGGTGAAACAACTCTTAGGGATGGTAATTAGTGACGGGTGAACATAAGAGCTCGTAACTTGTCGTCGATATGTGACGGCAGATGCCATGGGGATGGCTAAAGTGAGGGGAAGACGCGAGGAAGAAGATGTCGATGGTGCCGGAATCGGGTTGGGCACAAACACGGTGACGAACACCACGATTTACCCAGGTTCGGGGCTCTCCGGAGAGATAACACCCCTACTCCTGCTTGTCTCTTATATATCAATGGAACTGAGCTACAATAACTGCTTCTCTATCTACTCAGGGGAAGGTGAGCGCCGCCGTGGGCAAGGCTCTCTCCAGCTTCCCTGAGGAGTAACTACAAGCAGTGAATGAACTAAGTGACTTGTGAGTAATGGTGCTAAGGAGCGGGTCGTCCCCCACGCAGGAGGGGTACCCCGGGCTCTTATAGCATGAGCCCGGGGTAAATCGGTAACTTCACTGCCGATTGGGCCCAGCTGTCATCCTCTAATCGGCTGGGGCCCACCGACTGCTCCTCTCCGGGTGATCCGGACCCGACAAGCGGCGGCCCATGTTGTAGACTCATAGGGCATGATGGTGAACAGTGGAGCTAGGAGGTGCGGTCTTGTCGTCCTGTTTGCGGAATCGGCGGAGAGGTCGACACCGCATCTCTGCCAGATCTTCGATGTGACTTGGCTTCTCTGCCACCCCGATCTCTCGGGATTGCGCATTTATGACCTCGTACTTGTACCCTCGACCGATCTCGGGGTCAACTTCTCCAGGGGTAGTAGGTTGTACCGATTGCGCCTGGGCCGACTGGTGGTTCCGGGCAAGGTCGATTGCTCTAGGCAATCGGCTGTGCTGATACCCACCTCGGCCCAGCTGCGGGCCAATCGGATAATTGTCTTGATGATGAAAGGGGTGGACCGGTTGCGCCTGGGTCGACTGCTGGCATTCGGTATGGCTGATTGCCTTGGAGCAATCGGCCGTACGCCTGCCCAGCTCGGCCCAGCTGCAGCCCAATCGGTCCATCCTTGTCTTGAAAGGTTTCTTTCGCTTGGGTGAGCCTACCCGGGTACCAATCCCCCGACAGTAGCCCCTAAAGTTGTAAAGGTCCCGTGGTCATTTGACTGCGAGGCCTTTGCAGTTTTTCAATCTTTCTCCAATATCTTCCGAATGCTACGGCTTCCTCAAGTGCGTCATTCCGAGTTCGTCGACCGACTCGGAGCTCACACTCGGCTAGCCCAGATTTCATCCGATTTGATTTGAATCATCCCTGACTTCTGTCTTCATTCCTTGAGAATAATATCCTTCGCCGATTGCCTTCAACGGTTACCTCCGATTCTTCCGGGATACAGTCAATGAGCTGGGACCCACGACCCACGCGCGATTGGATGTAATCGCAGGCATCGACCCCCACGTCGCACGCCTCGGCTCCCACGCTAGGATTTCCTGCGCCGATTTTCCGGTTGGTCTTCCTGTGGGCTAGGCCACACCGAGCCACACGACCACAGACGGATCCCACTCCCCTCCCCCGTCGCCCATATAAGCCACGGGGGAGGTACCTTGCCTCTTCCTTCTCTCATAACCTTCTTCCTCCTCCACCTTTCTCTCTCACGCGCCATTGCTGCTTCGTTCGAAGCTTTCCGTCGCGCTCGCTACTCCGCCTCCACGCACGGGATCCGCTCCGGCCGCGCACTCGCGTGCTTCTCCGCCACCGCGGTAATCTTTCACCGCTAGTTTCTCTCGCGCTCCTCGGCCTCCTTCTCCTTCCGCCCGCAAGCTCATGGCGCCCCGGCGAGACACCTCTCAGGCCAGCCGCGGGTGCTGGAGGGGCGCCACGGTCACCGCCGATGCCATCCAGGCTCTGGTTCGCGCCCGCAAGATGCCGGCCGAGGTCCAGTGGCGTGTTCCCGGTGCCGAGATCGTGCCCGCCGCGCGTGCTGGAGAGCGGGTCGTCTTCCTCGCTCACTTCGAGCGTGGATTCAGACTCCCCGCCAGCACCTTCTTCCGGGACTTCCTCAACTTCCATCGCCTGCAACCACATCACCTTGCGGCGAACTTCATTATGATCCTCTCCGGCTCCGTCACGCTGTGTGAAGGTTATCTCGGCTGCCGCCCAAGCGTCGCTCTTTGGAAGCGGTTCTTCAACCTCCGAGCTCACAATGCTCGGACGGGAGCGGTAGTGCCGTCTCCCAAGGAAGGTGGTGAGCCAACATATCCGACTGATATGACCGACTGCGGCAGTTGCCTTGTCGCAGCCGGCAAACCCAGGTATAAAAGTCCCGAGATCGTCCAATCATGCAAGAACTGGGAGACCTCCTTCTTCTACGTCAAGTCGCCCGATCAAGGCCCCGATCTCCTGAACCTGCCCGAATTCTCCCTCGCCTGGCCGACTGAGAAGCATCATTGGTCGTTGAAGTATGGTGTCGGAGACCTCGACGTGGATGCCCAAGTCGCTCGGGTTGCTCAGCTGGAGCAAGAGGGGCTCCTGCCGACTGATCTTGTTGCTTCTTGGCTTCAAGCCCGAGTGCTTCCTCTACAGCGCCGAGTGCATCGCATGTGTGACATGTCGGGCCCCCGAGACCCCACTCGGCTCTGCACGTGGCGCGTGAAGCTCGAAGACCTTTGCGTAAAGATAAGGGCTATTACATCCAGTGCCTTGCCCGATCCTTTCCGCTTCGGCCTTGAGTACCTACACCGCCGACAAACACCACCCGTGGTACGTCCCGACTGGTCCCTTTCTCCGATTGCTTTTGCCTCATACTCAATTTCTCTGACAACTTTCTTCTTCTTGCTCAGCACTTCATTCAATCCGACCTGATGTAAGACGGCCAAGTGGCCGGCACGTATGCCCCCGACCGCGAGGAAGATGACCCCGCGGACTTCAAGTACAATGGTGAGGCTCCTCCCTCCGATTCCGAAGATGACGACGCCGACGATGGTGAATCCTCTGGGGAGTCCTCCGAATCCGAAGATCCTGCTGCTGATGCCGACGTCGAGGCCGCCGACCCCGAGAACGCCGACACCCGAACTGCGGCTCAAGGGGGTACGCCTGACCCTTCCCTTGAACAATTTCCGACCGAATGGAGCGATGACGATAGTGTCTCAAAGGTTGGTAATTCTGATGCGGCTCCTCACGCCAAACCGCCGAAGGTGCCGACTAATCGCGCCTCGGCAGCCAGCTCCTCTTCTGGTGCTGCTTCCAGCAAGGTCGTGAAGGTGGTGCCGACTGCTCCCAAGGGCGAACATCCTCAGGCGACGACCACTCGAGTGCCGACAGCTCAAGCGCCTCTGAATGTCGTCCCGCTGAGATGTCGGATGCCCACGGGCGCGCCGAGAACAATCGGGTATGCCCTTATCTTCATGTTTTGAACCTCACTGTCTTCTTTTATACTGATTGACCTCTTCTTTCTTCTTTCAGGTAGCCGATTGGTCTCGACGGCGTTGACACCGGCATTCCTGCCCGTGCCAACATGGTCATATCACCCGCTGCGTCTGCTGCTGCCATCCGCAAACGGCCACCTGCTCCACATCGCACCTCCAAGGATGCCGAGCGCGCCGCCAAGAAGGCTCGCCTCGAGACTACCAAAAAGACTACCACTCCTTCCATTGTCTCCAAGATTTCCAAAAGCACGGCCGACCAGGGAGTTACTGGTGGCGAAGGAGCGCAACCGGTCGATCCGATTGACCCATCTTCGCCACGCCGCTCCGACCCGGTCTCCGCCCCCATGATGGTTGCTTCGCCAATTTTGGTGTCCGTGCCACCAATTATGACGACCACGCCGCCAATTGTGGTGTCCGCGCCACCAATTATGACGACCACGCCGCCAATTGTGGTGTCTGCACCACCGATTATGACGACCACGCCGCCAATTGCGCTGACCACCTCGACCTCGGCTCGTCCGATTGCGCCGCAGCCACAACCGAATGCCTCCAGCCTTTTGGCGACATCAGCGCCACCGGTTTCTACCATCATTACCTCTGCCGCTGTAATTCAAGCTTCACCACGACAGCCGACCTCTTCTGCGTCAGAAATTCTGATGCGCTCCGTGGACCAATTCCGGGCCGAGTATTCTCGCACCCGCCATGTCGGCACCGAGCGCGATGCTCCACCACGCTCCCAAGATCCTTTGACGGCAGCCTACAGTCGGGTGAACGACTTTGCCACCGCCATTGCTCAGGACCTCCAACAGCTCGACCGCAATCATGCGGTAAGTTCTTCCACTTTCCTTTATGGTTCTCCTTCAATCGGGAGACTTTTCTTCCGGTGGGTGCGCGCAAGCGCACCCACTGGGTGTAGTCCCCGAGATTCGGGCCGATTGTTAGCAATCGGTTCGGATCTTTTATGCTTTTTGCTTTTTCTCCTGCCTTCCTCCAACCGGGAGACTTTTCTTCCGGTGGGTGCGCGCAAGTGCACCCACTGGGTGTAGTCCCCGAGATTCGGGCCGATTGTTTGCAATCGATTCGGATCTTCTTTTGGTTGCTACATCTCTAAAGTTCATATCGCTTTTCTTCTCAGGCTGTTATGGAAGAGAAATGCGAGATCTTCGAGAAGCTCCTCGATGCCTATGCCGCCAGCCTCCGAACTCTCGCCAAGGCCCAGCTCGAGGTCAACAACCAATCGGCCGAGATCAATAGGCTGAGAGGTAATTTCTGTATCATTTCTGTCTTCCCTCCGACTGATAATTTCTCTTGTATTAACATCTATATGCCTTCCTCTAGTTTCTGTTCCCATAGTGGATGATCTTCAGGGCCGAATCGCCGAATTGACCACTAAGCTTAACCAGCAAGGACCTGCACTTGCTGCAGCCAGGCAAGAGACAAACCGACTGCAGGGGGTGGAAGCCGACTTGACTCAGACCATCAAGGGACTCTACTCCGAGATGGCTGCTCTAGAAAAGAAACATTTGGATGATCTAACCGCCGTGACTGCTGCTGGCGATGGGCTCCACGCTGAGCGAGATGCAGCTGTAGCCGCCCGAGAAGCATTGCAGGCCGAGAGGGATGAAGCCGTTGCCACGCGAGACTCTCTCCGAAAGGACCGTGATGACCATATTGCCAAATATGAGAAGCTGGAGAAGCGCAATTATGAAGAAACAACCCGACTGCGCCGCAGGGCTAAGGGCCTCTGCGATACAATGAGCGAGATGGGTGTCCTTCTTGGCGGTGAGTACTTCTTGCCTCCGATTGCGTTTCCGACTGCTTCCTCTTTTTTTTGTGCTATTACTCATACTTCTCTTCGTGATGCAGAGGCCTGGCCTGAATCTGAAGCAGCTGCTTATGCAGCCGTGGACAAATCCTGAGAGGCAACCGTCGCTGCCGGAGGGACCTGCCAGCTTGATGATGACGTCTGGACTCGGCACGAGTATCTGATTGGCACCGCAGCTCGCATTCCTGTCATCAAGGGGATTGCCATGTCTTTCAAGCCTGGCATTCTGAAGATTGCCGAGTTGTTGTGGTCACCGACTGAGCTCAAGCTTGGACTCCAGAGGATGAAGCATGCTGCCAGCTCCTCTACCGAGGTCCGCAGGGCAGGAACTCAGGACGAAGAAGATTCTAACAAGGGAGAGGCTCCGAATGCTACCACCGAGCAGACTCGGATTCTTCTGAAGGCCATCCCACGTCGGATCGACGTCTTGCTCAACTCCGCAGGTCGGACTGGTGCTAAAACTGCTCTTCAGACTGTGCTGAGCTGGTACCCTCAAGTGAAACTTCCCCAGCTTTACAGCCTCAGAGAAAATGCATCCGACGTGCTCGAGAAGACCTATGCTGAGGTGAATTGGCTCGTCGGCACCATGGTGAACTGGTTTTCTCCCTACGACTACACTCCGTATCTCGACGAGAGAGGAAACCCGCTGGCTGCAACTTCCATCTATGGCTTGGCCGAAGAGCTTTCTGACAGCGGTTCGTCCCAGACTTCTCCGAGGTCCAAGCGAGCTGGTACCACATCTTCTGACGCGCAGTCGGAGCCTGATGCCACTATTGCACAAGCCGACCCGACTGCTCCGCATGCGAGTTCTGCGCCATCAACTGCCCCGACTTCTTGAGCCGTGCCGCCGCCGACGCCCTCTACCTCTGCCGCCGACATCCAATCGGTCTTATCTTGTTTTTGCTTTCAGACTAGCCGCTTGTAAGACATTATTTTTGCTTCCGCCGACACCCACTGGGTGTGGTTCGATGTAATGAACTTATTCGGCCTTGGGCCTGTTATTTCTATGCTATCCGATTTCTCGTTGCAAGTTTTATTTGTGCGATCGACTTTGCGTCTTTGTCGGTTTATTTTATCGGTCTGCACTTGGGGGTGTCATGCCTTGTCCGTGTTGCCGCCGACATACGGTCTGCAATCGGGTCAAAGGTTGATTTCCAGCCAAGGCTCGATAAGTTTTTCGAATTTACACGACAAGGTTTAACGCAAAGGATTCTGCAATGTTAGGAGCCGATTGCTCACTGCCGGCTGCTCGGTGCACCGGTCCGTGGCACAATCGGTAGCTAACTTAGTCGGCTATGCCATTTTTAGAGCGTTTCGATTTTCTTCTCGGGAATTTGTACTGCCGACTACCCCGACTGCCACCCTTGTCAATGCCACAACCACTCTTGTGACTTGTGCTTGATCCAGGTGCCAGCCCGCAGCCCCCGTGCCTCGTTGGCTTACTTTTCTGACCTCGTGGTCGGTCGGTCCCCAAGTGCGTTATTCACGTCTCGGGTATGACGAAGCGTTGCCCACTTGGGCTAGCTTTTCGAATGAAATTATGCAAAGGTAATCGAATGCTCTTTTTCAGAGGCATGACAGCTTTACTGATTGTTTTGCCGAATGGCATACATAAATTTCAGCCGCTCAACTATAGAACGGACATAAAAGCTCGGCGTTCCATGGCCGCTCCGTTTCTACTCCCGATGTGTCCTTATGCCGAGTGCCCTTGGTGCAGTCGATCAAATAATAGGAGTTGTTCTTGAGTGCGCGGCTGATGACGAATGGTCCCTCCCAGGGTGAGGATACCTTGTGCTGCCCGTCTGACTTCTGAATTCGGCGTAGCACCATTTCGCCTTCTCGGAAGGCGAGCGGACGAATCTTCTTGCTGTGGTAGTGCCGCAACTTCTGCTGGTAAACTGCCGACCTGGACAAGGCCAGTAGGCAAGCTTCTTCCTTGAGATCGACGCCGTCTTCTCGTGCTAACTTGGCTTCTTCCTCGGTGTACAAGGCATGCCGAGGTGAATCAAACTCAATGTCGGATCGAATGATTGCTTCTGACCCATACACCAGGAAGAATGGAGTGAATCCAGTCGACCTATTTGGTGTAGTCCTTAGGCTGAACAGTACTGCTGGGAGCTCTTCAATCCATGCTCCGGGTGCCCTCTCGAGTGGCTCCACCAATCGGGGTGTGATACCCAAGAGGATGAGACCATTTGCTCTTTCTACTTGACCATTTGACTGGGGATGTGCCACAGATGCAAGATCCAGCTGAATGCCCTGCTGAGATGCATATCGAGCCAGTGCCCCCTTTGCGAAATTGGTGCCGTTGTCGGTGATGATACTATTGGGCACGCTATATCTGCACACGATGTCAGCCACAAAGCGAACCGCAGTCGGACCATCCAGCTTCTTGATCGGGCGGGCTTCAATCCACTTGGTAAATTTATCCACTGCAACTAGGAGATGTGTCATGCCACTTCGGGCCCTCTTGAATGGACCAACCATATCCAAACCCCACACCGCAAACGGCCATGCTATTGGGATTGTCTTCAATGCTGATGCTGGCTGATGACTCTTTGCCTTGAACCGCTGGCAGCCCTTGCAATATTTCACCAAATTCTCAGCCGCTGCAAGCGCAGTCGGCCAATAGAAACCATGTCGGAAAGCTTTGCTGGCAATGGCTTTTGCAGACGCGTGATGACCGCATTCACCTTGATGGATGTCTCTGAGCAACTCCAAGCCTCTGTCTTCTTCTACACATCTCTGAAAAACACCAGTTGCACTTTTGCGCACTAGCTCGTTGTTGATTATTGTGTATGCCCAAGATCGGCGGCTGATTTGTCTTGACTCTGCTTCGTCTTCTGGAAGGATTCCATCTGCTAGGAAATCTCTAATCGGCTGTTCCCATGATGGCGCACTGACGACTACCATTACTGCTGCATGCTGAGGTGCAACTTCTTCTTGGATCTCGGCCTCTTGGCCATTGGCCTCTTGGATCTCTGTCTCTTGAACCCCTGTCATCTCGACTTCTGTCTCTAAACTGTCGATTGCGGCGCCTGGCACGCATTCGGCAGCCCCTGATGGCGATTGCTTGTCTGGAGATGGACCTTCTTCACTGCAATCGGCAGTGCCTGACGTCATTGGTTCTTCTGAGGTTGTGCCATCTGGCGTTGCCTCTGCTTGCTTCCCTTTGGCCTTGCTCATCTTGCTGCATTCGGCAGCCCCTGGTTTGCAATCGGCAGCCCCTGGTGCTGTCGGCTCTGCCGCTGCTGAAGCACCTTGGGCGCTTGACTGCTTCTTCAGAGTTGGAATTTTTGCCGGTTGAGCTTCTTTTGCCTTCTTCAACGCTTCAAGGTCGGTCTCCGAGATGAAGATGGACTCAGACTCTGGGGATGGCATGATGGATGGCTTCCTGATGTGCTCAAGTGATACGCCTGGTGGGATAGCTTGCCTTGTTGAGCCGAGCTTGGACAATGCATCTGTTGCTTCGTTGTTTGCTCTCGGCACATGGTGGAACTCACATCCCTCAAAATACCCACTGACCTGCTGCACTAGGAAGCGATAGCTCGCCATATTTGCATCCTTTGCATCACAGGTGCATGTGCACTGCTGTACCACCAAATCGGAGTCACCAAAGCACTCAATATTCCGAATGCCGATTTCCTTGGCCAGCTTGATACCATGCACAAGGGCTTCGTACTCGGCAACATTATTTGATGCTGCAAAGTGAATCTGGAGCACATACTGCAATTGATCTCCTGTTGGTGAAGTAAGCACTACCCCAGCCCCTAGGCCGCTCTTCATCTTGGATCCGTCGAAATGCATTCGCCAGAAATCCGATCCTGGGGGCTGAGGCATGTATTGAGTTTCAGCCCAGTCCACCAGGAAATCGGCCAATGCTTGCGACTTGATTGTTGTCCTCGACTCATACTGGATGCCATGATTGGCGATCTCGATTGCCCACTTTGCCACTCTTCCGGTTGCATCTCTGCTTCCTATGATGTCGGCCAATGGAGCCGAGCTGACGACCGTGACCAGGTGGGCTTGAAAATATGGCTTCAATCTCTTGGCCGTCATGTACACTCCGTAGCACATATTCTGGTAGTGAGGGTAGTTTTTCTTGGATGCCGAGAGCACTTCACTGATATAATACACAGGTCGCTGAATCTGTTGTGCCTTGTCCTTCTCGGGCCGCTCCACCACCATAACTGCGCTGATCACCCGATTGGTTACCGCAATGTATAACATCATTGGCTCCTTCTCAATCGGGCAGCTAGAATCGGCGCGGTGGAGAGCATGTGCTTGAGCTCTCGGAATGCTTCGCTTGCTTGAGGTGTCCAGGTGAACTTCTCCGTCTTCTTCATTAGCTGATATAACGGGATTGCTTTTTCACCCAGCCGACTGAGAAATCGGCTGAGTGATGCGAGGCAACCGGTGAACTTCTCTACTTGCTTCAGGTTCTTGGGTTGCTCCATGCGCTCGATTGCGGCCATCTTCTCGGGATTTCATTTGATTCCTCTCTCGGAAACGAGAAATCCTAAGAGCTTGCCGGCTTGGACTCCAAAAACGCATTTCTCCGGATTGAGCTTGATCTGATAAGTTCTCAAATTTGCAAATGTCTCTCGGAGGTCGTCTAGGAGGGTGAATCCCTTTGCCGACTTCACCACTAAATCTTCCACATAGACGTGGAGATTTCTGCCGAGTTGGGAGTGTGTACACCTCTGAATTGTGCGCTGATAAGTGGCACCTCCATTTTTCAAACCAAAAGGCATGGTGATATAACAATAAGCCCCGAAAGGGGTTATAAATGCAGTTTTTATTTGATCTTCCACAGCAAGTTTGATCTGGTGATAGCCAGCTGTGGCATCCAGAAAAGACAACAGCTCGCAGCCGGTCGTAGAATCAATCACTTGATCGATACGGGGCAGAGCAAACAGATCCTTCGGGCACGCCTTGTTCAAGCAAGTGTAATCGATACACATGCGCCAGGTCTTGTTCTTCTTCATCACAAGGACTGGATTCGCCAGCCACTCGGGGTAAAACACTTCCATGATGAAACCTGCCGTTTGCAGCTTCGCAATCTCTTCGCCGATTGCCCTTCTCTTATCTTCAGAAAAACATCTCAGGGGTTGCTTGACCGGCTTCGAGCCTGGCCGAATGTGCAGCTTGTTCTCGGCGAGTTCTCTCGGCACACCAGGCATGTCTTGTGGAGACCATGCGAAGATGTCCCGATTCTCATGGAGGAACTCGACGAGCTCGCTTTCCTATTTGTCGCTAAGTCCAGCTCCGACTACAACGAACTTGGTTGAGTCGGAGGGATCTAGAGCGATCTTCTTGCTGTCCTTGGCCGACTGAAAGGCCGATTCCTCATCAATTCTCTTTGCTGGGCCGACTGGGAATGGATTCTTGCCCTGCGTTTGCGCCATTGCAATCACCTTGCCGAGCTGACGCTCCTCTGTTTCAACCACCTGAGAATCAGCCAAACTGCTGCCAGCCAACGTGCACTCGAGGGACTTCCTGAAGTCCCCGGTGACGGTGATGACGCCATTTGGCCTGGGATCTTCATCTTGAGGTAAGTCTGTTGTGCATTGAACATGAACTTGGCAAATGCTGGCAGTCCCAACAGAGCATGATAAGGACTGCTGAGGTCGGCGACCTCGAACCAAATCGGCTCCCTCCTGAAGTTCTCCTCTGTGCCAAATATGACGTCTAGCGGAATGCGACCCATGGGGGTGCAAGACAACCCAGGGACGATCCCATGGAAAGTCGTCCGACTGCGCTCCAGATCCTTCTCGGTGAGCCCTAGCTTGATCAAGGTGTCTCTGTACAGAATATTGATTGTGCTGCCTCCGTCGATGAGCACTCGGGAGAACTTGCATGAAAATCTTGGTCCTGCGAACAGAGCATCAACCACAAGCGAATAATTTCCCGGATTCGGCAAGATGGTGGGGTGATCTGCTCTGTCCCAGGATATAGGACACTCGGACCAATGCATGAACTGAGGAATCGGCGGCATGGTGGCGTTGACTTCTTGAGCTCGGGCTCTCCGACTGCCCTTGTCGGTGGATTCACTGGTGAAAATCATGTAGGCGGCGTCTTGTCGCGGGAACTGGTTCTGCTGCTGAGGTGGTCCTCTGTTCTGGGGTGGTGGTGGGGGTGGAGGTGGTAAAGCTTCTCCCTTTGCAATCCTTCTCACAAAATCACACTGCCGAGTTGTGTGCGCAGACGGCCTGCCAGGAGTGTTGTGCAATTTGCACGGTGCATCCAGCATATCGTCAAATGTGTATTTGGGCTTCATCTGCCCCGGGGGCCTCACATTGGGTCTCATCTTTCTACTACCTGCTGCAGCCCCTGGATCTTCTTCATTTTGAACAGCGGCCACCTGCCGACTGCCGTATTGTGTGTCTGGCTGCTCATCCTTGCGCTTGCCATTGTTCTGCTGATTATTGTTGTTGTTGTTGCGGTTGTTCTCTCTTCTTTCCTTCCGACTAAGGCCTTGGTTCCCTGTGTCCGACTGCGGAGACCCTGGTGATTGAATTACACCTCCAACTCCGAGCTGGATAGGGCGCATCGCAGAATCGGACACAGCAAAGGAGTTGGCCACCTTCATGAGCTCGGCGAGCGATGTGAAATCCTTGCGGAGCAACTTGTGCTTTAGCATTGAATCAGCCAGGCATCCATCCGTGAAGTACTGAATGGCCTGGATCTCATGGACTCCTTCACATGAGTTCTTCAACTTGATCCACCGAGACAAGTAATCTCGGAGGGGTTCATCCTTGCCCTGCACACAAAGAGCCAACTGCCGCGGGAGGTTGGGCCGCTCATATGTGCTCGTGAAGTTGTGAATGAATGCACTTGTAAAATCTTCCCAGCAATTTACACTGTCCTTGGGCAAACTGTTCAACCAAGTCCGAGCTGAACCCTGCAGCATCAGGGGTGCATAACGGACTGCCACGCGCCGACTGCCCCCCGCAATGCGAACTGCGGTCAGGTAATCGGACAACCAATCTTCTGGCTTCATAGAACCATTGTACTTGGGAGTGTCTCTCGGCAGCGTGAAGCCTTTGGGAAACTTCTCGGTCCGGATGCGATGACCGAAACACGACGGGCCAGCCTCTCCTTCTTCATCCTCTTGAGCCTCCTTCTCCAGGAGCTCAATGCGATGCCTGGCATCATTCTGACCGATTTGGCGAGGGCCAAGTCGGGCGTTGATTGCTGGTCTTGGTGCCGACTGCTGAGGCATGTCGTTGCGCCTGCTGTTAACAGCTGGTTCTTCAATTCTTCTGCTTGCCGCTAGGGGTGGCCGATTGCTTCTGACCCTACTTTCATGCCGAGATGGGGCCGGTTGATGCCTGTTCTGGCGCGATGCGTTCGGTCGCTGGATAGCTTCCGGAATCGGCCTCACAGTTCCCCTTGATGCCCCAGGTCCCGCATTCTGATTCTCCATTGCCACGAGCCTTTGCTCCTTTGCAGCTGCCAGCAGCTCGCGCATTCGGCGCGACTGCTCTCCCCGCTCGTCTCCTTCTAGGTCTTCTAGCTCGATTGCTATCTGCTCGGTTGCCCTCAGGTTTTTGTCCGGAGTGCTATATGTCGCCCTCTGGATGAACGCCGATTGCGTCGGCTGCTCCGGCTGCACCGGCCTCCTCGACCGCTCCGGTTGTTCAGCTCCCGACAGCTGCTGGTTGACTGCCCGCCCTCGGCTTCTCAAATCTTCTAAGACCGCGGGCTCAATCGGCCGACGTGGTCCTGCATGCGCTGCGTTGTATTCCCTTGTGATGGCTCCCAGCCTGCGCTCTTCTGCTAACACCTGCTCGGCCCTGCGAGCAAGAGCCAGCCGTGCCGTTTCCAGCTCGGTGTGCACTTGATCAGGGTCACCATTCCTGTTCACGAGTGTGTATAACACATCCCGCAACGCACTGGTGCCGACTCTCTCTGCGGCCTCCGCTGCCTCCTTGGCTCTCCTCGCCGCACTCGCCGCACCACGATTGCTCGAAGACGACGCCCCCGCCATCATGACGGCTGCGTGCACTCGGCCATCCTCTCCGCCGGACGCTGCACTGCAGCCCCTGGTCGAGAGCGGATCCGTGATGCATGAGAAGACACGAATCTTCCTGGGATATGCCTTGGGGAAGCTGCCGATGAAGAGGCGATGACTGCCGACCTGCAGCGACACGCCGGGCGGCAGGGGTGCACCGGCCCCGTACCGCGCCGAGTAGTCCACCACGTAATCGATTGCCCCACACCTAAGAATCAGGCCAGAGGCGTGGCTACCGCCTGATGCAGAGGAAAATCCCGTCCGTATCTTTACTCCAGTCGACGCCTCGGTCTGCCCCAAGGTGGGCGCCAACTGTCGTCGATATGTGACGGCAGATGCCATGGGGATGGCTAAAGTGAGGGGAAGACGCGAGGAAGAAGATGTCGATGGTGCCGGAATCAGGTTGGGTACAAACACGGTGACGAACACCACGATGTACCCAGGTTCGGGGCTCTCCGGAGAGATAACACCCCTACTCCTGCTTGTCTCTTATATATCAATGGAACTGAGCTACAATAACTGCTTCTCTATCTACTCAGGGGAAGGTGAGCGCCGCCGTGGGCAAGGCTCTCTCCTGCTTCCCTGAGGAGTAACTACAAGCAGTGAATGAACTGAGTGACTTGTGAGTAATGGTGCGAAGGAGCGGGTCGTCCCCCACGCAGGAGGGGTACCCCGGGCTCTTATAGCATGAGCCCGGGGTAAATCGGTAACTTCACTGCCGATTGGGCCCAGCTGTCATCCTCTAATCGGCTGGGGCCCACCGACTGCTCCTCTCCGGGTGATCCGGACTCGACGAGCGGCGGCCCATGCTGTAGACTCGTAGGGCATGATGGTGAACAGTGGAGCTAGGAGGTGCGGTCTTGTCGTCCTGTCTGCGGAATCGGCGGAGAGGTCGACACCGCATCTCTGCCAGATCTTCGATGTGACTTGGCTTCTCTGCCACCCCGATCTCTCGGGATTGCGCATTTATGACCTCGTACTTGTACCCTCGACCGATCTCGGGGTCAACTTCTCCAGGGGTAGTAGGTTGTACCGATTGCGCCTGGGCCGACTGGTGGTTCCGGGCAAGGTCGATTGCTCTGGGCAATCAGTTGTGCTGATACCCACCTCGGCCCAGCTGCGGGCCAATCGGATAATTGTCTTGATGATGAAAGGAGTGGACCGGTTGCGCCTGGGCCGACTGCTGGCATTCGGTATGGCTGATTGCCTTGGAGCAATCGGTCGTACGCCTTCCCAGCTCGGCCCAGCTGCAGCCCAATCGGTTCATCCTTGTCTTGAAAGGTTGCTTTCGCTTGGGTGAGCCTACCCGGGTACCAATTCCCCGACATAACTGGTAGAATAGAAGTTGTTACTAGTTCATATATCACTAGCGGAAGGCCATATATTCTACCGGCCACTGCAAACCACTTATCAGTGGCGGGCGAAATGCCTGCCACTAATGTAATATCAGTAGTGGCGGGCGCCTCTTCCTATCACGCGTATGAAAGATGATACTTTTGTGTCCGCTACTGAAAGACATTTTTCTAGTAGTGCTACTTGGCATAGGTTGGTAGGTTATGGCAAAGATTTGATTGTGTGAATTTTATTCTCGTCTACTTTAATGCCATTGGAAGAGATTACGAAATCTAAATGTAGTTTGTACATAAATGCATCAATTTTTCTCGTAACCTTTTCAAAATTTCATCACATTCTATGGGATCAAATAATGATGCTATGCCAAGTTTTGTCCTTTTTGAAGCTCATTTGCGTTCCTTCTAAATTTTTGGATCATTTTACTCGATGAACAACGAGAAATCTATTTAATGCTTTAAAAATAACAAATGAAGTTAGAACAACTTAAAATTTGAGCAAGTCACTTTCAATGTTGCATATTCAACATAGAAAAAATATTAAAGTTGAAATGATGTAAAATAAATTAAGTTCCTTTTGAAACACGTCACTTTTCGTTTGAAACCTTGATACTTCAAAGAAAGTATTCAATTTGTACAAAAAATACATCAAAGTATTTCACATACCCTCTCAAAATTTTACCACATCCTATAAGGATCAAATAATGACACCATGTCAAGTTTTATTACAATTTTCATAGCTCATTTGCATACCTTTTATAACTCCTAGTCATTTTGCTTGATGATATTGCTAGAAATTCATTTAATTCTTTAAAAAAATAACAAATGAAATTTTAAAAAATAGATAATAATTTCACATGAGTGTACATATGGAGTAAATTCAACCCTACAAAAATATAGAAAATATAGTATACCCCTAAGAGAAGTACAGAACACAACAATGAAAAAAAAATGTGACAAGCAGCCTATCAAAGCTATATAACGTCTTTGGTAGGATCTATGAACCGCCAGCCGCAAGTAGGATCTTAGATATTTTAGCATGATGTGGGCAATGTTCAAATGGTGATTACCATTTGTTTTTGTTATGATGTGGGCAATGTCGAGATAGTAAGATTAGCATGATTTTGTAGCATGGTGTTTAACAATTGTCAACGAAACGATATTTGGCATGTGTGGACTAGCATCACGATGTGGGCAATGATACTTTTCAATATTTTAAATTGATGTCAAAATTTGTAGGAACTCAAAATAAGTGCCAATGTTTTGGCAAAGGTTGATTAATATCCATTGCCAAATTTATTGCATTCAGTATGTCCATTTTTTTAGAAACTATATTTGTGGAAACAAAAAAAACAATGAGGTCCTTATTCATGCCTCTAAGACTAGCTCATGTAATGATGATGATCTTATTTTCCTGATCATGGGCAATGTTAAAGTAATAAGGCTGCCAACAATAATGAAAACACATTGTTATCAGAACAATGGTATTTGATAGACCCAACTTATAATTACTGCTGAATCACATCGTCATTATGTTGTTGTATTTTCATATAAAGTGTTAACGTTAGTTACATCCATAAGTCACAATGATATCATATAAAAATTATACCATGTGATTACTTTGGGGGTTTTGAACGTCACACCATAACTAAATGATAACGAATGTAACTTACGGATATATCGAAAAAGTATGTCGAATGTCGATAGTTCAAGACTGTGATTTACTCCACCGACGATGAAGAGATAAATTCTAGTCCCACTCAATATTGCAGTATCATCATCTTGTTATCACACACATGTGACATACTCCCTCCGTTATGCATTAACTAAAGGTTCATTCGATTAAGATCTTCACGAATGCGTGGGAATTCATAAGGGTGTTTATATCTCGTTGTTTATTATTGACCAAAAGATGTTTCAAGTCATGTCCACTTATTCCAAACCTACAGTCACACGTTTGATGACTAGTGATTTATTTGACGGATAGTGATTTATGAGAGTACTTTAGACATGGAAGAATGGAAGAATTGATTCTGAATTGTTTCATAAGTGTTCTAAATGGCCCAAGGTGTTTTGATAGGGTCTCGAAAATACCCGAAAAAATGTACTCCCTCCGATCCATAATAAGTGTTGCCCATTTAGTACAAAGTTTCTACTAGCTTAGTACAAAATGAGTGACACTTATTATGTATCGGAGGGAGTATCAGCTATTTTTGGACAGTCCAAGAAGGTTCTGAAAGGGTTTGAAAACTTATAAATATTTCGAGAGGTCCAAGTCGTCCGAACCAGGGAAGGGTCCTCCTTCTATTTAGTCAATCCCCCTCCTTGGCTCCACCTAGAACACACCAATCTATTGGAGGGGCTCGTGCTAACCCCACGCCTACATGGAAGAATGGGAGAATCAATTTTGTATGTTTGAAGTGTTCTAGATGGTCCTGGAAGTTTTGATAGTGTCCCGAAAATACAGGTTTGAAAACTTCCGAAATGTTTTGGGAGATCCAAGCCAACTGAACCAGGAAAGGGTCCTCTTCTATTTCGTTAGCCCCCTCCTTGACTCGGCAAATATCACTGCTTTGACCTTTTTGCTGAAGAAATTCCTGATCTCACCCCATTTCAAAAAAAAGTTCGGCATCTGACCTTTCTGCTACCACCGTAGAGCCTGGAGGTAGGGTAAGACATGCTAACGCCACAACCTCTGGCGGTAGCGACTAGTCAACCCCCCGTGAACATAACGACTCTGCCACGTCGGACAAGTGGCTACCACCACTAGTTCTGGCGATACACCGTGGTACACCACGGAACAAGAGAAAGCTCTTCGTGTTTGCAAATACAGGATGGGGCATGCTTTTGCAATGAGTATCGCTTCATTCGCTACTCCGAGTGAGAAGAATGAGTTGGACTTTGATAGGCCTAGGAAAATCATTGACTAGGCTATGAAGCAAAGAAAGTCAGAAGATCCTTTGAAGGTTGATTGAGGTTAAGCTTTATTGGGCTAGATCCACTGATTTCGTCATGTCTCATCAGTGATGAGTTCAAGAAGTTATTGTGTCGTTAAGGACTTTTATCTTAACAGTGATGAACTCAATGTCCTGGGTGATATGTATCTTAACGATGATGAACTCAATGTCATGGTTATGAACTAGTTCAAGACTATTATTGTATCATACAGAACTATGTTATCTAAAGTTGTTTCTCTTGATCATGTGCTTCTATTACTTTACAAGTTGATCACTTGATTGCGTTGTAATCACAAATGGTTAATGTTGGTGGCCGGCCGACCGGCCAAAGCCTACGCGCCGGTCGGTCCAAGGCCCACTTGTCTCCACTTTTCCGCTTTTGTTGCATCTGGCACAAGATAAATGTTGCAACCGTAGTATAAAATGCTACTATCTGTACTATTATTATACTAATATTATTATATTGATCTATGTTACTTTTTCTAAACGGATGTATTTAATAGTATTTTAGTGTTAAGCGCATTCATTTGGTAGCATGATATGAAAATGTTACAAATAATTTTTGCTACAACAAAAAAATGAAGTGTGATCGGTGATGATGGGTCCCGAATTTTGTTGCAACCATTATAAAAAAAGCTACAAGCGTAGATTAAATTTGCTGTCACGAATTGATGGTAAATATGGTACGTAATTTTTTTATCAGATTTTTTGTTGCAATAGTGAAAAAAAATGTACACAATAATTTTTTTTTGCATCCATGTACCAAAAAAGTTGCAATCGATAGTAAAAAATGCTACTACCAGCGATTAAAATTTGTTACATAATATTTTTTTCTGCAAAAAACACCAAAAATAAAAAATGTTGCATCCATATACCGCAAATGTTGCAAATGTACCGCAAATATTGCAAAAGTAACGCAAATGTTGCAATAAAAAACGAACGGATACGCGCAAATCTGAACCGTTAAATCGCGGAGATCGAACGGCTGCGGTCTGACCGGCGCCTATCACTGACCTTCACAAATTGGATTTTTCATCCACATCAAGCCCGCCCAAAAAAATGCACCCGGTCATGCCAGTGATATTCTGCCCAAAAATGGACTATTCTCCAAATGGTACCGCCAAGGCCCGGTAGGATTACATGACCTACCACCCGAAAAACGCACCCAGTCATACCAGCGAAATTCTGACCAAAAATGAACCTAACCCTAGCTATCACAAGCATTTGTGCATCATTCACAACAAAGCACAAAGAGAAGCATATATCATCCACAATATAAAATAAACTACTCAAGAAATTAGGTTTTGCTAAAAAAAATCAACAAATGGTAGAAAATGAGATGATTTAAACTAACCAAAACGTGAAGAAGCCTACCTCAAGTGATGAACTTGGTTCGGATTCACCGAACAAATAGAGCACAATGGAGAGAGATTTGAGAGGGGAAGAAGGAAGAGAGAGGGCAGCAGCTCGGGGGAGGAGGAGAGTGGGGGTGAATGGGTGGGTGGGTGGTCCACCCTTTCCCCCCAAGCCCCACTTATAAGAGCATCTCCAGCCGCGCCCCCAAGAGGCCCCCAAGGCGGCGCTATTTGCGCCGGACGGACGAAATCCGTTCAGTCGCACCCCCCAAGGGTCCAAATAGCGTCGGATTGGGCCAAAATTGAGTCCGGCGATCCCAAGCCGATCCGGCGCGCTTGGGGTCGCTTGGGGGCGCCGGACGAAACAAAACGGCGCGAAAGAAGAAAAACGCGTGTGTCGTTTGGCGCGCGCCGCGCGCTGACCGTACATGTCAGCGTGTAGAGACACGCGTCGTCCTCATCCCCCCGCCTCGACTTCCCCGCGTCTGCCGCCGCCGCAGGGAATCAATGCGGCGCCGACGACAAGTCCAATCGCCGGCCGCAGGGAATCAATGTGGCGCCTTGAGTAGCCCAACGGTTCGACGACCGCGCCGCCGCGTGTCCCGCCCCGGTGAGGCCTCCTCCCGCTATATAAAAGTGGGCTCGCCGAGAGACGTCGAACTCTCCTCCTCGCCGCGTTCTTCTCTCCTCCTCTCGCCGCGTTCTTCTCCCCATGGCCAACCGCCACACCCTCGTCATTTATGAGGCGGTCCTCCTCGCTAGGGCGGACTACCCCAGCCTGCCGGACACGCGCCTGCCGCGAGGCTGGGTGCTCAGTGTCGGCGGCGTCCCGGTAGCGCCTATGCCTCGTGGGGCCACCTTCGACCGGCGGGTCGAGGCCATCCGCGCCTCCATGGCGGAGGCCGAGCGCGCCGACCCGGCGAATGCGTCGGGCAACATCGCCCGCTAGGCGACGCACTTCGAGGAGCGCCGCGACCAGGAGATCATCTCCACAAACGGCCTGGAACCAGTGTCGGGCCGGCGGAACCTAAACGGACGGCGGCTGTGGTGGAGCGGGAAGGGACGCACCCTCCCCGCCGTCCTTCACTACATCGAGGGCGGCAACGAGCCGCGGCTCAAGTACCTGTGAAGACGACGGGGACTCGTGAAGACGACGGCGGCGACAACGGGGGGAGGGGGGCGCATCGACATAGTTTTTCATTTCCAACTTATGTAATAATATTTCGCCAAATCTCGCAAATTTCGTTCAATTTTGCCTAACTTTAGTAGAATTCAGCCAAACATGAGGGCCGTCTTGGGGGCGCGGCCGCCCCAAGCCGGTTTCGCCGCCCGAGATGCTCTAACGAAGAGTTGACCAACCGCTATCACCATGGACGCTGGCAGTAGCACGCCTAGACCTGCCGCCACGGATGGCGGCGGTAGAAAAAAAGGTCTAAACTTTTTTTTAACGGGATGAGTTCGGGAATTTGTTTGAGAAAAGGGTGAATTTTGCCACTTGGCTCCACCTAGAACACATCAATCCCTTGGAGGAGCTCCAGCTCCAGCTACCCACACACCTCTCTGCGCTAGATTGTCTCTCTCTTCAGTTTAAGCCCTTTTTCTTTTTCTAGATGATGAAGAGTTGTCGGATCTACTTTGAATCTAGATTGAAGTATTAGCAAAGAGAAATCTCGCGGTCGGGAGATATAACGAACATGAATCATCTCACTTCACCTACAAACTACACTTCTTCCTTACTTTGCTAGTTGGTGAGATTTATTGTTGTATGTCTCTTCATAGTGATCTTAGGTGTGCTTGTGTAGCATATTTTTGTTTCTAAAGCCAACATCTTGGGTGGGATCGGATTGTCAAACGCCAGTGTGGCAAAACGTTCAAATTCCCTGACACCACCCCCCAATTTAAGACCGGTCTAGGGGATTTCAGACATTCAAACCAGTCAAATCCAAAATAAAGATCTGTGTTGAAGGCCTAAAAATGTCCAGACCAACATCTAGGGAAGCCCTAAGGAAGCTGTGGACGGGGCCTACAGACCAAGTTGGTCTCCACACGTTGTGCACAAGCCAGTGGATTTTCCATCCTTTTCCCAAAAGAAATCATTGGACTTGATCTTGCAAACATTTGGTTGTTTTTCTTTTTTTGAAGAAGTATGCATACTACATATACATTTGGTTTAGTACACAAAGCTAAAGTGGAAAAGTATTGTTTATAAAAAAACAAAGAAAATACTCAAGAAAGATTGACAAGCAAAGACACCAATAAGTTACAGGTAAAGAAGGATTATCATACTCAACTCACCAGAAGCAAGCTGCTGTTATTCCTACAAGAACCCTCTACTCACTAGCTTCACTAATCTTTTTCCCAAGCTCTACTTACAATGTTGGCCAGTTCCCCGCATAATAAAATAATAAAATGCAGCCTAAATTATCCAAATTGCCTAAAATTGAACGAAAACTTTGCAATGCAAGGGTGCAAGCGGTGAATAATAAGGTGAGAGTTTGCGGATGCTACAATGGTGGTTGTCAGTAACTGATTAAAGAACTTTCACGCCACTCGGTCGTTTACCTTCCATAGCATCCTTCTTGTCGCGGCAATCAAAACAAAGGAAATTGCCTTCCCATGGCTTAGAGCTCGAAGAGATTACTGAACCTGCATGAACTGATGTACCTTCACTTGGTTCAAGATCTGCCTGGCAGATGGCACATGTAAACAAGTCTGACGATGTTCTCCAACCAGCTGAATCATTACCCAACCTGTGCAGTGTAGTACATCAAATTACCATTCTTTTATAGTGGCATTCCACTTGACAGATGAAGGTACATTTGGATCATCATCTTCTAATACCAATGAGTAAAACAAAGAAAATTCAAACAAAAATGCGTAAAACAAAGCACTGAATTGGACAGAAAAGGAAAAACAGGCTGTTCTAAATTAAAGTTCCAACGCATTAGAGCCATCTACAACCGGACTACTCAAACTGTTCCCAAACCCACCCAACCGGACACCCCACTTTGTCCCCATATGTCCGGGCTGTCCGCATATCCCCATACCCAGCCCACACATGGAGAGGATATGGGCATGTCCGAGCAGTGTTGCCACATAAGATTTGGCCCATCATGGACCACATTTTCTCTTTCTTTATTCTTTCTTTTCTTTATCTCTCTCCATCTCCACCAATCATATGCATGTGACCGGACATATAGGGGGAAAAGTGGGGACTGGGGAGTACGGCTGCATGCATGGACAAAAAAGGGCTCAAAGCGGACACACCCGGACACTGACTAGACGCATCCGCGGACGTTTTGAGGGGCCAAATTTTCTTATTATGATTGTAGATGCCCTTACAATGTTTAAACTAAAACATATTATTACAGCAATTTGATGCGTAATTTGCTACCAAAACAGGGCTACTAGCAGGTTAATGATCAGAATGGTCCTCAAGGAGATAAAATCATGATTTTACTATGTAAAGCTAGTTCAGGCATAATCGAATTGTTCAGGACATACTTGCAACATTCAATAGAATTAACAAACTATGGCAAAAAAAAATAATCTGGAACACTGAAAGGAAAATAATAAGCTTGCTGACATGTGGGCCTTCAGTTTAAACCAAATGACCAGTTTTCACAATTCAGTTTTTTTAACAAGTTTGGTTTGTGGAAAAGGGAAACCGAAATTCACGCTCAAATTCCAGAAACTGACAATCCAGTTAACTGTCAGTTTTGTTTGGCTTTCAGTTCACACAATTTGGATGTACATGCACAGGAGGCAATTTCATCGGCATTTTGACGGAGATCTAACAAAAATTAGGACAGCATAACACCACAAACAATAATCTTCAACATGATATATAATATAACAGTGTGTATCCATCCATGAGCATAAAGGTGTCGACCAACATAGACTTCAACACTCATCAGTCTTACACAGTAGCGGCGGCAGTATCTAGCTAAGTCCCAGGCAGTCTTCATGACTGTAGCATGCTGCTACAGCATTTTTGCTACAGTATACAAAGGAAAGAGGGCTCACGCCCCAGGCAGCGGCCCGGGCTGCCTGGGGCCTGGCGCCGCCGCTGGTCTTACAAAAAGTAGTGCAACAGGCATCAAATAAGCAGGTTCATGCAGGACACTGCAGCAGCAGGCGAACTGCAGGAAACAATGCTCCTACTGCTGGCATGTAACATTACACAAGCACGCAGCACGTTTTAAGTACTAGAAAGAACGGTGTGCTACTGTTCGTCTATGCGGGAAGCTAAAGGCTTATGTGGGATTTGCATAGCAGGTGTTGGGCAGTTGGGCCCTTGAGGATTTAGCATACAAATCAATGGATTATCCCTGTGTACAGGCTTATTCAGTCTTTTTTCTATTAACAGAGGCTAAAAACCAAAATTACCTATATTAATGCCCCGACTTGAATGGCTGTATTCTGGCCCATTACCAGTGTAAATTAAAGGCCCCACAACAATTTCGGTTGTCTTGAAAAATCTCTGTTTGGATGGCTATTATGGGCTGGGTAAAAGAACGACGGATTCACAAACTAAACACACCTACCAAGGTCCCATTTCTTTTCCGAGGGGACTCGAAACCAATGGGTGGGACGACGTGACGATAACCCGTGTGATGACCATCAACCACTACGTATTGGGGAACGTGATGGAATCCCATAGTCATGTCTGCTTGGCCAGTGTCGTTCTTTACAGACATGCTTAGATTCCATCTTGGGTCAAGTGATCATGTAAGCAAAGCAACAATTTAGCTTTCCTGTGACTTTGTGAGCAACGACTCTGCTCTCTATGTGCAACAATTTGGTTATTGATCTTTTTTGCATTGGCTTGATGCTGAAGCGATTTGATACCTTTATTTTCTGAGGGGAGTCAATGCTGATGAGCGGCACGATGTGACGATGACCTCCGCGATGGCCATCGGCCACCACATTATTGGGCGAGGTGACATATTCCTATACTCCCGACTGCTCGGACAATGTTGTTGTTCACAGCCATGCTTAGTTTTCGTTCCAGGTCAAGCAATCAGGTATGCAAAAGCAACAATCTGGGTTGCTGTGACTTTGTGGGCATCAATTCTGCTCACTATGTGCACCGATTATTTGGCTTGCTACCAGTGGTTTTTGTCGCATTGGCTTTGATGTGGAAGCAGTTTCACAAGTTGGTTAAAATTTATGTTCTCAATTTCTCGAGTTTTTGTGGCTCCATTTGATGTTTAAGTCTAAAATTTGGATGAACAGATAATAAAAAATAAACAAATTCGTTGACGGTGTTCCGGCCAAGGGGGATCTCATCATGTCGGGCCCACCAGGAACACTAGGTTGGTTCCGTCCTGGCTACATTGGGTAACCCATGACGCGTAATATGGAAGATTCAAGAAACCTTGTCAATCAAGACAAGGACTCCGCATCCGTGGACTTCCCTTCACCGACGTAGCCGACTAGGACTCTTGTAATCCTACTATCCTAGGCCTCTGGTATCTCATATAAACCAGGGTCGGGCTAGTCGATAGAGGACAATTCTTAGATACTAGATCTTATACAATACAATCTCTCGATACTTTGTACTTTGCATACACAACATAATAAAAAACAAGCAGGAAGTAGGGTTTTATCTCCTTGAAGAACCTGAACCTGGTTAACTCTGCATGCCTGTTACCATCCACTCTTGATCATTTAGCTTGGGATGCCCTACCGAGGGATGTAGCGGAATTACCTCTGACAATGGTGGCCCATACAGGTCATGCTAAGTGATCGTCGTGGTTTGATGCGAGTTCAGACTGGATCCGGCACGATTTGTACGCCGGGGCAGATATTCTGTGGCGTGATCTCGTTCGTCACTGACTCGACTTGTCACCTCAACCAAGTCGGGGACTACGTCCAGGCCGGATAGTCAGAGATCGAACGTGTCTTCCTCAACACAACTTCGACTCAACCGGGATCATAGAAAAATTCATACATGGAGCTCGAGGGCTCAACGTCAACATTGCCCTCATGTGATCGTGCAGAATTATCTTCACATCGGATTTGTTTTCGTCGTCCCTGCCTCCTCGGGTGTCGTTTCGTCGATCCATTCAGTGGAATTGTGCAGTATTTCATCTACAACAACCTTGTGAAATTTCATCGCGATCCAACAATGTAATCTTCGAAAGAGCCTAGTGACAGTGTCTCGGCTAAGGGGTCTCATCATGTCGGTTCCCGGCCTCGTGGGCAGTTCCGTCCTACGCTAGGTCAACCCATGACCCGTTACAAGGAAGATTCAATAAGCCTTGCCAATCAAGACAAGGACTCCACATCCGTGGAGGACTGACATAGCCGACTAGGACTCTTGTAATCCTAGGCCTCACAGTATCTCAAATAAACCGGGGTCAGGCTAGTCGATAGAGGACAATTACATCTTAGACATTAGATCTTACACAACGCTTTGAACTTTGCATAAAAATACAAGTAGGAAGTAGGGTTTATCTCCTCGGAGAGCCTAAACCTGGGTAAGTCTGCGTCCCTCACTCTTGATCATCTAGCTCAGGATACCCTACCAGGGGATCTATCGAAATTACCTCCGACAGTCGCTAAGTCCGGAGGTTTTTATAATTTATTTCCCGGACAGATCAACCCGATTAGGTCCAATTTCACTGTTTTTTTGGTGCACTGTATTTGACAAGCGTAATTTTTTAAAGGTGGATATGTTTATAGGATTGCCAAGCAAGGACTGATTCGGTTTCAATATTGGAAACCAAATTTTCGGGACTCAAATGGGGAAAAAATCAATTTTAGCCTGGCGTTGTTTCTCGGATTTTTTATGCCCACCAGCTACTACAAGTCTTACTGTCTTACTCAGGAGTCTGATCACATCTGACAAAGATATTGCACAGGCTGTAAAAAGACTTCCATGATTCACAATATGAACAGTCACATGCCCAAACCACATATGCATCGAGGCACAAGCTTTACGTTTACTTAGGGGGAAAAGGAAATTATAATGGGCAATGATCCTGCCGGCATAATTTGGCCACAAGAATGCAATGTGGCTGGTTGCCATGCAAGATTCGTGTTTAGAACTAGCTTAGTTGTCTCACAATGACTGTGTGTTCTTTCCACAGTTCACAACCAATCTTATTTCTTGCACTCAGTGGTGGATGCAGAAACAATTTCCATGTGTAGCGGAGGTTGGCTTAACTCAAATCTTCAACAAAGCAATATGTAAACCTAGTATAAGGGACACATGTTATGCATGGCAGCAGCCAAACCTTGCCAGATTGCTAGATTCGCCACTGCTTACACTCTTCAGCAGGGAAGTACTGAAAATATACATAGCAACTTCATATCAAAGACAGTGAAACAAATATGAGCAAGAGTTACAACTAACCTCTCTGATAGTATCGCTGAACCTTCTTCAAATATCTCTTCAACCATACCCGCTGAAGAAAGCTGCTTAGTCAATTTATTGGGCTGGTCCTTTGCTTTTTTCCTAAAAATCAGAGACTTCAACTTATTCACCTTTTTTGGTGGAGATAGAGGGCGTATCATTTGATCAGGTAGGATTATGTCAACAACGACACATGTCGTGTCATCTTTTAGGCCCCTTGTCCTGAGTGCCTCCTAAACGATTATTTCAGACATTTAATTGATCAGAAGAGCATGTCTGGTTATGCAAGAAAAATAATTTGTGACCATTAGAAGCATCACCAATGGTAACACAGAACACCTTAAACTATAAAGTCACGCTAAATATTTTACCTTAACTACTTGCTTTGCAGCGAGTTCGGCAGGCAACCCTCTGCAACACTTCGCAGCTGCATCTGAGGACAATGCATCCCAAATGCCATCTGAAGCAATAATAAGCCTCCCACCAGTATTTGACAACTATGGAAAATGAACAACTCATCAAGAAGAAAGCATTTCCGAATAGCAATAGCAGTCGAAGTATAGGCATGCAACTTTTTACAAAAAAGATGAAGGTTATATATATACAGAAATAATATTCTGAATAGGAGAACTTGGAGCAATTCATGACATATCGCAGAAGTACCTTCACTTGCTTGACATAAGGAACAGGTACAATAAATTCACCAACATCTATGTCTCCAATGGATCTTGATAGGCACAAACCTCCTGGCCAGCATCGCAATGGACCAATCTAGAGACAAGAAAACACAATTTTTTAGCATCCTTCCAAAGTTAACCAACACGTATTTAATACAGATCTATCTTAAACAGCACCAAAAACAAACATATTAAATGCCCTTCATTAACAGAAAAAAGTAGTAACTGAGAGCAAACCTCTGCTCCACCAACCACACTAAGCCTTCCAACTTCACCTCCACTTGCTGTTACACGCTCCCTCCTGCTACCATTTTATTTGACGATTAGGAGAAGTGAAGATGAGCGATTACTTGTACGTATTAGTGCTTGGGCATTAACAAAAAAGAAAATAAGGCAATGATAAGAATATAAGACAATGATGTTACTTGAAATTTTAGAATACAGGGCTAACACTGAAACCAAGATTGCAATTAATGAACTTTTTTCACTCCCAACCCCTTCCGTTACTTCAGACAGATAGCTAGTCGAGTACATTCTAATCTATTGATAGTATCTCTCAATTATTGCTTTGTTATCGCTGTTCCGTATGTAGCATTCAAAGGTTCACCGAGAACTTGTTGGACTTTCACATGATACATTTCAAATCTCGTAGGAAATAATAAAGTGTCAAGGAATCAAATTATCAAAGAGGCACTAACAAAAAATTAGTCATTCAATACATACAAGAAAGGAAAACATCCATCGTGCTACTCCACTTTTACCAGTTCATATTTCTTTGCGGGGAAAAATGTTTGCTGACTAGCGAAACCGTCCAAATAAAACAGAAATAGTAATGCACATTCTTCGTAAGCAGCTGTTACTCACTCCTCAACATTTTCTTCTAGTCGGTGATCTACTGTAAGCAAAGAAACAGCCCCACTCTGAGCATCCAAAATACAGCGAGAATCACCAACTGAAGCAACAGTGATAGTCCAACCGTCGATTATCACAAATGTGGCAGTTGTGCCCGAAGTTTGGCCTGGTACATGCCGCAAAAAGAAATTTCATCAACATTCATCATAACTTATGGGGTTGCAGTAAACGCCAAATACAAGTGACAGAACCATGCCTATGGTTTGGAATTCCTTGTCAGTCTTAACGAATCCCACGACAAGCGCACGGGGCAGAGAATGCAACCACTCCTCGCGCGAAAGTCCCCGCGGCATCGCGCTCAGGACATGGTTGAGCAGATTGTCCCTTGTATATATTGCAGCGGCATTGCCGTTATGCCCGTCAAGAACCTGCTGAAAACAGAATATCCAATTAATGGATAGACTAGTCCACCCTCAACCACACATCTCCTACAAGTTTATACATGGCTGAATATGCCAACGCTCAGCTCATCAGGAGCTTTACAGTGACTGCCATGTGGGGCTCTTTCTTGATTCTGGTGTTGCATGCAATTTTTATTGTGTAATGGACTGCATGCATGCGTGTGGGCAGCTAGCTGACCATGGAGCGGCCGCAGCGTGTGTAGATTGATTAGTGGGTGTGTGATTCTGTTTTTATCTTTGAGTGGTTTCGATCCAAATTTTATTGGTCTTTTTAATTTTTTCCTATTTTTTATTGTTTTTAATTTAACATTTTAATTCTTCAAAAAGTTGCTTTTTAAAATATGTTTGGAATTTCAAAAAATGATCATATTCTTTAAACAATGTTCATGTTTCAAATATTTCTTCGGAACTTCAAAATTTTGTTTATGTTTTTAAAAAATATTTATTTTTTAAAATTGTGCAGGGTTTCAAAAAAAATCGTCTTCAACATTACAACAACAACAAAGCCTGTCAGTCCCAAACAAGTTGGGGTAGGCTAGAACTGAAACCCAAAAGATATCGTAACCAAATCACGGTTCTGGCACGTGGATAGCAAACTTCCACTCACCCCTGTCCAGAGCTAGCATTGATCATAAATTTAGTAAATGTCCAAATATTTTCACTAAATATTTGGATTTTCAAAAAATATTCGTATTTTACAAAAACTGTTTAGATTTTTTAAAGGTAAGTTTCAAAAAGTGTTGAATATTTAAAAACAAATCACTTTTAAGAAAATTCACGTTTGTTTCTACTATAAACTAGGTCGCTACAGCAATCGCCCCACTATAGTGCTCGCACTAGAGCCCATCAAAGCACCCCTTGTGCGGCAACGGCAACCCTCCTATTTGACGCTCTTCCTGTCTGTTATGGGGATAGAGGTTGTAATGTTTGTTCTTGCTTGAACTTATGTTTTTTTTTCTGTGGTGGGTTTGGAGTGCTTTGGGCTCGTACTTGTGGTTTTTCTTTCATTTGGTGTTTATTTGTTGTCGCGCTTTGCCTCATCACGGGATGGGTTTACCTATGCTCGGCTTCAATGAGAGAGCTTTGCTACTGCCATTTTCCCCCTCCTCTCGCTGCTCTTTGAGGAATTATCTTTGTTATTGGTGTCGCGAGTGGGCAGTAGATTGTTGGCTGGTGGATGACTGGGTGGTTCCATGGTTTGGTGGAGCTGTGGTTGTGGGTGCCTCTTTGATTAATCTTTTCTACGATTTTTTGGCTGGTGTGACTCCACTGATTTGAGGATGGTTCATATGTGCACGATTGGGGTTAATTTTGACCGATTTTACGTTGGTTGTGTGTTGCTTTTGAAAATTGTTGGTCATTCGTTCTAATTTGGTACGGTTGAATGAGGTATATGAACATCTTTCCGTTATACATGTTCTTTGAAGTTGTATTTTACAAGTAAAGTTAGGCGAGCGACTGTGTAAACATTACTGACTCACTACATGAGGGCATAACAAACCCATTCAAATCTGTGTTGCATTTTTAGAAAAGAGCAACACTAGAACAGACTGCAAGGTGTGAATCTGTATTGAATTTTCAGAGATGTATATTATTCAAATATCAAACAAATAGGTATGCTAAGATTTATTGCTTTTCTGCGACAACTGGAACCAGTTAAAACCACCTACAAACTATTTTTTGTGTAGCCAGGCGCGGCAAAGCGCGCCAATCCATCTAGTTCTAATTTATAGCCTACAAGTAAGTGTATGCGGCTATGGCTTACGTATGATTTTCAAGCATAAACTGTCACCCCTAGGTCCTAACCAAGAACAAGCCTGCAAATGACTACAGCAAAGCAGAAGAATATATAGCTGAGCACATCAATTCAACAATCACCGAGCTCATAGATGGGACACAAGCTTCGGATGCACCCGCAGTAGCTTCAAACAGCGAACCAAAGCTCGCTATCTAACTAGTATATTTAGCTACTCCCGGGCTCAAACCCCAGCTAAGGATCTAAAGATCGCACAATGAGCTGCTCAGCAACCTAGGAAAGCAGCAAGCACAAGGGCACGGGACTTACGGCGAAAACGGCGAAGGTGGGGGGATGCGAGGTGATGCAAGAGGAGGACGCGGAAGTAGAGGGGCGCGGGCAGTCGGTCCTGAGGAGGAAGAAGTCCTCCCCCTTCTTGGACTGCGCGGCACACCCATACCGCAGCAGTGGCCGCCGCGTCTCCACCTCCCCTCCTCCTCCGTCGTCGCGCGCGCTCCGAGTGACGGCGTGCCGCTCGGTGCGGGACTCCTCCTTTATGAGAGCCGCGAGCGGTACTGGCCCGCCGCCGCCTACGGCATGGTGGCGATGCTGTTTCGCCACCGACGACGACGACATTCCCTTCTCCCTCCCTTTCGCCGATCGGATCGAGTCGACTGACAGGCACGCGGAACGGGCACACGCGGTTTTGTTTTGTCAGTTTTTGTGCCAGGTCAAATGGTGCAGGGTCCGAGCTCAAACCCAATTTGTAAATAAAACATGAATTTTTTTTTTTAGCGAAACTTGGCAGGAGCTCTGCCTATTCATATATAGAAGAAGAGAGAACAAAGGTCTTACAACCCACACGACAGGAGATTCACATGCGGATTACTCCCCAAGCTGAACAACACGCGGCGGCCCCGAAGGGTGCAACACACCTGAAACCTGACGAAGTTCCTCATAAGCAAGGAAGGCCACCTCAAGATAGGCTTGGCGCCTACCATCGAAGATGCGCCTGTTTCTCTCCTTCCAGACATTCCACATGATGTAGGTGATTCTCGCACTACGAACACGAGCATTGGCAGAGGTTGTGTTCGAAATGATCTTACACCACGCCGAGTCAACGGAGTTCAGAGTCCCAATGAAAGGCCCGAGCTTATCCTCAGACCACGTATCGATGGTGTTCCAAACCGCCACCGTGAACGGGCATTCCATACACAAGTGAGCCACAGTCTCCGGATGGGTGAGGCAGAGCTGGCAGGTGGGATCATGTGGCCAGCCCTTGGTGGCAAGCAGGTCGGCCGTGAGGATGCGCTTATGGAGGACAAGCCAGGCAAAGAACTTGGCTTTGGGCTCCGCAAAAGCCCTCCAGACTTTAGATGGCTCAAACTTAGGGAAGGATCCTTGGAACTGAACCGCGTAGGCCGAGGCCGCGGAGTAGCATCCGTCCTCCGTCCATAGCCACCTAATGGCGTCGGCCTAATCCTCCAAGAGGTTCGTGTCCTGAGTGATGGTGACAATGTCCAAAAACTCGGCAAACTGTGTGAGATTGGTAAGACGAGCAATCGACTGGATCCAGGTGTCGTTATGGAGCTCAGCCCTGACAGTTCTATTCTTCCTAGTGGCGATCTTGAAAAGGTTAGGGGCCCTGATGGAGAGAGGTCCACCCGACGACCAGGAATCATGCCAGAAGAGGGTGGTTCGACCGTTACCAAGGGTGATCTTAGTGGACGCCCGGAAAAGGTTCATGTCAGAGGCGTCGCAAGGAAGAGGGGAGCCCACCCAAGGCCGATCCGGCTCAGTCCACTGAAGCCAGGGCCAACGCAGCCGCAAAGCCCTGCCAAATCTTTCGAGATCTGCAATCCCTAGCCCGCCCAGAGATTTTGGCCTGCACACAGTCTTCCAGTTCACAAGAGAGTGGCCACCGCTGACGGCCTCCTGATCATCGCCATGCCAAATAAAACGTCGAGAGGTGCGGTCGAACAGCCGTTGTGCCCATTTCGGCATCGGCAGTACCGTGAGGTGGAAGGTAATGATGGAAGTGAGGACCGACTTGGCCAAAGTCACCCTAGCAATGCGAGTCATATTTTTTCCCATCCAACCCGGGAGGCGGGCGCGGGCCTTGTCGATGAGGTCCTGGAGATGAACCCGACGTAGGCGCTTGTAGTGGAGGGGGAGTCCAAGGTAGCGACCTGGGAACTCCATGATCTTGGCCGGGAAGGACGCAAGGATGGTGTGAAGGTCAATGTTGTTGCAGCGGATAGGGAAAACTTCCGACTTGGTCTTGTTGGTTATAAGACCACTAGCAGCGCCGAAGACCCCAAGGATGTCGGAGATGGCGCGGAGTTCCTCAAAGGAAGGGTTGGCAAAGATGCCGGCGTCATCGGCATACAGGGACACTCTGAATCTGGCCGCACTCGCAGGAATAGGCTGGAGGATGCCTTGTGATGCAGCAAGCTCGATGATGCGTTGTAGAGGGTCGATGGCGAGGATGAAGAGCATAGGAGACAGCGGGTCGCCCTGCCGCAGACCCCTAGCATGGCGGAAAGGACGCCCCGGTGTACCATTCAAAAGGACCCTAGAAGTGGCGGAAGCGAATAAATGGCACACCCAATTACGCCACCTAGGCCCGAAACCTAGCTTCTCCAGCACCTCCAACATGTAGGCCCAGTTAACCGAATCGAAAGCCTTGGAGATGTCAAGCTTGAGGAAAAGGCCGGGGGAGTTGGATCTGTGCAGCTCCTTGATAACATTTTGGACTTGAAGAAAGTTGTCGTGGATGCACCGCTTCTTAACAAAAGCACTCTGGACCGAGGACACCAGCGTGGGAAGTAGAGGCGCCAGACGGTTTGCCAACAACTTCGAGAAAATCTTCGAGATGCTGTGGATGAGGCTAATAGGACGAAAGTCCCCCACAGCAGTCGCATCAACCTTCTTCGGTAGGAGGATTATGTTTGCCGAGTTCACAAGACTAGCGCAACCCCCGCTGTGGTTAGCGAGGTGACGGATGGCGGAGCAGATATCCTCCTGAATAGTATCCCAACATGCCTTAAAGAAGGCGCCAATATAACCATCCGGTCCTGGAGCCTTGACCGAAGGGAGAGAGGAGACAGCCTTCTTGATCTCGGCATCCCCATGGAGTCAAGACTATCTTTGGATGGGTTCATTGCCAGCCATGATGAAACATGAATTTTGATAATTATATAAATTATTTTATGCACATGGCTGACACCTTGGTTAATGTTTGATATCGTGCTACAAAACATTGCATTATGAATCATAGACCCGCTTGCTAATTTGATTGAAGATACAAGGAAACTATCTTGCTTGCTAATTTGGTTAAATATATTTTTCTAAGCGCGCAAAGGCTAGTTCGAGGCTTCTTTCAGAAGTTGCCCTTCCCCAGCTTCTCTGAGAAGCCGCCCCAAAAAGTTAGGGAGGCTTTCGAAATGTCCCGTGTTAGGCCATTCCGAAATGCCCCAAAAAGTTAGGGAGGCTTAAGAGAAGCTGGGGGAGGGCAGTGTAACAGCCCAAATTTCATAAAAATTAAAATTTTTGTTTCTGCGTGAATTGTTTGATTGTCTGATTTGTTTGCGGTGTTTGCATCTCCGATTTATCGATCGGAGATTATTTCCCCCCTCTTATCTCGTACCGAACGGAGACCGACCCTTTTCCACCACGGCACCCGACCTTTGTGACACCGGGTTTCACCCGAGCATCGTCGCAACCCGCACGAGACCAGCCGCAGCCAACGAAACGAAAACCCCGTTTAATAATTAAACGGGTTATTTTTATAGCGCGCAGGAAAGTATTCTCAGAACGGTTCCCGCGCGAGGTGAACGTCGTCGCTCGACGCGCTGATCGCGCAGTTCGAAGTTTTACCCGAATCGGAGGTCCTGCGGACCCCGGCGGTAAGAAACGTAAACACCGCGCGCGAGAGAGAAAAACCGGGATGTTTTGCAAACTGACAGCCACCTGGGCTATATAAAGACCACCACACTCCCACCCCCTTCTAGGGTTTCCCCTAGCCAAAATTGCAACCACACCCCCAGCTTTGCTCAAATTTCTGCCCAATAGCCCTCCACCGGCCGAAACCCTAGCCCCATCAGCTCCAGACCGTCAGGTCTAGGATCCGACGGCCCAGATCTGGCCGTCCCTCCCCCCAACCGCAGCACAGATCCACCCGGGCCGTGCCGGGCCCGCCTCCCCGCCGTCGGGCCCAACCCGGGTCGCGGCCAGCATGCCACGTCGCGCCACCCGTGGAGAAGTGTAACACCCCGGGTGTCACGCTACAGTAATCACCTACAGTAATCACAATTACTGTTGCTAATCATGCCTTGATTATTTTTGAATCAACACAAACTCAAAATGCATTTTCATGAATATTAAAAATATGTGATAAATAAAACCTTGTCCAAAATTGGTGCAACCACTTTTGCAAAATCCCAACTAATCAGTGGGCCATGACAATATGGTTATGGTATTTTATCAAGCCATAAAATAAATCAAACAATTCAAAAAAAGTAGCAAACCAGTGGCATTTAATCCCTTTTAAATAAAACAAAAATGCAAAAGATTTTTAATAAGCCACCAAAATTTTTGTGGCACTGTAATATCATGTAACACTAATATTTGAACTGGTTTCAATTGTTACAAAAATCAACAACTAGATAAACTAAAATAGAATTGAATGCAAATGAATAACAGAAAAGCAAAAGGAAACATAAAACAAAATAATAGAAAACCTATCTATCGCCTAGGGCACAGCACACCCGCTGGGCCAAGCCCACCACCAGCCTCCCAGCCCACCCCTCTCCTTCCCCTCGTACTGGTCATCCCCTCCCCCGTCGACACCATCCACGCCGGCCACGCCGGCCGGCCGTGTCGTGGCGCCCATCCGGCGAGTCGCCGACGGGGATAAGAACCAGCCCGCGCCCCTGTAGCCCTAGATCGACCTAGTCCCCTCCCTGTGTCTCTCCCGCGCCGTCTGTTTCCTCTCCGCGCAAGGGCCGCCATGGCCGTAGCCAAGCCACGGTCGCCACCGACCCCGCGGCCACCCACCTCCCCGAGCCGGGCGACGACGTCCAGGAGTTCCGCCGGAGTCCTTTAGTTCCCCCCCCCCCACCCTCAAGCTCGAGCCGAAGAACCCCCGACACGCCGCGCCGCCGTGAATCGAGCGCTCGACCTCGCCACAGACGCCGCAACCCCCCGGCCGGAATTGGCGCGCTCCGGGCCGCATCACGCCTCTGATCCACGCCAACGGCTCCACTGTGAGCATACGCAACCCCCACAACTCCCCGTTCTCAAGTTCTCCCGCTAGTCGTCGTCCCCCAGCGAGAGCAGCTCCGGCCGCCGCCGCGGAGCACGGCGCCGCCGTTGTGGAACCCCCTTGGCCTCCATCTTGAGCACCAGTGGGTGCGCGGCCACCCCCTCGTTCGATCTCGCCACCTCCCGTATAGCTTGGTCACCAGAACCGGCCATGGTGGCCTCGCCGTCGGGCTGCAGTCGCCGCCGGTGGGCGCAAGCTGTGGCTAGCCCACTGACTGCGGGGTCCCGCCCCACCCCCACCCCCCTAACCATAGTCCCTAATTAACCCCCTAAGTTAATCAGAGAACAAATTAACCCCCCTATTAATTAACCAGTAGATTAAAACAAAAAGAAAACTGTTTAATTAAAGTGTTAGGCTAGACACTTGGGACCCACTGCCTGTCAGATTTTAATAAATAGATTTATTCACTGCTAGTGTATGACATGTGGGTCCGGGGTAATTTAAATTAATAAAATGAATTAATAAAACCTGTGAGGCTGACCAGTGGGACCCACTGGTCAGGTTTGACCAGTCAACCCTGTTGTGGATAATGTTATTGTTTTATTAATAAAATTAATTCCAGAAAATCTTTTAAATGGTTTAAAAATTTGAAAATCAATATCCTTTAATTCGTAACTCGGATCGAAAAAGTTTATACATGAAAATTGATCAGAAAAATATAACGAGTACGGATACGCTATCCGTATGTCTACCCCACCCCCCTAACACACCGATCATCGACATTCCCCCCTCCGGGCTGTCTGTCGATAATTCCCGGTGCCGGTAAAAGCTTGCCGGATGAAAATGTTCTGAACATGAAAGTTGTCCAGAACGAATCAACGAGCACAGATACACTATCCACATGTCCGTCAGATGTCTCTAACACTGGAGACATGGAACCTTTCCCCACGGATCACCTGTCCGGTAATCAACCGATACCGATGAGTCATCCCCGGATGAATTCCCGCTCCGTGCTACGTGTATCGTACAACGTTAGAGCATCGTTAACATTTCATATGTCATGTCTTGTATTTGTATTGCTATTATTGTTGTGTATTTATTGTTTCTCCCCCCTCTTTTATTGTCCGGTAGTCTGGACGTCCGCTGCTGATGCCCCTGTGATCGACTACTTCGTCGACGACCGTACCTCTACCGTCGAGCTACCAGGCAAGCAGAGCCATTCTCTTCCCCAGATATCGCCTACCTTTCCATACTTTCTTGCACTAGGCATTGTTACTGTTGCTGCTACGTTACAATCCTATTCAATTGCATAGCCTGATTTTGTCGCCCCTTGATGTACCTTCCTTATCCTATGCTGCCAATTATAATTATGCATTATTCAGCAGTGAGCCCTGCGCATTGTTAGCTAGGATTAGATAGAGGGCCGTGACCACTCAGGGGAGTGACGCGGATACAAGAATATATACAACTGCAACAGGTATGGATCAGTGCAGACACCCTAGGGAACCTACAACGGCGAGACTCTGCCGAGTCGCTTCGAGTTTGACTTACGAGTGGAATGGACTCGTATTTCACTCTCGTCGGCTCAGTAGCATAGCATCACTGGGATGATACGAGGGTATTCCTCTTTAGTTCATTCCGCTGGTGTCTCGGCACCACCGGGGTGATACGAGAATATTCCTCTTTAGTTCATTCCGCTGATGTCTCTGTCGAACCTCGTTAAGTGTGCCATCGAGGGTGATTCCTCCTGGTTTCACTTAATGGTAGGCACTCGAATCAACTGGTGTCCTTAAAGGTAAGAGTCGGGCGACTCAATGGTGCCCGCGAGCGGTATATTGTCGGGAGGGACAGGGAGGGTACGACCGACGTTACTGGCGTGCTTGGCCCCTGCTCGTATCTCGCGAGAGTTAACAAAGTACGAAAAGTCGAGCTCTACCAAGAGCACACGCGAGACAAGGTAAGGAGACGGTTCACCTTGTTGTCAACCGCAGTGACTTGGTGGGACGACAGGGCAGGCACCGATGTACTGGTGGTCCTGACTGCTGTCGTTGCCCGCGGGTCGGTTAAGTCGAGGCAACGATAACGGTTGTCACGCAGGTTAATTAAAATGCTAAATGGTTCGGTGGATGACTTGAGAGACCCGTTGGTCTGTACGCACTACCTACATGTGGGATTACGGTGTGGACCCTCCGCGTCGTAGTTCGTCCGAAAGCTCTTCAGACGTCAACAGTACTGCGGCCTGATCGCCGGGAAGTGGTCTTGTCTTTTTGCTGCAGGAGGTGTGTTTGGATTTGCTTTTGCTTCACCGGACAGACTCGCACCGTGCAGAAGCGTGCAAGGGTGAGGGACCTAGACCCCTTGGCGCATAGGATATAGTCCGGCGGATGGCCTCTCTGCTGAGCCTAGGATGGGTTGCGTCGTGTCGGATAGCCTCGGTGGGGCGTTCCCTAACAAGGTTCACGCCACCCTGGAGATCCGAGCGTGCAGGACGAACAGTAGTGCACCCCTGCAGGGAGTTTAATCTATTCGAATAGCCGTGTCCACGGTAACAGGACGCTTTATGCTGAAGCTGGATCTTACCACTAGAAACTATTGCTATTAAACTGTATGGTTTCGGGTCTTCTTCCTCGCAGGTAGTCGAGGAGGGGAACTCGGATGCATTATTACTATTAATCATTACAACTTATATTATACAATGTTGCAGCAACTTCTGGTTCATTGTTACTTTATTGCTTTATATAAACTGTTGGCTGATTCTTACCTCATGCTGCAAGACTCGTTGGAAGATGCTAGTCTTCGATAGGCCTAGCTTCTTACCCTTATTCTGATTTCTATCTTGCAGTCCACTATATATACAGCCTCCCCTTTCCATTGATACAATGCATAATGCTTAGTAGCGGACGTAAGACTCGCGGGTATACTAGATACTCACCTGCTTTATTTTCCTTTACTGTTTTGCCTGATCGGCCGCTGCAGTCGACGTTGGAGCCTTGGAGTCCAGGAGCAGGAGATCCCCGATGCCTTCTACGACGTCGAGTTCCCCTTTGACCAGGAGTAGTTTGGAGGTTCCTAGGCAGGAGGCCTCGCCTTTTCGATCGTTGTTGTTTTTGTGCTAGCCTTCTTAAGGCAACCTTGTATTCTTGTGTCTGTACTCAGATACTATTGTTTCCGCTGACTTTGTGCTCTCGAGCTGTTGTATTCGAGCCCTCGTGGCCCCTGGCTTGTATTAAACAGCTTGTATTATTTTATTTGTAGAGTTGTGTTGTGATATCTCACCGTGAGTCCCTGATCTCGATCGTGTACCTTGCGTATATGATTACTGTACACGGTCTGATTTTGGGGGCGTCACAAGTTGGTATCAGAGCCGACTGCCTGTAGGAAGCCACCCAACCACTACCTGGTCGAAGTTGAGTCTAGATTTTGCAAAACTACTTGCTAACTTAATGTTTGGCTTACGGGCCCACATCGATGTCACTACGTGTGATATCTTTGGTATTAGGATCTTTTTCTCCGTACCTATGCTCTGGGACTCTGCTCTCTTATCCTTGCTGGTAAAGTTTTAATAACTCTGACTTAGGTTCACGTACCTCCTTCCTCCAGGAGAGCTCTGCATTCTCGATGATCGCCTGATTCACCTGAAGATCCCGACGATTACTCTCTGATAAATTCCCGAGAACCTGCGTGTTCATCGCCTTTGCAATCCCCTGCCACCGATAAGTCTGTATGGATGGTTGCATCCACCTCCCGATCTGGAAAACACGATTCCCTTGTACTCAAGCATCGCATTATTCCGATGCTTCTATCACTCGATGCCTTTGCATTCTTTCTCCTCCCGATTGAGTGCCGATACTCACATCAGATCCTTTGCGAACCATTCGACCTTTTCGTGGGTTATTATCCGACTAACCTTACGTGGCTTATTCCATGTGTCAATTGGATTCACCGTGTGAAATACCATCCCTGACCCTCGATGATTTTTGTTAGCGTCGACAACCTCCTTTGACTCCCTGCCAATACAAACTTGGTCATGTATCGCGTGCTCTGCTTTCCCTTGGGAAGGATATACACCTAATGCTTGTATAATCACATTTTCCCTTTCATTGGTTTGTTTAAACCTTTCTTTTAATATAAATTATCCGAGCAGTGATAATTCGCTGCTGATGTAAACACTTCGGTGTATTACTTGACCGTACAACCTGTTACTACTGTTGATAACATTTCGGTAACCACCGATGGACGAGAACTTTGCCTATTGGTCCGCCTCGTCTTAACGAGCAGGAAGATGGTTCTCTTCGTCCCTCGCCCTTGGTACCGACATTGTTGCCGACATAGCTAACAAGCTGTTCTCTGACTTACCTTGCAACTTGATCGCATGGTATGTCACCACCCCCTGTGGGCCCATAACCCAAACTTCCACAGGATCGAAACCTGACTCTTTTGTACCTTTTTGCTCTCGAGGTTATTCCTCTTGCTTGACCTCGTAAGCAATTCACGAGTCATCTACCTTGTGATACTCAGTTCAATATCAGACTCAGTGCTTATGCCTGATGTTCTGGATCCCTTTTCATCCTGTGTTATCATCGTCGAATGCTTGTGTATCCGCTTGAAAACCTCTCATGACTTATTTTGTTTCTCTCGATGTATTTCCCTGAGATTAAACTCGAGAGACACTCTGCACCCCATTTACTTGGAAAACCTCGGTTGATTAACCCTGTAACGATCCGACTCCCCTTAAGTTTTATCTCCTAGCCTATTCGTAAGTACTTTAGTTCCCCCCCCCCCCCCACCCTCAAGCTCGAGCCGAAGAACCCTCGAGACGCCGCGCCGCCGTGAATCGAGCGCTCGACCTCGCCACAGACGCCGCAACCCCCCGGCCGGAATTGGCGCGCTCCGGGCCGCCTCACGCCTCAGATCCACGCCAACGGCTCCACTGTGAGCATACGCAACCCCCACAACTCCCCGTTCCCGAGTTCGCCCGCTAGTCGTCGTCCCCCAGCGAGAGCAGCTCCGGCCGCCGCCGCGGAGCACGGCGCCGCCGTTGTGGAACCCCCTTGGCCTCCATCTTGAGCACCAGTGGGTGCGCGGCCACCCCCTCGTTCGATCCCGCCACCTCCCGTATAGCTTGGTCACCGGAACCGGCCATGGTGGCCTCGCCGTCGGGCTGCAGTCGCCGCCGATGGGCGCAAGCTGTGGCTAGCCCACTGACTGCGGGGTCCCGCCCCCCCTAACCATAGTCCCTAATTAACCCCCTAAGTTAATCAGAGAACAAATTAACCCCCCTATTAATTAACCAGTAGATTAAAACAATAAGAAAACTGTTTCATTAAAGTGTTAGGCTGACACCTGGGACCCACTGCCTGTTAGATTTTAATAAATAGATTTATTCACTGCTAGTGTATGACATGTGGGTCCGGGGTAATTTAAATTAATAAAATGAATTAATAAAACCTGTGAGGCTGACCAGTGGGACCCACTGGTCAGGTTTGACCAGTCAACCCTGTTGTGGATAATGTTACTGTTTTATTAATAAAATTAATTCCAGAAAATCTTTTAAATGATTTAAAAATTTGAAAATCAATATCTTTTAATCCGTAACTCGGATCGAAAAAGTTTATACATGAAAATTGATCAGAAAAATATAACGAGTACGGATACGCTATCCGTATGTCTACCCCAACCCCCTAACACACCGATCATCGACATTCGCCCCTCCGGGCTGTCTGTCGATAATTCCCGGTGCCGGTAAAAGCTTGCCGGATGAAAATGTTCTGAACATGAAAGTTGTCCAGAACGAATCAACGAGCACGGATACACTATCCACATGTCCGTCAGATGTCTCTAACACTGCAGACATGGAACCTTTCCCCCCGGATCACCGGTCCGGTAATCAACCGGTACCGATGAGTCATCCCCGGATGAATTCCCGCTCCGTGCTACGTGTATCGTACAACGTTAGAGCATCGTTAACATTTCATATGTCATGTCTTGTATTTGTATTGCTATTATTGTTGTGTATTTATTGTTTCTCCCCCCTCTTTTATTGTCCGGTAGTCTCGACGTCCGCTGCTGATGCCCCTGTGATCGACTACTTCGTCGACGACCGTACCTCTATCGTCGAGCTACCAGGCAAGCAGAGCCATTCTCTTCCCGAGATATCGCCTACCTTTCCGTACTTTCTTGCACTAGGCATTGTTACTGCTGCTGCTACGTTACAATCCTATTCAATTGCATAGCCTGATTTTGTCGCCCCTTGATGTACCTTCCTTATCCTATGCTGCCAATTATAATTATGCATTATTCAGCAATGAGCCCTGCGCATTGTTAGCTAGGATTAGATAGCGGGCCGTGACCACTCAGGGGAGTGACGCGGATACAAGAATATATACAACTGCAACAGGTACGGATCAGTGCAGACACCCTAGGGAACCTACAACGGCGAGACTCTGCCGAGTCGCTTCGAGTTTGACTTACGAGTGGAATGGACTCGTATTTCACTCTCGTCGGCTCAGTAGCGTAGCATCACTGTGATGATACGAGGGTATTCCTCTTTAGTTCATTCCGCTGGTTTCTCGGCACCACCGGAGTGATACGAGAATATTCCTCTTTAGTTCATTCCGCTGATGTCTCTGTCGAACCTCGTTAAGTGTGCCACCGAGGGTTATTCCTTCTGGTTTCACTTAATGGTAGGCACTCAAATCAACTGGTGTCCTTAAAGGTAAGAGTCGGGCGACCCAACGGTGCCCGCGAGCGGTATATTGTCGGGAGCGACAGGGAGGGTACGACCGACGTTACTGGCTTGCTTGGCCCCTGCTCGTATCTCGCGAGACTTACCAAACTACGAAATGTCGAGCTCTACCAAGAGCACACGCGAGGCAAGGTAAGGAGACGGTTCACCTTGTTGGTAACCGCAGTGACTTGGTGGGACGACAGGGCAGGCACCGATGTACTGGTGGTCCTGACTGCTGTCGTTGACCGCGGGTCGGTTAAGTCGAGGCAACGATAACGGTTGTCACGCAGGTTAATTAAAATGCTAAATGGTTCGGCGGATGACTTGAGAGACCCGTTGGTTTGTACGCACTACCTACACGTGGGATTACGGTGTGGGCCCTCCGCGTCGTAGTTCGTCCGAAAGCTCTTCAGACGTCAGCAGTACTGCGGCCTGATCGCCGGGAAGTGGTCTTGTCTTTTTGCTGCAGCAGGTGTGTTTGGATTTGCTTTTGCTTCACCGGCCAGACTCGCACCGTGCAGGAGCGCGCAAGGGTGAGGGACCTAGACCCCTTCGCGCATAGGATATAGTCCGGCGGATGGCCTCTCTGCTGAGCCTAGGATGGGCTGCGTCGTGTCGGATAGCCTCGGTGGGGCGTTCCCTAACAAGGTTCACGCCACCCTGGAGATCCGAGCGTGCAGGCTGAATAGTAGTGCACCCCTGCAGGGAGTTTAATCTATTCGAATAGCCGTGTCCACGGTAACAGGACGCTTTATGCTGAAGCTGGATCTTACCACTAGAAACTATTGCTATTAAACTGTATGGTTCCGGGTCTTCTTCCTCGCAGGGAGTCTAGGAGGGGAACTCGGATGCATTATTATTATTAATCATTACAACTTATATTATACAATGTTGCAGCAACTTCTGGTTCATTGTTACTTTATTGCTTTATATAAACTGTTGGCTGATTCTTACCTCATGCTGCAAGACTCGTTGGAAGATGCTAGTCTTCGATAGGCCTAGCTTCTTACCCTTATTCTGATTTCTATCTTGCAGTCCACTATATATACAACCTCCCCTTTCCATTGATACAATGCATAATGCTTAGTAGCGGACGTAAGACTCGCGGGTATACTAGATACTCACCTGCTTTATTTTCCTTTACTGTTTTGCCTGATCGGCCGCTGCAGTCGACGTTGGAGCCTTGGAGTCCAGGAGCAGGAGATCCCCGATGCCTTCTACGACGTCGAGTTCCCCTTTGACCAGGAGTAGTTTGGAGGTTCCCAGGCAGGAGGCCTCGCCTTTTCGATCGTTGTTGTTTTTGTGCTAGCCTTCTTAAGGCAACCTTGTATTCTTGTGTTTGTACTCAGATACTATTGTTTCTGCTGACTTTGTGCTCTCGAGCTATTGTATTCGAGCCCTCGTGGCCCCTGGCTTGTATTAAACAGCTTGTATTATTTTATTTGTAGAGTTGTGTTGTGATATCTCACCGTGAGTCCCTGATCTCGATCGTGTACCTTGCGTGTATGATTACTGTACACGGTCTGATTTCGGGGGCGTCACAAGTTGGTATCAGAGCCGACTGCCTGTAGGAAGCCACCCAACCACTACCTGGTCGAAGTTGAGTCTAGATTTTGCAAAACTACTTGCTAACTTAATGTTTGGCTTACGGGCCCACATCGATGTCACTACGTGTGATATCTTTGGTATTAGGATCTTTTTCTCCGTACCTATGCTCTGGGACTCTGCTCTCTTATCCTTGCTGGTAAAGTTTTAATAACTCTGACTTAGGTTCACGTACCTCCTTCCTCCCGGAGAGCTCTGCATTCTCGATGATCGCCTGATTCACCTGAAGATCCCGACGATTACTCTCTGATAAATTCCCAAGAACCTGCGTGTTCATCGCCTTTGCAATCCCCTGCCACCGATAAGTCTGTATGGATGATTGCATCCACCTCCCGATCTGGAAAACACGATTCCCTTGTACTCAAGCATCGCATTATTCCGATGCTTCTATCACTCGATGCCTTTGCATTCTTTCTCCTCCCGATTGAGTGCCGATACTCACATCGGATCCTTTGCGAACCATTCGACCTTTTCATGGGTTATTATCCGACTAATCTTACGTGGCTTATTCCATGTGTCAATTGGATTCACCGTGTGAAATACCATCCCTGACCCTCGATGATTTTTGTTATCGTCGACAACCTCCTTTGACTCCCTGCCAATACAAACTTGGTCATGTATCGTGTGCTCTGCTTTCCCTTGGGAAGGATATACACCTAATGCTTGTGTATAATCACATTTTCCCTTTCATTGGTTTGTTTAAACCTTTCTTTTAATATAAATTATCCGAGCAGTGATAATTCGCTGCTGATGTAAACACTTCGGTGTATTACTTGACCGTACAACCTGTTACTTCTGTTGATAACATTTCGGTAACCACCGATGGACGAGAACTTTGCCTATTGGTCCGCCTCGTCTTAACGAGCAGGAAGATGGTTCTCTTCGTCCCTCGCCCTTGGTACCGACATTGTTGCCGACATAGCTAACAAGCTGTTCTCTGACTTACCTTGCAACTTGATCGCATGGTATGTCACCACCCCCTGTGGGCCCATAACCCAAACTTCCATAGGATCGAAACCTGACTCTTTTGTACCTTTCTGCTCTCGAGGTTATTCCTCTTGCTTGACCTCGTAAGCAATTCATGAGTCATCTACCTTGTGATACTCAGTTCAATATCAGACTCAGTGCTTATGCCTGATGTTCTGGACCCCTTTTCATCCTTTGTTATCATCGTCGAATGCTTGTGTATCCGCTTGAAAACCTCTCATGACTTATTTTGTTTCTCTCGATGTATTTCCCTGAGATTAAACTCGAGAGACACTCTGCACCCCATTTACTTGGACAACCTCGGTTGATTAACCCTGTAACGATCCGACTCCCCTTAAGTTTTATCTCCTAGCCTATTCGTAAGTACGATGCAGCCCCCGAAAGAAGGATGACAACCCGTCTATATGCACTCAAGCAGAGAAATGAAAAAATCAACGTGAAGGATTAACTTCTTCGAGAAGGATTACAAGCACCAGAAGAATCATTAGAATACGAAACCAAAGTTTTACCCCTTACACTACCTTTAATTCTCGGGACGAGAATTCTTTGTAGTGGTGGAGATTTGTAACACCCCGGGTGTCACGCTACAGCAATCACCTACGGTAATCACAATTACTGTTGCTAATCATGCCTTGATTATTTTTGAATCAACACAAACTCAAAATGCATTTTCATGAATATTAAAAAAATGTGATAAATAAAACCTTGTCCAAAATTGGTGCAACCACTTTTGCAAAATCCAAAATAATCAGTGGGCCATGACAATATGGTTATCGTATTTTATCAAGCCATAAAATAAATCAAACAATTCAAAAAAAGTAGCAAACCAGTGGCATTTAATCCCTTTTAAATAAAACAAAAATGTAAAAGATTTTTAATAAGCCACCAAACTTTTTGTGGCACTGTAATATCATGTAACACTAATATTTGAACTGGTTTCAATTGTTACAAAAATCGACAACTAGATAAACTAAAATAGAATTGAATGCAAATGAATAACAAAAAAGCAAAATTAAACATAAAACAAAATAATAGAAAACCTATCTATCGCCTAGGGCACAGCCCACCCGCTGGGCCAAGCCCACCACCAACCTCCCAGCCCACCCCTCTCCTTCCCCTTGTACTGGTCATCCCCTCCCCCGTGGACACCATCCACGCCGTCCACGCCGGCCGGCCGTGTCGTGGCGCCCATCCGGCGAGTCGCCGGCGGGGATAAGAACCAGCCCGCGCCCCTGTAGCCCTAGATCGACCTAGTCCCCTCCCTGTGTCTCTCCCGTGCCGTCTGTTTCCTCTCCGCGCAAGGGCTGCCATGGCCGTAGCCAAGCCACGGTCACCGCCGACCCCGCGGCCACCCACCTCCCCGAGCCGGGCGACGACGTCCAGGAGTTCCGCCGGAGTCCTTTAGTTCCCCCCCCCACCCTCAAGCTCGAGCCGAAGAACCCCCGAGACGCCGCGCCGCCGTGAATCGAGCGCTCGACCTCGCCACAGACGCCGCAACCCCCCGGCCGGAATTGGCGCGCTCCGGGCCGCATCACGCCTCTGATCCACGCCAACGGCTCCACTGTGAGCATACGCAACCCCCACAACTCCCCGTTCTCGAGTTCTCCCGCTAGTCGTCGTCCCCCAGCGAGAGCAGCTCCGGCCGCCGCCGCGGAGCACGGCGCCGCCGTTCTGGAACCCCCTTGGCCTCCATCTTGAGCACCAGTGGGTGCGCGGCCACCCCCTCGTTCGATCCCGCCACCTCCCGTATAGCTTGGTCACCAGAACCGGCCATGGTGGCCTCGCCGTCGGGCTGCAGTCGCCGCCGGTGGGCGCAAGCTGTGGCTAGGCCACTGACTGCGGGGTCCCGCCCCACCCCCACCCCCCTAACCATAGTCCCTAATTAACCCCCTAAGTTAATCAGAGAACAAATTAACCCCCCTATTAATTAACCAGTAGATTAAAACAAAAAGAAAACTGTTTAATAAAAGTGTTAGGCTGACACCTGGGACCCACTGCCTGTTAGATTTTAATAAATAGATTTATTCACTGCTAGTGTATGACATGTGGGTCCGGGGTAATTTAAATTAATAAAATGAATTAATAAAACCTGTGAGGCTGACCAGTGGGACCCACTGGTCAGGTTTGACCAGTCAACCCTGTTGTGGATAATGTTACTGTTTTATTAATAAAATTAATTCCAGAAAATCTTTTAAATGATTTAAAAATTTGAAAATCAATATCTTTTAATCCGTAACTCGGATCGAAAAAGTTTATACATGAAAATTGATCAGAAAAATATAACGAGTACGGTTACGCTATCCGTATGTCTACCCCAACCCCCTAACACACCGATCATCGACATTCCCCCCTCCGGGCTGTCTGTCGATAATTCCCGGTGCCGATAAAAGCTTGCCGGATGAAAATGTTCTGAACATGAAAGTTGTCCAGAACGAATCAACGAGCACGGATACACTATCCACTTGTCCGGCAGATGTCTCTAACACTGCAGACATGGAACCTTTCCCCCCGGATCACCTGTCAGGTAATCAACCGGTACCGATGAGTCATCCCCGGTTGAATTCCCGCTCCGTGCTACGTGTATCGTACAACGTTAGAGCATCGTTAACATTTCATATGTCATGTCTTGTATTTGTATTGCTATTATTGTTGTGTATTTATTGTTTCTCCCCCCTCTTTTATTGTCCGGTAGTCTCGACGTCCGCTGCTGATGCCCCTGTGATCGACTACTTCGTCGACGACCGTACCTCTACCGTCGAGCTACCAGGCAAGCAGAGCCATTCTCTTCCCCAGATATCGCCTACCTTTCCGTACTTTCTTGCACTAGGCATTGTTACTGTTGCTGCTACGTTACAATCCTGTTCAATTGCATAGCCTGATTTTGTCGCCCCTTGATGTACCTTCCTTATCCTATGCTGCCAATTATAATTATGCATTATTCAGTAGTGAGCCCTGCGCATTGTTAGCTAGGATTAGATAGAGGGCCGTGACCACTCAGGGGAGTGACGCGGATACAAGAATATATACAACTACAACAGGTACGGATCAGTGCAGACACCCTAGGGAACCTACAACGGCGAGACTCTGCCGAGTCGCTTCGAGTTTTACTTACGAGTGGAATGGACTCGTATTTCACTCTCGTCGGCTCAGTAGCGTAGCATCACTGGGATGATACGAGGGTATTCCTCTTTAGTTCATTCCGCTGGTGTCTCGGCACCACCGGGGTGATACGAGGATATTCCTCTTTAGTTCATTCCGCTGATGTCTCTGTCGAACCTCGTTAAGTGTGCCATCGAGGGTGATTCCTCCTGGTTTCACTTAATGGTAGGCACTCAAATCAACTGGTATCCTTAAAGGTAAGAGTCGGGCGACCCAACGGTGCCCGCAAGCGGTATATTGTCGGGAGCGACAGGGAGGGTACGACCGACGTTACTAGCGTTCTTGGCCCCTGCTCCTATCTCGCGAGAGTTACCAAACTACGAAAAGTCGAGCTCTACCAAGAGCACACGCGAGACAAGGTAAGGAGATGGTTCACCTTGTTGGTAACCGCAGTGACTTGGTGGGACGACAGGGCAGGCACCGATGTACTGGTGGTCCTGACTGCTGTCGTTGACCGCGGGTCGGTTAAGTCGAGGCAACGATAACGGTTGTCACGCAGGTTAATTAAAATGCTAAATGGTTCGACGGATGACTTGAGAGACCCGTTGGTCTGTACGCACTACCTACACGTGGGATTACGGTGTGGGCCCTCCGCGTCGTAGTTCGTCCGAAAGCTCTTCAGACGTCAGCAGTACTGCGGCCTGATCGCCGGGAAGTGGTCTTGTATTTTTGCTGCAGCAGGTGTGTTTGGATTTGCTTTTGCTTCACCGGCCAGACTCGCACCGTGCAGGAGCGTGCAAGGGTGAGGGACCTAGACCCCTTGGCGCATAGGATATAGTCCGGCGGATGGCCTCTCTGCTGAGCCTAGGATGGGCTGCGTCGTGTCGGATAGCCTCGGTGGGGCGTTCCCTAACAAGGTTCACGCCACCCTGGAGATCCGAGCATGCAGGCTGAACAGTAGTGCACCCCTGCAGGGAGTTTAATCTATTCGAATAGCCGTGTCCACGGTAACAGGACGCTTTATGCTGAAGCTGGATCTTACCACTAGAAACTATTGCTATTAAACTGTATGGTTCTGGGTCTTCTTCCTCGCAGGGAGTCGAGGAGGGGAACTCGGAGGCATTATTATTATTAATCATTACAACTTATATTATACAATGTTGCAGCAACTTCTGGTTCATTGTTACTTTATTGCTTTATATAAACTGTTGGTTGATTCTTACCTCATGCTGCAAGACTCTTTGGAAGATGCTAGTCTTCGATAGGCCTAGCTTCTTACCCTTATTCTGATTTCTATCTTGCAGTCCACTATATATACAACCTCCCCTTTCCATTGATACAATGCATAATGCTTAGTAGCGGACGTAAGACTCGCGGGTATACTAGATACTCACCTGCTTTATTTTCCTTTACTGTTTTGCCTGATCGGCCGCTGCAGTCAACGTTGGAGCCTTGGAGTCCAGGAGCAGGAGATCCCCGATGCCTTCTACGATGTCGAGTTCGCCTTTGACCAGGAGTACTTTGGAGGTTCCCAGGCAGGAAGCCTCGCCTTTTCGATCGTTGTTGTTTTTGTGCTAGCCTTCTTAAGGCAACCTTGTATTCTTGTGTCTGTACTCAGATACTATTGTTTCCGCTGACTTTGTGCTCTCGAGCTGTTGTATTCGAGCCCTCGTGGCCCCTGGCTTGTATTAAACAGCTTGTATTATTTTATTTGTAGAGTTGTGTTGTGATATCTCACCGTGAGTCCCTGATCTCGATCGTGTACCTTGCGTGTATGATTACTGTACACGGTCTGAATTTGGGGGCGTCACAAGAAGCCGCCGCCGGCTAAAGAAGCACCGCCACCCGACTCCGGCCGCCACCGACGAGCCGCGCACCATCCCGCTCGCCCGTCGCCTCGCCATGGCCATGGTGCCCGTGAACGAGGAGCTCGCCGCGCAACGGCCTCAACGGCGCCGCCACAGCCCGGATCAGGCCGGATCCGCCGCCCTCCACCCATGCACGCCTGTCCCCGCGCTCCCTAGCTCGCCGGTCTCCTCTGCCTCGTCGGAGAACGAGCACCGCCGGCCACCCCTGCTCGGGATCGGGATCCAGCGATCCCGTTTGATCCAGCCGATGCGCCTGCGTCCTGGGCCAACGCGCCCCAAAGGCCCAGCAGCACCGAGCCGGCCCAGCTGGACGCGCCCCAGCCGCGCCTCTTCTCCGCCCAGGGCGAGGCCGGCGTATCCCTCGCCCATCCCGCGTCATGGGCTTCGGCCCAGCTCGGTGAGCCGCTCTTTTTCTTTTCTTTTTTACTTCTCTGTTGTTGTTGGGCTCGGCCCGTTGGAGTTGCTGCTGTTTAGCGCCCGCGGCGAGAGATAGTATTCTGCGCTCATCCCCTGGTTAGGCCCGTAGTAGCCTGTTTCGGCCCGTTTAGTTTTTTTTGCTAGGTTTTTTATTATTAATTGCAGATTGTCTTATTATTTTGCGGTGCCCGTATCTTTTTAATGGTAGCTCGGATCGCGACGCTTTAAACATGAAAGTTTCTTAGAACTTTGTGTAGATTAGTAAAATGTGCTCCTTTGCCATGTTTGACTTTGTCTACATGTTGTTTACTTGCTAATTACAACCCTTTCCACTGTAAACTGTAATTGCCATAACTTTTTAACCGTTGCTCCGATTAAAATGTTCTTTATATGTAACTTGACTAGAATTGCATGTAGATTGTGTTTATGCTGCTCTTGATTGCTAATAAAAATAATAAAATATTGTTTAGGGCAAAACAGTACCAAACATTATAAATATTGGGGGGCTCGCAATAGTTGCCATGTATAGGTTTTACCCCCCACTTAAAGTGACTAGATTAGATAGTTTATTTATGCATCACCTATTGCCATGTTTGTGTGATATGCCATGCTTGGGTGAGATGCCATGTTAATAACATTTGCTCACCTTGTGTAGCTAAACAACTTGAATCTTTCTAAATGTGCGGTGTCGTCGTGTGTGAGGAGTACTCCACTTAACCTGTTAGTAACCGCTCTCGACGGTAGGTGCGATGTCTCGTGTTGCCTTCTTGTTGATGCTTTCTCGTGTGCTTCATAGTAATAGATGCTAGCTCGTTGATTGCTTTCCAGTGTTTACCGTCTTGCGTGCTTCCACAGGTACCTCTCGGAGACGATGCGAGCTTGCGATCAACTACACCTTCGGAATCCGACTTATCAACAGGCAAGGACTATACATTACTTATGATCCATTCTATTTCAACTAGCGGTTTGCATGCTAGTCTAGGATAGGTTCGATGTTTGATCCTACCACATGTTTACAACCTCTTTTAAACCGATACAGCCGTGTCCCCTCCCAGCAAACCTTGTACTGCTATGTTACTTTTGCTCGTTGCTCAGCCCCTGCTTAGTATGCATGCTTAGGATGCTACGATGTTACCCTGTTACTCCTTGGTTTTGGGCTATCACATTATTATATTGTTGTTGGTGATATGATTATTATAATTTTGACTATATTCGATGAAGGATGGAAGGCCTAGGCTATCCCACCCCGACGCTTTGTTCCATTCGAGTCACCTAGGATCCGAGTTCCGGGTATTGGTTCTAAGACTGAGCGTGCCTAATCGCGTGTGGGATTTTATGGGGTCTCCTTTTCTTACCTACCTAGCTTCAAACATTTCTAGAGGTGGCCCAAGCTGATTTACCATTTCAAAACCATGCATATATGTCTGTCGGGTCGCTCCTAGCAGATATCCTTTAAAACAACCCAGACCAGCGGAGACATGGTTTCCCTGTTGGTCCACCTTTGACCGGCAAGGGCCCGAGGCCTCACGTGAGGCGTCTGGGTAACCCAAACCCTATTGAGACGGAAGAGTCCTATCGGAGAGCGTGGCCAGCTTTTGGATTGGGTGTCGACTCCCCGGGGGCCACCCGGAATTGTTCGTTGTTAGCTAGAGGGACTTGTCGTTTCGGATCTCTCGGAACTAAATCATAAAATGGTTTCCTATCATGGGTAGCAACTAAGAGAGACGGGCGTGCGTGCGGAGCCTTGTAATGGGCAGTTGGTACACCCCTGCAGGGTTAAATCTTTTCGAGAAGCCGTGTCCACGGTTATGGACGACTTGAGACCTACTCCTTGTTCATAGACAACAACAACTGAGATAATCTTAATAAACTTGATCAACGTGTGTGTGCCTTGACTGCTTCTTCTTCGTCGGGATGCGAAGAGGAGGACAAGGATAGGATAGGTGTTATGTTTGCGTAGTAGGTGGATAGCAGACTTGTTGGAGGCGATTCCTCATCGAGTGCTTGGCTTCTTACCTTACTCTCTAGATCGTTAGCCACTTCATAAATGCTAGTGCGGCAGCAACCTCACCACTTACCCCATCCTTACCGTAAACTACTAGTTGTCCTAGAATGACGAGTGATGAAGTCCTTGCTGGGTCAGATGACCACTACAGTTGGATGCTGAGTACTTCTGTACTCATGATACTACCCCCAAACTCTTTTCAGGGTTCTTGATCGACAACAGGTATGGTGATCGCCGTTTCACGTGGAGACTCGACGATGACTAGTTAGGCGGATCCCGGCGGAGGGCCTGGACCCGTGTGGTTATGGGAATCGATGGTTTTCTCTTTGCCAGTAGGCATTTGATTGTAGTTTGTACTCAGACATGTATCTTCCGTTGTTGTATTGTATTAAGGCAGTTGTATGCCGATTGTATGAGATGTTGTATCCTTGTAGCTGTAATGTTGTGATATCATGTTGGAAATCCGGGGCATCTGACATTGTCATATGTCGCGGTGGGACCGATATGTGCTTCGTCCCCGGATCTGGATGGAAGCATCTAGATCTGGAACAGTACCGCATATCGGGCCTTACAACTTGGTATCAGAGCCCTTACCGACAGTAGGATCCCTTTTCTGGCCGAAGTCGAGTCTAGACAAAAACTATTTTGTAGCTACTAAGTTAGTTATCGGAGAGTAGGAATCTTTTTACTCCTTACCTTTGCTCTGGTCAGGACAAGTGACGTAAGTGTTTTAATTCTTCCCTTATCCCCTTCAAACTCTAGGATCTCGAGTGTGTGGAGTATCGAAATCGTTACAATGCTTTGCTTGGGAATTATTGTCTCGATTCCGTGCTCAGGTGGGAATTCCTGTAGTAACTTTAGCTTCTCCGATTTTGGGTATCATCTGGGTCATCCATTGCCATCCATCCTTTTGCCCAGTGTTTTCACGACTTGCGTCGAAAAGCATTATCCCTTTGACCAGGTTTTAGCTGTCGTTCTTCCTCTTGACACTAACGGTTTCGTTTTTCCGACGATGTCGTCTCTCTGTGGAAAGAATCTCAACGGAGTTTGACGTTCGACATGGAGCAGAGTCCCTTGTTGGTGGTGTTGAAGATCGTCGACACTCTTTTCTCTCGCCCCCTCTCCCCCTGATCGTCCAGGATCTCGGGACGAGATCCCTTGTTGGTGGTGTTGTATTATAACAACCCAGATTTCACAAAAATTAAAAATTTTGTTTTCTGTGTGAATTGTTTGATTGTCTGATTTGTTTGCGGTGTTTGCATCCCCGATTTATCGATCGACGATTATTTCCCCCCCTCTTATCTCGTACCAAACGGAGACAGACCCTTTTCCACCACGTCACCCAACCTTTCCGACACCGGGTTTCACCCGAGCATCGTCGCAACCCGCACGAGACCAGCCACAGCCAACGGAACGAAAACCCTGTTTAATAATTAAACGGGTTATTTTTATAGCGCGCCGGAAAGTGTTCTCGGAACGGTTCCCGCGCGAGGTGAACGTCGTCGCTCAACGCGCTGATCGCGCAGTTCGAAGTTTTACCCGAATCGGAGGTCCTGCGGACCCTCGGCGGTCACAAACGTAAACACCGTGTGCGCGAGAGAATAACCGGGGATGTTTTTGCAACCTGCCAGCCACCTGGGCTATATAAAGACCACCACACTCCCACCCCCTTCTAGGGTTTCCCCTAGCCAAAATTGCAGCCACACCCCCAGCTTTGCTCATATTTCTGCCCAATAGCCCTCCACCAGCCGAAACCCTAGCCCCATCAGCTCCAGACCATCAGATCTGGGATCCGACGGCCCAGATCTGGCCGTCCCTCCCCCCAACCGCAGCACAGATCCACCCGGGCCGCGCCGGGCCCGCCTCCCCGCCGCCGGGCCCAAACCCGGTCCGCGGCCAGCATGCCACGTCGCGCCACCCATGGAGAAGCCGCCGCCGGCTACAGCAGCACCGCCACCCGACTCCGGCCGCCACCGACGAGCCGCACACCATCCCGCTCGCCCGTCGCCTCGCCATGGCCATTGTGCCCGTGAATGAGGAGCTTGCCGCGCCAGGGCCTCAACGGTGCCGCCACAGCCCGGATCAGGCCGGATCCGCCGCCCTCCACCCATGCACGCCCGTCCCCGCGCTCCCTAGCTCGCCGGTCTCCTCCGCCTCGCCGGAGAACGACCACCGCCGGCCACCCCTGCTCGGGATCGGGATCCAGCGATCCCGTTCGATCCAGCCGCTGCGCCTGCGTCCTCGGCCGACGCGCCCCAAAGGCCCAGTAGCACCGAGTCGGCCCAGCTAGACGCGCCCCAGCCACGCCTCTTCTCCGCCCAGGGCGAGGCCGGCGTATCCCCCGCCCATCCCGCGTCATGGGCTTCGGCCCAGCTCGGTGAGCCGCTCTTTTTTTTCTTTTTTACTTCTCTGTTGTTGTGGTTGGGCTCGGCCCGTTGGAGTTGCTGCTGTTTAGCGCCCGCGGCGAGAGATAGTATTCTGCGCTCATCCCCTGGTTAGGCCCGTAGTAGCCTGTTTCGGCCCGTTTAGTTTTTTTGCTAGGTTTTTTATTATTAATTGCAGATTGTCTTATTATTTTGCGGTGCCCGTATCTTTTTAACGGTAGCTCGGATCGCGACGCTTTAAACATGAAAGTTGCTTAGAATTTTGTGTAGATTAGTAAAATGTGCTCCTTTGCCATGTTTGACTTTGTATACATGCTGTTTACCTGCTAATTACAACCCTTTCCACTGTAAACTGTAATTGCCATAACTTTTTAACCGTTGCTCCGATTAAAATGTTCTTTATATGTAACTTGACTAGAATTGCATGTAGATTGTGTTTATGCTGCTCTTGCTTGGTAATAAAAATAATAAAATATTGTTTAGGGCAAAACAGTACCAAACATTATAAATATTGTGGGGCCCGCAATAGTTGCCATGTATAGGTTTTACCCCCCACTTAAAGTGACTAGATTAGATAGTTTATTTATGCATCACCTATTGCCATGTTTGTGTGATATGCCATGCTTGGGTGAGATGCCATGTTAATAACATTTGCTCACCTTGTGTAGCTAAACAACTTGAATCTTTCTAAATGTGCGGTGTCGTCGTGTGTGACGAGTACTCCACTTAACCTGTTAGTAACCGCTCTCGACGGTAGGTGCGATGTCTCGTGTTGCCTTCTTGTTGATGCTTGCTCGTGTGCTTCGTAGTAATAGATGCTTGCTCGTTGATTGCTTTCCAGTGTTTACCGTCTTGCGTGCTTCCGCGGGTACCTCTCGGAGACGATGCGAGCTTGCGATCAACTACACCTTCGGAATCCGACTTATCAACAGGCAAGGACTATACATTACTTATGATCCATTCTATTTCAACCAGCGGTTTGCATGCTAGTCTAGGATAGGTTCGATGTTTGATCCTACCACATGTTTACAACCTCTTTTAAACCGATACAGCCGTGTCCCCTCCTAGCAAACCTTGTAATGCTATGTTACTTTTGCTCGTTGCTCAGCCCTTGCTTAGTATGCATGCTTAGGATGCTACGATGTTACCCTGTTACTCCTTGGTTTTGGGCTATCACATTATTATATTGTTGTTGATGATATGATTATTATAATGTTGACTATATTCGATGAAGGATGGAAGGTCTAGGCTATCCCGCCCCGACGCTTTGTTCCATTCGAGTCACCTAGGATCCGAGTTCCGGGTATTGGTTCTAAGACTGAGCGTGCCTAACCGCGTGTGGGATTTATGGGATCCCCTTTTCTTACCTACCTAGCTTCAAACATTTCTAGAGGTGGCCCAAGATGATTTACCATTTCAAAACCATGCATATATGTCTGTCGGGTCGCTCCTAGCAGATATCCTTTAAAATAACCCAGACCAGCGGAGACATGGTTTCCGTGTTGGTCCACACCTTTGACCGGCGAGGGCCCGAGGCCTCACGTGAGGCGTCTCGATAACCCAAACCCTGTTGAGACGGAAGAGTCCGATCTGAGAGCGTGGCCAGATTTTGGATTGGGTGTCGACTCCCCGGGGGCCACCCGGAATTGTTCGTTGTTAGCTAGAGGGACTTGTCGTTTCGGATCTCTCGGAACTAAATCATAAAATGGTTGCCTATCATGGGTAGCACCTGAGAGAGATGGGCGTGCGTGCGGAGCCTTGTAATGGGCAGTTGGTACACCCCTGCAGGGTTAAATCTTTTCGAGAAGCCGTGTCCACAGTTATGGACGACTTGAGACCTACTCCTTGTTCATAGAGAACAACAACAACTGAGATAATCTTAATAAACTTGATCAACGTGTGTGTGCCTTGACTGCTTCTTCTTCGTCGGGATGCGAAGAGGAGGACAAGGATAGGATAGGATAGGTGTTATCTTTGCGTAGTAGGTGGATAGCAGACTTGTTGGAAGCGATTCCTCATCGAGTGCTTGGCTTCTTACCTTACTCTCTAGATCGTTAGCCACTTCATAAATGCTAGTGCGACAGCAACCTCACCACTTACCCCATCCTTACCGTAAACTACTAGTTGTCCTAGAATGACGAGTGATGAAGTCCTTGCTGGGTCAGATGACCACTACAGTTAAATGCTGAGTACTTCTGTACTCATGATACTACCCCCAAACTCTTTTCAGGGTTCTTGATCGACAACAGGTATGGTGATCTCCGTTTCACGTGGAGACTCGACGATGACTAGTTAGGCGGATCCCCGCGGAGGGCCTGGACCCGTGTGGTTATGGGAATCAATGTTTTTCTCTTTGCCAGTAGGAATTTGATTGTAGTTTGTACTCAGACATGTATCTTCCATTGTTGTATTGTATTAAGGCAGTTGTATGCCGATTGTATGAGATGTTGTATCCTTGTAGCTGTAATGTTGTGATATCATGTTGGAAATCCGGGGCATATGACATTGTCATATGTCGCGGTGGGACCGATATGTGCTTCGTCGCCGGATCTGGATGGAAGCAGCTAGATCTGGAATAGTACCGCATATCGGGCCTTACAGGCAGCTTCTGGGAGAAGCCGCCAAAAGAACTGGCCCCAAATATCATACGGAGACGGAAGGTTTGTTGACATCAGTTTTTGGCACGGCAATAAACCTATATAAGATGAATTCAAATAAAGAAATATTTTACATTAAGTGTCTTCGTCTCGTCAAGTCAGTCAATCTTAATTTTGAGATCATCTCAATCCGAGTTCTTATGCAAAAGTTACAACCATAGCAATGTATATCTGTCAAGAGCAAAAACTGACGCTCGACAGACACCCGTGCAACTGATGTCTGATAGAAAACGTGAGGAATTTGGCCTTTAAGATGGTCTCGAATCAAAAAACTTTCAACATGAAAGTTCTTTATTTCGCTGAGGACTACAACTTTGATGTTTTGAGGTTTTCTATCTGATAGATATATGGCCTGAAAGTCCCAGAACATGGCGCCAGAGCCAGACACTTATACAATTGATTTTTGATGGAAAGTGTGAGGATTTCGGCCTTTAAGATGTCCCGGAATCAAAAAAATGTTCAACATAAAAGTTCTTGTAAATTTCAAGGGCTACAACTTTGATGTTGTGTGTTTTTTCATCCGAGGTCGTTTGCACCCTCAAAACTCTCAAAAACTAAACTACTGTCTTGGGACCACCTGTAATTCGAGTTCGGTTGTGTTTGGAAATATTTGGATGGGATTTGGAGTCCTTTTTTCGTACGGAAAGTCCAGCCTCCTCATATATAGATGAGGTGACGGCCGATTGGAACAACACACAATCGAAAAACACAACAAACCCTAATTTTCGTCTATCTCTACCTTTGTGTCTTCTCTCTCGATCTTTGTCTATTCTTGTTCTTGCCGGAAGATGATACACGAGGCTTCAGGGGCGTTCAGGACGACTTGGAGCAGCCAATCGTCGCCAGGTCCTCCGACGGGGTTCCTCTCGAGGAATCGGAGCGTCTGTTATCAAAAGAGCTAGCGGGATTGTCTTGCGCATCGCACTTCCGGTTAGCCTCCTTCGGTGTGAGGTTCGGCGTATCGCCCGCGACGCTGAGGGTACACATGAACGTGTTCGTGTATGGCGCATTTTAGCGTCAACACACTTTTTTGTGACTCCATTGGGGACATAGATTAAGCTTCATTATCAACCATGACCAACGGAATATCATCAAGCCTAGTCTTGAGGAATCATCGGAGGAACATCGCCAAGCCTATGAGGAGTACAAGAAGGCACGTGAAGAGAAGGAGCTACAAGACTTCCTTGGGAATTTCAAGAAGGATCGCCAAGGGAAGATTGCTCCGGTTGGAGAAATCAAGTTCCCTCCTCTTCATGTTGAGAAGGTTTTTCTCCTGAACAATGGGCTGAGATTGATAGCAATAATTCGGTTTACCAAGCGTGCTTAGATAATATTAGTGCTAGTAAAAATATACCTCCCTTATCTAGTAGTAGTGTTGGTACGCCTTCTAGTTTGGGAAACCCTAGTTCAGTTTTGCCATTAGCATCGGCGCCTCCCATGCTGATGAATTATCTCCCCACCCATAAAAATCAAGTTGTGGCTGCACCTATTAGTCCTAGCATGAATATGCCAGGTTTGGTGGCAACGCCGAACCAAACTTTGTCTACCGGTAAGAATAATATTGGGTCATTGCCGAATTATGGTTCGGTATACACACCACTTCCACCTATTGTCGCTAATCCTACTCCTCCTATGCCATTAACACAAGCTTCATCGTCCACTGCGGATGATGCCCTAGCTAACTTTAGAGAGGAGATGACTAAGATGCTTCAGGAGAACTTTGGTGTCGAATTACCTAGGAATCGAATGTATCAAAAGACGTACCCCCGAGTTTTTCGATAAGGTTCACTGTCCTCCAGGATACAAAATTTCAGATTTTGTTAAGTTTAGTGGAGATAGCACTAAAACCACATGGGAGCATATTAGCCAATACTTGGCAGAATTAGGTGAAGTAGCTTCATAGAAAGAGCTAAAAATACACTTATTTCCTTTATCATTAACTTATACTACTTTTTCATGGTTTTCATCTTTGCCACATGGTTCAATTCTTGCCTGGCCTCATCTTGAGCAAAAGTTCCATGATCATTTTGTAGCGGCGATAATGAACTTAAACTGTCACATCTTACATCGGTTAGGCAGAAGAATGATGAATCGGTTTCCGATTACGTCAAAAGGTTTAGAGATACAAAAAACCGATGTTATAATTTAGTGCTAAGTGAAAGGGATTTAGCGGATCTTGTGCTTAATGGTCTGAAAACTTACATTAAAGACATGCTAGAGGGCTATGAGTTCTTAACTATTAATCAAGTTTTGCAAAGGGCCTTAGCTCGAGTCGGGGCATAGAAAATAAAGAGGTGCATAGGTATAAGATTGATCGTCCTAAGGTGAATATGGTTGAATATGATAGTGATCATTCGGACGATGAAGGTAGTGTTTATACCGCTGAGTTTGTTTGGCCCTCCAAGGTCAAACCATTTACTTCTCAAGACCTAAAGTGTGTTCATAAGAATCGTGATGATGATATGAAGTTTACTTTTAACATTGCTAAATGTGATAGAATATTTGATGCTTTCTTGCAAGCTAAGTTTATTAGAATATCTCATGCTTTACCGTCGTTTGAGGAGCTAAAACGGCATGCATATTGCAAATATCATAATTCCTTTTCTCATGCTACTAATGATTGCAATGTTTTTAGACGACAGATACAATCGACCATTAATGACGGACGACTAAAATTTTCTGAGATGAAAATCGACAAGCAGCCCTTCCCAATGAACACCATCAACTTGGAGGGGAGGAAGATGCCAATTCGGCCCAACATAGCCGAATCAGCTAACAAGGACAATGTTGTCATTGGTGAATCCAGGAAAAGCAAGGATGGAAGCAAGGTATCGGAGAGGCAAGTTGTGCTTGACAAGCAACCCGGAGGTGGGGAGATTATTAAGATCACCATCAAGAATCCTACAACCGGGGGGAAACCACAAGGGCAAGAGAGTACTCATGTCAGGTTTGTTAAGCCTAAGAGTCCAGAAGTTGGCAAGTGGAAGACAAATGAAGCTAAAGCACAACACAAGAAGATCAAGCCAACTTTTGACATGTTGCTTTCCAAGTATTCCAACCGAGCGGCTGGTTCTAACTCTAACCGGCCATCACATTTGAAGCGCTCAAGGTCACCTCCTAAGTAGAAATTCTAGCGTAATGCAAGGTCGTACGGGTCGTGGGCACCAGCACCATGGATGGCGCCATCCCCTTATGCGCCATACTACATGGGTGACTTCAATGAGAGATGTGGGCAGCCCCTTATGCTTTTCATCCAGGGTGGGAACCACCTAGGAGATCCGTGCATGAGAGAAATTCTTACCCCATACAAGACCATTTGAGTGATGGTGCCAATTGGTCAATGCAAGGTCATCCAAAAGAAGCTAGCAAGAAAATGTGGCGTACAAAGTCACCAAGTGTTATAATTCCAGAGTCTGCTAAGCAACAAGAGAAGAGCGTTAGTGTCAAAACTGTTATGGTGGGCACTGAGATGCTAAAACTCAAAGAGTCGATTGTTATTGATGATCCGGCTATTTCAAATAATGATGTGGTGGCTGTCCCACAGGGCCTTATGGCTAATGATCATGAAACTAGTGCAAGTGAGGTCAAACTTAGGGATCCCAAGTACACTCAGCCTAAACGGTGTCCTCCCGGTTTATCCAAATCACAAAAGAGGAGATCACAACGCATGAGGAACCATGAGAAGGTGGAGTAAGAGATGGAAAAACTGATGGACGAATGGTTCAATGAAGAGCGTCCCATGGTGCCCGCAGCGAAGGTGTGGAGGCCTAAGCAAATTGATAACACAATGGTTCCCACAACACCGATAGTTCCAGGAGAGGACGATGCAAATGCTATTGTATCATCCACATCATCCATCACTTCTCCTTTACTTGAGAATACTTTAGAGCTAGAGAAAACACATGAGGAGGAAGAGGAGCTAGTGGATTATGAGCCTACAGCTGTCCGCGAAAGTATGGATATTTATATGGTGTTTTACCTTCCCACAGAAGAGGAGCTAGTGGATTATGAGCCTACAGCTGTCCGCGAAAGTATGGATAGTTAAGGGGAGGTGGCTGATAACCCACAAGTGTAGGGGATCGCAACAGTCTTCGCGGGTAAGAATAACCCAATTTATTGATTCGACACAAGGGGAGACAAAGAATACTTATAAGCCTTAGCAGTTGAGTTGTCAATTCAACCACACCTGAAAAAGCACTAGACAAGATATAAGTAGCAACGGTGTGTTGACGGGTGTAGCCTTTAAGACTTCCCCAATCACCAACACCACAAAGTAGTAACAAAGTAGTAGGAGCAGCAAAGAAAGTAAAAGTAACAACGAAGGCAATGAAGGTGAAAGATGGACCGGGGTTCAAGGTTTCACTAGTGTTACCTCTCTAGGCAAAAGAACAAGGTGCTGGGTGAACAAATTACAGTTGGGCAATTGACAGAATTGCACCAACTCTAGCCAAAGAGCAAACTAGAGCATCCTAGTCTAAGAACCAAACGTAGGCATCTGTTCCGTATGTAGTTGTACGTGCTTGCAATAAGAACTTTGCACAACATCTTTTGTCCTACCATCCCGCTATGAACGGGGCCACTTAAGGAACTTATGGAGATTAAGGTGCTCCTGCGGCGGAGCACCGGAACAAAGCATTAACACTCCATGAACACATGTGATCCTCAAATTATAGCCCATCCCCTTTGGTGTCCCAAGCTGCCACCATTGGGATCGTCGGTTCCGGACTATAATAGGTGCATACAACCGTAGATAAGATCTAGAACAACAATTATAATCATGCAACCATAACGTGCTCAGATCTGAGATCATGCTACTCGTGCACTAGTAACAAGCATTAAGAACAACAAATTGCAGCAACAATAATTCATAAACCTCTTAGGACTGAACAAGGTAACAATTCATCAGATCCCAACAAACACAACACCAATTACATCATATGGATCTCAATCATGTAGGGAAGCTCATGACAACATTGTATTGAGAATCTAGGGGGAGAGAATACCACATAGCTACTGCCAAGAACCCGTAGTCCAAGGAGGAACTACTCAAGAAGCATCATGGGGGAAGAAGAGTCGATGAAGATGGCCCCGGGGGCCAAGGCCCTCCCCGGCAGGGTGCCGGAGCAGGATCCTGGTGACCCCCGAAGCTAGTTTTCGATGGCGGCGGAGATCGGAATCGCTTCTGGAAAAAGTACTTCAATATTAGGGGTTTCCTCCTCGGGGGTAAAAATAGGGGCCAAAGGGGGCACCGAGAGGGGCCACCAGGCAGCCAGGAGGGTTCCTGGCGCGACCTAGGGCTGGGCCGCGCCATGGACCCTTCTGGAGTCCTGGTGGTGGCCCTCCCTTCCTTCCTTGGTGTTTTTGGAGGCTTCCGGGATGCTGATTTTTTATATAATTTTTCCGGAATTTTTGGAGCATTTTTAATGGCCGGAAAACCTGAAATACAAAAACATCAGAAAATAGGAACTGGCAACTGGGTGCACTGAGTTAATAGGTTAGTCCAAATATGCTCAAAAGTGTATGAAATTTCAAGCAAAACATGGCAAAGTCACACAAAACATGCATGGAGCAAGCAGAAATTATAGATATGTTTGGGACGTATCAATATCCCCAAGCTTAATTCATGCTCGTCCTCGAGTAGGTAAATGATAACAAGCATAATTTCTGTAGTGACATGCCACACAACCACATAAGGACTTTTAAGTAAAGCAATCAAAGCATGCAATTCAATTCAAGTCTTAACAAGCAAGAGTCTATATTAGCATTGACACAAGCAACAAAAGAACATAAGGTGCAAGATCTCTCGCTGTCCGTGGCTCGAATGTCTCCAAATGGTGTTTGCGTGAAAGAAGGGGAATTTGGGAATACGAGAGAGAAAACTTTTTATTGTTGATAACTAAATCTACTAAAGTTTCACACTTGGTCTCCTTTGAAGTCTTATCTGGACTCGTCCCCAGACCACTAGCCAGGTACAAGTCAAACTGATCCACTCCCTTTCGATATTTTGAGCACTCATGCAATGGATGAGCGTGAGCAAGAAAGTTGACACCTAAACGGCGAAATAGAAAGATGGTGGAGGAAGAAGACAAAAAGGTGTGAAAGGCTCACATCAATGAGGACAATCATAGGCGAGAGAAGGCCATATGATAGATATGATGTAAGGAGTAGGGATTGCCATGCAACGGATGCACATGTGAGCTAAAATCTCTCCAAGGGAACTAGTGGGGGTGCATCTAACTTGCTTGCTCAAGAAGACCTTGAGCTCGTTTGAGGAGGCTCATCATTGGAATATACAAGCCAAGTTCTATAGTGTGAAGGTCCCCACATAGCTATATGCATGATGATGATCTCTATGGAGTACAAGGGATAGAGGATGTAGTACTAGTGTGGATCTCTCAAAAGGAATAGTAGTGTGCCCCCTTCTCTCTTTTTATATTTCTTTTTCTCTTTTTTCTTTTTTTTGTATTTTTTGGTGGCCTCAATGGCTCTTTCTATTTAACTCTCATTTGTCCTCTTTGGGGTCTTTTGATTTTGTCCTCTTTGGGATATTTTCCTCACTTTAGGGGCAACACTCTATATTTTAAAAGAATATAGGAGATCTTTCACACTTTACAAAAGTACTCACATAAAGAAGATATAACTATCATGATGCAAATGTACGCCTCTGCCAGGATAGCAGGATATGCAATGATACTAGCGCGCCATGTAGCAATGATTAGGGCAAGGCCAACTAGCATGCGGCTCATCGATCAAGCAAGTAGCATGTATGACATGAAGATCAAGTCATGAGAAGGTGGATGTTGCATGGCAATGTATCTCGGAAAGGCTATGGAAATGACTTGTAGGTAGGTATGGTGGTTGTTTTGAGGAAAGATATAAGGAGGCTTATGATGACAGAGCGTATCATGCCAAGGGTTTGGATGCACCGGCGAAGTATGCGCCAACTCTCGAGGTGAGAAAGGGCAATGCACGGTCCCGAAGAGGCTAGAAAAATATGGATGGTGGAAGTGTCAACTTTCGAATACTCACATTAGTCCGAAGAACTCATGCACTTATTATCGGCAATCTCAATCTAATTAGGAGGTTCACAAAGAGACAAGTACCCCGAGGAGGAGTGTATGGGGGTTTGGTTATCCTTGCGCATCCTCGACTCATGGTACGTGAGTGTACTCTAATATTCGACCCCTCCAGAGATTAGTGATCCATCTAGTAGCTAGAGTTCTCAACAGGGTTTAGGTTTTCAAAAATCACACGGATTGCCCAAAATACGACATTTATCACAAATAGGCTAAAGCTCTTGACACCATAAGTTCAAACATTACTTAAGTCAATACCTCAAAACTATTGCAAGTTGCTACTACAAAGAGAATAGAAACTTCAACTACCTACTTTCTAGTCAAGACACAAAACTCAGTGCAACACGCAAACTCTCTAAACAAGATAAGCATGCAAACTATAGAAAGTTCAAGCCTGAACCAATTAAAATCTCTAGAAGAAAACTCTAAAGCACACAAACTAAACAGGGCAACAGCTAAGAAAAGATAAAGAACAACTCACAGCAAAGAATAAGCATGAAAATCCTATGAGGTGTTCTAGTTTAAAGTGGAGCGTGTATCTCTCCCAATCAAGCATGTTAGGTTCCGACATTGTAATGACCAGCAAACAAAACAAAACAACTAAGAAAAGAAAAGAGCAAGACGCTCCAAGCATAGCACATAACTCAAGAAGTGATAAAAATATAGTGGAACGAGGGACGAACTGATGATTGTTGATGAAGAAGGGGATGCATGGGGGCATCCCCAAGCTTAGACGCTTGAGTCTCCTTGAATATTTCTTGGGGGTTCCGGGCGCATCCCCAAGCTTGAGCTTTTGACACTCCAAGATCTTCTTTCATCATCTTCCATCGCACACTTCAAAACTCCCTTCATACATAACTCATCATAAGCTGATTAGAGAGGTTAGTACCCTATTAAAATAATTTTCCTCTACTGCAAATAAATATTTCCAGGAAGGGCTACTTTTTCTCTTGCCCACCCAAAATATTTTGCAAAGAAAAAGCAAGCTTAAGGATTGCAAAACTGCAAAAAGAAAAACCGGGGCAGAATCTGTGAAAAATAGACCAGCAGGTAGAAACGAATTTTTTAGGGGTACTTCTGCAACTCAAATGAAAAAACTCAGAACATACGAAAGTTTCGTAATTTTATAGAGCACGATGTGTCAAAAAATTCATCTAAAAAAGATGAACTGGGATTTTTCCATGATTTTTCTAGTCACGAGGACAGAATCTGCTTTCTGGACAGCATGTCACAACTTTCACTTCCCTTATCGTATGAGGCTATAAAAGGCACAAAGCTTGAAAAGTAAAGATAAAATGATGTTGCTATAGTAGTAACAATCATCAAGAACACTAAGAACAGAAGAAAAGCAAAAAGAAAAACCTAAATTCGTTGCGGGCTGCCTCCCGAAAGCGCTTCTTTAAAGCCATTAGCTAGGCATGAGTGTAACGATGCTCACGAAAGAATAAGAGTTGAAGCACAAAAGAGAGCATCAAAGGAGAAAAGACAAACCACATTTAAGTCTAACATGCTTCCTATGCATAGGAAACTTGAAACAAAATAAATAAATGAAGCACAAAGCAGCAAGCATAGGAAGGTAAAACAGGAGCACCTTCAAGATTTTCAACATGGAGAGGGGTGTTTTCTTAACATGAAAATTTCTATAACCATATTTCCCTCTCTCATAATAATTTTTAGTAGCATCATGAACAAACTAAACAATATAATTATCACACAAAGCATGCTTTTCATGATTTACTAGCACATAATCATGTATACTTTCTAAGCAAATCCATAGTAGGCAAAAATAGAGGTTTATCATAAAATTCATCAAGATAGCAAGGGTTATCATAAATAACAGTAGCAAAATCATCCTTGCAAGTATCATTCATAGGGGCATCGTGGCCACAAGCATCAATTTCAGCAAAAAGGGATATTTCAAAAGAATCCATAGGATCATAGCAATCAATATAGCATTCATCCTCCTTTGGTAAGCATGGAGGGCAATCATATAAAGTAAGAGTCAAAGAGTTACTCTCATTAGTAGGTAGAGATGGGTAGCTACTCCATTCTTCCTCCTTTTGTTCGTCACTCTCCTCCTCTTTTTCATCCAAGGAGCATTCAGTTTCAACAATTTCTTCTTCCGTAGAGTCCTGCAAAGCATTAGTCTCTTCCTCTTGTGGAGAGAACCTTTTGAGATGGTCAATAATATAATAATTGTCATTAAAATGCTCAAAGCAATAATTAAGTATTTCAAGACTCTCGGATTTGTAAGGGGCATCATCAATATTTTCAACAAAGGAAGCAATTTCATAGGCACCCTTAAAGATAACAACTTCTTCTATTTGTTCTGCATCATAAAAACCATAGTTTCCCTTAGCGTAAGAAGCTAAGGTTTCATCATCATTGTAATCACATTGGAAAGCAAGGTGTTTGTGCCTCATAAAGCAACAAGATTCACCCCAGCTGAAAGATATATTATATATTGAGCATAAGTTTCTAGCATAGTCATACAACTCCTGTATTAGTCCCCACGAGTGTATCCATTTTTGAGACAAGCGGTATTCCTTGTAATGTTTTTGCTGATCCTCAGTGAATCCGCCTTGCCAATAAGATCTAGTCTCAAAGAAAGTAGTCATTAGTAGCAAACAGAGTAATAAGCAAAAGTGTACTTATCAAGTGAACTTATAAGTAAAGCTATGCTCCCCGGCAACGGCGCCAGAAAATAGTCTTGATAACCCACAAGTGTAGGGGATCGCAACAGTCTTCGCGGGTAAGAATAACCCAATTTATTGATTCGACACAAGGGGAGCCAAAGAATACTTATAAGCCTTAGCAGTTGACTTGTCAATTCAACCACACCTGAAAAAGCACTAGACAAGATATAAGTAGCAACGGTGTGTTGACGAGTGTAGCCTTTAAGACTTACCCAATCACCAACACCACAAAGTAGTAACAAAGTAGTAGGAGCAGCAAAGAAAGTAAAAGTAACAACGAAGGCAATGAAGGTGAAAGATGGACCGGGGTTCAAGGTTTCACTAGTGGTACCTCTCTAGGCAAAAGAACAAGGTGTTGGGTGAACAAATTACAGTTGGGAAATTGACAGAATTGCACCAACTCTAGCCAAAGAACAAACTAGAGCATCCTAGTCTAAGAACCAAACGTAGGCATGTGTTCCGTATGTAGTTGTACGTTCTTGCAATAAGAACTTTGCACAACATCTTTTGTCCTACCATCCCGCTACGAACGGGGCCACTTAAGGAACTTATGGAGATTAAGGTGCTCCTGCGGCGGAGCACCGGAACAAAGCATTAACACTCCATGAACACATGTGATCCTCAAATTATAGCCCATCCCCTTTGGTGTCCCAAGCTGTCACCATTGGGATCGCCGGTTCCGGACTATAATAGGTGCATACAACCGTAGATAAGATCTAGAACAACAATTATAATCATGCAACCATAACGTGCTCAGATATGAGATCATGCTACTCGTGCACTAGTAACAAGCATTAAGAACAAAAAATTGCAGCAACAATATTTCATAAACCTCTTAGGACTGAACAAGGTAACAATTCATCGGATTCCAACAAACACAACACCAATTACATCATATGGATCTCAATCATGTAGGGAAGCTCATGAGAACATTGTATTGAGAATCTAGGGGGAGAGAATACCACATAGCTACTGCCAAGAACCCGTAGTCCAAGGAGGAACTACTCAAGAAGCATCATGGGGGAAGAAGAGTCGATGAAGATGGCCCCGGGGGCCAAGGCCCTCCCCGGCAGGGTGCCGGAGCAGGATCCTGGTGACCCCTGAAGCTAGTTTTCGATGGCGGCGGAGATCGGAATCGCTTCTGGAAAAAGTACTTCGATATTAGGGGTTTCCTCCTCGGGGGTAAAAATAGGGGCCAAAGGGGGCACCGAGAGGGGCCACCAGGCAGCCAGGAGGGTGCCTGGCACGGCCTAGGGCTGGGCCACGCCATGGACCCTTCTGGAGTCCTGGTGGTGGCCCTCCCTTCCTTCCTTCGTGTTTCCGGAGGCTTCCGGGACGCTGATTTTTTATATAATTTTTCCGGATTTTTTTGGAGCACTTTTAATGGCCGGAAAACCTGAAATACAAAAACAACAAAAAACAGGAACTGGCAACTGGGTGCACTGAGTTAATAGGTTAGTCCAAATATGCTCAAAAGTGTATGAAAGTTCAAGCAAAACATGGCAAAGTCACACAAAACATGCATGGAGCAAGCAGAAATTATAGATACTTTGGGACGTATCAGTGGCTCATTTGGATTTAGGCCCTAAATATGTTATATTCGAGAAGCCAAAAGAACCAGTGACACACTTGAGGCCGTTGTACCTTAAAGGTCATATTAATGGATCGCCGATTTCTAGGATGCTTGTCGATTGCGGGGCCGTTGTGAATCTCATGCCTTATTCGGGTTTCAGGAAGTTGGGCTTGAATGATGAAGAGTTAATAAAGAACAATTTGGTGCTCAATGGATTTGAAGGCAAGGAAAAAACTGAAGCCAAAGGTGTCATGTATGTGGAGCTTACGGTGGGAAGCAAGACTTTGGCTACTGCATTCTTTGTTGCTGAGGTGCAAGGTAACTACAATGTCATACTTGGGCGCGATTGGGTTCATGCAAATCAATGCGTGCCATCTACTATGCACCAGTTCTTGATTCAATGGGTTGATGAGGAAGTGAAGTCATTCATGCGGATAATTCGGCTTGTGTTGCGTTGGTTGATGCATCGGTGGATTGGCAGCATCCTCATGCTTCTTGTTTGACCGGGCGTGATTTGTCGGATTTCGATTTTCTTAGCGCCAAAAAGAATGGTTTCGTGTCCGTCTCTTTAAAGCCGGTTGGTGATAATCGACTCCAAGGAATGATGTATTTAAATGGATTCTAACTCCGAGTGGTTGCAGAAGCGTCTCGAAGAATATCGGTCCAATGGGAACGATATGTTTGAATCTATAAAGGAGTTGGAAGATATGGAGAAGTTAGGACAAGGTTTTACGCCAGCTGATCCATTAGAGGAGATAGATATAGGGGATGATTCAATTCCTAGGCGACGTTTGTGAACAAAAATCCGGAAGCTGATTGTAAAGTTAAAATAATCGAGTTGTTGAAAGAATATATTTGTTGTCTTGCATGGGAGTATGGAGTACCCATGAGATGCCAAGTTTAAGCCGCGAGCTAGTGGGGCATCAGTTGTCTATAAAATATGGTTTTAGGCCTTATAAGCAAACACCTAGAAAGTTCAATCCTAAGATATATGACTGCATCAAGGAAGAGATCGGTCGACTACTTAAAGTTAATTTTATTAGACCTTGCAGGTATGCTGAATGGATTTCCAATATTGTGCTTGTGAAGAAGAAATGATCCAACAAAGTAAGGGCGTGCATTGATTTCAGAGATGTGAATAGAGCTACGCCCAAACATGAGTATACCATTCCAATAGACGATATGCTTATAAATGAAGCCTCTGGACATAAAGTTATTAGCTTTCTGGATGGTAATGCAGGATATAATAAGATTTTTATGGCCGAAGAGGATATTTACAAGACTAATTTTTTGTGTCCTGGTTTCGTTCGTTTATTTGAATGGGTAGTTGTAACAGCCCAGATTTCACAAAAATTGAAAATTTTGTTTTCGGTGTGAATTGTTTGATTGTCTGATTTGTTTGCGGTGTTTACATCCCCGATTTATCGATCGGCGATTATTTTCCCCCCTCTTATCTCGTATCGGACGGAGACCGACCCTTGCCACCCTGACACTCGACCTTTGCAACACCGGGTTTCACCCGATCACCGTCGTGAAAACCGCACGAGACCAGCCGCAGCCAACGGAACAAAAACCCCGTTTAATAATTAAATGGTTTATTTTTATAGCGCGCCGGAAAGTGTTCTCGAAACGGTTCCAGCGCGAGGTTAACGCCTCCGGCTCGACGCGCTGATCGCGAAGTTCGAAGTTTTACCCGAATCAGAGGTACTGCGGACCCCCGGCGGTCAGAAACGTGAGCACCGCGCGCACGAGAGAAAAACCGGGGATGTTTTTGCAAACTTCCAGCCACCTGGGCTATATAAAGAGCACCACACTCCCACCTCTTTCTAGGGTTTTCCCTAGCCACAAAATTGCAGCCACCCCCCTCACAATAGCCCAAATTTTCGCATTTTGCCCATTTTTGTAGCAAACCCTATCCAGATCAATCCTGGACCGTCAGATCTCGCGATCCGACGGCCCAGGGAGCTCGCAGCCACCCAACCTCTCTCCTCTCTCTCCTCAGCCCCCACGGAGCAAGCCGAGGCCGCCGCCAGCTCGTGGAGCAGCCGCCGCGGCCAACTCCGGCCAGCCGGGCCGCCGCCCGCCGGCTCCCCTCCTCTCCTCCTTCCCTTCCTCCCTCTCCTCCCTCCTAACCCCTCTTCTTTACCTCTCCGCAGGACGCCGGTGAGCCCGCCGTCGAGCTCCGCCGTCCCGAGACACCGCGGCCGCGCCGAGCTCCTCTGCTCACGTCCTCGTCGGCCGGCCGCCTCGTCACCTGCCGCACCGGATCCGGCCCTCCGCCACCAGACGCGCCACCCCAGCCCTCCGCCGCATCGCCTTGTGCCGCCTGCCTCGCCGGATTCCGGCCGTTGAGAGCCGCCGACGCTGCCCTGGCCTGGCTCCAGATCGGGGGAGCACCGATCCAGCCACCATGGGCTGGCCTGTCCCCCTTGGCCCAGCAGCTGGCCACGGCCCAGCCTCCCAGTGGCCCAGTCCAGACCAGATGGGCCCCTGAGGCCCATGGTGAGAAGAGGCCCGGCTCCTTTTTTTTCTGTCTTTTCTTTTTTCCAAATTATTGCTAAGTCCTGTGTAATATTGCTGATGATCTATTTTCACGAGTAGATTTGCGAGTAATCCGTAGCTCCGATGAATGTGCCCCTAAAATGAAAGTTGCTTAGTTTCATGTGCACTTCAATTCATATTTTGTGAGCATTTGCATTTGAGGTCATCTAGATTGTGTAAATGTGTGCTAAACAGGGCATCAGATCGTTAATTGCAACTACTGCTGTTAAACTGTCTGAAAACTGTTGCTTGATTGAAACTTCGGGTGACGGTTGCTTCGCAACCGTACGTCGGAATTGAGTGATTCCTTTTGCGTTGCGTTAAGCATTGTTTCTACTTCAGTTTCATGCATTCACATGCCATAATTGCTTGCTGCATCATGATTGTATCTTGCTCCAAAGTAGCTAACCTGCTGTTAGAATGCTGTTGTTTATATTTTGTTGCAACTTCGCTCGACGAGTGTGTCGCGACCATTTATCGGAATTGAGTGATTCCAATTGCATATTGTTAAGCATCATGTCTACTTCCATTATATGTATTGCATTGCCATGATATGCTTTCTGGTCATATAGTTATTGAGCTCCAAAGTTCCTATCCCGTTGTTTTTGACATCCACCTCTGTTTTTCTCCAAGTCTGTAACGTTCCGATGCCATGTTGCATGCTTAATATCTTTTGATCTATGAAGCCTAATTGCATGATTATTTTTGCCATGCCTTCCCTGTCATGTCTACTTTAGTTCCATATCATTTGTGAGCATGTTTGCATTTATTATCCTGTTTATGCATTGCTCTAAAGTGTGCTTCGTGATGTTGGCAGATTGTGCCCGTAACTTGTTTTGCTTGTATCTTTTTAACCGTAACTCCGTTTGGGGTGTTCTTTATATGTAACTTGATTAGTTTTTCGTGTACTTTGTGTTTATGCTATAGTTTGCTGCTGTTAACCAACCTAAAATATGGTTTAGGACAGAACAGTACCAAATCTTTTAATCATCGTGCGACAGTTAGTGTTATGCCATGTTTAGGTTGTGGCTCACTTAAATTGACTAGCATAGATAGTTTACTTTGTGCTTCACCTCTTGCCATGTTTTTGTGCTATGCCATGATTGCTTGAGATTCCATGTTAATAACCGTTGGTTGATCACCTGTAGCTAAACAACTTGAACCACCGTAAACGTGCGGTATTCGTCGTGTGTGGTCGATACCCCACTTAAAATGTTAGTAACCGTTCTCGACGATAGATCCTTATTGCGTTGCCGTGTCGTGTGATGTCTTCTTGATCTTGTGTTTCCCCGTAGTAATAGAGTTCTTGCTCGTTGATTTCTTTCCAGTGTTTATCGTCTTGTGTGCTTCCGCCGGTACCTTCGGAGACGATGCGAGCGTGCGATCGACTACACCTTCGGAACCCGACTTATCAACAGGCAAGGATTATACATTACTTATGATCCATTCTATTTCAACCAGCGGTTTGCATGCTAGTCTATGTTAGGTTCTATGTTTGATACTACCACATGTTTACAGCCTCTTTCAAACCGATACAACCATGTCCCTTCCCAGCAAACCTTGTACTGCTATGTTACTATTGCTCGTTGCTCAGCCCCTGCTTAGTATGCATGCTTAGGATGCTACGATGTTACCCAGTTACTCCTTGGTTTGGGGTATCACATTAATTATATTGTTGTTGATGATATGATTATTATAATGTTGACTATATTCGATGAAGGATGGAAGGTCTAGGCTAATCCCGCCTCGACGCTTTGTTCCATTCGAGTCACCTAGGACCCGAGTTCCGGGTATTGGTTTTAAGACTGAGCGTGTCTAATCGCGTGTGGGATTTTATGGGGTCCCCTCTTCTTCCCTACCTAGCTTCAAACATTTCTAGAGGTGGCCCAAGCTGATTTACCATTTGAAACCGTGTGTGTGCTGGTCAGCTGCCAGTAGTTTTCAAACAACTTGGGCCAGCGGAGACAGAGTTCCTCTGTTGGTCCACACTAGTGAGCTAGGGAAGTCCCCTGTTATATAGGTGAGACTAAACCCGACCTTGGCCATACGGAAGAGTCCGATCCGAGAGCATGGCCAGCTTTTGGATTGGGTGTCGACTCCCCGGGGGCCACCCGGATTTGTTCGTTGTTAGTTAGAGGGACCTGTCGTTTCGGATCTCTCGGAACTAAATCATAAAAGGGTTGTCTATAATGGGTAGCAACTGAGAGAGATGGGCGAGCATGCGACGCCTCGTAATGGGCAGTTGGTACACCCCTGCAGGGTTAAATCTTTTCGAGAAGCCGTGTCCACGGTTATGGATGACTTGAGACCTACTCCTTGTTCTTAGACAACAACAACTGAGATAATCTTAATATAACTTGATCAATGTGTGTGTGTGCCTTGACTGCTTCTTCTTCGTCGGGATGCGAAGAGGAGGACAAGGATAGGATAGGTGTTATGCTTGCGTAAGTAGTTGATAGCAAGACTTGTTGGAGGCGATTCCTCATCGAATGCTTGGCTTCTTACCTTACTCTCTAGATCGTTAGCCACTTCATAAATGCTAGTGCGGAAACAACCTCACCACTTACTCTTTCCTTACCGTAAACTACTAGTTGTCCTAGAATGACGAGTGATGAAGTCCTTGCTGGGTCAGATGACCACTACAGTTGGATACTGAGTACTTCTGTACTCATGATACTACCCCCAAACTCTTTTTAGGGTTCTTGATCGAGAACAGGTATGGTGTCGACGTTTCACGTGGAGACTCGACGATGACTAGTTAGGCGGATCCCGGCGGAGGGCCTGGACCCGTGTGGTTATGGGATCGATGTTTTTCTCTTTGCCACTAGGCATTTGATTGTAGTCTGTACTCAGACATATATCTTTCGCTGTTGTATTGTATTTAAGGCAGTTGTATGACGATTGTATGAGATGTTGTATCCTGTATCTGTAATGTTGTGATATCATATTGGAAATCCGGGGCATATGGCTTTGTCATATGTCGCGTTGGGACCGATATGTGCTTCGTCCCCGGATCTGGGTGGACACACCTAGATCTGGAACAGTACCGCATATCGGGCCTTACAGTAGTAATGACTTTTGGTTTCAAGAATGCCGGTGCCACATATCAAAGGGCCATGAACTTAATTTTCCATGATTTACTTGTCTTCATACTTGAGGTCTATATTGATGATATTGTTGTCAAATCAGATGCTTTTGAATTTCACTTAGCCGATTTGCGTTTAGCTTTTAAGAAGATGAAGAAATATGGGCCGAAGATGAATCCTTTAAAGTGTGCTTTTAGTGTATCGGCTGGCAAGTTCTTGGGTTTCATTATTCATGAGGATGGTATAGAAATTGATCCCAAGAAGATAGAAACTATACAAAAGGTGAAGGTTCCAATGTGCAAGAAAGATATGCAAAAATTCCTTGGCAAGATTAATTATTTGAGGAGATTCATTGCTAATTTTTCAGGGAAGGTTGATGCATTTACTCCTATACTTTGCTTAAAAAATGATGTTGATTTTACTTGGGGGGAAAACAGCAAGAAGCATTTGATATGATCAAGAAATATTTATGCACTCCTCCAGTGTTGAAGGCTCCTAAGCATGGAGATCCCATTAGACTTTATATTGCGGCGGAGGGAGGTGTTATTGGTGTTTTTTTGACTTAAGATACTGAAGGGAAGGAACATGCTATTACTTAATTGAGCTGGAGCCTCTTGGATGTTGAAACAAGGTATACATTTATTGAGAAAATATGCTTTGGGTTTATATTATGCTTGCACAAAATTGAGACATATTCTAGTGCGTAGTAATTGTGTAGTAGCTTGTCAAACCTATGTTATCAAATAAATGTTGCATAGGACAATTCTTAGTGGTAGATTTGGCAAGTGGGCTTATACTTTGATTGAATATGATTTGGCTCATGAATCTCTGAAATCTATGAAAGGCCAAGCCATTGCTGATTTTTTAGTTGAGCATCGGATTGATGATGCGCATAATATTGATATAAACCTTGTTTCGTTAGTGATACGTCCCAAACGTATCTATAATTTATGCTTGCTCCATGCATGTTTTGTGTGATATTGCTATGATCTAGATACACTTTCATACACTTTTGATCATATTTGGACTAACCTATTAACTCAGTGCAGCCCAGTGCCAGTTTCTGTTTTCTGTTGTTTTTCTTTTTCAGTTTTCCCCATATTAAAAGTGCTCCAAAAATCCAGGAAAAATCTGATAACAAATCAGCGCAACAAAAGCTTCCAGAGTCCCGAAGGAGGGCCGGAGGGGCCCCACCTGGTGCCCAGGCGGCCAGGTGGCGCGGCCTAGGGTGGGGCCGCGCCGGGTGGCCGCCTGGACACCTAGTGGCCCTTGGATGCCCTCCTTCGCCTATATATTCTCCGTGACGCGAAACCCCCAAAGACAAAACCCTTTTCCGCGATCTCGCCTCTGTTCTTCCACCGCCGCGCTTCCAAGATCGGGAGCGCCAACAAACTTCTTCCCGGCACCCTGCCGGAGGGAGGATCGACCTCCGGGAGCTTCCCCTCCACCATGGACGCTTCCCGGATGTGTCGTGAGTAGTTTTCTTCGGACCATGGTTCCGTGATCAGTAGCTATGTGATGTTCTCCTCCCCTCTTTGTTCTTCATGGTTTAGTCCTCGTGAGCTTCCCTACATGATCGAGGCACATATGTAATCTTTCTGCTGTTTCTATGCTGAGTTTGCTGGGATCTGATGGATTATGAGATTATGTTCAGATTGTGATAGAGTAATATATTTGGTTCTTATCTTTTATATTTTTGTTCCTAAGTAATTCTTGCATGTTCTCTGTTGTTGTTTATTGCTTTGGCCAAGTAGTAGGTAGTAACTCCAAGAGGGAACATTATGCTCGATTGTGGGTTCATGCCCCCGATGACACGCTTGAGTGACAGAAACATGAGTTTAGGGGATTTATTGTTGCCATAAGGGGGAAAACAACGGTGCTTGTAACCGCGGTTGCAAGGATTGTTTACTTTACGCAAAGTGCTTTTTAATGCAGTTGTTTGTTGCTTTGGGTTTACACTTTGGGTGGGGCTCGCAACTTAATACCAGGGAGATGTTCTGGATAGATATCTCAAGGTGGATGATTAGTAGTAGATGCAGTTGGATTTCGGTCTACTTATTTTGGCGTACTGCCCATGCTTTTGAGCCTCTTCCTTTCTTTGTAGCATAGTTAGCATTGCGGTGCGTTTATACTCCTGTCAATTGCCCAGCTGTAATTTGTTTACACCGCATAGCAGTTTTATCGTCTTTTGGGAGAGAGACATCACTAGTGAACATCACGGGACCCCGTTCAATATTCTCATCATTGTTTACACACTCATTTACTTTCTTGCTTTTACTTTCTAGTTGCTATCATTATCATTATCTGTTGCGTTGATCCTTTGTGAACAGAAAGGCCGGAGAGATTGACAACCTCTTTGTACTCGTTGGGAAGCAAAGTTATTTCTGTTGTGTGCAGTTCCAGGGCAAGGAAGCAACCCACGACGCCATTGCTTTCTTGCCACCTGATACATCCCAACCGTATCTATAATTTCTGCTTACTCCATGCATGTTTTGTGTGACTTTTCCATGATTTGCTTGAACTTTCATACACTTTTGAGCATATTAGGACTAATCTATTAACCCAGTGCACCCAGCTGCCAGTTGCTGTTTTCTGCTGTTTTTGTATTTCAGTTTTCCGGCCATTAAAAGTGCTCCAAAAAATCCGGAAAAATCAGATAAAAAATCAGCGACCCGGAAGTTTCCGGAATCACCAAGGCAGCGGAGGGGGGCCACCACCAGGAGACCAGGAGGGTCTCTTGTGCGGCCCCACCCTAGGCCGCGCCAGGAGGCCTCCTGGCTGCCCGGTGGGTCCCCTTGACACCCCCTCCGCCTATATTTAGCCCTCCGGGTGGAAACCCCTAATATCGATCTCTTTTCCGAGAACTCGCCTCTGTACCGCCACCGCTGTTTCTAGATCGGGGCTGCCTGGAGAAGCTGTCCCGGCACCCTGCAGGGAGGAGGAATCCCCTCTGGGAGACCATCCATAGCCATGGACGTCTCCCGTATGTACCGTGAGTAGTTTCCCTTGGACCATGGGTCCGTGACCAGTAGCTATGTGATGTACTTCTCTCCCTTGTTTCTGCTTCCACTTTCGAGACCTCGTGAGCTGCCTCACATGATCGAGGCACTTCTGTAATTTCTGTTGTTGCTATGCTGAGTTTGTTGGGATCTGATGGATTATGAGACTATGTTCAGATTGTGATGAGTAATATATTTGGTTCTTCTTTTTTATATTTTTTTCTTGAGTAAATTCTTGCATGTTCTCCGTTGCCGTATTTTACTTTGGCTAAGTGATTTGTTGCAACTCCAAGAGGGAGCTTTATGATTGATTGTGGGTTCAGCCCCTTGATGTCTAGCTTGAGTGACAGAAACATGAGACTAGGGGATGTGCTGTTGCCACCAGGGATAAAACAACGGTGCTTGTATCCGCGGGTGCAAGGATTGTTTACTTTACGCAAAGTTCTTTTAATGCAGTTGTCTGTTGCTTTGAGTTTACACTTTGGGTGGGATTCGCAACTTAATACCAACGCGATGTTCTGGATTGATATCTCAAGGTGGATGATTCGTAGTAGATGCAGTTGGATTTCGGTCTACTTACCTTGGCGTACTGCCCATTGCTTTTGAGCCCTTCCTTTCTTTGCAGCATAGTTAGCATTGCGGTGCCTTCATAATTCTGTTAATTGCCCAGCTGTGATTTGTTTACCTCGCTAGCACTTTTATCGTCTTTTGGGAGAGAAACTGTAACAACCCAGATTTCACAAAAATTAATTTTTTTTGTTTTCGGTGTGAATTTTTTGATTGCCTGCTTTGTTTGTGGTGTTTGCATCCCCGATTTATCGATCGGCGATTATTTTCCCCCCTCTTATCTCGTACCGGACGAAGACCGACCCTTGCCACCCTGACACTCGACATTTGCGACACCGGGTTTCACCCGATCACCTTCGCGAAAACCGCCCGAGACCAGCCACAGCCAACGGAACAAAAACCCCGTTTAATAATTAAACGGGTTATTTTTATAGCGCGCCGGAAAATGTTCTCGAAACGGTTCCAGCGCGAAGTGAACGCTGCCGGCTCGACGCGCTGATCGCGCAGTTCGAAGTTTTACCCGAATCGGAGGTCCTGCGGACCCCTGAAGGTCAGAAACGTAAACACCGCGCGCGCGAGAGAAAAGCCGGGGATGTTTTTGCAAACTGCCAGCCACCTGGGCTAAATAAAGACCACCACTCCCCCACCACTTTCTAGGGTTTACCTAGCCAAAAATTGCAGCCACCCCCTCAGATCTGCCTCCAAATTTGCCCCCTATCCCCTCCTCCGCCGAAACCCTAGCTCCCGTTGTTCTTGGCCGTCAGATTGGGAGATCGGAGGGCTCTGGTTGCGCCACGTCGCCCCGAAGGGTCTTCTCCCACCTCCAGCCGAATCCAGCCGCCCGGGCCCCGCAGGGCCCCAATCTGGGCTGCGGCCAGCCCGCCGACCCGCGCCTCCCGACTCCGCTCGTCACCGGCGAGCTGCCGGCCAGCAGCAGACGCCCCCATGGCCGACCTCCCGCGCCCTCCTTCCCTCTCCTCTTCCCCTCCTCGCTCTTACCCTCCCTCTCTCCCCGCAGGGCCGCCGACCGCCGTTGCGCGCCATGGACGCCGTCCCGAGCTCGGCCAGGAGATGGCGCCGCCCTGTTCCTTGAGCTGCGTCACCGCCCTCCGTTCTCCAGCAGCGTGGAGCGCCACCCCATCGCTGTTCCCGGCCTCTCCCCGCCGCCGGGCCTCCCCTCGCCGGAGACCAGGCCGGCTAACGAGCGCCGCCGCTCGGCCTCAGACCTGGATCGGGAGCATCCCCGATCGGGACGAACCGCCACGGCCGGGCTGGGTCGGCCTCGCCCATCCACGACCCAACAACCGGCGCCCCGGGCCGGCAAGCCCCTCCACCCGCGCTCCTCCTCGCCCTGAGCGGAATCTTGCAAACTCTCGCCCGCGCCACCTCCTGGGCTCGGCCCGCTAAGGTGATGGCGCACCCTTTTTTTTCTTTTTTTTGCTGCGGTAGATGGGCTCGGCCCACCTCTATATGGCGCCATGTGTGAGGTTTAGTTATCCAGCGCCCAACCTTTCTAGGCCCAGTCTAGCGCAGATTTGGTCCAGTAGACGTTTAATTAATTTCTGAGATTTATTATTTGGCAGATTGTATAATATTTTTGCGGTGCCCGTATCTCTTTAACGGTAGCCCGGATCGCGATGCGTAAAACATGAAAGTTGCTTAGAATTTTGTGTAGATTAATAATTGTGCTCTTTTTCCATGTTTGACCTTGTTTACATGTTTACTTGCTATTTACAACCTTGCCACTATAAACTGTAATCTGCCATAACTTTTTAACCGTTGCTCCGATTAAAATGTTCTTTATATGTAACTTGATTAGAATTGCATGTAGAATGTGTTTATGCTGCTATTGCTTGCTAATAAAAATAATAAAATATTTTTTAGGGAAAAACAGTACCAAATGCAATATTTATCGTGGGGTCCGTAATAGTTGGCATGTATAGGTTTTACCCCCACTTAAAGTGACTAGCATAGATAGTTTGTCTTATGCTTCACCTCTTGCCATGTTTGTGTGCTATGCCATGCTTGCTTGAGTTGCCATGTTAACAAACTTTGTTGATCACCTGTAACTAAACAACTTGAACCATCGTAAACGTGCGGTATCGTCGTGTGTGACGAGTACCCCACTTAACCTGTTAGTAATCGCTTCCGACGAAAGACGCGATCGTTGCGTTGTCTCGTGTTGCCTTCTTGTTGATGCTTGCTCGTGTTTGCGTAGTAATAGATGCTTGCTTGTTGATTGCTTTCCAGTGTTTACCGCCTTGCGTGCTCTTGGGGTCACCTTCGGCGACGTTGCGAGCGTGCGATCGACTACACCTTCAGAACCCGACTTATCAACAGGAAAGGACTATACATTACTTATGATCCATTCTATTTCAACCAGCGGTTTGCATGCTAGTCTAGGATAGATTCGATGTTTGATCCTACCACATGTTTACAGCCTCTTTCAAACCGATACAGCCATGTCCCCTCCCAGCAAACCATGTACTGCTATGTTACTATTGCTCGTTGCTCAGCCCCTGCTTAGTATGCAGGCTTAGGATGCTACGATGTTATCTCCTGTTACTCCTTGGTTTGGGATATCACATTATTATTATTGTTATGGATGATATGATTATTATAAATTTTGACTATATTCGACGAAGGATGGAAGGTCTAGGCTATCCCGCCCCGACGCTTTGTTCCATTCGAGTCACCTAGGATCCGAGTTTCGGGTATTGGTTTTAAGACTGAGCGTGCCTAACCGCGTGTGGGATTTTATGGGGTCCCCTTTTCTTACCTACCTAGCGTCAAACATTTCTAGTGGTGGCCCAAGATGATTTACCATTTGAAAACCGTGTGTGTGTCTGTTGGGTCGCTCATGGCAGATATTCTTTAAAATAACTTGGGCCAGCTGAGACATGGTTCTCTTGTTGGTCCACCCCAGGGGGCTGCCCACATATGTTTGGGTAGCTAACCCGACCTCATCCAGACGGTAGAGGCCAATTCGAGAGCGCGGCCGGCTTTTGAGTTGGAGGTCGACTCACCGGCGGCCACCCGGATTTGTTTGTTGTTAGCTAGAGGGACCTGTCGTTTCGGATCTCTCGGAAGTAAATCATAAAATGGTTGCCTATCATGGGTAGCAACTAAGAGAGATGGGCGCGCATGCGGAGCCTTGTAATGGGCAGTTGGTACACCCCTGTAGGGTTAAATCTTTTCGAGAAGCCGTGTCCACGGTTATGGACGACTTGAGACCTACTCCTTGTTCATAGACAACGACAACTCAGATAATCTTAATATAACTTGATCAACGTGTGTGTGTGCCTTGACTGCTTCTTCTTCATCGGGATGCGAAGAGGAGGACAAGGATAGGATAGGTGTTATGTTTGCGTAAGTAGCTAATAGTAAGACTTGTTGGAGGCGATTCCTCATCGAATGCTTGGCTTCTTATCTTACTCTCTAGATCGTTAGCCACTTCATAAATGCTAGTGTGGCAGCAACCTCACCACTTACCCCATCCTTACCGTAAACTACTAGTTGTCCTAGAATGACGAGTGATGAAGTCCTTGCTGGGTCAGTTGACCACTACAGTTGGATGCTGAGTACTTCTATACTCATGATACTACCCCCAAACTCTTTTCAGGGTTCTTGATCGACAACAGGTATGGTGATCGACGTTTCACGTGGAGACTCGTCGACGACTAGTTAGGCGGATCCCGGCGGAGGTCCTGGACCCGTGTGGTTATGGGGATCGATGATTTTCTTTTGCCGCTAGGCATTTGATTGTAGTCTGTACCCAGACATGTATCTTCCGCTGTTGTATTGTATTAAGGAAGTTGTATGCCGACTGTATGAGATGTTGTATCTTTGTATCTGTAATGTTGTGATATCATGTTGGAAATCCGGGGCATACGGCTATGTCATAAGTCGCGGTGGGACCGATATGTGCTTCGTCCCCGGATCTGGATGGAAACATCTAGATCTGAAACAGTACCGCATATCGGAGGCCAGAGGAATTGTTATTAGCTCTTGCGTTTATCCTGTGTAAACAGCAAGGCCGGAAGAATTGACAACTCCTCTGTACTCGTTGGGATCAAAGTTATTTGTTGCTGTGTGCAGGTCCACGTCAAGCGCCGTGACACCTTCTTGTATCTCTTGGAGTCCTACTGGTTCGATAACCTTGGTATCTTTACCGAGGGAAATTTGCTGCTACGCTACATCTCACCTTCCACTTGGGGTAACCAACGAGGAGTGAGAGATCCTCGCCGTATCAAGCCAATCTCTGGCGCCGTTGCCGGGGACTCCAGTCTACAAGATAGGGGAGTTGCACACTATCTTTTATCTTTGCTTTTTAGTCTTGTTAGTTTACCTTTCAGTTTTTACTTTTGTGTCCCTTATTCAAAATACCAAAAATACCTGCTGCTACTATGGGTTCCAATGAAAACAACAAGTTGTGTGACTTCACCAGTCACAACAACAGTGACTTTATCTGCACTCCAATTGCCACACCTGCCACTTCAGCTACCTCTTATGAAATTAAACTTGCTTTGCTAAACCTTGTTATGAGAGATCAATTCTCTGGTGCTGGAGATGATGCCGCTTTACACTTGAATAATTTTGTTGAATTATGTGATATGCAAAAGTATAAAGAAGTAGAAGGTGATGTTGTTAAGCTCAAGCTTTTTCCTTTCTCTTTGAGGGACGGAGCTAAAATCTGGTTTCAATCTTTGCCTAGGAATAGCATAGATTCTTGGGATAAGTGCAAAGATGCTTTTATTGGGAAGTACTATCCACCTGCTAAGATTATCCAATTGAGGAGTAACATTATGAATTTCAAGAAATTGGATAATGAACACGTTGCCCAAGCTTGGGAACGCATGAAATCGCTTGTCAAGAACTGCCCCACACATGGTCTGACTACCTGGATGGTTATCCAGACTTTTTATGCAGGCTTGAACTTTACCTCACGGAACCTGTTAGATTCGGCCGCGGGAGGAACTTTTATGTCAACCACACTTGGTGCTGCCACAAAGATACTTGATGAGATGATGCTGAAGTACTCTCAGTGGCACACCGAAAGATCTCCAACTGGTAAGAAGGTAAATTCTGTCGAGGAGATCTCCTCTCTAAATGAAAAGGTTGACCTTATCATGTCTCTACTTACCAAGCAAGCTCCTATTGATCCTCAGGATGTTCCTTTAAATTCTTTGGTTGCTCAGGAACAAGTAGATGTGAACTTTATCTCTAGAAACAACTTTAATAATAATGCTTATAGGGGCAACTTTTCTAGTAGTCCTAGACCGTTTCCATCCACTTATGGGAACAACAACACCTACCCTAGCAACAAGAACCCCACCTCTGAACTAGAGAGTATGCTTAGAGACTTTATCACTACCCAAAAAGCCTTCAACAAGAATGTGGAAGAAAAACTAGCTAAATTAGATAATCTTTGTTTGAAGGTAGACAACTTAGCCCTTGATGTTGAGATGTGAAAAATTAGAACCTCTCCCCTTGAGGAGAGTAAGGTCACTCCTATGAATGCTATCCAGTTACAAATCAATGAAAATATTAGGATGATGGATAAACTCAAAGAAAAATGGGCTAGAGAAAAAGAGGAAGAGGAATGAATTAAGAGCCTTCCTACTTACCACACAGTAGCCACTATCCAAGTAGTTGCGGATGTCCAAACAGTTAGCACCCATCACACCCCTAGTCCCACTGGACCTATCAATGGTGATGCTACCACCTCAACCATAGATGAAGAAACCTCTATGAACATAGAGGCTTTCAAACAAGTGAGCCTAAATGATATCACTACCTCCTTGATAGATAGTAGTGACCTAGACTTTGACAACTGCACTTTACCCGAAGTTATTGGTTTCCTACACAAGATGTCTAGAGACCCCCACACTAGCACACTTAATCTTGCCTTCACAGAGCATATCATCCATACTCTAATCAAAGTTAGGGAGGAGAAGCTTAGACTAGAAGCCTCCATACCTAGGAAGCTAGAAGATGGTTGGGATCCTATGATAAAAATCAAATTGAATAACTTCTCTTGTTATGCTCTTTGTGATGTTGGAGCAAGTACCTCTGTTATGCCCAAAAGAATGTATGATATGCTTGAATTGAAAACTTTTGATCCCTGTTCTTTTGGTGTTCGTCTTGTTGATTCTTCCTTAAAGAAGCCTTTGGGGAAGATCGACGACGTTCTTATCATTGTCAATGACAATTATGTTCCCGTTGATTTCACTATTATGGACATTGAGTGTGAGCCCTCTTGTCCAATTATTTTGGGACGTCCTTTTCTTCCCACAGTTGGTGCTGTTATTGATATGAAAGAAGGGATTATAAAACTCCAATTCCCTCTCAAGAAATGAATGGAACATTTCCCTAGGAAAAAGATTAAGTTGCCTTTTGAGTCCGTTACACGGGCTAGTTATTCTCTTGAAAAGACTTGATCTTCTGCTTTAAGCCTAGCTAATGGCTCTAAAGAAGCGCTTTCGGGAGGCAGCCCGCCACGAATTTAGGTTTTTATTTTTGCTTTTATTCTATTCTTAGTGGTCTTGATGATTGTTACTACAGTAGAAACATCATTGTATCTTTATTTTTCAAGCTTTGTGCATTTTATAGCCTCATACGACAAGGGAAGTGAAAGTTGTGACATGCTGTCGAGAAAACAGATTCTGTCCTCGTGACTAGAAAAATCATGGAAAAATCCCAGTTCATCTTTTTGAGCTTAATTTTTTACACAGTGTGCTCTATACAATTAAGAAACCTTCGTATGTTCTGAGTTTTTTGATTTGAGTTGCATAAGTACCCCTAAAAAATTCGTTTCTACCTGCTGGTCTGGTTTTCACAGATTCTGTCTTGTTTTGCCTTTTCTTCGTTTTGCAAACCTTAAGCTTGATTTTTCTTTGAAAAAACTTTTTGGCAATCTTGAGAAACAGTATCTCTTCAAGATTATCATTATTTCCAGTAGAGGAAAAATTATTTTAGTTGGGTACTAACCTCTCTAATCAGTCTACAATGAGTTATGTATGAAGGGAGTTTTCAAGTGCGCGATGGAAAATGATGAAAGAAGATCTTGGAGTGTCAAACGCTCAAGCTTGGGGATTCCCATGTGCACCCCCAATAAATATTCAAGGAGAATCAAGCGTCTAAGCTTGGGGATGCCCCCGTGCATCCCCTTCTTAATCAAAATTATCAGTTCGTCTCTCGTTGCACTATATTTTTATCACTTCATGCGTTATGTGCTATACTTGGAGCGTCTCGCTCTTTACTTTTCTAGGTTTGTTTTTGCTTTGTTTGCTGTAATAACAAGTTAGACCCCAACTTACTCTTTTGTGTGGGAGAGATACACGCTCCGCTTGAACTAGAACTCCTCATAGGATTTGCATGCTTATTCTTTTAGCTGTGAGTTGTTCTTTTTCTTTTCTTAGCTGCTACTCTGTTTAGTTGTAGTGATTTAGTCTTTCTAGAACTTTTCTTTTGTTTTAGGTTGAACTTTATATAGGTTGCCTGTTTTATCTTGTTAAAGAGTTTGCCTGTTGCACTGAGTTTTGTGTCTTGACTAGAAGTAGGTAGTTGAAGTTTCTTTTCTCTTTGTAGTAGTAACTTGCAATAGTTTTGAGGTATTGACTAGAGTAATGTTTGAACTTTTGGTGTCAAGAGCTCGAGCCTATTAGTGATAGATATCGTATTTTGGGCAATCCGTGTGTTTTTCGAAAACCAAAACCCCTGTTGAGAACTCTAGCTACTAGATGGATCACTAACCTCTGGAGGGTTCGAATATTAGAGTACACTCACTTACCATGAGTTGAGGATGCGCAAGGATAACCAAACCCCCATACACTCTTCCTCGGGGTACTTGTCTCTTTGTGAACCTCCTGATTAGATTGAGAGTTAACGATAACAAGTGCATGAGTTCTTCGGACTAATGTGAGTATTCGAAAGTTGACACTTCCACCCACCTATACTTTTTCTAGCCTCTTCGGTACCGTGCATTGCCCTTTCTCACCTTGAGAGTTGGTGCATACTTCGCCGATGCATCCAAACCCTTGACACGATACGCTCTGTCATCATAAGCCTCCTTATATCTTTCCTCAAAACAGCCGCCATACCTACCTACAAGGCATTTCCATAGCCTTTCCGAGATACATTGTCATGCAACATCCACCTTCTCATGACTTGATCTTCATGTCATACATGCTACTTGCTTGATCGATGAGCCGCATGCTAGTTGGGCCTTGCCCTAATCATTGCTACATGACACGCTAGTATCATTGCATATTCTGCTATCCTGGCAGAAGCATACATTTGCATCATGATAGTTATATCTTCTTTATGTGAGTACCTTTGTAAAAGTGTGAAAGATCTCCTATATTCTTGTAAAATATAGAGTGTTGCCCCTAAAGTGAGGAAAAGATCCCAAAGAGGACAAAATCAAAAGATCCCAAAGAGGACAAATGAGAGTTAAATAGAAAGAGCCATCGAGGCCACCAAAAAATAGAAAAAAATAGAAAAAAGAGAAAAAGAAAAATAAAAAGAGAGAAGGGGGCACACTACTATTCCTTTGGAGAGATCCACACTAGTACTTCATCCTCTATCCCTTGTACTCCATAGAGATCATCATCATGCATATAGCTCTGTGGGGACCTTCACACTATAGAACTTGGCTTGTATATTCCAATGATGAGCCTCCTCAAACGATCTCTAGGTCTTCTTGAGCAAGCAAGTTAGATGCACCCCCACTTGTTCCCTTGGAGAGCTTTTAGCTCACATGTGCATCCGTTGCATGGCAATCCCTACTCCTCACATCATATCTATCATATGGCCTTCTCTCGCCTATGATTGTCCTCATTGATGTGAGCCTTGCACACCTTTTTGTCTTCCACCTCCACCTTCTTTCTGTTTCTCCTTTTAGGTGTCAACTTTCTTGCTCACACTCATCCATTGCATAAGTGCTCAAAATATCGAAAGGGAGTGGATCAGTTTGACTTGTACCTGGCTAGTGGTCTGGGGACGAGTCAAGATAAGAATCCAAAGGAGACTAAGTGTGAAACTTTAGTAGATAGTAGTTCTCAACAACCTTTTTTCTCTCTTTTTCCCAGTCCCCTTCTTGCACGCAAACACCATCTGGAGACATTCGAGTCACGGACAGCGAGAGCTCTTGCACCTTTTGTTCTTTTGTTGCTTGTGTCAATGCTAATATAGACTCTTTCTTGTTAAGACTTGAATTGAATTGCATGCTTTGATTGCTTTACTTAAAAGTCCTTATATGGTTGTGTGGCATGTCACCACAGAAATTATGCTTGTTATCATTTACCTACTCGAGGACGAGCAGGAATTAAGCTTGGGGATGTTGATACGTCCCAAACGTATCTATAATTTTTGCTTGCTCCATGCATGTTTTGTGTGACTTTGCCATGATTTGCTTGAACTTTCATACACTTTTGATCATATTTGGACTAATCTATTAACCCAGTGCACCCAGCTGCCAGTTGCTGTTTTCTGCTGTTTTTGTATTTCAGGTTTTCCGGCCATTAAAAGGGCTCCAAAAAATCCGGAAAAATCAGATAAAAAATCAGCGACCCGTAAGCTTCCGGAATCACCAAGGCACCGGAGGGGGGCCACCACCAGGAGACCAACAGGGTCCCTGGCGCGGCCACACCCTAGGCCGCGCCAGGAGGCCTCCTGGCTGCCTGGTGGGTCCCCTCGACACCCCCCTCCGCCTATATTTAGCCCTCGGGGTGGAAACCCCTAATATCGATCTCTTTTCCGCGAACTCGCCTCTGTACCGCCGCTGCCGTTTCTACATCGGGGCTGCCTGGAGAAGCTGCCCCGGCACCCTGCCGGGAGGAGGAACCCCCTCCGGGAGACCATCCATAGCCATGGACGCCTCCCGTATGTACCGTGAGTAGTTTCCCTTGGACCATGGGTCCATGACCAGTAGCTATGTGATGTAGTTCTCTCCCTTCTTTGTGCTTCCACTTTTGAGACCTCGTGAGCTGCCTCACATGATCGAGGCACTTCTGTAATTTCTGCTGTTGCTATGCTGAGTTTGTTGGGATCTGATGGATTATGAGACCATGTTCAGATTGTGATGAGTAATATATTTGGTTCTTCTCTTTTATATTTTGTTCTTGAGTAAATTCTTGCATGTTCTCCGTTGCCGTATTTTACTTTGGCCAAGTGATTTGTTGAAACTCCAAGAGGGAGCGTTATGCTTGATTGTGGGTTCAATCCCTTGATGTCTAGCTTGAGTGACAGAATCTTGAGACTAGGGGATGTGTGATGACCCTCAACGTAGAGGGATCTATTGCAGTGTTTTCGATAAGTAAGAGTGTCGAACCCAACGAGGAGCAGAAGGTAGTAGCAAGTGACTTTTGTAAGGAGATAACTGCAAGCACTGAAAGATAACTTTTTAGGGGTTTTCTTGGTATAAGCGACAGGATAGTAAAAACGAGCAAAGTAAAAGATACTGGATAGTAAAGAGTGGCCCAATCCTTTCTTAGCAAAGGAGAGGCTTAGCAACTGAACTTATAAAAGCTAAAGTGTTCTTGAGGACACATGGGAGAGGTAGTCATGTGCTTTCGCCATATTCTGCATCGGTACTATGTGCTGTGTTGTTAAGTGTTGAGTGGGTGGATCTATGATAGTACACCCTCTAGACTAAGATAAGTGTACTCTTATGATTAAACACCTTGCAAGCATCCGCAAATACAAGATAGTATTTAAGGCAAAAGCCTAACCATAGCAATACGATCGGTGATCCATTGTTCCCTTGTGCAAAAGTGTGCGAACTGGGGTTTAGGTTTCTGTCACTCCGGCAACCCACCGTAAGCATTCTTTATACACAATGCATTCCCCTAGGTCCTTGATAAGGCGAAGTGTTGAGTGTTCGACTCACACAACACCACTAGGAAAATAACAACACAACTTAAATATCAACCAACACATATTACTTCAACATCATATGACTACTAACAACTAGACTTCTCCCATGTCCTCAAGAACTAAAGTAACTACTCAAAAGACATAAAAGAGATCATGATCAGTGGGGATAAATAGATGATAAACAATCTGACCACAATAATATTTCTCCAATAAAACTCAATAGCATTCACCACAAAGTAGTAATCAACACCGGTAGAGCAGAGAGGATAGATAGTACGGATTACAACACGAGTTGCAATTGTGAGACAAGATTGGTTGGAGGTGGAGATGGTGCTGATGATGGGGATGATGTTGATGATGATCTCGATGATGCCCGTGACGATGGTGATGAAGATGGCGACGATCTCCCCTTCCGTGAGGAGATCTCCACGGCGGAATCTTCCCGCCAGAGATGGCTTTTATTCTCTGTAGGTTTCCGCCACGGAGCAGCGACGGAACTCCGAAAACTCTCTCTTTTTTAGGGTTTTTGGACGACGAGGAGTATATAGGCCAGAGGGGGCAGCCGGGAGTGGCCCCGGGGGTCCAGGCGCCCTCCCGGTGCGGCCAGGGGTGGGGCCGCGCCAGGTGGCCGCCTGGGCACCCTGTGGCCCCCTCTGGTCGCTCTTTTGCATGTCTTCGTGATCTTGCTGGAAAACAGCCTCCGTCGATTTTCAGGTAATTTGGAGGTGTTCTTCTTCAGCAACTCAGCGTCCACTTTTTACCGCTGAATCCTGCGTCTGCTTCTTCGGCATCGGAAAGTTGCAAACTATGTAAAATAAGCCAAAACAACATAAGAATATCATCATATCGTGAAATATATCAATGAATAAGAAATAATTACTATATAAAATAGTGATGCATTTTGAACATATCAACTCCCCCAAGCTTAGACCTCGCTTGTCCCCAAGCGAATACTGAGCTCGATAAACCTGTCCACAAGTTTAGAGAGTGAAGTGTCGATAAATAAAATACGGACAAGAAGCATCAAGGTTTCTCCATCAAACTCAAGCATATTCAACAGTAACCTCAACTCATAAGGCCCTCATGAGAAAGTAATAACAATTATAATCAAAAGTAGGGCTGAGGAAACTCATCAAATTATGGCAAACATAACCTTGGTCAAAGGAAAACTACAAACAATTTGAAGCTTTTGAAAGGACATGTTAATAGTCATGAAGTGCAAATGCTAACACGAAGGAAGATGCTCGCTAGGCAAAAGCTTTCGCAAACAACTTACTTATCAAAAGATAATGTCAACAAGGATATGGCATGGCAAAACTTAATGCAGCTCTATATGGATGAATCCTCATCAACATCAAATGTTTGTTCTTTTAGGGAAAAGAAGGAACTGGGAAAACTGACTCAACATGAAAGTGGAAGAAAGGCCTTGTAAAGGGCAAGCAAGGAAAACTCATGTGCTATCCTTAAATCAAACAGAATAAAAATAGATTTTGGGGCGGTGCATAGTTTGTCAACGAATGCTAATAGATAGCTCAATTATTTCTCAAGATGGACAAGTTTCGAGGAACGGCTCCCAAGTGAGGACGATCACATCCCCTTAATCTCCTTTGTTTATCACTGCCAAAGTTTCCGATTTCTCATAGACCAAGCGTGAAGGATGGTTTGTTTGTTATATTATCTTTCGAGCTGGGCGCACCCATGCCAGTTCCTCCTCGTATTATGGGTTTGCAGATTAGACATGCAATCCCGGGATAAAACTTGTCCAACTTAAGAAGATCATGAATTACCTACTACTTCCTCATGAGCTAAACAAGAGGCACAAAACAGAATATTTTGAACATTTAAGGATAACACATAAATTCTATACTTATAGGAGTGGTAGGGGAATACCATGAATAGGAAGGTATGGTGGACTCACATGGAAGGTAATGGTTTCAGGGTATGGATACACAAGCAGAAATCTACTTGGCAAAGAGTTTGGCTAGCAAAGGCTTTGAGAGAACAGACAGTTGATGCAAATTTAGATGCAAAACATATAAGGCATAAACATTAAGGTAAGCATAACACATCAAGTTTTCTTCCTTGTCAACATAACACTTCAAGCATAATAACATAAAGGTTTTGGCTACGTCGCTACTTGAGAAAACATGTATGTTGTCAAGACCAAAGCTATGTTTGCCAAAATTAAATAAAGTTTTCAAAGCCATACCTGATATAAGGTCAATACTCCCCATAAGAATCGTCATATGATGCCGATTGCGTGAAGAGAATACTGAGTGCAGCGAAGGAACCAATAGACTTCTCAGTAATATTCCAATATAGGCGACTCCACACTCACGGATACAATCTCTCCACAGACGGAGTGATAGACCTCAATGCAAACACCTATTTCATATAATAAACTCCCTAGACATGATACGAATCTAATTGACTCTAAAAGACTAAGATAAAGATAAAGATACCGGGCACTCCCCCAAGCTTGGAACAAGCTGAGGGGATGCCATTACCCGAGGAGATTTACTCCTCATTCTTGTTCTTCTCAGTCAGGTACTCCTTGGCGAAGCGCTTTCATGGTAGCTCCTCTCCAGTCTCGAAGGACATTCCCGTCTCCAGGATCCTGCACTCAGCACCTAAACCCATGCGCAGAAACTTTAGTCCATACTCACAGTTCTGGTTGTGCAGATCATAGATTTGTGCTTGGAGCTGATAAACTTTTTCTTCTAGTGCGGACAGACTTGACCACATCTCCTTCATCTCTTTCTTATGGGAAGCCTCGATCTCGTTCCTGATGTCAAAGTTGGCTTCAACACCACGCTCCACCATCTTCTTGAACTTGAAAACCTCATGTTCCATCTCCTTCAGCCGCTCCTCGGTGCTCCCCTCCACGACTGGTCCCTTCAGATCTTCCTTGTGGAGAACACCGTCCTCCACACGAAGGATCTGGGGGTGCTTGTTCACCTCAGCGAGGTAAGGGTTGATGACGTTGACGACGAACTTGTCCTTGGGGGAACTTGGGGAAGCCATGGCACCTAGGTCTAGCTAAAAGATCTCCTGGCAGAAACAGATTGAAGAGAAAACACACGAAATCGCGAGATACGTTGCCGGAACGATCCGGGTGAATATATAGCAAAACTTTCTGCAACAAAAGGAAGGTAACGAGCCAAAGTGGGGTCGGAGACGGACTCCTGGGTGCCCAGGAGGCCTACCGGCGCATCCAGGAGGTAGGGCGCTCCAGGGGGGGCGCCTGGGCCCCGTGGAGCTCCTCTCCGGCTCCTCTTAGGCCTCGAATTTTCCTAATTTTGCAAAAACTCATAATATGGAACTTTTATGGCGGTTCGCGATGTTTCCTTACCGTAATACATACCTTTTCTTATTCTGCTTCTGTCGGTGTCTGAAACAGGGCTGCAACATGTTCTTCATGAGTTGTTGTGCGTATCATATTTACATCAACATTGACGGGATCTCCCACCATGTAATGCTTGAGTCTTTGCCCATTCACAACTTGAGGTTTGGTGCCTTCAAAATTGTTAATGTTAATTGCACCAGACCGGTAGACTTCTTCGATATGAAATGGCCCTTCCCACCTGGAAAGTAGTTTACCTGGAGAAAACCTGAAACGGGATCTAAACAATAAAACTTTATCACCAACATTAAATTCACGTTTTAGAGTCCTCCTGTCATGCCACTTCTTTACCTTTTCCTTGAACATTTTAGCGCTCTCGTAAGCTTCACTTCTCCACTCATCTAGAGAAGTCAAGTTCATGAGACGCTTTTCACCAGCTAACTTTGGGTCAGCATTAAGCTCTCTAACAGCCCAGAAAGCTTTGTGTTCTAACTCTAATGGCAAATGGCAAGCCTTGCCATAGACCATTTTATAGGGAGACATGCCCATGGGGTTTTTGTAAGCAGTTCTATACGCCCACAAGCATCTCCTAACTTATTTGACCAGTCCTTCCTATTTCTGTTAACTGTCTTTTGCAAGATCAACTAGATCTCTCTATTGGTGAGATCAACTTGCCCACTAGTTTGAGGATGGTACGGTGACGCAATTCTATGATTGACATCGTACTTGGCTAAAGCTTTTCTAAATGCTCCATGCGTGAAGTGTGATCCTCCATCAGTCATGAGATACCTAGGTACACCAAACCTAGGTAAAATTACATCTTTGAGCATTTTCAAAGATATTTTGTGATCATCACTTTCAGTGGGGATTTCTTCAACCCACTTGGTTACATAATCAATAGCAACTAATATGTGAGTGTACTTGTGCGAAGAAGGAAAAGGACCCATAAAATCAAAACCCCAGCAATCAAAAGGCTCAATCACTAGTGAGTAATTCATAGGCATCTCATTCCTCCTACTAATATTACCAACTCTCTGACATTTATCACAGGATAAAACATAATTTCTAGCCTCTTTAAAGAGAGTAGGCCAATAAAAACCTGATTGGAGAACCTTATGTGCGGTCCTCTCACCGGCGTGATGTCCTCCGTAGGGACTATCGTGACATTGCTTGAGAATGTCCTTCTGCTCGTGCTCCGGTATGCATCTTCTCACGATCCCGTCCGGACCTTCTTTGAAAAGATGTGGGTCATCCCAAAAGTAATGCCTCAAATCATGGAAGAACTTCTTCCTTTGCTGAAATGTTAAACCTGGAGGAAAATACTTTGCAACGATAAAATTAGCATAATCTGCAAACCAAGGATCGGAAAGAGATTGTACTTTAACAACGGCAAGTTGTTCGTCTGGAAAACTGTCGTTGACTGGGATGGGATCATGCGGTATATCTTCCATCCTTGAAATATTGTCCGCTACAGGGTTGTGTGCTCCTTTTCTATCAACAATCTGCAAATCAAATTCTTGAAGAAGGAGTACCCATCTGATGAGCCTTGGTTTGGCATCCTTCTTCGTCATAAGATACTTAATGACAACATGGTCAGTATGAATAATAACTTTAGAATCAACAATATACTGCCTAAACTTATCACAAGAAAACACTACTGCTAAGAATTCCTTCTCAGTAGTAGCATAATTCTTTTGAGCACTATCAAGGGTCTTACTAGCATAATAAATAACATTCAACTTTTTATCAACCCTTTGTACTAAAACAGCTCCAACAGCAAAATCACTAGCATCACACATAATTTCGAAGGGCAAACTCCAGTCAGGCGGTTGTACTATAGGAGCGGTTATTAAAGCTTTCTTAAGAACTTCGAAAGCCTCCTTACAATCTTCATCAAAAGGAACATCCTTATGGAGAAGATTAGTGAGGGGTCTCGAGGTCTTTGAAAAGTCTTTAACAAATCTTCTATAGAAACCAGCATGACCGAGAAAACTACGAATACCTTTAATGTCCCTTGGATAGGGAATCCTTTCGATAGCTTCAATCTTCACCTTGTCCACTTCAATTCCCCTCTCGGAAATCTTGTGGCCAAGCACGATCCCTTCGTTAACCATGAAGTGGCACTTTTCCCAGTTTAGAACTAAGTTTGTATCCTCGCATCTCTGCAAAACTTTATTAAGATTGTGGAGACAGTGGTCAAAGGAAGTTCCATAGACGGAGAAATCATCCATGAAGACTTCCACAATCTCCTCACAGAAACCATGAAATATTGCAGACATACATCTCTGAAAAGTAGTAGGGGCAATGCATAAACCAAAAGGCATACGCCTATAAGCATAATTACCATAAGGACAAGTGAAAGTGGTCTTCTCTTGATCGGCAGTGTTAACATGAATTTGAGAGAAGCCAGAGTACCCGTCAAGATAGAAAAAGTGGGTGTTTTTCGACAGCCTCTCAAGCATCTGATCAATAAAGGGCAGCGTGTAGTGGTCCTTCCTGGTTGCCTTGTTCAAGTTCCTGTAATCAATACACATTCTGTATCCAATAATAATTCTTTGAGGTATTAGTTCATTCTTATCATTAGGGACTACAGTTGTCCCTCCTTTCTTAGGAACACAATGAACTGGACTTACCCACTTACTATCGGCTATAGGGTAGATAATACCTGCGGCTAGAAGCTTGAGGATTTCGGTCCTCACAACATCCATCATCTTTGGGTTCAACCGTCGTTGATGGTCAACAATAGGTTTAGCATCAGGCTCGAGGTTGATAGTATGTTGACAGATAGATGGACTAATTCCCTTAAGGTCATCAAGGGTATAGCCAATTGCACCACGGTGTTTACGAAGTACTTCCAATAATCGCTCTTCTTCATATCCTGAAAGGTTAGAGTTGATAATAACATGATATACTTTCTTTTCATCTAAATAAGCATACTTGAGCGTATCGGGAAGAGGTTTGAGATCAAACACCGGGTCTTCTTTTGTTTTGGATAGAATTCCCAAAGGTTCAACCGGAAGGTTGTGCTTCAGGATAGCAGGTTGTCTCAAGAAGATTTCATCAATTTCATTTCTTTCCTGCATATGAGTATCATTCTCGTGGTCCTCCATGTATTGCTGCAAAGGATCATTAGGGGGAATAGCAATAGAAGCAATACTTTCAATAATTTTATCATCACTAGGTAATTCAGTACCATGAGGCTGCTTGGAAATCTTAGAAAAGTTAAATTCATATGGCTCACCATTGAATTCAACAGAAACTTTACCTTTCTTGCAATCTATAATAGCTCCACAGGTTCTGAGAAAAGGTCTACCAAAAATAATAGGACAAAAACTATCTTGTACTGAACCAAGTACAAGAAAGTCGGTAGGATACTTTACCTTTCCACATAGGACTTCAAGATCTCTCACAATCCCAATAGGAGAGATAGTAGCTTTGTTTGCAAGATGAATAGTAACATCAATCTCTTCAAGTTCACAGGGTGAAATCTCACTCATGATCTCTTGATAAAGCGAATAAGGAATCGCGCTAGCACTTCATCCCAGGTCGCATAGCCCGTAATAATTGTGATCTCCTATTTTAACAGATACAACTGGTGTACCTAAAATTGGGCTTTTATTCTTGGCTGTGACAATGTTAGATGAAACAACACAAAAGTTTTATAATAGAATCTGAAACATCATTAGTAACTAAATCTTTAACCATAGCAACTTGAGGATCGACTCTGATCTGGTCCTCAGGTTCGCCTGTTCTTCTCTCACTTTTATTTATGATGCCTGTCACAAAAGAGTGCTCCCTTATTCTTGAAGGAAAAGGGGGCTTTTCATATATAGCTGCAGGCAAAACAGGATCAACAACGTGAATATCAATAGGTACTTCTTTGAAAGGCTTATGGTACTAATCCTTCTTCATCTTAGAAGAATCAATATGAGAGGAAAAGTTCTTACAAAAATCAATCATTAGATGGGAATCCAGACCAATCTTAGAGCAAAAGGTATTAAAATAATCAGTTTTCACATAGCTCTCAATATAATCATGCTCATAATTTATAGCAGGTTCAATACCTTTATCGATTTCCCAATCTTCAGTATTCTTCTGGATCCTTTCGATGAGATCCCATCTTTCTTCAATGCTCTTTGTCTGAAATACTCCGCTAGAGGAGGTATCCAACCTTTCCTTATCCTGACGAGAAAGCATGGCATAAAAATTTGTAAGTATAATATCTTTGGGGAGCTTATGGATAGGACATTTGAACATTAGGGATTTAAGCCTCCCCCAAGCTTGAGCGATGCTCTCTCCGTTGCGAGACCTAAAGTTATAGATGTAATTCCTGTCTCGATAAACTTCATGAAGAGGGTAAAAAATTCTATATAAAAGAGAGACATAAGCTCTTCCCAATTAAGAGAATGTGAGTTATTGAGGAGCTTATACCAATCTGAAGCTTTGTCTGTAAGCGATACGGAGAATAATTTCTTCATAACGAACTCCAGTGACACACTTGCAAGCTTGAATAATGAACATAGTTGTGATAAATATAGCAAGTGTTCACCTCGATGTCTGTCTCCTGCATAGCGATTAGCTAGGACATAATCGATAATACCTGATGGTATCTTATAAGGCACAATTTCAGCAGGGTCAGGAGTAACTACCTTAGTTGTGGGGCGGCTCCCCAAGAACAACGATCCAATAGTAGGGGTGTCCATAAGGACAAAAGCAGCAACAACAAAACTAAAACAGAAATATAAAAACTTCCTTACCGGCTTCACTTACTAATAGCGCTACACTCCCCGGCAATGGCGCCAGAAAACGTAGCTTGATGACCCTCAACGTAGAGGGATCTATTGCAGTGTTTTCGATAAGTAAGAGTGTCGAACCCAACGAGGAGCAGAAGGTAGTAGCAAGTGACTTTGGTAAGGAGATAACTGCAAGCACTGAAAGATAACTTTTTAGGGGTTTTCTTGGTATAAGCGACAGGATAGTAAAAACGAGCAAAGTAAAAGATACTGGATAGTAAAGAGTGGCCCAATCCTTTCTTAGCAAAGGAGAGGCTTAGCAACTGAACTTATAAAAGCTAAAGTGTTCTTGAGGACACACGGGAGAGGTAGTCATGTGCTTTCGCCATATTCTGCATCGGTACTATGTGCTGTGTTGATAAGTGTTGAGTGGGTGGATCTATGCTAGTACACCCTCTAGACTAAGATAAGTGTACTCTTATGATTAAACACCTTGAAAGCATCCGCAAATACAAGATAGTATTTAAGGCAAAAGCCTAACCATAGCAATACGATCGGTGATCCATTGTTCCCTTGTGCAAAAGTGTGCGAACTGGGGTTTACGTTTCTGTCACTCCGGCAACCCACCGTAAGCATTCTTTATACACAATGCATTCCCCTAGGTCCTTGATAAGGCGAAGTGTTGAGTGTTCGACTCACACAACACCACTAGGAAAATAACAACACTACTTAAATGTCAACCAACACATATTACTTAAACATCATATGACTACTAACAACTACACTTCTCCCATGTCCTCAAGAACTAAAGTAACTACGCACAAGACATAAAAGAGATCATGATCAGTGGGGATAAATAGATGATAAACAATCTGAACACAATAATATTTCTCCAAAAAAACTCAATAGCATTCACCACAAAGTAGTAATCAACACCGGTAGAGTAGAGAGGATAGATAGTACGGATTACAACACGAGTTGCAATTGTGAGACAAGATTGGATGGAGGTGTAGATGGTGCTGATGATGGGGATGATGTGGATGATGATCTCGATGATGCCCGTGATGATGGTGATGACGATGGCGATGATCTCCCCTTCCAGGAGGTGATCTCCCCGGCGGAATCTTCCCGCCAGAGATGGCTTTTCTTCTCTGTAGGTTTCCGCCACGGAGCGGCGGCGGAACTCCGGAAACTCTCTCTTTTTGAGGGTTTTTGGACGATGAGGAGTATATAGGCCAAAGGGGGGAGCCGGGAGTGGCCCCGGGGGTCCAGGCGCCCTCCCGGCGCGGCCAGGGGTGGGGCCGCGCCAGGTGGCCGCCTGGGCACCCTGTGGTCCCCCTCTGGTCGCTCTTTTGCGTGTCTTCGTGATCCTGCTGGAAAACAGCCTCCGTCGATTTTTAGGTAATTTGGAGGTGTTCTTCTTCAGCAACTCAGCGTCCACTTTTTACCGCTGAATCCTGCGTCTGCTGCTTCGGCACCGGAAAGTTGCAAACTATGTAAAATAAGCCAAAACAACATAAGAATAGCATCATATCGTGAAATATATCAATGAATAAGAAATAATTATTATATAAAATAGTGATGCATTTTGGACGTATCAATGTGCTGTTGCCACCAGGGATAAAACAACGGTGCTTGTATCCGCGGGTGCAAGGATTGATTACTTTACGCAAAGTTCGTTTAATGCAGTTGTCTGTTGCTTTGAGTTTACACTTTGGGTGGGATTCAAAACTTAATACCAGCGAGATGTTCTAGATAGATATCTCAAGGTGGATGATTCGTAGTAGATGCAGTTGGATTTCGGTCTACTTACCTTGGTGTACTGCCCATTTCTTTTGAGCCCTTCCTTTCTTTGCAGCATAGTTAGCATTGCGGTGCCTTCATAATTCTGTCAATTGCCCAGCTGTGATTTGTTTACCTCCCTAGCACTTTTATCGTCTTTTGGGAGAGAAACATCACTAGTGAAAATCACGGGACCCCGGTTCATCTTCATATTACTGTTTACATCCTTAGTTTACTTTCAATTGCCACTATTATTATCTCTTGCGTTTATCCTTTGTAAACAGCAAGGCCGAAGGAATTGACAACTCCTCTGTACTCGTTGGGAGTAAAGTTATTTGTTGCTGTGTGCAGGTCCACGTCAAGCGCCGTGACACCTTCTTGTATCTCTTGGAGTCCTACTGGTTCGATAACCTTGGTATCTTTACCGAGGGAAATTTGCTGCTACGCTAAATCTCACCTTCCACCTGGGGTAACCAACAAGGAGTGAGAGATCCTCACCATATCACCACCTACTTATCATCTCTGGAGTCCTACTAGAGACAAACCTTGGTATCTTCACCGAGGGAAATTTGTTGTTATCCTACATCTCAGCTTCCACTTGGGGTAACCAACGGGGAGAGGTGTTGCACTAGTCAACTCTCTCGTCATCAAGAAAATTTCTGGCGCCGTTGCCGGGGACTCCAAGTTCTAAGATAGGGGAGTTTCCCACGACCTTTTACCTTTGCTTTTTAGTCTTGTTAGTTTACCTTTCAGTTTTTATCTTTGTGTCTTATATCAAAAATTACAAAAAAATCTGCCACACTTGCTGCTACTATGGGTTCCACTGAAAACACTAAGTTGTGTGACTTCACTAGTCACAACAACAAAGACTTTATCTGCACTCCTATTGCCACACCTGCCACTTCAGGTACCTCTTATGTAATTAAACCTGCTTTGCTAAACCTTGTTATTAGAGATCAATTATCTGGTGCTGGAGATGATGCTGATTTACACTTAAATAATTTTGTTGAGTTATGTGATATGCAAAAGTATAAAGAAGTAGAAGGTGATGTTGTTAAGCTCAATCTTTTTCCTTTCTCTTTGAGGGAAGGAGCTAAAATATGGTTTCAATCTTTGCCTAGGAATAGCATAGATTCTTGGGATAAGTGCAAATATGCTTTTATTGGGAAGTATTATCCACCTGCTAAAATTATCCAATTGAGAAGTAACATGATGAATTTTAAGCAATTGGGTAATGAACACGTTGCCCAAGCTTGGGAACGTATAAAATCTCTTGTTAAGAAATGCCCTACACATGGTTTGACCACCTGGATGGTTATCCAGACTTTTTATGCAGGCTTGAACTTTACCTCGCAAAACCTGTTAGATTCGGCTGCCGGAGGAACCTTTATGTCAACTACACTTGGTGCTGCCACAAAACTTCTCGATGAGATGATGACCAACTATTCCCAATGGCACACCGAACGCGCTCCAACAGGTAGGAAGGTAAACTCTGTCGAGGAGATTACGTCCCTAAATGAAAAAGTTGACTTGATTATGTCTCTACTTACCAAGCAATCCTCCATTGATCCTCATGATGTTCCTTTAAATTCTTTGGTTGCTCAGGAACAAGTAGATGTGAACTTTATTGCTAGAAACAACTTTAATAACAATGCATATAAGGGGAATTTTGCTAGTAATCCTAGACCGTTTCCATCCAACTATGGGAACAGCAACACTTACCCTAGCAACAAGAACCCCACTTCTGAATTAGAAAACATGCTTAGAGACTTTATCACTACCCAAAAAGCCTTCAATAAGAATGTTGAAGAGAAACTAGCTAAGTTAGATAATCTCTCTTTGAAGGTACATAGCCCAGCCCTTGATGTTGAGATGCTAAAAATTAGAACCTCTCCCCTTGAGGAGAGGAATGCCACTCCTATTAATGCTATCCAATTACAAATCAATGAAAATATTAGGATGATGGCTAAACTTAAAGAAATATGGGATAGAGAAAAAGATGAAGAGGATAGAATTAAGAGCCTTCCTACACACCACACAGTTGCCACTATCCAAATAGTTGAGGACACTCAAACTATTAGCACCCGATGCACTCCTAGTCCCATTGGACCTATTAATGGTGATGCTAATACCTCAACCGTAGAAGAAGAGACCCCTATGAACATAGAGGGTTTCAAACAAGTGAGCCTAGATGACACTACTACCACCTTTGATAGTAGTGATATTGATTTTGATAGTTTCACCCTCTCAGAAGTTATTAGCTTGCTACACAAAATGTCTAGAGACCCGCACACTAGCACACTCAATCTTTCCTTCACGGAGCATATCACAAATGCTCTCATCAAAGCTAGGGAGGAGAAGCTTAGAATAGAAGCCTCCATACCTAGGAAGCTAGATGATGGTTGGGACACTATGATTAAAATTAAATTAAATAACTTCTCTTGCTATGCTTTATGTGACGTTGGAGCTAGTACCTCCGTCATGCCCAAAAGAATGTATGGCATGTTTGAATTCAAACCTTTTGATTCTTGTTCTTTTGGTGTTCGTCTCGTTGATTCTTCCGTAAATAAACCTTAGGGGAAGATCGATGATGTTCTTATCATTGTCAATGACAATTATGTTCCCGTTGATTTTATTATTATGGATATAGAATGTGAACCTTTATGTCCAATCATTTTGGGACGTCCTTTTCTTCGCACCGTTGGTGCTGTTATTGACATGAAAGAGGGGAACATAAATTTCAATTCCCTCTCAAAAAGTTATGGAACGCTTCCCTAGAAAGAAAATCAAGTTACCTTTTGATTCCGTTACACAAGCTAGCTATTCTCTTTCTCTTGATAAAACTTGATTCTTCTTTTGCTTTATGCCTAGCTTAAAGGCGTAAAAGAAAGCGCTTGTTGGGAGGCAACCCAAGATGTTTTTAATTCTGTTTTTAGTGGTCTTGATGATTGTTACTATTGTATCAACATAATTGTATCTTTATTTTCAAGATTTGATCCAAGTTATTTCCTCTTATGATAAGGGAAGCAAAAGTTGTGACATGCTGTCCAGAAAACAGATTCTGTCTTCTTGACGGAAAAAATCGGAACAAATCACCAGTTCATCTTCTTGAGCTGAAATGTTTACACAGCATGCTCTATACAATTGTGAAACTTTTGTATGTTCTGAGTTTTTATATTTGAGTTGCAGAAGTGCCCCGCAATTTTTTCTCTAGTACCTGCTGTTCTGTTTTTCACAGATTCTGCCACGTTTTGCCTCTCCTTACTTTTGCAAATCTTAAGCTTGCTTTTTCTTTGCAAAAACTTTTTGGCAATCTTGAGAAACAGTAGCTCTTCAAGCATATCTTTATATCCAGTGGGAAAAATTATTTTATTAAGGGTACTAACCTCTCTAATCAGCTTATGATGAGTTATGTATGAAGGGAGTTTTCAAGTGTGCGATGGAAGATGATGAAAGAAGATCTGGGAGTGTCAAGGTCTCAAGCTTGGGGATGCCCCCATGCATCCCCAATAAATATTCAAGGATACTGAAGCGTCTAAACTTGGGGATGCCCCCGTGCATCCCCTTATCTATCAACAATAATCAGTTCGTCCTTCGTCTCACTATATTTTTATCACTTCATGCGTTATGTGCTATGCTTGGAGCGTCTCGCTCTTAGGTTTACTTTTTAGTTTTCTTTAGCTTTGCTTGATGTTCATAACAAGTTAGACCCCAACTTACTTTTTGTGGGAGAGAAACACGCTCCACTCCAATCTAGAACACATCATAGGATTTTCCATGCTTATATTTTTACTGTTGTGTGTTCTTTATCTTTTCGTAGCTACTGCGATGTTTAGTTCTAGTCTTAGTTTGTCTTTAGAAAGAGCCTTGGATTTTTTTAGTTTGTTGCTGGAACTCTCTTTAGTTTTCATGTTTATCTTGTTAAGAGAGTTGGTTGTTGCACTGAGTTGTGTCTTTTCTTGAAAGTAGGTAATTGAGGTTGCTATTCAATTTTAGTAGTAACTTGCAATAGTTTTGAGGTATTGTTGTGATTAATGTTTGAACTTTTGGTGTCAAGAGATCTAGCCTATTAGTGAGAGGTGTCGTATTTTGGGATATCCGTGTTTATTTTCAAAAACCTACAAGAAAAACTAGTTGAGAAATCTAGCTACTAGATGGATCGCTAATCTTTGGAGGGATCGGATATTATACTACACTCACGTACCATGAGTTGAGGATGCACAAGGATAACCAAACGCCCATACACTCCTCCTCGGGGTACTTGTCTCTTTTTGAAACCTCCTTATTAGACTGAGAGTTACCGATAATAAGTGCATGAGTTCTTCCGACTAATGTAAGTATTGAAAGTTGACACTTCCACCTCCTCATATTTGCTAGCCTCTTCCGTACCGTGCATTGCCTTATTCTCACTCCGAGAGTTGGCGTCCACCTTCGCCGGTTCATCCAAACCCTTGGCATGATACGCTCTGTCATCATAAACCTCCCTATATATTTCCTCAAAACAGTCATCATACCTACCTATCAAGGCATTTCCATAGCCTTTTCGAGTAATATTGCCATGCAACATCCACCTCTTCATGACTTGATCTTCATGTCATACATGTTCCTGCTACACTGGCAGAGGCATACATTGCATACATCATGATAGCTACATATTCTTTATGTTTGAGTACCTTGTAAAGTGTGAAAGATCTTCTATACCCTCTTGTAAATTATAGTGTTGCCCTTAAGTGAGGAAAAGATCCCAAAGTGGACAAAATAAAAGATCCCAAAGAGGACAAATGAGAGTTAAATAGAAAGAGCCATTGAGGCCACCAAAAAATAGAAAAAAGAGAAAAAGAAAATAAAAAGAGAGAAAGAGGCAACACTACTATCCTTTTGAAAAGATCCACACTAGTACTCCCTCTTATCCTTGTACTCCATAGAGATGATCATACATGCATATAGCTATGTGGGGCCCTTCACACTATAGACTTGGCTTGCATATTCCAAGGATGAGCCTCCTCAAAAGAGCTCTAGGTCTTCATGAGGGAGCAAGTTGGATGCACCCCCACTAGTTCCATTGGAGAGCTTTTCTTAGCTCATATGTGCATCCGTTGCATGGCAATCCCTACTCCTCACATCATATCTATCATTTGGCCTTCTCGCCTATGATTGTCCTCATTGATGTGAGCCTTTCTCACCCTTTTTGTCTTCCTCCACCATAACTCTCTCTTTGCCATCCTAAGTGTCAACTCTCGTGCTTACGCTCATCCATTGCATGAGTGCTCAAAATGTCAAAAAGGAGTGGATCAAATTGACTTGTACCTGACTAGTGGTCTGGGATGCTCCATGCTAAGTGTCAACTCTACGCTTTCCTTACGCTAATATAGACTCTTGTATGTTATGACTTGAATTGAATCACATACCATGATTGCTTTAATTTTCAAAGTTCTTATATGGTTGCTAGCATGTCACCACAGAAATTATGTTTGTTATCATTTACCTACTCGAGGATGAGCAGGAATTAAGCTTGGGGATGTTGATACGTCCCAAACATATCTATAATTTCTTCTTGCTCCATGCATGTTTTGTGTGATACTTCTATGATCTAGATACACTTTCATACACTTTTGATCATATTTGTACTAACCTATTAACTCAGTGCACCCCAGTGCCGGTTTCTGTTTCTTCTGTTTTTCTATTTCAGTTTACCCCCATATTAAAAGTGCTCCAAAAATCCGGGAAAAATCAGATAAAAAAAATCAGCTCAACGGAAGCTTCTAGAGTCCTGAAGGAGGGTCGGAGGTACCCCACCTGGTTCCCAGGCGGCCAGGTGGCGCGGCCTAGGGTGGGGCCGCGTCGGCTGGCCGCCCGGACACCTGGTGGTCCCCCCGACTGCCCTCCTTCACCTATATATTCTCTGTGACGCGAATCCCCCCAAGACAGAACCCTTTTTCGCGATCTCACCTATGTTCCGCCGCCGCCGCGCTTCCAAGATCGGGAGCGCCAGCAGACTTCTTCCCGGCACCCTGCTGGAGGTAGGATCGACCTCCCGGAGCTTCCCCTCCACCATGGGCGCTTCCCGGATGTGCCGTGAGTAATTTTCTTTGGATCATGGGTCCATGATCAGTAGCTATGTGATGTTCTCCTCCCCTCTTTGTTCTTCATGGTTTAGTCCTCGTGAGCTGCCCTACATGATCGAGGCACATACGTAATCTTTCTGCTGTTGCTATGCTGAGTTTGCTGGGATCTGATGGATTATGAGATTATGTTCAGATTGTGATAGAGTAATATATTTGGTTCTTATCTTGTATATTTTTGTTCCTAAGTAATTCTTGCATGTTCTCCGTTGTTGTTTATTGCTTTGGCCAAGTAGTAGGTAGTAACTCCAAGAGGGAACGTTATGCTCGATTGTGGGTTCATGCCTCCCGATGACATGCTTGAGTGACAGAAACATGAGTCTAGGGGATGTGCTGTTGCCACAAGGGGGAAAACAACGGTGCTTGTAACCGCGGTTGCAAGGATTGTATACTTTACGCAAAGTGATTTTTAATGCAGTTGTGTGTTGCTTTGGGTTTACACTTTGTGTGGGGCTCGCAACTTAATACCAACGAGATGTTCTGTATAGATATCTCAAGGTGGATGATTAGTAGTAGAAGCAGTTGGATTTCGGTCTACTTATTTTGGCGTACTACCCATGCTTTTGAGCCTCTTTCTTTCTTTGTAACATAGTTAGCATTGCGGTGCGTTTATACTCCTGTCAATTGCCCAACTGTGATTTGTTTACCTTGCATAGCAGTTTTATTGTCTTTTGGGAGATAGACATCACTAATGAACATCACGGGACCCCGGTCCATATTCTCATCATTGTTTACACGCTCATTTACTTTCTTTCTTTTACTTTCTAGTTGCTATCATTATCATTATCTGTTGCATTGATCCTTTGTGAACAACAAGGCCGGAGAGATTGACAACCTCTCCGTACTCGTTGGGAAGCAAAGTTATTTGTGTTGTGTGCAGGTATAGGTCAAGGAAGCAACCCACCGTGCCATTGCTTTCTTGCCACCTACTTATCATCTCCGGAGTTCTACTGGAGACAAACCTTGGTATCTTCACCAAGGGTAATTTGTCGTTATCCTACATCTCACCTTCCACTTGGGGTAACCAACGAGGAGAGGTGTTGCACTAGTCAACTCTCTTGTCATCAGTTTGTACCATGGAGATTGTATTTTGATGGTTCAGTTTGTAGCAATGGCCAAGGTGTTGGTGTTGTTTATATATCTTCTCAGGGTGTTGTTTTTTAGGCCTCATGCCATTTAGAATATTTTGGCACCAATAATCAAGCCTAGTATGAAGCATTATTATTCGGCTTAAGGATGTTGCTTGCTATAGGTGCTACGCATATTGAGGCTTTTGGTGATTCCTTGCTAATAGTGCAACAAGTTTCTGGAGTATTCAAATGCTTTGATGAATCACTCAATGTTTATCTTGATAAATGTCTAGATGCAATTTCCGCTTTGAATTATTTTAGCATTGCTCATATACCTAAACATGACAATTGGAAGGAAAATGAATTGGCACAACAAGCATCTGTTTATCATGTTGACCGTGGCATGTTTCATATTTCTCAAGAACCGAGATATGGAAGAGGCCGAATTAGAACTTACTACTTCGACCACTAATGGAAAATCTAGTGCAGGTGAAAAATCAAGACTGGAGGAAACCCATTATTGATTATTTGCGTGATTCTAATAAAAGGGTGGACAAGATTGTTCAGCGTATGGCTTTTAAATACAAGCTGAGGGATGGTGATCTTTATCGCCGAATAGTTGATGATGTTTCTTTAAAGTGCTTGGATGAGGATCAAGTAAGAGTTGCTATGGGAGATGTACATGAAGGAATCTGTGGTACTCATCAGTCGGCTCCGAAGATGAAGTGGTTATTGCGTCATGCTGGATTTTATTGGCTGGCGATGATTCACGATTGCTTCAAGTATTATAAAGGACACGAAGCTTGTCAAAAGTTTGGTGATATTCAATTGGCGCCTACTGCTATGTTACATCCTATTATCATCCATGGCCTTTTAGAGGTTGGGGATTAGATTTCATTGGACAAATTCATCCTTCTTCTTCAATGGGGTATCGGTTTGTGTTGGTGGCAACTGATTATTTCACCAAATGGTTTGAAGAAGTACCTCTTAGGAATATGACACATGTGGAGGTAATTAAATTCATTACCGAGCACATTATTCATAGTTTTGGCATCCCTCAAACATTGACTACAGATCAAGGTTCATCTTTCATGGCACATCAAGTTAGAGAATTTGCCGAATCCTATAATATGAAGTTGCTCAATTCCTCCCCATATTATGCCCAAGCTAATGGACAAGCTGATTCTATTAATAAAATATTGATCAAGCTCATCAAGAATAAGATTGAAATTAATCCAAGGAGATGGCATGAGCTATTGTCTGAATATTTATGGGCACACAAAATATCAAGGCATGGTGCTACAAAGGTAACTCCATACGAACTTGTGTATGGTCAAGAAGTTGTTTTACTTGAATGCCTTGAGGATAGCCAAACAAAATGATTTATCTATGGTGGACATTTATAATTTTATGATGGATAATATTGATGAAGTCGCCGATTGTTACGTCCAAAATGCATCACTATTTTATATAATAATTCACCCCTATTCGTTGATATATTTCACATTATGATGTTGTTATTATGTTGTTTTGGCTTGTTTTACACAGTTTGCAACTTTCCGGTGCCGAAACAACAGACACAAGATTCAGCGGAGAAAAGTGTACATAGAGTTGCTGAATTAGAAGACCTCCAAATGAGCTTAAATTCGTCGGAGGTCATTTTTTGGAAGATTGACGAAGGCACGCAAAACGGGAGCTAGAGGGGGGCCACCAGGTGCCCAGGCGCCCAGGCTGCCTGGACCCCTAGGGACACTACCGGCTCCCCCCTCTGGCATATATACCCCTCGTCATTCGAAAACCCTAAAAAGAGGAGAATTTACGGAGTTCGGTTGCCGCTCCGTGGCGGAAACTTACAGAGAAGAAAAGGCATCTCCGGCGGGAAGATTCCGCCGGGGAGAACACTTCCTGGAAGGGGAGATCATCGCCATCATCATCACCATCGCCACGGGCATCATCGAGATTATCATCAACATCATCCTCACCATCAGCATCATCTCCATCTTCATCCCATCTCATCTCACCATTTCAACTTGTGTTGTAACCCGTACTATCCATCCTCTCTACTCTATCGGTGTTGATTACCTCTTTGTGGTGAATGCTATTGAGTTTTGTTGGAGAATTATTGTTATGTCCAGATTGTTTATCATATATTTATCACCACTGATCATGATCTCTTTTATGTCTTGTGAGTAGTTACTTTAGTTCTTGAGGACATGGGAGAAGTCTTTCTGTTAGTAGTCATATGATGTTGAAGTAATATGTGTTGGTTGATATTTAAGTTGTGTTGTTATTCTTCTAGTGGTGTTATGTGATTCGAACACATAACACTTCGCCTTGTTAAGGACCTAGGGGAATACATTGTGTATAAAGGATGCTTACGGTGGGTTGCCGGAGTGACAGAAACGTGAACCCCAATTCGCATACTTTTGCACAAGGGAATAATGGATCCTTGATCTTATTGTTGTGGTTAGGATTTTGTCTTAATTTCTATCTTGTATTTGCGGATGCTTACAAGGTGTTTAATCATAAGAGTGCACGTGTCTTAGTTTAGAAGGTGTACTAGCATAGATCCACCCACTCAAGACTTATCAACACAAAACATAGTACCGATACAGAATATGGCGAAATCACATGACTACCTCTCCCGTCTGTCCTCGAGAACGCTTTAGTCTTTATAAGTTCAGTTGCTAGGCTTATCCTTTGCTCAAAAGGATTGGGCCACTTGTTGTTCCTCAGTACCCTTTACTTTTCTTGTTTTTACATTCTTGTTGCTTATACCGAAAACCCTTAAAAAGTTATCTTTCAGTGCTTGCAGTTATTCCTTGTCCAAAGTCACTTGTAAATACCTTCTGCCCCTCGTTGGGTTAAAAAATATTACTTATCGAAAACACTACGATAGATCCCCTAGACTTGTGGGTCAGCAAGACCTGTTTTCTGGCGCCATTGTCGGGGAGTGTAGCACTATTGGTAAGTGAAGCTGATAAGGAAAGTTTTATATTTCTGTTTTTATTTCGCTGTTGCTACTTTTTGTCCTTATGGACAACTCTACTCTTGGTTCGTTTCTTTTGGGGAAGCGCCCCGCTACTGTGGTTGTTGCTCCCACCCCTACTGAAATTGTGCCTTTCAAAATACCAACTGGTATAATCGATTATGTCTTGGCTAATCGTTATGCAGGAGACAGACATCCCGGTGAACACTTGCTATATTTGTCTCAACTATGTTCATTATTGAAGCTTGCAGGTGTATCAGTGGAGTTTTTCATGAGGAAATTATTCTCCGTATCACTTACAGATAAAGCTTCAGATTGGCATAAGCTTCTCGATAACTCACATTTTCTTAATTGGCAAGAGCTTATGTCTCTCTTTTATACAGGGTTTTATCCTCTTCATGAAATTCATCGAGACATGAACTATATCTATAACTTTTGGTCTCGTGACGGAGAAAGCATCGCTCAAGCTTGGGGGAGATTGAAGTCCCTAATGCTCAAATGTCCTATTCATGAGCTCCCAAAGGAAATTATACTTACAAAGTTTTACGCCGGGCTTTCTCGTCAGGATAAGGAGATGCTGGATGCCTCCTCTAGTGGGATATTTCAAACAAGAAGCATTAAAGAGAGATGGGATCTCATTGAGAGGATTCAGAAGAACACTGAAGACTGGGAAATTGATAAAGGTATTGAACCCGTTATAAATTATGAGCATGATTATATTGAGAGCTATGTGAAAACTGATTACTTTAATACCTTTGCTCTAAGATTGGCCTTGATTCCCTGCTAATTATTGATTTTTGTAAGGACTTTGCCTCTCATGTTGACTCTTCTAAGAAGAAGAAGGATCAGCACCATAAATCTTCTAAAGAATTAACTGTTGTTATTAATGTTGCTGACCCTATTTTGCCTGCAGTTATATATGAGCAACCTCCTTTTCCCAAAAGGATAAGGAGCACTCTTTTGTTATAGGCATAATAAATAAAAGTGAAAGGACAACTGATGAGCCTGAGGACCAGATCAAGGTCAAGCCTCAAGTTTCATTGGTTAAAGATCTTGTTACTAATGATGTTTTAGATTCCGATATAAATTTTTATGTTGTTTCCACTAACATTGTTACAACCAAGAATAAAGGACCAATTTCAGGTACACCAGTTATATCTGTTAAAATAGGAGATCATAATTATTATGGGCTATGTGATTTGGGATTGAGTGCTAGCGCTATTCCTTATTCACTTTATCAGGAGATCATGGGTGAGATTTCACCTTGTGAACTTGAAGAGATTGATGTTACTATTTATCTAGCAAACAAACAAACTATCTATCTAGTCGGGATCGTGAGAGATGTTGAAGTTCTATGTGGAAAGGTAAAGTATCCTACCGACTTTCTAGTACTTGGTTCGGTGCAAGATAGTTTTTGCCCTATTATCTTTGGTAGACCTTTCCTCAGAACCTGTGGAGCTATAATAGATTGCAAGAAAGGTAAAGTTTCTTTTGAATTCAATGGTGAGACATATGAATTTAACTTTTCTAAGCTCTTTAAGCAACATCGTGGTACTGATTTGTCTAGTAGTGATAAAATTATTGAAGAAATTGCTTCTATTGCTATTCCTCCTAACGATCATTTGCAGCAATATATGGAGGACCATGAGAATGATATGCATATGCAGGAAAGAAATGAGCTAGAGGTTCTTCAGGCAACCTGCTATCCCAAATCACAACCTTTTGGTTGAACCTTGAGGAATCCTTGCGCAACCAAAAGAAGACCCGGTGTTTGATCTCAAAGCACTTCCCGATACGCTCAAGTATGCTTATTCAGATGAAAAGAAAATATATCCTGTTATTACCAACGCTAACTTTTCAGGATTTGAAGAAGAGCGATTATAGGAGACACTCCGTAAATACCGTGGTGCTATTGGCTATACCCTTGATGACCTTAAGGGGATTAGTCCATCAATTTGCCAACATACTATCAATCTCGAGCCCGATGCTAAACCAGTTGTTGATCATCAACGACGGTTGAACCCAAAGATGAAGGACGTGGTTAGGACTGAAGTTCTCATGCTTCTAGCCGCATGTATCATCTATCCTATAGCTGATAGTAAGTAGGTAAGTTCAGTTCATTGTGTTCCTAAGAAAGGAGGTACGACTGTTGTTCCTAATGATAAAAATGAACTAATACCTCAAGGAATTGTTATTGGATATAGAATGTGTATTGATTACATGAAGTTGAACAAAGACACCAGGAAGGACCACTACCCGTTGCCTTTCATTGATCAAATGCTTGAGAGGTTGTCCAAAAACACTCACTTTTGCTATCTTGACGGGTATTCTGGCTTTTCTCAGATTCATGTTAATACTTCCGATCAAGAGAAGACCGCTTTCACTTGTCCTTACGATAGTTATGCTTATAGGCGTATGCCTTTTGGTTTATGTAATGCCCTGCTACTTTTCAGAGATGTATGTCTGCTATTTTTCATGGTTGCTATGAGGAGATTGTGAAAGTCTTCATTGACGATTTCTCCTTCTATGGAGCTTTCTGTGACGATTGTCTCCACAATCTTAATAAAGTTTTGCAGAGATGCGAAGAAACAAATTTGGTGCTAAATTGGGAGAAGTGCCACTTCATGGTTAAGGGATCATTCTTGGTCACAAGATTTCCGAGAGGGGAATTGAAGTGGACAAGGTGAAGATTGAAGCTATTGAAAGGATGCCCTATCCAAGGGACATCAAAGTATTCGTAGTTTTCTCGGTCATGTTGGTTTCTATAGAAGATTTATTAAAGACTTTTCTAAGACTTCGAGACCCCTTACTAATCTTCTCCAGAAGGGTGTTCCTTTTGTATTTGATGAAGATTGTAAGGAATCCTTCGAAGTTCTTAAGAAAGCTTCAATAACCGCTCCTATAGTACAACCACCTTACTGGAATTTGCCTTTGAAATTATGTGTGATGCTAGTGATTTTGCTGTTCGAGTTGTTTTAGGACAAAGGGTTGATAAGATGTTGAATGTTATACATTATGCTAGCAAAACCCTTGATAGTGCTCAAAAGAATTATGCTACTACTGAGAACGAATTCTTAGCAGTGGTGTTTGCTTGTGATAAGTTTAGGCAGTATATTGTTGATTCTAAAGTTATTATTCATATTGACCATGCTGGCATTAAGTATCTTATGGAGAAGAAGGATGCCAAACCAATACTCATCAGATGGGTACTCCTTCTTCAAGAATTTGATTTGCAGATTGTCGATAGGAAAGGAGCAGACAATCCGGTGGCAGATAATCTTTCAAGGATGGAAGATATACCGCATGATCCCATTCCAGTCAACGACATCTTTCCAGATGAACAACTAGCTGTTGTAAAAGTACAATCTCTCTCCGATCCTTGGTTTCCAGATTATGCTAATTTTATCGTTGCAAAGTTTTTGCCTCTAGGTTTAACATTTCAACAAAGGAAGAAATTCTTCCATGATTTGAGGCATTACTTTTTGGATGACCCACATATTTTTAGAGAAGGTCCGGATGGGATTGTGAGAAGATGCATACCGGAGTACGAGCAGAAGGACATTCTCAAACAATGTCACGATAGTCCATATGGAGGACATCATGCTGGTGAGAGGACCTCTCTAGTGATGTAGCCTTTTTTGCTGGGGTTTTGATTTTATGGGTCCTTTTCCTCCTTCACACAAGTACACTCACATTTTAGTAGCTGTTGATTATGTAACCAAGTGGGTTGAAGAAATCCCCACTGAAAGTGCTGATCACAAGACATCCTTGAAAATGCTCAAGGATGTAATTTTTCCTAGGTTTGGTGTACCAAGATACCTCATGACTGATGGAGGATCACACTTCACACATGGAGCTTTTAGGAAAGCTTTAGCCAAGTACGATGTCAATCATAGAATTGCTTCACCGTACCATCCTCAAACTAGTGGGCAAGTTGAGCTCACCAATAAAGTGATCAAGTTAATCTTACAAAAGACAGTTAACAGTTCTAGGAAGGACTAGTCAAAGAAGTTAGGAGATGCTTTGTGGGCATATAGAACTGCTTACAAAAACAACATGGTGATACGTCCAAAACGTATCTATAATTTCTGCTTGTTCCATGCCTCTTTTGTGTGATATTGCTATGATATTGATGAACTTCCATACACTTTTGATCATATTTGGACAAACCTATTAACTCAGTGCACCCCAGTGCCAGTTCCTATTTTCTGCAGTTTTTCTATTTCAGGTTTCCCCCTTATTAAAAGTACCAGAAAAATTCCGGGAAAAAATATAGGAAAAATCAGCGTACCGGAAACTTCGAGAAAAGCTCGAGAGGGGCCAGAGGGGAGCCAAGGGGCGCCTGGAGCCCCTGGCCCACCTCTGGCTGCCCCCTTTCTCCTATTTATTCCCCGTGACGAGAAACCCTCGGGGACGGAACCCTTTTTTGCGATCTCTCCTCTGTTCCGCCGCCGCCGCGCTTCGAAGATCGGGAGCACCAAAAGACCTCTTCCCGGCACCCTGCCGGAGGGAGGAATCACCTCCTGGAGCTTCTCCACCACCATGGATGCTTCCCGGATGAACCGTGAGTAGTCCACCTTGTACCATGGGTCCATGATCAGTAGCTATGTGATGTTCTCCTCTCCTCTTTGTTCTTCATGGATTAGACCTCGTGAGCTGCCCTACATGATCGAGGCACATATGTAATCTTTCTGCCGTTGCTATGCTGAGTTTGCTGGGATCCGATGGATTATAAGATTATGTTCAGATTGCGATTGAGTTATATATTTGATTCTCTTCTTTTATATTTATGTTCTCGAGTAACTCTTGCATGTTCTCCGTTGTTGTTTATTGCTTTGGCCAAGTAGTAGGTAGTGACTCCAAGAGGGAGCGTTATGCATGATTGTGGGTTCATGCCCCCCCGATGACTAGCTTGAGTGACAGAAACATGAGTCTAGGGGATGTGATGTTGCCACAAGGGGGAAAACAACGGCGCTTGTACTTGCGGGTGCAAGGATTGTTTACTTTACGCAAAGTTCTTTAATGCAGTTGTCCGTTGCTTTGAGTTTACACTTTGGGTGGGATTCGCAACTTAATACCAGCGAGATGTTCTGGATAGATATCTCAAGGTGGATGATTAGTGGGTAGATGCAGATGGATTTCGGTCTACTTGTCTTGGCGTATCGCCCGTACTTTTGAGCCTCTTCCTTTCTGTTTTGCATAATTAGCACTCGTTTGCGCACATAATCCTGTCAATTGCCCAGCTGTAATTTGTTTACCTCACATGGCTATTTTATCATCTTTTGGGAGAGAGACATCACTAGTGAACATCATGAGATCCCTGTCCATACTTCCACCACTGTTTACACTATCAATTTACTTTCAGTATTTAATTTTCAGTTGCTATCACTATCATTATTATCCTGTGCGTTTTATCCTTTGTAAACAACAAGGCCGGAGGAATTGACAACTCCTTTGTACTCGTTGGGAGCAAAGCTATCTATTGTGTGTGCAGGTCCAGGTGAAGTAAGCAACCTTAGGTTGTAAACGGCGCAATTGTTCACTTCACCAACTACTTGTATCTGTTGGAGTCCTCCTGGACGATACTCAACCTTAACATTTTTGCTAAGGGAAATTTGCTGCTATCTACATCTCACCTTCCACTTGGGGTAACCAATGAGGGCGAGAAGTTATCTCGTGTATCAAGAAAATTTCTTGCGCCGTTGCCGGGGACTCCACTCTTCAAGATAGGGGAGTTGCACACTATCTTTTATCTTTGCTTTTTAGTCTTGTTAGTTTACCTTTCAGTTTTTGCTTTAGTGTCTTTTATCAAAACAAAATAGTTATCTTGCTTGCTGCTACTATGGGTTCCTCTGAAAACACCAAGTTGTGTGACTTCACTAGTCACAACAACAGTGACTTTATCTGCACTCCTATTGCTACACCTGCTACTTCAGCACATGCTTATGAGATTAAACCTGCTTTGCTGAACCTTGTTATGAAAGATCAATTTTCTGGTGCTAGAGATGTTGCTGCTTTGCATTTAAATAATTTCATTGAGCTTTGTGATATGCAAAAGTACAAGGAAGTAGATGGTGATATTGTTAAGCTTAAGCTTTTTCCTTTCTCCTTGAGGGATGAAGTTAAAATCTGGTTTCAATCCTTGCCTAAGAATAGCATAGACTCTTGGGATAAGTGCAAGGATGCTTTTATCGGGAAGTACTACCCCCCTGCGAAGATTATCCAGTTGAGGAGATTTATTATGGATTTTAAACAGATTTATTATGGATTTTAAACAATTGGATAATGAACACGTTGCCCAAGCTTGGGAACGCATGAAATATCTTGTTAAGAATTGCCCTACGCATGGTTTGACTACTTGGATGGTTATCCAGACTTTTTATGCATGCTTGAAATTTACCTCGCGGAACTTGTTAGATTCGGCCGTGGGAGGAACCTTTATGTCAACTACACTTGGTGCTGCCACAAAACTTCTCGATGAGATGATGACCAACTATTCCCAATGGCACACCGAAAGAGCTCCAACAGGCAGGAAGGTAAACTCTGTCGAGGAGATCTCCTCCCTAAATGAAAAAGTTTACTTGATCATGTCTTTACTTACCAAGCAATCTCCTATTGATCCTCAAAATGTTCCTTTAAATTCTTTGATTGCTCAGGATCAAGTAGATGTGAACTTTATCTCTAGAAACAAATTCAACAACAATGCTTATAGGAGTAACTTTGGTAGAAATCCTAGACCGTTCCCCTCCAACAACTATGGGAACAACAACACTTATCCTAGCACCAAAAACTCCACCTCTGAATTAGAGAGTATGCTTAAAGACTTTATCACTACCCAAAAAGCCTTCAACAAGAGTGTAGAGGAAAAACTAGACAAACTAGATACCCTCTCGTCGAAGGTAGACAACTTAGCCCACGAAGTAGAATTGCTTAAAATGAAAACTTCTCCCATTGAGAAGAGGAAGGTCACTCCTATGAATGTTGTCCAATTGCAAGTTAATGAAAACATTAGGATGATGGATAAACTCAAAGAGAGATGGGCTAGAGAAAAGGAGGAAGAAGATAGAATTAAGAGCCTTCCTAAACACCATACTGTTGCTACTATCCAAGTGGTTGAGGATATCCAAACTCTTAGCAACCAATGCACCCCTAGTCCCATAGGACCTATTAATGGTGATGCTATGACCTCAACCGTAGAAGAAGAAATTCCTATGACTATAGAAGCTACCAAACAAGTGAGCCCAAAGGACACCACTACCACTTTACTTAATAGTAGTGACCTTGATTTTGACAATTGCACTCTTTCTGAAGTTATTCGTTTCCTTCACAAGATGTCTAGAGACCCCCACACTAGTACACTTAATCTTGCCTTCACGGAGCATATCACTAATGCTCTTATCAAAGCTAGGGAGGAGAAGCTTAGGTTAGAAGCCTCAATAACTAGAAAGCTAGAAGATGGTTGGGATCCTTTGATTAAAATTAAGTTGAATAACTTTTCATGCTTTGCTTTATGTGATCTTGGAGCTAGTACCTCAGTTATGCCGAAAAGAATGTATGATATATTTGAGTTGAAACCTCTTGATGCTTGTTCTTTTGGTGTTCATCTCGTAGATTTTTCCGTAAAGAAACCTTTGGGGAAGATAGATGATGTTCTTATCATTTTCAATGACAACTATGTTCCCGTTGATTTTACTATTATGGACATTGAATGTGAACCTTCTTGTCCAATTATTTTGGGACGTCCTTTTCTTCGCACCGTAGGTGCTGTTATTGATATGAAAGAAGGGATTATAAAATTCCAATTCCCTCTCAAGATAGGGATGGAACACTTCCCTAGGAAAAAGATTAAGTTGCCTTTTGAGTCCGTCACACGGGCTAGTTATTTTCTTGAAAAGACTTGATCTATTTGCATTAAGCCTAGCTAATGGCTTTAAAGAAGCGCTTTCGGGAGGCAGCCCACAACGAATTTAGGTTTTCCTTTTTGTTTTTCTTCTGTTTTTAGTAGTCTTGATGATTGTTAGTACTGGAGCAACATCATTGTATCTTTACTTTTCAAGCTTTGTGCCTTTTATAGCCTCATACGACAAGGGAAGTGAAAGTTGTGACATGCTGTCCAGAAAACAGATTCTGTCCTCGTGACTAGAAAAATCAGAGAAAAATACAAGTTCATCTTTTTGAGCTTAATTTTTTACACAGCGTGCTCTATACAATTACGAAACTTTCTTATATTCTGAGTTTTTTGATTTGAGTTGCAGAAGTACCCCTAAAAAATTCGTTTCTACCTGCTGGTCTGTTTTTCACAGATTCTGTCCTGTTTTTCCTTTTCTTCGTTTTGCAAACCTTAAGCTTGCTTTTTATTTGCAAAAACTTCTTGGCACTGTTTAGAAACAGTAGCTCTTCAAGGTTATCCTTATTTCCAGTATAGAAAAAAATATTTTAGTATGGGTACTAACCTCGCTAATCAGATTAGGATGAGTTATGTATGAAGGGAGTTTTCGAATGTGCGAGGGAAGATGATGAAAGAAGATTAAGAAGTGTCAAGCGTTCAAGCTTGGGGATGCCCCCATGCATCCCCAAGAAATATTCAAGGAGACTCAAGAGTCTAAGCTTGGGGATGCCCCCGTGCATCCCCTTCTCCATCAACAATTATCAGTTCGTCTCTCGTTTCACTATATTTTCATCACTTGATGCGTTATGTGCTATTCTTGGAGCGTCTCGCTCTTAGGTTTTGTTTTTAGTTTTCTTTAGCTTTGCTTGCTGTAACAGCCCAGATTTCACAAAAATTAAAATTTTTGTTTTCGGTGTGAATTGTTTGATTGTCTGATTTATTTGCGGTGTTTGCATCCCCGATTTATCAATCGACGATTATTTCCCCCCCTCTTATATCGTATCGGACGGAGACCGACCCTTTCCACCCTGACACTCGACCTTTGAGACACCGGGTTTCACCCGATCAATCGTCGCGAAAACCGCACAAGACCAGCCGCAGCCAACGTAATGAAAACCCCGTTTAATAATTAAACGGGATATTTTTATAGCGCGCCGGAAAGTGTTCTCGGAACGGTTCCCGCGCGAGATGAACACCACCCGCTCGACGCGCTGATCGCGCAGTTCGAAGTTTTACCCGAATCGGAGGTCCTGCGGACCCCCGGCGGTCAGAAACATAAACACTGCGCGCGCGAGAGAAAAACCGGGGATGTTTTTGTAAATTGCCAACCACCTGGGCTATATAAAAACCACCACACTCCCACCTCCTTCTAGGGTTTCCCTAGACCAAAATTGCAGCCACCCCCTCCACTTTGCCCCAAAAATATCCCCATTTTCGCATCCCTAGCTCCCTGGCAATTTTCGACCCTTGGATCTGCGAATCGGACAGATCGGAGTGCGCCATGTCGCCACCCACCTCTCTCCTCTCTCCTCCACCAACCTCACGCAGCCGCCCGTGGAATCCCACGCGCCCTGGGCCCGAGGCCGCCGCCGGCGCGCCACCGACCAGTAGGCCGCCTCTCCTCTCCGCGCCCCTCCTCCTTCTCCTTCCCTCTCTCCCCCTCATCTCTCCTCTCTGATCTCTCTCTCTCTCTCTCTCTCTCTCTCTCTTTCTTTCTCTCTCTCTCTCACAGCAAGGACCAGCCGCCATGGCCGGCGCGCCATGGGAGGCCACGACCCGAAGCAGGAGCTCGCCGCCGCCCGGCTCGGACTGCCCCAAGACCGGCCGCCACCGGAGCCCCCCCGGCCGGATCCGCCTCCTCCCGCGTCCTGCCGACCCCCTCGACCTCTGGTCCGCGTCGCCGCGTCCTGGACGGAGCCAGCCGCCGCCGGTTGTCGTAGGGAGGCTGCCCGAGCCGATCCAGCCGCCTGGCTGGGCCGCCCTCGCCATGTGGGTCGGCGCGCCTGTGTGGCCCAGCTCGGCCAGCACCAAGCCCCTCCAGCCTGAGCGCCCCCAGATCCAGCCGGCCTGCCACGCCAGCCCAGCCGCCCCTCCCAGGCCACTTGGGCCGAGCCCGTTAGGGTGAGGCCCTATTTTTTTTCTGTTATGTTTTTTTCTTTTATCTGTTATTTGGCAGATTGTGTAGTTTTTTTTGCGAGTGCTATAACTTTTTAACCCTAGCTCGGATCGCGATGCGTAAAACATGAAAGTTGCTTAGTTTTTCGTGTAGTTTAATAAAATGTTTCTTGTTGCCATGTTTGACTTTGTTTACATATTGTTTACCTGCTAATTACAACTGCTTTCCACTAAAAACTGTAATTGCCATATCTTTTTAACCGCTGCTTTGTTTAAAATGTTCTTTATATGTAACTTGACTAGAATTGCATTTAGATTGTGTTTATGCTTCTGTTGCTTGCTAATAAAAATAATAAAATATTGTTTAGGTCAAAACAGAACGAAATGCAATAATTATCGTGGGTCCGTAATAGCTGTCATGTATAGGTTTTACCACCCACTTAAAGTGACTAGATTAGATAGTTTATTTATGCTTCACCTCTTGTAATGTTTGTGTGCTATGCCATGCTTGCTTGAGTGAGATGCCATGTTAACAAAATTTGTTGATCACCTATAGCTAAACAACTTGAACCTTTCTAAATATGCGGTATCGTCGTGTGTGACGAGTACTCCACTTAACTTGTTACTAACCGCTCTCGACGCTAGGTGCGATGTCTCGTGTTGCCTTCTTGTTGATGCTTGCTCGTGTTTGCTTCATAGTAATAGATGCTTGCTCGTTGATTGCCTTTTCCAGTGTTTATGCTCTTGTGTGCTTCCGCGGGTACCTCTCGGAGATGTTGCGAGCTTGCGATCAACTACACCTTCGGAATCCGACTTATCAACAGGCAAGGACTATACATTACTTATGATCCATTCTATTTCAACTAGCGGTTTGCATGCTAGTCTAGGATAGGTTCGATGTTTGATCCTACCACATGTTTACAACCTCTTTCAAACCGATACAGCCATGTCCCCTCCCAGCAAACCATGTACTGCTATGTTACTATTGCTCGTTGCTCAGCCCCTGCTTAGTATGCATGCTTAGGATGCTACGATGTTACCCTGTTACTCCTTGGTTTGGGATATCACATTATTATATTGTTGTTGATGATATGATTATTATAATGTTGAATATATTCGACGAAGGATGGAAGGTCTAGGCTATCTCGCCCCGACGCTTTGTTCCATTCGAGTCACCTAGAATCCGACTTCTGGGTATTGGTTTTCAGATTGAGCGTGCCTAACCGCGTGTGGAATTTTCTGGGGTCCCCTTTTCTTACCTACCTAGCTTCAAACATTTCTAGTGGTGGCCCAAGCTGATTTACCATTTGAAACCGTGTGTGCGCTGGTCGGCCGCAGTAGTTTTCAAACCAACCTGGACCAGTGAGGACATAGTTCCCTTGCTGGCCCACCTTGTTCGGCTGAGGACCCGGTTTCCCATGTGTGATCCACCGGCTATCCAAACCCGAGACAGACGGTAGAGACCGATTCGAGAGCGCGGCCGGCTTTTCATTTGGGTGTCGACTCACCGGGGGCCACCCGGGTTTGTTCGTCGTTAGTTAGAGGGACCTGTCGTTTCGGATCTCTCGGAACTAAATCATAAAATGGTTTCCTATTATGGGTAGCAACTGAGAGAGATGAGCGTGCGTGCGGAGCCTTGTAATGGGAAGTTGGTACACCCCTGCAGGGTTAAATCTATTCGAGAAGCCGTGTCCACGGTTATGGACGACTTGAGACCTACTCCTTGTTCATAGAAAACAACAACTGAGATAATCTTAATATAACTTGATCAACGTGTGTGTGTGCCTTGACTGCTTCTTCTTCGTCGCGATGCGAAGAGGAGAACAAGGATAGGATAGGTGTTATGTTTGCGTAAGTAGTTGATAGCAAGACTTGTTGGAGGAGATTCCTCATCGAATGCTTGGCTTCTTACCTTACTCTCTAGATCGTTAGCCAATTCATAAATGCTAGTGCGGCAGCAACCTCACCACTTACCCATCCTTACCGTAAACTACTAGTTTTCCTAGAATGATGAGTGATGAAGTCCTTGCTGGGTCAGTTGACCACTACAGTTGGATGCTGAGTACTTCTGTACTCATGATACTACCCCCAAACTATTTTCAAGGTTCTTGATCGACAACAGTTATGGTGATCGACGTTTCACGTGGAGACTCGACGACGACTAGTTAGGCGGATCCCGGCGGAGGGCTTGGACCCGTGTGGTTATGGGGATCGATGTTTTTTTCTTTGCCACTAGGAAATTGCTTGTAGTCTGTACCCAGACATATACCTTCCGCTGATGTATTTTATTTAAGGCAGTTGTATGATGATTGTATGAGATGTTGTATCCTTGTATCTGTAATGTTGTGATATCATGTTGGAAATCCGAGGCATATGACTTCGTCATATGTCGCGGTGGGACCGATATGTGCTTCGTCCCCGGATCTGGATGGAAACATCTAGATCTGGAACAGTACCGCATATCGGGCCTTACACTTGCTATTCATAACAATTTAGAACCCAGATTTCTTTGTGTGGGAGAGAAACACGCTCCACTTCCAAAATTTAGAACACAACATAGGACTTTTTCCTGCTTATCTTTGCTGTGTTTGTTCTTTATCTTTCCGTAGCCGCTGTCATGCTTTGCTCTTAGCTTTCATGTTTATCTTTTAAAAGAGCTTTTGTTTAGTTTGTTGCTGGAACTCTCTTGAGTTTTCATGTTTATCTTGTTTAGAGAGTTTTCCTGTTGCACTGAGTTTTGTGTCTTGACTTGAAGTAGGTAATTGAGGTTGCTATTCTTTTTGTAGTAGTAACTTGCAAAAGTTTTGAGGTGTTGTTTTGAGTAATGTTTGGACTTTTGCTGTCAAGAGCTTTAGTCTATTAGTGATAGATGTCGTATTTTGGGCAATCCGTGTTTATTTTAAAAAAAACCTACAAATTAGTTGATAACTTTAGCTACTAGTTGGATCACTACTCTTCTGAGGGGTCGAATATTAGAGTACACTCAAGTACCATGAGTCGAGGATGCACAAGGATAACCAAATCCCCATACACTCCTCCTCGGGGTACTTTTGTCTTTGTGAACCTCCTTATTAGATGGAGAGTTACCGATAATAAGTGCATGAGTTCTTCGGACTAATGTGAGTATTCGATAGTTGACACTTCCACCTTCCCATATTTTGCTAGCCTTTCCTGTGCCGTGCATTGCTTTCTTCTCACTCCGAGAGTTAGCGTCCACTTTCGCCTGTACATCCAAACACTTGGCACGATACGCTCTGTCATCATAAGACTCCTTATATCCTTCCTCAAAACAGCCACTGTACCTACCTATCAAGGCATTTCCATAGCCTTTCCGAGATACATTTCCATGCAACATCCATCTTCTCATGACTTGATCTTCATGTCATACATGCTACTTGCTTGATCGATGAGCCGCATGGTTGTTGGGCCTTGCCCTAATCATTGCTAATGACGCGCTAGTATCATTTCATATCCTGCTACACTGGCAGAGGCATACATTTGCATACATCATGATAGTTACATTTTCTTTATATTTGAGTAATTTTTAAAGTGTGAAAGATCTTCTATACTTTTTCTAATCTATAGAGTGTTGCCCCTAAAGTGAGGAAAAGATCCCAAAGAGGACAAAATTAAAAGATCCCAAAGAGGACAAATTAAAAGATCCCAAAGAGCACAAATGAGAGTTGAATAGAAAGAGCCATTGAGGCCACAAAAAAATACAAAAAAAATAAAAAAAATAGAAAAAGAAAAAAAGGAAGAAATAAAAAGAGAGAAGGGGGCACACTACTATTCAATTTGAGAATATCCACACTCGTACTCCATCTTGTATCTTGTACTCCATAGAGATTATCATTCATGCATATAACTGTGTGGGGACCTTCACACTATAGAACTTGGCTTGTATATCCCAATGATGAGCCTCCTCAAATGAGCTCTAGGTCTTCTTGAGCAAGCAAGTTGGATGCACCCCCACTAGTTCCATTGGAGAGCTTACCTTAGCTCATATGTGCATCCTTTGCATGGCAATCCCTACTCCTCACATCATATCTATCATTTGGCTTTCTCTCGCCTATGATTGTCCTCATTGATGTGAGCCTTTCACACCTTTTTGTCTTCCTCCTCCACCTTATTCTCTCTTTGACATCCTAAGTGTCAACTTTCTTTCTTACGCTCATCCATTGCATGAGTGCTCGAAATGTCGAAAAGGAGTGAATCATTTTGACTTGTACCTGGCTAGTGGTCTGGGGATGAGTCAAGATAAGATTCCAAAGAAGACCAAGTGTGACACTTTAGTAGATTGAGTTGTCAACAATAAATACTTTTTCTCGTATATCCCTATCCCCTTTCTTGCACGCAAACACCATTTGGAGACATTCGAGTCACGGACAACGAGAGCTCTTGCACCTTTATGTTCTTATGTTGCTTATTTCAATGCTAGATATAGACTCTTGCCTGTTATGACATGAATTGAATTCATTCTTTGATTGCTTTACTTACAAAGTTCTTATATGGTTGTTAGCATGTCACCACGTAAATTATGCTTGTTATCATTTACCTAGTCGAGGACGAGCAGGAATTAAGCTTGGGAATGTTGATACGTCCAAAATGTATCTATAATTTCTGCTTATTCCATGCCTCTTTTGTGTGATATTTCTATGATATTGATGAAATTCCATACACTTTGATCATATTTGGACTAACCTATTAACTAAGTGCACCCCAGTGCCAGTTCCTGTTTTCTGCTGTTTTTCTATTTCAGGTTTCCCCCTTATTAAAAGTACCAGAAAAATTCCGGGAAAATATAGGAAAAATCAGCGTACCGGAAGCTTCGAGAAAAGCCCGAGAGGGGCCAGAGGGGAGCCAAGGGGCGCCTGGAGCCCATGGCCCACCTCTGGCTGCCCCCTTTCGCCTATTTATTCCCCGTGACGAGAAACCCTCGGGGACGGAACCCTTTTTCGCGATCTCTGCTCTGTTCCGCCGCCGCCGCGCTTCCAAGATCAGGAGCACCAGAAGACCTCTTCCCGGCACCCTGCCGGAGGGAGGAATCACCTCCGGGAGCTTCTCCACCACCATGGATGCTTCCCGGATGAACCGTGAGTAGTCCACCTTGGACCATGGGTCCATGATCAGTAGCTATGTGATGTTCTCCTCCCCTCTTTGTTCTTCATGGATTAGACCTCGTCAGCTGCCCTACATGATCGAGGCACATATGTAATCTTTCTGCTATTGCTATGCTGAGTTTGCTGGGATCCGATGGATTATGAGATTATGTTCAGATTGTGATTGAGTTATATATTTGATTCTCTTCTTTTATATTTATGTTCTTGAGTAACTCTTGCATGTTCTCCGTTGCTGTTTATTGCTTTGGCCAAGTAGTAGGTAGTGACTCCAAGAGGGAGCGTTATGCATGATTGTGGGTTCATGCCCCCCGATGACTAGCTTGAGTGACAGAAACATGAGTCTAGGGGATGTGATGTTGCCACAAGGGGGAAAACAACGGTGCTTGTACTTGCGGGTGCAAGGATTGTTTACTTTACACAAAGTTCTTTAATGCAGTTGTCCGTTGCTTTGAGTTTACACTTTGGGTGGGATTCGCAACTTAATACCAGCGAGATGTTCTGGATTGATATCTCAAGGTGGATGATTAGTGGGAGATGCAGATGGATTTCGGTCTACTTGTCTTGGCGTACCGCCCGTGCTTTGGAGCCTCTTCCTTTCTGTTTTGCATAATTAGCATTGGTTTGCGCACATAATCCTGTCAATTGCCCAACTGTAATTTGTTTACCTCGCATGGATATTTTATCGTCTTTTGGGAGAGAGACATCACTAGTGAACATCATGCGATCCCGGTCCATACTTCCACCACTGTTTACACTATCAATTTACTTTCAGTATTTAATTTTCAGTTGCTATCACTATCATTATTATCTCGTGCGTTTTATCCTTTGTAAACAACAAGGCCGGAGGAATTGACAACTCCTCTGTACTCGTTGGGAGGAAAGCTATCTGTTGTGTGTGCAGGTCCAGGTGAAGTAGGCAACCTTAGGTTTTAAACGGCGCCATTGTTCACTTCACCACCTACTTGTATCTGTTGGAGTCCTCCTGGATGATACTCAAGCTTAGCATTTTTGCTAAGGGAAATTTGCCGCTATCTACATCTCACTTTCTACTTGGGGTAACCAACGAGGGCGAGAAGTTATCTCGTGTATCACATGGGCATGTCTCCCTATAAGATGGTCTATGGCAAGACTTGCCATTTGCCATTAGAGTTAGAACACAAAGCTTTCTGGGTTGTTAGAGAGCTTAATGCTGACCCAAAATTAGCTGGTGAAAAGCGTCTCATGAACTTGACTTCTCTAGATGAGTGGAGAAGTGAAGTTTACGAGAGTGCTAAAATGTTCAAGGAAAAGGTAAAGAAGTGGCATGATAGAAGGATTCTGAAACGTGAATTTAATGTGGGTGATAAAGTTTTGTTGTTTAGATCTCGTTTCAGGTTTTCTTTAGGTAAACTACTTTCCATATGGGAAGGGCCATTTCATATCGAAGAAGTCTACTGCTCCGGTGCAATTGAGATTAACAATTTTGAAGGCACCAAACCTCAAGTTGTGAATGGGCAAAGACTCAAGCATTACATTGCAGGATAGCCTGTCAATATTGATGTGAATTTGATACGCACAACAACTCATGAAGAACATGTTGTAGCCCTGTTTTAGACACCAGCAGAAGTAGAATAACAAAAGGTACGTATTACGGTAAGGAAACATCACGAACATCCATAAAAGTTCCATTTTACGAGTTTTTGCAAAATTAGTAAAATTCCAGGCCTATGCGGAGCCGGAGAGGAGCTCCAGGGGGCCCAGGCGTCCCCCTGGCGCGGCCTACCCCTTGTTCGCGCCGGGAGGTCTCCTGGGCACCCCGGAGTCCTTCTCCGGCCCCACTTTGGCATGTTACCTTCCTTTTGGTGCGAATTTTTTTGCTATATGTTTGCCCGGATCGTCCCGGCACCGTATCTCGCGATTTCACCTATTTTCTTTTTGAGTTGTTTCTGCCAGGAAATCATTCAGCTAGACCTAGGTGCCATGGCCTCCCCAAGTTCCCCCAAGGACAAGTTCGTCGTCAACATCAACCCTTATCTCGCTGAGGTGAAGAAGCACCCTCAAACTGTTCGGGTGGAGGATGGTGTCCTACACAGCGAAGATCTGAAGGGACCTATCAAGGAGGGGAGCATCCAGGCCCGGCTGGAAGAAGTGGAGCATGAAGTTTTCAAGTACAAGAAGATGGCCGAGCATGGTGTTGAAGCCAACTTCGACATAAGCAATGATCTGAAAGCACACTACAAGAAGGAGATGTGGTCAAGCGTGACCGCACTGGAAGAAAGAGTGATTGCGCTTCAAGGGCATATTTATGATCTCCAAAACCAGAACTGTTAGTATGTACTAAAGTTTCTGTGCATGGGTTTGGGTGCTGAGTGCAGGATCCCGGAGACTAACATCTCATTCGAGACTGGAGAACCCCTGCCATAGAAGCGCTTTGCCAAGGACTACGTGATCAACAGGAATAAGAATGAGGAGTGAAATCTCCTTAGGTAATGGCATCCCCTTAGCTTGTCCAACCTTGGGGGAGTTCCCGGTATGTTTATCTTTATCTTTGACTTTTAGAGTCAAGTGGATTCGTATCATGTCTAGGGAAGTTACCTTATGAAATAGGTGTTTGCATTGAGGTCTATCACTCCTTTGTGGAGAGTCTTGTATCCGTGAGTGTGGAGTCGTCTATGATGGAATATTAATGAGAATTCTATTGGTTCCTTCGCTGCGCTCGGTATTCTATCCACGCAATCGACCTTATATGATGATTCTTATGGGAGTATTGACCTTATATCAGGTATGGCTTTGAAAGCTTTGGTCATAACAACAAACATGATTTTCTCAAAGTAGCGACATAGCCAAAACCTTTATGTTATTATGCTTGAAGTGTTATGTTGACAAGCAAGACAACTTGATGTGTTATGCTTAATTTAATGTTTATGCTTTATATTGCTTTGCATCTAACTCATCATCAATTGTCTGTTCTCTCAAAAGACTTTGCTAGCCAAACTCTGTACTAAGCGGAATTCTACTTGTGCATCCATACCCTGAAACCAATATCTTCCATACGAGTCCACCATACCTTCCTATTCGTGGTATTTTACTACCACTCCTAAAGTATATAATTCATGTGTTATCCTTAAATGTTCAAAATATTCTGTTTTGTGCCTCTGGTTTAGCTCATGAGGAAGTAGTAGGTAATTCATGATCTTCTTATATTGGACAAGTGTTATGCCGAGATTGCATGTCTAATCTGCAAACCCCTAATATGAGGAGGAACTGGCATGAGTGCGCCCAGCTCGTAAGATAATACAACAAAAAAACCTCCTTCCGGTTGGTCTATGAGAAATTAGAAACTTTGGCAGTGATAAACAAAGGAGATTAAGGGGATGTGATCGTCCCCACTTGGGAGCCGTTCCTAGAAACTTGTCCAGCTTGAGAAGTAATTGAGCTATCTATTAGCATTCGTTGACAAATCATGCATCTCCCAAAGCTTGTTTTCATTATGTTTGATTTAAGGATAGCACATGAGTTTTCCCTACTTTCCTAGAGTTGGGCCTGTTCTTTACTTTTATGTTGAGTCAGCTCTTCCTACTTCCTTCTATTCTTAAAGAGAACAGACGCTTGATGTTGACAAGGATTCATTCATATAATGCTGCATTAAGATTTGTCATATCACATCCTTGTTGACATTATCATTTGATAAGCAAGTTGGTTGCAAAAGGTTAGGCCAAGCAAACATCTTCCTTTGTGTTAGCATTTTCACTTCCTGACTAATAACATGTTCTTTCAAAATCTTCAAAGTGTTTCATTTTAAAGTGAAAGAGAAAAAGTAAAAGTTATTAGTTGTCCTCTGACCAAGGATATGTTTGCCATGATTTGATGAGTTTCCTTATCCCTACTTTTGATTATAATTGTTAATACTTTTTCATAAGGGCCTTATGAGTCGAGATTGTTGTTGGGGATGCTTGAGTTTGGTGAAGAAATCATGAGGCTTCTTGTCCGTATTATATTTATCGACACTTCACTCTCTAAACTTGTGGACAGGTTTACCGAGCTCAGTATTCTCTTGGGAACAAGCGAGGTCTAAGCTTGAGGGACTTGATACGTCCAAAATGCATCACTATTTTATATCATAATTCACCCCTATTCATTGATATGTTTCACATTATGATGTTGTTCTTATGTTGTTTTGGCTTGTTATACACAGTTTGCAACTTTCCGATGCCGAAATAGCAGATGCAAGATTCAACGGAGAAAAGTGGACATAGAGTTTCTGAATCAGAAGAGCTCCAAATGAGCTGAAAATCGATGGAGGTCATTTTTCGGAAGATTGACGAAGGCATGCAAAACGAGAGCTAGAGGGGGGCCACCAGGTGCCCAGGCGCCCCCTTGGCGCGACCCCCACCAGGGGCGCGTCGGGAGGCCTCCTGGACCCCTTAGGCCACTCCCGGCTCCCCCCTCTGGCATATATACCCCTCTTCATCCGAAAACCCTAAAAAGAGGATAATTTACGGAGTTTCGCCGCCGCTCCGTGGCAGAAACCTACAGAGAAGAAAAGGCATCTCCGGCGGGCAGATTCCGCCGGGGAGAAAACTTCCTGGAAGGGTAGATCATCGCCATCGTCATCACCATCATCACGGGCATCATCGAGATCATCATCAACATCATCCTCACCATAAGCACCATCTCCATCTTCATCCCATCTCATCTCACCATTTCAACTTGTGTTGTAACCCATACTATCCATCCTCTCTACTCTACCGGTGTTGATTACCTCTTTGTGGTGAATGCTATTGAGTTTTGTTGGAGAATTATTGTTATGTCCAGATTGTTTATCATATATTTATCACCACTGATCATGATCTCTTTTATGTCTTGTGAGTAGTTACTTTAGTTCTTGAGGGCATGGGAGAAGTCTTTTTGTTAGTAGTGATATGATGTTGAAGTAATATGTGTTGTTTGATGTTAAGTTGTGTTGTTATTCTTCTAGTGGTGTTATGTGAGTCGAACACATAACACTTTGCCTTGTTAAGGACCTAGGGGAAACATTGTGTATAAAGGATGCTTACAGTGGGTTGCCGGAGTGGCAGAAACCTGAACCCCAATTCGCATACTTTTGCACAAGATAATAATGGATCCTTGATCTTATTGTTGTTGTTAGGCTTTATCCTTAATTTCTACCTTGTATTTGCGGATGCTTGCAAGTTTTTTAATCATAAGACTGCACTTGTCTTACTCTAGAAGGTGTACTAGCATAGATCCACCCACTCAACACTTATCAACACAAAACATAGTACCGATACGAATATGGCGAAAGCACATGACTACCTCTCCCGTGTGTCCTCAAGTTATAAGTTCAGTTGCCAGGCTTATACTTTGCTCAAAAGGATTGGGCCACTTGCTGCTCCTCAGTACCCTTTACTTTGCTTGTTTTTACCTTCTTGTTGCTTATACCGAGAACCCCTAAAAATTTATCTTTCAGTGCTTGCAGTTATTCCTTGTCTAAAGTCACTTGTCAATACCTTCTGCTCCTCGTTGGGTTCGACACTCTTACTTATCGAAAGCACTACGATAGATACCCTATACTTGTGGGTCATCACCGGTAAGCGTTTGGCTGAGTTGAAAGCCATAGAGAAAGATAAGTTGAGGGTGGTGATGACCCACAAGTGTAGGGCATCTATCATAGCCTTTTAGATAAGTAAGAGTGTCTAACCCAACGAGGAGCAGAAGGTAATGACAAGTGATCTTGAGAAAGGAATAACTGCAAGTACTGAAAGATATATTTTTATGGGTTTTCTGTAATAAGCATCAAGTAAATAAAAGAAAGTAAAGTAAATGGTGCTGAGGTGCAGCAAGTGGCCCAATCCTTTTGAACACAAAGGATAAGCCGAGTGATTTAAACTTATAAAGATTCAAACATTCCTGAGGACACACGAGAGAGGTAGTGAAGTTACTTTCGCCATATTCTGTCTAGTACTATGTTTTGTGTTGATAAGTGTTGTCTGGTTGGACCTATGCTAGCACACTTCCTAGACTAAGACAAGTGCATTCTTATGATTAAACCTCTTGCAAGCATCCACAAATACAAGAGAGATATTAAGGTAAAACCTTACCATAGCAATAAACTCTAGGATCCAACACTCCCTCGTGTAAAAGTGTGCAAACTGGGGTTCAGGTTTCTGTCAATCCGGCAACCCACCATAAGCATACTTTATACACAATGCATTCCCTTAGGTCGTTAAAAAGCGAAGTGTTATGTAGTTGACGTTCACATAACATCACTAGAAGAATAACTCCACAATTTAAATATCAATAAACACATATTACTTCAACATCATATGATTACTAGCAATAAGACTTCTCCCATGTCCTCAAGAACCAAATTAACTACTCGCAAGACATAAAATAGATCACGATCAGAGGTGATGAATATACGATGAACAATCTGGTCATAACAATAATTATCCAACAAAACTTAAGAGCATTCACCACAAAGTAGTAATCAACACCGGTAATGTAGAGGGGATGAATAGTGCAAGGTACAACACAGATTGCGATGGTAGAGTGAGATGGGATGAATATGGAGATTGTGCTAGTGATGAGGATGATGGTTATGATGATCTTGATGATGCTCGTGACGATGGCGACGATCTCCCCCTTCGGAAGGAGTTTTCCGCGGGGGAATCTGCCCGCCGGAGAGGTCTTTCTTATTTGTAGGTTTCCTCCTCGGAGCGGCGGCGAAAATCCTGACCTAACTTTTTTCTGGAAGAATTAGGTCACGAGGAATATATGTGCCAAAGGAGATCCCCGGGGGTGGGCCCCCTCACCAGACGGCCTCCTGGCGTGGCCTAGGGGTTGGCCGCGCCACCAGGCCGCCTGGTGGCCCCCTCCGGGTGCCCTTTTGCATGCCTTCGTTAATCCTCCAGAAGCCGCTTCTCTGACAATTTCAGGTCATTTGGAGATGTGCTGATATGTCCACTTTGCGTGCACTTTTCCCCGCTAATTCACGAGTCTGCTGTTTCGACACTGGAAAGTTGTAAACTGTGTAAAATAAGCCAAAACACCATAAGAACAACATCATATTGTGAAATATATTAATGAATAATGGTGAATTATGATACAAAATAGTGATGCATTTTGGACGTATCAACTCCCCCAAGCTTAGACCTTGCTTGTCCCCAAGCGAATACTGAGCTCGGTAAACCTGGCCACAAGTTTAGAGTGAAGTGTCGATGAATAAGAATACGAACAAGAAGCATCATATTTTCTCTACTAAACTCAAGCATCCTCAACAACAATCTCAATTCATAAGGTCCTTATGAAGGAGTAATATCAATCATAATCAAAAGTAGGGCTATTGAAACTCATTGAATCATGGCAAACATGTTCTTGGTCAAAGAACAACTAATAAATTTTAGACTTTGCTCTTCCACTTATATTTATAATGAGATTAATTGAAGCTTTTGAAAGAACATGTTATTAGTCAGGAAGTGAAAATGCTAACACAAAGGAAGATGTTTGGTTTAGCTAGGCTTAACAAACAACTTGCTTATCTTGATTAATAATGTCAACAAAGAGGTGATATGACAAATATTAATGCAACAATATATATGAAGGAATCCTTGTCAACATAACGTGTCTGCTTTCTCTTTAAGAATAAAGGAAGTAGGAACACTGACTCAACATGAAAGTAAAGGATAGGCCCTACGCAGAGGGAAGTAGGGAAAACTCATGTGCTAGAGCTTGTAGCTTTAAAACAGTAAGAATAGGAACATAAGCTTTTGAGAGGTGCATATTTCGTCAACGAATGCTAGCAGATAGCCCAATACTTCTCAAACTGGACAAGTTTGTAGGAGCGGCTCCCAAGGAGGGACGATCACATCCCATTAATCTCCTTTGTTTATCACTACCAAAGTTTTATGATTTCTCATGAACAAAGCACGAAGGAGGTTGTGTAAGGCCCGATATGCGGTACTGTTCCAGATCTAGATGTTTCCATCCAGATCCGGGGACGAAGCACATATCGGTCCCACCGCGACATATGACAATGCCATTTTCCCCGGATTTCCAACACGATATCACAACAGTATAGCTACAAGGATACAACATCTCATACAATCGGCATACAACTGGCTTAATACATTACATCAACCTAAGATACATGTGTGAGTAGAGACTACAAGAAATTCTAGCAATCAACAAAAATAAAGCAACAAACATTTTTTTTAATTTGGGTGAAAATCCCGGGCTGTTACAATACAACACGACCAAAAAGGGATCTCGTCCCAAGCTCCTGGACGATCCGGGGGAGGGGAGGGCGAGAAAAGAGAGATGACGTTCTTCAACACCACCAACAAGGGGCTCTGCTCCATATCGAACGGCGATCGTCTGTCGAGAAACTTTCCGTAGAGAGATGGTGACGTCCAAGAACGAGACCATCAGGTTTTCAAGAGGAAGAACGATAGTTCAAAGAGACGATCAAGGGAAGCATTCTCACTCAAATCGTGAGGATACTAGGAAAGAGGAGGAAAGTCAATGGACGACCAAGATGTCAACCAAAGTCGGATATCTAAAGTTACTACATGATTTCCCAGACCTGAGATCGTAATTGAGACAATACGCTGCAAGCAAGGCATTGTAACGTTTCCGAACTCCACTTACTCAAGATCCTAGAGTTTGAAAGGGGATAAGGCGAGAGTAAAGCAGTTTACGACACTTGTCCTAACCAGAGCAAGGATAAGGAGTAAAAAGATTCCTACCCTCTGATAACTAACTTAGTAACTAAAAAATAGTTTTTGACTAGACTCGACTTCGGCCAGAAATGGGATCCTACGATCGGTAAGGCTCTAATACCAAGTTGTAAGGCCCGATATGCGGTACTGTTCCAGATCTAGATGTTTCCATCCATATCCGGGGATGAAGAACATATCGGTCCCACCGCGACATATGACAATGCCATATGCCCCGGATTTCCAACATGATATCACAACATTACAGCTACAAGGATACAAAATCTCATACAATCGGCATACAACTGGCTTAATACATTACATCAGCGGAATATACATGTCAGGGTACAGACTACAAGCAATTCTAGCAATCAACAAAAATAAAGCAACAAATATATTTTTAATTTGGGTGAAAATCCCAGGCTATTACATGTTGTTTGTTTGCTATTATCTTTTACGAGCTGGGCGCACTCATGCCTGTCCCTCCTCGTATTAGGGGTTCACAGATTAGACATGCAAACCGAAGATAAAGATTGTCCAGTATGAGAAGATCATGAATTCTCTAATACTTCCTCATGAGCTAAAGCAGGGGCACAAAACAAGGAGTAATACTATTTTTAAGGTTTAAAGATAGCATATGAATAATATACTGTAGGAGTGACGGTGAAATACCAAATATAGGTAAGGTACGGTGGAGTCTTTGGAAGGTTGAGGTTACAAGGTATGGGTACACAAGCAACATTCCCACGTAGTACGTGGTTTAGCTAGCAAAGGGTTTATAAGAGCAGACAAATGATGTTGACTTGGATGCAAAACAATATAAAACATGATCATTATTATTTGGAATAAAATATCAAGTTGTCTTCCTTGTCAGCATAAAACCTCAAGCATAAGAACATAAAGGTTTTGGATATAACTTGATAATGGAAAACTCATGCTTGTTGTTATGACCAATGCTATGTTTTCAAAGATTAAATAAAGTTTTCAAAGCCATACCTGATATATAAGATCAATACTCCCATAAGAATCAACATATAAGGTCGATTGCGTGGAAATAATACCAAGTGTAGTGAAGAAAACCAATAGACTTCTCATTAATATTCCATCATAAACAACCGCATGCTCACGAATACAAGACTCTCCCACAAAGGAGTGATAGACCTCAATGCAAACACCTATTTCATAAGATAACTTCCCTAGACATGATATGAAACTAAACTTTGACCACGAAAAGAAAAATATAAAGATAAAGATACCGGTCACTCCCCAAGCTTGGAACAAGCTAAGGGGATGCCATTACCCATGAAGATTTCAGTCTCGGTTTTTCTTGGAGTTATTCATGTGATCATTAGCGAAAATCTTCCACGACACGGGTCCTCCACCCACGCATGATTCCTCCGTCTCCAGGATCCTGCAGCTAGCATCCGCGCTCATGCGCATAAACCTTAGTTCATACTCACAGTTCTGGTTGTGCAGATCATAGATCTGCCCTTGAAGCTCGAACACCTTGGTCTCCAATGTGGCCATGCTTGATCACACTTCCTTCCTCCCCCTCTCGTGTTGTGACTTCAGCTCGGCGATGATGTCGATGTGGCTTCAACACTACGCTCAATCATCTTTTAGTACTTGAAAACTTCTTGCTCCACTTCTTCCAATCTTGCTTTGGTGCTCCTGTCGGGGGGGATGGCCCAGCGCCATGACCTGGCATACGGAAGAACCGGGCCGACTTAGTAAGGAGAAGGCCCAGAAGGATACCCGGCTCGGGTCGGGTCATCGCGAAGCTAGAAGACCGTAGAAGGAAATAGTCTTACCTCATGTAATAAGGAAAATATATATTGTAGAACTCGACTAGGACTCCATCTCGTATGGAAGTCGGATTCATGTAACGAGGGACTCGGTACCTATATAAGCTGACCCCCTTGGACCAAACAGGACAACTCAACTTAGATCCTCTCGAGGAATAGGCAGCGATCTCTCACCTTTGTATTCGAGAAGTCAACACTCCATAATAGAAAAGAAGGAGTAGGTCTTTACCTTTCGAGGGGCCGAAACCTGGGTAAATCTCGTGTCTTTTGTTCTTGCCGACTCACCTCCTCGAAACCACCTCGCAACAAAGGTCCCACACTAAGTTCTCTCATGAGGACATCTGCCGTGACTTTCCCACGACAGTTGGCGCCCACCGTGGGGCCTGCGTGTGTAGGTGTTGTAAAATTGGAGGAAACCCGACAAGGTATGAACGACCTTACGATTGATTGGATCACCAGATATCAGCACAAGAAGTTTTGCATCTACAATACCACATGGACTCCGCATGTCGATTCCATAGAGTCGGCCTGTCGGATCCCCGTCGACCCCAATCATCACCCCCCTAAAAAAATGGATGGATATAAATAAGAATCCGATGAAACTAAGGGACGACCCGGAACCGACTTCAGGCATGTCTTCGTCGGAATCATCAGCGGATATCCAGATCCGGCGCGTTCTGTCGAGATTCTATTTCACCATGTTCCGACGAAACTTTCCGATACTGACTCACGTTCTGGAAAAAGACAATACTCCGATGCCGAATCCATCTGCCCGATTGGAAAAAACCGGCTGAGACTAGAGACGGAAGAATACAATCTACAGTCCCCCGGATACAGGACGCACTCCCCCGCAAGTACACGGGCCTACTCATGGAAGATAGAACAAATCATCAGCTCCACCCGCAATTTTGTAGGACTCACCCAAGGATCTCCGGGACCAGAGTTCCCTATGGAAACCATGGAAAGAGAAAATGCGTCGCAACCCTCGGAAAAGACCTCTTTTTCAGATAAAAAGGACAACAATATGAGAACCACCAGTCCTTTCCAAGAAAACAGAGTCCAATATTCCGAGGATATAAGGAAGTATCAGAAATAGATGAATCAGCAACCAAAGGAAGTGCACGAACGCCAGAACCCTATCGATGCACATAGTCGGTTCACACAGGAAGTACAACAAGATGAAAAATACAAGACTATGGATCACATCCTCAAACCCAGTAAACAATGCGCTAAGCCACATAAAAGAAGTGGTTAGTGATCTTCAAAAGCTTGTTGATGCGGCCACCTTATGTGCCGAGTCGAATGAGTCCAAAAACAGGGAAGTTAGAGATCAAAGTCGGCCAAATATTGGAAAGTGGAAACTCGATCAAAACCCGTCGATCAAAACCCGGTTGAACACACTAGCACTGACTTCCTAATGCAACAAAAATCCTTGCGAAACTAGAAAAAAGAACTCGTATAAATAGTAACGAGAAAGCTCTACAAGACCCCTGCCCAAAGCACTCTAAGCCGGGCCGCCCTGCCAACCATTCTTGGGACCCATGCAATTACATGCTTGCATTTAAACATCAATGGAGCAAAGAAAACGAGAAGATGTGCCTATCCTGGAGAATATCGAATAATTTCTACAACCCAAACATATCAAGTCCAAGAAATTTTGGATCTGCCAACTACGGAACCGGTATGGTTCGTTAGACACCAAGAGACTAGTAATACAACAAAACCGCTTCATGGTAAGAGTAAATTCTTATCCAGTAAAGCCTGTCACCTAATCAATTAGGCGAGAGCCGGCGGCCACGATCTCAAAACTTATAAGAGCCGTGGGAAATGCACAACTCCGTCATTATTGTATCTAGGATAGAAACATCCCTGGGCGACTTACTAAAAGTAAAAGAAAAATATAATAGAGTCGTTCACCACAGACCGACCCCCTCTTTTTCCATCATTTGTTATTCCCTTGCACTTTCATATTATGTTTTGCATTGCATCATATCATCATATCATACAGCTCATATTTTTCACATACCATCTGGAGTCCGGGAGGGTCTGATCAACCCTTTTATTGGAACTAGGTACGAATATTGCTGTATTCAGAGACCTTGGGGGCTTAAAGTCTTTGACTTTAGCTTGACAACCAGAGGACTCGTCATATACGTGTATTGTTTGACATATGTATTGCTGTATTTAGAGACCTTGGGGGCTTATGCACTTTTAACCTAAGCTTGACAACCGGAGGACTCGACATACATATGAAATTTTCCTACTACGGCATTGGCTAGTATAGATGCAGCAAACTCGTACCAATATGACCTACGTGGACCGTTTTAGTTTCAAAATCTCAGCCGACTCTAAAAGATGCCCCCTGAAATTGATTCTATTACAGAGAACACTAGAAACAGTCATGCGATGCTGGCTTACAGGGAAGTCCCGACTCACGCGCAAAAAGTGACCAACCCTTCTTTTCCACAAGTCAGATCAAAACCCTTTGTTAAAAAGATGGTTGATCCAGAACTTGTGCTGTTAAAGAAAGTTGTGATAGTCACGCGTACAGTCGACCTTCCGCAAGCCCTCCTATTTTTTGCATTTCATAAGCATACTCCTTGTTTCTTTCTTTTAGCATGTAAAAATCAATTCTTTCTTCCGACAGAGCCGACTTTCATGAACATTGTCAAAAGAACTACAAAATCGGCATTCTGGGGTTATGGTTTGTCCCTACTATGACTCGACGTGATAGTAAATTAATCACGCCGACTCATGAAGGCTACAACTTAATCTTAAACTTAGAAAACTTGCTGGCCTTACTACAACTCGGTACAACGTATAATCGTTCACATCGAGCCGGCGTATAGACACTTGTGTTCACACGTGAATAAGTAACCAAAAAGATTACATAAACAAGTCAATTCCCAGCAGCTCCCAGTCGCAGGACATGGTAACAATTGAACTTGTCAAAAAGCATTGGTATATGACTCGCGCGCAACCGACTTCTAACAAAAAACTGGCTTCATCGAAAAAAGAGGAAGAAACACACATAAGGGATATTGACACCCATCATCCAAATGATATTTCAAACAAAGCTACAGTAAATTAAAACGTGCACAATGCACACAAAGATAAGTAGCCCATTAAATACAACATTGGTATTTCGAATGATTTTTAACTCCCCAAAAAGAAAGACAACCAGAGTTCAAGCACATCCTTCTTGCCCGGCTTCATCTTCAAAGTTGTACCTCAGGGTCCACATGATAATAACAACCCTCATATAGAAGCACATCAGAAATGTTTCCAATATCCAGGTCATCTAGAACCGGATCAGCCGAAGAGGCCGATTCAGAGGTCTGTGATGGAGGAAGCACGGAGAAGGCAACTGGCTCAGATGGAGTGGTTTTTTGCCTCTTGTTATGTTCATGATAACCAGGATCTATAACAGAAAAATCTACATCTTCAGCAATTTTTGTTGCGAACCTGCGAGTCTCTTTGATAAACTTGGAGTAATCTTCAAGATAAAACTGGGTGCCATCAGCATTAAACTCAGGAAAGCCGTCAACTAACAAATCCGGGTTCAGGTCTGGATGGTAGGACTTGGCAAGTCCAATACCATGCATTACCCCCAATCGACATGCCGTCCGCTTAACTATCTCTACCCAAGCCGGTATAGTTGAGAATAGCTGCATCATATAAGCTAGCTTGGGCATCACATCAACTTTGCCTTGAATTGCAACAATGGTTCTGACGGATCCTTTGCAAAGCTGATTGATCACCGTGAACAATAGAGTCATCTGCATACCCAATGACTCTTGGAGAGTAGTATGCTTGTCACTGTCAGTAAAACTCATAGATACACAGTTGATTCTTCTTCAATCTAAGACGACTCACCAAATACCGCTGAAGAAAAATGCTGAATACTCCTGATTAAATTTTCTCTCTGCCTCCTGGCATTTTGACTCAGCCTCGTCAGCAATTTTCTTCAGAAGGTTAGGAGCTTTAGTATGGTGAGATTTTATCGCCTCCAGTTCCTATGTTTTCATCTTTAATTCACCGAGAAGCCGACTTATCTCTTCATCCGCCTGACGCCGCTTCTCGGATTCGACTCATACCTTCTCCTCTATATGATGAGTCGCCTGACCGGCTTCTAAAGCTAAGGCCTGCATAAATATAAGTAAGTCCTTGCTCATTACAAGTGCATAACCAGACACTTGGGGGCTACAATATTAAAAAAAGAGCATGTTCGCATCGACTAAAAGTCCTAGGTCGATATAGGTAAATCAACCTAGCACTTGGGGGCTACACCTATCCCATACTATACAATGATGAGGAAAAGCTGTTATAGAAGGATATACATACCTCATATCGTCGCTTCATGAAGAAAATCAAGTCATGTTGTTCACTAAGCCGACTCAATGATTGAACGTATAAATCTTCTAAAGGGATCTTTTCAAAAGCCAACATAGATGGCCGACTCTCAGATGGTCTCTCAGCCATCAGGGGAGCCGTCTTAATAACATGATCCTCGGTCACAGGGACTTCCTTTGTAAAAACCTTAAATGCAGGAGTCGAAATTAAGCGTGGGCCAATAACCGCTTCCTAAGACTGAGCGGCCAATTCCTCATTCCCCTCCTTAAGAGAATCGTTCTTGGACGGAGCGACTCTTTCAGCAGAGCTAGCAGGCGTTTCCTTAACAACATTTACCGGCTCCTTGAAATTTATGAAATTGGCTTTTGTCTTAACCCTCGCTTGAGTCCTAGAAACAAAGAAAATTCATGAACATCATCATCCTATGAGAGTAAGCCATTCATTACTCAAAGTACTTACCCGCGGTTGATAAGGAGTTTGTTGGGAAATCGCACAGACGATTCCCCAGATGAAGCGCTATGCTCTTCATTGTCAAAAGCAGGATGCTGTGACTCGATGCCTCCCTTCTGGCAAACTCAACGGGGAAAGTCGGGTCGCACAGAGTCCAGGGGGTCAACGGACTCGAAACTACGAGCCCGCGTTTTCCCTTCTTGACCCTATAATAAAAATAATATAAGATATATATTACAGCAAGAAGACATTTAAAATAAAAGGTACATGTGAAATACCTCTTGTCCAGGGATTTGTGTCTTCCCAAACTTGGGAAAATCGATGGAAGTAGGAGGAGCCTCCTTTTCTTTGTCGTTTTTTCTTTCGCCCAAATCCTCCTGCATAGCCAGACATGAATAAAAGGAGACATGTCACGAAGGTAAGTTGAAATATTACTTACATTATCACTCGGGTTATTAGCACCTGCCTCCTCCTCGATAGCCGGCTCTTCAGTGGTGACCCACCATGGGTCGGTTGCCTAAAGCACACGATGAACAATCAGGACATCAAGGCAAAAGATATCAAGTCGGTTTTTGTATAACGGTTATGAACTTACCGCTAGAGCTGGGTTCTCGTTGCAGAAGGGCGCGAGGCCGACTGCTAAAATCTGTATTTTACTATTCGCAAGAAATTTCCTACAAGAAACAACAAGAGTAGCCGATGCAAGCTGCGTATGTGCATAACACATAGGGTCATCAAGGCCCGAATAATTACACATAAGCCGGTCCCTAATACTGAGGGGCTGGATCTGCCATTCAACCCAGCATAGGGTCAGGTCCATACCAAGGAGCCCATGGGCAAGAAGAGCTTTTACCCTACCGAGCACTAGCTTGAGTTTCTGCTTTTTCTCTGGTGACGGGTAAGGATTAAAGTGTCCCTGGTCAACCAGTCGGTTCTCGCGGAAGCCGGACAGAGGGTTCTCCTTCTTAGGAACTTCGACATTACAGTAAAAGAAATATTTCTTCCAATTATTCAGTTGAGTCGCCAATTTACTGAAGGATACATGCCACTTTGCCGGTTTTGAATGGAGACTCCTCCACACTCCAGAAGTGGACCTCCACTGTGCTCGGTCTGTTTGCTCCCGTAGAAAAACTCGGAGAATAAGAGCAAGTCGGTTTCCTTTGCAGATAGACCTCACAGAAACTTGGAGATTACAGATAGTTAGGACAGAGTTGGGAGCAAGATCTTGAGGGTGTAAACTATATGCACCCAAAATGTTCCTGAAAAATCGGGAACCGGGAGGACGAAAACCTTGAGTCACATGTTCTCCAAATACGACTACCTCGCCTTCAGGAGGTTACGGCCGAGTTTCCTCTCCAGGAGCACGCCAATGGATTTCCTTCTGAGGGGGGAGAATTCCCGACTTCTCCATCTCCTCTAGGAGAAGCTGAGTCATTTGAGAACGCATCCAGTTGGCTTCAAAAGTACTCTTGGGATCCGGCTTTTCCTCGATCTGAATCTTTGGTCCCTTGGAAGTGGTTTTCTTCCCATGACAAAAGACTGGGACCTGCGTTATAAAAGTATGCTGAGTCGGTTGATAAAGAAACGACTAAGCCTATGAACATATATCTGGGACCATTTTCTATAGAGTCGGGTCATACATAAACAAGTTCCACACAGAGATATAAAATGGACAGATCTACGCGACCTAAAAAATACATGCGAAAAAGAAAGATTATTTCGGTAACTACAGAAAGACAGAGATGATTATCAAACGACCATGTGTAGATCTGGATGAAAACACGAGCAGGCAGATAGAGGATCTATGAGCAAGTTCCGAGATAAGTCCGAACTAATCTATGGCGTTTGAAAAAGAACTACCATTGAATTCATTTCGAAGCTCGGAAGGAGAGCATCAATGGAGAGAAGAAGAAGAATAAAGGAAATGGAACGAGGATTTGGTTGAGAAACTTACTCGCAAGGAGGGCGAGAGTGACACGGACCCAGGTTCCCTTCCTGTGACTATGGGCGAAGCGCGCGCCTGAAAACCTCGGGGATCTTGGTCTCCGGTGTGCAAGGAAGAAGGAGTGGAAACGGTTGGAGGCGAATGAAGACGACCTGTGTTGGGAGGTCTACTTAAAAGGACTTTTTGCCGAAAGCCAAGGCTCCACGAGCAAACTCTTCGTTAAAGAGGTTCCTAGATTCTAGCAATAATGAAGGCATATCGGTTGAAATGCCGAGGAAAAAGGAGTAAATCGTCTTCGGAAGATTTCCACAATTAAAGAATAAGATTTACTACCATCAATGCGTCGGGAGAAGTCCGGCGAAAGTCGATGTCATGAAAGTCGGCATATGACGAAAGTCAAAAAGATCGTCATGAAGCTGAAGCATTGCGCCAATCTTGAGGGCAAATGTTGGGGGGATGGCCCAGCGCCATGACCCGACATACGAAAGAACCGGGCCGACTTAGTAAGGAGAAGGACCAGAAGGAGACCCGGCTCGGTCCGGTTCATCGCGATGTTAGAAGACCGTAGAAGGAAATAGTCTTACCTCGTGTAATAAGGAAATTATATATTGTAGAACTAGACTAGGACTCCATATCGTATGGAAGTTGGATTCATGTAACGAGGGACTCGGTACCTCTATAAGACGACCTTCTTGGACCAAACAGGACAACTCAACTTAGATCCTCTCGAGGCATAGGTAGCGATCTCACACCTTTGTATTCGAGAATTAGACACTCCATAATAGAAAAGCAGGAGTAGTTCTTTACCTTTCCAGGGGCCGAAACCTGGGTAAATCTCGTGTCTTGTGTTATCGCCGACTCACCTCCTCGAAACCACCTCGCAAAAAAGGTCCCACACTAAGTTCTCTCATGAGGACATCTGCCGTGACTTTCCCACGACAGCTCCCCTCCTTGACGGGTCCCTTCAGATCTTCTTTGTGGAGGACACTGTCCTCCACCCAAAGAGCTTGAGGATGCCTCCTCACTTCCGCGAGGTGAGGGTTGATGACGTTGAGGAGGAACTTGTCCTTGGGAGAGTTCGGTGAAGCCATGGCACCTAGGTTTTGCTGAATTTTTTCTTGGCAACAACAGATCGAAAAGAAAACGCACGGAATCGCAAGATACAGAGCCGGGACAATCCGGGAAAATATATAGCAAAAATTTCTGCACCGGAAGGAAAGTAAAGAGCCAAAGGGGAGGAAGAGGTGGTCTCCTGGTGGACCAGGTGCCCACCTGGCACGACCAGGAGGTGGCCCACTCCACCAAGTCGCCTGGGCCAACAGGAGCTCTTCTCCGGCTCCACTTCGGCTTGGAATTTTTCTTATTTTTCAAAAACTGATGATACATAACTTTTATGGCTTTTTATGAAGTTTTCTTACCGTATTACATACCTATTTGTTTTGTGCTTCTACGGGTCTCTGATACAGTGTTGCAATATGCTCTTCATGAGTAGCTATCTGTATCACATCCACCTCAACAGTGATAGGGTCACCTGCCATGTAATGCTTGAGTCTTTGCCCATTCACGACTTCTGGTTTGGTGCCTTCAAAATTGTTAATCTTGATTTCACCGGAGCGGTATATTTCTTCAATATGGTACGGTCCTTCCCACTTGGAAAGTAATTTAACTGGAGAAAACCTGAAACGATATCTATACAACAAAACTGTATCACCAACATTAAATTCTCGTCTCAAAATCCTCTTGTAATGCCACTTCTTTACCTTTTCTTTGAACATTTTTGCGCTCTCGTAAGATTCACTTCTCCACTCATCTAGATAAGTCAAGTTCATGAGACGATTTTCACTAGAAATCTTGGGGTCAGCATTAAGATCTCTAACAGCCCAGAAAGCTTTGTGCTCTAACTCTAAAGGTAGATGGCAAGTCGTGCCATAGACCATCTTATAAGGATACATGCCCATGGGGATTTTGTAAGCAGTTTTATATGCCCAAAAAGCATCTCCTAACTTTTTGGATCAGTCCTTTCTAGAACTGTTCACTATCTTTTGCAAGATCAACTTTATCTCTCTATTGGTGAGCTCAACTTGCCCACTCATTTGGAGGTGGTAGGGTGAAGCAATTCTATGATTGACTTCATATTTGGCTAAAGCTTTTCTAAAAGCACCATGTGTAAAATGTGATCCTCTGTCAGTCATGAGGTACCTGGGTACACCAAACATAGGGAAGATTACATCTTTAAGCATTTTCAAAGATGTCTTGTGATCATCTCTTTCAGTGGGGATTGCTTCAACCCACTTGGTTACATAATCAACAACTACTAAAATTTGAGCATACTTGTGAGAGGGAGGAAAAGGACCCATAAAATCAAAACCCCAGCAATCAAAAGGCTCAATGACTACAGAATAATTCATAGGCATCTCATTTCTCCTACTAATATTACCAACTCTCTGCCACTTATCACAAGACAAGACATAATTTTAGCATCTTTAAAGAGAGTTGGCCAATAAAAACTGTATTGAAGAACCTTGTGTGCGGTCCTGTCACCGGCATGATGTCGTTCATAAGGACTGTCATGACATTCCCTCAAGATATCCTTCTTCTCGTGCTCTGGTATGCGTCTTCTCACGATTCCATCCGCACCTTCTCTATAAAGATGTGGGTCATCCCAGAAGTAATGCCTCAAGTCATGGAAGAATTTCTTCTTCGCTGAAATGTTAAACCTAGAGGCAACAATAATAAAATTAGCATAATCTTCGAACCAAGGATCGGAGAGAGATTGCACCCTCAAAACAGCTAGTTGTTCATTAGGAAAGCTATCATTGACCGGAATAGGGTCGTGCGGTATATATTCCATCCTGGAGAGGTTGTCTGCCATAGGATTATCTGCTCCTTTCCTATCAACAATCTGCAAATCAAATTCTTGAAGAAGTACCCATATGATAAGCCTTAGTTTGGCATCCTTCTTCTCCATGAGATACTTAATGGCAACATGGTCAGTATGAATAATAACTTTGGAATCGACAATATAAGGCCTAAACTTATCACAAGCAAATACTACTGCTAAAAACTCTTTCTCAATAGTAGCATAATTCTTTTGAGCACTATCAAGGGTCTTGCTAGCATAATGTATAGCATTCAATTTCTTATCAACCCTTTGTCCTAAAACAACTTCAACAGCAAAATCACTAGCATCACACATGATTTCAAAAGGTAAACTCCAATTAGGTGGTTGCACTATAGGAGCAGTTGTTAAGGCTTTCTTCAGAACTTCAAACTCTTCCTTACAATATTCATAAAAAACAAAAGGAATATCCTTCTGAAGAATATTAGTTAGGTGTCTTGAGGTCTTAGAAAAGTCCTTACTAAATCTTCTATAGAAACAAACATGACCAAGGAAACTACGAATACCTTTGATGTCCCTTGGATATGGAATCCTCTCAATTCCTTCGATCTTCGCTCTATCTACTTCGATTTACCTCTCTGAAACTTGTGACCAAGAACGATCCCTTCGTTTACCATGAAGTGAAATTTCTCCCAATTAAGCACCAAGTCCGTCTCCTCACATCTCTGCAAAAGTTGATTAATATTGTGGATACAGTGGTCAAAAGAGGTTCCATATATGGAGAAATCGTCCATGAAAACCTCCACAACCTCCTCACGGAAACCATGAAAGTTAGCAGACATACACCTTTGAAAAGTTGCAGGGGCATTGCATAAACCAAAAGGCATACGTCTATAAGCATAAGTACCATAAAGGCAAGTAAAAGTAGTCTTCTCTTGATCAACATTGTTAACATGAATTTGAGAGAAGCCAGAATACCCATCAAGATATCAAAAGTGAGTGTTTTTGGATAACCTTTCAAGCATTTGATCGATGAAAGGCAGCGGGTAGTGGTCCTTTTTGGTCGCCTTGTTTAGTTTTCTGTAATCAATACACATTCTATATCCAATAACAATTCTTTGAGGCGTTAGTTCATTCTTATCATCAGGAACCACAATCATACCTCCTTTCTTAGGAACACAATGTACGGGACTCACCCATTTACTATCATCTATAGAGTAGATGATACCTGCGGCTAGAAGTTTGAGGACTTCAGTCCGCACCACATCTTTCATCGTCGGTTTCAACCGTCATTGATGATCAACAACCGGCTTAGCATCAGGATCGAGGTTAATATTATGTTGACAAATTGATGTACTAATCCCCTTAAGTTTATCACCGGTATATCCAATAGCACCTCGGTGTTTTTGAAGGGTTTTCAATAATCGCTCTTCTTCATATCCTAAAAGGTTAGCATTGATAATAACATGATATACTTTCTTTTCATCTAAATAAGCATACTTGAGCGTATCGGGAAGAGGTTTTATATAAAACACCAGGTCTTCCTTTTGTTGTGATAGAATTCCTAATGGTTCAACCGGTAGGTTGTGCTTCATGATAGCAGGTTGTCTCAGGAAGATGTCATCTAGTTCATTCCTTTCCCCCGTATGAATATCATTCTCGTGGTCCTCCATGAATTTCTGCAAAGTATCGTTAGGAGAAATACCAATGGAAGCAATCCCTTCAATGATTTTCTCATTACTAGGCAAATCAGTACCACGAGTCTGCTTCGAAAATTTAGAAAAGTTAAATTCATATGGCTCACCATTGAATTCAACAGATACTTTTCCTTTCCTGCAATCTATAATAGCTCCACAAGTTTTGAGAAAAGGTCTACTGAAGATGATAGGAAAAAAACTATCTTGCACTGATCTAGGTACTAAAAAGTCGGTAGGATATTTTACCTTTCCACATAAGACTTCAACTTCTCGCACAATTCCAATAGGAGGGATAGTATCTTTGTTTGCAAGATGAATAGTAACATCAATGTCTTCAATTTCACATGGTAAAATCTCATTCATGATCTCTTCATAAAGTAAAAACGGAATAGCACTAGCACTAGATCCCAAATCACATAGCCCATAATAATTATGATCTCCTATTTTAATAGATACAACTGGAGTACCTAAAATTGGGCCCTTATTCTTGGCTGTAACAAGGTTAGTGGAAACAACACAAAAATTCATAGTGGAATCCTCAACATTACTAGTAACAAGATCCTTCACCAATGAAACCTGAGGATCGACCTTAATCATGTAACAGGAATTCTTTCACTTTTATTGAGGTATTGAAGTAATCAGTTTTCACATAGCTTTTAATGTAATCATGCTCATAATTTATAACGGGTTCAATACCTTTATCAATCTCCCAATATTCGGTGTTCTTCTGGATCCTTTCAATTAGATCCCATCTATATTCAATGCTTCTGTTTGGAAATACCCCGCTAGAGGAGGCATCAAGCATATCTCTATCCTCACGAGAAAGTCTTGCATAAAAATTTGTTCGAATTATTTCCTCGGGGAGCTCATGATTGGGACATTTGAGCATTAGGGATTTCAATCTCCCCCAAAATTTGGCGATACTTTCTACGTCATGGGACCAAAAGTAATCAATATAGTTCCCGTCTCGATGAATTTCATGAAGAGGATAAAACTTTCCATAAAAGAGAGGCATAAGCTCTTGCCAATTTAGTAAATGAGAGTTATCGAGAAGCTTATACCAATCCCAAGCCTTATCTTTCAGTGATAAATAGAATAATTTCCTCATGACAAAATCCCTGGATACACCTGCAAGCTTAAATAAGGAACATAATTCTGAAAGATAGAGAAAGTGATCGCCTAGATGTCTGTCTCCTGCATAATGATTAGCCTTGACATAATCAACAATACCAGTTGGTATTTTAGAAGGCACAATTTCAGTAGGTGGAGGAGCATTCTCCACCACAATAGCGGTGGGACGGTTCCCCAAAAGCAAAGAACCAAGAGCATAATTATGCATAAGGATAAAAGGTGGTTACAATAATATAAAAACAACACATATAGTGTGAAGGTTTCCTTACCAATTTCACTTACCAATAGCGCTACACTCCCCGGCAACGGCGACAAAAAATGGTCTTGATGACCCACAAGTGTAGGGAATCTATCGTACATATCCTTTTCGATAGGTAAGAGTGTTGAACCCAATGAGGAGCAGAAGGTAATGATACTGAAAGGTAACTTTTTATGGTTCTATGTAATAAGAAACAAGTAAATAAAAGCAAGTAAAGTAAATGGTGTTGAGGTGCAGCAAGTGGCCGAATCCTGTTGAACACAAAGGATAAGACGATGGATTTAAAATTATAAAAAATAAATCATTCCTGAGGACGCACGGGAGAGGTAGTGAAGTTACTTTCGCCATATTACGTCTAGTACTTTGTTTTGTGTTGATAAGTGTTCTGTGGGTGGACCTATGTTAGCACACCGCCTAGACTAAGACAAGTGCACTCTTATGATTTTCGATAGAAAACAAATTTTTTCTCTCACATGCGGAAGCAACATCCAAGATCCAATCTATAAGATGCTAGTAACGGGGAGAGTAGATCATCATACCCTCGAAGAACACGCTGTTGAACGTTTATTTCAACGCATCTTGGTGAAGTTTTTGGTGAAGTTCGATACGATTAGCACTGCAAACGAGCAGCACCTCTAGAGGCTTGCACACATACAGCTCGATAACGTCTCCTTCTTCTTGATCCAGCAAGCAAGAGGGAGAAACAGATGGGATCGATTCCAGCAGCACAACGACGTGGTGGTGGATATGGTGAAGAGTTTCCCGCGGGCAGGGCTTCGCCAAGCGATGCACGTGAGGGAGGAGGAGGTGTGGAAGGACTTGGGGATTCTTGGTGAGCCTCTCCCCTCTCTTATATAGGCAAGGAGGTTGTAGACACTTCAATTCCCAAGTGATGACCCTCAACTTTAGGGGACCGTTTGTAGCGTTTTCGATAAATAAGAGTGTCGAAACCAATGAGGAGCAGAAGGTATTGGTAAGTGACTTTGGTAAAGAAATAGCTGCAGGAACTGAAAGATAACTTTTTATGGGTTTTCGGTATAAGCAACAAAAAGTTAAAAGAGAGCAAAGTAAATGGCACTGCGGAGTAAAAAGTGGCCCAATCCTTTTGATCAAAGGATAGGCCTAGCAACTGAACTTATAAAGGCTAAAGCGTTCTTGAGGACACACGGGAGAAATAGTCACGTGCTTTCGCCATATTCTGCATCGGTATTATGTGCTGTGTTGATAAGTGTTGAGTAGGTGGATCTCTGCTAGTACACCCTCTAGACTAAGATAAGTGCACTCTTATGATTAAACACCTTGCAAGCATCCGCCAATACAAGATAGTAATTAATGCAAAAGCCTAACCATAGCAATACGATCGATGATCCATTGTTCCCTTGTGCAAAAGTGTGCGAACTGGGGTTTAGGTTTCTGTCACTCCGGCAACCAACCGTAAGCATTATTTATACACAATGCATTCCCCTAGGTGCTTAATAAGGCGAAGTGTTGAGTGTTCGACTCACACAACACCACTAGGAAAATAACAACACAACTTAAATATCAAACAACACATATTACTTCAACATCATATGACTACTAACAACTAGACTTCTCCCATGTCCTCAAGAACTAAAGTAACTACTCTCAAGACATAAAAGAGATCATGATCAGAGGGGACAAATAGATGATAAAATTTTTGGACACAATTATATTTCTCCAACAAAGCTCCATAGAATTCATCACACCGTAGCAATCAATACCGGTAGAGTAGAGAGGATAGATAGTACGGATTACAACACAAGTTGAACTTGTGAGGTGATATTGGATAGTGGTGGAGATGGTGCTAATGTTGGGGAGGATGTTGATGATGATCTCGATGATGCCTGTGACGATGGCGACGATCTCCCCTTCTGAGAGGTGTTCTCCCCGGCGGAATCTGCCCGCCGGAGATGTCTTTTCTCTTCTGTAGGTTTCCGCCACGGAGCGGCGGCAGAACTCGCGAAAACTCTCCTCTTTTAGGGTTTTTGGACGACGAGGGATAAATAGGCCAGAGGGGGTAGCTTGGGGTGGCCCCAGGGGTTCAGGCGGCCACCCGACGGAGCCAGGGATGGGGCGCGCTAGGGGGGCGCTGTGATGCCCCCAAAATCAATCCGTGTACAGTAATCATACACGCAGAGTACACGGATGAGATTAGGGTGCCACGGTGAGAATATCACAGCACAACACTAAACACAAAAGGATAAACCAATAGGTTACAATAAAGGGGGTCACGCGGACCCGAATACATAAGTTATACAAACCATAATATCTGAGTACAGACATAGTTAGTCAAGTTTTGCCTTAAGAAGGCTAGCACAAATAACATCAGAGATACCGATCGTAAAGGCAAGGCCTCCTGCCTGGGAGCCTCCGAAACTACTCCTGGTCCTGGTCAGTGGGGGTCTCGACGTAGTAGTAACCGCCTCCGGGGTACTCCTGCTCCTGGGCTCCAACGTCGACTGCAGCGGCCGATCAGGCAAAAATAAAAGGGGGAAATAAAGCAAAGGTGAGTATCTAGCATACCCGCGAGTCTTACGTCCGCTACTAAGCATTATGCATTGTATCAACGGAAAGAAGAGGCTGTATATAGTGGACTGAAAGACAGAAATCCAGAGCAAGGGTAAGAAGCTAGGCCTACCGAAGACTAGCATCTTCCGACGATGTCTTGCAGCATGAGGTAAGAATCAGCCAACAGTTCATATAAAGCATAAAGTAACAACGAAGCAGAAGTTGCTGCAACATTGTATAATATAAGTTGTAATGATTAACAATAATAATAATGCCTCCGAGTTCCCTTCCTCGACTCCCTGCGAGGAAGAAGACCCGGAACCATACAGTTTAATAGTAATAGTTTCTAGTGGTAAGATCCAGCTTCAGCATAAAGCGTCCTGTTACCGTGGACACGGCTATTCGAATAGATTAATCTTCCCTGCAGGGGTGCACTGGCGTGACTCTACAACGCTCGGATCTCCAGGGTGGCGGGAACCTTGTTAGGGAATGCTCCACCAAAGCTATCCGACACAAAGTAGCCCATCCTTCGGCAATCAACAGAGAGGTCATCCGCCGGACTATATCCTATGTACGCCGGGCTTTGGACCCTAACCCGAACGTACTCCTGCACGGTGCGTGACTGGCCGGTGAAGCAAAATCAAAGCAAAAACAAATACACCGCTCGAGCAAGAGAAGACAACACCACTTCCCGGCAATCAGCCCGCGGTACTGCTGACGTCTGAAGACCCTCGAACGAGACTACAATGCAGGGGAGCCCACACTCCTCGTCCCACGTGTAGGTAGTGCGTACAAGCCAAAAGGCTACTCAAGACATCTGCCGAACCATTTAGCATTTTAATTAACCTGCGTGACAACCGTTATCGTTGCCTCGACTTAACCGACCCGCGGTCAACGACAGCTGTCAGGTCCACCAGTACATCGGTGCCTGCCCTGTCGTCCCACCAAGTCACTGCGGTTACCAACAAGGTGAACCGTCTCCTTACCTTGTCTCGCGTGTGCTCTTGGTAGAGCTCGACTTTCGTGGTTTGGTAACTCTCGCGAGATACGAGAAGGGGCCAAGCACGCCAGTAACGTCGGTCGTACTCTCCCTGTCGTTCCCGACAATATACCTCTCGCGGGCACCGTTGGGTCGCCCGACTTCTTACCTTTAAGGACAACCGCTGTCCAGGACCCTATGGCGGCAAGACAAAGTCAGCCTCGAGTGGAGTACAAGGATTACTCCTGGATAGCTCACACTTGAGGTGACTAGGCATAACCCAGATAGGGGCCTTTGGCGGTGCCTGCTTTGTACCGTACCTGTGCAGTTGTATATATTGTATCCGTGTTCACTCCCCTGAGTGATCACGACCCGCTATCTAGTCCTAGCTAACAATGCGCAGGGTTCACTGCTGAATATATGCATAATTATAATAGGCAGCATAGGATAAAGGAAGGTACATCAAGGGGCGACAAAAGCAGGCTATGCAATTGAATAGGATTGTAATCGTAGCAGCAGCAGTAACAATGCCTAGTGCAAGAAAGTACGGAAAAGGTAGGCGATATCTGGGGAAGAGAATGGCTCTGCTTGCCTGGAAGCTCGACGGTAGGGGCAGGGTCGTCGACGAAGTAGTCGTACCCGGCGGCGGTGTAGTCGGCGATAGCGGCGGGGTCTACCGGAGATTAAGGGGGGAGGAAACAGTAAATACAAAGCAAGCATAAACAAACAGATGAATAGCATGGCATATGCAATGTTAACGGTGTTCTAACGCAGTGCAATGTAGTTGCTCGGAGCGGGAATTCATCCGGGGATGAACGGCCAGCTCCGGGTGATTATCGGACAAGGTGTCCGGAGGGGGGGGGAAGGATCAAGCCGGAGGTGTCGTGGACATCCGACAAACATAAGGGGGGTGTATCCGTGTTAGTTGAACCATTCCGGACAACTTTCGTGTTCGAAATAAATTCATCCGGCAGGTTTTTACCGGCACCGGGAATCATCGACAGACAGCCCGGAGGGGGGATGTCGGTGTTCGTTGTGTTAGAGCGGTGTGGTAGGTATACGAATAGCGTATCCGTATTCTTTATATTTTCTGATCAATTTTGATGTATAAAGTTTTTCAATCCGAGTTACGGTTTAAAAGATATTCATTTCTGAAGTTTAAATCATTTTTAAAAGAATTTCTGAATTTCTTTTAATATTAAATCCAACATTATCCACAGAGGGGGTTGACCAGGTCAAACTGACCAGTGGGTCCCACTGGTCAGCCTCACAGTTAATAAAAAATGGTTTTATTAATTCTAAAAATCCAGTGGACCCACATGTCAGTGACTGTTAATATTATCTAAATTATATTAATCAATATATGACAGGTGGGGCCCATGTGTAAGTGTCTCAGGTTTTAATTTAACAATTAGTTTAATACTAACAGTGGGTTAAGTGGGCTAGGCCCACATGTCATTGTCTTGGGGGGTATATCTGATTAACTTAAAACAGAGAGGGATTAGAGGGGGGCTGGCCCACTGTCAGTGGGCGATTAGTGCTAAACTAATCCCCTGACGTGGCGGGCCCACCGGCAGTGTCACAGGGGACACGCCGGCGAGGCAGAGCTCGCCGGAGTCGAGCCTGCGCTCGATTCCGGGCAGCATTTGCGACGGGGTTTGGTGCTACGGTTTCTTGGAGGCGAGGCACAACGAGTGGTGACGGTGGCTTGGTCGGAGACCCGCCGGAGCGCCCACGACGGCGAGCGCGGCGGCGGTCCGAGAGGGGGTTGACGGCGACGGCGCCCTACGGGACCAAATTAAGCGCGGGGAGGGGGAAAACAATGGGGGCTCACCGTGGAGCTCGTCTGCGTGCAGTGGAGGCACGAGGCAGCGTGTAGTCGTGGAATCAACGACGACGCGCGCCGCGGCCGTGGATGGGGAAGATGGCGCAGGCGGCGTGCTGGTGGCGTCTCGGGATCAATTCGTCGCGCGGGGAGGCGAGGAGGTCCACGGCTGGGGCCTTGGACACGTCGGGGCGGACGGAGGGGCTCGTTGGCCGCGGTGGCACGACGGCTCCGCCACGGCCGAGCTCTGGTTCGAGCGAGGAGAGGTGTTGGGTCGCGATTCGTTGGGCGCGTCGATGAAGACGAGCGCGGCGAATCCAACGGGAACGTCGGCGGGGCCTAGGGAGCTCAGTGGTCGCGTCCATGGTGGGGTCTCGGGCCGAGGTGGAAGACGCAGAGGGGGAGGGGGGTGGCTCGGGTGCGACTTGTAGGAGGGGGTGGGCCTCGCCCATGGGGTAGATTAGGTTGGGTTTTATTTTTCCTTTTCTTCTCTGTTTAATTTCTTTTGCATTTCTTTTTATAGTCTTAGGCATTTTGTAAAATATGGGATGTGTCCCATATTTATTGTTATACCATATATTACTGCCACAAAAAGATTGGGAAATAATAAAAGTCATTTAAATTTGCAATAAATATTAAATGATTTAAAAGGGGTTTTTATCCACTGTTTTCATTTATTTAGAATTAATTAGAGATTAATAAGATCTCCAACTTGGTGGATCATGGTCCACATAATATTTAGAATTTATTAACAGTGGTTGAAGAATTTTTGGACAATGTTTATTTTCAACATTGTTTTTAATATACCACCAAGGCAATTGATTTGATTTTTAAATCAAAGGTAATTTGAAATAAGGTTGGCATTGCTTTGATCCAAGTTGACCAAGTCCATGATCACCATGCATTCAACATCATCAAAGGAAAATATCAAGTTTGAGATGAACCACATTGATCAGACAAAAGTTTTGAACAGTGCTGGGGAACAGTAATGGTGATTACTGTTCATCTGACAGTGAGGGTGTTACAGGCGCCTGGGCTCCTGGTGGGCCCCCTCTGGTTCCCGTTTTGCGTGTCCCCGTCATTCTTCTGGAAAATACTCTCCGTCGATTTTCAGGTAATTTGGAGGTCGTCTCCTTCAACAACTCAGCGTCCACTTTTTACCGTTGAATCCTGCGTCTGTTGCTTCGGCATCGGAAAGTTGCAAATTGTGTAAATTAAGACAAAACAACATAAGAATAGCATCATAACATGAAATATATCAATGAATAAGAAAGAATTACTATATAAAATAGTGATGCAATTTGGACGTATCAACTCCCGCAAGCTTAGACCTCGCTTGTCCCCAAGCGAATACTGAGCTCGACAAACCTGTCCACAAGTTTAGAGAGTGAAGTGTCGATAAATATAATACGGACAAGAACCATCAAGGTTTCTTCATCAAACTCAAGTATCCTCAACAACAACCTTAACTCATAAAGTCCTTATGAGAAAGTAATAACAATTCTAATCAAAAGTAAAGCTGAGAAACCTCATCAAATTATGGCAAACATATTCTTGGTCAAAGGACAACTAATAACTTTTACTTTTGCTCTTTCACTTTTTTAATGAAACAATTTGATGATTTTGAAAGAACATGTTATTAGTCATGAAGTGCAGATGCTAACACAAAGGAAGATGTTTTCTTGGCAAAAGCTTTCGCAAACAACTTACTTATCAAAAGATAATGTCAACAATGATGCGGCATGGCAAAACTTAATGCATCATTATAAGAATGAATCCTCATCAACATCAAGTGTCTGTTCTCTTTTGGGAAAATAAGGAAGTGGGACAACTCACTCAACACAAAAGTAAAGGAAAGGCCTTGTTAAAGGCAACCAGGGAAAACTCATGTGCTATCCTTAAATCAAACAAAATGAAAATAAATTTTGGGAGGTGCATAGTTTGTCAACGAATGATAATAGATAGCTCAATTATTTCTCAAGATGGCAAGTTTCGAGGAACGGCTCCCAAGTGGGGACGATCACATCCCCTTGATCTCCTTTGTTTATCATTGCCAAAGTTTCTGATCTCTCATAGACCAAGCGTGAAGGAGGGTTTGTTTGTTATATTATCTTTCGAGCTGCGCACACTCATGCCAGTTCCTCCTCGTATTATCGGTATGCAGATTAGACATGAAATCCCGAGGTAAAACATGTCCAACTTAAGAAGATCATGAATTACCCACTACTTCCTCATGAGCTAAACAAGAGGCACAAAATAGAAGATTTTGAACATTTAAGGATAACACATAACATCTATACTTATAGGAGTGGTAGGGAAATACCAGGAATAGGAAGGTATGGTGGACTCATATGGAAGATATTGGTTCCAGGATAGGGATGCACAAACAGAAATCTTCTAGGCAAAGAGTTTTGCTAGAAAAGGCTTTGAGAGAACAGACAATTGATGCTAATTTAGATGCAAAACATATAAATCATAAACATTAAGGTAAGCATGGCACATCAAGTTGACTTCCTTGTCAACATAACACTTCAAGCATAATAACATAAAGGTTTTTGCTATGTCGCTACTTGATAAAACATGCATGTTATCAAGAACAAAGCTATGTTTTCCAAAATTAAATAATGTTTTCAAATTCATACCTGATATAAGGTCAATACTCCCCATAAGAATCATCATATAAGGTCGATTGCATGAAGAGAATACCGAGTGCAGCGAAGGAACCAATAGACTTCTCATTAATATTCCAACATATACGACTCCACACTCACGGATACAAACTCTCCACAGAAGGAGTGATAGACTTCAATGCAAAACACCTATTTCATATAATAACTTCCCTAGACATGATACCACTCTACTTCACTCTAAAAGACTAAGATAAAGATAAAGATATCGGGCACTCCCCCAAGCTTGGAACAAGCTAAGAGGATGCCATTACCCAAGGAGATTTACTCCTCGTTCCTGTTGTTGTTGATTCTACAGATCTCTGATGACATGGCGAAGGGTTAGGTTTTCTGATTCCAAGACTTCCACTTGTACTTTCAGTACACGGAAATCTTCACAGAGCTGATTGGTGATGCGGTAAGCCTCGGAGATGGTGGAGATCGTACGTTGATCTTCAAGTGAAGTGGGAGGCCCTGAAAGGTCAAGATAAAGATCATATTGAGGTTGGACAGATCCCACCATGATGAGATTTCTTGGACCTCCTTGTTGTTGGGTAGTAATAATCTTGACTTACTCTCTCATAGAGCGCTCCATCTCCGCTTGCCTTGCAGCGATTTCTTCTTCGTAGCCCAATCAATGTACTTCCTTTGGTTGAGATCCTGCTGGACTTGACGGAGACGTCGTCCCAAAAAGTCTTCTCCTCTCGAGCCACAAGAAGACATCTCTAGCAATAGCCCTTTTATCCTGGAAGAAACAGCTCGGGGAGAAAACACACGAAATCACGAGATACAGTGCCGGGACTATCCGGGAAAATATATAGAAAACATTTCTGCAGCAATAGGAAGGTAACGAGCCAAAGTGGAGTCGGAGACGGGCTCCGGGGTGCCCAGGCGGCCACCCGGCGCGGCCAGGAGGTAGGCCACGCCAGGGGGGCGCCTGGCCCCCTAGAGCTCCTCTCCGGCTCCAACTAGGCTCTGAATTTTCTATATTTTGCATAAACTCATAATCTGGAACTTTTATGGCGGTTCGCGATGTTTCCTTACTGTAATACATACCTTTTCTTATTCTGCTTCTTCTGGTGTCTGAAACGGGGTTGCAACATATTCTTCATGAGTTTTTGTGTGTATTATATTTACATCAACGTTGACGGGATCTCCCGCCATGTAATCCTTGAGTGTTTGTCCATTCACAACTTGAGGTTTGGTGCCATCAAAATTGTTAATATTGATTGCACCTGACCGGTAGACTTCTTCGATATGAAATGTCCCTTCCCATCTAGAAAGTAATTTACCTGGAGAAAACCTGAAACGAGATCTAAACAATAAAACTTTATCACCAACATTAAATTCACGTTTCAGAATCCTTCTATCATGCCACTTCATTACCTTTTCCTTGAACATTTTAGCACTCTCGTAAGCTTCACTTCTCCAATCATCTAGAGAAGTCAAGTTCATGAGGCGCTTTTCACCGGCTAACTTTGGGTTAGCATTAAGCTCTCTAACAGCCCAAAAAGCTTTATGTTCTAATTCTAATGGCAAATGGCAAGCCGTGCCATAGACCATATTATACGGGGACATGCCCATGGGGTTTTTGTAAGCAGTTCTATACGCCCACAAAGCATCCCCTAACTTCTTTGACCAGCCCTTCCTAGAACTGTTAACTGTCTTTTGCAAGATCAACTTGATCTCTCTATTGGTGAGCTCAACTTGCCCACTAGTTTGAGGATGGTACAGTGAAGCAATTCTGTGATTGACATCGTACTTGGCTAAAGCTTTTCTAAAAGCTCCGTGTGTGAAGTGTGATCCTCCATCAGTCATAAGATACCTAGGTATACAAAACCTAGGGAAAATTACATCTTTGAGCATTTTCAAAGATGTTTTGTGATCATCACTCTCAGTGGGGATTGCTTCAACCCACTTGGTCACATAATCAACAACTACTAAAATGTGGGTGTACTTGTGTGAAGGAGGAAAAGGACCAATAAAATCAAAACCCCAGCAATCAAAAGGCTCAATTACTAGTGAGTAATTCATAGGCATTGATACGCGAGAGAGGATAATTGCTTCTCGCCCTTCATTGGTTACCCCAAGTGGAAGGTGAGATGCAGCGTAGTGGCAAGTTTCCCTCGGTGAAGATACCGAGGTTGAGTGTCGACCAGTAGGACTCTGATAATGATAAGTAGGTGGTTCGGCAAGTGATGCGCCGTTTGAAGATAATCACTTCCTTCTCCTGGACTTGCACACAGAACTAATAACTTTTCTCCCAACGAAGTTCAGAGAGGTTGTCAATCTCTCCGGTCTTGTTGTTTACAAAGCATCAAAACACAAGGGATAATGATAATGATAACAACTGAAAGTAAAAGCATGAAAAGTAAATGAGCATGTAAACAGTGATGAGAATATGGATCGGGGTCCCGTGATGTTCACTAGTGATCTCTCTCTCCCAAAAGACGATAAAACTGCTATGCGAGGTAAACAAATTACAGATGGGCAATTGACAGGATTATAAACACACCGCAATGCTAACTATGCTACAAAGAAAGGAAGAGGCTCAAAAGCATGGGCAGTATGCCAAAAATAAGTAGACCGAAATCCAACTGCATCTACTACTAATCATCCACGTTGAGACATCTATCCAGAACATCTCACTTGTATTAAGTTGCGAGCCCCACCCAAAGTTTAAACCCCAAGCAACAGACAACTGCATTAAAAAGCACTTTGCGTAAAGTAAACAATCCTTGCAACCGCAGTTACAAGCACCGTTGTTTTCCCCTTGTGGCAACATCACATCCCCTAGACTCATGTTTCTGTCACTCAAGCGTCTCATCGGGGGGCATGAACCCACAATCGAGCATAACGTTCCCTCTTGGAGTTACTACCTACTACTTGGCCAAAGCAATAAACAAAAACGGAGAACATGCAAGAATTACTTAGGAACAAAAATATAAAAGATAAGAACCAAATATAATACTCTATCACAATCTGAACATAATCTCATAATCCATCAGATCCCATCAAACTCAGCATAGCAACAACAGAAATATTACATATGTGCCTCGATCATGTAGGGCAGCTCACGAGGTCTAAACCATGAAGAACAAAGAGTGGAGGAGAACATCACATAGCTACTGATCATGGACCCGTGGTCCAAAGGAAACTACTCACGGCACATCCGGGAAGCGTCCATGGTGAAGGGGAAGCTCCCGGAGTTCGATCCTCCCTCCGGCAGGGTGCCGGCAAGAGGTCTGTTGGCGCTCCTGATCTTGGAAGCGCGGCGGCGGTGGAACAGAGCCGAGATCGTGAAAAGGGGTTCTCCTTTCGGAAGTTTCACGTCACGGGGAATATATAGGCAAAGTGGGGAAGCCAGGGGGACCACTAGGGATCGAAGCGCCCCCCTGGCGCGGCCAAGACCTAGGCCTCGCCAGGTGGCCACCTGGGCACCTGGTGGCGGCCCCCCGGCCCTCCTTCGGGGTTCCGGAAGCTTCCGATGCGCTGATTTTTTATCCGATTTTCCCGAATGTTTGGAGCACTTTTAATATGGGGGAAACCTTGACTAAAAAAACAGAAAAAACAGAAACTGGCACTGGGGTGCACTGATTTAATAGGTTAGTCCACATATGATCAAAAGTGTATGAAAGTGTATCTAGATCATAGCAATATCACACAAAACATGCATGGAGCAAGCGGAAATTATTGATACGTTTGGGATGTATCAACATCCCCAAGTTTAATTCCTGCTCGTCCTCGAGTAGGTAAATGATAACAAGCATAATTTCTGTGGTGACATGCTAGCAACCATATAAGAACTTTCAAAAGTAAAGCAATCAAGGTATGTGATTCAATTCAAGTCATAACATGCAAGAGTCTATATTAGCATTGAAACAAGCAACAAAAGAACATTAGGTGCAAGAGCCCTCCCTGTCCGTGACTCGAATATCTCCAAATGGTGTTTGCGTGCAAGAAGGGGGATATGGAATACGAGAAAAGGGTATTTTTGTTTAGAACTCAATCTACTAAAGTTTCACACTTGGTCTTCTTTGGAATCTTATCTTGACTCGTCCCCAGACCACTAGTTAGGTACACGTCAATTTGATCCACTCATTTTCGATATTTTGATCACTCATGCAATGGATGAGCGTAAGCACGAGAGTTTACACTTAGGATGGCAAAGAGAGAAATATGGTGGGGGAGGAAGACAGAAAGGTGAGAAAGGCTCACATCGATGAGGACAATCATAGGCGAGAAGGCCAAATGATAGATATGATGTGAGGAGTAGGGATTGCCATGCAACGGATGCACATACGAGCTAGAAAGCTCTCCAATGGAACTAGTGGGGGTGCATCTAACTTGCTCGCTCATGAAGACCTAGAGCTCTTTTGAGGAGGCTCATCCTTGGAATATGCAATCCAATTTCTATAGTGTGAAGGTCCCCACATAGCTATATGCATGAATGATCATCTCTATGAAGTACAAGGATAAGAGGGAGTACTAGTGTGGATCTTTCAAAAGGATAGTAGTGTTGCCCCTTTCTTTCTTTTTATTTTCTTTTTCTCTTTTTTATATATTTTTTCTATTTTTAGGTGGCCTCAATGGCTCTTTCTATTTAACTCTCATTTGTCTTCTTTGGGATCTTTTATTTTGTCCACTTTGGGATCTTTTCCTCACTTAAGGGCAACACTCTAATTTACAAGAGGGTATAGAAGATCTTTCACACTTTACAAGGTACTCAAATCATAAAGAAGATGTAGCTATCATGATGTAGGCAATGTATGCCGCTACCAGTGTAGCAGGAACATGTATGGAATGAAGATCAAGTCATGAAGAGGTGGATGTTGCATGGCAATATATCTCGGAAAGGCTATGGAAATGCCTTGATAGGTAGGTATGGTGGCTGTTTTGAGGAAAGATATAAGGATGTTTATGATGACAGAGCGTATCATGCCAAGGGTTTGGATGTACCGGCGAAGGTGGACGCCAAATCTCGGAGTGAGAAGAAGGCAATGCACGACACGTGAGAGGCTAGCAAATATGAGGAGGTGAAAGTGTCAACTTTCAATACTTACATTAGTCCGAAGAACTCATGCACTTATTATCGGTAACTCTCCATCTAATAAGGAGGTTCACAAAGAGACAAGTACCCCGAGGAGGAGTGTATGGGGGTTTGGTTATCCTTGCGCATCCTGGACTCATGGTACGTGAGTGTACTCTAATATCCGATCCCTCCAAAGATTAGCGATCCATCTAGTAGCTAGAGTTCTCAACTAGTTTTGTAGGTTTTGAAAATAAACACGGATTGCCCAAAATACGACACCTATCACTAATAGGCTTGAGCTCTTGACACCAAAATTTCAAACATTACTCACATCAATACCTCAAAACTATTGCAAGTTACTACTAAAATTAAATAGCAACCTCAATTACCTACTTTCAAGACAAGACACAACTCAGTGCAACAACCAACTCTCTTAACAAGATAAACATGAAAACTAAAGAGAGTTCCAGCAACAAACTAAAAAAAAGCCAAGGCTCTTGCTAAAGAGAAACTAATACTAAAAATAAACATGGCAGTAGCTACGAAAAGATAAAGAACACACAACAGCAAAAAGATAAGCATGAAAAATCCTATGATGTGTTCTAGATTGGATTGGAGCGTGTTTCTCTCCCACACAAAGTAAGATGGGGTCTAACTTGTTATGAACAGAAAGCAAAGCTAAAGAAAATTAAAAATAAAACCTAAGAGCGAGATGCTCCAAGCATAGCACATAACGCATGAAGTGATAAAAATATAGTGAGACGAAGGACGAACAGATGATTGTTGATGGAGAAGGGGATGCACGGGGGCATACCCAAGCTTAGACGCTTGAGTCTCCATGAATATTTATTGGGTATTCTTGGGTGCATCCCCAAGCTTGAGCGCCTGACACTCCCGGATCTTCTTTCATCATCTTCCATCGCACACTTGAAAACTCCCTTCATACATAACTCATCATAAGCTGATTAGAGAGGTTAGTACCCTTAATAAAATAATTTTCCCCACTGGATATAAAGATATTTTTTAATAGCTACTGTTTCTCAAGATTGCCAAAAAGTTTTTGCAAATAAAAAGCAAGCTTAAGGTTTGCAAAAGTAAGGAGAGGCAAAACGTGGCAGAATCTGTGAAAAACAGAACAGTAAGTAGTAGAGAATTTTTTCGGGCCACTTCTGCAACTAAAATATAAAAACTCAGAACATACGAAAGTTTCAAAATTGTATAGAGCATGATGTGTAAAAATTTCAGCTCAAAAAGATGAACTGGTGATTTGTTCCAATTTTTCCCGTCAAGAAGACATAATCTGTTTTCTGGACAGCATGTCACAACTTTTGGTTCCCTTATCATAAGAGGAAATAACTTGGCACACAGCTTTAAAATAAAGATACAATTATGTTGATATAGTATTAACAATCATCATGACCACTAAAAACAGAAGTAAAAACATCTTGGGTTGCCTCCCAACAAACGCTTTCTTTTACGCCTTTAAGATAGGCATAAAGCAAAAGAAGAATCAAGTTTTATCAAGAGAAAGAGAATAGCTAGCCCGTGTAATGGACTCAAAAGGTAACTTGATTTTCTTTCTAGGGAAGTGCTCCATCCCTTTTTGAGAGGGAATTGAAATTTTATGTTCCCCTCTTTCATGTCAATAACAGCACCAACGGTGCGAAGAAAAGGACGTCCCAAAATGATTGGACAGAAAGGTTCACACTCTATATCCATAATAATAAAATCAACGGGAACATAGTTGTCATTGACAATGATAAGAACATCGTCGATCTTCCCCAAAGGTTTCTTTACATAAGAATCAACAAGACGAACACCAAAAGAACAAGTATCAAAAGGTTTCAATTCAAACATATGATACATTCTTTTGGGCATGACGGAGGTACTAGCTCCAACGTCACATAAAGCATAGCAAGATAAGTTATTTAATTTAATTTTGATCATAGGGTCCTAACCATCATCTAGATTCCTAGGTATGGAAGCTTCTATCCTAAGCTTCTCCTCCCTAGATTTTATGAGATCATTTGTGATATGCTCCATGAAGGCAAGATTGAGTGTGCTAGTGTGGGGGTCTCTAGACATTTTGTGTAGCAAGCTAATAAGTTCTGAGAGGGTGCAACTATCAAAATCAATATCACTCCTATCAAAGGTGGTAGTAGTGTCATCTAGGCTCACTTGTTTGAAACCCTCTATGTTCATAGCAGTTTCTTCTTCTACGGTTGAGGTATTAGCATCGCCATTAATAGGTCCAATGGGACTAGGAGTGCACTGGGTGCTAATAGTTTCGTATCATCAACAATTTGGATAGTGGCAACTGTGTGGTGTGTAGGAAGGCTCTTAATTCTATCCTCTTCCTCTTTTTCTCTATCCCATCTTTCTTTAAGTTTAGCCATCATCCTAATATTTTCATTGATTTGTAATTGGATAGCATTAATAGGAATGGCATTCCTCTCCTCAAGGGGAGAGGTTCTAATTTTTAGCATCTCAACATCAAGGGCTAGGCTATGTACCTTCAAATAGAGATTATCTAACTTAGCTAGTTTCTCTTCAACATTCTTATTGAAGGCTTTTTGGGTAGTGATAAAGTCTCTAAGCATGTTTTCTAATTCAGAAGTGGGGTTCTTGTTGCTAGGGTAACTGTTGTTGTTCCCATAGTTGGATGGAAACGGTCTAGGATTACTAGCAAAATTTCCCCTATAAGCATTGTTATTAAAGTTGTTTCTAGCAATAAAGTTCACATCTACTTGTTCCTGAGCAACCAAAGAATTTAAAGGAACATCATGCAGATCAATAGAGTGTTGCTTGGTAAGTAGAGACATAATTAGGTCAACTTTTTCATTTAGGGAGGTAATCTCCTCGACAGAGTTTACCTTCCTACTTGTTGGAGCGCGTTCGGTGTGCCATTGGGAATAATTGGTCATCATCTCATCGAGAAGCTTTGTGGCAGCACCAAGTGTAGTTGACATAAAGGTTCCTCCCACGGCTGAATCTAACAGGTTCCGCGAGGTAAAGTTCAAGCCTGCATAAAAAGTCTGGATAACCATTCAGGTAGTCAAACCATGTGTCAGGGATTTATTAACAAGAGATTTCATACGTTCCCAAGCTTGGGCAATGTTTTCATTATCCAATTTCTTAAAATTCATAATGTTATTCCTTAATTGGATAATTTTAGCAGGTGGGTAATACTTCCCAATAAAAGCATCTTTGCACTTATCCCAAGAATCTATGCTATTCCTAGGCAAAGATTAAACCAGATATTAACTCCTTCCCTCAAAGAGAAAGGAAAAAATCTTGAGCTTAACAATATCACCTTCTACTTCTTTATACTCTTGCATATCACATAATTCAACAAAATTATGTAAGTGTAAAGAAGCATCATCTCCAGCACCAGAGAATTGATCTCTCATAACAAGGTTTAGCAAAGCAGGTTTAATTTCATAAGAGGTAGCTGAAGTGGCAGGTGTGGCAATAGGAGTGCAGATAAAGTCTTTGTTTTTGTGACTAGTGAATTCACACAACTTGGTGTTTTCAGTGGAACCCATAGTAACAACAAGTGTGGCAGATTTTTTGTAATTTTTGATATAAGACATAAATATAAAAACTGAAAGGTAAACTAACAAGACTAAAAAGTAAAGGTAAAAGGTAGTGGGAAACTCCCCTATCTTAGCACTCAGAGTCCCCGGCAACGGCGCCAGAAATTTGCTTGATACGCGAGAGAGGATAATTGCTTCTCGCCCTTCGTTGGTTACCCCAAGTGGAAGTTGAGATGTAGCGTAGCGGCAAGTTTCCCTCGGTGAACATACCGAGGTTGAGTGTCGACCAGTAGGACTCCGATAATGATAAGTAGGTGGTTCGGCAAGTGATGCGCCGTTTGAAGATAATCACTTGCTTCTCCTGGACCTGCACACAGACACTAATAACTTTGCTCCCAACGAAGTTCAGAGAGGTTGTCAATCTCTCCGGTCTTGTTGTTTACAAAGGATCAAAACACAAGGGATAATGATAATGATAGCAACTGAAAGTAAAAGCAAGAAAAGTAAATGAGCGTGTAAACAATGATGAGAATATGGACCGGGGTCCCGTGATGTTCACTAGTGATGTGTCTCTCCCAGAAGACGATAAAACTGCTATGCGAGGTAAACAAATTACAGATGGGAAATTGACAGGATTATAAACGCACCGCAATGCTAACTATGCTACAAAGAATGGAAGAGGCTCAAAAGCATGGGCAGTACGCCAAAATAAGTAGACCAAAATCCAACAGCATCTACTACTAATCATCCACCTTGATACATCTATCCTGAACATCTCGCTGGTATTAAGTTGCGAGCCCCACCCAAAGTGTAAACCCAAAGCAACAGACAACTACATTAAAAAGCACTTTTCGTAAAGTAAGAAATCCTTGCAACCGCGGTTACAAGCCCCGTTGTTTTCCCCCTTGTGGCAACAACACATCCCCTAGACTCATGTTTCTGTCACTCAAGCGTGTCATTGGGGGGCATGAACCCACAATCGAGCATAACGTTCCCTCTTGGAGTTACTACCTACTACTTGGCCAAAGCAATAAACAGTAAGGGAGAACATGCAAGAATTACTAAGGAACAGAAATATAAAAGATAAGAACCAAATATATTACTCTATCACAATCTGAACATAATCTCATAATCCATCAGATCCCATCAAAATCAGCATAGCAACAACAGAAAGATTACATATGTGCCTCGATCATGTAGGGCAGCTCACGAGGTCTAAACCATGAAGAACAAAGAGGGGAGGAGAACATCACATAGCTACTGATCACGGACCAATGGTCCAAATGAAACTACTCATGGCACATCCGGGAAGCGTCCATGTTGAAGGGGAAGCTCCCGGAGGTCGATCATCCCTTCGGTAGGGTGCCGGGAAGAGGTCTGCTGGCGCTCCCAATCTTGTAAGTGCGGCGGCGACGGAACAAAGGCGAGATCGCGAAAAGGGGTTCTCCTTTCGGAAATTTCATGTCACGAGGAATATAGAGGCTAAGGGGGGCAGCCAGGGGGCCACCAAGGATCTAGGTGCCCCCCTGGCGCGGCCAAGCCCTAGGCCGCGCAAGATGGCTGCCTAAGCACCTGGTGGTGGCCCCCGGACCTCCTTCGGGGTTCCGGAAGCTTCCGATGCGCTGATTTTTTATCATATTTTTCCTGAATTTTTGGAGCACTTTTAATATGGGGGAAACCTGGAATAAAAAAAACCAGAAGAAAACAGAAACTGGCACTGGGGTGCACTGAGTTAATAGGTTAGTCCATATATGATCAAAAGTGTATGAAAGTGTGTCTAGATCATAGCAATATCACACAAAACATGCATGGAGCAAGCAGAAATTATCGATACGTTTGGGACGTATCAAGAATCTCATTCGTCCTACTAATATTACCAACTCTCTGACACTTATCACAAGATAAAACATAATTTCTAGCATCTTTAAAGAGAGTAGGCCAATAAAAACCTGATTGGAGAACCATATGTGCGGTCCTCTCACCGGCGTGATGTCCTCCATAGGGACTATCGTGACATTGCTTGAGAATGTCCTTCTGCTCATGTTCCGGTATGCATCTTCTCAAGATCCCGTTTGGACCTTCTTTGAAAAGATGAGGGTCATCCCAAAAGTAGTGCCTCAAATCATGGAAGAAATTCTTCCTTTGATGAAATGTTAAACCTGGAGGCAAATACTTTGCAACGATAAATTTAGCATAATCTGCAAACCAAGGATCGGAAAGAGATTATACTTTTACAACGGCAAGTTGTTCGTCTGGAAAACTGTCGTTGAATGGGATGGGGTCATGCGGTATATCTTCCATACTTGAAAGATTGTCTGCCACCGGATTGTCTGCTCCTTTTCTATCAACAATCTGTAAATCAAATTGTTGAAGAAGGAGTACCCACCTGATGAGTCTCGGTTTGGCATCCTTCTTTGCCATAAGGTACTTAAGAGCAACATGGTCAGTATGAATAATAAATTTTGAATCAACAATATAAGGCCTAAATTTATCACAAGCAAATACTACTTCTAAGAATTCCTTCTCAGTAGTAGCATAATTGTTTTGAGCACTATCAAGGGTTTTGCTAGCATAATGTATAACATTCAATTTCTTATAAACCCTTTGTCCTAAAACAGCTCCAACAACAAAATCACTAGCATCGCACATAATTTCAAAGGGCAATTTCCAGTCAGGTGGTTGTACTATAGGAGCGGTTATCAAAGCTTTCTTAAGAACTTCGATAGCCTCCTTACAATCTTCATCAAATACAAAAGGAACATCCTTCTGGAGAAGATTAGTTAGGGGTATCGAAGTCTTAGAAAAGTCTTTAATAAATCTTCTATAGAAACCAGCATGACCGTGAAAACTATGAATACCTTTAATGTCCCTTGGATAGCGCATCCTTTCAATAGCTTCAATCTTCTCCTTGTCCACTTCAATTCCCCTCTAGAAAATCTTGTGACCAAGCACGATCCCTTCGTTAACCATGAACTGGCATTTTCCCAGTTTAGAACTAAGTTTGTATCCTCGCATCTCTGCAAAACTTTATTTAGATTGTGGAGACAGTGGTCAAAGGAAGTTCCATAGACGGAGAAATCGTCCATGAAGACTTCCACAATCTCCTCACAGAAACCATGAAAAATAGCAGACATACATCTCTGAAAAGTAGCAGGTGCATTGCATAAACCAAAAGGCATACACCTGTAAGCATAAGTACCGTAGGGACACGTGAAAGTGGTCTTCTCTTCATCGGCAGTGTTGACATGAATTTGAGACAAGCTAGAGTACCCATCAAGATAGCAAAAGTGGGTGTTTTAGACAACCTCTCTAGTATCTGATCAATAAAGGGCAGCGGGTGGTGGTCCTTCCTAGTTGCCTTGTTCAACTTCCTGTAATCAATGCACATTCTATATCCAATAACAACTCTTTTAGGTATTAGTTCATTTTTATCATTTGGAACAACAGTCATACCTCCTTTCTTAGGGACACAATGAACTGGACTTACCCACCTACTATCAGCTATAGGATAGATGATACCTGCGACTAGAAGCTTGACAATCTCCGTCCTAACCACGTCTTTCATCTTTGGGTTCAGTCGTCGTTGATGATCAACAATTGGCTTAGCATCGGGCTTGAGATTGATAGTGTGTTGGCAAATCGATGGACTAATCCCCTTAAGGTCATCAAGTGTATAGCCCAAGGCACCACAGTGTCTGCGAAGTGTCTCCAATAATCGCTCTTCTTCAAATCCTGAAAGGTTAGCATTGATAATAACATGATATAATTTCTTTTCGTCTAAGTAAGCATACTTGAGCGTATCGAGCAGTGGTTTAAGGTCAAACACCGGGTCTTCTTTTGGTTGTGCTAGGATTCACAAAGGCTCAACTAGAAGGTTGTGCTTCAGGATAGCAGCTTGTCTTGCAAATATTTCGTCTAACTCATTTCTCTCCTGCATATGCATGTCATTCTCTTGGTCTTCCATATATTGTTGCAAAGGATCATTAGGGGGAATAGCAATAGAAGCAATATTTTCAATAATTTTATCATCACTACGTTAATTAGAACCACGAGGCTGCTTGGAGAACTTAGAAAAGTTAAATTCATATGGCTCACTATTGAATTCAACAGAAACTTTACATTTTTTACAATCTATTATAGCACCACAAGTGCTGAGGAAAGGCCTACCAAAGATAATAGGGCAAAAACTATCTTGCACTGAACCAAGTACGAGAAAGTCGGTAGGATACTTTACCTTTCCACATAGGACTTCAACATCTCTCACAATTCCAATGGGAGAGATAGTTTCTTTGTTTTCTAGATAAATAGTAACATAGATCTCTTCAAGTTCACAGGGTGAAATCTCACCCATGATCTCCTGGTAGAGTGAATAAGGAATAGCGCTAGCGCTGGATCCCAGATCGTGAAGCTCGTCATAGTTGTGATCTCCTATTTTGACAGATACAACTGGTGTACCTGAAATTGTGCTCTTATTCTTGGCTGTGACAATGTTAGTTGGAACAACACACAAATTTATCTTGGAATCGGAAACATCATTAGTAACTAAATCTTTAACCATTGCAACTTGAGGATCGACCTTGATCAGGTCCTCAGGTTCGTCAGTTCTTCTCCCACTTTTATTTATTATGACTGTCACAAAAGAGTGCTCCCTTATCCTTGTAGGGAAAGTTTTTTTTTTCATAAAAGACTGCAGGAAGAATAGGGTCAGCAACATGAATATCAACAGGTAACTCTTTAAAGGTTTTATGATACTGATCCTTAGCCTCCTTAGAAGAGTCAATGCGAGAGGCAAAGTTCTTAAAAAAATCAATCATAAGCTGGGAATCAAGACCAATCTTAGAAAAAAAAGGTATTAAAATAATCAATTTTCACATAGCTCTCAATGTAATCATGCCCATAATTTATAGGGGGTTCAATACCTTTATCTATTTCCTAGTCTTCAGTATTCTTCTGGATCCTCTCGATGAGATCCCACCTTTCTTCGACGCTCCTTGTTTGGAATACCCCGTTAGAGGAGGCATCCAACTGATACGTCCCAAACGTATCTATAATTTCTGCTTGCTCCATTCATGATTTGTGTGACTTTGCCATGTTTTGCTTGAACTTTCATAAACTTTTGATCATATTTGGACTAACCTATTAACTTAGTGCACCCAGTTGCCAGTTCCTGTTTTATGTTGTTTTTATATTTCAGGTTTTCCGGCCATTAAAAGTGCCAAATAAATCCCGGAAAAATTATATAAAAAATCAGCGTCCCGGAAGCTTCCCAAAGAAACAAGGAAGGAAGGGAGTGGACCCACCAGGGCCCCAGGAGGGTCCCTGGCGCGGCCCCACCCTAGGGCGCGCCAGGAGGCCTCCTGGCTGCCCTGTGGCCCCTCTCGGTGCTCCCTTTGTCCTATATTTAGCCCCCGCGGAGGAAACCCCTAATATCCATCTGCTATTCCCGTTCTCCTCTCTGTACCGCCGCCGCCGTTTCAAGATCAGGGCAGCTAGGAGAAGCTGCCCCGACACCCTACCGGAAGGAGGAACCCCCTCCGAGAGATCATCCATCACCATGGACGCCTCCCGGATGTGCTGTGAGTAGTCCCTCTTGGACCATGGGTCCATGACCAGTAGCTATGTGATGTTCTCCTACCCTATTTGTGCTTCCACTTTCGAGACCTCGTGAGCTGCCTCACATGATCGAGGCACCTTTGTAATTTTCTGTGTTGCTATGCTGAGTTTGCTGGGATTTGATGGATTATGAGACTATGTTCAGAATGTGATGAGTAATATATTTTGTTCTCTTTTATATTTGTGTTCTTTAGTTAATTCTTGCATGTTCTCCATTGCCGTATTTTGCTTTGGCCAAGTGATTTGTTGCAACTCCAAGAGGGAGCGTTATGCTTGATTGTGGGTTCAACCCTCTGATGTCTAGCTTGAGTGACAGAAACATGAGACTAGGGGATGTGTTGTTGCCACCAGGGATAAAACAACGGTGCTTGTACTTGCGGGTGCAAGGATTGTTTACTTTACGCAAAGTTCTTTTAATGCAGTTGTCTGTTGCTTGGAGTTTACACTTTGGGTGGGATTCACAACTTAATACCAGCGAGATGTTCTGGATAGATATCTCAAGGTGGATGATTCGTAGTAGATGCAGATGGATTTCGGTCTACTTACCTTGCCGTACTTCCCATTGCTTTTGAGCCTCTTCCTTTCTTTTGTAGCATAGTTAGCATTGCGGTGCGTTTATAATCCTGTCAATTGCCCAGCTGTGATTTGTTTACCTCGCTAGCACTTTTAGCGTCTTTTGGGAGAGAGACATCACTAGTGAACGTCATGGGACCCCGTTCCATATTTCCACCATTGTTTACACCCTCAATTTACTTTCAGTCGTTACTTTTAGTTGCCAGTATTATTATCTCTTGCGTTGATCCCTTGTAAACAGCAAGGCCGGAGGAATTGACAACTCCTCTATACTCGTTGGGAGAAAAGTTATTTGTTGTGTGTGTAGGTCCAGGTGAAGTAAGAAATCTTGGATTGTCATTGGCGCCATTGTTCACTTTACCACCTACTTGTCAATCTTGGAGTCCTACTGGTCGATCCTCAACCTTAGAATTTTCTCTAAGGGAAATTTGCTGCTACACTACATCTCACCTTCCAGTTGGGGTAACCAACGAGAAGTGAGATAACTATCTTTCTCACTATATCAAGCAATTTCTGGCGCCGTTGCCGAGGACTCCAGTCTAGAAGATAGGGGAGTTGCACACTATCTTTTATCTTTGCTTTTTAGTCTTGTTAGTTTACCTTTCAGATTTTACTTTTGTGTCCTTTATCAAAAATACCAAAAATACCTGTTACTTTTCTAGTAGTTACCACTATGGATGGTCCTTTTGCCTTTGGTGAGGCAGAAGTACTTACCTTTACTCAGAGAGGTGGTGAAAGTCTGAAAGATGCTTCGTATAGAATTAATGATTCTTAAAAGAGGGCCACCAAGAAGCAATCCACTACTATCCTGCTTAGAAATGTTTATGTTGGGATTACTTCTTGGAATAGGTTTGTTTTAGACACTGCTATTAATGGGAACTTTATAGAGGCTCCAGTTTGGGAAGCCCTTAATGTTATTGAAAATCTTGTTGGAAGTCTCCCCGTTGCTAGCATTAAGGAGGACATTACTCTAGCTCACATTATGGGAAAACTTGAAAAAATAGAGTTAGCGATGCCAAGTATCGATAAAGTAAATGAGTTGGATTGTAAGATTCAAGGGAATTTGAATAGGCTAGATAGCTCCATGCAAAAAATTGTCAAAACTTTGGAGACTATCAAATCCCTTGATGAGAAGTCTTCTAGGATAGAGAAGATTGAGGAAGTTATTGAAACTCTAGGAACTACCTTTTCCTCAATCAAAACTAAAAAGGATGAAACTCCGGCAAGAAAGGAACCCAAGTTCGTTTACGTCCCTAAGGTTCCTCGAGGTAAAACTGACACACCTATTGCCAAGAGAGTTGAAACAGTGAAGACTTTGGAGGAGACACCTATCTTTAATTTTAATGAAACTCCAATTGATTTTCCTCCTTTTTATTTTATCCCTAGAAGAATTTTTATTCGGCATTTATTTGAGAAACCTCTTAAGTCTAGTTGTACTATTGAAGAGCTTTTTGATGATCTTGATGATGGTTCAATTGATACAACTTGATCTTTTGCTTTGTGCCTAGCTTAAAGGCGTAAAAGAAAGTGCTTGTTGGGAGGCAACCCAAGATGTTTTTCCTTCTGTTTTTAGTGGTCTTGATGATTGCTACTAGTGTAGCAACATCATTGTATCTTTATTTTTCAAGCTTTGTGCCAATTATAGCCTCATATGACAAGGAAAGTGAAAGTTGTGACATGCTGTCCAGAAAACAGATTCTGTCCTCGTGACGGGAAAAATCATAAAAAATCACCAGTTGATCTTTTTGAGCTGATTTTTGTACACAGCGTGCTCTATACAATCACGGAACTTTCGTATGTTCTGAGTTTTTTGATTTGAGTTGCAGAAGTACCCCTAAAAAATTCTTTACTACCTGTTGTTCTGTTTTTCACAGATTCTGCCACGTTTTTTCTCTCCTAACTCTTGCAAACCTTAAGCTTGCTTTTTATTTGCAATAACCTTTTGGAAATCTTGAGAAACAGTAGCCCTTCCTGAAAATCTTTATTTGCAGTAGAGCAAAACTATTTTAATAGGGTACTAACCTCTCTAATCAGTTTACAATGAGTTATCTATGAAGGGAGTTTTCAAGTGTGCGATGGAAGATGATGAAAGAAGATCCTGGAGTGTCAAACACTCAAGCTTGGGGATGCCCATGTGCACCCCCAATAAATATTCAAGGAGACTCAAGCGTCTAAGCTTGGTGATGCCCCCGTGCATCCCCTTCTTCATCAACAATTATCAGTTCGTCCCTCGTTGCACTATATTTTTTATCACTTCATGCGTTATGTGCTATGCTTGGAGCGTCTCGCTCTTTACTTTTCTTAGGTTTGTTTTTTCTTTGTTTGCTGTTATAACAAGTTAGACCCCAGCTTTCTTTTGTGTTGGAGAGAAACACACTGCGTTTGAACTGGAAATCCTCATAGGAGTTTCATGCTTATTTCCTTAGCTGTGAGTTGTTCTTTTTCTTTTCTTAGCTGCTGCCCTGTTTAGTTGTAGTGCTTTAGTTTTCTTCTAGAGCTTTTATTTTGTCTCAGTTTAACTTTATATAGGTTGCATGTTTATCTTGTTTAGAGAGTTTGCCTGTTGCACTGAGTTTTGTGTCTTGACTAGAAAGTAGGTAGTTGAAGTTGCTATTATCTTTGTAGTAGTAACTTGCAATAGTTTTGAGGTATTGACTAGAGTAATGTTTGAACTTATGGTGTCAAGAGATTTAGCCTATTAGTGATAGATGTCGTATTTTGGGCAATCCGTGTGATTTTCGAAAACCAAAGCCCCTTTTGAGAACTCTAGCTACTATATGGATCACTAACCTCTGGAGGGTTCGAATATTAGAGTACACTCACGTACCATGAGTCAAGGATGCGCAAGGATAACCAAACCCCCATACACTCCTCCTCGGGGTACTTGTCTCTTTGTGAACCTCCTGATTAGATTGAGAGTTACTGATAATAAGTGCATGAGTTCTTCAGACTAATGTGAGTACTCGAAAGTTGACACTTCCACCTCCATATTTTGCTAGCCTCTCATGTTCCGTGCATTGCCTCCTTATCACTCCGAGAGTTGGCGCCCACCTTCGCTGGTACATCGAAACCCTTAGCATGATACGCTCTGTCACCATAAACCTCCTTATATCCTTCCTCAAGACAGCCACCATACCTACCTACAAGGCATTTCCATAGCCTTTCCGAGATACATTGTCATGCAACATCCACCTTCTCATGACTTAATCTCCATGTCATACATGCTACTTGCTTGATCGATGAGCCGCATGCTAGTTGGGCCTTGCCCTAATCATTGCTACATGACGCGCTAGTATCATTGCATATCCTGCTATCCTGGCAAAGGCATACATTTTCATCATGATAGTACATCTTATTTATGTGAGTACACTCGTAAAGTGTGAAAGATCTCCTATATTCTTGTAAAATATAGAGTGTTCCCCCTAGTTTGGAAAAGATACCAAAGAGGAAAAAAATCAAAAGATCCCAAAGAGGACAAATGAGAGAAATAGAAAGAGCCATTGAGGCCACCAAAAAAATACAAAAAAATACAAAAAAGAGAAAAAGAAAAAAAAGAAAGAGAAGGGGCACACTACTATTCCTTTTAAGAGATCCACACTAGTACATCATCCTCTATTCCTTGTACTCCATAGAGATCACCATACATGCATATAGCTATGTGGGGACCCTTCACACTATAGAACTTGGCTTGTATATTCTAATGACAAGCCTCCTCAAACGAGCTCTAGGTCTTCTTCAGCAAGCAAGTTGGATGCACCCCCACTAGTTCCCTTGGAGAGCTTTTAGCTTACATGTGCGTCCGTTGCATGGCAATACCTACTCCTCACATCATATATATCATATGGATTTCTCTCGCCTATGGTTGTGCTCATTGATGTGAGCCTTTCACACCTTTTTGTGTTCCTCCTCCACCTTCTTTCTGTTTCGTCTTTTAGGTGTCAACTTTCTTGCTCACGCTCATCCATTGCATGAGTGCTCAAAATATCGAAAGGGAGTGGATCAGTTTGACTTGTACCTGGCTGGTAGTCTGTGGACGAGTCAAGATAAGAATCTAAAGGAGACTAAGTGTGAAACTTTAGTAGAAAGTAGTTCTCAACAACCTTTTTCTCTCTTTTTCCCAGTCCCCTTCTTGCACGCAAACACCATCTGGAGACATTCGAGTCACGGACAGCGAGAGCTCTTACACCCTTTGTTCTTTTGTTGCTTATGTCAATGCTAATATAGACTCTTGCTTGATAAGACTTGAATTGAATTGCATTCTTTGATTGCTTTACTTAAAAGTCCTTATATAGTTGTGTGGCATGTCGCCATAGAAATTATGCTTGTTATCATTTCCCTACTCGAGGACGGGCAGGAATTAAGCTTGGGGATGTTGATACGTCCCAAACGTATCTATAATTTCTGCTTTCTCCATGCATGATTTGTGTGACTTTTCCATGTTTTGCTTGAACTTTCATACACTTTTGATCATATTTGGACTAACCTATTAACTCAGTGCACCCAGTTGACAGTTCCTGTTTTCTGCTGTTTTTATATTTCAGGTTTTCCGGCCATTAAAAGTGTCAAATAAATCCGGGAAACATTATATAAAAAATAAGCGTCCCGGAAGCTTCCCAAAAAACCAAGGAAGGAAGGGAGTGGACCCACCAGGGCCCCAGGAGGGTCCCTGGCGCAGCCCCACCCTACGGCGCGCCAGGAGGCCTCCTGGCTGCCCTGTGGCCCCTCTCGGTGCCCCCTTTGGCCTATATTTAGCCCTCGCGGAGGAAACCCCTAATATCGATCTGCTATTCCTGTTCTCCTCTCTGTACCGCCGCCACCTACGTTTCAAGATCGGGGCTGCTAGGAGAAGCTGCCCCGGCACCCTGCCGGAAGGAGGAATCCCCTCCGGGAGACCATCCATCACCATGGACGCCTCCCGGATGTGCTGTGAGTAGTCCCTCTTGGACCATGGGTCCATGACCAGTAGCTATGTGATGTTCTCCTCCCCTATTTGTGTTTCCACTTTCGAGACCTCGTGAGCTGCCTCACATGATCGAGGAACCTTTGTAATTTTCTGTGTTGCTATGTTGAGTTTGCTGGGATCTGATGGATTATGAGACTATGTTCAGATTGTGATGAGTAATATATTTGGTTCTCTTTTATATTTGTGTCCTTTAGTTAATTCTTGCATGTTCTTCGTTGCCGTATTTTGCTTTGGCCAAGTGATTTGTTGCAACTCCAAGAGGGAGCGTTATGCTTGATTGTGGGTTCAGCCCCCTGATGTCTAGCTTGAGTGACAGAAACATGAGACTACGAGATGTGCTGTTGCCACCAGGGATAAAACAACGGTGCTTGAACTTGCGGGTGCAAGGATTGTTTACTTTACCGAAAATTCTTTTAATGCAGTTGTCTGTTGCTTTGAGTTTACACTTTGGGTGGGATTCGCAACTTAATACCAGTGAGATGTTCTGGATAGATATCTCAAGGTGGATGATTCGTAGTAGATGCAGATGGATTTCGGTTTACTTACCTTGGCGTACTACCCATTGCTTTTGAGCCTCTTCCTTTCTTTTGTAGCATAGTTAGCATTGCGGTGCGTTTATAATCCTGTCAATTGCCCAGCTGTGATTTGTTTACCTCGCTAGCACTTTTATCGTCTTTTGGGAGAGAGACATCACTAGTGAACATCATGGGACCCCGGTGCATATTTCCACCATTGTTTATACCCTCAATTTACTTTCAGTCTTTACTTTCAGTTGCCACTATTATTATCTCTTTTGCTGATCCCTTGTAAACAGCAAGGCTGGAGGAATTGACAACTCCTATGTACTCGTTGGGAGCAAAGTTATTTGCTGTGTGTGTAGGTTCTGGTGAAGTAAGCAATCCTGGATTGTCAACGGTGCCATTGTTCACTTTACCACCTACTTGTCGATCTTGGAGTCCTACTGGTCGATCCTCAACCTTAGCATTTTCTCTAAGGGAAATTTGCTGCTACGCTACATCTCACCTTCCACTTGGGGTAACCAACGATAAGTGAGAGAACTATCTTCCTCACCGTATCACCAACATCTCCTTATCCCGACGAGAAAGCCTGTCATAAAAATTTGTAATTATAATATCTTTGGGGAGCTCATGGATGGGACATTTGAACATTAGGGACTTCAGTCTCCCCCAAGCTTGAGCGATGCTCTCTCCATCATGAGACCAAAAGTTATATATGTAATTCCTGTCTCGATGAATTTCATGAAGAGGGTAAAACTTTGTATAAAAGAGAGACATAAGCTCTTCCCAATTAAGTTTTATGTGAGTTATCGAGGAGCTTATACCAATCTGAAGCTTTATCTATAAGTGATATGGAGAATAATTTCTTCATGACGAATTCCAGTGACACACCTGCAAGCTTAAATAATGAACATAGTTGTGATAAATATAGCAAGTGTTCACCTGGATGTCTATCTCCTGTATAACGATTAGCTAAGAGATAATTGATAATACCAGACGGTATTTTATAAGGAACAATTTCAGTAGGGGTAGGAGTGACCACCACAGTTGTCGGGCATTTCCCCATAAACAACGATCCAAGAGTAGAGGTGTCCATAAGGACAAAGAGCAGCAACAACAACAAAAAAAAACAGAAATATAAAAACTTCCTTGCGAGCTTCACTTACTAATAGCGCTCCACTCCCCGGCAACGGCGCTAGAAAATAGTACTTGATGACCCTCAACTATAGGGGATCGTTTGTAGTGTTTTCGATAAATAAGAGTGTCGAACCCAACGAGGAGCAGAAGGTAATGGTAAGTGAATTTGGTAAAGCAATAGCTGCAGGAACTGAAAGATAAATTTTTAGGAGTTTTCGATATAAGCAACAAAAAGGTAAAAGCGAGCAGAGTAAAAGGCACCGAGGAGTAAAAAGTGGCCCAATCCTTTTGAGCAAAGGATAGGCCTAGCAACTGAACTTATAAAGGCTAAAGCGTTCTTGAGGACACATGGGAGAAATAGTCACGTTCTTTCGCCATATTCTGCATCGGTACTATGTGTTGTGTTGATAAGTGTCGAGTGGGTGGATCTATGCTAGTACACCTCTATACTAAGATAAGTGCACTCTTATGATTAAACACCTTGCAAGCATCCGCAACTACAAGATAGTAATTAAGGCAAAAGCCTAACCATAGCAATACGATTGAAGATCCATTGTTCCCTTGTGCAAAAGCGTGCGAACTGGGGTTTAGGTTTCTGTCACTCCGATAACCCACTGTAAGCATTCTTTATACACAATGCATTCCCCTAGGTCCTTAATAAGGCGAAGTGTTGAGTGTTCAACTCACACAACAACACTAGGAAAACAACAACACAACTTAAATATCAAACAACACATATTACTTCAACATCATATGACTACTAACAACTAGACTTCTCTGATGTCCTCAAGAACTAAAGTAACTACTCACAAGACATAAAAGAGATCATGATCAGAGGGGATAAATAGATGATAAAAAATCTGGACACAATGATATTTCTCCAACAAAACTCAATAGCATTCATCACACGGTAGCAATCAACACCGGTAGAGTAGAGAGGATAGATAGTGCGGATTACAACACAAGTTGAACTTGTGAGGTGAGATTGGATGGTGATGGAAATGGTGCTGATGTTGGGGATGATGTTGATGATGATATCGATGATGTCCGTGACGATGGTGATGACGATGGCGACGATCTCCCCTTCCGGGAGGTGTTCTCCCCGGAGGAATCTGTCCGACGGAGATGTATTTTCTCCTCTGTAGGTTTCCGCCACGGAGTGGCGGCGGAAGTCGCGAAAACTCTCCTCTTTTAGGGTTTTTGGACGACGAGGGATAAATAGGCCAGAGGGGGGAGCCTGGGGTGGCCTCAAGGGTCCAGGCGGCCACCCAATGCGGCCAGGGGCAGGGCTGCGCCAGGGGGGGCGCCTGCGCTCCTGGTGGGCCCCCTCTGGTTCCCGTTTTGTGTGTCCCCATCATTCTTCTGGAAAATACTCTCAATCGATTTTCAGGTAATTTGGAGGTCTTCTCCTTCAGCAACTCAGCATCCACTTTTTACTGCTGAATCCTGCGTCTGCTGCTTTGGCATCGGAAAGTTGCAAACTGTGTAAATTAAGCCAAAACAACATAAGAATAGCATCATAACATGAAATATATCAATGAATAAGAAAGAATTACTATATAAAATAGTGATGCATTTTGGCGTATCACCAAGTAGAAACCCCTCTCTTATTTAAGAGATGGTAACACCTTTCTTTTAAGAGTGGTAACCTTCACATTGAAGGGCTTCCCATTTATTGGCTTAATTAACCAAGGAGGGCTCGTGATACGGTGAGGATAGTTCTCTCACTCCTCGTTGGTTACCCCAAGTGGAACGTGAGATGTAGCATAGCAGTAAACTTTCCTCGGTGAAGATACCAAGGTTATCGAACCAGTAGGACTCCAAGAAATACAAGAAGGTGTCAACGTCGCCAGAAATTAGGCGGTTGACGTGGACCTGCACACAAAAACAAATAACTTTGCTCCCAACGAGTACAGAGGAGTTGTCAATTCCTCCGGCCTTGCTGTTTACAAAGGATCAACGCAAGAGATAATAATAGTGGCAACTGAAAGTAAAGACTGAAAATAAACTAAGGATGTAAACAATAATGTAAAGATGGACCGGGGTCCCCTGATTTTCACTAGTGATGTCTCTCTCCCAAAAGACGATAAAAGTGCTAGCGAGGTAAACAAATCACAGCTGGGCAATTGACAGAATTATGAAGGCACCGCAATGCTAACTATGCTGCAAAGAAAGGAAGGGCTCAAAAGCAATGGGCAGTACGCCAAGGTAAGTAGACCGAAATCCAACTGCATCTACTACAAATCATCCACCTTGAGATATCTATATAGAACATCTCGCTGGTATTAACTTGCGAATCCCACCCAAAGTGTAAACTCAAAGCAACAGACAACTGCATTAAAAGAACTTTGTGTAAAGTAAACAATCCTTGCACCAGCGGATACAAGCACCGTTGTTTTATCCCTGGTGGCAACAGAACATCCCCTAGTCTCATGTTTCTGTCACTCAAGCTAGACATCAAGGGGCTGAACCCACAATCAAGCATAACGCTCCCTCTTGGAGTTGCAACAAACTACTTGTGCAAAGTAAAATACTGCAACGAAGAACATGCAAGAATTTACTCAAGAACAAAATATAAAAGAGAAGAACCAAATATATTACTCATCACAATCTGAACATAGTATCATAATCCATCAGATCCCAACACACTCAGCATAGCAACAACAGAAATTACAGAAGTGCCTCGATCATGTGAGGCAGCTCACGAGGTCTCGAAAGTGGAAGCACAAAGAGGGGAGAGAAGTACATCACATAGCTACTGGTCACGGACCCATGGTCCAAGGGGGACTACTCACGGTACATACGGGAGGCGTCCATGGATATGGATGGTCTCCCGGAGGGGGTTCCTCCTCCCGGCAGGGTGCCGGGGCAGCTTCTCCAGGCAGCCCCGATCTAGAAATGGCGGCGGCGGCGGGACAGAGGCTAGTTCGCAGAAAAGAGATCGATGTTAGGGGTTTCCACCCCGAGGGCTAAATATAGGCGGAGGGGGGTGTCGAGGGGACCCATAGGGCAGCCAGGAGGCTCCCTGGCGCGGCCTAGGGTGGGGACGCACCAGGGACCCTTCTGGAGTCCCTTTGGTGGCCCCCTCCGCTGCCTTGGTGATTCCGGAAGCTTTCGGGTCGCTGATTTTTTATCTGATTTTTCCGGATTTTTTGGAGCACTTTTAATGGCCGGAAAACCTGAAATACAAAAACAGCAGAAAACAACAACTGGCAGCTGGGTGCACTGGGTTAATAGATTAGTCCAAATATGCTCAAAAGTGTATGAAAGGTCAAGCAAATCATGGCAAAGTCACACAAAACATGCATGGAGCAAGCAGAAATTATAGATACGTTTGGGACGTATCAGCTGGTCACATGGACTAGTGGACCACCCTTGGTCGTCCAAAGAAGGTGGGGCCCATAGTGGAACCCTCTGGAACCTTATAGAACATTCCGACACCGCCGAAAAAATCCTAAACTTCTCCGGAACCCTGAAATCAACTTGCCATATATAAATCTTTACTTCCAGACTCTTCCGGAGCTCCTCGTGATGTCTAGGATCTTATCCGAGACTCCGAACAATATTCGAACACCATTAATAAAATTATCCCAGAGCTATTGTAGCGTTACCGAACGTTAACTCTGTGACCATACAGGTTCGAGAACATGCATACATGATCGAGACATCTCTCTGATCAATAACCATTAGAGGGACCAGGATATACATAATGACTCCCACACATTCAACGAAGATCTTTATCGATTGAACCACTATGTCGTGGACTACTATAATCCGTACACAATTTCCTTTGTCACACGATATTTTACTTACCCGAGATTCGATCGCCGGTATCGCTATACCTAGTTCAATCTCGTTACCGATAAGTATTCTTTACTCGTTCTGTAATACAACATTCTATGTGACTAACTGATTAGTCACGTGCTTGCAAGCGTTACCGAATGTGCATTACCGAGTGGGCCCAGATTATATCTCACCGTCACACGGAGGGACAAATCCTAGTCTTGATTCATGTAATTCAACAAGTACTTTCAGAGATACCCGTACGACATCTTTATGATCACCCTGTCAGGATGTGATGGTTGATGTCCCCAAAGTATTCTTCCGATACCTGGGAATAACATAATCTAATGGTCTAAGAAACATGATACTTGACAATAAAAGGCATGACAATATAAACTTAATGAAACGATCAATATTGGTATGCTTAGTTGGGTCTGTCCATCACGTCATTCTTCTAATGACATGATCCCATTAATTAATAAAAAACACACGTTCATGGTTAGGAAACCATAACCATCATTAATTAATGAGATAGTATGGTAGAGGCTTACTAGAGACGCGGTGTTGTTTATGCAACTACACATGCATTATGTTTTGGGTTAATACAATTATAGCATGGAAAATAGACATATACCATCAACACAGAAATATGATAATAACAATTTTATTATTGGCTCTAGGGCATATTTCCAATAGTGTCCCACTTGCACTAGAGTCAATAATCTAGTTTACATTGGCATAAATTTAACACCCATGTCATTCTGGTGTTGATCATGTTTTGTTTGTGAAAGAACTTTAGTTAATGGATCTGCGATATTCTGATCCATATGTACTTTGCTAATGGTAATATCTCCTTCATTGACATGCTCACAAATTTGATGAAACCGGCGTTTGATATGCTTGGAGCTCTTGTGACATCTTGGTTCCTTGGCTAGAGCAATGGCACCAGTGTTGTCACAAAAGATCTCCATGGGATCCAGTGCACTCGGAACAACGCCGAGTTTAGTGACAAATTCCTTCAGCCATATCCCTTCTGTCGCTGCTTCGGAAGCGGCCATATACTCCGCCTCTAATGTTGATCTGGCAATGACGCTCTTCTTGGAACTCTTTCAGCTAACCGTAGCTCCGTTCAAGATAAAGACATACCCTTTTTGAGATTTCAGTCATCTGGATCAGTATTGAAGCTAGCATCGACGTAACCTTTTATGAAGAGCTCTTCATCACCACCATAGACAAGAAACATGTCCTTAGTCCTCTTTAGGTACTTAAGGATATTTTTAACTGCTGTCCAGTGAGCCTCTCCAGGATCACCTGGTACATGCTCGTCAAACTAAGAGCATGGGACACATCTGGTCTAGTACACAACATGACATACATAACAGAACCTATGGCCGAGCATAGGGGATTTATTCATCCTTTCCATTTCTGTTGCCGTAGTTGGACAATGAGTCTTACTCAATGGCTTACCTTGTAACATGAGCAAAGAACCTTTCGTTGCATCTTCCATATTAAATTTCTTCACTATCTTCTCAAGGTATGTACTTTGACTAAGTGCTATTAAGCGTCTTGATCTATCTCTATAGATCTTAATGCCTAATATGTATGCAGCTTCACCAAGATCTTTCATCGAAAAACTATTATTCAAAATAATCTTTCACACTATTAAGCAGCTCCACGTCCACGTGTTGACGTCGATTTTGGCCAAAATAAAATGTGATGCAAATGATTCGAATTAAATTATTTATCAAAATGAATTTTGTCTTGTTCAATGGCATTGGTCAGATATCGACCCAAATTTACGATGTCGTGAATGACTAAAAAATATCAGCCTCAGATAAAACTCGGCTATATTCCGGCGATTTCTAAAGTACGATTGCATTGTACCTAAATAGATAGAAATTCACAAGATAAAATTAATAAAAAAGAGATTCGTAAAATAAGTATATAAATAGCCATGGAAATAATAGCTACTCAGTCTTGTTGTTTTTTTAGTGAACTGGCTAGCTCGTATTATACAGCCAAACACAAAGTCTACGTAAAGATACATTCACGTACATGCATGAGTTAATTAGCCAGCGTCATTACACAACTAATTAATTAAAAAGGGTTCAATTAGGTGACCATGGCCCACTTGCATGCAGGCCCACGGTAGAACGATTATAGCCATATCCATAACCATGCATGGCTGAAGACTTACGTGCCTGTTGCATGCGGATTGTGTAGCGCTGGCAAGAATATGAACTAATGATGAAGTTAAATATCCAGCCCATTAGCCCATACGTGCATGCATGTGTGCTAGTGCCTAAACAAAAAATCTCACAAGTTAACTAGAACATGGATTAAGCCCATAGCGGCTAATTAAAGGTTGCCAGGTAATTAGGGATTATTAAATAGAGAGAATGAAAGCCCACGTTTCCACGGCCATATCCCTACACGATCCCCACGATGGAGCCTCCACGATCCCATTGATGGCAAAATGTGAGCGCATCGGCCAGACCTATCCGCTTCTATAAATACCAGCCACACCAGCATCAGAAAGGTCTCGGATTTGCAAGCTCTTTAGCGCGCCGAATCGCTGCTCATTCTCTTCCTCGTTGACCGCTGCTCCACGCACATATACGTACATCGCGTTGCTGCTGGTCATTCGTCACACAGGAGAAGAGGAGACTTGAGGGACATCGGCAAGAAGTGAGAATCATGAGTCTATCCTAATCCCCTTGCTGTTTTGGTGGTCATATTGACACATCTAGAGGGCTATCTCCTCATATTATTTGCAACATGCTATTTTGCTCTTTGGGTGGTCATATTGACACATCTAAAGGGCTATCTCCTCATATTGTTTGCAACATGTTATCTTGCTGTTTGGATGGTCATATTGACACATCTAAAGGGCTATATCCTCATATTATTTGCAACATGTTATTTTGCTGTTTGGGTGGTCATATTGACACATCTAAAGGGCTATCTCCTCATATTTCTAAATCATAGTGGGTGATTTTAGTTACTCCCTCCGATACATAATAAGTGTCGCTTATTTTGTACTAAGCTAGTATAAACTTTATACTAGTTGAGCGACACTTATTATGGATCGGAGGGAGTACATCAGATATCCCCATAACAGAAACAGGGGCACATGAGATATTGCTAACATGTTACAATTTAATGAAGATACACTCTCTAGCTCTGGTAGAAATCCCTCTGAAGGATAGAAGATTCACTTGGAGTAATATGCATGATGCCCCACTGTTAGAGAAACTATACTGGATCTTTACCAATGTACACTGGACAATCTCGTTCCCCAATACCACTGTTAAAACCTTGGCCAAGACCATCTCTGATCACACTCATGTTGCATCTCCATTGGAACAAATATGCCAAGAGCAAAGATTTTCAGGTTTGAGAACTTCTGGTTAGAACATAAGGATTTTAAAAAGATAGTACAAGACAACTAGAACCAACCTGTTCAAGAAGAGGATAGTGCCTAGATTCTTACAAATTTTTTTAAAAGACTTAGAAAAGGACTAAAGATATGGTCCAAAAACTTGTCCAATTTGGCTACCTCCATCAAGGCTTGTAATAATGTTATACACATGTGGGACTTCTTTGAAGAATTCAGACCTTTGTCTAATATTGAAGCTAATGGCAGAGAAATACTGAAAGAGCACCTGACAAAATTATTGGACTTTCAAAGGACATACTGGAAGCAAAGGGAAACAATCAGATGGGTCAATTTTGACAAGGAAAGCTCTCATTTCTTTAAAACAAAAGCAACAATCAAATTCAGAAACAACTTAATCAATGAGCTTGCTGATGATAATGGAAATGTGTTCACAGAACAAGAAGATAAAGCAAATGTTCTCTGACAGGCTTTCAAAAACAGACTTAGTGTCACCATTCCAACAAACAATCAGCTTGAGCTTACTTCCATTCTTCAAAAAATGGATAACCTTGATGAACTAGAAAGGTCATTCACCACCAAAGAAATTGATGAGTTGATTAACCAAATGCCAACAGATAAAGCACCTGGACCAGATGGTTTTAATGGGTCTTTCATAAAGAAATGTTGGGATATTATTTGCCAAGACTTCTATAGGATGATCTCTAATTTTCATGCTGGCCAAATTAATCTCCAGAGCATCAACTCAGCCTTCATCACTCTGATTCCCAAAAAGGACACTCCCAGAAATGCCAATGATTTCAGACCAATCTTACTCCTAAACTGTACTATCCAGATCATTACCAAGCTGCTGGCAAACAAGCTTCAAAAAGTCATTCAATCCTTGATCAGTACTAATCAGTATGGATTCATAAAGAAAAGATCCATCCAAGATTGTGTGGCATGGACTTATGAATACCTTCATCTCTGCAATCTCTCCAAAAAGCAAACAGTGGTATTGAAACTAGATTTCGAAAAGGATTTTGACATGATTGAGCACTCCACAATTATAGAAATAATGAGAGCAAAAGGATTTGGGGAAACATGGTGTAAATGGATACAAATGATATTCAGCACTGGAACCTCTGCTGTTCTTCTAAATGGCATTCCAGGCAAAATCATTCACTGCAAAAGAGGTGTGAGACAGGGAGACCCACTTTCTCCATAAATTTTTGTGCTAGCTGCTGATCTGCTTCAGACCATTTGCAAAGAGGCAATGGTTGCCAAATTGTTAGAACCACCCATCCACTCCATTGCATGCCCTCATTTTCCCATTATTCAGTATGCTAATGATACAATTTTGGTATTGCCTGCCAATTGTATCCAATTGGAGCACCTGAAAAGCTTATTGCAATTTTTCACAGATTTCACTGGCTTAAAATCAATTATCACAAATCCTTCTTGGTCCCTATTAATGTTGATGAAAGAAGAATCACTGCCTTGACTAATAGTCTTAAGTGCCAACTTGGATCTTTTCCTTTTACTTATCTGGGGCTCCCCATGGGAATTACAAAACCAAGAATTGAACATTTTGTTCCTGTCCTCCAAAAAATAGACAAGAGGCTTTCTGGCTGCACTACCATGCTATCATATGATGGAAGAATGCTTCTCATTAAAGCAGTATTTTCTGCACTACCCACATTCTTCATGTGCCCACTCTCATTGCCAGTTGGGATCATCAATCAAATCAATAAATACCTGAGGACTTTCTTCTAGAGAAAATACGTACAAGACCAAGGAGGATCACCTTTAATTTCTTGGGACAAAGTATGTAGGCCAAAAGAGAAAGGAGGGCTTGGAATTTTGGACATTGCAACGCACAGCAAAGCTCTACTCATGAAGAACATCCACAAATTCCTTAACAAAGAGGATTTTCCATGGGTAGCTCTCCTCTGGGATCTTTTTGGTGGAAAGCTCACATTCCACTAATACCCACTTACAAAAATCAAGCCACAATCATTCCACAGAAAGGAGATACAATCTTATTTTGGAAGGACACTTGGGACAAAGAACAAATGAAATTGCAATTCCCTGAACTATTTTCATTTGCAAAAGATGTCAGAATCACATTAGATAAGTTTAGGCAGTGCACTGATTGGACTGAGATGTTTCACACCCCCTGTCAACACAGGCATGGAGCCAATTGCTAGATTTGAATCTGATCATTCCATCTGGTACTCTGGACAAAGACACATGGACCTGTCAAGGACAAAAAACATTTTCATCCATGGCCATTTATAAGCACATGAGGATAGATAACCAAGGATCTGTACTGATGAGCAAAATATGGAAAACAACAAGTAGACTTAAGCACAAAATATTCTTTTGGTTGATGCTCAAAAACAGAATCAATACAAGAGCAATGATACAGAGAAAAGGGATGCATCTAGATAACTATGACTGCCCATGCTGCACCATACATTGCAATGAAACATTATTGCATCTAATGTGGGACTGCAATTTTTCTCAAAGATGCTGGAGGAATATACTACATTTTAAACAAAGAGGAATTTCAGTATATGGTGAAACTATGCTTGCTATGAACCAACTGCCACAAGAGTTTGGAATGGAAATTATTATATTGGGTTCCTGGAACATTTGGATGCAAAGAAATGGGAAAGTGTTTAGAAATGAGCAGCATACAATGCAAGAATGGAGGAGAAACCTTACTCAAGATTTAAAACTCCCGATGATTAGAACAAAAGATGGTTTGAAACCCAAGTTGCAAGACTGGATAGACCAGCAGCTATCTTAAGCTGATTTTTTTGAGGCAATTCTGTATTTTAATTTCAGTTTCTCATGTTAGCAAAAACTGGCATAGGTTGATAACTCCCCACCCCCAACTCTCCCATTGTAATATACCATTGTACTTCATTTGCATGAGCAAATAGAAAACATACCATTTGGGTGGTCAAAATATATATTGTTTGCAACATGTTATTTTGCTGTTTGGGTGGTCATATTGACACATCTAAAGAGCTATCTTCCCCATTTCATTGCAACATATATCTTGTCTTGCTTCATGGATGGTTATGTTGACACATCCATGGAGTTTATTACTCTTGATCTGTAGTTTGGTTATGTTGACACAAACTAAGGATGTATGAATATTTGCTACATGTGTTCTTATATCCATAGGGGCTAAGTTGTTTGCTCCTACTCATGAGAATCTAACCCTTGTGGCACAAAAAGCATATGAGCATGCCCCTTTGTTTAGTCACGATAACATAGTGCAAACTATATAAATTTTGGGCTCTTGGTTTGGTCATATTGGCACAGACGAAGTTGCATTAAATCACATATATCAACAAAATATTGGCTCTTGGTTTGTTCATATGGACATGAACCAAGTTGCATTAAAATCACATACATGGACAAAATATCGGCTCTTGGTTTGGTCATGTTGACACGAACCAAATCGCTTGAGAATCACATATCTTGCTAAATTTGGCTCTTGGTTTGGTCATATCGACACAAACCAAGGTGCACTCACAATTCACCTATCACTAAATATGTGCTTGGTTTGGTCATATTGACACAAATCAAGTCATTTCAAATATATATACATCTCATTAAATCGTCCCTCAGGTTTGGTCATATTGACACAAATAGCGTGCATGTTTCGTGTAAGAAAAACTAGAGACTTGAATCTATAAAAGAAGGAAATAAATGAAGAAAATAGTGCTCGTTAAATCGCACTCCCCATATACAAAATAATGGCATGTCTATTCTATGCATGTTACTTGGTGCTATAGAAAATGACTCAGGCTTGAAACCTAGCTAATTAAGTTGATAAAATACCTTGATATAGGTTCCCAACCTAGCTAGGGATATTAAATACATGATTAAAGGAAGCAATATACTAAAGCCATTGCTTAATCTTCATGCATGTAGAAAAGATCACGTGCATGGTTCGGCCATCATCTCTCATATAGATATTAAACCATGCATTCCTTTCATATAGGTGCATGCATCTATAGAGCTAAAAGATAACTAGGGTCATAACCTGTGTTACTTGCCCTAAACATAACATTGGTGTAACTGAATATTTCACTATCATATTTCATATAGCTTCCCTATACGGTAGCTGAACATAAAGATATGTGTATCATCACCAAACACATTACACACTTCTTATATTCTATGCATGCATATAGAAATCACATGCATGATAAACTTGGTTCAGGAAATGAGTCATACCATATATTGCACACATGCTTGCTAAAATAGCTTATTAACCATTAAAATGCTCATATAACCATTATTATTATCAAATTTCAAATGGTTAATGAACTAGGTAAAAAAATAGACATGTCACGTATGTGCTATAAAAATCACATCATCAAATGATGAAGATTATGCTACCCATATGCTAGCATAGGCATACTTCACCACGCCTGACTACGCCGACATCGACGCCAGCAAGGAGGACCTTTATTTTACATTTTGTAGTTTTCTTTTCTACACTTTGTAGTGTTCATATGTTGTAATGCTATGTAATAGATAGGTTGGAATTCTTAATCAGGGGTTTTCTCTCCGGAGATGTAATTAACAGTTCTTTTATGTATATGTAAGAGTTCTGGAAATAAATTACCTGCAATGTTTGATCTCTCTTTTATGTTATGAATTTATTCATTTAAATTATACTATCTGTCTCTATGACGTGGACGCTTTAGTATTATTTATTCTATCGCCCCATTTTCCCGTCATCAGATTCTGGCAGGCCCGGTGGGACGTATTTCTCCCCTCGTCTTTGAATTCCAACATAGGATTTCAATATATGATTTCATAAAATAAACATGTAAAAAATACTTGTACACAAGAAAACTAATATATGGTTTTCCTCATTTATATGAAGGTATGGAGGGACAGCTGCTGCAGTTTATCACTGTCTGTTTCGGTGACGTTTCGGTTGATGTGTCGCTCGCTCAACTCGTGACTTATATGGCCGAGAATTGGAAAACTGTAGCTGCGTTACCCACTCAAGCGAAGAAAGAAGAAGAAGTTACTTCTCGACCAATGGAGGAGTTCACACCCGTTCTGTAAAAATCTGCAAAGAGGAGGATGAGGGCCGCTAGGAAGAAGGTTGCTCAGAGTTCTGCAAAGGGGGTTTCTACTCATGCCCATGCGACTTCAGCTCCGGTGCCATATATGAAAAGAAACTTTGCTGAAGCGGGGCAATCCTCCCGCCAACACCCCATGCATAAGGGAAAGACAGTGGTGTTTGAAAAATCTGAGTTTCCACCACTTATTTCCAAGGGAAAAGAGAAGATGGTGGAGGAACCCATCTATAAGCTACCTGGGAAGAGAGACAATGTTGCGTTCATATTGTTGTCAGCATCGTCTTCAACCGGAAGGCCCACCCATGCTCGAAATGCGCTCCGAGCTGATGCTCCTGAGTTTGTTCCTTCACTGGTTAATAAATCCAGTGGGGAATGCTTGACAACAAAGAAAGAGTGTTGCCTTGAAAGGAACGGAGTGAGGGAAATGGCGGTACGGAAAAAATCTGAGTCAAGCAGAGTACAAGGGGCAAAATCCTCTTCATCAAGTCACTGCAGCGTCGCTAAGGTGAAGGAATGGCTATCATCTTCTTTAAACAAGGTGGCCCCAAGTTTGTCTCCATGGGCTTCTCGTCGGTGAAGTGTTCCAAGCAATGCCAGTTGGTGTGAGTAGAGCGGCAAACAGCACCAGCGAAAAATCTTCCACATCAACACATTACAAGAGAAAGAAGGCATGCAAGACTGTTATGGAAGGTCCTCGTCGTCAGACCCGTAGTCAGAAGGGTTCAGACAATGAGGATTTGGGTTCAAGCCATGATGGGTCTTATAATCCCATATCCGATGGCACCCCTTGTCCTTCTGATAATGAGCTAGAGCCTCACATGGACCAACAATATAACCATCTTGCAAATCATACAGAGAAAGTCCTAGCTGCGAATGAAACTCGTTCAGTCGAGGAGAAGTTATCCGAGCTTAGAGCCACACTTCAACAAAAATAATATGAGCTAGTTGCCCTCCGAAATCAGAAGAGTGATGATCAGAACAAGGCTAATGAAAGGAATGGTGGTGAGAGTAGTAGCAGCCGACAAGGAGGTGCTGCACTTAACCTTGAGGAAATTCAAAGCATGATCACCGAAGGGGTAAAGGTGCAGCTGATGCAAAATCATTACTCCATGCGGCCAGGATATGAGAAGCCGTATCCACCAGCCGTTGATCTTGTGCCTTTTCCAAGCAACTATCGGCAACCACAGTTTGGAAAGTTCAATGGAAGCGGATCTCCGCACGAGCACATAGCCCACTTCCTCGGAGCTTGTCAATATACAGCTCACAATGGGGCACTTCTGTTGAGACAGTTTGTGCAAACATTGTCCAGACCCGCCTTCACTTCGTACAGTAAATTAGCACCAAGTTCCATCAAATGTGGGAGAAAATGCAGAATGCTTTCCTTGAGAGCTTTTATAGTACTCAAAGGATTGTAGGTATTACGGAGCTCACTCAAACTAAACAAGGGATGAATGAAAAGGCGGCGGACTTCATAAATAGATGGAGAAATCTCAGTCTGCATTGCTCATAGCCGATTAGCGAGCCAGAGGCGGTGCGTATGTGCACAAATAATCTGCGCTCCGATGTGGCTGTACAGTTACAAGGAGTACGACCCATAAATTACATGCAACTTATGGCTCGTCGTACAAAGACGACGTTTGCCAGACCGGCAGAAAAAGGTGTCCAGCGGGATCAGAAGCCACCAAACAAGCCAAGGTCAGCACAAGCAATGGAAACCACTGCAACAAAACATCACTTTCAGCACGGGAGAGCACCGTCCAGGAACCAAATGCAAAATGGCGCAAACGTTGGCAGGAGGCCGACTCTGAGCGAGCGTCAAAACAGGGAGTATTCGTTCCCTGTAGAAGAGAGTAATGATCTTTTTGTTGACTTAAAGGATTTGACTCTTATAGAGCTCCCCATATCCAAGAGGCCAGAAGAAGCCTCGAGGTTCAATGAACCTAATTTCTGCCACTATCACCGCATTTTGGGCCATACACTCAAAGATTGTTTTGTGGTGAAAAACATTATTCAAAAGATGATAGATGAAGGGACTGTTGATACAGAGCTTCTTAAAAGCATCATGAAGGGGAAGAAAACGGCTGCAGCAAATGTCGCCACCCTTCGAGATGATTCGGTGAGTTGTGCATCTTCAAACATGAGATCAACTTATGATGATGCAACATTGATTCCGAACTACGGATTTTCTCCTATGATCGTTTCAGGTCTTGCCAAAACGCAGGATCAACATAAAGGAGAGGCTCATATTCCCTGCGGCGATGGTACATGGACCAACTCGTCAGCTTCTGAAGGAGCCCAAGGCTGGGGACATCGGCGGTCAAAACGCCGTGTACTATCCCCAGTAATAGAAGATGCTCCTCCTCTGCGCTTCGCACCAAAGATATATCAGCACACCACGAAGCGCATGAAGGTCCCAAGTGAAGAATTCAACGTTCTCACTATCGGTGTGTTTGAGGATGAGGAAGAGTCTCTGCATTTCCCTGAAGAAGAACCGTTAGAAGTTGGTCAGATTCATCTTAGATCAGGACGTCATTTAGCAGACCCTCATCCCCCACTTAGGAAGGAAACGCAAAGCAAAGATGCGGTTCCAAATGATTCGACGGACCCTGCATGTAGGGTGCCAATCAAGTATGATGTAATCGCACATTTGAAGAAGATACCAGCTATGTTGTCTGTGTATGATGCTTTGTGTCTGTCGTCTGATATGCGTAAAGCTCTTGTTAATGCACTTACATTCCCTGAAGATTACAAAGTAGAGGTGTCTCAAACTGAGACAGAAGAATCTGAAGTTCTAAATATGACATTCACGGATGAAGATATGTTGTTGGGACCCAAGAAGCACAACCGACCTCTTCTCATGTATGGTGAAATTGACGTATTACCGATAAACCGCATCATGATAGATGGTGGATCGGCTATAAATCTGCTACCATTGCGCACTCTCAAAAAGATTGGATATTCCAGTAGAGATTTGAGCAAGTCTAATGTGGTTATTCACGACTTTAATCAGTCTGGACAAGAAGCTATGGGTACCATTTTGTTGGTTTTGAAACTGGATAACCTGTCCACATATGTGAAGTTTCACGTAATTGATGCTGCTACTTCATACAACGCATTGATTGGACGTCCATGGTTATATGGGAACCAGGTTGTGCCATCCACTCTACATCAATGTATCAAATACATAAATCAGGTAGGGGATACAGTCAGAATATTTGCAGATAAAAGGCCATTTACTACAGCTGAATCCTTCTATGCCGATGCAAAGTTCTACTTCGAGCCTGTCGACAAGGTGCACAAACTGAAGTCTTTGATTGTGCCTTAGACAAAGGTTGTAGAAAAGGAAATCGCAGAGTCCTCGTCAAGTAAAAAAACATACCAGTATATACCATGCAGCCATTGAAAGAAAGGCGACCCAATATTTCGTGTCATAGATAAACCGTGTGACATAAAAGGTACTACTTTCCCTACACCGTTGCCTCCTTTCGTACAATATAGAATAAAACAATCTCAAAAAGACCCACATGGTACAACTGCCATTGAAAATAAAAATAAAAATGTAACACAAATATCTATGTTAAATAAAGATGATGAATCATTACCCATCTCTTTGTATGATAATAAAGTTTTGTATATGATGCAGCAAATGGGCTATGATGTCGCCACTGGTCCGTCCCTATGCGATGGGCGAGGACAATTAGCACTGTTTGAAAAGGTGTTGTCCCAAGCACAACTGGAAGATCTACATGAAGACCGTTTTTAGAGGCAAAGAAACACGGTTTGGGTTATGATGTTTGCATGGCCTCAACAGAATACATGGACATGGCAGAATCATCTCCGGAAATGGAAGATGGCAACCAATACCGTCGATGATTTAGAAGAAATAAATATTGGTACGAGTGATGATCCCCGTCCAATGTTTATTAGCAAACATTTGTCTGTAGAAAACAAACAAAAATACCGCGAATTCTTATGCGCGAATAAGGATGTGTTTGCTTGGTCATACGAGGAAATGCCTGGATTAGATTCCCAAGTAGCGGTCCATCGCCTTGCCGTACAGAGTGACGTTGTGCCAGTCAAACAAGCGCAAAGGAAACACCGACCTGAAATACTTCCAAAAATAGAAGTCGAGGTGATGAGGACATCTCTACTAATGTTACACCCACATCTTCACCAACTACACATACTGGACCAGTTACTAGAGCACGTGCACGTCAACTAAATTATCAAGTACTTTCGTTTCTTGCGAATCCTTCTAATGTTCATGAACAAATGATGCTGCCTAAATTAGATACTTTTGTTTTGCTTATGAATGAAGGACCTAGCATGGACAAGAAGGACGGTCATTGGAGCGGGATCAAGCATGGAAAAGAAGGTGCGCGCGCGGGGAAGAACAATGGAGCTTCCAGTGGAGATTTTCGCACTTTGAAGCCACCATAAGGCATGCATGAAGGCTTGGACGAAATACACGAGATGCCACTTCATTATTTTCGTCCAAGAGCAATTATAGGTGCTGCGTCACCTTAATATTGGGCTGGGCCCATGTAATTTCGAAATACCACATTATAGGCTGTTTTTAGAGTCCGTATGTGTGGGGAAACCGAGTTAGGGTTGTTTTCGGACCCCACCTCCAAGGGGTCATGAAAATCCCCTCTGTTCCCCCATATATACAGCCCTTAGGGCGTCGTTTAGACTTGGGTTTTAATTAGATTTAAGTTAGCCATAGCCACAACTTCGAGCTCTTCGTTTGTGTCATCCGACCAGGCCAAGACCTCATTGGAACCCCAACTTTCGTAATCATTCATCTTATATTCGCAATATCCAGATTGCAATTCTTAGTTCTTGCTTGTTCTTCGATTGCTTGCAGGAATTAGACCTTCGTGGTCAGGTTGATCGTGCATCCGCGGGATCAATAACCTCTCGGAGTTGGTTTAGCGATCGCTAAGGCGCAACGTCTTCGCACGTTCGTAGTCGGATCGTGAAAGTCGTTTCCACCATAATCGATCTACACCATCTTATCGAAACATCGGGACACCTTCGCCTCTATCAAGTGGTATCAGATTTCCAGGTTGATCGGTGAGATTTACCAGTTTTTCGTAGTCTAGATTGTTTCTGTTCTTCATACCTACAGTCCAGCACGCTTTTCAGATCAGTTTTTAGGCCAAAATTTTCAGGGGTAAAAAAATTTCGTGCCCATACGTTCCTTAGGTCCAGAAACTCGTTTTGAGACGTTCGCCACCATAGTGATTTTTTCGCACTTTTTCAGCCCCCGCAGTCCCGCATCGCCAAAAAAAAAAACAGCAAAAAAAAAAAAGAGAGAGAAAAAAAAAATTCAGAGTGTGCTTCACAGTTGTTACGTGCCGCGCCGTGCTTTCGTTGGTGTTTTAGGCTCGCGTCTCTAGTACGGTCTAGCCTAGGATCAGCACAGTACCGACGTTGAGTGTTTATTCAGCTTTGCATCTCTGTTTTGATTACTGTTGAGTTTTTCCTACCATACTTGTCAGCCTTCCTACAGCTCCACATATATTCTACATCGTGCGTTTTGACACCTCCTGGCCATCGCTCTACCATATCTCTGAGAGTTTTGACCCGTTGGTTGTACATCACCACCTGCTGCTAGGTAAGAATCGGTAAGAACGTAAGAAAAGCTTGACGGATTTGTGCTTTCCACCACCCCACATCCATCCCATTAGTAGAAGTAGGATCATATTCCTGTGTGTTTTCTATTTCTGGCTAACCATGCCAGGATCACATGATGAAGTGGCGCGGGATGCACCCGATTGGGAGAACATGACAAACAAGGAGTTACATGATAAATTTACACGTATGATGTCTCAACAGGTGCAGGACATCGAGACCAGATTTACAGAGGCGATTGATGGCGTGGAGAAGATGATCGACACCAAGCTCGACGCCAAGTTTACTGAGTTGATCGCACGCCTACCTTCAGCACAGCCACAGCCACCGCCACTACCACGTGCACGACGTATTCTGTTTCTGCGAGGACAAGCTGCTGGTATTGGTGCTCCTCCTACTGCTGCAGTTGCTGCTACTGCTGCTGCTGCTGCTTCTGACGTCGCCCAGGACGACAACTACGAGGGTGATTACGAGGAGGAGGTGGAACAGGAAGCGGCCTATGAGCAGCCAGCTGGACGTCCACGTCCCAACATTCGCCACGGTCGACACCAACCACCCCCTCAGGTACGCGATGATGAACATGTGCCTAAACTTAAATTGAATCTTAAGCCGTTTGAGGGTAGATATATTCCTGATGCTTATCTTACTTGGGAGTTAGAAACTGAACAACGTTTTACATGTTTACAATATCCTGAGAATAGACGTGTTACTGCTGCTGTTTGTGAATTCACGGGCTTTGCATCTATTTGGTGGTCTGAACATTGTAGATTGCATGCTAATAATATTCCAACTACTTGGGCTGCTTTAAAAGATGCTATGCGTACTCGCTGGGTTCCTCCTTATTATCAACGTGAATTGTTACAAAAATTACAGCGTTTGAGACAAGGAAAAAATTCTGTAGAGGAATATTATCAAGAATTACAAACTGGATTGATTAGATGTGGCCTAGTAGAGGATAATGAAGCTATGCTTGCACGTTTTATGGGTGGCTTAAACAGGGAGATACAAACTATTCTAGAATACAAGGACTTTGCTACTATCACTCGTTTGTTTCATCTTGCTTGTAAAGCTGAACGTGAAGTGCAGGATCGACAGACCGCTACGAGACCTAACTTTTCTGCAGGACGAAATACATCATGGACATCGCGTGGAGCTTCTACATCCACACGTCCTGCTGCGCCACCATCTACTTCAGCCGCTCATTCTTACAGGGAGCCACCAAAACAGCCAGCGCCACCATTCAAGGGTGCACAGAGTGGTCCAGCGGCGAGTTCTTCTTCCTCCATGGCGTCCATAGGGCAAGCACGAGATCGTGATATTAAATGTCGCAGGTGCCAAGGTGGAGGTCACTTCGCAAAAGACTGTCCCTCCAAGCGTGTGATGACTATTACGGCGGATGGTGTGTATGAGTCAGCGAGTGACTATGATGAGGAGACTCTAGTTCTCATTGCTCATGAGGAACAGGGTGCCCATGATGATGCTCATGATATAGAGTATATGACTCCTGATGATGCAGATAAATATGCTAGTTTGGTTGCTCAACGTGTATTAAGTGTGCAGGTAACGAAGGCCGAGCAAAACCAGCGGCATAATTTGTTCCACACAAAGGGAGTGGTGAAAGAACGTTCGGTTCGCATCATCATTGACGGAGGGAGTTGCAACAACTTGGCTAGCATGGAGTTGGTGGAGAAGCTATCTCTCACCACAAGACCACACCCCCATCCGTACTATATTCAGTGGTTTAACAATAGTGGTAAGATTAAGGTAACGCGTTCTGTTCGTGTGCACTTTAGCATTGCTGCATATGCTGATTATGTTGATTGTGATGTGGTACCCATGCAAGCATGCTCTCTTTTACTTGGTAGACCATGGCAATTTGATAGGAATGTTGTACACCATGGTAGGACAAATCAGTTTACTCTAGTTCATCAGGATAAAAATATTGCTTTACTTCCTATGTCTCCTGAACAAATTGTGAAAGATGATCTTGCTAGAGCTAGTAAAGCTAAACAGGAGAAAACTAAGAGTGAAAATGAGATAGCAGCTAAAGAATTTGAGCAACAACATAAGACTAATAGCAAATCTTCTTCTGTTGTTTCTAATGAAATTAAATTGACTAGTCCAACTTTGCTTGCTACTAAGGTTGATATTTCGGATTTGGATGTTAGTCAATATGTGTGCTATGCTTTTGTGTGCAAAGAAGCCTTGTTTTCATTTGAGGAATTTCCTCCTTCTTTGCCTACTGTTGTCACTGACCTTTTGCAGGAGTTTATTGACGTCTTTCCACAAGACGTACCACCGGGATTACCACCTATTCGAGGGATTGAGCATCAGATTGACTTAATTCCCGGTGCTTCGCTGCCCAACCGTGCGCCATACCGTACCAATCCGGAGGAGACGAAGGAGATTCAGCGTCAAGTACAAGAGCTACTCGACAAAGGTTACATACGTGAATCCCTTAGTCCTTGTGCTGTTCCTGTTATATTAGTGCCTAAAAAGGATGGAACATGGCGTATGTGTGTTGATTGTCGAGCCATTAATAATATTACTATTCGTTATCGTCATCCTATTCCTAGGCTAGATGATATGCTTGATGAATTAAGTGGCTCTACCATGTTTTCCAAAGTTGATTTGTGTAGTGGATACCATCAAATTCGCATGAAATTAGGAGATGAATGGAAAACGGCATTTAAAACTAAGTTTGGATTATATGAGTGGTTAGTCATGCCTTTTGGGTTAACTAATGCACCTAGCACTTTCATGAGATTAATGAACGAGGTTTTACGTGCTTTCATTGGACGATTTGTGGTAGTCTATTTTGATGATATACTGATTTATAGCAAATCTTTGGAGGAACATTTGGATCATTTACGTGCTGTTTTTATTGCTCTACGTAATGCACGTTTGTTTGGTAACCTTGGTAAGTGCACCTTTTGCACCGACCGAGTATCGTTTCTTGGCTATGTTGTTACTCCACAGGGAATTGAAGTTGATAAAGCCAAGATCGAGGCGATTGAGAGTTGGCCGCAGCCCAAAACGGTCACACAAGTGAGGAGTTTTCTTGGCCTCGCTGGATTCTATAGGCGTTTTGTGAGAGATTTCAGCACCATTGCTGCACCTCTCAATGAGCTTACACGCAAGGATGTGCCTTTTACTTGGGGTACCGCACAGGAAGAAGCCTTCACGGTCTTGAAAGATAAGTTAACACATGCTCCTTTGCTCCAACTTCCTGATTTTAGTAAGACTTTTGAGCTTGAATGCGATGCTAGTGGTATTGGTTTGGGAGGTGTGTTATTGCAAGATGCTAAACCTGTTGCTTACTTTTCTGAAAAATTGAGTGGGCCTAGTCTGAACTATTCTACTTATGATAAGGAATTATATGCTCTTGTTCGGACATTAGAAACTTGGCAACATTATTTATGGCCCAAAGAATTTGTTATACATTCTGATCATGAATCTTTGAAACACATAAGAAGTCAAGCAAAACTTAATCGTAGACATGCTAAGTGGGTTGAATTTATTGAGACTTTCCCTTATGTCATTAAACACAAGAAGGGGAAAGATAATATTATTGCTGATGCTTTGTCTCGTCGTTATACTATGCTTTCACAACTTGACTTCAAGATATTCGGTTTAGAGACAATCAAAGATCAATATGTACATGATGCGGAATTTAAAGATGTATTGCAGAATTGTAGAGAGGGTAGAACATGGAACAAGTTTGTGCTTAATGATGGGTTTGTGTTCCGTTCTAACAAGCTATGCATTCCAGCTAGCTCTATTCGTCTTTTGTTGCTGCAGGAGGCGCATGGAGGAGGATTAATGGGACACTTTGGCGTGAAGAAGACGGAGGACGTCCTTGCTACACATTTCTTTTGGCCAAAGATGAGACGGGATGTTGAGCGTTTTGTTGCTTGCTGCACTACATGTCAAAAAGCTAAGTCACGACTCAATCCTCATGGTTTATACATGCCTTTACCTGTACCTAGTGTTCCGTGGGAGGACATATCCATGGACTTTGTTTTAGGCTTGCCTCGAACAAAGAACGGGAGGGATAGCATATTTGTTGTCGTGGATAGATTTTCTAAGATGGCACATTTTATACCATGTCATAAAAGCGATGATGCTGCTAATGTTGCTGATTTATTCTTTCGAGAGATTATTCGCTTACATGGTGTGCCCAATACTATTGTCTCGGATCGTGATACTAAGTTTCTTAGCCATTTTTGGAGATGCTTATGGGCTAAGTTGGGGACTAAACTACTTTTTAGTACTACATGTCATCCCCAAACTGATGGACAAACTGAAGTAGTCAATAGGACTTTGTCTACTATGCTTAGGGCTGTTTTAAAGAGTAACTTAAAAATGTGGGAAGAATGTTTACCTCATATTGAATTTGCTTATAATCGTTCATTTCATTCTACCACTAAAATGTGCCCTTTTGAGATTGTTTATGGTTTTCTACCTCGTGCACCTATTGATTTGCTTCCTCTTCCATCTTCGGAGAAGGTTAATTTTGATGCTAAGCAACGTGCTGAATTGATATTAAAAATGCATGAGTTAACTAAAGAAAACATTGAGAAAATGAATGCTAGATACAAGATTGCTGGTGATAAGGGTAGAAAGCATGTTGTGTTTGAACCAGGAGATCTTGTTTGGTTACATCTACGTAAAGATAGGTTTCCTGATTTGCGCAAGTCTAAGTTAATGCCACGAGCTGATGGTCCCTTTAAGGTTTTACAGAAAATTAATGATAATGCATATAAACTTGAGCTACCTGCAGATTTTGGGGTTAGTCCCAAATTTAACATTGCAGATTTGAAACCTTATTTGGGAGAAGATAATGAGCTTCCGTCGAGGACGACTTCCATTCAAGAAGGGGAGGATGATGAGGACATCTCTACTAATGTTACACCCACATCTTCACCAACTACACATACTGGACCAGTTACTAGAGCACGTGCACGTCAACTAAATTATCAGGTACTTTCGTTTCTTGCGAATCCTTCTAATGTTCATGAACAAATGATGCTGCCTAAATTAGATACTTTTGTTTTGCTTATGAATGAAGGACCTAGCATGGACAAGAAGGACGGTCATTGGAGCGGGATCAAGCATGGAAAAGAAGGTGCGCGCGCGGGGAAGAACAATGGAGCTTCCAGTGGGGATTTTCGCACTTTGAAGCCACCATAAGGCATGCATGAAGGCTTGGACGAAATACACGAGATGCCACTTCATTATTTTCGTCCAAGAGCAATTATAGGTGCTGCGTCACCTTAATATTGGGCTGGGCCCATGTAATTTCGAAATACCACATTATAGGCTGTTTTTAGAGTCCGTATGTGTGGGGAAACCGAGTTAGGGTTGTTTTCGGACCCCACCTCCAAGGGGTCACGAAAATCCCCTCTGTTCCCCCATATATACAGCCCTTAGGGCGTCGTTTAGACTTGGGTTTTAATTAGATTTAAGTTAGCCATAGCCGCAACTTCGAGCTCTTCGTTTGTGTCATCCGACCAGGCCAAGACCTCATTGGAACCCCAACTTTCGTAATCATTCATCTTATATTCGCAATATCCAGATTGCAATTCTTAGTTCTTGCTTGTTCTTCGATTGCTTGCAGGAATTAGACCTTCGTGGTCAGGTTGATCGTGCATCCGCGGGATCAATAACCTCTCGGAGTTGGTTTAGCGATCGCTAAGGCGCAACGTCTTCGCACGTTCGTAGTCGGATCGTGAAAGTCGTTGCCACCATAATCGATCTACACCATCTCATCGAAACATCGGGACACCTTCGCCTCTATCATGAAACCATACTTTTTTTTTGTAATTAATACCCTTTTTTCTTTTACATCTAGATGGATTTTTGTGGACCTATTGTTTCCTCATGTCAGCTTAAATTATCAGAATTAGCTAAAACGTGTTTTTATGAACCGGAGACGCATGTACCGGTTAATCCTATGCTTTGCAAGTCAACCGTAACAGCGGGCAGATTGGATCCTTCAGAACGCGGGTGGCACTCTGAACATTCCTTTGAAGCTTTAGGTTATCCACTGGTGAGGAGAAGACAGATTACAGATTCAAAGGAATGTTCAGAGTGCCACCCGCGTTCTGAAGGATCCAATCTGCCCGCTGTTACGGTTGACTTGCAAAGCATAGGATTAACCGGTACATGCGTCTCCGGTTCATAAAAACACGTTTTAGCTAATTCTGATAATTTAAGCTGACATGAGGAAACAATAGGTCCACAAAAATCCATCTAGATGTAAAAGAAAAAAGGGTATTAATTACAAAAAAAAAGTATGGTTTCATGATAGAGGCGAAGGTGTCCCGATGTTTCGATGAGATGGTGGAGATCGATTATGGTGGAGACGACTTTCACGATCCGACTACGAACGTGCGAAGACGTTGCGCCTTAGCGATCGCTAAACCAACTCCGAGAGGTTATTGATCCCGCGGATGCACGATCAACCTGACCACGAAGGTCTAATTCCTGCAAGCAATCGAAGAACAAGCAAGAACTAAGAATTGCAATCTGGATATTGCGAATATAAGATGAATGATTACGAAAGTTGGGGTTCCAATGAGGTCTTGGCCTGGTCGGATGACACAAACGAAGAGCTCGTAGTTGCGGCTATGGCTAACTTAAATCTAATTAAAACCCAAGTCTAAACGACGCCCTAAGGGCTGTATATATGGGGGAACAGAGGGGATTTTCGTGACCCCTTGGAGGTGGGGTCCGAAAACAACCCTAACTCGGTTTCCCCACACATACGGACTCTAAAAACAGCCTATAATGTGGTATTTCGAAATTACATGGGCCCAGCCCAATTTTAAGGTGACGCAGCACCTATAATTGCCCTTGGACGAAAATAATGAAGTGGCATCTCGCGTATTTCGTCCAAGACTTCATGCGCAACTTATGGTGGCTTCAAAGTGCGATAATCACCACTGGAAGCTCCATTGTCCTTTCCCGCGCGCGCACCTTCTTCTCCATGCTTGATCCCGCTCCAATGACCATCCTTCTTGTCCATGCTAGGTCCTTCATTCATAAGCAAAACAAAAGTATCTAATTTAGGCAGCATCATATGTTCATGAACAATAGAAGGATTCGCAAGAAACGAAAGTACCTGATAATTTAGTTGACGTGCGCGTGCTCTAGTAACTGGTTCAGTATATATAGTTGGTGAAGATGTGGGTGTAACATTAGTAGAGATGTCCTCATCATTTCAGCTCAGCTGTATTACCTAGACTTTGCGAGAAGCTACTTCCAGCAAACAGTTAGTATTTGCTTTGTACATAAAAAACAAGAAGGTATTATAAGAAAAAGTACTCACTAGCATCTCAGGTCAGAATTTTGGATTTGTACTCCTCGAAGAGTGGCCGTTTTTTCCTAACAAAGAAACAAAAAGGAAGAAATTAAGAGCGAGTATTATCCGTACATGCTATGGATGTAAGGGCAGACAATAATTTGACGTACCATAGGCCAGAGATTGAACGTCATCCAAAGCTTTTTTCGAACTGACGGCGGAAGCAATCTATAGTAGGGGAGTAAAGTATCTTAAGAGGACGAGGGAGAGAAGCTAAAAGGAAAAGACTAGCACGCTGAACCGTAGTTATATAGCGTTCGGAAGGCCGGCCCCTAATAACAGATTTTTAAGAGCGAGTTCTTATCCGATGGAATACTAACAAACTGGCAAAACAGCGGTATGCAAGATATATACAAGAAGGGATATAGATGGATATAGCCTGGTGTTGAGCTAACGGCAACAAAATCAGTTGGCCAGTACTCGGCTACAATATCTCGGTTATAATGGCCAGCTGAAACTGCGCGTCTTATACTCTCAACCAAATTTCAAAGTGAAGACTAGATAACGATTTAAAAAAAAAGTGATTATATAACAGACGTTCTAAAAAAACACGTGCATTTTCGAGTTCTGAATCCGTATCGAAAAAATGATCCGCACTCAAACCTCGAGGGGCATCTCTTGACATCGATTTAGGCCAAAACAAAATGTGATGTAAATGATTCGAATTAAATTATTTATCAAAATGAATTTTGTCTTGTTCAACGGCATTGGTCAGATATCGACCCAAATTTACGATGTCGCGTGACTAAAAACTATCAGCCGCGGATAAAACTCGGTTATATTTCGGCGATTTATAAAGTACGATTGCATTGTACCAAAATAGATAGAAATTCACAAGATAAAATTAATAAAAAAAGATTCCTAAAATAAGTATATAAATAGCCATGGAAATAATAGCTACACAATCTTGTTTTCTTTAGTGAACTGGCTAGCTCGTATTATACAGCCAAACACAAAGTCTACGTAAAGATATATTCACGTACATGCATGAGTTAATTAGCCAGCGTCATTACACAACTAATTAATTAAAAAGGGTTCAATTAGATGACCATGGATCACTTGCATGCAAGCCCACGGTAAAACGATTATAGCCATATCCATAACCATGCATGGCTGAAGACTTACGTGCCTGTTGCATGGGGATTGTTTAGCGCTGGCAAGATTATGAACTAATGATGAAGTTAAATATCCATCCCATTAGGCCATACGTGCATGCATGTGTGCTAGTGCCTAAACAAATCTCACAAGTTAACTAGAACTTGGCGTAAGCCCATAGCGGCTAATTAAAGGTTGCTAGGTAATTAAGGATTATTAAATAGAGAAAATGAAAAGGAACAGCCCACGCCCACGTTTCCACGGCCATATCCCTATACGATCCCCACGATGGAGCCTCCACGATCCCATTGATGGCAGAATGTGAGCGCATCGGCGAGACCCATCCGCTGCTATAAATACCAGCCACACCAGCACCAGAAAGGTCTCGGATTTGCAAGCTCTTTAGCGCGCCGAATCGCTGCTCATTCTCTTCCTCGCTGACCGCTGCTCCACGCACATATACATACATCGCGTTGCTGCCGGTCGCTCGTCACACAGGAGAAGAGGAGACTTGAGGGACATCGGCAAGAAGGTGAGAATCATGGGTCTCTCCTGATCCCCTTGCTGTTTGGGTGGTCATATTGACACATCTAAAGGGCTATCTCCTCATATTATTTGCAACATGCTATTTTGCTGTTTGGTGGTCATATTGACACATCCAAAGGGCTATCTCCTCATATTGTTTGCAACATGTTATCTTGCTGTTTGGATGGTCATATTGACACATCTAAAGGGCTATCTCCTCATATTATTTGCAACATGCTATTTTGCTGTTTGGGTGGTCATATTGACACATCTAAAGGGCTATCTCCTCATATTTTGTGCAACATGTTATTTTGCTATTTGGGTGGTCATATTGACACATCTAAAGAGCTATCTTCCCCATTTCATTGCAACATATATGTTGTCTTGCTTCATGGATGGTTATGTTGACACATCCATGGAGTTTATTACTCTTGATCTGTAGTTTGGTTATGTTGACACAAACTAAGGATCTATGAATATTTGCTACATGTGTTCTTATATCCGTATGGGCTAAGTTGTTTGCTCCTACTCATGAGAATCTAACCCTTGTGGCACAAAAAGCATATGAGCATGCCCCTTTGTTTAGTCACGATAACATAGTGCAAACTATATAAAATTTGGGCTCTTGGTTTGGTCATATTGACACGGACCAAGTTGCATTAAATCACATATATCAACAAAATATTGGCTCTTGGTTTGGTCATATGGACATGAACTAAGTTGCATTAAAATCACATATATTGAAAAAATATCAGCTCTTGGTTTGGTCATGTTGACACGAACCAAATCGCTTGAGAATCACATATCTTGCTAAATTTGGCTCTTGGTTTGGTCATATCGACACAAACCAAGGTGCACTCCAAATTCACCTATCACTAAATATGTGCTTGGTTTTGTCATATTGACACATATCAAGTCATTTCAAATATATATACATCTCATTAAATCATCCCTCTGGTTTGGTCATATTGACACAAATTAAAGAGCGTGCATGTTTCGTGTAAGAAAAACTAGAGACTTGAATCTATAAAAGAAGGAAATAAATGAAGAAATTAGTGCTCATTAAATCGCACTCCCCATATACAAAATAATGGCATGTCTATTCTATGCATGTTACTTGGTGCTATAGAAAATGACTCAGGCTTGCAACCTAGCTAATTAAGTTGACAAAATACCTTGATATAGGTTCCCAACCTAGCTAGGGATATTAAATACATGATTAAATGAAGAAATATACTAAACCCATTGCTTAATCTTCATGCATGTAGAAAAGATTACGTGCATGGTTCGGCCATCATCTCTCATATAGATATTAAACCATGCATTCCTTTCATATAGGTGCATGCATCTACAGAGCTAAAAGATAACTAGGGTCATAACCTGTGTTACTTGCACTAAACATAACATGGTGTAACTGAATATTTCACTATCATATTTCATATAGCTTCCCTATACGGTAGCTGAACATAAAGATATGTGTATCATCACCAAACACATTACACACTTCTTATATTCCATGCATGCATATAGAAATCACATGCATGATAAACTTGGTTCAGGAAATGAGTCATACCATATATTGCACACATGCTTGCTAAACTAGCTTATTAACCATTAAAATGCTCATATAACAATTATTATTATCAAATTTCAAATGGTTAATGAACTATGTAAAAAATAGACAAGTCACGTATGTGCTATAAAAATCACATCATCAAATGACGAAGATTATGCTACCCATATACTAGCATAGGCATACTTCACGACGCCCGACTACGCCGACATCGACGCCAGCAAGGAGGACCTTTATTTTACATTTTGTAGTTTTCTTTTCTACACTTTGTAGTGGTCATATGTTGTAATGCTATGTAATAGATAGGTTGGAATTCTTAATCAGGGGTTTTCTCTCCGGAGATGTAACTAACAGTTCTTTTATGTATATGTAAGAGTTCTGGAAATAAAGTACCTGCAATGTTTGATCTCTCTTTTATGTTATGAATTTATGCATTTAAATTATACTATCTGTCTCTATGACGTGGACTCTTTAGTATTATTTATTCTATCGCCCAATTTTCCCATCATCACCACGTCATTCCCAATTAGTAATATGTCATCTACATATAAAATCAGAAATGAAACCGAGCTCCCACTCACTTTCTTGTAAACACAAGCTTCTTTATAATTTTGGTCAAATCCAAAACCTTTGATCACCTCATCAAATCGAAGATTCCAACTACGGGTTGCTTGCTTTAGTCCATAGATGGAACGCTGAAGCTTGCACACTTTACCAACATACTTAGGATTGACAAAACCTTGGGGTTGTACCATGTACAACTCTTTTTCAATGTTTCCATTGAGGAATGAAGTTTTGACATCCATCTGCCAAATTTCATATTCAAAATAATCAACAATTGCTAGTAGAACCCTAACAGACTTAAGCATCGCTATGGGTGAGAAGGTCTCATCGTAGTCAACTCCTTGAATATGTTGAAAACCTTTTGCGACAAGTCGAGCTTTATGTACCGTAACATTACCGTCGGCGTCTGTTTTATTCTTGAAAGTCCATTTACATTCAACAGCCTTGCGGATATCGGGAAGGTCGACCAAAGTCCACACTTGCTTTTCTTTCATGGATTCCATTTCAGAGTTCATGGTGTCTTATCATTTTCCAGAGTCTGGGCTCATCATCGCTTCCTCATAGTTCGTAGGTTCGTCATTGTCTAAGAATAAAACATTAATGAAAGGATTATGGTACCACTCAGGAGTAGTGCGTAACCTAGTTGACCTACGAATGGGAACTTCGATCGAAGCTTCATGATCATTATCATCAACTTCCTCCTCTCTAGCTGGTGAAGGCGGCACCAGCGGATCCAAATGTTCTTGTGCTGTGCTACTCTCCAATTCGGGAGAAGGTTCAATAACCTCGTCTAGTTCTAGTTTCCTCCCACTCACTCCTTTCGAAAGAAACTCCTTCTCAAGAAAGGATCGGTTCTTAGCAACAAAGGCTTTGCCTTTGGATATGTGATATAAGTTATACCCAATAGTTTCCTTAGGGTATCCTATGAAGACGCAATTTTCCGCTTTGGGTTCGATCTTATCAAGTTGTAACCGTTTGACATAAGCCTAGCACCCCCAAATTTTAAGAAACGATAATTTAGGAATCTTGCCAAACCACAACTCATATGGTGTCGTCTCAACGGATTTAGATGGTGCCTTATTTAAAGTGAATGCAACTGTCTCTAATGCATATCCCCAAAATGACATTGGTAGATCAGATACAGACATCATAGAGCACACCATATCTAATAAAGTACGATTATGACGCTCAGACACACCATTACGCTTTGGTGTTCCAGGTGGCATGAGTTGGGAAACAATTCCAAAGTTTTTCAAGTGAATGCCAAACTCGTAACTTAGATATTCCCCTCCGCGATCATGTCGTAGAAATTTGATCTTCTTGTTACGATGATTTTCTACTTCACTCTGAAATTCTTTGAACTTTTCAAATGTTTCAGACTTGTGTTTCATTAAGTAAATATACCCATATCTAATTAAATCATCAGTGAATGTTAGCAAGTAACGATATCCACCACGTGCCGAAATGCTCATTGGTCCACACACATCAGTATGTATGATTTCCAACAAGTCACTGGCCCGTTCCATCGTACCAAAAAATGGGGTCTTAGTAATCTTACCCATGAGGCATGGTTCACATGTGCCAAATGATTCAAAGTCAAGTGAATGGAAAAGTCCATCAGAATGGAGTTTCTTCATGCGTTTTACACCAATATGACCTAAACGACAGTGCCACAAGTATGTGGCATTATCATTATTCATTTGCATCTTTTAGCATCAATGTTATGGATGTGTGAAGTACTACTATCGAGATCCAAAAAGAATAAACCATTTACGTCGGGTGCATGACTATAAAAGATATTACTCATAAAAATAGAACAACCTTTATTTTGTTATTTAAACGAGTAACCGTCTCACAATAAATAAGATCCAGATATAATGTTCATGCTTAACGCATGCACCAAATAACAATTATTAAAGTTTAAAACTAATCGCGAAGGTAGATGAAGAGGTAACATCCCGACGGCGATGACATCGACCTTCGATCCATTCCCGACGCGCATCGTCACATCCCTCGCCAGTCTTCGTTTATTCTGTAGCTCCTGTTCCGAATTGCAAATATGAGAAACCGAACCAGTATCAAATACCCAGGCACTACTATGAGAACTAGTAAGGTACACATCAATAACATGTATATCAAATATACCTTTGACATTGCCAGCCTTCTTATCCGCCAAGTACTTGGGGCAGTTGCGCTTCCAATGACCTTCTCCCTTTTAGTAGAAGCACACAGTGTCCGGCTTAGGACCAGCCTTGGGCTTCACAGGCGCGACAACAGGCTTGCCGCCCCGAGAGGCAGCTGACTTGCCACTCTTCTTGAAGTGTCCCTTTTTGGCTTGAGTCTTCTTGAAACTTGTGGTCTTATTGACCATCAACACTTGATGTTCTTTCTTGATGTCCACTTCCGTAGATTTCAGCATCGCGAAAATATCATTGAGAGTCTTATTCATTCCTTGCATGTTGTAGTTCAGCACAAAGTCTTTGTAGCTCAGAGGGAGCGACTGCAGCACCCTGTCAGTGATTAACTCATCTGGGATCACACATCCGAGCTGAATTAGGCGTTGGATATAGCCTCCCGTTGTTACAACATGTTCACTGACATAACTGTTCTCCTCCATCTTATATTTATAAAACTTATCAGTGATCTCATATCTCTCAGCGCGGGTCTGAGTCCGAAACATGGTTTTTAGCTCTTCAACCATCTGAGAGGCGCCGTGATGTTCAAAACGTTTCTGGAGATCAGTATCCATAGATGTAAGGATGGTGGAAGAAACTATAATTTCATCTTTGCGTGTCTCAAAGACGTTATGTTCTTCTTCTGGAGTATCGTCTGTAGGTGGGTGACCTAGCGCAGCATCGAGCACATATTGCTTCTTGCACCAAGTGAGGATAATCCTCAGATTGCGGTGCCAGTCAGTGAAGTTCGAACCAGATGATTTTAGTTTTTATTTCTCAAGGAATGCGCTGAAGTTGAACTGGGCTATGCGGGCCATGATCTACAACATTTTAGCAAATAACATTTTAGACTATGTTCATGATAATGAGTTCAGTTTAATCAAATTACTAATGAACTCCCACTTAAATCAACATCCCTCATAGTTTTCTAGTGGTACACGATCCAAATCCTCTACACCAAGTCCGATCTTCACGAGAGAAGATGTAGTTTCAATGGTGAACATCAAAATGTTGATCATATCATTTGTATGACTCGTGTTTAACCTTTCGGTTCGTTGCATTCCGAGGCCATGTATGTACATGCTAGGCTCGTCAAGTTAACCAAAATATTTTTGCATGTGTAAAACTGGCTCACACCAGTCGTATGTGAAGTAGAGTTTACCACATCCGATCATCATGAGATGCTTCAAAACGACGACTTTCACGACGGTGCATACAAAGGGAGAACACGTTTATCTTGATATTTAGTGTGAGGGATCATCTTATAATGCTACCGTCGTGCACACGCAAAATAAGATGCATAAAAGGATAAACATCACATGCATAAAATATGTGACATGGTATAGCCCTTTTATTGCGCCTTGATCTCCATCTTGAACACACGGACAAAATCTCCATTATGGCACCATGTTGGTCTCCACCTTATGGCATCTTGGTTGTCTACACCACGTTGCATCTACAACTATTGCTAACTCATAGCGATAAAGTAATGCGATTACATGGCGTTTGAATGTAACGACCCAATTCACATAGAATCGGAGTCTCTGTGATCAAGTGCTAGTCCCTGGATCGAACTCGCTAGCACACACAGTATAACAGTGGTATATCAAAGTACAAGCGCATCATTATTACATTGTATGATCCAGAATTCAAAACAAATAACAACTTGCATAGATCAAGGCTAGCTTATTCAATATAACTATAGCGGAAGCAAAACTAGTAGCGAGGAGTCCCATCAATATCCACAAGCGACATGCTGAGTGTAGACTCGCAACACTATCATAACACACTAATCTTATGAGAATCCTGCAACACGAAGGTTACAGCCCGAACATGGGCCAGTAAATCTGATTTGTACGGCAAGTAACACAAGTGATAAAGAAATCCTACAACTAATTTCAAAACAATAACATGAAACAAGCTTGGTTTGTCATACATAAAGTTGGTATTCATTTACTTCTACTTACTACTCAACATTTTTAACATCTCAAGTTAATATCAACCCACAAAGCACAACAGCAAACTAACCGCCTATGAGAGCCCCCGAGATCATAGGATTTCTAATGGCAACCATGAGAGCCCTCGGGATCATGCATTCGTGAGTATTGTAGAGCCCTCAGGATACAATTGCACACGTACCTCCTATTCGTGGACATCATAGAGCCCTCAGGATACGATGCCACTACAAACACATTTGTGACCGTTACAGAGCCCTCAGGATGCAACATCACCCTATCGTGAACACTGTAGAGCCCTTAGGATACAGTGCCACTACCTAGACACAAAGTGAACATTGCAGAGCCCTCATGGTGCAATGCCACACAAACAATCGTAAGTGAATATCACAGAGCCCTCAGGATGTAATACCACTCTACAGTACCTCAATCGCACGTTACTGTCTTCCTTATAATAAAGTTGCGACAACACTTGAATAACACAATAATTCCCCCCATGATTATCATTGCAACAGTAAGCATATAATCACATAGCACAAGAAATACTAAAGCATATCACCGTTGGATATAGTGATCAATCAAAACATGTGGCTATCCTACCAGGTTTCAGCATAATCATAACGACATTCACATGCATAGAAACATAGTATGTGCATAGTCAAAAGTGAAGCTTAACTGAAAGTGAAACTTGCCTTGAACGGTGTTGAAGTACTCTAACACTTATTTCTGATCCTTTCTGCACTACGGACAATCTACACAGTCAAACAGTGAAGCATTCAACACACCATAACACATAAACAATGCAACAACAAAAGAACCAAATGAACAGCAAGAAAACCAACTAAACAGTAGCTAAACGATAACTACAAGTCACCACGATCCCAACGCAACTGGAATCGGCAAAAACGGATACACCGTATAAAAGATACGGTCTCCGGAAGTTTAAATTTAAATCTGTACAAATTAAAATTTGAACACTGAAAACTTTTGAAAACTTAGGTCCACTGGATAGGATTTTTCGTAACGGTCGCAACGCAAAAAGAATTAACTAAAACGGAGCTACGGTTTAAAAGATATTGAGAAAACGGTTCCAGGGTCTTTTCTGCCAAAAGGGCTAATCCGCAAATAAAATTTCTAGCAAAAACGCGATCGGGTCCCTAGGGTTTTGAACGGCGGTTGACTGGATCTGGATGCGTTTTTTTTCGCAACGCGGTTTCTCTTTTTTTTTCCTAATCTCTAATCTCTCTCTCTTCCTCACCGGCCGACGGCCAAGGCCAGGAGGTTGCTCCGGCGAGGCGCCGGCCCTCAGCACGGCGACTTAAGACGGCGCAGGGCGGCGGGGGCGAGTGGCGGCGGCCCGTGGCGCGGCTAGGCGGCAGCGACTCGCAGCGGGGGCGGCGGCGCGAGCAGCCGGCGACGAGCGCGACTGAGGACGACGGCGGGGTCGGGGGAAGGCGCGTGGAGGTGGGGCGGCGAGGCCGGCGGCGGTGGGGCGGCCGAACTCCAGCGATGTGGCGGAGCGATGACGTCAGCGGCGGCGGCGATGACGTCGGCGGCGGGTTCAACTCGGCGGGACCCGCAGCGGATTAATTAGGGTTAACTAAAACCTAAAAGTTAAAAAAATCTAACCTAAAACTCGGCTTAAATAGACAGCCTCTCTATTTTTTTTCCTGAGTCCGAAACGGACTCAAATTGCACGCGGCACAAAAATAGCCATCTGGGCTGCTGGAAGGCCCAAAACGAAAATTCGTTTTTTTAAATTTTATTTGGTCAACCGACTATGGAGAACATTAAATAATTAAATATGAATTTAAAAAATGTCACAACAATAAAATAAAATAATAAAAATAATTGTTTTTGCCGAAATTATTATTTCAGCTATTTTGCAATTTTCATAAATACCTTTTATGCAATAAACTCCGTATAAAAATTTATAAAATCCCAAAAATAAATTTGAGTCATTTATAACTCGTATGACATAGTTTATAAACAACCAAAGAAATATTTTCTACACTTTTCAACTTTATTTAAAATGGGGATAAGTCATATCATATCCTCTCCGATAAAATTGCCTTAAGTTGAAAAATGTTTAAAATATTCATAAAATCTGAATAATGCAAAACTCCAGCATGACATGCACAAAAGGATCTATTAACATCCAAATTTGCAAAAATTGGGATGTTACATTGAAGTTGACACGTAGGCCATACAATAAATAATTAAGACAAGCATCTGGCTCCTGCCAGTTGCCGTACTCATCGACATGCAAGTCGTGAAACATTACAAAACATGATCATCTCATACATCACAAATATATCATATGAACAGTTTGGGTTATACCACATCACAAGCACCCTTGCAAAAACAAGTTAGACGCCTCTCCCTTATTAAATGCAATTTTACGTGGCTTCTAGGGTTTTGCATAAGAACCGTTCTTACCTACACAAAAACCACAACGTTGATATAAAAAATTTCTTCTTAATCTCATAAGAGCCCTCCTTTGTAAATGTGGTTAATACTATGGTAAGAGCGACTGACACCCGTAGGCCGCATGTGCAATACAAGTTGCACGTTAACTGTGGAACCGGTCTCAATTCGAAGATTGTAAAGTTGGTCCGGGCCGCTGCATCAAACCATACCGCAAAACCAAAAATACACATGGAAGGGTAGAAACAAGAAGATTACCGCCCACAACTCATTGTGTTCTAACCGTACAAAACATCTACGCATAGAACTAGATCTGATACCACTATAGGAGATTGCGCGATAGAAAACAAAAATTTTCTCTCACATGCAGAAGAAACATCCAAGATACAATCTAGAAGATGCTAGTAACGGGGAGAGTAGATCATCATACCATCAAAGAACATGCGCGTTGAACATTTATTTCAATGCAAATTGGTGAAGTTGTTGGTGAAGTTCGATCCGATCAACACTTGAAACGAGCAGTACCTCCGGAGGCTTGCACACGTACATCTCGATGATGTCTGCTTCTTCTTGATCCAACAAGAAAGAGGGAGAAATAGATGGGATCGATTCCAGCAGCACAACAGCGTGGTGGTGGATATGGTGAAGAGTTTCCCGCAGGCAGGGCTTCGCCAAGCGATTCATGTGAGGGAGGAGGAGGTGTGGAAGGACTTGGGGATTCTTGGCGAGCCTCTCCCCTCTCTTATATAGGCGAGGAGGTTGTGGCCACTTCAATTACAAGGTGAAAACCCCTCTCTTATTTAAAAGATGGTAACACCTTTTTTTTAAGAGTGGTAACCTTCCCATTTCAGGGCTTCACATTTATTGGCTTAATTAACCATGGAGGGTGATACGTCCAAAATGCATCACTATTTTATATAGTAATTCTTTCTTATTCATTGATATATTTCATGATATGATGCAATTCTTATGTTGTTTTGGTTTAATTTACACAGTTTGAAACTTTCCGACGACGAAGAAGTAGACGCAGGATTCAGCGGTAAAAAGTGGACACAGAGTTGCTGAATCAGAAGACCTCCAAATGACCTAAAAATCGACGGAGGTTATTTTCCAGTAGAATGACGAAGGCACGCAAAACAAGAGCCAGAGGGGGCCACCAGGAGCCCATGCGCCCCCTAGCGCAGCCCCCACCAGGGCCGCGCCGGGAGGCCGCCTAGACTCCTGGGGCCACTCCCGGCTCCCCGCTCTATCCTATATATTCATCGTCAAACAAAAAACCTAAAAAAGAGGAGTTTCACAAGTTTCGCTGCCGCTCCGTGGCGGAAACCTACAGAGAAAAAAAGACATCTCCGGCGGGCAGATTCCGCCGGGGAGAACACCTCCCGGAAGGGGAGATCATCGCCATCGTCACGGGAATCATCGAGATCATCATCAACATTATCCCCAACATCAGCACCATCTCCATATTCATCCTATCTCATCTCACAATTGCAACTTGTGTTGTAATCCGTACTATCTATCCTCTCTACTCTACCGGTGTTGATTACTCCTTTGTGGTTAATGCTATTGAGTTTTGTTGGAGAAATATTGCTATGTCCAGATTGTTTATCATCTATTTATCACCACTGATCATGATCTCTTTTATGTCTTGTGAGTAGTCACTTTAGTTCTTGAGGACAGGGTAGTCTACTTGTTAGTAGTCATATGATGTTGAAGTAATATGTGTTGTTTGATATTTAAGTTGTGTTGTTATTTCTCTAGTGATGTTGTGTGAGTCGAACACTCAACACTTCGCCTTTCTAAGGACCTAGGGGAATGCATTGTGTATAAAGGATGCTTACAGTGGGTTGCCGGAGTGACACGAATCTGAACCCCAGTTTCCACACATTTTCTCAAGGGAATAATGGATCCTTGATCATATTGTTGTGGTTAGGCTTTTGCCTTAATTTCTACCTTGTAATTGTGGATGCCTACAAGGTTTTTAATCATAAGAGTGCACTTATCTTAATCTAGAAGGTGCACTAGCATAGATCCACCCACTCAACACTTATCAACACAAAACATAGTACCGATACGGAGTATGGCCAAAGCACGTGACTATCTCTCCCGTGTGTCCTCAAGAATGCTCTAGCCTTTATAAGTTCAGTTGCTAGGCTTATCTTTGATCAAAAGGATTGGGCCACTTGTTACACCTCAGTACCTTTTACTTTGCTTGTTTTTACCTTCTCGTTGCTTATACCAAAAAGCCCCTAAAAAGTTATCTTTCAGTGCTTGCAGTTATTCCTTTACCAAAATCTCTTATCAATACCTTCTGCTCCTCGTTGGGTTCGACACTCTTACTTATCGAAAACGCTACAATAGATCCCCTACATTTGAGGGTCATCAACGCCGCATCGGCTCTCAGTGTCTCCAGTTCCTGAAGATACTCGTCATGCGCCCACGCAACTTTGTGTTTGGCCTCTTCTTTCTTACCAACCTCAGTGGCTAGCTGGTCCCGCCACATGATTTCCCTCCCTTCTGTTTTCAGCATTAGAGCTTGCAAACAAAATTCTCAGAAATTCAGAATCGCATAAACATCAAACTATACTATTTCCTCTCAACATGATAATTTGACGTAATCATAAAATTCATTTTATATAGTAATTCTTTCTTATTCATTGATATATTTCATGATATGATGATATTTTTATGTTGTTTTGGTTTACTTTACACAGTTTTCAGCTTTTCGATGCCGAAGCAGCAGACGCAGGATTCAACGGTAAAAAGTGGACGCTGAGTTGCTGAAGAAGAACACCTCCAAATTACCTGAAAATTGACGGAGGGTGTTTTTTCAGAGGAATAACGAAGACACGCAAAAGAGGGGCCAGAGGGGGGACACAGGGTGCCCAGGCGGCCACCTGGCGCGGCCCCCACCCTGGCCGCGCCGGGAGGGCGTCTGGACCCCTAGGGCCACTCCCGGATCCCCCCTCTGGCCTATTTATTCCTTGTCGTATAAAAACCCTAAAAAGGAGAGAGTTTTCGGAGTTCCACCGCCACTCCGTGGCGGAAACCTACAGAGGAGAAAAGACATCTCCGGAGGACAGATTCCACCGGGGAGAACACCTCCCGGAAGGGGAGATCATCGCCATCGTTATCACCATTGTCACGGGCATCATCGAGATCATCATCAACATCATCCCCAACATCAGCACCATCTCCACTACCATCCAATCTCACCTCACAAGTCCAACTTGTGTTATAATCCGTACTATCTATCCTCTCTGCTCTACCGGTGTTGATTACTACCATGTGATGAATGCTATTGAGTTTTGTTGGAGAAATATCATTGTGTCAAGATTGTTTATCATCTATCAATCCCCCTAATCATGATCTCTTATATGTATTGTGAGTAGTTACTTTAGTTCTTGAGGACATGGGAGAAGTCTAGTTGTTAGTATTCATATGATGTTGAAGTAATATGTGTTCTTTGATATTTAAGTTGTGTTGTTATTTTCCTAGTGGTCTTGTGTGAGTCGAACACTCAACACTTCGCCTTATTAAGGACCTAGGGGAATGCATTGTGTACAAAGATTGCTTACGGTGGGTTGCCGGAGTGACAGAAACCTGAACCCCAGCTCACACGCTTTTGCACAAGGGAACAATGGATCATCAATCGTATTGCTATGGTTAGGCTTTTGCCTTAATTATTATCTTGTATTTGCGGATGCTTTCAAGGTGTTTAATCATAAGAGTGCACTTATCTTAGTCTAGAGGGTGCACTAGTATAGATCCACCCACTCAACACTTATCAACACAACACATAGTACCGATACGGAATATGGCGAAAGCACATGACTATTTCTCCCGTGTGTCCTCAAGAGCGCTTTAGCCTTTTTAAGCTCAGTTTCTAGGATTATCATTTTCTCAAAAGGATCGGGCCACTTGTTACTCCTCAATGACTTTCAATTTACTTGCTCTTACCTTTTTGTTGCTTATATCGAAAACCCCTAAAAATTTATCTTTCAGTTCCTGCAACTATTTCTTGACCAAAGTCACTTACCAATACCTTCTGCTCCTCGTTGGGTTTGACACTCTTATTTATCGAAAACTCTACAAACGATTCTCTATATTTGAGGGTCATCAAGTACTGTTTTCTGGCGCCGTTGCCGGGGAGCGTAGCGCTATTAGTAAGTGAAGTTGGTAAGAAAGTTTTTATATTTCTGTTTTTGTTTTCCGTTGTTGCTTTTGTCCTTATGGACACCTCTACTCTTGGATCGTTGTTTATGGGTAAACGCCCCACAACTGTGGTGGTCACTCCTACGCCTACTGAAATTGTGCCTTACAAAATACCGTCTGGTAATATCAATTATGTCTTATCTAATCGTTATGCAGGAGATAGACATCTAGGTGAACACTTGCTATATTTAACACAACTATGCCAGGCTTTCTCGTCAGGAGAAGGAGATGTTGGATGCCTCCTCTAGCGGGGTATTCCAAACAAGAAGCGTCGAAGAAAAGTGGGATCTCATTGAGAGGATCCAGAAGAATACTGAAGACTGGGAAATCGATAAAGGTATTGAACCTGCTATAAATTATGGGCATGATTATATTGAGAGCTATGTGAAAACTGATTATTTTAATACCTTTTGTTCTAAGATTTGTCTTGATTCCCAGCTTATGATTGATTTTTGTAAGAACTTTGCCTCTCACATTGACTCTTCTAGGGAGGAGAAGGATCAGTATCATAAACCCTTTAAAGAGTTACCTGTTGATATTGTTCTTGCTGACCCTATTCTGCCTGCAGTTTTTTTATGAAAAGACCCCTTTTCCCACAAGGATGAGGGAGCACTCTTTTTTGACAGGGATAATAAATAAAAGTGAGAGAAGAACTGACGAACCTGAGGACCTGATCAAGGTCGGTCCTCAAGTTGCGATGGTTAAAGATTTAGTTACTAATGATGTTTCACATTCCAAGATAAATTTTTGTGTTGTTTTAACTAACATTGTCACATCCAAGAATAAGAGTCCAATTTCAGGTACACCAGTTGTATCTGTCAAAATAGGAGATCACAACTATTACGGGCTTTGCGATCTGGGGTCCAGTGCTAGCGCTATTCCTTATTCACTCTATCAGGAGATCATGGGTGAGATTTCACCCTGTGAACTTGAAGAGATCGATGTTACTATTTATCTAGCAAACAAAGAAACTATCTCTCCCATTGGAATTGTGAGAGATGTTGAAGTCCTATGTGGAAAGGTAAAGTATCCTACCGACTTTCTCGTACTTGGTTCAGTGCAAGATATTTTTTGCCCTATTGTCTTTGGTAGACCTTTCCTCAGCACTTGTGGTGCTATTATAGATTGCAAAAAAGGTAAAGTCTCTATTGAATTCAATGGTGAGCCGTATGAATTTAACTTTTCTAAATTTTCCAAGCAACCTCGTGGTACTGATTTACTTAGTGATGATAAAATTATTGAAAATATTGATTCTATTTCTATTCCTCCTAATGATCCTTTGCAGCAATATATGGAAGACCACGAGAATGACATGTATATGCAGGAAAGAAATGACTTAGACGAAGTATTTGCAAGACAAGCTGATATCCTAAAGCACAACCTTCCAGCTGAGCCTTTGGGGATCCTAGCGCAACCAAAAGAAGACCCGGTGTTTGACCACAAACCATTGACTGATACGCTCAAGTATGCCTATTTAGATGAAAAGAAAATATATCCTGTCATTATGAATGCTAACCTGTAAGTCCCGATATGCGGTACTGTTCCAGATCTAGATGTTTCCATCCAGATCCGGGGACGAAGCACATATCGGTCCCACCGCGACATATGACGAAGTCATACGCCCCGGATTTCCAACATGATATCACAACATTACATATATAAGGATACAACATCTCATACAATCGGCATACAACTGCCTTAATACATTACATCAACGGAAGATATATGTCTGAGTACAGAATACAATCAAATGCCTAGTGGCAAAGAGAAAATCATCGATCCCCATAACCACACGGGTCCAGGCCCTCCGCTGGGATCCGCCTAACTAGTCGTCGTCGAGTCTCCACGTGAAACATCGATCACCATACCTATTGTCGACCAAGAACCCTGAAAAGAGTTTGGGGGTAGTATCATGAGTAGGGAAGTACTCAGCATCCAACTGTAGTGGTCAACTGACCCAGCAAGGACTTCATCACTCGTCATTCTAGGACAACTAGTAGTTTACGGTAAGGATGGGGTAAGTGGTGAGGTTGCTTCCGCACTAGCATTTATGAAGTGGCTAACGATCTAGAGAGTAAGATAAGAAGCCAAACATTCGATGAGGAATCGCCTCCAACAAGTCTTGCTATCCACCTACTTACGCAAACATAACACCTATCCTATCCTTGTCCTCCTCTTCGCATCCCGACGAAGAAGAAGCAGTCAAGGCACACACACGTTGATCAAGTTATATTAAGATTATCTCAGTTATTGTTGTCTATGAACAAGGAGTAGGTCTCAAGTCGTCCATAACCGTGGACACGGCTTCTCGAAAAGATTTAACCCTGTAGGGGTGTACCAACTGCCCATTACAAGGCTCCGCACGCATGCCCATCTCTCTCAGTTGCTACCCATGATAGGCAACCATTTTATGATTTAGTCCCAAGAGATACGGAACGACAGGTCCCTCTAACTAACAACGCACAAATCCGGGTGGCCCCCGGTGAGTCGACATCCAACTCAAAAGCCGACTGCGCTCTCGAATCGGTCTCTACCGTCTCGACGAGGTCGGGATAACCTACCCTCGCCCGGGCAGGCTCCCTAGCTTCCAAATTTGGACCAACAAGATATACCATCCCACTGGCCCGGTTTGTTTTAAATCCACTTGCTGGAGACCAGTTATGCATGCGGTTTTCAAATGGTAAAATCATCTTGGGCCACCACTAGAAATGTTTGAAGCTAGCTAGGTAAAACAAGGGGACCCCATAGCATCCCACACGCGGTTAGGAACGCTCAATCTTAAAACCAATACCCGGAACTCGGATCCTAGGTGACTCAAATGGAACAAAGCGTCGGGGCGGGATAGCGTAGACCTTCCATCCTTCGTCGAATATAGTCAACATTATAATAATCATATCATCAACAACAATAATAATAATGTGATATCCCAAACCAAGGAGTAACAGGGTAACATCGTAGCATCCTAAGCATGCATACTAGCAAGGGCTGAGCAACGAGCAATAGTAACATAGCAGTACATGGTTTGCTGGGAGGGGACATGGCTGTATCGGTTTGAAGGAGGCTGTATACATGTGGTAGGATCAAACATCGAAACTAATCTAGACTAGCATGCAAACCGCTGGTTGAAATAGAATGGATCATAAGTAATGTATAGTCCTTGCCTGTTGATAAGTCGGGTTCCAAAGGTGTAGTTGATCGCAAGCTCGCATCGTCTCCGAAGGTACCCGCGGAAGCACACAAGAAGGTAAACACTGGAAGCAATCAACGAGCAATCATCTATTACTACAAAGCAAACACGAGCAAGCATCCACAAGAAGGCAACACGAGACATCGCACCTACCGTCGAGAGCGGTTACTAACAGGTTAAGTGGAGTACTCGTCACACACGACGATAACGCAGATTTACGATGGTTCAAGTTGTTTAGCTACACAAGGTGAGCAAAGGTTGTTAACATGGCATCTCACTCAAGCATGGAATAGCACAAAAACATTGCAAGAGGTGAAACATAAAGTAAACTATCTAATCTAGTCATTTTAAGTGGGGGGGGGGTAAAACCTATACATGCCAACTATTGCGGACCCCACGATAATTATTGCAATTGGTACTTTTTTGACCTAATCAATATTTTATTATTTTTATTAGCAAGCAAGAGTAGAATAAACACAATCTACATGCAATTCTAGTCAAGTTACATATAAAGAACATTTTTAACGGAGCAACGGTTGAAAAGTTATTAAATAAACAATTTATGGAGGCATGCGATGTAAATAGCAGGTAAACAGCATGTAAAAAAAGTCAAACATGGAAAAAGAACACATTTTATTAATCTACACAAACTTCTAAGCAACTTTCATGTTTAAAGCGTCGCGATCCGAGCTACCGTTAAAAAGATACGGGCAACGCAAAAAAAAAACACAATCTGCCAATAATAAACTAGAAAAGGAAAAAATACGTCTAACGGGCTGAAACTAGTGTTATCGGGCTTAACAGAAGGCAACACATATTAACTAAATAACGCATAGGGCAAAATTTACTCACCAGGCCAGCCCAATAGCAGCAAGGAACCTGACACGGTTGCTTCTATCAGACGCGAGGCGTCCAGGAGAAGGAGATCCCCGATGCCGACCACCACGATGTGAAGATCCCCGATGCCTTCCACGACATGGAGATCCCCGATGACCAGGATTAGTTTTGGAGATTCCCAGACAGGAGGCATCGCCTTTTCGGTCGTTGTTGTTTTTGTGCTAGCCTTCTTAAGGCAGATCATGTGTACCTTGTTTCTGTACTCAGATACTGTTGCTTCCGCTAACTTTGTGCTCTCGAGCCGTTGTATTCGAGCCCTCGTGGCCTCTGGCTTGTATTAAACAGGTTGTTTTATTTTATTTGTAGAGTTGTGTTGTGATATCTCACCGTCAGTCCCTGATCTCGATCGTGTACCTTGTGTGTATGATTACTGTAAACGGCTTGATTTTGGGGGCGTCACAAGTTGGTATCAGAGACGACTTCCTGTAGGACACCCCCTTTTAACTCCATGGTCGAAGTCGAGTCTAGACAAACAAAAACTATTATACTAACTTGTTGTGTGGCTTACGGGCGGACATCGATACCACCCAGTGGTATTAGGATCTTTTTCTACGCATCCTTACTCTGGGACTCTTCTCTCTCTTTCTTTCGGGTTAAAGATTTTATTAACACTAACTCTAGGTTATTGTGACTACTTCCTCCCGGGGAGCCCTGCAACAGATGATCGCTTACTTCGCCAGAATATTTCGATGATACTCTCTGATAAATTCCAAAGACCTTATGTGTTCATCGCCTTGCAATCTCCTGCCACCGATTAGTTCGCATGGATAATTACATCCACCTCCCGATCTGGAAATCATAATTCCCTTGTACTTAAGCATCGAAAAATTATGACGCTTCTATGATCCGATTCCTTTGCACTCTTCTCCTTCTGGTTGAGTGCCGATAGTCACATCAGATTCTTTGCAAATAACCCGACCTTTGGTGGATTACTATCCGGCAAATCTTACATGGCTTCTTCCATGTGTCCATTGCGTTCATCGTGTGAAATACCATCCCTGCCCCTCGATAATTTGTGTTATCATCGTCAACATCGTTTGACTCCCTACCAACACAAGCTTGTTCATGTATATCATGCTCTACTTTCCTTGGGAAGGATATACACATAATACTTGTGTATAATCACATTTTCCCTTCCATTGGTCTGTTGGATCTGATGATCACAGTTTCCTTTCCATTGGTCTTTTTAATCTTGCTTCTGATGTAACTCCTCTGAGCACTGATAATTCCCTTCTTATGTAAACACTTCGGTGTACTACTCTGTCGGTACAACCTGTTACTATCATGGATAACCTTTCGGTTACCACCGATGGACGAAAGTTTTGCCGATTGGTCTGACTCGTTTTAACGAGCAGGAAAATGATTCTCTTCGTCCCTCGCCCTCGGTAGCGACATCGTTGTTGAGATCACCGACGATCTGTTCTCTGACAAACCTGGCATCGCGATCGCATGGGATGTCGCCACCCGTCTTATTCAATGTGGGCCCATAACCCAAAGTTCCACAGGGACGAAACCTGACTCTTGTCATCTACCTTGAGATATTCGGCCGGATATCATGCTTATGACTGATGCTCTGAAACCCTTTCATCATCCGTCATCGGCATTGAATGCATGCCTATCCGCTTAAAACTTCTCATGCGTTCTTTTGTTCTCTCGATGTATTCCCCTGAGTTAAACTCGGAAGATACTTTGTACCCCATTCCATTGGACCACCCCGGTTGATTAACCTGGTACCAATCCGCCCCCCTTAAGTTTTATCTCCTAGACTTTTCGTAATTACGATGAAGCCCCCGTAGGAATGGTGACAACTCGTCGAGATGCACTGATGCATAGAAATGAAGACATCAACGTGAAGGATTAACTTCTTCGACGAGGAAAACAAGCACCAAAAGACTCGTTAGAATCCGAAACCAAAACTTTATCCCTTGCACTATCTCTAATTCTCTGGACGAGAATTCTTTGTAGTGGGGGAGATTTGTAACACCCCGGGTGTCACACTACAGTAATAACCTACAGTAATCACATTTACTTTTGCCAAGTCACCATGAGTAGGCATGTGATGATCACCCTTGACCATGGCTTGTTCAAATTCAAACCGATTAAAAATTCCAAAACAATGTGGCAATTAATGTTCAACCAAATTGTGGAACCAGTTTTATAAAATGAATAATAATCAGTAGGTCATATTAAAAATGAATTGGGGATTTATTAAAAAAAATCATAATATAAATAAATAAAAGCAATAGCTAAACAACACTGACGAGGGGGTGACCCCACAACTCCTGTGTGTGAGGATACCTGGTGCATACAAAGAAAGAAGGCCCGATAGAAGCCTCGACGGGCCCACGACTGGCCCACTCAAAGCACCGACGTAGGAGTCCGCGACCAGGGTGGAGGTCAAGACTTGGCGTCCAAGAGGATGCTAGTTTTCGAAATTGTCCTTGTAACCTAAGTTGGACTCCCCGAGACCCAACCTATTATATAAAGGCTGGGAGGGGTGATGGCTTAGGACATCCAATCTACAATCGACACCTCCGGTCTAGAGAGAACTCGCCTAGACCTCCACTGTAATCGCCCCCTCCAATAATACAATCGAGCAGGAAGTGCTTCTCCTTTTAGACGACGAGTATCTCCAACCTTTTCCTTCTCTACGATTTAACCCAGGGTCCCTGACCATGGGATTTGCCGAGGCTAATCCTCGTCAATTGGCGCCATCTGTGGGAACTACGCAGGTTGGAGTCACGATCTCGATGGCCCTGTCATCATCAATCAACAAGCCCACGACTCCATCAACACTCCACGTCTCCATGACTCGAGCAGGTTCCGATCTGTTCGGTTCCCTCGGCTTCATCGCACACCTTACAATCCTGCGACCAGCCTTCACAGACCTGTGCACCGGCATCAACCTGACCTTCGGAGAGTACCAGATCTACGTCAACCAGTGGGACACTCTCCGCCTCACAAATCGTGCTCGAGCACCCGCAGCGACAACTGTCACGGCAGTAGCGGCCGAAGACGAAGCACCCGCCCACACGGCGACTCCGCGAGCCAGCCGTGACTCCCACCTCAACATAAAGCATCGTATCTCTCGCGACCGCACGAGTGGGTCGCTAATATGGAAGAAACAAGGCACGAACATGACCAGGCTATCAGCCGAGGCACCGTTCCAGGTGTTCATGGCAGACACCCGTGAGCCAACTTCAGACGATAGAGGCAAAGATGCTGACCCGAGCAGTCATAGAGACGCATGCTTAAACAACAAAAGAAGTGATCCGGACAACACTGGACAAATTACTGTCACTCTTTGTGAACCAGGAACCATACCAAGGAAATAATTTAAAAGACAGGAGCACAGCAACCGCAAGAACGTCGAGCCGGAGAGCAGCAGGCGCCAGATCTCGGAAGAGGCTAGAGAGGACCAATCCACAGAGAAAATCTACCTATCTAAAGAAGCAATCGCCAGAGTAAAAGACGCAGTAAAGCGCGGAAAATTACTCCCAGATGATGAAAGTCGCGACGAGCTTAGATCATACAACAAGCTGGCGAGTGACATCACCAAGAAAACAAGACGGATGCGACTCGAATTGGAGAAAAAAGGAAAAACTATTATCGACCCAAGAACCACCCGCAAAGCACTGCACGAACAACGAAGAGACTCTTCCGATAACGGCTCTCCCCCTCGAGGAAAATCCAGATTCGACAACCTAAGACGCACAGACAAGAAGAAAGTCGCTCGCAAACTAGACGACGACTTCAGGCTCGAAGAAGATGTTGAAGAAGAAGAAGAACTCACACTAGCAGAAGCCCTCATAACTTCCCAAGCATATCTCCATCGTGCTCAGAAGGGAAACAAGAACAAAGTAGATCGCAACACGGCATTGGCGCTCAAAGTAATGAGCGATGCCATCGCCGCCTCGGCACCTAAAAAGCAAGCACAAGGCGAGTGCCCCGCGAGCAGACACCAGACATGGACACTAGTTCACCAGACGGCGATGAGTAAGAAAGCAACAACGACTGGCGCAAACACTCAAACATAAGCAAAGACCATGACAGGGACAACAATGGCAACCGACATAGCAACAATCGACGAGACGCACGCAACGACATAACGCAAAACAAAGTGAATGGAGGAAGACGCAGGCGCGCTGCCAGCGAAGAGTACTCAGACAAGCATGCATCCGACGAAGACATGGAACCATGCGGCACACTATGCTTCACGCGAACCATACGCGAGACACGGATGCCGAAAGGTTTTAAATTAATCTCCACAACGCACAAATACGACGGACTGGAGGAACCAGAGGCATGGCTCGATGACTACCTAACAGCCGTCAAGTTCCAACGAGGAACCAATATCACGGCAATGAAGTACGTACAGCTCATGCTCGAGGGTTCGGCGCGGCACTGGCTGAAGAATCTACCACGAGGATCGATCAGTTCCTAGAAGAAGTTTCGCAACGCCTTCATCGAGAACTTCAAATCTACTTACAAACGACCAACAAAACTCGAAGAGCTGAGAGCCTGTTGGCAAGGAACCAGGGAGTCCCTGAGGGCATACATGCAGCGGTGGACCATACTCAAAAACTCAGTCGAGGACATATCAGATGAAAGTGCGAACGACGAATTCAGAAGAGGCCTACAGCGCATCGACTTCAAAGAGCAACTCGGGTAGATGAAGGTCCGAACAGTCGGACGGTTATTAGAACAAGCCAACAACTGGGCCGACGGAGAAGACTCCATACGGAACGAATCAGACATCCAGACAGCACGCTCAGAACGCGACTACGACTATTACAGCGGAGACAGAGGGTTTGGCAGAAGAACAAAGCGCCCCAAGCGTAACTTCTACGACGACAGAGGACCCGATATGGTCGCGGCCGGTTTCCCAGACGACAAAGACGGCAGACACCGCGACGACAGCAGACTGCAGCGGAGGGACAATCCAGAAGAAGCACCGCACGTCTAGAAACGAGATTGGAGATCAAGGAAGCCACGAGACGTCACCCGAGCATACCGCTTGGCTAAGGAACAATTCAATGGGCCCTGCACAGTACATGGGTTAAAAAATGAACGCGGAGAACTCAGATCGGGACACACCCTAAGAAACTGCAGGCGTTTCACCGAGCTCTCAGAAGAAAAAAGCCGGTCTATAGCACCTACATCACAACCTCTCGCAAGCGTAGCAGTTGGAACAATCGCCCACAATGCACCAGCAAGACAGGTGGAATCCATCCAGGAGCGGTGCACGACACCCGGCGAAGAATAAAAGTACCCAGAGGCACATGGTCTAATTTACATGGTACAGGAAGGAAGACCATCCAACAGACAGTACAAGCAGGTCACCAGACAAGTTTTCCTCGCAGTCTCCTCGCACCCGGCCACCCCAGAGTATCTGCGCGGGTCTGAGACTGACATTACCTTTTCCCGAGAAGACCACCCGCCAGCCATCCCGCGTCCAAGACACGCCGCACTGGTACTCGAAGCAAGAATCGGAAACTACGACATGTCGCGAGTCCTCATGGAAGGTGGCAGCGGAATCAACATCATATTCACCAAAACTCTGGAAGAAATGCTCATCCAAAATTCAGCACTTAAAACTTCAGGCACGACTTTCCACGGAATCGATCCAGGAAAAGCAGTCTACCCTCTCAGAAAGATAAGCCTGGAGGTGGTTTTCGGCGAGGCAAGAAATTTTCATTAGGAAAAGTTGGACTTCGAAGTGGTCGACTGGTAATCGCAGTACCATGCCATCCTCAGTCGACCAACCTTCGCAGGCTTCATGGCAATACCGCACTACGCCTACCTATGGCTGAAAATGCCAGGACCACGAGGAGTCATCACAGTGAGGGACAACTTCATCAGATCAGATCGCTGCAGCCGAGAATTCCACAAGATGTCAGAAACCTTTGGAGCACATCAGACCCACAGAGTCGCCAGACAAGAAGAAGAAGCACTCCCACAGAAGTCAAGTCACAACCTAGAAGACCCGCCGGCATCAAACGCCAAGGACCCACGTTATCTTAGCAGCAACCTTAAATTCTTAGGGCTATCAAGCCATCGATCCAAATAAAGGGTTGTTTTCAACATCCCCCTCGTGTAAGAAAAGAAAGAAAGATACCGAAAATAGTTTTCCGAAAAATGCTTACACGACTCAAAATTGGCACTCGGGGGCTCGCTCGCAGCAGCCACCCCTCCGGACGTTATTCTCTTACGCGACTCAAAATTGGCACTCGGGGGCTCGCTCGCAGCAGCCACCCCTCGGGGCGTTATTCGCTTATTTGACTCAAAATTGGCACTCTGGGGCTCACTCGCAGCACCCACCCCTCCGGGCGTTATTCGCTTAAGCGACTCAAAATTGGCACTCGGGGGCTCGCTCGCAGCAGCCACCCCCGGGGCGTTTTTCTTTTACGCGACTGAAAATTGGCACTCGGGGGATCGCTCACAGCAGCCACCCCTCGGGGCGTTATTCGCTTACGAGACTCAAAATTGGCACTCGGGGGGCTCGCTCGCAGCAGCAGCCCCCTGGGGCGTTATTCGCTTACGCGACTGAAAATTGGCACTCGGGGGCTCACTCGCAGGAGCCACCCCCCGGGGCGTTATTCGCTTATGCGAGTTAAAATTAGCGCCCGGAGAGTCGCTTACCTCAGCCACCCCCATCCGACCGCGCGACTCAACTTTCCAACATTCAAGGGCTTCATTTACAGCAACGTTTCAGCAAATTAATAGAACAAAACCCCACGGGATTCCACACCAACTGCAGCGCACACTATCCAGAAGAAGAACTCCTACAAAGACAACAGACGCACAAGGGAGAATGTACAAAAACCAAGAAAAGGCCAAAACTCAAGGCTCCGATTTCACTTTACAAAGAGCACCCAGAAGACGACCATTTTCTCCACACACCCACCTCACAACTAAACTCACAGGCCAATCCGCCACCACATAGTGCTCATCCAGCGGCTGATCTCGACCGCCAGGAGGACCCCGAGCCGTTAGCATAATATCTACCCCAGACCAATGATTATGGAAAAAGACAAACGCACAGCGAGCACCTGCATGAATCTGATGATTCACTACACGGCGAAGCTCCGCAGGTTGAGAGAACAACCGACAAAGCCTATCAAGTGACGATGGAACAGGACTCAGTGGATAAAATTCGGAGAAGATTCCATCAAACACCCTACAACAGTACTCAAGAGCTTGTGGCACCCTATTAACCTGCAGCCGAAGAAGAGAATAATACTCGCGCACACGCCCTATCCATCCAAAAAGGATTGTCCGCCTATACGACCGGATCATCCAATCGCAACAGCTCCGACTGCACGGCCTCCTCCTCCTCACGAGCTCGAGAAGCCAACACTTTGTAAGATGAACAAGAGTCAGAAGAAAGCACAAGGGAAAAAGCTCTCGCCCGGCCGAACAGTCGAAGCAGCACAAACTCACCCTTCAGAAGATCAAACAATTTCGTCATCCAAGCAGCTACACTATCCACAACAGCCTCAGCGCTTTCACGTTTCGAACGCTGGATCGCAACAACACCCTTCAGGCGGATAATCTCACGCTCCGCGTCCCTAAGTCTCAAACAGAGAGACTCGTAGGCAACCTCGCGAGCATCCTCCTTCAAAAAATTCCAAGCCCGAGAAACGCTCGGGGTGGCCTACCGCAAAAGGAGAACAAGTCAAAGAAAAAGGGAAAAAAGAGCAGCACAAAAAGGACAAAACAGTTTCACCGATAAAAAGATCCAATATCCCACACCCCAAATGTGGTCCATTACAAAACCAAGGAGTCATTCAAGTTCAAAGAGAAGCACAAATCTCCAATTCACCTACTTCGCACCCTAAGAATTACGGATATCAGCCTCTACAACTAACTGCAGCTGACGGGAAAGCCGAGTGGCCCGACTACTTTGCTCATCCGTATAACTAGGCAGGCTATCTACCATGGAATCCTCAATAGGAACACCATGCCCCAGAAGAACAACAAAAGATCTCGCAAGCCCACTCACCACATTCTCACGGACCAAGCCCTCCAACTGATCCCCATTTGGCCCGAATGTAGCAACCTGCGAAGCAAGACCCTCCGGCCTCTTCTCCTCATCCGGGAAAATATGTTCATGAAGAAGCTCCAGAAGAATCGAAGCCCGACCACATACATCCCTCACGGGTCCAGCAGCACCCACAACATCAACAGCGACGCGAAGAGTGCTCGACCCCGCTGCAGTAGCCTCCGCCACCTCAACACTCACAGAGCCTGCGCAAAGTCACAAGATTCAGTGCTCAGATACTCAAGAAAAGAACCACAGCAAAAGGAAAGAGAACAGTCGCATCACCTGCCAAAGAGCTCACCAAGTCACGCAGGCGTTCCTACTCAACCTTTTCCATCTGCTGGAACTGCTCCTCCACCTGCTGCAACCGTTCGAGCTCACCACGCTGCACCTGCAGATCCTTTTCCTTGGACTCCAACGAAGCAAAGAGAGTTCCTTTTCCGCAGTCTCAGCCCGTTTCACAACACCCTTCTTGCGGCCTGCAGAGAGGGTATCGTTCAAGTCACCAATCAAAAACCGAACAAGATCAAAAGGAGATAGAAAGCATCTTACGCCTCATGATGGTCAAGCTCCCCTGGGCTGATTCATGAGCACGTCATCACCGATCAACATCGGTCAGCACACGCTCGCACATCCGGAACAAAGGCTGGAACCAAATAATATGCACAAGTCAAAGACAAGAAAAAAAGAAAGTTCAAGTCTAAAGACTGCCACCAATCACAAATGATTTCTCGCAGCCTCGGGGGCTACTCCCATCGGGAGCACTGCCGTCCCCCAATGTTGCACAAAGAGAGAAGGTCAAGTCTACGACTGCAACCAATCACAAGTAATTTCTCGTAGCCTCCGAGGTTAGTCCCATCAGGAGCGCTGTCGCGCCCCAATATGAATTAGCAGGAAAACGAACTCTAAACCTGGTCAGCCATGCGATCAAAAAACTTGGCCTTATCTTCGATGAAGAGACCTCGCCTTTCCAAAAAGTGATCTTCAGGAATCGCAGGTTTCGCGTCTGGGGGGAGTTCCCTTCAGTAGCCGTAGCAGATCCCCCGGATGGAACTGGCTGACCAACCGCCACACCAGAGTCCCTACACCCGAAGCTACAGGAGTCGCGGAAGGAACGGGCTGACCAACCGCCACACCAGAGTCAGTCGACCGATGATCAAAAGGAGCAGTACTCGTGGAGGAAGTAGCCGGAACATGAACAGTACTGAAAATGACATATCATCAGAACATAAGCCAAAACAACAGAAAAATCACCCAGCAGAAGTTATATGAACCCAACAGTCGCGGCGCCTGGACGAAGCAACACCCCAAACTTGCGCCTCTTTGTAGTAGCCGGAAGAGGGCACGACACAGCAGAAGGTGCGACTGGTGGCAGTTCAGCACAACCACCCGCTGCATCATGCTCACTCACACTCGAGGAGCGATTACGTTTGATGCGCACATGACTCAAGTCCTCACTGTCATGAGAAGATGAAGGCTTTCCACTCGCGGACTCGCCAGCTTCCGCACACGAAGCGCCCCCATCACCCGCGGGCGCGGGATCACAATTAGCTGCATCAGGCTCATCCAGTATCTCCGCATCCTCATGTTGTGGCGGATTATTCAGCAGGGGAGAATGATGCTGCAAGTAAGAGCATTATCAATATTTAAAGATATTAGTCCAAAACCCAAAAAACTCAAGTAAATACCTGGGGGAGAGGAGCATTAGCAACATATGGACGAATGAGGCTCTCAACTCCAATACTTGTGCATTTTGTAACCTGCCAGACCCGAGACAAAAGCTCATCACCGGAGAAGTCCTTGGACGAACACCTGGTCGAGTCATCGGGTCCAGTATACTGCCACATGGGATGCACCCGATGCTGAAGTGGCTGGATGCGCCTCCTCACGAATATAGAGATAAGCTGGCCACCAGTTATTTCCTTCTTCAAGTCCGAAATTTTCTGCACCAACGGCTCGACAACAGACATCTCACTAGCAGACAGAGAATGTGACCACGAGGACCGCTTAGCTACTCGCGCAACCGGATTGAAAGGAGCAAGGCCAAATTTTTGTCCATCAACATGCTGGTACTTCAGATAAAATCAGCTCTTCCGCCATGTATAGACATAATCCAGTTTATCCAGATCAAAGTAAGAATTTCCATCCTTAATGGAAATGCCCACGCCCCCAATGGCGTACTGAGAGTTCGTCCTCTTCACACTGAAGAGGCGTTTCCAGAGCCCCCAATGGGGATAGATCCCCAAGAAGCCCTCACAGAGCGTGATGAAGCAGGAAATATGTAGTATCCCATTAGGGGTCAAACCGTTCAGCTGCAACTGATATGCAAAAAGCAATCCCCGAAAAAAAGGATGAACCGGAAGCGCAATCCCACAAGGGAAGAAGCTTTGAAAGCATACCCGTTCGTCAGGATAAGGCGCAGGAACTTCTTCATCCCCAGGAATCCGAGCAGCACCATCTACCACAACGCCATCTGCCACCAGCGCATCTAGATCCGCAGCTCCAAAAGCAGACCGCTCCCATCTACCAGACATCCTCGCTGATTCCTGCGCTGCGCTCCGAGGAAGCTTCGACATGGAATCTCGCCGCATGACCGTACAAAGTAGAGAGGCAGGAGGCAAAGAGTAGAGAAAGCAGAGGAAATTAACAAGGAGAGGAAGGCAAGGGTTGGGTAAAACCTAAATCCACCCAGCCCCCTGGAATTTAACCAACAGCCATGGAAACACCCAACCACCATTGAACTCGGAACCCCGCTGACGTGGCACGCTCCCACGATAGCCGTAAAGCATGGAAAACCCAACCGGCTCATGATACGTCTCAAACGTATCTACTTTTCCAAAAACTTTTGCTATTCATTTGCCCTCATTATCGCATGATTTGGACGAAACTAACCCAGACTTACGCTGTTTTCAGTAGAGCTACCTGTATGGTTTTATTGTGCGCATGAAAATGGATTTTTGGACGTCTCAGAAAATTCCCAGAAAAATACTAGAAAATCCATGCACCCGAAGGAGCCCAGAACCAAAAGTGGGGCCAGAGGGGGGCCACAGGGGCTCCAGGAGCCCTGTGGGCGCGGCCAGAGGTGGGTCCGCGTCCTCTGGCCGCCTGGGGGACTCCCCCCTCCTCTGGTGCCCTACCGACGCTCCTATTTATTCCCGTGACGGAAAAACCCCAAAACAGAAGTCATTTTCCCAATTCTCGTAGCGGAGCCGCCGCCAACCTCTGTTCCTCTCCTGGAGGGATAATCTGGAGGCTGTTTTGGCCTCCGGTGAGGGAAGATCATCGCCATCGTCATCATCATCACCACTGCATCCTCCCTCCATGACTTCTCCATCCAGGTGTGAGTAATTCCCTGTTGTAGGCAAAGAGGATGGTAGGGATTGGATGAGTTAGATCATGTAATAATTTATCAGATTGTTGGGGGCATGTTGCCTATCATCTAGATTGTTGTTTATCATCTTTGCTTCAACTTGTTTCTCTTAATGCTTCTCACTTTGGGCCCGAGTGCCATGATTTCAGATCTGAACCCTATGTGTTTGCATGAATATATTTGTGTTCTTGATCCTATCTATGAGTTGTATGCAGCTGTTATAGTCCGGAACCGGCGATCCCAAAGGTGACAGCTTGGGGCACCAAAGGGGATGGACTATAGTTTGAGGATTCCGTGTATCCATTGTTTGTTAATGCTTAGTTCCGGTGCTCTTTGACAGGAACACCTTAATCTCCATAAGTTCCTTTTGGCCCCGTTCGTAGCGGAATGGTAGGACAAAAGATGTTGTGCAAGTTCTTATTGCAAGCACGTACAACTACCTATGGTGTACATGCCTGATGTTTGATTTATGCCTCGATGATCATTTCTTTTCTGTGTGCCTTTGTCAGAACCCCAACTAGGGTACGTGCTAGGGCTTGTTGAACTCTTTGCATCATGTGAAAAATTCAAAAGAAAATTCAACAATGGGGAAAAGAAAAGCCCTAAAGAATTTAATTCAAATGGCCAGACAAAAAATTGCTTCCAAAAATTCCTCTGTTATTTTTGAAAAGTCTTATAAATATGCATGATCACATATAAAGTGAAGTGGGTCCCACTGCATGCTCCAAGATTTCTCAAAAAATCCAAACAGAGCTTGGAAATTAAATAAATACCCTATTTGATTTGAAATTCAAATTATTTGAATTTCAAAAATCTCCAAAAGTTGGGAGTGGCTAGTTATATGTCACATAAGTCCAAATTAAAGTTTTGGGATTTTTATAAAATGTTTTTGTAGTTGTTTTATCAAAACAGAATAAATTGCAGAAAAGAAAACATAAGAGAAAAAAAGGAAAGGGGGCTTTACTTGGGCATCTAGCCCAATTTATCCCCCCTGGCCCAGCACCACGGCCCAGCCGACCTGCCCGTTTGTCCTCTTCCTCAACCAGCTCGGTGGCGAGCTGGGAGAGCACGGCGACGCCGCCGTGGCCGCCGAGAGGCTTCTAGGCCCTCCCCTGCCCTCTCCTAGCGCCACGCAGCAGCCAGAGCCCCCCGCATCCCTACCCCTCTCTCTCTGGTCGCTCTCCCCCTCTCTTTCTCGCGAAATCGCCGCCGAAAGTGAGCCCACCGGAGCGCCGTCGTGCACAGCACGTGGCCAACCGCCTCTCCTCGCCGCCCCGACGTGTCCATCAAGACCGGCGTCGACGTCTTCTTCGTCCCGCACGCCCAATCAAGCCGCGGATCCCCTGGAGCGCCCGTCGCCTTTGATTCCCCACCGTCGGCCGCCATCGACTCCGGCGAGAAATTACTCACTGCCGAGCCCCCTCAGACCTCTTCGTCGTTGCCATCGAGCTCCGGTGATCTTTGCGCTCTGTTTCCCCCTCCATGTTCTTCTTTTCGAGCCGCGTATCTCCATCTCGCCGTGGACAGAGACCTGCCGCCGCGCCCTTCGTCGTAGCCATGGCCCGGGACCTCCCCGTGGCGCCCCAGTCGCTCGAGCAGATGCGCGTGGTCGCGGGCTACGACCCAGTGCCCCCAGCTCCCTCTCCCGTGCCCCAAATAAGATTCCGGCGAAGTTCCGGCGAGCCGCTGCCGTCCCAGAAGTCACCGGCGACGACCTATCCCTTAACCCCCCTAATGACCCTCTTAATCACCCCCTGGGCCACTGACAGTGGGCCCAGGCCCCTAATCTAATTACAGATTAAATCAAACAGAGGGGATTAACCCCCTGAGCCACTGACAGGGCTGGCCCACTGGCCAAAGCCCCCATGATGTCAGCGATGCGTCATCCTGATGCAGTAATTGCATTTATGAATAAAAAGAATTCAGAAAATGGCAGAAAAGGGAATCAACTTTAGAAATTCATAGAAAAAATATATTAACTCCAAATTAAACATATAATATATGAAAAATTATCAGAAAAATGCAAGGATTTTGAATATGCAACTTGTTTGTATGTTTGACCATTTTAAAATGGGTGAAAAGTAGAAAACATGCATATGGCATAATTTGAATTTGAATTTGAAGTTTGAATTTGCATTCCAAATGCAATACACTTCAATTAAGTTGAATTTTCCGCAAACCAGTAGTATTCACATCATGGACAATTATATCATGTGCTTGTGCATTTTACTTTCGATGTTGCCCCCTTTGTTGATGTTTGTTCTGGTAACAGTGTTTCCGAGACGGTGATCACCCCCGAAGAAGAAGACCACCGTTAAGACCTGTGTATCGTCAGCAAGGCAAGAAAACCCCATTGATCATGTCTATAAAATCCCACTTCCCTCTCAGTCTCGCTTATGCATGTTTAGGAGATCACCTTGTTATCGATTCTACCGCATAAGTGAACCCATATCCGATGCATGACCTATCATCTTGTCACAGTAGTAAGAAAACCACAATCCTAGATGACATAGGAGTTGATTGATATCATGTGGCCCCTGCAACTGTTACTGCTTATTGCATGCTTAGAGTTTACAATGAGGATACTTTTGATGTGAGTCGGGATGATAGTGAACATGGTGTTGATGAAAGTGAAACTGTGTTGGTGAATCGACCCTAATACAAGGTGAACGATGAGAGGCTGTATAGGAGTACACAGTGGGTTGTCTCGTTGAACACCGCCTTAAGCCCGAGTTCTTGTATGGTAGTCCGGGACAAAGAATACAACCACACATTGGGCTCAATGACCCCTCTTGACCTAGTAACTCACCCCGATCCAAGTCCAGGAGTCACACCTAGTTCGGGATTTCCATTCGGCATATGCATAGAAAGTTAAAGGAAATGAATGTGAAACGATTCGGTATCAAAGGCAAGTTGGCCCCACGTTACATCGGACCTTTCCGCATTCTTGCTAAACGTGGAGACGTTGCCTACCAACTTGAACTACCCCCGCACCTTTCCTGAGTACATGATGTATTCCACAACGTGGAGGCGTTGCTTCAAGGACCCCATCCGCGAAGTCGACCATGAAACGCTTGATCTCCAAGATGACCTTTCTTATCGAGAGTACCCTGTTCGTATTCTTGATTCAGCAGAGCGTGTCACTCGTCCTCAGCAGATCAGGTTTCTGAAAGTGCAGTGGTCGCATCACTCCGAGAAAGAAGCAACATGGGAAAGAGAAGACCGCCTCCGTGCCGAGTACCCCACCTTCCTCCCGACAACATCTGAATATCGGGACGAGATTCTTTTGAGTGGGGGCGAGTTGTCAGAACACCAACTAGGGTAAGTGCTAGGGCTTGTTGATCCCTTTGCATCATCTAAAAAATTCAAAAGAAAATTCAAAAATGGGGAAAAGAAAAGCCCTAAATAATTTAATTCAAATGGCCAGACAAAAAATTGCTTCCAAAAATTCCTCTGTTATTTACTAAAAGTCTCATAAGTATGCATGATCACATATAAAGTTAAGTGGGTCCCACTGCATGCTCCAAGATTTCTAAAAAAATCCAAACAGATGTTGGAAATTAAATAAATACCCTATTTGATTTGAAATTCAAATTATTTGAATTTCAAAAAACTCCAAAAGTTGGGAGTGGCTAGTTATATGTCACATAAGTCCAAATTAAAGTTTTGGGATTTTTATAAAATGTTTTGGTAGTTGTTTTATCAAAACAGAATAAATTGCAGAAAAGAAAACATAAGAGAAAAAGGAAAGGGGGCTTTACCTGGGCATCTGGCCCAACTTATCGCCCTGGCCCAGCACCACTGCCCAGCCCACCTCCCCGTTTGTCCTCTTCCTCAACGAGCTCGGTGGCGAGTTGGGAGAGCACGGCGACGCCGCCGTGGCCGCCGAGAGGCTTCTAGGCCCTCCCCTGCCCTCTCCTGGCGCCACGCAGCAGCCAGAGCCCCCCAGATCCCTTCCCCTCTCTCTCTGGTTGCTCTCACCCTCTCTTTCTCGCGAAATCGCCGCCGACAGTGAGCCCACCGGAGCGCCGCCGTGCACAGCACGTGGCCAACATCCTCTCCTCGCCGCCCCGACGTGTCCATCAAGACCGGCATCGACGTCTTCTTCGTCCCGCACGCCCAATCGAGCCGCAGAGCCCCTGGAGCGCCCGTCGCCTTCGATTCCCCACCGTCGGCCGCCATCGACTCCGGCGAGAAATTACTCACCGCCGAGCCCCCTTCGACCTCTTCGTTGTTGCCGTCGAGCTCCGGTGAGCTTTTTGCGCTCTGTTTCCCCCTCCATGTTGTTCTTTTCGAGCCGCGTATCGCCATCTCGCCGTGGACAGAGACCGGCCGCCGCGCCCTTCGTCGTAGCCATGGCCCGGGACCTCCCCGTGGCGCCCCAGTCACTCCAGCAGATGCGTGTGGTCGCGGGCTACACCCCAGTGCCCCCAACTCCCTCTCCCGTGCCCCAAATACGGTTCCGGCGAAGTTCCGGCGAGGCACCGACGTCCCAGAAGTCACCGGAGACGACCTAGCCCTTAACCCCCCCTAATGACCCTCTTAATCATCCCCTGGGCCACTAACAGTGGGCCCAGGCCCCTAATCTAATTACAGATTAAATCAAACAGAGGGGATTAACCCCCCTGAGCCACTGACGGGGCTGGCCCACTGGCCAGAGCCCCCATGATGTCAGTGATGCGTCATGCTGATGCAGTAATTGCATTTATGAATTAAAAGAATTCAGAAAATGCCAGAAAAGGGAATAAACTTTAGAAATTCATAGAAAATTCATATTAACTCCAAATTAAACATATAATATATGAAACATTATCATAAAAATACAAGGATTATGAATATGCAACTTGTTTTTTATGTTTGACCATTTTAAAATGGTTGAACAGTAGCAAACATGCATATGGCACAATTTGAATTTGAATTTGAAGTTTGAATTTGCATTCCAAATGCAATACACTTCAATTAAGTTGAATTTGCCACAAACCAGTAGCATTCACATCATGGACAACTATATCATGTGGTTGTGCATTTTACTTTTGATGTTGCCCCCTTTGTTGATGTTTGTTCCGGTAACAGTGTTTCCGAGACGGTGATCACCCCCGAAGTAGAAGACTATCGTTAAGACCCGTGTATCATCAGCAATGCAAGCAAACCCCATTGATCATGTCTATAAAATCCCACTTCCCTCTCAGTATCGCTTATGCATGTTTAGGAGATCACCTTATTATCGATTCTACCGCATAGTTGAACCCATATCCGATGCATGACCTATCATCTTGTCACAGTAGTAAGCAAACCACAATCCTAGCTGACATAGGAGTTGATTGATATCATGTGGCCCCTGCAACTGTTACTGCTTATTGCATGCTTAGAGTTTACAATGAGGATACTTTTGATGTGAGTCGGGATGATAGTGAACATGGTGTTGATGAAAGTGAAACTGTGTTGGTGAATCTACCCTAATACAAGGTGAACGATGAGAGGCTGTTTAGGAGTACACAGTGGGTTGTCTCGTTGAACACCGCCTTAAGCCCGAGTTTTTGTATGGTAGTCCAGGACAAAGAATACAACCTAGTTAAAGGAAATGAAATATGGAATTCATGGTAGGGCTTGTATAAAATGGCTTGTCAAGCGGAGAACCATCCGTCGAGGTGGGCTTGTCAGTTGTGCCTACATGGTTTGAGTCCTGGATGGAAGCTCGGCCGGAACTCTAGTTGGTTTTGGAACTCAGACAGTTGACTCCTTGGACTAGAACGGAGCTGTGGGCGAAGTGTTGTGGTGAACATCCTCGCTGACACCACTTGAATGGTTTCGAGACCTGGCGGTAACTGATGATTATGTGTGTGTAGCGGTACACCCCTGCAGGGTTAACAAAATATTCGAATAGCCGCGTCCGCGGCCATGGACTACTTGGAAAGCTGTGCTTGACTATTAGACAACTTGAATGGATACTTCTAAAACTCGCAAGATAAGCGTGAGTGCTATGGTGTGCTCCTCGTGGGGAAGTCGAGGAAGTAACCATAGTGGTGTATTCGTTGGAGACTTGGTAGTGGACTCGTGTACGCTTCTTACCTCAAGTCTGGTACTCGTAGTTCAGGACTAGCCAAGTCAAAACTGGCACTTCTGCATTGTTGAACCCCACCTTCTTTTCCTTGAAACTTGAGCATGAGTAGTGTAGTTCTGATGTAAGTCTTGCTTAGTACGACTTTGTACTCACGTTTTCTTATTCTACGTTTTAGATGAGAAACCAGACCCCGATGGAGTCACCTTCCTGAAGCTCGACGTTGACTAAGTTAGTATAGTCCCAGACAGGAGTCTGGTCCCTCGTGGAAGGGCATGTATGTTTACAAGGCTTCTCTAAGCCATTTGTTAATCTTGTCTCTACTCAGACCTAATTTTCTTTCGTTGTATGATGTAATGTTGATCACAGACATGTGATCTTTGTATACTCTATGTGTAAGTCAATAAAGAAGTACTTTGTAGAGTTATGTGATGATACCTGCTGTTCATACTAGACATGTGTGCTGCGTGTATGATTATAACATGCATGTCTTAGTATGGGTTTTCGAGACCTTAGTTTTGATCTGGCTGGCGGTCTTTTATAAACCAAGTGGCCCTTAGATGTGCGCATCTTGGGGCCTCGCGATATGATTGCTCGTGACTCTGTCACGTGCACACTTTGTTGTATGATCGAGCCCGCCCTAGACCCCGACTAAGTGATCGGGCTGGAGTCTGTTTATGTAGGTGTTATAGTTCAGTCGATAATATGGTTGAGGCGACTTGTCTATGCGTATGGGATTTCACCACCCATAATCATTTAGACTTGTGAGCGGGCGATGAGGACCCATCTCAGTTGATCATCCGGCCTGGATGGGATGCCCCTCACGTACGATGCTTTCCGAGAGTGTTCTGTGCTTGGCCTTGTCTGCTTAGACAAGTGGGTACGGCTCTCGGCTCTCCATATGATTGAGTTGTGACTGGAATTACATACACATATTCCGGGTCTCGACATACTTGGTATCAGAGCAGGATTGTCTGTAGGATTATTCAAACCCTTGATCGAAGTCGAGTCTAGCATTCTATAGTTATATAGTTACTCTGGGTATAAGGGAACAACGTAAGGCTTCTTTTTCTACTTACCCTCATCGATATGAGTTCTGAGTCACCCTTATCTTTTCTACGGGATGATAGGACTAGGCTCATCTATGTCTTACTAGAACATCTCGTTGATTGCTTCTTTGTAGCCGTAGGACTGTCGTGGTCGTCCAGAGTCATCCTGTTGTTGATTTCCATGAGAAGTTCTGTCCAACCTCCTCAAGGTTGTTTCATTTTCCATCCCGGTGTAGCCGTTATGCTGCCCGATTTATTCCGTGTTTCTTGGAATCTTTGCCTTGGCATTACAATCTTTTCCTCCTAGTCATGTCCTCTTGTCTTTGATTCCATCGTACAACCTTTTCTGATTGTTGATTTTTATCACACAGGATGTCAGGTGGAACTCGTAGTGCTATTCGTCGCAATCGAGACCGTGATCAGAATCGAAGTGATGATGATCCTCCTCCACCGCCTTCTGCGGCGGAAGTCATGATGGAAGCTGAACGGAATTGACTTGATCAAACACGCCTTCTGGAGCTCATCGAGAAGAATACCGCTCGTCAGCGCAATGTGGTTGTCAGCATTCAGGATTTCATCCTCCTCAAGCCACCGATATTTCGATGTTCCTCCGAGCCCCTTGAAGCTGATGATTGGCTCCGTTCCATCGAGCGTAAGCTTGAGATGGCGCATGTTGCTCCAAATGATCGTGTAATGTTTGCGGTATACTTCTGGAAGGTGCTGCTGGTGAATGGTGGGAGAACTATGTTGCAATGCAACCTGATGGTCACGTAGTGACTTGGAAGCAATTCCGTGATGCCTTCCGAGGGTACCACATTCTGGATGAGATGATGGAAAGAAAGAAGGAAGAGTTTTGCAATCTTATTCAGGGAGATAGGTCCATCCACGAGTATATGACCGAGTTCAACCATCTTGCTCGTTATGCCCAAGAGGAGATATCCACTGATGCCAGGAAGCAAGAAAGGTCCCGCAAGGGACTTATCCCTGTTATTCATCATGATCTCAATCTTCATGAGTTCGTCAACTTTGAGTATTTAGTCAATAGAGCCTTCAGAGCTGAGTATGGAAATGAGGTGTTCGAAGAGTCTCGGAAGCATGCTCGTGAGTTTGCTCCATCTTCTAGTTCGGCCCCTCAGAAACGCCGGATTTGGATTCCAACTAGTGCCATTCCTTCACACCTTTTTGCAAGGCCATCTTACATGGTGCCTCAACCTACTCCACCAAACATGAATCCCAACAGCTATGGTAGTGAGCCAGCCATCATTTCTCCACCCACTGACACCAGAGTTTGCTACAAGTGTGGTCAGCCTGGACACATAGCACGGAAATGTTCATTGTCGGTGAAAGTTGATCCTCGTCCAAGACATGATGCCACCCCACCCAAGTCTTCCAAAGCTAAGTCTTCACAGAAATCAACCTCCAACTCCCTACAAAAAAAATCCTTAGCCACTGTTGGTGGTTGTGTGAACCAAATCTCAGTTGAGGAAGCTATTGAATCTTCTAACGTCATCCTTGGTACGCTCCTAGTCAATCATGTTCCAGCCTCCGTTCTTTTCGATCCAGGAGCCTCTCATTCATTCATGTCGGAGACTTATGCACTTCGGCATGAGTTCCCGTTTGAAGAAATGTTTTCTCCAATGATCATCCAAACTCCTGGTTCCAAGTGGCAAGCTAATAGAGTAAGCCATGGTAATCAAATTGAAATTGAGGGTTTAGTATTCCTTGCTTCACTCATAGCCCTGAAGTCTCCAGACATTGATGTCATCTTAGGTATGTATTTGTTGTCAAGACAGAATGATTTCCTTGATTGTAGAGCCAAGTCAGTTAAACTTACACATCCTTCAGGTGAGACCATTGACTACACCTCACCCAGTTCTAGAATCCAGATGCATACTTTGAATGTGCTTCCCCTTCCTGACCTTGAAGATATTCCGGTGGTTCGTGACTTCCCGGATGTCTTTCCTGAAGAACTGCCAGGAATGCCTCCTGATAGATGTGTAGAATTCATTGTAGATCTTGCCCCATGCACAACCCAAATTTCCAGACGCCCATATAGAATGGCCCCACGTGAGTTAGCTGAGCTCAAAATTCAACTTGAAGCTTTGTTGGAAAAAGGCTTCATCAGTCCTATCTCATCGCCAGGGGGTTGCCCGGTTCTGTTCGTAACGAAGAAAGATGGAACAAAAAGGATGTGCGTAGATTATCGCCCGCTAAATCTAGCGACGATAAAGAACAAGTACCCACTGCCCAGGATCAATGATATTTATGATCAACTTGCTGGATCCCCTGTCTTCTCCAAGATGGATTTGAGATTAGGCTATCATCAAATCAAAATCCGAAACGAGGACATTCCAAAAACGGCTTTCACTACTCGTTATGGTCTTTACGAGTACACCGTCATGTCCTTTGGCTTAACCAATGCCCCTGCTACTTTTTCACGCATGATGAACTCGATCTTCATGGAGTATTTGGACAAGTTCGTCGTGGTTTACCTTGATGACATCCTTATATACTCGAAGAACGAAGAAGAACATGCCGAGCATCTTAGGCTGGTATTGATGAAACTTCGAGAGCATCGCATTTATGCCAAATTCTCTAAGTGTGAATTTTGGCTACCAGAAGTGACCTACTTAGGCCACGTGATTTCTGCAAAAGGCATTGTTGTCGATCCCGAGAGAGTTCAGGCCGTCCTTGACTGGACTCCACCTGAATCGGTTAAGAAAGTTAGGAGTTTTCTTGGCTTAGCAAGCTATTGCCGCCGCTTCGTCGAGAACTTTTCTAAAGTTGCAAAGCCTCTGACTGAACTCCTCAAGAAAGATAAGAAATTCCAATGGACCCCCAAGTGCGAGGAAAGCTTTCGAGAGCTAAGAAGAAGATTGACTTCTGCACCCGTACTTGCACCTCCAGACACCAAAAAGGATTTTGAGATCTATTGTGATGCTTCACGACAAGGGTTAGGATGCATACTTATGCAAGATAGACATGTGGTAGCTTATGCTTCACGCCAGTTGCGTCCACATGAAGAACACTATCATACCCATGATCTTGAAGTCGCTTCCGTAGTTCATGCCCTGACAACTTGGCGACATTACCTCCTTGGTAATCGTTGTGAGATCTATTCCGACCACCAAAGCCTCAAATATATTTTCACCCAGCCAGATCTTAATCTCAGGCAAAGACGCTGGATTGAGTTGATAAAAGATTTTGACTTAGGAAAATCTTACACCCCAGGCAAAGCCAATGTCATGCCTGATGCACTAAGTCGTAAGTCGTATTGTAACAACCTCATGTTACAACAGTATCAACCACTTCTTCTTGAGGAATTTCGAAAGCTCAACCTCGAGATTGTTCCTCGTGGATCTCTTTTCAACTTGGTGGCGAAACCAACCCTTGAGGATCAAATCGTAGTTTCCCAAAGGCGTGCACGAGGTGTTCGCCGGATCAAGGAGAACATTGCTAGCGGAGTTGCTAATTTTTTCTCCACAGATAGCGAAGGAACGGTATTCTTTGAAAATCGTTTGGTAGTACCTAAGAATAGGGATCTAAGGCAACTCATCCTTAAATAAGCCCATGACACACCCCTCTCGATTCATCCCGGTAGCACGAAAATATACCGAGATCTACGCCAGAGATTTTGGTGGACTAGGATGAAGAGACACATTGCTCGATATGTTGCCGAATGTGATCTTTGTCGTCGCATTAAGGCAGAACACCAAAGACATGCTGGCACACTTCAACCTGTGCCTATTCCCGAGTGGAAATGGGACAAAGTCGGTACGGACTTCATCACCGGCTTTCCAAAAACCCAGAAAGGAAATGATGCCATCTTTGTTGTCATTGACCAACTTTCCAATGTTGCTCACTTCCTTCCTGTTCGCAAGTCTATAACTGCTAGTCAGTTGGCGGACTTGTATGTCTCTAGAATTGTGTCTCTTCACGGTGTTGCTTTGGAAATCAATTCTGATCGAGGTAGCCTTTTCACCTCTAGATTCTGGGGAATTTTCCAGAATGCTATGGGAACTCATCTCTTCTTTAGTACAACTTTCCATCCTCAGTCTAGCGGTCAAGTTGAAAGGGTTAACCAAATTCTCGAAGACATGCTCAGAGCTTGTGTTATATCTGTCGGAAAGAATTGGGAGAAGTCTCTTCCATTTGCCGAATTTGCTTATAACAAAAGTTTCCAATCTAGTCTGAACATGGCTCCTTTTGAACTCCTCTATGGACGAAGATGTCGAACACCCTTAAACTGGTCTGAAACCGGTGAAAGACAATTCTTTGGACCGGATATGATCACGGAAGTAGAAGAGCAAGTTCGCATTGGTCGTGATCGATTGAAAGCCGCTCAGTCTTGTCAGAAAAGCTACTATGATCGTCATCATACGAAAGAAAGCTACAATCTAGATGAGAAGGCTTACCTTCGGGTGATTTCTTCTTGCCCTTTGTTGGTTACCCCAAGTGGAAGGTGGAGATGTAGCACAGCAGCAAGTTTCTCTCAGTGAAGATACCAAGGTTTGTCTCCAGTAGGACTCCAGAGATGATAAGTAGGTGTCAGCGGCGCGACTGACGTGGACCTGCACACAGCCACAGATAACTTTGTTCCCAACGAAGTTCGGAGAGGTTGTCAATCTCTCCGATCTTGTTGTTTACAAAGGGTAAAACACAAGGGATAATGATAGCAAGTAAAAGCAATAAAGTAAAGATAGCATGGAAACAGTAATAAGGATATGGACCGGGATACGTGATGTTCACTAGTGATGTCTCTCTCCCAAAAGACGATAAAACTGCTATGCGAGGTAAACAAATTACAGAAGGGAAATTGACAGGATTATGAACGCACCGCAATGCTAACTATGCTATAAAAGAAAGGAAGAGGTTCAAAATCACAGGCAGTACACCAAAATAAGTAGACCGAAATCCAACTGCATCTACTACTAATCATCCACCTTGAGATATCTATCCAGAATATCTCGCTGGTATTAAGTTGCGAGCCCCACCCAAAGTGTAAACCCAAAGCAATAGACAACTGCATTAAAAAGAACTTTGCGTAAACTAAACAATCCTTGTAACCGCGGTTACAAGCACCGTTGTTTTCCCCCTTGTTGCAACAGCACATCCCCTAGACTCATGTTTCTGTCACTCAAGTGTGTCATCGGGGGGCATGAACCCACAATAGAGCACAACGTTCCCTCTTGGATTCACTACCTACTACTTGGCCAAAGCAATAAACAGCAACGGAGAACATGAAAGAATTACTTAGGAACAAAAATATAAGAGATAAAAACCAAATATATTACTCTATCACAATCTGAACATAATCTCATAATCCATCAGATCCCATCAAACTCAGCATAGCAACAGAGGAAATATTTCAAAGGTGCCTCGATCATGTAGGGAAGCTCACGAGGTCTAAACAATGAAGATCAAAGAGGGGATGAGAACATAACATAGCTACTGATCACGGACCCATGGTCCAAGGAAAACTACTCACGAGACATCCTGGGAGCATCCATGGTGGAGAGGAGACTCCCGGAGGTCAATCCTCCCTCCGGCAGGGTGCCGGGAAGAGGTCTTCTGGCGCTCCCGATTTCGGAAGCGCGGCGGCGGTGGAACAGAGGCGAGTTTGCGAAATAGGGTTCCGTCTTCAGAGTTTCCCCGTGAGGGAGAATATATAGGCGAAGGGGGGCAGCCAGAGGTGGACAAGGGGCCCCAGGCGCCCCCTGGCGCGGCCAGGGGTGGGGCCGCGCCGGGTGGCCGCCTGGGCCCCCCTGGCTCCCCTCTGGCCCCTCCAGGGCTCTTCGCTAAGCTTCCTTCACGCTGATTTTTTATCTGAATTTTCCAGAATTTTTCTGGCCCTTTTTATATGGGGGAAAACTGAAATAGAAAAACAGCAGAAAACAGGAACTGGCACTGGGGTGTACTGAGTTAATAGGTTAGTCCAAATATGATCAAAAGTATATGAAAGTGTATCTAGATCATAGCAGTATCACACAAAACATGCATGGAGAAAGTAGAAATTATAGATACGTTTTGGACGTATCAACATCCCCAAGCTTAATTCCTTCTCGTCCTCTAGTAGGTAAATGATAACAACATAATTTCTGTGGTGACTTGCTAGCAACCATAAAAGAACTTTGAAAAGTAAAGCAATCAAGGTTAGAGATTCAATTCAAGTCATAACATGCAAGAGTCTATATTAGCATTGAAACAAGTAACAAAAGAACATTAGGTGCAAGAGCTCTCGCTGTCCGTGACTCGAATGTCTCCAAATGTTGTTTGCGTGCAAGAAGGGGGATAGGGAATACGAGAAAAAAGTATTTTTGTGTTGAGAACTCAATCTACTAAATTTTCACACTTGGTCTTCTTTGGAATCTTATCTTGACTCGTCCCCAGACCACTAGCCAGGTACAAGTCAATTTGATCCACTCCTTTTTCAATATTTTGAGCACTCATGCAATGGATGAGCGTAAGCACGAGAGTTGACACTTAGGATGGGAAAGAGAGAAATACGGAGGAGGAAGACAAAAAGGGTGAGAAAGGCTCACATCAATGAGGACAATCATAGGCCAGAGATGCCAAATGATAGATATGATGTGAGGAGTAGGGATTGCCATGCAACGGATGCACATACGAGCTAAGAAGCTCTCCAAAGGAACTAGTGGGGGTGCATCTAACTTGCTCGCTCATGAAGACCTAGAGCTCGTTTGAGGAGGCTCATCCTTGGAATATGCAAGCCAAGTTCTATAGTGTGAAGGTCCCCACATAGCTATATGCATAATGATCATCTCTATAGAGTACAAGGATATAAAGGGAGTACTAGTGTGGATCTCTCAAAAGGATAGTAGTGTTGCCCATTTCTCTCTTTTTATTTCTTTTTCTATTTTTTCTATTTTTTTCTATTTTTTTTGTTGGCCTCAATGGCCCTTTCTATTTAACTCTCATTTGTCCTCTTTGGGATCTTTTAATGTGTCCACTTTTGGGATCTTTTCCTCACTTAAGGGCAACACTCTAATTTACAAGAAGGTAAAGGAGATCTTTCACACTTTACAAGGTGCTCAAAATCATAAAGAAGATGTAACTAACATGATGTATGCAATGTATGTCGCTGCCAGTGTAGCAGGAACATGTATGACATGAAGATCAAGTCATGAAGAGGTGGAGGTTGCATGGAAATGTAACTCGGAAAGGCTACGGAAATGCCTTGATGGGTAGGTATGGTGGCTGTTTTGAGGAAAGATAAAAGGAGGCTTATGATGACAGAGCGTATCATGCCAAGGGTTTGGAAGTACCGGCGAAGGTGGACACCAACTCTCGGAGTGAGAAGAAGGCAATGCACGGCACGGAAGAGGCTAGCAAAATATGGGAAGGTGGAAGTGTCAACTTTCAATACTTACATTAGTCCGAAGAACTCATGCACTTATTATCGGTAACTCTCAATCTAATAAGGAGGTTCACAAAGAGACAAGTACCCCGAGGAGGAGTGTATGGGGGTTTGGTTATCCTTGCGCATCCTCGACTCAAGGTACGTGAGTGTTCTCTAATATTCGACTCCTCAGAAGAGTAGTGATCCATCTAGTAGCTAGAGTTCTCAACTAGTTTTGTAGGTTTAGAAAATAAACACGGATTTCCCAAAATACGACACCTATCACTAATAGGCTAGAGCTCTTGACACCAAAGGTTCAAACATTACTCACATCAATACCTCAAAACCATTGCAAGTTACTACTAGAAAAAAATAGCAACCTCAATTACCTACTTTCAAGACAAGACAGAACTCAGTGCAACAACCAACTCTCTTTATCAAGATGAACATGAAAACTAAAAAGAGTTCCAGCAACAAACTAAACAAAATCCAAGGCTCTTGCTACAGACAAACTAAGACTAAAACTAAACAAGGCAGTAGCTATGAAAAGAGAAAGAACACACAACAGCAGAAAGATAAGCAGGAAAAATCCTATGATGTGTTCTAAATTTTGAAAGTGGAGCGTGTTTCTCTCCCACACAAAGTAAGAAGGGATCTAACTTGTTATGAACAGCAAGCAAAGCTAAAGAAAACTAAAAAGAAAACCTAAGAGCGAGACGCTCCAAGCATAGCACATAACGCATGAAGTGATAAAAATATAGTGAGACGAAGGACGAACTGATGATTGTTGATGGAGAAGGGGATGCACGAGGGCATCCCCAAGCTTAGACGCTTGAGTCTCCTTGAATATTTGTTGGGGATGCATGGGGGCATCCCCAAGCTTGAGCGCTTGACACTCCTGGATCTTCTTTCATCATCTTCCATCGCACACTTGAAAACTCCCATCATACGTAACTCTTCATAAGCTGATTAGAGAGGTTAGTACCCTTAATAAATAAAAAATTGCCCACTGGATATAAAGATAATCTTGAAGAGCTATGGTTTCTCAAGAGTGCCAAAAAGTTTTTGCAAAGAAAAAGCAAGCTTAAGGTTTGCAAAAGTAAGGAGAGACAAAACGTGGAAGAATCTGTGAAAAACAGAACAACAGGTAGTAAAGAATTTTTTAGGGGAACTTCTGCAACTCAAATAAAAAAACTCAGAACATATGGAAGTTTCGTAATTGTATAGAGCATACTGTGTAAAAATTTCAGCTCAAAAAGATGAACTGGAATTTTTCTGGAATTTTTCTGGTCACGAGGACAGAATCTGTTTTCTGGACAGCATGTCACAACTTTTACTTCCCTTGCCGTAAGAGGCTATAACTTGGCACAAAGTTGAAAAATAAAGATACAATGATGTCGCTACAGTAGTAACAATCATCAAGACACAACAAAAGAAAAAATAAAAACCTAAATTCGTTGCGGGCTGCCTCCCTAAAGCGCTTTCTTTTATGCCTTTAAGCTAGGCATGAAGCAAAAGAAGAATCAAGTTTTATCAAGAGAAAGAGAATAACTAGCCCGTGTAACGGACTCAAAAGGTAACTTGATTTTATTTCTAGGGAAGTGTTCCATCCCCTTTTTTAATGGGAATTGGAATTTTATATTCCCCTCTTTCATGTCAATAACCGCACCAACGGTGCGAAGAAAAGGACGTCCCAAAATAATTGGACACAAAGGTTCACACTCTATATCCATAACAATAAAATCGACGGGAACATAGTTGTCATTGACAATGATAAGAACATCGTCGATCTTCCGCAAAGGTTTCTTTACGGAAGAATCAACAAGACGAACACCAAAAGAACAAGGCTCAAAGGGCTTCAATTCAAACATATCAAATATTCTTTTGGGCATAACGGAGGTACTAGCTCCAACATCACGTAAAGCATAGAAAGAGAAGTTATTTAATTTAATTTTGATCATAGGATCCCAACCATCATCTAGCTTCCTAGGTATGGAGGCTTCTACTCTAAGTTTCTCCTCCCTAGCTTTGATGAGAGCATTTGTGATATGATCCGTGATGGCAAGATTAAGTGTGCTAGTGTGGGGGTCTCTAGACATTTTGTGTAGCAAACTGATAACTTCTGAGAGGGTACAACTATCAAAATCAATATCACTACTATCAAAGGTGGTAGTACTGTCATATAGGCTCACTTGTTTGAAACCCTCTATGTTCATAGGAGCTTCTTTATCTACGGTTGATGTATTAGCATCACCATTAATAGGTCCAACGGGACTAGGAGTGCATTGGGTGCTAATAGTTTGAGTGTCCTCAACAACTTGGATAGTGGCAACTGTGGGGTGTGTAGGAAGGCTCTTAATTCTATCCTCTTCCTCTTTTTCTCTAGCCCATCTCTCTTTAAGTTTAGCCATCATCCTAATATTTTCATTAATTTGTAATTGGATGGCATTAATAGGAGTGGCCTTATTCTCCTCAAGGGGAGAGGTTCTAATTTTAAGCATCTCATTATCAAGGGCTAAGATTTCTACCTTCAAAGAGAGATTATCTATTTTATCTAATTTCTCTTCTAAATTTTTGTTGAAGGCTTTTTGGGTAGTGATAAAGTCTCTAAGCATGCTTTCTAATTCAGAAGAGGGGTTCTTGTTGCTAGGGCAAGTGTTGTTGTTCCCATAGTTGGATGGAAACGGTCTAGGATTGCTAGCAAAATTTCCCCTATAAGCATTGTTGTTGAAGTTGTTTCTAGAAATAAAGTTCACATCTACTTGTTCTTGAGAAACCAAAGAATTCAAAGGAACATCATGAGGATCAATAGAGGGTTTCTTGGTAAGTAGAGACATAATTAAGTCAACTTTTTCATTGAGGGAGGTAATTTCATCGACAGAATTTACCTTCCTACCTGTTGGAGCGCGTTCGGTGTGCCATTGGGAATAATTGGTCATCATTTCATCGAGAAGCTTCGTGGCAGCACCAAGTGTAGTTGACATAAAGGTTCCTCCCGCGGCCGAATCTAACAAGTTCCGCGAGGTAAAGTTCAAGCCTGCATAAAAAGTCTGGATAACCATCCAAGTAGTCAAACCATGTGTAGGGCATTTCTTAACAAGAGATTTCATTCGTTCCCAAGCTTGGGAAACGTGTTCACTATCCAATTGCTTAAAATTCATAATATTACTCCTCAATTGGATAATCTTAGCAGGTGGGTAGTAATTCCCTATAAAAGCATCTTTGCACTTATCCCAAGAATCTATGCTATTCCTAGGCAAAGATTGAAACCAGATTTTAGCATCTCCCCTTAAAGAGAAGGGAAAGAGCTTGAGCTTAACAACATCACCTTCTACTTCTTTGTACTTTTGCATATCACATAATTCAACAAAATTATTCAAGTGTAAAGCAGCATCATCTCCAACACCAGAGAATTGATCTCTCATAACAAGGTTTAGAAAAGCAGGTTTAATTTCATAAGAGGTAGCTGAAGTGGCAGGTGTGGCAATGGGAGTGCAGATAAAGTCTTGGTTGTTGTGACTAGTGAAGTCACACAACTTGGTATTTTCAGTGGAACCCATAGTGGCAGCAAGTGTGGCAGATTTTTTTGTAATTTTTGATAAAAGACACAAAGATAAAACTGAAAGATAAACTAACAAGACTAAAAAACAAAGGTAAAGGGTAGTGTGCAACTCCCCTATCTTAGCACTCGGAGTCCCCGACAACGGCGCCAAAAATTCGCTTGATGGCTTCTCGCCCTTCGTTGGTTACCCCAAGTGGAAGGTGGAGATGTAGCGCATCAGCAAGTTTCCCTCGGTGAAGATACCAAGGTTTGTCTCCAGTAGGACTCTAGAGATGATAAGTAGGTGTCAGTGGCGCGACTGACGTGGACCTGCACACAGACACAGATAACTTTGTTGCCAACAAAGTTCAGAGAGGTTGTCAATCTCTCCGGTCTTGTTGTTTACAAAGGGTAAAACACAAGGGATAATGATAGAAAGTAAAAGAAATAACGTAAAGATAGCGTGGAAACAGTAATAAGGATATGGACCAGGATACGTGATGTTCACTAGTGATGTCTCTCTCCCAAAAGACGATAAAACTGCTATGCGAGGTAAACAAATTACAGAAGGGCAATTGACAGGATTATGAACGCACCGCAATGCTAACTATGCTATAAAAGAAAGGAAGATGTTCAAAAGCACAGGTAGTACACCAAAATAAGTAGACCAAAATCCGACTGCATCTACTACTAATCATCCACCTTGAGATATCTATCCAGAACATCTCGCTGGTATTAAGTTGCGATCCCCACCCAAAGTGTAAACCCAAAGCAATAGACAACTGCATTAAAAAGCACTTTGCGTATAGTAAACAATCCTTGTAACCGCGGTTACAAGCACCGTTATTTCCCCCCGTGTGGCAACAGCACATCCCCTAGACTCATGTTTTTGTCACTCAATCGTGTCATCGGGGGGCATGAACCCACAATCGAGCACAACGTTCCCTCTTGGAGTCACTACCTACTACTTGGCCAAAGCAATAAACAGCAACGGAGAACATGCAAGAATTACTTAGGAACAAAAATATAAGAGATAAAAACCAAATATATTACTCTATCACAATCTGAACATAATCTCATAATCCATCAGATCCCATCAAACTCAGCATAGCAACAACAGAAATATTACAAAGGGGCCTCGATCATGTAGGGCAGCTCACGAAGTCTAAACAATGAAGATCAAAGAGGGGAGGAGAACATCACATAGCTACTGATCACGGACCCATGGTCCAAGGAAAACTACTCACGAGACATCCGGGGAGCATCCATGGTGGAGAGGAGACTCCCGGAGGTCAATCCTCCCTCCGGCAGGGTGCCGGGAAGAGGTCTTCTGGCGCTCCCGATTTCGGAAGCGCGGCGGCGGCGAAACAGAGGCGTGTTTGCGAAATAGGGTTCTGTCTTCGGAGTTTTCCCATGACGGAGAATAAATAGGCGAAGGGGGGCAACTAGAGGTGGACAAGGGGCCCCAGGCGCCCCCCTGGCGCGGCCAGGGGTGGGGCCGCGCCGGGTGGCCGCCTGGGCCCCCCTGGCTCCCCTCTGGCCCCTCCAGGGCTCTTCGCTAAGCTTCCTTCACGCTGATTTTTTATCTGAATTTTCCAGAATTTTTCTGGCCCTTTTTATATGGGGGAAAACTGAAATAGTAAAACAACAGAAAACAGGAACTGGCACTGGGGTGCAGTGAGTTAATAGGTTAGTCAAAATATGATCAAAAGTATATGAAAGTGTATCTAGATCATAGCAATATCACACAAAACATGCATGGAGCAAGCAGAAATTATAGATACGTTTTGGACGTATCATCGGGTTACTCCTCTGAAGGGTACACAACGATTCGGTATCAAAGGCAAGTTGGCCCCACGTTACATCGGACCTTTCCGCATTCTTGCTAAACGTGGAGACGTTGCCTACCAACTTGAACTACCCCCGCACCTTTCCTGAGTACATGATGTATTCCACAACTCAGGCGTTGCTTCAAGGACCCCATCCGCGAAGTCGACCATGAAACGCTTGATCTCCAAGATGACCTTTCTTATCGAGAGTACCCTGTTCGTATTCTTGATTCAGCAGAGCGTGTCACTCGTCCTCAGCAGATCAGGTTTCTGAAAGTGCAGTGGTCGCATCACTCCGAGAAAGAAGCAACATGGGAAAGAGAAGACCGCCTCCGTGCCGAGTACCCCACCTTCCTCCCGACGACATCTGAATATCGGGACGAGATTCTTTTGAGTGGGGGCGAGTTGTCAGAACACCAACTAGGGTAAGTGCTAGGGCTTGTTGATCCCTTTGCATCATCTAAAAAATTCAAAAGAAAATTCAAAAATGGGGAAAAGAAAAGCCCTAAATAATTTAATTCAAATGGCCAGACAAAAAATTGCTTCCAAAAATTCCTCTGTTATTTACTAAAAGTCTCATAAGTATGCATGATCACATATAAAGTTAAGTGGGTCCCACTGCATGCTCCAAGATTTCTAAAAAAATCCAAACAGATGTTGGAAATTAAATAAATACCCTATTTGATTTGAAATTCAAATTATTTGAATTTCAAAAAACTCCAAAAGTTGGGAGTGGCTAGTTATATGTCACATAAGTCCAAATTAAAGTTTTGGGATTTTTATAAAATGTTTTGGTAGTTGTTTTATCAAAACAGAATAAATTGCAGAAAAGAAAACATAAGAGAAAAAGGAAAGGGGGCTTTACCTGGGCATCTGGCCCAACTTATCGCCCTGGCCCAGCACCACTGCCCAGCCCACCTCCCCGTTTGTCCTCTTCCTCAACGAGCTCGGTGGCGAGTTGGGAGAGCACGGCGACGCCGCCGTGGCCGCCGAGAGGCTTCTAGGCCCTCCCCTGCCCTCTCCTGGCGCCACGCAGCAGCCAGAGCCCCCCAGATCCCTTCCCCTCTCTCTCTGGTTGCTCTCACCCTCTCTTTCTCGCGAAATCGCCGCCGACAGTGAGCCCACCGGAGCGCCGCCGTGCACAGCACGTGGCCAACATCCTCTCCTCGCCGCCCCGACGTGTCCATCAAGACCGGCATCGACGTCTTCTTCGTCCCGCACGCCCAATCGAGCCGCAGAGCCCCTGGAGCGCCCGTCGCCTTCGATTCCCCACCGTCGGCCGCCATCGACTCCGGCGAGAAATTACTCACCGCCGAGCCCCCTTCGACCTCTTCGTTGTTGCCGTCGAGCTCCGGTGAGCTTTTTGCGCTCTGTTTCCCCCTCCATGTTGTTCTTTTCGAGCCGCGTATCGCCATCTCGCCGTGGACAGAGACCGGCCGCCGCGCCCTTCGTCGTAGCCATGGCCCGGGACCTCCCCGTGGCGCCCCAGTCACTCCAGCAGATGCGTGTGGTCGCGGGCTACACCCCAGTGCCCCCAACTCCCTCTCCCGTGCCCCAAATACGGTTCCGGCGAAGTTCCGGCGAGGCACCGACGTCCCAGAAGTCACCGGAGACGACCTAGCCCTTAACCCCCCCTAATGACCCTCTTAATCATCCCCTGGGCCACTAACAGTGGGCCCAGGCCCCTAATCTAATTACAGATTAAATCAAACAGAGGGGATTAACCCCCCTGAGCCACTGACGGGGCTGGCCCACTGGCCAGAGCCCCCATGATGTCAGTGATGCGTCATGCTGATGCAGTAATTGCATTTATGAATTAAAAGAATTCAGAAAATGCCAGAAAAGGGAATAAACTTTAGAAATTCATAGAAAATTCATATTAACTCCAAATTAAACATATAATATATGAAACATTATCATAAAAATACAAGGATTATGAATATGCAACTTGTTTTTTATGTTTGACCATTTTAAAATGGTTGAACAGTAGCAAACATGCATATGGCACAATTTGAATTTGAATTTGAAGTTTGAATTTGCATTCCAAATGCAATACACTTCAATTAAGTTGAATTTGCCACAAACCAGTAGCATTCACATCATGGACAACTATATCATGTGGTTGTGCATTTTACTTTTGATGTTGCCCCCTTTGTTGATGTTTGTTCCGGTAACAGTGTTTCCGAGACGGTGATCACCCCCGAAGTAGAAGACTATCGTTAAGACCCGTGTATCGTCAGCAATGCAAGCAAACCCCATTGATCATGTCTATAAAATCCCACTTCCCTCTCAGTATCGCTTATGCATGTTTAGGAGATCACCTTATTATCGATTCTACCGCATAGTTGAACCCATATCCGATGCATGACCTATCATCTTGTCACAGTAGTAAGCAAACCACAATCCTAGCTGACATAGGAGTTGATTGATATCATGTGGCCCCTGCAACTGTTACTGCTTATTGCATGCTTAGAGTTTACAATGAGGATACTTTTGATGTGAGTCGGGATGATAGTGAACATGGTGTTGATGAAAGTGAAACTGTGTTGGTGAATCGACCCTAATACAAGGTGAACGATGAGAGGCTGTATAGGAGTACACAGTGGGTTGTCTCGTTGAACACCGCCTTAAGCCCGAGTTCTTGTATGGTAGTCCGAGACAAAGAATACAACCACACATTGGGCTCAATGACCCCTCTTGACCTAGTAACTCACCCCGATCCAAGTCCAGGAGTCACACCTAGTTCGGGATTTCCATTCGGCATATGCATAGAAAGTTAAAGGAAATGAATGTGGAATTCATGGTAGGGCTTGTAGAACATGGCTTGTCAAGCAGAGAACCATCCGTCGAGGTGGGCTTGTCAGTTGTGCCTACATGGTTTGAGTCCTGGCTGGAAGCTCGGCCGGAACTTCAGTTGGTTTTGGAACTCAGACAGTTGACTCCTTGGACTAGAACAGAGCTGTGGGCGTAGTGTTGTGGTGAACATCCTCGCTGACACCCCTTGAATGGTGTCGAGACCTGGCGGTAACTGATGGTCATGTGTGTGTAGCGGTACACCCCTGCAGGGTTAACAAAACTATTCGAATAGCCGCGTCCGCGGTCATGGACTACTTGGAAAGTTGTGCTTGATTATTAGACAACTTGAATGGATACTTCTAAAACTCGCAAGATAAGCGTAATTTCTATGGTGTGCTCCTCGTGGGGAAGTCTAGGAAGTAACCATAGTGGTGTATTGGTTCGAGAGTTGGTAGTGGACTCGTGTACGCTTCTTACCTCAAGTCTGGTACTCGTAGTTCAGGACTAGCCAAGTCAAAGCTGGCACTTTTGCATTGTTGAACCCCACCTCCTTTACCTTGAAACTTGAGCATGAGTAGTGTAGTTCTGATGTAAGTCTTGCTGAGTACAACTTTGTACTCACGTTTTCTTATTCTATGTTTTAGATGAGAAACCAGACCCCGATGGAGTCACCTTCCTGAAGCTTGACGTTGACTAAGTTAGTATAGTCCCAGACAACAGTCTTGTCCCTCGTGGAAGGGCATGTATGTTTACAAGGCTTCTCTAAGCCATTTGTTAAACTTGTCTGTACTTAGACCTAATTTTCTTCAGTTGTATGATGTAATGTTGATCACAGACATGTGATCTTTGTATACTCTATATGTAAGTCAATAAATAAGTACTTTGTAGAGTTATGTGATGATACCTGTTGTTCATACTAGACATGTGTGTTGCGTGTATGATTATAACATGCATGTCTTAGTATGGGTTTTCGAGACCTTAGTTGTGATCTGGCTGGCGTTCTTTTATACACCAAGTGGCCCTTAGATGTGCGCAGCTTGGGGCCTCGCGATGCAATTGCTCGTGACTCTGTCACGTGCACACTTTGTTGTATGATCGAGCCTGCCCTAGACCCCGACTAAGTGATCGGGCTGGAGTCTGTTTATGTTAGTGTTATAATTCAGTCGGTAATATGGTTGAGGCGACTTGTCTATGAGTATGGGATTTCACCACCCATAATCATTTAGACTTGTGAGCGGGCGATGAGGACCCATCTCAGTTGATCATCCGGCCTGGATGGGATGCCCCTCACGTACGATGCTTTCAGAGAGTGTTCTGTGCTTGGCCTTGTCTGCTTAGACAAGTGGGTACGGCTCTCGGCTCTCCATATGATTGAGTTGTGACTGGAATTACATACGCATATTCTCGGTCCCGACAGCCTTGCCCCAAGTAGAATACATGATGTATCTTATCCATGCAGCGCCCAACCATCCATCTCCCTAGCCTACAGTTTTTAAATTCTGCTGGTTACTAGTTGTTTCCTTTTGCTTTTTTACTGTCGCTATTTCACCACCGCTATTACCATTGCTATCATCACCTCCATATCACAGTTACTACTAATATCTTGTTGCAAGTAAGTGTATCTCAGGTGCGGTGGAATTTACAACTCCACTGTCAAAGCTTGTGGATATTCTTTGGCTCCCCTTGAGTCGAATCTATAAATTGGGTTATCTTACCCGCAAAGACTATCTCGATCCCCTGCAGTTGTGGGTTATCAAGCCTGTTTTCTGGCACCGTTGCCGTGGAGCATAGCTTTATTCACAAGTCTAATTGAAGTATTTTACCTGCTGCAATTTATCCTCTATGGGTAAGAAAGAAGACCCCGAGGTCCCGATCTTACCATCCCATACAAGAAAAGGTATTGTTTTGAACACTAGTGCTACACTTGATTCACCTTCAGTTATGAGTAAGTTTGCTTCACCTCCACCACATGATGCTTCTACTCAATCTGTTACTATGTCTGATACTTTTGATGATGCTTCTACTACCTTTGAAACTACTGGTTCGCTTGGTTCTTTTATTGAAGAACAGATTGCTGCTGTTGCCCGATTCTCGGGAGTTGAAATTCCTATTAACAAAACCCCTATTGGAAAAACTTATGATTTTGCTAGCCTTAAGGAGAGACTCCTTGAGGACGATTGTGTTATACTTGATGATGATTTATGCAGGGAGCTTAATGAATGTGCTAATTCCGACACTTCTGCTATAAAGAAGCTGCTAGAAAAGCACTCCTTGAAGATCAAATTTACTCCTGATCCTACTTTTGCTACGTGTCCTATATGCATCAATGATCCTGATTATAATTTCTCTGTTTATCTTTCACTTATATCTATGGTTGAAGCTGACCCCTTTTATGGTAGAGAAAATAATGGTGCTATTGCACACCTCACCAAACTCACTGAGTTGTGTGGCTTGTTTACTACGGATGAAAAGATACGAAACTTCTATGTAACTAATCTTCTTCCTTTCTCTTTGAAGGAAGGTGCTAAAGTGTAACAGCCCAGATTTCACAAAAAATAAAAAAAATTCGGTGTGAATTGTTTGATTGTCTGATTTGTTTGCGGTGTTTGCATCCCCGATTTATCGATCGGCGATTATTTTCCCCCCTTTTATCTCGTATCGGACGGAGAACGACCCTTACCACCCTGACACTCGACCTTTGCGACACTGGGTTTCATCCGATCACCGTCGCGAAAACCGCACGAAACCAGCCGCAGCCAATGGAACGAAAAAACCCGTTTAATAATTAAACGGGACATTTTTATAGCGCGCCGGAAAGTGTTCCCGGAACAGTTCCAGGGCAAGGTGAATGCCTCCGGCTCAACGCGCTGATCGCGCAGTTCAAAGTTTTACCCGAATCGGAGGTTCTGCGGACCCCCGGCGGTCAGAAACGTAAACACCGCGCGCGCGAGAGAAAAACCGGGGATGTTTTTGCAAACTACCAGCCACCTGGGCTATATAAAGACCACCACACTCCCACCCCTTTCTAGGGTTTCCCTAGCCAAAATTTGCAGCCACCCCCTCAAGCTTAGCCCTATTGTCACAGTTTTACCCCAATTCTAGAAAATCCCAGCTAGAATCATCCTGGACCGTCCGATCCGGCGATCCGACGGCCCAGGACCCGCCACGTCGCCTCCCAGGCTTCCCCCACCTCCAGCCATTTGATCCCGTGGAGCCCGAGCAGGGCGCCAGCCGTGGAGCCGCTCCCGTCGCCGCGTTCCGGCCGGCGAGCCGCCGCACGCCGGCTGCAGCCGGGCCGCTGCCGCGCCCTCCCTCTCCTCTCTCCCTCTCCCGCGAGCCTCCTCTCCTCCCTGCTCTTCTCCTCACCTCCTTGCTCTATTTTCTCCCAGGAGCCGCCGGAGCCGAGTCAACCGCCGACGCCATGAAGGCCCGAGCAGCCGCACCATGGATGGAACCTCCCGCGCGCCTTGGTCCTCGCCATCGCCCGGATCCGGCCATCCCACGTCCATTCCCGTCGACCCCATCACCTGCGCCATCCCAGCCCACCTCCACGCCTCGAGGACCTCGCCGGAGACGCCATGGCTTCCGAGCTCGAAACCGTCACCCCAGGAAGCCGGCCACCGCGTCTTCCCTCGCCGCGGCCGCCCTCTGCTCCGGATCCAGCCGCCGCCCGACTTCTGCCTCGTCCCGGCCTCCCCTGCAACCTCCCCGGGTCGCTCGCCGCCGGCAAGCGAGGTGGCCGCCGCTGCCTCCCCGTGCGGGAATCGGGAGGAGCAGGAGACCCGCAGCCGCTCGGGTGCGTGGCCACGTGGGCCGGCCCAGTCCAGGCGCCACAAGGCCAGTCCAGCCACCTCCATGGGCTCGGCCCACTGGTGAGGCCTGCCTCCCCTTTTTTTCCCCTGTTTTTTTTTCTTTTTCCAGATTTTGCAGATTGTATTATATTTTTTGTGATGCGCTTATCATTTTCACCATAGCTCGTATGGAGACACTTTCTATATGAAAGTTGCTCCACTTTTTGCGTAGATTAATAAAATTCTGCCCTTTTTCATGTTTGACATTGTTTACATGTTGTTTGACTGCTAATTACACTGCTTGCCACTGTAAATTGTAACTTCCATAACTTTTTAACCGTTGCTCCGATTAAAATGTTCTTTATATGTAACTTGATTAGTTTTTCGTGTACTTTGTGTTTATGCTGCTCTTGCTTGCTAATAAAAATAATAAAATATGTTTAGGGGCAAAACAGTATCAAATGCAATAAATATTGTGGGGTCCGTAATAGTTGCCATGTATAGGTTTTACCCCCCACTTAAAGTGACTAGATTAGATAGTTTATTTTGCTTCACCTCTTGCCATGTTTGTGTGCTATGCCATGCTTCTGTGCTATGCCATGTTAACAACCTTTTTCTCACCTTGTGTAGATAAACAACTTGAACCACCATAAACGTGCGCTATCGTCGTGTGTGACGAGTACTCCACTTAAATTGTTAGTAACCGCTCTCGACGGTAGGTGCGATGTCTCGTGTTGCTTCTTGTTGATGCTTTCTCGTGTTTGCCTCGTAGTAATAGATGCTTGCTCGTTGGTTGCTTTCCAGTGTTTACCGTCTTATGTGCTACCGCGGGTACCTCTCGGAGACGACGCGAGTTTGCGATCAACTACACCTTCGGAACCCGACTTCTCAACAGGCAAGGACTATACATTACTTATGATCCATTCTATTTCAACCAGCGGTTTGCATGCTAGTATAGGTTAGGTTCGATGTTTGATCCTACCACATGTTTACAGCCTCTTTCAAACCGATACAGCCATGTCCCTTCCCACCAAACCTTGTACTGCTATGTTACTATTGCTCGTTGCTCAGCCCCTGCTTAGTATGCATGCTTAGGATGCTACGTTGTTACCCTGTTACTCCTTGGTTTGGGCTATCACATTATTATATAATGTTGTTGATGATATGATTATTATAATGTTGACTATATTCGACGAAGGATGGAAGGTCTACGCTATCCCGCCCCGACGCTTTGTTCCATTCGAGTCACCTAGGATCCGAGTTCTGGGTATTGGTTTTAAGACAGAGCGTGCCTAACTGCGTGTGGGATTTTATGGGGTCCCCTTTTCTTACCTATCTAGCTTCAAACATTTCTAGTGTTGGCCCGAGCTGATTTACCATTTGAAACCCCGTGTGTGTGCTTGGTGGATCTACTCGCAATTTTTAAACAACCCGGACCAGTGGAGACATGGTTCACTGTTGGTCCACCTTTGACCGGCGAGGGCCCGAGGCCTCACGTGAGGCGTCTCGGTAACCCAAACCCTGTTGAGACGGAAGAGTCCGATCCGAGAGCGTGGCCAGCTTTTGGATTGGGTGTCGACTCCCCGGGGGCCACCCGGATTTGTTCGTTGTTAGTTAGAGGGACCTGTCGTTTCAGATCTCTTGGAACTAAATCATAAAATGGTTGCCTGTGATGGGTAGCAACTGAGAGAGATGGGCGTGCATGCGGAGCCTTGTAATGGGAAGTTGGTACACCCCTGCAGGGTGAAATCTTTTCGAGAAGCCGTGTCCACGGTTATGGACGACTTGAGACCTACTCCTTGTTCATAGACAACAAACACTGAGATAATCTTAATATAACTGGATCAACGTGTGTGTGCCTTGATTTCATCTTCTTCGTCGGGATGCGAAGAGGAGGACAAGGATAGGATAGGTGTTATGTTTGCTTAGTAGGTGGATAGCAGACTTGTTGGAGGCGATTCCTCATCGAATGCTTGGCTTCTTATCTTACTCTCTAGATCGTTAGCCAGTTCATAATTGCTAGTGCGGTAGCAACCTCACCACTTAGCCCATCCTTACCGTAAACTACTAGTTGTCCTAGAATGACGAGTGATGAAGTCCTTGCTGGGTTAGTTGACCACTACAAATGGATGCTGAGTACTTCTGTACTCATGATACTACACCCAAACTCTTTTCAGGGTTCTTGATCGACAACAGGTATGGTGACCGAATTTTCACGTGGAGACTCGACGACAACTAGTTAGGCGGATCCCGGCGGAGGGCCTGGACCCGTGTGGTTATGGGGATCGATGTTTTTCTCTTTGCCTGTAGGCATTTGATTGTAGTCTGTACTCAGACATGTATCTTCCGCTGTTGTATTGTATTAAGGCAGTTGTATGCCGATTGTATGAGATGTTGTATCCTTGTATCTGTAATGTTGTGATATCATGTTGGAAATTTGGGGCATATGGCTTTGTCATATGTCACGGTGGGACCGATATGTGCTTCGTGCCCGGATCTGGGTGGAAACACCTAGATCTGGAACAGTACCGCATATCAGGCCTTACATAAAGCATGGTATGATGCACTACAATGTGGTTCCATTAGGAGTACTCAAGACTTAGCTCACTCTTTTGTTGAAAACTACTTTGCTTCTCATATGCAACATGCTGCTTTACAAAGAATTTATAACTTTAAACAGTTGCAGGATGAGAACCTCCCTAAATCTTGGGGGAGGTATTGCAGTCTGATCCAGGCTAGACCGGGACATGGAGTACCTCAGAATGAATTAATTGATATATTATATGCTGGTCTAACTGATGAATCCAGATCCTATTTGGACAGTTGTGCTGGTTGTGTTTTCAGGAAAATAACACCGGACGATGCAGAAGAATTAATGGGCAAGATTGCCAAGAAACACGAAGATTGGTCCGTCCCTGAACCACCTCCACCACCAAAAAAAGGGGCATGCTTGTCCTAAGCCCCGAAGATATGCAAGAAGCAAAGAAGTCTATTAAAGAGAGGGGTATTAAAACTGAAGAAGTGAAGAATCTACCCCCTATTGAGAAGTTGTGTGAGCCTACCACTCACCCTCCTATGGCAGAGGTACACTCTCTTTTAGATTTCAATGCAAGTGACATCCCTCATGGTAAGCCTCCTGATCAATGTTTAGATGTGCTTGATAATTTTATTATGAAGCAAAATCACTTTAATGAGAGGATACAAAGTCAGTTGCATGATAATTCCCTTACTATCAAAAGTTTGCTTGATGTTCTAGGTAGAACAGTTAATGATGTTAAATGTCTTATGAAGCATTTTCATATGGTTCAAACTCAGCTTGAACAAATTTCTAATGTGCAAAAAGATTTGCTCGCTAATAACGCCAAACAGGATATACAAGCCTTCTGGATAAAAACCCGAGGAGGAACTAGCACTCAAGATCCTCTCTATCCGGTGGGGCATCCGAAGAGGATCGAGCAAGATTCTCAAATACAGGAAGAAGACATTGTTAGTTCTCCGAAGAAGAAGAAGAAGAAGCATAAAGAAGCTGACAATTCCAATGATCCAAATAGTATATCTACCTCCGATGCTGAAACTGAAGGCGGTGCTGAGCCTGAAAAGGATGGTGAAAAGAATGATCCACCCGAAGTTCGAGAAGAAGAAGCACCCGACAAACGCAAGAAATACACTAGAGAAGACTTCATCGGAAGAAGACATGGGAAGGAAAGAGAACCATGGGTACAGAAACCCATGCACTTTCCAGGTAAGTCTCTCAAAACTAAAGAAGAAGAGCATTACAATAAGTTTTGTGAGTGGATGAAACCTCTTTTTCTTCAAATTCCTTTGACTGATGCTATTAAGTTACCTCCCTATTCGAGATATATGAAAGATATTGTTACTAATAAAAGAAAAGTTTCTAATGAAGCAATATATACTATGCTTGCTAACTACTCTTTTAGTGGCAAGATTCCTGAGAAGCTTGGTGATCCAGGTATACCCACCATTACTTGCTCCATAAAGAATAATTATGTTAAGACTGCTTTATGTGATCTTGGAGCAGGAGTGAGTGTTATTCCTTTCTCTCTTTATAAGAGGCTTTGTTTAGAAAAAATAATCCCTACAGATATCTCTCTTCATATGGCTGACAAGTAAACAACCGTTCCCATTGGTATTTGTGAAGATGTTCCCGTGGAAGATGCTAATTGTTTGATTCTTACTGATTTTGTTGTGCTTGACATGCCCGAAGATGGGAGCATGTCTATTATCCTTGGTAGACCTTTTCTTAACACCGCAGGTGCTATTATTGATTGCAATAAAGGAAAGGTTACTTTCAATGTGAATGATAAAGAACACACGGTGTATTTTCCAAAGAAGATTGACAAAAGGCATGGCCTCAACTCTATAGATAATATCGAGACCGTGCAGATTGGTGAGTGGGATTGTCCTCTACATGTGCACCACAAATACAAAACCATTATGGTGGGGACAATATCCATTAAAGTAAAGGTACCATGAATGCTTCATAGTAAGTGAAACTTTTTGCTCTATTTATTGCTAGTTTAGTAGTAGGACTTCATCAACCTTGCTACTAGATGAGTTTTATATGAATAAAAGTAGAAGTTGTTATGTTTGCATTTATTTTATATTTTATTCTCCTTGTTGTACCAAGTTTATATGTTTTTGAAACTTCACAACTCTAATCACTGCTCCAAGTTTTCAGAAAGTTTCGCAGCTTTTTGAACTCCGAAATATTTCAACAGTGAAGTTGTCAGAAAAATTCCCGAAAAATTATAATAAAAATTTCCAAGCCGGGAGTGACCCAGAGGCACCTGGGGCTGACCAGGGGGGCCATCAGTGGCCCAGGCGGCTAGCTGGTGCGGCCTGCCCCCTGGCCGCGCCCATAGGGCGCCAGGGGCCCACAGGCCCCACCTGTAGGTGAGTCTTCTTCCTCTCTCTTTCTTTCCTCCCCAAAACACGAGTTCTGCACCTAGAACTTGCGTTCTTGCTGCTCTCCGTCCAGAATTTCGATCTCTCTCTACGACCCACCATTTGAGCTGAGATTTTGAGAAAATACTCCCTGGTATGTAACTCCTTCACCCCTCCAATTAGATTTTTGATTGGTGGCTTCATTAGTGAGTATTTAGTAGCTCTTGGTGTTGTTCATATGAGCTTACATGCATGTGTAGAAATTTATTTTCCAAGTTTTGATGCAAGTTTATGCCTTAGGTAAGTGAGTAGAGTAGTATGCCTCAAATCACTTTGTTTAAATCCTTGTTTTTGTTAATTGTCAAAAAAATTCAGAAATGAGTTTCTTTGGAAAAGAAAAGGGGTGGCTTGGGAAGAAGAAGCCCGAGCGCTCCGATCGAGTTACTAGAGCTGCAGCTTCACCCTCAGCAGTTAGGGTGAGCTACAATGACGATCATGTTCCCCTGGAGTTGTTGGAAGACACAAGTCCAGCATGCGCAATGATGTATCCGTGCGATGATTTTCTTACAGCTGCAGAAATTAAGGAGGAATTTTATGGCCTTTGTGCCAATGCAGGTTTGACACGGCTAGCTTTATGCCGTGTGGTACAATATAAGAAGCTCACCTCCTGCTTTGTTAACAGTTTTTGTTATAACCATGATGCTGGAACCGTCGAGTTCAAACTTTATAATGATCTCATAACCATGTATTTGGCACAGTTTTGTGATTTAATAGGTGTGCCGAATGTTGTTCAGACAACGAAGATGACCACGCAACCTTCCGAGTTGAGGACCCTCTTCAACCCCCTTCGTTGCCAGGCGGAAAGTAGGTAGTGACTCCAAGAGGGAACGTTATGTTCGATTGTGGGTTCATGCCCTCTGATGACTATCTTGAGTGACAGAAACATGAATCTAGGGGATGTGTTGTTGCCACAAGGGGAAAACAACGGTGCTTGTAACTGCGGTTGCAAAGATTATTTACTTTACGCCAAAATACTAGCGAGATGTTCTGGATAGATATCTCAAGGTGGATGATTAGTTGTAGATGCAGTTGGATTTCGGTCTAGTTATTTTGACGTACCGCCCATGCTTTTGAGCCTCGTCCTTTCTTTGTAGCATAGTTAGCATTGCGGTGCGTTTTTAATCCTGTCAATTTCCCAGTTGTGATTTGTTTACCTCGCATAGCAGTTTTATCGTCTTTTGGGTGAGGGACATCACTAGTGAACATCAAGGGAAACCGGTCCATATTCTCATCACTATTTACACGCTCAATTATTTTCTTCTTTTACTTTCTAGCTGCTGTCACCATTATCATTATCGCTTGTATTTTTTATCCTTTGTAAACAACAAGGCCAGAGAGATTGACAACCTCTGTGAACTTTGTTGGGAGAAAAGTTATTTGTGTCATGTGTAGGTCCAGGTTAAGAGAGCAATATCTCAAACGGCGCGTTGCTCGCTTCACCACCTACTTGTCGTTATCGAAGTCCAACGGGAGACTCTAAACCTTGGTATCTTCACTAAGGGAAACATGCCGCTACGCTGCATCTCACCTTCTAGTTGGGGTTACCAACGAAGGGTGAGAAGCCACTATCCTCTCTCGCGTATCACTTCCCCACGACTGTTGGCACCCATCATGGGGCCTGCGCATGCAGGCTTCGTAATCATGGAGGGAGCTCAGCGAGGCACGGACAATTTTGTCGCCCCACGGATCATCAGAAACCGTCGCAGACAGTCCTGCACCAACAACATCACCCGAGCTTCGGAAATCGATTTCACCATAGAGGTGACAAGTCGGCATGTTTTCGTCGGGTCGTCCACAAATATTCAGACCCGGCGGCATTCTCTGATGCCGACACATGCTTTGGCGAAAAAAATCTTTCCGATACCAACTCCATCCGCCCGATCGAAGGTAATCGACTTGGGCCTGCACCAGAAGAATATGATCCAGAGCGCCCCTGCATGGAGATACCATATCGTTCCATCACAAGCTCTCCTGCCGGCTCCGCTCCTAGTTTCATTGGATTCACTCATGGGTCTCCGGTACGAGATCATCCTACCAAGACTAAGGAAGGGGAGAGTACTTCGCGACTTCTAGAGAAGGTTTGTTTTTCAGACGAAGAAGACGACAACAAAGTTACAACAGCTAGTCCCTCTGAAGAAATTCAACAAGAAGGAGTCCAAGAAATCCGCCTCACAATGGCAAATCCCGACTCCCGGCTTGCAAGAGTCTGGATCGTGTTATCAGCAGAAGTCCAAACTCCCCGAAAATACTAAAGAGACTCGAACCAGACCAGCAACCAGAGGAATTCGGCCTGAATTCCACGCGCAGCCAATGGAGTATCAAGAAAGAACCACTCAGTTACAAAGAGAAACAACCCGGGAGTACAAAAACACCAGAGGAACGCATAGTCAATCCTCATGAGAAGTTCAGACGAATGATAATTACGTAGACCTGGATCGTTGGGTTGCATCTACATTGGATCGCATGAAGGAAGTAGTTGGAGATTTGCAAAGACTAGTTGACACTGCCACCAGATACGTCAGATTCGATGAGGCCGAGCGTGGAAAAATTCCAAATCAGAACCAAAACAAGGGGAAGCGCAAGCTCATTAAGGACTCAGACGAAAACATCATAGCCGGCCCCCAGAAGCAGAGAAGTTTCGTGAGGCCGGATAAAAGGACTCGAACAAATAATTCTGGAAAAAATCTATAGGAACCCTGCCAAAAACATTCCCAACCAGTTCGCCCTGCAAATCACTCTTGGGAACAATGCTACAACATGCTTACATTCAAACATCAATGGTAAAAAGACAACAAGCAGTCTCGCCTGCCTGAAGAAAATATGATCGACTTCTACGGAAAAAGAATATCAGAAACAAGAGAAGCCGGGCCTACCTACTACAGATCCGGCTCAGGTCATCAAACACTGAGGGAGTGATACAACAAGACATTCTTATGGTAAGAATAGAACTCATCTAGTGAAACCTGTTATCTAGTTAGTAGGCGAGAGCCGGCGGCCATGTGCTTCTTCAGTAAAAAAAACTGATAGAGCCGTGGGGAATGCACAGCTCCGTCACTATTGTGTCTAGATCAGGGATATCGCTAGGCATTTGCTACAATACGTTAAATAACATACAAGTCGATTATTACCTGCCGACTCTTACTTTTCTGTCATTTTGCATTACATTACATTCTTGCATTCAATTCCATGGAAACCTGGAAGGACTGATCATCCTCTCCCTGGTACCAGGCATGTATATTTCCGTATTTAGGGGCCCTGGGGGTTTGAAGGTCTTCTAACTTCAAATCTTCAACTAGGGACTCGACATATACATGAAATTGGATTACTATGGCTTTATTCTTGCCTGTAAGCTGATGCAAACTCGTACTTATATGACCTACGTGACCCGTTCTAGTTCAAACACCAGCCGTCTCTATCAGGTGTGCACTGAGTTTGATTCTAGTCCAGAGAACACTAGCATAAGTCATGCGATGCTTTCTTACAGAGAAGTTTCAACTCACGCGCAGTTAAGTGGCCAACAATTCTTTTCTACAAGAAAGACGGAAAACCTCCTATGTAAAGGAGTCGATCGGTGTTGATCTTGTACTGTTAAGGAATGTTGAGACAGTCACGCATACGAGCGACTTCTATATGAGCTCTTACATTTTTTGCATACATAAGAATCCTTCCCATTTTTTTCTTTTATTTGCTTAAATTTTCTGAGTATATACAAATACTTCAATTATTTCCACCATTGAGAATATCGACTTTCTTGAACACTATCACATGAACTAGAAGTCGATAGATGGGGGCTAAAGGTTGATTCTGTTATAAATCGATATGAATATAAATTAATCATACCGACTCATGGGAATTGCACCTTGATTTTATAAAACATACATATCAAATGACTCAGCAAAAGACCGACTCATGGAGGCCACATATTTTTCTTTCTATAAAAAACCGGTACAGGATGCTTGTACCTACACACACATATGTGACCCAGAAGATACTATAACAAGCCAGTACGCCCGGACTCCCATCCTGAGGACACGGTGAAGATTAAGCTTGTTAAAAGATCAACTGGTGTACATTACGCGTTCATCCGACTCACTGTCAAAACCGGCTTAATTAAAATACGATTGTCAAAAAAAGATAGGATAGCAGTCGGTTACACACTCCGTGTCGTTAGAAACCGATTCTCAAAAAACTATCATACTCAGCGCTCGGAAAACAAAACCAAGCATATCATATCCGCTTGGAAGCAGGAAAATATTTTCAAGGATTCCACAAGCAATAGTCGTATAACCGACTCCCATGATAACAAGAGCTAAAGGTAATTGGCCTCCGAATATTCAAAAGACAAAAGGCTACTCAAAACAGCACCATAAAAAGTTCACGTGCATATCATGCAACAAAAGCAAGTAACTTATTATTACACCTGCCAACACTATGGAATTTCAAAGTATTTTTCAGCCAATGACTCTTCAAAGGCGAGATAAAGAGCAGCCCCGGCTACAACAGTTTTTCACTTAAGATTTTCTTCCTTGCCGGATATGACTTCAGAGCTGCACTCCAGCACTACCTGAGTTATCACAGCCCTCATATAATACAACATCCGAGAGATCCTCGATCCTCAGATCATCTTCTCCCTCACATGAAGCCGGCTCGGTCGAAGTTACCAGGTCTGCAGTCTTCATTTTGGATGGAGGAAGCACGGAGAATTCAACTGGCTTAGGAGGCGTAAGTTTCCATCTTTTGTTGCGCTCGTCGTTACCGGGTTCCAGTTCCGTCAGATCGACTTCATCAGCAATCTTCATTGCAAACATGCGTGTCTCTTTGATGATCTTTGCACTGTCATCTTTGGAAATGGGGGACCCGTCGACGTTTAACTCCGGAAAACCGTCATCCAATAGTTCCGGCTTCATGTCAGGATGATAAGACTTTGCAAGCTCTTACCCACGCATCACTCCCAAACGGCATGCTGAGCGATTTGCTAGATTCACCCAAGTTTGCCGGCTTACTTTGGGTCACAACAATAGCATTGACGGCTCCTTCACACAACTGCCTGATCAGTGTGTACAGCGCAGTCAGTTTCTTGCTAGGAGGCTCTTGAAGTGCTGGATGCTGGGTACCTATACCAATGATCACCAAGTCAGTAAGAAAACTACGATTACATAATAATAGTTTAAGATTCACATCGATTGAACCAACTGACCAAAGACGGACATTACAAACGGATGAATGCTCTTTTTAAGGACATGTAATCTCTTCTCTATTTCTTGGAACTTGGACATGGCATCATCGGCTGCCTGACTCGAAGAAGCCTAGACCTCGGCATGATGACACTTTGTCGCCTTCAGTTCTTCTTCTTTCCTTTTTAGCTCATCTTTAATTTAGCAAATCTCTTCTTCAACTTGTTATCGCTTACCAGACTCGGCTTCAAGTGTTTCCTTCAATTGCTGAGTTGCCTGGCTAGTCTCCAGAGTCAGTGCGTACGCAAAACAAAACAGTCCTTGTGTTTTACAAAAGTATAACAGACACTTGGGGTTATATTGCAAACCGAGAAGCATAACATGTTCTGGGTCGCCATTTGACATAACAACCCGATACTTGGGGGCTACATTAATATAACTACATATGAGTAAATGTACCTCATAATGTTGCTTGATGCATACAATCAAGTCACGTTTTTGTCCAAGACGACTCATCGATTCCAAGTATAAATCCTCAAATGAAGCTTTTTCAAGAGACGCCACAAAGGGCTGACTCGTAGATTGTCTCTCTACATTTTCCTTCTCTCCCATCACTATGGAAGCCGGCTCAGCAGTATGGTCCTCGGTAACAATGACATCTTCTTCGGCCATAGATTTATCAGCTGCTGGAGTCAGAATTGGATCTTGGGCATCGACTGTCTCTTTGGATTGAGCAGTCGGCTCCTCAGTTCTACTCTTGGGAGAATCATCCTTATATATGTCCGACGGACTCGAGTCGGCAGGAGAAGTATCTTTCATTTTCTTCTATTCAAAAACTCTAGGTGTTTTCTCCATAATAACCGGCTCAGATGTCGCTGAAGAGTCGGGCTTTTTTTTTTTTGCTTTTGGCTTATGCCATAAAAATAAAACACGAGCCTGTTAACACTGATAAAAATAAAAGTATTATCTTATGGATAAAATCCACATACCCACGATTTATGGGAAACTTGTCAGGAAGCCGAACAGATGACTCCCCAGAAAAAAGATCTCCCTCTGTGTTGTCACCAATAGGCCCCGGTTTTTCAGCAGGATTCGACTCAGTACCAACTTCTTGACGAGTACGTCGTGGAGAATTGGGGAGTCCGGTGTTGAGGGGATAGAGAAAATTAGAACTATGAGTACATCTTTTCTTTTATTGCTCCTACAAAGGGAACAAGTATAAGAGACATATTTTTAACAAAGATAATTGGAACTCGGTCTTTCTCCGCTCGAGGAGAGTCGGTTATTTCCGGAGGGTCCTCTTCCCCATCGTCATATTCATCATCCTCATCCGAGTCCTCCTGAAATGGACAAAATACAAAATGAGAGAGGATATTCTGTGGGAAGGAGATTCAGTTAGTACTTACATTACGACTCGGGCTATGGACGTCCACCTCCTCATCAACAATGGAGGGCTCTTGAGTGATGACCCACCATGGGTCATCTGCCTAAAAAAATATAGTTAAATACAAAGTGTCAATACAAGAATTGTTTCTAAAGGACATACAGTTGATAATTAACATATCACGGGAGCCGGATTTTCAATACAGAAGGGGGCGATGCCAACCATTGTGATATCCTTTTTGCTCTCTGCAAGATACTTCTTGCAAGCCACCACAAGGGCAGCCGGTTCTAATTCCACATGTGCGTAATGCATGGTGTCCTGTGGACCAGTGTATTCACATAGAAGTCGTTCCCTCACGCTGAGAGGCTGGATTTGCCACCCAACCCAACATCGGATCAGGTATGTGCCAAGAAGTTCATGGGAGAACAGTGCCTTTATTCGGGCAAACAAAGGCTCAAATTTTTCCCTTTGCTTGTCACTCGGATAAGCATTCAGATCGTCATGATAAATGAGTCGTCTGTTGCGAAAGCCGGGAAGGGGACGTTCGCCCTCCGGGATCTTGACGGTGCAATAGAAGAAAGACTTTTGTCATGTCTTCACAAGAGAAGATGACTTCAAAGCCGGGAACGTGCTTCACTGTCGCTTCTGAATGGCGATTCCAGACATTCCAAAAGTGGGCCTCCGCTATGCTCAGTTTGCCTATTACCGTGAAAGAACTCGGCAAACAAAGCCACGGTCGGCTTCCTTTGTAAATACACCTCACTGATACACGAGATATGATAATTTCTTCTCGCCCTTCGTTGGTTACCCCAAATGGAAGGTGAGATGCAGCGTAGCGGCAAGTTTCACTTGGTGAAGATACCAAGGTTGAGAGTATCGACCAGTAGGAATGCGACAATGATAAGTAGGTGGCAAGGAAACAATGGCACCGTGGGTTGCTTCCTTGACCTGAACCTGCACACAGAAAACAAATAACTTTGCTCCCAACGAAGTTCAGAGAGGTTGTCAATCTATCCGGTCTTGTTGTTTACAAAGGATCAAACGAAAGGGATATTTATAATGATAGCAACTGAAAGTAAAAGAAATAAAGTAAATGAGCGTGTAAACAGTGATGAGAATATGGACCGGGGTCCCGTGATGTTCACTAGTGCTTTCCATCTCCCAAAAGATGATAAAGCTGCTATGTGAGGTAAACAAATTACAGATGGGATATTGACAGGATTATAAACGCACTGCAATGCTAACTATGCTACAAAGAAAGGAAGAGGCTCAAAAGAATGGGCATTACGCCAAAATAAGTAGACCGAAATCCAACTGCATCTACTACTAGTCATCCACCTTGAGATATCTATCCAGAACATCTCGCTGGTACTAAATTGCGAGCCCCACGTAAAGTGTAAACCCAAAGCAACAAACAACTGCATTAAAAAGCACTTTGCGTAAAGTAAACAATCCTTGCAACCGCGGTTACAAGCACCGTTGTTTTCCCCCTAGTGGAAACAACACATCCCCTAGACTCATGTTTCTGTCACTCAAGCGTGTCATCAGGGGGCATGAACCCACAATCGAGCATAACGTTCCCTCTTGGAGTTACTACCTACTACTTGGCCAAAGTAATGAACAACAATGGAGAACATGCAAGAATTACTTAGGAACAAAAATATAAAAGATAAGAACGAAATATATTAGTCTATCACAATCTGAAGATAATCTTATAATCCATCACATCCCATGAAACTCAGCATAGCAACCGTAGAAAGATTACATATGTGCCTCGATCTTGTAGGGCAGCTCACGAAGTCTAAACCATGAAGAACAAAGAGGGGACGAGAACATCACATAGCTACTGATCACGGACCCATGGTCCAAAGGAAACTACTCACGGCACATTCGGGAAGCGTCCATGGTTGAGGGGAAGCTCCCGGAGGTCGATCCTCCCTTCGTCAGGGTGTTGTGAAGAGGTCTGCTGGTGGTCCCGATCTTGGAAGCGCAGTGGCGGCGGAACAGAGGCGAGATCGCGAAAAAGGGTTCTGTCTTTGGGGGTTTCGCGTCCCGGGGAATAAATAGGCGAAGGGGGGCAGCCAGGGGGCACTAGGAGTCCAGGCGCCCCCCTGGCGCGGCCAGACCCTAGGCCGCGCCAGGTGGCCGCCTGGGCCCCGGGTTGTGGCCCTCTTGCCCCACTTTGGGACTCTGGAAGCTTCCCTTACGCTGATTTTTTATCTGATTTTTCCCGGATTTTTGGCGCACTTTTAATATGGGCTAAAACTCAAATGGAAAAACAGCAGAAAACAGAAACTGGACTGGGGTGCACTGAGTTAATAGGTTAGTCCAAATATGATCAAAAGTGTATGAAAGTGTATCTAGATCATAGAAATATCACACAAAACATGCATGGAGTAAGCAGAAATTATAGATATGTTTGTTATTTGGGACGTATCACTCACAAAAGACTTGGAAGTGGCAGATATTCAGAATAGAATTGGGAGCCAAATCTTAGAGGTGTAAACCGTATGCGTGTAGAAAGTTCCTAAAAAAATTGGACCCAGGAGGATGGAATCCCCGGGTTATGTGATCAATAAAAACAATCACCTCGCCTTCTCGAGGCTGTGGCCGGGTCTCCTCCCCACGAGCACGCCATTTAATTTCTGGCTGAGGAGGCAAAATCCCGGTTCTCTCCATCTCTTCCAGCCTCAACTGGGTCATTCGTGACTTCATCCAGTTGGCTTCTAAAGTCTTGGAAGTCCGTTTTTCCGCGGCTTTTCCTTTTCTACCTTTGGGACCTACACCAGCCGTTTTCTTCCGCGTTGTGAAGGAAGAAGACATAGACTAGCATGCAAACCGCTGGTTGAAATAGAATGGATCATAAGTAATGTATAATCCTTGTCTGTTGATTAGTCGGGTTCCGAAGGTGTAGTCGATCACACGCTCGCATCGTCTCTGAGAGGTACCCGCGGAAGCACACAAGACGGTAAACACTGGAAAGCAATCAACGAGCAAGCACTCTATTACTACGGGGCAACACAAGATCAAGAAGACATCACACTACACGGCAACGCGATACGGATCTATCTTCGAGAACAGTTACTAACAATTTAAGTGGGGTATCGGTCACAAACGACGAATACCGCACGTTTATGGTGGTTCAAGTTGCTTAGCTACAGGTGATCAACCAACGGTTATTAACATGGCAACTCAAGCAAGCATGGCATAGCACACAAACATGTCAAGAGGTGAAGCACAAAGTAAACTATCTATGCTAGTCAATTTAAGTGAGGCACAACCTAAACATGGCATAACACTAAGTGTCGCACGATGATTAAAACATTTGGTACTGTTCTGTCCTAAAGCATATTTTAGGTTGGTTAACAACAGAAAACAATAGCTTAAACACAAAGTGCACGAAAAACTAATCAAGTTACATATAAAGAACACTCCAAACGAAATTACGGTTAAAAAGATATAAGCAAAACAAGTTACGGGCACAATCTGCCAACATCAGGAAGCAAACTTTAGAGCATTGCATAAACAGGTTAATCAATGCAAACATGCTCACAAATGACAAGGAACTAAAGTAGACATGACAGGGAAGGCATGGAAAAAAGAATCATGCAAATAGGCATCATAGATCAAAAGATATTAAGCAAACAACATGGCATCGTGACGTTACAGACTTAGAGAAAAACAGAGGTGGCTGTCAAAAACAGCAGCATAGCAACTTTGGAGCTAAATATCTATATGACCAGTAATGCTAACATGAAGATTCAATACATATAATGGAAGTAGACATGATGTTTAACAATATGCAATTTGAATCACTAGATTCCGATAAACGGTTGCGAAGCAATCGTCACCCGAAGATGCAATAAAATAACAGTTTTCAGCAACAACAGCACATTAACATCAGGATCACAACTTTGGAGCAAGATTTAATATAGCTACAGCACCCAAATATGACAAGTTAAAGCATGGAAATTAAGTACACATGATGCTTAACACATAGGAAAAAGAATCAATGCAATAGGCCTCATGGATTAGTCACAATCATCATGCAAAGTTGCAACAAAATAATAACAGCAGCACTAAACAGGAAAAAGTAGCAGTTTAGCGGCCTGATGCCCACTTCAACACAGATTTGCACCATCAAGATGGCCTCAAATCAAAAAGCTCACAAAAGACAGATTGAAGTACACGCAATTCTAGGCAACTTTCATTTTGGGGGCACGTTCATCGGAGCTACGGATTCATCACAATAATCGTTGCAAAAATAGATCAACAACAATTATACACAGACTTAGCAGAAAAATATAAAAAGGAAAAACATAAAAGAGGGCTCGACCCAAGTTGCCCTGGAGAGGCCGGCCTGGCTTGGCTCGAAGCTTGGGATGCCAGGGACGCGGGGTGGGCCGGCCCACACGGCTGTCAATGCGAGCGAGACGCTCGTCCTCACCGGATCGGGAGGCAGTGCGCCTGACCGCGGCCGCCGGTGGGTTCTCGCCGGAGTTGGTGTTGGGGACGAGCGCAGGAGGCGCGGCTGCAGCCGGATCCGCGCGTGGGGGTCGGGGCGGCCGGACCTGGTCCTGCGGTGGAGAGATCGGTGGCCGGCGGCGTGGTTCCTGGCTCGAGATCGAGCTCCATGGGGAGGGAGAGGGAGAGGGAGAAGAGAGGAGGGACGCAGAGGAGAGAGGGAGGCGCGGCGTGCCCTCGCCGGAGGCGCTCGGGCGGCGGCTCGGCTCCATGGGTGGCGGCCTGGATGGAGATGGGAGGCCGTGGGGGTGACATGGCACGTCCTCGGCCCTCCGATCTCGTGATCGAACGGCTGCGAACGGATCTGGGCTAGGATTTCAGGGAGAGGGATTTTTGGACGAAAATTGGAGCAGATCTGGGGGGTGTGGCTGCAATTTTGGACTAGGGAAACCCTAGAAATGGGTGGGAGGGTGGTGCTCTTTATATAGCCCCGGTGGCTGGCAGTTTGCAAAAACATCCCCGTTTTTTCTCTCGCGCGCGCGGTGCTTTCGTTTCTGACCGTCGGGGGTCCACAGGACCTCCGATTCAGGTAAAACTTCGAACTACGCGATCAGCGCGTCGAGCTGGAGGCGTTCACCTCGCGCTGGAACCGTTCCGAAAACACTTTTCGGCACGCTATAAAAAAATCCCGTTTAATTATGAAACGGAGTTTTCGTTCCGTTGGCTGCGGCTGGTCTCGTGCGGTTTTTGCGACGGTGATCGGGTGAAACCCGGTGTCGCAAAGGTCGAGTGTCAGGGTGGCAAGGCTCAGTCTCCGTCCGGTACGAGATGGAGGGGGAAAAATAATCGTCGATCGATAAATCGGGGATGCAAACACCGCAAACAAATCAGAAAATCAAACAATTCACACCGAAAACAAAATTTTTAATTTTTGTGAAAACTGGGCTGTTACATCTAATAATCAAGCTAAGCTTTCCAAGCAGTCCCTTACCGCGGACGCGGCTATTCGAATAGTTTTGTTAACCCTTGCGGGGTGTACCGCTACACACACATGATCATCAGTTACCGCCTTTGTACTAGACACCGTTCAAGAAGTGTCGGCGAGGATGCTCACCACAACTGTTACCTCATAGCCGATCTAGTCCAAGAAAGCCGCCTACCTGGGTTGGCTACCACTATCGTGAACCTGGCTGGTTTACCGAAGTGGACCCAGATGATGTGTGCGTGGTGCATAAGCCGGTCTCGGCTGAGCAGTTCACTCACTTAGCAGCCAGGCCACAAACCTACCAGAACTCCGAACTACTGCGACATTTCGACATCGAAATGGATGAGTTAGTAGGTTGAGAGAGGTCAGTGAGCCCAATGTGTGGTTGTACTCTTCATCTTGGATCACCACACAAGAACTCGGACCTAGGGCGGTGTTCAACGAGACAACCCACCATGTACTCCTACACAACCTCTCATCGTTCACCTTGTATTAGGGTAGATTCACCAACACATTTCCACCATCATCATCATGATTGCTACCATCCCGACTCACATAACAGTATCAACATTGTATCACTCTAAGCATGCAATAAGCAGTCACAGTTGCAGGGGCCACATGGTATCAATCAACTCCTACATTTGCTAGGATTGTGGTTTGCTTACTACTGTGACAAAAAATAGGTCATGCAAAGGAATGGGTTCATCTATGCGGTAGAAATGTAGCATAGTAATCATCCTAAACAATGCATAAGCGAGATTGAGAGGGAAGTGGGATTTTATCGACATGATCAATGGGGGTTTGCTTGCCTGTCTGACGAGTTTCGGTATCGGGGTCTTCAACGAAGGGGGCAGCCTCCTGTTCCGGTTCCACTTCTACTCGAAAAACAACAAACAAGGAAGAAAAGTAAATACAATGCACAAGCACATGGTTGAAGGTTGAAACTTGATGTATATGCTTCTGATGTGTGAGGAATTTCCATTTAAAAGGAGTGTTTTGCAAATGAATTGCAAATTCAAACTCCATTTTGAATTTAAAAGGAATGCATATGCCTTGTTTCCACTGTTCACCCAAGCAAACTTGGTCAAATATGAGAACAGATTGGATATTCAGATTCCCTGAATTTTTCTAATAATTTTAGACATTTTATTGCTATATTTGGAGTTAGGATGAATTTTCTATGAATTTCCAAAGTTTAGCATATTTTCTGCCTTTTTATGGATTTGTTTTAAAACAAATAAGCATTTCTGCGTCACTGTGATGTCATGCGGGCGTCAGGGGGTTCTGACCAGGGGGTCCCACCTGTAAGTGTCACTATGGTTAATTAAAACGTTTTGTTTTCAATTAAACTAAACTGGGTGATTAGCAGGGGTAAGGCCCACATGTGAGCCTCACTGGAGTGGGATTAGTGGCTAAATTTTGTCGGACACGTCGGCACGCCGGCGACGTGTCTCCGGCGACACCCAGAACGGCGGAGCTGCACGGGGACGGCGTTCCCGTTATCCATTTGAAGCGCCAAGACCACCAGGAGGGAGCTCTCGTCGTCGCGCATCGATCTGGACCAAGAACGAGGGCTCGGGTGCTTTGTAGGCTCACCGGCATCGAGCTTTGCGGCGGCGAAGCCACGGCTGTGAGGTGGATTCTGCTACGGGGCACTAAAAGGAGCGGGGCTAGGCGGGATCGAACCAGAGGAGCATGGCGGTGACAAAGGACAAGGTGGCGAGGTCGATTGCTTAGCGCAGGCTCGTCGACAAGGACCACAGCGGCGAGAATCTCCGGCTCTCATGGCGGATCCGGCTAGAGGAGGATTGGGGAGCTGCGAGGTGAGGGGAAATTCTCACCAGACCACACGGAGCACGACGAGGAAAACGGGAGAGGCGGGGAGGCTTCAACGGCGGCGAATCGAAGACGGCGAGCTCGCGGGTCGAGCGAGAGGGTTAAGACGATGGCGTCGGCTCGGGGAGGAATTAGGGCTCCAGCTTCTGCGCGAAGACGAAGTCGAGGGCGACGAACACGGTGGACTTGGTGGTTAGAGCTCTAGGGAACGGTGGCCGCGGATTCCATGGCTGCGCGCTCCGGCGAACTTTCTATCCACGGCGAAATCGAGCGAGGGAGGGAGAAAAGATGGCGCTGGAGAGGGGGAAGAGAAGCGGGCGTCCACGGGACGTCTCCTGGCGTGATAAGGACGCCTGGGAGGCCTCCAGGCAAGCAGGTGGCGTGGCGACCGTGGCATGCCCGCCACCGAGGACCTTGCCGTCGCTGGGCAAGACGACAAGGGGGCTAGCAGGCTTGGGCCGCGCAGGGGGTAAGTTGGTGATGCGCGAGGTGATGATAGTGATTTCTCGCCCTTCATTGGTAAACCCCAAGTGGAAGGTGTGATGTAGCACAGCAGAAAATTTCCCTCAGTAAAGATACCAAGGTTTTTCTCCAGTAGGACTCCGGAGATGATAAGTAGGTGTCAGCGGCGCAACTGACGCGGACCTGCACACAGACACAAATAACTTTGTTCCCAACGAAGTTCAGAGAGGTTGTCAATCTCTCCGGTCTTGTTGTTCACAAAGGATCAAACACATAGGATAATGATAGCAACTGAAAGTAAAAGCAGAAAAGTAAATGAGCGTGGAAACAGTGATGAAGATATGGACCGGGATACGTGATGTTCACTAGTGATGTCCCAAAAGACGACAAAACTGCTATGCGAGGTGAACAAATTACAGAAGGGCAATCTACAGGATTATGAACGCACCGCAATGCTAACTATGCTACAAAAGAAAGGAAGAGGCTCAAAAGCATGGGTAGAACGCCAAAATAAGTAGACCGAAATCCAACTGCATCAACTACTAATCATCCACCTTGAGATATCTATCCAGAACATCTCGCTGGTATTAAGTTGCTAGCCCCACCCAAAGTGTAAACCCAAAGCATCAGACAACTGCATTAAAAAGCACTTTGCATAAAGTAAACAATCCTTGTAACCGCGGTTACAAGCACCGTTGTTTTCCCCCTGGTGGCAACAACACATCCCCTAGACTCATGTTTCTGTCACTCAAGTGTGTCATCAGGGGGCATGAACCCACAATCGAGCATAACGTTCCCTCTTGGGGTTACTACCTACTACTTGGCCAAAGCAATAAACAGCAACAGAGAACATGCAAGAATTACTTAAGAACAAAAATATAATAGATAATAACCTAATATATTACTCAATCACAATCTGAACATAATCTCATAATCCATCAGATCCCATCAAACTCAGCATAGCAACAGCAGAAAGATTACAAAAGTTCCTCGATCATGTAGGGCAGCTCACGAGGTCTAAACCATGAAGAACAAAGAGGGGAGGAGAACATCACATAGCTACTGATCATGGACCCATGGTCCAAAGGAAACTACTCACGATACATCCGGGAAGCATCCATGGTGGAGAGGAGACTCCCGGAGGTCGGCCCTCCCTCCGGCAGGGTGCCGGGAAGAGGTCTGCTGGTGCTCCCGATCTCGAAAGCGCGGCGGCGGCGGAACAGAGGTGAGATCGCGAAAAAGGGTTCTCTTCTCGAGGGTTTCTCGTCACGTAGAATATATAGGCAAAGGGGGGCAGCCATGGGGGCCACCAGGCGTCCAGGCGCCCCCCTGGCGCGGCCAGCCCCCGGGGCGCGCCACCAGGGCGCCTGGGCCCCTGGTGGTGGTCTCTGGCCCCACTCAGGTTCTTCCGGAAGGTTCTTCTGCGCTGATTTTTTTTCTGATTTTTCCCGAATTTTTGGAGCACTTTTTATATGGGGGAAAACTGAAATAGAAAAACAGCAGAAAACAGGAACTGGCACTGTGGTACACCGAGTTAATAGGTTAGTCCAAATATTATCAAAAGTGTATGAAAGTGTATCTAGATCATAGCAATATCACACAAAACATGCATGGAGCAAGAAGAAATTATAGATACGTTTTGGACGTATCAGTTGGGCCTGGGGCCCAAGGTGAGTGGGCTCCTTTCTCTTTTCTATTTTCTGTCTGTTTAATCTTTCCTTTCTTTAATTTCTTTTATGTATTTGTTTTTTCTTAGCTAAATTAAATAGGTAGACATTTTATAAAATGTTGAAACTTTTTATATGGCTTCAAAATATAATAGGCTAGCCACTTGTAAAGTTTGAACATTTTTAAAATTCAACTTATTTCAACTTTAATTCAAATAGGGGTTTAAATTTAAATCCATGCTCCTGTTTGAATATTTGAAAAATCCATGAGCATGGGGTTGGTCCCACATCACTTGATATGTGATCACACTCATTTATGAGACTTTTCAAAAATGCAAAAATAATTTTTGGAGCAACTTTATTTCTGGCACTTTGAATTAATTCATCTGGGGGGTGTTCCTTCTCCCATTTTAGTTTGAATTTGAATTCCATTTGATTTTCTTTGATGAATGCAAGGTGACTTTGATCCTAGCACATTACCTAACAGAGGGTTCTGACAACTCGCCCCCACTCAACAGAATCTCATCCCGAGATTCAGAAGTCTGCGGGAGGAAGGTGGGGTACTCGGCACGGAGACGGTCTTCTCTTTCCCACGTGGCTTCTTTCTCAGAGTGGTGTGACCATTGCACTTTCAGAAACTTAATCTTCTGACGACGAGTGACACGCTCTGCGGAATCAAGAATACGAACGGGGTACTCTTGATAGGAAAGGTCATCTTGGAGATGAAGCGTTTCATGGTCGACTTCGTGGATGGGGTCCTTGAAGAAACGCCTGAGTTGTAACACATGGAATACATCATGTACTCGGGAAAGGTGCAGGGATATTTCAAGTTGGTAGGCAACTTCTCCACGTTTGGCAAGAATGCGGAAAGGTCCGATGTAACGTGGGGCCAACTTGCCTTTGATACCGAATCATTGGGTTCCCTTCAGAGGAGTAACCCAAGGTAAGCCTTCTCATCCAGATTTTAGCTCTCTTTCCTATGGTGACGATCATAGTAGCTCTTCTGACGAGACTGAGCGGCTTTCAATTGATCATGAACAATGCAAACTTGCTCTTCTGCTTCCATGATCATATCCGGTCTAGAGAATTGTCTTTCACCGGTTTCTGACCAGTTTAGGGGTGTTCGACATCTTCGTCCATAGAGGAGTTCAAAAGGAGCCATGTTCAGACTAGATTGGAAACTATTGTTATAAGCAAATTCGGCGAATGGAAGAGACTTCTCCGAATTCTTTTCGAATGAGATAACACAAGCTCTGAGCATGTCTTCAAGAATTTGGTTAACCTTTTCGACTTGACCGCTAGACTGAGGATGGAAATCTGTACTAAAGGAGGGATGAGTTCCCATAGCATTCTTAAAGCTTCCCAAAAATCTAGAGGTGAAAAGGCTACCACCATCAGAATTGATTTCCAAAGGAACACCATGAAGAGACACAATTCTAGAGACATACAAGTCCGCTAACTGGCTCGCAGTTAGAGACTCACGAACGGGAAGGAAGTGTGCAACTTTGGAAAGTCTATCCACCACAACAAAGATGGCATCATTTCTTTTCTGAGTTTTTGGAAAGCAAATGATGAAATCCATACTGACTTTGTCCCATTTACACTCTGGAATAGGAAAGTGTTGAAGTGTACCAGCAGGTCTTTGATGTTCTGCCTTAATACGACGACAAAAATCACATTCGGCAACAAATCGAGCAATGTCTCTCTTCATCCTAGTCCACCAAAATCTCTGGCGTAGATCTCGGTACATTTTTGTGCTACCGGGATGAATCGAGAGGGGTGTATCATGGGCTTCTTTGAGGATGAGTTGCCTTAGTTCCCTATTCTTAGGTACTACCAAACGATTTCCAAGGAATACCGTTCCTTTGCTATCTATGGAGAAACATTTAGCAACTCCTCTAGCAATGTTCTCCTTGATCCGTCGAACACCTCGTGCACACCTTTGGGCAACTATTATTTGATCCTCAAGAGTTGGTTTCGCCACCAAGGTAGAAAGATAACCATGAGGAACAATCTCAAGATTGAGCTTGCGAAATTCCTCATGGAGAAGTGGTTGACACTGTTGTAACATGAGGGTGTTACAATACGACTTACGACTTAGTGCATCAACCATGACATTGGCTTTGGCTGGCGTGTAAGAAATTCCTACGTCGTAATCTTTTATCAACTCAATCCAGCGTCTTTGCCTGAGATTAAGATCTGGCTGGGTGAAAATGTATTTGAGGCTTTGGTGGTCGGAATAGATCTCACAACGATTACCAAGGAGGTAATTTCGCCAAGTTGTCAGGGCATGAACTACGGCAGCGAGTTCAAGATCATGGGTAGGATAGTTCTCTTCATGTGGACGCAACTGGCGTGAAGCATAAGCTACCACATGTCTATCTTGCATAAGTATGCATCCTAACCCTTGCCGTGAGGCGTCACAAAAGATCTCGAAATCCTTTTTGGTGTCTGGAGGCGCATGTACGGGTGCATAAGTCAATCTTCTTTTTAGCTCTTGAAAGCTTTCCTCGCACTTGGGAGTCCATAGGAATTTCTTATCTTTCTTGAGGAGTTCAGTTAGAGGCTTTGCAACTTTAGAAAAGTTCTCGACGAAGCGGCGACAATAGCTGGCTAGGCCAAGAGAACTCCTAACTTGCTTAACCGATTCAGGTGGAGTCCAGTCAAGGACGGCCTGCACTCTCTCGGGATTCACAGCAATGCCTTTTGCAGAAATCACGTGGCCTAAATAGGTCACTTCTAGTAGACAAAATTCACACTTGGAGAATTTAGCATACAGGCGATGCTCTCGAAGTTTTATCAATACCAGCCTAAGATGTTCGGCATGTTCTTCTTCTATCTTCGAGTAGATGAGAATGTCATCAAGATAAACTATAACAAATTTATCCAAGTACTCCATGAAGATCGAGTTCATCATGCGCGAGAAAGTGGCGGGGGCATTGGTTGAAACCAAAGGACATGACGGTGTACTCGTAAAGACCATAACGAGTAGTGAAAACCTTTTTTGGAATGTCCTCGTTTCGGATTTTGATTTGATGATAACCTAATCTCAAATCCATCTTGGAGAAGACAGAGTATCCAGCAAGTTGATCATAAAGATCATTGATCCTGGGAAGTGGGTACTTGTTCTTTATCGTCGCTAGACTTAGCGGGCGATAGTCTACGCACATCCTTTCTGTTCCATCTTTCTTCGTTACGAACAGAACGGGGCAACCCCATGGCGATGAGCTAGGGAGGATGAAGCCTTTTGCCAACAAAGCTTCAAGTTGGATTTTAAGCTCAGCTAACTCACGTGGGGCCATTTGGTATGGGCGTCTGGCAATTGGTGCGGTTCCTGGCATAAGATCCACTATGAACTCTACACATCTGTCGGGTGGCATGCCCGGCAGCTCTTCAGGAAAGACATCCGGGAAGTCACGAACCACCGGAATATCTTCAAGGTCGGGAAGGGGAAGCACATTCAAAGAATGCACCTGGGTTCTTGTTCTGGTGAGGTGTAGTTGACTGTCTTCCCTGAAGGGTGGGTTAGTTTCACTGATTTGCCTTTGCAATCAAGGTAGGCATTCTGTGTTGACAGCCAATCCATTCCAAGGATTACATCGATTTCTGAAGACTTGAGGGCTATGAGTGAAGCAAGGAATACTAAACCCTCAATTTCAATTTGATTATCATGCCTTACTCTATTAGTTTGCCATCTTGACCCTGGAGTTTGAATAATCATTGGGGTGGTCAATTCAACAAAGGACAACTCATGAAGAAGTGCATACCTTTCCGACATGAATGAATGAGATGCTCCTGGGTCGAAAAGAATGGAAGTAGGAACATAATTGACTGGGAGCGTACGAAGAATGACGTCAGAAGTGTCGTCAGTCTCTTCAGCTGATATCTGGTTCACACGTCTACGAGTGGCGGGAGGAGCGGGTTTGGTGGTGTAGACCTTCGGGGGTGGCTTGCCACGACCATTGTTGTTACCTCCGGCATGGCGTGGAGCATTCTCATTCTGGATATGGTTCTGGGGACACTCGCGGGAGTAGTGGCCTGCCTGACCACACTTGTAACAGGCTACAAAGACAGTGCGGGGAGCTGGGTTGTTCGGTGGAGCTGGGTGGAACGAAGTTGGTGGACGAGGCGCCACATAGGATGGCCTCGGTGGGTTGTTCTGGAGAAACATGCTGTTGGGGATCCAGATCTTGCGCTTCTGGGAGCCTGAGCTGGATGAACCATCTTCTCTAGGGTGTTTGCGGAAGTCATTGGGGGTGTTTATGTCCTCCGCCTTGATGGCCTTGTTGACAAGGACCTGGAAGGTGGTGAAGTCATGCAGGTTGAGCTCACGACGGAGTCCAGAATTGAGTCCACGACGGAACCTCTCTTGCTTCTTGGCGTCGGTGGATACCTCTTCAGTAGCATAACGAGCCAGTCGGTTGAACTCACGACTAAAATCGTCAACAGTCCTCCTGCCTTGGGTGAGGTTGCAGAACTCCTCACGCTTGCGGTCCATAAGACCCTTTGGAATGTGGCGCTCAAGGAATGAAGTGCAGAACTCATCCCAAGTTGTGGGCGGTCCAACGGGCCGCATGTTCAGGAAATTATCCCACCACGAGCTAGCTGCACCCTCGAGGTGGTAAGTGGCATAGCTGACCCTGTCACCATCTGCAACATGGCCTGCCGGCTTGGTGGAGTAGCTGAAAACCGGGGGACTAAGCCGGATGAAGTCATTCAAAGACACGAACTCGTTGTGCTGCTGAGTGGTGTTGCGGGAAATGACCTCCAGCAACTGGTTAGAGTCTCGGCGGTTCCTCTCAACCTCCATCAGAACCTGAGCCATCATGGGTGCGGGTGGAAGGTTGCCTTCCTCCGGTTCATTCCCACGACCATGGGCACGACCAAGCTGGCCACGGGTTCCTTGAGACATCCTGAAGGGGAAAACCAAAGTCAAACAGAGTTGATTGGAAGAGTCTAAACAAGGTATTGAAGGTACCGGAAGAATCACAGAGCAAAGGAAGTAATCATCGGGACAACATGGTGATAAAAGCATACAAGTCATATATTCACAAGCTGTCATACAAACCATACATCGTTTTAGTACAAGCTCCAAGCTAATACAAACGTGATGAAGATGATACATTCTTCAGAGGCACTCTGACTTCCTATACATTATTTATCTAAGGCTCTGGAACATAGAACACCTTGCGTACAATATACTAAGATACTACTACATCCTCACTAAAGTAAGACCACAGGCGGTCTCACTCATCTCCATCTCCATAGTAATCCTCATAAAAGTTACCCGCGTAACCCGGTAGCTAAAGGTGACCATCAGAAAACACGGAGGCCTTTGGACCCTGATATCCATTTGGGCAAGGATGGGGCCTAGGTCCAGCGTAGGGTGGAAGCAGAGGACCACGGGGTGGAAAAATGCCTCCAATCTCGGGCCAAGCAACTCGAGAAGGCATCTGTGTCCTGGCTGGGTAGATAGCATCATACTCCACTGATCCAACACTCACAAAAGGAGCCAGGAGTGTAAGTGCTCGATACAGAAGGACACGGGTGGCGTGAAGCTCAAAACGAAGGGCACGTGCATCCCGATCTCTATCACAAGCGTGCCGAGCAGTGATCTGAAGCAAAGTATCCTCAGGGAGTGATCTGTGTACAATCCGGTGTAATATCCCTCTTCTCCTGGAAGTGCGGCAGGGATATAGCGGAAAGGTGATCCTGCCAGCAGGGTATGCTCCTCTCTCAGCAGGGTAATACATGAGTATGCAGCATGCTGCACATCCTTGTTCTCGGTCACACCAATGCCATGTCCAAAGAGGACAGGCTGAGAGACTCCAATGTGGTGCAGGTAGATCCTAACAGTGCAGTGGAACTGAGTCTGGTTGAAGTCAAGGAACTGCTCCTCAATGGTGTACTCAGGATACCATCGATAGCCAATGAAGGACATCATCTCGGTGAGCATGGTTGGATGCCCACGCACATCGAAGCACCTAGTCAAACGAACGATCTGCCGAGGGGGAAGATCCGCCATCTGAAACAGAAAGAAGGAGTTTGCAAATGCATCAGATTATGAAGAAACTTGGAATGACTCGGGAAGCATAACGGCTGTAATTGTAAGTAATGTCTTTTCTTGCAATGTAGAAACAACACTTACATACGATGTAAGACATCAGGAAGCATAACAACTATAGCAAACCGAACACAACTTTCCTACGGCTACAAGGAATCAAACAACGAGATGTTCTAGTAAGACATAGATGATCCTAGTCCTATCTTCCCATAGAATAAGATGAGGGTGACTCAGAACCCAGAACGATGAAGGTAAGGAGAAAAAAGAGGCCTTACGTTGTTCCCTTATATACCCAGAGTAACTATATAACTATAGCAAGCTAGACTCGACTTCGGCCAAAGCTCATAATCCTACAGTCAGTCCTGCTCTGATACCAAGTCTGTCGGGACCCGGGGTTAGTGTATGCAAGACTCGCTACAACACAATCATATGGAGAGCCGAGAACCGTACCCACTTGTCTAAGAAGAGAAGGCCAAGCACAGAACGTTCTCGGAAAGCATCGAACGTGAGGGGCATCCCATCCAGGCCGGATGATCAACTGAAATTGGTCCTCATCGTCCGCACACAAGTCTAAATGATATGGGTGATGAACTCCCATACTCATAGACAAGTCGCCTCAACCATACTATCGATTGTATTATAACCCTTACATAGACTTACTCCAGCCCGATCACTTAGTCGGGGTCTAGGGAGGGCTCGATCATACATCAAAGTGTGCACGTGACAGAGTCACGAGCAATCGCATCTCGATGCCCCAAGCTGCGCACATCTAAGGGCCACTTGGTGTATAAAAGACCGCCAGCCAGATCACAACTAAGGTCTCGAAAACGCATACTAAGACATGCATGTTATAATCATACACGCAGCACACATGTCTAGTATGAACAGCAGGTATCATTGCAATTCTCCACAAAGTATACAACTTTATTGATAACTCTTACAGAGTGCACACAGAGATCACGAGACCGTGATCCAACATTACAACAAGCATGCGGAAGCAAATTATGTCTGGGTACAGACAAGTTTAACAAATGGCTTAAGAAGCCTTATTTAAACAAAATCCCTCCATGAGGGAACAGTCGTCTGACTGGGACTACACTAGCTTGGTCTTCAGTCGTCGAGCTCGAGGAAGAATCTACCTTCGGGGTCAGTGGGTTCATCTAAAACATAGAATAAGCAAACGTGAGTACAAAGTCGTACTCAGCAATACTTATGTAGGAGCTATACTACTCATGCACATGTATCAAGGCAAAGGGAGGTGGGGTTCATAAGCAGAAGTGCCAGGTTTGACTTGGCTAGTCCTGAACTACGAGTACAAGACTTGAGGTAAGAAGCGTACACGAGTCCACTACATGTCTCCAACCAATTACACCACTATGGTGCCTTCCTCGACTTCCCCACGAGAAAGCACGCCATAGCACTCACGCTTATCTTGGCAAGTCTTATAAGTATCCAGTTCAAGTTGTCTAATAATCAAGCTAAGCTTTCCAAGCAGTCCCTTACCGCGGATGCGGCTATTCGAATAGTTTTGTTAACCCTGCAGGAGTGTACCGCTACACACACATGATCATCAGTTACCGCCTTTGTACTCGACACCGTTCAAGAAGTGTCGGCGAGGATGCTCACCACAACTGTTACCTCATAGCCGATCTAGTCCAAGAAAGCCGCCTACGTGGGTTGGCTACCACTATCGTGAACCCGTCCGGTTTACCGAAGTGGACCCAGATGATGTGTGCGTGGTGCATAAGCCGGTCTCGGCTGAGCCGGTCTCTCACTTAGCAGCCAGGCCACAAACCTACCAGAACTCCGAACTACTGCGACATCTGGACATCGAAAGGGATTAGTTAGTAGGTTGAGAGGGGTCAGTGAGCCCAATGTGTGGTTGTACTCTTCATCTTGGATCACCACACAAGAACTCGGACTTAGGGCGGTGTTCAACGAGACAACCCACCGTGTACTCCTACACAGCCTCTCATCGTTCACCTTGTATTAGGGTAGATTCACCAACATATTTCCACCATCATCATCATGATTGCTACCATCCCGACTCACATAACAGTATCAACATTGTATCACTCTAAGCATGCAATAAGCAGTAACAGTTGCAGGGGCCACATGGTATCAATCAACTCCTAAATTTGCTAGGATTGTGGTTTGCTTACTACTGTGACAAAAGTTAGGTCATGCAAAGGAATGGGTTCATCTATGCGGTAGAAACGTAGCATGGTAATCATCCTAAACAATGCATATGAGAGATTGAGAGGGAAGTGGGATTTTATCAACATGATCAATGGGGGTTTGCTTGCCTTGCTGACGAGGTTCGGTATCGGGGTCTTCAACGAAGGGGGCAGCCTCCTGTTCCGGTTCCACTTCTACTCGACAAACAACAAACGAGGAAGCAAAGTAAATACAATGCTCAAGCACATGGTTGAAGGTTGAAACTTGATGTATATGCTTCTGATGTGTGAGGAATTTCCATTTAAAAGGAGTGTATTGCAAATGAATTGCAAATTCAAACTCCATTTTGAATTTAAAAGGAATGCATATGCCTTGGTGCCACTGCTCTTTGGCTGTGAGTTTGCTGGAGCCGGCGTGCCTTCTTGTCCTCGGGATTTGGAAGATCTGCGAGTGGTCTTCCGCTCGGCTATGGAATCTTGGGTCAATTTCTATCCCGTCGCTGAGTGATTGGCTTTGGATGAAGTTGGAAAATTCATTTGGCCTTCGATCTGGGTCGTAGTACTCTCCGGTCTGGGTTTTGGAGTCGATGTCTTGGCGTGTGGTGGGAGTCCGGGCGGCGGCGGGTCATCGACTGGTGGGCGTGTCTTTTGCCACGCGCCGCGACTCTTCGAGTGGGGTTCCTGAGTAGAGTCCTCGTGCTTGTCTTCTGGATCGTCAAGTTCTTTTCCGTCGGCGATGGATCTGACAGGCGTCGAGATGCTAGACTTGGCTCGGCTGCAGGCTAGATGATCTTGACGAGATGATAGAGATGCTTGTGGTGATCCTGAGTTCCTCGAGCGGGCTAGATCTGGTTCTAGTCCTCGAGTCTTGATCTGCTGAAGGTGGGACCGCCGAGATCGTGATTCCAACCTGTGTAGTTCCCACAGACGGCCCAATTGACGGGGATCAACCCCGGCAAATCCCATGGTCATGGACCCTGGGTTAGTCATAGAGAAGGCACAGGTTGGACGATGCTCGTCGGCTAAAAGGAGAAGCACTTCCTGCTCGATATTATTGTGTAAGGAGGTGATTACAATGGAGGCGAAGGCGTGTTCTCGCAAGGCCAGGATGAGTAGATGCGTATTGTGTTGTCCTGGACGTCTACCCTCCCAGCCTTTATATACTAGGCTAGGTCTCGGGGAGTCCCTACTAGGTTACAGAGATGGTTTCCTAGTTCTAGTCTTTGCCTTGTACGCCAAGTTGCACCTTCCATGTTAGTCGCGGACTCCTACGTCGGTGCCTGGTTGGGCCAATCGTGGGCTTGTTGTAGCTTCCCTGCGGTCCTTCTCTATTCTTACGCACCAGGTAGCCTTTCATGCAGGAGTTGTAGGGTCACCGCCTCGTCAACGTAGCACTTCGTCATCTGTATAGTCAAGGCATATTAGCATATATATATAGGGTAGGACTATTCTACAATAGATTGTAGAATATTATTCTACTTAAAATTCAATTCTATAAGGAAACTTTCGTTTAAAAAAAACTAAACATAAAAAAACTACCCACCCCACCCCACGTCCTTTCCCGATCCCCTTTTCGCACAACCGGCCTCAATGGCTGGCCTCCTCCTCCACGCTCCGCACCACTCCACGACCTCCTCCATGCGCCAGCGTCCGGCCGCGATAGCCTACTTTTCCATGGATTCCTCCACCCCGCGCCGACCCCCTCCACGGCCTCCTCTCGGCGCCAGCGGCCGGCCGCCACAACCTCCTTCTCCCCGCGCTGCCCCTCTCCACGGCCCCCTCCTGGTGCCAGAGGCAGGCCGCCACTGCATCTTCCTCCCCGCACTGCCCCGGCCCTTCCTGCCGCCACCTGCCTCCCCTAATCGTCGATGCCACATGTAGCCGGCACCTAAAGCTCCACCAACAGTCGTCGTCGTTTAGAGGCGCATCGGGGATAATGTGCGCCGTTTCCCGGGACCACCACGCCGGAGATTCGCCCGTCTCCCCTACTTATCTATCCTCCTTTTCCTCTCACGCTCCTATGTATGGCTTGATGCCCAGCCGTGTAGCATGGTGCGTCTCCGGATGGCACCAACCTCAGGTGTGGCGGCCATCCGTGGTAGGCTTAGTTCGCCAACGTGCGTGGGGCGCATAGCCTGTGGGTGCAAAATCAGATCGACCAAGAACATGAAACTCTCGTACTGCTTCCTCCAAAAAGAAACTTCGGTACTTCCATGAGATACTGAATATAACCATTCTCTGATCCAGAAGATGAGTTTTAGGCGTTCAGGCATAAAGCACTGGGTTTTCTTAAAAATGTTGGATTTGTATTAAGTTTGAGGATGAATTGCTGGATTTTTTATTAATTTTTGAAGATGAGATTTTACAGAATGATGATGGAACTGAAGTAGTGCTCCTCATTGGCTACCCCAAGTGGAAGGTTGAGATGTAGCATAGCGGTAATTTCCCTTACGTAGTGGCTGTAAGGTTTATGGAATCCAGGAGGACTGCAAGATGTACAAATAGGTGGTGAGGCAAGTGATGCGTCGTTTGAATGATAATCACTTGAGTTACCTCAACCTGCACACAGAAACAAATAACTTTGCCCCCAACGAGTACAGAGGGGTTGTCAATCCCTCCGGCCTTGCCGTTTACAAAGGATCAAACGCGAAAGATAATGATAGTGGTAATGATAATTGCAACTACAAGAAAAAGCAGTAAATAAAAGTGAAGGTGTAAACAGTGCTGGAAATATGGACTGGGATCTCATGATGTTCACTAGTGATGTCTCTCTCCCAAAAGACGATAGACAGCTAAGCTGGGTGAAAAATTACAACTGGGAAATTGACAGAATTATAAACCCACCTCAATGATAATTATGCTACTTGAAAGTAAGAGGCTCAAAAGTATGGGCAGTACGCCAAGACAAGTAGACCGAAATCTATTTGCATATACTACTAATCATCCAACTTGAGATATCTATAAAGAACATCTCGCTGGTATTAAGTTGCGAGCCCCACCCAAAGTGTAAACTCAAAGCAACAGACAATTGTGTTAACAATCTATGCGTAAGGTCAACAATCCTTATAACCGCGGTTACAAGCACCGTTCTTTTCTCCCTGGTGGAAACATCTCATCCCCTAGTCTCATGTTTCTGCCACTCAAGCTAGACATCAAGGCGGGTGGGCATGAACCCACAATCATACATGACGCTCCCTCTTGGAGTTAATATATACTACTTGGCCAAAGCAATAAAAAGTAACAGAGAACATGCAAGCATTACTCAAGAACAAAATATAAAAGGTAAACAAAATATATAACTCATCATGATCTGATCATTATCTCATAATCCATCGGATCCCAGCAAACACAACATAGCAACAGCTGGAAAATTACATAGGTGCCTTGATCATGTAGGACAGCTCACAAGGTCTAAAAATTGAAGAACAAGGATGGAGAGAAGACATGTAACACCCCCGGTGTCAGTCAACCGTGATCACCTTATTAAATGCCAATTCATGTATTTGGGAAGCACTAATCAATTTGATCATGCCCAAGTCCAAATCCAAACTCAAAAGAAATTACAAAAGTAAAGTGGAAAATAAAGTGCACCCAAAAATCTTGCAAACAATTTTGTAAATTGCACAAAAATCAGTAGATCAAAGTAATATGTGCATTGGAATTTATTGAGCTCTAAAATAAACCAAACAAATATAAACAGTAGCCAAAAGCCCCATTTAATTAGTTGCAGTTGAAAAATAAATAGCAAATCATTTTTATTAATCATCAAACTTTTTGTGGCACCTCCCTATTGAGCAGTACAAATTTACCATCAAAAATTTATTATCAACAAAATTGTTTTGGTGCTAAAACAAAATGGAACAGAACAAATGCACAGCTGTCACACGGGAAAATAGAAAAATTATATTCCTTGCTCAGGGCAAGGCCCACTCCGGCCCAATCCATCACCCCTCTTTTCTTCCTCCTCCCACTGCTCCATCCCCTTTGCGTGGACATGGCCATGGTCGTCCACAGCGTCTGATGCGCCGCTATCGCCCATCCCGCGGTGCTCCTCGTGGATAAGATCCCCGAGCCCCCCTCCTCTAGAACCCTAGCACCACGCCCCTCCCATTTCCCCTCGAGCCGCCGCTCTCCATCGCGCTGCCTCGCTCTCCAAAAATCGCAGCCGTGGCTGCGCAGCCGCATCCCCATGACCACCGTCACCGTTCCTCCTCGCCCCCGTGTCAGGAAGAATCGCCCGTGACCCGAGCTTCCTCCCTGACCGCCTGTTCGAGCCAGGAGGTGTCGAGACCCGGGGTTAGCGTATGTAATTCCAGTCACGATACAATCACATGGAGAGCCGAGAACCGTACCCACTTGTCTAAGCAGACAAGGCCAAGCACAGAACGTTCTCGGTAAGCATCGAACGTGAGGGGCATCCCATTCAGGACGGATGATCAACTGAGATGGGTCCTCAACGTCCGCTCACAAGTCTAAATGCTTATGGGTGGTGAATCCCATACTCATAGACAAGTCGCCTCAACCATGTTATCGATTGGATCCTAACTCTTACATAAACTTACTCCAGCCCGATCACTTAGTCGGGGTCTAGGGCGGACTCGATCATACAACAAAGTGTGCACGTGACAGAGTCACGAACAATCGCATCGCGATGCCCCAAGCTGCGCACATCTAAGGGCCACTTGGTGTATAAAGGACCGCCAGCCAGATCACAACTAAGGTCTCGAAAACCCATACTAAGACATGCATGTTATAAACATACACGCAGCACACATGCCTAGTATGAACAGCAGGTATCATCACATAACTCTACAAAGTATTCTTTATTTACATACACATAGAGCATACAAAGATCACATGTCTGTGATCACATTACATCATACAACGGAAGCAAATTAGGTCTGAGTACAGACAAGTTTAACAAATGGCTTAGAGAAGCCTTGTAAACAAACATGCCCTTCCATGAGGGACCAGACTGCTGTCTGGGACTATGCTAACTTAGTCAACGTCGAGCTTCAGGTCGGTGACTCCATCGGGGTCCGGTTCTTATCTAAAACATAGAATAAGCAAACGTGAGTACAAAGTCGTACTCAGCAAGACTTACATCAGATCTATACTACTCATGCTCAAGTATCAAGGTAAAGGGAGGTGGGGTTTCATCATGCAGAAGTGCCAGCTTTGACTTGGCTAATCCTGATCTACGAATACCAGACTTGAGGTAAGAAGCGTACACGAGTCCACTACATCTCCAACCAATACACCACTATGGTTACTTCCTCGACTTCCCCACGAGGAGGCACACCATAGCACTCACGCTTATCTTGCGAGTTTTATAAGTATCCATTCAAGTTGTCTAATAATCAGGTACAGGTTCCAAGTAGTCCTTAACCGCGGACGCGGCTATTCGAATAGTTTTATTAACCTTGCAAGGGTGTAAACTACACACACATGACCATCGGTTACCGCCTTTTGCTCGCCACCGTTCAAGAGGTGACAGCGAGGATGTTCACCACGACACTTCGCTCACATCCGGTCTATTCCAGGAGTCGACTATCTGAGTTGGTACCGCTCGAGAGTCCGGCCGGATCAACGAAACGGACTCAGACAATGTAGGTGACCGAGACGCCACCTTTAGCAGATGGTTTTCCTGCCTCACAGGTGCACCCACATATCTAGGATGATGCAACCATTCCTTCATTCTTTTTCTATGCAGATGCCAAATGGAAAGCCCGAACTAATGTGACTCCTGGACGTCGACACAGATCAAGGTACTAGGCCGAGAGGGGTCAGTGAGCCCAATGTGTGGTTGTACTCTTTGTCTTGGATTACCATACAAGAACTCGATGCTTAAGGCGGTGTTCAACGAGACAACCCACTGTGTACTCCTACACAGCCTCTCATCGTTCACCTTGTATTAGGGTGGATTCACCGACACAGTTTCACTTTCATCAACACCATGTTCACCATCATCCCGACTCACATCAAAAGCAACCTCATGTAACACTAAGCATGCAATAAGCATTAACAGTTGCAGGGGCTTCATGATATCAATCAACTCCTATGTCAGCTAGGATTGTGGTTTGCCTACTACTGTGACAAGATGATAGGTCATGCATCGGATATGGGTTCAACTATGCGGTAGAATCGATACAAAGTGATCTCCTAAACATGCATAAGCGAGACTGAGAGGGAATTGGGATTTTATAGACATGATCAATGGGGTTTGCTTGCCTTGCTGATGATACACTGGGTTTAACGGTGGTCTTCTTCTTCGAGGGTGATCACCGTCTCGGAAAAGCTGTTTCCGGTACAATCATCAACAAAGGGGGACAACATTGAATTGAAATGCACAATCACATGATTATGTTGTCCATGATGTGAATGGTATTGGTTTGATCTAGGTTCAATTTGCCACATGTTAATTGAAGTTGATTTGAAAAGTTAATTCAAAATCAAACTCCAAATATTATTCAAATTAGGTCATCTTGCATTTGCTAATGTTTGGTTATTGTAAACAATGTCATCATGTGTGGTATAAGCTTCTGAAGTATAAGTGATCATGTTTGCATTGCAATGGTTAAATTTTGAATTGGATTTGAATTAAATTTGAATTAATTTCATTTAAGAGAAATAGCAAAAGCTACTGGTTCCATTTTAAAATCAACTTAAACATGGTTGAAAGATGCATATTTGGATAGAGAATTTTATGCTGATCATTTTTCATATATTATTTGTCCAATTTGGAGTTCATATGAATTAGTTATGAATTTCCAAAGTTTAACTCATTTTCTGGATTTTTCTCTGTTTTATTTAATTCTTTTAAAAACTGTAATTTGGTTTATTGCGTCATGCTGACCTCAGCATGACGTGTGGGGGCTCCTGACCGGTGGGGCCCCTCTGTCAGCCTCAGGGGGTTAATCCCCTCTGTTAGCTTAACTAACAGTGTGTTAGGGGTGGCCTGGGGCCCACTTCTCATGGACTCGGGGTGGGATTAGCAGGGTCATTAGGTGCTAACCACCGGCGGCTGCATACGCGGCGGCGCCTCGCCGGAGTAGGCTTTCCAGCCACGGGAAAGGAAACGGAGGGCACGGGGGCGCTCCTCGCGGGCTCCCGCACCCAATGGTGCTACTTGGGGGGGTCTCGGGGAGGGCTGTGGAGCTCGTCCACGACGACAATGGCGGCGGCCGTGGCTCTGCTCCGGTGAGATCAGTGGCTAGGGCACGGGGAGGAGAAGGAAGTAGGGAAAAATGGCGAGAGGCTCACCCCGATCCGAGCAGAGGAGACGGCAGGGTCGGAGGAGGTACGTCGGCGATGAATTTCCCGACGAGGCCTACGGCGGCCGGCGGCGAGTCGGTGATGATTCCGTCGTCCACGGGGCGTTCCGGCCCGATTCCAGTTGCGTCGAGATGAAGCCGAAGACCCTGAGCTCGAAGGACAAGTCGGGGGGGCTTGGGGTGGCTTCTGGCCGCGGCAGCGCGCGGCGGCGCTCTCCGGTGCGCTCGGTTCGTGACGAAGACGGCGAGAGGAGGCAGGGGAGACAAGCAGCGAGAGGGGGGAAAGGTGCGGGGGGTCCTGGGGCGTACTCGTGGCGCGCCTAGAAGCCAGGGGAGGGTCCAGGGGGGACGTGGCCCTCGCCGGCGTCGGCATGCTCGCCACCGAGCAGCTTGTCGACGCGGCGGCGAAGACGACAAGGCCAGGTGGGCCTGGGCCATGGGGGGGGAGGTTAGTTGGACCTGCGGCCTGGCCGGTTGGGCTTTCTTTCTTTTTTTTATTTTCTTCTGTTATTTCTTCTATTTTTCTTTCTGTAATTTGTTTTGCCCCAAAAATAAATAGCAAGGCATTTTTAAAAATCATGAAAACTTTTATGTGGGCTTATAACATATATAGCTAGCCACTCATAAGTTTTGGTGATTTTTGAAATTCAAACAATTTGAATTTAAATTCAAATTGGAGTTTAATTTAATTTCCAATGCACCTTTTGAATTTTTGAATATTCCATGGGCATGGGAAAATCCCCAAACCACTTTTGCAATGATCAGCAACAATTCTAGGAATTTTCCAAACATTCACATGATTTTTGGAAAAAGATTTATTTCTGGCCTTTTTATTTAATTTCTCAGGGCTTTCCTTTTCCCCATTTTTGATTTTTCTTTTAAAATTTTCCCATGATGCAAAGGGCACTCAAACTCTAGCACTTACCCTAGTTGGGGTTATGACAGGAGGCCCCCCGCTTGATGCCCTCGTCCTCTCCCTCGCCTACGGCCACCGTGTCGACGCCCCGTTCCGAGCTACTCCGGCGACTCCATGGCCACTTTGACGCCCTCCATCGCGTCCACTGTGAGCCTCGAATCATTTTCCCCTCTCCCCTACTCCATTTGCTCGTCGTAACGCTATCGCCAGCGAGCTTTCTCCATCCATCGCCGCTCACGATGGCCGCGCCCGGGGCGCACCCTGCCTTGCCCTGACACGCCCCAGCCGCCCCCCATTGTGCCGCGCGTGCACGGGCGCGCGCGTGGCCACCCCTTGGTCCTCTCGGTGCCCCCCCTTGGCCGGAGTTGGTTCGCAGCCGGCGACCCCGTACGGGTGGCCACGGGGCTAACCCCCTTGTTAACCACCCCTCTTTGGTCTCTGACAAATGGGCCCGACCTTGCTAAGTACCCCCTGATAAAATTGATAAAAGAAACAAACCCCCTGTATCTATGACATGTGGGCCCAGCACTTTAAATAAACCTTGGATTAATTAAACTGATCAATATATTACTGTCTCTATGACAGGTGGGCCCCTTGGCTATTTAAATAGAAAAGTTAGTTTGATTGCCCCTCTGCCAATGACATGTGGGTCCCCCTTTATTATCGGAATAAAGGAAATGAATTTATTAGAGCTGTGTCTATGACAGATAGGACCCACTGGTCTGTTTGACCAGTCAATCCCTTATGTATAATATTGTATTTAAATATTAAAAGATAATCCAGAAAAAGCTTTTAAATTGATTTAAACTTAATAATTTAATATCTTTTAATCCATAACTCTGATGGAAAAACTTTATACATGAAAATTGATCAGAAAAATATAACGAATACGGATACGGGACACGGGACATTCCCCCCTCCGGTTGCACTGTCCGGTAATCACCCGGAGCCGGTAAAACAGTCCGGATGAAAATGTTCTGTATACAAAAGTTGTTTAGAATGAATCAACGAACACGGATACACTATCCACATGTCTGTCAGATGTCTCTAACATTGCAGACATGGAACCTTCCGCCTCCGGATCATCTGTCCGGTAATCAACCGATAATGATGAGTCATCCCCGGATAAATTCCTGCTCCAAGCAAATCATCGAACACTACGTTTGAGCCCCGTTTCTTTATATCTGCTATGTCATACAATTGTATTGCTATTATTGTTGTGTATTTATTGTTTCTCCCCCCGATTTATTCTCCGATAGACCTCGTTGCTGCCGATGACGAGATCGTTGCCGAGTACGACTATTTCGTCGATGACCGTACCCCTACTACCGAGATTCCAGGCAAGCAGAGCCATTCTCTTCCCCAGATATCGCCTATATTTCCGTACTTTTCTTGCAATAGGCATATGCTGCTACTTCTATGTTACAATCCTATTCAATTGCATAGCATGTCATTATCGCCCCTTAATTTGCCTTTTCTTGTCCTATGCTGCCTTATAAATATATATAATATTCATCAGTAAACCCTGTGCATTGTTAGCTAGGTTTAGAATAGCGGGCCGTGATCACTCTGGTAAGTGAAAGCGGAATACAAAATATTATAACTGCAATAGGTACGTATCAATGCAGATGCCCTAGGGAACCTACAATGGCGAGACTCTGCCGAGTCGCTTCGAGTTTGACTTACGCGTGGTAGGACTCGTATTTCACTCTCGTCGGCTCAGTAGCGTAGCATCACTGGGATGATACGAGGGTATTCCTTTTTAGTTCATTTCGCTGGTGTCTCTGCACCACCAGGGTGATACGAGAATATTCCTCTTTAGTTCATTCCGCTGATGTCTCGGTCGAACCTCTTCAAGTGTACCATCGAGGGTGATTCCTCCTGGTTTCACTTGATGGAAGGCACTCGAATCAACTGGTGTCCTTACAGGTAAGGAGTCGGGTGACCCAATGGTGCCCGCGCAGGGTATCTTAGCGGAACGACAGGTCAGGTGTATTCCACCGGTGTGCGGTAGGCCTGGTACTGTTCGTGGCCGAGAGGTATCCTGTTGTACGAAAGTCGAGCTCTTCACAGAGCAAACGCGAGACAAGGTAAGGAGACGGTTCACCTTGCTGGTAACCGCACGAGTTGGTGGGACGTTGATGGCCCGAGAGTTGACGGGTGTAGTCTTCTCGCCCTTCGTTGGTGAGCCCCAAGTGGAAGGCGTGATGCAGCACAACAGCAAATTTCCCTCAGTAAAGATACCAAGGTTTGTCTCCAGTAGGACTCCAGAGATGATAAGTAGGTGTCAGCGGCGCAACTGACGCGGACCTGCACACAGACACAAATAACTTTGTTCCCAACGAAGTTCAGAGAGGTTGTCAATCTCTCCGGTCTTGTTGTTCACAAAGGATCAAACACAAGGGAAAATTATAGCAACTGAAAGTAAAAGCAGAAAAGTAAATGAGCGTGGAAACAGTAATGAGGATATGGACCGGGATACGTGATGTTCACTAGTGATGTCTCTCTCCCAAAAGACGATAAAACTGGTACGCGAGGTAAACAAATTACAGAAGGGAAATTGAAAGGATTATGAACGCACCGCAATGCTAACTATGCTACAAAAGAAAGGAAGAGGCTCAAAAGCACGGGCAGTACGCCAAAATAAGTAGACCGAAATCCAACTGCATCTACTACTAATCATCCACCTTGAGATATCTATCCAGAACATCTCGTTGGTATTAAGTTGCGAGCCCCACCCAAAGTGTAAACCCAAAGCAACAAACAACTGCATTAAAAAGCACTTTGCGTAAAGTAAACAATCCTTGCAACCGCGGTTACAAGCACCGTTGTTTTCCCCCTTGTGGCAACAGCACATCCCCTAGACTCATGTTTCTGTCACTCAAGCGTGTCATCGGGGGGCATGAACCCACAATCGAGCATAACGTTCCCTCTTGGGGTTACTACCTACTACTTGGCCAAAGCAATAAACAACAACGGACAACATGCAAGAATTACTTAGGAACAAAAATATAAGAGATAAAAACCAAATATATCACTCAATCACAATCTGAACATAATCTCATAATCCATCAGATCCCATCAAACTCAGCATAGCAACAACAGAAAGATTACAAAAGTACCTCGATCATGCAGGGCAGCTCACGAGGTCTAAACCATGAAGAACAAAGAGGGGAGGAGAACATCACATAGCTACTGATAATGGACCCATGGTCCAAGGAAAACTACTCACGAGACATCCGGGGAGCATCCATGGTGGAGAGGAGACTCTCGGAGGTCAACCCTCCCTCCGGCAGGGTGCCGGGAAAAGGTCTTCTGGTGCTACCGATCTCGGAATCGCAGCGGCGGCGGAACAGAGGCGAGATCGCGAAAAAGGGTTCCCTTTTCTGAAGTTTCCCGTGACGGAGAATATATAGGCGAAGGGGGCAGCCAGAGGTGGACCAGGGGCCCAAGCGCCCCCCTAGCGCGGCCAGGGGTGGGGCCGCGGCGGGTGGCCGCCTGGGCCACCCCTGTCTCCCCTCTGGCCCTACTCGGGCTCTTCGCGAAGCTTCCTGTACGCTGATTTTTCCTATATTTTTCCCGGAATTTTTCTGGCACTTTTTATATGGGGGAAAACTGAAATAGAAAAACAACAGAAAACAGGAACTGGCACTGTGGTGCACTGAGTTAATAGGGTAGTCCAAATATGATCAAAAGTGTATGAAAGTGTATCTAGATCATAGCAATATCACACAAAACATGCATGGAGCAAGCAGAAATTATAGATACGTTTTGGACGTATCAACATCCCCAAGCTTAATTCCTTCTCGTCCTCGAGTAGGTAAAGGATAACGGCATAATTTCTGTGGTGACATGCTAGAAACCATATAAGAACTTTGAAAAGAAAACCAATCAAGGTTAGAAACTCAATTCAAGTCATAACAAGTAAGAGTCTATATTAGCATTGAAACAAGTAACAAAAGAACAAAAGGTGCAAGAGCTCTCGCTGTCCGTGACTCGAATGTCTCCAAATAGTGTTTGCGTGCAAGAAGGGGGATAGGGAATACAAGAAAAACATTTATTTGTTGAGAACTCAATCTACTAAAGTTTCACACTCGGTCTTTTTCTGGAATCTTATCTTGACTCGTCCCCAGACCAATAGCCAGGTACAAGTCAATTTGATCCACTCCTTTTTCAATATTTTGAGCACTCATGCAATGGATGAGCGTAAGCACGAGAGTTGGCACTTAGGATGGCAAAGAGAGAAGTGCGGAGGAGGAAGACAACAAGGATGAGAAAGGCTCACATCAATGAGGACAATCATAGGAAAGAGATGCCAAATGATAGATATGATGTGAGGAGTAGGGATTGCCATGCAACGGATGCACATACGAGCTAGGAAGCTCTCCAACGGAACTAGTGGGGGTGCATCTAACTTGCTCGCTCATGAAGACCTAGAGCTCGTTTGAGGAGGCTCATCTTTGGAATATGCAAGCCAAGTTCTATAGTGTGAAGGTCCCCACATAGCTATATGCATAATGATCATCTCTATGGAGTACAAGGATATAAAGGGAGTACTAGTGTGGATCTCTCAAAAGATAGTAGTGTTGCCCCTTTCTCTCTTTTTATTTCTTTTTATCTTTTTTCTATTTTTTGTATTTTTTTGTGGCCTCAATGGCTCTTTCTATTTAACTCTCATTTGTACTCTTTGGGATCTTTTATTGTGTCCACTTTGGGATCTTTTCCACACTTAAGGGCAACACTCTATTTTACAAGAAGGTAAAAGGAGATATTTCACACTTTACAAGGTACTCAAAATCATAAAGAAGATGTAACTATCATGATGTATGCAATGTATGTCGCTGCCAGTGTAGCAGGAACATGTATGACATGAAGATCAAGTCATGAAGAGGTGGATGTTGCACGGCAATATATCTCGGAAAGGCTATGGAAATGCCTTGATAGGTAGGTATGGTGGCTGTTTTGAGGAAAGATATAAGGAGGTTTATGATGATAGAGCGTATCAAGCCAAGGGCTTGGATGTACCGGCGAAGGTGGACACCAACTCTCGGAGTGAGAAGAAGGCAATGCACGGCACGGGAGAGGCTAGCAAAATATGGGAAGGTGGAAGTGTCAACTTTCAATACTTACATTAGTCCGAAGAACTCATGCACTTATTATCGGTAACTCTCAATCTAAAAAGGAGGTTCACAAAGAGACAAGTACCCCAAGGATGAGTGTATGGGGGTTTGGTTATCCTTGCGCATCCTCGACTCATGGTACGTGAGTGTTCTCTAATATTTGATCCCTCCAAAGATTAGTGATCCATCTAGTAGCTAGAGTTCTCAACTAGTTTTGTAGGTTTTGAAAATACACACGGATTGCCCAAAGTACGACACCTATCACTAATAGGCCAGAGCTCTTGACACCAAAAGTTCAAACATTACTCACATCAAAACTTCAAAACTACTGCAAGTTACTACTAGAATTAAATAGCAACCTCAATTACCTACTTTCAAGACAAGACACAACTCAGTGCAACAACCAACTCTCTTTAACAAGATAAACATGAAAACTAAAAAGAGTTCCTGCAACAAACTAAACAAAAGCCAAGGCTCTTGCTAAAGACAAACTAAGACTAAAACTAAACATGGCAGCAGCTACGAAAAGATAAAGAACACACAACAGCAAAAAGATAGGCAGGAAAAATCCTATGATGTGTTCTAGATTTTGAAAGTGGAGCGTGTTTCTCTCCCACACAAAGTAAGATGGGGTCTAACTTGTTATGACCAGCAAGCAAAACTAAAGAAACTAAAAATAAAACCTAAGAGCGAGACGCTCCAAGCATAGCACATAACGCATGAAGTGATAAAAATATAGTGAGATGAAGGACGAACTGATGATTGTTGATGGAGAAGGGGATGCACGGGGGCATCCCCAAGCTTAGACGCTTGAGTCTCCTTGAATATTTATTGGGGATGCATGGGGGCATCCCCAAGCTTGAGCGCTTGACACTCCTGGATCTTCTTTCATCATCTTCCATCGCACACTTGAAAACTCCCTTCATACATAACTCATGATAAGATGATTAGAGAGGTTAGTACCCTTAATAAAATAATTTTTCCCCACTGGATATAAAGATATTCTTGAAGAGCTATTGTTTATCAAGAGTGCCAAAAAGTTTTTGTAAAGAAAAGTCAAGCTTAAGGTTTGCAAAAGTTAGGAGAGACAAAACGTGGCAGAATTTGTGAAAAACAGAACAACAGGTAGTAAAGAATTTTTTAAGGGCACTTCTGCAACTCCAATCAAAAAACTCAGAACATACAGAAGTTTCACAATTGTATAGAGCACGCTGTCAAAACAATTCAGACTAACAAGATGATCTGGTGATTTGATTCGAATTTTTCTGTCAAGGGACAGAATCTATTTTCTGGACAACACGTCACAACTTTTTCTTCCCTTATCATAAGAGGCTATAACTTGGCACAAAGATGAAAAATAAAGATACAATGATGTTGCTACAGTAGTAAAAAACATCAAGACACAACAAAAAGAAAAAAGAAACCTAAATTCGTTGCGGGCTGCCTCCCGAAAGTGCTTTCTTTTATGCCTTTAAGCTAGGCATGAAGATTATAAAAGATGCTCACGTAAGAATAAGGATTTGAAGCAAAAGAGAGCATCAAGAAGCAAACATGAAACACATTTAAGCCTAACCCACTTCCTATGCATAGGAATCTTGTAAGAAAATAAATCAAAGAAGCACAAAGTGACATGCATAGGAAGGTGTAACAAGAACAACTTCAAAACTTTCATCATAAAGAGAGGTGTTTTTGTAACATGAAAGTTTCTACAACCAAACTTTCCTCTCTCAAAGTAATTTTCAGTAGTATCATGAACAACATCAAGAATATAACTATCACATAAATCATGTTGTTCATGACCTACAAGCACACGTGTATTGTTTTCAACACGGTTTTTAGGATGATAAGATAGATGCAACCCATCACATTGAGCCTTGATAAGAGCAAAATTCTCTAGAATAGTTGGAGATTTCAAAAGGATAATAGGGCAATCAAGTGTGGGTGCAACAACAATAATTTAATGCTTAACATAAGGAACTATAGCAAGTTCATCTTCGTAGGCATCATCCATAGTGGCATCATGGCCATCAACAAAGCAAGTATCAAAATCATCAGAAAGGGAAGTATCAAGGGAGTCCTCGGAATCATAAGATTCCTCTTCATAGCAATCATTAGCCTCTTCTTGGGAAGCAAGCATTCTATTTTTAAAATCCTAAATATAAGAATTGGAAGTATAATGCTCAAAGCAATAAGCAAGAACAACAAAGTTTTAAGACTTGTGAATAGTATCGTAATACTTTTCAATCAAAGAAGCAATCTCATAAGCACCTTTAAAAGCAACAAACTCTTCAATCTTTTCAACATCAAAGTAATCATAAACACCTTTTGCATAAGAAGATAGGATCTCATTTTCATTAAACTCACATTGGAAAGGAAGGTGTTTACGCTCTATATTAGAGAAGCAAGTAAAATCATAAATGTGGCATAAACACTCGGCATAACAATAAGAAGTTTGTATTTGGTCCCATAAGTTTTTCCCTTTCTCAGATAGGCGGTGCCGCGTATAATGAGCATGCTCATGGAATGATTTTCCCTCAACCAAGTCGGTTGGGTTTTTAGCGCGAGCACAAATTGATCGAATACGATCCAAGTGAAACATGTCCATCCTTCCATATTTGGGTGGTTCAGCACCCATGGTGAGGATAGCATCACTAGGCAGAGCAGGAAAAAGGAAAAAGGTAGAAACTATTTTTGTGGTTTTTCAAATAAGACACAAAGGCAAGAGCAAAAACTGGAAGGTAAACAAACAAGACTAAAAAAACAAAGGTAAAGGGTAGTGTGCAACTCCCCTATCTTATCACTCGGAGTCCCTGGCAACTGCGCCAGAAATTTGCTTGATGGCGGGAGAGTTGACGGGTGTAGTCTTCTCGCCCTTCCTTGGTGAGCCCCAAGTGGAAGGCGTGATGCAGCACACCAGCAAATTTCCCTCAGTAAAGATACCAAGGTTTGTCTCCAGTAGTACTCGAGAGATGATAAGTAGGTGTCAGCGGCGCAACTGACGCGGACCTGCACACAGACACAAATAACTTTGTTCCCAACGAAGTTCAGAGAGGTTGTCAAAATCGCCGGTCTTGTTGTTCACAAAGGATCAAACGGAAGGGATAATGATAGCAACTGAAAGTAAAAGCAGAAAAGTAAATGAGCATGGAAACAGTAATGAGGATATGGACCGGGATACGTGAGGTTCACTAGTGATGTCTCTCTCCCAAAAGACGATAAAACTGCTACGCGAGGTAAACAAATTACAGAAGGGCAATTGAAAGGAATATGAACGCACCGCAATGCTAACTATGCTACAAAAGAAAGGAAGAGGCTCAAAAGCACGGGAAGTACGCCAAAATAAGTAGACCGAAATCCAACTGCATCTACTACTAATCATCCACCTTGAGATATCTATCCAGAACATCTCGCTGGTATTAAGTTGCGAGCCCCACCCAAAGTGTAAACCCAAAGCAACAGACAACTGCATTAAAAAGCACTTTGCGTAAAGTAAACAATCCTTGCAACCGCGGTTACAAGCACCGTTGTTTTCCCCTTGTGGCAACAGCACATCCCCTAGACTCATGTTTTTGTCACTCAAGCGTGTCATCGGGGGGCATGAACCCACAATCGAGCATAACGTTCCCTCTTGGGGTTACTACCTACTACTTGGCCAAAGCAATAAACATGAACGGAGAACATGCAAGAATTACTTAGGAACAAAAATATAAGAGATAAAAACCAAATATATTACTCAATCACAATCTGAACATAATCTCATAATCCATCAGATCCCATCAAACTCAGCATAGCAACAGTAGAAAGATTACAAAAGTGCCTCGATCATGTAGGGAAGCTCACGAGGTCTAAACCATGAAGAACAAAGAGGGGAGGAGAACATCACATAGCTACTGATCACGGACCCATGGTCCAAGGAAAACTACCCACGAGACATCCGGGGAGCATCCATGGTGGAGAGGAGACTCTCGGAGGTCAACCCTCCCTCCGACAGGGTGCCGGGAAGAGTCTTCTGGTGCTCCCGATCTCGGAAGCGCGGCGGCGGCGGAACAGAGGCGAGATCGTGAAAAAGGGTTCCCTTTTCTGAAGTTTCACGTGACGGAGAATATATAGGCGAAGGGGGCAGCCAGAGGTGGACCAGGGGCCCCAGGCGCCGCGCCGGGTGGCCGCCTGGGCCACCCCTGGCTCCCCTCTGGCCCCACTCAGGCTCTTCGCGAAGCTTCCTCTACGCAGATTTTTCCTATATTTTTCCCGGAATTTTTCTGGCGCTTTTTATATGGGGGAAAACTAAAATAGAAAAACAGCAGAAAACAGGAACTGGCACTATGGTGCACTGAGTTAATAGGTTAGTCCAAATATGATCAAAAGTGTATGAAAGTGTATCTAGATCATAGCAATATCACACAAAACATGCATGGAGCAAGCAGAAATTATAGATACGTTTTGGACGTATCAGACGTCAGGGCAGGCACCAACGTTACTGGTGGTCCTGACTGCTGTCATTGTCCGCGACTCATTCAATAAGGGGCAACGATAACGGTTGTCCCTACAGATAATAATAAAATGCTTAACGGTTCAGGTGGATGACTTGACAAGCCGCAAAGGCTTCTACACACTACCTTCACGTGGGATGACGGTGTGGGCCCTCCGCGTTGTGGTCTCGATCAAAATCTCTGAAAGACGTCCAGTTCAGCATTGTGGCAGGGACGGACCGCGCTGCGGCGCTGGAATTCACCCTCCTCACAACGACCCGGGGAGCGAGGGGTGATAGGCCCATGACCCCCTTGCCCTTAGGGTTGTAGACCGGCAGAGACCTCTCTAATGAGCCGTAGGATGGGCCTCGACGTGTCGGATAGCCTCGGTGGGGCATTCCCTAACAAGGTGTACGCCACCCTGGAGATCCGAGCGTGCAGTTAACAGTAGTGCAACCCCTGAAGGGAAGATAATCTATTCGAATAGTTGTGTCCATGGTAACAGGACGCTTTATGCTGAAGCTAGACTCTACTACTACAAACTAATACTATTAAACTGTTGGTTTCGGTTTCTCTTCCTCGCAGGGAAGTCGAGGAGGGGATCTCGGAGGCATATATAATTATTAATTATTACAACTTACTATTATACAATGCTGCAGCAACTTCTGCTGCATTGTTATTAGATTCATGCTTTTAAACTGTTGGTTGATTCTTACCTCATGCTGCAAGAATCGTCGGAAGATGCTAGTCTTCGATAGGCCTAGCTTCTTATCCTTATTCTGATTTCTACCTTGCAGTCCACTATATACAGCCTCCCATTTCCATTTGATACAAATGCATAATTGCTTAGTAGCGGACGTAAGACTCGCGGGTATGCTAGATACTCACCGTTTGCTTTGTTTCCCCCTTTTTGTTTCGCCTGATCGGCCACTGTAGTTGACGTTGGAGCCCAGGAGCAGAAGATCACAAGTGCTTGCTTCATCGTGGAGTTCCCCCCTCGACCAGGAGTAGTTTGGAGGTTCCCAGGCAGGAGGCCTCGCCTTTTCGATCGTTGTTGTTTTTGTGCTAGCCTTCTTAAGGCAGATCATGTGTACCTTGTGTCTGTACTCAGATACTATTCCTTCCGCTAACTTTGTGCTTTCGAGCTGTTGTATTCGAGCCCTCGTGGCCCCTGGCTTGTATTAAACAACTTGTATTATTTTATTTGTAGAGTTGTGTTGTGATATCTTACCGTGAGTCCCTGATCTCGATCGTGTACCTTGCGTGTATGATTACTGTACACGGTCTGATTTTGTGGGCGTCACAAGTTGGTATCAGAGCCGACAGCCTGTAGGACACCCCCTTCCAACCCCTTGGTCGAAGTTGAGTCTAGTCTTTGCAAAACTAGTTTAGTAACAGTATCGTGTAGCTTATCGGCCCACATCGCAAACCTCGTGGTATTAGGATCCTTTTCTCCGTACCTTTACTCTGGGATTCTACTCTCTTATCCTTTCGGGAAATTTTTCTAACTCTGACATTAGGATCTCGTGGTCGCATCTATCCGGAGATCCCTGCATTCAATATGATCGCTTGCCTGACCTGAAGATTCCGAAGATTACTCTCCGATAAATTCCCGAGAACCTATGTGTTCATCACCGCTGGAATCCCGTGCCACCAATAATGTCCGTATGGATAATTACCTCCACCTCCCGATATGGAAATCATAATTCCCTTCTACTTAAGCATCGAATTATTCCGATGCTTCTATCACCCGATGCCTTTGCATCCTTTCTCCTTCTAATTGAGTGCCGTTACTCACATCAGATTCTTTATGAACCACTCGACCTTTGGTGGATTATTATCCAACTAACCTTACATGGTTTCTTCCATGTGTCAATCGGATTCATCGTGTGAAATACCATCCCTGCCCGTCGATGATTTGTGTTATCATCGACAACCTTCCTTGACTCCCTTCCAATACAACTTGGTCATGTATATCATACTATACTTTCCTTGGGAAGGATATACACCTAATGCTTGTGTATAACCACATTTTCCTTTCCATTGGTCTGTTTAACCTTTTCTTGCGAAGATTAACACCTAAGCAGTGATAATTCCCTTCTTATGTAAACACTTCGATGGACTACTTTGTCCGTACAACCTGTTACCATCGTGGATAATCTTTCGGTAACCACCGATGGTCGAGGACTTTGCCAATGAGACTGCCTTGTCTTAACGAGCAGTAAAATGGTTCTCATTGTTCCCCGCACTTGGTATCGGCGTTGTTACCGACAAAGCTGACAAGTTGTTCGCTGGAAAATCTTGCGTCGTGATCGCATTGAAATCTCCACCCTTATTCAATGTGGGACCATAACCCACAGTTCCACAGGATCGAAACCTGACTCTCGTCCTCTGCCTTGTGATATTCCGGCCGATTCCAGACGCAGTACTTATGCTTGATCTTCTGGACCCCCTGTTCATCATCCCTTATCGGCATTGAATGCTTGCCTATTTGCTTGAAGATTCTCATACTTTCTTTTCCTTCTCTCGATGTGTTACCCTATGATTCAACTCGAGAGATACTTTGCACCCCATTTCCTTGGACAACCTCGGTTGATTAACCCTGTAACGATCCGACCCCCTCAAATTTGTTTCCTCCTACCCTATCCGTAGGTACGATGCAGCCCCCGAAAGAAGGATCGAAACTCATCGAGATGCACTGATGCAAACAAATGAAGACGTTAACGAGAAGGATTAACTTCTTCGCGAAGGACAACAAGCCCCAGAAGAATCATTAGAATAAGAAACCAAAGCTTTACCCCTTCCACTGCCTTTTAATTCTCGGGACGAGAATTCTTTGTAGTGGGGGAGATTCGTAACACCCCCGGTGTCAGACAACTGTGATCACCTTATTAAATGCCAAGTCATGTATTTGGGAAGCACTAATCAATTTTATCATGCCCAAGTCCAAATCCAAACTCAAAAGAAATTACAAAAGTAAAGTGGAAAATAAAGTGCAGCCAAAAATCTTGCAAACAATTTTGTAAATTGCACAAAAATCAGTAGAGCAAAGTAATATGTGCATTGGAATTTATTGAGCTATAACATAAATCAAAAAAATATAAACAGTAGCCAAAATCCCCATTTAATTAGTTGTAGTTGAAAAATAAATAGCAAATTATTTTTATTAATCAACAAATTTTTTGTGGCACCTCCCTGTTGAGCAGTACAAATTTACCAACAAGATTCATTATCAACAAAATTGTTTTGGTGCTAACAAAAATGGAACAGAACAAATGCACAACTGTCACACGTGAAAATAGAAAAATTATATTCCTTGCTTAGGGCAAGGCCCACTCCGGCCCAATCCAGCACCCCTCTTTTCTTCCTCCTCCCACTGCTCATCCCCTTTGCGTGGCCATGGCCATGGCCGTCCACAGCGCCTGATGCGCCGCTGTCGCCCATCACGCGGTGCTCCTCGTGGATAAGATCCCCGAGCCCCCCCACCTCTGGAAACCCTAGCACCACGCCCCTCCAATTTCCCCTCGAGCCGCCGCTCTCCATCGCGCTGCCTCGCTCTCCAAAAATTGTAGTCGTGGCCGCGCCGCCACATCCGCATGCCACCGTCGCCGTTCCGCCTCGCCCCCGTGTCAGGAAGAATTGCCCGCGACCCGAGCTTCCTCCCCGACCGCCTGTTCGAGCCAGGAGGCCACCCTCTTGATACCCTCGTCCTCTCCCTCGCCTACGGGCACCGTGCGGCCGCCCCTTTTCGAGCTACTCCGGCGAATCCCTGGCCACTGCGACGCCCTCCATCGCGTCCTATGTGAGCCTCGTATCGTTTTCCCCTCTCCCCTACTCCATTTGATCGTCGTAACGCCGTCGCCAGCAAGCTTGCTCCGGCCATCGCCGCTCACCATGGCCGCGCCCGGGGCGCGCCCTGCCTTGCCCTGGACACGCCCCAGACGCTCCCCCTGTGCCACGCGTGCACGCGCGCGCGTGGCCATGCCCTGCTCCTCTCGGCGCCCCCCCTTGGCCGAACTTGGTTCGCTGCCGGCGAGCCCGTACGGGTGGCCACGGGGCTAACCACCCCCCTCTGGTCTTTGACAAATGGGCCCGACCTTGGAACGTACCCCCCCTGATAAAATTGATAAAAGAAACAACCCCCCTGTACCTATGACATGTGGTCCCAGCACTTTAAATAACCCTTGGATTAATTAAACTGATCAATATATCACGGTCTCTATGACAGGAGGGACCCCTGGCTGTTTAAATAGATTAAGTTAATTTGATTGCCCTTGTGCCAATGACATGTGGGTCCCCCTTTATTATCTGAATAACTAAAATGAATTAATTAGAGTTGTGTCTATGACAGATAGGACCCACTGTTCTGTTTGACCAGTCAACCCCTTATGGATAATATTTTATTTAAATATTAAATGATAATCCAGAAAATGCTTTTAAATTGATTTAAACTTAATAATTTAATATATTTTAATCCGTAACTTTGATGGAAAATCTTTATACATGAAAATTGATCAGAAAAATATAACGAATACTGATACGCTACCCAAACCCGAACCACTCCCCTCTAACGTACCAAACACGGGACATTCCCCCCTCCGATTGCACAGTCCGATAATCACCCGGAGCCGGTAAAACTGTCCGGGTGAAAATGTTATATATACGAAAGTTCTTTAGAATGAATCAACGAACACGGATACACTATCCACGTGTCTGTCAGATGTCTCTAACACTGCAGACATGGAACCTTCCCCCTCCGGATCATCTGTCCGGTAATCACCGGTACTGATGAGTCATCCCCGGATAAATTCCTGCTCCGAGCAAGTCACCGAACACTGCGTTTGAGCCCCGTTACTTTATATCTCCTATGTCATACAATTGTATTGCTATTATTGATGTGTATTTATTGTTTCTCCCCCCCTTTATTCTGCGATAGACCTCGTTGCTGCCGACGACGACATCGTTGCCGAGTACGACTACTTCGTCGACGACCGTACCCCTACTACCGAGCTTCCAGGCAAGCAGAGCCATTCTCTTCCCCAGATATCGCCTATCTTTCCGTACTTTTCTTGCACTAGGCATATGCTGCTACTGCTATGTTACAATCCTATTCAATTGCATAGCCTGTCATTGTCGCCCCTTGATGTGCCTTTCCTTGTCCTCTTCCTTATAAATATATATAATATTCGGCAGTAAACCCTGCGCATTGTTAGCTAGGTTTAGAATAGCCGGACATGATCACTCTGGAGAGTGAACACGGATTACAAAATATTATAACTTCAACAGGTACGAATCAATGCAGACGCCCTAGGGAACCTACAACGGAGAGACTCTGCCGAGTCGCTTTGAGTTTGACTTACGCGTGGAAGGACTCGTATTTCACTCTCGTCGGCTCAGTACCGTAGCATCACTGGGATGATATGAGGGTATTCCTCTTTACTCTGGTGTCTCGGCACCACCGGGGTGATACGAGAATATTCCTCTTTAGTTCATTCCGCTGATGTCTCAGTCGAACCTCTTCAAGTGTACCATCGAGGGTGATTCCTCCTGGTTTCACTTGATGGTAGGCACTCGAATCAACTGGTGTCCTTACAGGTAAGGAGTCGGGTGACCCAACGGTGCCCGCGCAGGGTATCTTAGCGGAACAGCAGGTCAGGTGTATTCCACCGGTGTGCGGAGGGCCTGGTACTGTTCGTGGCCGAGAGGTATCCTGTTGTACGAAAGTCGAGCTCTTCAAAGAGAAAACGCGAGACAAGGTAAGGAGACGGTTCACCTTGTTGGTAACCGCACGAGTTGGTGGGACGTCAGGGAAGGCACCGACGTTACTGGTGTTCCTGACTGCTGTCGTTGTCCGCGACTCATTCCATAAGGGGTAACGATAACGGCTGTCCCGACAGATAATAATAAAATGCTTAACGGTTCAGGTGGTTGACTTGAGAGACCGCAAAGGCTTGTACGCACTACCTTCACGTGGGATGACGGTGTGGGACCTCCGCGTTGTGGTCTCCTTCGAAAGCTCTGAAAGACGTCTAGTTCAGCATTGTGGCAGGGACGGATCGCGCTGCGGCACTGGAATTCACCCTCCTCACAATGACCCGGAGAGCGAGGGGTGATAGGACCATGACCCCCTTGCCCTTAGGGTTGTAGACCGGCGGGGACCTCTCTGATGAGCCGTAGGATGGGCCTCGGCGTGTCGGATAGCCTAGGTGGGGCATTCCCTAACAAGGTGTACGCCACACTGCAGATCTGAGTGTGCAGGGTAATAGTAGTGCAGCCCCTGCAGGGAAGATAATCTATTCGAATAGCCGTGTCCACGGTAACAGGACGCTTTACGCTGAAGCCAGAGTCTACTACTATGAACTACTACTATTAAACTGTTGGTTCCGGTTTCTCTTCCTCGCAGGGAAGTCGAGGAGGGGATCTCGGAGGCATATATAATTATTAATTACTACAACTTACTATTATACAATGCTGCAGCAACTTCTGCTGCATTGTTATTACATTCATGCTTTTAAACTGTTGGTTGATTCTTACCTCATGCTGCAAGACTCGTCGGAAGATGCTAGTCTTCGATCGGCCTAGCTTCTTATCCTTATTCTGATTTCTACCTTGTAGTCCACTATATACAGCCTCCCCTTTCCATTTGATACAAATGCTTAATTGCTTAGTAATGGACGTAATACTCGCGGGTATGCTAGATACTCACCTTTGCTTTATTTCCCCCTTTTTGTTTTACCTGATTGGCCGCTGCAGTTGACGTTGGAGCCCATGAGCAGAAGATCACCGGTGCTTGCTTCATCGTGGAGTTCCCCCCCTCTACCAGGAGTAGTTTGGAGGTTCCCAGGCAGGAGGCCTAGCCTTTTCGATTGTTGTTGTTTTTGTGCTAGCCTTCTTAAGGCAGATCATGTTTACCTTGTGTCTGTACTCAGATACTATTGCTTCCGCTAACTTTGTGCTTTCGAGCTGTTGTATTCGAGCCCTCGTGGCCCCTGGCTTGTATTAAATAGCTTGTATTATTTTATTTGTAGAGTTGTGTTGTGATATCTTACCGTGAGTCCCTGATCTCGATCGTGTACCTTGCGTGTATGATTACTGTACACGGTCTGATTTTGGGGGCGTCACAAGTTGGTATCAGAGCCGACTACCTGCAGGACACCCCCTTCCAACCCCTTGGTCGAAGTTGAGTCTAATCTTTGCAAAACTTGTTTACTAACAGTGTCGTGTAGCTTATCGGCCCACATCGCAAACCTCTTGGTATTAGGATCCTTTTCTCCGTACCTTTACTCTGGGATTCTACTCTCTTATCCTTTCGGGAAATTTTGCTAACTCCGACATTAGGATCTCGTGGTCGCATCTATGCGGAGATCCCTGCATTCAAGATGATCGCTTGCTTGACTTGAAGATTCCGAAGATTACTCTCTGATAAATTCCCGAGAACCTATGTGTTCATCGCCGCTGGAATCCCGTGCCACCAATAATGTCCGTATGGATAATTACCTCCACCTCCCGATATGGAAATCATAATTCCCTTCTACTTAAGCATCGAATTATTCCGATGCTTCTATCACCCGATGCCTTTGCATTCTTTCTCCTTCTGATTGAGTGCCGTTACTCACATCAGATTCTTTGTGAACCACTCGACCTTTGGTGGATTATTATCCAACTAATCTTACAAGGTTTCTTCCATATGTGAATCGGATTCATCGTGTGAAATACCATCCCTGCCCCTCGATGATTTGTGTTATCATCGACAACCTCCCTTGACTCTCTGCCAATACAACTTGGTCATGTATATCATACTATACTTTCCTTGGGAAGGATATACACCTAATGCTTGTGTATAACCACATTTTCCTTTCCATTGGTCTGTTTAACCTTTTCTTGCGAAGATTAACACCTAAGCAGTGATAATTCCCTTCTTATGTAAACACTTCGATGGACTACTTTGTCCGTACAACCTGTTACCATCGTGGATAACCTTTCGGTAACCACCGATGATCGAGGACTTTGCCAATGAGTCTGCCTTGTCTTAACGAGCAGTGAAATGGTTCTCATTGTTCCCCGCACTTGGTATCGGCGTTGTTACCGACAAAGCTGACAAGTTGTTCGCTGGAAAATCTTGCATCGTGATCGCATTGAAATCGCCACTCTTATTCAATGTGGGACCATAACCCACAGTTCCACAGGATCGGAACCTGACTCTTGTCCTCTGCCTTGTGATATTCCGGCCGATTCCAGACGCAGTACTTATGCTTGATGTTCTGGACCCCCTGTTCATCATCCGTTATCGGCATCGAATGCTTGCCTATTTGCTTGAAGATTCTCATACTTTCTTTTCCTTCTCTCGATGTGTTACCCTATGATTCAACTCGAGAGATACTTTGCACCCCATTTCCTTGGACAACCTCGGTTGATTAACCCTGTAACGATCCGACCCCCTCAAATTTTTTTCCTCCTACCCTATCCGTAGGTACGATGCAGCCCCCGAAAGAAGGATCAAAACTCATCGAGATGCACTGATGCAAATAAATGAAGACGTTAACGAGAAGGATTAACTTCTTCGCGAAGGACAACAAGCCCCAGAAGAATCATTAGAATACGAAACCAAAGCTTTACCCCTTCCACTGCCTTTTAATTCTCGGAACGAGAATTCTTTGTAGTGGGGGAGATTCGTAACACCCCCGGTGTCCGACAACCGTGATCACCTTATTAAATGTCAAGTCATGTATTTGGGAAGCACTAATCAATTTGATCATGCCCAAGTCCAAATCCAAACTCAAAAGAAATTACAAAAGTAAAGTGGAAAATAAAGTGCACCCAAAAATCTTGCAAAGAATTTTGTAAATTGCACAAAAATCAGTTGATCAAAGTAATATGTGCATTGGAATTTATTGAGCTATAAAATAAATCAAACAAATATAAACAGTAGCCAGAAGCCCCATTTAATTAGTTGCAGTTGAAACATAAATAGCAAATCATTTTTATTAATCAACAAACTTTTTCTGGCACCTCCCTATTGAGTAGTACAAATTTACCAACAAGATTCATTATCAACAAAATTGTTTTGGTGCTAAAGAAATGGAACAGAACAAATGCACAACTGTCACATGGGAAAATAGCAAAATTATATTCCTTGCTCAGGGCAAGGCCCACTCCGGCCCAATCCAGCACCCCTCTTTTCTTCCTCCTCCCACTGCTCATCCCCTTTGCGTGGCCATGGCCATGGCCGTCCACAGCGCCTGATGCGCCGCTGTCGCCCATCCCGCGGTGCTCCTCGTGGACAAGATCCCCGATTCCTCCTCCTCTGGAAACCCTAGCACCACGCCCCTCTCATTTCCCCTCGAGCCGCCGCTCTCCATCGCACTGCCTCGCTCTCCAAAAATCGCAGTCGTGGCTGCGCCGCCGCATCCGCTTGGCCACCGTCGCTATTCCGCCTCGCCCCTGTGTCAGGAAGAATCGTCCGAGACCCGAGCTTCCTCCCCGACCACCTGTTCGAGCCAGGAGGCCCCCCTCTTTATACCCTCGTCCTCTCCCTCGCCTACGGGCACCGTGCCGCCGCCCCTTTCCGAGCTACTCCGGCGAATCCCTGGCCACTGAGACGCCCTCCATCGCGTCCACTGTGAGCGTCGCATCATTTTCCCGTCTCCCCTACTCCATTTTCTCGTTGTAACGCCGTCGCCAGCAAGCTTGCTCCGGCCATCGCCGCTCACCATGGCCGCGCCCGGGGCGCGCCTTGCCTTCCCCTGGACACGCCCCAGCTGTTCCCCCTATGTCGCGCGTGCACGCGCGCTCGTGGCCACGCCCTGCTCCTCTCGGCGCCCCCCCCCTTGGACAAATTTGGTTCGCCGCCGGCGAGCCTGTACGGGTGGCCACGGGGCTAACCACCCCCCTTTGGTCTCCGACAAATGGGCCCGACCTTGCTAAGTACCCCCCTGATAAAATTGATAAAAGAAACAAACCCCCTGTACCAATGACATGTGGGCCCAGCACTTTAAATAGCCCTTGGATTAATTAAACTGATCAATATATCACTGTGTCTATGACAGGTGGGCCCCCTGGCTATTTAAATAGATTAAGTTAATTTGATTGCCCCTATGCCAATGACATGTGGGTCCCCCTTTATTATCTGAATAACTAAAATGAATTAATTAGAGCGGTGTCTATGACAGATAGGACCCACTGGTCTGTTTGACCAGTCAACCCCTTATGGATAATATTGTATTAAAATATTAAAAGATAATCTAGAAAATGCTTTTAAATTGATTTAAACTTAATAATTTAATATCTTTTAATCCGTAACTCTGATGGAAAAACTTTATACATGAAAATTGATCAGAAAAATATAACAAATAAGGATACACTACCCATACCCCAACCACTCCCCTCTAACGTACCGAACACGAGACATTCCCCCCTCCGGTTGCACAGTCTGGTAATCACCCAGAGCCGGTAAAACTGTCCGGGTGAAAATGTTCTGTATACCAAAGTTTTTTAGAATGAATCAACGAACACGGATACACTATCCACATGTCTGTCAGATGTCTCTAACACTGCAGACATGGAACCTTCCCCCTCCGGATCATCTGTCCGGGAATCAACCAGTACTGATGAGTCATGCCCGGATAAATTCCTGCTCTGAGCAAGTTACCGAACACTGCGTTTCAGCCCCGTTGCTTTATATCTGCTATGTCATACAATTGTATTGCTATTATTTATGTGTATTTATTGTTTATCCCCCCCCTTTATTCTCCGATAGACCTCGTTGCTGCCGACGACGACATCGTTGCCGAGTACGACTACTTCGTCGACGACCTTACCCCTACTACCGAGCTTCCAGGAAAGCAGAGCCATTCTCTTCCCAGATATCGTCTATCTTTCCTTCCTTTTCTTGCACTAGGCATATGATGCTACTGCTATGTTACAATCCTATTTAAAAAGTGATGGAAATATGGAACGGGGTCCCATGAAGTTCACTAGTGATGTCTCTCTCCCAAAAGACGATAAACAGCTATGCGAGGTGAACAAATTACAGCTCAGCAATTGACAGGATTAAAAACGCACCACAATGCTAAATATGCTACAAAAGAAAGGAAGAGGCTCAAAAGCATGGGAAGTTCGCCAAGACAAGTAGACCGAAATTCATATGCATCTACTCACTAATCATCCACCTTGGGATATCTATCTAGTACATCTCGCTGGTATTAAGTTGCGAGCCCCACCCAAAGTGTAAACCCAAAGCAACAAACAACTTCATTGAAATAACTTTGCGTAAAGTAAGCAATCCTTGCACCCGCAAGTACAAGCATCGTTGTTTCCTCCCTTGTGGCAATAGCACATGCCCTAGACTAATTTTTCTGTCACTCAAGCTAGTCATTGATGAACCCACAATAATTCATAACGCTCCCTCTTGGAGTTACTACCTACTACATAGCCAAAGCAATAAACAACAACGGAGAACATGCAATAATTACCCAAGAACATAAATATAAAAAGAGAAGAACCAAATATAGTACTCATCACAATCTGAACATAATCTCATAATCCATCAGATCCCAGCAAACTCAACATAGCAACAGCAGGAAAATTACATATGTGCCTTGATCATGTAGGGCCCCTCACATGGTCTAAACATTGAAGAACAAAGGTGTAGAGAAGACATCACATAACTACTGATCATGGACCCTTGGTCCAATATGGACTACTCACGTCTCATCCGGGAAGTGTCCATGGTGGTGGAGAAGCTCCCGGAGGTCTATCCTCTCTCCGGCAAGGTGCCGGGACAGGGTCTCCTGGCAGCCCCGATCTTGGAAGCGTGACGGAGGCGGAACAGAGGGGAGATCGCGAAAAAGGATTTTCTCCTCGAGGGTTTGAGGACGAGAGGTAAATATAGGTGAAGGGGGCATCCAGGGCGCTACCAGGGGGTCCAGGCGGCCACACGGTGCGGCCTAGGGTGGGGCCGTGCCCCCTGGCCGCCTGAGCGCCATGTGGTGCCCCCCTGGCCCCCCTTTGGGCATCTGGAAGCTTCCGTAACGTTGAGTATTCATATATGTTTCCTTCAATTTTTCTGGCAACCTGGAATAAAAAGATAGCAGAAAACAAGAACTAGCACTAAGGTGCACAGAGTTAATAGGTTAGTCCAAATATGATCAAAAGTGTATCAAAAGCATAGCAATATCACCCAAAACATGCATGGAGCAAGCAGAAATTATCGATATGTTTGGGACATATCATATGTTGAAACAAATCCTCTCAGTGGCCATCAGCAATATGATGCACCGACAGATTCGAAACACGATCATCGCTCTCTATGAATTCTTCAATCAATTATGGAAGAAGGTCGTAGACCCTGATGAACTAGATGGTATGAAAAAAGATATTGCGAGAATATTGTCAGAGCTAGAGATGTTTTTCCCTCCATCATTCTTTGATATCATGGTCCATCTTAGTGTGCACCTCGTCGATTAGATAAAGTTGTGTGGTCCTGTGTTTCTACGCAACATGTATCCTTTTGAGCGGTTCATGGGAATATTGAAGCACCTATGTCGGAGCCGGTATCATCCAGAGGCCAGCATTGTGCAAGGTTATGTATCGCAGGAGGTGGTTGGATTTTGCACGGAATACATGAAACAACAACCTATTGGTGTGCCTCTGTCTCGACACGAGGGAAGGCTGGCTGGTTATCCGGTCCTTAAGGGAACACCATGACATCCAAGTAATTTAATGGTAGATCAAGCCCATTTGACGGTATTGCATCACACCACTGATCTCTCCTCTTATGAGGATGAACACTTGGAGTTTATAAAAAATAGAGATCGTCAAAAGAAACAGTCGACGCGCACACTGATCAATACACAAAATAGAGAATACATTGGATGGATGAAGGTTCGTTTCAAAAATGGACAGGCCAGTGGTGACATGGTAACGTGGTTGGCGCAAAAACCATCACCTACATTTGTGAAATACCAAGAATATGACATTAATTGGAACATGTTATACACGATCGATCGTGATCAGAAGACCACGTATCAGAATAGCTTTGTTAGAATAGAATCCATGAGTGTCGGTAAAAACCCTAAGCCTAAAGTTTACTATGGAACCATCCACGAGATTTGAGAGCTTGACTATGTGCAAATCAAGGTGGCACTACTCATGTGTAAATGGGTCGATCTTAAAGAAGTGATAGTTGATGAATACGGGGACATGTGTGAATCTCAAAAATATGGACTACCATAGTGACCTGTTCATTCTTGCCAGTCAAGCTAACAAAATTTTCTATGTGACAGACACGTTGAATGAGGGTTACCATGTGGTTATGTTTGGGAAGAGGAGGATATTAGGAGTTGAAAATGTTGTTGATGAAGAAGAGTACAATCAGTTTGATTATTTTCCAACAGTGGGTGCACGAATCGAGGCATCAAAGAATGAAAATACCATCATCATAGATCATGTGTACACGAGGGGGGTTGGTGCCGATGTTCACAGGTACAAGCTTGGAACCAATCCAGGCGAAGAAGAACCAATATACTAACTAATTATCTAAACGAGTGTGTGTATGTCTTTCCCTTTATGTATTGGGCTTGTTTTTCTGTGCCCACATCGGATGTTGTGTTTGCTTGTAACTACAACTCTGATTTCTGGCCGTGGCTTTATCTATGAATCACGGTGAAATCCTATATTCTGAGTGTGTATGTCGTATAGATGTCTATATATGGTCATTTAATTGTTGCCACCCACATTAATGTATTTTTATTAAAAAATGAGGTCCAATGGGGAGGTACCCGGCATGGCTAGAATTAAGAATTCAAGATAGAAGTCCACTTAATGAGAAACCACAAATTCGTCCCTAGGGGATTCGAACCGTGGTCATCTGAGTAGAGGAAAACTCAACCTTGAACCATGGTGAGTTTATCAACGCATGCGGTTTTAATTGTACAAACGTGTGGATAACCTCAACCTTGGGCCGTTTCACGTTGCGTTCTGATTGGCCAGAACGCACTACCATGGATCGCACGTCTTTACCGTCCAATGCACCCGGATCCAACGGTCACCAATCAACCCACCGTTTGTACCTGTAGTTCCAGTGGATATTCTATTTAACTCATTTTCACGTTTTTAAGTGTAATAAATTTTTAAAATATAGAAAATTAACAAGGAATGTGTCCTAATTTGAACACAAGTCACATTTAGATGCGTGCTATCTGTGAAAAAACTAACAAGGGAAATCAATGAAGTAACGATACAATTTACTTGAAACTAGAACACCTAACGACTCTTTCCTTATCGAAACCATATGTGAGGACCACCCCCCCCCCCATTTGCAAGGAGAATTAATGATAACCTTTTTCAAAACGGTTGATTTTTTCGCCACAAACTAGTTTCGCCTTACCACGGCGCCACGCAAGACCTCATCAATTTCCGAGAGATTTTAGATTTTTTGGAATTAAAAAACCTTCGACCTCAAGGTTTCCGGACGAAAGACCTTGCCAATGTGGTCCAATTGTATTCCAATTCCATGGGTGGGTACTTCACGTTAACCCGGAAGCACACAGACGATCCCAGCACACCTCATGTAAATTTCGTCCACTTGCAGATCAATTTCAAAAAAAATCATATGAATTGCTTAAAATGCACTTAATGCCTAAAATATATCAAATGCATCCAGTAAAATGGAAAATTTTCACTTACCGCGGGGGATACAGTCAGTGATTTGTAGAAAAGGAACAAGTGCCATCCGACAAAGGAAATGTCATGTTTGCTTTCAACCCTAACGCATTAGTAAACCGAGACCATGATCATTCGTGTTAGGTGCCCTAGTGTGCAAGAGCATATGAAGTCAAAACTTTCTGAAAACGGCAGAAAGTTCTACTCGCATCTACCATGCGACATGCGGGTAATTTTCAAACCATTCCTCCTAAATAAACACAAAGTCCAAGGGGTTATTCGGTATAACTAATATGAATGTCTCTGTATGCAATTAGTGAATTATATGCAGTGAAATACGAGGAATGTCTCAGATATATACTAAGGTTGGCCACAATGGGAGTAACTTAGGTGGTAACATCACACATTTCAAGAAAAAAATGCTTACGTGGAATGTAGTTAATGAGGAGAGAAGTGTTTGTGGTAATTTAGCTAGTAGTTACTGTAACAACAAACATACCAAAGCAAGATGAGTATATAACCTAATAAATAAGGCGTTGCATGGCACCACATACTTGTTACCACTGTGAATGTGGTAAAATAAACTCGTAATACGTGTATATGTTGTTAGTCTAAGTTACTCCCCATTGTGACTAGCCTAAACATCATGGATGTATCTGATCATTTTCGTTGAATGACTCAGTAATGATGATTAGTCCAGCTATGGCGCATTTTAGGATTTGTCTGGTGAGGTTGTCGGCGCACATGGTTATAAATGTACAATCGTTTGGATAACCTCAACCATGGGCCGTTCGATCGTGTGTTCTGATTGGCCAAAATGCATCACCACGGATCGCACGCCTGCACCCTCCAACACCCGAATCCAACGGCCACCGAGGAGGCCTTACTCATAGAAAGTACTTGTTGATCCAGTGCATATTGAATGCACACGGTCGTAAGGAAAACTGTGTGGATAACCTCAACCACGTCCGTTCGACCGTGCGTTCTGATTGGCCAAAAGGCACCACCACGGATCGCACGCCCGCACCGTCCAATGCACCCGGATCCAATAGCCACCGAGGAGGCCTTTCCCGTGGAAAGTACTTGTTGTTCCAGCGCATATTGCAATGCACACGATTGTAAGGAAAACTGTGTGGGTAACCTCAACCACAGGCCTTTCGACCGTGTGTTCTGATTGGCCAAAAGGCAGCACCACGATCGCACGCCTGCACCGTCCAATGCACCCGGATCCAACAGCCACCGGGGAGGCCTTTCTCGTGGAAAGTACTTGTTGTTCCAGCGCATATTGCAATTCACACGGTCGTAAGAAAAACTGTGTGGATAACCTCAACCACGGGCCGTTCGATAGTGCGTTGTGATTGGCCAAAAGGAAGCACCACGAATCACATGCATGCACCGTCCAATGCAACCGGATCCAACGGCCACCGAGGAGGCCTTTCCCGTGGAAAGTACTTGCTATTCCTGCGCATATTAGAATGCAAAAGGTCGTAAGGAAAACTGTGTGGATAAACTCAACCACGGGCCGTTCGACCATGCGGTCTGATTGGCCAAAAGGCAGTACGACGGATCACACGCCCGCACCTTCCAATGCACCCGGATCCAACGGCCATCGAGGAAACCAACCCTTGTATCTCTAGTTCAAGTGGATAATGTATTTCAATCATTTTCACGTTTTTAAGTGTAATAAATTTTTAAAATATAGGAAATTAACAAGGGATGCGTCCTAATTTGAACACATGTCACATGTGGATGCGTGCTAGCTATGAAAATAATAATAAGGACAATCGATGAAGTAACGATACTGTAAGTGCATCTAGTGCCCCCTTTGAGGTTTTGGAGTATTTGATGACAAAACGGTTAAGGGACTGATGTGTTTGTGAGTATACACAGGAAAACAGTCCGTGAGGATGAGGTTAACCACCGTTGTCGACCCCCCCAAAATGTTGAGGAACATGGGAGAAATCGGTTTGTTTCCTGAAGACTGAAGTTGTGCAAAACCCTAAGGAATCAGGATCCTGAAGTGTTCGGCTGAAGCTGACGCAGTACCAGATCCTGAGGACGTTCGCGCTGAAGAAGAAGTTGAAGCGTAGTCTTCTCTAAGACTTTTTATACTTCTTGAGTCGTATGAAAACACCGCACTGTTGGAGGGGTTGATGAAAATGAGTTCTGTATTTCTGAGGAAGTGCTCAATTAGAAATCTTGAAGAAAACCCAGAGAAATCTCCTGCAGTAGAAGTTCAATTCCTCTGGTGTCTGAGACGATGTTCTTCAGGACACTGAGGAGTTTGTCTTCGGTTGAGGAGTCAGGAAACTACCAGTGCAGTTCGCCTGAAGAAAGAGAGAGAGATTCCGACTGTGCCACGTGTCACGTGGTAAGTGCTGGTATCGATCCAGCCAACGGTCCGAAGGGTGGGCATGGAAGTAATTTCATGCATGGGCATTTATGTCCTTTCACGTGGGGTTGCTCCGCGGCTATAAATAGCCTCCCCCAGCCCCATTTGTGAGTTGGCTGCTCCGAGAGATAAAACTGACACTTGTCATTTGAGAGCAACCCACTGCTGAGGATACTGAAGAACCTAAGTGAGGAAAACAACCAGCCTGAGTAATTGAGAATTTCTGAGGAAGTCAGTTCGAGTGATCCGAAGCTTTTTACTCTTGAAGACTGTGATCTTCCAGCCGGTGTAGAAGTCTTCAGTCTGAGGAAGTCAAGATGAAATTTTGACTTCCCTGAGTGACTGAGTCTGTGAAGGTTTCGGGAGTCTACCTTGCAGACTCACCTGAGTTATTGGACGGAGTCTGAGGACTTTATTTTAAGGAGAATAAGGTCAAGACTATGTCTTATGAGTTCAATCTCATCCTCTCCAACGAGACGTAGAATTGTCACAGCAACTCGGACTGGTTCATCGAGTCTATGTCTTCAGTGCCCTGGTATCTATTTCTTCAACCTCAACTATTATATTTATGCACTGATGACTTATCCTGATGCCTTACTTTCTGAGTTTACTCTGCACTGATTCCTCAGTTCTTGATTCGGTCTCACTTCAGCTATGCAATAGGTTGATTTACATTCACACCATTGCTTTTGCATTGCATCTGCTCTTCATCGCGTTTTAACTTCCTCATTTTTTTATTGCCTCAGTCCTGAGGAAACCGAAATTCCTCAAGATAATTGAAAATCTCCCATTCACCCCACCCTCTGGTCGATATATTGCACTTTCAATTGTTATCATAGCAAGGTACTCCCTTGTTTTGTGTGATTCGGTTTAACCACCTGGACTTTTAGTTATGTCGACCTCAGGTACAATGAGCGTTGCCTCCAACTGCCCCATCTTTGACGGGACAGACTGCCTGTACTGGAAGAACAAGATGAGGATGCATCTTGAAGCCATTGACAAGGATCTGGGATATTGTTGATCAAGGCATTCCTGAAGCTACTTTGATGACTGCTCCTAAGTTGTCAAGAAGAACTGGCAGCTTGATGCAAAAGCTCAAAGCATTATTGGTGGTCACCTCAACAAGGCTCAGTTTAGCCGTATCAGTGGTCTGGATACTGCAAAGAAGATATGGACAAGACTGTCAAAAGTTAATGAAGGATTCTCTGCTCAACGAGACTCTCGAGTTGATACACTTCGCAGTCTCTTCAACAGGTTCGAGAGGCTAGACAACGAGCATGTGCAGCAAACCTTTGAAAGACTCACTGACATATCCAATGAACTTCAAGCACTGGGTGCCGCTGATATCACGGATCATGAGGTGGTGAAGAAACTACTGAGGTCACTTGATGACTCGTTTGATTTCCTATCGCTGATGATTCAAGAAAGGCCTGACTTCAAGACTCTGGATCCTGCTGACATTCTCAAGCGCCTCAATGCTCATGAACTAAAGCTCTCTGAAAAACGAGACTTGTACAGCTCCACGCCTAAAGTCGGCGCGCTAAAAGCTAGGGCATGAAAAGTTTCTTCTGATGAAGAGTCTGAGGCTGATTCTGATGATCCTGAAACCCTCAGCCGGGAAGTTGCTCTCCTCACCAGAATGTTCCAAATATTCACGAAGAAGAATCGTTTCGGAAATTCCTCAAGATCCTCCTCAAGAAAAATCAAAGATGATCACTCTGTTGAGTGTCCTCTTTGGGAAAAGGAAGCTAAACTGAAGAAGAAGAAGAAAGGGAAAGATGGCAGTTCCGATGAAAAGAGAAAGAAGAAATCCTCACGATCCTCAAAGTCTGATGGATACAGGAACAACAACTCCCGTAAGGCTCGTGCATATCACAACAAAGAATTGGACTCTGAAGAATCTGGTTCCGATCCTGATGCTGAGGAGGATGAATCTGAAGAATCTGAGGGTGTGGCTGGTCTGGCTCTTGCCACGTCGCTTGTCTCCAAGTCAATCTTCAGCACTGAGGAATCTGATCCGTCGCATGTTGATGATGAAGATGAAGATGAAGACACCACCCCTGCCTTCTGCTTCATGGCCAAGTCCTCCAAGGTATATAATTACTCATCATCGGATGATCCCACTAATGAAGAACCTGATGAAAACTATGCTAAACTTGCTAAACTTGCATCTAAGCAACAACATGCATTTGAAAAGATTCAGACCTCACTAAACAAGAGTGATGATATGTTGGTTGAGGAAATGACGAAGACTCAAAAATTGAATGATGAATCAAAAATTCTTCAGTAAAAGTTTGATGACTTGTTCAGTCGCCATGAGGCACTCCTCACCGATCATGAAAAGCTGGCTCATTAGTTCCTCGTGAGGAAGCAAGAACTTGAGCGCGTGAGGATGTCTCATGACGATCTGAGGAACGAAAATGATTCACTCCTCTCCCAACAGATCATCATGCCACAAGAAGGATTTAATCCTCCCTGTTTGAAATGCATTGAACATGACCGTATTACTTATGTGGCTAGTTCTTCAATGTCTACAGACTCTGTTATTTCTATTGCTTCTGTGGTATCTAACGCCTCATCTGAGGATACCATAGACATTCTTGAAGAAAATGCTAGGTTGAAGAGTCTACTGGAAACCGGTATGTTCAAGAGTCTGAAAGGGCATCAGATTCTTTGTGACATCCTTAAGAAATGGATTCTCAGCTGGAATCCGAGGAAAGAAGGTGTCGCATTCACTCGGAAACTCAACCCTGATGGGTCTTATTGGAAACCTAAACAATACCCAGAGACCACTTGGGTTCGGGCAAAGATGCCTCCTCCTGATCCCTACACTTTATCTAGTTATGATACTATTTCCTCAGATGTGGTGATTGAGTCTTTTGACTCAAACTATAAATTATTTAAGGATGTTAATGGTGAGTTATTTGCCAGATACATCAGAACTAACTGCAAGAACGGTCCTCCAGTCAAGTAGATCTGGGTTCAGAAGGACCTCATCACTAACCTTCCTATGAATGCAGATGCAAATGAGCTGAGGGTATCATCTAAGGACGATACCTCAAATGGAAATGATTATCATTATGTCTTAGCTAACCATTTTGGTTACAGGGAAGCCCCTCACAAGAATGCTTATTCATTTTTTTATCCTGATACCACCATCTCACGTCCCATTAGGTCTCATCACTCTCATCAGTCCTCATATACCTCAAAACCACCCATTAAGACATGTCCTGTGGCAATCATAAATTCTGTAGAGATTATGCCCAGGACAACATCATTTGAGTCAGTTGAAGGATATTTATATTGTTTGGTTTCATAGAATCAATCCTGAGGAACATCCTGAGGAATTAGTTCTGAGGAACCATAAATTCTTCAAACTGAGACTGGCTCATAACTTGTTGTATGAGATACTAATTCCTTTGCAAGGAAAGACTGAATGGGTGATGGATAGTGGATGCACAAATCGCATGACTGGTGACAGAAGCCTTCTTATGGAATCATCTCTGAGTCCTTCTTCAAAGAAAACCATCACCTTCGCCGATAAAGGTAAAAGTAAGGTATTGGGTCTCGGCAGAGTTGCTATCTCTCGAGACCAACACATTGACAAAGTCATGCTTGTTGAATCCCTCGGATACAACTTGATGTCCGTCTCTATGCTATGTGATCTTGATTTCGTTGTTCTCTTCGGAAAATATGGTTGTGTAGTCTATATGGTTAGCGATAAATCCATTGTCTTCAGTGGAGTTAGGAAAGGTGATCTGTATATTGTAGATTTTTCTGAAGGTCCATCAAAGGAACTGGTCTCAGCTGCTGCTACAGCCATTGTTCCAACACCTCAGTGTCCACCTCCACCGATCATCACTGAGATTGAAGATGTGGACTTTGATATTGAGGATCATGGTACTCCTTGTGTCCATGATGAGGAATATGAGCTGGCAAACTCCCCCACTCATACTATCTTTTCTCCAGAGCCTCACTCCCCCACTGTGACTGAGGTGCTTCCTGATACCTCTCAGCAGTCTGAAGAATCTGTTGGTGCATCGTCCTCAGCTTCTGATGCTGCTGAACCTGAAGCCAAAAGTGCACCCCCCAATTCTGTTGCTGACACTGATACTGCGGCTACAACTACTGCTGAACCTGAGACTTCTCCCCCTGCAGTTGAAGCTGAAGCCGAGAACAGCACCAATGCTGACACTGAGACTGCAGCAGATCGCTCTGAGGATCGACAAGTTACATCTCCCTCGGCGCCTGCAACTTCGCAAAAACTATGCCTGATTCGCATGCTGAAGACCATGCTTCTCCACAGCCGCCACCCTCTGCTTCAGCCTCACCAGCTCATCAGGAGACTTCCTCAACCATTTCTCTGTGCCCCAAGCAGAAGAAGCCATTCTATCGCAATCTTGAAGCTGATGCACGTCCTGACGGAGATCAACCCCGGCAAATCCCATGGTCAGGGACCCTGGGTTAGTCATGAGAGGCACAGGTTGGACGATAGCTCGTCGGCAAACAGGATTACACGTTCCTGCTCGATATTATTGATGAGGGAGATGCGATTACAGTGGATGCCGAGGTTGGAGCGCTCAAGGCTAGGGTTACAGACGATATTCGATGCCTTTGGCGTCGCCCCTCCTAGCCCTTATATACTGGGCTAGGTCTCGGGGAGTTCATCCACGTTTACAGGTAAGCTTTCCTAACCCTAGCTTGCTCCGTACGACAGGTCTTCGTACTTTCCTTGTGCGTCGCAGACTCCTACGTCGGTGCCAATTAGCGGGCCAAGGCAGGTACAGGCGGGTCTTCATGGGCCTTCTATCTTCAGGGACACCGGGTAGGCCTATCCGTAGGAGTCGTGGGGTCACCCCCTCGTCAGTAGCCCCTGAGTGCTTGGGGGACTCGAAGAGTCGCACAGGGACTCGAGTACATCCATTTGTTGGTCATTTGTATGCGCGGTACAACCGCGGGTCGCTGGCAGTCTGGTGGCCATGACAAAACCTGTTTCGAGGGATGCTAAGCTGAAAGGGCCCAAGGAGTCGACTGGTCGAGCCTTGGTGAATTGCGCTAGTGGAAAATACCGCAGTAGCCCAATCAAACCCACGTCCCTCGACGTGAGCTTGGAACACTGGTGTCGATCAAAAGTCCTGCCGCTTCAGGTCTTATGGTGTTCATTTTCCTCCAGTAATGTGCATAGCCTAAGGCGCGTCCGCCCGGATTTTTCTATCATGCGCAGCGCATGGAAAAGGTTGGGAGCGAAATCGCTCTTCGGCAAGTCCCAGCCCGGCTGAACTTCGCAGCGGGGTCTTACCTACACGCTAATCTTTCGTGGCATCTGGGCACAGTGTGTCGTGTTCCAGGAATGTGTATTTTTTAGGCGCAGAGCCTAATAGTATTGCACCCGCTTGGAACAAAACATCAAGCGAGCTGTTCACTTATTCACCCGCGGAGCTTGTTTCGAGTGCTCCGGCGAGGGGTTCTTCGCGAGTGGTCACTCGAATGCCGTTTCGGTTCTTGCGTTGAGGGAGCACCTGAGACTCTTAGCGCCGTATGGTCTTGGCGAATGCATGTTTTTCTTGTGTCGGGTTGAGGGAGCACCCGAGTCTCTTGTGGGTGCGAGTGGTCACTCGAGCACGTTGCTGACTTTTAGGCGGTTGCTCACCTGAGGCTCGGTTTTGAGTGGGTACGCTCCCGATGGGAGTTTAAATATATTTGAAAAATGTGTTTAAGAAATCATTCTTGATTTCTGTTGGTATTCTTCCCCACATGTCAGGATAACGATGCCTCTGTTTGATGGCTGTCAGGGATACTCCGCCAGTGAACCGCCACGTCTTCATCCGCTGTGGCGTGCGGCAGGCTCTGGTTGAGTTTCCGATAAGCGCGTTGGAAACGCGCGTGAATTGACGCATCTCACGCACATTGCGTCCCATGGGAAAGCATCTTGGTCTTGGAATCTGAGACATCTACGACGTTTGGTCTTTGAATTAATTGCTGCTGTCGTCTTGGCTTCTCTGTGCTGGGGAATTTTGTTCTATAAATAAGCCTTTCTCTTCCACAGCGTTTCGCCTCTATCCAGCTTTGCTGCTTTGCCTCTTCCTTCTTCTCTTCTCATGGCTCCCAGGCGATGTGTTGGCCGTGGCCGTGTTCGTCGTGGCCGTGGTGGCCGTACAGCACACTCATGCCGTGATGGTCACCATGATACGGCGCCAATGCCTTCCTCCTCTCCCTTGGAGGAGGGATTCTGGCGCTATGATTTTCTTTTACGCGTTCGTGGCCAGAGCGCCAATCGCGTTCTTCTTCCCTCCGCTTTTTCCGCCATTGTCTCTGAACGTGGCTTAGATGGCTTGCTTTTGCATCTTCAGGGGAGCTGTCGATCTCCTTCTTATGTTGACTTGGAGGTTGATAGCTCCCGCTTGATTTTTCATGGCTCTGGTTGGCGTTTGTTTGCTCGGCGGTTGAATTTGCGAGATGGCGATATGCTCAGCTGTCATTTTGATGGCGAAAGCACTATCACTGTCCGCACGTTCGATCCGAGCGGCAATAGCATGGATCCGCACTGGCAGGAGTCGAGCAGCGACAGCTCCACAAGGTCGAGGAGTCCTACGCCTGCATCTTCTACCGCTCCGTCTTCTGGCGACTCCTCAGGTGGTGATGCCGTCTCCATCAGCTCCGAAGAGGACATCGATGTCAAGCTGTCAATCATGCGGGCGTGTCAAGCGACCTTGTAGAACTGGAGGCGGCCTCATCTTCGCCGGAAACTCGGAGAAGAAGTTGTGCAGCCGGAGAAGAAGGCGTGCAGCTGCAGCTGGAGAAGAAGCTGGTGGAGCATCGAAAAATAAGTCGAGCTTCACCCTTTTGTTATGTCATTGACATCCTCTGCTAGCTTCCTTTTTTCCTTTATCTGTGGTGATGCCCTTGTACAAGAGTCGATTACCCCTCATGGGCACACATGTAGAAGTGTTAATTCCTTGGGTAATCCCCTCTTGTAACAGGAGCTTCCTTCTATCCAAATGTAGTTGAGTCCTTTTATACCTTTATGGTTGAATTCAAGTTGTGGTTGAGATCTTGCAATAAACTATGTTTTCGACTCCTGTGATGCACTGTCTTCGACTCCTTCTGATAGCGCAGAATGTCTTTAACTCCATCTGATAGCGTGAAATGTCTTCGATTCCTCCCGTGATGCATTGTCTTCGACTCCTTCTGATAGCGCAGAATGTCTTCGACTCCATTTGATAGCGTGAAATGTCTTCGATTCCTCCCGTGATGCACTGACTTTAACTTTCTAGTGTGTTCTATCGGGTGCGCGGCAGCGCTCCCGAAGGGAGTAGCCCCTGAGGCTACGTTTGAGTTGTAGAGTCAAACGTAGGCTTAAAACTTTGCGTATTTCCTCGCGGTTCAACTCTAGAGTAGTCCCCGAGTCTTGGTTGTTTGTCGTCCGCGTGAAGACTTGAAGATTGCTAACTTGGTGTTTTTTAATAGGGCCGTAGCGTGTCTCGGGGAATGCTTATGCCTGAGCCCTCGAGTTTTTCAGGTGAGCTCGTGTAGGTGGTGATAGCGTCTCTCGGGGGGATTTTGTGCTTAAACCCTGAGTGCTTTTGTTAAGATCGCGTAAGCGATGATAGCGCCTCTCCGGGGGATTTTATGCTTAAGCCCCCGAGTGCTTTGGTGAAGATCTCTTAAGTGGCGATAACGCCTCTCGGGGGGATTTTATGCTTAAGCCCCCGAGTTCTTTGGTGAAGATCGCTTTAAGTGGCGACAGCGTCTCTCGGGGGGATTTTATGCTTAAGCCCCTGAGTGCTTTGGTTAAAATCGCTTGAGTGGCGATAGCGTCTCTCGGGGGGATTTTATGCTTAAGCCCCTGAGTGCTTTGGTTAAGATCGCGTAGGCGATAGCGTCTCTCGGGGGGATTTTATGCTTAAGCCCCTGAGTGCTTTGGTTAAGATCGCGTAGGCGATAGCGTCTCTGGGGGGGATTTTATGCTTAAGCCCCCGAGTGCTTTGGTTAAGATCGTGTAGGCGATGATAGCATCTCTCGGGGGGAGTGTGTGCTCGAGCCCCCGAGTGCTTTGGTTAAGATCGCGTAGGCGATGATAGCGTCTCTCGGGGGGAGTGTATGCTCGAGCCCCCGAGTGCTTTGGTTAAGATCGCTTGAGTGGCGATAGCGTCTCTCAAGGGGATTTTATGCTTAAGCCCCCGAGTGCTTTCGTTAAGATCGCTTGAGTGGCGATAGCGTCTCTCGGGGGGATTTTATGCTTAAGCCCCCGAGTACTTTGGTTCAGATCGCGTAGGAGATGATAGCGTCTCTCGGGGGGAGTGTGTGCTCGAGCCCCCGAGTGCTTTGGTTAAGATCGCGTAGGCGATGATAGCGTCTCTCGGGGGGATTGTGTGCTTGAGCCCCCGAGTGCTTTGAGATGGCAGTATTTGGGCAACATTTATTTTATTGCGGTCGAGCGGCTACATGAGTTGCCAGTCATGTCTGACCGATGGGAACTATGCATAGAATAGTCGCAAGTTTGCTACGTTCCATGGGTTACCCACGTCCTCGTCTGTCTTCGGGTTCTGTAGCCTGTAGGCGCCACCTCCGATGACTTCTGAGACTATAAATGGTCCTTCCCATTGGGGGGCAAGTTTATGGACCTTCTCTTGTATCAGCCGTAGGACTAGGTCACCTTTGTTGAAGGTTCTAGTGCGCAAGCGACTGCTTTGGTAGGTGTGTAGCTTGTCCTGGTACCCCTCTGATTTTTCCAGGGATGTATCCCTTGCTTCGTCAGCTGTATCGTTGTCATCTTGTAATGCTTCTTCTGCTTCTTCTTCTTCGTACCCGGTGACCCGAGGTGCTCCAAACTTGAGGTCATGTGGTAGTACTACCTCTGCCCCGTACACCATGAAGAAGGGTGTGTACTGGGTCGCGGTGTTTGGTGTAGTTCGTAGGCTCCATAGTACCGCGGGGAGTTCTTCTACCCAGTTGCCGGCAACTTGCTCGAGTGGTGCGAGGAGCCGCTTCTTGATTCCCCCGCATACAAGGCCGTTTGCTTTTTCCACTTGGCCGTTGGACTACGGGTGCGCGACTGATGCATAATTGATTTTGATGCCCAGTTCTTCGCAAAAGTTATGGAATTCTGCGGCTGTGAAGTTCGTGCCGTTGTCCGTGATGATGTTGTGCGGCACTCCGAACCTGAAGATGATTGATTTGATGAAGTTGACAGCCGTGAGGGCTGTGGAGCTGGTGATGGGCACTGCTTCGATCCATTTGGTGAACTTGTCGACTGCGACGAGCAGGATAGTGGTATGGTCTTGAGCTTTGAGGCGGGGCGTGTGGCCTGTTGGTGAATTTCTGGCAGGCAACACAACGTCGCACGATTTCCTCTGCGTTTTTCATGGCTGTGGGCCAATAGAACCCGGCTCGGAATGCTTTGGACACGAGTACTCGACTGCTCGCATGGTGCCCGCAGGTGCCTTTGTGGATTTTGAGCAGTAGGGCTTTGTCGTCCTCTTCGTCGATGCACCTTTGGAGTTTGTTGATTACAGTGAACACCTTGGATCGTCGGCCGATGCGTCGTGCTTCGGCCACGTCTTGCGGTAGCGTACCTTCGATTAGGAATCAGAGGAACGGTTTTGCCCAGAAAGGTCCTTCGAGCACTGTCGGAGCTGGTGTTTGTGCCATCTAATGGGCATGCTGCTGCCACCTGCGCCAGGTCTATTGCGTCCTCTCCGTCCATGACTGCTTCAGGTGCTGCTGCTTGTACCTTTATGGATCTCTGGCTGATGCTTACGAGAAAAATGCCGGGTGGTATTGGTCCTCGGGTCAAACCAATGTTCGCGAGTTCGTCAGCTTTTGTGTTGTTGGCCCTGGTGATGTAGTTGAGCTCGCAACCGTCGAAACTTCCTTCGAGTGCGTTGTAGAGCTTCTGGTAGGCCGCCATGTTGTCGGCTATTGCGTCGCAGTTTCTCATCGTCTGCTGGACGACGAGATTGGAGTCCCCGTAGATTATGAGGCGAGTGGCTCCGCACGTTTGGGCCATGCGCATGCCATGGAGGAGTGCCTCGTATTCTGCTTCGTTGTTGGAGGCGTGACTGAAGTTGATCTGGAGGATATATTTTAGCTTTGTTCCTTTAGGGGAGATGAGCACAACTCCTGCCCCGGCTCCTTGTTGTCTCTTGGACCCATCGAAGAACATTGACCATGAATTTGATAGGTCTGGGGGGGCTGGTGTCTGAACCTCCGTCCACTCGACCAGGAAATATGGGAGTACTTGGGCTTTGCTGGCTGTCGGGTGCTTGAACTGCAGGTCCCGTGGGCTGAGCTCAATGTTCCACTCGGCGAATTGTCCAGTCGCTCCAGGGTTGTTGAGTATGTCAGCGAGTGGTGCGCTGCTCACGATTGTGATAGGGTGCTCGTCGAAGTAGTGGGACAACTTTCTTGAGGTCATGATGACGGCCAGTAATAGCTTCTGAAAATGCGGGTACCGCTGCTGGGATTTGGTCAGGAGCATGCTGAGGTAGTAGATTGGTCTTTGGATGCTCTGGACCTTGCCTTCTTCTGTGCGTTCGACGACGAGCGCTGTGCTTACTATACTATTACGTGCTGCCACGTAGAGGTATAGCTTCTCTCGTTCCTTGGGTACCGCCAGGATTGGTGGGGTCGAGAGTGTCTTTTTCAGGTCCGCGAATGCTTGGCGGGCTTCCTCCGTCCACTCGAATTTCTCTCCTTTCCTGAGCAGCTGATAGAAAGGCAGCGTGCGTTCTCCCAGCCAGCTGATGAAGCGGCTTAGGGCTGCGAGTCTTCCAGTGAGCTGTTGTACTCCTTTGACGTCGGTTGGTTCTTTCATTCGGGCGATGGCTTGGACTTTCTCAGGGTTTTCCTCGATTCCTCGGGCAGAGACCATATAGCCGAGCAGCTTCCCCGCCGGTACGCCGAATGCGCACTTCTTTGGGTTGAGTTTGATTTTGTATTTGTGGAGTGCTGCGAAGGTTTCGCGCAGGTCATCGAGTAGTGTGGCTGCTTTGTAGGTCTTGATGACGATGTCTTCCACATAGACTTGCACATTTCTTCCGATTTTCTCTTTCAGACAGGCCTACATGATTCACTGGTATGTGGCGCCTGCGTTCTTGAGCCCGAAGGGCATGGTCCTGTAGCAGAATACGCCATAGGGGGTGATGAACAATGTGTGCTCTTCGTCTTCTTCCTTCATCCTGATCTGGTTGTATCCTGAGTAGGCATCAAGAAAGGAAAGTAGATCGCACCCTGCTGTCGAGTCGATTATCTGATCGATTCTAGGAAGGGGGAAGTGGTCCTTCGGGCAGTGCTTGTTGACTGGTCCGTAGTCGACACACATGCGGAGCACGTTCGTGTCTTTCTTGGGCACCAGCACTGGGTTGGCTATCCAGGTGGCTTTCTTCGTTTCTCGGATGAACTGGGCGTGGAGTAACCGGTTGACTTCCTCTCCGATTGCTCTGCGCTTGGGCTCCGAGACTCGTCTCAGAGCTTGCTTTACCGGCTTCGTGTTTTGCTTGATGCGTAGGGCGTGCTCCTTGAATTCGCGTGGTATTCCAGGCATGTCGGCTGGGCGCCAGGAGAATATTTCCCACTCATCTCGAAGGAAAGCGACGAGAGCCGTCGCCTGCTCCTCTGGTAGGTGGGCGTACACACGGACTGTTTTGTCCGGGTCCGTCGGGTGCACTTGCTGAGTGACTGTGTCGCTGTCGATGCTGAAGTCGCATCCGTACTCCTTAGATTCGCTTCGGCTCACCAATGGGAAGGTCCTCTTGTCCGTCACCATGGCTATTTCTCTGAGTTCTTGTTCGGCTCCGAATGTGTCGGAGATTTTGTGAAAGTCACGGTCACATTGATCTGATTTGATGAAGCTTCTGTTGATCGTGAGGACTCCCGTTGATCCTGGCATCTTGAGCTTGAGGTAGGCGTAGTGTGGAACCGCCATGAACTGCGCGAATGCTGGCCGTCCCAATATGGCGTGAAGTTGCGTCGGTTGCCGAAGACTACTTCAAGTTCGACGACTCCGAGGGATGTGGATGCTTCTCCTGGGACTACCCCGTGTAACACGGTGCTCGATTCCTTCCATACTGATCGTGGGATCAGCATCTTTTGCAGGGTGCTGGCGAAGATGATATTCATGTTGCTGCCTCCGTCCATGAAGACCCTATCCATGTCGTACCCTACGATTTGTGCATCGAGCACCAGGGGCACATGCCCCGGTCTTGGGACTGCAGGTGGATGGTCGTCCTGTGAGAACGTGATGCTGGTCTCCGCATCATGTAGCTGGTAGACTTCGACTATATTTATCCTCTCGGCTGCTCTAGCTTGCAGGGTGTAGGCGTCGCATTGTGCTTGCGGCACCCTTCCCTCTTGGATCATGAGCATCTGTCCTTCCGGCGGGCTGTGACGTCCTTCCGGGCTTGAGGGTGGCGATTGTTCGGGTCGCCGGTTGCGCTTGTCTTCTTTTTCATTCTCCTTCTTGAGGTCGTGGGCTAGCTCGTTGAACAGGTGGCAGTCTCCCAAAGTGTGACCTGACCTGACGCGTCCCCAGTCATCCTCGAAGCTGTGAATCGTGCAGGGTCCTGCTAGCTGCTCTCTAACCGTGAGTTTGCTAGATCCGGCGTGCCTCTTCCTTCTTGAGATTCTGGAGATTTGCACGTGATCCTCCGGGTGTTCGTGGAAGCGAGGGTCGGTTTTGATTCCTCGGCTCATATCTTGGTTCTTGATGAGGTTGGCGAATTCATCTGGCCTTCGATCTGGGTCATAGTACTCTCCCACCGGTGTCTCGGAGTCGCTATCCTGGCTGGCGGCAGGTGCTCTGTAACATCCCAAAATTCGGATTCTCCGAATTTTGGAATGTTAATAAAATTAAATAGATGATGATTGTTTGCTTGATGTGTTTGATTTTCTCTGGGATTTAAAACTTTTGGAGTTTATTGAATATTAAAAAGAGAGGGAATAAAATGACTTTCCCTAATATTCATAGTGGGTGTTTTGGAATTTATTATTTTAAAACAAAATCAACAAAACAAAATGAGAGAAGGTAATATGACTCCTTCACCATATTAAAAGGTTGAAAAATGTTTTAAATCATTATTGGAATTCTTTTGAATATTCAAAACATTTTTCAACTCAAGGAAATTCATTTGAGAGGATATAAAATGACTTCTCCCCTTTTAATAATGTTGGAAAATATTTATAATATTACTTTAAAGTTTTTAAAAATTTATTTTGAGTAATATAAATAACTCTAAAATTAGTTTCGGGATTTTATAATGCTAAGAGAGTTTTTATTTCATTGAAATGATTTATAAAATATTTTAAAAGGGTTGAAAAAGTATTCCCATGGGATATTTTTATTTTACCAAATTATTTATTGGTGTAACAATTTTAAAATTTATATAGTTATTATTTAGAAATGGTTTGTCAATGCTTTTGACCAAATAAAAATACTTTTAATAATTTATCGGACTTTATTTGATTTATGAAAAGTATTTTATATTTAAATAAAGTATTTAGAAAATGTTTTTATTTTTATTTTGCTTTTTGTAAAATGTATTCATTAAATAAATTTGTTTGTATTATTTGATGAATTTAGAAATTTATTTCATATTTTCCTGATGAGTATTTATTTTTCTACAATTGTTTGAAGTTTCGGTTTTTAAAGAAAAAGAAAATGCGTACCGAGCCGGCCCAATTTGAGCCGAAGACGGATTTCGAAAAAAAAAATCAGGCTATATAAGATTTCGAAATTTTTTCTTTTTCGTTTTTTTAGAAACCCTATAGCGCCTCGATTTCCGTGCCGACGGATCTCGGTTCCCGTGCCGATGAATCTCGATTTCCGCGCGCCGACGAACCTCGATTTCCATGCCGTCGCCGCCTCGGTTTCCGTGCCCAGCAAACCTCAGGATCCGCGCCGCCTCGATTTACGCGCCGACGAACCTCGGGATCCCGCGATGCCTTGATTTCCATGCCGGCGAACCTCGGGATCCGCGCCGCCTCGATTTCCGTGCCCGACGAACCTCGGTTTTCGTGCCCAGTGGTCCTCGGTTTCAGCGCCATCGCGGTACGTCAGCAATATTGTCCTGTAGTGAAAAGGATCTGTCTGCGACAAAAACTTTTATTTTATTCCTGAATAGGCCCTTTTTCATAGTTTGCACCCTATAATCTTCGTAGCCGTATCTTTTAAACCGTGTATCGGAATTAGGTGATTCTTTTTGATACACGCTCGTGTTGTTCTGTACTTTAGCATAGAATCATGTTTTCAAACTTTTGAACACTTTTGAATTTGAATTTATTTCAAATACAAATTCAAATATCGGTGGTTGTATCTTTTAAGCCGTTGATCCAAATCGAGTGATTCTTTTTGCATTGGATCACTCGTTCCATGTAATTTCTGTCTATATCATGTGTACACAAAAATTCAAATGTTTCTTGATCTGTTTAATTTCAAATTCAATGCAATTTGGCAATTGCTATGACCTGCGTTGTAGTATTCCGTTTCACGTGATTCTTTTTGCATATTGAATCATATGAGACATCCTATCGGCAATATCCACACACCATTCATATTGCTATGATCTTTACCTTGATGTCATGATATCTTGATCATAATCTTGTATCGACAATTCTTTGTCCGTTGACTCTCTCGAGTTCACGTTCCACCGATCACCTTCGAGCACAGCGACACCTTTGCACTTCAAAGCTTTTGTTTTGCTTCTAAAACCTTTTGTGTTTGTTATGTTGATCTTTTGTTTGCCTTGTGGTGTGATTGCTTAATCGAGTTCCTCCGTTTGCGATAGATTTCTCGGAGTGTGACGAATAGAGTTGACTGGAACGTGAGAGCGAAGATCTTCATCGAATGTATAAGGCAAGTTACACTTTGACCATACCTCAACCTATATTTTCTATTATGCATGTATCAAATTATCACTCTATGCATGTGTAGGATTATATATTAGTTATGATTTAAACCTATTAGGATAGCCATATGTTCTGATCCTGTATTTCATTGTCGACCTAGGATCGTGGTTGTTATATACTGCTATTGCTTTGTAGACGGGGATTGGTTGAGTTATCATTGAGCTATTGTGAGGATTAATGACTTGACTAGCAAACTTAAATAGAAATCACCTCTGGACGGGCAGGGAATGCATCCTGGTGCTCATGCCTTGGATAAGGAGGGACCAGGGCTAAATGCTTACCGAATGGTTGTTTTGGTGGTGAACCGGGTGCGTCATGGCGCGTACCCTCTGAACGCAGTGGGCGCCGTTCAGGCTCAAAAAGATCGGACAGACAGTGTGACTAGTATCTTCCATGTACAACCACTGGCTATATGGGCTCTGGCTTAGATGAGTAAGTTGTGGGGAACCTGGCCCTGGTAGCTAGCTGATGTAGATATGATAGGTGTACCGGCTACCAAAGGGTGGAGGCAACCTCTTCTGAAAGACTATGTCTCAATCTTCGGGTTGAGTCCAGTAGGGAAAGTGTACAAACCTCTGCAGAGTGTAAAAACTGATCATGATTAGCCGTGTCCACGGTTACGGACAACTTTGAGCAACTGGGCATTATTTTTGTTGGATGGTCTTGACAGATATTTCACCTTAATAAGAATTTGAGTGGGAACTTTTAATAAAGGGATGGTTGGAATTGGTGTAGCCCGATTCAAACATACTTAGGACTAGCAACTTAAATTAAAATTTGATTAGCTGTAGTATGTGAGGGAAAAACCAGCTTTCAGCAAAACAAAACCATAAGCCTTTCCTTTGACTTATCCTTCATGTAGATGTAGGTCTGTTACATACTTTTTCGTGTGACTTGCCGTACAAATCAGATGTACTGACCCGTGTTCGGGCTGTAACCTTCGGTGTTGCAGGATTGTATACGATGAGTAAGTGATGCGATGTCTATACTCAACTTGCCGGTGGAGTTGATGGACGCCACGAAGCTCTTTATTGTTTTTCCGCTGTATTTTATTTGTAAGCTAGCCTTGAGCTATGCAGGTATGATTTAATATATACTGGATCTTCGATGTAATATATATGACATGTGGTTTATTCTTGGTATTACATCATGTACTGTGTGTGCTAGCTATTGATCCAGGGACTAGCACAGAATGCACAGAGACTCCGGTTTGTGAGGAACCGGGTCGTTACATGCTCGTGCGACGGCGTGTCGTCGAGTGGTCGTTGGTTGCATAGCTGCGTGACGTGGCTCGTTTATTGGGGCCTCGCCGTAGATCTCCCGTAAGCGCCTTTTGGGTCGTCGATTCCTTCTTCCTTGGCGATGGTTCTGCTGATCGCTAGTTTTGATCTCGTAGTCATCGTCTTGATGTGCGGCGGGTGCCCGGGCGGCGGTGGGTTGTCGAAAGATTTGTGAGTCCTCCGTTGCGCGTCGCGGTTCGTCGAGTGGAATTCCTTTGTAGAGGCCTCTCGCCGTTCTTCTGGGTTGTCGATTCCTTCGCTGCTGACGCTGCACTTGGACGTTACCGTAGTATCGATCCTGGCACAGCTGTAGCCCGAGCGATCTTGATGGGGTGGCAGAGATGTTCGCCGTGATCTTGAATCCTTCAAGTGGGCTAGATCTGGTCCTTGCCCTTGAGTTGTGGCTTGCTAAAGACGGGACCGCCGAGATCGTGATCCCAACCTCCGTAGTTCCCACAGACGGTGCCAATTGACGGAGATCAACCCCGGCAAATCCCATGGTCAGGGACCCTGGGTTAGTCATGAGAGGCACAGGTTGGACGATAGCTCGTCGGCAAACAGGAGGACACGTTCCTGCTCGATATTATTGATGAGGGAGATGCGATTACAGTGAATGCCGAGGTTGGAGCGCTGAAGGCTAGGGTTATCGACGATATTCGATGCCTTTGGCGTCGCCCCTGCTAGCCCTTATATACTGGGCTAGGTCTCGGGGAGTTCATCTACGTTTACAGGTAAGCTTTCCTAACCCTAGCTTGCTCCGTACGATAGGTCTTCGTACTTTCCTAGTGAGTCGCAGACTCCTACGTCGGTGCCAATTAGCGGGCCAAGGCGGGTCCAGTCGGGTCTTCATGGGCCTTCTATCTTCAGGGACACCGGGTAGGCCTATCCGTAGAAGTCGTGGGGTCACCCCCTCGTCACGTCCCAACTTCAAAACTGATGAATTCTTCAACGCCATGAGCTTCTTTCAGACTAGGATCCAAAATCCGTATCATTATCCTCCGCCCAGCAAGCTCCTGAGGTTCTGGACGGCTAATCAGAAGAACTATTATGCCTCAGTCCCCTACATGGCCCAAAAGGTTTTTCCTCAGTAACATATTCCTCATTTGGCTATGGAGGACATTCCTTGCTTCAACGGTGCACTGCAGGATCTGTTTCATGCCAAGCTGCTTCAGTTCTGCTCTGAATGTATCCATAGGAATGAAGAATTAGTGCTTCAGTTTTATGCCACGTTGTATGTCTCTGGGGACCCCAAATACATCAACACTTGGGTGCTTGAATGGATGACTCAGCATCAGCACTACACTGCCTTAGTACCTGAGACTGTGGAGATTCTTCAGCTCCCTCCTTCTGATGCTTCTGTCCCGAGCACATACGGTGCCCCACTTCTTCGGGACGATATGATGAATATCCTGATGAAGCCTCAAGCTCCTGAAGCCCCACCGCGGTCCAAGTTCCTTGTGTCTGAGCTTCAGTATCTGACCAGCAGCTGTACAGAATTTTGGCCAAGTCCTTCTGCCCCATCAAGGGATATGAATCAACTTCTGAGGAAGTTGTGGGCATCATGAAGAACATTCTGTATAGCCTCTGCATGTCGGCTCCCATTATTGTCTCAGACCTCTTCTTCAGGACGTTGGTGGATGCTGCTCAGAATCCTCATATTCTGAAGCCATACGCTCCATGGATTATGAAGCTTATCTGCACCAAGACTGGCATCAACTTCAAGCCTAATCAGGCTAATCATCGTCTGTATGTTCCTCTAGTTGAAGTTCCTCCAGGACACTGAGGAGTTTGTCTTCGGTTGAGGAGTCAGGAAACTGCCAGTGCAGTTCGCCTGAAGAAAGAGAGAGAGAGATTCCGACCGTGCCACGTGTCACGTGGTAAGTGTTGGTATCGATCCAGCCAACGGTCCGAAGGGTGGGCATGGAAGTAATTTCATGCATGGGCATTTATGTCCTTTCACCTGGGGTTGCTCCGCGGCTATAAATAGCCTCCCCCAGCCCCATTTGTGAGTTGGCTGCTTCGAGAGAAAAAACTGACACTTGTCATTTGAGAGCAACCCACTTCTGAGGATACTGAAGAACCTAAGTGAGGAAAACCACCAGCCTGAGTAGTTGAGCATTTCTTAGGAAGTCGGTTCGAGTGATCCGAAGCTTTTTACTCTTGAAGACTGTGATCTTCCAGCCGGTGTAGAAGTCTTCAGTCTGAGGAAGTCAAGATGCAATTGTGACTTCCCTGAGTGACTGAGTCTATGAAGGTTTTGGGAGTCTACCTTGAAAACTCACCTGAGTTATTGGACGGAGCCTGAGGACTTTAGTTCAAGGAGAATAAGGTGAACACTATGTCTTCTGAGTTCAATCTCAGCCTCTCCAACCAGACGTAGAGTTGTCACAGCAACTCGAACTGGTTCATCAAGTCTATGTCTTCAGTGCCCTGGAGCTATTTCTTCAACCTCAGCTATTATGTTTATGCACTGATGACTTATCCTGATGCCTTACTTTATGAGTTTACTCTGCACTGATTCCTCAGTTCTTGCTTCAGTTTCACTTTAGCTATGCAATAGGTTGATTTACATTCACGCCATTGCTTTTGCATTGCATCTGCTCTTCCTCGCGTTTTAACTTCCTCAATTTCGTATTGCCTCGGTCCTGAGGAAACCGAAATTCCTCAAGATAATTGAAAATCTCCCACTCACCCCCCTCTGGTCGATATATTGCACTTTTAGATATAATTTACTTGAAACTGGAACATCTCACGACTCTTTCCTTATCGAAACTATGGTCTGTTTCGCCTAACCACGGCGCCACGCAAAGCCGCGAGAATTTCAGAGTGGTTTGAATTTTTTGGAATTTTAAAACTGCCGACTGCAATGTTTCTGACCGAAAGACCTTGCCAATGTGGTCTTAATTCACTCAAATTCCATGCGTGGGTACTATGCGGTAACTCGAGAACACGCATACGAATGTTCAACATACCTTTGCGCAATTTTCGTTACATTAGGACTTCAAATTCGAAAAATACATATCAATTGATTAGAATGCACTTAATGCACATGATACATCAAAGATATCCAGAGGATGCCAAATTTTAACTTAACACTATGGATGCAGTCCATGATTCATAGAAAAGGAACCATGGCCATACGACAAAGGAAATGTCACGTTTGCTTTCAGCCCTAACGCGTGCGATACATAAACCATGATCATTCGTGTGAGATGACTTTGTTTGCAAGAACCGATGTCATCGAAGCTTTATAAGAACGATAAAAAAATTTATTGGCCATTTAACATGCGACACATGACTTATTTTCGTAACCACTCTACATGAAAAAACCCAAAGTTCCAATGGTTATTTGATTTAATTCCATTGAATGACTACATAAGAAATAATGAATTACATGTACCGAACTAACCGAGAATGATTCTGATTTTGAAGTCATACCGTGATCATCACGTGTTCATGTGTAAACAAAATACAATGCCAACCAAAGTAATAACATTACGGTTTTCTTGAAACTAAAACTAATCGTATGAAAACTACTATTGCTCTCACGTGAGATGCATGCTTAGGTCAGACGGGGTGGTGATCGTGATATTTTGTACATCATTTCATTTTTTGTACGATCTTCCAAGACCATGTTAAGAAAACGTGGCAGAATTTCGTTATCTTGATGCATATATATGATTTCAAATCGTTTAATATATATAATATCGAGTAATGCATTAAATATATACAAAGAGATGTAGTTACCACAAAACAGTTCAAGTTCAAGAAGACATGCCGTGTTATCGATGAGTTTTGGCGGTGGCATAACATCGCGTACCGAATACCTGGGCGGTAAAGTCTTCGAACAAACGAGCGGCCAACACATTTGAACAAAATAATTCGATAAAAGAAGACGGTTTGTTAGATATAGCCCTCTACATAGCAATGTTTCTGCGTGTCCCCCAGTTTGCCATCATTATTTTCCACCACTATTGTATCAAGGTTTCGGCAAGCACCTGCAATTGGGAATTTTTTCTCATCCAAACCCCATCGCCCCTCCCCTCCCCCATCCGTCCTTGTCGTACCCTCTCCACCCAGATCCACATATTAGCGTTGCCGCCGGCGGTGTGCAACACACACATGATACGTCCAAAATGTATCACTATTTATATCGTAATTCATCCTTATTCATAGATATATTTCACATTACAATGTTGTTCTTGTGTTGTTTTGGTTTGTTTTACACAGTTTCCAACTTTCCAGTGCCGAAGGAGCAGACACAGGATTCAGCGGTAAAAAGTGGATGCTGAGTTGCTGAAGAAGAATACCTCCAAATTACCTGAAAATCGACGGGGGGTATTTTCCAGAAGAATAACGAAGACTCGCCGAAGAGGGGCCACAGGAACCCCAGGCAGCCACCTGGCGCGGCCCCACCCCTGGCCGCGCCGGGAGGGCGCCTGGAGCCCTAGGGCCACTCCCGGCTCCCCCCTCTGGCCTATATACCCCTCGTGACGCGAAAACCCTAAAAAGAGAGGCTTACACGGAGTTCCGCCGCCGCTCCGTGGCGGAAACCTACAGAGAAGAAAAGGGCTCTCCGGCGGGCAGATTCCGCTGAGGAGATCACCACCCGAAAGGGGAGATCATCGCCATCGTCATCACCATCGTCGCGGGCATCATCGAGATCATCATCAACATCATCCCCAACATCAGCACCATCTCCACCACCATCCAATCTCACCTCACAAGTTCATCTTGTGTTGTAATCCCTACTATCTATCCTATCTACTCTACCGGTGTTGATTAGTGGTGAATGCTATTGAGTTTTTTTGGAGAAATACCATTATGTCCAGATTGTTTATCATATATTTATCACCTCTGATCATGATCTCCTTTATGTCTTGTGAGTAGTTACTTTAGTTATTGAGGACATGGGAGAAGTCTAGTTGCTAGTAGTCATATGATGTTGAATTAATTTGTGTTGTTATTTTCCTAGTGGTGTTGTGTGAGTCGAACACTCAACACTTCGCCTTCTTAAGGACCTAGGGGAATACATTGTGTATTAAGAATGCTTACGGTGGGTTGCCGGAGTGACAGAAACCTGAACCCCAATTTGCACACTTTTGCACAAGGGAATACTGGATCCTTGATCTTATTGTTGTGGTTAGGCTTTTCCTTAATTTCCATCTTGTATATGCGGATGCTTGCAAGATGTTTAATCATAAGAGTGCATGTATCTTAGTCTAGAAGGTGTGCTAGCATAGATCCACCCACTCAACACTTATCAGCACAACACTTGTTATCGATACGGAGTATGGCGAAAGCACGTGACTACCTCCCCATGTATCCTCAAGAATGCTTTAGTCTTTATAAGTTCAGTTGCCAGGCTTATCCTTTGCACAAAAGGATTGGGCCACTTGCTGCTCCTCAGTACTATTTACTTTGCTTCCTTTATTTTATTGTTGCTTATATCAAAAACCCCTAAAAAGTTATCTTTCAGTGCTAGCAGTTATTCCTTGTCCAAAATGACCTATCAATACCTTTCGCTCCTTGTTGGGTTCGACACTCTTACTTATAGAAAACGCTACAATAGATCCCTTTACATTGAGGTTCATCAACACACCGTCTGTGTGGAAACCTGTGCGTCTCTCTCCACCAACGCGTACGCTTCCCGTTTGCTTGCCTTTCGTCGGCGAGCCCGCGCGCCATCCGGCCGGTCATACCTAACGAGTGGTCATGTTATACATCGAGGTGGATCTATCCTGAATTAGCTCGATCGTTCACACATTTTTCTCCGTATGACCCAAATTTGGTTATCGTCGGCGTATAAATTTATGAAATGTTGCATTCAGTCATCTACATATATATCAAGTTGTTAGATTGACCGAGTTTTGCTTGTGCTTTGTTCCGTAGTTGTCGAACTCGGACAACAGCAGCCAAGGCAGTGATGTGGACATACAGGAATCCGAGTCCGACCATTCTACGACTCCTTCGCCTGATCCGACGAACACCACATAATCAACTGAGCCGGAGCTGAACGCCACCGTCAATCACAACTATCAGGTCCGAGACACGGAAGAACGCTCCCATACGGCCTACCCTTGAGCCCAAAGGTGTATATGAAATACACAGTATTGGTAAGTATACTTGGGCTCCAAACTCTCCATTTAAAGCACGAACAAAGTTTAGGAGTGTGTGTGTGGATACATTTGCAGGGCAAGGATGAACATCAATGTGCTAGATTTTCGCAAGGTTGAGTGAGCACATTGAGACAGGATAATCACATAGATCATGTCGCACTTCAGCGTGCCACATCAGTTCAAACAGATGGTGGTACACTGTGCGCTGGGTAAGGCCAGGGATGCTTGGATAAATTGGAAGCATGTGTTGTACAAGGATTACATGTATAAAGGCAAGGATCCCATCTCTGCATACACATGATTACAAAGCCAGCTTGGAAGGAGTTCAAAAGGGGAAGGTCATCTAAGGAGTTTGCTTTAGAAATTACATGCAATCGAAGCTTCAGATGAGGAACACACACACCCCCACCGTATGGGTGTGTGTGGATACTATGGCAAGAAACCAACATGGGACAAGGAGGACCAGGAAGCACTCGTTGCTAGTTTTCCACCCCTTCAGTGAAATTAAGGGTACTCGTGCTAGATACTTCATCGTGCACGTGCCTCAAGGAATGAGCAAGGACAATATTACTTTGAAAAAAGCTGAGGACAAATCACTATACGATAATATGGCAAAATTGTCATTGGAACCTGGAAGGGTCTACCGGAACAAAGGCCATGGGGATGTTCTCCATGATGCTTTGGAGATCGATGAGCCCCCTGGTCGTGCAAGAGGTATAGGGGTGAATGTCCACTACAAAATGAACGATATCAGTTGATGGGCCATTTGTGTCATGGTAAATCATTTTTTGTGAACAATGATACACTAACGACGGTTTGCCTCCGTCAATCAACCCGTCATTGATCCGCCGTCAAAAAAATGAAAATAACAACTGTATCACTTTTTTCATCGACTAAGATCGTTTTTAGGTGACAACACCAGGATCTTCAATGTTTACTACCTTCGATGACGGGGTACAACGGTCATCCAATATTGGTTTAAAGTCAAGCAAGTTCGTTTTTGTTGACAGTAATTCATCACCTGTTATCATTCCCGTTCGTTCGTCTGATCAATTTTTCGAAAAATGGGCACACCTTTTTGCTGACGTGGCTGCTTTTAATGTGGAACCGGATGTGATTTAACAGCCTTACGTGTTCGCTAATAAGAGTTATTTTTTTGACTGGTCAACTTTTTCTGACATATGGGCCCAGAAATTGCTGACGTGGAACCTTACAAGCGGGCCCAGACGATACTGACATGGCAGCTTACATGTGGGGTCGCGGACTTGGTCACGATCCTATAATTGTCACATCATTGTATCGTATATTATAGTTTTAAAATAGAATAAATTATGAAAATGAGACCAATAAAACTTTCATTAACGCTCAAACAGACATGCATTACATAATTGTATCACAGATAATGATCATCCAAATGAGAAAAATAGTACTAGCTATGAAAACCATAATAAGAACACGACCCTGATACGCGAGAGATGATAATTGCTTCTCGCCCTTCGTTGGTTACCCCAACTGGAAGGTGAGATGTACGATAGCGGCAAATTTCCACTATGTAGATGATAGGGTTTGTCTCCTGTAGGACTCCGGCAATAATAAGTAGGTCGCAAGGAAACAATGGCACCGTTTTAGAAAAAAGTTGCTTCCTTTACCTGGACCTGCACACGGACACAATTAACTCTGCACCCAATGAAGTTCAGATAGGTTGTAAGTCTCTCCGGTCTTGTTGTTTACAAAGGATAAGAAACACAAGGGATAATGATAATGATAGCAACTGAAAGTAAATACTGAAAAGTAAATGAGCGTGTAAACAATGATAAGAATATGGACCGGGGTCCCGTGATGTTCACTAGTGACGTCTCTCTCCCAAAAGACGATAAAACTGCTATGCGAGGTAAACAAATTACAGGCAGGCAATTGACAGGATTATAAATGCACCGCAATGCTAACTATGCTACAAAGAAAGGAAGAGGCACATAAGCATGGGAAGTACGCCAAAATAAGTAGACCGAAATCCAACTGCATCTACTACTAACCATCCACCTTGAGATATCTATCCAGAACATCTCGCTGATATTAAGTTGCGAGCCCCACCCAAAGTGTAAACCCAAAGCAACAGACAACTGCATTAAAAAGAACTTTGCGTAAAGTAAACAATCCTTGCAACTGCGGTTACAAGCATCATTGTTTTCCCCCTTGTGGCAACAGCACATCCCCTAGAATCATGTTTCTGTCACTCAAGCGTGTCATCAGGGGGAATGAACCCACAATCGAGCATATCTTTCCCTCTTGGAGTTACTACCTACTACTTAGCCAAAGCAATAAAAAGCAACGGAGAACATGCAAAATTACTTAGGAACAAAAATATAGAAGATAAGAACCAAATATATTACTCTATCACAATCTGAACATAATCTCATAATCCATCAGATCCCATCAAACTCAGCATAGCAAAAGCAGAAAGATTACATATGTGCCTCGATCATGTAGGGAAGCTCGCGAGGTCTAAACCATGAAGAACAAAGAGGGGAGGAGAACATCACATACCTACTGATCACGGACCCATGTTCCAAAGGAAAATACTCACGGCACATCCGGGAAGTGTCCATGGTGGAGGGGAAGCTCCCGGAGGTCGATCCTCCGTCCGGCAGGGTACCGGGAAGGGTCCTGCTGGTGCTCCCGATGTTGGAAGCGCGGCGGCGGCAGAACAGAGGCGAGATCGCAAAAAAAGGGTTCTTTCTTCGGAAGTTTCACGTCATGGGAGTTATATAGGAGAACGGGGGCAGCCAGGGGGGCCACCAGGGGTCCAGGCGCCCTCCTGGCGTGGCCAAGCCCTAGGTTCCTTCACCCTGATTTTTTATCTGATTTTTCCCGAATTTCTGAGCACTTTTAATATGGGGGAAAACTGAAATAAAAAAACAACAGAAAACAGAAACTGGCACTGGGGTGTACTGAGTTAATAGGTTAGTCCAAATATGATCAAAAGTGTATGAAAGTGTATCTAGATAGCAATATCACACAAAACATGCATGGAGCAAGCAGAAATTATCGATACGTTCGGGACGTATCAACATCCCCAAGCTTAATTCCTGCTCGTCCTCGAGTACGTAAATGATAACAAGCATAATTTCTGTGGTGACATGCTAGCAACCATATAAGAACTTTGAAAGTAAAGCAATCAAGGTATGTGATTCAATTCAAGTCATAAGATGCAAGAGTCTATATTAGCATTGCACCAAGTAACAGAAGAACATTAGGTGCAAGAGCTCTCGCTGTCCGTGACTCGAATGTCTCCAAATGGTGTTTGCGTGCAAGAAGAGGGATAGGGAATACGATAAAAAAGTATTTTTGTGTTGAGAACTCAATCTACTAAAGTTTCACACTTGGTATTCTTTGGAGTCTTATCTTGACTCGTCCCCAGACCACTAGCCAGGTACAAGTCAATTTGATCCACTCCTTTTCGATATTTTGAGCACTCATGCAATGGATGAGCGTAAGCATGAAAGTTGACACTTAGGGTGGCAAAGAGAGAAATATGGTGGAGGACGAAGACAAAAAGGTGAGAAAGGCTCACATCAATGAGGATAATCATAGGCGAGAAGGCCAAATGATAGATATGATGTGAGGAGTAGGGATTGCCATGCAACGGATGCACATATGAGCTAAAAACTCTCCAATGGAACTAGTGGGGGTGCATCTAACTTTCTCGCTCATGAAGTCCTAGAGCTCTTTTGAGGAGGCTAATCCTTGGAATATGCAAGCCAAGTTCTATAGTGTGAAGGTCCCCACATAGCTATATGCATGAATGATCATCTCCATGGAGTACAAGGATAAGAGGGAGTACTAGTGTGGATCTTTCAAAAGGATAGTAGTGTTTCCCCTTTCTCTCTTTTTATTTCCTTTTCTCTTTTTTCTATTTTTTTATTTTTTGGTGGCCTCAATCGCTCTTTCTATTTAACTCTCAATTGTCCTCTTTGGGATATTTTATTTTGTCCACTTTGGGATCTTTTCCTCACTTAAAGGCAACACTCTAATTTACAAGAGGGTAAAGAAGATCCTTCACACTTTACAAGGTACGCAAATCATAAAGAAGATGTAGCTATCATGATGTATGCAATGTATGCCGCTGCCAGTGTAGCAGGAACATGTATGACATGAAGATCAAGTAATGTAGGGGTGGAAGTTGCATGGCAATATATCTCGGAAAGGCTATGGAAATGCCTTGATAGGTAGGTATGGTGGCTGTTTTGAGAAAGATATAAGGAGGTTTATGATGACGAAGAGTATCATGCCAAGGGTTTGGATGTACCGGCGAAGGTGGACGCAAACTCTCGGAGTGAGAAGGAGGCAATGCACGGCACACGAGAGGCTAGCAAATATGACGAGGTGGAAGTGTCAACTTCCAATAATTACATTAGTTCGAAGAACTGATGCACTTATTATCGGTAACTCTCAATCTAATAAGGAGGTTCACAAAGAGACAAGTACCTCGAGGAGGAGTGTATGGGGGTTTGGTTATCCTTGCGCATCCTCGACTCATGGTGCGTGAGTGTACTCTAATATTTGATCCCTCCAGAGATTAGCGATCCATCTAGTAACTAGAGTTCTCAACTAATTTTGTAGGTTTTGAAAATAAACACGGATTTCCCAAAATACGACACCTAGCACTAATAGGATAGAGATCTTGACACCAAAAGTTCAAACATTACTCACATCAATGCCTCAAAACTATTGCAAGTTACTACTAAAATTAAATAGCAACCTCAATTACCTACTTTCAAGACAAGACACAACTCAGTGCAACAACCAACTCTCTTAACAAGATAAACATGAAAACTAAAAAGAGTTCCAGAAAAAAACTAAACAAAAGCCAAGGCTCTTGCTAAAGACAAACTAAAACTGAAACTAAACATGGCAGTAGCTATGAAAGGATAAAGAACACACAACAGCAAAAAGATAAGCATGAAGAATCCTATGATGTGTTCTAGATTTTGAAGGTGGAACGTGTTTCTCTCCCACACGAAGTAAGATGGGGTCTAACTTGTTATGAACAGCAAGCAAAGCTAAAGAAAACTAAAAATAAAACCTAAGAGCGGGAGGTTCCAAGCATAGCACATAACGCATGAAGTGATAAAAATATAGTGAGACAAAGACGAACTAATGATTGTTGATGGAGAAGGGGATGCATGAGGTCATCCCCAAGCTTAGATGCTTGAGTCTCCTTGAATATTTATTGGGGATGCATGGGGTCATCCCCAAGCTTGAGCGCTTGACACTCCCGGATCTTCTTTCATCATCTTCCATCGCACACTTGAAAACTTCCTTCATACATAACTCATCATAAGCTGATTAGAGAGGTTAGTACCCTTAATAAAATAGTTTTTACCACTGGATATAAAGATATTCTTGAAGAGCTACTATTTCTCAAGATTTCCAAGAGGTTTTTGAAAAGAAAAAGCAAGCTTAAGGTTTGCAAAAGTAAGGAGATACAAAACGTGGCATAATCTGTGAAAAACAGAACAGCAGATAGTAAAGAATTTTTTAGGGGTACTTCTGCAACTGAATTAAAAAATCTCAAAACGTACGAAAGTTCCGCAATTGTATAGAGCACGCTGTGTAAAAAATTCAGCTCAAAAAGATGAACTGGTGATTTGATCAGATTTTTCCCGTCACGAAGAAAGAATCTGTTTTCTGGACAACATGTCACAACGTTTGCTTCCCTTGTCATAAGAGGCTATAACTTGGCACAAAGCTTGAAAATAAAGATACAATGATGTTGCTAAAGTATTAACAATCATCAAGACCACTAAAAACAGAAGTAAAAACATCTTGGGTTTCTTCCCAACAAGCGCTTTCTTTTACGCCTTTAAGCTAGGCATAAAGATTATAGAAGATGATCTGTTACGACCCAATTCACATAGAATTGAAGTCTCTGTGATCAAGTGCCAGTCTCTGGATCGAACTTGCTGGCACACACAGTATCATAGATGTATATCAAAGTACAAGTGCATCATTATTACAATGTATGATCCATAATAATATAAATATCAAGTTGCATAGCTCAAGACTAGCTTCTTCAACATAAATATAGCAGAAGAAAAAGCAAATAACGAGGAGTCCCATCAACATCCACAAGCTAACATGCTGAGTAAAGACCCGCGACCCTAAACGCACCTTACTGGTCGTCTGAAAACCTGCAACACCGAAGGTTACAGCCCAACAACGGGTCAGTACATTTGATTTGTACGGAAAGTCACACGGAAAAGGATATAATAGACCTATCGCTACATGCAAGGATAAGTCAAAGTAAAGGCTTATGGTTTTATTTTGCAGAAAGCTGATTTTTCCCAATCTACCTAATCAAAATTTTAGTTTAACTTACTACATAAGGTTGAACTGAGCTATACCAGTCCCAACCCATACCTTTTATTAAATATTCCCACTCAAGTTTTATTAAAGTGTTTCATCTGTCAAGACCATCCAACAACAGTAAAGCCTAGTTGCTCAAAGTTGTCCTTAACCGGGGACACAGCCCACTGGACCCAACCCGAAGATTGAGACGAAGTCTTCAGAAGAGGTCACCTCCACCCTTTGGTAGCCGGTACACCTATCATATCTACATCAGTTAGCTACTAGGGCCAGGCTCCCCACAACCTACTCGACTAAGCCATAGCCCATATAGCCAGTGGTCGTACATGGAAGCTACTAGTCACTAAGTCTGTCCGATCTATTTGAGCCTGGACGGCGCCCACTTAGGGTGCACTCTCGTGGGCGCATTGCCTTAGATAATGTGCACGACCCCACGATGCCTTCCCTCCAAACCATTCACAACCATTAAGGGTACAACCTGGTCTCGCCTTAGATAAGGTACGAGCCCCCAGGAAGCACTCCATGCCCGTCCAGAGGTGTATTCTAATTAAGGTTTGCTAGACAAGTTATTAAAATCCTTACACAGCTCAATGAATTATCAAACCAATCCCCGTCTACAAACATAGCAATATATATATATATAACAAACACGTGCTAGGTTGTCTAAGCAAACATGATAAGATCATGTGGCTACCCTACCAGGTTTGCAGCAATAAATATATTAGCATTTCTACACATGCATAGGGTGATATTTGCCACATGCATAAGTAAAAAAATATAGGTTGTGAAATGGTCAATGTATGACTTTCCTTGATCCTGCTCCTGACGATCACACTCTTCACAGAACGAAGCGTTGCACTCCGGACAGTCTACACGATCAAACAATATAGCATTCAGAACACCATATAACACATAAAAAATGCAACAGTAAAAGAACCAAATGAATAGAAAGAAATCCCACTAAACAGTAGCTAAACGATAACTACTAGTCACCACGATCCCAACGCAACTGGAATCGGCGAAAACGGATACACCGTATAAAAGATACGGTCACCGGAAGTTTGAATTTAAATCTGTAAAAATTCAAATTTTAACACTGAAAACTTTTGGAAACTTAGGTCTACTGCATAGGATTTTTCGTAACGGTCACAACGCAAAAAGAATTAGCTAAAAAGGAGATATGGTTTAAAAGATATTGCGAAAACGGTTCTAGGATGAAATCTGCGAAAAAGGGCCTAATCGCAATTAAAATAACTTATCTGTCGCGAACAAGTCCTCGGCTACGGAGCGAACGTCGTCCACTCCGGCGAACGGTCCGGCGAGCATTCGCAGTATAGCAAAACCGCAGTTAACCGAAACCCTAGCAATAAACCGAAAAAAAAACGGATCTGGATCTGGCAACTCCCGATCTGATTTGGGTTGTCCGTCCTCGGATCGGACGGCCGGGAACCGCCTGTGGCCAGCGGCGGCGGCGGCCTGGCGCGCAAGGCGGCGGCGAGCGGTGGCGCGCAAGGGCGGCGGGGAGGCGGCAGCTTACCGGCGGCGGCTGCTCCTCTCGGCGGGACCAGCGGGATTAGGGTTACTTAAAAAATTAAAAATGAAAAATCCTAAAAAATTATTTATAACCCAGAAAAATATTTTTTTCCTGAGTCCGAATCGCACCCGAACGCACGCGGCGCAAAATAGCCGTCTGGGTCGCAGGAAGGCCCAAAACAAAAACCCGTTTTTTAAACAATTTTATTTGGTCAACCGACTACGGAGAATATTTTTAAATAATAAAATATGAATTTTAAAAATGTCACCACAATAAAATAAAATAATAAAAATAGTTTTTTTGCCCAAATTATTATTTTAGCTATTATGCAATTTTAAAAAATACCTTTTATGCAATAAACTCCGTATAAAAAATATAAAAATTCCAAAAATAAATTTGAGTCATCTATAATTCCTATGACACAGTTTATAAACATCCAAAAATATTTTCAACACTTTTCAACCTTATTTTAAATGGGGATAAGTCATATTATATCCTCTCCAATAAGATTGCCTTAAGTTTAAAAATGTTTAAAATATTCATAAAATCCAAATAATGCAAAACTCCAGCATGACATGCATATGATGATCTATTAACAACCGAATTTAGAAAATTGGGATGTTACAAACATACCCCCCTTAATATGAATCTCGTCCTCGAGATTCGGGCTGGCTAGCAAAGAGGTGTGGATGATATTGCTTCAAATCTTCTTCTCGCTCCCAAGTGGCTTCTTCCTCAGTATGATGATCCCACTGAAATTTTCATAGCTTGATTGTCTTGATGCGGGTAACTCTTTCTGCAGTCTCCAGAATCATCACAGGTTTCTCCTCATAAGTCAGGTCACTCTCCAACTGAATTGCCTCAAGTGGCACTGTATCTCTCAAAGGAGTATCTGCCATCTCTGCATGACACTTCTTCAGCTGGGATACGTGAAACACATCATGAACTCCTGACAAAGCTTCTGGCAGATCCAGCTGATAAGCTACTTCTCCTTTGCGCTCCAAGATCTTGTAAGGCCCCACAAAACGTGGTGCGAACTTGCCCTTGTTTCACAAACCTTTTGATTCCACGAATTGGTGAAACTCTGAGATATGCACGGTCTCCAACCTCGTAGGTTACGTCCTTGCGCTTCGCATCTGCATAACTCTTATGCCTGGACTGTGCTATCTTCAGTCTATCACGAATCAACTTGACTTTCTCCTCAGCATCTCTGATCAGGTCTGCTCCAAACAACCGACGTTCTCCTACCTCATCCCACATCAACGGTGTTCTGCACTTCCTGCCATACAGTAACTCAAATGGTGCCATCTGCAGACTAGCCTGATAACTGTTGTTGTATGAGAACTCCGCATATGGTAAATTATCATCGCAACTAGACCCATAGTCTAATGCGCAAGCTCTCAACATATCCTCCAGAATCTGATTCACCCTCTCTGTCTGCCCATCTGTCTGTGGATGAAAAGCAGTACTAAGTTCTAGCCTGGTGCCCAAGGTCTCATGCAACTGACACCAAAACATGGATGTAAACCGAGTACCTCTATCAGACACTACCTTGCTTGGAACTCCATGCAGACAAACGATCCTGGTCATATAAATCTTAGCTAGCTTAGCACTTGTATAAGTTGTCTTTACTGGAATGAAGTGAGAAACCTTGGTCAAACGATCAACAATCACCCAAATAGAATCATATCTTGACCGAGTCCTGGGTAAACCAGTAATAAAGTCCATACCTATCTGATCCTACTTCCAATCGGGTATAGGCAAAGGCTGCAACAATCCTGCTGGCTTCTGATGCTCAGCTTTCACTCTCTGGCAAACATACCACAATGCAATATACTGAGCTATCTCTCGCTTCAGGCTAGGCCACCAAAATCTCTCCCTCAAGTCCAAATACATCTTGGTATTCCCGGGATGGATAGAATAAGGTGAATCATGTGCCTCCTGAAAAATCAACTTCCTGATCTCTGCATCTTGCGGTACACAAATGCACTTCTCAAACCAAATAGCTCCATGCTCATCATCACGGAAACCCTCTGCTTTCCCTATGGTCATATTCACCTTGATCTCATCAATTTCTCCATCACCCTTCTGAGCTTCTCTGATTCTTTCCAATAGATTCGTCTTCACCTCCAATGTTGCCACATATCCCTTAGGAACTATCTCCATCCTGAGATTCTTGAACTGCTCACATAACTCAAGTGGCATATCCTCAACATTAGCATCATTGATATGACTCTTACGGCTCAATGCATCAGCAACCACATTCGCTTTACCAGGATGATACTACACATTCAAATCATAATCCTTAATAAGCTCAAGCCATCTACTCTGCCTGAGATTCAACTCCTTCTGAGTAAAGATATACTTCAAACTCTTATGATCAGTAAATACATCACAATGATTACCAACGAGATATTGCCTCCATGTTTTCAATGCATGAACAACTGCAGCTAACTCGAAATCATGTCTAGGATAGTTCTGCTCATGGTTCTTAAGCTGACGTGAAGCATAAGAAACAACTCTACCCCCTTGCATCAATACACAACCAAGTCCTCGACGAGATGCATCACAATATAATTGGAAATCCTTATGTATATCAGGCAAACATAAAACAGGTGCAGTTACTAACCGTTTCTTCAATTCCTGAAAGCTGGTTTCACATGCCTCACTCCAAACAAACTTATTCTCTTTCTTTAACAGCTCAGTCATTGGCTTTGCAATCTTGGATAAATTTTCAATGAACCTCCTATAATATCCTGCAAGCCCCAAGAAACTGTGAATGTCTCCAACTGTCGTGGGTGTCTCCCATTCTGTAACTGTTGAAACCTTGGATGGATCCACAGCTACTCCTTCTCCTGACACAACATGTCCAAGGAATCCTACCTCCTTCAACCAAAACTCACACTTGTTGAACTTGGCATACAACTTGTGCTCCCTGAGCTTCTCCAATACCAAACGCAGATGTGCTTCATGCTCTTGCTCATTTTTGGAATACACCAATATATCATCAATGAACACCACAACAAATTTATCCAAGAACTCCATAAACACCTTATTCATCATATTCATGAAGTATGCAGGAGCATTAGTCAATCCAAATGACATAACGGTATACTCATACAATCCATACCTTGTAGTAAAAGAAGTCTTCGGAATATCCTTCTCCCGAATCTTCACTTGATGATAACCAGAATGAAGATCAATCTTAGAGAACACACTAGCTCCCACCAACTGGTCAAATAGATCATTAATCACAGGTAGAGGATACTTGTTCTTGATAGTAACATCATTCAGAGAACGGTAATCCACACACATCCTCTGGGTTCCATCCTTCTTCTCAACAAACAACAATGGTGACCCCCAAGGTGACGAGCTTGGGCGAAGAAATCCCTTTTCCTGCAACTCTCTAATTTGATCCTTCAACTCTGCAAGTTCATTAGCGGGCATCCTATACAGTCTCTTAGCAATAGGCCCAGTTCCTGGTATCAAATCAATAAGGAACTCAATCTCCCTATCCGGTGGCATACCTGGAAACTCCTCTGGAAACACATCCGGATAATCCCTCACAACACGCACATCATCCAGGCTACCCCCTTAAGAGAATTCACCTGAGCGTGTTGATGCTTATACTTGGATACATATCTGATCTTCTGCCCAGTCGGTGTACGGAGAGTGATGGACCGACTGGCACAATCAATAACACCTTGGTACTTGGCTAGCCAATCCATGCCCAATATAACATCCAAACCTTGTGACTTCAATATAATCAAATCTATAGGAAAATCATGCTTCCCTATGGCTAGGCTTATCTGATAGCAACCCAAACTAGCTGACATCTCCGCTCCCGGAGAACTTATAAGCATAGATGACTTAAGAACTACGGTAGGTAACTCGTGCTTATCCACAAATACCCTTGATATGAATGAATGCGATGCACCAGAATAAAAAAGAACAAGTGCGGGTACTGAATTGATAAGGAACTTATCAATCATAGCATCAGGCTCATCATAAATCTCCTCCACGTTGACATGGTTCACATGTCCCTTGTTGAAGGGGTTTCGCTTGACGACTCCAGAAAACTTATTCTCCGGGCAATATGTTGCATAATGCCCCATGTTCTTTCACTTGAAACACTGAACTTGACTCAAGTCTCTTGGCGCACACGCAGTCTGGCGGTTGTGATTGGTGTTCCCTCCATTTCCATTACCTCCATTGCCATTTCCTTTCCCATTGCCATGGCCATTCATGTGCCCATTGTGGTGGTTGTGCCCATTCCCTCCATTGTGATTTTGTCCATTTTCACCAAGATGATTATGTCCATTCCCACCATGATGGTGATGCCCATTTCCACCATGATGGTTATGTCCCTCATTCCCATTATAGGAGGTGTGTTGCTTCTGTTCTGGCCCTGAGTTGTACTTGTTGTTGTTGTTGTTGCTGTACTTCCTCTTGCGGTACTCCATAGCCTGATGTTTCCCCTCCAGCACAATGGCCTTGTCAATGAGTCCTTGGCAATTGTTGAAAGTAGCCACCGTCAACTGAACTCCCAACTCATCGTTGAGACCCTCCAAGAACTTCTCTTGCCTATCTGCATCCGTGTTGACATCATTTGGAGCATAGAGAGCAAGCTTGTTGAATTCCTCTACATACTCCGCTACTGTGCGGCCTCCTTGACGCAAACTGTGGAACTCCTTCTTCTTCAAAGCCATAGCACCTGCAGAGACATGTGCGGCGCGAAACGCAGCCTGAAACTGCGCCCAAGTGATGGTGTCTATGGGATAAGTCACCAAGTAGTTGTCCCACCATGCAGCGGCCGGACCCTCCAACAAATGTGAGGCAAACCTCACCCTCTCTGCCTCAGTACATCCAACTGTCTCCATGTTCCGGCTCACTGAACGAAGCCAGTCATCCGCCACTATGGGTTCAGGAGTGCTAGAGAATCTCTGAGGTTTCAGCCTCAGGAACCTCGCAAGCGTGTCCATAGGTGGTGGTGGTGGTGGCACATTGTTGTTGTTGTTGCCCATATTCTGAGTGAGCAACTGGATCAACTGAGCTTGTCCTTGAAGTAACTGCTGCATGTAAGCTGGCACTTCATTGTTTTTGTTCCCACTCCCCGTGGGATCACGTCTCGGCGGCATCTGTTGGGCAAGAACAGGTAAGTTGTAGGCAGAAAGTAGCTAGGGAAATATATCCTACCCCATATTCTTATTATGATCAAGACAACATATACATATACAGCATATCATACCACACAATCATCATACAATTATCACCAATCATCAATCATCAATATCATCAAGCAATAGCACTCATACCAATAAGCAAATACAATCACACCAAATAGTCTCAAAATATATTGCATATCTGATAGAAGATCCTCAACACAACCATGAATATAAGAGTATATCAAGAATCCTAGTATTGCCATACCGAATAAGTCGACTTGGTCAAATACTATAACACGATAACGATAGTAAACTAATTGCCGGTGAAGTAATTCCGAACGCTGTCTTTGCTAAACAGCAAGCGGTATTCGCGCCCGCTAATGCGGTTGCGCCTCTTGGGACTCGGTTCATCTTCTTCTGCCGAAGTCTCCAGTTCTGCTTCTTCCTCTTTTTCTTCAACACCATTGGCCTTCAGCTTCTACTTCAGCCTCTTGATCTCCGCTTGCATCTCTATCCTCTCCTTCTTCAGCTTGTTGGTGTCCCTCTTGAGCTTGGTGTTCTTCTGCTGCAACTCAGTGATGGTGTAGAGATCATACTGGGTGCTCTTCTCCAGGCTCTGGATGAATTAGGTAGTTGTACCTGGCCAAATGGTCCCAGGCACATACTTGAACTTCTTTGGCCATATATTCCCCAATGGAAGGATCTTGGTCAACTTCTCGTACACTGTACCCTTTAGCTGGCCGGCATACTGGTCGACGATGCGTCCAAGAGCCATGTGAGCGGCTATGCGCAAACACTGCTCCTTCTCCGGGGCATGCACCTCGAATGACTCCGTGATCACCCTTTCTTCCGTCATGCTTCCCAGGATAAATGTCTCCACTTGCCAGTAGTCATCAGCTCCCCTTGTCTCCACTATGTCTGGCTGAAAGACTGGCGCATAGATGTTCAGGTGATGAAAAATCCCCCTGAGCTCAGGTCCAAACGCCATAGAGCGGTATGACAAAGTGGTCATCTATAATCAAAGAGAGGAAAGACAATATTAGAAGAGGTATGAATACGAGATAGAGAAGGTAAGTAAGTACAAGACAGAGTGATGTAAAGTAATATTTTCATTCCTATGGCTTTTCTAATCCATTTTCTAGGGTCACGTCCTACAGTCAACACAATGATCTGATACCATCCGTAACGACCCAATTCACATAGAATTGAAGTCTCTGTGATCAAGTGCCAGTCCTTGGATCGAACTCGCTGGCACACACAGTATCATAGATGTATATCAAAGTACAAGTGCATCATTATTACAACGTATGATCCAGAATAATATAAATAACAAGTTGCATAGCTCAAGGCTAGCTTATTCAACATAAATATAGCGGATGCAAAAGCAAATAATGAGGAGTCCCATCAACATCCACAAGCGAACATCCTGAGTGAAGACCCGCGACCCTAAACGCACCTTACTGGTCGTCTGAAAAACCTGCAACACGGAACGTTACAACCCGACAACGGGTCAGTACATCTGATTTGTACGGCAAGTCACACGGAAAAGGATATGACAGATCTATCGCTACATGCAAGGATAAGTCAAAGGAAAGGCTTATGGTTTTATTTTGCAGAAACATGATTTTTCCCAATCTACCTAATCAAAATTTTAGTTTAACTTACTACATAAGGTTGAACTGAGCTACACCAGTCCCAACCCATGCCCTTTATTAAATCTTCCCACTCAAGTTTTATTAAAGTGTTTCATCTTTCAAGACAATCCAACAACAGTAATGCCTAGTTTCTCAAAGTTTTCCTTAACCGGGGACACGGCTAATCATGATCATTTTGTACGCTCTGCAGAGGTCTGTACGCTTTCCCCACTGGACCCAACCCGAAGATTGAGACGAAGTCTTCAGAAGAGGTCACCTCCACCCTTTGGTAGCCGGTACACCTATCATATCTACATCAGCTAGCTACCAGGGCCAGGCTCCCCACAACCTACTCGACTAAGCCAGAGCCCATATAGCCAGTGGTCGTACATGGAAGCTACTAGTCACTAAATCTGTCCGATCTTTTTGAGCCTGGACGGTGCCCACTTAGGGTGCACTCTCATGGGCGCATTGCCTTAGATAAGGTGCACGACCCCACGATGCCTTCCCTCCAAACCATTCACAACCATTAGGGGTACAACCTGGTCTCGCCTTACATAAGGTACGAGCCCCTAGGAAGCACTCCCTGACCTTCCAAAGGTGTATTATAATTAAGTTTTGCTAGACAAGTTATTAAAATCCTTACACAGCTCAATGAATTCTCAAACCAATCCCCGTCTACAAGCATAGCAATATATATATAAAAAACACGTGCTAGGTTGTCTAAGCAAACAGGATAAGATCATGTGGCTACCCTACCAGGTTTGCATCAATAAATATAGTAGCATTTCTACAGATGCATAGGGTGATATTTGCTACATGCATAAGTAAAAAAATATAGGTTATGAAATGGTCAATGTATGACTTTCCTTGATCCTGCTCCTCACGATCACACTCTTCACAGAACGAAGCGTTGCACTCCGGACAGTCTACACGATCAAACAATATAGCATTCAATACACCATATAACACATAAACAATGCAACAGTAAAAGAACCAAATGAACAGCAAGAAAACCCACTAAACAGTAGCTGAACGATAACTACAAGTCACCATGATCCCAACGCAAATGGAATCGGCAAAAACGGATACATAGTATAAAAGATACGGTCACCAGAAGTTGGAATTTAAATCGTACAAATTCAAATTTGAACACTGATAACTTTTGAAAACTTAGGTCTACTGGATAGAATTTTTCGTAACGATCGCAACGCAAAAAAGAATTAGCTAAAACGGAACTACGGTTTAAAAGATATTGCGAAAACGGTTCTAGGGTGAAATCTGCGAAAAAGGGCCTAATCGCAATTAAAATAACTTCTCTGTCATGAACAGGTCCTCGGCTACGGAGCGAACGGCGTCCACTCCGGCGAACGGTCCCGCGAGCGTTCGCAGTATAGCAAAACCGCGGTTAACCGAAACCCTAGCAATAAACCAAAAAAAAAAACTGGATCTGGATCTGGCAACTCCCGATCTGATCTGGGCCGTCCATCCTCGAATAGGATGGCCGGGAAAGGCCGGCGAACAGCGACTGCCCGGTGCGGCGGCGAGCGGCGGCGCGCAAGGGCGGCGGGGAGGCAGCTGCTTACCGGCAGCGAACGGCGGCGTGACGGCGACGAACTCGGCGGCGGCTGCTGCTCCTCTCGGCGGGTCCAGCGAGATTAGGGTTACTAAAAAAATAAAAAACAAAAAATAGTAAAAAATTATTTATAACCCAGAAAAATATTTTTTTCCTGTGTCCGAATCGGACCCGAACGCCCGCAACGCAAAATAGCCGTGTGGGCCGCTGGAAGGCCCAAAACAAAAACCCGTTTTTAAAAAAAATTATTTGGTCAACCCACTACGGAGAACATTTTTAAATAATAAAATATGAATTTTTAAAATGTCACCACAATAAAATAAAATAATAAAAATAATTGTTTTTGCCAAAATTATTATTTCAGCTATTATGCAATTTTCATAAATACCTTTTATGCAATAAACTCCATATAAAAATTATAAAAATCCCAAAAATAAATTTGAGTCATTTATAATTCTTATGACACTGTTTATAAACACCCAAAAATATTTTCAACACTTTTCAACCTTATTTTAAATGGGGATAAGTCATATTATATCCTCTCCAATAAGACTGTCTTAAGTTGAAAAATTATTAAAATATTCATAAAATCCAAATAGTGCAAAACTGCAGCATGACATGCATATGATGATCTATTAACATCCGAATTTAGAAAATTGGGATGTTACATGATTTCAAAAGAATAAGAATTTTTAAGCAAATGAGAGCATCAAGAAGCAAATATGAAACACATTTAAGTCTAACCCACTTCCTATGCATAGGCATCTTGTAAGAAAATAAATCAAAGAAGCACAAAGTGACATGCATAGGAAGGCGGAAAAAGGACAACTTCAAAACTTTCAACATAAAGAGAGGAGTTTTAGTAATATGGAAGTTTCTACAACCAAACTTCCCTCTCTCAAAATAATTTTCAATAGTATTATGAACAATATGAAGAATATAACTATCACATAAATCATGTGTTTCATGACCTACAAGCACACGTGTATAGTTTTCAACACGGTCTATAGGATCATAAGATAAATGCAACCCATCATATTGAGCCTCAATAAGAGCACAGTTCTCCGGAATATGAGTTGGAGATTTCAAAAGGATAATAGAACAATCAAGTGTGGGTGCAATAGCAACAATTTCATGCTTAACATAACGAACTATAGCAAGTTCATATTCAAAAGCATTGCAAAGTTTTCAGACTTGTAAATAGTATCGTAGTACTTTTCAATCAAAGAAACAATCTCATAAGCACCCTTAAAAGCAACAAATTCTTCAATCTTTTGAACATCAAAGTAATCATAAACACCTTTAGCATAAGAAGATAGGATCTAATTTTCATTAAACTCACATTGGAAAGGAAGGTGTTGACGATCTATATTAGAGCATCAAGTAAAATCATAAATGTAGCATAAACACTTAGCATAGCAATAAGAAGTTTGTATTTGCTCCCATAAGTGTTTCCCTTCCTGAGATAGGTGGTGCCGCGTATAATGAGCATGCTCATCCAATGATTTCCCTCAACCAAGTCGGTTGGGTTTTTAGCGCAAGCACAAATTGATCGAAGACGATCCAAGTGGAATAAGTCCATCCTACCATATTTGGGTGATTCCACACCCATTATAAAGATAGCATAGGTAGGCAGACAAACACAAAGACAAAAGTTAGCAACTATTTTTTTTGTTTTTCATATAAGACTCGGAAGCAAAAACAAAAACTGAAAGGTAAACTAACAAGACTAAAAAGCAAAGGTAAAAAGAAGTGGGAAACTCCGCTATCTTATCACTCGGAGTCCCCGGCAACGGCGCCAGGAATTTTCTTGATACGCGAGAGATGATAATTGCTTCTCGCCCTTCGTTGGTTACCCCAAGTGGAAGGTGATATGTAGGATAGAAGAAAATTTCCCCTATGTAGAGGATAGGGTTTTTCTCCCGTAGGACTCCGACAATGATAAGAAGGTCGCAAGGAAACAATGGCACCGTTTTAGAAAAAAGTTGCTTCCTTGACCTGGACCTGCACACAGACACAATTAACTCTGCTCCCAACGAAGTTCAGACAGGTTGTCAATCTCACCGGTCTTGTTGTTTACAAAGGATCAAAAATACAAAGGATAATGATAATGATAGCAACTGAAAGTAAATACTGAAAAGTAAATGAGTGTGTAAACAATTATGAGAATATGGACCGGGGTCCCGTGATGTTCACTAGTGATATCTCTCTCCCAAAAGACGATAAAACTGCAATGGGAGGTAAGCAAATTACAGGCAGGCAATTGACAGGATTATAAACGCACCGCAATGCTAACTATGCTACAAAGAAAGGAAGAGGCTCATAAGCATGGGCAGTACACAAAAATAAGTAGACCGAAATCCAACTGCATCTAGTACTAATCATCCACCTTGAGATATCTATCCAGAACATCTCGCTGGTATTAAGTTGCGATCCCCACCCAAAGTGTAAACCCAAAGCAACAGACAACTGCATTAAAAAGAACTTTGCGTAAAGTAAACAATCCTTGCAACCGCAGTTACAAGCACCATTGTTTTCCCCTTGTGGAAACAACACATCCCCTAGACTCATGTTTCTTTAACTCATGCTTGTCATCAGGGGGGATGAACAACCAATCGAGCATTGCGTTCCCTGTTGGAGTTACTACCTACTACTTGGCCAAAGAAATAAACAAAAACGGAGAAAATGCAAGAATTACTTAGGAAAAAAAATATAATATAAGAACCAAATATATTACTCTATCACAATCTGAACATAATATCATAATCCATCAGACCCCATCAAACTCAGCATAGCAAAAGCAGAAATATTACATATGTGCCTCGATCATATAGGGTAGCTCACGAGGTCTAACCATGAAGAACAAAGAGGGGAGGAGAACATCACATAGCTACTGATCATGGACCCATGGTCCCAAGGAAACTACTCACTGCACATCCGGGAAGCGTCCATGATGGAGGGGAAGCTCCCGGAGGTCGATCCTCCCTCCGGCAGGATGCCGGGAAGGGTCCTGCTGGTGCTCCCGATCTTGGAAGCGTGGCGGCGGCGGAAAAGAGCCGAGATCACGAAAAAGGGTTCTGTCTTCGGAAGTTTCACGTCACGGGAGTTATATAGGCGAAGGGGGGCAGCCAGGGGGGCCACCAGGGGTCCAGGCACCCCCCTGGCGCGGCCAAGCCCTAGGCCGCGCCAGCTAGGCGCCCTGGGCCCTGGTGGGTCTCACCTGGTCCCCCTTCGGGACTCTAGAAGGTTCCTTCATGCTGATTTTTTATCTGATTTTTCCCGAATTTTTTGAGCACTTTTAATATGGGGGAAAACGGAAATAGAAAAATAGCAGAAAACAGAAACTGGCACTGGGGTGCACTGAGTTAATAGGTTAGTCCAAAAATGATCAAAAGTGTATGAAAGTGTATCTATATCATAGCAATATCACACAAAACATGCATGGAGCAAGTAGAAATTATTGATACGTTTGGGACGTATCAGACCCTCAAAAGAAACCATAATAAGAGAACCTAAGTTCCACGACGAAGAAAAAAATCAGGGCTACAAGATGGGCTGCGACATGGGCTGCAAGATGGGCAGCGACATGGTCTCCAATATGGGTCGCGGCATGGGCTCATTGGAATTGTACTCGCATAGCATTAACTTCATCATTGAATCTAGTTGGTTTTGCCTGGCCACCACATTTATATTTTGTTGCGCTTGTTCCCACTTGATATCTGCAATTTCTTCTTCCTGCTTTATTTTGAGGTCATGTAGTTCATGTCGCTGCGATTCCAATATTGCATTCATCTCTTCTTGATACCTATCAGATGTCGATCTAGCTGCTAGCTCTTGAGTTTGAAGCCTCTGTTCAAGCTCTTTGAAGTGTTGATGAGATGTTGATTTCTACCTTGAGCTAGATGACTCTCCTATGCTTGCAAGGAATGTACTTGACTTGCTCTTCTCTTTGAGAACCTCAGCAACAATCTCCATATATGTTTTTCCTTCTGCACCTTGTTCCTGAGCTTCCTTTTGCTTGTCCTATATTTCTTTCTGCAATATGATTGAACCGTTATTAGTAATTTTTACTGCTGCAACATGTGAATTCCAAACATTACATAATGCCTACCAGTGCTATCTCTGCTTCCGGACTCATGACCCCATCATATTTCCTCCTGTGGGTTGACTTATCAAAATCAATGAGACATGGATTTTCCTACATTATAAAAAGGACATGATAAACATTAGTGCCACATGCCATATACTTATAAACAAGTCAATTTTGAATGGTGGTTTGAGTGCTTACCTCCTTTTTGTAAAACTGTGCAACAAAGGATCTACAACCAGTGGTTTGGTGCTACTTCAAACCACTTAGGTTTAATTTATTCTTTGCACATATCTCCTACGAATTGCGGCTAAAATTGGATTCTTACGATATAACAATCTACAAGTACAATCTAACATATTAGGTATGAATTACCTGGAACTTCTCATTACTCCACGGTTGCAGCAGTTCTTTCCAACCACCTTCGGTAACGGTGGGTGGCTTCAGCTTCATCGCTTGCACCATCGTAATGTTCTTAACCTTAGTATAATATTGCTTCTTAAGACGGTGTCGGTGTGGCCGCAAGCATTTCTGGAGGATCGATTTGGTCACTTCGAAGTACAATGTATCATCTCCAATATCGAAACTTTGTTGCACACATCAATGAAACAATGCATGTCACAATAGTTGCGGGGCTAATTTAGAAAGATGCGCTATGGGAAAATTGGACACAAAATAATTTGATGGCTTACCTTTACTTTCATGGCAGCTTTAGGAATAATATGTTGATTCTCCTTTAAACCGTAATCATTCCACTTGGTTTTCAATGGAATATGTGTTCTCACGTGAATACCAATCTCCGATCTAAGTTTTGCAGCTTTCAAACAGTTAGCAGGTCTGTTTAGACCTTGCAGCAAGTCAATCTTCATCTTGCACCCTTCCCTTCTGGTCATAACGTTTAAGTGACACCCTAACGTAGGTTCGCGCTCATCTCTCTTCTTCTTATCCTCTGACGGTGTGCGTATTGTTCTGAATGTTTTTGTGAAATGATGTTCCTATCAATGTTTGAGTCTTAGGACCACCTGGTTCAGAATTATCATGGGATTTGACAATAGGGGGTTGCTCTCAGAAGTAAGTTGATTTGTTGGTGTGATTTGCAAGTCTTCAACTATGTCCTCGTCATCAGGATGTACAGGTGTTTGTGAAGCTACTGTTTTGTTCAACATTGCTTCTCTAGATCTTGTTACTGCATTAGTGCTAGGAGCAATGTTTTGAGTCTACTCATCTTGTGTTGCCTGAAACACAAAAGTTTAGGAACGTCAAAATCACAAAGTTGATTAATTAGGCACTTTGAAATTAATATGGATTCCAGAGTCCAGATATTATTTGGTACCTCTACTTCAGCTCTACGTCTTGGTAGTGCATGAGTACCAGGAGCAGTGTTTTCAGTCTGCTCATGCTGTGTTGCGAGGAAGAAAAAAGTTTAGGAACGTCAAGATGACAAAGCTCATTAATTAGGCATTGTGAAATTAATATGGCCTCCATAGTGCAGATATTATTTGGTACATGTACTTCTTCTCTACATCTTGGTCGTGCACGACTACGAGGAGCAGTTTCTTGAGACCGCTGATCCTGTGTTGCTTGGAAGACAAAAGTTTAAGAACGTTAATGTCACAAAAGCTGGTTAGGTGCTGTGAAATTCATATGGACTCGAGATATTATTTGGTACCCCTAGTTCCCAGGCATCTGTGAGGGGAGGTTCTGTCGTCCGCGCCATTAGCTGACCTCCGGTATTTCCCTCTTATCTATTAACCCTAGCCCACCCAAAACTAAGCCCTAAATACCCCCTAACCAACCCATTTTGTGGCCCAAATACCCCCTAACACCCCCTTGCTATAAATAGCAGGTGCCAACCTACCAAAATAGGAAAACCCTAGACAGCCTCCTCAATTTCTGCAGCCAGCCTTTCCCTCGCCGCCACATGGAAGCCAGCCACCAATCCCCCTAGATCTAATCGGATCAATCCGGTCCGTCCGATCAGGATCGGACGATCCACATCATGCCATGTCACCAGATCCCAGCGCTGAGCCTCCCGAGCCCGAGGTCCTCCCGTGGAGGCTCCTCCACGCCGAGCCGCATTCCTTCCCCGACGAGCCGCCGCGCCCGGCCGTCGCTGGCGCGCCGCCTTCTGTGCCCATTTTTCCCAGCGCCTCCCTTCCATCTCCCTCCTCTCCTCCCTGACTCTCCTCTTCTCACCTCGCCTCTCTCTGTTTGCGACCAACACCGCCGAGCGACATGGCCGCCCCTCGAGCAGAGCTCGTCGCTCCGGTGCCAAGAACGCGTCGTCGCGCCCCTGTCCGGCGACCCTCGTCGTGCTGCCACCGGTAGTCGGCGCCGCCATGGCCACGAGGTGCTCCGCTCAGGAGGAGCACGATGCAGCCGCCGTGGCCTCTCGCTAGCGTGGGCCGGCCAGCCCAGCCAGCCCAACAACACGCTCCAAGGCCCATATCCCTCCAAGGACCAGCGCCCCGGTCATGTTCCTCCTTTGTACCCTGCACGCCTCCCAGCTATCCCTTGCCTCCTGGGCCAAGTGCCACGGGTGAGTCCCTCCCTTCTCTTTTGTTTTATTAATTCTGTTGGGCTTGGCCCATTTGCTGATACTGTGTGGCGCCCTGTGCGTAGGATAGATAAGCAGCCCCCCTTGTTAGGCCTAGTTCTTTTCTGTTTCGGCCTGAATAGTTAATTTTATTCCTAGGAGTTTATTAATAATTGACAAATTATAATAGTTTTTTTTGCGATGCCCGTATCTTTTAGACCGTAGCTCGGGTCGCGACGCTTTAAACATGAAACTTGCTTAGTTTTCTGTGTAGATTAATAAAATGTGCTCCTTTGCCCTATTTTACTTTGTTTACATGTTGTTTGCCTGCTAATTACAACCCTTGCCACTGTAAAATGTAATCTGCCATAACTTTTTAAGTGTTGCTCCGATTAAAATGTTCTTTATATGTAACTTGACTAGAATTGCATGTAGATCTTGTTTATGTTGCTCTTGTTTGCTAATAAAAAAAATATTTTTTAGGGAAAAACGGTACCAAACGTTATAATTTTCGTGGGGTAAATAGTGATAAAGATGTTTAGGAGTTTGCCCCACTTAAACTGACTAGTTTAGATAGCTTACTTATGCTTCACCTTTTGTCATGATTGTGTGATATGACATGCTTGAGTGATATGCCATGTTAACAAACTTTGCTCATCTTGTGTAGCTAAACAACTTGAACCCTTGTAAACATGCAGTATTGTCGTCTGTGACGAGTACTCCACTTAACCTGTTAGTAACCGCTCTCAACGAAAGATGCGATACCGTAGTGTGTTGTCCCGTATTTCTTTCTTGTTGTTGATTGCTCGTGATTGCTTCGTAGTAATAGATGCTTGCTCGTCGATTTCTTTCCAGTGTTTTCTTCCTGTGTGCTCCCGCGGTTACTCTTGGAGACGGTCCGAGCTCTCGATCGCCTACACCTTCGGAACCCGACTTATCAATAGGAAAGGACTATATCTTACTTATGATCCATTCTATTATAACCAGCCGTTTGCATGCTAGTCTAGGTTAGGTTTGATGTTTGATCCTACCACATGTTTACAGCCTCTCTCAAACCGATACAGCCATGTCCCCCTCCCAGCAAACCATGTACTGCTATGTTACTATTGCTCGTTGCTCAGCCCCTGCTTAGTATGCATGCTTAGGATGCTACGAATGTTACCCTATTACTCTTTGGATTGGGCTATCACACTATTATATTATTGTGGATGATGTGATTTATTATAATGTTGACTATATTCGACGAAGGATGGAAGGTCTAGGCTATCCCGCCCCGACGCATTGTTCCATTCGAGTCACCTAGGTCCTGAGTTCTGGGTATTGTGTTTCTTGACGAGCGTGCCTAACCGCGTGTGGGATACTATGGGGTCCCCTTTTCTTACCTACCTAGCTTCAAACATTTCAAGTGGTGGCCCAAGCTGATTTACCATTTGCAAACCATGCATATATGTCTGTCGGGTCGCTCCTAGAAGATATCTTTTAAAACAACCTGGGCCAGCGGGGACATGGTTTCCTAGGTTGTCCACCTTTGGCCGGCGAGGGACCATGACCTCACGTGAGGTGTCCTGGTAACCCAAACCCTGTTGAGACGGAAGAGGCCGATCCGAGAGTGCGGCCGACTTTTGGATTGGGTGTCGACTCCCTGGGGCCACCCGGATTTTTTCGTTGTTAGCTAGAGGGACCTGTCGTTTCGGATCTCTGGGAATTAAATCATAAAATGGTTACCTGTGATGGGTAGCAACTAAGAGAGATGGGCGTGCGTGCGGATCCTTATAATGGGCAGTTGGTACACCCCTGCAGGGTTAAATCTTTTCGAGAATCCGTGTCCACGATTATGGACGACTTGATACCTACTCCTTGTTCATAGACAACAACAACAGAGATAATCTTAGTAACTTGATCAATGTGTGTGTGCCTTGACTGCTTCTTCTTCGTCGGGATGCGAATGGGAGGACAAGGATAGGATAGGTGTTATGTTTGCGTAAGTAGCTGATAGCAGACTTGTTGAAGGCGATTCCTCATCGACTATAGAGGAGCTGGACGACCCTTCTTCTGGACGCCTTCGCGGAGACTCGACGACGACTAGTTAGGCGAATCCCGGCGGAGAGCGTGGACCCGTGTGGTTACGGGAATGGTGTGTTTTACCTTTTCCACTAGGCATTTGATTGTAGTCTGTACTCAGACATGTATCTTCCGCTGATGTATTGTATGAGATGTTATATCCCTATAGTTGTAATGTTTTGATATCATGTTGGAAATCCGGGGCATATGGCATTGTCATATGTCGCGGTGGGAACGATATGTGCTTCGTCCCTGGATCTGGATGGAAACATCTAGATCTGGAACAGTACCGCGTATCGGGCCTTACATCTAGGACCCTCATCCTTCATGCTCATGCACGGTGCGTGGCTGTCCGGTGATGCAAAAGCAAATCCAAATACACCACTCGAGCGAAGAAGACACCACTTGCCAGCGCAGGCCACGGTACTGCTGACATCTAAAGATCTTTCAAATGAACTATGAAGCAGCGGAGCCCATAACTTCTTATCCCATGTGAAGGTAGTGCGTACAGACCAACGGATCTCTCAAGTCATCCACCAAACCATTAGCATTTTAATGTTATCTCGTAGACAACCGTTATCGCTGTCTAACTAACAACACAACGGACAACGAACATCAACAAGTTCCACCAGTAACGTCAGGGCCTGCCCTATCGTCCCGTAAAAGCGCAAGGTTACCAACAAGGTGAACCGTCTCTTTACCTTGTCTCGCGTGTGCTCTTGTAGAGATCGACTTTTCGTGGTTTGGGAACTCTCGCGAGATACGAGCAGGGGCCAAGCAGGCCAGTAACGTCGGTCGTACCCTCCCTGTCGTTCCCGTCGCAATACCGCTCACGGGCACCGTTGGGTCGCCCGACTTCTTACCTTAAGTACAAGCGTGGTCGAGGACACTAGGGCGGCTATACAGAGTCAGCAACGAGTGGAATACGAGGATTACTCCTCGATAGGTCCACTTGATGTGGCTCGGCAGAGCCGGGATAGGGGCCTTACGCGGTGTCTGCATTGTACCGTACCTGTGCAGTTATATATATATATATATATATATTGTATCCGCGTTCACTCACCTGAGTGATCACGGCCCTCTATCTAATCCTAGTTGACTAACAAAGCACAGGGCTCACTTTTGAATAAATATTGAAGCATAGGATAAAGGAAGGTACATCAAGGGGTGACAAAAACAGGCTATGCAAATGAATAGGATTGTAACGTAGCAGCAACATTAACAATGGCTAGTGAAAGAAATGTACGGAAAATATGGGTGATATCTGGGGAATTAAAATGGCTCTGCTTGCCTAGAAGCTCGACGGTAGAGGTACGGTCGTGGACGACGTAGTCGATCACAGGGGCGCCGACAACGGTCGCCGGGTCTATCAGACAATAAGAGGGGGGAAGAATCAATAAATACACAACAATAATATCAATAAAAATTCAAGACAAGGCAATGCATTGTTGGCGGTGTTCTAACGCAGTGCAAGGGGTATTGCTCGGAGCGAGAATTCATCCGAGGATGAAATACCACTTCCGGGTGATTATCAGATAGGCATTCCGGAGGGAGAATATCTCGTGTTCGTTGTGTTAGGGGGGTGGTTGGTATACGGTTAGCATATTCATAATCGTTGAGTTTTTCTGAGCAACTTTGATGTATAAAATATTTTTATCTGACTTACGGTTTACAAGATATTGATTTTCTAAGTTTTAATCATTTAATCAATTTAACCAATTTTAGAATTTCTTTTATCAAATAAATAAACATTATCCATAATAGTGTTATTGACCTAATCAATCTAACATGTGAGGCCTACGTATCATAGGTTGGGCCTTTGACTGGTCAAACTGACTAGTGGATCCCACATGCCATAGACTCCGTTTGGGATACCCTGAAATTGGCTAAGTCTGAAAAGCTGTTATGGTTTAACCCTTTTGTAAATTCAATAAATATTTAAATAAGCCACAAACAAATATATGGAAATTATATTATTTGATCTAGGATATGTGTACAACATGCCCATGTCATTTGAATTATTAAATAAAATCATTAGCACCAAGTTTTGGGCCAAAGAAGTGGTTAAGGTACTGATTGTGGCTTAGCAGAAATTTCCTGAGTCTGGGAAATTCTGTTATCAGAATTTAATTGTTTTCAACAGACTATAACTATAGTTCTATACCTCCTATGATTTTATGCCCAACATCAATCTTGAGCACTTTTAGGCAATATACAAAACAATACAACTTTTAACCATGTTAGGGTTAATGGTTTGATGATAGCTTTGTTTGAAAAGCACTACAGGATGTTAGTTGTAGAAACAGTTAATTTTAGCAAACTTTGATTGATGATTGCATCAAATCCATCACTACTAGGGAAATAGCTATACATGGAAAGTTTATTAGTGGCGCATATAGAAAGCCATGCGCCACCATCTGTTATGGGTGGCGCACTGGAAAATAATGCGCCACCCACAAGACCTTATGGGTGGCGCATTATTTTCCAGTGCGCCACCCCTAAGAGTGGGCCAGCCTGGATGACCTTATACGTGGCGCATCTAGCAATATGCGCCACCCCTAAGAACCTTATAGGTGGCGCATTTACAGAATGCGCCACTCCTAAGAGCTTAGGGGTGGCGCATTCTGTAGATGCGCCACCCATAAGGTCCTTAGGGGTGGCGCATTGTGGTAATGCGCCACCCATAAGAGCTTAGGGGTGGCGCATTGCACAGATGCGCCACCACTGACTTCCTATATGCGCCACTAAATGCCTAGAGTTTCCCTTATCTACTCCACCCCACCTACCACCTCTCATTCACTCCACACAATTCTCAAACTAGATCCACTCTTCTCACCCTAGATCTATTCGGTTTTCTCCTCCTCCCCACCTCATTTCTTCCATTTATCCATCGATACTTGGCATTACATCTATTTTGTTTCATATTGAAGTAAGTGGACCTCCTCCCAAACTCTTTTGTTCCATTTATGACCCATATACTTGCCTTTATTAGCTTGGGGTTTGTTGTATATGTGAATCTTGGGTTTGATGTATATGTGAAGCTTGTGGTGGTTTGATGTATGTGTGAAGCTTATGGTGGTTTGATGTATATGTGTATCTTGAGTGGCAAATGTTTTGCCGAAATGTCGATTCATTTCCGTTTCAGCAAATTTCTAGCGCACTCTCCGCATGCTCCCATGCATTATTAGGGAAGGTCATGCCGAATTTTTTCGGCGACGACTGTGATATATAATTGTGTTGCTCTCTCTGTGCACGCAGGTGATCGACCATGGTCCGCGAGATGCTGAGCGATATCACCGTGGCTAGGTGGATGCAATGTGCGACAAACGACATGCTAAGGAATAATAGGTCGGATATAAGATGTCCGTGTCGGAGATGCAAACTGCAGTGCGTGACCGAGCCTGATTCCGGAATATTGCAAAGACACCTGAAGCGTAATGGTTTGATGGATGGATACACACGATGGATAAGTGATGAAGCTGGTGAGGAGGAGGACGTCAATGGTGGGGCGCCAGTAAATGAGGAAGGGCAACCAGAAAACAGAGGTGGGCGAGATGACGAAGAGCATCCCGTACATGATCATGAAGAAGATGCCGAAGCGGATCATGTAGATCAAGATGCCGGACATGAAGATCAAGATGTCGGACATGATGATTCAAGCTGGGTGCGGGACCCTCATGTTCAAGAGCTGCTTGTCAAAGAGGCGTTGAACGCAAGAGGTGCAGCTAGAGAGAAAGCCAAGATGGCGCAACTCGAGAAAGACGCGATTACGAAGTTGTATGAAGGATGCAACGACGAGGATACCCGCTTGAATGTAACACTTGGGGCTATGGAGATGAAGGCAAAACACAAATGGACCGACGAAAGCTTCGATGATAACATGGCATTCTGGCACGATCGTCTTCCGAAGGGCAACACGTGCCCAACTAGTATCGCTGAGACCAAGAAAGTCCTTTGCCCTCTCGATCTTCCGCACGTTAAATACCACGTCTGCATAAATGATTTCATGATCTATCGGGGTGAGGACAAAGATAAAACCACATGTTCGGTGTGCGGTGTTAGTGGATACAAGAGAGGGAAGAAAGTTCCTAGAAAAGTGGTATGGTACTTTCCAATCACTCCTCGTCTGCAGAGGTATTTCGTAGATCCCGAGGAAGCAAAGCTCATGACCTGGCACGCGGATAGAAAGAAGCTAAAAGAGGATGACCCGAACCCGGATCCGGAAAAGGAGGACATGCTGAGGCACCCTTCAGATGGTAGCCAATGGACTGCGTTGGACCTCGAATACCCAGATTTTGGGAAAGAACCAAGGAACCTCAGGATTGGTGTGAGCGCCGATGGAGTCAATCCGTTTGGTGGCCAGAGCAGCACACACAGTACCTGGCCCGTGTTTGTATGCATATACAACCTTCCCCCCTGGAAGTGCATGAAGAAAAAGTACATAACAATGTGTATGCTAGTTCAAGGGCCGAAACAACCAGGTACGGACCTCAATCTATATCTGCAGCTGTTGAAAGAGGAGCTAGAAACGTTATGGAAAGACGGAGTCAATACGTGGGACGCCGCGGCAAAAGAATATTTCCCAATGAAAGCCGCGGTGATCACGACAGTTCACGACTATCTCGGATACGGATATTTCTCAGGGCAGGTGGTCCAAGGATTCTGTGCATGCGTTAGGTGCATGGATAATACAACGTACCACCAGCTACCAAAAGATCCTGGATCTTCAAAAACCGTGTTCCAGGGGTCTCGGAGGTGGCTTCCCAAGAAACACGCGTGGAGAAAACAGGGACATCTGTTCGATGGAAGCGAGGAGCTCCGAGCACCCCCAGCTCAAAGGAGCGGAAAAGAAATCGACAACTTGCTGAAAACTTGGAAAGAGTGCCCCGCGCCGGGAAATAAAAAAAAGAAGACTCAGCCGTTGATGAGGGTATGGAAAGCGAGGTCTGTTTTCTAGGATTTGCAATACTGGAGTCTACTCTGCAGTCCTCATAGCCTTGATCTAATGCATATCACAAAGAACGTGTGCGAGAGCTTGTTTGGCACGCTGCTCAACATGCCGGAGAAGACCAAGGACGGGCCAAAAGCAAGGAATGACTTGAAATTTATGGGCATCAGGAGGGAACTTCACCCCCCTAGTGACGACGATGATGAGCCGGAGGAGGAAGAGGATACGGAAACGCAACACTCTCGCAAACGAAAAAGGACGACCAAGAAGAAGACCGGTATTGATCACTGCCCCCCGGCATGCTTCACTCTGTGGGAGGAGGAGATCAAGCGGTATATCCACTGCCTCATAGGAGTAAAATTTCCGAACGGCTACGCGGGGAAGATAAGCAGATACCTAGACGAGGCGAAGCAGCGTTTCAGCGGGATGAAATCTCACGACTGTTTCGTGCTGATGACGCAGATTCTCCCGGTTGCGATGCGAGGGATAATGGACGAGCACGTCCGTAAAACGTTGTTTGGCCTTTGCAACTTTTTTGACGTCATCTCCCGGAAGTCGATTTGCGCTACGCAACTCAAAAGGCTACAGGAGGAGATCGTGCTCATACTATGCGAGCTTGAGATCTATTTCCCGCCCGCGTTCTTCGACATTATGGTGCATCTGCTGATCCACGTCGTGGAGGATATCGTCCAACTCGGGCCTGCGTTTCTGCGCAGCATGATGCCGTTCGAAAGGATGAATGGGCACATCAAAAAATACGTTCGTAACAGGTCCCGTCCAGATGCAAGCATAGCGAAGGGCTTTCTAACCGAAGAGTGCATCTCTTTTTGCACGAATTATCTCAACACCGAGAACCCTGTTGGTCTGGCCGTCAACAAGCACTTTGGCAGGACCGATGGGTGTGGTCACCACGAGGGAAGCCGCGCAATGCATGTCAACTTTGACGGTCGAGACATCGACTTTGAAAGCGCAAGCCTAGTCGCGCTACAACACATCCAGCTGGTCGATCCTTGGATAGTAAAGCACAAGGATTTAATCAGGAAGAAGTACAGTGACCAGGGCCTGCAGATAACGGACCGAGATCCACGGCTAATCAAAGAGCACAACTCCGGTTTCATGACTTGGTTCAGGGACGAGCTTCGTGCTAATCCCCCGCGAAGGAACGATTCCGAGGACGAAAAGATGATATTCACCTTGTCACAGGGTGCCGCACGCAACCTGATGACCTATCAAGCGTATGATATCAACGACTACACATTTTACACGGAGGAAAAGGACAATAACTGCGATTACCAGAACTCAGGGGTAACGGGGATATTCTACACCGATGACGTCAAGGAAAGATTCTATGGAAGGATCGAGGACATATGGGAGATCGACTACTGTGGAGAGAAAGTGCCGATGTTCCATGTGAGATGGGCCAAGAGCGTCGTAAAAGAAGACCGGTACTTCACCAACATGGTTATACCCGAAGCCAAATCCAAGTCTACGGGCGCAAACGTCACCGCGAAAAATGAGCCATGGGTACTGGCTAGCCAAGTGGACCAATGCTTCTTCATTAACGACCCATCAAAGCCGAGCCGCGTTGTAGTGAGGAGAGGCAAAAGAAACATCATCGGAATGGATGGAGTCGCCAACGAGCAAGACTTTGACAAGTACAGCAACCCGAAGATGGAGGATGACTACGCCGCTCAGGATACATACACCACAACCCTACCGAAGAAAGGTCTCCTCCCGTTCAAGAGGAAAAGTGAAGGCGTCCCGGGCCTAAATTATTCAACCACGACAAAGAAGGGCAAGAAGAAGATCGTGAGGAAACGATAGCTAGATAGCTAGCTCCAAATTTAAGAAATATATTTTGTAATTCATGATCACTTTGTGTATGCATGGATTTAATATGCACTTTGTAATTGATGATCACAATCTTATGTTTCCAAATGCCGCTACACCTTGTGTTTGTGGAATTGGTTCGGCGACGACACGGTTAAGGCATGGTACATGGATCGATATGATCACAATCAAAGTACTCCCTCCGTTTCTTTTTACTCCGCATATAAGATTTGGTCAAAGTCAATCTTAATAAAGTTTGACCACTTTTATACACAATTGAAGCATCATGCCTAACTCCTTAAAAATATTTAGTAGCGATAAAAAAACTAGCAGCGATAAAAAACCAGATAGATAGCTAGTCCAATTAATAAAAAAAATTAAAAAACTCTTATGGGTGGCGCATCTTTCATAAATGCGCCACTAAATGTGCTTAGGGGTGGCGCATTTAGCCAGAATGCGCCACCAAGAGGTTCCTTATGCGTGGCGCATTTCGGCGGAATGCTCCACGCATAAGGAACCTCTTGGTGGCGCATTCTGGCTAAATGCGCCACCCCTAAGCCTTAACCTCCACGGCCCCCTCCCCCTTGCTGGTCACAGTACCCATTCGTCCTCGCCGCCGACGCCGAGCCCTAGCTGCCACCGTCCTCGCCGCCGACGCCGGAGCCGCCACCGTCCTCGCCGCCGACGCCGGAGCCGCCCCCGTCCTCGCCGCCTACGCCGGAGCCGCCACCGTCCTCGTCGCCGCCCGCGCCTGCAGCCCGAGCCCGCAGTCGCCGTCGTGCCTCTGCCTCGCCTCCGGCCGCCGCCTCCTTCCCTCCCCTCCGTCCTGCAACTGCACGGCCAGGTACTCCCCCTCCCTCTCCCCTGCTCCCCCTCCCTCTCCCCTGCTCCTGCAACTTCACGGCTAGCATAGCAAACAAGGAGATTTTGTTTGTGAATGGAAATTTGGAAATTTGGAAATTTTGTGAATGGAAATTCATGATCACGTCCTGCAATATATCATTTTGTGAATGGAAATTTGGAAATAAGCAAATTTCATATTTCCTAGTTCCTGGTGATTTGAGGTGTTCATATCCAGCAGTACTAGTATTTTCAACAGCGAAAACAGGGCAAGTGAGATGAGAATCACGATTTCTAGATGCAGAGGCATATATAGGGTCACCACATGAATTATGGATCACTGCTGATGCATAATGAACACCCATAACAGCACAAGCTGCCATGATGTTTGTCCACTGAACTTTGGAAATTTTGGAAAGATCTACTGAACTTTTTTACCATATGAAAAAAGCCAAGCAAGTGTTGAATTTGTTGTTAACAGAATTAAAAGAGAGAGGAGAATTTTGTGAATGGAAATTTGGAAATTCATAAATCACAAGAAATGCATGGCCTAAATATAGGAAAAGAGAACTGAATTTTTTTTTGAACATGAAACATGTAATGGTGTGCGTTTAATGTTGATAAAGTTTTAAAGTCAACGAATGAATCAGCGGTCACTTCAAATGCAAACCTGATTCATTCCTTCTCGAAACCTAGTTTGTTGCTGAATGATGGCCTAGTTTGTAAGAAAACTATGTGAAAACTTTTGAAAAACACTCTCAAAATTAATCACACCTCTAGATGTCATATCATGCCACCTTGTCAGGTTTTGTGCTTCTCTGGCTTATTTAAAAAAAATTAGAATTGAATAACCACTAAGCTTCAAGTTAGTGCCCGAGTCCCGCCCACGTGGTGCTTGATAAAGGTGATGCTTCACCGAGTGTAATAGTTTTGCCGAGCAATTTTCTCTATGCACTCGGCAAAGATCTTGTTTTCCGTGTGCTCAATAAGATGCACACATGATATTCGTTGCGCGTTGCATCATTTCATACTACTGTTATTATTGTGTCATCGTTGGTGTTTGTGGTTCATTTGGGATTATTTTTGTTTTGACTCATGATGAGAATAAGCCATGTGGTTTTCTGTAGTGCCAGGGTATCAGTATGTATTTATATCTTGGCAACATGAGTAGGGTGATTTACCATCCATCCATCCATCCATCATGCTGGAACTGAATGACTTAGTTATAAGATATTTCAACTGAATATGAAAAAACCCAAGCAAGTGCCAATTTGCAATGCATTGTTTATCATATGAAATTTACCTATATATATGATGTTTGAATATCTATTTTAGTGCATTGTTCTACACTATATATGTGATGGTTGTGCCTACATGTAGGCATTTTTTATGTGCAGGGACTCTCATTATCCCCTTTCTCCCGAAATGTTGATTAACTTCCGTTTCGGTTGAGAATGGGGCACTCTCATGTTAAGAAAAAGAGCAAAGGTCATGCCGAATTTTTACGTGAATTCGTGCATGACCTTTGCTATTTTTCTTAACATGTATTTGCATTTATTTATTGTGCTAATTAATTAAGTAGTTGCATTTTTTAATATTGTACTAGTGCAAACATGTCGACCGGAGCCGACGCCCGTCCTTCTTCTCAGCCGGGTACAAAAAGGAAGCAATTTTGGGAATACTCCCAAGAGGAGGTCGAGGAGCAGAGAGAAGAGGAAGTGCCTCCGGGCGAGGAGGAGTATGAGGAGGAGATAGACTCGGAGTCTGACTCATCGGATGATGACTTGGAGGAGGAGGCCGGTACGAAAGACGGCGAGAGGAACATCGGCGACGATGATGGGACCGGTGGCTCCAACACAGATGGTACCCAGTCGAAGAAGAGGAATCGGAAACCGACCAAGGTCGGCGTCATCAGGCAAGAGTTTACTGTTGTGACCGCCATCGGGATTCCTAAAGAGCCCGAACGTTTTTCGAAAGGGTACGGCCGTCAAGTCGCGGCGATCCTCCACAACACCTTGCCGATCACCACGATTAACCTCAGGAGTCGTGAGAATATTCATTATTTTCAGCTTCTTATCAACAAGCTGCACGGACGATACAAGTTTCCGGAGCCGTACGATAACACCAAACTCAGAGGGAACAAAGTAAACACATGGGCCCTCAGGAAGATGAGCAAGGCCTTGTCCAGTTGGAAAACCCGGGTGAATAGGGCAATTTTTGAAAAGAACAAAACCTGGGAGGAGCTCAAGGAGAAAGAGCCGTTGATCGACCAAGCTACCTACAACCTTTTCAAGGCTAGGTGTGAGTCCGAGCAAGCCAAGGCCGCGAGTGCAAAGGGCAAGGCCATGCGGTCGCAGGTCATAGGTAACCATCGTCTCGGAGCCGGTGGTTACAAAAGTTCCAAGCCTAAATGGGACAAGGAGGATGCCGAGTACGCCGCTGCGGGCATACCTAACCCCTTCCAGCAATACAAAGATGATCCGCAGACCGAATTCTTTGTGAGGGCCCGGAGCTATAAGGACAAAGCAACCTCGAAAATAATTATCGATCCTAAGATTCAGGAGTTTACGACTGCCGTGGTAAGTAGTTTACCACGCGACCTTGTCGATTGAATTCTCGAGTGAAGTTCACAATTTTTAACGTTTCACATTCTTTTTGCAGCAAGCGGAAATGAAAATCGCCTCATCGCAGGAGTCGTCGGTTAGGGCGGCCGGCCCGTGGGACAACGCCTTCAACAGGGCGTTGAACAAGGTCAAGAAGGTTGACGACGTGACGGCGAAGCCATCGTCAGCCAGCCGTGTGGTCGGCTTTGGTGCGGACCTAAATTGGTCCGAATATTATGGAAAATCGGCGGAGCAGTCCGGTTCGAGGGGGCGCAAGGCGAGAAGGACCGAAGAAGATGCCTCTTATGTTCGTGGACTGGAGGAGAAGGTGAACATGCTTCCGCAGCTTGTCCAGGACGAAGTGGCCAAGACGATGAACGCTCTCCTTCCAGATATGATGCAGTCGCTCGCGAATTGGCAAGCGCGTGGTGGACAAGGGCCCATACCAGTCCCCAGCATGGTCAGCAGCAACTCGGGCCCCGCGACGCCTGCAGTCCCGACTCCGGCCATAGTGGTGGCTCCCGCACCGACTCCCGGCGTATTGGTGACTCCGGCCGCCAACACCGCGGCGGCGACGCCGGACGTGATGGTAACTCCTCCGGCCACGATCGAGCAACCGGGGCATAACAATAATGCACCCGGCCGCAGCACAAATAGGGCGACCGACGCCACGGGAGGCAGCGCGCCCTCCGTCTCTTGCATGCCCGCCGTCATCGGCGGGGTCTCTTCACTAGCCGACCTCGACGCCCTCAAGGTAACTATAAGCGTCTGCAACTCAAACGAGGACTTCATCTCCTTGCAACTCAAACGAGGACTTCACCTCGACGCCCTTTTTTAGTGGAATATCTCTGATGCATATATATATATATATATATCTCTTTCGCAGGAGGACACTCCATGCATTCTATTACAAGTCGTGGACGGCGAGTTGAAGGATGTTGCCAAAGGTAAAATCATTCAACCACAAAATCGAATCATGCACAATATGCCGATGGCACCGGAGATGCATAGGGTTCAAATCTCTCTCGTGATTTCGGGCTACGAGAGAGTTGAACCTCCCATTCAACCCCCCGGATACGATGAGGATGAGCCGGCAGTCCTCAGTGACTGTTTCAACCAAATATGCCTATGGCCGAAGAGCCAAATGCGTTTAATGACGGGGGAAAGGGGCACCACACCTAGGACAACACCGCTAGTCATCGTGTCGGCGCCACATGATCCCATCGGAGCACAACAAGAAGACGATGATCTTGATGATGATATCAGCGCCGACCAGTTCATCAATACTTTGTATGATGCTGATGACTTATTCATGCCTCCTGCTGAAGGAGCCTGTCAGCATGACGAGGAAGCTCGCGGTCCAGCTGATCCTGCGGCGAAGCCTGCTTGCTCCACGCGTCTCTTCGCTGCTTCTCAGTACATGTCTCCAGCAGCTTGCGCCTTCACCGAGCCTCAAGCAGATGCCACAAGATCTATTCTCAGCCCGTCCACACTCCATAAGGCGGCCACTGAGCAGATAAAGGCCGGTGACTGCTCAAAATCAGAAAAGAAGAAGGGACGGAAAAGAAAGAAGAGCATCACTTCTAGTAGCCAACCTTCGATGCCGATCCGGGCTCAGGACGGGCCACCAAGACCCAAGGATCTCTCGTTTGAAATCCATGTGGCTGGTAGGGCGATGCTACCTAAGGACATGCTGGACCTTGCAACTTCGGATATGCAGAGTGTGCATCATAGTATTATGGCATTAGAGAAGATTCTTCTTCGAGAAGAGAATCCCTCGTACCCGGTTTTCATGGCCAAGGTGCCACTCAACATGGGCTTCATCAACACTATCCCCGCGGATATGATAATCCTACGGTTTTCGGAGATCTTCAATTTGTACCATCTCAAGCGGCTGGACCATAGCCTTATCCGTCTGTTCTCGCTCAGCCTTTCTATGAGTATCAGGAGAGATAAGACCCCGAGCGTCGCGATATTGGACCCCTTCTACATGCGTGAAAGCATCTTGATGGACGACGGGGACGCGGCTCTCGCGGCGGGGTACATCACAGACTTCATGCTACGGAACGCCGACAAAGATTCATTTCTTATGACCTACTCTCCCAAGTAAGTCATTAGCTCGCCTCCGTAGCATATATGCTTTCTTAGCTTTCCATTGTCCTCTTCCAACATTCCTTTTGGATTGTTTTAATTATGCAGTGAGGATCAAGACTGCGTGCTCATCTGCTTTTCACCGCAACACTCGCATGCCGTGTATTTATACTCGGGGAGTGTGAACAAAAAAGATTACAAGTATATCATGAGAGTTTTGGATGATGCTCTCGTCGGCTACATAAAAGCCGGAGGCAAGATCATGAAGCACAAGTTCAGGAAAAATCAGCCTGGCGTGAACGTGTTCAACCACGTAACGCAGTTCCCGTGCGTCAAGCAGCCGGCTGGCAGTGTGAGGGATGCGTACTACGACCTTCATCACATGAGGGCGATTGTACAGGAACAACACAACCTTACGCTGCCAAGTCATCTCAGAGCGTGGGCTGAAAGGAAGGCGGAAATCGCCGATGCAAATCTGAAGGAGGAGTTCTTTCACATCCAAGCACAGATGGCGACTATCATCCGTCATGAAGTACAAATGAGGGGGTCGATCTTCCACTCCAACATTGCACCATCCAATGGGGAGATAGAAGTCCGCCTAAAGGCCCTGCGTGACACAAGGCCTTTCATGACGAAAGAAGGATGCCGCCCATTCCCCGAGCCGAGTCAAAACAATTAATTGAATGTACTCTTTGTGTAATTTGGATGTACTCTTTGTGTACTAGATGGTATGATGGATGTGACCTCTAAAGCTTTGTTTTGTGCAGGTTGAAGAGCAAACAAGTAGTCTTTGGATGTACTCGGTTTTCAATAATTGTTGGACTCATTGTAATTTTGTGATGGAATGTAATCTTGTGAATCTTGTTGGCCTCTAAACCTTTGTAATAAAAATTATATTGCAATTCTTTTGTATCAATAATTGTTGGCCTCATTGTTATATTGTATTTTGCATTTCTGTAATATAATAAAAATATCTGTAATGCTTTTATTCTTTTATGTAATTCTTTTTTTTTGTTTTCTGTAATTATTTAGTGGCGCATCTTGTTATGATTTAGTGGTGCACTGTGAATGCGCCACCCCTAAGGCCCTTAGGCGTGGCGCATACCAGAATGCGCCACCCCTAAGAGCTTAGAGGTGGCGCATTCTGAGATGCGCCACGCCTAAGGGCCTTAGGGGTGGCGCATCCAGAATGCGCCACCTCTAAGCCCTTATTAGTGGCTTGTAGTTAGTGGCGCACTGTGAATGCGCCACTAAACTCAAAAGCAGTGCGCCACCATAAGGGTATTCCCTAGTAGTGCATAGCTCCAATTGAGCTACTTCCAACATGTGTCTAACTCTATATTAGGTGCACTCCCATGACATATCCTATGATGCCATGAAAAAGGCATGTAGCATGTATATCTATTGCTCTAAACTAGCCATGGTGGAATTGCTATTTTCTATTAATAGAAATATTCCATTTAATGATATTTATTGGATTTAATCTATACACTTTCTGAAGTTGCTCCAATGGAACAAATTGAAGTTTGATGCCTCTACTTTAAGCCCATATCATTTTAGCAATTTTTCGACTGGATATGCTGCTGTATTATTGTTGTTAAAAGTGTTGCAGCAACACAAGTAGCAGCAGCTACTGAAGCTTTAGTTGCAGGCAACAGCAGCCGTAGCTTGAGCAGCAACAACAAGAAGCACGCAGCGGCAGCCGGCGGGCGGAGGCGCGCATGGGCGCGGCCAGGGAGCACGCTGGGCGCGGCTACTGGTGCCAGGGCACCGAGGCGCGGCCAGTGAAGTGGGAGCGCGGCGAGCGGCATGGTGGGCACGTGCTCACCGGCGGTCTGATGTGGCAGAAGTAGACACGGGCGAACTGCGCCGGACTGGAGTGTGCACGGGCGGTGACGCTCGTCGTCGGGGAGAGAGGGGGAAGGAGAGGTGAGCGAGCTCACTGTAAGGCCCGATATGCGATACCGTTCCAGATCTACATGTTTCCTTCCAGATCCGGGGACGAAGCACATATCGGTCCCACCGTGACATATGACAATGCCATATGCCCCGGATTTCCAACATTATATCACAACATTACATCTACAAGGATACAACATCTCATACAATCGGCATACAACTGCCTTAAATATATTACATCAGCGGAAGATACATGTCTGAGTACAAACTACAATCAAATGCCTAGTGGCAAAGAGAAAATCATCGATCCCCATAACCACACGGGTCCAGGCTCTCCGTTAGGATCCCCCTAACTAGTCGTCATTGAGTCTCCACATGAAACGTCGATCATCATACCTGTTTTCGATCAAGAATCTTGAAAAGATTTGGGGGTAGTATCATGAGTACAGAAGTACTCAGCATCCAACTGTAGTGGTCAACTGACCCAACAAGGACTTCATCACTCGTCATTCTAGGATAACTAGTAGCTTATGGTAAGGATGGGGTAAGTGGTGAGGTTGCTGCCGCACTAGCATTTATGGAGTGGCTAACGATCTAGAGAGTAAGATGAGAAGCCAAGCATTCGATGAGGAATTGCCTCCAACAAGTCTTGCTATCAGCTACTTACGCAAACATAACACCTATCCTATCCTTGTCCTCCCCTTCGCATCCCGACGAAGAAGAAGCAGTCAAGGCATGCACACGTTGATCAATTTATTAAGATTATCTCAGTTGTTGTCTATGAACAAGGAGTAGGTCTCAAGTCGTCCATAACCGTGGACATGGCTTCTCAAAAATATTTAACCCTGCAGGGGTGTACCAATTACCCATTTCAAGGCTCCGAACACACGCCCATCTCTCTCAGTTGCTACCCATCATAGGCAACCATTTTATGATTTAGTTACGAGAGATCTGAAACGACAGGTCCCTCTAGCTAACAACGAACAAATCCGGGTGGCCCCTGGGGAGTCGACACCCAATACAAAAGCCGTTCGCACTCCCGGATCGGACTCTTCCGGCTGACGCATGTCAGATTACCGGGTCACCTCACAAGGGGTCGGGTCCAAGCTGATCGGGTGGACCAACAGAGAAACCATGTCTCCACTGGCCCAAGTTGTTTTAAAAGATATCTGCTAGGAGCGACCCAACAGACATATATGCATGGTTTTCAAATGGTAAATCGGCTTGGGACACCTCTAGAAATGTTTGAAGCTAGGTAGGTAAGAAAATGGGACCCCATAGTATCCCACATGCGTTTAGGTACGCTCGTTAAGAGACACAATACCCAGAACTCGGGTCCTAGGTGACTCGAATGGAACAAAGCGTCGGAGCAGGATAGCCAGACCTTTCATCCTTCGTCGAGTATAGTCAACATTATAATAATCATATCATCCACAACAATATAATAATGTGATATCACAATCCAAGGAGTAACAGGATAACATTCGTAGCATCCTAAGCATGCATACTAAGCAGGGGAAGAGCAACGACCAATAGTAACATAGCAGTACATGGTTTGCTGGGAGGGGACATGGCTGTATCGGTTTAAGAGAGGTTGTAAACATGTGGTAGGATCAAACATCAAACCTAACTTAGACTAGCATGCAAACCGCTGGTTATAATAGAATGGATCATAAGTAATGTATAGTCTTTGCCAGTTGATAAGTCGGGTTCCGAAGGTGTAGGCGATCGCGAGCTCGCACCGTCTTCGAAGGTACCCGCGGGAGCACACAAGAGGTAAACACATGAAAGCAATCAACAAGAAAACATCTATTACTACGAAGCAATCACGAGGAAGCAACAACAAGAAAGCAACAAGAGACAACACACCACGGTATCGCATCTATCGTCGAGAGCGGTTACTAATAGGTTAAGTGAAGTATCCGTCACACACGACGGTACCACACATTTACGAAAGTTCAATTTGTTTAGCTACACAACGTGAGCAAAGGTTGTTAACATGGCATATCACTCAAGCATGGCATAGCACACAATCATGGCAAGAGGTGAAGCATAAATAAACTATCTAATCTAGTCACTTTAAGTGGGGGGTAAAACCTATGCATGGCAACTATTACGGACCCCACGATAATTATTGCAGTTGGTACTGTTTTTTGCTAAACAATATTTTATTATTGTTAACAGCAGCAAACAATAGCATAAACACAATCTACATGCAATTCTAGTCAAGTTACATATAAAGAACATTTTAAACGGAGCAACGGTTGAAAAACTATTAAAGAAACAGTTTACAGTGGCAAGCAGTGGTAATTAGCAGTAAAACAACATGTAAACAAAGTCAAACATGGCAAGGAGCACATTTTATTTAACAAGACAAAATTCTAAGCAAGTTTCATGTTTAACGCATCGCGATCCGAGCGACCGTTAAAAAGATACGGGCCTCGGCAAAAGGTAACACAATCTGCAAATTAAATCTAACAGGGGAAAAAATAAAAGGTCTACTGGGCCGAATCTGCCTAAACGGACCTAACACAGGGGGCACAATATAACAAAACAACGCACCGTGCGCGAGATACTCTAACGGGCCGGCCCAACAGTTCAGCAGCAACAAGAGAAGAAAAAAAAGAAAAAAAGAAAAAAAGGGCGCTCACCATGGGCCTGGCCCAAATCGCGGGGGTGGGCGGAGCTTAGCTCCAGCTCGCCACTGGGCGGAGGAAGGCCGCTGGGCCTTGGCGCGCAGGTTGGGCCAGGGGCGCTGGCAGGCCACATGTGGCACGCCGGCCCACGTGCAGAGGCGTGCGGGCGAGCGGACGCGCCTCATGTGTTTGTCCCGTAGCGGCGGCGCGACAGCTTCAGCGCGGCTGCCCAGCTAGCCGCCGGCGAGAGGAGGCTGGAGGGCGGCGATGGGGAGGCCGGAGGAGAGGCCGGGGTGCCAGATCCGTGCGGTGGCTGTCCAGTGGCGGCATTCTGCGGGCGGTGGCGAGGCCTAAGGCAGCGGCGCGGTGAAGATCCGGAGCGGCAACGAGCTCCCATCATGGCGCCCATGGCGGCTCGGTCCTGGGCTAGGTAGAGGAGAAAGAACCGGGGGTGAGGGGAGGATGAAGAGGGAGAGGAGAACGGGGGCGCCGAGGCGTCGACCTACTGGGCGGGGCGGTTCTTCGGATTGGTTGGTCGCGGCGACGCGGCTCGAACGGGAGGAGGCGGCGGATGAGCTCGGGGTAGGAGGAGCTCGGGCCGAGGAGACCTGGTCTGGTGACATGGCTCACCCTGAGCCATCCGATCTAGATCCGACAACCCAGATCGGCTGATCTGGATCTGGAGGTGGTTGGTTGGCTGCTAACTTCGAGGTGGGGGTGGCGGCTGTGTTAGGGGGATCCCTAATATGGTTTAGTTTGGCTGCCAAAAATGGCTAGGGTAGATGCCTCTATTTATAGCCAAGGTTAGGTGGGCTCGCAAATGACGAAAATACCCTAATTTTATCATCCGCGTTCCGTGTTGCACATTTCTTACCGTCGTAACTCCGCCCGACCTCCGATTCGGGTAAAACTTCGAACTGCGCGATCAGCGCGTCGAGCCGGCGACGTTCACCTCGCGCTGAAACCGTTCCGAGAACACTTTCCTGTGCGCTATAAAAATATCATGTTTACTTATTAAACGGGGTTCTTCGTTCCGCTGGCTATGGATGGCCTTGTGCAGGTTATCGCGACGGTGATCGGGTGAAATCCGATGTCGCAAAGGTCGAGTGTCAGGGTGGAAAAGGTCGGTCTCCGTCCGGTACGAGATAAGAGGGGGGGTAATTGTCGATCGATAGATCGGGGATGCAAACACGGCAAACAAATCAGACAATCAAACAATTCACACCGAAAATAATTTTTTTAATTTTTAGGAAATCTGGGTTGTTACACTCACTAGGGTGGGTGGGAACTCAGGGAACCGGAGATGGCCGGCGATGAGAGGTTCGGGCGGCGCCCACGGGAGATGCCGTCGGGGAGGTCTGATGGGGCGACGGCTTGACGACGTCCTAGCACGCCCTGCTGCCGGAGGAGAAGAACACGAGGGCGGTGCGCCTCGCGGACGAGCTCTTGCTCGTCGGAGATGCCGGTGGCCGCGGCGGCGAGCCCACACGGACCAGAGGAGAGGAGAGGAACGAGACGTGGTGGGAGAAGATGGCGGCGCGAAGAGGGATAAAGGGGGGCGCTAGGGCTTGCTGGAAGCACGGGGGCGCGGGGCTTCCTTAACCTTGCAGAGGAACCGCAGCGATTCCGACACGGCGACGAGCACGACCATGGTGGTCGGATTCTTGGCACACACCGAGGGAGGAACAGGGGAAGGGGATTAGGGGAGGTTGGGCTGGGCTGGCCCAGTGGGGGGAGGGGCTGTGCGATTGTTAGTGTTTTCTTTTCTTATTTTTGTTTTCTGTTTTCTTTTTGTTTAGGTACCTTTTGATTTTTGTAAGAGATGGAACTTGTTCCAATATTTCTATTACAATTTAATATGCTGATACAAAAGTTTTGATTTGTTTAAATTACTTAACCATGATTATAAATTCTCATTTATATTTAATATGACCTAATGATTATTTGACATTAATAAAATTGTTTGCACAATTTTTGGAACAACTTTATTTTCTCACATTGTTTTGAATTTGAACCAGACTTGATCAAGGGTGACTAATACATGATAATCACAGTGAATTGGCATTAGCCAAAGGTGATTACTGTAGCATGACACCCGGGGTGTTACAATTCTCCCCCACTAACAAAAATTCTCGTCCCGCGAATTACAAGGTAGTGCTAGGGATAAAGTTTCGGTTTCGCATTCTAACGATTCTTCTGGTGCTTGTTGTCCTTCTCGAAGAAGTTAATCCTTCACGTTGATGTCTTCATTTCTCTGCATCGGTGCATCTTGATGAGTTGTCATCCTTCATCCAGGGTCTTCATCGTACTTACGAATAGGCTAGGAGATAAAACTTAAGGGGGTCAGAACGATACCCGGTTAATTAACCGAGGATGGGGTACGAAGGTATCTTGTGAGTTTAACTCAGGGGAATACAACGAGTGAAACAAAGGATAGTATGGGAAGTTTCAAGCGGATAGACATGCATTCTATGTCGATGACGGATGAAGAAAAGGGGGTCCAGGGCATCAGCCACAAGAACTGAGTCTGATATCGGACTGAATATCACAAGGTAGGTGACTCGTGAATTGCATACAGGCCAAGCACGAGGAATAACTTTGAGAACAAAAAGGTACAAGAGAGTCAGGTTTCGATCCTGTGGAACTTTGGGTTATGGGCCCACGTGTATAAGAAGGATGGTGACATTCCATGCGATCCAGATGCAATGTTTGTCAGAGAATAATTTGTCATCTTTGTCAGCAGCAACATCGGTACCAAGGGCGAGGGACAAAGGGAACCATTTTCCTGCTCATTAAGATGAGGCGGACCAATAAGCAAAGTTTCGTCCATCGGTGGTTACCGAAATGTTATCAACAATAGTAACAGGGTTTTCTGACAGAGTAGTACGTCGAAGGGTATGCATAAGCAGGGAATTATCACTGCTCAGATAAGATACATTACAAGAAATGTTAACCAGACCAATGGAAAGGAAAATCTGATAATACACAAGTATCAGGTGTATATCTTTCCCAAGGGAAAGCACAGGAAGATATACATGACCAAGTTTGTATTGGCAAGGAGTTAAAGGAGGTTGTCGATGATAACACAAATCATCGAGGGGAAAGGATGGTATTTCTTGAATTCAATTAACACTTGGGAGAAGTCAAAATGTTGATGATGACCACGACACATTATGTCGAGAGGTTCCAAGAGAATGCAATTGAATAGCGATGACATCAGGCGAAAGGAATGGCTAAGCAAAAGGTATTCGGTGTTCTCGGTTGACAACAACCCAGAATCCATGGAGTGTTTATGACAGGGAAAGGCATTGTTTTATCAAAAATTAATAGGATGGAGTGCAAAGTCATGATATCCATGACATACCAGGGGTAATACTCGAAGGTAGAACAGAGGATCATAGGTGCGGAAGAATTTATACCAAGGGGACAATTACTTTTACAAGAAGTTTTCATGATAAGTTCTACATAGTATCCATGGTCATGAACACAAAGTTTCAGGGTCGACTCCCACTTCTTCAATGCATAGCCTTTCATTCACTTCTCGCTGTCGATGAATTTGTAGCGTTCAAAAATTTATCTGGCATAACACCGGTAGAGTAAGACTCGTAAAAGTTCATGGGTTCACACAGATGGATGAAGCATAGATACAACCCCTAGGGACACTTTATGAATCTATACGACAAACAATAGGAACAAGAGATACAAGTTTGAAAGCAGAAGGTTGATGACACGGACCAGATGATACCGTTCGCCTAAGGCATTTCGTATCAGGAGAAGCTCGTCAATGATGTAGGACACAAGGGGATGGCAGGTAGTAATCCACCAACAAGGTCAGGCGGTGTATAGAGAGTCTGGGGCGAGTATCGGTACTCAACCATAAGAAGAAAGAATGCCAAAGCATTGGAGATAGAAGCATCCGAATAATTCGATGCTTAAGTACAAAGGAATTATGACTTCCATATCGGTGTATCAGATTCAGATACATCAATCAAACATGAATAAGTTGAATAGCAGCTTGACGGTTAATCAATTAAGGTTTGATTTAACGAGAACCAGCTCATGTCCTGAATGACATCTGAGCGAGAAGAATGGATTCTTAGGGATCAACTGATGATTGCGTGCACTAGCACACATGATGATTCAACAGATTAGAATGGCAATGCCAAGAGAGGTCATCAAATACTATAAGACAAACAAGATTAATCATAGTACAAGCATGTAAGAAGAATCTCCAAAGCAGTAGGCTGCCGAGGATTGTCGTGATATCGAATAGTATTTCAAAGTATTTTGGGAATCACAGGAACCACTTAGGATGATCGGATCCTCGATAAGTGTGAGGAATTATCTGCAGGGTGAAAAGAAGCTGCAAGGCAGTAGGCTCAAAGGATTCTCGAAACAACGGAAAGTATTTCGATCCATCTTGTGAACACAAGAGCAACTGGGATTGAATGGATGAACGGAAGGTGTATGTTGTTATACATACAGACTTATCGGTGGCAGGGAATTGTAAAGGTGATCAACACATATGGTCTCGGGAATTTTATCGGAGAGTAATCTTCGGAATCTGTAATGAGGGGCTCTCAGGGAGGAAGTAGTCACGAGAACCTAATGTCAGAGTTAGCAAAATCTTTAACCCGAAAGAGAAGAGAGATCAGAGTCCCAGAGTAAGGGTATGGAGAAAAAGATCCTAATACCACCCATTTTGCGACGTGCGCCGATAAGCCACACGACACTGTTAGTAAAGTAGTTTTGCAAAGACTAGACTCAACTTCGACCGAGGAGTTGGAAGGGGGTGTCCTACAGCCAGTCGGCTCTGATACCAACTTATGACGCCCCTAAAATCAATCCGTGTACAATAATCATACACGCAGTGTACACGACTGATATTAGGGTGTCACGGTGAGAATATCACAACACTAAACACAAAAGGATAAACCAATATGTTACAAGATAAGGAGGTCGCACGGACCCGAATACATAAGTTATACAAACCATAATATCTGAGTATAGACATAGTTAGTCAAGTTTTTGCCTTAAGAAGGCTAGCACAAATCACATCAGAGATACAGATCAAAAAGGCAAGACTCTTTCCTGGGAGCCTACGAAACTACTCCTTGTCCTGGTCAGCGGGGGTCTTGACGTAGTAGTATCCGCCTCCGGTGCACTCCTGCTCCTGGGCTCCAACGTCGACTGCAACGGCCGATCAGGCAAAACAAAAGGGGGGAAATAAAGGAAGGGGTGAGTATCTAGCATACCCGCGAGTCTTACGTCCGCTACTAAGCATTTATGCGTTTGTATCAAATGGAAAGGGGAGGCTGTATATAGTGGACTGAAAGGTAGAAAGTCAGAATAAGGATAAGAACCTAGGCCTATCGAAGACTAGCATCTTCCGATGAGTCTTGTAGCACAAGAAGAAAACAGCCAACAGTTCATATAAAGCATAAAGTAACAATGCAACAGAATTTGTTGCAGCATTGTATAATAGTAAGTTGTAATAATTAACAATAATAAATGCCTCCGAGTTCCCCTACTCGACCTCCCGGCGAGGAAGAAAACCCAGAACCAACAGATTAATAGTAATAGTAGTTTGTAGTGGTAAGATCCGACTTCAACATAATGCGTCCTTTTACCGTGGACACGGCTATTCGAATAGATTAGACTCCCTGTAGGGGTGCACTACTATTCAGCTTGCATTCCCGGATCTCCAGGGTGGCAGGAAACTTGTTAGGGAACGCTCCACCAAAGCTATCCGACACGCCGCAACCCATCCTAGGCTCAACAGAGAGGCCATCCGCTAGACTATATCCTATGCGATCAGGGATCTAGGACCCTTACCCTTCATGCTCCTGCACGGTGCGTGGCTGGCCGGTGAAGCAAAAGCAAATCTAAATACACCGCTCGAGCGAAGAAGACACCACTTCCCGGCGCAGGCCGCGGTACTGCTGACATCTAAAGAGCTTTCGAATGAACTATGATGCAGGGGAGCCCATAACTCCTTATCCCAAGTGTAGGTAGTTCGTACAGACCAACGGGCCTCTCAAGTCCTCCACCGAACCATTATCATTTTAATATTATCTCGCAGACAACCGTTATCGCTTTCTGACTAACAACACAACGGACAACGAACAACAACAAGGTCCACCAGTAACTTCTGGGTCTGCCCCGTCGTCCCGTCAAAGCGCGCGATTACCAACAAGGTGAACCGTCTCCTTACCTTGTCTCGCGTGTGCTCTTGGTAGAGCTCGAATTTTCGTGGTTTGGTAACTCTCGTGAGATACGAGCTGGGGCTAAGCACGCCAGTAACGTCGGTCGTACCCTCCTTGTCGTTCCCGTCGCAATACCGCTCGCGGGCACCGTTGGGTCGCCCGACTTCTTACCTTAAGGACAACCATGGTCCAGGACCCTAGGACGGCTATACAGAGTCAGCTACGAGTGGAGTACGAGGATTACTCCTCGATAGCTCCAATTTATGTGGCTCGGCATAGCCGGGATAGGGGCCTTAGGCGGTGTCTGCATTGTACCGTACATGTGCAGTTATATATATATATTTTTTGTATCCGCGTTCACTCCCCTGAGTGATCACGGCCCGCTATCTAATCCTAGTTGACTAAGAAAGCGCAGGGCTCACTGCTGAATATAATATATATTTATAGGCAGCATAGGATAAAGGAAGGTACATCAAGGGGCGACAAAAACAGGCTATGCAATTGAATAATATTGTAACATAGCAGCAGTAACAATGCCTAGTGCAAGAAATGTACGAAAAATATGTGTGATATCTGGGGAAGAAAATGGCTCTGCTTGCCTGGAAGCTCGACGGTAGAGGTACGGTCGTCGACGACGTAGTCGATCACAAGGGCGTCGACAGCGGTCGCCGGGTCTATCGGACACTAAGAGGGGGGAAGAAACAATAAATACACAACAATAATAGCAATACAAATTCAAGAGAAGGCAATGTATTGTTGGCGGTGTTCTAACGCAGTGCAAGGGGTATTGCTCGGAGCGAGAATTCATCCGGGGATGAACTACTAGCTCCGGGTGATTACCAGACAGGCATTACAGAGGGGGAATGTCTCATGTTCGTTGTGTTAGAGGGAGGTGGTTGGTATACGGGTAGCGTATTCATAATCGTTGAATATTTCTGAGCAACTTTAATGTATAAAATATTTTCATCTGACTTACGGTTTACAAGATATTGATTTTCTAAGTTTTAATCATTTAAATCAATTTAACCAATTTTAAAATTTCTTTTATCAATTAAATAAAAATTATCCATAATAGTGTTATTGACCTAATCAATCTAACATGTGAGGCCTACGTGTCATAGGTTGGGCCTTTGACTAGTCAAACTGACCAGCGGATCCCACATGCCATAGACTCCCTTTGGGATACCTTGAAATTGGCTAATTCTGGAAAGCTATTATGTTTTAACCCTTTTGTGAATTTAATAAATATTTAATTAAGCCACAAACAAATATATGGAAATTATATTATTTGAGGCGACCGAGCTCACAGGGGGTGGGTGGGAACTCAGGGAGTCGGAGATGGCCGATGATGAGCGGATCGGGCGGCGCCCGCGGGAGATGCCGTCGGGGAGGTCCGATGGGGTGACGGCTTAACGGCGTCCTAGCACGCCCTGCTGTCGAAGGAGAAGAACAAGAGGGCAGCGTGCCTCGCAGACGAGCTCCTTCTCGCAGGAGACGCCGGTTGCCGCGGCGGCGAGCCCACATGGACCAGAGGAGAGGAGAGGAACGAGACATGGTGGGAGAAGATGGCTGCGCGAAGAGTGATGAGGGGGGCGCTAGGGCTTGCTTGAAGCACGGGGGCGCAGGGCTTCCTTAACCTTGCCGAGGAACCGCGACGATTCCGACACGGCGACGAGCACGACCATGGTGGTCGGATGCTTGACACGCACCGAGGGAGGAACAGGGGAAGGGGATTAGGGGGGTTGGGCTGGGCTGGCCCAGTGGGGGAGTTTCCTTGTGCGATTGTTAGTCTTTTCTTTCTTTTTATGTTTTCTTTTCTTTCTTTTGTTTTCTGTGTTCTTTTTGTTTAGGTACCTTTTGATTTTTGTATAAGATGGAACTTGTTCCAATATTTCTGTTACAATTTAATATGCTAATACAAAAGTTTTGGGCCTTTTATAAATTCATTTGAATTTTATACAAACAACAATTGGTTAAATGTGGCCGGTTTAGGCATTGTTTTGATTTGCTTCAATTACTTAATCATGATAATAAATTCTCATTTATATTTTAATATGACCTACTAATTATTTGGCATTTAATAAAACTGTTTGCACAATTTTTGGAACAACTTTATTTGCTCACATTGTTTTGAATTTCTAAATGAGTTTGAATTTGAACCGGACTTGATCAAGGGTGACTAATACATGATAATCATAGTGAATTGGCATTAGTCAAAGGTGATTACTGTAGTGTGACACCCGGGGTGTTACATATGGGAAGTAAGGCTGCATTTCATGATAGGGACAATTTGGAGAGAACTATGTACCTTTCAGACATCAGCTATAGCAGTTTGGTAGATTTAGCAGAGTATGTAGGTTATTGTGCAAGAGATTTATTTTATTATGTGAAGCAACCTGGTTTGGGCATATTAGGATTGGTAGAAATCAGTGATGATGAGAAGGTTGATGAAATGCTTGACCATATTGCAAATAAAGACAAGAAAATTGTAATTCTTACAGTGATTAGGGCCACTGATCCTAAACCTGCAGATCTAAACAGTGGGTATATTTGTGAGCCCCAGCCTTCTTTGAGTGCATTTGGAGATAAAATTGTGTATGAGGTAGATAATGCTGGAGTTATTTTTAGATCACCAAGTAAATCTGCGAGTGCATCACCACAAGGTCAGATGGATGAGTTGGAAACATTGATGGAAATTAAGAAGAGAAAAAAATTGAGAAAGTAAATAAGCATGTTGGCCACATAGAAGGAGACTTCCTATTCTTTTGACTGAAGATGTTTCAGATCTGGAGTTAGATAGATAAATTATTGCTAGGATGGAGAAGTTGAAAAAGCAGAGAGATGATCCTTTATTGCACTATGAAGGAGACACTGATATTGAAGAAGTTTTTGAGCCAGATGAGGAGGAGGGGATGGGGGAGCAGGAGGAGGAGCAGAGAGAGGAACAGGAGGAGGAGGATGTTCCTGTACAAGAGGGGCCATCCAGGAAAAAAAGTAAGAAAGGACCTACATCAAGGTCCCATGGTAGTGTGCAACAAGTTATAGATGATTTATGGCTACCATCATCTGATGAGGAGAGCAATCCAGGAGATTTGGATGTAGATGATGATGAGGTTGCACCATTTCCATTTTTGATAAAAGGAGGGAGGGGGACAAGGGCAAAAAAATGAAGGCCAGGGTTTGGTATGATGAGAAGAGGGACAACCCAAAGGAACAGTTTTGTAAAAAGTTATGTTTTGCAGATGTTTACCAATCTAGAAGGGCACTGCTCACTTATCACATCACCCAGAACAGGAACTATGGCTTCCACAAGAACTGCTTTGACAGTATAATTGCAGCTTGCACTGTGGAAGGTTGCCCATTTTACATTACAGCTTCAAAGATAGTGTAACAGCCCAGATTTCACAAAAATTAAAAATTTTGTTTTCGGTGTGAATTGTTTGATTGCCTGATTTGTTTGCGGTGTTTGCATCCCCGATTTATCGATCGGCGATTATTTCCCCCCCTTTTCTCGTATCGGACGGAGACCGAACCTTGCCACCCTGACACTCGACCTTTGCGACACCGGGTTTCACCCGATCACCGTCGCGAAACCGCACGAGACCAGCCGCAGTCAACGGAACGAAAAACCCCGTTTAATAATTAAATGGGATATTTTTATGGGGCACCGAGAAATGTTGTCGGAATGTCACCGCAGTGAGGTACGATCGAAGAGTTCGACGCGCTGAGCGCGTGGTTCGAGATTTCGTCGGAATCGGAGTCCGTACGGAGTCTCGGCGGTCACGAACGCGATCACCGGACACGCGAGAGGGGTACCGAGGGCGTTTGCGTCAACAAACCAGCCAACACTGCCTATATAAAGACCACTAGCCTCCCACACCCCAATTAGGGTTTTCCCCTCTGGAAAATTGCAGCCACCCCCCTCACAAATCTCCAGATCTGCGAAAAAACCCCCAAAATTCCCGAAACCCTAGCCTCCCTCTGATCTGAGCCGTCAGATCTGAGATCCAACGGCTCAGATCTGAGCCACGTCGCCCCTGCTTCTCCCACCTCCAGCCAGCCCGATCCGGGCCCCGCAGGGCCTGGAGCCGCCGCCGCGGGCCCGCCGAAGCCCATCCGGCCGAGCTCCACGCCCGTGGAGGCGCCGTCCACTGCCTCCGCCCGCGACTCCAGCGAGCCGCCGGCTGCCGGCGAGCAGCCGGGCCGCCTCCCTCTCCTCCTTCCCTGCCGCGCCCTTCCTCCTCCCCTCCGTCTCGCCTCACCTCCTCTCCTCCCTCGCCTGCAGGAACCAGGACAGCCGCGCCCGCCATTGGAGCCGCCCGAGCTCGAGCTCCAGGAGCTCGGCCGCCGGTGACTTCCCCGCCGCCAGAACGACGCGCCGCCCCGGATCCGGCCGCCACGACGCCTGCACGCCGCGCCCGGTCTGCCCCTCCTCCGGCCTCCTCGCCCAACGCCGCTCGCCGCCGGTGGCCGGCCGGCAGGCCACCGCCGCCGCCGCAGCCCCGCTCGGGAGGAGCTCGGCCTCCCCGAGCCGACCGCCTCGCCCGCTCCAGCGGCCACGTGGGCCGGCCTGGCTGCGTGGCCCAGCAGCCAGCCAGGCCGCCAGATCCAGCCGAGTGGGCCTCGGCCCAGTGGGGTGAGGCCGGTTCCTTTTTTTTTCTGATGTATTTTCCATTTTTCAGATTTTACTAAGTCTGGAAAATATTGCTTGCTGATTCAATTTTGCAACGTTATTTCCCGTTAAACCGTAGCTCGGATCGCGTTGCGCCCAAAAGACGAACTGTTTAGAATTGCATGTACTTTAATCCGTCTTTTGTGAGTTAATTGTTTTGAGGTTGTTTAGATATAGTTTTTGTTGTTCAAAGTGGGCATCAGGCCGTTAAACTGCTACAATTCCTGTTATGGTGCTGCTGTTGTTATTTTGTTGCAACTTTGCATGATGATTGTAACAAATCCATGAGGTCTTTTGCATTGATTCCTTTTGCGTTGCGTTAAGCAATGTTTATACTTCAGTTTCATGCATTCACATGCCATATTTGCCTGCTGCATCATGTTTATATTTTGCTCCAAAGTAGCTATCTTGATGTTGTTGTGCTGCTATTGCTGAAACTGTTATTTTGTTGCAACTTCGGATGACGATTGCTTCGCAACCGTTCATCGGAATTGAGTGATTCCAGTTGCATATTGTTAAGCATGATGTCTACTTTCATCCCATGTATTTCTATGTCATGTTGCTGCACTTTTGCATATAGATTTACCCCTGTTTATACAGCATGTGTGCATAAATTGTTTTGCTTGTATCTTTTTAACCGTAACTCCGTTTGGGGTGTTCTTTATATGTAACTTGATTAGTTTTTCGTGTTCTTTGTGTTTGTGCTATTGTTTTCTGTTGTTAACCAACCTAAAATATGGTTTAGGACAGAACAGTACCAAATCTTTTAATCATCGTGCGGCACTTAGTGTTATGCCATGTTTAGGTTGTGCCCCACTTAAATTGACTAGCATAGATAGTTTACTTTGTTCTTCACCTTTTGACATGTTTGTGTGCTATGCCATGCTTGCTTGAGTTGCCATGTTAATGACCGTTGTTTGCTCGCCTGTAGCTAAACAACTTGAACCACCGTAAATGTGCGGTATCGTCGTGTGAGGCGAGTACTCCACTTAAATCGTTAGTAACCGCTCTCGACGATAGGTGCGATGTCTCGTGTTGCTTCTTGTTGATGCTTGCTCGTGTTTGCTCCGTAGTAATAGTGGTGCACCGTTGATTGCTTTCCAGTGTTTGTCGTCTTGTGTGCTTCCGCGGGTACCTCTCGGAGACGATGCGAGCTTGCGATCGACTACACCTTCGGAACCCGACTTATCAACAGGCAAGGACTTGCATTACTTATGATCCATTCTATTTCAACCAGCGGTTTGCATGCTAGAATAGGTTAGGCGATGTTTGATCCTACCACATGTTTACAGCCTCTTTTAAACCGATACAGCCATGTCCCCTCCCAGCAAACCTTGTACTGCTATGTTACTTTTGCTCGTTGCTCAGCCCCTGCTTAGTATGCATGCTTAGGATGCTACGATGTTACCCTGTTACTCTTTGGGTTGGGATATCACCTGATTATTATATTATTATTGTTGATGATATGATTATTATTATAATGTTGACTATATTCGACGAAGGGTGGAAGGTCTAGGCTATCCCGCCCCGACGCTTTGTTCCATTCGAGTCACCTAGGACCCGAGTTCCGGGTATTGGTTTTGAGACTGAGCGTGCCTAACCGCGTGTGGGATTTTATGGGGTCCCCTCTTCTTACCTACCTAGCTTCAAACATTTCTAGTGGTGGCCCAAGCTGAATTACCATTTGAAACCCGTGTGTGTGTCTGTTGGGTCGCTCCTGGCAGATATTATTTAAAACAACTCGGACCAGTGAGGACATAGTTCCCTTGCTGGCCCATCATGACCGGCTGAGGACCCGGTTATCCCAATGTGCGATGAACCGGCAATCCAAACCTGGAGTCATACGGTAGAGACCAGATCGAGAGCGCGGCCGGCTCCATAGCTGGATGTCGTCTCACCGGGGGCCACCCGGATTTGTTCGTTGTTAGCTAGAGGGACTTGTCGTTCCGGATCTCTTGGAACTAAATCATAAAATGGTTGCCTATAATGGGTAGAAACTGAGAGTGATGGACGTGCGTGCGGAGCCTCGTAATGGGCAGTTGGTACACCCCTGCAGGGTTAAATCTTTTCGAAAAGCCGTGTCCACGGTTATGGACGACTTGAGACCTACGTCCTGTTCATAGACAACAACAACTGAGATATCTTATTATAAACTTGATCAACGTGTGTGTGCCTTGACTGCTTCTTCTTCGTCGGGATGCGAAGAGGAGGACAAGGATAGGATAGGTGTTATGTTTGCGTAGTAGTTGATAGCAAGACTTGTTGGAGGCGATTCCTCATCGAATGCTTGGCTTCTTATCTTACTCTCTAGATCGTTAGCCACTTCATAAATGCTAGTGCGGCAGCAACCTCACCACTTACCCCTTCCTTACCGTAAACTACTAGTTCTCCTAGAATGACGAGTGATGAAGTCCTTGCTGGGTCAGTGGACCACTACAGTTGGATGCTGAGTACCTCTGTACTCATGATACTACCCCCAAACTCTTTTCAGGGTTCTGATCGACAACAGGTATGGTGGTCGACGTTTCACGTGGAGACTCGACGACGACTAGTTAGGCGGATCCCGGCGGACGGCCTGGACCCGTGTGGTTATGGGATGGATGCTTTTCTCTTTGCCAGTAGGCATTTGCTTGTAGTCTGTACTCAGACATGTATCTTCCGCTGTTGTATTATATTTGAGGCAGTTGTATGCCAATTGTATGAGATGTTGTATCCTGTATCTGTAATGTTGTGATATCATGTTGGAAATCCGGGGCATATGGCTTTGTCATATGTCGCGGTGGGTCCGATATGTGCTTCGTCCTCGGGTTCAGGCGGAAACGTCTGAGTCTGAAACAGTACCGCATATCGGGCCTTACAACTTGGTATCAGAGCCTTACCGACCGTAGGATCCCCTCTCTGGCCGAAGTCGAGTCTAGACAAAAACTATTTTGTAGTTATTAAGTTAGTTATCGGAGAGTAGGAATCTTTTTACTCCTTACCCTTGCTCTGGTCAGGACAAGTGCCGTAAGTGTTTTATTCTCGCCTTATCCCCTTTCAAACTCTAGGATCTCGAGTGTGTGGAGCATCGGAATAGTTACAATGCCTTGCTTGCAGCGTATTGTCTCGATTCCGAGCTCAGGTGGGAATTCCTGTAGTACCTTTAGCTTCTCCGATTTTGGTTATCATCTGGGTCATTCATTGCCATCCATTCTTTTGCCCGGTGTTTTACGACTTGCGTCGAAAGCACTATCCCTTTGACCAGGTTTGACTGTCGTTCCTCCTCTTGACACCGACGGTTTGTTTTTTCCGACGACGTTACCGTCTCTCTGTGGAAGTTTATCTCGACCGAAGTTCGACGTCGACATGGAGCAGAGTCCCTTGTTGGTGGTGTTGAAGATCGTCGACTCCTTTCTCTCCCCCCCCCTCCCCCCGGATCGTCCTGGATCTCGGGACGAGATCCCTTGTTGGTGGTGTTGCCTGTAACAGCCCAGATTTCGCAAAAATTAAAAATTTTGTTTTCGGTGTGAATTGTTTGATTGCCTGATTTGTTTGCGGTGTTTGCATCCCCGATTTATCGATCGGCGATTATTTCCCCCCCTTTTCTCGTATCGGACGGAGACCGAACCTTGCCACCCTGACACTCGACCTTTGCGACACCGGGTTTCACCCGATCACCGTCGCGAAACCGCACGAGACCAGCCGCAGTCAACGGAACGAAAAACCCCGTTTAATAATTAAACGGGATATTTTTATGGGGCACCGAGAAATGTTGTCGGAATGTCACCGCAGTGAGGTACGATCGAAGAGTTCGACGCGCTGAGCGCGTGGTTCGAGATTTCATCGGAATCGGAGTCCGTACGGAGTCTCGGCGGTCACGAACGCGATCACCGGACACGCGAGAGGGGTACCGAGGGCGTTTGCGTCAAAAAACCAGCCAACACTGCCTATATAAAGACCACTAGCCTCCCACACCCCAATTAGGGTTTTCCCCTCTGGAAAATTGCAGCCACCCCCCTCACAAATCTCCAGATCTGCGAAAAAACCCCCAAAATTCCCGAAACCCTAGCCTCCCTCTGATCTGAGCCGTCAGATCTGAGATCCAACGGCTGAGATCTGAGCCACGTCGCCCCTGCTTCTCCCACCTCCAGCCAGCCCGATCCGGGCCCCGCAGGGCCTGGAGCCGCCGCCGCGGGCCCGCCGAAGCCCATCCGGCCGAGCTCCACGCCCATGGAGGCGCCGTCTACTGCCTCCGCCCGCGACTCCGGCGAGCCGCCGGCTGCCGGCGAGCAGCCGGGCCGCCTCCCTCTCCTCCTTCCCTGCCGCGCCCTTCCTCCTCCCCTCCGTCTCGCCTCACCTCCTCTCCTCCCTCGCCTGCAGGAACCAGGACAGCCGCGCCCGCCATTGGAGCCGCCCGAGCTCGAGCTCGAGGAGCTCGGCCGCCGGTGACTTCCCCGCCGCCAGAACGACGCGCCGCCCCGGATCCGGCCGCCACGACGCCTGCACGCCGCGCCCGGTCTGCCCCTCCTCCGGCCTCCTCGCCCAACGCCGCTCGCCGCCGGTGGCCGGCCGGCAGGCCACCGCCGCCGCCGCAGCCCCTCTCGGGAGGAGCTCGGCCTCCCCGAGCCGACCGCCTCGCCCGCTCCAGCGGCCACGTGGGCCGGCCTGGCTGCGTGGCCCAGCAGCCAGCCAGGCCGCCAGATCCAGCCGAGTGGGCCTCGGCCCAGTGGGGTGAGGCCGGTTCCTTTTTTTTTCTGATGTATTTTCCATTTTTCAGATTTTACTAAGTCTGGAAAATATTGCTTGCTGATTCAATTTTGCAACGTTATTTCCCGTTAAACCGTAGCTCGGATCGCGTTGCGCCCAAAAGACGAACTGTTTAGAATTGCATGTACTTTAATCCGTCTTTTGTGAGTTAATTGTTTTGAGGTTGTTTAGATATAGTTTTTGTTGTTCAAAGTGGGCATCAGGCCGTTAAACTGCTACAATTCCTGTTATGGTGCTGCTGTTGTTATTTTGTTGCAACTTTGCATGATGATTGTAACAAATCCATGAGGTCTTTTGCATTGATTCCTTTTGCGTTGCGTTAAGCAATGTTTATACTTCAGTTTCATGCATTCACATGCCATATTTGCCTGCTGCATCATGTTTATATTTTGCTCCAAAGTAGCTATCTTGATGTTGTTGTGCTGCTATTGCTGAAACTGTTATTTTGTTGCAACTTCGGATGACGATTGCTTCGCAACCGTTCATCGGAATTGAGTGATTCCAGTTGCATATTGTTAAGCATGATGTCTACTTTCATCCCATGTATTTCTATGTCATGTTGCTGCACTTTTGCATATAGATTTACCCCTGTTTATACAGCATGTGTGCATAAATTGTTTTGCTTGTATCTTTTTAACCGTAACTCCGTTTGGGGTGTTCTTTATATGTAACTTGATTAGTTTTTCGTGTTCTTTGTGTTTGTGCTATTGTTTTCTGTTGTTAACCAACCTAAAATATGGTTTAGGACAGAACAGTACCAAATCTTTTAATCATCGTGCGGCACTTAGTGTTATGCCATGTTTAGGTTGTGCCCCACTTAAATTGACTAGCATAGATAGTTTACTTTGTTCTTCACCTTTTGACATGTTTGTGTGCTATGCCATGCTTGCTTGAGTTGCCATGTTAATGACCGTTGTTTGCTCGCCTGTAGCTAAACAACTTGAACCACCGTAAATGTGCGGTATCGTCGTGTGAGGCGAGTACTCCACTTAAATCGTTAGTAACCGCTCTCGACGATAGGTGCGATGTCTCGTGTTGCTTCTTGTTGATGCTTGCTCGTGTTTGCTCCGTAGTAATAGTGGTGCACCGTTGATTGCTTTCCAGTGTTTGTCGTCTTGTGTGCTTCCGCGGGTACCTCTCGGAGACGATGCGAGCTTGCGATCGACTACACCTTCGGAACCCGACTTATCAACAGGCAAGGACTTGCATTACTTATGATCCATTCTATTTCAACCAGCGGTTTGCATGCTAGAATAGGTTAGGCGATGTTTGATCCTACCACATGTTTACAGCCTCTTTTAAACCGATACAGCCATGTCCCCTCCCAGCAAACCTTGTACTGCTATGTTACTTTTGCTCGTTGCTCAGCCCCTGCTTAGTATGCATGCTTAGGATGCTACGATGTTACCCTGTTACTCTTTGGGTTGGGATATCACCTGATTATTATATTATTATTGTTGATGATATGATTATTATTATAATGTTGACTATATTCGACGAAGGGTGGAAGGTCTAGGCTATCCCGCCCCGACGCTTTGTTCCATTCGAGTCACCTAGGACCCGAGTTCCGGGTATTGGTTTTGAGACTGAGCGTGCCTAACCGCGTGTGGGATTTTATGGGGTCCCCTCTTCTTACCTACCTAGCTTCAAACATTTCTAGTGGTGGCCCAAGCTGAATTACCATTTGAAACCCGTGTGTGTGTCTGTTGGGTCGCTCCTGGCAGATATTATTTAAAACAACTCGGACCAGTGAGGACATAGTTCCCTTGCTGGCCCATCATGACCGGCTGAGGACCCGGTTATCCCAATGTGCGATGAACCGGCAATCCAAACCTGGAGTCATACGGTAGAGACCAGATCGAGAGCGCGGCCGGCTCCATAGCTGGATGTCGTCTCACCGGGGGCCACCCGGATTTGTTCGTTGTTAGCTAGAGGGACTTGTCGTTCCGGATCTCTTGGAACTAAATCATAAAATGGTTGCCTATAATGGGTAGAAACTGAGAGTGATGGACGTGCGTGCGGAGCCTCGTAATGGGCAGTTGGTACACCCCTGCAGGGTTAAATCTTTTCGAAAAGCCGTGTCCACGGTTATGGACGACTTGAGACCTACGTCCTGTTCATAGACAACAACAACTGAGATATCTTATTATAAACTTGATCAACGTGTGTGTGCCTTGACTGCTTCTTCTTCGTCGGGATGCGAAGAGGAGGACAAGGATAGGATAGGTGTTATGTTTGCGTAGTAGTTGATAGCAAGACTTGTTGGAGGCGATTCCTCATCGAATGCTTGGCTTCTTATCTTACTCTCTAGATCGTTAGCCACTTCATAAATGCTAGTGCGGCAGCAACCTCACCACTTACCCCTTCCTTACCGTAAACTACTAGTTCTCCTAGAATGACGAGTGATGAAGTCCTTGCTGGGTCAGTGGACCACTACAGTTGGATGCTGAGTACCTCTGTACTCATGATACTACCCCCAAACTCTTTTCAGGGTTCTGATCGACAACAGGTATGGTGGTCGACGTTTCACGTGGAGACTCGACGACGACTAGTTAGGCGGATCCCGGCGGACGGCCTGGACCCGTGTGGTTATGGGATGGATGCTTTTCTCTTTGCCAGTAGGCATTTGCTTGTAGTCTGTACTCAGACATGTATCTTCCGCTGTTGTATTATATTTGAGGCAGTTGTATGCCAATTGTATGAGATGTTGTATCCTGTATCTGTAATGTTGTGATATCATGTTGGAAATCCGGGGCATATGGCTTTGTCATATGTCGCGGTGGGTCCGATATGTGCTTCGTCCTCGGGTTCAGGCGGAAACGTCTGAGTCTGAAACAGTACCGCATATCGGGCCTTACAACTTGGTATCAGAGCCTTACCGACCGTAGGATCCCCTCTCTGGCCGAAGTCGAGTCTAGACAAAAACTATTTTGTAGTTATTAAGTTAGTTATCGGAGAGTAGGAATCTTTTTACTCCTTACCCTTGCTCTGGTCAGGACAAGTGCCGTAAGTGTTTTATTCTCGCCTTATCCCCTTTCAAACTCTAGGATCTCGAGTGTGTGGAGCATCGGAATAGTTACAATGCCTTGCTTGCAGCGTATTGTCTCGATTCCGAGCTCAGGTGGGAATTCCTGTAGTACCTTTAGCTTCTCCGATTTTGGTTATCATCTGGGTCATTCATTGCCATCCATTCTTTTGCCCGGTGTTTTACGACTTGCGTCGAAAGCACTATCCCTTTGACCAGGTTTGACTGTCGTTCCTCCTCTTGACACCGACGGTTTGTTTTTTCCGACGACGTTACCGTCTCTCTGTGGAAGTTTATCTCGACCGAAGTTCGACGTCGACATGGAGCAGAGTCCCTTGTTGGTGGTGTTGAAGATCGTCGACTCCTTTCTCTCCCCCCCCCTCCCCCCGGATCGTCCTGGATCTCGGGACGAGATCCCTTGTTGGTGGTGTTGCCTGTAACAGCCCAGATTTCGCAAAAATTAAAAATTTTGTTTTCGGTGTGAATTGTTTGATTGCCTGATTTGTTTGCGGTGTTTGCATCCCCGATTTATCGATCGGCGATTATTTCCCCCCCTTTTCTCGTATCGGACGGAGACCGAACCTTGCCACCCTGACACTCGACCTTTGCGACACCGGGTTTCACCCGATCACCGTCGCGAAACCGCACGAGACCAGCCGCAGTCAACGGAACGAAAAACCCCGTTTAATAATTAAACGGGATATTTTTATGGGGCACCGAGAAATGTTGTCGGAATGTCACCGCAGTGAGGTACGATCGAAGAGTTCGACGCGCTGAGCGCGTGGTTCGAGATTTCATCGGAATCGGAGTCCGTACGGAGTCTCGGCGGTCACGAACGCGATCACCGGACACGCGAGAGGGGTACCGAGGGCGTTTGCGTCAAAAAACCAGCCAACACTGCCTATATAAAGACCACTAGCCTCCCACACCCCAATTAGGGTTTTCCCCTCTGGAAAATTGCAGCCACCCCCCTCACAAATCTCCAGATCTGCGAAAAAACCCCCAAAATTCCCGAAACCCTAGCCTCCCTCTGATCTGAGCCGTCAGATCTGAGATCCAACGGCTGAGATCTGAGCCACGTCGCCCCTGCTTCTCCCACCTCCAGCCAGCCCGATCCGGGCCCCGCAGGGCCTGGAGCCGCCGCCGCGGGCCCGCCGAAGCCCATCCGGCCGAGCTCCACGCCCATGGAGGCGCCGTCTACTGCCTCCGCCCGCGACTCCGGCGAGCCGCCGGCTGCCGGCGAGCAGCCGGGCCGCCTCCCTCTCCTCCTTCCCTGCCGCGCCCTTCCTCCTCCCCTCCGTCTCGCCTCACCTCCTCTCCTCCCTCGCCTGCAGGAACCAGGACAGCCGCGCCCGCCATTGGAGCCGCCCGAGCTCGAGCTCGAGGAGCTCGGCCGCCGGTGACTTCCCCGCCGCCAGAACGACGCGCCGCCCCGGATCCGGCCGCCACGACGCCTGCACGCCGCGCCCGGTCTGCCCCTCCTCCGGCCTCCTCGCCCAACGCCGCTCGCCGCCGGTGGCCAGCCGGCAGGCCACCGCCGCCGCCGCAGCCCCTCTCGGGAGGAGCTCGGCCTCCCCGAGCCGACCGCCTCGCCCGCTCCAGCGGCCACGTGGGCCGGCCTGGCTGCGTGGCCCAGCAGCCAGCCAGGCCGCCAGATCCAGCCGAGTGGGCCTCGGCCCAGTGGGGTGAGGCCGGTTCCTTTTTTTTTCTGATGTATTTTCCATTTTTCAGATTTTACTAAGTCTGGAAAATATTGCTTGCTGATTCAATTTTGCAACGTTATTTCCCGTTAAACCGTAGCTCGGATCGCGTTGCGCCCAAAAGACGAACTGTTTAGAATTGCATGTACTTTAATCCGTCTTTTGTGAGTTAATTGTTTTGAGGTTGTTTAGATATAGTTTTTGTTGTTCAAAGTGGGCATCAGGCCGTTAAACTGCTACAATTCCTGTTATGGTGCTGCTGTTGTTATTTTGTTGCAACTTTGCATGATGATTGTAACAAATCCATGAGGTCTTTTGCATTGATTCCTTTTGCGTTGCGTTAAGCAATGTTTATACTTCAGTTTCATGCATTCACATGCCATATTTGCCTGCTGCATCATGTTTATATTTTGCTCCAAAGTAGCTATCTTGATGTTGTTGTGCTGCTATTGCTGAAACTGTTATTTTGTTGCAACTTCGGATGACGATTGCTTCGCAACCGTTCATCGGAATTGAGTGATTCCAGTTGCATATTGTTAAGCATGATGTCTACTTTCATCCCATGTATTTCTATGTCATGTTGCTGCACTTTTGCATATAGATTTACCCCTGTTTATACAGCATGTGTGCATAAATTGTTTTGCTTGTATCTTTTTAACCGTAACTCCGTTTGGGGTGTTCTTTATATGTAACTTGATTAGTTTTTCGTGTTCTTTGTGTTTGTGCTATTGTTTTCTGTTGTTAACCAACCTAAAATATGGTTTAGGACAGAACAGTACCAAATCTTTTAATCATCGTGCGGCACTTAGTGTTATGCCATGTTTAGGTTGTGCCCCACTTAAATTGACTAGCATAGATAGTTTACTTTGTTCTTCACCTTTTGACATGTTTGTGTGCTATGCCATGCTTGCTTGAGTTGCCATGTTAATGACCGTTGTTTGCTCGCCTGTAGCTAAACAACTTGAACCACCGTAAATGTGCGGTATCGTCGTGTGAGGCGAGTACTCCACTTAAATCGTTAGTAACCGCTCTCGACGATAGGTGCGATGTCTCGTGTTGCTTCTTGTTGATGCTTGCTCGTGTTTGCTCCGTAGTAATAGTGGTGCACCGTTGATTGCTTTCCAGTGTTTGTCGTCTTGTGTGCTTCCGCGGGTACCTCTCGGAGACGATGCGAGCTTGCGATCGACTACACCTTCGGAACCCGACTTATCAACAGGCAAGGACTTGCATTACTTATGATCCATTCTATTTCAACCAGCGGTTTGCATGCTAGAATAGGTTAGGCGATGTTTGATCCTACCACATGTTTACAGCCTCTTTTAAACCGATACAGCCATGTCCCCTCCCAGCAAACCTTGTACTGCTATGTTACTTTTGCTCGTTGCTCAGCCCCTGCTTAGTATGCATGCTTAGGATGCTACGATGTTACCCTGTTACTCTTTGGGTTGGGATATCACCTGATTATTATATTATTATTGTTGATGATATGATTATTATTATAATGTTGACTATATTCGACGAAGGGTGGAAGGTCTAGGCTATCCCGCCCCGACGCTTTGTTCCATTTGAGTCACCTAGGACCCGAGTTCCGGGTATTGGTTTTGAGACTGAGCGTGCCTAACCGCGTGTGGGATTTTATGGGGTCCCCTCTTCTTACCTACCTAGCTTCAAACATTTCTAGTGGTGGCCCAAGCTGATTTACCATTTGAAACCCGTGTGTGTGTCTGTTGGGTCGCTCCTGGCAGATATTATTTAAAACAACTCGGACCAGTGAGGACATAGTTCCCTTGCTGGCCCATCATGACCGGCTGAGGACCCGGTTATCCCAATGTGCGATGAACCGGCAATCCAAACCTGTAGTCATACGGTAGAGACCAGATCGAGAGCGCGGCCGGCTCCTGAGCTGGATGTCGTCTCACCGGGGGCCACCCGGATTTGTTCGTTGTTAGCTAGAGGGACTTGTCGTTCCGGATCTCTTGGAACTAAATCATAAAATGGTTGCCTATAATGGGTAGAAACTGAGAGTGATGGACGTGCGTGCGGAGCCTCGTAATGGGCAGTTGGTACACCCCTGCAGGGTTAAATCTTTTCGAAAAGCCGTGTCCACGGTTATGGACGACTTGAGACCTACGTCCTGTTCATAGACAACAACAACTGAGATATCTTATTATAAACTTGATCAACGTGTGTGTGCCTTGACTGCTTCTTCTTCGTCGGGATGCGAAGAGGAGGACAAGGATAGGATAGGTGTTATGTTTGCGTAGTAGTTGATAGCAAGACTTGTTGGAGGCGATTCCTCATCGAATGCTTGGCTTCTTATCTTACTCTCTAGATCGTTAGCCACTTCATAAATGCTAGTGCGGCAGCAACCTCACCACTTACCCCTTCCTTACCGTAAACTACTAGTTCTCCTAGAATGACGAGTGATGAAGTCCTTGCTGGGTCAGTGGACCACTACAGTTGGATGCTGAGTACCTCTGTACTCATGATACTACCCCCAAACTCTTTTCAGGGTTCTGATCGACAACAGGTATGGTGGTCGACGTTTCACGTGGAGACTCGACGACGACTAGTTAGGCGGATCCCGGCGGACGGCCTGGACCCGTGTGGTTATGGGATGGATGCTTTTCTCTTTGCCAGTAGGCATTTGCTTGTAGTCTGTACTCAGACATGTATCTTCCGATGTTGTATTATATTTGAGGCAGTTGTATGCCAATTGTATGAGATGTTGTATCCTGTATCTGTAATGTTGTGATATCATGTTGGAAATCCGGGGCATATGGCTTTGTCATATGTCGCGGTGGGTCCGATATGTGCTTCGTCCTCGGGTTCGGGCGGAAACGTCTGAATCTGAAACAGTACCGCATATCGGGCCTTACAGATAGCAAATGAGACCACATTTACTATTAGGAAAGAATTTCTTGTGCACAACTATCCAGCAGTACCAGAGGACACAAAGGTGACTGGAAAATGAGTGGCACGTAAGTGTGAGGAGATAATCAGAACTGATTTGAACACACCTATCAGCACAATTATGAAGACATTTAAGACCAAGTATGGAGTGGACATCTCCACTCATATGGCCTATAGGGGTAAGAATGCAAAAATTAAGGTTGTGCAAGGAGATCAAAGGGGCCGGTACATTAGAATCAGAGATTATTTGCAAGCTGTATTGGATACCAATCCAGGTAGCAGATGTATTGTGACCACTAAGTTTCTAGCAGAGCATCCTAACACAAATCCTAGGTTCCATGGCATGTTTATATGTCTAAATGCTTGCAAAGAAGAGTTCTTGAGTTTTTTCAGGCCTTTCGTAGGTAAAAAACTTTACTTGGTTTAATTCTCTTTGCAAAAAAGATTTATGCTTTAATTTCCATCGTGCTTTTCAAACGTAGGTGTGGATGGTTGTTTCATAAAGCTCACAACTGGCCAACAGATCCTTGCAGGTACTGGAAGGGATGGGAACAATAATATTTTCCCTATAGCTTTTGGAATTGTTGACAAAGAGGATACAAACAGCTGGACTTGGTTCTTAAATGAACTAAAGATTGCTCTAGGTGGAGAATTAGGGAAGTTTGGATTGTACACCATAATATCTGATAGGCAGAAGGTATGTGTGATTTTTTTTGCACTTAGTTATGCAATTAGGGAACTGTTCTATTTTCTATTATTAGTTATACATAGTTTGTTATAGAATTAGATGGCAAGTCATATCAATAAAAAAAAATCTTGGAACAGGGCCTTCTTAATGCTATAAACTCAGTTTTCCCCAATTGCCCTCAAAGATTTTGTCTTAGGCATATTTATCAAAATTTTCAAACAACTGGGTTTAGAGGTCCTGAACAGAAGAAATACATGGATACTGCTAGTTACTCATACACAGAACATGGGCATCAAGTTGTAATGAATGGTATGAAACCTGAGTCCATGGAAGCTTGGGAATGGCTAAGCAAAATTTCAGTACATACATGGGCTAGATATGCCATGGACTAGAACTGCAAAACTGACCTTGTAGTGAACAACATGAGTGAGGTATTTAACAGAATGATACTAGATGTTAGGGCTAAACCAATAAGGACCATGGTTGATGGAATTAGAACAAAGTTAATGGTCAAGTTCAATAACAATAGGACAAAAACACAGAGTGCCAAATGGGATATATGTCCAACATATGCTGAGTTGCTAGAGGAAGGAAAGAAGTACTCTAGGTATTTCCAATATTTGATGGCTAGTCCTAATATATACCAAGTAAGTAGTGGAGAGAACACCTATTATGTGAATATGCTAGCAAAAACATGTGGGTGTAGAAAATGGGATATGACTGCTATGCCTTGCAATCATGCAATTTCTGCAATAGCTAAGGCAAAATTAAAGCCTGAAGATTTTGTCCATGATTTCTTCAAAAAGCCAATGTATGAGGCATCCTACTCTCCTATCATATACCCTGTTCCTGGGACTGATCAGTGGCCAAAGACTAGCACTGATGACATTGAGCCACCAGTTTTCAAAGAGAAAGTAGGCAAGAAGCAAACTAAAAGGAGAAAATTCCTGTTTGAGGTGCCTGCACCTAAGGATACATCCAGAATGGGTTCTATCACCTGCAGAAATTGCAACATGGTAGGCCATAGATACCTAAGTTGTTCCAAGGCCCTCAAGCCAGCTCTAGCAATGAGAAAGAACAAACATCAAGTAAGTTTATATAATGTTCTTTCATATGTTGAAATTCTCACATCCAGTAATTAGTACATTTTAATTTTGAACACAGTCAAGCAACTCACAAGAACGTAGCAGTGCTCCAAGGAGAGCTCCACCTCAAGCTGCAACTCCAAGGAGAGCTCCACCTCAAGCTGCACCTGCCAGGACTGCTCCAACTCATGTTGCACCTCCAAGGAGATCACCCAGGAAGCCACCTCAATCTGCACCTGCACCTGCCAGGACTGCTCCACCTACTGATGCTGCCAGGACTGCTCCACCTGCTGCTACTGCCAGGACTGCTCCACCTGCTGCTTCTTCCAGGACTGCTCCTCCAATTCCTCCAAGGAGATCACCCAGGAAATCTGCAACTTCTGCCTCAACTGCTACTCCTCCTGCTGCTGCTGCCAGGACTGCTCCAACTCATGCTGCACCTCCAAGAAGATCACCCAGGAAACTAACTGTTGCCTCAACATCAGCATCAGCTGGTGCTAAAAGTTCTTTCTTGCCTCCAAGGGTCAGAACTAAGCCCTCAAGGATGAAGGATTACCTTACTGCATCTGGAGCTGCTTGGGAAGACTGATTATTGCCCGTTTGGCAATGTATGAACTTGTTCTGTATGAACTTGTTATGCTAGACACTTGTTGTGTTCCTAATAATGTTGATGACTTTATCAGATAATGATGATGATTTGGGTCACAATGATGATGATTTGGGTGATAATGATGATGAATTGGGTCATAAAGATGATGAATTGGGTGATAATGATGATGAATTGGGTCATAAAGATGATGAATTGGTGATAATGATGATGAATTGGGTGATAATGATGATGAACTGGACGATAATGATGATGAATTGGGTCATAAAGATGATGAATTGGGTGATAATGTGATGATTTGGGTCATAATGATGATGATTTGGGTGATAACGATGATGACTTGGGTCATAATGATGATGATTTGGTTGATAATGATGATGAATTGGCTCTAGGTGGCTCGGCGGCGGTGAAACCACCTAACCCTAAAATCGACGCTTCTAGGTGGCTTGGGGGCAATGAAACCAGCTAACCCTAAAATCGATGCTTCTGGGTGGCTCAGCGGCGATCAAACCACCTAACCCTAAAATCGACGCTTCTGGGTGGCTCGGTGGCGATGAAACCAACTAACCCTAAAATCGACGCTTTTGGGTGGCTCGGTGCCGATGAAACCACCTAACCCTAAAATTGACGCTTCTGGGTGGCTCGGCGGCGATGAAACCACCTAACCCTAAAATTGGCGCTTCTGGGTGGCTCGGTGGCGATGAAACCACCTAACCCTAAAATGGACGCTTCTGGGTGGCTTGGCGGCGATGTAACCACCTTACCCTATAATCGACGCTTCTGGGTGGCTCGGCGGTGATGAAACCACCTAACCCTAAAATCAACGCTTCTAGGTGGCTCGGTGGCGATGAAACCACCTAACCCTAAAATTGACACTTCTGGGTGGCTCGGCAGCGATGAAACCACCTAACCCTAAAATCGACGCTTTTGGGTGGCTCGACAGCGATGAAACCACCTAACCGCAAAATCAACGCTTCTGGGTGGCTCGGCGACGATGAGACGACCTAACCCTAAAATCGACGCTTCTCGGTGGCTCGGCGGCGATGAAACCACATAACCCTAAAATCGACATTTCTGGGTGGCTCGGTGGCAATGAAACCACCTAACCCTAAAATCGACGCTTCTGGGTGGCTTTGCGGCGGTGAAACCACCTAACCCTAAAATTGACGCTTCTGGGTAGCTCGGTGGCGATGAAACCACCTAACCCTAAAATCGACGCTTCTGGGTGGCTCGGCAGCGATGTAACCACCTAACCCTAAAATCGACGCTTCTGGGTGTCTCGGCGGCGATGAAACCACCTAACCCTAAAATCGACGCTTCTGGGTGGCTCGGCGGCGATGAAACCGCCTAACCCTAAAATCGACGCTTCTGGGTGGCTTGGTGGGCCTATATAAACCACCTAATGCCAACCATTCCATCCCACATCCCACATAAGATGGATCCAAATCTAGGAGACGTAACGGAAGAAGAGGGGGAGCCGGTAGTGAGAAGGGCTCTAGTGAGAAGGGCTCCGGTGAGAAGGGCTCCGGTGAGAAGACCACCGGAGCCAACGGGATACTCTTTAGAGTATAGTCGCCAACTATCCAGCGGGATAGTAGGTTTCTGCACTGAAGTAGAGTATGAGCAGCTCTTCCTCAATGGTCGTAGTCGTACGTTCAACCAAATTATCCAGATACAACAACGAGGACCTGTTGGATGAATTTTCTGTACCCTTGAGCTAAAATTGTTTCTTTATATGTGCATTTATTTCATGTTTTTTATGTTCCCTGTTTTTGTTATTTATATTCCCTATTTATGTATGATACGTCCCAAATGTATCTATAATTTCTTCTTTCTCCATGCATGTTTTGTGTGACTTTGCCATGTTTTTCTTGAACTTTCATACACTTTTGAACCTATTTGGACTAACCTATTAACTCAATGCACCCAGTTGCCAGTTTCTGCTTTCTGCTGTTTTTGTATTTCAGGTTTTCCGGCCATTAAAAAATCTCAAAAATTCCGGGAAAAATATATAAAAAATCAGCGCAACAGAAGCTTCCGGAATCACCAAGAGAGGGAAGGGGGGCCACCACCAAGCAGCCAGGAGGGCAGGTGGCGCGGCCCGACCCTGGGCCGCGCCAGGGACCCTCCTGACTGCCTCGTGGGTCCCCTCGATGCCCCCTTCTCCTATATTTACCCCTCGGGGTGGAAACCCCTAATATCGATCTCTTTCTCGCGAACTCCCCTCTATACCGCCGCCGCCGCCGTTTCAAGATCGGAGCTGTCTGGATAGCTGCCCCTGCACCCTGCCGAAAGGAGGAACCCCCTCCGGGAGACCATCCATAGCCATGGACGCCTCCCGGATGTGCCGTGAATAGTCCCCCTGGGACCATGGGTCCATGACCAGTAAGTATGTGATGAATCTCTCCCCCCCTTTTGTGCTTCCACTTTCGAGTTCTCGTGAGCTGCCTCACATGATTGAGGCATCTATGTAATTTCTGTTGTTGCTATGCTGAGTTTGTTGAGATCTGATGGATTATGAGACTATGTTCAGATTGTGATGAGTAATATATTTGGTTATTCTCTTTTATATTTTGTTCTTGAGTAAATTCTTGCATGTTCTCCGTTGCGGTATTTTCTTTGGCCAAGTATTTTATTTGCAACTCCAAGAGAGAGCGTTATGCTCGATTGTGGGTTCAGCCCCTTGATGTCTAGCTTGAGTGACAGAAACATGAGACTAGGGGATGTGATGTTGCCACCAGGGATAAAACAACGTTGCTTGTACCTGCGGGTGCAAGGATTGTTTACTTTACGCAAAGTTCTTTTAATGCAGTTGTATGTTGCTTTGAGTTTACACTTTGGGTGGGATTCGCAATTTAATACCAGCGAGATGTTCTGGATAGATATCTCAAGGTGGATGATTCGTAGTAGATGCAGATGGATTTCGGTCTAATCTTGGCGTATTGCCCATTGCTTTTGAGCCCTTCCTTTCTTTGCAGCATAGTTAGCATTGCGGTTCCTTCATAATCATGTCAATTGCCCAACTGTGATTTGTTTACCTCGCTAGCACTCTTATCGTCTTTTGGGAGAGAGAAATCACTAGTGAAAATCATGGGACCCCTGTCCATCTTCACATTATTGGTCACACCCTCAATTTACTTTTAGCTTTTACTTTCCTTTGCACCTTTTATCTCTTGCGTTGATCCTTTGTAAACGACAAGGCCGGAGGAATTGACAACTCCTCTGTACTCGTTGGGATCAAAGTTATTTTTTGTTGTGTGTAGGTCCACGACAACACCCTAGTCAGGAAGCAATTTCTGGCGACTTTGCCACCTACTTGTATCTCCTGAGTCCTACTGGTTCGATAACCTTGGTATCTTCACCGAGGGAAACTTGCTGCTGCACTGCATCTCAAACCTTCCACTTGGGGTAGCCGACGAGTGGCGAGAAGCCATCAAGCAAATTTCTGGTGCCGTTGCCGGGGACTCAAGTCTACAAGATAGGGGAGTTGCACACTATCTTTTACCTTTTCTTTTTAGTCTTGTTAGTTTACCTTTCAGTTTTTACTTTTGTGTCCTTAATCAAAAATACCAAAAATACCTGATGCTACTATGGGTTCCAATGAAAACACTAAGTTGTGTGACTTCACTAGTCACAACAACAGTCACTTTATCTGCACTCCTATTGCTCCACCTGCCACTTCAGCACCTTCTTATGAAAGATCAATTATCAGGAGCAGGAGAAGATGCTGCCTTGCACCTAAACAACTTTATCGAGATCTGCGACATGCAGAAGTACAAGGAAGTGGATGGAGACATCGTCAAGCTGAAGCTTTTTCCTTTCTCTTTGAGAGGAAGAGCCAAGGAGTGGCTACAATCTTTGCCCAAGAACAGTATCGATTCTTGGAGTAAATGCAAAGATGCTTTGATAGGGAAGTACTATCCCCCTGCTAAAATTATTCAATTGCGGAGTAACATTATGAATTTCAGGAAATTGGATAATGAACACGTTGCCCAGGCTTGGGGACGTATGAAGACGCTTGTCATGAACTGCCCCACACATGGACTGACTACCTGGATGGTTATCCAGACTTTTTATGCAGGCTTGAACTTCACCTCGCGGAACCTGTTAGATTCGGCCGCGGGAAGAACTTTTATGTCAACCACGCTTGGTGCTGCCACAAATCTACTAGATGAGATGATGGTGAACTACTCGCAATGGCACACCGAGAGATCTCCAACCGGTAAGAAGGTAAACTCTGTCGAGGAGATCTCCTCTTTAAATGAAAAGGTTGACCTTATCATGTCTCTACTTACCAAGCAACCTTCTATTGATCCTCCAGATGTTCCTTTAAATTCTTTGGTTGCTCAGGAGCAAGTAGATGTTAATTTTGTCTCTAGAAACAACTTCAAAAATAATGCTTATAGGAGTAACTTTGGTAGCAACAATCCTAGGCCTTTCCCATCCAACAACTATGGGAACAACACTTATCCTACCACCAGAAACTCCACTTCAGAACTAGAGACCTTTCTCAAAGACTTTATCACTACCCAGAAAACCTTCAACAAGAGTGTGGAAGAGAAATTAGATAAATTAGATATCCTCTCTTCGAAGGTAGACAACATAGCCCATGATGTAGAGATGCTGAAGATTAGAACCTCTCCCCCCGAGGAGAGGAAGACCACTCCTATGAATGCTATCCAAGTCCAAATTAATGAAAACATTAGGATGTTGGGAAAACTAAAAGAGAGATGGGCTAGAGAAAAGGAGGAAGAAGAGAGAATTAAGAGCCTTCCTACCTACCACACATTAGCCACTATCCAAGTAGTTGAGGATGTCCAAACTGCTAGCACCCATCACACCCCTAGTCCCACTGGACCTATCAATGGTGATGCTACCACCTCAACCTTAGAAGAGGAAACCTCTATGAACATAGAGGCTTTCAAACAAGTGAGCATAAATGATATCAATACTTCCTTGGTAGATAGTAGTGACTTAGACTTTGACAACTGTACTTTACCAGAAGTTGTTGGTTTCCTACACAAGATGTCTAGAGACCCCCACACTAGCACACTCAATCTTGCCTTCACAGAGCATATCACCAATGCTCTAATCAAAGTTAGGGAGGAGAAGCTTAGACTAGAAGCCTCCATACCTAGGAAGCTAGAAGATGGTTGGGATCCTATGATAAAAATTAAATTGAATAACTTCTCTTGTTATGCTCTTTGTGATGTTGGATCAAGTACCTCCGTTCGGCCCAAAAGAATGTATGGTATGCTTGAATTGAAACCTTTTGATCCTTGTTCTTTTGGTGTTCGTCTTGTTGATTCTTCCGTAAAGAAACCTTTGGGGAATATCGACGATGTTCTTATCATTGTCAATGACAATTATGTTCCCGTTGATTTCACTATTATGGACATTGAGTGTCAACCCTCTTGTCCAATTATTTTGGGACGTCCTTTTCTTCGCACAGTTGGTGCTATCATTGACATGAAAGAGGGAACTATCAAATTCCAATTCCCTCTCAAGAAAGGGATGCAACATTTCCCTAGGAAAAATATTAAGTTACCTTTTGAGTCCGTCACACGGGCTAGTTATTCTCTTGAAAAGACTTGATCTTCTGCTTTAAGCCTAGCTAATGGCTCTAAAGAAGCGCTTTCGGGAGGCAGCCCGCAACGAATTTAGGTTTTTATTTTTGCTTTTGTTCTGTTCTTAGTGGTCTTGATGATTGTTACTACTGTAGCAACATCATTGTATCTTTACTTTTCAAGCTTTGTGCCATGTTTAGCCTCAGATTGCAAGAAAGGTCAAAAGTTGGTGCTTGCTGTCCAGAAACAGACTCTGTTTGCTTGATGGAAAAATTCTCAATAAATCACCAGATCATCTTTTTGATCTGAATTGTTTTGAGAGCATGCTCCATACAATTACCTTTCAAGCGTATGTTCAAAGTTTTTTGATTTGAGTTGCAGAAGTACCTCGAAAAAATTCTCCTTTCTCTGCTGTTCTGTTTTTCTCAACTTCTGCCCCGGTTTTTCTTTTCACAGTTTTTCAATTCTTAAGCTTTCTTTTTCTTTGCAATCTTTTTTGGGCAGGCAAGAGAAACAGTAGCTCTTCCTAGAAATCTTGATTTGCATCAGAGGAAAATTATTTTATTAGGGTACTAACCTCTCTAATAAGCCTACAATGAGTTATGTATGAAGGGAGTTTTCAAGTGCGCGATGGAAGGTGATGAAAGAAGATTCAGGAGTGTCAAACGCTCAAGCTTGGGGATGCCCATGTGCACCCCCAATAAATATTCAAGAAGACTCAAGCGTCTAAGCTTGGGGATGCCCCCGATGCATCCCCTTCTTCATCAACAATCATCAGTTTGTCCCTCGTTGCACTATATTTTTATCACTTCATGCATTATGTGCTTTGCTTGGAGCGTCTCGCTCTTTAATATTCTAGGTTTGTTTTTCTTTCTTTGCTGTAGTAACAAGTTAGACCCCAACTTACTCTTTTGTGTGGGAGAGATTCATGCTCCGCTTGAACTAGAACTCCTCATAGGATTTGCATGCCTATTCTTTTAGCTGTGAGCTGTTCTTTTTCTTTTCTTAGCTGTTGTTCTGTTTAGTTGTAGTGCTTTAGTTTTTCTAGAGATTTTCTTTTGTCTTAGGTTGAAATTTCTATAGGTTGCATGTTTTATCTTGTTAGAGAGTTTGCCTGTTGCACTGATGTAAGGTCCGATATGCGGTACTGTTCCAGATCTAGATGTTTCCATCCAGATCTGGGGACGAAGCACATATTGGTCCCACCGCGACATATGAAGGAGTCATATGCCCCGGATTTCCAACATCATATCACAACATTACAGATACAAGGATACAACATCTCATACAATTGGCATACAACTGCCTTAAATACAATACATCAGCGGAAGATACATATGTGAGTACATACTACAATCAAATGCCTATTGGCAAAGAGAAAAACATCGATCCCATAACCACACGGGTCCAGGCCCTCCGCCGGGATCCGCCTAACTAGTCGTCGTCGAGTCTCCACGTGAAACGTCGGTCACCATACCTGTTGCCGATCAAGAACCCTGAAAAGAGTTTGGGGGTAGTATCATGAGTACAGAGGTACTCAGCATCCTACTGTAGTGGTCATCTGACACAGCAAGGACTTCATCACTCGTCATTCTAGGACAACTAGTAGTTTACGGTAAGGAAGGGGTAAGTGGTGAGGTTGCTGCCGCACTAGCATTTATGAAGTGGATAACGATCTAGAGAGTAAGATAAGAAGCCAAACATTCGATGAGGAATCGCCTCCAACAAGTCTTGCTATCAACTACTTACGCGAACATAACACCTATCCTATCCTTGTCCTCCTCTTCGCATCCCGACGAAGAAGAAGCAGTCAAGGCACACACACACGTTGATCAATTTATATTAATATTATCTCAGCTGTTGTTGTCTATGAACAAGGAGTAGGTCTCAAGTCGTCCATAACCGTGGACACGGCTTCTCGAAAAGATTTAACCCTGCAGGGGTGTACCAACTGCCCATTACAAGGCTCCGCAAGCACGCCCATCTCTCTTAGTTGCTACCCATGATAGGCAACCATTTTATGATTTAGTCCCAAGAGATCCAGAACGGCAGGTCCCTCTAACTATCAACGCACAAATCCGGGTGGCCGCCAGTGAGTCGACATCCAACTCAAAAGCCGGCCGCGCTCTCGAATCGGCCTCTACCGTCTGGATGAGGTCGGATAGGTTGCCCAAACAGATGTGGACAACCCCCTAGCTCCCTGGGGTGGACCAACAAGAGAAACCATGTCTCCGCTGGCCCAAGTTGTTTGAAATCTACCGGCCGCGGACCAGTCACACACACGTTTCAAATAGTAAATCAGCTTGGGCCACCACTAGAAATGTTTGAAGCTAGGTAGGTAAGAAAAGGGGACCCCATAAAATCCCACACGCGGTTAGGCAAGCTCATTCTTAAAACCAATACCCGGAACTCAGATCCTAAGTGACTCGAATGGAACAAAGCGTCAGGGCGGAATAGCGTAGACCTTCCATCCTTCGTCGAATATAGTCAACATTATAATAATCATATCATCAACAACAATAATAATAATGTGATATCCCAAACAAAGGAGTAACAGGGTAACATCGTAGCATCCTAAGCATGCATACTAAGCAGGGGCTGAGCAACGAGAAAAAGTAAAATAGCAGTACAAGGTTTGCTAGGAGGGGACATGGCTGTATCGGTTTTAAAGAGGTTGTAAACATGTGGTAGGATCAAACATCGAACCTAACCTAGACTAGCATGCAAACCGCTGGTTGAAATAGAATGGATCATAAGTAATGTATAGTCCTTGCCTGTTGAGAAGTCGGGTTCCGAAGGTGTAGTTGATCGCACGCTCACATCGTCTCCGAGAGGTACCCGCGGAAGCACACAAGACGATAAACACTGGAAACAATCAACGAGCAAGCACTCTATTACTATGGGGAAACACAAGATCAAGAAGACATCACACGACACAGCAACGCGATACGGATCTATCGTCGAGAACGGTTACAAACAGTTTAAGTGGGGTATCGGTCACACACGACGAATACCGCACGTTTACGGTGGTTCAAGTTTCTTAGCTACAGGTGATCAACCAACGGTTATTAACATGGCAACTCAAACAAGCATGGCATATCACCACAAAAGGTCAAGAGGTGAATAAAAAAGTAAACTATCTGTGCTAGTCAATTTAAGTGAGGCACAATCCTAAACATGGCATAACACTAAGTGCCGCACGATGATTAAAACATTTGGTACTGTTCTGCCCTAAACCATATTTTAGGTTGGTTAACAATAGCAAACAATACCATAAACACAAAGTACACGAAAAACTAATCAAGTTACATATAAAGAACAACCCAAACGGAGTTACGGTTAAAAAGATACAAGCAAAACAAGTTACGGGCACAAACTGCCAATATCACGAAGCACACTTTAGAGCAAGGCATAAACAACATAATCAATGCAAACATGTTCAAAAATGTCTTGCAATTAAAGTAGTCATGGCAGAGGAGGCATGGCAAAAAGAATCATGCAAATAGGCATCATAGATCAAAAGATATTAAGCAAACAACATGGCATCGCAAAGTAATAGACTTAGAGAAAAACAGAGGTGGATGTCAAAAACAGCAGCATAGCAACTTTGGAGCTAAATAACTATATGACCAGCAAGCATAATATGACAATTAAATACATGTAATTAAAGTAGACATGACACTTAACAATATGCAATTGGAATCACTCAATTCCGATAAACGGTCGCGACACACTTGTCGACCGAAGTTGCAACAAAATAATAACAGCAGCACATAATAGCAATTTGTAGCAGTTTAACGGTCTGATGCCTACTTCAACACACAATTACACAATCAAGACGAGCTCAAATGCAAAAACTTTCTACATACGAATGCTAGAGCACGCAAAGCTGAGCAACTTTGGTTTTGGGGGCACGTTCATCGGAGCTACGGATCAACGGGAATTCGCAGCACAAAAAGCAATCAGCAGCAGATTTTCCAACACTTAGCAAAAATTTGAGGTCCTGGACACAATATAAAAAAACAGGGGGGCTACCATGGGCTTCGGCCCACTGGTTGGGCGCTGCTGGGCTGCGGGTGGCCTGGCCTGGGCCGCTGTGGGCGCGCCGGCCCACTGGCTGCAGCGGTTGGCGTCCTATCTCGGGGAGGCCGAGCTCCTCCCGAGCTCTTCGACGGCGGCGGCGGTTGGAGCACCGGCCGATGCAGCAGCCGGCCCTCCAGCGAGCGGGGCGAGGCAGGGGACCGGATCCGGCCGGGATCTGGCCGACTGCGACGGCTGGCGGCGGCCACGGCTCCGGGCGGGTCCTCATGGCGGCGGCGGCTGCGACCGAGGTGGCGGCGGCCTGCAGGTGACCGGCGGCGCGGCGTGGCGTCCTGCGAGGAGGAGAGGCAGAGGGTGAGAGGGAGAGGAGGTCGCGGGAACGAGGAGAGGGAGGAGGGACGCTTGGCCGCGGCGGCTCGCCGGCGGGGAGAGGCGGCGGCGGCTCCACGGCTGCCTCGGGTGCGTCCACGGGAGAGATTGGAGGAGGGAGAGAGGTGGGAGGCAGGACGCTGTAACAGCCCAGTTTTTGCAAAAATTAAAAAATTTGTTTTCGGCGTGAATTGTTGATTGTCTGATTTGTTTGCGGTGTTTGCATCCCCGATTTATCGATCGGCGATTATTTTTCCCCCTCTTATCTCGTATCGGACAGAGACCGAACCTTGCCACCCTGACACTCGGCCTTTGCGACACCGGGATTCACCCGAGCACCGTCGCGAAAACCGCACGAGACCAGCCGCAGCCAACGGAACGAAAAACCCCGTTTAATAATTAAACGGGATATTTTTATAGCGCGCCGGAAAGTGTTTTCGGAATGGTTCCAACGCGAGGTGAACGCCTTCGGCTCGACGCATTGATCGCGCAGTTCGAAGTTTTACCCGAATCGGAGGTACTGCAGACCCCCGGCGGTCAGAAACGTAAAGACCGGACGCGCGAGAGAGAAACCGGGGATGTTTTTGCAAACTGTCAGCCACCGGGGCTATATAAAGACCACCACCCCACTTAGGGTTTCCCTAGCCAAAATAGGCAGCCACCAGCCCCCAGATCTGGAATTTTCCTCCAAAATTACCCCATTTTTTGCAGCAAACCCTAGCCCAGTTTTAATCGGCCGTCCGATCGGGCGATCGGAGGGCTCCGAAGGCGCCACGTCAGTGCCTGGACTCCTCTCTCTCTCCTCCAGTCCAACCGCGCCGCTGCCCGAGCCGAAGACCTATCGCTCCCGAGCGCCGCCGCCGCCCGCGGGGCACCGCCGCCGGCCAGCCCGCAGCAGGCGCCGCCGCGCCACTCCTCTCCTCCCTGGCCTCCTCCCTCTCCTTCTCCTCCCTTCTCCCCTCACCACCCTCTTTCGCTGCAGGTTGCGCCCCGCCGCACCATGGACAGGAGGTCCAAGCTCGCCGGCCTGCTCCCGCTCAACGCCGCCAGCGAGCTCCCGCGGCCGGATCTGGACGCCAGGCCGCCGCCGCGCCCGTTCCCGCCATCCTCGCCGCGCCCCCTGCACGCCTTGCGCCCGCCGGCGACGAGACGGCCGCCGCTGCCGTCAACGTCCCGCTCGGGACCGGCCGGCTGGCAACCGCCGCTATGGCATGGGCTGGCCTGTCCCCCTTGGCCCAGCAGCCGGCCTCGCGGCCCAGCCAGCCTCTGCAGCCCGAGCCGGCCTCCCACGGCCCAGTCTAGTGCCGCCTCAGCCGAGTGGGCCGGCCCATGGGTGAGGCCCCTTTTGCTTTTTTTTTCTGAGAACCCCCCCTGTAAATTTTGCTATGTCCTGTGTTAACTGCTGCTGTTTCCGTTTCGCGTTGCGATTTCCCGTTAAACCGTAGCTCCGATGACGTTTCCCCCAAAACGAAAGTTGCTCAGTTTTGCGTGCTCTAGCATTCGTATGTAGAAAGTTTTTCCGTTTGAGGTCGTATTGATTGTGTAATTGTGTGCTGAACAGGGCATCAGGCCGTTAAACTGCTACTTCTTCCTGTTAAGTGCTGCTGTTATTATTTTGTTGCAACTTTGCATGATGATTGTAACAAGTCCATGAGGCCTATTGCATTGATTCCTTTTGCGTTGCGTTAAGCAATGTTTCTACTTCAGTTTCATGCATTCACATGCCATATTTGCTTGCTGCATATAGATTGTATCTTGCTCCAAAGTGGTGATCCTGATGTTATTGTGCTGCTGTGCTGAAAACTGTTATTTTGTTGCAACTTCGGTCGACGAGTGTGTCGCGACCGTTTATCGGAATTGAGTGATTCCAATTGCATTTTGTTAAGCATCATGTCTACTTTCATCCCGTGTATTGCTATGTCATGTTGCTGCACTTTTGCGTATAGATGTACCCCTGTTTATACAGCATGTGTGCATATCTTGTCTTGCTTATATCTTTTTAACCGTAACTCCGTTTGGGGTGTTCTTTATATGTAACTTGATTAGTTTTTTGTGTTCTTTGTGTTTATGCTATTTTTTCTGTTGTTAAACAACCTAAAATATGGTTTAGGGCATAACAGTATCAAATCCTTTAATTATCGTGCGGCACTTAGTGTTATGCCATGTTTAGGTTGTGCCTCACTTAAATTGACTAGCACAGATAGTTTACTTTGTGCTTCACCTCTTGACGTGTTTGTGTGCTTTTCCATGCTTGCTTGAGTTGCCATGTTAACAACTTTGTTGATCACCTGTTGTTAAACAACTTGAACCACCATAAACGTGCGGTATCGTCGTGTGTGACCGATACCCCACTTAAATTGTTAGTAACCGTTCTCGACGATAGATCCGTATTGCGTTGCCGTGTCTTGTGTTGTCTCTTTAATCTTGTATTGCTCCGTAGTAATAGTGGTGCACCGTTGATTGCTTTCCAGTGTTTACTTCTTGTGTGCTCCCGCGGGTACCTCTCGGAGACGATGCGAGCTTGCGATCGGCTACACCTTCGGAACCCGACTTATCAACAGGCAAGGACTATACATTACTTATGATCCATTCTATTTCAACCAGCGGTTTTCTAGTATAGGTTAGGTTCGATGTTTGATCCTACCACATGTTTACAGCCTCTTTCAAACCGATACAGCCATGTCCCTTCCCAGCAAACCTTGAACTGCTATGTTACGATTGCTCGTTGCTCAGCCCCTGCTTAGTATGCATGCTTAGAATGCTACGATGTTACCCTGTTACTTTTGGTCTGGGATATCACTTTATTATATTTTTGTTGATGATATGATTATTATAATGTTGACTATATTCGACGAAGGATGGAAGGTCTAGGCTATCCCGCCCCGACGCTTTGTTCCATTCGAGTCACCTAGGATCCGAGTTCTGGGTATTGGTTTTAAGACTGAGCGTGCCTAACCGCGTGTGGGATTTTATGGGGTCCCCTTTTCTTACCTACCTAGCTTCAAGCATTTCTAGTGGTGGCCCAAGATGATTTTACCATTTGAAACCGTGTGTGTGCTGGTCGTACGCCAGTAGTTTTTAACCAACCCGGACCAGTGAGGACATAGTTCCCTTGCTGGCCCATCATGACCGGCTGAGGACCCGGTGTCCCATGGGTGATTAACCGGCAATCCAAACCCGGAGTCATACGGTAGAGACCAGATCGAGAGCGCGGCCGGCTCTTGAGCTGGATATCGTCTCACCGGGGGCCACCCAGATTTGTTCGTTGTTAGTTAGAGGGACCTGTCATTTCGGATCTCTTGGAACTAAATCATAAAATGGTTGCCTGTGATGGGTAGCAACTGAGAGAGATGGACGTGCGTGCGGAGCCTTGTAATGGGCAGTTAGTACACCCCTGCAGGGTTAAATCTTTTCGAGAAGCCGTGTCCACGGTGATGGACGACTTGAGACCTACTCCTTGTTCATAGACAACAACAGCTGAGATAATATTAATATAAATTGATCAACGTGTGTGTGTGTCTTGACTGCTTCTTCTTCGTCGGGATGCGAAGAGGAGGACAAGGATAGGATAGGTGTTATGTTCGCGTAAGTAGTTGATAGCAAGACTTGTTGGAGGCGATTCCTCATCGAATGTTTGGCTTCTTATCTTACTCTCTAGATCGTTATCCACTTCATAAATGCTAGTGCGGCAGCAACCTCACCACTTACCCCTTCCTTACCGTAAACTACTAGTTGTCCTAGAATGACGAGTGATGAAGTCCTTGCTGTGTCAGATGACCACTACAGTTGGATGCTGAGTACCTCTGTACTCATGATACTACCCCCAAACTCTTTTCAGGGTTCTTGATCGGCAACAGGTATGGTGACCGACGTTTCACGTGGAGACTCGACGACGACTAGTTAGGCGGATCCCGGCGGAGGGCCTGGACCCGTGTGATTATGGGATCGATGTTTTTCTCTTTGGCAATAGGCATTTGATTGTAGTATGTACTCACACATGTATCTTCCGCTGATGTATTGTATTTAAGGCAGTTGTATGCCGATTGTATGAGATGTTGTATCCTTGTATCTGTAATGTTGTGATATCATGTTGGAAATCCGGGGCATATGACTCCGTCATATGTCGCGGTGGGACCGATATGTGCTTCGTCCCCGGATCTGGATGGAAACATCTAGATCTGGAACAGTACCGCATATCGGCCTAGGATTGTGTGTTATTTTCTGGGATCGACATCCAACTCAGAAGCCGGCCGCGCTCTCGAATCGGCCTATACCATCTAGACGAGGTCGGATAGGTTGCCCAAAAAGATGTGGACAACCCCCTAGCTCCCTGGGGTGGACCAACAAGAGGAACCATGTCTCTTCTGGCCCAAGTTGTTTGAAATCTGCCGGCCGCGGACCAGTCACACACACGTTTCAAATAGTAAATCAGCTTGGGCCACCACTAGAAATGTTTGAAGCTAGGTAGGTAAGAAAAGGGGACCCCATAAAATCCCACACGCGGTTAGGCACGCTCATTCTTAAAACCAATACCCGGAACTCGGATCCTAAGTGACTCGAATGGAACAAAGCGTCGGGGCGGAATAGCCTAGACCTTCCATCCTTCGTCAAATATAGTCAACATTATAATAATCATATCATCAACAACAATAATAATAATGTGATATCCCAAACCAAGGAGTAACAGGGTAACATCGTAGCATCCTAAGCATGCACACTAAGCAGGGGCTGAGCAACGAGCAAAAGTAACATAGAAGTACAAGGTTTGCTGGGAGGGGACATGGCTGTATCGGTTTAAAAGAGGCTATAAACATGTGGTAGGATCAAACATCGAAGCTAACCTAGACTAGCATGCAAACTACTGGTTGAAATAGAATGTATCATAAGGAATGTATAGTCCTTGCCTGTTGAGAAGTCGGGTTCCGAAGGTGTAGTTGATCGAACGCTCACATCGTCTCCGAGAGGTACCCGCGGAAGCACACAAGACGATAAACACTGGAAACAATCAACGAGCAAGCACTCTATTACTACGGGGCAACACAATATCAAGAAGACATAACACGACACGGCAACGCGATACGGATCTATCGTCAAGAACGGTTAGTAACAGTTTAAGTGGGGTATCGGTCACACACGACGAATAGCGCACGTTTATGGTGGTTCAAGTTGCTTAGCTACAGGTGATCAACCAACGGTTATTAACATGGCAAATCAAGCAAGCATGGCATAGCACACAAACAGGTCAAGAGGTGAAGCAAAAAGTAAACTATTTGTGCTAGTCAATTTAAGTGAGGCACAATCCTAAACATAGCATAACACTAAGTGTCGCACGATGATTAAAACATTTGGTACTGTTCTTCTCTAAAACATATTTTAGGTTGGTTAACAACATAAAAAAATAGCATAAACACAAAGTACACGAAAAACTAATCAAGTTACATATAAAGAACACCCCAAACGGAGTTACGGTTAAAAAGATACAAGCAAAACAAGTTACGGGCACAAACTGCCAACATCAGGAAGCACACTTTAGAGAAATGCATAAACAACATAATCAATGCAAACATGTTCACAAATGTCTTGCAATTAAAGTAGAGATGTCAGAGGAGGCATGGCAAAAATAATCATGCAAATAGGCATCATAGATCAAAAGATATTAAGCAAACAACATGGCATCGCAAAGTAACAGACTTAGAGAAAAACAGAGGTGGCTGTCAAAAACAGCAGCATAGCAACTTTGGAGCTAAATAACTATATGACCAGCAATTATAATATGACAATGAAATACATGTAATGAAAGTAGACATGACGCTTAACAATATGCAATTGGAATCACTCAATTCCGATAAACGGTCGCGACACACTCGTCGACCGAAGTTGCAACAAAATAATAACAGCAGCACATAATTGCAATTTGTAGCAGTTTAACGGCCTGATGCCCACTTCAACACACAATTACACAATCAAGACGAGTTCAAATGCAAAAAACCTTTCTACATACGAATGCTAGAGCACGCAAAACTGAGCAACTTTCGTTTTGGGGGCACGTCCATCGGAGCTACGGATCAACGGGAATTCGCAGCACAAAAAGCAATCAGCAGCAGATTTTCCAACACTTAGCAAAAATTTGAGGTCCTGGACACAATATAAAAAAAGGGGGCTACCATGGGCTTCGGCCCATTGGCTGGGCGCTGCTGGGCTGCGGGTGGCCTGGCCTAGGCCGCTGTGGGCGCGCCGGCCCACTGGCTGCAGCGGTTAGCGTCCTGGCTGGGGGAGGCCGAGCTCCTCCCGAGCTCTTCGACGGAGGCGGCGGTTGGAGCACCGTCCGGTGCAGCAGCCGGCCCTCCAGCGAGCGGGGCGAGGCAGGGGACCGGATCCGGCCGGGATCTGGCCGACTGCGACGGCTGGCGGCGGCCACGGCTCCGGGCGGGTCCTCATGGCGGCGGCGGCTGAGCCCGAGGTGGCGGCGGCCTGCAGGTGACCGGCGGCGCGGCGTGGCGTCCTGCGAGGAGGAGAGGCAGAGGGTGAGAGGGAGAGGAGGTCGCGGGAAGGAGGAGAGGGAGGAGGGACGCTTGGCCGCGGCGGCTCGCCGGCCGGGGAGAGGCGGCGACGGCTCCACGGCTGCCTCGGGTGCGTCCACAGGAGAGATTGGAGGAGGGAGAGAGGTGGGAGGCAGGACGCTGACGTGGCGCGATCTGGGCGCTCGGATCGCCAGATCGAACGGCTCAAAAAATCTGGGATCTAGGTCTGCGAAAATTGGGGACAAAATGGGGGTGTGGCTGCAAATTGTGGCTAGGCAAACCCTAAAATGGGTGGGAGTGTGGTGGTCTTTATATAGCCTCGGTGGCTGGCAGTTTGCAAAAAGATCCCTGGTTTTTCTCTCGCGCGCGCGGTGCTCACGTTTCTGACCGCCGGAGGTCCGCAGTACCTCCGATTCGGGTCAAACTTCGAACTGCGCGATCAGCGAGTCGAGCCGGAGGCGTTCACCTCGCGCTGTAACCGTTCCGAAAACACTTTCCGGCGCGCTATAAAAATATCCCGTTTAATTATTAAACGGGGTTTTCGTTCCGTTGGCTGCGGCTGGTCTCGTGCGGTTTTCACGATGGTGATCGGGTGAAACCCCGTGTCGCAAAGGTCGAGTGTCAGGGTGGCAAGGGTCGGTCTCCGTCCGATACGAGATAAGAGGGGGGAAAATAATCGCCGATCAATAAATCGGGGATGCAAACACCGCAAACAAATCAGGCAATCAATCAATTCACACCGAAAACTAATTTTTTTAATTTTTGTGAAAACTGGGCTCTTACAACTGAGTTATGTGTCTTGACTGAAAGTAGGTAGTTAAAGTTGCTATTCTCTTTGTAGTAGTAAGTTGCAATAGTTTTGAGGTATTGACTAGAGTAATGTTTGAACTTATGGTGTCAAGAGCTCTTGCCTATTAGTGATAGATGTCGTATTTTGGGCAATCCGTGTGTTTTTCGAAAACCAAAAAACCCCTGTTGAGAACTCTAGCTACTAGATGGATCACTAACCTCTGGAGGGTTCGAATATTAGAGTACACTCACGTACCATGAGTCGAGGATGCGCAAGGATAACCAAACCCCCATACACTGCTCCTCGAGGTACCTGTCTCTTTGTGAACCTCCTGATTATATTGAGAGTTACCGATAATAAGTGCATGAGTTCTTTGGACTAATGTGAGTATTCGAAAGTTGAAACTTCCACCCACCTATACTTTTTCTAGCCTCTTCGGTACCATTCATTGCCCTTTCTCACCTCGAGAGTTGGCGCATACTTCGCCGGTGCATCCAAACCCTTGGAATGATACGATCTGTCATCATAAGCCTCCTTATATCTTTCCTCAAAACAGCCACCATAACTACCTACAAGGCATTTCCATAGCCTTTCCGAGATACATTGCCATGCAACATACACCTTCTCATGACTTGATCTTCATGTCATACATGATACTTGCTTGATCGATGAGCCGCATGCTAGTTGGACCTTGCCCTAATCATTGCTACATGAAGTGCTAGTATCATTGCATATCCTGCTACCCTGGCAGAGGCATACATTTGCATCATGATAGTTACATTTTCTTTATGTGAGTACCTTTGTAAAGAATGAAAGATCTCCTATATTATTGTAAAATATAGAGTATTGCCCCTAAAGTGAGGAAAAGATCCCAAAGAGGACAAAATCAAAAGATCCCAAAGAGGACAAATGAGAGTTAAATAGAAAGAGCCATTGAGGCCACCAAAAAAATAAAAATAAAAAAGAGAAAAAGAGAAAAGAAAAAAATAAAAAGAGAGAAGGGGGCATACTACTATTCCTTTTGAGAGATCCACACTAGTACTTCATCTTCTATCCCTTGTACTCCATAGAGATCATCATCATGCATATAGCTATGTGGGGACCCTTCACATTATAGAACTTGTCTTGTATATTCCAATGATGAGCCTCCTCAAACGAGCTCTAGGTCTTATTGAGCAAGCAATTTAGATGCACCCCCACTAGTTCCCTTGGAGAGCTTTTAGCTCACATGTGCATCCGTTGTATGGCAATTCCTACTCCTCACATCATATCTATCATATGGCCTTCTCTCGCCTATGATTGTCCTCATTGATGTGATCCTTTCGCACCTTTTTGTCTTCCTCCTCCACCTTCTTTCTGTTTCTCCTTTTAGGTGTCAACTTTCTTGCTCACGCTCATCCATTGCATGAGTGCTCAAAATATCAAAAGGGGGTGGATCAGTTTGACTTGTACCTGGCTAGTGGTCTGGGGACGAGTCCAGATAAGAATCCAAAGGAGACCAAGTGTGAAACTTTAGTAGGTAGTTGTTCTCAACAACCTTTTTTCTCTTTCTTCCCAGTCCCTTGCTTGCACGCAAACACCATTTGGAGACATTCGAGTCATGGACAGCGAGAGCTCTTGCACCCTTTGTTCTTTTGTTGCTTGTGTCAATGCTAATATAGACTCTTGCTTGTTAAGACTTGAATTGAATTGCATGCTTTGATTGCTTTACTTAAAAGACCTTATTTGGTTGTGTGGCATGTCACCACAGAAATTATGCTTGTTATAATTTACCTACTCGAGGACGAGCAGGAATTAAGCTTGGGGATGTTGATACGTCCCAAACGTATCTATAATTTCTTCTTGCTCCATGCATGTTTTGTGTGACTTTGCCATGTTTTTCTTGAACTTTCATACACTTTTGAACCTATTTGGACTAACCTATTAACTCAGTGCACCCAGTTGCCAGTTTCAGTTTTATGCTGTTTTTTTATTTCAGGTTTTCCGGGCATTAAAAGTGCTCCAAAAATTCCGGGAAAAATATATAAAAAATCAGCGCAACCGAAGCTTCCGGAATCACCAAGAGAGGGAAGGGGGCCACCACCAGGAAGCCAGGAGGGCAGGTGGCGCGGCCCAACCTTGGGTCGCGCCAGGGACCCTCCTGACTGCCTCGTGGGTCCCCTCGATGCCCCCCTTCGCCTATATTTACCCCTCGGGGTGGAAACCCCTAATATCGATCTCTTTCTCGCGAACTCCCCTCTGTACCGCCACCGCCGCCGTTTCAAGATCGGGGCTTCCTGGAGAAGATGCCCCGGCACCCTGGCGGAAGGAGGAACCCCCTCCAGGAGACCATCCATAGCCATGGACGCCTCCCGGATGTGCCGTGAGTAGTCCCCCCCTTTGACCATGGGTCCGTGACCAGTAGCTATGTGATGAATCTCTCCCCCCTTTTGTTCTTCCACTTTCGAGTCCTCGTGAGCTGCCTCACATGATCGAGGCATCTATGTAATTTCTGTTGTTGCTATGCTGAGTTTGTTGGGATCTGATGGATAATGAGACTATGTTCAGATTGTGATGAGTAATATATTTGGTTCTTCTCTTTTATATTTTGTTCTTGAGTAAATTCTTGCATGTTCTCCGTTGTGGTATTTCCTTTGGCCAAGTATTTTATTTGCAACTCCAAGAGAGAGCGTTATGCTCGATTGTGGGTTCAGTCCCTTGATGTCTAGCTTGAGTGACAGAAACATGAGACTAGGGGATGTGCTGTTGCCACCAGGGATAAAACAACGGTGCTTGTACCTGCGGGTGCAAGGATTGTTTACTTTACGCAAAGTTATTTTAATGCAGTTGTCTGTTGCTTTGAGTTTACACTTTGGGTGGGATTCGCAACTTAATACGAGCGAGATGTTCTGGATAGATATCTCAAGGTGGATGATTCGTAGTAGATGCAGAGGGATTTCGGTCTACTTACCTTGGCGTACTGCCCATTGCTTTTGAGCCCTTCCTTTCTTTGCAGCATAGTTAGCATTGCGGTGCCTTCATAATCCTGTCAATTGCCCAACTGTGATTTGTTTACCTCGCTAGCACTCTTATCGTCTTTTGTGAGAGAGACATCACTAGTGAAAATCACGGGACCCCGGTCCATCTTCACATTATTGTTCACACCCTCAATTTACTTTCAGCTTTTACTTTCCTTTGCACCTTTTATCTCTTGAGTTGATCCTTTGTAAACGACAAGGCCGGAGGAATTGACAACTCCTCTGTACTCATTGGGAGCAAAGTTATTTGTAGTTGTGTGCAGGTCCACGACAACACCCTAGTCAGGAAGCAATTTCTGCCGACGTTGCCACCTACTTGTATCTCCTGAGTCCTACTGGTTTGATAACCTTGGTATCTTCACCGAGGGAAACTTGTTGTTGCACTGCATCTCAAACCTTCCACTTGGGGTAACCAACGAGGGGCGAGCATTCATCAATGTACCATGACTAAATCTATGTATATTCCCTTTCATGTTATTTATCTTCCATGTTTTTGTACCATGAATAAATATATGTATCTTTCAAAAATGGTTTTCAGAAAGAATATTTTCCAATAGATCAAGACAGATCAAGACAACCAAATAGAAGACCACATCCAAATACTTAGGTCCACACCAACATACATAGGTTTAGCTATTACAAGTTCACACCCAACTACTTAGGTTCACAACCAACATAAGTTAACAACCAACTACTTAGGTTTACATCCAACACAAATTCACATCAAACTACTTAGGTTTAGCTATTACAAATCACAACAACCAAAAGGTTTGCAAAGCTCCAACAACACAAACAGAAAATATATCTTCTAGGAAGTTGGGGTAGCAGTTGCACTGGTTTCAACAATGACCTCTTTAATCACCTTAAGCTTAGCCTTTAATGTTTCAACTTCATTGACCAGATCATCACAGCCCCACTCCAAATTACTCTTCACTTCAGTAAACCTCTCCTTCTCTTTCATGTTGTCCCACTTCAGCTTCCTAATGACATTGGCTTGAGTAGATGTGAGGTTCTTCAGGATTTGGTACTTTTCCTCAAGTTCATGATGCTCTTCAGCCTTTTTTTGCTAGATCTGACTTCAAAGAGGCCACTGAATGATCAAGTACCATTAGCTTCTCAGATGCTTTATCCTCGGCAACCCTAAGATTGTAAAGTCCAGCACCCTTCTGTCCTGTGCTTCCAAAAGATCATGGACATCTTGAACCAGCTTGTTGTAGTTGTCCTCCACTTTGGCTTTCTCTTCTTTCAGATTGTGAATGGTAAATGAACTGTCTAGATTGGCATTGATTAAATTATTTTGGGCCTCATCATACAAGTCCCATAACTTATACAATGCTTTTACTATTGGGAGTGGCCAATCTGGATCAATCCAGTCAACCATTGCACAGTTTTTGCCTTCCTACATAAATATAACTTAAATATAAGACAATGTTGATCTAGATTAATTTTTTATCTACATTAATTTGTTACTGGTCACTAGAGAATCTGCTCAATACAATATACAATTAGGGAATCTTCTCTTTTGCTTATATTATTCAAATGTAATACAAGCACTAAACAATGTAGCAGCACAATAAAATATTGCCATGTGGTCACAGATTTAATAAAGGCTAACAAGCACTAAACAATGTTCACAGATTCATTAAAGGGACAAACTAACAAAAAGCACAGTAAACAATGCTCAAACACTTAAAATATTGACATTTGGTCACACTAAACAATAGTCACTCCACTAAACAATTGTCACATATTTAATTAAGCCTACAAGTACAATGCTGCAGCTTGAGAGTACTCAATTGACATGTTAAACAATGCTCACACATCTAAAATATTGCCATGTGGTGACACTAAACAATAGTTACTCCACTAAAAAATTATCACAGATTTAATTAAGACTACGAGTACAAAGCTGACAAACATAGCACAAGTTCAACCAATCATTGACATAGCACAATACTGTTGTTGGAATCAAGTCAAACATTAATTAAACACTAAACTATCTGCACAATTGTGACTAGATTAAAACAGAGAGATGAACCCTAGCTGTCTAATTACTAACCTTCTCTGCACAAGCCAAGAACCTCCTGCCAGTAGCTGCTCCTTCAAAAGCAATGCATCTCTCAGCCGGTTTGCCATGTTTGCAAAGCACAGTCACACCATTCACATCCGGCTCAAGGCCACTGAAACAAGCATCGCGCATCATAGCATTGAGCTATGGGAGGAATCAAATAGCAAAATGCCATCACCCCTTAAGCAAAAACAAGATTCAATCGACCAAAACACAATACGCCAAGAACCCTAAACCTAACCCTATCTACTAACTCACCGGCACGAAATCCTCGTCAGCATCAGAAGAGATGTTCATGAAGGAGTGCTCCTACTCTTCACTGCTACCTCTCCCGTCATGCCACGACGGCATTGTCAGGCGAGAGGAGGCGGGAGATGCTCCGGGAGGTGCCGGCGGCGATGACAGTCGCGCGCGAGAGAGAGGCCGAGAAGTGAGGGGCACGGGGGAGAGAATGGAGAGAAACGTCCCTCTCCACTCTGTTCTGTTATTTCACGGTGATGGCAACAGAGTGTTAATACTCTTCAAGCCTCGTTGGTTACCCAAAGTGCAGAGTGAGATGGAGTGCAGCAGCAAGTTTTCCCTTGGCAAAGATACCAAGGTTTGTCTCCCGTAGGACTCCGAAGGATACAAGAAGGTGGTAAAGTGAACAATGGCGCCGAGGTTGCTAGCTTCACCTGGACCTGCACACAGATACAAATAACTTTGCTCCCAACGAGTACAGAGGAGTTGTCAATTCCTCCGGCCTTGTTGTTTACAAAGGATCAACGCAAGAGATACTAATAGTGCCAACTCAAAGTAAATACTAAAAGTAATAAGGGTGTAAACAGTGATATGAAGATGGACCGGGGTCCCGTGATTTTCACTAGTGATGTCTCTATCCCAAAAGACGATAAAATTGCTAGCGAGGTAAACAAATCACAGTTGGGAAATTGACAGGATTATGAAGGCATCGCAATGCTAACTATGCTGCAAAGAAAGGAAGGGCTCAAAAGCAATGGGAAGTACGCCAAAGTAAGTAGACCGAAATCCATCTTCATCTACTACGAATCATCCACCTTGAGATATCTGTCAAGAACATCTCGCTGGTATTAAGTTGCGACTCCCACCCAAAGTGTAAAATCAAAGCAACAGACAACTGCATTAAAAGAACTATGCGTAAAGTAAACAATCCTTGCACCCGCAGGTACAAGCACCGTTGTTTTATCCCTGGTGGCAACAGCACATCCCCTAGTCTCATGTTTCTGTCACTCAAGCTAAACATCAAGGGGCTGAACCCACAATCGAGCATAACGCTCACTCTTGGAGTTGCAAATAAATAACTTGGCCAAAGCAAATACCGCAACGGAGAACATGCAAGAATTTACTCAAGAACAAAATATAAAAGAGAAGAACCAAATATATTACTCATCACAATCTGAACATAGTCTCATAATCCATCAGATCCCAACAAACTCAGCGTAGCAACAGCAGAAATTACATAGATGCATCGATCATGTGAGGCAGCTCACGAGGACTCGAAAGTGGAAGCACAAAAGGGGGAGAGATAGATCACATAGCTACTGGTCACGGACCCATGGTCCCAGGGAAACTATTCACGGTACATACGGGAGGCGTCCATGGTTATGGAGGGTCTCCCGGAGGGGGTAGCTTCTCCCGGCAGGGTGCCGGAGCTGCTTCTCCAGGCAGCCCCGATCTAGAAATGGCGGCGGCGGCGGAACAGAGGCGAGATCGCGAAAGAGGAGTCCGTATTAGGGGTTTACACCCTGAGGGGTAAATATAGGCGAAGGGGGGCGTCGAGGAGACCCATGAGGCAGTCAGGAGGGTGCCTGGCGCGGCCCAGGGTGGAGCCGCGCCACCTGCCCTCCTGGCTGCCTGGTGGTGTCCCCCTTCCCTCTATTGGTGATTCCGGAAGCTTCTGTTGCATTGATTTTTTATATATTTTTCCCACAATTTTTGGAGCATTTTAATGGCCGGAAAACCTGAAATACAAAAACAGCAGAAAACAGAAACTGGCAACTGGGTGCACTGAGTTAATAGGTTAGTCCAAATAGGTTCAAAAGTGTATGAAAGTTCAAGAAAAACATGGCAAAGTCACACAAAACATGCATGGAGCAATCAGAAATTATAGATACGTTTGGGCCGTATCAACATCCCCAAGCTTAATTCTTGCTCGTCCTCGAGTAGGTAAATGATAACAAGCATAATTTCTGTGGTGACATGCCACACAACCATAAAAGGACTTTTAAGTAAAGCAATCAAAGCATGCAATTCAATTTAAGTCTTAACAAGCAAGAGTCTATATTAGCATTGACACAAGCAACAAAAGAACAAAGGGTGCAAGAGCTCTCGCTGTACATGACTCGAATGTCTCCAAATGGTGTTTGCGTGCAAGCAAGGGACTGGGAAGAAAGATAAAAAAGGTTGTTGAGAACAACTATCTACTAAAGTTTCACACTTGGTCTCCTTTGGATTCTTATCTGGACTCGTCCCCAGACCACTAGCCAGGTACAAATCAAACTTATCCACTCCCTTTCGATATTTTGAGCACTCATGCAATGGATGAGCGTGAGCAAGAAAGTTGACACCTAAAGGCGAAACAGAAAGAAGGTGGAGGAGGAAGACAAAATGTGTGAAAGGCTCACATCAATGAGGACAATCATAGGCGAGAGAAGGCCATATGATAGATATGATGTGAGAAGTAGGGATTGCCATGCAACGGATGCACATGTGAGCTAAAAGCTCTCCACGGGAACTAGTGGGGGTGCATCTAACTTGCTTGCTCAAGAACCTAGAGCTCGTTTGAGGAGGCTCATCATTGGAATATATAAGCCAAGTTCTATAGTGTGAAGGGTCCCCACATAGCTATATGCATGATGATGATCTCTATGGAGTACAAGGGATAGGAGATGAAGTAATAGTGTGGATCTCTCAAAAGGAATAGTAGTATGCCCCCTTCTCTCTTTTTATTTTTTTCTCTTTTTCTCTTTTTTTTATTTTTTTGGTGGCCTCAATGGCTCTTTCTATTTAACTCTCATTTGTCCTCTTTGGGATCTTTTGATTTTGTCCTCTTTGGGATCTTTTCATCACTTTAGGGGCAATACTCTATATTTTACAAGAATATAGGAGATCTTTCACACTTTACAAAGGTACTCACATAAATAAAATGTAACTATCATGATGCAAATGTATGCTTCTGCCAGGATAGCAGGATATGCAATAATACTAGCGCGTCATGTAGCAATGATTAGGGCAAGGCCCAACTAGCATGCGGCTCATCGATCAAGAAAGTAGCATGTATGACATGAAGATCAAGTCATGAGAAGGTGGATGTTGCATGGCAATGTATCTCAGAAGGGCTATGGAAATTCCTTGTAGGTAGGTATGGTGGCTGTTTTGAGGAAAGATATAAGGAGGCTTATGATGACAGAGCGTATCGTGCCAAGGGTTTGGATGCACCGCCGAAGTATGCGCCAACTCTCGAGGTGAGAAAGGACAATGCACGGTACCGAAGAGGCTAGAAAAAGTATAGGTGGGTGGAAGTGTCAAATTTCGAATGCTCACATTAGTCTGAAGAACTCATGCACTTATTATCGGTAACTCTCAATCTAATCAGAAGGTTCACAAAGAGACAGGTACACTGAGGAGGAGTGTATGGGGGTTTGGTTATCCTTGCGCATCCTCGACTCATGGTACGTGAGTGTACTCTAATATTCGAACCCTCCAGAGGTTAGTGATCCATCTAGTAGCTAGAGTTCTCAACAGGGGATTTTTTGGTTTTCGAAAAACACACGGATTGCCCAAAATAGGACATCTATCACTAATAGGCAAGAGCTCTTGACACCATAAGTTCAAACATTACTCTAATCAATACCTCAAAACTATTGCAAGTTACTACTACAAAGAGAATAGCAACTTCAACTACCTACTTTCAGTCAAGACATAGAACTCAGTGCAACAGGCAAACTCTCTAACAAGATAAAACATGCAACCTATAGAAAGTTCAACCTAAGACAAAAGAAAAGCTCTAGAAAAACTAAAGCACTACAACTAAACAGAACAGCAGCTAAGAAAAGAAAAAGAATATCTCACAGCTAAAAGAATAAGCATGCAAATCCTATGAGTTCTAGTTCAAGTGGAGCGTGTAATTCTCCCACACAAAAGAGTAAGTTGGGGTCTAACTTGTTACTACATCAAACAAATAAAAAGTAAACTAAAAACAAAACCTAAGAGCGAGACGCTCCAAGAATAGCACATAACGCATGAAGTGATAAAAACATAGTGCAACGAGAGACGAACTGATAATTGTTGATGAAGAAGGGGATGCACGGGGGCATCCCCAAGCTTAGACGCTTGAGTCTCCTTGAATATTTATTGGGGGTGCACATGGGCCTCCCCAAGCTTGAGCGTTTGACCCTCCTGAATCTTCTTTCATAAACCTCCATCGCGCACTTGAAAACTCCCTTCATACATAACTCATTGTAGGCTGATTAGAGAGGTTAGTACCCTAATAAAATAATTTTCCTCTACTGAAAATAAAGATAATCTTGAATAGCTACTATTTCTCAAGATTTCCAAAAAGTTTTTGCAAAGAAAAAGCAAGCTTAAAGTTTGCAAAAGTGAAGAGAGACAAAACGTGGCAGAATCTGTGAAAAACAGAACAGCAGGTAGAAACGAATTTTTTAGGGGTACTTCTGCAACTCAAATCAAAAAGCTCAGAACATACGCAAGTTTCCTAATTGTATAGATCGCGCTGTGTAAAAAATTCAGCTCAAAAAGATGAACTGGGATTTTTCTATGATTTTTCTAGTCACGAGGACAGAATCTGTTTTCTGGACAGCATGTCACAACTTTCACTTCCCTTGTCATAAGAGGCTAAACTTGGCACAAAGCTTGAAAAGTAAAGATACAATGATGTTGCTACAGTAGTAACAATTATCAAGACCACTAAAAACAGAAGAAAAGAAAAAAGAAATACCTAAATTCGTTGTGGGCTGCCTCCCGAAAACGCTTCTTTAGAGCCATTAGCTAGGCTTAAAGATTATGGAAGATGCTCTCGCAGGAATAAGAATTTTGAAGCAAAAGAGAGCATCAAGAAGCAAATATGAAACAGATTTAAGCCTAACCCACTTCCTATGAATAGGCATATTGTAAGAAAATAAATCAAAGAAGCACAAAGTGACATGCATAGGAAGGTCGAAAAAGAACAACTTCAAAACTTTCAACATGAAGAGAGGTGTTTTAGTAATATGGAAGTTTCTACAACCAAACTTCCCTCTCTCGAAATAATTTTCAGTAGTATCATGAACAACATCAAGCATATAACTATCACATAAATCATATTGTTCGTGACCTACAAGCACACGTGTATAGTTTTCAACACGGTCTTTAGGATCATAAAATAAATGCAACCCATCACATTGAGTTTTGATAAGAGAAAAATTCTCCGGAGTTGGGGATTTCAAAAGGATAATAGAACACTAAAGTGTGGGTGCAATAGAAAAAATTTCATGCTTAACATGAGGAACTATAGCAAGTTCATCTCCGTAAGCATCATCCATAGTGGCATCACGGCCATAAGCATAGAAGGCATCAACTTCATCAAAAAGGGATATTTCAAAAGAATCCATAGGATCATAACACTCATATAAGGTAAGATTCAAAGAGTTACTCTCATTAGAAGGTAGACATGGATGGCTCCATTCTTCCTCCTTTTGTTCGTCACTCTCCTCCTCTTTTTCTTCCAAGGAGCTTTCAGTTTCAGCAATTTCTTCTTCCATAGAGTCCTGCAAATCATTAGTCTCTTCCTTTAGGGGAGAGATTCTCTCAAGATGATCAGTAATATAATAATTTGCATCTAATTTTCCAGACAATAGTTAAGTATAGAAAGACTCTCAGATTTGTAAGGGGCATCATCTATATTTTTAAGAAGAGAAGTAATTTCATAGGCACCCTTATAAGCAACAAATTCTTCTATTTCCTCTGCATCATAAAAATCATAGTTTCTCTTAGCATAAGAAGCTAAGGTTTCATCATCATTGTACTCACATTGGAAAGCAAGGTGTTTGTGCCTCATAAAGCAACAAGATTCATCCCTGCAGAAAGATATATTATATATTGAGCACAAGTTTCTAGCATACTCATACAACTGATGTATTTGTTTCCATAAGTGTATCCCCTTTTGAGACAAGCGGTGTTACTTGTACCACTTTTGTTGATCCTCGGTGAATCCTCCATGCCAATAAGATCTAGTTTCAAAGAAGTCAGACATTGATTGGCAATTAAGGAACTAGACATACTATATATATATATATTTTGGATTTTTGATAAAGGACACGAAAATAAAAACTGAAAAGTAAACTAACAAGACAAAAAAGCAAAGGTAAAAGATAGTGTGCAACTCCCCTATCTTGTAGATTTGAGTCCCCGGCAACGGCGCCATAAAACTTGCTGATGGCAAGAGAGTGTTAATACTCTTCAAGCCTCGTTGGTTACCCCAAGTGCAGAGTGAGATATAGTGCAGCGGAAAGTTTTTCCTTGGCAAAGATACCAAGGTTTGTCTCTCGTAGGACTCCGAAGGATACAAGAAGGTGGTACTATGAACAATGGAGCCGAGGTTGCTAGCTTCACCTGGACCTGCACACAGATACAAATAACTTTGCTCCCAACGAGTACAGAGGAGTTGCCAATTCCTCCGGCCTTGCTGTTTACAAAGGATCAACGCAAGAGATAATAATAGTGGCAACTCAAAGTAAAGACTGAAAGTAATAACGGTGTAAACAGTGATATGAAGATGGACCGGGGTCCCGTGATTTTCACTAGTGATGTCTCTCTCCCAAAAGACGATAAAAGTGCTAACGAGGTAAACAAATCAAAGTTGGGCAATTGACAGGATTATGAAGGCATCGCAATGCTAACTATGCTGCAAAGAAAGGAAGGGCTCAAAAGCAATGGGCAGTACGCCAAAGTAAGTAGACCGAAATCCATCTGCATCTACTACGAATCATCCACCTTGAGATATCTATCCAGAACATCTCGCTGGTATTAAGTTGCGAATTCCACCCAAAGTGTAAACTCAAAGCAACAGACAACTACATTAAAAGAACTATGCGTAAAGTAAACAATCCTTGCACCCGCAGGTACAAGCACCGTTGTTTTATCCCTGGTGGCAACATCACATCCCCTAGTCTCATGTTTCTGTCACTCAAGCTAGACATCAAGGGGCTGAACCCACAATCGAGCATAACGCTCTCTCTTGGAGTTGCAAATAAAATACTTGGCCAAAGCAAATACCGCAACGGAGAACATGCAAGAATTTACTCAAGAACAAAATATAAAAGAGAAGAACCAAATATATTACTCATCACAATCTGAACATAGTCTCATAATCCATCAGATCCCAACAAACTCAGCGTAGCAACAGAAGAAATTACATAGATGCCTCGATCATGTGAGGCGGCTCACGAGGACTCGAAAGTGGAAGCACAAAAGGGGGAGAGATAGATCACATAGCTACTGGTAACAGACCCATGGTCCAAGGGAAACTACTCACGGTACATACGGGAGGCGTCCATGTCTATGGAGGGTCGCCCGGAGGGGGTAGCTTCTCCCGGCAGGGTGCCTGAGCAGCTTCTCTAGGCAGCCCCGATCTAGAAACGGCGGCGGCGGCGGAACAGAGGCGAGATCGTGAAAGAGGAGTCCGTATTAGGGGTTTCCATATAGGCGAAGGAGGGCGTCGAGGGGACCCACGAGGCAGTCAGGAGGCTGCTTGGCGCGGCCCAGGGTGGGGCCGCGCCACCTGCCCTCCTGGCTGCCTGGTGGTGGCCCCCCTTCCCTTTCTTGGTGATTCCGGAAGCTTCTGTTGCGCTGATTTTTTATATATTTTTCCTGCAATTTTTGGAGCACTTTTAATGGCCGGAAAACCTGAAATACAAAAACAGCAGAAAACAGAAACTGGCAACTGGGTGCACTGAGTTAATAGGTTAGTCCAAATAGGTTCAAAAGTGTATGAAAGTTCAAGAAAAACATGGCAAAGTCACACAAAACATACATGGAACAAGCAGAAATTATAGATACGTTTGGGACGTATGACACGGCCGTCTCACGCCGTCTAATGCCGCTAACGTCCGTTTCAGCCGCTCCGTCGTGCCACGTCACCAAAAACGGGCCCCATCTATCAGAAAACGGGTTAAAAAGAGCTAATCGCCCGATCTGTGCTTTTTTTAAAAAAATGGCAAAAAAATAGTGTTTTTTGCAGAAAATCTGAAAATGTGTGTTTTCTGCAATACTCACCCGAATTGTCGTGGTTTTTTGCAATTAACTCACAGTAATCCTCTGTCCAAGTTGGTCTAGCGGGTGAAAAAAGAACATACAAAAGATTTTCCAATTCTGTGCCCATGCCCTGGATTCCCGCAAACAGATTGAGAAGATCTCTAAAAAGGTTGTTACGGAGAATAACATATCATTAGCTACCGAGGGTTCTCTCTCCGTTCAATCTTTTTTTTTAGGAACACAATACAACTCTGACGCTCACATGCACGAGTATACAATCACCCATATGACGCACACACGCATACCCTGAAAGCGCATCATCGAAAGTCCTGGAATAAATCCAGGAAAATGCGAGCACCATTATCAAATCTGGGATTTGAACTCTGGTGGGCTGGGGATACAACCATCCACCTAACCAATTCAACCACAGGTTGATTCGCTCCGTTCATTCCTTTTCTGCTTCATTTGAGTCGACCACAACGCCGCCAACAGAACCAATCTACACGCCCTCGACCATGGAGAACTTCCCAGTGATCCCTCACTCCTTCCTCACAGGCCCGGTGCACCTTGAAGCTGGCCATGAGGGAAGATTGCAAAGGAATATCATGGTGGTTGGTGATCCGCCCACAGCCAATGAGAACTTTTCCATCATCACGCTGAATAGGGAGATTCTGGACCATGAAAGAGTGAACGTGATGAATGAGGTACGCAGAATTCTTGTTGAGGACTTTGGGCTGGCCGTGATCTATGATAGCTGTTAGAATAATCCGAGTTGCATATCGATCTAACGAGGATCAAGCAATCATCACAAGCACAAGCACGACACCGAGATTTGTTAACGAGGTTCACCAACATGGCTACATCCCCAGGGCATGACTACGGGCGCTTCTCCCCTTGTACCAAATCCACATGATACAGTCGACGACAAGTTCGCCACGACCATCCGACAGCGCTCCGACCACCTCGCCACGGCCGGTCCGGCCGCCCTTGTCACGGGTGCCGGACCATCCCTCTCGTGATCTCTGTCTAGCCTATCAACTTGTGTCTAGTCTATTTTGCTACCCCGCGGTGCCTTTATATAATAGGCCCGGGTTACACGTGTCCGACTCAAACACCTAACCCACCGCTTTACAAGTCCAACTGTAGCACAACTCGTGCACATATATTCGGCACATATTTTAACACTCCACCTTGACGAATATATCCTCGCCACCTTGAAGCCTCCATGTGCGAACCTCCGTGTACCTTGGACTTGAACCATGAGCACCACTGCTACTCCCAGACTCCATGTGACTCCACCTGCAACTGTAGTCCCTTCTTGTCTCTTCTTCACAGTCAACACACGAGAAAAATTAAGTTACTCTTTACTCTACTTTGTGCTTCCACCTTCCGGAGTATCCGTTCAACACCATCACACACCGATCACTGTCTGCGTGAAAGTGAACAACTCACATATTGGTCGCCACATATAAGAGTTACCCGAACTCAACATCCTAGCCCTTTCTTGACTGATATCTGAAACTTGAAGAATATTCACTGTTGCCTTCTGTCACCCTGAGTCAAATTCGCAGTTGTCTCACCCCTTTTCCCGGATAGTCTATGACATGTCCCACCGCTATAGCACTCCGCCACTTTCTGTACTTGTCATCCGCACTTTGCCATGTGCACTGAACACCACAGAATATACGACCATGTACTCTCTCGGTTCTTGACAATTTCAGACTTTCCGCCACTTTCTCAGATTACTTATGGCTGACTCATGTCTTTCATTGACGTCAATCTTCATGGACCCATTCACCAACTTAAATCCGGTACTCGTCAACACTGCTTCAGCACCCCCTGCACACTTTGTCTGACCACCAGTGCCTTGGCCTGTCGCTGTGTCCCGTGCTTACCGCACACCTCGCCGCTATCCTCGCGTCGAGCTTCTGCTGTCCTGGTCGAGTCTCCTGGGTCGCGAACCCACACCACCTCAACCTCCTACTGCAGAGAACCACCGATCATCCACGATCGATGCCGAGTATCACGTCTCTCTCTAACCCTTGGCCACAACCCGAACAACGTGTCTCTCGCTTTCCCGCTGAAATAGGCTTCGACTCTCTGTCGACTTACGCCGTAGCCCCTCCATCAGCTCAGAGTGAAGTCTTCCCTCAGACTCCATCTCCATCTTCAACATGACTCCATGGTAGATGATCAGTCCACTCCCGCGCCCCGTCGACTTCAAGCTCTCCTGCATGCACTACCTTGAATCAACCATGCGACATTGTCACGTCGAACCGCACAAGCTCTCAGGCATGCACCACATGTTTTCACACCCCAGAAGTCGGCCACCATCGGCATCACGCTCCTATGTCGTCGTCGCCGGATTCACCACCGTCTTATTCTTTGACCAACATCCACGCCGATCCATCAGACTATCCAGTCCACCCAGCCGATAAATTATCCGACTGCAACCAGCTCCACCCTGCGTCATCACTGTTCCGCACATCCCGTGCGTTCCTTAACGCCCTGCGTATGCATGATTCTATACGACACGCTCGAGGCTTCAAAATCTTTTTCCGCGAATCTGATCCATTACATGATACTTTCATCTTAACTAGCTTGACTTCCAACAACACCTTCAAACACCCCTGTTGTTCCAACAAATTCTTCACCTTATTTTCCAACCAAAACAAAAGTGTTGGCCTTCACGTGTACTAGTTGGTTCAATCCTGGTGTTACTTGTTGCTTTTCTGCCAATCCACTAGTACTCCCGATGGATGCTTCCCGTGTAAATTTCTTCGCTTGATCCATCTGCCTCTTAAGCGCCGGTACGCCAGGTCTTTCACCTGATTTTTTTTAACAACAAATCTCTATTGCTTGTGTGTCCAGAACTCCAGCGCCTCAACTATATCAGCCTTCAATTCACGGAGCCCCCAGGCATACACGTCCTAATCCATGCCACATACGTGCACCTGTGCCAGCTACCAGGACACACGCGCTCAGGCGCACCTCTTCACAGCCTCGAGACCAAGCCGCTTCCGATCTCTCGTCAGCGCCAATACTTCTGTTGCTAGATGATTTCGTCGCTACCTGCATGTTTTCCGATCGATTGCTTGCTTTTTGTCCGTGTACTAACTCGCCGAGAACGCTCAATCCGATGCGCATAATTGCTTCGCTGCCGCTGATGTTTCCGATCTGCCCTGTTGCTATGATCTAATCCGCTTCGAACTCGCTTTCGACGGCAAATTCCGATCTCACAACTATGCACCGATCAATGCCATCAACAAATCCTCTAGATCAATAATCCACGACCTTTTCGAACCTTGCTCATGATACCACTTGTTAGAATAATCCGAGTTGCATATCAATCTACCGAGGATCAAGCAATCATAACAAGCACAACCACGACACCGAGATTTGTTAACGATGTTCACCAACATGGCTATATCCCCGGGGCATGACTACGGGCGCTCCTCCCCATGTACCAAATCCACATGATACAGTCGACGACAAGTTCGCCACGGCCATCCGACAGTGCTCCGACCACCTCGGCACGGCCGGTCCGGCCGCCCCTGTCACGGGCGCCGGACCGTCCCTCTCGTGATCTCTGTCTAGCCTATCAACTTGTGTCTAATCTATTTTGCTACCCCGCGGTTCCTTTATATAATAGGCCCGGGTTAGACGTGTCCGACTCAAACACCTAACCCACTGCTTTACAAGTCCAACTGTAGCACAACTCGTGCACATATATTCGGCACATATTTTAACAATAGCACATACCCTTTAGGTGGCGGCCTCTTTGGTTTCTCTTCAGCCATTGTTAGAGATGACCTGATCATGATGGGTCCGTATCCGTATGATAATGATTACACCTTTTCGGCCGTCAGACATGATGAGGGGCTCAATATGCGCACGCCAGTTTTTGAAGCTGAAGCTTGGATTGTTTTTCTCGCGTTCCCGCTTGATTACCAGACTGATTACTATGTCAACAAGGTTGTTTCTTGTTTTGACAGACTTTTGATGTGGCAGAGCCCTGGTTCCAACAAATCTCATGTTCTGGTCAGAGTTTTTTTTTAGATAAAAGGCTATTGCCCGACTTTATAGATAAAGACATCACCGGCCCAAACGAGTTCACAGCTGTCGCGACAGCATACAACCAATCACGGTAAAAGGGAATAGAGTTTAAGCCAAATCCAAGCGAGTGAGGAAATTCATACAGGCACGGAGCCAACCAGGCACGCAGGCCGAAGAAAGAGCTGAAGCGCTGCAAAGGCCGCCACCGAGGGAATGGAGTCACTGCCATTGCGGGAGACAAGCGATAGCGGTAGCCTTCATCCTTGAAATGATGGACTCCAAGTCCTCCAGGTCAGCACTTTTACACAAGGGCTTCCAGATCTGTAAAAAGCCGATCAATTTAAAGATAAAAATAGCCGGATATTTAGGGAAAATGTGCTCAATAGTAAACTTGTTACGAATATTCCACATCACCCAACAAGCTGCCGCAAAAACAGTCCAGAAAAGACGGCGGAAGCGAGAAGACAGAGGAAGAACTAAGCTACGGACCTCCCCAAAAGTCCGTGGGTCCCACGAATTGCCCAGCCACTCCCGGAAGCAACTCCACATAAACTTAGCAAGCGGACAATGAAAAAAGATGTGCAGGGCGTCCTCCAAAGTGCCACAAACCACACAGTTAGCCGATCTAGCCGGATTGCGCTTATGAATCTGGTCAGAGGACGACAGCTTAAGTTTAAAAGCCTGCCACAGAAAAACTTTAATCTTAGGGGGAATACGAGCTTTCCAAACCGGAGAAAAACGGGAAGTTCGTCTCTCGGCCACAAGCTCAGAATAGAGGGACTTAACCGAAAACATCCCAGATCTGGAGAGGGTCCAGGACACCTCGTCTCTACCCTCCGAGAGCGAAGGGAAGAGCACAACAAGACGTTGCCAGTCTTCCAGCTCTGAAGGAGAGAGCATCCGGAAAAATCCGATATCCTAGTTAGCCGCGGCCAACTCAGAGATATCCCCGGCTTCGGGAAATAGGCGAATAAAGTTGGAAAAACATCACACATGCGGCCCACAGGAGACCACAGGTCCAACCAGAACCGCACTGCAGAGCCATCTTTGACCAAGAAGCGGACAAACTTGCAGAAGGTCTCGCGGAGTCTACATAAGGAGCGCCAAAATTGGGAGCCTCCAGAAGCAGAAGCAAACATAGGCGAGGAGTTAGGGAAATATTTAGCCTTCAGGATTCTAAACCATAAGGCCTCCGAGCTGCCCGAACAGATTTTCCACCACCACCTTATGATAAGACATTCATTCATAACCGAAGGTGTTTATAATACCCAGCCCTCCCATGCATTTGGGAAGGCACATAGACTTCCATTTGACATATCGGTACTTCTTCCGATTATCAGCCGCATTCCAAAAGAAGCCACTGCGATGCTTATCGAATCCCTCGTGAACAGAACCAGGCATCTTATAAAACCCCATAACAAAAGTAGGAAGGGAAGATAAGCACGCATTGATCAAACAAACTTTGGCAGCAGAAGAATGATGTCTACCCCTCCAAGGCAACACCCTGTTGCCCACCTTACGGACCAACGGAGCTAAGTATTTAGCAGTAACAAGGTTCTGAGAGATAGGAATCCCCAAGTATCGCAAGGGGAAAGAGCCCAAAGTGCAGTTCATTAGAGCGGCAACCCGACGTCCTTCCTCCAAGGAACACCCAGGGGCAAAAATCTCACTCTTGGAGAAGTTGATCTTGAGCCCCGACAAGGCCTCAAAGCAAAGTAACAAGAATTTGAGGTTAGAAAGAGAAAGGTCATTGTTCTCAACCAAAATGACCGTGTCTTCAGCATATTGAAGGTGAGTGAGCCCAGAGGGAAGGAGGGGGCAAAGAACCGCGGAGATGTGACCAGCTCCCGCAGCCCGATCAAGGATACCCGAGAGAGCGTCAGCCACAAAATTGAACAACAGAGGGGAGATAGGGTCCCCTTGCCTAAGACCTCTGCCATTAGGGAAGAAAGGGCCCACTAGCCCGTTGATCGAAACAACAGTGTGTCCCCCAGAAACCAGCTGCATCACACGGTGAACATACGCACCAGCGAAGCCCTTAGCCAAGAGGGAAGCACGAAGAAAAGGCCAACTCACACAGTCATAAGCCTTTTCAAAGTCCATCTTGAGCACTATCGCGTTGGTTCTCGAACGCTTGAGTTCATTGAGTACCTCATGAAGGCTGAGAATGCTGTCCAGAATAAACCTCCCTTTAATGAACGCAGATTGGTTATGGTTAATCACTTTATGAGAAATCGGCCCCAACCGAGTGGCAAACACTTTGGACAGGAACTTAGCGATATTATTGATGAGCGCAATGGGACGGAAAAGTTTAATGTTATCAGCACCAGCCACCTTAGGAATCAAAGAGAGGGTAGCGTAGTTCAGCCTAGAGATATCAGCAGAACCCAGGCAGAACCCCTGGATGATGGCATAAACCAAAAACCGAATAGAGGCCAGAACTTCTGAAAGAAAGAGACAGAGAACCCGTCCGGCCCCGGAGAAGAATTGGCATTTGAGGAAAAAACCGCGGAGTCAATTTCCTCCTCGGACAGAGGAAGCATGAGAGAAGAATTGTCCTCGTCCGAAACCCGAGCGCCAGCCCCCCAGAAGGAGGAACAAAGCCGAACACCCACCTCAGTGCGGTACGCAAGAAGGGAGGAATAAAACTGGGTAATATGGGAGGTGATGAGCTCGATGTCATCACAGATCGCACCATCAATAACTAGCCTGGAGATAATGCAACGCCGGCGTCTACCATTGGCGATAGCAATAAAATAAGCAGTGAGGGAATCGCTTTTAAGCACCCAAGAAATACGGCCTCTTTGTCTCCAGAATTCCTCCTCAGAAGAGTGGACCTCAAGGAGAGATTTCTCCAGCTCATACCGTTGGTTCCAGCCAGAGGGATCAAGACCCAACGAGTCCGCCAAGCTATCCAAAGATTTAATTCTATTGAGCAACTCAGCCTTCGTCGCACGATCACAGGTCACCTTATTGGCCCCCCAGCCTCTAAGGAACTGTCTTAAGCTCCTGGAACAAAAATGCCAATCGTCCAGCGGACCAAACGAGCGATGCGGCAGGGAGAGGATACTGAGAATCTTGGACAAAACCAACGGAGCAAAACCTTTACAGCCAAGCCAGGAAGAGTCGAATCTGAACCTGGGAGTGGGCCGCACACCCCCACCCGAATCCAAAACTAGAGGGGTATGGTCTGAGCCAATCGAGGGAATGGCAAATAAGGAGCACCTGGGATAGATTATCTCCCAACCAGGACAGCAAATAGCCCTATCCAACACCGAGCGGACCGGGTTAGATTGGTGATTACACCAATTATACCTCGCCCCGAACGAGGAAGCTCACGTAAGGCATGATCAGCAATTAAACCATTAAAGGCCTCAGCCCAAGACGAACAAAAAATATCAGAACTTTTCTCAAAAGGATACCGAAGAAGATTGAAATCCCCACCCAAGAGCACAGGGAGTACTTGGTTTGACAGTCGCGCATCCAGGGCGCAGAAAGCGATCAGTGTGAGAGTGGTTCGAAGGGCCGTAAACAGAAATAAGCTCCCAAGAGGCAGAGGAATCGCGGCAAGCCAACCGAAGAGACAGGAAAAATTCGGTACACAACACATCTGAAACATCAAAAAGGTCGTTCCTAGACCCAATCAAAATACCCCCATAAGAACCAACTGCGGCCACCCAGTTCCAAGTGCAGTCCATACCCCCGATGCCATTAAAATCCGCCACAGAAAAAACCTCTCGTTTAGTCTCTTGAAGACATAAAATATCAATGTGTTCAGTTTGGAGAAGATCACGGAGCTGATTTCGGCGCCCTCTAGCACCGAAACCCCTAATGTTCCAAAAGAGGATCTTCATTTGACAGAGATGTTACGGATTCGGAGACTAGAGCGCGTGGGGATGCTGACAGTGACCTGTTTCTTAGCACGGGCCCTAGAACGGGAACCCTTCAAGTTCTGGCCTCTACCAGGACCTTGAAGATCAGGAGCTCCCAGCGGAATGGAAGCCGAAGTGCTAGACAAAACTGCCTCAGCAGCCTTGGCAAGGCTAACCTGAGCCACCTCATTAGCACGACGAACCGAAAGAACACCTGAGGCCATAGTTAAATCCGGCCCCAGTGATAAGCCCGAATCAGAAGCAACTTTCACAAAATGTTCAACTGAAAAATCAGACAACACCGTACGTTTAGGAGAAGTGAGATACGTACCAGTCACGACGGTGTCACGCGCCGCCTTCCTCTGTCCCGCACGCAGATGAAAAGGAGACCCAGCATCCGCCACCCTCCTGCTTTTGCGGGCCGTGGACAAGGGCGTCTTGAGCGACACCGAAGCCGAAGCAGAAGCCGGGGAAGGAAAAGGAGCCGGAGAAGGCGGCCCGTCCACAGGCCCCTCCCCAGCTTCGTCCATATTGAGGGTGCGAAAAAAACTCGAGCCAGAGATTTTAGAAGCAGCCGCTTCCTTACGAGCGCGGTCCCTGGCCGAGGTCTTCTTCACAGTTTTACGGCGGCGCGAACCCGACGGCCGTGGCTCACCATCCACTGCCACCCTAGAGGGGGAATCCAAGACGTCCGACAGAGATGGGGACGCCGCACGGATGGGGTGATTCGAGCAAACCGCCGAGGTAGGGGAAGGATTGCCTGAAGAGGGCTCCAACTGAGGTTTCGGAGGGACAACTGGGATGGAGGGGACCGGAGCCGGGGCACGCTCCGGTGTCGGGGAGGGGGCAGACACGTTTTCAACCGGCGCCTGCATCCCAGCCTCCTTGCCCTTAGAAGCACTGCCATCCCGCGGCTGGCGATTGGGATAAAGCTCTTGGAGCCGAGGCCCGAGAGCTTCCCACTCACTAGAAGTGAAAGGCTCGCCCGAAGCCCTTGGCTTTCATTGAACAGGATCCCCCCTGGATCGGGTCATTGGGAGGAGGAGGAGGGGGATTGGCAGATTCAGGAGGAGCAGGAGCATCTTCCAAGCGGACTTTAATGCGAAACGCCTTTCGAGACGGGACAAACTCAATAAAGCCTTTGACCATGGATGGGTTACGCAAGCTAAAAAGCATCCGGACAGCACCACGACAACCAAGCGAGTCAACATCAACAGAAATAGGTTTACCAACCAGCTCACCAAACGCCATGAGCACCACGGCATTTCTCATTTCCGGCGGCACATCCTCCAACAGAACACAGGCGTCTACCAACGAACCAAAGGACCGATCCATCTCGACAACTTCCCTCACTGAGACCACAGTTTGATGCAACGGTAAGGTGAAACTAGCACTCTTGGCCACCATGCGAAGACTCTCGTGGGAAGGGAACACCACACCGAACTCCCTTTCAGATATAGCTTCGAGCTGCCAGTCCCAGCCATCCATACCCCACTCCTGGAGTTCGGCAACCATAGTATCGAGGGAGACCACCCCATCCAGCACTGAAATGATCGCAGCATTTTGAGGAGGAGGAGTGGCCACCACCACACCATCCCCACCAACAATTCCAAAGAAGCCACAGCCACGCAAGCCTCTGCCGAAGTGCTTAAGCACAGGAGGCGTAGCCCGAGAGACACAGTCCACTGTCAGGTGTCCTTCCGCGCGGCAGATTAAGCAGAAGGGCGGAGCAGTGCACTGAGATTGGAAGTGGTTGGGGCGGTGGCAAGCAAAGCAGATCAATTGGCTCGACCCAGCACGAGAAGCACCCTGATTCGGAGGAGACGAGAGAATACCAGAGCTGCCATCAGATCCAGACGCGTCGTCACGGTTATCATATTTGCGCTTGTTGGAGAAACCTTGCGAAGAAGACGACCCAGAGTTGAAGAAAGCGCCCGACGCCCAGAATCCGCCAGATCCGGACCGGAAGTTCCCATGGTAGCCATGGCCGCCCCGGCCACCGCCTCCCCCACCACCAGGACCCAATGGGGGACGAGGCCCAGAAGGGGGAGGAGGATGGGGAGGAGGGGGGGTTGGCTGGCGACCCGAGGCCTTGGCCGCAGCCGCGTCCCAGGGGTCAGGGTGCGCCCATGGCGAATGGGCCGCCATAGCCGCCGCCTCGCGGTCCCACTTATCCTTCTCATGGCGAGCCCGGAGCGAGGCCTCAGCCTCCAAGCCCTCTAGATCGCCCCAGCCATCTTGCCTTGGCGAGGGAGTCTTGGACGCAGGGTTGGGTCCCTCCATGGCCACCGACGCAACAGCAGCAAAGGATCTAGAGAGGGGTGGAGGAGGGGGCGGAGGAAGACGAATCACGCGAAGTGGGAAGCGGAGAGGAGAGGATGCGGCGCAGATCCGAGATGGAGGGGGGAAAGGCTAGGGTTAGGTCACGGGAGCCGCGAGGCACCCATAAGTACCAGCCCCGCGGGAGGGCCGGCGGGCCAGGTTTAGAAGGTGGGCCAAGCGAAGAGGCCGCCCGGTCCAACAACAGAGGTGGAAATTCATCCAAAGAAAAGGGGGGCCCAGACGAGACCTCAGGGCCCACTGGCCCAACATCTTCAGGCCCACCAACCAACGGATCAACGAACGCCGAGCAGACCGTGCGGGCCGGCCCACTAGACAACCCACACGACGTCCCCGGAGCCAGGGAGACGGCTAGGGTTTCCACCCCACCCGTCGCCGCCGCTGCCAAGGAGTCCACCGGAGAGGCAACCGGGGACAGGGCCACGGCACCCGGGAACGCGCCTAGCACACCAGGAGACGAGAGGAGGTCCGGAACTTTCCGGCTGCGGCGCTTACGACCCGCCATCATCCAACCCGGCTCGGCGGCCAAGGCAGAGGACCAGCGAGAGCACCCTCCCGGAGCGAAATGGCGGCCGCGGACACCCGGAGGGGCCAGCCCATCTCGCCGCAGAGGAGAACAACGCAGCACCTTTGGCTCCGAATCAGAGACCAGCGCCCAGAACTTGCCACGACAAGCTCCAAGCGAAGGCATGGCGGAGACCAGGGATCCATGAGTTAGGGGAAAAAGCGCAGAGGGACTCGCTGCAGCCGGGGAGGGAAGGCAGTCGCCGGAGATCAGCACAGGGGAGGAAGGAGGAGACGGATGATGGAGCGAGCAGCAGGAGGGAGAAGGGGAGGGGGGACGGGAGGGGGAAGGGGAAGAGAGAGCCGGGGGAGAGAGAGCCATCTCGCCAGGATCACCCTCTATTTGCTTTTCTCTTCATTCATTCTGGTCAGAGTTTTGGTTACCAATTTCAGAGATGTACCTTATAGCTTGGTTATTAAAAGAGCAAACCCTTATGGAGGACTGGGGAGATCTTGGTCTGTGCCTATATACATCCTTCACAATCACCCCACAAACCCTCCAAACCAAGGTAATGAGGATCAGCCCCCACCAATGAATGCTTCCCCCCACCCACAACAACTACCCTACCTGACGGCTGCACAAGAACACCAACTTCAGCAACACATTTGGAATCAAAAAAATGCTGATGCTGGATGGGCACAAGATGTCAACCCCCCACCTCCATTTCAGGCGAATGGTTGGGGTGCGTGGCCAGATATCGCCCCACCTTATAGGGGGGTCAGTTTGCGCACTATCACTGGATATACGGGTCCTTCGATGATGGATGGTGTATCTCAAACTGACAATGTCTTGGATGATGCTGCTGAAGCATCGAATGATCATGTTTCTGAAGTGGAATTAGCTGCAAATGATTTGGCCAATGGGACACATAACATTTCTCTGAATTTTGTTCGTGCTGGTGGCGTCAACTCCACTGTCGAAGTCTCAGCTATGGAAGCTTTTTTCAGTTTCATGCACACCTACATCTACAAACCCCAGCAGCTCCTTCTTACCTGGCTACCTGAAAATCAACCTGACTCACTGTATGATCTAGGGACAAATGTCACCCTCAACCTCAAAGATTTTTTCAGTTCAAGAATGCTTCACACCTCCTGGCCTCACCTTTGGAATGCAGACCCCACCAAAGTTGGTATCTCCATACCCAAAAGAACCTGGGAGGCTGCCTTGAGAGAACAGTCAGATGCTCTGGCCTATGATACCTCCCCTCCAATCACTAAACGTGCTAAAATCTTCTCTGAACTGGCTGACGATATATCTCTGAAGAAGCCTGATGATACTAAAGGGGGAAATGTGTTAACAAAGGTACCAATAAGCTGAAGCAGTTTTGTTTAATCCCTGCTGGGGAAACCAAACTCAGGAAGAGCACCAGATCCACCAAGTATGATGGTTTCAAGGTAACGAATTACAACGAACGCCGTTCTTATAAATCAAAAGTTGCACCTAGAGTTGTTTTTTGCCAAAACTCTACTGCACATGAATATTCTGCACCTGTAACGCAGCTTGAGGATGAGGACCAGAACATGAAGATACCAGAACCTACCACTATCCAAACCACGCAACGTATCGGTGTGGAGTCTTGTGGCATCCCTCTGGAAGATCTTGCTGAACACAAGCTTCGGGCTGCACCGGAGGAGGACGTGCCCACCTCGTCTTAAACATTTCTCTGATTTTATTATAAAATTTAAGAATTTGAATATTCTTTGCTGGAACATTCGTGGTATGAACTCCGAGGAGAAAATTTTAGCTATCAATAATTGTATTGATACATCTGGGTGTGATATCTTATGCCTGCAAGAAATAAAAAGGCAAACTTTTGATATGGCTTATATTAAAACCTTTTCCCCAAAAAGATTGGAAAAATTTTCTTTCGTTCCTTCGAGAGGTGCTTCTGGGGGTTTGCTTACAATTTGGAATAGTGCTGTCTTTTATGGGGTTGAGGTTGCCCAGGAATTTTTCTCTCGGACGATCTCTTTTCGATCAACTCAATCTGACCAATGCTGGACACTGGTTAATATATATGGACCGTGTGATGGAGAGGATCGTATCACCTATACCGATTGGCTCATGAACCTGAACATTCGTGATAATGAACATCGGTTACTTCTTGGTGACCATAATTTTATCAGATCACCTGAAAATCGAAACAAGCCGGGAAGGGATGACAACGACATGCTAACGTTCAATGAATTCATCAGACTTCACAACCTTGTAGAGCTACCTATTAAAGACCGCAAATATATGTGGAGTAACATGAGAGATGATCCCTTGCTAGAACAACTCGACTGGTGCTTCACTCCAAACTCGTGAACATCAACCTTTCCCAACACTACTGTCACCGCCTCTGCAAAACCAGTTTCAGACCACTGTCCTTGTGTCATTCAGGTCACCTCTGCGGTTCCGGCTAGCACTATCTTCAGGTTTGAATCATACTGGATCAACCAAATGGTTTTTTTTGGATACTGTTAGTAAATGTTTGGACTATATCAATAATGCTGCCGCAGCTTTATGTCACAAATTTAAGCGACCGCGATATACTCTGAAAAAATGGAGCAAAAACATTTCCCACCTCAAGATCAAAATTGAGAACACAAATTGGGAGATTAATGGACTGGATGTAATTGAAAACCTTAGACCACTTACTATCCCTGAGAAGAACTTTAGGCTTATCCTCAAAGAACATATGCTGAAATTATTGGACTGTCAAAGACAGCACTGGAAGAAACGTTGCACCATCAGGATCATCAAATTTGGAGATGAAAATACAAAACTCTTTCACCGATTAGCTACCGAAAGATACAGAAATAACATCATACCTTCTTTGAAAGCCGACGATGGCACGACGGCGACTGATCATACAGGTAAAGAGGGGATTCTTTATTCTACGTATAAAGGCAAATTGGGAACGACTGATACTACTACTATGAGCCTGGACTTGGACAATCTAATAACAAGAATTGATGGGCTCAGTGACCTATCTGCAACCTTCTCTCGGGAGGAAATTGATGAGGTGGTCAAAACTATGCCGTCTGACCGTGCTCCTAGTCCAGATGGATTCTGTGGACAATTCCTCAAATCTTGCTGGCATATAATTAAAGAGGATTTCTACAAGCTATGTGATGCGTTCCATGCTGGTAATATGGACATTCAAAGTATAAACTACGGTTATATTGCTCTCATACCCAAAATTCACTGTCCACAAACTGCAAATGACTATAGACCCATCACTTTATTGAATTGTTGTTTGAAGATCATCACAAAGATCCTAGCTAACAGGCTATAGAAATGGATTCGAAAAATAATTCATAAGAACCAATATGGATTTCGTAAGGGGAGACCTATACATGACTGTCTCGCTTGGGCGTTTGAATATATACTAGAAGTGTTAGGCGCGCTTTGCTGCGCCACCTAGGTTGTAATAGTTTTATCTTTCGTCTTTCATTTAAGAAAGCATATAAATTGATCAATCATTCACTCATACATTTTTCATTTAAGAAAGCGTATGAATTAATTAATCATTCACATATAAATCATCAAAGATTATGAGTTAAACAATCAAGAAAAGTTGGGTGAAGGTAAAGCCAGAGCAAGAGGTACCTTTCTTTATTTATTAACAAACTCAGCACATTCATATATCAGTATGTAGGCCCTATAACCTTTCGACTAAGAAAATCTTCATGAACAAATTAGTCTAGGGGTTTTAAGAAACATCGGCTCAAACAATTGTGTACAACAGAATTACTATAATTCAACAAAAGTCGGGATTAACTGTGTGAAGATACACTTCCAACAACACATTTTGTTTCCTCACAAATGGAAACTCATCACTCTTTACCGTGGATATTCCTCAATCTTATATACATACCAGTTTCATCATTCTGGAGTTTAAAAGAATTGCCATAGTTGTGTATACCTTATTTGATCCTTCCACTGGCCCTGTAAACCGCTCTCCAATACCCCTGACTTTTGTGACAAAATAAAAATAAGCACCCATGCTCATTAGTAAAGCTTCCAGCAAGTGCACCAAAATGCCAACAATTTTTACTTTTATTTAATGTGGGCGCACATTTTCATATTTCTCTAAAAACAAAGGGCGATAAAAATGTACTTCTTAAATTTGCAACTCTCTTCGTTTTCAGTATACACAAATCACAAAGACTCAGTACACAACTCATGGTTTAAGAATACAATCAAAAGAGAAAGGAATAGGAAGATCCACCATGGGACCTCCCCATAGTATAAGAAATAAAGCATATCCACAATCTCAAAAGTTATTAGCTTTGTATGGTCATTCAGGAATAAGATTATATTTTATTTTATTTGTCTTAGGCTCTCCTTATTTTCTTAACAACTATTGAACTAAAAAAAAGATCTCTTCGATTATCTATGTTACTGCATATATCATGATGACCCAAAGAAAGAGCTTATATTTTATTCTCCATCGTATCCTCTTCTTATTGTTTCCGCAACATGATCTTTACAAAAGTGTAAATACTTACGTTAGCAGTGTAATTTCATAAATCATGCTAATATGATGAAATATTGATTTTAATTACAGTGAGCTCTGAGAAGGGAATCTAAAAGCATATAGTTCCAGGTTTAGATATATCAGTCAACATAGTGAAGATGTGTGTCGCCACCTAAAATTAATACACTTAACATGGATCCAAATTGTAAGCGGAGCTTGAATTTATCATCTGTGCAGTAAGAGCCCTAAAGTGAATAGAACATATACGCAGAAAATAACATCAATAAAAAAATGAAAACAGAAGTATGAATGGATTAAACCACTACATATGGTTTTGGTCATGTATGCCCATTCAATAAAAAACATCTAATAATCATGCAAGTGGAGAATCAAAATAAATCTCCAATGGGGCGGTTTGTAGTAGTTACTATCTTATACTCCCTCCGTAAACTAATATAAGATGTTTTAGGCCACTACTTTAATTATCTAAAACATCTTATATTAATTTACAGAGGGAGTATCGTTTTTCTTCTGATAATCATCAATAAAATATAGTAACTATTAAAAGTTGGCAGATTGTTCCCACACTACAGAAACTGAAAAGAAAGAGTATGTTTCAAATCCTTAACTTCCCTCGGTCTGATGTAGAGTTGGCAACATTCTCTTTAGTAGAAATAAAATCAATGTTTATAGCAGCCTCTGAAATGTAGAAGCACATAGAAACTAAAACCCTACAGATTTTTTTATTTGTGTAATAAATCATTGTAACACCCTCAGAATTAGTAACAGTAATCTCTACAGTGATTCCACTGTTAGTGATCATTACTGTTGATGATCAAGCCATGATCACCTTTGATCATAGCTCTGTCAGGTTTCAACCCTGATAAAATTTTCAAATTTGTGTAGACTATTCAATTGCTCCAAGAATTTATGGGTGATTGATAACCATCATGCAAAAACTTAAACCAAGTTAACTCCTAGCCATTTGAATAATCACAAGTCAATGATAATTATGAACCCAATGTTGTGGGGTTATCAAATTGTTTTATAAATTTAAAATGGAAATGAAAATCTTTGTTAAACCAAAATTTGTGGAACCTATTAAGTAAATGCCTAGCAATCATTAGGCCATGTTACTATAGTAATGGATATTTTATTAAAGTGTTTTAGGAATAATATGAAATAAAAATAAATGCTTGGGAATTATTGAATTGCCATGGTAAATTTAATAAACAAGTAGGAATTTTTAAATGCACTAAAAATTGTGAAACCATTTTTTATTAAATACCTAATAATCAGTAGGTCATATAAAAGATAAATGATATTTTATTAACTTATTTAAATAATGCAGAAAAATATAAACAGTAGCAAAAATACCTCAATTTAATATTTTGTGCAATGAATAAAATCTAGATGAATTTATTTGGGCACAAAACTTTTAGTGGCATTGTTATAAAGTGTAACACTAATATAGGTGCAATTAGAACATTTTACAAAATCAAAACCTAGCTAAACTAAATACAAATAGAAAAGAAAATTTAAAAGAAACAAAAACAAAGAAAAATAAAAAAGACCTATATCAACTACTAGGGCGTTGCCCCCCCACGGCCCACCCAACCCCAGCCTACCTACCCCATCCCCTACCTCTCACCTGCCCCCCACCCCGTACACGCACAAGGGCATGGCCATGGCCACTGTGGCCATGCCGCCTCCCCCACCACCCCACCTGCTCCCTCCCCCCTCTCACCTGCCCCCGGTGGAGATAAGACCAAGTCTCCCCTACCCCCAGTGTTCGTCCTCGCCATTCCTCCCTCCCCGTTGTGCTCTTCTTTTCCTCCCCGTCTCGATCCACCCCGGCCGTCGCCGCCCGTCGTGCATGGCCGTGGCCACGGGCCACCTAGTCGGCCGTGGGCATGTCCAGGGTCACCGTGGGCCTCGTCGTCGTCACCTGGAGCACACAATTGAAGCCAAATGCCCCGAAGCCAGCGCCATATTCGCCGTTTCCATCCGACGCCGTGGGCATTCCGACGAGCAATTCGTCGCCGGTGGTACTCCTCCGCCCCTTGCAACCTCGCCACCAGACCCCCCTGTGAGCGCCGAATCCACCCCCCTCTTTCCTCTTCAATTCTGCAACCGTAGACCCCTTCCCCGTCGAGGCCCTCGCCGTGCCTCTGCTACGCCACCGCCCCCAGTCCACGCGCGGCCGCGTTTGGCTGCGCCCATCACCTGCGTCGCCCGCGCCCTGTGTGCGTACGCGCTCCCACGCGAGGCCGCCCTCGCCGCGCTCCCTTGCCATCCCGGCCGGTGTTGCCGTTCCTCTGCTCGCCGGCGAGCATAGGCCTAGCACGGGGATAATCCCCTATTTAGGACTAAACCCCTTGTTAATTTAGGCACTAATAGATACCCCCCTATGTGGCTTACATGTGGACCCCATTCTGTTAGTTGATATGCTAAGCGAAAATAACTCCTGTTAGATAAATGAGGCAATGACATGCGGGGTCGGCCCCTTAAATTGAATACATTTAGTTATTTTAAAAACTCTGAGGCAATGACTACTGGCCCCCCACTGTCAGTTTATTTATTGAAAGAATTAATATAATTACAGTGTATGACATGTGGGTCCTCTCTGTTTTGCTAAATTAAATAAAATGATTTATATGCCACTGCCTATGACATTTGGACCCCACATGTCAGTACTTGTTTGGATAAGGTTCTGGATAAGGTTGGATTTTATTAATAAAAGAAAATCAGAAAATCCTTTTTTTAATGATTTAAAAGCTTTGAAAAATCATATAAAATAAACCGTAACTCAGATCAAAAAAGTTTATACATCAAAATTGATCAGAAAAATATAACGAATACGGATACGCTATCCGTATGTCTACCACCCCCTCTAACTTACCGAACATCGACATTCCCCCCTTCGGGCCGTCTGTCGAAAATTCCCGGTACCGATAAAAGTTGTCCGGATGAAAAACTTTTGTATACGACAGTTACTCAGAACGGATCCACGATTACGAATACGTTACTCATACTCCCACCACAACCCTCTAACATGCCAAACGTCGAACCGTTCCCCCCCTCCGGACCATCTGTTCGATGATTTGTCCGGTATTGCTAAAGTACCCGGATGAATTTATTTCGAACACGAAAGTTGTTCGGAATAGATTAACTAGCCCGGATACACCACCTACACATGTGTCGGATGTCCACGACACCTCCGGCATGATGTCTCCCCCCCTCCGGACACCTTGTCCGATAATCACCCGGAGCTGGCCGTTCATCCCTGGATGAATTCCCGCTCCGAGCTACGTGCATTGCATTGCGTTAGAACACCGTTAACATTTCATCTGTCTTGTCATGCATCTGTTTGTATATGCTTGCTGTGTATTTACTGTTTCTCCCCCCTTAATCTCCGGTAGACCCCGCTGCTGCCGTCGACTACACCGTTGCTGAGTACGACTACTTCGTCGACGACCCTACCCCTACCGCCGAGCTTCCAGGCAAGCAAAGCCATTCTCTTCCCCAGATATTGCATATCTTTCCGTACATTTCTTGCACTAGGCATTGTTACTGCTGCTGCTACGATTACAATCCTATTCAATTGCATAGCCTGTTTTTGTCGCCCATTGATTTACCTTTCCTTTAATCCTATGCTGCCTATTATTACTTATGCATTATTCAGCAGTAAACCCTGCGCATTGTTAGCTAGGTTTAGAATACAGGGTCGTGATCACTTTGGGAGTGAACGCGGATACAAAATATATACAAATGCAACAGGTACGGATCACTGCAGACGCCCTAGGGAACCTACAACGGCGAGACTCTGCCGAGTCGCTTCGAGTTTGGCTTACAAGTGGAATGGACTCGTATTTCACTCTCGTCGGCTCAGTAGCGTAGCATCACCGGGATGATATGAGGTGTACCTCTTTAGTCCATTCCGCTGATGTCTCTGTCAAACCTCTTTAAGTGTGCCATCGAGGGTGATACCTCCTGGTTTCACTTAATGGTAGGAACTCGAACCAACTGGTGTCCTTAAAGGTAAGAAGTCGGGCGACCCAACGGTGCCCGCGAGTGGTATTGCGACGGGACGACAGGGAGGGTACGACCAGTGTACCGGTGTGCTTGGCCCCTGATCGTTGGCCGCGAGAGTTACCAAACCACGAAAGTCGAGCTCCTCCAGGAGCACACGCGAGACAAGGTAAGGAGACGGTTCACCTTGTTGGTAACCGCAGTGACTTGGTGGGACGACGGGGCAGGCACCGATGTACTGGTGGTCCTGGCTGATGTCGTTGTCCGCGGGTCAGTTAAGTCGAGGCAACGATAACGGTTGTCACGCAGGTTAATTAAAATGCTAAATGGTTCGGCGGATGTCTTGAGTTGGCTATATGCCATGTACGCACTACCTACCCGTGGGAATTACGAGTTATGGGCTCCTCTGCTTCGTAGTGTCGTCCGAGGACTCTTCAGACGTCAGCAGTACCGCGGCCTGCGCCGGGAAGTGGTGTTGTCTTATTTGCTCGCGCGGTGGTGTCTTATTTGGATTTGCTTTAACTTCACCGGCCAGCCTCGCACCGTGCAGGAGTACGTCGAGGTTAGGGTCCAAAGCCCCGCGTACATAGGATATAGTCCGGCGGATGACCTCTCTGTTGAGTTTGAAAGATGGGCTATGAAGTGTCGGATAGCCTCGGTGGAGCGTTCCCTAACAAGGTTCCGGCCACCTTGGAGATCCGTGTGTGTAGCGTAACACAAGTTCACCCCTGCAGGGAAGATTAATCTATTCGAATAGCCGTGTCCACGGTAACAAGACGCTTTATGCTGAAGCTGGATCTTACCACTAGAAACTATTATTATTAAACTATATGGTTCCGGGTTTTCTTCCTCGCGGGGATGTCGAGGAGGTGAACTCGGAGGCATTGTTAAATTATGAATACAACTTATTATTATACAATGCTGCAGCAACTTCTGCTGCATTGTTACTTTCATTACTGTTATATTAACTGTTGGCTGATTCTTACCTCATGCTGCAAGACATCGTCGGAAGATGCTAGTCTTCGTTAGGCCTAGCTTCTTACCCTTGCTCTGGATTTCTGTCTTTCAGTCCACTATATACAGCCTCTTCTTTCCGTTGATACAATGCATAATGCTTAGTAGCGGACGTAAGTCTCGCGGGTATACTAGATACTCACCCTGCTTTATTTCCTTTACTGTTTTAACTGATCGGCCGCTGCAGTCGACGTTGGAGTCCAGGAGTAGGAGATCCATGATGTCGACCACCGCAACGTGAAGATCCCCGATGCCTTCTACGACGTCGAGTTCCCCGTTGACCAGGAGTAGCTTGGAGGTTCCCAGGAAGGAGGCCTCGCCTTTTCGATCGGTTGTTATTTGTGCTAGCCTTCTTAAGGCAGATCATGTGTACCTTGTGTCTGTACTCAGATACTATTGCTTCCGAGCTGCTGTATTCGAGCCCTCGTGGCCCCTGGCTTGTATTATACATCTTGTATTATTATATTTGTAGAGTTGTGTTGTGATATCTCACCGTGAGTCCCTGATCTCGATCGTGTACCTTGCGTGTATGATTACTGTACACGGTCTGATTTTGGGGGCGTCACAATCATGCAACAAATAAATTTATATTTTAGTGCACACACAATAGTACAAAGTACATACTCTTGTCTTCTCTCTCGATGATCACATCGTGTTACTTCTGACATAGTCCTCTCCCTCAAACAATTACATCACTACTAATTAGCGGAATCCACATAATCTGTGCCGCATCATGGACTTCAACGCTGGTGCATCAATTTCAACAAAATTCCATCTTGCATCCCTTCCTTGTCTAGATGTTCTCTCGGTATTGGCAACTCAGTTACTGAAATTTCCCCTAATCATGATATATTTTCCTGATGAACTCTCAAGACCATGTGTTTCAACATTTTTAATTTGTGGTGTATGCTCCTTGTTCACATGATAGTCTAAATGGTTGAAACTGAGATGGTGACTTATGGTGCTTGAAGATGGATATAGTGACACACCTAGACAACATATAAGGTCGGCCTCTGCTTGTCGAGATTCTAATGTGTACAGGAAGGTACCTTTGTTACATTAGTCAACCATCTAAACAACAAAACAAAATGAAAATAAAGTAACCTTACCCACTGAATTCATCAAAGCACTTGCACTTCAACATACAGAATGATGGAACTCATAATTTTCAACTTCACACCAAGAAGACCCAAAACTTATGTGGAATGGTAAATTACGTGAGCTCTCCCCTCTCCGTTCATGTGCATTATATGGGAGTTGCAATATAGGCTAGAAGTTTCAGGGGCATATAAACTTTAAGACATGTCACCCTGAACATTTGTAAGAACAAAAACATCACACCAATATAGGCTAGCAGATTCAGGGGCAGATAAACTTTAAGACATGTACCTTGAACATTTGCAAAAACAAAAGCATCACGCCAATAGAGGGTAACGACACTAACCAGAGAAACACCAAGGACTACAACATCAAGAACTGTACCACCATGATTATGGCCACGTCTTGCAAAACCCTGGCGAATTGAATCCATCTCATGCAGCCCCTGAAGAAAAACCAATAAAAAAACAAATAGGAATCTAGCACCCAGATACAAGAACCAGAACTAAACAAAGAGATGTATACCGAGTTGATGATGCAATATAACCAGTTTCACATTGTTTCTTCACTACAACTCAATAGGTAGCCCTAGGAAACCACCATCACAACTAATAGGGCAGACACATCCTTGTACAACGATAACAACTCTGCACAGCAGTCTCTCAGAATTACCAAAGCATCAAAAAATATTTCCAGCCATAAGCAAAGCAGCCCGACTATTCACGTCATGCTTGCCTCTAGATCTCGGGACTCATGGTGCCCTTGCGGCATTGTAAGTGTTCCTTGAGGTGAGAGGCCTTCTCCGCCCAAGGGAAGCTGCCATTGCACTTCTCCTTTGCTTGTGAAACTATCTTGTAAGCACCGCTTCATCTTCATTGTAAGTATCATCACCATTGCCTCATGATTTGGATCCCTTACAATCCCCAAAGATATCAGCACTTTATTTGCCAATTTTTTCTCACCATTGGAGTTGTGCTTATTGCATGCTGTAAGGTAAAGCAATATCCAATAAAAAGTTTTGTCCAGTTAGCCAGGTGGGCATACTACTAACATCTTCAGGAAAAAAATAAGTTTATTTGAACTCATCACAGTAAGGTCAAGCAAAGAACCTATAGAGTCCTGAAAAATATCCACCAAAATATCAGAAACTGATAAATTGAGAAAAAATGAAACTGCTGGATAGCTTGGTAGAAGACAAAGCTTGGCAACACATTTAAGTTACAAAAATATTTGGTATACAGCTCAATATCGCGTATGCTATTATCAAGGAATTGTTTTTAACATATCACCCCTTCATTGTTCTCAGTCTGATGTGGAATCATCATCACTGAACTAGAATCGTGTTCTTCACCATTCTCATCAATGAACTATGATAAGGTGAAAGAAAGAGAAGATCACCACTCAGCAGGGTCTAATATATGATATTTAATGCCAAATTAATGGGACTGCACATGAGAAGGAGCATTCCATGGCTATCTACAACTTTAAAATAGTTCTTTGATATAATGTTATTACCTTCAACAAGTGTACTTTCAAAATATGTATGTATGATTATGTCCACATTACGAACATTAACCAAATTGCATACTTATAATTTTATAATTTCACAAGAGAGACATTATGAACATTAACCAAATTGCATACTTCTGCTTTTATAATTTCACGAGAGAACATCATCCATGACTACAAAAACTGAAGAAGATAAGCAAACTGACACACATCAATAAATTTTTTTAGTGAAAATCCAAACATCAGACCACAATTCGTGCTAGTAGGAGAGATTTGTTACCTTTGGCATGTGTACTACGATGAGGAAGCAGACGACCAAATGCAGGATACCCACAGTGGGGAAGCGGACGTAGATGGTGGCAGCAGTAGGGAAGAATGTGATGGGGAGGTGCCAGCCATGGTAGGTGTCGGCGAGTGAGCCGATTAATTTCAACCTCGCACAAAATTAAACAGGAACAAGGTACCGGCTCGCCTCATCCATCCAGTTGCCTGCTCGCCGTCTGCTCGAGCCACCATGGAAGAAACCTTCCTTCTACATCTTCAACGATGGATTTGGAGGGCGCATATAGGTCTCGCCCCACGTCGACCAGGGACAATCCCCACAAATAAGAAGGCTCCATACATGATACATCCATCTTGTCTCCAACTTAACGATCTACCACCATTCAGAACCCCTCCCCAATACAAGTCCTAAAAGCCCAAACCCGTCGGCGCTTCGGGCGCCGCCGCCACCGGTACAACTCTCGACCGAGGAAACACAACCATGGACACTAGTCATCCAGATCCGCGACGCCCCAAATCCCCTGGCTTCTAGCGACGCTGGAGCCGGCGTCGAACGGATGGGAAGAAGCCAGGCACCACCCATCACCGCCACATTGACAACGTTGGGGAAACTCACCTCCAAACCAGACCCTATACACCTTTGCTCAACGATCCCCCTTCCCCTCACCCTCCTAGCACCAGAACGGCTGCGGGAGCGAAGGGATAGTCTGGTCCGCCGTCGTAGGACGCCTCCCTTTCTTCTCCCTTTCTTCTCGGATCACTAATTCACTATAACGCGAGGGACCGAGAGAGTTCTGCCGCACGCCTCCAGTCGCTACGACGCCCGGCGCCCCAGCGAGATGCCAACGCTCTCTCCAGCGATCCCCCCGACAGGCTGGGCCATAGCCCATACGACTAAGGCTATCAAGATGGTCCACAAACCAGAACGACTGACCGAGTCAAAATCGAATAGTAAATTGATTGCTCAATCAATTCTCATGCCATCAATCTTAGGGAGCATAGTAAATTTAAGGATACCAATGCAAGCAGTCAAAAGCGCGTGTGTTCATCTTAAAGCTTGATTTCTCCAAAGCTTTCGACACGATTAGCCATGAGTCCATGATCCAAATTATGAACAAGATGGGATTCGATGACAGATGGGTAAACTGGATCAAAAATCTAATCTTGTTCCTCTGAATATATCGGATGATGAAGCGATCAACCTGGCTGGAATCTTTGGGTGCGAGGTGGGGAGTATGCCCTTTACATACCTGGGACTGCCCATGGGGATGACGAAGCCGTCAGTGGCAGATTTGATGCCGCTCGTGTGCAAAGTTGAGAGGAAACTATCTTCAACCATGAGCATGGCGTCCTACGGCGCAAAGCTTACATTAGTAAACTCAGTACTCACCTCAATTGCTGTTTATGCCATGTGCTCCATCAGATTGCGTGGAAAAATCATTGATCATATCGACAAGGTTAGAGGACTTTGCTTGTGGAGGAAAAACAGTGAAACTAGGACCACTCATGGAGCTCTTGCGGCTTGGCAGATGGTATGTAAACCAAAGGACAAGGGGGGATGGGAGTACTGGACATGAAGACTCTGAATACTGTGCTGCTCCTGAAATTCTTGGACAAGTTCTACAATAAAAGAGACCTATCGTGGGTTTCTTTGATCTGGAACACTTACTACACTAACCATGTCCCTCACGCCTCTACTTCCCAAGGTTCTTTTTGGTGGAAAGAAATCTGCGCACTCATGCCTATCTTCAGAGGCCTCTCGTCTGTAAAAATTGGACACGGCAATAGTGCTTTGTTCTGGAAGGATAATTGGTGTGGTCGAATTCTAGCGGATGAACACCCCAAAGCTTTTTCGTTCACTGTAAATGAAGACGCATCGGTTAGAGATGTCCTGCTGGCAGAGGAGGTTCGTGAGGTTTTTCTGACAAATTTGTCAGTGGAAGCTCTAGCTGAAGCCCAGGGGATACAGCAAGAGGTAGCTGAATACAACATTTCGCCACAAAACGATGATGTCTGGACATAGACCTGGGAGGCGAAATCCACGTCTTCGAAGTTCTACAAACAAACCTTTGATGATATCCCCACCAATGTTACTCTGAAGAAAATCTGGAAATCTAAGAACATCATGAAACTGAAAGTTTTTGCTTGGCTTATGATTAATGACAGGCTAAACACCAAAGACATGCTGAGAAGACACTACACCTCTGGCCCTTGGACTAGAGAAAAAGATGCTTGTGTCCTGTGCAACCAGGAAACCAATGAGGATGTCGCTCACCTATTCTTGTCATGCCCTTTTGCTGCAAACTGTTGGGCACACCTCTGGGTGGTTGTCCCCCCATCCACTGACTTTACCGATACTGTGATCCAGGCTGGAGGGCTTTGGAGTAGGCCGATGTTTTTGGAAATTTCATTACATCAGCATGGTCTATCTGGAAAGAAAGGAATAATGTAATCTTCAAAGAGATCCCACACTCGCATAGCTCTTGGCTCAACAGATTCAACGAAGACCTCTCTCTTATCAGATACAGAGTCAAGTTGTCTCAGTTCATCTCACACTTTTTAAATTATGTTGTATAAAGTTCCTAATTTTAGCTTATTCCCCTCCCCCCCCCCTCGGGCCTCCATGTGACTGACATGTAATTTTTTTGTATATCTCCCCATTTTCTTGGGACCCCTTAATATATAAGGATGTGAGAGCTTCTCCCCCAGTCACTAATTCTCAAAAAAAAAAGTTAGTCACAATCCAAACAACCCCTAAGGGCTTTTTTGGTTTCAGGGGATCCTCCTGGGATCCACGCCTCTTCCTTGGGAAGAATCAACGCGGGTTGAATCAAACCTGGAAAACTGATCGAGCCATTTGGAGGCCCGCAAAATCAGGGCACCCTGCCCCTTCCACGGCTTTTCCCCGAGATAGGTTTCCACGACTCAATACATCGGAAAGCAAATCCCCGTTCGCTCTGGAGAAAAACTCGCTACACCTTACCCCCACGGGGGAATCCTTCTGCACGTGACAATTACCCCCTAGGGGCTTGTGGCCCTGGGCTTTCTCCCCCTTACTGCCAAACAAGGCCTAAGTTTTAGGTAAAGTATTCACAACAATTCCTTTCATCGGATCTTAATCAAGTGTATAAGTGATCAGGAACTTACCATGCATTAATTAGTGTGAGTGACAATTATGTGTTTTGTGAAGCAAAAAATGTGGCACATTAAAACCATGCATTATTGCATATTCAAAACGTAACAAAAAGCCTTTTAAGCGTCTTCTATGTACTTAGGGTCACCACATGGTAATCCTCATGTTTTAAATTGATTTTGTAAGGTTTATCCTAGGACATTAAAAACCAAGGTTCGAGGCACATTACTCAAAATATTTCGTCCTTTGACTCTAATAAAAATGGGATCGGAGACTCACGCAAGTCCATAACGTACAGCGGGCCATAGTTTTGCTTACGAAGCAAACACTGTTGTGACAAAGTTGTTCATGCATATTCAAACATAACAAAACCACTCCAAATTAACATTTATATGGAGTCTCATTTGGATCCCTCTCCCCCATGGTGCTTATTTTCGATCGATCTGATCGATTGCTTGGTTGGCGTTCGGTCACTATATAGAGAGGGCCGGTCATAGTCCATGCTGACTTCCTTTAAGTGTTTGTGGGGTGGTCCTATATATAGGACAACTGAAACCAAGTTCGAGCTTGGCGCATGTGCATAGTTTTCATAAAATTGCATTTCGTCCACTGTAAGCGGGGGACTCACAGTATAAGTCAATATACAACCATATAATATATATATATATATACTTTTGCTTATAAATCAAGTGCCTCATCAAGTGCATTTGGATGTACATTCAAATGTAATGAAACCCTTTCAAACATGTATTAGAACCACATGCATATATATGGTGATTTCCTCTAGGGTTTGTGGGGTGGCCCTATATAGAACACACATCAAACCTAATTAGGTGCCTTGTATTCGTCACAAGATTCCCTAAATTCATATCTAATAATTATAAAGTTTGTGACTTGCACTTTTAAGTCCAAACCTTCGCCAAGGATGACAGTATATGAAGTTTGTGAAGCACATGGCACATCAAAGTCGTGCATTGCACCATTTAAAAATCAACTAAACATTTTTATACATGAAATGGAGCCGCATGTGTGTGACGAAGGTGGTACGGATATTCATTGCGTTGTTGTGGATGAAACGATCCACACTCATGTTATAGGGGTTTACCGACATAAAAAGGGTGTATACATGGTGATTTCCTCGAGCTCTATGTCAGGGTATTCCTATAGGACATAAAAAATCAAGTTTGAGGCCATCTGTTAACAACACTTAGTTTTCCTCACATGATGGTTTGTATTGTTAAGATTGTTGGTGATTGTAATTTTTTTAGATGGAGAAGTAATTTCAGTACAATTTGGACCGTGGGATGAATGATGGACGGCCTCGGACCTGCCTACCTCATCACGTATTTATTCAATTACCCTCGAATGCGGTCCAATCACTTCATGTGCACACCATTCCACACGAGGCAACAACTCAATTTAAGGAGCGGTTCCTTGCAATTTACCAGCGAACCCCAGAAATCAAACAATCCCATTAGCATCGACGATTGTGCTCACTCCCCCATGCCGCCCCTTCATCTCCACCGCCGGCGCCGGTGGCACACCACTTCCGCCACATCCAGCCCCGTCGACTGGCATATCCGATCACCCCCCCACACACACACAATCCCCAATCTAACCAACCACCACAATGTTGCTATTTTTTTTAAATAATACACTTCTTTTTTTGAAAATTACAGAAATAATACATGTTTTTGGAAATTTGCAAAAATAATACACCATTGGGCTTTTCCGTGGCCGAAAGGCCCTATCGGCCTAGCCTAGGCCGACAGGCCCCTATCGGGCTGGCCCAGGCCGACAGGAGGCTGGACCTAGCCAACCGCCCGCTGGCGCCATGCAGTCGGCCACGCCAAGGCCGATAGGGGCCTGTCGGCCCATCCCAGGCCGACCGGCCTGTTTATTTTTTTCATTTTTTTAATATTACTTTCCTATATATCTTTGTAGTTCAGTTATTTTATGTGTACGTTTTTCATATATATATAATATTTTAAGTTCAGTTATTATAATGGTTAACATTTGTACATGTTTTTGAATATAATTATTAATATTTGTATACACCTTTAACATTATTTTAAGTTCAGCAATTATAATTTGATAAATTCAATATATATGTTTGTAATGGTAAGGGAATTTTATTTTGAAATTTCATAACATTTTATAACATGTTACATACATGACTTTATAACATTTTGTAAAGGTAAGAGACATTTTATTCACCTTTTGAAAATGTTATAAAATGTATATAATGTTATAAAATGTTATAAATTTTATAAAGGATTATAAAATGTTATAACATTTTATAAAGGTATATAAGTTGTTTAAAATGTCTCTTACCATTACCTTTAATAAAAATGTCTGGACTTTATATACCTTTAAAAAAATGTCTTATACATATTTTTAACTTTATATACCTTTATAAAATGTTATAACATTTTACAACATTATATACATTTTATAACATTTTTTTAAAGGTGTCTAAAATGTCTCTTACCTTTACACTTTTAAAAAATGTTATAAAATGTATATAATGTTAGAAAATGTTATAACATTTTATAAGGGTATATAAAGTCATGTGTATAAGACATTTTGTAAAGGTATATAAAGTCATGTGTATAACATGTTATAAAATTTTATAAATAACATTTAATAAAGATATATAAAGTTAAAAAATGTATAATGCATTTTTAAAAGGTATATAAAATTCCCTTAACATTACAAACATATATATTGAATTTATCAAATTATAATAACTAAACTTATAATAATATTAAAGGTGTATACAAATGTTAATAGTTATATTTAAAAACACATAAAAATGTTAACCATTATACTAACTGAACTTAAAATATATTATATATATGAAAAACATACACATAAAATAACTGAACTACAAAGGTGTATATATAAGCAATATAAAGAAAATGAAAAAAAAAATCAGGCCGGTCGGCCTGGGCTGGGCCGACAGGCCCCTATCGGCCTGGGCGTGGCCGACTTCATGGCGCCAGTGGGCGGTTGGCTAGGTCCAGCCTCCTGTCGGCCTGGGCCAGCCCGATAGGGTCCTCTCTGCCTGGGCTAGGCCGATAGGGGCCTTTCGGCCACGGAAAAGCCCAATGGTGTATTATTTTAGCAAATTTCCCAAAACGTGTATTATTTCTGTAATTTTCAAAAAAAGTGTATTATTTAAAAAAAATTAGCCATAATGTTTTGCACCGTCCTCGTCGTCCACGGCGCCAGGTCAGCCACTCGGCTCATATTATAGGAAGCGAAAGTCAGTGACTGACGATGGCCATGACCGGGTCGCACAGCAGCAGCACCCCGTCGAGAAAGAGGATGTCCTGGCCAAGGAGGTCGTCCTCCACAAAGCAGAGGAGACAGGTCGCGAATGCGACCACCTCTTGAACGAACTCGTTCAACTTCGGGATGAAATCGCGCGCCAAATTGACGACACACGCCGCGAGTTGGCCGGGGTTGCTCCGGAGCTAGAGGGGATCCACCGCGGCGTTTACGAAGCGGAGCTCGAGGCGGCGTAAGAAATGTCCAATTCAACGGCTCGCACCGAGGAAGCCATCCGGGAAGCCCAACGTATTGCCGACGAGGCATTAATGGAGGCCGACATCAAGATTTAGTCGACCACAGCGTACGCGGAAACCGTGATCCGCCAGGCGTACGACAAACTCAACGCATCGTAGGAAGCTTGGTACGCCAACGAAGAGGACAATGGCGAGTAGGGAGGCGCAGGCGAGGCGGAAGGCGAGGACGACAACACGGGCGGCGGTCATGAGGAGGACGACGACGAGGAGGACGAGGACGACGGCGAGGAGGAGGACGCCGATGAGGACGAGGACGACGGCAACGACGGCCACGGCGGTTAATAGACTCAAGTAGTTCACCTGTTCCACTAATATGCATGTTAATTATGAATAAGTACTCCTATTCATTTCCCTTCGGAAAAAAATCATCTTTTATATAAAGTTGTTGTTCATAGAATCTGTTGATGTTCAGTGTAAAATATTTATTTTGCATCGACTTATTTCTATCGTTCTCACGTGGTCCCAAACACGGGATACATTTATTAGTCAACCCAACGTCGCCACCGCTCTTCTTCTACACGAATCCATCTCCGCTCCCACCCCCAATCTCCAAATCTCAACCCCGCCCACTATTCTAGTCCATTAGTGCCGCAATATTCGCCCACTAACATCCCCGCAGAAGATTTCCATGGCGGCCGTCGGCCAGATCGCCACCGCGTACAACCACCGCCGCCATCGACCTCCAGGAAACCCTAGGAAGGTGGAATCTGCCTAACAAAATGGAGGTAAATCCTTATTCCAAACTATTTGTTTCCCGCTGAAATGTAGTTCAACTGCTAACTTCGTTCTGAATCGATGGTTTGGATTCACATTGCCCAAGTTTTCGGACACCAGGGGTTTGTGCGACAATGGCTACGTAAGGCATGCTAAGCACTTCTACATCAGGCTTCCAGTTGGATTTCTAGACAAGACATTATGATTTTTACAATGGCTATTTTGTCAATCGTGGTGGTCCTGATTTGATATTACTTACCTCAGCATACTATACTAGTGGTCTATCACTTAAGTCGTCGCTATGAAGCTTTTCACTATATGAAGGGTGGCACATAGCACATAGTTGTAAACTACAGAAGATTATTGATCTGTCCTTAGTCATGTAGTATAATTATGAATATTTTTCTATGACGGAGTGTGCCACATAGCGCATATTTTGTAAATTCCTAACTTGTCATATTCACTTCTTCCATATCTATCTTGTTTGTTTTCTGAAAGAGCATTTTTACGGCATATAATGCTAAATATTGTTCTCCTCTTCCACAATTCATCCCGTTCTTTACAAGAAAGCAAGTCCTCAAGAAGTTGGGTGTTTTTTTGATTCAAAAGACCACTGCTAAACCAAAGCTTAAAACAAAACATGGATTTCTCTTCCATTGTTCTCTTGTAAACTGTAAAGGGAAAAGATTTTTCAGCGGATCAACTTGGGGAGAAGTCGCCAAAGTATATAAATTCGAAGTTGGTATGAAGCTACACTTCGCTATTAGCACGCATGGTCTGATAATCAAAGTGGATTTGGACAATGGCCCAATCGTGCATCCATGTGAGTGTTTAGAAACACACACTCTTCCTTGTTTGTGTGTAGATTTGCAGTTAATTATCAGTTTAAAATAATCGTTCTTATGTAAATCTGCACATGTTATTAATCACGTGTACATGTTTACATGCTCATCTTACTATGCTATGTCAGAAAAAACAGAAGAGATAATTGACAACATAGAACTTACTGCTGGAACCATATGTACGTGGAAAGATACATGGTTTTTCATCGGATTTCCTAATAGTAATAACTTGCTTGTGGGCAAATACGCATCTGAACCAAGTTCTGGACCGTACAAGCTACTTATCCACACTCTGACAAAGACCAACATTAAGAAGAAACTATTGGTAATAATTTATTTGTTTTATTGTTCATATTACAGTCATTGGTATTTAATTAGGACATCATACTATGACACAGTTGTGTTATTGCAACAAAGGCTCCCCAGTCGTGGTCTGCCGGATCAGATGAATCGATATGGTGAAATGAGAATTATTATCTATCCAGATACCGACTTATGGCCAATATACTTGACGTTAGAAACAGATGGACGCCTCGTCCTGGATGGGTGGAAGGATTTAATCTGCTTGTACAAACTGTCAATTGGGGATATGATCTTATTAATTATCCACCATGGAGGTGATGAGGTTCTTCTCTTTATCACGCCAATGCTTACTGGAACTGAATATTCTGTACAACCTGATGAAGAGTAGTTCGATCCTTCTGCCGTCGAGTTGGTACTACATCACTCCTGCTATTGATATTAGATATTTCTGGTAATGACGTGCTGATATACCAAGTGTTTGTTGTATGTCTGAATTAAATATGCAGTGTTAACGCAAGTTGTGTTTCATAGATGCTATGGAACATTATTTTCCTGTGTTGTACTTGTATAATATAAAATACTCCTAATTCAGTAAACTTCTGCCATTACATTGGGGTCAAGTGCCAAGCATCATATTTCATGGTATATTAACGATCTTTTCTTTGTCATTATCGACGAAGTTAGTACTTTCTTCAAGAAATGAAATCGTTATACAAAAATGTTAAATAATATTCGTAAAGCAGTATGATTTGAAGTCATACCACGGTAATCACATAATCAACACGAGCATGTAGGAAAAGAAATCACAACATTTCAATTTTAGAATATCTTCCATACTTGATCAGATTATTTCCAAAGTAAACGTTTGTGTTTTTTTCTTTTTAATATTACAAAAATGTACCAACAATAGATGAGTTGTAGCATATTGGTAAATATCTGAGGCCACCGCATGAAAGTTTGTTGTTCCTCGGTTCGAATCTCGCACACAACATATTTTATACTACTATTTATTTTCCTTCTTCAACCCGACCAATATACTTTTTTCCTACAATGTCATCGTGACGCTTTATCCATATCCCGCGACACGGGAACCGTCATAGAAATTATACGTGCGCAGTGGTGGCCAAAATACGTCGTCTAAGATCAGGCGGACTGTCATCGAAGTTGCTGGGAGCGATGGGACGGAAGGGATTTTTCGTGGTGACGGTCTCCGTCAAGAAAGAACAACCTTTGATGACATTTGCTCCTCCGACACGCGGGTTTTTGTCAGAAAATATCACCGTTTTTGTAGTGGTACCTCATAAGAGGGGTTTCTAACTCATCAAAGATGAGAAACATCAGATAATATATAAGAAGAAAGCAGTGAAGAGGAAACAAATTGCTACCTTGGTGAGGATGGATCTTATGAAAGAATTATCAGTACATGCTCAAATGCTCCTGTCGCAGGAGGTCAACATGTCGGATTTTGATCTTATAACAACAGTACCGCATAAGAGTAGTTGTGCATCAGCTGACCCCATCCTCATTAACTATGATGCTGCTATATATGATCTATATGGCATGACACGGAAGATGACTTGCAAGATTAGAATGAATAAACGTGTGTTGCGATGTGCACTCGCACAGAGTATCCCCCCCCCTCAGTGACAGGGGTCTCCTCTTAAACAATGTGCCACTGGAACGGGGTCACGTGAAGTGTTTGGTAACCAAGGTCTTTGAAGCATTCAAGGAATTTCCCCTTCCCTGTGATCAACAGCAAACCTTGGGCGAGTCATTGTTGTATCAGATCGAGTGGACGAGGAATGAAATAACTGTCCTCGACGAGATCCCTCCAACCCCAGCACCATCCACCATTGATGCCTTCCATCAAGAAGATCTGTTACCCACGCCACAACAGATTATCCATCCTTCTGTGGATCGCCTTATCAATTCCAGCCAAGAGGCCGATTCATCAAGCTCTGAGCATCCCCTGCGATATGATGTTCTTACACAATCCAAGGAACAACCAACTCGTCATCAGATTGTGGCATGTCCTCCTGCAACCAAGACACCACCTATTCCGATGTCGTCCGTTCAAGCAACAGTGTCCTACACACTAGCAACACCTGCTAAGCAGACAGTGCCAACTGCAGCGGTTGCTCAGCAGACCAATTGGGCAGAACCTGCGGATGGCATGTCTGCTGCGCTGACCATCCAGACGGAACCCACGGATTAGATGTCTGGTCCGCAGACCGACATGGTGGCACCCATGTATCACATGTCTGCTCACCAGACCGACACGACGACAACCATGGATCACACGTCCGCACCGCTCACTCCTGAGCTCATAGATTGTCGCCGCCATCTCACCAGTCTAACAATCTTGCAACTCAAGATCCACAGTTCGGGGAACTTGAACCAACAACTCAAAAGTCATACAATTCTGGACTACCAGATCCAGAGTCCGGCGCACTTGCAGCAACATCGCAAAAGTCTGATGCACTCATACAACAAGGTCCATATTGTGAAGCGACTACACCACCAGCTAATAAAAATTACGATGCACCAGTACCTCCAGCTGCAATGTCAGTAGATCATGCAAGCGACCTTGCACCGACTGCTCATAAGTCTGACGTGGGAAAGAGAAGGAAAATTTGTAAAGCTCAGACTCCAGCCACAACAAACCCCAGTAAGAAGGTAGAAAAAAAGACTGCAAGTAAACGATCCACCCGACTCAAAGAGGCAGTTGCTGAGCACCCCGATGATGCACAGGAATCACAACTACAAACAATCTTGAACCGTGAAAGGAAGAACGTGTACATTATTGCAAAACTGACATCAGAATTCAGTGGAGATCTGGAGAAGTTGTGTCCTGTAGATACAAGCCAAGCACGTAAGTTTTCACGTGTCCTGCCATATCTAACTACCAAACACCTGAGTAAGGAAGGTGGTTACTACAGAAAGGTGCATGAGCATTTAGTCGGTAAAATGTGAAAAACCGATGAAGCAGGTATCACTATATACCATGGCCCACAATTCGATTTAGGTACAAAGCATGGTGACTTCCAAATAACATTCGATGAGTTTTATGACCTCTTCAACTTCGATATGCTCGAATTGGGTTTAATTCGATTCGTCTTCTTGTAAGTACTTCGGAAACTCAATAAACCTCTCTTATAAGCCAATGAACAAATTATATCTAACTTTATAGTTTCCTCAGGGCTTTGGCGTCCTCGCCTAGAGATCGAAAGATGATACGCGTGAATTTTATAGACCCTGGTATGGTTAATGAGTATGAAATATCTACTAACAAGGTGACGTCCATCAAAAGTCTCACCCAAAAGCTTTTTCCCGACCAAACGCGAGAATTCCACCTGCTTCCATATTATGAAAAGTAAGTAAATTATACGACCACATATACATTTACCAGAAAGCAATCTGGTGGTTCATCTAGTTCATTTGAAGATGATTCCAATGATTCTAATTAAAAACTTAAAACAATTTGACTATTAGAGTTTATTACTTTGTTGTGCGTGGATTTAAGCCTCATATTTGTATTTGTGCCATGGATTTGGCCTTGACATTTGAATATGATTACCTGGTTATGCATGTATTTCTTTTGGACATATTTTTAATGTTAAAATGCCTGAAATCCTTAATATTTGGGTTAGTTCTCGCCTTTTTTTCATCAAGCTATTTTAAATGTAACTTTGCTATATCCCGCTATATCTTCTGTAGCTTCTGGAGAAGGGCCACGCTATTTTTGATAGCACGCTATTTTAAACCTTGCATTTACCTACATTGATTGACTTTCAGTACCCAACATGTTTCATTTTTTTGTGTGTTTTGCTAACCTGTAGGAAACATTAGATCGTTATTGTCGTCGTTCTAAAGCTCAACACCGTCTACTACATTGATTCTCTATCAACAAGAGAAAACCCAATGGATCTGTCACTTGTTCAGAATTTCCTGCATAGGTATTGAATTCTTCTATGGTGAAACTTATGCTAATATTTACTTCCAGAAATGAGTATGAAAAATTCAACTTCATCACAGAATTGAATTCTTCATGTGTAGTGCACTTCGTGAGAACATCTGTATTGGAGGGAACCTTTGCGATAGATAAAATCCTCTGCAACATGACACTATTTATCTGGTACGATACTGAAATATATTATTTTCAGAATGTATGTCCATGAGTTCAAGTTTCTATATAAGTACATTTATAGTTCTATATGTAGTCCAAAGAAACTAAAATAGATTACGCCGTATGGCTTATTTGTTCCTATATATACATATGTACACTATTGCTAACTCCATACACAAATTTACAGTGTCCTAAGCAGCAACCAGTGACCAACTTGTGTGGATTCTATGTTTTTCAATTTATGAGTTACTTAGACAGTTCTCCTGCAATATATGATTCCCGCAAACTACCAAAAGTAAGTCTAGTGTCTCAATCACTTTCATTTACATGTACATCAAATTCTGATTTTTATATCATACAGGTTTTTGAGAAGTTCGCAGCTGAACCGCTATCCCAAAAGCAGTTGTTGGGCGTCAGTTCAATGATTTGCAAATGGTTGGACGACCACCACTTAGAATGCACGGGAAAATATTTTAGATGACCTATGGATGTTCAATAAGTATGCTTTCTTCTTCATTCACTTCACAATGGGATGCATTTGTTTTCCATGTGATGACAGGTCTCGCACTTCATTCTGTGACACTGAGATACTTAGAATGCACTATTACATTTTCTTGATGAATAATCCGCTTGATGTGAATATTAATTCATTGTAAAACATGTTCCAACAAATTTAGTACCAGTGGTTCTAATTGAATCATGTTTTTTAATTGTGCCTCTACTTTTTGGTTGCACACGGTTCAACTATTTTACCGTCTGCGATATTAGAATCGACCCGTCTGCGATATTACAAATGACCCGTCTGGGACATTACCTCATCCTCGAAAGTAACCGTCTGTGATCCTCAAGACTACAGAACTAAAACAGAACCGTGGGCGATCTACTTATCATCACAAACGGACAGGAAGAATTGTACGTTTGGACAACGATATGTATCACGAACATTTGCATCGAATCGACCGTGCCCTATACAACATACATTAGTGACGACTCCTCCTAGTATTTTGTTTGCGTTAATTCTATATCGCACACAATTGTAAGACAACCAACGTGGGCATTCTTCTGTACAGAGAAAACGTACTTATTCTCAAAACCGGTTGGAATACTATAATTATTTCAATTGATTCATTTTTACGGACCGTGCGATATATTCTTGCAACCCACACGTTTGCTGTTGCGCCTTCGTCTGAGATGAGATTTACTTACACACGGTTTTTTAAGGAAACACGTTTGGGATAAGTCAATCATTACAAACGAGTTATACAAGTTAACTGTGTGGGACATAGTTTTGTATCACATACGAGTTGTTTTACCGAAGCGTCTGTGCGTACTGGTGACATAACCAACGGTTTCTGGCTATCGTGTGGAATAGGCCCCCCCCCTATCACAATCGAAGGCAAGGCGACGATTTCGGTTCCCGTAGGCGATAGGGGTCGAAAACCGTTTGGATAGCTATCGCGTCACTAGTGTTAATCGACATTCCGGCACAACATTGACACTCATAACCCTGCAAACGATATCAACATTCCATATTTTTTGAAAAGGCACATATACATAGAGAAAAATAGAAAAGTTAGTTTTGTCTCCTCCTTTTCCTCATTCTCATTCTCCTTTTCTTTTTCTTCTCTTCTTCTTTATAACTACAACTAACTATCTATATCACAAAATCATCTAATTTGGAATGTAAAGTGTACAACTAACTATCTATACCACTAAATGACCTAACTACCATAAACATTAGGTAATAACAAATCTAACTAAAATAGTAGCCTAAATAACAAGAAATTAAAAACTAACAAAAAATATAAAAAAAATTGCATGTGAGGAGGAAACTCACCAGTGGGTGGCGGCGGGTGTGGGAGGGGGAGCATCGGGTGATGGCTTCTCGCCCCTCGTTGGTTACCGCAAGTGGAAGGTTGAGATGTATCCTAGCAGAAAATTTCCCCTAACATAGAGCATAGGGTTTATGTCTCCTGTAGGACTTCAAGGACGACAAGTAGGTGCTCAAATGAGCAAGGTGTCGTTTGAAGATAATTACTCACTTGACCTGGACCTGCACACACAACAAATAACTTTGCTCCCAACGAGTACAGAGAGGTTGAGAGGTTGTCAATCTGTCACAACCCCAGATTAGGTATGTGCTAGGTTAGCTTCATCCTTTGCATCATGCAAAAATTTCAAAAGAAATTGGAATTGGGGAAAGCAGAAAGCCCTAAAGAATTTAATTCAAATGGCTAGAGAAAAATATTTTTCCAAAAATCTTCTGAACATTTTGAAAATCTCTATAAATGGGCATGATCACATTTCATGTGTTGTGGGTCCAACCTCATGCACTAAGATTTTTCAAAAAGTCCAAGAAGGGCTTGGAAATTAAATAAAACCCTATTCGAATTGAAATTCAAATAATTTGAATTTAAAAAATCTCCAAAACTTGGGAGTGGCTAGTAGTAGGTTATATAAGGCCAAATAAAAGTTTTGAGGAAGTTATAAAATGCTTTGGTATTTTATTTACTAGAGCTAAAAAAATTACAGAAAGAAATAAAAGAAAACAGAGACAGAGAAGAAATCTGGGCCAACTTATTCCCCTGGCCCAACACCACGGCCCAGCCAAGCCCCTCTTCTTGTCGTCTTCTTCCCCGGCGCACGAAGCAGCACAGTGGCGTGCATGACGTGGCCGACGACGCTGGCTAGGCCACGCAGCTGCCTCCCCGCCGTCATATGCGTGTCCAAGAGCCTCCCCTGGACATCCCCATCCCAATCCCCCTCTCGCGGCTCACCTCCCTCCCTCTTCCTCGCCGATTTCTTCACGCCCGAAAGCTCACCGGAGCGCGCTGCCGTGTCCACGCGGCCAACGACGACAAGACGCCGCACCGTCGTGTCCCTCGTCACCGCCACCTTCCTCTTCGTCTTTGTGCCAACGCCCGCGAGCTGGAACGCCCCGAAGCCGGAGGATCAGAAGACTTTGCACCGCACGGCCGACGGCACACCGTCGTCGAATTCGCCGCCTCTGAAGCCCCTACGGCTTCGCCGTCTCCTCCATTAGCATCAGGGTGAGCTCCCGCTCCTTTACCCTCTTCGAGCGCGCGAAATGGTGTCCCCAATCGCCAAGCCTATCGGCTCAACTCCGGACGCCGCGAAGCTTGACGCCGGCGAGGCTCCGGTGCTCCCCAGCCTTCCCCGTGGGCACGAGGTGGTGCAGGCGAGCATGAGGAGCATGCCCGTGCCCTCGGCTTGGGCAACCGTGCCCTGCGCTACCATGCCCGTGCGCGCCGCCGTCTCGGGTGGCCACCGGCGACGTGCCGCCGGCGTGCCAACGTGGCACGGGTTAGCTTAAACTAATCCACGCCCTAATCAGCCCCCAAAGCCAATGACAAGTGGGGCCAGGCCCCAAATAACCCCCTCTGTTTAATTAAACAGAGGGAATTAACCCATTGTGGCTGATAGACCTGGCCCACAGGTCAGAGCCCCCCCTGACGTCACCCTTGCGTCAGCATGACGCAGTAAATAGATTTATATTTGAAATGAAATTACAAAAAATGGTAGAAAATCATTTAAACTTTTAAAATTCATATTAACTTCAAATTGGAGAAATAATATATGAAAAATTATCATAAAAATGCAAGGATTAAGAGTATGCAATTTGTTTTCATGTTTGACCATTTTAAAATGGGGCAGCAGTAGCAAATGTGCATTTGGATTAATTTGAATTTGAATTTGGAGTTTGAATTTGCAAATCCTTTGCAATACACTTCAATTAAATTGAATATGCCACAAACCAGTACCCTATACATCATGTCACAACTTATCATGTGCTTGTGCATTTACTTTCGATGTTGCCCCCCTTTGTTGATGATTGCTTCCGGTAACAGTGTTTCCGATACGGAGGTCATCCCCGAAGCAGAAGACCGTTAAACCCGTGTATCGTCAGCAAGGCAAGAAAACCCCATTGATCATATCTATAAAAACCCAATTCGCTCTCATTCTCTCTTATGCATGTTTAGGAGTTCACCATGATGCGTTCTACCGCTAGTTGAACCCATTCCTTTGCATGACCTATCATTTCTGCCACAGTATTAAGCAAACCTCAACCTAGAAAATATCGGAATTGTTTGTCATCATCATGTCGCCATTCATCCATGTTATGCCTAGGCTATGCTTAGAGTTGTGGAAGCATTGGTCCATCTTGGGTGATGAGTTGATGTTGGTAGCAGTCATGTTCATGTTACCTGTGATGAAAAAGGGTGTGGTGAATTTGACCTAAACAAGGTGAACGATGAGAGGCTGTGTAGGAGTAAACAGTGGGTTGTCTCGTTGCACACTGCCCTGGCCCCGATTTCTTGTGTTTTGATCCAAGACAAAGAGTAGTACCACATGTTGGGCAAACGGATCCCCGCTCAGCCTACTAACTCACCCCAGTTCAAATCCAGGAGTCACTAGTTCGGATTTTCCATTTGGCATATGCATGGAAAAAGAATGAATGAAAGTTTGCATCATTTAGATATGTGGGTGGACCTGTGAGACACTAAAACCATCTGCTAAGGTGGCGTTTCTGTCGCCTGCATCATCTGAGTCCGTATCGTTGACCCGGCCGGACTCTTGAGCGGTAAGCAACTCAGATGGTTGATTCCTGGATTAGAGTTGGCTGTGAGGTAAAAGTTGTGGAAATTGTCCTCGCCCACACCCGCTTGAAGGGTGACGAGATCTTGGCGGTAACTGATGGTTTCATGCGTGTAGCAGTACACCCCTGCAGGGTTAACAAAACTAGTCGAATAGCCGCGTCCGCGGTCATGGACTTCTTGGAGACCTTTACTTGATTATTAGACAACTTCAACGGATATTCTAAAACTTGCCAAGATAAGTCTGAGTGCTATGGCATGCCTCCTCGTGGGGAAGTCAAGGAAGTATCCATAGTGGTGTTTTGGTTGGAGACTTGGTAGTGGACCCGTGTACGCTTCTTACCTCATTCTGGTATTCGTAGTATAGGACTAGTCAAGTCAAAGCTGGCACTTCTGCACTGAAACCCCACTTTCCTTTACCTTGAAACCTGAGCATGAGGAGTATAGATCTGATGTAAGTCTTTTCGAGTACGACTTTGTGCTCACGTTTGCTTATTCTATGTTTTAGATGAGAACCCACACCCCGATGGAGGCACCTTCCTGAAGCTCGAGGTTGACGAAGTTAGTATAGTTCCAGACAGCAGTCTGGTCCCTCGTGGAAGGGCTTCTATGTTTACAAGGATTCTCTAAGACATTTGTTAATCTTGTCTGTACTCAGACCTAATTTTCTTCCGTTGTTTGATGTAATGATGGATCATAGCATTATATGATATTTGTGTACTCTATGTGTAAGTCAATAAAGATATACTTTGTAGAGTAATGTGATGATACATGCTGTTCACACTAGACATGTATGCTGCGTGTATGATTATAACGTGCATGTATTAGTGTGGGTTTTTGATAGCTTGGTTGGGATCTTGTCGGCGGTCTTTTATACACCAAGTGGCCCTTAGATGTGCGCAACTTGGGGCATCGCGATGCGATTGCTCGTGACTCTGTGACGTGGCACACTTTGTTGTATGATTGAGCGGTCCGAGACCCCGACTAAGTGATCGGTCTGGAGTTTTTTTATGTAAGTGTTATGGTTCAATCGATAATATGGTTGAGGCGACTTGTCTATGAGTATGGGATTTCACCACCCTTAAGAATTTAGACTTGTGAGCGGATGATGAGGACCCATCTCAGTTGATCATCCAGGCCTGGATGGGATGCCCATCACGTTTGAGCTTTCCGAGAGTGTCTTGTACTTGGCCTTGTCTGCTTAGACAAGTGGGTATGGCTCTCGGATCTCCATATGATTGAGTTGTGACTGAAATTACATACGCATATACTGGGTCTCGACAGACATGGTATCAGAGCAGGACTGTCTGTAGGATTATCAAACCCTTGGTCGAAGTCGAGTCTAGGATTCAATAGTTATATAGTTACTTGGATATAAAGGGAACAACGTAAGGCTTCTTTTTTCTCCTTATCTTCATCGATCTGAGTTCTGAGTCACCCTCATCTTGTTCTTCAGGAAGATAGGACTAGGCACATCTATGTTTTACTAGAACATCTCGTTGATTGCTTCTTTGTAGCCGTATGACTGTTGTGGTCGTCTAGATTCATCGTTTTGTTGAGTTCCCTGAAGAAATTTTGTCCAATCATTTCAAGGTTGTTTCATTTTCTATCCCGGTGTAGCCGTTGTGCTGCCCGATTTATTCCGTATTTCTAGGAATATTTGCTCTGAATTACAATATTTTCTGCCTAAATCATGCCCTCTTATCTTGATTCCATCGTACAATCTGTTCTGATCGTTAATTGTTATCACACAGGATGTCTGGTGGAACTCGTAGTGCTGTTCGTCGCAATCGAGAACGTGATCGGAATCGAAGTAATGATGAACCTCCACCATCGCCTTCTGTGGTGGAAATCATGATGGAAGCTGAGCGGAATCGACGTGATCAAACACGTCTTCTTGAGCTCATCGAGCAGAACACCTCACGCCATCGTAATGTGGTTGTTAGCATTCAAGATTTCGTCCTGCTCAAGCCACCGGTATTCCGATGTTCTTCTGAGCCACTTGAAGCTAATGATTAGCTCCGTTCCATCGAGCGTAAGCTTGACACGACACATGTTGCTCCCAATGATCGAGTTATATTCGCGGCATACTTTCTGGAAGATGCTGTTGCGGAATGGTGGGAGAACTATGTTGCGATGCAGCCTGATGGTCACATAGTGACTTGGCAGGAGTTCCGTTATGCCTTTCGAGGGTACCAAATTTTGGATGAGTTGATGGAGTGCAAGAAGAAAGAATTCTGCAATCTGACTCAAGGAGAGATGTCCATTCATGAGTATGTGAGAGAGTTCAACCGCCTTGCTCGTTATGCCCATGATGAGATCACCACCGATGCCAGAAAGCAGGCAAGGTTCCGTAAGGTACTTAGCCCCATCCTTCGCCATGATCTCAACCTCCTTTAATTTGCCACCTTTGAGGATTTAGTCAACAGATCCTTCAGAGCTGAGCATGGCAATGAAGTGTTCGAAGAGTCTCGCAAGCATGCTCGTGAGTTTGGTCCTTCTTCAAGTTCAGCCCCTCAGAAACGCCGAATATGGATTCCAACTAGTGCTGTACCTCAAAATCTTCTTCGGAGGCCACCATCCAATATATGCCATCCACCTCAACACATTGTTCCCCCGGGAATGATAGTGTACAATCAAGTAATCCTGCTCCGAGCACTTCAGGCAGGATGTGTTTCAAGTGTGGTCTGTCAGGCCATTACTTTAGATAATGCCCTCAGGTTTTGATGGCACCACGTCATTCTCGACGTAAGCCTTAAATGAAATCCACCTCCGAACCCTTGCAAGCGAAGTCTTCAGCCACTAGTAGTGGTTGTGTGAACCAAATCTCAGTTGAGGAAGCTATTGAATTTTCTGACGTCATCCTTGGTACACTCCCAGTCAATCATGTTCCCGCCTCCGTTCTTTTCGATCCAGGAGCTTCTCATTCATTCATGTCGGAGAGTTATGCACTTCGTCATGAGTTTCCTTTTGAAGAAATGTTTTCTCCAATGATAATTCAAACTCCTGATTCAAAGTGGCAAACTAATAGAGTAAGCCATGTCAATCAAATTGCAATTGAGGGTTTAGTATTCCTTGCTTCTCTTATAGCCTTCATGTCTTCAGACATTGATGTCATCCTAGGAATGGATTGGTTATTAAGACAGAATGTTGTCCTTGATTGTAAAGCCAAATCAGTTAAACTCACCGATCCTTGAGGCCAGAAAATTGACTACACCTCACTCAGCTCTAGAATCCAGATGCATACTTTGAATGTGCTTCCCCATCCTGACCTTGAATATATTCCGGTGGTTCTTGAATTCCCGGATGTCTTTCCTAAAGAGCTGTAGGGCATGCCACCCGACAGATGTGTAGAATTCATCGTTGATCTTATGCCAGGCACATCCCCAATTTCCAGACGCCCTTATAGAATGGCGCCACATGAGTTAGCTGAGCTTAAAATCCAACTTGAAGCTTTGTTGTCAAAAGGCTTCATCCGCCCTAGCTCATCGCCATGGCGTTGCCCCGTTCTGTTCGTAACGAAGAAAGATGGAACAGAAAGGATGTGCGTAGACTATCGCCCGCTAAATCTAGCGACGATAAAGAACAAGTACCCACTGCCCAGTATCAATGATATTTATGATCAACTTGCTGGATCCTCTGTCTTGCCCAAGATGGATTTGAGATTAGGCTATCATCAAATCAAGATACGAAACAACGACGTTCCCAAGACGGATTTCACTACTCGTTATGGTCTTTACGATTTCACCGTCATGTCCTTCGGTCTAACTAATGCCCCCGCCACTTTCTCGTCCTTGATGAATTCGATCTTCATGGAGTACCTAGATAAATTTGTTGTAGTTTATCTTGATTACATTCTCATCTACCCGAAGAACGAAAAAGAGCACGCAAAACATCTTAGGATGGTATTGATGAAACTTCGAGAGCATCGCGTATATGCCAAGTTCTCTAAGTGCGAATTTTGGCCACTAGAAGTGACCTACTTAGTGTTGGGGTTCGGGGCAGAAAACACAAATTTTTCCTTGACCTACGATACCCAATCCCAAGACCTATGCTATGCTGATGCAAGTAACGGACAGAAATAGATCACATACCAGTATGTAGTCCGTTAAGCGGGAAACGTTCCCGCATGAACGTGGTTGGTGTAGTCGTACCGGCAATCCCCGATGCCGCGCAGATCCACGATGACTCCTGTAGCTACCCGATCCTTGCGGACCGATGACGGGATTACGTCCCCGTCGGAACGTTGCTGATGAAGACCTCGCGATCCGGCCACGACGATGAAGTAGCACCACAAGTGTAGTGCCTCGCGGGATTATACACATACAGTATATCCGACGTCCCTCCGGGCTCCGAACCAGTAGAGCAGCGGAAAGTAGATGGATTCGGATCCCGATTCCAGCAGCACGACGGCGTGCGTATAGTGGAGAAATCCCCAACCCAGAGCAACCTCCAAACAAGGGGAGTCCGCTCAAAGGAAGGAGAAAGGAGGGAGAGAGATGAGAAACTTTTCTCAAAAATTCATGATTAAAAGGGCACCCCTACCCCTCCTTATATAGGCCAAGGAGGGGGGCAACCTCCCCTCAACTTCCCATGTGGGACTAATCCCAAAGGGGAGGGGGGCGCACCAATAAGGGGGGTGGGCCCCCTCATGGCGCCATGGCCCATGGGGGAAGACTCCCTCTCCCCCTAATGGGCCCTATGAGGCCCATATGCCTTTTAATTCATTTTTAATTATATTTAAATACATTTTAATATTTAATTCAGATAATTAAATAATAAAACATATATTAAACATTATTAAATATATTTTGAACCTTTCAAAATACCCGGAACAACTTCCGGCCTTCATCGGAACAATTCCGGCCATCACCGAAACAATTCCGGTGTTCTCTCCAATTTCTCCGGTGATCCCGAATCAATCCTTACTGCGTCGAGTACCCTTAAGTGTAACACCCTACGGTCCGGGAAACAGCAGACATGATCGATACAACTCTCATTGATCAATGACTAATCAATTGGACCTGGTTACAATCCTTGATAGCCCCTGCGCTTCCATCGAATGAACTTCAATCGCTGTTGGATCCGTTAACAGTGTGCCTGTTCCTTTTGTCCCGTGGTACTTTGCTTGTTCGAGGTTTGATCATCGGTATCCAATATACCTAGTTCTTCCTCGTTCTCAACAAACAAGTTTACTCGTTCCCGTGATATTACAACTCCGTGACCTAGTCACATGTTTGCAAACTTTATGATGCAATATCACCGAGTGGGCCCAGAGTACCTATCCGTCACACGGATGGACAAATCCCGCTTTGATCTATTTGCACACTCATTAACATATCTATTCGGAATACCTGAAGTACTCCTTTATGGCCAGCATATTTCAGTCAGGCGGTGGGTAGCAAATCAAGGCATCCTAATAGACAGTAATTACGTATGATCATTACGGTCTAAGGATCTGGTCACTACGTTATAGTTATCGCAATGTAGAACTATGTGACTTGATCACATCGCAACACTTCTGGTGGGTGTATGTCCATCATATCATTATCCAATGATACGACTCCATTGTCAACAGACGCCATTGTCTCATGATCAGGAAACCTTGATCATCAATCGCCCAATGGACTAGTATACTAGGGTTAACTAGGGAGCTGGTTGTTTGTATACCACACCTGTATTAATGTTTCCGCTTAATACAGTTCTAGCATAGTATCAAACGTATTATGAACTAATGGAATATGCTCGATAAAACATATTTTATTTGCCTCTAGGGCACATTCCCAACAGTCTCCCAGTTGCACTAGAGTACAAATAATCTAGTTGCATTTTCTCTGGATCATAACTCCTTATTGATCATGCTTGCCCGTGGAAGAGGTTGTATCAACGGTCTGGGTACCATTCAGAACCGTATGTCCTTTTGCAAATCATAATGTCACCTAATTTGACATTCCTTCATTATCCACTATAATGATGAGGTATATATTTTGGCGGTGAAGTGAGACTTCGTTTGCTGTGTCATATCAATGACATCCGGTGGGTCACGCGGACTTTCCCATAGTCATGCACACTTGAAACTCACTCAATCAGAAGTCTAACTTCTTAAGCCATAATATAACTCCTGCTACTTCTAAAGCAGCCACATCAATGTAGATTCAATCCTTAGTGCATTGTATGCAACTTTGATGTCTAACCATGTTTCTTTCAACTTAGGCATTCATTAGTATGATATCTCAATTTTCTAGGTTAGTGTCAAAACTTGAACCATCATAACATTTATGGTCAAGTCCACTATCCTTTACAAATTTGAGATGTATCCTCAGTTCTCTCCAGACACTGAAGGATAAACTTAACTCTTTGTTCAATGATTTACTCATAAATCATATCACAACATGTTCTTACTACTAAGAACTTGGGTCACATTACGTCGAGTACATAACTCTGGTTTTATATGAAAGAACCTATAACAAAGGCATAGAGGATCCAACACATCCATTTCTTTCATTAACCATGAACCATTGTTCTTGTACTGAGATTAACTCAATACTTCTCTTGGATATACAAGTAAGGACCACTTCTTGACTTGTCCCATTCTGAACTCCTTCAGAATCTTATCCAGGAAAGTATTACGACTCAATGTTATTAAACACATATCTATCTTAATAGATCTTCAATGCTTAATACTTTATTCATCTTCATTTATGAATGATTCAAATAATCATTAACACAAACTGCACCATTCATAATATGTTATCCATATATGAGAATGTTATCATGCTCCCACTCAAATATGTCATGCACATATTAAGTTATAGGATAACACTCATATTGCTCCCACTCAAATATGTCAGCCACATATAAGACAAGGATAACATCCACATGGCTCCCACTTAGATATGTCAGACACATATTAAGTTCAGGATACTAACCACATGGCTCCAACTCAAATATGTCATTTACATATGAGTCTAGGATAATACTCCCATAGCTCCCACTCAAAATATGTCGTCTACATATTAAGTTTCAGGAAACTATTCAGCTCCCACTCAGTTTCATGCAAATGCATGTTTCCTCAATATTTTGGTTAAGTCCAAAATCCTTTGATCATTCATCAAATCGAGAATTCAGTTTACGAGACACTAGTATCCATATGTTTTTCCAAAACCTTCTGGTTGTACCAATTACAACACTTCTTCAAATACAGGATTTGAGGAAGTCACGGTATTGATAACAATCCTGGATCAATCGTAGTGAATATCCCTTTGTCTCAAGCACTGCTACACATTGTAGTCAACCCATTGAATTTGTCAGAAACAATCTTTGTGACAAACCAATCTTGACGTCCCTTTGATGTTCACATTTATTCCTCATAACTCTGAAGTTATTGTGAATATCAAGTAACCTCCTTACTTGATAAGATTCAAGCAATCTTAAATGTAACTCAACATAGGATTTTATGACTCATAGTCATATCTCGTACTTAGGTCCACCATCGCTTCTTTGTAGTTCGTAGGAATGTCTTGTTCCATTAACATGACAAGTGAATCATGAATATCATTTTGCAGCAAGGGCAAATATATATTCTTGAATCCTACCTTTCTCAGTAAAAGCTCCCATCAGAAGATCATGATCATTATCATTAGTTTCTCCTCTTATTGTAGAGTTTTGCTTTCAGAACATATTCCGTTGCACTACTCTGACATTTGGAGGCAAGGTCAATTACCTTGGTTGAACTTTCACTTTTCTTCCATTACCACATTTATCAAGAACAATTCTTGACAAACACCAAACATAGCAATACAAGTTTTGCTCCTTTTGGTTATAGTTGTGGAAGATGCATCCATAGTTGTCTAAGGATACACTACAAAGATAATTTATCTTACATAAATCAAGCTTCCTAGAAACCACAACACACCATGACATATATAGTGTTGGTTTCCACGAACTCAGATGGTTCCCTATGCTGAAGTGAGTGTTTGCATATTAAATTAATAACTCTAAACAATAATAACGTAACTTGGTAAGAGATAACTTAGACCATACACTTTTCGATAGAATATGATCACAATGTTCAGGCACGTCAATCATATTGAAGTGTCTCAAGACATTGCAATTTGTGGAACAACTTTCACACAAGTCTTTATGCCCAAGACTAACTCAAAACATTCGTCACTTTGATCAAATCGTAGAGACTTGTCTTTCTTGTTAATTTAATATCCATCTTTACTCTGAAATCCCTTTTGATCATATCAAATTATTTAAGACTCATGTTTCATTAGTGAATACAAATATTCATCTAAGTCCATATACGAAGTTCACGAAATAATGAAATTCACCACATGCTGACATACGATACATCACGATGTATGATATTCAACAATCAGTACACAATCTGTTTTACCAGAATGCGAGGTTTTAGTCATCTCACCTCAAAGGTATGGTTTGTATATGTCAAGAGATCAAGTATCTTAAGACATCATCATACCATTCATGACTTAAGCTGTAGTGTCATTATTAAGCCTGGATATTTCTTGGCATTACAATATTTCTTATAAATGATCAAACAACTATCATCAATATAAGAATAGCTCATTCATAATCGTAATGTGACCATAATAGATATCATTCATAAAAGGAGAACAACTTACTTGTTTCTCACTAATATGAATAATTGTCTTCGCGAGATGCAAGACACACTAATAAAGTCCTCATTCAAACGATCATAAAATTTATTCATATATTAATCAATTGATAGATGTAGAGGGAGAGTGTTGTCGACCATCAACTATCTTGATTACCGTCAGCACACATTGTCACCTCATCCCTTCCAAGCCACTCTTAAGCAGTAAGTTCAAGCATCGAATACTTAATCAACCGCAATTAGTGTTTCGTGGGGAAAGACATTTATAACTCGTATATCAAATATACTTTCTCCGTCAATGACCATTCCTGCATTGGTTCTACTCTTAAAGTTCTCAACTTTAACCATGACCTCATGACAGGTGAACAATTATCCTTCATGACATAGTCCAGACATGGTCTTTGTAACTAGGAGGAAGCTGATGTAACTCCCCAGTTATCGCAAAGTAACCAGTCATTCAGTAGTCCAAGTTATACACAAGGTGTTCCATGTATCTTATACATTTTCCAAGTGACTTTCTCAGCAGGTTGTTCCTTCCACCATAGTTGAAAGAAACCCCGTCCATATACTCATATTCCATTACTCTGATTTGTGACCAAGTGCTTTTCAAGTTCACCTAGCACGTCATACGTGTTGGTTAACATGCATTCACAATTCAGACTCATAGAATGAAGTATGGTGTATTGGACAGTCATTCATAAGTGACGGTGAGTACGATACTCATCATCATCTTCCTTGAATACGGAGTTATCAGGTGTATCTCCTCGCAGTTCTTCGTATTATGTTTAACAAGTCATTACTAACGAGTATGTCTCTAATGGTGTTGGTACACATCAATGAAGTAAGACCCATTTACCTTAAGTTCTATCATACTAAAAGAGCCATAGTTCTAAACATTGGTATGACGTTTTCTACAATGATATTTGCAAAGACATGAAGATTAAGTTCATAATATGGAGTTCATGTTTCAAAAACAATTCTGGAACTCCCACTCAGACAAACATCCCTCATAGTTTGTTCTAAGTGATTACACGATCCTTGAAGAACATACCTCCCCCGTGTGACACGACCATCAGTATGTTGTTCAAGGTAGGCCATCATGCCAATCACATCATCTATGTGACTCATGCTCGACCTTTCGGTGTCTTGTGTCCCGAGGCCATGTCTGCACATGCCAGGCTCGCAACAATAACCTTAGTGAGTATATGCTGCGTATGCAAGGCCATGTTTCTGGACATGCTAGGCTTGCTCCACCCATCTCTTGTGAACGTAAAAATGTTTGACACCCGTGTGACACGTGATGCCTCCATAATGAAGAACTTTCCAGATGGTGCTTCACTAAGGAAGGACACTTTGTTGGATTAGTGAGGGATCATCCTATTATGCCACCGTCGTATATCTAACATATTAGCAAAACAGGATGCAACAGTATAAATCATACATGCTATGATTCCCCCCGACATGCAAATTAAAGTTGAAAACGCCTTTCTACTTTATCTTTTGCAATTTTTACGTGGCTGCTAGGGGTTTCGAGAAAAGAACCGCTTTCTATCCTGCGAAAACAAGCCACAACACCAATCCCGCAATTGTCTCTATTACACCCCTGTCGGGGCCCTCCGTTGCAAACATCTTCGCATCGCTAATGCAGAGAGACAGACACCCCCCAGCCACTTTATATGGTACAAGCCATATGTCAAGCGTGGAACCAGTCTCGCGTAAACGCGTAAGGTCGGTCGGGGCCCGCTTCATCAAACATTGCCGCAACGCTAAATGAGTACACGTGAGAGGGTAACAATTGAGAATTTATGCCCACATACTAGATGTGTTCTATCCGTACATTACATCTACGCATAGCCTTGCTCATGATACCACTGTTGGGGTTCGGGGCAGAAAACACAAATTTTTCCTTGACCTACGATACCCAATCCCAAGACCTATGCTATGCTGATGCAAGTAACGGACAGAAATAGATCACATACCAGTATGTAGTCCGTTAAGCGGGAAACGTTCCCGCATGAACGTGGTTGGTGTAGTCGTACCGGCAATCCCCGATGCCGCGCAGATCCACGATGACTCCTGTAGCCACCCGATCCTTGCGGACCGATGACGGGATTACGTCCCCGTCGGAACGTTGCTGATGAAGACCATCGCGATCCGGCCACGACGATGAAGTAGCACCACAAGTGTAGTGCATCGCGGGATTATACACATACAGTATACCCGACGTCCCTCCGGGCTCCGAACCAGTAGAGCAGCGGAAAGTAGATGGATTTGGATCCCGATTCCAGCAACACGACGGCGTGCGTATAGTGGAGAAATCCCCAACCCAGAGCAGCCTCCAAACAAGGGGAGTCCGCTCAAAGGAAGGAGAAAGGAGGGAGAGAGATGAGAAACTTTTCTCAAAAATTCATGATTAAAAGGGCACCCCTACCCCTCCTTATATAGGCCAAGGAGGGGGGCAACCTCCCCTCAACTTCCCATGTGGGACTAATCCCAAAGGGGAGGGGGGGCGCACCAATAAGGGGGGTGGGCCCCCTCATGGCGCCATGGCCCATGGGGGAAGACTCCCTCTCCCCCTAATGGGCCCTATGAGGCCCATATGCCTTTTAATTCATTTTTAATTATATTTAAATACATTTTAATATTTAATTCAGATAATTAAATAATAAAACATATATTAAACATTATTAAATATATTTTGAACCTTTCAAAATACCCGGAACAACTTCCGGCCTTCATCGGAACAATTCCGGCCATCACCGAAACAATTCCGGTGTTCTCTCCAATTTCTCCGGTGATCCCGAATCAATCCTTACTGCGTCGAGTACCCTTAAGTGTAACACCCTACGGTCCGGGAAACAGCAGACATGATCGATACAACTCTCATTGATCAATGAATAATCAATTGGACCTGGTAACAATCCTTGATAGCCCCTGCGCTTCCATCGAATGAACTTCAATCGCTGTTGGATCCGTTAACAGTGTGCCTGTTCCTTTTGTCCCGTGGTACTTTGCTTGTCCGAGGTTTGATCATCGGTATCCAATATACCTAGTTCGTCCTCGTTCTCAACAAACAAGTTTACTCGTTCCCGTGATATTACAACTCCGTGACCTAGTCACATGTTTGCAAACTTTATGATGCAATATCACCGAGTGGTCCCAGAGTACCTATCCGTCACACGGATGGACAAATCCCGCTTTGATCTATTTGCATACTCATTAACATATCTATTCGGAATACCTGAAGTACTCCTTTATGGCCAGCATATTTCAGTCAGGCGGTGGGTAGCAAATCAAGGCATCCTAATAGACAGTAATTACGTATGATCACTACGGTCTAAGGATCTGGTCACTACGTTATAGTTATCGCAATGTAGAACTATGTGACTTGATCACATCGCAACACTTCTGGTGGGTGTATGTCCATCATATCATTATCCAATGAGACGACTCCATTGTCAACAGGCGCCATTGTCTCATGATTAGGAAACCTTGATCATCAATCGCCCAATGGACTAGTATACTAGGGTTAACTAGGGACCTGGTTGTTTGTATACCACACCTGTATTAATGTTTCCGCTTAATACAGTTCTAGCATAGTATCAAACGTATTATGAACTAATGGAATATGCTCGATAAAACATATTTTATTTGCCTCTAGGGCACATTCCCAACACTTAGGCCACGTGATTTCTGCGAAAGGCATTGCTGTCAATCCCGAGAGAGTTTAGGCCGTCCTTGACTGGACTCCACCTGAATCGGTTAAGAAACTTAGGAGTTTTCTTGGCTTAGCAAGCTACTTCCGCCGCTTCGTTGAGAACTTCTCCAAGGTTGCAAAGCCTCTAACTGAACTCCTCAAGAAAGATAAGAAATTCCAATGGAGTCCCAAGTGCGAGGAAAGCTTTCAAGAGCTAAAAAGAAGATTGACTTCTGCCCCTGTACTTGCACCTCCAGACACCAAAAAGGATTTTGAGATCTATTGTGACGCTTCACAGCAAGGGTTAGGGTGCATACTTATGCAAGATCGACATGTGGTAGCATACGCTTCACGCCAGCTGCATCCACATGAAGAGAACTACCCTACCCATGATCTTGAACTCGCTGTTGTAGTTCATGCCTTGAAGACTTGGCGACATTACCTCCTTGGTAATCGTTGTGAGATCTTTTCCGACCACCAAAGCCTCAAATACATATTCACCCACCCAGATCTTAATCTCAGGCGAAGGCGCTATATAGAGTTGATAAAATATTATGACTTAGGAATTTCTTTCACCCCAGGCAAAGCCAATGTCATGGCTGATGCACTAAGTCGTAAGTCGTATTGTAACAACATCATGTTACAACGGTATCGACCACTTCTTCATGAGGAATTTCGAAAGCTCAATCTCGAGATTGTTCCTCATGGCATCCTATCTACCTTGGTGGCGAAACCAACCCTTGAGAATTAAATCATTGCCGCCCAGAAACGTGATAGTGGTATTCGGGAGATCAAGAAGAACATTGCTAGCGGAGTTGCTAAATGTTTCTCCATAAATGATGAAGGTGTCGTTTTCTTTTTCACACGTTTAGCGGTACCACGAAAACATAATCTTAGGAGGCTGATTCTTAAGTAAGCTCATGACACTCCCTTTTCGATTCATCCTGGTAGCACAAAGATGTACCGAGACCTACGCCAGAGATTTTGGTGGACTAGGATGAAACGACAAATTGCTCAGTTAATTGCTGAATGCGATGTTTGTTGTCGCATTAAGGCCGAACATCAAAGACCTGCTGGCACTCTTCAACCATTTCCTATTCCTGAGTGGAAATGGGACAAAGTCAGTATGGACTTCATCACTTGCTTTCCAAAAACCCCGAAAGGAAATTATGCCATCTTCGTGATCATTGATAGACTTTCCAAAGTGGCTCACTTCTTTCCCGTTCGCTAGTCTATAACTGCAATTAAGTTAGCGGACTTGTATGTCTCTAGAATTGTGTCTCTTCATGGTGTTTCTTTGGAAATCAATTCTGATCGTGGTAGCCTTTTCACCTCTAGATTCTGGGAAAGTTTTCAGAATGCTATGGGAACTCATCTCTCCTTTAGTACATCTTTCCATCCTCAGTCTAGCGGTCAAGTTGAAAGGATTAACCAAATTCTTGAAGACATGCTCAGAGCTTGTGTTATCTCTTTCGGAAAGAATTGGGAGAACTCTCTTCCATTTGCCGAATTTTCTTATAACAATAGTTTACAATCTAGTCTGAACATGGATCCTTTTGAACTCCTCTATGGACGATGATGTCGAACACCCCTTAACTGGTCAGAAACCGGTGAAAGACAATTCTTTGGACCGGATATGATCAAGGAAGCAGAAGAGAAGTTCGCATTGTTCGTGATCGTTTGAGAACCGCCCAATCTCGTCAGAAAAGCTATTATGATCGTCATCATAGGGAAGAGAGCAACAATATTGATGAGAAGGCTTACCATCGGGTTACTCCTCTGAAGGGAACCCAATGATTCGGTATCAAAGGAAAATTGGCCCCACGTTACATTGGACCTTTCCGCATTATTGCCAAACATGGAGAAGTTGCCTACCAACTTGAACTACCCCTGCACCTTTCTCGAGTACATGATGTATTCCATGTGTCACAACTTAGGCGTTGCTTCAAGGACCCCATCCGCGAAGTCGACCATGAAACACTTGCTCTCCAAGATGACCTTTCTTATCGAGAGTACCCTGTTCGTATTCTTGATTCCGCAGAGCGTGTCACTCGTCGTCAGAAGATCAAGTTCCTCAAAGTGCAATGGTAACACCACTCCGAGAATGAAGCAACATGGGAAAGAGAAGACTGCCTTCGTGCCGAGTAACCCACCTTCCTCCCGACGACTTCTGAATCTCGGGACGAGATTATTTTAAGTGGGGGCGAGTTGTCACAACCCAAGATTAGGTATGTGCTAGGGTTAGCTTGATCCTTTGCATCATGCAAAAATTTGAATAGAAATTGGAATTGGGGAAAGTCTAAAGCCCTAAAGAATTTAATTCAAATGCCCAGAGATTTTTTTTCCAAAAATCTTCTGAACATTTTGAAAATCTCTATAAATGGGCATGATCACACTTCATATGTTGTGGGTCCAACCTCATGCCCCAGATTTTTCAAAATGTCCAAGAAGGGCTTGGAAATTAAATAAAAACCCTATTAGAATTGAAATTCAAATAATTTGAATTTCAAAAATCTCCAAAACTTGGGAGTGGCTAGTAGTATGTTATATAAGGCCATATAAAAGTTTCGAGGAAGTTATAAAATGATTTGGTATTTTATTTACTAGAGCTAAACAAATTACAGAAAGAAATGAAAGAAAACAGAGACAGAGAAGAAATCTGGCCCAACTTATCCCCCTGGCCCATCACCACGGCCCAGCCCAGCCCCTGTTCTTGTCGTCTTCTTCCTCGGTGCCTGAAGCAGCACGGTGGCGTGCATGCCGTGGCCGCCGACGCTGGCTAGGACACGCAGCTGCCTCCCGCCATCATCTGCGTGTCTAGGAGCCTCCCCTCGACATCCCCATCCCTATCCCCCTCTCGCAGCTCACCTCCCTCCCTCTTACTCGTCGATTTCTTCACGCCCGAAAGCTCACCGGAGCGCGCCGCCATGTCCACGCGGCCAACGACGACAAGGCGCCGCACTGCCATGTCCCTCGTCACCGCCACCTTCGTCTTCGTCTTCGTGCCGACGCCGACGAGCTAGAGATCCCCGAAGCCGGCGAATCGGACGTCTTTCCACCGCACGGCCGCCGGCACACCGTCTTCGAATTCACCATCTCTGAAGCCCCGACGGCTTCGCCGTCCCCTCCATTAGCATTAGGGTGAGCTCCCGCTCATTTACCCTCTTCGAGTGCGCGAAATGGTTCCCCCAATCGCCATGCCTGTCGGGCTCAACTCCGGCCGCCGCGGAGCTTGACGCTGGCGAGGGTCCGGTGCTCCCCAGCCTTCCCCGTGGGCACGAGGTGGTGCGGGTGAGCAAGTGGAGCACACCCGTGCCCTCGGCTTGGCCAGCCGTGCCCTGCGCCGCCGTGCCCGTGTGCGCCGCTGTCTCGGGTGGCCACCGGCGACGTGCCGCCAACGTGCCAACGTGGCATGGGTTAGCTTAAGCTAATCCACGCCCTAATCAGCCCCCAAAGACAATGACAAGTGGGGCCAGGCCCCTAATAACCCCCTTCGTTTAATTAAACAGAGGGAATTAACCCACTTTGGCTGACCGGCCTGGCCCATATGTCAGAGCCCCCCTAACGTCACCCTTGCGTCAGCATGACGCAGTAAATAGATTTCTATTTAAAAAGAAATTACAGAAAATGGCAGAAAATCATTTAAACTTTGAAGATTCATAGAAAATTCATATTAACTCCAAATTGGACAAATAATATATGAAAAATTATCAGAAAAATGCAAGGATTAGTAATATGCAATTTGTTTTCATGTTTGAACATTTTAAAATGGGGCAAGAGTAGCAAATGTGCATTTGGATTAATTTGAATTTTAATTTGGAGTTTGAATTTGCAAATCCTTTGCAATACACTTCAATTAAATTGAATATGCCACAAACCAGTACCCTATAGATCATGTCACAACTTATCATGTGCTTGTGCATTTAGTTTCGATGTGGGCCCCCTTTGTTGATGATTGCTTCTGTGTCACAACCCCAAGTTAGGTATGTGCTAGGGTTAGCAAGAAACTTTGCATCATGTTAAATTTTTTCAAAAGAAATCAATTGAAATCAAATTCAAATGCAAATGGGAGAAAGAACCTCCCCCATATAAATTAATTCAAAAGGCCAGAAATCAATCTTCTCCAAAAATTCATGTTTGACTTTTGAGAAGTCCCATAAATGAGTGTGATCACATATCAAGTGATGTGGGACCAACCCCATGCTCATGAATTTTTCAAATATTCAAATAGGACCTTAGAATTAATCAAAAACCCCTATTTGATTTAAAATTCAAATAATTTGAATTTTAAAAATGTTCAAACTTTACAAGTGGATAGCCTATTATATGGTGAGGCCATATAAAAATTTGGGGCATTTAATAAAATGCCTAGCTAGTTTTTTAGCAAGGCACAACAAATGTCAGAAAAAGAAATAAGAAAGAAAAGAGCTGGAGCATACCTGTTGCCTAGGGCGAGGCCCACCTCCTCTGACCCAGCCCAGGCCCAGCCGCCTTTTGCCCTGTCGTCTACCTCCCCGCAGCTCCAAGCTGCTCGGTGGAGGCAGAGCGTGGCCACGACGACACCTCGACGCCCAGCTCCTTCTAGGCCCTCCCCTCTGCCCCAGATCGCGTCACGCCACTGCAGAAGTGTAACAACCCAGATTTCAAAAAATTAAAAATTTTGTTTTCGGTGTGAATTGTTTGATTGTCTGATTTGTTTGCGGTGTTTGCATCCCCAATTTATCGATCCGCGATTATTTTTCCCCCACTCATCTCGTACCGGACGGAGACCGACCCTTGCCACCCTGACACTCGACCCTTGCGACACCGGGTTTCACCCGATCACGTCGTGAAAACCGCACGAGACCAGCCGCAGCCAACGGAACGAAAAACCCCGTTTAATAATTAAACGGGTTATTTTTATAGCGCACCAGAAAGTGTTCTCGGAACGGTTCCAACGCGAGGTGAACGCCGCCGGCTCGACGCTCTGATCACGCAGTTCGAAGTTTTACCCGAATCGGAGGTACCGCGGACCCCCGGCGGTCAAAAACGTGAGCTATATAAAGACCACCACACTCCCACCCATTTCTAGGGTTTCCCTAGCCTAAATCTTGCTGCCACCCCTCCACTTTGCCCCAATCTGCCCCAAAAAACACACCCATTTTCGTCCTTTTGCTAGCCATCAGATCTGGACCGTCAGATCACCCGATCTGACGGCCAGGAAGCCGTCTCCTCCAACCTCTCCTCAACCGCATGCAGCCGCCCGAGCTGCCGCGCCGCCCGCGCTTCCGGCGACCTCGCCGCAGCAGCCACGACGCCCCTGCTCTGGTGAGCTCCGCGCCGAACCCCTCTCCTGTCTCCTCTCCCTCACTCCTTTTCTGCCGTGCAGGTCGTCGTCGTCGGCAGCCGAGCCACGCGCTGGCCGGCGTTGCGCTGCCGCCGCCCCATGGCCCGGCCATGGCCGAGCTCGTGCCGCCGTCTCCAACGTCGCCGCCTCCTCCTCCACAGCGCCGACGCCAGCCCCCACCAACCCAGCCGCCTCGCCTTCACGCGCCGCTCGGGTCCTCCTCGCCGGAGAGGGCCGACGACGGCCGTTGTTGCCGCAGCCGTACGGGATCGGTGGATCCCGATCCGGCACCGTCCGCCTCCGTGGTGGGCCAGGCGCGCCCCAACCGGCCCACCTGCCAGCCGGCCCGTCCAGCGCCGCAGGACCATGGCCTCTCCAGACCGCCTCAGCCGCTAGTGGGCCGCGGCCCGTGGTGAGAAGCCAGCCGAGCGCCCTTTTTTTATTTTTCGTCTGTTTTTTTCTTGTCTCTGAATTCTGCTAAGTCAGAGATAAATATGCTGCTGATCCCGTTTTGTAATGAGATTTCCCGTTGACTCGTAGGTCGGAATGAAGTGATTCTTTTTTTCTTTGGTTGTGCTTTGTGTGCTCTAGAGTTCATCTTTAGGAAGTTAGTTATTTTAAGGTCATATTGATGGTGCAAATCTGTGTAGAAGTAGGCACCAGACTGTTAACTACTGTTAAATTCTGTCAAGTGCTGCTGATGTTATTTTGTTGCAACTTTGATTGATGATTGTGGCACATCCATGAGGCCTATTGCATTGGTTCTTTTTCCTATGTGTTAAGCATCATGTGTACTTCATTTCCATGCTTTAACTTGTCATGTTTGGGTGCTTTAGCTATATTAAATCTTGCTCCAAAGTGGTGACCCTCATGTTAATGTGCTGCTGTGCTGAAAACTATTAATTTGTTGCAACTTCGGGTGATGGTTGCGTCGCAACCGTTTATCGGAGTTGAGTGATTCCAATTGCATATTGTTAAGCATCATGTCTACTTCCATTACATGTATTGCATTGTCATGATATGCTTGCTGGTCATATAGTTATTGAGCTCCAAAGTTGCTAGTTGCTATGCTGCTGTTTTTGACAGCCACCTCTGTTTTTCTCTAAGTCTGTAACGTTCCGATGCCGTGTTGCATGCTTAATATCTTTTGATCTATGATGCCTATTTGCATGATTCTTTTTGCCATGCCTTCCCTGTCATGTCTACTTTAGTTCCATATCATTTGTTCGTTGTTAGTTAGAGGGACCTGTCGTTTCGGATCTCTTGGAAATAAATCATAAAATGGTTGCCTGTCATGGGTAGCAACTAAGAGAGATCGGCGTGCGTGCGGAGCCTTGTAATGGGCAGTTGGTACATCCCTGCAGGGTTAAATCTTTTCGAGAAGCCGTGTCCACGGTTATGCACGACTTGAGACCTACTCCTTGTTCATAGACAACAACAACTGAGATAATCTTAATATAACTTGATCAACGTGTGTGTGCCTTGACTGCTTCTTCTTCTTCGGGATGCGAAGAGGAGGACAACGATAGGATATGTGTTATGTTTGCGTTAGTAGTTGATAGCAAGACTTGTTGGAGGCGATTCCTCATCGAATGCTTGGCTTCTTATCTTACTCTCCAGATCGTTAGCCACTTCATAAATGCTAGTGCGGCAGCAACCTCACCACTTACCCCTTCCTTACCGTAAACTACTAGTTGTCCTAGAATGACGAGTGCTGAAGTCCTTGCTAGGTCAGTTGACCACTACAGTTGGATGCTGAGTACTTCTGTACTCATGATACTACCCCCAAACTCTTTTCAGGGTTCTTGATCGACAACATGTATGGTGATCGACGTTTCACGAGGAGACTCGACGACGACTAGTTAGGCGGATCCCAACGGAGGCCCTGGACCCGTGTGGTTATGGGATCGATGTTTTTCTCTTTGCCAGTAGGCTTTTGATTGTAGTCTATACTCAGACATATATCTTCCGCTGTTGTATTGTATTAAGGTAGTTGTATGCCGATTGTATGAGATGTTGTATCCTTGTATCTGTAATGTTGTGATATCATGTTGGAAATCCGGGGCATATGGCTTTGTCATATGTCGCGGTGGGACCCATATGTGCTTCGTCCCCGGATCTGGGTGGACACACCTAGATCTGGAACAGTACCGCATATCGGGCCTTACAAGAAGCCCCCGCACGCCTCTTCCCCCTCGCGCTGGTCCTCCCTCTCACTCCCCGGCGAATTCTGCGCATGGCCGAAGCCCTAGCCAGAGCGCGGCGACGCCTCGACGTGGCCAACGACGCCGAGCAGCCTCGCCGTCTTGTCCATCTTGCTCTCTGGTGGCCTCTACGTCGAGCTACCGTGCCAATTGGAGCTTTGCGCCACGGAGGACGACGCCCCCTTCGAGTTTTTACCGCCGGCCGTCGGGAAGGATTTCTTCAATTGCGCCGCCGTCGAGCAACCCCCGGCCCTGTAGTCTTCGCCATTGGCTTCACGGTGAGGAGCCCTCCCTTTTGCCCCTATCCCCGCCTCCTCCCGTGCTCCAAAACCCAAGTCTGGCGAGGTCACTTCCTCGGCCGACGCCTCCGTTGAACTAGTCGTCGCCTCAGTGCGCGTTTTGACCCTCCTGTGCACCAGCGGCTGCGCAAGACCAAGAGGAGCCCCCCAATACCCCCAGATCCCCCTCTCGCGCCCCAAAACTCAAGTCCGACGGAACTCCGGCGAGGACGCCATTAGTCCTAACCCCCCGAGCTAATCCCATGCCTAATCACACCCTAGGTCACTGACAAGTGGGCCCAGGCCACTAACTAATCCCTGGTTAGTTTAAACTAACCAGGTTAGTTAACTAACCCACTGACAGTGAGGCCCCACATGTCAGCACCCCCCACGTCATTGTGACGTCATGCCTACGCAATAAACCCTTTTTCCAATTTAAAGATTATTCAGAAATTCCAGAAAATATATTAAACTTTAGAAATTCATAACTAATTCATTTTAACTCCAAATTGGACAAATAATATATGAAAAATGATCAACAGAAAATAATCTATCCAAATATACAACTTTCAGCTATGTTTGAGTTGAATTTAAAATGGGAGCAGTAGCTTTTTCTATTTGTTTTAAATGGAACTAATTCAAATTTAATTCAAATGCGTTTCCACTTTGAACCATTGCAATGCAAACCATTTCACTTGAACATCAGAGGCATATCTTACACATATCAAGATGAGTTACATTGATCAAACAATATCATTTGCAACTTGGCTAAATTGAATTCAAATTGGAGTTTGAATTTGCAAATGATTTGCAATATACTCCATTTAAATGGAATTGCCTCACACATCAGAAGCATGCAAACCAAGTTTCAACCTTCAACCATGTGCTTGTGCATTGTATTTACTTTCCTACCTTGTTTGTTGTTTGTCGAGTAGAAGTTGAACCGGAACAGGAGGCTGCCCCCTTCGTTGAAGATCCCGAGACTGAACCTCGTCAGCAAGGCAAGCAAACCCCCATTGATCATGTCGATAAAATCCCACTTCCCTCTCATGTCTCGCTTATGCATTGTATAGGATGTTTACCATGCTACGTTTCTACCGCATAGATGAACCCATGCCTTTTCATGACCTATCATTTGTCACAGTAGTAAGCAAACCACAATCCTAGCAAATGTAGGAGTTGGTTGATATCATGTGGCCCCTGCAATTATTACTGCTTATTGCATGCTTAGAGTGATACAATGTTGTTACTGTTATGTGAGTCGGGATGGTAGTGATCATGTTGATGATGGTGGAAATGTGTTGGTGAATCTACCCTAATACAAGGTGAACGATAAGAGGCTGTGTAGGAGTACACAGTGGGTTGTCTCGTTGAACACCGCCCTAAGTCCGAGTTTTTGTGTGGTGATCCAAGATGAAGAGTACAACCACACATTGGGCTCACTGACCCCTCTCAACCTATTAACTCATCCCTTTCGATGTCCAGATGTCGCAGTATTTCGGAGATCTGGTAGGTTTGTGGCCTGGCTGCTAAGTGAGAGAACGGATCAACCGAGACCGGCTTATGCACCACGCACACATCATCTGGGTCCACTTCGGTAAACCGGCCGGGTTCACGATAGTGGTAGCCAACCTAGGTAGGCGGATTTCTTGGACTAGATCGGCTATGAGGTAACAATTGTGGTGAGCATCCTCGCCGACACTTCTTGAACGGTGTCAAGTACAAAGGCGGTAACTGATGATCATGTGTGTGTAGCGGTACACCCCTGCAGGGTTAACAAAACTATTCGAATAGCCGCGTCCGCGGTTAAGGACTGCTTGGAAAGCTTAGCTTGATTATTAGACAACTTGAACTGGATACTTATAAAATTTACCAAGATAAGCGTGAGTGCTATGGCATGCTTTCTCGCGGGGAAGTCGAGGAAGGCACCATAGTGGTGTAATTGGTTGGAGATGTAGTGGACTCGTGTACGCTTCTTACCTCAAGTCTGGTACTCGTAGTTCAGGACTAGCCAAGTCAAAGCTGGAACTTCTGCAATTGAACCCCACCTCCCTTTACCTTGATACATGTGCATGAGTAGTATAGTTCCTACGTAAGTCTTGCTGAGTACGACTTTGTACTCATGTTTTCTTATTATATGTTTTAGATGAACCCACCGACCCGGAGGTGGATTCTTCCTCGAGCTCGACGACTGAAGACCAAGCTAGTGTAGTCCCAGTCAGCAGACTGGTTCCCTCGTGGAGGGCTTTGTGTTTAAATAAGGCTTCTTAAGCCATTTGTTAAACTTGTCTGTATCCAGACCTACTTTGCTTCCGCATGTTTGATGTAATGTTGGATCACAGACTTGTGATCTCTGTGTGCACTCTGTGAGAGTTATCAATAAAATGTATACTTTGTAGAGAATTGCAATGATACCTGCTGTTCATACAAGGCATGTGTGCTGCGTGTATGTTTATGACATGCATGTCTTTGTATGGGTTTTCGAGACCTGAGTTGTGATCTGGCTGGCGGTCTTTTATACACCAAGTGGCCCTTAGATGGGCGCAGCTTGGGGCATCGCGATGCGACTGCTCGTGACACCGTCACGTGCACACTTTGATGTATGATCGAGCCCGCCCTAGACCCCGACTAAGTGATCGGGCTGGAGTAAGTCTATGTAAGGGTTATAATACAATCGATAGTATGGTTGAGGCGACTTGTCTATGAGTATGGGAGTGCACCACCCATATCATTTAGACATGTGTGCAGACGATGAGGACCCAGTTCAGTTGCTCATCCAGCCTGGATGGGATGCCCCTCACGTTCGATGCTTTCCGAGAACGTTCTGTGCTTGGCCTTGTCTGCTTAGACAAGTGGGTACGGTTCTCGGCTCTTGTGACGCCCCCAAAATCAGACCGTGTACAGTAATCATACACACAGGGTACACGACTGAGATTAGGGTGCCACGGTGATAATATCACAGCACAACACTAAACACAAAAGGATAAACAAATATATTACAATAGAGGGGGGTCACGCGGACCCGAATATATAAGTCATACAAGCCATAATATCTGAGTACAGACCTAGTTAGTCAAGTTTTGCCTTAAGAAGGCTAGCACAATTCACATCAGAGATACAGAACAAAAAGGCGAGACCTCCTGCCTGGGATCCACCGAACTACTCCTGGTCAACAGGGAACTCGACGTCGTAGTAGGCGCCTCCGGGGTACTCCTGCTCCTGAGCCCCAACGTCGGCTGCAGCGGCCGATCAGGCAAAACAGTAAAGGAAATAAAGCAGGTTAGTATCTAGTATACCCGCGAGTCTTACGTCCGCTACTAAGCATTATGCATTGTATCAACGGAAAGAAGAGGCTGTATATAGTGGACTGAAAGACAGAAATTCAGAGCAAGGGTAAGAAGCTAGGCCTAACGAAGACTAGCATCTTCCGACGATGTCTTACAGCATGAGGTAAGAATCAGCCAACAGTTTATATAAAGCACAAAGTAACAATGCAGCAGAAGTTGCTGCAGCATTGTATAATAATAAGTTGTAATAATTAACAATGCCTCCGAGTTCACCTCCTCGACATCCCCGCGAGGAAGATATCCCGGAACCATACAGTTTAATAATAATAGTTTCTAGTGGTAAGATCCAGCTTCAGCATAAAGCGTCCTGTTACCGTGGACACGGCTATCCGAATAGATTAATCTTCCCTGCAGGGGTGCACTTGTGTTACGCTACACGCACGGATCTCCAGGGTGGCGGGAACCTTGTTAGGGAACGCTCCACCGAGGCTATCCGACACTTCATAGCCCATCTTTCAAACTCAACAGAGAGGTCATCCGCCGGACTATATCCTATGTACGCGGGGCTTTGGACCCTAACCCCGACGTACTCCTGCACGGTGCGAGGCTGGCCGGTGAAGTTAAATCAAAGCAGATACAAATCACACTGCCGCGGCAAATAAGACAACACCACTTCCCGGCGCAAGCCGCGGTACTGCTGACGTCTGAAGAGTCCTCGGACGAAGCAGGCGCAAGCCGCGGTAAGGATCAAGCCGGAGGTGTCGTGGTTACCGGACCAACATAAGGGGGGTGTATCCGTGCTAGTTGATCTATTCCGAGAAACATTCATGTTCGGAATAAATTCATCCGGGCACTCTAACAGTACCGGAAAATTTATCGGACAGTCGGTCCGAAGGGGGAATGTTCGAGGTTCGTCGTGTTAGAGGGGTGTGGTAGACATACGGCGTATTTGTATTCGTTATATTTTTCTGATCAATTTTCATGTATAAAGTATTTGAATCCGAGTTACGGTTTAAAAGTTATTGAATTTCAAAGTTTAAATCAATTTAAATGATTTTCTGGATTTCTTTTATCATTTATTAAACATTATCCAGAACATTATCCACAACATTATCCAGAACAGTGCTGACATGTGGGACCCACACGTCAGCCTCTGTTATTTATAAACATTTAATTAAATTAGAAAATGCCTCTGGACCCAGATGTCAGTGACTCAATTTTAATTATTAGATTAATCTAAATCATTAAGTTAATTATTTTACAGGGGGACCCACCTGTCAGTGACTGGGGTTGCCCAGTCAGCACAGTTGACTGGTCAACCCAGTCAACTGGGACAAAGGGGGGCCACTAGCAGTGACCCAGGGGTTGCCCCCAGGTGTGCCACGTCAGGGGGGCAACGGCGGCGAGTCGCCGCGTGCCCAGCACGGCGGAGGCCACGGGAGGGGCGCGGGATTCGCGTATCGGGCTCCATTAGGGGCGTGGCTAGGCTCAAACAAGCGAGGAGACGGCGCCGCGTTGATCTACGGCGGAATCGCAGGCTGGGAGGCACGGAGGCGAGTGCAAGCTCAAGGACGGCGGCGAGGTACTCCGGCGAGGTCTCCGTTCGCACGATGCCGAGCACCATTTGAGGGGCCACTTCTTGCAGTCGATGGGGAACTCCAAGCCGCGTCGTCCTGTGGTGATGCGGTGGAGAGGGACGGGCTATGGTGAGCTCGAGGTTGTCAATGGCGGGAGCAGGCATCGGGCTCCAACGGTACTTTGGTACAGGCGAGGAAATCGAACTCTCTACGGGGTGGGATCGAACCTATGGTTCACGGGGAGCACGCGGGTGTCCTTGGTGTGAGCTGGGACGGTCCAGGCCGACAGCTACGACGACGAACCACGGAGGCCGGAGCGAGCTCGAAGGGGGAAACGGCTACGGCGCTATCGGGACTCAACGGGCAGTTGGCGACGAACGGGAAGCTCACCAGGAGCACGACGGAGGTGGCAGCGGGCTCGATGCGGGCTTGTGGTGGCCGGAATTCGTCGGGGATCCCGCTGGAGCCGAAGACGAAGGCGGTGGAGTAGCGCTCGCTGTGGTGGACTCGGGCTCGATTAACCACTGTAGTCGACGAAGACGACCCAGGCGCAGCCTCTGGACACCACCTCAGGGCGGACCATGCCCGTTGGCCACGTCTGGCCACAACAATGGCGACGGCGGCGCTCGGGAAATTTTCCCCGAAGCGTGAGAGAAGAGGAGGAGGGGAATGGAGGTGCGGGGGTGTCCAGGGGGTCGACCGGGTTGTTCTTATCGCGTCCGCGGCGGGAGGGAGCAGGTGAAGGGCGGGGCCGGCCTGGCAGCGGCGTGCCCACGGCGGCCACCGTACGGGAGCAGGTGGGGGTGGTTGGGGGAGGAAGAAGACAACCGTGGGGGTGGGCTGGGCTGCGGTGGGCCTCGCCCCAGGCGACATTTAGCATTTTCCCATTTTCTTTTCGTTTTGTATTCTGTAGATCTTTGTTCCAACAAAAATAACTGCCACCCTATTTTTGTAAAATGTTATTGGTGTTTGTAAATTAGTGTTACATATTACTGAGGTGTCACAAAAGATTTTGCAGCAAAATAAAATCATTAGATATTTCTTTTAATTATTAAATGCCCAAAGCAAGGGTTTTAACCTACTGTTTGAATTTTTTGGAATTTTCTGTAACTTCAAAAATTACCAAAGTTGGTCCAACATGATTATAATGAATTTAGGCAATTTACAAAAATAGTTCCATGATTTTTGGAACAACTTTATTTGAACCCATTTGTTTTCATTTTCATTCAAAGTAGTTTCAACTAGGGCATAGTTGCATGATGAGGGAGATTGCATTGGGATTAGGGTTTTGATTACCAACCAGCATGGTTTGAAAAGAGCAGAAGCAAAGTTTGATTAGGGACAGGGGACAACAGTGCTTAACAAACAGTGATGGTCAACAGTGATGATGATTACTGTTACAGGAACTGAGGGTGTTACAAATCTCCCCCACTACAAGAATTCTCGTCCCAAGAATTTAAGTGGTAGCGAGGAAAAGATCGGGGTATTCATCGCGAAGGCGATCTTCGCGTTCCCAAGTGGCTTCATCTTCGGAATTATTCGACCACTGGACCTTGAGGAACTTGACGGTCTTGTTGCGAGTTCGACGCTCAGACTGATCGAGAATGCGGCTCGGGTGTTCTCGATAAGTCAAGTCTTGTTGCAGCTCGATCATATCATGTCCCAGTTCGCGGATAGGATCCTTGAAGCAGCGACGGAGTTGCGACACGTGGAAAACATCGTGGACTTGGGAGAGGTTCGGCGGCAATTCCAACCGGTATGCCACTGGTCCACTCCTGGAAAGGATACGGAACGGGCTGATGTAGCGAGGAGCTAACTTGCCTTTGATCCCGAAGCGGTGAGTGCCTCTCATGGGAGTGAAACGGAGGTACGCGTATTCACCATGTTGGTAGACCATTTCTTTGTGCTTGCGATCATAGTTGCTTTTCTGGCGGGACTGAGCGGCTTTCAGATGTTCACGGATGACGCGAACCTGATCTTCTGCGTGCTGTATAATGTCCGGACCAACGAGAGTTCGTTCTCCAGTTTCTGACCAATTCAGAGGGGTTCGACACTTACGTCCATAAAGAACTTCAAAGGGTGCCATCTTCAGACTAGCCTGATAGCTATTGTTGTAAGAGAATTCAGCAAATGGAAGGGATTCCTCCCATTTCTTACCGAATGAGATGACACAAGCTCGGAGCATATCTTCAAGCACTTGATTGACTCGTTCGACTTGTCCTTGCGACTGGGGGTGATAAGCGGTGCTGAAATTCAGGTGAGTGCCCATAGCTTCTTGGAAACTATCCCAAAAGCTTGAGGTGAAAATGGTGCCACGGTCTGAACTGATCTCCAACGGAATGCCATGGAGGGACACAATTCTGGAAACATACAAGTCTGCTAACTGACTAGCAGAGATCGTCTCCTTGACTGGAAAAAAGTGGGCAACCTTGGAGAAGCGGTCGATGACGACAAAGATAGCATCGTGGCCTTTCTGCGATCTGCGAAAACCAGTGACGAAGTCCATCTCGATCTTGTCCCACTTCCATTCAGGAATAGAGAGTGGTTGTAGAGTTCCAGCAGGTCTTTGGTGTTCTTCCTTGACGCGACGGCAAACGTCACATTCAGAAACATATCTGGCAATGTCTTGCTTCATGTTAGGCCACCAGAATTGCTGACGAATGTCTTGGTACATATTGGTGCTTCCAGGATGAATGGACAACGGGGTATCGTGAGCCGCTCTCATGACCTTCGGGGTCATATCCAGGTTCTCATGCCTGCCCTTGCTGTGAGTAACCACTAAACGGTTCTGGTAGTACGCCGCACCTTTTCTATCAACGGTGAAGGGTGAGGGTCTCCCATTGGCGATATCGCGCTTAACCTTGTGTACGAAATCATCATAGAACTGTATACCCTTGACGGATCTGACGAGATCCGGTTCGAGAACCAGGTTATTTGCATAACCTTGAGGAACAATCTCGAGGTTCAACTTTTGAAAATCTTCATACAGAAGTGGTTGGTGTACTTGAACTTCAAGTTCACCACAGTAAGCTTTACGGCTCAAAGCATCGGCCATCACATTAGCCTTGCCAGGGGTGTAATGAATATCCATGTTGAAATCGGCTATTGTCTCGAGCCATCTTTGTTGGAGGAGATTCAGGTCAGGCTGGGTAAACAAGTACTTCAGGCTTTGGTGGTCGGTGTAAATCTCACAACGGTTACCATCGAGGTAATGTCGCCACAGCTTCAATGCATAAATTACTGCTGCCAATTCGAGATCATGTGTTGGGTATTTGTCTTCGTGAGTACGCAACTGACGAGAGCCATAAGCAATCACCTTGCGCTCTTGCAATAGGACACATCCTAATCCTTGGCGAGACGCGTCGCAATATATCACGAAGTCCTTCTGAGTATCAGGGGGAGCGAGCATCGGGGGAGAAGTTAGCTTGTCCTTGAGTGCTTGAAAACTTTCTTGACATTTATCTGTCCACTCAAACTTGACGCCTTTGTGAAGCAGATTAGTCAGAGGCCTGGCAATTTTGGAGAAATTCTCGACGAAACGGCGGCAATAGCTAGCGAGTCCGAGGAAACTGCGGACTTGCTTGACGGTTTTGGGAGGAGTCCAGTCAAGAATAGCCTGGATACGTTCTGGGGTGACAGCAATGCCATCCTTGGAAATCACATGCCCAAGGTAGGTTACTTCGGGAAGCCAGAACTCACACTTAGAATACTTAGCATAGAGTTTGTGTTCTCGAAGCTTCTCCAGTATAAGACGAAGATGTTCAGCATGTTCTTCTTCATTCTTGGAATATATCAATATATCATCCAGATAAACCACGACGAACTGGTCGAGGTACTCCATGAAAATATAATTCATCAATCTGGAGAAGGTGGTTGGAGCATTGGTTAAGCCAAAAGACATGACGGTGTACTCGTATGAACCATAGCGAGTAATGAAGGCAGTCTTCGGAATGTCCTCATCACGGACTCGGATTTGGTGATAACCCAACCTCAAGTCGAGTTTAGAAAACACCTTGGATCCGGCAAGTTGATCATACAGATCATTGATCCGGGGAAGTGGGTATTTATTCTGGATGGTGGCTTGGTTAATGGGCCGATAATCTTGGACCAATCGGTTTGTCCCATCGCTCTTCTTGACAAAGAGCGAAGGTGCTCCCCAAGCTGAGGAACTGGGGCGAATGAATCCTTTCTGAAGTGCCTTGTCGATTTCCTCCTTAAGTTCAAGGAGTTCATGTGGCGGCATCTTGTAAGGACGCTTGGCAATAGGAACAGTGCCTGGCTTCAAGTCGATGACGAATTCAACTTCTCTGATCGGGGGTATTCCCGGCAGTTCTTCTGGGAAGACGTCGGGAAAATCGCGAACGACCGGAACATTCTCGATGCCTTTCAAAGGTGAGACATTCAAAGCATTCATCATAAAGATCTGTGTTTCAGCACTACGGGTAACTCGGGCGGTGTGGTTAACAATCCCACCGGAGGGGTGAAAAAGCTGGACAGACTTGGTGCCACAATATAGTGCGACATCGTGAAATTTTAACCAATACATTCCCAGAATGAGGTCTATGGTGGAAGACTTCAGGAGGATGGGCGACGCAAAGAATTCAACTCCTCCGATTTCAATGGTGGTGTTTGGCACTATCATGGTGGTTCGGCATTGCCAATTGGGGTGCGAACAACCATCGGTGGTTTCATCGTTTCGTACTTGAAGTTATGCGAAAATGCAAATGCTTCTGACATGAATGAATGAGATGCTCCTGTATCAAATAAAACAGCAGCAGGTACAAAATTAACGAGAAGGGTACCCATCACGGTAGCGGGTTGTTGCTGAGCTTCTTCAACATTGACGTGGTTAGCATGTCCACGAGCATAAGCAGCAGACCCAGTATTATAGTTGGGGGTCCGGTTGTTGCACGACCATTTCCACGGCTAGCGGGGTGAACTACCAGTTGCTTCTGTTTCTTGGGGCACTCCCTGGAAAAATGCAGCGTTGCGCCCGAAGATGAGCCAACGTCACGATAACGCTTCAGAGAGTTCTTGTGCTCCATCTGGGCAGTCTCGACGGTGATAGCCTTGTTCACCATGGTGGCGAAGTTTGCGAACTCATGAACGGCAAGAGCGAGCCTGAGTTCTGGGTTGAGGCCACGACGGAACTTCTGCTGCCTGCGAGCATCAGTGGTGATCTCTCCTTCCACATAGAGAGAGAGGTTGAGGAACTCGCGCTGATAGGCTTCCACAGTCATGTCACCCTGAGTGAGGTTACGGAATTCTTCCGCCTTACGATCCACGATCCCCTGAGGAATGTAGCGGGCGCGGAAGGCAGACTGAAATTCATCCCAAGTGATGACTTCTTCAACTGGCAGGGAACGCTTGTGGGTGCTCCACCACTGAGCAGCGGCGCCTTTTAGATGATAAGACGCAAAGTTCACATAGTCGGCTGGATCGACATTAGTAGACTCCAGCTCGTGAGTGATGTCGCGGAGCCAGTCATCAGCATCCAACGGCTGAACAGTGTTGCGGAACATAGTGGGGTTGAGGCGGGTGAAATCGTGCAGAGTCACGGTGGCATGCTGATGGTGGTGCCCATTCTGATTCGGCTGGGGGAACTGAGCCATGATATTCTGCATGAACTGACGGTTCATCTCGAACTGCTGCATCATCGCGGCCATGTAATCCGGCGGCGGAGGTGGGTCGTTGGCAGTACGACCACGACCACGACCACCACGACCAGCCATCCTGCTAGAATTTAACAGGGGTATTTCAGCGATAAAAATTTAACGAGATACCGGAATCAAGCCTGAAGTAAAACGACAACGAAAAGGAGGCGCAGATATATAAAGGAGTAGTCATATAAGACATACACATTCGCACACAGAATCAATCGAAAATCGGGCAGCGTAACATCGTAGAAATTAAGGAAAAAGGACTCTCTAGGTGGCGCGCAGACCGCGGTAAGGATTACACGACACGACATAGATTCCACTATGACAATCACGCCGCAAGAAAACTGTTGGCCACAGGAGTTGATGCCAGAGAACGCGCGGCCTGCCCAGAATGAGAATGGGATCCGCGGTCTGGGATCTGGCGTACGACGCCTGCGACACGATTCAATCAATGGGGGAAGCACCAAAAACGCCGGGTGGAATCAAGAGAATGTGATCCTAATGTCAACTTTTGTAAAATTTACCAGCAAGGATAAGAGAGTAGATTCCCAGAGCATAGGTAAGGAGAAAAGGATCCTAATACCATAGATATCACACGTAGTGACATCGATGTGGGCCCGTAAGCCAAATATTAAGTTAGCAAAATAGTTTTTCAAAGTCTAGACTCAACTTCGACCAGGTAGTGGTGGGGTGGCTTCCTACAGGCAGTCGACTCTGATACCAACTTGTGACGCCCCCAAAATCAGACCGTGTACAGTAATCATACACACAGGGTACACGACTGAGATTAGGGTGCCACGGTGATAATATCACAGCACAACACTAAACACAAAAGGATAAACAAATATATTACAATAGAGGGGGGTCACGCGGACCCGAATATATACGTCATACAAGCCATAATATCTGAGTACAGACATAGTTAGTCAAGTTTTGCCTTAAGAAGGCTAGCACAATTCACATCAGAGATACAGAACGAAAAGGCGAGGCCTCCTGCCTGGGATCCACCGAACTACTCCTGGTCAACGGGGAACTCGACGTCATAGTAGGCGCCTCCGGGGTACTCCTGCTCCTGAGCCCCAACGTCGGCTGCAGCGGCCGATCAGGCAAAACAGTAAAGGAAATAAAGCAGGTGAGTATCTAGTATACCCGCGAGTCTTACGTCCGCTACTAAGCATTATGCATTGTATCAACGGAAAGAAGAGGCTGTATATAGTGGACTGAAAGACAGAAATTCAGAGCAAGGGTAAGGAGCTAGGCCTAACGAAGACTAGCATCTTCCGACGATGTCTTACAGCATGAGGTAAGAATCAGCCAACAGTTTATAGAAAGCACAAAGTAACAATGCAGCAGAAGTTGCTGCAGCATTGTATAATAATAAGTTGTAATAATTAACAATGCCTCCGAGTTCACCTCCTCGACATCCCCGCGAGGAAGAAATCCCGGAACCATACAGTTTAATAATAATAGTTTCTAGTGGTAAGATCCAGCTTCAGCATAAAGCGTCCTGTTACCGTGGACACGGCTATCCAAATAGATTAATCTTCCCTGCAGGGGTGCACTTGTGCTACGCTACACGCACGGATCTCCAGGGTGGCGGGAACCTTGTTAGGGAATGCTCCACCGAGGCTATCCGACACTTCATAGCCCATCTTTCAAACTCAACAGAGAGGTCATCCGCCGGACTATATCCTATGTACGCGGGGCTTTGGACCCTAACCCCGACGTACTCCTGCACGGTGCGAGGCTGGCCGGTGAAGTTAAATCAAAGCAAATACAAATCACACTGCCGTGGCAAATAAGACAACACCACTTCCCGGCGCAGGCCGCGGTACTGCTGACGTCTGAAGAGTCCTCGGACGACACTACGAAGCAGAGGAGCCCATAACTCGTAATTCCCACGGGTAGGTCGTGCGTACATGGCATATAGCCAAGTCAAGACATTCACTAAACCATTTAGCATTTTAGTTAACCTGCGTGACAACCGTTATCGTTGCCTCGACTTAAGTGACTCGCGGACAACGACAACAGCCAGGACCACCAGTACATCGGTGCCTGCCCTGTCGTCCCACCAAGTCACTGCGGTTACCAACAAGGTGAACCGTCTCCTTACCTTGTCTCGTGTATGCTCCTGAAGGAGCTCGACTTTCGGGGTTTGGTAACTCTCGCGGCCAACGATCAGGGGCCAAGCACACCGGTACACTAGTCGTGCCCTCCCTGTCGTACCGTCGCAATACCACTCGCGGGCACCGTTGGGTCGCCCGACTTCTTACCTGAAGGACACTCGCCGTTCAGGACCCTATGGCGGTAAGACAAAGTCAGCCTGGAGTGGAGTACAAGGATTACTCCTTGATAGCTCACACTTGAGGTGACTAGGCATAACCCAAATAGGGGCCTTAGACGGTGTCTGCATTGTACCGTACCTGTGGAGTTATAATATTTGTATCCGCGTTCACTCCCGTGAGTGATCACGGCCCTCTATCAAATCCTAGCTAACAATGCGCAGGGCTCATTGCTGAATAATGCATAATAATAATAATAGGCAGCCTAGGATAAAGGAAGGCACATCAAGGGGCGACAAAAATCAGGCTATGCAGTTGAATAGGATTGTAATCGTAGCAGCAGCAGTAACAATGCCTAGTGCAAGAAAAGTACGGAAAGATAGGCGATATCTGGGGAAGAGAATGGCTCTGCTTGCCTGCAAGCTCGACGGTAGTAGTAGGGTCGTCGACGACGTAGTCGTACTCAGAAGCGGTGTAGTCGACGGCAGCAGCGGGGTCTACCGGAGATTAAGGGGGGAAGAAAACAGTAAATACACAGCAAGCATATACAAACAGATGCATGATATGACAGATGAAATGTTAACGGTGTTCTAACGCAGTGCAATGCACGTTGCTCGGAACGGAAATTCATCTGAGGATGAACTACCGGCTCCGGGTGTTTACCGGACAGGGTGTCCGGCGGGGAAGGATCAAGCCGGAGGTGTCGTGGTTACCGGAACAACATAAGGGGGGTGTATCCGTGCTAGTTGATCTATTCCGAGAAACATTCGTGTTCGGAATAAATTCATTCGGGCACTCTAACAGTACCGGACAATTTATCGGACAGTCGGTCCGGAGGGGGAATGTTCGAGATTCGTCGTGTTAGAGGGGTGTGGTAGACATACGGATAGCGTATTTGTATTCGTTATATTTTTCTGATCAATTTTCATGTATAAAGTTTTTGAATCCGAGTTACGGTTTAAAAGTTATTGAATTTCAAAGTTTAAATCAATTTAAATGATTTTCTGGATTTCTTTTATTATTTATTAAACATTATCCAGAAAATTATCCAAAACATTATCCAGAACAGTGCTGACATGTGGGACCCACACGTCAGCCTCTGTTATTTATAAAACATTTAATTAAATTAGAAAATGCCTCTGGACCCACATGTCAGTGACTCAATTTTAATTATTAGATTAATCTAAATCATTAAGTTAATTATTTTACAGGGGGACCCACCTGTCAGTGACTGGGGTTGCCCAGTCAGCACAGTTGACTGGTCAACCCAGTCAACTGGGACAAAGGGGGGCCACTAGCAGTGACCCAGGGGTTGCCCCCAGGTGTGCCACGTCAGGGGGGCAACGGCGGCGAGTCGCCGGCGTGCCCAGCACGACGGAGGCCACGGGAGGGGCGCGGGATTCGCGTATCGGGCTCCATTAGGGGCGTGGCTAGGCTCAAACAAGCGAGGATACGACGTCGCGTTGATCTACGGCGGAATCGCAGGCTGGGAGGCACGGAGGCGAGTGCAAGCTCAAGGACGGCGGCGAGGTACTCCGGCGAGGTCTCCGTTCGCACGATGCCGAGCACCATTTGAGGGGCCACTTCTTGCAGTCGATGGGGAACTCCAAGCCGCGTCGTCCTGTGGTGATGCGGTGGAGAGGGACGGGCTATGGTGAGCTCGAGGTCGTCAATGGCGGGAGCAGGCATCGGGCTCCAATGGTACTTTGGTACAGGCGAGGAAATCGAACTCTCTACGGGGTGGGATCGAACCTATGGTTCACGGGGAGCACGCGGGTGTCCTTGGTGTGAGATGGGACGGTCCAGGCCGACGGCTACGACGACGAACCACGGCGGCCGGAGCGAGCTCGAAGGGGGAAACGGCTACGGCGCTATCGGGACTCAACGGGCAGTTGGCGACGAACGGGAAGCTCACCAGGAGCACGACGGAGGTGGCAGCGGGCTCGATGCGGGCTTGTGGTGGCCGGAATTCGTCGCGGATCCCGCTGGAGCCGAAGACGAAGGCGGTAGAGTAGCGCTCGCTGTGGTGGACTCGGGCTCGATTAACCGCTGTAGTCGACGAAGACGACCCAGGCGCAGCCTCTGGACACCAGCTCGGGGCGGACCGTGCCCGTTGGCCACGTCTGGCCACAACAATGGCGACGGCGGCGCTCGGGAAATTTTCCCCGAAGCGTGAGAGAAGAGGAGGAGGGGAATGGAGGTGCGGGGGTGTCCAGGGGGTCGACCGGGTTGTTCTTATCGCGTCCGCGGCGGGATGGAGCAGGTGAAGGGCGGGGCCGGCCTGGCAGCGGCGTGCCCACGGCGGCCACCGTACGGGAGCAGGTGGGGGTGGTTGGGGGAGGAAGAAGACAACCGTGGGGGTGGGCTGGGCTGCGGTGGGCCTCGCCCCAGGCGACATTTAGCGTTTTCCCATTTTCTTTTCGTTTTGTATTCTGTAGATCTTTGTTGCAACAAAAATAACGGCCACCCTATTTTTGTAAAATGTTTTTGGTGTTTGTAAATTAGTGTTACATATTACTGAGGTGTCACAAAATATTTTGCAGCAAAATAAAATCATTAGATATTTCTTTTAATTATTAAATGCCCAAAGCAAGGGTTTTAACCTACTGTTTGAATTCTTTGGAATTTTCTGTAACTTCAAAAATTACAAAAGTTGGTCCAACATGATTATAATGAATTTAGGCAATTTACAAAAATAGTTCCATGATTTTTGGAACAACTTTATTTGAACCCATTTGTTTTAATTTTCATTCAAAGTAGTTTCAACTAGGGTATAGTTTCATGATGAGGGAGATTGCATTGGGATTAGGGTTTTGATTACCAACCAACATGGTTTGAAAAGAGCAGAAGCAAAGTTTGATTAGGGACAGGGGATAACAGTGCTTAACAAACAATGATGGTCAACAGTGATGATGATTACTGTTACAGGAACTGAGGGTGTTACAGCTCTCCATATGATTGTGTTGTAGCGAGTCTTGCATACGCTAACCCCGGGTTTCCGGTAACAGTGTTTCCGAGACGGAGGTCATCCCCGAAGGAGAAGACCGTTAAACCCATGTATCGTCAGCAAGGCAGCAAACCCCATTGATCATATCTATAAAAACCCAATTCCCTCTCATTCTCGATTATGCATGTTTAGGAGTTCACTATGATGCGTTCTACTGCTAGTTGAACCCATTCCTTTGCATGACCTATCATTTCTTCCACAGTATTAAGCAAACCTCAACCTAGAAGATCTAGGAATTGTTTGTGATCATCATGTGGACAATCATCCATGTTATGCCTATACTATGCTTAGACTTGTGGAAGTATTGGTCCATCTTGGGTGATGAGTTGATGTTGGTAGCAGTCATGTACATGTTACCTGTGATGAAAAAGGGTGTGGTGAATTTGACCTAAACAAGGTGAACGATGAGAGGCTTTGTAGGAGTACACAGTGGGTTGTCCCTTTGAACACTTCCCTAGGCCCCGAGTTCTTGTGTTGTGATCCAAGACAAAGAGTACTACCACATGTTGGGCAAACGGATCCCCGCTCGGCCTACTAACTCACCCCAGTTCAAATCCAGGAGTCACTAGTTCTGGTTTTCCATTTGACATATGCATGGAAAAAGAATAAATGAAAGTTTGCATCATTTAGATATGTGGGTGGACCTGTGAGACAGTAAAACCATCTGCTAAGGTGGTGTCTCGGTCGCCTGCATCATCTGAGTCCTATCATTGACCCGGACGGACTCTTGAGCGGTAAGCAACTCAGATGGTTGATTCCTGGATTAGAGTTGGCTGTGAGTTAAAAGTTGTGGAAATTATCCTCGCCGACACCCACTTGAAGGGTGACGAGATCTTGGCGGTAACTCATGGTTTCATGTGTGTAGCAGTACACCCCTGCAGGGTTAACAAAACTATCCGAATAGCCGCGTCCGCGGTCATGGACTACTTGGAGACCTTTATTTGATTGTTAGACAACTTCAACGGATACTCTAAAACTTGCCAAGATAAGTGTGAGTGCTATGGCATGCCTCCTCGTGGGGAAGTCGAGGCAGTATCCATAGTGGTGTTTAGGTTGGAGACTTGGTAGTGGACTCGTGTACGCTTCTTACCTCATTCTGGTATTCGTAGCACATGACTAGCCAAGTCAAAGCTGGCACTTCTGCATTGAAACCCCACTTTCCTTTACCTTGAAACTTGAGCATGAGTAGCATAGATCTGATGTAAGTCTTGCTGAGTACGACTTTGTACTCATGTTTTCTTATTCTATGTTTTAGATGAGAACCCAGACCCCGATGGAGGCACCTTCCTGAAGCTCGACGTTGACTAAGTTAGTATAGTTCCAGACAAAAGTCTGGTCCCTCGTGGAAGGGCTTGTATGTTTACAGGGCTTCTCTAAGCCATTTGTTAATTTTGTCTGTACTCAGACCTAATTTTCTTTCGTTGTTTTATGTAATGATGGATCATAGCCATATGATCTTGTGTACACTATGTGTAAGTCAATAAAGATATACTTTGTAGAGTAATGTGATGATACTTGCTGTCACACTAGACTGTTATGCTAGGTGTATGATTATAACGTGCATGTCTTAGTGTGGGTTTTCGATAGCTTGGTTGTGATCTTGCTGGCGGTCTTTTATACACCAAGTGGCCCTTATATGTGCGCAACTTGGGGCATCGCGATGCGATTGCTCGTGACTCTGTCACGTGGCACACTTTGTTGTATGATTGAGCCCACCCGAGACCCCAACTAAGTGATCGGGCTGGAGTCTGTTTATGTAAGTGTTATGATGCAATCGATAATATGGTTGAGGCAACTTGTGTATGAGTATGAGATTTCACGACCCATAAGCATTTAGACTTGTGAGCGGACGATGAGGACCCATCTCAGTTGATCATCCGGGCCTCGATGGGATGCCCCTCACGTTCGAGCTTTCCGAGAGTGTCTTGTACTTGGCCTTGTCTGCTTAGACAAGTGGGTATGGCTCTCGGCTCTCCATATGATTGAGTTGTGACTGGAATTACATACGCATATTCCGGGTCCCAATAGACTTGGTATCAGAGAAGGACTATCTGTAGGATTATCAAACCCTTGGTCGATGTCGAGTCTAGCTTTCTATAGTTATATAGTTACTTGGGTATAAAGGGAACAACGTAAGGCTTCTTTTTTCTCCTTATCTTCAGCGATCTGATTTCTGAGTCACCCTCATCTTGTTCTACGGGAAGATAGGACTAGGCTCACCTATGTCTTACTAGAACAACTCATTGATTGCTTCTTTGTAGCCGTAGGACTGTTGTGGTCATCTAGAGTCATCGTTTTGTTGAGTTCCGTGAAGAAGTTTTGTCCAATCTCTTCAAGGTTGTTTCATTTTTTATCCCGGTGTAGCCGTTGTGCTGCCCAATTTATTCCGTATTTCTAGGAATATTTGCCTTAGCATTACAATATTTTCTTCCTAAATCATGCCCTCTTATCTTGATTCCATCGTACAACCTGTTCTGATCGTTGATTTTTATCACACAGGATGTCTGGTGGAACTCGTAGTGCTGTTCGTCGCAATCGATATCGTGATCGGCATCGAAGTAATGATGAACCTCCAGCACCGCCTTCTGCGGCGGAAATCATGATGGAAGCTGAGGGAAATCGACGTGATCAAACACGACTTCTGGAGCTCATCGAGCAGAACACCTCACGCCAGCGTAATGTGGTTGTTAGCATTCAGGATTTCATCCTTCTAAAGCCACTGGTATTCCGATGTTTTTCTGAGCCCCTTGAAGCTGATGATTGGTTCCGTTCCATCGAGCGTAAGCTTGGCACGACACATGTTGCTCCCAATGATCGAGTTATATTCGTGGCATACTTTCTGGAAGATGCTGTTGCTGAATGGTGGGAGAAATATGTTGCGATGCAGCCTGATGGTCACATAGTGACTTGGCAGGAGTTTCGTGATGCCTTTCGAGGGTACCACATTTTTGATGAGTTGATGGAGCGCAAGAAGGAAGAGTTCTGCATTCTGACTCAAGGAGAGATGTCCATTCATGAGTATGTGAGAGAGTTCAACCGCCTTGCTCGTTATGCCCAAGATGAGATCACCACCGATGCCAGAAAGCAGGCAAGGTTCCGTAAGGGACCGAGCCCCATCCTTCGCCATGATCTCAACCTCCTTGAATTTGCCACCTTTGAGGATTTAGTCAACAGATCCTTCAGAGCTGAGCATGGCAATGAAGTGTTCGAAGAGTCTCGCAAGCATGCTCGTGAGTTTTCTCCTTCTTCAAGTTCAGCCCCTCAGAAACGCCGAATATGGATTCCAACTAGTGCCATACCTCAAAACCTTCTTCGGAGGCCACCATCCATTACATGCCATCCACCTCAACACATTGCTACCCCCCAAGAATGATGGTGTACAATCAAGTAATCATGATCCCAGCAATTCAGGAAGGATGTGTTTCAAGTGTGGTCTGTTAGGCCATTACAATAGAAAATGCCCTCAGGTTTTGATGGAACCACGTCATTCTCGACGTAAATCTTAGAAGAAATCCACCTCCAAAACCTTCCAAGAAAAGCCTTCAGCCACTAGTAGTGGTTGTGTGAACCAAATCTCAGTTAAGGAAGCTATTGAAACTTCTGACGTCATCCTTGGTACCCTCCCAGTCAATCATGTTCCTGCCTCCGTTCTTTTCGATCCAGGAGATTCTCATTCATTCATGTAGGAGAGTTATGCACTTCGTCATGAGTTTCCTTTTAAAGAAATGTTTTCTCCAATGATAATTCAAACTCCTGGTTCAAAGTGGAAAACTAATAGAGTAAGCCATGGCAATCAAATTGCAATTGAGGGTTTAGTATTCCTTGCTTCTCTTATAGACCTCAAGTCTTTAGACATTGATGTCATCCTAGGAATGGATTGGTTATCCAGACAGAATGATGTCCTTGATTGTAAAGCCAAATCAGTTAAACTCACCCATCCTTCAGGCCAGAAAATTGACTACACCTCACCCAGCTCTAGAATCCAGATGCATACTTTGAATGTGCTTCCCCTTCCTGACCTTGAAGATATTCCGGTGGTTCGTGACTTCCCGGATGTCTTTCCTGAAGAGCTGCCGGTCATGCCACCCGACAGATGTGTAGAATTCATAATTGATCTTATGCCAGGCACAGCCCCAATTTCAAAACGCCTATATAGAATGGCCCCACATGAGTTAGCTGAGCTTAAATTCCAACTCGAAGCTTTGTTGGCAAAAGGCTTCATCCGCCCTAGCTCATCGCCATGGGGTTGCCCCGTTCTGTTCGTAACGACGAAAGATGGAACAGAAAGGATGTGCGTAGACTATCGCCCGCTAAATCTAGCGATGATAAAGAACAAGTACCCACTACCCAGGATCAATGATCTTTATGATAAAATTGCTGGATCCTCTATCTTCTCCAAGATGGATTTGAGATTAGTCTATCATCAAATCAAGATCCGAAACGCGGACGTTCCCAAGATGGCTTTCACTACTCGTTATGGTCTTGATGAGTTCATCGTCATGTCCTTTGGTCTTACGAATGCCCCCGCCGCTTTCTCACGCTTGATGAATTCGATCTTCATGGAGTACCTAGATAAATTTGTTGTAGTTTATCTTGATGACATTATCATCTACTCAAAGAACGAAGAAGAGCACGCAGAACATCTTAGGCTGGTATTGATGAAACTTCGAGAACATTGCCTATATGCCTAGTTCTCTAAGTGCGAATTTTGGCTACCAGAAGTGACCTACTTAGGGCTCATGACTTCTGCGAAAGGCATTGCTGTCAATCTCGAGAGAGTTCAGGCCGTTGTTGACTGGACTCCACTTTAATCGGTTAAGCAAGTTAGGAGTTTTCTTGGCTTAGCAAGCTACCGCCGCCGCTTCGTTGAGAACTTCTCTAGGGTTGAAAAGCCTCTAACTGAACTCCTCAAGAAAGATAATAAATTCCAATGGAATCCCAAGTGTGAGGAAAGATTTCAAGAGCTAAATAGAAGATTGACTTATGCCCCCGTACTTGCACCTCCAGACACCAAAAAGGATTTCGAGATCTATTGTGACGCTTCACGGCAAGGGTTAGGGTGCATATTTATGCAAGATCGACATGTGGTAGCATACGCTTAACGCCAGCTGCGTCCACATGAAGAGAACTACCCTACCCATGATCTTGAACTCGCTGCCGTAGTTCATGCCTTGAAGACTTGACGACATTACCTCCTTGGTAATCGTTGTGAGATCTTTTCCGACCACCAAAGCCTCAAATACATATTCACCCAGCCAGATCTTAATCTCAGGCAAAGGCGCTGGATAGAGTTGATAAAAGATTATGACTTAGGAATTTCTTTCACCCTAGGTAAAGCCAATGTCATGGATGATGCACTAAGTCGTAAGTCGTATTGTAACAACCTCATGTTACAAAAGTATCAACCACTTCTTCATGAGGAATTTCGAAAGCTCAAACTCGAGATTGTTCCTCATGGATTCCTATCTACCTTGGTGGCGAAACCAACCCTTGAGAATCAAATCATAGCCGCCCAGAAACGTGATAGTGGTATTCGGGAGATCAAGAAGAACATTGCTAGCAGAGTTGCTAAATGTTTCTCCATAAATGATCAAGGTGTCATTTTCTTTGGCACACGTTTAGTGGTACCACGAAAACATAATCTTAGGAGGCTGATTCTTAAGGAAGCTCATGACACTCCCCTTTCGATTCATCCTGGTAGCAAAAAGATGTACCGAGACCTACGCCAGAGATTTTGGTGGACTAGGATGAAACGACAAATTGCTCAGTTCATTACTGAATGTGATATTTGTCGTCGCATTAAGGCTGAACATCAAATACCTGCTCCGGTGCCGGCGCCCAATTCCTTCCTGTCCCCTCTCCCCGTTCCCACATGGCGTCCCCCCTGCCGCTGGCCGCCCGCGTGAGGTCCGCTGGCAAGAATCCAGCCCGTCGTCTGGCGACTCGTCCCGTGTCAGGCCGACCTCTGTCACAACCCTCTGTCAGGTAATGTGCTAGGGTTAGCCAGTACTCTTGCATCATGTTAAAATTTCAAAAGAAATCTTTGAAATCAAAATGAAAAGCAAAATGGGGAAAAGAAAAGCCCTGAGAAATTAAATCAAATGGCCAGATAAAAATCTTTTTCCAAAAATCATTTGAATGTTTGGAAAATTCCTAGAATTGTTACTGATCATTGCAAAAGTGGTTTGGGGATTTTCCCATGCTCATGGAATATTCAAAAATTCAAAATGTGCTTTGGAAATTAAATAATACCCCTATTTGATTTGAAATTCAAATTATTTGAATTTCAAAAATCTCCAAAACTTGTGAGTGGCTAGCTATATATGTTATAAGCCCACATAAAAGTTTTCATGATTTTATAAAATGGTTTGCTAATTTATTTAGCAGTACCAAAACAAATAACAGAAGAAAACAGAGAAGAAAATAGAAAAGAGAAAGAAGCCCACTCACCTTGGGCCCCAGGCCCAACTTACCTTCCCACGGCCCAGCCCAGCCGCCAGCTCGTTGTCGTCTTCCTCCGGGCACAAGCACACAGCTGCGTGCCCGGCATGCCGTGGACGCCGTGGCCACCTCGGCCACCTCCTGCTTCCCTCCCCCCTCAAAGGCACGCCGTGGCAGCGCTGGAAAGCCCGCACACTTTTCCCCCCTCTCCAGAGCAAGTTCCCCTCCCTCCACCGCCGGATTCAACGACGACAGTGAAGCTCACTGGAGTGCGACGACGCCCACACGCGGCCAACGACGACGAGAGGCTGCACGGCAGTGCCCAATCGCTCCGCCATCTTCTTCTCCGTCGACATGAGCAGCTAATCGAACAACGAGGATCTGGACGCGACGTCTTCTTCACCACCGTGCTCCGACCACCGCAATTTTCCGTCGTCGATTTCATCGCCGTTAAAGCATCCCCGACCTCCCCGTCGCTTCCGTTACAATCTTGGTGAGCAGGCGCACCAAACTCCTCTGTTTCCTCGTTTGATTGCATCTCCAAGCAACTTCCGCCATGGAAGCCGAGCTCCATCGCCGCCGTGGACTACCATACGCGCGCTCCTGTGTGCCCTTTTCCTCCCCAGCATGTCCGTGCTACTCCTGGGGACGCGGGCATCCAAACGCGCGCACGTATGCATCCTTCCATAGAAGTTTTGCAAGAAGTGCTCGAAGCCGAGCTCCGGTCGCCGCCGCGGTCGAAGCTGCCGTCGTCTGTGACCTCCCCGGAGACGCGCAGGTGGTGCTATCGACGCGGCTCATCACGGGCTTTCGATTGGTGGTCCTAGCGCAGAGAATGGAGGCCAGGAGGAGGAGTTAGCAGAGCGCCGCCGTGCTGGATGCCACCGGCGGCTAGCTGCCGGCGAGGCACGCTGACTAGGGGCTTAACCCCACCTGGGTTAAGTGACCCTGGGTCACTGACAGTGGGCCTTGGCCCCCCCTTAATCCCCTGGTTAGTTTAAACTAACCGGGATTTTAAATAGAGAGGCTGACAACCCTGGCCCACCTGTCAGCCCCCCCTGACGCCAGCATGAAGTCATGCTGACGCAGTAAACCTTTTCCAGAATTTAAAATGAATTAAAGAAATTCAGAAAATTCCAGAAAATAGCTCAAATTTTGGAAATTCATAGAAAATTCATATTAACTCCAAATTGGACAAATAATATTTGAAAAATGATCAGGAGAAAATAAGCTATCCAAAAATCCAACTTTAAACTATGTTTGAGTTGAATTTAAATTGGGACCAGTAGCATATGTCATTTGATTTATTTGGAATTTATTCAAATTTAATTCAAATGATTTTGCAACTTGGACCATGGAAACTTGTTACATTTCAACCACACATCAGAGGCATATCATACACATTTGAAAATGATTCAAATTGATCAAACAATGTCACATTTAACTTGACTAAGTTTGAATTCAAATTGGAGTTTGAATTTGCAATTCAATTTGCAATATACTCCGTTTAAATGGAATTGCCCAAACACATCAGAAACATATACGTCAAGTTTCAACCTTCAACCATGTGTTTGTGCATTGCATTTATATTGCTTCCTTGTTTGTTGTTTGTCGAGTAGAAGTGGAGCCGCAATCCGAGATCACCCCCTTCGTTGAAGATCCCGTGACTGAACCTCGTCAGCAAGGCAAGCAAACCCCCATTGATCATGTCTATAAAATCCCACTTCCCTCTCATGTCTCTCTTATGCATTGTTTAGGATAATCACCATGATAACGTTTCTACCGCATAGTTGAACCCATATCCTTTGCATGACCTATCATCTTGTCACAGTAGTAAGCAAACCACAATCCTAGCATATGTAGGAGTTGGTTGATGTCATGTGGCCCCTGCAACTGTTACTGCTTATTGCATGCTTAGTGATACAATGAGGTTGCTTTTGATGTGAGTCGGGATGATGATAAACATGGTGTTGATGAAAGTGAAATGTGTTGGTGAATTTACCCTAATACAAGGTGAACGATGAGAAGCTGTGTAGGAGTACACAGTGGGTTGTCTCGTTGAACACCGCCCTAAGCCCGAGTTCTTGTGTGGTGATCCAAGACGAAGAGTACTACCACATGTTGGGCACATGGACCCCTGCTCAACCTACTAACTCACCCCTTCTCAGCTCAATGAGTCGCATTAGTTCAGAGTTCTGGTAGGTCTGTGGCACGGTCTGCGAAGTGGAAGAACGGCTATTCAGACCGGCTTGGGACCCTGCACACATCTTCTGGGACCACATCGGTAAACCGGCCGGGTTCACGATGTGGATTCCTGCCCAGATAGGCGTCTCCATTGAATTTGAGTTGGCTATGAGGTAAAAGTTGTGGGAATTATCCTCGGCGGCACCTCTTGAACGGTGTCGAGTACAAAGGCGTTAACTGATAGTTTCATGTGTGTAGCAGTACACCCCTGCAGGGTTAACAAAACTATTCGAATAGCCGCGTTCGTGGTAAGGGACTACTTGGAGAGCTGTGCTCGATTATTAGACAACTTGAACTGGATACTTCTAAAACTCGCAAGATAAGCGTGAGTGCTATGGTGTGCTTCTCGTGGGGAAGTCGAGGAAGTAACCATAGTGGTGTAATTGGTTGAAGAGATGTAGTGGACTCGTGTACGCTTCTTACCTCAAGTCTGGTACTCGTAGTTCAGGACTAGCCAAGTCAAAGCTGGCACTTCTGCAAGTGAAACTCCACCTCCCTTTACCTTGATACATGTGCATGAGTAGTATAGCTCCTATGTAAGTCTTGCTGAGTACGATTTTGTACTCACGTTTTCTTAATCTATGTTTTAGATGAACCCACCCACCCCGATGGTGGAATTCTAACCGAAGCTCGAAAATGAAGACTCAGACCAAGACCAAGCTAGTGTAGTCCCAGTCAGACGACTGGTTCCCTCGTGGAGGGCTTGTTTTTAGATAAGGCTTCTCTAAGCCATTTGTTAAACTTGTCTGTACTCAGACCTACTTGCTTCCGCTTGTCTGTTGTAATGTTGGATCACATGCTTGCGATCTCTGTGTGCACTCTGTAAGAGTTATTAATAAAGATGTATACTTTGTAGAGAATTGAAATGATACCTGCTGTTCATACAAGGCATGTGTGTTGCGTGTATGTTTATAACATGCGTGTCTTAGTACGGGTTTTCGAGACCTTAGTTGTGATCTGGCTGGCGGTCTTTTATACACCAAGTGGCCCTTAGATGTGCGCAGCTTGGGGCATCGCGATGCGATTGTTCGAGACTCTGTCTCGTGCACACTTTGATGTATGATCGAGCCCGCCCTAGACCCTGACTAAGTGATCTGGCTGGAGTAAGTCTATGTAAGGGTTATAATACAATCGATAGTATGGTTGAGGCGACTTGTCTATGAGTATGGGAGTTCATCACCCATATCATTTAGACTTGTGTGCGGACGATGAGGACCCATTTCAGTTGATCATCCGGCCTGGATGGGATGCCCCTCACGTTCAATGCTTTCCGAGAACATTCTGTGCTTGGCCTTGTCTGCTTAGACAAGTGGGTATGGTTCTCGGCTCTCCATATGATTTTGTTGTAGCGAGGCTTGCATACGCTAACCCCGGGTCCCGACCGCCTCCTTCCGGCAGGCGCTCGTTGGTTCGCCTGCTGCACCGGCCAGCCCGCACCCTGCCGCTGTCGTTGAGCCGTCCGCCCCTGCTAGGCGCATCCTCAGATCCGAGGTGGTGGTGGTGAACCAGGCCACGTCCGAGGAAGGCCCCGCGCAGTCGCAGGGTGACTAGGAGGTCGCCGGCGGGCGAAAGCGAGGACGTCCTCGCCAACGACTGCGCCCACCTTGCCGCCAACGCCTGGGGCCTGAGCCACCCGCCGCGCGGCGCTTCCTGGTGCGCCTCCCGCTGGGGTACTGCCCCCGCTGCCTCAGCCCGAACCACCCGCCTGTCTATTTCCGTCGAGATGTTCGCTGCCGACGGTGCCGCTACTTTGGCCATATTGCCAAGGACTGCTCCAAACCCGCCTTCGTCGTCTCCTCCCCGGATGCCTCGCCGCCGGCCCGTCGCCTGCGTGTCGGGTCCCCTGCTTCGAGCTTTTCGGTGGCTCCCACCATACCTGGCCGTGGTCACCCCGTGCCTTCCGGGTGTGTGGCCACGCCTTCGTGCTCCTCGGTGTCGGGTGGGTTGGCGCGTTCGGGTACCGTGTCTTCCGGTGCTCTCGCCTCCCCCCTGGACTCGGCTTCCTCGGCGAGCTCGGGGCGTCTGACCCCTATTCCTGTCGCTGGCTCACCCTCCCATGTCCTCCCCCTCACCGAGCATCCGTCTCGCCGGCCGGCGGAGGCATGCTGTTACGTCCCGCGCAACGATGTGATGGCGGCGGCGCAGAGGGAACTCCAGCGCGCCCTGGTTGCCACGGTGGTTGGCAACCGGACTGGTGTCTCTCGGGCCGACGTTGCAGAGGTGCTGCGTGCGAAGTTCGGGCTCGGAGACAGCGTGTCCTCCGTCCATCGACATCATCCTGAAGATTTCCTCATTCGCTTTGCGGATGCGGACACCCGGGCGCGGGTGGCGCTGGGGAGTGTGCGCTCGCCGCGCTTCCGTCTGCTGCTCCATCCCTGGAGCCATTCCACCGGGGGTGAGCTGGTCGAGGGGCGTTTCCTCGTCAACGTCGAGATCGTAGGCATCCCAGCCAATGCTTGGGAGCGCTCGTCCACCGAGAAGCTTCTCTCTCCGTTCTGCCTCGTCCAGCGCCTTGCCCGTGAGACTTTGGACAAGTCCGACATGGAGGTGTTCCGGCTGTCCGCCTGGAAGATGAACCCTGACTCCATCCCGCGCTCCTCCTCCCTGCTGCTTGAAGAGCCAGACGCCGTTGGCCAGGAAGACGACCCCGACAGAGCGTCGCATTTCTCCATGGGCATGCTGTGGTTTCCGGTGACCATTCACGTGGCTCGCTGTGACGACTACCGGCTGCCGGCCCCTTCCTCGCCGCGCCCTTCCTCGCCAGGCTCTGACGACGCGTCTCCATCCTCATCTCCGCCGTGCCCCCCTCCTTGGCCGCGGAGGCATGACTTCCCACCCCGCCCTGCCCAGGCCGGCCGGCAACGCCGCTCCCCTTCGGGCCATGGCAATGGTGGCAGCGACGGTCAGCAGCGCCGCGCGCGCGGCGGGACATAGCGGCGTTCAGCGGAGGTGGCTGGGTGTTCCATGCCCTGGACAGCTAGGTCTCCTGGGCCCCTACCCCCTGGCAGGTGACGTGCAAAGGATCCCTGCGCACCTGAGGATCACGCAGGAGGGTGGGCCCTCCGCTGGCCCGCGCCTCTAATCCGCGCGCGTGGTGGACGTGATTCCTGCCCAAGAGGGCTCTCTGACTGCCGGGGCCCAGCAGTCTGCGGAGGCCGGTTCGAATTTGAACGGAGGCGACCCGGTCAGCGGGACGGTCAGTCCGCCTTCCCCTCCTATCCTTGATCTGCAAAGTCGGCTCACGGACCCCCATCGATTCTTCCAGCCGTTGGTGATCGTCAGGCGGAGGATCCTGAGGTCCATGCCCCTGTCGAGGTGCGTGAGTTGGCCGCGCGGCACATGGAGGATCCATGCATGCTGGCCCCGCACGCTGCTGAGACATCTCCTGTGGTCTCCTCTCCAGACCAGCTGGTTCCTGCCGGGATTAGCACGCAGGACGCCCGGGACAGCTGTTGGCCCGATCCCGAGGATGAGTGAGCCGCTACCTCTTCTCTGTTGTCCGCTTGCATGTGCACGCCCGGCCCACATGCTGCCGAGCGAGTCTTGTGTTGGCCTCGATCACGATATAACGCTGGAACCAGTTGCGCCTCGTGTCAATTGGGCCAATGTTGCCCCGTCCGGGCCCGCTGCACCGCATCTTCTAACCCCTGCAGCTGGCTCAACTACTCAGGCTGGAGAGGACCAGGCCTCCCTGACTAGCTTTGTGTACTCGGCTACCACGGGTTCACCGGTGCTGCTCCATGCCCCCTCTCGGCGTCGTGGTAAAGAGCTGCCGCCGGACTTCACCCCGCGCCGTAGTGGCAGGATTGCGAAGAATTATCGTGGGCTTAGCACTGAGCTCAAGGAAAAGCGGGTTCTGTTGCTACGCCTGGGCTTGATCGAGGATGACGATGCTCCCATCACGGCCGAGACTCTCGCCAAGTATGCTCACCTATTTGAGCGCCCCCTTGCCGAGGACGTCCTGCAGGCCTTCGTCGATCTGTTTGGGTGGAAAGTTCCCCCTCTTGAGAGCTTGGCGATGCCTTGTGTTGCTACTGCTCGGGCTACGTTAGTGGACGCCTAGTGTGTTCACTCCGGACCCCCTCGGCTCCAAGCTATTCTTATGGAGCACAATCTCAGAGTAGTTTTTTGGAACGTGCGTGGCCTAAACTGTGGGGCTAAGCGCGCGGCAGTTCGCAGTGTGTTATCCACTGTTTCTCCTCCTATTGTATGTCTCCAGGAAACTAAGCTGGAATTGATCTCGTCGTCCATGGTTCGGGAGACCCTCAGACCGGAGTAAATGGATTTTTATTTTGTCCCTGCTATTGGCACGAGAGGAGGCATCCTCCTAGCTTGGCGTAATTCGGAGATCTCTCTCTCCAACCCGTACTACGGCGCCAATCATCTAACCGCTCTTGTCACGCCTCTCGGGGACACGGATCATTGGTGCATCACTGGGGTATATGGCCCCCAGGATGATGATGCCAAGATCACCTTCCTTTCGGACCTCCATGATGTGCGTGAATCCCGCATCGGTCCCTGGATGGTGGGAGGCGATTTCAACATGATCACCTCCTCTGCTCACAAAAACAACCCGCGGATTAATCACCGCGTGATGAGCTGATTCCGGTGCTTCCTCGCGGATGAGGAGCTCCGTGATATTTATCTGCATGGGCGGCGATACACCTGGTCGAACGAGAGGGACTCCCCCACCTTGGTTCGCATTGATAGGGTCATTTGCACTGCGTCATGGGAGGATTGGCACCCCCATTGCATGCTCAGCTGCCTCTCCTTGGCAGCCTCAGATCATTGCCCGCTCTTCCTCAACTGCTCCCCGCGTCCTTCGGGATCCCGACGCTTTCACTTTGAGAGATTTTGGCCTCGCCTGGAGGGTTACGATCAGGTTGTGGCAGAGGCGTGGAGCTCGGTTGCGCCGGACCCTGATCCTTTCAAACTGATCTTTGCGAGGCTGAAGGCGACGGCTCGTAAGCTCCAAAGCTGGGGAGCCCGCTCGGTTGACGATGTGGGTCGGGAGCTCTCCCTGGCCAGAGAGCTCATCGCCAGGTTCGACGCCGCTCAGGACACCCGCGCTCTTACCCCTTCAGAGCGGTGGTTACTCGCGAGGCTTAAGATGGCCTACCTGGGCCTTGCCTCTATAGATCGATCTATTACGCGCCAGCGGGTACGTTTCTCGGGGCTTAAGAATTGAGAGACCAGCGCCGCGTTCTTCCAGTTGCACTCCTCCCACAGAAAGCAGAAGAACCGGATCCTCCATCTTCGGGTTGGATCTGCTCGGGTCTCCTCCCATGAGGACATGGTGAAGGCTGCTTTCGATCACTTCTCCTCCATCCTTGGCGAGTCTGAGGAGCGTGACTTCTCAATCAACCTTGAGGCGGTGCACCCTGGAGGTTTTGAACTATCTACGCTTGACACCCCCTTCTCCGAGGAAGAGATTTGGACTGCTGTCAAGGCCCTGCCGGGAGGCAAGGCACCTGGTCCGGATGGTTTTACCTCTGAGTTTCTTCGTGCGAGCTGGGATGTCATTAAGGCTGACATCATCGAGGCCTTCGGCAAGCTATTTTCCATGAATGGACGCTCATTCCAAAGATTGAACGAAGCCTTCATCATGCTGCTCCCGAAGAAAGTGGAGGCGGATACTCTCATGGACTATCGCCCCATTAGCCTCATCCACCTCCTCGCGAAGCTTTTCGCGAAGGCCCTCTCCCTTCGGCTGGATCCTCGGTTGGGTGCGCTAGTCTCCACCAACCAGAGCGCCTTCATCGCCAGGCGCAGTATTCACGATAACTTCCTCCTCGTGCGACAGACGGCGCGTCTTCTGCATAACCTCAAGATGGCCAGGGTGCTGCTAAAGCTGGACATTGCTCGTGCCTTCGACTCCGTGTCTTGGCCCTTTCTCCTTGAGGTTCTCCGGCACCTTGGATTTGGTCGCCGTTGGAGAGAGTGGATTTCGATGCTCCTCGCTACCGCCTCTACTAGAGTGTTGGTCAATGGGATACCCGGGCCCGCGATCGCCCACACCCGAGGCTTCGAGCGTCTCCCTATATGCCGATGATGTGGTCATCTTCTGTCACCCGGAGGATCGTGACCTGGCTGCCATTCGGGAGATTCTCCGCATCTTTGGGACCGCTTCTGGGCTACGCACTAACTTTGAGAAATGCTCGGCGACACCCATCCGCTGCTCGGAGGAGACCTCGCAGCGTGTTACGACGGTGATGGGTTGCCCCCTTTCCGCCTTTCCCATGACTTACCTCGGCTTGCCCCTCTCCATTCGAAAACCCCCCACATCGGCGCTCCTTCATTTGGTGCACAAGCTTGAGAAGAAGCTATCCACTTGGTGGGGCTCTATGCTCTCTCGTGGTGATCGCCTGGCGCTCGCGCGTCACGTGCTTAGAGCCATCCCGGTGCACTATCTCATCGCCATCACCCTCAATAAATCGGTGCTCCGGCAGGTCAACAACATCATTCGCAGCTTCCTCTAGATTGGACGCAAACGGGCTCGGGGCGGCCAGTGTCTAGTTGCCTGGCAAGATGTCTGCCGACCAGTCTCTCTTGCGGGTCTAGGACTGCCTGATCTCCACCGCTCAGGTGTCGCCCTCCGCACCCGGTGGTTGTGGCTCCAGAAGACGGATGCATCACGTCCTTGGGCTCACCTCCATATCCCCACTGACCCGGAGGTCGCGGCGATCTTCAGAGCCTCCACTTCATGGACGATTGGCGATGGCACCCTTTGCCGGTTTTGTCTTGATCATTGGATTGATGGTCAATCCGTCGCCGAGCTAGCTCCCTTCATCTTCGAGCGAGTGCCTCGCCGGATCCTGAAGACCCGACTAGTACGAGATGGCCTGCACCTTCGTTCTTGGGTGCAGGACATTGCCGGTGCCCTCGGCCCCACCGCCCTTGTCCAATATGTGGAGTTGTGGCGTCGTGTGCGCCACGTTACCCTCATGGCCTCCGCGGACACCATCACGTGGAAATGGACCGCCTCTGGTATGTACTCAGCCAAATCTTGCTACGAGACAATGTTCTTGGGTTCCACGCAGGATCCCCATTGGAAGCTCATCTGGACGACCTGGGCGCCCGTGCGCATCAAGATATTCATGTGGCTCGCTCTTCGGAACCGATGCTGGACGGCAAATAGGCTCACCCGTAGAGACCTCCCTCACCCGAGTGTGTGCCCTCTTTGTGAGCAAGAGCCAGAAGATATGCAACACCTCCTCGTTGGGTGCTCCTTCTCTCGCCAGGTTTGGCATGAGATCCTCTCTTGGGGCCGATTCACGGTTGACCCCCCCGGACCGGGCACGAGTTTCATTTTCTGGTGGTCTATATCGCGGGAGCGTTGCGCTTCCTCCCTGCGGAGAGGTCTCTCTTCGACCATTCTCCTCGTGGCTTGGTGCATCTGGAAGCACCGTAACGGGTGTTTTTTTCACGGGCTGGCGCCCTTGTTCAGTCATCTCGTACACTCCATAAAGGAAGAGGCCCACCAAGGGGCTTACCATGTTGTTAGAGAGTTAAACCTGGCGTGTGTTGGGCTGAGCACCCCCTTCTTCTAGCTGCTCCACCGCTCCCCTCCACTCCTCTAAGCGTACGTGTTGTGGCGAGCGTAACTCTGTAAAACTCTATTCTACCTATCAATGAAATGATACGCATCCTTGCGTATTCGCGGAAAAAAAGAATTGTGTCTCTTCATGGTGTTGTCAGAACCCCAACTAGGGTAAGTGCTAGGGTTTGTTTGATCCCTTTGCATCATGCAAAAATTCAAATGAAATTCAAAAATGGGGAAAAGAAAGCCCTGAGAAATTAATTCAAATGGCCAGATAAAAATCTTTTTCCAAAAATCATTTGAACATTTGGAAAATTCCTATAAATGACGCTGATCATTTTAAAAGTAGTTTGGGTATTTTCCCATACTCATGGAATTTTCTAAATTTCAAACAGTGCTCTGGAAATTAAAGTTAACCCTATTTGAATTGAAATTCAAAATATATTGAGTTTCAAAAATGTCCAAATTCTATATGTGACTAACTACTGGTCACCTAGGATTTATAAAATTATTTGGACATTTATTAAAAATGCCTAGCTAATTTAATTAGTGGGGCCAACCTATTTACAGAAAAATAAAAAGAAAAAGAAGGGAGAGGCTTACCTTGCGCCCACAGGCGAAGGCCCACCTCTCCACTGGCCTGGCCCAGCCCAACCGAGACGTTTGTCTCCTACCTCCCCGTAGCTCCAAGCAGCTCGGTGGAGGCAGGGAGACCACGGCGACGCCACCGCGACGCCTCGGCTCTTCTAGGCCCTCCCCTTCGCACCCAGGCGTGCCACGCAGTCGCCACTCGCCCCGCACGCCCTTTCCCCCTCCCCTGGTCATCCGTCTTCCTCCTCGGCATGGAAATCGCGCAGCAACCGTAGCCTGGCCAGAACACGGCGGTGCTCCGACGCGGCGACCAAGCTCCTCAAGAGGCCCCGCCTTGCCCTACGTCCTCCCCGACGTCGACTCCCTCAAGCCGCCGCACCAATTTAGCCCGAGCCGCACGGGAGGAGACGCACAGTTCAAGTTTTCGCCGCCGGCCGCCGAGGACGCCGTCTTCAAATTCATCGCAACCACGGCTCCCCTGTCTCCGACGACTTCACCATCATGCTCACGGTGAGGCTATGCTCCTTTTCCCCCATCTCCCGCTCCCTCCCGTGCCCTGTGCCGGTAGTTCATCGGAGCCAGCAGCCGGCCGCCGCGCCTTTTGTCCTACCCGTCGCCCTGGAGCTCGAGCTTGACCCCCTCCTACTCGGTTGTCTTCGGAAGCCCGCGAGGAGCACGCACATACCACCCAAACCCCACCCCGTGCCCATTTTGGCAACTCCGGCGACACTCAGGCCGCATTCCGGCGACCCCGCCATTAGCCTAAGCTAATTGCCCACTAAACCTAACCCTAAGTCTATGACAGGTGGGCCCCCTGGCCCCCCTAAACCCCTCTGTTAATTAACAGAGAGGGGTTAACCCTCTGTGTCACTGACAGTGGTGGCCCACTGGTCAGCCCCCCCTGTGACGTCTTCCACACGTCACTACTGACGCAATAAAGATTTTTCCAGAGAAATCAGAAAAATCCAGAAAATAGCCAAAACTTCAATAAATCATAGAAAATTCATATTAACTCCAAATTGGACAAATAATATATGAAAAATGATCAGCATAAAATTCTCTATCCAAATATGCAAATTTAAACCATGTTTGAGTTGATTTTAAAATGGGACCAGTAGCTTTTGCTATTTGGCTTAAATGGAATTAATTCAAATTTAATTCAAATGCTAATTCAATTTGAACCATTGCAATACACCACTTCTCACTTGTACTTCAGAAACATATCACACCCATGATCATATGGTTTACAATGACCAAACATTAGCAAATGCAAGATGACCTAATTTGAATAACATTTGGAGTTTGAATTTGAATTAACTTTTCAAATCAACTTCAATTAACATGTGGCAAATTGAACCTAGATCACACCAATACCTTTCACATCATGTGACAACCTAAACATGTGCTTGTGCATTCTATTACATTGTTGCCTCCCCCTCTCTTGTTGATGATTGTGCCGGTAACAGTGCCTCCGAGACGGTGATCACCCCAGACGAAGAAGATCGGTAAACCGTGTATCGTCAACAAGGCAAGCAACCCCCCATTGATCATGTCTATAAAATCCTACTTCCCTCTCAGTCTCGCTTATGCATGTTTAGGAGATCACCGAGACACGTTCTTTCGCATAGTTGAACCCATTCCAATGCATGACCTATCATTTTGTCACCGTATTAAGCAAACCCCAATCCTAGCAGATATAGGAGTTGAATGATGAGCATGTGGCCCCTACAACTGTTACTTCTTTTGCTGCTTAGTGGTACAATGAGGATGTTATGTTTGTGATTCGGGATGGAATGAACACAGTAATGCTGGTGTTAACGTGTTGGTGAATCCACCCTAACCAAAGGTGAACGATGTGAGGTTGTGTAGGAGTACACAGTGGGTTGTCTCGTTGAACACTTCCATAGGCCCCGAGTTCCTGTTTTGTGATCCAAGACAAAGAGTATGACCACATGTAGGGTTTTATGGGAACCCCGTTTGGCCTCTTTACGTACCCGATCCGGTCCAGGAGTCACAATAGATTCGGGCTTTCCATTTGGCATGTGCATAGAAAAAGAATGAAGAAAAGGTTGCATCATATAGATATGTGGGTGGACTTGTGAGGCAGTGAAACCATCTGGCAGAGGTGGCGTCTCGGTCCCTTACATTATCTGAGTCCGTTTCGTGGAACCGGACGGACTCTCGAGAAGTGCCAAACTCAGGTAGTCGACTCCTGGATTAGAGAAGGTGATGTGAGGTTAGTGCCTTGGTTTCATCCACGTCCGACACCCGCTTGAAGGGTGACAAGAACGAGGCGATAAGTGATGACACGTGTGTGAAGACGTACACCCCTGCAGGGTTAATGAACTATTCGAATAGCCGTGTCCGCGGTTATGGACTACTTGGAAACCTCTACTTGATCATAGACAACTTGAATGGATGCTTATAAAACTTGCAAGATAAGCGTGAGTGCTATGGTGTGCTTCTTCGTGGGGAAGTCGAGGAAGTAACCATAGTGGTGTATTGGTTGGAGATGTAGTGGACTCGTGTACGCTTCTTACCTCAAAGTCTGGTACTCGTAGTACAGGATTATCCAATTCAAAGCTGACACTTCTGCATGTTGAACGCCACCTCCTTTACCTTGATACTTGAGCATGAGTAGTATAGTTCTGATGTAAGTCTTGCTGAGTACGACTTTGTACTCATGTTTGCTTATTCTATGTTTTAGATGAGAAACCGGACCCCGATGGAGTCACCGACCTGAAGCTCGACGTTGAACTTGGTAGTATAGTCCCAGACAGCAGTCTGGTCCCTCGTGGAAGGGCTTGTTTGTTTACAAGGCTTCTCTAAGCCATTTGTTAAACTTGTCTGTACTCAGACCTAATTTGCTTCCGTTGTATGATGTAATGTTGATCACATACATGTGATCTTTGTATGCTCTATGTGTATATTTATAAAGAGTACTTTTTAGAGTTATGTGATGATACCTGCTGTTCATACTAGGCATGTGTGCTGCGTGTATGTTTATAACATGCATGTCTTAGTATGGGTTTTCGAGACCTTAGTTGTGATCTGGATGGCGGTCTTTTATACACCAAGTGGCCCTTAGATGTGCGCAGCTTGGGGCATCGCGATGCGATTTCTCGTGACTCTATCACGTGCACACTTTGTTGTATGATCGAGCCCGCCCTAGACCCCGACTAAGTGATCGGGCTGGAGTAATTATGTAAGAGTTAGGATTCAATCGATAACATGGTTGAGGCGACTTGTCTATGAGTATGGGATTCACCACCCATAAGCATCTAGACTTGTGAGCGGACGATGAGGACCCATCTCAGATGATCATCCGGCCTGAATGGGATGCACCTCACGTTCGATGCTTACCGAGAATGTTCTGTGCTTGTCCTTGTCTGCTTAGACAAGTGGGTACGGTTCTCGGCTCTCCATGTGATTGCGTCGTGACTGGAATTACATACGCTAACCCCGGGTCCCGACAAACTTGGTATCAGAGCAGGACTGTCTGTAGGATTAGTCAACCTTGGTCGAAGTCGAGTCTAGCATTCTATAGTTATATAGTTACTCTGGGTATAAGGGAACGACGTAAGGCTTCTTTTTCTCCTTACTATCATCGATCTGAGTTCTGAGTCACCCTTATCTTTACTACGGGATGATAGGACTAGGCTCATCTATGTCTTACTAGAACATCTCGTTGTTTGCTTCCTTGTAGCCGTAGGAAAGTTGTGTTCGGTTTTCTAGAGTCGTTGTGCTTCCTATTTTGAGACATCCTATGTAAGTGCTATTGAGATGTTGTGAAGATTTCCATTTCTCTTGCAATTACAGCCGTTATGCTGTCCGAGTCATTCCAGGTTTCTTCATAATCTGATGCGTTTGCAAAATCCTTCTTTCCTTTTCGGTTGCCCTTTTAGAAGAACTTCTAGGTGGCATGCCCGACAATTCTCTAGAGTTTGTTGTAGGTTTTGTTCTAGAAACCTTTAGTGGTTCATTTCCAGCTTCTCCTCCCATTTTAGATTTCATCTAGCCAGAATAACCACACTAACCATCGTGTTGGGGTACTTTGCTACTCTGACATATCTGTTGTAGCCCCTAGTAAACCTTGGTCATCCTCTAGGAATGTATCCAAAGATCCAACCCCTTTAACCTAGCCACCCGACAGGTGTGTAGAATTCATAGTGGATCTTATACCAGGCACAGCCCCAATTTCCAGACGCCCATATAGAATGGCCCCACATGAGTTAGCTGAGCTAAAAACCCAACTTGATGCTTCGTTGGCAAAAGACTTCATCCGCCCTAGCTCATCGCCATGGGGTTGCCCCGTTCTGTTCATAACGAAGAAAGATGGAACAGAAAGGATGTGCGTAGACTATCGCCCGCTAAATCTAGCGACGATAAAGAACAAGTACCCACTGCACAGGATCAATGATCTTTATGATCAACTTGCTGGATCCTCTATCTTCTCCAAGATGGATTTGAGATTAGGCTATCATCAAATCAAAATCCGAGACGAGGACATTCCTAAGACGGCTTTTACTACTCGTTATGGTCTTTACGAGTACACCGTCATGTCCTTTGGTTTAACCAATGCCCCCGCCACATTCTCACGCATGATGAACTCGATCTTCATAGAGTATTTGGACAAGTTCGTCGTAGTTTACCTTGATGACATTCTCATCTACTCGAAGAACGAAGAAGAGCACACAGAACATCTTAGGTTGGTATTGATGAAACATAGAGAGCATCGCCTTTATGCCAAGTTCTCCAAGTGTGAATTTTGGCTACCAGAAGTGACCTACTTAGGCCACGTGATTTCTGCGAAAGGTGTTGCAGTCAATCCTGAGAGAGTTTAGGCCGTCCTTGACTGGACTCCACCTGAATCGGTTAAGCAAGTTAGGAGTTTTCTTGGCTTAGGAAGCTATTGTCGCTGCTTCGTCGAGAACTTTTCTAAAGTTGCAAGGCCTCTTACTAAACTCCTCAAGAAAGATAAGAAATTCCAATGGACTCCCAAGTGCGAGGAAAGCTTTCAAGAGCTAAAAAGAAGATTGACTTATGCACCCGTACTTGCACCTCTAGACACCAAAATGGATTTCGAGATCTATTGTGATGCTTCACGGCAAGGGTTAGGATGCATTCTTATGCAAGATAGACATGTGGTAGCTTATGCTTCAAGCCAGTTGCGGCCACATGAAGAGAACTATCCAACCCATGATCTTGAACTCGCTGCCGTAGTTCATGCCCTGAAGACTTGGCGACATTACATCCTTGGTAATCGTTGTGAGATATATTCCGACCACCAAAGCCTCAAATATATATTCACCCAGCCAGATCTTAATCTCAGGCAAAGACGCTGGATAGAGTTGATAAAAGATTATGACTTAGAAATTTCTTACACCCCAGGCAAGGCCAATGTCATGGCTGATGCACTAAGTCGTAAGTCGTATTGTAACAACCTCATGTTACAATAGTATCAACCACTTCTTCATGAGGAATTTTGCAAACTCAATCTTGAGATAGTTCCTCATGGATTTCTTTCTACCTTGGTGGCGAAACCAACCCTTGAGGATCAAATCATAGCCGCCCAGAAACAAGATAGTAGTATTCAAGAGATCAAGCAGAACATTGCTAGCGGAGTTGCTAAATGTTTATCTGCAAATGATCAAGGAACGATATTCTTTGAAAATCGTTTAGTAGTTCCTGAGAATGAAGACCTAAAGCAACTGATCCTTAAGGAAGCTCATGACACACCCCTCTCAATTCATCCCGGTAGCACAAAAATGTACCGAGATCTACGCCAGAGATTTTGGTGGACTAGGATGAAGAGAGACATTGCTCAATTTGTTGCCGAATGTGATGTTTGTCGTCGCATTAAGGAAGAACACCAAAGACCTGCTGGTACTCTTCAACCATTGTCTATTCCCGAGTGGAAATGGGACAAGGTCGGTATGGACTTTATCACCGGCTTTCCAAAAACCCAGAAAGGAAATGATGCCATATTCGTGGTCATTGATAGACTTTCCAAAGTTGCTCACTTTCTTCCTGTTCGCGAGTCTATAACTGCTAGCCAGTTGGCGGACTTGTATGTCTCTAGGATTGTGTCTCTTCACGGTGTTCCTTTGGTGATCAATTCTGATCGTGGTAGCCTTTTCACCTCTAGATTCTGGGAAAGTTTTCAAAATGCTATGGGAACTCATCTCTCCTTTAGTACAGCTTTCCACCCTCAATCTAGCGGTCAAGTTGAAAGGGTTAATCAAATTTTGGAAGACATGCTCAGAGTTTGTGTTATCTCTTCCGGAAAGAATTGGGAGAAATCTCTTCCATTCGCCGAATTTGCTTATAACAATAGCTATCAATCTAGTCTGAACATGGCTCCTTTTGAATTCCTCTATGGCCGACGATGTCGAACACCCCTAAACTGGTCAGAAACCGGTGAAAGACAACTCTTTGGACCGGATATGATCAAGGAAGCAGAAGAGCAAGTTCGCATTGTTCGTGATCGATTGAAGCCCGCCCAGTCTCGGTAAAAGAGCTACTATGATCGTCATCATAGAGAGGAGAGCTACAATATTGATGAGAAGGCTTACCTTCGGGTTACTCCTCTGAAGGGAACCCAACGATTCGGTATCAAAGGCAAGTTGGCCCCACGTTACATCGAACCTTTCCGCATTCTAGCTAAACGTGGAGGAGTTGCCTACCAACTTGAACTACCCCCTCACCTTTCCCGAGTACATGATGTATTCCATGTATCACAACTCATGCGTTGCTTCAAGGACCCCATCCACGAAGTCGACCATGAAACGCTTGATCTCCAAGATGACCTTTCTTATCGAGAATACCCTGTTCGTATTCTTGATTCCGCAGAGCGTGTCACTCGCCGTCAGAAGATCAAGTTCCTCAAAGTACAATGGTCACATCACTCCGAGAAAGAAGCAACGTGGGAAAGAGAAGACCGCCTCCGTGCCGAGTACCCCACCTTCCTCCCGACGACTTCTGAATCTTGGGACGAAATTCTTTTGAGTGGGGGCGAGTTGTCAGAACCCCAACTAGGGTAAGTGCTAGGGTTTGTTTTATCCCTTTGCATCATGAAAAAATTCAAATGAAATTCAAAAATGGGGAAAAGAAAGCCCTGAGAAATTAATTCAAATGGCCAGATAAAAATCTTTTTCCAAAAATCATTTGAACATTTGGAAAATTCCTATAAATGATGCTGATCATTTTAAAAGTGGTTTGGGTATTTTCCCATACTCATGGAATTTTTTAAATTTCAAACAGTGCTCTGGAAATTAAAGTTAACCCTATTTGAATTGAAATTCAAAATATATTGAGTTTCAAAAATGTCCAAATTCTATATGTGACTAACTACTGGTCACCTAGGATTTATAAAATTATTTGGACATTTATTAAAAATGCCTAGCTAATTTAATTAGTGGGGCCAACCTATTTACAGAAAAATAAAAAGAAAAAGAAGGGAGAGGCTTACCTTGCGCCCACAGGCGAAGGCCCACCTCTCAACTGGCCTGGCCCAGCCCAACCGAGACATTTGTCTCCTACCTCCCCGCAGCTCCAAGCAGCTCGGTGGAGGCAGGGAGACCACGGCGACGCCACCGCGACGCCTCGGCTCTTCTAGGCCCTCCCCTTCGCACCCAGGCGTGCCACGCAGTCGCCACTCGCCCCGCACGCCCTTTCCATCTCCCTTGGTCCTCCGTCTTCCTCCCCAGCGTGGAAATCGCGCAGCAACCGTAGCCTGGCCAGAACACGGCGGTGCTCCGACGCGGCGACCAAGCTCCTCAAGAGGGGCCGCCTTGTCCTTCGTCCTCCCGGACATCGAATCCCTTAAGCCGCCGCACCAATTTAGCCCGAGCCACACCGGAGGAGACGCACGCTTCAAGTTCTCGCCGCCGGCCGCCAAGGACGCCGTCTTCAAATTCATCGCAACCACGGCTCCCCTGTCTCCGACGACTTCACCATCCTGCTCACGGTGAGGCTACGCTCCTTTTCCCCCATCTCCCGCTCCCTCCCGTGCCCTGTGCCGGTAGTTCATCGGAGCCAGCAGCCGGCCGCCGTGCCTTTTGTCCTAGCCGTCGCCCTGGAGCTCGAGCTTGACCCCCTCCTACTCGGTTGTCTTCGGAAGACCGCGAGGAGCACGCACATAACAACCAAACCCCACCCCGTGCCCATTTTGGCAACTCCGGCGATACTCCGGCCGTATTCCGGCGACCCCGCCATTAGCCTAAGCTAATTTCCCACTAAACCTAACCCTAAGTCTATGACAGGTGGGCCCCCTGGCCCCCCTAAACCCCTCTGTTAATTAACAGAGAGGGGTTAACCCCCTGTGTCACTGACAGTGGTGGACCACTGGTCAGCCCCCCTGTGACGTCTTCCACACGTCACTGCTGACGCAATAAAGATTTTTCCAGAGAAATCAGAAAAATCCAGAAAATAGCCAAAACTTCAATAAATCATAGAAAATTCATATTAACTCCAAACTGGAAAAATAATATATGAAAAATGATCAGCATAAAATTCTCATAGTTGATGAACTCGCGCATGAATTCTCATAGTTTAACCAATGCCCCCGCCACATTCTCGCGCATGATGAACTCGATCTTCATAGAGTATTTGGACAAGTTCGTCGTAGTTTACCTTGATGACATTCTCATCTACTCGAAGAACGAAGAAGAGCACGCAGAACATCTTAGGTTGGTATTGATGAAACTTCGAGAGCATCGCCTTTATGCCAAGTTCTCCAAGTGTGAATTTTGGCTACCAGAAGTGACCTACTTAGGCCACGTGATTTCTGCGAAAGGTGTTGCAGTCAATCCCGAGAGAGTTTAGGCCATCCTTGACTGGACTCCACCTGAATCGGTTAAGCAAGTTAGGAGTTTTCTTGGCTTAGGAAGCTATTGTCGCCGCTTCGTCGAGAACTTTTCTAAAGTTGCAAGGCCTCTTACTGAACTCCTCAAGAAAGATAAGAAATTCCAATGGACTCCCAAGTGCGAGGAAAGCTTTCAAGAGCTAAAAAGAAGATTGACTTCTGCACCCGTACTTGCACCTCCAGACACCAAAATGGATTTCGAGATCTATTGTGATGCTTCACGGCAAGGGTTAGGATGCATTATTATGCAAGATAGACATGTGGTAGCTTATGCTTCAAGCCAGTTGCGGCCACATGAAGAGAACTATCCAACCCATGATCTTGAACTCGCTGCCGTAGTTCATGCCCTGAAGACATGGCGACATTACATCCTTGGTAATCGTTGTGAGATATATTCCGACCACCAAAGCCTCAAATATATATTCACCCAGCCAGATCTTAATCTCAGGCAAAGATGCTGGATAGAGTTGATAAAAGATTATGACTTAGAAATTTCTTACACCCCAGGCAAGGCCAATGTCATGGCTGATGCACTAAGTCGTAAGTCGTATTGTAACAACCTCATGTTACAATAGTATCAACCACTTCTTCATGAGGAATTTTGCAAACTCAATCTTGAGATAGTTCCTCATGGATTTCTTTCTACCTTGGTGGCGAAACCAACCCTTGAGGATCAAATCATAGCCGCCCAGAAACAAGATAGTAGTATTCAAGAGATCAAGCAGAACATTGCTAGCGGAGTTGCTAAATGTTTATCTGCAAATGATCAAGGAACGATATTCTTTGAAAATCGTTTAGTAGTTCCTGAGAATGAAGACCTAAAGCAACTGATCCTTAAGGAAGCTCAGGACACACCCCTCTCAATTCAGCCCGGTAGCACCAAAAATGTACCGAGATCTACGCCAGAGATTTTGGTGGACTAGGATGAAGAGAGACATTGCTCAATTTGTTGCCGAATGTGATGTTTGTCGTCGCATTAAGGCAGAACACCAAAGACCTGCTGGTACTCTTCAACCATTGTCTATTCCCGAGTGGAAATGGGACAAGGTCGGTATGGACTTTATCACCGGCTTTCCAAAAACCCAGAAAGTAAATGATGCCATATTCGTGGTCATTGATAGACTTTCCAAAGCTGCTCACTTTCTTCCTGTTCGCGAGTCTATAACTGCTAGCCAGTTGGCGGACTTGTATGTCTCTAGGATTGTGTCTCTTCACGGTGTTCCTTTGGTGATCAATTCTGATCGTGGTAGCCTTTTCACCTCTAGATTCTGGGAAAGTTTTCAAAATGCTATGGGAACTCATCTCTCCTTTAGTACAGCTTTCCACCCTCAATCTAGCGGTCAAGTTGAAAGGGTTAATCAAATTTTGGAAGACATGCTCATAGTTTGTGTTATCTCTTTCGGAAAGAATTGGGAGAAATCTCTTCCATTCGCCGAATTTGCTTATAACAATAGCTATCAATCTAGTCTGAACATGGCTCCTTTTGAATTCCTCTATGGCCGACGATGTCGAACACCCCTAAACTGGTCAGAAACCGGCGAAAGACAACTCTTTGGACCGGATATGATCAAGGAAGCAGAAGAGAAAGTTCGCATTGTTCGTGATCGATTGAAGCCCGCCCAGTCTCGTCAAAAGAGCTACTATGATTGTCATCATAGAGAGGAGAGCTACAATATTGATGAGAAGGCTTACCTTCGGGTTACTCCTCTGAAGGGAACCCAACGATTCGGTATCAAAGGCAAGTTGGCCCCACGTTACATCGGACCTTTCCGCATTCTAGCTAAACGTGGAGGAGTTGCCTACCAACTTGAACTACCCCCTCACCTTTCCCGAGTACATGATGTATTCCATGTATCACAACTCAGGCGTTGCTTCAAGGACCCCATCCACGAAGTCGACCATGAAACGCTTGATCTCCAAGATGACCTTTCTTATCGAGAATACCCTGTTCGTATTCTTGATTCCGCAGAGCGTGTCACTCGCCGTCAGAAGATCAAGTTCCTCAAAGTACAATGGTCACATCACTCCGAGAAAGAAGCAACGTGGGAAAGAGAAGACCGCCTCCGTGCCGAGTACCCCACCTTCCTCCCGACGACTTCTGAATCTCGGGACGAGATTCTTTTGAGTGGGGGCGAGTTGTCAGAACCCCAACTAGGGTAAGTGCTAGGGTTTGTTTGATCCCTTTGCATCATGCAAAAATTCAAATGAAATTCAAAAATGGGGAAAAGAAAGCCCTGAGAAATTAATTCAAATGGCCAGATAATAATCTTTTGCCAAAAATCATTTGAACATTTGGAAAATTCCTATAAATGATGCTGATCATTTTAAAAGTGGTTTGGGTATTTTCCCATACTCATGGAATTTTCTAAATTTCAAACAGTGCTCTGGAAATTAAAGTTAACCCTATTTGAATTGAAATTCAAAATATATTGAGTTTCAAAAATGTCCAAATTCTATATGTGACTAACTACTGGTCACCTAGGATTTATAAAATTATTTGGACATTTATTAAAAATGCCTAGCTAATTTAATTAGTGGGGCCAACCTATTTACAGAAAAATAAAAAGAAAAAGAAGGGAGAGGCTTACCTTGCGCCCACAGGCGAAGGCCCACCTCTCCACTGGCCTGGCCCAGCCCAACCGAGACGTTTGTCTCCTACCTCCCCGCAGCTCCAAGCAGCTCGGTGGAGGCAGGGAGACCACGCCGACGCCACCGCGACGCCTCGGCTCTTCTAGGCCCTCCCCTTCGCACCCAAGCGTGCCACGCAGTCGCCACTCGCCCCGCACGCCCTTTACATCTCCCTTGGTCCTCCGTCTTCCTCCTCAGCGTGGAAATCGCGCAGCAACCGTAGCCTGGCCAGAACACGGCGGTGCTCCAACGCGGCAACCAAGCTCCTCAAGAGGCGCCGCCTTGTCCTTCGTCCTCCCCGACATCGACTCCCTCAAGCCGCCGCACCAATTTAGCCCGAGCCGCACCGGAGGAGACGCACGCTTCAAGTTCTCGCCGCCGGCCGCCAAGGACGCCGTCTTCAAATTCATCGCAACCACGGCTCCCCTGTCTCCGACGACTTCACCATCCTGCTCACGGTGAGGCTACGCTCCTTTTCCCCCATCTTCCGCTCCCTCCCGTGCCCTGTGCCGGTAGTTCATCGGAGCCAGCAGCCGGCCGCCGCGCCTTTTGTCCTAGCCGTCGCCCTGGAGCTCGAGCTGTACCCCCTCCTACTCGGTTGTCTTCGGAAGCCCGCGAGGAGCACGCACATACCACCCAAACCCCACCCCGTGCCCATTTTGGCAACTCCGGCGACACTCCGGCCGGATTCCGGCGACCCCGCCATTAGCCTAAGCTAACTTCCCACAAAACCTAACCCTAAGTCTATGACAGGTGGGCCCCCTGGACCCCTAAACCCCTCTGTTAATTAACAGAGAGGGGTTAACCCCCTGTGTCACTGACAGTGGTGGACCATTGGTCAGCCCCCCTTGTGACGTCTTCCACACGTCACTGTTGACGCAATAAAGATTTTTCCAGAGAAATCAGAAAAATCCAGAAAATAGCCAAAACTTCAATAAATCATAGAAAATTCATATTAACTCCAAATTGGACAAATAATATATGAAAAATGATCAGCATAAAATTCTCATAGTTGATGAACTCGCGCATAAATTCTCATAGTTTAACCAATGCCCCCGCCACATTGTCATGCATGATGAACTCGATCTTCATAGAGTATTTGGACAAGTTCGTCGTAGTTTACCTTGATGACATTCTCATCTACTCGAAGAACGAAGAAGAGAACGCAGAACATCTTAGGTTGGTATTGATGAAACTTAGAGAGCATCGCCTTTATGCCAAGTTCTCCAAGTGTGAATTTTGGCTACCAGAAGTGACCTACTTAGGCCACGTGATTTCTGCGAAAGGTGTTGCAGTCAATCCCGAGAGAGTTCAGGCCGTCCTTGACTGGACTCCACCTGAATCGGTTAAGCAAGTTAGGAGTTTTATTGGCTTAGCAAGCTATTGTCGCCGCTTCGTCGAGAACTTTTCTAAAGTTGCAAGGCCTCTTACTGAACTCCTCAAGAAAGATAAGAAATTCCAATGGACTCCCAAGTGCGAGGAAATCTTTCAAGAGCTAAAAAGAAGATTGACTTCTGCACCCGTACTTGCACCTCCAGACACCAAAATGGATTTCGAGCTCTATTGTGATGCTTCACGGCAAGGGTTAGGATGCATTCTTATGCAAGATAGACATGTGGTAGCTTATGCTTCACGCCAGTTGCGGCCACATGAAGAGAACTATCCAACCCATGATCTTGAACTTGCTGCCGTAGTTCATGCCCTGAAGACTTGGCGACATTACCTCCTTGGTAATCGTTGTGAGATATATTCCGACCACCAAAGCCTCAAATATATATTCACCCAGCCAGATCTTAATCTCAGGCAAAGACGCTGGATAGAGTTGATAAAATATTATGACTTAGAAATTTCTTACACCCCAGGCAAGGCCAATGTCATGGCTGATGCACTAAGTCGTAAGTCGTATTGTAACAACGTCATGTTACAACAGTATCAACCACTTCTTTATGAGGAATTTTGCAAACTTAATCTTGAGATAGTTCCTCAAGGATTTCCTTCTACCTTGGTGGCGAAACCAACCCTTGAGGATCAAATCATAGCCGCCCAGAAACAAGATAGTAGTATTCAAGAGATCAAGCAGAACATTGCTAGCGGAGTTGCTAAATGTTTCTCTGCAAATGATCAAGGAACGATATTCTTTGAAAATCGTTTAGTAGTTCCTGAGAATGAAGACCTAAAGCAACTGATCCTTAAGGAAGCTCATGACACAACCCTCTCAATTCATCCCGGTAGCACAAAAATGTACTGAGATCTACGCCAGAGATTTTGGTGGACTAGGATGAAGAGAGACATTGCTCAATTCGTTGCCGAATGTGATGTTTGTCGTCGCATTAAGGCAGAACACCAAAGACCTTCTGGTACTCTTCAGCCATTGTCTATTCCCGAGTGGAAATGGGACAAGGTCGGTATGGACTTTATCACCGGCTTTCCAAAAACCCAGAAAGGAAATGATGCCATATTCGTGGTCATTGATAGACTTTCCAAAGTTTCTCACTTTCTTCCTGTTCGCGAGTCTATAACTGCTAGCCAGTTGGCGGACTTGTATGTCTCTAGGATTGTGTCTCTTCACGGTGTTCATTTGGTGATCAATTCTGATCGTGGTAGCCTTTTCACCTCTAGATTCTGGGAAAGTTTTCAAAATGCTATGGGAACTCATCTCTCCTTTAGTACAACTTTCTACCCTCAATCTAGCGGTCAAGTTGAAAGGGTTAATCAAATTTTGGAAGACATGCTCAGAGCTTGTGTTATCTCTTTCGGAAAGAATTGGGAGAAATCTCTTCCATTCGCCGAATTTGCTTATAACAATAGCTATCAATCTAGTCTGAACATGGCTCCTTTTGAATTCCTCTATGGCCGACGATGTCGAACACCCCTAAACTGGTCAGAAACCAGCGAAAGACAACTCTTTGGACCGGATATGATCAAGGAAGCAGAAGAGCAAGTTCGCATTGTTCGTGATCGATTGAAGGCCGCCCAGTCTCGTCAAAAGAGCTACTATGATCATCATCATAGAGAGGAGAGCTACAATATTGATGAGAAGGCTTACCTTCGGGTTACTCCTCTGAAGGGAACCCAACGATTCGGTATCAAAGGCAAGTTGGCCCCACGTTACATCGGACCTTTACGCATTCTAGCTAAACGTGGAGGAGTTTCCTACCAACTTGAACTACCCCCTCACCTTTCCCGAGTACATGATGTATTCCATGTATCACAACTCAGGCGTTGCTTCAAGGACCCCATCCGCGAAGTCGACCATGAAACGCTTGATCTCCAAGATGACCTTTCTTATCGAGAATACCCTGTTCGTATTCTTGATTCCGCAGAGCGTGTCACTCGCCGTCAGAAGATCAAGTTCCTCAAAGTACAATGGTCACATCACTCCGAGAAAGAAGCAACGTGGGAAAGAGAAGACCGCCTCCGTGCCGAGTACCCCACCTTCCTCCCGACGACTTCTGAATCTTGGGACGAGATTCTTTTGAGTGGGGGCGAGTTGTCAGAACCCCAACTAGGGTAAGTGCTAGGGTTTGTTTGATCCCTTTGCATCATGCAAAAATTCAAATGAAATTCAAAAATGGGGAAAATAAAGCCCTGAGAAATTAATTCAAATGGCCAGATAAAAATGTCCAAATTCTATATGTGACTAACTACTGGTCACCTAGGATTTATAAAATTATTTGGACATTTATTAAAAATGCCTAGCTAATTTAATTAGTGGGGCCAACCTATTTACAGAAAAATAAAAAGAAAATGAAGGGAGAGTCTTACCTTGCGCCCACAGGCGAAGGCCCACCTCTCCACTGGCCTGGCCCAGCCCAACCGAGACGTTTGTCTCCTACCTCCCCGCAGCTCCAAGCAGCTCGGTGGAGGCAGGGAGACCACGGCGACGCCACCGCGACGCCTCGGCTCTTCTAGGCCCTCCCCTTCGCACCCAGGCGTGCCACGCAGTCGCCACTTGCCCCGCACGCCCTTTCCCCCTCCCTTGGTCCTCCGTCTTCCTCCCCGGCGTGGAAATCGCGCAGCAACCGTAGCCTGGCCAGAACACGGCGGTGCTCCGACGCGGCGACCAAGCTCCTCAAGAGGCGCCGCCTTGTCCTTCATCCTCCCCGATGTCGACTCCCTCAAGCCGCCGCACCAATTTAGCCTGAGCCGCACCGGAGGAGACGCACGCTTCAAGTTCTCGCCGCCGGCCGCCAAGGACGCCGTCTTCAAATTCATCGCAACCACGGCTCCCCTGTCTCCGACGACTTCACCATCCTACTCATGGTGAGGCTATGCTCCTTTTCCCCCATCTCCCGCTCCCTCCCGTGCCCTGTGCCGGTAGTTCATCGGAGCCAGCAGCCGGCCGCCGCGCCTTTTGTCCTAGCCGTCGCCCTGGAGCTCGAGCTTGACCCCCTCCTACTCGGTTGTCTTCGGAAGCCCGCGAGGAGCACGCACATACCACCCAAACCCCACCCCGTGCCCATTTTGGCAACTTCGGCGACACTCCGGCCGCATTCCGGCGACCCCGCCATTAGCCTAAGCTAATTTCCCACTAAACCTAACCCTAAGTCTATGACAGGTGGGCCCCCTGGCCCCCCTAAACCCCTCTGTTAATTAACAGAGAGGGTTTAACCCCCTGTGTCACTGACAGTGGTGGCCCACTGGTCAGCCCCCCTGTGACGTCTTCCACACGTCACTGCTGACGCAATAAAGATTTTTCCAGAGAAATCAGAAAAATCCAGGAAATAGCCAAAACTTCAATAAATCATAGAAAATTCATATTAACTCCAAATTGGACAAATAATATATGAAAAATGATCAGCATAAAATTCTCTATCCAAATATGCAACTTTCAACCATGTTTGAGGTGATTTTAAAATGGGACCAGTAGCTTTTGTTATTTGGCTTAAATGGAATTAATTCAAATTTAATTCAAATGCTAATTCAATTTGAACCATTGCAATACACCACATCTCACTTGTACTTCAGAAACATATCACACCCATGATCATATAGTTTACAATGACCAAACATTAGCAAATGCAAGATGACCTAATTTGAATAACATTTGGAGTTTGAATTTGAATTAACTTTTCAAATCAACTTCAATTAACATGTGGCAAATTGAACCTAGATCACACCAATACCTTTCACATGTGACAACCTAAACATGTGCTTGTGCATTCTATTACATTGTTGCCTCCCCCCCTCTTGTTGATGATTGTGCCGGTAACAGTGCCTCCGAGACGGTGATCACCCCAGACGAAGAAGAAGATCGGTAAACCGTGTATCGTCTGCAAGGCAAGCAACCCCCCATTGATCATGTCTAAAAAATCCTACTTCCCTCTCAGTCTCTCTTATGCATGTTTAGGAGATCACCGAGACACGTTCTTTCGCATAGTTGAACCCATTCCGATGCATGACCTATCATTTTGTCACCGTATTAAGCAAACCACAATCCTAGCAGATATAGGAGTTGAATGATGAGCATGTGGCCCCTCCAACTGTTACTGCTTTTGCTGCTTAGTGGTACAATGAGGATGTTATGTTTGTGAGTCGGGATGGAATGAACACAGTAATCCTGGTGTTAACGTGTTGGTGAATCCACCCTAAACAAAGGTGAACGATGAGAGGCTGTGTAGGAGTACACAGTGGGTTGTCTCGTTGAACACTGCCATAGGCCCCGAGTTCCTGTTTTGTGATCCAAGACAAAGAGTATGACCACATGTAGGGTTTTATGGGAACCCCGTTTGGCCTCTTTACGTACCCGATCCGGTCCAGGAGTCACAATAGATTCAGGCTTTCCATTTGGCATGTGCATAGAAAAAGAATGAAGAAAAGGTTGCATCATATAGATATGTGGGTGGACTTGTGAGGCAGTGAAACCATCTGGCAGAGGTGGCGTCTCGGTCCCTTACATTATCTGAGTCCGTTTCGTGGAACCGGCCGGACTCTCGAGCGGTGCCAAACTCAGGTAGTCGACTCCTGGATTAGAGAAGGTGATGTGAGGTTAGTGGCTTGGTTTCATCCACGTCCGACACCCGCTTGAAGGGTGACAAGAACGAGGCGATAAGTGATGACACACGTGTGAAGACGTACACCCCTGCAGGGTTAATGAACTATTCGAATAGCCGTGTCCGCGGTTATGGACTACTTGGAAACCTCTACTTGATCATAGACAACTTGAATGGATACTTATAAAACTCGCAAGATAAGTGTGAGTGATATGGTGTGCTTCTTCGTGGGGAAGTCGAGGAAGTAACCATAGTGGTGTATTGGTTGGAGATGTAGTGGAATCGTGTACGCTTCTTACCTCAAAGTCTGGTACTCGTAGTACAGGATTAGCCAAGTCAAAGCTGGCACTTCTGCATGTTGAACCCCACCTCCTTTACCTTGATACTTGAGCATGAGTAGTATAGTTCTGATGTAAGTCTTGCTGAGTACGACTTTGTACTCACGTTTGCTTATTCTATGTTTTAGATGAGAAACCGGACCCCGATGGAGTCACCGACCTGAAGCTCGACGTTGACCTTGGTAGTATAGTCCCAGACAGAAGTCTGGTCCCTCGTGGAAGGGCATGTTTGTTTACAAGGCTTCTCTAAGCCATTTGTTAAACTTGTGTGTACTGAGACCTAATTTGCTTCTGTTGTATGATGTAATGTTGATCACATACATGTGATCTTTGTATGCTCTATGTGTATATTTATAAAGAGTACTTTGTAGAGTTATGTGATGATACCTGCTGTTCATACTAGGCATGTGTGCTGCGTGTATGTTTATAACATGCATGTCTTAGTATGGGTTTTCGAGACCTTAGTTGTGATCTGGCTGGCGGTCTTTTATACACCAAGTGGCCCTTAGATGTGCGCAGCTTGGGGCATCGCGATGTGATTGCTCGTGACTCTGTCACGTGCACACTTTGTTGTATGATCGAGCCCGCCCTAGACCCCGACTAAGTGATCGGGCTGGAGTAAGTATATGTAAGAGTTAGGATTCAATCGATAACATGGTTGAGGCGACTTGTCTATGAGTATGGGATTCACCACCCATAAGCATCTAGACTTGTGAGCGGACGATGAGGACCCACCTCAGATGATCATCCGGGCTGAATGGGATGCCCCTCACGTTCGATGCTTACCGAGAACGTTCTGTGCTTGGCCTTGTCTGCGTAGACAAGTGGGTACGGTTCTCGGCTCTCCATGTGATTGCATCGTGACTGGAATTACATACGCTAACCCCGGGTCCCGACAGGTGTTCCTTTGGAAATCAATTCTGATTTGTTAGCCCTTTCAACTCTTGATTCTGGGAAAGTTTTCAGAATTCTATGGGAACTCATCTCTCCTTTATTACAGCTTTCCATCCTCAGTCTAGCGGTCAAGTTGAAAGGATTAACCAAATTCTTGAAGACATGCTCAGAGCTTGTGTTATCTCTTTCGGAAAGAATTGGGAAAAGTCTCTTCCATTTGCCGAATTTTCTTATAACAATAGTTTCCAATCTAGTCTGAACACGGCTCCTTATGAACTCCTCTATGGACAACAATGTCGAACACCCCTTAACTGGTCAGAAACCGGTGAAAGACAATTCTTTGGACCGGATATGATCAAGGAAGCAGAAGAGCAAGTTCGCATTGTTCGTGATCATTTGAGAACCGCCCAATCTCTTCAGAAAAGCTACTATGATCGTCATAAAAGGGAAGAGAGCTACAATATTTATGAGAAGGCTTACCTTCGGGTTACTCCTTTGAAGGGAACCCAACGATTCGGTATCAAAGGAAAATTGGCGCCACGTTACATTGGACGTTTCCGCATTCTTGCCAAACATGGAGAAGTTGCCTACCAACTTGAACTACGCCTGCACCTTTCCTGAGTACATGATGTATTCCATGTGTCACAACTCAGGCGTTGCTTCAAGGACCCCATCTGCGAAGTTGAACATGAAACGCTTGATCTCAAAGATGACATTTCTTATAGATAGTACCTTGTTCGTATTCTTGATTCCACAGAGCGTGTCACTCTTCATCAGAAGATTAAGTTCCTCAAAGTGCAATGGTCACACCACTCCGAGAAGGAAGCAACATGGGAAAGAGAAGACCGCCTTCATGCCGAGTACCCCACCATCCTCCCGACGACTTTTGAATCTCGGGAAGAGATTCTTTTGAGTGGGGGCGAGTTGTCACAACCCAAGATTAGGTATGTGCTAGGGTTAGCTTGATCCTTTGCATCATGCAAAAATTTCAAAAGAAATTGGAATTGGGGAAAGCAGAAAGCCCTAAAGAATTTAATTCAAATGGCCAGAGAAAAACCTTTTTCCAAAAATCTTCTGAACGTTTTGAAAATCTCTATAAATGGGCTTGATCACATTTCATGTGTTGTGGGTCCAACCTCATGCCCTAAGATTTCTCGAAAACTCCAAGAAGGGCTTGGAAATTAAATAAAAACCCTATTCGAATTGAAATTCAAATAATTTGAATTTCAAAAATCTCCAAAACTTGGGAGTGGCTAGTAGTATGTTATATAAGGCCATATAAAAGTTTTGAGGAAGTTATAAAATGCTTTGGTATTTTATTTACTAGAGCTAAAAAAATTACAGAAAGAAATAAAAGAAAACAGGGACAAAGAAGAAATGTGGCCCAACTTATCCGCCTGGCCCAATACCACGGCCCAGCCCAGCCCCTCTTCTTGTCGTCTTCTTCCCCGGATCCCGAAGCAGCACGGTGGCGTGCATGCCGTGGCCGCCGACGCTGGCTAGGCCACGCAGCTGCCTCCCCGCCGTCATCTGCGTGTCCAGGAGCCTCCCCTGGACATCCCCATACCAATCCCCCTATCGCAGCTCACCTCCCTCCCTCTTCCTCACCGATTTCTTCATGCCCGAAAGCTCAGCGGAGCGCGCCGTCGTGTCCACGCGGCCAACGACAACAAGGCTCCGCACCGTCGTGTCCCTCGTCATCGCCACCTTCGTCTTCGTCTTCGTGCCGACGCCCGCGAGCTGGAGAGACCCGAAGCTGGCGAATCGAAGGTCATTCCACCGCACGGCCGCCGGCACACCGTCGTCAAATTCACCGCCTCTGGAGCCCCTATGGCTTCGCCGTCCCCTCTATTAGCATCAGGGTGAGCTCCCGCTTCTTTACCCTCTTCGAGCGCGCGAAATGGTGTCCCCAATCGCCATGCGTGTCGGGCTCAACTCCGGCCTCCGCGGAGCTTGACGCCGGCGAGGCTCCAGTGCTCCCCAGCCTTCCCCGTGGGCACGAGGTGGTGCGGGCGAGCACGAGGAGCACGCCCGTGCCCTCGGCTTGGCCAGCCGTGTCTTGCGCCGCCGTGCCCGTGTGTGCCGCCGTCTTGGGTGGCCACCGGCGACGTGCCGCCGGTGTTCCAACATGGCACAGGTTAGCTTAAGCTAATCCACACCCTAATCAGCCCCCAAAACCAATGACAAGTGGGGCCAGGCCCCTAATAACCTCTCTGTTTAATTAAACAAAGGGAATTAACCCACTGTGGCTGACAGGCCTGGCCCACAGGTCAGATCCCCCCTGACGTCACCCTTGCGTCAACATGACGCAGTAAATAGATTTCTATTTAAAAAGAAATTACAGAAAATGGCAGAAAATCATTTAAACTTTGAAAATTCATAGAAAATTCATATTAACTTCAAATTGGACAAATAATATATGAAAAATTATCAGAAAAATGCAAGGATTAAGAATATGAAATTTGTTTTTATGTTTGACCATTTTAAAATAGGGAAACAGTAGCAAATGTGCATTTGGATTAATTTGAATTTGAACTTGGAGTTTGAATTTGCAAATCCTTTGCAATACACTTCAATTAAATTGAATATGCCACAAACCAGTACCCTATACATCATGTCACAACTTGTCGTGTGCTTGTGCATTTACTTTCGATGTTGCCCCCCTTTGTTGATGATTGCTTCCCGTAACAGTGTTTCCGAGACGGAGGTCATCCCCGAAGCAGAAGACCGTTAAACCCGTGTATCGTCAGCAAGGCAAGCAAACCCCATTGATCATATCTATAAAAACCCAAGTCCCTCTCATTTTCACTTATGCATGTTTAAGAGTTCACCATGATGCGTTCTATCGCTAGTTGAACCCATTCCTTTGCATGACCAATCATTTCTGCCACGGTATTAAGCAAACCTCAACCTAGCAGATCTAGGAATTGTTTGTGATCATCATGTGGCCATTCATCCATGTTATGCCAATGCTATGCTTATAGTTGTGGAAGCATTGGTCCATCTTGGGTGATGAGTTGATGTTGGTAGCAGTCAATTTCATGTTACCTGTGATGAAAAAGGGTGTGGTGAATTTGACATAAACAAGGTAAACGATGAGAGGCTGTGTAGGAGTACACAGTGGGTTTTCCCGTTGAACACTGCCCTAGGCCCTGAGTTCTTGTGTTGTGATCCAAGACAAAGAGTACTACCACATGTTGGGCAAAAAGATCCCCGCTCGGCCTACTAACTCACCCCAGTTCAATTCCAGGAGACACTAGTTCGGGTTTTCCATTTGGCATATGCATGAAAAAAGTATGAATGAAAGTTTGCATCATTTAGATATGTGGGTGGACCTGTGAGACAGTAAAACCATCTACTAAGGTGGCGTCTTGGTCACCTGGATCATCTGAGTCCGTATCGTTGACCCGGCCGGACTCTTGAGCGGTAAGCAACTCAGATGGTTGATTCCTGGATTAGAGTTGGCTGTGAGGTAAAGGTTATGGAAATTTTCCTCGCCGACACCCACTTGAAGGGTGACGAGATCTTGGCGGTAAATGATGGTTTCTTGTGTGTAGAAGTACACCCCTGCAGGGTTAACAAAACTATTCGAATAGCCGCGTCCGCGGTCATGGACTACTTGGAGACCTTTCTTGATTGTTAGACAACTTCAACGGATATTCTAAAACTTGCCAAGATAAGTGTGAATGCTATGGCATGCCTCCTCGTGGGGAAGTCGAGGAAGTATCTATAGTGGTGTTTTGGTTGAAGACTTTGTAGTGGACTCGTGTACGCTTCTTACCTCATTCTGGTATTCGTATCACATGACTAGTGACGGGGATCAGCCCCAGCAAATCCCATAGTCAGTGACCCTGGGTTAGTCATAGAGAAGGCACAGGTTGGACGATACTCGTCAGCTAACAGGAGAAGCACTTCCTGCTCGATATTATTGCGTGAGGAGGTATTACAGAGGAGGCCAGACGAGTTCTCGCAAGGCTAGGTAAGTAGATGCGTATTGGATTGATCTGGACGTCTCCCCTCAAAACCTTTATATACTAGGCTAGGTCTCGGGGAGTCCGTACTAGGTTAAAAAGATAGTTTCCTAGTTCTAGTCTTCCCTTGTAGGCCAAGTTGTGCCTTCCATACTAGTAGCGGACTCCTACGCCGGTGCTTGGCCGGGTCAATCGTGGGGCTTTCGTGGCTTCCTAGTGGGCCTTCTGTCTTCATACGCACCGGGTAGTCTCATACGCAGGAGTCGTGGGGTCACCCCCTCGTTAGTAGCCCCCGAGTTCCTGGGGGACTCGAAGAGTCGCGCAGGGACTCGAATTCGTCCATGCTTTATCGTTTGTAGGCGCGGCATCGCCGCGGGTCGCTAGCCGTTTTGAGCCATGACAATATATGTTTCGAGGGATTGCTAAGCTGAAATGGCCCAAGGAGTCGACTGGTCGAGCCTTGGTGAATTGCGATAGTGGAAAATACCGCAGTAGTCGAATCAAGCTCACGTCCCTCGACCTGAACTTGGAACAACCGGTGTCAAGAAAAGTCATGCCGCCGCAGGTCTTATAGGATCAATTGCTGCCAGTCTAAGCACATAGCATGAGCACGTCCGCTCGGCTCTTTCTATCATGCGAGCGCATGGAAAAGGTCGGGAGTGAAATCGCTCTGCGGCAAGTCCTGGACCGGCCGTTCTGCGCAGCGGGGTCTTACCTACACGCTAAGCTTGCGTGGCATCTGGGTACAGTGTGTCGTAGCCTAGGCATAATTGTTTTTGTAGAGGCACGGAGCCTGGTTAGCGATGCACCCACTTGGAATAAACGATCAAGTGAGCTATTAGTAGTCACTCGCGGAGTTTTGTAGTGAGCTCAGGCGAGGAAAATAATAAATGACCCACTCGGAATGTCGTCGAGTGCGCGAGTAAGTAATATTGTTGAATTACTAAGTATTTTTTGCGACTAATCACTCGAATGCTTTACTGTCTTCAGGGTGAGGGAGCACCCGAAATTTGAAAGTACGTGGTTTTTGTTGGTGTGAGTGATCAGTGGATTTCCAAGTCATCATGATGACTTCGGCGCCGTGCTTCCTGGTGCCTGTTGGATTTCCAAGGATTGTATGGGAAACAGGCGAGATTTGACGCGTCTTTTAAATAGTGCTGACCGTGTGAAAGCATCTTGTCTTGGAATTCGTAATGCCCGGCGTGCTTAGTCTTTGATTTAATGATGGTGCCGCCTGGGCTTCTTCATGTTTTCCTGGTATGCGCTTGGATTGTGTTATAAATACCTCCTTTGGTTTTCCTATTCTGGGCATTCATTCTTCGCATCTTTCTCTTCTGCTTCTTCTTCATATGCACCCAAGCGTGATGGTGGTGTGACTGGGCGAGGTCGTGGCCGCCGTTGTCGTGGTGGCCGCACGCCTCGTTCTTCACGCGGTGGACGTCATGGTACCACGTCGGTGCCTTCTTCTTCTTCCTCCATGGAAGAGGGTTTTTGGCGCTATGATTTTCTTTTGCGTGTTCTTAGCCGGAATGCTGCCCGGATTCCTCTTCCATTCTCGGTTGCCTCCATTGCTTTTGAGCGTAACTTGAGGGGCTTCTGGCTCCGTCTTCACGGATGCGCTCGTTCTTCTTCTTGGGTGGAGCTGGAAGTTGATAATTCATCCTTGATTTTCCTTGGGTCTGGCTGTAGGGCATTTTCTCGTCGGTTGAATCTGCGCGACGGAGATAACCTTTGCTGTCGTTTTGACGGCGAAGATACTGTTATTATCTGTGCATTTGATGTCGGTGGTAATCGTCTGGATCCATACTGGGAGGAAACAAGCAGTGGTGATTTCGATGGCTCGAGTGGTGGTTCGCCTGCTTCTCCCATTTCTTCAGTCTTCGGCTAATTCCTCGGCCGATGGTGTTTGGTCTTCTAGTTCTAAGGATGAACTGGACGTCAAGACGGTCGTCAAGAGGCTGCATCAGTAGGCGAGGAACCTTGTAGAACTGGAGGACGGTGACCTTCTTCTTCACGGGCTGGGTTGCTACTTTGTTTGTGGTGATGCCCGTCAGGTTGTGGCACGAAAGTGCCAATTATGTCAGCATGAGCACACATGTAGAAGTTGAATGTAGCCCATCTTGTAGTTCCACGGGTCCTTCTATAGCGACAACTGTCGTTTCGACTTCTTTGTAATGGAAACTTCTTTGGTTCCTATGTACTGGAAAAACGACTTCTTTGTAATGAAATGACTGTCTTCGAATCCCTTGTAATAAAATGACTTTCTTCGACTCCTTTGTAATGAAATTGTCTTCGACTCCCCTTGTAATGAAATTTTCTTCGACTCCTTTGTAATGAAATTGTCTTTGACTCCCTTGTAATGAAATTGTCTTCGATTTCTTTGTAATGAAAAGACTGTCTTCGACTCCCTTGTAATGAAATTGTCTTCTCGGGTGCGCGCCAGCGCTCCCGATGGGAGTAGCCCCCGAGGCTGTGTTTGATTTGTAGAATCAAGCGTAGGCTTTATGAATTTTTATCTCTCTATCTGCACAGGCCTTCCAGGAGCTTTCTGAGATGCAACTAATCTTACCAAGTCAAAGTGGTGATGCAATAAAGGACTGCTGGACATGGAGGTTGAATGGCAAGGGGCAATACTCTGCTAAGAAGTTCTACAGGTTGGTGCATGATCCTATACATGAAAATCCTCTTTTAAATTGGATTTGGAAATCCTGTTGCATCCTAATAACCAAAGTTTTTGCTTGGCTGGTTATCATGGATCGTCTCAATACAAAGGATATGCTTATCAGACGACACTGGAACATACAGGATGGTCCTGAGTGTGTGCTTTGCCATACCCAACATCTGGAGACCAGAGATCACCTCTTTTTCCAGTGCAACTTCAATGCTAGAGTTTGGGCATACCTGCAAATTGATTGGAGCCATGGTTCTGACATGATTCGGATTGCCAAGAGCGCTAAGGAGTCTTTCAATAAACCTTTCTTCGCTGAAGTGGTGTTTACTGCCTGGTGGAACATCTGGTTGATCAGGAATGCTAAATGTTTTAAGCATGTCAGGCCTTCTTTTTCTAAGTGGAGGGTTGGCTTCATTCATGATTTAACCTTGCTTAGTTACAGAATTAAGCCTAGATTTAAGGATCTTTTGCTTAGATGGATTGACTTCCTTCCACCTTGAGAGGTGTTTTTTTGAAGCTTTTACTGTACATTTGTAAATATTGTGTTCCTGGTAATAAATTGTTGGGGGGGTGCTTTACCCTTCAGTTTGAAAGCTTCAAATTTTTTTTTGTCTCACTAGTTTGTCTCTTCTCGTAGCTGTTTTTTGATTTTTTCCAAGTTTGGATCGGGTGCCTGCCAGCGCTCGCGATGGGAGTAGCCCCCGAGTCTTTAGGTGATCGCTTGCGATCGGGTGAAGACTAAAGAACCGTGCGCTTTTCGATGCGACTTTCTTTGCAGGAGCTTTTGTTTTTTGGCGAGAGTCATGCGTTCTGGCCTCCCGATGGTTGTAGATAAGGTCGCGTTTTTTAGCGAGGATAGCGTCTCTCAGGGGGAAGCTTATGCTCGAGCCCCCGAGTGTTTTTAAGTAAAAGTCGCATGAGCGAAGATAGCTTCTCTCGGGGGAGTTTTATGCTTGAGCCCCCGAGTGCTTTTAAGTAAAGGTTGCGTGAGCGAAGATAGCGTCTCTTGGGGGGAGTTTGTGCTCGAGCCCCCTGAGTGCTTTTAAGTAAAAGTCGCGTGAGCGAAGATAGCGTCTCTCAGGGGGAGTTTATGCTCGATCCCCCGAGTTCTTTTAAGTAAAATTCGCGTGAGCGAAGATAGCGTCTCTCGGGGGGAGTTTATGCTCGAGACCCCGATTGCTTTTAAGTAAAAGTTGCGTGAGCGAATATAGCGTCTCTCGGGGGGAGTTTGTGCTCGAGCCCCCGAGTGCTTTTAAGTAAAAGTCGCGTGAGCGAAGATAGCGTCTCTCGGGGGGAGTTTATGCTCGGACCGCCGAGTGATTTTGAGTAAGATGCTTTGGGCAACATTATTTTATTCCTTCGAATATTACGTGGGTTGCCGGTCGGTGCTGCTGCCGATGTCTCTGATAATGCGTAGAGGACTATGGGTAGAACAAGCGTAGGTTCGTTACGTTCCATGGATTTCCCACGTCCTCATTGGTCTTCGGGTTCTTCAATCTGTATGCTCCTCCTCCTATGACTTCTGAGATGATGAACGGCCCCTCCCATTGTGGGGGCAAGCTTGTGCACTTTTTCCTGTATCAGCCGTAATACGAGGTCTCCTTTGTTGAACGTTCTGGTCCGCAGGCGACTGCTTTGATATGTGCGTAATTTGTCTTGGTGTCCTTCAGATCTTGTGATGGCTGTGTCCCATGCTTCGTCTGCTATGTCTTTGTCGTTCTGCAGCGCTTCTTCTGCCTCTTCCTCGTCGTACCCTGAGATTCTGGGTGCTCCGAATTTTAAGTCGTGCGGCAGTACTACTTCTGCCCCGTATACCAAGACGAAGGGTGTATACTGGGTTGAGCTGTTTGGGGTGGTGCGCAGGCTCCATAGCACTGCGAGAAGTTCCTCTATCCAGTTTCCTGCGGCTTGTTTTAGTGGTGCTAGGAGTCGCTTTTTTATTCCTCCGCATATTAGACCGTTGGCTTTCTCCACTTGGCCGTTCGACTGAGGGTGTGCGACTGATGCGTAGTTGATTTTGATGCCTAACTCATGGCAGAAGTTTTGTAATTCTGCTGTTGTGAAGTTTGTGCCATTGTCTGTGATGATGTTGTGTGGTACTCCGAATCTGAAGATGATTGATTTGATGAAGTTGACTGCCGTGAGGGCTGTTGAGCTGGTGATTGGTACTGCTTCGATCCATTTGGTGAACTTGTTGATGCGTCCAGTAGGTGTGTTCTTCCTCCTTTTGAGGATTACTTGAGTGGGCCTACCATGTCGAGTCCCCATGTGGCGAATGGCCATGATAACGGTATGGTTTTGAGTTCCGATGCTGGGGCGTGTGGCCTGCTAGCGAACTTTTCGCAGGCGATGCAACGCCGTACGATCCTATGCATTTCTCATGGTGGTCGGCCAGTAGAATCCTGCCCGAAAGGCTTTTTCCACAAGTGCTTGACTGCTGGCATGATGTCCGCAGGTGCCTTAGTGAATCTTGAGTAGTAGGGCTTTGCCGTCTTCTTCGTCTATACACTTTTGGAGGACCTGGGAAATGCTACGCTTGTAGAGCTTTCTGTTGATTACTATGAATGCTTTAGATCGTCGACTGATGCGTCGGGCTTCTGCAACGTCTTGTGGTAGAGTGCCTTCGATTAGGAATCGAAGGAAAGGTCTTGCCCAGGCCGGGTCTTCGAGTGCTACTGGTTCTTCACCTTCGATTGCTTGGATGTTTGTGCCGTGACCTGCGCTCGTTGCTTCCACCTGTGCTGGCTCATTTGTGTCATCTTCCTCTGCGACTACCTTGGGTTCCGATGGCTTTGCTTTTATTGATCTCTGGTTGATGCTCTCGAGGAAAACGCCTGGTGGTATTGGTCCTCGAGTCCATCCGATGTTCGCGAGTTCGTCGGCTTCTGTATTATTTGCTCTGGGGATGTAGTTGAGTTCACAACCGTCGAATCCTCCCTCTAGTGTGTTATAGAGCTTCTGGTAGGATTCCATGTTTTCTGCGACTGCGTTACAGTCTCCCATCGTCTGCTGGACGACGAGGTTGGAGTCTCCATAGATCGAGAGACGTGTGGCGCCGCAAGGTTTTGCCATGCGCATCCCGTGGAGTAGTGCCTCATACTCTGCTTTGTTGTTGGAGGCGTTGCTGAAGTTGATCTGGAGGATGTACTTGAGCTTCCTTCCTTTGGGGGATACCAGTACAACCCCTGCTCCGGCTCCTTGTTGTCTTCTGGATCCATCGAAATACATCGTCCATGAGTTGGATATGTCTGGGGGGCCTGGCGTTTGGACTTCTTCCCACTCGACCAGGAAGTCTGGGAGTACTTGGGCTTTGATTGCTGTTGGGTGTTTGAACTGCAGGTCTCGCGGGCTGAGCTCCATGTTCCACTCGGCGACTCGGCCGGTCGCTCTGGGATTGTTGAGTATGTCCGCGAGTGGTGCTCTGCTGACGATTGTGATGGAGTGTTCGTCGAAGCAGTGCGATACTTTCCTAGAGGTCATGATGAAGGCGAGCTGGAGCTTCTGGTAGTGCGGGTATCATTGCTGTGGCTTTGTGAGCAGCGCGCTGAGGTAGTAGATTGGTCTTTGTATGCTCTGGATTTTTCCTTCTTCTGCGCGCTCGACGACAAGCACCGTGCTTACGACACTGTTGCACGCTGCGATGTAGAGGTACAACTTCTCCCTTTCTTTAGGCACCGCCAAGATTGGTGGGGTCAAGAGGGTTTTATTTAGGTTAGCAAATGCATTGCTGGCTTCCTCGGTCCACTCGAATTTTTCTCCTTTTCTCAGCAGTTTGTAGAACGGTAAGGTCTTTTCTCCTAACATGCTGATGAAACGGCTTAAAGCTTCGAGTTTTCCTGTGAGCTGCTGCACTCTTCTAATGTTGGTTGGCCTTTGCATCTTGGCGATTGCTTGGACCTTTTCTGGGTTTGCTTCGATTCCTCGGGCAGAAACCATGTACCCGAGTAGTTTTCCTGCTGGGACGCCGAACACACACTTTTTTGGGTTGAGCTTGATTCTGTACCTGTTGAGGGACGCGAATGTTTCACGGAGGTCGTCGAGTAGTGTGTTTGCGCTGTAGGTTTTGATGACAATGTCGTCTACATAGACCTGGAAGTTTCTGCCAATCTGGTCTCTCAAGCATGTTTGCATCATCCACCGGTACGTGGCTCCGGCATTTTTTAGTCCGAAGGGCATTTTTTGGTAGCAGAATACTTCGTAGGGGGTGATGAACGAGGTGTGCTCTTCATCTTCTTGCTTCATCCTGATCTGATTGTATCCTGAGTATGCGTCGAGGAAGGATAGGAGGTCGCATCTTGCTGTGGAGTCGATTATTTGATCGATTCTTGGCAGGGGGAAGTGGTTTTTTGGGCAGTGCTTGTTGATGGGCCCATAGTCGATGCACATCCTTAGTGCATCGGTGTCCTTTTTAGGGACTAGCACTGGGTTTTCTATCCAGGTTTCTTTCTTCGTCTCTCAGATGAACTGTGCCTCGAGTAGTCGGTTGACTTCTTCTCCGATTGCTCTGCGCTTGGGCTCTGAGAATCTCCGCAGGGCCTGCTTTACTGGTTTGGTGTTTGGTTTGATGTGGAGCGCGTGTTCTGCAAATTCTCGCGATATTCCGGGCATGTCGGCTAGGCACCAGGCGAAAATTTTCCACTCTTCATGAAGGAAACTTATGAGGGCGGTTGCTTGCTCTTCTGGAAGGTGGGCATATACTCGGACCGTCTTTTCTGGGTCTGTTGGGTGGACTCGGTGTGTGATTGTGTCGCTGTCGACACTGAAATCGCGGCCAAATTCTTTTGACTCGCTTCGGCTTGGGAGCGGAAATACTCTTTTGTCTGTCACCATGGCTATTTCTTTGAGATGTTGTTGGGATCCAAACGTGTTGGACACTTTGTGGAAATCGTGGTCGCACTGGTCCGATTTGATGAAGCTCCCCTTGACTGTGATGATTCCTACGGGTCCTTGCATCTTGAGCTTGAGGTATGCGTAGTGTGGAACCGCCATGAATTGTGCGAACGCTGGTTGCCCGAGTATGGCGTCATACTGCGACTGCCAGTCAAGAATTTCGAACTCGAGGGCTTGATTTGCAAAGTTGCGCTTGATGCCGAAGATTACATCAAGCTCTATTGTTCCGAAGGAGGTGGCTGCTACGCCCGGAACTACGCTGTATATTGTGGTGCCTGACTTCTTCAAAATTGATCGTGGGATTAACATCTTGCGTAGGGTGCTGGAGAAGATTATGTTTAGACTGCTGCCTCCGTCCATGAAGACTCTGTCCATGTCGTATCCTCCGATCTGGGCTTCGAGGACCAGGGGTGCATGCCCCGGCCTTGGGACTGCGGGCGGGTGGTCGCTCTGAGAGAAGGTGATGTTGGTTTCAACGCCGCGTAGTTGGTAGATTTCTGCTATCTTTAGGCCTTCGGCTGCTTCGGCCTACAAGGTGTAGGCGTCTTGCTTTGCTTTTGAGGGTCTTCCTTCTTGGATCATGCAGATTTGTCCATGGGACATGGGTATTTGCTTTCTATACTTGGTGCTGTCGACTGCGCGCTTCTTCGAGTGCGTTTGGCTTCACGCTGCTTCTCCTCCTTGAGGTTGTTGGAGAGTTCAGTGAATAAGCGACAATATCCTAGGGTGTGGACTACTCTGAGGTGTCCCCGACTGTCTTCAAAGCAGTGGATCGTGCAAGGTCCTTCCAGTTGCTCTTTGGCTGTGAGTTTACTGGAGCCAGCGTGCCTTCTTCTCCTTGAATTTTGGAAGGTCTGCGAGTGGTCTTCTGTTCGGCTGTGGAATCTTGGTTCAAGTTCTATCCCGTCGCTGAGTGATTTTCTCCGGATGAATTTGGCGAATTCATCTGGTCTTCCATCCGGATCGTAGTATTCTCCGGTCTGGGTTTCAGAGTCGTTGTCTTGACGTGTGGCGGGAGTCCGGGTGGCGGCGGGTCATCGACTGGTGGGCAAGTCTCCTGTTACGCGCCACCACTCATCGAGTGGTGTCCCCGAGTTGAGTCCTCGCGCTTGCCTTCTGAGTCGTCGAGTTCTTCTCCGTCGGCGATGGATCTGATGGTCGTTCAGGTGCTAGGCTTGATTCGACTGTAGGCTGGGTGATCTTGATGAGACGATGGAGATGCTTCTGGTGAACTTGAGTTCCTCGAGCGGGCTAGATCTGGTTCTAGTCCTCGAGTCTTGACTTGCTGAGGGTGGGACCGCCGAGATCGTGATTCCAACCTGTGTAGTTCCCACAGACGGCGCCCATTGACGGGGATCAGCCCCGGAAAATCCCATAGTCAGGGACCCTGGGTTAGTCATAGAGAAGGCACAGGTTGGACGATACTCGTCGGCTAACAGGAGAAGCACTTCCTGCTCGATAGTATGTGATGTTTGTTGTTGTCACAACCCCAAGTTAGGTATGTGCTAGGATCAAGAGCTACATTGCATTCATGCAAAAATTTCAAAAGAAATTGGAATTGGGCAAAGCAGAAAGCCCTAAAGAATTTAATTCAAATGGCCAGATAAAAATTTGCTCCAAAAATCATCGTGATATTTTTGAAAAGTTCTAGAAATAAGTGAGATCACATATAAAGTGGAGTGGGTCCCACTCAAGGCTCACTGATTCTTCAAAAATATTAAAAGTGGCTTTGGAAATTAAAATAACCCCTATTTGAATTAAAGTTCAAATTATTTTAATTTTAAAAGTGTCCAAATTTTATAAGTGGCTAGATCTATGTAATGTGAGGCCATATAAGAAATATGGGCATTTATAAAAATATCTAGCTATTTAATTAGCTAAGAAAAACAAATGCAGAAAAAAAAGAAAAAAACATACAGGGGCTTACCTTATGCCCAGGGGCGCAGGCCCACTCACCTAGGCGGCCCAGCCCAGCCCCCTCGCTTGTCGTCTTCTACGCAGCGCCCAGAAGCAGCTCGGTGGCGAGCCGAGCACGCACCGACTGCCACCGCGACGCCCTCGACATTCCAGGCGTCCCCGAGCCACCTCTTCTCGCCACGGAGACGAGGAGAACACGCCTCGTCACTTCCCCCTTCTCCCTGGAGCTCTCCTGCCCTCTCCATGATTCCCCCTTTCACCCGAGCACCGCGGCCGTTCACCGCCGTGAGAACCCACAGCCAACGCGGGAGACAGGCCCGGAGATGGGGATGTGATTCCGCCCGAAGCCGACGCAATCTTCATCGCTCCCTCGCCGGATCCGCCGCGCGATTTCTTCAATTCCGGCCACAGTGCAGCTTCTCCGACCACGCCACTGCATCCTTTGAGTTCACGGTGAGCTCCTGGTTCACCCCAGCTATCGCACGGCCAACCCCTCGCTCTCTTTCGCCGTTCACCATGAAAGCCGAGGAGCACCGCCGCCATGAACGACGTCGACGAGGCTCTAGTGCTCCTCCGTCTCATCCGTGACGTTCCTAGTGCTCCCAGGGTCACGTAGCACTAGCGCAAGCCCAAGCTCCGCCCCTGCAGCAACCTCGCCGCCAACCCCGAGCCACGGCCGCCGCTAGGGCTCGACACTGGCATCACTACGGTGAACCCCAGCACACGTGCCTTGCCGCATTCGATGCGCGAGAGCCAGGGCTTCAAATTGGTGGTCGTAGCGCACCAAATGGCTCACTGGAACGCCGTCCCGTGGACGCCGCCGTGCTGGTGGGTCGCCGGAGACTCGCCGCCGGTGAGCTCCACGTGGCTAGGGTTAATTAACCCTTAAACCCACCCCAGTGTCACTTACAGGTGGGCCCTCCCCCTGTTAACCTCTAATTAATTTAAATCAACAGATTTAATTAGCAGTGACACTGACAGATGGGTCCCAGTGATCAGAAGCCCCCCGCCCCCCCATGTCATGCTGATGTCAGCATGATGCCATAAATCAATTTTTATTTAAAAAGAAAAGCAGAAAAATCTAGAAAATGAATTAAACTTTGGAAATTCATAACTAATTCATTTTAACTCCAAATTGGACAAATAATATGTCTAAAATTATCAGAAAAATTCAAGGATTCTCATTATGCAATCTGTTTTCATGTTTGACCAAGTTTACTTGGGTGAACAGAGAGAACAATGCATATGAATTCCTTTTAATTCAAAATGGAGTTTGAATTTGCAATTCATTTGCAATACACTCCTTTTAAATGGAATAACTCACACATCAGTGACACATACATCAAGTTTCAACCTTCAACTCATGTGTTTGAGCATTGTCTTATTATTTTTTCGATGTTTCTGTTGTTTGTCCAATAGAGGTGGAGCCGGAACCGAGATCACCCCCTTCGTTGAAGACACTATGTTTGAACCTCGTCAGCAAGGCAAGCAAACCCCCATTGATCATGTCGATAAAATCCCACTTCCCTCTCAGTCTCGCTTATGCATTATTTAGGATGATTACCATGCTACGTTTCTACCACATAGATGAACCCATTCCTTTGCATGACCTATCATTTGTCAAAGTAGTAAGCAAACCACAATCCTAGCAAATGTAGGAGTTGATTGATATCATGTGGCCCCTACAACTGTTACTGCTTATTGCATGCTTAGAGTTATACAATATTGTTACTGTTATGTGAGTCGGGATGGTAGTAATCATGTCGATGATGGTGGAAATGTGTTGATGAATCTACCCTAATACAAGGTGAACGATGAGAGGTTGTGTAGGAGTACATAGTGGGTTGTCTCATTGAACACCGCCCTAAGTCCGAGTTCTCGGGTGGTGATCCAAGATGAAGAATACAACCACACATTGGGCTCATTGACCCCTCTCAACCTAATAACTCATCCCTTTCGATATCCAGATGTCGCAGTAGTTCGGAGTTCTGGTAGGTTTGTGGCCTGGCTGCTAAGTGAGAGAACGGCTCAGCCGAGACCGGCTTATGCACCACACACACATCATCTAGGTCCACTTCGGTAAACCAGGTAGGCAACTTTCTTGGACTAGATCGGCTATGAGGTAACAGTTGTGGTGAACATCCTCGACGATACCCCTTGAATGGTGTCGAGGCCAAAGGCGGTAACTGATGGTCATGTGTGTAGCGGTACACCCCTGCAGGGTTAACAAAACTATTCGAATAGCCGCATCCGCGGTAAGGGACTGCTTGGAAAGCTTAGCTTGATTATAAGACAACTTGAACTGGATACTTATAAAACTTGCGAAGATAAGCGTGAGTGCTATGGCGTGCTTTCTCGTGGGGAAGTCGAGGAAGGAACCATAGTGGTGTAATTGGTTGGAGATGTAGTGGACTCATGTACGCTTCTTACCTCAATTCTGGTACTCGTAGTTCAGGACTAGCCAAGTCAAAGCTGGAACTTCTTCTTATGAACCCCACCTTCCCTTTACCTTGATACATGTGCATGAGTAGTATAGCTCCTACGTAAGTCTTGCTGAGTACGACTTTGTACTCACGTTTTCTTATTCTATTTTTTAGATGAACCCACTGACCCGAAGGTGGATTCTTCCTGGAGCTCGACGATTGAAGCCAAGCTAGTGTAGTCCCAGTCAGACGACTGGTCCCTCGTGGAAGGGCTTGTTTATAAATAAGGCTTCTCTGAGCCATTTGTTAAACTTGTCTGTACTCAGACCTACTTTGCTTCCGAATGCTTGTTGTAATGTTGGATCACGGCCCCATGATCTCTCTGTGCACTCTGTAAGAGTTATCAATAAAGTTGTACACTTTGTAGATAATTGCAATGATACCTGCTGTTCATACTAGACATGTGTGTTGCGTGTATGATTATATCATGCATGTCTTAGCATGGGTTTTCGAGACCTTAGTTGTGATCTGGCTGGCGGTCTTTTATACACCAAGTGGCCCTTAGATGTGCGCAACTTGGGGCATCACGATGCGATTGCTCGTGACTCCGTCACGTGCACACTTTGATATATGATCGAGCCCGCCCTAGACCCCGACTAAGTGATCGGGCTGGAGTAAGTCTATGTAAGGGTTATAATACAATCGATAGTATGGTTGAGGCGACTTTCCTATGAGTATGGGAGTTCACCACCCATATCATTTAGACTTGTGTGCGGACGATGAGGACCCATCTCAGTTGATCATCTGGCCTGGATGGGATGCCCCTCATGTTCGATGCTTTCCGATTATGTTCTGTACTTGGCCATGTCTGCTTAGACAAGTGGGTACGGTTCTCGACTCTCCATACGATTGTGTTGTAGTGAGTCTTGCATACGCTAACCCCGGGTCCCGACAGTTGTCGCATTAAGGCTGAACATCAAAGACATGCTGGCACTCCTCAACCATTGTCTATTCCCGAGTGGAAATGGGACAAAGTCAGTATGGACTTCATCACTCGCTTTCCAAAAACCCAGAAAGGAAATGATGCCATCTTCGTGGTCATTGATAGGCTTTACAAAGTGGCTCATTTCTTTCCCATTTCAGAGTCTTGTATGTCTCTAGAATTGTGTCTCTTCATGGTGTTCCTTTGGAAATCAATTCTGATCGTGGTAGCCTTTTCACCTCTAGATTTTGGGGAAGTTTACAGAATGCTATGGGAACTCATCTCTCCTTTAGTACAGCTTTCCATCCTCAGTCTAGCGGTCAAGTTGAAAGGATTAACCAAATTCTTGAAGACATGCTCAGAGCTTGTGTTATCTCTTTCGGAAAGGATTAGGAGAAGTCTCTTCCATTTGCCGAATTGGCTTCTAACAATATTTTCCAATCTAGTCTGATCATGGCTCGTTTTGAACTCCTCTATGGACGACGATGTCGAACACCCCTTAACTGGTCAGAAACCGGTGAAAGACAATTATTTGGACTGGACATGATTAAGGAAGCAGAAGATAAAGTTCGCATTGTTCGTGATCGTTTGAGAACCGCCCAATCTCGTTAGAAAAGCTACTATGATCGTCATCATAGGGAAGAGAGCTAAAATATTGATGAGAAGGCTTACCTTCGGGTTACTCCTCTGAAGGGAACCCAACGATTCGGTATCAAAGTCAAATTGGCCCCATATTACATTGGACCTTTCCGCATTCTTGCCAAACGTGGAGAAGTTGCCTACCAACTAGTACTACCCCTGCACCTTTCCCGAGTACATGATGTATTCCATGTGTCACAACTCAAGCTTTGCATCAAGGACCCCATCCGCGAAGTTGACCATGAAACGCTTGATGTCAAAGATGACCTTTATTATCGAGAGTACCCTGTTTGTATTCTTGATTCCGGAGAGCGTGTCACTCATCGTGAGAAGATCAATTTCCTCAAAGTGCAATGGTCACACCACTCCGAGAAGGAAGCAACATGGGAAAGAGAAGATCGCCTTCGTGTCGAGTACCCCACCTTCCTCCCGATGACTTCTGAATCTCGGGACGAGATTCTTTTGAGTGGGGGAGAGTTGTCACAACCCAAGATTAGGTATGTGCTAGGGTTAGCTTGATCCTTTGCATCATGCAAAAATTTCAAAAGAACTTGGAATTGGGGAAAGCAGACAGCCCTAAAGAAGTTAATTCAAATAGCCATAGAAAAATCTTTTCCAAAACTCTTCTAAACATTTTGAAAATCTCTATAAATGGGAATGATCACATTTCATGTGTCGTGGGTCCAACCTAATGCCGTAAGATTTTTCAAAAAGTCCAAGAAGGGCTTGGAAATAAAAAAAACACTATTCGAATTGAAATTCAAATAATTTTAATTTCAAATATCTCCAAAATTTGGGAGTGGCTAGTAGTATGTTATACAAGGCCATATAAAAGTTTTGAGGAAGTTATAAAATTCTTTGGTATTTTATTTACTAGAGCTAAACAAATTACAGAAAGAAATAAAAGAAAACAGAGACAGAGAAGAAATCTGGCCCAACTTATCCCCCTGGCCCAACACCACGGCCCAGCCTAGCCCCTCTTTTTGTCCTCTTCTTCCCCGGCGCCCGAAGCAGAACGGTGGCGTGCATGCCGTGACCGCGGACGCTGGCTAGGCCACGCAGCTGCCTCCCCGCTGTCATCTGCGTGTCCAGGAGCCTCCCCTGGACATCCCCATCCCTATCCCCCTCTCGCAACTCACCTCCCTCCCTCTTCCTCGCCGATTTCTTCACGCCCGAAAGCTCACCGGAGCGCGCCGCCCTTTCCACGCAACCAATGACGAGAATACGCAGCACTGTCGTGTCCCTCGTCACCGCGACCTTCGTCTTCGTCTTCGTGCCGACGACCGTGAGCTGGAGCACCCTGAAGCGAGCTAATCGGACGTCTTTCCACCGCACGGCCGCCGGCACACAGTCGTTGAATTTTATGCCTGTCGGGCTCAACTCCGACCGCCGCGGAGCTTGACGCCGGCGAGGCTCCGATGTTCCCCAGCCTACCACGTGGGCACGAGGTGGTGTGGGCGAGCACGAGGAGCACGCCCGTGCCCTCGGCTTGGCCAGCCGTTCCCTGTGGCGCCATGCCCGTGTGTGCCGCTGTCTTGGGTGGCCACCGGCGAGGTTCTGCCGGCGTGCCAACGTGGAACGGGTTAGCTTAAGCTAATCCACGCCCTAATCAGCCCCCAAAGCCAATGACAAGTGGGGCAAAGCCCCAAATAACCCCCTCTATTAAATTAAAAAGAGGGAATTAACCCACTATGGCTGACAGGCCTGGCCCACAGGTCAGAGCCCCCCTGACGTCACCCTTGCGTCAGCATGATGCAGCAAATAGATTTCTATTTAAACAGAAATTACAGAAAATGGCAGAAAATCATTTAAGCTTTGAAAATTCAAAGAAAATACATACTAACTCCAAATTTGACAAATAATATATGAAAAATTATCAGAAAAATGCAATGATTAAGAATATGCAATTTTTTTCATGTTTGTCCATTTTTAAATGGGGCAACAGTAGAAAATGTGCATTTGGATTAATTTGAATTTGGAGTTTGAATTTGCAAATCCTTTGCAATACACTTCAATTAACAAACCAGTACCCTATACATCATGTCATGACTTATCATGTGCTTGTGCATTTACTTTTTATGTTGCCCCCCTTTGTTGATGATTGCTTCCGGTAATAGTGTTTCCGAGACGGAGGTTATCCCCGAAGCAGAAGACCGTTAAACCCATGTATCGTCAACAAGACAAGCCAACCCCATTGATCATATCTCTAAAAACTCAATTCCCTCTCATTCTCGCTTATGCATGTTTAGGAGTTCACCATGATGTGTTCTACCGCTAGTTGAACCCATTCCTTTGCATGACCTATCATTTCTGCCACAGTATTAAGCAAACCTCAACCTAGCAGATCTAGGAATTGTTTGTGATCATCATGTGGACATTCATCCATGTTATGCCTATGCTATGCTTACAGTTGTGGAATCATTGGTCCATCTTGGGTGATGAGTTGATTTTGGTAGCAGTCATGTTCATGTTACCTGTGATGAAAACGGGTGTGATGAATTTGATATAAACAAGGTGAACGATCAGAGGATGTGTAGGAGTAAACAGTGGGTTGTCTCGTTGAACACTGCCCTAGGTCCCGAGTTCTTGTGTTATGATCCAAGACAAAGAGTACTACCACATGTTGGGCAAACAGATCCCCGCTCGGCCTACTAACTCACCCCAGTTCAAATCCAAGGGTCACTAGTTTGGGTTTTCCATTTGACATATGCATGGAAAAAGAATGAATGAAAGTTTGCATCATTTAGATATGTGGGTGGACTTGTGAGACAGTATAACCATCTGCTAAGGTGGCGTCTCGGTCGCCTGCATCATCTGAGTCTGTATCGTTGAACCGGCCGGACTCTTGAGCGGTAAGCAACTCAGATGGTTGATTCCTAGATTAGAGTTGGCTGTGAGGTAAAAGTTGTGGAAATTATCCCCGCCGACACCCGCTTGAAGGGTGACGAGATCTTGGCGGTAACTGATGGTTTCATGTGTTTAGCAGTACACCCCTGCAGGGTGAACAAAACTATTCGAATAGCCGCGTTCGCGGTCATGGACTACTTGGAGACCTTTACTTGATTATTAGACAAGTTTAACGGATAATCTAAAACTTGCCAAGATAAGTGTGAGTGCTATGGCATGCCTCCTCGTGGGGAAGTCGAGGAAGTATCCATAGTGGTGTTTTGGTTGGTAGTGGACTCGTGTACGCTTCTTACCTCATTCTGGTATTCGTAGTACAGGACTAGCCAAGTCAAAGCTGGAACTTCTGCATTAAAACCCCACTTTCCTTTACCTTGAAACTTGAGCATGAGTAGTACCTTGAAACTCGAGCCTCGGAGAACCAGGGTGGGCTGATCGCAAGGAACTGCTGCAGTGTGGTGTACTGTGGACGATCATTCCTCTGAGCACCCTGGTTCTGCAGCATCTGAAGGATCGCAGCTGTGCCCTGAGCCACTGCGGCTACAGCCTCCCCAAGGATAGGGTTCTCTGGCGGCGGCATGTTCGCTCTTGGCATCCTGTATACAGGTACACTTATGAGAACATGAACGAACCATTGAAGTAACCAGAAGTTAAAGCACAATTGACAACAAAACTCCCTCACGAGGTATGAGAAAGCCGAAGGCTGAAATTCCACCAAGGTTAACCCGGAAAGTCGATAACTAGGTGCTACTGGAATTCCCAAACCAAGAACATCCGAATCCAAGATAATAGTCTGCTAGCGAGCACACAACAACATATACGAGCGGTTGGAAACCTGAACAATGAGACATCTTCCCTGAGCGGCCCGCCATCACGGTCGTCCATAGGGGAAAGACACCACATCCATATTACCATAGGATGCCCGTCAATCGTGTATGGACGGTTCACCTGGGGTACGCCGTAAGGGAGGTAGAGCAGTCAACCCCAAGTGGCGGCTCAGTGGTCTCAAAGATGCCAACACATCTCGTCGCTAGCAAAAAATTATAGAGGAATCGGAGCCTCATGTAGACGAGATCCTAGATTGTTTTGAAAAGGGGATAAGTTGCAGAGGGAAAACATCGTTTCACTTCCTCACGGAAAAGGGGTGGGAGGGTGGGATAAGGAGAAAACAGAAAGAGGTCCTACTCTCCGAATTTTTTTCCTATATAACTACCAAAATAGTTTCTAGACTCAACTTCGGCCAGTAAAGGGTCCTACAGTCAGTCCTACTCTAATACCAAGTTGTAAGGCCCCTGATGCGGTACTAACTCTAACTAATCGCTTTCGCGTCCGGTCGGAGTTAGAAGCGCATCAAACGCCACCGGCGCACGACACTCGCACTCGTGTCGCTGCCGGATTCTCCACAACAAGTATTTAAGCAAAACTCTACAAGAAAGGAAATACATATAGAATATAAATAGAGCAGGGAATACAACGCCACTGTCTAATAATATAACATTCTCATGAATACATCTCATCAGTACATCAAGCGGAAGCAAAGTATGGACCGGGTACGGTCAAAATCCAAATTGCCCTAGAGAGGGCTATACATAAAACCACCCACGGGAACGTTTGAGCCCAACTAAGGATCCTACTGGTCGATGTAGTCGTACTCGTCGTCATCCTCCGGGGGCACCTCCACGTAGTATCGTCCAGTGCTGGGGTCGAGGTAGTAGTCCACTGCAACGGCCGATCAGGCAAAGCGGTAAAGGCGGAAAAGTAAATGGGGGTGAGAACATATCATTACGGAATAACTAACGCTACAGATAAGGTAAAGATATAGACAGTCTGTAGCCGTACTAGCATATATGGTGGCTACACGTTCTATCAGAATAGAGGTGAGATCCAAGAGGTACGTTGACAACGTGTCCAAGGTCGGCTATCCACCTACTTACGCAATCATAACACAACCTCGTTTCTCTCTCGGTCCCCCTGGACGAAGAAAGACAACCCAGGCACGCACACGGTTTGTCAAGTTTTATAGCATGATTTTCATTGATGTTATTCTATGAACAAGGAGTAGGTCTCAGGTAGTCCATAACCGCGGACACGGCTTTTCGAAAAGATTTACCCTGCAGGGGTGTACCAACTGTCCATTATAGACGTCGCATGTACGCCCGGTTTCCACTTGGCTAGGTAAGCGCCTGAAACTCCGGAACGTCAGAGTCCCTCTAACTAACAACGCACAAATCCGGGTGGCCCCCGGTGAGTCGACACCCAACTCAAAAGCTGGCCACGCTCTCGAATCGGTCTCTACCGTCTGGCCAAGGTCGGTAAGTCACACCTGAATATTCAGGGGACCCCTAGCTCGCCAAGTGTGGACCAACGAGAGAAACCATGTCCCCGCTGGCCCGGGTTGTTTCGAAAACAGTTGGGCTACCTACCAACACACACGCAGTTGTAAATGTAAATCAGCTCGGGCCACCACTAGAATTGTACGAAACTAGGCAGGTAAGACAAGGGGGCCCCATAAAACCCCACACACGATTAGGCACGCTCGTCAAGAAACACAATACCTGGAACTCGGGTCCTAGGTGACTCAAGTGGAACAAAACACCAGACGGGAATAGTCCAGCCTTCCACCTTTCGTCGAATATAAGTTAACATCATTTAACAATATGAATATCAACCAACTTCTTTTATAGCATGATATCCCAACCATAAAATATATAGGGTAAGCAGCAAGTTTTCTATCCATACTAAGCAATGGCTGAGCAGCGGTAACTTAGCAGAACAATGGTTTGCTGGGATGTAGGGATCATGGCTGTATGGGTTTTAAACATGGCATATAATGTAGATAGGTTCAAGCAACAACATTCTAGATCTACAGCTAGGCATGAGCAGAAAGTTATAAAGTAATGACACAGATCTCCCCCTTGCCTGGTAAGGTAGTCGAAGCAGCACTCACGGTACCCTCGGGCTCGGTGTCGGACAGCTCCACGTAAGTCTCCTCGGCGGTCTCAGGTGCTAACGTAAGGTACCGGCAGGAAAAGGCACACAAGTAAGCAACTGAAGCAACTCAAACAAGGATGGCATGTTCAAGTTTTATTTACATGATATGACCCTGTCTAGTCAAATTTCAATGAAGGTGATGACGACAAGTCATCACTTTCATATGCATTTTATTTACGTTGTGATGGCTTTGGTCTGAGCCTTAATTTAGGTGTAAATAGCATAATGATATGACATGATAAACAAGCATTACAAGAATTTAAATAACGTGAAAGTAAGCAATGATTCCGGAGACGGAGGAGTGTCGGTGAAATTGACACACAGGAAGGAGCAACAAAGGTTTGAGGCCAGCCACTATGCATATGACAATATGCTAGGGCTAACTTGAAGAAAGAAGGTGACTTGGAACAGACTTGAAAAGATCAGATGGATAACATTTCAATTGCACTGAAGTTGAAATGCTGCAGACAGACAGATCTGAAAACTTCTGCACCAGGTGATCACACCTTGTTTCAAAAGTTGCACTACACATCATGATAACATCACTGCTGAAATCCTTGCAGAAAAGCACCCCAAAAACATATATGATATGTCTCCATTTGAATTTGCAAAGGCAGTTGCAAATTCAACTGAAGTTCAGGGGGCTGAGTGCAAAATTGCACCACATGAATTTGGAAAAGGCTCAGATGATGAAAACATCATCACCATGCAACTCTTTATGCAAAACTACCCAAAATTCATATATGACATGGGCAATTTGAAACTTGAACCAATTTACAAAAACAAGGAAAAACAAAAGGGGTTTATTTGCAAAATGACCATACTTCAATTTGGAAGGGGTCAGATGCAAAAATGGACCTCACCATGGGGTTCAGTAGCTCAAGCTACCCCAAAACCATATAAGGCATGCCCCTGTTTGCAAAGGATGTCCAAAACAGATTTGAATTTGGAGTCAATTTCAAATTTGAATTTAAACAGAAAAGAAATAAAAGAAAAGGAAAAGAAACAAAAAAAAGAAAACAGAGGACAGCCTCCATGGGCTGGTTTCGGGCGAAACCGGCCCATGCCAGCTCTCTGGCCCGCAATGGGCTCAGCCCACTCGGCCTGGCTCACTGACCAGGGGGTCCCGGATGTCAGCCACTCGTTTTAAATCAAAAAAGGGAGGGGGCGAGTGGGACTCGAACCCGCGACGCATCGCTCGCTCCACTGCTCGTTGCCACTGCGCCTTGAAACGTTTTCTGAACATAAACAACATGCGAGCTAGGTAAGGTTCAGTATCCCGCTTCTGAACTTCAAACACCTGCCTTCTCTGAATCGCGACGGCGACGCTCTGGTGCGGCGAACCTCGCCTCGTGTACAGGCCACCTCCGGCTACCCCGCCATGGAACGAGTCCGGGAGGGGACCTAGCTCTACACAACGGCGTGCGCCATGGCTTCTACCTCCAACCCTACTGCTCGCTAGCCTCACCGGAACAGCACTGCTGCGGCGTCTCTGAACTGCAGCTTCAGACATCCCGCGCCTCCAACATCCGGCGAACCGTGCGACGAGCACACGACGCCCCTGGCCATGGGATTTCTTGCACTCGCGAGAGGGGGGTACCAGGATCACATGGATGCCCTGCTCCAGCCCTGGATCTCACCGGAACGGATGCCCTGCTCGCCTGAACTTCACGGCGGATCTGACTGCAGCGACTTGCAGAGTTCAGACGCGGCACAACCCAGAGCAAAACAACACGAAAAGGGGCTCCTTTGGCACCAAAGATGCGCACTGGACACTCGCAGATCACGCGTGAGGTCGTCCGAGACGCACCACGGCACGGTGACCACGAATTTCTCGCCGGCGACGAGCTACACGGCAGACGACCTACTGCTATCGTGGACGAAGTGCTACGCAACGCTACGGACTAAGGCGGGGGTGCTCGCTCACCTTGTGGGTCGCATCGTGCGTCCCGGCCCAGCCGTAGAGGAGGGAGAGGTCACCGGACGTCGCCGGGGACGAAGGGGGTCCGCGGCGGCTTGCTACTGCTGCGGAGGCGCCTCGCTGTTCCCTGCTTCGACCTGGCCACGGAAACGAAGCAAGTCAAGCTCAAGGACGATGCAGACGAGCGCTAGCCCAAGAATGATGCAGCACGGCGGTGAATTGAGCTCGGCTCCGGCGGAACAGGGGAGATCTTGGAGACGAACCCGATGGCGGCGGCGGAAAAATTGGAGGGGGAACGAGACCTAGGGTTCGCGAGGGGGCTTCTGGTGCTCTCCTTATAAAGGGGAAGGCTCCCTGGCCACGTCGACGGGCGTCGACGTCGATGCCGGCGTCGGCTGTGAGAGAGAGAGGGGGAGGGGACCGTGGACACGCTGGAAAGATGACGACCACGGTTCGCCCGATCTGGATTCAATGGCCAGGAAAGACCCCGCGTACCGCTTCGCTGGAAAGGTCTCCAGCTGGGTTGCGGGCTGCAGGAGATGGGCTGGGCCTCCAGAACGACCTGGGCAGTGGAGAGAAAATGGTCTGCTGGACTTTTCCATTTACCAAAAACAGAAAAGGAAAAGGGATTAATTCTGGATTAAATACAAGTGCAAAATTCACATAAAAATATGTGCAATTATTCTTGCATTATTCCTGAATTTCTAAAAATGGTTTGGGCATTTTTGGCAACCACAAAAAATGTGAGCTCATTTGAATTTCAAAAACCATTTGAACTAGAGCTTCTGCTTGTGAGGAAGTCAAAAATACTTTGAGGTTTCCAAAACCCTTGCAAAGGCAAAGGAAAAGGCCTGGCCAAAATTGGAATCAAGAGGAGTGAGCAAGTGACAAGGAAAAATCTCTGACGGCCTTTCTTGAGCCCCTTTTGATGCAACAGAAACCAACCCAACATGGCTCCATTCTCAAAGCCAATTTAAATCATCACATGAAAAGACATAAACCTCCACCATGCCAAGTTACAAGTCCAAGAGAGAAAGATAAATTACATGGTGTTGCTAGGTTGTTACATGTGGGCTGTTACAGCTCTCCCCCACCAACACAGGATCTCGCCCCGAGATCTAAGCAAGAAAAAGCTCGGGATACTCCGAACGGAGATGATCTTCACGCTCCCACGTTGCTTCCTTCTCTGAGTGATGTGCCCATTGCACCTTGAGGAACTTGACGGTCTTGTTGCGAGTCTTGCGCTCGGACGAGTCAAGAACACGGACTGGACGCTCTGAGTAAGAAAGATCCGCACTGAGCTGGATCTCGCCCAAGTCCACTGCCTGCTCTGGTTGCTTGAAACACTTCTTCAACTGAGACAGGTGGAACACATCATGCACCATAGCCTAGCTGTCTGGAAGCTCGAGGCGGAACGCAAGAGGTCCCCGAGTCTCGAGGATGCGGAACGGACCAACGAACCTGGGAGCCAACTTGCCTTTGATCCCAAAGCGGTGAGTGCCTCGAAGTGGAGACACTTTGAGGTATGCGAAGTCACCAACTTTGAAGTCAACACCACGGTGTTTCTTGTCATAATAGGCCTTCTGCCTAGACTGTGCTGCCTTTAGGTTCTCCCGGACAATTTTCACTCTGTCTTCTGCCTCTTGGATCACATCTGGACCGAACAGCTGCCTCTCGCCTGACTCGGACCAGTTCAAAGGTGTCCTGCATTTGCGGCCATACAAGACTTCAAACGGCGCTGCTTGCAGACTTGCCTGATAGCTGTTGTTGTACGAGAACTCAGCATATGGCAAGCATTCTTCCCACTTCATGCCAAACGAGATGACACATGCTCGAAGCATGTCCTCGAGGATTTGATTCACACGCTCAACCTGCCCACTGGTCTGAGGGTGATAAGCGGTACTAAACAAGACTGTCGTACCAATCGCCTTCTGAAAAGCCTGCCAGAACTTGGAAGTGAAAAGACTGCCTCGATCAGAACTGATCTTCTTGGGGATGCCATGCAAAGACACAACTCTTGCGGTGTACAAATCCGCCAACTGAGCTACAGAAATGGAGTCTTTCACTGGGAAGAAGTGGGCAACTTTGGAGAGATTGTCAATGACAACAAAGATGGCATTGTTCTTCTTCTGCGACAGAGGAAAACCCGTGATGAAGTCCATCTCAATGTGGTCCCATTTCCACTCCGGAATTTCGATTGATTGAAGTAGCCCTGCAGGTTTCTGATGCTGTGCTTTCACTCTCCTGCACACATCACACTGGGAGACAAAACGGGCAACATCCCGCTTCATACGAGTCCACCAAAAGCTCTGCTTGAGGTCCTGATACATCTTGGTGCTACCAGGGTGGATAGACAGCTTTGAGTCATGGGCTTCTCTCAAGATTACCTCTCTGAGACCTCCTTCTTTGGGAACAACAACTCTCTCCTCGAACATCACGGTGCCGTCATTATGCACTGAAAAGCAACCGTACTTCGGAACTGAGGCGGCAACACCCTGCTTGACTTTCTGAATCATCAAGCTACCCGACTGAGCTTCACGAATCTTCTCACGGATAGTGGGCTCTAACACAAGGTTGGCTAGATAGCCTGCTGGAACTAGCTCAAGATTGAGCCTTCGAAAGGCCTCACACAAATCAGGGTGTATCTTCTGCACCTGGACACTGTTGCAATCACCCTTGCGGCTCAACGCATCGGCTATGACATTCGCCTTGCCAGGCGTATACTGAATATCCACGGAGTACTCAGTAATAGTCTCGAGCCACCTCCTTTGCCTCAAGTTCAAGTTAGGCTGCGTGAACAAGTACTTTAAGCTTTTGTGATCAGTGAACACATCGACCTTCCTCCCTAGGAGGAGGTGTCGCCAAGTAACCATCGCATGAATCACTGCAGCCAGCTCAAGATCGTGGGTCGGATAGTTCCTCTCAGCCTGCTTCAACTGCCTCGAGGTGTACGCCACAATATTCTTTCCCTGCATCAATACTCCGCCAAGGCCATTCAACGAGGCGTCACAGAACACTTGAAACGGTTGTGACTCATCTGGCGGCGTAAGGATCGGAGCTGTGCTCAGCCTTATCTTCAACTCATCAAAAGCTGCCTGGCAAGCCTGTGACCAAGAGTATTTCTTGCCCTTGCACAAGAACTCCGTCATCGGTTTTGCTATCCTGGAGAAATTCTTGACAAACTTCCTGCAATAGCTGGCAAGTCCGAGAAAGCTCCTCAGCTGCTTGACATTCTTCGGCGGAGTCCAATCTTGAATCGTCCGGACTCTGTCTGGTTCGACAGCAATGCCCTCTGAGGAAATGACATGGCCAAGGAAGTTGACCTTATTCATCCAGAACTCGCACTTGGAGAACTTGGCATAAAACTGGTGATCCCTCAACTTTTGCAACACCAATCTGAGATGCTCCTCATGCTCAGCCTCTGACTTGGAAAAGACAAGGATGTCGTCGAGGTAGAGAAGGACGAACACGTCTAACCATTCTTGGAACAGATAGTTCATGGCCCTCATGAATGTCGGAGGAGCGTTAGAAAAGCCAAACGTCATGACCGTAAACTCGTACAGTCCATAACGAGTGCGGAAGGCTGTCTTGGGAATGTCCTCCTCACGGACACGAATCTGGTGATACCCCATCTTTAGATCAAGCTTTGAAAACACCTTTGCTCCATGCAATTGCTCAAACAAGTCATTGATGTTGGGCAAAGGGTATTTGTTTTTGATCGTCTTCTTGTTGATACCACGGTAGTCTTGAACCAACCGACTAGTACCATCCTTCTTCTTCACAAAAAGACACGGGGCACCCCAAGGAGAAGTGCTCGGACGAATCAGCCCATCCTTATCGAGCTTCACCAACTGCTCTTTCAACTCAATCAGCTCTTCCGGGCACATCTTGTACGGCTGCCGAGATATCGGCTGTGTACCAGGTTCTAGCTCGATCACGAACTCAATAGCACGCACGGGTGGAATACCTGGCAACTCCTCTGGAAAGACATCTGGGAACTCTCGAACAACTCTGACCTCCTCAATCAATGGAGCAACTCCAGCGTTCAGAGCGTACAACTGTGCTGACCCTCCTGTCGAGCCCCAAGTGTACCTAATTTCTGCGCCTGAATCGTGCGTCAGCAACACGGTCTTGGACGGACAATCAATCTTGGCCTTGTACTTGACAAGCCAATCCATGCCCAAAATGACATCAATGTCGGAACTTGGAAGCAAGATCAAGGATGCTGAGAAAAGGAGACCCTGGATCTGAATCTGCACATCAGGAACTCTGACAGCTGAGCTCATCTTGGAACCCGGTGCAGAAATAGCGAAAGGCGAATCCAACATCTCTGACTGAAAACCATGGAAACGAGCAAAGGACTTGGACATGAAGGAATGGGAAGCTCCGGAATCAAACAAAACTGTCGCTGGAACTGAACACACAAGTAACCTACCAAGCACAATCTCGGACGACTGCTGAGCCTCTGCCACAGTCACGTTGTTCACCCTGAGCGCTCGTGGCTGGGCCCGCACCATCGTGTTGCTCGGTGTAGAGCGAGGTGGGGGCGGAGGCAGCCTGGCGTAACGAGGGTCGGTGCACTGCGGAGACTTGTGGCCCGGCTTGCCACACTTGAAGCACGTGATCTCTGGCCTGGGATGACCCTGCGGAGCAGGCGGCCTCGCGTGTGGTAGAGTAGAGCGAGGTCCGTGCTGCACTGGGACGGGAGGGCGGGAAAAAGTGCGGACAACTGCCCCCCTCGGCTGGAACTGCTGACGCTGCGGCTGAGGCTGTGGCTCTGTAACCCAGGACTTGGCCTTCTTGTGGACCATCACTGCTGAACTGTGCTCTCTCTGCTTCCTCTTCTCTGCGGAACGCTCTGCCTCAGCTGACTCCTGTCTGATGGCCTGGTCGACGAACTCTGAGAACAGGCTTGGCGTGGATAAGGTGAGCGCATACTTGATGTCCGGGGCAAGACCACCGCGGAACCTGGCAATGCGCTTGGCCTCTGACGAGACCTCCTCTGGAGCATACCGGGCAAGCCTGACGAAGGCCAGGTTATACTCCTACACAGACCTGTCCCCCTGCCTCAGAGCTAAGAACTCCTCGCGCTTCCTCTCGATCAGACCACTGGGAATATGAGCAGCTCTGAAATCCTTGACGAAGTCATCCCACATGATCTCTGCATCACCCTTGTTGGCCTTGTACGTCGAGAACCAACTGCCTGCGGCACCCTGAAGCTGGAAGGAGGCGAAGGTGACGTAGTCGACGGGTCTGACGGTGTTGGCATTGAAGTGCTTCTTGATATCTGCAATCCAGTCATCCGCCTCCAGCGGGTCTCGAGCCTCGGACAACCTGGGTGGGCTGATCGCAAGGAACTGCTGCAGTGTGGTGTACTGTGGACGATCATTCCTCTGAGCACCCTGGTTCTGTAGCATCTGAAGGATCGCAGCTGTGCCCTGAGCCACTGCGGCTACAGCCTCCCCAAGGATAGGGTTCTCTGGCGGCGGCATGTTCGCTCTTGGCATCCTGTATACAGGTACACTTATGAGAACATGAACGAACCATTGAAGTAACCAGAAGTTAAAGCACAATTGACAACAAAACTCCCTCACGAGGTATGAGAAAGCCGAAGGATGAAATTCCACCAAGGTTAACCCGGAAAGTCGATAACTAGGTGCTACTGGAATTCCCAAACCAAGAACATCCGAATCCAAGATAATAGTCTGCTAGCGAGCACACAACAACATATACGAGCGGTTGGAAACCTGAACAATGAGACATCTTCCCTGAGCGGCCCGCCATCACGGTCGTCCATAGGGGAAAGACACCACATCCATATTACCATAGGATGCCCGTCAATCGTGTATGGACGGTTCACCTGGGGTACGCCGTAAGCGAGGTAGAGCAGTCAACCCCAAGTGGCGGCTCAGTGGTCTCAAAGACGCCAACACATCTCGTCGCTAGCAAAAAATTATAGAGGAATCGGAGCCTCATGTAGACGAGATCCTAGATTGTTTTGAAAAGGGGATAAGTTGCAGAGGGAAAACATCGTTTCACTTCCTCACGGAAAAGGGGTGGGAGGGTGGGATAAGGAGAAAACAGAAAGAGGTCCTACTCTCTGAATTTTTTTCCTATATAACTACCAAAATAGTTTCTAGACTCAACTTCGGCCAGTAAAGGGTCCTACAGTCAGTCCTGCTCTAATACCAAGTTGTAAGGCCCTTGATGCGGTACTAACTCTAACTAATCGCTTTCGCGTCCGGTCGGAGTTAGAAGCGCATCAAACGCCACCGGTGCACGACACTCACACTCGTGTCGCTGCCGGATTCTCGACAACAAGTATTTAAGCAAAACTCTACAAGAAAGGAAATACATATAGAATATAAATAGAGGAGGGCATACAACGCCACTGTCTAATAGTATAACATTCTCATGAATACATCTCATCAGTACATCAAGCGGAAGAAAAGTATGGATCGGGTACGGTCAAAATCCAAATTGCCCTAGAGAGGGCTATACATAAAACCACCCACGGGAACGTTTGAGCCCAACTAAGGATCCTACTGGTCGATGTAGTCGTACTCGTCGTCATCCTCCGGGGGCACCTCCACGTAGTATCGTCCAGTGCTGGGGTCGAGGTAGTAGTCCACTGCAACGGCCGATCAGGCAAAGCGGTAAAGGCGGAAAAGTAAATGGGGGTGAGAACATATCATTACGGAATAACTAACGCTACAGATAAGGTAAAGATATAGACAGTCTGTAGCCGTACTAGCATATATGGTGGCTACACGTTCTATCAGAATAGAGGTGAGATCCAAGAGGTACGTTGACAACGTGTCCAAGGTCGGCTATCCACCTACTTACGCAATCATAACACAACCTCGTTTCTCTCTCGGTCCCCCTGGACGAAGAAAGACAACCCAGGCACGCACACGGTTTGTCAAGTTTTATAGCATGATTTTCATTGATGTTATTCTATGAACAAGGAGTAGGTCTCAGGTAGTCCATAACCGCGGACACGGCTTTTCGAAAAGATTTACCCTGCAGGGGTGTACCAACTGTCCATTATAGACGTCGCATGTACGCCCGGTTTCCACTTGGCTAGGTAAGTGCCTGAAACTCCGGAACGTCAGAGTCCCTCTAACTAACAACGCACAAATCCGGGTGGCCCCCGGTGAGTCGACACCCAACTCAAAAGCTGGCCACGCTCTCGAATCAGTCTCTACCGTCTGGCCAAGGTCGGTAAGTCACACCTGAATATTCAGGGGACCCCTAGCTCGCCAAGTGTGGACCAACGAGAGAAACCATGTCCCCGCTGGCCCGGGTTGTTTCGAAAACAGCTGGGGTACCTACCAACACACACGTAGTTGTAAATGTAAATCAGCTCGGGCCACCACTGGAATTGTACGAAGCTAGGCAGGTAAGACAAGGGGGCCCCATAAAACCCCACACACGATTAGGCACGCTCGTCAAGAAACACAATACCCGGAACTCGGGTCCTAGGTGACTCAAGTGGAACAAAACACCAGACGGGAATAGTCCAGCCTTCCACCTTTCGTCGAATATAAGTTAACATCATTTAACAATAATAAATATCAACCAACTTCTTTTATAGCATGATATCCCAACCATAAAATATATAGGGTAAGCAGCAAGTTTTCTATCCGTACTAAGCAATGGCTGAGCAGCGGTAACTTAGCAGAACAATGGTTTGCTGGGATGTAGTAATCATGGCTGTATGGGTTTTAAACATGGCATATAATGTAGATAGGTTCAAGCAACAACGTTCTAGATCTACAGCTAGGCATGAGCAGAAAGTTATAAAGTAATGACACAGATCTCCCCCTTTCCTGGTAAGGTAGTCGAAGCAGCACTCACGGTACCCTCGGGCTCGGTGTCGGACAGCTCCACGTAAGTCTCCTCGGCGGTCTCAGGTGCTAACGTAAGGTACCGGCAGGAAAAGGCACACAAGTAAGCAACTGAAGCAACTCAAACAAGGATGGCATGTTCAAGTTTTATTTACATGATATGACCCTGTCTAGTCAAGTTTCAATGAAGGTGATGACGACAAGTCATCACTTTCATATGCATTTTATTTACGTTGTGATGGCTTTGGTCTGAGCCTTAATTTATGTGTAAATAGCATAATGACATGACATGATCAACAAGCATTACAAGAATTTAAATAACGTGAAAGTAAGCAATGATTCCGGAGACGGAGGAGTGTCGGTGAAATTTACACACAGGAAGGAGCAACAAAGGTTTGAGGCCAGCCACTATGCATATGACAATATGCTAGGGCTAACTTGAAGAAAGAAGGTGACTTGGAACAGAATTGAAAAGATCAGATGGATAACATTTCAAATGCACTGAAGTTGAAATGCTGCAGACAGACAGATCTGAAAACTTCTGCACCAGGTGATCACACCTTGTTTCAAAAGTTGCACTACACATCATGATAACATCACTGCTGAAATCCTTGCAGAAAAGCACCCCAAAAACATATATGATATGTCTCCATTTGAATTTGCAAAGGCAGTTGCAAATTCAACTGAAGTTCAGGGGGCTGAGTGCAAAATTGCACCACATGAATTTGGAAAAGGCTCAGATGATGAAAACATCATAACCATGCAACTCTTTGTGCAAAACTACCCAAAATTCATATATGACATGGGCAATTTGAAACTTGAACCAATTTACAAAAACAAGGAAAAAGCAAAAGGGGTTTATTTGCAAAATGACCATACTTCAATTTGGAAGGGGTCAGATGCAAAAATGGACCTCACCATGGGGTTCAGTAGCTCAAGCTACCCCAAAACCATATAAGGCATGCCCCTTTTTGCAAAGGATGTCCAAAACAGATTTGAATTTGGAGTCAAATTCAAATTTGAATTTAAACAGAAAAGAAATAAAAGAAAAGGAAAAGAAACAAAAAAAAGAAAACAGAGGACAGCCTCCATGGGCTGGTTTCGGGCGAAACCGGCCCATGCCAGCTCTCTGGCCCGCAATGGGCTCAGCCCACTCGGCCTGGCTCACTGACCAGGGGGTCCCGGATGTCAGCCACTCGTTTTAAATCAAAAAAGGGAGGGGGCGAGTTACTCGAACCCGCGACGCATCGCTCGCTCCACTGCTCGTTGCCACTGCGTCTCGAAACATTTTATGAACATAAACAACACGCGAGCTAGGTAAGGTTCAGTATCCCGCTTCTGAACTTCAAACACCTGCCTTCTCTGAATCGCGACGGCGACGCTCTGGTGCGGCGAACCTCGCCTCGTGTACAGGCCACCTCCGGCTACCCCGCCATGGAATGAGTCCGGGAGGGGACCTAGCTCTACACAACGGCGTGCGCCATGGCTTCTACCTCCAACCCTACTGCTCGCTAGCCTCACCGGAACAGCACTGCTGCGGCGTCTCTGAACTGCAGCTTCAGACATCCCGCGCCTCCAACATCCGGCGAACCGTGCGACGAGCACACGACGCCCCTGGCCATGGGATTTCTTGCACTCGCGAGAGGGGGGTACCAGGATCACATGGATGCCCTACTCCAGCCCTGGATCTCACCAGAACGGATGCCCTGCTCGCCTGAACTTCACGGCGGATCTGACTGCAGCGACTTGCAGAGTTCAGACGCGGCACAACCCAGAGCAAAACAACACGAAAAGGGGCTCCTTTGGCACCAAAGATGCGCACTGGACACTCGCAGATCACGCGTGAGGTCGTCCGAGACGCACCACGGCACGGTGACCACGAATTTCTCGCCGGCAACGAGCTACGCGGCAGACGACCTACTGCTATCGTGGACGAACTGCTACGCAATGCTACGGACTAAGGCGGGGGTGCTCGCTCACCTTGTGGGTCGCATCGTGCGTCCCGGCCCAGCCGTAGAGGAGGGAGAGGTCACCGGACGTCGCCGGGGACGAAGGGGGTCCACGGCGGCTTGCTACTGCTGCGGAGGCGCCTCGCTGTTCCCTGCTTCGACCTGGCCACGGAAACGAAGCAAGTCATGCTCAAGGACGATGCAGACGAGCGCTAGCCCAAGAATGATGCAGCACGGCGGCGAATTGAGCTCGGCTCCGGCGGAACAGGGGAGGTCTTGGAGACGAACCCGATGGCGGCGGCGGAAAAATTGGAGGGGGAACGAGACCTAGGGTTCGCGAGGGGGCTTCTGGTGCTCTCCTTATAAAGGGGAAGGCTCCCTGGCCACGTCGACGGGCGTCGACGTCGATGCCGGCGTCGGCTGTGAGAGAGAGAGAGGGGGAGGGGACCGTGGACACGCTGGAAAGATGACGACCACGGTTCGCCCGATCTGGATCCAACGGCCAGGAAAGACCCCGCGTACCGCTTCGCTGGAAAGGTCTCCAGCTGGGTTGCGGGCTGCAGGAGATGGGCTGGGCCTCCAGCACGACCTGGGCAGTGGAGAGAAAATGGTCTGCTGGACTTTTCCATTTACCAAAAATAGAAAAAGGAAAAGGGATTAATTCTGGATTAAATACAAGTGCAAAATTCACATAAAAATATGTGGAATTATTCTTGCATTATTCCTGAATTTCTAAAAATGGTTTGGGCATTTTTGGCAACCACAAAAAATGTGAGCTCATTTGAATTTCAAAAACCATTTGAACTAGAGCTTCTGCTTGTGAGGAAGTAAAAAATACTTTGAGGTTTCCAAAACCCTTGCTAAGGCAATGGAAAAGGCCTGGCCAAAATTGGAATCAAGAGGAGTGAGCAAGTGACAAGGAAAAATCTCTGACTGCCTTTCATGAGCCCCTTTTGATGCAACAGAAACCAACCCAGCATGACTCCAATCTCAAAGCCAATTTAAATCATCACATGAAAAGACATAAACCTCCACCATGCCAAGTTACAAGTCCAAGAGAGAAAGATAAATTACATGGTGTTGCTAGGTTGTTACATGTGGGCTGTTACAGTATGGCTCTCGACTCTCCATATGATTGAGTTGTGACTGGAATTACATACGCATATTCCGGGGCCCGACAGACTTGGTATCAGAGCAGGACTGTCTGTAGGATTATCAAACCCTTTTTCAAAGTCGAGTCTAGCATTCTATAGTTATATTGTGACTTGGGTATAAAGGGAACATCGTAAGGCTTCTTTTTCTCCGTATCTTCATCGATCTGAGTTCTGAGTCACCCTCATCTTGTTCTACGGGAAGATAGGACTAGGCTCCTCTATGTCTTACTAGAACATCTCGTTGATTGCTTCTTTGTAGCCGTAGGACTGTTGTGGTCGTCTAGAGTCATCGTTTTGTTGAGTTCCCTGAAGAAGTTTTGTCCAATCTCTTCAAGGTTGTTTCATTTTCTATCCTGGTGTAGCCGTTGTGCTGCCCGATTTATTCCGTATTTCTAGGAATCTTTGCCTTTGCATTACAATCTTTTCTGCCTAAATCATTCCCTCTTATCTTGATTCCATCGTACAACATGTTCTGATCGTTGATTGTTATCACACAGGATGTCAGGTGGAACTCGTAGTGTTGTTCGTCGCAATGGAGACCATGATCGGAATCGAAGTAATGATGAACCTCCACCACCGCCTTCTGCGGCATAAATCATGATGGAAGCTGAGCGGAATCGACGTGATCAAACACGTCTTCTGGAGCTCATCGAGAAGAACACCTCACGCTAGCATAATGTGGTTGTTAGCATTCAGGAGTTCATCCTCCTCAAGCCACCGGTATTCCGATGTTCTTCTGAGCACCTTAAATCTGATGATTGGCTTTGTTCCATCGGACGTAAGCTTGACACGACACATATTTCTCGCAATGATCGAGTTATATTTGCGGCATACTTTCTCGAAGATGCTGTTGCTGAATGGTGGGAGAACTATGCTGCGATGCAGCCTGATGGTCACATAGTGACTTGGCAGGAGTTTCGTGATGCCTTTCGAGGGTACCACATTTTGGATAAGTTGATGGAGCGCAAGAAGGAAGAGTTCTGCAATCTAAATCAAGGAGATATTTCCATTCATGAGTATGTGAGAGGGTTCAACCGCCTTGCTCGTTATGCTCAAGATGAAATCACCACCGATGCCAGAAAGCAGCCAAGTTTCCGTAAGGGACTTAGCCCCATCCTTCGCCATGATCTCAACCTCCTTTAATTTGACACCTTTGAGGATTTAGTCAACAGATCCCTTAGAGCTGAGCATGGCAATGAAATTTTCGAAGAGTCTCGCAAGCATGCTCGTGAGTTTGCTCCTTCTTCAAGTTCAGCCCCATAGAAACGCCGAATATGGATTCCAACTAGTGCCATACCTCAAAACCTTCTTCTGAGGCTACCATCCAATATATGCCATCCACCTCAATACATTGTCCCCCCCAGGAATGATGGTGTACAATCAAGTAATCCTGCTCCCAGCAATTCAGGCATGATGTGTTTCAAGTGTGGTCTGTCATGCCATTACTTCAGACAATGCCCTCAGGTTTTGATGGCACCACGTCATTCTTGACGTAAGCCTTCAAGGAAATCCACCTCCAAACCCTTGCAAGCAAAGCCTTCAGCCACTAGTAGTGGTTGTGTGAACCAAATCTCAGTTGAGGAAGCTATTGAAACTTTTTACGTCATCCTTGGTACACTCCTAGTCAATCATGTTCCCGCCTCCGTTCTTTTCGATACAGGAGCTTCTCATTCATTCATGTCGGAGAGTTATGCACTTCGTCATGAGTTTCCTTTTGAAGAAATGTTTTCTCCAATGATAATTCAAACTCCTGGTTCAAAGTGGTAACTCTATATATAATTAGGTGGTTCATAAAGAGACAAGTACCATGAGGAGGAGTGTATTGGGGTTTGGTTATCCTTGCGCATCATCGAACCATGGTACGTTAGGGTACTCTATATATTCCAACCCCTCCAGAGGTTAGCGATCCATCTAGTAGCTAGAGTTCTCAACTATTTTTTTAGTTTTCGAAAATAAGCATGGATTACCCAAAATACGACACCTATCAGTAATAGGTTCAAGCTCTTGGCACCAAAAGTCCAAGCATTAATCAAATCAATACCTCAAAACTATTGCAAGTTACTACTACACTTATAATAGCAACCTCAATTACCTACTCATAGAAGACACACAACTCGGTGCAACAAGCCAACTCTCTAAACAAGATAAACATGATAACTCAAGAGAGTTCCTAAAGCAACCTAAATAAATGATATTAAAAAGAGAAGCATGAAAACTAAGAGCTAAGCATGACATCAGCTATGAGAAGATAAATAACACACACAAAAAGAAAGATAAGCATGTGTAAGACCCGATATGCGGTACTTTTTCAGATCTGGACGATTCCGTCAAGACCCTAGGACGAAACGCATATCGAACCCACCGCGACATATGATGAAGCCATATGTCGCGGATTTCAATATGATATCACAAAATTACAGCTACAAGGATACAACATCTCTTACAATCGGCATACAACTGCCTCAATATATTACATTAGCGGAAGATACATGTCTGAGTACAGACTACAATCAAATGACTAGTGGCAAAGGTAAAACACTCCATCCCGTAACCACACGGGTCCAGGCTCTCCGCCAGGATCCGCCTAACTAGTCGTCGTCGAGTCTCCACGAAGGCGTGCAGAAGAAGGGTCTTGTAAATTCCAAGATCGTTTGCATAACGTGCGTAAAAGAGAGAAGAAAGGGGTGAGCTATATCAACAAGTCTTGTAAATAACTTCTCACGGTAAGATGGGGGTAGTGGTGAGGTCGCATCAGCACTAGCATTATATAAGTGGCTAACGATCTATTTAGAGAAAGATGAGAACCAAGCAGTCGATGAGGAATCGCCTCCAACAAGTCTGCTATCAGCTACTTACACAAACATAACACCTATCCTATCCTTGTCCTCCCCTTCGCATCCCGACGAAGAAGAAGCATTCAAGGTACGCACACGTTGATGATGTTATTAAGATTATCTCAGTTGTTGTTGTCTATGAACGAAGAGTAGGTCTCAAGTCATCCATAACCGTGGACACGGTTTCTCGAAAAGATTTAACCCTGCAGGGGTGTACGAACTGCCCATTACAATTCTCCGCACGCACGCCAAGCTCTCTCAGTCAGGCCCGTTAAAGACACTCGTTGAAGAGTTGTTCTGAGATATCCGGACGTCACAGCCCCTCTAACTAACAGCACACAATTCTGGGTGGCCCCCGGTGAGCCAACATCCAACTCAAAAGCCGGTCGGGCTCTCGTATCAGTCTCTACCGTCTGGATGAGGTCGGGATAGCTAACCCTCGCCCGGGAAGGCACCCCTAGATCCCTGAGGTGGACTATCAGGATATACCATCCACTGGCTCGATTTGTTTTAAATCAACTGGCTGCAGGACTGTTATGCACACGGTTTCTCAAATGGTAAAATCAGCTTGGGCCACCACTAGAAATGTTTGCAGCTAGGTAGGTAAGACAAGGGGAGCCCATAGTATCCCACGTGCGGTTAGGCACGGTCATCAAAACACACAATACCCGGAACTCGGGGACCTAGGTGACTCGAATGGAACAAAGCATCAGGGCGGGATAGCCTAGACCTTCCATCCTTCGTCGAGTATAGTCACATTATAATAATCACATCATCCACAATAATATAAATAGATTGATAGCCCAATCCAAGGAGTAACAGGATAACATAAGTATCATCCTAATCATGCATACTAAGCAGTGGTTAAGCAAGAAAGTTACATGGCAAAACAATGGTTTGCTGGGATGTGGGGTACATGTCTATTTGGGTTTATTTGAGAGGCATAAATATGAGGTGGTAGGATCAAGCAATCGTTCTATCCTATACTTAGGCACAGGTGAGCTGAAAGTTATAAGCATGATATATGCTCCCCCTTACGTGATGAGAAGACGAAGCCGAAGGTGTAGTCGATCGCAAGCTCACAACGTCTCCGAGAATAACCGCGGGAGCACACAAGAAGGAAACACTGGAAAGACAATCGACGAGCAAGCATCTATTACTACGAAGCAATCACAAGAAAGCATAAAAAAGAAGGCGACATGAGACAACGCACCACAGTATCGCACCTATCGTCGGGAACGGTTACTAACAAGTTAAGTGTGGTACTCGCCACACATGACGATACCGCACATTTAGAATGGTTCAAGTTGTTTAGCTACACAACATGAGCGAAGGTTTTTAACATGGCATATCACACAATCATGGCAAGAGATGAAGCATAAATAAATTATCTAATCTAGTCACTTTAAGTGGGGGGGGGGGGAAACCTATACATGGTAACTATTATGGACCCCATGATAATTATTGCATTTGGTACTGTTCTTCCCTACACACAATTTTATTTTTTTATTAGATGCCAAGAGCAGCATATTCAAGATCTACACGCAATTCTAGTCAAGTTACATGGAAGGAACATTTTAATCAGAGAAATGGTTAAAAAATTATTATAGAAACAGTTTACGATGGCAAACAGTGTAATTAGAAGTGAAACAACATGTAGAAAAGTGGAAACTTTGCAAAGGAGCACATTTTATTAATGTACACGCAAAACGGAGCAACTTTCTTGTAAAGAGCGTCTCGATCCGAGCTACCGTTGCAAAGATATAGCTACCGCAAGTTACAACAATAATCTGCCAGATATTAATAAATCCAGAAATTATATATGCATTACTGGACCGAATCTTCTATTAACGGGCTAAACAGACGTGGGCGAGGCCTAGCTAAACTCTGCACTGGGCGAAGATCTATACTGGGTCAATGCCATCAATGCAAAGGAAAAAGAAAAGAAAAAAGGGGCTAGGCGAGCTCACCTCGTGGGCTATGGCCCATCGTGGCTGGGCGATCGTTAGCTGCGCTCCGCCTAGGGAGAAGAAGTGGGGCGGGCCACTAGCACTTCTGGGCCGAGGGGCGCCGTGGGATGTTAGTGTCGCGCCGGCCCACCAGCGGCAGTTGAGCGGACGAGGTCGTGGCTTCGTTCAAAATGGGAGGAGCCCGACGGCTGCAATGTTCCGGCAGTGCTTCGCTGAGGGCAGGACAGGGAGGAGGTCCGGGAAGGCGGGGATGGGCATGGCGGCGCCGGATCCGCCGGATCCCGTCACCGGCGGGGTTCCACGGGATGGCGAGGTGAGGTCCAGGGGGAGGCTCCTGCTGCTCCTTGCGTCCATGGTGACCGAGAGAAGAAAGGGGATGTTAGAAGGAGAGAGCAGGGAGAGGGAAGGAGGGAGGAGAGGGAAGCAGGCGGCTACCTGCGGGTGCTCGCCGGTGACCGGGCGGCTTGCCGGCGGCGGCACGCGGGTGTCGGCGACGGGAGGCGAGAGGCGGCGCGGACGGGCTCGGTGCAGGAGGAGCCCTCCATGGGAGGAGCTTGGGAAGAGGTCAACCCCGATCTGGTGACGTATCTCAACGTGCGCCGCTCGATTCAGATCGGACGGTGCAGATCGGGCCACCAGATCTGAATGTGGTGGGATTGGGGGTGCACGGCATTTGAGAGGGGGTGGCCGCTAGGTTAGGGGAAACCCTAATCTGGCTTAGCTTTGCTGCCTAAAATGGTAGGGGAGATGCCTCTGTTTATAACCAATGGGTAGGTGGGTTGGCAGATGACGAAAATACCCCCGGTTTGACCCCGCTTTCTACGCTCCACGTTTATGACCGCACAAGCTCTGTACGACCTCCGATTCAGACGAAACTTCGAACCACGCTCGATTCAGATCGGACGGTGCAGATTGGGTCACTTTTACCTCACTCCGATACCGTTACGAGAACATTTTCTGGCGCCCAATAAAATAATTCGTTTATTAAATAAACGTGGTTTTCGTTCCGATGGCGATGGCTGGTCTTGTGCCGGAAGTTGCGACGGTGCTCGGGTGAAACCCGATGCCACAACAGGTCGTGTGCCATTTGGGAAAAAGGTTCAGTCACGCATCCGGTACGAGAAGGAGGGGCGAATATTCACTGATTATTATTTTCGGTGAAACACACACCGCAAACAATACAGGCAATCATCAGAGTAACGCAACAAACAAATTTTTTAATTAGGGTGGAATTTCCGGGCTGTTACAATACAACACCACCAACATGGGATCTCGTCCTGAGCCTGGACGATCCGGGGGAGAGGGGGAGAGAAAAGAAAGACGACAATCTTCAACACCACCAACTAGGGGCTCTGGTCCATGTTGAACGACGAACCTTCGTCGAGAAACTTTCCATAGAGACGACATCGTCGAAAGACGAAGCCATTAGGGAATCAAGAGGAAGAACAACAAGAAGCGATGACGATCAATTGAAGCATTCTCACCGAGGTTGTGAGGATACTAGGTAAGAGGAATGACGTCAAAGGATGACCAAGATGTTATCCGGAGTCGGAGAAGCTAAAGGTGCTACATGATTTCCCAATTGAGATATCGGAATCGAGACAATACACTGCAAGCAAGGCATTGTAATGATTTCGATACTCCACTTACTGGAGATCCTAGAGTTTGAAGGGGATAAGGCGAGAATAAAATACTTACGTCACTTGTCCTGACTAGAGCAAGGGTAAGGAGTACAAAGATTCCTACTCTCCGATAACTATCTTAGTAACTACAAAATAGTTTTTGTCTAGACTAGAGTTGGGCCAGAAAAGGGATCCTACGGCCAGGAAGGCTCTGATACCAAGTTGTAAGACCCGATATGCAGTACTGTTTCAGATCTAGACGTTTTCGTCCAGACCCGAGGACGAAACGCATATCAGACCCATCGCGACATATGACAAAGCCATATGTCTCGGATTTCAACATGATACCACAACATTACAGCTACAAGGATACAACATCTCATACAATCGGCATACAACTGCCTCAATATATTACATCAGCGGAAGATACATGCCTAAGAACAAACTACAATAAAATGACCAGTGGAAAAGGTAAAACACTCCATCCCGTAACCACACGGGTCCAGGCTCTCCACTGGGATCCGCCTTACTAGTCGTCGTCGAGTCTCCACGAAGGCGTCCAGAAGAAGGGTCGTCGAGCTTCTCTGAAGTCCAAGATCATTTGCATAACGTGCGTAAAAGAGAGAAGAAAGGGGTGAGCTATATCAACAAGTCTTGTAACTAACTTCTCACGGTAAGATGGGGGTAGTGGTGAGTTTGCAGCCGCACTAGCAATATATAAGTGGCTAACAATCTATTTGGAGTTAGATGAGAACCAAGCAGTCGATGAGGAATCGCCTCCAAGAAGTCTTCTATCAGCTAATTATGCAAACATAACACCTATCCTATCCTTGTCCTCCCCTTCGCATCCCGACGAAGAAGAATCAGTCAAGGTACACACAGTTTGATGACGTTATTAAGATTATCTCAGTTGTTGTTGTCTATGAACAAGGAGTAGGTCTCAAGTCGTCCATAACCTTGGACACGGCTTCTCGAAAAGATTTAACCCTGCAGGGGTGTACCAACTTCCCATTACAACACTCCGCACGCACGCCAAGATATCTCAGTCGGGCCCGTTAAAGACACTCATTGAAGAGTTGTTCCGAGATATCCGGACGTCACAGTCCCTCTAACTAACAACGCACAAATCCCGGTGGCCCCCAGTGAGTCGACATGCAACTCAAAAGACGGCCGCGCTCTCGAATAAGTCTCTACCGTCTGAATGAGGTAGGGATGGCTAACCCTCGCCAGGGCAAGAAACCCCTAGCTCCCTGAGGTGGACTAACAGGATATACCATCCCACTGGCTCGATTAGTTTTAAATCCACTGGCTGCAGACCAGTTACGCACACGGTTTCTCAAATGGTAAAATCAGCTTGGGCCACCACTAGAAATGTTTGCAGCTAGGTAGGTAAGACAAGGGGAGCCCATAGTATCCCACATGCGGTTAGGCACGCTCATCAAAAGACACAATACCCAGACCTCCGGACCTAGTTGACTCGAATGGAACAAAGCATCGGGCGGGATAGCCTAGATCTTCCATCCTTCATTGAGTATAGTCAACATTATATAATCATATCATCCACAACAATATAAATAGTGTGATAGCCCAATGCAAGGAGTAACAGGATAACATAAGTAGCATCGTAAGCATGCATACTAAGAAGTGGTTAAGCAAGCAAGTTACATGACCAAACAATGGTTTGCTCGGATGTGGGGGACATGGCTATTTGGGTTTATTTGAGAGGCATAAATATGAGGTGGTAGAATCAAGCAATCGTTCTATCCTATAACCAGGCACACGTGAGCTGAAAGTTATAAGCATGATATATGCTCCCCCTTACCTGATGAGAAGACAAAGCCGAAGGTGTAGTCGATCGCAAGGTTGCAACGTCTCCGAGAATAAGGGTGCACACAAGAAGTAAACACTGGAAAGACAATGGACGAGCAAGCATCTATTACTACGAAGCAATCATGAGTAAGCATCAACAAGAAGGCGACACGATACAACGCACCACAGTAACGCACCTAACGTCGGGAACGGGTACTAACAGGTCAAGTGAGGTACTCGCCACACACGACGATACCACACATTTAGAATGGTTCAAGTTGTTTAGCTACACAACATGAGCAAAGTTTGTTAACATTGCATATCACACAATCATGACTGGAGGTGAAGCATAAATAAACTATCTTATCTAGTCACTTTAAGTGGGGGGTGGGGGGGGGGTAAAACCTATACATGGCAACTATTATCGACCCCATGATAATTATTGCATTTGGTACTACTCTACCCTAAACACAATTTAATTATTTTTTATTAGCAAGCAAGAGCAGCATATTCAAGATCTAGACGCAATTCTAATCAAGTTACATGGAAGCAACATTTTAATCGGAGCAATGATTAATTTTTTTATTATAGAAATAGTTTACATTGTTAAACAGTGTAATTAGCAGTGAAACAACATGTAGACAAGTGCAATCATGTCAAAGGGGCACATTTCATTAATCTACACGCAAAACAGAGCAACTTTCAAGTAAAGAGCGTCTCGATCCGAGCTACCGTTGCAACGATATAGCTACCGCAAGTTACAACAATAATTTGCCAAATATTAATAAATCCAGAAATTATATATGCATTACTGGGCCGAATCTGCTATTAACGGGCTAAACATACTTGGGCGAGGCGTCGCTAAATTCTGCACTGGGTGAAGATCTATACTGGGATGAGCCCATCAACGCAAAGGAAAAAAAAGAAAAAAGGGGAAAGGAGAGCTCACCTCGTGGGCTACGGCCCATCGCGGCTGGGCGATCGTTAGCTGCGCTGCGCCTAGGGTGAAGAAGTGGCGCGGGCCACTAGATCTTCTGGGCCGAGGGGCGCCGTGCTCTTTTTGTGGCGCGCTGGCCCACCAGCGGCGGTTGAGCGGACGAGGCCGCGGCTTCATCCTGAACGGGAGGAGCTCGTCGGTTGCGCCGTTCCGCCAGTGCTGCGGTGAGGGTAGGACGGGGAGGAGGTCCGAGAAGGCGGGGATGGGCGTGGTGGCGCCGGATCCCGTCACCGGTGGGGTTCCACGGGCTGGCGAGGTGAGGTCCAGGGGGCAGCTTCTTCTGCTCCTTGCGTCCATGGTGACCGAGAGAAGAAAGGGGAGGTTAGAGGAAGGAGAGATCAAGGAGAGGGAAGGAGGGAGGAGAGGGACGCGGGTGGCGACCTGCGGGTGCTCGCCGGTGACCGGGGGGCTTGCCGGCAGCGGCACACGGGCAGCGGCGATCGGAGGCGGGAGGCGGCGCGGACGGGCTCGGGGCAGGAGGAGCCCTTCATGGGAGGAGCTCGGACAGAGGAGACCCCGATCTGGCGACGTGGCTCAACGTGGGCCGCTTGATCCAGATCGAACGGTGCAGATCGGGCCACCAGATCTGGATGTGGTGGGGTTGGGGTGCACGGAATTTGAGACGGGGTGGCGGCTGGGTTAGGTGAAACCCTAATCTGGCTTAGCTTTGCTGCCTAAAATGGTAGGGGAGATGTTCTATGAATTAGCAATGGGTTGGGTTGGCAGATGACGAAAATACCCCCGGTTTAACCCCGCTTTCTACGCTCCACGTTTATGACCGCACAAGCTCCGTCCGACCTCCGATTCGGACGAAACCTCGAAGCACTCGCTCAGCGAGGCGAGCCGGACACTTCTACCTCACTTATATACCGTTACGAGAACATTTTCTGGCTCCCAATAAAATAATCCATTTATTAAATAAACATGGTTTTTGTTCCGATGGCGATGGCTGGTCCTGTGCCGGAAGTTGCGACGATGCTCGGGTGAAACCCGGTGACGCAATAGGTCATGTGCCATTTGGGAAAAAGGTTCGGTCACGCATCCGGTACGAGAAGTAGGGTGGAATATTCACCGATTATTATTTTGGCGAAGCACACACCGCAAACAATACATGCAATCATCAGAGTAATGCAATGAACAATTTTTTAATTAGGGTGGAATTTCTGGGCTGTTACAGCATGCAATCCTATCTTGTGTTCTAGGGTGGAGTGGAGCGTGTTTCTCTCCCAAAAAATGAAGGCTAGGGTCCAACTTTTTATGAACAACAAGAAAAAGTAAAACAAACTAAAAAGTAAAGAGTGAGACGCTCAAAGTTTAGCACATAACACATGAAGAGATAAAAATATGGCATGGAGAAGCACGAACTGATGATTGTTGATGGAGAAGGGGATGCACGGGGGCATCCCCAAGCTTAGACTCTCAAGTCTCCTTGGATATTTCTTGGGGTGCATGGGGGCATCCCCAAGCTTGAGCGCTTGACACTCTTGAATCTTCTTTCACCATCTTCCGTCGCATACTTGAAAACTCCCTTCATACGAAACTCATCCTAAGATGATTAGAGTGCTTAGTACCCATAATAAAATACTTTTTATCCACTGGAAATAAATATTTTCACGAAGACCTATTGTTACTCATGATTGCCAAAAAAAATTTGCAAAGAAAAAGCAAGATTAAGATTTGCAAAACGATGAAAACGCAAAACTTGGCAGAATCTGTGAAAAACATGAGGGGGAATTGGAATCTAATTGTCCCTTCTTTCATGTCAATGATAGCACCAACAGTGCGGAGAAAAGGGCATCCCAAAATAATTGGACATGAGGGATCACACTCAATGTCCATGACAAGAAAATAATTGGGAACATAATTATCATTGACAACAATAAGAACATCATCAATCCTCCCTAAAGGTTTCTTTATGGAAGAATCAACAATGCTAACACCAAAAGAACATGGATCAAAAGGTTTCAAATTGAGCATATCATACATTCTTTTGGGCATAACGGAGGCACTAGCTCCAATATCACATAAAGCAAAGCAAGAGAAATTATTCAATTTTTTTTACCATAGGATCCCAACCATCTTGTAGATTTCTATGAATAGAAGTCTCTAACTTGAACTTCTCCTCCCTAGATTTTATAAGAGCATTGGTAATATGCTCGTTGAAGGCAATGTTAAGTGTGCTAGTGTGGGGGAGCCATTCTTTCCAAAAAAAGTCATAACTTCAGAAAGACTAAAATTATCAAAATCAATTTCCTTGCTATTAAGAAAACTGTGGTGTCATCCTCTATATTTGATTTTCTTTCTATTATAAGAGTTTAAACATCCTACCAGGTTTGGGGACGTGTAGAGCAACTTCAAACGAAAGATCAATTTTTTTTCCCGGGAAACCATGCCATGGGCATAGTTCTCCGTCAAAACTAACGTAGTCACAAGGTCTGTTACTTTTGTAGGTACCCATAGTAACAGCAGCAAGCAATAACAAAGCAACTAATTTTTTTGTGGTTTTTGATATAAGACTCTAAAGCAAAACCTAGAAAGTAAACTAACAAGACTAAAAAGAAAAGGTAAAAGATAGTATGCTACTCCCCTATCTTGAAGATTGGAGTCCCCGGAAATGGCGCCATAAATTATCTTGATGGCTTCTCGCCCCTTGTTGGTTACCCTAACTCGAAGGTTGAGATGTAGCATAGCAGCAAATTTCCCCTAACGTAGAGGATAGGGTTTATCTCTCCTGTAGGACTCCAAGGACGACAAGTAGGTGGTAAAACGAGCAAGGCGCCGTTTGAAGATAATTACTCATTTGACCTGGACCTGCACACACAACAAATAACTTGGCTCCCAACGAGTACAAAGAGGTTTTAAATCTCTCCGGACTTGTTGTTCACGAAGGATCAAACGCAAGGGGGTAAATAGTATGGTGATTGCAACTGAAAGGAAATAAAGGAATAAATAAAGTGAGGTGTAAACAGTGGTGGAAATATGGACCGGGGTCCCATGATGTTCACTAGTGATGTCTCTCTCCCAAAATATGATGAAATAGCAAAGCTGGGTAAACAAAAGAATTATAAACGCACCGCAATGCTAATTATGCTGCAAAGAAAGTTAGAGTCTTAAAAGTATGGGCAGTACGCCAAGACAAGTAGACCGAAATCCAACTGCATCTACTCACTAATCATCCACCTTGAGATATCTATCCAGAACATCTGGCTAGCATTAAGTTGCGAGCTCCACCCAAAGTGTAAACCCAAAGCAATAGACAACTGCATTAACAAACTTTGCGTAAGGTAAACAATCCTTGCAACCATGGTTACAAGCATCGTTTTTTTTCTCTGGTGGCAACATCCCATCACCTAGTCACATTTTTCTGTCACTCAAGCTAGACATCGGGGGGCATGAACCCACAATCAAGAATAACGCTCCCTCCTGGAATTACTATCTACTACTTGGCCAAAGCAATAAAAAGCAATGAAGAACATGCAAGAATTACTCAAGAACAAAATATAAAAGGAGAACCAAATATATAAGTTATCACAATCTAAACATAATCTCGTAACCCATCGGATCCCAGCAAACACAGCATAGCAACAATAGAAAGAATTACATAGATGCCTTGATCATGTAGGGAAGCTCACAAGGGATAAGAATTGAAGAACAAGATTGGAAAGAATACATCACATAGCTATTGTTCTTGGACCCATGGTCCAAGGGGGACTAGTCACGGCACATCCAGGAAGCGCTCATGGTGGTGGAGAAGCTCCCGGAGGTCAATCCTCCGTCCGGCAGGGTCCCGGGAATAGGTCTTCTGGTGCTTCGGATCTTGGAAGCGCGGCGGCGGCGGAACAAAGGTGAAAATAGCGATGCGGAGCTCTCTCCGAGGGTTTTCAGAGCGAGGAGTAAATATAGGCGAAAGGGGGGCACCAGGGGGTGGACCCTCCCCCCTGGTTGCCTGGGATGGGGTGGCCCCCCTCTGGCTCTCCTTCGGTGATCCGGAAGCTTCCGTCCTGCTGATTTTTTATCTGATTTTTGTGGAATTTTTGGATCTCTATAAATATGGGTGAAAACCTGAAACTTACAGACACCAGCTGACAGAAACTGGCACTTGGTGCACTGAGTTTGTAGGTTAGTCCAAATATGTGTAAAAAGGTATGAAAGTGTAGCAAAAGGCACAACAATGTCACCTAAAAGAGCATGGAACCAGCAGAAATTATAGATACGTCCGGGACGTATCAGCGGGGCGCCGACAAGAGGAGGAGCGTGGCGGCCGACGACGATGGAGGAGCGGGGCGACGACACGGAGGAGAGGGGCGCCGGTGTGGAGGATCGGGGACCCAACGTGGAGGAGAGGGGGCCCAGCGTGGAGGAGAGGGGCGGCAGCGTGGGAGGAGCACGGTGGCGGCGGAATAAGGGAGGGATTGTGTGAGGGTTAGGCAGAAACCGCCGTGGTATATTGGTGCTCCCGATAACAGTAGCGCGGGCCAAAAACTGGTGCTACTGCTAATAATCTATTAGCAGCGCGAGCCCAAAACAGGCGCTTCTGTTACACTTAGCTAGTGTGTGGGCCTCTAGGTTAAGTTGGGTCCACTATTGTAGCAGCGCGCGACAAGGAAAGGTGCTACTTCTACAGTGATAAAAGTAGCAAGCTTTCCAAAGGGGCGCTACTACTACAACTTGTCAGCTGGGTTTGGTGGGGACGACCTTTACAAGTAGCGGGTCTTCGAGGGGGCTCTACTGCTAATGTCCTATAAGTAGCGGGCCACAATAAAAGGCGCTACTACTAATTAGAAGTAGCCCCCCTCTTTAGTGTGCGCTACTGTTAAACCTCTACCTATAAGATTTTTCCTAGTAGTGCCTCGGAGAGAACTCAAACCGATGCACCAAATGAAATGGCAAGAGCACACGAAGTGCTCAAGTCCCCCACTCTAAATCCCACCAAAAAAACAAAAGCTATGGAGGAACATGATAGGAAGAATAAGGAGAAGACAAAAGAACTCCAAGATCTAGATCCACAAGGTTCCCCTCACTTAGAGGAGATATGACTTGGTGGAGAATGTAGATCTAGATCTCCTCTCTCTTTTCCCTTAAAAAGGAGCAAGAATCATGGGAGGGATAGAGAGAAAACAAGCTCCAAGAGGTCAACAATGGGGGGAAGAGCTTGCACAAAACCGGTAGGGGTAAAGGTGGAAGAAGACACCCTTTAATAGGTCCCCATGAATCCAACCGTTATGTGAAATCTCACCAACCACGGTACTACGATGGTGCGGTAGTTCCATAGATGATCGCGGTATTATAGTGAGCAACACGGTACTACCGAATATTAAGTGATGTCCTACTATCGCCGAGTCCACAGAGGTATGAGGTAGTGACACGGTTCTACCATCCGATACTACCGCTGGAGCGGTACTACCGTGCTGAGCACGGTACTACCGCTGGAGCGGTACTACCGTGCTGAGCACGGTACTACCGCCCTGGTAAAACCAAAGAGCCCTTAGCAGATAACAGATGAACTCCAAATGAAACAGGCTAACCCTGAACTTCCATAACTTCTGCAAATGAACTCTAATTAAGGCAAACTAAAGCTTGATGGAAAGCTAATGAACAGAGCTGCCTAATCACGACAAGGGAGAAATGCCAAATAAATAGAGGTGTGAAACCTCTAACCGAAAAGAACCGACAAATCTCCCACATCAAAAAACACAAGAGAAGATGCATATGAAATCCGTTTTTGATGAGCATGAGCTTGTCATGAAGAAGACCACAAGCTCCAAAACTCAAAAAGAGAAAAGCCAAACAAGAACCAATAAAGATGATGCGAAGGATTAAAAGGTTTGAGATCTCCACGGACGATTCGGCCTAGCCTATAACCCGGTCTCCTAAATACCACCAAGAGACCGGTAAACTAGACACCTATCAAGGTCAAACCTTTGTCCTATGCATACTCCACTTGAGCTTGATGATGACGATCATGCCCGCCTCAAGTTGGAACATATTTCTTGATTCCTCCGGCTCGATGAAGACTAGTAGATTTCTCCCCCATACTTCATTATGGGTGTGCCTCTTTTAGGCACATCTTCACAAGACCATTATCACTAAATGGTCAGCAAACTCCAAGCATATGATTTCTTTGTGATGCTCTTCTGGAACTTTCCCGCATCAAACTTACCAATCTTTGGATAACTTCATGAAGAACACCTTGGTCAACACGTAACCTTCATCTTTCAACCTTGAAACCAACCTAAGATCTTCAAGCGTTTCCTCTGGACGAACCTTAAAGTACAACTCAAGGAACCCATTAGTCCATAAAGATTGTCATCAATTACCAGAAGCAAACATGATGGCACATGCCCTTTCAGTAGTAACTTGCAATAGTTTTGAGGTGTTGTTTTGAGTAATGTTTCAACTTCTGTGTGTCAAGAGCTCAAGCCTATTAGTGATAGGTGTCGTATTTTGGTTCAACGTGCTTATTTTAGAAAACTACAAATTAGTTGAGAACTCTAGCTACTAGATGGATCACTAACCTCTGGAGGGGTTGTAATGTATAGAGTACCCTCACATTATCATCGGTCGAGGATGTGCAAGGATAACACCCCATGCACTCCTCCAGAGGGTTACCGATAATAAGTGGATGACTTCCTTTGACTAATGTGAGTATTCGATCGTTGGCACTTCCACCATCCATATTTTGCTAGCCTCTTCGGTACCATGCATTGCCCTTTCTCATCTTGAAAGTCAGCGCAAACTTCTCCGGTGCATCCAAACCCTTGGCATGATACGCTCTGCCATCATAAAACTTATTATATCTTCCTCAAAAGAGCTACCATACCTACCTATCACGACATTTCCATAGCCTTTTTGAGATACTTTGCCATGCAACATCCATCTTCTCATGACTTGATCTTTCATTGTCATACATGCTTTTGCTTGATCGTAGAGCCACATGCTAGTTGGGCCTTTCCCTTATAATTTCTACATGACGCGCTATTATCATTGAATATCCTGCTACACTCGCAGAGGCATACATTTGCATACATCATGATTCAGTTTTCAGTTTTCTTTATGTTGAGTACTTCTTATAAAGTGTGTGATCTTCTACATCCTTGTAAAATATAGAGTGTTTCCCTTAAAGTGAGGAAAATATACCAAAGAGGAAACAAATAAAATACCCCAAAATAGGACAAATGAAAAGATCCCAAAGAGGACAAATGAGAGAAAAATAGAAAGAGCCAACGAGGCCACAAAAATACAAAAAATAGAAAAAAAGAGAAATAAAAAAGAAATAAAAAGTTTGAAGGGGGAAACACTACTATTCCTTTTGAAAGATCCACACTCGTGCTCCGAAGTAGTATTTGTACTTCATAGAGAGTTTCATATCATTCATGCATAACTATTTGGGGATCCTTACACTATAGAACTTAGCTTTTATATGCCAATGATGAGCCTCCTCAAATGAGCTCTAGGTCTTCTTGAGAAAGAAAGTTGGATTGTTGGGGTACGGGGCAGAAAATAATAATTTTCCAACCTACGAAACCCGAACCCAAGATCTATGATATGGTGATGTAAAGTAACGGAGGGAATCGGTAATCATACCTTTTAAGACAGAAAGAGGGAAACGTTCTACAAACGTGGTTGGCGTAGACTCTGAATCTACGACCTTCCTTTCATATAGAAGACCACTTCCGATGAAGACTTCGTGGAGACCTCCGGCAATGAAGTAGCACCACATGTGTAGTGCATCGAGGAGATTACACACGTACAGTTCAACCGATGTTCCCTCCGGGCTCCGAACCAGGCTAGCAGCGAAATGAAGACGGATTGGGATCGCGACTCCGGCAGAGTGACGACGTGGTATGGTGGAGAACAACCAACCAGGTGCAAACTCCAAACAAGGGGAGTCCGCTCGAGGTAGGAGAAAGAGAGAGAGATAAATTCAAGTTGTATGGAAAAAAGGGGGTCTACCCCTCCTTATATAGGCCAAGGGGGGTGTGATCCTCCTCCCCTCCCCCATGTGGGACTAAAACCCAAGGGGGGAGGTGCGCCGGCCAAGGGGGGGATGTGCCCCACCCTTGGCACCAAGCCTAAGGGGGGAACCCCCTACTCCCCTAATGGGCCCCATTTGGCCCATTATCCATTTTTTCATTAATTTAATTTATTTAAATATATTTTAATATTTAATTCAGATAATTAAATAATAAAACATTATTAAATATAATTAAACTTTATTTTGAACCTTTCAAAATGTCCAAAACAATTTTAAACCTCATTGTCAATAGGCGGTTCATACGTCATGATCAGGAAACCATGATCATCGATTGCCCAATGAGCTAGTACAGTTCTATAATAGTATAAAGTGTATTATGATCAAAAATCAATATGTGACAAATATCCTTATTAATTTTCCTCTAGGGCACATATCCAACAGTCTCCCACTTGCACTAGAGTACAAATTACAGTAGTTTACATTCGGCATATATCTAACACCTATAGTCTCTCGGTGTTCTTCAAACTTGCTTTGTGGAAGAGGTTTATTCATTGGATTTGCTGCGTTCAGATCCGTATGTATTTCGTGAATCTTAGTATGAGCATCCCTCACGTAGTCCCGCATCACATGGAAACGCTAGAGAATATGCTTGGCTGTAGAGTCAGTTCTTAGTTACTTCGCATTAGCAATGGCATTCGTGCTGTCGCAGAAAATGCCAACGGGGTCAGTGCAGCTAGGAAAGACACCAAGCTCGATCTCGAACTTCTTCAGCCAATGCGCTTCATTTGACGCATCTCAAGCGGCAATATACTCCGACTCCATAGTAGATTGGGCGACGACTGACTGCTTGCCGCTCCTCCAGCTAATTTTGAGTCATTTGTGTCAGAGTTAAAGCTAGCATCAAAGTAAACTTTTATGGCCAACTCCTCTTCACATCCTCCATAGACGAGAAAGAGATCCTTCGTCCTTCGTAAGTATTTCAAGATGTTCTTTACTGCGGTCCAATGAATCATTCCAGGATTACTCTGGTAGCGATTAGTCATACTAATTGCTAGAGCTAAATCCAGACGAGTACATAGCATATCATACATTATAGAACCTATGGCTGAGGCATAGGGCTTTAAGGACATATCCTCCTTTTCTTTTGCTGTTGGTTGACATTGAGTCACACTTAACTTGACACCTTTTATAACTGGAAAGAGGCCTCTGTTGGATTTATCCATACTGAACCATTTTAGTATCTTCTCAATATAAGTTATTTGACTCAAGGCCAATAGGCTGGTCTATCTATATAGATCTTAGTGCCTAGTATGTACGCAGCTTCACCTAGGTCCTTCATGGAAAATTGTCCATTCAAGTATTCCTTCACTTCTCCTAAGAATTTTGTATTGTTTCCTATCAGTAATATGTCGTCCACATACAATACAAGGAATTATACAGAGCTCACACTCAGTTTCTTATAGACACAGAACTCTTCGATGTTTTGGAAAAATCCAAACGCTTTGATGACCTCATCAAATCGAAGGCTCCAGTTCTGAGATGCTTGCTTCAACCCATAGATGGACCGTTGAAGCTTGCACACTTTACCAACATTCCTTCGATCAATGAAACCTTCCGGTTGTACCATGTACAACTCTTCGTCAATTTTACCATTAGGGAACGTGGTTCTCACGTCCATCTGCCATATCTCGTAATCATGGTAGGAACCCTTTCGTGACAAGTCGAGCTTTATAGACAGAAACGTTTCCGTTTGCGTCAGTCTTTTTCTTGAATATCCATTTATTCTCGACGACCTTTCAATCCTCGGGAATATCCACCAAAGTCCATCCTTTGTTGATATACATAGATTCTATTTCCGATCTCATGGCTTCTAGCCTTTTCTCGGACTCGGGTCCTTCCATTGCTTCTTTGTAGCTCGTAGGTTCGTCTGGTTCATTTAACGTGACTGCATTCACATGTTTTCCATAAAAATCAGGAGCTTGACGAATTCTTGTTGACCTACGTGGCACAATAGGTTCCTCTTCATTCTCATCATGATCATCATGTGTGTCATGATCGTTATGAATGTCGTGTTGACCATCCTTTTTAGCTCCCACTTTGGAAGATAGTTCTAGAGCAATTTCTGTTGCTGTATCTTCCTTTTGGAGTGATTGGTCAATTACTTCATTGAGGTCTATTTTCCTCCCGCTCAATTCTTTTGAAAGTAATTTTTTCTCAAGAAAGGTTCCAGTCTTGGCAACAAACGTTTTTCCCTAAGACGGGTTGTAGAAGGTATATCCACAAGTTTCCTTTGGATAGCCCACAAAGATGCACTTTTCCGCCTTAGATTCTAGTTTTTCAGGCTGAAGTTTCCTACTCAAATCTTCAGGTGAGACAACGGAGGCTTCTTGCCATGCCTTTCATCAAATGGAGTAGTCTTTACGGATTCAGATGGTGCCGTATTAATAACGTAAGCGGAAGTTTCTAATGCATACCCCCATAATGACACAGGTAAGTCAGTATGAGACATCATCGATCGTACACTATCCAATTCCTGTCGGTGTATTCGGATGGTTCCGTATGAAGAACGTCGTTCAGACACACTGTTCTGTTGAGGTGTTCCTGTCGGCGTAAGTTGTGGTACGATGCCACAAGTCTTCAGATGATTGCCAAACTCATGACTTAAATTCTCGCCTCCTCGATCGGATCAAAGGTGCTTGATTTTCTTCCCGAGTTGATTCTCGACCTCACTCTGAAATTCCTTGAACTTTTTCAAAGGTTTCAGACGTGTGATTCATCAAGTAAATATATCCATATCTACTCGAATCATCAGTGAAGGTCACGAAGTAACAAAGACCATTGCATGTGGGGACGTTCATAGGTCAACATACATCTGAATGTATGATCCCTAATAAGTCCACCGCACGCTCCATTATTTCATTGAATGGAGTCTTTGTCATTTTTCCCATTAGGCATGGTTCACATGTATCAAGGGATCCAAAATCCAATGACTCTAGAAGTCCATCTTTATGAAGCTTCTCCATGCGCTTTATACCCATATGACCAAGTCAACCATGCCACAACGTCATGTGTTCTTCTTCACTCGCGTTTAATCTTTTGGAATTTATATTGTTGATATGAAAAACATCACAATCGAGATTAAGTATGAATAAACCATTTGTTTTCAGTGTGTGAACGTAAAACACAGCACTCTTATAAATCGCACAACCAAATGTATCTGACTTAAAAGAATAGTGGTCTTTCTTCAAACAAGAACCACTAACGATGTTCACACTCAATGCGGGTACATAGTAGCATTTATTCAAAACCAAACCTAATCCCGAAGGGAGACTAAGATGCTTCGTGCCGACAACCATGTAACACCCTCGGTGTCTTGTAACAGTAATCACTTTTGCTACAGTCAAATCACTGTTACTAATCCTTGCCTTGATCTCCTTGCAATTGATCTTTTCAAAATGCCTTTGGTTGTAATTAAAAATAAAGTGCTAAATAAAACTTTGTCTAGAAACTTTGCAACCAATTTTTAAAAATGCCAAATAATCAGTGGATGAGTTGCAGCTCAAAAACAAATAGCTAATGATTTTATTTACTCCCCAAACAAATAACAAATCAGCTTTCTTCAAAATAAAACCATAAGCCTTCCTTTGACTTACCTTGCATGTAGAGATAGGTCTGTTATATCCTTTTTTGTGTTACTTCCCGTACAAATCAGAGGTACTGATCCGTTGTCGGGCTGTAACCTTCGGTGTTGCAGGTTTTTCAGACGACCAATAAGGTGCGTTTAGGGTCGCTTGTCTTCACTCAGCATGTCGCTTGTGGATGTTGATGGGACTCCTTGATGTTTATATTTGCTACTTCCGCTATATTTATATTGAATAAGCTAGCCTTGAGCTATGCAACTTGTTTATTTATGAATTCTAGATCATACGATGTAATATTGATGCACTTGTACTTTGTTATACATCTATTATTGTGTGTGCTAGCGAGTTCGATCCAGGGACTAGCACTTGAGCACAGAGACTCCAAATCTATGTGAGTTGGGTCGTTACAGATGGTATCAGAGCAGTGTGTTGACTGTAGGACGTGACCCTAGAAAATGGATTAGAAAAGCCATAGAAATGAAAATCTTACTTCACACCACTCTGTCTTGTACTTACTTATATTCGCTATCTCGTATTCATACCTGTTCTAATCTTGCCTTTCCCCTCTTTGATTATAGATAACTACCTTGTCTTATCGCTCTATGGTGTTTGGACCTCAGCTCAAGGGAATTTGCAATCACCTGACATCGACGCGCCAGTCTTTCAGCCGAAGCTAGTGGAGATAAGGGGAGCTGAATCTTACTGGGAAGTGGAATCATTTCTTCTCGGAAGCAAGACGGAGGAAGAAAGGGAGATCACTGAATCATTTGAATTGCATGCCCCTGAGAAGGAGCAGTGTTTGCGCATAGCCGCTCACATGGCTCTTGGAAGCATCATCAACTGGTATAGCCGCAAGTTGAAGGGAGCGGTGTACGAGAAGATGACCCGGATCCTTCCATCTAGGAACATATGGCCGAAGAAGTTCAAGATTGTTCCTGGGACCATTTGGCCAGGTACTACTACCTATTTATTCCAGAGCCTGGAGAAGCACATCCTCAACCTGCAGAAGAGCACCCAATCAGATCTCTACACCATCACCGAGTTTCAGCAGAAGAACCACAAGCTCAAGAGGGACAACAACAAGCTGAAGACTCAAAACATGGAGATGCAAGGAGAGATCAAGAGGCTGAAGGAGAAGCTGAAGGCCAACGATTTTGAACTGAAGGAAGAGGAACCAGAAGTGGAGACTTCGGGAGAAGAAGACGAACCGAGTCCCAAGAGGCGCAACCGTACGAGTGGGCGCGAGTACCGTATGATTTTTAGCAAAGACAACGTTCGAAACTTCTTCACCGGCAATTAGCTTATCGTTATCGTGTTAGCTTATTGACCATGAAGACTTATTCGGTATGGAGATACTAGGTTGTTTGAGATACTTCTATTTCGTGGTTGTAATGAGGAACTTATATTAGTTATGCAAATCTATTTTGAGACTATATGGTGTGATTGTATTTTCTTATTGGTATGAGTGCCTTTTCTTGATGATATTTATGATAAATGATTGGTGATATTTGTGTGATGATTGTGTGGTATGATATGTTGTATATATATGTATTGCCTTGATCATAATAAGCATATGGAGTAGGATATATTTCCCTAGCTACTTTCTGTCTATAACTTACCTATTCTTGCCCAACAGATGCCGCCAAGACGTGATCCTATGGGAAATGGGAACAACAACAATGAGATTCCAGCTTACATGCAACAGTTACTTCAAGGACAAGCCCAGTTGATCCAGTTGCTCACTCAGAATATGGGCAACAACAACAACAACAATGCGCCAGCACCACCGCCACCACCTGTGGACACGCTTGCCAGGTTCTTGAGGTTGAATCCTCACAGGTTCTCCAGCACCCCTGAACCCATTGTGGCGGATGACTGGATTCGCTCAGTGAGCCGGAACATGGAGACAATTGGCTGTACTGAGGCTGAGAGAGTGAGGTTTGCCTCACATTTGTTGGAGGGTCCTGCCGAAGCATGGTGGGACAACTATTTGGTGACTTATCCCATTGACACCATCACGTGGGCGCAGTTTCAGGCTGCCTTTCGCGCCGCACATGTCTCTGCAGGCGCCATGGCCTTGAAGAAAATGAGTTTCGCAGCTTGCGCCAGGGAGGTCGCACAGTAGCGGAGTATGTGGAGGAATTCAACAAGCTTGCCCGCTATGCTCCTAACAACGTCAATACTGATGCAGCCAGGCAGGAGAAGTTCTTTGAGGGTCTGAACGATGAGTTGGGAGTTCAGTTGACTGTGGCTACTTTCAACAATTGCGAGGGGCTCATTGATAAGGCTGTTGTGCTGGAGGGGAAACATCAGGCTATGTAGTACCGCAAGAGGAAGTACAACAACAACAAGTACAACTCAGGCCACAACAGAAGCAACGCAATTCCTATGATGGGAATGGAGGACATAACCATCATGGTGGAAATGGACATAATCATGATGGTGGAAATGGACATAATCATCATGGTGGAAATGAACACAATCATAATGGAGGGAATGGCCACAACCATAATGGCCACAATCATCACAATGGGCACAAGAATGGCAATGGCAATGGGAAAGGAAATGACAATGGAGGAAATGGCAATGGAGGGAATAACAGTCACAACCGCCAGACTGCGCGTGCGCCAAGAGACTTAAGTCAAGTTTGTTAAAAATATGCCCTAGAGGCAATAATAAAATTGTTATTATCATATTTCCGTGTTCATGATATATGTTTATTTTCCATGCTATAATTTTATTAACCGGAAACATAATGCATGTGTCGTTGCATAAACAACATCGCGTCCCTAGTAAGCCTCTACTATACTAGCTCGTTAATTAATGATGGTTATGGTTTCCTAACCATGAACATGAGTTGTGTATTAATTAATGGGATCATGTCATTAGAAGAATGACGTGATGGACAGACCCAACTAAGAATAACAATATTGATCGTTTCATTAAGTTTATATTGTCATGCCTTTTATTGTCAAGTATCATGTTTCTTAGACCATGAGATTATGTTATTCCCGGGTACCGGAAGAATACTTTGGGGACATCAACCATCACATCGTGACAGGGTGATCATAAAAATGTCTTACGGGTATCTCCGAAAGTACTTGTTGAATTACATGAATCAAGACTGGGATTTGTCCCTCCATGTGATGGTGAGATATACTCTGGGCCCACTCGGTAATGCACATTCGGTAACGCTTGCAAGCACGTGGCTAATGAGTTAGTCGCAGAGAATGTTGTATTACAGAACGAGTAAAGAGTACTTACCGGCAACGAGATTGACCTAGGTATAGAGATACCGACGATCGAATCACGGGTAAGTAAAATATCGTGTTAGAAAAGAAATTGTGTACGGATTATAGTAGTCCACGACATAGTGGTTCAATCGATAAAGATCTTCGTTGAATGTGTGGGAGTCATTACGGATATCCTTGTCCCTCTAATGGTTATTGATCAGAGAGATGTATCGATCATGTCTGCACGTTCTTGAACCCGTAGGGTCACACACTTAACGCTCGGTAACGCTAGAGTAGCTCTGGGATAATTTTATTAATGGTGTTCGAATATTGTTTGGAGTCTCGGATGAGATCCTGGACATCAGGAGGAGCTCCGGAAGAGTCCGGAGGTAAAGATTTATATAAGGCAAGTTGATTTCAGGGTTCCGTAAAAGTTCGAGATTTTTTCGGTAGTGTCAGAATGTTCGAGATTTATATAAGGCAAGTTGATTTCAGAAGGTTTGAAAGGGTCCCACTATGGGCCCCACCTGTTTTGGACGACCAAGGGTGGTCCAATAGTCCATGTGACCAGCCCTCCTTGGTTTATTATGCCAATAAATGGGAAGCCCTTCAATGGGAGGGTTACCACTCTTAAAAGAAAGGTGTTACCATCTTTTTAATGAGAGAAGGGTTTTCACTTGGGAATTGAAGTGGCTACAACCCCCTTGCCTATATAAGAGAGGGGAGAGGCTCACCAAGAACACCCAAGTCCTTCCACACCTCCTCCTCCCTCATGTGCATCGCTTGGCGAAGCCCTGGCCGCGGGAAACTCTTCACCATATCAACCACCACGTCGTTGTGCTGCTGGAATCGATCCCATCTATTTATCCCTCTTGCTTGCTGGATCAAGAAGAAGGAGACGTCATCAAGCTGTACATGTGCAAGCCTCCGGAGGTACTGCTCGTTTGCAGTGCTGATCGGATCGAACTTCACCAACAACTTCACCAAGTTGCGTTGAAATAAACGTTCAACGCGCGTGTTCTTCGAGGGTATGATGACCTACTCTCCCCGTTACTAGCATCTTCTAGGTTGGATCTTGGATGTTGCTTCCGCATGTGAGAGAATTTTTTTTCTATCGCGCAATCTCCTACAGTGGTATCAGAGCCAGGTTCTATGCGTAGATGCTTTGTACGGTTAGAACACAATGAGTTGTGGGCGTTGATCTTCTTGTTGCTACTCTTCCATGTGTATTTTGGTTTTGCGGTATGGTTTGATGCAGCGGCCCGGACCAACTTTACAATCTTCGGATTGAGACCGGTTCCGCACTTGACGTGCAACTTGTATTGCACATACGGCATGTGGGTGTCAGTCTCTCTTACCATAGTATTAACCACATTTACAAAGGAGGGATCTTATGAGATTAAGAAGCAATTTTTTATATCAACGTTGTGGTTTTTTTTTGTAGGTAAGAACGGTTCTTATGCGAAACCCTATAAGCCACGTAAAATTTAAAATAATAAGGGAGAGGCATCTAACTTGTTTTTGCAGGGGTGCTTGTGATGTGGTATAGCCCAAACTGTTCATATGATATATTTGTAATGTATGAGATGATCATGTTTTGTAATGTTTCATGACTTGCATGTCAATGAGTACGGCAACTGGCAGGAGCCATATGGTTGTCTTAATTATTTATTGTATGGCCTGCGTGTCAACTTCAAACGCCATGTAATTTCATTACTTTATCGCTATGAGTTAGCAATAGTTGTAGATGCAACGTGGTGTAGACAACCAAGATGCCATATGGTGGAGACCAACATGGTGCCATAATGGAGATCTTGTCGGTGCGTTCAAGATGGAGATCAAGGCGCAATAAAAGGGCTATACCATGTCACATATTTGATGCATGTGATGTTTATCCTTTTATGCATCTTATTTTGCGTGTGCACAACGGTAGCATTATAAGATGATCCCTCACACTAAATATCAAGATAAACGTGTTCTCCCTAAGTATGCAACGTCGCAAAAGTTCGTCGTTTTATATCATCTCGTGATGATCGGATGTGGTAAACTCTACGTTCACATACGACGGGTGTAAGTCAGTTTTACACATGCAAAAATAATTTGGTTAACTTGACGATCCTAGCATGTACAGACATGGCCTCGGAACGCAATGAACCGAAAGGTTAAACACGAGTCATATGAATGATATGATCAACATTTTGATGTTCACCATTGAAACTACATCTACTCTCGTGAAGATCGGACTTGGTGTAGTGGATTTGGATCATGTACCACTAGACAACTATGAAGGATGTTGATTTAAGTGGGAGTTCGTTAGTAATTTGATTAAACTGAACACATTATCATGAACATAGTCTAAAATGTTATTTTGATAAAATGTTGTAGATCATGGCCCGCATAGCTCAGTTCAACTTCAGCACATTCCTTGAGAAATAAAAACTAAAATCATCTGGTTCAAACTTCACTGACTAGCACCGCAACCTGAGGATTATCCTCATTGGGTGTAAGAAGCAAGATGTGCTCGATGCTGCGCTAGGTGACCCACCTGCAGACGATGCTCCAGAAGCAGAACATAATGTCTTTGAGACACGCAAAGATGACCACATTATAGTTTCTTGTGCCATCCTTACATCTCTGGATACTGATCTCCAGAAACGTTTAGAACATCACGGCGCCTATGAGATGGTTGAAGAGCTGAAAACCATGTTTCAGACTCAGACCCGCGCTGAGAGATATGAGATCTCTGATAAGTTCTATAAATGTAAGATGGAGGAGCACAGCTCTGTCAGTGAACATGTTGTATCAATGGGAGGCTATATCCAGCGCCTAATTCAGCTGGGATGTGTGATCCCAGATGAGTTAATCACTGAAAGGGTGCTGCAGTCACTCCCTCCGAGCTACAAAGGCTTTGTGCTGAACTATAACATGCAAGGCATGAATAAGACTCTCAATGAGCTTTTCGCGATGATGAAATCTGCGGAAGTCGACATCAAGAATGAACATCAAGTGTTGATGGTCAATAAGACCAAAAGTTTCAAGAAGGCTAAAGCCAAAAAGGGACACTTCAAGAAGAGTGGCAAGTCAGCTGCCGCTCGGGGCGGCAAGCCTGTTGTCGCTCCTATGAAGCCCAAGGCTGGTCCTAAGCCGGACACTTTGTGTTTCTACTGCAAGGGAGAAGGTCATTGGAAGCGCAACTGCCCCAAGTACTTGGCGGATAAGAAGGCTGGCAATGTCAAAGGTACATTTGATATACATGTTATTGATGTGTACCTTACTAGTTCTCGTAGTAGTGCCTGGGTATTTGATACTGGTTCGGTTGCTCATATTTGCAATTCGAAACAGGAGCTTCAGAATAAACGCAGACTGGCGAGGGATGAGGTGACGATGCTCGTCGGGAATGGATCGAAGGTCGATGTCATCACCGTCGGGATGTTACCTCTTCATCTACCTTCGGGATTAGTTTTAAACCTTAATAATTTTTATTTGGTGCCTGCGTTAAGCATGAACATTATATCTGGATCTTGTTTATTGCAAGACGGTTACTCGTTTAAATCACAGAATAAAGGTTGTTCTATTTTTCTGAGTAATATCTTTTATGTTCATGCACCCGACGTAAATGGTTTATTCTTGTTGGATCACAATAGTAGTACTTCACACATAAATAAAGCCCTTCCGGGCCTCTTACTGAGTTTAATCTTTGCGTACCTCAGAAAACCTAACAAATGTAAGTCGCCTCAATCACGAGCACCCGAAAGAGCTTGGGGGCTACTGTCGTGGTAATACTAAAGGCATACCCCTAGGCAAGGGAAACCAAGGGGTACCCTTAAGCCCTTGGTTCTCCAAAACACACCCAAAAAAATAAGATCAGTAAAAAACATGGAGCGCCAACGATCTCCGAGTAACAAGTTAAGTTACTTGGAGATCAGAAACCACTTCCGAGTACACAGCTACTTGGAAGTCCAGCCAGATCCGAGTAGATCGGAACTCGGAAGAGATCGACGAGCCATTTCTTACTCGTATAACGGGAACGCAACGGGCAGAAAGCATTCAAGACCGCGGGCGTTTCTCCCCTTTATTAGTAGTAATGGGTAGACCGTTTTTGTATTTAGTACGCATTTAATCCTGTAATTAAGACCCATTTAAACCGAGGAATTAAGGGGGCAGGGGCGCACTCTATATAAGCCCCCCCCTCCTCCAGTGTGGGCACGCGCAACATTTCCCTTCTCAGTATTTCTAAAGAAAGAACAGCCTGGGACAGGACTAAGGTTTTTATCTCTACGGAGAGGCCTAACCTGTATAATTGCCTTGCGTCAACCATCTCTACGTACAAATTCATTTAGCTCCTTTCATACCCCTATATCTATTGTCAGGATTATATCCACGACAGTTGGCGCCCACCGTGGGGCTGAGTTGATCAGCAATCGTAGAGATGGCATTTTCCTCATCCTCTTCGTCGGTTCACGGCCCCGAGCTCATCGTGGAAGAGGTTTTCCATTTCGGATCATTGGCTTTCGTAGCTGATGATTCCGCCTGGTTGGTGGATTCTCCGCTCCAGGCACAGTTGCTGCCTTCAAGAGGCAGCGTCCACTTCCAAGCTGACGAGTCGGCGGCCTTGCGCCTCCAACTGTCGGCCCATCATCAAGCACCCGCGCTGTTATCCGTCAGCCATATGAAGAAGCGCTCGGGCCGCCCGCGCGCTCATCATCGTGGAAAGTCGGTCAAGATTCAGCACGTGGCAGTCATTGACTCGGTGGAGTCAGCCCAGAAGGCCCTGGATGAACTGATCGCGAGAGAGGGATCCAGAACATCTCTCGTTCCTCTGTTCGACTCGGTCGAAGAAGAAGGCATGGCGGCATCTGACCCCGAGTCTGGTGCCGAGCAAGAGGGCAGCAGGGACGCCCTAGTCGTAGTTGCAGAAGTGTGCATGGCCGAGACTGCGCCCTCTCAGCCATCGCCAGCTCGGGACAATCACGCCCGAGATGAAGCTAACAGCCCATCCAGGGCTGGCGCTCGGGAGCCAACCCGGCGTGTATCTGCTTTCCGAAGGTTAGAGCTTAGGGAAGCAAGTCGACAACCCCGCCCCCTTACTCGGGAGGAGCGGGAAGAAGCAGAAGCGGCCAAACGGCTGCTAAACACCCCCATTGATACAAGCACTCCAGAAGGGCGAGGCCTGGAGGCAACCCGAATAACTAACTTGGCTGAGCGAGAGCACCTGGGCGAGCTAGAAAACACTTTGGAGCGTCAAGCTCGGGAGGTAGCTCGGCTCAGGCAAAGTCGAACAAGTCGGAAAATGCGGGGCCCAGGCCGAGAACCTTTCCGGGCTATGGGTACCCCAGTGGAAAATCTCATAGCGGCAACTCGGATTGCAAACTCTTTATAGCCCAGTGTATCGCAGCAGAAGAAATTCAGCATCTGACGTTTTTGTTACAAACCGCAGTGGATCAAAACAATGTCGGTGCACATGCCCTATGGAGAAGCACGGAGAAACAAGAATAATTCACCTCGGCGCAGGGAGGAACCCCGAGGAGATCGCCACCAAGAGCAGTATCGGCATGAAGATCACAGGAGGGCAGAGGCTCGCGGGACAGGTCGGCCCGCAACACGGAGAGGGGAGTTCCCTCTGCGTCAGGATGACCGTTATTTCGACGTTGAAGACGACGCCCGAAGCCATCTAGTGCAAAGCCGAGTCGACCGCGCCAGATCACATCGCCAGGATCAGGCTCGGCCCTCAATGGCCATAGGGCCGGTTTGCTTCAGCGAAAGGATTCGGTCTACCCTTATTCCGCCCCACTTCAGGATAGCTCAAGGGGTGGATAAGTAACGAGGTGATGCTAAACCCCAGACATGGTTAGATAATTACAGAATAGCCTTGCAAATCGGAGGAGGTGGGGATGAGATAGCCATGATGCACCTACCGTTAATGCTAGAAGGCTCAGCTCGGGCATGGCTGAATCAACCCCCCCTAGCAACATCTGGGTCTGGGAAGTCCTTGAAAAAGTGTTCATCAAGAATTTTGAAGGGACCTACAAGAGACCTGGGGGTCTAACCGAGCTACCATTATGTGTCCAGAGAAACACCGAGTCTACTCGGGACTACATCAACAGATGGATCACACTCCATAACTCGGTTGAAGGCGTCTCCGAGTTCCAGGCCTTTCACGCCTTCAAACAAGGGGTCAAGTACAGGGACTTAAGTCTCAAGTTGGCAAGATCACCTCATGTCACCTCACCCGGGAAGCTGATGGAGATAGCGAACAAGTATTCCAACGGTGAAGAGGAGATTCGGCAGAAGAACCAGCAGCATAGAGGAGGCGGCACCTCGGCGCCTAACCCAAAACAGAAGACAACAGGCGGCAACAAGCGAAAAGCAGAAGACGCCCCAACGTACGCAGAGCTAGTGGCTGAAGCAAACGCTTCAGGCCTTCATGGCAAGGGTCAGGCACGAAAGGAGTGGCAACCACCGCAGAAAAATCCGTCCAATGATGACGAAGTCCTGGATCAACCTTGTCCTCTTCACAACACCGGAGATGCCATGGGAAAATTGGTTCTTCCAAATCATACAGCTCGGCAATGTCGCCTGATCAAAAGAGCGGCCCAGAATGCAAGGACAGGTCCTCAGCAAGATAAGGATACCGGAAAAAAGAAAGCGCCAAGCCCAAATCTGGACAGCGAAGGCTTCCCAAGGGAAGAAGGAGTGTTGGTCATCTTCGCAGGACGGGAGTCGAAGAGGGTAGAAAAGATAAGGTTCAGAGAAGTTAACTCAGCAGCTCCGGCAGTTCCGATTTATATGAAGTGGGCTGACGTCCCAATCACCTTCGACCAGTCAGATCACCCTCCTCACATCCCTCACCTAGGAAGGCATGCTCTGATTGTGGATCCTTTGGTGGAAACAGGGAATGGGAACTTCAGGATCATAAATGTTTTGATGGATGGTGGCAGTGGAATTAACATCTTATATGCAAGCACTCTGAAGAGCATGAACATTCCAATGTCCAAGCTCCGTAAAAGCTATCTGGAATTTCATGGGATAATCCCGGGGAAAAAGGCATACTCACTCAGAATGATCTCCCTCAATGTGGTCTTTGGTACTCCGAGTAACTTCCGGAAAGAAAAGATCACCTTTGAAGTGGTGGATTTTCCAAGTTCATACCATGCCTTACTCGGAAGACCAGCCTCCGCTAAATTCATGGCCATCCCCTGTTACGTCTATCTGAAACTAAAGATGCCTGGCCCGCACGGAGTGATCACTGTCTTGAGAGAATACAAGCAAGCCAAAGAACAATTGCAGAAGGGGTCCCTGATAGCCGACCAACAAATGGCTGAGGTTGAGCCGGCCGAGTACAAAAAAACCGTTGACTCATCCGAGTTACTGCAACCAAAGAAGGCATCTTCATTCGAGTCAGCTGGAGAGACCAAGAGAGTACAGATACACCCCACAGAAAAAGACAAATACACCAACATTGCAACCGATTTGGATCCCCAATAGGAACTCGAGCTCGTCAACTTCCTCCATGAGAATTGGGACATCTTTGCATGGAAGCCTGCCGATATGCCTGGAGTCCCAAGGGAGTTGGCCGAGCACAAGTTACACGTGGATCCGAAAGCAAGACCGGTGAAAGAGTCCCTCCGGTGGTTTTCCTCCGAGAAAAGGAAGGCCATCAGACAGGAGATAGCTAGACTATTAGCAGCCGGATTCATTAGGGAAATCTTCCACTCCGAGTGGTTAGCAAATCCTGTAATGGTTCCGAAGATAGATAAATCTTGGAGAACTTGTGTTGATTTCCGTCATATCAATAAAGTTTTTCCAAAAGACCATTTCCCTCTCCTCGCATTGACCAGATTGTGGATTCCACATCGGGTTGCGAGAGATTATGTTTCTTCGATGCATACTCGGGTTACCATCAAATCCTACTATATGAACGAGATGAGCTTAAAACAGCCTTCATAACCCCATTCGAATGTTTTTTTTATATCACGATGCCATTCAGACTCAGAAATGCAGGCGCTACGTACCAACGCATGATGCAGAATTTCCTGATCTGGCAAATCGGCAGAAATGTGGAGGTCTACGTGGGCGATATCGTGATCAAGTCGGTTAAAGGAAGTAGCTTGCTAGCCGACTTAGCTGAAACTTTTCAAAGCCTCCGAGCCTACAACATCAAGCTCCACCCGGAAAAGTGCGTTTTTGGTGTGCCAGCGGGGAAGCTACTCGGATTCATGGTCTCCGAGCAAGGGATAGAATCCAACCCGAAAAAAATCGCGGCAATTCAAAACATGAAGCCTCCCAAGCAGCTCCGAGACGTCCAAAAATTGACAGGTTGTCTCGCAGCACTTAGTAGGTTCATCTCCAGACTGGGAGAGAAAGCCCTACCTCTCTACCAGCTGATGAAAAAATCACCAAATTTTTTCTGGACGGAAGAAGCTCAAATGGCGTTTGAAGAACTCAAAAAGAAATTGTCTACTCGGCCGGTCCTGGCAGCACCTCAATAAAAAGAGCTGCTCCTGTTATATATTGCAGCCACAAGCCGAGTTGTCAGCGTAGCTATAGTGGTAGAGAGAAGAAGAAGGAAAGTCACAAAAGGTAAAAAGACCGGTGTACTTCATCTCCGAAGTCCTCACACCATCCAAGCAGAGATATCCCCACTACCAGAAGTTAGCAATGGGAATTTACTTGGCATCACAAAAGCTCGCACATTACTTCCAGGATCATTCCATCACAATGGTCTCTGAAGCTCCCCTGTCAGAAATCATGAACAACAGATACTCAACAGGCAGAATAGCAAAATGGAGTTTGGACCTACTACCCTTTGACCTCAATTACCAAGCAAAAAAAGCAATCAAGTCGCAAGCACTGGTGGACTTCCTGGCTGAGTGGATTGAGATCCAACATCCCCCACAGCCAACACCAGAGCATTGGACGATGTTCTTTGATGGGTCCAAGATGCTGCATAGAGCAGGGGCAGGGGTGGTACTGGTTTCACCAAGGAAGGACGAGATGAGATACGTCTTCCAAATCCATTTCCCAGCAACAAATAACGAAGCCGAGTATGAAGTTCTTCTGTACGGTATGCGAATGGCCATTTCACTCGGAATCAGGAGACTTATGATATTCGGAGATTCAGACCTAGAAATCAACCAAGTAATGAAAGAGTGGGACATCCGAAGTCCAGCAATGACAACCTACTGTGTAGTAGTGAGAAAATTGGAGAAAAATTTTGATGGGCAGGAGCTCCATCACATTCCAAGGGTTAAAAATCAGGCAGCAGATCACCTAGCCAAATTGGGTTCTACCAGGTGGCAGATCCCTCCAGTGATTTATTTGGAGCACTTACACTCTCCAACAGTCAAGGAAGATCCTTTCCTGGAGGCCGATCCAGATATGCTTCCCGACAAGAACCTTCCCAACAAAGAAGATATACCCGCAGTTGTTGACATGGTGTTTTATGTGGAGGTCATTCCCCCCGAGTGGACACTTCCAATCCTTGCTTATCGGCAAAAACAAGAGTTGCCTGATGATGAGATAGAAGCCAAGCAAATCGTCCGCAAATCTAAGTCTTACTCGATGATCAATTGGGAGTTATACAGAAACAACTTCACTCATGTCCCCCAGCGATGTATCTCCGAGGAGGAAGTCCGCTGCATCCTACAAGACATCCATGCGGGAGATTGTGGCCACCATGCCTCAAGTCGGACGTTGGTGGAAAAAGCTTTCCGAGCTGGTTTCCTTGGGCCTGAAGCCCTAGCGATGCTCGGTACATCGTAGACCACTGTGAAGGCTGTCGGTTTTACGCCAACCAGACCCGCAAACCAGCCTCCGAGCTGAAGACAATCCCCCTCGCCTGGCCATTTGCAGTATGGGGACTGGATATGATCGGGCCACTCCGAACGGGAAAGCATGGTTTCACCCACATTTTGGTCGCAGTAGACAAGTTTAAAAAATGGATAGAAGCAAAACCTATCAAGGCCCTAGACTCCGCCATAGCAGTCATATTTATGCAAGGCATCATATATCGGTTTGGTGTTCCACATGTCATCATCACTGATAATGGGTCGAATTTCAACTCGGCCGAATTCAAGAAATTCTGTTGGACCAATGGTATTCACGTCAATTTTCCCTCAGTCGCACACCCACAGTCCAACGGCTAGGTCGAATGAGCAAACGGACTAATACTCAAAGGAATGAAGCCTCGGCTACTTCGGGAACTGAAGGAAGCAGCGTGTGCCTGGGTCGACGAACTCCCTTCGGTCTTGTGGGGATTGCAGACAACTCCCAATCGCTCAACTCGGTCAACCCCTTTCTTCCTCGTTTACGGTTCAGAAGCAGTTCTCCCGAGTGACCTTAAGCACAACGCCCCCCGTATAAGTCAGTACACAGAAGCCGAGGCCGAAGCAGCACGACAAGATGGTGTTGACCTCTTGGAAAAAGAGCGAAACCTAGCTCTCACCTGCTCGGTGTTCTATCAGCAAGACCTTCGCCGATACCACGACCAACATGTCCGAGCTCGCTCCTTCCAAGAGGGAGATATGGTACTCCGCATCAAGAAAACTTCAGACCACAAACTAGCTCCACCATGGGAAGGCCCATATGTCATCTCTAAGTACTGCACAATGGGGCCTATCACATGTATGATGTAACTAATAAGATAGAAGAGCCTCATGCATGGAACGCCCAGTTATTGCGCCGTTTCTATGCATGAGCACGCTTGTAAGATCTAATAAAATATTATTTCATACACATAGTGTGCCTTGCTCAATTTGTTTTCCATTACTAACAATCAAGTTTTCTATCCGAGCTGTGCGCAGCTCGGACGAGAACTTACAAAATTTATTATAAGTACTTACCAACGCCCAGCAGGCTTGGGGAAGCACAACATCATCTGCATTGAGGATCTTATCTACAAGATCATCAATAGAAAATCTTCTAAGTACTTTCAAGTCTCAGGAGACTTGGGGGCTGCTTAAAGCTACAAAATCAGGTTTTCTTCCGAACTGTGCCCAGCTCAGACGAAAATTCACAATCAGGTTGTCTATCCGAGCTGTGCGCAGCCCAGACGAGAACTTAGAAATTTATTGTAAGTGCTTACCAACGCCCAACAGGCTTGGGGAAGCACAACATCATCTGCATTGAGGATCTTGTCTACAAGATCATCAATAGAAAATCTTCTAAGTACTTTCAAGTCTCAGGAGACTTGGGGACTGCTTAAAGCTACAAAATCAGGTTTTCTTCCGAACTGTGCCCAGTTCGGACGAAAATTCACAATCAGGTTGTCTAACCGAGCTGTGCACAGCCCGGAAGAGAACGTAGAAAATTTATTATAAGTGCTTACCAACGCCCAACAAGCTTGGGGAAGCACAACATCATCTGCATTGAGGATCTTTTCTACAAGATCATCAATAGAAAATCTTCTAAGTACTTTCAAGTCTCAGGAGACTTGGGGGCTGCGTAAAGCTACAAAATCAGGTTTTCTTCCGAACTGTGCCCAGCCAAGACGAAAATTCACAATCAGGTTGTCTATCCGAGCTGTGCGCAGCCCGGACGAGAACTTAGAAAATTTATTATAAGTGCTTACCAACGCCCAAAAGGCTTGGGGAAGCACAACATCATCTACATTGAGGATCTTGTCTACAAGCTCATCAATAGAAAATCTTCTAAGTAATTTCAATTCTCAGGAGACTTGGGGCTACTTAAAGCTACAAAATCAGGTTTTCTTCCGAATTGTGCCCAGCTCGGACGAAAATTCACAATCAGGTTGTCTATCCGAGCTGTGCGCAGCTCGGACGAGAACTTAGAAAAATTATTATAAGTTCTTACCAACGCCCAACAGGCTTGGGGAAGCACAACATCATCTGCATTGAGGATCTTGTCTACAAGATCATCAATAGAAAATCTTTCTAAGTACTTTCAAGTCTCAGGAGACTTGGGGGCTGCTTAAAGCTACAAAATCAGGTTCTCTTCCGAACTGTGCCCAGCTCGGACGAAAATTCACAATCAGGTTGTCTATCCGAGCTGTGCGCAGCTCGGACGAGAACTTAGAAAATTTATTATAAGTGCTTACCAACGCCCAACAGGCTTGGGCAAGCACAACATCATCTGCATTGAGGATCTTGTCTACAAGATCATCAATAGAAAATCTTCTAAGTACTTTCAAGTCTCAGGAGACTTGGGGGCTGCTTAAAGATATAAAATCAGGTTTTCTTCCGAACTGTACGCAGCTTGGATAAGAACTTAGAAAATTCACAAAAGGATAAAACCGAGCATCGGCAGATAAATTCATTTCCCACTAGGAAACAGAACACGAGTTCATCAATAACACTCAAACAAAGGAGTGCCCCGCCCTGGATCACACAACCAAACAGTGCAACTTATTACAGATCCACTCAGCATCCCGTGGAAAATTCCACACCAGTGTTTTTCACTATACTCCTCTCATTCCTCGCCCGCCTCGTCGGACTCACTGGTTACGCCAGTTGACTCAACAAATATGTCCAAATCGGGCATCAAGGCAATTCATCTAGCAGTTTCAGTATAACACGGAAGGAAGGAGGTGCACCTCTGACCTTCTTTCGGATCACCACCGCCAACCCGTTCACGATTATGGACCCGCTCCGGAAAATGCTCTTTGGTCAAGTCCAGTGCATAGTTCGCACCGCTCTGCTCTGCAGAGCGTTTCTAGCGCGCTTGCTACTGAGGGGCCTCACGGAGGACGGGCACCACACTGTCCAGCTTCACCCTGTTTCCCTCATCAGGCGACAGCTTGCCCTTCAAAGCTAGGGTAGCACCCATGACTTCTTCAACAAATTTCTTCGCTTTAGCGCACCTCATGGTCAGCAGACCCCGAGCCAAAGCAAATTATGTTGTTACTGGCATGTAATTATCCCTCTTCATCATCTCGGCAAACTCGGCCATGCACGCTTGCTCGGCCTCCGGGTCCGTCCCATATGCTGCATCAAAGGAGATGATGAGTACACAATGGAAGACTTGGGAACATTTTCCCATCATAACTCGGATCACAAAACTCACCAGACAAGGTTTCACTAAAGAAGACAAACCGCCCAGTGCAATATTCTTCTGCTTCCTTCACCGCCTTCCGATTAGTTTCCAACTCAGCTTGATGTTTCTTTTCATCTTCGACACGCAGCTCGGATAACTTCTCCAAATCCGACTCCAGTTTCGCGATGCAAGCTTCGTTCTCCTTCACCGCCTGTTTGTAATGGTACAAACTTGTTTCCAGAGCCTTCTTCTCCTTAGCTCGCCTCTCAACTTGGTCTATCTCTTTCCTCATCTTTGCAACGAAATCATCGTTCTCTTTAACCTTGGCGTAAAAAGCTTTCTTCGCCGCTTCTGTAAATAGAGTTCAAAACGGACGACAAGGAATGCAAGAGCCCTTAACATTATCCTCAGCATGCTGCTTCTTAAGTTTATTGTGCTCTTCAAGCAGCGCCTCGTACGCACTCTTGGCAGCAATGTTATCCTCCTACAACTTCATGAAGCCGACCCAATCTTGCATGCCTCCTACGAAGATGAAAGGAATACCATGCTGAAATAAAAACCTCCTATCAAAAGACTCCGAATAACTTGGCCAAGTTACTCGGAGCCTTGGGGGCTACACCCAGTGGGTGCACTAAGAAGTGCTCCCACTGGAAGTTCACTGAAATAAAAACCTCCTATCAAAAGACTCTGAATAACTTCGCAAAGTTACTCGAAGCCTTGGGGGCTACACCCAGTGGGTGCACTAGGAAGTGCCACAGCGGAGATCTCAAACCCGCAGAATACCGACAATTCGCCCAAAGGTCATTCCGACACCCAGTGGGTAGGAGAACTTACATAAGTACTTACGTGCATGTTGGACTTCACCAACTCGGCCTCGGAAGCCAACTCACGCAGCCGTAGTTCAAATTGAGTTGCTTTACCAAAGACGCCTTCAAACCTCCAATGACGGCACTCTCCACCGGGGAACCAACTGGACTGGACGCCGAGACGGCAGGCCCGCCCCCTTGAGTAGCTTCCAGGGCCTCTTCTGCAGGAACGTTACGGATGGCAGAAGAAGACACCGCTCCCCCAGGAACGATCACCTCAGGCGGAGCGGTCTCAGTAGCGGCCGGCTCAGTCACAATCCGAGTTGGGCCAGAAGAGGAGTCAATATCCATATCTGCGAAAGACATAGCAGACAACTGAAAGCAGGAAGATGACAGTAGTAGGAACCTCAACAGAGAAAATGAAGAATTCTCACCAACGGCTGCAACATCTTCAGGAATAATGTCCATAACAGGAAAGTCAGTCACCTCGCAAGTACTGACATCCTCCAAAGCTTCAACCCCGGGATCCTCGATCCCAGGCAGCGACTCAGAACCACTCAGACGAACACTGCAAAATAAAACAGTTGAGGACGGGCCGGGGAAGCCAATACAGCGTTAAATCATAAGAAAACCAACATCATTACTTATGGACGGTCTTCAAACTATGCCTCGAGGGAGCATCCTTGGCCGGACCAGCTCCAGCCCCCTTGGCATTCTCAATAACAGCACCCCCCGAGGGGTTAGCCTCTCGGCCCCCAAGCGTAACAAGCTTCTTCTTCTTCATAGGTGCAACCTTCCCATAACCGAGGCTCAACGGAGGAAGTTTCCCGCTGCCCTCTTCACCACTCAGAGTGTGAGCCCTTTTACGGGTCCGAGTAAGCCCTTCCCGTGTCGACTCGTGGTCCTACTTGTTCGTGGAGCGTTGCTCGGACGCCGCCTGAACCCGAGTCACCTCGGACTCCAGCTCCTCCCCCGCCTCAACTCCGACCCCCGCACCAGCAGTGCTATCTTCATCCTCCTCAGTAGGATGCTGCGGAGCCAGAGGAATAGGAGAACGGAACTGAGAAAAATCCTAGGAAAGAACGAGGAAAACCGAGTTAGAACCAACAAGTGATACACATTCGAGACACATATGGCACAAGTTGGCATACCAAGGTGGGAGGATTCTCGATGCTGAGAGGTCTCACTCGGCCAGTCGTCTGAAGACCGTGGGTCACGCTCGTTATTATTTTCATCTGGAGCTCAAATTCGTCCAGAGGCATCTCGGTGTTACTATAGCGGGTGTCGTCCTGCAACCTGGAATATGTCCACATTCCCTGAGCCCTGGCCTGAAGAGGCTGAATCTTCCGAACCACAAAGGTGGCTATCAGATCCATGGCGTCTAAACCATTTTTCTTCAGCCTGATGACTTCACGCATCAAGGGGAGCACCTTCTCCTTATCATCATTGGAGAGTCGGGGATTCCAGCCCTGGGAAGAAGTTAGCCTAACGTCCGAAGAAGGAGGCAAGGTACGCACCCCCGGCCCCTTGGCCACCTTGCAATAAAACCAACCGTTCTGCAAATTCTTGACAGAATCTGGCACACTAGAGGGGAAATACTGCACCCCTTGTTTTTGAGCGAAGAACAGGCCGCCGCACAGGTGATTGAACTCCACGCCACCACCTTCCCCAGACTTCTTAGCCTTTTGAGGCTTAATGGCGTATATGCTACGGAAAAGGTGCCAGTGAGGCTCTATGCCTAAGAATCCCTCACAGAGGGTGAAGAAGCTAGAGAGGAGAGTAACAACGTTGGGGACAATGTGATGAAGTTGAGCACCCGTTAAAGCCAAAAAATCCAAGAAGAAGCGATGTGGAGGAAGAGAAAACCTGCGGTCCACATGCGAAACAAAAGGGACTCTCTCATCGTCCCGTGGAGCAGGCTCGTCTTCCCCAGCTGCGGGAAGGCGACAACCCTCGCGGGGAACCAGAGCGGCATCCTGGTACCCCAGTAGCATGTCCTCTGTCACGATTGACGGAAGCAACTCCCCTACAGAAATGGTCTCGGCGGCGGCGGAAGGGCAGCGCGAGTGACGGCCCCCCCAGGATGGAGCACGGGCGTCCGGCGTAGGTCTCTCGGCAGCGAGATCGAGCATACAAGGAAGAGGTGAAGCGAGAGAGAGAAGTAAGAGCGGCTGCGTGGGGGAAAATGAGCAGATCTGCCCCAAACCGAAAGGTAGGAGCGGTTTTATAGCTCGAAGTGGCAACCGCCACGCGTCAGATCCGCACCCCATTATGGGCTTGCCGATTGCCCTCCCCATAAAACCGCTCCACTTCCCCATAATCCCTTCCACTTCCCCACGGGCAGTTAATTATTATCCTATAAGACCGCCGCGGGAATCGAGGAGACAGGCCCAAGCAGTGCGCCCACTTGTCTGCGCAAGAAGATTCTCTGACAAGACAAGATCCTTTGTAAAGACCGAATCTGATTTTGATCCAGAGCTCGAAACCACCTCAACTACTCGGAAGATACGAAGCATAACATACACTGACCAAACTCTGCGAGTGCGCCATCACTCGGAAGAAATCACTAAGCTCCCGTGGCGACCGAGTAAGCTGTCACTCGGAAATACCACGAAGAGAGCCACTTGAGAGTTTTTCGAAAAACAAAAAATCTCGCGCCCAATTACTCGGGAAAAAATCCGAGTAATCAACCCGCTGGTGGCCCGTCTCTGACGTAGAATGCCAGGTCACTAGCAAGACCCGGCGCAGGGGGTAAAGAATCAATGTCCCACGTGGCATGGCCTAGGACTCGTCACGGTGTCCTAGTACATTGAACTTTAGAAATTTGGTTCATAGGGAGTTTAAGGCCTTTTTACTCTGAGACACACCTTCCGAGGCCTCAGTCCACCTCTTCCGAGAGACGTTTGAGTGTCGCCAAATTTTTCCGCTAACCTTCCCAACTCATACTCGAGGAAAAAGTTCAAACATCAATAAAGCCCTTCCGGGCCTCTTACTGAGTTTAATCTTCGCGTACCTCAGAAAACCTAACAAATCTCAGCCGCCTCAATCACGAGCACCCGAAAGAGCTTGGGGGCTACTGTCGTGGTAATACTAAAGGCATACCCCTAGGCAAGGGAAACAAAGGGGTACCCTTAAGCCCTTGGTTCTCCAAAACACACCCAACAAAATAAGATTAGTAAAAAACATGGAGCGCCAACGATCTCCGAGTAACAAGTTAAGTTACTCGGAGATCAGAAACCACTTCCGAGTACACAGCTACTCGGAAGTCCAGCAAGATCCGAATAGATCGGCACTCGGAAGAGATCGACGAGCCATTTCTTACTCGGATAACAGGAACGCAACGGGCAGGAAGCATTCAAGACCACGGGTGTTTCTCCCCTTTATTAGTAGTAATGGGCAGACCGTTTTGTATTTAGTACGCATTTAATCCTGTAATTAAGACCCATTTAAACCGAGGCATTAAGGGGGAAGGGGCTCACTCTATATAAGCCCCCCCTCCTCCAGTGTGGGCACGCGCAACATTTCCTTTCTCAGTATTTCTGAAGAAAGAACACCCCAGTCAGCCTGGGACAGGACTAAGGTTTTTATCTCTACGGAGAGGCCTAACCTGTATAATTCCCTTGCGTCAACCATCTCTACGTACAGATTCATTTATCTCCTTTCATACCCCTATATCTATTGTCAGTATTATATCCACGGCAATTAGTTTTAAACCTTAATAATTGTTATTTGGTGCCTGCGTTAAGCATGAACATTATATCTGGATCTTGTTTATTGCGAGACGGTTACTCGTTTAAATCACAGAATAAAGGTTGTTCTATTTTTATGAGTAATATCTTTTATGGTCATGCACCCGACTTAAATGGTTTATTCATGTTGGATCACGATAGTAGTACTTCACACATCCATAACATTGATGCTAAAAGATGAAAAATGAATAATGATAATTCCACATACTTGTGGCACTGCCGTTTAGGTCATATTGGTGTAAAACGCATGAAGAAACTCCATTCTGATGGACTTTTCCAGTCACTTGACTTTGAATCATTTGACACATGTGAACCATGCCTCATGGGTAAGATGACTAAGACCCCGTTTTCTGGTACGATGGAACGGGCGAGTGACTTGTTTGAAATCATACATACTCATGTGTGTGGACCAATGAGCATTTCGACACGTGGTGGATATCGTTACTTCCTAACTTTCACTGTTGATTTAAGTAGACATGGGTATATTTACTTAATGAAACACAAGTCTGAAATATTTGAAAAGTTCAAAGAATTTCAGAGTGAAGTAGAAAATCATTGTAACAAGAAGATCAAATTTCTACGATCTGATCGCGGAGGGGAATATGTGAGTTACAAGTTTTGCATTCACTTGAAAAACTGTGGAATTGTTTCCCAACTCACGCCACCTGGAACACCACAACGTAATGGTGTGTCTGAGCGTCCTAATCTTACTTTATTAGATATGGTGCTCTATGATGTCTCTATCCGATCTACCAATGTCATTTTGGGGCTATGCATTAGAGACAGCTGCATTCACTTTAAATAGGGCACCATCTAAATCCGTTGAGACGACACCATATGAGTTGTGGTTTGGCAAGAAGCCTAAATTATCATTTCTTAAAATTTTGGGGTGTGAGGCTTATGCCAAACGGTTACAACCTGATAAGCTCGAAACCAAAGAGGAAAAATGTGTCTTCATAGGATACCCTAAGGAAACTACAGGGTATACCTTCTATCACATATCCGAAGGCAAATTCTTTGTTGCTAAGAACGGATCCTTTCTTGAGAAGGAGTTTCTTTCGAAACGAGTGAGTGGGAGGAAAATAGAGCTAGACGAGGTTATTGAACCTTCTCCCGAATTGGAGAGTAGCGCAACGCAAGAAGATTTGGATCTTTTGGTGCCGCCTTCACCAGCTAGAGAGGAAGAAGCTGATGATAATGATCATGAAGCTTCGGTCGAAGTTCCCGTTCGTAGGTCGACTAGGTTACGTACTACTCCTGAGTGTTACGGTAATCCTGTCATGAATGTTTTATTGTTAGACAATGATGAACCTACTAAGTATGAGCAAGAGATGATGAGCCCAGACTCTGGAAAATGGCAAGAAGCCATGAACTCTGAAATGGAATCCATGAAAGAAAACCAAGTGTGCACTTTGGTTGACCTTCCTGATAGCCAGAAGGCTGTTGAATGCAAATAGATTTTCAAGAAGAAAACAACGCTGACGGTAATGTTACTGTACATAAAGCTCGACTTGCCGCAAAAGGTTTTTGACAAATTCAAGGAGTTGACTACGATGAGACCTTCTCACCCGTAGCGATGCTTAAGTCTGTTAGGGTTCTGCTAGCAATTTCTGTTATTTCGATTATGAAATTTGGCAGATGGATGTCAAAACTGCATTCCTCAATGGAAACATTAAAGAAGAGTTGTACGTCTGTCGGGACCCGGGGTTAGCGTATGCAAGTACAGTTAAGACATAGTCATATGGAGAGCCGAGAACCGCACCCACTTGTCTAAGCTGACAAGGCCAAGCACTGAACATTCTCGGAAAGCATCGTACGTGAGGGGCATCCCATCCAGGCCGGATGATCAACTGTAATGGGTCCTCATCGTACGCACACAAGTCTACTGATATGGGTGGTGAACTCCCATATTCAAAGACAAGTCGCCTCAACCATATTATCGACTATCTCAAAACTCTTACATAGACTTACTCCAGCCCGATCACTTAGTCGGGATCTAGGGCGGGCTCGATCATACCACAAAGTGTGCACGAGACAGAGTCTCAAGCAATCGCATTGCGATGCCCCAAGCTGCGCACATCTAAGGGCCACTTGGTGTATAAAAGACCGCCAGCCAGAACACAACTAAGGTCTCGAAAACCTATACAAAGACATGCATGTTATAAACATACACGCAGCACACATGCCTTGTATGAACAGTAGGTACCATTGCAATTCTCTACAAAGTGTACATTTTATTTATAACTCTTATAGAGTACACACAGAGATCACATACATGTGATCCAACATTACATCACGAAGCGGAAGCAAATTATGTCTGAGTACAGACAAGTTTAACAAATGGCTTAAGAAGCCTTATTCAAACACAAAGCCCTCCACGAGGGAACCAGTCTGCTGACTGGGACTAGACTAGCTTAACTTCAGTCGTCCAGCTCGATGAAGAAGCCACCTTCGGGGTCAGTGGCGTCATCTAAAACATATATTAAGCAAACGTGAGTACAAAGGCGTACTCAGCAAGACTTACATAGGAGCTATACTACTCATGCACATGTATCAAGGTAAAGGGAGGTGGGGTTCACTTGCAGAAATGCCAGCTTTGACTTGGCTAATCCTGAACTACGAGTACCAGACTTTGAGGTAAGAAGCGTACACGAGTCCACTACTTTCACCAACCAATACACCACTATGGTGCCTTCTTCGACTTCCCCACGAGGAGGCACGCCATAGCACTCACACTTATCTTGGTGTGTTTTAGAAGTATCCGGTTCAAGTTATCTAATAATCAAGCTAAGCTTTCCAAGCAGTCCATAACCGCGGACGCGGCTATTCGAATAGTTTTGTTAACCTTGCAAGGGTGTACCGCTACACACACATGACCATCATTTACCGCCTTTGATCTCGACATCATTCAACGGGTGCCAGCGAGGATGCTCACCACAACTGTTTCCTCATAGCCTATCTAGTCCAAGAAAGCCGCCTACTTGGGTTGGCTACCACAATCGTGAACCCGGCCGGTTTACCGAAGTGGACCCAAGCGATGTGTGCGTGGTGCATAAGACGGTCTCGGATGAACCGTTCTCTCACTTAGCATCCAGGCCACAAGCCTACCAGAACTCCGAACTACTGCGACATCTGGACATCGAAAGGGATGAGTTAATAGGTTGAGAGGGGTCAGTGAGCCCAATGTGTGGTTGTACTCTTCATCTTGGATCACCACACAAGAACTCGGACTTAGGGCGGTGTTCAACGAGACAACCCACTGTGTACTCCTACACAGCCTCTCATCGTTCACCTTGTATTAGGGTCGATTCACCAACACTTTTCTACCATCAACACATGATCACTACCATCCCGACTCACATCACAGTAACAACATGGTAACATACTAAGCATGCAATAAGCGATAACAATTGCAGGGGCCACATGATATCATTCAACTCCTACATTTGCTAGGATTATGGTTTGCTTACTACTGTGACAAAAGATAGGTCATGCAAAGGAATGGGTTCATCTATGCGGTAGAAACGTAACACGGTGATCATCCTATACAATGCATAAGCGAGACATGAGAGGGAAGTGGGATTTTATCGACATGATCAAAGGGGTTTTGCTTGCCTTGCTGACGAGGTTCGGGCTCTGGATCTTCAGCGAAGGGGGTGATCTCTTGCTCCGGTTCCACCTCTACTCGACAAACAAAGCACGAAGTAGCAATCAATATGAATGCAATGCTCAAGCACATGATTGAATGTTGAAGCTTGAAGTATAAGTGTTGATGTGTGAGACAATTCCATTTAAGTGGAATATATTGCATTTTTAAATGCAAATTCAAATTCCACATTTGAATTCAACCTTAATCAAGTTATATATGATATAGTTTGATCAATTTTGAATTAATTTCAAATGTGTATGATATGCCTCTGAAGTGTGGTTGATTTGCATCATAAATCCATGGTCCAAGTGGCAAAATCATTTGGTTTGAATTTGAATTAAATTCAAATAAACCAAATGACATATGCTACTGGTCCCATTTTAAAATCAACTCAAACAGATTTGGATGTTGCATATTTGGAAAGATAATTTTCTCCTGATCATTTTTCATATATTATTTTTCCAATTTGGAGTTATTATGAATTTTCTATGAATTTCCAAAGTTTGGGGTATTTTCTGGACTTTCTGGAATTATTAAGCTATTTTTATTTTCTGGAAATCCTTTACTGCGTCATTACTGCGTCAGTGCTGACGTCAGGGGGGGGCTGACAGGTGGGGCCACCCTGTCAGTGGCTGGGCTAATTAACCCGGCTGGGTTAACTTAACCAGTGGCTTAATTAAGCCACTGGGCCCACTGGTCAGTGACTCAGAGGTCACTTAAAACGTGATTAGTGGCTAATCCACCGGCGGCTTGACGCCGGCGACGTGAACCACGGCGGCGACTCGCCGGAATCTGCTACAGGCCACGGGAAAGCACGGGGAGGGCACCAGCTTGCTCCTGGAGGTCTTCCACGTCGGTTGGTGGCATCGGGGGTTCATGGGGTGGTCGGAATCGACGACGGCGACGACTCCGGCGGAAACAGTACGGCGATGAGGTCGTGGTCGGCGCTACCGTGCACGGATCGGGTTGATTTCACTTGCGTTTGAAAGCTATCAGGCTCAGGAGCCAAATGTGTGCACTGGACGAGTCGAAGGGGCACAGGGGCGACCTCGAGCTCATCCATGGCGGCGACGAGCTACGGCTTCCATGGCGGATTTGACTAGAGCGAGCAATCGAAGGGGAAAACAGGGGGTTCTCACGCGCAAGCTCACCCTGAACGCAGTAGAGGTGCTGGCGAAGGATGGGGTGGTTCAACGGCGGCGGATTCGATGACTTTCTTCACGGCAGCCGGAGTTGAAGACGACGAAGGGGACGGCGGCTCTGGAGTTCCTCGGGTCGATTCCTTCTGCACGGTGACGTAGTCGAGGACGGCGGAGGCGATGGACACCTTGGCTGGACTCCTTGACGTCGATGGCCATGAGTTCTTGCGACGGTGAACGGCGGCACTCTCGGGTGGTGACGAAATCGAACACGGGAGGAGGAGGAGGAAGCTCTGGAGGGGGGAATGGATGCGGACGGAAGAGCGGCGTCTCCAGGCGTGAGAAGAGGCCACGGGGAGGCCTGGAAGCACACGGCGGCGACGTGTCGTCCTCGGCTCGCTCGGTGGCATTCCACCAAGCAGCTTGGGAGCGCGGGAGGTGGAAGAAGACCTCCCTGCCCTTGTGGGCCGGCTGGGCTGGGGTGGGCTGACTTCGCCCAGGCGCCAGGTAAGTCTTTTCTGATTTCTTTCCTGTTTCCTTTTCTGTAATTTGTTCTGTTTAGCTAAAATAAATAGCTAAACATTTTATTAAATGTTGAAAACTTTTATGTGGCCTCATAATAATATAGACTAGCCACTCATAAACTTTCAACATTTTTAAAATTCAAATGATTTGAATTTTAAATCAAATAGGGGGATTTCTTTATTTCCAAGGTACTGTTTGAATATTTGAAAAATCTATGAGCATGGGGTGGGTCCCACATCACTTGATATGTGATCACACTCATTTATAAGACTTTTCAAAACTCTAACATGAATTTTTGGAAAATATTTTTATCTGGCCTTTTGAATTAATTCATCTGGGGGGTGTTCCTTCTCCCATTTGGATTTTGAAATTGATTTTCAAGGTTACTTTTGAAACTTTTGCATGATGCAAAGGTACTAGTTAACCCTAGCACATACCTAACAGAGGGATCTGACAACTCGCCCCCACTCAAAAGAATCTCGTCCCGAGATTCAGAAGTCTGCGGAAGGAAAGTGGGGTACTCGACACTGAGACGGTCTTCTCTCTCCCACGTGGCTTCTCTTTCAGAGTGGTGTGACCATTGCACTTTCAGAAACCTAATCTTCTGACGACGAGTGACACGCTCTGCTGAATCAAGAATACGAACGGGGTATTCTCGATAAGAAAGGTCATCTTGGAGATCAAGCGTTTCATGGTCGACTTCGCGGATGGGGTCCTTGAAGCAACGCCTGAGTTGGGACACATGGAATACATCATGTACTCGGGAGAGGTGCGGAGGTAGTTCAAGTTGGTAGGCAACTTCTCCACGTTTAGCTAGAATGCGGAAAGGTCCGATGTAACGTGGGGCCAACTTGCCTTTGATACCGAAACGTTGGGTTCCCTTCAGAGGAGTAACCCGAAGGTAAGCCTTCTCATCCAGATTGTAGCGCTCTTGCCTATGATGACGATCATAGTAGCTTTTCTGACGAGACTGGGCTGCTTTCAATTGATCACGAACAATGCGAACTTGCTCTTCTGCTTCCTTGATCATATCCGGTCCAAAGAATTGTCTTTCACCGGTTTCAGACCAGTTTAGTGGTGTTCGACATCGTCGTCCATACAGGAGTTCAAAACGAGCCATGTTCAGACTAGATTGAAAACTATTGTTATAAGCAAATTCGGCATACGGAAGAGAATTCTCCCAATTCTTTCCGAATGAGATAACACAAGCTCTGAGCATGTCTTCAAGAATTTGGTTAACCCTTTCGACTTGACCGCTAGACTGAGGATGGAAAGCCGTACTAAAGGAGAGATGAGTTCCCAGAGCACGTTGGAAGCTTCCCCAAAATCTAGAGGTGAAAAGGCTACCGCGATCAGAATTGATTTCCAACGGAACACCGTGAAGTGATACAATTCTGGAGATGTACAAGTCCGCTAACTGACTAGCAGTTATAGACTCGCGAACCGGAAGGAAGTGAGCGACTTTGGAAAGCCTATCTATGACAACGAAGATGGCATTGTTTCCTTTCTGGGTTTTTGGAAAGCCGGTGATGAAGTCCATACCGACTTTGTCCCATTTCCACTCGGGAATAGACAAAGGTTGAAGTGTACCAGCAGGTCTTTGATGTTCTGCCTTAATGCGACGACAAACATCACATTCGGCAACAAATTGAGCAATGTCTCTCTTCATCCTAGTCCACCAAAATCTCTGGCGTAGATCTCGGTACATTTTCGTGCTACCGGGATGAATTGAGAGGGGTGTGTCATGGGCTTCTTTGAGGATGATTTGCCTTAGTTCCTTATTCTTAGGTACTACTAAACGATTTTCAAAGAATACCGTTCCTTTACTATCTGTGGAGAAACATTTAGCAACTCCGCTAGCAATGTTCTCCTTGATCCGACGAACACCTCGTGCACGCCTTTGGGCAACTATGATTTGATCCTCAAGAGTTGGTTTCGCCACCAAGGTAGAAAGATAGTCATGAGGAACAATTTCAAGGTTGAGCTTGCGAAAGTCCTCATGAAGAAGTGGTTGATACTGCTGTAACATGAGGTTGTTACAGTACGACTTACGACTTAGTGCATCAGCCATGACATTGGCTTTGCCTGGGGTGTAAGAAATTGCTACGTCGTAATCTTTTATCAACTCAATCCAGCGTCTTTGCCTGAGATTAAGATCTGGCTGGGTGAAAATATATTTGAGGCTTTGGTGGTCGGAATAAATCTCACAACGATTACCAAGGAGGTAATGTTGCCAAGTTGTTAGAGCATGAACTACGGCAGCGAGTTCAAGGTCATGGGTAGGATAGTTCTCTTCATGTGGCCGCAACTGGCGTGAAGCATAAGCTACCACATGTCGATCTTGCAGCAGTATGCATCCTAACCCTTGCCGTGATGCATCACAATAGATTTCGAAATCCCTTTTGGTGTCTGGAGGTGCAAGTACAGGTGCAGAAGTCAATCTTCTTTTTAGCTCTTGAAAGCATTCCTCGCACTTGGGAGTACATAAGAATTTCTTATCTTTCTTGAGGAGTTCAGTTAGAGGCTTTGCAACTTTAGAAAAGTTCTCGACGAAGCGTCGGCAATAGCTGGCTAGGCCAAGAAAACTTCTAACTTGCTTAACCGATTCAGGCGGAGTCCAGTCAAGGACGGCCTGAACTCTCTCGGGATTCACAGCAATGCCTTTTGCAGAAATCACGTGGCCTAAGTAGGTCACTTCTGGTAGCCAGAATTCACACTTGGAGAATTTAGCGTACAGGCGATGCTCTCTAAGTTTCATCAATACCATCCTTAAGTGTTTGGCATGATTTTCTTCGTTCTTCGAGTAGATGAGAATATCATCAAGATAGACTACAACAAATTTATCTAGGTACTGCATGAAGATCGAATTCATCAAGCGTGAGAATGTGGCGGGGGCATTGGTTAAACCAAAGGACATGACGGTGTACTCGTAAAGACCATAACGAGTAGTAAAAGCCGTTTTGGGAATGTCCTTGTTTCGAATTCGGATCGATGATAACCTAATCTCAAATCCATCTTTGAGAAGACAGCGGATCCTACAAGTTGATCATAAAGATCATTGATCCTGGGCAGTGGGTATTTGTTCTTTATCGTCGCTAAATTTAGCGGGCGATAGTCTACGCACATCCTTTCTGTTCCATCTTTCTTCTTTACGAACAGAACGGGGCAACCCCATGGCGATGAGCTAGGGCGGATGAAGCCTTTTGCCAACGAAGCATCAAGTTGGGTTTTTAGCTCAGCTAACTCATGTGGGGCCATTTTATATGGGCGTTTGGAAATTGGTGCGGTTCCTGGAACAAGATCCACTATAAACTCTACACATCTGTCGGGTGGCATGCCCGGCAGCTCTTCAGGAAAGACATCCAGGAAGTCACGAACCACCGGAATATCTTCAAGTTCGGGAAGGGGAAGTACATTCAAGGAATGCACTTGGGTTCTTGTTCTGGGTGAGGTATAGTTAACGGTTTTGCCTGAAGGGTGGGTGAGTTTCACGGATTTGCCTTTGCAATCCAGATAGGCATTCTGTCTTGATAGCCAATCCATGCCAAGGATGACATCAATGTCTGAAGACTTGAGGGCTATGAGTGAAGCAAGGAATACTAAACCCTCAATTGAAATTTGATTACCATGGCTCACTCTATTAGTTTGCCATCTTGACCCTGGAGTTTGAATAATCATTGGGGTGGACAATTCAACAAAGGGTAACTCATGACGAAGTGCATAACTTTCCGACATGAATGAATGAGATGCTCCTGGGTCGAAAAGAACGGAAGTAGGAACAAAATTGACTGGGAGCGTACCAAGAATGACGTCAGTGGTGTCGTCAGTCTCTTCGGCGGCAATCTGGTTCAGACGTCCATGATTGGCGGGAGGAGCGGGTTTGGCGGTGAAGACCTTCTGGGGTGGCTTGCCACGACCATTGTTGTTGTTGTTGCCTCCGGCACGTGGTGGAGCATTCTGGTGCTGGACTTGGTTCTGGGGGCACTCGCGAGAGTAGTGGCCTGCCTGACCACACTTGTAGCAAGCTCCGAAAACAGGGCGTGGAGCTGGGTTGTTTGGTGGAGCTGGGTGGAACTGGGTGGGTGGACGAGGCGCCGAATAGGATGGCCTCGGTGGGTTGTTCTGGCGGAACATGCTATTGGGAATCCAGATCTTGCGCTTCTGAGAGCCAGAATTGGATGAACCTTCCTCTCTAGGGTGTTTGCGAAAGTCATTGGGGGTGTTCATGTCCTCCGCCTTGATGGCCTTGTTGACAAGGACCTGGAATGTGGCAAAGTCATGAAGATTGAGCTCGCGGCGGAGTCCACTATTGAGGCCACGACGGAACCTCTCTTGTTTCTTGGAGTCGGTGGAGACTTCTTCGGTGGCATAACGAGCAAGTCGGTTGAACTCACGACTAAACTCGTCAACTGTTCTTCTGCCTTGAGTGAGGTTACAGAATTCATCACGCTTGCGGTCCATGAGACCTTTGGGAATGTGGTGCTCGCGGAAAGAGGTACAGAACTCCTCCCAAGATGCAGGTGGTCCAACTGGGCGCATATTCAGAAAATTCTCCCACCAAGAGCTCGCGGCACCTTCGAGGTGATAGGTGGCATAATTGACCTTGTCGCCATCTGCAACATGGCCGGCTTGGAGCTTCCTCTCGATGCTGCGAAGCCAGTCATCAGCGTCAAGGGGCTCGGTGGAGTAACGGAAAACCGGGGGATGAAGCCGGATGAAGTCGTTCAGAGACACCAGCTCATTGCGCTGCTGAGTGGTGTTGCGTGCGATGACTTCCAGTAGGTGGTGAGAGTCACGGCGGTTCCTCTCGACCTCCATCAGAACTTGGGCCATTGTGGGTGGGGGTGGAAGGTTATCTTCCTCCTGATTGTTCCCACGACCTTGGTTACGACCAACCTGGCCACGGGTTCCTTGAGACATCCTGAAGGTGAAAAACCAAACTCAAACAGAGTTGATTTCAAGAGTCTAATCAAGGTATTGAAGTACTGGAAGGATTACAGAGCAAAGGGAGTAATCATCTTGACAACATGGTGATAAAAGCATACAAGCCATATATTCACAAGCTGTCATACAAACCATACATCATTTTAGTACAAGCACCAAGCTAATACAAACGTGATGAAGATGATACATCCTTCAGAGGCACTCTGACTTCCTATACATTATTTATCTAAGCCTCTGGAACTTAGACACCTTGCTTACAATATACTAGGATACTACTACATCCTGACTAAGTAAGACCACAGGCGGTCTCACTCATCTCCATCTCCATAGTAGTCCTCATAAAAGTTACCCGCGTATCCCGGTAGCTGGAGGTGACCATCGGAAAACACGGAGGCTTGTGGACCCTGATATCCACTTGGGCAAGGATGGGGCCTAGGTCCAGTGTAGGGTGGAAGCAAAGGACCACGGGGTGGAAAGACTCCTCCAATCTCGGGCCAAGCAACTCGAGAAGGCATCTGGGTCCTCACTGGATAGATCGCATCGTACTCCACTGATCCCACGCTCACAAAGGGTGCCAAGAGCGTCAGTGCTCGGTACAGACGAACACGGGTGGCGTGGAGCTCAAAACGGAGAGCACGTGCATCACGATCTCTGTCACTAGCAAACCTAGCAGTCACCTGGAGTGCTGGATCCTCTGCGGAGTGATCTGAGTAGAGTCCGGTGTAATATCCCTCTTCTCCTGGAAGTGCAGCTGGGATATAGCGGAAAGAAGTCTCTCTCAGTAGGGTGTGCTCCTCTCTCAGCAGTGTGATACATGAGTATGCAGCATCCTGCACAGCCATGTTCTCGGTAACGCCGATGCCATGTCCAAAGTGGATAGGCTGGGTGACTCCAACGTGGTGTGGGTAGATCCGGACAATGCAGTGAAACTGCGTCTGGTTGAAGTCGTGGAACTGCTCCTCGATGGTGTACTCAGGATACCATCGATATCCCACGTAGGACATCATCTCGATCAACGTGGCGGGGTGGCCACGCACACCGAGGCACCTGGTCAAACGAACAATCTGCTGAGGAGGAAGATTTGCCATCTGAAACAGAAAGCAAGAGTTTGCAAATGCATCAGATTATATGATAAACCTGGAATGACTCGGACAGCATAACGGCTGTAATTGTAAGAAATGACAATTTCTTTCAATCATGCAAAACAGCACTTACATAATACGATGTAAGAAATCAGCATTATTAAAATGCTAGGAAAACCTGGACACAACTTTCCTACGGCTATAAGGAAGCAATCAACGAGATATGCTAATCAGACAGAGGAGAGCCTAGTCCTATCTTCCCGTAGAGTAAGATGAGGGTGACTCAGAACTCAGAACGAAGGAGGTAAGGAGAAAAAATGAAGCCTTACGTTGTTCCCTTATATACCCAGAGTAACTATATAACTATAGAATGCTAGACTTAACTTCGGCCAAGGCTACTAGTCCTACAGTCAGTCCTGCTCTGATACCAAGTCTGTCGGGACCCGGGGTTAGCGTATGCAAGTACAGTTAAGACATAGTCATATGGAGAGCCGAGAACCGCACCCACTTGTCTAAGCTGACAAGGCCAAGCACTGAACATTCTCGGAAAGCATCGTACGTGAGGGGCATCCCATCCAGGCCGGATGATCAACTGTAATGGGTCCTCATCGTACGCACACAAGTCTACTGATATGGGTGGTGAACTCCCATATTCAAAGACAAGTCGCCTCAACCATATTATCGACTATCTCAAAACTCTTACATAGACTTACTCCAGCCCGATCACTTAGTCGGGATCTAGGGCGGGCTCGATCATACCACAAAGTGTGCACGAGACAGAGTCTCAAGCAATCGCATCGCGATGCCCCAAGCTGCGCACATCTAAGGGCCACTTGGTGTATAAAAGACCGCCAGCCAGAACACAACTAAGGTCTCGAAAACCTATACAAAGACATGCATGTTATAAACATACACGCAGCACACATGCCTTGTATGAACAGTAGGTACCATTGCAATTCTCTACAAAGTGTACATTTTATTTATAACTCTTATAGAGTACACACAGAGATCACATACATGTGATCCAACATTACATCACGAAGCGGAAGCAAATTATGTCTGAGTACAGACAAGTTTAACAAATGGCTTAAGAAGCCTTATTCAAACACAAAGCCCTCCACGAGGGAACCAGTCTGCTGACTGGGACTAGACTAGCTTAACTTCAGTCGTCCAGCTCGATGAAGAAGCCACCTTCGGGGTCAGTGGTGTCATCTAAAACATATATTAAGCAAACGTGAGTACAAAGGCGTACTCAGCAAGACTTACATAGGAGCTATACTACTCATGCACATGTATCAAGGTAAAGGGAGGTGGGGTTCACTTGCAGAAATGCCAGCTTTGACTTGGCTAATCCTGAACTACGAGTACCAGACTTTGAGGTAAGAAGCGTACACGAGTCCACTACTTTCACCAACCAATACACCACTATGGTGCCTTCTTCGACTTCCCCACGAGGAGGCACGCCATAGCACTCACACTTATCTTGGTGTGTTTTAGAAGTATCCGGTTCAAGTTATCTAATAATCAAGCTAAGCTTTCCAAGCAGTCCATAACCACGGACACGGCTATTCGAATAGTTTTGTTAACCTTGCAAGGGTGTACCGCTACACACACATGACCATCATTTACCGCCTTTGATCTCGACACCATTCAAGGGGTGCCAGCGAGGATGCTCACCACAACTGTTTCCTCATAGCCTATCTAGTCCAAGAAAGCCGCCTACTTGGGTTGGCTACCACAATCGTGAACCCGGCCGGTTTACCGAAGTGGACCCAAGCGATGTGTGTGTGGTGCATAAGCCGGTCTCGGATGAGCCGTTCTCTCACTTAGCATCCAGGCCACAAGCCTACCAGAACTCCGAACTACTGCGACATCTGGACATCGAAAGGGATGAGTTAATAGGTTGAGAGGGTTCAGTGAGCCCAATGTGTGGTTGTACTCTTCATCTTGGATCACCACACAAGAACTCGGACTTAGGGCGGTGTTCAACGAGACAACCCACTGTGTACTCCTACACAGCCTCTCATCGTTCACCTTGTATTAGGGTCGATTCACCAACACTTTTCTACCATCAACACATGATCACTACCATCCTGACTCACATCACAGTAACAACATGGTAACATACTAAGCATGCAATAAGCGATAACAATTGCAGGGGCCACATGATATCATTCAACTCCTACATTTGCTAGGATTATGGTTTGCTTACTACTGTGACAAAAGATAGGTCATGCAAAGGAATGGGTTCATCTATGCGGTAGAAACGTACCACGGTGATCATCCTATACAATGCATAAGCGAGACATGAGAGGGAAGTGGGATTTTATCGACATGATCAAAGGGGTTTTGCTTGCCTTGCTGACGAGGTTCGGGCTCTGGATCTTCAGCGAAGGGGGTGATCTCTTGCTCCGGTTCCACCTCTACTCGACAAACAAAGCACGAAGTAGCAATCAATATGAATGCAATGCTCAAGCACATGATTGAATGTTGAAGCTTGAAGTATAAGTGTTGATGTGTGAGACAATTCCATTTAAGTGGAATATATTGCATTTTTAAATGCAAATTCAAATTCCACATTTGAATTCAACCTTAATCAAGTTATATATGATATAGTTTGATCAATTTTGAATTAATTTCAAATGTGTATGATATGCCTCTGAAGTGTGGTTGATTTGCATCATAAATCCATGGTCCAAGTGGCAAAATCATTTGGTTTGAATTTGAATTAAATTCAAATAAACCAAATGACATATGCTACTGGTCCCATTTTAAAATCAACTCAAACAGATTTGAAAGTTGCATATTTGGAAAGATAATTTTCTCCTGATCATTTTTCATATATTATTTGTCCAATTTGGAGTTATTATGAATTTTCTATGAATTTCCCAAAGTTTGGGGTATTTTCTGGACTTTCTGGAATTATTAAGCTATTTTTCTTTTCTGGAAATCCTTTACTGCGTCATTACTGCGTCAGTGCTGACGTCAGGGGGGGGCTGACAGGTGGGGCCACCCTGTCAGTGGCTGGGCTAATTAACCCGGCTGGGTTAACTTAACCAGTGGCTTAATTAAGCCACTGGGCCCACTGGTCAGTGACTCAGAGGTCACTTAAAACGTGATTAGTGGCTAATCCACCGGCGGCTTGACGCCGGCGACGTGAACCACGGCGGCGACTCGCCGGAATCTGCTACAGGCCACGGGAAAGCACGGGGAGGGCACCATCTTGCTCCTGGAGGTCTTCCACGTCGGTTGGTGGCATCGGGGGTTCACGGGGTGGTCGGAATCGACGACGGCGACGACTCCGGCGGAAACAGTACGGCGATGAGGTCGTGGTCGGCGCTACCGTGCACGGATCGGGTTGATTTCACTTGCGTTTGAAAGCTATCGGGCTCAGGAGCCAAACGCGTGCACTGGACGAGTCGAAGGGGCACAGGGGCGACCTCGAGCTCATCCATGGCGGCGACGAGCTACGGCTTCCATGGCGGATTTGACTAGAGCGAGCAATCGAAGGGGAAAACAGGGGGTTCTCACGCGCAAGCTCACCCTGAACGCAGTAGAGGTGCTGGCGAAGGATGGGGTGGTTCAACGGCGGCGGATTCGATGACTTTCTTCACGGCGGCCGGAGTTGAAGACGACGAAGGGGACGGCGGCTCTGGAGTTCCTCGGGTCGATTCCTTCTGCACGGTGACGTAGTCGAGGACGGCGGAGGCGATGGACACCTTGGCTGGACTCCTTGACGTCGATGGCCACGAGTTCTTGCGACGGTGAACGGCGGCGCTCTCGGGTGGTGACGAAATCGAACACGGGAGGAGGAGGAGGAAGCTCTGGAGGGGGGAATGGATGCGGACGGAAGAGCGGCGTCTCCAGGCGTGAGAAGAGGCCACGGGGAGGCCTGGAAGCACACGGCGGCGACGTGTCGTCCTCGGCTCGCTCGGTGGCATTCCACCGAGCAGCTTGGGAGCGCGGGAGGTGGAAGAAGACCTCCCTGCCCTTGTGGGCCGGCTGGGCTGGGGTGGGCTGACTTCGCCCAGGCGCCAGGTAAGTCTTTTCTGATTTCTTTCCTGTTTCCTTTTCTGTAATTTGTTCTGTTTAGCTAAAATAAATAGCTAAACATTTTATTAAATGTTGAAAACTTTTATGTGGCCTCATAATAATATAGACTAGCCACTCATAAACTTTCAACATTTTTAAAATTCAAATGATTTGAATTTTAAATCAAATAGGGGGATTTCTTTATTTCCAAGGTACTGTTTGAATATTTGAAAAATCTATGAGCATGGGGTGGGTCCCACATCACTTGATATGTGATCACACTCATTTATAAGACTTTTCAAAACTCTAACATGAATTTTTGGAAAATATTTTTATCTGGCCTTTTGAATTAATTCATCTGGGGGGTGTTCCTTCTCCCATTTGGATTTTGAAATTGATTTTCAAGGTTACTTTTGAAACTTTTGCATGATGCAAAGGTACTAGTTAACCCTAGCACATACCTAACAGAGGGATCTGACAACATGGTACAACCCCAAGGTTTTGTCAATCCTAAGGATGATGGTAAATTGTGCAAGCTTCAGCGTTCCATCTATGGACTAAAGCAAGCATCTCGGAGTTGGAATCTTTGATTTGATGAGGTTATCAAAGGTTTTGGATTTGTCCAAAATTATAAAGAAGCTTGTGTTTACAAGAAAGTGAGTGGGAGCTTGGTTGCATTTCTGATTTTATATGTAGATGACATATTACTAATTGGGAATGATGCGGAGCTGCTTAAAGTGTGGAAGATTATTTGAATAATAGTTTTTCAATGAAAGATCTTGGTGAAGCTGCATACATATTAGGCATTAAGATCTATAGAGATAGATCGAGACGCTTAATTGCACTTAGTCAAAGTACATACCTTGAGAAGATAGTGAAGAAATTCAATATGCAGGATGCAAAGAAAGCTTCTTTGCCCATGTTACAAGGTAAGACATTTAGTAAGACTCAGTGTCCAACTACGGCAACAGAAAGGGAAAGGATGAATAAAATCCCATATTCCTCGCCATAGGTTCTGTTATGTATGCCATGTTGTTTACTAGACTAGATGTGTCCCATGGTATTAGTTTGACGAGCAGGTACCAGAGTGAACCTGGAGAGGCTCACTGGACAATAGTTAAAATATCCTTAAGAACTAAAGAGGACTAAGGACATGTGTAAGGCCCGATATGCGGTACTGTTCCAGATCTAGATGTTTCCATCCAGATCCGGGGACGAAGCACATATCGGTCCCACCGCGACATATGACATAGCCATATGCCTCGGATTTCCATCATGATATCACAACATTATAGATACAAGGATACAACATCTCATACAATCGGAATACAACTGCCTTAAATACAATACATCAGCGGAAGATACATGTCTGAGTACAGACTACAATCAAATGCCTACTGGCAAAGAGAAAAACATCGATCCCCATAACCACACGGGTCCAGGCCCTCCGCCGGGATCCGCCTAACTAGTCGTCGTCAAGTCTCCATGTGAAACGTCGATCACCGTACCTGTTGTCGATCAGAACCCTGAAAAGAGTTTGGGGGTAGTATCATGAATACAGAAGTACTCAGCATCCAACTGTAGTGGTCATCTGACCGAGCAAGGACTTCATCACTCGTCATTCTAAGACAACTAGTAGTTTACGGTAAGGATGGGGTAAGTGGTGAGGTTGCTGCCACACTAGCATTTATGAAGTGGCTATCGATCTAGAGAGTACGATAAGAAGCCAAGCATTCGATGAGGAATCGCCTCCAACAAGTCTTGCTATCATCTACTTACGCAAGCATAACACCTATCCTATCCTGGTCCTCCTCTTCGCATCCCGACGAGGAAGAAGCAGTCAAGGCACATACACGGTGATCAAGTGATTAATTATGATTATCTCAGTAGTAGTTGTCTATGAACAAGGAGTAGGTCTCAAGTCATCCATAACCGTGGACACGGGTTCTCGAAAAGATGTAACCCTGCAGGGGTGTACCAACTGCCCATTACAAGGCTCCGCATGCACGCCCATCTCTCTTAGTTTCTACCCATGATAGGCAACACTTTTATGATTTAGTCCCAAGAGATCCGGAATGACAGGTCCCTCTAACTAACAACGCACAAATCCGGGTGGCCCCCGGTGAGTCGACATCCAACTCAAAAGCCGGCCGCGCTCTCGAATCGGCCTCTACCGTCTGGACGAGGTCGGGTTAGCTACCCAAACAGATGTGGGCAGCCCCCAAGCTTCTAGGTGTGGACCAACATGATATACCACCCCACTGGCCCGGTTTATTTTAAATCCACTGGTTGCAAACCAGTTACGCACACGGTTTCTCAAATGGTAAAAATCAGCTTGGGCCACCGCTAGAAATGTTTGAAGCTAGGTAGGTAAGAAAAGGGGACCCCATAAAATCCCACACGCGGTTAGGCACGCTCAGTCTTAGAACCAATACCCGGAACTCAGATCCTAGGTGACTCAAATGGAACAAAGCGTCGGGGCGGGATAGCCTAGACCTTCCATCCTTCGTCGAATATAGTCAACATTATAATAATCATATCATCAACAACAATAATAATAATGTGATATCCCAAACCAAGGAGTAACAGGGTAACATCGTAGCATCCTAAGCATGCATACTAAGCAGGGGCTGAGCAACGAGCAATAGTAACATAGCAGTACAAGGTTTGCTGGGAGGGGACATGGCTGTATCGGTTTGAAAGAGGCTGTAAACATGTGGTAGGATCAAACATCGAACCTATCCTAGACTAGCATGCAAACCGCTAGTTGAAATAGAATGGATCATAAGTAATGTATAGTCCTTGCCTGTTGATAAGTCGGGTTCCAAAGGTGTAGTTGATCGCAAGCTCGCATCGTCTCCGAAAGGTACCCGCGGTAGCACACAAGAAGGAAACACTGGAAAGCAATCAACGGTGCACCACTATTACTACGGAGCAATACAAGATCAAAGAGACAACATAAGTCACGGGAACGCGATACGGACCTAACGTCGAGAGCGGGTACTAGCAGGTTAAGTGAGGTATTCGTCACACACGACGATACCGCACGTTTAAAGTGTTTCAAGTTGTTTAGCTACAAGTGATCAACCAACGGTTGTTAACATGGCAAGGCACCCAAGCATGGCATGTCACACAATCATGGAAAAAGGTTGAGCACAAAGTAAACTACCTATACTAGTCAAGTTAAGTGAGGCAACACCCTAAACATGGTATAACACTAAGTGCCCACGACGATTAACAAGTTTATTACTGTTCTGCCCTAAACCACATTTTAGGTTGGTTAATAACAGAAAACAACCACAAAAACACCAAGTACACGAAAAAATAATCAAGTTACATATAAAGAACACTCCAAACGGAGTTACGGTTAAAAAGATATAAGCAAAACAAGTTTGCAACACAATCTGCCAACATCTGGAAGCATACTTTAGAGCAATAAATAAACAGGAAAAGAAATGCAAACATGCTTCGAATTGATACGCAACTAAAGTAGGAAAGGAATGGAAAAAGGATTCATGCAAATATGCATCATGTTTCACTAGTTATAAGCAATGCAAAATGCCACAAAACATTACTGGTCTAGGACTTAGTGAAAATCAGGAAAACAGGGCTGAAACTGCTATTTATTGCTGTATAAACAGGTGCAAAACTATATGCAAATGAACAGCAACATGACATAGCAATATATGAGCATGGAGTAGGCATGATGATGCTCAGGTAAAAACAAGAATCAAGGTCATAGGCATTACGGATCAAAAGATATTAAGCGTGCAACATGGCATCTCAAAGTTACAAACTTAGAGAAAAACAGAGAAGGTTGACAAAAACAGTAGGATAGAAACTTTGGAGCTAGTTATCTATATGACCAGGAATGCAAACATGACAACACAATACATATAATGGAAGTAGACATGATGCTTAACAATATGCAACAAGAATCACTCAATTTCGATAAACGGTCGCGACACAATCGTCGACCGAAGTTGCAACAAAATATAAACAGCGGTACCCTAACAGCAGGGTATCTACTTTGGGTGAAGATACAGTCATCATGCAGCAGGCATATATCACATTTGAATGCATGGAACTGAACTAGACATAATGCTTAACATGATGCAAAAGGAATCACTCCATTCCGACGAACGGTTGCGAAGCAATCGTCACCCGAAGTTGCAATAAAATAACAGTTTCAGACAGATTCACAACAGTTTAGCAGTTTAACGATCTGGTGCCCTGTTTGACTAACAATTACCCAAACAATATGACTTCAAAACAGAATGCTCACAAAATATGGATGCTAGAGCACATAGAGCACAACAATACAAAAGAAGAATCACTTCGTTCCGACCTACGAGTCAACGGGAAAACGCGTTGCAAGAAGGCACTCGAGATAAAAGTTTCTGGGACATAGAAATTACAGAGAAGGGGGAGCTCGGGCTGCACATCCATGGCGGGATGGATCTTGGCCTTGGGCGCCCATGGAGGCCGGTACAGGGCGTGAGGAGGCTTGGGACGGTTTTGGTCGGCGGAGGAGGGTCAGATCCGGCCGTGGGTCGCCGGATCTGGCCCGGGGAAGGCCGTGGCGGCGGCCACGAGCTCGGAGCTCGAGCTCAGCCATGCCATGGCCATGGCGGGCTGCACTTGCGGGGAAGGAAGGGAGAGGAGGTGAGGGAGAGAGGGAAGGAGGAGGAGGGCGCGGGGAGAGGAGGTGGTCACCAGAACGGGGGCGGCGGCTGCCGGAGCGTGGCGGCTCGCCGGCCACGGCGGCCATGGACGAAGGAGGAGCTCGCCCGGATGGGCTTCGGCGGGCCCTGGCGGCGGCGGTTCGGGCCCGGGGCGGCCCGGATGGCTGGGAGGGGATGGAGAGGCTATGTGGCAGCTCCAGGAGCGTCCATATGCAGATCGAACGGATGGGATCAACCCAGACCTAGGGTTTCGGGTTTTTTGGGGGCAGATTGGGCAGATCTAGGGGTTTTCAGGGGGTGGCTGCAATTTTGGACTAGTAGGAACCCTAGAAAGGGGTGGGGGTGTGGAGGTCTTTATATAGCCGAGGTGGCTAGCAGTTTGCAAAAACATCCCCGGTTTTTCTCTCTCGCGCGCGGTGTTTACGTTCCTGACCGCCAGGGGTCCGCAGGACCTCCGATTCGGGTAAAACTTCGATCTGCGTCGAGGAGGCGGCGTTCATCTCGCGCTAGAACCGTTCCGAGAACACTTTCCGGAGCGCTATAAAAATATCCCGTTTAGTTATTAAACGGGGTTTTTCGTTCCGTTGGCTGCGGCTGGTCTCGTGCGGTTTCCGCGTCGTTGATCGGGCGAAACCCGGTGTCGCAAATGTCGAGTGTCAGGGTGGCTAGGGTCGGTCTCCGTCCGGTACGAGATAAGAGGGGGGGGGGAAATAATCTCCTATCGATAAATCGGGGATGAAAACACCACAAAAAAATCAGACAATCAAACAATTCACACCGAAAACAATTTTTTTAATTTTTGTGAAATTTGGGCTGTTACAACATGTTTGTTTTCTATGGTGGTGATGAAGAGCTCTTCGTAAAAGGTTACGTCGATGCTAGCTTCAATACTGATCCAGACGACTTAAAATCTCAAACAGGGTATGTCTTTATTTTCAACGGAGCTGCGATTAGCTGGAGGAGTTGCAAGCAGATCGTCATTGCAAGATCTACATTAGAGGCGGAGTATATGGCCGCTTCTGAAGCAGCGACAGAAGGGATATGGCTGAAGGAATTTGTCACTGAACTCGGTGTTGTTCCGAGTGCACTGGATCCCATGGAGATCTTTTGTAACATCACTGGTGCCATTGCTCTAGCCAAGGAACCAAGATGTCACAAGAGCTCCAAGCATATCAAACGCCGGTTTCATCAAATTCGTGAGCATGTCATTGAAGGAGATATTACCATTAGCAAAGTACATACGGATCAGAATATCGCGGATCCATTGACTAAAGTTCTTCCACAAACAAAACATGATCAACACCATAATGCCATGGGTGTTAGATTTCTACCAATATAAACTAGATTATTGACTCTAGTTCAAGTGGGAGACTGTTGGAAATATGCCCTAGAGGCAATAATAAAATTCTTATTATCATATTTCCGTGTTCATGATATATGTTTATTTTCCATGCTATAATTGTATTAACCGGAAACATAATGCATGTGTGGTTGCATAAACAACACCGCGTCCCTAGTAAGCCTGTACTATACTAGCTCGTTAATTAATGATGGTTATGGTTTCCTAACCATGAACATGAGTTGTGTATTAATTAATGGGATCATGTCATTAGAAGAATGACGTGATGGACAGACCCAACTAAGCATAACAATATTGATCGTTTCATTAAGTTTATATTGTCATGCCTTTTATTGTCAAGTATCATGTTTCTTAGACCATGAGATTATGTTATTCCCGGGTACCGGAAGAATACTTTGGGGACATCAACCATCACATCGTGACAGGGTGATCATAAAAATGTCTGACGGGTATCTCCGAAAGTACTTGTTGAATTACATGAATCAAGACTGGGATTTGTCCCTCCGTGTGACGGTGAGATATACTCTGGGCCCACTCGGTAATGCACATTCGGTAACGCTTGCAAGCACGTGACTAATGAGTTAGTCACAGAGAATGTTGTATTATAGAACGAGTAAAGAGTACTTACCGGTAACGAGACTGAACTAGGTATAGCGATACCGATGATCGAATCACGGGTAAGTAAAATATCGTGTGACAAAGGAAATTGTGTATGGATTATAGTAGTCCACGACATAGTGGTTCAATCGATAAAGATCTTCGCTGAATGTGTGGGAGTCATTACGGATATCCTGGTCCGTCTAATGGTTATTGATCAGAGAGATGTCTCGATCATGTCTGCACGTTCTCGAACCCGTAGGGTCACACACTTAACGCTCGGTAACGCTAGAATAGCTCTGGGATAATTTTATTAATGGTGTTCGAATATTGTTTGGAGTCTCGGATGAGATCCTAGACATCACGAGGAGCTCCGGAAGAGTCCGGAGGTAAAGATTTATTTAAGGCAAGTTGATTTCAGGGTTCCGGAAAAGTTCGGGATTTTTTCGGCAGTGTCGGAATGTTCTAGAAGGTTCCCGAGGGTCCCACTATGGGACCCACCTGTTTTGGACGACAAAGGGTGGTCCAATAGTCCATGTGAACAGCCCTCCTTGGTTTATTATGCCAATAAATGGGAAGCCCTTCAATGGGAGGGTTACCACTCTTAAAAGAAAGGTGTTACCATCTTTTTAATGAGAGAGGGGGTTTCACTTGGGAATTAAAGTTGCTACAACCTCCTTTCCTCTATAAGAGAGGGGAGAGGCTCACCAAGAACACCCAAGTCCTTCCACTCCTCCTCCTCCCTCACGTGCATCGCCTGGCGAAGCCTTGCCCGCGGGAAACTCTTCACCATATCCACCACCACGCCTTTGTGGTGCTGGAATCAATTCCATCTGTTTCTCCCTCTTGCTTGATGGATCAAGAAGAAGGAGATGTCATCGAGCTGTACGTGTGCAAGCCTCCGGAGGTACTGCTCGTTTGCAGTGCTGGTCGGATCGAACTTCACCAACAACTTCACCAAGCTGCGTTGAAATAAACGTTCAACGCGCGTGTTCTTCGAGGGTATGATGACCTACTCTCCCCGTTAATAGCATCTTCTAGATTGGATCTTGGATGTTTCTTACGCATGTGAGAGAAAAAAAATCTATCGCGCAATCTTCTATCAAGTTCAGTGTTACAAGTGCAAGAATATGTGGCATTATGCAACAGATTTCCCGGAGAATAAGGTTTCTGTAGTCGTCAAGCCCAATCCCTTCAACAAAGGACATGTGAACCATGTCAATATGGAGGAAGTCTAAGATGAGCCTGATGTAGTGATTGATAATTTCCTTATCAATTCAGTACCCGCACTTGTTCTTTTTTATTCTGGTGCATCGCATTCATTCATAGAAAGGGTATTTGTGGATAAGCATGAGTTACCTACCGTAGTTCTTAAGTCATCCATTCTTATAAGTTCTCCGGGAGCGGAGATGTCAGCTAGTTTGGGATGCTATCAAATAAGCTTAGCCATAGGGAAGCATGATTTTCCTACAGATTTGATTATATTGAAGTCACAAGGTTTGGATGTTATATTGGACATGGATTGGCTAGCCACGTACCAAGGTGTTATTGATTGTGCCAGTCGGTCCATCACTCTCCGTACATCGACTGGGCAAAAGATTCGATATGTGTCCAAGTATAAGCATCATCACGCTCAGGTGAATTCTCTTAAGGGGGGTAGCCTGGATGATGTGCGTGTTGTGAGGGATTATCCGGATGTGTTTCTAGAGGAGTTGACAGGTATTGTAACACCCTCAGTGTTATGGAACAGTAATACTTTTGATAATGAAGATCACTGGTGCTAATCACTACTGTTAATCATGCTTTGATCACCTTGGATCAACTCAAACTCAAAATGCCTTTTGATGAATATTAAAATGTCAAATAATTGTGTAACCACTTTTGTAAAATCACTAATAATCAGTGGACCATGCCAATATGGTTTTGGGTATTTATCATGCCACTGAAAAATTCAAACAATTCATAACAATGGTAAAACAGTGGTATTTAACACCTTTTTAATAAAACAAAAATGCAAAAGATTTTATATAAGTCCCAATCTTTTTGTGGCACTCTTAGTATTGTGCCATACTAATTATGGGCTAGGTTACATATTTTACAAAAATGCAAAAGTGACTAAAGCAAATTACAAGCAGAAAAAGGAAGAGTAAGAAAAATAAAATAAAACAAAGGAAAAGAAAAACCTTAACACTCGCCCTGGGTGTAGCCCACCTGCCGGCCAACTCCCCTCATCTCCCCACTGATCCGGCCCAACGTAGCCCACCTAGACGGCCCACACCAAGCCCACCCCCCCCCATCTTCAACCTTCCGTACATGGGGGTGCCGTGGCGGGCATCCCCCGGCCAGACCACGGCCATGGCGCCATGGTAGCCATCCCACGGCCGCCGTCCGGCATAAGGTCGCACCCCTCCCCGAACCCTAACCCTAGAAACACCCTGCGCCACTTTTCGCCATCCTCGCGCCTCCCTCTCCTGTGGCTTGCTTGCGCCACCGTGGGCGCGCCGCCACCGCTCGCCGCGGCCAACCACCTCCTCGGGCCGAGCCACCACGTCCAGGAGCTCCGCCGTCATCCTCCCGTTCTGCTTCGCCCTTCGGTTCGGGAAGAGACGTCGTGTGCGCGACAAATCGGACCGCGTCGCTCACCACGGCCACCGTCGTCCTCGCCTAAATACACCGCCCTCTTACCTCGTCGGCCCTCACTAACCGCTGCATCGAGCTTCCCGGTAAGCTGCGCCCCCATTCCCCCCTTCCTCCGCGCGCGTGGGCTGCCGTAGGTCCCTCCCTCGTCGACGTTGGCCGCTGTGGCCGCCATGGACGGACCACCATGGTCGCGCCTGGCTCGCGTCCTACGGGCCTTGCACTGCGCCTGGTCGCGACCTGGTGAGCGCGCGCCCGCACTCGCCACGCCTCACCCATCCTTTTCTCCTTACCTATGCTCTGGGAATCTGCTCTCTTATCCTTGCTGGTAAATTTTACAAAATCTGAAATTAGGATCACGTTCTCTTGATTCCATCCGGCGTTTTGGTGCTTCCCCAAGATTTAGTCGTGTCGCAGGAGTTCTAACCCAGGTCCCGGACCGCGGATCCCATTCTCATTCTGGGTAGGCCGCGCGTCCTCTGGCATTAACTCCTGTGGCCAATAGTTTTCTTGCGTCGTGATTGACATAGTGGAATCTATGTCGCGTCGTGTAATCCTTACCGCGGTCTGCGCGCCGCCTAGTGTGTCCTTTTTCCTTAATTTCTACGACATTACGCTGCCCAATTTTCCGGTTGACTCTATGTGTCGATGTGTATGACTTATATGACTACTCCTATATATCAGCGCCTCCTCTTTGTTGTCGCTTTACCTCTTACTCGTTTCCGGTATCTCGCTAAATTCTCATCGCTGAAATACCCATGTTAAATTGTAGCAGGATGGCTGGTCGTGGTGGTCGTGGTCGTGGTCGTGGTGCCAACGATCCACCTCCGCCGCCGGACTACATGGCCGCGATGATGCAGCAGTTTCAGATGAATCAAGTGTTCATGCAAGGAGTCATATATCAGCTCCAGAACCAGAACCAGAATCAGAACCAGCACCAGAACCAACCGCCTATGGTTACTCTGCGGGATTTCATGTGTCTCAATTCACATCTCTTCCACCAACCGGAACAGCCGCTGGATGCCGGTGATTCGCTCCCTGACATCAACCGTCAGTTGGATTTCGCTAATGTGAGCGTTGCTGATTACGTCAACTTCGCATCCTATTTCCTGCGTGGCCCCGCTGCACAGTGGTGGGACACTTACAAGGGATCACTAGCTGAAGGGACTGTCGTCACCTGGAATGAATTCAAGACTACCTTCTGTGCTCGTTATGTCCCCCAGGCGATTATGAACCGTATGAAGACCGAGTTCCGCAACCTTGTTCAGGGCAAGAAAACTGTCGAGGCTTATCGGAGGGAATTCCTCCGCCTCTCCCGCTATGCTGCAAGTGACCTCCCAAATGATGCAAGTAGGCAAGAGAAGTTCCGTGATGGACTCAACCCAGATCTCCAGCTTGCACTGGCTTTGCACGTCTTCCCCGACTTCGCCACCATGGTGAACCAGACTATCACTCTCGAGACCGCTCATCTTAAGTTCAGTGGTTCGCCGAAGTGCCCCCGTGATGTTGGCTCATCTTCGCGCACAGCACAGAAGCAACGCGTTTGGCTTCCACACAGTGTTATGCGTCCAACTACCCCTGCACCGAGGCCGTCATATGTTGCACCCCGTCTGCCTCCGCCCCCGCCGAGACAGCCGAAGACAGAGACTGCACCCCTCCGTCCTCAAGATGGCCTGTGTTTCAAGTGCCGTCAGCCAGGCCATATTTCCAGAAACTGCCCTCAGCGACAGAATCAACTGGTAGTTCACCCTACTGGCCGCGGAAATGGTCTTGGAAACAATGGGACCCTCAACTATAATACTGGGTTCAATACTCATGCTCGTGGTCATGCTTACAACATTGACGTTGAAGCAGCTCAGGAACAGCCCGCTACTGTGATGGGTACACTCCTCGTTAACTCAATACCCGCTACTGTTTTATTTGATACAGGAGCATCGCATTCATTTATGTCTGGAGCATTTGCATCTAAGCATGGCATATACCACGAAAAGATGCGCCCCCCCTTGGCCGTTAAAACACTCGGCGGCATGTGTCACGTTGACATGCTGGCACCTAACATCACCGTCGAGATCGAAGGGATTGAGTTCCTTGTCTCCCCACATATTCTGAAAACATCCACTATCGACCTTATCCTTGGCATGGATTGGCTGAATGCCCATGATGCCGCACTTTATTGTGGCACCAAGGTCCTCCAACTCTTTCATCCTTCTGGCGCGATTGGGAGTCACACTGCCATTGTGTTGATGAATGCTGAAGCTCGTATATATGCTATGAATGCCTTGAATGTCGCACCTCTTGAAGGGATTGAGAAAGTCCCAATCGTCTTTGATTTTACCGACATATTCACAAAGGAACTGCCGGGGATACCCCCGATTAGGGAAGTTGAATTCTTCATCGACTTGAAGCCTGGCACCGTCCCTATTGCCAAGCGCCCGTATAATATGTCACCTCACCACCTCCTTGAATTGAAGAAGGAGATCGACACGACCCTCGAGAAAGGCTTCATCCGTCCAAGTTCCTCTGCTTGGGGAGCACCTTCGCTCTTTGTCAAGAAGAGTGATGACACGAACCGTTTGGTCCAAGATTATCGACCTATCAACCAGGCCACGATACAGAACAAGTACCCCCTCCCTCGAATCAATGATCTTTATGATCAACTTGCTGGATCCACGGTGTTTTCAAAACTCGACCTGAGGTTGGGTTATCACCAAATCCAGGTCCGTGACGACGACATCCCGAAGACCGCACTCATTACTCCCTATGGTTCATACGAGTACACTGTCATGTCCTTTGGCCTGACCAATGCTCCAGCCACCTTCTCCCGATTGATGAACTATATATTCATGGAATACCTCGACAATTTTGTCGTAGTTTATCTGGATGATATATTGATTTACTCCAAGACCGATGCAGAACATGCTGAACATCTTCGCCTTGTGCTGGAAAAGCTTCGAGAACACAAACTCTATGCTAAGTATTCTAAATGTGAGTTCTGGCTTCCCGAAGTAACCTACCTTGGTCATGTGATTTCCAAGGATGGCATTGCCGTCAACCCCGAACGTATCCAGGCTATTCTTGACTGGACAATGCCCCGGACTGTCAAGCAAGTCCGAAGTTCCCTCGGCCTTGCCAGCTATTGCCGCTGTTTTGTTGAGAATTTCTCCAAGATTTCCAAGCCGCTGACTAATCTGCTTCACAAGGGCGTCAAGTTTGAGTGGACTGATAAATGCCAAGAAAGTTTCCAAGCCCTCAGTGCTTGCTCCCCATGGTACTCATAAGGACTTCGTGATATATTGCGAGGCGTCTCGTCAAGGATTAGGTTGTGTCCTAATGCAAGAGCGCAAAGTGATTGCTTATGGCTCGCGTCATTTGCATGCTCACGAAGATAAGTATCCAACTCATGATCTCGAATTCGCAGCGGTAATTTATGCATTGAAGGTGTGGCGACATTACCTCGTCGGTAATCGTTGCGAGATCTACACCGATCACCAAAGCCTGAAGTACCTGTTTACTCAGCCCGACCTGAATCTCCTCTAACAGAGGTGGCTCGAGACAATAGCCGACTACAACATGGGAATTTCTTACACCCCGTGCAAAGCTAATGTGGTGGTTGATTCCCTGAGCCGCAAAGCCTACTGTAGTGAAATTGAAGTTCAAGTACAACAACCACTCCTGTATGAAGAGCTCCGCAAGCTGAACATCGAAATTGTTCCGCAGGGATATCTGAACTCCCTGGTTGTCAAACCAGACCTCGACACTCGCATCAAGACGGTACAACATTATGACTCTGACATTTGGAAGATTAAGCGTCGTGTCGCTAGCGGAGAGCCCTCATTCTTCACTATTGATGCAAATGATGATAATGCAGTGTACTTCAAGGGTCGTTTAGTGGTTCCGGTAGCCAAGGCCAACCTGAATTACGCCTTTGACGTCATGAAGGAAGCTCATGATACTGCCCTGTCAATTCACCCCGGTAGCACCAAGATGTACCAAGACATTCATCAGCGGTACTGGTGGTCTAACATGAAACAAGATATTGCTCATTATGTTGATGAGTGTGACGTTTGCCGTTGCTTCAAAGCCGAACATCAAAGTCCTACTGGAACTCTGCAATCACTCTCTATTCCTGAATGGAAATGGGACAAGATTGAAATGGACTTCGTCACCGGATTTCCCCGATCACAGAAAGGTCATGATGCTATCTTTGTAGTCATCGACCGATTCTCCAAGGTTGCCCATTTTCTGCCTGTCAAGGAGACGATCTCTGCTAGCCAGTTGGCAGACTTGTATGTTTCCAGAATTGTGTCGCTCCACGGTATTCTGTTGGAGATCAGTTCCGACCGAGGCAGCATTTTCACCTCTAAGTTCTGGGATAGTTTCCAAGAAGCTATGGGCACTCACTTGAAATTTAGCACCGCTTATCACCCCCAGTCGCAAGGACAAGTTGAACGAGTCAACCAAGTGCTTGAAGACATGCTTCGAGCTTGTGTCATCTCATTCGGTAAGAAATGGGAGGAATCTCTTCCATTTGCTGAATTCTCGTATAAAAACAGCAATCAGGCTAGTCTGAAGATGGCACCCTTTGAAGTTCTTTATGGAGTCAGAAACTGGGGAACGAACTCTCATTGGTCCGGACATTATACAGCATGATGAAGATCAGGTTCGCGTGATCCGTGAACATCTGAAATCTGCTCAGTCCCGCCAGAAGATCAACTATGACCGCAAGCACAAGGAAATGATCTATCAGCCCGGCGAACAAGCTTACCTCCGTGTCACTCCCATGAGGGGCACTCATCGTTTCGGAATCAAAGGCAAGTTAGCTCCTCGCTACATTGGCCCGTTCCGTATCCTTTATAGAAGTGGACCGGTGGCATACCGTTTGGAATTGCCGTCAAACCTATCTCAAGTCCACGATGTCTTCCATGTGTCGCAACTCCGACGCTGCTTCAAGGACCCTATTCGTGAAGTGGAACATGATATGATTGAATTGCAACAGGACTTGACTTATCAAGAACATCCGATCCGCATTCTTGATCAGTCTGAACGCAAAACCCGCAACAAGACAACCAAGTTCCTTAAAGTTCAGTGGTTGAACCATTCTGAAGAGGAAGCCACTTCGGAACGGGAAGATCGCCTTCGTGAAGAATACCCCGATCTTTTCCCCTCTACCGCTTAGATTCTTGGGATGAGAATTCCTGTAGTGGGGGAGATTTGTAACACCCTCAGTGTTATGGACTAGTAACACTTTTGATAATGAAGATCACTATTTCTAATCACTACTTTTAATCATGCTTTGATCACCTTGGATCAACTCAAACTCAAAATGCCTTTTGATGAATATTAGAAATAAGTGGAAAATCAAACATTGTCAAATGATTGTGTAACCACTTTTGTAAAATCACTAATAATCAGTGGACCATGCCAATTTGGTTTTGGGTATTTATCATGCCACTGAAAAATTCAAACAATTCATAACAGTGGTAAAACAGTGGTATTTAACACCTTTTTAATAAAACAAAAATGCAAAAGATTTTATATAAGTCACAATCTTTTTGTGGCACTCTTAGTATTTTTCCATACTAATTATGGGCTAGGTTACATATTTTACAAAAATGAAAAAGTGTCTAAAGCAAATTACAAACAGAAAAAGGAAGAGTAAGAAAAATAAAATAAAACAAAGGAAAAGAAAAACCTTAACACTCGCCCTGGGCGTAGCCCACCTCCCGACCAACTCCCCTCCTCTCCCCACTGATCCGGCCCAACCTAGTTCCGTGGCGGGCATCCCCCGGCCAGACCACGGCCATGGCGCCGTGGCAACCATCCCACAGACGCCGGCCGGCATAAGGCCTCACCCCTCCCCGAACCCTAACCCTAGAACCCCCCGGCGCCACTTTTCCCCATCCTCGCGCGTCCCTCTCCTATGGCTTGCTTGCGCTGCCGTGGGCGCGCCGCCACCATTCGCCGAAGCCAACCACCTCCTCGGGCCGAGCCACCACGTCCGGGAGCTCCGCCGTCCTCCTCCCGTTCAGCTTCGCCCTTCGTTTCGGGCAGAGACGTCGTGTGCGCGACAAATCGGACCGCGTCCCTCACCACGGCCACCGTCGTCCTCGCCTAAATACGCCGCCCTCCGACCTCGTCGGCCCTCACTAACCGTTGCATCGAGCTTCCCGGTAAGTTGCGCCCCCGATCCCCCTTCCTCCGCGCGCGTGGGCTGCCGTAGGTCCCTCCCTAGTCGACGTCGGCCGTTGTGGCCGCCATGGCCGGACCACCATGGTCGCGCCTGGCTCGCGTCCTGCAGGCCTTGCACTGCGCCTGGCCGCGCCCTGGCGAGCGCGCGCCCGCACTCGCCACGCCCCACCCACCCTCGTCGAGCGCCTAGCTGCGCGCGACACGCTCTGTTGAGCCTCCTAGCCAGCGCCATGGCCGTCGGTGCCTAGAGCCCGTCCGTGCCCAGCTAGTGTTGGCTCCTCCCCGCGCGGGCTCACGCGTGAGCCGCGGACCCGCCGCGTCCCCGCCCCCCCTCCTGCGCCCAGGGCCACCCTGGACGGAGCTCACCCGCGGCAAGCCGGACCACGCCATGGCCAGCGCGCCCTTTGGCTCGTGGGTGCACCCCCCTGGGACTATGACTAGTGGGCCCCGGGCCAGTTAATCCATATTAGTTAAATTGAACAGTTAATTAAAACCTAAGAGAATGACAGATGGGCCCCATGCCCCTTTAACTTAATTAAATAGCTTAATTAACCTCTGTGTAATTGACACCTGGGCCCCAGCTGTAAGTAATTAAAATTATTGAATTATAAAATATGTGAGTCAATGACATGTGGCCCCCACTTGTAATTAAATTAAATTAAATGATTTATAAAACATGTGAGGCTTACTAGTGGGATCCACTGGTCAGGTTTGACTAGTCAACACCTTTGTGGATAATGTTGTTATTTAATTAATAAAATAATTCAGAAAATCTTTTAAAATGATTTAAACTTTGAATTTGAATATCTTTTAAACAGTAAGTCAGATTCAAAAACTTTATACATCAATATTGATTAGAAAAATACAAGGATTACGAATACACTATCTGTTCGTGTACCACACCCCTCTAACGCATCGAACATCGAACCGTCCCCCTCCGGACCGTTTGTCCGATGATTTGTCTGGTACTATCAAAGTATCCGGACGAATTTATTCTGAACACCTCCGGCATGAACCCTTCCCCCTCCGGACACCTTGTCCGGTAATCACCCGGAGCTGGCAGTTCATCCCCGGATGGATTCCTGCTCCGTGCAACGTGCAATGCACTGCGTTAGAACACCTTTAACATTGCATCTGTCATGTCATGCATCTGTTTGTATATGTTTGCTTTGTATTCACTGTTTCTCCCCACCTTTATTCTCCGGTAGACCCAGCTGCTACCGCCGACTACACCGCTGCCGGGTACGACTACTTCGTCGACGACCCTGCCCCTACCGTCGAGCTTCCAGGCAAGCAGAGCCATTCTCTTCCCCAAATATCGCCTACCTTTCCGTACTTTCTTGCACTAGGCATTGTTATTGTTGTTGCTACGTTACAATCCTATTCAATTGTATAGCCTGATTTTGTCGCCCCTTGATGTACCTTCCTTATCCTATGCTGCCTGCTATATCTATATATTATATTCAGCAGTGAGCCTTGCGCATTGTTAGCTAGGATTAGCGGCCGTGGCCACTCAGGGGAGTGACGCGGATACAAAATATATACAACTGCAATAGGTATGGATCAATGCAGACGCCCTTGTAAGTCCAAGTATGTGATCAGAGGGGGAGGGGGTGAATGATCACTTCAAATTTTCGCATGAAACTATGAAGTGAAGCATAACTTAGCAGCAGAAGAGTTGCAACAGAAAGGTAAACATTGAAGCAGAACAGGATTGAAGCATAACATAGCGAATCAAAAGCATCGAATCAATTTCATTGAAGCAAATCACTGAAGCAATTGATAAATTGAATGTAAGTTCGGAAAGTAAAACGAACTCTTGACTCGGCGATGTTTGTTCGACCAGTTCACACTCTGCAAAGTGCTACGTCTGGTTGGAGGGACTTGTGATTGAACACAGGAGCTAACCTCTCTCCGTCCATATCTCCACTGCACCAATCTCCTTGAGCTTGGTCAGTACTTCACTCGTGGTTGATTATTGAGGAAATCACCGAAACCTTGGACAAACTGGACTTCGAGGCGACAATAACTCTTCCCTCTCTCAAGAACAACTCTCTAACCGTCTAGGAGAATTGCAGTTCTCCAAGATAAAAAGGCTAGAAAACTTCTTCCTAAGTCATAATGAATCAACTCAGATCAATAGGAATTATGCTTCGGTGGATGGGTTTTTCGGTTTGCTTCGGTGGGGTTGCTCTTTCTCTTCACTGTAAGGAAATATTCTTGGAGCAGCCACGGGCCAATGAGGGCGGGGTTGGCGTATTTATAGGTGGCAATCCCTAGGTGCAAAATGACTAAAGTGACCCGATGTGACAGCTTGACACCTGTCCGCAAAGGTCATATTTCCAATCCAAGCGCAACTTTACTTGCGGTCCAAGTAAAGCTGACTCACGGACTTGGTTCTGCTTCTGTAGCCGAAAGAACTAAGTCTTCGCTGGTGAAGCATTACGTAGTGCACATGAGATTTCTCAACTCTGGCTACTCACTGGTTTGTATTCGATCTGAGTCTTTTCACCAAAACCTTCGGAGTACATTTACTAAACCCCTCTTGATAGTACGGCTTTTCCTACGACTCAAAGAAGTGAAAAAGAACTACGCAAAAACTACTAAGTCTTGCGCCATCTTGGTCATCTCCTTCGATGAGACGAGCTTCAGGATTCCTTATCTTTTTAGGGGTCGTCATCCGTGATGAGCTTCACTCCAGAGGATATGCTTCTTTAAATATGTAAATCTTCGTTGAAGCTTTATCACCAACCTATAACTTCAGGAACCTAACCATCTGTTTTACACTAGAAAGCTTGTTAGTTCCTCTACTGTTTTGCCCAACAATATCCAAAACTCATGGGGATATAACTTTGCTCTTACAATCTCCCCCTTTTTGGACTATTGTTCACAAAATAGGCATCGATAAAGATATGGAATTTTGAGTTGAGTTGAGAGAAAATTCTAAGATATGAAGCTTTTGACTCCCCCTGAATGCAAGCATCGAAGATTTATATAATCGAAGTGAATGCTTGATGAAGAATATCATTGATGGGAAGCCTAACACATATCTTAGTGAATCAATTGTATATAGAGAATATTTGTCTTGAATAATATGCAATTTTCCAATGACCTGTGAACTTAAAGGATAACAACCACCTGCAACATAAAAGATACGAGAGAAACTTGCAAGCACGGGGTTATTAACACATAACAGTAGCAGTTCACAACCGAAGTAAAACTTAAGTTACAACCCAATCGAAGCGAATGGAAAGTTTGTTGTAACTTAACACACAACGCAAAAGATCGAATCAAATCCCTAAACCCCGCAGTGAATCTAAACTCAATCGATGCTACTTTCTCCCCCTTTTTGTCAATAATTGGACAAAAGGTTGAGAGGTAGACCAAGAGTATTTACGCGTTTGCTGCAACCCGGGGACCCTGCTGATTGTCTTCGCCTGAAGAAGATGCATCTCTAAAAGTGTCTCCTTCGGTCGAAGAAGGTGACTCCAGCTCGTCAATGTCCATCGGTGCTTGAAGCAGATCAAGATCACTGTTGTTGAGAGGGTCATCTTCTTGCTTCGAGGTTTGGGAGTCTTCATCAAATAGGGTATCTGGGCGAATCTGTTCAGCTGGATTTACAAAGAGGACTTCATCAATCTTTACCAGCGGCGGGATCTTTGGGTTGGGGCGGTCGATCGAATCATTTCGGGAGAAGTGACGTTGAAGATGTGGATACTCCTTGAAAATCCGGTCAACTTCAAGTTTCATCACAGAGTTGAACTTCCTTAATCCTTTCCAAGAGTGGCGCTTCAAAACCTTCAAGTACTGGTTGTTGTTTAAAGCAATGTTGCCAACTCTATTGATCTCTTCTGAAAGATGTTGCATTTGGCGTTGATTTCCTTCAATGAAGTTTTCAAGTATTTGTTGAGTTCGAATGCCAACTTCAAAGTGATAAACTTCCTTCTGGAATTTCTTCGACATGTTGCGTTCATTGACATGCTGTCTGACACCGACATATGTGGCAAATGGATCATTTGGCCTTCTGAAGATATTCATAGTATCGCGCACAGGAGGACATAACAGCTTCGGGTGATGCTTCGCAACGAAGTCTTCCCTGCGTCCATGATTGCAAATGGCTTGCAGCCAGGGAGCATATGGCTTAAATTGATGTACAAGTTCAGCATCTTGGACCATATACCGTAGGAAACAATCCTCGAAGTCAAACACATGGCCATGGGTAAGATTCAGCAACGCATGACGTGTATGATAATGGATGTTGGATTCTTCATTTGCAGTGCTGAGAGGCATCAGTGAGTTAGAAAAGATGTAAAACCAAGTCTTCGATATGAATACCAGATGCTTTGGGCGAATATTTTCAGGCATGTGATCTCCAGTGACTTTGGGATCCAGAAGTGATGCAAATTCAGCTTCAGTGGGATCAGGTATCAAATGAACCTTTGCAAGTTTTCCAGTGTGCCTTGGGATGTTTAAAATATCCATGAATTCATCAGAATGCATCCTAAACACCTTACCTTGAATCATCCACTCAAGAATCCATGTACTTGTGTCATCAGGATTTCCAGAGACATTGAGAGTGGCATAGAATTGCTTCACTAGCTCGGAATTGAATGGGGTCTCCATGGCAAACAGGCTGGTAAGATTTTTGTGCTTCGATGGTTTCCATGATATTCTGGAAGCACGTTGCAGAAGATAGACTGTGCATATCCAAATACTTGTGCCTGAAAAGAACACCGTTCTGGTAGTAGAGCTTTGTGTAGAGAATATTTTGTTCAGCTGTCCAGAAACGAAGGTCATCTGCAGTCCGAGGTGAATCATATGGACTAGCGCCAAAGAAGCGAAGCTTCTGGCGATGAACTTCGAGATTGAATTCAGGGCCATGTCTTGAAGAAGATTCATCTCCCAAGAATATAGGAAAAGTCTCTCGTGGGTAGATGGAGTCCAGTTGAGTATCTTGTGCAGGGATGTAGTGAGGAGTGTGCCTTCGAGCAACTATGGCTCTCTCTTGCGGTTGATTGATGATTGCCAATTCATTGGCTTCGGCATCGGCATTTGCATCGGCTTCAGCAGCACGTTCTTTGGCTTCGCCTTCTTGTTCTTCAGACTCCTCAGCAGAGTGAGCCGAAGAATAATCCTTTGCAGGAATGTCTTGAGGAGGAGGAGAAGGCTCTGGCTCAAAGTTGTCGTGGGCGGACGGTTGAGGAGCGGGTTGAGGAGGAGGTGGAGTTTGAACACGGGGTGGAACGACTTCGGGAGCAGTTGACTTCGCAGTGTGTTTGGGAAGAATGATAATCTTTCATCGAGGGGGCGATGCTTGCCTTGGGGCCTTCTTGGCCGGATGAGAGCTCACCTCATCAGCTTCGTCTCTATCTGAGATAAGACGTCTCTTTCTCTGTTGCAGCTGGGGAAGGGGTGAAGCTAATTGCTTGAGCATGGCTTCGCGCTTCTTGGAGTCAAGAGCCATGACTGAAGCATTATGAGTTTTACAACATTCTTCAACGGCAGACTTGATCTTGCCTTGATACACTAGAATATTTTGCTTCGTCTTCTCATTTACATCAGCAATTTTCTTCGAAGCAGCTTCCGCTTTGTTCTTGAAATCCTCATCTGATTCAGCATATGCTTTCTTCTTAAATTTCAGAATTTTAGCATTTTCAGATCTGTCCCTTGCATGCAAATCCCTCAACTGAGTGTATAAAGTTTCAATCATAGCAGAAAGAGTTGGTGAAATATAGACATTTCCAACATCCACAGCTTTGGGATCAACAGCTTCAGCAAGCTGGCAGAATGCCTGATTCAGGCTCAAGCAGTCCCAAAGTTCTCCTTCTCTAGCATCAGGGAAGTTATGTTCACTGTGCTCAGCTTCTTCATGAGCTTCGGGGACAGGGGCTGCGGCTGGCTTCGGAGGGATATCCTTTGGTGCCATGTCAACAACAGCTTCCTTCTGAGTGGCTCTAGCAGCTTTCTCTGCTTTCTTTGTGCGAAGAATGTCAAGTTGAGCTTGGCGCTTGGCTTCAGCTTCACTAAGATGTTTGGCTTTGGCAGCAGCCTTAGCCTCTTGAGCTTTAGCTTCGGTGAGCTTGCGCTTCGCTTCAGCTTTCTGATTCGATTCAGCCAGCTCTTTTGCTGCTTCTCCAACAGAGTAGCATTCTTATCAGCAATATCTTTTTCTTTAGCTTCTTTATCAGCCTTAGCTTGGACTTGTGCTTCAGCATGAAGGCGTTCAGCTTCAGCACGGTCACGCTTGCACAGTTCAGCTTCAGACAACTTCTTAGTGCCGACCTGAGCAAAAGTTTGACCAGGCTTGGCAACAGAAGTCTTCAGCTTCAAAGCTTTGGCTTGTTCCAGAGCTTTAGCTTCGGGCTTAGCAGGCTTTGCCTACGGGTCATGCCTTTCCTTGGTTCTTTGCTCAGCAGGAACAAGGCGGCGAGGTGGCTTAGTAGCCAGGGGAGCCTCAACCACCAAGTTTGTCAAATCAATATTTTTCTTCGGAACAGGAGGGTCAGTTGGATCTTGAATCCTAATGCCCTTTGGAGCAGATGGTTTCTCTCCATCCTTCTTATTCAGTGGCTTCCGAAGACGAAGTCTCTTGGGGCTAGGGGGAATGGGGGTGTGTTCAGATTCATCATCTGCTTCGTCAGTAGGATCTTCATCAATAGAATCTTCAAGCTGTGCAGAAGCATCAGCTTCATCATCTGCTTCATTATCACCCTCTTCTTCAGAAGCAGGAGGGGGTGAATCACTCAGTTTTCGAAGCTTTCGCCTCTTCTTAGTCTTCGATGCTTCGGCTTCATCTAGCCCTAAAGCAGCAAGAGCTTTGGCCTTCTTCTCTTCTCTTATTCTTTTCTTCTCAGCTAAAATTGCAAGTCTCTCTTGCTCTTCTGGATAGTCATCTGGAGTCTTGAGAGTATTCGGGTGAGGAAAAGCAGGAGGCTTCGGGTAGTACTTTTTCCTGTTTGCAGCATTGTATTGGGCACACATGGCAGTGGTGTACCGATAAGGAGGGCTGAAAGCAAACTGCATTGCCCACTTCCAGTTTGGGATGCTCTTGTACTTGTACCACCTTATTTCCCAGTAGCGTCGAATATTTTGCAATCGAATCTTTCGGTCATGATCAGATTCTTCAGGCGGTGTGTCATAGCCCAACTTGAGACGAATGGCTTCGGGTATGCCTCGGGCATTCTTGACTTCCTTTGTCTTGCCACCTTTGCCTTTCTGCTTCGGTGTCTCTGGATAGTTTTCGAGCCCTTCAACGATGGGTGAATCATTACCCATGGCAGCCTCTTCGTTAGACATCCTGTGACCAGAAATATAGATGAGAGGGAACAAGAAAAGGGAATGAATAAGCACAGGCAAAAGTTTCGACCAAAACCAAATTTTGACAAGAACCCAGAGCAATCTAAGATTAGATGCACGTCTGTTAATGGATTGGGCTAGAACTAGTTCAAGAACAAGACCTAACTCAGTCCGAACACAGAAAAGATCGAATCTCAAAACTGACCTGAGAAGATGGGATCACTTTGATGCTAAGAACAGATTTCCCAAGGATCAATGATCAGCACGGATCAAAACAGTCCTATAAACAGAAAACAAAACCCTAACAGAACTTAGATCCAAGCCCTAGATGAAGAGCTCGTAGATAAGATTGGATCCAAGAAGCTTAGCGTACCCTAACTTGGTGACGCGAAGCGGCTACGGCGACGGAGTGCGGACACTTGCTCTTCGTCGACGAGGAACGTCCACGGCGGCGGCGGTCCGGAAGTGAAGCGGCGCAGTCGTCGTCGGGAACGGGAGCTCTGCGGCGTGCTCGAGGAGGAAGACGGGGAAATCGGAAGTGAATGAATGTGGGGGAAACGGTTCGCTGAAGGGATCGCCTTAAATAGGCTTGATCTGAAACGGTTGCCGGATCGTATCGGACGGTTCGCAGCGAGTGTCTCTTCCGATTCAATGGCTGAGATGAAATAGCAGATCGCGAGCGAATCTCAACGACCCGTAAAAGACGGGGACTCAACGGCCGAGGAATGAGTCTTGATCGAGAGTAAAAACTTCGATAAAGTTGGAAGCATTTGATTCGGAACTCAAGGACGTTCGAAGCAATATGCTTTCCGTTTCAATTGTGCTTAACATTCAAGACGGAGTAGATTGGGAGTGAATCAGAATGGAAGGGAAAGGTCCGAAACTTATCACTTCAAAGAACAACAACAAAACTAAAAGTGATAAGTACAGGGGACAAAAGAAACAACAAAACATAACAATAAACACAAAACTGAAGGCGAATGACGAACGAAACTAAACACAGAAACTTGGACGAAGGAAAACTCAAGCGAAGCTAAATAAGAAAACTCACAACGAAGGTGAATATATACAATGAAAAGTTTCAATCTTACTGAACATTGTGTGAGTCAAGGATGTTTAGCTCACATCTCAATGTACAAAAGCTTTTCTCGTCCAATGGCTTCGTGAGAATATCTGCCAATTGATCTTCAGTTCTTACATGGCTGATCTCAATGTCTTCGCATTGAACATGATCTCGAAAGAAATGGTGACGAATATCAATATGCTTCGTTCGAGAGTGTTGCACAGGATTGTGAGCAATCTTGATAGCACTCTCATTATCACAAAGCAGAGGGATTTTCTTCACAAAAATGCCATAATCTTTCAGCGTCTGCTTAAGCCAAAGTATTTGAGTGCAGCATGAGCCAGCAGCAATGTATTCAGCTTCAGCAGTAGATATTGAGACACAGTTCTGTTTCTTTGAAGCCCAACACACAAGAGATCTACCAAGAAAATGACAAGTGCCTGAGGTAGATTTCCTGTCAACCCTATCACCAGTCCAGTCTGAATCAGAATAACCAATCAAATCAAACTGAGTTCCTTTGGGATACCAAAGTCCCAATGAAGGATTATGTGCTAGATATCGAAGAATTCGCTTCACAGCAATATGATGCGATTCCTTCAGATTTGCCTGAAAACGAGCACAAATACAAACTGATAGCATAATATCAGGCCTAGATGCACATAAGTATAAGAGTGAACCTATCATAGACCGATACTTCTTCTGATCGAAGGGTTTCCCTTTCTCATCAGCATCAAGAAATCCATTTGTAGGCATGGGAGTCCTGATGGTCTTGCATTCAGCAAGATCAAATTTCTTCAGGCAATCCTTCAAGTATTTTTCCTGTGAAATAAAAGTGCCATTCTTCTGTTGGCGAATCTGTAGTCCAAGGAAAAACTTCAATTCACCCATCATAGATATCTCATATTTCTTCGACATCATCCTTGCAAATTCTTCGCTGATTTCAGTGTTAGTACAGCCAAAAATGATATCATCTACATATATCTGACACACAAATAGATCATTGTTATATGATCGAGTGAAAAGTGTGGGGTCAGTGGTTCCTGGTTTGAAGCCTTTCTTCAGAAGGAAATCCTTCAATGTTTCATACCAAGCACGAGGTGCTTGCTTCAGTCCATACAAAGCTTTGTGAAGCCTGTACACCATATCAGGATTCTTCGAGTCTTCAAAACCTGGAGGCTGCATAACATACACTTCTTCTTCTATCTCACCATTAAGAAAAGCACTCTTGACATCCATTTGATATAGCAATATGTTCTTGTGGTTAGCAAAAGCAAGCATGACACGGATGGATTCGAGACGGGCTACTGGAGCATAGGTTTCACCAAAATCAATGCCTTCGATTTGGGTGTAACCTTGTGCTACCAATCTAGCCTTGTTTCTTACCACAATACCATCTTCATCTTTCTTTTTGCGAAATATCCACTTTGTGCCAATAACATTGTGCTTCGTGGGATCTGGCCTGTCAACAAGTGACCAGACTTTGTTCCTTTCAAATTGGTGAAGTTCTTCCATCATAGCTAATAACCAATCCGGGTCCTTCATGGCTTCATCATACTTTGAAGGCTCTAGCATGCAGACAAACGAAAAACTTCCACAGAAGTTAGCCAAACGAGTACGAGAACGAGTAGTGGGACGACCTGGTTGATTGATATCTTCGAGGATCGAATCCACATCAACTCTTCTTCGAACTCGTGATAACGTAGCATCATTTGCTTCAGGCTCAACTTCTGCTTCAGGATCTGCTTCAGCTTCAGCTTCGGCATTTCCTTCAGGATTTGCATTTCCTTCATTCCCTTGTCCTTCTTCGTCATGTTCATCATTAGCTTCAGGATGTTGATCTCCAGCGCCCCGGGCTATGTGTGGGAACATTGGACCATCATCATCCCTAACATCTTGCCGTGGATTGGCTTGAACATGGCGAATCTCTCCAATAGCCATGGACCTGATCACTTCATCAAGTGGAGGTTCATCTAGATCATGAGGCAAATGCTCTTTTTGAGAGCCATTAGTTTCATCAAATCTTACATTCACAGTTTCCATAACTTTCCCAAAGTGAGAGTTATAGACTCTGTAAGTGTGAGAGTTTGAGCCATAACCTAAAAGAATACCTGCAAATTTGGAGCTATGATTCATATCTCTAATAAAGCATGGAGCACCAAATACCCTAAGATAAGAAACATTTGGTTTGTTACCAGTGATAAGTTCATATGAAGTTTTCTTCAGAAACTTGTGAAGGTAAACCTTGTTGATGATGTGACAAGCAGTGTTAATTGCTTCGGCCCAGAACCTAATAGGAGTCTTGTATTCAACAAGCATAGTTCTGGCCATCTCAATGAGAGTTCTATTCTTCCTTTCAACTACACCATTCTGTTGAGGTGTATATGCAGCAGAGAATTCATGAGTAAAACCATGATCATCAAGAAAATCTTCAATATGAGTATTTTTGAATTCGGTTCCATTATCACTTCGGATATGATTCAGAGATAATTCATATTCTGTTTGAGCTCTCTTAGCGAATGACTTGAAGATTTCAACAACTTTGCTCTTGTCATCCAAGAAGAAAACCCAAGTATAACAAGAGAAATCATCAACAATAACAAGACCATATTTGTTTCCTCCCAGGCTTGCATAGTTTTGAGGACCAAATAGATCCATATGAAGAAATTCAAGAGGACGAGTGGTAGTCATGATAGTCTTCGCTGAATGATGTTTCTTCGTGATTTTAACAGCTTCACAAGCACTGCAGAGACGATCCTTATCGAATTTTACTTCGCTAAGACCAATAACATGATTCTTCTTCACTAAATTATGAAGATTTCTCATCCCTGCATGACCAAGTCTTCGATGCCATAAACAACCAGATGAAGCTTTTTCCATTAAGCATGTGGATACAGCAGGGCCCGAAGAAAAATCAACAATGTATAAATCTCCCTTTCGGTAACCCTCGAAGACAAACGTATAGTCATCCTGTGAAAAGACAACACAACGCGAAGCAGAAAATAGAACAAGCATACCCATATGGCATAACTTTGAAATAGACATAAGATTATATCCAAGAGATTGGACTAGCATAACCTTGTCAATGTGCTTATCCTTCGATATGGCAACCTTACCCAAACCTAACACTTTACCCTTCTTGTTATCACCGAAGGTAATGTACTTCTGAGAAGATTGAGATAGTTTTTCTTTGGTGAATAACTCCTTGTCTCCGGTCATATGATTTGTACAACCACTATCCATGACCCATTCGGATCCACCGGAGACATAGCCCTGTAGAAGAATTAGTTCTTCTTAACCACCCACAAACGAGCAGGTGACTGAGAAGATGTTGAAGCACTGGTTGAAGCAATATTAAATCGAACAGGAGTGTATTGCTTCGGTGTACCATCAAGCACACCATAAATGTAAGTCCTCTGCGAATCGTTAGCATAAGAGTGAGCATATGCAATCTTAGTATGATTATTATGAGGACGATACGTATGGCGACCAGTACGATAATATTGCTTCTGCGGAACATTTGATTCGGGCACCAATGGATCATTTCTCTTCTCAAGAGAATAGAAATGATTCGGTGGTACTGAAGACTTTCCCTGCATAGTATGGTTAGCAGGCAGTTTTCCCACAAGTACTTTCTGCACCCATATCTGCCTCTTATAGAAGCCATTATTCGGTGGAGTACCTACATACTCAGCTATAACTTTTCCCTGTTCATCTTTCATGAGTTTGTAGTCTGAATCAAGTGATTCATCCACAATGGCTTTGTTCATTTTGCAGTCGAAACCTGAAAGGTTAGCAATATCAATGGGTTTCTCCTTCGCTAGAACCCAAACAGTCTTAGGATACTGCTCAGGCTCCCAATAGGTGCCATCAGGGTTTATCTTTCTCTCGAAACCAACACCCTCATTCATGGGATTTCTTTGAAAGAGAGCCTTCCTCGGGATATTACAGAGATATTGGTGTCCTTGCACAATTTTGAACATGCCTGTTTCAAATAAGTTTTTCAACCTGAGGAGTTCCTCGGTGACAGCAGGATTTTCCTCATCAGAGGCATTAGTATCATCAATAACAATAGGAGCTTTCCCTTCGGAATCAGTTTTTCTTCGTTCCAAACAATCCAAACAAGGTGATTCAGTTTTATGATTTGCTTCAGAACCTTGTTGAGCCATGAGAGAGAGATTAACATTTTCCAATTCTTCATGAGCCTCTTTCAGTTTTTGGAGAGCCATTTTCCTCTGAAGAAATTCATAGGTGAGCTTCTCATAATCAACTGAAAGAAGATCATGCCGAGAGGATAAATCTTCAAACTTCTCCTTCAGAGCAGCATGCTCATTAGTTAAAGTTTGACCTCTCTCAATCTCATCGATCAACAAAGTTTCTGATTTCTTAATAGTTTTGCTTAGTGAATCAAGTTCATCTTGTTGGATTGAAGAAATTTTAGCAAGTTTAGCATAGCTTATCTTTGAATCACTTTCATATGAGGAACAATCAGACGTATCATAGTTTGATTTGGATGAAGATACCTTCGCCTTGGCCATGAAGCAATATGCAGGAGTTTCATCTTCACTGCTGTTGTTGGTGAAGAATGAGCTCGAAGCATTGGTTGAAGCATCTATCGAAGCGAAAGCCAAACCAGCAACACCATCTGATTCGGACCCAGACCCAGACCTCGAGCCTGATTCAGCTTCGGAACGAGAGGCATCGTCTTCAGAGTTCATCTCCTTTCCCAGATAGGCCTTGGCACGGTGAGAGCTGCTTCGACGAGACGAGTGAGTCTTTGATGAAGAACCCTCACGCTTCTTATGATACTTCTTCCTCTTATCATCATCAGAATCTTTCTTCTTTTCTCTTCTTGAACTGGAATCATGTCTCTTTGACTCATGACTTCTGGAGGATCTGTGAGACTTCGATGAAGAGTCTCTGAGCGAATGCTTTGATTTGTTCTCAGCTTCCCACAGAGGGCAATCAGCAATGTAGTGACCTTGTTTCTTGCACTTGTAGCAGCAATTGTCCTTTGATGGAGCGCTTCTGGAGGATGAACGGTGAGTAGAATGACTCGAGCTTCTTGAAGGATAAGTCTTCTTCGGTAAGAAAAACCTTTTCTCTGAAAGCGATTGAAGCGTCTCATGATCAGTGCTAGATCTTTTCCAATGCTTGCAGGATCATCTGATTCGACACCTGAAGCAGAACTGACTTCGGGTGAAGAATGACTCGAAGCTTTTTCTTTCAAGGCATGAGATCTCCTTCGAGAACCATTTATGTCACGTTTCTCATCTTCGATCTCAAGAATATCAGCGGCGACAAGACGTCTGAAATCAGTCCTTTCCTTGATCATCAACACAATGTGATCAAACGAATCATCCAATGAGCGAAGCAGAGTTCTAACAACTGAGTGGGGAGTAATGTCATCAGCACCAAGTGAGATCAACTCATTTTCAAGAGCAGTGAGTCTGCTGTAAATGGAGCAGACTTTTTCACCCTCATTTCTCTTGAATCGATAGAATTTGCTTCGAAGTGTGTCAATTATGGCATCCTTCTGGGTAGAAACACCTTCACCAATCTTCTCAAGATAGTCCCAGACACCTTTGGCCGAAGGAATATTCTTCACTTCATGATACTTCTTTGGTGTCAGATGATTGGTGATGAAGACCCAGACTTCAGAATCAAGATCGATCATCTTCGCTTCTTCCGGAGTGATGGCGTTCTCGTCTGCAACTGTGACTCCATACAAGACAACTTGCCAGGCAGTTGAGTTGATAGCCATAATATTTCTCTTCATCTTGTCCTTCCAGTATGAATATTCCTTTCCATTGAACACGGGTATGGGTTCGCCGGAGCGAATGGCTGCGGAAGACATACTTGCAAAACACTCTAGGAGGTTAATCCAAATAAAGAGTGACTAGCTCTGATACCAATTGTAAGTCCAAGTATGTGATCAGAGGGGGAGGGGGTGAATGATCAATTCAAATTTTTGCATGAAACTATGAAGTGAAGCATAACTTAGCATCAGAAGAGTTGCAAGAGAAAGGTAAACATTGAAGCACAACAGGATTGAAGCATAACATAGCGAATCAAAAGCATCGAATCAATTGCATTGAAGCAAATCGCTGAAGCAATTGATAAACTGAATGTAAGTGCGGAAAGTAAAACGAACTCTTGACTCGGCGATGTTTGTTCGACCAGTTCACACTCTGCAAAGTGCTACGTCTGGTTGGAGGGACTTGTGATTGAACACAGGATCTAACCTCTCTCCATCCGTATCTCCACTGCACCAATCTCCTTGAGCTTGGTCAGTACTTCACTCGTGGTTGATTATTGAGGAAATCACCGAAACCTTGGACAAACTGGACTTCGAGGCGACAATAACTCTTCGCTCTCTGAAGAACAACTCTAACCGTCTAGGAGAATTGCAGTTCTCCAAGATAAAAAGGCTAGCAAACTTCTTCCTAAGTCATAATGAATCAACTCAGATCAATAGGACTTATGCTTCGGTGGATGGGTTTTTCGATTTGCTTCGGTGGGGTTTGCTCTTTCTCTTCACTGTAAGGAAATATTCTTGGAGCAGCCACCGGCCAATGAGAGCGGGGGTGGCGTATTTATAGGTGGCAATCCCTAGGTGCGAAATGACTGAAGTGACCCGATGTGACAGATTGACACCTGTCCGCAACGGTCGTATTTCCAATCAAAGCGCACCTTTAATTGCGGTCCAAGTAAAGCTAACTCACGGACTTGGTTCTGCTTCAGTAGCCGGAAGAACTAAGTCTTTGCTGGTGAAGCATTACCTAGTGCACATGAGATTTCTCAACTCTGGCTACTCACTGGTTTGGATTCGATCTGAGTCTTTTCACCAAAACCTTCAGAGTACATTTACTAAACCCCTCTTGATAGTACGGTTTTTCCTACGACTCAAAGAAGTGAAAAACAACTACGCAAAAACTACTAAGTCTTGCGCCATCTTGGTCATCTTCTTCGATGAGACGAGCTTCAGGATTCCTTATCTTTTTAGGGGTCATCATCCGTGATGAGCTTCACTCCAGAGGATATGCTTCAGTAAATATGTAAATCTTCGTTGAAGCTTTATCACCAACCTATAACTTCAGGAACCTAACCATCTGTTTTACACTAGAAAGCTTGTTAGTTCCTCTACTGTTTTTCCCAACAATATCCAAAACTCATGGGGATATAACTTTGCTCTTACAGCCCTAGAGAACCTACAACGGCGAGACTCTGCCGAGTCGCTTCGAGTTTGACTTACGAGTGGACGAACTCGTATTTCACTCTCGTCGGCTGAGTAGCGTAGCATCACTGGGATGATACGAGGGTATTCCTCTTTAGTTCACTCCGCTGGTGTCTCGGCACCACCGGGGTGATACGAGAATATTCCTCTTTAGTTCATCCCGCTGATGTCTCTGTAGAACCCCTTTAAGTGTGCCATCGAGGGTGATTCCTCCTGGTTTCACTTAATGGTAGGCACTCGAATCAACTGGTGTCCTTAAAGTTAAGAGTCGGGCGACCCAACGGTGCCCGCGAGCGGTATATTGTCGGGAGCGAGAGGGAGGGTACGACCTACGTTACTGGCGTGCTTGGCCCCTGCTCGTATCTCGCGAGAGTTACCAAACCACGAAAAATTCGAGGTCTACCAAGAGCACACGCGAGACAAGGTAAGGAGACGGTTCACCTTGTTGGTAATCGCGCGCTTTGACGGGACGACAGGGCAGGCCCCGACGTTACTGGTGGTCCTTGTTGTTGTTCGTTGTCCGTTGTGTTCTTAGTCAGACAACGATAACGGTTGTCTGCGAGATAATATTAAAATGCTAAATGGTTCGATGGATGACTTGAGAGACCCGTTGGTCTGTACGCACTACCTACACGTGGGATTATGGTGTGGGCCCTCCGCGTCGTAGTTCGTCAGCAGTACCACGGGCTGATAGCCAGGAAGCGGTCTTGTGTTCCTTGCTGTAGCAGGTGTGCTTTGGATTTGGTTTGGCTTTACCGGCCAGTCTCGTACCGTGCAGGAGCGTGAAAGGGGGAGGGACCTAGACCCCTTGGCGCATAGGATATAGTCCGGCGGATGGCCTCTCTGCTGAGCCTAGGATGAACTGCGATGTGTCGGATAGCCTCGTTGGGGCGTTCCCTAACAAGGTTCACGCCACCCTGGAGATCCGAGCGTGCAGGCTGAACAGTAGTGCACCCCTACAGGGACTTTAATATATTCGAATAGTTGTGTCCACGGTAACAGGACGCTTTATGCTGAAGCTGGATCTTACCACTACAAACTACTACTATTAAACTGTATGGTTCCGGGTTTTCTTCCTCGAAGGTTAGTCGAGGAGGGGAACTCGGAGGCATTATTATTATTAATCATTACAACTTATATTATACAATGCTGCAGCAACTTCTGCTTCATTGTTACTTTATGCTTTATATAAACTGTTGGTTGTTCTCATCTTGTGTTGTAAGACTCATCAGAACATGCTAGTCTTCGATAGGCCTAGCTTCTTACCCTTATTATGATTTCTATCTTGCGGTCCACTATATACAGCATACCCTTTCCATTGATACAAATGCATAAATGCTTAGTAGCGGACGTAAGACTCGCGGGTATGCTAGATAGTCACCCTTGCTTTATTTATCCTTTTATGTTTTTCCTGATCGGCCGCTGCAGTCGACGTTGGAGCCCAGGAGCAGTAGTACCCCGGAGGCGCCTACTACTACGTCGAGCCCCCCTCTAACCAGGACCAGGAGTAGTTTCGGAGGCTCCCACGCAGGAGGCCTTGCCTTTTCGATCTGTATCTCTGATGTTATTTGTGCTAGCCTTCTTCAGGAAAAACTTGACTAACTATGTCTGTACTCAGATATTATGGCTTGTATAACTTATGTATTTGGGTCCGTGTGACCCCCTTATATTGTAACATATTGGTTTATCCTTTTGTGTTTAGTGTTGTGCTGTGATATTCTCACTGTGGCACCCTAATCTCAGCCGTGTACCCTGCGTGTACGATTACTATACAAGGATTGATTTTGGGGGCGTCACAGTATGCCACCGGAGAGGGAGATTGTGTTCCTTATTGATTTAATACCAGGCACTGGGCCTATTGCTAAGAGGCCGTATAGGATGTCCGTTAATGAACTTGCAGAGTTGAAGGAGCAGATTAGAGAATTGCAGGCAAAGGGATTCATTCGCCCAAGCTCGTCACCTTAGGGAGCTCCAGTGTTGTTTGTTGAGAAGAAGGATGGAACCCAGAGGATGTGTGTGGATTACCGTTCTCTGAATGATGTTACTATCAAGAACAAGTATCCTCTACCTATGATTAATGATCTATTTGACCAGTTGGAGGGAGCTTGTGTGTTCTCTAAGATTGATCTTCGTTCTGGGTATCATCAAGTGAAGATTCGGGAGAAGGATATTCCGAAGACTGCTTTTACTACAAGGTATGGATTGTATGAGTATACCGTTATGTCATTTGGATTTACTAATGCTCCTGCATACTTCATTAATATGATGAATAAGGTGTTTATGGAGTTCTTGGATAAGTTGGTTGTGGTGTTCACTGATGATATATTGGTGTATTCCAAGAATGAGCAAGAGCATGAAGCACATCTGCGTTTGGTATTGGAGAATCTCAGAGAGCACAAGTTGTATGCCAAGTTCAGCAAGTGTGAGTTTTGGTTGAAGTAGGTAGGATTCCTTGGACATGTTGTGTTAGAAGAAGGAGTAGCTGTGGACCCATCCAAGGTTTCAACAGTTACCGAATGGGAGACACCCAAGAAAGTTGGAGACATTCGCAGTTTCTTGGGACTTGCAGGATATTATAGGAGGTTCATTGGGAATTTCTCCAGGATTGCAAAACCAATGACTGAGTTGTTAAAGAAAGAGAATAAGTTTGATTGGAGCGATGATTGTGAAACCAGCTTTCAGGAGTTGAAGAAACGGTTAGTAACTTCACCAGTCTTATGTTTTCCTGACATACATAAAGATTTCCAAGTATATTGTGATGCATCTCGTCGTGGAATTGGTTGTGTTTTGATGCAAGGGGGTAAAGTTGTTGATTATGCTTCACGTCATCTTAAGAACCATGAGCAGAAATATCCTACACATGATTTGGATTTCTCCGCAGTTGTTCATGCTTTGAAAACATGGAGGCAATATCTTGTTGGTAATCATTGTGATATACTTACTGATCATAAGAGTTTGATGTATATCTTTACTCAGAAGGAGTTGAATCTCATGCAGAGTAGATGGCTAGAGCTTATTAAGGATTATGATTTGAATGTGCAGTATCATCCTGGTAAGGTGAATGTTGTTGCTGATGCATTGAGCCATAAGAGTCATATCAATGTTGCTAATGTTGAGGATATGCCACTTGAGTTATGTGAGCAGTTCAAGAATCTCAGGTTGGAGATAGTTCCTAAGGGATATGTGGTAACGTTTGAAGTGAAGCCAAATCTGTTGGAAAGAATCAGAGAAGCTTAGAAGGGTGATGCAGATATTGATGAAATAAAGGAGAATATGACCAAAGGAAAAGCAGAGGGTTTCCGTGAGGATGAGCATGGAGCCATTTGGTTTGAGAAGCGCATTTGTGTACCGCAAGATGCAGAGATCAGGAAGTTGATTCTTCAGGAGGCACATGATTCACCTTATTTTATCCATCCAGGGAATACCAAGATTTACTTGGATTGAGGGAGAGATTTTGGTGGCCTAGCGTGAAGCGAGAGATAGCTCAGTATATTGCATTATGTGATGTTTTCCAGAGAGTCAAAGCTGAACCTCAGAAGCCAGAAGGATTGTTGCAGCCTTTGCCTATACCTTTGCCTTTGCCTATGCATGTGTAGGAATGCTACTCTATTACTATTGATGCAAATCTAGTAGGGTAGCCATATGATCTTATCCTGTTTTCTTAGACAACCTAGCACGTGTTTGTTGTATATTGCTATGCTTGTAGACAGGGATTGGTTTGAGATTTCATTGAGCTGTGTAAGAGTTTAATAATTTGACTAGCAAATATTAAATATAATTCACCTTAGGACGGGCGGGATGCATCCTAGAGGTTGCACCTTCTCTAAGGGCAGGTTCAGGGTTAAATGCTCCAAATGGTTTTGTATGGTTTGGTGGGAAGGCATCTTGGGGTCGTGCACCTTATCTAAGGACTGCGCCCATGAGAGTGCACCCTAAGTGGGCGTTGTCCAGGCTCAAAAAGATTGGACAGACTTAGTGACTAGTAGCTTCCATGTACGACCACTGGCTATGTGGGCTCTGGCTTAGTCGAATAAGTTGTAGGGAGCCTGGTCCTGGTAGCTAGCTGATGTAGATATGATAGGTGTACCGACTATCAAAGGGTGGAGGTGACCTCTTCTGAAGACTTCGTCTTAATCTTCGAGTTGGGTCTAGTGGGTAAAGTTTACAGACCTCTGCAGAGCGTATAAACTGATCATGATTAGCCGTGTCCCCGGTTAAGGACAACTTTGAGCAACTAGGCATTACTGTTGTTGGATGGTCTTGACAGATGAATCACCTTAATAAAACTTGAGTGGGAAAGATTTAATAAAGGGTTTGGGTTGGAACTGGTGTAGCCTAGTTCAACCCTAATTAGTAAGATAAACTAAAATTTTGACTTAGGTAGATTGGGAAAAATCAGCTTTCAGCAAAATAAAACCATAAGCCTTCCTTTGACTTACCTTGCATGTAGAGATAGGTCTGTTATATCCTTTTTCGTGTGACTTGTCGTACAAATCAGATGTAATGACCCGTTGTCGGGCTGTAACCTTCGGTGTTGCAGGTTTTTTAGACGACCAATAAGGTGCGTTCAGGGTCGCGGGTCTTCACTCAGCATGTCTCTTGTGGATGTTGATCGGACTCCTTGATGTTTACTATTTGCTACTTCCGCTATATTTATATTGAATAAGCTAGCCTTGAGCTATGCAACTTGTTTATTTATGAATTCTTGATCATACGATGTAATAATGATGCACTTGTACTTTGATATACATCTATTCTTGTGCTTTGTGACTTATTTCTTGAGGGGCCCGGCTGCAAAGTGGTGGGACACCCACAATAGTTCGTTGGCGGAAGGGATTGTTGTCTCCTGGAATGAGTTCAAGAATGCTTTCCGTGCTCGTTACATCCCCCATGAGGTTATGAACCGTATGAAGGCCGAGTTCCGCAACCTCATTCGAGGCATTAAATCTGTCGAGGCATATCAGAGGAAATTCCTGCACCTCTCTCGCTATGCGGAAAGTGACCTCCCAGATGATGCAAGTAGGCAAGAGAAGTTCCGTGATGGACTCAACCCAGATCTCCAGCTTGCCTGTGCCTATGTCTTCCCCGACTTCGCCACACTGGTGAACCAGACTATCACTCTCGAGACCTCTCAGTTCAAGTACAAGGGTTCGCAGAAGCGCTATCGTGACGCCGGCTCATCTTTGGGCACACCACATAAGCAACGCGTCTGGATCCCACACAGCGTGTATCGTCCAACTGCCCCTGCACCAAGGTCGTCGTATGTTGCACCCTGTCTGCCTCCGCCACCACCGAGACAACCAAAGGCTGAGACTGCTCCACCTAACGCTACACCCCTCCGTCCTCAAGATGGTCTGTGCTTCAAGTGTCGCCTCCTAGGTCACATTTCCAGAGACTGCCCCAGGGACAGAATCAACTGGTAGTTCACCCGGCTGGCCGTGGAAATGGTCGTGGCAACCACAGGACCCCCAACTATAATACTGGGTCTGCTGCTCATGCTCGTGGACATGCTTACAATATTGATGATGAAGAAGCTCAGGATCAACCTGCTACCGTGATGGGTACCCTTCTCGTTAATTCAGTACCCGCTACTGTTTTATTTGATTCAGGAGCATCACATTCATTCTTGTCGCAAACATTTTCATTATCGCATAACTTCACGTTTGAAGAGATGAACCCACCGATGGTAGTCCGCACTCCGATAGGCCATTGCCACACCTGCAAGTTAGTGCCCAATACCACCGTTGAAGTCGAAGGAATTGAATTCCTGGCCTCCCCCATCATCCTGAATTCTTCCACCATAGACCTCATTCTAGGAATCGATTGGTTGAAAGTTCACGATGCCGCACTGTATTGTGGCACCAAGTCTGTCCAACTTTTTCACCCCTCCGGTGAGATTTTCAACCACACCACCTGAATTACCCGTGATGCTGAAGCACCGATCTATATGATGAATGCTTTGAATGTCCCACCTCTTGAAATAATTGAGAAAGTTCGATCGTTTGTGGTATTACCGACGTCTTCCCAGAAGAACTGTCGGGAATACCACCGATCAGAGAGGTTGAATTTGTCATCGACATGAAGCCCGACACCGTCCCTATTGCCAAGCGACCTTACAAGATGCTGCCCCATGAACTCCTTGAACTTAAGGAGGAAATCGACAAGGCACTTCACAAAGGCTTCATTCGTCCAAGTTACTCTGCTTGGGGAGCACCTTCGCTCTTTGTCAAGAAGAGCGATGGAACGAACCGTTTGTTCCAAGATTACCGACCTATCAACCAGGCAACAATACGAAACAATTATCCACTTCCTCGGATCAATGATCTTTATGATCAACTTGTTGGATCCATGGTGTTCTCTAAACTCGACTTGAGGTTGGTTTACCATCAGATTCGGGTCCGCGAAGAGAACATCCCGATGAACGCTTTCATTACTCGCTATGCTTCATACGAGTACACTGTCATGTCCTTTGGCTTGACCAATGCCCCAGCTGTAACACCCTTAGTGTTAAGTTAAAGTGATCACCTTTTGTTAATGACAAATCACAATGCTTAACGATTCCTTGATCATATTTAAATCAAATGATATTAAAAGTCCCTTGATTGAATTAAAAAAAACATGGAAAATAAATCTTTAGCCAAAAATTGTGCAACCAATTTTATTAAATGCATAATAATCAGTAGGTCATATTAAATAAGCAATGGTATTTTATTAGTGTGTTCAAATATATTAAACAAAACAAAAAGTAGCAAATCAACCCCAAATGATTATTCAATGAATATATATAACCCAAATGATTTTGTTTGGGCACCAAACTTTTTGTAGTAGTGCAGTACCATGTAATACTAATATTGAGATAGTTGCATATTTTACAAAAATACATTGATATCCAAATTAATTTGGAATAGATGAAAACAAAAGAAAAAAATAGAAAAATGGTATTACTCTATATGTCTCCTCATGGAAACTCCCCACCGGGATAGCTTGGCCCAGCCCACCCCTCCCCTTCCCATGTGTACATCTCCCCTATTCCCTCTCCCTCGGTCGCCATGGCCGAGCTGGCCATGCCGAGCCCGCTCGCTCCTGCTCCTCTCATGCGTCGCTACAGCCACCTTGGAGGATAAGAGAACCCTGGCCCCCGACCCCTAGATCGAACCACATTCCCCTCAGATCTCCTCGCGCATACGGCCATTGCATACGGCCGCCATGGCCATGACCGTGGACGCCCCCCCTGTCGATCTCCACCACCCGTCGCCGCCTCGCCTCTCCTCTGTGGCAAGAATGGACCGCCGCGACCTCCCCTTCCTCTCCGTCGAGTCACGCGAGCGGAGGAGCCCTCCAACTCCGCCCTCGTCGTCGTCTTCGAGCCACGGCCGCCGCCCTTCGCTACTCGCACCGCTCGTCTCTTGCTCCCCTGGACCCCCCACCCCACCTCCATGTGAGCACCCGTCCCTCCCCGACCTCTTCCTTTTCTTTGGCCCCCGCGTCCCATGGCCACCTCGCCAGCCGAGTCCATGGCCGAGCCGCCGCTCGCCTGTGCCCTACGCGAGTGCGCGCGTCCACACGCGTCGCCGCCATCCACGCCGCTGCCGGCCGGCCCCGGCCTCGCCGATTCTGGCCGCCGTGGCTCGCAGCCGCTGCTGTCCTGCCATGGCCGTGGGAAGTGTGTGTCCTGGGCCACTGCCTCATGGGCTAGTCCCTGATTAGCTTAAGGGGCTAATCCCCTTTATAAACTAACCCATCTGTTAATAGACTATGACGTGTGGGCCCTCTTTGCTATCTAAACGTTTAAAATGAATATAGTTAATATCCTGTCTTTGACATGGGGGCCCCAGCCTTTTAGTTAATAAAATTGCTTAATATTTATCTGTTTAAATTATAATCCCTATGACATGTGGGCGCAAGGCCTTTAACTAATCTGTGAATTAAATTTAAATATGGATTAATCCCTATGCCTATGACAAGCCTGGCCCACTGGTTAAGTTTGACTGGTCAATATCCCTGTTGTGGATAATGTTGCTATTTAGTAATAAAATAAATCCCAGAAATTGGTTTAAAATGAATTAAACTTAGGAAATCAATATCTTTTAAACCATAAGTCAGATGAAAATAATTTATGCATCAAAGTTGATCAGAAAAATATCACAAATATGAATACGCTACCCGTTTACCAACCGCACCCCCTAACATACCGAACGTGAAACATTTCCCCTCTGGTTCATCTGTCTGTCAGACGACCGGAGAAGGTAAAACTTTCCGGATAAAAATGTTCTAAACATGAAAGCTGTTTAGAATGAATCAACGAGCACGGATACACTATCCACATGTCTGTCAGATGTCTCTAACACTACAAACATGGAACATTCCCGCTCCAGATCGTCTATCCGGTAATCACCCAGAGCCGGGTAAACATCCGGTTAAATTCTCGTTTCTTCTGCAATGTGTAGCACCACGTTAGTTCACCCCTCGATTAACGTTTGCCGTGTCTTTCAATTGTCTTGCTATTATTGTTGTGTATTTATGGTTTCTCCCCCCTTATTCTCTGATAGACCTGGACCCTGCCGCCGACTACACCGCTGCTGAGTACGACTACTTCCAGGAAAGCAGATCCATTTTCGTTCTCTAGATATCGCCTATCTTTCCGTACATTTATTGCACTAGGCACCAGAGTGATCATGATATTATAACTGCAACAGGTACGGATCAATGTAGACACCCTAAGGAACCTACAACGGCGAGAATTTTCCGAGTCGCTTCGAGTTTGACTTACGAGTGGATTGACTCGTATTTCACTATCGTCGGCTCTGTAGCGTAGCATCACCGGGATGATACGAGGATTTTCCTCTTTAGTTCATTCCGCTGATGTTTTCTGTCGAACCTGTTTAAGTGTACCATCGATGGTGATCCTCTTGGTTTCACTTGATGGTAGGGACCTGAACCAACTGGTGTCCTTAAAGGTAAGAGACGGGCGACCCAACGGTGCCCGCGAGAGGTATTGCGTCGGGAACGATAGGGAGGGTACGACCGATGTTACTGGCATGCTTGGGCCCATCTCGTATCTCGTGAGAGTTACCAAACCACGAAAAGTCGAGCTCTACCAAGAGCACACGCGAGACAAGGTAAGAAGACAGTTCACCTTGTTGTTAACAGCGCACTTTGACGGGACGACAGGGCAGGCCTCGACGTTACTGGTGGACCTTGTTGTTGTTCGTTGTACGTTGTGTTGTTAGTCAGACAGCGATAACGGTTGTTTGCGAGATAATAATAAAATGCTAAATGTTTCGGTGGATGACTTGAGAGGCCCGTTGGTCTCTACGCACTACCTTCACGTGGGATAAAGAGTTATGGGCTCCCCTGCGTCATAGTTCATTCAAAAGCTCTTCAGACGTCTACAGTATCGAGGCCTGATTGCCGGGAAGTGGTGTGTTTTCTTCGTCCGGACGGTGTATTTGGATTTTCTTTTGCTTCACCGGCCAGACTCGCACCCTGCAGGAGTGTGGAAGGGTGAGGGACCTAGACCCCTGAGCGCATAGGATATAGTCCGGCGGATAACCTCTCTGCTGAGCCTAGGATGGATTGTGGCGTGTCGGATAGCTTTGGTGGAGTGTTCCCTAACAAGGTGCCCACCACCCTGGAGATCCGAGCATGCAGGCTGAACAGTAGTGCACCCCTACAGGGAGTTTAATCTATTAGAATAGTCGTGTCCACGGTAACATGGTGCTTTATGCTGAAGCTGGATCTTACCACTACAAACTACTACTTTTAAACTGTTGGTTCCGTGTTTTTTTCCTCGAAGGGAAGTCGAGGAAGGGAACTCAGAGGCATTTATAAATTCTTAATTATTATAACTTACTAATATACAATGCTACAGAAACTTCTGCTGCATTGTTACTTTATGCTTTACATAAACTGTTGGATTTTCTCTTCTTGTGCTGCAAGACTCGTCGGAAGATGCTAGTCTTTGATAGGCCTAGCTTCTCATCCTTATTCTGACTTTAATGCTTTCAGTCCACTATATACAGCCTCGCCTTTCCATTTGATAGAAATGCATAAATGCTTAGTAGAGGACGTAAGACTCGCGGGTATTCTAGATGCTCACCTTGCTTTATTTCCCCCTTTTTGTTTTGCCTGATCGGCCGCTGCAGTCGACGTTGGAGCCCAGGAGAAGGAGTACCCTGGAGGCGGATACTACTATGTTGAGACCCCCGCGGAACAGGACCAGGAGTAGTTTCGGCGGCTCCCAGGCAGGAGGCCTTGCCTTTTCGATCTGTATCTCTGATGTGATTTATGCTAGCCTTCTTAAGGCAAAACTTGACCAACTATGTCTGTACTTAGATATTATGGCTTGTATAACTTATGTATTCGGATCCTCGTGATGCCTAGTTTGTAACTTAGAAGATTTATCTTATTTCTGTTTAGTGTTGTGCTATGATATTCTCATCGTGGGTCCCTAATCTTAGTCGTGTACCTTGCGTGTATGATTACTGTACACGGATTGAATTTGGGGGCATCACAAGTTGGTATCAGAGACGATTTCCTGTAGGTAACACCCTTCAAACTCCTTGGTCGAAGTCGATTCTAGTCCTTGCAAAACTACTTTACTAACAGTGTCGTGTGGCTTATCGGCCCACGTCGCAAACTGGATGGTATTAGGATCTTCTTTTCCGCTCCTTTACTATGGGATTATGATTTCTCATCTATTTCGGGTTAATGATTTTCCTAACACTAACTTTTGGTTCTCGTACCTCCTTCCTTCCGGTGATCCATGCATTCCAGATGATCGCTTACTTCGCCAAGAGATTCTGAAGATACTCTCCGATAAATTCCCGAGGCCCTATGTGTTCGTCGCCTTTGCAATCCCATGCCACCGTTACGTCTGTATGGATAAATCCATACACCTTTCGTTCATCCATTCAATCACAGTCGCTCTTGTTACTACAAGATACCCCGAAATACCCCTCGATGTTTCGTGAATCCTCGGTAGCCTACTGCCTTTGGAGATTCTTCTTCCCTGCTTGCACTATGGTAAGTTCTCGATGTCTACTATTCCTCATTGAAACCCCTTGTCATTGCCATACCGATCTTATTGAATCATCGTCTGTGATAATGCACTTAATAATTAGTTGATCCCTAGTAATTCATTCTTCCGGCTCAGACGTCATTCCGGACACGAGCTAGATCTCGGTAAATCAAACCTTGATTGATTGTCCGTCCAGTTCCGGTCAACTTACTCCTCTTTTGATCGGATCGTCTACTTCCGATCCTTCATTCATGAAATCATAATTCCTTTGAATTCAATCATCGAATTATTCCGACGCTTCTATGGTCTGATGCCTTTGCATTCTTTCTCCTTCTGGTTGAGTGTCGATACTCACATCAGATGCTTTGCGAATCACACGACCTTTGGTGTATTATTATCCGACTAATTTTTCATGGCTTCTTCCATGTGTCAATTGGATTCATCATGTGAAATACCATCCCTGCCCCTCGATGATTTGTGTTATCATCGACAACCTTCCTTGACTCCCTGCCAATACAACTTGGTCGTGTATATCGTGCTCTGCTTCCCTTGGGAAAGTTATACACCTAATGCTTGTATATAACAACATTTTCCCTTCCATTGGTCTGTTTAATATTTCTTGTAATATGTATTGTCTGAGAAGTGATAATTCCCTTCTTTTGTAAACACTTTGGTGTACTACTCTGTCGGTACAACCTGTTACTGTCAAGGACAACCTTCCGGTTACCACCGATGCAAGAGAGTTTTGCCGATTGGTCTGCCTCGTTTTAACGAGCAGGAAAATGATTCTCTTCGTCCCTCGCACTTGGTACCGAGGTCGTTGCCGAGATAACTGATGAACTATTCTCTGAAAACCTTGCATCACGATCGCATGGAATTTCGCCCCCCTTCTTATTCAATGTGGACCCATTACCCACAAATCCAAAGGATCGAAACCTCACGCTCTTGTACCTTTTGTTCTCAAGTTTATTCCTCTTGCTTGGCCTCGCATGCAATTCACGAGTCACCTACCTTGTGATATTCAGTCTGATATCAGACTTAGTGGTTATGCCTTTTCGTTATCCATCAACGTTGAATGCTTGCATATTCGCCTGAAACTTCTCATGCCTTCCTTTGATTGTATTCCCCTAAGTTAAACTCGGAAGATATTGTTTAGCCCATTCCCTTGAACACCCCAGTTGATTAATCTGGTACTGATCCGTCCCCCTTAAGTTTTATCTCCTAGCCTATCCGTAAGTACGATGAAGCTTCGAAAGAAGGATAACAACACATCGAGATGCACTAATGCAGAGAAATGAAGAAAACAACATTAAGGACCAGCTTCTTCAAGAAGGGCAACCAGAACTAGAAGATTCGTTAGATGATGAAACCAAAACTTTAACCCTTACACTACCTTTTAATTATCGGGACGATAATTCTTTGTAGTGGGGGAGATTTGTAACACTCTCAGTGTCAAGTTATAGTGATCACCTTTTGTTAATGACAAATCACAATGGTTAACGATGCCTTGATCATATTTAAATCAAATGATATTAAAAGTCCCTTGGTTGAATTGAAAACAATGAGGAAAATAAATCTTTAGCCAAAAATTGTACAACCAATTTTATTAAATGCATAATAATCAGTAGGTCATATTAAATAAGCTATGGTATTTTATTAGTGTGTTCAAATATATTAAACAAAACAAAACAGTAGCAAATCGGCCCCAAATGATTATTCAATGAATATATATAATCCAAATGATTTTGTTTGGGCATCAAACTTTTTGTAGTAGTCCAGTACCATGTAATACTAATATTGAGAATAGTTGCATATTTCACAAAAATACATTGATAGCCAAATTAATTTGGAATAGATGAAAACAAAAGAAATAATAGAAAAATGGTAAAACTCTATATGTCGCCTCAGGTCAACTCCCTACCGGGCCAGCTTGGCCGAGCCCACCCCTCCCCTTCCCCTTCCCATGTGTATTGCCGAGCCCGCTCGCTCCTCCCCCTCTCCTGCGTTGCTACAGCCACCTTAGACGATAAGATAACCCTGGCCCCCGACCCCTAGCTCAAACCCCATGCCCCTCAGATCCCCCCGCGCCTTCTTCCCCGTTGCACACGGCCGCCATGGCCATGGCCGTGGACGCCCCCCTGTCGATCTCCACCACCCGTCGCCGCCTCGCCTCGCCTCCGTGGCAAGAAAAGACCGTTGCGACCTCCTCTTCCTCTCCGTCGAGTCACGCGAGCGGTGGCGTGTCGTGACCCGGGGTTAGCGTATGCAAGAATCGCTACAACACAATCATATGGAGAGCCGAGAACCGTACCCACTTGTCTAAGCAGACAAGGCCAAGCACAGAACGTTCTCGGAAAGCACCGAACGTGAGGGGCATCCCATCCAGGCCGGATGATCAACTGAGATGGGTCCTCATCGTCCGCACACAAGTCTAAATGATATGGGTGGTGAACTCCCATACTCATAGTGTGATATCCTAGCTTAATAGGAATGATAGACTACTCATATCAACAAGGTGCACCTTCTTTTCCGGGAGCCCAGATGCAAAGAACTCCAAAGTTAAGCGTGCTTGGCTTGGAGCGATTTGAGGATGGGTGACCAACCGGGAAGTTGTTCCCGGGTGCGCATGAGTGAGGACAAAGTGCGCAGGAAAGACTAGTGTTGGTCTGTGGGGACAGTCTAGATCCCGCCAGGCGTACGCCGGGAACCGGTGGGTGTGGCCGGGGCCTTACAAATGGTATTAGAGCCGACCCTTGCGGCTATACGGGCGTGTGTGGGTCAGTGCGCGAACATGTGGGACATGTGTCGGCACTGGACGCACAGACGTGTGCCAAGAGGGAACGTTCCTGTGGGCCGATGAGGACATCGGTTCCTTTGAGTGGGGGTGTATGTGACATCCTAGCTTAATAGGAATGATAGACTACTCATATCAACAAGGTGCACCTTCTTTTCCGGGAGCCCAGATGCAAAGAACTCCAAAGTTAAGCGTGCTTGGCTTGGAGTGATTTGAGGATGGGTGACCGACCGGGAAGTTGTTCCCGGGTGCGCATGAGTGAGGACAAAGTGCGCAGGAAAGACTAGTGTTGGTCTGTGGGGACAGTCTAGATCCCGCCAGGCGTACGCCGGGAACCGGTGGGTGTGGCCGGGGACTTACACATAGACAAGTCGCCCCAACCATACTATCGATTGTATTATAACCCTTACATAGACTTACTCCAACCCGATCACTTAGTCGTGGTCTAGGGCGGGCTCGATCATACATCAAAGTGTGTACGTGACGTAGTCACGAGCAATCGCATCGCGATGCCCCAAGTTGCGCACATCTAAGGGCCACTTGTTGTATAAAAGACCGCCAGCCAGATCACAACTAAGGTCTCAAAAACCCATACTAAGACATGCATGTTATAAACCGTGATCATTGCAATTCTCTACAAAGTTTACAACTTTATTGATAACTCTTACACAGTGCACACAGACATCACGAGACCGTGACATCAAACATGCAGAAGCAAAGTAGGTCTGAGTACAGACAAGTTTAACAAATGGCTTAGAGAAGCCTTATTTATAAACAAGCCCTTCCACGAGGGACCACTCGCCTGACTGGGACTACACTAGCTTGGCTTCAGTCGTCGAGCTCCAGGAAGAATCCACCTTCGGGGTTAGTGGGTTCATCTAAAACATAGAATAAGCAAACGTGAGTACAAAGTCGTATTCAGCAAGACTTACGTAGGACCTATACTACTTATGCACATGTATCAAGGTAAAAGGAGGTGGGGTTCATAAGAAGAAGTGCCAGCTTTGACTTGGCTAGTCATGAACTATGAGTACCAGACTTGAGGTAAGAAGCGTACATGAGTCCACTACAATCTCCAACCAATTACACCACTATGGTGCCTTCCTCGAATTTCCACGAGAAAGCTTATCTTGGCAAGTTTTATAAGTATCCAGTTCAAGTTATCTAATAATCAAGCTAAGCTTTCCAAGCAGTCCTTAACTTCTGGGGTTCGAACGGGGTGAGGTACTAGGTTGAGAGGGGTCAGTGAGCCCAATGTGTGGTTGCACTCTTCTTCTTGGATCACCACACAAGAACTTGGACTTAAGGCAGTGTTCAACGAGACAACCCACTGTGTACTCCTACACAGCCTCTCATCGTTCACCTTGTATTAGGGTGGATTCACCAACACAGTGCCACCTTCTTCAACATGATTGCTACCATCCCGACTCACAGATCAAAGTATCCTCATTGTAAACACTAAGCATGCAATATGAAGTAACAGTTGCAGGGGCCACATGATATCAAACAAATCCTACATCTGCTAGGATTGTGGTTTGCTTACTACTGTGACAAAATGATAGGTCATGCAAAGGATATGGGTTCAACTATGCGGTAGAATCGATAACAAGGTGATCATCCTATTTCATGCATAAGTGAGACTGAGAAGGAAATGGGTTTTTATCGACATGATCAATGGGGGTTTGCTTGCCTTGCTGACGAGGTTCAGTATCGGGGTCTTCAACGAAGGGGATGGCCTCCGGTTCCGGCTCCACTTCTATCGAGCAAACAAGGCAATCAAGGGATAAATATAAATGAAATGCTCAAACACATGATCAATATTGTAGTGTGATGTTCATGGTCACAATGTGTTGGCAATTCCATTTAAAAGGAGTATATTGCAATTGAATTGCAAATTCAAACTCCATTTGATTTATCGATGAATCTCAAATGCATTTGAATCCATGAATGTTCATTTGAAAGGGTTGAGCATGAATGCAATGTAGTTCTTGATCCTAGCACATACCTAACTTGGGGTTGTGACAACTCACCCCCACTCAATAGAATCTCGTCCCGATATTCAGAAGTCATCGGGAGGATGGAGGGGTACTCGGCACTGAGACGGTCATCTCTTTCCCACGTGGCTTCTTTCTCAAGGTGGTGTGACCATTGTACTTTTAGAAACTTGATTTTATGACGGCGAATGACATGCTCTGCTGAATCAAGAATACGAATGCGGTATTCTCGATAAGAAAGGTCATCTTGGATATCAAGCGTTTCATGGTCAACTTTGTGGATGGGGTCCTTGAAGCAACGCCTGAGTTGTGACACATGTAATACATCATGTACTCGGGAAAGGTGCGGGGGTAGTTCAAGTTGGTAGGAAAATTCTCCACGTTTAGCAAGAATGCAGAAAGGTCCGATGTAACGTGGGGCCAACTTTCCTTTGATACTGAAGCGTTGGGTTCCCTTTAGAGGAGTAACCCAAAGGTAAGCCTTCTCATCCAGATTGTAGCTTTCTTGCCTATGATGACGATCATAGTAGCTTTTCTAACGAGACTGGGCTGCTTTGAATTGATCACGAACAGTGCGAACTTGCTCTTCTGCTTCCATGATCATATCCGATCCAAAGAATTGTCTTTCACCGGTTTCTGACCAGTTAAAGGGTGTTCGACATCTTCGTCCATATAGGAGTTCAAAAGGAGCCATGTTCAGACTAGATTGGAAACTATTGTTATAAGCAAATTCGGCAAATGGAAGAGACTTCTCCCAATTCTTTCCGAATGAGATAACACAAGCTCTGAGCATGTCTTCAAGAATTTGGTTAACCCTTTCGACTTGACCGCTAGACTGAGGATGGAAAGCTGTACTAAAGGAGAGATGAGTTCCCATAGCATGTTGGAAGCTTCCCCAGAATCTAGAGGTGAAAAGGCTACCACGATCGGAATTGATTTCCAAAGGAACACCATGAAGAGACACAATTCTAGAGACATACAAGTCCGCTAACTGGCTAGCAGTTATATACTCGTGAAAGGGAAGGAAGTGTGCAACTTTGAAAAGTCTATCCACAACAACGAAGATGGCATCATTTCTTTTCTGGGTTTTTGGAAAGCCAGTGATGAAATCCATACTGACTTTGTCCCATTTCCACTCTGGAATAGGATAAGGTTGAAGAGTACTAGAAGGTCTTTGATGTTCAGCCTTAATGCGACGACAAACATCACATTCGGCAAGAAATCGAGCAATGTGTCTCTTCATCCTAGTCCACCAAAATCTCTGGCGTAGATCTCGGTACATTTTTGTGCTACCGGGATGAATCGAGAGGGGTGTGTCATGGGCTTCTTTGAGGATGAGTTGCCTTATTTCCCTATTCTTAGGTACTACCAAACGATTTCCAAAGAATACAGTTCCTTTACTATCTGTGTAGAAACATTTAGCAACTCCGCTAGCAATAATCTCCTTGATCCGGCGAATACCTCGTGCATGCCTTTGGGAAACTATGAGTTGATCCTCAAGGGTTGGTTTCGCCACCAAGTTGAAAAGATATCTACGAGGAACAATCTCGAGATTGAGCTTTTGAATTCCTCATGAAGAAGTGGTTGATACTGTTGTAACATGAGGTTGTTACAATATGACTTACAACTTAGTGCATCAGCCATGACATTGGCTTTTCCTGGGGTGTAAGAAATTCCTAAGTCATAATCTTTTATCAACTCTATCCATCGTCTTTGCCTGAGATTAAGATCTGGCTGGGTGAATATGTATTTGAGGCTTTGGTGGTCGTAATAGATCTCACAACGATTACCATTGAGGTAATGTCGCCAAGTTGTCAGGACATGAACTACGGCAGCGAGTTCAAGATAGTGGGTAGGATAGTTTTCTTCATGTGGACGCAACTGGCGTGAAGCATAAGCTACCACATGTCTTTCTTTCATAAGTATGCATCCTAACCCTTTCCGTGAGGCGTCACAAAAGATCTCGAAAACCTTTTTTGTGTCTGGAGGCGCAAGTACGGGTGCAGAAGACAATCTTCTTTTTAGCTCTTGAAAGATTTCCTCGCACTTGGGAGTCCATTGGAATTTCTTATATTTCTTGAGGAGTTCTGTTAGAGGCTTTGCAACTTTAGAAAAGTTCTCGATGAAGCGGCGGCAGTAGCTTGCTAAGCCAAGAAAACTCTTAACTTGATTAACCAATTCAGGTGGAGTCCATTCAAGGACGGCCTGAACTCTCTCGGGATTGACGGCAATGCATTTGGCAGAAATCACGTGGCCTAAGTAGGTCACTTCTGGTAGCCAAAATTCACACTTGGAGAATTTGGCATACAGGCGATGCTCTCGAAGTTTCATCAATACCAACCTAAGATGTTCGGTATGTTCTTCTTCGTTCTTCGAGTAGATGAGAATGTCATCCAGATAAACTACAACAAATTTATATAAGTACTCCATGAAGATCAAATTCATCATGCGCGAGAATGTGGCGGGGGCATTGGTTAAACCAAAGGACATGACGGTGTACTCGTAAAGACCATAAAGAGTAGTGAAAGCCGTTTGTGGAATGTCCTCATTTCGGATTTTGATTTGATGATAGCCTAATCTCAAATCCATCTTGGAGAAGACAGAGGATCCAGCAAGTTGATCATAAAGATCATTGATCCTGGGCAGTGGGTACTTGTTCTTTAACGTCGCTAGATTTAGCGGGCGATAGTATATGCACATCATTTATGTTCCATCTTTCTTCGTTACGAACAGAACGGGGCAACCCCATGGCGATGAGCTAGGGAGGATGAAGCCTTTTTCCAACAAAGCTTCAAGTTGTATTTTAAGCTCAGCTAACTCACGTGGGGCCATTTTGTATGGGCGTCTGGAAATTGGTGCGGTTCCTGGCATAAGATCCAATATGAACTCTACACATATGTCGGGTGGAATTCCCGGCAGCTCTTCAAGAAAGACACCCGGGAAGTCACGAACCACTGGAATATCTTCAAGGTCGGGAAGGGGAAGCACATTCAAAGAATGCATCTGGGTTCTTGTTCCTGGTGAGGAGTAATCTATTGTCTGGCCTGAAGGATGTGTAAGTCTAACTGACTTGGCTTTACAATCAAGAAAAGCATTTTGTCTTGATAACCAATCCATACCAAGGATGACATCAATGTCTGAAGACTTGAGGGCTATGATTGAAGCAAGGAATACTAAACCCTCAATTGCAATTTGATTACCATGGCTTACTCTATTAGTTTGCCACTTGGAACCAAGAGTTTGAATAATCATTGGGGTGAACATTTAATCAAAGAATATCTCATGCCGAAGTGCATAACTCTCCGACATGAATGAGTGAGATGCTCCTGGATCGAAAAGGACAGAGGTAGGAACATAACTGACTGGGAGCGTACCATGAATGACGTCAGAAGTACCATAAGTTTCTTCAGCTGAGATTTGGTTCACACGTCCAATATTTGCAGAAGAAGATGGCTGGGTGGTGGAGACCTTCGGGGGTGGCTTGGAACGAACATTTGGGTTCCCTTTGGCATGAGGTGGAGCATTCTGATTGATGGGGCACTCACGAGAATAGTGACCAGGCTGGCCACATCTGAAACAAGCTCTGAAGATATTGCGGGAGCTGGGTTGTTAGGTGGAGCTGGATGGAACGAAGCTGGTGGACGAGGCGCCACAAAGTATGGCCTCCGTGGGTTGTTCTGGCAGAACATGCTATTGGGGATCCAGATATTGCGCTTCTGAGGGCCTGAACTGGATGAACCATCGTCTCTAGGGTGCTTGTGGGAATCCTCGTGTCGGGACCCGGGGTTAGCGTATGCAAGTCCCGCTACGACATAGTCATATGGAGAGCCGAGAACCGTACCCACTTGTCTAAGCAGACAAGGCCAAGCACAGAACGTTCTCGGAAAGCATCATACGTGAGGGGCATCCCATCCAGGCCGGATGATCAACTGAGATGGGTCCTCATCGTCCGCACACAAGTCTAATGATATGGGTGATGAACTCACATATTCACAGACAAGTCGCCTCAACCATACTATCGACTATATCATAACTCTTACATAGACTTACTCCAGCCCGATCACTTAGTCGGGGTCTAGGGCGGGCTCGATCATACCACAAAGTGTGCACGAGACAGAGTCTCGAGCAATCGCATCGCGATGCCCCAAGCTACGCACATCTAAGGGCCACTTGGTGTATGAAAGAACGCCAGCCAGATCACAACTAAGGTCTCGAAAACCCATACAAAGACATGCATGTTATAGACATACACGCAGCACACATGCCTTGTATGAACAGTAGGTATCATTGCAATTCTCTACAAAGTATACATTTTTATTGATAACTCTTATAGAGTGCACACAGAGATCACAAACATGTGATCCAACATTACAACAACAAGCGGAAGCAAAGTATGTCTGAGTACAGACAAGTTTAACAAATGGCTTAAGAAGCCTTATTAAAACACAAGCCCTCCACGAGGGAACCAGTCGTCTGACTGGGACTAGACTAGCTTGATCTTCAGTCATCCAGCTCGATGAAGAAGCCACCTTCGGGGTCAGTGGGTTCATCTAAAACATATATTAAGAAAACGTGAGTACAAAGTCGTACTCAGCAAGACTTACATAGGAGCTATACTACTCATGCACATGTATCAAGGTAAAGGGAGGTGGGGTTTCACTTGGAGAAGTGCCAGCTTTCACTTGGCTAGTCCTGAACTACGAGTACCAGACTTGAGGTAAGAAGCGTACACGAGTCCACTACTTTCTCCAACCAATTACACCACTATGGTGCCTTCCTCGACTTCCCCACGAGAAAGCAAGCCATAGCACTCACACTTATCTTGGTGTGTTTTAGAAGTATCCAGTTCAAGTTGTCTAATAATCAAGCTAAGCTTTCCAAGCAGTCCATAACCGTGGACGCGGCTATTCAAATAGTTTTGTTAACCCTGCAGGGGTGTACCGCTACACACACATGATCATTAGTTACCGCCTTTGATCTCGACACCATTCAAGGGGTGCCAGCGAGGATGCTCACCACAACTATTACCTCATAGCCGATCTAGTCCGAGAAAGCCGCCTACCTGGGTTGGCTACCACTATCGTGAACCCGGCGGGTTTACCGAAGTGGACCCAAGTGATGTGTGCGTGGTGCATAAGCCGGTCTCGGGTGAGCCGTTCTCTCACTTAGCAGCCAGGCCACAGACCTACCAGAACTCCGAACTATTGCGACATCTGGACATTGAAAGGGATGAGGTAATAAGCTGAGAGGGGTCAATGAGCCCAATGTGTGGTTGTACTCTTCATCTTGGATCACCACACAAGAACTCGGACTTAGGGAGGTGTTCAACGAGACAACCCACCATGTACTCCTACACAACCTCTCATCGTTCACCTTGTATTAGGGTAGATTCACCAACACCTTTCTACCATCATCAACATGATCACTACCATCCCGACTCACATAACAATAACATCATGGTATCACTCTAAGCATGCAATAAGCAGTAACAATTGCAGGGGCCACATGATATCAATCAACTCCTACATTTGCTTGGATTGTGGTTTTCTTACTACTGTGACAAAATGATAGGTCATGCAAAGGAATGGGTTCATCTATGCGGTATAAACGCAGCATGGTAATCATCCTATACAATGCATAAGCGAGACATGAGAGGGACGTGGGATTTTATCGATATGATCAATGGGGGTTTTCTTGCCTTGCTGACGAGGTTCGGGTTCGGGGTCTTCAACGAAGGGGGCAGCCTCCTGTTCCGGTTCCACCTCTACTCGACAAACAACAAACAAGGTAGCAAAGTAAATACAATGCACAATCACATGGTTGAAGGTTGAAACTTGATGTATATGCTTTGATGTGTTAGGCAATTCCATTTAAATGGAGTATATTGCAAATTGAATTGCAAATTCAAACTCCAATTTGAATTCAAATTTAGCCAAGTTACAAATGACATTGTTTGATCAAGTTAACCCATTTTGAAATGTGTATGATATGCCTCTGATGTGTAATTGAAATGTAGCATGTTGCCATGGTTCAAGTTGCAAAAGCAATTGAAAAGAATTTGATTTAATTCCACTTAAATCAAATAGAAAATGCTACTGATCACATTTTAAATTCAACTCAAACATGGCTGAAAGTTGCATATTTGGATAGCTTATTTTCTCTTGATCATTTTTCATATATTATTTGTTAAATTTGGAGTAGATATGAATTTTCTATGAATTTCCAAAGTTTCAGCCTTTTTCTGGATTTTTTGGAATTTCTTGAATTCATTTTATTCTGGAAATTCATTTACTGCGTCATTGTGACATCATCATGACGTCAGGGGTCCACTGACTGCTGGGACCCACTGGTCAGCCTCTCACTGTTTAATTAAAACGATTTGATTTAAGTTTAACTTAACAGGGGGGATTAGTGTGGCTGGGCCCACAGGTCAGTGACACCAGGGGGGGATTAAGCCAGGGGGTTAGCCTGACAGGCCAGCGGCTTGACGCCGGCGGTCCTGTACGCGGCAGCGCTGCGTCGGGATCACGTTCCTGGCCACCATTCTATGCGCCAAGGGCACCAGAAGATGGCCCGTGACGAGCCGCATCGCCTCCGCTACTCGGGCGTCGTCGGGGAGGCTCCAGGCGACGTCGTCTTCAACCATGGTGGCGAACGGAGCTTCGGTTTTTGAGCAACGCTTGCAAAACGAGCACGGGGTGAAGCGTGCGTGGGTGCGTTGGGCTGCTGGGGGCTCCAGGAGTACTACGGACGAGTTGGTGAGGACGAAGGCGCACGGGAGCGAGCGTATGGTCAACCACGGCGGCAACCTTGCTCGGCTCCCATGGCGGATCGAGCTAGAGGGCGAGAGGGGGCTAGCTAGTCGAGGGGAAAAGGGCTGCTGCTCACCCTGAGTGCGACGACGAGGTCGGGGAGGGAAGAGGGGTGCCAGTGGTGATGGAATCGATGATGGCGCGCGACTGCTCCGACAAGAAGGCGACGACGATTGCGGCGGCTACAGAGGCTCCGAGCCCGATTACTTCTGCACGGCGACGAAGACGAGCACGGCGCGCGTCCTGGGCATCTTGTGGTAGCTCGATGAGGCCGGTGGCCACACGGGTGCAGCGGCGCGTTCCGGCGGCTCCTTCTGTCGACGACGAAATACAGCGAGGGAGGAGGGGGAGGTGGCTCTGGACGAAGGGGAACTTAGCTGGGCGCCTCCAAGACGTCTCCTGACGAGGGGATTAGGGCTAGGGAAGCAGGGAGCTGCCTTGTGCGCCCTCGCCGCTCGCCGGCGACCTGCTTGCCTGCCTGGAGGGGGAGGAAGACGCATGTACCCCCTCTAGGTGGGCTGGGTCGGCTAAGGTGAGTGGGCTTCGCCCCTGGCGAGAGGTAAGTCTTCTCTTTTCTTTTTCTGTTTAATCTTTCCTTTCTTTTTCTGCATATTTGTTTTGGCTCTGATAAAAATATCAAACCAATTTATAAAATGCTGAAACATTTTATATGGCCTCATAATAATATAGACTAGCCACTTATAAAGTTTGGCACTTTTTAAAATTCAATTAATTAGAATCTTAACTCAAATAGGGGTTTTTGATTAATTCCAAGGCACTGTTTGAATATTTGAAAAATCCATGAGCATGGGGTGGGTCCCACATCACTTGATATGTGATCACACTCATTTACAAGACTTTTCAAAAATCTAACATGAATTTTTGGAGAAGATTTTTATCTGGCCTTTTGAATTAATTCATCTCGGGGGGGTTCCTTCTCCCATTTTGCTTTTGAATTTGATTTCAAATGATTTCTTTGAAATTTTTAACATGATGCAAGTGACTTGCTAACCCTAGCACATTACCTAAGAGAGGGTTCTGACACCTCGGGAGGGATCATATCCTCTGCCTAGATGGCCTTGTTGACAAGGATCTGGAATGTGGCGAAGTCATGAAGATTGAGCTCACGACGAAGTCCAGAATTGAGTCCCTTGCGGAACCTCTCTTGCTTCTTGGAGTCGGTGGAGACCTCTTCGGTAGCATAACGAGCCAGTCAATTGAACTCACGACTAAACTCTTCAACAGTCCTCCTGCCTTGGGTGAGGTTGCAGAACTCTGTAAGGCCCGATATGCGGTACTGTTCCAGATCTAGGTGTTTCCACCCAGACCCGGGGACGAAGCACATATCGGTCCCACCGCGACATATGACAAAGCCATATGCCCCGGATTTCCAACATGATATCACAACATTACAGATACAAGGATACAACATCTCGTACAATCGGCATATAGCTGCCTCAAATATAATACAACAGCGGAAGATACGTGTCTGAGTACAGACTACAATCCAATGCCCACTGGCAAAGAGAAAAACAACGATCCCATAACCACACGGGTCCAGGCCGTCCGCCGGGATCCGCCCAACTAGTCGTCGTCGAGTCTCCACGTGAAACGTCGGTCACCATACCTGTTGTCGATCAGAACCCTGAAAAGAGTTTGGGGGTAGTATCATGAGTACAGAGGTACTCAGCATCCAACTGTAGTGGTCCACTGACCCAGCAAGGACTTCATCACTCGTCATTCTAGGACAACTAGTAGTTTACGGTAAGGAAGGGGTAAGTGGTGAGGTTGCTGCCGCACTAGCATTTATGAAGTGGCTAACGATCTAGAGAGTAAGGTAAGAAGCCAAGCATTCGATGAGGAATCGCCTCCAACAAGTCTTTCTATCCACCTACTACGCAAACATAACACCTATCCTATCCTTGTCCTCCTCTTCGCATCCCGACGAAGAAGAAGCAGTCAAGGCACACACACGTTGATCAAGTTATATTAAGATTATCTCAGTTGTTGTTGTCTATGAACAAGGAGTAGGTCTCAAGTCGTCCATAACCGTGGACACGGCTTTTCGAAAAGATTTAACCCTGCAGGGGTGTACCAACTGCCCATTACGAGGCTCCGCACGCACGCCCATCACTCTCAGTTGCTACCCATCACAGGCAACCATTTTATGATTTAGTTCCAAGAGATCCGAAACGACAGGTCCCTCTAACTAACAACGAACAAATCCGGGTGGCCCCCGGTGAGTCGACATCCATCTCAGGAGTCGGCCGCTCTCTCGATCTGGTCTCTACCGTCTGTCGCAGGTTTGGATACCCAGCTCATCACACATTGGGATAACCGGGTCCTCAGCCGGACAAGGTGGGCCAGCCAAGAAACTATGTCCTCCTGGCCCTGGTTGTTTTAAATAATATCTGCCAGGAGCGACCCAACAGACACACACACGGTTTTCAAATGGTAAATCAGCTTGGGCCACCACTAGAAATGTTTGAAGCTAGGTAGGTAAGAAGAGGGGACCCCATAAATCCCACACGCGGTTAGGCACGCTCAGTCTTAAAACCAATACCCGGAACTCGGATCCTAGGTGACTCGAATGGAACAAAGCGTCGAGGCGGGATAGCCTAGACCTTCCATCCTTCGTCGAATATAGTCAACATTATAATAATAATAATCATATCATCAACAATAATATAATAATGATCATGTGATATCCCAACCCAAAGAGTAACAGGGTAACATCGTAGCATCCTAAGCATGCATACTAAGCAGGGGCTGAGCAACGAGCAAAAGTAACATAGCAGTACAAGGTTTGCTGGGAAGGGACATGGCTGTATCGGTTTAAAAGAGGCTGTAAACATGTGGTAGGATCAAACATCGAACCTAACCTATTCTAGCATGCAAACCGCTGGTTGAAATAGAATGGATCATAAGTAATGCAAGTCCTTGCCTGTTGATAAGTCGGGTTCCGAAGGTGTAGTCGATCGCAAGCTCGCATCGTCTCCGAGAGGTACCCGCGGGAGCACACAAGGCGATAAACACTGGAAAGCAATCAACGGTGCACCACTATTACTACGGAGCAATACAAGAGCAAGCATCAACAAGAAGCAACACGAGACATCGCACCTACCGTCGAGAGCGGTTACTAACGATTTAAGTGGAGTACTCGTCGCACACGACGATACCGCACGTTTACGGTGGTTCAAGTTGTTTAGCTACAGGTGACCAAACAACGGTTATTAACATGGCAACTCAAGCAAGCATGGCAAGAGGTGAAGCACAAAGTAAACTATCTATGCTAGACAATTTAAGTGAGGCACAATCCTAAACATGGCATAACACTAAGTGCCGCACGATGATTAAAAGATTTGGTACTGTTCTATCCTAAACCATATTTTAGGTTGGTTAACAACAGCAAACAATGGCACAAACACAAAGAACACGAAAAACTAATCAAGTTACATATAAAGAACACCCCAAACGGAGTTACGGTTAAAAAGATATAAGCAAAACAATTTATGCACACATGCTGTGAAAACAGGCGTAAATCTATATGCAAAAGTGCAGCAACATGACATAGCAATACATGGAATGAAAGTAGACATCATGCTTAACAATATGCAATTGGAATCACTCAATTCCGATGAACGGTTGCGAAGCAATCGTCATCCGAAGTTGCATCAAAATAACAGTTTCAGCAATAGCAGCACAATAACATCAGGATAGCTACTTTGGAGCAAGATATAAACATGATGCAGCAAGCAAATATGGCATGTGAATGCATGAAACTGAAGTAGAAACATTGCTTAACGCAACGCAAAAGGAATCAATGCAATAGGCCTCATGGATTTCTTACAATAAACATGGAAAGTTGCAACAAAATATTAACAGCAGCATCTAAACAGGAAATAAATGCAATTAACGGCCTGATGCCCACTTTGAACAGCAAAAACTATATCTAAACAACCTCAAAACAATTAACTCACAAAAGACGGATTAAAGTACACGCAATTCTAAGCAATTCGTCTTTTGGGCGCAACGCGATCCGAGCTACGGTTTAACGGGAAAACGCATTGCAAAATTGAATCAGCAAGCAATATTTTCCAGACTTAGTAAAATCTGAAAAATGGAAAATACAACAGAAAAAAAAAGGAGCCGGCCTCACCCTTAGTGGGCTCGGCCCACGTGGCTGCAGAGGTGGCCGGCCTGGGCTGGGCGAGCTGGGCCGCCTGGCCTGGCTGGGCCGCTGGGGAGGGGGCCAGCCCACGTGGCCACGGTGGCCGGTTCGTGCTCCTCCCGAGCCGTGGCTGGGGCGCGGCGGCGCCGGCTGCCTCCGGCGAGGGGCGTGGCGAGGAGAGGCCGGGCATGGCCGAGGGGCGCTGGAGCCGGTGGAGGGTGGCCGGATCCGGCCGGATCCGGGCCGGGGAGTGGCCGGGGTGGCCGTGGGGCGTGGCCTCGAGCTCGGGCCGGCGCGCTCCTCCGTCCATGGCGCGGGCGGCGCGGTTCCTCGGCGGCGCGGCGAGCTCCGAGCTCGGCCTCGGCCGGCCATCCATGGCAGCAACGGCGCGGCGGCGCACGGCCTGCGGACAGAGGACGGCGGCGGGTGAGAGGATGCAGGGGAGAGGGAAGGGGGCGCGGTGCAGGGGCTCCTCACCGGAGGCAGGGCGCGGCGGCTCCGGCTCGCCGGAGGCGGCGACGACGACGGGGTAGCTCGGGAGGCGCGGCGGGCTTCCAAGCCCAGATCGGGGCCCTGGCGGCTGGCGGCGGGCCCAGATGGCTGGAGGTGGGAGGAGGGCTCAGGGGGTGACGTGGCAGCCCGAGAGCCACTGATCTGCAGATCCAAGGGCTCGAATTGCCCTGAATCTAGGGTTTCGGGGTAGGTGGAGCTGTGGGCAGAATTTGGAGCAGCTCTAGGGGGGTGGCTGCAAAATTTCCATGGGGTAAACCCTAATTGGCCTAGGGGAGTGGGTTGGTCTTTATATAGGCAGGTTGGCTGGTTAGATGACGCAAACGCCCTCGGTACCCCTCTCGCGTGTCCGGTGATCGCGTTCGTGACCGCCGAAGTTGCATACGGACTCCGATTCCGATGAAATCTCGAACCACGCGCTCAACGCGTCGAGCTCTTCGATCGTACCTCACTGCGGTGACGTTCTGACAACATTTTCCGGCGCGCTATAAAAATATCCCGTTTAATTATTAAACGGGGTTTTTCGTTCCGTTGGCTGCGGCTGGTCTCGTGCGGTTTTCGCGACGGTGATCGGGCGAAACGCGGTGTCGCAAAGGTCGAGTGTCAGGGTGGCAAGGGTCGGTCTCCGTCCGATACGAGATAAGAGGGGGAAAATAACCGCCGATCGATAAATCGGGGATGCAAACACCGCAAACAAATCGGACAATCAAACAATTCACGCAGAAAACAATTTTTTTTAATTTTTGTGAAATCTGGGCTGTTACAAACTCCTCACGCTTGCGGTCCATGAGTCCCTTAGGAATGTGATGCTCGCGAAAAGCGTCACAGAACTCATTCCACGAAGTCAACTGTCCAGCTGGACGCATGTTCAGAAAGTTCTCCCACCAAGACCTAGCTGCACCCTCGAGGTAGTAGGTGGCATAGTTGACTCTGTCACCATCTGCAACATGTCCAGAATGGAGCTTTCTCTCGATGCTGCGAAGCCAGTCATCGGCGTCAAGGGGCTCAGTGGAATAGCTGAAAACTGGGGGATGAAGCTGGATGAAGTCATTCAACGACACAAGCTCATTCCGCTGCTGGGCAGTGTTCCGAGCAATGACCGCCAACAAACTCATGAGAGTCCCTTCGGTTTCTTTCAACCTGTATGAGAACTTGAGCCATCGTGGGTGACGGTGGAAGATTGCTTTCCTCCGGATCATCCCCACGAGCTTGGGCATGACCAAGGTGGCCACGGGTTCCTTGAGACATCCTGAAGGATAATATCAATGTCAAACAGAGTTGAATGAGTTTGAAAATGCATCAGATTATGAAGATAACTGGAATGACTCGGACAACATAACGGTTGTAATTGCAAGAGAAAACAATTTCTTACAACATGGAAGCAGCACTTACATACGATGTAAGAAACCAGGAAGCATAACAACTATAGCAAACCGAAAACAACTCTCCTATGGCTACAAGGAGGCAATCAACGAGATGTTCTTGTAAGACATAGATGAGCCTAGTCCTATCTTCCCGTAGAAAAGATGAGGGTGACTCAGAACTCAGAACGATGAGGATAAGGAGAAAAAAGAAGCCTTACATTGTTCCCTTATATACCCAGAGTAACTATATAACTATATAAGGATAGACTCAACTTCGACCAAGGCTGATAATCCTACAGTCAGTCCTGCTCTGATACCAAGTCTGTCGGGACCCGGGGTTAGCGTATGAAAGACTCGGTACAACACAATCATATGGAGAGCCGAGAACCGTACGCACTTGTCTAAGCAGACAATGCCAAGCACAGAACGTTCTTGAAAAGCATCGAACGTGAGGGGCATCCCATCCAGGCCGGATGATCAACTGAGATGGGTCCTCATCGTCCACACACAAGTCCAAATGATATGGGTGGTGAACTCTCATACTCATAGACAAGTCGCCTCAACCGTACTATCGATTGTATTATAACCCTTACATAGACTTACTCCAGCCCGATCACTTAGTCGGGGTCTAGGGAGGGCTTTATCATACATCAAAGTGTGCACGTGACGGAGTCACGAGCAATCGCATCGCGATGCCCCAAGTTGCGCACATCTAAGGGCCACTTGGTGTATAAAAGACCGTCATCCAGATCACAACTAAGGTCTCGAAAACCAATACTAGGACATGCATGTTATAAATATACATTCAGCACACATCTCTAGTATGAACAACAGGTATCATTGCAATTCTCTACAAAGTTTACAACTTTATTTATAACTCTTACAGAGTGCACACAGAGATCACGAGACCGTGATCCAACATTACATCAAACATGCAGAAGCAAAGTAGGTCTGAGTACAGACAAGTTTAACAAATGGCTTAGAGAAGCCTTATTTATAAACAAGCCCTTGCACGAGGGACCAGTCATCTGACTGGAACTACACTAGCTTGGCTTCAGTCGTCGAGCTCCAGGAAGAATCCACCTTCGGGGTCAGTGGGTTCATCTAAAACATAGAATAAGCAAGAGTGAGTACAAAGTCGTACTCAGCAAGACTTACGTAGGAGCTATACTACTCATGCACATGTATCAAGGCAAAGAGAGGTGGGGTTCAATTGCAGAAGTGCAAGCTTTGACTTGGCTAGTCCTGAACTACGAGTACCAGACTTGAGGTAAGAAGCGTACACGAGTCCACTACAATATCCAACCAATTACACCACTATGGTGCCTTCCTCGACTTTCCACGAGAAAGCACGCCATAGCACTCACGCTTATCTTGGCAAGTTTTATAAGTGTCCAGTTACAGTTGTCTAATAATCAAGCTAAGCTTTCCAAGTAGTCCTTAACCGCGGACGCGGCTATTCGAATAGTTTTGTTAACCCTGCAGGGGTGTACCACTACACAGACATGACCATCAGTTACCGACTTTGTCCTCAACACCATTCAAGGGGTGTCGGCGAGGATGTTCACCACAACACTTCGCCCACAGCTCCGTTCTAGTCCAGAGAGTCGCCTATCTGTGCGGGATCCGTATGGAAATCCGGCCGAGGTTCCTCTACAGCCTCAAACGATGTGTGCAGGGTCCCAAGCCGGTCTGAATAGCCATTCATCCACTTCGCAGACCATGCCACGGCCCTACCAGAACTCCGAACTACTGCGACTTCTGGGGTTCAAACGGGGTGAGGTACTAGGTTGAGAGGGGTCAGTGAGCCCAATGTGTGGTTGCACTCTTCTTCTTTGATCACCACACAAGAACTCGGACTTAAGGCGGTGTTCAACGAGACAAACCACTGTGTACTCCTACACAGCCTCTCATCGTTCACCTTGTATTAGGGTGGATTCACCAACACAGTTCCACCTTCTTCAACATGATTGCTACCATCCCGACTCATAGATCAAAGTATCCTCATTGTAAACACTAAGCATGCAATAAGCAGTAACAGTTGCAGGGGCCACATGATATCAAACAACTCCTACATCTGCTAGGATTGTGGTTTGCTTACTACTGTGACAAAATGATAGGTCATGCAAAGGATATGGGTTCAACTATGCGGTAGAATCGATAACAAGGTGATCATCCTATTTCATGCATAAGCGAGACTGAGAGGGAAATGGGTTTTTATCGACATGATCAATGGGGGTTTGCTTGCCTTGCTGACGAGGTTCAGTTTCGGGGTCTTCAACGAAGGGGATGGTCTCCGGTTCCAGCTCCACTTCTATCACGCAAACAAGGCAATCACGGGATAAATATAAATGCAATGCTCAAACACATGATCAATATTGTAGTGTCATGTTCATGGTCACAATGTGTTGGCAATTCCATTTAAAAGGAGTATATTGCAATTGAATTGCAAATTCAAACTCCATTTGATTTATCGATGAATTTCAAATGCATTTGAATCCATGACTATTCATTTGAAATGGTTGAGCATGAATGCAATGTAGTTCTTGATCCTAGCACATACCTAACTTGGGGTTGTGAAAAGGAGCCCTCCAACTCCGCCATCGCCGTCGTCTTCGAGCCACGGCCGCCACCCTTCGCTGCTCGTGCCGCTCGTCATTGTCTCCCCTGGCTCCCGCACCGCACCTCCATGTGAGCACCCATCCCTCCCCGACCTCTTCCTTTTCTTCGCACCCTGTGTCACATGGCCACCTCGCCGACCGAGTCCTTGGCCGAGCCACCGCTCGCCATGGCTCGACGCACGCTACGCTAGTTGTGCCCGTGCCCTTCCCCCGCGCCGCCCGTGCCCTGCGCGAGTGCACGCGCTCGCACGCGCCGCCGGCATCCACGCCGCTACCGGCCGGCTCCGGCCTCTCCTGTTCTGGCCGCGGTGCTCGCCGCTGCTGCTGTACGGCCATGGCCGTGGGCAGTTTGTGGACTGGGCCACTGCCACATGGGCTAGTCCCTGATTAGCTTAAGGGGTTAATCCCCTTTATAAACTAACTCATCTGCTAATAGACTATGACGTGCGGGCCCTCTTTGCTAACTAAATATAGTTAATATCCTGTCTTTGACAAGTGGGGCCCCAACCTTTTGGTTAAACAAACTGCTTAATATTTATCTGTTTAAATTATAAGCCCTATAACATGTGGGCGCAAGGCCTCTAACTAATCCGTGAATTAAATTTAAATATGGATTACTCCCTATGCCTATGCCAAGCCTGGCCCACTGGTTAGGTTTGACTGGTCAATATCCCTATTGTGGATAATGTTGCTATTTAATAATAAAAGAAATCCCACATATTGATTTGAAATGAATTAAACTTAGAAAATCAATATCTTTTAAACGGTAATTCAGATGAAAATAATTTATACATCAAAGTTGATCAGAAAAATATCATGAATACACATACGCTAACCATATACCCATCACACCCCCTAACATACCGAACATGAAACATTTCCCCTCCGGTTCATCTGTCTGTCAGACGACCGGAGCCGGTAAAAATTTCCGGATAAAAATGTTCTGAACATGAAAGCTATTTAGAATGAATCAACGAGCACGGATACACTATCCACATGTCTTTGAGATGTCTATAACACTGCAAACATGGAACATTCCCGCTCTGGATCGTGTCTCCGATAATAACCCAGAGCCGGGTAAACATCCGGTTAAATTCTTGTTTCGTCTGCAACATGTAGCACCACGTTAGTTCACCCTTAGCTTAATGTTTGTCGTGTCTTTCGTCTTGCTATTATTGTTGTGTATTTATAGTTTCTCCCCCCTCATTTTCTGATAGACCTCGACCCTGCCGCCGATGTGGCACCCCGACTCGGAGGACCGGAACGCCCTGTGCTCCAGCCCAGAGATCGAGTCTTCTGGAACACGGCACTGCTTGATATAGAACTGGACAGCTTTCTATTAACAAAAATATGGGTACAAGGGGATTTATTACAACGCTGGTGATGCGAGACGAAGACCAAGCTTTCTCCTCAATCTTGCCACGGATCTACATCAAGCAGCAGACTATCTTCCTAGCAGCGGAATATAACTTGGCAGCGGAACAACGACGACGGTGATGAACTCCACTCCATAGGGACACTGGCTGGGACACCTCCTATCTCGCAAACACCAGGAACGTCATCCTACACATCCAAAGCGTTGCCTGAAAATCTTTCATGACAGGCCTGGTCAGTACATCGAATGTACTTGCAAGCTCACAACAACCAAAGCACCAAGGAAAAACAATAACATGGCATTAGAAGGTTTGAGTATATTAATGAGTTAAACATGTGAGCATCAACATCATGCGAACAGATAATCATCAAGCATGTTATCCGCATTAAGACTAATGCACAACCATCATTTAAGATCGCATGGACCCCACATGATCATCGCATGATCATGTGGCTTACCTCGGAGTCCTTACTGACTCAAGCACCGACCATCGCATGGCCGTCAACTCATATGGATCGTCGCACGATCCTTCAACGAGTTACATGTCCTTCTGTTACCACCCAACCAATCCGATCATCGCATGATTAATGGGTCATCGCATGACAATCAACTTAGCACAATCATACCACCGAAATCATGTTCATCTCATGGTGTGAACTACTATGAACTGTGTCCAATACCATGGACTCGGCTATTTGAATAGATTTGTGTGACTCTGCAGAGTTTGTGCACTTTACCCACACTATGGAGCTCTTCCTCCATCTAGTACCTTGGAACTTGTCTTAGAGGAACCTCGGAACTCGTACTATAGGAGTGGACTAGGACTTCTCCAACAAGATCTCTCTACCGCATGCCTCCCTTACAGTATCACCTAGCATGCTTCGCAAGCCATGCCCTCGGTAGCCCCGTGTCCTCCAGACACACCTGCCATCGCATGCCAACTGACGATCGCATGGTCCATAAACTTTTTCCCAATCGGGGATGAGCCAAAATCAACAACCGGCACTCAAGACTACCGCCGCTTACCTGATTAGGGTAACCGCGCGCGCGTAGCTTCCCCATGTTTTTGATACGAATAAGAGAGCACACCGATAGACCAAGCCAAGGCCTTCCCATACATGCGAGTGTGGCTGCAACGGATAAGTTCGGTTTGTGGCACCTGATCAACTTGTCCCAAGCATGTCTCCAACAACAAACATAAGCATCAGGTGCAACATGAGTATACGTATACAAGGCATATCAACATAGGTAGAACAAGCCAATGTACGGTAATAGTTGCATCATTTCAAGGCATGTTTATGTGATTAGATTATCTAGTTTAAGGTGATCAACATGAGATTAATATGTAGCATAACACTATCATGAGCATAACTGAAGATTACGATGTATACGAGCATAACATGGTGATAACATGATCAAAGCATGAACACAGCAGAATAAAGTCATATCATGATCATCATGGTTTCAAACATATCATGGATATAACATGGTAATACGGTGATCAAACATAGAACAATAATCAAGGCATATCCAGAATGTCGTATCACCGAAGACAATTTTTAAAGCACATCAAAGCTTTACGGAGGTGCACAAAGAAGTTGTGGCTTGCCTTCACCAATGGAATGGGGAAAATCCTTGGTCTTCAACACCAACATAAGCCTTGAACAATATTTTGAAATAAAGCAACAGAGAAAAGGGTCAAATACCACTTTGACTTGACCGGAAAATAACAACAGAGAAACATGGCATGAAACCTATGACAAAATTAAGAGGATCTCAAGACAAAACCAACGCAGAAAGAATCACCTCATTCGGAGTTACGGTTGCGGAGATATGAGGGGGAATCAATCAGGGGCTATTCTACAAACAAAAATTTGCATTAGGGTCCCTGGCTGCTGAGGCAGGAGGCGGTTTACAGGCAATACGCTTTCGATATAGTAAAGCGTACTTTGGTCCGAAGAAGAAAAAATAAGCCTTACAAAAGGGAAAGCACATTTCTGGCCAAAGCAGAGAGTAATACGCCTTCGAAAGTTGAAAGCTTACTTGACGAAAAACGTCTCCACTTAAGCGTGCGGGGCCCAGCGGTCAGCCTTGCTGGGCCGCTTACACGCGGGACCCACACCGCCCATCTCTCTCCTCCCATGTCTCCTTCCTCTTCCCTTCCATGACGAGAAATAGGGGACGCCGGCCACTCGATTCTGGTGATGGAGGCCGAGGCCGGGCGGGGTGTCGAGGGGGATGGAGGAGCCGCTCGCTCCCGCGCCCTTGGGTGGCGTGCTACAGGCTGGGGCGCCCCATGGAGGAGACCCTGACCCGAGCCGTGGCGGCGGCCATTGTGACAAGGCGCACGGCGAGGCCACGGGGCGGCTCCAGTGAGTAGGGTGGAGGATCACGACGGAGTGGAGAGGTCCTTGGGGAAGGTCGAGAGGGAGAGAGGAGGCTCCGGTGGCTGGAATTGGAGACGAGGCCGGCGGCGCGGCTTGGGCCAGAGAGAGGGCAGGCAAGCTCCTCGAGCTTGATTCAATTGGTGAGGGAGATGATTAGAGTGGAGGGGGCTGCTGGGTGTGGTGTAGAGGACGGGGGCAAGCTCCCTTTTATAGGGGGAGGCGTGATGCCGCAGCTAGACGACGCCAAGCAGACGCGGCCATGGCGGGCGTGAGCTGGCGGGAATCGAGGGGCTTCGATGGGCTCGGGAGGGGGACGCGTGGATCATGCGGCGGCGGAAAGCCGGGCGGCGCGGATGGACAAGGAGCTAGGCGACGGGGGGCACTACAGCGCGATGTGGACGCCTCGGGCACGCCCAAAGCGCGACCAGTGCACGCCACATGCTTTCTCCAACCACGCACTGGTGTTTTGGATAGGATCTCACGTGGCCAACCAGGTCCAGTCTGTATTTCTTTGATTGCTGATCACTGAGATGCATTGGAATGGTCAAAAGGATGAACATGGTGAGCTTATCTTCTCTGCAAAGATTGATGCAGCAATCTTGGGGCACAAGCTGGGCTCACATGGTGGGGATTTGGATAGTGCCAGGTTTTCACATTGTTTTGGGGTGCAAAGTACTATTGATCTGAAAAGTTTGGGCTCAAATGGATCAATGCACATGGCATTTCCTTTGGAAATGTACCATGGAGGCTGAAGGTGTTTGTACTGTGGTGTGGCTAGCACATTGCTCCCTAAGCATGATTTTTGGCTGAGGCTAATCATCCACCAGGGGGAGTAGATGTACAAAGTTTCACCCCAAATGGAGAAAGATATATAGTACTTCCTTTGCAAATGTCGAATTGGACCAGAAATGCAAAGTTGAAGCTAGCATCTCATAGGAGTGATGGAATTGGCTGAAAATTGGTGTGGTGGGGTTATATGGGGGTGTGCCCATGTGTGTAAAATCTCATGGCCATTGGACACACCTATCTAGCACTTGCGTCACAAGGTGTCCTGCTAACCAGAATCTTACACTTGATGATGCACTCACATGGGTAGTTGGATTTGGATAAATTTGGTTTAGTGGAGTCTTTTGGATGTGGTAACATGCACAAAAAGTTTCAAGGTAATTGGCATCCCCTGGCTTGCACTCCCTTCACAATGCCCCTTTGCTGCATCCACAATTTGGGAATTTATGGTGGGAGTTTGGCTTGGCAAATGATGGTGGAATTTGGTGGAGGCTAATGATATGATCATATGAGTTTTCACAAAAAGTTTCACCAGCAATGGATAAGGATAAATGGCACTCCCTTCACAATGCTCCATTCTGTCCCCACAGACAAATGGATTTTTCTAGAGGAAAAATTCACTTGGTCCAAACAATGTCTTTGGAGAATTTGGCAAGATATAACATCAATGTTAGGTGGGACTTATTTGGAGATTTATGGAGCAATAAAAACAGGGGTTGCTTCACAATCCTCAAATAATAGGAATATTCCTTTTATTGGAAAAGGAATACATGGCTCGAATAAAATGGTGACTTGGATGAGGTGGATCGATGGCATGACATGGGAAAGGGTTTGGAATCAAGGGCCACTTGAGCATAGAAATAAAATATGCCCAAGTTTCAAGTCCAAAGAGGTGCTCCAAATCAAATCAAATGGCAAATCCAGAAATAAATCAGAAAAGTTTTTGGAAAAAGAAATTTCCAAAATCCAGGGTGTCACGAACCTACCCCCTTAGAAAAATCTCATCCACGAGATTTGGTTGCTCAGGGAACCATTGAAAGCTGACCGTCCTCAGGAAACTTATTGCTCTTCAAGTTTCCTTTTTGCTGCATACTATTCCCTCAGTAGCATCCAATATCTTGGGCTCAGGGGGCTTGCTTCACCCAATCCATATCTCTGACTGGATATTTTTCCTTGATATATCAGATCCTTTCCTGCTGACTTCCATCCTCATGTCTGTTGACTTGTATGATAACGAGATGTCTTGCACCAGGCTGAATGCTGACGATACCCATGCTATTCTCGGGGTATCTCGGGTCTTATCTGCGGCACGGTCTTCAATCCTTTGTATTGGCCTTTTCAAGGAAAGGCTTGGCCTTCATGGGTAGCTAGTATCTCAGAACGCTTACCGTCGTGATGTCTCGCTGTGCGGGACTGGGAATGCCTGCACTTGGGGTTGCATCGTTTTGCTTTCGGCCAGCCCATCTTGAGTAGGAATTTTGGCCGGGCACAAACTCTGAATGTTTCCTCATGCTAAGATTATTTGTCATGCTGCCATATCGATGGGTGGAGTCAGAATGTGTTGCACTCCGATGCGGTCTTTATAGTCAAACTGCTGAGATGGGTAGGTGATCGTCAGCGAGGCAGACTAGGGTGTCGGACAATTCTGAATTTGGGTAAATGCTTTGGCTGACGGGCTAGGTTCGCGGTCCTTGTCCCATAGAGTGAGATTTCTTTGATGTACATGTCTGTGGTGATTCACATGGTCGCAACTGATCGATGAAAATTTGACCATGAGGTCCATACAATTCATCCTTTGGCATTACTCGTCGGGCTCACAAGGGTTGCATGCCCTTGCCATCGGACGGGGTGCATCACTATCTCTTGTAGCATATATTGTAGAGAGATTCGACATTGGCCATGTCTGTTTGTCCTGGGTCTCATTACTGCGACAATCATTTTCTTGTACTGGCTTCACTTTCTTCAACATTCTTCCTTTGTACTTTTTGCATAACGACTTCTTATTCTGTCGGCATCTTTCTCTGAGACACACGGATTACCTTCTCCCTTTTTTCTCCTGGCTCATCTGTCAGAACCCCAACTTGGGTAAGTGCTAGGGCTTGTTGCTCCTTTGCATCATGAAGAAAATTTCAAAAGAAATTCAAAAATGGGGAAAAGAAAAGCCCTGAGAAGTTAAATCAAATGGCCAGATAAAAATCTTTTTCCAAAAATCATTTGAACATTTGGAAAATTCCTATAAATGATGGTGATCATTTCAAAAGTGGTTTGGGTTCATTCCCATGCCCAAGGAATTTTCTAAAATTCAAAATGTGCCCTGGAAATTAAATTTGACCCTATTTGAATTGAAATTCAAATTAATTGAATTTCAAAAGTGCCCAAATTCTAAAAGTGACTTGATTATGGTCACCTAGGATTTATAAAAATATTTGGGCATTTTACTAAAATGCTTAGCTATTTAATTCTAGGCACAACAAAAATTACAGAAAAAGAAAAAAGAAGAAAAAGAAAGAGGGAAGCCGCCCGAGAGCTCGACCTCGCCGCCGTCACGCGCCACCGCGGCCACCGGCCAGCTCCCGCAGTGCCACCGTGTCCCTGACGTCCGCCGTGGAGCTCCACATCGCCCCGGCCCTCCAATTCGAGCGGAGTGGCTTCAACGACGACGCTAGCCCCAATTCCGTCCGCCCCGACCCCCACACTCCTGCGAGCGACTGCCGCCGTCCCGCTTCAGCTCCAACCTCCCTGACCCCTCTGTTGCATCCTAGGTGAGCCGGCGCACTTCCCCACCTATCTCCCGCTCCTCCCCACGCCTTCCTCATCGAGTTCCTCGTGAGCCCTAGCTCCGGCCGCCGCGGGGCTGCGAGCCGGCGTGCTCCCGACGCCCCTTTGGACGCCCTGATGCTCCCCTTGACGCGCAAGAGCGCGGGAAGCCGTTTGGCACCTTCCCCACGCGCTCCCGTGGCCGGAGAGGCCCTGACCAGTGAGAGCCGCCGCGGTTTGAGGTCGCCGCCGGCCGGATTCCGGCGAGGCCCACACGTCAGAGAGATTAGGGGCTTAATCCCACCCTAATCACTCACTCACAGGTGGGGCCATCCCCCAAAATTAAATCCAAGTTTAAATAAACAGAAAAATTAAACACTGTGTCTAGGACAGTGCTGGCCCAAATGTCAGCCCCCCTGGTGACGCCAGCATTGCATCAGCATGATGCAATAAATGGAATAAAATCATTAAAGAAAACCCAGAAATTACAGAAATTAGTATAAACTTCTAAAGTTCATAGAAAATTCATATGAACTCCAAATTTAACATATAATATATGAAAAATGATCAGCAGAAAATGCTCTATCCAAATATCCAACTTTCAACCTTGTTTGAGTTAATCTTAAATTGGGACCAGTAGCTTTTTCTATTTGGTTTAATTGAAATTAATTCAAATTTAATTCAAATGCAATTCCAACTTGAACCTTTGCAATACACCACACTTCACTTAATTCAAATGCAATTCCAACTTGAACCTTTGCAAGATGGTTTACAATGATCAAACAAAAGAAATTGCAACTTGGCTAATTTGAGCAACATATGGAGTCTGAATTTGCATTCCAAATATAATACACTTCATTTAAATTGAATTTGCCACAAAACAGAAGCAATCACATCATGGACAACTATATCATGTGTATGTGCATTCTATTTCAATGTTGCCCCCTTTGTTGATGATTGTGCCGGTAACAGTGCTTCTGAGACGGTGATCACCCCCGAAGAAGAAGAAGACCACCGTTAAACCCCGTGTATCGTCAGCAATGCATGCAAACCCCATTGATCATGTCTATAAAATCCTACTTCCCTCTCAGTCTCGCTTATGCATGTTTAGGAGATCACTGAGACACGTTCTTTATGCATGACCTATAATTTTTCCACCGTATTAAGCAAACCACAATCCTAGCAGATATAGGATTTGAATGATGAGCATGTGGCCCCTGCAACTGTTACTGCTTATTGTTGCTTAATGATACAATGAGGTTAAATTGTTTGTGAGTCGGGATGGATATTCATAATGGTGCTGATGATAACGTGTTGGTGAATCCACCCTAAACAAAGGTGAACGATGTGAGGCTGTGTAGCAGTACATAGTGGGTTGTCTCGTTGAACACAGCCCTAGGCCCCGAGTTCCTGTTTTGTGATCCAAGACAAAGAGTATGACCACATGTAGGGTTCATGGGAGCCCCTTTTGGCCTCTTTACGTACCCGATCCGGTCCAGGAGTCACACTAGATTTGGGCTTTCCATTTGACTTATGCATAGATATGTGGGTGGACCTGTGAGGCAGCGAAACCATCTGTCAAAGGTGGCGTCTCGGTCCCTTGCATTATCTGAGTCCATTTCGTAGAACCGGCCGGACTCTCGAGCGGTGAAAAACTCAGGTAATCGACTCCTGGATTAGAGAAGGTGATGTGAGGGTAGTGCCTTGGTTTCATCCACGTCCGACACCCGCTTGAAGGGTGACAAGAATGAGGCGATCAGTGATGACATGTGTGTGAATATGTACACCCCTACAGGGTTAATATACTATTCGAATAGCCGTTTCCGCGGTTATGGACTACTTGGAGACCTTTACTTGATCATAGACAACTTGAATAGATACTTATAAAACTCGCAAGATAAGCATGAGTGCTATGGCGTGCTTCCTCGTGGGGAAGTCGAGGAAGTATCCATAGTGGTGTATTGGTTGGAGACTTGGTAGTGGACTCGTGTACGCTTCTTACCTCAAGTCTGGTACTCGTACCTCAGGACTAGCCAAGTCAAAGCTGGCATTTCTGCATGTTGAACCCCACCTCCTTTACCTTGAAACTTGAGCATGAGTAGTAGAGTTCTGATGTAAGTCTTCCTGAGTGCGACTTTGTACTCACGTTTTCTTATTCTATATTTTAGATGAGAACCCGGGCCCCGATGGAGTCACCTTCCTGAGGCTCGACGTTGACTAAGCTAGTATAGTTCCAGACAGCAGTCTGGTCCCTCGTGGAAGGGCATGTATGTTGAACAAGGCTTCTCTAAGCCATTTGTTAAACTTGTCCGTACTCAGACCTAATTTTCTTCCGTTGTATGATGTAATGTGGATCACAGACATGTGATATTTGTATACTCTATATGTATGTCAATAAATAATTACTTTGTAGAGTTATGTGATGATATCTGCTGTTCATACTAGACATGTGTGTTGCGTGTATGATTATAACATGCATGTCTTAGTATGGGTTTTCGATAACTTAGTTGTGTTCTTGCCGGCGGTCCATGATACACCAAGTGGCCCTTAGATGTGCGCAGCTTGGGGCATCGCGATGCGATTGCTCGTGAATCTGTCATGTGGCACACTTTGTTGTATGATCGACCCGCCCGAGACCCCGACTAAGTGATCGGGCCAGAGTCTGTTTATGTAAGTGTTATAATTCAATCGATAATATGGTTGAGGCGACTGGTCTATGAGTATGGGATTTCACCACCCATAATCATTTAGACTTGTGAGCGGGCGATGAGGACCCATCTCAGTTGATCATCCAGCCTGGATGGGATTCCCCTCACGTACGATGCTTTCCGAGAGTGTTCTGTGCTTGGCCTTGTCTGCTTAGACAAGTGGGTAGGTACTCTCGGCTCCCCATATGATTGAGTTGTGACCCGAATTACATACGCATATTCCGGGTCCCGACAGACTTTGTATCAGATCAGGATTGTCTGTAGGATTATCAAAGCCTTGGTCATAGTCGAGTCTAGCACTCTATAGTTATATAGTTACTTGGGTATATAAGGGAACAACGTAAGGCTTCTTTTTCTCCTTACCCTCATCGATCTGAGTTCTGGGTCACCCTTATCTTTTCTACGGGATGATAGGACTAGGCTCATCTATGTCTTACTAGAACATCTCGTTGATTTCCTCCTTTTAGCCGTAGGATTGTTGTGGTCGTCCAGAGTCTCCGTGTTTTGATTTCCTTGAGGAAGTTCTGTCCAATCTCTTCAAGGTTGTTTCATTTTCCATCCCGGTGTAGTCGTTATGCTGCCCAATTTATCCCATGTTTCTATGAATCATTGCCTTTGCATTATGATCCTTTCTTCTGAAATCATGTCGTCTTATCTTTGCTTCCATTGTACAACCTGTTCTGATTATTGATTTTTATCACACAGGATTTCAGGTGGAGCTCGTAGTGCTGTTCGTCCCAATCGAGATGGTGATCGGAATCGAAGTAATGATGAACCTCCACCACCGCCTTCTGCGGCGGAAATCATGATGGAAGCTGAGAAGAATCTACGTGATCAAACACGCCTTCTGGAGCTCATCGAGCAGGATACCTCACGTCATTGCAATGTGGTTGTGAGCATTCAGGACTTCATCCTCCTCAAACCACCGGTATTCCGATGTTCTTCTGAGCCCCTTGAAGCTGATGATTGGCTCCGTTCCATCGAGCTTAAGCTTGATACTGCACATGTTGCTCCTGATGATCGAGTTATTTTCGCGGTATACTTCTTGGAAGGTGCTGCTCTTCAATGGTGGGAGAACTATGTTGCTATGCAGCCAGATGGTCACGTAGTGACATGGCAGCAATTCTGTGATGCCTTCCGAGGGTACCACCTTCTAGATGAGTTAATGGAGCACAAGAAGGAAGAGTTCTGCAATCTGACTCAAGGAGATATGTCTATTCATGAGTATGTGACAGAGTTTAATCGTCTTGCTCGTTATGCCCAAGATGAGATCACCGCCAATGCCAGAAAGAAGGCAAGGTTCCGTAAGGGACTTAGCCCTATCCTTCGCCATGATCTCAACCTCCTTGAATTTTCTACCTTTGAGGATTTAGTCAACATATCCTTTAGCAGAATATGGATTCCAACTAGTGCCATACCTCAAAACTTTCTTCAGAGACCACCATCCAATATATGCCATCCACCTCAACACATTGTTCCTCCCAGGAATGATGGTGTGCAATCAAGTAATCCTGCTCCCAACAATTCAGGCAGGATGTGTTTCACGTGTGGTCTGACAAGCCATTATTTCCAACAATGCCCTACAGTGTTGGTGGCACCCCATCGACCTAGTCATAAGACTCCAAAGAAATCAACCACCAAAACCTTTCCAGCAAAGCTTTCAGTCACAAGTAGTGGATATGTGAACCAAATCTCAGTTGAGGAAACCACTGCCACTTATGACGTCATCCTTGGTACACTCCCAGTCAATCATGTTCCCGCCTCCGTTCTTTTCGATCCAGGAGCTTCTCATTCATTCATGTCGGAGAGTTATGCACTTCGGCATGAATTCCCTTTTGAAGAAATGTTTTCTCCAATGATAATTCAAACTCCTGGTTCAAAGTGGCAAACTAATAGAGTAAGCCATTGCAATCAAACTAATAGAGTAAGCCTTGCTTCTCTTATAGCCCTCAAGTCTTCAGACATTGATGTCATCCTATGCATGGATTATTTATCAAGACAGAATGTTGTCCTTGATTGTAAAGCCAAGTCAGTTAAACTCACCCATCCTTCAGGCCAGACAATTGACTACAAATCACCCAGCTCTAGAATCCAGATGCATACCTTGAATGTGCTTCCCCTTCCAGACCTTGAAGATATTCCAGTGGTTCGTGACTTCCCTGATGTCTTTCCTAAAGAGCCGTCGGGGATGCCACCCGACAGGTGTGTAGAATTCATAGTGGATCTTATACCAGGCACAACCCCAATTTCCAGACGTCCATATAGAATGGCCCCACATGAGTTAGGTGAGCTAAAAACCCAACTTGATGCTTCGTTGGAAAAATGCTTCATCCTCCCTAGCTCATCGCCATGGGGTTGCCCCGTTATGTTCGTAACAAAGAAAGATGGAACAAAAAGGATGTGCGTAGACTATCGTCCGCTAAATCTAGTGACAATAAAGAACAAGTACCCACTTCCCAGGATCAATGATCTTTATGATCAACTTGCTGGATCCTTGGTCTTCTCCAAGATGGATTTGAGATTAGGCTATCTGTCGGGACCCGGGGTTAGCGTATGAAAGTCCCGCTACGACATAGTCATATGGAGAGCCGAGAACCGTACCCACTTGTCTAAGCAGACAAGGCCAAGCACAGAAAGTTCTCGGAATGCATCATACGTGAGGGGTATCCCATCCAGGCCGGATGAACAACTGAGATGGGTCCTCATCGTCCGCACACAAGTCTAAATGATATGGGTGATGAACTCCCATATTCACAGACAAGTCGCCTCAACCATACTATCGATTATCTCATAACTCTTACATAGACTTACTCCAGCCCGATCACTTAGTCGGGGTCTAGGGCGGGCTCGATCATACCACAAAGTGTGCACGAGACAGAGTTTCGAGCAATCGCATCGCGATGCCCCAAGCTGCGCACATCTAAGGGACACTTGGTGTATAAAAGACCGCCAGCCAGATCACAACTAAGGTCTCGAAAACCCATACAAAGACATGCATGTTATAAACATACACGCAGCACACATGCCTTGTATGAACAGTAGGTATCATTGCAATTCTCTACAAAGTATACATTTTATTGATAACTCTCACAGAGTGCACACAGAGATCACAAGTATGTGATCCAACATTACAACAAACAAGCGGAAGCAAAGTAGGTCTGAGTACAGACAAGTTTAACAAATGGCTTAAGAAGCCTTATTTAAACACAAGCCCTCCACGAGGGAACCAGTCTGCTGACTGGGACTACACTAGCTTGGTCTTCAGTCGTCGAGCTCGAGGAAGAATCCACCTTCGGGGTCAGTGGGTTCATCTAAAACATAGAATAAGCAAACGTGAGTACAAAGTCGTACTCAGCAAGACTTAGATAGGAGCTATACTACACATGCACATGTATCAAGGTAAAGGGAGGTGGGGTTCATAAGCAGAAGTGCCAGCTTTGACTTGGCTAGTCCTGAACTACGAGTACCAGAATTGAGGTAAGAAGCGTACACGAGTCCACTACGTCTCCAATTAATTACACCACTATGGTGCCTTCCTCGACTTCCCCACGAGAAAGCACGCCATAGCACTCACGCTTATCTAGGTAAGTTTTATAAGTATCTAGTTCAAGTTGTCCAATAATGAAGCTAAGCTTTCCAAGCAGTCCCTTAACCGCGGACGCGGCTATTCGAATAGTTTTGTTAACCCTGCAGGGGTGTACCGCTACACACACATGATCATCAGTTACCGCCTTTGTACTCGACACCGTTCAAGAAGTGTCGGCGAGGATGCTCACCACAACTGTACCTCATAGCCGATCTAGTCCAAGAAAGCCGCCTACCTGGGTTGTCTACCACTATCGTGAACCCGGCCGGTTTACCGAAGTGGACCCAGATGATGTGTGCGTGGTGCATATGTCGGGACCCGGAATATGCGTATGTAATTGCAGTAACGATATAATCACATGGAGAGCCGAGAGCCGTACCCACTTGTCTAAGAAGACAAGGCCAAGCACAGAACACTCTCGGAAAGCATCGAACGTGAGGGGCATCCTATCCAGGCCAGATGATCATCTGAGATGGGTCCTCATCGTCCGCTCACAAGTCTAAATGATTATGGGTTGTGAATCCCATACTCATAGAAAAGTCGCCTCAACCATGTTATCGATTGAATCCTAACTCTTACATAAACTTACTCCAGCCCGATCACCTAGTTGGGGTCTAGGGCGGGCTCGATCATACAACAAAGTGTGCACGTGACAGAGTCACGAGCAATCGCATCGCGATGCCCCAAGATGCGCAAATCTAAGGGCCACTTGGTGTATAAAAGACCGCCAGCCAGATCACAACTAAGGTCTCGAACAGGAGGTATCATCACACGCAGCACACATGCCTAGCATGAACAGCAGGTATCATCACATAACTCTACAAAGTACTCTTTATTCACTTACACATAGAGCATACAAAGATCACATGTCTGAGTACAAGAGAAGCAAATTAGGTCTGAGTACAGACAAGTTTAACAAATGGCTTAGAGAAGCCTTGTAAACATACATGCCCATCCACGAGGGACCAGACTGTTGTCTGGAACTATACTACCAAGGTCAACGTCGAGCTTCAGGTCGGTGACTCCATCGGGGTCCGGGTTCTCATCTAAAACATAGAATAAGCAAACGTGAGTACAAAGTCGTACTCAGCAAGACTTACATCAGAACTACACTACTCATGCTCAAGTATCAAGGTAAAGGAGGTGGGGTTTCATCATGCAGAAGTGCCAGCTTTGACTTGGCTAGTCCTGTACTACGAGTACCAGACTTGAGGTAAGAAGCGTACACGAGTCCACTACCAAGTCTCCAAACAATACACCACTATGGTTACTTCCTCGACTTCCCCACGAGGAAGCCCACTATAGCACTCACGCTTATCTTGCGAGTTTTATAAGTATCCATTCAAGTTGTCTATTGATCAAGTAGAGGTCTCCAAGTAGTCCATAACCACGAACACGGCTATTCGAATAGTTCATTAACCCTGCAGGGGTGCACATCTTCACACGCGTGTCAGCACTTATCACCTCGTTCTCGTCACCCTTCAAGAGGGTGTCGGACGTGGTTGAAACCAAGACACTATCCTGACATCACCTTCTCTAATCCAGGACTCGACTACCTGAGTTTGGCACCGCTCGAGAGTCCGGCCAGTTCCACGAAACGGACTCAGATAATGCAAGGGACCGAGACGCCACCTCTGCCAGATGGTTTCACTGCCTCATAGGTCCACCCACATATCTATATGATGTAACCTTTTCTTCATTCTTGTTCTATGCACATGCCAAATGGAAAGCCCGAACCTAATGTGTCTCCTGGACCGGATCGGGTACGTAAAGAGGCCAAACGGGGTTCCCATAAAATCCTACATGTGGTCATACTCTTTGTCTTGGATCACAAAACATGAACTCGGGGCCTAGGGCAGTGTTCAGCGAGACAACCCACTGTGTACTCCTACACAGCCTCTCATCGTTCACCTTTGTTTAGGGTGGATTCTCCAACACGTTATCACCAATATCACTGTGTTCATTCCATCCCGACTCACAATCATAACATCCTCATTGTATCACTAAGCAGCAATAAGAAGTAACAGTTGAAGGGGCCACATGCTCATCATTCAACTCCTATATCTGCTAGGATTGTGGTTTGCTGAATACGGTGACAAAATGATAGGTCATGCATCGGAATGGGTTCAACTATGCGAAAGAACGCGTCTCGGTGATCTCCTAAACATGCATAAGCGAGATTGAGAGGGAAGTAGGATTTTATAGACATGATCAATGGGGTTTGCTTGCCTTGCTGACGATACACGGGTCTTATCGGTGGTCTTCTCCTTCGGGGGTGATCACCGTCTCGGAGGCACTGTTACCGGCACAATCATCAACAAGAGGGGGGAGGCAACATTGTAATAGAATGCACAAGCACATGTTTATGTTGTCACATGATGTGAATTGTATTGAGGTGACCTAGGTTCAAATTGTCACATTTTAATTGAAGTTGATTTGAAAATTAATTCAAATTCAAACTCCAAATGATATTCAAATTAGGTCAACTTGCATTTGCTAATGTTTTTTCAATGTAAACCATGTTGTCATGGGTGTGATATGCCTCTGAAGTACAAGTGATAGGGTTGGCATTGCAAAGGTTTAAATTGAAATGATTTAAACATCCAATTTGAATTATTCCAAATAACCCAAATAGCTAAATGCTACTGGTCCATCATCATAGATGTGTTTTTCATCTATGAAAATATGATATTTGGAATCATTGCATTTTTCTAATGATTTTTCATATATTACACTTTTCATTTGGAGTTACAGATAATTTTCTATGAATTTCTAAAGATTTAAACATTTTCTAGATTTTTCCGTAATTAAAATAAATAGAGAAAAACTGTTATTGCATCATGCTGATGGAATGATGATGTCATCAGGGGCTGACCAGTGGGGCCAGGGTGTCAGTGACACAGTGGTTTAAAACTCTGTTTATTTAAATTTTTTGATTAATTAGAGGGGGCTGGCCCCACCTGTCAGTGGCCTAAGGCCAACAAATCAATGGGTTAGCCCCCTAATTACAGGCCACGCCGGAGAGGAGGCCGCCGGTGACCTCAAACCACGGCGGCACCCATTGGAGAGGGGCTCACCGAGCACTGGAGGCCACGGGAGGGGCACCGAAACGTGCCCCGTGCACGTGCGCGTCTCGGGGTGTACTGGGGCAGGCAAGGGAGGGCCGGGAGCTCGCCGTGGAGCAACGCGCGCGGCATCCGGAGCTCGGCTCCAAGGGGGAATCGGCTACGGGGAGCGAGACGAGGCGTGGATAGTAGCAAACTGCGCGCCAGCTCACCAGAAAAATGTTGGTGGAGGCGCCGGAGTCGAAGGAGCTTCGTTGGGGACGAATTCGCCGGAGAGATGCCTCGGCGGCCGGCGGCAAATCGGCGACGCGTGCGTCGTCTACTAGGCTCCCGCGCTCGGGATCTTCATCAAGGCGGTGCTTCTCGTCATCGCGCACCTTCCAGACATGGCGGCTAGGGAAGAGGAGCACGGCGGCCACGTCTTCTCGCAGGGGTGGCCGGCAGTGAGCTGCGGGTCGCGCGGGGAACGACGGGATTCAGAGGGGAATGGCCTGGGAGAGAGAGGGAAAGGGGGTAGGAAGCTTGTGGGCGTCGCTGTGGCACGAGGAGCTGGCCTAGGGAGGTCTAGGCTCGCCTCGGTGGCGTCCACGGTGACCAGCTCTCCACGGAGCTGCTTGGAGGCGTGGGGAAGAAGAAGACAAACGATGGGGGCGGGTGGGCCGTGCTGGGCCTTCGCCCTGGGCGACAGGTAAGGTGGCCCCTCTTCTTTTTCTTTTATTTTTCTGTAATTTTGTTTTGCCTTAGTATTAAATACCTAGGCAATTTAATAAAATGCCCAAATAATTTTATAAACCCTAGGTGACCAGAAGGAAGCCACCCTTAGGTTTTGAGCATTTTTGAAATTCAAACAATTTGAATTTCAATTCAAATTTGGGTATTATTTAATTTCCAGGTTACCTTTTGAATTTTTGAATATTCCATGGGCATGGGAAAGAACCCAAACCACTTTTAAAATGATCACCATCATTTATAGGAATTTTCCAAATATTCAACTGATTTTTGGAAAAAGATTTTTATCTGGCCATTTGATTTAATTTCTCAGGGCTTTTCTTTCCCCAATTTTTGAATTTTCTTTTGAATTTTTGCATGATGCAAAGGGGAACTCAAATTCTAGAACTTTCCTAAATTGGGGTTGTGACAGCATATGCCGGTCTCGGTTGAGTCATTCTCTCACTTAGCTGCCAGGCCACAAACCTACCAGAACTCCGAACTACTGCGACATCTGGACATCGAAAGAGATTAGTTAGTAGGTCGAGAGGGGTCAATGAGCCCAATGTGTGGTTGTACTCTTCATCTTGTATCACGACACAAGAACTCGGACTTAGGGAGGTGTTCAACGAGACAACCCACTGTGTACTCCTACACAGCCTCTCATCGTTCACCTTGTATTAGGGTAGATTCACCAACATAGTTTCACTTTCATCAACACCATGTTCACTATCATCCCGACTCACATCAAAAGCATCCTCATTGTAAACTCTAAGCATGCTATGAGCAGTAACAGTTGCAGGGGCCACATGATATCAAACAACTCCTATGTCAGCTAGGATTGTGGTTTGCTTACTACTGTGACAAGATGATAGGTCATGCATCGGATATGGGTTCAACTATGAGGTAGAATCGATACAAGGTGATCTCCTAAACATGCATAAGCGAGACTGAGAGGGAATTGGGATTTTATAGACATGATCAATGGGGTTTGCTTGCCTTGCTGACGAGGTTCAGTCACGGGGTCTTCAACGAAGGGGGTGATCTCGGGTTCCTGCTCCACTTCTATCCGAGCAAACAATACAAACAAAGTGATCAACATAAGGTACAATGCACAAGCACATGATCAATTGTAAAATGTGATGTTCATGGTACTCATGTGTTGAGCATTCCATTTAAAAGGAGTATATTGCATTTGAAATGCAAATTCAAACTCCATTTGATTTATCGATGAATTTCAAAATCATTTGAATCCATGAATGTTCATTTGAAAAGGTTGATCATGAAGTGATGTTGTAAAGGTGAGGTAAAGCCTCTGATGTGTGGATGAAATCATTTAAAAGAAGTGTGTTGCAAAGTCATTTGCAAATTCACTCCAAATTTGAATTCAAATTAAATGCATATGGATGTTTGCCACTGTTCACCCAATTTATAATTGGTCAAACATGAAAACAAAGTCCATATTCACATTCCTTGCATTTTTCTGATAATTTTAGACATATTATTTGTCCAATTTGGAGTTAAAATGAATTAATTATGAATTTCCAAAGATTTGTCTATTTTTTGGATTTTCTGGAATTAAATTAAATCAATTAATCGTTTTACTGTGTCATGCTTGCGCAAGGATGACGTCAGGGGGGGGTCTGACCTGTGGGTCCACCAAGTCAGTATCACAGGGGTTAATCCCTCTGTCTAAAATAAACAGAGAGGGGTTAGGGGGCTGGGGCCCCACCTATCATAGGGGTTAGGGTTAGTTTAGCGGTTAAATAAGCTGGGGGGTTAGGCTAATGGAGGGGCTCGCTGGTGGCTAGCCGCCGGTGGCACCAGTGCGCGGCGGCGCACACACGGGAGGTGCTTCGGGCCACCAAATGGCACGGGGAGGGCACCTAGATGCTCCCCGTGGTCGCCCCGCGTCGACCTGTGCGCACGGGGGGGAAAAGGAGCTGCCGGAGCCTCGCCGGCGACGTGCTCGGGCGGCGGACGTAGCATGGCCGTGAGGTAATCGGCGTTAGAGGCCGCGGGGAGGAGCGCTAGAAGAGGGGATCGACGTGGGAGCTCACACTGGAGGGAACGGAGAGGACGGCGGGGTCGTAGGGGCTCTGGAGGCGACGAATTCCGGCGAGGTGCTCACGGCGGCCGGCGACAGAACCTTGAAGCTGGCGTCGCGCTCGGGACTTTCGGGTTCGATTCCCTACACGGCTCGACAAAGAAGACGGCGGTGAACTCCCTGGACACGGCGGTTTGGCTCGTCGACATCGTTGGCCGCGAGTGCGCGCACGCGGCCTTCCGGCGAATTTTCTGGCGGCGCGGGATTCGCGAGAGGGAGAGGGGAAGAGTGACCAGAGAGAGAGGGGAAAGGATGGGGACGCTCTAGGCGTCTCCACGGCGAGGGGGGGAGGACGGGGGGAGGCCGACATGGCGAAGCAGGAGGTGGCGCGGCGGCTGCATGCTCTCCAGCGAGCAGCATCGGGGCCGGGGGAGGAAGACGCCAACGAAAAGGCTGCTGGGCTGGGCCGACCTGTGTGGGTTGGGCTGCTTTGCCAGGTAAGCTCATTTTTCCTTTTCTCTCTGTTTTACTTTTTTGCATTATGTTTTGGCACTGGTAATTAAATAGCAAACCATTTTCTAAAATGCTAGAACTTTTTTTATGGCCTAATAATCTATTAGGCTAGCCACTTATAAAGTTTGGGAATTTTTAAATATCGAATTATTTGAACTTTAATTCAAATAGGGGTTTAAATTTGAATCCATGCTCCTGTTTGAATATTTGAAAAATCCATGAGCATGGGGTTGGTCCCACGTCACTTGATATGTGATCCCACTCATTTATGGGACTTTTCCAAAATACAAAAGGAATTTTTCGAGCAACTTTTTATCTGGCCATTTGAATTAATTCATCTGGGGTGTGTTCTCTCTCCCATTTTGATTTCTTTTGAAATTTTTAACATGATGCAAAGTGACTTGCTATTCTAGCACATACCTAACTTGGGGCTGTGACACTATCATCAAGTCAAAATCCGAAACGAGGACATTCCCAAGACGGCTTTCACTACTCGATATGGTCTTTACGAGTACACCGTCATGTCCTTCGGTTTAACCAATGCCCCCGCCACATTCTCGCGCTTGATGAATTCGATCTTCATGGAGTACCTAGATAAATTTGTTGTGGTTTATCTTGATGAAATTCTCATCTACTTGAAGAACGAAGAAGAGCACGCAGAACATCTTAGGTTGGTATTGATGAAACTTCGAGAGCATCGCCTTTATGCCAAGTTCTCCAAGTGTGAATTTTGGCTACCAGAAGTGACCTACTTAGGCCACGTGATTTCTGCAAAAGGCATTGTTGTGAATCCCGAGAGAGTTCAGGCCGTCCTTGACTGGACTCCACCTGAATCGGTTAAGCAAGTTAGGAGTTTTCTTGGCTTATCAAGCTATTGTCTCCGCTTCGTTGAGAACTTCTCCAAAGTTGCAAATCCTCTTACTGAACTCCTCAAGAAATATAAGAAATTCCAATGGAATCCCAAGTGCGAGGAAAGCTTTCAAGAGCTAAAAAGAAGATTGACTTCTGCACCCGTACTTCCACCTCCAGACACCAAAAGGGATTTCGAGATCTATTGTGATGCTTCACGGCAAGGGTTAGGATGCATACTTATGGAAGATCGACATGTGGTAGCTTACGCTTCACGCCAGTTGCGTCCACATGAAGAGAACTATCCTACCAATGATCTTGAACTCGCTGTCGTAGTTCATGCCCTAAAGACTTGGCGACATTACCTCCTTGCTAATCGTTGTGAGATTTATTCCGACCACCAAAGCCTCAAATACATATTCACCCAGCCATATCTTAATCTCAGGCAAAGATGTTGGATAGAGTTGATAAAAGATTATGACTTAGGAATTTCTTACACCCCAGGCAAAGCCAATGTTATGGCTGATTCACTAAGTCGTAAATCGTATTGTAACAACCTCATGTTCCAACAGTATCAACCACTTCTTCATGAGGAATTTCGTAAGCTCAAACTTGAGATTGTTCCTCATGGTTTTTTTTCTACCTTGGTAGCTAAACCAACCCTTGAGGATCAAATCATAGCCGCCCAGAAACAAGATAGTGGTATTCGCGAGATCAAGGAGAACATTGCTAGCGGAGATGCTAAATGTTTCTCTACAAATGATCAAGGAACGATATTATTTGAAAACCGTTTAGTAGTCCCAGAGAATCGAGACCTAAAGCAGTTGATCCTTAAGGAAGCTCATGACACTCCCCTCTCAATTCACCCCGGTAGCACAAAAATGTACCGAGATCTACGCCAGAGATTTTGGTGGACCCGGATGAAGAGAGACATTGCTCAATTTGTTGCCGAATGTGATGTTTGTCGTCGCATTAAGGCAGAACACCAAAGACCTGCTGGTACTCTTCAATGATTGTCTATTCCCGAGTGGAAATGGGACAAGGTCGGTATGGACTTCATCACCGGCTTTCCAAAAACCCAGAAAGGAAATGATGCCATCTTCGTTGTCGTTGGTAGGCTTTCCAAAGTTGCTCACTTCCTTCTAGTTCGCGAGTCTAAAACTGCCAGTCATTTAACTGATTTGTATGTCTCTAGAATTGTGTATCTTCACGGTGTTCCTTTGGAAATCAATTCTGATGGTGGTAGCCTTTTCACCTCTAGATTCTGGGAAAGTTTTCAAAATGCTATGGGAACTCATCTCTCCTTTAGTACAACTTTCCATCCTCAGTCTAGCGGTCAAGTTGAAAGGGTTAATAAAATCTTGGAAGACATGCTCAGAGCTTGTGTTATCTCTTTCGGAAAGAATTGGGAGAAATCTCTTCCATTTGCCGAATTTTCTTATAACAATAGCTATCAATCTAGTCTGAACATGGCTCCCTTTGAATTCCTCTATGGACGACGATGTCGAACACGCCTAAACTTGTTAGAAACCGGTGAAAGACAATTCTTTGGACCGGATATGATCAAGGAAGCAGAAGAGCAAGTTCGCATTGTTCGTGCTCAATTGAAAGCCGCTCAGTCTCGTCAGAAAAGCTACTATGATCGTCATCATAGGCAACAAAGCTACAATCTTGATGAGAAGGCTTACCTTCGGGTTACTCCTCTGAAGGGAACCCAAAGATTTGGTATCAAAGGCAAGTTGGCTCCACGTTACATTGGACCTTTCCGCATTCTCACTAAACGTGGAGAAGTTGCCTACCAACTGGAACTACCTCCGCACCTTTCCCGAGTACAAGATGTGTTCCATGTGTCACAACTCAGGCGTTGCTTCAAGGACCCCATCCGCGAAGTCGACCATGAAACGCTTGATCTCCAAGATGACCTTTCTTATCAAGACTACCCTGTTCGTATTCTTGATTCCACAGAGCGTGTTACTCGTCTTCAGAAGATCAAGTTCCTCAAAGTGCAATGGTCATATCACTCCGAGAAAGAAGCTAAGTTGGAAAGAGAAGACCGCCTTCGTGCCGAGTACCCCTCGTTCCTCCCGCGACTTCTGAATCTCGGGACGAGATTCTTTTCAGTGGGGGCGAGTTGTCAGAACCCCAACTTGGGTAAGTGATAGGGCTTTTTGCTCCTATGCATCATGAAGAAAATTTCAAAAGAAATTCAAAAATGGGGAAAAGAAAAGCCCTGAGAAATTAAATCAAATGGCCAGATAAAAATCTTTTTCCAAAAATCATTTGAACATTTGGAAAATTCCTATAAATGATGGTGATCATTTCACAAGTGGTTTGGGTTCATTCCCATGCCCAAGGAATTTTCTAAAATTCAAAATGTTCCCTGGAAATTAAATTTGACCCTATTTGAATTGAAATTCAAATTAATTGAATTTCAGAAGTCCCCAAATTCTAAAAGTGACTTGCTTCTGGTCACCTAGGATTTATAAAAATATTTGGGCATTTTACTAAAATGCTTTCCTATTTAATTCTAGGCACAACAAAAATTACAGAAAAAGAAAAAAAAGAAAAAAAAGAAAGAGGGAAACCCCCTGGCTCGGGCCCAACTAGCAGAAGCCGGCACAAGCCCACCCCGGCGCCCTTGTCTTCTTCCTCCCCACCGAGCCAAGCTGCTCGGTGGAGGCAGAGCACGTGGCCGGCTCCACGTCCACGCCGAGGAGCTTCCAAGCCTCCCCCTGCCCTATTCTCGCGACACGGAGATGCCCAGCTCACCCCGGGTCCTTTCCCCCTCTCCCTGCCCCCTCTAGCTCCCTCTCTCACCGGAATCTCGCAGCCGCCCGAGAGCTCGACCTCGCCGCCGTCACGCGCCACCGCGGCCACCGGCCAGCTCCCGCAGCGCCACCGTGTCCCTGACGTCCGCCGTGGAGCTCCACATCTCCCCGGCCCTCCAATTCGAGCGAAGCGGCTTCGACGACGACGCTAGCTCCAACTTCGTCCGCCCCGACCCCCTCACTCCGGCGAGCGATTGCCGTCGTCCCGCTGCAGCTCCAGCGTCCCCGACCCCTCTGCTGCATCCTAGGTGAGCCGACCCACTTCCCCACCTATATCCCGCTCCTCCCCACGCCTTCCTCGTCGAGTTCCTTGGGAGCCTTAGCTCCGGCCGCCGCGGGGCTGCGAGCTGGCATTCTCCCGGCGCCCTTTTGGACGCCCCGATGCTCCCCTTGACGCGCAAGAGCGCGGGAAGCCGTTTGGCACCTTCCCCACGCACTCCCGTGGCCGGAGAGGCCCTGACCAGTGAGAGCCGCCGTGGTTTGAGGTCGCCGCCGGCCGGATTCTGGCGAGGCCCACACGTCAGAGAGATTAGGGGCTTAATCCCCCCTAATCACTCACTGACAGGTGGGGCCAGCCCCCAAAATTAAATCAAAGTTTAAATAAACAGAGAAATTAAACACTGTGTCTATGATAGTGCTGGCCCACATGTCAGCCCCCCTGGTGACGCCAGCATTGCATCAGCATGATGCAATAAATGGAATAAAAACATTAAAGAAAATCCAGAAATTACAGAAATTAGTATAAACTTCTAAAATTCATAGAAAATTCATATGAACTCCAAATTTAACATATAATATATGAAAAATGATCAGAAGAAAATGCTCTATCCAAATATCCAAGTTTCAGCCATGTTTGAGTTGATCTTAAATTGGGACCAGTAGCTTTTGCTATTTGGTTTAATTGGAATTAATTAAAATGTTATTCCAGCTTGAACCTTTGTAATACACCACACTTCACTTGAACATCAGAGGCATATCTTACACATGACAAGATGGTTTACAATTATCAAACAAAAGCAATTGCAACTTGGCTAATTTGAGCAACATATGGAGTTTGAATTTGCATTCCAAATGCAATACACTTCATTTAAATTGAATTTTCCACAAAACAGAAGCAATCACATCATGGAATACTATATCATGTGTATGTGCATTTTATTTCAATGTTGCCCCCCTTTGTTGATGATTGTGCCGGTAACAGCGTTTCCGAGACGGTGATCACCCCCGAAGAAGAAGAAGACCACAGTTAAACCCCGTGTATCGTCATCAAGGCAAGCAAACCCCATTGACCATGTCTATAAAATCCTACATCCCTCTCAGTCTCGCTTATGCATGTTTAGGAGATCACCGAGACATGTTCTTTCGCGTAGTTGAACCCATTCCGATGCATGACCTATCATTTTGCCACCAGATTAAGCAAACCACAATCCTAGCAGATATAGGAGTTGAATGATGAGCATGTGGCCCCTGCAACTGTTACTGCTTATTGCTACTTAGTGATACAATGAGGTTACATTGTTTGTGAGTCGGGATGGATATTCATAATGGTGCTGATGATAACGTGTTGGTGAATCCACCCTAAACAAAGGTGAACAATGAGAGGTTGTGTAGGAGTGCACAGTTGGTTGTCTCGTTGAACACTGCCCTAGGCCCCGAATTCCTGTTTTGTGATCCAAGACAAAGAGTATGACCACATGTAGGTTTTATGGGAGCCCTGGTTGGCCTCTTTACGTACCCGATCCGGTCCAGGAGTCACACTAGATTCGGGCTTTCCATTGGACTTATGCATAGATATGTGGGTGGACCTTTGAGGCAGCGAAACCATCTGTCAAAGGTGGCGTCTCGGTCCCTTGCATTATCTGAGTCCGTTACATAGAATCGGCCGGACTCTCGAGCGGTGACAAACTCAGGTAGTCGACTCCTTGATTAGAGAAGGTAATGTGAGGGTAGTGCCTTGGTTTCATCCACGTCCGACACCCGCTTGAAGGGTGACAAGAATGAGGAGATAAGTGATGACACGCGTGTGAAGATGTACACCCCTGCAGGGTTAATAAACTATTTGAATAGCCGTGTCCGTGGTTATGGACTACTTGGAGACCATTCTTGATCATAGACAACTTGAATAGATACGTATAAAACTCGCAAGATAAGCGTGAGTGCTATGGAATGCTTCCTCATGGGGAAGTCGAGGAAGTTTCCATAGTGGTGTATTGGTTGGAGACTTGGTAGTGGACTCGTGTACGCTTCTTACCTCAAGTCTGGTACTCGTAGCTCAGGACTAGCCAAGTCAAAGCTGGCATTTCTGCATGTTGAACCCCACATCCTTTACCTTAAAACTTGAGCATGAGTAGTATAGTTCTGATGTATGTCTTGCTGAGTACGACTTTGTACTCACGTTTGCTTATTCTATGTTTTAGATGAGAACCCGGACCCCGATGGAGTCACCTTCCTGAAGCTCGACGTTGACTAAGCTAGTATAGTTCCAGACATGTATGTTGAACAAGGCTTCTCTAAGCCATTTGTTAAACTGGTCTGTACTCGGACCTAATTTGCTTCCGTTGTATGATGTACTGTTGATCACAGACATGTGATCTTTGTATACTCTATGTGTAAGTCTATAAAGAAGTACTTTGTAGAGTTATGTGATGATACCTGATGTTCATACTAGACATGTGTGCGGCGTGTATGATTATAACATGCATGTCTTAGTATGGGTTTTCGATAACTTAGTTGTGTTCTTGCCGGAGGTCTTTTATACACCAAGTGGCCCTTAGATGTGCGTAGCTTGGGGCATCGCGATGCGATTTCTCATGACTCTGTCACGTGGCACACTTTTTTGTATGATCGAGCCCGCCCGAGACCCCGACTAAGTGATCGGGATGGATTCTGTTTATCTAAGTGTTATAATTCAATCGATAATATGGTTGAAGCGACTTGTCTATGAGTATGGGATTTCACCACCCATAATCATTTAGACTTGTGAGCGGGCGACGAGGACCCATCTCAGTTGATCATCCGGCCTGGATGGGATGCCCCTCACGTACGATGCTTTCCGAGAGTGTTCTGTGCTTGGACTTGTCTGCTTAGACAAGTGGGTACGACTCTCGGCTCTCCATATGATTGAGTTGTGACTGGAATTACATACGCATATTCCGGGTCCCGACATCATCATAATGATATTTTTTTGCAATAAATGGGGCTTCAAGATTATCCTTCTCCGGTGCCTTGTCGGACCTGAGGGGCATAACCTCGTGGTTGGGGCGAGATCCAATGCTTCATGGCTTCCTTTCCTCAGAGTGTTCCTTCATGACTTTGTCAATCTTTCTTCCAGGATGAGGTGTGTGTCTGATTCTTCTGCTGACTTGTCTCCCGAGAGTTGCGGTCCTCACCGTTGTTCATGTGTATAACTCTTTCCTGATTGCAAGCATGGATGTATCCACACCGGGGTAGCTCGCATCCTTGAGAAGAAATGCCCATAAAATGCATGGGTTCTAACGATACTGAAGCATTTAATTCTTTTTTATATAACTGGATTTCTGACAAAAAAATTGCAGTAATGATGACGTGTCGAGGAAGACTGGGTAGCTTGTCTATGAAGCTTGATTGGGGTAGCTTGCTAGGGAAGAGGGGGTGCCGTACCTCAGAAGCTTTCTCCGGCGGCGTATCAAGGAAGGCTGGGTGTCGTACACGGGAAGCTGCCTTGCTGACAAAGACTGGGTTGTCTTACCCCGGAAGTTTGCCTCTTCGCACTGTGGAGATGCCGGTTCCTTGTACTGGAAGTTTCTGCGGCCGGTCACTGTAGACAGCTGGGTTTCTTGCAAGGCCCGATATACGGTAATGTTCCAGATCTAGATGTTTCCATTCAGATACGGGGACGAAGCACATATCGGTCCCACCGCGACATATGACAATGGCATATTCCCCGGATTTCCAACATGATATCACAACTTCAAATATGGAAGGATACAACATCTCATACAATCGGCATACAACTGCCTTAAATACATTACATCAGTGGAAGATACATGTCTGAGTACAGACAACAATCAAATGCCTAGTGGCAAAGAGAAAAGACATCGCTCCCATAACCACACGGGTCCAGGCCCTCCGCCAGGATCCGCCTAACTAGTCTTCGTCGAATCTCCACGTGAAATGTCGATCACCATGCCAGTTGTCGATCAAGAACCCTGAAAAGAGTTTGGGGTAGTATCATGAGTACAGAAGTACTCAGCATCCAACTGTAGTGGTCAACTGACCCAGCAAGGACTTCATCACTCGTTATTCTAGGATAACTAGTAGTTCACGGTAAGGATGGGGTATGTGGTGAGGTTACTGCCACACTAGCCTTTATGAAGTGGCTAACGATCTAGAGAGTAAGATGAGAAGCCAAGCATTCGATGAGGAATTGCCTCCAACAAGTCTTGCTATCAGCTACTTACGCAAGCATAACACCTATCGTATTCCTTGTCCTCCTCTTTGCATCCCGACGAAGAAGAAGCAGTCAAGTAACTCACACGTTGATGAAGTTATTAAGATTATCTTATTTGTTGTTGTCTATGAACAAGGAGTAGGTCTCAAGTTGTCCATAACCATGGACACGGCTTCTCGAAAAGATTTAACCCTACAGGGGTGTATCAACTGCCCATTACAAGGCTCCGCACGCACGCCCATCTCTCTCAGTTGCTACCCATCATAGGCAACCATTTTATGATTTAGTTCCAAGAGATCCAAAATGACAGGTCCCTCTAGCTAACAACGAACAAATCCGGGTGGCCCCCGGGGATTCGACATCCAATCCAAAAGCCGGCCGCGCCCTCGGATCGGCCTCTTCCATCTCAACAGGGTTTGGGTTACCGGGACACCTCAGGTGAGTTCCCGGGCCCTTGCCGGCCAACGGTGGACCAACAAGGAAACCATGTCCTCACTGGTCCTGGTTGTTTTAAAAGATACTCCCTCCGTAAAGTAATATAAGAGCATTTAGATCACTAGTTTAGTAATCTAAACACTCTTATATTTCTTTACGGAGGAAGTATCAGCTAGGAGAGACCCGGCAGATATATATTCATGGTTTCAAATGGTAAATCGGCTAGGGCCACCTCTAGAAATGTTTGAAGCTAGGTAGGTAAGAAAAGGGGACCCCATAGTATCAGGAACGCGGTTAGGCATGCTCGTCAAGAGACACAATACCCGGAAATCGAGTCCTAGGTGACTCGAATGGAACAAAGCGTCGGGGCGGGATAGCCTAGACCTTCCATCCTTCGTCGAATATAGTCAACATTATAATAATCATATCATCCAAAACATTATAATAATATGATAGCCCAATCCAAGGAGTAACAGTGTAAAATCGTAGCATCCTAAGCATGCATACTAAGCAGGGCTGAGCAACGAGCAATAGTAACATAGCAGTATATGGTTTGTTGGGAGGGGACATGGCTGTATCGGTTTGAGAGAGGCAGTAAACATGTGGTAGGATCAAACAATGAAGATACCTGTACTAGCATGCAAACCGCTTGTTATAATAGAATGGATCATAAGTAATGTATAGTCTTTGCCTGTTGATAAGTCGGATGTCGGGACCCGGAATATGCGTGTGTAATTCCAGTCACGATGCAATGACATGGAGAGCCGAGAGCCGTACCCACTTGTCTAAGCAGACAAGGCCAAGCACAGAACACTTCGGAAAGCATCGAACGTGGGGGGCATCCCATCCAGGCCGGATGATCATCTGAGATGGGTCCCCATCGTCCGCTCACAAGTCTAAATGCTTGTGGGTGGTGAATCCCATACTCATAGACAAGTCGCCTCAGCCATGTTATCGATTGAATCCTAACTCTTACATAGACTTACTCCAGCCCGATCACTTAGTCGGGCTCTAGGGGGGGCTCGATCATACAACAAAGTGTGCACGTGACAGAGTCACGAGCAATCGCATCGCGATGCCCCAAGATGCGCACATCTAAGGGCCACTTGGTGTATAAAAGACCGCCAGCCAGATCACAACTAAGGTCTCGAAAACCCATACCAAGACATGCATGTTATAATCATACATGCAGCACACATGTCTAGTATGAACGGAAGGTATCATCACATAACTCTACAAAGTACTTCTTTATTGACTTACACATAGAGTATACAAAGATCACATGTCTGTGATCAACATTACATCATACAACGGAAGCAAATTAGGTCTGAGTACAGACAAGTTTAACAAATGGCTTAGAGAAGCCTTGTAAACATACATGCCCTTCCACGAGGGACCAGACTACTATCTGGGACTATGCTAACTTAGTCAACGTCGAGCTTCAGGAAGGTGGCTCCATCGGGTCTGGGTTTCCATCTAAAACATAGAATAAGAAAAGGTGAGTACAAAGTCGTACTCAGCAAAACTTACATCAGAACTACACTACTCATGCTCAATTATCAAGGTAAAGGGAGGTTGGGTTCAACATGCAGAAGTGCCAGCTTTGACTTGGCTAGTCCTGTACTACGAGTACCATAATTGAGGTAAGAAGCGTACACGAGTCCACTACCAAGTCTCCAACCAATACACCACTATGGTTACTTCCTCGACTTCCGCACGAGGAAGCACACCACATCACTCACGCTTATATTGTGAGTTTTAGAAGTATCCATTCATGTTGTCTAATAACCAGGTACAGTTTCCAAGTAGTCCATGACCGCGGACGCGGCTATTCGAATAGTTTTGTTAACCTTGCAAGGGTGTAAACTACACACACATGACCATCGGTTAGCGCCTTTTGCTCACCACCGTTCAAGAGGTGACAACGAGGATGTTCACCACGACACTTCGCTCACAACCGGTCTATTCCAGGAGTCGACTATCTGAGTTGGCTTCGCTCGAGAACCCGGCCGGATCAACGAAACGGACTCAAACAATGCAAGTGACCGAGAATCCACCTTTGGCAGATGGTTTTCCTGCCTCACAGGTGCACCCACATATCTATATGATGCAACCATTCCTTCATTCCTTTTCTATGCACATGTCAAAAGGAAAGCCCGAACTAATGTGACTCCTGGACGTCAACACGGGTCAAGGTACTAGGCCGAGAGGGGTCAGTAAGCCCAATGTGTGGTTGTACGCTTTGTCTTGGATTACCATACAAGAACTCGGTGCTTAAGGCGGTGTTCAACGAGACAACCCACTGTGTACTCCTACACAGCCTCTCATCGTTCACCTTGTATTAGGGTGGATTCACCAACACGTTATCATCAGCATCACTGTGATCATCCATCCTGACTCACAAACAATGTAACCTCATTGTATCACTAAGCAGCAATAAACAGTAACAGTTGTAGGGGCCACATGCTCATCATTCAACTCCTATATCTGCTAGGATTGTGGTTTTCTTAATACGGTGACAAAATTATAGTTCATGCATCGGAATGGGTTCAACTATGCGAGAGAACGTGTCTCGGTGATCTCCTAAACATGCATAAGCGAGAATGAGAGGGAAGTGGGATTTTATAGATATCATCAATGGGGGTTTGCTTGCCTTGCTGACGAGGTTCACACATGGTGTCTTCAACGAAGGGGGTGGCCTACGGTTCCGGCTCCACTTCTATCGAGCAAACATCACAAACATTGCAATCAATATAATGCACAATGCACAATCACATGATCAAGTTGTAGAACATGATGTATATGGTACTGGTTTGTTTACAATTCAATTTAATTGAAGTGTATTGCAAAGGATTTGCAAATTCAAACTTCAAATTTGAATTCAAATTAAGCCATATGCAAACTTGCTACTGTTTCCCCATTTAAAATGGTCAAACATGAAAACAAATTGCATATTATTAATCCTTGCATTTTTCTGATAATTTTTCATATATTATTTGTTCATTTTGGAGTTAAAATGAATATTCTATGATTTATTGAAGTTTAATTGATTTTTTGTCTTTTTCTGAATTTCTTTTATTTCTTTTAATCTGGGAAACTGTTCATTGCATCATATGAAAAACTAAACCAGTTTAGTTAGTGGCTGGGCCCATTGGTCAGCCACTATTAGTGGGTCATTAGGCTGGGGGTTAGCTGGCTAATGACGGGGCCACGTCACCTCGCCGCCGGTGACCAACAGAACGGCGGAGGGGCTCGCCGGAATTGGAAAACTGCCGCGGGGAAGGGGGAGAAGGGTACAGGGGGTTGCCCTGGCTTACCCGCATGCACTGGTGCTAGCTACGCACCAAGGCGAGCACGGGAGCGACGCCAATGTCCAGCCCGGCGGCGACAGTGGTCCTGCTCATGGCGGAAGGCGACTGCGGGCTCGGGAGGAGCCGGGGTTCGAGGGGAATGGTGCGCGAGCCCACCGTGAGCAAGATGGTGAGTTCGGGGAAGCCGGAGGGATGCCGGAGACGGCGTAATCGACGGTGAGGTCTTGCCGTTCCGGCGGCGTCTGATCGTCGATTCTGGCGGCTCGATGCGTTCCGGGCTCAGGGCCTTCTCCAGGGCGATGAAGACGAGGGCGTTGCGAACGGAGGACAAGACGACGAGGCTCTAAGCGGTCGTTCGCCACGGCTGTGCGGGTGCGCGGTCCGACGAGTTCCTCGGGTGCGCGCGTAAAGGCAGCGCAGAGACGTGGAGAGGATCCGCGCATGGAGGGGAAAATGTAGATGAGGCATGGGGGGGCTTGGAGCCTTCTCGGCGTCGCGGTGGTTCCGCGGTGTTTTCCCAGGCTGCCACCGAGTTGCTTCAGCGTCGGGGAGGTAGACGACAACATGGGGTTGGTGGGATGGGCCGGAGTCCCGTTAGTTGGGCCGGGGTGGCCAGGGGGTGGGCTAGATTTCCTTTTCCCTTTTCTTTTGTTATTTCTTTTCTGTTTTCTTTTTCTTTGATCTGTTTTGCTCCAAAAAAATAGCAGAGCATTTTTATTAAATGCCCAAATAATTTTATAAATCCTAGGTGACCAGTAGCAAGTCACTTGTAGAATTTGAGCATTTTTTAAATTCAAAACATTTGAATTTCAATTCAAATAGGGGTCATATTTAATTTCCAAGGCACATTTTGATTTTTAGAAAATTACATGAGCTTGGGAATGAACCCAAACCACTTTTGCAATGATCAGCAACAATTCTAGGAGTTTTTCAAACATTCAAATGATTTTTGGAAAAAGATTTTTATCTGGACATTTATTTTATTCTTTAGGGCTTTTCTTTTCCCCATTCTTGAATTTCTTTTTGGATTTTTCACATGATGCAAAGGGGAACTCAAACCCTAGCACTTACCCTAGTTGGGGTGTTGAAAACTCGCCCCCACTCAAAAGAATCTCGTCCCGAGATTCAGAAGTTGTCGGGAGGAAGGTGGGGTACTCGGCACGGAGGCGGTCTTCTCTTTCCCATGTTGCTTCTTTCTCGGAGTGATGTGACCATTGCACTTTGAGGAAATTGATCTTCTGATGACGGGTGACACGCTCTGTGGAATCAAAAATACGAACATGGTACTCTCGATAAGAAAGGTCATCTTGTAGATCAAGCGTTTCATGGTCGACTTCGCGGATGGGGTCCTTGAAGATACGCCTGAGTTGTGACACATGGAATACATCATGTACTCGGAAAAGGTGAGGGTGTAGTTCAAGTTGGTAGGCAACATCTCCACGGTTAGCAAGAATGTGGAAAGGTCCGATGTAACGTGGGGCCAACTTGCCTTTGATACCGAAGCGTTGGGTTCCCTACAGAGGAGTAACCCGAAGGTAAGCCTTCTCATCCAGATTGTAGCTTTCTTGCCCATGATGACGATCATAGTAGCTTTTCTAACGAGACTGGGCGGCTTTCAATCGATCATGAACAATGCGAACTTGCTCTTCTGCTTCCTTGATCATATCCGGTCCAAAGAATTATCTTTCACCGGTTTCTGACCAGTTTAAGGGTGTTCGACATCGTCGTCCATAGAGGAGTTCAAAAGGAGCCATGTTCAGACTAGATTGGAAACTATTGTTATAAGAAAATTCGGCGAATGGAAGAGATTTCTCCCAATTCTTTCCGAATGAGATAACACAAGCTCTGAGCATGTCTTCCAGGATTTGGTTAACCCTTACAACTTGACCGCTAGACTGAGGATGGAAAGCTGTACTAAAGGAGAGATGGGTTCCCATAGCATTCTGAAAGCTTCCCCAAAATCTAGAGGTGAAAAGGCTACCACGATTAGAATTCATTTCCAAAGGAACACCATGAAGAAACACAATTCTAGAGACATACAAGTCCGCTAACTGGCTAGCAGTTATAGACTCGCGAACTGGAAGGAAGTGAGCAACTTTTGAGAGTCGGTCAATGACAACGAAGATGGCATCATTTCCTTTCTAGGTATATGGAAAGCCGGTGATGAAGTCCATAACGACTTTGTCCCATTTCCACTCGGGAATAGGCAAAGGTTGAAGTGTACCAGCAGGTCTTTCGTGTTCTGCCTTAATGCGACGACAAACAACACATTCGGCAAAAAATCGAGCAATGTCTCTCTTCATCCTAGTCCACCAAAATCTCTGGCATAGATCTCGGTACATTTTTGTGCTCCCGGGATGAATCGAGAGGGGTGTGTCATGGGATTCTTTGAGGATGAGTTGCCTTAGATCTCTATTCTTAGGTACTACCAAACGATTTCCAAAGAATACCGTTCCTTTACTATCTGTGGAGAAACATTTAGCAACTCCCCTACCAATGTTCTCCTTGATCCGGCGAACACCTCGTGCACGCCTTTGGGCAACTATGATTTGATCCTCAAGGGTTTGTTTCGCCACCATGTTGAAAAGAGATCCACGAGGAACAATCTCGAGATTAAGCTTTCGAAATTCGTCATGAAGAAGTGGTTGATACTATTGTAACATGAGGTTGTTACAATACGACTTAGGACTTAGTGCATCAGCCATGACATTGTCTTTTCCTGGGGTGTATGAAATTCCTAAGTCATAATCTTTTATCAACTCTATCTAGAGTCTTTGCCTGAGATTAAAATCTGGCTGGGTGAATATGTATTTGAGGCTTTGGTGGTCGGAATAGATCTCACAACGATTACCAAGGAGGTAATGTCGCCAAGTCTTCAGGGCATGAACTACGGCAGCGAGTTCAAGATCATGGTTAGGATAGTTCTCTTCATGTGGCCGCAACTGGCGTGAAGCATAAGCTACCACATGTCTATCTTGCATAAGTATGCATCCTAACCCTTGCCGTGAAGCGTCACAATAGATCTCGAAATCCCTTTTGGTGTCTGGAGGAGCAAGTACGGGTGCAGAAGTCAATCTTCTTTTTAGCTCTTGAAAGCTTTCCTCGCACTTGGGGGTCCATTGGAATTTCTTATCTTTCTTGAGGAGTTCAGTTAGAGGCTTTGCAACTTTAGAAAAGTTCTCGACGAAGCGGCTAAAATAGCTTGCTAAGCCAAGAAAACTCCTAACTTGCTTAACCGATTCAGGTGGAGTCCAGTCAAGGACGGCCTGAACTCTCTCGGGATTGACAGTAATGCCTTTCGCAGAAATCACATGGCCTAAGTAGGTCACTTCTGGTAGCCAAAATTCGCACTTAGAGAACTTGGCGTAAAGGCGATGCTCTCGAAGTTTCATCAATACCAACCTAAGATGTTCTGCGTGCTCTTCTTCGTTCTTCGAGTAGATGAGAATGTCATCAAGATAAACTACAACAAATTTATCTAGGTACTCCATGAAGATCGAATTCATCAAGCGCGAGAATGTGGCGGGGGCATTGGTTAAACCGAAGGACATGACGGTATACTCTTAAAGACCATAACGAGTAGTGAAAGACGTTTTGGGAATGTCCTCGTTCCTGATTTTGATTTGATGATAGACTAATCACAAATCCATCTTGGAGAAGACAGAGGATCCAGCAAGTTGATCATAAAGATCATTGATCCTGGGCAGTGGGTACTTGTTGTTTATCGTCGCTAGATTTAGCGGGCGATAGTCTACGCACATCCTTTCTGTTCTATCTTTCTTCGTTATGAACAGAACGGGGCAACCCCATGGCGATGAGCTAGGGCGGATGAAGCCTTTTTCCAATGAAGCATCAAGTTGGGTTTTTAGCTCAGATATCTCATGTGGGGCCATTCTATATGGACGTCTGGAAATTGGGGTTGTGCCTGGTATAAGATCCACTATGAATTCTACACATCTGTCGGGTGGCATGCCCGACAGTTCTTCAGGAAAGACATCCGGGAAGTCACGAACCACCGGAATATCTTCAAGGTCTGGAAGGGGAAGCACATTCAACGTATGCATCTGGATTCTAGCTCAGCTAACTCATGTGGGGCCATTCTATATGGACATCTGGAAATTGGGGCTGTGCCTGGTATAAGATCCACTATGAATTCTACACATCTGTCGGGTGGCATGCCCGACAGTTTTTCAGGAAAGACATCCGGGAAGTCACGAACCACCGAAATATCTTCAAGGTCTAGAAGGGGAAGCACATTCAAAGTATGCATCTGGATTCTAGAACTAGGTGAGGTGTAGTCAATGGTCTGGCCTGAAGGATGGGCAAGTTTAACTGACTTGGCTTTACAATCAAGGAAAGCATTCTGCCTTGATAACCAATCCATTCCTAGGATGACATCAATGTCCGAAGTCTTGAGGGCTATAAGTGAAGCAAGGAATACTAAACCCTCAATTGCAATTTGAATGCCATGGCTTACTCTATTAGTTTTCCACTTTGAACCATGAGTTTGAATGATCATTGGAGAAAACATTTCTTCAAGGGGAAACTCATGACGAAGTGCATAACTTTCCGACATGAATGAATGAGAAGCTCCTGGATCGAAAAGAATGGAGGCGGGAACATGATTGACTGGGAGTGTACCAAGGATGACATCAGAAGCAGCAGTGGTTTCCTCAACTGAGATTTGGTTCACACAACCACTACTAGTGGATGAAGGCTTTGCTTGCAAGGGTTTGGAGGTGGATTTCCTTGAAGGCTTATGTCGAGAATGACGTGGTGTCACCAAGACCTGAGGGCATTGACGAAAGTAATGGCCTGGAAGACCACACTTAAAGCATACCCTGTCTGAATTGCTAGGAGTGGGATTACTTGGCTGCACACCATCATTCCGGGGTGGAATAATGTGTTGGGGTGGATGGCATATATTGGATGGTGGCCTATGAAGAAGGTTTTGAGGTAAGGCACTAGTTGAAATCGATATTCGGCGTTTCTGAGGGGATGAACTCGCGGAAGGAGCAAGCTCAAGAGCATGCTTGCGAGACTCTTCGAACACTTCATTGCCATGCTCAGCTCTGAAGGATCTGTTGACTAAATCCTCAAAGGTGGAAAATTCGATGAGTTTGAGATCATGGCGAAGGATGGGGCTAAGTCCCTTACGGAACCTTGCCTGCTTTCTGGCATCGGTGGTGATCTCATCTTGGGCATAACGAGCAAGACGGTTGAACTCTCTCACATACTCATGAATGGACATCTCTCCTTGAGTCAAATTGCAAAACTCTTCCTTCTTGCTCTCCATCAACTCATCCAGAATGTGGTACCCTCGAAAGGCAACACAGAACTCCTGCAATGTCACTACGTGACCATCTGGCTGCATAGCAACATAGTTCTCCCACCATTGAAGAGCAGCACCTTCCAGGAAGTATACCGCGAAAATAACCCGGTCATCGGGAGCAACATGTGCAGTATCAAGCTTACGCTCGATGGAACGGAGCCAATCATCAGCTTCAAGGGGCTCAGAAGAACATCGGAATACCGGTGGCTTGAGGAGGATGAAGTCCTGAATGCTCACAACCACATTGCGATGACGTGAGGTATTCTGCTCGATGAGTTCCAGTAGGCGTGTTTGATCACGTCGATTCCGCTCAGCTTCAATCATGATTTCCGCTGCAGAAGGCGGTGGTGGAGGTTCATCATCATTTCGATTCCGAACATGGTCTCGATTCCGACGAACAACACTACGAGTTCCACCTGACATCCTGTGTGATAAAAATCAACAATCAGAACAGGTTCTACGATGGAATCAAAGATAAGAGGTTATGATAAGGAGGAAAAGATTGTAATGCAAAGGCAAAGATTCATAGAAACACGGGATAATTCGGGCAGCATAACGGCTACACCGGGATGGAAAATGAAACAACCTTGAGGAGATTGGACAGAACTTCCTCAAAGAAATCAACAACACGATGAGTCTGGACAACCACAACTGTCCTACGGCTACAAGGAAGCAATCAAAGAGATGTTCTAGTAAGACATAGATGAGCCTAGTCCTATCATCCCATAGAAAAGGTAAGGGTGCCCCAGAACTCAGATCGATGAGGATAAGGAGAAAAAGAAGCCTTACGTTGTTCCCTTATACCCAAGTAACTATATAACTATAGAATGCTAGACTCGACTTCGACAAAGGTTAAATAATCCTACAGACAGTCCTGCTCGGATACCAAGTCTGTCGGGACCCGGAATATGCGTATGTAATTCCAGTCACGATGCAATCACATGGAGAGACGAGATCCGTACCCACTTGTCTAACCAGACAAGGCCAAGCACAGAACACTCTCAGAAAGCATCGAACGTGAGGGCATCCCATCCAGGACGGATGATCATCTGAGATGGGTCCTCATCGTCCTCTTAGAAGTCTAAATGCTTGTGGGTGGTGAATCCTATACTCATAGACAAGTCGCCTCAACCATGTTATCGATTGAATCCTAACTCTTACATAGACTTACTCCAGCCCGATCACTTAGTCGGGGTCTAGGGTGGGCTCGATCATACAACAAAGTGTGCACGTGACAGAGTCACGAGCAATAGCATCGCGATGCCCTAAGCTGCGCACATCTAAGGACCACTTGGTGCATAAAAGACCGCCAGCCAGATCACAACTAAGGTCTTGAAAACCCATACCAAGACATGCATGTTATAATCATACAGGTAGCACACATGTCTAGTATGAACAACAGGTATCATCACATAACTCTACAAAGTACTTCTTTATTTACTTACACATAGAGTATACAAAGATCACATGTCTGTGATCAACATTACATCATACAACGGAAGAAAATTAGGTCTGAGTACAAACAAGTTTAAAAAATGGCTTAGATAAGCCTTGTAAACATGCATGCCCTTCCATGAGGGACCAGACTGCTGTCTGGGACTATGCTAACTTAGTCAACGTCGAGCTTCCGGAAGGTGACTCCATCGGGTCTGGGTTTCTATCTAAAACATAGAATAAGCAAACGTGAGTACAAAGTCGTACTCAGCAAGACTTACATCAGAACTATACTACTCATGCTCAAGTATCAAGGTAAATGGAGGTGGGGTTCAACATGCAGAAGTGCCAGCTTTGGCTTGGCTAGTCCTGTACTACGAGTACCAGAATTGAGGTAAGAAGCGTACACGAGTCCACTACCAAGTCTCCAACCAATACACCACTATGGTTACTTCCTCGACTTCCCCACGAGGAAGAACACCACATCACTCACGCTTATCTTGCGAGTTTTATAAGTATCCATTCAGGTTGTCTAATAATCAGGTACAGGTTCCAAGTAGTCCATGACCGCGGACGCGGCTATTCAAATAGTTTTGTTAACCTTGCAAGGGTGTAAACTACACACAGATGACCATCGGTTACCGCCTTTTTCTCGCCACCGTTCAAGAGGTGACAACGAGGATGTTCACCACGACACTTCGCTCACAACCGGTCAATTCCAGGAGTCGACTATCTGAGTTGCCTCCGCTCGAGAGCCCGACCGGATCAATGAAACAGACTCAAACAATTCAAGTGATCGAGATGCAACCTTTGGCAGATGGTTTTCCTGCCTCACAAGTGCACCCACATATCTATATGATGCAACCATTCCTTCATTCTTTTTCTATGCACATGTCAAAAGGAAAGCCTGAAATAATGTGACTCCTGGACATCAACACGGATCAAGGTACTAGGACGAGAGGGGTCAGTGAGCCCAATGTGTGGTTGTACTCTTTGTCTTGGATTACCATACAAGAACTCGGTGCTTAAGGCGGTGTTCAATGAGACAACCCACTGTGTACTCCTACACAACCTCTCATCGTTCACCTTGTCTTAGGGTGGATTCACCAACACTTTATCATCAGCATCACTGTGATCATCCATCCCGACTCACAAACAATGTAACCTCATTGTATCACTAAGCAGTAATAAGCAGTAACAGTTGTAGGGGCCACATGCTCATTATTCAACTCCTATATCTGCTAGGATTGTGGTTTGCTTAATACGGTGACAAAATGATAGATCATGCATCGGAATGGGTTCAACTATGCGAAATAACGTGTCTCGGTGATCTCCTAAACATGCATAAGAGAGACTGAGAGGGAAGTGAAATTTTATAGATATGATCAATGGGGGTTTCCTTGCCTTGCTGACGAGATTCACACACGGTGTCTTCAACGAAGGGGGTGGCCTCCGGTTCCAGCTCCACTTCTATCGAGCAAACATCACAAACATTGCAATCAATATAATGTACAATGCACAATCACATGATCAAGTTGTAGAACATGATGTATATGGTACTGGTTTGTTGACAATTCAATTTAATTGAAGTGTATTGCAAAGGATTTGCAAATTCAAACTTCAAATTTGAATTCAAATTCAGCCATATGCAAACTTGCTACTGTTGCCCCATTTTAAAATGGTCAAACATGAAAAAAAATTGCATATTATTAATCCTTGCATTTTTATGATAATTTTTCATATATTATTTGTTCATTTTGGAGTTAAAATGAATATTCTATGATTTATTGAAGTTTAATTGATTTTCTGTCTTTTTCTGAATTTCTTTTATTTCTTTCAATCTGGGAAACTGTTTATTGCATCATGCTGATGCAAGCATGACATTAGCAGAGGGCTGACATGTGGGCCATGCCTGTCATAGGCATAGTGTTAAATCCCTTTTTAATTAAATATCTGGTTAAACTAAACCAGTTTAGTTAGTGGCTGGGCCCACTGGTCAGCCACTGTTAGTGGGTCATTAGGCTAGGGGTTAGCTGGCTAATGACGGGGCTACGTCACCTCGCCGCCGGTGATCAACAGAACGGCTGACGGGCTCGCCGGACTTGGAAAACGGCCGCGGGGAAGGGGGAGAAGGGTACCAGGGGGTTGCCCTGGCTCACCCGCATGCACTGGTGCTAACTACGCACCAAGGCGAGCACGGGAGAGACGCCAATGTCCAGCCCGGCGGCGACCGTGGTCCTGCTCATGGAGGAAGGCGACTGCGGGCTCGGGAGGAGCCGGGGTTAGAGGGGAACGGTGCGCGAGCTCACCGTGAGCAAGATGGTGAGGTCGGGGAAGCCGGAGGGAGGCCGGAGACGACGTAATCGACAGTGAGGTCTTGCGGTTCCAGCGGCGTCTCGTCGTCGATTCCGGCGGCTCGATGCGTTCCGGGCTTGGGGCCTTCTCCAGGGCGATGAAGACGAGGGCGCTGCGAACGGAGGACAAGACGACGTGGTTCTAAGCGGCCGTTGGCCTCGGCTGCGCGGGTGCGCGCTCCGGCGAGTTCCTCGGGTGCGCGCGGAAAGGGAGCGCAGAGACATGGAGAGGAGCCGCGCATGGAGGGGAAAATGAGAAGAGGACCTAGGCGTTCTTCTCGTGAGGAGATGAGGCACGGGGGGGGGGGGGGCTTGGAGCCTTCTCGGCATCGCGGTGGCTCCACGGCGTGCTCCCAGGCCGCCACCGAGCTGCTTCGGCATCGGGGAGGTAGACGACAACGTGGGGCTGGTGGGCTGGGGCGGAGTCCCGTTACTTGGGCCAGGGTGGCCAGGGGGTGGGCTAGATTTCCTTTTCCCTTTTCTTCTGTTATTTCTTTTCTGTTTTCTTTTTCTTTGATCTGTTTTGCTCCCAAAAAAATAGCAGAGCATTTTTATTAAATGCCCAAATAATTTTATAAATCCTAGGTGACCAGTAGCAAGTCACTTGTAGAATTCGAGCATTTTTAAATTCAAAACATTTGAATTTCAATTCAAATAGGGGTCGTATTTAATTTTCAAGGCACATTTTGGTTTTTAGAAAATTCCATGAGCTTGGGAATGAACCCAAACCACTTTTGCAATGATCAGCAACAATTCTAGGAGTTTTCCAAACATTCAAATGATTTTTGGAAAAAGATTTTTATCTGGCCATTTATTTAAATTCTTCAGGTCTTTTCTTTTCCCCATTCTTGAATTTCTTTTTGGATTTTTCACATGATGCAAAGGGGAACTCAAACCCTAGCACTTACCCTCGTTGGGGTTGTGACATCGGATTCCGAAGGTTTAGTTGATCGCAAGCTCGCATCGTCTCCGAAGGTACCCGCGGGAGCACACAAGGGGTAAACATTGGAAAGCAGTCAAAGAGCAAGCAGCTATTACTACGAAGCAAACACGAGAAATCAACAACAAGAAAGCAACACGAGGCAACACACTACGGTATCGCATCTATCGTCGAGAGCGGTTACTAACAGGTTAAGTGGAGTATTCGTCACACACGACGGTTCTTCACGTTTTACGATGGTTGAAGTTGTTTAGCTACACAAGATGAGCAAAGTTTGTTAACATGGAATCTCACCCAAGCATGGCATATCACACAATCATGAAAAAAGGTGAAGCATAAGTAAGCTATCTAAGCTAGTCAGTTTAAGTGGGGCAAACTCCTAAACATGCTTATCACTATTTACCCCACGAAAATTACAACGTTTGATACTGTTTTTCCCTAAACACAATTTTATTATTTTTATTAACAAGAAAGAGTAGCATATTCACAATCTACACGAAATTCTAGTCAAGTTACATATAAGAAACATTTTAATCAGAGCAACGGTTGGAAAGATACGCCCTATTACATTTACGGCGGCAAGGTTGTAATTAGCAGGAAAACAACATGTAAACAAAGTCAAACATGGCATTAGAGCACATTTTATTATTCTACACGAAATTGTAAGCAACTTTCATGTATTACACGTCGCGATCCGAGCTACAGGTGAAAAGATATTCGCGTTGCAAAAAATATAACACAATCTGCCAACAAAAAATAAAAAAAACAACTAGTGCAAAAAAAACTCCTGGGCCGAAACTGCTTTAAATGGGCTAAACAAGGGCGAGCGCTAACAAATTATCTAACGCATAGAGCGAGCTATAGCTGCAAACAGAACTGGGCCAAGCCCAACATCACATGAAAAAAGGGGCACCTTCTCACCCTGCGTGTCGAGGCCCAGCTGCAGATGGGCGATGGATAACAGTGCAGCGCCCAGGGCGTGGAAGTCCCGCGGCCCGGGTCTGCAGCTGGGCCGGCCCACCTGGCTGGCATTCCAGCCCATGCGAGAAAGAGGAGCGGCTCGGACGACGTCCTCGTCCTCGTCCTTACCTGGACAGGACCAGGCGGCGGCAGCCTTCCCGGCGAGGCGGCGCGATGGGGTCCGACGAGGGGCGACAAATGGGAACGCGGAGGCGGGGACGAGCTTGGCGGTAGTGGGTGGACCTGGCGGCGCGGTCCGGTCGGAGGAGGGCTCCGGCTATGCCCGGGGCGGCGCGACGAGAAGCTCTCGGAGCTGTTTTCCATGGAGGCGGCGGAGAGTTCCTCACACAGACAAAGAGAGGAGACGGGTGAGGAACGAGAGGAATGAGGGGGGAGGCTGGCGCAATGGGTCGGCTCACCGGAGCGGGAGGCAATGGCTGCGGCGACACGACTGCACGGCGGGGTTGGCGGCGGCACGGGCGGCCAGATGGGCTTGGAAGGCTGCTGCGGCAGCTCCAGGGCCCTGCGGGCCCGGGTCGCCTGGGAGGCTGCTGGTGTTGGAGATATGCCCTAGAGGCAATCATGTTATGATGTTATCTCCTTATGTATTCATGAGTTATTTGTATTGTCCTTGAACATCATCACTTATATGTACCAATAAGTATGTGACTTGTTTGTGAGACTATATATTCTATGATGATTGGTCTAATGGTCCTAGTTGATAAGGTTATGCGGACACATTTCCTTGACTAGTATATGATTCGGTTGATGACTATGTTTCACTAGTCATGAGCATGGAGATGCTACCGATAGTATGGACTTAGTGATGGGATCAATGAGTTGGACAGAGACCCACTTTGAGATGCAGCGAGATATTGTCATCTGTTATTCTCAATACAATGTATATTCCATGTCCTAGACCTGAGGTCCTCGCATGTTCTCGGGATGAGGAATGACTCACTTAGGGACTATCAAATGCTACACCGTAACTGGGTAGTTATAAAGGTAGCTTACAGGTGAGTCATGATACATGCCGTGAGACATGGTTGATCAACATGGGTTTTGCCCCTCCACTTTGGAGAGATATTCTCTGGGCACTCTCGAGTGATAAGATTCAGAAAGCATGGCCATGCGATATGTGTTAAGTGTTAACCCGGTTCAGGAATCTGTATCACGGTTTCAAGAAGAGAGGTCAAGCTATCATAAGGGTGACAAGTACTCGCCTTGAGCTTGACAACATATATCGTGAGGCAAAAGGAATGTTGCATATGACACTTTGTAATGGTTCGTCTCATGACTTTACGCATATATGGGAGTCGGCACGTTCTGCTAGGAACCGCTACCGACTATCGAACCGGATGTGATTCGGGACGTGTCCATGTGTACGTTAACCTATAGGGTCGCGCGCTTAAGAGGAAACGAGCCCATTCGGATGTGATCTGAATGGAATATGGATGGAGGGTCCGGATTGCCTCAAGGGTTGAGGCCATTCCACGGGCGCCTATATAAGGGCTAGGGTGAACCCCGAAGGGGAGAGGTCAGACCAAAACCCTAGCCGCCACTCCACCTCCAGACCGAGCCGCCGGACCTAGCAGTCCGCCGCCCGGCCCTCCTCCTTGTACATGCGCATCCCTTGGAGGCACTGCACCTGCGGCGCTTGGACGAACTGTTCGCTGGATCGGATCGCGGGACTCCGTTCGTGGGATCGGTACGAGGTATCGGTTCGAGGGATTCGAGCAGCAGCCGCCGACGCGGATCTCCAACTCTCCTTCTGCTGCTGTGACTGCACGTCTAGTGGTAAACCCTAATCATGTAGTTCATCTCCAGTAGCAGTGATCTTGGTTGTGCGCGGTAGAAAATTTTGTTTTAGCGATAGCGTAGCGGACCGCGTTCCCCAACAGCTGGGGAGATCTGAGGCTCGATCTGAGCCATCCAATTGCAGATCTAACGGCCAAGAATAGAGGGTACCTAGGGTTTCGGGAGAGAGAGGCTGTTTGAGGCAGATTTGAAGGGGATTAGGGGGGTGGCTGCAGTTTTCCAGGGAGGGAAACCCTAATATTATGGGGAAGATGAGGGGTCCTTATATAGGCTAGTTGGTCAGGCACATGACGAAAATACCCCTAATTTTATACCCGCTCCTATGTTACGCGTTTCTGACTGCCGAGGCTACGTACGAACTCTGATTCGGCTGAAATCTCGAACCACGCGCTCAGCGCGGCGAGCCCATCTCTCTCAGTTGCTACCCATCATAGGCAACCATTTTATGATTTAGTTCCAAGAGATCTGAAACGACGGGTCCCTCTAGCTAACAACGAACAAATCCGGGTGGCCCCTGGGGAGTCGACATCCAATCCAAAAGCCGGCCGCGCCCTCGGATCCCATCACTAAGTCCATACTATTGGTAGCATCTCCATGCTCATGACTTCAACAGGGTTTGGGTTACCGGGACACCTCACGTGAGGTCCCGAGCCCTCGCCGGCCATGGGTGGACCAACAAGGAAACCATGTCCTCACTGGTCTGGGTTGTTTTAAAAGATATCTACTAGGAGCGACCCGACAGATATATATGCATGGTTTCAAATGGTAAATCAGCTTGGGCCACCTCTAGAAATGTTTGAAGCTAGGTAGGTAAGAAAAGGGGACCCCCATAGTATCCCACACACGCTTAGGCACGCTCGTCAAGAGACACAATACCCGGAACTCGGGTCCTAGGTGACTCGAATGGAACAAAGCGTTGGGGCGGGATAGCCTAGACCTTCCATCCTTCGTCGAATATAGTCAACATTATAATAATCATATCATCCAAAACAATATGATAATGTGATAGCCCAATCCAAGGAGTAACAGGGTAACATCGTAGCATCCTAAGCATGCATACTAAGCAGGGGCTGAGCAACGAGCAATAGTAACATAGCAGTACATGGTTTGCTGGGAGGGGACATGGTTGTATAGGTTTGAGAGAGGTTGTAAACATGTGGTAAGATCAAACAACGAAAATACGTGTACTAGCATGCAAACCGCTGGTTATAATAGAATGGATCATAAGTAATGTATAGTCCTTGCCTGTTGATAAGTCAGATTCCGAAGATGTAGTTGATCACAAGCTCACATCGTCTCCGAAGCTACCTGCGAGAGCACACAAGGGGTAAACACTGGAAAACAATAAACGAGGAAGCAGCTATTACTACGAAGCAAACACGAGCAATCAACCACAAGAAAGCAACACGAGGCAACACACTACGGTATCGCATCTATCGTCGAGAGCGGTTACAAACATGTTAAGTGGAGTATTCGTCACACACGACGGTACTGCACGTTTTACGATGGTTAAATTTGTTTAGCTACACAAGATGAGCAAAGGTTGTTAACATGGAATCTCACCCAAGCAAGGCATATCACACAATCATGAGAAAATGTGAAGCATAGGTAAGCTATCTAAGCTAGTCAGTTTAAGTGGGGCAAACTCCTAAACATGCTTATCACTATTTACCCCACGAAAATTATAACGTTTGATACTGTTTTACCCTAAACAAAATTTTATTATTTTTATTAAAAAGCAAGAGCAGCATATTCACAATCTACACGAAATTCTAGTCAAGTTACATATAAGAAACATTTTAATCAGAGCAACGGCTGGAAAGATACGACCTATTACATTTACGGTGGCAAGGTTGTAATTAGCAGTAAAACAGCATGTAAACAAAGTAAAACATTGAAAAAGAGCACATTTGATTATTCTACACGAAATTCTAAGAAACTTTCATGTGTTACACATCGCGATCCGAGCTACGGGTGAAAAGATATTCGCGTTGCAAAAAATATAACACAATCTGCCAACAAAAATATATTAAAAAAGCTACTAGTGCTCCTAGGCCGAAACTGCTTTAAACGGGCTAAACAGGGGCGAGCGCTAAATAATTATCTAACTTACAGGGCGAGCTATAGCTGCAAACAGAACTGGGCCAAGCCCAACATCACATGGAAAAAAAGGGCAGCTTCTCACCGTGTGGGCCGAGGCCCAGCTGCACATGGGCGATGGATAATAGTGCAGCGCCCAGGGCATGGAAGTCCCACGGACCGGGGCGTACAGCTGGGCCGGCCCACCTGTCTCGCATTCCAGCCCACGCGAGCACGAGGGGCGGCTGGGACGACGTCCTCGTCCTCGTCCTGACCTGGACAGGACCCGACGGCAGCAGCCTTCCCGGCGCGGCGGCGCGATGGGGTCCGGTGAGGAGCGACGAAGTGGAACGCGGAGGCGGGGACGAGCGCGGCGGCGGTGGGCAGACCTGGCGTCGCGGTCCGGTCGGAGGAGGGCTCCGGCTGTGCCCGGGGCGGCGCGACGACGATCTCTCGGAGCTCTTTTCCATGGCGGCGACGGCGAGTTCCTCGCACACAGAGAGCGAGATAGAGAGAGAGAGGAGAGGGGTGAGGAACGAGAGAGGGGGGAGGATGGCGCAGTGGGTCGGCTCACCGGAGCGGGAGGCAGCGACTGCCGGTGACACGGAGGCACGGCGGGGTCGGCGGCGGCACGGGGAGCCAGATGGGCTTGCGGGCTTCTGCGGCGGCTCCAGGGCCCTGCGGGGCCCGGGTCGCCTTGGAGGCTGCTGGGGAGATCTGAGGCTCGATCCGAGCCATCCAATTGCAGATGTAACGACCAAGAATAGAGGGGGTCTAGGGTTTCGGGAGAGAGAGGCTATTTGAGGCAGATTTGAAGGGGATTAGGGGGTGGCTGCAATTTTCCAAAGAGGGAAACCCTAATATTATGGGGAAGATGAGGGGTCCTTATATAGGCTAGCTGGTCAAGCGGATGATGAAAATACCCCTAATTTTATACCCGCTCCTATGTTACGCGTTTCTGACCACCGAGCCTACGTACGGACTCCGATTCGGACGAAATCTCGAACCACGCGCTCGGCATGGCGAGCCCGTCGGACGTACCTCACTTCGATATCGTTCCAAGAATATTTCCCGACGCCCAATAAAATAATCCATTTAATTACTAAATGGGGTTTTTCGTTCTCATGGCGATAGCTGGTCCTGTGCCGGTTGCGACGATGCTCGTGTGAAACCTGGTGTCGCAAAGGTCGTGTGCCGTGGTGGAAAAGGGTCGGTCTCGCATCCGATACGAGAAATAGGGGGGGATATTCACCGATTAATGAATCAGCGAAGAAAATACTGCGAACAATTCTAGCAAGCCATAAAATAAAGCAACAAACATTTTTTTTAATTAGGGTGGAAATCCCGCGCTGTTACATAGCTTATGCTAGAATTCATTCATGGGTGTACTGAGCACAACTGGGGGTCTTGTACCGTAAGCTTCACCTGGCAACTTGTGGTAGAAGACTGACTGTCTTGGCCAGGAAGATATCCCGATAGCATACTAAGGAAAACTGATGCACTTTACATGTTGGCTGTGCCGGGTATCTTGTCGTGGAAGGCTGAGATCCTTTATTTCCGAAACTTCCCCATGGGAGCATTTGTACAAGACTGAAAGAATTTTATTGACTACTGGCTTGTTAGAGGAAAACATTCTTCCAATCATTCCTTTGCTGTATATGTGCTTCATGATCCGTTCTGACCGTCTTCCAGAATATACCGAAGAAATATAGTAACTTGTATTGGGTAATATTGCATCTGGTGTACGTCATGCCTTTGATGCATATGTACATTGGTCAAGACTTATATTTTTCCTTTGCTCGAATCTTCGAGGCTGTCGTAGTTGATGCAGACTTGATTCACATGAGGGCTTTGGTAGCATCCATACTTCCAATACCATCAGGTATGAATGCCTTTTGACTTGCTGATTTCCCAATCCATTAAGGCCTTTCGCTGATGGAATCTTGATGGTTTTAGCGGTTACCGGAATGATGCTGACTTGATTCGAAAATTTATCCAAGAAGAACTTATACTGGGGCCAAATATTCCCAATGCGACATGTGTGAATCCTTCTTGACTTGGTGACTACATGATGATCTGCGATCCTGTGCTGACTCTTCAAGGTAGGAAGGGGTTATGAGCAACTTTCCCTTGGGGTGGATAAGGTGACACCAAAGAACCAAACGATGAACCAAATGAAAAACAACAAAAAAAACCAACGGAGCGAAGATCAATAGAAAACGATAGAAGAATCACTTCAAAAGCTTTAGCGGTAGTCGATGACCATCTGAATCCCTTGCATAAAACTGGCAAATAACCCAGTAGCCACCAGAGCAGTCTTTACAACTCAGATCTGGGACGTTTACTGGAATAGCTCATGCACTACTCAAGACGGCCGACCAAGAATCAGCTCAGAGCATGAGACAACATTGATAAAAAGAATGCAGAGGTCCCCTAAGATGGCCGTGAAAACAGCTCAGAACATAGGGTCTCCACTGCGAAAAGAAACTCAACAACTACCCGAGACCGCCGAAACGCAGCTCAGAACACGGGTCGGCTGTTGAAAAGAGAAATAAAAAGTAGGCATCCACCCTAGAAGACCGACAATGAATCAGCTCAGAACCAGGCGTGGTTCCATTATCCAAAAGAAAGCGAGCAAGGGTCCTTCAGAGTCATATACTACCTGCAAAACCCATTCGTTAAACAAAGAAGAACCAAACAAGGGATCGACGAAGAAATTTCACAAAGCAAAGATCAATAGCACTGTAAGTGCATCAAGATCACAAACAAGATCACATCTAATTGCTACGCACAACGACATGCAACAGTCAACATGCAAGACTACTACTACTCATGCAACAAAAAAATGCAGCAATTAATTGCATTACACAAGCAAGCTATATACTCTAGCTCTAACGTCTTTTAACGTTCACGCGGATTAGGGCGTCCTATAGCCAGTCCTGCTCTGATACCAAGCGTTGTGGCAACCCGGCTCAGAGGACCGGAACGCCCAGTCCTACAGCCCAGAGATCGAGTCTTTTGGAACACGACACTCCTTGATATAGAACTGAACAACTTTCTATTATAAAAAATACGGGTACAAGGGGGTTTATTACAACGCTGGACGAGCGAGACGAAGACCAAGCTTGCTCCTCAAGCTTGCCACGGATCTAGATCAACCAGCAGACTATCTTCCTAACAGCGCAATATAACTCAGCAGTGGAACAACGGCGACGGTGATGAACTCCACTCCACAGGGACACTGGTTGGGACACCTCCTAGCTCGCAAACACCGGGAACTTCATCCTATGCATCCAAAGTGTTGCCTGCAAATCTGGCATGACACGCCAGGTCAGTACATCGAATGTACTTGCAAGCTCACAACAACCAAAGCACAACGGAAAAAAAATAACATGGCATTAGCAGGTTCGAGTATATTAATGAGTTAAACATGTGAGCATCAACATCATGCGAACAGATAATCATCAAGCATGTTATCCACATTAAGACTAATGCACAACCATCATTTAAGATCGCATGGACCCCTCGTGATCATCGCATGATCATGTGGCTTACCTCAGAGTCCTTACATACTCAAGCACCGACCATCGCATGGTCGTCAACTCATATGGATCGTCGCACGATTCTTCAAAGGGTTAGTGTCCTTCTGTTACCACCCAACCAATCTGATCATTGCATGATCAATGGGTCATCGCATGACCACCAACATAGCACAATCATCCCACCGAACTCAGCTCCTATGAACTGTTGATACGTCTCAAACGTATCTACTTTTCCAAACACTTTTGCTATTGTTTTGCCCTCATTCTTGCATGATTTGAACGAAACTAACCCGGACTAACGATGTTTTCAGCAGAGTTGTCTGTATGGTTTTATTGTGTGCAGGAAAATGGATTTTTAGGCGTCTCAGAAAATTCCAGGAAAAATCACAGAAAATCCACACACTCGAAGGACCACTGTGCCAGAAGTGGGCCCAGAGGGGCCCCAGGCGCCCTGCTGGCGCGGCACCACCCCTGGCCGCGCCGGGAGGCCGCCTGGGGGGCTCCCACCTCCTCTGGTGCCCTACCAGGACTCCTATTTATTCCCGTGGAGAGAAAACCAAAGAACAGAAGTCGTTTTCCCAATTCTCGCCGCGGAGCCGCAGCCACCCTCTGTTCTTCTCCGGGAGGGCTAATCTTGAGGCTGTTTTGGCCTCCGGTGAGGGGAGATCATCGCCATCGTCATCATCATCACCACTCCATCCTCCCTGCATGACTTCTCCTTTCATGTGTGAGTAATTCCCTGCTGTAGGTAAAGGAGATGGTAGGGATTGGATGAGTTAGATCATGTAATAGTTTATCAGATTGTTGAAGGCATGTTGCCTATCATCTACATTGTTGTTTATCATCTTTTCTTCAACTTGTTGCTCTTAATGCTTGTCACTTTGGGCCTGAGTGCCACGATTTCAGATCTGAACCCTATGTGTTTGCATGAATATATTTGTGTTCTTGATCCTATCTATGAGTTGTATTCACCTATTATAGTCCGGAATCGGCGATCCCAAATGTGACTGCTTGGGACACCAAAGGGGATGGACTATAATTTGAGGATTCCGTGTATCCATTGATTGTTAATGCTTTTTTCCGGTGCTCTTTGACAGGAGCACCTTAATCTCCATAAGTTCCTTTTGGCCCCGTTCGTAGCGGGATGGTAGGACAAAAGATGTTGTGCAAGTTCTTATTGCAAGCACGTCCAACTACCTGTGGGGTACATGCCTGATGTTTGATTTATGCCTAGATGATCATTGCTTTTCTGTGTGCCTTTCCCCAAGTTAAATACATGATGTGTCTTATCCATGCAGCGCCCGACCATTCATCTCCCTAGCCTATAGTGTTTTAATTCTTCTGGTTACTAGTTGTTTGCTTTCGTTGTTTTACTATCGCTGTTTCGCCACCACTATTTCTTTTACTACCATCACTTCCATATCGCAGTTACTATTAATATCTTGTTGCAAGTAAGTGTATCTCAGGTGCGGTGGAAATGACAACTCCATTGTCAAAGCTTGTGGGTATTCTTTGAATCCCCTTGAGTCGAATCTATAAATTGGGTTATTCTTACCCGCGAAGACTATCTCGATCCCCTGCAGTTGTGGTTATCAAGCCTGTTTTCTGGCGCCATTGCCGGGGAGCATAGCTTTATTCACAAGCCTACCTGAAGTATTTTACCTGCTGCAATTTATCCGCTATGGGTAAGAAAGAAGACCCCAAGGTCCCGATCTTACCATCTCGTACAAGAAAAGGTACTGTTCTGAATACTAGTGCTACACTTGATTCACCTTCAGTTATGAGTAAGTTTGCTTCACCCCCACCACATGATGCTTCTACTGAATCTATTACTATGTCCGATACTTATGATGATGCTTCTACTACCTTTGAAACTACTGGTTCACTTGGTTCTTTTATTGAAGAACAGATAGCTGCTGCTGCCCGATTCTCAGGATTTGAAATTCCTGTTACCAAAACCACTATTGGAAAAACTCATGATTTTGCTGGCCTCAAGGAGAGACTCCTTGACGATGATTATATTATACTTGATGATGATTTATGCAGGGAGCTTAATGAATGTGTTGATTCTGACCCTGCTGCTATAAAGAAACTGCTAGCAAAACACTCCTTGAAGAACAAATTTACTCTTGATCCTACTTTCGCTACATCTCCTATATGCATCAATGATCCTGATTATAATTTCTCTGTTGATCTTTCACTTACATCTATGGTTGAAGCTGACCCCTTTTATGGCAGAGGAAAATGATGATGCTATTGCACACCTGACCAAACTCACTCAGTTGGGTGGCCTATTTACTACGGATGAAAAGATACGAAACTTTTATGTTACTAAGCTTCTTCCTTTCTCTTTGAAGGAAGGTGCTAAAGCATGGTATGATGCACTACCATATGGTTCCATTATGAGTCCTTAAGACCTATCTCACTCTTTTGTTGGTAAGTACTTCCTTGCTCATATGCAACATGCTGCTTTACAAAGAATTTATAACTTTAAACAGTTGCAGGATGAGCACCTCCCTAAAGCTTGGGGGAGGTATTGCAGTCTGATCCAGGATAGACCAGGATATGGAGTCCCTAAGAATGAATTAATTGATATATTCTATGCTGGCCTAACTGATGAATCCAGATCCTATTTGGACAGTTGTGTTGGTTGTGTTTTCAGGAAAAGAACACCAGACAATGCAGAAGAATTAATGGGCAAGATTGCCAAGAACCACGAAGATTGGTCCGTCCCTGAACCACCTCCACCACTTAAAAAGAGGGGCATGCTTGTCCTAAGCCCCGAAGATATGCAAGAAGCAAAGAAGTCTATTAAAGAGAGGGGTATTAAAATTGAAGACGTGAAGAATCTACCCCCTATTGAGAAGTTGTGTGAGTCTACCACTCACCCTCCTATGGTAGATGTACACTCTCTTTTAGATTTCAATGCAAGTGACATTCCTCATGGTAAGCCTCCTGATGAATGTTTAGATGAGCTTGATAATTTTATTATGAAGCAAAGTCACTTTAATGAGAGGATACAAAGTCAGTTGCATGATAATTCCCTTGCTATCAAAAGTATGCTTGATGTTCTAGGTAGAACAGTTAATGATGTTAAATGTCTTGTGAAGCATTTTCATATGGTTCAAACTCAGCTTGAACAAATTTCTGATGTGCAAAAAGATTTGCTTGCTAACAATGCCAAACAGGATATACAGGCCTTCGGGATTAAACCCCGAGGAGGAACTAGCACTCAAGATCCTCTCTATCCAGAGGGGCATCCGAAGAGAATCGAGCAAGATTATCAAATGCAAGAAGAAGAAATTGTTAGTTCCCCGAAGAAGAAGCACAAAGAAGCTGATGATCCAAATAGTATATCTACCTCTGATGCTGAGACTGAAGACTGTGCTAAGCCTGAGAAGGATGGTGAAAAGAATGATCCACCCGAAGTTCGAGAAGAATAAGCACCCGAAAAACGCAAGAAATATACTAGAGAAGACTTCATCGCAAGAAGACATGGGAAGGAAAGAGAACCATGGGTACAGAAACCCATGCCCTTTCCAGGCAAGTCTCTCAAAACTATAGAAGAAGAGAATTGCAATAAGTTTTGTGAGTGGATGAAACCTATTTTTCTTCAAATTCCTTTGACTGATGCTATTAAGTTACCTCCCTATTCTATATATATGAAATATATTGTTACTAATAACAGAAAAGTTCCTAATGAAGCAATATCTACTATGCTTGCTAACTACTCTTTTAGTGGCAAGATTCCTGAGAAGCTTGGTGATCCAGGTATACCCACCATTCCTTGCTCCATATTGAATAATTATGTCAAGACTGCTCTATGTGATCTTGGGGTAGGAGTGAGTGTTATGATTTTCTCTCTTTACAAGAGGCTTTTTTTAGAGAAACTAAACCCTACATATATCTCCCTTCAGATGGATGACAAGTCAACATACGTACCCATTGGTATTTGTGAGGATGTTCCCGTTGAAGTTGCTAATTTTTTGATTCTTACTGATTTTGTTGTGCTTGACATGCCCGAGGATGGGAGCATGTCTATTATCCTTGGTAGACCTTTTCTTAACACCGCAGGTGCTATTATTAATTGCAATAAAGGAAAGGTTACTTTTAATGTGAATGATAAAGAACACACGGTGTATTTTCCGAAGAAGATGGACAAAAGGCATGGCCTCAACTCTATAGAGAATATCGAGACCGTGAAGATTGGTGATTGGTATTGTCATCTACATGTGCACCACAAATACAAAACCATTATGGTGGGGACAAAATCCATTAAAGTAAAGGTACCATGAATGTTTCATAGTAAGTGAAACTTTTTTCTCTATGTATTGCTAGTTGAGTAGTAGGACTTGATCAACCTTGCTGTTAAATGAGTTTTATATAGGTAAAAAGTAGAGATTGTTATGTGTTCATTTTCTTTATCTTTTATTTTCCTTGTTGTACCAAGTTTATATGTTTTTTAAGCTTCACAACTCTAATCCCTACTCCAAGTTTTCAGAAAGTTTTGCAGCTTTTTGAACTCTGAAAAAATTTCAACAGTGAAGTTGTCATAAAAATTCCAGAAAAATAAAAATAAAAATTTCCATGCCTAGGGGGGGGGGGCCACCAGTGGCCCAGGCGGCCAGCTGGCGCGGCCTGCCCTCTGGCCGCGCCCACAGGGCGACTGGGCCCCACAGGCCCCACCTGCAGGTATTTCTTCTTCCTCTCTCTCTCTCTCTCTCTCTCTCTCTCTCTCTCTCCAAAAACACGAGTTCTGCACTTGTTCTTGTGTTCTTGCTGTTCTTGGAGGCGAGTTTCGATCTCTCTCTCTAGCCCATCATTCGAGCTAAGATTTTGAGCAAATACTCCATGGTATGTGATCCTCCACCCCTCCAATTAGATATTTGATTGGTGGCTTCATTAGTGAGTATTTAGTAGCTCTTGGTGATGTTCATATGAGCTTGCATGCATGTGTAGAAATTTATTTTCCAAGTTTTGATGCAAGTTTATGACTTAGGGAAGTGAGTAGAGTAGTTTGCCCCAGCTCATTTTTCTTAAATTCTTGTTTTTGTGAATTGTCAAAAATTTCAGAAATGAGTTTCTTTGGAAAAGAAAAAGGATGGCTTTGGAAGAAGAAGCCCAAGGACACGGATAGAGTAACTAGAGCTGCAGCTTCATCCTCAGCTGCTAGGGTGAGCTACAATGAAGATGTTGTGCCCCTGGAGTTGCTGGAAGATACAAGTCCAGCACGTGCAATGATGTTTCCGTGCAACGATTTTCTTGAAGCGGCAGGTATTAAGGAGGAGTTTGATAACCTTTGTGCTAATGCAGGTTTGACACGGCTGGCGACATGCCGTGTTACTCAATACCGTAAACTCACCTCCTGTTTTATTAACAGTTTTGGATATAACCATGACGCTGGTCTTATTGAGTTTAAAATTTACAACGTTCCTTTGACCATGTCTTTGGAAAGATTTTGTGAAATAATAGGTGTGTCGAACGTTGGACGGACGGCAAAGATGAACACTCAGCCCACCGAGCTGAGAACGCTCTTCAACTCTCTTTGCAGTCAGGATACAAGGGATATCCGACGTTCAAAAATTTCCACCATCTTGTTTCCCCAGCTCAGGTCTTTTGCATATTATATTGCTAGAGGGGTATTAGCTCGTGACAACACGAGCAACATTTTTGCGCCGGATATTGCTATCATGCCAAGTGCCCTCTCAGGGGAAACTACGTTTAATGTGGGTGCCTTGATTGCTCGCCGACTTGCCCTTAATGGCAACAAGGGAGATCTCTTTGGTGGCGTTTAGGCCACACTTATTCTTGAGTCTCTTGGGCGCACCCCACATCCTAATGATGAGTCTTTTCCTTTTATAAGCTTTGACCTTGCTGCTATGAAGAGGCATGAGTTTGTTACCAGGACTTCCGAGTTTGGTAACCTTATTTATATTCTGAGGTTTGGACTAATCGATATTCGGGAGATCCGTCTACCTGCTCCTTTTTGGTTTGATTCTACTCGCAGGAACGGATGGTCCTTCAACGTCACCCAGTTCGATGAGTTCGTGGCCCAGCAGCAGTTCCATAACCCCATGGAGGGGTTTGTGCATGATGAGGAGGAGGATCCCGTCACCCAGTGGGGTGAAGGATCTTCTTCCGCTTGGAGCGCGGAACCTTCTTCGTGGGAGGATCCAAGGACTTTGGTGTACGCAACGGAGGGTTCATACAACCCTTGGATTTACCATTACCCCGGAGTAGGAGGCTCCTCGGGCCCTCAGTAGACGAGCCGAACTTAGGCCAAAAGCCTAAGCTTGGGGGAGTACGTGTCCCTCTCACCTTTTCCATTGTATTATCCATTTTTATGTTTTTGTTCGTTTTGATCTTTTTGAAGTTTTGGCCTGTTCTTCTTTGATTCTTTCTTTGCAAAAACAACAAAAAGATTTTCTCTTTCTTTTTCTTTCGTTTAACCTTTGAAAAATACAAAAATATTTCTTTTCTCTCTTTAGTTTGCTTTGTTGCAGAGGTCTGCTCGAGTCTATGATGGAATTTGGTTATATATTTCCTACGTTCGATTGTGCAAGTGAAAAGGCAGTAATGACGAAGATCGACGGAAGGGATGCAACAAGGAAAACCAGTATGAACTCTTTTTGTTTCTACTTTTGTACATATGCTTGTACTTATGATTTAGAGACCAGCTTGTAGCGACATAGTGATATGTTTACAATGCTTTCCCAGTGGTTCATGCTTTCTTTGTGGCTAACCTCAAATAGATAGAGTTCATAATATGTTGCTTGAAATGATTGACTTGCATTGCATTTTTTGGCATACTGAAGTGGTATTTCCCTTTGGAGAATTCTTGGATTGACTTGGCACATGCTTACACATGTTTATGACTGAAAAGTCTCCGATGCCTTGATGATCTTTGAACTTCAGAATAGTTATATCACTTTCATGCCCAATTCAATGTTACTTTGTCACTCTGCATGATTATGACTGTTATTGCTCTCTAGTTGGTCGCTTCCAAGTCTTTTGCTAGCCTTCGCTCGCACTGAGCGGAATTCTTCTTGTGCATCCAAAATCCTTGAAACCAGTTATTCCATATGAGTCCACCATACCTTCCTATGTGGTATTTACCGGCCATCTTAACAAAGACTTTCTTGTACCATCTCGAAATTATTCAAAAATACTCCTGTGTTGTGCCTCTGCATTAGCTCATGAGGAAGTAGTAGGTGATTCATGACCTTCTTATGTTCGACATGTTTTATCCCGGGATTGCATATCTAATCTGCAAACCCCAAATACGAGGAGGGACTGGCATGAGTGCGCCCAACTCACAAAAGATAATCACAACCAACAAATCCTCCTTCACGCTTTATTTATGAAAAATCAGAATACTTTGGTAGTGATAAAGAAAGGAGATTTAGGGGATGTGATCGTCCCCATCTTGGGAGTCGTTCCTCGAAACATGTCTAGCGTAAGAGGTGATTGAGTTTTCTACTAGCATTCGTTGACGATTCATGCACCTCCCAAAAACCTTTTTATCTCTGTTTTCAAAACCAAGAGCTCTGGTACATGTTTAGTCTTTGCTTCCAGCCACGGGTTCAACCTTTCCATCAAAATCCACGGTTCGAGAGTCTCCACCTTCTTTCTTGAAAGCACCAACTAGGAGAGTATAATTGTCATTCTGAGTGTAATGTGCATTGTCCCAAAGTACTACATTGTCTTCTGCATGACTGTGCTATTACTTATTCGAAAGTTCTTAGTTCTAGTCTCATTTAAAACTCCGGAGGAGTGTTAGCATTTATGTTTTTCTTCACTCATGGAGGCTAGCGAGATACCACTCTGATATGTTCAAGCTATGCGCATTGTAATCTTGTCTTGATTTTCAGTAGCATATTATTTACTTTTAGTTGATTGTGATTGATCACTTGAAATAAGGATTGCTTCGTGCATTGTCCTTATAGCATTGTTTCAATACCTTCTAGACTCTTTTCATAGTACATGCGTATATAAATCTAATGAAGCAAAAGAGTTTGTCAAAGTTTTCTTTGTCGCGTTCAGTTCGTTGAACTGAATTGCTTGAGGACAAGAAATATGCTAAGCTTGGGGGAGTTGATACGTCTCAAACGTATCTACTTTTCCAAACACTTTTGCAATTGTTTTGCCCTCATTCTTGCATGATTTGAATGAAACTAACCCAGACTAACGATGTTTTCAGCAGAGTTGTCTGTATGGTTTTATTGTGTGCAGGAAAATGGATTTTTAGGCGTCTCAGAAAATTCCAGGAAAAATCACAGAAAATCCACGCACCCGAAGGACCACTGTGCCAGAAGTGGGTCCAGAGGGGGGGGCAGGGGGGCCCAGGCACCCTGCTGGTGCGGCCCCACCCCTTGCCGCGCCGGGAGGCCGCCTGGGAGGCTCCCACCTCCTCTGGTGCCCTACCAAGACTCCTATTTATTCCCGTGGCGAGAAAACCCCAGAACAGAAGTCGTTTTCCCAATTCTCGTCGCGGAGCCGCCGCCACCCTCTGTTCTTCTCCGGGAGGGCTCATCTGGAGGCTGTTTTGGCCTCCGGTGATGGGAGATCATCGCCATCGTCATCATCATCACCACTCCATCCTCCCTCCATGACTTCTCCTTTCATGTGTGAGTAATTCCCTGCTGTAGGCAAAGTGGATGGTAGGGATTGGATGAGTTAGATCATGTAATAGTTTATTAGATTTTTGGGGGCATGTTGCCTATCATTTAGATTGTTGTTTATCTATGAGTTGTATGCACCTATTATAGTCCGGAACCGGCGATCCCAAAGGTGACAGCTTGGGACACCAAAGGGGATGGACTATAATTTGAGGATTCCGTGAATCCATTGATTGTTAATTCTTTGTTCCGGTGCTCTTTGACAGGAGCACCTTAATCTCCATAAGTTCCTTTTGGCCCCGTTCGTAGCGGGATGGTAGGACAAAAGATGTTGTGCAAGTTCTTATTGCAAGCACGTACAACTACATGTGGGGTACATGTCTGATGTTTGATTTATTCCTAGATGATCATTTCTTTTCTGTGTGCCTTGCCCCTAGTTAAATACATGATGTGTCTTATCCATGCAGCTCCCGACCATCCATCTCCCTAGCCTACAGTGTTTTTAATTCTGCTGGTTACTAGTTGTTTGCTTTCGTTGTTTTACTATCGCTGTTTCACCACCACTATTTCTGTTACTACCATCACTTCCATATCGCAGTTACTATTAATATCTTGTTGCAAGTAAGTGTATCTCAGGTGCGATGGAATTGACAACTCCACTGTAAAAGCTTGTGGGTATTCTTTGGCTCCCCTTGAGTCGAATCTATAAATTGGCTTATTCTTACCCGCGAAGACTATCACGATCCCCTGCAGTTGTGGGTTATCAACTGTGTCCAATACCGTGGACTCGGCTATTCGAATATATTTGTGTGACTCTGCAGATTTTGTGCACTTTACCCACACTATGAAGCTCTTCCTCCATCGAGTACCTTGGAACTTGTCCCACAGGAACCTCGGAACTCATACCATAGGAGTGGACTAGGACTTCACCAACGGGACCTCTCTACCGCATGCCTCCCTTACCGTATCACTTGGAATGCTTCACAAGCCATGCCCTTGGTAGCCCTGTGTCCTCCAGACACACCTGTCATCGCATGGCAACTGACCATCGCATGGTCCATAAACTTTGTCCCAATCGGGGACGGGCCCAAATCACCAACCGGCTCTCAAGACTACCGCCGATTACCTCATCAGGGTAACCGTGCGCGCGTAGCCTCTCCTCATTGGTGATACGAATAAGAGAGCACACCGATAGACAAAGCCAAGGCCTTCCCATACAGGCGAGTGTGGCTGCACCGGATAAGTTCGGTTCGGTGGCACCTGATCAACTTGTCCCAAGCATGTCTCCAACAACAAACATAAGCATCAGGTGCAACATGAGTATACATATACAAGGCATATCAACATAGGTAGAACAAGCAAGGGTACGGTTATAGTTGTATCATTTCAAGGCATGTTTATGTGATTAGCTTATCCAGGTTAAGGTGATCAACATGAGATTAACATGTAGCATAACACTATCATGAGCATAACTAAAGATTACGATGCATACGAGCATAACATGGTGATAATCAAAGCATGAACATAGAAGAATAAAGTCATATCATGATCATCATGGTTTCAAACATATCATGGATATAACATGGTAATACGTGATCAAAACATAGCACAATGATCAAGGCATATCCAGAATGTCGTATCACCGAAGGCATGTTTTAAAGCACGTCAAAGCTTTAGGAAGGTGCACAAAGAAGTTGTGGCTTGCCTTCACCAATGGAGTGGGGGAAACTCCTTGGTCTTCAACACCAACACAAGCCCTGAACAATATTTTGAAATAAAGCAACGGAGAAAAGGGTCAAATACCACTTTTACTTGACCGGAAAATAACAGCAGGGAAACATGGCATGAAATCTATGCCAAAATTAAGAGGAGCTCAAGACAAAACCAACGCAAAAAGAATCACCTCATTCGGAGTTACGGTTGCGGAGATATGAGGGGGAAGAAATCAGGGGCTATTCTGCAATAATTTTTTTGCATCAGGGTCCCTGGCGGCTGAACAGGAGGCGGTTTACAGGAAATACGCGTTCGATACAGTAAAGCGTACTTTGGGCCGAATAAGAAAGAAATACGCCTACCAGAAGGGAAAGCGCATTTCTAGCAAAAGCTGAGAGAAATACACCTTGAGAAGTTGAAAGCGTACTTGACGAAAAACGTCTCCACTTAACCGCACGGGGCCCAGCGGTCAGCCTCGCTGGGCCGCTTACACGCGGGACCCACACCGCCCATCTCTCTCCTCCCATGTCTCCTTCATCTGCCCTCCCATGACGAGAAACAGGGAAAGCCATCCACTCGATTCCGGCGAGGGAGGCCGAGGCCGGGCCGGGCGTCGAGGGCGATGGAGGCGTCGCACGCTCCCATGCCCGTGGGTGGCGTCCTGCAGGCCGGGGCGCCCCATGGAGGCGGCTCTGACCCGAGCCGTGGCGCCGGCCATGGTGCCAAGGCGCACAGCGAGGCCACGGGGCGGCTCCAGTGAGTAGGGTGGAGGGTCACGGCGGAGTGGAGAGGTCCTTGGGTAAGGTCGAGAGGGAGAGAGGGGGCTCCGGTGGCTGCAATTTGAGATGACACCGGCGGCGCGGCTTGGGCCCGCGAGAGGTCAGGAAACCTCCTCGAGCTCGATTCAATGGGCGAGGGAGAGGATTAGAGTGGAGGGGGCTGCTGGGTGTGGTGCAGAGGACGGGGCAAGCTCCCTTTATAGGGGGAGGCGCGATGCCGCGGCTAGACGACACCAAGCAGACGCAGCCATGGCGGGCGTGAGCAGGCGAGCATCGAGGGGGTTCGAGGGGGCTCGGGAGAGCTCGGGAGGGGGACGCGTGGAGCATGCGGCGGCGGAAAGCCGGGCGGCACGGATGGACAAGGAGCTAGGCGACGGGGGCCACTGCAGCGCGATGTGGACGCCTCGGGCACGCCCAGAGCGCGGCCAGGGCACACCACATGCTTCCTCCCCACGAGCACTAATGTTTTGGATAGATCTCACGTGGCCAACAATGTCCAGCCTGTAGTCCTTTGAGTGCTGATCACTATGATTCATTGGAATGGTCAAAAGGATGAATAGGGTGAGCTTATATTCTCTGCAAAGATTGATGCTGCAATCTTGGGGCACAAGCTGGGCTTACATTGTGGGTATTTGGATAGTGCCAGGTTGTCACATGGTTTTGGGGTGCAAAGGACTAGTGATTTAGAAATTTTGGCTCAAATGGATCAATGCACATAACACTTCCTTTGGAAATGTACCATGGAGGCAAAAGGTGTTTTGTACTGTGGTGTGGCTAGTACATTGCTCCCCTAAGCATGATTTTTGGTTGAGGCTAATCATCCACCAGGGGGAGTAGATGTACAAAGTTTCACCCCAAATAGAGCACGATATCTAGTACTTCCTTTGCAAATGTCCAATTGGACCATAAATGCAAAGTTGAAGCTAGCATCTCATAGGACTGATGGAATTGGCTAAAAATTGGTGTGGTGGGGTTATATGGGGGTGTGCCCATGTGTGTAAAATCCCATGGCGTTGGACACACCTAGCTAGCACTTGCTTCACAAGGTGTCCTGCTGACCAGAATCTTACACTTGATGATGCACTCACATGGGTAGTTGGATTTGGCTACAATTTGGATTAGTGGAGTGTTTTGGATGTGGTAACATACACAAAAAGTTTCAAGGCAATTGGGATCCCTTGGCTTTCACTCCCTTCACAATGCCCCTTTGCTGCATCCACTCTTTGGGAATTTATGGTGGGCGTTTGGCTTGGCAAATGATGGTGGAATTTGGTGGAGGCTAATGATATGATCATATGAGTTTGCAAAAAAAGTTTCACTGGCAATGGATAAGGATAAATGGCACTCCCTTCACAATGCTCCATTCTACCCCCACAGACAAATGGATTTTTTCTAGAGGAAAAATCCACTTGGGCCATGAAATGTGTTTGGAGAATTTGGAAAGATATAACATCTAGGCTAGGTGGGAATTATTTGGGGATTTATGGAGCAATAAAAATAGGGGTTGCTTCACAATCCTCAAATAATAGGAATATTCCTTTTATTGGAAAAAGGAATACATGGCTTGAATAAAATGGTGGCTTGGATGAGGTGGATCAGTGGCATGACATGGGAAAGGGTTTGGAATCAAGGGGCACTTGAGCATGGAAAGAAAATGTGCCCAAGTTTCAAGTCCAAAGAGGTGCTCAAAATCAAATCAAATGGCAAATCCAGAAATAAATCAGAAAAGTTTTTGGAAAAGGAAAGTTCCAAAATCCAGGATGTCAGAGCCGACTACACCGCTGCTGAGTACGACTACTTCGTCGACGATCGTAGCCCTACTGTCGAGCTTCCAGGCAAGCAGAGCCATTTTCCTTCCCCGCATATCGTCATTTATTGCACTAGGCATTGCTGCTACTGCTGCGTTGCTTACCTATTCAATTGCATAGCCTGTCATTGTCGCCTCTTGATGTACCTTCCTTTATCCTATGCTGCCTACTATATATATTATAATCAGAAGTGAGCCCTGCGCTTTGTTAGTCAACTAGGAATAGATAGCGTGTCGTGATCACTCTGGTGAGTGAACGCCGATTAAAAAATATTGTAACTTCAACAGGTACGGATCAATGCAGACGCCCTAAGGAACCTACAACGGCGAGACTCTGCCGAGTCCCTTCGAGTTTGACTTACGAGTGGATGGACTCGTATTTCACTCTCGTCGGCTCTGTAGCGTAGCATCACCGGGATGATACGAGGATTTTCCTCTTTAGTTCATTCCGCTGATGTTTTCTGTCGAACCTGTTTAAGTGTACCATCGAGGGTGATTCCTCCTGGTTTCACTTGATGGTAGGGATCTGAACCAACTGGTGTCCTTAAAGGTAAGAGACGGGCGACCCAACGGTGCCCGCGAGAGGCATTGCGTTGGGAATGACAGGGAGGGTACGACCGACGTTACTGGCGTGCTTGGCCCCTGCTCGTATCTCGTGAGAGTTACCTAACCACGAGAAGTCGAGATCTACCAAGAGCACACGCGAGACAAGGTAAGGAGACGGTTCACCTTGTTGGTAACCGCGCCCTTTGACGGGACCACAGGTGTCGGGACCCGGGGTTAGCGTATGCAAGAATCGCTACAACACAATCATATGGAGAGCCGAGAACCGTACCCACTTGTCTAAGCAGACAAGGCCAAGCACATAACGTCCTTGGAAAGCATCGAACGTGAGGGGCATCCCATCCAGACCGGATGATCAACTGAAATGGGTCATCATCGTCCGCACACAAGTCTCAATGATATGGGTGGTGAACTCCCATGCTCATAGACAAGTCACCTCAACCATAATATCGATTGTATTATAACCCTTACATAGACTTACTCCAGCCCGATCACTTAGTTGGGGTCTAGGGCGGGCTCGATCATACCACAAAGTGTGCACGAGACAGTGTCTCGAGCAATCGCATCGCGATGCCCCAAGCTGCGCACATCTAAGGGACACTTGGTGTATAAAAGACCGCCAGCCAGATCACAACTAAGGTCTCGAAAACCCATACAAAGACATGCATGTTATAAACATACACGCAGCACACATGCCTTGTATGAACAGCAGGTATCGTTGCAATTCTCTACAAAGTATACATTCTATTGATAACTCTCACAGAGTGCACACAGAGATCACAAGTATGTGATCCAACATTACAACATTCAACGTAAGTAGAGTAGGTCTAAATACAGACAAACTTAACAAATGGCTTAAGAAGCCTTATTTAAACACAAAGCCCTCCATGAGGGAACCAGTCTGCTGACTGGGACTACAATAGCTTGGTCTTCAGTCGTCGAGCTCGAGGAAGAATCCACCTTCGGGGTCAGTGGGTTCATCTAAAACATAGAATAAGAAAACGTGAGTACAAAGTCGTACTCAGCAAGACTTACATAGGAGCTATACTAATCATGCACATGTATCAAGATAAAGGGAGGTGGGGTTCAATTGCAGAAGTGCCAGCTTTGACTTGGCTATTCCTGAACTACGAGTACCAGACTTGAGGTAAGAAGCGTACACGAGTCCACTACCTCTCCAATCAAATACACCACTATGGTGCCTTCCTAGACTTCCCCACGAGAAAGCACGCCATAGCACTCACGCTTATCTTGGTAAGTTTTATAAGTATCCAGTTCAAGTTGTCTAATAATCAAGCTAAGCTTTCCAAGCAGTCCTTAACCGCGGACGCGGCTATTCGAATAGTTTTGTTAACCCTGCAGGGGTGTACCTCTACAGACACGTGTCATCAGTTACCGCCTTTCGCGTGTCACCGTTCAAGAGATGACAGCGAGGATGCCACCACAACTATTACCTCATAGCCGATCTAGTCCAAGAAAGCCGCCTATCTGGGTTGGATACCACTATCGTGAACCCGGCTGGTTTACCGAAGTGGACCCAGATGATGTGTGCGTGGTGCATAAGCCGTTCTCGGTTGAGCCGTTCTCTCACTTAGCAGCCAGGCCACAAACCTACCAGAACTCCGAACTACTGCGACATCTGGACATCGAAAGGGATGAGTTAATAGGTTGAGAGGGGTCAGTGAGCCCAATGTGTGGTTGTACTCTTCATCTTGGATCACCACACAAGAACTCGGACTTAGGGCGGTGTTCAACGAGACAACCCACTATGTACTCCTACACAGCCTCTCATCGTTCACCTTGTATTAGGGTAGATTCACCAACACATTTCCACCATCATCAACATGATTGCTACCATCCCGACTCACATAACAGTATCAACATTGTATCACTCTAAGCATGCAATAAGCAGTAACAATTGCAGGAGCCACATGATATCAACCAACTCCTACATTTGCTAGGATTGTGGTTTGCTTACTACTGTGACAAATGATAGGTCATGCAAAGGAATGGGTTCATCTATGAGGTAGAAACGTAGCATGGTAATCATCCTATACAATGCATAAGCGAGACATGAGAGGGAAGTGGGATTTTATCGACATGATCAATGGGGGGTTGCTTGCCTTGCTGACGAGGTTCGATAACGGTGTCTTCAACGAAGGGGGTGGCCTCCGGTTCCGGTTGCACGTCTATCGAGCAAACAAAGCAATCAAGGTATAAATTTAATGCAATGCTCAAGCATATGTTTATGTTGTCACAAGATGTGAATGGTATTGATGTGATCTAGGTTCAATTGGTCACATGTTAATTGAAGTTGATTTGAAAAGTAAATTCAAATCCAAACTCCAAATGTATTCAAATTGGTCCAAGTTGCATTTGCTAATGTTTGTACTTTGTAAACCATGTGATCATGTGTGTGAAATGCTTCTAAAGTGTAAGTGATCATCTTTGCATTTCAATGGTTGAAGTTGGAATAGCAATTGTATTAAATTTGAATTAATTCCATTTAAACCAAATAGCAAAGCTACTGGTCCCATTTTAAATTCAACTCAAACATAGTTGAAAATTGTATATTTGGATAAATTATTTTCTCCTGATCATTTTTCATATATTATTTGTCCAATTTGGAGTTAATATGAATTTTCTATGATTTATTGAAGTTTGGCTATTTTTCTGGATTTTCTGTAATTCTTTAATTCATTTCTATTTACTGCGTAGGCCTGACGTCATCATGACGTCAAGGGGGGGCTAACAGGTGGGCCAGGGTGGTCAGTGGGGGGGTTAGTTTAACCTCTCTGTTTAAATTAACCCGAGGTTAATTAGTTAACCTGGGCCCACTGTCAGTGGCCTAGGGGGAATAGCTTAAGGGGGGGTTGCTAATGGCGAGCTCGTCGGAGCCTCGCCGGAACTTCGCCGGGGTTGGTATTTTGGGCACGGGGGAGGGTACAGAGACTACTGGCAGGTGCCTCGTCGTCTCGGCGTCTTCTGGAGCACAGGGGGTCAAAAGGGCGCTCTATGGCGACGGCTAGCTCAACCGCGGCGGCGGCCCTTTCACTGACCTCGCCGGAACTAAGCGGGAGGGCACAGGAAGAGGCACGGTTAGGGGCGAAACGAAGCTCTTCTCACCGTGATGCTAATGGAGTGGACGGCGGGGTCGTAGGTGCTCTGGAGGCGACGAATTCCGGCGAGGTGCTCACGGCGGCTGGCGACGGAACCTTGAAGCTGGCGTCGCTCTCGGGGCTTCCGGGTTCGATTCCCTGCACGGCTCGACGAAGTCGATGCGGGCGGAGCTGTTGGACAGCTTGCAGCGGCGAGAGGAGCTCGTTGGCCGCGTCGGGGCGTCTCCGTGCTCCGGCTAGGTCACGGGTGCGCGACTTTCACGCGCCGGAGAGGAAGGAGGAGGGTGTGCGCGAGGGGTAAAGTGGAAGGAGGCTTCGAGGCCGTCTCCGTGGCGTGCTTTGGAGCCCTGGGAGGGTCCAGGCAGGCAGGAAGGAGGCCGCCGGCGTCGGCATGCGCTCCAGCGAGCTGCTTGCCGCGCCAGGGAAGAAGACAAACGGGGGCAGCGGGTTGGGCCAGGCTGGTGGGCTCGGGGGCGATAAGTTGGGCCACTTCGGCCAGGTAAGCCCTTTTTCTTTTCTTTTCTTTTTTCTTTTCTGACATTTGTTGTGCCTTGCGAAAAAAATAGCTAGGCATTTTATTAAATGCCCCAAATTTTTATATGGCCTCACTATATATATAGCTAGCCACTTATAAAGTTTGGACATTTTTAAAATTCAAATAATTTGAACTTTAAATCAAATAGGGTATTTAATTAATTTCCAAGCCCTATTTGGAATTTTTGACAAATCTTGGTGCATGCAGTGGGACCCACTTCACTTTATATGTGATCATGCATATTTATAAGACTTTTCAAAAATACTAGAGGAATTTTTGGAAGAAATTTTTGTCTGGCCATTTAATTAAATTCTGTAGGGCTTTTCTTTTCCCCATTTTTGAATTTCTTTTGGAAATTTTCACATGATGCAAAGTGACTTGCTATTCTAGCACATACCTAACTTGGGGTTGTGACAACAGGGCAGGCCCCGACATTACTGGTGGACCTTGTTGATGTTCGTTGTCCGTTGTGTTGTTAGTCAGACAGCGATAATGGTTGTCTGTGAGATAATAATAAAATGCTAAATGGTTTGGTGGATGACTTGAGAGGCTCGTTGGTCTGTACGCACTACCTTCACGTGGGATAAGGAGTTATGGGCTCCCCTGCGTCGTAGTTCATTCGAAAGCTCTTCAGACATCAGCAGTACCGCAGCTTGATTGTCGGGAAGTGGTGTGTCTTCTTTTTCCGGGCGGTGTATTTGGATTTTCTTTTGCTTCACCGGCCAGACTCGCACCGTGCAGGAGCGTGGAAGGGTGAGGAACCTAGACCCCATAGCGCATAAGATATAGTTCGGTGGATGAACTCTCTGCTGAGCCTAGGATGGATTGCGGCGTGTCAGATAGCTTTGGTGGAGCATTCTCTGACAAGGTAGCCCGCCACCCTGGAGATCCGAGAGTGCAGGCTGAACATTAGTGCACCCCTGGAGGGAGTTTAATCTATTTGAATGGTCGTGTCCATGGTAATAGGACGCTTTATGCTGAAGATGGATCTTACCACTACAAACTACTACTTTTAAACTGTTGGTTACGTGTTTTCTTCCTCGCAGGGAAGTCGAGGAAGGGAACTTGGAGGCATTTATAAATTGTTAATTATTACAACTTACTATTATCCAATGTTGCAGCAACTTCTCTTGCATTGTTACTTTATGCTTTATATAAACTGTTGGCTGTTCTCTTCTTGTGTTGCACGACTCGTCAGAAGATTCTAGTCTTCGATAGGCCTAGCTTCTCATCCTTATTCTGACTTTCTACCTTTCAGTCCACTATATACAGCCTCCCCTTTCCATTTGATACAAGTGCATAAACGCTTAGTAGCGGGCGTAAGACTCGCTGGTATGCTAGATACTCACCCTTGCTTTATTTCCCCTTTTTGTTTTGCCTGATCGGCCGCTGCAGTCGGCGTTGGAGCCCAGGAGCAGGAGTACCCCGGAGGCGGATACTACTACGTCTAGACCCCCACTGACCAGGACCAGGAGTAGTTTCGGAGGCTCTCAGGCAGGAGGCCTTGCCTTTTTGATCTGTATCTCTGATGTGATTTGTGCTAGCCTTCTTAAGGAAAAACTTGACTAACTATGTCTGGACTCAGATATTATGGCTTGTATAACTTATGTATTCCAATTCTCGTGATCCCTGGTTTGTAACTTAAAAGATTTATCTTATTTGTGTTTAGTGTTGTGCTGTGATATTCTCACCGTGGCACCCTAATATCAGTCGTGTACCCTGCGTGTTTGATTACTGTACACGGATTGATTTTGGGGGTGTCACACCAGCCACCTTCTCCCGATTGATGAACTATATATTCATGGAGTTCCTCGACAAGGTTGTCTTGGTTTACCTGGATGATATCTTGATTTACTCCAGGAATGATGAAGAACATGTTGTACATCTTCGTCTTGTGCTGGAAAAGCTTCGAGAACACAAACTCTATGCTAATTATTCTAAGTGTGAGTTCTGGCTTCCCGAAGTAACCTACCTTGGTCATGTGATTTCCAAGGACGGTGTTTCCGTCAACCCAGAACGTATTCAGGCTATTGTTGACTGGACTCTGCCCCGTACTATCAAGCAAGTCCAAAGTTTCCTCAGCCTTGCCAGCTATTGCCGTCGTTTCGTCGAGAACTTCTCCAAGATTGCCAAGCCCCTAATTAATCTGCTTCACAAAGGTGTCAAATTTGAGTGGACAGACAAATGTCAGGAAAGTTTTCAAGCTCTCAAGGACAAGCTCACTTCTCCCCCAGTGCTTGATCCCCCTGATACTCAGAAGGACTTCATGATATATTGCGACACGCCTCGTCAAGGATTAGGTTGTGTCCTAATGCAAGAGCGTCGTGTGATTGATTATGGCTCTCGTCAGTTGCGTGCTCACGAAGATAAGTATCCAACACATGATGTCGAATTGGCAACAGTAATTTATGCATTGAATCTGTGGCGACATTACCTAGTCGGTAATCGTTTCGAGATCTACACCGACCACCAAATCTTTAAGTACATGTTTACTCAGCCAGACCTGAATCTCCGCCAACAAAGATGGCTCGAGACAATAGCCAATTTCAACATGGTTATTCATTATATTCCTGGCAAAGCTAATGTGATGGCTGATGCCTTGAGCCGCAAAGCCTACTGTAGTGAACTTGAGGTTCAAATACAACATCTGCGTCTGTATGAAGAGCTCCGCAAGCTGAACATCGAAATTGTTCCGCAGGGACATGTGAGTTCCCTGGTTGTTGGGTCAGACCTCGACCACTCCATCAAGGTGATACAAAAATATGACTGATGTCACAAAGATTAAGCGTGATCTCACAAGAGGAAAGGCCGCATTTTTCACTGTTGATGATGATAGTACCTTGTTCTTCAGTAATCGTTTAGTGGTTCCTAGAAGCAAGGAGAACCTGAATATGACCCCGGATGTCATGAAGGAAGCTCATGATACACCCTTGTTGATCCACCCTGGCAGTACCAAGATGTACCAAGACATTCGCCGACAGTATTGGTCGTCTAACATGAAACAAGATATTTCTCGTTATGTTGATGAGTGTGACGTTTGCCGTCGCGTCAAAGGATAACTCTGCAACCACTCTCTATTCCTGAATGGAAATGGGACAAGATCGAGATGGACTTCGTCACTGATTTGCCCAGATCACAGAAGGGTCATGATGCCATCTTTCTCGTTATCGACCGATTCTCCAAGGTTCCTCACTTTCTGCCAGTCAAGGAGACGATCTCTGCTAGTCAGTTAGCATACTTGTATGTTTCCAGAATTGTGTCCCTCCACGGTATTCCGTTGGAGATCAGTTCAAACTGTGGTAGGATTTTCACCTCAAGATTTTGGGATAGTTTCCAAGAGGCTATGGGCACTCATCTAAACTTCAGCACCACTTATCACCCCCAGTCGCAAGGACAAGTAAAACGAGTCAATCAAGTGCTTGAAAATATGCTTCGAGCTTGTGTCATTTAATTCGGTAAGAACTGGGAGGAATCTCTTCCGTTTGGTGAATTCTCATACAACAATAGCTATCAAGCTAGTCTGTAGATTTCACCCTTTGAACTTATTTATGGACGTAGGTGTCGAACCCCTCTGAATTGGTCAGAAACGAGGGAACGAACCCTAATTGGTCCGGAAATTATCCAGCATGCTGAAGATCAGGTTCGCGTTATTCATGAACATTTGAAGGTTGCTCAGTCCCGCCAGAAGATCAACTATGACCGTAAGCACAAGGAGATGATCTATCAACCCGGCGAACAAGGTTACCTTCGTGTCACTCCCATGAGGGGCACTCATCGTTTCAGGGTCAAAAGAAAGTTAGCTCCTCGCTACATCGGCCCGTTCCATATCCTCTCTAGAAGTGGACCGGTGGCTTACCGATTGGAGTTGTCCTCAAACCTCTCCCAAGTCCATGATGACTTTCACGCATCAAAACTCTGTCTCTGCTTCAAGGATCCTATCCGAGTAGTGGATCATGAAATGTTGGAATTGCAGCAGAACTTGTCTTATCAAGAACATATGAGCCACATTCTTGATCACTCTGAACGTCGAACACGCAACAAGGCAATCAGGTTCCTCAAAGTTCAGTGGTCGAATCAGTCTGAAGACGAAGCCACTAGGGAAAGCGAAGATCATCTTCGTGAAGAATACGCCGATCTTTTCCCCTCTACCGCTTAAATTCTCGGGACGATAATTCTTGTAGTGGGGGAGATTTGTAACACCCTCGGTGTCTTCTAATAGTAATCACTTTTGCTACAATCAAATCACTGTTACTAATCCTTGCCTTGATCATCCTTGCAATTGATCTTTTCAAAATTCCTTTGGTTGTTATTACAAACAAAGTGCTAAATAAAACTTTTTCCAAAGACTTTGCATCCAAATTTGTTAAATGCCAAATAATCAGTGAATCATGTCCATATGGATATGGGAATTTATTAAGCTTTAAAATAATTCAAACAAATATAAAAAGCAGCCAAAAGTCTCCTTTATTGAGTTGCAGCTCAAAAACAAATAGCAAATGATTTTATTTACTCCCCAAACTTTTTGTGGCACTACTATATATTGAAACACAAATGTAGCAACAAGTTTCACACTTGGAAAAAATCATTTGATTGCAAATAAAAATAAAAGAACAGGTGAACACAATAGGCAGAATAGAAAAAAATGGAAAAAGCACTATCTTGCGCCCGAGGCAAAATCCATTCGGCCCAGGGCAACTTGCCCCCCCCACCAGGCCCAGCCCGCCTGTGCCTTCTCCTTCCTCGCTACAGTGGAGTTTGGCTATGTCGTGGCGGCCATCCAGCCGCCATGGCCACTGTTGGTCGTCGTGGCAGCCATCCACGGCATACCTGACGCGGATAAGATCTCCCCCAAACAATAGGACGAACCCTAGTCCCCATTCTCCTCTCCCCCTCGCCCTCGTCGTCTTCCACCTCACGTCCGAGCCGCCATGGATGCACTGTAGAGAACCCGTGCGGCCAACGTCCTCCCCAGCCCTAGCCAACACGTCTATGAGCCTCGCCACCGTCGACTTCGTCTTCCAGTACAAGGAGTCTTCACCGGGAGCCACCACAGCACGTGGAATCGCCTCGTCTTCTTCTTTGACGCCGGTGGGCTTGCAGACGAATTTTGGCCGTTTCCACCCGCCATCGAGCCCACTGCCACCCTCGGCTTTCTGACGGTGAGCATACCCACCGTCCACAGCAGCTAGTGGACGCCCGATAAGCTCCGGTGGATTTCCCCCTTTGTGTGCACACTGTACACCACCATGGCTGCAATAACCGTGATCCCGGGCCCTTACGGCCATGTCCGAGCACGCCAACCAGTTCCTGCTAAGACGTAGGTACGATTTGGCGCGAATGATCACTCGATTTCGTTGCCTATTGAAAACTGCTATTTGACCCGTACGCCGCCGCCGCTGTGCTCTCCATTGCCGACGACCCCGGCCTCCGCTACAGCCTCCTCGGCCACTAGTCGACGTGCGGATCCGCCTGCGTCCGATCCCCGCCCTCCGCCGTGGATTTGGTCGCTGGAGGTGCCCCGGTGTGCTCGTAGCCGTGCTCCAGCTCGCCGCCGGCGAGGGCACGGCTGGGTTAGACGTGGGGTAACCCCCCCCCCCCCCTTTTTCTCTCTCTGGCCCGTGGGCCCAAGGCCATTTAATTAATTTAACTATTCTGCTAATTAAACAATTAGAAATAACCCCCTGGGTGTATGATAGATGGGCCCCAGCCCCTTTAACTTGATTAAGTTGATTAATTAGCCCCTGTGTCAATGACACCTAGGTCCGACTGGCATAGATATTTTTATAAAATGTTTTATTACAATAGAGAGTATGACATGTGGGCCCAGTGGTTATTTAAATTTAATTAAATAATTTGTTAATACTGTGAGGCTGAGCAGTGAGACCCGCTAGTCAGGTTTGACCAGTCAACCCAGTGTTTTGGATAATGTTTAATAAACAATTAAAAAAATCTAGAAATTGTTTTAAAATGATTAAAACTTTAGAGATTAATATATTTTAATCCGTAGCTCAGATGGGAAAACTTTATACATGAAAATTGATCAAAAAATATAACGAATATGACTACGCTACCCATACCCCCACCACACTCCTCTAGCATATCGAACTTGGAACATTCCCCCTCCGGATCGTCAGTCGATAATCACCCGGAGCTGGCAGTTCATCCCCGAATGGATTCCCGCTCCGAGTAATGCACTTTGCACTGTGTTAGAGCATCGATAACATTGTGTCTGTCATACCATGCATCTGTGTTGCATATTGTTTTCTTTATATTTATTGTTTATTCCCCATTTTTCTACAGTAGACCTTGCGACTGCCGCCGACTACACCGCTGCTGAGTACGACTACGTCGTCGAAGACTGTACCCCTACCATCGAGCTTCCAGTAAAGCCGAGAAATTTTCGTTCCCTAGATATCGCCTATCTTTCCGTACATTTATTGCACTAGGCATTGCTGCTGCTACGTTGCTTACCTATTCAATTGCATAGCATGTCATTGTCGCCCCTTGGTGTACCTTCCTTTATCCTATGCTGCCTATTAGTTATATATATATATATATTTATATATTATTCAACATTTGGCCTGCGCACTGTTAGTCAACTAGGATTATATAGCGGGTCGTGATCACTCGGGGGAGTGGGCGCGGATACAAATATTATAACCGCATAGCTACGGTACAATGCAGACACCACCAAAGGCCCCTACCTCGGCTCTGCCGAGCCACATCAAGTGTGAGCTATCGAGGAGTAATCCTTGTACTCCACTCATTGCTGACTCTGTATATCCTCCCTAGGTTCCCGAACGACGGTTGTCCTTAAAGGTAAGATTCGGGCAACCCAACGGTGCCCGCGAGAGGTATTGCGACGGGAACAACAGGGAGGGTACGAACAACGTACTGGCCTTCTTGGACCCTGATCATTGTCCGCGAGAGTTACCAAACCACGAAAGTCGAGCTCTTCCAAGAGCACACGCGAGATAAGGTAAGGAGATGGTTCACCATGTCGGTAACCGCAAAGCTTTGACAGGACGACATGGCAGGCCCCGATGCACTGGTGGTCCTGATTGTTGTTCGTTGTCCGTTGTGTTACTAGTCGGGCAACGATAATGCTTGCCTGTGAGCTAATAATAAAATTCTTAAATGGGCCAAGTGGATGACTTGAGTGGGTCGACGTGACCTATCCATGCTACCTCCACGTGGGATTACGGTGTGTGCCCTCCGCGGCGTACATTCTATCGAAAGCTCTTCAGATGTCAGCTTTAACTCAGGCTGATTGCCGGGCTTGGACCACCTACTCCGGTAGTGGGAAGTGGGTCTGCTTCCTCAGCCTGTCATGTACCATGCAGGAGTGCGTCATGGAAAGGGTCCAAAGTCCCTGCGTACTTAGGATTTAGAACGAAGGATGGCCTCTCTGCTGAGCCTAGGTAGGACTACGTCGTGCCGGATATCCTCGGTGGGGCATTCCCTAACAAGGTGTACGCCGCCCTGGAGATCCGAGCGTGTAGGGTAACAGTATTGCAGCCCCTGCAGGGAAGAAAATCTATTCGAATAGCCATGTCCACGATAACAGGACGCTTTATGCTGAAGCCATACTCTACTACTGCAAACTACTACTACTAAACTGATTGGTTCCGGGTTTTCTTCCTCGCAGGGAATTCGAGGAAGGATTCTCAGAGGCATTCATAACTGATAATTATTACAACTTACTATTATACAATGCTGCAGCAACTTCTGCCGCATTGTTACTTTATGATTTATATGAACTGTTGGCTTTTCTCTTCTTGTGCTTCAAGACTCGTCGGAAGATGCTAGTCTTCGGTAGGCCTAGCTTCTCATCCTTATTCTGGTTTTCTGCAATTCAGTCCACTATATAGCCTCCCCTTTCCATTGATACAAATGCATAAATGTTGAGTAGCAGGACGTAATTCTCGTGGGTATGCTAGATACTCACCCTTGCTTTATTCCCCCCCCCCTTTATTTTATATACCTGGATTTCTACAATCAGACGTCGGAGCCCAGGAGCAGGAATACTTCGGAGGCGTCTACTACGATGTCGAGTTCCCCGTTGACCAGGAGTAGTTTGGAGGTTCCCAGGCAGGAGGCCTTGCCTTTTCGATCTGTATCTCTGATGTTATTTGTGCTAGCCTTCTTAAGGAAAAACTTGACTAACTCTATTTGTACTCAGATATTATGATGGTACAACTTATGTATTCGGGTCCTCGTGATCCCTGGTTTGTAACTTAAAATATTTATCTTATTTGTGTCTAGTGTTGTGCTGTGATATTCTCACCGTGGCACCCTGATTTCGGTCGTGTACCCTGCGTGTATGATTAATGTACACGAATTGATTTTGGGGGCGTCACAAGCCAAGACATCAACTTGACATATGTCGCCCACGCGCATCGTCACTTCATCTTTCATCAAACATCGCTTATTCCGTAGTTCCTGAACGAATTTAGAAATATGAGCAACAGATCCTGTATCAAATATCCAGGAATCGCTCCCGGCGTTTGTTAAGAAAAGATCAACAATATGTATATCAAGTATACCTTCGTCTCTCTTGGCAATCTTGCCATCTTCTTGTCCTTTAGGTACTTGGGAAGTTGCATTTCCAGTGGCCATCACCCTTGCAGTAGAAGCACTCAACTCCAGGATTGGGTCCAGGTTAATAAGGTGCCTTTGGATGAGTGACAACTGACTTGCCATCCTTCTTAAGGACTCCTTTTTTTCCCCTGTCCCTTGTTGCTAGACATCTTGAATTCAGTGGTCTTGTTGACCATGAATACAACGTCCTCTTTCTTGATCTCAACCATGGCACTTTTCAGCATGGCGAACAACTCATAAGGGGTCTTAGTCATCCCCTGCATGTTGTAGTTCAGCACAAATCCTTTGCAGCTAGTGGCCAATGATTGCAGCACCCTATCAATAGCAAGTTCATTTTGAATCTGACATTCCAGAGCATTCGGCGTTGAACGTAGCCAGACATTTTCACCACGTGATCACTAACACTGCTGTGCTCATCCATCTTAGCCAAGAAGAAGGCTTCAAAAGCCTCGTATCATTCAGCCTTGGCTTGAGGTGCAAAGATGGCTTTGAGGTCGGTGATAATCTCATAAGCACCCATCCTCTCAAAGCGCTTCTGTAGCTCAGCCTCCATGGAATAGAGCATGCCACTCTGGACAAGGTTGTAATCATCATCCTTGGAGAGGTAGACATTCTTCTTATCCTGGCTTGCATCTGCTGGTGGTTCATCACCTAACGCGGCCTCTAGTACGTATGGCATTTTGAGGGGAACGAGGAGAATCCTCAGAGTGCGGAACCAGTTGATGAAGTTTGACCCATCAGTTTTCAGTTTGTCTTTCTCTAGGAAAGACCCTAAGTTGAACGAGGGACGTGGTGCTGCCATCTACAATGGTGATTCACAAAGATACATATTTAGACTTTTGTTCATAATGTGGAGTTTCAATTTTAACTTAAATTCTAGAAAGCTCCCACTTAGATAAACACCTCTCAATTTAACTAAGTGATCACACAATCCTAAAAGCACGGGTAGTACGCCAAAATAAGTAGACCGAATTCCAACTGCATCTACTACTAATCATCCACCTTGAGATATCTATCCAGAACATCTCGCTGGTATTAAGTTGCGAGCCCCACCCAAAGTGTAAACCCAAAGCAACAGACAACTGCATTAAAAAACACTTTGCGTAAAGTAAACAATCCTTGCAACCGCGGTTACAAGCACCGTTGTTTTCCCCCTTGTGGCAATAGCACATCCCCTAAACTCATGTTTCTGTCACTCAAGCGTGTCATCGGGGGGCATGAACCCACAATCGAGCATAACGTTCCCTCTTGGAGTCACTACCTACTACTTGCCCATAGCAATAAACAGCAACGGAGAACATGCAAGAATTACTTAGGAACAAAAATATAAGAGATAAGAACCAAATATATTACTCAATCACAATCTGAACATAATCTCATAATCCATCAGATCCCATCAAACTCAGCATAGCAATAGAAGAAAGATTACAAAAGTGTCTCGATCATGTAGGGCAGCTCACGAGGTCTAAACCATGAAGAACAAAGAGGGGAGGAGAACATCACATAGCTACTGATCACGGACCCATGGTCCAAGGAAAACTACTCACGAGACATCCGGGGAGCATCCATGGTGGAGAGGAGACTCCCGGAGGTCAACCCTCCCTCCGGCAGGGTGCCGGGAAGAGGTCTTCTGGTGCTCCCGATCTCGGAAGCGCGGCGGCGGCGGAGCAGAGGAGAGATCGCGAAAAAGGGTTCTCCTCTCGGAAGTTTCCCGTGACGGAGAATATATAGGAGAAGGGGGGCAGCCAGGGGGGCACCAGGGGTCCAGGCGTCCCCCCTGGCGCGACCAAGCCCTAGGGCGCGCCACCAGGGCGCCTGGGCCCCTGGTGGTGGCCCTCTGGCCCCACCCAGGTTCTTCCGGAAGGTTCCTTCACGCTGACTTTTTATCTGAATTTTCCCGAATTTTTGGAGCACTTTTTATATGGGGGAAAACTGAAATAGAAAAATAGCAGAAAACAGGAACTAGCACTTTGGTGCACTGAGTTAATAGGTTAGTCCAAATATGATCAAAAGTGTATGAAAGTGTATCTAGATCATAGCAATATCACACAAAACATGCATGGAGCAAGCAGAAATTATAGATACGTTTTGGACGTATCAACATCCCCAAGCTTAATTCCTACTCGTCCTCGAGTAGGTAAATGATAACAACATAATTTCTGTGGTGACATGCTAGCAACCATATAAGAACTTTGAAAAGTAAAGCAATCAAGATTAGAAATTCAATTCAAGTCATAACATGCAAGAGTCTATATTATCATTGTAACAAGTAACAAAAGAACATTAGGTGCAAGAGCTCTCGCTGTCCGTGACTCGAATGTCTCCAAATGGTGTTTGCGTGCAAGAAGGGGGATAGGGAATACGAGAAAAACATTTTATTTGTTGAGAACTCAATCTACTAAAGTTTCACACTTGGTCTTTTTCTGGAATCTTATCTTGACTCGTCCCCAGACCACTAGCCAGGTACAAGTCAATTTGATCCACTCCTTTTTCAATATTTTGAGCACTCATGCAATGGATGAGCGTAAGCACGAGAGTTGACACTTGGGATGGCAAAGAGAGGAGTATGGAGGAGGAAGACAAAAAGGAGGAGAAAGGCTCACATCAATGAGGAAAATCATAGGCAAAAGATGCCAAATGATAGATATGATGTGAGGAGTAGGGATTGCCATGCAACGGATGCACATACGAGCTAGGAAGCTCTCTAATAGAACTAGTGGGGGTGCATCTAACTTGCTCGCTCATGAAGACCTAGAGCTCGTTTGAGGAGGCTCATCCTTGGAATATGCAAGCCAAGTTCTATAGTGTGAAGGTCCCCAAATAGCTATATGCATAATGATCATCTCTATGGAGTACAAGGATATAAAGGGAGTACTAGTTTGGATCTCTCAAAAGGATAGTAGTGTTTCCCCTTTCTCTCTTTTTATTTCTTTTTCTCTTTTTTCTATTTTTTTGTTTTTTTTTTGTGGCCTCAATGGCTCTTTCTATTTAACTCTCATTTGTCCTCTTTGGGATCTTTTATTGTGTCCACTTTGGGATCTTTTCCTCACTTAAGGGCAACACTCTATTTTACAAGAAGGTAAAGGAGATCTTTCACACTTTACAAGGTACTCAAAATCATAAAGAAGATGTAACTATCATGATGTATGCAATGTATGTCGCTGCCAGTGTAGTAGTAACATGTATGACATGAAGATCAAGTCATGAAGAGGTGGATGTTGCATGGCAATATATCTCGGAAAGGCTATGGAAATGCCTTGATAGGTAGGTATGGTGGCTGTTTTGAGGAAAGATATAAGTAGGCTTATGATGAGAGAGTGTATCATGCCAAGGGTTTGGATGTACCGGCGAAGGTGGACACCAACTCTCGGAGTGAGAAGAAGGCAATGCACGGCACGGGAGAGGCTAGAAAAATATGGGAATGTGGAAGTGTCAACTTTCAATACTTACATTAGTCCGAAGAACTCATGCACTTATTATCGATAACTCTCAATCTAATAAGGAGGTTCACAAAGAGACAAGTACCCCGAGGAGGAGTGTATGGGGGTTTGGTTATCCTTGCGCATCCTGGACTCATGGTACGTGAGTGTACTCTAATATTCTATCCCTCCAAAGATTAGTGATCCATCTAGTAGTTAGAGTTCTCAAATGGTTTTGTAGGTTTTGAAAATAAACACGGATTTCCCAAAATACGAAACCTATCACTAATAGGCTAGAGCTCTTGACCCCAAAAGTTCAAACATTACTCAAAACAATACCTCAGAACTATTGCAAGTTACTACTAGAATTAAATAGCAACCTCAATTACCTACTTTCAAGACAAGACACAACTCAGTGCAACAACCAACTCTCTTTAACAAGATAAACATGAATACTAAAAAGAGTTCCAGCAACAGACTAAACAAAAGCCAAGGCTCTTGCTAAAGACAAACTAAAACTAAAACTAAACATGGCAGTAGCTACGAAAAGATAAAGAACACACAACAGCAAAAAGATAGGCAGGAAAAATCCTATGATGTGTTCTAGATTTTGAAAGTGGAGCGTGTTTCTCTCCCACACAAAGTAAGAAGGGATCTAACTTGTTATAAACAGCAAGCAAATCTAAAGAAAACTAAAAATAAAACCTAAGAGCGAGACGCTCCAAGCATAGCACATAACGCATGAAGTGATAAAAATATAGTGAGACGAAGGACGAACTGATGATTGTTGATGGAGAAGGGGATGCACGGGGGCATCCCCAAGCTTAGACGCTTGAGTCTCCTTGAATATTTGTTGGGGATGCATGGGGGCATCCCCAAGCTTGAGCGCTTGACACTCCTGGATCTTCTTTCATCATCTTCCATCGCACACTTGAAAACTCCCTTCATACATAACTCATCATAAGCTGATTAGAGAGGTTAGTACCCTTAATAAAATAATTTTTCCCCACTGGATATAAAGATATTCTTGAAGATCTACTGTTTCTCAAGAGTTACAAAAGGTTTTTGCAAAGAAAAAGCAAGCTTAAGGTTTGCAAAAGTGAAGAGAGGCAAAACGTGGCAGAATCTGTGAAAAACAGACCAGCAGGTAGTAAAGAATTTTTTAGGGGCACTTCTGCAACTCAAATAAAAAAACTCAGAACATACGAAAGTTTCATAATTGTATAGAGCACGCTGTCAAAAAAGCAGATCAAAAATATGATCCGGTGATTTGATTCGAATTTTTCTGTCAAGGGACAGAATCTGTTTTCTGGACAGCATGTCACAACTTTTGCTTCCCTTATCATAAGAGGCTATAACTTGGCACAAAGCTGAAAAATAAAGATACAATGATGTTGCTACAGTAGTAACAAACATCAAGACACAACAAAAGCAAAAAGAAAAACCTAAATTCGTTGCGGGCTGCCTCCCAAAAGCGCTTTCTTTTATGCCTTTAAGCTAGGCATGATGCAAAAGAAGAATCAAGTTTTATCAAGAGAAAGAGAATAACTAGCCCGAGTAACGGACTCAAAAGGTAAATTGATTTTATTTCTAGGGAAGTGTTCCATCCCCTTTTTGAATGGGAATTGGAATTTTATATTCCACTCTTTCATGTCAATAACCGCGCCAACGGTGCGAAGAAAAGGACGTCCCAAAATAATTGGACACAAAGGTTCACACTCTATATCCATAACAATAAAATCAACGGGAACATAGTTGTCATTGACAATGATAAGAACATCGTCGATCTTCCCCAAAGGTTTCTTTACGGAAGAATCAACAAGACGAACACCAAAAGAACAAGGCTCAAAGGGCTTCAATTCAAACATATCAAATATTCTTTTGGGCATAACGGAGGTACTAGCTCCAACATCACATAAAGCATAGCAAGAGAAGTTATTTAATTTAATTTTGATCATAGGGTCCCAACCATCCTCTAGCTTCCTAGGTATGGAGGCTTCTACTCCAAGCTTCTCCTCCCTAGCTTTGATGAGAGCATTTGTGATATGCTCCGTGAAGGCAAGATTAAGTGTGCTAGTGTGGGGGTCTCTAGACATTTTGTGTAGCAAGCTAATAACTTCTGAGAGGGTTCAACTATCAAAATCAATATCACTACTATCAAAGGTGGTAGTAGTGTCGTCTAGGCTCACTTTTTTGAAACCCTCTATGTTCATAGGAGTTTCTTCATCTTTGGTTGAGGTATTAGCATCACCATTAATAGGTCCAACGGGACTAGGAGTGCATTGGGTGCTAATAGTTTGGGTGTCCTCAACAATTTGGATAGTGGCAACTGTGTGGTGTGTAGGAAGGCTCTTAATTCTATCCTCTTCCTCTTTTTCTCTAGCCCACCTTTCTTTAAGTTTAGCCATCATCCTAATATTTCCATTAATTTGTAATTGGATAGCATTAATAGGAGTGGCGTTATTCTCCTCAAGGGGAGAGGTTCTAATATTAAGCATCTCAATATCAAGGGCTAAGCTTTCTACCTTCAAAGAGAGATTATCTAATTTAGCTAATTTCTCCTCTACATTTTTGTTGAAGGCTTTTTGGGTAGTGATAAAGTCTCCAAGCATGTTTTCCAATTCAGAAGAGGGGTTCTTGTTGCTAGGGTAGGTGTTGTTGTTCCCATAGTTGGATGGAAACGGTCTAGGACTGCTACCAAAATTACCCCTATAAGCATTGTTGTTGAAGTTGTTTCTAGCAATAAAGTTCACATCTACTTGTTCTTGGGCAACCAAAGAATTTAAAGGGACATCATGAGGATCAATAGAGGGTTGCTTGGTAAGTAGAGACATAATTAAGTCAACTTTTTCATTGAGGGAGGTAATTTCCTCGACAGAGTTTACCTTCCTACCTGTTGGAGCGCGTTCGGTGTGCCATTGGGAATAATTGGTCATCATCTCATCGAGAAGCTTCGTGGCAGCACCAAGTGTAGTTGACATAAAGGTTCCTCCCGCGGCCGAATCTAACAGGTTCCGCGAGGTAAAGTTCAAGCCTGCATAAAAAGTCTGGATAACCATCGAGGTAGTCAAACCATGTGTAGGGAATTTCTTAACAAGAGATTTCATTCGTTCCCAAGCTTGGGCAACGTGTTCATTATCCAATTGCTTAAAATTCATAATGTTACTCTTAATTGGATAATTTTAGCAGGTGGGTAGTACTTCCCTATAAAAGTATCTTAGCACTTATCCCAAGAATCTATGTTATTCTTAGGCAAAGATTGAAACCAGATTTTAGCTTCTCCCCTTAAAGAGAAAGGAAAGAGCTTGAGCTTAACAATATCACCTTCTACTTCTTTATACTTTTGCATATCACATAATTCAGCAAAATTGTTCAAGTGTAAAGCAGCATCATCTCCAGCACCAGAGAATTGATCTCTCATAACAAGGTTTAGCAAGGCAGGTTTAATTTCATAAGAGGTAGCTGAAGTGGCAGGTGTGGCAATGGGAGTGCAGATAAAGTCTTGGTTGTTGTGACTAGTGAAGTCACACTACTTGGTGTTTTCAGTGGAACCCATAGCAGCAGCAAGTGTGGCAGATTTTTTTGTGATTTTTTATATAAGACACAAAGATAAAAAATGAAAGGTAAACTAACAAGACTAAAAACAAAGCTAAAGGGTAGTGTGCAACTCCCCTATCTTAGCACTCGGAGTCCCCGGCAACGGCGCCAGAAATTTGGCTTGATGTGCGAGGTAATGATAGTGATTTATCTCCCTTCGTTGGTGAGCCCCAAGTGGAAGGCGTGATGTAGCACAGCAGCAAATTTCCCTCAGTAAGCATACCAAGGTTTGTCTCCAGTAGGACTCCGGAGATGATAAGTAGGTGTCAGCGGCGCTACTGACGCGGACCTGCACACAGACACAAATAACTTTGTTCCCAACGAAGTTCAGAGAGGTTGTCAATCTCTCCGGTCTTGTTGTTCACAAAGGATCAAACACAAAGGATAATGATAGCAATTGAAATTAAAAGCAGAAAAGTAAACGAGCGTGTAAACAATGATGACGATATGGACCGGGATACGTGATGTTCACTAGTGATGTCTCACTCCCAAAAGACGATAAAACTGCTATGCGAGGTGAACAAATTACAGAAGGGCAATTGACCGAATTATGAACGCACCGCAATGCTAACTATGCTACAAAATAAAGGAAGAGGCTCAAAAGCACGGGCAGTACGCCAAAATAAGTAGACCGAAATCCAACTGCATCTACTACTAATCATCCACCTTGAGATATCTATCCAGAACATCTCGCTGTTATTAAGTTGCGAGCCCCACCCAAAGTGTAAACCCAAAGCAACAGACAACTGCATTAAAAAGCACTTTGCGTAAAGTAAACAATCCTTGCAACCGCGGTTACAAGCACCGTTGTTTTCCCCCTTGTGGCAACAGCACATCCCCTAGACTCATGTTTCTGTCACTCAAGCGTGTCATCGAGGGGCATGAACCCACAATCGAGCATAACGTTCCCTCTTGGAGTCACTACCTACTACTTGGCCAAAGCAATAAACAGCAACGGAGAACATGCAAGAATTACTTAGGAACAAAAATATAAGAGATAAGAACCAAATATATTACTCAATCACAATCTGAACATAATCTCATAATCCATCAGATCCCATCAAACTCAGCATAGCAATAGAAGAAAGATTACAAAAGTGTCTCGATCATGTAGGGCAGCTCACGAGGTCTAAACCATGAAGAACAAAGAGGGGAGGAGAACATCAAATAGCTAATGATCACGGAGCCATGGTCCAAGGAAAACTACTCACGAGACATCCGGGGAGCATCCATGGTGGAGAGGAGACTCCCGGAGGTCAACCCTCCCTCCGGCAGGGTGTCGGGAAGAGATCTTCTGGTGCTCCCGATCTCGGAAGCGTGGCGGCGGCGGAACAGAGGAGAGATCGCGAAAAAGGGTTCTCCTCTCGGAAGTTTTTCGTGATGGAGGATATATAGGCGAAGGGCGGCAGCCAGGGGGGCCACCAGGGGTCCAGGCGCCCCCCTGGCGTGGCCAAGCCCTAGGGCGCGCCACCAGGGCGCCTGGGCCCCTGGTGGTGGCCCTCTGGCCCCACCCAGGTTTTTCCGAAAGGTTCCTTCACGCTGATTTTTTATCTGAATTTTCCCGAATTTTTGGAGGACTTTTTATATGGGGCAAAACTGAAATAGAAAAACAGCAGTAAACAGGAACTGGCACTGTGGTGCACTGAGTTAATAGGTTAGTCCAAATATGATCAAAATTGTATGAAAGTGTATCTAGATCATAGCAATATCACACAAAACATGCATGGAGCAAGCAGAAATTATAGATACGTTTTGGTCACCAAGCTCTCCACCACCACCAGAGCAACCCTGGTCAGCTGCTACACCACCTCCAATCCTCCTCCGTGCCCCAATAACCTCCTAGCGTCGATCCCCATTGAAGCCGAGCGCCGCCATCGCGCAGGTCGTCGTCGGCAACACTCCGGTGACCAAATAGTCACGCGGATGTGCCCATCCTTCTCACCGCCTCCAGCTGGTGCTCCCACTAGCAAGAACCCCCTCGTCTGCACCCTCCAGCTACGCAGGCCTCTGCACCCGAGCGCCGCCCGCCACCGGTGAGGTCGTCGCCGACATTCTCGACCTCTCCTGACTCGCCGGAGTATACCACTCGACGCGCGCCATCTCCAGCTCTCCAACGCACCCAGCCGCGCCCCTTTTGGTTGCCGGAATCACCCGGACGAGCAGCCCCGCCGCGTACTGCTCACACCGGCGACATGCCGCCGGTGACGCACTGACGTGGCACATCATTAGCCACTAACCCCACGCCTAACCCCCCCTAACCTCACTGCTATGTGGGCCCTTGGCCCCTAATCCCCCTCTGTTAGCTTAATTAACACGGGAGTTAACCGACAGCCACTGACAGGCCGACCCCACTAGACAGCCCCCCCACGTCACTATGATGCAGGCATGACGCAGTAATTCGATAAATGAATTAATTTAATTCCAGAAAAGGCAGAAAAAACAATAAAAATTGGAAATTCATAACTAATTCATATTAGCTCCAAATTAAACATATAATATATGAAAAATTATCAAAAAAATGCAAGGATTAAGAATATGCAATTTATTTATATGTTTGACCATTTTAAAATGGGTGAACAGTAGCAAACATGCATATGACATAATTTCAATTTGGAGTTTGAATTTGCAAATTTTTGCAATACACTTAATTTAAATGGGATGTGCCACAAACAAGTACCCTATACCTCATGTCACAACCTTATCATGTGCTTGAGCATTGTACTTTATTTGTGCCCCCCTTTGTTGATGATTGTTTCCGGTAACAGTGTTTCTGAGACGGAGGTCACCCCTTGAAGCAGAAGTTCGATAAACCAGTGTATCGTTAGCAAGGCAAACAAACCCTATTTATCATGTCTATAAATCCCACTTCCCTCTCAGTCTTGCTTATGCATGATTAGGAGATCACCTTGTTATCGATTCTACCGCATAGTTGAACCCATATCCGATGCATGACCTATCATCTTGTCACAGTAGTAAGCAAACCACAATCCTAGCTTACATAGGAGTTGATTGATATCATGTGGCCCCTGCAACTGTTACTGCTAATTGCATGCTTAGTGTTACAATGAGGTTACTTTTGATGTGAGTCGGGATGATAGTGAACATGGTGTTGATGAAAGTGAAACTGTGTTGGTGAATCTACCCTAATACAAGGTGAACGATGAGAGGTTGTGTAGGAGTACACAGTGGGTTGTCTCGTTGAACACCGCCTTAAGCCCGAGTTCTTGTATGGTAATCCGAGACAAAGAGTACAACCACACATTGGGCTCACTGACCCCTCTCGACCTATTAACTCACCCAGATCCAAGTCCAGGAGTCACACCTAGTTCGGGATTTCCATTCGGCATATGCATAGGAATATAAAGGAAATGAAATGTGGCATTCATGGTAGGGCTTGTAGAACATGGCTTGTCAAGCGGAGAACCATCCGTCGAGGTGGGCTTGTCAGTCGTGCCTACATGGTTTGAGTCCTGACTAGAAGCTCGGCCGGAATTCCAGTTGGGTTTGGAACTCAGACAGTTGACTCCTTGGACTAGAACGGAGTTGTGGGCGAAGTGTTGTGGTGAACATCCTCGCCGACACACCTTGAATGGTGCCGAGACCTGGCGGTAACTGATGGTCATGTGTGTGTAGAGGTACACCCCTGCAGGGTTAACAAAACTATTCGAATAGCCGCGTCTGCGGTCATGGACTACTTGGAAAGTTGTGCTTGATTATTAGACAACTTGAATGGTTACTCTAAAACTCGCAAGATAAGCGTGAGTGCTATGGCATGCTTTCTCGTGGGGAAGTCGAGGATGTAACCATAGTGGTGTATTGGTTGGAGACTTGGTAGTGGACTCGTGTACGCTTCTTACCTCAAGTCTGGTACTCGTAGAACAGGACTAGCCAAGTCAAAGCTGGCACTTCTGCATGATGAAATCCCACCTCCCTTTACCTTGAAACTTGAGCATGAGTAGTTTAGTTCTGATGTAAGTCTTGCTGAGTACGACTTTGTACTCACGTTTGCTTATTCTATGTTTTAGATGGAAACCCAGTCCCCCATGGAGACACCTTCCTAAAGCTCGACGTTGACTAAGCTAGTATAGTTCCAGACAGCAGTCTGGTCCCTCGTGGAAGGGCATGTATGTTGAACAAGGCTTCTCTAAGCCATTTGTTAAACTTATCTGTACTCAGACCTAATTTTCTTCCGTTGTATGATGTAATGATGATCACAGACATGTGATCTTTGTATACTCTATGTGTAAGTCAATAAAGAAATACTTTGTAGAGTTATGTGATGATACCTGCTGTTCATACTTGACATGTGTGTTGCGTGTATGATTATAACATGCATGTCTTAGTATGGGTTTTCGAGACCTTAGTTGTGATCTGGTTGGCGGTCTTTTATACACAAAGTGGCCCTTAGATGTGCGCAGCTTGGGCCATCGCGATGCGATTTCTCGTGCACACTTTGTTGTATGATCGAGCCCGCCCTAGACCCCGACTAAGTGATCGGGCTGGAGTCTATTTACGTAAGTGTTATAATTCAGTCGATAATATGGTGGCGGCGACTTGTCTATGAGTATGGGATTTCACCGCCCATAATCATTTAGACTTGTGAGCGGGCGATAAGGACCCATCTTAGTTGATCATCCGGCCTGGATGGGATGCCCCTCACGTACGATGCTTTCTGAGAGTGTTCTGTGCTTGGCCTTGTCTGCTTAGACAAGTAGGTACGACTCTCGGCTCTCCATATGATTGAGTTGTGACTGGAATTACATACGCATATTCCGGGTCCCGACAGACTTGGTATCAGAGCAGGACTGTCTGTAGGATTATTCAACCCTTGGTCGAAGTCGAGTCTAACATTCTATAGTTATATAGTTACTTTGGGTATAAGGGAACAACGTAAGGCTTCTTTTTCTCCTTACCCTCATCGATCTGAGTTCTGAGTCACCCTCACATTTTCTACGGGAATATAGGACTAGGCTCATCTATGTCTTACTAGAACATCTCGTTGAGTGCTTCCTTGTAGCCGTATGATTGTCGTGGTGGTCCAGAGTCATCTTGTTGTTGATTTCCTTGAGGAAGTTATGTCCAACCTCCTCAAGGTTGTTTAATTTTCCATCTTGGTGTAGCCGTTATGCTACCCGATTTATTCCGTGTTTCTTGGAATCTTTTCCTTTGCATTACAATCTTTTACTCCTTGTCATGTCCTCTTATCTTTGATTCCATCATACAACCTGTTCTGATTGTTGACCTTTATCACACAGGATGTCAGGTGGAACTCGTAGTGCTGTTCTTCGGAATCGACACCGTGATCGGAATCGAAGTAATGATGAACCTCCACCACCGCCTTCTGTTGGATATGTGCCCTAGAGACAAATTAATAAAGATATTTGTCACATATCCGTTTTGTTCATAATACGTTTTATACTGTGCTATCACTGTATTACTTGGAAATACTAATACAGGTGTAGTATAAAACACGGTCCGTAGTTTAACTCGGGTAAACTATCTCATTGGGCAATTGATTGATCAAGCTTTCCTGATCATGGCGACACTTAAGTCCATTGACAATGAGGTCATATCGTTAAGGGGAATGATGTGATGGACGTACACCCACATAAAGTATTGCAATGTGATCGAGTCACATAGTTCAGCGTTGCTATGACTTTGTAACGTATGGCTTAGTCCTTAGACCGTAATGATCATACGTAATTGTCATCTATGAGGAGACTTTGATTTGTATCCCACCGCCTGACTAAAATATGCTGGCTATAACGGTGCACTTTGGGTATTCCGAAATAGATGGTTGATGAGTATGTTAATATATCAGAGCGGTATTTGTCAGTCCTTGTAACAGGACAGGTACTCTAGGCCCACTCGGTGATATTGCATCAACACCTTGCAAGGACGTGACTAGGTCACAAGAGATGCAATGATCATGGACGAGAGAAGTTGTTTGTTGTGAACGAGATGTGAACACGGTATGTAGGATACCGACGATCAAACCTCGGACAAAAAAGGTACCGCAGCACAAAGGGATTACGTCGTATCGTTAACGGTTTCCAAAAGCGATCGAAGTTCATTCGATGGAAGCGCAGGGGCTGTCAAGGATTGTAACCAGGTCCAACTGACTAGTCATTGGTCAATGAGAAGAGTCTCGACCATGTCTTCTGTTTCCCGGACCGTTAGGGTGTTACACTTAAGGGCAATCGATGCATAGAACAGTTACGGGATCAATCGGTGAAATGGGAGAAATCACCGGAATAGTTCCGGAGGAGGACGGAATGGTTTCCGGACATTTTGAATAGTTCAAAATAAAAGTTTAATTGTTTTAATCATGTTTTATTATTTCATTATCTGAATTAAATATTTAAAACATATTAAAAAAAATAAAAAAATGGGAAAAGGCTAAATGGGCCCATGGGGCCCATTAAGGGAGGAGGGGGTCTCCCCCCTTGGGCTTGGCGCCAAGGGTGGGGCCCATCCCCCCTATGGCCGGCGCACTTCCCCCCCTTGGGAGTTTAGTCCCACATGGGGGAGGGGAGGAGGATCACACCCCCCTTTTGGCCTATATAAGGAGGGGTAGCCCCCCCCTTTTCCAACACACCAATATCTCCTTCTTCCTCCTTCTCCTTCCCGAAAGTGGACTCCCCTTGTTTGGAGTCTGCACCTGGATTGGAGTTCTCCACCATAAGGCAGGCCGTCGTTCTGCTGGAGTCGGGATCCATAGCCGTCTTTCTTCCGATGCTCGCCTGGTTCGGGGCCCGGGAGGAACATCGATTGTACCGTACATGTATAATCTCTTCGAGGCACTACACCTGTGGTGCTACTTCGTCGCTGGAGGTTTACCGGGAGTCATCCTCGCCGGTGGTGGTCTTCTACATGACAGGGAGGTCGTAGTTCTGAGTCTACGCCAACCCCGTTCGCAAGAACGTTTCCCTCTTTCGGTCTTCAAAGGTATGAACACCGATTCCCTCCGTTACTTTACATCGCCATAGCATAGATCTTGGGTTCTGGTACCATAGGTATGAAAATTTTGTGTTTTCTGCCCCGTATCCCAACAGTGGTATCATGAGTTAGCTATGCGTAGATGTATTGTACAGGTAGAACACATCTAGGATGTGGGCATCGAATCTTCATTCGTTACCCTCCCACGTGTACTCATTTAGCGTTGCGGCAATGTTTGATGAAGCGGCCCCCGACCGACCTTACGCGTTTACGAGAGACTGGTTCCACGCTTGACATATGGCTTGTACCATATAAAGTGGCTGGGGGTGTCTGTCTCTCTGCATTAGCGATGCGAAGATGTTTGCAACGGAGGGCCCCGACAGGGGTGTAATAGAGACGGATGGGAGACGGTGTTGTGGCATGTTTTTCGCAGGATAGAAACGGTTCTCTCTCTCGAAACCCGTAGCATCCACGTAAAACTTTCACAAGCTAAAGTAGAAAGGCGTTTAACTTTGCTTTGCATGAAGGGGGATCATAGGTTGTATGATTTACTTTTTTTTACTTCCTGTTTTATGCTAGTATGCTAGATATATCGACGATAGCACGAAACAGGACCATCTCTCACAATACCAACATTGTGTTCTCCCTTGGTGGGCACCGCCTAGAAGGTTCTCCCATATGGCTTGATGCTCCGTACATACCGGAGTTGTCCTACATATTAAATGGAGTTCGCATGAGGTTGGGTTCGGCAAGCCTGGCATATGCAGATATGGCCTTGCTGAACAGCTAACATCAAGGTTCGATTAGCAGGCTTGACGTATGTAGATGCGGGCCTGGAACACAGGAGACCGAAAGGTCGAGCACGAGTCACATGCCTGATGTGATTGGCTTAGAGGCCTACCTGGTTCGCATACTGATGGCCGTGACGATCGGGGGAGGTATGGGGGCTGGGATTGTGTAATCACTTAATTACATTGAGAGGTGTTTATCTAAGTGGGAGCTTTCTAGAATTTTGGGATTAAATTGAAACTCCACATTATGAACAAAAGTCAAAATATGTATCCTTGTGAATCAACCTTGTAGATGGCAGCACCTCGCCCCTCGTTCAACTTAGGATCATTCCTAGAGAAAGATAAGCTAAAAACAGATGGGACAAACTTCACCAACTGGTTCCGCACCCTGAGGATTCTCCTCGTTCCCCTCAAGATGGCATACGTACTAGAGGATGCGTTAGGTGACGCACCAGCAGATGATGCCAGTCAGGACGAGAAGAATGTCTATCTATCCAGGACTGATGATTACAACCTTGTCCAGAGTGGCATGCTCTACTCCATGGAGGCTGACATGCAGAAACGCTTTGAGAGGATGGGTCCATATGAGATTATCACCGACCTTGAGGCGGTCTTCGCACCTCAAGCCAGGGTTGAACGGTAGGAGGCTTCTGAATCCTTCTTCTCAGCAAAGATGGACGAGCACGGCAGCGTGAGTGAGCACGTAGTCAAAATGTCTGGCTACGTTCAGCGCTTGAATGCTCTGGAATGCCAGATTCCAGATGAACTTGCTGTTGATAGGGTGTTGCAGTCGCTTTCCCCTAGCTACAAAGGCTTTGTGCTGAACTACAACATGCAGGGGATGACCAAAACCCCTTCTGAGTTGTTCGCCATGCTGAAAAGCGCCGAGGTTGAGATCAAGAAGGAGCACGCCGTCTTCATGGTCAACAAGACCACTGACTTCAAGAAGTCAAGCAGGCGGGAGAAGGCCAAGAGAGGTGGCCCCAAGAGGGATGGCAAATCAGTTGCCGCTCCTCCCAAGGCACCCAAGCCTAAACCCGGAGTGGAGTGCTTCTACTGCAAGGGTGAAGGTCACTGGAAACGCAACTGTCCCAAGTACCTAAAGGACAAGAAGGCTGGAAAGGTCGCCAAGAGAGACGAAGGTATATTTGATATACATATTATTGATCTTCTCTTGACAAGCGCCGGGAACACATCCTGGATATTTGATACAGGATCTGTCGCTCATATTTCTAATTCCATTCAGGGACTAAGGAATAGGAGACGCTTGCTCAAAGATGAAGTGACGATGCGCGTGGGGAATGGCTGTCAGATTGAAGTCTTGGCGGTCGGCACGAAGCATCTTAGTCTCCCTTCGGGATTGGTTTTAGTTCTGAATAATTGCTACTATGTACCCGCGTGGAGTGTGAACATCGTTAGTGCCTCTTGCTTGAAGCGAGACCACTATTCTTTTAAGTCTGATACAATTGGTTGTTCGATTTATAAGGTTTTATGTTCACGCACCGCAGTTGCATGGTTTATTCGTACTTGATCTCGATGGTGACGTGTGTCACATTAACAATATTGAGGCCAAAAGATTGAAGCATGATGAAGATCACATGAAGATGTGGCATTGCCGACTTGGTCATATTGGTATAAAACGCATGCAGAAGCTCCATAAGGATGGACTTCTTGAGTCATTGGATTTTGGATCCCTTGATACATGTGAACAATGCCTCATGGGCAAAATGACAAGGACTCCATTCAATGGCGTAATGGAGCGTGCGGATGTCTTATTGGGGATCATACACTCGGATGTATGTGGACCCATGAACGTCCCCACTCGCAATGGTCTTCATTACTTCGTGACCTTTACTGATGACTTGAGTAGATATGGGTATATTTACTTGATGAAGCACAAGTCTGAAACCTTTGAAAAGTTCAAGGAATTTTAGAATGAGGTCGAAAATCAACTCGGAAAGAAAATCAAGCACCTTCGATCGGATCGAGGTGGCGAGTATTTGAGTCACGAGTTTGGAAATCATCTGAAGTCTTGTGGCATAGTACCGCAGCTTACGCCGGCAGGCACACCTCAGAGAAACGGTGTGGCTGAGCGACGTAATCGAACCCTATTGGATAGCGTACGATCGATGATGTCTCATACTGATTTGCCTGTGTCATTCTAGGGGTATGCATTAGAAACTGTCGTTCATATTCTTAATAGGGCACCATCCAAATCCGTAAAGACAACACCATTTGAAGAATGACATGGCACAAAACCTAAGTTGTCTCACCTGAAGATTTGGGGTTGTGAGGCTTATGTTAGAAAACTACAGCCTGACAAACTTGAATCCAAGGCGGATAAGTGCATCTTTGTGGGCTATCCCAAGGAAACTTGTGGATACACCTTCTACAACAAGTCTGACAGCAAAACGTTTGTTGCCAAGACGGGACACTTTCTTGAGAAGGAGTTTCTCGCGAAAGAGTTGAGTGGGAGGAAAATAGACCTCGATGAAGTGACTGACCAATCACTCCAATTGGAAGAAACGGCTACGGAAATTGTTCTAGAACCATCTTCCATAGTAGGAGCTGAAGAGAATGGACAGAACGACATTCATAACGATCATGACATTGATGATGATCATGATGAGAATGAAGAGGAACCTTTTATGCCCCGTAGGTCATCAAGAGTCCGTCAACCTACTGAGTTTTATGGACAGCTTGTGAATGCAATCTCGGCTGATGAGTCGGATGAACCTACAAGTTACAAAGAAGCAATGGAGGGACCCGAGTCCGAGAAATGGCTTGAAGCCATGAAATCCGAAATAGACTCCATGTACACCAACAAAGTATGGACTTTGGTGGATATTCCCGAGGACCGCAAGGCCGTCGAGAATAAAAGGATTTTCAAGAAAAAGACTGACGCAGACGGAAACGTATCTGTCTACAAAGCTCGACTTGTCGCGAAGGGTTTCTGACAAATTCAAGGAGTTGACTACGAGGAGACGTTCTCTCCTGTAGCGATGATAAAGTCTATTCGGATCCTACTAGCAATAGCTGCATATCATGATTACGAGATATGGCAGATGGATGTGAAAACTGCATTCCTAAATGGAAACATTGAGGAAGAGTTTTATATGATGCAACTAGAGGGGTTTGTCGATCCAAGGAACGCTGGTAAGGTGTGCAAGCTTCAACGGTCCATCTATGGGTTGAAGCAAGCATCTCGGAGCTGGAATCTTCGATTTGATGAGGTCATTAAAGCTTTTGGATTTGTCCAAAACGTCGAAGAGTTCTGTGTCTATAAGAAACTGAGTGGGAGCTCTGTAGCATTCCTTGTGTTATATGTAGATGACATATTACTAATAGGGAACGATAAGAAATTCTTAGAGGAATTGAAGGAATATCTGAATGGACAATTTTCCATGAAGGACCTAGGTGAAGCTGCGTACATATTAGGGATTAAGATCTATATAGATAGACCTAATCGACGGTTGGCCTTGAGTCAGAACACTTATATTGACAAGATATTGAAAAGGTTCAAAATGGATGACTCCAAGAGAGGTCTCTTGCCAGTTATAAAACATGTCAAATTAAGCGTGACTCAATGCGCAACCACAGCAAAAGAGAAGGAGGAGATGTCCTCAAAGCCCTATGCCTCAGCCATAGGTTTTCTCATGTATGCTATGTTATGTACTATACCGGATTTAGCGCTGGCCATTAGTATGACTAATCGCTACCAGAGTAACCCGGGAATGGCTCACTGGACAGCAGTAAAGAACATCCTTAAGTACTTAAGAAGAACCAAGGATCTCTTTCTCGTTTATGGAGAAGTTGATGAGGAGCTCACCGTAAAAGGTTACGTTGACGCAAGCCTCAGCTCAGATCTAGATGACTCGAAATCCCAGACGGGATATGTTTTCTTGTTGAACGGTGGCGCGATTAGCTGGAGGAGCGGCAAACAGTTAGTCGTCGCTCAATCTACAATGGAGTCGGAGTATATTGCCGCTTGCGAAGCGTCAAACGAGGCGCTGTGGCTGAAGAAGTTCGTGATCGAGCTTGGCGTCTTTCCCAGTTGCACTGACCCCATGGGAATCTTCTGCGACAACACGGGTGCCATTGCTAACGCGAAGGAGCCAAGAACTCACTCTACAGCCAAGCACATCCTCCGAAAGTTCCATGCGACGCGAGACTACGTCAGGGATGGACACACTAGGATTCACAAGATACATACGGATCTGAACGCAGCAGACCCGATGAATAAACCTCTTCCACAGGGCAAGTTTGAAGAACACCGAGAGACCATTGGTGTTAGATACATACCTGATGTGAACTAGTGTAATTTTTAGTGCAAGTGGGAGACTGTTGGATATGTGCCCTAGAGACAAATTAATAAAGATATTTGTCACATATCCTTTTTGTTCATAATACGTTTTATACTGTGCTATAACTGTATTACTTGGAAATACTAATACAGGTGTAGTATAAAACACGGTCCGTAGTTTAACTCGGGTAAACTATCTCATTGGGCAATTGATTGATCAAGCTTTCCTGATCATGGCGACACTTAAGTCCATTGACAATGAGGTCATATCATTAAGGGGAATGATGTGATGGACGTACACCCACCTAAAGTATTGCAATGTGATCGAGTCAAATAAATCAGCGTTGCTATGACTTTGTAACATATGGCTTAGTCCTTAGACCGTAATACGTAATTGTCATCTATGAGGAGACTTTGATTTGTATCCCACCGCCTGACTGAAATATGCTGGCTATAACGGTGCACTTTGGGTATTCCGAAATAGATGGTTGATGAGTATGTTAATAGATCAGAGCGGGATTTGTCTGTCCTTGTGACAGGACAGGTACTCTGGGCCCACTCGGTGATATTGCATCAACACCTTGCAAGGACGTGACTAGGTCACAAGAGATGCAATGATCATGGACGAGAGAAGTTGTTTGTTGTGAAGGAGATGTGAACACGGTATGTAGGATACCGACGATCAAACCTCGGACAAACAAAGTACTGCAGCACAAAGGGATTACGTCGTATCGTTAACGGTTTCCAAAAGCGATCGAAGTTCATTCGATGGAAGCGCAGGGGCTTTCAAGGATTGTAACCAGGTCCAACTGACTAGTCATTGGTCAATGAGAAGAGTCTCGACCATGTCTGCTGTTTCCCGGACCGTTAGGGTGTTACACTTAAGGGCAATCGATGCATAGGACAGTTACGGGATCAATCGGTGAAATAGGAGAAATCACCGGAATAGTTCCGGAGGAGGACGGAATGGTTTCCGGACATTTTGAATAGTTCAAAATAAAAGTTTAATTTTTTAATAATGTTTTATTATTTAATTATCTGAATTAAGTATTTAAAACATATTAAATAAATTAAAAAAATGGGAAAAAGGCTAAATGGGCCCATGGGGCCCATTAACGGAGGAGGGGGTCTCCCCCCTTGGGCTTGGCGCCAAGGGTGGGGCCCATCCCCCCCTATGGCCGGCGCACTTCCCCCCCCCCCTTGGGAGTTTAGTCCCACATGGGGGAGGGGAGGAGGATCACACCCCCCTTTTGGCCTATATAAGGAGGCGGTAGCCCCCCCTTTTTCCAATACACCAATATCTCCTTCTTCCTCCTTCTCCTTCCCGGAAGTGGACTCCCCTTGTTTGGAGTCTGCACCTGGATTGGAGTTCTCCACCATAAGGCAGGCCGTCGTTCTGCTGTAGTCAGGATCCGTAGCCGTCTTTCTTCCTCTGCTCGCCTGGTTCGGGGCCCGGGAGGAACATCGATTGTACCGTACGTGTATAATCTCTTCGAGGCACTACACCTATGGTGCTACTTCGTCGATGGAGGTTTACCGGGAGTCATCCTCGCCGGTGGTGGTCTTCTACACGACAGGGAGGTCGTAGTTCTGAGTCTACGCAACCACGTTCGCAAGAACGTTTCCCTCTTTCGGTCTTCAAAGGTATGAACACCGATTCCCTCCGTTACTTTACATCGCCATAGCATAGATCTTGGGTGCGGGTACCGTAGGTATGAAAAATTTGTGTTTTCTGCCCCGTATCCCAACACCTTCTGCGGCGGAAATCATGATGGAAGCTGAACGGAATCGACGTGATCAAACACGCCTTCTAGAGCTCATCGAGCGGAATACCGCTCATCAGCGCAATGTGGTTGTTAGCATTCAGGATTTCATCCTCCTCAAGCCACCGGTATTTCCATGTTCTTCTAAGCCCCTTGAAGCCGATGATTGGCTCCATTCCATCGAGCGTAAGCTTGAGACGGCGCGTGTTGCTCCCAATGATCGTGTGATGTTTGCGGTATACTTCCTGGAAGGTGCTGCTGGTGAATGGTGGGAGAACTATGTTGCAATGCAACCTGATGGTCACGTAGTGACTTGGCAGCAATTTCGTGATGCCTTCCGAGGGTACCACATTCTGGATGAGATGATGGAAAGAAAGAAGGAAGAGTTTTGCAATCTAACCCAGGGAGATATGTCCATCCATAAGTATATGATCGAGTTCAACCATCTTGCTTGTTATGCCCAAGAGGAGATATCCACTGATGCAAGGAAGCAAGCAAGGTTCCGCAATGGACTTAGCCTTGTTATTCGTCATGATCTCAATCTTCATGAGTTTGTCAACTTTGAGGATTTAGTCAATAGATCCTTCAGAGCTGAGTATGGCAATGAGGTGTTCGAAGAGTCTCGCAAGCATGCTCGTGAGTTTGCTCCATCTTCATGTTCGGCCCCTCAGAAACGCCGGATATGGATTCCAACTAGTGCCATTCCTTCACACCTTTTTTCAAGGCCATCCTACATGGTACCTCAACCTCCTCCACCAAACACGAATCCCAACAACTATGGTAGTGAGCCTGCCATCCTTGCTCCACCCCCTGACACCAGAATTTTCTACAAGTGTGGTCAGCCTGGCCACATCGCACGGAAATGCTCTTTGTCGATGAAAGTTGATCCTCGTCCAAGACATGATGCCACCCCACCCAAGTCTTCCAAAGCTAAGTCTTCACAGAAATCCACCTCCAACTCCTTGCAAGCAAAGTCCGTAGCCACTTTTGGTGGTTGTGTGAACCAAATCTCAGTTGAGGAAGCTATTGATACTTCTGACGTTGTCCTTGGTACGCTCCCAGTCAATCATGTTCCCGCCTTTGTTCTTTTCGATCCAGGAGCATCTCTTTCATTCATGTCGGAGAGTTATGCACTTCAGCATGAGTTCCCCTTTGAAGAAATGTTTTCCCCAATGATAATTCACACTCCTGGTTCAAAGTGGAAAACTAATAGAGTAAGCCATGGAAATCAAATTGCAATTGAGGGTTTAGTATTCCTTGCTTCTCTTATAGCCCTCAAGTCTTCAGACATTGATGTCATCCTAGGAATGGATTGGTTATCAAGACGGAATTCTTTCCTTGATTTTAAAGCCAAGTCAGTTAAACTTACCCATCCTTCAGGCCAGACCATTGACTACACTTCACCCAGTTCTAGGATCCAGATGCATACTTTGAATGTGCTTCCCCTTCCTGACCTTGAAGATATTCCGGTGGTTCGTGACTTCCCGGATGTCTTTCCTGAAGAACTGCCAGGAATGCCTCCTGACAGATGTGTAGAATTCATTGTAGATCTTGCCCCAGGAACCGCCCCAATTTCCAGACGCCCATACAAAATGGCCCCACGTGAGTTAGCTGAGCTTAAAATCCAACTTGAAGCTTTGTTGGCAAAAGGCTTCAGCTGCCCTAGCTCATCGCCATGGGGTTGCCCCGTTCTGTTCGTATCGAAGAAAGATGGAACAGAAAGGATGTGCGTAGACTATCGCCCGCTAAATCTAGCGACGATAAAGAACAAGTACCCACTGCTCAGGATCAATAATCTTTATGATCAACTTGCTGGATCCTCTGTCTTCTCCAAGATGGATTTGAGATTAGGCTATCATCAAATCAAAATCAGAAACGAGGACATTCTAAAAATGGCTTTCACTACTCGTTATGCTCTTTATGAGTACACCGTTATGTCCTTCGGTTTAACCAATGCCCCTGCTACTTTTTCACGCATGATGAACTCGATCTTCATGGAGTATTTGGACAAGTTCGTCGTGGTTTACCTCGATGACATACTTATATACTCGAAGAACGAAGAATAACATGCCGAGCATCTTAGGCTGGTATTGATGAAACTTCGAGAGAGTCGCCTTTATGCCAAGTTCTCTAAGTGCGAATTTTGGCTACCAGAAGTGACCTATTTAGGCCATGTGATTTCTGCAAAAGGCATTGTTGTCAATCCCGAGAGAGTTCAGGCCGTCCTTGATTGGACTCCAGCTGAATCGGTTAAGCAAGTTAGGAGTTTTCTTGGCTTAGCAAGCTATTGTCGCCGCTTCGTCGAGAACTTTTCTAAAGTTGCAAAGCCTCTAACTGAGCTCCTCAAGAAAAATAAGAAATTCGAATGGACCCCCAAGTGTGAGGAAAGCTTTCAAGAGCTAAAAAGAAGATTGACTTCTGCACCCGTACTTGCGCCTCCAGACACCAAAAAGGATTTCGAGATCTTTTGTGATGCTTCACGGCAAGGGTTAGGATGCATACTTATGCAAGATAGACATGTGGTAGCTTATGCTTCACGCCAGTTGCGTCCACATGAAGAGAACTATCCTACCCATGATCTTGAACTCGCTGCCGTAGTTCATGCCCTGACAACTTGGCGACATTACCTCCTTGGTAATCGTTGTGAGATCTATTTCGACCACCAAAGCCTCAAATACATATTCACCCAGCCATATCTCAATTTCAGGCAAAGACGCTGGATAGAGTTGATAAAAGATTATGACTTAGGAATTTCTTACACCCCAGGCAAAGCCAATGTCATGGCTGATGCACTAAGTCGTAAGTCGTATTGTAACAACCTCATGTTACAACAGTATCAACCACTTCTTCATGAGGAATTTCGAAAGCTCAACCTCGAGATTGTGCCTCGTGGATCTCTTTTCAACTTGGTGGCGAAACCAACCATCAAGGATCAAATCATAGTTTCCCAAAGGCGTGCACGAGGTGTTCGCCGGATCAAAGAGAACATTGCTAGCGGAGTTGCTAAATGTTTCTCCACAGATAGCAAAGGAACGGTCTTCTTTGAAAATCGTTTGGTAGTACCTGAGAATAAGGATCTAAGGAAACTCATCCTCAAAGAAGCCCATGATACACCCCTCTCGATTCATCCCGGTAGCACAAAAATGTACCGTGATCTACGCCAGAGATTTTGGTGGACTAGGATGAAGAGAGACATTTCTCGATATGTTGCCGAATGTGATGTTTGTCGTCGCATTAAGGCAGAACACCAAAGACCTGCTGGTACACTTCAACCTTTGCCTATTCCCGAGTGGAAATGGGACAAAGTCGGTATGGACTTCATCACCGGCTTTCCAAAAACCCAGAAAGGAAATGATGCCATCTTCGTTGTCATTGATAGACTTTCAAAAGTTGCCCACTTCCTTCCTGTTCGCGAGTCTATAACTGCTACTCAGTTGGCGGACTTGTAAGTCTCTAGAATTGTGTCTCTTCATGGTGTTCCTTTGGAAATCAATTCTGATCTTGGTGGCCTTTTCACCTCTAGATTCTGGGGAAGCTTTCAGAATGCTATGGGAACTCATCTCTCCTTTAGTACAGCTTTCCATCCTCAGTCTAGAGGTCAAGTTAAAAGGGTTAACCAAATTCTTGAATACATGCTCAGAGCTTGTGTTATCTCATTCGGAAAGAATTGGGAGAAATCTCTTCCATTCGCCAAATTTTCTTATAACAAAAGTTTCCAATCTAGTCTGAACATGGCTCTTTTTGAACTCCTCTATGGACGACGATGTCGAACACCCCTAAACTGGTCAGAAACCGGTGAAAGAAAATTCTCAGGACCGGATATGATCAAGGAAGCAGAAGAGCAAGTTCGCATTGTTCGTGATCGATTGAAAGCAGCAGTCTTGTCAGAAAATCTACTATGATCGTCATCATAGGCAAGAAAGCTACAATCTGGATGAGAAGGCCTACCTTCGGGTTACACCTCTGAAGAGAGCCCAACTCTTCGGTATCAAAGGCAAGTTGGCCCCACGTTACATTCGACCTTTCCGCATTCTTGCTAAACATGGAGAAGTTGCCTACCAACTTGAACTACCCCCGCACCTTTCCCGAGTACATGATGTATTCCATGTGTCACAACTCAGGCGTTGCTTCAAGGACCCCATCCGCGAAGTCGACCATGAAACGCTTGATCTCCAAGATGACCTTTCTTATCAACATTACCCTGTTCGTATTCTTGATTCAGCAGAGCGTGTCACTCGTCGTCAGAAGATTAGGTTTCTGAAAGTGCAATGGTCACATCACTCCGAGAAAGAAGCAACATGGGAAAGAGAAGACCGCCTCCATGCCGAGTACCCCACCTTCCTCCCGACGACTTCTGAATCTCGGGACGAGATTCTTTTGAGTGGGGGCGAGTTGTCAGAACCCCAACTTTGGTAAGTCCTAGGGTTGCTTGTGTCCATTGCACCATGTGAAAATTTCAAAAGAAAGTCAAAAATGGGGAAAAGAAAAGCCCTAAAGAATTTAATTAAATGCCCAGAAAAAAATTGCTTCCAAAAATTTCTCTGTTATTTTTGAAAAGTTTTATAAATATGCATGATCACATATAAAGTGAAGTGGGTCCCACTGCATGCACCAAGATTTTTCAAAAATTCCAAATAGGGGTTGGAAATTAATTAAATACCCTATTTGATTTGAAATCCAAATTATTTGAATTTCAAAAATCTCCAAAACTTGTGAGTGGTTAGTTATATATATTATAAGCCCACATAAAAGTTTTGTAGATTTAATAAAATGTCTTGCTATTTTATTTGGGGCAAAACAAAAGACAGAAAATAGAAAACAGAAAGCAAAAAGAATAAAAAGAAAACAGAGAAGAAACCCTTACCTTCCGCAGAGGGCGAGGCCCATCTGGCCTAGCCCAGCAGCCTTTTCCTCTGTCGTCTTCCTCGCCGCACCCCCAAGGTGCTCGGTGGAAAGTCACCGACGACACCGACGCCACCGCGATGCCTCCCAGCTCTCCAGGTGCCCCCCGAGCCTTCTAACCACACCACGTCGATGCTGGAGATGTTGTGCGTCCATTTCCCCCTGCCAGGTCAACTGCCCCTCTCCTCCTCGCCATTCCCGTGCAGCCCGAGTACCCGCCAGAGAACGCCGCCGCACCCGCGCGGCCACCGTCTTCCTCGAGCTGCCCCGAGGTGTCCAGAAGCCTCGCCGTGCTCGTCAACGTCGCCGTGCACAAGGAATCGAAACTAGACGCCCCCACAAGCTCGCTCGCTTCATCGTCCCCAAGTCCGGCCGCCGCTCATCACCATCAAAATACACCGCCGTCCTCGCCTCCCCAAGCTCTCCACCACCACGAGAGTAACCCTGGTGAACTGCTACACCACCTCCAATCCTCCTCCGTGCCGCGGGTCGTCGCCGGCAACACTCCGGTGACCAAATGGTCACGCGGATGTGCCCATCCTTCTCACCGCCTCCAGCTGGTGCTCCCACTAGCAAGAACCCCCTCGTCTGCACCCTGCAGCTACGCAGGCCTCTGCACCCGAGCGCCGCCCGCCGCCAGTGAGGTCGCTGCCGACATTCTCGACCTCTCCCGACTCGTCGGAGTATACCACTCGACGCGCGCCATCTCCAGCTCTCCAACGCACCCAGCCGCGCCCCTTTTGGTCGCCGGAATCACCCGAACGAGCAGCCCCGCAGCGTACTGCTCACGTCGGCGACATGTCGCCGGTGACGCGCCGACCTGGCACATCATTAGCCACTAACCCCACGCCTAAACCCCCCCCCCCCCTTAACCTCACTGCCATGTGGGCCCCTGGCCCCTAATCCCCCTCTGTTAGATTAATTAACACGGGAGTTAACCCACACGTCATTGACAGGCCGACCCCACTGGACAGCCCCCCCCCACGTCACTATGATGCAGGCATGACGCAGTAATTCGAGAAATGATTTAATTTAATTCCAGAAAAGGCAGAAAAAGCAATAACATTTGGAAATTCATATTAACTCCAAATTAAACATATAATATATGAAAAATTATCAAAAAAATGCAAGGATTAAGAATATTGTAAGTGCATCAAGTGCCCTCCCCTTGAGGTTTTGGAGTTTGATGACAAAACGGTTAAGGGACTGATGTGTTTGTGAGTATACACAGGAGAACAGTCCCTGATGAGGTGTTTAACCAACAATGCCGACCCCCCAAAATGTTGAGGAACATTGGAGAAATCGGTGCGTTTCCTAAAGAATGAAGTTGCGCGAAATCCTGAGGAATCAGGATCCTGAAGCGTTCGGTTGAAGCTGAAGCTGAGGACGATCCTGAGGACGTTCGCGCTGAAGACGAAGTTGAAGCGTAGTCTTCGCTAAGACTTTTTATACTTCTTGAGTCGTAGGAAATCACCGCACTATTGGAGGGGTTGAGGAAAATGAGTTATGTATTTCTGAGGAAGTGCTCAATTAGAAATCCTGAAGAAGAACCCTGAGGAAATCTCCTGCAGTAGAAGTTCAGTCCTCGGGTGTCTGAGACGTTGTTCTTCAAGACACTGAGGTAACTAACTTCGGTTGAGGAGTCTGGAGATCGCCAGTGCGATTCTTCTGAAAGTCATGAGGAGAGAGAATACTTTGACCGTGCCACGTGTTGCGTGGTGAGAGGCTAGAACTTGTCTAGCAACGGTCATTTCTGAGGGCATGAGAGTAATTGCATGCATGGGCATTTATGTCCTTTCACCTTGGGTTGCTCCGCGGCTATAAATAGCCACCCCCAGCCCCATTTGTGGGTTGGCTGCTCCGAGAGAAAAACTGACACTTGTCATTTGAGAGCAACCCACCTCTGAGGAAACTGAAGAACCTATGTGAGGAAAACCACCAGCCTGAGTAGTTGAGCATTTCTGAGGAAGTGGTTCGAGTGATCCGAAGCTTTTTACTCTTGAAGACTGTGATCTTCCAGCCGGTGTAGAAGTCTTCGGTCTGAGGAAGTCAAGATGCAATTGTGACTTCCCAGAGTGACTGAGTCTGTGAAGGTTTCGGGAGTCTACCTTGAAGACTCACCTGAGTTATTGGACGGAGTCTGAGGACTCTAGTTCAAGGAGAACAAGGTGAACACTATGTCTTCTGAGTTGAATCTCAGCCTCTCCAACCAGACGTAGAGTTGTGACAGCAACTTGAACTTGTCTACCAAACCAATGTCTTCATACTCTGGTGCTATCTCTTCAACCTCTTAAGCTTCAGTATTTGATATGTTGACTTCTTATGCTTTAGCTCTCCCTCTGCTCTTTGTCTTCATACTATGCATCTGAAGTACTTCTACTTATCTGAATTGATTTATTTCTGTTGCATTATGATGAGCTGCCCTAATGATTACATTTTGTGAAGTTTTATTTCTTCATGATTTTGGTTACTTCTTCAGCCTCATGATTGCTTCAGTCCTGAAGAAAACCAAAATCTGGTAGTAGAATTGAAAATCTCCCATTCACCCCCCCCCCCTCTGGTCGATATATTGCACTTTCAATTGGTATCAGAGCTTGGTACTCCCTTGTTCTGTGTGATTTGGTTTAACCACCTGGAGTTTTAGTTATGTCAATCTCAGGTACAATGAGCGTTGCGTCAAACTGCCCCATCTTCGACGGGACAGACTATCCATACTGTAAGAACAAGATGAGGATGCATCTTGAAGCCATTGACAAGGATCTGTGGGATATTGTTGATCAAGGCATTCCTGAAGCAAATCTGATGACAGCTCCTGAAGTTGTCAAGAAGAACTGGCAGCTTGATGCAAATGCTCGAAGCATCATTGGTGGTCATCTCAACAAGGCTCAGTTCAACCGTATTAGTGGTCTGGATACTGCAAAGAAGATATGGACAAGACTGTCTAAAGTCAATGAAGGAGTCTCTGCTCAACGAGACTCACGGGTTGATACACTCCGCAGTCTCTTCAACGGGTTCAAGAGGCTGGACAATGAGCATGTGCAACAAACCTTTGATAGACTCACTGACATATCTAATGAACTTCAAGCACTGGGTGTTGCTGATATCACAGATCATGAAGTTGTGAAGAAACTACTGAGGTCACTGGATGACTCATTTGAGTTCCTATCGCTGATGATTCAAGAAAGGCCTGACTTTAAAACTCTGGATCCAGCGGACATTATCGAGCGCCTCAATGCTAATGCACTGAAGCTCTCTGAAAAACGAGATTTATACAGCTCCACGCCTAAGGTCCGCGCGCTAAAAGCTAGAGCACGAAGAGTTTCCTCTGATGAAGAGTCTGAGGCTGATACTGATGATCCTGAAACTCTCAGCCGTGAACTTGCTCTCCTCACCAGAAAGTTTCAAAGATTCACGAAGAAGAATCGCTTCGAAAATTCCTCAAGATCGTCCTCAAGAAAAAGAAAAGATGATGACTCTGTCGAAGCAAGAAAGAGAGTCTGCCACAAGTGCAAGAAACCTGGGCATTACATCGCTGAGTGTCCTCTATGGGAAAAGGAAGCTAGACTGAAGAAGAAGAAGAAGAAGAAGAAAGGGAAAGATGACAGTTCTGATGAAAAGACAAAGAAGAAATCCTCAAGATCCTCAAAGTCTGCGGGATACAGGAATAGCAGTTCCCGTAAGGCTCGCGCATATCTCGGCAAAGAATTGGACTCAGAAGAATCTGGTTCCAACCCTGATGCTGAGGAAGAAGAATCTGAAGAATCTGAGGGTGTGGCCGGTCTGGCTCTTGCCACGTCGCTTGTCTCAAAGTCAATCTTCAGCACTGAGGAATATGGTCTATCACATGTTGATGATGAAGCTGAAGACACAACCCCTGCCTTCTGCTTCATGGCCAAGTCCTCCAAGGGAAAGACTGAATGGGTGATGGACAGTGGATGCACAAATCACATGACTGGTGACAGAAGCCTTCTTATGGAATCATCACTGAGTCCTTCTTCAAAGAAAACCATCACCTTCGCTGATAAAGGTAAAAGTAAGGTATTGGGTCTCGGCAGAGTGGCTATCTCTCGAGACCAACACATTGATAAAGTCATGCTTGTTGAATCCCTTGGATACAACTTGATGTCTGTATCTATGCTATGTGATCTTAATCTCGCTGTTCTCTTCGGAAAATATGGTTGTGTTGTCTTCATGATGAGCGATAACTCCATTGTCTTCAGTGGGGTTAGGAAAGGTGACATATATATTGTAGATTTCTCTGAAGGTCCTCAGGTCGCTACATGCCTCATGGCTCGAGCCTCAGAGTGCTGGCTATGGCATCGAAGACTCGGCCACGCTGGAATGAGAAATCTTCAGAAGCTGGTGCTGAAGAAACATGTCCTCGGAACTGAGGAAATCAGATTCACGAAGGACCGGCTATGTGGTGCTTGCGAAGCTGGAAAGATGACCAAGGCTAAGCATCCTGCCAAGAACATCATGACTACTACAAGACCTCTGGAATTGCTTCACATGGATCTATTCGGTCCTCCAAAGTATTCAAGCTTTGGAGGTAATATGTATGGTCTTGTTATTGTTGAGACTGTAGACGTGCGATTTGATGAATATGATGGCTCCCAAAGAGAGCACCTGCCACATGATTTAGATGAAGCACCACCTGAAGAACAGATCAAGAAGATGGGTGTTGGTGATATCATTCCTGTGGATCATCCTGAAGAAATCCACATACCTCCTGCTCCTGAAGAACATCCAAATCCTGATGCAAATAATCCTGATGACGATCCTGATCCTGAGGCTCCTGATACCCCTGAAGCTCCTGAAGCACCTGAAGCTGATGCAAATGAATCTGACAGCAGTGACGAAGATGCTCCTCAAGATCATCCTCCTCAACTTCCTCGTGTGGAAAATGAAGTTCAAGTGGACAAAATCCTCGCTGACGTCAACCTACCAGGTCCTCTTACTCGTGCAAGAGCTAATCGTATAGCTAACTTTTGTGGGCATTTCTCGTTTGTATCAATCTCAGAGCCCACCAAAGTCACCGAGGCATTCCAAGAAGCGGAATGGATTCAGGCAATGCAAGATGAACTTCTTCAGTTTAAACTGAATGATGTTTGGGAACTAGTCAAACGACCTGGTCCTTGAGTTCACAATGTCATCCGCACGAAGTGGATCTACCGCAACAAACTCGATGAAGATGGACAAGTCATCAGAAACAAATCTCGTCTCGTAGCTCAAGGATATACTCAAGTCGAGGGGATCGACTTCGGTGAAACTTTCGCTCCTGTTGCTAGACTTGAGTCCATTCGTATTATGCTTGCATTCTCTAACCATCATAATATCAAGTTATATCTAATGGATGTGAAAAGTGCTTTCCTCAATGGTAATATCGAGGAAGAAGTATATGTTGCTCAACCTCCAGGTTTTGAAGACGCAAAGAAGCCTGATATGGTGTACAGATTGAAGAAAGCCCTCTATGGACTGAAGCAAGCCCCTCGGGCTTGGTATGACACACTAAGGGACTTCCTCATCAGCAAGGGCTTCAAATCTGGTTCCCTCGATCCAACTCTTTTCACAAAACAATATGACGATGCATTATTCATATGTCAAATTTATATTGATGACATAATATTTGGATGCACTAACAAGAAATACAGTGAAGAATTTGCATTCTTGATGAGTGAACAGTATCAGATGTCCATGATGGGCGAACTCAAGTTCTTCTTAGGGCTCCAAATTCGTCAACAACGCAACGGCATCTTCATCTCTCAGGATAAGTACCTCAAGGAGTGCCTGAGGAAATTCGGGATGCAAGACTGCAAGGGCATCAAGACACCGATGCCCACAAATGGACAACTTGGCCCTGATGAAAATGGCAAGGACTACGATCAAAAGGTATACCGCTCCATGATAGGTTCTCTGCTATATCTATGTGCATCTAGGCCTGATATAATGTTGAGCGTTTCCATGTGTGCCCGATTCCAAGCGGCACCTAAGGAATCGGATCACCAAGCCGTGAAACGAATTCTTCGATATTTGGCTCACACCCCGTCGCTAGGCTTATGGTATCCAAAAGGCACACAGCTGGATCTCGTCGGATACTCAGACTCAGATTATGCTAGAGATCGAGTGGATCGGAAGTCTACCTCAGGAACATGTCATTTCCTCGGACGTTCTCTAGTGTGCTGGTCATCGAAGAAGCAGAACAGCGTCTCCCTCTCCACTGCTGAAGCTGAATACATTGCTGTTGGTGCTAGCTGCTCACAGCTTCTTTGGATGAAGCAAACTCTGAAGGACTACGGCATCCACCTGAAGAAAGTACCACTGTGTAAGGCCCCCGATGCGGTACTAACTCTAAATAGTCGCTTTCGCGTCCGGTCGGAGTTAGAAGCGCATCAAACGCCACCGGCGCACGACACTCGCACTCGTGTCGCTACCGGATTCTCGACAACAGGTACATACAGCATAACTCTACAAGACAGAAATACATATAGATAGATAAATAGAACAGGGCATACAACGCCACTGTCTAATAATACAACATCATATGAGTACAACTCATCAGTACATCAAGCGGAAGCATAACAGGGACCGAGTACGATCAAGATCCAAATTGCCCTAGAGAGGGCTACACATAAATATCCACCCACGGGAACGTCTGAACCCAACTACAAAATCCTACTGGTCGAGGTACTCGTACTCGTCGTCATCCTCCGGGGGCACCTCCACGAAGTAGCGTCCGGTGCTCGGGTCGAGGTAGTAGTCCACTGCGGCGGCCGATCAAGCAAAGCGGTAAAGACAGAAAAGTAAACGGGGGTGAGAACATGTCATTACGGAATAACTAACGCTACAGGAAAGGTAAAGACATAGACAGGTTGCAGCCGTACTAGCAGATATGGTGACTACTCGTTCTATCAGAAAAGAAATGAGATCCAAGAAGTTACGTTGACAACGTGTCATAAGTCAGCTATTCACCTACTTACGCAAACATAACACAACCTCGTTTCTCTCTCGGTCCCCCTGGACGAAGAAAGACAACCAAGGCATGCACACGGTTTGTCAAGTTTTATAGCATGATTATAATTGATGTTGTTCTATGAACAAGGAGTAGGTCTCATGTCGTCCATAACCGCGGACACGGCTTTTCGAAAAGATTTACCCTGCAGGGGTGTACCAACTGTCCATTGTAGACGTCGCATGTACGCCCGGTTTCCACTTGGCTGGGTAAGCGCCTGAAACTCCGGAACGTCAGAGTCCCTCTAACTAACAACGCACAACTCCAGGTGGCCCCCGGGGAGTCGACACCCAAACCTCAAGTTGGCCACACTCTCGGATCGGACTCTTCCGTATGACGCAGGTCGGATTACCGGTTAGTTCTCTTATGAGACCGGGTCCTAGCTGATCAGGTGGACCAACAGGGAACTATGCCCCACTGGCCCGGTTTGTTTGTAAACAGCTGGGATACCAACCAACACACACACGATGCAAAAGTAAATCAGCTCGGGCCACCACTAGAATTGTACGAAGCTAGGTAGGTAAGACAAGGGGGCCCCATAAAACCCCACACACGATTAGGCACGGTCGTCAAGAAACACAATACCCGGAACTCGGGTCCTATGTGACTCAAATGGAACAAAGCACCAGACGGGAATAGTCCAGCCTTCCACCTTTCTTCGAATAGAAATTAACATCATTTAACAATAATAAATATCAACCAACTTCCCTTATAACATGATATCCTAACCATAAATATTTAGGGTAAGCAGCAAGTTTCTATCCATACTAAGCAATGGCTGAGCAGCGGTAACTTAGCAATAAAATGGTTTGCTGGGATGTGGGGATCATGGCTGTATGGTTTTCAACATGGCATATAAAGTGGATAGGATCAAGCAACAACGTTCTAGTTCTACAGCTAGGCATAAGCAGAAAGTTATAAAGTAATGACACAAGTTCTCCCCCTTGCCTGGTAAGGTAGTCGAAGCAGCACCCACGGTACCCTCGGGCTCGGTGTCGGACAGCTCCACGTAAGTCTCCTCGTCAGTCTCGGGTGCTAACGTAGGATACCGGCAAGGAAAACACACAAGTAAGCAATTGATGCAAACTCAAACAAGGATGGCATGTTCAAGTTTTATTGATATGGTATGACCCTGTCTAGTCAAGTTTAAATGAAGGTGATGACGACAAGTCATCACTTTCATATGCATTTATTTACATTGTAATGGCTTTGGTCTAAGCCTTAATTTAGGTGTAAGTGGCATGACAGCATGACATGAACAACAGAACAATTGCAAGAATTTAAACAAAGTGAAAGTAAACAACGATTCCGGAGTCGGAGTAGTGTCGGTGAAATTGACACATAGAAGATGCAACAACAGTTGGAAGTTAGCCACATTGCATATGACAATATGTTAGCGCTGACTTGAGAAAAATATTTGAAGATGACATGGAACAAGATTTGAAAAGATCAGATGAACAACATTTTCAAATGCACTTAAGTTAAAAATGCTGCAGGCAGAAAGATCTGAATGTTCCTGGATCAGGTGACCACACCTTGATTCATGAGTTATTCAAGACAACATGAGGACATCACTATTGAAATCCTTGCAGAAAAACACCCCAAAAACATATATGATATGTCCCCATTTGAATTTGCAAGGACAGTTGCAGATTCAACTGAAGTTCAGGGGGGCTGAGTGCAAAATTGCACCACATGCATTTTGAAAAAGGTTCAAATGATTAAATCATCATCACCATGCAAATCCTTGTGAAAAATTACCCAAAATCCATATATGGCAGGGGCAGTTTAAATTTTGAACAACTTGACAAAAATCAGAGACCTTACAGGGGGCAGATTGCATATTTGACCAGGCTCCAATTAATAGAGGGGTCAAATGTAAAAATGCACCTCACCATACTGTTCAGTAGCTCAAGCTACCCCAAAAACATATATGGGATGCCCCTGTTTCAAAGATTGGCCAAAATCAGATTTGAATTTGAATTCAAATTCAAATTTGAATTAACCAGAAAAAGAAAATAAAAGAAAAAGGAAAAAGAAAGAGCTCAGCCCAATTGGGCTGGCTTCGGGCAATCTGGCCCACAAGGGGCTGTTGGCTGAGCCCAGCAGGCCACTATGGCCTGAGCCACTGACCAGGCTGGCCCAGTGGTCAGCCACTCAAGTAAAACGGAAAAAAGGGGGGCAAGGTGCTCCATGCGGGACTCGAACCCGCGCCTCCTCGCTGCTGCATTCGAACGCTACCACTGCGCCACTGCTCGGCTTGTGTAGAAGGAAGGGAAGCATTCTGTAAGAGCTAGCCCCCGACCTGTTACTGCACCTGAATACTGAACTCGGTTCAGACGTCGCTCGCGGCCACGCCACAGCGAGCCTCTCCTAGAGCTCCGGCCACCTCCACGGCGCCCCCTACTGGAAACCCCGAGAGGGTACGTCCCTCTACACAGGCGCTCACTCCAGTACTCCATCTCCTCCTCTCCTCGCCGTAAACCCTGCGAAAACAGAGCGGCGGCGAGCTGTTGCAGATCCTGTACAACCTGGTGACGACGCCGCCTTCAGTGGATCCATACGTCGAGCACACAGCGTCTAAGACCCCGGCGGCACTTGCATCGCAGAGGGGGCGGTACCACGAACACGCTGGTGCGACGGCCATGGCTCAGAACTCACCGGAGGGGATGGCAGGCTCGCCTGAATCCCGCGGCGACGAGCTGACTGAAGATGCAGTTCAGACACGGCGCAACTACAGCTTCTGAACACGCAAAGCTGCCTCATTTGAGGTCGAAATCGTGCTCTGGGCGAGCAGGGATCGTGCGCAAGCACTCCTCGGCATCACCCGGGCCACGGTGATTACCCGGCTGGCCGGACTCCGTGGCACGGCGGCCGGCAGCGCGCTGCTACGGCACCAGACGACTACACGGTCACGGAGGAGAAAAAGATGCGCACGGGCTCACCTAGAGGTTGCTGGAGGCGACCCTGAACTCCGTGAAGAAGAAACCGAGGAAGCAGCCGTCGTTGAGGAAGACGACGTCCCGCCGCAGGCGTTCAACGTTGCGGGTCCGAATCGAGTTGCCCCGCTCCTCCTGCACGACGGGAATGAAGCGGTGAGACGCTGGGGATGGTGAGGAAGGCTGCGCGGCCACGAACACGGGAAGACGGCGGCGAATCGAACCCGTCTCCGGCGGAACAGGGGAGGTCCTGGGGAACGAACCAGGCGGCGGCGGCAGAAATTGGGGGGAGGAAAGGGGCTCCTAGGGTTCCCAGACGCGCTCGGGGCCAGCTTATAAAGGGGGGAGGTCCCCAGCCACGCTTGCCGCCATCGACGTCGACGCTGGCGCCTGGTGTGAGAGGAGAGCTCGGGGGGACCTCGTCCACGCTGGAAAGACGACGACGACGAGCGCTCGGATCCAGATCGGACGGCCCCGGGCCACCCCGCGTACCCCTTCGCTGTAAAGGCCTCCAAGCGGGCTGAGGAGCAGAGGCTTGTGGGCTGGGCCTCCAGCAAGACGTGGAGAAAAAACAAAGGAAGCCTGCTGGATCCCTTTTCCATTTAAAGAAACAGAAAAGAGTACAGGGTTTTCCTGGATTAAATACAAGTGGGAAAAATACATAAAAATATGTACAATTATCCTTGCATTATTCCTCAATTTCTAAAAATGATTGGGCATTTTTGGCAACAACAAAAGTGTGAGCTCATTTTGAATTCAAAATCACTTTGAACTAGAGCTTCTGTTTTTGATGATGGCAAAAATACTTTCAGGATTTAAAAACCCTTGCCATAGCACTTGAAATGACTAGGCCAAATTTTGGACCAAGAAGAGTAAGCATGCAACAAGGAAAATTCCTTCAATCCCCTTCTTGAACCAATTGGATGCACAAGCAAACAACCCAAAAAGGCTCCAATCCCAATGCCAATTAAGATCATCAAATGAAATCTCAATAACATCCACCATGATAAGTTCCAAGTCCAACAGAGGAATTAAAATTACATGGTGTTTGGTAGCTTATTACATGTGGGTTGTTACACACTGCTATGTTACAATGAGAGCGCCATCAAGATCTCTCAGAATCGAGTACAGCACTCGAGTACGAAGCATATTGAGATTCGGTATCACTTTCTTCGGGATCATGTATTGAAGGAAGATATCGTCATCAGCCACGTGAAGACTGAAGACCAACTTGCTGATATATTCACTAAGCCTTTGGATGAGAAGCGATTTAGCACTCTGAGGTGTGAGCTAAATATCTTAGATTCCTCAAACGTCCAGTGAATGGACACACATCCTAACGCTTAAACAATATTGAAGAATCCTTCTGTACAACACACGATGCATCGTACTCCTCAAATCATGAGGAACTACCTTGCTAAGTGTGAAGAAATTAACGTGGAATTGACTCAAGATCCATACGACAATTGTATGGTATCAAGTGTCTCATTCCCTATAAGGTGGGTAGCGCCACCGCCCAAACACCTCAGGATTTGTTGTTCCTCAACTTCCTCAGGATTTGAAGTCTTCATTACTGATGATTACCGTGTTTGTCCTCAACAGCGTTCACCTATAGTTATTGTTTTTCAACTTTTGCTTCTTCATCTAGGTGAACGTGATCGGACCCGTCCCTCTGTGCTCACTTATCTCATCTGTCTATCTCATATGCGTTCATCCGGAAAACATGTATTCCTCAGGTTGAGACCATTAGTCTTCATCATCAGGCTGAGACCATTTGTCTTCATCCTCAGCCCTTGTCCTCAAGTTCCTCAAATCAAGATTTTCAGTTACAACTGTCTTCAATTTGTTGCGATTTTACCGCACGTCGTGCTTATCCACCATTATGATATCCACTGAGGATCCCAACAATCAGGGGCAATCTGGTCCACAAATTTCGCAACCCCTCAGCTTTCACCCCTCTATAAATAGCCCTCTACCCCCCTCCCGGTCATTTCCCCCCACCGCTTCTCTCACTCTCGCGCCGTCGCCTTTGAGCTCCTCAAGCTTTTGTGCTAACATCGCCGGCGTTCGCCGTCGCCGGGGACGAAGACTCGTTGTTCCTCAGCATTCTCCTCAAGCCTGGTATGCTTATTCCTCAGCGTCTTATTCCTTAGTACTGTTGTGTCCTCAAGCCAGTTAATCCTCAACTGTACTGCCAGCTTTCTGAAACCTATACCTATGCCTCATTCCTTTGTTTTCCTCAGCCTATTCCTCATGAACGCATATAAACGTACCCCACTTCCCTCGCAACTTAATTCTGTCACAGGTACATGTCTGCTGAGGAATCGTATGGTTCTCATAGTCTCACTTCATTTGCAGCTCAGCTCGAACGTACAATTCCTCAGTCTCCACCGCTGAAGAAAATGGCTCCAAGACGTAAGCACACTGATACCGCTAAAGACCTGCCTCCTGAGCTCTATGATAAGCTGAAGACTCCCGAACGTGAAACTGCTGATGATCGTAAGAAAAGGGTCCAGAAGATCACAAGAGAATGGGCCAAGCGTTGGGTGGCATATCAATGGCTTAATCCTCAACATGAGGAAATGTTTGCTGTCAATCCGCCGCTGAAGACCTTGGATATCAAGGCTCGACCTCCCCCTGCACCAGGCGTCACTCCTGATCCCACAACAATGCACACACCTGATGACTTTCCTGAGGCATATGAGCAATACCTCAAGCGCAGTCGCAGCCGTGTCAAGGATCTGGTCCGTGACATGTCCGCATCAATACAGATTCCGCATCAGGCTCAGGCTCAACCTAGGCCACAACCTCCGCCTCAGCACCGCAAAAAGGTTGCTGGCATCAAGCCCTCCATGCAGTCCTCAGCTAAGCCTCAAGTTGTCGGTTCCTCTTGTCAACGCACGGATGGTGCTGCCCCCTCCTCAAGGATTCGTACTGATGAATCTGGCAATGCTCCTGAGGTCTCAACCACAATGCCTCAGTCTCAGCTGAAGACCAAAACTGTTCTTCAACGCGGCCCACGCCCCTCACCAAATAAAACTGCTATGCGTGGCGCCATTCATCATACGCCTCAAACCTCTGATGATGAAGATGAATTTGAGGATTTGGCCGGCTTCGTCGCCACTGAAGCTGACAAGATTGAATATCTGCGTACTGCGGCCAGACGCAAAGCTGAAGCAACGGGTTCAGAAATCCCGCTTCTCCTTGATCCCAAGAAGATCTTGGAGTACATCGAAATTTGGTCTGTCAAGCCTGACACTCCTCTTGATGATTTGGACATCCCTAAAGACATCAAATTCTATGTTCAACAGTTCCTCATAAATGAGATTCATCAACGTGATCTTCAGAAACAGTTGAAGGCCAAACTGAAGAAAGTCCTCAGTGACTTCAAAAAGAAACCTATCACTGATGTTACTCCTCAGGAGTTTATAGAGCATCAATGTGAAGTTCAACGCCTCAACACTGAGTGCACTGCCAACCGTGCTTATATTGGCAAATCCAAGGAACGGATGTCTCAGCAAATGGCAAAGTTGATGAAGCTTCGACAGCCTGCTTCCTCAGTACCCCCTGTTGCCTCTGCCAAAAGCCTCAAGCGCCTGCCTGAAGCCCAACCCTCAACTCCACCTGCTGCGAAGAAGTCTACTGTTGAGGACCCCATTGATGCTACAGCACTTTCCTCAGCTCCTCCGGCATCAAAGGCCGCTGATACCATCGTCTTCACTCCGCCCCCTGTTGCAACACCCATTGTTCCATCTCCTCAGTACCCACTGCCACAGATTATTACTGAGGTTGAAGACATGGACGTCGACATTCTGGATCATGGAACTCCTCGCGTCCATGATGAGGATTATGGGCTGACCAACTCGCCCACTCATACTATCTTCTCACCTGAGCCTCACTCCCCCACCGTGACAGAGGTGCTTCCTGATACTTCTCTGCAGTCTGAAGAATCAGTTGGTGCATCGTCCTCAGCGTCTGATGCTGATGAACCAGAAGCCACAAGTGCTCCCACAAATTCTGCTGCTGATACTAATGCTGCAGCAACCACTACTACTGATACTGATGCTGCTGCAACTACCACTGCTGATCCTAAGCCAGACCCCCCCCCCCTCGCCGCTGAAACTGAAGCTGAAGCCGAGCATAGCACAAATGCTCCTCCTGAAGCAGAAAACAGTACAAATGCTCATGCTGAAGCCTCAAAGGATGGCTCTGAAGATAAACAGGCAACATCACCTCGTCTTGCCAAGGACCTCAACACGTCTGTGCCTGAAACATCTGCAGCAGCTCCGCCTCAGCCTCAAGCCTCCCTTCAGATTGAAGTGCCTCAAGCGCCTCCACCACCTCAAGGCCCAGTTCAGGCTCGATCCTTGTGTCCGAAGCAGAAGCAACCATTCTTCCGTGACCTTGAAGCTGATGATACCCCCAGCTTCGATGCTGCTGATTTCTTCAATGCCATGAGTTTCTTCCAAGAGGGGATTCACAATCCATATCATTTTGCTCCACCTCGAAAACTGCTGAGGTTCTGGACAGCCACTCAGAAGAACTATTATGCTTCAGTTCTCTATAAGCAAAACAAACTGTTCCCTCACAAGCATATTCCTCTAATGGATATGGAAGCCCTTCCCTGCTTCAACAGTGTGCTTCAGGATCTGCATCATGCCAAGATGCTTCAGTTCTGCTCCGAATGCATCCACTGGAATGAAGAGCTTGTGCTCCAGTTTTATGCAACTTTGTATGTTTCAGGAGATCCTTTGGATATCAACACCTGGGTTCTCGAGTGGATGACTGAGCATCATCACTACACCATCACTGTTCCTGAAGCAATTGACATTCTTGAGTTTCCTCAGTGCACTTCCCCAACTGCTTGCTCCTATGGGTCTCAAATTCTTCGAGATGACCTGATGAACATGCTCATGAAGCCTCAGGCCCCTGAAGCCCCAGCTCGCACAAAGTTTCCAGTTTCTGAGCTTCTGTATCTGCCAAGTACATTGTATCGGATTCTGGCGAAGACCTTCTGCCCCATTAAAGGCTATGAATCCTCTGCTGAAGAAGTCATTGGCATCACGAAGAACATACTCCACAACCTCTGCATGTCTGGGTCAGTCAACGTTCCTGACTTCTTCTTCAAAACTCTGGTTGATGCAGCACAGAATCCTCATATCCTGAAGCCATACGCGCCATGGATCATGAGGCTCATCCGAGCCATGACTGGTATTGATTTTCAACCTGATCACCCGAATCATAGGACATATCTGCCGCCTGTCGAAGTGCTTCAGCATACGATTGCTTCAAATAACAAGGGCAAAGGCATATTCTATGAAGAAGTTCTCTGGACAAATTCCCTTGGTGGAAACATTCGTCATCCTCAGTCTCGAACTACTGATGAAGCAAGAACACATGCCTCTACTGAGGACACGACTCAGGCTCGAGTGATGACAGACCGAGAGCGTCTGATTAGTCTTCATCAGAAGGTTGACCGAAATCATGATTGGGTGAAGCGTCAGTTTACCGAAATCCTCAGCTACATGGCTCAGACGCATTCTTCAGTGAAGAAAGTGCATCAGTATGCTCATCATACATATCAACATCTCGATGCCTTGATGAGAGAAGTAATCACCCCTGAAGACCTTGCAAAACTGGAGCTTCAAAAGCCTCTGATTCCTGCAATCAGGCCCCCGAAGCAATTCAGACGCTGCACAACTCCTCCTCCGGCCATGGATTCTTATTCTTCAAACCAGGAGATGACCGCTGAAGAAGCTGAAGACACAGCTTCCTGCCCTCACACTGCAACGGATTGCCTCAGGCGTGACTCACCTCAGCCTTGAAGCATCTTCAAAGGGCGTTAGCTTCAGTTTTTCCCTTTTTGTTCATTTTATGACAAAGGGGGAGAAATCTGTTAGTCTTCAAGCGGGTTTTAGTTATGGGGTTCTTCAGTTACAACTCTCGTTCTTCAGATTTTTTTTGTAACGAGTTGTAAACTATAATTTTGGTGTTTTCCTGATACTATTCCTCAGTTACCTCATGCTATTTCCTCAAGTTTATCACAAAAAAAATCTGAAGAACGAGAGTTGTAACTGAAGAACCCCATAACTAAAACCCGCTTGAAGACTAACAGATTTTGCATGTGATTGTCTCTGCAAACACCTCTCTCAGTGTGTTGTTTAAATTCCTCAAACACTTCATAACATGCACTGTTTCAGAAATGCCTGGATATAGGGGGAGCTCCTCATATACCTCAAAATGCTTTAGATATTAAAACTTCTTCAACTCATATACATATCCTCAGGGGGAGCTTCATTATATCTAGCTTAATGATACAAATGTTCTTCAAAGTTTTTATTCTTCAAACTCATAATTTTATCCCCGTTGAAGCTTAACCTGATTGTCCTCAAATCACCAAAAAGGGGGAGATTGTAAGTGCATCAAGTGCCCTCCCCTTGAGGTTTTGGAGTTTGATGACAAAACAGTTAAGGGACTGATGTGTTTGTGAGTATACACAGGAGAATAGTCCCTGATGAGGTGTTTAACCACCAATTTCGACCCCCCAAAATGTTGAGGAACATTGGAGAAATCGGTGCGTTTCCTGAAGAATTAAGTTGCGCGAAATCCTGAGGAATCAGGATCCTGAAGCGTTCGGTTGAAGCTGAAGCTGAGGACGTTCGCGCTGAAGACGAAGTTGAAGCGTAGTCTTCGCTAAGACTTTTTATACTTCTTGAGTCGTAGGAAATCACCGCCCTATTGGAGGGGTTGAGGAAAATGAGTTCTGTATTTCTGAGGAAGTGCTCAATTAGAAATCCTGAAGAAGAACCCTGAGGAAATCTCCTGCAGTAGAAGTTCAGTCCTCGGGTGTTTGAGACGTTGTTCTTCAGGACACTGAGGTAACTAACTTCGGTTGAGGAGTCTGGAGATCGCCAGTGCGATTCTTCTGAAAATCGTGAGGAGAGAGAATACTTTGACCGTGCCACGTGTTGCGTGGTGAGAGGCTAGAACTTGTCTAGCAACGGTCATTTCCGAGGGCATGAGAGTAATTGCATGCATGGGCATTTATGTCCTTTCACCTCGGGTTGCTCCGCGGCTATAAATAGCCACCCCCAGCCCCATTTGTGGGTTGGCTGCTCCGAGAGAAAAACTGACACTTGTCATTTGAGAGCAACCCACCTCTGAGGAAACTAAAGAACCTATGTGAGGAAAACCACCAGCCTGAGTAGTTGAGCATTTCTGAGGAAGTCGGTTCGAGTGATCCGAAGCTTTTTACTCTTGAAGACTGTGATCTTCCAGCTGGTGTAGAAGTCTTCAGTCTGAGGAAGTCAAGATGCAATTGTGACTTCCCGGAGTGACTGAGTCTGTGAAGGTTTCGGGAGTCTACCTTGAAGACTCACCTGAGTTATTGGACGGAGTCTGAGGACTCTAGTTCAAGGAGAACAAGGTGAACACTATGTCTTCTGAGTTGAACCTCAGCCTCTCCAACCAGACGTAGAGTTGTCACAGCAACTTGAACTGGTCTACCAAACCAATGTCTTCAACATCTGGTGCTATCTCTTCAACCTCTTAAGCTTCAGTATTTGATATGTTGACTTCTTATGCTTCAGCTCTCCCTCTGCTGTTTGTCTTCATACTATGCATCTGAAGTACTTCTACTTATCTGAATTGATTTATTTCTGTTGCTTTATGATGAGCTGCCCTAATGATTACATTCTGTGAAGTTTTATTTCTTCATGATTTTGGTTACTTCTTCAGCCTCATGATTGCTTCAGTCCTGAAGAAAACCAAAATCTGGTAGTAGAATTTAAATCTCCCATTCACCCCCCCCCCCTCTGGTCGATATATTGCACTTTCAAATATGCAATTTGTTTATATGTTTGACCATTTTAAAATGGGTGAACAGTAGCAAACATGCATATGACATAATTTGAATTTGGATTTGGAGTTTGAATTTGCAAATTCTTTGCAATACACTTCAATTAAATGGGATGTGCCACAAACCAGTACCCTATACCTCATGTCACAACCTTATCATGTGCTTGAGCATTGTACTTTATTTGTGCCCCCCTTTGTTGATGATTGTTTCCGGTAACAGTGTTTCCGAGATGGAGGTCACTCCCTGAAGCAGAAGTTCGATAAACCAGTGTATCGTCAGTGAGGCAAGCAAACCCCATTGATCATGTATATAAAATCCCACTTCCCTCTCAGTCTCGCTTATGCATGATTAGGAGATCACCTTGTTATCGATTCTACCGCATAGTTGAACCCATATCCGATGCATGACCTATCATCTTGTCACAGTAGTAAGCAAACCACAATCCTAGCTGACATAGGAGTTGATTGATATCATGTGGCCCCTGCAACTGTTACTGCTTATTACATACTTAGTGTTACAATGAGGTTACTTTTGATGTGAGTCAGGATGATAGTGAACATGGTGTTGATGAAAGTGAAACTGTGTTGGTGAATCTACCCTAATACAAGGTGAACGATGAGAGGCTGTGTAGGAGTACACAGTGGGTTGTCTCGTTGAACACCGCCTTAAGCCCGAGTTCTTGTATGGTAATCCGAGACAAAGAGTACAACCACACATTGGGCTCACTGACCCCTCTCGACCTATTAACTCACCCCGATCCAAGTCTAGGAGTCACACCTAGTTCGGGATTTTCATTCGGCATATGCATAGAAATATAAAGGAAATGAAATGTGGCATTCATGGTAGGGCTTGTAGAACATGGCTTGTCAAGCGGAGAACCATCCGTCGAGGTGGGCTTGTCAGTCGTGCCTACATGGTTTGAGTCCTGACTGGAAGCTCGGTCGGCATTCCAGTTGGGTTTGGAACACAGTCAGTTGACTCCTTGGACTAGAACGAGCTGTGGGCGAAGTGTTGTGGTGAACATCCTCACCGACACCCCTTGAATGGTGCCGAGACCTGGCGGTAACTGATGGTCTTGTGTGTGTAGCGGTACACCCCTGCAGGGTTAACAAAACTATTTAAATAGCCGCGTCTGCGGTCATGGACTACTTGGAAAGTTGTGCTTGATTACTAGACAACTTGAATGGTTACTCTAAAACTCGCAAGATAAGCATGAGTGCTATGGCATGCTTTCTCGTGGGGAAGTCGAGGAAGTAACCATAGTGGTGTATTGGTTGGAGACTTGGTAGTGGACTCGTGTACGCTTCTTACCTCAAGTCTGGTACTCGTAGAACAGGACTAGCCATGTCAAAGCTGGCACTTCTGCATGATGAAACCCCACCTCCCTTTACCTTGAAACTTGAGCATGAGTAGTTTAGTTCTGATGTAAGTCTTGCTGAATACGACTTTGTACTCACGTTTGCTTATTCTATGTTTTAGATGGAAACCCGGACCCCCATGGAGACACCTTCCTGAAGCTCGACGTTGACTAAGCTAGTATAGTTCCAGACAGCAGTTTGGTCCCTCGTTGAAGGGCATGTATGTTGAACAAGGCTTCTCTAAGCCATTTGTTAAACTTGTCTGTACTGAGACCTAATTTGCTTCCGTTGTATGATGTAATGATGATCACAGACATGTGATCTTTGTATACTCTATGTGTAAGTCAATAAAGAAGTACTTTGTAGAGTTATGTGATGATACCTGTTGTTCATACTAGACATGTGTGCTGCGTGTATGATTATAACATGCATGTCTTAGTATGGGTTTTCGAGACTTTAGTTGTGATCTGGCTTGCGGTCTTTTATACACCCAGTGGCCCTTAGATGTGCGCAGCTTGGGGCATCGCGATGCGATTGCTCGTGACTCTGTCAGGTGCACACTTTGTTGTATGATCGAGCCCGCCCTAGACCCCGACTAAGTGATCGGGCTGGAGTATGTTTATGTAAGTGTTATAATTCAGTCGATAATATGGTTGAGGCGACTTGTCTATGAGTATGGGATTTCACCACCCATAATCATTTAGACTTGTGAGCGGGCGATGAGGACCCATCTCAGTTGATCATCCGGCTTGGATGGGATGCCCCTCACGTACGATGCTTTCCGAGAGTGTTCTGTGCTTGGCCTTGTCTGCTTAGACAAGTGGGTACGACTCTAGGCTCTCCATATGATTGAGTTGTGACTAGAATTACATACGCATATTCCGGGTCCCGACAGAGAGGTTGTCAATCTCTGTGATCTTGTTGTTTACAAAGGATCAGAACACAAGAGGAAATATTAGTGGTGATTGCAACAGAAAGTAAATGAAAGTTGTAAATTGTAGTGGTGTAAACTACGATGGAAATATGGACCGGGATACCATCACTTTCACTAGTGATGTCTCTCTCCCAAATTACAGCTAGGAACTTGTCAGAATTATAAACGCACTGCAATGTTAATTATGCTACAAGAAAGCTAGAGGCTCAATCGTATGGCCATTACACCAAGACGAGTAGACCGTTTATTCATCAGCATCTAATATCTAATCATCTACCTTGAGATATCTATCCAGAACATCTAGCTGGTATTAAGTTGCGAACCCCAGCCAAATTGTAGGATCAAAGCAATAGACAACTGCATTAACACTCTATGCGTAATGTAAGCAATCCTTGCAACCGCAGTTACAAGCACCGTTGTTTTCTCCCTCGTGGCAACAACACATCCCCTAGTCTCATGTTTCTGTCACTCAAGCTAGACATCGGGGGGCATGAACCCACAATCATGCATAACGCTCCCCCTTGGAGTTACTATCTACTACTTGTCCAAAGCAATACAAAGCAACAGAGAACATGCAAGAATATTCAAAAACTAATAATAAGTAGGTAAACCAAATATATTACTTGTCACAATCTGAACATAATCTCATAATCCATCGGATCCCAGCAAACACAGCATAGCAACACATAAACTAATACATAAGTGCATTGATCGTGTAGGAAAGCTCATAAGGGCTAAGAATTGAGTCACAAGATTGGAGAGAAAACATCATCTAGCTAATGATCATGGGCCCATGGTCCAAGGGGAACTAATCACGACACGTCCCGGAGGCGCTCATGGTGGCGGTGAAGCCTCCGGAGGTCAACCCTCCATCCGGCAGGGTGCCGGGACAGGGTTTTCTGGCGATCCGGATCTCGGGATCCCGGCTGCGGCGGAACAGTGGTGAAAATCGCGTAATAGGGCTCCTCTCGAGGGTTTTTGTATCGAGGGCCAAATATAGGCAGAAGGGGGGCTGAGGGGATGTCCCACCTGACAAGGCGTCCAGGTGACGCGGCCTCCCCCTGGTCACGCCATGTAGGTGCCTGTCCAGAGGTGGCCCCCTCGGGTTCACCTTCGGAATTCTAGAGTCTTCTGTCGCGGTGATTTTTTATTTGATTTTTCTGAATTTTTTCGAGCACTTTAATAATTGGTATTTTCCTGCAATGCATGGACAACAGCAGACAGAAACTGGCACGGTGGCACTGAGTTAGTAGGTTAGTCCAAATATGTTGAAAATTTATGAAAGTGTAGCAAAACATATAGCAAAGTCACCAATATAAGCATGGAACAAGCAGAAATTATAGATACGCTTGAGACGTATCAACATCCCAAAGCTTAATTTCTACTCATCCTCGAGAAGCTAAATGATAACAACGATAACTTCTATGGTGACATGCTACCAACAAAGATTTGAACTTTAAAGTACAGCAAGAAAGATATGCAATTCAAGTCAAGGCAATAACAAGCAAGAGTCTATATCTAGTATTGAAACTAGTAAAGTAAGAACACAAACACTACAAAATCGGTGATATTTTTTGACCAAAACCCTCGTGACAGAGGGACAAATCTCACCAAAGTATGTTTTTCTTTTATAGATACCGTCACCAGGTAATCACCCTCCCGTCCTAGCGCCAGGGCCAATTTTGGTTACAGTCCCGCCTGATTTTAGAGGACGTATTTGGCTGTCACCGGTCCTTCTTATTTTTTGCGACAGTTGTACGTGTCACAAAACATGGTTTAACTCTTCAACACGATTGTATTTCGTTTCTTGGAAAATAAAAAAATCTCTTAGCGTTCAAAAATAAGTATGTTCGTCGGGTTGAAGATAGGAAAATTAAATGAGAAATAGTAGAAAAACAACAATCTAGGATATTTTAATCCGGGAGTCACGTAAAATTTGGAAACAGTGATTTTACAAGTGATTTCGGGAGATTTCGTGTGAGCATAGGCGATTAGACAGGAGGCGTGCGATCATAGGCGATTAGACAGAAGACCTATGAGAATCCATTGTCAGATCTTCTGACCGTGAGACATTGACCGTCCTTCGTCCGTCGTCCACCTTGGTTATCTTTGGTCCCTGAAGGTTGCGTGAGAACAGAATCCGGTCGCTCAACTACCAGCCAATTCATGTACATGCTTTAATGGCGAGCTCGCACGAGGGGGCCCTATAAGATAGCGGCCATCGGTGTACAATGTCGATCTAAGCCAGCACAAACACTTCCCGCAACCTCATCTTCCATCTACTATCCAGCACAAACACTTCGTCCATGGCGCTCCAAAACAGGCATCCATGCTTGTGCTATTTCGAGGATGACGAGGAGGAATGGGCTCGTCTGGCCACCCTTTGGGCGGAGTTCGACCGGACACTAGAGATGATTGCACAGATGAAGGCGGGGGCTGAGCAGCAGATGCCCACGCCCGCACCTCTCGACGACTAGCCACAATGGCCCAACGATGTGAGAGCCTACTATCCCGACGGCGAAGGTCGTTTCTATGAAATGCACTTCGTTCTTGGCCCTGTTGGTGGAGTCGGACATGGCAAAGGCGATGGTGGTCGTGGCGGTGGAGCCGGACGTGGCGGAGAGGATGGTGGCCGTGGTGGTGGGTCCGGATGTGGTGGAGGCCGTGGTGGTCGAGCCGGACGTGGAGGAGGCGGTGGTGGCCGTGGTGGAGTCGGACATGGCCTAGGCGGTGCTCACCGTGGCCACATCTAGGCGGTCAGTGTGACGGAGGTTGTGGTCACCGTGGCCACAACTAGATGATCAGCGTAGAAGTGGCCACAACTAGGGCGTGTCCATATGGCTATATTAATCAGTTATCTTAGTTTTTTTAAGTGTAATAAGTTATCTTAGTTTTTTAAGGGTAATCAGTTATCTTAGTTGTTGTATGAAAGGAACTTTGTCCTTATCATATATATATGCACATTACTCGAAACTACTATTTCTGAGAAGGACATCTAATTAAGATAATACGTAGCAAGGATTACTTAACAACATTTGATTTCACATGTACATAACATACAGTTGTACAAATAATACAGTACTCAGCAACAAAGATTTGAGGAAAATATTTCCTAGGATCTGCATTACAGAATGTCTTGAATGAACAGGAAAAGGCCTTCAGTGCTTTCATACAGATAGAGCAATATGTTGTCTCCCATTTTCAACTGTGGACGAATTTCCATCACAAGGTACCACTTATGAATGATAATTGATCCATTTGTAGGGCAAAGGATGTACGTTGACATCACCTTCTTATTCTGACCAATTTCTAGTGTTATTGGAGCAGTAGAGGGGATCAATTCAGGAACAACTGAAGGCGACAGTACCTGTTGCAAGACCGATAAAACAATTGTAACACTGGATGAATGTATATATTATGAAAGGATATATAACATAAAAGATTATGTACCATGATTTTTCCATCGATACAATTCGTTCTGTTCAAGGTATGCACGAGTGGAACACATGATGGCATCATGTTTCCTGCATGGAAACGCTTAATAAGCGATTTAATTCTTCCACAAAATTCTAAGGGAGGCTCCAAATCTTGCGAGTGAAATGTGGATTGAGGACTAATCTTGATAACTTTAAGTACACGTTCAACAGAGTCTGCATGGATATAATAATGCTTGTCAGTACTTATATATTTTTTCTTGAATAACTAATTAATTAGTAAGCCAGGACAGACACATGCAAGACTTGAAAGAATAGTAACTTTGATTGTTAGTCCATCGACGGATATTCTTTGGTAACTTTACATGTATGATAGAACCAGGTTGTCTTACATCCACTAACACTTTCGAGGATAGAGACCAACTAGAAAAAAAAAGAGGCGATGGGCGATTCTATGGCGATTCCGGCGTTCGTCCGGCGACTGGCGTGTTGCCGACTCCTTACTCCTTCCCCCCTTCGATCCCTCCTTCTTCTTTCCTCTTCTCCCTCCCCTTATCCCCTCGTATCCCTTCTCAGCTCGTTCTCTTCTCCCCTTCCCGGCTGCCAGATCCGATTTTGGTTGGGTCCGTCTCAACTTGGATCTTGTGATCCCCTCTTTCAATATCCTATGGTGATTTTTGATCCATCTTCCCCTGCCATTCCCCATCTTGTTTCTGAGTTGATGCCCACACCCTCCTCCCGTTTCCCTCAGTTCTCTCCTCCTAGTCTTTCCTTTTCAGTTTCATTCCTATGATTATGAAGTTTGTTGCCTGGAATTGTCGAGGTATGGGTCGAGACCTGAGAAATAAGCGTATGTTATTCTTAGCTAGGTTGATCTGTGCTACTAGGGCTCAAATTACTTTTGTTTCTAAGATTAAATCCTCTAAAGTTTAACCCTATGACTTAGTTACCTGTTTTAACATTGCAAATTGGTTTGTTGTTCCATCTAGAGGTACTTATAGAGGACTATGGATTATGTGGGGTGATGATATTAAATTGACTATCCAACATGCTTCATTCCACTATATTCTGTCTAATGTTGTTGATGTAGGTTCTTCTATTCAGTTTTTCCTAGTTTGTATGTATGGAGATCTGTATCATCGTCAGACTACTGAAGTTTGGAGCAATGTCGCCTCTTTCGTGTATGAAAATCCAGGAAAACTTATTATATATATGGGGGACTTGAATGAGATCTTATATGACGTTGATAAGTATAATGGCAAAAGCTTCAAATGGAGAATCTGGGTGCAGCAGCTGTTGGATTCTGGGTTTTCATCTGTGCTGTTAAATGGCATCCCAGGTAGACAGTTTAAATGCAAAAGGGGGGTCAGACAGGGTGATCCTTTATCCCCTTTTCTTTTTGTTCTGGCTGCTGATCTGCTACAATCTTTTGTCAATGATCCGTTGAGGAAAGGGCATCTCAGCTTGCCCATTCCATGCCATGATACTGATTTCCCAATTGTTCAGTATGCTGATGATACAATTCTGGTTATGCCAGCAGAGCCATCACAAGTCCTCAGACTCAAGGAAGCACTCCAACATTTCACCCAATCCACTGGTCTAGATATCAATTACAACAAATCATCCATGATCCCCATCAATATTGATGAGATCACTATTAATGAGTTGGCCAGGGTTTTTGGTTGTCAAGTTGGGAAACTTCCTTTAACTTATTTGGGGCTGCCTGTGGGCACTACCAGGCCTAAAATTGTGGATCTTCTTCCCTTAGTGGACTGCATGGAGAGGAGACTTACTGCCAGTTCTTTTTTCTTGACTCAAGGGGGCAAACTGCAGCTACTCAACTCTGTGATATCTTCCATGCCCATCTACTTCCTTTTCTCTTTACACATTCCTGCTGGGATCATCAAGCAATTGGAGAGGATCCAGAGACAATGCCTTTGGAGAAAATATGGACAGGACTCTGGTAAGTCACTTGTTGCTTGGGAGCTAGTCTGCAGACCAAAGAACAAGGGTGGTCTGGGCATCCTCAATTTACAGCTGCAAAATCAAGCCCTTTTGATGAAACACCTGCATAAGTTTTACAACAAAGAGGATGTGCCTTGGGTCTCTCTTGTATGGGATTCTTATTATCATGAAAGAGTGCCTCATGCTACTGAGCTCTGTGGCTCCTTCTGGTGGAAAGATGTGGCCAAATTGATGGATACTTTTGTGACTATGTCCCAGGTTAAAGTTGGTAGTGGTGACTCTGTTTTGCTGTGGAATGATTTTTGGGTCTCCAGCACTAATGCCACTCTAGCTCAGAAGTTCCAAAGATTGTTCTCCTTTGCTAAGGATCCTTTTATATCTGTTAAAGAGGCTATGGAGATGGCTGATCTCACAGAGCTTTTCAATCTGCCTCTATCTGCACAGGCCTTCCAGGAGCTCTCTGAGATGCAGCTAATCCTACCAAGTCAAAGTGGTGATGCAATGAAAGACTGCTGGACATGGAGGTTGAATGGCAAAGGGCAATACTCTGCTAAGAAATTCTACAGGTTGGTGCATGATCCTATACAGGCAAATCCTCTTTTAAATTGGATTTGGAAATCCTGTTGCATCCTAAAGACCAAAGTTTTTGCTTGGCTGGTGATCATGTATCGTCTCAATACAAAGGATATGCTTATCAGACGACATTGGAACATCCAGGATGGTCCGGAGTGTGTGCTTTGCCATACCCAACATCTGGAGACCAGAGATCACCTCTTTTTCCAATGCAATTTCAGTACTAGAGTATGGGCATACCTTAAAATTGACTGGAACCATGGTTCTGACATGATTCGGATTGCCAAGAGGTCCAAGGAGTCTTTCAATAAACCCTTCTTCGCTGAAGTGGTGTTTACTGCCTGGTGGAACATCTGGTTGATCAGGATGTCTAAATGTTTCAAGCATGGCAGGCCCTATTTTGCTAAATGGAGGGTTGGTTTCATTCATGATTTAACCTTGCTTAGCTATAGAATTAAGCCTAGATTTAAGGATCTCTTGCTTAGATGGATTGACTTCCTCCCACCTTGAGAGGTGTTTTTTTGAAGCTTTTGCTGTACATTTGTAAATACTGTGTTCCTGGTAATAAAATGTTGGGGGGTGCTTTACCCTTCAGTTTGAAAGCTTCAAAAAAAATATTCCCCGTATGTCTGCTTTTCGTTCTTTGGTTAAGAATTGTGGTTTATTTGATGTCGTTTATAGTGGCCCGCTTATACTTGGTGCAGTACCCAGCATACTTCTAGTCATGTTTATCAACGCTTGGATAGATGTTTGATTAATTCTGATTGGTGCGCTGCTTATCCTAAAACTAAAGTGCTCAATTTGCCTATCATTCTTAGTGACCATGCTCCTATTCTCATGTCCACTAGTGGTATCTTTAAGTATCCTAGACAATCTTCTAAATTTGAAAACTGGTGGCTTCTTGAAAATGATTTCCATGATACTACTAAGAACGCTTGGGCCAATTCTAGTTCTCATAGCTCTTTTACTATTAAAACTAATCTGCCTTCTAGTACTCTTAAGAGATGGTGCAGGAAGAAGAAACCTATTCAGCAAGAACTTCAGGATATTGAAAACCAAATTTCTCAGATCCAAATGAAGCCTCCAAGCCAACAAAATCTTGCTTTGGAATCTTCTCTCTCCATCAGGTATTACCATAATCTTACTAAATTGGACCAATTTTATAGAAAAAGGGGTAAGAATGGATGGGCTAAAGGAGGAGATAGAAAGACTAAAATTTTCTACCAGGCTGTGCTCAAAAGGAGGAAATGAAATACTATCATGTCTATCAAAGATGAGAATAATGTTACTCAATTCAAACCCAATCTGATTGCTAATAACTTTGTTAATTATATCAAGTTTATCTTCTCCTCTTCTAATAATCAAAATGGTAGACCTTTCTTAAACACCTCTTTTCCTCAGCACTCAGACAATCCCACTTATTTGATCCCTAATAAAGATGAGATTCTTAAAATTCTTAAGGATATGAAGGTCAATGCCTCTCCAGGTCCTGATGGTTTTAATGTAGAATTTTATTTAGCTGCTTGGAGATGGATTGGAGAGGAAGTATCTACCCGTGTCCAAAATTTCTTCAAAACAGGTATTCTTCCTCCTCACATTACTAATACTAATATTGCTCTTATTCCTAAGAAACTTGTTCCTCAAGTTCCTACATATTTTAGACCCGTCAGTCTTTGCAATGTTGTCTATAAAATTATTGCTAAAGCTTTGGCGAATAGGCTTAAACCTCACCTTCCTTATTACATTGATCCTGCTCAGCAAGCTTTTATTAAATGCCTTAGAATTAGTGACAACATCACATTGCCCAGGAAATTACTCACTCTTTTTCCCATAGCTCTTGGAATCATCATGCTTTCATGCTCAAAATCGACCTTGCTAATGTTTTTGATCGTATTGAATGTCATTTCATTGTCTCTGCCCTGATTCGTAAAGGGCTACATGCTTATTTCGTTAACTTATTTATCCTTTCATCTCTAATCCTACTTTCTCTGTTATTATCAATGGTCAACCATCTCATAAATTTAAAGGTCAAAGAGGAATTAGGCAGGGTTGTCCTTTATCTCCTTATTTATTTGTTTTTCCTATAAATGAGCTTTTTCTAGGATTAAATGGTGCTATTTCTTCCAACCATATGCAAGGTATTTATCTTGGTCCAAATTTCCCTTCCATACACTCTCTACTTGTTGCTGATGATTTTCTTGTGTGTGGCCAAGCTACCCTACAGGAGGCTACTGCTATGTACAATATTCTTCAACATTTTTGTGCTGACTCAGGTCAAATTCCCAACTAGTCTAATTCTTCCATTCTCTTCGGCAGCAAAGTTCCTCTTAATGTTAAGCATCAAATAAAAGTTTTGTTTCCTGTGCCAGACATGGATGTTTCTTTTACTCATTTCGGGCATCCTCTCATTCTCCCAGCTAAAAATAGATCTGCTGCTTATAATTTTGTGGTAGATAAATTCAGAAACAAATTGCCTACTTTCAAAGCCAACATGCTTTCTCATGTTGCTAGGATTGAGCTCAGTAGATCCGTTTTCTCCTCCATCCATGTCTACTACATGTCCAACACTCTTTTTTTCTAAAAAGCTGGTTGCGCATCTCACTGCCATAATAAGAACTTTCTAGTGGAGCGGAGTTCGAGATAACATTGCAGGGAGAAGTTTGTGTCTCATGGCTTGGAAGTACATATGCCACTCTAAAGATGAAGGTGGACTTGGTCTCAAGAATCTCCAATCCATCAATGAAGGGTTAATCCTTGTGGCTTCTTGGAGAATTTATAACAACCCTTCCTCCCACTTATATCAGGTACTCAAATCAAAATATTTTCATGAATCTTCCATCTGGAGAGCTGATAAGAAAGTCGCTAAGTCTGGGTTCTGGTCTTCCATTCTGAAATTGATGCCTGAACTCAAAGACCATGCCTGATACCAACTTACTCACGAGAATGTTTCCATTTGGAGCTCCCCTTGGTGCAAGGGGTGGGAATCGGTATATCACAACCTTATGATTCAGCCAAGCCCATTCAGCTATCCTGCTAAGGTCTATGACTTATGGATCAATGGAGAAAACTCCTGGAATGTTCCTCTTATCAATTCTCTCTTCAGCAACCTTTGGCTTCTTCCATTATTCAAACTTATATTATTAATGATGAATGCCCTGGTATTCTTTGTTGGGATCTCACTCCCTCTGGGAGTTGCAACATCAAGTCTACATATAAATTGTGCATGCAGGACATTCAAGCCATTCCTAGAAATACTCCTACGCATATATCTAAACATACCAAGCTCCTTCTCAAGGCAATTTGGAAGGACAAAGGTGTCATCCCTAAGGTAAAAACTTTTTCTTGGAGGATGCTTAGGAAAGCTCTCCCTACTGTCTCTAGAGCTGGCTGATTTTCGATTCATATTTCCAAATTTTGCTCTACTTGTGGCCAGCCTGAAGATGAGTTTCACCTTTTCTTTCTCTGCAACTTTGCTAGAGCTGTGTGGTTTTTCCTTCCCTGGTGCATCAGGTCTAACTTGTTAATTCAACCTAATGCCTCCTTGCACTCTATTCTTTCTTCCATGCTAAACTCGGGACATCCCCAGGCCTCCCTCCCAAACATATTAAATTTTCTTTGGTGCATATGGAAGGCTAGGAACGATACCCGTTTTAACAGGAAACAAACCAAACCTCATCATCTAGTTCGACTAAGGATGCTATCAAGAGTTTATCTGTAAGGCCCGATATGCGGTACTGTTCCAGATATAGATGTTTCCATCCAGACCCGGGGACGAAGCACATATCGGTCCCACCGAGACATATGACATAGCCATATGCTCCGGATTTCCAACATGATATCACAACATTACAGATACAAGGATACAACATCTCATACAATCGGCATACAACTGCCTTAAATACAATACAACAGCGGAAGGTACATGTCTGAGTACAGACTACAAACAAATGCCTAGTGGCAAGGAGAAAACATCGATCCCATAACCACACGGGTCCAGGCCCTCCGCCGGGATCCGTCTAACTAGTCGTCGTCGAGTCTCCACGTGAAACGTCGATCACCATACCTGTCGTCGACCAAGAACCATGAAAAGAGTTTGGGGGTAGTATCATGACTACAGAAGTACTCAGCATCCAACTGTAGTGGTCATCTGACCCAGCAAGGACTTCGTCACTCGTCATTCTAGGACAACTAGTAGTTTACGGTAAGGAAGGGGTAAGTGGTGAGGTTGCTGCCGCACTAGCATTTATGAAGTGGCTAACGATCTAGAGAGTAAGATAAGAAGCCAAGCATTCGATGAGGAATCGCCTCCAACAAGTCTTGCTATCAACTACTACGCAAACATAACACCTATCCTATCCTTGTCCTCCTCTTCGCATCCCGACGAAGAAGAAGCAGTCAAGGCACACACACACGTTCATCAAGTTATATTAATATTATCTCAGTTGTTGTTGTCTATGAACAAGGAGTAGGTCTCAAGTCGTCCATAACCGTGGACACGGCTTCTCGAAAAGATTTAACCCTGCAGGGGTGTACCAACTGCCCATTACAAGGCTCCGCACGCACGCACATCTCTCTCAGTTGCTACCCATTATAGGCAACCATTTTATGATTTAGTTCCCAGAGATCCGGAACGACAGGTCCCTCTAGCTAACAACGAACAAATCCGGGTGGCCCCCGGGGAGTCGACACCCAATCCAAAAGCCGGCCACGCTCTCGGATCGGACTCTTCCGTATGACGCAGGTCGGATTGCCGGTAATCACACATGGGAAACCGGGTCCTAGCTGATCGGGTGGACCAACAGAGAAACAAAGTCTCCACTGGCCCAAGTTGTTTTAAAACAGCTGGGGGCCCAACCAAGCACAGACACGTTTTCAAATGGTAAATCATCTTGGGCCACCACTAGAAATGTTTGAAGCTAGGTAGGTAAGAAAAGGGGACCCCATAAAATCCCACACGCGGTTAGGCACGCTCAGTCTTAAAACCAATACCCGGAACTCGGATCCTAGGTGACTCGAATGGAACAAAGCGTCGGGGCGGGATAGCCTAGACCTTCCATCCTTCGTCGAATATAGTCAATATTATAATAATCATATCATCAGCAACAATATAATAATGTGATATCCCAACCCAAAGAGTAACAGGGGAGTAACATCGTAGCATCCTAAGCATGCATACTAAGCAGGGGTTGAGCAACGAGCAATAGTAACATAGCTGTACAAGGTTTGGTGGGAAGGGACATGGCTGTATTGGTTTGATAGAGGCTGTAAACATGTGGTAGGATCAAACATCGAACCTAACCTAGACTAGCATGCAAACCGCTGGTTGAAATAGAATGGATCATAAGTAATGTATAGTCCTTGCCTGTTGAGAAGTCGGGTTCCGAAGGTGTAGTTGATCGCAAGCTCGCATCGTCTCCGAGAGGTACCCGCGGAAGCACACAAGAAGGAAACACTGGAAAGCAATCAACAGTGCACCACTATTACTACGGAGCAATACAAGATCAAATATGCAACACCGGGCACGGCAACGCGATACAGATCTATCGTCGAGAACGGTTACTAACAGTTTAAGTGGGGTATCAGTCACACACGACGAATACCGCACGTTTACGGTGGTTCAAGTTGCTTAGCTACAGGTGATCAACCAACGGTTATTAACATGGAAACTCAAGCAAGCATGGCATAGCACGCAGACATGTCAAGAGGTGAAGCACAACGTAAACTATCTATGCTAGTCAATTTAAGTGGGGCACGACCTAAACATGGCATCCACTAAGTGCCGCACGATAATTAAAGGATTTGGTGATGTTCTGCCCTAAACCATATTTTAGGTTGGTTAACAACAGCAAACAATAGCATAAACACAAAGAACACGAAAAACTAATCAAGTTACATATAAGGCACACCCCAAACGGAGTTACGGTTAAAAAGATATAAGCAAAACAAATTACGGGCACAAACTGCCAACATCACGAAGCACACTTTAGAGCAATGCATAAACAGGTTAAACAATGCAAACATGCTCACAAATGACTTGCAATTAAAGTAGACATGGCAGGGAAGGCATGGCAAAAAGAATCATGCAAATAGGCATCATAGATCAAAAGATATTAAGCATGCAACATGGCATCGGAACGTTACAGACTTAGAAAAACAGAGGTGGCTGTCAAAAACAGCAGCATAGCAACTTTGGAGCTCAATAACTATATGACCAGCAAGCATATCATGGCAATGCAATGCATGGGATGAAAGTAGACATGATGCTTAACAATATGCAATTGGAATCACTCAATTCCGATAAACGGTCGCGACACACTCGTCGACCGAAATTGCAACAAAATAACAGTTACAGCAACAGCAACACATTAACATCAGGATCACCACTTTGGAGCAAGATTTAATATAGCTAGAGCACCCGAATATGAAAAGTTAAAGCATGTAAATGAAGTACACATGATGCTTAACACATAGGAGAAAGAATCAATGCAATAGGCCTCATGGATGAGTCACAATCATCATGCAAAGTTGCAACAAAATATAAATAGCAGCACTTAACAGGAATTTGTAGCAGTTTACCGGCCAGATGCCCTCTTCAGCACACAATTACACAATCAAGATGACCTCAAATGCAAAAACTTTCTACATACGAATGCTAGGGCACGCAAAACTGAGCAACTTTCATTTTGGGGGCACGTTCATCGGAGCTACGGTTTAACGGGAAATTACAGCGCAAAAACAGATCAGAAGCAAAATATATAAGACTTAGAAAAAAAATTACAGGCAATAGGGAAAAAAAAGAAAATAACAAAAGAGGAAAAAAAAGAGAGGCTGGGCGGCCTGGGCTCACCTAGTGGGCCGAGGCCCATGGCGCGGTTGGAGAGGGAGTTGGGCCCGCGGGAGGCCGTGGGCTGCAGGAGGGGAGGCCGGCCCGCGAGGCGCAGCCGGCCCAGGTCGGCGGCGGCGGACAACCGTCCGCTCGATCCAGATCGAGGCCGAGCCCTCGTCGGCGGCGGCGGCAGCTCTCCGGCCACCGGAGTAGCGCGGCGATGTCTAGGTGGCAGAGGAAGCGGGGAATGGCGCGGCGGCCTGAGGGAGGGCGTGTCCGGCGGCTGCCGAGGCGCGGGCGTCGTCGGCACGGTGGCGCGTGGGGCCGAGCTCGAGCTCGAGCCGTCCATGACGGGCGGCGCAGCGGCTCCCGGGTCGGCGACCTGCGAGGGAGAGGAGGCGTTGAGGGAGGAGGAGAGAGAGGAGAGGCACGGGGAGAAGAGGGGCGGCCGGCGGCCTGCTCGCCGGCGGCGGCCGGAGACGGGCGGTGCGGTGGATCCACGGGAGGAGGTCTCGGGTGGCGGCGAACTCGGCCCAGATCGGGTCCGGGGCGGGCCGCGGCGGCGGTGGAGCGGGCCCGGCGCGGCCCGAACCGCGGCTGGGGCGGCTGGAGGTGGGAGGAGCCCCTCCGGGGTGACGTGGCCGCACGGGAGCCCTCGGATCTCAGATCCGACGGCTCCGGGGGTGGCTAGGCTAGGGATTCGGTTTGGTGGGGGGTTTTTTTTGCAGATCTGGAGGTTTGTGAGGGGGTGGCTGCAAATTTCCAGAGGGGGAAACCCTAATTGGCTGGTTTGGGAGGTGGGGGTCATTATATAGGCAGGTTGGATGGCTGGTTTACGCAAACGCCCTCGGTACCCATCTCGTGTGTCCGGTGATCGCGTTCGTGACCGCCGAGACTCCGTACGGACTCCGATTCCGACGAAATCTCGAACCACACGCTCAGCGCGTCGAGCCCGTCGATCGTACCTCACTGCGGTGACATTCCGACAACATTTTTCTGGCGCCCAATAAAATAATCCGTTTATTAAATAAACGGGGTTTTCGTTCTGGTGGCGATGGCTGGACTTGTGCCGGTTGCGACGGTGCTCAGGTGAAACCCCAGTGTCGCAAAGTTGTGTACCGTTGGGGAAAAGGTCGGTCACGCATCCGATACAAGAATACGGGGGAGAAATATTCACCGATTATTATTTCGGTGAAGCAAACACTGCAAACAATACAGACAATCAAACAATTCACGCAGAAAACAAAAATTTTAATTTTTGTGAAAACTGGGCTGTTACATTCTCTGATCTTTCTTTACCATTTGATGACTCCCCTACTTTGCAACGCCTCTCAAACTATGTTATTATAGCTAATGATTCGGTTGCAGGTTTACCAGAGCAGGGCGACACTATTTCCAATGACATGATCATCAATGGGCCTAAGATTTTCTCAGATGCTGCGTTTCAGTGCTCAAAAAACCCTAGGGGTACTAGAATTGGTATATATATTTCTTTCTTGTAGAACTCCAGGAATGCCTCCATGTATGTTCAAGCTAGCGCTCCAACTACTTCATCCCCCTTGGACGTGGAAGCTCGGGCGCTGCTCCTTGCGGCATTGGTATCCTCCCATCTTAACATCCAGCAGGTCACCTTCCTCACTGACTGCCTCTTTATGGCAAAGATGGTTGCAAAAAAGATATCTCTCGTCCTCAAGCTTGTTGGAAGATAAGGCCTTCTCTTGCTAGTTTCTTAGTTGCTACTTCGAACTAGAATGCCTCCATCTTCCATGTGAAAAGAAATCTAAATGGTTTGGCGCACAACATTGCCCACCAAAGCTTCAAGCTAGAATGTTGTTGCAATGCGGACTCGCACAACCATGTTAGCTGTAACAATATCTATCTGTTAGCAGCTTTTAACCCTCAGGGTTTTGTAATTTCCGTTGTACACTACTTCTAATTTCAATAAAGCATTTACTGTTCAAAGAAAAATAACACTTTCGTGGAAGATTTTAGCACATAACGTTTAGCAAACTGTCGGGACCCGGGGTTAGCGTATGCAAGTCCAGTTAAGACATAGTCATATGGAGAGCCGAGAACCGTACCCACTTGTCTAAGTAGACAAGGCCAAGCACAGAACGTTCTCGGAAAGCATCGTACGTGAGGGGCATCCCATCCAGGCCGGATGATCAACTGAGATGGGTCCTCATCGTCCGCACACAAGTCTAATGATATGGGTGGTGAACTCCCATATTCAAAGACAAGTCGCCTCAACCATACTATCGACTATCTCATAACTCTTACATAGACTTACTCCAACCCGATCACTTAGTCGGGGTCTAGGGCGGGCTCGATCATACCACAAAGTGTGTACGAGACAGAGTCTCGAACAATCGCATCGCGATGCCCCAAGCTGCGCACATCTAAGGGCCACTTGGTGTATGAAAGACCGCCAGCCAGATCACAACTAAGGTCTCGAAAACCCATACAAAGACACGCAGCACGCATGCCTTGTATGAACAGTAGGTATCATTGCAATTCTCTACAAAGTATACATTTTTATTGATAACTCTTATAGAGTGCACACAGAGATCACAAACATGTGATCCAACATTACAACACAAGCGGAAGCAAATTATGTCTGAGTACAGACAAGTTTAACAAATGGCTTAAGAAGCCTTATTTAAACACAAGCCCTCCACGAGGGAACTAGTCGTCTGACTGGGACTAGACTAGCTTGTTCTTCAGTCGTCCAGCTCGATGAAGAAGCCACCTTCGGGCTCAGTGGGTTCATCTAAAACATAGATTAAGCAAACGTGAGTACAAAGTCGTACTCAGCAAAACTTACATAGGAGCTATACTACTCATGCACATGTATCAAGGTAAAAGTAGGTGGGGTTTCATTTGCAGAAATGCCAGCTTTGACTTGGCTAGTCCTGAACTACGAGTACCAGACTTTGAGGTAAGAAGCGTACACGAGTCCACTACTTTCTCCAACCAATTACACCACTATGGTGCCTTCCTCGACTTCCCCACGATAAAGCACGCCATAGCACTCACACTTCTCTTGGTGTGTTTTAGAAGTATCCAGTTCAAGTTGTCTAATAATCAAGCTAAGCTTTCCAAGCAGTCCATAACCGCGGACGCGGCTATTCGAATAGTTTTGTTAACCCTGCAGGGGTGTACCGCTACACACACATGATCATCATTTACCGCCTTTGATCTCGACACCATTCAAGGGGTGCCAGCGAGGATGCTCACCACAACTGTTACCTCATAGCCGATCTAGTCCGAGAAAGCCGCCTACTTCGGTTGGCTACCACAATCGTGAACCCGGACGGTTTACCGAAGTGGACCCAAGTGATGTGTGCGTGGTGCATAAGCCGGTCTCAGATGAGCCGTTCTCTCACTTAGCATCCAGGCCACAGACCTACCAGAACTCCGAACTATTGCGACATCTGGACATCGAAAGGGATGAGTTAGTAAGCTGAGAGGGGTCAGTGAGCCCAATGTGTGGTTGTACTCTTCATCTTAGATCACCACACAAGAACTCGGACTTAGGGCGGTGTTCAACGAGACAACCCACCGTGTACTCCTACACAGCCTCTCATCGTTCACCTTGTATTAGGGTAGATTCACCAACACTTTTCTACCATCATCATCATGATCACTACCATCCCGACTCACATAGCAGTATCATCAAGGTATGACTCTAAGCATGCAATAAGCAGTAACAATTGCAGGGGCCACATGATATCAATCAACTCCTACATTTGCTAGGATTGTGGTTTTGCCTACTACTGTGACAAATGATAGGTCATGCAAAGGAATGGGTTCATCTATGCGGTAGAAACGTAGCATGGTAATCATCCTATACAATGCATAAGCGAGACATGAGAGGGAAGTGGGATTTTATTGACATGATCAATGGGGGTTTGCTTGCCTTGCTGACGACGTTCAGGTTCGAGGTCTTCAACGAAGGGGGTAGCCTCCTGCTCCGGTTCCACCTCTACTCGACAAACAACAAACAAGGTAGCAAAGTAAATACAATGCACAATCACATGATGGAAGGTTGAATCTTGATGTATATGCTTTGATGTGAGAGGCAATTCCATTTAAATGGAGTATATTGCAAAATGAATTGCAAATTCAAACTCCAATTTGAATTCAAACTTAGCCAAGTTACATGTGACATTGTTTGATCAATTTGAAACATCTTCAAATGTGTATGATATGCCTCTGAAGTGTGGTTGAAAAGTAGCATAATTCCATGGTCCAAGTTGCAAAATCATTTGAATTGAATTTGAATAAATTCCAAATAAATCAAATGACATATGCTACTGGTCCCATTTTAAAATCAACTCAAACATAGTTGAAAGTTGCATATTTGGATAGTTTATTTTTCTCCTGATCATTTTTCATATATTATTTGTCCAATTTGGAGTTAATATGAAATTTCTATGAATTTTCAAAGTTTGGGGTATTTTCTGGAATTTCTTTAATTCTTTTTATTCTGGAAAATCATTATTGCGTCACTGTTGCGTCAAGCTGACGTGGGGGGGGGGCTGACATGTGGGCCAGGGTTGTCAGCCTCTGGGTTAATTAACCCGGCTGGGTTAACTTAACCAGTGGCTTAATTAAGCCACTGGGCCCACTTGTCATCGGCTCTGGGGGTCATTAGGGGGTGGATTAGCAAGGGGGTTAGGCTAACCCACCGCCGGCTAAACGCCGGCGGCCTGGCCACGGCGACGCTGCACGGATCCACTGCTCCCGACCACCATTCGATGTGCTGAGACCACGGGAACGTAGCCCGTGCTCTCGCGTGTCGTCTGGTGCACGCGGGCGATCTCGGGGGTGACCAGGGCGACGACGGTGACCTCGCCGGCGGCAACAGATGCCCGGCAGAGAGACAAACGTCGCCATGGTGCACCAAATCCAGCAGGCGCGAGCTCATTCGACGCGTGAGGCCACAGTGAAGACGACGGACAAAAAGACGAGCTCGAATGCGTAACAGGTGGTCGTCGCCATGGCTCCCGGCGGCGAGGAGCTTCGGCCCTCATGGTGGATTGTGCTAGAGAGGAGGAGGAAGACGTTAGGATGGCTCGGGTGAACCGTGAGTCCAACGGAAGCGATGGCGAAGTCGTAGGAGCTCGGGGCTGGCCGGAATTGAAGAAGTCGTGCGGCAGCTCCGCCGAGACGATGGCGAAGATTGCGACGGCCTCGGGCTCGATTAGGACGCCAGCTTCTCCAGATCGACGAAGACGACGACGCTGCGCACGGGGGACACGGTCTTCTGGCTCTTCTCCGGCGTTGGCCACGGTTTCTTGCGACGGTGAGCGGCGGCTGCTCTCGGGGAAGAAGGGGGAAACGCGTACAGAGCTCAAGAGGAGGCGGCGATGGGGGAAAGTGAGAGAGGGCGAAGCGGACGTCTCCTTGGCGCTCTTTGGTGAGCTGGGGAGGCCAGGAACCCTTCGGGCGTCGCGGTGGCGTCCACGGCGTCGGCGCCTCGCCACCGAGCTGCTTGGGCGCTCGGGGAGGAAGACGACAGGGGACTCGCAGGTGGGCTGGGCCGGCCAGGTGGGCTGCGGGGAGCTAGTCGGCTGGAAGCCAGGTGAGTTTCCCTTTTTCTTTTTCTTCTGCTTTTCTTTTTTGCCTTTTTGTTTTGCTGTGCTAAATAAATAGCTAGGCATTTTATTAAATGCTGAAAAAATTTATATGGCCTCATAATAATATAGACCAGCCACTTATAAAGTTTCCACATTTTTAAAATTCAAATGATTTGAATCTTAAATCAAATAGGGGTTTTTAATTAATTCCAAGGCACTGTTTGAATATTTGAAAAATCTATGAGCATGGGGTGGGTCACACATCACTTGATATGTGATCACACTCATTTATAAGACTTTTCAAAAATCTAACATGAATTTTTGGAGAAGATTTTTATCTGGCCTTTTGAAAAATTCATCTGGGGGGTGTTCCTTCTCCCATTTTGATTTTCAAATTGAAATTACTTTGATTTCTTTCATGAATGCAAAGTGAAATTGATCCTAGCACATTACCTAACAGAGGGTTCTGACACAAACTTTCTCCACAAGTCTTTCTGAAATAGCAGCGACCTTTAGCATATGTATTAAGCCAAACTTTGAACTTGTATCCATGGTTCTTCTGTACTGTAACTTTAGTTGAGTCTTCATTCAGGTACAATGAAAACTTATGTATCAGAGGTGTTGTTGCAAAGCAAGGAATGTACTGCAGGAAATATATAGTAGGATGAGCAACTATTTGTGTATTTTTATGTACTCATGCAAATATGAGCTTAACATAAATGATTGCACAACAATAATTTAACGAATGTTGTATGGCTCACAATTTGGCACTGATATGCAGTACTCGACAAACAATTTCACATCATTAGAACTCAAGATTTTGAAAATTCTTTTTCATAAATTTTGTTAGCGGTGAGAACCTTGTCTGGATTACATCTGGGTAAGAGGGGTGTACAACAACATACTGTGCGCTTCAAGAAATCATCTCGCACGGTGATTTTAAACAACTCCTGTGTGCGGTCGAGGATGCACAGCCCTCCCTTGTCATTACACTTTGGGAACTGAAATTGAAACTTCGAGTAAGACTGAAGAAAAACGGATCCACGTACATTTCGTTTACAGGAATTACTAGCTACGAACTGAATTCGATTTCGAGGTACAAGATGCGGGGAAATATTCCACTAACCTTCATGTCCACTAGAAAAACCCCAATCTAGCGGGGGTGGGTGAGTGCGATAAAAACGTCAACGACAGCAGGTGCGATAGTCGGCGACTCGAGGGCGGTGTCGAAATGCGGTTCTGCTTGCAGGCGGCACCAATCTACAGAGAAATCTGGTCTTTGAGGAGGGTTACGAACGAGCAGATGATTGCAGGAGCAAAGTGGGAGCGAGGAAGAAAGGGGTAGGGGTATCTAAACGTGCCGATACACTTAATACGGAGTTGGCCCCGTCACACATGTCATCTAGCTTATGTTGTGGAGACCCTTGGTAAATACTCCCTCCTTAAATTAATATAAGATGTTTTAGATCACTAGTTTAGTTATCTAAAAAATCTTATATTAGTTTACAGAGGGAGTATAAATGTGGGCAATTATTATCTATGGTACAGCCCAAAACTAGGAGAGAGAGTCAACTTTGTGCTGATTCCGACCAGAAGCATCATCTTGCTATGTGTGTACTTTTTACAAGTTATAATATAGTAGAAACATCACATGTAACACAAACTCAAATATATTGAAGTTCAAACATCACATAAATTATCATGCATAGCTTGCCAATTCAGATACAGAAGGTTCCAAACATACATAAACATACTTTTACATATCACTAGCCTTCAAGCACCAGCAATTGCACCTGCATCACCACTGCCTTCAGCATCTCCTCCAGTAGCTCCTCCAGCAGCTCCTCCAACATCTCCTTCAGTATCTCCTCCAGCAGATCCTCCAGCAGCTCCTCCAGCAGCTCCTCCGGCATCTCCCGCAGCATCTCCTCCAGAATCTCCTCCGGCATCTCCTTCATCATCTTCATGATCAAAAGGATGTCGAGGAACAGGAAGGATGACAGTCCTGGTGAGGGTGTACAATCCAGGAGAACGTGGAATCAATTCTGAAACTTTTGTAGCTATCATTAGTGCTTCTGCCTCGGTGCCTTCTCCTAACTTGAGACTGCAGCCATGAACCAAGGAAACAGAGGATTGGTTCTTGAATTTTACAAGAACCAGATCCTTGATTTCATGATCAGCAATCTTGAAGTCCCAATGACCTAAAGTGTGATGAAGAGCATATGCAACAGTAAATTCAGCTTAAAATAGTCTGCTCTTCACATTGAATATGGCTACGTCATCAACAACACCGTATTCGACATCAAACTGGACCTTTGTATCATACGCTATTCGAACAACCTCAGGAGAACGATCGTACAACTGAAAAAGGCAAATAAATAACAAATCACAGACAATCACATGGTACTTCCATCTAAGCACGTAGCTTTGAATTATGCTGCACACAGTATCATCTACAATCCATGAAATATATTAGCAAAAATATACCTCAGGGTCTAAAAGCAGATGGCGCCTGATTCTTGATTCATGCACATCATCGGTCGATACTGTAGGCCTTTTCCCCTGGCGTACATATTTATAAAAGTTCAAGTCAACTTTTGGTTGGTATAACTTTTGAAGGAAAGGAAACGGTCCGTCGGATTTGAAATAAATCGGCCCTATGATTTGTGAAATTAAATGCATGACATCTCATTTCCTATTGTTTTGCTAATCACATGATTTTTGTATCCGTTCTACCAAAGGAGGCCTCAAATTTGGGTGTTTGATTCACTAAAAAGATTTTAAAAATCACTAGCAAGTAGTACAGATGGAATTACTTTGCCCTTGTAATCGTCGCCGAGGGTCCTGGGATCCATGAAGCAGATTCTGATGTGCAGATTTTTGACGAAGCTAGTTGAGGTTGGAGAATACGATTGAAAATGTGGAGAATAGGGGGAAAATGGAGCGACGGTTCTGACTTCTCATAGGAGTGGGGGCGAGTGTGGCGAACAGAGCAGGTTGTTCTTTATACCTTCCCGAGACCGACGAGGCTTGTGTGAGAAGGAAGATTACAGGGAACATGAATCACCACTCGTCCATCCTACATTGCGCGGTTCATGCTTTTTCACGGAAATCGAGTCGTCAAGGTTGAAAAAAAATTGGAGTCGTCAAACAACACAGAGGCCGTCCATCTTATATCAAATGATCCATTTTGAACATGACTTCGGAAATCAAACGCCAACCAAACACTTGCCATTGGTTTGCGAGACTTGTTTGAATTTCAAATTTGAGGTAAAACTTGTGATCACCAATATTACATGTAAGAAAACCTTGTGAGAGTTGCTCGAAGCGTCAACACGAGTTTGAATTTCAAATTTGAGGTAAATTTTGTGCTCATAAGAGATAAAAAGATATATATATATATACATATATATATATATCATACCCTTTGTGGGAATTGATATAAAAAGTTTGTTCAACACCAAACCTTCATATATGTTGTATAGTACGTCTTGCATCACATGTACCGTGTTGAGAATTGAACCTTTTGAAAATAATCAAACATCAACCAAAGAGTTGAATTGCCATTGGTTTGCGAGGCTTGTTTGCGCTAACTAATACACCCAAAGTAACACGTACAACTCGACAGAATACAACTTTTATTGGGACTACATTTGTGTTCAATCCATTTTCTTCATTGAAAAATGCATAGAAACCCCAAAATGGTGACAAATTTAACTAAATGAGATTCAAACACATGAGAGTCTAAGTGTGTGCGCAAAATGGTTATTGTGTATCTTCTATAAATCGGAGAACTAGTGTACACCAAAAATATTGAATAGACTATTATAACAAATTAAGAAGTAAGAAAACCTTGTGAGAGTTGCTCGAAGCGTGAATAGGAGTTTGAATTTCAAACATGAGGTAAATTTTATGGTCACAAGCGATAAAAGGAGATATCTATACCTAATACAAAAGGTCCCTTCTATTTTTGAAAATTACCCCGCACTGCAATAGTAAGTGAAAAAAAAAACGTTTCCCTTCTTTACTTGAGCCGACCCAGCGCTGCAATTCAAAAGAAATACGGCCCATCTAGGGTTGTTACCCCACTGAAGCAGGATAATATAAAACGCTTCGTTGCCACACTTGGGCCTTGGCCATTCCTACAACTACTCGGCCAATTTTTTAATCGTGTGCACACGCAACATCATATCGTACAAAAATATACTTCACACTTTAAAAAATAATTTGCACTTACATAAAATATATTATTTAAAAATAATTCACACTGTAAAAAGTTTATGTGTGAACAATTTAACACATTTAAGTGTGCCAATATTTTAATGCATTTTGAAAGTGTGAACTATTTAATAAATGTGTTAATGGATTTTTATACATTTTTTATATATGATTTTACTTAATTATTATTTTAAGTGCAAACATCTTATAAAAGTGATGCAAAAAGAAAAGAAAAATGAAAATGTTCCAAGGAGAGCAAATAGTTTTAAGTGCGTGTATTTTTTTTAAAATTATATATGATTTTTTTAAGTATTCTTTTAAGTGCAAACATCTTATAAAAGTGATGAAAAAGAAGAATAAAAAGAAATGAAAATGTTCCGGAGAGAGGAAATAGTTTTAAGCGGGAGAAATTTTTAAAATTTTACAAATTTGAGTGTGAATAGTTGAAAAAAATTTGGCTATGATTTGTTTTTAAATTTAACACACAAAAAAATTTATTTTTCTTTTTAACAAATGAAAGAAAGAAAAAGGAAAGAAAACAAAACTAAAAAGGAAAAATAAATCAAATAGATCAAAGTGAGCGCGAGCCGATGTGTTCTAATATACACCCAACCATTTTGATATGTATTCAATTTAGATCGGGATTCTTTAGTTCAAGATGCAAACAATAGGGATATTAACTTTGGGATTTAAATCACCGAACCCATAGAAAATCATATCATCCATAAAAAAAGATAAATCATGTCGTGTGCATATTAAAAGGTTAATTTGACTATTAATTAGTTCCACCTTTCTCCCTAAGAAGCAATTTGCTCAATTTAAATATGCTTCTAAATTTCTGTAGTATCAAGAAGTCATATGGGAGATTATAACAGAGAAATTAAAAAAACTAATTAAGTGTGATAAAGAAGGAATCAGGAAAATAGGTTATCCTACTATGTTGCCAGCCGAGTTAAGTGTAATATCGTTGTCATGCATGCAAAAGGAGTCACAGAATGAATGAACTTCCAACATGGTTTGATGAGTGATTTGTGAGATTGAATGTGGAGCAATTTAATGAACGATTCTTCATAATTTAAGTAGCAAGACTGGGTATCCAGAACACGTATGCGAAAACAATGTATCTGACCAAGTTGAAATTAAAAATTCATTTCAACATTAAGCAAAATAACAGGGTTGTCGGCTAGCTATTAGTATGTTGCTTCCAAACTAAAAATTTAATTTATTTCGATTACCGATAAGAAAACTAATTTATTCCCTATGTTATGCTTTCATTATTAGTTCTATACATGACCATTCTACTATTATTTTTGTAAGAACTTATGTTAAAATGTAAAAAAACACTTGTGAGATGTACCACATGAAAAATTGGTGGTCGACGGAGCCACCAATACCGACAATTGCATCATCACTTTGTACTTAGATACATGGATATGATGTAGCTCTTCTCAACATCGAACTAGCAGATCAACGAGGCTACCAATAACTATAATTGCATCATCACATAGGCAAGGCTGGACACATTCTAATATGATAGACTAGGAAGTAGAATTGAGGAGGAGTGGACGATGGTAAACAACACATTAGTTGGATCGCGGCTGGGTTGACTATCATGCATCTCATTCGAAGGGCCCCAACACATCCAATACTATCGATACGACGATATCAAACAGACATTATGTTTTCCCGTTGCAACGCACGGGCACTTTTCCTATATATGTCCCTAATAATAAAGGGAGGTGTGATTCTCCTTTCGTCATGGCAATTTTGCAAAAAAACTCCTCTTTTCTACTTAATCAACCCGCAATCCAACTATATATACCAAAAAAAATGTTTTGTTGTCCATGATCCTCGGCTCGCACAGGTCGCTCGCCTGGGCCTTAGGCTGGCTGGCTACACACACACGCCCCCACAGCTGACACTTTGGCCCAATTTAACTCGCCCATTGAAGTTTACCAGCCCACTTTATCACAAGAGGTGAGGCAAAAGTAAAATAGCGCGCCGTAAAATTGAAAAATAATGCGATCCATAACCATATTGAACTTAGAATCTCTCAGAAAATTTATATAGCCGTGACCAACTATAATACCAAATGATTCTGCTATATGAAGCTTCGTTCAAGATCTAAATAATACCACCTCGCTACTTTACATTAAATTTAACCTATTTATATACTTCTATGATTTATTGACTGCAAGCAAAGAAAAGAAATATGGTTCGGATTAAGTATGATTTGTGGGTTGTATACAATACAGAACTGAAAGGATGAATAGAAGGAAAAGATGGCGCTAAGTACGATCATTTGTGGGCTGCATGTAAGATGGTACTGTTTCAGATCTGGACATTTCCGTCCAGACCCGAGGACGAAGCACATATCGGACCCACCACGACATATGACGAAGCCATATGTCTCGGATTTCAGCATGATATCACAACATTACAGCTACAAGGATACAACATCTCATACAATCGTCATACAACTGCCTTAATACAATACATCAGCGAAAGATATATGTCTGAGTACATAATACAATTAAATGTCTAGTGGCAAAGATAAAATCATCGATCCCCATAACCACACGGGTCCAGGATCTCCGCCGGGATCCGCCTAACTAGTCGTTCTCGAGTCTCTACGAAGGCGTCCAGAAGAAGGGTCGTCGAGCTCCTCTGTAGTCCACGATCGTTTGCATAACGTACATAAAAGAGAGAAGAAAGGGGTGAGCTATATCAACAAGTCTTGTAACTAACTTCTCACGGTAAGATGGGGGTAGTGGTTGAGGTTGCAGCCGCACTAGCATTATATAAGTGGCTAACGATCTATTTAGAGTAAGATGAGAACCAAGCATTCGATGAAGAATCGCCTCCAACAAGTCTTGCTATCATCTACTTACGCAAACATAACACCTATCCTATCCTTGTCCTCCCCTTCGCATCCCGACAAAAAAGAAGCAGTCAAGGCACACACACGTTGATCAACTTATTAAGATTATCTCAGTTGTTGTTGTCTATGAACAAGGAGTAGGTCTCAAGTCATCCATAACCTTGGACACGGCTTCTCAAAAAGATTTAACCCTGCAGGGGTGTACCAACTGCCCATTACAAGCCTCCGCACGCACGTCCATCTCTCTCAGTTGCTACCCATCACAGGCAACCATTTTATGATTTAGTTCCGAGAGATCCAAAACGACGGGTCCCTCTAACTAACAACGCACAAATCCGGGTGGCCCCCGGTGAGTCCACATCCACTTCAAAAGCCGGTCGCTCTCTTGAACTGGTCTCTACCATCTATCGCGGGTTTGGATTTCCGGATCACCCATCCCGGGGCCAGTTCCTCGGCCAGATAGGTTGGACCAATAGGATATACCATCCAACTGGCACAGGTTGTTTTAAATCCGCGAGGCTAGCAACTCGCACACACACAGTTTGCAAATGGTAAATCAGCTTGGGCCACCACTAGAAATGTTTGGAGCTAGGTAGGTAAGAAGAGGGCTCCCCATAGCATCCCAAATGCGGTTAGGCATGCTCGTCAAGAGACACAATATCCGGAACTCGGATCCTAGGTGACACGAATGAAACAAAGCATCGAGGAAGGATAGGCTGGACCTTCCATCCTCCGTTGAGTATAGTTATTATAATAATCACATCATTCACAATAATATAATAGTGTGATAGCCCAATCCAAGGAGTAACATGGGAACAGTTGTATCTTCCTAAGCATGCATACTAATCAGTGGTTAAGCAAGCAAGGTACATGGCCAAACAATATTTTCTGGGATGTGGAGGACATGGTTGTTTGGGTTTATTTAAGAAGCATACATATGAGGTGGTAGAATCAATTAATCGTTCTATCTTATACCTAGGCACAAGTGAGCTGAAAGTTATAAACATGATATATGTCCCCCTTACCTGATGAGAAGACGAAGCCGAAGGGGTAATCGATCGCAAGCTCGGAACGTCTCCGAGAATATTCGCGGGGGCACCAAGAAGGAAACACTGGAAAAGCAATCGACGAGCAAGAATCTATTACTACGAAGCAATCACGAGCAAGCAACAACAAGAAGGCAACACGAGGCAACGCACTACGATATCGCATCTATCGTCGAGAGCGATTACTAACAGGTTAAGTGGAATATTCTTCACACACGATGATACCGCACATTTACGATGATTCAAGTTGTTTACAACATGAGAAAATGTTGTTAACATGGCATCTCACACAAGCATGTCATATCACAGAATCATGGAAAAAGGTGAAGCATAAAGTAAACTATATATGCTAGTCAATTTAAATGAGGTGACACCCTAAACATGGCATTCACTAAGTACCCCACGACAAATTTAAGCATTTGATACTTTTCTGCCCTAAACTATATTTTATTATTTTTATTAGCAAGCAAGAATAGCATAATCACGATCTACACGAAATTCTAGTTTACATGTAAAGAACATTTTAATCGGAGCAACGGTTAAAAAGTTACGGGCTATTACATTTTACAGTGGCAAAGCATGTAAATAGCAGGTAAACAACATGTAGACAAGTTCAAAATGGAAAATGAGCACATTTTGTTAATCTACACGCAAAACGGAGCAAGTTTCATATATAACTCATCGCAAACCAACCTACGGTTAAAAAGATATTGCCATCACAAAATTACAATAATATTCTGCTAAGAAACTGCCCAGAAAATAAATAAGCAGGTGTTGGGCTGAATCTACCGCAACTGGGCCTAAATAGGGGGCGTAGTATACTAAATCTCGCACACGGTCACAACACAACACATGGGCCAAGCCCAGCTCACAAATGGAAAATAAAGAAGGGAGCGGCTGCTAACCATGGGCCGAGGCCCAAGCTGGCGGTGGCAAAGCATAGCGGCTCCTCGCCCACTGGCGAAGGGAGGCCGTCTGGGGTGCGCTGGGCCGGGGTCATGGGCCGCGAGACTGGAGGCCGGCCCACCTGGCGGCGGCTGGCTACCCGGTCCGATCTGGATCGGGTGCCGACGGCAGCGGCGGCTGGCGCTCCGGCGAGCGGCGCAGGGAAGCGGCGGACAGTGAGGGAGTGCGGCGGGCGGCGAGATGATCCGGAGGCGGCGGTACATGGCGGTCTCCGGCGAGGTCTTTCGGGCGGCGCGAGCTCGAGCGGGAGGCACGCCGGCGAGCTCGGCCTAAAAGCCATGGCGCGGCGATGCCCATGGAGGCTGCGGCCTACGACAAGGAAGGGAGAGGTGAGGAGAGGGAGAAGGGGAGGCGGCGCAGGGGGAGGGGTCACCGAAGCGTGGCGGAGCGCGGCAAGGCGCGGGGCCAGCAGCGCGGCCGTGGAGGAGCTCCATCATGGAGGAGCCGGTGTGCTGCGTCCGGATGGGCCCAAGGCAAGCCGCAGCGGAATCTAGGGCCATGCGGGGCCCGATTGGCGGCTGGGGCGACGTGGCGGCTCCTGGAGAGTCGAATCTCGGATCCAACGGCTCCGGAGGGCCAGAAGGCTAGGGTTTCGAGGTGGAGGGGCATTAGGAGGCTGATCTAGGTATTATTTGGAGGGGGTGGCTGCAAAAATGCACTAGGGGAAATCCTAGATATAACACCCCAGATTTCAACCAAACCTGACGGTGCCACCACACTACCGTAAATAAACAAGACTAGGAATAATTAGAAATTTGGACAGAGTTTCCTTTGATTTTTCGGACATCCACGACAAGCAGTTTAGACAAAATATAACTAAGCATCAAATTAAGCTCAGATATCCAACCACGCAACTGAAATTAACACAGAACTCCACGGTAAATAACATAAGGATATGTAACCATCCACATGATTACACTAGACACATGGATCGACGCTAGGCAACAAATAATTTTTGGGATGTTGACTATGAGATATTAAGTAACTATAATATGTGATCTGTGTGGTGGTGAACTACTCTCTCCCATGCATGTCGTTTACTCTGTACCTAAAAACCAAATGAAATGCAAGGGTGAATACAAAAATACTCAACAAGTACAATTAGCACCATAAGAACAATGACAAATAATTAACCGCTCAAGAATACTGATAACTTGTTGTCAACATGAAGATTGAAACTGAATATCTCAATATGTCATCCGAACTAGCCAACGAGCTAACAATGCGCACCGATCTAATATCGGAATAGCCGGTCAAGACAGACACTCATTGGACCGACACGAAAACTTAGCCATCGGACTAGCCCACAAACCAACAGTTCTCACCGAACATTATCGGACTAGTTGTTTGTGAACCGTTTCTCACCGATCTAGCTACAGAAATAAGAACATCCGAGGTTTCTGAACCTACAGAGATAACTGAAGCGAAAGAACCGAACAAATCTGAATTTAACAAGTGAGCATACATTGATCATCAAATCCTTGCAAAGGGCAACCCTCTCAGAACCAACATCAAACAATGAGCACTCCGGAGTATTCACACATGACGTGGACTGATCATGTTGTGAAAGTTCTCACCGACCTGGCTTTAGCACAACGGAGTAGTCCACATGTGTCAGAACCCTCTGTTAGGTAATGTGCTAGGATCAAAGTCACCTTGCATCATGTTAAAAATTTCAAAAGAAAATCAATTGAAATCAATTTCAAATGCAAATGGGAGAAGGAACCCCCCCCCCAGATAAATTAATTCAAAATGCCAGAAATAAATCTTCTCCAAAAATTCATGTTTGAATTTTGAAAAGTCTTATAAATGAGTGTGATCACATATCAAGTGATGTGGGACCCACCCCATGCTCATGGATTTTTCAAATATTCAAACAGGACCTTGGATTAATTCAAAAACCCCTATTTGATTTAAAGTTCAAATAATTTGAATTTTAAAAATGTTCAAACTTTACAAGTTGCTAGCCTAGTATGTTGTGAAGCCACATAAAAAGTTTCAGCATTTAATAAAACGCCTAGCTATTTATTTAGCACAGCAAAACAAAAAGGCAGAAAAGAAAACGGAAAGGAAAAAGGAAAAGAGGCTCACCTGGTTTCGGCCCAACTCATTCCCCCCGCCAGCCCAAGCCCACCCCAGCCATGTCGTCTTCCTCAAGCAGGGGCACGCACTGCTGCGTGCCGGCCATGCCGAGGCCGCCAACGCCACCGCGACGCCATGGCCACGCAGCTGCTTCCCCGCATCCATCTAGGTGTCCTGGAGACGCCTCTCAGCCGTCCCGATCCATTCCCCCTCCTCCCAGTGCCTATCCACCCCTCTCCTTCCCTCCCGTGAGCTTCCCCGAGAGCAGCCGCAAGCCATGGCGATGGAAACTCGCAGCCCGAGCCCGAGTTAGCCGCCAAGAACGTGTCCATCCTCTTCGCCGTCCTCGACTTCGTCTCCGTGCAAAGGATCAGGAGCTGCTACGCCTTCTAGTCGCCGGATTCTTCACCGAGACGCCGCCGGACCCGTGAGCTCGCCGTCTTCGATTCGCCACCGTTGAAGCCTCCCCTCCCCTGTCGTCTGCTCTGTCGCAACCCTGGTGAGCAGAGGAGTGTTTCCCCAAAGCTTGCAGCGCCCCGCAACCTTTCTAGCCGATTCCGCCATGGGAGCCGAGCACGACCCCGCCATGATTGAGCTCGAGCTCGCTCCTGTGCCTCCCCGTCCGAGTCATGGTGTGCATCACGTTCCTGAGCCATCCAGGAGCCGAACGGGCTAACTCTGGCGTCCTCCCGTGCACCACACCGTCGTCTGCTTCAAAGTCGTGCCACGACCGCCGCCCGAGCACGTCGTCGACGAGGCTCCGGCCCCTCCCGAGCCTCCCCGTTGGTGCTGGGAGAAGTGGGCGTGCACAGGCCGCCTTTTGGTGGTCACAGCACGTCAGATGGTGGCCGGATTAGCAATCCCGAGCAGCGCCGCCGCGGTTTTGGTCACCGCGGCTAGCCGCCGGCAAGTCCGACATGGCCGGGTTAAGTTAACACTAATCTACCCCCTAATCAGTCACTGACCAGTGGGCCCAAGGCCACTAAACCCTCTGTTTAAAATAAACCAAACCGGTTTAATTAACTGAGTCACTGACCAGTGGGGCCCCCATGTCATTTTGACCGTGGTCAAACCCCTGACGTCAGGCTGGCGCAGTGCTGATGCAGTAAATGTTTTTCTAATTAAATCAATTAAAAAATTCCCAGAAAAAGGCTGAAACTTTGAAAATTCATAGAAAATTAATATTAACTCCAAATTCAACATATAATATATGAAAAATGATCAGGAGAAAATAATGTATCCAAATATATAACTTTCAACTATGTTTGAATTGAATTTAAAATGGGACCAGTAGCATTTGCTATTTGGTTTAATTGGAATTTAATCAAATTAAATTCAAATGCTTTTTCATTTTGAACCTTAGCAACTTAACCCCATTTCACTTGAACATCAGAGGCATATCATACACAATTCAAGATGAATTACTTGTTCAAACAATAACATTTGCAACTTGGCTAAATTGAATTCAAATTGAAGTTTGAATTTGCAATTCATTTTGCAATATACTCCATTTAAATGGAATTGCCTCACACATCAGAAGCATGCAAACCAAGTTTCAACCTTCAACCATGTGCTTGTGCATTGTATTACTTTGCTACCTTGTTTGTTGTTTGTCGAGTAGAAGTTGAACCGAAACAGGAGGCTGCCCCCTTCGTTGAAGATCCCGAGACTGAACCTCGTCAGCAAGGCAAGCAAACCCCCATTGATCATGTCGATAAAATCCCACTTCCCTCTCATGTCTCGCTTATGCATTGTATAGAACGATTACCATGCTACGTTTCTACCGCATAGATGAACCATTCCTTTGCATGACCTATCATTTGTCACGGTAGTAAGCAAATCACAATCCTAGCAATTGTAGGAGTTGGTTGATATCATGTGACCCCTGCAACTGTTACTGCTTATTGCATGCTTAGAGTGATACGATGTTGATACTGTTATGTGAGTCGGGATGGTAACAATCATGTTGATAATGGTGGAAATGTGTTCTTGAATCTACCCTAATACAAGGTGAACGATGAGAGGTTGTGTAGGAGTACACAGTGGGTTGTCTCGTTGAACACCGCCCTAAGTCCGAGTTCTTGTGTGGTGATCCAAGATGAAGAGTACAACCACACATTGGGCTCACTGACCCCTCTCAACCTATTAACTCATCCCTTTCGATGTCCAGATGTCGCAGTAGTTCGGAGTTCTGGTAGGTTTGTGGCCTGGCTGCTAAGTGAGAGAACGGCTCAACCGAGACCGTCTTATGCACCACGCACACATCATCTGGGTCAACTTCGATAAACCGGCCGGGTTCACGATAGTGGTAGCCAACCTAGGTAGGCGGCTTTCTTGGACTAGAGTATCCTCGCCGACACTTCTTGCACGGTGTCGAGTACAAAGGCGGTAACCGATGGTCATGTGTGTGTAACGGTACACCCCTGCAGGGTTAATAAAACTATTCGAATAGCCGCGTCCTCGGTAAGGGACTGCTTGGAAAACTTAGCTTGATTATTAGACAATTTGAACAGGATACTTATAAAACTTGCCAAGATAAGCGTGAGTGCTATGGCGTGCTTTCTCGTGGGAAAGTCGAGGAAGGCACCATAGTGGTGTAATTGGTTGGAGACATGTTGTGACGCCCCCAAAATCAATCCGTGTACGGTAATCATACACGCAGGGTACACGACTGAGATTAGGGTGCCACGGTGAGAATATCACAGCACAACACTAAACACAAAAGGATAAACCAATATGTTACAATAAAGGGTGGTCACGCGGACCCGAATACATAAGTTATACAAGCCATAATATCTGAGTACAGACATAGTTAGTCAAGTTTTTCCTTAAGAAGGCTAGCACAAATAACATCAGAGATACAGATCGAAAAGGCAAGGCCTCCTGCCTGGGAGCCTCTGAAACTACTCCTGGTCCTGGTCAGCGGGGGTCTCGACGTAGTAGTATCCGCCTCCGGGGTACTCCTGCTCCTGGGCTCCAACGTCGACTGCAGCGGCCGATCAGGCAAAACAGTAAAGGAAATAAAGCAGGTGAGTATCTAGTATACCCGCGAGTCTTACGTACGCTACTAAGCATTATGCATTGTATCAACGGAAAGAAGAGGCTGTATATAGTGGACTGAAAGACAGAAATCCAGAGCAAGGGTAAGAAGCTAGGCCTATCGACGACTAGCATCTTCCGACGATGTCTTGCAGCATGAGGTAAGAATCAGCCAACAGTTCATATAAAGCGTAAAGTAACAACAAAGCAGAAGTTGCTGCAACATTGTATAATATAAGTTGTAATGATTAACAATAATAATAATGCCTCCGAGTTCACCTCCTCGACATCCCTGCGAGGAAGAAAACCCGGAACCATACAGTTTAATAGTAATAGTTTCTAGTGGTAAGATCCAGCTTCAGCATAAAGCGTCCTGTTACCGTGGACACGGCTATTCGAATAGATTAATCTTCCCTGCAGGGGTGCACTGGCGTGACTCTACGACGCTCGGATCTCCAGGGTGGCGGGAACCTTGTTAGGGAACGCTCCACCAAAGCTATCCGACACAAAGTAGCTCATCCTTCGGCAATCAACAGAGAGGTCATCCGCCGGACTATATCCTATGTACGCCGGGCTTTGGACCCTAACCCGAACGTACTCCTGCACGGTGCGTGACTGGCCGGTGAAGCAAAATCAAAGCAAATACAAATACACCGCTCGAGCAAGAGAAGACAACACCACTTCCCGGCAATCAGCCCGCGGTACTGCTGACGTCTAAAGACCCTCGAACGAGACTACGATGCAGGGGAGCCCACACTCCTCGTCCCACGTGTAGGTAGTGCGTACAAGCCAAAAGGCTACTCAAGACATCCGCCGAACCATTTAGCATTTTAATTAACCTGCGGGACAACCGTTATCGTTGCCTCGACTTAACCGACCCGCGGTCAACAACAGCAGTCAGGTCCACCAGTACATCGGTGTCTGCCCTGTCGTCCCACCAAGTCACTGCGGTTACCAACAAGGTGAACCGTCTCCTTACCTTGTCTCACGTTTGCTCTTGGTAGAGCTCGACTTTCGTGGTTTGGTAACTCTCGCGAGATACGAGCAGGGGCCAAGCACGCCAGTAACGTCGGTCGTACCCTCCCTGTCGTTCCCGACGATATACCTCTCGCGGGCACCGTTGGGTCGCCCGACTTTCTTATCTTTAAGGACAACCGCTGTCCAGGACCCTATGGCGGCAAGACAAAGTCAGCCTCGGGTGGAGTACAAGGATTACTCCTGGATAGCTCACACTTGAGGTGACTAGGCATAACCCAAATAGGGGCCTTTGGCGGTGTCTGCTTTGTACCGTACCTGTGCAGTTGTATATATTGTATCCGTGTTCACCCCCTGAGTGATCACGGCCCGCTATCTAGTCCTAACTAACAATGCGCAGGGTTCACTGCTGAATAATGCATAAATATAATAGGCAGCATAGGATAAAGGGGGTACATCAAGGGGCGACAAAATCAGGCTATGCAATTGAATAGGATTGTAATCGTAGCAGCAGCAGTAACAATGCGTAGTGCAAGAAATGTACGGAAAGATAGGCGATATCTGGGGAAGAGAATGGCTCTGCTTGCCTGGAAGCTCGACGGTAGGGGCAGGGTCGTCGACGAAGTAGTCGTACCCGGCAGCAGTGTAGTCGGCGGTAGCAGCAGGGTCTACCGGAGATTAAGGGGGGGGAGGAAACAGTAAATACACAGCAATAATATACAAACATATGCATGACATGATAGATGGAATGTTAACGGTGTTCTAACGCAGTACGATGTATCAGGCTCAGAGCGGGAATTCATCCGGGGATGAACTACCGGCTCCGGGTGATTACCGGACAGGGTGTCCGGAGGGGTAAGGGTTCATGCCGGAGGTGTCGTGGGTACCGGACAAACATAAGGGGGGTGTATCCGTGTTAGCTGAACCATTCCGGACAACTTTCGTGTTCGGAATAAATTCATCCGGGTACTTTTTATCGGTACCGGGAATTATCGACAAACAGCCCGGAGGGGGGAATGTCGATGATCGGTGTGTTAGGGGGGTGGGGTAGACATACGGATAGCGTATTCTTATTCGTTGTATTTTTCTGATCAACTTTCATGTATAAAGTTTTTCGATCCGGGTTACGGATTAAAAGATATTGAATTTCTAATATTTAAATGATTTTTTGGAATTTCTGGAATTTCTTTTATTATTAAAATCAACATTATCCAGAACAGTGCAGTTTGACTGGTCAACCCTGACCAGTGGGTCCCACTGGTCAGCCTCACATGCTAATAAAACATTTTAATTAAATTTAATTACCCACTGGACCCACATGTCATAGCCTAGCCGTGAATAAATCTATTTATTAAAATCTAACAGGCAGTGGGGCCTAGTTGTCATACACACATAAGTAAATATATGTTTAATTAACTTTTAAAAGGCATGGGGCCCAATTGTCATACACAGGGGGGGCGGGGGTTACCTCCAGTTTTATTAACAGAGAGATTAGGGGGGGGGTTAGCCTGGCTAATTAACCAGGGGGGGTCCACGGGTCAGTGGCCTAATAGGCCACACGCAGCACAGCACGGCCGGGGCCATGGCCGGGGCTGTGGCCGGCGGCAGCGAGCCGCGGCGGCTGCAGGGGCGGTCGCACGGGCGCGCGTGTGCGCGCAAGGTACGGGGTGGCGCGGTTTAAGGAGACCAGGGGCATGGCCAGGGCGCGCACTGGGCACGGGCATGCCCGGCCACGGCAGCCGCGGTGACGCCCGAAGCAGCGGATGGCGGGGAAAGGTGTTCCGGCGGTCGTTTCGGCGAGGGGAGAGGAGGGAGAGATGCGGCAGCTCACAGCGGTGCTCGGGGAGGGCTCGTGGTGGCGCGAGGGGGACGACGCCGAGCTCCCGGTCGTCAATGGCGGGCCGGTCCGAGGTTGAAGGAACTCCCGATTCACAGTGCACGTAGCTCCCCGGTTTCGATCGCGAGCACAGGGCGAAGCAGAGGACGTCGGCGATGCTTCCGAACAGCTTGGCGCGGCAGGGCACGGCCGTTGGCCGCGTGTATTCGCCGACGGCGCCCACGGCAGAGCTCGGCTCGGGATAGGACGGGGCGTGACGCTGGAGAGAGATGAACGAGGGTGGGAAAGATCTTCTCCTCCTCCACGGGGGCACGGCTTCGGCCTTATCCTCTCCGAGGGGCTCCTGTAGCGACCGCGGCGTCGGCGTCGAGCTGGTCCAGCCATGGCTGACCCGGTCGAAGGAACAGGACGGGGAGGGAGATGGAAAAAGAAAAGAAAAAGGGCCCGGGAGGGCCAGATCAGTGGGCCTCGCCCCGTGCGACTAATAGACAGAGCCCCATTTTGTTCTTTTCTTTTTCTGTAAAATTCAGTTAGTATTTATTTAAATGGCTTAGGCATTTTTATATTATGCAATTTTGGTTCCTTAATTAGTAGAGCATATTCCTAGGGTACCACAAAAAGTTTAGGGGTTTTCTAAACTCTTTTGCTAATTTATTTTATTATTAAATGAGCAATTGGCCTGGAATTGCTACTGTTATTAATTGTTTGCAATTTTCAGTAGCCCAATAAATACCAATGATTACATGGGCATGGTCCAATGATTATTTGGGATTTTATAAAATTGGTTCCAAGATTTTTGGAAAAGATTTATTGTCACCATATTTTTAATATTCATCAAAAGGCATTTTAGGGTTTGTTTGAATTTTATTTCAAATGGCTTGGACTTTGTTTTCATCCATGATGATCAAGGCCCATGGTTCACTTTGCTTGCAACAATATCAAAGGATAATTTGAATTTGAACTGAACCAGTTGATCAACAAAAGTTTTGAACATTACAGATGAACAATAACAGTGATTACTGTTCACTGACAGTGAGGGTGTTACACATGTAGTGGACTCGTGTACGCTTCTTACCTCAAGTCTGGTACTCGTAGTTCAGGACTAGCCAAGTCAAAGCTTGCACTTCTGCAATTGAACTCCACCTCCCTTTGCCTTGATACATGTGCATGAGTAGTATAGTTCCTACGTAAGTCTTGCTGAGTATGATTTTGTACTCACGTTTGCTTATTCTATGTTTTAGATGAACCCACTGACCCCGAAGGTGGATTCTTCCTCGAGCTCGACGACTGAAGACCAAGCTAGTGTAGTCCCAGTCAGCAAACTGGTTCCCTCGTGGAGGGCTTGTGTTTAAATAAGGATTTTTAAGTCATTTGTTAAACTTGTCTGTACTCAGACCTACTTTGCTTCCGCTTGTTTGTTGTAATGTTGAATCACAGACTTGTGATCTCTGTATGCACTCTGTGAGAGTTATCAATAAAATGTATACTTTGTAGAGAATTGCAATGATACCTGCTGTTCATACAAGGCATGTGTGTTGCGTGTATGTTTATAACATGCATGTCTTTGTATGGGTTTTCGAGAACTTAGTTGTGATCTGGCTGACGATCTTTCATACACTAAGTGAGCCTTAGATGTGCGCAGCTTGGCGCATCGCGATGCGATTGCTCGAGACTCTTGTCTCGTGCACACTTTGTGGTATGATCGAGCCCGTCCTAGACCCCGACTAAGTGATCGGGCTGGAGTAAGTCTATGTAAGAGTTATGAGATAGTTGATAGTATGGTTGAGGCGACTTGTTTATGAATATGGGAGTTAATCATCCATATCTTTAGACTTATGTGCGGACGATGAGGATCCATCTCAATTGATCATCCGGCACGGATAGGACGCCCCTCACGTACGATGCTTTCCGAGAACATTCTCTGCTTGGCCTTGTCTTCTTAGACAAGTGGGTACAGTTTTCGGCTATCCATATGACTATGTCATAGCGGGACTTGCATACACTAACCTCGGTCCCGACAACATTCGATGGAATTCACCGGCCGAAACGGATTAGTGCATGTGGGACAGTTCTCACCGCACCGGGCTAAGAAATATCCAATCACGAGGCTCCAATTATAACAGGACCAAACCACAAGAACTAAACAAGCAATAGAATAACAATCCCAACAACGGGCAATCTTGAAAACATCAAAATATAGGTATTTCGAAAAAACGAACAACCAACAATGATGAAAAACAAAATCAAAACCCAACAACGGGCAAACCATACAACATGGTCATGATGCACTTGCCTCTTATTCATGCACTTGACTCTTATTCAGTAGAGCGGAATGATGCACCGGCTCAACCCCGGACTGAGCAACATCAAAATCTGGGTAAATATTCCCCTACTTAGAACATGCCAATGGGTACTGTGCAAAAACAAATGCACCAAGGATACATTTAGATTCAGAGTTTAATCCTAGCAGCAGGGACATCTATGTATTGCAGCTGTATCTTAATTGTGTCATTTAATTGAAAATAGAGCTAGATGGAATAAGAAAACAAAGCTTGCTCTTGGTAATTCTGTCCAGCATGCCAACGGCACTAGCACCTGACACTAAGCAGAATTATTAACGTATTGCTAGCAGTTTACATCGCTTATATCAAACCAATAACACTAGAATAGTAATTATGTTTATTTTCTCATGTGGTCCAACCGGCCAACATGCCTAACTGGATAGAGTGCTCACGTATGCTAGTTTCAGGCTAGAGTATATGTATAAAAAGGGCTCCACTTATAGACGATGATTATAGTCTAGTTTTCCTGATGCAACAATGAATTAGTTATACGATTTGGCTACTGCCATCAATATGGTCGTGAGCACAGCACATGGTGTAGATAAAATTTCTATTGAGTTCCTAGAGAAATTTGAAACCAAACCGGATCTAAAAATCTGCAGTAGTATTTCTTCCAAATTCACAGGCCAGTGTAAATTAAGAATAAGCTTATGCCTACACTACTTTGGTAAAATCACTTGTACGTACAAGACCTAGAAGAAAAATAAATATAGTATGCTTCAGTATAAATCTGGGCTGCTATCTTTTTTATTCAGATCAAGTACTAGTGCTATCAGATTATTAGCAACGGCTTGAAACATGAGATGGCCAATTACTGAGTGTACTAGAATCTAGGCTTGTAGCGTGGATGGAATAGAGGGGCTCGACTAGTGATTTAGCGGAGCAGCAGTAAATGTATGGGCGTGAACAAGTGCAGCACTTTGTACCTGGAAACTGGCTAGCAGCAGAACTGCGGCAAAGGGCAGCAGCGACGGCGCTGAGTTCATCCACATTACGGCGGGCACCAGCTGCGGACCGTCACGGAAGCCAGCGGTAAGGGACAACAGCGACGACGCTGATCGCGCACACACTAAGACAGACTCCAGCAGCAGACCTTCACGGAACCAGTGACGGCGGCGGCGGAAGAAGCAATAAAGGATTTGGGAACGGCTGCGTAATAGGGGTTAGGGCTGGCCAAAGGGGTATTTGTATTTCCTCTTTTTTTTCTATTCTAGACCAAATAGGTTACCTGGGTCTTTTTCTCTCTTGAAATAAATCAAAGGCTGGAATTGACTGGCTTGCCAAGTAAGCATATCAACTCTGTTTCGGGCAAACGTATATTTTTCGACGATCTACTCAACGAGGCGAAGGCAACCACGGTTTTAGATTCTCCACTATTCGTACAACTCAAAAAGTCAAACTTAGTCAACTTTCCCAATGAATTTTCAAATCGAGTATTTGAAAAATCCGGGGTATTACATTCTACCCACCTTCAAGAGAATTCGACCTCGAATTCTTCATGCTTAGGTTTTCTTTTTTGAAAAAGCAAGATATTTCCATGTGAAGTCAAGCCTACATGACTCGGCTCTTTACTAAGCTAGAAAGGTTAAAGGTATACGAGAGGTTCCCCGCTCCAACATAACAAGAACTAATAGCAAGAGTATGGAATGGATTGGCCCCCATACCAACTACATCACAAAAGGGTCTCATGAGCACGAAGCAAGGTTCGGGGTTGAACCCTTTTAACTTCTTTTTTCTACAAAGCTACTACATTATTTTTCTCAATCTTCCAAAAACCCTCGCGGTTATGTATAGTCCTACAAAGCATCATTATGAACAATATGGAACAGAGAATCACCTTGTGGGTCAAGAGCACCTTGAATAAGGTATCATAACTCAATGAGGATAAGGAAATGACTCACTTCGCACTTAGGATGGAAACACATGAAAAAAACTCTCAAAAACGAAGGTGTTACCACTGTGATACTTAGCAATGGGGAAAAGAGCCACGAATAAATGTCAAGGAACGAAACTGTCTGATAAATAATGAGTTAAAGCTAACGGTGTCTGGGAAGAACATTGAAGTGCAATACTGAAAAGACTTCATCATCATCGAACAATAACAAGCTAGCTGATGATTGTGGTAGACTAGACGAGACAGATGAAATGAAGGAGAAATATGGATGCCATGTGAAAGTTGTGGCTTAAGACATGGATAGTGGGAAAAGTTTCTTGTATTTATTGGTTCAAATTTATCCTAGAAGATTATTGTCGAGGTTGTTCGCCAACTAATCAATATGCTTAATGTCGTCATGCTTTGGTACGAAGGTCCATATTTGGTATCTATGAGTATCTAAATCCAAATTTTCTAAATAAAAATCTTCTCACAGGACAATGGCAAGCCCATAGGCACAACATATGAACATAAGAACTCATAAATAAAGTTTAACAAAAGCGTGAATGCAATGCATGACCCAAACCCATCGTATTGTGCACCAGTGTGTCAAGTTTTAAGTTATTTGATCCTAAGTCAAGTTTATTTGACAAACCTAGAATTCTTCTAAGTTCTAAACATAATGCTCCAAAGATCTAAAGCCTAGGCTCTGATACCAACTGTAACACCCCAGATTTCAACCAAACCTGATGGTGCCACCACACTACCGTAAAAAAAACAAGACTAGGAATAATTAGAAATTTGGACAAAGTTTCCTTTGATTTTTCGGACATCCACGACAAGCAGTTTAGAGAAAATATAACTAAGCATCAAATTAAGCTCTGATATCCAACCACGAAACTGAAATTAACACAGAACTCCACGGTAAATAACATAAGGATATCTAACCATCCACATGATTACACTAGACACAAGGATCAACGCTAGGCAACAAATAATTTTTGGGATGTTGACTATGAGATATTAAGTAACTATAATATGTGATCTGTGTGGTGGTGAACTACTCCCTCCCATGCATGTCGTTTACTCTGTACCTGAAAACCAAATGAAACGCAAGGGTGAGTACAGAAATACTCAGCAAGTACAATTAGCACCATAAGAACAATGACGAATAATTAACCACTCAAGAATACTGATAACTTGTTGTCAACATGAAGGCTGAAACTGAATATCTGAATATGTCGCCCGAACTAGCCAACGAGCTAACAATGCGCACCGATCTTATATCGAATAGCCGCTCAAGACAGTCACTCACTGGACCGACACGAAAACTTAGCCATCGGACTGGCCCACAAACCAACAGTTCTCACCAAACCTTATCGGACTAGTTGTTTGTGAACCGTTTCTCACCGATCTAGCTACGGAAATAAGAACATCCGAGGTTTCTGAACATGCAGATATAACTGAAGCGAAAGAACTGAACAAATCTGAATTTAACAAGTGAGCATACATTGATCATCAAATCCTTGCAAAGGGCAACCGTCTCAGAACCAACATCGAACAATGAGCACTCCGGAGTATTCACACATGACGTGGACTGATCATGTTGTGAAAGTTCTTACCGACCTGGCTCTAGCACAACGGAGTAGTCCACATGCGACGGAATTCACCGACCGAAACGGATTAGTGCATGTGGGACAGTTCTCACCGCACCGGGCTAAGAAATATCCAATCACGAGGCTTCAATCATAACAGGACCAAACCACAAGAACTCAACAAGCAATAGAATAACAATCCCAACAACGGGCAATCTTGAAAACATCAAAATATAGATATTTCAAAAAAACGAACAACCAACAATGATGAAAAACAAAATCAAAACCCAACAACGGGCAAACCATACAACAAGGTCATGATGCACTTGCCTCTTATTCAGTAGAGAGGAACGATGCACCGGCTCTCAACATCAAAATCTGGGTAAATATTCCCCTACTTAGAACATGCCAATGGGTACTGTGCAAAAACAAATGCACCAAGCATACATTTAGATTCAGAGTTTAATCCTAGCAGTCAGGGACATCTATGTATTGCAGCTGTATCTTAATTGTGTCATTTAATTGAAAATAGAGCTAGATGGAATAAGAAAACAAAGCTTGCTCTTGGTAATTCTGTCCAGCATGCCAACGGCACTAGCACCTGACACTAAGCAGAATTATTAACGTATTGCTAGCAGTTTACATCGCTTATATCAAACCAATAACACTAGAATAGTAATTATGTTTATTTTCTCATGTGGTCCAACCGGCCAACATGCCTAACTGGATAGAGTGCTCACGTATGCTAGTTTCAGGCTAGAGTATATGTATAAAAAGGGCTCCACTTATAGACGATGATTATAGTCTAGTTTTCCTGATGCAACAATGAATTAGTTATACGATTTGGCTACTGCCATCAATATGGTCGTGAGCACAGCACATGGTGTAGATAAAATTTCTATTGAGTTCCTAGAGAAATTTGAAACCAAACCGGATCTAAAAATCTGCAGTAGTATTTCTTCCAAATTCACAGGCCAGTGTAAATTAAGAATAAGCTTATGCCTACACTACTTTGGTAAAATCACTTGTACGTACAAGACCTAGAAGAAAAATAAATATAGTATGCTTCAGTATAAATCTGGGCTGCTATCTTTTTTATTCAGATCAAGTACTAGTGCTATCAGATTATTAGCAACGGCTTGAAACATGAGATGGCCAATTACTGAGTGTACTAGAATCTAGGCTTGTAGCGTGGATGGAATAGAGGGGCTCGACTAGTGATTTAGCGGAGCAGCAGTACATGTATGGGCGTGAACAAGTGCAGCACTTTGTACCTGGAAACTGGCTAGCAGCAGAACTGCGGCAAAGGGCAGCAGCGACGGCGCTGAGTTCATCCACAGCACGGCGGGCACCAGCTGCGGACCGTCACGGAAGCCAGCGGTAAGGGACAACAGCGACGACGCTGATCGCGCACACACTAAGACAGACTCCAGCAGCGGACCTTCACGGAACCAGCGACGGCGGCGGCGGAAGAAGCAACAAAGGATTTGGGAACGGCTGGGTAACAGGGGTTAGGGCTGGCCAAAGGGGCATTTGTATTGGGCAATTTGAGAAAATGCCACGTCTTTCCTGGTTGTTTGATCTAATAACACATCTTTCTTTTAATTAGACTAAATAGCACACCTTTCGTTATAGTTAAATAAAATACACCAGATTGTTTTTTTCCACTTATTACATGCACAGGACCACACGTTATATTTAATAAGACGAGTTTGCCCTTGATCGTTTCTTTTATGTTTTGTTCGATCCAGCCTTCACAGTTTGCTCGTCATTTAGAACTAATCACAAAGACGTAACAGTCTGCCGTCACCTCGTTGTGTCTCCTCCCGGCCGCTGCCGCTTTACCGTGTTTCCTTCCCGGCAAGCCGGCATCTCTCGCGTGCCCCTCGTACTCTGCAGCATCATCTTGTCGGTTCCACGTCCCTTGTCGTTCGTTCAATATGCAGGAACTAGGGTCGTTCGCCACGTTCCAGCCCCTCCCTCGCCTTGCCGGAGAAGAGAGGTGACGGACCTTGAAGTGCCCCTCCAACGTGTCCCAGGTGGTATAGGTGTAGCTATTCGTTGCCCTGCTGGTTGCTCGCTGGTTGAAGAAGCAATACATGATGCTATGTTAGCTGGCTACAGAAGCAATCGTTGTATAGATGGTGGCTGAAGCTTTATGTAGCAGCTTGTTGCTGCTTTGATAGCATGCGAATACTAAGAATTTTTTCATGTGGTTATGGCTAGCTGTACCAACTGCTATATGTATATATAATCAAAATTTTGACATCAGTTTTCCAAAAAAATTGGCACGACCTTTCTATAATCTGTTCACATCCACAAAATTAGCTCAATAATTGTATATGTGCCTATAGATTTGACAATCCAGAATTATACGTATGAATTTATATTTGAAGCATAAGGTGAGTCCAAGTCTCACGCGTGACAAGAACGATAAAATATATTGAAAGATAGAAATTCCAAAAGCTTAAACGTGGCATCAACTTCATGAAAGATCAGTACAGACACGACAAAAGATCACAAAATGGCATGCTGGATTCTTTTTCTCTTCTTCGGCGTGATCTTCTTTGCGGCCTTGACAATAACTTTTGGTGGAGAAGTTGGATTCCATGTTTCCATAGAAAGTTGCCTACATAATACATCAATTCCATGCATTAAAAAATAAGTCCAATGCACAACTGAAGACATACATCAGATTTATTTTCACCTCCTTGTGATTGAACCAGGACTGCCTTGTAAGATAGCTAGTGAAGATGTACCTCCGAGTGGGCTACCAAGACATGATTGACTATAGAAAAATATGTTGTTTAAGATTTAAAAAGGCACATTTGTAGAGATGTTGAAGATATGAAAAAAATACCTCCTAGTCACAGGGCTAGCTTGTGGAGCAGCTAATGGAGACGTCCCTCCAACAGGGCTACGGAGAGATGATTGGCTGCATAATATGCAATGATTGGGAAAATATTCACATCAACTTGTGAAATTGAAGAGGAGCATTATTATTTACCTCCTTGTAACAGGGCGAGGGCTGGCTTGTGGAGCAGCTAATGGAGACGTCCCTCCAACAGGGCTACGCAGAGATGATTGGTTGCATAATAAGCAATGTTTGGGAAAATATTCACATCAACTTGAGAAATTTAAGAGGAACATTATTATTTACCTCCTTGTAACAGGGCGAGGGCTAGCTTGTAGAGAAACATCTCCTGGGATTGTACATTCAACATCAATTTCAGTGTTCGTTTTTATCTTTCTAGATTTTGGTTTCCTGCCAACAAATTAAACCAATGTTATAAACTCGAGCAATAGAATAAAAAAATATTAATTGAGAGAATGTGAATGAAAATAAAAATACCTTTTCTTCACTCCGTTAGTTGGGCAACCAGCTTGCCTGTGTCCCAATTGCTTACACTTCTTGCACCTATTTTGGCTTCCTAGTTGACCTTTTGGTGGTGGTTTCTTTTTATAATTTCCTCCACCCTTTTCAAGGCAACTTTTAAATCTTAACTTCCTTTTTCTTCCTACAGTACTTTTGGGGAGTGGTGCATGTAATACAAAGTCTAATTTAACATTAGGCCATTGTGATCGATCTGTAAGAGGCTCAACAACCCCCCCATAAGCTGCCCTAAACCTTTCTAGGGAGTAGTACTCATGAATATAATCTTCCATTTTCACGTTCCTTTTTCCAATCAAGAAAACAAGTGCATGTTCACAAGGTTTACCTGTGTGCTGCCACTCAAGACATGTGCACTCACTTTGTTCTATATTAACCACATGCCTCAAATTGTCTTTATTGATGTCTCGGACCTCACATTTCCAATTATTTGATCTCGTAACTTTCAAGTGCCCAAGCCCTCTTGTTCTATTATTCACTTGTTGTACAACCGCTGGCAAAATCCGCCCTTGCAACTTCTCCCCAATCTTTCTCCTTGTGTCAACTAATTTCATTATCTTTCCTTTAAGTGTGTCAGCTAGCCCATCTACGGGGAGATCTTTGGTTCCTTTTATCCAATTGTTAAAGGTCTCTGCGAGGTTGTTATGAATGTAATCACACTTTATCTCGGTGTCAAAACTAGACCTCATCCACTTAAGATTATGATAATCATGCAAGTACTTGCCCACAGTTCGGCTAGATTCTAGAACTTTGGAGAAGTGATACTCAAACATTGAAGGTCTATATGTCTTGCCTGCAGCCCACATGCGTCCAATTATGTCACCATTATATCTTTTTGAAAAATTCTGCAACATGTGCCTAAAACACTCCCTCTGTTCTGCTTGAGGGAAAACTTTCTTAACTGCATTTTCTAGGCCTTTACATGCATCAGTACATATAGCAAGCTTAGAAATTGGCCCTAATGCTCTATGCAACTGTGTCATAAACCATGTCCAATTATCTTCATCTTCAACCTCAATAAAGCCAAATGCAAGAGGAAACATCCAATTATGGCCATCTAAAGATGTGCATGCAGCTAAATGACCATTCCACTTTCCGTTCAATGCAGTTGAGTCTATGCTAAGATAAGGCCTACATCCAGCATGGAATCCATCTACGCAAGGCTTAAGTGCCATAAAAAATCTGCGAAAATATACTTTACCATCCGTTAGTTTAGTATCAACCTCAACAATGCTTCCGGGAGATCTCAGTTCCATCTCTGCTTTGAAATTGAATAGGTAACGGAAGCTACTACCCCACGAACCATAGATCTCATCCTTTGCTCTCTCTTTGCCCTTCCATACAGTGTGATAGCCAGTGGTTACATTCCAGTCTTCCTCCAACTGTTCTTGTAAATCCTTGCAACCAATGTTTGGTGTTTTCCTCAATATTTTCTTAGACCTTTCCCGAACCCAATCTTGCGAGGCCATTGCTGAATTTAGCCTGCTACTAGAAACACATGTGTGTGCTGGTCCTATCTTGTTGACCTACATACATAACAAAGTTGTTAGTGTTGCTGCAAATACAATATCAAGATGCTACTATAAAAAAATAACATAATGTTAAACTATGTTAGTACCCTGGTCTTTGTCTTATCAGCCATAATACGACATGTTATTTTCCACGGACAATCCTGAGCCATACAATGTGCCATCCACCTACTCTTGTCAGCTCTGTGAGTCCCAAGGTTGAATTCTTCATTAATTGCCCACTGCCTGACAGCCCTCCTACAATCCATCATTGTTGGAAAGATTGAACCTTTCTCAACTTTTGGATGATCTTTGTCATATGACATTTCTATGTCTTCAGGAACTTGGTCATCAACTGGTATAGCTCCCTCAGCCATTAACTCATCATCTACATGGCACATAACAACTGGTGCTGGCTCATTTAATGATTGAGCATCTTCGACCTCATCCTCAATTCCAAGTACCAAACACATGTTTTCTTGGGACATAGGAGCTATTATATCATCACCAATAGGAGTTATATCAAGAGCAGACCAATCAATGACAACTTCACCATCAGATTGCACATATCTTTGATTACTAAGAAGCGCATTACAAGTTACAGAATTTTCGACACTTGATGCAACAGTAGCATTTGACTGGTAAACGTCGGCAGTTGAGCAAATGATATTGTCCACTATCTCACTAGACGGAATATTTTTAGAACAAGATAATGACGTAACCCCTTTTGTAATGTCCACAACTTGAGCTAGCACAAGTAATTCTTTCTCTTCCCATCTCTCAAGAAATGATGTCAACAACTTCCAATAGTTATCAATCCTCTCAACTGATTCAAAATACTTGTCTTGACATGAAATATGAACCTCCTGCCCACTCCCCCAAGCAATTTTGGACCCAATGAGTTCTATCATTTTTTCAACTGTAAAACGTTTCATGTTAACCTCAAACTCCACATCATGTTGAGCAACTTGACGCTCGCTCCCATCGTCAAGCTTTGCGACAAATCGAAGAACTCTAACAATTAGTTTATAAATGACAAAGCGCGACTCCACACCTTCTTCCCTACAAAATTATATGTTTTTTCAAATAGAATCAATAGATTAAAATTAGAGAACACTCTAATTCAGAAGCATATGATAATGGACTAACCCATCCGGAGCTGCGCCCTCTGGATCCATTACCACGAGCAGCAGGTTGAACTAGTGATCGTGAAGCCTTCCCACTAGCTTTCCTCCACCATTATCTTCATGATCTAGTGTTCATGAGTACACATGTCAGATCAAATTTAAGAGAGAGAGAGAGAGACGCAATGGTGCAAAACTGCAGCACACCAGGAGGAGGCACGGCAAGGCGGAGGTTCGCCGGGGAGATGGCGGCGCCGGGCAGGAGGAACGGCTTGGCGGCGTCGTTCGTAATGAGATACGGCGAGACGACGGCGCAGTTTGTCCTGTAACCTATGGAGATCGGGCGCTGGTCATGAAGACCTGGACGTGAACGCATTGAGTATTTCCATCGTACAGAACCCAAGCCATCAAACTACCAAAGGGCAAATTCGTCCTTCTAATTGTTACGTGTGGCCCTGGACATGGAATAGAAGGAAAAAAATCAATCTGGTGTATTTTATCCATATATAATGAAAGGTGTGCTATTTAGTCTAATTAAAAGAAAGATGTGCTATTAGATCAAACAACCAGAAAAGTTGTGGCATTTTCTCAAATTGCTCATTTGTATTTCCTCTTTTTTTTTCTATTCTAGACCAAATAGGTTACCTTGGTCTTTTTCTCTCTTGAAATAAATCAAAGGCTGAAATTGACTGGCTTGCCAAGTAAGCATATCAACTTTGTTTCGGGCAAACGTATATTTTTCGATGATCTACTCAACGAGGAGAAGGCAACCACGGTTTTAGATTCTTCACTATTCGTACAACTCAAAAGGCCAAACTTAGTCAACTTTCACAATGGATTTTCAAATCGAGTGTTTGAAAATTCCGAGGTATTACACTAGATGGGTGGGACAGAGTGGTGGTCTATTTATATGCTGGCCTGGCTGGCAGGTTTATAAGAACGCTCCTGTTTCTCTCTCGCGCGTCCGATGTTTACGTTTCTGACCGCCGGGAGTCCATACGACCTCCGATTCGGGCGAAGCCTCGAGTCACGCGTTCAGCGCGGCTAGCCGGTCACTTCTACCTCACTTCGATATCGTTCCGAGAACATTTTCTGGTGCCCAATAAAATAATCCGTTTATTAAATAAACGAGGGTTTTTCGTTTCGATGGCGATGGCTGGTCTTGTGCCGGAAGTTGCGACGGTGCTCAGGTGAAACCCGGTGCCGCAACATATCGTGTGCCATTTGGGAAAAAGATTCGGTCACGCATCCGATACGAGAAATAGGCGGAAATATAATCACAATTAATAAATGGGCAAAAACAAATACTGCAAACAATTCTAGCAATCAACAAAATAAAGCAACTAACAATTTTTTTTTAATTTGGGTGAAAATCCCAGGCTGTTATACTGCATCCATTGAAGAAAAATGAAATAAAGGAAGGAATTAAAAGAGCACTTTACTGATGCCTCTAAAAGAAATGAAATAAAAGTTGTTACTCAGAAAGGAAAGATATTAAAAGAAGGAATAAAAACTCTATTGACTGCATGGCCAATCAATTTCGCTGCCCCAGAAGGAAAGAAATTAAAATAAAAAATAAACTCGGCTATATGGCCCAATGAGAGAGACATAGAAGGAGGAGGTGCACTCAGCTAAAAATTACATGTGGCAAAAATGAAAGTATAACCTACTAGAATATGCATACACGTCAGTTCAAAAAAAATGTTGCTAGAGTATTATTTTGTACTAATATTTCGTTGTAAATTGCCACAGAATTTACTTCTGGTCATAATTATCATGTTGTCTAGATAATGAGTAATATCATGAGACATCTGTTTAATTCTTTTTAAATCTCTTTTGACCTTGGACTTTCTTTGTATTTTTGACCCATAAGAATTATGCTGGGTTGGAGAGAAAATAAAATATCTTCATCCATTATAACAGGGCATGAATGTTTATATGCACTAACAAAATGCATTGTTCCATCTTATGTTTATTTTTTCCTGACACATCCACCTCATCATCCCATAGAGTATAAATGGAATAAGTCATGTGACATGATCCAGTTCTTGATTTATTACACTTACCTTTTTAATTTGAATTTTTAGTATGTAAATGCATTCATTTTCTTTGCATCGATTGTGACCCACAATATTATCTCCGTCACAGTTTATAAGGCATGCGCGTACCCCTAGGTCATCAATTTAATCAACACATAATAAGATATATAACATAAAATTTATACCATTTGAAAATATAACATCTGAAGTTTCTAATGATATACTTTTTATGTTATATATCATATGTTATGTTGGTTAAATTGACGACCGAAGGGTACCCATAGGCCTTATAAACTGTGACGGGGTAGTACTATCGAAGTAAAAGAAAGGATGATGAAATATGGGTGTGCATATGTGTTGGTTGACTGGGAAACTATCTGGGAATTAAAGATGAAACATGAGCGTACATATATGTTTGTTAGCTCTAACTAAAATCAGATTGTTCTACTATTATGGGATTTGGAATATAGGAAAAATGCTCCCGTGCTATCGGATTATCGGATTTGTGTGGCTGGTAATTAAGTGGGATTGTTGAAAAAAGATTGCGGGATCGGAATATAGAAAATTATTCCATGCTATCAAACTATGTGATTTGTGTGGCTATTAAGAAAGATTATTGGAAAACAATGCTTCGTTGGTTAAAGATTACACGACATATATAATTCGAATATATGCGTGTAATTAATAATGCTCGTTCTTGTTTATTGAAAAGTCAAACCATCGTATTGATTTTGCATAGTTTATCTTTTATTAAAAATTTGGAGAGTTGTTGGTAAAATATTACGCGACATATATTATCAAAATATACATGCGTGTAACATACACACGCCAATGCTCATTCCTTTTTACTGATAAATCGGACCTTTTATGTATTTTGAATAGCTCATTCTTTTTTTATAGAAAAGTCGAATGTCATATTCATTTTTCATACGATGCAAGGACTATCGATGGTATTTAAAATTAATATGCGCCTAGGGAAAGCACGTGAATGAAGGAAATATTAGTTACCGCTATTCATTTTTACTGAAAAATCAGATCGTCGTATGTTTTTACAATGGTGTGCGCCTTTTGTTGCTGTCGGGTATCACCTTGTGATGCTATCACAGTGTGTCATGGATGTTTTGATAGATACATTAATTTTCTTTCCCGTTGCAACGCACGGGCAATTTTCCTAGTATATATATATATATATATGTGTGTGTGTGTGTATCAAACCCTTTGTGGGAATGGATAGAGCAAGTTTGTTTAATACCAAACCTTCATATATGTTGTATAGTACGTTTTAGATCACATGTACCGTGTTGAGAATCGAACCTTTTAAAACTAATCAAACGTCAACCAACCAGTTGAATTGCATGTGATTGGTTTGTGGGGCTTGTTTGCGCTAACTAATATACCCACAGTAACATGTATCACTCGACAAAATACACCTTTTATTCGGACTACATTTGAGTTCGATCCATTTTCTTCAATGAAAAATGCACAGAAAATCCAAAATGGTGACAAATTTGAACTAAATGAGATTCAAAAACATGAGAGTCTAAGTGTGTGCGCAAAGTGGTTATAGTGTATCGTCTATACATCTGAGAACAAGTGTACACCAAAAACATTGGAATATTCTAATATAACTAATTAAGAAGTAAGAAAACCTTGTGAGAGTTGCTCGAAGCGTCAACACGAGTTTGAATTTCAAATTTGAGGTAAAAATTTGTTATCACAAGAGATAAAAAAGATATGTATATGTATCATACCCTTCGTGGGATTTGATAGAGCAAGTTTCACTAGTGCGCGCGATACCTATCCAAACGGTTTTTGACCCCTATCGCTTACGAGAATCAGAACCGTCGCCTTGCCTTCGATTGCGATAGGGGGGGGGGCTATTCCACACGATATACATAAACCATTTGTTATGTCATCAGTACCGCAGACGCTTCGGTAACACAACTCGTATGCGATAAGCAAATATATCCCACACAGTTAACTTGTATAACTCGTGTGAAATGATTCACTTATCCCAAATGTGTTGCCTTAAAAAACCGTGTGTAAGGAAATATCATTGCAGACGAAGGCGCAATAATAAATGTGTGGGTTGCAAGAACATTTCGTACGATCCATAAAAATGAATCTTTTCAAATAAGTATAGTATTCTAAATGGTTTTGATAATAAGTACGTTTGCTCTGTACAGAAGATCCCACACGTTGTTTGTCTTACAATTGTGTGCTATATAGAAGATAACGCGCACAAAATACTAGGAGGAGTCATCACTGATGTATGATATATAGGACACGGTCGATTAGATGCAATTGTTTGTGATACATACCGATGTACAAACGTATAATTCTTTCTGTCCGTGTGTGATGATAAGTAGATCGCCCACGGTTTTGTTTCAGTTCTATAGTTTTTAGCATCGCAGACGGTTACTTTCGAGGATGAGGTAATATCGCAGACGGGTCATTTGTAATATCGCAGACGGATCGATTCTAATATCGCAGACGGTAAAATAGTTGAGTCGTGTGCAATCGAAGAGGTACAATTAAAAACCATAATTCAATTAGCACCACTGGTACTGAATTTCCTGGAACATGTTTACAACGAATTAATATTCACATAAAGCAGATTATTCATCAAGAAAATGTAATAGTGCATTCTAAGTATCTAAGTATCACAGAATGAAGTCAGAGACCTGTCATCACATGGAAAAAAATGCATCCCATTGTGAAGTCAACGAAGAAGAAAACATACTTATTGAACATCCATAGGTCTTCTAAATTATGTTCCCGTGCATTCTATGTAGTGGTCATCCAACCATTTGCAGATCATTGACCTGACGCCCAACAACTCCTTTTTGGATAGTGGTTCAGCTGTGAACTTTTCAAAAACTTGTATGATATAAAAATTAGAATTTGTTGTACGTGTAAATGAAAGTGATTGAGACACTAGACTTACTTCTGGTAGTTTGCGGGAAGAATATATTGCAGGAGAACTGGCTAAGTAACGCATAAAATGACAAGCATAGAATCCACACAAGTTGGTCACTGGTTCCTGCTGAGGACACTGTAAATTTGTGTACGGAGTTAGCAATAGTGTACATATGTATATATAGGAACAAATAAGCCATACGGCGTAATCTATTTTAGTTTCTTTGAAGTACATATAGAACTATAAATGTACTCATATAGAAAATTGAACTCATGGACATGCATTCTGAAAATAACATATTTCAGTATCGTACTGATAAATGGTGTCATGTTGCAGAGGTTTTTATCTATCGCTAAGGTTCCCTCCAATACGGATGTTCTCATTGTAGGAGATATGCCCTAGAGGCAGTAATAACAGTTATTTTGTATCTCCGAGTTTGTAATGAATGTTTATGTTCCATGCTATAACTGCAATGATTCTCGAGTCTGCAATATCCACGAGGCTCGGAGGGAAACTCATGTGCACGTGTGGTATAATAAACAGTAAAATGTATTCCTAGTCATGCCTCTAAGACTGGCTCATGTATTGCATGATGATCCTGTTTTCCTGATCATGGGCATGTCTATGCCGGCAATTTTGAGGGCACAATGTTAGAAGAACATTTGTGTTGAATCGACCCGAATTGATGTTATGCTATGAGATACATTCGTCACAAGTTAATGGTTAATAACACAGAGAAAGTTGTTCGTTTGCATAATTCCTTAGACCATGAGAGTATCGAGTTCCTTCGTACTTGCTTCGTGAACTTTGGGGTTTTGTTAAACGTCATCTGTAAAAGGGTGGCTATTACGGCAGCTTGCGGGTTCACGGAAAAGTATGACAAGGAACTAGGTAGCTCGAGATTGGGATTTGCTCCTCCGTCGTTGGAGAGATATTCTTAGGGCCCTCTCGGTGTTACGGTATCCACCATCGTCTGGCCAGACACAGTGTGATTTGATCACAGGGATGCTGGAACGCGGGAACGAGAAAAGAGAACAATACCAGGAACGAGGTAACTGGCATAGTGGACAAGTTGTTGATTCACGGGGATGCCAATAAGTCTCACCTCGGGTATTTGTAATATATCGCGAAGCAACAGGAATAGCACACAGCAACTAAAGGTTCACTCGAATAATTCTTCGTATGGGTATAGGGATCAATATGGATGTCCTCGGTTCCGCTATTGATCATTGATCGGAAAGTGTTCTGGTCATGTCTATACTTCATCGAACCTACAGGGTCACACGCTTAAGGGTCATCTATCTGTTGAATACTAGACAGGGAGTCTGAGATAAAGTCACCGGAAAGGTTTCGGAGACGGCGGAAAAGTTCCGAGAGAGAAAACCGAAAAGTTGTTTCGGGGTAAACCACTAAGCCGAAAAGGTTTCGGAGAGCACCTGGTAATTTTGGAGAGTGCCAGAATTGTTCTGGTAACTTCTGGAATTTTTCTGGAGAAAAGATTAAAATATTTTTTTCGGAAATATTTCGGAGCTGCCGGAAATGCTTAGGTTGCTTTTCGCAGATGAAAATCACTAATCCGGAATTGTTTCGGAATGCGCCCAAAATCATTTTAGTGGGTGTTGGAATTATTCTAAGACCCACAAAAATATTTTCGGAATTTTCGGACGCGAAAAAGTGGTGTCATGAATAGTAAAAAGTACTACTTGAGATATTTTTGGAAAGCCTTCTAGAAGGACTTGGGAGCCAAGAAAGCCCCCTTGGGTTTCCTATAAATAGAGGTGTGAGGGCAGCCCCATATCCTGGATCCAAGCTCTCACTTGAGTTCTCAACACATGCCATGCAATTATCTGGCTTCTTCTCTCCCTCACACGAAAGAGTTTCGTAGAGCCGAAAGGCTGTCTGGGTTCCGGCAGGAACTAGTTCTGGACGGCGAAGCCCTGCTGGATAGCTGACACCGTATGTGTGCAACTTGGTAGAGAGGTCGTTGTTTCGATCTTAGTTCGAGTGTGCCTCCCGAAGGGCTGTCCGAGTTACAGATCGAGTTTCGAGGGTACTCCCGAAGGGCTGTCCGTGACATCGTCTGAGGGACTGTCCGACCGCCTCCCGGAGCGCTGTTCGTGGGGAAGACGAGGGAATACATTCTCGCGGTTGGGAGGTTGTAAATCCTAGCTGCGGGGATCTGCACCGACGATCTTCATCGACTCTACTTCCCGCTGCGCTACGAGTCGGTAACGATCAGATCAAAACCTTGTATGCGTCTCCATAGTGGTCCTAGGCGTGCTCGCTATACCGAATTTTTTTGTTTTCTGTTGCGTTCCCCTACACTCATGAAGTGCACGACAAATGAAGATGAGTTTTCCCACATTCAATTCTGTGATGAAGTTGAATTTTTCCATACGCATTTCTGGAAGTATATATTAGCATAAGTTTCACCATAGAAGAATTCAATACCTATCCAGGAAATTCTGAACAAGTGAAGATCCATTGGGTTTTCTTTTGTTGATAGAGAATCAATGTAGTAGACAGTGTTGAGCTTTAGAACGATGACAATAACGATCCAATGTTTCCTACAGGTTAGCAAAAGACACAAACAATGAAACATGCTGGGTACCGAAAGTCAATAAATGTAGGTAAATGCAAGGTTCAAAACAGCGTGCTATCAAAAATAGTGTGGCCCTTCTCCAAAAGCTACAGAAGATATAGCGGGATATAGTGAAGTTACATTTGAAATAGCTTGATGAAAAAAATGGCGAGAACTAATCCAAATATTAAGGATTTCAGGCATTTTAGCATTAAAAATCTGTCCAAAAGCAATGCATGCATAACCAGGTAACCATATTCAAATGTCAAGGCCAAATCGATGGCACAAATACAAATATGAGGCTTAAATCCACGCACAACAAAGTTAAACTCTAAAAGACAAATTGTTTTAAGCTTTTAATCAGAATCATTGGCATCATCTTCAGATGAACTAGATGAACAACCAATTGCTTTTGGGTAAATGTATATGTGGTCGTAGGTGGAAGTAGGTGAAATTCTCGCGACTGGTCAGAAAAAAGCTTTTGGGCGAGACTTTTGATGGCCAACACCTTGTTACAAGATATTTCATACTCATTAACCATACCAGGGTCTATGAAATCCACGTGTTTCATCTTTCGATCTCTAGGCGAAGACGCCAAAGCCCTGAGGAAATTACACAGTTAGATATAATTCGTTCATGGGCTTATATGAGAGGTTTATTGAGTTTCTGAAGTACTTACAAGACGACAAATTGAATTAAACCCAATTTGAGCATATCGAAGTTGAAGAGGTCATAAAACTCTTCGAATGTTATTTGGAAGTCACTTTGTACCTAAACCGAATTGTGTGTCATGGTATATAGTGATACAAGCTTCATCGTTTTTTCGCATTTTACCGATTAAATATTCATGCACCTTTTTGCAGTAAACATCTGCCTTACTCAGGTGTTTGGTAGTCAGATATGGCAGGCCACGTGCAAAATTACGTGCTTAGCTTGTATCTACAGGACACAACTTCTCCAGATCTCCATTGAAGCCTGATTTCAGTTTTGCAATAATAGCCTCGCTGTTCTTGTCTCGTTTCAAGATTGTTTGCGGTTGTGATTCCTCTGCATCATCGGATTCATCAGCACCTGCATCTTTGAGTCGGGCTGATTGTCTGGTCGCCTTCTTCTTCCTGGGGATTGTTGTGGCCGGAGTCTGACCTTTATAGGTTTTCCTTCTCTTTCTCACTTCAAAGTTATGAGAAGTAGGTGCCAGGACGCTTGCATGATCTACTGACATTGTAGATGGAGGTACAGGTGCATCAGACTTGTTATTAGCTGGTGATATAGTCGCTTCACATTGTGGCCCTTGTTGTATAAGTGAATCAGACTTTTGCGGTGTTGCTGCAAGTGCACTGGACTGCGGAGCTGGTTGTCCAGAATTGTCAGACTTTTGAGCTGTTGATTCAAGGTCCCCGAACTATGGAGCTTCTATTGCAATATTGTTAGGCTGGTGAGATGGCGGCGACGCTCTGTCGAGCTGAGGAGCAAGCGATGCAGACGTGTGATCCATGGTTGCCGCCGTGTCGGTCTTGTGAGCAGACATGTGATCCATGGTTGCCGCCATGTCGGTCTGCAGAGCAGACATGTGATCCGCGGGTTCCGTCCCGATGGTCAGTGTAAGGCCCGATATGCGGTACTGTTCCAGATCCAGATGTTTCCATCCAGATCCGGGGACGAAGCACATATCGGTCCCACCGCGACATATGACATAGCCATATGCCCCGGATTTCCAACATGATATCAGAACATTACAGATACAAGGATACAACATCTCATACAATCGGCATACAACTGCCTTAATTACAATACAACAGCAGAAGATACATGTCTGAGTACAAACTACAATCAAATGCCTATTGGCAAAGAGAAAAACATCGATCCCCATAACCACACGGGTCCAGGTCCTTCGCCGGGATCCGCCTAACTAGTCGTCGACGAGTCTCCACGTGAAACGTCGATCACCATACCTGTTGTCGATCAAGAACCCTGAAAAGAGTTTGGGGGTAGTATCATGAGTACAGAGGTACTCAGCATCCAACTGTAGTGGTCATCTGACCCAGCAAGGACTTCATCACTCGTCATTCTAGGACAACTAGTAGTTTACGGTAAGGAAGGGGTAAGTGGTGAGGTTGCTGCCGCGCTAGCATTTATGAAGTGGCTAACGATCTAGAGAGTAAGATAAGAAGCCAAGCATTCGATGAGGAATCGCCTCCAACAAGTCTTGCTATCGACTACTTACGCAAACATAACACCTATCCTATCCTTGTTCTCCTCTTCGCATCCCGACGAAGAAGAAGCAGTCAAGGAAAACACACACGTTGATCAAGTTATATTAAGATTATCTCAGTTGTTGTTGTCTATGAACAAGGAGTAGGTCTCAAGTCTTCCATAACCGTGGACACGGCTTCTCGAAAAGATTTAACCCTGCAGGGGTGTACCAACTGCCCATTACAAGGCTCCGCACGCACGCCCATCTCTCTCAGTTGCTACCCATGATAGGCAACCATTTTATGATTTAGTCCCAAGAGATCCGGAACGACAGGTCCCTCTAACTAACAACGAACAAATCCGGGTGGCCCCCGGTGAGTCGACACCCAATTCAAAAGCCGGTCGCGCTCTCGAATCGGTCTCTACCGTCTGTCGCAGGTTTGGATAGCCGGTTAATCACACATGGGAAACCGGGTCCTCAGCCGGACAAGGTGGGCCAGCAAGGGAACTATGTCCTCACTGGTCCAGGTTGGTTTGTAAACAACTGGCGGCCGACCAGCACACACGCGGTTTCAAATGGTAAATCAGCTTGGGCCACCACTGGAAATGTTTGAAGCTAGATAGGTAAGAAAAGGGGACCCCATAAAATCCCACACGCGGTTAGGCACGCTCAGTCTTAAAACCAATACCCGGAACTCGGGTCCTAGGTGACTCGAATGGAACAAAGCGTCGGGGCGGGATAGCCTAGACCTTCCATCCTTCGTCGAATATAGTCAACATTATAATAATCATATCATCCACAAAAATATAATAATGTGATTGCCCAAACCAAGGAGTAACAGGGTAACATCGTAGCATCCTAAGCATGCATACTGAGCAGGGGCTGAGCAACGAGCAATAGTAACATAGCAGTACAAGGTTTGCTGGGAAGGGACATGGCTGTATCGGTTTGAAAGAGGCTGTAAACATGTGGTAGGAGCAAACATCGAACCTAACCTATACTTGCATGCAAACCGCTGGTTGAAATAGAATGGATCATAAGTAATGTATAGTCCTTGCCTGTTGATAAGTCGGGTTCCGAAGGTGTAGTTGATCGTAAGCTCGCATCGTCTCCGAGAGGTACCCGCGGAAGCACACAAGACGATAAACACTGGAAAGCAATCAACGAGAAAGCAGTCTATTACTACGAAGCAAACACGAGCAAGCATCAACAAGGAGGCAACACGATACATCACACCTACCGTCGAGAGTGGTTACTAACAGGTTAAGTGGAGTACTCGTCACACACGACGGTACCGCACATTTACGGTGGTTCAAGTTGTTTAGCTACAGGTTATCAACAAAGGTTGTTAACATGGCATCTCACTCAAGCATGGCATAGCACACAATCATGGCAAGAGGTGAATCATAAAATAAACTATCTAATCTAGTCACTTTAAGTGGGGGTAAAATCTATACATGGCAAACTATTGCGGGCCCCACGATAAAATGGAATTTGGTGTTGTTCTGTCCTAAACAAAATTTTATTATTTTTATTAGCAAGCAAGAGCAGCATAAACACAATCTACATGCAATTCTAGTCAAGTTACATATAAGAAACATTTTTATCAGAGCAACGGTTAAAAAGTTATTAAATAAACAGTTTACAGTGGCAAGCAGTTGTAATTAGAAGGTAAACAGCATGTAAACAAAGTCAAACATGGCAAAAGAGCACATTTTATTAAACTACACAAAATTCTAAGCAACTTTCATGTTTAAAGCGTCGCGATCCGAGCTACCGTTAAAAAGATATGGCTACCGCAAAAAAAACTACACAATCTGCCATTTAATTAAAACCAGAAAAGGAAAAAAACTACTGGGCCAAAAATACAACTGCTGGGCCTAACCAGGGGGGCGCTGCTTAACTATCTGTTGCACACGGGTGAAAAAAAAGGAATTGGGCTGAGCCCACTCTGCGCAGGAAAAAAAATAAAAAAGGGGAAAGGCTGGGGCGCTCACCCTAGCGGGCTGAGGCCCAGCTGGCTGGCGGAGCAGGCCGGCCCACCTGCGGCTGGTGCGAGCGGCCACGGGACCTCGTCCTGACTGGATCGAGCCGCTCCAGCGGCGGAGGCTAGCTCGCCGGCCGGCCGGCTCCAGCGACGGCGAGCGGCCAGGGGCGAGGGGCGAGCGCGGCGGGGTCCAGGGGGCGCGGCAGGTGGGGAGGAGGGGGCGACGACCGGAGTTGCAGGATCTGGGTGGCCGCAGCGCGAGCTCCTGGAGCTCTGTTTCCATGGCCATGGCGCGAGGCATCCTCGGGCTCCTGCGGGAGAGAGACGGTCGGGGAGGCTCACCGTGGGCGCGCGACGCGGATGCTCACGTTTCTGACTGCCGGGGGTCCGCAGTACCTCCGATTCGGGTAAAACTTCGAACTGCGTGACCAGCGCGTCGAGCCGGAGGCGTTCACCTCGCGGTGGAACCGTTCCGAGAACACTTTTCGGCGCGCTATAAAAATAACCCGTTTAATTATTAAACGAGGTTTTTCGTTCCGTTGGCTGCGGCTGGTCTTGTGCGGTTTTCACGACGGTGATCGGGCGAAACCCGGTGTCGCAAAGGTCGAGTGTCAGGGTGGCAAGGGTCAGTCTCCGTCTGGTACGAGATAAGAGGGGGAAAATAATCACCGATCGATAAATCGGGGATGCAAACACCACAAACAAATCAGACAATCAAACAATTCACGCCGAAAACAAAATTTTGATTTTTTGTGAAAACTAGGCTGTTACAGATAGACCTCAAAGCAAACACCTATTTTATAAGATAACTTCCCTAGACATGATATGACTCTACTTGACTCTAAAAGACAAAGATAAATAGAAAAATATCGGGCACTCCCCCAAGCTTGGAACAAGCTAAGGGGATGCCAATACCCGAGGAGATTTACTCCTCATTCTTGTTCTTGTCGGTCACATACTCCTTGGCGAAGCGCTTCCATGGCAGCTGCTCTCCGGTCTCAAAGGACATTCCCATCTCCAAGATCATGCACTCAGCACCCAAACCCATGCGCAGAAACTTTAGTTCATACTCACAGTTCTGGTTCTGCAGATCATAGATCTGTGCTTGGAGCCCATAAACTTTTTCGTCTAGTGCGGCCAAACTTGACCACATCTCCTTCATCTCCTTATCGTGGGAACCTTCGATCTCGTTCATGATGTCGAAGTTAGCTTCAACACCACGCTCCACCATCTTCTTGAACTTGAAGACCTCATGTTCCATCTCCTTCAGCCGCTCCTCGGTGCTCCCCTCCTTGACTGGTCCCTTTAGATCCTCCTTGTGGAGGTCACGTTCCTCCACACGAAGGATCTGGGGGTGCTTCTTCACCTCAGCGAGGTAAGGGTTGATGACGTTGACGACAAACTTGTCCTTTGGGGAACTTGGGGAAGCCATGGCACCTAGGTCTAGCTGAATGTTTTCCTGACAGAAACAGCTCGAAAAGAAAACACACGAAATCGCGAGATACGCTGCCGGAACGATCCGGGCAAATATATAGCAAAGATTTCTGCACAGAAAGGAAGGTAACAGGTCAAAGAGGAGTCGGAGACGGGCTCCGGGGTGCCTAGACAGCCTCCCGGCGCGGCCAGGGGTGGGGCCGCGCCAGGGGGCGCCTGGGCCCCCTGGACCTGGTCTCCGGCTCCACTTAGGCCTCAAATTTTCTATATTTTGCAAAAACTCATAATCTGTAACTTTCATGACGGTTTCGCAATGTTTCCTTACCGTAATACATACCTTTCCTTATTCTGCTTCTGCTGGTGTCTGAAACGGGACTGCTACATGTTCTTCATGAGATTTTGTGTATACCAAATCCACATCAACATTGACAGGATCTCCTGCTATGTAATGCTTAAGTCTTTGCCCATTCACCACTTGAGGTTTGGTGCCTTCGAAATTGTTAATCTTGATCGCACCCGAGCGGTAGACTTCCTCAATATGAAATGGCCCTTCCCACCTGGAAAGTAGTTTACCTGGAGAAAACCTGAAACGGGATCTAAACAACAAAACTTTATCACCAACATTAAATTCTCGTTTCCAAATCCTCCTATCATGCCACTTCTTTACCTTTTCCTTGAACATTTTAGCGCTCTCGTAAGGTTCACTTCTCCACTCATCTAGAGAAGTCAAGTTCATGAGACGCTTTTCACCAGCTAATTTCAGGTCAGCATTAAGCTCTCTAATAGCCCAGAAAGCTTTGTGTTCTAATTCTAATGGCAAATGGCAAGCCTTGCCATAGGCCATCTTATAAGGAGACATGCCCATGGGGTTTTTGTAAGCAGTTCTATACGCCCACAGAGCATCTCCTAACTTATTTGACCAATCCTTTCTATTTCTATTGACTGTCTTCTGTAAGATCAACTTGATCTCTCTATTGGTGAGCTCAACTTGCCCACTAGTTTGGGGGTGGTACGGTGAAGCAATTCTATGATTGACATCGTACTTGGCTAAAGATTTTCTAAAAGCTCCATGTGTAAAGTGTGAACCGCCATCAGTCATGAGGTACCTGGGTACTCCAAACCTAGGAAAAATTACATCCTTGAGCATTTTCAAAGTTGTCTTGTGATCAGCACTTTCAGTGGGGATTGCTTCTACCCACTTGGTTACATAATCAACAGCGACTAAAATGTGAGTGTACTCGTGTGAGGAAGGAAAAGGACCCATAAAATCAAAACTCCAACAATCAAAAGGCTCAATCACTAGAGAGTAATTCATAGGCATCTCATTCCTCTTACTAATATTACCAACTCTCTGACACTTATCACAGGATAAAACATAATTTCTAGCATCCTTAAAGAGAGTAGGCCAATAAAAACCTGATTGAAGAACCTTATGTGTGGTCCTCTCACCGCATGATGTCCTCCATATGGACTATCGTGACATTGTTTAAGAATGTCCTTCTGTTCCTGTTCCGGTACGCATCTTCTCACGATCCCATCTGGACCTTCTTTGAAAAGATGTAGGTCATCCCAAAAGTAATGCCTCAAATCATGAAAGAACTTATTCCTTTGCTGAAATGTTAAACCTGGAGGCAAAAACTTTGCAACGATAAAATTAGCATAATCTGCAAACCAAGGATCGGAGAGAGGTTGTACTTTAACAACAGCCAGTTGTTCGTCTGGAAAACTGTCGTTGACTGGAATGGGATCATGCGGTATATCTTCCATCCTTGAGAGATTATCCGCCACCGGATTGTCTGCTCCTTTCCTATCGGCAATCTGCAAATGAAATTCTTGAAGAAGGAGTACCCATCGTATGAGCCTTGGTTTGGCATCCTTCTTCTCCATGAGACATTTAATGGCAGCATGATCAGTATGAACAATAATCTTAGAATCAACAATATACTGCCTAAACTTATCACAAGCAAACACTACTGCCAAGAATTCCTTCTCAGTAGTAGCATAATTATTTTGAGCACTATCAAGGGTTTTGCTAGCATAAGATATAACATTCAACTTCTTATCAATCCTTTGTCCTAAAACAGCTCCAACAGCAAAATCACTTGCATCACACATAATTTCAAAAGGTAAATTCCAATCAGGTGGTTGTACTATAGGAGCAGTTGTTAAAGCTTTCTTAAGAACTTCGAAGGCTTCCTTACAATCTTCATCAAAAACAAAAGGAACGTCCTTCTGGAGAAGATTAGTGAGGGGTCTTGAAGTTTTAGAAAAGTCTTTAATAAAACTTCTATAGAAACCAGCATGACCGAGAAAACTACGAATACCTTTTATGTCCCGTGGATAGGGCATCCTTTCAATTGCTTCGATCTTGGCTTTGTCCACTTCAATTCCCCTCTCGGAAATCTTGTGGCCAAGAACAATTCCCTCGTTGACCATAAAGTGGCACTTCTCCCAGTTAAGCACCAGATTTGTCTCCTCACATCTGTGCAAAACTTTATTAAGGTTGTGGAGACAATGGTCAAAAGAGGTTCCATAGACGGAGAAATCGTCCATGAATACCTCCACAATTTCTTCACAAAAACCATGAAAGATAGCAGACATACACCTTTGAAAAGTAGCAGGGGCATTACATAAACCAAAAGGCATACGTCTGTAAGCATAAGTACCATAGGGACAAGTAAAAGTGGTCTTCTCTTGATCAGCAGTGTTAACATGAATTTGAGAGAAGCCAGAATAACCATCTAGATAGCAAAAGTGAGTGTTTTTGGATAACCTTTCAAGAATTTGGTCGATGAACGGCAACGGGTAGTGGTCCTTCCTGGTTGCCTTGTTCAGCTTCCTGTAATCAATACACATTCGATATCCAATAATAATTCTCTGAGGTATTAGTTCATTCTTATCATTAGGAACTACAGTTGTTCCTCCTTTCTTTGGAACACAATGAACTGGGCTTACCCACTTACTATCAGCTATAGGATAGATAATACCTGCGGCTAGAAGCTTGAGAATCTCAGTCCTTACAACATCCATCATTTTCGGATTCAGTCGTCGTTGATGATCAACCAATGGTTTAGCATCAGGTTCAAGGTTGATGGTATGTTGACAAATATATGGACTAATCCCCTTAAGGTCATCAAAGGTATAACCAATTGCACCTCGATGTTTGCGAAGTACTTCCAATAAACGCTCCTCTTCATATCCTGAAAGATTAGAATTGACGATAACAGGATATACTTTCTTTTCATCTAAATAAACATATTTGAGCGTATCGGGAAGAGGTTTAAGATCAAACACTGGATCTTCTTTTGGTTGCGACAAAATTCCCAAAGGCTCAAATGGAAGATTGTGATTTAGGATAGCAGGTTGTCTTAGGAATATTTCGTCCAGCTCATTTCTCTCCTGCATGTGCAAATCATTCTCGTGGTCCTCCATATATTGTTGCAAGGGATCGTTAGGAGGGATAGCAATGGAAGCAATATCTTCAATAATCTTATCATTACTAGGCAAATCTGTACCACGAGGCTGCTTAGAGAACTTAGAAAAATTAAATTCATATGGCTCACCATTGAATTCAACAGAAACTTTACCTTTCTTGCAATCTATTATAGCTCCACAAGTTCTGAGAAAAGGTCTACCAAAAATAATGGGACAAAAATTATCCCTTACCAAACCAAGTACTAGAAAGTCGGTAGGATACTTTACCTTTTCGCATAAGACTTCAACGTCTCTCACAATTCCGATGGGAGAGATAGTTGCTCTGTTTGCAAGATGAATATTGACATCAACTTCTTCAAGTTCGCAAGGTGAAATTTCACCCATGATCTCTTGATAAAGTGAATACGGGATAGCACTGGCACTCGATCCCAAATCGCATAGCCCATAATAATTATGATCTCCTATTTTGACAGATACTACTGGAGTACCTGAAATTGGGCCCTTATTCTTGGCTGTGACAAGGTTAGTGGAAACAACACAAAAATTTATATTGGAATCTAAAGCATCATTAGTAATAAGATCCTTAACCAATGCAACTCGAGGATCGACCTTGATCTGGTCCTCGGGTTCATCGATTCTTCTCTCACTCTTATTCATTATGCCTATAACAAAAGAGTGCTCCCTTATTCTTACGGGAAAAGGGGGCTTTTCATATATAACTGCAGGCACAATAGGGTCAGCAATATGAATATCAATAGATGATTCTTTGAAGGGTTTATGATGCTGACTCTTCTTCTTATTAGAAGAGTCGATATGAGAGGCAAAGTCCTTGAAAAACTCAATCATTAGATGGAATCAAGACCAATATTAGAGCAAAAGGCATTAAAGGAATCAGTTTTCACATAGCTCTCTATATAATCATGCTCATAATTTATAGTAGGTTCAATTCCTTTATCTATTTCCCAATCTTCGGTATTGTTCTGGATCCTTTCAAGGAGATCCCATCTTTCTTCAACGCTTTTCGTCTGGAATACCCCACTAGAGGAGGCATCCAGCATCTCCTTATCCTGCTGAGAAAGTCTGGCAGAAAAGTTTGTAAGTGTAGTTTCCTTGGGGAGCTCATGAATAGAACATTTGAGCATTAGAGATTTCAATATCCCCCAAGCTTGAGCGATGCTTCCTCCGTCACGAGACCTAAATTTATAGATATAATTCCTGTCTCGATGAATTTCATGAAGAGGATAAAACTTGGTGTAAAAGAGAGACATAAGGTCATGCCAATCAAGCAAATGAGAGTTATCAAGAAGCTTATACCAATCTGAAGCTTTATCTATAAGCGATACGGAGAACAATTTCTTCATGACAAACTCCTTTGATGCATCTGCAAGCTTAAATAGCGAACATAGTTGTGATAAATATAGCAAGTGTTCACTGGGGTGTCTATCTCCTGCATATCGATTAGCCAAGACACAATCGATAATACCAGCTGGTATTTTATAAGGAATAATTTCAATAGGGGGAGGTACAACCACCACAGATGTGGGGCGCTTCCCCATAAGCAACGATCCAATAGCTAGGTTGTCCATACGGACAAAGTACAACAACAACAAAATAAAAGCAACGATATAAAAAATCCTTACCAGCTTCACTTACCAATAGCGCTATGCTCCCCGGAAACGGCGCCAGAAAATGTAGCTTGATGACCCTCAACGTAAAGGGATCTATTGTAGCATTTTCGATAAGTAAGAGTGTCGAACCCAACGAGGAGCGAAAGGTATTGATAGGTGATAGTAGGCAAGGAATAACTGCAAGCACTGAAAGATAACTTTTTAGGGGTTTTCGATATAAGCAACGATAAGACAAAAGCAAGCAAAGTAAATAGCACTGAGGAGCAGCAAGTGGACCAATCCTTTTGTGCAAAGGATAAGCCTGACAACTGAACTTATAAAGACTAAAGCGTTCTTGAGGACACATGGAGAGGTAGTCACGTGCTTTCGCCATACTCCGTATCGATAACAAGTGTTGTGATGATAAGTGTTGAGTGGGTGGATCTATGCTAGCACACCTTCTAGACTAAGATAAGTGCACTCTTATGATTAAACATCTTGCAAGCATCCGCAAATACAAGATAGAAATTAAGGCAAAGCCTAACCACATCAATAAGATCAAGGATCCATTACTCCCTTGTGCAAAAGTGTGCAAACTGGGGTTCAGGTTTCTGTCACTCCTGCAACCCACCGTAAGCATTTTTAATACACAATGTATTCCCCTAGGTCCTTAAGAAGGCGAAGTGTTGAGTGTTCGACTCACACAACACCACTAGGAAAATAACAACACAACTTAAATATCAAACAACGCAAATTACTTCAACATCATATGACTACTAACAACTAGACTTCTCCCATGTCCTCAAGAACTAAAGTAACTACTCACAAGACATAAAAGAGATCATGATCAGAGGTGATAAATATATGATAAACAATCTGGACATAATGGTATTTCTCCAACAAAACTCAATAGCATTCACCACAAAGGAGTAATCAACACCGGTAGAGTAGAGAGGATAGATAGTACGGATTACAACACAAGATGAACTTGTGAGGTGAGATTGGATGGTGGTGGAGATGGTGCTGATGTTGGGGATGATGTTGATGATGATCTCGATGATGCCCGTGACGATGGTGATGACGATGGCGATGATCTCCCCTTCCGGGAGGTGATCTCCTCGGCGGAATCTGCCCGCCGGAGAGCCCTTTTCTTCTCTGTAGGTTTCCGCCATGGAGCGGCGGCGGAAATCCGTGATGGCTTCTCTTTTTAGGGTTTTCGCGTAACGAGGAGTATATAGGCCAGAGGGGGGAGCCGGGAGTGGCCCCAGGGCTCTAGGCGCCCTCCCGGCGCGGCCAGGGGTGGGGCCGCGCCAGGTGGCCGCCTGGGGCCCCTGTGCCCCCCTGTGGCCCCTCTTCGGTGAGTCTTCGTTATTCTTCTGGAAAATACCCCCCGTCGATTTTCAGGTAATTTGGAGGTATTTCTTCTTCAGCAACTCAGCGTCCACTTTTTACCGCTGAATCTTGCGTCTGCTGCTTCGGCACCGGAAAGTTGCAAACTTTGTATAATAAGCCAAAACAACATAAGAACATCATCGTAACATGAAATATATCAATGAATAAGGATGAATTACGATATAATATAGTGATGCATTTTGGACGTATCAGCCGCCCGAGTATGGCGTGGTATTGGGACTGCCAGTCGAGTACTTCGAACTCGAGGACTTTTCTTGAGAAGTTTCCCTTGCCGCCAAAGACGACATCGAGCTCGACTGTTCCGAGGGAGGAGGCTGCTTCACCTGGAACTACGCCGTGGAATGTAACACTTAATTCTTCCAGACTGATCGTGGAATCAGCATCTGATACGTCCAAAACGTATCTATAATTTCTGCTTTCTCCATGCCTCTTTTGTGTGATATTGCGATGATATTGATGAACTTCCATACACTTTTGATCATATTTGGACTAACCTATTAAATCAGTGCACCCCAGTGCCTGTTCCTGTTTTCTGCTGTTTTTCTATTTCAGGTTTCCCCCTTATTAAAAGTACCAGAAAAATTCCGGGAAAAATATAGGAAAAATCAGTGTACCGGAAGCTTCGCGAAGCGCCCGAGAGGGGCCAGAGGGGAGCCAGGGGGGCCCCAGGCGGCCAGAGGGTGCGGCCCCACCCCTGGCCGCGCCAGGGGGGCGCCAGGAGCCCCTGGCCCATCTCTGGCTGCCCCCTTTCGCCTATTTATTCCCCGTGACGAGAAACCCTCGGGGACGGAACCATTTTTCGCGATCTCTCCTCTGTTCCGCCGCCGTCGCGCTTCCAAGATCGGGAACACCAGGAGACCTCTTCCCGTCACCCTGCCGGAGGGAGGAATCACCTCCGGGAGCTCCTCGACCACCATGGATGCTTCCCGGATGAACCGTGAGTAGTCCACCTTGGACCATGGGTCTATGATTAGTAGCTGTGTGACGTTCTCCTCCCCTCTTTGTTCTTCATGGATTAGACCTCGTGAGCTTCCCTACATGATCGAGGTACATATGTAATCTTTCTGCTGTTGCTATGTTGAGTTTGCTGGGATCCGATGGATTCTGAGATTATGTTCAGATTGTGATTAAGTTATATATTTGATTCTCCTCTTTTATAGTTATGTTCTTGAGTAATTCTTGCATGTTCTCTGTTGCTGTTTATTGCTTTGTCCAAGTAGTAGGTAGTGACTCCAAGAGGGAGCGTTATGCTTGATTGTGGGTTCATGCCCCCCGATGACTAGCTTGAGTGACAGAAACATGAGTCTAGGGGATGTGATGTTGCCACAAGGGGGAAACAACAATGCTTGTACTTGCGGGTGCAAGGATTGTTTACTTTACGCAAAGTTCTTTAATGAAGTTGTACGTTGCTTTGATTTTACACTTTGGGTGGGATTCACAACTTAATACCAGCGAGATGTTCTGGATAGATATCTCAAGGTGGATGATTAGTAGAAAGATGTAGATGGATTTCGGTCTACTTGTCTTGGCGTAACGCCCATGCTTTTGAGCCTCTTCCTTTCTGTTTAGCATAATTAGCATTGGTTTGCGCACATAATCCTGTCAATTGCCCAGCTGTGATTTGTTTACCTCGCATGGCTATTTTAGCGTCTTTTGGGAGAGAGACATCACTAGTGAACATCATAGTACCCCGGTCCATATTTCCGACACTGTTTACACCTTCAATTTACTTTCAGTATTTACTTTTCCGTAGCTATCACTATCATTATTATCCCGTGTGTTTTATCCTTTGTAAACAACAAGGCCGGAGGAATTGACAACTCCTCTGTCCTCATTGGGAGCAAAGATATCTGTTGTGTGTGCAGGTCCAGGTGAAGTTAGCAATCCTTAGATTGTCAACGGCGCCAATTGTTCACTTCACCACCTACTTGTATCTGTTGGAGTCCTATGGGTTCGATACTTTAAACCTTAGCATATTTGCTAAGGGAAACTTGTTGCTACGCTACATCTCACCTTCCACTTGGGGTAACCAACGAGGGGCGAGTATTATCTCATGTATCAAGCAAATTTCTAGCGCCGTTGCCAGGGACTCCACTCTTCAAGATAGGGGAGTTGCACACTATCTTTTATCTTTGCTTTTTAGTCTTGTTTGTTTACCTTTCAGTTTTTGCTTTAGTGTCCCTTATCAAAAATAAAAAAATAGTTATCTTGCTTGCTTCTCTTATGGTTTCCTCTGAAAACACCAAGTTGTGTGACTTCACTAGTCACAACAACAGTGACTTTATCTGCACTCCTATTGCTACACCTTCTACTTCAGCACCTTCTTATGAGATTAAACCTTCGTAGTTGAACCTTGTTATGAAAGATCAATTCTCTGGTGCTAGAGATGCTGCTGCTTTGCACTTAAATAATTTTATTGAGCTTTGTGATATGCAAAAGTACAAAGAAGTAGATGGTGATATTGTTAAGCTTAAGATTTTTCCTTTCTCCTTGAGAGATGAAGCTAAGATCTGGTTTCAATCCTTGCATAAGAATAGCATAGATTCTTGGGATAAGTGCAAGGATGCTTTTATTGGGAAGTATTATCCCCCTGCTAAGATTATCCAGTTGAGGAGCTTTATTATGAATTTTAAGCAATTGGATAATGAAGACGTTGCCCAAGCTTGGGAACACATGAAATCTATTGTTAAGAATTGCCCTACGCATGGTTTGACTACTTGGATGGTTATCCAGACTTTTTATGCAGGCTTGAACTTTACCTCGCGGAACTTGCTAGATTCGGCCGCGGGAGGAACCTTTATGTCAACTACACTTGGTGCTGCCACAAAACTTCTCGATGAGATGATGACTAACTATTCCCAATGGCACACCAAAAGAGCTCCAACAGGTAGGAAGGTAAACTCTGTCGAGGAGATCTCCTCCCTAAATGAAAAAGTTGACTTGATTATGTCTCTACTTACCAAGCAATCTCCCATTGATCCTCAAGATGTTCCTTTAAATTCTTTGATTGCTCAAGATCAAGTAGATGTGAACTTTATCTCTAGAAACAACTTCAACAAAAATGCTCATAGGAGTAACTTTGGTAGCAATCCTAGACCGTTCCCCTCCAACAACTATGGGAACAACAACACTTATCCTAGCACCAGAAACTCTACCCCTAGAGATAGAGACATGCCTAGTTATGAGAAACTTTTGGAAATAGAGAAGGCCACTAAGAATTACATGCACACCCAGTATGAACAAAATAGGACCTTCTCTAGACAATTAGATGAGCATACTTATATCTTGCTGTAAGGCCCGATATGCGGTACTGTTCCAGATCTAGATGTTTCCATCCAGATCCGGGGACGAAGCACACATCGGTCCCACCGCGACATATGACGAAGTCATATGCCCCGGATTTCCAACATGATATCACAACATTACAGATACAAGGATACAACATCTCATACAATCAGCATACAACTGCCTTAAATACAATACATCAGCGGAAGGTATATGTCTGAGTACAGACTACAATCAAATGCCTACTGGCAAAGAGAAAAACATCGATTTCCATAACCACACGGGTCCAGGCCCTCCGCCGGGATCCGCCCAACTAGTCATCGTCGAGTCTCCACATGAAACGTCGATCACCATACCTGTTGTCGATAAAGAACCCTGAAAAGAGTTTGGGGGTAGTATCATGAGTACAGAGGTACTCAGCATCCAACTGTAGTGGTCATCTGACCCAGCAAGGACTTCATCACTCGTCATTCTAGGACAACTAGTAGTTTACGGTAAGGATGAGGTAAGTGGTGAGGTTGCTGCCGCACTAGCATTTATGAAGTGGCTAACGATCTAGAGAGTAAGATAAGAAGCCAAGCATTCGATGAGGAATCGCCTCCAACAAGTCTTGCTATCAACTAATTACGCAAACATAACACCTATCCTATCCTTGTCCTCCTCTTCGCATCCCGACGAAGAAGAAGCAGTCAAGGCACACGCACACATTGATCAAGTTATATTAAGATTATCTCAGTTGTTGTTATCTATGAACAAGGAGTAGGTCTCAAGTCGTCCATAACCGTGGACACGGCTTCTCGAAAAGATTTAACCCTGCAGGGGTGTACCAACTGCCCATTACAAGGCTCCGCACGCACGCCCATCTCTCTCAGTTGCTACCCATCACAGGCAACCATTTTATGATTTAGTTCCAAGAGATCCGAAACGACAGGTCCCTCTAGCTAACAATGAACAAATCCGGGTGGCCCCCGGTGAGTCGACATCCAGCTCAGGAGCCGGCCGCGCTCTCGATCTGGTCTCTACCGTATGACTCCAGGTTTGGATTGCCGGTTAATCACACATGGGAAACCGGGTCCTCAGCCGGTCATGATGGGCCAGCAAGGGAACTATGTCCTCACTGGTCCGGGTTGGTTTAAAAACTACTGGCAGCTGACCAGCACACACACGGTTTCAAATGGTAAATCAGCTTGGGCCACCACTAGAAATGCTTGAAGCTAGGTAGGTAAGAAAAGGGGACCCCATAAAATCCCACACGCGGTTAGGCACGCTCAGTCTTAAAACCAATACCCGGAACTCGGATCCTAGGTGACTCGAATGGAACAAAGCGTCGGGGCGGGATAGCCTAGACCTTCCATCCTTCGTCGAATAAGTCAACATTATAATAATAATCATATCATCAACAACAATATAATAATGTGATAACCCAAACCAAGGAGTAACAGGGTAACATCGTAGCATCCTAAGCATGCATACTAAGCAGGGGATGAGCAACGAGCAATAGTAACATAGCAGAACAAGGTTTGCTGGGAGGGTACATGGATGTATCGGTTTGAAAGAGGCTGTAAACATGTGGTAGGATCAAACATCGAAGCTAACCTAGACTAGCATGCAAACCTCTGGTTGAAATATAATGGATCATAAGTAATGTATAGTCCTTTCCTGTTGATAAGTCGGGTTCCAAAGGTGTAGTTGATCGCAAGCTCGCATCGTCTCCGAGAGGTACCCGCGGGAGCACACAAGACGGTAAACACTGGAAAGCAATCAACGAGCAAGCACTCTATTACTACGGGGCAACACAAGATCAAGAAGGCATCACACGACACGGCAACGCGATACGGATCTATCGTCGAGAACGGTTACTAACAATTTAAGTGGGGTATCGGTCACACACGACGAATACCGCACGTTTACGGTGGTTCAAGTTGCTTAGCTACAGGTGATCAACCAACGGTTATTAACATGGCAACTCAAGCAAGCATGGCATAGCACACAAACATGTCAAGAGGTGAAGCACAAAGTAAACTATTTATGCTAGTCAATTTAAGTGAGGCACAAACATGGCATGCCACTAAGTACCGCACGACAATTAAAGGATTTGGTACTGTTCTGTCCTAAACCATATTTTAGGTTGGTTAACAATAGAAAACAATATCATAAACACAAAGTACATGAAAAACTAATCAAATTACATATAAAGAACACCCCAAACGGAGTTACGGTTAAAAAGATATAAGCAAAACAAGTTACGGGCACAATCTGCCTACATCAGGAAGCACACTTTAGAGCAATGCATAAACATGATAATCAATGCAAACATGCTCACAAATGATATGGAACTAAAGTAGACATGACAGGGAAGGCATGGCAAAAAGAATCATGCAAATAGGCATCATAGATCAAAAGATATTAAGCATGCAACATGGCATCGCAAAGTAACAGACTTAGTGAAAAACAGAGGTGGCTGTCAAAACAGCAGCATAGCAACTTTGGAGCAAGATACAATCATGATGCAGCAAGCAATTATGGCATTTGAATGCATTAAACCTAAGTAGAAACAATGCTTAACGCAACGCAAAAGGAATCAATCAATTCCGATGAACGGTGGCGAAGCAATCGTCACCCGAAGTTGCAATAAAATAACAGTTACAACAACTTAGCAGCAGTTAACGACAGGTAGCCCTGTTTAGCACACAATTACACAATCAAGATGACCTCAAATGCAAATGCTCACAAAAGATGAATTGAAGTACACGCAATTCTAAGCAACTTTCATTTTGGGCGCAACGTGATCCGATCTACGGCTCATTCGCAAATTACGTCGCAAAAACAGATCAGCAGCAATAATTAAAAGACTTAGCAGAAATTTGATAAAAGGAAAAAAAAAGAGGGAAAAAAAACAGAGGCTCACCCATGGGCTGGCCCATGAGGCAGAGGAGGCGGACTGGGCTTCAGGGGGCGGCTGGGCCGGACTGGGCCGTGGTGGAGGCCGACCCATGTGGCAATGGCCGGCCAGGCTCGTCTGCCCGATCCAGATCGGCGCCGGGGTCGAGCCGGCGGCGGCCACCAAGCTCGCCAGAGGAGCTGCGCAAGGAGGATTGGGCGGCAGGGACGGGCGCAGAGGAGGCGGATCGGCGGCGGTCGTGACCTCGTCCGAGCGGCACGACGCTTGGGAAGCGCGAGCTCGGCCCGTGGTCGAACCATGGCACGGCGGCTCGGACCTCTGGCCGCAACGGGCGGCGACGGTTACCTGCGCAAGAAAGGCAGAGGGGTGAGAGGAGAGGGAGAGGGGTCTGCGCGAGGGAGGCTGGGGCGTGGAGGCTCGCCGTCGTTGCTCGACGGAGTGCGAGCCGTGGCGGCCGGCTGGAGGTGTGGCGGCTGCGCTGTGGAGAGGAGAGAGGAGAGAGATTGTGGCTAGGGCGCGATCTAGGCCGTTGGATCGGCCGATCCGACGGTCCAGATACGCTGGGGCTAGGGTTTGGATTTTTGGGGGTAAAGCTGCAAAAGTGAGGCAATTTTCCAGGGGGGTGGCTGCAATTTTTGGCTAGGGAAACCCTAGAAAGAGGTGGGAGTGTGGTGGTCTTTTTATAGCCCAGGTGGCTGGCAGTTTGCAAAAACATCCCCGGTTTTTCTCTCTCGCGCGCGGTGCTCACGTTTCTGACCGCCGGGGGTCCGCAGGACCTCCGATTCGGGTAAAACTTCGGACTGCGCGATCAGCGCGTCGAGCCGGCAGCGTTCACCTCGTGCTAGAACCGTTCCGAGAACACTTTCCGGCGCGCTATAAAAATAACCCGTGTAATTATTAAACGGGGTTTTACGTTCCGTTGGCTGCGGCTGGTCTCGTGCGGTTTTTACGACGGTGATCGGGAGAAACCCGGTGTTGCAAAGGTCGAGTGTCAGGGTGGAAAGGGTCGGTCTCTGTCCGATACGAGATAAGAGGGGGGAAATAATCGCCGATCGATAAATCGGGGATGCAAACACCGCAAACAAATCAGACAATCAAATAATTCACATCGAAAACAAAATTTTTAATTTTTGTGAAAACTGGGCTGTTACACTTGCAAGACATTGGTAGAAAACTAGAGAGTCTGAACATCGAGATCTCTAACCTTCAGACTAGGCTCACCACCACGGAAACCCATGTTTCTAACATGTCTCACACACAGGCTACTTTGATAAATCAAATGGCAACCAAACCAGAAGTTATCCCTATGGAATAAGATAAAATTAAGAGCCTTCCTACACACCATACTGTTGCTACTATCCAAGTGGTTGAGGATATCCAAACTCTTAGCACCCAATGCACCCCTAGTCCCATAGGACCTATTAATGGTGATGCTATGACTTCAACCGTAGAAGAAGAAATTCCTATGACTATAGAAGCTACCAAACAAGTGAGCCTAAAGGACACCACTACCACTCTACTTGATAGTTGTGACCTTGATTTTGATAATTGCACTCTTTCTGAAGTTATTTGTTTCCTTCACAAGATGTCTAGAGACCCCCACACTAGCACACTTAATCTTGCCTTCACGGAGCATATCACTAATGCTCTCATCCAAGCTAGGGAGGAGAAGCTTAGGGAAGAAGCCTCCATACCTAGAAAGCTACAAGATGGTTGGGATCCTATGATTAAAATTAAGTTGAATAACTTTTCTTGCTTTGCTTTATGTGATGTTGGAGCTAGTACCTCTGTTATGCCCAAAAGAATGTATGATATATTTGAATTGCGACCTTTTGATGCTTGTTCTTTTGGTGTTCGTCTCGTCGATTCTTCCGTAAAGAAACCTTTGGGGAAGATAGATGATATTCTTATCATTGTCAATGACAATTATGTTCCCGTTGATTTCACTATTATGGACATTGAATGTGAACCTTCTTGTCCAATTATTTTGGGACGTCCTTTTCTCCGCACCGTGGGTGCTATTATTGATATGAAAGAAGGGATTATAAAATTCCAATTCCCTCTCAGAAAGGGATGGAACACTTCCCTAGGAAAAATATTAATTTGCCTTTTGAGTCCGTCACACGGGCTAGTTATTTTCTTGAAAAAACTTGATCTATTTGCATTAAGCCTAGCTAATGGCTTTAAAGAAGCGCTTTCGGGAGGCAGCCCGAAACGAATTTAGGTTTTACCTTTTGTTTTTCTTCTGTTTTTAGTGGTCTTGATGATTGTTTCTACTGTATCAACATCATTGTATCTTTACTTTTCAAGCTTTGTGCCTTTTATAGCCTCATATGACAAGGGAAGTGAAGGTTGTGACATGCTGTCCAGAAAACAGATTCTGTCCTCGTGACTAGAAAAATCAGAGAAAAATCCCAGTTCATCTTTTTGCGCTGAATGTTTTACACAGCGTGCTCTATACAATTACGAAACTTTCGTATGTTCTGAGTTTTTTTATTTGAGTTGCAGAAGTATCCCTAAAAAATTCTTTACTACCTGCTGGTCTGTTTTTCACAGATTCTGTCCTGTTTTGCCTTTTCTTCGTTTTGCAATCCTTAAGCTTGCTTTTTCTTTGCAAAAACTTTTTGGCAATCTTGATAAGCAGTATCCCTTCAAGATTATCTTTATTTCCAGTAAATAAAAATTATTTTATTATGGGTACTAACCTCGCTAATCAGATTATGATGAGTTATGTATGAAGGGAGTTTTCAAGTGTGCGAGGGAAGATGGTGAAAGAAGATTAAGAAGTGTCAAGCGTCCAAGCTTGGGGATGCAACCATGCATCCCCAAGAAATATTCAAGGAGACTCAAGCGTCTAAGCTTGGGGACGCCCCCGTGCATCCCCTTCTCCATTGACAATTATCAGTTCGTCTCTCGTTTCACTATATTTTTATCACTTCATGCGGTATGTGCTATGCTTGGAACGTCTCGCTCTTAGGTTTTATTTTTATTTTTCTTTAGCTTTGCTTGCTGTTCATAACAAGTTAGAACCCAGTTTTCTTTGTGTGGATAGAAACACGCTCCACTTCCAAAATTTAGATCACAACATAGGACTTTTCATGTTTATCTTTGCTGTGTGTGTTCTTTATCTTTTCATAACTGCTGTCATGTTTTGCTCTTAGTTTTCATGCTTATATTTTCAAAGAGCTTTTGTTTAGTTTTTTGCTGGAACTCTCTTGAGTTTTCATGTTTATCTTGTCTAGAGAGTTTGCCTGTTGCACTGAGTTGTGTGTCTTGACTTGAAGTAGATAACTGAGGTTGCTATTCTTTTGTAGTAGTAACTTGCAATAGTTTTGAGGTGTTGCTTTGAGTAATGTTTGGACTTTTGGTGTCAAGAGCTTTAGCCTATTAGAGATAGATGTCGTATTTTTGGCAATCCGTGTTTATCTTCAAAAACTTACAAATTAGTTGAGAACTCTATCTACTAGATGGATCACTACTCTTCTGAGGGGTCGAATATTAGAGTACACTCACGTACCATGAGTCGAGGATGCGCAAGGATAACCAAACCCCCATACACTCCTCCTCGGGGTACTTATCTCTTTGTGAAACCTCCTTATTAGATTGAGAGTAACCAATAATAAGTGCATGAGTTCTTCGGACTAATGTGAGTATTCGAAAGTTGACACTTCCACCTTCCCATATTTTTCTAGCCTCTCATGTGTCGTGCATTGCTTTCGTCTCACTTCGAGAGTTGGCGTCCACCTTCGCCGGTACATCCAAACCCTTTGCATGATACGCTCTGTCATCATAAACCTCCTTATATCCTTCCTCAAAACATTCACCATATCTACCTATCAAGGCATTTCCATAGCCTTTCCGAGATATATTTCCATGCAACATACATCTTCTCATGACTTGATCTTCATGTCATACATGCTACTTGCTTGATCGATGAGCCGCATGCTAGTTTGGCCTTGCCCTATTCATTGATGCGCTAGTATCATTGCATATCCTGCTACACTGGCAGAGGCATACATTTGCATACATCATGATAGTTAGATCTTCTTTATGATTTGAGTACTTTGTAAAGTGTGAAATATCTTCTATATTCTTGTAATATATAGAGTGTTGCCCCTAAAGTGAGGAAAAGATCCCAAAGTGGACAATTTAAAAGATCCCAAAGAGGACAAATGAGAGAGAAATAGAAAGAGCCATTGAGGCCACCAAAAAATACAAAAAAATATAAAAAAGAGAAAAAAGAAATAAAAAGAGAGAAGGGGGCACACTACTATTCCTTTTGAGAGATCCACACTCGTACTCCCTCTTATATCTTGTACTCCATAGAGATTATCATTCATGCATATAGCTATGTGGGGACCTTCACACTATAGAACTTGGCTTGTATATTCCAATGATGAGCCTCCTCAAATGAGCTCTAGGTCTTCTTGAGCAAGCAAGTTGGATGCACCCCCACTAGTTCCATTGGAGAGCTTTTAGCTCATATGTGCATCCGTTGCATGGCAATCCTACTCCTCACATCATATCTATCATTTGGCTTTCTATCGCCTATGATTGTCCCCATTGATGTGAGCCTTTCACACCTTTTTGTCTTCCTCCTCCACCTTATTCTCTCTTTGCCATCATAAGTGTCAATTTTCTTGCTTACGCTCATCCATTGCATGAGTGCTCAAAATGTCGAAAAGGAGTGGATCATTTTGACTTGTACCTGGCTAGTGGTCTGGGGATGAGTCAAGATAAGATTCCAAAGAAGACCAAGTGTGAAACTTTAGTAGATTGAGTTCTCAACTTAAAAATACTTTTTATCGTATATCCCTATCCCCTTTTTTGCACGCAAACACCATTTGGAGACATTCGAGTCACGGAAAGCGAGAGCTCTTGCACCTTTATGTTCTTATGTTGCTTGTTTCAATGCCAAATATAGACTCTTGCCTGTTATGACTTGAATTGAATTACATGCCTTGATTGCTTTACTTACAAAGTTCTTATATGGTTGTTAGCATGTCACCACAGAAATTATGCTTGTTATCATTTACCTACTCGAGGACGAGCAGGAATTAAGCTTGGGGATGTTGATACGTCCAAAACGTATCTATAATTTCTGCTTGCTCCATGCCTCTTTTGTGTGATATTGCTATGATATTGATGAACTTCCATACACTTTTGATCATATTTAGACTAACCTATTAACTCAGTGCACCCCAGTGCCAGTTCCTGTTTTCTGCTGTTTTTCTATTTCAGGTTTCCCCCTTATTAAAAGTACCAGAAAAATTCCGGGAAAATATAGGAAAAATCAGTATACCGGAAGCATCGCGAAGAGCCCGAGAGGGGCCATAGGGGAGCCAGGGGGCCCCAGGAGGCCAGAGGGTGCGGCCCCACCCTTGGCCGCGCCAGGGGGGCACCTGGAGCCCCTGGCCCATCTCTGGCTGCCCCCTTTCGCCTATTTATTCCCCGTGACGAGAAACCCTCGGGGACGGAACCCTTTTTCGTGATCTCTCCTCTGTTCCGCCGCCGTCGCGCTTCCAATATCGGGAGCACCAGAAGACCTCTTCCCGGCACCCTGCCGGAGGGAGGAATCACCTCCGGGAGCTCCTCCACCACCATGGATGCTTCCCGGATGAACCGTGAGTAGTCCACCTTGGACCATGGGTCTATGATCAGTAGCTATGTGATGTTCTCCTCCCCTCTTTGTTCTTCATGGATTAGACCTCGTGAGCTTCCCTACATGATCGAGGTACATATGTAATCTTTCTGCTGTTGCTATGTTGAGTTTGCTGGGATCCGATGGATTATGAGATTATGTTCAGATTGTGATTGAGTTATATGTTTGATTCTCCTCTTTTATATTTATGTTCTTGAGTAATTCTTGCATGTTCTCCGTTGCTGTTTATTGCTTTGGCCAAGTAGTAGGTAGTGACTCGAAGAGGGAGCGTTATGCTTGATTGTGGGTTCATGCCCCCCGATGACTAGCTTGAGTGACAGAAACATGAGTCTAGGGGATGTGATGTTGCCACAAGGGGGAAACAATGGTGCTTGTACTTGCGGGTGCAAGGATTGTTTACTTTACGCAAAGTTCTTTAATGAAGTTGTCCGTTGCTTTGATTTTACACTTTGGGTGGGATTCACAACTTAATACCAGCGAGATGTTCTGGATAGATATCTCAAGGTGGATGATTAGTAGGTAGATGCAGATGGATTTCGGTCTACTTGTCTTGGCGTAACGCCCATGCTTTTGAGCCTCTTCCTTTCTGTTTAGCATAATTAGCATTGGTTTGCGCACATAATCCTGTCAATTGCCCAGCTGTGATTTGTTTACCTCGCATGGCTATTTTATCGTCTTTTGGGAGAGAGACATCACTAGTGAACATCATAGTACCCCGGTCCATATTTCCGACACTTTTTACACCTTCAATTTACTTTCAGTATTTACTTTTCCGTAGCTATGACTATCATTATTATCCCGTGCGTTTTATCCTTTGTAAACAACAAGGCCGGAGGAATTGACAACTCCTTTGTACTCGTTGGGAGCAAAGCTATCTGTTGTGTGTGCAGGTCCAGGTGAAGTTAGCAATCCTTAGATTGTCAACGACGCCAAATGTTCACTTCACCACCTACTTGTATCTGTTGGAGTCCTACGGGTTCGATACTTTAAACCTTAGCATCTTTGCTAAGGGAAACTTGCTGCTACGCTACATCTCACCTTCCACTTGGGGTAACCAACGAGGGGAGAGTATTATCTCGTGTATCAGCATCTTGCGCAAAGTGCTAGTGAAGACTATGTTTAAACTGCTGCTCCCGTCCATGAAAACTCTGTCCATGTCATAACCGTCGATTTGAGCTTCGAGGACCAATGGTGCGTGCCCTGGCCTTAGGATTGCGGGTGGTTGATCGCCTTGTGAGAAAGTAATGTTGGTCTCTGCGCCGTACAGATGGTAGGTTTCTGTTGCTTTTAGGTCCTCGGCTGCTCGAGTTTGCATGGTGTGGGTGTCCAGTTTTGCTTTTGATGGTCGTCCTTCTTTGGTCATGCAGACCCGTCCATGGGACGGAGGGTATTTCTCTTCTGTGTTGGGTGCTGGCGGCTGCGTGGTTCCTCGAGCCCGTTTGGCTTCGCGTTGCTTCTCTTCCTTGAGTCTGTTGGAGAGTTCATTGAACAGACGACAATCTCTCAGAGTGTGGCCTGCTCTAAGGCGCCCCAGTCGTCTTAGAAACAGTGAATTGTGCAGGGTCCATCCAGCTGTTCTTTGGCTGTGAGCTTGCTGGAGCCGGCGTGCCTTCTTCTTCTTGCGATTAGGAACGACTGCGAGTGGTCTTCCGAGAGGGAGTGGAACCTTGGGTCGAGCTCTATTCCGTCGTTGATCGAGTGGTTCCGAATCATCTTGGCGAACTCATCTAGTCTTCGATCTGGGTCGTAGTACTCGCCGGATTGAGTTTCAGAGTCGCCGTCATGTCCCGCGGCGGGTGCCCGGGTGGCGGTGGGTGTTCGAGTGGTGAACGAAGCTGTTGCGACATATTGCGGATCCTCGAGTGAGATTTCTATGCAGACTTCTTGTACTTGCTCCAGTATCCTGCCTGGTTTCATGGTCGCGGCTTGCGCTTGCCTCTGGATCGTCGAGTTCTTTTTTGCCGGTCACAACTTTGGTAGTTGCCAAAAGATCGAACTTGCCCTAGTTGCGGGCCGAGCGATCTTGGTGGTTGATGAGGACATGGCTACCACAGTTACACCCATAGCCCATGCTACTAGACACATTGGATCGGCTACTAGAGCTCGCGCAAGCCAACAGAATTATCAGGTACTTTCGTTTCTTGGTAATGTTTCTAATGTTCATGTGAATATGATGCTGCCTAACGTAGATATATTTATGTTGCTGACAAATGAAGGACCTAGCATGGACAAGAAGGATGAGCATTGGAGCATGATCAAGCATGAAGATGAAGGCGTGTGCGACGGGAACAAGAACGGAGTTCTTGCTGGAGATTTCGGTACTTTGAAGCCACCATGATGATATAAAAGAAGATGGACAAAATACACAAGATGACATTTGATAAATTTCGTCCATAGCTTACTATTGGTGTTGCGCCACCATATTTTTGGGCTAGGCCCATGTAAATTTCGAAATAGTGCTTAATAGGCAGTTTTAGAGCCCGTATTGTAGGGAAATTGACTAAAGAGGGATTTTAGTCCCACCTTGCCAAGGGAGGATGAAATTCCCTCTCTTTTCCCCTATATATACACCCCATAGGACACCCTTTAGACTAGGGATTTCTTTTAGTTAAAAGACTTCTTAGCTAATCGCTGCATCTTCGCATACTCGGTTTGTGTCCAATGACCAGATCAAGACCGCTTTTGGAATCCCGACTTTATTCATACTTCATCTACATATTCGCAATATTCAGATTGCTTTATCATAGTTCTTGCTTGTTCTTCGATTGCTTGCAGGCACTAGACCTTCATGGTCAGGTTGATCGTGCTCCGGCGTGGTTAATAACCTTCAAGAGTTTGGTTTAGCGATTGCTAAGCGGCAACATCGTTGCATGTTTGTAGTCGGATCGTCAAAGTCGTCTCCACCAAATCGATAGTTATCTCTCATCGAAAGATCGGGACACCCCGGCTCTATCAAGTGGTATCAGTTTTCAGGTTGCTCGGTGAGAATTCTCAGTTATCACTAGATTAGATCGTTTTTATTTACCTATCGTCCAAGAAAAAAACCACAAAAAATAGTAGATTAATTCATCCATGTCCAAAACAGTCTGAGCCTTTTCGCCATTATCACTTAGTTTTTGCATTGTTGAATTTTCGGTTGCATCGTGCGTCGAGTCGCTGATTTCAGTGTCTAAACTTTTAGAGTTTCGAGTTCTAATCACGATTTATTCACGTCACACCCGCATTCGTCATCACCATCATCCATCCGCTGCTGTTGTTCGTCGTTGTCTTGCATTCTTGTTCATCTTCTGGAGAGATTAGTGGAGGAATTAGAGGAAGAAGAGCAAAGAATATCACATGAAGGGGAGATAGTTGTTGCATCACGTGGCTGTTGGGTAGAGATAGAGAAAACGAAAAAAACTTCACATCTTTTCAGTTGGAATTTTGGATCGAGGAGAATAAAAAGGAAAGAGATAGAGTTGACAGGTTGAAAGAAAACGAAGGTTTTGAAAGGAAAGTCCCAATAAAAAGGAAAGTGTGCCGGCTGGAGTTTCCTTCCGTGGTTTATTTTAAAAAAATCCGAGAAAGAAAGGAAACAACGGATCTGATTGGTAGCTTTGCAATTATTCTCGTGTTGGTTGCGTACATATAGATGATCGAAAAAAAAGAGTCCTTTGAAAAGAGAGGAAAACGTGGGAGATTCATTAAAAAGTTACAAAACAAAAAAAGGGGGCAGATCGGTTTTGTTTTGGTAGGTGATCCCTTCTACAACGTTGGTTCTTTGGTTAGGTGGATGGTTGTATCCCCAGCCCACCAGAGTTCAAATCCCATATTTGACAATGGTGCTCGCATTTTTCTGGATTTATTCCAGGGCTTCCGGTGATGCGTTTTTAGTGGGAGGAGACGTTCCCATCGAAGACGAGGTGAAGGCTTCGTTAATCTCAAGATGATGTACCGGCTCAGTATTGCGAAGATGCTCATAGGGGTAGGATGTGCGTGTGTGCGTCATAGAGATGATTGTATACTCGTGTATGTGAGCGTCAGAGTTGTACTGTGTTCTTAAAAAAAAAGTTGGTTCTTTGGTGCGTTGAAAATCTGGAAAAAAAAACTGAGAAAAGGAAAGTGCCCGTGCGACGCAATAGAAGGAGATAGAGTTTTGAAACGGAATCAAGTGTCCATTGTTTCGATCAGAAAGTTGGGCATAAAAAAAAAGATCGCTGAAAAAAAGAAAGAAAATCTTGGTGCCTATTGGCAAGTGTTCACGTTTGGTATTTGGAGATATAAAGAAAAGGGTAATGATTCAAAACGGCCGACCGGCGCCGAGTTCCCGCCGGCCGCACGCGCAACGTTGGATTGAAGTAATCATGTGGTCGTGTGTACCTCTCGCGCACACAGCCCAATCGTTCCGGTCCCACGTTATCTTATCAGAACGAAGCTCCTCCACTCGTTCCATACTCATCCTCATCGCATACGCTCGCTGCCGCCGGACAGCGCCACCGTCACCATTGTCATCGGACAGTGCCCTCCGCCGTGGCGCCGTCTGTCCCCGCAGCCCATGCCGGACAGCAAGCCACAGTGGCCGCCTTCTCCTCCCTCCTCCCCGTGCACTTCGACGGGGAGCCGTCATGGCCACCGCCGTCTCCGTCTTTATTTTTTCTACAGTCATATCACATTTATGGTACAACGAATAAACATACTCTGTACGTTTTTTCTACAAAGCATAATATACATGAAACATTTGAGTATGTAATGTTGCAACTAGTGAGACATTTTTTTCTATCGTGTTATGATTTTGCTACATCCACGGCGAAGCTGCGACCTCGACGGCAGCGACGATGAATTTTGTTGCAATCGTTTAAATTTTTGCTTCCACTGTTGTGTGATTTTGCTACTATCGTTGAGAGTTTTTGCTACAACCAAAGATGATAGAGCTGCGACCTCGACGTCAGCGACGATGAATTTTGTTGCAACCATTTAAATGTTTGTTTCCACTATTGTGTGTTTTTGCTACTATCGTTGAGAGTTTTTGCTAGAACCAAAGATGATAGAGTTGCGACCTTGACGGCGACGGCGATGAATTTTGTTGCAACCGTTTAATATTTTTGCTTCCACTGTTGTGTGTTTTTGCTACTACCGTTGAGAGTTTTTTCTACAACCAAGCATGATAGAGCTGCGACCTCGACGGCGACGATGATGAATTTTGTTGGAACCATTTAAATTTTTGCTTCCATTGTTGTGTGTTTTTGCTACTACTGTTGAGAGTTCTTGCTACAAGAAAGATGATAGAGCTGCGACCTCGACGGCGACGACGATGAATTTTGTTGCAACCGTTTAAATTTTTTACTTCCGTTGTTGTGTGGTTTTGCTATTACCATTAAGAGTTTTTGCTACAACCAAAACTGGTTGAAACAGTTACCACTGACCTTCAATTTTTGCTACAACCAAAAATTATGAAGTGATTCACAATGACGAGTTGCAAATTTTGCTGCAACCCGTAGTGGAAAAGCTACCATCGATGACAATTTTTTGCTACCACTAATCGACGTGTAAATATGGTCTACGATAGTGATATCATGATTTTTGTTGCAATGATACAAAAATTAAAATAAATCACACACAAACATAAAATATAATTTTTTCTGCAACTGTTAATTTATTTTTGGTGCAAACCTTAGTCGTGTTGTCTATACGTAACAAAACAAATCGGTCTTTTGTTACAACCGAAACCGCAGGGCCATCAATTTTTTTTGAGAAAATAAGGACCACCAGCTAGCTGATCCGATGCGGAATCAAGCGCTCAGAGTTGACCGTCCCAAATCTTAGGCCGGTCGGCCGGCGCAGAGTACCCGCCTAAAGAAAAAGATTAATCAAGATTTGGTGCGGTTACTTGCCTATAATTCTAAAGCCGTTGGAGTTTTGCTTCGAGTAAAAAAAGGAAAAAATTAAGAAAGAAAGAGGACGTGTGGGCTTTGGATACTTGGATTTGACAAATATCGCTACCTCACGTGAAGGTCTACTATACTTGGCAATTACGTTTGGTTTTGTTGGCAGACAAAAAAGCCACGGAATTATCTCCGTGACACGCTTGGGTTCTGAGAAAACAAAGACTGAGAGAAAAAAAAAGATTAAAGCTTGGCCGTTGAAAAGGTAAAAAAGGGAAAGTTTGAGGAAAAAAAAGGAGCATTTGGATTCGTTGTTGTACTTATTGCACGTGAATTTTATCTGTGTCTTAGGCTCGCGTCTCTATCATAGTCTAGCTTAAGATCAGCACTCGACTATTTTGAACGAATTTTCAGCTTGCACTTATTAACGTGGTTGTAGCATTTTTCCACATATATATAGCCAACCCAGCTCCACGTGAAGTTATTTGACACCGCCGGTTGCCGATCACCACCTGCTGCATGGTAAGGACTTGTAAGACACTGATATTTACTTTACTATGAGCGCTTTACCATCACATCCTAGTAGTTTATAGGAACATTTTTTTTCTTGTTTCTACTAACTATGACAGGTTCCGGAGTTACCAGTTCTTCGCCGATCGACACATGTTCACCACCACGAGAGATGCGCTCAAACAAAGAAGCATATGGACAGGTTATTTCTTTACCATCTTTTGAGGGTAGATTTAATCCTGTTGTTTATCTTGATTGGGAGCTTGAAGTAGAACAATTTTTTGAGAGTAATATTTTTTCTGAAATTGAGAGAGTACGAGCTACCACTCGCGCATTTACTGGTTTTGCTTCCATTTGGTGGAGCGTGTATATTAAGAAAAATGTTGATAATAAACCTACAATTTGGAAAGATTTGAAAGTTATAATGAGACATAAATTTGTTCCTCATTATTATCGTTGTGAATTGCATCGTAAATTAGAACAATTAAAAAAGGAAGTAACACTGTTCATACTTACTATCAAGAGTTTAAATCTTATATGCATAAGTGTGACATAGAAGAATCCGAGGATGATAGAAAGAATATATGTTTTCATGGTCTGAACGATGACATTCGCGCACGTTTTCATTATATTCCTCGTTGCGTTATTGGTATGTATGTTTACCAGTGAGATACAAATACAGAAGGATGCTTTGGGCGACTACGACGGCTACGACGGCTACTTTTCCGGATCATGCTCACCACCACCGATTGTCTCCTTCGCCATTGCACCTTCTATGACCATGCCTCCTATTGTGAGTGTGATATAGCCTCCAGCCTCTATGACCTTGCCATCATCCGTACCTACATCATCTGAGTTGTTGCAACAAGGTAACAACAAAGGTATTGATGACATAACTTCACATGAGGATGATGCATGCATAGTAGAGTTGAATAAATCATGTGTTGAGTTACCTGTTGATTTGAGCACACCGTCTATTCTGGATAATCATGTTACTATTATGAAACTGCCAATCCTTAATCATTTTGATATGACCTCTAATCTTGGTGATGATTCTGCGTTGAATGACTTGTTCCATGACTACTTAGTTAAGCCTGTTGTGACGCCCCCAAAATCAATCCTTGTACAGTAATCATACACGCATGGTACACGACTGAGATTAGGGTGCCACGGTGAGAATATCACAACACAACACTAAACACAAAAGGATAAACCAATATGTTACAATAAAAGGGGGTCGCGCGGACCCGAATACATAAGTTATACAAGCCATAATATCTGAGTACATACATAGTTAGTCAAGTTTTGCCTTAAGAAGGCTAGCACAAATAACATCAGAGATACAGATCGAAAAGGCAAGGCCTCCTGCCTGGGAGCCTCCGAAACTACTCCTGGTCCTGGTCAGCGGGGGTCTCGACGTAGTAGTAGGCGCCTCCGGGGTACTCCTTCTCCTGGGCTCCAACGTCGACTGCAGCGGCCGATCCGGCAAAAACAAAAAGGGGGAAATAAAGCAAAGGTGAGTATCTAGCATACCCGCGAGTCTTACGTCCGCTACTAAGCATTTATGCATTTGTATCAAATGGAAAGGGGAGGCTGTATATAGTGGACTGCAAGGTAGAAATCAGAATAAGGGTAAGAAGCTAGGCCTATCGAAGACTAGCATCTTCTGACGATGTCTTGCAGCATGAGAAGAGAAACAACCAACAGATTATATAAAGCATAAAGTAACAATGAAGCAGAAGTTGTTGCAGCATTGTATAATAGTAAGTTGTAATGATTAATAATAATAATGCCTCCGAGTTCCCCCCCTCGACTACCCTGCGAGGAAGAAAACCCGGAACCATACAGTTTAATAGTAGTAGTTTGTAGTGGTAAGATCCAGCTTCAGCATAAAGCGTCATGTTACCGTGGACACGACTATTCGAATAGATTAAACTATATCCGAATCTATCCGACACGGCGCAATGGGAACGCTTTACCAAATCTATCCGACACGGCGCATCCCATCCTAGGCTCAGCAGAGAGGCCATCCGCCGGACTATATCCTATGCGCCAAGGGGTCTACGTCCCTCACCCTTGCACGCTCCTGCACGGTACGAGATTGGCCGGTGAAGCAAAAGCAAATCCAAACACACCTGCTGCAGCAAAGAAGACAAGACCGCTTCCCGGCTATCAGCCTGTGGTACTGCTGACGTCTGAAGAGCTTTCGGACAAACTACGACGCAGGGGAGCCCATAACTCCTTATCCCACGTGAAGGTAGTGCGTACAGACCAACGGGTCTCTCAAGTCATCCGCCGGACCATTTAGCATTTTAATATTATCTCGCAGACAACCGTTATCGCTGTCTGACTAATAACACAACGGACAACGAACAGCAACAAGGCCGTTGTAGGTTCCCTAGGGCGTCTGCATTGATTCGTACCGGTTGCAGTTGTATATATTTTGTATCCGCGTCATTCCCCTGAGTGGCCACGTACCGCTATCTAATCCTAGCTAACAATGCGCAGGGCTCACTGCTGAATATGATATATAGATATAGCAGTCAGCAAAGGATAAGAAAGGTACATCAAGGGGTGACAAAATCAGGCTATGCAACTGAATAGGATTGTAACGTAGCAGCAGCAGTAACAATGCCTAGTGCAAGAAAGTACGGAAAGGTAGGCGATATCTGGGAAGAGAATGGCTCTGCTTGCCTGGAAGCTCGACGGTAGGGGTACGGTTGTCGACGAAGTAGTCGTACCCGGCGGCGGCGTAGTCGATGACGATAGTGGGGTCTACCGGAGAATAAGGGGTATAAACACAGTAAATACAAAGCAATCATAGGAAACAGATGAATGGCATAACGTATGCAATGTTAACGGTGTTCTAACGCAGGGCAATGCACGTTGCACGGAGCGGGAATTCATCCGGGGATGAACTGCCAGCTCCGGGTGATTATCGGACAGGGTGTCCGGAGGGGGAAGGTACCATTCCGGAGGTGTCGTGGACATCCGAAAAATATGTGAAGGGTGTATCCGTGTTACTTGATCCATTCTGAACAACTTTCATGTTCAGAATAAATTCATCCGGATACTTTAACAGTACTGGACAAATCATCGGACAGACGGTCCGGAGGCGGACGATTCGATGTTCGGTATGTTAGAGGGGGTGGTGGGTATACGGATAGCGTATTCGTATTTGTTATATTTTTCTGATCAATTTTGATATACAAAATATTTTCATCGGAGTTACGGATTAAAAGATATTGATTTTCTAAGTTTTAATCATTTTAAAACAATTTCTGGATTTTCTTTAATTAAATAAATAAGCATTATCCAAAACCTTATCCAAAACAGTGCTGATAGGGTGGACCCACATGTCATACACAGAAGCAATTTAAATCAATTTAATTTATTAAAAAGCCAGGGGGGTCCACATGTCATACACTGGATTTGATACTAATTCATTTTTAACTAACAAATTTGACAGTGGGACCCACGTGTAAGTTGCACAGTGCTAATCTAATCAATTTTAATTAATTTAAGGGCATGGGCCCATCTGTCATACACAGGGGGTTATTTCACTGATTTTATTTTAGCAGAGGGTTAGGGGCTAATCCCTCTGGGTGGGTCCCAGAGGTGAGTGGCACACCCACGTTAAAACACGGTGGCGCGCCGGCGTTGGCAACCAGCGGCGACGGCGAGGCCCTCGCGGTGCACTCCCGTGGCCAAATCGAATGCGGGCGGGCGGAATCGAACGGGACGAGCTCCGCGCATCTACTGGGGCAAGCTTCACCGGCTGGGATGGGCTGTGCTCGCCGGAACCAAGTCCGCAGTGGCGGCCGGAGCACCGGGCCAACGGGGAGGGTGCTCCCGTGCGTCAAAAGGAGCGGGGAGAGGGGGGAAACGAGTGTCGGCTCACCGGGAGCACGTTGAGGATGGCAGTGGGCTCGGGGATTGGTTGAAGCGACCGGAATCGCGCGGCAAAGCTCGCCGGCCTGCGGCGAATACGATGGAGATGGCGGGTTCTTGAGGGCGTCCGGGCCTGATTGCCTGCGGGAGATGGTGAAGACGACGACTGCGCACCAGCTGGACAGGACGGCGAGGCGGGTGGAGCGCTGTGGCCGCGCAAACTCACGGGCGGGCGTCCATGGCGGCTACGGGCGCGAGGAAGAAGACAGAATCGAGCGCGGGGGTGGGGGAATGGAGTGGCGCCGGGGGGGGGGTTCTAGGGTTAGGGTTCGGGGAGGGGGGCACGGGGCTTTAACCCCTCGACAGCAGCAGCCGATGGCCGCCACGACACGGCCGGCCGGCGTGGAGCCGCTGTATGCACTCCACGCAAGGCCGAGGAAGAAGACAACGGGGAGGGGGGCCGTGGTGGGCCGGGGTGTGCTGGGGGTGGGCTCGGCCCAGTGGGTGGCCTTGCCCCTGAGCGTAGTTTAGGTTTTCTTTTCTTTTTCTTTTACTTATTTTTCTGTTCTGTTTTAAATTGTTTTAATGGCTTTGGCATTTTTTCTAAGCATGAAACTTGATCCAATAATATTGTTGTATATTACTGAGATGCCACAAAAAGTTTTGTGCCCAAATAAAACCATTTAATACTTTAATTAAATATTAAATGATTAAAATGGAAAATTAAACTACTATTTTAATTGTTGGATTTATTTTATAGCACAATAAATCCCCATGACCACATGGAAGTGTTCCACTGATTATTTGGCAATTTACAAAAGTGGTTGCACCATTTTTGGACCAAGTTTTATTTCCATTTATTTTTAATTTTCATCCAAAGGGATTTTTGAATGGGATCAAAAGCAAAGATGATCATGGAATGATCAGCAACAGTGATTAGTCAACAGTACAAGTGATTACTGTTACAGACACTGAGGGTGTTACACCTGTTGTAGCATGTCTTTCGAAAAACATTAACGTTTATTCACCGGTGTTGGGATGGTTTAATGATGAGCATTGTAAATCTTTAGATATGAATAAGAGCTTCACTTATATATGCAAACTGAGTTGCAATACTTTCATGTCGTTTACGCATTGGATCACATATCTTTATATTTCACAACGTATGAAGTTACTTATATATAAATGTGTTACATGTCCAAAAACTGAGGGAAGTAAAAATGGACGACATATATATATACAACATGTTCACCTTGTCTCTTTTGTTAGCCATATTTCAGATTAAGCAACATCGAGGACGACTTTGTTTTCAAGAAGGGGAGGATGATGAGGACATGGCTACCACATTTACACCCATAGACCATGCTACTACACACATTGGATCGGCTACTAGAGCTCCAGCAAGCCAACAGAATTATCAGGTACTTTCGTTTTCTTGGTAATGTTTCTAATGTTCATGTGAATATGATGCTGCCTAACGTAGGTATATTTCTGTTGCTGACAAATGAAGGACCTATCATGCTACTACACACATTGGATCGACAAATGAAGGGAGCATGATCAAGCATGAAGATGAAGGCGCGTGCGATGGGAACAAGAACAGAGTTCTTGCTGGAGATTTTCGTACTTTGAAGCCACCATGATGATATAAAAGAAGATGGACGAAATATACAAGATGACATTTGATAAATTTCGTCCATAGCTTACTATTGGTGTTGCGCCACCTTATTTTTGGGCTAGGCCCATGTAAATTTCGAAATAGTGCTTAATAGGCAGTTTTGGAGCCCGTATTGTAGGGAAATTGACTAAAGAGGGATTTCAGTCCCACCTTGCCAAGGGAGGACGAAATTCCCTCTCTTTTCCCCTATATATACACCCCATAGGACACCCTTTAGACTGGGGATTTCTTTTAGTTAAAATACTGCTTAGCTAATCGCTGCATCATCGTGTACTCAGTTTTTGTCCAACGACCAGATCAAGACCGCTTTTGGAATCCCAACTTTATTCATACTTCATCTACATATTCGCAATATTCAGATTGCTTTATCATAGTTCTTGCTTGTTCTTCGATTGCTTGCAGGCACTAGACCTTCATGCTCAGGTTGATCGTGCTCCGGCGTGGTTAATAACCTTCAGGAGATTGGTTTGGCGATTGCTAAGGCGCAACGTCGTTGCACGTTTGTAGTCGGATTGTATAAGTCGTCTCCACCAAATCGATAGTTATCTCTCATCGAAAGACCGGGACATCCCGCCTCTATTGGTGGTGCGATGGAGAGGTGTGCGATGAACTTGAGTTCTGCGAGTGGATTGGATCTTGCTCGAGTCCTTGAGTTGTGAGTTGCTGATGACGAGACCGCCGAGATCGTGATTCCAACCTGCGTAGTCCCCAATTGACGAGGATTTACCTCGGCAAATCCAATGGTCAGGGACCCTGGGTTAGATCGTAGAGAGGATGAGCAGGTTGGCGATACTCGTCGGCTAACAGGAGACAGTACTTCCTGCTCGATTGTAGTATGCGGTAGGTGATTACAGTGGTGGTCGAGGTGAGTTTGCTCAAGACCGGAGGTATTGATTGAAGATTGGATGGCCTGAGCCGTCACCCCTCCCAGCCTTTATATACTAGGCTGGGTCTCGGGGAGTCCGACTCAAGTTACAAGGACGATTGCCTAATCTAGCTTTTGCCTTGGACGCCAAGTCTTGGCTTCCATGCTGGTCGTGGACTCCTACGGGGTGCCTTGAGTGGGCCAGTCGTGGGCCTGTCGAGGCCTCCATCGGGCCTTTTATCTTCATACGCACCAGGTATCCTCACACGCAGGAGTCGTGGGGTTACCCCCTCGTCATTCATCGAAGAAAATTTGCTGCTAGCTACATCTCAACCTTCCACTTGGGGTAACCAACAAGGGGCGAGAAGAATATAATCTCCCTCACCATCAACCATCAACCACCATCTTGCAAGGTCTAGCTAGGGAGGTTAGAGCAACTCGAATGGGACGACCAAATGGACTACAAAAATGTTCGCCTTTTGACCGTTTGGGCCGCCAAACGGATCGATGCTCGTCGTCCGCCAGTCGCGTGGCCCAACGGTGCGGGCTCGACTCATTTTTGGGAAGGACTATTTGATCCACTAGGTCCGCCTGTCTGAGTCACGGGCGCCCCGTTGTGTGCCAACTTTAGTCCCACCTCGGCGGCCGAAGGAAGGCCGGAGGTTTTTATAAGCATGGGCCGGCGTGGACTATTGTCAATAACTAGATTATACCCTGCGCGTTGTTGCGGAAACTATTAAGAAAGAATTTGATACTTTAAAACACGCGGAAATTTATGAAACATAATATAATTTGGTTATAAATATTTTTTTGAAAGAAATATTGTTTAAAGTAAAATTTCTAGGAAAATTTCATGAAAATTCAGAAATGAGTTTGATTTTTTTTGTTAATTTAGTTACTTGACAATATATCGGTGAGATGATATGAGACGAAAGCAACGTCGAGTAGAAACAATGAAGACATGTCTATCCTTGGCTAAATTTAAAACAATGACAACAACTCTCATTGTGTATTTATAAAAAAAATGTCACATAGAAAAATAAAATGCGATGTAACTCATAATTTGATTTTCTATAAAAAAGTTGCTTATAGATTGTGAGGTCTAGTGCATAAAAAGTTATTATTTGTTTGTGATATGATGCATGCACATGCAAAGTTAATGGAAGCATGTGCATGAAGAGTTAGTGGAAGAGTTTTTACATGGTGAGCCTACTTGATGATGTGGATAGCTTGCATGTCAAGATAAATAGGTTAGTGGGGATGAACTATTTAGGTATTATAGATATAGCAAAATCAGGTAGAACCGATTTGACGTGAACGGTCAGAAAAATTGACCCCTCACGTCACATCGACCCTACAAACTTTGTTATATTTTTTTAATTTTTCTATACATAATAAAAAAAGTAGCAATATTAGTTTAGGCCATTCACTTGCGTTAACATGAAAAAGTAGAAATAAAAAAAGTTGCAAAAATGTAGCAATATTAGTTTGCTATATGAGCTGTATTTTGGTGATATACATGTGTTAAAATGAAATTGTATATTTCATATTATTACATGTATAGCACCAGAATACAACTCGATCATGCCCTCTTACAACTTTGCTACTAGACAAATCTATTATGATGGACCCCTTGTAAACAACTACGGGAGCGCCTCGGCAACCGAGGTGGGACTAAAAATCAGTGGCATCCTTGGGCCGACAGGATGCAGACAGGCGGGCCAGGTCAGTCAACGCCATGGAGGAGCCACAGACAGGCGGGCCAAGAGAGAATACCGAGCGCGTCCGCCTTGCGTCTACCGCGGGTTCACACGGACCCAAATCAGCCGCAGAATTGGGCCTGAATTGGGTCGCGGGCTCGCGGCGGGCCAAAAAAGGGAAAATGGTCCGCTTGCGTCGCCCCGTTGTAACGAGATTTGTATCCGCGACGACCAAACAACGGCCGGCGAACCAAAAGCAGGCATTTGGGTCGCGCCGTTGGAGTTGCTTTTAATGATGTTAGGATATATTAGCTTAATACCGGTGCGTTGCCACGGTGAAGTAAAAATCATAATAGGAAATAATATTCTCTCTTCCATTTGCCCCTTGGTAATCATCGTTTCTTATTTAACCATCTTGAAAGAAGTGTTAGCATGTGATTTTCATCCACCGATAAACTTATTCTCTTCAATTTCTTTTGCGCTTGACAGATATTGTTTCATCTTAACCGTCCTCTCCTTACAAAAACCGATGGCATGTATGTAGTTTCCATCCATATAAACTGATTCTTTCTTCCGTTTCTTCTTGCCCTTGATAATCTTCGCTTTGTCTTAACCATCCTCAAGCGACATCTAATCTTCTCCCCGCCCCTTCTTCTGCTCCACCTTCATTCTCATTTTTGTAGTACTACAAATTATATAGTATTTGTCAATTCAAAATAATATTTTGATTATATTACATACTTACAAAATGAATGATGCACGTAGTACAATGTTGTTGAAATGGATGTATCTAAACATATATCAATGCTAGATATATCCATTTCAGCGAAAATTATTATGAAACAGAGGAAATACTTTCTTATTGGCTTAATAATAAAATATACTTTTGTCGCTTATGCTTCTCCCCATTCTGGCCGATGATGACAATCCATTTGACGAAGTTAATCCCAGGGTGATACTCGGCCAACACACCCCCGTCCATTCTGCTCCTTTATGTCCACGGTCTCGAAGCCTGACATCGAGGTGGCTAAACTCTAAAGCATGACAACTCTTAGAGAGATGTTTGAGGGATGTACTCAAATTGTTTTCCTTTTGTAAAATAACTCTGACGAGGGGGTAACCCCACGACTCCTGTGTGTCAGGATACCTGGTGCGTATGAAGAAAGAAGGCCCGCTGGAGGCCTCGACATGCCCATGACTGGCCCACTCAAGGCACCAACGTAGGAGTCCACGACCAGCATGGAAGCCAAGACTTGGCGTCCAAGGCAAAAGCTAGATTAGGCAATCGTCCCTGTAACCTGAGTCGGACTCCCCAAGATCCAGCCTAGTATATAAAGGCTGGGAGGGGTGACGGCTCAGGGCATCTAACACCTCCGGTCTTGAGCAAACTCGCCTCGACCGCCACTTTAATCACCTCCCGCATAATACAATCGAGCAGGAAGTACTGTCTCTTGTTAGCCGACGAGTATCGCCAACCTGCTCATCCTCTCTACGATCTAACCCAGGATCCCTTACCATGGGATTTGCCGAGTTCAATCCTCGTCAATTGTGGCCGACCGCGGGGAGTACGCGGGTTGGAATCACGATCTCGGCGGTCCCGTCATCAGCAATCAGCAAGTCGACGACTCCATTAGCACTCGACGTCTCCACAGCTCGAGCAGAATCCGATCTGTTCGGGTCCCTCGGCTTCATAGCACACCTTCCAACCCTGTGACCAGTTTTTGCGGACCTGCGCACTGGCGTTCACATGACCTTCGGTGGGTACTAGATCTATGTCAACCAGTGGGGCACTCTCCGCCTCACAGATCGTGTTCGAGCACCCGCAGCAACAACTGTTACAACAGTAGCAGCCGAAGACGAAACACCCGCCCATGCGACAACTCCGCGAATCTGCCGCGAGTCCCACCTCAATACAAGACATCGCACCTCTCGCGGCTGCACGAGTGGGGCACTCGCGAGGAAGAGACGCAGCACGGGCGCGACAGAGCTATCGACTGAGGCACCGTTCCAAGTATTCATGGCACACACCCGCGAGCCAACTTCAGACGACAAAGGCAGAGATGATGACCCGAGTAGTCACAGAGACGCACGCTCAAACAGCAGAAGCAGTGATCCTGACAACACTGGACAGATTACTGTCACCCTTGGCGAACCAGGAATCATACCAAGGAATGAATTTAGAAGATAGGAGCACAACAACCACAAGAACGACGAACCGGAAAGCAGCAGGCGCCAGATCTCAGAAGCGGCAAGAGAGGATCAACCCACCGAGAAAATCTACCTATCTAAAGAAGCAAACGCCAGAGTAAAAGACGCAGTAAAGCGCGGAAAGTTACTCCCAGAAGATGCAACCCGCGATGAGCTCAGAGCATACAACAAGATGGCGAGTGACATCACCAAGAAAACAAGGCGGCTGCGACTCGAATTGGAGAAGCAAGGAAAAACGTTACCGACTCGAGAACCAACCTCAAAGCACCGCCCGAACAACCGAGTGACTCCTCCGACCACGGCTCTCCCTCTCGAGGCAAATCCAGATTCGACAACTTAAGACGTACAAACAAGAAGAAAGTCGCTTGCAAACTGGACGACGACTTCAGGCTCGAAGAAGATGTCGAAGAAGAATAACAACTCACACCAGCAGAAGCCCTCATAACTGCCCAGGCATATCTCCATCGTGCTCAAAAGGGCAGAAAGGACAAAGCAGATCGCAACACGGCGATAGAACTCAAGGTAATGAGCAACGCCATCGCCGCTTCAGCACCAAAAAAAGCAGGCACAAGGCGAGTGCCCCGCGAGCAGACATCGGACATGGACCCCAGTTCGCCAGACGACGATGACGACGACAACAACGATGACCCTCGCAAGCGTCCATACAAAAGAAAAGACCACAGCCGGGACAACTATGGCAACCGACGTAGTGACGACCGACAAGACGCACGCGACGACATAACGCAAAACAAAATCAACCGAGGAAGACGTAGGCGCGCAGCCCGCAAAGAGTACTCAGACGAGCAAGCATCCGACGAAGATCTCGAACCATGCGGCGCACTATGCTTCGCGCGAGCCATACGCGAGACACGGAGGCCCAAAAGCTTTAAGTTAAACTCCACAACGCACAAATATGACGGACTGGAAGAGGTAGAGGCATGGCTCGATGAGTACCTAACAGCCATCAAGTTACAGCGGGGAACCAATATCATGGAAATGTAGTACGTAAAACTCATGCTCGAGGGATCAGCGCGACACTGGCTGAAGAACCTACGACGAGGATCCATCAGCTCCTGGAAGAAGTTTCACAGCGCCTTCATCGAGAACTTCAAGTCAACCTACAAGCGACCAGCATCACTCGAAGATCTGAGAGCCTGTAGACAAGGAACCAGAGAATCCCTAAGGGCATACATTCAGCGGTGGACCATACTTAAAAATTCATTCGAAGACATATCAGACGAAAGTGCGATCGACGCATTCAGAAGAGGCTTACAGCACATAGACTTCAAAGATCAACTCGGACAGATGAAGGTCCGAACACTCGCACGGTTATTGGAGCAAGCCAACAACTGGGCTGACGGAGAAGACTCCGTACGAAATGAACCAGACATCCAGACGACGCGCTCAGAACGCGACTACAACTATTACGCTGGAGACAAAGGTTTTGACAGAAGAAGAAAGCGCCCCAGGCGTAACTTCTATGACGACAGAGGACCCGACATAGTCGCGGCCAGTTTCCCAGATGACAGAGACGGAAGACATCGCGACGACAGCAGAGTGCAGCTAAGGGACAACCCAGAAATACCACCGCACACCCAGAAGCGAGATTTTAGATAAAGGAAGCCACGAGATGACACCCGAGCATACCGCTCGGCTAAGGAACAACTCGATGGGCCCTGCACACTACATGGGTTCAAAAACGAACATGGAGAAGTCAGATCGGGGCACACCCTAAGAAATATCAGGCGCTTCACCGAGCTCTCAGAAGAAAAGAGCCGGTCCACAGCACCAACAACACAACCTCTCGCAAGTGTAGCAGTTGGGACAATCTCCCACAATGCACCACCTGCACCCTCCGCACCAGCAAGACAGGTAGCAGCCATCCAGGAGCAGTGCACGACACCCGGCGAAAAAGAAGAGTACCCAGAGGCACATGGTCGAATCTACATGATCCAAGAAGGGAGACCATCAAACAGGCAGCAGAAGAAGGTCACCAGACAAGTTTTCCTCGCAATTTCCTCGCACCCGGCCATCCCAGAATATCTGCGCGGGTCTGAGACTGACATTACCTTTTCCCGAGAAGACCACCCGCCAGCAATCCCGCGTCCAGGACACGCCGCACTGGTACTCGAAGAAAGAATTGGAAACTATGACATGTCGCGAGTCTTCATGGATGGTGGCAGCGGAATGAACATCATATTCACCAAAACTCTGGAAGAGATGTTCATCCAAAATTCAGCACTTAAAACTTCAGGCATGACTTTCCATGGAATCGTGCCAGGCAAAGCAGTTTACCCCCTCGGAAAGATATGCTTGGAAGTGGTCTTCGGCAACACGAGATCCTTCCGCAAGGAGATGTTAGACTTCAAAGTAGTCGATTGGAAATCGCAGTATCATGCCATCCTCGGCCGCCAGCCTTCGCGCGCTTCATGGCAATACCGCACTACGCCTACCTCAAGCTGAAAATGCCAGGCCCACGAGGAGTCATCACAGTCAGCGGCAGTTTCATCAGATCCGATCGCTGCGATAGAGAATTCCAAAAGATATCAGAAACCTTTGGAGCACACCAGACCCGGGGAGTCGCCACACAAGAAGAAGAAGCGCTCCCATAGAATTCAGGGCACAACCGGAAGACTCACCGGCGTCACACGCCAACGACTCAAGTTATCCTAGCAGCAACTTTACATTCTTAGGGATATCAAGCCATCGATCCAAGTAAAGGGTTGTCTTCTACAGCCCCCTTCGTGTAAGAACAGCAGGAAAGATACCGAGAATATCTTTCCAAAAAGTGCTTACGCGACTTCAAATTTGGCACTCGGGGGCTCGCTCGCAGCATCCACCCCCCGAGGCGTTATTCGCTTACGCGACTTCAAAATTGCACTACTAGGAGAAAGGCTAGTAGTAGCGCCCCCTTTTGGCTTATCAGTAGCGCCCTAGGGCGCGCTACTGCTAGCACGCTACAGATAACTTGTAGCAGTAGCGCGCGTACGCACCCGCTACTACTACACCAGTAGCGCCCCCCTTAGAGCCCTCTACTACTAATACCAGTAGCGCGTACAGGTAACAGGGCGCTACTGGTATTTATTTTTCATTTTCTGTTTCTTTTTCCCATCGTATTTTTGCTGTATTTGTACAGGTATTATACAATATAGTCTCATACACATAGACAAGTTTTCTACAGAGTACAAATCTCATCATATCATACACATACAATAATCTGATGACCATATATATATATCATCATGATCTCTCATATCCAACACAAATGATGTCTCTCATCATGTCATCTCTAAAATAGCGATAGAAGTTGTCACAATATCTTAAATACATGCAACTACAAGCAAGTTTCATCATCCATCTAAACTATGATATATACTAGAAGAGCGGTCACTATGAGGAAGAGTGGAATTATGTAGTAGCTCATGAAGCGCCGCCTCCGATCTTCCTCTCGCGCTAGCGTAAATCTCAAGTAACTAGCTTCCGCTTCCTCTCTGGTATTGAACCCTCTTTGGATGCCGCCCGGGAACCGGTGCACTTGGGCCTGACACTCTGTCCACTCATCGTACACTCCTGGAACCTTCCCTATGTACACGGCATAGCACTTCTTCGCCATCGATGATCTATGTACCTATTAGAGATGCATATTCATTATAGGAATTCAACAATAGTACACAACATAATATACTTGAGCAACACGAAGACAAAAAGTTAGTGAATAGATGCAACATAAAGTAACATACATAATATAATATACACACGTTGTTCATGGTACCCCAACTAGTTCACTAGCTAGCAAGCGTTACGCAAGTAGTTCAACATGACCGTTAAATTACATCACAAAGGTTTCATATCGCTTCCAAAAGTATAAATTCAACCGAGACATCATCATCGGCATAGTCAATACACTAGAACTTCCATCCATCCATATCTGGGAGGACGCACCCTAGCTTATTGAACGGCGTAATGTCCAAAAGCTGCATTCCTACGCGAGTTTTAACATCATCTCGCGATATTGGGCCGTGGTAGAACATCCCCTTCTTGTCGACGACTTCTTTCATGATGATGGTTGCAATATCCTTCAGGATGCGAAAGAAGTCATCTCTTACTTTATAATCCGGTTCGGCTAAGTTTTTTGCCCATATCATGATATGATTGTCATCTTTGCTTGCCATGCGAAGACGTTGCTGATCCTTTCTGAACTCCATCATGAGATGGGTGACATAGTATCCATCATTTGTACTTCCTTCCGGTTGATGGATACTGCAGAAGTTGGTTTTATGCGAGAAACACGGCGCGCCCTTCCTTCGTGACTTTTTCTCGATGTGGCCACCCCTCATGCCGAAGCCCTGGAGAGTGGAATCCAGAAGACTCATTACTTTGGTGTAGTCCTTCCTTTGGAAGTTCCTAGACGAGTCGAAATACACGGCATGGGAGACTCGCGGGAAAAGAACGATAAGGACGGCGTGCCCCTCTCTACGCAAAATAAATGCACCTCAAATTAGCTAGCCTCCATATGAGCAAAGGAATGATTGAAATGTAAAGGCAATCGGGCAATGACTTACATTGGATGATAAGGCACGAGAACCATTTCCTTCTCCTTATTCATCAGCATGAAATTTTCGATGTACTCCCAAGCAGTTTTAAGTTCATAGTCACCGAGCGACAAGAAGGACTCATGCATGTAGTATGGATATGCCACCGCGATTTGCGAGATTTCCTCTCTTTTGATGACAAAGCTCATATGGAGCGCAAAAAGGCGGACGATCGTAAAATCGAGCCGCCTAGTGAGGAACATCTCAAAGATGTGATCAAACCGCAGGAAGAACACTTCCGCAGGCGCTGTGTCGACGTAGCCCATGCCCGGAGGCACACACACCGCATAAAGTTGATATCCTGGATCCTTCGACGCGAGAAGGCTTTTCTCTGTCGACAGTACATGGTCGTGCAGTCTCCTGAGATCCCCTGATATGCTCTCCAGCGGTTTCGGCAGGAGGATCGGCTCGCCCGCGACATGGATCAACGCCGTACCTTTCATCGGTACACGGTCTGCAAAACCGGTTGGCGGAACCGACTTGCTGTTAGAAGCATTGACAACCTTTTTGGCAGCTAAGTCTTTCCTATTCGGTCTCTTCCTCGGCTTCTTCTGGGGGAGAGGTTGTGATGAGCCTTTCATAGCGCCCTTGATCGCCAACCCAAGTGTTGACGGGCTGAGCAAGGGTTGTTCATGCTGGTTTGAGGCGGCATCTGGAGGCGTGTCCTGCAAGGGTTGCACGAAGAGAGACTTTTTGCACTCAGACCTAGGATGCTCCTGCTCCGACAGAATATCCATTTTCTCGTCCACATGCTCCTTATTGGCCGAGTCATATGGATGACTCATCATTTCTACTTCCTGATTAATGAAGGCGGTGTTGAGGAATTGCATAGGGTCGTCCATGTCATCATCCATTGCTTGCTAGAGCACGGGGGATAAATCACGATCCACTCTGCTTGGACCGCCTTCCTCGCGTCGCTCGCCGATCTCACCCAGTATAACAGGCAGCGCTAATAATTGCGGAGGCGGGGTGGTGGTGTTCATACCTTCTTGGGGATGTGTTGTCGTTGGTGTGGTCATCACAGCGGCCGACTCGACACGAAGAAGACCCTTCGGCCATAGGATGAAATAGCCCTTGCAGTCTGCAAGCCTCTTAGGGGTCTTGTCTTCCTCTCCCCCGAGTTGTACCGGAGGAGCCAAATCCTCGTGGCCCGGTTTGACACTCGCCACGGAAACCTTGAAAGTGGTATTGGGCATCTGCATGGTGTGGATCATCCGATCTGTGGGATTTATTATCGTTGCCTTTCCCACATCCACCGTCTGGCCATTGATCATGTATAGTAAGGTGCACGGGGTTCTCTCGGCCTGCGAAAACATGTCTACGGCGTCAGACATCCAAAAGGCAACGAAAAAGGGATATATTATAGATATGTTGGTGTGACGCGTAATTACCGTGAGGGCGTCGAGCTCAGCCAAAGGCGAAGGCCCTCCTAGCACGCCAGAGACAGAGGACGCGCTGCTATGAGCGGCTAATGGAGCATGTCCGGATCCGAGAGCAGGCCCCGCTGGTGCGATGTTCACCGAGTTGCTCCCGACGAAGCTAGTACGGGGAAAATCCGCTGCCGTTTTGTCTGGATTTTGCTTCGTCCACTCGATAACAGCCGGGATCAAGGATGAAACCGAAGCTGCGAACTCATCTCTACAGGCAGCTAAAGCTGCATTGACTGCCGACTTGATCATCTCTTGTTTGGTCGCTTGTTCGGTCTCAGCTGCTTTTTTCTCAACTGCAAGCTTCACCTTCTCGTCGATGTTGACCTGGCTAAACTTCCTTCTCTGCCTTTTGGCCTCAGGGTCCTCGTGGTAGTAGTGCTTCCACTGGGCACCATCTCCGACGCCGTGCACACGTCCATGCTGCGGCCGAGTGTCCAAAGGGAGGCCCTTCATTATGTTCAAGGCCCGGTTGAGATGGGTGTCCCACTTGGGCCTCATCGTCGACTGAGACGATGAGTCGCTTTCGGCATCAAGCTTGTGTTGCTCTTTCTGCGAAAGAAACGTGGACCATTTACAAATGTTACTACAACGTGTATTCTGACTTGATGAGAAGCTAATATAAGGTGGAAAAAAATATTACCAGTAATCTCATCAATTCCCTCGTGGGCGCGTCCGTGGACCAAACCTTTTTCTTCGAGTCCCACTTGTAGCGGGCCCTGATGAAGTCATACTCCTGCGGGTCGGTGAACTCCGCCAAGGGGTCTGGGATCCCCGCGGCTTCATGTTTCGCGTCCTCCTTGTCCCATATGGGCCTTTTGCCAATGTAACCACGGCTTCCGAGGCGGTATTTCCCCGTGTTCCTTTTCTGAAGCCCTTTGAATTTCGCGGACCTAAGCTTGGCTTCGTCGGTAGCGCAAGTGTCCTTGAATTTTAAGAACTCAGCTTCCGTAAGTGATGGATTCTCCGCAAAAATCTTGGACAAAGGTTTGTTCTTCTGAATCAATCATTTCACCCTCACTTTCCACGCGGACAATGCGTTGCTGAACTTGACCATTGCGGCGGCGTTTATGTCAGTCATGGCATCATCATCCCACAGAGTTTTGCTCTCATCCCGATCCGGGAACTTGAATCTATTGTGCAGCTTCGTAAGGAGTAAATGTTCCATATTTGGTATACTCCTCAAGTCATAGTCGTTGATGCTCGCGGTTTCCCGTAGGATGCATCCGACTTGGTTGCCGTAGCACTTGCGAGCTTCCGCCGGCGCTATTGGCTCGAATTTGCCAGGATGCACCTCTGTCACTAGCAGTTTGCCGGTGTCGAGCTTGTTTGGTTTTCGTACCCTCGCCTTCTTCTTATTTGCTGGTTCATTAGCGGCTTCAGCGCCGCCGGTGTCGGTGGCGCCGGTGTCAGTGCCATCGGTGCCATCAGGAGTGCTGTCGGACTCGATTTCGGCGTCCGTCGCACTAGCGGCATTTGGACCTTTGTCTCGTAGCTGAGAAGACATATGGTCGAGGAAGGCGTGTTCATGCTGCTGGTAGTCAAAATATTGATTTGCACCGGCTTCGTCGTTGGTCGACATGTTTCCTACGATATATTTAGTCTCCAAGTTTAATTCTCAAACTATAAAAAAAGGACTAAATACCGTCCTATCAAATACCGGACACTCGATATGTCATACTTTGTAGCACAAGTCATGTCGAAATTCACGGTAAATTTCGGCATGACCTTTGCTAAAAAGTGGACATATCGGGAACCTGAAATTTGCCGGAACGGAAATAAATCAACATTCCGGCAAAACATAGGCCCCTCGGATCCCTGCATATGGAAAAAAGAAGAAAATTCGTACACAATATCATTTCATTTGCATTTTCAACTCCAAAAGTTCAAATAACAACTGCACTGCACTGCACAGCCCGAGTTATTAACAGCAGCAACTGTGCTACAATGTCCCATCAAAGCATCTTTCCAACAAGCTTAACAGCTCAACTGAAACCAATTAAGTAAGAGGAGGAACTAATAACAACTGCAACACAGAAAATACAACAATATAGTCATACATTTTTATGTATTTTACTAACCAGTACTGCTAGCATCGTATGCAATTTTTAGCATCAAATTGAGGTGTTGCGAATTTTCTTTTGCCTGCTGCTGACTTATTACTAGTAGTTTTTTCGGTGATTCCTTGTCTATCTCATCTCCCTATCTGGACGCTTCCGGCACAGTACCATACAATGTGAAAAATAAATAAAGTGGAGCGTGTATTTGTGTGTATACTACTCCTACTTACCATATAATATGAAAAATAAATAAAGTGGAGTGTGTATTTGTGTGTGTACAATACTGTACCATGCAATGTAAAAAATAAATAAATAAAATTGGAGTGTGTGTGTGTGTACAGTGTACTATAGAAGCCTTTGATGCTAAAAATTGCATACGATGCTAGCAGTACTGGTTAGTAAAATATGATGCTAGCAGTACTGGCTAAGCATAATAGAGGCCTGCAGGCATACCAGGGAGGCGAGGCGACGAGGGCGGGGAGGCGCGGCGACGACGACGGCGGCCGGGGAGAAGTTCGAGAGGGTGATGAGATAGAGGGGAATGAAAAGAAGAACCCGCCCGACCGGTTTAAGTGAAACTTAGCAGTAGCGGGCCCTGTCAGGGCGCGCTACTGCTACGTTTAGCAGTAGCGCGCGCTGAAAGGGCCTGCTACTGCTAAGTTTAGCAGTAGCGCGCTCTGACAGGGCCCGCTACTGCTAAAACTTAGAGGTGACCCGCTTAAGTTTAGCAGTAGCCCGCTCTGACAGGGCCCGCTACTGCTAAACCTTAGCAGTAGCGCGCGCTGACAGGGCCCGCTACTGATATTTCTGGCATTTTTTTCCCTCTTTCCATTTCCTTTTTAATTTTTTTCCCGAACAACGACCGATACAATTTATATAATGTATATTTAACAGCGGCAATATATAATTTGACCGATCGATAACGCGGTTAAAGTGCAAGTATACATATATAGATTACAACACACATTTAGTTTCTCAGCGTCGAGGACGTTTCTTAGTGATTAGTTTCTTTCCTTTTTTGTTCGTTTCCGAATAATTTAGGTCCTCGTTGTGACTTTTCCTTTTCCATGGAGTACGATCTTTCATAGGTAATGTAGTCTTCATTCTTCTTTTGACATATGCTTCATCGTCGTCGTCATCTTCCCTCATCGGGTTGCCGTACTGGTCATAGTCTTCTATGTTGGCGACTCCATCCATTCCGACGATGTTTCTTTTGCCTCTCCTCACGACAACACGGCTGGGATTGCTCGGGTCGGTTATGTAGAAACATTGTGTCACGTGCTTAGCGTGTATCCATGGCTCATTTTTGGCGATGACGTTCACGGTAGCGCTCTTGGCGTCGGGTATAGACATAGTAGTGAAATACCGGTTTTCTCTTTCAACATTCTTAGCCCATCTGACATGGAACATCGTCGCATTGTGTAGTCCAGAGTAGTTAAGCTCCCAGATCTCTTCGACCCTTCCGTAATATCTTTCAGTTGAGCCGTTGTCGTCAGTCATGCATTCTATCGTCACCCCCGAGTTCTGGAAATCACTTTTCATATCTCTGGCCTCCGTATAGAACGTGTATCCGTTTATATCGTATGCCTGATAGGTGAGGAAGTTGACAACATGGCCATGTGCTAAGGCGTATATGAGCAATGCGTCTGTAGACCCCTCTTCCGGAGATTGGCAAGAACATGCTCTTTGAACCAAGGCAAGAAAGTGGAGTTGTGCTCTCTAGTAACTTTGGCGTCCGTCTTGCGTAGGCCCTAGTCATGGTACTTCTTAGCGATGGTTTCTTTGTGCAGTGTCAAAAAAGGGTCTACCACGTCAAGATGTTGTAGCACTACTAAGTTTGCCCTGTCAAAGTCATTGTGTCGATCCGAGTGGTCGACATGCAGTTCCCTCCGACCGTTGGTGTGACCTTCTCCTCCGAGCCTCCCATGGTGCTTGTTAACGGGCAAACCAACAACAGGGACGTCGTCGTCTCCGTTGCTTAGATAATTCTCGCAGAAAGAGATGCACTCTTGTGTCAGATAGCCCTGTACGATGCTTCCATCTGGTCGGGACATGTTACGAACGAATCCTTTGATGACCCCATTCATCCTCTCGAACGGCATCATGTTGTGCAGGTATGACGGGCCAAGGTCGATGATGTCGTCCACAATGTGGACACACAGATGCACCATGACATCAAAGAACGCGGGCGGGAAGTACATCTCGAGCTCACATAGTATGACAACAATCTCTTCATGTAGACTTGTGAGCTGCTTCGAACTGATCGACTTTCGAGAGATAACATCGAAAAAATTACAGAAACCAGTAAGCGTGTCACGGACGTGTTTGTCCATTATCCCTCTAAGGGAAACCGGTAGTATCTGCGTCATCATCACGTGACAGGCATGTGACTTCATCCCGCTGAACCTTTTTTTCTGCATGTCTAGATATCTGCTTATCTTCCCACACTAACCGGAACTAACTTTTATTCCGGTAAGACACTTGAAAAATTGATCGATCTCCTTCGTATTGAAGGTGAAGCAAGAAGGGGGGCAATATTTCTCTTCCTTCTTCTTTACTTTTTTGCCCCGCCTGCTGTCCCCTGCCTCTGTCTCCGTCTCTGTCTCGGCCGTTTTATGGGGCATGTGGAGATCTGCCCTTATTTCCAAATCTTCCAAGTCTCTTCTTGCCTTCGTCCCATCCTTGGTCTTCTCCGGCATGTTCATCAGTGTACCAAGCAAACTCTCGAGAACATTCTTCGTGATATGCATTTGATCAAGACAATGAGGTGTATCGAGTTTGCGCCAGTACTCCAAGTCCCAGAAAATAGACCTTGTTTTCCATACCTTCAGCAGTGGCTCCAGTTTTTTCATCTTTCCAGGCGCGGGGCACTCTTTCTAGTTTTTCAACAACTCATCAATTTCGGCGCTGCTCCTCTTACGTGGAGGTCCTCGATGCTCGGTCTCACCATTGAATAGATCTCCACGGTTTCTCCACGGGTCATTCTTCTCGAGCCATCTTCGATGCCCCATGTACACGATTTTCGCAGACCCACCATCTTTCGTTTGCTGCTGAGACGTTGTATCATCCATCCACCTCGTGCATCCGCAATATCCATGGCACACCTGGCCTGATACATATCCGTAACCGAGATAATCGTGCACCGTCGTCAGCACCGCGGCTTTCATATAGAAATATTCTTTTTCGAAAGCGTCCCATGTCTTGACTGGTGATTTCCATAACATTTCTAGCTCCTCTTTCAATAGCTCGAGATATAGATTAATATTATTTCCCGGTTGTTTCGTCCCTTGAATTAGAATGCTCATGTGTATGTACTTTGTCTTCATGCACTTCCACGGGGTAATGTTGTACATCCATACAAACACGGGCCATGTGCTATGGTTGGTGTTCTTCTTGCCAAACGGATTCATGCCATCTGAACTCACGCAAAGCATGACGTTCCTTGGATCAACATGAAATCCATATTCGGCGTTCAACGCTCTCCACTGGCTTCCATCCACAGGGTGTCTCATCTTCGGATCATCTCCATCATCAGGCACCTTCCTGACCGCGTGCCACCGCATGAGCTCAGCTTCCTTAGGATCTACGAAATAACGCTGCAGACGAGGAATGATCGGAAAGTACCATACAACTTTCTGAGGAGATTTCTTTCCGGCCTTCTTGTATCTATCAGCATTGCACACCGGACAACTGTTTTTTTCTGTGTTCTCATTCCGATAAATGATGCAATCGCTGATGCATGCATGGTATCTAATGTGCGGCAGATCTAGAGGGCACACAATCTTCTTGGCCTCATCGACACTAGTAGGACAAAGGTTCCCTGGGGGAAGAACTGTCTTGTTTAGATACTTGAGATGATCATCGAGGCTTTTGTCGCTCCATTTGTTTTTAGCCTTCATCTTTAGAAGTTCGAGCGTGAAACTCAAGCGGGTCACCTCAGGAGCGCAACCATCATACAATGGAGTCTTCGAGTCTACCTCCAGTTGCTTCAACTTGGCCTCCTCTCTAGAACCAGCTCTGTCGCTAGTCGTCTTCTTGCGAAGCAGGTCTCGAACATGAGGGCCCCGCACGATTGAATTTAGTAGCGACGAAGGATCCGTCATGTCCGCATCTTCTCCGTCATGTTCGGTCTGATCTTCTCCGCAATTACCATGTGCGGCCTCTTCTCCGCCGTCATTTCCAGCGCCCTCTTCGTCTTCGGATCCATCAATCATCTCTTCATCCGCTGCCATGGGGTTATTGGTTGCACCGTCGATATCGTCATCATCATCTTCAGTTATCCATCGATTATAGCCATCCATGAAACCATATCTAAGCAGGTGTGCCTTCAAACGTCCACCCTTAAAGGGGTTCAGCCAGACGCCTTCTTTGCATTTTCGACAAGGACATAAAATCTCCTTTTCATTTTTTTCAACCATGTCGTCCACTGCGGATCGCAAGTATCTATCCACCATCCTTCCACAGACCTTCATGGTCGCCTACAAGTTATACAAACAAAAGATTATAACGACATGCATATGCATATCAAAGTCATACAAAAATTCGGCATGACCTTCCTAAAAATAGGACATATAGAGTTTGCCCGAAATTCGCCGAAACGGAAGTAAATCGACATTTCGGCAAAACATAGGCAAACTCTCATATCACACACCCATACACACACACACAAATATTTTCATTGATGCAAAGCACACTCTTTTACTCACATCTCATGCATCCACGTACCTAGCTAGCTAGTAATTAATTAAGAGAGAGAGAGAGAGAGAGAGAAAGTATATACCTTTTGTTAAAATATCACACTTGGGAGAAGCTTGCACTAGCTAGTGAGGGGAAGGAGACAAAGGTGAGAAAGAGAGATAGCTAGATGCATTTATGCATGATATGTGGTGGTGGAGGAGGAGCAAATTAGAAGGAAAGAGCGAGATATTGCATTAATGAAGATGGTGTGTAGTGCATTAAAGGAGATGGTGTAATGCATTAATGGAGATGGAAAAGAGGTAGGAGAAGGAATGAGGAAGAAGCAAGTGAGGGAGAGAGAGGAGGGGGGAGGGGGATGGTTGGTGGAAAGGTGGCTGATGCGCCTTACCAGTAGCGCCTGTACCGCTACGGCGCTACTGCTATTCTTTTAGTAGTAGCGACCCAATAGATCACGCGCTGCTGCTATTTGCGGGCCTCTGGGTTAAGTTGGGTCCACATTAGCAGCAGCGGGCGTAACGGAAGGGCGCTACTGATAAGTAGATAGTAGTAGCGGGCTTTACAGGGGGGCGCTGCTACTAAAACTTGTCAGCTGGGTTTGGTGGGGACCACCTTTACCAGTAGCGGGTCCACAGATGAGGCGCTACTGATACAGGCATATCAATAGCGAGCGTCCATATAGCGCGCTACTGCTAATTAGCAGTAGCGCCTGTCTTTAAAGGGCGCTACTGTTAAGCCTCTACCTATAAGCTTTTCCCTAGTAGTGTTGGCACTCAGGGGCCCGCTCGCAGCAGCCACCCCCCGAGGCGTTATTCGCTTACGCGACTTCAAAATCGGTACTCGGGGGCTCGCTCGCAGCATCCACCCTCTGAGGCATTATTCGCTTACGCGACTTCAAAATCGGCACTCGGGGGCTCGCTCGCAGCAGCCACCCCCCGAGGCGTTATTCGCTTACGCGACTTCAAAATCAACACTCGGGGGCTCGCTCGCAGCAGCCACCTCCCGAGGTGTTATTCGCTTACGCGACTTCAAAATTGGCACTCGGGGGCTAGCTCGCAGCAGCCACCCCTGAGGCGTTATTCGCTTACGCGACTTCAAAATCGGCACTCAGGAGCTCGCTCGCAGCAGCCACCCCTCGAGTTGTTATTCGCTTACGCGACTTCAAAATTGGCACTCCGGGGCTCGCTCCCAGCAGCCACCCCTCGATGCGTTACCCTCCTACGCGACTTCAAAATTAACACTCGGGGGCTCGCTCGCAGCAGCCACCCCCTAAGACGATATCCGACCACTCGACTCAACCTTCCAACACTCGGGGGCTTCATCCATAGCAACGACCCAGCAAAGTAATACAACAAAACCCCAAGGGACTCCACAACAATTGCAACACACGTCGCCCAGAAGAAGAATCCTACAAAGACTACAACTACACAAGGGAGAATTTACAAAAATCCAAGCAACGTCTAAACTCCAGGCTCCGATTTCACTTTGCAAAGAGCACCCAGAAGACGGTCATTTTATTCGCATACCCACTTCACAACTAGACTCACAGGCTTGTCCACCGCCGCGTTGTGCTCATCCATCGGCTCATCTCGACCGCCAGGAGGACCCTGAGCTGCCAGCATAATATCTACCCCAGGCCAATGACTATGAACAAAGGCAAATGCGCATAGAGCCCCTGCATGAATCTGATGATTCACAACACGGCGAAGCTCCGCAGGTTGAGAGAACACCCGGCAAAGCCTCTCAAGCGACGATGGAACATGACTTAGTGGATAAAATTCGGAGAAGATTCCACCAAGCACTCTGCAGCAGTACTCAAGAGCTCGCGGCACCCTATTAACCCGTAGCCGAATAACGGCAAATAATCGCACACACGCCCTATCCATCCAAAAGGGATTGTTCGCCTGCACGACCAGGTCATCCAAGCGCAACAACTCCGACTGCACGGCCTCCTCCTCCCCACGTGATCGACCAGCCATCACTTTGTAAGAAGAGAAAGAATCAGCAGAAAGCACAAGGAAAAACTCTCGCGCAGCCGAGCAGTCGAAATAGGACGAAACTCACCCTTCAGAAGATCAGACATTTTCGCCATCCAAGCAGCTAAGCTATCCACAACAGCCTCAGCGCGTTCACGTTTTGAACGCTGGATTGCAACAGCACCCTTGAGGCGGCTAATCTCACGATCCGTGTCTCTTAAGTCTCAAACAGACAGACTCATAGGCACCCTCGCGAGAATCCTCCTTCAGCAATTTCCAAGAACGGGAAATGCCCGGGGTGGCCTACCGCAAAAGGAGAACAAGTCAAAGAAAAAGGAAAAAACGAGCAGCACAAAAAGGACAAACCATTTTCACCAGTAAAAGATCCAGCATCCCGCACTCCAAAGGAGGCACATTACAACGCTAAGGAATCATTCAAGTTTAAAATACAAGCATAAGTTTCCAGTTCACCTACTCCGCACCCTGAGATTTGTGGATATCAGCCTCCACAACCAGCTGCAGCTGACCGGCAAGCTGAGTGGCCCGGCTACTCTGTTCCTCTGTATAACTAGGCAGGCTATCCACCACGGAATCCTCAATAGGAACACCATGTCCCAGAAGAACAACAAAAGATGTCGCAAGCCCACTCACCACAGTTTCCCGGACCAAGCCCTCCAACCGATCGCCATTCGGTCCGAACGCAGCAACCTGCAAATCAAGACCCTCAGGCCTTTCTTCCTCCTCCGGGAACATATGTTCATGAAGAAGCTTCAGAAGAGTCGAAGCTCGACCACATACATCATTCACGGCACCAGCAACAATCGACACAGCATCCACATCGCCACAGAGAGTGCTCGACTCCGCTATAGCAGCCCCCACCACCTCAACACTCACGAAGCCTGCACCAAGTGGGAAATAGCGGTGCTCAGAAACTCAAGATAAGAACCACAGAAAAAGGAAGAGAACAACCTCCTCACCTGCTAAAGAGCTCGCCAGGTCGCGCAGGCGTTCGCACCCAACCTTTTCCATCAGCTGGAACTATTTTTCCACCTGCTGCAGCCATTCGAGCTCGCCACGCTGCACCTATAGATCCTTTTCCATGGACTCCAAAGCAGCCCGGAGCAAAGAGAGTTCTTTTTCCGCAGTCTCAGCCCGCTTCTCAACAACTTTTTTGTAACCTACAGCAAGGGTATCACTCAGGCGACCAGTCAACAGCTGAAGAAGAACAAAAGGGGAAGAAAGCATCTTACGCCTCATGGTGGTTAAGCTCCCCTGGGTTGCGTCATGAGCATGTCGCCACCGATCAGCATCGGTCAGCACGTGCTCGCACATCCGGAACAAAGGCTGAAACCAAATAGTATGTAGAAGTCAGAGCCACGCAAAGGAAAATTCAAGTCTAAGACTGCAACCAACCACAAGTGATTGCTCGCAGCCTCGGGGGCTACTCCCATCGGGAGCACTGTCGTGCTCCCAATGTTGCACAAAAATCAATGAAAGCAGAAAGAAAGTCAAGTCTAAGACTGTAACCAATCACAAATGATTGCTCGCAGCCTCGGGGGCTACTCCCATCGGGAGCGCTGCCGCGCCCCAATATAGGTCAGAAGGACAAAGAACTCTATACCTTCTCAGCCATGCGATCAAACAATTTGGCCTTATCCTCAATAGGGAGACTCCACCTCTCCAAAAAGTACCCCTCAGGAATCACAGGCTTCGTGTCTGGGGGACAGTCGCCTTCAGTGGCTGCAGAAGATCCCCCAGATGGAGCAGGCGCGTGGGTCGTCCCTGCACCCGATGCTACAGGAGTCGTGGAAGGAACTGACTGACCAGCCGGCATACCGGAGTCAGTAGACTGAAGATCAACAGCAGCAGTACTCGTGGAGGAAGCAGTCGGAACAGGAACAGTACTGCAAATTACACATCATCAGAACAAGAAGTCAAAACAAACAGCAAAATCACCCAGCAGAAGAAATACGAACCCAACAGGCGCGACACTCGGACGAAGTAGCACCCCAAACTTGCGCCTCTTTGGAGCGGCCGGAGGAGGGCAAGGCACAGCAGAAGGCGCGATTGGTGGTAGTTCGCCACCACAACCCTCTGTATCCCACCCACTTGCAGTCGAGGAGCGATTGCGTTTGATGCGCAAGGGACTCAAATCTTCACCGTCATCAGCAGACGATGGCTTTCCACTCGCGGACTCGCCAGCATCAGCATACGAAGCACCCCCATCACCTGTGGACGCGGGATCCACCTTGGCTGCATCAGGCTCATCCAGTATCTCCGCATCCTCAGGCTGTGGCGGATTTTTCAATAGGGAAGAATGATTCTGCAAGTAAGAGCATCATCAATAATCAACAGATTTTAGTCAAATCTCCAAGAACTCAAGTAAATACCTGGGGTAGAGGCGTATCAGCAGCATATGGAAGAATGGGGCTCTCAACACTAGTACTCGTGCATTTTGTAACCTGCTGGACCCGAAAAAAAAGGTCATCACCGAAGATGTCCTTGGAAGAACACCTGGTCAGGTCCTCGGGTCCAGCATACCGCCACATGGGGTGCACCCGATGCTGAATTGGCTGGATGCGCCTCCTCATAAACACAGAGATAAGTTGTCCACCAGTTAACGCCTTCTTCAAATCAGAAATTTTCTGCACTAATGGCTCGACAGCAGATATCTCACCGGCAGACAGAGAATGTGCCCATGATGACCGCTTAGCCACTCGCGCTAACGGATTGAAAGGAGAAAGACTTACTTGCTAACCGTCAACGTGTTGGTCCTTCAGATAAAACTAGCCTTTCCGCCATGTATAGACAGAATCCAGCTTCTCCAGATCAAAATAGGGTCCTTAATGGCAATGCCCACGCCCCCAATGGCGTACTCAAAGTTCGTCCTCTTCACATTGAAGAGGCGTTTCCAGAGCCCCCAATGGGGATAGATCCCTAAGAAGCCCTCACAGAGCGTGATGAAGTAGGCAATATGCAGTATCCCGTTAGGGGTCAAGTCATGCAGCTGCAATTGATATGCAAAGAGCAATCCCCGGACGAAAGGATGAACCGGAAGTGCAAACCCACGAGGGAAGAAGCTTTGGAAGCATACCCCGTTCGTCGGGGTGAGGTACGGGCACCTCTTCATCTCCAGGAATCCGAGCAGCACCATCTTCCACAACGCCATCTCACCCAGCGCATCTAGATCCGCAGCTCCAAAAGCAGACCGCTCCCATCTACTAAACATCCTTGCCGACTCCTGCGCTGCACTTTGAGGACACTTGGACATGGATATCGCCGCACAGCCGCACAAAGTAGAGAGGCAAAAAGCAAAGAGTAGAGGAAGCAGAGGAAGAAGAACAAGCAGAGGAAGGCAAGGGCTGGGTAAAACCTAAATCCACCCAGCCCCCCAGTATTTAACCAAAAGTCGTGGAATATCTAACCACCATTGATCTTGGAACCCCGCAGACGTGGCGCGATCCCACGATACCCGTGCAATATGGAAAACCCAACCGGCGCAGTAGCCATACCGCCCACCCCGCGCGAAAAACGAGGACCATAATCACACAGTGCAAAAAATTTGGGCATGATTGTGTCACATCACGTCCATTCACAAGGTATGGCCACCCAACTTGTTAGGCAGCCCGGCAACGTCACATCTCGGCAAGGTGTGCTGAGTACGCGTCATTGCTATCCGTCAGCGGTCTGTTTCTAAAACTTTTGACCATATTTCAATTTTCTTACTCCCATTGGGAGCACATTGCCTTTGCTAAAAACAGAGCAAGGTCCAAACCTCGAGGACGCGGGTGTCTATTCCCCCTATAAACAATAATCGCTACATCTACAGAGTTCGGGTGCTCACTCACCCAGAAGGCAATGATGTGCTCGAGTGATCACTCGCACTAACAAAAAGCGATACCTCTACAGAGTTCGGGTGCTCCCTCACCGTGAAGATAACAAAGCATTCGAGTGGCTACTCGCAAGACTCGACTAATACCCAGAAGGACAATCTGCCCATGCACTCGACGACTATCTGAGTGGGCGCATCTCTTATCGACTCCTCGCTTGAGCTCGCAAAAGCTCCGCACGTGAATAATAATAGTCCACTTGATTTGTTTATTACAAGTGGGTGCATCTCTAATTAGGCTTCGCACCTCTATAAAAATGATGCCTCGGCGGCGACACACTGCACCCCAAATGCCGCGCAATCTTAGCGCGTAGGTAAGACCCCGTTGCGCAGTCGGCCGGACCGGAACTTGCCACAACGCGACTTCACTCCTGATGTTTTCCATGCGCTTGCATGAGGAAATATGAGCCGATAACGGACGCATTAAGGCTGTTTGCTGAGACCGGCGGCATGAACTTTGCTAGACACCGGTCGTTTCCAAGTTCGTGTCGAGGGACACGGGCTTGATTGGGCTACTGAGGTATTTTCCACTAGCGCAATTCACCAAGGCTCGGCCAATTGACTACCTTGGGACCTTTCAGCTTATCATCCCTCGAATAAACATTTTTATGGCTAACAACCAACGACTCGCAGCCGCGCTGCACATATGAAGGCAAGTGATGGCGGATTCGAGTCCCTGCGTGACTCTTCGAGTCCCCCAGGCACTCGGGGGCTACTGACGAGGGGGTAACCCCACGACTCCTGCGTGTGAGGATACCTGGTGCGTATGAAGACAGAAAGCCCGTTGGAGGCCTCGACAGGCCCATGACTGGCCCACTCAAGGCACCGACGTAGGAGTCCACGACCAGCATGGAAGACAAGACTTGGCGTCCAAGGCATAAGCTAGATTAGGCAATCGTCCCTGTAACCTGAGTCGGACTCCCCGAGACCCAGCCTAGTATATAAAGGATGGGAGAGGTGACGGCTCAGGGCATCTAATCATCAATCAACACCTCCGGTCCTGAGAGAACTCGCCTCGGCCGCCATTGTAATCACCTCCCGCATAATACAATCGAGCAGGAAGTACTGTCTCCTGTTAGCCGACGAGTATCGCCAACCTGCTCATCCTCTCTACGATCTAACCCAGGGTCCCTGACCATGGGATTTGCCGAGGTCAATCCTCGTCAAACTCTATGTGCACTTGTAATAGTAAAAGAAAAAGGGGAAATACATAACCAACAACAAGCAAATAAAATACTTCCAGGATTTTAGAACTATCATGTCAAAACCCTGAAATATTAAAACTGAAACCACATCATCACCTCTTATAATCAGCAATCTATACATAATGTGTATCTTCGCATGCTACAAAAGACTTTACATTTGGTGTAGGTCTCTTTTAAGTTAGGTGTTTAATTTAACTCGACTTCGTAAGTTTATTGAAACACCACTTTATGTATCTGGTATTTAAAAAGTACAACCAAAACTTCAATTATGCAGTTCAGTGTCTCCCTGCTCATTGACAATTAACTTCTTGCCGCTGGAGAACCTTTCTGCTAAATCACCTTCCACGGCTTGAGCTCCTCGCTGCACATAACATAACAGGAAAACCATTTTTGCATCACCCTGCTTTCTTCCCATGAAATATTATGTCAGAACCGTGATCGAGTATTGTGTTTCACAAGGCCAACCAATGTCTTCCTAAAACCGCTCTGAGTTAATAGAATCAAAGAAAGTTGAATTCGATGATCACGGCGTTGGCCTGTGATACGTCCAAAACGTATCTATAATTTCTGCTTGCTCCATGCCTCTTTTGTGTGATATTGCTATGATATTGATGAACTTCCATACACTTTTGATCATATTTGGACTAACCTATTAACTCAGTGCACCCCAGTGCCAATTCCTGTTTTCTGCTGTTTTTCTATTTCAGGTTTCCCCCATATTAAAAGTGCTCCAAAAATTCAGGAAAATCGAATAAAAAATCAGCGATCAGGAAGCTTCGGGAATCACCGAGGGGGGGGGGGAAGGGACCCACCAGGGCCTAGGCGCCCTGCCGGTGCGCCCCAGGGGGCCGCCTGGGCCCCTGGTGGCTCCCCTGGCTGCCCCCCTTCGCCTATTTATTCCCCATGACGAGAAACCCCCGTAACAGGAACCCTTTTTCACGATCTCTCCTCTATTCCTCCGCCGCCGCGCTTCCAAGATAGGGAGCACCAGAAGACCTCTTCCCGGCACCCTGCCAGAGGGAGGAACCACCTCCGGGAGCTTCTCCACCACCATGGATGCTTCCCGGATGAACCGTGAGTAGTCCACCTTGGACAATGGGTCTATGATCAGTAGCTCTGTGATGTTCTCCTCCCCTCTTCCCCTCTTTGTTCTTCATGTATTAGACCTCGTGAGCTGCCCTACATGATCGAGGCACATATGTAATATTTTTTGTTGTTGCTATGCTGAGTTTGCTGGGATCCGATGGATTATGAGATTATGTTCAGATTGTGTTTGAGTAATATATTTGATTATCCTCTTTTATATTTATGTTCTTGAGTAATTCTTGCATGTTCTCCGTTGCTGTTTATTGCTTTGGCCAAGTAGTAGGTAGTGATTCCAAGAGGGAGTGTTATGCATGATTGTGGGTTCATGCCCCCCGATGACTAGCTTGAGTGACAGAAACATGAGTCTAGGGGATGTGTTGTTGCCACAAGGGGGAAAATAATGGTGCTTGTACTTGCGGGTGCAAGGATTGTTTACTTTACGCAAAGTACTTTAATGCAGTTGTCTGTTGCTTTGAGTTTACACTTTGGGTGGGATTTGCAACATAATACCAGCGAGATGTTCTAGATAGATATCTCAAGGTGGATGATTAGTAGGTAGATGCAGATGGATTTTGGTCTACTTGTCTTGGCGTACCGCCCATGCTTTTGAGCCTCTTCCTTTTTTATAGCATAATTAGCATTGGTTTGCGCACATAATCCTGTCAATTTCCCAGCTATGATTTGTTTACCTCGCATAGCTATTTTATCGTCTTTTGGGAGAGAGACATCACTAGTGAACATCATAGGACCCCGGTCCATATTTCCTACACTGTTTACACTATCAATTTACTTTCAGTATTTACTTTTCCATAGCTATCACTATCATTATTATCCCATGCGTTTTATCCTTTGTAAACAACAAGGTCGGAGGGATTGACAACCCATTTGTACTCGTTGGGAGCAAAGTTATCTGTTGTGTGTGCAGGTCCACGCCTACCGCCAATCTCTGGCACCGTTGTCACCTTCCTGTCGTTGTCGGAGTCCTACTGGAGACAAACTTTGGTATCTTCACCGAGGGAAATTTCCGCTGTCTACATCTCAACCTTCCACTTTGGGTAACCAACGAGGGGGCGTTAATTCATATCATCAAAAGCAATTTCTGGCCCCGTTGCCGGGGACTCCACCCTTCAGGATAGGGGAGTTGCACACTATCTTTTATCTTTGCTTTTTAGTCTTGTTTGTTTACCTTTCAGTTTTTTCTTTAGTGTCCTTTATCAAAAATAAAAAATAAAGTTATCTTGCTTGCTGCTACTATGGATTCCTCTGAGAACACCAAGTTGTGTAACTTCACTGGTCACAACAACAGTGACTTTATCTACACTCCTATTGCTACACCTGCTACTTCAGCACCTTCTTATGAGATTAAACCTGCTTTGTTGAACCTTGTTATGCAAGATCAATTCTCTGGTGCTAGAGATGATACTGCTTTGCACTTAAATAATTTTATTGAGCTTTGTGATATGCAAAAGTACAAGGAAGTAGATGGTGATATTGTTAAGCTAAATCTTTTTCCTTTCTCCTTGAGTGATGAAGCTAAAATCTGGTTTCAATCCTTGCCTAAGAATAGCATAGACTCTTGGGACAAGTGCAAGGATGCTTTTATTGGGAAGTACTACCCCCTACTAAAATTATCCAGTTGAGGAGCTTTATTATGAATTTTAGGCAATTGGATAATGAACATGTTGCCCAAGCCAGGGAACGCATGAAATCTCTTATTAAGAATTGCCCTACGCATGGTTTGACTACTTGGATGGTTATCCAAACTTTTTATGCAGGCTTGAACTTTACCTCGCGGAACTTGTTAGATTCGGCCGCGGGAGGAACCTTTATGTCAACTACACTTGGTGTTGCCACAAAACTTCTCGATGAGATGATGACCAACTATTCCCAATGGCACTCTGAAAGAGCTCCAACATGTAGGAAGGTAAACTCTGTCGAGGAAATCTCCTCCCTAAATGAAAAAGTTGACTTGATTATGTCTCTACTTACCAAGCAATCTCCTATTGATCCTCAAGATGTTCCTGTAAATTCTTTGATTGCTCAAGATCAAGTAGATGTGAACTTTATCTCTAGAAACAACTTCAACAACAATGCTTATAGGAGTAATTTTGGTAGCAATCCTAGACCGTTCCCCTCCAACAACTATGGGAACAACAACACTTATCCTAGCACGAGAAACTCTACCCCTAGAGATAGAGACTTGCCTAGGTATGAGAAACTTTTGGAAATAGAGAAGGCCACTAAGAACTACATGCACACCCAGTATGAAAAAAATAGGACCTTCTCTAGACAATTAGATGAGCATACTTCTATCTTGCAAAACATTGGTAGACAACTAGAGAGTCTGAACATCGAGATCTCTAACCTTCAGACTAGGCTCACCACCACGGAAACCCAAGTTTCCAACATGTCTCACACACAGGCTACTTTGATAAATCAAATGGCAGCCAAACCAGAAGTTATCCCTATGGAAGAGGATAGAATTAAGAGCCTTCCTACACACCATACTGTTGCTACTATCCAAGTGGTTGAGGATATCCAAACACTTAGCACCCAATGCACCCCTAGTCCCATAGGACCTATTAATGGTGATGCTATGACCTCAACCATAGAAGAAGAAATTCCTATGACTATAGAAGCTACCAAACAAGTGAGCCTGAAGGACACCACTACCACTTTACTTGATAGTAGTGACCTTGATTTTGATAATTGCACCCTTTCTGAAGTTATTTGTTTCCTTCAAAGATGTCTAGAGACCCCCACACTAGCACACTTAATCTTGCCTTCACGGAGCATATCACTAATGCTCTCATCAAAGCTAGGGAGGAGAAGCTTAGAGTAGAAGCCTCCATACCTAGAAAGATAGAAGATGGTTGGGATCCTATGATTACAATTAAGTTGAATAACTTTTCTTTCTATGCTTTATGTGATGTTGGAGCTAGTACCTCCATTATGCCCAAAAGAATGTATGATATATTTGAGCTGAAACCTTTTGATCCTTGTTCTTTTGGTGTTCGTCTTGTCAATTCTTCTGTAAAGAAACCTTTGGGGAAGATCGATGATGTTCTTATCATTTTCAATGAAAATTATGTTCCCGTTTATTTTACTATTATGGACATTGAATGTGAACCTTCTTGTCCAATTATTTTGGGACGTCCTTTTCTTCGCACCGTTGGTCTTGTTATCGATATGAAAGAAGGGATTATAAAATTACAATTCCCTCTAAAGAAAGGGATGGAACACTTCCCTAGGAAAAAGATTAAGTTGCCTTTTGAGTCCATCACACGGGCTAGTTATTTTCTTGAAAAGACTTGATCTATTTGCATTAAGCCTAGCTAATGGCTTTAAAGAAGCGCTTTCGGGAGGCAGCCCGCAACGAATTTAGGTTTTCCTTTTTTTTCTTCTGTTTTTAGTGGTCTTGATGATTGTTACTACTGTAGCAACATCATTGTCTCTTTACTTTTCAAAATTTGTGCCATTTATAGCCTCATATGACAAGGGAAGTGAAAGTTGTGACATGCTGTCCACAAAACAGATTCTGTCCTCGTGACTAGAAAAATCAAAGAAAAATCCCAGTTCATTTTTTTAGCTGAATTGTTTACACAGCGTACTCTATACAGTTACGGAACTTTCGTATGTTCTGAGTTTTTTGATTTGAGTTGCAGAAGTATCCCTAAAAAATTCTTTTCTACTTGCTGGTCTGTTTTTCACAGATTCTGTCCTGTTTTGCCTTTTCTTCGTTTTGCAAACCTTAAGCTTGCTTTTTCTTTGCAAAAACTTTTTGGAAATCTTGAGAAATAGTAGCTCTTCAAGAATATCTTTATTTACATTAGAGAAATTTTTTATTTTATTATGGGTACTAACCTCGCTAATCAGATTATGATGAGTTATGTATGAAGGGAGTTTTCAAGTGTACGAGGGAAGATGATGAAAGAAGATTCAGGAGCGTCAAACGCTCAAGCTTGGGGATGACCCCATGCTTCCCCAAGAAATATTCAAGGAGACTCAAGCGTCTAAGCTTGGGGATGCCCCCGTGCATCCCCTTCTTCATCAACAATTATTAGTTCGTCTCTCGTGTCACTATATTTTTATCGCTTCATGCGTTATGTGCTATGCTTGGAGCGTCTCGCTCTTAGGTTTTGTTTTTAGTTTTCTTTAGCTTTGCTTGATGTTCATAACAAGTTAGAGCCCAGCTTTCTTTGTGTGGGAGAGAAACACGCTCCACTTCCAAAATTGAGAACACAACATAGGACTTTTCATGCTTATCTTTGCTATGTGTGTTCTTTATCTTTTCATAACTGCTGTCATGTTTTGATCTTAGTTTTCATGCTTATCTTTTCAAAGAGCTTTTGTTTAGTTTTTTGCTGGAACTCTCTTGAGTTTTCATGTTTATCTTTTCTAGAGAGTTTTCCTGTTGCACTGAGTTGTGTGTCTTGACTTGAAGTAGGTAATTGAGGTTGCTATTCTTCTGTAGTAGTAACTTGCAATAGTTTTGAGGTATTGTCTTGAGTAATGTTTGGACTTTTGGTGTCAAGAGCTTTAGCCTATTAGTGATAGATGTCGTATTTTGGGAAATCCGTGTTTATTTTCAAAAACCTACAAAATTAGTTGAGAACTTTAGCTACTAGATGGATCACTACTCTTCTGAGGGGTCGAATATTAGAGTACACTCACGTACCTTGAGTCGAGGATGCGCAAGGATAACCAAACCCCCATACACTCCTCCTCGGGGTACTTGTCTCTTTGTGAAACCTCCTTATTAGATTGAGAGTTACCGATAATAAGTGCATGAGTTCTTCGGACTAATGTGAGTATTCGAAAGTTGACACTTCCACCTTCCCATATTTTTCTAGCCTCTCCTGTGCCGTGCATTGCTTTCTTCTCACTCCAAGAGTTGGCGCCCACCTTCGCCGGTACATCCAAACCCTTGGCATGATACGCTCTGTCATCATAAACCTCCTTATATCCTTCCTCAAAACAGCCACCATACCTACCTACCAAGGCATTTCCATAGCCTTTCCGAGATACATTGACATGCAACATCCACCTTCTCATGACTTGATCTTCATGTCATACATGCTACTTGCTTGATCGATGAGGCGCATGCTAGTTGGGCCTTGCCCTAATCATTGTACATGACGCGCTAGTATCATTGCATATCCTGCTACACTGGCAGAGGCATACATTTGCATACATCATGATAGTTACAGCTTCTTTATGATTTGAGTACTTTGTAAAGTGTGAAAGATCTTCTATACTTTTTGTAATATATAGAGTGTTGCCCCTAAAGTGAGGAAAATATCCCAAACTGGACAAATTAAAAGATCCCAAAGAGGACAAATGAGAGAAATAGAAAGAGCCATTGAGGCCACCAAAAAATAAAAAGAAATAAAAAGAGAGAAGGGGGCACACTACTATTCCTTTTGAGAGATCCACACTCGTACTCCCTCTTATATCTTGTACTCCATAGAGATTATCATTCATGCATATAGATATGTGGGGACCTTCACACTATAAAACTTGGCTTGTATATTCCAATGATGAGCCTCCTCAAATGAGCTCTAGGTCTTCTTGAGCAAGCAAGTTGGATGCACCCCCACTAGTTCCATTGGAGATCTTTTAGCTCATATGTGCATCCGTTGCATGGCAATCACTACTCCTCACATCATATCTATCATTTGGCTTTCTCTCGCCTATGATTGTCCTCATTGATGTGAGCCTTTCACACCTTTTTGTCTTCCTCCTCCACCATATTCTCTCTTTGCCATCTTAAGTGTAAACTTTCTTGCTTACGCTCATCCATTGCATGAGTGCTCAAAATGTCGAAAAGGAGTGGATCATTTTGACTTGTACCTGGCTAGTGGTCTGGGGATGAGTCAAGATAAGATTCCAAAGAAGACCAAGTGTGAAACTTTAGTAGATTGAGTTCTCAACATAAAATTACTTTTGCTCGTATATCCCTATCCCCTTTCTTGCACGCAAACACCATTTGGAGATATTTGAGTCACGGACAGCGAGAGCTCTTGCACCTTTATGTTCTTATGTTGTTTCAATGCTAGATATAGATTCTTGCCTGTTATGACTTGAATTGAATTACATGCCTTGATTGCTTTACTTAACAGTTCTTATATGGTTGCTAGCATGTCACCACAGAAATTATGTTGTTATCATTTACCTACTCGAGGACGAGCAGGAATTAAGCTTGGGGATGGTGATACGTCCAAAACGTATCTATCATTTCTGCTTGCTCCATGCCTCTTTTCTGTGATATTGCTATGATATTGATGAACTTCCATACACTTTTGATCATATTTGGACTAACCTATTAACTCAGTGCACCCCAGTGCCAGTTCCTGTTTTCTGCTGTTTTTCTATTTCAGGTTTCCCCCATATTAAAAGTGCTCCAAAAATTCGGGAAAAATCCAATAAAAAATCAGCGATCAGGAAGCTTCGGGAATCACCGAGGGGGGGCAGAGGGGACCCACCAGGGCCCCAGGCGCCCTCCCGGCGCCCCCCAGGGTGCCGCCTGGGCCCCTGGTGGCTCCCCTGGCTGCCCCCCTTCGCCTATTTATTCCCCGTGATGAGAAACCCCCGTAATGGGAACCCTTTTTCGCGATCTCTCCTCTGTTCCGCCGCCGCCGCGCTTCCAAGATCGGGAGCACTAGAAGACCTCTTCCCGGCACCCTGCCGGAAGGAGGAACCAACTCCGGGAGCTTCTCCACCACTTTGGATGCTTCCCGGATGAACCGTGAGTAGTCCACCTTGGACCATGGGTCTATGATCAGTAGCTATGTGATGTTCTCCTCCCCTCTTTGTTCTTCATGGATTAGACCTCGTGAGCTGCCCTACATGATCGAGGCACATATGTAATATTTTCTGTTGTTGCTATGCTGAGTTTGCTGGGATCCGATGGATTATGAGATTATGTTCAGATTGTGTTTGAGTAATATATTTGATTCTCCTCTTTTATATTTACGTTCTTGAGTAATTCTTTCATGTTCTCCGTTGTTGTTTATTGCTTTGGCCAAGTAGTAGTGACGAGGGGGTGACCGCACGACTCCTACATGTGAGGCTACCTGGTGCGTATGAAGACAGAAGGCCCACTAGGAAGCTGCGACAAGCCCGCGATTGGCCCAACTACGCACCGACGTAGGAGTCCGCGACTAATATGGAAGGTGCAACTTGGCATACAAGGCAAGACTAGAACTAGGAAACCTTCTCTGTAAACTATTACGGACTCCCCGAGACCTAGCCTAGTATATAAAGGCTGGGAGGGGAGACGTCCAAATCAACTCAATACGCATCTAATCATCCTTGCATTGCGAGAACTCGCCTTGGCCTCCACTGTAATCGCCCCCTCACGTAATAATATCGAGCAGGAAGTGCTTCTCCTGTTAGCCGATGAGTATCGTCCAACCTGTGCCATCTCTATGACTAACCCAGGGTCCCTGACCATGGGATTTGCCGGGGTTTATCCTGTTAGCCGATGAGTATCGTCCAACCTATGCTTGTTACTTTGTGCTTTCATGATTTATTTATTTACAAGGTTCCCATGCATAGGAAATGGGTTAGGCTTAAATGTGTTTCATGTTTTCTTCTTGATGCTCTCTTTTGCTTCAAATCCTTATTCTTACGTGAGCATCTTTTATAATCTTTAAGCCTAGCTAATGGCTTTAAAGAAGCGCTTTCGGGAGGCAGCCCGCAACGAATTTAGATTTTTCTTTTTGCTTTTATTCTGTTTTTAGTGGTCTTGATGATTGTTAATACTGTAGCAACATTATTGTATCTTTAATTTTCAAGATTTGTGCCAAGTTTAGCCTCATACGGCAAGGGAAGTAAAAGTTGTGACATGCTGTCCAGAAAACAGATTCTGTCCTCGTGACTAGAAAAAATCAGAGAAAAATCCCGTTCATATTTTTGAGCTGAATTATTTACACAGCGTGCTCTATACAATTAAGAAACTTCCGTATGTTCTGAGTTTTTTTATTTGAGTTGCAGAAGTACCCCTAAAAAATTCGTTTCTATCTGCTGTTCTGTTTTTCACATATTCTACCATGTTTTGTCTCTCTTCACTTTTGCAAACCTTCAGCTTGCTTTTTCTTTGCAAAAACCTTTTGGCAATCTTGGGAAACAGTAGCTCTTCCTGGAAATCTTTATTTGCAGTAGAGGAAAATTATTTTATTAGGGTACTAACCTCTCTAATCAGCCTACAATGAGTTATGTATGAAGAGAGTTTTCAAGTGCGCGATGGAGGATGATGAAAGAAGATTCAGGAGGGTCAAACGCTCAAGCTTGGGGGTGCCCATGTGCACCCCCAATAAATATTCAAGGAGACTCTTCATACATAACTCATTGTAGGCTGATTAGAGAGGTTAGTACCCTAATAAAATAATTTTCCTCTACTGAAAATAAAGATTTTCAGGAAGAGCTACTGTTTCCCAAGATTTCCAAAAGGTTTTTGCAAAGAAAAAGCAAGCTGAAGGTTTGCAGAAGTGAAGAGAGACAAAACGTGGCAGAATATGTGAAAAACAGAACAGCAGATATAAACGAATTTTTTAGGGGTAATTCTGCAACTCAAATAAAAAAACTCAGAACATACGGAAGTTTCGTAATTGTATAGAGCACGCTGTGTAAATAATTCAGCTCAAAAATATGAACTGGGATTTTTCTCTGATTTTTCTAGTCACGAGGACAGAATCTGTTTTCTGGACAGCATGTCACAGCTTTTACTTCCCTTGCTGTATGAGGCTAAACTTGGCACAAAGCTTGAAAAGTAAAGATACAATAATGTTGCTACGGTATTAACAATCATCAAGACCACTAAAAACAGAATAAAAGCAAAAAGAAAAATCTAAATTCGTTGCGGGCTGCCTCCCGAAAGCGCTTCTTTAAAGCCATTAGCTAGGCTTAAAGATTATAAAAATGCTCACGTAAGAATAAGGATTTGAAGCAAAAGAGAGCATCAAGAAGAAAACATGAAACACATTTAAGGCTAACCCATTTCCTATGCATGGGAACCTTGTAAAGAAATAAATCATGAAAGCACAAAGTAACAAGCATAGGAAGGTGCAAGAAGAACAACTTAAAAACTTTCATCATAAAGAGAGGTGTTTTTGTAACATGAAAGTTTCTACAACCAAACTTTCCTCTCTCAAAATAATTTTCAGTAGCATCATGAACAACATCAAGAATATAACTATCACATAAATCATGTTGTTCATGACCTACAAGCACACGTGTATTGTTTTCAACACGGTTTTCAGGATCATAAGATAGATACAACCCATCACATTGAGCCTTGATAAGAGAAAAATTCTCTGCAATAGTTGGATATTTCAAAAGGATAATAGGGCAATCAAGTGTGGGTGCAATAGCAACAATTTCATGCTTAACATAATGAACTATAGCACTTCATCTTTGTAAGCATCATCCATAGTGGCATCATGACCATCAACAAAGCAAGTATCAAAATCATCAGAAAGGGATGTATCAAGTGAGTCCTCAGAATCATAGGACTCCTCATCATAGCAATCATTAGCCTCTTCTCGGGAAGCAAGCATTCTATTTTTACAATCATCAATATAATCATTGGAAGTATAATTCTCAAAGCAATAAGCAAGAACTGCAAAGTTTTCAGACTTGTGAATAGTATCGTAATACTTTTCAATCACACAAGCAATCTCATAAGCACCTTTAAAAGCAACAAACTCTTCAATCTTTTCAACATCAAAGTAATCATAAACACCTTTGGAATAAGAAGATAGGATCTCATTTTCATTAAAATCACATTGGAAAGGAAGGTGTTTATGCTCTATATTAGAGCAGCAAGTAAAATCATAAATGTGGCATAAAGATTCAGCATAGCAATAAGAAACTTGTATTTGATCCCATAAGTGTTTCCCTTTCTGAGATAGGCGGTGCCGCGTGTAATGAGCATGCTCATCCAATGATTTTCCCTCAACCAAGTCGGTTGGGTTTTTAGCGCGAGCACAAATTGATCGAAGACGAGCCAAGTGAAACATGTCCATCCTACCATATTTGGGTGGTTCCACACCCATGGTGAAGATAACATTAGTAGGTATTTTTTATAAGGGACACAAAAGTAAAAACTGAAAGGTAAACTAACAAGACTAAAAAGCAAAGGTAAAAGATAGTGTGCAAGTCCCCTATCTTGTAGACTTGAGTCCCCGGCAATGGCGCCAGAAATTTGCTTGATGGCTTCTCGCCCCTCGTTGGTTACCCCAAGTGGAAGGTTTGAGATGCAGTGCAGCAGCAAGTTTCCCTCGGTGAAGATACCAAGGTTATCGAACCAGTAGGACTCAGGAGATACAAGTAGGTGGCAACGTCGCCAGAAATTGCCTCCTGACTAGGGTGTTGTCGTGGACCTGCACACAGCAAAAAATAACTTTGCTGCCAACGAGTACAGAGGAGTTGTCAATTCCTCCGGCCTTGTCGTTTACAAAGGATCAACGCAAGAGATAAAAGGTGCAAAGGAAAGTAAAAGATGACAGTAAATTGAGGGTGTGAACAATAATATGAAGATGGACCAGGGTCCCGTGATTTTCACTAGTGATGTCTCTCTCCCAAAAGACAATAAAAGTTCTAGCGAGGTAAACAAATCACAGTTGGGCAATTGACAGGATTATGAAGGCACCGCAATGCTAACTATGCTGCAAAGAAAGGAAGGGCTCAAAAGCAATGGGCAGTACGCCAAGGTAAGTAGACCGAAATCCATCTGCATCTACTACGAATCATCCACCTTGAGATATCTATCCAGAACATCTCGCTGGTATTAAGTTGCGAATCCCACCCAAAGTGTAAACTCAAAGCAACAAACAACTGCATTAAAAGAACTTTGCGTAAAGTAAACAATCCTTGCACCCGCAGGTACAAGCACCGTTGTTTTATCCCTGGTGGCAACAACACATCCCCTAGTCTCATGTTTCTGTCACTCAAGCTAGACATCAAGGGGCTGAACCCACAATCGAGCATAACGATCTCTCTTGGAGTTGCAAATAAAATACTTGGCCAAAGCAAATACCGCAACGGAGAACATGCAAGAATTTACTCAAGAACAAAGTATAAAAGAGAAGAACCAAATATATTACCCATCACAATCTGAACATAGTCTCTTAATCCATCAGATCCCAACAAACTCAGCATAGCAACAGCAGAAATTACATAGATGCCTCGATCATGTGAGGCAGCTCACGAGGACTCGAAAGTGGAAGCACAAAAGGGGGAGAGATAGATCACATAGCTACTGGTCACGGACCCATGGTCCAAGGGAAACTACTCATGGTACATACGGGAGGCGTCCATGGCTATGGAGGGTCTCCCGGAGTGGGTAGCTTCTCCCGGCAGGGTGCCGGAGCAGCTTCTCCAGGCAGACCCGATCTTGAAACGTCGGCGGCGGCGGAACAGAGGAGAGATCGCGAAAAAGGAATCTGTATTAGGGGTTTCTACCCCGAGGGGTAAATATAGGCGAAGGGGGGCGTCGAGGGAACCCACGAGGCAGTCAGGAGGGTCCCTGGCGCGGCCCAGGGTGGGGCCGCGCCACCTGCCCTCCTGGCTGCCTGGTGGTGGCCCCCCTTCCCTCTCTTGGTGATTCCGGAAGCTTCGGTTGCGCTGATTTTTTATATATATTCCCGGAATTTTTGGAGCACTTTTAATGGCCGGAAAACCTGAAATACAAAAACAGCGGAAAACAGAAACTGGCAACTGGGTGCACTGAGTTAATAGGTTAGTCCAAAAGGTTCAAAAGTGTATGAAAGTTCAAGCAAAACATGGCAAAGTCACACAAAACATGCATGGAGCAAGAAGAAATTATAGATACGTTTGGGATGTATCAACATCCCCAAGTTTAATTCCTGCTCGTCCTTGAGTAGGTAAACTATAACAAGCATAATTTCTATGGTGACATGCCACACAACCAAATAAGGACTTTTTAAGTAAATCAATCAAAGCATGCAATTCAATTCAAGTCTTAACAAGCAAGAGTCTATATTAGCATTGACACAAGCAACAAAAGAACAAAGGGTGCAAGAGCTCTCGCTGTCCGTGACTCGAATGTCTCCAAATGGTGTTTGCGTGTAAGCAAGGGACTGGGAAGAAAGAGAAAAAAAGGTTGTTGAGAACAACTATCTACTAAAGTTTCACACTTGGCCTCCTTTGGATTCTTATCTGGACTCGTCCCCGGACCACTAGCCAGGTACAAGTCAAACTGATCTACTCCCTTTTGATATTTTGAGCACTCATGCAATGGATGAGCGTGAGCAAGAAAGTTGACACCTAAAATCCGAAACAGAAAGAAGGTGGAGGAGGAAGACAAAAAAGGTGTGAAAGGCTCACATCAATGAGGACAATCATAGGCGAGAGAAGGCCATATGATAGATATGATGTGAGGAGTAGGGATTGCCATACAACAGATGCACATGTGAGCTAAAATCTCTCCAAGGGAACTAGTGGGGGTGCATCTAACTTGCTTGCTCAAGAAGACCTAGAGCTCGTCTGAGGAGGCTCATCATTGGAATATACAAGCCAAGTTCTATAGTGTGAAGGGTCCCCACATAGCTATATGCATGATGATGATCTCTATGGAGTACAAGGGATAGGAGATGAAGTACTAGTGTGGATCTCTCAAAAAGACTAGTAGTATGGCCCCTTCTCTCTTTTTATTTTTCTCTTTTTGTCTTTATTTTTTATTTTTTTGGTGGCCTCAATGGCTCTTTCTATTTAACTCTCATTTGTCCTCTTTCGGATCTTTTGATTTTGTCCTCTTTGGGATATTTTCCTCACTTTAGGGGCAATACTCTATATTTTACAAGAATATAGGAGATCTTTCAAACTTTACAAAGGTACTCACATAAAAGAAAATGTAACTATCATGATGCAAATGTATGCTGCTGCCAGGATAGCAGGATATGCAATGATACTAGCACGTCATGTAGCAATGATTAGGGCAAGGCCCAACTAGCATGCGGCTCATCGATCAAGCAAGTAGCATGTATGACATGAAGATCAAGTCATGAGAAGGTGGATGTTGCATGGCAATGTATCTCGGAAAGGCTATGGAAATGCCTTGTAGGTAGGTATGGTGGCTGTTTTGAGGAAAGATATAAGGAGGCTTATGATGACAGAGCGTATCGTGCCAAGGTTTTGGATGCACCGGCGAAGTATGCGCCAACTCTCGAGGTGAGAAAGGGAAATGCACGGTACCGAAGAGGCTAGAAAAAGTATAGGTGGGTGCAAGTGTCAACTTTCGAATACTCACATTAGTCCGAAGAACTCATGCACTTATTATTGGTAACTCTCAATCTAATCAGGAGGTTCACAAAGAGACAGGTACCCCGAGGAGGAGTGTATGGGGGTTTGGTTATCCTTGCGCATCCTTGACTCATGGTACGTGAGTGTACTCTAATATTCGAACCCTCCAGAGGTTAGTGATCCATCTAGTAGCTAGAGTTCTCAACAGGGGTTTTTTGGTTTTCGAAAAACACACAGATTTCCCAAAATATGACATATATCACTAATAGGCAAGAGCTCTTGACACCATAAGTTCAAACATTACTCTAGTCAATACCTCAAAACTATTGCAAGTTACTACTACAAAGAGAACAGCAACTTTAACTACCTACTTTCAGTCAAGACACAGAACTCATTGCCACAAGAAAACTCTCTAACAAGATAAAACATGCAACCTATAGAAAGTTCAACCTAAGACAAAAAAAATCTCTAGAAAAACTAAAGCACTACAACTAAACAGAACAGCAGCTAAGAAAAGAAAAAGAACAGCTCACAGCTAAAAGAATAAGCATGCAAATCCTATGAGGAGTTCTAGTTAAAGCGGAGCGTGAATCTCTCCCACACAAAAGAGTAAGTTGGGGTCTAACTTGTTACTACAGCAAACAAAGCAAAAAAAACTAAAAACAAAACCTAAGAGCGAGACGCTCCAAGAATAGCATATAATGCATGAAGTGATAAAAATATAGTGCAACGAGAGACGAACTGATAATTGTTGATGAAGAAGGGGATGCACGGGGGCATCCCCAAGCTTAGACGCTTGAGTCTCCTTGAATATTTATTGGGGGTGCACATGGGCACCCCCAAGCTTGAGCGTTTGACCCTCCTGAATCTTCTTTCATCATCCTCCATCGCGCACTTGAAAACTCCCTTCATACATAACTCATTGTAGGCTGATTAGAGAGGTTAGTATCCTAATAAAATAATTTCCATTTACTGCAAATAAAGCTTTCCAGGAAGAGCTACTGTTTCCCAAGATTGCCAAAAGGTTTTTGCAAAGAAAAAGCAAGCTTAAGGTTTGCAAAAGTGAAGAGATACAAAACGTGGCAGAATCTGTGAAAAACAGAACAGCAGATAGAAACGAATTTTTTAGGGGTACTTCTGCAACTCAAATAAAAAAACTCAGAACATACGGAAGTTTCGTAATTGTATAGAGCACGCTGTGTAAATAATTAAGCTCAAAAATATGAACTGAGATTTTTCTCTGATTTTTCTAGTCACGAGGACAAAATCTGTTTTCTGGACAGCATGTCACAACTTTTACTTCCCTTGCCGTATGAGGCTAAACTTGGCACAAAGCTTGAAAAGTAAAGATACAATGATGTTGCTACAGTATTAACAATCATCAAGACCACTAAAAACAGAATAAAATCAAAAACAAAAATATAAATTCGTTGCAGGCTGCCTCCCGAAAGCGCTTCTTTAAAGCCATTAGCAAGGCTTAAAGATTATAAAAGATGCTCACGTAAGAATAAGGATTTGAAGCAAAAGAGAGCATCAAGAAGAAAACATGAAACACATTTAAGCCTAACCCATTTCCTATGCATGGGAACCTTGTAAAGAAATAAATCATGAAAGCACAAAGTAACAAGCATAGGAAGGTGCAAGAAGAACAACTTAAAAACTTTCATCATAAAGAGAGGTGTTTTTGTAACATGAAAGTTTCTACAACCAAACTTTCCTCTCTCAAAATAATTTTCAGTAGCATCATGAACAACATCAAGAATATAACTATCACATAAATCATGTTGTTCATGACCTACAAGCACACGTGTATTGTTTTCAACACGGTTTTCAGGATCATAAGATAGATACAACCCATCACATTGAGCCTTGATAAGAGAAAAATTCTCTGCAATAGTTGGATATTTCAAAAGGATAATAGGGCAATCAAGTGTGGGTGCAATAGCAACAATTTCATGCTTAACATAATGAACTATAGCACTTCATCTTTGTAAGCATCATCCATAGTGGCATCATGACCATCAACAAAGCAAGTATCAAAATCATCAGAAAGGGATGTATCAAGTGAGTCCTCAGAATCATAGGACTCCTCATCATAGCAATCATTAGCCTCTTCTCGGGAAGCAAGCATTCTATTTTTACAATCATCAATATAATCATTGGAAGTATAATTCTCAAAGCAATAAGCAAGAACTGCAAAGTTTTCAGACTTGTGAATAGTATCGTAATACTTTTCAATCACACAAGCAATCTCATAAGCACCTTTAAAAGCAACAAACTCTTCAATCTTTTCAACATCAAAGTAATCATAAACACCTTTGGAATAAGAAGATAGGATCTCATTTTCATTAAAATCACATTGGAAAGGAAGGTGTTTATGCTCTATATTAGAGCAGCAAGTAAAATCATAAATGTGGCATAAAGATTCAGCATAGCAATAAGAAACTGGTATTTGATCCCATAAGTGTTTCCCTTTTTGAGATAGGCGGTGCCGCGTGTAATGAGCATGCTCATCCAATGATTTTCCCTCAACCAAGTCGGTTGGGTTTTTAGCGCGAGCACAAATTGATCGAAGACGAGCCAAGTGAAACATGTCCATCCTACCATATTTGGGTGGTTCCACACCCATGGTGAAGATAACATTAGTAGGTATTTTTGATAAGGGACACAAAAGTAAAAACTGAAAGGTAAACTAACAAGACTAAAAAGCAAAGGTAAAAGATACTGTGCAACTCCCCTATCTTGTAGACTTGAGTCCCCGGAAATGGCGCCAGATATTTGCTTGATGGCTTCTCGCCCCTCGTTGGTTACCCCAAGTGGAAGGTTTGAGATGCAATGCAGCAGCAAGTTTCCCTCGGTGAAGATACCAAGGTTATCGAACCAGTAGGACTCAGGAGATACAAGTAGGTGGCAACGTCGCCAGAAATTGCCTCCTGACTAGGGTGTTGTCGTGGACCTGCACACAGCAAAAAATAACTTTGCTGCCAACGAGTACAGAGGAGTTGTCAATTCCTCCGGCCTTGTCGTTTACAAAGGATCAACGCAAGAGATAAAAGGTGCAAAGGAAAGTAAAAGATGACAGTAAATTGAGGGTGTGAACAATAATATGAAGATGGACCAGGGTCCCGTGATTTTCACTAGTGATGTCTCTCTCCCAAAAGACAATAAAAGTTCTAGCGAGGTAAACAAATCACAGTTGGGCAATTGACAGGATTATGAAGGCACAGCAATGCTAACTATGCTGCAAAGAAAGGAAGGGCTCAAAAGCAATGGGCAGTACGCCAAGGTAAGTAGACCGAAATCCATCTGCATCTACTACGAATCATCCACCTTGAGATATCTATCCAGAACATCTCGCTGGTATTAAGTTGCGAATCCCACCCAAAGTGTAAACTCAAAGCAACAAACAACTGCATTAAAAGAACTTTGCGTAAAGTAAACAATCCTTGCACCCGCAGGTACAAGCACCATTGTTTTATCCCTGGTGGCAACAACACATCCCCTAGTCTCATGTTTCTGTCACTCAAGCTAGACATCAAGGGGCTGAACCCACAATCGAGCATAACGATCTCTCTTGGAGTTGCAAATAAAATACTTGGCCAAAGCAAATACCGCAACGGAGAACATGCAAGAATTTACTCAAGAACAAAGTATAAAAGAGAAGAACCAAATATATTACCCATCACAATCTGAACATAGTCTCTTAATCCATCAGATCCCAACAAACTCAGCATAGCAACAGCAGAAATTACATAGATGCCTCGATCATGTGAGGCAGCTCACGAGGACTCGAAAGTGGAAGCACAAAAGGGGGAGAGATAGATCACATAGCTACTGGTCACGGACCCATGGTCCAAGGAAAACTACTCATGGTACATACGGGAGGCGTCCATGGCTATGGAGGGTCTCCCGGAGTGGGTAGCTTCTCCCGGCAGGGTGCCGGAGCAGCTTCTCCAGGCAGACCCGATCTTGAAACGTCGGCGGCGGCGGAACAGAGGAGAGATCGCGAAAGCAGCAGCAGCGGACCCAACCGCTAAAGAAGAAGACAACAACGCAGTCGAGGAGCCAGAGCAAGCCGTACCCGAAGAACCAGCTTGGAGAGAACCGCTCCTCAGATTCCTAACACGGGGAACCCTGCCACAGGACGCCGCAGAAGCCCAGCGCATCAGTCGAAGATCCAAAGCATTCACAGTAATCAACAGACAAATCTACAAGCGTAGCATTTCCTAGGTCCTACAAAAGTGCATAGACGAGGAAGACGACAAATCCCTACTACTGGAGATTCACGAAGGCACCTGCGGACACCATGCCAGCAGTCAAGCACTCATGGCAAAAGCCTTTCGAGCAGGATTCTATTGGCCAACCGCCATGAGAAATGCAAAGGATAATGTACGGCGTTGCATCGCGTGCCAAAAATTCGCCAGCAGGCCGCACGCCCCAGCATCAAAACTCAAAACCATACCACTATCATGTCCATTCGCCACATGGGGACTCGACATGGTAGGCCCACTCAAGAAATCATCAAAAGGAGGAAGAACACACCTACTGGTCGCAGTCGACAAATTCAGCAAATGGATCGAGGCAGTACCAATCACCAACTCAATAGCCCTCACGGCATTCAACTGCATCAAATCAATTATCTTCAGATTCGAAGTACCACACAACATCATCACAGACAACGGTACCAACTTCACAGCAGCAGAGTTCCAAAACTTCTGTCAAGAATCAGGCATCAAAATCAACTATGCATCAGTCGCACACCCGCAATCTAATGACCAAGTGGAGAAAGCAAACGGCTTAGTATGCGGAGGAATAAATAAGCGACTCCTGGCACCACTCGAGCAAGCCGCAGGCAACTGGATAGAAGAGCTCCCCGCAGTCCTATGGAGCCTGCGCACCACCCCAAACAGCTTGACCCAGTATACACCTTTCTTCTTGGTATACGGGGCAGAAGCAGTACTACCGCATGACCTAAAATTCGGAGCACCCAGAATCTCAGGGTACGAAGAAGAAGAGGCAGAAGAAGCGTTGCAGAACGACAAGGACAAAGCAGACGAAGCACGAGACACAGCCATCACAAGATCTGAAGGATACCAGGACAAGCTGCGCACATATCAAAGCAGTCGCCTGCGGACCAGATCATTCAACAAAGGAGACCTTGTGCTACGGATAATACAGGAAAAAGTGCACAAACTTGCCCCACAATGGGAAGGGTCGTTCATCATCTCGGAAGTCATAGGAGGAGGAGCATACAGATGGAGAATCCGAAGACCAACGAGGACGTGGGAAATCCATGGAACGTAGCGAACCTACGCCTGTTCTACCCATAGTCCTCCAGGCATTATCAGAGACATCGACAGCAACACCGATTGGCAACACAAGTAAAATTCGAAGGAATAAAATAATGTTGCCCAAAGCATCTTACTTAAAAGCACTCGGGGACTCGAGCCTAGAACTCCCCCCGAGAGACGCTATCTTCGCAAACGCGACTTTTACTTAAAAGCACTCGGGGGCTCGAGCCTAGAACTCCCCCCGAGAGACGCTATCTTCGCAAACGCGACTTTTACTTAAAAGCACTCAGGGGCTCGAGCCTAGAACTCCCCCCGAGAGACGCTATCTTCGCAAACGCGAATTTGACTTAAAAGCACTCAGGGGCTCGAGCCTAGAACTCCCCCCGAGAGACGCTATCTTCGCAAACACTACTCTTACTTAAAAGCACTCGGGGGCTCGAGCCTAGAACTCCCCCCGGGAGACGCTATTTTCGCAAACGCGAATCTTACTTAAAAGCACTCGGGGTCTCGAGCTTAGAACTCCCCCCGAGAGACTCTATCTTCGCAAACGCGACTGCTACTTAAAAAAATACCCGGGGGCTCAACCATAAAACTCCCCTGAAGGACGTTATCCTCGACAAAGACGCGACTCTCGCCAAAATACAAAGCCCAGGCAAAAGAAAGTTGCAAAAGCGCACAAATTCTTTAGTCTTCACCCGATCGCAAGCGATCGCCTAAAAGACTCGGGGGCTACTCCCATCGGGAGCGCTGACGCGCACCCGATCTAGACTTGAAAAAATTCATAAATCCTGCGCCTGATTCTGCAAATCAAACGCAACCTCGGGGGCTACTCCCGTCGGGAGCGCTGGCGCGCACCCGAGAAGACATCTCTCATTAAAAAGGAGTCGAAGGCACTCTCATTACAAAGGAGTCGAAGGCATTTTCATTACAAAGGAGTCGAAGGCATTACAAAGGAGTCGAAGACAACTCTCATTACAAAGGAGTCGAAGGCACTCTCATTACAAAGGAGTCGAAGGCATTTCATTACAAAGAAGTCAAAACGACGGTTTGCCGTTATAGAAGGACCTGCTGAACTACAAGCTAGGCTACATTCAAACTTCTACATGTGTGCTCATGCTGAGATAATTGGCACTTCCGCGCCATAGGACGGCGGGCATCATCACAGACAAAGAAGCAGCCCAGCCGAAGAAGAAGAAGCTCGCCGTCCTCCAGTTCTACAAGGTGCCTCACCTACTGCCGCTGCCGCTTGATGACTGGCTTGACGTCTAGTTCTTCCTTAGAACTAGAAGAGCAAACACCATCGCCCGAGGGATCAGCCAAAGACGAAGACACGGGAGAAGCAGGCGAACCATCACTTGAGCCACCGGAATCACTGTTGCTTGTATCCTCACAGTATGGATCCAGACGGTTTCCACCAGCATCAAACGCACGGATAATAACAGTATCTTCGCCTTCAAAACGACATCAAAGGCTGTCTCCGCCGCGCAAATTCAACTGACGAGAAAAAGTCCTCCAGCCAGACCCAAGGAAGATCAAGGACGAACTATCAAAATACAACTCCACCCAAGAAGAAGAACGACAGCATCCATGAATATGGAGCCAGAAGCCCTTTAAGCCACGCTCAGAAGCAATGGAGGCAAACGAGGAAGGAAGAGGAATCCGGGCAGTATTCCGCCCAAGAACATGCAAAAGAAAATCATGACGCCAAAATCCCTCTTCAATGGAGGAAGAAGAAGAAAGTGCCAACGCGGTACCACGACGCCCACCGCGTGAGGAACGAGGGGTGCGGCCACCACGACCACGGCGGCCACGGCCTCGTCCCGCTACACCACTACCACGCTTGGGTGCCATATGAAAAAGAAGCAGAAGGGAAAGATGCGAAGAATGGATGCCAGAGTTGGGCAACCAAGGTATTTATAGCGCAATCCAAGGGCAAACCAGGAAAAAAATGCAGAAGCCCAGGCGGCGCCATCATTACATCAAAGACCAAGCGCCGGGCGTTACGAATTCCAAGACGAAGATGCCTTCACACGGTCAGCATTATTTACAGGACGCGTCAAATCTCGCTTGTTTCCCATACAAACCTCGGGAACCAAACAAGCAACAGGCAGCGCGACGTCCAAATCATCATTATGACGGTCCAGAAGACGTGACGGATCAAAAAAATAGGACATCATCAAACAGCATGACAATGCATGTCAGCACGACATCCCAAAGGGAAGGGATCAAGATAAAAGCAGTTGGGAAAAACCAAACGATTCCAAGAGTCAGCCATCATGCTTGTATCTTGCTCCAAAGTAGCTAACCTGATGTTAGTGTGCTGCTGTTTATATTTTGTTGCAACTTCGGTCGACGAGTGTGTCACGACCGTTTATCGGAATTGAGTGATTCCAATTGCATATTGTTAAGCATCATGTCTACTTTCATTACACGTATTGCATTGTCATGATATGCTTGCTGGTCATATAGTTATTGAGCTCCAAACTTGCTATCCCGCTGTTTTTGACAGCCACCTCTGTTTTTCTCTAAGTCTGTAACGTTCCGACGCCATGTTGCATGCTTAATATCTTTTGATCGGTGATGCCTATTTGCATGATTCTTTTTGCCGTGCCTTCCCTGTCATGTCTACTTTAGTTCCATATCATTTGTGAGCATGTTTGCATTGATTATCCTGTTTATGCATTGCCCTAAAGTGTGCTTCGTGATGTTGGCAGATTGTGCCCGTAACTTGTTTTGCTTATATCTTTTTAACCGTAACTCCGTTTGGAGTGTTCTTTATATGTAACTTGATTAGTTTTTCGTGTACTTTGTGTTTATGCTATTGTTTTCTGTTGTTAACCAACCTAAAATATGGTTTAGTGAAGAACAGTACCAAATCCTTTAATTGTCGTGCGGCACTTAGTGTGTGCCATGTTTAGGTTGTGCCTCACTTAAATTGACTAGCATAGATAGTTTACTTTGTGCTTCACCTCTTGACATGTTTGTGTGATATGCCATGCTTGCTTGAGTTTCCATGTTAATAACCGTTGGTTGATCACCTGTAGCTAAACAACTTGAACCTCTCTAAATGTGCGGTATCGTCGTGTGTGACGAGTACTCCATTTAACCTGTTAGTAACCACTCTCGACGGTAGGTGCGATGTCTCGTGTTACCTTCTTGTTGATGCTTGCTCGTGTTTGCTTCGTAGTAATAGATGCTTTCTCGTTGATTGCTTTCCAGTGTTTCTCGTCTTGTGTGCTTCCGCGGGTACCTCTCGGAGACGTTGCGAGCTTGCGATCAACTACACCTTTGGAACCCGACTTATCAACATGCAAGGACTATACATTACTTATGATCCATTTTATTTCAACCAGTGGTTTGCATGCTAGTCTAGGTTAGGTTCGATGTTTGATCCTACCACATGTTTACAGCCTCTTTCAAACCGATACAGTCATGTCCCTTCCCAGCAAACCTTGTACTGCTATGTTATTATTGCTCGTTGCTCAGCCCCTGCTTAGTATGCATGCTTAGGATGCTACGATGTTACCCTGTTACTCCTTGGTTTGGGATATCACATTATTATATTGTTGTTGATGATATAATTACTATAATGTTGACTATATTCGACGAAGGATGGAAGGTCTAGGCTATCCCGCCCCGATGTTTTGTTCCATTCGAGTCACCTAGGATCCGAGTTCCTGGTATTGGTTTTAAGACTGAGCGTGCCTAACTGTGTGTGGGATTTTATGGGGTCCCCTTTTCTTACCTATCTAGCTTCAAGCATTTCTAGTGGTGGCCCAAGCTGATTTACCATTTGAAACCGTGTGTGTGCTGGTCAGCTGCCAGTAGTTTTTAAACCAACCCGGACCAGTGAGGACTTAGTTCCCTTGCTGGCCCATCTTGTCCGGCTGAGGACCCGGTTTCCCATGTGTGATTAACCGGCTATCCAAACCTGCGACAGACGGTAGAGACCAGATCGAGAGAGCGGCCGGCTCCTGAGATGGATGTCGACTCACCGGGGGCCACCCGGATTTGTTCGTTGTTAGCTAGAGGGACCTGTCGTTTCGGATCTCTTGGAACTAAATAATAAAATGGTTGCCTATGATGGGTAGAAACTGAGAGAGATGGGCGTGCGTGCGGAGCCTTGTAATGGGCAGTTGGTACACCCCTGCAGGGTTAAATCTTTTCGAGAAGTCGTGTCCACGGTTATGGACGACTTGAGACCTACTCCTTGTTCATAGACAACAACAACTGAGATAATATTAATATGACTTGATCAACGTGTGTGTGTGTGTGTGCCTTGATTGCTTCTTCTTCGTCGGGATGCGAAGAGGAGGACAAGTGTAAAGCCCCTGATGCGGTACTAACTCTAACTAGTCGCTTTCGCGCCCTGTAGGAGTTAGAAGCGCATCAGACGCCACCGGCGCACGACTCTCGCACTCGTGTCGCTGCCGGATTCTCGACAACAGGTATAAAAACATAACTCTACAAGAAAAGAAATATATAGAGATAATAGATCAGGGCATACAACGCCACTGTCCAAAATACATCACATCTCATGAATAGATATCAGTACATCAAGCGGAAGCAAGTCGGACCGGGTACGGTCAAGATACAAATTGCCCTAGAGAGGGCTCCACATAGATCCACCCACGGGAACGTCTGAGCCCAACTAAGGATCCTACTGGTCGGAGTAGTCGTACTCGTCGTCATCCTCCGGGGACACCTCCACGAAGTATCGCCCAGTGCTGGGGTCGAGGTAGTAGTCCACTGCAGCGGCCGATCAGGCAAAGCGGTAAAAGCGGAAAAGTAAACGGGGGTGAGAACATATCATTACGGAATAACTAACGCTACAGGTAAGGTACAGGTAAAGACAGTTTGCAGCCGTACTAGCATATATGGTGGTTACACGTTCTATCAGAATAGGGTTGAGATCCAAGAAGTATGGTGACAACGTGTCGTAAGTCAGCTATCCACCTACTTACGCAAACATAACACAACCTCGTTTCCCTCTCGGTCCCCCTGGACGAAGAAAGACAACCAAGGCACGCACACGGTTTGTCAAGTTTTTACAGCATGAATTTCATTGATGTTATTCTATGAACAAGGAGTAGGTCTCAAGTAGTCCATAACCGCGGACACGGCTTTTCGAAAAGATTTACCCTGCAGGGGTGTACCAACTGTCCATTATAGACGTCGCATGTACGCCCGGTTTCCACTTGGCTAGGTGAACGCCTGAAACTCCGGAACGTCAGAATCTCTCTAACTAACAACGCACAACTCCGGGTGGCCCCCGGGGAGTCGACACCCAAACCTCAAGCTGGCCACGCTCTCGGATCGGACTCTTCCGTATGACGCAGGTCGGATTACCGGTTAGTTCTCCTATGAGACCGGGTCCTAGCTGATCAGGTGGACCAACAGAGAACTATGCTCCACTGGCCCAGTTTGTTTTGCAAACAGCTGGGGTACCAACCAACACACACGCGAAGCAAATGTAAATCAGCTCGGGCCACCACTAGAATTGTAAGAAGCTAGGCAGATGAGACAAGGGGGCCCCATAAAACCCCACACACGATTAAGCACGCTCGTCAAGAAACACAATACCCGGAACTCGGGTCCTAAGTGACTCAAATGGAACAAAGCACTAGACGGGAATAGTCCAGCCTTCCACCTTTCGTCGAATATAAATTAACATCATTTAACAATAATAAATATCAACCAACTTCTTTCATAGCATGATATCCCATCCATAATTATATAAGGTAAGCAGCAAGTTTTCTATCCATACTAAGCAAAGGCTGAGCAGCGGTAACTTAGCAGAACAAGGTTTTTGCTGGGATGTGGGGATCATGGCTGTATGGGTTTAAACATGGCATATAATGTAGATAGGATCAAACAATAACGTTCTAGATCTACAGCTAGGCATGAGCAGAAAGTTATAAAGTAATGACACAGATCTCCCCCTTGCCTGGTAAGGTAGTCGTAGCAGCACTCACGGTACCCTCGGGCTCGGTGTCGGATAGCTCCACGTAAGTCTCCTCGGCGGTCTCAGGTGCTAACGTAAGGTACCGGCAGGAAAAGGCACACAAGTAAGCAACTGAAGTAACTCAAACAAGGATGGCATGATCAAGTTTTATTTACATGATATGGCCCTGTCTAGTCAAGTTTAAATGAAGGTGATGACGACAGGTCATCACTTCCATATGCAATTTATTTACATTGTAATGGCTTTGGTCTGAGCCTTAATTAAGGTGTAAGTAGCATGATAGCATGACACTGGAGAAGGTGCAACAACTGTTGAAGGTCAGCCACATAGCAGATGAAAATGTTAAGGCTGACCTGAAGAGAAAGATGGTATGGGACTGCCTTGACAAGATCAGATGAACAACACCTCAGATGCACTGAAGCTGAGATGTTGTAGACAGACAGACCTGAAGCTTCTGGACCAGGTGATCACACCTTGTCTAAAAGAAAATGCTCAACACAACAAGATGACATCACTACTGAATTCCTTGCAGAAAAGTACCCCAAAAACATATATAATATGCCTCCATTTGAATTTGCATAAGCAGTTGCAAATTCAACTGGAGTTCAGGGGGATGAGTGCAAAATTGCACTTCATGAATTTTGCAAAGGTTCAACTGATGAAAACAGTACCACCATGCAACTCCTTGTGCAAAACTACCCAAAGATCCTATATGATATGGGTAATTTGCAAGTTGAACCAATTTCCAAAATTAAATAAAACAACAGGGGGTTTATTTGCAAAATGACACAACTCCAATTATTAGAAGAGGTCAGATGCAATTATAAGTATCACTACTGCATTTAGTAGCTCAAACTACCCCAAATTGATATAAGGGATGCCCCTGTTTGAATACTGGTCCAAAATCAGATTTGAATTTGGAATCAAATTCAAATTTGAATTTAAACAGAAAAGAAATAAAGAAAAAGAAAAGAAATTAAAAGAAAAAGGACTGGTTAGCTCCATGGGCTGGATTCAGCGAAACCGGCCCACGAGAGCTCTCTGGCCCGCACTTGGGCTCAGCCCACTCGGCCTGGCCACTGACCCGCGGGGTCCGCATGTCAGCCACCCATTTAAATCAAAAAAAATGGGGGGGTCCGAGCGGGATTCGAACCCTGGACGTGCGGCTCGCTCCACTGCTCGCTGCCACTGAGCTGCGAAACGTTTTCTGAACAGATACAGGTCGCAGCTTAGTTAAGGTTCAGTTTCCCCGCTTCTCTGAACCCTGAACACCTGCAGACTTCTGAACCCGGCGTGACGCTCAACGGCGGCGAGCCCCGCATCGTGCACAGGCGAGCTCCGGCTGCCACCACATGAGACGAACCGCAGAGGGCACCTAGCCCTACACGGTGGTGTGCGCTACGGCTTCTAACTCCAGCTCTACTGCTCGCAAACCTCACCGGAACAGCACCTCCACGGCGGCCTGAACTGCAGCCTGACAGATTCAAAGTCAGCAGCTTTGCTCGACGTTGGCGTAGAGCTCGCGCTGCCACTGGCCATGGTGTGACTTCAAGGATCTAGAGGGCATCACCACGGACTCGTGGGTACCCTTGCCACGGCCTGAACCTCACCGGAGCGGTGGCCCTCCTCTTCTGAATTCTAGGCGGCGCGGCGACAGACAGATTCAGAGACGGCGACCAAACTCTGCTACACGCGACAAGGTGGCTCCTTGAGGTCATATGCGCGCTCTGGACGACCTAGGAGTACGCAGGAGTGCACCCGAAGCATGCCACGGCACGGCGTGCTCGATTTGGTCTCCGGCGACGAGGCCAGGCGGCGGACTGCTACTGCTACCGTGAACGGAGAGATACACGGTGCTACGGGCGAAGGCGTGAGCATCATCTCACCTTGTGGGTCGCATCGCACGTCCCAGCCCAGCCGTAGAGGAAGAAGTTGTCTCTGGACGTCGCCGGGGACGAAGGGGTTCCGCGGCGGCGTGCTTCTGTGAAGGAGACGCCACGCTGCTTCCTGGCCCGACCTGGACACGGAAACGAAGCAGGTTACGCACAGGACGTCTGCAGACGAGCGCTAGACCAAGAACAAGGCTGCACGGCGGCGAATTTGGCTCGGTTCCGGCGGAACAGGGGAGGCCTTGGAGACGAACCCGGTGGCGGCGGCGAAAAAAAAAATTGGAGGGGGGAACGGGAGCTAGGGTTCGTGAGGGGGCTGCTGGTGCTCTCTTCTTATAGGGGAAGGCCTCCTGGCCACGTCGACGGCGTCGACGTCGATGCGCTCTGGCGCTGTGAGAGGGAGCTCCGGGGGGACCTCGCCACCGTGTAAAGACGACGACCACGGCGCGTCCGATCTAGATCCAACGCCTGGGATAAGACCTCGCGTACCCCTTCGCTGGAAAGCTGTCCAGGTGGGCTGCGGGCTGAGCGGAGTTGGGCTGGGCTGCACTGGAAGAAGGAGAAAAGAGAAAGAAGCCTGCTGGAGGAAAAGAGTTGGGCAGCAGGCAAAAGAAAAGGAAAAGAAAATATAGGAGAGTAGTAAAAATATTTCAAATATTTTTATAAATCCCCTAAAAAGATATGTGATCATCCAAAATTGGTTTGACCATTTTTGCATGCAGGGAAAAATGCCCACAAGCAAAACAGTACCTTTTCTATTTAAAATTAAATAGAAAAGGACTTTGAAGAGTTTTTGAGAGAAAAATAAAAGGTTCAAAATTCCATGAGTTTGAAATTCCTAATCCTTGCATTTTTCTGGATTTTTCAAAAGTGGTTTGACCAATTTTGGCAACAACAAAAATGTGGCCCTGTTTTTGAATTCAAAACACTTTGAACTAGGGCTACTGTTTTTGTTGGTGGCAAAAATGCCTTGAGGGTTTTAAAACTCTTGCCATATGAAAAGAAATGGCTAGGTCAAGTTTGGTGACAAGTGGAGTTAACATGTGGCAATGAAAAATCCAACAGCACCCTTCTTGAAGCACTTTGCATTCAAAAGAAATCAACCCAAACTGACTCCAATCTCAATGGCAATCTAAATTATCACATGAAAAGATGTAAACTTCCACCATGTCAAGTTACAAGTTCAACAGAGGAAAGTGAAATACATGGTGATAGCAACTTATTACATGTGGGCTGTTACAGCTCTCCCCCACCAACACAGGATCTCGTCCCGAGATCTAAGCAAGAAAAAGCTCGGGATACTCGGAACGGAGATGATCTTCACGCTCCCACGTTGCTTCCTTCTCTGAGTGATGTGCCCACTGCACCTTGAGGAACTTGACGGTCTTGTTGCGAGTCTTGCGCTCTGACGAGTCAAGAACACGGACTGGACGCTCTGAGTAAGAAAGATCCGCACTGAGCTGGATCTCGCCCAAGTCCACTGCCTGCTCTGGCTGCTTGAAACACTTCTTCAACTGAGACAGGTGAAACACATCATGCACCATAGCCAAACTGTCTGGAAGCTCTAGGCGGAACGCAAGAGGTCCCCGAGTCTCAAGAATGCGAAACGGACCAACGAATCTGGGAGCCAACTTGCCTTTGATCCCAAAGCGGTGAGTGCCTCGAAGTGGAGACACTTTGAGGTATGCGAAGTCACCAACTTTGAAGTCAACACCACGGTGCTTCTTGTCATAATAGGCCTTCTGCCTAGACTGTGCTGCCTTCAGGTTCTCTCGGACAATCTTCACTGTGTCCTCAGCCTCTTGGATCACATCTGGACCGAACAGCTGCCTCTCGCCTGTCTCGGACCAGTTCAAAGGTGTCCTGCACTTGCGACCATACAACACTTCAAACGGTGCTGCCTGCAGACTTGCTTGATAGCTGTTGTTGTACGAGAACTCAGCATATGGCAAGCATTCCTCCCACTTCATGCCAAAAGAGATGACACATGCCCTCAACATGTCCTCAAGAATTTGATTCACACGCTCAACCTGCCCACTGGTCTGAGGGTGATAAGCGGTACTGAACAACACTGTCGTACCCATTGCCTTTTGGAAAGCCTGCCAGAACTTGGAGGTGAAAAGACTGCCTCGATCAGAACTGATCTTCTTGGGGATGCCATGCAAAGATACAACTCGTGCGGTATACAAATCCGCCAACTGAGCTGCTGAAATGGAGTCCTTCACTGGAAAGAAATGGGCAACTTTGGAGAGATTGTCGATGACAACAAAGATGGCATTGTTCTTCTTCTGCGACAAAGGAAAACCCGTGATGAAATCCATCTCGATGTGATCCCATTTCCACTCTGGAATTTCAATTGGCTGAAGTAGCCCTGCAGGCTTCTGATGTTGTGCCTTCACTCTCCTGCACACATCACACTGGGAGACAAAACGGGCAACATCCCGCTTCATACGAGTCCACCAAAAACTCTGCTTGAGGTCCTGATACATCTTGGTGCTACCAGGGTGGATAGACAGCTTTGAGTCATGGGCTTCTTTCAAAATGACCTCTCTGAGACCTCCTTCCTTGGGAACAACAACTCTCTCCTCGAACATCACGGTGCCGTCATTATGCACTGAAAAGCAACCGTACTTCGGAACTGAGGCGGCAACACCCTGCTTGACTTTCTGAATCATCAAGCTACCAGACTGAGCCTCACGAATCTTCTCACGGATAGTGGGCTCTACCACAAGGTTGGCTAGATAGCCTGCTGGAACTAGCTCAAGATTGAGCCTTCGAAAGGCCTCACACAAATCGGGGTGTATCTTCTGCACCTGGACATTGTTGCAATCACCCTTGCGGCTCAACGCATCAGCTATGACATTCGCCTTGCCAGGCGTATACTGAATATCCACAGAGTACTCAGTAATAGTCTCGAGCCACCTTCTTTGCCTCAAGTTGAGGTTAGGCTGCGTGAACAAGTACTTTAAGCTTTTGTGATCAGTGAACACATCAACCTTCCTTCCAAGGAGGAGGTGTCGCCAAGTAACCAACGCATGAATCACTGCAGCCAGCTCAAGGTCGTGGGTCGGATAGTTCCTCTCAGCCTGCTTCAACTGTCTGGAGGTGTACGCCACAATACTCTTTCCCTGCATCAATACTCCGCCAAGGCCATTTAACGAGGCATCACAGAAGACCTGGAACGGCTGTGACTCATCTGGTGGCGCAAGGATCGGAGCTGTGGTCAGCCTTATCTTCAACTCATCAAAAGCTGCCTGGCAAGCCTGTGACCAAACGTACTTCTTGCCCTTGCACAACAGCTCGGTCATTGGCTTTGCTATCTTGGAGAAATTCTCGACAAACTTCCTGCAATAGCTGGCAAGTCCGAGAAAGCTCCTCAACTGCTTGACATTCCTCGGAGGAGTCCAATCTTGAATCGTCCGGACTCTGTCCGGGTCAACAGCAATGCCCTCTGAGGAAATGACATGGCCAAGAAAGTTGATCTTGTTCATCCAGAATTCACACTTGGAAAACTTGGCATAAAACTGGTGATCTCTCAACTTCTGCAACACCAATCTGAGATGCTCCTCATGCTCAGCCTCTGACTTGGAAAAGACAAGGATGTCGTCGAGGTAGAGGATTACGAACACATCTAGCCACTCTTGGAAGAGATAGTTCATGGCCCTCATGAACGTTGGAGGTGCATTTGAAAAGCCAAATGTCATGACCGTAAACTCGTACAGGCCATATCGAGTGCGGAAAGCTGTCTTAGGAATGTCCTCCTCACGGACACGAATCTGGTGGTACCCCATCTTTAGATCAAGCTTTGAAAACACCTTTGCTCCATGCAGTTGTTCGAACAAGTCATTAATGTTGGGCAAAGGGTATTTGTTTTTGATCGTCTTCTTGTTGATACCACGGTAGTCTTGAACCAACCGACTAGTACCATCTTTCTTCTTCACAAAAAGACACGGGGCACCCCAAGGAGAAGTGCTCGGACGAATGAGTCCATCCTTCTCAAGCTTCACCAACTGCTCTTTCAACTCAAACAGCTCTTCCGGACACATCTTGTAAGGCTGCCGAGATATCGGCTGTGTACCAGGTTCTAGCTCGATCACGAACTCAATAGCACGCACGGGTGGAATACCTGGCAACTCCTCTGGAAAGACATCTGGGAACTCTCGAACAACTCTGACCTCCTCAATCAATGGAGCAACTCCAGCGTTCAGAGCGTACAACTGTGCTGATCCCACTGTCGAGCTACAAGTGTACCAAATCTCTGCGCCTGAATCGTGCGTCAGCAACACGGTCTTGGACGGACAATCAATCTTGGCCTTGTACTTGACAAGCCAATCCATGCCCAAAATGACATCGATGTCGGAACGGGGCAAGACAACCAGAGATGCCAGAAAGACAGCACCCTGAATACTGATCTCCACATCTGGAACTGTCCATGAAGAAGTGAACTTTGACCCAGGTGTGACAACTGATAGCTTACACGGAAGCTGGTCACGTGGAAGATCTATTCTGGAAGCAAAGGACTGAGATATGAAGGAATGGGAAGCTCCGGAATCAAACAGCACTGCCGCTGGAACTGAACACACAAGTAACCTACCAAGCACAATCTCAGACGACTGCTGAGCCTCTGCTACAGTCACGTTGTTCACCCTGAGCGCTCGTGGTTGGGCCCGCACCATCGCGTTGCTCGGTGTAGAGCGAGGTGGGGGCGGAGGCAGCCTGGCGTAACGAGGGTCGGTGCACTGCGGAGACTTGTGGCCCGGCTTGCCACACTTGAAGCACGTGATCTCTGGCCTGGGCTGGCCCTGTGGAGCAGGCGGCCTCGCGTGTGGTGGAGTAGAGCGAGGTCCGTGCTGCACTGGGACGGGAGGGCGGGCAAAAGTGCGGACAACTGCCCCCCTCTGTTGGAACTGCTGACGCTGCGGCTGAGGCTGTGGATCTGCAACCCAGGACTTGGCCTTCTTGTGGATCATCACTGCTGAACTGTGCTCTCTCTGCTTCCTCTTCTCCGCGGAACGCTCTGCCTCAGCTGACTCCTGTCTGATAGCCTGGTCGACGAACTCTGAGAACAGGCTCGGCGTGGACAAGGTGAGCGCATACTTGATGTCCGGGGCAAGACCACCGCGGAACCTGGCAATGCGCTTGGTCTCTGACGAGACCTCCTCTGGAGCGTACCTGGCAAGCCTGACGAAGGCCAGGTTATACTCCTGCACAGACCTGTCCCCCTGCCTCAGAGCTAAGAACTCCTCGCGCTTCCTCTCGATGAGACCACTGGGTATATGAGCAGCTCTGAAATCCTTGACGAAATCATCCCACGTGATCTCTGTCTCACCCTTGTTTTCCTTGTACGTCGAGAACCAACTGCCTGCAGCACCCTGAAGCTGGAAGGAGGCGAAGGTGACGTAGTCGACGGTTCTGACGGAGTTGGCCTTGAAGTGCTTCTTGATCTCTGCAATCCAGTCATCCGCCTCCAGCGGGTCTCGAGCCTCGGAGAACCTGGGAGGGCTGATCGCAAGAAACTGCTGCAGTGTGGTGTGCTGTGGACGATCACTCCTCTGAGCACCCTGGTTCTGCAGCATCTGAAGGATCGCAGCTGTGCCCTGAGCCACTGCAGCTACAGCCTCCCCAAGGATAGGGTTCTCTGGCGGCGGCATGTTCGCTCTTGGCATCCTGTATACAGGAACACTTATGAGAACATGAACGAATCATTGAAGTAGCCAGAGTTAAAGCAAAACAAAACTTCCTCATGAGGTATGAGGAAGCCGAAGGCTGAAATTCCACCAAGGTTAACCCGGAAAGTCGATAACTAGGTGCTACTGGAATTCCCAAACCAAGAACATCCGAATCCAATATAATAATGTGCTAGCGAGCACACAACAATATATATACGAGCGGTTGGAAACCTGCACAATGAGACATCTGCCCTGAGCGGCCCGCCATCACGGTCGTCCATAGGGGAAAGACACCACATCCATATTACCATAGGATGCCCGCCAATCCTGTATGGACGGTTCACCTGGGGTACGCCGTAAGCGAGGTAGAGCAGTCAACCCCAAGTGGCGGCTCAGTGGTCTCAAAGACGCCAACACATCTCGTCGCTAGCAAAACATTATAGAGGAATCGGAGTCTCACGTAAACGAGATCCTAAATTTTGAAAGGGGATAAGTTGCAGAGACAAAACATCGTTTCACTTCCTCACGGAAAAAGGGGTGGGAGGGTGGGATAAGGAGAAAACAGAAAGAGGTCCTACTCTCCGAAAATTTTCCTATATAACTACCAAAATAGTTTCTAGACTCAACTTTGGCCAGTAAAGGGTCCTACAGTCAGTCCTGCTCTGATACCAAGTTGTAAAGCCCCTGATGCGGTACTAACTCTAACTAGTCGCTTTCGCGCCCTGTAGGAGTTAGAAGCGCATCAGACGCCACCGGCGCACGACTCTCGCACTCGTGTCGCTGCCGGATTCTCGACAACAGGTATAAAAACATAACTCTACAAGAAAAGAAATATATAGAGATAATAGATCAGGGCATACAACGCCACTGTCCAAAATACATCACATCTCATGAATAGATATCAGTACATCAAGCGGAAGCAAGTCGGACCGGGTACGGTCAAGATACAAATTGCCCTAGAGAGGGCTCCACATAGATCCACCCACGGGAACGTCTGAGCCCAACTAAGGATCCTACTGGTCGGAGTAGTCGTACTCGTCGTCATCCTCCGGGGACACCTCCACGAAGTATCGCCCAGTGCTGGGGTCGAGGTAGTAGTCCACTGCAGCGGCCGATCAGGCAAAGCGGTAAAAGCGGAAAAGTAAACGGGGGTGAGAACATATCATTACGGAATAACTAACGCTACAGGTAAGGTACAGGTAAAGACAGTTTGCAGCCGTACTAGCATATATAGTGGTTACACGTTCTATCAGAATAGGGTTGAGATCCAAGAAGTATGGTGACAACGTGTCGTAAGTCAGCTATCCACCTACTTACGCAAACATAACACAACCTCGTTTCCCTCTCGGTCCCCCTGGACGAAGAAAGACAACCAAGGCACGCACACGGTTTGTCAAGTTTTTACAGCATGAATTTCATTGATGTTATTCTATGAACAAGGAGTAGGTCTCAAGTAGTCCATAACCGCGGACACGGCTTTTCGAAAAGATTTACCCTGCAGGGGTGTACCAACTGTCCATTATAGACGTCGCATGTACGCCCGGTTTCCACTTGGCTAGGTGAATGCCTGAAACTCCGGAACGTCAGAATCTCTCTAACTAACAACGCACAACTCCGGGTGGCCCCCGGGGAGTCGACACCCAAACCTCAAGCTGGCCACGCTCTCGGATCGGACTCTTCCGTATGACGCAGGTCGGATTACCGGTTAGTTCTCCTATGAGACCGGGTCCTAGCTGATCAGGTGGACCAACAGAGAACTATGCTCCACTGGCCCAGTTTGTTTTGCAAACAGCTGGGGTACCAACCAACACACACGCGAAGCAAATGTAAATCAGCTCGGGCCACCACTAGAATTGTAAGAAGCTAGGCAGATGAGACAAGGGGGCCCCATAAAACCCCACACACGATTAAGCACGCTCGTCAAGAAACACAATACCCGGAACTCGGGTCCTAAGTGACTCAAATGGAACAAAGCACTAGACGGGAATAGTCCAGCCTTCCACCTTTCGTCGAATATAAATTAACATCATTTAACAATAATAAATATCAACCAACTTCTTTCATAGCATGATATCCCATCCATAATTATATAAGGTAAGCAGCAAGTTTTCTATCCATACTAAGCAAAGGCTGAGCAGCGGTAACTTAGCAGAACAAGGTTTTTGCTGGGATGTGGGGATCATGGCTGTATGGGTTTAAACATGGCATATAATGTAGATAGGATCAAACAATAACGTTCTAGATCTACAGCTAGGCATGAGCAGAAATTTATAAAGTAATGACACAGATCTCCCCCTTGCCTGGTAAGGTAGTCGTAGCAGCACTCACGGTACCCTCGGGCTCGGTGTCGGATAGCTCCACGTAAGTCTCCTCGGCGGTCTCAGGTGCTAACGTAAGGTACCGGCAGGAAAAGGCACACAAGTAAGCAACTGAAGTAACTCAAACAAGGATGGCATGATCAAGTTTTATTTACATGATATGGCCCTGTCTAGTCAAGTTTAAATGAAGGTGATGACGACAGGTCATCACTTCCATATGCAATTTATTTACATTGTAATGGCTTTGGTCTGAGCCTTAATTAAGGTGTAAGTAGCATGATAGCATGACACTGGAGAAGGTGCAACAACTGTTGAAGGTCAGCCACATAGCAGATGAAAATGTTAAGGCTGACCTGAAGAGAAAGATGGTATGGGACTGCCTTGACAAGATCAGATGAACAACACCTCAGATGCACTGAAGCTGAGATGTTGTAGACAGACAGACCTGAAGCTTCTGGACCAGGTGATCACACCTTGTCTAAAAGAAAATGCTCAACACAACAAGATGACATCACTACTGAATTCCTTGCAGAAAAGTACCCCAAAAACATATATAATATGCCTCCATTTGAATTTGCATAAGCAGTTGCAAATTCAACTGGAGTTCAGGGGGATGAGTGCAAAATTGCACTTCATGAATTTTGCAAAGGTTCAACTGATGAAAACAGTACCACCATGCAACTCCTTGTGCAAAACTACCCAAAGATCCTATATGATATGGGTAATTTGCAAGTTGAACCAATTTCCAAAATTAAATAAAACAACAGGGGGTTTATTTGCAAAATGACACAACTCCAATTATTAGAAGAGGTCAGATGCAATTATAAGTATCACTACTGCATTTAGTAGCTCAAACTACCCCAAATTGATATAAGGGATGCCCCTGTTTGAATACTGGTCCAAAATCAGATTTGAATTTGGAATCAAATTCAAATTTGAATTTAAACAGAAAAGAAATAAAGAAAAAGAAAAGAAATTAAAAGAAAAAGGACTGGTTAGCTCCATGGGCTGGATTCAGCGAAACCGGCCCACGAGAGCTCTCTGGCCCGCACTTGGGCTCAGCCCACTCGGCCTGGCCACTGACCCGCGGGGTCCGCATGTCAGCCACCCATTTAAATCAAAAAAAATGGGGGGGTCCGAGCGGGATTCGAACCCTGGACGTGCGGCTCGCTCCACTGCTCGCTGCCACTGAGCTGCGAAACGTTTTCTGAACAGATACAGGTCGCAGCTTAGTTAAGGTTCAGTTTCCCCGCTTCTCTGAACCCTGAACACCTGCAGACTTCTGAACCCGGCGTGACGCTCAACGGCGGCGAGCCCCGCATCGTGCACAGGCGAGCTCCGGCTGCCACCACATGAGACGAACCGCAGAGGGCACCTAGCCCTACACGGTGGTGTGCGCTACGGCTTCTAACTCCAGCTCTACTGCTCGCAAACCTCACCGGAACAGCACCTCCACGGCGGCCTGAACTGCAGCCTGACAGATTCAAAGTCAGCAGCTTTGCTCGACGTTGGCGTAGAGCTCGCGCTGCCACTGGCCATGGTGTGACTTCAAGGATCTAGAGGGCATCACCACGGACTCGTGGGTACCCTTGCCACGGCCTGAACCTCACCGGAGCGGTGGCCCTCCTCTTCTGAATTCTAGGCGGCGCGGCGACAGACAGATTCAGAGACGGCGACCAAACTCTGCTACACGCGACAAGGTGGCTCCTTGAGGTCATATGCGCGCTCTGGACGACCTAGGAGTACGCAGGAGTGCACCCGAAGCATGCCACGGCACGGCGTGCTCGATTTGGTCTCCGGCGACGAGGCCAGGCGGCGGACTGCTACTGCTACCGTGAACGGAGAGATACACGGTGCTACGGGCGAAGGCGTGAGCATCATCTCACCTTGTGGGTCGCATCGCACGTCCCAGCCCAGCCGTAGAGGAAGAAGTTGTCTCTGGACGTCGCCGGGGACGAAGGGGTTCCGCGGCGGCGTGCTTCTGTGGAGGAGACGCCACGCTGCTTCCTGGCCCGACCTGGACACGGAAACGAAGCAGGTTACGCACAGGACGTCTGCAGACGAGCGCTAGACCAAGAACAAGGCTGCACGGCGGCGAATTTGGCTCGGTTCCGGCGGAACAGGGGAGGCCTTGGAGACGAACCCGGTGGCGGCGGCGAAAAAAAAAATTGGAGGGGGGAACGGGAGCTAGGGTTCGTGAGGGGGCTGCTGGTGCTCTCTTCTTATAGGGGAAGGCCTCCTGGCCACGTCGACGGCGTCGACGTCGATGCGCTCTGGCGCTGTGAGAGGGAGCTCCGGGGGGACCTCGCCACCGTGTAAAGACGACGACCACGGCGCGTCCGATCTAGATCCAACGCCTGGGATAAGACCTCGCGTACCCCTTCGCTGGAAAGCTGTCCAGGTGGGCTGCGGGCTGAGCGGAGTTGGGCTGGGCTGCACTGGAAGAAGGAGAAAAGAGAAAGAAGCCTGCTGGAGGAAAAGAGTTGGGCAGCAGGCAAAAGAAAAGGAAAAGAAAATATAGGAGAGTAGTAAAAATATTTCAAATATTTTTATAAATCCCCTAAAAAGATATGTGATCATCCAAAATTGGTTTGACCATTTTTGCATGCAGGGAAAAATGCCCACAAGCAAAACAGTACCTTTTCTATTTAAAATTAAATAGAAAAGGACTTTGAAGAGTTTTTGAGAGAAAAATAAAAGGTTCAAAATTCCATGAGTTTGAAATTCCTAATCCTTGCATTTTTCTGGATTTTTCAAAAGTGGTTTGACCAATTTTGGCAACAACAAAAATGTGGCCCTGTTTTTGAATTCAAAACACTTTGAACTAGGGCTACTGTTTTTGTTGGTGGCAAAAATGCCTTGAGGGTTTTAAAACTCTTGCCATATGAAAAGAAATGGCTAGGTCAAGTTTGGTGACAAGTGGAGTTAACATGTGGCAATGAAAAATCCAACAGCACCCTTCTTGAAGCACTTTGCATTCAAAAGAAATCAACCCAAACTGACTCCAATCTCAATGGCAATCTAAATTATCACATGAAAAGATGTAAACTTCCACCATGTCAAGTTACAAGTTCAACAGAGGAAAGTGAAATACATGGTGATAGCAACTTATTACATGTGGGCTGTTACAGCTCTCCCCCACCAACACAGGATCTCGTCCCGAGATCTAAGCAAGAAAAAGCTCGGGATACTCGGAACGGAGATGATCTTCACGCTCCCACGTTGCTTCCTTCTCTGAGTGATGTGCCCACTGCACCTTGAGGAACTTGACGGTCTTGTTGCGAGTCTTGCGCTCTGACGAGTCAAGAACACGGACTGGACGCTCTGAGTAAGAAAGATCCGCACTGAGCTGGATCTCGCCCAAGTCCACTGCCTGCTCTGGCTGCTTGAAACACTTCTTCAACTGAGACAGGTGAAACACATCATGCACCATAGCCAAACTGTCTGGAAGCTCTAGGCGGAACGCAAGAGGTCCCCGAGTCTCAAGAATGCGAAACGGACCAACGAATCTGGGAGCCAACTTGCCTTTGATCCCAAAGCGGTGAGTGCCTCGAAGTGGAGACACTTTGAGGTATGCGAAGTCACCAACTTTGAAGTCAACACCACGGTGCTTCTTGTCATAATAGGCCTTCTGCCTAGACTGTGCTGCCTTCAGGTTCTCTCGGACAATCTTCACTGTGTCCTCAGCCTCTTGGATCACATCTGGACCGAACAGCTGCCTCTCGCCTGTCTCGGACCAGTTCAAAGGTGTCCTGCACTTGCGACCATACAACACTTCAAACGGTGCTGCCTGCAGACTTGCTTGATAGCTGTTGTTGTACGAGAACTCAGCATATGGCAAGCATTCCTCCCACTTCATGCCAAAAGAGATGACACATGCCCTCAACATGTCCTCAAGAATTTGATTCACACGCTCAACCTGCCCACTGGTCTGAGGGTGATAAGCGGTACTGAACAACACTGTCGTACCCATTGCCTTTTGGAAAGCCTGCCAGAACTTGGAGGTGAAAAGACTGCCTCGATCAGAACTGATCTTCTTGGGGATGCCATGCAAAGATACAACTCGTGCGGTATACAAATCCGCCAACTGAGCTGCTGAAATGGAGTCCTTCACTGGAAAGAAATGGGCAACTTTGGAGAGATTGTCGATGACAACAAAGATGGCATTGTTCTTCTTCTGCGACAAAGGAAAACCCGTGATGAAATCCATCTCGATGTGATCCCATTTCCACTCTGGAATTTCAATTGGCTGAAGTAGCCCTGCAGGCTTCTGATGTTGTGCCTTCACTCTCCTGCACACATCACACTGGGAGACAAAACGGGCAACATCCCGCTTCATACGAGTCCACCAAAAACTCTGCTTGAGGTCCTGATACATCTTGGTGCTACCAGGGTGGATAGACAGCTTTGAGTCATGGGCTTCTTTCAAAATGACCTCTCTGAGACCTCCTTCCTTGGGAACAACAACTCTCTCCTCGAACATCACGGTGCCGTCATTATGCACTGAAAAGCAACCGTACTTCGGAACTGAGGCGGCAACACCCTGCTTGACTTTCTGAATCATCAAGCTACCAGACTGAGCCTCACGAATCTTCTCACGGATAGTGGGCTCTACCACAAGGTTGGCTAGATAGCCTGCTGGAACTAGCTCAAGATTGAGCCTTCGAAAGGCCTCACACAAATCGGGGTGTATCTTCTGCACCTGGACATTGTTGCAATCACCCTTGCGGCTCAACGCATCAGCTATGACATTCGCCTTGCCAGGCGTATACTGAATATCCACAGAGTACTCAGTAATAGTCTCGAGCCACCTTCTTTGCCTCAAGTTGAGGTTAGGCTGCGTGAACAAGTACTTTAAGCTTTTGTGATCAGTGAACACATCAACCTTCCTTCCAAGGAGGAGGTGTCGCCAAGTAACCAACGCATGAATCACTGCAGCCAGCTCAAGGTCGTGGGTCGGATAGTTCCTCTCAGCCTGCTTCAACTGTCTGGAGGTGTACGCCACAATACTCTTTCCCTGCATCAATACTCCGCCAAGGCCATTTAACGAGGCATCACAGAAGACCTGGAACGGCTGTGACTCATCTGGTGGCGCAAGGATCGGAGCTGTGGTCAGCCTTATCTTCAACTCATCAAAAGCTGCCTGGCAAGCCTGTGACCAAACGTACTTCTTGCCCTTGCACAACAGCTCGGTCATTGGCTTTGCTATCTTGGAGAAATTCTCGACAAACTTCCTGCAATAGCTGGCAAGTCCGAGAAAGCTCCTCAACTGCTTGACATTCCTCGGAGGAGTCCAATCTTGAATCGTCCGGACTCTGTCCGGGTCAACAGCAATGCCCTCTGAGGAAATGACATGGCCAAGAAAGTTGATCTTGTTCATCCAGAATTCACACTTGGAAAACTTGGCATAAAACTGGTGATCTCTCAACTTCTGCAACACCAATCTGAGATGCTCCTCATGCTCAGCCTCTGACTTGGAAAAGACAAGGATGTCGTCGAGGTAGAGGATTACGAACACATCTAGCCACTCTTGGAAGAGATAGTTCATGGCCCTCATGAACGTTGGAGGTGCATTTGAAAAGCCAAATGTCATGACCGTAAACTCGTACAGGCCATATCGAGTGCGGAAAGCTGTCTTAGGAATGTCCTCCTCACGGACACGAATCTGGTGGTACCCCATCTTTAGATCAAGCTTTGAAAACACCTTTGCTCCATGCAGTTGTTCGAACAAGTCATTAATGTTGGGCAAAGGGTATTTGTTTTTGATCGTCTTCTTGTTGATACCACGGTAGTCTTGAACCAACCGACTAGTACCATCTTTCTTCTTCACAAAAAGACACGGGGCACCCCAAGGAGAAGTGCTCGGACGAATGAGTCCATCCTTCTCAAGCTTCACCAACTGCTCTTTCAACTCAAACAGCTCTTCCGGACACATCTTGTAAGGCTGCCGAGATATCGGCTGTGTACCAGGTTCTAGCTCGATCACGAACTCAATAGCACGCACGGGTGGAATACCTGGCAACTCCTCTGGAAAGACATCTGGGAACTCTCGAACAACTCTGACCTCCTCAATCAATGGAGCAACTCCAGCGTTCAGAGCGTACAACTGTGCTGATCCCACTGTCGAGCTACAAGTGTACCAAATCTCTGCGCCTGAATCGTGCGTCAGCAACACGGTCTTGGACGGACAATCAATCTTGGCCTTGTACTTGACAAGCCAATCCATGCCCAAAATGACATCGATGTCGGAACGGGGCAAGACAACCAGAGATGCCAGAAAGACAGCACCCTGAATACTGATCTCCACATCTGGAACTGTCCATGAAGAAGTGAACTTTGACCCAGGTGTGACAACTGATAGCTTACACGGAAGCTGGTCACGTGGAAGATCTATTCTGGAAGCAAAGGACTGAGATATGAAGGAATGGGAAGCTCCGGAATCAAACAGCACTGCCGCTGGAACTGAACACACAAGTAACCTACCAAGCACAATCTCAGACGACTGCTGAGCCTCTGCTACAGTCACGTTGTTCACCCTGAGCGCTCGTGGTTGGGCCCGCACCATCGCGTTGCTCGGTGTAGAGCGAGGTGGGGGCGGAGGCAGCCTGGCGTAACGAGGGTCGGTGCACTGCGGAGACTTGTGGCCCGGCTTGCCACACTTGAAGCACGTGATCTCTGGCCTGGGCTGGCCCTGTGGAGCAGGCGGCCTCGCGTGTGGTGGAGTAGAGCGAGGTCCGTGCTGCACTGGGACGGGAGGGCGGGCAAAAGTGCGGACAACTGCCCCCCTCTGTTGGAACTGCTGACGCTGCGGCTGAGGCTGTGGATCTGCAACCCAGGACTTGGCCTTCTTGTGGATCATCACTGCTGAACTGTGCTCTCTCTGCTTCCTCTTCTCCGCGGAACGCTCTGCCTCAGCTGACTCCTGTCTGATAGCCTGGTCGACGAACTCTGAGAACAGGCTCGGCGTGGACAAGGTGAGCGCATACTTGATGTCCGGGGCAAGACCACCGCGGAACCTGGCAATGCGCTTGGTCTCTGACGAGACCTCCTCTGGAGCGTACCTGGCAAGCCTGACGAAGGCCAGGTTATACTCCTGCACAGACCTGTCCCCCTGCCTCAGAGCTAAGAACTCCTCGCGCTTCCTCTCGATGAGACCACTGGGTATATGAGCAGCTCTGAAATCCTTGACGAAATCATCCCACGTGATCTCTGTCTCACCCTTGTTTTCCTTGTACGTCGAGAACCAACTGCCTGCAGCACCCTGAAGCTGGAAGGAGGCGAAGGTGACGTAGTCGACGGTTCTGACGGAGTTGGCCTTGAAGTGCTTCTTGATCTCTGCAATCCAGTCATCCGCCTCCAGCGGGTCTCGAGCCTCGGAGAACCTGGGAGGGCTGATCGCAAGAAACTGCTGCAGTGTGGTGTGCTGTGGACGATCACTCCTCTGAGCACCCTGGTTCTGCAGCATCTGAAGGATCGCAGCTGTGCCCTGAGCCACTGCAGCTACAGCCTCCCCAAGGATAGGGTTCTCTGGCGGCGGCATGTTCGCTCTTGGCATCCTGTATACAGGAACACTTATGAGAACATGAACGAATCATTGAAGTAGCCAGAGTTAAAGCAAAACAAAACTTCCTCATGAGGTATGAGGAAGCCGAAGGCTGAAATTCCACCAAGGTTAACCCGGAAAGTCGATAACTAGGTGCTACTGGAATTCCCAAACCAAGAACATCCGAATCCAATATAATAATGTGCTAGCGAGCACACAACAATATATATACGAGCGGTTGGAAACCTGCACAATGAGACATCTGCCCTGAGCGGCCCGCCATCACGGTCGTCCATAGGGGAAAGACACCACATCCATATTACCATAGGATGCCCGCCAATCCTGTATGGACGGTTCACCTGGGGTACGCCGTAAGCGAGGTAGAGCAGTCAACCCCAAGTGGCGGCTCAGTGGTCTCAAAGACGCCAACACATCTCGTCGCTAGCAAAACATTATAGAGGAATCGGAGTCTCACGTAAACGAGATCCTAAATTTTGAAAGGGGATAAGTTGCAGAGACAAAACATCGTTTCACTTCCTCACGGAAAAAGGGGTGGGAGGGTGGGATAAGGAGAAAACAGAAAGAGGTCCTACTCTCCGAAAATTTTCCTATATAACTACCAAAATAGTTTCTAGACTCAACTTTGGCCAGTAAAGGGTCCTACAGTCAGTCCTGCTCTGATACCAAGTTGTAAAGCCCCTGATGCGGTACTAACTCTAACTAGTCGCTTTCGCGCCCTGTAGGAGTTAGAAGCGCATCAGACGCCACCGGCGCACGACTCTCGCACTCGTGTCGCTGCCGGATTCTCGACAACAGGTATAAAAACATAACTCTACAAGAAAAGAAATATATAGAGATAATAGATCAGGGCATACAACGCCACTGTCCAAAATACATCACATCTCATGAATAGATATCAGTACATCAAGCGGAAGCAAGTCGGACCGGGTACGGTCAAGATACAAATTGCCCTAGAGAGGGCTCCACATAGATCCACCCACGGGAACGTCTGAGCCCAACTAAGGATCCTACTGGTCGGAGTAGTCGTACTCGTCGTCATCCTCCGGGGACACCTCCACGAAGTATCGCCCAGTGCTGGGGTCGAGGTAGTAGTCCACTGCAGCGGCCGATCAGGCAAAGCGGTAAAAGCGGAAAAGTAAACGGGGGTGAGAACATATCATTACGGAATAACTAACGCTACAGGTAAGGTACAGGTAAAGACAGTTTGCAGCCGTACTAGCATATATAGTGGTTACACGTTCTATCAGAATAGGGTTGAGATCCAAGAAGTATGGTGACAACGTGTCGTAAGTCAGCTATCCACCTACTTACGCAAACATAACACAACCTCGTTTCCCTCTCGGTCCCCCTGGACGAAGAAAGACAACCAAGGCACGCACACGGTTTGTCAAGTTTTTACAGCATGAATTTCATTGATGTTATTCTATGAACAAGGAGTAGGTCTCAAGTAGTCCATAACCGCGGACACGGCTTTTCGAAAAGATTTACCCTGCAGGGGTGTACCAACTGTCCATTATAGACGTCGCATGTACGCCCGGTTTCCACTTGGCTAGGTGAATGCCTGAAACTCCGGAACGTCAGAATCTCTCTAACTAACAACGCACAACTCCGGGTGGCCCCCGGGGAGTCGACACCCAAACCTCAAGCTGGCCACGCTCTCGGATCGGACTCTTCCGTATGACGCAGGTCGGATTACCGGTTAGTTCTCCTATGAGACCGGGTCCTAGCTGATCAGGTGGACCAACAGAGAACTATGCTCCACTGGCCCAGTTTGTTTTGCAAACAGCTGGGGTACCAACCAACACACACGCGAAGCAAATGTAAATCAGCTCGGGCCACCACTAGAATTGTAAGAAGCTAGGCAGATGAGACAAGGGGGCCCCATAAAACCCCACACACGATTAAGCACGCTCGTCAAGAAACACAATACCCGGAACTCGGGTCCTAAGTGACTCAAATGGAACAAAGCACTAGACGGGAATAGTCCAGCCTTCCACCTTTCGTCGAATATAAATTAACATCATTTAACAATAATAAATATCAACCAACTTCTTTCATAGCATGATATCCCATCCATAATTATATAAGGTAAGCAGCAAGTTTTCTATCCATACTAAGCAAAGGCTGAGCAGCGGTAACTTAGCAGAACAAGGTTTTTGCTGGGATGTGGGGATCATGGCTGTATGGGTTTAAACATGGCATATAATGTAGATAGGATCAAACAATAACGTTCTAGATCTACAGCTAGGCATGAGCAGAAAGTTATAAAGTAATGACACAGATCTCCCCCTTGCCTGGTAAGGTAGTCGTAGCAGCACTCACGGTACCCTCGGGCTCGGTGTCGGATAGCTCCACGTAAGTCTCCTCGGCGGTCTCAGGTGCTAACGTAAGGTACCGGCAGGAAAAGGCACACAAGTAAGCAACTGAAGTAACTCAAACAAGGATGGCATGATCAAGTTTTATTTACATGATATGGCCCTGTCTAGTCAAGTTTAAATGAAGGTGATGACGACAGGTCATCACTTCCATATGCAATTTATTTACATTGTAATGGCTTTGGTCTGAGCCTTAATTAAGGTGTAAGTAGCATGATAGCATGACACTGGAGAAGGTGCAACAACTGTTGAAGGTCAGCCACATAGCAGATGAAAATGTTAAGGCTGACCTGAAGAGAAAGATGGTATGGGACTGCCTTGACAAGATCAGATGAACAACACCTCAGATGCACTGAAGCTGAGATGTTGTAGACAGACAGACCTGAAGCTTCTGGACCAGGTGATCACACCTTGTCTAAAAGAAAATGCTCAACACAACAAGATGACATCACTACTGAATTCCTTGCAGAAAAGTACCCCAAAAACATATATAATATGCCTCCATTTGAATTTGCATAAGCAGTTGCAAATTCAACTGGAGTTCAGGGGGATGAGTGCAAAATTGCACTTCATGAATTTTGCAAAGGTTCAACTGATGAAAACAGTACCACCATGCAACTCCTTGTGCAAAACTACCCAAAGATCCTATATGATATGGGTAATTTGCAAGTTGAACCAATTTCCAAAATTAAATAAAACAACAGGGGGTTTATTTGCAAAATGACACAACTCCAATTATTAGAAGAGGTCAGATGCAATTATAAGTATCACTACTGCATTTAGTAGCTCAAACTACCCCAAATTGATATAAGGGATGCCCCTGTTTGAATACTGGTCCAAAATCAGATTTGAATTTGGAATCAAATTCAAATTTGAATTTAAACAGAAAAGAAATAAAGAAAAAGAAAAGAAATTAAAAGAAAAAGGACTGGTTAGCTCCATGGGCTGGATTCAGCGAAACCGGCCCACGAGAGCTCTCTGGCCCGCACTTGGGCTCAGCCCACTCGGCCTGGCCACTGACCCGCGGGGTCCGCATGTCAGCCACCCATTTAAATCAAAAAAAATGGGGGGGTCCGAGCGGGATTCGAACCCTGGACGTGCGGCTCGCTCCACTGCTCGCTGCCACTGAGCTGCGAAACGTTTTCTGAACAGATACAGGTCGCAGCTTAGTTAAGGTTCAGTTTCCCCGCTTCTCTGAACCCTGAACACCTGCAGACTTCTGAACCCGGCGTGACGCTCAACGGCGGCGAGCCCCGCATCGTGCACAGGCGAGCTCCGGCTGCCACCACATGAGACGAACCGCAGAGGGCACCTAGCCCTACACGGTGGTGTGCGCTACGGCTTCTAACTCCAGCTCTACTGCTCGCAAACCTCACCGGAATAGCACCTCCACGGCGGCCTGAACTGCAGCCTGACAGATTCAAAGTCAGCAGCTTTGCTCGACGTTGGCGTTGAGCTCGCGCTGCCACTGGCCATGGTGTGACTTCAAGGATCTAGAGGGCATCACCACGGACTCGTGGGTACCCTTGCCACGGCCTGAACCTCACCGGAGCGGTGGCCCTCCTCTTCTGAATTCTAGGCGGCGCGGCGACAGACAGATTCAGAGACGGCGACCAAACTCTGCTACACGCGACAAGGTGGCTCCTTGAGGTCATATGCGCGCTCTGGACGACCTAGGAGTACGCAGGAGTGCACCCGAAGCATGCCACGGCACGGCGTGCTCGATTTGGTCTCCGGCGACGAGGCCAGGCGGCGGACTGCTACTGCTACCGTGAACGGAGAGATACACGGTGCTACGGGCGAAGGCGTGAGCATCATCTCACCTTGTGGGTCGCATCGCGCGTCCCAGCCCAGCCGTAGAGGAAGAAGTTGTCTCTGGACGTCGCCGGGGACGAAGGGGTTCCGCGGCGGCGTGCTTCTGTGGAGGAGACGCCACGCTGCTTCCTGGCCCGACCTGGACACGGAAACGAAGCAGGTTACGCACAGGACGTCTGCAGACGAGCGCTAGACCAAGAACAAGGCTGCACGGCGGCGAATTTGGCTCGGTTCCGGCGGAACAGGGGAGGCCTTGGAGACGAACCCGGTGGCGGCGGCGTAAAAAAAAATTGGAGGGGGGAACGGGAGCTAGGGTTCGTGAGGGGGCTGCTGGTGCTCTCTTCTTATAGGGGAAGGCCTCCTGGCCACGTCGACGGCGTCGACGTCGATGCGCTCTGGCGCTGTGAGAGGGAGCTCCGGGGGGACCTCGCCACCGTGTAAAGACGACGACCACGGCGCGTCCGATCTAGATCCAACGCCTGGGATAAGACCTCGCGTACCCCTTCGCTGGAAAGCTGTCCAGGTGGGCTGCGGGCTGAGCGGAGTTGGGCTGGGCTGCACTGGAAGAAGGAGAAAAGAGAAAGAAGCCTGCTGGAGGAAAAGAGTTGGGCAGCAGGCAAAAGAAACGGAAAAGAAAATATAGGAGAGTAGTAAAAATATTTCAAATATTTTTATAAATCCCCTAAAAAGATATGTGATCATCCAAAATTGGTTTGACCATTTTTGCATGCAGGGAAAAATGCCCACAAGCAAAACAGTACCTTTTCTATTTAAAATTAAATAGAAAAGGACTTTGAAGAGTTTTTGAGAGAAAAATAAAAGGTTCAAAATTCCATGAGTTTGAAATTCCTAATCCTTGCATTTTTCTGGATTTTTCAAAAGTGGTTTGACCAATTTTGGCAACAACAAAAATGTGGCCCTGTTTTTGAATTCAAAACACTTTGAACTAGGGCTACTGTTTTTGTTGGTGGCAAAAATGCCTTGAGGGTTTTAAAACTCTTGCCATATGAAAAGAAATGGCTAGGTCAAGTTTGGTGACAAGTGGAGTTAACATGTGGCAATGAAAAATCCAACAGCACCCTTCTTGAAGCACTTTGCATTCAAAAGAAATCAACCCAAACTGACTCCAATCTCAATGGCAATCTAAATTATCACATTAAAAGATGTAAACTTCCACCATGTCAAGTTACAAGTTCAACAGAGGAAAGTGAAATACATGGTGATAGCAACTTATTACATGTGGGCTGTTACAACAAGGATAGGATAGGTGTTATGTTTGCGTAAGTAGTTGATAGCAAGACTTGTTGGAGGCGATTCCTCATCGAATGCTTGGCTTCTTACCTTACTCTCTAGATCGTTAGCCACTTCATAAATGCTAGTGCGGCAGCAACCTCACCACTTACCCCTTCCGTACCGTAAACTACTAGTTGTCCTAGAATGACGATTGATGAAGTCCTTGCTGGGTCAGATGACCACTACAGTTGGATGCTGAGTACCTCTGTACTCATGATACTACCCCCAAACGCTTTTCAGGGTTCTTGATCGACAACTGGTATGGTGACCGACGTTTCACGTGGAGACTCGACGACGACTAGTTAGGCGGATCCCGGCGGAGGGCCTGGACCCGTGTGGTTATGGGAATCGATGTTTTTGTCTTTGCCACTAGGCATTTGCTTGTAATCTGTACTCAGACATGTACCTTCCGCTGATGTATTTTATTTAAGGCAGTTGTATGCCGATTGTATGAGATGTTGTATCCTTGTATCTGTAATGTTGTGATATCATGTTGGAAATCCGAGGCATATGACTTCGTCATATGTCGCGGTGGGACCGATATGTGCTTCGTCCCCGGATCTGGATGGAAACATCTAGATCTGGAACAGTACCGCATATCGGGCCTTACAGAGTGGGTGCTATCTTATTTTCCTCGCCTGATTTCGCTACAAAATCCGCGAGTGACGACTAAAACAGCTCACTTGATTGTTTATTCCAAGTGGGTGCATCGCTAAATTAGGCCCCGTACCTCAAACAAAAACAATTATGCCTGGGCTACGACACACTGTACCCAGATGCCATGCAAGCTTAGCGTGTAGATATGACCCCGCTGCGCAGAACGGCCGGGCCGGGACTTGCCGCAGAGCGATTTCACTCCCGACCTTTTCCATGCGCTCGCATGATAGAAAGAGCCGAGCGGACGCACTCAGGCTATGTGCTTAGACTGGCAGCAATTGATCCTATAAGACCTGCAGCGGCATGACTTTGCTTGACACCAGTGTTCCAAGTTCATGTCGAGGGACGTGGGCTTGATTGGGCTACTGTGGTATTTGTAACTAGAAAAATTCACCAAGGCTCGACCAGTCGACTCCTTGGGCCCTTTCATCTTAGCAATCCCTCGAAACAGATATTGTCATGGCTCAAAACTGCCAGCGACCCGTGGCGATGTCACACTTACAAACAATAAAGCGCAGATGAATTCGAGTCCCTGCGCGACTCTTCGAGTCCCCCAGGCACTCGGGGGCTACTGACGAGGGGGTGACCCCACGACTCCTACATGTGAGGCTACCTGGTGCGTATGAAGACAGAAGGCCCGCTGGGAAGCTGCGACAAGCCCGCGATTGGCCCAACTAGGCACCGACGTAGGAGTCCACGACTAATATGGAAGGTGTAATTTGGCGTACAAGGCAAGACTAGAACTAGGAAACCTTCTCTGTAACCTAGTACGGACTCCCCGAGACCTAGCCTAGTATATAAAGGCTGGGAAGGGAGACGTCCAAATCAACTCAATACGCATCTAATCATCCTTGCCTTGCGAGAACTCGCCTTGGCCTCCACTGTAATCGCCCCCTCACATAATAATATCGAGCAGGAAGTGCTTCTCCTGTTAGCCGATGAGTATCGTCCAACCTGTGCCATCTCTATGACTAACCCAGGGTCCCTGACCATGGGATTTGCCGGGGTTTATCCCCGTCAAGTAGGTAGTGACTCCAAAAGGGAGCGTTATGCATGATTGTGGGTTCATGCCCCCCGATGACTAGCTTGAGTGACAGAAACATGAGTCTAGGGGATGTGCTGTTGCCACAAGGGGGAAAACAACGGTGGTTGTACTTGCGGGTGCAAGGCTTGTTTACTTTACGAAAAGTTGTTTGATGCAGTTGTCTGTTGCTTTGAGTTTACACTTTGGGTGGGATTCGCAACTTAATACCAGCGAGATGTTCTGGATAGATATCTCAAGGTGGATGATTAGTAGGTAGATGCAGATGGATTTCGGTCTACTTGTCTTGGCGTACCGCCCATGCTTTTGAGCCTCTTCCTTTCTTTATAGCATAATTAGCATTGGTTTGCGCACATAATCCTGTCAATTGCCCAACTGTGATTTGTTTACCTCGCATAGCTATTTTATCGTCTTTTGGGAGAGAGACATCACTAGTGAACATCATAGGACCCCGGTCCATATTTCCTCCATTGTTTACACTATCAATTTACTTTTAGTATTTACTTTTCCGTAGCTATCACTATCATTATTATCCCGTGCGTTTTATCCTTTGTAAACAACAAGGCCGGAGGGATTGGCAACCCCTTTGTACTCGTTGGGAGCAAAGTTATCTGTTGTGTGTGCAGGTCCACGCCTACCGCCAATCTCTGGCACCGTTTTAACCTTCCTGTCGTTGTCGGAGTCCTACTGGAGACAAACCTTGGTATCTTCACCGAGGGAAATTGCCGCTGTCTACATCTCAACCTTCCACTTTGGGTAACCAACGAGGGGGTGTTAATTCATACCATCAGCCTGCTTACCCAAGACTTCAGTACTAATCCACCTTTGCCCTGCTTCGGCGATGATCACAGAGTTGCGACACCTGCCAACTGCCCTTGTGTGCTTCTCAAGGCATCCACCCAGATCTCATGCTGGTTGCTGATTACTGTCACATCAAAAAATATGACTGAAGATAGGTGGGTTGTGAAGCAATACTTGGTAACACTACATGCATTATCCATACTATACAATATGACTGAAGATATCCTTACATATATGAAGAAAATAATTGAAGGAAAATGGTTGTTTGCCCACATCTCAAAAATAATAAACATGCAGCTTTATCTTCTTGGAATAAATGACCTCTTCTTCATTTAGATGAACATAGATTTAGTAGAAATACCGTTCAAGTTCTGCATAGCTTGAAACCTTCCATGGTGATTCATGAGTCCAAATTTGGAAGGATACTTTTAAATCTACGCACAAATATGATCCAGTTTGAGAACAGGCGTAGCATTTAAAATGTGTGCATGACGAAATTATTAATTATCTGAACAAACGAGGATAGCATGGTTTCTTTTCTTTTGCAAACTTGTGTAACTACCAATTTTAGTTGCCCTAGTCTAGAACCCGAGGAAAAAATTAAGTGTCTATTGTGCTAAAACCACATAGCAGATAACAGAAATGGTATTTACTTGTAGACTACCAGGCTTATGGAGATTTCTAGACATAACTGAGCAACCAACTCTGTACCCGAGCATACTGTCATTGTCCTGCTGAATTCCGGATAAGATAATATGACTCTTGTGATGCTAGAAAGTTACTTGAGGGTGTTAAAAAATGTATTGAACATTTCCTAATACACACAAGGAAAAAATGCAACCAGTCGATTACTTTCATTAGCAGCAAGATGGCCTAGAGTTGAGAAAATATTGTCCTGGATTATATGGCCTTCTTTATCAAACCTGTACTTCATCCTCTATGATGCAAAATGCAGCTACATGAAGAGAAATCAAAGATTTAAGGAAATACAAATGTAATCAGTTAGTGTTCTTGTACTATGCTCCATACATAAAGTATTAGACCGCCCAAACTATTAAAGTAACTTCTGAATCTAGGAAACTTAATCCCGATACTATTAGAATATAAAAAAAACAATGTGGCGAAGAGTTGACGAGTTAACTGATTCAATATAGCGTCATCCTTCAGTCATTAAATATAGATAATGAAGACTTATAGCCTATAATTACGCTCAGGTTCAGCCGCACTATGACATGATAATATGGTATGCTTATGTGATTCTTGAAAGGTAATTCAGTAAATAAAATACAGAAACTATCACAGATGAAAACACCTACCGTGAGAATGTCATCATCATCCATGACATTCAAGTTATTAAGAACACACATGTTATCAGCAACAGGAACAACATACAATGACTTAGCATAAATTCTGTTAAAACTGCAACGAATTATTTTTTCAACCAAATGATTGCTCTCTAAGTAATTGCACATGTGTGAAAGTATTAATATACCTTCTCGATCCATGGAACTTGAAGATGTTTTGGACTGCTGCTTGGGGCTGCCGAGAGTGACGAGTTCTTCAAGCGTCATGAGGCGATTCCTCCCAGCACCACTCCATTCCACACACCAAAACTTGTCGGTGGATACTCTGTACATGACCATAGGTTCTTGGTTTAGACCTAGGGACACGTGATTCACCCAATAAGAAGTTAAGCTAGATATATATATATTAAAAGCTAAGACTTTTCTTTGAATACAATTAGTGAATTTTAGTATCAAATTGCAGCTGAAATTGACACACAAATTTTAGTATCTAGATCTAGTTATTTACCTAGTGCGCATCCTTCAAACTATAATTGACACACATATACTGAAACACATTTGAAGCCTGCAGATCTACTTACCAAGTTCACAATTCTTTCCCTCCCATCCTCACGGGGAGGCCCGGTGATCAGAGGTGAGCGCCTCTACCTTCCTTCCCGGCTAAGGACAGCAGGACAATCTCCAGTGTTAGACACGGTGAGGCTGCCCTTCCGGTGGTGATAGTGACACAGCATGCTCCCCCACTTTCCTCCCTCTCAAGGAACTCTTCTTTCGTCTTCAGGTAAGACTTTCTCACAGCCCCCTAAATTTCCGGACTGTCACCACCGTCCACTTTCTTCATATCCTCTGCCATGAACTTATGCATATTTTCGACAGCGAACTCGGCCGCGTTCTTTCCGTTGTGGCCATCAAATAGAGCAAACAACACCTGAAAAGTTGTGGAGAAGCGAGAATAACAACAGAAGTTTTCTATCCGGGGTTAAGGCAAATAAAAACAAATTCTTATAAACTGAGCAAATAAATTCATGGCTGAGAAAAGCTTACCACTTTGGGGTCTCCACCGGCAGCGACCTTGGCGACATGTCGGTCCTCCATCTCCAGCCCCTCCTCCTCCACCAGTAGGCCGCGAACTCCTCGTCCACCTCAGCGTTGTCGCCGCGGCATCAGCGGCCACGGGGCCATCGACCGACACCAGGAGCAGCGCCGGCCGCCGCCTCCTCAGCATCGATACGGAGGAGACCGGGGCAACCACAGAGGATGACATATTCGGCGACGCAGAGTCTTCCTCGCGGATCAGAACGTGCAACAAGCTGAACGAGTGGAGCGGAAAGCGGGCGATGGACGCAGATGGAATGTTTTTTGTTGTGTGAGCGGAAAGCTATGGAGGCGGGCCGAGTCTCTCCGTGTCTCCTCTACAAATCAGCTCCGGCCACCATGGAGCCCCCCTCCGCCTCCCTGCTTTACCTTGCTGGCTTGCTGCAGCCGCCGCGACCTCCTCTTTCTACAGAGACGAGGGATGGAGAGCGAGGGATTTGGGGGAAAGGGAGTGGGACGTGGGAAGTGGGTACGTGGGTTGTTTTCTTCAGGCTTTGTTTGTTTGAGAGGGATTTGGGAGGTTTTAGGGGAAGGGGATTGGAGAGGATTTGGTGAATCCCCTCCTTTCACCCAATCCTCTCAAATCCACCTCACAGCCTCAAATCATCTGTTCTATACAAAAATTTGATACACAGGGTTTTGTAAAAGGGGTTTTCAAAAATCCAACCTTTGCAATTTAAATAGGTCAAGAATGAAAACTTGCTGGAGAAACTCCACTTCTTAGTTGTAACAAAGTAGAAGAAACTTGGTACATTTTGGTGCTCAATGGCTGAAACAAATAGCAACGACAGCAAGTATATATGATGGTCCAAGTTTAACAATCTTCCTCAAAATCACTTGAAATACATATGTTAATGAGCAACGACAGCAAGTATATATTTTGGTACATAGGTTGAGTACTTTAAAAACTCAACTTCGCAGTTTCTGGGCACTCAACCAAAAGGAATCAGTACCATATTACAACTAACAAATGGAGTATAAACATGTTACAAATCACATCAGAGACTGCAACATTTCGAGCTAGCAAAATAACATGGGAAACAAATAAGAGTCGATTAGTAAGGCCCGATATGCGGTACTGTTCCAAATCTAGATGTTTCCATCCAGATTCGGGCACAAAGCACATATCGGTACCACCGCGACATATGACATAGTCATATGCCCCGGATTTCCAACATGATATCACAACATTACAGATACAAGGATACAACATCTCATACAATCGGCATACGACTGCCTCAAATACAATACAACAGCGGAAGATACATGATTGGGTACAGACTACAATCAAATGCCTAGTGGCAAAGAGAAAAACATCGATTCCCATAACCACACGGGTCCAGGCCCTCCGCCGGGATCCGCCTAACTAGTCGTCATCGAGTCTCCACGTGAAACGTCGATCACCATACCTGTCGTCGATCAAGAACCCTGAAAAGAGTTTGGGGGTAGTATCATGAGTACAGAAATACTCAGCATCCAACTGTAGTGGTCATCTGAGCCAGCAAGGACTTCATCACTCGTCATTCTAGGACAACTAGTAGTTTACGGTAAGGAAGGGGTAAGTGGTGAGGTTGCTGCCGCACTAGCATTTATGAAGTGGCTAACGATCTAGAGAGTAAGATAAGAAGCCAAGCATTCGATGAGGAATCGCCTCCAACAAGTCTTGCTATCAGCTACTTACGCAAACATAACACCTATCCTATCCTTGTCCTCCTCTTCGCATCCCGACGAAGAAGAAGCAGTCAAGGCATACACACACGTTGATCAAGTTATATTAAGATTATCTTAGTTGTTGTTGTCTATGAACAAGGAGTAGGTCTCAAGTCGTCCATAACCGTGGACACGGCTTCTCGAAAAGATTTAACCCTGCAGGGGTGTACCAACTGCCCATTACAAGGCTCCGCACGCACGCCCATCTCTCTCAGTTGCTACCCATCACAGGCAACCATTTTATGATTTAGTTCCAAAAGATCTGAAACGACATGTCCCTCTAACTAACAACGAACAAATCCGGGTGGCCACCGGTGAGTCGACATCCAACTCAAAAGCCGTCCGCGCTCTCGAATCGGTCTCTACCGTCTATCTTGGGTTTGGATAGCCAGTTAATCACACATGGGAAACCGGGCCCTCAGCCGAACAAGGTGGGCCAGCAAGGGAACTATGTCCTCACTGGTCCGGGTTGGTTGGAAAACTACTGGCGTACGACCAGCACACACACGGTTTCAAAAGGTAAAATCAGCTTGGGCCACCACTAGAAATTCTCGAAGCTAGGTAGGTAAGAAAAGGGGACCCCATAAAATCCCACACGCGGTTAGGCACGCTCAGTCTTAAAACCAATACCCGGAACTCGGATCCTAGGTAACTCGAATGGAACAAAGCGTCGGGGCGGAATAGCCTAGACCTTCCATCCTTCGTCGAATATAGTCAACATTATAATAATCATATCATCAACAACAATATAGTAATGTGATATCCCAAACCAAGGAGTAACAGGGTAACATCGTAGCATCCTAAGCATGCATACTAAGCAGGGGCTGAGCAACGAGCAAATGTAACATAGTAGTACAAGGTTTGCTGGGAGGGGACATGGTTGTATCGGTTTGAAAGAGGCCGTAAACATGTGGTAGGATCAAACATCGAACCTAACCTAGACTAGCATGCAAACCGCTGGTTGATATAGAATGGATCATAAGTAATTTATAGTCCTTGCCTGTTGATAAGTCGGGTTCCGAAGGTGTAGTTGATCGCAAGCTCGCATCGTCTCCGAGAGGTACCCGCGGAAGCACACAAGACGGTAAACACTGGAAAGCAATCAACGAGCAAGCACTCTATTACTACGGGGCAACACAAGATCAAGAAGACATCACACGACACGGCAACTCGATAAGGATCTATCGTCGAGAACGGTTACTAACAGTTTAAGTGGGGTATCGGTCACACACGACGAATACCGCACGTTTACGGTGATTCAAGTTGCTTAGCTACAGGTGATCAACCAACGGTTATTAACATGGCAGCTCAAGCAAGCATGGCATAGCACACAAACATGTTAAGAGGTGAAGCACAAAGTAAACTATCTATGCTAGTCAATTTAAGTGAGGCACAACCTAAACATGGCATAACACTAAGTGTCGCACGATGATTAAAAGATTTGGTACTGTTCTGTCCTAAACCACATTTTAGGTTGGTTAACAGCAGCAGACAATAGCATAAACACAAAGTACACGAAAAACTAAACAAGTTACATATAAAGAACACTCCAAACGGAGTTACGGTTAAAAGATATAAGCAAAACAAGTTACGGGCACAATCTGCCAACATCACGAAGCCCACTTTAGAGCAATACATAAACAGGATAATCAATGCAAACATGCTCACAAATGATATGGAACTAAAGTAGACATGACAGGGAAGGCATGGCAAAAAGAATCATGCAAAAAGGCATCATAGATCAAAAGATATTAAGCATGCAACATGGCATCGGAACGTTACAGACTTAGAGAAAAACAGAGGTGGCTGTCAACAACAGCAGCATAGAAACTTTTGAGCTCAATAACTATATGAACAGCAAGCATATCATGACCATGCAATACATATAATGAAAGTAGACATCATGCTTAACAATATGCAATTGGAATCACTTAATTCCGATAAACGGTCGTGACACACTCGTCGACCGAAGTTGCAACAAAATAACAGTTTTCAGCACAGCAGCACATTAACATCAGGATAACTACTTTGGAGCAAGATACAATCATGATACAGCAAGAAATTATGGCATGTGAATGCATGAAACTGAAGTAGAAACAATGCTTAACGCAACGCAAAAGGAATCAATCAATTCCGATGAATGGTTGCGAAGCAATCGTCACCCGAAGTTGCAATAAAATAACAGTTACAGCAACTTAGCAGTAGTTAACGACAGGTAGCCCTGTTTGAACATAAAAAACTATATCTAAACAACCTCAAAACAATTAACTCACAAAATATAAAAGCTAGAGCACGCAATTCTAAACAACTTTCATTTTGGGGGCACGTTCATCGGAGCTACGGATCAACGGGAAATCGCATCGCAAAAACAGATCAGCAGCAATGATTAAAAGACTTAGCAGAAATTCGCATGGTTATACTAAAAATATTAAAAGACGCAGGGGCTCCCGCTCGGCGAGCTTGAGCTCGCCCCGATCCATGGCGCGGCGGCAGCTCTGCAACAGAGAGGAGAAGAGGTGAAGTGAGGGAAGAGAAGGAGGGAGGAGGGAAGAGGGCGCGGGGAGGAGAGGAGCGGCGTGTAGAGGAGGAGGTGGTCGGGGCGGCTCCACGTCGGCTGGCTGGCGAACGGCGGAGCGGCGGCTGCCGGCGTGGTGGCGGGTGGCTCGGGCAACCTCGGACCAGATCGGGCCCGAGGCGGCGGCGGGAGGGCCCTGCGGGGCCCGGTTTCCTGGTGGAGGCAGTTGGGACTACGTGGAGCATTTTGGGCCACAGATCTGGAGATCTGACGGCTGGGATCGTCTGAGAGGTTAGGGTTTCGGGATTTTGGAGGATCTAGGGCAATTTTTGTGGCAAAACCTGAGGGGGTAGCTGAAATTTTCCATTAGGGTAAACTCTAATTGGGTGGTGGGAGGCTGGTGGTCTTTATATAGGGCTGGTTGGCTGGCCAGTTGACACAAACGCCCTCGGTACCCCTCTCGCGTGTCCGGTGATCGCGTTCATGACCGCCGAGACTCCGTGCGGACTCCGATTCGGAAAAAACTTCGACCTACGCGCTCAGCGCGTCGAGCCCGTCGATCGTACCTCACTGCGGTGACATTCCGACAACATTTTTCGGCGCCCCAATAAAATAATCCGTTTATTAAATAAATGGGGTTTTCGTTCCGTTGGCTGCAGCTGGTCTGGTGCGGTTTTCGCGACGGTGATCGGGTGAAACCCGGTGTCGCAAAGGTCGAGTGTCAGAGTGGCAAAGGTCGGTCTCCGTCCGGTACGAGATAAGAGGGGAAAAAATAATCGCCGATCGATAAATCGGGGATGCAAACACCTAAAACAAATCAGAAAATCAAACAAAGAATAGTAGTATGCCCCCTTCTCTCTTTTTATTTTTCTCTTTTTCTCTTTATTTTTTATTTTTTTGGTGGCCTCAATGGCTCTTTCTATTTAACTCTCATTTGTCCTCTTTCGGATCTTTTGATTTTGTCCTCTTTGGGATATTTTCCTCACTTTAGGGGCAATACTCTATATTTTACAAGAATATAGGAGATCTTTCACACTTTACAAAGGTACTCGCATAAAGAAAATGTAACTATCATGATGCAAATGTATGCTTCTGCCAGGATAGCTGGATATGCAATGATACTAGCGCGTCATGTAGCAATGATTAGGGCAAGGCCCAACTAGCATGCGGCTCATCGATCAAGCAAGTAGCATGTATGACATGAAGATCAAGTCATGAGAAGGTGGATGTTGCATGGCAATGTATCTCGGAAAGGCTATGAAAATGCCTTGTAGGTAGGTATGGTGGCTGTTTTGAGGAAAGATATAAGGAGGCTTATGATGACAGAGCGTATCGTGCCAAGGGTTTGGATGCACCAGCGAAGTATGCGCCAACTCTCGAGGTGAGAAAGGGCAATGCACGGTACCGAAGAGGCTAGAAAAAGTATAGGTGGGTGGAAGTGTCAACTTTCGAATACTCACATTAGTCTGAAGAACTCATGCACTTATTATCGGTAACTCTCAATCTAATCAGGAGGTTCACAAAGAGACAGGTACCCCGAGGAGGAGTGTATGGGGGTTTGGTTATCCTTGCGCATCCTCGACTCATGGTACGTGAGTGTACTCTAATATTCGAACCCTCCAGAGGTTAGTGATCCATCTAGTAGCTAGAGTTCTCAACAGGGGTTTTTTGGTTTTCGAAAAACACACGGATTGCCCAAAATACGACATCTATCACTAATAGGCAAGAGCTCTTGACACCATAAGTTCAAACATTACTCTAGTCAATACCTCAAAACTATTGCAAGTTACTACTACAAAGAGAACAGAAACTTTAACTACTATAGAAAGTTCAATCTAAGACAAAAATAAAAGCTCTAGAAAAACTAAAGCACTACAACTAAACAGAACAGCAGCTAAGAAAAGAAAAAGAACAGCTCACAGCTAAAAGAATAAGCATGCAAATCCTATGAGGAGTTCTAGTTAAAGCGGAGCGTGAATCTCTCCCACACAAAACAGTAAGTTGGGGTATAACTTGTTACTACAGCAAACAAAGAAAAAGAAAACTAAAAACAAAACCTAAGAGCGAGACGCTCCAAGAATAGCACATAATGCATGAACTGATAAAAATATAGTGCAACGAGAGACGAACTGATAATTTTTGATGAAGAAGGGGATGCACGGGGGCATCCCCAAGCTTAGACGCTTGAGTCTCCTTGAATATTTATTGGGGGTGCACATTGGCACCCCCAAGCTTGAGCGCTTGACCCTACTGAATCTTCTTTCATCATCCTCCATCGCGCACTTGAAAACTCCCTTCATACATAACTCATTGTAGGCTGATTAGAGAGGTTAGTACCCTAATAAAATAATTTTACTCTACTGCAAATAAAGATTTACAATAAGAGCTACTGTTTCCCAAGATTGCCAAAAGGTTTTTGTAAAGAAAAAGCAAGCTTAAGGTTTGCAAAAGTGAAGAGAGACAAAACGTGGCAGAATCTGTGAAAAACAGAACAGCAGATAGAAACGAATTTTTTAGGGGTACTTCTGCAACTCAAATAAAAACACTCAGAACATACGAAAGTTTTGTAATTGTATAGAGCATGCTGTGTAAAAAATTCATCTCAAAAATATGAACTGGGATTTTTCTCTGATTTTTCTAGTCACGAGGACAGAATCTGTTTTCTGGACAGCATGTCACAACTTTTACTTCCCTTGCCGTATGAGGCTAAACTTGGCACAAAGCTTGAAAAGTAAAGATACAATGATGTTGCTACAGTATTAACAATCATCAAGACCACTAAAAACAGAATAAAAGCAAAAATAAAAATCTAAATTCGTTGCGGGCTGCCTCCCTAAAGCGCTTCTTTAAAGCCATTAGCTAGGCTTAAAGATTATAAAAGATGCTCACGTAAGAAAAAGGATTTGAAGCAAAAGAGAGCATCACGAAGAAAACATGAAACACATTTAAGCCTAACCCATTTCCTATGCATGGGAACATTGTAAAGAAATAAATCATGAAAGCACAAAGTAACAAGCATAGGAAGGTGCAAGAAGAACAACTTAAAAACTTTCATCATAAAGAGAGGTGTTTTTGTAACATGAAAGTTTCTACAACCAAACTTTCCTCTCTCAAAATAATTTTCAGTAGCATCATGAACAACATCAAGAATATAACTATCACATAAATCATGTTGTTCATGACCTACAAGCACACGTGTATTGTTTTCAACACGGTTTTTAGGATCATAAGATAGATACAACCCATCACATTGAGCCTTGATAAGAGAAAAATTCTCTGCAATAGTTGGAGATTTCAAAAGGATAATAGGGCAATCAGGTGTGGGTGCAATAGCAACAATTTCATGCTTAACATATGGAACTATAGCAAGTTCATCTTTGTAAGCATCATCCATAGTGGCATCATGGCCATCAACAAAGCAAGTATCAAAATCATCAGAAAGGGATGTGTCAAGTGAGTCCTCGGAATCATAGGACTCCTCATCATAGCAATCATTAGCCTCTTCTCGGGAAGCAAGCATTCTATTTTTAAAATCATCAATATAATCATTGGAAGTATAATTCTCAAAGCAATAAGCAAGAACTGCAAAGTTTTCAGACTTGTGAATAGTATCGTAATACTTTTCAATCAAAGAAGCAATCTCATAAGCACCTTTAAAAGCAACAAACTCTTCAATCTTTTCAACATCAAAGTAATCATAAACACCTTTGGCATAAGAAGATAGGATCTCATTTTCATTAAACTCACATTGTAAAGGAAGGTGTTTACGCTCTATATTAGAGCAGCAAGTAAAATCATAAATGTGGCATAAATATTCAGCATAGCAATAAGAAACTTGTATTTGATCCCATAAGTGTTTCCCTTTCTGAGATAGGCGGTGCCGCGTGTAATGAGCATGCTCATCCAATGATTTTCCCTCAACCAAGTCGGTTGGGTTTTTAGCGCGAGCACAAATTGATCGAAGACGAGCCAAGTGAAACATGTCCATCCTACCATATTTGGGTGGTTCCACACCCATGGTGAAGATAACATTAGTAGGTATTTTTGATAAGGGACACAAAAGTAAAAACTGAAAGGTAAACTAACAAGACTAAAAAGTAAAGGTAAAAGATAGTGTGCAACTCCCCTATCTTGTAGACTTGAGTCCCCGGCAATGGCGCCAGAATTGCTTGATGGCTTCTCGCCCCTCGTTGGTTACCCCAAGTGGAAGGTTTGAGATGCAGTGCAACAGCAAGTTTCCCTCGGTGAAGATACCAAGGTTATCGAACCAGTAGGACTCAGGACATACAAGTAGGTGGCAACGTCGCCAGAAATTGCTTCCTGACTAGGGTGTTGTCGTGGACCTGCACACAGCAACAAATAACTTTGCTCCCAACGAGTACAGAGGAGTTGTAAATTTCTCCGGCCTTGTCGTTTACAAAGGATCAACGCAAGAGATAAAAGGTGCAAAGGAAAGTAAAAGACGAAAGTAAATTGAGGGTGTGAACAATAATATGAAGATGGACCAGGGTCCCGTGATTTTCACTAGTGATGTCTCTCTCCCAAAAGACGATAAAAGTGCTAGCGAGGTAAACAAATCACAGTTGGGAATTGACAGGATTATGAAGGCACCGCAATGCTAACTATGCTGCAAAGAAAGGAAGGGCTCAAAAGCAATGGGCAGTACGCCAAGGTAAGTAGACCGAAATCCATCTGCATCTACTACGAATCATCCACCTTGAGATATCTATCCAGAACATATCGCTGGTATTAAGTTGCGAATCCCACCCAAAGTGTAAACTCAAAGCAGCATACAACTGCATTCACTACAGGAAACAGGAGTTTTGCCGTCAGCCAAAGCTGACGGCAAACATATGAAAAGCTGACGGCAAAGGCTTTGCCGTCAGCTCCATGACGGCAAACCTGTTGTCAGCTCATCAGTCGGCAGTGAGCTGCTTTGCCGTCAGCTCAAGATCGACCGACGGCAACGCCTTTGCCGTCAGCCTTTTTGTATTGGCTGACGGCAAAGCCGCTCGTACGGCCCGCTCTGACTTAACCCCCGTGGGCTGAGTTAACGGCGTGCATTGCCGTCAGCTAGCCGTGTGGTTGACGGCAAAGCCCTTCCTGGGCCCATATGTCATCATTTTGCCGTCGGCTTACGGTGGGCTGACGGCAGCCGGCCTACGCTTTGCCGTCAGCCAGGCAAATGTCGACGGCAAAGCCGTGACCAAATGGTCACTGCCACAGCCCAGATTGCACAGGCTGCTGCCACGTGTCCTCTTTGCCGTCAGCTTGCCGACAGCAACTCCTTTGCCGTCAGCTTGCTGACGGCAAAGCTCTCTGTTTCTTTCTTTTTAATTTGTTTTCTTCAGTTCCCTGCATTTAAACAATAATATATATATATACAGAACTCTATTGCATACAAAAAGTTCCCAACATGATATATTATAGTGCACACATGTATCTACAAGTCATCTCCATCCCACAAGTCTACTAGTGCATACAAAAAGTTTAAAACAGCAACAATGATATATATACAACATCGCACAAGTCCACTACATAACCACAAGCGTCTACAAAGGCCACCACTATGCCAAGTGTTCATACAAATAGTTTAAAAGTGCCCAACATCGCACAAGTGCATATATAAAGACTAACATCCTATATCTACAACAAAGAAGCATCCATCCATGCATAAAGGTAAATCTGCAAAATGAAAACATAAACATATGTTAGTTACGGAAAAAAGAAAAAGAAGAAAAGAAGAAGAGTAAGGTGAAGAAGAGTAAGGAGAAGAATAGGAAGAATAAGAATAAGATGAAAGGAAGAAGAGAAGATGGAGAAAAAGAAAGAAGAGAAAAAGTAAGAATAAGAAGAACTTTTCTTCTTTTACTTTCTTTTTCACCTCTTTCTTCTTCACTTCTTTCTTTTCCCCCTATCCTTCTTCTTATTCTACAATACTTCTTCTTCTTAGACCTCAAGAGTTAAATATATCTCATTTTAGATCTAACTAAGTCATTAATTCATTTTTGAGCTTTATATGCGAAGTATAAGTCATTTTTAGGTTTATAAGCCACTTAAGCTAGTAAATTCATTATTGAGCTTTTATAAGACAAGTATAAGTCATTGTTGAACTTAATAAGCTTATAAAATCTAATTTGAGCTTTAAAAGCTTATAAAGCCAAGTTTGAGCTTTATAAGCTTATAAAGTCACTATTGAGCTTTTAGAAGCCAAGTATAACTCAATTTTCATCGAACTACGCTATTAACATCATTTTTCAGCTTTATGAGCTTATGAAGTCATTGAGGATCTATTATAAGCCAAGTATAAGTCATTTTTTAGGTTTACAAGCTTATAAAGCCAAATATAAGCTTTATAAGCTTATATAGTCATTTTTTAGCTTTTATAAGCCAAGAATAAGTAAATATTTATGTAACTAAGCTATTACTACCATTATTGAGCTTTATGAGCATATAAAGTCATTGATGCCCTTTATGTAACTTACCGGAGGCCACCTCAAGGCTGAGAAGCGCCGCCACGTGGGTTGCTCGGGGATTCACTAGGAGATTCTTGTGGGTTGTGAGATGCAGCTCCGGAATTATGCTGCAACAAAGGATGAGTTGCAATGTGGTAAGCATGATGACACTTGATGGTATAAGACCGGGATATATTGATCATTGAAAGAAACTTACCGTTCCGGGAGGAGAAACGATAGGCGTCGGCATCGGTGGAGGGGTAAGACCTTGCTTCTCCCACATACTCTGCGAGTTAGTTTTTGAGGACTCGAGCATATTAGCAAGTGAACCAAACATATGCATATGCATTCTTGGCGGATATATGCACAAGTAGTAACTTACCGAGAAGAGGTCGTAGATGGCCTTCGTCTGGGCATTATTGCGTGCCCTCTCCTCCTCGAGTATCCTCTGGGTCCTCTCCTCCGCCAGCCGGTCCCGCTCCGCAAGCTGCTCCGACAACATCTCTTGTGTCGCTTGTCTCTCCCGCTGAATGGCGTCCTGCGAACACTCAACAATATAGCAATTATTGTCATCATCGCTACGTAGTCTAAAGAACGGAAAGGAAAATTGGGACAAAGTTATACCTGGATAGCAATGTCCACTGGCCGCGGGCGAGGTCGTACAGCAGGAGCGGAGCTCGTTTGCCTCGCCTTGATCTGAGGTAGAGTCTCCGGGCAATGTACGAAGCCATTGCACATGGAGGTGCTGCCATGATGCTTACCGCCACCAGAAATCATCAAGGCCGCCGGATCCATCTCCTCCTCGCTCGGGTCAAACTGAGGACCGCGTAGCTCTTTCGCCAACTCAGAATAGGCCATCATCTTGTGGTAGGCTGCAGCGCTGGTGTATGCCTCAACACCGTCGCCCTCGGAATATGCCGTCACAGTTTTGTACTTTCCCTTATGGGCCATGGCAAATGAGCGAAATCCCTTAGGCACAGGTTGATTATGGTGCTTCGCCTACAATGAAAAGCAAAGAAAAGGCATGAAACAAATCAATTGATTAATGATGAAAGGACATGAAACTTAAAATAAAAAGGCACATACCCATTTTTTTGCGTACTCGTTGACGTTGAGATTGCCTTGGTGGTGTGCCACACCTACCATTTGTGCACGCCTAGCCTTGGCGCTTTTTTGGGTGGACAGCCAGGCATCACTGAGCCATTTTTCCACTATCGCCTCAAAGCAATCCATCTTATTTGCACACCATCTCGGGGGCGCCTATGAATTAATAATCTTATAAAGTCATTGAATATCTTTTTTAAGCCAAGTACAAGTCAAGTTTTATGTAACTAAGCTATTATTATCATTTTTTAGTTTTACAAGCTTATAGAGCCAAGTTTGACCTTTATAAACTTATAAAGCAAAGTTTGACACTTATAAGCTTATAAAGCCAAGTTTGAGCTTCATAAGCTTATAAAGAAAAGTTTGACACTTATAAGCTTATAAAGCCAAGTTTGAGCTTCATAAGCTTATAAAGAAAAGTTGGAGCTAACTAGGCCTTACTTATAAGTGTAGGAATTTGAATTAGTTAGTAATTTACCTCCAAGTATTCTTCCTTCTTAAGGAAAACTTTTCTACACTTCTTCTTGGCCTTCTTCACGCCCTTCTTGGCGTACCAATCTCGAACACACTGAACACGCATCTCGTGCCTAGTGTTCGTGAGTAGCCTCACTATCTCCTTCTCGAGATTCTTCTGGGCCGCCGGCTCCATCCCCTCCTCAACCCTATAGTAGCACTGAAAAATGCATCGAACATATGAAAAGATGAGTGAAATGATTCCAACGCTAATAAATGATTGCAATGCTTAGAATACTTACCCAAAAAGTAGCCACCACCATGTCGGCTTTGGTACGGCATTCAACGTTGTTGATGCGTTCATCTGGCGGGGCCGGGGCGGCTTTGTAGTGTGGCCAAGTGAGGCCGGGCTCAGGAACCCTACCCTCAACAGGCAACTGGACTAGCCCGGGGAACTGCTCCTTAAGCACGGCACCAAGGAGGCAGTTCGGATTCCGAGCACCTTCCAGGTAACTCCACGCCCTGCAAAATAAGAACACAAAGACATTAGTTCTTGTTGGACCATATGTACATGTATGATATATATATACAAGGAACACAAAAAAATCATCAACTTACTTCTCCCCATCTGGCGCAATCAATGTCCTCTGCGCAGGGTCCGGACGTGGTGGGAGCCGTGTCATACCACGCTGGTACACCGGCTTCTTGGAAGAGGAGCTCCCCTCACCCCCATCATCCCCCTCACCCCCCTCAGCCCCGTCGTCATCGCTATCATCATCCTCATCAGCATCATCATCATCCGTGCGAGCACGCTCCTCCCAAGGATCATCCCAACGAGGCTCCGTCGACTGCCTCGGTGCCTCCGGTGTCTCTGACTGCACCGGCGGTGTCCGCTGCTCCGGTGCCTCCGACTGCACCGGCGGTGGCTCCTGCACCGGTGAGACTGTCCTGTGAGTGGGTGACTCGGCTAAGGCGCCACCTGCTCCTCGACCACCTCCTCGACCACCGGGTTTAGCTCTCTTTGGGCCTTTTCCCCGACCTCTCCCACGAGGCTGCTCAGCACGCGCCGGCGGCGAGCTGGCTGCGACAATACCCGCTAGAAACTCTCTCCGTAGAGGTAGAGGTGGTCGAGACTCCATCGGTGGGTCCCCACGGCTCGCCATGTGTCAACACCTGTTACAGAGTAAAGATGAATTAGTAAAGTAAGGAAATAAATAATACAAATTCATATATACAAAAAACAAACATATGCATATAAAGATGAATTAGTACATTAAGGAAATAAATAATACAAATTCATATATACAAAAAACAAAAGAAAGTTGGGATGCATGCAACTAATAGTCGGGATCATCTGTATCTTCTCCAGGATCAATAAAAACATCATCGTCACTATCACGCGTGTCGTCATGAATGATCTCTTCTCCGGGATCGGGTTCAGCGTCAACCACATTTCGAAAGCCTTTTTGTAACCGGTCAAGCAATGATAGGTCATCCGCATCGGTAACCTCTTCGTGTTCCACTTCTTCATCTTCCTCCTCATCATCATCGGTAACCTCTTCGTGTTCCACTTCTTCCTCTTCCTCCACATTTTCATTCTCTACTTCCATGTTTTGACCAAACGTAGAGGTTTTTCCGAAATATTTTTTGGCCACACGTGTTTCTTGGAAGAATTCTCCGTCATATGTGTCTGGGTCTATGTGAGGTTGATAATCCTCTTCTTCATTGAGGGCAGGTAGTTTACCATGTGGCGACACGTCATAGACGACATACCAATCTTCGAGATTCTTTACACTTTGGCAGGCCCATGGAAGATAGAAAACTTGTGTGGCCTGTTGAGCCACAATATAAACTTCGGCAACATTTAAACGGTTCTTCTGTTTAATTTCAACTAGCCCAACATGCTCATGAGTTCGTCTAGTGTCCATCGGATCGAACCAATGACATTTGAAGACAACGGCATTCGGAGGATTTTCACCATAATATAGCAGTTCGTATATTTCTTCAACTATTCCATAATACTCGACTCCTCCATCTATAGCGGACACACCAGAATTCGTTGTTTTCCGATCGGGCATAGTTTGCTCTTTCATACCAGTACGAAAGCAATACCCATTGATGTCGTATTTTTCATATGTATGGACCTTAAAGTCAAAACCATTTGCGATTTGTCTCAATTCAGCGTCCATCGACTCTGAATTAGCCTACAAGTTGAAACGGAAAGGCTTGTTGTATTAGTCAGTACTGAGACAACGAAAAAATAAAAATGGCCTGTATATCATATAAGAAGTACCGTTTGTGTAAACCAAGAGATGAAACCGGGATTGCCGCCTCCCCGCTTCTCAAGAAGATTAATCTCTTCGATGGAGTCTTTTTCGATCGCCACTCCATTTGAGAATTGCGCGACGAATCGACTGTATCAAATAATTAAGAGAAGTTAGACACACAACTCGTCAAGAAGTTGCAGAACAATTAATATGTACCGCGCACTTACTCGATGTATGGCCGCACTTCTGTCATGTTGGTCAAGATATACAATGTAATGATGCCCCATTCCTCAAAGGTCAATGTCTTTGTCTTCATAACCCCACAAGGTGCGAGGCTCCCTTTAAAGAGTTTGAACTTGGATTCATGTCGCTCAGGGTCGCCAGTATTGTACCGAGGCTTTGGATTATGCAAACTGTAATTAGTGGCAGCATAGTGTGCTGTCACGAAGTTTGCCGCTTCCTCGACAACGAATGCCTCAGCCATTGATGCTTCAATTCTCCGTTTATTTTTACATTTTGCTCGAAGCGTCTTCTGCATTCTCTCGGTTGCATAGCACCAACGGTTTTGCACAGGGCCACCCAATCTTGCCTCCATCGGTAGATGCAAAATCATATGATGCATCGGATTAAAGAAACCCGGTGGAAAGATCTTCTCTAACTTGCATATCAACTCCGGCGCCAGTTTTTCCATCTCTTCTATCACAATAGGCGATAATTCTTTAGCACAAAGAACACGGAAGAAATAGCTTAGCTCTGCCATTACTAGCCATTCATCCTCAGGGATGTAGCCGCGCAACATCACCGACATTATCCGCTCAAGCCATATGTGCCAATCGTGACTCTTCAGCCCAAAGATTTTCAACTTTTCAAGACTTGCTCCCCTTGCTAGATTCTCTGCATACCCATCGGGGAACATCAACTTTTTTTTCACCCAGATGAGGATTTCCTTCATGTGTTCCCTTTTAAGATTGAACCATGCCTTTGGCTTCTCCCAATTCTTCTTCCCTTTCGGTTGTCGCATGTTCAGTGACTTCCTATTACACAGACTCTCCTGATCGACTCTAGCCTTAACATTATCTTTCCCCTTATCAGTGCCGAACAATGTACCAAAAAGGGCCTCACCCATAATTTTTTGCAGTTTGCATCATGTCAATGTTGTGTGGAAGAGCAAGGTCTTTGAAATACGGGAGATCCCAAAAGCATGGCTTGTGGGTCCAGGCGTGTTCTGTATTATATCCCAAGAAATACCCTGGCCGGTTCGGATCAGGCTCTAGTGAGTTCAACTGATCAAGAATTTGTGCGCCCGTCATCATAGGTGGTGCCTCATGCTCGACAACTTTACCTTTGGTGAAATTATTCTTATCTTTTCTGAATCCATGGTCCAGAGGTAGGAATTGTCTATGCAAGTCGAAGCAAGAATACTTGCGACCCTCCGGCAGCCAATGAAACTTAAGAGCAGACTTGCATTGTGGGCATGGGAACCTTCCGTGCACGCACCATGCAACAAAAAGTGCAAACGCCGGCAGGTCATGCATGGAGTACATCAACCAAGCATGCATTTGGAAGTTTGTTTTGCTAGCTGCGTCATATGTCCAGATCCCATTATCCCAAGCTTCTTTCAACTCATCCATCAGTGGTTGCAAGTACACATTCATATTTTTTCCGGGATAGTTGGGCCCCGGAACTATCAACGTCAAGAAGATGTGCTTTCTTTGCATAAGTACTCCAGGGGGCAGATTGAGGGGCATGATGAATACGGGCCAACAACTATACTGGGTTGCCGTCATACCGAAAGGATTGAACCCATCGAGGCTAATGGCGAGTGCCACGTTTCTTGGGTCTTTGGCTTTACCTTCTGTATGTATTTCATTGAACATCTTCCACACTTCACCATCATAGGGGTGGGTCAACATCAAATTCCCGTATTCATCTGTAGCACGTCTAATTCCATCTCTGTGCCATGTCATTAGTTTTGCTGTTTCTTCAAGCATGTAAAGCCGTTGAAGTCTTGGTAAGATCGGTAGGTACCGAAGAATGTTTACGGGTACTTTGCTCTGCGTCTTCTCACCAAGACCGTTGTCTACGACAATATACCTGGAGGACTTGCAGCGTGGACAATAATTATCATCCGCATACTCATGCCTAAATAAGACGCATCCTTTCTCACAAGCATGTATCCGCTCGATGGGCATCTTCAGTGCACCGAGTATTTTGTCTGAGTGGTATAGGTTTGCAGGCATAATATGACCGTCCGGTAGAAAGCGCCCGAATAAGGTCATCATCTCATCATAGCACTCTCTGGACAAGTTGAATTGTGCCTTCAGAGCCATTGTTTGTGCGATGGCATCTAGTTGAAAAAGCTTGGTGTGGACATGTAGTGGGAGTTTTGAAGACTCTAGCATGGCATAAAAGGCCTTGGCAGTTTCCTCCGGTTCTTCGTCCTCAAGACGAGCATCGTTGTAGTCATTGACCATGTCTTCGATCCCTGTACCACAATCCTCAATGCGCTGACGCACTACCTCATGTCTGTCACGTTGGGACGACTCGCCATGAAATGACCACAACGTATAATCAGGCATGAAACCACGTATTTGCATGTGTTTACCCATTACATCCTTTGTTTGTTGTGAATAGTTCTTACTCTAGTGCAGGGGCACCATGTTCTTGGTTGGCCAGCACTAAATGCAACCTCTAGGAACTCCTCGGTCTTGGTCAACCATTCCTCAATCATATTTTTTTGACTAGGGTGACCGGTGTACATCCACGCACGATCATTCATTCTGGCTAGCTAGCTAGTACAAATTAACACCAGAAGGCATATAATTAATTACGGTGATACGGCATATGCACACTAGCTAATAGGTAAAGATAGGTCCTAATCCCACCCGAGTATGTGCAGATTGGATTCATTTCCCCATGCTCTCCTCCCGATCCGACGCAAAATTTCGACATCACCTCCCCGCTGTTCTCCTGATACACGTCTCAGCATAAACCGAGAGGATGTGTACCCGGAGAACAACAAGGTGGTGCTGACGAAATCCTGCGTCCGATCCGGAGGAGAGCATATATGGGGAAATGAATCCAATCTACACATACTCGGGCTGTCCATGGATAACGTTGGACAATTCGAAAGAATCCAATTATAAATATGCAAATGAATGCATATATATAAATGGAATCTTTCGACGGGAGACGCATATGGGTTACGCAATGGAACCTTACATCTAAATTTTAATTATTAAATCTACCTATCTAGCTAGTGTCATCGAACGCACCGGGAGGAGATTTGTGCTCCCCCTCGAACGCACGGGGAGGTTAGAAGGAATGGAAAGGAGGAGAGGGTGCAGTGGGAGATGGAGCTCCTCTTCGTCTTTTTGCCGATGGTTGGAAATCCTCCTCCTCGACATCAGGCTGGTGAGCCTCTCCTCATCTACCCCTCTTCTTCATCTGCCCTACTTTTCTTTTCACTTTACTAATAAAATTTTTCATTCTTTCACTTTACTTTGATTATAACCTAATTAAACTGACTAACTAACTAAATAATAATAGAATAGAACTAACTAAAAGATTATGCCAAACTAGTAGTAATAAACCTAGCTATAACAACTAACAATAACTAAAACAGATCCTATGAAATAACAATAACAAAAACCTAGCTATATATCTAACCTTCACTAACGTAGCTAGCAACTAACAATAACAAAATTACTAACAACTAATTTCTGACAACAACTAACAATGAACATAAATCTACACTAACAGATGTAGATCTACACTAAACTAACTAAAATTACATGCCACTAACAGATCTACACTAAGATAACTAAAATCTAACACATAAAAAAAGGGAGAAGGGGTGGCTGTGCGCTCACCGGAGAGTGGCGGAAGCGGCCCGGACGGAGTGCCGTGGCAGCTCACCGTCGAGGCAGGGGGAGCAGGCTCTCCGGTGGCAGTGGCGGAGGCCCAGATGAAGCAGCGGCGGCGGCAGGGTGGAGCTGCAGAGGAGGAGAGGAGCAGTGGGCATGAGAAGAGAGAGAGAGTGGGGAGCGCGGGAGGGGGCGTCCGGGGTGCGGGGGAGGCGGCGGCTCACTGGCGGCGGCGGGAAGACGCGGCCGGGGTGCTCCGGTGGCGGCGGCGGCGCGTTGGAGGGTGAGAGAGTGCTCGAGCGGGGTGAGGGAGAGAGTACTGGCCGGTTAGGTCTGTCCCGAGCCGAGATAACGGCCCGCCGCTTAGCCGTCTACCAGCTGACGGCAACGCGGCTTTGTCGTCAGCTGGCTGACGGCCAAGCGGCGGGCCGTTATACCACTGCCGCGTGGTGGGGTCTGGGCATACGTTGCCGTCAGGTTCTCTATGCCGTCAGCCTTTCCGAGATTTGCCGTCAGCTAACTGACGGCGTTGAATAGTCTGACAGCTAAGGTTTCTTTGCCTACAGCTTTTTCTTTGCCGTCAGCTTTTCCACTAGCTGACGACAACCCATGGTATGTCGTCTGCCACGATGGAAAGCTGACGGCAAAGCCCGAAGCTGACGGCAAAACTCTTGTTTCCTGTAGTGATTAAAAGAACTTTGCGTAAAGTAAACAATCCTTGCACCCGCAGGTACAAGCACCGTTTTTTTATCCCTGGTGGCAATAGCACATCCCCTAGTCTCATGTTTCTGTCACTCAAGCTAGACATCAAGGGGCTGAACCCACAATCGAGCATAACGCTCTCTCTTGGAGTTGCAAATAAAATACTTGGCCAAAGCAAATACCGCAACGGAGAACATGCAAGAATTTACTCAAGAACAAAATATAAAAGAGAAGAACCAAATATATTACTCATCACAATCTGAACATAGTCTCATAATCCATCAGATCCCAACAAACTCAGCATAGCAACAGCAGAAATTACATAGATGCCTTGATCATGTGAGGCAGCTCACGAGGACTCGAAAGTGGAAGCACAAAAGGGGGAGAGATAGATCACATAGCTACTGGTCATGGACCCATGGTCCAAAGGAAACTACTCACGGTACATACGGGAGGTGTCCATGGCTATGGAGGGTCTCCCGGAGGGGGTAGCTTCTCCCGACAGAGTGCCGGAGCAGCTTCTCCACGCAGCCCCGATCTTGAAACGGCAGCGGCGGCGGAACAGAGGCGAGATCGCGAAAAAGGAGTCTGTATTAGGGGTTTCTACCCCGAGAGGTAAATATAGGCGAAGGGGGCGTCGAGGGAAGCCACGAGGCAGTCAAGAGGGTCCCTGGCGCGGCCCAGGGTGGGGCCGCGCCACCTGCCTTCCTGGCTGCCTGGTGGTGGCCCCCCTTCCCTCTCTTGGTGATTCCGGAAGCTTCTGTTGCGCTGATTTTTTATATATTTTTCCCGGAAATTTTGGAGCACTTTTAATGGCCGGAAAACCTGAAATACAAAAACAGCAGAAAACAGAAACTGGCAACTGGGTACACTGAGTTAATAGGTTAGTCCAAATAGGTTCAAAAGTGTATGAAAGTTCAAGCAAAACATGGCAAAGTCACACAAAACATGCATGGAGCAAGCAGAAATTATAGATACGTTTGGGACGTATCAGATCATCATCACAATCGAAGAACTCGGACCAGAAGCAGATACAGAGGACGGCAATACAAAAGAACAAGCACAAGCAGCAGCAGCGGACCCAACCGCTAAAGAAGAAGACAACAACGCAGTGGAGGAGCCAGAGCAAGCCGTACCCGAAGAACCAGCTTGGAGAGAACCGCTCCTCAGATTCCTAACACGGGGCACCCTGCCACAGGACGCCGCAGAAGCCTAGCACATCAGTCGAAGATCCAAAGCATTCACAGTAATCAACAGACAGCTCTACAAGCGCAGCATTTCCCAGGTCCTACAAAAGTGCATAGACGAGGAAGACGACAAAGCCCTACTACTGGAAATTCACGAAGGCACCTGCGGGCACCATGCCAGCAGTCAAGCACTCGTGGCAAAAGCATTTCGAGTAGGATTCTATTGGCCAACCACCATGAGAAATGAAGAGGATATTGTACGGCGTTGCATCGCGTGCCAAAAATTCGCCATCAGGCCGCACGCCCCAGCATCAAAACTCAAAACCATACCACTATCATGGCCATTCGCCACATGGGGACTCGACATGGTAGGCCCACTCAAGAAATCATCAAAAGGAGGAAGAACACACCTACTGGTCGCAGTCGAAAAATTCACCAAATGGATCAAGGCAGTACCAATCACCAGCTCAACAGCCCTCACGGCAGTCAACTTCATCAAATCAATTATCTTCAGATTCGAAGTACCACACAACATCATCACAGACAACGGTACCAACTTCACAGCAGCAGAGTTCCAAAACTTCTATCAAGAATCGGGCATCAAAATCAACTACGCATCAGTCGCACACCCGCAATCTAATGGCCAAGTGGAGAAAGCAAACGGCTTAGTATGCGGAGGAATAAATAAGCGACTCATGGCACCACTCGAGCAAGCCGCAGGCAACTGGATAGAAGAGCTCCCCGCAGTCCTATGGAGCCTGCGCACCACCCCAAACAGCTTGACCCAGTATACACCTTTCTTCTTGGTATACGGGGCAGAAGCAGTACTACCACATGACCTAAAATTCGGAGCACCCAGAATCTCAGGGTACGAAGAAGAAGAGGCAGAAGAAGCGATGTGGAACGACAAGGACAAAGCAGACGAAGCACGAGACACAGCCATCACAAGATCTGAAGTATACCAGGACAAGCTGCGCACATATCAAAGCAGTCGCCTGCGGACCAGATCATTCAACAAAGGAGACCTTGTGCTACGGATAATACAGGAGAAAGTGCACAAACTTTCCCCACAATGGGAAGGGTCGTTCATCATCTCGGAAGTCATAGGAGGAGGAGCATACAGATTGGCGAATCCGAAGACCAACGAGGACGTGGGAAATCCATGGAACGTAGCGAACCTACGCCTGTTCTAGCCATAGTCCTCCAGGCATTATCAGAGACATCGGCAGCAACACCGATTGGCAACACATGTAAAATTCGAAGGAATAAAATAATGTTGCCCAAAGCATCTTACTTAAAAGCACTCAGGGACTCGAGCCTAGAACTCCCCCTGAGAGACGCTATCTTCGCAAACGCGACTTTTACTTAAAAGCACTCGGGGGCTCGAGCCTAGAACTCCCCCTGAGAGACGCTATCTTCGCAAACGCGACTTTTACTTAAAAGCACTCGGGGGCTCGAGCCTAGAACTCCCCCCAAGAGACGCTATCTTCGCAAACGCGAATTTTACTTAAAAGCACTCAGGGGCTCGAGCCTAGAACTCCCCCCGAGAGACGCTATCTTCGCAAACACGACTCTTACTTAAAAGCACTCGGAGGCTCGAGCCTAGAACTCCCCCCGGGAGACGCTATCTTCGCAAACGCGAATCTTACTTAAAAGCACTCGGGGGCTCGAGCTTAGAACTCCCCCCGAGAGACTCTATCTTTGCAAAAGCGACTGCTACTTAAAAAAATACCCCGGGGCTCAACCATAAAACTCCCCTGAAGGACGTTATCCTCGACAAAGACGCGACTCTCGCCAAAAGACAAAGCCCAGGCAAAAGAAAGTTGCAAAAGCGCACAAATTCTTTAGTCTTCACCCGATCGCAAGCGATCGTCTAAAAGACTCGGGGGATACTCCCATCGGGAGCGCTGACGCGCACCCGATCTAGACTTGAAAAAATTCATAAATCCAGCGCCTGATTCTGCAAATCAAACGCAGCCTCAGGGGCTACTCCCGTCGGGAGCGCGGGCGTGCACCCGAGAAGACATCTCTCATTAAAAAGGAGTCGAAGGCACTCTCATTACAAAGGAGTCGAAGGCATTTTCATTACAAAGGAGTCGAAGGCATTTTCATTACAAAGGAGTCGAAGGCATTACAAAGGAGTCGAAGACAACTCTCATTACAAAGGAGTCGAAGGCACTCTCATTACAAAGGAGTCGAAGGCATTTCATTACAAAGAAGTCGAAACGACGGTTTACCGTTATAGAAGGACCTGCTGAACTACAAGCTAGGCTACATTCAAACTTCTACCTGTGTGCTCATGCTGAGATAATTGGCACTTCCGCGCGACAGCACGGCGGGCATCATCACAGACAAAGAAGCAGCCCAGCCGAAGAAGAAGAAGCTCGCCGTCCTCCAGTTCTACAAGGTGCCTCACCTACTGCCGCTGCCGCTTGACGACTGGCTTGACGTCTAGTTCTTCCTTAGAACTAGAAGAGCAAACACCATCGCCCGAGGGATCAGCCAAAGACGAAGACACGGGAGAAGCAGGCGAACCATCACTTGAGCCACCGGAATCCCTGTTGCTTGTATCCTCACAGTATGGATCCAGACGGTTGCCACCAGCATCAAACGCACGGATAATAACAGTATCTTCGCCGTCAAAACGACATCAAAGGCTGTCTCCACCGCGCAAATTCAACTGACGAGAAAAAGTCCTCCAGCCAGACCCAAGGAAGATCAAGGACGAACTATCGAAATACAACTCCACCCAAGAAGAAGAACGACAGCATCCATGAAGATGGAGCCAGAAGCCCTTTAAGCCACGCTCAGAAGCAATGGAGGCAAACGAGGAAGGAAGAGGAATCCGGGCAGTATTCCGCCCAAGAACATGCAAAAGAAAATCATGACGCCAAAATCCCTCTTCAATGGAGGAAGAAGAAGAAAGTGCCAATGCGGTACCATGACGCCCACCGCGTGAGGAACGAGGGGTGCGGCCACCACGACCACGGCGGCCACGGCCTCGTCCCGCTACACCACTACCACGCTTGGGTGCCATATGAAAAAGAAGCAGAAGGGAAAGATGCGAAGAATGGATGCCAGAGTTGGGCAACCAAGGTATTTATAGCGCAATCCAAGGGCAAACCAGGAAAAAACGCAGAAGCCCAGGCGGCGCCATCATTACATCAAAGACCAAGCGTCGGGCGTTACGAATTCCAAGACGAAGATGCCTTCACACGGTCAGCATTATTTACAGGACGCGTCAAATCTCGCTTGTTTCCAATACAAACCTCGGGAACCAAACAAGCAACAGGCAGCGCGACGTCCAAATCATCATTATGACGGTCCAGAAGACGTGACGGATCAAGAAAATAGGACATCATCAAACAGCATGACAATGCATGTCAGCACGACATCCCAAAGGGAAGGGATCAAGATAAAAGCAGTTGGGAAAAACCAAACGATTCCAAGAGTCAGCCATCATGCTTGTATCTTGCTCCAAAGTAGCTAACCTGATGTTAGTGTGCTGCTGTTTATATTTTGTTGCAACTTCGGTCGACGAGTGTGTCACGACCGTTTATCGGAATTGAGTGATTCCAATTGGATATTGTTAAGCATCATGTCTACTTTCATTACACGTATTGCATTGTCATGATATGCTTGCTGGTCATATAGTTATTGAGCTCCAAACTTGCTATCCCGCTGTTTTTGACAGCCACCTCTGTTTTTCTCTAAGTCTGTAACGTTCCGACGCCATGTTGCATGCTTAATATCTTTTGATCGGTGATGCCTATTTGCATGATTATTTTTGCCGTGCCTTCCCTGTCATGTCTACTTTAGTTCCATATCATTTGTGAGCATGTTTGCATTGATTATCCTGTTTATGCATTGCCCTAAAGTGTGCTTCGTGATGTTGGCAGATTGTGCCCGTAACTTGTTTTGCTTATATCTTTTTAACCGTAACTCCGTTTGGAGTGTTCTTTATATGTAACTTGATTAGTTTTTCGTGTACTTTGTGTTTATGCTATTTTTTTCTGTTGTTAACCAACCTAAAATATGGTTTAGGGCAGAACAGTACCAAATCCTTTAATTGTCGTGCGGCACTTAGTGTGTGCCATGTTTAGGTTGTGCCTCACTTAAATTGACTAGCATAGATAGTTTACTTTGTGCTTCACCTCTTGACATGTTTGTGTGATATGCCATGCTTGCTTGAGTTGCCATGTTAATAACCGTTGGTTGATCACCTGTAGCTAAACAACTTGAACCTCTCTAAATGTGCGGTATCGTCGTGTGTGACGAGTACTCCACTTAACCTGTTAGTAACCACTCTCGGCGGTAGGTGCGATGTCTCGTGTTACCTTCTTGTTGATGCTTGCTCGTGTTTGCTTCGTAGTAATAGATGCTTGCTCGTTGATTGCTTTCCAGTGTTTATCGTCTTGTGTGCTTCCGCGGGTACCTCTCGGAGACGTTGCGAGCTTGCGATCAACTACACCTTCGGAACCCGACTTATCAACATGCAAGGACTATACATTACTTATGATCCATTTTATTTCAACCAGCGGTTTGCATGCTAGTCTAGGTTAGGTTCGATGTTTGATCCTACCACATGTTTACAGCCTCTTTCAAACCGATACGGTCATGTCCCTTCCCAGCAAACCTTGTACTGCTATGTTATTATTGCTCGTTGCTCAGCCCCTGCTTAGTATGCATTCTTAGGATGCTACGATGTTAACCTGTTACTCCTTGGTTTGGGATATCACATTATTATATTGTTGTTGATGATATGATTACTATAATGTTGACTATATTCGACGAAGGATGGAAGGTCTAGGCTATCCCGCCCCGACGTTTTGTTCCATTCGAGTCACCAAGGATCCGAGTTCCGGGTATTGGTTTTAAGACTGAGCGTGCCTAACTGTGTGTGGGATTTTATGGGGTCCCCTTTTCTTACCTATCTAGCTTCAAGCATTTCTAGTGGTGGCCCAAGCTGATTTACCATTTGAAACCGTGTGTGTGCTGGTCAGCTGCCAGTAGTTTTTAAACCAACCCGGACCAGTGAGGACTTAGTTCCCTTGCTGGCCCATCTTGTCCGGCTGAGGACCCGATTTCCCATGTGTGATTAACCGGCTATCCAAACCTGCGACAGACGGTAGAGACCAAATCGAGAGAGCGGTCGGCTCCTAAGATGGATGTCGACTCACCGGGGGCCACCCAGATTTGTTCGTTGTTAGCTAGAGGGACCTGTCGTTTCGGATCACTTGGAACTAAATCATAAAATGGTTGCCTGTGATGGGTAGAAACTGAGGGAGATGGGCGTGCGTGCGGAGACTTGTAATGGGCAGTTGGTACACCCCTGCAGGGTTAAATCTTTTCGAGAAGCCGTGTCCACGGTTATGGACGACTTGAGACCTACTCCTTGTTCATAGACAACAACAACTGAGATAATCTTAATATTACTTGATCAACGTGTGTGTGTGCCTTAATTGCTTCTTCTTCGTCGCGATGCGAAGAGGAGGACAAGGATAGGATATGTGTTATGTTTGAGTAAGTAGTTGATAGCAAGACTTGTTGGAGGCGATTCCTCATCGAATGCTTGGCTTCTTACCTTACTATCTAGATCGTTAGCCACTTCATAAATGCTAGTGCGGCAGCAACCTCACCACTTACCCCTTCCTTACCGTAAACTACTAGTTGTCCTAGAATGACGAGTGATGAAGTCCTTGCTGGGTCAGATGACCACTACAGTTGGATGCTGAGTACCTCTGTACTCATGATACTACCCCCAAACTCTTTTCAGGGTTCTTGATCGACAACTGGTATGGTGACCGACGTTTCACGTGGAGACTCGACGACGACTAGTTAGGCGGATCCCGGCGGAGGGCCTGGACCCGTGTGGTTATGGGAATCGATTTTTTTCTCTTTGCCACTAGGCATTTGCTTGTAGTCTGTACTCAGACATGTACCTTCCGCTGATGTATTTTATTTAAGGCAGTTGTATGCCGATTGTATGAGATGTTGTATCCTTGTATCTGTAATGTTGTGATATCATGTTGGAAATCCGGGGCATATGACTTCGTCATATGTCGCAGTGGGACCGATATGTGCTTCGTCCCCGGATCTGGATGGAAACATCTAGATCTGGAACAGTACCGCATATCGGGCCTTACAGAGTGGGTGCTATCTTATTTTCCTCGCCTGATTTCGCTACAAAATCCGCGAGTGACGACTAAAACAGCTCACTTGATTGTTTATTCCAAGTGGGTGCATCGCTAAATTAGGCCCCGTACCTCAAATAAAAACAATTATGCCTGGGCTACGACACACTGTACCCAGATGCCATGCAAGCTTAGCGTGTAGGTAAGACTCGATGCACAGAAAGGCCGGGCCGGGTGATAGAGGCGAAGGTGTCCCGATGTTTCGATGAGATGGTGTAGATCGATTATGGTGGAGACGACTTTCACGATCCGACTACGAACGTGCGAAGACGTTGCGCCTTAGCGATCGCTAAACCAACTCCGAGAGGTTATGTATCCCGCGGATGCACGATCAACCTGACCACGAAGGTCTAATTCCTGCAAGCAATCGAAGAACAAGCAAGAACTAAGAATTGCAATCTGGATATTGCGAATATAAGATGAGTGATTACGAAAGTTGGGGTTCCAATGAGGTCTTGGCCTGGTCGGATGACACAAACGAAGAGCTCGAAGTTGCGGCTATGGCTAACTTTAATCTAATTAAAACCCAAGTCTAAACGACGCCCTAAGGGCTGTATATATGGGGGAACAAAGGGGATTTTCGTGACCCCTTGGAGGTGGGGTCCGAAAACAACCCTAACTCGGTTTCCCCACACATACGGACTCTAAAAACAGCCTATAATGTGGTATTTCGAAATTACATGGGCCCAGCCCAATATTAAGGTGACGCAGCACCTATAATTGCTCTTGGACGAAAATAATGAAGTGGCATCTCGTGTATTCCGTCCAAGCCTTCATGCATGCCTTATGGTGGCTTCAACGTGCGAAAATCCCCACTGGAAGCTCCACTGTACTTTCCCCCGCGCGCACCTTCTTCTCCATTCTTGATCCCGCTCCAATGACCATCCTTCTTGTCCATGCTAGGTCCTTCATTCATAAGCAAAACAAAAGTATCTAATTTAGGCAGCATCATATGTTCATGAACAATAGAAGGATTCGCAAGAAACGAAAGTACCTGATAATTTAGTTGACGTGCACGTGCTCTAGTAACTGGTCCAGTATGTGTAGTTGGTGAGGGTATGGGTGTAACATTAGTAGGGATGTCCTCATCATCCTCCCCTTCTTGAATTGAAGTCGTCCTCGACGGAAGCTCATCATCTTCTCCCAAATAAGGTTTCAAATCTGCAATGTTAAATGTGGGACTAACCCCAAAATCTGCAGGTAGCTCAAGTTTATATGCATTATCATTAATTTTCTGTAAAACCTTAAAGGGACCATCAGCTCGTGGCATTAACTTAGACTTGCGCAAATCAGGAAACCTATCTTTACGTAGATGTAACCAAACAAGATCTCCTGGTTCAAACACAACATGCTTTCGACCCCTATCACCAGCAAGCTTGTATCTAGCATTCATGCGCTCAATGTTTTCTTTAGTTAACTCATGCATTTTTAATATCAATTCAGCACGTTGCTTAGCATCAAAATTAACCTTCTCCGAAGATGGAAGAGGCAGCAAATCAATAGGTGCACGAGGTAGAAAACCATAAACAATCTCAAAAGGGCACATTTTAGTGGTAGAATGCACTGAACGATTATAAGCAAATTCAATATGAGGTAAACATTCTTCCCACAGTTTCAAGTTACTTTTTAAAACAGCCCTAAGCATAGTAGACAATGTCCTATTGACCACTTCAGTTTGTCCATCAGTTTGGGGATGACATGTAGTACTAAAAAGTAGTTTAGTCCCCAACTTAGCCCATAAGCATCTCCAAAAATGGCTAAGAAACTTAGTATCACGATCCGAGACAATAGTATTGGGCACACCATGTAAACGAATAATCTCTCCAAAGAATAAATCAGCAACATTAGCAGCATCATCGCTTTTATGACATGGTATAAAATGTGCCATCTTAGAAAATCTATCCACGACAACAAATATGCTATCCCTCCCCTTCTTTGTTCGAGGCAAGCCTAAAACAAAGTCCATGGATATGTCCTCCCACGGAACACTAGGTACAGGTAAAGGCATGTATAAACCATGAGGATTGAGTCGTGACTTAGCTTTTTGACATGTAGTGCAGCGAGCAACAAAACGCTCAACATCCCGTCTCATCTTTGGCCAAAAGAAATGTGTAGCAAGTACGTCCTCCGTCTTTTTCACGCCAAAATGTCCCATTAATCCTCCTCCATGCGCCTCCTGCAACAACAAAAGACGAATAGAGCTAGCTGGAATGCATAGCTTGTTAGAACGGAACACAAATCCATCATTAAGCACAAACTTGTTCCATGTTCTATCCTCTCTACAATTCTGCAATACATCTTTAAATTCCGCATCATTTACATATTGTTCTTTGATTGTCTCTAAACCGAATATCTTGAAGTCAAGTTGTGAAAGCATAGTATAACGACGAGACAAAGCATCAGCAATAATATTATCTTTCCCCTTCTTGTGTTTAATGACATAAGGGAAAGTCTCAATAAATTCAACCCACTTAGCATGTCTACGATTAAGTTTTGCTTGACTTCTTATGTGTTTCAAAGATTCATGATCAGAATGTATAACAAATTCTTTGGGCCATAAATAATGTTGCCAAGTTTCTAATGTCCGAACAAGAGCATATAATTCCTTATCATAAGTAGAATAGTTCAGACTCTAGTTGATACCACTTGATAGAGGCGAAGGTGTCCCGATGTTTCGATGAGATGGTGTAGATCGATTATGGTGGAGACGACTTTCACGATCCGACTACGAACGTGCGAAGACGTTGCGCCTTAGCGATCGCTAAACCAACTCCGAGAGGTTATGTATCCCGCGGATGCACGATCAACCTGACCACGAAGGTCTAATTCCTGCAAGCAATCGAAGAACAAGCAAGAACTAAGAATTGCAATCTGGATATTGCGAATATAAGATGAATGATTACGAAAGTTGGGGTTCCAATGAGGTCTTGGCCTGGTCGGATGACACAAACGAAGAGCTCGAAGTTGCGGCTATGGCTAACTTTAATCTAATTAAAACCCAAGTCTAAACGACGCCCTAAGGGCTGTATATATGGGGGAACAGAGGGGATTTTCGTGACCCCTTGGAGGTGGGGTCCGAAAACAACCCTAACTCGGTTTCCCCACACATACGGACTCTAAAAACAACCTATAATGTGGTATTTCGAAATTACATGGGCCCAGCCCAATATTAAGGTGACGCAGCACCTATAATTGCTCTTGGACGAAAATAATGAAGTGGCATCTCGTGTATTCCGTCCAAGCCTTCATGCATGCCTTATGGTGGCTTCAACGTGCGAAAATCCCCACTGGAAGCTCCACTGTACTTTCCCCCGCGCGCACCTTCTTCTCCATTCTTGATCCCGCTCCAATGACCATCCTTCTTGTCCATGCTAGGTCCTTCATTCATAAGCAAAACAAAAGTATCTAATTTAGGTAGCATCATATGTTCATGAACAATAGAAGGATTCGCAAGAAACGAAAGTACCTGATAATTTAGTTGACGTGCACGTGCTCTAGTAACTGGTCCAGTATGTGTAGTTGGTGAGGGTATGGGTGTAACATTAGTAGGGATGTCCTCATCACCGGGACTTGCCGCAGAGCGATTTCACTCCCGACCTTTTCCATGCGCTCGCATAATAGAAAGAGCCGAGCGGACGCACTCAGACTATGTGCTTAGACTGGCAGCAATTGATCCTATAAGACCTGCAGCGGCATGACTTTGCTTGACACCAGTGTTCCAAGTTCATGTCGAGGGACGTGGGCTTGATTGGGCTACTGTGGTATTTGTAACTAGAACAATTCACCAAGGCTCGACCAGTCGACTCCTTGGGCCCTTTCATCTTAGCAATCCCTCGAAACAGATATTGTCATGGCTCAAATCTGCCAGCGCTCCGTGGCGATGCCACACTTACAAACAATAAAGCGCAGATGAATTCGAGTCCCTGCGTGACTCTTCGAGTCCCCCAAGCACTCGGGGGCTACTGACGAGGGGGTGACCCCACGACTCCTACATGTGAGGCTACCTGGTGTGTATGAAGACAGAAGGCCCGCTGGGAAGCTGCGACAAGCCCGCGATTGGCCCAACTAGGCACCGACGCAGGAGTCCACGACTAATATGGAAGGTGCAATTTGGCGTACAAGGCAAGACTAGAACTAGGAAACCTTCTCTGTAACCTAGTACGGACTCCCTGAGACCTAGCCTAGTATATAAAGGCTGGGAAGGGAGACGTCCAAATCAACTCAATACGCATCTAATCATCATTGCCTTGCGAGAACTCGCCTTGGCCTCCACTGTAATCGCCCCCTCACGTAATAATATCGAGCAGGAAGTGCTTCTCCGGTTAGCCGATGAGTATCGTCCAACCTGTGCCATCTCTATGACTAACCCAGGGTCCCTGACCATGGGATTTGCCGGGGTTTATCCCCGTCAAGTAGGTAGTGACTCCAAGAGGGAGCGTTATGCATGATTGTGGGTTCATGCCCCCCGATGACTAGCTTGAGTGACAGAAACATGAGTCTAGGGGATGTGTTGTTGCCACAAGGGGGAAAACAACAGTGCTTGTACTTGCGGGTGCAAGGATTGTTTACTTTACGCAAAGTTCTTTGATGCAGTTGTCTGTTGCTTTGAGTTTACACTTTGGGTGGGATTCGCAACTTAATACCAGCGAGATGTTCTGGATAGATATCTCAAGGTGGATGATTAGTAGGTAGATGCAGATGGATTTTGGTCTACTTGTCTTGGCGTACCGCCCATGCTTTTGAGCCTCTTCCTTTCTTTATAGCATAATTAGCATTGGTTTGCGCACATAATCCTGTCAATTGCCCAACTGTGATTTGTTTACCTCGCACAGCTATTTTATCGTCTTTTGGGAGAGAGACATCACTAGTGAACATCATAGGACCCCGGTCCATATTTCCTCCATTGTTTACACTATCAATTTACTTTCAGTATTTACTTTTCCGTAGCTATCACTATCATTATTATCCCGTGCGTTTTATCCTTTGTAAACAACAAGGCCGGAGGGATTGGCAACCCCTTTGTACTCGTTGGGAGCAAAGTTATCTGTTGTGTGTGCAGGTCCACGCCTACCGCCAATCTCTGGCGCCGTTGTAACCTTCCTGTCGTTGTCGGAGTCCTACTGGAGACAAACCTTGGTATCTTCACCGAGGGAAATTGCCGCTGTCTACATCTCAACCTTCCACTTTGGGTAACCAACGAGGGGGCGTTAATTCGTACCATCAGCCTGCTTACCCAAGAATTCAGTACCAATCCACCTTTGGCCTGCTTCGGCGATGATCATAGAGTTGCGACACCTGCCAACTGCCCTTGTGTGCTTCTCAAGGCATCCACCCAGATCTCATGCTGGTTGCTGATTACTGTCACATCAAAAAATATGACTGAAGATAGGTGGGTTGTGAAGCAATACTTGGTAACACTACATGCATTATCCATACTATACAATATGACTGAAGATATCCGTACATATATGAAGAAAATAATTGAAGGAAAATGGTTGTTTGCCCACATCTCAAAAATAATAAACATGCAGCTTTATCTTCTTGGAATAAATGACCTCTTCTTCATTTAGATGAACATAGATTTAGTAGAAATACCGTTCAAGTTCTGCATAGCTTGAAACCTTCCATGGTGATTCATGAGTCCAAATTTGGAAGGATACTTTTAAATCTACGCACAAATATGATCCAGTTTGAGAACAGGCGTAGCATTTAAAATGTGTGCATGACGAAATTATTAATTATCTGAACAAACGAGGATAGCATGGTTTCTTTTCTTTTGCAAACTTGTGTAACTACCAATTTTAGTTGCCCTAGTCTAGAACCCGAGGAAAAAAATTAAGTGTCTATTGTGCTAAAACCACATAGCAGATAACAGAAATGGTATTTACTTGTAGACTACCAAGCTTATGGAGATTTCTAGACATAACTGAGCAACCAACTCTGTACCCGAGAATACTGTCATTGTCCTGCTGAATTCCGGATAAGATAATATAACTCTTGTGATGCTAGAAAGTTACTTGAGGGTGTTAAAAAATGTATTGAACATTTCCTAATACACACAAGGAAAAAATGCAACCAGTCGATTACTTTCATTAGCAGCAAGATGGCCTAGAGTTGAGAAAATATTGTCCTGGATTATATGGCCTTCTTTATCAAACCTGTATTTCATCCTCTATGATGCAAAATGCAGCTACGTGAAGAGAAATCAAAGATTTAGGGAAATACAAATGTAATCAGTTAGTGTTCTTGTACTATGCTCCATACATAAAGTATTAGACCGCCCAAACTATTAAAGTAACTTCTGAATCTAGGAAACTTAATCCCGATACTATTAGAATATAAAAAAATAATGTGGTGAAGAGTTGACGAGTTAACAGATTCAATATAGCGTCATCCTTCAGTCATTAAATATAGATAATGAAGACTTATAGCCTATAATTACGCTCAGGTTCAGCCGCACTATGACATGATAATATGGTATGCTTATGTGATTCTTGAAAGGTAATTCAGTAAATAAAATACAGAAACTATCACAGATGAAAACACCTACCGTGAAAATGTCATCATCATCCATGACATTCAAGTTATTAACAACACACATGTTATCAGCAACAGGAACAACATACAATGACTTAGCATAAATTCTGTTAAAACTGCAACGAATTATTGTTTCAACCAAATGATTGCTCTCTAAGTAATTGCACATGTGTGAAAGTATTAATATACCTTCTCGATCCATGGAACTTGAAGATGTTTTGGACTGCTTCTTGGGGTTTCCGAGAGTGACGAGTTCTTCAAGCGTCATGAGGCGATTCCTCCCAGCACCACTCCATTCCACACACCAAAACTTGCTGGTGGACACTCTGTACATGACCATAGGTTCTTGGTTTAGACCTAGGGACACGTGATTCACCCAATAAGAAGTTAAGCTAGATATATATATTAAAAGCTAAGACTTTTCTTTGAATACAATTAGTGAATTTTAGTATCAAATTGCAGCTGAAATTGACACACAAATTTTAGTATCTAGATCTAGTTATTTACCTAGTGCGCATCCTTCAAACTATAATTGACACACATATACTGAAACACATTTGAAGCCTGCATATCTACTTACCAAGTTCACAATTCTTTCCCTCCCATCCTCACGGGGAGGCCCGGTGATCAGAGGTGAGCGCCTCTACCTTCCTTCCCGGCTAAGGACAGCAGGACAATCTCCAGTGTTAGACACGGTGAGGCTGCCCTTCCGGTGGTGATAGTGACACAACATGCTCCCCCGCTTTCCTCCCTCTCAAGGAACTCTTATTTCGTCTTCAGGTAAGACTTTCTCACAGCCCCCTAAATTTCCGGACTGTCACCACCGTCCACTTTCTTCATATCCTCTGCCATGAACTTATGCATATTTTTGACAGCGAACTCGGCCGCGTTCTTTTCGTTGTGGCCATCGAATACAGCAAACAACACCTGCAAAGTTATGGAGAAGCGAGAATAACAACAGAAGTTTTCTATCCGGGGTTAAGGCAAATAAAAACAAATTCTTATAAACTGAGCAAATAAATTCATGGCTGAGAAAAGCTTACCACTTTGGGGTCTCCACCGACAGCGACCTTGGCGACATGTCGGTCCTCCATCTCCAGCCCCTCCTCCTCCGCCAGTAGGCCGCGAACTCCTCGTCCACCTCAGCGTTGTCGCCGTGGCATCAGCGGCCGCGGGGCCATCGACCGACACCAGGAGCAGCGCCGGCCGCCGCCTCCTCAGCATCGATACGGAGGGGACCGGGGCAACCACAGAGGATGACATATTCGGCGACGCAGAGGCTTCCTCGCGGATCTGAACGTGCAACAAGTTGAACGAATGGAGCGGCAAGCGGGCGATGGACGCAGATGGAATGTTTTTTGTTGTGTGAGAGGAAAGCTATGGAGGCGGGCCGAGTCTCTCCGTTTCTCCTCTACAAATCAGCTCCGGCCACCATGGAGCCCCCTTCCGCCTCCCTGCTTTACCTTGCTGGCTTGCTGCAGCCACCGCGACCTCCTCTTTCTACAGAGACGAGGGATGGAGAGCGAGGGATTTGGGGGAAAGGGAGTGGGACGTGGGAAGTGGGAAGTGGGTACGTGGGTAGTTTTCTTCAGGCTTTCTTTGTTTGAGAGGGATTTGGGAGGTTTTAGGGGAAGGGGATTGGAGAGGATTTGGTGAATCCCCTCCTTTCACCCAATCCTCTCAAATCCACCTCACAGCCTCAAATCCTCTGTTCTATACAAACATTTGATACACAGGGTTTTGTAAAAGGGGTTTTACAAAATCCAACCTTTGCAATTTAAATAGGTCAAGAATGAAAACTTGCTAGAGAAACTCCACTTCTTAGTTGCAACAAAGTAGAAGAAACTTGGTACATTTTCGTGCTCAATGGTTGAAACAAATAGCAACGACAGCAAGTATATATGATGGTCCGAGTTTAACAATCTTCCTCAAAATCACTTGAAATACATATGTTAATGAGCAACGACAGCAAGTATATATTTTGGTACATAGGTTGAGTACTTTCAAAACTCAACTTCGCAGTTTCTAGGGCACCCAACCAAAAGGAATCAGTACCATATTACAACTAACAAATGGAGTATAAACATGTTACAAATCACATCAGAGACTGCATCATTTCGAGCTAGAAAAATAACATGGGAAACAAATAAGAGTCGATTTGTAAGGCCCGATATGCGGTACTGTTCCAAATCTAGATGTTTCCATCCAGATCCGGGGACGAAGCACATATCGGTCCCACCGCGACATATGACATTGTCATATGCCCCGGATTTCCAACATGATATCACAACATTACAGATACAAGGATACAACATATCATACAATCGGCATACGACTGCCTCAAATACAATACAACAGCGGAAGATACATGTCTGGGTACAGACTACAATCAAATGCCTAGTGGCAAAGAGAAAAACATCGATTCCCATAACCACACGGGTCCAGGCCTTCCGTCGGGATCCGCCTAACTAGTCGTCGTCGAGTCTCCACGTGAAACGTCGATCACCATACCTGTCGTCGATCAAGAACCCTGAAAAGAGTTTGGGGGTAGTATCATGAGTACAGAAGTACTCAGCATCCAACTGTAGTGGTCATCTGACCCATCAAGGACTTCATCACTCGTCATTCTAGGACAACTAGTAGTTTACGGTAAGGAAGGGGTAAGTGGTGAGGTTGCTGCCGCACTAGCATTTATGAAGTGGCTAACGATCTAGAGAGTAAGATAAGAAGCCAAGCATTCGATGAGAAATCTCCTCCAACAAGTCTTGCTATCAGCTACTTACGCAAACATAACACCTATCCTATCCTTGTCCTCCTCTTCTTGTCCCGACGAAGAAGAAGCAGTCAAGGCACACACACACGTTGATCAAGTTATATTAAGATTATCTCAGTTGTTGTTGTCTATGAACAAGGAGTAGGTCTCAAGTCGTCCATAACCGTGGACACGGCTTCTCGAAAAGATTTAACCCTGCAGGGGTGTACCAACTGCCCATTACAAGGCTCCGCACGCACGCCCATCTCTCTCAGTTGCTACCCATCACAGGCAACCATTTTATGATTTAGTTCCAAGAGATCTGAAACGACATGTCCCTCTAACTAACAACGAACAAATCCGGGTGGCCCCCGGTGAGTCGACATCCAACTCAAAAGCCGGCCGCGCTCTCGAATCGGTCTCTACCGTCTGTCTCGGGTTTGGATAGCCGGTTAATCACACATGGGAAACCGGGCCCTTAGCCGAACAAAGTGGGCCAGCAAGGGAACTATGTCCTCACTGGTCCGGGTTGGTTGGAAACCTACTGGCGTACGACCAGCACACACACGGTTTCAAAAGGTAAAATCAGCTTGGGCCACCACTAGAAATGCTTGAAGCTAGGTAGGTAAGAAAAGGGGACCCCATAAAATCCCACACGCGGTTAGGCACGCTCAGTCTTAAAACCAATACCCGGAACTCGGATCCTAGGTGACTCGAATGGAACAAAGCGTCGGGGCGGAATAGCCTAGACCTTCCATCCTTCATCGAATATAGTCAACATTATAATAATCATATCATCAACAACAATATAATAATGTGATATCCCAAACCAAGGAGTAACAGGGTAACATCGTAGCATCCTAAGCAGAATACTAAGCAGGGGCTGAGCAACGAGCAAATGTAACATAGCATTACAAGGTTTGCTGGGAGGGGACATGGCTGTATCGGTTTGAAAGAGGCCGTAAACATGTGGTAGGATCAAACATCGAACCTAACCTAGACTAGCATGCAAACCGCTGGTTTAAATAGAATGGATCATAAGTAATGTATAGTCCTTGCCTGTTGATAAGTCGGGTTCCGAAGGTGTAGTTGATCGCAAGCTCAAATCGTCTCCAAGAGGTACCCGCGGAAACACACAAGACGGTAAACACTGGAAAGCAATCAACGAGCAAGCACTCTATTACTACGAGGCAACACAAGATCAAGAAGACATCACACGACATGGCAACGCGATACAGATCTATCGTCGAGAACGGTTACTAACAGTTTAAGTGGGGTATCGGTCACACGACGAATACATCCCGTTTACGGTGGTTCAAGTTGCTTAGCTACAGGTGATCAACCAATGGTTATTAACATGGCAACTCAAGAAAGCATGGCATATCACACAAACATGTCAAGAGGTGAAGCACAAAGTAAACTATCTATGCTAATCAATTTAAGTGAGGCACAACCTAAACATGGCATAACACTAAGTGTCGCACGATGATTAAAAGATTTGGTACTGTTCTGTCCTAAACCACATTTTAGGTTGGTTAACAGCAGCAGACAATAGCATAAACACAAAGTACACGAAAAACTAAACAAGTTACATATAAAGAACACTCCAAACGGAGTTACGGTTAAAAGATATAAGCAAAACAAGTTACGGGCACAATCTGCCAACATCACGAAGCCCACTTTAGAGCAATGCATAAACAGGATAATCAATGCAAACATGCTCACAAATGATATGGAACTAAAGTAGACATGACAGGGAAGGCATGGCAAAAAGAATCATGCAAAAAGGCATCATAGATCAAAAGATATTAAGCATGCAACATGGCATCGGAACGTTACAGACTTAGAGAAAAACAGAGGTGGCTGTCAACAACAACAACATAGAAACTTTGGAGCTCAATAACTATATGACCAGCAAGCATATCATGACCATGCAATACATATAATTAAAGTAGACATCATGCTTAACAATATGCAATTGGAATCACTAAATTCCGATAAACGGTCGCGACACAGTCGTCGACCGAAGTTGCAACAAAATAACAGTTTTCAGCACAGCAGCACATTAACATCAGGATAACTACTTTGGAGCAAGATACAATCATGATGCATCAAGAAATAATGGCATGTGAATGCATGAAGCTGAAGTAGAAACAATGCTTAACGCAACGCAAAAGGAATAAATTAATTCCGATGAACGGTTGCGAAGCAATCGTCACCCGAAGTTGCAATAAAATAACAGTTACAACAACTTAGTAGCAGTTAACGACAGGTAGCCCTGTTTGAACAGCAAAAACTATATCTCAACAACCTCAAAACAATTAACTCACAAAAGATAAAAGCTAGAGCACGCAATTCTAAACAACTTTAATTTTGGGGGCACGTTCATCGGAGCTACGGATCAAAGGGAAATCGCATCGCAAAAACAGATCAGCAGCAATGATTAAAAGACTTAGCAGAAATTCGCAGGGTTATACTAAAAAATTTTAAAGGGGCTCACCCCAGTGGGCTCGGCCCAAGTGGCTTGGGAGGTGGCTGGATCTGGCTCAGGGGGGCGCCCTGGGCCGTGGATCTGGGCCAGAGGATCCGGCTGGCTGCTGGGCCGGCCCACGCCGAGGGGGGAGGCGCTGGAGCTCGGGCGTCCTACCTGCTCGTCCTTCCCGAGCGGGAGCTGGCGGCGGCGGCCTGTGCTGGCTGGACTCCGGACAGGAACCGGGTGACGAGGAGGCGGTTACGGGCGTGACGAGGCGGAGAGAGGGCATGGCTGGCCGGGGGCAGTCGGATCCGACGTGTGGCGAGGTCCAAGGCGACGCAGGGGCTCCCGCTCGGCGAGCTCGAGCTGGCCCCGATCCATGGCGCGGCGGCAGCTCTGCAACAGAGAGGAGAAGAGGTGAAGTGAGGGAAGAGAAGGAGGGAGGAGGGAAGAGGGCGCGGGGAGGAGAGGAGCGGCGTGGAGAGGAGGAGGTGGCCGGGGCGGCTCCACGTCGGTTGGCCGGCGAACGGCGGAGCGGCGGCTGCCGGCGTGGTGGCGGGCGGCTCGGGCGACCTCGGCCTAGATCAGGCCCGTGGCGGCGGCGGGGAGGGCCCTGCGGGGCCCGGTTTCCTGGTGGAGGCAGTTGGGACTACGTGGAGCATTTTGGGCCACAGATCTGGAGATCTGACGGCTGGGATCATCTGAGAGGTTAGGGTTTCGGGATTTTGGAGGATCTGGGGCAATTTTTGTGGC